>CM065593.1:8652370-13666855 GCA_033119425.1 Bufotes viridis
CACTCGCTCTTGTACCAGTCTCCAGTATCAGTCACAATGTAATTTCATACTTATTCATGGTTGGGACATTTTCATACAGTCACATAACCCATCAGTATAGTTTTTATTTGTGTGAGAAAACAATAGAAACTTTAGCAAACCCAGGTGGAGCCATTATGGCAACATCATATACACTGTATCCAGATGTTACAGACGGAGCTCCAAGAGCTGTATGTCCACAGCCCTGACCACTCATGAATGCTGTAGTTTAGGTGACTCCATGTAGAAGCATCACATACCAGTAAAGATATAAAGCCTTGAATATAATAAGGAAAATAAAATATTTATTTTATCAGCTATGGAAAAATCTAAATCTGTAATGACCATTGTGACATCACTGTAGGAACAACAACCTAAACCCATTAAGTCATACTTACGATTTTGGAAAATACATAGTAAATAAGTATCTTCATTTTACTTTTTTCAAAACTCATCTGGTGAACCAGACTTGCCTGAGACTTGTCTTAGGACTCTTATAATTAAGCAGCAGAAGATGGATGGAACAAAAAAATTTCATTAAATGCTATTGTGGTTGAGATGAAATTCTAGTTACAAACATGCAAAAACAAAGAGAGACATAGATTCCAATTTGCAGCCTTCTTTCATTATGGAAGTACCATAACTCTGCAGGCCACACCTCTTTATGAGAATGTATCTTTAGAAAATGACATTTTATAGGTTTTTATAAACACCTTTTAATAAAATTTTTGCTGCCTTTTCATTTTTTATGTGACTCTCCATCAAAAATCTTGAAACATTTCATATCCATTTGCCCACTGGAGCAGTCATAATAAGCTACAATTTGTCACAGTGTAATTCACTGTGTCACGGGTTGCCGTACATACTCGCTTTAGTGGCTCTCTGGCGTACTGGCTGCAGTGAATTCCATGTAGGTCGGTTGCTATGACCTGCGTGTAGTTGTGGCTTCCCCTGTGTGAATTGTGGCTTTTATTGGTCTCCCTGTGCCTTAACTGTTCAGTTCCCTATTGTCACGGTTTATAGTTGTGTAGGCTGGCTGCCCTTTCACTCGTACTGGCTATGGTGGATTCCGTGTATCCGGTTGGGTGAGGTTTACGTTCCCTGTTCTGTCTGGGTGTTGTCTGCTAGGTGGTCAGATGCCTTCTGTTACCCTGCTATATTATCCTGTGTGCTGTGGGTTTGGGGTCAGTCTGTCTCCAGCTTTTGCTGGGTGCAGGAGCTATACAACTGATCTGGGGATATTCCATCTGCCCTGTCTGTGTGGTCACCTAGTGAGATATCAAGGTCACTTTGTCTGGTTCTGTGCCTTGTGGTACAGCTCTTTGTTCACCCATGGACTAACGCTGTGTGAGGAACAGGCATCTGCTAGTCCGGTTCTATGTCTTGGGTGCAGCAAAGTCTGTTCGCCCACGGATTAACTCCGCATGGTGACCAAGCATCTGCTAGTCTGAGTCTAAGCCTTCGGTGAGAGGTCTCCTGTGTTCTCCGAAGGGAGGACATCTAGTCTATGTGCGCAGCTTTGCCTGTGACTGCCATGTGTCGTTCCGCATGGGGTCCAGGCATTCTGCTTGTCTGCCTGTTTGGGCAGCTCTGCATGTGACCACAATGCATGTGTTCCGCACGGGGTCCAGACAGGGCCTGTTTTATACAAAATGTGGCCCTCGGCAAAATCAAAAGTGGGGCCCCAAATCTTGTAAAAATCTACTAACAAAGTCTGTCAATTCTGGCCCTCCCTCACAGATTTACACCCCAAAAAGCCCCCCACACACAGATCTGCACCCTCATGGTCTCAGAATACACCACATGCCCTCTCCCCTCACAGGAATGACTTTCCCTCCCTCACAAAAAGCTATAGCAATGAAGCAGGTGGTCATACAGCATGTACCCCAGGACAGCACACCACTAGACCCCGCTCACATGGCTGCTTACAGGCATACATAACCCCTCTCTCCGAAAGTAACTCCATGAGCTCCTATAGTCCATGCATAAAGAAAGCGCTGTCCTAGACACATTTGGTCATGTAACCATTAGCCTCTTCCCAACACCTGCTATAAATGTATGGCGCATGTTGGGTCTTTAAAGATGGTGTTCTCCCAGGAGCGGGCGCCATAGCAACCGGATGCCTGCTATTTTATACAGCAGGCACTTGCGGCCAATGTCCGGGATCTTCGGTAATGCTGACCATGGACATTAAACCACTCAGGTGATGTGGGTAAAATGTCACCACAGCATCAAACCGGAAGCACACCCACAGCCATATACAGTATGGTGTTAGGGGAGGGACTCCCAGAAGCACTGGCTCCATATATGGACATAGTGCAGAGACTCCCAAGCCATATATGGAGTCAGAGCAAGGACTCCTAAGCTGGAACAGGAACACTGAACACTGCCAGAGTCCTGACTACCTCATGTTTCCAACATTCAGCAGCACTGAAGCAGGGGGCCCCTTAGAGGATGGGGGCCCTTGGGCAATTGCCCAGTTTGCCCTCTCCTAACGATGGCCCTGGTTCCAGACATCTGCTTGTATTCTGGTTCCTGTTATGTCTTGCCTGAACTGTGTACTGTGTGGCTGTTTGGGTTCCAGTTTGTGTGCCTGGGTTCCAGTCCTTCTCATGTTTGTGTGGACCGCTGATGCTTGTCCGTCTGTATAGGTAAGTGGCCAAGTACATTGGGACCATCCTGAGGTTGCCCTCGGCTAAGTTCACCCCCACTATCAGGTGCTCTGTGAAGAACGGGCTTCACTGAATCTCTGCCATCTGGGTTTGGCCCCAAGTCAAACTGGTGCACTTCGTCCAGTGGTATTATCTGCCACTGGTCCCTTACCTGTTGGTCCAGTTTTCTGCCATGTCTGTATCTCTATGAATAAAGTATTTGTTTTTGGTCCTTGCTATGTTGTCTTGTTGCTTGCCTTGTGGTGTTTGCCTGAGATATGTCCTAGGGGTCGGTAGGACCCTCGTTAGAACATGACACAATTCCCTACATTCTGAGCTTTTTTTTGTAGATGGATTTGGGGTCAGCAGGTGATTTAAAGGTAATGTGTCATCAGAATGTGTCAACATTTAATGGGAATGTGTCAGCATTTTTATGTTAAACATTTTCTGATGACACATTCCCTTTAATGACATCTTAGTGGTACTACTGAACGCTTAGGTAATTTATGAACGCAAATGATACACTATACATACATACATGTATTTGCATGCAGCCCCCCTGTCACTCCCTGATCTCTGTGGGAGGTAGTTATACTCCATTACTTCCTGGAGATAGAAATTATCTACTCATTTCTAAGTCATTTATTGTTGCTGCCATAAAGCACACGTACAGCTGCACTGTATATATAGGCGATATTGGAAGGAAGTGCATACTTCTGCTATCGTCGCCCCACATAATACTTTCCCTCTGCTGTTTCACCCTGTAGACACATTTACAAAGAAAAGAAAGACAAAAATCTTTACAAATGAAATTATCAGTTTCTTTATTATTTTTAAGGCCTATCTCCAACACACTGGAAAATTAACCAGCATTAAAAATAACCAAATAAAATCACAAAATGTTATATTTAGGAATTCAGTGTACATAAAACATATACAATGTACGGTATTTGTGTACAACCCTGTCTGTACCATCCCTGTGTCCAAGGAATAATAGTGCGTTACGCAAAATTCAGGCTAATATCTGAGATAATTGAAATATTAAAAATATTATCGTAATGGAAAAATAATATTGTGCTTCTAAATTTTTGGTACACTTTTGGCAGTGAAATTTTAAAGATTTAATTGTAGTACTGCAAGATTAATATCAATTCCATCTGATTGTGAAGGTCATAGCTGAGATGTATAAGATCCTGGTCATATGTGTGTGATTTCCAAAATGCAGTACGGTTTAGATCACAAAATTACCTAAAGTGCACATTCTTTTGTATTGGGGGGGGGGGGGGGTCAAATATAGTAGTGATGTCTCAGAATATAAACTTATTACCAAGTTTCCAAGTTTTTTAAGTACCTGATTGGTGAGGTTCTGACTCCTGGCACCGCTGTTGATTGGCTGTTTGAGGAGGCTGCAGACTCACCATGCAAAGTGCCATCCATTTGATGGCGGCTGTGCTTGGTATTGCAACTTAGCCCCATTCACATAAATGGGACTGAGCTGCCCTTAGGTCACACAACCAATGAAAATGACGTCACTGGCTTAGGGTAAGCTGTGAGGAGGCCACAGCACTGATTGGTGGGGGTGCTGGGAGTTGGACTCTAACTGATCAGATACTGATGATCTATGCTGAGGAGAGGTAATCATCTGTATAAAAAGACTTATTTTTCACCCCCTCCCCCCGCTTTCTGGACCTTACATGTTTTACACTTTGGATAACCCCTTTTGGCAAGTTTTGAGTGTACTAATAGGACAGCAGCCATTTTTTTTCTCAACATGATTGCTTCCCAGACAAAACAAGCTAGTATAACTAATCAAAGGTAAAGTAATATTTAAGTATTTTCAGTAACTTTATTTTCTTAATTTCCGGAGAACCTCTTTAAGTATTGGGCAGACTAGATGGTTCTTATCTGCCGACACATTCTATGTTTCTATGTTTCTATGTTAAGTGCTGTGTATGTAGGAATAGAGAAGACAAACAAAAACCTGCTTCTGTCTTCTCTCCAGGATCTTCAGCTGTCTCTTAGGGCTCATGCACACGACCGTGTGCTGGCCGGGCCCGTGCTGCGGAGAGCAAATTGTGGTCCGCAATGCACGAGCACCGACCGTGGGGCAGCCGCTTGAATGGGGTCCGTGATCCGCATCCAACGGTCCGCACCACAAAAAAGAAGTGGATGCACTACTTTTTTGCGGTGCGGAGTCAGGGCCATAAACACCACAGAAGTACTCCGTAGTGCTTCAGTGGGGTTCCGATCTGTGCGTCCGCACCGCATCTCCGGGGTCCACATCCGTGATGCGGGGTGCACACGGCCGGTGTCCCGTGTATTGCGGACCCGCCGTATGCGGGCCACGGCGGGGAAACGGCCACATGCATGAGCCTTTATAGTGAGGGACCTGAGATACAGCTGCACACTTGGAGCAGCAACAAATCTCAATATCTCTCTGAGTAAATATTACTGAACTTTAGCTGAGCTAACAATTTTGTTTTGGGTAAAAAGCATCTTCGAAGGCTCAGAATTGTTTTTTGTATTTATGGCTTTTTCTCCCTTTCATTGCACATAGGAACAATTTATCATCATCCAGATAGGAAAATAGAAGCTAGTAAAAGAATTATGATTTTGGGCACTTATTTAGAAAGTTGTCTCAAAAGTTGTGCCTGTTAAGAGTAGAGCAGTTGTCCATGGTCATTACATTTCAGCTCAGATTTTTCAGAGGTAATAACTAAATCAATGAGCTGATTGGTTATTAATTTATTATGGACAACATCATCATTTTTGTAAGATTTCAAGAATTTTTTGTTGCTTCTGAAACATAAAACATACCATCTTTAAGGGCACCTGTCATCACTTACCAGTAGGTGAAACAATGGGCTGCTGTAGATCGGTGCTTGTCTGCAGAGTCCAATAATATCTCTGATAGCTTTTTATAATTTTCAAATTACCTCCTAGTTATTCCTCTTTTCACCCAGTGGGTCGGCTCTTTTTCTCATATGTTGTGCTGCCATAGCTGTGACAGACCGGCCAAGCAGTGAGGGCATATTCACGTCTGGCCCTGAAGGAGTGCTTTCAACACATGTGCAATAAAGGGATGGAGACCGCCGGGCAGATGGGCAATCTACCTTCCCTTTACTGAGCTTGTTCCGAACATGGTCATGCGAGACTTCAAGCCAGGCGTGAATATGCGCTCAATGTATGGCTGGTCACAGCTGTGAGAGTGGGGCATAGGAGACAGGGAGCCGGGCCTCTGGGTGCAAGGAGGTGTAATGACATGCCTTTCTTTCATCTAGGGAATAATTTGCATATTATAACAAGTCTTTTTTACATAAGAAGTCTGCATTCATGGACCAATCTACAGAGGCCGACCATTTCACCTACTGGTAAGGCTAAGTTCACATCAGCGTTCGGCCTTTCCATTCTCCCGCTCTGTTATAGGAGCAGGAGAACGTAAAGGACGGATTCAGCACATAACTGCGCCGAACGGGAGCCAAATGGAGCCTACGGACCCCATAGACTATAATGGGGTCCGTTAGTTGTTCGCTCTGAAGATGATTTTGGAGCGGAGAGGAAAGTCCTGAATGCACAACTTTTATCTCTTTTGTCCCATTTGGCTCCCGTTCGGCTCAGTTATGTGCCGAATCCGTCCTTTCCGTTCTCCTGCTCCTATAACGGAGCAGAAAAAAACGGAAAGGTCAAACGCTGATGTGAACTCAGCCTAAGTGATGAAAGATGCTGTTTAAAGGGATTGGCTGGTGTAGAAAACCTACAGTATCTTCATATACCCTACTGGGGAGTCCATAGAGAGGGGTCAGAAAAGAGAATGGCTACAAAAACTATCTCTCTGCTCCTGGAGGACCCAACATTTCAATACATGAACAGCCTAATTACTTCAGTAAGTACTGTCTAAGGCCTTATTCACACGTCCGTAGTGTTTATGGATCCGCAAATTGCGGATCCATAAACACACCCGGCCGGCAGCCCCATAGAAATGTCTATTCTTGTCCGCAATTGCGGCCAAGAATAGGACATGCTCGACTTTTTTGCGGAGCTGCGGCCGTAAGATCGGCAGCGCGCTCCGCAAAAACTGATGCGGAGAGCACAGTGTGTGCTCTCCGCATCGTTCCGTGCCTCATTCACAGTCAATGGGTCCGCATGTATTCCGCAGAATTGCGGAATACATGCGGACATATATGCGGACGTGTGAATAAGGCCTAATCCTTCAATTGCCCTGAGGCAGCGTTGCAGGAAAAATAATCACTTGCTGTTAGGCTCTTCCACATATTAGATCTAATAATGGCGGGCAACTTCCAAATGGGGACTGTCTAACAGACAACTCTTGGCTATGTAGAAAAGTATAAAACCCCACTAATAATACATTTATGATCCGAGTATATACCTTTATTTCCACTTAACTATAGAAAACTAGAATGTTCTTGATATATTCTCTTTGAATCATTCTGTCTAGTCTTGACGGGATAGTCCACGGTCAGACAATTATAGAGGATCTCTGGGACCTCTATCTATCTCACCGAAAATGAGCAGTCAGTTTTCCAGTGAGTCCACTTCCAAATGTGGACACCACTATCCATCTCAACTCACTTAATGGCAGTCAGATGATACACATTCACCTGACAGTTCAGGAGCCAAGAGGTAGGACCCCCACCTATCAAACATTTGTCTGAAGTGTGAATATACCTTTGAATATAACCGGTATGTTAATTCACATATTTGGTAACAGATTAACCTGTATACATAATGTCATGGCTTCATCCTAGGTGGTTTATATTTAAGGCTTTTCAAAGATTAAAAAACATGGCCAATTTTTTTCAAAACTGTTTCCACAGCTGTCCACTGGTTGTGCATGGTATTGCAGCTCAGCCCCATTAATGTCAATGGAGATAAGCTGCAATACCACTGACAACGTATGCGCGGCACTGTTTCTAGAAGAAAGAGGACATGTTTTTCAAATCCTGAAAACCTTTTTAATAAAACATGTTGACAGCACACAGCTATCTGAAAGATTTTCAGAGTTTCCTGGAAAAAATATTGATGTAAATTGATGTAAAACTGATTAATGTATATCTGGAGACTTACTTCAAGCATATCCTATTTAATATTCTAAAATACATATTCATTGATATGGGCTTACAATTTACAGACATCGCTGTAATATTCTGTATGTTACTACAGATCTTATATTTTTTTGTATTGAATTATAACACATGCTGATCATCCATAACATAAAAATCACCTGCCTTGTGTAGGTCTTTCTGATGCAGCCAAAACAGCTCATCACCATGTCACTGGTTCCCGATTGGCTTTCCTGGGTCCACTTTTGGTAGGTACTAACCACCGCATACCTGGAACACCCTTCAAGACTGGCCTTTTTAGAGATGCTCTGACCCAGTCATCTAGCCATCACAAACTGGACCTAGTCCAGTTCACTTAGATCCTTATATTCTTCCAACAAGTCAACACCAAGAAATGATTGCCTAATATCCGTGTCGGACTGGGGTACCTAGGGCCCGCCAGTAAAATTTATTTTGGGGGCCCATCGTATGAATACATTTAAATATAATAAATAATTTAACAAGTTTTTTATATGAACATAGGCTGGTTGAGGTGCTGTACATTAAATATATGTATGTAGTGCACTAAACACTAATGTGTTATGTGTCACTTGTGCAGGGGTTGGGAGACTAGGGGCCCATCTTGCTCAGAGGCCCACCGGGGGATTCCCCTGTACCCCTGTGGTCCAGTCCGAGCCTGCCTAATATTCCCGACCCCTTGACAAGAGCAATTTGTTATTCACTTGACCTGTCAGTGGTTTCAATGTCATGGCTGATCGGTGTACACCACATGATTTTTTAACTTATATGATGTATGTCAATTAGGACCCATACTTGACAAGAAGAACAGGAAGTGTCATGAGGACAATGGATCAGAAGACCTTTAGGCGTCAATATATTATCAACACACAAAAATCCAGACAACACATCACTAAAGTCTCGCTTTGGTAGACCCCACTGATCTAGAGATCCACAGTGTCGTCTTGAAGGTTTCTTCTAGAACCTGAGCAGTAGTTCTTATGACTTATTCAGAACCTGCACAGCAGGTGGACGCTTTTCCTGCAGCCAGACTCTGGACTTATTGTGCAGTAAAGGAGCTTAGTAGGCTATGGCTACACAACGATCTTAGTCTTGACAACTTAGCTGTGTAAGCAGTGCAGCCATTGAACTGAATGGGGTCTCCAAAATCCAGCAGAAATTTCTTCTTTAAGTTATCACTATGCAGAAACAGTGCAGCATGAGAAAATCCCCAAAAAATGAAGTGACAAATGCCTGCTACACTTGAATGCCAAGAGCCACATCCAAGGAACACACAATGATTGCTGAGACATAAAGAAGTTTAAAAGTTAACCAGAAATAAACCGATTTACCAAAAGTCATCTCCTCCGCTGCTCCTTGTACTTGCTCGTTCTCGGGTTTTCAGTCGCAACATTTCCATGACACTTCTGGCATAAATGTCCCTTAGATTTACGTTGATATCGGATTCGGTGCTGATGTTCGTCATTAGCTTCTTTAAGGCCTCCCTTTGCCTCAGAGCTGCCTCCTTCATTTTTAATGTGAAGTAACAAGCAGCAAATCGGTCATTGATAATAGCAATTGGTAGGGCTAAAACTAAAATGCCAGATAAAATGCACAGAAAGGCGATAATTTTACCAAATGTGGTGTCCGGTCTGATGTCTCCGTAGCCTACAGTTGTCATGGAGGTTGTCGCCCACCACCAGGCACTGGGGACACTTGTGAAACTTGTGTCAGGAACGTTGTGTTCAATGGAGTATTCCAGGGCAGAGAATATGGAAATGCCCACCGATAGGAAGAGAAGCAAAAGGCCGACTTCTTCGTAACACTGAGCGATGGTCATTCCTAATGACTTTAGACCTGGAAAGTAAAAAGAAAATAAACATTCAATCTACTGAATGAGAAAAACCTGTCCATGTTAGCATGAAAAGGCTTTGAAAGGGGTTATCTAGGATTAGAAAAAAAATGGCTGCGTTCTTCCAGCAACAGCACCACAAATGTTCATGAGCTGTGCCTGGTATTGCAGTTGAACTTAACTGAAGTGAATTGGATTTGAGATGAGATACCACATGCCAGTGGTGGAAAGGTGTTGCATGATTTTTGGAAGATGGCAGCCATGTTTTCCTAATTGTGGATATGAATGTTTTATTGCCAGATATAGTCCCTCAAACAAGATACATCCAAATTTTTCTTGAATTTATGTTATTTAATTTGATTATGTTTTGTATTATAACACATTTTGTATGTATTTCCAAAAGCTCTCTTTATATGGCACTATTTAGTTGTTTGTACTGAGTTGTGCTCTGACTCAGCAGAAGGATTTAGCTTTCCCCTTTGAGGGAAAAGCTTTTTAGTATTGCAAAAGCCACTGCAGAGTTTATCTCTGCATGTGAAAGGGGCAAATGCTAGTTCAGATCCAGGAGAAGCATCACTCCTTTTAGGAAAACAATCCCTGAGGGAAAGCTGGAGAAGACATTTGCCACTTGTAGCAGCTCAGGGGGCATTTCCTTTATCAAGAGGAGTATGCTTCCTCAGCGAATGCCTCCTTTTCAAGGGGCATGTCCTTTCTTCTACAGCTCTCTCCCTATTACATCTGGGGGGGGGGTTCTTTATTAGGGGCATCTCCTTTCTGCTTCAACTCTCTCCTTATCACATCTCAGGGAGCCTGTCCTTTTTCAGAGGGCGTAAACTTCATGCTGCAGCTCTCTCCCTGTAACTGTCACAGCTTCTAAGAGTAAATCCAGCAACATTACCATCAATGGCAAAATGAGATGACATGAAATTGACCTAAAGAACTACTAAAGAACGGAGTGATCCATGATGAGCTATTGGAGAACACCAGTCCATAGTGTTCTTGTACAGGGTCCTCTGTTGTCTGTGACCAACACATCAAACAGTAGACTCCCTTGGCCCTCTGGGACAACTTTATACATACCGCTTCTCCAGCAGCTTGTTGTTAGAAGATGGGTCCTCTACTGTTTGCAGGCTGATGTAGGCAGTTTGATGCAGTGATGTCATCTAGCCGCCAACATCCCCAGAGTGCTGTGGTAGGCCACTGATCTTTAAGAATAAGTAGCTGGGAGCCAATGGCTCTTTGTTCCACCATAGTCTTCAGCTGGATCAGTTATTTATTACCTATGTGGCTGCAACTTAACCCAAATAAATACGCTTTTCGTCTGGGTTTTTGGAGCTAGCGCTATAACAAACAGTTGATTGGCACAGCAGTTTCCATCTAAAAAGTAGGCAACCTCTTTAAGGAGGCTCTGTCACCAGGATCAAACTTATTAAACCATTATTATACTGGCTGGTACAACTGATCATGTTGATTAAAACTATACCTTTCTTTTGTCTATATGATAAACAGCTGCAGAGAAATCTGTGTTTTAATTCATATGTAAATGAACTATTGGAGCACCAAGGGGCAGAGCTGAATCATCTGAGCACTGCTCTGTAACACCCCTTGTGTGTGTAACACCCCTCTGCACACGACCCCCCCCCTCTTGATTAACAGGACTAGACATCAGGCTGAGGGCACAGACCTGTCCAAAGCTGTGTGCTAGCATGTAAATATCATATACACTATGTACTATAGCCTCACCATACTGAGATCTGCTCAGAAAGCTAATATACATATCACTTCTTTATTCACATGCAGAAGATATGATCATACAGACACTGGTAATATGTGTCATATAGTATAGTCTTTTAATATGGTTTCAAATAAAAAAGAAAAAATAATAATAGAAAGAAAACATATGTCTCTCCTGGGACATAAACCAAGGATGTCTACATACCGCTAAGACCACTAATGCATGTTTTTTCTATGCTTATAAGCACACATTACTGGTGTCTTTATAATCATACATTCTGCCTGTGAATAAAGCAGTAATACGTAGATTAGCTTTCTGAGCAGCTCTCAATATGGTGAATCTATTGTATATTTCATAGTGTATATAATACACATGTATACAGTAGATATGTATAAGCTAGGATACAGCTCTGCCCTCAGCCTGCTGTCTAGCTCTGTCAATAAAGGGGGGGGGGGGGGAGTGTGCAGAGCACAGGGGGTGTTACAAAGCAGTGCTCAGACAATTCAGCCCCACCTCCTGGTGCTCAAATTGCTCATTTGCATATGAATAAAAACACAGCTTTCTCTGCAGCTGTTTATCATACAGACTAGTGTTGAGCGCGAATATTCGTATAGCAAATTTTAATCGCATATATCGCAACTTTGAGAATTCGCGAATATTTCAAATATAGTGATATATATTCGTAAAAATGAATATTCGTTAATTTTTTTTTTCATCGGAACCCATTACCTGCCTGCTTCTTGCTTGTGGGCCACTGTGAGAAGGCTGCAATATCTAGTGAATTAGAATATTCTTCATTATTTAATATAGTTAAAGTTATGCAAAAAAATGGTAATTAAATATGCGCGTTAATCGAATTGTGTAAGGGCATTAGGCAACTTTCCTATTGGGTTGGCTTGGTAGAATTGTCGAATATGTAGATTCTTAATTTACGAATATAACGCTATATTCTACATATTCGACAATTCTACCAAGCCAACACAGTAGGAAAGTTGCTTAATACTCTTATGTGATTTGATTAACGCGCATATTTAATTACCGATTCTTCGCATAACATAAACTATATTAAATAATTAAGAATATTCAAAATCAGCAATGAGTCATTATTACTGACTTATGGGTCAATTCAATTCGAGAATATTCGTCATTTTTTTCAATCTGAAGTCATGATTCCTCCCTGTTCAAGTTGCTTTTGGGCCAATGACTGTTCACATTAAATTGGTAAAAGTGACGAATATTCTAAAAAACTAATACATAGCACTATATTCTATAGTGCTATATATTCATGTTTTAGAATATTTGCATTACACGATTATTACATTGCCGATTGTTTGCAATCAATAGAATAATCTTGAATACGATTATTCGCGAATATATGATGAATATTCTAACGGATATTCGCAAAATATCGCAAATTTGAATATTGCCCCTGCCGCTCATCACTAATACAGACAAAAGAAAGGTGTTGTTTTAATCAGCATGATGAGCCCTACCAGGCAGTATGTCTGGTTTAATAGGGTTGATCCTGGAGACAGAGCCTCTTTAATTCAGTATATTACATATATATCCATTGTTTTCTTGAAATGAGATGCACTGATCCAATAAAGTCTAAAGGGTGTATTAGACACCCAGATGCTGCCAGCGATTGTCGAGAGGAAATCTAGCAGAGGAGACTGCTCTTATTACATGCAGCGATGTCCTCCGCAGCATGGCGAGGAGCGATCCCTATGCTATCGCTCATTCCCATGCAGGTGGAAGATCGTTATTAGACAGTGCAATCTGCTGCCAACAAATCCAGACCTTTCAGCATGCTGAAAGATCTGGACTGCCCCATGAATGATCGTTTGCTCGTTCATCAGGCATTTAGTCGCAGTATGTCAGATGGTCAGTAACGAGCGTTGATAGGAAAGCTCATTAGCGATCATCGGGCATACAATCTGGAAGTCTAATATACCCCTATGTAGAACAACAAATCCCAGCAGCTGTGTCTTTGCAAGTAGGATTCTTTATTTCATTTTCCAGAAAGTGTCCTATAACCAGGACGCGTTTTGGCGTACAAGTCTTTCTCAGCCTTTATGACCTGTTGAGAAAGGCTTGTACGCCGAAACGTGTCCTGGTTATAGGACACTTTCTGGAAAATGAAATAAAGAAACCTTCTTGCAAAGACACAGCTGCTGGGATTTGTTGTTCTACTGTTTGTTGGATTGTTGGAGCGTGTAATTTGTAACGAGTGCTGGCCGGTTTCCTCCTTAATATACCCCTAAGGCTGGCATGGTGACTCAGTGATTAGCACTGTTACTGCTGAGGCCATGGGTTGGAATGTGGCCATGGCCGCGGTCACAACAATCATTTTTATTCCTTGGTAGTATGATAATACATGAGGTTCATTACCAATTTGGAATTATATCTAAAATCATTGGAAATAAAGGATAATACCAGAGGGAAGGAATTTTTAGTTTGCTATGAACTAGAATCATGCATAACCTAAAGACCTCCTTACGTCTAGAACTTTGCATTTTCTTTCATGCTCTGGTGACTATTGATACATATGTATTTCCTTTGACCGTGTTCTACCACAGACCGGCTCCTCTGGGAAGCTGCTGAGAATCTTAATAAGTGAGCGCCTGTGGCATCTCAGCAGCAATAACAGCCAAGGTTAAAAGACGAACAAACGTGTTTAATAATAATTATTGTTCTCATATTTATGTATTTCTTTCTCGTAACATAGAAATAAATGGGTTTTAATTATTCATGAAGATTATATAAATTAGTCGGCTTGAACTTCATTATGCATTTCGTTTTATTAATATCCCGTGGGTTAGAATTACAAAATGCAAGATTTTCTTAGTTTACAGAATATTATACAACATTAAGCTTAAAGGGGTTTTCCAAGATTTTTCTATTGATGACCTATCCTCAGTATTAGATCGGTGGGGGGCTGACAACTGGGATCCTCGCCGATCAGCTGATTGAGAAGGTAGTAGTGCTGCGTCTTCTCAGCTCACCAAGCACAGTGCCGTACATTGTTTAGCGGCTGTGCTTGGTATTGCAGCTCAGCCTTATTCAGTTCAATCGGACTGAGCTGCACCTAGGCCACGTGACCGATAAACATGACCTCACACGGCCTAGGTAAAGCTGCGAGAAGGACGTGGCGCCATTAGGCTCCTCAGCAGGAGGAGGTAATTGAGGTAATATAGAATTCAGTGGATAACTAGGAGATCCTGACTACAAACAGTCTCCTCTGTAGTCAGGTACCATCAGTAAAAGTTTGCTTTAAACTCCTTGCACAAAGATTGTTCTCCCAAGTGATTAAATGAGTTTTTTTTTCCACTAAATACCTTTTGGTTAATACACATATGATCACTCAGGACCCCACTAATCACTAGAATGGGAGATCTAAGTCTCCATTGTGAGAAGAAGTTTGAATGGATTGGTGGTCAAGCACATGCACAGCCATTTGACTTAAAGTCTAGGGGATTGACAGAGAAAGGCAAACAGAGAAACTTGCGCATCGTTGAGTCATGGCTTTATAAAGGTATTTCATGCATTCATAACGTACATAGCTACATCATTCAGAACACCTTAGAAGATGAAAATAGAAATGTCTGTAAGCCAGGTCCCATAGTAACAAACTGTATATAGAAAATAGCCTGAAGCTCTTTTTACAATCTTAGAGCTGAAGGTTCTTCCACTAGACTTAACATGGCAGCACCAACGAACCTAAGCAACAATGATCCTAAGCTAATTACATCTTATTACTCAACACTTTGGTGAACACCCTAATTTGTAGAAATGTCATATGTAACCCAGTGCTGAGTAGTTGCGGCATGACTTTGTTTGGAGAAGACGCAAAATTGATTAAATTATCTTTTTTTTGTAAATAGGTTGCTGCAAGGTAAATTTTTAAGAGGTTGGCTACTTTTTGTTTAATTTTCTCTCCACACTGACTGAAGCTCCACTCCCAACATGGATGCTGATGAAGGAATGTGTTACCAGAACCATCCATCATCAGCCTCCACTAAATAACAATGCTCACGACATTGAGCAAGATCAGTTTTATTCAATGAAGGCCAATGATGGAGACAACTGGTCATGTGCGAGGGGCCACCAGTATCCATGTTGGGACTGATTACCATATAGTTAGTGATGAAGATTGCAGTAAGAAAGGGGATGGCATTATACAAAGCAGGACATTAGCGCTGATCTTCTTATTACAATATTACAATATACAAGTCAATGATTGTATGTGCCATGCATACTGCGGAAAATAAAGAGAAAGCAGCAACCTCTTTTCAGCAGTTTTTGTGATATATGCAGTACAAGGGGTTGGCCCATTATAGATAATGGGGGCATATCGCTAGAATATACTCCCATTGTCGGATAGGTGCGAGTCTGACCTCTGAGACCCGCACCTACGCCAAGATCGGAGCGGGGAGAGCGTTGGCTGGAGAACTGGAGGTTCTGGCTACTACCAAGCACTCTCCCCATACAAGTAAATGGGAGCACTCGTGCGCTTGTGCGGCCACCGCTCCTATTCAGTTCTATGGGGTCAACAGAAATAGCCGAGTCAGTGTCGGCTATTTTCGGTGGACCCATAGACATGAATGGTGGGCGGCTGCACATGTGCAGTGCGCCCTCCACTACCTTTACCTGCTCTGTTTTCGGTGTAGGTGTCGGTCCCAGAGGTGGGACCCGCACCTATCAGACAACTGGGCCATATCCTAGCCATATGTCCCATTTGTCTATATGATGGGCCGACCCATTTAAATATCAGTCTCTTTGCAGACAGCCCCTCCTGAGTTCAGTCAACCGACTCCTCACGTGAAGCCTTATCTCTGATCTCCTGACCTCTTAAACACTCTTTATAGCTAAACTATTAAATTGATAAGAATATGGTTTAAACGAGTGTTTATGAGGTCAGGAGATCGGAGATAAGGCTTTACATGAGCAGTCAGCTGACTGAACTCAGGAGGGACCGTCTGAAAATACACTTTTTTTTAACCGCATATATCACAAAAACTGCTGAAAAGTTTTAATAAGAACCAGTTGAATAAATTGTAGCCCATAATGAGCAAAATGCAATCATAAGAAAAAAATTGCCCTGAAGGTGTCCATAGCCTTTAACCTCTTAGGGACGCCCTGATGTCCCGATACTTAAGGACACACCTTGTGTAGTTCCAGTCACCGTCGTGCAGTGCGGGGTGATTGGTACAGAGTGCCTGACGAAATCATTCGGCAGGTACTCTGGGACAATACTGAGGGGGGTCCTGTGACCCCCCCCCGTATCGGTGATGGCAGCAAACCGCAGGTCAATTCAGACCTGCGGTTTGCTGCGTTTCCAGGTTATTTGGGTCTCTGGTGAACCGATAACCCGGTACAGGATGATTAACGGTGGTGTGATAATACACCACCAATCACCATCCTTCGATCCTGTGAGGTGAGGGTGACATTACCTCACAAGATCGCTTCCTATTGGCTGCACGGGCAGGTGGGGGTTAAACTCCCCCTGCTCTCCTCTACTCCTCCATTCTGTGTCCGGAGCGAGGAGAGAGAGCAGCCTGCATCTTTTGCGCCCAGCACCCAGCAGCCCAGACCCCTCCTGTGACCCTCCAAAGTGCCATCTGGCATTTTCAGGTAGGTTAGGGAAAGCTTAGGAAAAGGTTTAGGTCAGGCAGGGAGACTTAGGGAGAGTTTAGAGTTACATTTTTCTTTTAGCTGTTACAAAAGCGTTTTTTTTTTTTTTGCAAACACTGACAGTGGCTGGCACTCTTCAGCGTTTTTTTAAAATCTTTTTAACATTTTTTTGGCTCTCTTTTTTTTTTTAGTTAGTTCTTTTTTTTTTCTGTTAGGTTTAGGGAAAAGTCCAGGAACACCTGTGCCCCCATACACACGCACACTGAATAAAAATGTACACGCACGCACACACACACGCATACACACACTCCCCTATGGCCCGCCAGATGTTCTCGGCCGAGGAGGCATACGCCAAGCTTGCCTCCGAGTCCGAGGCCCCAGTGTGGATGAGGATGACCCCACGTTCCTTTTGTCATCCGCGTCCTCCTCATCATCTAGCGATGATGATGAGCCCCTAAGGCGGCGGAGACGCCGCCAGGTGGAGCAATAGGACCGCCATGCTATGGACCTTGTGGCCCACCCTAGTACGAGCAGCTCTGGGGCTCGTACTATTTTTCCAGCCCACCAGATAAGTTCACCTGAGCTCCCTACCGAGGAACTTGCCTGGTGTACCCCAGATGATTTTCAGCCCGTGATTCCTGATTTTGTTGGTCAACCAGGAATCCAGATTCCCACAGTGGGCTTCACTGAATATGACTATTTTAGTCTTTTTTTCAGTGACCACTTTTTGAATCTGATGGTGGAGCAAACGAATCTGTACGCCCAACAGTTCATTTCTCAACACCGGGCTCTTTTTTGGCTAGGGCCGGTGGCTAGACGCTGGTCAGTGCAGCTGAGATAAGGAGGTTTTGGGGCCTTGTGCTACACATGGGCCTTGTCAAAAAACCCAGTGTCAGGCATTACTGGAGTGGGGACGTCCTCTACCAGACACCACTTTACAGTACAGCCATGACACGCTCATGGTTTGAGGCCATGCGAAAATGCCTGCATTATACAGATAATGCTGCATGTGCCCCCCCCAGGTGATCCTGCCTATGACCGCCTGTACAAAATCAGGCCGGTCATCGATTACTTTGGGGCCAAATTTTTGGAGGCCTATGTACCTGGAAGGGAGGTCACGGTGGATGAATTGCTTTCAAGGGGAGATTCATTTTCCGCCAGTATGTTCCCTCAAAGTGGGTGAGGTATGACGTGAAGCTGTATAAACTTTGTGAGAGTACCTCAGGGTACACTTACAAGTTTCGTGTGTACGAGGGGCAAGATTCCAGTATTCAACCCCCAGAATGTCCTCCCACTCTGGGTGTTAGCGGGAATCTTGTGTGGGACCTTATGCACCCACTGCTAGATAAGGGTTACCATCTGTACGTGGATAACTTTTATACTAGTATCCCCTTGTTCCAGTCCCTCGCTGCCAGATCTACGTCCGCTTGAGGGACCTTGCGGAGAAATCAACGCGGCCTCCCTACCTACTCCCTCCAGGTACCTATCCCTAGGGGTGAGACCCGTGCCCTTACCAGTGGAAACCTTTTGCTGGTCAGATATAAGGACAAAAGAGATGTCCTTGTACTGACCACAATTCACGGTAATGGCATAACCCCTGTACCTGTGCGAGGTACCGCGGCAACGGTCTTCAAGCCCGATTGTATCGTCGACTGCAATCGGTATATGGGAGGAGTTGATGTCGCTGTTCAAGTCCTCAAGCCATATAACGCCATGCGCAAAAACCGGGCATAGTACAAAAAAGTTGCGGTCTACTTGGTGCAGGTTGCCATGTACAACTCTTTTGTACTGTTCCAGTGCGCTGGAGGCACAGGGAAATTCCTTCAATTCTATGAGGCAGTCCTCAAGGACCTGATCTTTTCTGACTGGGAAAAAGCAGGCCAGAGTACCTTGGGAACTGGAGGCTCCCAGATCGTTCCTGACAAACACTTTCCAGGTGTGGTCCCCCATGCTGAAAAGAAGGTACGGTCCCCAAAAAAATGCAGAGTGTGTAACAGAAGGGGGATACGGAAGGACACCACCACTCATTGTGACACGTGCCCCGATCATCCGGGCCTCTGCATTGACGGTTGCCTCAGGGAGTACCACACTTCAATGGAGTATTAAATTTATAATCCCCTTTTCCATTTAGCCACTGACAATCGGATAAAAACTATGGTTCTCAGACTTGAGACACCAAAACATTTTTTTTCAAAAATGATAGTTTGTAAATCTAAAATAATAAAAAAAATAATTAAAAAAGTAGACAAATTATGTATCGCCACATCCATAATAATCTATAAAAATACCCCATCACCTAACCCCTTAGATTAACACACGGTGCAAAAAAAGGAATTTTTTTGTCACCTTACATAACAAAAAGTGTAATAGCAAGCGATCAAAAAGTCATATGCCCCCCAAAATTGTCCTCTCATCCCGCAAAAAATGAACCCCTACCTAAGACTATCGGATAAAAACTTTAAAAAAAATGACACACTGTGTAGATACTAACATTTTTTTTATTTTGTTTCAAATAGGATAATATAGTGTTAAACCTAAATAATTTTAAAAAAAGTAGACAAATTAGGTATCACCGCATCCGCAATAATCTGCTCTATAAAAATACCCCATGAAATAACCCCTCAGATTAACACGGTCAAAAAAACTAAATAAAAACTGTGCCATTTTTTGGCAAATTTTCTATTTTAATCATTTTTTTCAAGTAACAAAGCAAGGGTTAACAGCCAAACAAAACCTACAATTCATTGCCCTGATTCTGCAGTTTACAGAAACACCCCATATGTGGTGGTAAACTGCTGTACGAACACAATGCAGGGCACAGAAGGAAAGGAACGTCATATGGTTCCTGGAAAGCAGATTTTGATGGCCTTTTTTTTTTTTACACCATTTCCCATTTGAAGAACCCCTGATGCACCCCTAGAGTAGAAACTCCATAAAAGTGACCCCATCTAATAAACTACACCCCTCAAGGTATTAAAAACTTATTTTACAAATTTTGTTAACCCTTTCGGGGTTCCTCAAGAGTTTATGGCAAATGGAGATGAAATTTCAGAATTTATATTTTTGGTAACCTTGCCTCATAAAAATGTAATATAGAGCAACCAAAAATAATATGTACCCTAGAAATAGTCCCAACAAAACTGCCTTCTTATCTCGTAGTTTCCAACATGGGGTCATTTTTATAGAGTTTATACCGCAGGGGGCATCAGGGGGGCTTCAAATGGGACATGGTGTAGATAAACCAGTCCAGCAAAATCTGCTTTCCAAAAACCACACGGCGCTCCTTTCCCTCTACGCCATGCCATGTGGCCATACAGTAGTTTACGACTGGAGTTGAGCGAACTTGTATTTTAAGTTCAGCGTCCAAAGTTCGAGTTCGGGTTATCTTAGAATCCCGTTATGGATTCGCTACCACGGACCATAACGGAATTTGGAATCCAAATTCGCGCAACCGTCCTTCACTGCTTTACTTCCGTCTTCTCCTTCACACAGAGCACAGGAGCTTGACCCCTCATGTCACATGATCATTATACCAGGCCCTTTACCATCTCTTATCCAATCCAGTACTGAGCCACGCCCTGCACTGATCTCTTGACGGTGACGTCACCCCAGGTCCTTAGTGTTGTCCAAGGTTCGGGTTCATCGAAGAATCCCCTTATGGATTCCAAATTCCGTTATGGTCCGTGGTAGCGGAATCCATAACGGGAGTCTTCGATAACCCGAACTTTGGACGCCGAACTTAAAATACAAGTTCGCTCAACACTATTTACGACCACATATGGGGTGTTTCTGCAAACTACAGAATCAGGGCAATAAATATTGGGTTTTGTTTGGCTGTTACTGGAAAAAATTGATTAAAATGGAAAATTTGCCAAAAAATTGCAATTCTGAAATCTAATCTCCATTTGCCAATAACTCTTGTGAAACACCTAAAGGGTTAACAGTGTTTGTAAAATCAGGTTTGAATACCTTGAGGGGTGTAGTTTCTAGAGTGGGGTCATTTTTGGGTAGTTTCTATTATGTAAGCCTCACAAATTGACTTCAAACCTGAACTGGTCCCTAAAAAGTGGATTTTTGAAAATTTCTGAAAATTTTCAAGATTTGCTTCTAAACTTCTAAGCCTGGTAACGTCCCCAAAAAATTAAATGGCATTCCCAAAACAATAACTTTTTTTTGGCAGTATTACTATGTATTATAGAAGTAGAGAAATTGAAACTTGGAAAAATGCAAATTTTTCCACATGTTTGGTAAATTTGGTATTTTTTTACAAATAAAAATGCATTTTTTTCACTCAATTTTATCAGTGTCATTAAGTACAATATGTGATGAAAAAACATTCTCAGAATGGCCTGGATAAGTAAAAGCATTTTAAAGTTATTTACACATAAAGTGACACTGGTCAGATTTGCCTGGTCCTTAAGGGGAAAATGAGCCTGGTCCCTAAGGGGTTAAAGGGTCTTCTCAACCCTTTTTTATACTGAAGCTATCCTGATGATCAGCTGAACTACACAGGTACAGCTTCAGAAACATCCAACAGTCGGCTGTTATCTGCAGGGAAAATGTAATTTTTCATGAAATATAATCTAAGAACTGATGGCATTGTAATACACGTTGTGACCAAGCTTGCTAGAGCAAGAGCATCTGTTTGTGTGGGGAAAGAGGTTTCCCTTCTCTAGCATATTCTTATGTTATACGCCTGCCTTAAAGTTGGAAATATTCTATGTTTGCCTGCTACTTAACTTATTAGTTTATTGCAGGAAATAACTTTATTCTGTTTATTCTTCTATACTGTACTTGATTATATTTTGGGATGTTCTTGGATTAAGTTATATGCAGGTAGGACCTGTGATCACGTGGCTATTCCGTGCAGGTCTTCAAGTGAGTTATATGTGTAAGGCCGATTCATTTGCCTGCATTTGTGGGAGGGGCGCCGCTGCCTACTTCAACCGCCAGCGTCCCTCCCACTTTGTACGTCGCCATGGTGTTTAGGAGCGGTACCTGGCGGTCCTGTGTGCGGTGAGCGCCATGCCTGGATCTTCAAAGTGCCGGCTAGGGTAAGTAGCTGCCAAATCTGCGGCGCCCCGTGTCTGAGTCTGGCCGGCGGTGGGTCGGCCCCCTAGGTGAGGGGGGCACCCCCGCACTGGTGCGCTCTGCCAGGGAGCAGCCTGGGCTCCCCACGCGGCAAGCATGTTAGGCGTTTCCCCGCTCATCGTCCTCCGTAAAGTCTGGCACGGGCCGCCGGATCTGGGGAGCAGTGGCAGGGCTTTTTCAGGGTGGTCAGATCCAGGGCTGTGGTTGGTTCTATTGAACCAACTGTGTATAGGCTACCCAGGGGGCTATTCAGGTCTTGGATATTAATTAGGTCCATGCAGGTGATTACCTGGGGGTCCTGAGCAGGTGTATTGGGTTTGGTTAAATAGTAATCGAAAAAAAAAGGGGGGGGGGGGAGAATAGAGGGAATTTGATGTCTGTTGATTAGGGTTTCCAGGCTGCAGGTTATTTCCAATCAGTGGAGTTCATTAGCATGGTTCGCCTGAGGCACTCCTAGTTGAGGCTGCAGGTCAAGGTCGTAGGTTCGCTTCTTATTAGTGTATAGGTAATACGTGGGCTTAGTAGTTACGGCTTGCCACTGTAATATTTTCCTCTCCAAGTTATCAGGTCACGTAAATTTAATTTTCAAAAGGAAAATATATATATATAAAAAAAAAAAAAAACTTGCTGCTCTCGTTCCTTCATTCACGTTTTTACAATTTTTCATGGTTTCCTCTCGACTTGAGTGTAATCCAGTGTTGATGCATTCATTGTTTTTCTTCTAGGTCAAAGCATTTTCTCGTTACATCCAGAATTTTGGCTTATCGGCCAGGTAGTAGGGGTACACGTCGGGGAGGGGGCAGGAGAGGGGTCACAAGCTTTGTTCGTGTCTCATGCACTGTCTCACATCTAGGTTGTGCTGTTTTCCTAGCGTTCTGCAGTCGTCAGTCCATAGGTGTTCTGAGTGGGTAAGTGTATGGCCTCATCCTCTGTGTGTTACTTCCTAGTGTTGGTTCCTGGCTACTCATCCACGGTCCTCTCCTGTTGTCTTCTATCGTGTGGAGTTGCACGGTGGATGTGGGACTCATTCGCACACAATAAGGCAGGTAGCACTAGTGGTTAAGGTCGTGTAGTTCCAGCCGATTAGTAGTAAGTTTCTTACAGTCAGCCAGTTGGTCCAGAATCTCGAGGGTCCTCCGATCCCAGTGTCCTATTTCCTTACGTCTCACCGATGGTGCCCGGTTAGAGTAACTTCGGCAGTTGCAGGCAGCCTTAGTTTATTTTAGGCCGGATAGTCCACTATTGCCTTTCGGGGTGTTACCACTTACTACTCACCAGTTTGTGTCTCACATACGCTCCTTAGTTGCGAGTCTGGGCGGCGACCTAGCTACGATCTCAGGACATTCATTCCGTATAGGGGCGGCATCCGCGGCCTCCAAAAATCAGGTACCGGCGCTTGTCATCCAGAAGTTGGGTCGTTGGTGCTCCTCGTGCTTTAGTAGTTACATACCTCACCCCAAAACTGAGATGTCAATGGCTTTCCAAAGTTTGGTTTTGTGATTTATGCTGTAATAAATTACTCTTGCTACTCAGTATGTCTTTTGCCCTCTTTCAGGTGTCCCTACTACGGCGCGGTTGCGGCACAACTCTAACCGCTTAGGGGTGGGGTAGTCTCAGGTGGAACGGGGTGCATTCTCTCGGTAGCCACGACCACAAGTGTAAGGCCAATTCCTTGGCCTGTATTTGTGGGAGGGGTGGCGCTGCCTACTTCAACGGCCAGCATCCCTCCCACTTTGTACGTCACCACTGTGTTTCCCCACCCACCAATTCTCTTGGTAGCCACGACCACAAATATACTTTTGGGCCTAGAGAGAAGGCTGACAGAAGTAGACATTCAACGGCCTGGGCCATGGTAGCATAATGTCGAGGCTGTAACTAGAGATGAGCGGCATAGGCAATATTCGTTTTTCCGATATTTCGAGAATTTTTTGCATAATATTCGCAATAAATTAATGAATTCTAGAATTCGCAAACTCCAGTCATTATTTTCATGAATGTGCAAATCGGCACTAATGATGCGCATTTTTTTGCGCAATACATGAAACTTCACATTTTATCAGATCTGAGTAGATATTACTGATTGGTGCACTAAGTATTGTTGTGACATCACAGCACTGGGTCTAACAGAGGCACTAATCCCTATGACAGCACAATAATTCCTATCACACTACCTAACACCCTGCACTGGAACCTATCAGCTACACTATATCACTATCTAACCTACACTATCTCCCACTGTATTATATATATGAGCTAACTATCTAATGTAATTGAATAAGGATCCAGATGAAAGCACAGAGCACAACAATGACACTGATGTCTCGCTCAGAACTGCAAAAAAACTGCAGAAAATGGCTGCTGGGGACCAGAGAGCTGCTTCATGCAGCTGTGGGCTATCTCTGTAACAAGTCTCATTGTGATAAAGACAAAGTCAGTTCCGATGTACTAACTAGCTCTGTTACATTTCTATAAATAGAATGAATGGGTCACTGCAGTGTGCCACTATGTGCTATATGTGGGAACCTTAAATTTCTGCTAAATGTATATTGAATGTATCTAATATATTGTATTTTTCTAATGTAAGCATGGCATTGTCAATTCACCCATTCTCCCCTAGGTGGAGCTGGTGCCACATATTACATAGAAGATTAGTGAGTCTAGCCAAGGAACTTCACAAGCAACAGTGACCAGGAGGAACTTAAAGGTACCTGGACACAACTGGATAATTAATGTACAGAAATGTCCTCTTTTCACTTAATGCCTTCTGGGAACATAGTGAACCTGAATATTTTAGGAGAGCACCCTTCATCAAATAATGTAGCAGAGAGTTTGCCTGCCAGGAGGGAGAATGCCCTTATTGGATTGCTCGAGATAAGTAGGAAATCATTATATTCAATACCTGAGTGGTAGAAAGTGGACTTAATGCAAATTTACCAATTATTTGCCTATAAAGTAACATTATTAAGAGAACTCCTCAACTGACAATTGCCAGACCTATTATAAGGAATTATGAGTACACCAACATCTGGATTATTGCTATTACTATATTCATGAACTGTAACAACTGTCCTGAGACTATTGATTCAGTAAAAGTTCAATTGTTTACTACAACTGACTCCTCATCCTTTCTACAACTCTCAACATTTGCACTTTATGGTGTTGGCGTCATGAACACAGGGGCCCAGCCGCCAAAGCACCTTAAACACCTATACAACCGAAACCTATCTAAAGGTTCTTCTGTGAAGTGAGTCAATTCACACTAGTCCAATCTTGATATAAACAAGAACCGTGCTGCTTTCAGGGCAAACTCCGGATACTAGATTTAAAATTGGCTTCTTCAGTTCAGGATAATAACGAAACGCCACACCGATGCCCCCTGTGTGATACAAAATTCACACCATAGTGAAGCACCGCAAACAGGGTTAAAACGCTGCAGACGATAAAATACTCACACACGCAAGTATATTCAAGTCGCCAGTAGTTGGACAAACACTGATCCGGCTTTGCGGCTGTAATCAAAGAGTATCCTTTGCAGTGCTTCCCCCTGCCGTGTGTATCAGAAATCACCAAACATAGTGAAGCATAGCCTCAGATATCCACATAAAATATTTTATTGCACTTACTAGATGTCAAACATATAATGGCGATACAAGATCCCTCCTCACAGCCCGACCCGGGTTTCGCTTTCGCGCTTCGTCAGGGGCGATGAGTTCAGCCCATTTCTGGGAGGGTTTATACCCTATCATCACAAACAATATCCCTCCCACTTTCCCTAACATCAAAAATAAAAGCCAAAATAACTTATAAAATAACATCCATCATATCATGAATAACATTAAAAACTCCTGGACGCAGCAATGTACCTCCTACATGGTAACTTCTCCCTAAAATCATTCCGTACATTTTTCGATATATTCAGTAGTGATGAGCGGCAGGTGCCATATTCGATTTCGACGAAATTCGCGAATATTCGAATGAATATTCGTTTCATATTCGTCGAAATCGAATATTAGTCATTATTCTAGTTACCGCGATTAATATGCGATTTAAATAATCGCGTATTGCGATTTTAACTTAAGGCTACTTTCCTATTGGTTTAATATCTAGAATTATAGCGAAGATGACGGATATGACGAATGTATTCGTCATATTCCTCAAAACGAAGATAACGAAGTATTCTACATCTTCGCTTTAGCAACCTATTCGTCAACTTCGCTAATTCTAGCAATCAAATAGGAAGGTTGACTATAGAGACAACTGTAGTTTAATTCGCTATGCGATTATTTATATATTTTTTTAATAAATAGAATAATTATAATAATTATATCAAGTAATATAATTATTCTATTAAAAAAAAAAAAAAATCGCATAGCGAATTTAACACAGCTGTCTCTATAGTCAACCTTCCTATTTGATTGCTAGAATTAGCGAGGTTGACGAATAGGTTGCTAAAACGAAGATGTAGAATACTTCGTTATCTTCGCTTTGAGGAATATGACGAATACATTCGTCATATTCGCTTCGCTAATTCTACCAAGCCAACCATAAAGTTCCTGTTCATGGAGCGTCCCCATCACCATGGGAACATCTCCATATACTAAAATGTACTGTCGGATTTGAGGAATTACGTTGAAATCGCAATGCGATTAACTAAGTTATATTAATCGCATTGCGATTTCAACTTAGAGCTGGGTTTATAATGGGTCAGCTTGCTAGAATGAACGAAGTTAACGATTCAATGAACGAAGTTAACGAATATGGAATATAGCAGCACTGCTAAGTTGAATTCGCAATGCGATTAATTTAACTTGAAGTAATCGCATTGCGATTTCAACTTAGCACTGCTATCTTACATAGGCTAGAATTAACGAATATGGAATATAGCAGTGGCACTAGCAGTGCTAAGTTGAAATCGCAATGCCATTACTTTAAGTTAAATTAATCGCATTGCGAATTCAACTTAGCACTGCTGCTATATTCCATATTCGTTAACTTCGCTCATAGCAAGCTGACCCATTATAAACCCAGCTCTAAGTTGAAATCGCAATGCGATTAATATAACTTGAATTAATCGCATTGCGATTTCAACGTAATTCCTCAAATCCGACAGTACATTTTAGTATATGGAGACGTTCCCATGGATGGGGACGCTCCATGAGCACGGAAGTCGGCAGAAGCGGCAATGGGCACTGACTAGAGCAGCCAGGAAGCCAGGAATCCTCAGGACAGGTAAGAACTACTGTTGGGAAGAGGGAAAGAAAAAAATATAACTAAAAAAAAAAAAAAAAGAATATTCGAAATAGCGAATTTATAGCGCTATATTCGAAATATTCGCGAATTAGCGAAGTGCCGATATTCGCTAAAAAAATTCGCTATTCGAATATTCGCGCTCAACACTAATATTCAGTTCATTCATAAGCCTCCCGCTCACATGACCGATCACATGATCACTGCGAACACGGAAGCTATCTCACCACTCGATGTTAATATCATGATCAACTCATAGCAGAGAAAAACCTCCTCAAAACAATATGTACCAGCGGATTATAGAAAGAAAAAAACACCAGGAAGACGAGACTCTATTTCTCAATATGAGGGACTCCTTCAATACAATACACCAGTTGTCACCTGACCGTACCGAGACAGGACACCCCCCCAAAACCCTATCCCTGTAACTACGACCTAGGTGAGTGTGTCACTGTGTGCATAATGGAGACAGCACTACTTTTCAATTCATAAAAACAATGCGGTTACTCTAAGGTAATATTCTAGATAGCTTGGCTAAGGAGCTACAATGTCAGGATAGCTAGATTGGAGTTCCTAAAAACAAACTAATTGTCATTAGAGACAGATCATAATCCCATATTCTTTAGATCAAACATGGTTTCAAATCACACTCAACATTTAACCCTCCCGGCTGCAAAGTGCCAAGACGGAACATCCACTCCACCTCTTTTTTATTTATATATGCCAGGGGGTCCCCTCCTCGCCAGGGGGTTTTTACTAGCTCCACCCCCATAAAAATCAAGCCTTTTGGGCTTTTTTGGTGAAACTGCTTAAAGTGTTGTGACACACTATGTGTCTCCAAACCTTTTTTGATATTCCTAATGTGCTCTTGTATTCTGATTTTAAATTTTCTTGTTGTCCTTCCTACATACTGAAGGCCAAAAGGGCACTCCAGTACGTTAACATTCATATTTTCACAGCTTAGAGTACCTTATATTTTAAATTCCTCCTCCTGAAGGAGCCAAAAGAGAAGTGGAGGAGGAGCTGCGTGATATTGAAGGTGTGTAGGTTCGGGTGGAGGAGCCCGGCTCTACACATCATACAGAGACAGGAGGACCTGTCCTTGCTGCACTGCCTGCTTCACATTATACAATAGACAACAGCAGGCTACAGCCAGGAAGCTCCTCTGCTCTCCTCCCTCCCCAGATCCTGCTCAAGGCCTGTGGTTCCCTCGAACATCCGCCACCTGCCCGTTGCCTGCTGCCCTCTTGGCTGTCTTTATCAAGCTCTGAATCCTCCTTCTGCAAATGGCAGGGGGAGGAGCCGGAGCATCTCTTCTCCTACATAGCGCCACATACCTCTTACATCCAGTGATGTCACCTTTGATGTAGATGTTCTCTTTCTTCATCTTATCCTTTCAGACCAGACCCCCATGAGTATTTTTTAGCCATTTCCCGTCTCTGCAGAGACTGACAAACAGACATTAGTTTCCCACTTTTCAATCATCTTCACATGTTCTGAAAACCCCATCCTGCCACCCCCAATACTGTGCTGTGCTCCCCAATGCTATACTGCAGAAACTGTCCCCTGAAAAATATTAGTACCACAAATATAGTGTCCCCTTCAACAATTATTGCCACACAGTGCTCTAAAAAAAATAACTGTCCCCAGTAAATAGTGTCCCGGGCACTTATAGTATAAACATAATGTCCCCAAAAATAATTGTGCTAAGTTGATACTGTGCCAGGGTGTCCACCAAAGTAACAGTGCTCTCCAAAATCTCACCAATAGAAATATGTCTCTGCCAGAGCACACTTAGTAGTAATAATTCCCCCATAGTGCCCATACTAATAATCAGGTTCCCTATTGCCCGCCAGTAGTAGTAAAGCTCACCAAAATGCCCCCGAGTAGTAAAAAATACCCCTGCTTAGTGCCCACTGTTGAGCTAATGTCCCCATAATGTATGCCAGTATAAAATACCCCTATATAGTGCCCCTGTAAATACCCCCATAGTGCTCCTCTCCCCCTTCCCCATAGTGCCCCCACAATGTGCCAGTATAAAATACCCCATCTTAGTGCCCCCAGCACATACCTCCATTGTGCTCATCACCCCCATCTCCATAGTGCCCCCCATAATACGTCAGTAAATAAAATGCCCCTTCTTAGTGCCCCCAGCAGATAACCCTATAGTGCTCCTCTCGCCCAAAAATGTGCTAGTAAATCCCTCTTCTTTGTGCTACCAGATGCCCCCATAATGTGCCAGCAAAAAATCCCCCTTCTTAGTGTCACCAGATGCCCCCGTAGTTGTCTCTCCCCATAGTGCCCCCATAATGTGCCAGTTAAAAAAGCCCCTTTTAGTGCCACAAGATGCCCCATTGTGCTGCTCTCTCCTATAGTGCCTCCCATGTGCCAGTAAAAATGCCCCCTTAATGCCAGATGCCATAGTGCACCCTATAATGTGCTAGTAAAAAAAAAAGCCCCTTCAGAGCCACTAGATGCCCCCATAGTGCTCCACTGGTCCATAGTGCCCCCTAATAATGCCCCTATAGGATCACCAGTTGCTCCATAGTGGCGCTCTTGGCTATAGTGCCTCCCATAATGTGCCAGTAAGAAATGCCCCCTTAGTGCCACCAGATGCCATAGTGCCCCCCCCCCCATAATATGCCAATAAAAAAGGACCCCCCATGTCAGCGCGCCACTGACTGCACCGCCGCCCAGGGAGGCTCTGCTAACCATGAGTAAATGAACTACTACCGCGATCGGCTCACTGTAGCCTCGCGTGTTGCCCCTACGGACTCAGCCGCTGCATCACTACTGTAGCTACCAGTCAGTTGGAATTTAAAGTAACCTACAAAAACTGTAAGGGTTCTTGGGGCCTTTCTTTTTATTGGAGGTTTGATTTGGACAGAGTTGAAGGACTTACACATGACTGGGTTATGGCTGAACAAGCAGAGACACTTAAGAGCTTATTTGAAGGCTGAATGTATATTCTTACAATCTTTCTATATTATCAGTGTTGCTGCCAGGGAACATGCTTTTAGATTGTATTCGCTAGAGAGGTCTGTACACCGGATTCTGCTTTATGTTCTCGGTGGAATAGGTTGCATATTTTTCAAGCATTCAGCGCACTCCCACAAGGAATAACTGACATTATAATCATGTCTCTCAGTAAATGAGACAGGTTTCTGAGTATAAAATCTGCTTAAACCACATTTATATTCAGAACACAACAAACGGCTGTAGCAATATGAGACTATAGGGACTCTAGCAACAGAAAATGGCCTATTGTTTCAAGGTTTGCTTTGCTAAACATATTTTCATTTTTTTTTCAATGTTTTCATATTCCTATGTTTGAAAAGTTTCCTAAAATATTATTTTTCACAATGGCCAATCTGCTATGACTTTCTATATTGTAGAAATCACTTAGGGTGGTCTTCATAGATATTACCACTGCATGGACTAACTGTTCTTGTTTGCAGTTGAAATAATAATATATTTTCCCCAAAAAAAGGATCAGATCAGAATTGGGCAGTCAACCATTGCGGCCAGTGAACCAACTCCCGTTACCTGCGACAAGAAAATTTCAGCCTCTGATTTCTGCACATATTGAATTTTAATCTGACGTAAATGAAGCCTCAAAGTATACGAGGCGATCAAATTATTTAGAACAAATCCTTTAAAAAAAAGGGGGGGGGGGGGGGAAGATGTTACCATGCTGTGCAAAAGCATTTGGCCCTTCTGGATTTCTCCTGTTTTTGCATATTTGTCACACTTGAAGGTTTTGGATTATCAAACTCCTTTTAATATTAGACTAAACTAAGATAACCCTAGTAAACAGACAATGATTATTAAATTAGGGGATATTTTATTGGAGGAAAAATATTGTTCGGTCCTACCTAGCCCTATGTCAAAAGGTAAATGCCAACTTAGTTACTGAGTTATCCAAATTCAGTTGACAACTGGATTAAATTTCACTATTATACCTAGGCATGATTACTGCCAGACCAGTTGAATCTAAACCTCACTTAAATGGAACTTGCCGGGCAACATGAAGTGGGTTAGAAGGTCTCAAAAAGCAGCACATGACGCCAAGCTCTAAAGAGATTCAACTACAAATGCCAAACAAAAATCATTAAAATCTACTGGTCTAGAAAGGGCTACAAAACCATTGCTAAGGCTCTATGGACTGCCATCATCCACAAATGACTGTAAAATTTATTGTTACAGTGGCGGTCGGTTCCCTCCTCCGCTCTGCTCGCCTACTCCCTGGTCTTCAGGTGACCTGCTCATTTCATCTCCTCCTTTCTGCTGCCAGGAGATCAGATGCAAAATGGGATAGCTGATGGAAGAGCAAGCCCTGGATTAGGTGCCAATCAGGGCCAGGCCAAAAAAGAACTTTACTGGGAAAAGCAGGCCAGATGAAGAGAGGGAGTGTAGAGCTAAAGTCTTTGGAGAATTGCTGTCATAAAAGCACCAATAAGTCTCTGTTGCCAAATGTTCTGGAGTTTTCTTCTAGTGCCTGGATACACAAAGAGCAGATTGATCGCCTGCAGGAAATACTCAACATCCCACAGAGGACACTGTGGATGCATATGTTGTAAGTACAGCAAACTGTTCAAAGAAGGTGCACCCTGTGGTTGCATTGATTCAAAGAAATGTGTTACACCCCATGCCTGGATGATTATGTGCAAGTCAGCTAGAAAAGTGCAGTGTAATGAAATATGCTCCAAACACTTTTACCTATACAGCCGTGAAGCCTGTGACATCTGTGAAAAGTACATTTGTGTAACACTTGCTAGTCCATTGCATGCTGACAACTGTAACCGATTTGCCTGAACTTAAAGGGGTTGTCCTGGTTCAGAGCTCAACAGGACATACCCATAATTTCACACAGGCAGCACCCCTGATGTTATCATCGGAGCATCTCATGCTCCGATGTGCTCCCTTGCCCTGGGCTAGATCGCGCTCTTTTGTTTACAATAACTCACTGCCCGGCGGAAGCTTCCGCCGGGCAGTGTGTTCTGTGACCTCACCGGCTCTGATGGGCATGCTTTAGCGCTGCCCTAGCCATTTTACAGGCTAGGGCAGTGCTAAAGCCCGTCCATCAGTGCCGGCGACATCACCGGGCTTCCTGGCAGCCCCATGGCAGCTTCCTGGCTGCTCCGATGCTCAAGTCAGTGGGGCTGCCTGGGTGAAAATTGAGGTATATCCGGGTTCAGTTCTGAACCCGGACAACCCCTTTAAGGGTACAGCAAACGGAGTGGTCGTGATTAGTACTGATGAGCTAGCACCAAAGTGTTCGGGTACTCGTCCGAACACATAGAGATATTTGTGCACTCGGCCGAGCACCCGAGTATAATAAAAGTCAATGGGAGACAACCAGGCACCCCCTGCTTGGATGTAAATGGTCAGAAAGTGATAGAAACACCACCGAAATGGATCTGGAACAGCATGGGGACCATGTCTGGGTGCATCTTGGACTCCAATGTCGCTGCTGGGAACCATATTGTCCCAGTTGTCCGCCACTTTTACATAGCGACAAAATCACGTCCAATATCCCGCCCCCTAAAAAAAAAAGACATTTTTAGAGGTAAAATTGTTAGGAAACATTCTTTCCTGTATATTCAATTGTATATACAGTGCAAGTGCTGCCACAAATTACAAGGAAGAAGCACTCCAATACAGCCTGTATATCACATAAAGGAGGGCCTTATTCACATGGTGCGACAAATGTTCAGGTACACTGCTGCACTCATAAAGCCTATGCACTAAATGAAAGGGCTGCCAAAAATTACAAGGAACCGGCACTCCAATACACCCTTTATTATACATAAAGGAGGGCATCATACACACCCTTGAAAAATTATCATTGATGGCCTGCTGGTGACCCTCAAAAACATTTGGAGCAAGGGCATGCTGGTTACCCTCTAAAACATTATAGTTGAGGACCTGAAGGTGAGCGGACCCAATAAAAAATTGTAGTGAGGGCCTGAAGCCTAATGAACCCCATAAAACATTGCAGTGATGGCCTACAGGTAAGCAGACGGTATAAAGCATTGGAGGTGAGGGCCTGAAGCCTAGCGAACCCCATAAAACATTGCAGTGATGGCCTACAGGTGAGCAGACGGTATAAAGCATTGGAGGTGAGGGCCTGAAGCCTAGCGATCCCCATAAAACATTGCAGTGATGGCCTACAGGTGAGCAAACCGTACAAAGCATTGGAGGTGAGGGCCAGAAGCCTAGCAAACCCCATAAAATATTGCAGTGATCGCCTACAGGTGAGCAAACCGTATAAAGCATTGGAGGTGGGGGACTGAAGCCTAGCGAACCCCATAAAACATTGCAGTAATGGCCTACAGGTGAGCAGAACGTATAAAGCATTGGAGGTGAGGGACTGAAGATGAGCGAACCCCATAAAACATTGCAGTGATGGCCTACAGGTGAGGAGACCTTATAAAGCATTGAAGGTGAGGGCCTGGAGCCTAGTGAACCCCATAAAACATTGCAGTGATGGCCTACAGGTGAGCAGACCATGTAAAGCATTGGAGGTGAGGGCCTGAAGCCGAGCAAACCCTACAAAACATTGTAGTGAGGGCATATATATTCTGTATGGAAGAGGAGGTGGAGGAGGAGGCGGATGGGAAAACAAGATTCAAACATATACCCTTTTTTGCGGTGAAAAGGGTGAATCTGAATCTTCTGGATTAAGTACATTATAAAGCATACCTTTAAATTGCGTTTTTGTTCCTCATTAGCTCAGCTTTCCTCTGGTGTTGTGGAGAATGGAGAAGTCTGGGGCAATATAAGCCTTGTTCATTTTTATCTGAGTCAACCTGTCAGCATTGTCAGTGGACAAGCGGATACGCTTATCTGTTATAATGCCACCAGCAGCACTAAATACACTCTCAGACAATACGCTAGTGGCAGGCAGGCCAGCACCTCCAAGGCATAGAGCGCAAGTTCGTGCTACGTGTTCATCTTGGACACCCAATAGTTGTAAGGCACTGAGGGACCATTTAGGACAGTGACACAGTCTGCAATGTATTCCTTCACCATCTTCCAAAACTTTTCCCTCCTTGTAGCACTTGCCCGCGATTCAGGGTGAGGTTGCTGGTGGGGTGTCATGAAAGTGTCCCATGCCTTGGAAAGTGTTGCCCTGCCTCTGTTGGAACTACTGTGTGTTTCCCTTGTCTCCCTTCCTCGGTTGCCTAAGGAAGTATGGACTCTGGCGGCCACATTGTCAGATGGAAAATTTTGGAGCAATCTGTCAACAAGTACCTTCTGGTATTGCACGGTTTTACTCGTCCTCTTCACCACAGGAATGAGAGATGAGAAGTTCTCTTTGTAGCAGGGGCCCAGTAATCTGTGTTACCTAAAATGCGTATAACGCGAGGGTTGCGGGAAAAGCAGCCTAACATGAAATCAGCCATGTGTGCCAGAGTACCAACGGGCAAGACATCGATATCAACTTCAGGATGACTCTCCATACCCTCCTCCTCCTCTTCTGTCCATCCACGCTGAACAGATGGAATTAAAGTTCCATGGGTACTAGACCCTGTAGCAGAGGCAAGTGTCTCCATCTCCTCCTCCTCTTCATGGCCCAATTTGAACTGAGAAGACGAACTGGGGGAGGTCTGGCTATCACCCTGTGTCATCTCCTCCCCCATTACCTCGTCTGACACATTCAAAGCATCCTCCTTAATTGTGAGCAGCGATCGTTTGAGTAGACACAGCAGTGGGATGGTTACACTGATAATAGCATTATTGCAACTAACCATCTGTGTGGATTCATCAAAGTTTTTTAAAACCTCACATAGGTCTGACATCAATGCCCACTCCTCGCTTGTGAATAGTGGCAGTTGACTGGAACCGCGACGACCATGTTGCAGCTGGTATTCCACAACTGCCCTCTGCTGCTCACAAAGCCTGGCCAACATGTAGAACGTAGAGTTCCACTGCGTGCTCACGTTGCACAACAGTCGGTAAGCTGGAAGCAGCAAGAGCTGCTGCAGCGTTGACAGACCGGCTAAAGCTGTGGACGACTTGCGGAAATGAGCACACAAGTCGCGCACCTTCACTAGTAGCTCCTGCAAATTGGGGTAGGTTTTGATAAACCGCTGAACCACGTTTAAGAAGTGGGCTAGGCATGGAATGTGTGTCAAGTTGCCGAGCTCCAAAGCCGCCACCAAGTTATGGCCATTGTCGGACACAACCATGCCTGTTTCTAGGTTAAGTGGCGAGAGCCACAGCTCGGTCTGGTCCCTTATACCCTGCCACAGCTCTGTGGCGGTGTGCTTTTTGTCCCATAAACAGATCAACTTCAGCACGACCTGTTGATGCTTACCCACAGCATTGCTACACTGCTTCCAGCTAGCGACTGATGGCTGACTTCTGTTGGAGGAGGCAGCGGAGAAGTGGGAGTTGAAGCCAGTAACATAGCTGCTGGCGGAGACCCTGATGGACGTAGGGCCCACAATCCTGGGTGTGGGTAGCACCTGTGCCATCCCAGGGTCCGACTCACTCCCGGCTTCCACAACATTCGCCCAGTGTGCGGTCAGGGAAATGTAGCGTCCCTGGCCACCAGCACTTGTCCATGGTGAGGTGGACCTTCCACCAAGTGCGTTGGTCAGGGCACGGGTAATGTTCTAGGACAAATGCTGGTGTAGAGCGGGCACGGCACACCGTGAAAAATAGTGGCGGCTGGGGACTGCCTACCGAGGGACGGCCGCCGACATCAGGCTGCGGAAGGCCTCAATGTCCACATGCCTAAATGGCAACATTTCAAGGGCCAGTAATTTTGAAAGTTGAGCATTTAGTGCTATGGCCTGTGGGTGGGTATTTGCACTTGCATTCAAATGCCTGTGTTATCGACATTTGGACGCTGCGCTGGGAAAGGGAAATGGATGTTGTTGCTGCAGGTTCATGCAAAGGTCCAGGTGCAGGGCGAGGGGCATCCGGGCCTGCGCCTTCGACAGGAGATTGGCTAGCAGTGTGTAACACAGGGGAAGTAGAGGCAGTGGTGGGACCCGCAGACTCAGAGTGTGGACCCAGGCATTCGGCCCACTTATTCGGGTGCTTCAATGCCATGTGGCGGATCATGCCGGTGAGGTTGCTTGTGTTCACGCCCTGGCTCATTTTGGTATGGCACAGGTTGCAAACTACCACTCTTTTGTCGTCTGCGCCTTCCTCAAATAAGCGTCATACTGCGGAACACCTACCCCTTTGCAAGGTTTATGCATGGGGGTGCTTGGTGTAACGGTTGCTGGCCTGTTTGGTGTGGGCCGATGTCTCCCTTTTGCAACCCCACTGCCTCTTCCAGACTGTTGCGGTGCTACGGATCCCACCCGCTCTGTACTGCTGTCCTCGCTCGGCTTTTCACCTAACCATGTTTGGTCAGTGACCTCATCGTCCACCATCTCCTCTTCCACTTCCTCACTCTGCTCATCCTCCTGACTTGACCTAACCACCACCTCCAGTGATTGGCAACTGTGTCTCATCATCATCCACCTCGTGAACGAATGATTGCGGTTCACCACCGTCATCTTCTTGAGACTGTGAAGGCTCAAGAGGTTGGGAAACAGAGCACAATATCTCAGGTACCTCTTCAAGCATGCTTGGCGAGAGAGCCAAACCAAGTACTGGCGATGAAAAGAGGTCATGTGAATATCCGAGTGTGGGATCACTTGTTTGGCCAGACGTGACATAGTGGGAGGAAGGAGGATCAGAGTGAGGATTCGGTTGACCAGACTCTTGGCTATGGAGACTGGACTTCGTGGAAGAGAGGGTGGTGCTTAACCGACTGGAAGCATTATCTTCTGCAATCCAACCGACCACCTGTTCGCACTGGTCCGACTTGGACAGTCTTGTACTGCACCGCCCAACTAACTTGGACATGAAGCTGGGTAAGTTAGATTTTTTTGTTTTTTCTGGTGCACTGGCAGCAGGCACAGTTTCATTGCGCCCAAGGCCACGGCCTCTGCTTTCACCATCAGCATCATGCTCAAGGCCAAGGCCTCTGCTTGCACCATCAGCATCACGCCCAGGGCCACGGCCTCTGCTTGCACCATCAGCATCACGCCCAGGGCTATGGCCTCTGCATGCACCATTAGCATCACGCCCACTTCCCCCTCCCTTTGTGCTCGCCTTCTTCATATTAATGGTTTTGTCTGTATATGGGGCGCAGATTGTTTTACTGTCCGCTAAACACACAGTTTTCTGATGCAGGACAGTACTGGATACAGAAAAAGACAGATTTTCGGCATTCCACTAGCCCAGAGATAATGTAATTTTTACTGTACACACTGCATTGGCTTGCTGTAATGTACTGGAGACAGAAAAATTAAGATTTTTGGGAGTACACTAGCCCAGAGATAATGTAATTTTTACAATACAAACTGTATTGGCTTGCTGTAATGTACTGGAGACAGAGAAATACTAATTTTTGGCACTACAGTAGGCCACAGATAATGACATTTTTACAGTACACACTGTATTGGCTTGCTGTAATGTACTAGAGACAGAGAAATACAAATTTTCGGCACTACAATAGGCCAAAGAAAATGAAATTTTTACAGTACACACTGTATTGGCTTGCTGTAATGTACTGGAGACAGAGAAATACAAATTTTCGGCACTACAGTAGGCCACAGATAATGACAGTTTTACTATACACACTGTATTGGCTTGCTGTAATGCACTGGAGACAGAGAAATACAAATTTTCTGCAGTACAGTAGGCCACAGATGATGAAATTTTTACAGTACACACTGTATTGGCTTGCTGTAATGTACTTAATGTACTGAATACAGAAAAATAAAGATTTTCAGGAGCACACTAGCCCAGAGATAATGTTTTGCAATACATACTGTATTGGCTTGCTGTAATGTACTGGAGACAGAGAAATACAAATTTTCGGCAAAACACTAGAACGCAGATAATGAAATTTTTACAGTACACACTGTATTGGCTTGCTGTAATGTACTGGAGACAGAGAAATACAAATTTTTGGCACTACACTAGGCCACAGATAATGACATGTTTACAGTACACACTGTATTGGCTTGCTGTAATGTACTGAATACAGAAAAAGATTTTTGGGAGTACACTAGCCCAGAGATAATGTAATTTTTACAATACAAACTGTATTGGCTTGCTATAATGTACTGGAGACAGAGAAATACAAATTTTTGGCACTACAGTAGGCCACAGATAATGACATTTTTACTGTACACACTGTATTGGCTTGCTGTAATGTACTGGAGACAGAGAAATACTGATTTTCGGCACTACAATAGGACAAAGATAATGTAATTTTTACAATACAAACTGTATTGGCTTGCTGTAACGTACTGGATACAGAGAAATACAAATTTTTGGCACTACACTAGTCCACAAATAATGAAATTTTTACAGTACATACTGTATTGTCTTGCTGTAATGTACTGGAGATAGAAAAATACACATTTTCGGCACTACACTAGGAAACACATAATGACATTTTTACAGTACACACTGTATTGGCTCACTGTAATGTACTGGAGACAGAGAAATACAAATTGTCTGCATTACACTAGGCCACAGATAATGACATTTTTGCAGTACACACTGTATTGGCTTGCTGTAATGTACTGAATACAGAAAAATTTAGATTTTCAGGAGTACACTAGGCCAGAGATAATGTATTTTTACAGTACACACTGTATTGTCTTGCTGTAATGTACTGAGACAGAGAAATACAAATTTTCGGCACTACAGTAGGCCACAGATAATGACAATTTTACTGTACACACTATATTGGCTTGCTGTAATGTACTAGAGACAGAGAAATACAAATTTTTGGCACTACAGTAGACCACAAATAATTACATTTTTACAGTACACACTGTATTGGCTTGCTGTAATGTACTGACTACAGAAAAATAAAGATTTTCAGGAGCACACTAGCCCAGAGATAATGTAATTTTTACAATACATACTTTATTGGCTTGCTGTAATGTACTGGAGACAGAAAAACACAAATTTTCGGCACTAGAATAGACCAAAGATAATTAATTTTTTACAGTACACACTGTATTTGCTTGCTGTAATGTACTGGAGACAGAGAAATAAAAATTGTCTGCTCTACAATAGGCCACAGATAATGAAATTTTTACAGAGATGATGTAATATTTACAATACACATTGTATTGGTTTCCAGTAAGGTAGTGGATATAGAAAAATACAGATTTTCAGCACTAGACTAGCCCAGAGATAATGTAATTTTGACAATACACACTATATTCGGATGTAGTTCTATATTGGATAGAAATTTGTCCCAAATAAAATGTATTCTCTGATATAATACTGTATATACGGTTGCGGCCTAAACGCACAGATGTGCTCAAAACTAGTTAACTATGGCCAAAATATAAATCACTCTCTGCTGGAGTAATTAATATAACTGTTGTGGATTGAACGCACACACAGATGTGGCACAACTTAGGTTAATTTCCCAGAACAAATAATTTCTCTGACGGTGCAGTGTATATCTCGGTAGCAGGAACACTGTTGTGAATATGACCCTTTTTTATAATGTCTGCCCAACACACTGCTTTATGATAATGCAGTGAATATCTCAGTACCAAGGAACACTGTAGGGAAAAAACCCCTTTTTATAATGTCTGCCCAACACACTGCTTTATGATGATGCAGTGTATATCTCAGTACCAAGGAACACTCTAGTGAATAAGTTCCTTTTTATAATGTCTGCCCAACACACTGCTTTATCATAGTGCAGTGTATATCTCAGTACCAAGGAATACTGTAGTGAATAAGCCCCCTTTTATAATATCTGCCCAACACACTGCTTAATGATGGCGTATTGTAGATATCACTAATCGGAAATCTTTCTGTCTTTTAGAGGTTAATAAAGCGATTTTCAAGCCCTGCACTATCTGTCCCTTCCTGGTGACGCCTGTGCCTGATAGTGCTGAGGCAAACACCTTCTTAAAAAAAAAAAAAAAAAAAAAAAGTGCTGCAATGCTGTCAAACACACACTCTAGTCCTTAAAAGGACTGTTGGGTCTTTCAATAAGGTTTTTCGAGTGAAATCAGTAGGTTTAGAGCAAAACGCTATCTGTCCCTGCCAACTGTCTGCTCTCCTTGAAGCTGAATGAGCCGAGCGCCGGACCTCAGCTCCTATATGAAATGGTATCACGTGTTCCGGCCAGCCAATCAGTGTAAGGCTTACAGCTAACATTGCTTTGGCCTTCCAATGAGGGGAATTACTTACCTGAACCTTCATTGGCTTCTTAGAAGGTGCCAAACGTGCGGGGAGGAGACTCGAGCAATGCGACGAATACATGTGGTGCTTGGCTGAGTAAAGCCAAGCGCCGAGCATAGCGATGCTTGATCCGAACCAATACTCGACTGAGCATGCTCGCTCATCACTAGTCGTGATCTGTTTGGGTTGCTGCCAGCTTTAACCGCTATTAGTTTAGGGGGCGCAATTCATTTTTCAAATGCATACATTTTTATCTTCAATAAATGTAAATATCACTTAAAGAAGCACTCCCTCAAAAATGTATATTCTCTGACTTATTAGAAGGGTACATGATGTAAACTGTATTGATGGTAATTTTCTTACTAGTGACTGTGTTTATGAGTTATAACCTCCCTTCTGATCCTTAGCTGTGTCACGTAGAGATGAGTGAACTTTTCAAAAATTCGATTCGCTGGTTCGCCAAATTTTTGGGCCAAAATTCGGTTCGTTACTAATTTATTTGTGGCGAATCGCGTTAAATAACGGCTATTTCCTGGCTTCAGAAAGCCTTTATAGTGGTGTAGAACACTGTGCCTTGCAGTAACACGCATAGGGAGTCTGCTCTGGTAATGAAATAATACTGTGAGTCTGTATGACATGCAGATGACAGGTGTCACTCTTAGAATCAATGCACACTTCACTTATTTGGGTAGTCACAGGGCCAAAACTGACCAAATAACTCAAGTGTGAACTCAGCCTTACAGGTCAATGTTAGCGTCAAGAAGAAGCGTACTCCTTTTACACCGTCGTCAACTGATTCCACAGAGATGTCTACAGAACCTGTTTTATTAAACGCATATACAAGTAGAGCCCCCCGACAGAGTGGAGATGGTATCAGCAGTAAGTTTTTGTTGACGTTACTGATTATTTTGCCCTTCCTCTGATCAATAACCCCCAAAAAACTGATCCTGTCTGTTGAGCATAAGCCTTCACTCGGTCAGCATTTGGTCAGTAATCCATCAGTACTGCTAATGCCCAAAAAAAAAAACAGGAGTGGATCCAAAACAGAGATGACATGTGAATGGAATATTTGTATGTTATCTGTGCTTTGTACCCACTCCTGCTTTTGGCTACCAAATCACAAGCCAATTCTGATGGGACCATACAGGCCTTACAGCTGCCACACAGACAGGATCCGTTCTGCATCTCATTTTTCCTTCCTTCTGACAGATCAGAAGAAGGGTCATATAAATGATGATGTCAGCCAGGCCGAAAGGCAAAATAGTGGCCCAGTCATGAAGTGGGGAGGGTGGGAACAGCATGAGAAGTCCACTGAGTGGCCCTATGACATAGTGGTGAGGTGGAAGCAGCATGAGGAGACCACAGAGTGGCCCAATGACAGAGTCTGGAGGGGGCAGCAGCATCAGGAAGAGGCCACAAAATGGTACAATGACAGTGTGGAGGTGGCAGCAGCAGCATCAGGAGGCCGCAGAGTGGCACAATGACAGAGTGTGGAGGTGGCGGCAGCAGCAGAATCAGGAGGAGACCACAGAGTGGCACAATGACTGTGTGGAGGTGGCAGCAGCATCAGAAGGCCACAGAATGGCACAATGAAGGTGGTGGCAGCATCAGGAGGAGGCCACAGGGTGGCACAAAGACAGTGTGGAGGTGGCAGCAGCAACAGGAGGCCACAGAGGGGCACAATGAAAAAGTGTAGAGGTGGCAGCAGCAGTATCAGGAGGATGTGACAGAGTGGCACAATGACTGTGTGGAGGTGGCGGCACCATCAGGAGACTACAAAGTGGCAAGGTGAAATAGTGTGGAGGTGGCAGTGCAATGGGCGGACTCCCCATAAGAGGGGGGCATCAGGGGTCCCTTAAAGGTGTAATACATTTTTGTTGTGATGCCAGTTGCATTTCAGCAAAGAGGGATGGAGTCCTCCTAAGTAGTTGGTACCCAGGTGTAGGAATGGCAGAGTGGTGTAAAGGCAGCCTGTAGTGTCCCCTTTGGTGTGGCTGTGCACATGTCAGTGTGCTCCTACCTGGATATCCTGGAACCCCAGGCGTTGTAATCTGAAGCAGTGCAAATAGGGTGAACAGTTGAGGGATTGGTCCATGCTTTGTATTAACGTTGATAACAGCTTTACTTGAATAAACTTGCATCAAGGAACAATCTTCCAACTTTATCTTGGTTACCAGCAGGCTTTGGCATCAATTCTAGCAGGCAAACACATTCGGCTCTGCTATATCTGTAACTCTCTAGCTCTGCTGTCTCAACTGGATTAAATAGAAACTTTTTCTTTGCTGTTTGCTGCAACTTATCTTTATGTAGCCTGTCTCTGTCTTTATATTTATCTCTGTCTTTGTATCTTTAGCTATATCTTTCTCTTTGTCTTTGTCCAGGGAATCTCTCTTCCTGGGTTCTGAAGCTTTTTTTTTCTCTCTGTTGTTCCAGCAGAGCAGACGGTGCTATGCTGGCTGGCACACAGCCTTCCCCTTACAGGGACTAAGCTAGACTGCTTCTCACTAATTACAACTCCTCCCTCTCTAGAGAGGGGTAGAATGGATAGGAGGTTCAACTCTAGGCAAACTAGCTTTGCCATAGGCGCTGCTGGTAAACCAGGCACATTAGTTAACAATTAGTTAGTGTAACAATTACAAGGAAATATGACTACACATTATGTTGGACCTGGCAATAAATACACATAATGACAGAGAATCAACCGTAGCAGATAGTAGAGGGGTTGTAAAAGGTGGTACTGCCACACTGAGGCGTTACAGCAGCAGCATGAGGAGGTCACAGAGTGGCACAATGACAGTGTGGAGGTGGTGGCATCATGAGGAGACCACAGAGTGGCAAGGTGACATAGTGTTTAGGTGGCAGCAGCATCAGGATGCTAGAGAGTGGCAAGGTGACATAGTGTGGAGGTGGCAGCAGCATCAGGAATCCACAGAGTGGCACAATGACATAGTGTGGAGGTGGGTGGCAATACCAGTACCAGCTAAAGATGTTGGGTGAAAGAAGTAGCAGTTAGCATCAGATGTGTTTCATCAGGTGGGTGGCAGCATCAGAATAGTAGCTGAAGCAGGTAGCCAGAAGAAACCGGTCTCTTTTGTCAAAATGCTTTTGTGGCACCATGGATGATCTAGTCTGATGCATGAGGCATTGGTGGGTGGGAATCCTGGCTGATCCAAGCCTGATTCATCTTGACAAAGGTCAGTCTCTCCACATTTTGGGTGGACAGGCGAGTTCTTCTTGGGGCAACTATGGCCCCCACTGCACTAAACACCCACTCTGATGCCACACTAATGGATGGGCAGAACATCTTTTCCAGGGCAAACTCGGACAGTTGCGGCCACAAATCCAGTGTGGCTGCCCAGTAGTCCAGCACACCTTCAATGTGGGGTGTCAGGGTACTGTTCAAGTATGCCACCACCTGCTGGTTAAGGTCCTGCTCCATCGATCTATCTGCTGCTGCTGCTGCTGCTGGTGAGTAGTTCCTTCCCTAGGCGGGTGAAGAAAGCTGCTCATCAGCGACTCTAGACTCAGGCTGTTGCTGATAGAGCTGGTACTGCTCCTGCCACCACACCCCTCCCCAGCAGCCATGGCAGTGGAACATAAGCGCAAAGGGCCTCCCCGGTCAGACCTACGAGAGGATGGACAATGGCACAGATAGGCAGTAGATAACTGACTACATAGGATGTCTCTGAAGTAGTTCAGTTTGTCCTCCCTCTTAGCGGTTGTAAAAAAGGTCCCCATTTTGGACCTGTAGCAAGGGTCCAACAAGGTGGAGAGCCAGAAGTCATCCATTTGCCGAATGGTGACAATTCGGCTGTCACTACGCAGGCAAATGAGCATGCATCGGGCCATTTGTGCAAGTGACTCGGAGGGACTCCCTGTCTCCGTCTTCACTGCATACTGCCACGGTGTGTCTGGGTCTTCTGACTCCTCTTCCTCATCGCCCTGTAGCTCCTCTGGCTGCTCCTCCTCTCCTATCACCTATGTAGAAAACCACCCATTTCGCTACACATTGCCTGTGCTCCAATGTCCTTCTCCTCCAGTTCAGCCCCCACAGGGCTCATGTGGCCATGAGAAATAGGCGCAACGTCTCAAGTCCCCTGACCAGCCAGATTTACCAGCATCTGTTCTAGGACATGAAGGAGTGGAATGACGTTGTTCATCCCCTAGTCTGGGCGACTGACAAATAATGTGGCCTCCTCAAAGGGCCTGAGCAAATGGCAGGTGTCACGCATGAGCTGCCACTGGATAACATCGAGGTTACGCAGGTTTGTATTCCTGTCCGCTTGGATCAAGAAATTGTTTATGGCCTTTCTCTGTTCGTATAGTCCGTCCAACATATGGAGGGTGGAATTCCAACGGTTGGAAACGTTGCATATCAACCTATGTTGGGGGATGCCGTTCTACCGCTGCAGCTCAAGGAGAGTGTGCTCTGCAGTGTACAAGTGGCTGAAGTGCATGCAAAGTTTCCTGGCCATTTTTAGGATGTCTTGCAGATGGGTGGAAGACTTCAGGACCCGCTTGACAACCAGATTGAACACGTGTGCCATGCAGGGCGCATGGCTCAGCCCTCCTTGACGCAGCCCCGACACGATGTTCTTCCCATTGTCGGTGAACATGGTTCCGATTTTCAGTTGTCACTGAGAAAGCCAGTATTCGATTTCTTGATGAAGAACACAGTGGAGTTCCTCCCTTGTGTGACTCCATTCACCCAGGCAAACGAGGTGCAGAACAGTGTGCCACTGCCGTGCCCTGCACATGTGGTATACTGGAGGGGCACTGTGAATTGTCCTTGCAGTGGAGGCTGAGGACACGGTGGAGGATAAGGAGGTTGAGGCATACATTGTTGCAGGACCAACAGCGTGACAACGTGGAGGCAGAAGCGGCGTCACCTGGCCAAATTGCTGATGTGGCTGTGCAGGAACCACATTCACTCAGTGGGCCATAAAGGGCATGTATTGTCCCTGACCATAGTTACAGCTCCACATGTCGGCGCTGCCATGCACTTTGGCAGACGCCGACAGGCTCAAGAACTGGCGCACCTTCTGTTCTACATGTGTGTGCAGGACTGGTACTGCCTTTTTGGCAAAGAAATGACAGCCTGGGACTCTCCACCTTGGCTCGGCACAAGCCATCAGTTCTTTGAAAGGTGCAGAGCCCACTAGTTGGAAAGGGAGGGACTGCAGCACCAGAAACTTGGAAAGGAGCATGTTCAGCTTCTGCACCGTTGCATGAGTGCACGCATACAGTTATCTCTTGGCAATCGCTTCGGTGATGGATCTCCTGTGCAGGGCCTGGCACTTCTCTGTCTGACATAGATCAAATAATGAAATGTTAGATCAAATATTTTTTTCTTTTGCCACTAATACACAGCAAACAGGGCTTTAGAATATTTCACTGCACCCCAGAACGGCAATTAAGCCTTAATTTTTTTCTACTTTTAGACAAAACACAAAAGGCTTTTCAACAGATAACTGCAACGCTGATCGGCGAATATATTTTTATTTTGCCACTAATACATGGCAAACTGGGCTTTTGAATATATCAGTGCACCGCAGAATGGCAAATATGCCCTAATTTCTTTCCACTTTTACACAACAGAAAAGGCTTTTCAACAGTTAAGTGCAACGATGAACGGCGAATATATCTTTATTTTGACACTAATACTGTCATGGCCTCAGTGTTGTGCACGTAACACGTTTGCTATGCATGCCGGTTGCCACAGGCAACGTGTTGTTGTGGCTTTTATGTGCTTTTTTCCCCTTCTCCTGGTTCCTCCCTTGTCAGCTGCTTGAAGGGTTAACTTTCTGGCTGGGTGTGGCCACAAGGGTTTTTTTTTACCTGTGGCTCCGTTGCTGGAGTCTGTTGTACTTCAGCTATGGTTAGTGCTGGAGCCCTGCTCCAGTCCTTGGCATTTCCAGCCCAGTCCTTGAGGGTCACCTAGTGGGACATCGGTGTCTCCAGCAATGTCTTCCTCTGTATCTTTCATGTTCCTCTACCTTACCTTTGTTGATGTTTGGTGTGGGTTTATATTCAGGGTGTGGTGTACATGTTGTCGTTGTTTCACATCTGGTCAGTTGGTGTGTTATGTACATTTTGAGTGCAAGGTGTTTCCCAGTGTGTTGTGCCTGCAGAAGTGGGCTCCATGGTTTCCCGGAGGGGTGAACCATAAGGCAAGTCAGTGAGCAGTTGCTGGAGTGCTGGTTCCTATGTGTGTCAGTACGTACTGAGTCTGGCATGGTGTTCGGATGTCAGTACGTTTGCATGGGTTCCAGTTCACTTTGGTGTGGTCTTCTGTTGTGCTGTCCAGCAGCTGCGGCAGGTAAGTTACCATGCATTCCGGGGTTCTTGGTTCATTGGTTATCCCCGCCACTGGATACTTACCTGCCTTTCCACTTGGCTTTTCATTCCCGTATTTGTTGCTAGGCCTCTTGGAGACTCTGGTTCCTCCATATGTTGGAGGAATCAGTTGTCTCCACCTTCAGTCTTCGTATTAGAGGGACTGGTAGGGTCATTAGGGCCCATGTTTAAGGGTATGAGCCCCCCTACCATCTAGGTCGGCTCATACAGTCAGGAGGTCAGGGATAGGTTTTAGGAATGCTTAGTTTGTTTCCTGATCCCTTATCCCTATTCCAGGCCTAGTATCTGCTGACATTGTACGGTGGGGGGTTTCCCCTACTCCCCACCATGACAACTACACGGCAAAGTGGGCTCAAGAATATATCACTGCACCGCAGAACGGCAAATAGGCCCTAATTTTTTTCCACTTTTCCACAACACAAAAGGCTTTTCAACAGATAAGTGCAACGATGAATGGCGAATATATTTTAATTTCGCCACTAATACATGGCAAACTGGGCTTTTGAATATATAACTGCACTCGCAGAATGGCAATTAAGCCCTCATTTTTTTGCTCTTTTACACAACTCAAGGCTTTTCAACAGATAAGTGCAGCGCAGAACCGCGAATGTATTTTTATTTCGCCACTAATACATGACAAACTGGGCTTTGGAATATATCACTGCACCGCACAAGGGCAAATATATTTTTCTTTTGCCACTAATACATGGCAAAAAGGGCTTTACAATATTTAACTGCACCGCACAAGGGCAAATAAGCTATACTGTAGAAACATTTCCTTGTAATAAACCCTGTTAATGGCTGTATCAAACAGCACTTGCACTTCAATAACAAGAACGGTTTGCTAGAATGACAGAGCTGTATAATGGCAATTTTGATCCCCAGTCAGTGCAGCAAGGTATATTAGGATTGTTCCTATTACCCAGTCTGTCAGCTCCACTACTAAACCCTGTTCTACATAAATGCTGTGGAATGATTCCTCCCTATCCTTTCCCTGCACTGATAAGTCACTTAGATGGCTGCCGCTATCTATACGGCTGTGACATCACAGGGCTGGCTGCTGATTGGCTGTATGCATGTCAGTATGGGTGATCCTGCCTTCCTAGAGTTCCTTTCTCCATGTCCTCACATGTGCAGCATTCATTTTAGGAAAAAATGTGATTCGTTACAATGAAGCATGAGGAAATTCGGCTTCGGTGCGAATCGAATTTCTCCTGAAATTTGGATCGAATTCCACTTTGTCATCTTCTATTCACTCATCTCTAGTGTCATGTGACCAGCAATCAGACTTCCCAAATAACACAGCATCTTATGTGTGGACAGAAAGGCTTCTCTATGTATTTCTATGGGAGCTGCAATGTCAGTCTGATAGGAATGAAGAGAGAAGTAACTGACCTCCTGTCCTGTATCAGTTGGAGAGTCCTGGTCACATGACACAGCTGAGCATCAGAAGGGAGGGGATGACTGACAAACACAGTCACTAGTAAGAAGATTACTTTCACTACATATTTTATCATGCACCTTTCTAACAGGTAAGAGAATAACATTTTTTGGGGGTGCTTCTTTAAAAGCCACAATTTGTGTTTACTCTTGTTGTCTTTATCTTATATTCATATTAGATGGATTATCTGACACATTATGACCCTACAGGTCTGATTTTTCTTCTAGGGGCAGCAGCACTCTTTTCTGTAGGCTGTGTCTGTCATTACAGGGCTGTTTTTGTGAACTTCAGTATTCCAGCTCTTGTGAGCATTTTATTGCTATAGTCCATCGCAGATCACAGCCTGTAAGAACCATATTATAACTGTTTCCATAGTTACATTGAACAATCCAAGAAAAAGGTCCAGCGATTCATTTGTCTATGTCAAATCAGGAATACAAATATGTATGATCAAGGGGCTGAAAGAATGTCAGAATCAAATTTTTCAAACTTTTTAAGGTTGCCCTGCAGCATTGGGGTTTTGGGCTTGCATGCAAACCAAGACAACATCTGCATGGGGTTTTTGTTTTTTCCCATTGTATTTGTTGGTTCTTCTCACATTCCAACACTTAAAAAGGTTATGCCACAAATAATGTAAAAAAAAATGATAATGAGATAAGCGGGGGTCCGACACCCGGCATCCCCGCCGATCAGATGATTGAAGAGAAGGCATCGCTCCATGCGAGCGCAGCCTTCCCTTCATTGTTTACCTGCTCGCGGTCAACATTTCAGCAGTGATCAGGTTCAATTACAGGAAGCCGTCCCATTCACTTCTATAGGACAGCTCTGTAGTATACACTTCAATAGGAAGGAAGTGAATGGGAAGGCTGTTCGCTGTTGCACTGTCGGGCACGGCCTTCTCTTCAACCAGCTGATCGGCAGGGGTGCCTGGTGTCGGACCCTCGCCGATCTGATATTGATGACCTATCCTGAAGATAGGTCATCATCATCAATATTAAAATGCCTTTAAACCCCTTGAAGTTTCTTGCTTATGCTAGTTTCACACTAGTGGCAGCCTGCCAGATCCGTGCTGCCGCTAGTGCATGCATGCCGCCGTCGCACGGACGGCAGGCTGTTCACCCTCCGGAACAGCCTGCAGGAGAAGGCTGCCGCTAGTGTGAAACTAGCCTTAGGGGACACAATTAAGCAACAGTTTAACGTCTTCTGGTCACCAATTCCCATTCTCACCTTACATGATGTGTAAGCATACAGTATTGTTTTTACTAAAGTGCGGTTCATTTTCTTGCTAAATTAATTAACACATCTCACGTGTGGCACTGTGCGGCTTCCTGAACAGATTTCCTTCTGCTCTGTTTCCTAGGCTCTCAGATTCACACCTCGTTGACACTAAGAATTGACTTTTCCTTCCTCTCTAATATAGCAGTTTTATTCTAAAGATATAAATCTGTTCCCCTGTATGTGCACACAGAAGACTTTACACTTTACCCCCATAAAACGAGCCTGCAGGATTTTTAAGACCGCAGAGCAGAGAATTATTAAAATGCTTCTTGCTTTACTGCGGCTGTTGTATGACAATACAGACACTAAAAAACTAAAGTTGTATAGGAAAAAATGTGTATTGTAAATGCAACGGGCGGCCTCCCCCCAGGGCCATCTATATCGCATCCCAGGTTTGGTAGGAATTACAAGTGGTGTAGTGCGGCCTAAATGTCTCTTTATGTGTTTCACGGTGCTCCTACCTGGATACGGCTGGACCCCAGGCTTTGGCTCCGAAGCAATAAATAGGTGGAATAATTGAGGGGTTTGAAGAAATAACTTAAGTCCAGACCTTGAGATGAAGATCAATGGCAGCTTTACTTGAATAAACGTTTCTCCAAACAGTTTCAGGCTTTGTCTTGGTTCCAGCAGGCTGCATCATTAAACTGGCAGACAAACGCAACTCTGCTATATCTTTCTCTCATTCTGCTGTACTGACAAGCTAACTTGGTGTCTTTGTCTCCTCTTTATGCTGCACTTCACTCTTGTAGTTGGACTTATGTTCTGCCAAAAAGTAGGTTAGAATCCTGGCAGCTCCAACATGGAGTCTCAACCAGAACAAACCAAAACTGCCCCACCTCCTTTTGGTAGCAAGCAGGACTGGCCCACTTCTGCCCAAAGGGGGGAGAATGAAATGGTAAGGATAGCTCTGCCATTTAGGTTGCCACTTGCTGGTGAATCAGGCACATTACATAACAAGATTATGAATGCACATTGTGGTGGACCTGGAAGGACATACATAAGATGACATTATATTAGCCCATTAGAGATAGTAGCAGGGTGCAATAGTGGTAACACCACTCTGGGGTGTTACGTAAATGCACCAATGAAGCCTGGAGAATCCATCCATTTACTAGATTAGGTCTCATGCACACCAGCTTATCATTTCTCCATTCAACCTGGAGATGTAATACAGTAAGGGGATGTTATATGTGTATCTAGGGCCATGGGTCTGTGTGGCAATGCACATTTGTCTCTCTTGTTTGCATATTGGCTGCGGATTACTTGTGGATGTGAATTGCTCTATTGTGACATTTGTAGAACATAAAGGGCTCCCTTCCTGTATTGCGCAGTGTCTGCCTTCCACTATATAAGACACAGAAGGTAAATGGAGAGTCATAGATAACACTGATGTAAATGGAACCGAATTCTACATGACTAACAGCTGTGTATGATATGAAGGACATGCAGACAATGCTGGGACCATACAATGTACGGAGCTGATGCCATTGTGCTCCTGACACTGAGCAGATACGACCTCTGTTTGAGATTAGTGCACCCAGGATTATCAAGTATGAGGACCTTGACACCTGAAACAGGAGGCACTTTAATGTGCCTGATCCACTGGCCAACTAACACTTCCATACAGGTGCTTAAACAACAATTCTATACAAATATATACAGACATAACAACATTTAACTTCACAATTATAGTGCATTAAAGGGGTTTTCCAAGATAGTTTACCGTAACTGATGACCTATCCTCTTGATTGGTCATCGCAGACCTTCCAAGTATCCCTTTTTTGGAGGGAGAGTTCCTTTTTTGGATCCAAGTCCCTTGGTCCTTCTTTGCTCCTTAAATGCCCCTCTTTTTAATTTGAGGTACACATGTACATTCACAATATTGACCCAGAAAGTGTTCTGTGTATTTGAGCCCATCTTATATATTATTTTATTATTTGATGCAGTTGAAATTTCTATATTCAGATTATTTTTGCACCATTTCGTAAGAGAAAACTTTTGAAGTGTATAGATATGAGGTAAAAATAGATCTTTCACACAATTAACCAGTAGTGTCCCTCTTTGACCGTTGGGTTGGGAGGTTCAACCTTGGTTTCATCAGACCATAACACCTTTTCCCACATGTTTTTGGGAGACTTCAGATGTGTTTTTGCAAAATGTAGCCTGGCTTGGATGTTTTACTTCATAAGAAAAGGCTTTCGTCTTGCCACTCCACCCCGTATCCCAGACATATGAAGAATACGGGAGATTGTTGTCACATGTACCACACAGCCAGTACTTGCCAGATATTCCTGCAGCTCTTTTAATGTTGCTGTAGGCCTCTTGGTAGCCTCCCAGGCCAGTTTTCTTCTTGTCTTTTCATCCATTTTGGAGGGACGTCCGGTTCTTGGTGATGTCACTGTTGTGCCATATTTTCTCCCCTTGATGATGACTGTCTTCACCGTGTTCCATGGTAGATCTAATGCCTTGGAAATTCTTTTGTACCCTTCTCCTGACTGATACCTTTTAACAATGAGATCCCTCTGATGCTTTGGAAGCTCTCTGTGGACCATGGCTTTTGCTGTGGGATACGACTAAGAAAATTTCAGGAAAGACCAACGAGAGAAGCTGAACTTTATTTGGGGTTAATCAGAGGCACTGTAAATGATGGTGGGTGTGTGCTGACTCCTGTTTAACATGATTTTGAATGCAATTGCTTAATTCTGAACACGCTACATCCCCAGTTATAGGAGAGTGTGCACACATATGCAACCACATTATTTTAGTCTTCCCTCCACCTAAAAGATGTCAGTTTGTTTTTCAATTGAGTTGTACAGTTTATAGGTCACATTAAAGGTGGAAAAAAGTTCTGAAATGATTTATCTTTGTCTCATTTTTTTACAGCACAGAAACTTGACATTTTAACAGGGGTGTGTAGACTTTTTATATCCACTGTATATCCAAGATGATATAGTAAATTAGACTACTAGATGTTCTGGACTTTTTGCATTGTGAATTGTTCTATCTCATGCAGTATATAATGAAAGACGAATTCAAATATTACAGAGTTAGGAAGTTATCACACCTACAAAAACACTTCCCATATTCCTTAGCAGGGTGAGATCACACTACAGTTATAAATACTTGGATGGCGCTGCTAATAGATAACGTATACAATCAAGTACAGCATTCTACATTGTAGTTTGATATTTCTGTTCATTCATAAGTAATGCATATATGAAGTCTATAGTGGTCTCCCATTCTTCAAAATCCTATAGATCTATCCCCCAGTTGTGTGGAGCAAGATGACAAGTTTTTTTTAAAAACATGATCTTGTGATATTCTGTCATGAGATGTCCATCTTATATGTACTGTAACTGGAGATGAGTGAATCTATTCGCAGATTTGGAGATTTATTTCACTCTGATTTTTTTAGGCACTGACTCGAACCTGCATCTTTTCTGGATCAATTTGGACAAAACTTATAAAAGGGCGCCCAGCGCTTAAGAAATCAATAGTGTTCTGTCACCAGCAGACAGGAGATAATTGCAGTCAGTTGCAGCCAAGCAATAACCGCAGTTTGCGGCGGCAACGATAAAAGTAGATACAGTTACACCTGACGCTGAGGCGACAGGTGAGGGAGAATTAAAAAATTTGTAAAATGGGGGGGCTACTTTAGCTGCTCATATCTCTAGATTGTTACCAGCTAGAGATATGGGCCTGTTCTTGTTTGAAGTCTGGAATTCCATAACGGCATTAGCAGAACATCAGCAGGATATATCGCTGTTAGAAATTTAATTTGGAATAAATGCGGTAAATACTTCTTTTACTTTCATTTACAGTGGCATTCACTGCATCCTCATTTCTAACTGTGATATCTTCTCATGTAGTGATACATGCTGTGATTCTGGTATTGTTTGAAAGCTTTGAATGGCAACCCCCATATCTCTAGCTGCTACCAATCCAGAGATATGAGCAGCCAAAGCAGCCGCCCCCCTCCTTGTTAGTCTGGCAGGAGGGGGAGCAGCTGCAGAGCTCACAGGCTGTAGGAGAAAAGCAAAAATAGTAAAAAAAAAAATACAGAAATGTGGCATTATCATCATTGTAGTGACCCACATAATAAAGTTATGTTATTTATATGTAAAAATTACTGGGGTATAATCCAAATATCACGCTAAATTAATAATGTAACCCAAAGCAAATGTGATCCTTAAAAACATGACTTTATTGAAGCTATTTTAAAATTATTAATTATGTGCACAAAACACACTCCAGAAAAAATGGTAAAATTGATCAAAAATGTGTAGGAAAGGAGAAGAGGCATAAATCTTAGGGATGGGAATATCTTTCCTTAATTAACCCTAAATAGGCCCTCAGCCCAGGGTCATCCCCAGAAGGTAGAGGCTCCCTGTCCTTGTTCCTATCCTAGAACTGCCCTATAAAGACCTTACATGATATAAATGATAATAATGAACAAAAAACATATAATAATCCCTGAACCCCAACGCGTTTCCCCAAAAGCAAGGATTCATCAGGGGGTAATACTGGAAAAGAGAGGTTTATATAGCGAAATGTAGCTATTAGATAAAAGAGGAGCTATAGGAGGGGCGTGGCTGGATGCAGAGCAAGACGGCTGTGTGAGAATTTTCCCCACCACTAGCCTACTCTAAAAGTAGCTCAGGGATAGAAGACCGTTAACTTAGCTATTTGGCTCCTCCTTAGCTTGCTAAACATCCCAGGCCTGCAGAGATAGTGAAAGGGAGGCAGAAAAAGGCAGAACCTACAAAGATTACGTTTTTCTTTCAACCGGCGAGCAATTCCCAAGATGGTGCCCGTACCAGATAGAAAGAGGATAACACAGTTACTGAAGAAAGATTGCTACATGCCTCATTGCTCTCAAGTGCAGCGAATCCTGATTATCAGACACCACAAGGCTCACCTAGATCCTGCACACCATTGGGATCTCCCTCAACCAGGTCAGTCTCAGTCCCTAACACAGCCACCGACAGGCTCAACAACGGAAAGCAGTAGCAAACACTGGCGCCGCCATTACTGAAACCAGCATGAGGGCCATGTTACAAGAGCTACGCAGCTGACTTTCAAACAACAGTACAACATTTCTATAAAGAAATAAAAGACATAGGGGATAGAACGGCCCATTTAGAGGGTAAAATGGATGAAAGTTTTAACGCACACAACTCACTAGTGGATGCGCAGAATGAGTTGTATGATGACATGGGGGCAGTTAAGCTTAAACTGGTGGATCTTGATGACACATCCCGCTGAAACAATATTACATTTCAGGGGATTCCTAAAACAGTACAAACTGAATAAATATGGGACTTCCTAATCGACTTTATTGTCATCCTGCTACCTGAATCTGAACAAAGAGACATTAGATCATAGATAGGTTACATAGAACCCCCAAACCAAAACAATCGCTTCCGTCTGCTCCTAGAGATATACTGGCCAGGCTGCATTTTACCATGTTAAAGAAAAAATAATGGCTGTAGCCAGAAAAGTTACTGATTTACCAGAAAAAATGCTGACATTTATTTGTTTGTAGTCGGTTGCCACTCTCAACAGAAGGCGAGAATTCTCTGCAGTAAATAAAATTCTGAGAGAAAAAGGTATCCAATACAGATGGGTGTACCCAGTCAAACTGATATTCTACAGAAATGGATCATCTCACACTTTATACTCCAATAAGTCACTGCCTGAAGGAACGGTTAAGAAAAACAATAAACACTTTATTAATATTATTATTGTTAAAAAGGTAAGCGCGAGGTTAAACCCACCTCTCTACAATGACAGGTAAAAAGGAACATAAATACATGTGGGATGCATACTTATGGATAGCAGTATAGCATGGTAGATAACTAGCCCTACCCACTATGCCTATGTACCTAGTAATGGTATGGCACACTTTACAACCTCAGGGCCAAAGTGATAGGTCCCGTGGTAGGTGCCATACACACCCTCAACCTAAGCTCACCCTGGGCTGATACCCTCTTTATGAAAGGGAGCAAGGTCGATGTGCCCACTGACACCCCAAGAAGCCACCAGGGTTCAAGCCCTTAACTGCCTCTGTGTGTCAGGGGATGACGGCAAAAGGGGGAATCTGAGCAAATACAGACGCCGACCCTATTTGTATGAGGGCGCTTATGCTCAGCTTGATTCCTCCCTTACACCACCAGCACTAATACAGGTCTGCAGCGCTAAGAACGTGCTCATGAGCAGGTTGTAAAATGTGCCATACCATTACTAGGTACATAGGCATAGTGGGTAGGGCTAGTTATCTACCATGCTATACTGCTATCTATAAGTATGCATCCCACATGTATTTATGTTCCTTTTTGCCTGTCATTGTAGAGAGGTGGGTTTAACCTCGCGCTTACCTTTTTAACAATAATAATATTAATAAAGTGTTTATTGTTTTTCTTAACCGTTCCTTCAGGCAGTGACTTATTCTTATATTTGGATACGGTATATATCTCTGTTTTCAGTCAAACGATTTTCACACTTTATACTCCCCCAAGCAGCTTCCAAATTGGTGGCCAATTGGTTCCACATTCCCTCAATGATGGAAAAGTCACCACTGCCAAGCAGGAAAACACCAACCCTAATGTAAGGGTGGACAGTCATTGGATCCTCTAAGTCACCGAAACGTTCACCGGATTGAAGACGTAAAGCTCAAGATGGGAGAAATTGGAAATCCAGGATCTACTTGAACGAAACATTCTTAAAGATATTAACACCTATCTGTATTTGGACTGCCAGCTAAGTTTTCTAACACAGCTTGTGCTCTCTTTCTGTGCACCACATAATGTTTAATATTTTTTTCTTACTACCTGATTAAGGTAGACTAGGTGGGATCTTTGGGTGGCAACACTCAGAGATGCTATCTAACCCCCCAATGTCACCACCAGACCAACTACGCGAGTCAGGGTGGCTTGAGAAGAATACATATTTTCTATGTTTTAAAGAGGTCAATGGTTTATGACCAATTTACATATTGTTTTTGTTATTTATTACTGATTCAGCACACTTTTCTTTTTTCAACAGATTGTATGGGAGATATGTAAGTTTACTCCTTAGCATAGGAGATATACTAATGCCAACTTCTGTTATCGCCAAACATGGTAGTAACGATAGCATCACTAAATGTTAAGGGCCTGAGTAGCCCAATTAATAGGTCCTTCTTGTGGAAAGAAGGCAAATCACTTAAATGTGATGTGCTTTGTGCACAAGAAACTTATTTGCATCAGAAAGACTCCCATAGGCTCAAAAATAAAATTTTCCCACATATATATACTACACCTAATACATGTAAAAAAAGAGGAGTACTAATAGCTATAAGAGACTCAGTAGCATTCTCTATTGTCAATGTCAAGTCTGACCAGAACGGGCGCTACATTTTAAACTGCATAATCAATAACCTACCATATTGCATTGTATCACTGTACGCACCATATAAAGAGCAGAGTAGGTTTTCCAGGCGTCTCTTGGGTATTCTCAGGAGAGAGGGAAAGGGAGCTTTGATCCTCATAGGAGACTTCAATAAGGTAAAAAAACACAGACTTATATAATATTCTCCATAGAGAAGCTATCTATGACACATGGAGAATCTTATATGCTTCAGAAAGAGATTACTCGTTTTTTTCTCACCCTCATAAGGTATATTCCAGAATAGATATGGCAATTGTTGACAAGAGACTGTTTCAGAGCAAATCTAAATCTACTATAGTATGCATTACCTGTTTGGATCATGCACCAATATCCATAACAATAATTTATAACGCCTTATTATCTGAAAGAGGGAAACATGAATGAGAATGGATAAAAGAATCCAAGTTCTTCACTTTTAACCACTATGAGGATATATCTACTCTTACCAACTGGTGTGACTACAAAGCAGTGGTAAGAGGCAAATGTATAGAATTGGCAGCTATGAAGAAAAAACAAAAAGGGAAAAAAATAGAGGAGCCTTTAAAAAGCATTAAAGTGCTTGAATCTAAAAATAAGACTCAGATGTCTCCGCAGCAGATAGGTGAACTCAAAGACTTATACAGATTGTACCATGATCACTATGAATATTTGTATTGGAGGAAAAGGGTACTCGTTTATGAACAGGGAAATAAAGCGGGACGTTTGTTAGCCAGCAAATTTAAAAACAAAATGGCAAAATCTAAAATCCCATATCTTTACGATAAAAAGGGAACAAACTACTTAATCCTCAGGGCATAACCAATGCCTTTGAGGAGTATTATTCAGATCTCTATAACCTTAAGCATGATTCCCAGCCCCCACAACCAGATGAAAAAGCCATACAAGCTTTTCTGAATGCTTTAGGTTTACCATTTCTCTCAATGAGAGAAAAAATGTACTGCATTTTTCGCCCAACTTGATGCACCGGCCCATAAGATGCACCTAGGTTTTAGAGGAGGACAATAAGAAAAACATATTTTTTAGTAGACCTCAGATCAGACCAGCAATCAGACCCCCAATGGTAATCAGACCTCAGCTTACAGCCCCAATGAGACCCCAATGTTAATAAGACCCTCAATCAGACCTTAGATCAGACCCTCAATGTTAATAAGACCCCAATACGACCTCAGACCAGACCCACAATCAGACCTCAGACCCCAATGTGAATGACCCCCAATCAAACCTCAGCTAATAGCCCCAATATAAATAAGACCTCCCCATGCCTCAGATCAACCCCGAGCCATCAGCCATATATCAGCCCCCAACCTCCAGTCATATATTAGCCCCCAACCTTCAGCCATATATCAGCCATCAGTCAGCCCCCAGCAATCAGCCTCATGTCAGTCCCCAACCATCAGCCTCATTTCAGCCCCAAGCCATCAGCCTCATGTCAGCCCCAAGCCATCAGCCTCATGTCAGCCCCAAGCCATCAGCCTCATGTCAGCCCCCAGCCATCAGCCTCATGTCAGCCCCCAGCCATCAGCCTCGTGTCAGCCCCGAGCCATCAGCCTCGTGTCAGCCCCCAGCCATCAGCCTCATGTCAGCCCCCAGCCATCAGCCTCATGTCAGCCCCCAGCCATCAGCCTCATGTCAACCCCCAGCCATCAGCCTCATGTCAGCCCCCAGCCATCAGCCTCATGTCAGCCCCCAGCCATCAGCCTCATGTCAGCCCCGAGCCATCAGCCTCATGTCAGCCCCCAGCCATCAGCCTCATGTCAGCCCCCAGCCATCAGCCTCATGTTAGCCCCCAGCCATCAGCCTCATGTCAGCCCCCAGCCATCGGCCTCATGTCAGCCCCCAGCCATCAGCCTCATGTCAGCCCCCAGTCTCAGAGCAAATAAAATAAAAAAATCAACTTACCTCTCCTGCTCTGTATGCCGCTGCTCCTCACCCCCAGTGCGCTCTGTCTTCTTCCTGCTGTGGCTGTGCTGTGACCTGCCTTGCACAGCGTGAGATCACAGAGAGCCCTCACTTTGTGCACAGCCACAGCACAACTAAAGACCAGATAGCGGGGAGTAAAGAGCCTTCACCGCTTCCTGGTCCTCCGGTACTAATGAGCGCTTCCATGATGGAAGTGCTCATTAGTATTCGCCCCATAAGATGCAGGGACATTTTTCCCCCACTTAGGGGGAAAAAAAGTGCGTCTTTCGTGGCGAAAAATACCGTATCTTAATGCCCCTATCTCGGGATTAGAAATTGAATTAGTTATTCTGAATTTAAAATAAAAATAATCTCCTGGCCCAGAGGGACTCTCAAACGAGTTCTTTAAAAAAATGAACCACCTCCTTATTCCTCATTTACTATTAGTGTTTAACAATGTAATGGACATGGGCAACATACTGCGGGAAATGCTGCATGCCTTAATTGTTACCCTCCCCAAACTAGGGAAAACACCAGATTAAGCAGAAAATTTCCATCCAATATCCCTCCTAAATGGAGATTTGAAAATCTTTTCCAAAATACTGGCTAATAGACCACATAATATCCTCCCAAGATTAATAAAAAAAAAGATTAGGTGGGCTTTATAAGACATAGACAAACAATCGATGGCACCAGAAGATTTGTAGACCTGATTCACTGTGTGGAGCAGACTAAAACGCCTTCTCTGCTTCTATCTTTGGATGCGGAGAAGGCGTTCGACAGAGTCCAATGGGGTTATTAGAAAGAGGTGCTTTGTAAATTTGGAATGAATGACCCCTTTCTTTCTGCTGTGATAGTACTCTATTCCAGCCCATCCGAATCTGTCTTTTGATCTGTTTTATTTTTATCTCAAAGCTTCATAATTACAAACAGTACAGGACAGGGTTGCCCCTTATCCGCCATGATCTTTGCTCTAATGATTGGACCCCTAGCTGAAACAATAATAGCTGATCCTTGCATACATGGTATGCAGGTAGGCCAAACTGGGCGTCGTATAGGTTTGTTTGCAGATGACATTATTCTCATATGCAAAAACCCTGCAGAGTCTCTCCCAGCTATTATCAAGGTGCTCACCAACTTTAGTAATGTTTTATATTATAAAGTGAATCAATCCAAATCATCTATCCTGATTATGGGTCTTCCACCTAAGACAGTATCACAATTAAAATCTGGGTACTCTTTTGGATGGGAAACTTCTGCTCTTTCATATTTAGGCATAAAACTCACATACCCTGTCTCTAAGCTATTCGCGACCAACTACTTACCACTTCCTAGTGAAATTAGGAAGGAACTGACTAGTTTTAGAACTGGTGGAGTCTCTTGGTTTAGAAAGATGGCAGCTGTCAAAAAGTTAATAATTCCCAAAATACTATATAAGTTTAGAAATGTCCCGATTCGCTTATCTAACGCCTTTCTAACAAAGACCCAATCTTTATTAATGAGATTTATTTGGAACAATAAAACCCCAAGGGTTAGAGCGGACATACTTTATAAGGAGGTTAAGATGAGGGGTATGGGATGTCCTTCTATTAGCTACTATTATCAAGGTATCATATTAGACCAATTAAAACCTCTCTGGCTTCGAGATACATCTAAACACTGGGTAGACATTGAAACATAGGGCCAGATTTATCATTACTCTTGCAGTTCACTCCACTTTCAAAGAAGGCGTATGTGTATTTGAGTCAAGTCAAATTTATCATGGGCTCTTTCAGAGGTTGATAAATCTGGTGTATTTCTGGTTCCTAGTTGTATTTTGGCTTTGTCTTTGGAAAAGTCGCAATTTTAAAAAAGTGATTTTGTCAAACATAAGCATGGTCATGAGTGGAGTGAGTTTGCGCAATTTTTTGCGACTTTTTTGCGACTATTTAAAAAGTCGCAATAATAAATCTGTCTTGCAAGTGATTTACATACGACAAAACGCCCATAAACTTGGTTTTGGAGTGAGTGGCGTAAGTCTCCAAAAAGTCGCAAAAAATTGCGCAATTTGGCTTTTTGCGCAATTTTTTGCGACTTTTCAACTCCAGAAAAGTGACTTAGGCTAATGATAAATCTGGCCCATACTGTTTAGGTAGACTAGGTACATCTGCGAAATTAGAGGCTGCCACACTATTTCACACTCCACGTATTAGCTCTTATCCGACTATAGGAGTGATCATGGATTCCTGGTGGACAGCAGTTATTAATTGTGTTGGGCGCGAATATTCTAATCGCGAATTTTAATCGCGAATATCGCCACTTTGGGAATTCGCAAAGATTTAGAATCTAGTGCTATATAATCATATTCTCAAATATTCTAGATTTTTTTTTCATCTGAACCCATGATCCCTCCCTGCTTCTTGCTTGTGGGCCAATGAGAAGGCTGCAATGTCTTTATCTGAGCTTACAACATCCCTAGCGACCAATAGGAAAGTTCCCTACCCCTTACTATATAATAACCTCCCCAGCAGCCACTGTATGCAGTATTTAGCGGATCTGAGAGAGACAGCAGTGTCATTGCTGTGCTCTCTGCTTTCCTGTGTCACATTACATTAGATAATTAGTTAGTTAGTTAGCTCATATATATAATACAGATAGTGGGAGATAGTCAGTGTAGGTTAGATATAGTGTAGCTGATAGGTTCTGCTCTCCATACATACATGCTACAGACATAGTGCTGTGATGTCACAAGTTCACAACAATACTTAGTGCACCAATCACTAATATGTAGTCAGACACCAAAATATTCGCATCATCAGTGCTGATTTCGTAATTGCAAATATATTGAAGAACTCTATCTGCATATAAAGCTATTGTAATGTTCTGCCGTGCCAATCATTTTCTCCAGTCTCCGGAAACTTCTAGCAGCTTGAAAAATGTAGCTTTACCTTGCTGATTTTTGCAAACAAGACCATATTGAATATATGACGAATATTCTACCAAATATTCGCTAAATATTGTGAATTTAAATTTTGCCCCTGACGCTCATCACTAGCGGGGACCAGGTAAGTATGCTCACCGCTGAAGGGCTGGCCAGACTTTTCGGGTACAGGGGTGGTTCTAACTTTGTTAGAAAGAGACTGTCAGGTACTATATGATATTGGATTTTCATTTTTTTCAATAATCATGGGATAACTCCTTTAACAGAAACCAAACAGACTGTATTTTAATCAGTGGGGTCTGTCAGGTGCCCATCATATGAGGGATCTGGGACTGTCGTTAGTTTGACTTTTCTGTTCCTGTACTGGCAGGCAGATGTGATCCCAGACTAAGCTGCAGACGGTTACCCTAGGCAGGTGTAGAGAATGCACCATTTCCAAAATAGATTACTATACAGACAGCTGCAATCAGCTCATTTTATCTCCTCTAGGTACGCCGGTGACTTGGGAACATTGCATAATTTAAATGCATTTATTCCTCATGAGATTATTCTAATCTTTTTTACCTCTTAAATTAGTAATTAAAATTGGGCTGTAAACAAAATACTAAAGTCTGAGCTGCTAGGTGACGTGGATACAGCCACGTCACCTAGAAAGCTATCTTATGACTACCCCTTGAGAAAGCTGACAGCGAAATGCATGTCGAGGTGTTGTGGTGGTTTGACCTCCGGCTGGACACAATTATTTGGTTGATATTATATAGATATCTGCCGATATACTTTGTATTATACCGCATGGTTTATTGTTTACATGTTATTTGATCTGTACTACTGTACTATTTATAGCCATACCATTAGGTTGTGTGTATACTACTTATTTGCACTTTATAGTACTTCCCCAAAAATACTTTTTGCACGTTTATCATGTCGTGTGGTCACAACCACTGTGTTGGTGTTTTTAACTTTTTTTTTATTTATTTGTGCATGCCAATCATGTCTGTAATATATGTTTCATAAAATGTAATACTATAATCATGAGGGATGTGTGATTAGCTTCTTATTTATTACTAGCAGAAGGACCCGGCTTTGCAAGGGTATATTTCATTTATTTCATTTAATGTTTGTGTGTGTCGTTAAAAGATATCGACAGTATCCACTATAACAGTGACATTTACATTACCCCGCCCCTTTAACAGTGACCTTCACAGCGGACTGTGCCCTTAACAGTAACATCCACAGCCCTCTCCCCTTTAACAGTGACCTCTACAGTACCCCGTCTCGTTAAACAGTGATTTCCACAATAACCCGCTCCCTTAAAATGTGACCTCCACAACACCCTGCCCTTTAACACTGATCTCCATAGTGGGCCGTCCCCTTAACTGTGACCTCCACCATCTCCTACCCCCTTAACAGTGACCATCACAGCAGCCCGCCCTTTAACAGTGACCTCCACAGTGGCCTCCCCTTTATTAGTGACCTCCACAGTATCCCATCTCCTTAACAGTGATTTCCACAACACCCTGTCCCCTTAACAGTGGTCTCTACAGCAATCTGCCCCTTAACACTGACCTCCATAGATGACCATCCCCTTAACTCAAACAAAGCAATAGCTGATCTTAGGGAGACCAGCTACAAAAATGCCGTGGAGCCTCACTTAAGAGTCTCAAACACAGCAATCCAAAGTGCAAAGCTCCCTGGGAAACATAAAATGCAAAAAGATTGTGGAGCCCCAGTTATGGGTCTACAACACAGTGAAAGCCAGATATCCCTCAAAGGAAGGAAAACCAAGCGAAGGGGTGTCTCCATTACAGATATCACCAAAACCACCATATTAAGTGGCCCCTATGTCAAGATCCCGCTCTTTTAAAAGCTTTAAGGATGTGACGGGGAAGACCTAAGCAAGTTATCCATCCACAGACAGCTGTTTCGGGGTGTTGCCCCTCATCAGTGTGGAGTAGGATTCTGGCTAACCGGGAGCAATGCTTTGGTGACTACTCAAACAAAGCAATAGCTGATCTTAGGGAGACCAGCTACAAAAATGCCGTGGAGCCTCACTTAAGAGTCTCAAACACAGCAATCCAAAGTGCAAAGCTCCCTGGGAAACATAAAATGCAAAAAGATTGTGGAGCCCCAGTTATGGGTCTACAACACAGTGAAAGCCAGATATCCCTCAAAGGAAGGAAAAACAAGCAAAGGGGTGTCTCCATTACAGAGATCACCAAAACCACCATATTAAGTGGCCCCTATGTCAAGATCCCGCTCTTTTAAAAGCTTTAAGGATGTGACGGGGAAGACCTAAGCAAGTTATCCATCCACAGACAGCTGTTTCAGGGTGTTGCCCCTCATCAGTGTGGAGTAGGATTCTGGCTAACCGGGAGCAATGCTTTGGTGACTACTCAAACAAAGCAATAGCTGATCTTAGGGAGACCAGCTACAAAATGCCGTGGAGCCTCACTTAAGAGTCTCAAACACAGCAATCCAAAGTGCAAAGCTCCCTGGGAAACATAAAATGCAAAAGATTGTGGAGCCCCAGTTATGGGTCTACAACACAGTGAAAGCCAGATATCCCTCAAAGGAAGGAAAAACAAGCAAAGGGGTGTCTCCATTACAGAGATCACCAAAACCACCATATTAAGTGGCCCCTATGTCAAGATCCCGCTCTTTTAAAAGCTTTAAGGATGTGACGGGGAAGACCTAAGCAAGTTATCCATCCACAGACAGCTGTTTTTCCTTCCTTTGAGGGATATCTGGCTTTCACTGTGTTGTAGACCCATAACTGGGGCTCCACAATCTTTTTGCATTTTATGTTTCCCAGGGAGCTTTGCACTTTGGATTGCTGTGTTTGAGACTCTTAAGTGAGGCTCCACGGCATTTTTGTAGCTGGTCTCCCTAAGATCAGCTATTGCTTTGTTTGAGTTGTCACCAAAGCATTGCTCCCGGTTAGCCAGAATCCTACTCCACACTGATGAGGGGCAACACCCCGAAACAGCTGTCTGTGGATGGATAACTTGCTTAGGTCTTCCCCGTCACATCCTTAAAGCTTTTAAAAGAGCGGGATCTTGACATAGGGGCCACTTAATATGGTGGTTTTGGTGATCTCTGTAATGGAGACACCCCTTTGCTTGTTTTTCCTTCCTTTGAGGGATATCTGGCTTTCACTGTGTTGTAGACCCATAACTGGGGCTCCACAATCTTTTTGCATTTTATACATCCCCTTAACTGTGACCTCCAGAGCAGCCAGCCTCTAGGGTGGCCAGAGGTCCGGTTTTAGACCGGACAGTCTGGCTTTCAGACTCCCTGTCCTCCGTCCGGCGCAGGGTCTGGACGGACACAGTGATGTCCTTTTGAACAGCTCACTCTCAGACAGCATCACTGTGCAGTCTAAGTATAAGCTGCAGGGAGAAAGCCACCCTCCCTTACTCCCACCCCTGCAGCTGTTGATTTTTATCTTCATTTTTTTAAGCCCTGCAGGCTGTGGAGTGGGAGGGGGCATGACCTAACTAGGGGCAGGGCTTAGCGGGACCTGGGGGCTGGGTTTTTAAGTCTGTCTTTTGAGGGTGGCCTGAATGGGGGCCCTACCTGCCCCCTGAACTGTGACCTCAACAGCACTCCGCTCCCTTAACAGTGTCATCCACAGTGCCCTGCCCCTTTAAAGCAGACCTATAGCAGTGAGGAAAAATGGCTGGGTTGTTATGAAAACCTGGAGTAAAACTATGTGTGTGTGGGGACTGAGGGCCTGCGAGTTTCTATTGGCTTATAAGGGTCATGTGACCAGGCTTCTATTGTCTAATGCATTTTTTAAAAAATATTTCAGGAACGGTACGTGCTAGAGAGCTGAGACCCGGACACCAAATGTACCTATGTGCCATATTTCGTGATTGTAAATGCGACGGTGCGGATTCCTTTAGCGGACATACATACACACACACATGGCCCCTTGAGACGAGCATGAGCGGATTAGGTCCGGATGAATTGTGGATGCATTCAGTGAAAACTGCGCGATTTCGCAATCAAGTACATTCAGTTTTGTTTGCGATCGCGTTCAGTTGTTCAGTATTTATCGCGCTAGTGCAATGCGATTTAATGTGTTTTGCACTCGCGTGATAAAAAAGCAACCATCTGTGAAAAACGCATCGCATCCGCACTTGCTTGTGGATGCGATGCGATTTTTACGCAGCCCCATTCACTATGGGGGCAGTGTTGCGTGAAAATAGCATAATATAGATACATGCTGCGATTTTCACGCAACACACAAGTGATGCGTGAAAAACAAAGCTCATGTATACAAACCCATTGAAATAAATGGGTCCGGATCCAGTGCAGGCGCAATGCGTTCGCATCACGCATTGCACCCGTGCGGAATACTCGCTCGTATGAAAGGGGCCATACATACACTCAGCTTTATATATTAGATTGAACCACATATACTTCTATTGGTGCTCTATTCTATAGTGTATATGGGTTGATTATAGGTAGGGATATAGGTTTGGTGTTTATACAAAATACTGAGACAAGGTAACATGGTAGAAACTCCCAGACGGACTAAGACATGGTGACATTGTACAAACTCCCAGACGGACTAAGACATAGTGACATTGTACAAACTCCCAGACGGACTAAGACATGGTGACATTGTACAAACTCCTAGACGGACTAAGACATGGTGACATTGTAGAAACTCCCAGATGGACTAAGACATGGTGACATTGTACAAACTCCCAGATGGACTAAGACATGGTGACATTGTACAAACTCCCAGATGGACTAAGACATGGTGACGTTGTACAAACTCCCAGACGGACTAAGACATGGTGACATTGTGCAAACTCCCAGACGGACTAAGACATGGTGACATTGTAAAAACTCCCAGACGGACTAAGACATGGTGACATTGTACAAACTCCCAGAAGGACTAAGACATGGTGACATTGTACAAACTCCCAGATGGACTAAGACATGGTGACATTGTACAAACTCCCAGACGGACTAAGACATGGTGACATTGTAGAAACTCCCAGACGGACTAAGACATGATGACATTGTACAAACTCCCAGACGGACTAAGACATGGTGATGTTGTACAAACTCCCAGATGGACTAAGACATGGTGACATTGTGCAAACTCCCAGACGGACTAAGACATGGTGACATTGTAAAAACTCCCAGATGGACTAAGACATGGTGACATTGTACAAACTCCCAGACGGACTAAGACATGGTGACATTGTAGAAACTCCCAGACGGACTAAGACATGGTGACATTGTACAAACTCCCAGACGGACTAAGACATGGTGACGTTGTACAAACTCCCAGATGGACTAAGACATGGTGACATTGTAGAAACTCCCAGACGGACTAAGACATGGTGACATTGTACAAACTCCCAGACGGACTAAGACATGGTGACATTGTACAAACTCCCAGACGGACTAAGACATGAAGATATTGATAACATATCGGGCTGACCACACAAGTCAGGGTAGAACCACAAACACACTGGTCAGTACACAGGATTCCTGGAGACAGACTGACCCCAGGCACACAGCTCACAGGTCTAAATAAGAGGGTGATTGCAACACCTGGCCACCTGATATTCAGACACACAGACTAGAGAAACATTAACCCTATGTGAACACAGGGAACACACAATTCACATTGTACTGTTCACACTACAGAAGACTGCAGCCAGCACGCACCACGCAAGCAACCAGCATACACGGGAATGAGAACTACAGACAATACGCAAGAGCACAAGGCTCTGTCTAAGCCTACCCTACCAGGCATATAGCCTGGTAGGCCTGATGACACAGACAAAAACCATACCTTTATTTCTCATGTAGTAGGTCCGGTATGGCCGAAAAAGCAACTTTAAAAAATATGCAAATAAAGAATTTGCGCACTCGGAGGCGGGCTTATGCCTTTTGAGCACTGCTTCTGCGACGCCCCCGTTCCTTGCAAATGCCGGCCTTCTGCACCTAAAATCACACCCCCATGTCCTTTAATTGAAAGATCTAGACCCACCGGTTTACCGGCGATATCCCGTTCCTGCGCACTCACATCCGTGCCGCCGCATGCACTCTGGATCTTTTCCTTCCTTCCTGGCTTGTGTGTATGTCCAGTGCGCACACGTCATCATGGAAGCTAGTGCGCATTGGTGGGATATCAGCGCTAGACCATGAGTCTAGCGTTGTCAATCAAAGGACATGGGGGTGTGATTAGGTGCAGAAGGCCGGCATTTGCAAGGACCGGGGGCTTCGAGGAAGCAGTGCTCGGAAGGCATATGCCCGCCTCCAAATGCGCGAATTCCTCATTTGCATATTTGTTGCTTTTTCGGCCATACCGAACCTACAAAATGAGAAATAAAGGTATGGTTTTTGTCTGTGTCATCAGCCCTACCAGGCTATATGTCTGGTAGGGTAGGCTTGAACTGGGCGACAGAGCCTCTTTAATATCTATCTATCTATCTATCTATCTATCTTATACTTATCTATACATTTAATATATATCTCATGTCTCTCTAAGGCTACTTTCACACTAGCGTTTTTACTGGATCCGGCAGGGTTCAGCCAAAACTTTTCCGTTACTGAACGGATCCGGTTGTATTATCTTAAACATAGCCAAGACGGATCCATCATAAACTCCAATGAAAGTCAATGGAGGATGGATCCGTTTTCTATTGTGTAAGATAAAACTGATCCATCTCCATTGACTTGAATTGGGGATCATGCCGGATCCATCTTGCTTGGCATCCCAGGACTGAAAGCAAACTGTAACACGTTGCGGTTTGCTCTCCGGTATGGGAACGCGACTAACGGAACGGAATGCATCTTGGAGTATTCTGTTCTGTTCAATTTTATCCCAATGGGCAATGAATGGGGACAAAACAGAAGCGTTTTTTTCCGGTATTGAGCCCCTATGACTGATCTCAATACCGGAAAACTAAAACGCTAGTGTCAAAGTAGCCTAATAGTTATCTAATATATATCTAGAAATACCTATACTGTACATACATTCAATATGTTCTTAGTATCTGTCTACACAAAGGAAGAATATATGTCTTTCCATAAGTTCACTCCATTGTGTTCCTTAATGTTAATGGCGGTGTGTGCTCACAGATGTCCAGGTGTGTAATTGCACCTGACCTAGAAGAAGCCCATTCATAATTAACATCTCCCTCTGATGCCCATGAATACTTAATCCATGCCCTTACCTGTTGAATGCCTTCCCAGCTTCAGCATCCTCAGTGATCTCAGGAGTCTCAGAACCTGCACTATCCTCCCCACGTTCTCAAGGTCGGTGCTCTCCCCAAACCAGGTTTCCACCACCAGTGTGATGTAGAAGGGCAGGATAGCAATCAGGTCTATCAGGTTAACCACACTCTTCATGAAATGGCATTTGTCCCTCACACATAGAAACCTGAGAACTAACTCCACTGTAAACCAGGTGACACAGATATATTCCAACATATTTAAGAGAGGTTGGTCTATGGTGTTGACCTCAGAGGAGATCAGCACCATGTTAGCTATGGAGACCACCACAAACGTCATAGAAACAGTGCCAAAGGTCTTAGCTGCTACTGAAGATCCAGGCTTCTCCAGGACATCCCAGAGCTTCTGTCTCAAGTTTTCAAATGCAACTCCTGTGAAGTCATCTTCTTCTTCTGCCTCGAGCTCCTCCTGGTCCATCTTAATGTCCAAGGTCTCAGTCTGTAGTTTCTTCCTGAAGTACCTGTCCCTGCAGCAGTGGTCAATGCTCAACTCATCTATCCCCCAGTACTCGATCTCCTGGAGAAAGGACACTGCACACAGCTGCTCCATGATGTGCAGACGTCCAGTCTTGTAGTAGTTCATGATGTACTCAAACATCTGGGAGCTCCGGTCAAAGAAATACTCATTGTCCATCAGGTTAGCATCATCACACAGGTCATACACCTCGTCCCTCCCTGAAGTGGCCAGCTTCCCCAGTCGTGTCTGTGGGTGGCTGGATAGGGTTTGCAGAGAGAGGACGAATCTGCTGCCCCCCACATTGATGGTGAAATGATCTCGGGGGGCTGCAGGACAATCGCTGCAGAAGACGCTGGAGTCCAGGGACAGAGCAGAATCCGAATCTCCGATGGCAGAGAAAGATATCTGCTGCTTCAGGTTCCTGATGTCAGGACGTGGGGGCTTCCCGAGACCCTCATCATGGTCAGATTGCGGTGGGACATCGGAGCAGAATAAATGCGGGAGCATCGGTCCTGCGGTGCTCAGCAAATGTTCTCCTGCCTGCCTGCAGAGCTCCAGTCTTGACTGCCTGTGCCTCACAGAGCCTGCTGCCTACCGCTGCTCATGAAGGCATGGGGGTCGCCTCTTCTGTCTCGGCTTCCTCCTTCCTTTGCTGTTGAAAAGTTCTCTAGACCCAAGTGACCATCAGACACCTCTAGCACCGGCTCCTGTTCATATGGCTGGAGGATGGTGGGGGCTTTCAGCACCTGCAGAGGTGGCAGCCTGCTGAGTGACTGTCTTCTGCTGACTGGACATCCTCTGGGCTCGGGTGACTGTTCTTCATGCTTTCAGCACTCTGTGAGGGGTCAAGGTTTCTCTATTTTCAGCTGTCTTACAGTGGGCATGGTTTAGGGGATTTTAGCTTCATTTCCATAGAAAGCAGTCTGTGTTGTTAGCAGCGCCATCAAAATGGACAAGATTTGTCTGTTTTCAGTACCCTCAGATTAGGCAGGGTGTCTCTGCTGTCAGCAACCTTAACCTGGAAAAGGATTATCTGCTTTTAGCACCCTCAGATTGGGTATGTTGTCCGCCTTCAGCACCCTCAGGGTGTACGAGGTTTCTCTGCTTTTAGCACTCTCAGGTTGGGCAGGGGTTCTCTGCTTTTAGCACCCTCAGGTTGGGCAGAGTTGTCTGCTTTTAGCACCCTCTGATTGGGCAGGGGTTCTCTGCTTTTAGCACCCTCAGGTTGGGCAGGGGTTCTCTGCTTTTAGCACTCTCAGAGTGAACAGGGTGTCTTTGCTTTCAGCACCCTCAGATTGGGCAGGGTGTCTCTGATTTAATTGTCAGCACCTTCAGACTGGGCCGGGTGTCTCTGCTTTCAGTACTTTCAGAGTAAAAAAAGGGTTCTCTGGCTTTAGCACTCTGGGACAGGGCAGGGTGTCTGCTTTCATCACCCTCTGAGATGTCAAGGTTTTTCTGTTTTCAGCTGTCTTACAGAGAGCAGAGTTTATGTGATGTTATCCCCATTTTCATAGACAACTGTTTGTGTTTTTTGTAGCACCATCAGAATGAACAAGGTTTCTGTTTTCAGCACCCTCAGAGTAGACAGGGGTTCTGTGCTTTTAGCACCCTCAGATTGGACAGGGTGTCTCTGCTTTTAGCACTCTCAGAGTGGACAGGGGTTCTGTGCTTTTAGCACCCTCAGATTGGGCAGGGTGTCTCTGCTTTTAGCACTCTCAGAGTGGACAGGGGTTCTGTGCTTTTAGCACCCTCAGATTGGACAGGGTGTCTCTGCTTTCAGTACTCTCAGAGTAGACAGGGGTTCTGTGCTTTTAGCACCCTCAGACTGGGCAGGGTGTCTCTGCTTTTAGCACTCTCAGAGTGGACAGGGGTTCTGTGCTTTTAGCACCCTCAGATTGGACAGAGTGTCTCTGCTTTCAGTACTCTCAGAGTAGACAGAGGTTCTGTGCTTTTAGCACCCTCAGATTGGGCAGGGTGTCTCTGCTTTCAGTACTCTCAGAGTAGACAGGGGTTCTGTGCTTTTAGCATCCTCAGATTGGACAGGGTATCTCTGCTTTCAGTACTCTCATAGTAGACAGGGGTTTTGTGTTTTCAGCACCCTCAGACTGGGCAGGGTGTCTCTGCTTTTAGCACCCTCAGGGCGGACAAGGTTTCCCTCCTTTCAGCACCCTTAGAGGGTTCACTGGTTTCCACCTCCTCCTGGTATCTTCACAGAAGTTTTTTTCTGTGCTGAAAAAAAAAATACATAGACATCTGCTTCAGGATTCCTCGTGTTTTTTTTAGGATGTTGTTTTCATTCAGACACATTTTTTTTTATGCCTTTTTTACATGTTTTTTTTAAATTTTCTCTCTTTCAGTAGGAACTCTTGACGCAGATTCTGCGAGGAATCCGCAATCAAGAATGGACGTGCCACTTCTTTTTTCCACGGCGTGGTTTTTAAAATGGCAAGTTGAGAACAAAATAACCATATGAATTAACAAGTGGCCACTCCATTAAATTTAATAGAGAGGAATTCTTGAGCACGGACAAGGCAAAATATACATCAAATAAACTTTATGAAAACGTAAACATATCCTCAGGGTGGACAGGGTTTCTTGGCATTGAGCACCCTCAGATTTCAGCACCCATGGAGTGGAAAATCCTTCTCTGCTTTCAGCACCCTTTGACTGGGCAGGGTTTCTCTTCTTTCAGCCCCATCTTCATGGACAGCCGTCTGTGCATTCAGCACCAGAGCATCAGAGCGCACAGTTTCTCTGCTTTCATCACCTTCAGAATGGTAAAGGTTTCTCTGCTTTCAGCACTCGTAGCCTGGACAGGGTTTCTCTGCTTGCAGCCCCATTTTCATGGCCAGCACTCTGAGCTTTCAGCACCTTTAGCAGGGTTGTGTTCAGCATCCTCAGGCTGGACAGCACTCTCTGCTTTTATCACCTCCAGAGTAGACATTTGTGCACATCTGGAAAAAGTCCATCCTCACACCTTCCAGAAAAGTGGATGCACATTTCAAAGCAATGTTCAAATCAGTTGGATGCACCTTTCCAGGCTGTCAGCCTCTGCAATAAAACATGTCATAAGACATCATGTACATCCCTGCTTATAACCTTGTGAGAATGACTGCAATACAATAAGAAATATATAGAAATGGTTAAAAAAGAAAGAAAGAAAGAAAGATGTAAGAGGGGAAATATTTTCCTGAAGTTTAGAAAACATGGGTTATAAAGCAGGCTTTAACTAAGCAAGTGACAGGACTGATTCCAGTAGACTAAACAGTAACTTCACTTATATTGTTTTTCTGGGGTATTAGGTAGATATGGGATATATGATAGATAGATAGATAGATAGATAGATAGATAGATAGATAGATAGAAAGATAGATTTTAGAAAGATAAATACGAGATAGATAGATTGATATATATACATTTCAGATACATCAGGTGATAGAGGGCTATATAAAATTTCATAAAGATAAATAATAGATAAATATGGAATAGAGAGATAGATTTTAGAAAGACAAATAAAAGATACATACATTTTAGAAAAGTAAATATGAGATCAATAGAGATAGATAGATAGATAGATAGATATGGGATAGATAGATAGATAGATAGATAGATAGATAGATAGATAGATATGGGATAGATAGATAGATAGATATGAGATAGATAGATAGATATGAGATAGATAGATAGATAGATATGGGATAGATAGATAGATAGATAGATAGATAGATATGGGATAGATAGATAGATAGATAGATAGATATTAGGTGGACATGAGATAAATAGACATTAAAGGAGTTTTCCCATCTTGCCGTTACTAAGGTGAGATGAGACACAGTCCACCAGCTGACTAGGACACAGCGGACAGTGGACAGGTAGAAGAACGTAATATTGTTATGATACAATCAAAACAGGAAAGAGTTGATATCCTGACAATCCCTTTCTAACTCGTTTTGCCATATGGATATTATATGGCGATCCTCCCCTGTATGAGCCAGAGCAAAACCTTCAAAGAAACAAAGGTGGATCAGGCCAGTCCTTGTATTGCTGGATATTGTGACCATTCACGTGCATGGCCGCTTGTAATGCTCATTTTTTCTTGAAGTGGCTGCTGCATGACCTCCCATGCTTAGAATACACTGCATGAGACATGTTCAATGACTGTGCTGTGAAAACCTATGTAATGCATTCTATGAACACTGAACCCGTTTTATTACTTTAACCAGTGTACAATCCTGAGGTTCCTGTCTCCTCTGGGGCTCACATGCTAAATTCCAAATTAATCTATCAGTATGTTGTTTTCTTTATTTTCAGGTGTATGAAGAAACTGAAATTTTTGGAGAAAACAACACAAAAAAAGGTGAAAATACTGATTTTCATTTTTTACTTTAACCCTTTCCCGAGATGTGACATAATAATACGTCAAATGTCTGGTCTTTAAAGATGGCGCCCCTGCCAGAGTTGAACTAGCGATATAGCTGCCGGGTGCCTGTTTCCCACAGCAGACAACTGAGCCTAATGTCTGCAATCATCAGTAATGCTGATCGAAGACATTTAACCCCTCAGTAGAGTTGAGCAAACCCGAACTATAAAGTTCGGGTTCGTACCGGACTTTAGGAATTTTCTTACCCGGACCCACACCCGAACATTTTCATAAAAGTTCGGGTTGGAGTTCAGTGTTCGGCGATTTAATGGCGATTGTTGAAAGGCTGCAGGGCATACCATCAACAAGCGTTTAACTAGTGTGCCCTTAGAAGCCATCCCAGCCATGCCTACTAATGGCATGGCTGTGATTGGCCAGTGCAGCATGTGACCCAGCCTCTATATAAGCTGGAGTCACGTAGCGCCGCACATCACGTCAGCTCTTACTAGTGTAAGGATAGGATGCTGCTGCTGTGAGGGCGAGATTAGAAAACAATTCTGGTCTGGTGTACTTGGTGTTAAATCTGAAAACTACAGCGATTATTTTTGTGGGTGCTATGCTACATTTTTGTACCCATGAGCCCAGTGCCACAGAGAAATAAGCTTTAATCAGTCTGTTTGTTAGGTGGGCGTCGGCGACCATTTTAGCAAGTGCATGTGTGCGAGGGACATTACTTTAATCCTCTTCTGGTAGCTCAATGGGCGACATCTAGCCATTTTTTTATGGACACCTGTACTGCATATGTGCCAGGGGAAAGGAAAATCATATAGGTAATGTGTCTGTAACTTCAGGGCCCTGGGGAGGAGGGAGGGGGCATATTCCCACTTTCTTCTGTGAACTACCCCTGTGCTGAAGATCTGACAGGGAAAATCTATTCATTAAATCCATCTGTTAGATTCTAGGAGGACAAATTCCCTTTTTTGGGCGGTCAAGTACCCCTGCGGTCTGCAGTGCATACTTGGCAGTGAAAATAATTCAATTACATTAGTCTGTCACATATTTGTGTGACCTAAAGCGATTTTTTTCTCTTTCTGACACCAGCACTGCATATCTGACAGTCAAATAAAACCAGTAAATACTGCTGTTATATTGTCGGTTGACAAATTCCTATTTTTTATCCTAGAAAGTACATTTTTGGCCTGCATTGAATTTCTGACAGTCCAAAAAAAAGGTTAAATACTGCATTTACATTTTTGGTTTAAAAAAGCACACTTTTTGTGCTAGATAGTACATTTGCGGCCTGTGCTGCATTTCTGACAGTCCAATTAAACCGTTAAATACTGCTGTTATATTGTTATTTGAAAAAAAGCACACTTTTGGTGCTAGATAGTACATTTGCAGCCTGCACTAAATTTCGGAGAGTGCAATATAACCAGTAAATATAACAGTGTCATTGTTGGTGAAAAAAAAACACGTATGTTTTGGCAAAAAGTACATTTGTGGCCTGCACTGCATTTCTGAGGGTGAAATTTAATCAGTAAATCCAGCTCTTAGATTGTGGGTGGACATTTCCACGGTTATCAGACCAGTCATACACAAGTGCCTTGGAGGGTGTGTTCCTGCTGCACTGCATACCTGACAGGGAAATATATTCTGTAAATTCGGCGGCGTTTAGATTATTGGGTGATCTGTACACCCTTTTTCTTTCACACTACCCCTGCCCTGCATACCTGACTGGGAAATATATTCTGTAAATTCGGCGGCGTTTACATTGTTGGGTGCTGTAGTTATATGCTGTAAATTCTCCATTATGTCTCTATGATAAATCTGCAGCGTGGGGGCCCCGTGTGGCTTCTACACACTTTCAAAATAATCCTTCAGCGGGGCGAATAGATGCCGGATGACTGGAATGCTCCATGACCCCTTTTTTCTTTCAAACTACCCCTACACTGCATACCTGACTCTGACTGGGAAATATATTCTGTAAATTTGGCGGCGTTTAGATTGCGGGGTGATCTGTACCCCTTTCTTCTTTCAAACTACCCCTGCACTGCATACCTGACTGGAAAATATATTCTGTAAATTCGTCAGCGTTTAGATTGCGGGGTGATCAGTTCCCTTTTTTTCTCTCACACTACCCCTACTCTACATACCTGACTGGGAAATATATTCTGCACGCTGGTAGACACGCTGCTGATGGCATTCCCACCTGACACCGGGGCCTTAGTGGAAGCACAAGGCGAAGGCAGAGGAGGAAGAAGAAGTCGCCAACGCAGCTGTGGCACCGCCAGCACCTCAGAAGGCAGGGTTAGCATGGCTAAAATGTGGAAAAGCTTTGTCAGCACGCCACAAGAACCAGCACCACCAGCTGATACGGAACGTCTTAGCAGGAAGCAGCATTTCAGCAATATGGTGGAACAGTATGTGTGCACACGCCTACATATACTAACTGATGGGTCTGCCCCATTCAACTTCTGAGTCTCCAAATTGGGCAAATGGCCTAAGCTTGCCCTTTACGCCTTGGAGGTGCTGGCCTGCCTTGCAGCGAGTGTATTGTCTGAACGTGTCTTTAGCACGGCAGGGGGCGTTATCACAGACAAGCGCAGCCGCCTGTCCACAGCCAATGTGGACAAGCTCACGTTCATTAAAATGAACCAGGCATGGATCCGACAGGGCTTGTCCATACCTTGTGCAGAATAGATATGTATACCAGCCTCACCCAGCCTTTGTTCCAGCACACTTTCTCTTTGTTTTCTTTTCTATATTTCCCAATGTTATGGGGTCTACCTGAATTAAAAAACAAAACAAAACAATGTTGTTGGCGACTACCTCCTCCACCGCTTCCACCTACACCGCCACATCCACCGCCTCCTCAACCTCCTACTCCTAGTTCAAGATTATAATTTTTTATTTTTATATATTTTGTTATTTTAAGTCATTTCCCAATCCACAGTTGTTTGCAGGGCAATTGTCCAGCTCTTACCCCCATTTTGCAGCTCTCTAGCCCTTTCCATTACTTTTTTAGAGCTATTTTAATGCTCCAAAGTTCGGGTCCCCATTGACTTCAGTGGGGTTCGGAGTCAAGTTCGGGTTCCGAACTCAAACTTTGCGGCGAAGTTCGGCCGAACCCGGCAAACTCGAACTTCCAGGTGTTCGCTCAACTCTACCCCTCAGATCCCATGGTCGAATGTGATGCCCCTATATTAAATTTCCCCTATGCAAAGTTAAAACTTCTTACTTTATTTCACCTAAAAGGGTTAACTTGCACTGTTTAATACTGTGTAACGGCATTTTACATATATGTTGTGATATACATCCTGTTCATTATCACTGTATTTACATGGCTTTGTGGAAAGGGTTAATGAATACTGGGTGACTGTTATGGCTTTGATTGAAAAGCTGGTAATTTTCCATAACTGCCATAGGTTTTAAAGAAGGCCATGTTTTGGAGGGAAAAGCCCAGACTTGTTTCCCACAATGTTTTTGGAGGGAGAAACCCAGACTTGTTTCCCACCAAAAAGCAGACAGCCTGACCTTTTAAATGTCTAGTTTAGCTATGTTGTTATGTCTGGAAACTTGTTTTGTCTGGAAATCCTGCTGTGTCATTGCCATTGAGTTTCACTGAAGCTCTAATGTAAGTCTAGGGAGGAGACTGGAGAAGCCTGCCCCGTGCCCCGCCTGTATTGTTTTGTACCTGAATTTCTCCAGTAAAGAAGCATCCTGTTTTACTGCAGACCCTGACTCTCTGGACTTCTTTCCCATCACGCGTTACCATCCCTTCCGGAGAGCAGCAACACGTGGTGACACCTTAACGGCATCCGGGGGACCCAGCGTAGCGTTACGGCCACCCCAAACCCTGCCACTACACTGTCACACAGCTCCATAGGACTAACTATAAGAAAGTTTATGGGGGTCAGAATATGGCAATAAAAAGAAAAAGTTTTTCTTTTCAGAATTTTTTAAGTTTTGTTTAGTATTAAAACACAAGAAAAATTATACATATGTGATATTGCTATAATAGTACTGTGTTGTAAGGGTATTTTTAAGAACCAATTGGTTCTGTCCTCTTTAATTATGTCTCCTTTTATATCAACTTCTATACTTATGTGTAATTGTAGTTTGATATTCTGTTGCTCTGTTGTTTTTCAAATGTCCATTTATTACACCATGTCTCTGTTCTTATTGTATAGATATTGCTGTTTCTTCATATATTCTTGTAGTATGCCTGATGAAGGGACTGATGATGTCCCAAATGCTCGCTATGCAACATCATAGCTTCTATTTTTGTTAGCCATCAAATGGTATTAAACCTGCAATACTCTTTGCAGTATTGTAGTTAGATAACATACATAAACCCCCTTTGAAGTCTCCCCCCCCCCCATATTGTATGTGTAGGCCAGTGATGATTATTTACTTTTTTACTACTCTGATTTGTCTGTTTTACCTTATATTTAATCACACTAAGTAAATATATTTATTCACTTAGCCTGCGTAAGCTTATTCATTCTCAAATAGTCAGATTCACATTAAAACACGTACTAACCGGGAAAATGAAGGGCATGGATCAGTTTTACTGCATAGTAATTGCCAAAAACAAAACTTATAAAAACTATGGCAGAATTACATGTTTTTTCCAAATCAATCCCATTTTGAATTTTTTTCCAGCTTCCCACTACATCATGCGCAATACTAAATGGTGCCATTAGATATTACAACTTGTTGTTCTAAAAAACAAGTCCTCATATGGCTATGTCAACAAAACAAAATTAAAAAGTTATGCCTCCAAGAAGGCAGAGAGTAAAAAACAAAAATGCCCAGTGTGGAAAGGGTTAATCATGGGACAATCCTTTTAACTACATAAACTAGAGATGAGACTCCTTTGTGTTAAAACATTGTTCTCACTTTCTATACATGTAATTATGCTATTTCCTCTTTGATTTTTGGAAGGTCTTACCCATCAGTATTGCTTTGTAAGTTCCTAAGCATGGAAGATGCATTTTCTGTTACAGATCTCCATATAGACATAGCAATGACATTCTTGCTGCTTGCATTTACCACTAGAGGGAGCTTAGGAGCTTACAGCATACAGTTTGTATTAACTATTAATGGGGTATTTAGGTAAAAAAAAACAACAACCCGTTCCTTCAGCTGCACATGGGGTAAAAATATAACAGAATTTCTGCTCACCTCACGCCACTGCTATGGCCTTATAGGGGTATTCCCATCTTAATGATCACTGTTAAATCTGTTAATGATTTAACAGTGATCATTTTTCTAAATTTGTTTAATTAACTAATTTCCACCCCTTAGAAGAAAATAAAGGTATAGTTACCTGACTGTTGTCTTCTGTCTCCCCTGGTTACGGCCACCGCTCTCCCCCCGAATCGCGGTGGCCGCACTTGCGCAGACGACTTCTTCTTTTCTCCCGGCCGGGCCGCGCGCAGTCCTGAAAGCGCACGCCGACGCCGCGCATGCGCTATGGTGACTTCTTCCTGGCCAGTATAGTATACTTGCCTGGAAGAAGTCACCAGGGCGCATGCGCGGCGACGTGCGCGTTCAGTCCAGCGCGCGGCCCAGCCGGGAGAAGATGTCAATCAAGATGGAGCCCGCCCCCTGCCGAAACCAGGAAGAGAACGGCGCGCCAGGAGCAGGTAAGTATGAAACGGCGTGATGGGAATACCCTTTTAAATACTACTCAGCTAATTACTAATTGCAGAGATGACCCACCTCAGTGATTTTTTTAAGCTCCAATCCCAGACTTTTTTTTGCCATGTTGACATAGTAGGAGAAAGTGGAGTTCAGCATTGAATACAGTGTTGAATACTGTATTGAATACAACCCCTTTGATTGTCCAACCAATTAAAAAAAAAAGTAAAAATGTTAAAATGGCATAAAAGAAATACTCCACCAATCTCCTGTCACTCCTGTTCCAGATTTCCGCTGGGTCTCTCCTTCCTTGTCCCTCTCAGCACAGGGCAAATGACTTCCCAGCCAATCACTGGCCACAGTAGAGTCCCACCTCAGCCAGTGATTGGCTGAGTGGTCCTTTCCTGTGTGTTGAGATGGACCAAGAGAGACCCGTGGGTATCCAGGTCATGTTGGAATGGGAGCAGAGATTGGTGAGATGAAGATCTCTTCTTTTTTTTATGTCATTTTGAACCTTTTTAAAAATATCATTATTTGCCAGACAAATCCTGGACCAAGCAATTAGAGTTGGAGGTCCAACTCCCCACACTGCTGCCGATCAACTATTTGAAGAGGCAGCGACAATCCACTGAGCGATTCAACCTCTTCTTAGGCACACATTCATTGGTCACATATGATGGGTCTGGACTGCAATACCAAGCGTGGCCACTATCCCATGTACAGCGCTGTGAGAAGGCTGCAGCACTCGCTGGAGCGCCACTGCCTCTTCAAACAGCTGATTAATGGCAGTGACAGGTGTTGGACCCCACTGATCAGATATTGAAAATCTATCCTGAGGACAGCTCATCAATATTCTACACTCAGAAAAACTCTTTTAACATTGGGAATGCATAGTCAAGGTATCTGGAGTCTTTCTGCTATGTATTCAGCAATCCCTAGTCCCCTCTACGTTCATTGACAGAATACACTATGCCCATTATATGCTTCAGCAGTCTGAAACACTCCCCCAAGCTCTCGGATTGGCCAGGGCTGTTGATGTCACGGTCACTATCCCTGCATTGTGCATATACAGATGCGTGTTTCTTACATTCCTTACATTCTTGCTTTTGGATTGGCCAGGGCTGCTGATGTCACCACGAGAGTTGTGCTGATGTCACCATCCCCGCATTGTATATGTATAGATGCATGTTCCTTACATTCATTACATCTCTGCTCTTGGATTGACCAGGGCTGCTGATGTCACCACAGGAGCTGTGCTGATGTCACCATCGCCGGATTGTACATGTACAGATTTATATTCCTGACATCTCAGCTCTCGGATTGGCCAGGGCTGCTGATGTCACCACAGGAGCCATGTTGATGTCACCATCCCCACATTGTACATGTACAGATTTATGTTCCTTACATCTCTGCTCTCAGATTGGCCATGGCTGCTGATGTCACGGTCACCATCCCTGCATTGAACATATACAGATGTGTGTTTCTTACATTCCTTATATCTCAGCTCTCAGATTGGCCAGGGCTGCTGATGTCACCACAGGAGCCATGTTGATGTCACCATCCCCACATTGTACATGTACAGATTTATGTTCCTTACATCTCTGCTCTCGGATTGGCCATGGCTGCTGATGTCACGGTCACCATCCCTGCATTGAACATATACAGATGTGTGTTTCTTACATTCCTTATATCTCAGCTCTCAGATTGGCCAGGGCTGCTGATGTCACCACAGAAGCTGTGCTGCTGATGTCACCATCCCTGCATTGTATGTCTACAGATATGCGTTCCTTACCTTTCCTCTTGGCTACGAATACAACATACAGTATACTGTAAGTACAGAGGTATCTAGCACAAGATGACCAGCTTCACCATACTATATTTCACTATACTCTGTCAGCTCTATTTGCTATACGTGTTTGTGTGGCCACCCAGTGGTTGTGATGTGAATTGCAGCCTATTGAGGGCTTTGCTAGCAGTTTATGATAATGCATTGAATCTGCATTGTCAGAAATGAGACTTTAATAACATTTGTTGGACGGTAACGGTGGACACATCTGTGTGCGATAATTGTGTGAACTTTTAGGGCTCGCTCCTTTATTCAGAGGTATTGTTGGTCACCCCTTGTCCCACAGCACAGCTTTATGCTTTGCAGTTTATATGTAACTCAAGGGGATACTGTTTTCATTGAAGAGACCTAGTTTTCAGGCAAATGTATGCAAATTAACTTGTGGCGGCCAGGTGGTTTGGCTGGTAGGAGTTCATGTGCAGTATAGTGCATATGTAATCGACTATAGATATATTATTAGAAAAGTTTCCCAGATGTCTTTTCCATTTCAATGTGTTACAGTCAATTCAATCTGCAGAACGCCAGGGGTCCGACGTAATTGGTGAACAGCAGTCTTTCTTATGTAACCAAGATTATCATTCAGATCTATTCATCGAGAAGCCTCCATGGCAAGCCAGAGAATCGCTAATGAAATTCAATATCCAGAGCGATGGCGAGGGTTCTCACCTGCTGCTCCCTGTCTGGAGAACGCGGCGCCTTGTTTACTAATCAGCTTATTGAAATTTGATTAATATTTGTGTAACAGAGCGGTTATGATGTGTAATAATCCAGGTCCAGGGTCAGGTCCCGCCTGTAAGGGTGCATTTTATGAATATACATACAGCTGCATTGGTTTAACCAGCGGTGGACCACATTCAACTCTGCAAAGGCATTTCTGAACGTCCTTGCAGAGAGAGCAGCTGCACGGAGATCATACAGCTGCATGAGAGGGAGGCCAACTGGCCGTGACAGCAGGTCTCCCCATAGAGAAGGCAGAGAATTATTTTTACTGTCCCTGCCTTCTCCTTTAGTGTATACACAACATTCGGTGTGCACTTAATAGACAGACCAGGAAGCGTCTTTGGGTTGGGTAAGGCCTAATTCACACGTCCGCAATCTACGTCCGCGCCCGTTCCGTAAATTTGCGGAACGGGTGCGGACCCATTCATTTTGAATGGGGACGTGATGGATGCCAGAGAGTACACACTGTGCTCTCCGCATCCGCATTTGCGGAGCGCGCCGCCGATCTTCAGGACGGCGGCTCCGCAAAAATATAGAGCATGTCCTATTCTTGCCCGCAATTGCGGACAAGTATATGCATCTCTATAGGGCTGGTGGCAAGGTGTTTTGTGGATCCGCAACTTGCGGATCCGCAACACACTACGGACGTGTGAATAAGGCCTAACTGCACAAGCTGCTGGGTCTTAGCAGACCTCAACAGGCTGTAATGCACATCACAACCACTGGGTGGCCACATACAGACACATGCAGACACATGCAGCCTGTAGATCTGGCAGTGACAGAAGGGCTCCCCATAGAGAAGTCAGAGATTTTTTTTTTTTACCATCCCTGCCTTCTGTTTACACAGCGTTCAATGAGTGGCATTCCTAGTATCATGTGATCTCTGGGGTCAGGTAACTGCATGAGCTGATGGGTCTTAGCAGACCACAGCAGGCTGCAGTTCACATCACAACCAGTCGGTGGTGACAAACATGACATATGCCACATATAGATCTGGCAAATTAAAAATTGTAGAGGAAATTTACCCTATACCAGTGTCTTATGGTAGAAGTCTGTGATATCTCCGAGCTGCCATAGATTAACTCCGTATAACTATAGCCAAAAGAGGTAAAAAGCACAAGAGGCACTCACCCAGCATAAATTGCAAATGTCCATACTTTATTCATTCCATATGCAGAACAACAAGGATCAGCAGGCTGCGGGGCTGACACATTAGATATGTGGCTGGGCGACGGCGACGTCCGTTTCGAGCTCTCACAACGCTTCGTCAGGCCATTTTGGAGTTTGGACGCGCCAGGCGCACATTTAAGGTGTCACCACGCAGCGTTGCCACAGCAACAACATGACGCTACAATGCAACTCCTAAAAACAACACATTGCAATGACAATAATGCAGGCACATATACCAAATACATTATATTCCAATACAGAGTGAATTAAAGATAAACGAGGGCTAAATAAAGGATATAAATTACAACTAATCCAAGAACGCCCTAGGCCTACATATTGTTGACACATTTAATTGCACACCTAATACTCAAGGCAATATCAAAGAACGCATCAGAGGACACATGAATGGCAAAATATTTCAACATGATATTACCAAAACACCGCTAAATCATTTTTATCATTAAGCCCATGAGAGCTCATACCTGCGGTGGGGATAATCCACCATGCCTCTCGTTGGAGCAAAGTGCGGTGTCTATCTATTTGGGGGGGGGGGGGCGCTTTCACCGCCTCGATGCCTGCAAACGATAAACATCGCGGATTTCCATTATGATTAGCCTGTACATGTTCTATAAGGCGTGCACAGCCTTTTCCCGTCCTTGCAGAATTCATATGTTCTCTGATGCGTTCGAACAGAGGTCTTTTCGTTTTGCCTATATAGAAAGCTCGACAGCTATACGTCATTATATATACTACAAAGGCAGTCCGGCAGGTTATAAAATCCTGTACTTTATGCACAACATTGCCCATATGCAATAACTTACTTTGGAAATTCTGAGGGCAATATGTGCACTTGCCACATCTGTAATTGCCTATAGGTTTTGTGTCACTAAGCCAATTCTTCAGGTTTTTTTTTGAGGCAACACACTATGAACAAGCTTATCTTTAAGAGTTTTACCCTTTCTAAACGCTATCAGAGGTCTATTCTGGACCAAATTCTGTCTTCTCCAACTTGTCTCCCCTTTTAGGAGGTCCCAATTATTCTGGATAGCCTGTTTTATGATACCCGCCACTGGGCTGTACTTAAACGTCAACACAAATCTCTCTTGGTTACGACTATCACGTGGTTTCTCCATAAGCAATTCTTCACGGGTGCGCAAAAACACCTTTTCCATGGCACATTCTACTTCGGTCGGTGGATAACCTCTTCAAATTAAACGCTCCTTCAATTGGTGCGATTGTTCTAAATAACCTTCATCGGTATTGTTTATTCTGCGTAGTCGTAAGAATTGTCCATACGGGACTGCGTTTTTCACAGTGGAAGGATGAAAACTGGTCTGGTGGAGCAGCGAGTTCGTAGCTGTCGGTAACCCATGGTGGTTAGCCTACCATGCTGGACCACCAACTTCACATCCAAAAACTCCAGACTGGTACTACCAAAATTCAGAGTGAACCTCATGTTCATCTTGTTGACCTCATTTAAATACTGTACAAAATTACGACAGTCCTTCTTACTACCTGACCAGACCAGAAAGACATCATCCACATCTCAAAAATAGGTTGATGAACTTAAGGAAGGGGTTATCCACCGAGAAAACGTAGAAGTCTTCAAATAACGGCAGGTACAGGTTGGCGAAGGTGCATTTCACCGGTGTGCCCATCACCGTACCTAGTACCTGGCGGTACCATTAACTACGTATAACGCCATCCACCATTGAATAGGGAACCTGTTAAAAATTTAAATCCCACCCCTGCTCGCCAAGGTCGCTTGTAGATGTTTAATAGAGGTGATTTTCCTTAAAGGGACACTGACAGGCCGTTTGAGCATATAAAGGTATACATTTCCTTGTGCTGGTCTCCATTTTCAAATTAACACTATACCAATATTACCCCCACCTGGTTTTGCATTATTTATAAAAAACGTTTTTATTGATATGTAAATTACCTCTCTTTGTGCCCAAGGGGCTGTCCCTCAGTCCGTTATGTGCCCACCCGCGCCCCAAATGCCTCCTCCTAGCGCCGCCCAGCTTGTTAATATTCACTTCACTTTGCTGGGTTTTTTTTTCATCCCGACGCGCCGAAATCCCGTGCATGCGCCATTCAATGTGCCTCTCAGCTGTTCGTGCGGGTGGAAAGTAGTGTGGGGAAAAAGCAGGCACAGATACGTTGGATGAGGCAGCTGCCAGCAACATGAGCTGGAGCAGCCGAGCAAAGATACAGGACGAGAAAGCTGCCGGGAACGTTAGCTGGCGCAGGCGCAGAGGGACAGGATGAGACTGCTGCCAGCAACATCGAACGGCGCGGGATTTCGGCGCGTCGGGATGAAAAAAAAAACAGCAAAGTGAAGTGAATATTAACAAGCTGGGAGGCGCTAGGAGGAGGCATTTGGGGTGAGGCTGGGCACAAAACCAACTGAGGGACAGCCCCTTGGGCACAAAGAGAGGTAATTTACATATCAATAAATGTTTTTTTATAAATAATGCAAAACCAGGTGGAGGTAATATTGGTATAATTTTAATTAGAAAATGGAGACCAGCACAAAGAAATGTATACCTTTACATGCTCAAACGGCCTGTCAGTGTCCCTTTAAAGGATCTCAGAAGGAGGTTCTTCTCATCAATACTCCTTTATAGTAGTAAGCGCTCAGGGGGTGTTATAGACATCTGAAACGTGTCACAGGAGGTGTGCTTTTTATGCACTATATGCATACCTGCATTTTCTGACTATTCTTCAATAAAAGATTCCATTGTTTTATCTGGATGCTGCAATTAAACTTTTTTCATCAGTTTGCATGTGCTGGAGTGCCGCACTTTCCCATGCCCCAGACCTCTGCATTGGAGCTAGCTGTGATTATCTGAAAAATGGCTAGGGCAGCACTAAAGCCCGCCCATCAGCGCCGGTGACGTCACCGAACACACTGCTGGGTGGAAGCCTCCGCTTAGCAGTGTAAAAACATAGACAAAAAAAAAATGTTGCCCTACGCGATTCAGTGCAGGCCAAGGGAGAGCATCAGGGAATGAAATGCTCATATCAGAGGGGCTGCTTTGATGAAAATGGGGATATGTCCGGGTTCAGCTCTGAACCCCGACAACCCCTTTAACCTCTGCCATTTACCTTCAATGAGATTTACAACAGATTTCTTTACATTCTCAATGTAATGTTTTGTGGATCTTAGTATTTGAATAGTCAGGTGTTTAGAATGACTGGATATTTCCCAAATATCCAGACAGCTTGCTATGTAACATCATTGCTTCTAATTCTTCCAGTTCTTCTGTCAGCCATTAATAGACACCCTACATGTACCTGCGACACTTATTTGCTTTTCTTAATTAGCACAATGAACCTTTTTTGCTACTGGCTAACACGATACCAGACTTTTTTTTATTTTGGAAATATCCATCACCATGGGACTGCGTCTGGGGTTAGACTGTACCATCTGATGTCAGATTTCACGATCTCACAACAGCGAATAGTCTTGTCATAAGTCTATTCAACTAATAGAGGGCGCTGTTCACGAGTCATGGATCATGAACAGCGCCCTCTATTGGTTGTATAGACCTATGACAAGACTATTCGCTGTTGTGAGATCATATTTGCTATATTGCTCTATATTAGTTTTTTAGAATATTCTTAATATTCTAAAAAATAAATATATAGCAATATAGCGAATATTCTAAAAAACGAATATAGAGCAATATAGCGAAAATGATATCAAAGCATTTCAGTAGCAGGGAAAATGTGCCAATATGGGAACAACTTCAGATCCTCACATGTTCCTAAGTATATTGTTCTGGGAAGAGATACAAATTGGACAGATAGATTCTTACTAATGATTTCAATATATAAAGTATTATAAAAGGACTATATAAAATACCTCAAGTAGTGATTTTAAATACAGTGTACTGTATTTAAAACCACTACTTGGGGTGATGGGGACGCTCCATGCGCACAGGAAGTCGGCAACAGGCACTGACTGGAGCGGGATGAAAACCTAGGGAGCCCGGACACGCAAGAACTGCTTTTTGGGGAACCAGACAGTAGGGAGGAATCAATCATGAGTGTTACTTCATAAAAAAGTGACAAATATTCTAATAAGGAATAGATAGCACTATATTCAATATATTGCTATATATTCATTTTTTTCAAAAATTCGTGAATATATGATGAATATTCTACAAAATATTTGTCAAATATCGCGAATTCCAATATAGCCCCTGCTGCTCATTACTAAATGGGACAAGATTTTTCTCCCGAAACTCCAGCAATTGGTCTCGTCACTTCCCGGTCATTGACAGAAGTAAAAGAAGAGGGGATGCTGCACAGTGTTGGATATGGCCCTAGATATCTTTTGGAGATGTGTTTCTGCCCTCAAGTTCTGAGTTTTTTCATGAAATGGTAAAATATCTCACTTTCAACATCTGCTGTGTGCTCTGTGATTTATTGTGAATAAAATATTTGTCTATAAGATTTGTAAATCATTGCATTTTTTATTTACATTTATTTACATTACATTTTGGAAGGAGGGTAATCTGGAATGAATGTAATCTGCTTCATTTTATCACTGTCCTGTGACTAGTGCGTTACCAGGTCATTATTATACACTTTTATACCGTTGCAGTTTTTGGGTTTGAGTTATTTATACCGCCTAGAGGCCTAGAAACATTGACAGATTTATAAGCAGCGTGTAACTGGAAGATAAGGGATTCTCTATAAATAGTGTTATTTGGCTGAACCACCATAGGGCATGATAATGGGCTTCCTCCTGGTGCAGTATGATCATTTCCCAAAAGGCCCTCAACACTCAGTGACTATATAATATACTGTTCCAATACAGGGAATATCTTGTAGCTATTTTAGGGCTCTTTCACACGATGCCGTGCGGGTAATCCGCTGCGTGAAAGAGTGCCAAGCCCCGCTCTGGACAGCAGAGACACGGAACATTAACATGATTGATAATGCTCCGTGCCTCGGAGTCCTTTTTACGAGATAAAGTTGTGACTGTGATTTTGTAGTAAAAAGGTCACAGAGAGGCACGGAGCATTATCAATCATGTTAATGTTCCGTGTCTCTGCTGTCCGGAACGGGGCTTAGCTCTCTTTCACGCAGCGGATTACCCGCACGGCAGTGTTTGAATCCTGCCCTTGACTGCCTTGTAATCTCGCACTTGTGTTGTGCACCACAATTTTAGCGCATGTGCAGCGCTGCTTCTGGTTACCTTCTTAGGAGATAAGACATGTGTCAAAACTGTGGCACACAAAATAACAAAAAAAAAAAAACAAGAAAAGTAAGCGGGCACTACCATATACAAATTATGAGAGTGCTACCTATGTGCTAATGAGAAGCTGAACAAAGAGCCATGATACACATGTACAAAGAATGGAGCACAATGACCTGATTTTTATTAGTAATTACAATCACATTATCAGAATTAAAACCAATTAAAAACAAGTTTAATTTTTACATAGGAAGTGTCTATGACGTCTATACCATAACACCAGCCCCAGATAAGGCAAGATTCAAATATGAGATTTTCAACCCCAAAGACATTATGAAGGCGCCCAGGGCCTAAAGTGCAATGTGTGCGTTCACACCAAAAAACATGTCTAATGAGACAACTAAGAGCAAGAGAAATGATAAAGGGTACCTGTGGAAAACACAATAAATAACAATATCGAATGAAATAAAGAGGGTTGAGAAATCTTACATAGAGGTGTTGTGGGTCCCACAACATATCACCTTTACCGCGGGCTTCCTCAGGGGCAAAAAAATCTATGGTAGAGCAGTATAGGTAGACCATGCTTAGGACATTCTTTCTTGTATCTTAAAAAAAAAGGCATAAAAGGCATAAAATTCTTTATGTATGAAGCAAAACATCACTTCTTTCCAAGTCTTGTAGACTATAATCTTTCTCTTCCTTCTATACCCTACCATTAGTCTGGAAGATTTCTCTTCCACAGGCAGCTCTGAATTTAATGTCTCCCTCCATTGACTAGCTGAAGCCTGATCTTTAATTGTATTTATAACTAGGTGGAGAAGCAGATGAAATAATGATATAGACAATGTGGGTGGCTCGTGAATAGAGCTTATCAAAGGCTGACAGGAAAAATACTCTGAGCTACAAAGAAAAATGGTAACTCTACCTGTGTCATATAATTGTGATGTACAATCATTAATATCCTTTTACTGCCCATTTATTCAGCCTATGAGAAGGAATGAAGCTGAGTTGCCTTACCAGAAAATAATGCACTCATACAATTAATGCAAATATTATGTATGAACTAAGCTATCATTCCAATATAATAAAATCTAAAATTCTTAGCCAATATATTTTGACCAAAACACATCTGTGCCCGCCTGCCAGCGCCAAGGTGGTCTCAGTCAGGCAGGAGCTACTCTAAACCTACCTATGCCATTGGGCATCTACATTCAGGATTGATGCCCCTGCACATATAGTGTGCTGCTCCTAGTCACCTCTATGTGACCAAGCAACCAATGAGAGGAAGAGTCCGCACAGCTATATGTACCACCTAATCAAGGCGGTCTGTGGGATAGGCAGGGCAAAAGCGAACAAGAATGCTACTCCCAAGATAATAGGAGCGCATTCACACTTGAATGTGCCACTCCTTCAAGTGTATACTACAGACTAAGCAAAAATCAGAGAGAAAAATCTAAAACATCCTGCACCATATGATAAATGAATATGCAGATGTACATGGCTACATTTATAGAAGAAAAATCACAGAAAATAATGCACCTATCCCACAGGTGACCTTAATTAGGTGGTATATATAGCTGTGCAGGCTCTTCTCATTGGTTGCTTGGTGCACACAAAGATAACAAGGAGAAGCCCATTATTGGGGTCATTTATTAAGCTGAAATACGCCTATGATGGCATATTTCAGGTGCAGATTGTGGCACAACAGCTTGTGCGGTTTCTCCCCACTTACGCGGGGAAGTGGAGGGGACAGTAGGCCCGTCTCATTTACCATTTTCTACACCTGTTTCAGCCATAGAAAAGGTCCAAATGTAAGACAGCTAGGAAGCATTCTGACATTTAGAATTAGCGGAGGAGCCGCCGAAGTTATGAAGAGGGACCACCGCCAGCTTAGGGATTGATGAAGACCGGCGTCTAAAACCCCGGTCTTAATAAATGTGCCCCTATATGTGCAGGATCTGAATGTAAATGCCCAATGGCATAGATAGGTTTAGAGTAGGTCATGCCTGACTGAGACCACCTTGGCGTGGGTAGGCGGGCATAGATGTGTTTTGATCAAAACATCCATTGTGTTTGTGCATTATCTTCTGTGATTTTTATTCTATAAATGTAGCCATGCACATCCGCATATTCATTTATCATATCATGCCGGACTTTTTGTATCTTTTTCTATGCTTTTTGAGCTGCCATACCAGACAAAGCCTATAAAGAAGAGTGGCGTCGTTTCTGGAAATAAAAATCAGACCTTTTTTGTAATCCTGGAAAACTTCTCCCAGTTGATTCCAAGTCTGGTTGTGTCAAAGCAAGTAATACTAGGTATTAAAGCCGCTTACTTATCCCCACAGAGGGAATGGCATATCTGTGATATGTAGCTGTAAAAATTGTAGTTACGGTAATTAACTTTTTTATCTTTAATATATTGTTAGAATGAAGATCATCTATAAAATCTACTTATGGCATGTGTAAAAATTTACAAAGACCAACCTTATTTTTTCACATGACTGATATTGGCGTTCTTCTCCACAATGTGCTGTCATTGAACATTTTTATGCAATCTTCTACAGTTCCAAAAAGTAATGAATAGACTAGAAAGGAACATGCAGGCAATTCTAATCTGCACATTGTGCCCCAAAGACTAGTTATGACCAGCAGAAAAAGCTTTATCACCTCCACAGCATAATAATACTTTCAAGAACATGTAAATGGTCACTGTACTTTCAGAAAACGTCATGTAAAACAATAATGCTTATGAATAGAGTTGAGCGAACAGTTCGAGCATATTTCGGGTTCGTACCGAATTTTGGGGTGTTCGGGACCCGGACCCGAACATTTTCAAAAAAGTTCGGGTTCGGGTTCGTTGTTCGGCGATTTCTTCCCGCTTTCTGAAGGGCTGCACAGCAGCTAATCAGCTATTGTTTTACTTCTTGCCCTAAGAGCCCATCACAGCCATGCCTACTAATGGCATGGCTTTGATTGGCCAAGTGCAGCATGTGACCCAGCCTCTATTTAAGCTGGAGTCAAGTAGCGCCGCACATCACACTGCTCTGATTAGTGTAGGGAGAGGACGCAGCTTCTGTGAGGGCGAGATTAGGCAGGGAAAAGTCTGCAAAAGCACCTAATGAAGTGATCGATCTACAGCTGTGAATGATTGAACTTCTGCTAGTTACTTGCTCACTGGTTTTTAGGCTGCACAGAGCATTTTTCTGTCACTTATTTTCTGGGGTGATCGGAGGACATTTTGTGACTTGTGGTGCACCAGAACAAGCTGCCACCAAGTCATCAATCCATCAATACTAGTTTTTTTTTTTGCTATATCCTACATCAGGGGCTTGGCTGTGCTAATTGTCACCACTAGAAACTCAGGATAGCAATTTCTATATTTTATTAAGGGGTTAAATACAATTGCCAAAATACCAATCCCCTAAATCTGGTGTTCCAGCTTTGGCTAGCCAAGTATAATACTGTCTGCTGTTTGGCAAAGGATAGACTATTTTCTGTGGTGAAATTCAATTGTCAAAATAGCAATCCCCTAAATCTGGTGTCCCAGCACTGGCTAGCAAACTATAATAGTGTCTGCCAAAACATATATTTTGTTCTGGGGTGAAATTAAATTGCAAAATAGCAATACCATAAATCAGTGGTTTCAGCTGTGGCTGGCCAAGTTTCATATTGTCCTGCAAATTATATATTTTGTTCTGGGGTGAAATTTAATTGCCAAAATAGCAATACCCTGAATCTGGTGTTCCAGCTGTTGCAGGCCTAGTTTAAATCTGTCCATAAAAGGATACCTTTCATCCAGGACCTAAATACTAGCCCTAAAAGAGATATTCCCCTAAATCAGTGGTTACTGCTGTGCCTGGATTAGTGTAATACGCTACATAAATAAATAGGCAGATAGTGTTAGGTGCCTGTAAAAAAAGGCCTGAATTTGAAATCAATACATTGGGCCAAATATTTTTTTTCTTATTGTGGTGCTTGGTGAACGGTAACAATGAGGAAAACATCTAATAAGGGACGCGGACGCGGTTGTGGTGGTGTTAGTGTACCCTCTTGTGCTGGGAGAGGACGTGGCCATTCTGCCGCAGCCACACGTCCTAGTGAACCAACTACTTCAGGTTCCAGTACCCGCCAGAATTTACAGCAATATTTGATGGGGCCCAATGCCGTTCTAAGGATGGTAAGGCCTGAGCAGGTACAGGTGCTAGTCAATTGGGTGGCCGACAGTGGATCCAGCACGTTCACAACATTATCTCCCACCCAGTCTGATTCAGAAAGAGAACAGGTGGCGCCTGAAAACCAAGCCCATCAGTCTGAGACATCACCCCCATGGATATCAGGGAAACTGTCTGAGCCTCAAGTTATGCAGCAGTCTCTTATGCTGTTTGAAGACTCTGCTTGCAGGGTTTCCCAAGGGAATCCACCTAGCCCTTCCCCAGTGGTGGAAGACATAGAATGCACTGATGCACAACCACTGATGTTTCCTGATGATGAGGACATGGGAATACCATCTCATCGGAGTCCGCACGTCTCTGATGATGACGAAACACAGGTGCCAACTGCTGCGTCTTTCTGCAGTGTGCAGACCGAACAGGAGGTCAGGGAGGATGACTGTGTGGAAGACGATGCAGGGGACGATGAGGTCCTAGGCCCCACATGGAATGAAGGTTGTACCACTGACTTTCATAGTTTAGAGGAAGAGGCAGTGGTGAGACCGAGCCAACAGCGTAGCAAAAGAGGGAGCAGGGGGCAAAAGCAGAACAGCTGCCTCCAAGAGAGTTCGCCTGCTACTGGCCACCGCCACCAGGGACCGAGCACCCCAAAGGCAGCTTCAAGGAGTTCCCTGGCATGGCACTTCTTTAAACAATGTGCTGACGACAAGACCCGAGTGGTTTGCACGCTGTGCCATCAGAGCCTGAAGCGAGGCATTAACGTTCTGAACCTTAGCACAACCTGCATGACAAGGCATCTAAATGCAAAGCATGAACTGCAGTGGAGTAAACACCTTAAAAGCAAGGAACTCACTCTGGCTCCCCCTGCTCCCTCTTCTGCTGCTGCCTCGGCCTCTTTCTCCGCCTCAGGAGGAATGTTGGCACCTGCCGCCCACCAAACAGAGGATGTGCCACCGACAACACCACCTGCGTCACCAAGCATCTCCACCATGTCACACGGCAGTGTTCAGCTCTCCATCTCACAAACCTTGGAGAGAAAGCGTAAATTTCCACCTAGCCACCCTCGAGCTCTGGGCCTGAATGCCAGCATTTCTAAACTACTGGCCTTTGAAATGTTGTCATTCAGGCTGGTGGACACAGACAGCTTCAAACAGCTGATGTCCATGGCTGTCCCACAGTATGTTGTTCCCAGCCGCCACTACTTCTCCAAGACAGCCGTGCCTTCCCTGCACAACCAAGTATCCGATAAAATCAAGTGTGCACTGCGCAACGCCATCTGAGGCAAGGTCCTCCTAACCACAGATACGTGGACCAGTAAGCACGGCCAGGGACACTATATCTCCCTAACTGCACACTGGGTAAATGTAGTGGCGGCTGGGCCCCAGGCGGAGAGTTCCTTGGCGCACGTCCTTCCGCCGCCAAGGATCGCAGGGCATCATTCTTTGCCTCCTGTAGCCTCCTCCTCCTACTCGGCTTCCTCCTCCTCTGCTTCCACCAGCTCATCCAGTCAGCCACACACCTTCACCACCAACTTCAGCACAGCCCGGGGTAAACGTCAGCAGGCCATTCTGAAACTCATATGTTTGGGGGACAGGCCCCACACCGCGCAGGAGTTGTGGCGGGGCATTGAACAACAGACCGACGAGTGGTTTCTGCCGGTGGGCCTCAAGCCAGGCCTGGTGGTGTGCGAAAATGGACAAAATCTTGTCGCAGCTCTGGGACTAGCCGGTTTGAGGCACATTCCTTGCCTGGCGCATGTGCTGAATTTGGTGGTGCAGAAGTTCATTCACAACTACCCCGACATGTCAGAGCTGCTGCATAAAGTGCGGGCCGTCTGTGCGTGCTTCCGGCGTTCACATCCCGCCGCTGCTCGCCTGTCTGCGCTACAGCGGAACTTTGGCCTTCCCGCTCACCGCCTCATATGCGACGTGCCCACCAGGTGGAACTCCACCTTGCACATGCTGGAGAAACTGTGCGAGCAGCAGCAGGCCATAGTGGAGTTTCAGCTGCAGCATTTACGCGTCAGTCGCACTGCGGAACAGCACCACTTCACCACCAATGATTGGGCCTCCATGCGAGACCTATGTGCCCTGTTGTTTCGAGTACTCCACCAACATGGCCAGTGGCGATGACAACGTTATCAGCGTTACAATACCACTTCTAAGTCTCCTTGAGAAAACACTTAAGGTGATGATGGAAGAGGAGGTGGCCCAGGAGGAGGAGGAGGAGGAGGATGAGGGGTCATTTTTAGCACTTTCAGGCCAGTCTGTTAGAAGTGGCTCAGAGGGAGGTTTTTTGCAACAGCAGAGGCCAGGTACAAATGTGGCCAGCCAGGGCCCACTACTGGAGGACGAGGAGGAGGTGGAGGAGGATGAGGATGAAGCAGATTCACAGTGGGGTGGCACCCGACACAGCTCAGGCCCATCACTGGTGCGTGGTTGGGGGGATACGGAGGATGATGACAATACGCCTCCCACAGAGGACAGCTTGTCCTTACCTCTGGGGAGCCTGGCACACATGAGCGACTACATGCTGCAGTGCCTGCACAACGACAGCAGAGTTGCCCACATTTTAACGTGTGCGGACTACTGGGTTGCCACCCTGCTGGATCACCGGTACAAATACAATGTGCCCACCTTACTTCCTGCACTGGAGCGTGATAGGAAGATGCGCGAGTACAAGCGCACGCTGGTAGACGCGCTCCTGAGAGCATTCTAAAATGTCACAGGGGAACAGGTGGAAGCCCAAGGCGAAGGCAGAGGAGGAGCAAGAGGTCGCCAATGCAGCAGTGTCACGGCCAGCTCCTCTGAGGGCACGGTTAGCATGGCAGAAATGTGGAAAAGTTTTGTCTCCACGCCACAGCTAACTGCAACATCACCTGATACGGAACGTGTTAGCAGGAGGCAGCATTTCACTAACATGGTTGAACAGTACGTCTGCACACCCCTCCACGTACTGACTGATGGTTTGGCCCCATTCAACTTCTGGGTCTCCAAATTGTCCACGTGGCCAGAGTTAGCATTTTATGCCTTGGAGGTGCTGGCCTGCCCGGCGGTCAGCGTTTTGTCTGAACGTGTATTCAGCACGGCAGGGGGCGTTATTACTGACAAACGCAGCCGCCTGTCCACAGCCAACGTGGACAAGCTGACGTTCATAAAAATGAACCAGGCATGGATCCCACAGGACCTGTGCCTCCCTTGTGCAGAATAGACATTTATAACTGCCTCCCCCTCAACCATGTATTCTTGCACTCCGGGGCACTTCTTTATTGAATCCTCATTTTTTTAACTTTACCATGATCTTGCAGTGCAACGCAAAGTTGAATGACCTTCTCCTCTGTCTGGGAGCTGGGGCCGAAATAACTGAAAGTGGCCTTCTCCAGTGGTGGGTGATATGACGCCTTATTCCTTGCTGTGGGACCTCTCTCCTCTGTCTGGGTGCTGGGGCCGAAATAACTGAAAGTGGCCTTCTCCAGTGGTGGGTGATATGACGCATAATTCCTTGCTGTGGGACCTCTCTCCTCTGTCTGGGTGCTGGGGCCGAAATAACTGAGTGGCCTTCTCCAGTGGTGGGTGATATGACGCCTTATTCCTTGCTGTGGGACCTCTCTTCTCTGTCTGGGTGCTGGGGCCGAAATAACTGAAAGTGGCCTTCTACAGTGGTGGGTGATATGACGCATGATTCCTTGCTGTGGGACCTCTCTCCTCTGTATGGGTGCTGGGGCAGAAATAACTGAGTGGCCTTCTCCAGTGGTGGGTGATATGACGCCTTATTCCTTGCTGTGGGACCTCTCTCCTCTGTCTGGGTGCTGGGGCTGAAATAACTGAAAGTGGCCTTCTCCAGTGGTGGGTGATATGACGCATAATTCCTTGCTGTGGGACCTCTCTCCTCTGTCTGGGAGCTGGGGCCGAAATAACTGAGTGGCCTTCTCCAGTGGTGGGTGATATGACGCCTTATTCCTTGCTGTGGGACCTCTCTCCCCTGTCTGGGTGCTGGGGCCGAAATAACTGAAAGTGGCCTTCTCCAGTGGTGGGTGATATGACGCATGATTCCTTGCTGTGGGACCTCTCTCCTCTGTATGGGTGCTGGGGCCGAAATAACTGAGTGGCCTTCTCCAGTGGTGGGTGATATGACGCATGATTCCTTGCTGTGGGACCTGTATCCTCGGTCTGGGTGCTTGGCCGAAAAACACTGAAAGTGGCCTTCTCTAGTGGTGGGTGAAATGACGCATGATTCCTTGCTGTGGGACCTCTCTCCTCGGTCTGGGTGCTGGGCTGAAATAACTGAAAGTGGTCTTCTCCAGTGGTGGGTGATATGACGCATGATTCCTTGCTGTGGGACCTCTCTCCTCTGTCTGGGTGCTGGGGCCGAAATAACTGAAAGTGGCCTTCTCCAGTGGTGGGTGATATGACGCATAATTCCTTGCTGTGGGACCTCTGTCTGGGTGCTGGGGCCGAAATAACTGAGTGGCCTTCTCCAGTGGTGGGTGATTTGAGGCATGATTCCTTGCTGTGGGACCTGTATCCTCGGTCTGGGTGCTGGGCCGAAATAACTGAAAGTGGCCTTCTCCAGTGGTGGGTGATGTGACGCATAATTCCTTGCTGTGGGACCTCTCTCCTCTGTCTGGGTGCTGGGGCCGAAATAACTGAAAGTGGCCTTCTCCAGTGGTGGGTGATATGACGCATGATTCCTTGCTGTGGGACCTCTCTCCTCTGTCTGGGTGCTGGGGCCGAAATAACTGAGTGGCCTTCTCCAGTGGTGGGTGATATAACGCATGATTCCTTGCTGTGGGACCTCTCTCCTCTGTCTGGGTGCTGGGGCCGAAATAACTGAAAGTGGCCTTCTCCAGTGGTGGGTGATATGACGCATGATCCCTTGCTGTGGGACCTCTCTCCTCTGTCTGGGTGCTGGGGCCAAAATAACTGAGTGGCCTTCTCCAGTGGTGGGTGATATGACGCATGATTCCTTGCTGTGGGACCTGTATCCTCGGTCTGGGTGCTGGACCGAAATAACTGAAAGTGGCCTTCTCCAGTGGTGGGTGATATGACGCATGATTCCTTGCTGTGGGACCTCTCTCCTCTGTCTGGGTGCTGGGGCCGAAATAACTGAAAGTGGCCTTCTCCAGTGGTGGGTGATATGACGCATGATTCTCTGCTATGGCACCTCTCTCCAATTGATATTGGTTAATTTTTATTTATTTTATTTTAATTAATTTCCCTATCCACATTTGTTTGCAGGGCATTTACCTACATTGTGATGCCTTTTACAGCCCTCTAGCCCTTCTCTGGACTATTTTACAGCCTTTTTAGTGCCCAAAAGTTCGGGTCCCCATTGACTTCAATGGGGTTTGGGTTCGGGATAAAGTTCGGGTCGAGTTCGGATCCCGAACCCGAACATTTTCAGGAAGTTCAGCCGAACTTCTCGAACCCGAACATCCAGGTGTTCGCTCATCTCTACTTATAAATATAACAAACTTTGTAATATAGCTTATTAGATAAAATACCACCTTCTCTACTCCTTGTACGGTGTGCTCACTAAACAATCAGATCACATGGTACTCATTAGAGATGAGCGAATCGAAGTTGACAAATTGGAATTTGATCTGAATTGATTTGCAATGAATCCCAATTTCCTCACGCTTTGTCATAATGAATCACATTTTTTCCTAAAATAGCTGCTGGATGTGTTAGGACATGGAGCAAGGAACTCTGGGAATGAGGGATCACCCACAATGCCATACATACAGCAAATCAGCAGCCAGCCCTGTGATGTCACAGCCCTATAAATAGCCTCATCCATCTTGGATTCAGTCATTTTCCAGTACCAGAGACGTCAGCAGTCGCTAGGGACAGTAGTAGACTTTAAAACTTTTATTTTGCTGTATAGAAGTTCAGGGAAAGGATAGGGTGAAATCATTCCACAGTATTGAAGCAGAACAGGGTTCAGTAGGGGAGTTCACAGCCTGGGTAATAGGAACAATCCTATTACACCTTGCTGCACTGACCCTGGATCCAATATGCCATTATACAGCTCTCTAATTCCAGTAAACCGTTCTTGTTATTGGGGTGCAAGTGCTATTTGATACAGCCGTTAACAGAGTTTATTACAAGGAAATATTTCTATGTCTTATTTGTCCTTGTGCGGTGCAGTTATATGTTCTAAAGCATTTTTTGGCTTATATTAGTGTGGAAAAAAGGGCTTATTAGCAGTTTTGTGGTGATGTGCGAAAATTAAATTACAGCCCTTTTTGGCGTGTATTAGTGGCAAAAAATACTTATTATTTGCCATTCAGCGGTTCTAAAGCCCATGTTGGCATGTGTTAGTAACAAAAAATATATATATTATTTGCCATTCAGCGGTGTAGTTATATGTTCTAAAGCCTTTTGTGGCGTGTATAAGTGAAAAAAACTTAAGGGCCTTTTTGCCGTTCATTGGTGCTGTTCCAGGTATATATTCTAAAGCCCTTCATGGCGTGTATTAGTGGCACAAAAAAAGTATTTGCCATTGTGTGGTGAAGCGAGAAAATTACAGCCCTTTTGGCGTGTATTAGTGGCAAAAAAATATATATTTGCCCTTCAGCGGAGCAGTTATATGTTTTTAAAGCCTTTTTAGCATGTATTAGTGGCAAAAAAAAAAATAATATATATATATATATATATTATTTACCATTCTGCAGTGTAATTATATGTTCAAAACCCTTTTGTGGCGTGTATAAGTGGAAAAAAATAAGGGCATATTTGCCATTTAGTGGTGTAGTTATATGTTCTAAAGCCCCTTTTTGGCGTGTATTAGTGGCACAAAAAATATATTTGCAGTTCAGTGGTGCAGTTATATGTTCTAAAGCCCTTTTTTTGCTTGTATAAATGGCACAAAAATATATATTATTTGCTGTTCAGCGGTGCAGTTACTGTATATGTCCTAAAGCCCTTTTTGGTGTGTATTAGTGGTAAAAAATATATTTGCTGTTCAGCGGTGCAGTTATATGTTCTACAGCCCTTTTTGGTGTGCATTAGTGGAAAAAATATATATATATATTATTTGCCGTTCAGCAGTTATATGTTCTAAAGCCCTTTTTGGCATGTATTAGTGGCACACAAAAAAAATATTTGCCGTCGATGAAGTGAGAAAACTACAGCCCTTTTTGGCGTAGATTGGTGGAAAAAATATATATATTTGCCGTTCAGCGGTGCAGTTATATGTTCTAAAGCCTTTTTTGGTGTGTATTAGTGGTAAGAAAATATATTTTCTGTTCAGCGGTGCCGTTATATGTTCTATAGCCCTTTTTGGAGTGTATTAGTGGAAAAAAATATCTATATTATTTGCCGTTCAGCGGTGTAGTTATATCTTCAAAAGCCTTCTGTGGCGTGTATAATTGCCGTCTGTGGCATATATTATTTGCCGTTAAACGCTGTAGTTATATGTTCTAAACCCTTTTGTGGCATGTATAAGTGAAAAAAAAGGGCCTGTTTGCCATTCAGCAGTGCAGTTATATGCTTTAAACCATTTTTGACGTGTATTAGTGGCAAAAAAAATTGATATTATTTGCTGTTCAGTGGTGCAGTTATATGTTCTAAAGCCCTTTTTAGCATGTATTAGTGGCACAAATATATATATATCATCTGCCTTCAACGGTGCAGTTATATGTTCTAAATAGTGATGATCAAGCACCAAAGTATTCGTGTGTTCGGCCCGAACACATTGCTATATTCGTGTGCTCGGCTGAGCACCCGAGTATAATGGAAGTCAATGGGAGACAACCAGGCACCCCCTGCTCTGAAGATCTGAGGGGAGGGTGCCTGGTCCATTGGAAAAGGTCTGAAAGTGACAGAAACATCACCGAAATGGATCGGGAACAGCATGGGGACCATGTCTGGGTGTATCTTGGACTCCCAGGTTGCTGCTGGGAACCATTTTGTCTGAGTTGTACGCCACTTTTACAGACTAACAAAAATGCGCACAAAACCCCCCAAAAAAATCAATTTCACAGGAAAAATTGTTAGAAAACATTCTTTCCTGTATATTCAATTGTATATAAAGTGCAAGTGCTGCCAAAAATTACAAGCAAGAGGCACTCCGAAACAGCCTCATTCTCATGAGGAGGGCATCATTCACATTGTGGTACATATGTTCAGGTAGTGGCACTGCTACACTCATAAAGCCTATGCACTAAGTCAGTGGTGGGAAAACTTATTAGTGAACTGAGCCAAATATCAACAAAACAGCAATTTAATTTTTTCTAGGAGCCAAATTTTTTAAAAGTAAACTATATAGGAAGGTACATTGTTATTAACTTAATAAGGGTATTCCTAACGATCTGAACATTCCTTTCTCAATCCTCGATACTACATCTTTCACTCCACAACGTTTCACCCTATAAGACGCACGTAGGTTTTAGAGGAGGACAATATGAAAAAAAATATATAATTGTTATTACATCTCAGATCAGACCACTAATCAGACCCCCAATGTTAATAAGACCTCCCACAGATCAGATGTCAGTTCAGACCCCAAAGTAAATGATCCCCAATCAGACCTCAGATAGGAGCACCATGCCTCTCATCATCCCCATTATCATCCATGATGCCTCTTATCAACCCTGTTATTATGCATGATGCCTCTCATCATCCCCATTATCATCAATGATGCCTCTCATCATCCATGATACCTCTCATATCCCCCATTATGATTCTCATCATCCCCTTTATTATCCATGATGTCTCTCATCATCCATGATACCTCTCATATCCCCCATTATGATTCTCATCACCCCCATTGCCTCAGATCCGCCCCAAGTTTAATAAAATAAAAAAGCACTTGCCTCTCCTGCTCCTGGATGCCGCTGCTCCTCACCACCCTTGCTCTGTGTTCCTCCTGCTGTCGGCTGTGCTGTGAACTGGCGTGCACAGCGTGACGTCACAGAGCGCCTCACACTGTGCACAGCCCTGCACAGCCTACAGCCAAGGACCAGGAAGAGGTGAGTACAGAGCCTTCACCTCTTCCTCGTCCTCCCCCTCTTGCCAATTTTTGCCACGGGCAACGAAAATGTGATCGCACTGTACATGTGAGCCCGCACCTGGAAGAGCCAATATCAAGGGGCTAAAGAGCCACATGTGGCTCTAGAGCTGCAGTTTGCTGACCACTGCACTAAGTGAAAGGGCTGCCAAAAATTTCAAGGAACCAGCACTACAATACATCCTTCATTATACATAAAAGGAGGGCATCATACATACCCTTGAAAAATTATGATTGGTGGCCTGCTGGTGACCCTCAAAAACATTTGGAGCAAGGGCCTGCTGGTGACCCTCTAAAACATTAGGGGCGAGGGCCTGCTGGTGAGCTGATGCTGGAAACATTATATGCGAGTGCCTGCAGGTGAGCTGACACTCTAAAACATTATATGCGAGTACATGCTGTTCAAATGGCGCTTTAAAACATTATATGCGAGTGAGTGCTGTTCAGCTGACCCTATAAAAAAATTTGAGTTGAGGGCCTGCAGTTGAGCTGACCCTATAAAAAAAATTTGAGTGGAGGGAATATATACAATCTGGATAAGGAGGAGGAGCAAACAAAATTCAAACATATACTCTGTTTTTGTGGTGGAAAAGATGTATGGGAATACCCTACAGTAGATTGAGTACATTATAAATGATAGATTGAAATTGCCTTTATGTTCATCATCAGCTCAGCTCTCCTCTGGTGGAGTTGAGAAGTCAGTGCAATCCAGGCCTTGTTAATCTTTACCTGAGTCAACCTGTCAGCATTGCCAGTGCACAAGGGGATACACTTATCTGTTATAATGCAACCAGCAGCACTAAGTACATGCTTAGACAAAACGCTGGCGGCAGGGCAAGCCAGCACCTCCAAGGCATAGAGCGTAAGTTCGTGCCACGTATCCAGCTTGGACACCCAGTAATTGTAAGGCACTGAGGGATCATTTAGGATTCTGACACGGTCTGCTATGTATTCCTTCACCATCTTCCAAAACTTTTCCCTCCTTGTAGCACTAAGCCGAGCTTCAGGGTGAGGTTGCTGGCGGGGTGTCATGAAAGTGTCCCATGCCTTGGAAAGTGTTGCCCTGCCTTTGTTGGAACTGCTGTGTGTTCCCCTTGTCTCCCTTCCTCGGTTGCCTAAGGAAGTATGGATTCTGCCGGCTGCATTGTCAGATGGAAAGTTTTGGAGCAATCTCTCAACAACTACCTTCTGGTATAGCACCATTTTACTCATCTTCTCCACCACAGGAATGAGAGATGAGAAGTTCTCTTTGTAGCGGGGGTCGAGAAGGGTGAACACCAAGTAATCTGGGTTATTTAAAATGCGTATAATGCGAGGGTAGCTGGAAAGGCAGCCTAACATGAAGTCAGCCATGTGTGCCAGAGTACCAACAGGCAAGATGTCGATGTCAACATCAGGATGACTCTCCATCTCCTCATCCTCCTCCTCTTCTGCCCATCCACACTGAACAGATGGAATTAACGTTCCATGGGTAGTACCCTCTGTAGCAGAGGCAACTGTCTCCAGCTCCTACTCCTCCTCTTTATGGTCCAATTCAGGCTAAGAAGACGAACTATGGGTGGACTGGCTATCACCCTGTGTAATCTCCTCCTCCAGTTCCTCATCTGCCACATTTAGAGCATCGTCCTTAATTGTGAGCACTGATCATTGGAGTAGACACAGCAGTGGGATGTTTACGCTGATAATAGCGTCATCGCCACTAACCATCTGTGTGGATTCATGAAAGTTTTTTAAAACCTCACAGATGTCTGACATCAATGCCCACTCCTCGCATGTGAATAGTGGCAGTAGACTCGAAAGGTGATGACCATGTTGCAGCTGTTATTCCACAACTGCCCTATGTTGCTCACAAAGCCTGGCCAACATGTGGAATGAAGAGTTCCGGCGCGTGCTAACGTCGCACAACATTCGGTGAGCTGGAAGCCGCAAGCGCTGCTGCAGCGTTGACAGACCTGCTGAAGCTGTGGACGACTTTCGGAAATGGGCACACACGCGGCGCGCCTTCACTAGTAGCTCTTACAAATTGGGGTAAGTTTTGATAAACCGCTGAACCACTAAGTTTAAGATGTGGGATAGGCATGGGATGTGTGTCAGGTTGCTGAGCTCCAAAGATGCCACCAAGTTACGGCCATTGTCAGACACAACCATGCCTGGTTGTAGGTTGAGTAGCGAGAGCCACAGCTCGGTCTGGTCCCTTATACCCAGCCACAGCTCTGTGGCTGTGTGCGGTTTGTCCCGTAAGCAGATCAGCTTCAGCACGGCCTGTTGTTGCTTACCCACAGCAGTGCTACACTGATTTCAGCTAGCGACTAATGGCTGATTGCTGCTGGAGGTGGAAGTGGAGGAGGAGGAGGAGAAATGGGGGTTGGAGCCAGTAACATAGCTGCTGGCGGAAACCCTGATGGACGTAGGGCCCGCAATTCTGGGCGTGGGTAGCGCCTGTGCCCTCCCATGTTACGACTCACTCCCAGCCTCTACAACATTCACCCAGTGTGTGGCCAGGGAAATGCAGCATCCCTGGCCACCAGCACTTGTCCATGTGTCCATGGTGAAGTGGACCTACCCAGTGTGTGCATTGGTCAGGGCACGGTTGATGTTCTAGGACACATGCTGGTGTAAGGTGGGCACGGCACACCATGAAAAATAGTGGCGGCTGGGGACTGCGTCCCGAGGGACGCCACCGACAACTGGCTGTGGAAGGTCTCAGTGTCCGCAAGCCTAAATGGCAACATTTCAAGGGCCAGTAATTTCGAAAGTTGCACATTTAGTGCTATGGCATGTGGATGTTTACGCTTGCATTTAACTTCCTGTGTTATCAACATTTGGACGCTGCACTGGGACAGGGAAGTGGATGTTTGTGCTCACGGTTCATGCGAAGGTCCAGGTGCAGGGAGAGGGCCATCAGGGCCTGCGCCTTTGACAGGGGATTGGCCAGCAGTGCGTAACACAGGGGAAGAGGAGGCAGTGGTGTGACCCGCAGACCCAGATTGTGGACCCAGGCATTTGGCCCACTTATTAGGGTGCTTGGATGCTATGTGGCGGATCATGCTGGTGGTGGTGAGGTTACTAGTGTTCACGTCCCGGCTCATTTTGGTAATGCACAGCTTGGTAGGGCCTGTTTGGTGTGGGCCAACTTCTCCCTTTTGCAACCCCACTGTCTCTTCCAGACTGTTGCGGTGCTGCGGATCCCTCCACCTCTGTACTGCTATCCTCGCTCGGCTTTTCACCTTCCCATGTTGGGTCAGTGACCTCATCGTCCACCACCTCCTCTTGCACTTCCTCACTCTGCTCATCATCATGACTTGACCTAACCACAACCTTAGTGATTGACAACTGTGTCTCATCATTACCCACCTCTTGAACGAATGATTGCAGTTCACCACCGTCATCTTCTTGAAACTTTGAAGGCTCAAGAGGTTGGAAATCAGGGCACAATATCTCAGTTACCAAATCTAATAGTGGCGCTGGAAAGAGCTGCTCGGAACATCCGAGTGTGGGATCACTCATTTGGAAAGCCTCTCCATGGGGGAGGAAGGATGATCAGAGTGAGGATTCGGTTGACCAGACTCTTGGCTACAGAGACTGGACGAGAGGGTGGTGCTTAACCGATTGGAGGCATTATCTTCAGCAATCCAACCGACCAACTGTTCGCACTGGTCCGACTTGGACAGTGTTGTCCTGCGCCGCCCAGCGAAGTTGGACTTGAAGCTGGGTACTGTGGATGTTTTTTCTTTTCTGTTGCACTGGCAGCAGGCCTCTGCATGCGCCATCAGCATCACACCCACTTCCCCATCCCTTATTGCTCGCCTTCTTCATATTAATAGTTTTGTCACTAGATGTGGCGCAGATTGTTTTACTGTCCGCTAAATACACCATTTTTGGATGAAGGACAGTATATATCCCACAAACCCACAGAATATGGACCCTATATTAGGCCCTGATTATTGGAATTTGTAATACAGACACTGTTTGCAGATGTTCTACAGAATTGGCTACAGAACACCACAGATTATAAACACTAGATGTGGCACAGATTATTGGAATTTGTAATACAGAAACTGTTTGCAGATGTTCTACAGTATTGGTTACAGAACACCACAGATTATGGACACTATATTAGGCCCTGATTATTGGAACTTTTAATACAGACACTGTTTGCAGATGTTCTACAGTATTAAGAATACCACAGATTATGGACACTGGATTTGGCCCAGATTATTGGAATTTGTAATACAGAAATTGTTTGCAGATATTCTACAGTATTGGTTAAAGAACATCACAGATTATGGACACTAGATGTGGCCCAGATTATTGGAATTTGTAATACAGACACTGTTTGCAAATGTTCTACAGTATTGGTTACAAAACACCACAGATTAAAAGGACTTTTGGGTCTTGAAAAAGCTTTCTCTGAATAACAACTGTGAAAATCGCTCCCTACACTTTCTTTCCCTTCTTACGCTCTGCTCTCCCTGTCTACGTCTGAGCCGATGATGCGTTCCGACCAGCCAATCACTGTAATGCCAGCAGCCAACATGGCTACTGGCATTACAGTGAGGGCAGTACTTACCTGCACCTTTATTGGCTGCATAAAACCCGAGGAACCTGTGGAGCGGAGACTCGAGCATTGCCCTCGAGCACATGCGGTACACGGTCGAGTACCACCATGTGCTGAGCATAGCGATGCTCAAGCCGAAAAGATATTTGGCCGAGCCTGCTCGCTGATCACTAGTTCTAAAGCCTTCTTTGGCTTGTATTAGTGACAGGGTTTTAATTTCCTTTTTATTTATTTATTTGATCTAACAGTATGTCAGACAGAGAAGTGCCAGGCCCTGCATAGGGAAGTGGCAGAGGCCTAAATGTTTCTGGCACAGGCACATGTCGCAACAGAGTAAGGGGGCATGGCAGCAGGAGTCGCAGCGAGAGGCTTGAGCTCCCAGTGTTATCTAGCGGTCGTGTCTTGACCAGCAGTTCTTGAATGGTTGACTCGGTCATCCACTTTGTCCCAAGTGACTTCAGACACCCCAAGCCAAGAGTCGGTGGGTTTGTCAGACACAACCCTTAATTGGCATGGCCTGGGAGCAGGACCTGTGCCCTCACCTGTCCACAACCTGCCTCTGTCCTTTTCTTTTCACTCAGCGAGAGAAGTATTATATCTGGTATTAGCTGTGGGCTCCGCTCCAATATACATCTAGGACTAACTAATAGAGGACAGTCAGCAGCTACTGGCCAAACAAGATGTGGAGTATACATCCGCCGTTTCCTCCGTTAGGCGAGAAAGTAGTGATGAGGAGAGTGGCGTGGGAGTTGGTCTTGCAAGCGGTGAGGCTCCTGACCCAGAGACTGTTGAGGAGGACATCAGTGACATGCAGACAGTACTCAATGATGTAGCTCATCTCACTTGGGAGTCGGGTGAATTAGACGCTTTATCATCATCGATAGAAGAGGGTGGCAGCTTGCCCATGAGGCAGTGGCGGAGCCAGCAAGTCACTAGCGCGGCAGGTAGTCAGCAGGGTGGCAGCAGTGGAAGGTAGGGAGCAAAATGTGCCAAAGGTAAACTACCTGCTTCGCAGGAGCCTACCTTCCCGGAAAGTAGTGGTGCAGGGGTTCACGAAATATATGCAGAACATATTCAGCATCACCATAAAGTGGCCTGGGATAACCGTGGCTCCAATGTTGTGGTCCAGCCTGCCGCAGCAACCGCTTTATAACCTAGTGGAACGCATCGGGTTTAAGGCAGTCAAGGCTCCACCACCTCTGCCGAAGGGAGCTGTCTGTCCTTCCCCTTCCTCATCAGTCATTCTGTCAGCAATCGATCACTGAAGCGATTGCTAAGAGACAACAGTATGCATGCACTCATCCAAAGGTGCAGAAGCTGAATTTGCTCCTGGCCAAGGTGCTGGTCCTGCAGTTCCTCCCTTTCCAAGTGGTGGACTCTGCACCTTTCCGAGAACAGATGGCTTGTGCTAAGCCGAGGTGGAGAGTCCCAAGCCGTCATTTCTTTGCCAAAAAGGCAGTACCAACCCTGCACGTATGTAGAACAGAAGGTGGCCACTCCTTGAGCCTGTCGGTGTCTGCCAAAGTGTACGGCAGTACCGACATGTGGATCTGTAACTACGGTCAGGGACAATACATTTCTTTTACGACCCACCAGCAACTTAGCCAGGTGACGTCGCTTCTGCTTCGACGTTCTCACGCCGTTGGTCCTGCGACAATGTCCAACTCTGCCTCCTCATCCTCCACCGTGTCCTTAGCCTCCACTGCAGGGAGAAATCACAGTGCCCCTCTAGCATACCACAAGTGTAGGTCACAACGGTGTCACACTGCTCTGCACCTCGTTTGCCTTGGCGAACGGAGTCACACAGGGGAGGAACTGCTCCATGTCCTTCATCAAGAAATCGAATCCTGGCTTTCTCCGCTACAACTTAAAATCAGTACCATGGTGATTGACAACGGGAAGAACACTTCAGCCACTCGTACACTGCAAAGCGCACTCTCCTTAAGCGGCAGCGGCAGAACGGCATCCCCCAACATAGGCTGATATGCGACGTTTCCACCCTCCATATGTTGGACTGACTATACAAACAGAGAAAGGCCATAAACGATTTATTGATGATCTAAGCGGACAGCAGTACTCGCCAGTGTAACTTTGATGTCAGCCAGTGGCAGCTTATGCGTGACACCTGCCTTTTGCTCAGGCCCTTTGAGGAGGCCACGTTATTTGTCGCCAGGACTACGGGATGAACAACGTCATTCCGCTCCTTCATGTCCTGGAACAGATGCTGGTAAATCTGGCTGGTCAGGGGACTGGAAACATGGCGCCTAGATCTCATGGCCACATGAGCCCTGTGGGGGCTGAACTGGGGGAGGTGGACATTGGAACACAAGCAATGTGTAGTGAAATGGGTGGTTTTTCTACACAGGTGACAGGAGAGGAGGAGCTGGAGCAGCCAGAGGAGCTACAGGGTGATAAGGAAGATGAGGCAGAGGACCCAGACACACCATGGGAGTATTCAATGGAGATGGAAGAAGGGAGTCCCCCCCCCGAGTCACTTGCACAAATGGCCTGATGCATGCTCACTTGCTTGCGTAGTGACAGCCGAATTGTCACCATTCGGCAGGGGGATGACTTCTGTCTCTTCACCTTGTTGGACCCTCGCTACTGCCCCTTTTTACACCCGCTGAGAGGGACGACAAACTGAACTACTATAGAGACATCCAATGTAGTCAGTTGGCCTCTCGCAGGTCTGACCAGGGGGACCCTCTGCACTCACGTTCCTCTGCCATGGCTGTTGCAGCAGGGTTTTTTTTTTGGGGGGGGGGGGTAGGAACAGTTCCAGCTGCATCAGCAGCAACTTGAATCTAGAGTCGCTGATGAGCAGCTTACTTCACCCACCTAGTGAAGTAACTACTCACCAGCAGCAGCTAGACCTGGAGGTGTTTAGTGCGCCGGGGGCCATAGTTACCCCAATAAGAACTCGTCTGTCTCCAAAATGGATAAGGCAGAGGCTTAGTCAGACAGGCAAAAGGACAGGCAGGCGGCACAGGAACAAGTCAGGCAATCTGGGGCAGCAACAGGAGAGTCAAGGCAAGCAGACAGGGATCAGACGGGCAGAATCCAGGAAAGAGGTAGAAGTCAGGAGCACATGTGAGTATCAAGAGCTTAGCAAACACAAGGACCTTGACACTGAGGCATCTGGGAATGGGGCTGAGCCACTTTAGTACATGCAGGAGAGACAGGGTTGGTCAGCGAAGTTACATCATCCAACCCATGCAGCCCAGGGAGTGATGTGCACTGCCCCTAGGGCAGTGTAACAAGAAACCAGCAAGCAAGCATGCTGTGGCCAGGGCTGAATGGAAACTGTGGAGCGGAACCCTCAGAACCACAGCACGTACATCGACAGAGCCCAGGACTGCAGAGGTGGACAGAAAGGATCGCCGCTGAGCATGGCGCTCAAGACCACGGCGGTAAGCAGGGCACCAGCAGAGTACAGCAGCCGCTGTTACACACACTCCTTCATTGTAACAGTCTGTGGCCTCCTGATGCTGCTGCCACCTCCACACTGTCATTGTGCCATTCTGTGGCCTACTCCTTATGCTGCTGCCACCTCCAGACTCAGTCATTGGGCACTCTGTGGTCTCCTCATGCTGCTTCCACCTCACCACTATGTCATAGGGCCACTCTGTGGACTTCTCATACTGTTCCCACCCTCCCCACTTCATGACTGGGCCACTATTTTGCCTTTCGGCCTGGCTGACATCATCATTTGTTTGAAAAATGAGACGAACAACTGATCCTGTCTATGTAAAAGCTGTAAGGCCTGCATGACATGGTCATCAGAATTGGCTTATGATTTGGTAGCCAATAGCCAAAAGCAGGAGTGGGTACAAAACACAGAAGACATGCAAATATTCCATTCACGTGTCATCTCTGTTTTTGATCCACTCCTGTTTTTTTTCGTTTTAGCAATACTAATGGATTGCTGACCGAGTGAAAGCGGATGCTCGACAGACAGGATCCGTTTTTGGGGGTTATTGTTCTGACGGATCAAAGGGAGGGCAAAATAATCAGTGACGTCAATACAATCTTACTGCTGACACCCTCTCCATTCTGTCGGGTGGCCCTACTTGTATAAGCTGATTCCACATAGACATCTATGTGGAATCAGCTGCCGATGGTGTAAAAGGAGTGCGCTTCTTCTTAAGGCCTCATGCACACAAACGTATTTTTATTCCGTGTCCATTCAGTTTTTTTTGCGGACTGTATACAGAATCATTTATTTCAATGGGTCCGCAAAAAATAAAAGGAAGGTATTCCATGTGCATTCCGTTTCCGTATGTCCAGATTTCCGTTCCGCAAAAAAAAGAACATATCCTATTATTGTCCGCATTACGGACAAGGATAGTACTGTTCCATTACGGACCAACTGTTCTGTTCCTCAAAATATGGAATGCACACGGATGTCATCCATATTTTTTTGCAGATCCATTTTTTGCGGCCCGCAAAATACATACGGTCGTGTGCATGAGGCCTAAGGCTGAGTTCACACGTGAGTTATTTGGACTGTTTTGGCCCCGTAACTGTATTGTTTCACTACCACAGCAGACTCCCTGTGTGTGGTACTGCTAGGCACAGTGTTCTACATCACTTTAAAGGCTCTCTGCAGCCAGGAAATAGCAATTTTTAATGCCATTCGCCACAAATAAATTTGTATCGAACCAAATTTTTTAAAACAAATTCGGTGAACCGGCCGAATCGAATTTTTGACAAATTCACTCATCTCTAGTACTCATAGAAGACTGTGTAGAGGGAAGGGGAAGGAGGAATGAGCACACAGTTCGTCTTGATCTCACAAGACAGATAACGTTATCTTGGAGGAAAAGGGGGGGAAAGAGGCATTTTTCTCTGATAAGATTTCTTACAAAGTTTCTCATATTCACAGGTACATACTACTGATATTACTAAGTTGTGTTCAAAGTTACTAACCATTTTTATCAAATTCTACTTAAAAGCAGATTAGCTTCTCAAATATGTTCACAGGAGGAATGGTCTTAATGTATTCATAAAATTCTAAGAAAAGATATTCCAAAATTGTTAAAATACTAATTTTTTCCTACCCCCTTCTATTCCTCCTCCCTTCCACTCCCTTCTGTCCTTCGTCTCCCATGTCCTAGCGCTTTCCGAGCACACTCGCTGGCTATTAGCAGTTGGTGTAAATGTGCTCATAATTCAGTTAGCGAATTGCCCATGCCAGATTTGTAGTGAATTTATGTGGACGTGTAGACATACTGCTGTACGTATATCTTTGTACAACTGTTCACCTTTGTACTTTGTTGTAAAAAAATAAAATGCAATAAAACTTATTGAAATAAAAAAAAACTAATAATAAGGTTAATACAAGTGTTTTTTTTTAGAAAAACAGAAATGTCAGGAAAGGTGACTGGTAATAGCACTAGATATTATATCCCCACCCCCTGACCATATGCCCATCCCTGAGGATCTCAATGCATTGCCTTTGGTTTTCCATGAGTTATCATGGCTCACGAAGATAAAAAAAACTTGTGTTTACATATTAATATTTTATATTTTAATTCAAGCTGTTGATTCCAGGCCCAGATTTCTAATGCAGTAGACAAGACATTTTTCTAAACAAATTAAGTGTTATAGGTGACAATTATTTATGTAAATGATGCCGTATCCCTGGACCAGGAATCCATTTACACACATCACACTGTTGAGGTTTGTGAGTTGCCATTAATACAGAATTTGCTTTTCAAGATTAATGAGTTCTTTGTACATTTCTCATGCTTGATAATGAAAAAATGAAAAATCTGTCACATTGAATTCCAATCAAACACTGTGCTCATGTGTCTTATTGTAGCTAATTTGTACAGGGATTATCTGAACTAGAGAAAACATTTTCAAGTACTCTATTAAGGAATTCTGAGGGGGGCATCTCATTCAATCTCTACCCCTCCATGTATTATAAAAAAAAAGCTCACCAGTTTTAAAATGATGTAATGCTCAATTTTCCCATAGATGGCACTGCAGTGGGATGTATGTCTTGCTGCCAGGTTCACCCGCACGTTGTAGTTATTTGCTGAAAGTCCAAAGTCACCCTCTGATCAACTGATTATAAGTAGAGATGAGCGAACACCTGGAAGTTCGGGTTCGGGAAGTTTGGCCGAACTTCCCGAAAATGTTCGGGTTCGGGATCCGAATTCGACCCGAACTTTATCCCGAACCCGAACCCCATTCGGGTTCGGGATAAAAGTCAATGGGGACCCGAACTTTTAGGCAATAAAAGGCTGTAAAATAGTCCAGGAAAGGGCTAGAGGGCTGCCAAAGGCAGCAAAATGTAGGTAAATCCCCTGCAAAAAAATGTGGATAGGGAAATAAATCAAAATAAAATAAATAAAAATTAACCAATATCAATTGGAGAGAGGTCCCACAGCAAGGAATCATGCGTCATATCACCCACCACTAGAGAAGGCCACTTTCAGTTATTTCGGACCCAGCACCCAGACAGAGGAGAGAGGTCCCACAGCAAGGAATCATGTGTCATATCACCCACCACTGGAGAAGGCTACTTTCAGTTATTTCAGAACCAGCACCCAGACAGAGGAGAGAGGTCCCACAGCAAGGAATCATGTGTCATATCACCCACCACTGGAGAAGGCCACTTTCAGTTATTTTGGCCGAACACCCAGACCGAGGATACTGGTCCCACAGCAAGGAATCATGCGTCATATCACCCACCACTGGAGAAGGCCACTTTCAGTTATTTTGGCCCAGCACCCAGACAGAGGATACAGGTCCCACAGCAAGGAATCATGCGTCATATCACCCACCACTGGAGAAGGCCACTTTCAGTTATTTCGGCCCCAGCACCCAGACAGAGGAGAGAGGTCCCACAGCAAGGAATAATGTGTCATATCACCCACCACTGGAGAAGGCCACTTTCAGTTATTTCGGACCCACCACCCAGACAGAGGAGAGAGGTCCCACAGCAAGGAATCATGCGTCATATCACCCACCACTGGAGAAGGCCACTTTCAGTTATTTTGGCCCAGCACCCAGACAGAGGAGAGAGGTCCCACAGCAAGGAATCATGCGTCATATCACCCACCACTGGAGAAGGCCACTTTCAGTTATTTTGGACCAGCACCCAGACAGAGGAGAGAGGTCCCACAGCAAGGAATCATGCGTCATATCACCCTCCACTGGAGAAGGCCACTTTCAGTTATTTCGGCCCCAGCAGCCAGACAGAGGAGAGGTTCATTCAACTTTGGGTTGCACCGCAAGATCATGGTAAAGTTAAAAAAATGAGGATTCAATAAAGAAGTGCCCCGGAGTACAAGAATACATGGTTGAGGGGGAGGCAGTTATAAATGTCTATTCTGCACAAGGGAGGCACAGGTCCTGTGGGATCCATGCCTGGTTCATTTTTATGAACGTCAGCTTGTCCACGTTTGCTGTGGACAGGCGGCTGCGTTTGTCAGTAATGACGCCCCCTGCCGTGCTGAATACACGTTCAGACAAAACGCTGGCCGCCGGGCAGGCCAGCACCTCCAAGGCATAAAATGCTAAATCTGGCCACGTGGACAATTTGGAGACCCAGAAGTTGAATGGGGCCGAACCATCAGTCAGTACGTGGAGGGGTGTGCAGACGTACTGTTCAACCATGTTAGTGAAATGCTGCCTCCTGCTAACACATTCCGTATCAGGTGGTGGTGCAGATAGCTGTGGCGTGGAGACAAAACTTTTCCACATTTCTGCCATGCTAACCCTGCCCTCAGAGGAGCTGGCCGTGACATAGCTGCGTTGGCGACCTCTTGCTCCTCCTCTGCCTTCGCCTTGGGCTTCCACCTGTTCCCCTGTGACATTTGGGAATGCTCTCAGGAGCGCGTCTACCAGCGTGCGCTTGTACTCGCGCATCTTCCTATCACACTCCAGTGCAGGAAGTAAGGTGGGCACATTGTCTTTGTACCGGGGATCCAGCAGGGTGGCAACCCAGTAGTCCGCACACGTTAAAATGTGGGCAACTCTGCTGTCGTTGCGCAGGCACTGCAGCATGTAGTCGCTCATGTGTGCCAGGCTCCCCAGAGGTAAGGACAGGCTGTCCTCTGTGGGAGGCGTATCGTCATCGTCCTCCGTATCCCCCCAGCCACGCACCAGTGATGGGCCTGAGCTGTTTCGGGTGCCACTCCGCTGTGAACCTGCTTCATCCTCCTCCACCTCCTCCTCATCCTCCTCGTCCTCCAGTAGTGGGCCCTGGCTGGCCACATTTGTACCTGGCCTCTGCTGTTGCAAAAAAACTCCCTCTGAGCCACTTCTAACAGATTAGCCTGAAAGTGGTAAAAATAACCCCTCCTCTTCCTCCTCCTCCTGTGCCACCTCCTCTTCCATCATCGCCCTAAGCGTTTTCTCAAGGAGACATAGAAGTGGTATTGTAACGCTGATAACGGTGTCATCGCCACTGGCCATGTTGGTGGAGTACTCGAAACAGCGCAACAGGGCACACAGGTCTCGCATGGAGGCCCAATCATTGGTGGTGAAGTGGTGCTGTTCCGCAGCACTATGGCCTGCTGCTGCTCGCACAGTCTCTCCAGCATGTGCAAGGTGGAGTTCCACCTGGTGGGCATGTCGCATATGAGGCGGTGAGCGGGAAGGCCGAAGTTACGCTGTAGCGCAGACAGGCGAGCAGCGGCAGGATATGAACGCCGTAAGCGCGCACAGACGGCCTGCACTTTATGCAGCTGCTCTGACATGTCGGGGTAGTTGTGAATGAACTTCTGCACCACCAAATTCAGCACATGCACCAGGCAAGGGATGTGCGTCAAACCGGCTAGTCCCATAGAGATTTCGCCCATTATCGCACACCACCAGGCCGGGCTTGAGGCCCACCAGCAGAAACCACTCGTCGGTCTGTTGTTCAATACCCCACCACAACTTCTGCGCGGTGTGGGGCCTGTCCCCCAAACATACAGTATGAGTATGAGTTTCAGAATGGCCTGCTGACGTTTACCCGGGGCTGTGCTGAAGTTGGTGGTGAAGGTGTGTGGCTGACTGGATGAACTGGTGGAAGCAGAGGAGGAGGAAGCCGAGTAGGAGGAGGAGGCTACAGGAGGCAAAGAATGATACCCTGCGATCCTTGGCGGCGGAAGGACGTGTGCCAAGGAACTCTCCGCCTGGGGCCCAGCCGCCACTACATTTTCCCAGTGCGCAGTTAGGGAGATATAGCGTCCCTGGCCGTGCTTACTGGTCCACGTATCTGTGGTTAGGTGGACCTTGCCACAGATGGCGTTGCGCAGTGCACACTTGATTTTATCGGATACTTGGTTGTGCAGGGAAGGCACGGCTGTCTTGGAAAAGTAGTGGCGGCTGGGAACAACATACTGTGGGACAGCCATGGATATCAGCTGTTTGAAGCTGTCTGTGTCCACCAGCCTGAATGACAGCATAATGCCTTGCTTCAGGATCTGATGGCACAGCGTGCAAACCACTCGGGTCTTGTCGTCAGCACATTGTTTAAAGAAGTGCCATGCCAGGGAACCCCTTGAAGCTGCCTTTGGGGTGCTCGGTCCCTGGTGGCGGTGGACAGTAGCAGGCGAACTCTCTTGGCGGCGGCTGGTCTGCTTTTGCCCCCTGCTCCTTCTTTTGCTACGCTGTTGGCTCGGTCTCACCACTGCCTCTTCCTCTGAACTATGAAAGTCTGTGTCACGACCTTCATTCCATGTGGGGTCTAGGACCTCATCGTTCCCTGCATCGTCTTCCACACAGTCTTCCTCCCTGACCTCCTGTTCGGTCTGCACACTGCAGAAAGACGCAGCAGTTGGCACCTGTGTATCGTCATCATCAGAGACGTGCGGACTCCGATGAGGTGGTATTCCCATGTCCTCATCATCAGGAAACATCAGTGGTTGTGCATCAGTGCATTCTATGTCTTCCACCACTGGGGAAGGGCTAGGTGGATTCCCTTGGGAAACCCTGCCAGCAGAGTCTTCAAACAGCATAAGAGACTGCTGCATAACTTGAGGCTCAGACAGTTTCCCTGATATGCATGGGGGTGATGTGACAGACTGATGGGCTTGGTTTTCAGGCGTCACCTGTGCACTTTCTGCAGAAGACTGGGTGGGAGATAATGTTGTGAACGTGCTGGATACACTGTCGGCCACCCAATTGACTAGCGCCTGTACCTGCTCAGGCCTTACCATCCTTAGGCATTGGGCCCCACCAAATATCGCTGTAAATTCTGGCGGGTACTGGAACCTGAGGTAGTTGGTTCACTAGGACATGTGGCTGTGGCAGAATAGCCACGTCCTCTCCCAGCACCAGAGGGTACACTAACACCACCATGACCGCGTCCCTTACTAGATGTTTTTCTCATTGTTACCGTTCACCGAGCACCACAATAAGAAAAAAAATATTTGGCCCAATGTATTGATTTCAAATTCAGGCCTTTTTTTACGAGCACCTAACACTATCTGCCTATTTATTTATGTAGCGTATTACACTAATCCAGGCACAGCAGTAACCACTGATTTAGGGGAATATCTCTTTTACTGCTAGTATTTAGGCCCTGGATGAAAGGTATCCTTTTATGGACAGATTTACACTTGGCCTGCAAAAGATGGGACACCAGATTAAGTGTATTGCTATTTTGGCAATTGAATTTCACCCCAGAACAAAATATATGTTTTGGCGGACACCATTATACTTTGCCAGCCACAGCTGAAACCACTGATTTATGGTATTGCTATTTTGGTAATTGAATTTTACCACAGAAAATAATCTATCCTTTGCCAGACAGCAGACAGTATTACACTTGGCTAGCCAAAGCTGAAACACTAGATTTAGGGGATTGGTATTTGGGCAATTGTATTTAACCCCTTAATAAAATATAGAAATTGCTATCCTGAGTTTCTAGGGGTGACAATAAGCCCAGCCAAGCCCCTGATGTAGGATATAGCAAAAAAAAAAAAAAAAAAAATAGCATTGATGGACTTGGTGGCAGCTTGTTCTGGTGCACCACAAGTCACAAAATGGCTGCCAATCACCCCAGAAAATAAGTGACAGAAAAACGCTCTGTGCAGCCTAAAAACCAGTGAGCAAGTAACTAGCAGAAGTTCAATCATTCACAGCTGTAGATCGATCACTTCATTAGGTGCTTTTGCAGACTTTTCCCTGCCTAATCTCACCCTCACAGCAGCTGCGTCCTCTCCCTACACTAATCAGAGCAGTTTGACGTGCGGCGCTACGTGACTCCAGCTTAAATAGAGGCTGGGTCACATGCTGCACTTGGCCAATCACAGCCATGCCATAAGTAGGCATGGCTGTAATGGGCTCTTAGAGCAAGAAGTAAAACAATAGCTGATTGGCTGCTGTGCAGCCCTTCAGAAAGCGGGAAGTAATCGCCGAACAACGAACCCGAACTTTTTTGAAAATGTTGGGGTCCGGGTCCCGAACACCCCATAATTCGGTACGAACCCGAACTATGCTCGAACTGTTCGCTCAACACTAATTATAAGGAGACCCTGTTGCAAAATTGGATTGTCCAAAGCAAACAATTCATTTGATGTCAGTTCTACCATTTACATCACATTATTTGTTGTTTTATTTCATGTAATAATAAAAAATAAAATAAAATTATGTTACATTGAATAATTTGTTAATTTATCTGTAGAGCATTTAGAGTTAGATTTTTCTAATACAGAGATCCAAGACCCCTGAATAGACATAGATTTAAAACATGGCCTGCAGCCACCACTAAAGGTAGCTCAGGCGCTTACTATATACAGGGTGGCCCACATAACCCAGATGAACAAGCAAGTGGGTTGTGTTTTTTTAATTACCCACAAGTCAGAAAAGATGCTGAAAGTGGTTCCTGTTCACGTCCATGCTTTGGGCATGTGGGATTATGTTGGCTGATACAGGTCTTCAGCAGTGAGTCTGCGGATGGTGTCTGTGATGTTTTCCTTGAGTTTCTCCAGGGGATGTGGATTGTTAGCGGACACTTTCTCTGTTAAATTTCCCCACAGATAAAAATCGCACATGGACAGGTCTGGGGAACGTGGTGACCATAACCCCGTACTCACAGTTCGCTCTTCTGTGAACAGTTCATGAACCCGTGCCAGTGAGTCCTGTTAGGTGCAGCATGTTGCCCCGTCTTGTGGGAACAAGCAGGACATTTTTTCTTCTGCAGCATCACTGTTGAAGAGCTGCAAACAGTTTCAGCCAACATAATCCGACTGGCCCAAAGATGCATAGACATGAACAGGGACCACTTTCGGCATCTTTTGTGACTTGTGGGTAAAAAAAATAAAAATCCAATTGCTCATTCATCTTGTCATACTATCACTGGAGGCGGGCTACTTTTTAATGACCCACCCTGAATTTTTGTGCATTGAACTCAATAAGGACATAGCGTGCAACAAGAACCTAAGCTCCCTCTAGTGGTGGCTGCAGGTAGCCAGAATTTTATCTGATCCCCATGGGTCAACAGCCGACCACACCGGGAATATGTAAAGCATGCAGACATAGTTGTTACTGAGTAGGACAGCCCAACTGGACTCGGCATAGAAAAAGCAGGGAATTCCATCGATAGGTTGCAAGTCATACTGAATCCTTTCCCACAAAAGTAGATATGGTGTCAATCTAATCAGTGGTTCCTGCTTTATAACAAGATGTCTATAGCTCCGATAATATTTTCATGGTGACAGGTTCCCTTTAATTCCTTAGTGACCAGCTTGTTTTGGGCCTTACTGACCAAGCGATTTTTTCATTTTTTTTTCATTGGGTCGCCTTCCAAGAGATATTTTTTTTATTTAATCATCTATGTAGCCGTATGGGGTTTGTTTTTTGTGGGACAAGTTGTAGTTTTTAATAGTGCCATTTTGGGGTACACATAACTTGCTGATTAACGTTTATTAACTCTTTCTGGGAGAAGGATGGGAAAAAACAGCAATACTGCAACTGAGTTTTTAACTTTACCTAAATGTTGCAGCTTTCTTTTTTCAGCTTAAATAACATGATTACTTTATTCTCTGGGTCAGTATGATTACAGAGGTACCAAAGACATATATTTTTGGTTACGTTGTACTATTTTTGTGCAATAAAACTCCCTTTTTTTATAGAAGACTCTATGGAGCTGAGTGAGGGCATGATTTTTGCAGGACACCTTGTAGTTTTTATTGGTATCCTTTTTGGGTACATAACACTTTTTGATTGGTTTTCATTCAGTTTTTTGTGGCAAATATCCAAAAGTCAGAAATCTTGTCTTTTTTGTCTTTTTTTATGGTGTTCACTGTATGGGATGAATTAAATAATTATTGTATGGTCGTTATGGACATGGTGATACAAAATTTGTGGAGAAGATTGTATTTTTTTCCTTTGAATTTTTTTTTTTTTTAATGGAAATGAGCGCTATACTGACATTGACCAGCAGGCTGTACCAGAGAGGTGCAGTCTGCTGGAAAACGCTGGAGGTAGACCTAAGGCCTACACTAGGCCCTGGCCTGTCTGCACAGGCATTAGCACCCTGCCATCTCATTTGCGGGGACGCCAATGAACACACAGAGGGAGTACGCTCCCTCTGATACCATTTCCCGTGGCATGTAAAGGTTTAAACAGCCCGTATCCTGTGAGACATAAGCCCACGCTCGTCGCTGCTTGGGAGACCCATGCAGTGGCTTGACTGGGCCTCTTTGAAAAGGTAGCAGCCCAGCCTAAGGCTCCATAGTGACCGCATTAAAAAGTCGTGTGGGTGGTCACTAAGGGGTTAAAAATTATTTTGAAAACTGTGCTGTTAGGGATTTGTACTAAAACTGCATGACACCACTGTTTCTGGACACACAACAACTGTTATGTATTGCCACACCTTAAAGGTACGGCCACATGGTCAGGGTTTTGCATGCAGTTTTGGAAGCCAAAATCAGCAGTGGATCATAAAAGGAGAAAAAGTATAAAGAACAGATACAACTTCTCTTTCTTGACTTCAGTCCTGGCTTTGGCTTTCAAGACTCCATCAGGCCGGACCTTATGAGTCACATTCATTTGAAACACAATATTCTAGACATTGTCTATGCTTTTACCAGGAGTATTTTCGGCACTTTAACTCTCCTGGAGGAGTTTTCACTAAGATGATGATTGTGGGAAGCAATTGTAACGTATTTTACTAAATATAGAACTGCAATTTCTGCTCTGATAATGTTCTGCCCAGAGGAGAAGAACATTGATCACCTTTATTCAAGAGACCTCTGATTATAATGACTCTACCATTTCACAACTTCCAGTCAGAAAAAAACATGTGGATTTCTGGGAGAGAACCGTAACAATGAGCATTTCCTTAAAGGAAAACTCACCTTGTGAACATTATTGTACAAGATTCTATAGGAAAACTATGTGTCATGAGATAACCAGCTTTGAAAAACAACACGATTTTGTGATACAGTGTCACAAGATGTCTATTCTATATGTACCTATCTGTGGCCACCCAGTGGTTGTGTTGTGAATTGCAGTCTTTGAGTGGTTTGCTAAAATGTCGCTAGTCCTTAAGGCTACATTCACACGACCGTATGTGTTTTACGATGCACAAAACAATGATCCGCAAAAACGGATAACGTCCACGTGATGCATGGTGCATCCTTTTTTTTTTGCGAACCATTATAACATTGCCTATCCTTGAAAGTGTAGGCTGGTCAAGTTACACCTCTGGCTGTAATGAAGGGGTTAGGTCAAGAATTTGGCATGAGTGCGGGTTGCCGTTTCAATTTTTGCCTCAAAATGTGCTTCCCTGCCCCTGGCCCAAGCTGAACTCTTGCACCAGGGTCCATGAGCCTTTAGCTATGCCGCTGGTTCCGCTGGCCGTGCGACATTCTCCCTTGCTGATAAGTAAGACAGGCCAGCCTGCCCTCTTCCCTGCCCTTGCCATGCCCCCTTTTCCGCCACATCGGAAAAGTGGCATGAGCAGGAAAAAGTCACAGATTTTGCTTTGTGACAAAATCTGCACCTTAAATTATGCCAAAAAATGGCATTTATTTATTACTAAATGACCCTCTAAGATTTTTTGTGTAGGTCCTTTGATTGAAAATATTTTAACTGATGCAGAGAAAGTTTTCGATCGCTTAAACCGGAAGTTTTTGGAGGCTTCCCTGTTCGAGTATGGCATCCCAGCATTTTGTAAGGAAAATTATAGCCTTAAACACGACACCCTCTGCGTCGGTCAAAATCAATGGCTTTATATTCCCTCCCTTGTTACATCTTGTGCTGAGAAGACTCTTCCATACATATGAACGAAATAGGTATTTGCAATTCCATATGCTTATGTTCTGCTTTATCTTACTATATACCTGGTGAATTTATGCTTGTAACTATTATGTTGTTACCATAAAAAAATGTCTTTGATGCTGCAATTTTCACTGGAATGTAAGCTTTTGCGGATATAGATTCATATTATTTTTTTTGTATACTTTGGTTTGTTATGAAAACTTAAATAAATTATTTTACAAGAAAAGATTTATTTCCTTTAATGGGGTTTTATGGCTATGTAAAATTATCCCTTATCCACAGAAAGCTGCCGTAGATTTCACGATGACGTACGGACAGCCAAAGTTGTGCATAATTTATGATGAAGGCAGCAGAGGAGATTTTGTTAAATGTTACAGCAAGACCTAGACAACCTGGTGACATGGGCAAGAACGTGGAGGATGAAGTTTAATGTCAATAAATGTAAAACAATGTTACTAGGCCACAGTAATCGTATGGCCGAATACATATTAAATGGAATCAATTGAATAATATGGCTACAAGTAAACTAAGCAGTGGTACTCAATGCCAGGCAGCAGCTGCAAAAGCAAATGAGGGTTATATTTAATCTTACGATTAATGTTGTATAATTGATCTAAGAAAGGTTGAACTTGATGGACTTTTTCAACCGGAGTAACTATATAACTATGCAGATCAAAGCAGGTCATAGGAGCATGTTATTGTCTCTTTGACACCTCTTTCCAAGCCTCTTCAACAGTTTCCATTTTATTCATTTTTCCACAAGCAGACCACACTGTAACCAATAAAGAAGGCTCTCACATGCTCTCTGCGTCTGGCATCTCCTTAGCCATTTGGTATCTTCAGGTTTGACAGAGCCTTTGTTTCCATTTAACAAAGCTAGATTGGGTACAATAGTTCATCACCTCCACAACGAGGATTGTCAGTCAATCAAAAAACCTTCTGGGGCCCTGCAGTTTTACATGCAGCCTTCCCCATAGACTTTCTGGAAGGTGAGAATGAGGTGCGGTTTGATGTCTCCAAGTTCCTACATGCTCCTCCTATGTAAGGCACTTGTACATCACTTCACATACCCCAGGCAGAATTTGAGTAGCAGTTTTAGAAAATATGGGTGATCTTGCAAAACACCATACGATAATTTTGGTGTGTATGTTTGGGTGGGAGGAGACAAGACAGGACCTAGGTGGAGTGACCAATTTAAAATTCTACATGCCAGAAAACTGGAATGCATGCCAGTATGAAACATCAGTCTTACTAAAATCTCCCTAATGAGCTTCTTAGCTCTTGAGAAACCCATGTGTGCCTCATCCAAACTACACTGAATTTACTGGATACTGAAGTATGGAGGAAGCAGAAGAACTTTCAAAGAATCTGTCACAGCCACTATCTCTGGCTGTGACCTTCCGTCCATTCTCGTACGGCAGCTCCTCGCTGCGGTTTCGATTCTGTGTGTTCTTTGTGATTCTGTATGGGTTAACTCCCCTATGTTCCTATCAGGAGTTAATCCTCTCTGTATGCTCCATGGGTGTGGCCTCTCTGCTGCACCCATGGAACCTGTATATAAGGCTGACTTTCCCTCAGTTCTGGGTCAGCTCTCCTGGTGTCCTGTCCTGCTCCTGGTTTGTACTCTGTCTCCCATGCTGCTGACCCATGGGATCCGTGTCTGTCTGTGCTCTGTGGGTTCGCCTACTTGTTCATTGTTGTCCGTATTCCATGTCTTGATGCCTTTGCCCTGAGTTGTTAATGTTTGAGTCACCTTGTGATTATTATGTCTTCGCCTTGCTTTACCTGTTTCCCCCGGAAGGGGATCTGTCGTTCCTTTGAGGGGGAACGTTATTGTCTCATGATTATGCCCTCGGAGCAGCCCCCGTGCTGCTGGTGCAGCGGACATCGTCCGTGCAGCAGCTCTCATGTTGCTGGTTGCCATGAGCTATGAATAGTATTTTGTTATTCTTTGCCTCTCCTGTTATGCCTTGTTCACTGCCTGGTTTATGTTTAGATTCCTTGTTTGTATTTGCCTGTCTATGTTATGTTTGCCTATGTACTGTTGGTACCTTCTGGTACCTGTTGTCCGTTTGTTCCTGTTGTCACTGTCTAGTTCACTCTCTGGAGGGGACCCTGGCAACTTCCTGCTGCAGCGCCTAACCCTACCATCTGGGGCCCTAGTGAATACCAGGAGTTGCTTAGTCACGCCCCTCTGGAGTATTACTAGACCGTGGCGCAGTGGGGGTTTTCTCCCACTGTGCTGACAGTACATAGAGCTCATGTTTTCCCTGTGCTTCCTTCCTTGTCTTTGTTTGTGCTATAAACTCTTGTGTGTCTGTACCTAATTTCCATATGTTTATTGCTTGACGACGCAGAGGTCTTTCGTGGGACCTCCAACTCATGACAGAATCTATGAGGAAAAGCTAGTTTATCATAAATCAAAAATAGGATAAAGGTAGATATCCGAAATAGAGATGAGTAAACTGTTAGAATCAAAATTTGACAACAAATTTTGAAAAATTATCCAAGTTATGGCTCAAAGACTGTTTAAAGGGTTGAGCATTGGTTTATAGGATAGATACCTTACATTTGGTGGCATGAGAGGCTTAACTTCCGCCTCTCTTTGGAATAAAAGATAAGTTGCATACTTTTTTCCCCAGAAACCCAGACGAGCGTTACCTGACCTATAGACAAAGACATAGATAAGGAGAAATAGTACTCCCTGAATCCTGACCAAGGTCTGTCACCTAGCTAAGCCAGAGAGGGGCAATCACCTCAATACAGCTGTCTGTAGATGAGATCCAAATTATACTTCAAGGCTTGTTTAAAATGTTGAAAATGTACCTTTACCTTTTCGAAGGAAAGCTAATTTGCATATCTGTTTCATAGAAACCCAGAGGAGCTGGCCTATAAGACTCCGAAGGCCTTCTAGTTACTTTCCATAAGGAGAAAATTTCTCTTTGTACTTTCGATACAGCTAGAATTTCGACCCGAACTTTATCCCGAACCCGAACCCCATTGAAGTCAATGGGGACCCGAACTTTTGGGCATTAAAAAGGCTGTAAAATAGTCCAGGAAAGGGCTAGAGGGCTGCAAAAGGTAGCAAAATGTAGGTAAATGCCATGCAAACAAATGTGGATAGTGAAATGAATTAAAATAAAATAAATAAAAATTAACCAATATCAATTGGAGAGAGGTCCCATTGCAGAGAATCATGCGTCATATCACCCACCACTGGAGAAGGCCACTTTCAGTTATTTAGGCCCAGCACCCAGACAGGGGAGAGAGGTCGCATGGCAGAGGTTCAGGCTTCATGTCACCCACCATTGTAACAGGCCACTTTCAGTTATTTAGGCCCTGACGTCCAGATTGAGGAGAGGTTCATTCAACTTTGGGTTGCACCGCAAGATCATGGTAAAGTTAAAAAAATGAGGATTCAATAATGAATTGCCCCGGAGTACAAGAATACATGGTTGAGGGGGAGGCAGTTATAAATGTCTATTCTGCACTAGGGAGGGACAGGTCCTGTGGGATCCATGCCTGGTTCATTTTTATGAACGTCAGCTTGTCCACGTTGGCTGTGGACAGGAGGCTGCGTTTGTCAGTAATGACGCCCCCTGCCGTGCTGAATACACACTTTCAGACAAAACGCTGGCCGCCGGGCAGGCCAGCACCTCCAAGGCATAAAATGCTAAGGCTACTTTCACACTAGCGTTTTGGATTCCGTTTGTGAGATCCGTTTCAGGGCTCTCACAAACGGTCCAAAACGGATCAGTTAAGCCCCAATGCATTCTGAATTGATAAGGATCCGTTCAGAATGCATCAGTTAGGCTCCGTTCCGCTTCTATTCTGTTTTGGAGGCGGACACCAAGACGCAGCATGCAGCATTTTGGTGTCCGTCTGAAGAGGCGGAGCCGAACGGATCAGTTTTGAATTACAATGTAAGTCAATGGGGACGGATCCGTTTTCAATGACACAATATGGTGCATTTGAAAACGGATCCGTTCCCCATTGACTTTCAATGTAATTCAAAACGGATCCGTTTTGGACTTTGTCATTTTTCTTTAAACCTAATGCAAACGGATCCGTTCTGAACGGATACAAACGTTTTGCATTATAGGTGCGGATCCGTCTGTTCAAATAAACAGACGGATCCGCACCTACGCAAGTGTGAAAGTAGCCTAACTCTGGCCACGTGGACAATTTGGAGACCCAGAAGTTGAATGGGGCCGAACCATCAGTCAGTACGTGGAGGGTTGTGCAGATGTACTGTTCAACCATGTTAGTGAAATGCTGCCTCCTGCTAACACGTTCTGTATCAGGTGGTGGTGCAGATAGCTGTGGCGTGGAGACAAAACTTTTCCACATTTCTGCCATGCTAACCCTGCCCTCAGAGGAGTGGTCCGTGACTCAGCTGCGTTGGCGACCTTTTGCTCCTCCTCTGCCTTCGCCTTGGGCTTCCACCTGTTCCCCTGTGACATTTGGGAATGCTCTCAGGAGCGCGTCTACCACCGTGCGCTTGTACTCATGCATCTTCCTATCATGCTCCAGTGCAGGAAGTAAGGTGGGCACATTGTCTTTGTACCGGGGATCCAGCAGGGTGGCAACCCAGTAGTCCGCACACGTTAAAATGTGGGCAACTCTGCTGTCGTTGCGCAGTCACTGCAGCATGTAGTCGCTCATGTGTGCCAGGCTCCCCAGGTTAGGACAAGCTGTCCTCTGTGGGAGGCGTATCGTCATCGTCCTCCGTATCCCCCCAACCACGCACCAGTGATGGGCCTGAGCTGTTTCGGGTGCCACCCTGCTGTAAACCTACTTCATCCTCATCCTCATCCTCCTCCTCGTTCTCTAGTAGTGGGCCCTGGCTAGCCATATTTGAACCTGGCCTCTGCTGTTGCAAAAAACCTCCCTCTGAGCCACTTCTAACAGACTGGCCTGAAAGTGCTAAAAATGACCCCTCATCCTCCTCCTCCTGGGCCACCTCCCCTTCCATCATCGCCCTAAGCGTTTTCTCAAGGAGACATAGAAGTGGTATTGTAACGGTGATAGCGGTGTCATCGCCACTGGGCACTGACCATCGCAACAGGGCACACAGGTCTCACATGGAGGCCCAATCATTGGTGGTGAAGTGGTGCTGTTCCGCAGTGCGACTGACGCGTGAGTGCTGCAGCTGAAACTCCACTATGGCCTGCTGCTGCTCGCACAGTCTCTCCAGCATGTGCAAGGTGGAGTTCCACCTGGTGGGCACGTCGCATATGAGGCAGTGTGCGGGAAGGCCGAAGTTCTGCTATAGCGCAGACAGGTGAGCAGTGGCAGGATGTGAAAGCCGGAAGCGAGCACAGACGGCCCGCACTTTATGCAGCAGCTCTGACATGTCGGGGTAGTTGTGAATGAACTTCTGCACCACCAAATTCAACACATGCACCAGGCAAGGGTTGTGCGTCGAACCGGCTAGTCCCAGAGCTGCGACGAGATTTCGCCCATTATCGCACACCACCAGGCCGGGCTTGAGGCCCACCGACAGAAACCACTCGTCGGTCTGTTGTTCAATACCCCGCCACAACTCCTGCGCATTGTGGGGCCTGTGCCCCAAACATATGAGTTTCAGAATGGCCTGCTGACGTTTACCCCGGGCTGTGCTGAAGTTGGTGGTGAAGGTGTGTGGCTGACTGGATGAGCTGGTGGAAGCAGAGGAGGAGGAAGCCGAGTTGGAGGAGAAGGCTAAAGAAGGCAAAGAATGATGCCCTGCGATCCTTGGCGGTGGAAGGACGTGCGCCAAAGAACTCTCCGCCTGGGGCCCAGCCGCCACTACATTTATCCAGTGTGCAGTTAGGGAGATATAGCGTCCCTAGCCGTGCTTACTGGTCCTCGTATCTGTGGTTAGGTGGACCTTGCCACAGATGGCGTTGCGCAGTGCACACTTGATTTTATCAGATACTTGGCTGTGCAGGGAAGGCACGGCTGTCTTGGAGAAGTAGTGGCGGCTGGGAACAACATACTGTGGGACAGCCAGGAGTTTAGAAATGCTGGCATTCAGGCCCAGGGCTCGAGGTGGCTAGGTGGGAATTTACGCTTTCTCTCCAAGGTTTGTGAGATGGAGAGCTGAACGCTGCCGTGTGACATGGTGGAGATGCTTGGTGACGCAGGCATGGGCGTAGCTGTAGGGGGTGCAGAGGTAGCAGTCGCTACCGGGCCCAGGAGCCTGAAGGGGCCCAAAGACACTTGTGCCGCATAAGAAGACACACAAAGCACTGAGGGAAGGGGGCCCAAGCTGAACTCTTGCACCAGGGCCCGTTTCTACCGATGCGGAGGAAGAGGCCGAGGCAGCAGCAGAAGAGGGAGCAGGGGGAGCCAGAGTGAGTTCCTTGCTTTTAAGGTGTTTACTCCACCGCAGTTCATGCTTTGCATGTAGATGCCTGGTCATGCAGGTTGTGCTAAGGTTCAGAACGTTAGTGCCTCGCTTCAGGCTCTGATGGCACAGCGTGCAAACCACTCGGGTCCTGTCGTCAGCACATTGTTTAAACAAGTGCCATGCCAGGGAACTCCTTGAAGCTGCCTTTGGGGTGCTCGGTCCCTGGTGGCGGTGGACAGTAGCAGTCGAACTCTTGGCGGCGTCTGTTCTGCTTTTGCCCCCTGCTCCCTCTTTTGCTACGCTGTTGGCTCTGTCTTACCACTGCCTCTTCCTCTTAACTTTGAAAGTCAGTGGCACAACCTTCATTCCATGTGGGGTCTAGGACCTCATCATCCCCTGCATCGTCTTCCACACAGTTTTCTCCCCTGATCTCCTGTTCGGTCTGCACACTGCAGAAAGACGCAGCAGTTGGCACCTGTGTTTCGTGATCATCAGAGACGTGCGGACTCCGATGAGGTGGTATTCTCATGTCCTCATAATCAGGAAACATCAGTGGTTGTGCATCAGTGCATTGTATGTTTTCCACCACTGGGGAAGGGTTAGGTGGATTCCCTTGGGAAACCCTGCCAGCAGAGTCTTCAAACAGCATAAGAGACTGCTGCATAACTTGAGGCTCAGACAGTTTCCCTGATATGCATGGGGATGATGTGACGGACTGATGGGCTCGGTTTTCAGGCGCCACCTGTGCGCTTTCTGCAGAAGACTGGGTGGGGGATAATGTTGTGAGCGTGCTGGATCCACTGTCGGCCACCCAATTGACTAGCTCCTGCACCTGCTCAGGCCTTACCATCCTTAGAACAGCATTGGGCCCCACCAAAAATATCTCTGTAAATTCTGGCGGGTACTGGAACCTGAGTTGGTTCACTAGGACGTGTGGCTGTGGCAGAATGGCCACGTCCTCTCCCAGCACCAGAGGGTCCACTAACACCACCACAACCGCGTCCCTTACTAGATGTTTTCCTCATTGTTACCCTTCACCAAGCACCGCAATGAGAAAAAAAATATTTGGCCCAATGTATTGATTTTAAATTCAGACCTTTTTTTAATGGCACCTAACACTATCTGCCTATTTATTTATGTAGCGCATTACACTAATCCAGGCACAGCAGTAACCACTGATTTAGGGGAATATCTATTGTAGGGCTAGTATTTAGGCCCTGGATGAAAGGTATCCATTTATGGACAGATTTACACTTGGAGATGCACAGTAGCGTGTGAAAAAATATGTAGGATTATGGCTTCAGCAATTGTATTTTAACACTTTGTGTAATATACCCTTTAACGGACAGAAATACAATAGGAGATGCACGGTAGCGTGTGAAGTTATTGAGGATGACCCTCTCAGCACTTGTATATACACCCTGAGTGTAATATACCCTTTTACGGATAGATTAACACTTGGCCTGCAACAGCTAGAACACCAGATTCAGGGTATTGCTATATTGGCAAGTGAATTTCACCCCAGAACAAAATTTATTCTTTGCAGGACACTATGAAACTTGGCCAGCCACAGCTGAAACCACTGATTTATGGTATTGCTATTTTGGCAATTGAATTTCACCCCAGAACAAAATATACCCTGTTACGGACAGATTTAAACTAGGCCTGCAACTGCTGGAACACCAGATTCAGGGTATTGCTATTTTGGAAATTTAATTTCACCCCGAACAAAATATATCCTTTGCCAGACACTATGAAACTTGGCCAGCCACAGCTAAAACCACTGATTTATGGTATTGCTATTTTGGCAATTGAATTTCATCCCAGAAAAAAATATACCCTGTTACGGACAGATTTAAACTAGGTCTGCAACTGCTGGAACACTAGATTCAGGGTATTGCTATTTTGGCAATTCAATTTCACCCCAGTACAAAATATATCCTTTGCCGGACACTATTATACTTTGCCAGCCAGTGCTGGGACACCAGATGTAGGGGATTGCTATTTTGGCAATTGAATTTCACCACAGAAAATAATCTATCCTTTGCCAGACAGCATACAGTATTAAACTTGGCTAGCCAAAGCTGGAACACTAGATTTAGGGGATTTGGTATTTTGGTAGTTGAATTTAACCCCTTAATAAAATATAGAAATTGCTATCCTGAGTTTCTAGGGGTGACAATAAGCACAGTCAAGCCCCTGATGAAGGATATAGCAAAACAAAATCTAGTATTGATGGATTGATGGACTTGGTGGCAGCTTGTTCTGGTGCACCACAAGTCACAAAATGGCCGCCAATCACGCCAGAAAAAAGTGACAGAAAAACGCTCTGTGCAGCCTAAAAAACAGTGAACAATTAACTAGCAGAAGTTGGATGATTAACAGGTGTAGATCAATCACTTCATTAGGTGCTTTTGCTGACTTTTCCCTGCTTAATATCGCCCTCACAGAAGCTGCGTCCTCTCCCTACACTAATCAGAGCAGTGTGACGTGCGGCGCTACGTGACTCCAGCTTAAATAGAGGCTGGGTCACATGCTGCACTTGGCCAATCACAGCCATGCCATTAGTAGGCATGGCTGGGATGGCTTCTTAGGGCAAGAAGTAAAACGCTAGCTGATTGGCTGCTGTGCAGCCCTTCAGAAAGCGGGAAGAATTTGCCGAACAACGAACCCGAACTTTTTTGAAAATGTTCGGGTCCGTGTCCCGAACACCCCAAAATTCGGTACGAACCTGAACTATTCTCGAACTGTTCGCTCAACACTAGAAATGACCAGTTAGTTCTGTTCAAATTCTGATCGAGAAGTGAAACAGGATGATCAGAAGAATTTCATTACCCTTCTGCTCTAGTTTGTTGAATGGTTATGTTATTATGTGAAGCATAACAGGTGTGTTAATTTTCTGATCAATCCTGTTTTCTTAAAAATAAAAATAAAATGATACACTTTGTATCTTACAAAATTCTGCCTGGTGTGTGTGTGGGCACAAATCCTTGCATAAGTATTCAACCCTATAAAAAGTCAATATTTTTGAAACACCAATAGGATACACCATAAATTCTTCATCAGTAAGGGTGCGACAATGGGACTCACAAGACCAAATCTAAGTGTCTAACTTGTGTCCACCATTTGGAAAGGACGTATGACTATATTGGCAGGTTTACTAATCGTGTGGACAGTGTAAGCTTAGACAGTCTAAAGATGCACCAGATTTATCACAATGGCTCAGGCTGGATGATAAACGTAGTATAAAAAACTTTTTTTTATCTAACTTTATACCACTTATTGGTGTGCTTACTTTGCAAAGGAAATTTGGGCCAAAATGTTGCATCTCAAGCCACATCTCCTTTCTCACTAATTCACGTCCCATTCCCTCTAACCCACGTCCACTGGCAATCTAAGCTCAGTGCTTTCTTCTAAAAACAGAAGCGTCAAAATGTGCCAAATCTTGATGCATTTTTCAACAAGGTGTAGGTGCAGTCACATTAGTAAATGTGGGTCAATGTGTAAAAAGCCAATCTCCATTATGGCACAAAGCAGTCTTCATTAAAGGCGTTGTCCGAGTTAATTACAAATTTGGGCAGCCCCTTTAAATGGTCCAAAATATTAAAAGAATTGATAATTACCCTTTTTCTTCCCAGATTCTTCCTGTGATATGCTCCAGTCCACGATTCTCGACCTAAATCATGGCTCTTGCCATGATTTTGAGATAATTTGCTCCAACTAGGGAAGAAGACTCATGTCTTTTGCTAGTCAAACTTATTCCATCCAGTATCTTGTCCATGACAGGGAAGGGGTCAACAATGGACACTGGCCCCTCAAATATGTCTGCTAGATGTCTGTAGAGGTCTCAGAAGTTACACTTTTATTATCTGTGGACTTTAGATTTTATGCTCCTTTAACAATATGAAAGCAGCATTATCATTATAAATTGAAATGTCCTTCTGTAGGTGAATCACATCTGCAGTGTTATATCAGACATGGACATTTTACAAGGGCGGCAAGATTGCCATGGAGACACAGTAATGAAGCATGCATGGCCTAATATTGCTGGAGGCCTTGTTGGGAAAGTAACCACAGCCGTCAATGTTTATATGAACTGCCATCTACATAAATACAGTACTTCAAAATACATTACAATATAAAAGAGCCACGTGGCTCAGATGCCACGTATAGATTGTAAGTCCCTTTTATGCAACCCCAGGTATCTCATCTTCATGCCCAGCAAGTATCAAGGATGTAGTAAGAGGTTTCTCAATGGCTGGCCGATCCCAGACAGTGTTCACTTTAATGTAAAAATCAACCCCCAGAATAATTATAAACCACCAAATATATATTAATTAGTCCCCTAGAAAAATAATGAATAATGCTGGAATCCCTAGACCAGGCTAGACCACCCAGATTTGCTAATGACACCCTAAGGGACACTGGGTCAATCAGAAATACAGTGGTCCCTTGAGATACATTATTACTATTGCAAAACTACAACTCCCATCATATCTGATAACTGAAGGCTTTTAAGGGCATAATGGGAGTTTTTAGGATTACAGCAGCTGGAGAGCTACAGGTTGGAGAACGTTGCCTCAGAGGTTCATCACAATACATCTATGTTTACACCCTGCCACAGTTTTGCATCTTTAACCCCACAGTTCCACCTGCGGATTAAGCGCCATTTAACAGGACTACTGCAGCGAGCCCAAGAGAACAGATGATAGGAGTGATAGTAGCAAAAAACAGTGGTTGTAGTTACTCACACACTTTCTTTCCTTTAGGGTACAACCTGGTTATAGGATTGTCCTGCCTGGTGTTGGTTCAGGGTGCCCTTGGTGTTAATGAATTCTGAAGTGAAAGGCAGGGTTCCTTGACAGCTGCAGATGTCGGTACAGTCTTGTGGTGTATGAGGCCAAGTTATCAGCAGAACAGTCCTTTACTGAAGAGTCAAGCTCAAGAGCACAGTTCTCAGTATGCATGGACTGGCAACTCATACACAATGTGCAATTTCCACAGTTCTTAAAGGTTTCATGGCTGCAGTAATGGTTAATGGGCCAAGTTGTCTCTCAATTTTTCACACATTGCACTTCTTTAGTTAATTTTAGCATAAGCATCCAGAAATTTGGGTGCAACACTTCAATTTCATTTTCTCTATGCAACCACAGGGCACACCCCAACATATGCAAGTTGCCATACTCACATTTAAAGCTACAGGTTTCCACTGCAGGATGTGGTATGGTGGGCATATCCGGATTCTGCCTTGTTGAAGCTTGTCCAGGTCCTTAAAGGGAACCTGTCACCAGGAAATTCACTGATATACCAGTCATGCTGCCTTGTAGGACTCACTCTGCTGAATATAATGATACCTTTTACTTGGTGATCTGGTGCTTTATTGTGGAGAAAAAGTACTTTTATTCCATATGCTAATGAGCTGATTTGAGTCCAGTAGTTGATATGAGTCCAGCATTTTTTCTATTTAGAGCTATAGCCCCTCCCCTATTCACTTCTTCAGTTGTAAAAGGGGCGTGGTTTATTACATCATTCATTCATTTTAATAACTGGAGGGAAAATGAATAACAGGGAATGCTTAGGTAAAAAAAGGGGGAGGAATATATTATTGAAGTTAGTAATTAGAATAAGGGGTAGTTTGTTCATGGGGTGATAAACACGTGATGCCTGATAAGGGACATGTCGCCGTGGGTATGGCAGTTAGGCTTTAAAGTGAAAGGCAGCAAGGCTTGTATTGGCTATAATGCAGGTCATTTTTTTAAACCACGCCCCTTTTACAACTGAAGAAGTAAATAGGGGAGGGGCTACAGCTCTGAATAGAAAAAATGCTGGACTCATATCAACTACTGGACTCATATCAGCTCATTAGCATATGGATTAAAAATAATATTTCTCCACAATAAAGCAACAGATCATCAAGTAAAAGGTATAATTATATTCAGCAGGGTGAGCTCTACAAGGCAGTATGCCTGGTTTATTAGTGAATTTCCTGGTGACAGGTTCTCTTTAAGTATTACACTTTCTGGGCAATGTCTGCTATGGAGTCTATAAGCTTCTCTTTTAAGCAGTTTATCTCCACAAAGCTTCTACACTCACCTCCTCGCAACTCTGGAATGCGTTTCCCTCTTTTCTTTCTCCATTTTAGCAGGTGTTTAGGCTTTGTTGTGAGTGAATTTCTTCAGGACTGTGTTCTGTTGCCTCACCACACATATATCCACTGTCTCTAATGGAGGATGGGAATGGTTGTGGCTCTGGCTGCAACAGGTATTCACATATTTCACAATGGTAGTCCTCACACAGAGGCTCCCTAGGGCTTGGCAGTGACAAGCTCAAAGTCCGTCAAGTCAGAAAAGGGACCACACAATGGGCCAGATTTATCATTACACTTACATCTTACTCCACTTTTACATATGCCCAAAGTCACTTTAGGATAACATAGTATATAAGACCGAAAAAAGACATTTGTCCATCCAGTTCGGCCTGTTTCCTACAAGTTGATCCAGAGGAAGGCAAAAAAAACCCTGTGAGGCAGAAGCCAATTTTCATCACTTAAGGGGAAAAAAATTCCTTCCCGACTCCAATCAGGCAATCAGAATAACTCCCTGGTTCAACGACCTCTCTCTAGTAGCTATAGCCTGTAATATTATTACACTCCAGAAATACATCCAGGCCCCTCTTGAATTCCTTTATTGTACTTACCATCACCACCTCCTCAGGCAAAGAGTTCCATAGTCTCACTGCTCTTACAGTGAAGAATCCTTTTCTATGTTTGTGTACAAACCTTCTTTCCTCCAGACGCAGAGGATGTCCCCTTGTCACAGTCACAGTCCTGGGGATAAATAGATGATGGGACAGATCTCTGTACTGACCCCTGATATATTTATACATAGTTATTAGATCTCCCCTCAGTCGTCTTTTTTCTAAAGTGAATAACCCTAATTTTGATAACCTTTCAGGGTACTGTAGATCCCTCATTCCAGTTATTACTTTAGTTGCCCTCCTCTGAACCCTCTCCAGCTCTGCTATGTCTGTCTTGTTCACAGGAGCCCAGAACTGTACACTGTACTCCATGTGTGGTCTGACTAGTGATTTGTAAAGGGGTAGGACTATGTTCTCATCACGGGCGTCTATGCCCCTTTTGATGCAACCCATGCCCCTTTTGATGCAACCCTGCCCCTTTTGATGCAACCCTAGGATAGTCAGATTTATTAATGGTCCTTTAATACTGTGATAAATAGGGTTTGACGGTAGCAGTTTATCCTTCAGTAAGCGGCTTTACAAAAAAGTCTCATGTTCTATTAAAAAGTCGCATAAGATAAGCATGGTCCACCTGCCCCCCCCCCCCACCCCCCCGGAGTGAAATTGCGGTTTTTTTTTGCAACTTTTTTTACAACTTGTTAAATGGTCGCAATAGTAAATCTGTCTAGAGATTAATTTACATAAGAAAACACGCCCACTTTCACAAAACTGGAGAACTTAGTGCAGAGCTTGAAAAAGTCGCAAAAAATGCACAATTTTACCGATTGCATATTTTTTGCATCTTTTTCACTCCATTAAAGTGACTTTAGCTAATGATAAATCTGGCCCAATGTTCTTTATTTTGTACCTAGTTGTTCTAGAGCAGGAAACCAAGCAAATGGTCGCGAGTGGGTCAAAGGGGAATCAGAGTAGGCAGGTGTCTACTTGTCATTGTGTTTACTTGTGTATGTAGGGGGCTCGAGCATCGCTATGCTCGGCATGTGGCGGTACTCGGCCAAATACCACGTGTGCTTGTCGCATTGCTCAAGCCTCCTCCCCGCACGTTTGGCGCCTTCTAAGCAGCCAATCAACGTTCAGGTAAGAAATTCCCTTCAGTGTAATGCTATAGCAATGTTAGCTATTAGCCTTACACTGATTGGCTGGCTGGAACACGTGATATAAGTTTATATAGGAGCCGATGTCCCGCGCTCAGATCATTCAGCGTCAGGGAGATCAGACAGTAGGCAGGGACAGATAGCGTTTTGCTGGAAATTAACAGACTTAACTCCAAAAAAAAAACAATTAAAAGACCAAACAGTCCTCTTAAGGACTATAGTGTGTGTTTGACAGCAGTGCAGCACCATTTTTTTTTTCCACCAGGGATTAAATTCAGCAGTATCAGGGACAGGCGTCTTCAGGAAGGGACAGATAGTGCAGGGCTGGAAAATCGCTTTTTTAAGTACCCAAAAGCTTTTAAAAGACAGAACGATTTGATATTAGTGAGATCTACAGTACGCCATCAGAAAGCAGTGTGTTTAGCAGACATTATAAAAAGGGGCTTATTCACTAGAGTGTGTCTGCAAGTGAGATCTACAGTACACCATCAGAAAGCAGTGTGCTTAGCAGAAATTTTAAAAAGGGGCTTATTCACTAGAGTGTGCCTGCTAGTGAGATATACACTGTGTGTTGTGGTTACCTGCACAATTGCTTGTAGAGGTTACTCGAAGAGGGTAAGGAGTCCAATAGCAGCGACACAGGATCAGACGAGCACAGAAACGGAATGGATGAATTATCCCGATATGCAGGAACAGCGGCGGCTCAATGGACCTGATAAGGTTCACGTGGTAGATGAGTGCCGAAGAATGAGGAAGGCAAGAGAGTAGTCAGGCAGTCCTGGGTCGGTACACGAGATGGCAGGTACAAGGATTCAGGATGAGGCAGGAGAGTAGTCGATGGAGGCAGAGTTCGGTACACAAGTAGGTTAGCAGACAATTTCTGAGAGGCTGAAGCAAGACTACGGCTGAGAAAGCTCAATAATCTGGCAAGGGAGGAAGTGACATGGTCTTTCTTAAATAGGGCGTACACAGATCTGATTGGTCAAAACAAATGCAGGAAAAATCAGGTCAAGGAGGTAATTCTAAAAAGTAACAGAAACTGTCCAGGAAGCTATGTGGTCTAGTGAGCAAGGCTACAGCCTATGACACTGGAGTCTCCCGGTTTGTTCCCTTACACCGTGCCATCAGAGAATTTTTTTTTTCTGGGGAAATTAACCTAATTTGTGCCACATCATTGTGTGTGTTAAATCCGCAACCGTTATATTCATTACTCCAGCAGAGAATAATTTATATTTTGGGCAAATTTAGCTAGTTTTGGGCACATCTGTGTGTGCATTTAGGCCGCAACCATATATACAGTATTCCAGCAGAGAATACATTTTTTTTTGGACAAATTTGTATCCCATACTAAACTGAATCTGAAAACACTGTGTATATTACAATTTCCATTAATCTGGGCCTAGTAAAGTGTCCACAATCTGTTGGTTTTTGTATCCCATACTGAACTGAATCTGAAAACACTGTATATTGCAACTTCCATTAATCTGGGCCTAGTAAAGTGTCCAAAATCTGTTGGGTTTTTGTATCCCATACTGAATGGGATCCCAAAATATGTGGTGTTCTGTAACCAATACGTTCTGTAACCAATACGTTCTGTAACCAATACGGTCCTGCATCAGAAAACTGTGTCTTTAGCGGACAGTAAAACAATCTGCGGCACATCTACAGACAAAACCATTAATATGAAGAAGGCGAGCACAAAGGGACGGGGAAGTGGGCGTGATGCTGATGGTGCAAGCAGAGGCCGTGGCCCTGGGCACAATGAAACTGTGCCTGCTTCCAGTGCACCAGAAAAAAATAAAAAATCCACCTTAACCGGCTTCATGCCCAAATTAGCTGGGTGGCACAGGACCACACTGTCCAAGTCAGACCAGTGTGAACAGGTGGTCGGTTGAATTGCTCAAGATAATGCTTCCAGTCGGTGAAGCACCACCCTCTCTATCCACTAAGTCCAGTCTCTGTAGCCAAGAGTCTGGTCAACTGAATCCTTACTCTGATCCTCATTCCTCCCACCAGGTCATGTCTGGCCAAATAAGTGTCCCACACTCGGATATTCACATGACCTCTTTTCATCGCCAGTACTTGGTTTGGCTCTCTCGCAAAGCCATCAGTCGCCAGCTAGAAGCAGTGTAGCACTGCTGTGGGTAAGCGTCAAAGGCCGTGCTTAAGCTGTGGCTCTCGCAACTCAACCTACAACTAGGCATGGTTGTGTCTGACAATGGCCATAACTTGGCTGACCGCTTTGGAGCTCAGCAACCTGACACACACCCCATGCCTAGCCCAAGTCTTAAACTTAGTGGTTTAGCAGTTTACAAAAACCTACCCCAATTTGGCAGAGCTACTAGTGAAGGCGAGCTGTGTGTATGACCATTCCCGCAAGTTGTCCACAGCTTCAGCCGGTCGGTCAACGCTGAAGCAGCACTTACGGCTTCCAGCTCACGACTCTTGTGCGACGTGAACACATGCTGGAACTCTACGTTCTACATGTTGGCCAAGCTTTGTGAGCAGCAGAGGGCAGTTATTGAATACCCGCTGCAACATGGTCATGGCTTTTCCAGTCAACTGCCACTATTCACAAGCGAGGAGTGGGCATTGATGTCAGACCTCTGTGAGGTTTTAAAAAACTCTGATGTATCCATACAGATGGTTAGTGGCAATAACGCTGGGATTAGCGTAACCATCCCACTGCTGTGTCTACTCAAACGATCACTGCTCACAATTAAGGAGGACGACCTGAATGTGGCAGACAAGGAAATGGGGGAGAGCATTACACAGGGTGAAAGCCAGACCACCCACAGTTTGTCTTCTCAGCGCAAATTGGGCCATGAAGAGGAGAAGGAGGAGGAGGAGCTGGAGACAGTTGCCTCTGCTACAGAGGGTAGTACCCATGGAACTTTAATTCCATCTGCATGGATGGGCAGAAGAGGAGGAGGAGGAGGGTATGGAGAGAGTCATCCTGAAGTTGACATTGACGTCTTGCCTGTTGGTACTCTGGCACACATGGCTGACTTCATTTTAGGCTGCCTTTCCCGCGAACATTGCGTTATATGCATTTTAGATAACTCAGATTACTGGGTGTTCACCCTTCTCGACCCCTGCTACAAAGAGAACTTCTCATCTCTCATTCCTGTGGTGGAGAGGAAGAGTAAAACGGTGCAATACCAGAAGGTACTTGAGAGATTTCTCCAAAATTTTCCATCTGACCACACGGCCGCCAGAGTTTGTACTTCCTTAGGCAACCGAGGAAGGGAGACGAGGGAAAAACAGTTCCAACAGAGGCAGGACAACATTCTCCAAGGCATGGTGCAGTGTGCCAGGGGGTCAGTAGTGTAGCTTTAGGTATGCTGGGCTTTGTAGTGCAGGGCAACCCACTAACCTGGGACTGACTGTCGTCTTCAATCGGGTCAGCACTGGAACAGGCAGGTGATGAATGTCGTGACGCCAGTGCCAATTGGACGGTGGCACACCGTGTAGTGACAGGTGGAATAATTGAGGAGTCTCTGTATCTTTAAATAACGGGATAACTTTACTGAACTTAGTTGCAAACAGTTGAACAGTTATCAAGTACAGCTCCAGAATGTTCCACGTTACAATACAGTCACAGAAGTGGTTCAAGTTAGTAATCACAGTCCCAAAGGGCCATCCTCAAGACAGGCCTCCTAAGATCGGGCTTTAATCTTACTCTTAATGCAGCAACACACTTCAGGCAACTGTTCTCTCTCTCCAGGGATACTTGTCCTGCTTGCAGCTTGACTAAGGAGGAAACACTTCTCCACTAGTTCTAGGGTCTGGACTGCTCCTCCTAGGGCATGAATCTTCCTAGGCTGGACCCTCACAGGCGATAGGGCCTGGGCTGACTTCAGCGGGTACAAGGCCTGGGCCTTGCCTTCACAGGCTCAAGGCCTGAGCTGGACTTTACAGGCTCATGGCCTGCACTTAACTTAGACTCAGTCTAATCTGCCTTTTCTTCTCCTGACTGGGCCTATTTATAACTAGGGCTCCCTAGCTCCCTCTAGCGTCTTAGAGCTGGATTAACACCCCTAGCGGGCCTGCACATGGCAAATATCACAGTAACAGGGAAATACACAGTATTGCATTACATGAAGATGTATTACACCAATCTCCTCAAAACTGAGGGGAACGACCACACACAAGTGACCCTTCTGTAGTGACGGGCATTACAGCTCCCGTACACTACATAGGGACACTTTCCTGACACCCCGCCAGCAACCTCACCCTTAAGCGCGGCCTAGTGCTACAAGCAGGGAAACGTTTTGGAAGATGGTGAAGTAATACATTGCCAAGTGTGTCAGCATCCTAAATGATCCCTCAGTGCCTTACAACTACTGGATGTCGAAGCTGGACATGTGGCACGAACTTACGCTCTACGTCTTGGAGGTGCTAGCCTGCCCTGCTGCCCGCGTTTTGTCTGAGTGTGTATTTAGTGCTGCTGGTGGCATTATAACTGATAGGCATATTCACTTACCCACTGACAATGCTGAGAGGTTGACTCAGATAAAAATGAACAAGGCCTGGATTGCCCCTGACTTCTCAACTCCACCAGAGGAGAGCTGAGATGATTAATGATGAACATAAAGGCAATTTCATTGCATTGTTTATAATGTACTCAGTCTACTGTAGTGTATTCCCATGCACATTTACCAATACAAAAAAAGTCTATATGGTTGAATCTTGTTTTCTACTCCTCCTCCTCATCCAGATTGTATATATTCCCTCCACTACAATTTTTAAAGAGGGTCAGCTAACCAGCAGGCCCTCAACCGTAATATTTTACAGAGTCATCTCACCAGCAGGCCCTCACCTATAATGTTTTAGAGGGTCAGCTCACCAGCAGACCCTCGACCATAATGTTTTATAGGGTCGGCTCACCAGCAGGCCCTCAAACATAATGTTTTAGAGAGTCAGCTCAACAGCAGCCCCTCGCCCCTAATGTTTTAGAGGGTCGGCTCAGCAGCAGGCCCTCGCTTGTAATGTTTTCGAGGGTCACCAGCAGGCCCTTGCTCCAAATGTTTTCAAGGGTCACCAGCAGGCCACTAATCATAATTTTTTAAGGGTGTGTATGATGCCCTCCATTGTGTGTAATAAAGGGTGTATTGTAGTGCTGGTTCCTTGTAATTTTTGGCAGCCCTTTCACTTAGTGCATAGGTTTTGTATAGGAGTCCCACTACCTGAACAATTGTACCACAATGTGAATGGGCCCCCCTTTATGTGATATACAGGCCGTTTCAGAGTGCCTCTTGCTTGTAATTTTTGGAAGCACTTGCACTTTATATGCAATTGAATATACAGGAAACAATGTTCTGTTTTTTTTTTTTTAAAGGGGGGGGGGAGGGTTGTGCGTATTTTTGTCAGTCTGTAAAAGTGGTGTACTACTTGGACAATATGGTTCCCAGCAGTGACAATGGAGTCCAAGATGCATCCAGACATGGTCCCCCTGCTGTTTCTGATCGATTTCAGAGGTGTTTCCATCACTTTCAGACCTTTTCCTATGAACCAGGCACCCTCCCCTCATCCGAGCCTGGTTGTCTCCCATTGACTTCCATTATACTCAGGTGCTCGGCCGAGCGCACGAATATCGCTATGTGTTCTGACCGAGTACCCGAACACCAGAACACTTTGGTGTTTCCTTGTACAAATAGGAACACTAGGGATTAGTTGGAATGATTGTCCATCATACAGCTATCATAGTGAATTAGTGTACAACAGTTGCAGCTTCACACCAAAACCCTTTTGCACCTCCCTTTTTTTTTGCAAAAAGTGGGAGGGGTATGGTCAGGATCCCCATGGCCCAATTCATTTAACAATATGTGTGTGCTTTTAAACTCTTGCACATTAGACCTGAAATCTACATCAGCTCTCTAACTGAAGTAGATTTCTTTTTTCTGGCATACAGAATTCCCGATGAAGTGCTGGAATTATGGCCTCTTAATAATTCTGGAGCATCATGCTTCAGCAGTGTTTGCTATTAAGACTGGAGTAAGAATCATTGAAACATTTATACATTACTCCCACCCTGTTAGATATAGGGCAAAATTATCCATAAATTTTTTGCATGTATACTGTTATCCATACATTGTCTTGTGCTGCCATCTGCTGAATAAATAAGCAATTACAGTCTCTGAATAAAATTTTGGAAAAAAAAAAAATTACATTGAGGTTTGTCTTTCATTTCATAATCTATCTTATTTAACACGATATAAAAAAGATTTTCTTACAGAAATCCCAGTAATAATAATTAGTTGTTGACCCATTTACTCCCTTCATGATTCTGCTCCTACGCTCCACTTTTTCATGGATGTAACTTCACAAGTAGCTCATGTTTACATGGGGCCTGTAGGTCACTTTCTGTTACTTTATTTTCTCCATAAGATCTTATACTCTTAAAATATATTCTCCCTCTGTTCACACTACTTTGCGATGTGCGATGTCCTCTCAAGGTCAGACTGACCCACCAGAGTACAAGAGGATTCTACTGTGGGCCCAGTTTCTAGGTGCCACTGTGGCACGATGGGCACCAAAGGTCTAGGAAAAAAATATCCTACTCAAAGCTGCCTTTGGAACCAATCACTTGCCACTAGCATTTGTTTCTACAATTAAAAACCTGTCAGACTTTATTGATGAGATAGAATAATAATCTCCTCTGGTGGGCCCATGGTACCCCCAGTCCAAGTCTGTGTCCCCTTTCTAAATTACACATTTCAACACCGATACAAAAACAATGCAACAACACTCTGTAAATACAAAGTACAATAATGCCATAATTATAGAAAGTATTTAGGTGCTAATGCTACGCTCATTTTATAAATTTGAGACTGTTGGCAAATACAGCTTGCACAAAATTAGTTGTGCCTGTCCGCCGGCGCCAAGGCGATCTCCACAGGACAGGACCCTACCACTAAATGCTACCTGTTATGGAGACATACTGGCCACCATAAAATGCAAGGAATGCAGGTTCCACATGCATGCTGGGTCCATTCTACATTCTGCCTCTTTTGGTGCCATAATGGTCTCCCTTAAATCCAGGGAATGCAGGTTCCACATGCATGCTGAGCCCACTGTGTATATTACCTCTCCTGGAGTCAAATGGCCTCCAATGAATGCAGGGAGAACAGGCTACAGCTTTATACTTGCACTAATTAAAATCAGCCTATGGGGCAGACAGACTGGAGTGAAAGACCAATGGAGTCAGACACACCTCCAATGTAGACTACAAAGAAAAAAAGGGGGTAAGTCAGCACAACCCAATGTGCAAGCACAATGACAAAAAATAAATAAAATAAACTAGTTCTTGACTTTGATCTTTTGCAAATTGCTGTTTTACTGTTTTTAGTTTTGAAGGCTGAGTATATGAGGTTAACATTCCCTTTCTAGCAACAGTAAGGGAAAAGGCAGGTCCAACCTCTTTGGCTTGGTTCTGTCCTGTTGTTCATGTTAGTATGAATGTAGTTGAGACTGCTGAAGCACCTCTGTGAGCGGAAAATACATGGCTAAAAGGGGAATTTAGGAGAACAAGTCACACAGCATCCACTTAGATGGTAGAGCAGCCATAAAGAGGGGTTGTGCATGACAAGTCTGTGGAGGTAATACTCGTTTAGGGCTCTTGAACTCCACAGTGTTGGCTGAGAGAGAGACTAGTATAAAATATATATTACTTCTTCTGGCATTAGATAGCATATCGCATCTTTTCTTTTTTTTTTGAGGCAAGCCAATTTGCATACCTTTGGCTTTCTAGGAATGATATTCAAATTAGCTTTTCTTCTAAAACAGAAAAGAAGGCTAATTTTATCTCATGCCAGATGGATTAAGATATGCGATTTGTATATAGTTTTCTTAAAAACCGAGCTTTATCACCTGGCATACAATACTCATGCATATTTTTTAGTCTCTAGTGATAAAGAACACCCCAAAGAGTACACCATAAGGCAAGTCAACCAAGTAAGACACATTTCTCTTGAGACATTCTAGTTCTATTGTCCTTCTTGGAAGAGAACTACCTTGCATGTTTCATTTAGAGAGTTGTAAGTTTTGGGGGATGTTGTATTTCTTTTTGTCTCACCTTCAGTTCAATATTACTTTCAAGGTCTCTCTGGTTCATCTGTAGTTGATCCAAAGGGGTGAATAAAAATAGCTAAGGTATTCTCTTTTTTTTTTTTTTACTCCACTGATGATTTATCCTCAGGTGAATATGAAGGAGCCATGCCATTGAATTGAGACAGCAGGAGCTATACTTATACCTACTTGCTGTTGCACAGCAAGTAGGTAAAGAGAACACAGCAGCAATGTAAGAACTTCATTATTTTCACACAGTGGATCGGTAGACGACTTCCTGCCTTTTTAACATGTGGATGTAACTAAGCTAGAAAAATAGCTAAGCCAACCTCATATCTGCAACTAGCTCTTTCAGGACAAAACTCCTTTAATAAAGAAAAGCAGATGAGACCAGTTTTTCAAGGCCTTAGAAAGAACCTCAAGTGGGAGACCAGTTGATATATGTGACAACCATCGTAAGCTAGACAATGCTCCACTTGATTTCTAGGGAAGATATATGCAAATTATCATGTTTATCATCTGCTGGCATCAGGTTTAGGAAAGCTAATTTGAATATGTTTCCCAAAAACCCAGAGGGGTATCGCCTAGCCTACAATAGTGCATACACATACTTGGCAAAATTACATTTCACGTAGTCTTTCTGCCCAGAGCCCAGTAGTAATAGTATTAGTCTGCACACTGCCACCATATGAGTAAGCCATGCTCTTCCCATACAAATGCCAGTCACAATCAGACCCACCCGTTCCATCAACCCTAGGTCTTATGCACAAGACACAATTTTCAGTCTGCATCCAATCACATTTTATCCAGTTCGAATGTGGACCCTTAAAAAAAAATGCAGACAGCACATGGATCTCACGGATGCGGTGAATTCTTGTTCAGTTTGCGGATATCATATGCACACCATCCACATCCGTATATATCCTTTAAATAGTGGGTCCCTTTGCATTTAATTTAATAGCCATTAGGAAGCTCCTAGATGCTTGTATGGTGGCACCGAGCGCTCTTATCTACTGAGCCCATGTGCACACTGGGTAAAAGTCAAATGACAGCACTCATATCATGGATGCACTAATACACATACACTGTGTGAGCTGCACATTGTCAGGAGCAGATTGTAGTTTCTGAGTGCAAAAAGTTAATCTTTCCATTCACTGAAGCGAGCAGTGATGTTGAAACAGGGAGACAGTAAAACACAAAAGTATATCAGAGAGCTGCAGGACTTTTCCTTGTGCAATGTGATTTAAGCGATCTCGCCGTCTGGATGTTTTCTTGCTTGACAACACCGAAATGGATGTTCTTATCTTTCAGCCCAAAGGAAACATTTATTAAAACTAGAGTTCACTGGAAATGTGGCAGAGACAGCTTGTGTTTCTCCTCCTGTGTGACATTTCACAAGATAGTACCCCAGCTCTTCAAATCCCCGGCTCCAGACCTACCATGCCTGCCCTGCAGGGCTATTGTTCTTGTGCTCGGACTGAGAAGTCTTAGGCCTCTTTCACACGGGCATCATGTTTGACGCCCGGATAAGAGGTGGGTGCGTTGCGGTAATATGCGCGATTTTCCCGCGCGGGTGCAAACGTTTGTAATGCGTTTTGCACGCGCGTAAGAAAAATCGTCATGTTTGGTACCCAGACCCGAAGCCGGACTTCATCACTGAAGTCCGGTTTCGGGTCTTCTGGAGAATTTATTATTTTCCCTTATAACATGGTTATAAGGGGAAATAATAGCATTCTTAATAAAAAATGCATAGTAAAATAAAGTGGAAGGGGTTAAAAATAATAAAAGTTAACTTACCATCACCATGGTAAGATGGACCATGTGATTGGACCATGTGATGTGACGTCATCACAGGTCCTTCAGTTCTTAGCTGATTCAGGGAAAGAGAGGACAGATCGCAACTATGCGATCAAGTGGCTAAGGTAAGTTAACTTTTATTATTTTTAACCCCTTCCTCTTCATTTTACACAGCATTCTTTATTAAGAATGCTATCATTTCCCCTTATAACCATGTTATAAGGGAAAATAATAAAGATCGGGTCCCGTTGCTAAGCAACCATGCGGGAAAATCGCAACGCATCCGCACTTGCTTGCGGATGCTTGCGATTTTCCCGCAGCCCTATTCACTTCTATGGGGCCAGCGTTGCGTGAAAAACGCACAATATAGAGCATGCTGCAATTTTCACACAACGCAGAAGTGATGCGTGAAAATCACCGCTCATGTGCACAGCCCCATAGAAATGAATGGGTCCGGATTCAGTGCGGGTGCAATGCGTCCTCCTCACGCATTGCACCCGCGCGGAAAACTCGCCCGTGTAAAAGGGGCCTTAGAAAATACTTTATCCTTCTTTAAGTGTGTAGGGACAGTACATTTCTATGATGGTACTCTGGGTTGGCACAGGTGCTACCAACGCCAAGGATTGCGGGTCCCACCAGCACCAGTCAGCCATCAGTCAGTAGCTGGAAGCAGTGTAGCACGGCAGTGGGGAAGTGGCAACAGGCCATTTGCTTTTGTGACAAACAACACCCTGCCGCAGAGCTGTGGCAGGGTATAAGGGACCAAACTGAGTTGTGGCTCTCGCCACTCAACCTACAGCCAGGCATAGTTGTGTCTGATAGTGTCCGTAAATTGGTGGAGGCTTTTGAGGTCGGCAAGTTCACACACAGGGCAATCATCAAGCATATATGTCCCATGCATAACAAACATCTCGAACTTATACATTAATATAATTAAAAACATAATGCACGAGAGTGTAGGTAAACCAATGGCATGGCCTGTTCATTAACTCATAAATAACCAAAGAACCATAACATATTTTACAACCATAAACCATAATAACACTAATAATACCAACAATAATACAACCACAAACCATAATAATAATAGAACAGAATGTCATTGCGGAGTTCCTTGTGCCACCCAGGAGGGGAGATGAGGGGAACACACAGCAGTTCCAACAGAGGCAGGACAACACTCTCCAAGGCCTGGAACAGTTTCATGACACCCCACCAGCCCCCTTTATCCTGATGCGTGGCCTAGTGCAGGGGTGGGATTCAAATTTTTAACAACAGGTTCCCTACTCCGCGGTGGATACGCAGCGTCGCGACACATATACGCCGCGTCACGACACGTTTACATATACATACACCATATATATGCAGCACATATAAATACACTATATACATGGTACACATACATAAATACACCATATACACTACACACATACCACCCCACCATCCATGTTGCAACATTTCTCCCCACATGGCCCCCTCCATCCTCCATGTTGTCACATTTCTCCCCACATGGCCCCCTCCATCCTCCATATTGTCACATTTCTCCCCACATGGCCCCCTCCATCCTCCATATTGTCACATTTCTCCCACATGGCCCCCTCCATCCTCCATATTGTCACATTTCTCCCCCATGGCCCCTCCATCCTCCATGTTGTCACATTTCTCCCCACATGGCCCCCTCCATCCTCCATATTGTCACATTTCTCCCCCTGGCCCCTCCATCCTCCATGTTGTCACATTTCTCCCCACATGGCCCCTCCATCCTCCATGTTCTCACATTTCTCCCCACATGGCCCCCTCCATCCTCCATGTTCTCACATTTCTCCCCACATGGCCCCCTCCATCCTCCATATTGTCACAATTCTCTCCCCAAATGGCCCCCTCCATCCTCCATATTGTCACATTTCTCCCCCTGGCCCCTCCATCCTCCATGTTGTCACATTTCTCCCCACATGGCCCCCTCCATCCTCCATGTTCTCACATTTCTCCCCACATGGCCCCCTCCATCCTCCATGTTCTCACATTTCTCCCCACATGGCCCCCTCCATCCTCCATATTGTCACAATTCTCTCCCCAAATGGCCCCCTCCATCCTCCATATTGTCACATTTCTCCCCCTGGCCCCTCCATCCTCCATGTTGTCACATTTCTCCCCACATGGCCCCCTCCATCCTCCATGTTCTCACATTTCTCCCCACATGGCCCCCTCCATCCTCCATGTTCTCACATTTCTCCCCACATGGCCCCCTCCATCCTCCATGTTCTCACATTTCTCCCCACATGGCCCCCTCCATCCTCCATATTGTCACAATTCTCTCCCCAAATGGCCCCCTCCATCCTCCATATTGTCACATTTCTCCCCCCTGGCCCCCTCCATGTTGTCACATTTCTCCCCCTGGCCCCTCCATCCTCCATATTGTCACATTTCTCCCCCTGGCCCCCTCCATCCTCCATATTGTCACATTTCTCCCCACATGGCCCCCTCCATCCTCCATATTGTCACATTTCTCCCCACATGGCCCCCTCCATCCACCATATTGTCACATTTCTCCCCCTGGCCCTCTCCATCCTCCATATTGTCACATTTCTCCCCCTGGCCCCCTCCATCCTCCATATTGTTACATTTCTCCCCACATGGCCCCTCCATCCTCCATATTGTCACATTTCTCCCCACATGGCCCCTCCATCCTCCATGTTGTCACATTTCTTCCCCCTGCTCTCCCCCATCCATATTGTCACATTTCTTCCTCCCTGCTCTCCCCCATCCATATTGTCACATTTCTCTCCCCCGGCCCCTCCATCCTCCATGTTGTCACATTTCTCTCCCCCGGCCCCCTCCATCCTCCATGTTGTCACATTTCTCTCCCCCAGCCCCCTCCTTGCCATCTGTTGTCACATGATCACACTCACTACCCGTCCCTAACACGACCTGACCTGTCCTGACTCCTGTCTGTGGACTGTCAGCAACTCTAGGCAGCCTCTGCTCTGGCTGCTTCCTGCCGCTGCCACGCCGCTTACTCACCAGCAGGGGAGGGCTGGCAGCCTTAGTCCTGGGGGGGAAATCCAGTCAAGTGGCCCGTTGCACCACCGAATCAGCTCACCAGAGGGCTCTTTTCCTTGTGTCTAACCCATTGCGTGATAGCGAGCCAAGCCCCATTCCGGACAGCAGAGACATGGAGCAGTATCATGATTGACTGATCTTTTATTACTACAAAATCACAGTAACAACTTCATCTCATTGTGATTTTGTTGTAAAAAGATCACAGAGAGGCACAGAGCGTTATCAATCGTGTTACTGCTCTGTGTCTCTGGGGGGCTTGGCTCGCTATCACGCAGCGGATTAGCCTCACAGGATCCGCTCATGTTAAAGATCCCTAACCCCAATGCATGGCTACAATTACCCAGTCCTAATAAAATCTGGTCCTACCTTATCCAGGGTGTCGCTGGCATCGGCGTGATGTCCACTAGATCCAGAACAAGGTCCCTGTGGTGATAGAGAAAAAAAAGTATAATCACATAAGGAAGGGATAGTGACTGCCCCTGTGATATCACCAGCAGGGGCGCTGTGCTGGCCTGTAAGACTGAGCCATGCCAATGTATAGCAGGGTAATCTAGGACATTTCCCTAAGTGCTACCACACAGTACTAATGCCCACCTTGTGCCCCCACAGTAATTATGCCCACCTTTGTTCCTGTCACAGCAGTAATGCCCAGATTATGTGCCCCCTCACAGCAGTAATGCCCAGATTATGTGCCCCCTCACAGCAGTAACGCCCAGATTATGTGCCCCCTCACAGCAGTAATGCCCAGATTATGTGCCCCCTCACAGTAGCAATGCCCAGATTATGTGCCCCTGACAGTAGCAACGCCATATTATGTGCCCCCTCACAGTAGCAATGCCATATTATGTGCCCCCTCACAGTAGCAATGCCATATTATGTGCCCCTCACAGTAGCAATGCCCAGATTATGTGCCCCCTCACAGTAATTATGCCATCATTTGTGCCCCCTCACAGTAATTTTGCCATCATTTGTGCCCCCTCACAGTAATTTCGCCATCATTTGTGCCCCTTCACAGTAATTATGCCATCATTTGTGCCCCCTCACAGTAATTTTGCCATCATTTGTGCCCCCTCACAGTAATTTCGCCATCATTTGTGCCCCCCAAAGTAATTATGACATCATTTGTGCCCCCTCACAGTAATTTTGCCATCATTCCCCCCACAGTCATTTTGCCATCATTTGTGCCCCCTCACATTTATTATGCCATCATTTGTGCCCCCTCACAGTAATTTTGCCATCATTTGTGCCCCCTCACAGTAATTTTGCCATCATTTGTGCCCCCTCACATTTATTATGCCATCATTTGTGCCCCCTCACAGTAATTTTGCCATCATTTGTGCCCCCTCACAGTAATTATGCTATCATTTGTGCCCCCTCACAGTAATTTTGCCATCATTCCCCCCACAGTAATTTTGCCATCATTTGTGCCCCCTTCAGAGTAATTTTGCCATCATTTGTGCCCCCTCACATTTATTATGCCATCATTTGTGCCCCCTCACAGTAATTTTGCCATAATTTGTGCCCCCCTCAGAGTAATTTTGCCATCATTCCCCCCCTCACAGTAATTTTGCCATCATTCCCCCCCCCCCCCTTTGGTGTGAAGTGTTAGGAGCAAAACAAAAAACAAAAAAGCATACTTACCTTCTCCACTGATGACAGGCTCGGCTCCCACACTGACCCTGCTACAGGCTGTGCAAGGGAAGACTGATTCCCGGGCTTTCACAGCTCCTCCTGCAGCCAGCAGCAGGAAGTGCGGCCAGCAGGGGGAGCTCCTGAGCTGTGAAGCAGTGAGGTCTCACTGCTTCACTACGGAACGGCCCGGTGTGTGTGTAAGTTCGCCGGCGTGTGTGTGTGTGATGTGGTGCAGGGAGCTGCAGGACCGGATCGGGATCCCTGCTTCTCACCGGTCCTGAGAACCGGCTGTGATTTCAACAAACGGTTCGGCAGAACCGGAGAGAACCGGCTGGATCCCACCCCTGGCCTAGTGTCACAAGGCGGGAAAAATTGTTGAAGATGGTGAAGGAGTACATAGCAGACCGTGCCAGCGTCCTCAGTGATCCCTCTGTGCCTTACAACTACTGGGTGTCCAAACAGGATACGTGGCACAAACTGGCACTCTACAGCTATAGCTAAATGATAAAGAACATGTAAGATATACTATATTGGACTGTAGTATTCAGGGTAAATGACCATGTGGGCACTTTGCGATAAATAAGTGGGTTTTGGGTTGCGGCACTCAGTCTTAAGGGTTCGTCATCGACATCACTATTTTAGATGGTTAGCACACCTGCAGGCCCTCAGCTACATTATTTTACTCAGTTTTATTGCGCCCAGGGCCACGGCCTCTGTGTGCACCATCATTCCAACTGATACATTCTAGAGTGACCAAAGTAGTTATGGTTATGATTAGTGTTGATCGAGCACCCAAGTGCTCGGGCCGAACACCTCGGGATGCTCGGGTGCTCTATAGAGCACCCGAGTATAATGGAAGTCAATGGGAGAACCCGAGCATTAAACCAGCTATGAAGAGGGGAGGGTGCCTGGTTCATAGGAAAAGGTTAGAAATTAATGGAAACACCACCAAAATGGTTCGGGACCAGAATGGGATGCATCCTTGACTCCCAGGTCGCTGCTGGGAACGATGTTGTCCGAGTAGTGCGTAACTTTTACAGACTGACAATAATACGCACAAAACCAAGGATAAAATTGATTTTAGAGGAAAAATTGTTAGGAAACATTCTTTCCTGTATATTTACTTGTATATAAAGTGCAAATGCTGCCAAAAATTACAAGCAAGAGGCACTCCGATGCAACCTGTATATACCACATAAAAGAAGGGCCTCATTCACATTGTGGTACCATTGGTCAAAAACATTTGGAAAAAGGGCCTGCTGATCTGACCATCTAAAACACTAGAGGTGAGGACCTACTGTTGAGCTGACCCTTTAAAACATTATGGGTGAGGGCCTGCTAGTGAGCTGACCCTAAAAAATATTGTAGGTTAGGGCCTGCTGGTGAGCTGACCCTCTAAAAGGTTGTAGGTGAGGCCCTGCAGATGAGAAGACCCTGTAAAACTTTATATGCGAGGGCCTGCAGGTGAGCTAACCCTGTAAAACATTATATGTGAGGGCCTGCAGGTGAGCTGACCCTCTAAAAAATAATATGTGAGGGCCTGCAGGTGAGCTGACCCTGTAAAAGATTGTAGGTGAGGGCCTGCTGCTGAGCTGACCATCTAAAAAATTATATGCAAGGGCCTGCAGGTTAGCTGACCCTGTAAAACATTATATGCGAGGGCCTGAAGGTGAGCTTACCCTGTAAAAAATGATATGCGAGGGCCTGCAGGTGAGCTGACCCTGTAAAAAATGATATGTGAGGGCCTGCAGGTGAGCTGACCCTGTAAAAAATTATAAGTGAGGGCCTTGACTACTGAGACTGGACTTGGTGGAAGACAGGGTGGTGCTTAACCGACTGAAAGCATTATCTGCTGCAATTTAACCGACCACCTGGTCGCACTGGTCTGACTTCAAGAGCGATGTCCTGTGCCGTCCTGCAAACTGGGACATGAAGCTAGGTATCGTGGTTGATTGTTTTTCTGGCAGCAGGCACAGTTTTAACACACCCAGGGCCATGGTCTCTGCGTGCAGCATCAGCATCATTGCCACTTCCCCGTCCCTTACTGCTCGCCTTCTTCATTTGAAATTTTATATATGCTTGAAAGTATGTCACACGTACAGTATCGTAGGATTTGGAAGTGTATGCGCAAAAAATTAAAAAAGGTATTTGGGATGTGGAAACGTCAAAAAGGAGATATCCCGCAGATAATGTCAATGCTGCCACCAGCGGCTAATAAAAAATTACAGGTATTTGGGATAAGTAAATGTTATACAGGAGAAGTACCACAGGTAATGTCACTGTCCACAGAGTCTATGGAAAAAGTACACTGTATGTCACAGATAAAACACGTTACACTGCAGATGTAGCACTGGTAATATCAGAAGCAGACACCGTCTATTGAAAAAGTACACTGTATATCACAGATACATTTTTTTAACGCACACGGTACACTGGAGATGGGGCACTGGTAATGCCACTGTCAAAAGCGGACACCGTCTATTGACACAGTACACTGTATGTCAGAGATAAATTTTTTAAATGCACACGTTACACTTTAGATGTGGCACTGGTAATGTCACTGTCAGAAGCGGACACCGTCTATTGAAAAAGTACTCAAGTATGTCACAGATACATGTTTTCAGCGCACAACGAACACTGGAGATGTGGCACTGGTAATGTCACTGTCAGAAGCAGACACCATCTATTAAAAAGTACACTGTATGTCACTGATAAAAATATTTAATGCACACGTTACAGTTTAGATGTGGCCCTGGTAATGTCACTGTCAAGGCGGACACCGTCTATTGAAAAAGTACACTGCATGTCACAGATACATTTTTTTAACGCACAGGGTACACTGGAGATGTGGCAGTGGTAATGTCACTGTCAGAAGCAGACACTGTCTATTGAAAAAGTACACTGTATGTTACTGATAAAAATATTTCAGTACACACGTTACACTGCAGATGTGGTGCAGCTAATTTAACTGTCCGCAGCGGACACAGTCTACTGTAAAAGTACACTGGATGTCACAGATATTTTTGGGATGCGCACACTTTACACAGGAGATCTGGCGCAGATAATTTAACTGTCCGCAGCGGACACAGTCTACGGTAAAAGTACACTGGATGTCAGAGATAAATTTTTTAAATGCACACGTTACACTTTAGATGTGGCACTGGTAATGTCACTGTCAGAAGCGGACACCGTCTATTGAAAAAGTACTCAAGTATGTCACAGATACATGTTTTCAGCGCACAACGAACACTGGAGATGTGGCACTGGTAATGTCACTGTCAGAAGCAGACACCATCTATTAAAAAAGTACACTGTATGTCACTGATAAAAATATTTAACGCACACGTTACAGTTTAGATGTGGCCCTGGTAATGTCACTGTCAAAGGCGGACGCCGTCTATTGAAAAAGTACACTGCATGTCACAGATACATTTTTTTAACGCACAGGGTACACTGGAGATGTGGCAGTGGTAATGTCACTGTCAGAAGCGGACACTGTCTATTGAAAAAGTACACTGTATGTTACTGATAAAAATATTTCAGTACACACATTACACTGCAGATGTGGTGCAGCTAATTTAACTGTCCGCAGCGGACACGGTCTACGGTAAAAGTACACTGGATGTCACAGATATTTTTGGGATGCGCACACTTTACACAGGAGATCTGGCGCAGATAATTTAACTGTCCGCAGCGGACACAGTCTACGGTAAAAGTACACTGGATGTCACAGATAAAACACGTTACACTGCAGATGTAGCACTGGTAATATCAGAAGCAGACACCGTCTATTGAAAAAGTACACTGTATATCACAGATACATTTTTTTAATGCACACGGTACACTGGAGATGGAGCACTGGTAATGCCACTGTCAAAAGCGGACACCGTCTATTGACACAGTACACTGTATGTCAGAGATAAATTTTTTAAATGCACACGTTACACTTTAGATGTGGCACTGGTAATGTCACTGTCAGAATAGGACACCGTCTATTGAAAAAGTACTCAAGTATGTCACAGATACATGTTTTCAGCGCACAACGAACACTGGAGATGTGGCACTGGTAATGTCACTGTCAGAAGCAGACACCATCTATTAAAAAAGTACACTGTATGTCACTGATAAAAATATTTAACGCACACGTTACAGTTTAGATGTGGCCCTGGTAATGTCACTGTCAAAGGCGGACACCGTCTATTGAAAAAGTACACTGCATGTCACAGATACATTTTTTTAACGCACAGGGTACACTGGAGATGTGGCAGTGGTAATGTCACTGTCAGAAGCAGACACTGTCTATTGAAAAAGTACACTGTATGTTACTGATAAAAATATTTCAGTACACATGTTACACTGCAGATGTGGTGCAGCTAATTTAACTGTCCGCAGCGGACACAGTCTACTGTAAAAGTACACTGGATGTCACAGATATTTTTGGGATGCGCACACTTTACACAGGAGATCTGGCGCAGATAATTTAACTGTCAGCAGCGGACACAGTCTACGGTAAAAGTACACTGGATGTCACAGATATTTTTTGGGATGTGCACACAATATATTCCTGCTGCCACACACAATAGTCCTTAAAAGGACTTTTGAGTCTGTAAAGTCTTAGCAATTTAGCGTAGGTTGCGTTACAAATATATATTGCTGCTGTCACACACAATAGTCTCTGAAAAGTTTTTCTAATAAAAATAATCCAATATCACTCCCTACACTGTCTGTCTCTTCCTATGCACAGCTCTCCCTGACTAAGGCCTCATGCACACGGCCGTTGTTGGGGTCCGCGTCCGAGCCGCATATTTTGTGGCTCGGGCGCGGACCCATTCACTTCAATGGGGCCGCATCCGTTGCTCCGTTCCGTGCCCCCGGACAAGAATAGGCATTTCTATAATGGGCCGCTTTCCGTTCCGCAAATAACGGAACGCGGAGCAGCTACATGCACACGACACCAACAGTCGTGTGCATGTAGCCGACCGTTGGTGTTTTGCGGTTCGCAAACCGCGGATCCGCAAAACACGCAAGCTGCTCCGCGTTCCGTTACGCAATTTGCGGAACGGAAAGCGGCCCATTATAGAAATGCCTATTCTTGTCCACCAAACGGACAAGAATAGGACATGCTCTATTTTTTTTGCGGGGGCACGGAACGGAGCAACAGATGCGGACAGCACTCCGTGTGCTGTCCGCATCTTTTGCGGCCCCATTGAAGTGAATGGGTCCGCGCCCGAGCCGCAAAATATGCGGCTCGGACGCGGACCACAACAACGGCCGTGTGCATGAGGCCTAAGACTGAGCCGAACACGCTCCATCGGGTGCAATATAGCACCCAATGACGCAGTCCGGCAAGCCAGTCACTGTAATGCCAGTAACCAAAATGGCTACGGCATTAGGCCTCATGCACACAAACGTATTTTGTTTCTGTGTCTGTTCCGTTTTTTTTTGCAGATAGGATGCAGAGCCATTCATTTCAATGGGTCCGCAAAAAATGCGGACAGCACATCGTGTGCTATCCGCAACCATATGTCCGTTCCGTAGCCCCGCAAAAAAAAAATATAACATGTCCTATTCTTGTCCGTTTAAAGGGGTATTCCCATCATAATGATCACTGTTAAATCTGTTAATGATTTGACAGTGATCATTTTTGTAAATATATTTAATTACCCAATTCCCACCCTTTTTAAGAAATTCATCCCCACTTACCTGATTGTTGTCCTTCGGTCCTTGCGCAGAAGACGACTTCTTTTCTCCCAGCCGGTCCGCGCGCTGTCCTGAACGCGTTCAGTCCAGCGCGCGGCCCAGCTGGGAGAAGACTTTAATTAAGATGAAGCCCGCCCCAGCCATAATCCAGGAAGTGAATTGCGGGCTTGCAGCAGGTAAGTATGAAAATGCTAAGTGGGACAACCCCTTTAAGGCATCGTTACAATGGATCTACACAAAAAAAACAGATGGCATATGGATGTCATCCCTTTTTTTGCGTATCTGCAATTTGCGGACCGCAAAACACATACTGTCTTGTGCATGTGGCCTTACAGTGAGGGCAGCACTTACCTGCATGTTTATTGGCTGCACAGCAGCCAAGAAACGTGTGGGAAGGAGACTCGAGCATTGTGCTCGAGCACATGCTGTATTCGGCCGAATACCGCCATGTGCCGAGCATAGCGATGCTCGAGCCGAACTGGTGTTTGGCTGAGCATACTCTCTCAACACTAGTTATGATCAGATCAGGATCTCATCACGTTATTGCAGTGTGTTTGCTTGTTGGAAGTTTGTCCTTGCTATCTGCCTGTAGAAAGGCTCTGATGTAGTCAACACCTCCCTTTTTCTTGTGCCTGGTTACCACTTTTCGTGTTATATTGTTAGGGCCCGTTCACACAGCGGGTCTTACTGCAGAATTGTGGTATGAACAGTCGCGCCAAAACTCGCATCCTTTCTGCCTCCCATAGATCTCAGTGGGAGGCAATGCTGAAGATCACAGAGCAGTAATGTCCCTAAGGCTACATGCACACGACCGTTGTTTGTTTCCGCGTCCGTTCCGTTTTTTTTCACTGATAGGGTGCTTCCCCATTCATTTCAATGGGTCCGTCAAAAAATGCGGATGGTCAACCGTTTTTGTTCCGCATCCGTGATCCGTGTTTTCATTCCGTCAAAAAAATAGTGCATGTCCTATTTTTTTCACGTTTGCGGACAAGGATAGGCATTTTTACATTGGATCTGCCATAAACATCGGATCCGTCAAAAAAAACGGTCCGTCATCCAAAATTTCAAGGAGGAGCGGACGCGGAGGCAGGCAACGGTCGTGTGCATGTAGCCTAAGGGTACTTTCACACTAGAGTTAGTGTGATCCGGCGTCGGAGCTGCCTGCCGGATCCGCCATTCAGTGTGACAACTGACAGCATTTGTAGACGGATCCGGGTGCGGATCCGTCTACAAATGCATTGCAAGAACGGATCCGTCCTTCCGCTTGTCATGCGGATGGACGGATCCGTCTTGCAGTCTTTTTCACAGTTTTCCCGGTCTGCGCATAGATCCGTCCTTCAGTTGTTTCACAATGTCGGATCCGGCACTAATGCAAGTCAATGGGAATTAGTGCTGGATCCGGCATTCAGGCGACTGATCAGGCATTTTGGACGGACATAATACCGCAGCATGCTGCGGTATTATGTCCGGCCAAAACGCCTGACAGTGACTGAACGGAAGGCATACTGATGCAAACTGAACGGATTTCTATCCATTCAGAATGCATTGGGATATGCCTGATCAGTTATTTTCCGGCATAGAGCCCTTTTGACGGAACTCTATGCCAGAAAAGAATAACGCAAGTGTGAAAGTACCCTAAACCAGGCATGCTCAACCTGCGGCCCTCCAGCTGCTGCAAAACTACAACTCCCAGCATGCCTGGCCAGCTTACAGCTATCAGCCTACTGCAGGGCATGTTGGGAGTTGTGGTTTTACAACAGCTGGAGGGCCGCAGGTTGATCATCCCTGCAAAACGCTCTCTGCCATTGAGATATATAGGAGCCAGAAAGGACGTGGCTGCTAGAGGGGTTTTTGGCAGAATTTCGGCGCTGCTCTCCTCACCAAAATTACCCAGTAAAACCCATTGTGTGAAAGAGCCCTTACTGTTCACATCTTCTGTGTAATAATTTTGCTTCCTACTGTTTGTGGAAATTTTGTCTGGAAATAAACCTCATCTGTATTCTGCATGCATGTCATTCAGTGGAGCAGAAGCTGTTTGATAGATATCAGGTGATGCTGGTCAATACAGACAACCATAGCCATATTGTCTCATGAGCTCCTACTTCATCCTAGGGCTAACTAGCCAGGTCTCCCAGATTTGTTAAAATTAGTGAAAACAACAACATAAAACCATAGGTGGGCACTGCAGATTACTTTGATCACCTTTATTTACCCACATATTTTTTTCACATTTTCCATTGATTCAGGATAAAATGCAATAATCTCTGCTACCACCGGGTGTCAGTAGTTTAATGTTACAAATTTTGTAAGGAAAAAAATTGGAAAAAAATGAATATGTGTGATATTGTTATAGTCTAACAATCTGGTAAGCACAGGTTACATTCAGTACTGAAATGTTCATTCAATATCACAGCATTTTATTTATTTCTTGATTGTATTTTTTACTTCTATATTTAACATAAGGATTGAAAAGTCTAGCAAAAAAAAAAAAAAAAAAAAAACGCAAATAGAAAAAATAAATAAATGATGAAACTCACCTCCTTAACCCCTTGGTGACCTCAGTCATATGGCGGAAGTCACCACTTTTAAGATGGAGCCCGCTTGTGTGTGCAGTGGGCACCATTGCCACCATGTTTCTGCTGTTTCAAACAGCAGAGACCCATAGTGGATGTATGTGATCAGCCCTATGGGCATTTTTTGTCACTTCACCTCCCCAATTTTTTTTTTATAAAAAGTGATCAAAAAGTTGCACACAATTCAAATTAGTATCACTGAAAAGTAATGATTGCCCCTCAAAAAATGAGCCCTCATACAGCTCTGTAAACATAACTCCCTACAAGGTATAGGGTAGCGATGAGCAAATCTAAGATGACGAATGCGAATTTCCTCGCGCTTCCTGGTAACGAATTGCATTTTTTTCTAAAATGGCTGCTACACGTGTGAGGACATGGGGCAAGGAACTCTGGGAAGGCGGGATAACCCATACTGACATGCATGCAGCCAATCAGCAGCCAGCCAGTCACAGCCCTATAAATAGCGGCAGCCATCTTAGATTCAGCCATTCACCAGCGTACTTAGTGCAGGGAGAGACGTCTGCAAGCGGTAGGGACAGTGATAGGAAAGACTTGATTGTGGTGAAAAAAACTATTTACAAGTGCAGGGAAAGATTACTCAAGGTGTAGGGAAAGGATAGGAAGGAATCATTCCACAGCATTTATGTTGAACAGGGTTCAGTCGGGGAGGTGACAGCCTGGGCAATAGGAACAATCCTATTACACCTTGCTGCAGTGACTGGGGATCCAAATTGCCATTATACAGCTCTGTAATTCCAGCAAATCGTTCTTGTTATTGTGGTGCAAGTGCTGTTTGATACAGCAATTAACAGGGTTTATTACAAGGAAATATTTATATGTCTTATTTGCCCTTGTGCAGTGCAGTTATATGTTCTAAAGCATTTTTTGGGTTATATTAGTGGGAAAAAAGGGCTTATTAGCCATTGTGTGGTGAAGGGTGAAAATTACAGCCTTTTTTGTCGTGTATTAGTGGCAAAAGTAAAATATATTTTCCGCTCAGCGGTGCAGTTATCTGTTCTAAAGCCCTTATTTCCGTGTATTAGTGGAAAAAGAAAAATAAATTTGCCGCTCATCGGTGCAGTCATCTGTTTAAAGCCCTTTTTTGCGTGTACTAGTGGAAAAAGGAAAAATATCTTTGACGCTCAGCGGTGCAGTTATCTGTTTTAAAACCCTTTTTTCTATGTATTAGTGGAAAAAGAAAAAATATCTTTGCCGCTCAATAGTGCAGTAATATATTCAGAAGCCTTGTTTGCCGTGTATTAGTGGTGAAATAATATTTGGTCTAACATTGGATTATTTGATCTAACAGTATGTCAGACAAAGAAGTGCCAGGCCCTGCACAGGGGAGTGGCAGAGGCCTAAATGTTTCTGGCGCAGGCAGAGGTCACAGTAGAGTGAGGGGGTGTGGCAGCAGGGGTCGCAGCGAGAGGCCTGAGCTCCTGGTGTCCTCTAGCGGTCGTGTCTTGACCAGGAACCCAGCAGCTCTTGAATGGTTGACTCAGTCATCCACTTCGTCCCAAGTGACATCAGACACCCTCAGCCAAGAGTCGGTGGGTTCCTCTGACACAACGCTTAGTTGGGATGGCCCGGGAGCAGGCCCTGTGCCTTCACCTGTCCTCAACCTGTCCTTTTCTGTTCCCTCACCCAAAAAAATATTATATGCTGATGGCTCGGCTCCACTTTTCAGCGAGGATGAGCTACTAGAGGACAGTCAGCAGCTAGTGCCCAGCCAAGATCTGGAGGACACATACGCCGCTTCATTCACTAGGTGGGCAAGTAGTGATGAGAAGAGTGGCGTAGGAGCTGGTGTTGCGAGCTGTCAGGCTCCTGACCCAGAGACCGTTGAGGAGGACATCAGTGACGTGCAGACAGTACTTGATGATGAGGCTGTAGCTGATCGCACTTCGGAGGCGGATGACGAAGGGGCTACATCATCATCGGCCAGGGGCGTAGCTAACGGCTCATGGGCCCTGGTGCAAGAGTTCAGCTTGGGCCCCCCTTCCCTCAATGCTTTGTGTGTCTTCTTATGCGACACAAGGGTCTTTGGGCCCCCTCAGGCTCCTGGGCCCGGTAGCGACTGCTACCTCTGCACCCCCTATAGCTACGCCCATGTCATCGACAGAAGAGGGCGGCAGCTTGCCCGTGTGCCAGTGGCTGAGCCAGCAAGTCGCTAGCATGGCCGGGAGTCAGCAGGGTGGCAACAGAGGGAGGTTGGAAGTGAAACATGCCTGGGGGAGACCACCCGCGTCGCAAGAGCCTACCTGCCCGGGAAGCAGCGGTGCACTGGTTCACGGAAGCAGCAGCGGTAGCAGTCAGTCAGTGCGTAGTGTTGGGGGTAAAATCACCTACTCGCGGTTTGGCAGTTTTTTGTTAAGCCGCCGGAGATGGTGAACATGGCCATATGTAGAATATGTGGGCAGAAGGGGAAGTGTGGCCAGGGTGCCAATGTTGGCACCACGGCCCTGCATCAACATAAGCAGCGTCACCATAAAGTGGCATGGGACAACTATAGCTCCGATGTGGTGGTCCAGCCTGCCGCAGCAACCCCTGCATCACCCAGTGGCACGCACCCGGTTTCAGGCAGTCAAGGCTCCACTACCTCATGCGAATGGAGCTTTCTGTCCTTTCCATCATCTGCTGCATCCTCCAACATAGGCTGAAATGCGACGTTTCCACCCGTTGGAATTCCACATGTTGGACCGACTATACGAACAAAGAAAGGCCATAGACGATTTCTTGATGATGCAACCTGATAGGAGTACTCCCCTGTGTAACTTCGTTGTCAGCCAGTGGCAGCTCATGCGTGACACCTGCCGTTTGCCCTTTGAGGATGCCATGTTATTTGTCAGTCACCAGGACTACGGGATGAACAATGTCATTCCACTGCTTCATGTCCTGGAACAGATGCTGGTAAATCTGGATTGTCAGGGGACTGGAGACGTGGCACCTAGATCTCACGGCCACATGAGCCCTGTGGGGGCTGAACTGGAGGAGGAGGAGGAAGACATTGGAGCACAAGCAATGTGTAGCGAAACAGGTGGTTTTTCTACACAAGTGACAGGACAGGAGGAGCAAGAGCAGCCAGAGGAGCTACAGGGCGATGAGGAAGATGAGGCAGAGGACCCAGACACACCGTGGCAGTATGCAGTGGAGATGGAAGCAGGGAGTCACTCCAAGTCACTTATACAAATGGGCCGATGCATGCTCACTTGCTTGCGTAGTGACAGCCGAATTGTCACCATTCGGCAGAGGGAGGACTTCTGGATCTCCACCTTAGGACAAACTGAACTACTATAGAGACATCCTATGTAGTCAATTGGCCGCTGCCTATCTGCGCCATCGTCCATCCTCTCGCAGGTCCGACCGGGGGCTGCTGGGAAGTGGTGGGGTGGAACGAGCAGCACCAGCTCTATCAGCATCAGCCTGAGTCTAGAGTCACTGATGAGCAGCTTTCTTCACCCGCATACTGAAGAAACTACTCACCAGCAGGAGCAGACTGTCATTGTGCCACTGTGTGGCCTCCTGATGCTGCTGCCACCTCCACAATCTTTTGTCGGCGTGCCACTCTGTGGCTTCCTCATGCTGCCGTCACCTTCAGACTCTGTCACTGTGCCACTCTGTGGTCTCCTCATGCTGTTCCCACCCTCCCCACTTCATGGCTAGGCCCCGATTTTGCCTTTTGGGCTGGCTGACATTATCATTTATTTGACCCTTCTTCTGATCTGTCAGAAGAAAGGAAAAATGAGACACACAACGGATCCTATCTGTGTAGCAGCTGTAAGGCCTGTATGGTCCCATCAGAATGGGCTTGTGATTTGGTAGCCAAAAGCAGGAGTGGGTACAAAACACAGAAGACATGCAAATATTCCATTCACATGTCATCTCTGTTTTAGATCCACTCCTGTTTTTTTTTTTTTTGGCATTAGAAGTACTGATGGATTACTGACCAAATTCTGACTGAGTGAAGGCGTATGCTTAACAGACAGGATACGTTTTTTGGGGGTTACTGATCAGAGTAAGGGCAAAATAATTAGTGAAGTCCACAAAAACTTACTTCTGATACCCTCTCCACTCTGTCAGGGGGCTCTATTTGTATACGCGTTTAATAAAACAGGTTCTGTAGACATCTATGTGGAATCAGCTGACGACGGTGTAAAAGGAGTACGCTTCTTCTTGACACTAACATCGACCTGTAAGGCTGAGTTCATATTTGAGTTTTTTGTCAGTTTTGGCCCAGTGACTGATCAAATAAGTGAAGTGTGCAGTGATTCTAAGAGCGATGCCTGTCATCTGCATGTCATACGGACTCACAGTATTATTTCACTACCAAAGCAGACTCCCTATGCGCGTTACTGCAAGGCACAGTGTTCTATACCTCTATAAAGGCTCTAAGCAGCCAGACTGTTCGTTCCAAACCAAATTTTCCCAGAAAAATTCAACGAACCAGCGAATTGAATTTTTGAAATATTCGCTCATCTATAGTATAGGGGTCAGAATATGGTGATGAAAATAAAAAATATATTTTTTTTTCAGTATTAAAACGCAACAAAAACTATACAATTATGGTATCGTTGTAATCGTACTAACCTGGAGAATGAAGCTAACAGGTCAATTTTACTACATAGGGAATGCTGTAAAAAACAAACAAAAAAAACATAAAACTGTGGCAGAATTGCATGACAGGGGTATTGGCTATGCGACGGGAGCCCCGCTACCTAAATTTGACCCCTTACCCCGGGCATACCTCTTGCTGCTAAATCTTAACCATTACATCCCACCCTTTGACAACCCCAACCCAATAAGACTCAGACACCAGACTGGAATGTAATGGCCACGCAGCCGTTTTATTAATACAATACCAATAAATGACCATAAATAACCATAAATAACCATAACCTCCACAGATAGGGGGAGGTCCTTGGAGCCCCATAAAACCACGAGCTGCCGAACTGAGTGTATGCCATCTTGCCTCCAGCCGTTAGCCCCAGCTCGGAGGCACCACCGAATGGGCCCCACTCGGTCCACCACCATAGCTCGCCAACAATGGGAGTCCAGCCCCCACCATGGGGCCCTCCCAATGTCCTCAAGCTCATCAGTACCCAACTCCAAGGAACTCCCCCTCACCCGCAGCCGCCGTGACAATCAAAGAAACCAAGGGAGGGAGGGTGGGAGCTTGCACTTTTCTGTACCTAAAAAATGGCGCCGCTTCCCTTCCGCTCAACCAATTTAACCCCCTATGCTCCACCCCTTTAAACAAACTATCCAATGCCCTAGCTCCTGATTCCCTAACACTCCCCTTTCTATCCCACCCCAGCCCCCAGGACCGCCTATTCCACCAACCCTTCCTGGGCTCCCTAACCCAAACCCCTGTCATGTTGTCCTCCCTTCAAAGGGGGGCCCCTGCCCCCCCCCAGTCCGGCCATTGCTTGACAGGGGTATTGGCTATGCGACGGGAACCCCGCTACCTAAATTTGACCCCTTACCCCGGGCATACCTCTTGCTACTAAATCTTAACCATTACATCCCACCCTTTGACAACCCCAACCCAATAAGACTCAGACACCAGACTGGAATGTAATGGCCACAGCAGCCGTTTTAATAATACAATACCAATAAATAACCATAAATAACCATAACCTCCACAGATAGGGGGAGGTCCTTGGAGCCCCATAAAACCACGAGCTGCCGAACCGAGTGTATGCCATCTTGCCTCCAGCCGTTAGCCCCAGCTCGGAGGCACCACCGAATGGGCCCCACTCGGTCCACCACCATAGCTCGCCCACCATGGGAGTCCAGCCCCCACCATGGGGCCCTCCTAATGTCCTCAAGCTCATCAGTACCCAACTCCAAGGAACTCCCCCTAACCCCGCCACGACGCGCAGCTTTGACCCCTTAACGCTGCGTGTTCCTCCACATTCTTAGGGCCACTTCAATACCCTCCTGCAGCGCCAAGCACCACATGTCCAACCCCACGGCATTAAGATGCACCCAATCGGATCTCCAGAAAGCCCCAACGCCACCCTCCAAATCCCTATGCCGCACCACCACTGCCCCATTCCTGGCCATAAACCGACCCACCGCCCGATTCACTTTAATCCGGGCCCTATTCACCGCCTCCACCGATCGGGCCTCCCGCCACACCTGCCTCGGAACTAAGTCCGACCAAACGGTCACCAACCCAGGGAACAAAGACCACAACCTCAACATATCCCACTTAATGTCCCTCACCAGCTCCCTAATTGGCCTCGCCGCCAAATCATTGCCCCCCGCGTGAATCACTAACACATCCGGCGCCCTGTCCAACCTCACAAATCTATGCACCTCAGGCAACACTCCACTCCAAACCATACCCCTCTTGCCCAACCATCTCATCACAGCCGACTCCCGCGAAAATCCCAGCTGCTGACCATCCGGCCGAACCGCTGCCCGAACGGCCCCCCAGCAGACGTACGAATGCCCGAGTATCCAAACTAAAGCGGGCCCCGCACCAGAAACGAGAAAACACAACGACCCCACCATTAACCATGCAAACCCCCAAAAAAACTAAAACAAAAACAAACCCCAGACCAGTAAACCGGGCACTTATAAACGATCCAACCGGACATAAGACTTAAACCGCGCCGATTCCCAGCGCCCAATCCGCCGAATGACCTCTTCACCCAAACCCAACCGAGCCGCCTCGGTGGCCGCCCCAATCCGAAACGAATGGCTAGTGTGCCCCGCCCTGTCCAACCCCAGATGGTCCAAACACCTGTGAAACACGGACGAGAACTGGAAACGGGACAAAAACAACCCGTTTTCATGCACTAACAGCGGAACCACACCGCTCCCGGCCCCCAACCCAAACTCCCGCAAACACCGGACCGGGCACATACGACAGCCCTCAACCTGGAACAAAACCACTCTCCTCCCCTCCCCTCGGGATCCGTCTTTGAACGCCGAACCAAAAACTCCACCCTATCAGGAAACAGATCAACATCCTCCTTCAACAAGCCCCTCAAGCGACGCACAGAAGGACAAACCAGCTCCCCCAAGCGCAACGCCCAAAAAATGCTAAAGAAAAAGCCAATTGGAACAGCCTGACCTCCCACACCGAGGTACAAACAGACTCCAACTGCCGACCCAAATCCAACAACAACGTAAACGACACCGGTGTCCTGGAATCCACACCCGTCCTCAAACGCCGCCACCCCCTCAAGGCCTGTACCACTAAAAATGACTTAGTCAAGTCCCGCAACCCCCGCAAACGAAAACCAAACGCCAAACCCGCAATGTAACCGTTGATTTTACTGACCGACCATCCCTCCTCCCTACACTGACTCAAAAACAACAACAAAGCAAGCTTCAACTCCCCGGGACCCGCACCCAATCTCCCACACTAAACCTCCCAGCAACTCCAAGCCCTCCTGTACAATGCCCACGTACCGGGCGCCAAGGAAGCCCGAAGGAGTTCGGTCACCGCTCCTCCAACAGATCCCACAGCCAAGCTGGACAGTCCACACCCGCCGCGTCCGCCTCCGGAGCCAGCCGCCGAAACCGGTCCCACTGCGAACGAGAAAGGGCGTCAGCAATACAATTCTCCACCCCGGGCACATGCACCGCCACCACCCAAGCATTAAGCGAAAGACACTCTAATACTAAACGCTGGAGAAGCCGAACCACCAAGGGAGACGACGCAGACAACACATTGATAGCCTGAACCACCCCCAGGTTATCGCAGTGAAACCGCACCTTCCTATTCCGAAAACGGTCCCCCCATAACACAACGGCCAATACTATCGGAAATAATTCCAACAAAGCCAAGTTCCGCACCCAACCACGTTCCACCCAAGCCACCGGCCAGCCACCTGCACACCAATGACCCCCACAAAACGCACCGAAACCTGAACCCCCGCCGCATCCGTGAACAATTCGAAATCAAACGCCTAACCACATTCCCCACAAACAACGAGCGACCGTTATAAGTCTCCAAAAAGGAGCTCCAAACCTGCAAGTCCGCTCGCAACTCCTTACCCAACCGAACAAAATGATGAGGGGCCTCCACCCCCGCTGTCGCCCCGCCAACCGCCTGCAAAACACCCTACCCATCGGCATGATCCGGCAAGCAAAGTTGAGCTTCCCCAACAACGACTGAAGGTCCCTCAACTGCAATTTCTTAACCCGCTGAGCCCTCGCCACCAGCCCTTTCAGATCCTCCAATTTATTAACAGGCAAACGACACTCCATTCTAACCGAATCTATCACAATCCCCAAAAAATTCAACTCAGTCACCGGGCCTACCGTCTTCTCCGACGCCAGCGGGACCCCAAAGGCCGCAAACAATGACCGCAACGTTTCCAACAACAACCCACAGACCTGCGACCCAGGAGGCCCAATGCACAGGAAATCAGCCAAATAATGAATCAAAGACTCACAACCCGATGAATCCACAACCGCCCATTCCAGAAACGTACTGAACGTCTCGAAATAAGCGCAGGACACAGAACAACCCATGGGCAGGCACCGGTCAACAAAAAACCCCCATTCCAAAAACAACCTAACAAATGATGACAATCAGGGTGGACCGGAAGCAACCGGAACGCCGCCTCAATGTCAACCTTAGCTAACAACGCCCCCGCCCCAAAACGTTTCACCCACGCGACCGCCGTGTCAAAAGAGGTGTAAACCACGGAGCACAACTCATGGTCAATCCCGTCGTTAACCGAAGAACCCCGCGGAAAGGACAGATGATGTATGAGCCAAAATTTATTCGGCTCACGCTTGGGCACGACCCCCAACGGGGACACCCGCAAGTTCCCAAATGGCGGCGTCTGAAACGGGCCCGCCATCCTACCCAACGCCACCTCCCTATCCAGCTTTTCCGACACCACTTCCGGATGTTCCCTGGCCGACCGCAAATTCCTATCCAACAAAACCGCTCCCCGACACGTGTGGGATCCAAAACCCCTCCGAAAACCCAGCCCGAATCAACGCCGCCGCCGCCCCGTCCGGATACCTATCGAGAAAGGGCGCCATCCTTGCCAGACGAATTGGCGTCACTCCCCTTGCTATTGCCCTCACCCCCTTTTTGCTTACCCCCCCGAAAACAACGGGCTGCCCCATGATTTCCCCCACACCCGGAGCATTCGTGCTTAACCTTGCACTTGACTCCGAACCGACAGTTGCGAAACACAACCCTTTCGCTGATGCGGCCGCCGTGTTGAATCTGCCCCCCCCCAGAGGTTCCCTCCCCCCGAAAGGGCTGGCCCGAACGAACAGGTGTGGTCACCTTCAACCACAAGGCAATATCCTTGTGATCCCAACGCATATCCGGGCGGACCGCTTTCCGCTGACGGAACTGCTCATCATAACGCAGCCACGCCACCATAGACCCGGTAAGCCTCCCCAATAGCATCCAGGTAACAAAACAACGCCGAGCAATTCTCCGGCGCCTTCTCCCCGATCACGCTCGCCAAAATCGCGAACGCCTGCAGCCAATTTGCAAACGTCCTCGGTATCAACCGATAACGCCACTTCTCCTCCTCTTTCTTCCCCTCATCTGTACGCGCCCTATCTAGATTAAACCGCTCAAGGGGAAGCAAGGAAAAAATCTCTACATATTCCCCCTTCCATATCCGCTCCCGCACTTCCTGCTTCAAATGGGCCCCCAACGGCCCCTCGAAACACACATACACCTCACCCTTAGCCCTGTCATCCAATCGTACCTCGGTCTCCACAGCACCGCCCCCTACCTGGGTTTCCACGGACACACCCGCCCCCGGCAAAGCCCTCCGCGGAGCCCCCGCCGATCCCGCAGCCCCTGATGGCCCGGGCACCCCCCAAGCCTGCGCCGGCGACGCTCCCCCCACACCCCAACCAGCCACTAAACCTGCCAGGCCCCCCAACAACTGCCCTAAACCCCGGCTCAAATCCACCTGGGACCCAGCCCCCGCCCCGGCCCCCAATCCCTGCACCACCTCCGCTATAGATCCCCATGCAATCTCACCTGGCTGCCTGGGCGCTGTGTTCCCATCAGCCGCAGATCCAGTCTCCGGACGTCCCCCTCCTGGAAGCGAAGCCGGCGATCCTTCTGCGACGTCGTCCTGTTGCCCCCTGGGGAAGCCACGTCCAGGGGCAACGCCATCGCTCCGCTCCGGAACCTGCGCTGCAGCCAGGAAGCTGCCACCTTCACCCCGCCCCCTGAACAAAGCTGGCAGGGGAGGGGGCAGGGGCTTCTCCATCTTCACCCCGTCCCCTGGTCCGGGCCAGACCAGAGACGCAAGGGGCCGCAGGCGTCTCACACACTGATCGTTGGGCGGGGCTAATGCTCTCCCGCTCTGCCTGGGGCCTGCTGCCGATGTCCTCATCCCCGGCAGCAGCCCCGCCCCTCCTAGTGCATCTCCACCGCTGGGGGGCCGCCTCCCCGCTGGGGGTGAAGGAGGCGCCCGCCGCTCCAGGTCCCGCTCCCTCGCTGCGCCTGCCGACAAAACGAGGTGGCCGAGGCCGGCCACCCCTCGGGCTCCGCCTACCAATCGGATTCCTCCCACGCCAGGGCCGTTCGGAAGGAGCTGGCACCACAGGCGCCCGGCGTGGAGGGTCCTCAGAAGGGCTTCGCGTCCGGCGCTGAGCCCGGGGGGGTGAGGCATGTGAGCTGTAGCGCACCGGCGGACGGGCCCGCCGCGGCCTGACCGCCCGAGGCTGAGGCAGAACTGGGGCCTCAGCCACCCCCCGCAGCAGCACCCGCACCTGCTCCTGGGCCCAGGCAGACCCCCGGACCTCCGCTGCCGCCCTCAGATCGGAAATCGCCGCCTCCAGCTGCTCCATGACAGGTACTCGCCAACTTGCACTTTTCTGTACCTAAAAAATGGCGCCGCTTCCCTTCCGCTCAACCAATTTAACCCCCTATGCTCCACCCCTTTAAACAAACTATCCAATGCCCTAGCTCCTGATTCCCTAACACTCCCCTTTCTATCCCACCCCAGCCCCCAGGACCGCCTATTCCACCAACTCTTCCCGGGCTCCCTAACCCAAACCCCTGTCATGTTGTCCCCCCCCCCCCAGTCCGGCCATTGCTTTCTTTTCCAATTGCACCCCTTTTGGAATTTTTTCCAGCTTCCCTCTACATCATATCTAATATTAAATAGTGCCATTAGAAAATAGAACTTGTTCTGCAAAAAATAATCCCTCATAAGGCTATGTGATCGAAAAAATAAAAAATTATATCTCTGGGAAGGTGGGAAGTGAAAAACGAAAACGCAAAAATGGAAAATTGCAAGGTCCTCTAAGGGTTAAATATCCTAAATCCCACAGCTGGCACTTTATACTCCAGACCGTGATATTTTTCCAGTTGGATGTTTTGCAGTCCGCAAATTGCGGATCTGCAAAACACAGATACTCGCAAAACACAGATACCTGCCGTGTGCACTTTGCAGTTTGACGAACGGAATGAGTGGCCCCTACCACGTTATTTTTTTGTGGAACGGTCATGCGGACCGAACACGGAATGCACATGGAGTAATATCCTTTTTTTTAAAAATAGTTTCACATTCGGGCTGCAAAAAACTGGAACGGACACAGAAATAAAATATACATTTGTGTGCATCAGCCTTCAATCTGAGAAATAGGTTGTCAAAACAACTAGGACCACCTAGTGTCAAGTGTACCCTCCTAGTCAGTGGAGCATACTTAAAACAACAGTCACCAGTGTTTTCGGATGGTTCTTCGCTGCGAGTCTCTGTAAGTGTTGGGATCAGTTCACATTCAAATGTTCAAAACGCAAAGATATTGAGACTGCGCGTCCCTTCCTCTCTTGTTTCCCACACTATGTCAATGTGGCACTTAAATCGAGTCTTCCAAGAGACCCAGGCTACTTTTAGCAGTTTTCTTTTCTGTACACTATAATGGCAATAAAAAGCTCCTCTGGTGCAATACCATCCTGTATAAATAATTATTTTTTTAAATTATACTCACAGAAGGAGCAATAAAAACAGCATAAAACACAATTTTCCTCTCGGTTTGCCCGACCCGGTTTCACTCGTGGAGCTTCGTCAGGGGCATCTGCATAATACTCCTCCCCCTCCCTTTTTATCTCCCAACCCACACACACCTGTGTTCATTATTCCAACCCTTACCTACACCGACTGAGATCTTGTTGAACGGACAAATCTTTAACCAGTATTCACACCTTGCCCTACATACATTTTACCACAAAAACGTTTATTCAGTCAGTGGAGCAATTTTGTCTACGTTTATAGACCTACTGTAGATGAAGATTTATTGATCCTGTCTAGTGTTGAGCAAACAGTTCGTGAATAGTTCTGGTTCGTACCGAATTTTGGGGTGTTTGGGACACGGACCTAAACCCGAACATTTTCTAAAAAGTTCAGGTTCGGGTCCGTTGTTCGGCGATTTCTTCCCGCTTTCAGAAGGGCTGCACAGCAGCCAATCAGCTAGCGTTTTACTTCTTGCCCTAAGAGCCCATCACAGCCATGCCTACTAATGGCATGGCTGTGATTGGCCAAGTGCAGCATGTGACCCAGCCTCTATTTAAGCTGGAGTCACGTAGCACCGCACGTCACACTGCTCTGATTAGTGTAGGGAGAGGCCGCAGCTTCTGTGAGGGCGAGATTAGGCAGGGAAAAGTCTGCATTAGCATCTAATGAAGTGATCGATCTACAGCTGTGAATGATTCAACTTCTGCTAGTTAATTGCTCACTGGTTTTTAGGCTGCACAGAGCGTTTTTCTGTCACTTTTTTTTTGGGGTGATCGGCGGACATTTTGTGACTTGTGGTGCACCATCACAAGCTGCCACCAAGTCCATCAACCCATCAATACTATTTTTTTTTTTGCTATAGCCTACATCAGGGGCTTGGCTGTGCCTATTGTCACCCCTAGAAACTCAGGATAGCAATTTCTTTATTTTATTAAGGGGTTAAATACAATTGCCAAAATCCCAATCCCCTAAATTTGGTGTTCCAGCTTTGGATAGCCAAGAATAATAGTGTCCGCCAAAACATATATTTTGTTCTGGGGTGAAATTCAATTGCCAAAATAGCAATACCCTGAATCTGGTGTCCCAGCTGTTGCAGGCCAAGTGTTAATCTGTCCGTAAAAGGGTATATTTTGTTCTGGGGTGAAATTCAATTGCCAATATAGCAATACCCTGAATCTGGTGTTCCAGCTGTTGCAGATCAAGTGTTAATTTGTCCGTAAAAGGGTATATTACACTCAGGGTGTATATACAAGTGCTGAGAGGGTCATCCTCATTAACTTCACATGCTACCGTGCATCTCCCATTGTATTTCTGTCCATTAAAAAAAGGCCTGAATTTGAAATCAATACATTGGGCCAAATATTTTTTTCTTATTGTGGTGCATGGTGAACGGTAACAATGAGGAAAACATCTAGTAAGGGACGCGGACGCAGTCATGGTGGTGTTAGTGTACCCTCTGGTGCTGGGAGAGGATGTGGCCATTCTGCCACAGCCACAAGTCCTAGTGAACCAACTACCTCAGGTTCCAGTACCCGCCAGAATTTACTGCGATATTTGGTGGGGCCCAATGCCGTTCTAAGGATGGTAAGGCCTGAGCAGGTACAGGCGCTAGTCAATTGGGTGACCGACAGTGGATCCAGCACGTTCACAACATTATCTCCCACCCAGTCTTCTGCAGAAAGCGCACAGGTGGCACCTGAAAACCAAGCCCATCAGTCTGTCACATCACCCCCATGCATATTAGGGAAACTGTCTGAGCCTCAAGGTATGAGCCTCAAGCAGTCTCTTATGCTGTTTGAAGACTCTGCTGGCAGGGTTTCCCAAGGGAATCCACCTAGCCCTTCCCCAGTGGTGGAAGACATAGAATGCACTGATGCACAACCACTGATGTTTCCTGATGATGAGGACATGGGAATACCACCTCATCGGAGTCCGCACGTCTCTGATGATGACGAAACACAGGTGCCAACTGCTGCGTCTTTCTGCAGTGTGTAGACCGAACAGGAGGTCAGGGAGGAAGACTGTGTGGAAGACGATGCAGGGGACGATGAGGTCCTAGACCCAACATGGAATGAAGGTCATGCCACTGACTTTCATAGTTCAGAGGAAGAGGCAGTGTTGAAACCGAGCCAACAGCGTAAAGCGAAAAGAGGGAGCAGGGGGCAAAAGCAGAACAGCCGCCGCCAAGAAAGTTCGCCTGCTACTGGCCACCGCCACCAGGGACCGAGCACCCCAAAGGGAGCTTCAAGGAGTTCCCTGGCATGGCACTTCTTTAAACAATGTGCTGACGACAAGACCCGAGTGGTTTGCACGCTGTGCCATCAGAGCCTGAAGCGAGGCATTAACGTTCTGAACCTTAGCACAACCTGCATGACCAGGCATCTACATGCAAAGCATGAACTGCAGTGGAGTAAACACCTTAAAAGCAAGGAACTCACTCTGGCTCCCCCTGCTCCCTCTTCTGCTGCTGCCTCGGCCTCTTCCTCCGCCTCGGGAGGAACGTTGGCACCTGCCGCCCACCAAACAGAGGATGAGCCACCGACACCACCACCTGCGTCACCAAGCATCTTCACCATGTCACACAACAGCGTTCAGCTCTCCATCTCACAAACCTTGGAGAGAAAGCGTAAATTCCCACCTAGCCACCCTCGAGCCCTGGACCTGAATGCCAGCATTTCTAAACCACTGGTCTTTGAGATGCTGTCATTAAGGGTGGTGGACACAGACAGCTTCAAACAGCTGATGTCCATGGCTGTCCCACAGTATGTTGTTCCCAGCCGCCACTACTTCTCCAAGACAGCCGTGCCTTCCCTGCACAACCAAGCATCCAATAAAATCAAGTGTGTACTGCGCAACGCCATCTGTGGCAAGGTCCACCTAACCACAGATACGTGGACCAGTAAGCATGGCCAGGGGCGCTATATCTCCCCAACTACACACTGGGTAAATGTAGTGGCGGCTGGGCCCCAGGCGGAGAGTTCCTTGGCGCATGTCCTTCCGCCGCCAAGGATCGCAGGGCATCATTCTTTGCCTCCTGTAGCCTCCTCCTCCTACTCGGCTTCCTCCTCCTCTGCTTCCACCAGCTCATCCAGTCAGCCACACACCTTCACCACCAACTTCAGCACAGCCCGGGGTAAACGTCAGCAGGCCATTCTGAAACTCATATGTTTGGGGGGCAGGCCCCACACCGCGCAGGAGTTGTGGCGGGGTATTGAACAACAAAACGACGAGTGTTTTCTGCCGGTGGGCCTCAAGCCCGGCCTGGTGGCGTGCAATAATGGGCGAAAATCACTTCTATGTCTCCTTGAGAAAACGCTTAGGGTGATGATGGAAGAGAAGGTGGCCCAGGAAGAGGAGGAGGATGAGGGTTCATTTTTAGCACTTTCAGGCCAGTCTGTTAGAAGTTGCTCAGAGGGAGGTTTTTTGCAACAGCAGAGGCCAGGTACAAATGTTGCCAGCCAGGGCCCACTACTGGAGGACAAGGAGGATGAGGAGGATGAGGAGGAGGTGGAGGAGGATGAGGATGAAGCAGCGGGGTGGCACCCGACACAGCTCAGGCCCACCACTGGTGCGTGGCTGGGGAGATACGGAGGGCGATGATGATACGCCTCCCACAGAGGACAGCTAGTCCTTACCTCTGGGGAGCCTGGCACACATGAGCGACTACATGCTGCAGTGCCGGCGCAACGACATTTTAACGTGTGCGGACTACTGGGTTGCCACCCTGCTGGATCCGAGGTACAAAGACAATGTGCCCACCTTACTTCCTGCACTGGAGCGTGATAGGAAGATGCGCGAGTACAAGCGCACGCTAGTAGACGCGCTCCTGAGAGCATTCCCAAATGTCACAGGGGAACAGGTGGAAGCCCAAGGCTAAGGCAGAGGAGGAGCAACAGGTCGCCAACGCAGCTGTGTCATGGCCAGCTCCTCTGAGGGCAGGGTTAGCATGGCAGAAATGTGGAAAAGTTTTGTCTCCACGCCACAGCTAACTGCACCACCACCTGATACGGAACGTGTTAGCAGGAGGCAGCATTTCACTAACATGGTTGAACAGTAAGTCTGCACACTCCTCCACGTACTGACTGATGGTTCGGCCCCATTCAACTTCTGGGTCTCCAAATTGTCCACGTGGCCAGAGTTAGCATTTTATGCCTTGGAGGTGATGGCCTGCCCGGCGGCCAGCGTTTTGTCTGAAGGTGTATTCAGCACGGCAGGGGGCGTCATTACTGACAAACGCAGCCGCCTGTCCACAGCCAATGTGGACAAGCTGACGTTCATAAAAATGAACCAGGCATGGATCACACAGGACCTGTCCCTCCCTTGTGCAGAATAGACATTTATAACTGCCTCCCCCTCAACCATGTATTCTTGTACTCCAGGGCACTTCTTTATTGAATCTTCATTTTTTTAACTTTACCATGATCTTGCAGTGCAACCCAAAGTTGAATGAACCTCTACTCAATCTTGGCGCCGGGGCCTAAATAACTGAAAGTGGCCTTCTCCAGTGGTGGGTGATATGACGCCTTATTCCTTGCTGTGGGACCTCTCTCCTCTGTCTGGGTGCTGGGCCCGAAATAACTGAAAGTGGCCTTCTCCAGTGGTGGGTGATATGACGCCTTATTCCTTGCTGTGGGACCTCTCTCCTCTGTCTGGGTGCTGGGGCCCAAATAACTGAAAGTGGCCTTCTCCAGTGGTGGGTCATATGACCCCTTATTCCTTGCTGTGGGACCTCTCTCCTCTGTCTGGGTGCTGGTGCCTAAATAACTGAAAGTGGCCTTCTCCAGTGGTAGGTGATATGACGCCTTATTCCTTGCTGTGGGACCTCTCTCCTCTGTCTGGGTGCTGGGCCTAAATAACTGAAAGTGGCCTTCTCCAGTGGTGAGTGATATGACGCATGATTCTCTGCTATGGGACCTCTCTCCAATTGATATTGGTTAATTTTTATTTATTAAATTTTATTTTAATTCATTTCCCTATCCACATTTGTTTGCAGGGCATTTACCTACATTTTTCTGGCTTTTGCAGCCCACTAGCCCTTTCCTGGACTATTTTACAGCCTTTTTAGTGGCTAAAAGTTCGGATCCCCATTGACTTCAATGGGGTTCGGGTTCGGGATAAAGTTCGGGTCCAGTTCGGATCCCGAACCCGAACTTCTCGAACCCGAACATCCAGGTGTTCACTCATCTCTAATCCTGTCTAAAACAGAGACAGGATAAATTAAAAAACACAGTCATAGGATGCCAAGTTTATCACAGTGGCTGACTCTTTATAATAAATCTGGTGCATCTTGACACTTTTGTCTTACTTTACTATTTTTAACCAACATTTTGGCACAATGACACATGGAATGGATCCTACCAGGAAAAATTATCTACTTTTGCAGTCTACAAGATCCTTGATCTGATAGCTTTCGTAAAAAGTAAAAATATTTGTCATTAGACCTCAGGTCAGATCACCAATCAGACCCCCAATGTTAGGGCTCATGAACAAGACCGTTGTGTGCCCATGGCCGTATTGCGGCCCGGATACGGGTCGGCAATATACGGGCACCGGCCCATGTGCACTCCGCATCATAGATGCGGACACATTCACTTAAATGGGTTCCGCAATCACGGAGATGCAGAATAGAAGCACTCCGGATCCGAACCCCACGGAAGCACTCTGGTGTTTCTGTCCGTGCCTCTGCACCGCAACTTGTTAGAATAGAACCCATAGAACTTGTTCTAGTTTTTTACGGTGCAGACAGATCACAGACCCAAGTTGAATGGGTCTGGATCTGTCCCGGCCATCACATGGACGTTGCCCGTGCATTGGGGTCCGCAAATTGTAGTCCCCAATGCACGGAACGGATGCACAACATTCGTTTGCAAGAGGCCTTATTCAGAACTCAGCTGACAGCACCAATCAGACCACTAATGGTAATAAGACCCCAATAAGACCTCAGATCAGACCCCCAATCAGAACTCAGCTCAGGGTGTATTTGGCCCCGTAACTGACCAAACAAGTGATGTTTGCAGTGAGTCTAAGAGTCCACGGCAGTGCAAGGGTTAATGTGCCGGCATCAGTGTTTTCACTGATGCCGGCGCATATAGCAGGGGTCCGGCTATCAGTGACTGCTGGACCCCTGCATCTGATCGGGCAGGCGCAGATCCTGCGCCCACCCGATCAGAGCGACGTAGCTGTAAGGCACTGGGATTTCTGTCCCAGTTTCCAGCGCTGTACATTTTCGGTGCTGGTATCCTACGTGTTAACCATTCTTTAATAGAAAGACTTGTGTTCTTAGTGTCTTGGTGCATGACTCACATTCTCTTGAGATTCAGTTTATGGATAGATAGTTTACAATTTGCTGTTATAATGAGAAAATATTTTTTGATGGCAAGTTATTCTGGCCCAAATGCTGCAGAACAGGCCCAATCCATGATAATACAATCACTGTTTCACAGATGGGATGAAGTTTTTTATGTTTTCTCAAAGAATTCTCATTTTTAAACCAAAAAGTTCTATTTTGGTCTGATCCAACCACAAAACATTTTCCCAATAGCCTTCCGGCTTGTCCAGGTTATCTTTAGTAAACTCCAGAGGGGTACAATGTTCTTTTTGGAGAGCAGCGGATTTCTCCTTGCAATCCTGGTAGGCACACCATTTTTGTCAGTGTCGTCCTGATGGTGGACTCATGAACATTAACATTAGTCCTTTAGTTGGTTAGAGGTTACCTTGGGTTTCTTTGTGACCTTGAGGACAATTACACACCTTGCTCTTGGAGTGATCTTTGTTGGTCAACCTCTCCTGGGGGGATAATAATAGTCTTCAATTTTCTCAATTTGTACAGAATCAGTCGGACTGTAGATTGGTTGAGTCCAAACTATTTAGAGAGCGTTTTTTTTTTACCTTTTCCAGCCTTATGAGCATCAACAACTGTTCTTTTTAAGGTCTTCAAAAATCTCCTTTGTTCGTACCATGATATATTTCCACAAATGTTTTGTGAAGATAAGACTTTGATAACCCATCGTTCTTTAAATAAAACAGGTACTGTAGTCCAGTCACACCTGATTGTCATCCCTGTAATTGAAAATCCCTGACTCTAATTTCACCTTCATATTATCTGCTACTCCTAAAGGTTCACATACTTTTGCCACCTACGGACATGTGATATTGGATCATTTTCCTCAATAAAAAAAATTACCAAGTGTAATATTTTTTACTTATTTGGTTGATATGGAAATGTGTGGGAATCTGATTTAGTTTTGGTTTAACATACACAGAAATCTAGAAAATTTGGAAGGGTTCACAAACTTTCTAGCACCACTGTATGTGAACCACCACCACCACCATTCTTTCTGCCCCGTGTTATCTGTGTCCTTACACTCTCTGCTAGAGATGAGCGAACTTTAAAAAAAAGTCCTGTGTTCGGGTTGTGGTAAGTCGCGCATCCCGTTATGGATTCCACTATAGCAGCATATGGAATCCATAAGGGGCGGCTGCCACCAACCCGAACTGTTGAACAGCCGAAGGACCTGGGGTGACGTCACCGCCATGTGATCAGTGCAGGGGGCGTGGCTCAGCACGGGATCAAATCCAGTGCTGAGCCACGCCCCCTGCACTGATCACATGACAGTAACGTCACCCCAGGTCCTTCGGCTGTTCAACAGTTCGGGTTGGTGGCAGCCGCCCCTTATGGATTCCATATGCAGCTATAGTGGAATCCATAACGGGATGCGCGAGTTACCACAACCCGAACGCCGGACTTTTTTTTAAAGTTCGCTCATCTCTACTCTCTGCCATCCAGCATAAACATCACTATTTTTTGCACTAAGATCCCTGGCTTAGCTTAGATCTAGCAACCTATTCTCAAGAACCTGAGGAAGTTGGTAATGTAGAAGCGAAATGTAGGGTCCAAAGGCTGAATATCTAGCAAACATTATGCTTTTGGTTGAAGGTTACAAATTCACAGCATGTACAGTTCTGCACTGCAATAAGAGAGCCCCATAACCAGTCAGAGATGAACTCCAAATAATTGCAGTAATCGATAAAGAAAGGGAAAAATTAGAACACCTAACTTTTTTAACCTTTAAAACCCATGTAATCTAATGTATGCCAGAATGATATTTCTACTTTGGTTTGGAAATTTGCTGGAAGTGGCCCATTCACTTGGATTGGTCTGAGCTGCAATACCAGTTATAGGCTTGATCAGCTGTCTCTAAGTTAATGCACTGGGACTCAATCTAAGGCCAGTTCCTTTTTGTTACGAAAGTGTTGACTCTAATGTAGATGAGGATAGATAATAGTAGTTTTTTTTGTTGCATTTTGTTCAATCAAAGTTCAGCTGGTGCCCTAAGGCAATGGTCCATTAAAACAACAGGAAATTTACAGCATTAATTTACAGGCATTCCAATAAGACTACAATGCTGCCAGCAGCCACCATTAAAACTTTCAGGAATAACTCAGAATTTGGCTTTTCTTTATTTATTTATAGACAAGTAGCTGTTTCGGCAATGCCGGCCGACTGGAGGTAACAGCCTCATAAAACTTAAGGATATTTATTAGCGCTCATGATCGCTGTGGCTAAAATAATGGAGCATGGGCATTATATTTCTTTTCCAGCCAAAAGAACAGCATGGATTGCTAATTATTAGTGAATTTGTACATGGGCATATTTTCTCTCTATACAGTATGTTTATGCAGTGAGAATGGGACTGAACACTCCATATTTATTGTACTTTATGTTCGACTATCTTGGCCATGCTGCATACTGGTAATTAGATTAAGATAATACATACCAATATATGTTGTGAGATGCACAACCACTTTCAGCTGAATCATCATTTACAGACTGTAGCTTGGTCAGGGAATATGTACAAAATTCAGTGATTGATGATCTTTCCTTTAAAGATTTGTGGAGGCATATTAGCATACACAGTGGCTTATTGCTTCCTATAAATCCTTTTTCTGTGCCAGGATACTACAGATCTGCACCTATTCACTTCAATGGGAGCTGAGCTGCAGTAACTTGGCATGTTCACGACATAATGAATGGAAATATCAGTCTCCGCCTCTCTCTTTGTTTTTTTTCCCAGCAGTGTGACCTGCTAAGAACAGCTGATCAGTGAGGATGCCTGGTGTCAGACCCACACCAATCTCACATTGACCAAAGGATAGTTTATAAATATCAAATTTGTACAGAACAAAAAAAGGACTTGGATATTGTGGTTATAAGTAAGCTAAGCCACAGTACTCAATGTCAGGCTGCAGCTGCAAAAGCAAGTACAGTAAGGTTTTAGGCCAATGAAAACCTGCAATCCTAAGGTAATATCACCTCTTTATAAATAACTTGTAAGGCCATATCTTCAATATGGGATTCAGTTCTGGTGGACTATATAAGGATATAGAAAGGGTTCCCGTCACCAGTCTCTAAACCCTTTTCTATATAGAAAGGGTTCAGAGACAGGATGGAAAGTCTCTGAACCGTTTCTTTATCCTTATATGGAAAGGGTTCATAGCCTTTCCATCTCGTCGCCCATCAATGACAGATACTATGTCAGAATTTAAAAAATAGTGATGAGCAGCATAGGCAATATTAGTTTTCACAATATTTTGTGAATTTTTGGCCTAATATTCCCCATAAATCCGCAAATCCAAGAATTCGTGATCTCCAGTCATTATTTTCTTGATTGTGAAAATTGGCAATGTAGTATGCGCATATTGCGCATGCAATACAGGCGTGGCTCGCTTTTGCTAAATTTTTCAAGCTGCTAGACACTAATCCCTATCAGAGCACAGTAATTCCTATCACACTACCTAACACCCTGCACTGGGACCTATCAGCTACACTATATAACAATCTAACCTACACTGACTATTTCCCACTAACTATCTGTATTATATATATGAACTAACTAACTAACTAACTAACTGACTAACTAACTAACTAACTAACTAACTAACTAACTAACGTAACTGAATAAGGATCCAGATGACCCAACAAAGCACAGCACAGCAATGACACTGCTCTTTCTCAGAACTGCAAAAAACAGCAGAAAATGGCTGCTGGGGAATTTCCTATATAGTAAAGGGTAGTCAACTTTCCTATTGGTTGCTAGGGATGTTGCTAAGCTCTGAAAAAGATATTGCAGCCTAGAATATTCGCGATTACGAAGATATAGCACTATATTCTAGATCTTCGTGAATTCTCGCAATAAAAATTTGTGATTAGAATATTTGCGATCAACACTATTAAAAATGGGCAGCATGTTAATCTAATAGCAAACATCATTGAGGTTATAATTAATCTAACAATTAATGTTGTATAATTAGCCTGAAAAGGCTGGACTTGATGTACCTGTGTCTTTTTTTTTAACCTGTGTAACTATGTAACCATATGAAGCAACTTTCCAAAGTCTTCATTAAAAATGTCCTACCACTTTCCCTCTGCACAGTGTGTGTAATTCCTTCATATAGTGCTGGTACTGATGATCTGATATAAATCCATTAGAGCTTTGCACCGTTTCTGATTGCCTTTTGTTCTCACTTCCCTTGTTAGAGGTAGCATCAGGAAGTTGTACATGGCAGATGTGGGGAAAGAGAGGGGATAATCCAATGAGGGTAGCTCACACAAGCTGTAGATAGGGTGGGAGAGCTCACACAAGGCAGTTTACAGGGGGAAGATAGCAGCATCCTGGACACACAGATCCAGCATGTACAGTAGTATGTGGAAAAACATGTCCACATGAGAAACTAGATGCAGACCTCGGTTTGCTCTTTACTATGCTCTGCTTGATTATTCTCCTGGTTTGAACTTGGCTTGGATTTGGATCTGCTTTCACCTGATGTTTTGGATCCAGACTTGACCACTCGTGTTTGACTTCGGCTTGGTATTGTACTAGTCTTTGTCTTCTGATTTTTCTCAGGTCTTTACATTTTTTTCCCTTCCATTGTGGAACCCAAGCAAGTATTAGTTTATCAGATGCAAGGACTTACTCATCTAGTCTAGGATTTAGTAGCTAAGGTTCAGCAACAGGGGGGTGGTTCAGGTGGTTCCACAGTGACCTGCTTTTTCCAAATTTCAGAAACATCAGGTAAGACTCCCAGATTGTCTCTCAGGCAAAAATAAACTATTTATATCCTTTTGGGAGAGTTGTAATCTGTATTTCTGCCTGAGGCCCCACTCATCAGGGACAGAACAGCAAAGAATGGGTATAATTATATCCCAATTGCAGAGGGACCCACATTTTATTTTCTGCCCTCGGTTTACTGTATGATGAACCTGACAGAGCAGCCTTTTCAGAGTCCAAGTTAATCTCTCTCCAGCAGGAGCTCAGACGGGTAGAGGAATATTGCACTTATTTCCACAAATATTGCGTGGCAACAAAATGGAATGACCCAGCCTTAAGGTCTCAGTTCTGTCAGGGTGTCCCTGACCACCTGAAGGATATGCTGGTGAATTATGTTGTACCTGACTCTCTTGACACGACTGTGACCCTAGCTTATACAGTTAGACTTTTAAGGGAATGTAGGAGAGAACGATTAGCTGGACCTCTCTCATGTGGCAATCTGGACCAGTGGGCAACTCCCTCCAGAGCTCCAGTTACGGCAGAGGAACCTATGCAGATTTGTGCCACTATGTCATCTCAAGATCAATTAAATTTCTGTAAGAACAGGGGTTTGCGTTTCTATTGCAGTAAAACTGATCATCTGATCAATCCTGTCCCAAGAAGCTGTCAATGGGTAATCAGGTATTTCCTACTATCTCTAAAAAGATTTTGCGTCCTATGAGTATCTCGTATAAGTTATGTAAGAAGGATGGAATGGCCTTTTTAGACTGATAGTCTGGGACAAATTTTATTGATTTAGATTTTGCAGTACCTTTAATTCTCCTTCCTGAGCCTGTTAGGTTTTGTACAATTCTGTACCGCCGATCTGTATTTGTAATAAAATTACAGTTAAAAAACAATATCTGCTGTCTTTAGTTCCAGATTTCTTTAATCAGGTTGATGGGGACACAGTGGTTCTCCAAGCTCGACCTCAGGGGTGCCCAACTGCCTACAACCTAATCAAAAATTAAGGAAGGCGATGAATGGAAAACTGCATTTAACACTCCCTAGGATCATTTTGAATGTTTAGTAATGCTTTTTGGATTAAGAAATGCCCCAGCGGTGTTTCAGAACCTGGTTAATGATACTTTCAGGGAATTTATTGGAAAATTTATTGTTGCTTATCTCCATGACCTATTCATTTTTTCACCTGATTGGGAATCCCATGTACAACACCTGAGAATTACTCTGCAATTTCTTCAGGAAAATCAATGATTTGGGAACTTTAAAAGTCAGAACTGCACTTTTTTTCCTGAAACTTTTCTCAGACTGAGAAAAATTATGTCGTCGGCAATAGGGAGCTTCTGGCCCTTAAGTGGACTTTTGAAGAATGGCATCGTTTTTTGGAAGGATCTCAACTCCAAATAACGGTTCTTACTGATACTGACCATAATAATCTTCCATTCTTAGAATCAGCTAAACATTTCAATCCTAGGCAGGCTCTTTGGGCATTGTTTTACACCTGTTTTAAATTTGTAATTACTTTCAGGCCAGGATCAAAGAATCTAAAGGCTGACACCTTATCCAGGAGCTTCTGTCCCACCCATCCTTTGGAATCTATGCCAGAAACCATATTATCAGAAGGACAGTATTTCCGTCAATTCCCCTGACTTAGCATCAGAAATTGGATCCAATCAGGATCGGACACCAGAAGATCATCCAGAAGCTAAATTGTTTGTTCCCACTCCATTTTGTCTCTGTCTTATGGATAAATTACATAACTTCGTTCTTAGTGGACATCTGGGGGTAGCCAACACTAAAAGATTAATTTCCAGGTATTATTGGTGGCCGTCCTTGACTAAGGACAATAATGTCTGTGTCAGCTTATGAGACCTGTACGAGGTCAAAAAACCCAAGAGTTAAACAGCCGGGAAAACTTTGTCCATTGCTCATCCCAAGAAAGCCTTGGTCTTACTTTTCAATGGATATTATAATGGATTTACAACCTTCTCGGGGGAGATGGTTATTTGGGTAGTGGTGGACGGATTTAGCAAAATGTCCCATTTTGTTCCACTTAACAAATTACCTAATGCCAAAGAATTGTTTTCTCTTTTCATTGTTAAGTTACATGGGGTTCCAGAGTGTATTGTATTTGATTGTGGGGTATAATTTGTATCAACAGTCTGGAGATCTGTTTGTTCTAAACTTGGGGTAACTGTCTCCTCCTTTTTTCATCCTGAGACCAATGGGCAGACTGAGCATCTTAGTCAATAGTTAGAACAGTATTTGAGGTGTTATGTTTTATATAATCAGTCAGATTAGGTCACTCATCTACAGTTAGAAGCGTTTGCTATCAATAACTAGGTTAATAGTTTCACTAACACTTCAACTTTCTTTTGAAATTACTACTGTAACACCCAACATACAGTATGGGTCTTTGTCCAATAATCCTGAGGTTGAAATCACCATAAACAAACTGTGCACAGTCTGGGCTCAGGTTCAGTTGAACCTGAGAACGTCCCAGGTTATTCAGAAAAGAGGAGCCAACTGAAAACGATCTAAGGGTTTCAGCTTTACAGTATGGGACAGAGTGTGGCTCGCCACTAAAATATTCAATTGAAGGTGCCTCCTGGTATGCTGGCTCCCCAATATATCAAATTCTGGAAATTATCAATCCTGTGTCTTTTCTTCTTACGTTACCAGGGTTGTGCTTGATCTGTATTTGGATCTGCTTTCGCCTGACGTTTTGGACACTGACTTGACCACTCGTGTTTGACATCAGCTTGGTATTGTACTACTCTGTGTCTTATGATTTTGTTCTGTTTGTACTCTCCTGGTTTTGACCCGGTCTGTCCGACTTTGTGTTTATTCTGGTTTTGTATCTCTCTATTCTGGGAGACTGTCTGTCACTTGATTTATTATTTTCTCCTAGCCTTCTCACCTTAGGTCCCAGCCCCTAGGTAGTAAGGGATGGTCGTCCATATGTAGGCCGTCACCTAGGACGGATGGTGCAATTAGGCTGGGGAAATGGTGTAGGTAAGTTAGGGCTCACTGTCCCCTTCCATGATACAGAAGAGTTTTAAGTGGATTTAAGCGGAGTTTATTGAAAATAAGACTTCTACAATGATAAAAGAGATTAAGATTGAAAAACTAGGAAGCAAGTTACTACAAGGAGGGCACGTACTCAGAGATGGAGGGGAGCCTTGGCTTGTTGACAAGCCAAGGGGCCTTTTTCCCATACATCTGCCACGTGGGTGTTCCCCTTACAATACTGCATGGCCTTTACACTTTAAACAGTAACATCAGGAAGAAGATTTTTGAGCAGAGACAAAAAAAACTGCATTCACGACTTTTGTCTCCGCTTAAAAATTCTTCCTCCAAACAGAAACCTAACGGACCCCATTATAGTTTATGTTGCCTGCAGGCTCCGTTCGGCTCAGTTATGTGCCAAGAACACTGATGTGAACTCAGCCTAAGACACCCGCCAATCAGCTATTTTGAGAAGGCACTGGTGCTCGCACTAGTGCAGCGGCTTTCTATCTGCTCCCCAAGCGCGGCTCCGTCCATTTGACAGTGACTGTGCTAGGCTTCACAGCTCAGCCCCCTTTACTTCAATGAGGCTGAGCTGTACCTAGGCCATGTGACGAATGAATGTGACATGGCCTAGGGAAAGCTGTGAAAAAGCCACAACGCTACTGTGAGCGCCGATGCCTTCTCAAACAGTGGATCGGCAGGGTTACCGGGTGTCGGACCCCCACCAATTCAGAGGGAAAACCCTTTTAATGTTATAATGACCATTTTAGAGCCATGCTACAGATTCCTTTGTAGCACATCTTGCATAAAGTTCAATCACACACTTGCATAGTTTCTATACAATATTAGCTATCGATTACTATTAAAATATGATTATTTTCTTCATCACCATGTCTAAGTGTCCATAGCCTGAAACTGCATATGCATAGGGTTATTGCAAATACAAGATACCGCTTGGGGAACAGGAAATAAGCTTCAGATACTGATGGAATTATATTATGATCTAACCATTGTGTGTGCTATTACAATAAGAAAGTAAACAAAAAATAAATAAAAAAAATCCAACAATATAACAAAAGTGACCATGGCGTACTGTAATCTAAAAGTGATAAACATTCATCAAATAGAAGTGTTATGTCCCAAAATGAAGTATTATTTTATGGTGTTCTTGATGTTTTACAAGATAGGAAAATGTTTTGTTCAGCCAAGTGAGCTTTATAATTGCTTATCTTACAAACTGATAAGCTGCAGATTGAATTCTCTATAGAAAATAAATCAATTGTTCCAGTTGTTTCTGAACAATGTGGAAAGGAACTTTTCTTCTGCCTACAAACTTTTTCCAAGTGGAAGTATTTTAATATTTTATCCCCTGCACTTCAACGTGATGGAAAGCTTCTGTTTTTCAATCTACATGCCCTGCATTGTCTTCTTGTTTGACAAGTTGAGGTTTCACATTAAATACGCTATGGCAATAAAAATAAGTTCAAATCAAACCTACATTCACTCAAGTAAACAAACCTTGATGCAGTGTTCACGGATGATGGCTTCTTGGACTCTTAAAAGGGAAAATTAACTGTTTACTACAGTAAACCTTTCACGGAAACACAACTATCCACTACAGTATATCATCCCTCACCTGACTATTAACTTCATGGACTTGTTTTATGTTCAGATTAAAGACGAGTGAAAGGATTTGTAACAAACTCGATTCATTATGAATTTCACAAAATCTTTCTACAAAATAAATCAAAAAGATGTTTGATTTGTTTCTGAAAAATCATGTAAAAATGGCACCCAGCGGCACTTTACTGTCCATGTTGGTGGGAAAAACCACGTGGAAGAAAAAAGAAGGATGGTCACATGACACAGAGAAAGTGTGTGTGTGTGTGTGTGTGGGGGTCTCGCCCTGATTACCTCAGAGGCCAAGAGACAGACTAGATCAGCTGGTCAGGGGGGCAACAAGCAGGGAGGTGCAGAACGAGCTAAATGCCATTCTGCATTCTTGTGACCTGGGAGGATGATGTGCTGTGGCTCTGTCTCCTAAAAGAGTCTACCGACATAACCCATTGATATACTGCTCTGTCATGTGACCTAAATGCGACTTCCAAGGGTTGATCTATTCCCCACATTCAATCTCCCACGCCCCTACACACACCCCAACACAGTCTTTCGAGCAGCCCAAAACGTTGCCACCATCTATGAAGTTTTTTAAGTACTATATAAATTAATTAGGGGCTCATAGAAAACTGCACCCCACTTGCAAGAAGGTGCACAGTATCACCAGCCACACTAAGAGGAGACACATGGTAACACCTACCTCACTCATACACTTAAAATGGGTTAAGAGGCTCGTTCTGACAAAACCATTGAAGATTAGTGTTGAGCGCGAATATTCGAAAAGCGAATTTTTTTAGCGAATATCGGCACTTCGCTAATTCGCGAATATTTCGAATATAGCGCTATAAATTCGCTATTTCGAATATTCGTTTTTTTTTTTTTTTTTTTTAGTTATATTTTTTTCTTTCCCACTTCCCAAAAGTAGTTCTTACCTGTCATGAGGATTCCTGGCTTCCTGGCTGCTCCAGTCAGTGCCCGTTGCCGCTTCTGCCGACTTCCGTGCTCATGGAGCGTCCCCTTCCATGGGAAAATCTCTATATACTAAAATGTACTGTCGGATTTGAGGAATTACGTTGAAATCGCAATGCGATTAATTCAAGTTATATTAATCGCATTGCGATTACAACTTAGCACTGCTATCTTACATAGGCTAGAATTAACGAATATGGAATATATAGCTATGCACTAGCAGTGCTAAGTTGAAATCGCAATGCGAATACTTTAAGTTAAATTAATCGCATTGCGATTTCAACTTAACACTGCTGCTATATTCCATATTCGTTAACCGTTAATTCTAGCAAGCTGACCCATTATAAACCCAGCTCTAAGTTGAAATCGCAATGCGATTAATATAACTTAGATTAATCGCATTGCGATTTCAACGTAATTCCTCAAATCCGACAGTACATTTTAGTATATGGAGACGTTCCCATGGTGATGGGGACGCTCCATGAGCACAGAAGTTATGGTTGGCTTGGTAGAATTAGCGAGGATGACGAATATGACGAATGTATTCGTCATATTCCTCAAAGCGAAGATAGCAGTATTCTACATCTTCGTTTTAGCAACCTATTCGTCAACTTCAGCTAATTCTAGCAATCAAATAGGAAGGTTGACTTACCAGACAGCTGTGTTAAATTCGCTATGCGATTTTTTTTTTTTTTAATAAATAGAATACTTATAATAATATTATCATATCAAGTAATATAATTATTGTATTAAAAAAAAATCGCATAGCAATTTAACACAGCTGTCTCTATAGTCAACCTTCCTATTTGATTGCTAGAATTAGCGAGGTTGACGAATAGGTTGCTAAAACGAAGATGTAGAATACTTCGTTATCTTCGTTTTGAGGAATATGACGAATACATTCGTCATATTCGTCATCCTCGCTAATTCTAGATATGAAACCAATAGGAAAGTAGCCTTAAGTACAAATCGCAATATGCGATTATTTAAATCGCATTTTAATCGCGATAACTAGAAAAAATGACGAATATTCGATTTCGACGAATACGAAACGAATATTCATTCGAATATTCGCGAATTTCGTCGAAATCGAATATGGCACCTGCCGCTCATCACTATTGAAGATGTAGCTTTAATGTGATACAAATGTATAGTACTTAGGTTAAAAAAAAATTAAATGAAATAACAGACATACATAGATGTGCAGAAACGTTATAAAAATAAAAGGATTAAAAGAGAAAGGTTCTTTATACTTAGCCGATTGCTTGGTAAGAATCTGTCTTGTCCTGGGGATAGGTGGACACATCCCAATGTTAATTGGATCTCCAAATTGTCTACCTGAAAGGTTCAAAATCCCTCATTTTTATCCACATTCAGCAGAGGGTGAAGCTGAGAGGGGTTTCCCTCCCATGCTTGGCCCAGCCTTCTGGGAAGGAATTCAGGACATGTGCATACTCCACCTCTCACTCTGGCGAGTGTGTGAAATATCAATGAAGCATGTTTTCTTGTCAACTTTAAATGGAAAAACAGGGGTCAACATATTTTAATAGTGCATGTTTCAGTGCATATTTCAATATCAAATATGACTAGTATAGGTGTCCCAGTATGTGAGATGCTCATTGTGTGGGAATGCAGGCTGTCAGGGGTGGGGTGTGCATTGCACCAGGAATGAGTACAAACCTTATGATATATTTTTTATCCTCTGGTTTTCAAGCTGAAAAGCTTCTGGACTCCTGCTGTGTGAATGCTGCCATGTATCAGGTTTTATGCATTTCCATGGAGCTTGAGGAAACCTCTCATTACTAGTTCCAAAGAGACAGTTTTTAGCAGTCAGGTGCTAATTTGATTTCCTCCAAAGGAGAATGTGTATTCACACTCAGTACACTCAGGTTCGGCAACAAGGTGTACGGCACAATGAACATCTAGAGCAGTTGTTATGGGCAGGGACAGTACATGTCTTTCATGACCCACTGAGTCAATGTTTTTCGCAGTGAGGCAGCCCTGCAGCAATAAGGCCAGGTCCTATAGACACCTTCACATTTGTGTCAAGCTAGTTCCCAAACTAGTCGCTTATCCACCTCTTCCAACTCCTCGGTGTTGGAGCTGATCAGTCTGTGTGAGCCACACAGTCAATCACTTGTAGAAGTGCATCAAGCAGAAAACATTACATAGGCGGTCTCCCTGCCAACTCCAACTGAGAAAGGTGGTCAGCGACAATGGCCGCCACATAGTGGATGTGCTGAACCTGAGGGAAATACTGTAACACAAGCTCTCTGCATTTTAGCTAGGAATGCTCTCCTGGACTTACAGCAGCAGAATGGTCTGCTGTTACACTGCATAAACTGTGTCTTTTCAAGTTCCTGAAATTTAACTTTGCAGAAGCTAGAGAGTCTGTAAGAGCAGCATAAACTTATGAATGATTTTGTCATGCACCAGACCACCTGTCAGAAAGCAGGGGGTGTTATCCCTACTCGGGGACTGCGGGCACGGTGCAAGGCACGGGTTTCCCTTCAGCTCAGTAGAACACCTAGTGCCCGAGGTGCGGGTGCGCGAGTCACATGGCGATTGCGCATGCGCAGTACGCAGGCTGTGCGTGCATCTCCGGGAGCATAGCGTTCCTGCATCATCTGGCTGTCAGGCGCGATCCTGGCTGGGGGAGGTTCCCCGTACACACCTTCCTCGCCTGCCATTGGTTCCCGGGGAGGGAGGCCTCTTGGTTGCCTTAGTGAGCAGGGCGTGGTCCTACCTCCCATGGCTATAATGACCTGGCCTGAGCTCTGGCTTATTGCTGAGTTATTCTACCTTATGGTGAACACCTAGCCTCCCTGCGGATCCTCCTATTGCCTGTTGTCCCTTTGTATCCTTCCCGATTACTGACCCTTGGACTGTCTTCCGCCTGTGAACCTTTGCTGCCTCCCTCGACCCGGATTGGATATTGACTACCCCTCTTGGATTATCCCTATACTTGTACCGCGTTCCTGGACTGTCAGCTGTTTACTGCCAGTGGGTTCGTCATCTCACTACTGGCTCCCTGGAGCGTCTGACACCACCTCAGCAGGGAGCATCTGTTGTTTCAAGGTCAGGCAGTGGCAGATCAGCAGAGACGCCTATGGCATACTGAATCCCTTCAAAGAGGCCACAAAATTTGTCGGTAGGGGGCAACTGTGGCATAAATGATATCATACCCCTGATATTTGTCTTAAAACAGACGCTCATGCTGATGCAACAAGGGATAGCAGCTGAAGAAGAACAGTTTACACATCTTGCTGGCCTCTTTGAAGCTGTTGGGAACCCACAAGGAGAACGTCCCATGAAGGGAAAGGAGGAGGAGCTGCCACTGGAGAAGGGTGGGAGGTTTGGTGGTGGAGAAAGAACAGAAGGCTAATAATGATGGTAGTCATGACATAAAATCATTTCAGTGGGGAGGTCAGAGCTGGAAAGAACTGGGTCTCTGGCATGCCGGCCAGAATGGCAAGCAGTATGCTTTTACGTATTGATGGGTGTATTATTCACAAGAAGCAGTCTAATGAATACTGGATGGCTATGCTTTTAGACCTTATCTATCAAAGCAGAATGGGGAAATGTTTTCCTCCCACCAAAAGTGGGGCCAAATTTCTTTATTACCAGGAAGCTCTGTATAGGCAGCTTGCTGCATCTTTTGGCTGGGAAGCTGCCAGCCTTCTGCGTGTCAAAGGTCCCTTACCACCCCCATCAGAGTCACCCACCTTCTACCATCTCCGCTGCCTCAAGCAGGCTAAGGCAAAGGCAAATGAAGACCTACCGGCTCAACTCTCAGGTTCAGTCCTACCTGGACTCTAGCCTTTATTTAGCACATACTGTGTTCTCTGACCCCATAGACCACAGACATGGGCAGGCAGACTGGAACAGTGACCCAAACTCGATCCCCCTCCAGTGTACAAAATATAATTTTTGTTAAAATGAACAAGGCATAGATTCGTGAGGATTTACACACTCCTCTGGCTGAAGCCAAGGAATTGATCTGTCAATACAGCCCCATTAATACCATTGCCTGCCTACCTACCATCATGTTCTGTACTGTATGGCTGCTGCCGCCATCATGCCACTGTCTGCCTGCCTACCATCATGTTCTGTACAGTGTCAGACTGGGCTACTTAAGGCCCACCAGTGTAACTGATTCTGGGGTCCCACCTTAGGGCTCCTGCACACTATTTTTTTTCCATGTCCGTTCACTTCACTTCAATGGGGCCCGCAAAAAAAAAAAAAAAGACCCTGTTTGCATTCCGTGTCTGTATGTCCGCATGGCCATTCTGCAAAATGCTAGAACATGTCATATTATTGTCGGCATTACAGACAAGGATAGGACGGTTCTATTAGAGGCTGGCCGTTCTGTTCCTCATAATGTGGAATGCACATACCCGGTATCCATGTTTTGCAGATCCGCAATTTGCAGACTGCAAAACATCCTGTCACATTTAGACCCTAATTTCAATTTTCATATATGTACTTATTAATAACATGATATTCCTGAATCAATAACTATTAGCAACCAGTCTGCATAAAACTGCAATTTCACTATTCTGTTAATATGGCTGCCACTGCCCTCATCCTGACGCTAATCTAGCCTGCCCTCACTACCCACAATGCATAGAGCTCCTCTCAGGCACTAGCTTCTGCACCCCATCGTTGCTCTCCCCACTTAAACACGCCCTCCTCCTCCTTCTATCACATACACTTTAGGAAGTAGCTGGATTGTGGAGCCTCAATTTAGCTTGGACACAGTAATCCACTCGTATAGATCATTCAAGTGTATCACTGTACTCCGAAGTCAGCAGGGAACGCACGGCGTCATAGAAACCAATGACGACATGCGCTCAGGCTCTCAGAAGGTGTCCAGGCCGGCATCTCCTGCAACCATCCCGTACAATACAATCTAATCCATACACCATGCAGTGTAATATACAGTATAATTCATACACCATGCTGTGTATCAAACGGTATAATCCATACACCATGCTGTGTAATAAACAGTATAATATAACCCTAAGTTATATTACCTCCTGTATAATGTACCCTGATACACCTTAGTTATATTTCTCCCTTTTATACCTGAGGGGTATTGGGGATCATTATTCAGGGGTAACTGAGGAGGGGTAGCAAGCTGCAGGTTACATACTTTATATAATGGGCAGTTAGATAACTAACTTACAAGCGGTGACTCTATGCCGACAGCCACGGCACTGGACAGAGTTCTTGACAGACGTCACTTTAGTTTTCCTAACTGATTCCTGAACTTCCAGCACAGTTGCTGGTCACAGACAGGGCAGTGACTGAGGGCAAAAACCAATCATGGCTGTCAGTGACAGTGTGAGCATAAGTAATGCTGTGTCTATAACTAAGGGGTATCACAGTACATTATTATACATGACGGGGTAATATAACCGAGGAGTGTCAGTGTATATTACACAGGGGGTAATATAACTGAGGAGGGCTGTCAGGTGCATTATACAGGGGTAATATAAGTTATATTACCCATTTATAATGTCCTGTGAGATAGCCTTCCTCAGTTACATTACCCATGTATAATAATTTACATGGATACCACGTAGTTATAAGGTATTAATATTAAAATGAGGTGTATCAGGGTACAATATTATACAGGGTAGGGGTAATATAACTAAGGGGTATCAGAGTACATAATTATACATGGGTAATATAACTGAGGAGGGCTATCCACAGTTCCCCATCAGTGTCATCCACAGATCCCCCATGAGTGTCATCCACAGGTCCCCCATTAGTGTCATCCACAGATCCCCATAAGTGTCATCCACAGGTCCCCCATTAGTGTCATCCACAGGTCCCCCATTAGTGTCATCCACAGATCCCCCATTAGTGTCATCCACAGATCCCCCATTAGTGTCATCCACAGATCCCCCTAAGTGTCATCCACGGATCCCCCTAAGTGTCATCCACGGATCCCCCTAAGTGTCATCCACAGATCCCCATAAGTGTCATCCACAGGTCCCCCATTAGTGTCATCCACAGATCCCCAAAAGTGTCATCCACAGATCCCCCTAAGTGTCATCCACAGATCCCCCTAAGTGTCATCCACAGATCCCCATAAGTGCCATCCACAGATCCCCCTAAGTGTCATCCACAGATCCCCCTAAGTGTCATCCACAGATCCCCATAAGTGCCATCCACAGATCCCCCTAAGTGTCATCCACAGATCCCCCTAAGTGTCATCCACAGATCCCCCTAAGTGTCATCCACAGATCCCCCTAAGTGTCATCCACAGATCCCCTCCCCGTCCAGCGCTGCCTTATAGCTAATTTATTCACTTCACTTGCCTCAGTGTAATTGTAGAGAAGCGCTGTAATCCCGTACTGGCAGAGGCATCGTGGAGCGAAGTGCGCATGTGCCGTCTTCCAGCGAACCTCGCTCGACGATGCCTCTGCCAGTACGGGATTACAGCGCTTCTCTACAATTACACTGAGGCAAGTGAAGTGAATAAATTAGCTATAAGGCAACGCTGCAGCCCTGTGAGTGCGCACGGACAGCCTGCTTGTGTGCCCTCCGTCTTCGCTCGGAGGAAAGCATGGCCACCACTGCTGGATTACACGGTGGTAATAACCACGGATACGTGCTATGTATAATGTGATGGAAAGGAGGCAATATGGAGAATCACAATACATTAGTAAGTGCCTTGTATTAACTGCATGATAATTGCCATTTACTGAAGTGAGACAACCCTTTAACCCCTTTATGCATAAATATCTGGCATTAAATTTATCAAATCTTAACCTCCTAATATTGCACATATTCTACATTATAATTAAATGGGTTGTCCTACCATAATGACCTATTGCCTATCTACAAGGTTGGTGATAAATATCAGATTGCTGGGGTCTAATTGCTGGAACACCCACTGATCATGAAAAAAAGGGGTCCTCCTGAGACATTCAATTACATATTGCATATTCAACTGTATCGCTGTTTTCTGCCTGTTGCATATGAGAGGCCGGTGTCATCATCATCATGCTGCCTGAGCCGGGCTGCATACAGCTCAGGGCACAGACCGGATGAAGTGTCTCCTGCACCACATTGCTGACAGTAGAATGGAGGTAAGTATTTGATTTTATTATTTTTATTTGGCAGCATGCTGTTGGGCCACAATTGGGGGAAGCAGTTTGGAAACATCTCTAAAAAGGGGCATTTTTGTACCTGCACACATTATAAGGGGGCCACTATGGGGACATTTGTTATTCTGGGGGCACTAAAAAGCGGTATTTTTTTGTACCAGCACACGTTATAAGGGAGCATCTTTTGTATTGCCACAGATAAGGGGTGAATTTTTCTGTACAGATTTTTCTGTACAGATAACAGATTTAACAGTGATCATCGATGTGGACGCTCTGAGAAGCCAGGAACCCCTTCACTAATGGGTGTGCAGGCTTGTCCTGTGGCCAGAGCTGGCACAATTTGCCATGGAACTCTTGGCTTGCCCCTCATCGATTGTCCTGTCTGAAAGGACGTTCAGCGCAGTAGGGGGGATTGTGACCGATAAGCGCACTCGCCTACCTCACGACAGTGTGGACTAACTCACATTTCTAAACATGAATGAGGCATGGCTCTCGGAGGAATTCAACATCTGTGATGACCACGTGTAATTGAATTTCCTCATGCCAGCCCACACATATCCGCCACCACCCAGAACAAAGAATGGTCCTTGCCTTATGTATATACAGAGGCATAAAAGGCCTTTTCTGTCAGGTGAATGTCTAATTTTTAGGGCCTTTACTGGCCAATAGTTACTTTTTTATCCTGTAACCGCCTAATATACCTCCAGCCACAGAATCCAAAGTTCTTTACTGTCAGATGAATGCCTATTGGCTAATTTTTGGGGCCTGTAATGGCCGACAGTTCCATTTTTAATCTCTAGCCACATAATCACACCCCTGTCTCACTCCTCTGCCTCTCATTATGGTGGCATATGAACCGCATTCACCATAAGGACCTTCTAATGTCACAGGGTCATGTGACTGTGCCTCTCACCCCATACTGTGCCCCCTTATACCCTGCATTGTGCCCTCATACCACATCCTGTGAAGTGCTCCTAGTCATTCCCTGTACTGTGACCTCTTATACCCTTTTATCCGGTCACGGTATGGCGGTGTAATCCGGTAACTGTACAGAGGTGTTATCCGGTCAATGAATTGCATTGGTATCGAATAACTGGATAGCCATAACTGTATCGCTTTCCCTGCTCATGCCACCTTTTTTAGACCTGGCATGAGCGGGAAAAATATGCAGATTGCGATGCCAAGTACCTTTCCGCCACAATCTGTGTAAGAAATATGCTTAACATAGACGTATTTCTATATAATAAATGACCACCTAATTGTATTATTATTCGGGGGTAGGGCTAACATCTTTATATTATATAGATTCTACTGCAGGCATCCTCAAACTGCGGCCCTCCAGCTGTTGCAAAACTATAACTCCCAGCATGCCCGAACAGCCAACAGGTATCAGCCTACAGCAGGGCATTGTAGGAGTTGTAGTTTTACAAAAGCTGGAGGGCCGCAGTTTGAGGATGCCTGATCTAGTGTATTATACTGTGCTCTGTATTTCCCAGTAAAAAAATGGTCCTTGGGAAACACAGTACTCATCCCTGACCACCAGGACCAGGTAGCACTCTGTCAGTACATGACGGCCTCCCCTCTCCGCCACGCTGCTCCGCTGTGTACTGGTGCTTATTCTGACACTAGGGCTCTATTTAAAGGATAACTGTCACATTTAGACCCAAATTTCAGTTTTCATATATGTAGTTACTAATATGATAATATTCCTGAATCAATAACTATTAGACTTACTTACCCCTTATTTAATAAGATTCAGCCCTTAGCAACCAGTCTGCATAAAACTGCAATTTCACTATTCTGTTAAGATGGCCGCCCTCAGCCCTGAGGCTAATCCATAGGACACCTGCAGTGAAGTTAGTGAAGACCAGCTCTGTATAGGGGGGTCTTGCAGTGAAGTTCCCAGGTCTGGCTGAAGCCTGTAGTCCTCCTACAAGCTCTCCTCTTATCAGATAAGGCTGTCATTTATACACTGAGCAGCCACATTGTCCTGCACTGCTAAGGGAGTGTCTGCCAAGCACAGGCATGTGGAGAAGTTCACACACACAGCCCAGCACTGTTATCTCCTGTCAGGAAGAACCTGGCTTTTTATACATTCCCTTACAATGTTGACTCACTATCAGTTCCCAGTGCACGCAGCGTGCTCCGTCCTCATCTGGTAGAGGGAAGGAGCATAGCAACCTGATTTTATCTCAGGTAAATATAGCCAATACTGGGGACTTTAAGGTGGCTTTTAGGGGTTATTTATTAAACAATCAGAAATTAAAACAGGGCCAACAAGGTGATATTAATCACCAAAATTCAATAGTAAAAAAAAAAAAAATTTGACAGTTATACTTTAATGCATACCAAAAATGCATGCGTTAACAGATCCCTCAGACTGATGCCATACAGTGGCATCCGTTCACCTTACAGTTCCATTGTAAAAAAAAATATACGTTAACGTATGTATTTTTTTACTGGGCTCTGCAGGATACAGAAACGTGGAGTGCTGCACATTTGTATACATCAAACCGATAGGAAATAAAAATTTTCTAGGCTCCAGCAGGGCACATTTTTGAGAGTATCCCTTTAAGACGCATAAAAATGGCCCCCGATTAAAATACATATTTTTTGTGGGAAGTTTTGCCAATAATCCCCCTCTGGTATGTCACTGTCCATGTTGTGGAACTATTTGTGCACTCATAGTTTGTATTTGGTGGCTGAAAATATGACTTGAAGGTTTTTCAGGTTCGCCTACTATTAAAGAACCAAAAGAAAATCCCTCAAGCTCATCATCAGCAATATCAAGCAAGGAGTATTATATACTAACACCCAAAAGAACTAAACCCTTGCAAAAAAGGAGTTACACCATATAAGATAAAATATCTCTAAATTTTATTATTACAAAGTAACACATAACATATGGGAAAAGCGTAACACCGAAGTGCCTGTCACAGCAGGCCACAACCCGGAGAACAGAGTCCACGCACAACCCGAACCTATAGACATATGGTATATAATTATCCTACATACTCACAGTGGGTCTATGCAAATCTAAACAAATAGGGATGTAGTCCCCCTAAGGATAAACTCACATATATATCCAACCAAGTGGTCAGAGAACCCCAACCAATAAAGGTGGGATATAATAACAAAACCTGACCCAAACGGTGAATAGTGCAATATAGATTCTATAATGTATTACCCATTGTCCAATCCTGGAAGAGCGTGGACACCAGAAACCTCGACGCGCGTTTCACCCCTCACAGGCTTCTCCCCAAATATCAATGTATGGATATGAGTTAGAATGGGAATGTAGTACTCTCTCCTTTATATCTTTCCAAGCTCTTTCCCTGCAGAATCTATGGCTGGCAATATTACTTTTGCAGTGACGTTGTAACGAGCTGAGATGACATCTAGTTACAGAGGAAAGCTGCCAGTGTCCTCTTTTCCACAGACCGACCTTCTCAAAGTTGATGCAGGAACCCCAATATTCAATCTTCTGGAAGCATCTTGCTGCTGTGTGAGCAGGTAATATTTAAATGTATCCGTACGGTGGGCCCCTCAAAATAAACTTTACTGGTGGGCCCCTGTCACCCCAGTATGACACTGCCCAGATCTTTTGTTGCACCTGACTCCATGGACTTCTGAGCAGCCAGATTGGAAGAGTGGCCAGACCTGGCTCATTTTGCTGCCACTATACGTCTTGTCCAGCCTCCAGTGTCTTAACGCGCCAGAATTATGCCATTGCCACTGTCTGCCTGCCTACTAGTGCTTACCCTTCCCCATGTATTCTACTTCTATGGCTGATAATGTATTTGGTAACTTTGCTTGTGTGTTTTTTCCACCTTTCAATTTTGAATGCATCCATAGGAGCTGGAGGTCACAGCAGAAAAGGAACCAGCAAACCCTGAAGAGGACGAATACTGCATTTTCACAAAAAGCCCTTTGCGCACAAACACTCTGATTTAAAATTACTAAATGCATTATCACTTTAAAAAAAGGTTTATTCCAAAACTACAAAGAGGAAAAAAGCATCCTGTCAGATATAGGCTTCACTATAAGCAATCTCATGGACATACCCTTTCATTATGCAATGTTTCTTTTGTTGAAACCTTTTAGGCAACACTTTATTATCTTTCATACAATGCTCTCAATAAAACTGACCAGTCTAACCATTGACTGATGATATTGGTATTAAAAAGCTAAAAAAAAAAAATCGGGTGTGTGGGGGGGGGGACGTGGCTTGGCCGCCGAGAGTAATGGCTCCCGCACCACAGTGACATTTCCACAGCAAGACCTCCGTCTACAGACGCCTAGCAAATGGTTCTACCTCCCGGCTCACTCCCTGACACCATGGGGAAGAATAAAGGAAAAATCAGATAGTGCCTACTTCGATAACAAGACGGTGTCTACTGCCTCAGTGCCAACATGTCTCCAGCACTTTTCCCAGGCTCGATTTCGCCACCAAACATGCCCGGACTCTCCCTCCTCCCAGGGGCATTCCGAATTCTCTCGTTCCCTCCAACTCCTGACGACATTCGGCCTTCGTTGATAATGAGGGTGGAAATCCAACATCTTTAAAATTGCGCATTTTTTTGCGACTTTTTCAAGCTCTGCACTAAGCTCTCCAGTTTTGTGAAAAAGGGCGTGTTGTCTTATGTAAATGAATCTCTAGACAGATTTACTATTGCAACCATTTAAAAAGTCGGAAAAAAGTCGCAAAAAAATGCGCAATTTCACTCCAGGGGGGACCATGCCTGGGTAATAGGAACAATCCTATTACACCTTGCTGCACTGACTGGGGATCCAAATTGCCAATATACAGCTCTGTAATTCCAGCAAACCCTTCTTGTTATTGGGGTGAAAGTTCTATTTAATACAGCCATTTGCAGGGTTTATTACAAGGAATTATTTTTATGTCTTATTTGCCCTTGTGCTAAAGCATTTTTTGTCTTATATTAGTGGGAAAAAAAGGGCTTATTAGCTGTTGTGTGGTGAAGTGCGAAAATTACAGCCATTTTTGGTGTGTATTAGTGGCACAAAATTTTTTTTTTTTTGCCGTTCAGCAGTGCAGTTACATGTTCTAAAGCCTTTTGTAGAGTGTATAAGTGGAAAAAAAAATATATATTTGATGTTCAGTAATGCAGTTATATGCTCTAATGCCTTTTGTGGAGTGTATAAGTGGAAAAAAGAAAAATATTTTGCCGTTCAGCGGTGAAGTTATATGTTCTAAAGCCCTTTTTGTCATGTATTAGTGGAAAAGGAAAAATATATTTGCCGTTCAGCGGTGCAGTTATATGTTCTAAAGTCCATTTTTGTGTGTATTAGTGGCATAAAAAAAAAGTATTTGCCGTTGTGTGGTGAAGTGATAAAATTACAGCCCTTTTTGGCATGTATTAGTGGGAAAAAAGGGGCTTATTAGCCATTGTGTGGTGAAGTGAGAAAACAACAGACTTTTTTGGGGTGTTTTAATTTCCTTTTTATTTATTTATCTGATCTAACAGTGTGTCAGACAGAGAAGTGCAAGGCCCTGCACATGGGAGTGGCAGAGACCTAAATGTTTCTGGTGCAGGCACAGGTCACAGCAGAGTAAGGGGGCGTGGCAGCAGGAGTCGCAGCGAGAGGCCTGAGCTCCCGTTGTCATCTAGCGGTCGTGTCTTGACCAGCAACCCAGCGGTTCTTGAATTGGTTGACTCGGTCATCCACTTCGTCCCAAGTGATATCAGACACCCCCTGCCAAGAGTCGGTGGGTTTGTCAGACACAACCCTTAATTGGCATAGCCTGGGAGCAGGACCTGTGCCCTCACCTGTCCTCAACCTGCCTCTGTCCTTTTCTGTTCCCTCCGCCAGAGAAGTATTATATGCTGTGGGCTCAGCCCCCTTATACAGCGAGGACAAGCTACTAGAGGACAGTCAGCAGCTATTGGCCAGCCAAGATGTTGAGGAGACATTTGCCGTTTCCTCCGCTAGGCAGGCAAGTAGTGATGAGGAGAGTGGCGTGGGAGCTGGTGTTGCGAGCGGTGAGGCTCCTGACCCAGAGACCGTTGAGGAGGACATCAGTGATGTGCAGACAGTACTCGATGATGATGATAATGTAGCTGATCGCACTTGGGAGCCGGGTGAATTAGGGGCTTCATCATCATCGGGAGAAGAGGGTGACAGCTTGCCTGTGAGGCAGCACAGTAAAACAAGGGGGTCAGTCAGCACGTCTCTGTATGCAGGTGCACGTAGCCATGGCAAAATATACATACAAACACAGAAATGCAACAGTACTCTGCAACCAGCACTTTGCCCTGCCTCTATGCTAGAAGTTATCAGAGGTCGTCAGTGTACATTTAGATCAAAAAGTAATAAGCCACTCGCCACGCCAAGGCCGCCTCTATGAGTGGTCCTAACGCTAAATCCTACCTGTTATGGGCCATGACAGCCACATAAAATTCAGGGAGTGCGGGCCCAGCATGCATGCTAGGATCAACCATGCTTATTAACTTGCGGCGGAGCCAGCAAATCGCTAGAGTGGCCGGGAGTCAGCAAGGTGGCAGCAGTGGGAGGTCGATAGACAAACGTGCCTGGGGTAGACCACCCGCTTCGTAGGAGCCTACCTGCCCAAAAAATGGTGGTGCACGGGTTCACGGAAACAACGGCGGTAGAAGTCAGTCAGTGGGTTGGGGGTAAAATCACCTACTCGGCGGTGTGGCAGTTTTTGTGTTAAGCCGAGGAGGTAAAGATGGCCATATGTAGAATCTGTGGGCAGAAGGTGAAGCGTTGCCAGGGTGCTAATGTTGGCACCACAGCCTTGCGTCAACATATGCAGCGTCACCATCAAGTGGCTTGGGAGAACCGTGGTTCCGATGTGGTGGTCCAGCCTGCCCAACAACCACTGCATCCCCCAGTGCCATATACCTGGTTTCAGGCAGTCAAGGCTCCACAACCTCAGCCGAAGGGACCTGCCTGTCCTTCCCATCATCTGCTGTTCCTGATTTTCCTGTTGTAGTGTCCCACTACGTATGGGTGGGCACTACACAATGGTGTTATGGTCAACATGTCGTTCCATGTACCTTGTATTATGTCATAATTGCATATAAATGGCAGAGAGTTTCCTTGGTACAGGCCTGTCAGGGTGTTAGTATTCCCCCAAGCCACTAGAGGGAGCTAGGGACCTCCCTGTAGAGAGATATACAGGTCTGGGTTCTAGTCAGGGGAGTTGAAGTGTGGACTTCCTGAAGTGAGGAGGCTAGTCAGCCTGCAGCTGCTAGTGGTGTAATTTATGTGAATCATTTATCCAGCAAGAGAATATATATTTTCAGAGGAGCTTTCTCCAAGGATAAAGCAACCCTTTCTGCATTTGGGCCTTGGGAGAATCCAGGTGCAGGAGTCGGATTATTAATCACCACACCAATACAGCTACTGAGTTACCAGGGATCAAGTCAAGTCCTGCCCAGTAAGCATCTTACTCTCTGTCTACCTTGCTAGGATTAGCCTATTCTTTACCAAGCCTGCATACCAGGAAAATATCTGCATTTATACCATTTGTCTTCAAAACGGAATTACATAAAGAACTGTATATAATTTGCCGTTCAGTAAAGAAGTTAATGATCAACGGAATCTGTTGTACCTCAATTATTCCTGCTGCAAATCGGTTGTGCCACCGTAAAAGGCACTGGCATCACGAATTGCAAGGGACCTTGCCACAGGCACGCTAAACTTTAACATCAAGGGCACATACCACCTGGCCTATGTCCCTTCAACTAGAGAGTGCCCCAGAGGACCCACGTGCTGACCTCTCCATTACTGACTGCACGCCTGCCCAGGGACTTTATAAATGTGAGTACAAATCTCATCCCCTCGGTCTGCCTGCCTATGTCCGTGACCTCACAGGTCGCTTACCCTGAGGACTGGCATACTGCACTGTTCCTCCTCCTACTCCTCGTCAGTCATTCCGTCAGCAATCGATCACCGAAGCGATTGCCAAGAGACAGCAGTATGCGTGCACTCATCCAACAGTGCAGAAGCTGAATGTACTCCTGTACAAGTTGCTGGTGCTGCTGTCCCTCCCTTTCCAAGTGGTGGACTTTGCACCTTTCAGAGAACTGATGGCTTGTGACGAGCTGAGCTGAGTCCCAAGCCGTCATTTCATTGCCAAAAAGGCAGTATCAGCCCTGCACATACATTTAGAACTGAAGGTGGGCCAGTACTTGAGCTTGTTGGTGTCTGCCAAAGTGCACGGCAGCGCAGACGTGTGGACCTGTAACTACGGTCAGGGACAATACATGTCCTTTATAACCCAGTGGGTGAATGTGGTTCCTGCACAGCCACACCAGCAACTTGGCCAGGTGACTCCGCTTCCGCGTTGTCACGCCATTAGTCCTGCCACAATATCCGCCTCTGCCTTCTCATCCTCCACCGTGTCCTCAGCCTCCACTGCAGGGACATTTCACAGTGCCCCTCCAGCATACCACATGTGCAGCGCATGGTGGTGTCACGTTGTTCTGCACCTCGTTTGCCTGGGCGAACGGAGTCACACAGGGGAGGAACTACTCCGTGTCCTTCATCAAGGACTGGAATCCTGGCTTTCTCTGCGTCAACTGAAAATCGAAAACATGGTGGCAGACAACAGGAAGAACATGGTGTCGGCGCTGCGTCAAGGAGGGCTGAGCCATGCACCCTGCATGGCACACATGTTCAATCTGGTTGTCAAGCAGATTTCGAAGTCGTCTACCCATCTGCAAGATATCCTAAAAATGGCCAGGAAACTTTGCCTGCACTTCAGCTACTCGTACACCGCAAAGCACATCCTCCTTAAGCTGTAGTGGCAGAATAGCTTCCCCAACATAGGCTGATATGTGACGTTTCCACCCATTGGAATTCCACCCTCCATATGTTGGACCGACTATACGAACAGAGACAGATCATAAACGATTTCTTAATGATCCAAGTGGACAGGTGTACTCCCCTGTGTAACTTCGATGTCAGACAGTGGCAGCTCATGCGTGACACCCGCCATTTCCTCAGGCCCTTTGAGGAGGCCACGTTATTTGTCAGTCTCCACGACTACTGGATGAACAATGTCATTAGACTGCTTCATGTCCTGGAACAGATGCTGGTAAATCTGGCTGGTCAGGGGACTGGAGACATGGCGCCTAGATTTCATGGACACATGAGCCCTGTGGGTGCTGAACTGGAGGAGGAGGACATTGGAGCACAAGCAATGTGTAGCAAAATGGGTGTTTTTTTTACACACAGGTGACAGGAGAGAAGGAGGAGCTACAGGGCGATGAGGAAGAGGCAGAGGACCCAGACACACCGTGGCAACATGCAGTGGAGATGGAGGTAGAGAGTCCCTTCGAGTCACTTGCACAAATAGCCCGATGCATGCTCACTTGCTTGCGTAGTGACAGCTGAATTGTCAGCATTCGGCAGAGGGATGACTTCTGGCTCTCCACCTTGTTGGACCCTCGCTACCGGTCCAAAATGGGGGCCTTTTTTTACACCTGTTGAGAGGGAGGACAAACTGAACTACTATAGAGACATCCTATGTAGTCAGTTGGGCGCTGCCTATCTGCGCCATCGTCCATCCTCTCGTAGGTCAGACCCCCTGTAATCACGTTCCTCTGCCATGGCTGTTGTGGCAGGGTGGGGGGGTAGGAGCAGTTCCAGCTCCATAAGCAGCAACTTGAGTCTAGAGTCGCTGATGAACAGCTTTTTTATCTGCCTAGTTAAGAAACTACTAACCAGCAGCAGCTAGACCTGGAGCAGGACCTGAACCAGCTGGGGGTGACAAACTTTGACAGTACTCTGCCACCCCACATTGAAGATCTGCTGGACTACTGGGCAGCCAAAATGGATTTGTGGCCGCAACTAGTAGAGTTTGCCCTGGAAAAGCTATCCTGCAGGCCAGTAGTGTGGCATCAGAGCAGGTGGTTAATGTGGTGGGGGCCATAGTTACCCCAAGAAGAACTCACCTGTCCACCCAAAATTTGGAAAGACTGACTTTTGTCAAGATGAATCAGGTGTGGATCAGTGAGGATTTTCACACACCAAAGCCTGATGCATCAGACTAGATCATCCATAGTGCCACACCAACACTTTGACAAAAGAGACCGGTTTCTTCTAGCCACCTGCCTCAGGTACTATTCTGATGCTGCCGCCCACCTGATGCCACACATCTGATGCCAAGTGCTCCTTTTTACACCCACCATCTTCAGCTGGTACTTTTATTGCCAGCCACCTTGCTACTCTGTCACCGGGTCACTCTGTGGTCTCCTCATGCTGCTGCCGCCTCCCCACTCTGTCACCTTGCCACTTTGTGGTCTCCTGATGCTGCTGCCGCCTCCACACTATGTCACCTTGCCACTCTGTGGTCTTCTGATGCTGCTGCCATCTCCCCACTCTGTTACTTGGTCACTCTGTGGTCTCCTGATGCTGCTACCACCTCCACAGTATGTCACCTTGCCACTCTGTGGTCTCCTGATGCTGCTGTCACCTCCACACTGTCACCTTGCCGCTCTGTGGCCTCCTGATTCTGCTGCTGCCACCTCCACACTGTTATTGTGCCACCCGGTGGCGTCCTCCTGATGCTGCTGCTGCCACCTTCATACTCTGACATTGTGCCACTCTGTGGCCTTCTGATGCTGCCGCCACATACACACTCTGTCATTGTCCCACTCTGTGGCCTCCTGGTGCTGCTGCTGCCACCTCCACACTGTCATTTTGCCACTCTGGGGCCTCCTAATGCAGCCACCTCCACACTCGGTCATTGTGCCACTCTGTTGCCTACTGATGCTGCCGCCACCTCCACACTGTCATTGTGCCACTCTGTGGCCTGCTCCTGCCGCCACTTCTAGACTCTGTCATTGGGCCACTCTGTGGTTTTCTCATGCTGCTTTCACCTCACCACTATGTCATAGGGCCACTCTGTGGACTTCTCATGCTGTTCCCACCCTCCCCACTTCATGACTGGGCCACTATTTTACCTTTCGGCCTGGCTGACATCATCATTTATTTGACCCTTCTTATGATCTGTCAGAAGGAAGTAAAAAGGAGATGCACAACGGATCCTGTCTGTTTAGCAGCTTTAAGGCCTGTATAGTCCCATCAGAACAGGCCTATGATTTGGTAGCCAAAACAAGAGTGGGTACAAAACACAGAAGACATGCAAATAATCAATTTACGTGTCATCTCTGTTTTGGATCCACTCCTGTTTTTTTGGCATTAGCAATACTGATTTAATTTACTACCACAGCAGACTCCCTATGCGTGTTACTGCAAGGCACAGTGTTCTACACCACTATAAAGGCTCTCTGCAATTTGCAACAAATAAATTCAGATCAAAAAGTATTTTTTAGAAAATTTAGCGAACCGGCCGAATAGAATTTTTTAGAAATTAGCTCATCTCTAGTAAAGGCTATAAACAGAAAGACGGCGGACTTTGAGGATTGCTCGCGTAGGAACAACATCATATTTAGGGGCATACCTGACGAAGTGCTGGCCCATGAACTCTCCGCAAATATACAAAGGCTCTTTAAAACACTTTTGCCTGAGTTTACAAACCGTAATTTAATCATAGATAGGGCCCACAGGGTCCCAAAGCCGAAGCATCTAGGTCCGGATGTTCGGAGAGACACTTTGGCTAGAGTCCACTTTTTCCACATAAAAGAGGCCATAATGTCTGCTGCCTGGAAAGCCGGGATCCTACCCTCTCCCTTTCAGGCTACATGCACACGACCGTTGGTGTTTTGCGGTCCGCAAACCGCAGATCCGCAAAACACGGAAGCTGTTCCGCGTTCCGTTATTTGCGGAACGGAACGCGGCCCATTATAGAAATGCCTAGTCTTGTCCGCAAAACGGATAAGAATAGGACATGCTATATTTTTTTTGCGGGGGCACGGAATGGAGCAATGGATGCGGACAGCACTTTTGAGGCCCCATTGAAGTGAATGGGTCCGCGGCTGAGCCGCAAAATATGCGGCTCGGACACGGACCCGAACAATGGCCATGTGCATGAGGCCTCAGATGGTGAAAATATTCGCTGACCGATCTGCAATGACTCTGAGGCAAACATGTTCTTTCCTGCCTATCACAATGTCTACGCAACTGTAACATAGCATACCGTTGAAGTTTCCCTTTAAAGCATACGATTTCTAAAGATGGACACTTTCATGTTGTTCACAATCTTGAGGAAGGTAAAAGCCTGCTCCAGGATTGGACTCTCCCAGATTCCGGGAACACTACCATCCTTTCCTCTGTTCAACAAGAATGGAGATCCATACCTCAAAGAAGGAACCATAGGACCTGAGGACTCTTTGACTACTTCTTTTAGCCCTTTATTAATTTCTACTGACTCAACTGCAACCATCCCGTCAGCGGTAGGATGGACGATGTGTGATCTACGCCGGGCCTTATACATCATGGAGTTGGAGGTCCCTTTTCTTTGTCTCTCAGTTCTTATGTTTCCCTTACAGGTGCTACTCCCTCTGTCATGCTTTCAGCAGTTTGCCTTCTCTGCATATTTGAAGGTATACTATATTGATTCTCTCTGGTGGTGCTCCACCACTATCAGGTGGACTTACCTACCATTATGGGGATCAAAATAATGTCCCTGAATGCCAAGAGATTAAATTGTCCTCAGAAAAGGGCTTTTGTGTGAAAGGAAGCACTGACTTCGAAGGCAGACATTTTATGTGTCCAAGAGTCACACCTTCTAAAAGCTGACCCACATCGAGTCAAACAACGCTTGCTTCCTAGAATAGTCCACTTGCATAACTCCAAAAAATCTAGGGGGGATTTCGTAGCAATCAAGAACACAGTCTCCTTCTTCCTCATATCACAAATGGGAATGGATGTTATATTATTATGGTCTGCTCTATAAACAACATTGTCTGCACTCTAGTCAACATTTACGCTCCTAACAAACGTCAACTGTCCTTCCTACATAAAGTGATGAGATATGTCCACAAACTAAAGAAGGGCAAATTAATTATGTGTCGGGACTTCAACTCCATAATTGACTTCTCCCTGGATTCCACCAACCCCTCTAGACGCTTTTTTAGTGGCTTATGATCCTTTATTCATTTTGAGGGTCTTAGGGAAATTTGGCGAGCGCAACATAGTCAGGAGAGAGACAACACCTTTTTCTCCCCTTTTCATGGGTCATATTCCCAGATAGATCTATTTCTAGTGGACCATACCACTTTGCTTCATGCCACGGCCTAGAGAAAGGTCTTATTGGAGGGTCAGATCATGCACCTCTTACTATTACTGAAGGATAAAAAAGAAAAATGGATGCACACCCTTATACATGCAAACAATAGAACTGAGAAATGGGGATCATTCTAAATAAAAGTGGTATTGGTGGTTGAAATCACGGTGGGGCCTGGTGCAGTCACTGTATTCTATTAAACTGGGCCCTGCACACAGCAGTATGCATATGTAAAGTGTAGGCCATCCATATATAATGTGTAGGCAACCCATATGTAAAGTGTAACCAAGGTAGCGCAAACCACTTTACTCACCGTGAAACTCCTGTACTAGCAGGCAGGCTGGCCGGTCACTCACTTCCTCACGCACTTGCTCCGCCTGCTACATTAATAAAGTGGGAGGAGCATGCACATGACGGAGTGAGTGATCGGCCAGCCTGCCTGCTAGTATGGGAGTTTCACAGTGAGTAACGTGGATTGCCTACACTTTACATATGAATTCTGCTGTGTGCGGGGCACAGTGTAATAGAATACAGTGACTACCTCTACTTATGTATTGGAAGTGTGCATTGAGGGCCTTGATCTCTCTGTTTGGCTCACTGCGGGGGTGAACACAATTGCCCAGATTGCACAGGAAAACCCTATGCTTTCTTTTAGGACAATACATGACTCTTAGTCTTTTCATATCCCCCATAGGGAATTCTACAACTATTTGAGAGTCGACACTACCTTGATAGAATCTTGAAAGCTACCCCAAAAGTTAACTCTGACATTGTTAGAACGTACCACAATCCCTTATTGCATAGAAAGCAAACCACAAAATATCTATACGACCTATTAGGTGATAAAGCGACATTTGTCAATTCTAAACCCTTTCTAGCCTGGGAATGGGATCTGGGGAGAGCCTACCTGGAAGAAGAGTGGACCAAAACCATAGGTTTCCTTTCATCCAATTTCAAATGTGTCACTCATTATGAAGCAGGAGTGAAGAAGCTCTTGAGATGGTCATATGTACCCAGGTGTGTCGTCTTGTTGTCGGAGGGAATGTGGCTGCACTGGCACTTTGTATCATATTCTTTGGGCATGCCCCAAATTGAAATGTTACTGGCAGAAAGTGCTTGCACTGATCTTCCAAATTACTTTAGTTTCAACTACACCTTCCCCAGAACTGTCTCTCCTTTTTCTGGGCATACATCATTTTCACCAATCTTATAGCAATCTTGTAGGCCATATTCTACTAAGTACCAAATAACTCGCCACTGGAAGTCACCTAAACCTCCAAACTTACAAGAAGTGATACTTGCTGTAAACACCACCTGTTGATATGAAAGATCCCTGCCAATCTCTATGATCAACCCCGAAACAGAGATAGGACATGGGCTCCTTGGCTAACAACTTCTGACCTCTATGGTGTGGAGGCGCTGCCTGAGAGACTTGTTCTTAGTAACCTGTTTGGTTTTTATTTTCCTTTTGTTTTTTTATCCTAAGTACTGTTTGACGATATAAGACACTTACCTTCTGTTAGAAAATAACCTCATAAAAAGACTCATGTTATTGTCTTATTGCTATTGTTAGGGGCCTTGCCTCGACCATCTCTTTTTTGATATCTGTACCCCTTTACCCTATGTAATCACACCCATGTAGACTTATTATGTACAATTGATGTTAAATTGCTTACTTGTACCATGTTCGTCGAAACATTCATGACAAATTTATAAAAATGATAATCACAAAAAGGTGAAAAATCTTGCTTACAAGTTACATGGTCTAGTAGTGTCTTCAGGGGCTATAAAGCTACATTGGATCATCCTGCTAAAGCATTGCAGCACACCTCAAAGAGCAGAGTAACTAGTTAACAAAGTTATTTAGCTGTAATATGTAATACATGCATATGTATGTCTTTGCACAAGGTATTAATGAGCCATATCCTCAGTAGATGGGGCTGGTGTCATCCTCTATATAGAGTGAAGAAAAAACATTTAAGTGAGCTCAGTCTAGTTTAGTCTAGTGAGTCTCATGTAGTGTTGAGCGAACAGTTCGCGCATCGTTCGGGTTCGTACCGAATTTTGGGGTGTCCGGGACCCGGACCCGAACCCGGACATTTTCAAAAAAGTTCGGGTTCGGGTTCGGTGTTCGTCGATTTCTTACCGCTTTCTGAAGGGCTGCACAGCAGCCAATCAGCTAGCGTCTTACTTCTTGCCCTAAGAAGCCATCACAGCCATGCCTACTAATGGCATGGCTGTGATTGGCCAAGTGCAGCATGTGACCCAGCCTCTATTTAAGCTGGAGTCACGTAGCGCCGCACGTCACACTGCTCTGACTAGTGTAGGGAGAGGATGCAGCTTCTGTGAGGGCGAGATAGGCAGGGAAAAGTCAGCAACAGCACCTAATGAGCGGATCGATCTGCAGCTGAGAATCAGTGAACTTCTGCTATTTACTTGATTGCTGGTTTTTGGCTGCACAGAGCGTTTTTCTGTCACTTATTTTCTGGGTTGATCGGCGGCCATTTTGTGACTTGTGGTGCTCCAGAACAAGCTGCCACACATCCATCAATGCTTCAATACTATTTTTTTTTTGCTATATCCTCCATCAGGGGCTTGGCTGTGCTAATTGTCACCCCTAGAAACTCAGGATAGCAATTTCTATATTTTATTAAGGGGTTAAATACAATTGCCCAAATACCAATCCCTAAATCTGGTGTTCCAGCTTTGGCTAGACAAGCATAATACTGTCTGCTGTCTGGCAAAGGATAGATTATTTTCTGGGGTGAAATTCAATTGGCAAAATAGCAAAACCATACATCAGTGGTTTCAGCAGTGGCTGGCAAAATATAATAGTGTCCGCCAAAACAGATATTTTGGTTTGGGGTTAAATTCAATTGCCAAAATAGCAACACCCTAAATCTGGTGTCACAGCTGAGCCTGGCAAACTATATTAGTATCCACTAAAAACATATATTTTGTTCTGGGGTGAAATTCACTTGCCAAAATAGCAATCCTCTAAATCTGGTGTCACAGCTGAGCCTGGCAAACTATATTAGTATCCATAAAAACATATATTTTCTTCTGGGGTGAAATTCACTTGCCAAAATAGCAACACCCTAAATCTGGTGTCACAGCTGTGCCTGGCAAACTATATTAGTATCCGCAAAAACATATATTTTGTTCTGGGGTTAAATTTACTTGCCAAAATAGCAATCCACTAAATCTGGTGTCACAGCTGAGCCTGGCAAACTATATTAGTATCCATAAAAACATATATTTTGTTCTGGGGTGAAATTCACTTGCCAAAATAGCAATCCACTAAATCTGGTGTCACAGCTGAGCCTGGCAAACTATATTAGTATCCGTAAAAACATATATTTTCTTCTGGGGTGAAATTCACTTGCCAAAATAGCAATACCACTAAATCTGGTGTCACAGCTGAGCCTGGCAAACTATATTAGTATCCGTAAAAACATATATTTTGTTCTGGGGTGAAATTCACTTGCCAAAATAGCAATCCACTAAATCTGGTGTCACAGCTGAGCCTGGCAAACTATATTATTATCCGTAAAAACATATATTTTGTTCTGGGGTGAAATTCACTTGCCAAAATAGCAATCCACTAAATCTGGTGTCACAGCTGAGCCTGGCAAACTATATTAGTATCCGTAAAAACATATATTTTCTTCTGGGGTGAAATTCACTTGCCAAAATAGCAATCCACTAAATCTGGTGTCACAGCTGAGCCTGGCAAACTATATTAGTATCCGCAAAAACATATATTTTGTTCTGGGGTGAAATTCACTTGCCAAAATAGCAATCCTCTAAATCTGGTGTCACAGCTGAGCCTGGCAAACTATATTAGTATCCGCAAAAACATATATTTTCTTCTGGGGTGAAATTCACTTGCCAAAATAGCAACACCCTAAATCTGGTGTCACAGCTGAGCCTGGCAAACTATATTAGTATCCGTAAAAACATATATTTTCTTCTGGGGTGAAATTCACTTGCCAAAATAGCAATCCACTAAATCTGGTGTCACAGCTGAGCCTGGCAAACTATATTAGTATCCGCAAAAACATATATTTTGTTCTGGGGTGAAATTCACTTGCCAAAATAGCAATCCACTAAATCTGGTGTCACAGCTGAGCCTGGCAAACTATATTATTATCCGTAAAAACATATATTTTGTTCTGGGGTGAAATTCACTTGCCAAAATAGCAATCCTCTAAATCTGGTGTCACAGCTGAGCCTGGCAAACTATATTAGTATCCGCAAAAACATATATTTTCTTCTGGGGTGAAATTCACTTGCCAAAATAGCAACACCCTAAATCTGGTGTCACAGCTGAGCCTGGCAAACTATATTAGTATCCGTAAAAACATATATTTTCTTCTGGGGTGAAATTCACTTGCCAAAATAGCAATCCACTAAATCTGGTGTCACAGCTGAGCCTGGCAAACTATATTAGTATCCGCAAAAACATATATTTTGTTCTGGGGTGAAATTCACTTGCCAAAATAGCAATCCACTAAATCTGGTGTCACAGCTGAGCCTGGCAAACTATATTATTATCCGCAAAAACATATATTTTGTTCTGGGGTGAAATTCACTTGCCAAAATAGCAATCCACTAAATCTGGTGTCACAGCTGAGCCTGGCAAACTATATTATTATCCGCAAAAACATATATTTTGTTCTGGGGTGAAATTCACTTGCCAAAATAGCAATCCTCTAAATCTGGTGTCACAGCTGAGCCTGGCAAACTATATTAGTATCCGCAAAAACATATATTTTCTTCTGGGGTGAAATTCACTTGCCAAAATAGCAACACCCTAAATCTGGTGTCACAGCTGAGCCTGGCAAACTATATTAGTATCCGCAAAAACATATATTTTCTTCTGGGGTGAAATTCACTTGCCAAAATAGCAATCCACTAAATCTGGTGTCACAGCTGAGCCTGGCAAACTATATTAGTATCCGCAAAAACATATATTTTGTTCTGGGGTGAAATTCACTTGCCAAAATAGCAATCCTCTAAATCTGGTGTCACAGCTGAGCCTGGCAAACTATATTAGTATCCGCAAAAACATATATTTTCTTCTGGGGTGAAATTCACTTGCCAAAATAGCAATCACCCTAAATCTGGTGTCACAGCTGAGCCTGGCAAACTATATTAGTATCCGTAAAAACATATATTTTGTTCTGGGGTGAAATTCACTTGCCAAAATAGCAATCCACTAAATCTGGTGTCACAGCTGAGCCTGGCAAACTATATTAGTATCCGCAAAAACATATATTTTGTTCTGGGGTGAAATTCACTTGCCAAAATAGCAACACCCTAAATCTGGTGTCACAGCTGAGCCTGGCAAACTATATTAGTATCCGTAAAAACATATATTTTGTTCTGGGGTGAAATTCACTTGCCAAAATAGCAATCCTCTAAATCTGGTGTCACAGCTGAGCCTGGCAAACTATATTAGTATCCGCAAAAACATATATTTTCTTCTGGGGTGAAATTCACTTGCCAAAATAGCAATCACACTAAATCTGGTGTCACAGCTGAGCCTGGCAAACTATATTATTATCCGCAAAAACATATATTTTGTTCTGGGGTGAAATTCACTTGCCAAAATAGCAATCCTCTAAATCTGGTGTCACAGCTGAGCCTGGCAAACTATATTAGTATCCACAAAAACATATATTTTCTTCTGGGGTGAAATTCACTTGCCAAAATAGCAATCACCCTAAATCTGGTGTCACAGCTGAGCCTGGCAAACTATATTAGTATCCGTAAAAACATATATTTTCTTCTGGGGTGAAATTCACTTGCCAAAATAGCAATCCACTAAATCTGGTGTCACAGCTGAGCCTGGCAAACTATATTATTATCCGTAAAAACATATATTTTGTTCTGGGGTGAAATTCACTTGCCAAAATAGCAATCCTCTAAATCTGGTGTCACAGCTGAGCCTGGCAAACTATATTAGTATCCGCAAAAACATATATTTTCTTCTGGGGTGAAATTCACTTGCCAAAATAGCAACACCCTAAATCTGGTGTCACAGCTGAGCCTGGCAAACTATATTAGTATCCGTAAAAACATATATTTTCTTCTGGGGTGAAATTCACTTGCCAAAATAGCAATCCACTAAATCTGGTGTCACAGCTGAGCCTGGCAAACTATATTAGTATCCGCAAAAACATATATTTTGTTCTGGGGTGAAATTCACTTGCCAAAATAGCAATCCACTAAATCTGGTGTCACAGCTGAGCCTGGCAAACTATATTATTATCCGTAAAAACATATATTTTGTTCTGGGGTGAAATTCACTTGCCAAAATAGCAATCCACTAAATCTGGTGTCACAGCTGAGCCTGGCAAACTATATTATTATCCGCAAAAACATATATTTTGTTCTGGGGTGAAATTCACTTGCCAAAATAGCAATCCTCTAAATCTGGTGTCACAGCTGAGCCTGGCAAACTATATTAGTATCCGCAAAAACATATATTTTCTTCTGGGGTGAAATTCACTTGCCAAAATAGCAACACCCTAAATCTGGTGTCACAGCTGAGCCTGGCAAACTATATTAGTATCCGTAAAAACATATATTTTCTTCTGGGGTGAAATTCACTTGCCAAAATAGCAATCCACTAAATCTGGTGTCACAGCTGAGCCTGGCAAACTATATTAGTATCCGTAAAAACATATATTTTGTTCTGGGGTGAAATTCACTTGCCAAAATAGCAATCCACTAAATCTGGTGTCACAGCTGAGCCTGGCAAACTATATTATTATCCGCAAAAACATATATTTTGTTCTGGGGTGAAATTCACTTGCCAAAATAGCAATCCACTAAATCTGGTGTCACAGCTGAGCCTGGCAAACTATATTATTATCCGCAAAAACATATATTTTGTTCTGGGGTGAAATTCACTTGCCAAAATAGCAATCCTCTAAATCTGGTGTCACAGCTGAGCCTGGCAAACTATATTAGTATCCGCAAAAACATATATTTTCTTCTGGGGTGAAATTCACTTGCCAAAATAGCAACACCCTAAATCTGGTGTCACAGCTGAGCCTGGCAAACTATATTAGTATCCGCAAAAACATATATTTTGTTCTGGGGTGAAATTCACTTGCCAAAATAGCAATCCTCTAAATCTGGTGTCACAGCTGAGCCTGGCAAACTATATTAGTATCCGCAAAAACATATATTTTCTTCTGGGGTGAAATTCACTTGCCAAAATAGCAATCCACTAAATCTGGTGTCACAGCTGAGCCTGGCAAACTATATTATTATCCGCAAAAACATATATTTTGTTCTGGGGTGAAATTCACTTGCCAAAATAGCAATCCTCTAAATCTGGTGTCACAGCTGTTGCAGGCCCATTGTAAATCTGTCCATAAAGGATACCTTTCATCCAGGGCCTAAATACTTGCCCTAAAAGAGATATTCCCTAAATCAGTGGTTACTGCTGTGCCTGGATTAGTGTAATAAGCTACATAAACAAATAGGCAGATAGTGGTAGGTGCCTGTAAAAAAGGCCTGAATTTGAAATCAATACATTGGGCCAAATATTTTTTCCTTATTGTGGTGCTTGGTGAACGGTAACAATGAGGAAAACATCTAGTAAGGGACGCGGACGCGGTCGTGGTGGTGTTAGTGTACCCTCTGGTGCTGGGAGAGGACGTGGCCATTCTGCCACAGCCACACATCCTAGTGAACCAACTACCTCAGGTTCCAGTACCCGCCAGAATTTACAGCGATATTTGGTGGGGCCCAATGCCGTTCTAAGGATGGTAAGGCCTGAGCAGGTACAGGCGCTAGTCAATTGGGTGGCCGACAGTGGATCCAGCATGTTCACAACATTATCTCCCACCAAGTCTTCTGCAGAAAGCGCACAGGTGGCACCTGAAAACCAAGCCCATCAGTCTGTCACATCACCCCCATGCATATCAGGGAAACTGTCTGAGCCTCAAGTTATGCAGCAGTCTCTTATGCTGTTTGAAGACTCTGCTGGCAGGGTTTCCCAAGGGAATCCACCTAGCCCTTCCCCTGTGGTGGAAGACATAGAATGCACTGATGCACAACCTCTGATGTTTACTGATGATGAGGACATGGGAATACCACCTCATCGGAGTCCGCACGTCTCTGATGATGACGAAACACAGGTGCCAACTGCTGCGTCTTTCTGCAGTGTGCAGACCGAACAGGAGGACAGGGAGGAAGACTGTGTGGAAGACGATGCAGGGGACGATGAGGTCCTAGACCCACATGGAATGAAGGTCGTGCCACTGACTTTCATAGTTCAGAGGAAGAGGCAGTGGTGAGACCGAGCCAACAGCGTAGCAAAAGAGGGAGCAGGGGGCAAAAGCAGAACAGCCGCCGCCAAGAGAGTTTGCCTGATACAGGCCACCGCCACCAGGGACCGAGCACCCCAAAGGCAGCTTCAAGGAGTTCCCTGGCATGGCACTTCTTTAAACAATGTGCTGACGACAAGACCCGAGTGGTTTGCACGCTGTGCCATCAGATCCTGAAGCGAGGCATTAACGTTCTGAACCTTAGCACAACCTGCATGACCAGGCATCTACATGCAAAGCATGAACTGCAGTGGAGTAAACACCTTAAAAGCAAGGAACTCACTCAGGCTCCCCCTGCTCCCTCTTCTGCTGCTGCCTCGGCCTCTTCCTCCGCCTCGGGAGGAATGTTGGCACCTGCCGCCCACCAAACAGAGGATGTGCCAGCGACACCACCACCTGCGTCACCAAGCATCTCCACCATGTCACACGGCAGCGTTCAGCTCTCCATCTCACAAACCTTGGAGAGAAAGCGTAAATTCCCACCTAGCCACCCTCGAGCCCTGGGCCTGAATGCCAGCATTTCTAAACTACTGGCCTTTGAAATGCTGTCATTCAGGCTGGTGGACACAGACAGCTTCAAACAGCTGATGTCCATGGCTGTCCCACAGTATGTTGTCCCCAGCCGCCACTACTTCTCCAAGACAGCCGTGCCTTCCCTGCACATGCAAGTGTCCGATAAAATCAAGTGTGCACTGCGCAACGCCATTTGTGGCAAGGTCCACCTAACCACAGATACGTGGACCAGTAAGCATGGCCAGGGACGCTATATCTCCCTAACTGCACACTGGGTAAATGTAGTGGCGGCTGGGCCCCAGGCGGAGAGTTCCTTGGCGCACGTCCTTCCGCCGCCAAGGATCACAGGGCATCATTGTTTGCCTCCTGTAGCCTCCTCCTCCTACTCGGCTTCCTCCTCCTCTGCTTCCACCAGCTCATCCAGTCAGCCACACACCTTCACCACCAACTTCAGCACAGCTCGGGGTAAACGTCAGCAGGCCATTCTGAAACTCATATGTTTGGGGGACAGGCCCCACACCGCGCAGGAGTTGTGGCGGGGTATTGAACAACAGACCGACCAGTGGTTGCTGCCGGTGGGCCTCAAGCCCGGCCTGGTGGTGTGCGATAATGGGCGAAATCTCGTCGCAGCTCTGGGACTAGCCGGTTTGACGCACATCCCTTGCCTGGCGCATGTGCTGAATTTGGTGGTGCAGAAGTTCATTCACAACTACCCCAACATGTCAGAGCTGCTGCATAAAGTGAGGGCCGTCTGTGCGCAATTCCGGCGTTCACATCCTGCCGCTGCTCGCCTGTCTGCGCTACAGCGTAACTCGGCCTTCCCGCTCACCGCCTCATATGCGACGTGCCCACCAGGTGGAACTCCACCTTGCACATGCTGGAGAGACTGTGCGAGCAGCAGCAGGCCATAGTGGAGTTTCAGCTGCAGCACGCACGCGTCAGTCGCACTGCGGAACAGCACCACTTCACCACCAATGATTGGGCCTCCATGCGAGACCTGTGTGCCCTGTTGCGCTGTTTCGAGTACTCCACCAACATGGCCAGTGGCGATGACACCGTTATCAGCGTTACAATACCACTTCTATGTCTCCTTGAGAAAACGCTTAGGGCGATGATGGAAGAGGAGGTGGCCCAGGAGGAGGAGGAGGAGGAGGAGGATGAGGGGTCATTTTTAGCACTTTCAGGCCAGTCTGTTAGAAGTGGCTCAGAGGGAGGTTTTTGCAACAGCAGAGGCCAGGTACAAATGTGGCCAGCCAGGGCCCACTACTGGAGGACGAGGAGGATGAGGAGGAGGTGGAGGAGGATGAGGATGAAGCAGGTTCACAGCGGGGTGGCACCCGACACAGCTCAGGCCCATCACTGGTGCGTGGCTGGGGGATACGGAGGACGATGACGATACGCCTCCCACAGAGGACAGCTTGTCCTTACCTCTGGGGAGCCTGGCACACATGAGCGACTACATGCTGCAGTGCCTGCGCAACGACAGCAGAGTTGCCCACATTTTAACGTGTGCGGACTACTGGGTTGCCACCCTGCTGGATCCCCGATACAAAGACAATGTGCCCACCTTACTTCCTGCACTGGAGCGTGATAGGAAGATGCGCGAGTTCAAGCGCACGCTGGTAGAGGCGCTCCTGAGAGCATTCCCAAATGTCACAGGGGAACAGGTGGAAGCCCAAGGCGAAGGCAGAAGAGGAGCAAGAGGTCGCCAACGCAGCAGTGTCACGGCCAGCTCTTCTGAGGGCAGGGTTAGCATGGCAGAAATGTGGAAAAGTTTTGTCTCCACGCCACAGCTAACTGCACAACCACCTGATACGGAACGTGTTAGCAGGAGGCAGCATTTCACTAACATGGTTGAACAGTACGTCTGCACACCCCTCCACGTACTGACTGATGGTTCGGCCCCATTCAACTTCTGGGTCTCCAAATTGTCCACGTGGCCAGAGTTAGCATTTTATGCCTTGAGGTGCTAGCCTGCCCGGCGGCCAGCGTTTTGTCTGAACGTGTATTCAGCACGGCAGGGGGCGTCATTACTGACAAACGCAGCCGCCTGTCCACAGCCAACGTGGACAAGCTGACGTTCATAAAAATGAACCAGGCATGAATCCCACAGGACCTGTGCCTCCCTTGTGCAGAATAGACATTTCCCTCCCCATCAACCATGTATTCTTGTACTCTGGGGCACTTCTTTATTGAATCCTCATTTTTTTTACTTTACCATGATCTTGCGGTGCAACCCAAAGTTGAATGAACCTCTCCTCTGTCTGGGTGCTGGTCCAAAATACATGAGAGTGACATTCTCCGTTGGTGGTTGATATGACGCATGATTCCTTGCTGTGGGACCTCTCTCCTCTGTCTGGGTGCTGGTCCAAAATACATGAGAGTGACATTCTCCGTTGGTGGTTGATATGACGCATGATTCCTTGCTGTGGGACCTCTCTCCTCTGTCTGTGTGCTGGGCCTAAATAAATGAGAGTGACATTCTCCGGTGGTGGGTGATATGACGCATGATTCCATGCTGTGGGACCTGTATCCTCTGTCTGGGTGCTGGTCCAAAATACATGAGAGTGGCCTTCTCCGGTGGTGGGTGATATGACGCATGATTCCATGCTGTGGGACCTCTCTCCTCTGTCTGGGTGCTGGTCCAAAATACATGAGAGTGGCCTTCTCCGGTGGTGGGTGATATGACGCATGATTCCATGCTGTGGGACCTGTATCCTCTGTCTGGGTACTGGTCCAAAATACATGAGAGTGGCCTTCTCCGGTGGTGGGTGATATGACGCATGATTCCATGCTGTGGGACCTGTATCCTCTGTCTGGGTGCTGGTCCAAAATACATGAGAGTGACATTCTCCGGTGCAGGGTGATATGACGCATGATTCCTTGCTGTGGGACCTGTATCCTCTGTCTGGGTGCAGGGGTCAGAGTCTCTCAAAGTGGCCTTCTCTTGTGGTGGGTGATGTGAAGCTGATGTTTGTGCCATCTGACATGGTTGCCGGGGTCCCATTAAATGGTGTCCTACTCCTGTGGTGGGTGATCTAAATGCCTGATTCTCTGCTGTGAAAACCCCTCTCCTCCGCCTGGGTGCAGGGGTCAAAGTCTCTCAAAGTGGCCTTCTCTTGTGCTGGGTGATGTGAAGCTGATATTTGTGCCATCTGACATGGTTGCCGGGGTCCCATTAAATGGTGTCCTACTCCTGTGGTGGGTGATCTAAATACATGATTCTCTGCTGTGAAAACCTCTCTCCTCCGTCTGGGTGCAGGGGTCAAAGTCTCTCAAAGTGGCCTTCTCTTGTGCTGGGTGATGTGAAGCTGATGTTTGTGCCATCTGACATGGTTGCCGGGGTCCCATTAAATGGTGTCCTACTCCTGTGGTGGGTGATCTAAATGCCTGATTCTCTGCTGTGAAAACCCTCTCCTCCGCCTGGGTGCAGGGGTCAAAGTCTCTCAAAGTGGCCTTCTCTTGTGCTGGGTGATGTGAAGCTGATGTTTGTGCCATCTGACATGGTTGCCGGGGTCCCATTAAATGGTGTCCTACTCCTGTGGTGGGTGATCTAAATGCCTGATTCTCTGCTGTGAAAACCCCTCTCCTCTGTCTGGGTGCTGGTCCCAAATAAATGAGAGTGGCCTTCTCCGGTGGTGGTTGATATGACGCATGATTCCTTGATGTGGGACCTGTATCCTCTGTCTGGGTGCTGGTCCAAAATAAATGAGAGTGGCCTTCTCCGGTGGTGGTTGATATGACGTCATGATTCCTTGATGTGGGACCTCTCTCCTCTGTCTGGGTGCTGGTCCAAAATACATGAGAGTGGCCTTCTCCGGTGGTGGGTGATATGACGCATGATTCCATGCTGTGGGACCTGTATCCTCTGTCTGGGTGCTGGTCCAAAATACATGAGAGTGGCCTTCTCCGGTGGTGGGTGATATGACGCATGATTCCATGCTGTGGGACCTGTATCCTCTGTCTGGGTGCTGGTCCAAAATACATGAGAGTGGCCTTCTCAGGTGGTGGGTGATATGACGCATGATTCCATGCTGTGGGACCTGTATCCTCTGTCTGGGTGCTGGTCCAAAATACATGAGAGTGGCCTTCTCCGGTGGTGGGTGATATGACGCATGATTCCTTGCTGTGGGACCTCTCCTCTGTCTGTGTGCTGGGCCTAAATAAATGAGAGTGACATTCTCCGGTGGTGGGTGATATGACGCATGATTCCATGCTGTGGGACCTGTATCCTCTGTCTGGGTGCTGGTCCAAAATACATGAGAGTGGCCTTCTCCGGTGGTGGGTGATATGACGCATGATTCCATGCTGTGGGACCTGTATCCTCTGTCTGGGTGCTGGTCCAAAATACATGAGAGTGGCCTTCTCCGGTGGTGGGTGATATGACGCATGATTCCATGCTGTGGGACCTGTATCCTCTGTCTGGGTGCTGGTCCAAAATACATGAGAGTGGCCTTCTCCGGTGGTGGGTGATATGACGCATGATTCCTTGCTGTGGGACCTCTCTCCTCTGTCTGTGTGCTGGGCCTAAATAAATGAGAGTGACATTCTCCGGTGGTGGGTGATATGACGCATGATTCCATGCTGTGGGACCTGTATCCTCTGTCTGGGTGCTGGTCCAAAATACATGAGAGTGGCCTTCTCCGGTGGTGGGTGATATGACGCATGATTCCATGCTGTGGGACCTGTATCCTCTGTCTGGGTGCTGGTCCAAAATACATGAGAGTGGCCTTCTCCGGTGGTGGGTGATATGACGCATGATTCCATGCTGTGGGACCTGTATCCTCTGTCTGGGTGCTGGTCCAAAATACATGAGAGTGGCCTTCTCCGGTGGTGGGTGATATGACGCATGATTCCATGCTGTGGGACCTGTATCCTCTGTCTGGGTGCTGGTCCAAAATACATGAGAGTGACATTCTCCGGTGCAGGGTGATATGACGCATGATTCCTTGCTGTGGGACCTGTATCCTCTGTCTGGGTGCTGGTCCAAAATACATGAGAGTGACATTCTCCGGTGCAGGGTGATATGACGCATGATTCCTTGCTGTGGGACCTCTCTTCAATTGATATTGGTTAATTTTTATTTATTTTATTTAATTTTAATTCATTTCCCTATCCACATTTGTTTGCAGGGGATTTTTCTACACTTTGCTGCCTTTGGCAGCCCTCTAGCCCTTTCCTGGACTATTTTACAGCCTTTTTTGTGCCTAAAAGTTCGGGTCCCCATTGACTTCAATGGGGTTCGGGTTCGGGATAAAGTTCGGATAGAGTTCGAATCCCGAACCCGAACATTTCCGGGAAGTTCGGCCGAACTTCTCGAACCCGAACATCCAGGTGTTCGCTCATCTCTAGTCTCATGGAGTCAGAGCAAAGAGAACAGAAGCAAAGATGCAGTGCTGAGAAAAACCTACAGTACTTCTCGTGTACCTGGATTCATCCAAGAGAGGGTGAGAACATTTACAGAAGCAGACTAGATGTAAAGAAGAAGATGAAGAGAAAGCCCAGTAGAGATAACATGTCTAAAAGAACTTATTGACTCTTCAGCATCCATATTCAACAATTTCCTCCGGTGCCTCAGCTTACCAAATAGCAGTTTGGCCCACTGTGGTGAGAATCTCCATATCCCAAGGAGGATTCTGTTGAAGTGAATTATAAGTACCTTAACCTGTTCAAAAAAGGTACAGAAGAGTTTATCTACTGTTGAGGGAATTCATACTTTTATAAAAAAGAATCAACTCAAGGGGGTATTAATTCTCATTGAAGCGACACAGCAGGTTCATGGAAACTTATGTTGAGGCTATTTTCCAATGGAAAAAATGTATGTCAAGGAGTTTGTAACAGCGGCTCGCTGACAAATCCTAGCCTTCCTGCACATATATACTGTAAATGTCTCAGCCCCCTTCCCAGATGCCTCAGTGTTAAGGTCCTTGTGTTTTGCTAAAGATCCTGATACTCATGTGTGTTCCTGACTTGTACTTCATTCCTGGATTCTGCTAACCGTCTGATCCCTGCCTTCTTGTCTTGACTCTCCTGTTGCCAACCCGGATTGCCTGACCTGTACCTGTGCCGCCTGCCCTGACCTTTTGCCTTTAATTTGACGGACCGTGCAGAAATTTTCTACCTCGTCCAGAGCCTTCCAAAAGAATCGAGACAGGTTAACAATAGGTTCTCACAGGAGTCTCTATTATACGGAACCCTGTGGGATAACCAAAAACAGCACAGATAGTGAAGTACTGTAGTGGTAGTTGGTTTTAAAGATTGTGATATGTGCTTTTTAATCTTCTAAATTGTGAGTACAATAAAACATTTTAAGTAAATTAGGTCTGCGGTAGTTCACTATTGGAGCACTTCCTTCATAGTCGTCTAAAAGACCATCAGGTGGACAAGAGGACAGAGAAACTGCAGTGGCATTTTTACATACTTGAATGTTCTTCTGTGCTTGTGAGTAAAATTCTGTGAACAGACACCACAGTACTTCACTATCTGTGCGGTTTTTAGTCCCACAGGGTTCCGTATAATAGAGACGCCTGTGAGAATCTATTGTTAACCTGTGTCGATCTGTTTGGAAGGCTCTGCACGAGTGGTGGAAAATTTCTGCACGTCCGTCAAATTAAAGTTGTTACGTGTGAATAGCCCACTTCACCCCTTGGACTTGCTGCAACTTCTAAGAGGCAACGTATTAGAGAAAACATATTTATTTATTTTAACTGACCTTTTGCCTGACTGGCTACACCTCTGCCTCATCATTTGGTCCTGCATTGTTGCTCCTGGTAACGACTCCACCTTCCTGACTATAATTGTACTTCTGGTACCTTTCTCAGGTACCTCCTGGTCCGCCTGCCTCGTGTGCCTGTCCTCCTCAAGAGGTAGCGAACTGGTGTTCCCCTCGGGAAAGTCTATCCCCACCATCAGGGGTACTGTGAATAATCAAGGGGTTCACTTAGGCCCTATTCACACGTCCGCAAGTGTTTTGCGGATCCACGGATCCGCAAAACACGGACATCGGCGATGTGCGTTCCGCAATTTCCGGACCGCACATCGACGGCACTACATAGAAAATGCCTTTTCTTGTCCGCAATTGCGGACAAGAATAGGACATGTTTTATTTTTTTCGGGAACGCGATTGCGGACCCGGAAGTGCGGATCCGCAATTGCGGACCCGGGCAGGACATCATCTGTCCCCATAGGAACGAATGGGTCCGCAATCCCGTTCCGCAAAATGCGGAACAGAATTGCGGACGTGTGAATGGGGCCTTAGACAACACCCTTAGGGGAGGTAGGACACGTGGCACAGTGGGTTCACACCCGCTGGTTCGTGACAAAGTTAATGTCAGCCAAACCAGATATTCCTTCAAAAGGCCCCTCGTTAGTACAAAGCAGGGTACCATTTGGTTGGATGAAAAGCCTTAGATGTTGGTCAAGTTAGTACTGATTGTCACTGACACGACCCAGCCGGTGTATGAGGACTTTTTTTGAGTCAATACTTAATGGGATGAGGGGCAAGAGCCTTAAAATGTTTGTTTACCGATGGGTTGCTTTTCCCTTTGGGCTCTTTTATATGAGTGTGTTCGGTCTGGGAAACATGCTCTGTAAGATGGCTGCATTTCCTGGACTGAACATGGCTCCCCTCACCCAAACGTATTGCATCATAATGATTTATAGTGCTGTGAGATCCTACCTGACCACGACTTATATAATGCCGTGAGTAGAGTACAGAAGACACATGGTCTGGCAGGAGCTTACAGCATCATAAATCATTATGATGCTGAGAGTTTGGGTCATAGGAGCATTGTTTGGTCCAGGAAATGCTGTCATTACACAGAGTGTGTTTCCCACACCAAACTCGCTCATGTGAAAGAGTCCTTTGGAGGAGTCTCTGTTTTAGCTGACAACAACTACTTTGCATAATTTTTCTCATGGAGCATGGATCCAGAACCCCTCCTGTGAACGGTTTCTAAGGGATCTCATTTGGCCATCAAGCATACTGCCATGTATTGGTGAGGGACAAGGACCCCCAAAACAGCTGTCTACATATGGGATGCTCTTCCTTTTGGAGACATAAGCTAATTTGCTTACAGGAAGAATAACAGAGGAATGGTTCAGATTAGAATGGTACATCGTTGTTATTACATGCAGAACATAGGTATATAAAAAAGACATGCCAGGGGAGCTGTGAGGCCTTCTGTAATTATCAGATGCGTGTTTGGTTGTCATCATTATCTGAAATAAAAACATATAGCAAACAAGAGACATTCATATTTCTACAACACCCCAAATCACCTCTGTATGTCCATGTTATCATTCCTAATAGTAAAACATTATCTTCAAAAACAGTACTCATCTGTGGATGTGCAGTTATTGCTATTAATCTTCATGTGGAGATGTTTTCCGGGACACTGTATTAAATCACTTGGTGTTTTTTGTAAATAACTAATGTCTTATCTGATTTCCTAGCTTTTTATTCCCAGGCTGCCATAGATCAGGCAATGCACTGAAGTACACCTACTGATACAGAAACCAGCAACACAAATAATTTGGCGCACTTTTCTAAGAAGCTTGATACAGAGCCGTTTCCCAGCTGCCTATTTAACCCACTAGGGGGTGAGGCATATGTGGCTTAAAGGGGTTTTCTGATAGTTTAATATTGATGGTCTATCCTAAGGATAGGCCATCTACTGTAAATATGATTGGAGGGGGTCCGACATCCAGCACCCTGCTGATCAGCTGTTTGAAGAGGCCGTGGTGCTCAGATGGGCCCTACAGCGTCCTCACATATCTCCAAACACAGAACTGTTCATTGTTATAGTGGCAGTGCCTGGCATTGCAGCCCAGGCCGATTCATTTGAATGGGACTGAGCTACGCCTAGGCCATGTGACCGATGAATGTGACATCACTGGCCTAGAAAAAAGCTGCACCATAGAATGAAGTAATAGACCACATAAACTCAAAGAGTGGGCCACTGAGTGCCCTTGTACAACAAGCACAAGCTATGGTAGATAGAGATGAGCGAATTAATCAAAAGTTCAATTCGGCCTTTTTGCCAAATTTTACAAATAAAATTGCTTTGTGACTAATTACTTCGTCACAAAATGCATTTTTTTGTAAGTAGTGGGTGCAATGACAGGGAGCGACGATTGCATCATTTTACCCATTAGATACCGTGTTACATGATCACGCCATCTGATATAAATAACAGAGTGAAATTTTTTAAAAAAAATCATACTTACCTGTTTAATTTGCTTGTGACGGGCCAGCCGCCACCATCTTGCTTAAGATCTGGTGCGAAATCACAAGCGCTGTGGTGATGTCATCACCGTGCACAGGATTTTGTGCGAGATCTTCAAGCAAGATGGTGGCGACCGACCCAAGTATGATTTTTTTTTTTTTTATACAATTTCAGGTTAAATCGATTCTCTACCATGAAGCATGAGGAAATTCAGCTTTGCAGTGAATCAAATATCCTGAAATTCGTATTGAATTCTACTTGGTGGACTTCGATTCGCTCAACACTAATGGTCACCATTTGATGTACAGTAGATAAAGTTCTATGCAGATTTTAAATGTCTGGTTGAGCACTATGGCTTTATCAAGTAGGTTATGAAGACAATCCAAATAATGACGCAAGAAAATGTAGTGGTATAAGATTAGTGAATAAAATAATTTACAGTGCATAGAAACATAAGCTTACTGAGCAACAGTAAAAAGGAGAGATGGTCCTATCACTGAGAACTTACAATACAATAGGTTGGTCTAGGCTGACATTATTGATGTTCTCTTGAGTGATTATTGCAAACTCTCTTGTTGGCGCTGTATATAGAGGGATATTAGAGATGTGCCTTTTCCTGAAAGTTCCTAAAATTGGTTTCGATTACGATTTATCTATTTTACCATCACATTCGCTTCAGTTGGAATAAATTTTACCCAAGTCAAAAGTGCCCCAACTGCCCCAATTACACATATACCACTCTGAGGTCTCCTAGGACTGCATTCAACCCAGTTTGAGCTCTTTAACACCAAGACAGCATTAGTAATGTCAAATTAACAGTGACATACTGTATATGGCTATGGGTAAAAGCATTGCTGCCTTTAGTAAACTTTGAAGAGGAAGCATTGATCCTACAAGCTCTATCACTCTTTAAAAACTGATTAACAGGGGTTGCGGGAGTCAGACCCCCGCCAATTGGATATTCTGAGAATAGGTCACCAATATTATCCACTGCACAACCCTTTTAAATTCTGCACACTAGCACAAGCAGTCTAAAAAATGGCAAACAAAACCAGACTCCATGAGGAAGCCTGAATAACTTACACAATATGAGGCACATTTACTAAGCTTGACTTTTTTTTTTTTTGGTCCAAAAAAAGAACCCCCATCAATCTGATATTGATGACCTATCTTGAGGATAGGTCATCAACAGAGAGAAGTTTTGAAAAATTTGATTCTGCAACTTTGCCAAAGTTGTTTGGTTAAGAATCGGTCACAAATTGCTATAAATCAAGTATATCCAGGCTACTTTGCCTTAGGCTTCTTTCACACTAGCGTTGTGAGGATCCGGCGTGCACTTCCGTTGCAAGAAATGCCCGCCGGATCCGTCACAACGCAACACACCTGAAAGTATTTGAAGACTTATCAGTCTTCAAAATGCTTTCTGTGTTACCATGGCAGCCAGGACGCTACTAAAGTCCCGGCTGCCATGGAAAAGAAGGGGGGAGCAGTGAAGAAGCTACTTACCGTCCGTGCGGCTCCCGGGGTGCTTCACAATGATGTCACAGCGCCCCTACGTCGCATGGGTCAGTAAAATTGTGCACGCAACTCATAGAAGTTTTGACACCTAGAGAGTGAGCTAGTTAGGGCCTCTATTTTGTGTCAGGCCGAAAGTGTTGCTATCATTCATCCCAGTACTCCATAACTTAAACGGACACTGCACAACTGATAAACTTCCCAGGAACTCCAGCCAGTTTAATGTATTTGCTCAGGAATGATTCTTAGGCACGTGCTACGTTATCAGTTAAGGAAAGGGGGAATTCTGTGTAATGTTGTAAGATTGTAAGCTCTTGTGTTGCACCGCAGGCTAACCCATCCTATGCACCCAAACAGTTATTCGTGTTTTCCTTAGGGTAATAATAGGTACGGCGAGGCACTTCTATTTGTGCCCACCAGTAGGTAAATTACCTTGATCTTCCTTCAGCATCCATCAGAGGGCGCCGTGCTGTGCAGCATAAGGGTATCAGCCTTTGGGCTGGGTATATGTACCTCCATTTTATGTTTCCTAGCAGTTGGGATTGTGTTTATTGCTACATTCCAGTAAAAGTTCTGTCTTTGCAAAACTGGTGTCAGAGTTGCTTTCCTCTTTCGTGACTTCACTGTATCCTGGGAAGCCCACCCCTGTAAATGGCTTACATATTCATCTTGACACAGGTCAGTCTCTACACATTTTGGGGGGACAGGCGAGTTCTCCTTGGGGTAACTATGGCCCCAGCTGCACTAAACACCCGCTCTGATGCCACACAACTGGCCGGGAAGGACAGTTTTTCCAGGGCAAACTCGGCCAGTTGCTGCCACAAATCCAGTTTGGCTGCCCGGTAGTCCAGCAGATCTTCGATGACGGGTGGCAGGGTGCACTCCATGTATGCCACCACCTGCTGGTTCAGGTTCTGCTCTATGTCTAGCTGCTGGTGAGTAGTTTCTTCACTATGCGGGTGAAGAAAGCTGCTCATCAGTGATTCTAGACTCAGGCTGCTGCTGATGGAGCTGGTACTGCTACTGCCACCCCCCCCCAAGTAGCCATGGCAATGGAACGTGAGCGCAGATGGCCCTTCCCCTCCCCCGGTCAGACCTGCGAGAGGATGGACGATAATGCAGATAGGCAGCGGCCAACTGACTACATAGGATGTTTCTATAGTAGTTCAGTTTGTTCTCCCTCTCAGTGGGTGTAAAAAAGGCCCCCATTTTGGACCAGTAGCGAGGGTATAACATGGTGGAGAGCCAGTAATCATCCCTCTGGTGAATGGTGACAATTCGGCTGTCACTACGCAAGCAAGTGAGCATGTATAAGGCCATTTGCGCAAGTGACGCAGAGGGACTCCCTGCCTCGATCTCCACTGCATACTGCCACTGTGTGCCTGGGTCATCTGCCTCGTCTTCCCCATCTCCCTCTTGCTCCTCTGGCTGCTCCTGCTCCTCCTTTACTGTCTCCAGTGTAGAAAAACCACCCATTTTGCTACACATTGCTTGTGCTCGAATGTCCTCCTCCTCCAGTTAAGCCCCTACAGGGCTCCTGTGGCCATGAGATTTAGGAGCCACGTCTCCAGTCCCCTGACCAGCCAGATTTTCCAGCATCTTTTCCTGGATATGAATCAGTGGAATGACGTTCATCCCGTAGTCCTGGCAACTGACAAATAAAGTGTCCTCCTTAACCACTTCAGCCCCCCTAGCTTAAACACCCTTAATGACCAGGCCACTTTTTACAATTCCGCACTACACTACTTTCACCGTTTATTGCTCCGTCATACAACTTACCACCCAAATGAATTTTACCTCCTTTTCTTCTCACTAATAGAGCTTTCATTTGGTGGTATTTCATTGTTGCTGACATTTTTACTTTTTTTTGCCATTAATACAAATTTAACGACATTTTGCAAAAAAAATGACATTTTTCACTTTCTGTTGTAAAATTTTTCAAAAAAATCTACATTTCTATATAAATTTTTCTCTAAATTTATTGTTCTACATGTCTTTGATAAAAAAAAGTCCAATAAGTGTATATTTATTGGTTTGGGTAAAAGTTATAGCGTTTACAAACTATGGTGCAAAAAAGTGAATTTCCGCATTTTGAAGCAGCTCTGACTTTCTGAGCACCTGTCAGGTTTCTTCAGGTGCTAGAATGTTAGGATAGTATAAATACCCCCCAAATGACACCATTTTAGAAAGAAGACACCCCAAAGTATTCGTGGAGGGGCATGGTGAGTTCATGTATCATTTCATTTTTTTTCACAAGTTAGCGGAAAATGACACTTTCTGAGAAAAAAAAACAAAGTTTCAATTTCTGCTAACTTCTGGCAAAAAAAAAAAAGAAAAAATCTCAGACGGACTCACTATGCCCCTCAGTGAATACCTTGGGGTGTCTACTTTCCGAAATAGGGTCATTTGTGGGGTGTGTTTACTGTTCTGGCATTTTGGGCGGGGCTAAATTGTGAGCCGCCATGTAAAACCTAAAGGTACTTGTTGGAATTTGGGCCCCTTTGCGCTCCCAGGCTGCAAAAAAGTGTCACACATGTGGCATCGCCGTACTCAGGAGAAGTAGGGCAATGTGTTTTGGGGTGTATTTTTACATATACCCATGTTGGGTGAGAGAAATATCTCTGTAAATTGTCAACTTTGTATAAAAAAATTTAAAAGTTGTCATTTACAGAGATATTTCTCACACAAAGTATGGGTATATATAAAAATACACCCCAAAACACATTGCCCTACTTCTCCTGAGTACGGCGATACCACATGAGTGACACTTTTTTGCAGCCAAGATGCGCAAAGGGGCCCTAAAACCAATGAGTACCTTTAGAATTTCACAGGGCATTTTTACGCATTTGGATTCTCACGCTTTAGGACCCCTAAAATGCCAGGACAGTATAAAAACCCCACATGTGACCCCATTGTGGAAAGAAGACACCCCAAGGTATTCCGTGAGGGGCATGGCGAGTTCACAGAAAAAAAAAAATTTGGCACGTTAGCGGAAATTGATTTTATTTTATTTTTTTACAGTCTCATATTCCACTAACTTGTGACAAAAAATAAAATTTTACATGAACTCACCATACCCCTCACGGAATACCTTGGGGTGGCTTCTTTCTAAAATGGGGTCACATGTGAGGTGTTTGTACTGCCCTGGCATTTGAAGGTCTCCGCAATCATTACACGTATGGCCAGCATTAGGAGTATCTGCGATTCTCCTTATATTGAGCATACGGGTAATAAGATTTTTTTTTCCGTTCAGCCTCTGCGCTGAAAAAAAAATAAAAATGAACGGCACAGATTTTTTCATTCGCATCGATCAATGTGGATGAAAAAATCTCTGCCAAAATCAGTGACTGCGGTGCGGTGGGCTGGGCGCTAGCTACCTAACAAGTAGCTAACTAACTGGCGGTGATAAGGGACCCTTATGCCCCATTCACACGTCCGCAATTCTGTTTGCGGAACGGAATTGCGGGCCCATTTATTTCTATGGGGACAGGCTTTGTCCCGCTCGGATCCGGAATTACGGATCCGCGCTTCCGGGTCTGCACTTCCGTTCCGCAAGAATATAGAACATGTCCTATTCTTGTCCGCAATTGCGGACAAGAAAAAGCATTTTCTATATAGTTCTGGCAATGTGCGGATCTGCAAAATGCGGAAAGCACATTGCCGGTGTCCGTGTTTTGAAGATCTGCGGATCCGCGGATCCGTGAATCCACGGATCCGCAAAACACATATGGACGTCTGAATGGAGCCTTACAAGGGGTGTGATCAATGACAGGGGGGTGATCAGGGGGTTAACAAGGGGTTAATAGGTGAGGGGGGGTGGGGTTAGTGTAGTGTTTGGTGCAACTTTACATAGTTACCTGGTCCTCTGGTGGTCGATCCCAGCAAATGGGACCACCAGAGGACCAGGTAGCAGGTATACCAGACGCTGTTCACAAAACAGCGTCTGATATAGCTCTTTGATGCGATTTAATTCGCATCTACAGCCTGCCAGTGATGGATCATCGCTGGTAGGCTGTAGGAGAACTCCTGAGACGCGCTTCACTGTGAACGCGTTCACAGGAAGTCTCGCGTCTCGCGAGATGACGCGCGGATGCGTCGTCTCAGAACTACAGGACCGCCCGCAGGACGCATCCCTGCGTTAGGCGGTCCTGTAGTGGTTAAAGGGCACGAGCAAACGGCAGGTGTCATGCATGAGCTGCCAGTGGCTAACATCGAAGTAACACAGGGGAGTACCTCTGTCCGCTTGGTTCATCAAGAAATCATTTATGGCCTTTCTCTGTACTTATAGTCGGTCCAAAATATGGAGGGTGGAATTCCAACATCGCATATTAGCCTATTTTGGGGGACGTTTGGGGAGTTGTCGCGGAGAAAGACAGAATTTATTTATTGATGAAGGACACGGAGAAGTTCCTCCCCTGTGTGACTCCGTTCGCCCTGGCAAAGGAGGTGTAGAACAGCGTGACACTGCCATGCCCTGCACATGTGGTATGCTGGAGGGGTACTGTGAATTGTCCCTGCAGTGGAGGCTGATGACATGGTGGAGGATGAGGAGGCAGACATTGTCGAAGGACCAACAGCGTGAGAATGTGGAGGCGGAAGCGGCGTCACCTGGCCAAGTTGCTGGTGTGGCTGGGCAGGAACCACATTTACCAAGTGGGCCATAAAGGACATATATTGTCCTTGACAGTAGTTATAGCTACCGACCAATTTTCCCAAAAAACGCTGTAAGGCTAAACGATGCAATTACTCAGTCCCTATAGAAGAAAGTCTAAATTCACAGACCAATTTTACCAAAAAAGGCTGTATCACAAACAAATTTCACCACTGAATGGCTAATCGCCAAATCGGTAGTCCCTACGGAAGATACTCTACAATCACCCATCAATTTTCCCCAAAAAGGCTGTTTCACAAAAAAAATTCACCACTGAGTGGCTAATCAATGCAATTACTCAGTCCCTACAGAAGAAAGTCTACATTCACTAACCAATTTTCCCCAAAAAGGCTGTATCACAATAAAATTTCACCACTGAATGACAATGTAAATTCACTGCAAAACGGCTAATAACACATACTTATTTTTGCTATCCGCAACAATGTCTGTATGACAATGTAAATTCTCAGCAGAATGGCTGATAACAGTTACTTATTTTTCCCATTAATACACCCCAACAATGGCTGTATAACAATGTCGGTTCACTGCAGAACGGCTAATAAGACATATTATTTTTCCTATTAATACACCTCCAAAAAATAAATATAACAATCACAATTCACTGCAGAACGGCTAATAGGACGTACGTATCTATCCTATTAATACACATGTAAATGGCTGTGGTACAATGGAACTTCACTGCTGAATAGCAAATAATTTTTTTTTTTGCTACTAACACACTCCAAAAAGGGCTATAATTTTCTCACTTCACCACACAGCGGCTAATAAGCCACTTTTTTCCCCCCACTAATATACAACAAAAAAGGCTTTAGAACACATATATAACTGCACCACACAAGGGCTAATAATAGTATTATGTTACTTACGAGTCTGACATCTGTTACATCCTTATTCAAAGGCTCGTTTGTATGCAGTATAGAAACTGTCTGCATTTGAAGGATGATGTCATATAGACAGTTTGATACCTGTAAGGCTAGGGCAATAAGTTGTGTGGCAAAAAGGGTTCAACTACACTGCGACATGTTGCACCAATGTCGCGCAACGTATTTTGTAATTATAGTTAGTGATGAACGAAGTGAGCTTCGGATGCTACAGCCGAAGTCGCTGCATTCAAAACTTCGGATTGATACTGTATGGAGATCCGTCTCCGTACAGTATTAAAATGTACGGGCTACGATAAGTCGAAGTCAGTTAGTTGCGTGAGACTTTGTTGAATGACTTCAATAGTTGATTTTTAAAAAAACACTTTAAAACTTGGAACTAAATTCGGCTTCATTTCCGAGGTACCAGTCGGAACCAAAGCCGAGTTCGGTTACAAGTTTTAAAGTAGTTTTCCACTTTAAAAATCAACTACTGAAGTTATTCAACAAAGTTTTGCGCGACTTCCCGAATAACTGACTTCGGCTCACCGGAGCCCATACATTTTAATACTTTACGGATGTCCGTACAGTATCAATCCAAAGTTTTGAAAGAAGCAACTTCAAATGTAGCATCCGAAGCTCGCTTCGCTCATCACTAATGATAGTCAATATAGTCGTGCAGAAATCCAACTTTGATGTATTTTTTGTGACTGTCGTGTCCCAGCCGCAGCATGTCGCATGTTGCAGTGTGACACCATTGATAAAAAAAATTAAAAGTAACGCGACACATGTCACTATGTAGCCCTAGCCTAATAAATCATGTCTCCACTTTTGGGGCATGTGCCCTGGGCACAGGGGTGTAGCTACATTGGGTGCTTTGGCAGCAGTTGCTTTCAAATGTTGGTGGTAGAGGTGGCTCAGAGTCTTCTTTACCACAGTATTATAAATGCAAAAGAGTAGGTGGTGGGCCCATAGAGCCTTCAGTTACACTTGTGCTCGGGTCCTAGGTGCCAGCGGAATGCCAGAGTATTAAGATACAGAGTTAGTGCAGCTAACAGGTTCTACTTAAGCAAAGACAAACAATGCAACAACACTCTGCAAACACAAATAATAAAGTAAATACAATAGTGCCATACTCACTGTAAAAAAAGTACTTCTACTAATGCTACGTTATAAATGTAACATTCTTGGCAAATACATTTCGTACAAAATTATTTGTGCCCGTCCTCCAACGGCAAGGCGAACCTACGATAAATACTACCTCTTTTGGTGCCATACTAGCCTATATAAATTAAGGGAATGCAGGTTCCACATGCATGCTGAGCCCACACTATATTATACTTCTTTTGGTGCCATAATGGCCTGCATTAAATTCAGGGAATGTAAGCTCCACATGCATGCAGATTCTACTTGGGGGTGATTTAACATGAAATATAGCAGCTTCCTTGACTTAATGGAGATATCTGTAGTTCTAAGTGCAAAATAATCGTCAAAGATGCTACAATAGCTTCCATCCGAAAGAAAGGGCTTTTATTCCACTTTTAAATGACGGAGTGCACTACCTCGGTTCTTCAATGCCATCTTATTTCAAAGAGAAAATTATACATTTGGTCTCTTCTCAGCATTTTTGTTCTTACTGCACTTAATCAAATCCTTTCTGGATGTCAGTCTTCTCAGGACAGAGCACTGGTCTGTTTCCAACTCTGCTACACTTTACTGCACTTGAACGCTCCATCTGATGTTCACTCAGGATGAGTTTAGTCAGGGTTGATATCAGCCCTGTATATGGGACCCTTTCCTGCGCTACCTAGCTTCACAATATTAAACTTTATTTATATAGCGCCAACATATTTTGCAGAGCCTCATAATTCATATCAAACTAATTAGCAATTCAAACAAAAGACATGAGGGCCCTACTCTCGTAATCTGCGAGGAGGTAAAAGGTCTCTTTCGTGATGGTCCAGCCGTCTTTCATAAATAGGGTAATGCACATAAAGCTGGCCAGAGTCTGTGTATGCAAAGAGTTGAAGTGCATTAGGGTGCAAGGTTTGTGGGATACTAAGCATCTGAGAAGTAATGTAGAAGGTTTTTAGGTCATGCTTAAAGTGGTTGTTCACCTTTTCTAAAGACACCCCAGTGTGGTTGGACTCATGGTGGTAATCACTTGATCCACACCTCTGGTTACTGGCTTTAAAGCTACCCATGGGCTCTGCAGGTCCCGGGTCTCCCTGTGTCAACTTCTGGTTTGATGCTGGGTCACATGACCACTGCAGCCAATGACTGACCGAAGTGGTGACGTGTCACAAATACATGATGTCACCTGGTCACGGTTGTTATCCAGTTTGGCTCTACTGTAGGTCTTGCAGGTATCTAAGTACCAGGAGTCACAGTACCTGGGAAAAGCTGACTTCTAGTTTTGGGAACAAGCAGCAGCAGAACTCCTAAGGAGAGGTCCAGAGAGAGAGGGACAGAGTAGCTTGGAAAGAGAGAGGTTTGGGGCAGTGTCATATTTTCCTGTGAGGGAAACCAGTGTAGTACACCAGTGGTTGGTGGCATGGAAGGCTTGGAAACAAGTCATGTGATCACATTGGGCCTCAGATAGTGAACAACAGCTATCCTGTTCAGTAACAAGTAAGATGTTAACTCTGGAGATCCAAACAGATCAAATTTAAAGTTTTTTTGCATTTCAAATGGATATTAAACCTTATTTACTAATAAAATTACATTTTGAGATGTGTTCCCTTTCCTGTGTAGATGGAAACTACAAGCAGAGTCTGAAAGAAGATCAGCATCTGCTGTATCTCCTCCCCTCAGCAGCTCTTCATTCCTCCCACGACATTCCCCGCCTCCTCCTCCACACAGCACATAATTCTTAGAATCACAAAGCTGTGAAGACCTTTTAATATCACATTAACCCAGATTAAGTCGCATGGGTTACACTTAGCACAAAAATGAATAAATTAGCAAATGAATAAATCTATGTTAGCTATTCTATAAGCCCCTTTATATTAGGAAAGTGAACATAATAATTTAAGAAATTATTGGAAGTCTAAAAACAGGGGTCACATGACCGAGCGACATCATAAGGATAAGAACACAGCCAGGAGGAAGATCAGTTGGTGGAAACAACTTTAAAGAGGAAAGGCCCACCCTCATTTACACTCCGCCTTCGGACAGTATTATGGGACTTGCAGGCAAGACTGCAGCAACATGGGAAGGAATTTTGAAACAGCAGCTATTTTTACTGAATTTAGCAGAGAAAAAAGGCAGATAAAGATGGCCGACCACACTGGCAAACCAGAAAGGAGACTTGTAGCGGAGATGAAGCAACAGTTCGAACTGTTTTGAAATACTTCTAGACCAGGAGCATAGCTAATGGATCATGGGTCCTGGTGCAAGAGATCAGCTTAGCCCCCCTTCCCTCAGTGCTTTGTGGCCAGGGGCAGGGACGCACATAGAAGGTCACTTATTAAGAGAAAAAAAATGATGGAAGTTCTTCTTTAAGGGTACTTTCACACTAGCGCTAAAGTTTTCCAGTATTGAGTTCCATCCATTAATGCCGGATCCGGTACCAAGTGTTCCGGAAAAAGAGATCCGGTTTCCCGGTCTGCACATGCGCAGACCTTTGAATCTGAAAAAAATAAATACCGGATCCGGTTTACCGGATTACACCGGAGAGACGGATGCGGTATTGCAATGCATTTGTTAGACGGGTCCGCATCCGTATCTGGAAACAAATGCTATCCGTTTGCATACGGATTTCCGGATCCGGCAAGTGTGAAAGTACCCTAAGGAGAAGCAACTCCATCGTTTCATGACATGGGTGTATTGCACAAGATAGTACCGTAGGTGGTACTGTTCAGTGTAACATTGTATAAGCACGGAGTCCTCAGTTCTGAGAGACATATAACCTTCAGGTATTAGGCATCATTGCAGTTAGATGAGCTGTTCATGTTGACTAGTTCTTCTTCTTCCATGTGCCGTCCAGGACTCGGCATCAGCAGCAGCACCATCGTTGCAGTAACTGCTACGACCTACCCCCAGCCGCCTATACGCTGCACCCCCTTCATTCACAGGTTCTGTGGAGGTCTCAGAGGTCGGACCCCTACTGATCATAAAGTGATGGTATACCCCAGTGATAGTCTTCCCTTTAGCTAGAAAATCCTCTCTAGGTATATTATATACTGTATCATAGGAAAATCAACACGTATAAGCTCTCAGCATATTTAATAGATGACACATTCAGCATTTTCAGGCATGGCTTTCCTGGCTATCCTGAGAGGAAATATTTCGCAGAGTAAAAACCTCATGTCGCAGCAGTCTGTAACAACTAGTGATAAATGAACAGAACTTGAAACACATGATGTAGATTAGGAAGCAGGAATATTCAAGGAATAAATCAATAGGAAACAAGGACACAGCTGCCGATCCAATTTGTGCCAGCAGTCTATGTATCATGTCATCTCGAACAGTCAGTGAAATGGCGGCCTGGTGATGCATTAACGGAACAGAGATCCAAGATGTACATAACATCAACGCATTAATCAGAAAAAGGGAGGAATAAGTAATGAGGCCAGCGGAGCGGCTGACAAAAATAAAGTGAAGATTAATTTAGTACAAATAATTTAACATTACCAATTAAGACATCGATGTAGAATCAATAAAAACATGTCAGGCGATGTAATGTAAATGAATGTATGTCAATGGATACTTGGAGAATAATCAGTGGCTTATGAGTAAGCATATTCTCTTCCTTACATAGTGATGCATCACATGCAAAGGTATTTTCGTAGCATATAGTATATTTCTGCAGCATTCAACTAGAGTGAGTTCAGATATTTTTCAGCTTCCTTTGAGTATAATGGCAGCTGCACACTTTATTTTTTTCCCTGTAAGGCTAGATTCACACTGGAAGGTGAACAGCCTGCCGGATCCGTGCTGCCGCTAGTGCACGCGTGCTGCCGGAGGTCCGCAAAGCCCTAGCAACGACCCTGATATTTATACATAGTAATTAGATCTCCCCTCAGTCGTCTTTTTTCTAAAGTAAAAACCCTAATTTTGATAATCTTTCAGGGTACTGTAGTTGCCCCATTCCAGTTATTATTTTAGCTGCCCTTCTCTGAACCCTCTCCAGCTCTGCTATGTCTGCCTTGTTCACAGGAGCCCAGAACTGTACACAGTACTCCATGTGTGGTCTGACTAGTGATTTGTAAAGTGGTAGGACTATGTTCTCATTATGGCCATCTATGCCCCTTTTGATGCCACTAGTGATGATCGAGCACCCCGATGTTCGGGTGCTCTGCCCGAGCACATTGGGATGCTCGGGTGCTCTACTGAGCACCTGAGCCCTATAGAAGTCAATGGGAGAACCCGAGCATTAAACCAGGCACCCCCTGCTCTGAAGAGGGGAGGGTGCCTGGTTCATAGGAAAAGGTCAGAAATTGATGGAAACACCACCGAAATGGGTTGGGGACAGCATGGGGAGGATGTCTGGATGCATCTTGGACTACAATGTCGCTGCTGGGAATGATGTTGCCCGAGTTGTACGTCACTTTTACAGACTGACCATAAAACTCACAAAACCGAAGATAAAAGCGATTTTAGATGAAAAATTGTTAGGAAACATTCTTTCCTGTGTATTTACTTTTAAATAAATAGCAAGTTCAGACAAAAATTTTCATGATTTTCGGACCTGAGGCCATGACTAAGAGGGACGGCCGGTGGCTTCGATTGTGTTGACCGGACTATCATCTGATGATAATGAACTTGTAAGAGGAACGGAGTGGAGGTCGAGCTGACCAGTGACCGTGTATATAAAATTGTAGGTGGGGGTCTGCTGCTGCTTTGTTAACTCTAGATAACGTCTAAGCTGATCCCACGTCCCCGTGATGTTGACAATTTATCGATGTCTGCTCTTTCAACTTTCGATGTTCTTTTATGCGCCTACCATGGTGATAGCAAGTTCAGGCAAAAATTTTCATGATTTTCGGACATGGGGCCATGACTAAGAGGGACAGCCGGTGGTTTCAATTGTGTTGACCGGACTCTTGGACGATGAAACTGAACTTATTGGAAGAGGAACGGCGAGTGGCATCCTTATTACACAATCTAGATATAAGTGTAGATTTGCGTCTCTCACTGCTCACAGCAAGCAGAGTTTGTGGAATACAGAAAATGACTGTCTGTCACTGTTATTCGAATTAAAGGGCTTCTGTCACCCCAAAAATGCATTTTTTATCAGCTGACATTAGATATTTGTTAATGTCAGCTGATCTCAAACATACTTTTCTTACATTCCCTTGTGATTTCGTTCTTTTAAAATTCTTACTTTTATTATATGCAAATATCTTCACTACCAGCAAGTTGAGCGGTAACTTGCTGGTAGCTGCCGCATCCTCTAGTTGCCGACACCCCCCTCTCCTCTTGATAGACAGAGCCAGCGAGCGCTCTCCTGCCGCTGGCCCTTCTCATTAAGTCCCGCACCTGCGCCGTAACATTCTTCAATCGGCGCAGGCGTACTGAGTGAATGACACCAGCTCCGTCCTCAGTGCGACTGCACCGATTACGTCACAGTACACTCATGACGTAATTGGCGCAGGCACGTCAGGAGAGGTCGGCGAAAAACCAAGGCAAAAAGAAACCAGAAAATTGGGACATACAAGGAAACAGGTGTCCTGGAGGAAGTAATTACTTCCCCCATCACCAAAGTGCACAATGAGAACCTGGTGGTTAATTTGACGGGGCGCGAGCTGCCCTCGGGCGTACTCGGGCCCTAAGTAGGGAGCTTGGGTACAGCCTGATTGAGCAATTCGACCCCGCCACATTTGAAATTGACCTCTTTAAAGCTGTGAGAAAATTATGTCTACATAAAACGTTTAAAAACACACCTCAGGGGACTACTCCCAAACCCGAAGGGCAGCGACCACTTCGCCCCGATCCCATGGCCTTTTTCATATCCACTAGGTTTAATGAAAATAAATTGCAGTGTCTAGATTTCTTGTCAGGAGGTAGTTTATCTACCCAGGAATTGGTACCAGAGGGTGAATCCATCTTCACAGGTGGCATTCGGTCCACTTTTTGCCCTCCTATGCCCGCCGGCACAAGCATAGACATCTTTCACCACCAAGTGATGAGAGATGTACGTGCTATTTTGTATCCTAGAGCTCCGGATAATGTCAGCAGTGAAGAACGACAGGCTCTAAACTGGCTATGTGCTCAAGATGATATTGTGGTAAAACCGGCGGACAAGGGGGGCAATGTGGTGCTCATGTCAAGAGTGTATTATGTCAATGAAGCCCTCAGACAGCTGAGGGATGTCGACACATATGAGGTGATACGGGGGGGACCCCACTTTGAACATCAAGCGCCAACTTGAGTGTTTTGTCCGCGACTATGTGGCAAGGGGTTTCCTGGCAGAGAATATGGTGGATAAACTCGTACCCATATCCCCTTCTAGACCTTGCTGGTACTTCCTTCCCAAGATTCACAAATCGCTGAGCCAACCCCTGGGGCGTCCTATCGTCTCGGGGATCGGCTCGGTGACCGAGTCTCTATCCAAGTATATTGACTGGCTCTTGAGATCGTTACTTCCCAGTGCCCCGGCCTACCTCAGGGACACCAATGATTTTTTGGTGTCTCTGAGGGATGTACATTGGCAAGCGGACTATTATTTAGTGCCATTGGATGTGGAAAGCATATACACCCACATCCCTCATGATGCGGGTGTGAAGGCTATCCGTGGCATCTATAAGAACTCAGGAAAGAGTGATCTTTTCTGCAATTTTGTATGGGAGGCCCCGAACCTCATACTTGCGAACAATGCATTCAAGTTTGGCATGGAATGGTTTAGACAAAAACTGGGTACGGCAAAGGGGACCCCTGTTTCATGCACCTTTACTAATATGTATCTTGCAAGATTGGAGGACAGGTTCGTGTTCTCCGTGTCTAACCGTTTTCCAGGTTCCTGAAAGTATTCCTGCGTTATGTCGATGATGTCATTATTGTATGGTCTGGCACTAAGTATCAGTGCGAGGACTTTGTCCAGTACCTGAATAGGAATGATATGGTAATGAAATTTAGCCTTAATTTTGGGGGGACGGACGATTAGAGTTCCTGGATGTGGCTGTCGTGGCGAGTGGCGACGGTTTGGTCACGGAGGGCTTTCGTAAGCCCATGGCTACCAACTCCTTGCTCTGCCTTGACAGCGTTCATCCAGGGACTGTTAAGAAATCGTGGCGAGTGGCGACGGTTTGGTCACGGAGGGCTTTCGTAAGCCCATGGCTACCAACTCCTTGCTCTGCCTTGACAGCGTTCATCCAGGGACTGTTAAGAAAACGATTGCTAGCAAGGGGTACCCCGAAAAGGAGGTTGATAGGGATATGGAGATGGTTGAGAAGAATTTTTCCCAAAGACATTTTTTACATGGAAATAGAGACTGTAATGAGCCTATATCCGGCAACGGAGATAGGAGTACGGGCAGATTTGCCTTTTCTTTTATATTCAGCCCTATGGCTGACCAGATCCGTTTTGCAATCTTCAAGAATTAGGATATACTTAGAAGGGACAGTACCCTGAGTGAGATAACTGAGCAGAGACCACTAGTCTCCTTCAGAAGGAGCCATACATTGCGTGACAAATTAGCCCCCACACGGTCTTGCCAGTGGCTTGCAATTGATCGCCCAGTGGGCAACTTCAGGTGTGGAAGTTGCCCTATGTGCAAGTATAATTCATGTAAGAAAGCCATGAAATTCGCAGGGATGCACCACAGAGTACGTAATTTCATCAATTGTAGAAGCACATTTGTGGTCTGTTTTAAACTGCAAATGTGGACGCTTCTATGTAGGTAATACAATCAGATGCCTGTATGAAATCATCCGTGAAGATATCAATTCTATAGCCTCAGGAAAAGGCTGTCCTAGGGTAATAGAACACGTTAGAACAGCACATGGTGGGGACGTCCGTTCCTTGTCCTTCGCTGGTCTGGAGATGGTGTAGTCGCCGCCGTAGGGTGGTGACAGACACTGACTCCTTCAACGTGAAGGGAGATGGATTATTTATACCCAGACAGCGGAAGGTTTAGGTCTGAATGACCGTATTGTTTTGAGTATGTTCCTTTGAATATGCTGGCGTATTGTGGTATAATGCTATGTGTGTTAAATTAACCCGTATTGTACTATGGGCATTTGAACTGCCACTAGATCAAATTAGAGTATACCATTCTTAAATGAGTAACACCAAGTTATGGTTTTGTTTGTATATTTGTATGTACCTTATCTGTTTTTATGTCTTCGGGGAGTGCTGTGGCGGCGTCATTGATTGCCCAGGTGATACACTGACCGCTCGGCTTAAGAAGGTAAGCGCATTTGCGCACTGACGTAGCAGCCTGACGAAGTGCATTCTGCGCGAAACGGCCGTCGCTTGTTTCATCTGTATGGAGTCTTTGGTGTCCTGCCCGGTACTGCCTCATGCTACATTCGAATAAAGCAACTTGAATTTACTACACTGGTGGGTGCCACCCCGTTTCATTTTTCTACATTATTGGACTTACTTCTCAGCGATTTTTGGGGGCTGTGCATCCCTGATAGTGTATGAGCATTGAAGGGCGATAGTGGTGCCTGATTCCTTGTGTGCCGGTCCTCTAAGTGGATACTTGGAGTGCCGCTCCATACTCTCCTTACTACAAATTCCTTTAAATAGAGCCAAGATCTGTAATCTATTTATATAGCCTCTCACTCTGTTCCCTATAGTGCTTCATGCTCTGTGTCCCCTATCGTGTGCCTCATGCTATAACCACTTCTGCACAGGGCTGCATCTGCAAAACGTTGCAATGCCAAGTTGCACCGCCAAAAGAAGCTCCAAATAGTGGGGCAGGGAACTACTGGTTACCTGCTTCGCCATTCAGCACTTTTTTGTATGATGTAAGTGGCACAAAGAAATCATTTTGCCACCTGCAACGTTCTGCAGAGGCAGGCCCGTCCAGAAAAGGCCATACAGGCATCCTCAGAATGTTGCAGCTGAGGCATGTGCCTGTGCTATCATAGTATTTATGCCCCCTTAGTGCCCCCCACAGTAAGAATACACTGTTAGTGCCCTCACACAGAATGCCTCTTTAGTGAGCCCTCATAGTAGAATGCCCCCTTTGTGTAATTGTATAAGCTTTTGTTTTATTGCATTTTTATCCATCTAGAAAACATTATTTTTAGCCACTGGCTAATGTTTCGGTCTAACCTAGACCTTGTTCACGGCCTGGGGTGAGCATAGAGAAAGGTAAGAAAAACATTGGTAAGTATTGAAGGACATTAATAAATAGGGAAAACAAGTCTTATGATACCAAAAATTGGAAATGGTGGCATATTCGTATAGAGAATTAATGAGAAACATCATAAGAGAAAACATAAATCATATATAGCAGGGGATTTACAGAGAGATGTATGATGTAATGAAATATTTGAATCATGCAACATAATAACACAATAGGGTCTCCCGGGGGGTCCACTTGAGACCATCTTGAGTTGGACGTAGGGGATATGGTAAGAAATCCTAGACGTTTGAAACAGACATACCACAAGGTTAGATAAGTTGCAAGGGTAGATCTATACACCGAATGGACATGCCCGCAAAATCTTTTAGTCCACAGACTATGGTACAGTATGTATCATGTAGCGCCCGGCATCTGGGCCTTGTTGAACCGCCATGCGGCGCTGATATTCTTGGTAGGGCTTCGGCGGGGGCAACATCTTCAGCCCGGCGACGCAGGTCTAGCTGTCGGAGGGGCCTTGTTTCTGACTCGATGGTCATGGGCTGCCAGAATATGTTCGGTCCCTTAAAAGAAGCCTGATGCTGGTAGGTAGCATGGATGGGCACCGTTGGGGCCCCAGGGTCCGCTTCTGATTCAAGGCCGACCTTTGTCTCTTCCCATATCTCTTGGATGGGCAGTGGTCTAGCCTCTCAGTGGGAGTAAATTCCACGATCTCCCCTTCTTGCAGACTATGGAGGCGCTCAGGCGAATATCCCCTCTTGACAGACAGACAAGTAGTCCCGCTGGGTCCCCTGGTAACGCAGGAACCCATATCCCTTCTCCTTGTCAAAGAAGAGGACAGTCCCCAGCCGTCTCTCTAAGGTGGGCAGACATTCTTTGGGTTGATCCACTAACCATAAGAGGGGCGGCACAGACATTTTGAGACATGATGAATAATCTATGGTGGCACAGCAAATATCAGTTTTACCGCTCAGTAAAGGGGCGGCACTCAATTTTCCCGATAGTAGCATGGGGTGTCACTACTTTTTCCACAGTGATGGCGCAGTAAAAACTAAAATAATTTTCCACTTTTGACAATGAAATTTCACAGCAGGGTTCTTGTACACTATTCCCATGCAGTTTTAAGCCAATCAATCACTTTCTTCAGCTCAATAAAGGTGTTTGCATTTTCCACTGTCAGTAATGAGTTAAAGCACCTTCAAAGCATATATAGTTTGGGGTCCTAGTCACACTAGGCGCAGAGGATTTTGATCCTGTTCGTGACGCCAAAATATGCAACGACCGAGCCGCAGGGGCAATATGTGTGAGTTACAGTGGGCCGGTGGGGGTAGTAGTTGGTTTTACTCATGGTTAGCAGAGCTCCCTGGGCCGGCGAGCAGTGATGGGAAGGACAGCACCAGTTCCTTCGGGGCAAACTCTGTTGTCCAGTGATTCCCGCTAGATGGTGGTTGAGGTGCCCTTGGTGTAGTGGGCTTTTAGGTGCCTTGGAGGCAGGGTCCCTGGTGTTCGTGACGCCAGCACCGTAAGGTGCGTTGAGAGATCGTATGGAATAAGCAGAGAGTCAGGAGTTGAACCATCAAGAACTTTACTTGAAATATTTGCCTTGAGGTAAATGGCATCCACCCAAATGATGCCTTGGTACATAAATGGAGGTAAGCTGCAACTCCAGACAACAGGCACAGTGAGACAGTGGTATGCAGATTCCAACTCAATCTGAGTTGCTCAACTTGCTCTGAAAATTCAGCCTTTTGGTACTTTGGGTCTTCTGAACTAGAACTTGGCAACGAACAGGGAGGTCTCCCTAGTGGCAGGCATTACTCATGCTCCATTATTTGAACAGGTTGCTTCTATAATTAGTCCACTTCGTCTCTGACTCCAGGAAAGTGGCACCACAAAAAGAAGAGATCCAGTAGTCCTAGGGCTTGGTTTCCTATCTTTCTTGCCCTATCTGGGGAGGGCCCAGGGGCTGCACACCATACAATTTACATGCTCTCCTCTCCTAACCTCCTCTCAACTCACTTACTATGCCTGCCTTTTACTATATATATGATGTGACAGCTACACCTAGTGGTGACAGTGTGTAAATGCAGTTACCAGCCTGTTGTGAGAAGTTTGCAGCTATTACAGAGAAAATATACACTGGCATAAAATGACATTAACAAAAGTTTAAAGTGTCCTTTTTTCACACATAGTGGGAAACTGCACCTGTGAGATAGTAGCAGGGTATCAGCCTGCCGATAAGTCAGCAGGATGGAAGCAGTGGGAGATCTGGAGCCAAATTAACCTAGGGTTGTTCGTCTGCTACTCATGAGCTTACCTGTCCGAAAGCAACTAGCAGTGCGCAAGTTGATAACGGCAACAGCTGGCAGTCAGCACAGAGTGGTGAAAGGAAAATGCCATACTCGGCAGAGTGGGAATTTTTTATCAAGTCACTGGAGGACATTAGCATTAGTGATGAGCGGCAGGGGCAATATTCGAATTTGCAATATTTTGCGAATATTTGGGCGAATATTCGCCATATATTCGAAAATTCGCAAATTCGTAATCTCCAGTCATTATTTTCTTGATTGCGAAAATTTGCATAAAAATGTGCATAACATTTGCATAAAAATTCACATAAACTGGTATTTAAAAGGTATCTTTTAAATGCCAGTGTATCCGAATTTTTATGCAAATTTTATGCAAATTTTTTATGTGATTTTTCGCAATCAGAAAATAATGACATTTGCATATAAAACATTTGCATAAAAATAAATATTAGCAATTGCAAAAAATTTTTGCGATATTCTAAATATTCGCGAATTCTCGAAGTGCCAATATTCGGATTTAAAATTCGCAATTCGTATACAGCAGTATACAGGAAGAAGGTGAAGAACGGTCAGGGTGCTAATGTTAGCACCACGCCCTGTGTCTACACATGGCGCATCACCATAAAGTGGCCTGGGAAAATCATGGCACTAATGTAGTGGAACAGCCTGACGCAGAAGCCGCTTCATCTCTTAGCGGCCCACACCCCTTCTTCAACAGTCAGGGCTCCTTAACCTCAGCAGAAGGAAGCTGTCTATTGCTCCTGATGCTCCTCCTCCTCCTTCTCGTCACATGTTTCGCCAGTAATCGATCACCAGGCGATTACAAAGTGGCAACAGTATGCGTGCATTCATGCGCAGAAGCTGAGCGTGCACCTGGCCAAGTTTCTGGTGTTACAGTCCCTCCCTTTCCATGTCGTTGAATCTGCACCTTTTAGAGAACTGTTGGCTTGTGCCAAGCCAAGGTGGAGAGTCCCAAACCATCATTACTTCTCTAAAAAAAAAAAGCTGTACCAGCCCTGCACACATATGTTGAGCAGAAGGTGGGCCAGTCCTTGAGCCTGTCGGCATCTGGTACAGTTCATGCCAGGGCTGACGTGACAGCCACATTATCACCATTCAGCAGAGGAATAACTACTGGCTTTCCACAATGTTAGACCCTCGCTATCGGTTCAAAATGGGGGCCTTTTTCATACTGTACCTTCTGAGAGGGATGAAAAACTTAACTACTATTGAGACATCCTTTGTAATCGGTTGGTTGCTGCCTACGTGCGCCATTTCCCATCCTCATGAAGGTCTAACCGGGTGGACCCTCTGAGCCTATGCTCCACAGCCATGACTACTGGCGGTGGGGGGTGGGAGAAGCACTAGCTCTATCAGCAGCAATTTAAGACTTTAATCTCTGATGGGCAATTTTCTTCAGCCACCTACTGAAGAAACCACCCAGCAGCAGGACATAGAGCAGGGTGGCGTACTTGGACTGCACCCTGTCACCCCAGATCCAAGATACTCAGGACCAGGGGCGTAACTACCGGGAAAGCAGGGAAAGCGGCTGCTTCGGGGCCCGGGCTGACAAGGGGCCCGGCGCCAGGCAGCACGTGTCCTCTCTTCTCTGCTTCCCCGCCCTAGTAAGCTGACGACCAGGGGCGTAGCTAGAAATAACTGGGCCCCACAGCAAATTTTTGTATGGGCCCCCCCCCCCCCGTGCGTATATTATAGGGGGGCGTGTTATATGGCTGGGTGGCTACTACTGGCACATTATAGGGGGGTGTTATATGGCTGGGTGGCTACTGGCACATTATAGGAGGGGGTGTTATATGGCTGGGTGGCTACTGGCACATTATAGGGGGGGTGTTATATGGCTGGGTGGCTACTGGCACATTATAGGGGTGTATATGGCTGGTGGCTACTGGCACATTATAGGGCCTATAATGTGCCAGTAGCCACCCAGCCATATAACACCCCCAAACTGTGAAAGGGGGGGGGAAGCCCGCCGGCACAGTGGGCAGTGGACAGTCCCGCACTGTGGGCAACTCGGCAATTAGCCTGCGCAGCGTCAGCCAAGGTCCACCACCAACAGAGGCTGAGCTGCCCAAGTGCGCCCCCACCCTCCAACTTGTGGATGACACTGCTATGGGGGATCTGTGATGGATGACACTGTTATTGGGGAATCTGTGGATGACACATATGTGTCATCCACAGATCCCCCCTTCCCATAACAGGGTCCGTGTAGGAATGACCCCCAATACAAGGGGTGAGGCTGTGGGGTTGTATCTGCTTTTTTGATGACAGCGCCAGCGGGGCCCGTGCAGTGACTGTATTCTACTACACCCCCACACACTGTATATAATCTTAACTATATAACTGTAGTGATTTACTACAGTTATATAGTTAATAAGATTATATCCAGTGAGCGGGGGGATGGGGGTGTAGTAGAATACAGTCACTGCACGGGCCCTGCTGTCATTATGAAATAGCATATGTGACCCCACCTCTTTTATTGGTGGTCATTCAGTAAATTAACCCTGTTTTGGGGGTGGGGGGGGTGTCTGTGGATGACAAATATGTGTCATCCACAGATTCTCCCCATAATAGGGTTCATTTAGTGAATGACCACCCAAATTGTGGTGACCCAATACATGGGCAGTTGCATCTGCAGAGCTTTTGTATAATGCCACCCCACAGTAATGTCCACCACACTGCCCCCACACAGTAATGTCCACCACACTGCCCCCACACAGTAATGTCCGCCACACTGCCCCCACACAGTAATGTCCACCACACTGCCCCCACACAGTAATGTCCACCACACTGCCCCCACACAGTAATGTCCGCCACACTGCCCCCACACAGTAATGTCCACCACACTGCCCCCCACACAGTAACGTCCGCCACACTGCCCCCACACAGTAATGTCCGCCACACTGCCCCCCACACAGTAATGTCCTCCACACTGCCCCCGCACAGTAATGTCCGCCACACTGCCCCCACACAGTAATGTCCGCCACACCCCCTCAACCACACAGCAGTGCCCCCACATAGTAATTTGTCATGCTCTCCCCCTCTTGTCATAATCCCCTCTTCTTGTCATACTTTTTCTGCCCCCTGTCATTCTCCCTCATCTTTTCATGCTCTTTATACCCCCCATGTTGTCATGCTCTTTGTGCCCCCCCATGTTGTCACAGACTTCATGTAAGGGGGCCTGGCATTTTCACTGTACTTAATAAAGGCCTCCAGCATCAGGCCCCGCTGCCTCTAACTATAAACACAGTAAGCAGGTGGGCGGAGCCTAACGGACCTCCGTTAGGCTCCGCCCACCTGCTTAATGTGTGGCAGCGCTGGGGCCTGATCCAGGAAGCCTGGAGCAGTGAACATAATGCAGGTGAGAGGAGCGCTCTGACGGGGCCCGGCTCAGGGAATGACAGGAGGGAGCGCTGAGTGGTTACCCCCTGTCAGTCCCTCTCCCTCTGGCCGGCCCCCGCCTGTGCCCTGAGGCTGGAGCCTCCCCAGCCTCTATGTCGGCCCGGCCCTGGCGTCGTCAGCTTACTAGGGCGGGGAAGCAGAGGAGAGAGGACACGTGCTGCCTGGCGCCGGGCCCCTTGTCAGCCCGGGCCCCGAAGCAGCCGCTTCCCCTGCTTCCCCGGTAGTTACGCTCCTGCTGACGACGCCAGGGCCGGGCAGACATAGATGTAGTCTACGGGAGCTGTAACGCCCGTCACTACAGAAGGGTCACTTGTGTGCGGTTGTTCCCCTCAGTTATGAGGAGCTTGGTGTAATACATCTTTATGTAATGCAATGCTGTGTATTTCCCTGTTACTGTGATATTTGCCATGTGCAGGCCTGCTAGGGGTGTCATTCCAGCTCTAAGACACTAGAGGGAGCTAGGGAGCCCTAGTTTATAAATAGGCCCAGTCAGGGGAAGAAAAGGCAGATTAGACTGAGTCTAAGTTAAGTGCAGGCCATGAGCCTGTGAAGTCCAGCTCAGGCCTTGAGCCTGTGAAGGCAAGGCCCAGGCCTTGTACCCGCTGAAGTCAGCCCAGGCCCTATAGCCTGTGGGGGTCCAGCCTAGGAAGATTCATGCCCTAGGAGGAGCAGTCCAGACCCTAGTACTAGTGGAGAAGAGTTGCCTCCTTAGTCAAGCTGCAAGCAGGACAAGTATCCCTGGAGAGAGAGGACAGTTGCCTGAAGTGTGTTGCTGCATTAAGAGTAAGATTAAAGCCCGATCTTAAGAGGCCTGCCTTGAGGATGGCCCTTTGGGACTGTGATTACTAACTTGAACCACTTCTGTGACTGTATTGTAACGTGTGGAACATTCTGGAGCTGTACCTGATAACTGTTCAACTGTCTGCAACTACGTTCAGTAAACTTATCCCGTTATTTAAAGATACAGAGATTCCTCAATTATTCCACCTGTCACTACACGGTGTGCCACCGTTCAATTGGCACTGGCGTCACGACATTCATCACCTGCCTGTCCCAGTGCTGACCCGATTGAAGACGACAGTTAGTCCCAGGTTAGTGGGTTGCCCTGCACTACAAAGCCCAGCATACCTAAAGCTACACTACTGACCCCCTGGGACACTGCATCGCTCTTTTTGGCGTCACGAACAAGATCGCATGCTTCTGGAGTGCAGAGAAGTGTGAACTGTGTGCTTTAACTATTCCACCACCGTATTGCAAGGACTGTAATCTTTATTACCAATTCTGTGGATTACAATTGTGCCTGGGAGGAATCGGAAGCGCTGTGCTGTTTTGCGCTACCCTCAGAGAGAAAATCGCCGCTTCAAAGCGTATTTTTATGGACTTTTTGCCATCCTGCTTGCTGTCACTGAATTTGCATCATGGCGCCCAAGAGGGCTGCCGGCGCCATTGGATTTCTTCCTGCGCCACCACTGCCCTCAGTGGCGTGAAAATTTGGCGCCAAAACCCTCCAAGAGGGAGGAGAAGACTGCCTGAAGGTACCGCCTCCCTTTGAGGATCATAATATGGAAGCCGCCTACCCTATACTGAAATACCTAGGGGGCGTGCAAGAAACGACGGGGTGGAGCCTGCAGGAACAGTGGCTCACCCTACTCCGAGACTTCCTACCAGATTCAGAGGGATCCGGAGCCGTAGCGAAAGCGATGGAGGCGACCTCAGGAGCGACTAGGGAGCGCCAAGCGCCCCCGGCTTATACTCCCAGCGAAGTGGCCCAGACCTGTCCATCGCCACAGGCCGAACCCTGCCGATTCCATCAGCCGCGGGAAGGCTTTCTCCCGCGGAACCCTGCGTGGTCGGCCCTGATGGCTGAGATCCGGGTGGCGGCAACTTCAAAAACCACCACCCAGAAAAAGTATTTTGAGGAGGTGACGAAACGGATCTATGAAGATTCCGTGGAAGGCAAGCCCCAACTTGAACGCCGCACCGGAGTCATACTGGAGTTTGATAAAGTCCGGGGATTCGGATTCATCCAGGAGACCGGCACCAACCGTGACTACTACGTGAATCGCCGATCTGTCAAGCGCAGCTATCTCCCAGGGCGACTGCATAACCTGACAGTCAGTGAAAGAGTGGAGTTTACTCCCGCGGAGGGCCTGCGAGGCCCATATGCCACCGCGGTGACCCGTCCAGGACCAGTACCGGAGGACTGGGAAGGAGCAGAAGATCTGGTGGAGACAGAGGACCTGCCGGGGCCAATCAGAAACACTTACCAAGAGAAGAGTTCCTTCTTAGGCCCGAACATTTTCTGGCAGCCGACCATTCTGGACAGGCCTCCCAGTTCATACCCCTCTCCAGAGCTGCCGCGACGAGAGAAGACAGCTGCTGATTGGGCGCGGATGGCCCAGTTTAGCGAGGCTATGGACGACCTGCGGGGGAACCGTACAGAGAAATCCTCGTCTGAGCCTGCTGCAAGTGTGCCGGAATCCAGCAGCGAGATTTCCGCCCTGGAGGAACGGATCGCTACGCTACAAGTGTACCTGGATTGCCTGCGTCAAGTGGCAAGCTCCAGGACCACATCGCAGCAGCCCAGCGGTGGTGAGTTACCTGTACCCCCTGTACAGCCTGAGCCCGTAACCCGAGGCCCTACTGTTAGCGCCGCATCACCTAAGATTAGCGTGGAGACTGCTAAATTGAAATATGCCAGGAGCCGAGTCCGCCGTGACGGGACCACCTTATCCCGGCCAGAGGAAGCGTCTGCCCCAGTGCCGGCCCGTGTCCCGAGACCAGCAGCTCCTGTTTGTCCGCAACCCAGCGGGCCAGTGAGGTGGGTAGGCCCAATACCCGTGATGTTTCCAGCCCATCCTGTTTGGTGGGCACCACCTCCAAGTGGCCCTGGTGCATGGCCCAGGCTACCGGCAGCACAGGGTTGCACCACGTCCGATGAACAGGGCTCCTTCGATACATACCTGTGAGCAGGCTTGCTAGGCCATTTTGCTCATCCTCACAGGGACATCATCTTTGTTGCAGGAACTGTCCCTTATGTTGTCAGGCTGGTGGAGCTTGCTGCCAGTTCCCCACGGCCGGTGGCATGTTTGTTGAAAATTCAGTAGCCACTGTGGAACCACTGCTCCCAGCCTGCCCTTTGCTGTTTTCGGGACATCCTGCCTGCTTTTGAAGAAAAAGAAGAGTACTTTAGTAAATCCAAGTTGTGCTTTTGTTTTGCACCTTATCCCCTTTTAACCCCCATTTCAGGTTGAAAGGGCTTTTAAGTCAGCACTTTAAAGGGTAAGCAGGACTTGCCAGGATAGTGTTTCCCTGGTATTGTCAGAGTCCTGTATTGTCATATTATATGTGTGCTGCTGACTGTATTTATTAACAAATTTTATCCAAGTCTATGTGCCCAGAGATGGACTTCCTATGTGCGAGCCTCTGAGATATTGCTCTTATTATGGACCTACCGTTACTCAGTCATGGACTATCCTGGTATTTCCTAACATCCGCTGTGCCAGGTCAGCGCCCCAGTTCCACTCATTATCCTGAAGGAAGAGAACGATGCCCCCTTGTCACTGCACTTCTCCTTTGCCAGCTGGACCTGATATGAATGTATATGCAGATGAATTACGTATATGTATGCCTGCATGTTTCTCTTTTTCTATTTCAGGTGAAAATTCCAGACAGACGGGGCCCTGTTGGAGTACGAGGTCGTACTCAGCTTAAAGCAGCGGGGTATGTAGTGTACGGGAGCTGTAACGCCCGTCACTACAGAAGGGTCACTTGCGTGCGGTTGTTCCCCTCAGTTATGAGGAGATTGGTGTAATACATCTTCATGTAATGCAATGCTGTGTATTTCCCTGTTACTGTGATATTTGCCATGTGCAGGCCTGCTAGGGGTGTCATTCCAGCTCTAAGACGCTAGAGGGAGCTAGGGAGCCCTAGTTTATAAATAGGCCCAGTCAGGGGAAGAAAAGGCAGATTAGACTGTGTCTAAGTTAAGTGCAGGCCATGAGCCTGTGAAGTCCAGCTCAGGCCTTGAGCCTGTGAAGGCAAGGCCCAGGCCTTGTACCCGCTGAAGTCAGCCCAGGCCCTATAGCCTGTGGGGGTCCAGCCTAGGAAGATTCATGCCCTAGGAGGAGCAGTCCAGACCCTAGTACTAGTGGAGAAGTGTTGCCTCCTTAGTCAAGCTGCAAGCAGGACAAGTATCCCTGGAGAGAGAGGACAGTTGCCTGAAGTGTGTTGCTGCATTAAGAGTTAAGATTAAAGCCCGATCTTAGGAGGCCTGTCTTGAGGATGGCCCTTTGGGACTGTGATTACTAACTTAAACCACTTCTGTGACTGTACTGTAACGTGTGGAACATTCTGGAGCTGTACCTGATAACTGACTTCAATTGGCACTGGCGTCACGACATTCATCACCTGCCTGTTCCAGTGCTGACCCGATTGAAGACGACAGTCAGTCCCAGGTTAGTGGGTTGCCCTGCACTACAAAGCCCAGCATACCTAAAGCTACACTACTGACCCCCTGGGACACTGCATAGAGGCTGGGGAGGCTCCAGCCTCAGGGCGCAGGCAGGGGCTGGCCAGAGGGAGAGGGACTGACAGGGGAGAACCGCTCAGCGCTCCCTCCTGTCATTCCCTGAGCCGGGCCCCGTCAGAGCGCTCCTCTCACCTCCATTATGTTCACTGCTTCAGGCCTCCAGCATCAGGCCCCGCTGCCTCTAACTAGAAACACAGTAAGCAGGTGGGCGGAGCCTAACTGACCTCCGTTAGGCTCTGCCCACCTGCTTAATGTGTGGCAGCGCTGGGGCCTGATCCCGGAAGCCTGGAGCAGTGAACATAATGGAGGTGAGAGGAGCGCTCTAACGGGGCCCGGTGTAACGTGGTATCTCTCTACTTCATACGATTTCCCTACCTGTCGCGCCGGAAGTCACGTTGTAGGTGTTCCTGGCGTTTGGACGATCTGCGCATGCGCAAAAGAGCAAAGAATGGAAAATCTCTCATCGCAATTCTGGCTGCACTCGGGACACTGCGCATGCGCTGGAAAGCCACGGTAGGGACATATTACGGCCCAGTGCGCAAGCGCGGCTAAGTCCGGAAAATCCATCAGGTCACCGCGCCTGCGCAGTGTGGGGGGAAGGGAAAAATTACGGCCCAGATTAGAGGGCCATTTTTTCTATTAGATGAATATATATATATATATATATATATATACGCATTATAGAGGGTGGTCTGCCCAGTATATGGGGGCTATCTACGTAGTACATTGGGGGGGTCTGCACAGTATATTGAGGATCTGAGCAGTATATGGGGGGCTGTATACGGAGTATATTGAGGTCTGCGCAGTACCTCTACCTCAATATACTGCGCAGACAGCCCCCCATATACTGTGCAACTGTGCAGACCCCCCCAATGTACTGCATAGACAGCCCCCCATATATGGGGGTGCAGTAGCACAGACCTCAATATACTGAGCAGACCTTAATATATGTATCGTATATGGGCGTATACTTGGGCAGCTCAGCCTCTGTTGGTGGTGGACCTTGTCCCAGCCCTGGCTGACGCTGCGCAGGCTAATTGCCGAGTTGCCAACAGTGCGGGACTGTCCACTGTGCCGGCGGGGCCCCCCCCCTTTCACAGTTTGGCCCAGTTTGGGGGTGTTATATGGCTGGGTGGCTACTGGCACATTATAGGCCCTATAATGTCAGTAGCCACCAGCCATATCACCCCTATAATGTGCCAGTAGCCACCCAGCCATATAACACCCCTATAATGTGCCAGTAGTAGCCACCCAGCCATATAACACCCCCCCTATAATGTGCCAGTAGCCACCCAGCCATATAACACCCCCCTATAATGTGCCAGTAGTAGCCACCCAGCCATATAACACCCCCCCTATAATATACGTGCGGGGGGGAGGGCCCCATACAAAAATTTGCTGTGGGGCCCAGTCCTTTCTAGCTACGCCCCTGCTCAGGACTATTGGGAAGCCAAGCTTGAATTGTGGCTGCAACTTCCCGAGTTTGCCCTGGTAAAGCTTTCCTGGCTTGCTAGTGGTGTGGCATCAGAGTGAGTGTTTAGTGAGGCGGGTGTCATAGTTACCCCACTCGTCTTTCAACACACAATGCTGAGCGAATAACCAGAATTTCCAGACATTGGTGCCTGATGTAATAGACTAGATCATTCTGGCAGTAATGATCTGACTGTATGCTGCCACACTAGAACATTGTGACAAATGGCCTGTTACTTTTGCCCATGTGTTTCAGCCACTATTCTGATGCTGCCACCAGCCTGATGCCACACACCTGCTGCCTCTACTGCCATCTGCTACTACTGTGATCTGCCGCCATCTTGTGCTGTTGCTGCCACTGCTGTTGCCCTTCACCTCCCCATTCTGTTTCTGGGCCACTATTGTGACTCTTTATGCTGTTGCCACCCTAATCACTTTGATCTGGGGCAACTATTGTGACTCTTTATGCTGTTGCCACCCTCAGCACTCTGATACTAGTGTTCCTGTTTGGCAGTGTTGACGTCACCATTTATTATTCCGTTCTTCTGATCTGTCACAAGAACAGGGTAAAACACAGATCCTGTTGTTTGAGCATACATAAGCCCTCTGTCATATGGTTAGTATTTTGCATAAGGATTTGATCATGATATGGAAGCCAAAAGCAGGAGTGGGTCCAAAACACAGAACAGATGCAAATATTTCCATGACATTTTATCTCTGTATTGTACCCACTTCTGTTTTTGCCTTACAAATACTGATCAAATGCTGACCATCTGAAGGCTGATACTCAAAATACAGGATCTGCTTTTTTTGGCAGTTTTTCTGACGGATCAGAAGAAGGGAATAATAAACAGTGACATAAACACAACCTTACTGCTGACACCCTCCCCACTCTGTCATGGGGCCACTACTTGAATCTTGGGCCACTGCACAATTCAATCCACACTGACAAATTAGATCTGATGCTAATATTGACCTATAAGGCTGAGTTAACACTTCAGTTATTTGGTCAGTTATTTGCATCAATTTTTGTGAGCCAAATTCAGGAGCCAAGCCTACTCTCGTATTAGGTATCAGCAATAGATCTACAGCTATTCTGTGGGTTTGACCCACACCTGCTTTTGGCTGGCAATAATAAAAGCGTTCATACATAGAGGCCATGAGTAGTGCCAGTGTATTCTTCCAGGGCTTTGGACACCTCGGCCTGGTATAGTGTATTGGCCAATGCATACTCGTTAGCTCTCCAGAAAGGGTTTGGTGGAGTTATAAATTTCTCAGTGATGTCTAATAATACCGGCGCATAATCCGACTAGGTGATCTGGCCTATATTGGAATTTACCGCAGCTGATAGGGTCTCTCTATCCACTAGGATTAGGTCAATGCGTTAATAAGAATGGTGGGCAGGCGAATAATAAGAGTAGTCTCTTTCAGAAGCGTGGTGAATATGCCAAACGTCATATAAGGAGTGTTTAATAATGTGTGTGTTAAAGAGTGGGGGCTATTCCTAGATGAGGTGGCGCAATCTTGGGAGGGGGTGGGGACCATATTGAAGTCTCCACACATGATGACCCTACCTTTCCGCACAGACTGCACCTTGTTGAATAATCTATTTAGAAAGTGTTGTGGTCTCATATTGGGGGCATAAATCCCTAATAACGTGTATAGCACATTATTCAGATAACAAACATGTATAATATACCACCCTCCCGGGTCGATGGTAGAGGAAGTAGCGGTGTGAGCTACAGAATTCCTGATTGCCAGGAGGACTCCCCGCTTTTTCCCTTCCCCATGGGCCTGGGGAATAACAGGGAAGCAATGGTGTTTTATCCTTTCTGCCTCTGCAGCAATAATACGTGTCTCTTGGACACAAAAGATATCACATTTAAGTGAGAGGGCCTCCTTCCACATCATACTGTGCTTGTAAGGGCTATTAAGGCCGCACACATTTAGAGAGCCTGATTTTAGCACCATGGTAATAGACGTATTGCTTTAGCAGATAAGCTCTCGTCTGAGGCGGAAGGAGGTGTACCAATCTTTGCAAGGTAATACTTTGATATACATCGTTGTATAGGCAAAGCTCTACCGAACATCAAATACAAAAGGCGAACTGGAGTAGAAAACATAAAAAGCAGTAAAAACCAGAAGTGCTCTACCCAGAAAAGGTGGTAGATGAGAAAGAGAACATGAGGCTTACGGAAATGGCCCTTTTGAACTTGCGGGGGAAGTTCAGTCATGCACACCAAGGGAGAGGATACTCATCTACTTTAGTAGTGTACAGGTCGCTAGAGTTGTTGAGCCCTTCAACGATTCTTCTTCTTGCATCGGCTCTCCACTAGGTGCCACTCATTTTCACCTGTAATGCATGGGAGGGTCTTGCGGATTTGCGAATCCTCCACAGTGATGTTCCATGAGGCCAGCACCGCCTTTCCTTCTTCCAGCGATCGTATCACAGTGAAGGAGACATTCTTATGGATTAGAAGCTTAACTGGGAAACCACAGCAGTAGACAATGGAGTGTGCTCTCAGGGCGGATGTTATAGGTGCCAGATTGGGCGTAGCTGTAAAGTAGCCACTGAGAGGTCAGCAAACAGTTTGATTGTCTGATAAGGTGTCGGTAAGGTCTCCATTTTCCTAGCATTGGTAAGGACTCCCTCCTTAATGTGGTATAAGTGTATTCTAGCCAATACGTCCCTCGGGTCATCCTCAGACAGATGTTTCGGCTTATCTATCCTGTGGGCTCTATCTACGACTATGTCTTGCTCCGTACATGTTGGTAAGAGCAGTTGAATTAGCCCTTGTATGTAATTCTTGGAGGTCCACAGGTGGAACTCTCTCTGGCACCACCCGAAGTTTCAGGTTATTTCTGCGGGACTGATCCTGCAGGTCGCCCACTTTTGCTCTAAGTTGCACCGTTTCCTCAGTCAGGAGGTCATGAGAGTCTATAAGGTTGTTGTGGGAAGCCGCAAACTCCCCCATCTTGACATGTTTTACTCTGTTCCCCAAGTCGGCGATGGATGATTGGATTGGCACAATTAGTTGGGATAAATGTGTTGTCATAGAGTGATTAAACACTAGTAGCATATCTTTTAAAAGAATACTTGATGCTGGTTTGTCATTAGTGGGGAACTGTTGCAGTACCTCTGTTAGCGTAAGGGAGTTCTTCTGTATAAGGCACGGATCACCGCCATTCCCCTCCTCGGAAGGCTCCTGCCTCCTAAGCCTCTGTTTTGCCGGGCTGGTGGTGGGGGAATCCCGCGCTCTGGTTTCCACTGGTAGCGTGCTTCGTCCAGCGGCACTTCCCCTCCTCTGGTCCACTGCGTCCCCACCCGATGTTGCTTGCCGCGGGGAGCTATCGGGATGCACATGGCTCCGCAGTTGCGATCTGCCACCGTTCTTGACACTCGTAGAGCAGGAGTCAGAGGAGAAGGTCGGGCTGGAGTCTGATGCGGCAGGAGAGCTGTTAACGCCAGCACCATCTTTGCCTCGCTCCTGGCCACAGAAGAAGTCCAGCTTTCCTTGAGGCTTCAAACTTCTTTTCCCTCTCGTCATCATGAGGGTAGGTTGGTAGCATTGGCGAGTGCTTTTTAGGGTTATGTAGCGAAATTTCAAGGGGTCTTGCAGAGCTCAAACGCTGTTCAAGAGCAGGATCTCTGAATCAGGCTGCCATCTCCCTCGGCTGCTCGGCCACGCCCCATCTCACTGCAATTTAACTGCAGGCCGGGATAGACCTTGAAGGTGCTGCACGACAAATTAATTTGTAACAAACTAGATGCCTTGGCAAAATTCAGCGAAATGTCCGAATCGAATTTTTTAAAACCTCGCTCATCTCAAGTGGTCATTTCTAGAGATGAGCGAACACCTGGATGTTCGGGTTCGAGAGGTTCGGCCGAACTTCCGGAAAATGTCCGGGTTCGTGATCCGAACTCAACCCGAACTTCCTCCCGAACCCCATAGAAGTCAATGGGGACCCGAACTTTTGGGCACTAAAAAGGCTGTAAAAGACACCCAGAGGGATAATATACCGCAATAAACGCATTGTGATTACAACTTTGAGCTAACGATCACCATGGGAACGCCTCCTCCAGTAGAATGTACTGTCGGATCTGAGAATTAAGTTGAAATCGCAATGCGATTCTTATACATTTGCTTAATCGCATTGCGATTTCAACTTAGCATTGCTAAATAATTCCATCCATATCGTTAACTTACTGAGTCAGTAAGTTAACGAATATGGATGGAATTATTTAGCAATGCTAAGTTGAAACGGCAATGCGATTAAGCAGATATATAATAATCGCATTGCGATTTCAACTTAATTCTCACATCCGACAGTACATTCTACTGGAGGAGGCGTTCCCATGGTGATCGGTAGCTCAAAGTTGTAATCGCAATGCGATTAACAATACATAAGAATCGCATTGCGATTCCAACTTTTAGTACTCAACTTTTAAAATCGTACACCACTTTAAGTTCCAAAGTTGCAATCGCATTCGAATAGAACTTAAAGCTGTCTCTTAGTCAGTTTTAGTATTGGTGTGCTGTAATAGAAGTTACATTCGTACGCGAATATAACTTAGAGCAATACAGTCAACTTTACACTGTTAGTTTTATTATCGCGATAATACAACTATTCAAGAATCGTGTACGTGCGGCTGTACGTGTGTGCGTTACCTCGGACACTATTTTGCCAGCCACAGCTGAAACCACTGATTTATGGTATTGCTATTTTGGCAATTGAATTTAACCCCAGAAAATAATCTATCCTTTGCCAGACAGCAGACAGTATTATACTTGTCTAACCAAAGCTAGAACACCAGATTTAGGGGATTGGTATTTGGGCAATTGTATTTAACCCCTTAATAAAATATAGAAATTTCTTTCCTGAGTTTCTAGGGGTGACAATTAGCACAGCCAAGCCCCTGATGTAGGATATAGCAAAAAAAAAAAAACTAGTATTGATGGATTGATGGACTTGGTGGCAGCTTGTTCTGGTGCACCACAAGTCACAAAATGGCCGCCGATCACCCCAGAAAATAAGTGACAGAAAAACGCTCTGTGCAGCCTAAAAACCAGCGAGCAAGTAACTAGCAGAAGTTGAATGATTCACAGCTGTAGATCGATCACTTCATTAGGTGCTAATGCTGACTTTTCCCTGCCTAATCTCGCCCTCACAGCAGCTGCGTCCTCTCCCTACACTAATCAGAGCAGTGTGACGTGCGGCGCTACGTGACTCCAGCTTAAATAGAGGCTGGGTCACATGCTGCACTTGGCCAATCACAGCCATGCCATTAGTAGGCATGGCTGTGATGGGCTCTTAGGGCAAGAAGTAAAACGCGGGAAGTAATCGACGAACACCGAACCCGAACCCGACCTTTTTTGAAAATGTCCGGGTTCGGGTCCGGGTCCCGGACACCCCAAAATTCGGTACGAACCCGAACTATTCTCGAACTGTTCGCTCAACACTAGTAATTTCCACTTGCTGATGATCAACTTCACAAAGACATTTGATGAGCTGTGTCTGGCTACTACTTAGGGTACTTTCACACTAGCGTTTTGGATTCCGTTTGTGAGATACGTTTCAGGGCTCTCACAAACGGTCCAAAACGGATCAGTTCAGCCCCAATGCATTCTGAATGGATAAGGATCCGTTCAGAATGCATCAGTTCGGCTCCGTTCCGCTTCTATTCTGTTTTGGAGGCGGACACCAAAACGCAGCATGCAGCATTTTCGTGTATTCGTCTGAAGAGGCGGAGCCTAACGGATCCGTTTTGAATTACAATGTAAGTCAATGGGGACGGATCCATTTTCAATGACAATATGGTGCATTTGAAAATGGATCCGTTCCCAATTGACTTTCAATGTAATTCAAAACGGATCCGTTTTGGACTTTGTCATTTTTCTTTCAAATTAATGCAAACGGATCCATTCTGAACGGATACAGACTTTTGCATTATAGGTGCGGATCCGTCTGTGCAAATAAACAGACGGATCCGCACCAACGCAAGTGTGAAAGTACCCTAACCCTCATAATTCCTATAGAAGCAGCAATGATTTACTGAATTTTTCATACACCGCTTCTGCATCTTGGTCTAGTGAAGTTGTATTTATCTAATTTTAAACGCTTCTAAGGACCAGCTATTTTTTATTAGCTGATACATAAAATCATCAAAGCCATTTGTTTCTCTCATGGTTATGCCGTCACAATAACGTTTTCCTTTATTCTGACTCTGCGTTCTGTAGGTTTAATGTCACAACAGCCTATGTCTTCATTTAAAAGTAGTGTTCTAATCTAATGATGTTACAACAGAGCATGTATTACAATATCGTGTGTGTTCATTTACAAGCTGTGTTTAACTGTCATGCGGTCACAATAGTGTCTTTTTTGCATAGGTATTCCATTTTAATGATGTTACAATAGACTGTATTCATTACAAGTTATTTTTTTGTGTAAGCATATCACAATGGCTTAGGTTTTCTTTTGTATGTCCTACTTGGGGATGTCACAACAGAGTTTTCTTTATTCTTAGGCTTTATTCCACTGTCCTGAAGTCACAATGGGGATTAGCTTTATTCCTAACTTGTGATCTATTGTGATGATGCTAAAAATGTATCTTCATTTATAAGATTTGTGGTATTGTTACAATGTCATCAGAATTGCACTGGCCTGCAAGATAACCAGCACTTTCTCTGGTAGGTCTAATTACTGACAAAATAATGCCCTCTACAATTACAGGTGTAGCATCCCCAAGTCAGGGTAGTGTAAGGGACTGACCTGGGGAATGCCAGTGATGGAGAGGCTGGCACGCTGTTCCTCTGGGGCACTCTCTGGGTTCTTGAGGGACACAGCCAGGTGTAGTGTGAGGTGCCCTTGGTGTTGGTAGATTAACGTGCCTGTGGCTGGGTGTCCCTGATGTCCGTGATGCCAGTGCCGGTAACAGTGGCACACCGATTTGATAGGAGGAATAATTGAGGTGCACGCTTGAATAGTAAACCAGAACTTCACTTTACTGAACAGTAATAAACAGCATACACTCTCTTGACAGTTCCTCAGAAGACGATTGGTTTCAGCAAGCTTTAAGTTACAGTACATTAATGGCAGGCTTATATTTAGCAAGGTGATCACAGAGGGTTAAACACAGGACTGTTGCAGTACAGGCGGCTTGCACTCTCTACCTGACTGATCCTGGACAGGGAAGCTATCCTCCAAGGCCCAAATGCCCTATATCTGGCGTATATCCTTGGAATTGCAATTATTAAGTACCTCCTCTGGTATCTGTAGTACCTCTTGCTTTCCTGTACTTTGCTCTGCCTTTCCTCAGCTTCTTTAGGCTGGTTACAGTGATGCTCCTGCTTGACTTATCCCTTTTCTAGGTGCTGACTCAGGAGGGGAACCTTTTCCTTGGATCTGGAACCCGGTTACAGGGACTGAAATGCCCTCTCCTAGTCTGCAGGCTCCAGGCCTGCACTGCCTTCACAGGCTCATGGCCTGGCCTGGAATAGACTGACCTTCCTTCACCTGACTGGGTCTATATATACTAGGGCTCCCTAGCTCCCTCTATTGACTTAGAGCTGGAATGACATCCCTAGCAGGCCTGCACATAGCAATATCACAGTAACAGGGTGATAGGATATATAAATAGTCATTTTATCACATTGCATTAAATAAAAGTGACATTCACCAACCTCCCCATAAATGAGGGGAACATACGCACCTAAGTGACCCTTCTGTAGTGTCGGGCATCACAACTCCCGTACACTACACAGGGCCAAAATGCTATATCACTGAGCTACACCTACTGCGGCATAGATGGTTTAAGATATGACTGGCCAGGTTATTTCCCAGTGCGGATGGTTTCCTAGCAATTTTCCTCTCACAGCAGTAAAGTCTATAAACTTTTAGGCAACAGTGTTCTGACTCTGTTTGCTCAGATGTTACAGATTCTGAAACCTCCTCTCTCTCTTACTGGATTACTGTAGAAATGGTGAGGTCTTTCTCTCAGTAGATAATCTTCAGAGAAGGTGATTCTCTTCAACTTTGGGAGAAGGGAGCACGAGGAACAGCTCTACCTTCCTCTGCAAACTCAAGACACTCACTCATATTTCTGAACAAGGGGCAGAGCTAACCAGTCCACATCTTAGCCTCCTCTAGGGGCTGTATCAGTGTTGGTTAATGCCATAGGATCCATACAAGAACCATACTGGATATACATGGCATTAAATGATATGATATTAACCCCTTGAGTCCCAGGACTGTACTTGTACAGGAGAAGGAGGGGATTTAAATATGGCACCTGCTCATGAGTGCATTAGTGTTGGAGTCTATGAGCATTTTAGGCTACTTTCACACTTGCTTTGTTTTTTTCCGGTACTGAGATTCGGCAGAGGATCTCAATACCGGAAGAAAATGTTTCCATTTAGTCCTCATGCATTCTGAATGGAAAGAGATCCATTGAGGAGGCATCATGATGTCTTCCATTCCGTCAGCATTCCGTTTTGTGACCGGAAACAAAACCGCTGCAAACTGTGGTTTTGTGTCTGGTCCAAAAAAACGGAAAAAAACTATCCGGCACTCCAATGGTGGAGCCTAAAAACCGGGTTAGTCACCTATTGATTTTCAATCTATTCAGTGATGCATCAGTTTTTTGATTTCACACAACCTCATCCTAATGGAATTACCACTGGTTTTGGACATTAGCTGTGGGTGCCTGCTGTATTGAGCAGCAGGCATCCCATGGCTATAGTGCATACTCCACTGGCAAGCGGGCACCATTTTTAAATGCCCGACCACTCCACGTGAAAACTAGGGGGTTAATTGAACTCAATGAGTTTCCATATATTATCACTAGTAGAGTTAGTAAGATGTGAATTTGCGGGGCTCTCTCAATAAGAATCAAGATTAAAAGTAGGTAAATAGTCAATAATCCATAAAATATCCATAAAAGTCCATACAAAACACAGTCTAAATCTAGTTTATAAAAGTGACACTTTCAGGAGAGTTTGTCCAATTTTAATATGACTGTTGGGGAGGTTAGGGAGGGTTTTGTGACATTTAAGATTATAGGACTGTCATGTTCTAAAACGTGCCAGATTATAAGAATTTCTGGATTTATTTCTGGATGACGGACTAATGGAATTTCACAATATTGTCCTCTCAAGCCCCATTTCGCGCAGTATATTCTCATTAACATTGTAAGGTACAGTATGCTTCCTATCGCTTATTTTTTGTTCAGTTATTATGGGAGTCCACATACCCCCTGCTGAAAAAAAATCAATGCCTCCCTTCTCCCCCCCATGATAAAATTGTACACTATGCTACCTATTCCAAGCACAACATGGAGACAGTGCGAAACCCCCCACACACACACAAAAAATCCCCACTACTGTGGGTAGTCAAGATTGCTCTCTGACTTGTCCCTGCAGCTGCCCCATCTCTTTCCTACAGTGTTTAATAAGACTGTTGACAAAATCTTTTAATCCTTTTTCTGCGTGGGCCCTTTCTGAGTTCGGGCTCCAAAGCCCCCTAAAGCTACGCCCCTGGGTACGTGTACCACAGGCTCAGAACCTTGGCTCTAAATCATTTCTAGCCAATTCTTCTATACACGACTGTTCACTCATTGACCACTAGGGAGCACTGTCTCTCCACCAAAAACACAGAAGATGGAGTTCCTCTGTTCCCTAATGAATGCGTCTGACTATTGTTCACCGCAGCCTGCTCAGATCCAACATGAAGAATCAGCCAGACGTTATTTGTATTTAAACCATATTGCTTCTCGATTCAGAAAATTACAGGTTTTGCTAATTCCCTCGCAGAAAACCTGCTATGGGGCGCTAAGGGCGAAGGGAACCCAAATGCATTTTCAAGAGGATTGTAAGATGATCTTTCCGATTTATGGCTCTCATCTTCTTCCAAGTTGTCTAAAAAATCATGAGAAGAATGTAAAACTGGAGATATGTCCCTGGTACTCTACAGAATATATCAAAAGAGGCAGGTGCCGAGCTGGAGAGAAGAGGGGGAGAAGATGAGATCCTAAACACGAGTGCGGTGCAGGACGCGCTGACATGATTTAATAAGTAGCACATATTTGACTTTCACATCTTTGCTTTTACTCGGGTTGGAGTGCTTTGATTTTTTTTTTCACTACAAAACACCACTAATTAGTCCACAGCAAATTTCTTTCCTTTAGGCCTTATTCACACGTCCGTTGTGTTTATGGATCCGCAAATTGCGGATCCATAAACACGCCCGGCCGGCAGCCCCATAGAAATGTCTATTCTTGTCCGCAATTGCGGGTAAGAATAGGACATGCTATACTTTTTTGCGGAGCTGCGGCCGTAAGATCGGCGGCGCGCTCCGCAAAAACTGATGCGGAGAGCACAGTGTGTGCTCTCCACATCGTTCTGTGCCCCATTCACAGTCAATGGGTCCACATGTATTCTGCAGAATTGCGGAATACATGCGGACGACATTGCGGACGTGTGAATAGGGCCTTACTCGAAAACACAGTGACAAAACTCCTGCTGCGTCACCCGTTGTACAGTATTTATGACCGTAGAGCCTTGTGCACATGGACGCAGTCAAGATCCCAAAAACTGTAAGGTTATATGTGCACAGCAGTGCAGTTTATGGGGATTTTCTGCATCGATTTTCCAGTGGTTTTCATTCCTAATCTACAGCAAAATTTGCATGTGTTACTTTCGTATTTTGTTGCGTTTTTTGAGGCAGATTTGCCCCAGATCCTACCCTTTGAATCCAAAAGGAACAACAGAGGGGGTCATTTATTAAGACCGGCATTTTAGAACCTTGGTCTGAATAAAGCCCTAAGCTGGCGGTGGATCCTCTAAGGTTATCAAGAGACGTCGGCCACTCCATAATTTTGGCGCATCCAGTGCCAGTGCCATCTCTACATGTAAGACAGCTTCCTTACATTTAGACCTTTTTCTACGCCTAAAACAGGCGTAGAAAATGGTAAATGAGACTGTTTACCCGCACATGCCACACCCACAATTTTAGACATGCTGTGAGCAGGGAAAAGTTGCAGATAGCGGCACAGTATCCATTGTGCCACCATTACAGTTGCATATAATGTAGTGGGAAGCGGGGGAAAAAGTTCCATATGAGGAAGAACAATTCCGTCATAGTTTCATTTTTACAGCATTCACTAATCTATGCGGTAATACAGACCTGTTCCCCTTACGTCCAACAATCTGTACTTTACATTGATACCATTTTGTGCTGTGTATGACTTTTTGGTCACTTTTTATTCAATGTTTTTTGTGGGAGGTGAAGAGCCCAAAAAATGGAGAATCTCCGTTTTGCTGTTTGCTGCAAGTAATAAATGTTTTTATATTTTAACAGTACGGGCGTTTTTGCATGGGGTGATGCCCATGAGGTATATTTTTTAAATTGTTTATGTATACTGATTTTAATTTTTGGGAAAGGAGAGGTAATTAGTATTTTTATATATACTGTGGATCCGCAAAAAAAAAGTATGGTGTTTCGTATGGCATCCGTTTTTTTTGCGGATCCGTTATTTTTGGGGATACATTGTAATAATGCCTATCCTTGTCCGCAAACTTGAAAAAAATAGGACATGCTCTTTTTTTTTGCGGAACGGAAAAACGGACATACGGAAACGGAATGCACACTGAGTACCTTCCGTTTTTTTTGCGGACCCATACCATTGAAATGTATGGTTCCGCATATGGTCCGCAAAAAAGCGGGACAGAAACGGAAAGAAAATACGTTCGTGTGCATGAGCCCTTACAATGCTTCATAGGAACTAATGTGCAGCAGCCTCCTCTCACTCAGGAGGACAGGGGCTGCCACACACACACTCTAGCCCCCTTCTTCCTTGCCGGAGGCGAGCTGGAGCATGGCCTATCAACCTACTGTACCAGATGCACATTTAAATGTATGCAATCAATGTTATCGTCAATCGCAAACATTAGTCCAGGGTGCCTGTTTTTTTAAATTACAGGAGCTGGAACCCACACACTATGGCGCTTGCTGCCCTCGTGAGTAGGCGCCATATTTAAACCCCCCCACCGTCCACATAATTTAACGATGCAGCTTCAGAAAGAAGTTAAAGGCACTGCTGTTAGGTTAGGTACTACAGCTAAGACACCCATCACCCAGACTGCTACTAGGCCAGTACAACTCAAGTGCTAAATTGCAGCCATTCAACCTGCCTCCATATTCCTTTCTGGTGCCACAGAACTGCACTTGGAAATTGCTGCTATTGAATGTCCCTGAAGTTACACTTGGTGTGGCGTTTCGAAATGTCAGCCTTATACAATCACGCATCTGTGAGGTGACTTGTTGAATCAGACATTCTCCACTTACAGTTTACGCATCAGACACCCAGGAGTTAATCAAGTAGTTTTTAATCCGGAGATAGTATTACAAGATATGCAGGGAATCCAGATGGTAAAAGAATTATGCCTCTAATAATCTCCTTGATAAGAAGATGAGATACTACACAGATTCTCCTCAGATTTTCCTCAGATTCTCCTCAGAATTACAGCACACACAAACAGCAATGCATGACAGGGAAAACAGGAAGTGGCTAGATTGAACCAACTAGAAGCTGAAACAGAGGGGGGAGGAAAAAGAGGAGCATACCAATACACAATGCAAGATACTAAAACAGAACACTCCCCGTCTGGTATCGGTAGATACCACTATGTATATGCATACAATGGAATTGTATAAATAACAATGAATAATGTCCATAAACCTGATGAATAGACAGATCAATAATGCCCATAAACCTGAAAGGCAAACATGCAATGAACATTTATTCAAACCAAAAAAGGATATGTCTTCAGTTCAGACCATAGAGCTGGTACTGGAAACAGTCCTAGAAGATGATGAGCATCTCTGGTAGAAGGAATCTCAACATGGAAGTTCTTTCCATCCGAACTGGAAACGACTTTAGTAATAAGTCCAGTAGGCCAGTCGAGACCATTAGCTTGTTTGTCTCTTAACAGAACAAAATCTCCTTCCTTTATATTGGGCCTTGGTTCTTGCCACCTTCTGCATTCTTGCTAGAGGTAGAGGTACTTTCTTCTCCAGCTTTTCCAGAACTGACTGGCGAGATGTTTTACCTGCTTCCACCGAAACTTATAAAGGTTGAGCTTTTTGAAAACACCAGATGGCACAGGAATATTTCCTATATTTTTTTATTTATTCTTGAGTGATCTTTTATGCACCCCAGATGTGGATTTCTTCTTTTTTACTACAGGAGATTGTCTGTTGCTTTCATTAGAAGCTGAGCGAGACTTGGTTCTCCCTGATCTTACCAAAGATTTAGAGCGAGAGCACTTATTTTGTGCGGCTGATTTAGATGTGGATTGCTTTCTGTCTATGGATCGTGAACGCAAATGCTCTTGTCTGCTTTTCACTTCTGAAATGGGATCTGTCTTTGTACGTACAAACTTGGGTTGTTGACATGCAATATTTGTCATGGACATTGGCGGTGGACTTTTCCTTGTGGTTTTCAGAAAGGGCTGAGCAATATGAAAGTGCTCATCCGTTGAAGACTGGGAAGAACTGTGATCCTCTTGAGTGCAATCAACAACTGCAGATGGAACTAAAGGTTCTTGCAAAGTATCTGAAATGAACTCTTCCTCTGTTAAAGGAACCTCCTTTATAGAACATTCAGAAGATACTTATTTTACAGAATTAAACTCATTGTCAAACAGTAGACTGGAAGGCTCATGTTTCTGCTGTATCTCATCACAACTACATGAATCAGAAGGCTTGTTGTCAGTGATGATATAGGATTCATTATGATAAACTGTGTAAGGACTGCAAAGCTGGGAAGGGCTTGAAGAGGGCTCCAATTGAAATCCTGAAGGCCTTTCTACAAGCTGCCCTTCTGTCCAGGAACGTTCTTCTGCAGCTGACTCCTTGGGATTTAAGCTGCTTTCTGATGTTTTTAGAATATTTGGGCAAGGCATATCTTGCACATAGTAGTGGTTAGGACACTGTCTGAAGTAAGAAGTTTGCCCCCCCTATTAATACTTCAATTCTGAAGGAGTGTACTTGGCAGGGTCTGCGGGTTCTGTCCAGACATACATCCCCCACGATGATCCAACCCACTGTAAGTTTCTGGGCATATGGAGCATTGAAAGGGCCATTGCGAAGAAGAAGGTCGCTTAATTCCTGGAACCCTTGGCGGTCTGTATTGGATAATTCAGGAAAGTCATATAGTTGTTTAAATAAGGCACGTTCAACTACTTCCGAGCCGCCGTATGTCTGCTATAATCTTTCCCATGCGAGACAAAAACCTTTGACTGGTTCGTAGATATGAACGGTTGAGTCTCTTAACACAGTTTGACGACCATGGACCTAGCCATCTAATTAGTAAATCAAGTTCTTGCATAGGCAGTACACCAAGGGTTTGAACTGTTGTCTTGAAGGTGGCCTTCCAACTTCTATAGTTCTCTGGGCGATCATCAAAGTTTGTAAGGCTAGTACTGATGAGGTCCCTGAGAGTGAGGTACTTAGCGATATCTGATGCATTATTTCTTTCCTGCATCATGGCGATGGGAACTTCTTCTTCAGCAGCTTCTTCAAGAACTCTAAGTTCAGCCATGGCTGCTGCTTCTTCCCTTTCCTTCTGAAGGACCTCCAACTCAGCTTCAGCCTTGGCTTTGGTCGCTTGTGCCTGAGCCTGTATGGCTGCTTGATAAGCTTGAGACTGGGCTTTTGTCTCTGCGACTTGTGCCTTAATGGCTGCTTTTCTAATGCAGTGAGCTTGTGCCTTCGCTGCTTCTGCCTTTGCGCGTGCTAACACCAATGAGGTACTTAGCGAAGAGTGCTGTGAGCGAGACCTTAGCGATAAGGACTGAGCAATATATTTCAAGGAACAGGATGAAGCCTTGGAGTGCCTTGAAAGGTTAGAATGGCGGGACGCAGTTTCATATTGTTGTGATATCTTGTCCTCTAGCATTGACTTGACTGCCATAAATCTGCTATATCTTTCATCATTAAGTGCAGTGTAGGTCTTTAATTCTAGGATGAATTCCTCTGAGTTGAGACTTGATAACAGAGAAGAATATTTTTCAGACATTCTCTTAAAACTATGATAGGTTTTATTCAATTTGGCACACATGGCCTTTAATTGATCTTCGTTATAGCCTGATCCATGTGCTGCATCCATACATTGTTCAGTCTTTTCCCACAAAATAGATAAATTATTGTATATTTCAATTTTGTTAGTCAGGAGCACCTCCTTCATTTTTATTAAGGGCTTAGAAATCCTTCTAGCTGTGTCCTGCATTTCATCTGTAACACAACAGCGACCTCTAGTGGTGGTTCAGTCTTTTAATAGCTTACAGCAGGCAGACGATATACAGTTCCTAGTCTGTATGAAACTGAAATTGCTAGAAGCTTCCTAGTGAATGCAGTACTGGGCAGTATAAGATATTACCTTACACTTTAGCATAACAGGAGACAAATGATGATGGCCATTACTTAGAGGAGGAGAATATTCTTTTCTTAGTGGGAGAAGGAGAGTACTAAGACAATTCTTTTACTGTGGCGTTTCGAAATGTCAGCCTTATACAATCACGCATCTGTGAGGTGACTTGTTGAATCAGACATTCTCCACTTACAGTTTACGCATCAGACACCCAGGAGTTAATCAAGTAGTTTTTAATCCGGAGATTGTATTACAAGATATGCAGGGAATCCAGATGGTAAAAGAATTATGCCTCTAATAATCTCCTTGATAAGAAAATGAGATACACAGATTTTCCTCAGATTTTCCTCAGATTCTCCTCAGAATTACAGCACACACAAACAGCAATGCATGACAGGGAAAACAGGAAGTGGCTAGACTGAACCAACTAGAAGCTGGAACAAAGGGGGGAGGAAAGAGAGGAGCATACCAATACACAATGCAAGATACTAAAACAGAACACTTGGCACAGGCTGTTCTACATTTACTTCTGCCTTTTATTCTTCAAAACTACATGTCCACTGCCCCGATCTCCTGTAATGGCTTGAGGGTGTACACAGTGAAAAAACACTTTATCAGGACCACTACCACTCCCATTCTCTGCACCGGCTCCTCTGGGCCCGCTGCAATTGCAGCTCAGACTTATTCACCATGTCATAGTAGGGTAGTACATTGGTTCGCAGGAATGACCTAATGTGTATGGGGGCCTAAAGAGGTTTAAGGGGTTGTCTCAGAAAAGCAACCCTTTTCCACATGCCATATTATAGCATATGAATGTCAAAGAGGGGCCTGTCCATATGTCACCTTCCTCTATTAAATAGAGTGGCTCTCTCTTATAGTGGATCTAGCTCATACAAGTATTTCATGGTACTGAAACTGGAGAGATGTATGGCAAGTATAATTGATGTGTTAGAATGAAATGAGATACTTAACAGAATTATAGTACACCAGATGGCACGGCCGCATGAGCCGCAGAGAGCTAAAAAAAAAAAGGGGTCGTCCCACTATAAATATACTACAGTTTTCAAACCAGCACCTGGATCTGAATTCTTTTGTAATTGTATGTCAGTAAACATTTTGTATAGCCACTGAGTTATATCTGTACAGCGCCACCTGCTGTTTGTTCTTTTTCTCATTTCTTTGTCCTGCTCACTGAGATGGCCGCACATGTTCAGTTTCATCTTTCAACTGCCTTTTAAGCTGTGATAGGGCAAGAGCTACACAAGAAAGACACATCCCTTTAGAAAGGACACGCCCCTTGAGCTGCCCGCTTGATATAAATCTGGCAGAGTGAGTGGAGCAGTGAATGGGGAGATCTCTGGATCCATGTGAGGTACGGGGCTGGGTCTAGCTTTGTTAGAAAAATATTTTGATGTCATATACTCCTGATGTCTGATTTTCATTTTCATTAATCATAGGATAACCTCTGTAACTAGTTAGGATTGCAGTGGATCAATCTGATTGGTTGCTTTGGGCATCTAAGCCAGTTTACCTATGCACCAGTTTTGATAAATCTCTCCCTAATGGTCCATGAAAAACTACTGATACTACAACACATATGGGATCTGTGTTGTATCTGTGGGCCACTGGTTTGAAATGAATTTTCAGCAGTCTGTGGAATACAGTTGTCACAGGGAGGGCAAAAAACGGACACACAGACCAAACCAGGATCCTCCACAGGCATCTTCAAGGATGAACCACTGATCATCTTATCATTGATGTCATTAAGGACATAGACCGGGGGAATAAGGCCTTAGGCAAAGTGTCAAATGGCCCATGTAGCAGGTCTGCACTGATTATGGGCAAATTGCAAGTCTGTTCCACTTTAAAGGGATTCTCTGACTTTGCTATATTGATGACCTATTGTCAGGATAGGTCATCAATATCAGATCGGCGAAGGTCCAACTCCTGGTCATCAATATAGCGAAAGCAGACAACCCCTTTAAGCTCTGAACTGTTGTTGGCAGTAAAGAGTTAACTGCCAGGTAAAGTAATAGAGGTTGGGCGGTGAGTCAGCGGTCAGCATGAGGGTCATGCCCCTAGAGTGGATAAATAAAAGTGCAGGCAGACCTCTTAGAGAGAGTGATGCAAGAAGGAGAGAAGGTCACACAGCAATAGTGTTAGGCTAGTTTCACACTGGTGGCAGGACGGATCCGTCCTGCTGTTATTTCGCCGTGCTGCAGGACTGCCGCTCCGTCCCCATTGACTATAATGGGGGAGGGAGCGGAGTTCCGACGCAGCACAGCAGTGCACGGAGAGAGGACGCCGGACAAAAACTACAACATGTTCGACTTTTTAGTCTGGCGGCCTCTGCTGTGCATTGCCGTGCTGCACTGGAACTCCGCCCCCGCCCCCAGTATAGTCAATGGGGACCGAGCGGCAGTCTGGCGGCATGGCGAAATAGCGGCAGGCTGAACAGTCTGTTGGATCTGTCCTGCCGCAAGTGGGAAAGTAGCCTTAGCTGGAAGACACTTCATATTACTGTCTGTAGACTGCAGCAGAGGTGAGAGGCGCTAGTCATAAGGTGCACCGTCTCGGGGCCTAGTTGCAGCTGAACCCTGTGAATCCTCACATCCTGAGATCTTGACCAGGCCTCCTGCCTGTATTGGGGAGCAATACTGTGTGGGAGACTATTTGTAATACTGTGTATCACAAGGAAAGCCATATCGTGACTAGAGATGAGCAAAGTATTCAAAAATTCGATTTGACTGCTTGGCTGAAATTTGCAAGTGGGTGCAATGACAGGGAGCGGCCCACGTCATTGTATTTCTCAGTTGCAACGTTCATAGCTTATTGTGGCATCTGACATTAATATTACAGACAGTGTGAAATTTAAAAAATCATACTTACCTCATTCATTTGATCGCAGAGAGCCGAACGCTGCCATCTTGTTGAAGATCTAGTGCAAAATGTCATGCAGCCCGTGATGACATCTTCACGTCAGCCGGTGTGGTGATGTCATACGTCGCGGGCGAACACCATTTTGACCATTTCGTCTGAACACCACGTGTGCTCGAGCGCAATGCTCGAATTTCCTCACCGCACATTTGTTGGCTGCCATGCAGCCAATAAACGTGCGGGGAAGTACTGGTACTGACTGTAATGCTGTAGACATGTTGGTTACTGGCATTACAGTGATTGGCTGGCCGGAACGTGTCATCAGGTGCTATATAGCACCCGATGACACGTGGTTCAGCTCAGTCTTAGTCAGGGCGAGCTGCAGCAGAAGGGACAGATAGTGTAGGGACAGGATTTTTTTTTTTTAGGCAGGGTCTAGTGATGAAAGGTGTTAGAGACCCAAAAGTCCTTTTAAGGACTATTGTTTTATCTGGCTGCAATATATATTATTAGCGCAACCTGCGCTAAATTGCGGTGCAATTGTTTGGCTGCTGCTGACAGTGACACAACCTCTGCTACATCTGTTGTGCTACATTTGCGCATCCTAAATATCTGTGACGTTCAGCGCAATTATTTGGCCGCTGCTGACAGTGACATTACCTGCGCTACATCTCCTGTATAATGTTTGCGCATCCTAAATATCCATGACATTCGGTATAATTTTTTTCTTAACCACTGGGGACAGCGACATTACCTGCGCTACATCTCCTGTATAACGTTTGTGCACCCTAAATATCTGTGACATTCAGTATAATTTATTTGCGCATACACTTACGAAACCTGCGCTACTGTACTTGTGACATACTTGCAAGCATATATACCAATAAATATACTCAAGGTGAGCAGTAAGGGATGGGGAATGGCCGGGGTGCTGAGGGTGCAGGCAGAGGCCATGGCCCTGGGTGCGGTGAAACTGTGCCTGCTGCCAGAGCACAAGAAACACACTCATCCACGATATCTAGCTTCATGTTTCAGTTTGCAGGGCGGCGCAGGACATCACTCTTGAAGTCAGACCAGTGCGACCAGGTGGTCAGTAGTGATGAGCGGGAGGTGCCATATTCGATTTCGCGATATTTCGCGAATATTCGATTGAATATTCGTCTTATATTCGTCGAAATCGAATATTCGTCATAATGCTATTTATCGCAAATAATATGCGATATAATTAATCGCATATTGCGATTTTGTGTATTTTACGAATATTCCCCATATTGCTATATATTCTTGTTTTAGAATATGACGAAAATTCTAAAAAACTAAGTTATAGCAATATAGCGATTATTCGTAAAATACACATATAGACTGCAATTTCACTAATGTAGTGCTATAATCTTTTTTTTTTAGTCTAATTTTTTTTGTCTCTTTCTGATTCAGAAAGAGACAAAAAAAATTAGACTAAAAAAAAAAAGATTATAGCACTACATTAGTGAAATTGCAGTCTAAATGTGTAATTTACGAATATTCGCTATTGTCTGACAATATGACGAATATTCTAAAAAACGAATATATAGCACTATATCACATATATTAGTTTTTTAGAATATTCTTTTTTTTCCCCCCAATTAGTACAGTTATTGCCCTTGGCATACTACTCCCCGACAAGCGTCCCTGTCACCATGGGAACGCCTGGTAGTTAGAATATACTATCGGATCTGAGTTTTCACGATCTAACTCAGATCCGATGGTATATTCTAACCACCAGGCGTTCCCATGGTGATGGGGACGCTTGAAGTTAGAATATACTGCCAGGGCGCTGTGATCGGCGCAATTAACCCCTCAGGTGCGGGTTAATTGCGCTGTGCCCCCTCCCCAGTATTAAAATAATTTGTGGCCAGTGCGCCCCCTCCCCAGTATTAAAATAATTTGTGGCCAGTGCGCCCTCCCTATTCCCAGTATTAAAATAATCTGTGGCCAGTGCGCTCTAACCCTCCCTCCCCCAATAATAAAATCATTGGTGGCCAGTGGCCACAGGGTCCCCCTCCCCGGCAGCAGGCAGTTTCACTCGGCAGCATTTACTTACCTGCAGGGCTCTCCTCCTTCTGAGAACTGACAGGTCTATGCGCCGCATATGCCTTCAGCATTGCTATGCGGCGCAGAGACCTGTGAGTTCGCAGAAGGAGGAGAGCCCTGCAGGTAAGTAAATGCTGCCGACAGTGCCGAGTGATTAACTAACCATGGCAGCCAGGACTTTACTAGCGTCCTGGCTGCCATGGTAACCGATCGAAGCCCGGCCATCACGCTGGGACTCGATCGGAACTGCCTGCTGCCACCAATGACGGGGTGGAGGGGAAAGGGGAGCCTGTGGCCACTGACCACCAATGATTTTAATACTGGGGGAGGGGGGTTAGGGCGCACTGGCTACAGATTATTTTAATACTGCGGAGGGCGGGGGGCGCACTGGCACGAATTATTTTAATACTGGGGAGGTGGGGTGGGGGGGGTGCGCACAGCGCAATTAACCCGCACCTGAGGGGTTAATTGCCCGGATCACAGCGCCCTGGCAGTATATTCTAACTTCAAGCGTCCCCATCACCATGGGAACGCCTGGTGGTTAGAATATACCATCGGATCTGAGTTAGATCGTGAAAACTCAGATCCGATAGTATATTCTAACTACCAAGCGTGCCCATGGTGACAGGGACGCTTGTCGGGGAGTAGTATGCCAAAGGGCAATAACTGTATTAATTGGGGGAAAAAAAGAATATTCTAAAAAAGGAATATATGTGATATAGTGCTATATATTCGTTTTTTAGAATATTCTTAATTGACGAATATTCTAAAAAACGAATATATCCGATATAGTGCTATCTATTAGTTTTTTAGAATATTCTCATTTTTTACCATCTAAACTCTTAATTCCTCTCTGCTTCTTGCTTGTGGGCCAATGAGTCATTGGCCCACAAGCATTTTTAGCAGGAAGAAATCATGTGTTCAGATGGAGAAAATGACGAATATTCGATATAACGAATATATAGCACTATATTCGCAATATTCGCGAATTATCGAAGTTGCGATATTCGCTATTAATATTCGCTATCCGAATATTCGCGCTCAACACTAGTGGTCAGTTGGATTGCAGCAGATAATGCTTCCAGTCAGTTAAGCACCACCCTGTCTTCCACAAAGTCTAGTCTCATAACTAAGGTTATGATTAAGAACCGGAGGGTTTGAAACATGTCAACCAAACTGGAATAGGAGGGAGGAGATGTCTACCGTATGTATTCTTCCATGTATATGTGAGAAATAAAGACTCGGATATTCCAAGAAACTCTTTTCATCGCCATTCCTTGATTTGGCCCTCTCGCCAACCCCGCTTGAAGAGGGACATGAGGAAATCTTGTGCACTGATTCCCGAACTCTTGAGCATCCACAGTCAGAAGAAGATGACGGTGGGGAATGGCAATTAGTGTTTCATGAGGTGGATGATGATCATGAGACACAGTTGCTAATAAGTCACCGGCAATTAGTGTCTCAAGAGGTTGATGATAAGGATGAGACACAGTTGTCAATAAGTGAAGTGAGTTTCTGGTTGGGTCAACAAGTCAGGAGGATGACCAAAGTGAGGAAGTGGAAGAGGAGGTGGTGGACGATGAAATAACTTACCCAACCAGGGAAGGTGGAAAGCCGAGCGAGGACAGCAGTACAGCGGGGAAGGGATCCTCTGCACCGTAACAGTCTGGAACATGCTGTGGGGTGGCAAAAGCGAGAAGGCGGGCCACACCAAACAGGCCCGCAACTGTTCCCCGGAGCACCCCTTTGCGGCTATCTCCCTTGCCAAGGGGTAGGTGTTCCGCAGTCTGGCGCTTTTTTGAGGAAAGTGTGGACGATAAAAGAATTGTCATTTGCAAACTGTGCCATTTTCGAAAGTCTTTAAAAGCTGCCGCCAGTTTGGCAATGCTGCAGCAGCGCTTGCAGTTGCTAGCTCACTGACTGCTGTGCGACGTGAGCACGCACGCTCTGGAACTCCACATTCCACATGTTGGCCAGGCTTTGTGAGCAGCAGAGGGCAGTACTGGAATACCAGCTGCAACATGGTCGTCGCCTTTCCAGTCAGCTTCCGCTCTTCACAAGTGATGAGTGAACATATATGTCTGACCTCTGTGAGGTTTTACGCAACTTTGAGGAATCAACACAGATGGTGAGCAATGCAGCAATGCCGCTATTATCAACGTAACCATCCCACTTATGTGTCTACTGAAACGTTCGCTGCACACAATAAAGGCGGACGCTTTGCATGTGGAAGAGGTGGAAATGGGGGAAGACAGTACACAGGGTGATAGCCAAACAACCCTCAGTTCGTCTTCTTAGCGCAAATTGGATGATGATGAGGAGGAGGAGCAGTAGACTGTTGCCTCCGCTACAGAGGGTAGTACCCATAGCAGGTTTATTCCATCTGTTCAGTGTGGATGGGCAGAAGAAGAGGAAGAGGATGAGGAGATTGAGAGTCATCCTCCTGATGAGGACAGCAAAGTCTTGTCTGTTGGGACTTGTCTGTTGCAATACCAGAAGGTCCTTGTGGAAAAATTGCTCCAAAGATTTCCAGCTGACAACACTGGCAGCAGAGTACGTAGTTCCTTGGGCAACCGACGAGGGGAGATTGTCCCTCCGGGAAGGGTACAAGATACAATAGACACACAAGAAACAACAAACAAGCATCTAGGCAAAAGCTGGGGATAATGGTCACCTCCTGACAATATCCTATCAGCTGACCCTAAACTGCTGTGCACACGTTTAGACCCCAAAGGTGGGAATAAACATGCCCCCGTGCCAAAGACTGAATTAACCCTATAGTCCCAGAGATAGTGGACAAGGGGAAAAAAGGCAGCCTGCTTCCTCTGATCCTGGAGGAAGCAGGTGTCTAACTAACAGCCTAGACAGAACACAAATGGAAACCAAAAACACACTTATCTTTGAAGTAGAGCAGAAACAGCAATCCACCTTTCCTCAGAGTAAGAAAGAAGCTATAACCCGCAAAGGACACTGGGTAGGTGCGTGATTTAAACTTACACAAACGACCCCACCCAGTGCACCTGAAGGGAGGAAGGTACAGCTCACTCCAAGTAAGCAGAAAACACTACACACGTGCTGCCAACCTGACAGACCTCCTCACCTCACCAGAGCAGGGCATGACAGAGATGAGGGGAACACACAGCAGTTCCAACAGAGGCAGGACAACACTCTCCGAGGCCTAAGACAGTTTCATGACACCCCGCCAGCACCCTCACCCTGATGTGCGGCCTAGTGTCACAAGGAGGAAAAAGTTCTGGGAGATGGTGAAGAAGTACGTAGCAGACAGTGTCAGCATCCTCAGTGATCCCTCTGTGCCTTACAATTATTGGGTGTCCAAGCTGGACACCTGGCACTAACTAGCGCTCTAAGCCTTGGAGGTGCTGGCCTACCCAGATAAGCGCATCCGCCTGTCAACTGAAAATGCTTACAGGTTGACTCTTATCAAAATGTACAAGGCCTGGATTGCCCCTGACTTTTCTACTCCACCAGAGGAAAGCGGTTAAACATAAAGGCACTTTAAATGTGGCTTTTATGGTGTATTGAATACACTGTATTCCCATGCACCCCTTCCCAGCAGCAGGCACTTGCCCCTAATGTTTTAGATGGTCAGATCAGCAGCAGGCCCTCGCCTCTAATGTTTTAGAGGGTCAGATCAGCAGCAGGCCCTCGTCTCTAATGTTTTAGAGGGTCAGTTCAGCAGCAGACCCTCAGAGGCAGGTGGGTGGGGAGAGGGGAGAGAGGTGAGCCCATTAATATGGACATGTGCTGGAGCTGTTGGGCTTAATGCTGAAGGCATCTGTGTTGGTCCCATGTGTATATGTGCCCGCATTGCTGAGAAAAATCTAATCAAAGTCCAGGAGCAATGGAGGCTCAGCTCTCTCTGCAACTGCCACGCCCTTTCCACTTTAACAGGACCAGGAAGTGTAAACGGTGATCACGCCTGGCTCTGCCTTCCTGCCTTCTCCTAAAGTCAATCATAGTGCAAAGGGTGCGGCAGTTGCAGTAAGAGCTGGGCCTTTAGGTGTAACAGCAACGCCCCTGTTGCTCCTAGAGGCTCATTTGCGTATATTAGAACATAATTTTTCTCAGCAATGAGGGCACATATGAACAGGAGACAAACACAGATGCCTTCAGCTGCCAAGTGCACATGTAACAGGTCAGCCAGTGTCATAGGTACAAGTCTGCTGACAGATGCTCTAACTGTAGCAAATACCATACATTTTGTTATAACAAAAGAAAACTTTACAGTGAAAATGGCTGACATCCGAAATTTTTGATATCAGTGTTTGTTTGTAGCTTATAAATAATTCCTTCCTGACTCAGATATATTGACTCGGGTTATTAAACATTTATTCATATGCAAAAAAGGAAACAAAAAGTAATTGGCACACCAATGTTTGTGTGCCTGGCAAACATTACTATATATATATATATATATATATATATATAATTTATTTCGTTTTATAAGAATCACCTGATGATAAGACACAGCTAGGTTTTAAAAAAATAAGAAAAAAACACATAGACCCCCAAAATCTTAATTTGACCTTAAATCATATCAAACTTCAGATCAAATCCCCATATCAAATCTCAGATCCGACCCCCATCAGATCTTATATCAGACCCCATCGGATCTCAGATCAGACTCTCCTATCAGACCCCATGAACTTACCTCTTCTGCTCTTCTGCCTCTCTGCAGAACAAGCGCTCTCTCCTGAACTCACTGCTCCCTTGTCTTCTTCAGGCCCATGCGGCACTGTTACTGCTTACAGAATTAGGTAATAGTGCCTGTGCTACGCCCTAATGCTGTTGGCATAAGGAAGACAAGGGAGCGGTGAGTACCGACAGCGCTAGCAGCACTACACTCACCACTCTCTCACCTCCTGCATACTACAAGACACGCTGCCACCCCCCCCCCCCCCAAAGAAAAGCAGAAAATACTGTGAGTATATATATAGTATATCAGCCCATGACTCTATGACAGTTTTTCTGATTAGTAGCACAGTGATTCAAGTCCTACAATATAATAAATTGGTATTTTGGAGACAGGGTTGGATTTGCTCACCAGAGTATCCCAGCAGGCCCAGACTTTGACACAAAATTGGGACCCAAAGATCCAGCCGAAGACAACCCCATTGGAAATGATTTACTTCTAGTAAAAACAATTTCAGCAGAAATTAAATAGTGATGTCAATCCACCCTATGTCAGTTTTAGAGTTGCCTTTTAAGCTCTTCCTCCTCCTTAATATGAAAGCCTCGCCCCCTTGACCACCTTGAAACACCCAGGAAACTCCCATGAACCCCCCACTTTGAGTTAAATCTGCTCCTCTTTTCAGGGTGGCCCAATTTATTTCATAGGACTGTTGAAGCAGTGAGCCCCTGAGGAACCGGTGCAGAGGATAGTAGTGGCCCTCATGGAAATGTAGTTTGAAAAATCTGGCTTGAAGTAAATGTATAACAGTCTCTTTTTACTCAGTACAAAATATAACTTGTGGTACATCCAGTAGCAGCAAATCCACATTGTGGTTTCTGACAACAGTTGAGATATAGTGGCAGTGTAGATGACTATATATTGGCCCTTGGTAAATGTGTCCACGGTAAAGGTCAGACTTGAGCTTTCTCTGGGCTAATGGTGGTATAGGTGGTGGGTGTCTGAGCCATAGTCCCTCACCTTGCAGCAGTGTCTGTAAAGCGGTATTGAAGCTGAATTTGATGATTTCCTTGGAGTTTTGGTCTAACAGGAGAATAATATATCATTCCTAGTAGTAGGAGCTCTGGAATCTACTACCTCTCCCCTCTGTATATACAGACAAACTCCCCCTCCTGGCTGAAAGCAGTACAGCCTGTTCCTACCAAGAGGGAAGAAACAGGGTGGTTAGCCCTGTTCCTTCCTTTCAATGCCAATCATACATTCCTCTACTGGTACATACGGCCAATTCAGGACAATACATAATAATAACATACAACTATTTACAGTTGTAGATACCTCTAGATCTGGGGAACTGCATTAACAACTAAGTTGCAATGCATGAAGTTATTTTTATAGATTGATTGTTGAACCTTCTGATGAATTTACAGTATGTCCTGTGTGGACATACACTAAAGGTTACCTACCAGAAGAAAGAACTTTGGAATATTCTATTTTTATTTAAAAAAAAATATTTTTTTATATCATTTTGTACTGACATATGATTGCTTGACGTTATAGGCCCATAGCCTGAAGAGGGAATCTGATGACAACATGCCCCAATCTGATTCATGTCAAGTGTAAACCAAGATACAGTATGTGTTATATTTGTTAATTAATGTCTATTCGAGGCCTTCATGACAACCATGCTCCAGATAGAAGTCTGCAACACTGACTAAAGCCCTGCCACTACTTTAAGGGCAAACAATGCCATCCACATTCTGTCCCTTTAAAGCCTATCTGACCTAATCTCCCAACACCTCCCTTCACACAGTCCCTCTCCTCTACACTTGTCTGCACCTCACATTATGGTCTCAAAGATTTCTCCTGTGCATACCCCTATATTCAGAACTCTTTACCCACTCACTTCATTAAACTTTCCTCCGTCATCAAAACCTTCAAAAAAAAAAACTAAAACCTGCTGCTGCAACACAGCCATCTGAGCAGCTTCTACACTTACCTGCTGTCTCCACCCTCCATCTCTTGTAGTTTGAAAGCCATCATAGGCAGAGTCCTCTCCTGCTCTGTGCTAGTGGTGGATGGACTTACGGAAGCAGTTGAGCTGCCAGAGAAAAGCTATGAGGTGGGAATACCCCTTTAAATGGCATTTCCAGGATCAGGATAAAAAATTGGCTAAAAGGGGCAAAACAGCATAAAATAAAGGAGGAACCATTACTCACCAAGTCCTCTAAGAAAGCACATGGAAAAGCTTTCTGTCAGTAAGTGCATACACACAGTACAATGAGTTTACAACAGGAGACAGACATTAAAAGTTACTAATATATAGAGATGAGTGAATAGATTCTAAACAAACTGAATTGATCTTGAATTTCCCAAAAATTGAATTACTTAAAATGGTGACCAGAAGACAGAGATGGCATCTGCCACCAAAAAAGACATAAATTGAGGTCAATGTTTTAATTTAAAAATAAAATCAAACTGTGCAGTGTGTTATTAACCTTGTCTCGACCCATGCTGTGCATATACATCAGGTCTTTAAAAATGGTGCACACTCAGGAGCTGAGCCAGCGCCCTAGCAGTTGGGTTTATGCTTTTTGATGAAACCTCAGAGTGCTGCGCTCATGAGTCCTGAACAGCTCTCCTGTGCTGAGATCAAGGGAGCTGTTCAGTTGTTATGGCAGCCTTGAGCCCTCTGAAGGTCCTGAGGCCTGTCATAGCAAAGTTCCTATGTAGTCCCTGTGGAGTCTTTATGGACTTCCTATGCAAGAATTAAGGAGCTCCAAAGGAACATAGTGAATCTCCCATAGGCTGCAAGGTTAAATCGTTACAGAAAAAGTGTTTATATGGTTGCATGTTAAAGTCCTCTAGTGTAAAATAAAGTTACATTTAAAAACAATTTACCGTAATCCCCCCCTATTTCCCCCATTTAAAATAAATTATCAATAAAAAATAAACATTAGCACTCCCAGAACATTCATGCTATTAACATATAAAAATATTTACCCCACATGGCAAATGGCCTAAAGGAAAGAACATGAAAATTACCGTTTTGCCATCTTTTTAGTCTCTTCACTTCCCAAAAAATTGAATAAAAAGTGATCAAAAAGTCATACACACTTCAGTAAGGTATCGTCAAAAAATACAGATCACACCATAAGAAATGATGCAAAGAAGAAAAAAAAACATTGCAAAGTTTTTATTTTTTTAAACTATGGAAGAAAGGGTATATAAAATATATGAAATCGTAGTGATCTAGAGAATGAAAGGAACAGTGTAACAGGAAGACGACGACGTTCTTCCCCTTCGCAGTGCCGCCGGCATCTCGTGCATGTAGTGGAGCGGGGCTGACGTCCTCCATCCCCTAGACAACAAGAAGCAGGGGAGCTGAGCGCCGATAATGGTGAGTCGGCACGCAGCTGTATTGGACTGTGTACCGTGAGTCACGTGATGCTGGCCACATGATGTGACTCACCACTTAGAGCTATTTAAACATGCAGCATGCTGGCCACAGGTTGCCTGTGATTGTTTTTTTCCGCCCTCACCTGCGTATTTGGATATTGTCTATTGTGCATTTAGACCTCGGCTAGTTTTCACCTCGACTTTGTGACCTCCTTGGATTTGACGTGACCTCTTGGCTTCTGACTTTGGATTGTATTGACCTTCTTATTGCTTCTGCCCTGTGTACCTACGTGACCTCCTGGCCTTGATGTTTTGCTTCCTTGATTCTGTTTACGGTATTCTCTTGCCTCTTTAGGCCCCTGCACGTATCTAAGCTAGGGACCGCCACCAAGTTGTACGCCGTCAGTTAGGACGGGCCATGCAAGTAGGTAGGGACAGAGTTAACATAGTAACATAGTATATAAGACCGAAAAAAGACATTTGTCCATCCAGTTCAGCCTGTTTCCTACAAGTTGATCCAGAGGAAGGCAAAAAAACCCTGTGAGGCAGAAGCCAATTTTCCTCACTGAAGGGGAAAAAAATTCCTTCCCGAATCCAATCAGGCAATCAGAATAACTCCCTGGATCAACGACCCCTCTCTAGTAGCTGTAGCCTGTAATATTATTACACTCCAGAAATAAATCCAGTCCCCTCTTGAATTCCTTTATGCTTTAAAATGAATTTCCGCATTTTGAAGCAGCTCTGACTTTCTGAGCGCCTGTCATGTTTCTTCAGCTGCTAGAATGCCAGGATAGTATAAATACCCCCCAAATTACACCATTTTAGAAAGAAGACACCCCAAAGTATTCGCGGAGGGGCATGGTGAGTTCATGTATCATTTCATTTTTTTTCACAAGTTAGCGGAAAATGACACTTTCTGAGGAAAAAATAATAATAATAAAGTTTCCATTTCTGCTAACTTCTGGCAAAAAAATAAAAAATCTCAGACGGACTCACTATGCCCCTCAGTGAATACCTTGGGGTGTCTACTTTCCGAAATGGGGTCATTTGTGGGGTGTGTTTACTGTTCTGGCATTTTGGGCAGGGCAAAATTGTGAGCAGCCATGTAAAACCTAAAGGTACTCGTTGGAATTTGGGCCCCTTTGGGCACCCAGGCTGCAAAAAAGTGGCACACATGTGGTATCGCCGTACTCAGGAGAAGCAGGGCAATGTCTTTTGGGTTGTATTTTTACATATACCCATGTTGGGTGAGAGAAATATCTCTGTAAATTGACAACTTTGTATAAAAAAATTAAAAAAGTTGTCGTTTACAGCGATATTTCTCACACACAGTATGGGTATATATAAAAATACACCCTAAAACACATTTCCCTACTCCTGAGTACGGCGATACCAGATGTGTGACACTTTTTTGCAGCCAAGATGCGCAAAGGGGCCCAAATTCCCATGAGTACCTTTAGGATTTCACAGAGCATTTTTATGCATTTGGATTCTCACGTTTTAGGGGCCCCTAAAATGCTAGGGCAGTATAAATACCCCACAAGTGACCCCATTTTGGAAAGAAGACACCCCAAGGTATTCCTTGAGGGGTATGGCGAGTTCACAGAAAAAAAATTTTTGGCACAAGTTAGCCGAAATTGATATATATATATATATTTTTTTTTACAAAGTCTCATATTCCACTAACTTGTGACAAAAAATAAAATTTTACATGAACTCACCATACCCCTCACGGAATACCTTGGGGTGTCTTCTTTCTAAAATGGGGTCACATGTGGGGTATTTATACTGCCCTGGCATTTGAAGGTCTCAATCATTACACGTATGGCCAGCATTAGGAGTTTCTGCGATTCTCCTTATATTGAGCATACGGGTAATGAGATTTTTTTTTTCCGTTTAGCCTCTGGGCTACAGATTTTTTCATTCGCATCGATCAATGTGGATGAAAAAATCTCTGCCAAAATCAGTGACTGCGGTGCGGTGGGCTGGGCGCTCTCTACCTAACAAGTAGCTAACTAACTGGCGGTGATAAGAGACCCTTATGCCCCATTCACACGTCCACAATTCGGTTTGCGGAACGGAATTGCGGACTTATTCATTTTTATGGTGACAGACTTTGTCCCGCTCGGATCCGGAATTTACGGATCCGCGCTTCCGGGTCTGTACTTCCCTTCCGCAAAAATATAGAACATGTCCCATTCTTGTCCGCAATTTTCTATATAGTTCTGGCAATGTGTGGATCTGCAAAATGCGGAAAGCACATTGCTGGTGTCCGTGTTTTGAGGATCTGCGGATCCGCGGATCAGATCCGCGGATTCGTGGATCAGATCCGCAGATTCATGGATCAGATCCGCGGATCCGTGGATCAGATCCGCGGTTCTGTGAATCCACGGATCCGCAAAACACATATGGACGTCTGAATGGAGCCATACAAGGGGTGTGATCAATGACAGGTTAGTGATCAGGGAATCTAGATGGGGTGATCAAGGGGTTAACAAGGGGTTAATAAGTGAGGGGGGGGGGTTAGTGTAGTGTTTTGTACAACTTTACATAGCTACCTGGTCCTCTGGTGATCGATCCCAGCAAATGGGACCACCAGAGGGCCAGGTAGCAGGTATATCAGATGCTGTTAACAAAACAGCTTCTGATATACTTGTTTGATGCAAATTATTTCGCATCTACAGCCTGCCAGCGATTGATCATCTCTGGCAGGCTGCAGTACAAGTTGTGAGACGCGTGGCACTGTTTACAGGAAGTCTCGTGTCTCACGAGATGACGCGCCGATGCGTCGAGTCAGAACTACAGGACCGCCCGCCGGACGCATCCGTGCATTAGGCGGTCCTGTAGTGGTTAATGAAAAAAATATATATATATATATTCTACATTTATCAAACCAGCTTTCACAAATAGGTAGGGGTAAGTGTAACTCTAACTCCACCCACACCCCTATCCCTACCTACTTGCACGGTCCGTCCTAACCGACGGCGTACAACTGGGCGGCAGTCCCTAGATTACATACATGCAGGGGCCTAATAAAAGGAAACAACACAGGGAGAACACAATAAATAAGACAGAACGCACAGATTTAAAAGCTTCCGAGGCCGGCACAGAATAGCAATAGGAGCAATGGGGCCGAGGTCAAGGATCAGGAGGAAACACAAGCACACAGGTACTATAATAACAAGTCGAGGTCAAGAGCCAAGAGATCGCGTCAGTACAAGGGGTTTACCAGGTCAGAGTCAAATACAAACCGAGTTCAGGAGCAAAGAGATCGTGCCAATACAAGGGTTAACACCAGGTCAAAGTCAAATACAAGCCAAGTTCAAAATGTAGAAGTCACACACACAGGATACACTTGTGAGAAAGTAAGACCAATCACAGGCAACCTGTGGCCAGCAGGTGACCTGTTTAAATAGGTCATCTTAATTGGTCACGTGACGTGGCCAGCATCACATGACCCATGTCCAGCACCTCAGTACACCTGAGCGCCGACTCATTAACCTTGGCGCTCAGTTTCCCACCTGCTTTTTGTCTAAGAGATGGAAGGCGCCAGCCACACTGAGGAGATGTGCGTGCCCAGGTCCTCCCTGCCCTCTTGTCACCATGGAGACGAGGATGCCGGCAGCGTCTTTGCTCCTCCTCATGAGCGGCACGCCGGTGGCGCTGCCGACGGGGAGCGCGTCGCCGGCTCCCCGTTACACCAGCATCTGGATCTGAATTCTTTTGTAATTGCATGTAATTAAAACGTTAATATATCCAGTGAGTTAGTCAATAAAATGTATATGCATAGCGCCACCTGCTGTTTGCTCCTTTTCTCGTTTCTCTGTTCAGCTCAGTAAGATCACTGAGGTGGACGCACATGCTCAGTTGAATCTTTCAACTGGCACCAGCCATATCTATTGTTGAAAGCTGTGACAGTTACAGGGAGAGAGCTTCTGCAAAAAAGGCACACCCTTTGAGCTTTGATCAGGAGAAAGCTGCAGCAGTAAGGACATGCCCCCAGTGCTGTGATAGGAAGAAAGGTGAAGCAGAAAGGGCTAGTCCCCTGAGCTGTGATAAGGAGAATAGGGAGAGATATGCAGTAGGGACTGTGTTAGGAAGAGAGCTGCATCAGAAAGGACACACCCATTGACTGTGATAGGGAAAGAGCTGAAGCAGAAAGGAAACGCCCATTAAAATAAATCTAGAGGAACAATGAATGGGGAGATCTTAAGATCCATGTGAGGTACAGGACTGGTTCTACCTTTTGTTAAAAAAAGATTGTCATGTCATTTTTCACAATAACCCTGGAATAACCCCTTTAATGTGATTGAAATAAAATTGTCTTAACGTCCCTTATTCGGCCCCTGGAGTCTTCACAAGCCATTTTTCTGAAGGTGTTTGATTAAATATTCAGTCTATCTGAAACCTCACCCTATGACATGGCAAATGGGTCTTGACTGAGACACATGGAATAATAGAGGCAGACCTTGTTGTTCTAATTGCATTTGCATCAGGGTGCAGCCAGGCACAAAATAATCACTGACTTTCAACCCTGAACACGGCATTTTATATGGAGGGCAAATTTAATCTTTCCACACAGGTTGGCATCTAATGCGTTCTTTGTCCCTTTACTCATAAAGCTGCCATGGTATTTGAACAAGCCGGGGCTCGTGTTAAACATTGTGCCTGTCGGTGAGCTAGCACTAACTGGCAGCGTACATTTCCAGCAACTAGTGTTTGGTCATGCCCAGCGTGTAGGCTATACCGTGCCAGTGTCAGTGACTGGGACTATATTAATACTTTTCTACATGTTTAAGGACAATAGATGTTACGCCTTAAAGGGATTGTCCAGCATTCGAAAAACGTGGATGCTTTATTCTGAAAACAGTGCTGAACCTGTCTGCAGGTTGTGTATGTGCAGTACCCCAGTTTTATTACCTATTGCTATGTTATGTTTAGGCCGTGTATTCCAAGAGAAGAGGTATGGTTGGCAGGAACAGGGCTAAACACACTGTCCATCCCCTCTTGGTAGGCCTGGGCTGGTCCTACTTCCTGCCAGGAGGATACGTTGGAGTTCCTAATGAGAGAGTGTGGAGGAAGGAAGCACATGCTTGAGCTCCTTCTCCAAGGGGCCATAGCCAGTTCTCCTGGGAGATCCTTACCCCAGGGAAATTGCCAGAATCAAGAACATTGCTTCCATGAAAGCTTCGTTGTGCCTATACAGCCAAATCATCAGTGAAGATCACAGCTTTAGGGTCCATTCACATGTCAAATTGGCAAATTGCGGATCTGCAAAACACAGACGCGGCCGGCACCATAATAAAAATGCCTTTTCTTGTCCGTGGCTGCGGAATAAGACATGTTCTATTTTTTTGCACCCGTTGATTGGGGATGCAGACCCATTATGCAGACATGTGAATTGGACCTTTACAGGCCCTGCTGCAGGTGAGGGACTAACGCTAAGACAAGTACTAAATCTGTATCACACAGTGGACATGTATATCCACAAGTGCCGCTAAATTGTCACACAACCAGCCACCATACCTGCTCATCTGGTGCCAGAAAGTAAATAAAGACTTTTATAGTTTTACTTTTGGCCTGATTCTTCAAACCACATTTCCACTGCACCGATCTTTAGGGAGCAATGGCCTGAGGGAGTATACTGTGACAGAACACCTCATCATCGTCCTCTGCACCAGGTCTCAGGGCCTCATTGCATATGGTATTGCAGCTGAGCCCCATTCACGTCAGTATAGCTGAGTTGTAATACCAAACATATCCTGTCGACTGTTGTAGTGTTGTATTTAGAGGAAATAGTAATGTTTTTCTAATCCTGGACAACCCCTTCAATATACTATCTGTAGGGAGAGGTCCATGTCCATTAATAATGTTTTGTCTTTGGAGGTACAGGTTGCATCCTTACTTTTCCTCTTGGCTCGACGTTCCCCAGTCTTGTCCACATGTGGTTCTCATCTGTGAGGACATGTAAAACAGAAAGCGTCCGCTAACAATACACATCCCCTGGATGAACTCAAGGAAAACATCACAAACACCATCCGTAGCCTCACTGCTGAAGACCTGTATCAGCCAACATAATCCCACATGCCCAAAGATGCATCCTTTGTGATTTGTGGGTAATCTAAAAAAAAAAACTGTGCAGCCAAAATAGGGTGTGTATATGGTTAGTGTACTCTACTGTATATAGTAGATGTCTGCAGTTTACTTTGTGTGTTTAAATGGTTAGCATAGTCTATATAGTGTGTCTGTGTGTGTGTTATTTTTTGGTTAAGTGTAGTGTATATGGTTAGTGTAGTATAGTGTGGTTATGGGGTAACCACATGGGGTACGGGGTACTGTGTATGGGGTAAGTCTAGTCTATACAGTGTATGTATAGGGTAGTGTAGTCTATATAGTGTGTGTATGGGGTAAGGGTAGTATATATAGTGTGTGTATGGGGTAAGGGTAGTATATATAGTGTGTTGCATGACAACATGGGGGGGGAGAAGAAAGAGCATGACAACATGGGGGGGCAGAAAGAGCATGACAACATGGGGGGCAGAAAGCATGACAACATGGGGGAGAAGAAAGGGCATGACAACATGGGGGAGAAAGAGCATGACAACATGGGGGAGAAGAAAGAGCATGACAACATGGGGGCGGGGCAGAAAGAGCATGACAACATGGGGGCAGAAAGAGCATGACAACATGGGGGGAGAAAGAGCATGACAACATGGGGGGCAGAAAGAGCATGACAACATGGGGGCAGAAAGCATGACAACATGGGGGGAGAAGAAAGGGCATGACAACATGGGGGCAGAAAGAGCATGAAAACATGGGGGAGAAGAAAGAGCATGACAACATGGGGGGCAGAAAGAGCATGACAACATGGGGGGCAGAAAGAGCATGACAACATGGGGGAGAAGAAAGAGCATGACAACATGGGGGGCGACAAGAAAGAGCATGACAACATGGGGGGCAGAAAAAGTATGACAAGATGGGGGGCAGAAAGCATGACAACATGGGGGAGAAGAAAGAGCATGACAACATGGGGGGAGAAGAAAGAGCATGACAACATGGGGGCAGAAAGCATGACAACATGGGGGAGAAGAAAGAGCATGACAACATGGGGGGCAGAAAGAGCATGACAACATGGGGGAGAAGAAAGAGCATGACAACATGGGGGGAGAAAGAGCATGACAGCATGGGGGGAGAAGAAAGAGCATGACAACATGGGGGGCAGAAAGAGCATGACAACATGGGGGGCAGAAAGCATGACAACATGGGGGGAAAGAAAGAGCATGACAACATGGGGGAGAAGAAAGAGCATGACAACATGGGGGCAGAAAGAGCATGACAGCATGGGGGGAGAAGAAAGAGCATGACAACATGGGGGGCAGAAAGAGCATGACAACATGGGGGCAGAAAGCATGACAACATGGGGGGAAAGAAAGAGCATGACAACATGGGGGGAGAAGAAAGAGCATGACAACATGGGGGGCAGAAAGAGCATGACAGCATGGGGGGGAGAAGAAAGAGCATGACAACATGGGGGCAGAAAGAGCATGACAACATGGGGGGGCAGAAAGCATGACAACATGGGGGGGCAGAAAGAGCATGACAACATGGGGGGGTATAAAGAGCATGAAAGGATGGGGGAGAATGACAGGGGCAGAAAGAGCATGACAAGAAGAGGGGATTATGACAAGAGGGGGGGAGAATGACAAGAGTGGAGGAGCATGACAAATTACTATGTGGGGGCACTGCTGTGTGGTCGAGGGTGGTGTGGGGGACATTACTGTGTGGGGGGCAGTGTGGCGGACATTACTGTGTGGGGGGCAGTGTGGTGGACATTACTGTGTGGGGGGCAGTGTGGCGGACATTACTGTGTGGGGGACAGTGTGGCGGACATTACTGTGTGGGGGGCAGTGTGGCGGACATTACTGTGTGGGGGGCAGTGTGGCGGACATTACTGTGTGGGGGGCAGTGTGGTGGACATTACTGTGTGGGGTGGCATTATACAAAAGTTCTGCAGCTGCAACTCCCATGTATTGGGTCACCACAATTTGGGTGGTCATTCACTAAATGAACCCTGTTATGGGGAGACACCCCTCACCCCCCCAAAACAGGGTTAATTTACTGAATGACCACCAATAAAAGAGGTGGGGTCGCATATGCTATTTCATAATGACAGCAAGACCCGTCCAGTGACTGTATTCTACTACACCCCCATCCACCCCCCCCCCCCCCGCTCACTGGATATAATCTTAGCTATATAACTGTATTAGATCACTACAGTTATATAGTTAAGATTATATACAGTAGAATACAGTCACTGCACGGGCCCCACTGGTGCTGTCATCAAAAAAGCAGATACAGCCCTACAGCCTCACCCCTTGTATTGGGGGGTCAATCCTACACGGACGCTGTTATGGGGAGGGGGGATAGCAGTGTCATCCACAAGTTGGAGGGGGGGGGGCGCACTTGGGCAGCTCAGCCTCTGTTGGTGGTGGACCTTGTCCCAGCCCTGTGTGTAGTGTAAGTTTCATCTATATAGTGTTTATATGGGTTAGTGTAGTCTATATAGTATTTGTGTAGTGTAAATGTAGTTTCTATAGTTTGTGTGTATAGGGTAAGTGTAGTCCATATAGTGTGTATAGACTAAGTGTAGTCTATATAATGTGTGTATAGTGTAAGTGTTTTCTATATAGTGTGTGTATAGGGTAAGAGTAGTCTATACAATGTGTATGGGGTAAGTGTAGTCTATAATGTGTGTTTTTAGGGTGTGTACACTATATATAGGGTAAATGTAGTCTATACAGTGTATGTATAGGGTAGTGTACACTATATAGTGTGTGTATAGGGTAAGTATAGTATATATAGTGTGTGTATAGGGTAAGTGTACACTATATAGTGTGTGTATAGGGTAAGTGTAGTCTATAATGTGTGTTTTTAGGGTAAGTGTACACTATATAGTGTTTATAGGGTAAATGTAGTCTATACAGTGTATGTATTGGGTAGTGTACACTATATAGTGTGTGTATAGGGTAAGTGTACACTATATAGTGTTTATAGGGTAAATGTAGTCTATACAGTGTATGTATAGGGTAGTGTACACTATATAGTGTGTGTATAGGGTAAGTGTACACTATATAGTGTGTGTATAGGGTAAGTGTACACTATATAGTGTGTGTATAGGGTAAGTGTACACTATATAGTGTGTGTATAGGGTAAGTGTACACTATATAGTGTGTGTATAGGGTAAGTGTAGTATATATAGTGTGTGTATAGGGTAAGTGTACACTATATAGTGTGTGTATAGGGTAAGTGTAGTCTACCCTATATCAATTTGTTTTCTTACGATAGTAATGGGGGGGGGGGCACCTATAGAACATCCCCTGTATACTGAGGTGTTATCTTTTAATGTAATCTTGCCTGTGATGATAATGAAATAACTGAGAACTGATCTCTACAGAATGGGAGGTGTCAGCATATTATTAGGCTTAGTGGATAGAGTCAAAATCGAAAGATTTCAATGACATTGAAAAACAAAAAAATTTTGAATATGTTTATTAGGACATTTTCTGTTAAAATATTCCCTTTAAAGGTGTATACAAGCACAAATAAATTCATACTCAATGGTTAAAACAATAACAGATCTTATACTCACCCTGCCGATCCCCTGCTGCTACCTAGGACCACTACGCCCTATTTCCTGCTCCTGTATGTGGCACGGCAGAAGATGGCTCGGAATGCCACTCAGCCAATAATTAGGTGAGTAGGGTCATTTCTGTATCCAGTGATTGGCTGAGTGACATTTACAACCGATTCCTGCCGTGACGAGTACAAGAGCAGGAAGTGCAGCGCAACAGAGACACTTATGACAGCAGCAGTGATGAGGGAACAACAAGGTGAGTATAAGATCTTTTTAAGCTTTTAAATATTATTTTATATTTAGATTATTTTAATTAAGTCTAGTTTTAATTATGCTGGAATATCCCTTTAATGCCTCCCTATTCAAATAATGATATCAAAGTAGCCCCAAAGTTATGATGATTTACTGATGTTCAGTACAGCAAGCTACAGTGTGTGCACCCCTTAGAGGCATGTCTACCTCTGCAAATGCCTGTACAACATGTTGGATGCCTAGTCCCTAAAATGTGAAGGACCTAGAGCGTGGGAGGTTAATAGTTCTGCAAACCATCATTTTCTGCTCATCACTTTGAAGAGACACTTTAAAGCTGAGGAGTCTCTTTTTTTCCTTTTCGTTGAATTTAACTGTACAGAAAAAATCCTGATTTTAAATTCACAGCCATTCAATGTCTTTTTACAAAGTGACAAAAAAGTTAAAGAGAGGGATATTTTTTTTCTGAGAAATGTCTTCCAAAAGACAGTGAATGATTCAAAGGTAATGGTACTTTTTGTAACCTTAGTTCCAGACATACGGTAGATATTTTTTCTATGATATGTCGGTTCCTGAAAGGATTTGTGAACAATGCGGTCGATTGCTTTTCACTTTACATTACAATGGCCTTGAGTCTTTTCCTTTATTTTGCAATTTTCGTTTCTAGAAGATGATCACGAGGAAAGGTCTGAAGATGGCAAATGGATATGTCATATGTCATTGTTAACATCAAAAATTGTGTTCTTTAATATTTAGCACAAATGTGTAAAGTAACAGGGTTGTGTACCTTTTGGAGGGTGGTTGGCAAACCCCTCCTAATCACCAGACCTTCGAAGTGAAGCATGCTTAACCCCGTTCCTTCTCTACCTGGCCTTATGGTTCAGACACTTAGTAACCCCACAGATAAGCTGTTTGAAGTGACTGCGGAGCTTGAGTGAGCACTGCAGTCTCTTGGTAGACCCGTGATGTCATGTCGATAGGTCACATATAGTGATGAGCGGACCCATGGATGTTCAGATTCGCCGAAACTCTAACCTGAACCCCATTGAAGTCGATGGATACCCGAACTTTGGTGCACTAAAATGGCTCTAAAATAGTCACATTAAGGTGTTAGAGGGCTGCAAAAGGAAGCAAAATGGGGGTAAGAGCAGGATAATTGCCCTGCAAACAAATGTAGATAGGGAAATGACTTAAAATAACATAGAATAGAAAAAAATGTAATAAAAATAATCTTAAACTAGGAGGCGGAGGTCAAAGTGGAGTAGGAGGTTGAGGAGGCGGTAGACATGGCGGTGTAGGTGGAAGCGGCGGTGGAGGAGGAGGAGAAGATAGCCAAACCTTTTTTATTTTATTTTTTATTTATTTATTTATTTTTTATAAATTTGGGAAGGCCCCAAAACATTGGAAAATGGAAAAGAAACTGAAAAGAGAAAGTGTGCTGGAGTATAACAATGGCTGGGTGCGGCCGGTATACTTCTCTATTCAGCACAAGGTATAGACAAGTCCTATGGGATCCATGCCTGGTTTATTTTAATGAATGTGAGCTTGTCCACGTTGGCTGTGGACAGGCAGCTGTGTTCTTCTGTAATCACCCCCTTGCCATGCTAAACACACGTTTGGACAATACAATGGCCGCAGGGCAGGCCAGCACCTCCAAGGCGTAACGGCCAAGCTCAGGCCATGTGTCCAATTTGGAGACCCAGAAGTTGAATGGGGCAGACCCATCAGTCAGTACATGTTCCACCATGTTGCTGAAATGCTGCCTCCTGCTAAGACGTTCCGTATCAGCTGGTGGTGCTGGTTGTTGAGGGGTGCTGACAAAGCTTTTCCACATTTTGGCCATGCTAACCCTCCCTTGTGAGGTACTGTCGGTGCCCCAGCTGCGTTGGTAACTTCTTTCTCCTCTTCTGCCTTCGGCTTGTGCTTCCATTGAGCCCCCACTGTCAGGTGGGAATGCGATCAGCAGCGTGTCTACCAGCGTGCGCTTTTACCCGCGCATCTTCCGATCATGCTCCAGTGATGGAATTAAGGACGGCACATTGTGCCACTTTTTTTGTGAGGTACGCCTGCACTGCATACATGACAGGGAAATTGATATAGTTAATCTGTCTGTTAGTTCGGTGGGTGACATATACCCATTTTTTGTGTTACATATACCTGCACTGCAGCTTCAGAGACAGGTGCCCTCTAGCTGAGCCACTGTGCGCTGCATCCTGGCCAGCTGCTCCTGAAACAGTCCCCGACAGGGAGGTCTGGGCCGGCAGGGAGAGCTGTCCCACCCAATTTTTATTTGGTGTGCAATGGAAGAGGAGTAGTCTTATACGGCAAGTATAGCCCAAACCCCATATTTTAACAGGAAAAGTAGGGGGTCGTTTTATATGCCCAGTCGTCTTATACACCGGAAAATACGGTATTTTTAATCTATTCTGTTATAGATAGGCTTACCGTGCATCTGACTCAATATCCACAGGCGGTCTAACATAGAGGCATGTCTAACTAGTTAACTTGCTGCACCATTAATACCTAATCTGTTCTGTTATAGATAGACACATTGATTAAAAGATAAACAATTCTATTACGACCTGATTTACAAATTGGGGTGATACACCTGTCTCATTCTACTGTTTGTGTCGAACCCACATTGATTAATAGATAAGCAATTCTATTAGGCCTTGATTCATAAATTGGGATAATACAGCTGTCTCATTATACTGTTTGTGGCGTACCCACATTGATTAGTAGATACAGTTGTGTTCAAAATTATTCAACCCCCACTGAAATTGAGTGTTTTGGCCAGTTTGACATTGATTTTGATCATTTCAGTCATCTTGTTTACAATTAAATCAAAGAGGCACTTGTAAGTCAGACAAATATAACATAACATTTATAATGAAATAACCACAAATGTCTTTTCTGTGCTCACATCATTATCAGTTTTATTCAACCCCCAAGTGACATTCAATCTTAGTCCTTAGTACAACATCCTTTTCCAGTTATAACAGCTTTTAAACATGAAGCAGAGCTTGATACAAGTGTCTTGCAGCGATCTACGGGTATCTTCGCCCATTCTTAATGGGCAAAAGCCTCCAGTTCAGTCACATTCTTAGGCTTGCGCGCTGCAACTGCTTTCTTAAAGTCCCACCAGAGGTTCTCAATCGGATTTAAGTCTGGTGACTGCGATGGCCACTTCAAAATGTTCCAGCATTTAATCTGCAACCATGCACTAGTGGACTTGGAGGTATGCTTGGGATCATTGTCCTGTTGAAAGGTCCAACGTCTCCCAAGCCTCAGGTTTGTGACGGACTGCATCACATTTTCATCCAATATCTCCTGGTACTGAAGAGAATTCATGGTACCTTGCACACGCTGAAGCTTCCCTGTACCTGTAGAAGCAAAACAGCCCCAAAGCATGATTGACCCCCTGCCATGCTTCACAGTAGGCAAGGTGTTCTTTTCTTCATAGGCCTTGTTCTTCCTCCTCCAAACATGGCGTTGATCCATGGGCCCAAACAGTTCTAATTTTGTTTCATCAGTCCACAGAACACTATCCCAAAACTTTTGTGGTTTGTCCACATGACTTTTGGCATACTGCAGTCGACTCTTCTTATTCTTTGGAGACAGCAAGGGGGTGCGCCTGGGAGTTCTGGCATGGAGGCCTTCATTACACAGTGTGCGCCTTATTGTCTGAGCTGAAACTTCAGTACCCGCATCTGACAAATCTTTTTTCAGTTCCTCAGCAGTCACATGGGGACTTTTCTCCACTTTGCGCTTCAGGTAGCGCACAGCAGTCGAAGTCAGCATCTTCTTTCTGCCACGACCAGGTAGCGTTTCAACAGTGCCCTTTGCCCTGAATTTGCGAATGATGCTTCCTATGGTGTCTCTTGGTATGTTTAACATCTTTGCAATCTTCTTATAGCCATTGCCCTTCCTGTGAAGAGAAATCACCTCTTCTCTTGTCTTCCTGGACCATTCTCTTGACTTCACCATGTCTGTAAACTCACCAGTAAATGTCTAGAAGGAGCTGAGTATCACCGTCATTTTACATCTGCCTAACTGGTGCTTATTATGCTTGATTGCTGCTCCTTGACATCCACAGGGGTTTTCAATACCTGATCGAAAACACTTGAATGAACCTCTGTTCTTAAGAGTGGTCGTCTTTAAGGGGTTGAATAATTGTGTCAATGGAGAAATCACAAAAACAACATTTAATACTGTATTACAAAAACAATTGATATCATTTTAGTTGCATTTGGTTCTTTAAAAAATCCTTGTAAGATTTCATTCTGAACACAATTACAAATGTACACTAAATTCCCTAAAACCCTTTACAGCATTGGGGGTTGAATAATTTTGAACACAACTGTAAGTAATTCTATTAGTCCTTGATTTGCAAATTGGGGTGATACACCTGTCTCATCCTACTGTTTGTGGCATGTAATACATTTATTAAAGTGGTTGTCCGTTTTCTGAGCTGAACCCGGACATATCACTTTCTTCATCCAGGCAGCCCTTCTGAAATGAGAATCCTTGCCCTGCTCTGTATAAGGGCATTTTTTGCACAAAGGCTTTTTTTATTTTACAGGATAGGGCAGGGCTAAAGCTGGCCCATTAGTGCCAGTGACACTACAGGGAACACTGCAAGGTGGAATCGTTCGCCTAGCAGAGTCCCAATATGTCACCGGATCTGCTGAAAATGTCCTTGATCTACGCGATTCAATGCAGGGCAAGGGGGAGTATCATGAAATTCTCCGATGCTCATCTCAGACGGGCTGCCTGGCTAAAGAAGGCGATATTTCCAGGTTCAGTACTGAACCCCTTTAATAGATAAGCAATTCTATTAGGTCCTGATTCACAAATTGGGGTGATACACCTGTCCCATTCTATTGTTTGTGGCATGTCCACATTGATATTTAACCTCCTCTGTTAGCCAAACATTTACTGTGATTTATTTATTTAACACCCTGTGGGCAGTGCAAATAAACTGATTATTCTCACTGCAGTGTTGTCCACGAGTAGATCGTTGTTTTTTGTTGGAAAAATGATTCTTTCAGCGAAAACATTAGTTTTGTAGCGAAAAAAATAATATTCTACCAAATAAATTAGTCTTTTACCTCATAAATTTGTCTGCTCTAGTATTACAATCCCCTATCTCTATGACGAACGCCGTTAAGTAGATGACCTCTACCTATCGGCAAAGGGTAGACACATGATGATCCCTTCAGTGCAGCGTGTACAGCCCTGGACATGTAAGGGCATCACACAACAGTTAGTGCTGAATGATACTTGGCCCTAAAGGATGTTGGACGCAGATTGACTGTGGTCAAATAACTCCTTGTATTAGGGTTCAAACTAGATGGGCCGAAGTTGCTGGATGGATCAAACCTGGCGAGTGGATTATTTCCATATCAGAGGAGTGTTGGTGGTTATTGGAATGAACCACACATATAGTTCCACCAACTCGACTCAAATTAATTGTAGCTAATACATTCTTTTAGTGAAAAAATTAGTCTGCATCCTAATTGCAATTGTTTATGGTCGGAATTACGACGGTATTACCAGACAAATTGCTCCACCAACTGGACCCAAATTAATAATTTTTAGCTACCACGTTGTGTCATGGAAAATTTTATTATGCGTCACTCTGACAGCCACAACAAATCTTAAACAAATTCTAAGTCACTGTGCAGTGCAACTAAATTTTATCCCATGTGGATCCCTCCATAAGGTCCTGGATCCCTCCATACTATGAACCTAATGGTATTTTGCTTTTAACATGTATTTGGGTTAAAACCAGATGGGCCAAACTTTTTGGATGGATCAAACCTGGCAACTGGATTATTGCCATAAAGGAGGACAGAACAACACAAATCGTTCCACCAATTCGACCCAAATTTATCGTAGCTAATACGTTATTTTAACCAGTGTTTTGTCAGTGTTTTGCATCAGTATTTGAACAGAATTTGTAAGCCAAAAACAAAAGTGGGTCCAAACACAGAAGAGATGCAGATATTCCCACTATATTTTAGCTCTGTTTTGGACCCTCTTCTGTTTTTGGCTTATAGTTGCTGATCAAATAATGATGAAAAACACTGACAAAGAACAGAAACATAACAGTGATGTTAACAAAGCCTTACTGCTATTGCTGCTGCTCTCCCTCCCCACTCATGGGGACCACTTTTGTCATGGTTACTGCCACTGCTGATGCTGCCACCCTCCCCACTCTTGTCATGGTTACTGCTACTGCTGCTGCTGCCACCCTCCCCTCTCTTGTCAAGGGGCCATTGCTTGAATCTTGGGGTACTGTATGGTTAAGTCCACAGCGATAAATTAGACTTTACGCTTTTTTTGACCAGTAAAACTGATGCACAGTTATTCCACAGTTTACAGAAGAGATTAGCTAAAAATCCTGGTGCCCTGCACAGTGATGTAGATGGCGATAAATTACAACTGCCTGTAATACCGAAGGCAAAGTATCTACAGAACGTATTAACTATGAATGTGGGTGCACTAGAACGTCATACACACAGCGATACACCCTCTCTCCAGTTTGAGTAATTATTATTACTATTATTTAAAAAAAACATTATTTAATTATTATTATTAAAAAAAACAGCACATTATAAATGCTGGGGGCCATTACCGTGCACATTATAACTGGTGGGAGAGACAATATATTTATTCCACAGAGTTTTACAGACATTAGCATCAAGCTATCAACCATAGGGCTCACAATCTAAGTTCCCTATCAGTATGTCTTTGGAGTGTGGGAGGAAAACGGAGTGCCTGGAGGAAACCCACACAAACACGGGGAGAACATACAAACTCCATGCAGATGTTGTCCTAGGACTCCAGAGCTGCAAGGCATCAGTGATAACCACTGAGCTACCATGCTGCCCTAAGTCTAATCACGCTCTGCTGCCAGCAAATATTGATTCTGTATGGGGATGAGCGATGGCATTAGCGATTGTTCAACCCCATACTGTAGAGGAGATCATCGCATGTAATAGCAGCAGTCTCCTCCACAAATGAGCAGGCGATTGGCAGTAAGGAACTCTTCCTACCTGACAATCACCTGGAAAATCTGCAGGTCTAATACAGCCTTAAGTGCGTTCTGCAAACGAGATTTGATGACTTTTACCAATCCATTATGTATTACACTGTAGTGGCCGTGACTATATGTGTATTCACAGGTTCCCTTTAACATGAATATTCTCATTTCAGTTATTCATGGCTGAGATCTGAATGCGCACCATAAATAAACGCGCACCAATAAACTTCATCTGGCCCGTACCTGAAACTTTGTTGGGATGGTATGGAACTAATTTATCTCACAGATTTAAGATTGATTATTTTATAGACACAACATTGACACTCCTTGCAGACTTTGGCCGTGGTTGGTTCAACCTAAGATCACAGTTTGTCAGTGCTGAGACACCTGGAGATGACTGTCCAAACCTTCTCATTGCAGCTGTGTAGCTCCTGTGGCTACCTGTACGTTCCTTTAGGCTTCCCAATTTTGTTTATTTATTGTGAAAAATGTTCCAAGAACGTTTACTGAACCTTTAACAATTGCCTAAAATTGTATTGTATCATTCTACTGAAACAAGTCCCATTTCTCAAAAAGACCTGAAGGTTTTATGCTGATCCATATATCCACATCTTTTTTTTCTCCTATTTTTTTCTCTCTTTTGCATTAGAAATGTTAAAAATGTCACTAAATCAATTTGTGTGACTGCTAAGGCGCACTGATTTGAATGTCACAGCAAAGGTGCTGTATAAGTATTCGTACGGACACTGAAGCATGATATCCCTTTTTAGATTTGGAGGTTACTGTGTGATGTTCAGCAGAACTTGCATATTAAGACATGGAAGACGAAGACGTGAGCACACAGATCATGTCACTGAAGATCGTTGCCTAAATCAAGAGGAAATAATAAACCATGTGATCTTGACTATTTTAAGAATTATGTTGCATGAGTAATAATACAAGGTGCTAAAACCAAGACAGTGTAGTTACATCAATATGCATCTTTTTATAGATTATATACCTTTTCCTTACCTGTTTGTGTTTTCAGAGACAAATGATTTAGAAATTGGCTATTAGTCAGTCGCATAGCTACGTACTCACCACCAGTAGTGTTGAGTGAATCGACGTATCTGAAGTGGACTTCAATCCAAATTTCAGGGAAAATGTAATTAGCCGCGAAGGAGAATTTCCTCTCACTTTGTGGTAACTAATTCATTTTCCCTAAAATGGCAGTAAAAATAAAACAAATCATACTCACCTAATCCATTTCAGTGCAAAGAGGCCACTGTGGCTGTCTTGCTTGAAGATCCCTCATGGAATCTCATGCGCGGTGACATATGACATCATCGTGCACTGTGCTGGATCTTCAAGCAAGATGTTCGCAGCGTCCTCTTCGCGCTCAAATGGATAAGGTAAGCACAATTTTTTTTTTTTATGATTTATCTCTGAATGGCCTTAATATCAATATCAGATGCTGCGATCAGCGATGAATGTGGCATCTGAGGGTTTAAATCATGGGGGGGGGGGTGCAATCGTCGTTCCTCGTAATTGTACCCTCTACTTCTAAAGAAATGTGAAATTTTAATAACTTCGCCCATCTCTAACCACCAGTCCCAATAAATACTGTACACAATAATAACCTACCCTCAGCTGTTTGAAGAGGGAGCTGTGCTTGTGGTACTTCCTCAAGATTACGCTGTGCGTCGCCAGGAAATCTTGGCAGCCCCGTGTAATTACAAGTGCTTGCTCCAGGTACTTCCATTCACAAGCGAGATGACGTGCAGTGCAATTTAGAAAAGGAAGCAGTGCTTGTACATCAGATATTGATGACCTATCCGGAAGATATGTCCTCAATGTGTACTGGCTGCACAACCACTTTAACTATGGCCGGTCTGGAAGCCTTGTCGTTAACTGAATCCTCATGATCACAACTACCCACAGCATCCAAGGGGTTAATTTTACGCGTTCTGAGTTGTCTCCAGTGAAGGACACTGGCAGTGGGTGTCTGATGTGTATGGCGGATATTATGTTTAAAGATTGCGTCCACTTGGATGTGGCACAATCTTTGCAACCTACTGTCACACAGTAAAAGGTTTAGTCAGGAGGGGAAGGTATTGTCCTCCCAGCATGCGCTGCTGGACTAATTGACAGCCAGGTGAGGTCAAGCACCGGACTGGATCTTAGGTTCAAGTCTGGGCTTTGCAAACACTAAGCTGTCTTAAAAGTCAGCTGGATGGCAGCAGGAGGGGAACCTGTGCTTAGATGTGTGCTTGCGACTGGTTTGGGGAAAACAGGTCGCCTAATGCCTGGAGTTGGACGCTGTATGGAAAAAACTTGCAGCAAGGTGTGAATGAACACCTGGACTTTGTCAACTAAGGTAAAGTTGATTACTGAACTGTTAACCGTTAATACCTGCTTGTGTGAATAAACACTGTAGTTGGATCAAGTTTTGTTTTTGGTGCCTCTGTTCTGCGACTGCTTACCCTGCCTACCAGAGCGAATCCCCACACTACCTTCAACCATACGTGTTTAAGGATTATAGAGGCTCCGATTGTGGAATTTCTGAGAATTTTGCAGAAATGACTGAATTTTTATATTAAATCATCTCAACAATATACGACATTGTAAGGTCCCGAGCTGCAAATAAATCAAATGAATAAATGAGCATACATAACCAGAATTATGACAAAGCCTAAACTTTCTCATGAGGAATGAGTGACAAATGACCTGTGGAAGACACAACATTGCTAGATTTATTGACTAATGAGCATAAACAGGTAATGAGAATCCATTGTTTCCTGTCAGAATACGATTAACCTGTGCAAACAACAATGCTGTAAATTGTAGATACACAAAGGCCGAGACCGACACCACGTCAGTGACAAAGAGTGCCCGTGTCTTCCTGCGTCTTTAGGAAACATAAAAAATAATTCATAAGCCCTTGATTCCTGAAGTTTATTAATTCTCTTCCTGTCTTCTTCGTACACAGTAAATCGGCTGAACCTTGATCCGGGATGACCGGGTTGATATTTTATTGATGGTCTAGAACCAGACGGGGCCAAGCACGCACTGCTCTTTATTTATTACCATGTATATACTGACCTGCAGGTGGTTTAAGCGAGTCTATATGGAGGCAAGTATACACAGTAGGTGAGCTAGTGCCATTGTAATTACATCACTCTCCCAGCAAGGTTTACGAAAATGCGTGCATGGTTGTGTGTCATAAAGAATTCATACGGAGGTGTTAGAAATGATTTGAGAATTCCATTAAAACGAAACAACTCTAATCATCCACAATAACACTACATTCATTATTAATAAATCTAATCAGTAGTCTGAAATTGCTCACATCAAATATTTATTAGTTGGCCAGCTGATAGTAGGAATCATAGCATCCAACATGACTGCTCTACTCTGTTCCATAGACATGTGGTGGACTAGGATAGAACTTTTTTTGTATGAGGCTGGAGTCACACACGGCATTTAGCTGGGATTTTTGTAGATTTTTTTTAGGTAAAAAATGCGGTATGCTACTTAAAGTCAAATATTATAAACTGTACATACGAAGGGCAGCATTTATCATCACCCCATTTTCTGGCATAAAAAAGTTGTAAACTCTGTGTTGGTGACTTTTTAAATGGCACTGGTACAAAATGTTGCAAGTAGCAATTCTACACCGTCCTCAACGCTTTCCAAAAAGAGGGCATGGTGAAGGGGGGATGGGTACCGGTCCAGCAGGTCTAGGTACTTTTATCTTCATTTACGCCAGTTTTATGTTTGGGTGTATAAGTTGCTAGAGAAAGCGACTGATTTATATTTATAATGAGGTCTGCACCTCGTCATGAATTAGGCGCATCTTCCAGGAACACAGGGGATATCATAGACCAGTGTTTGAATGCCAGTTTATGATAAATCTTCCCCAAAGCATCATCCTCCTGTGTGGCCTCCCATCAAGCACTCTTGCTCCTCTCCAATCTATTCTTGTTCTTCAGTTATATAAATAGTAAAAAGTATAAATCTGAAGGTCTCGACCCTTTACAGAGTAATGAGGGGGGGGGGGAGCTGCAGAGAGTGATGAGGAGAAAGCAAACCTCAAGGCCGGCTGCAGGTTCATGTGGGCCCTTGGGCGACAAATCTCAGTGGGCCCCCTTGTCAAATGTCACCACGGCATCTGAGAGTTTTAAAAAACGGAAGCGCGGGCTTCCTGGTCAGGCGCGTCTTCTCCCAGCAGAGATCGGCAAAAGAACCCTGTTCTAAAAATTAGCAGCAGCCTGTACTAGGCTTGCAGGCTCAGTATGTGTATATCCCAGTTCAGGCCACTAGGCCTGTAAGTGGCAATCTGATGAAAAGTAATAAAAAAATTAAAAAAAAAGGGGGGAAAAAAGTTTTGAAAATATAAAAAATAATTTAAAAAGCAAAATCATCCCACTTTCCCCAAAATAAAAATAAACAAAAAAAGAATAACAAAGAATAACATTATGGGCATCGTTGCATGCGAAAACACGTATACTATTAAAATATTAAAAAAAGTTAGCCCATATGGTGAAGGATGTAACAAAAAAAAATAAAAGGCAGAATTGTCGTTTTTTCATCAATTTATCTCCCAAGGAAATTAAATAAAAAGTGATCATACACACCCCAAAATAGTATTGTCAAAAAAGACAGATTTCCCTCAAGTGAGCCCTCACACTTCTCTCTAGACATAACTATAAAAAAGTTATGGGGGTCACCGAGGTGCAGGGGTTCTGTTAGGGTTGCCACCTTTCCCAACAAAAAATAATAGTTACACAAATTAAAAAGGTTGGTGTGTCTATTTCGCCTCTATTTTTTAAATGATTCTGCTGGGATTCAAACTCACAGCCATCTACATTAAAGTCAAGAACCCTAACCACTGAGCTAGAGAGATTCATGTTAACCTGCTGTACCTAAATTGCTATATATGCTTTGCGGGGTGCTGACACCGGCCCTCGCAAAGCTATAAGATTATCACTGAAAAAAATAAACTGTCAGATGAAATGCAGAATGTAAGAGTAAATTCCCTATTAAAAGTGCCCCTGTCTTAAAATAGACAAATCGCTGGGACCACATGGCATACACCCCCGAGAATTAAGTAATTGTAGAAGGCCTGCAGACACATCTCTCCCTGCACTAAGCACGCTGGTGAATGGCAGAATCTAAGATGGCTGCCGTATTTTTAGATCTTTGACATCACAGGGCTGTCTGGCTGCTGATTGGCTTCATGCATGTCAGTATGGGTGATACAGCCTTCCCAGAGTTCCTTGCCCCATGGCCTCACATGTTTAGCAGCCATTTTAGTGAAAAATGTGATTCGTTACCACGAATTGCAAGGAAATTCGGCTTTCGAGCGAATCAAATTTTTCCTGAAATTTGGATCGAATTCCACTTCGTCAGCTTTGATTCGCTCATCTCTAGCCACAAGATCAGCCTATACCCTCACTTACTGTGTTCTCCCCTTCCCTTATAGATTATAAGCTCTTACAGGCAGGGTCCTCTAACCCTCTGTGCCAGTCTGTTATTAGTTTCTTGTTTAGAGCCCATTGACACAACCGGAATTAATGGCGCTTTAAAATAAATAATAATAATAATAATAATAATAATAATAAAAAAGCATTTTGTTTTTGACCTTTTTCTGACTTTTTCCCTACAAACTTTTCTATTAGAGATGAGCAAATTTCTTGAAAGTTCTTCAGGTCTAATTCAAACAAATCGGAAAAAAAAAGTTTGATCTGGGTCCAAATTAAAGCTACCTGAATCAAAAGTGCTCCAATTGGCCTGAAAATTCCTATATATAATTCTGAGATGTACTGAAACTAAAACTTTTTTTCTCTGTCGTCCTTTTTTCTTTTTCACTGTTTCAGTCTGCCTCACCAAAAGTCTATGGGGAGTTGGGGACCTGAAACATGGCATGTGCTGGAGAAAGAGCATAGTCCAGGTATGACTGATCCTAGTTGTCAGTGTCGGACTCGAGTGCCAAGGGCCCACCAGTAGAAGTGACTCTAGGGGCCCACGCTATAGTTTCATGCAAATATTGAACATGGTATTGGTGCTGGATCAAATAGTGATAGTGATTTTTATTTTAAGGCCCTGCCTTCCAAAATCTCAGTGCAAGTCCCTGGCGCCAGACAGGCCTTTTCCCAGTGGCGGGGCCCGGACCCCGCATTAGGCAAGTCATCAAGATTAGACTAAGTGAGCAGGGACCTAAAATTTCTACTACATGGGGCCTCGCTCACTTAGTCTAATCTTTCCTAACCTGAATGTAGACATAATAAAAATTATCTTTCATGCAGCCTGAAATTTTTATTATGCATACACAGGTTAGGCAAGATTATACTAAGTTCCCCGTGCTGTCATTATAAACGCAGATGTGACCCCCTCCCCCCCTCCAGGGCTTGGGGGTCATTCACACTACAGGCACATTTGATACATAGTAGCATAGCATAAAATGCTATATATGTGTCATCCACAGATCCCCCCATAACAATGTCACCCGCTGACCCGCAGATCCTCCAGGCTCCATAACAGTGCCATCCACGGATCGGATGCCCCCATAACAGTGCCATCATCAGATCCTCTGTTATGGGGAATCTGTGGATGGCTCTGTTATGGGGATCGCTTGATGGCTCTGTTATGGGGATCTCTTGATGGCTCTGTTATGGGGATCTCTTGATAGCTCTGTTATGGGGGAATCTGTCCGTGACACTGTTATGGGGGATCTGTGGATAACGCACTATTATGGGGGATCTGTGGCTGACACTGTTATGCTAACATGACAGTTTTTTTGTTTTGCACATTATTGATGATTGTATTTCATGACTACTCTTCAGAGGGTATTGCCTTCCTTTATACTGCAGTTCTCCTGTACCTTTCTTTCTATGACTTTTAGCAGTTTAAGCAGTAATTTATGATTTTCTTTTGCTCTCAATAAATCTTGTATTAAGCATAAAAAAATATATATATACATATGGTGAGACAGTTGCAAGTACTCTTCTGATATGATTTCATCAAGCAGTTTTGATGCGGGGGGGAGGGGGGGGAGTTTTTTTTGACACTCGCCTGGAGAGAAATTTTACGTAGAAACTGCACTGGGCACTAGGATGCTCAATTGAAAGAAGATAAGCCAGCGGAGGTAGGGCAATGATCTGGACAATGTTGTGCCTGGAAACCTTGGGTCCTGGTATTCTTGTGGATTACTTTGACATGTACCAAATACCTAATCATTTGCAGCGGCATTCTCTAACAGCAGGTACCTCTTCTTGTCCTTTAAGTTGCAAAAAAGTTCAGTAAAGGTTTTAGGAACATGAGTTCAAGGTAATGACTTGGCTTCTAAGTTTCCCAGATCTTAAACCAATTGAGCATGTGAAGGACGTGCTGAAAAAAAACGTTTGATCCATGGAGGCCACAACTTAACGCATCTTGGCACCATATACCATCAGTTTATATGATGTCCTGAACTCAGTTTGGAGGCCATGTTACAGTCATCCATAACTATGTGGTGCAATGTTAAATGAATGGGAGTTGAGGTGTGGTATTTTTGTTTATCAACATTGTATTTTCCTTCATAACAAGTGCCCAATTCTACATGTCAGATTTGCTGTCCTACATTTTAGCTCGTACTTACTTTTACTACCACAAAGAAATGCACAATAATTACCAGAAATTCTCACAATAAGGAGGCCATCTGTAATCCTGAGGATTTTATTTTAATTCGTATCACCTTTAATCACTTGTATTATTTTTATGTAACATTTATATGGTATGAGAATCCTAACTTTACCAGAAGCGTGCTATACAGTAGATGTTGCAATTAAGACCACAAACCTTGAAGAATAAACATAGATTTGTGGAGACAGTTTAATATACCCAACAATAATTTACTGATAATTCACGGCAAACAACAGAGGAAAGTGACATTACATGAATTTAAATAAATTGAAATACCATACATTTCATTTCAAGGTTGGCTGATCCAGTCTCCAGATTATGTGGTGAGATAGGTAGAACACGTGCAAAAATTATCAATAATTTGATTTCTTTTCTATTTATGTATACAGTAATTTTGAATATGAAAGTCCATCTTAGCATAAACCCCACAGTATGACTATTTCTTAATAAATATAGGTAGGTTGTCATTAGCCGAAGGAGCATTATAATAAAAAGAAGGAGCAGAGTTCATAAAAAAACATACATGCTATGGCATAAATGTTTTGTGTAATTATTTCAGATATTCCAGACCAGGTTTCCTTATCTAAGACTTGCTGCACGTTAATAAAGATGTTATGCATAACCTTTATCTACAATTCAGCATACAATTCAATAATCTCCATCATTCATTGGGTTTGACCTTCACGCTTATACAGAATATTCAGCGGTTATTATTACTTTGTGTGTTTCTCGATTCATTCAAATATACAGAGTATCTGGATGTTATGCTGTGTCACTTGAACAGATTTGGCTCGGGGCTATTCCCAAGGGTGTTATCTATTATAGTATGCTGACCCATGGGGGTCAAAAGGCACCGGTGAGACACCGAGAGATCAGGCAAAACCATAATCAGGGGAAAGCTGAGGTCATGGCAGGCAGAGTACATGCAATCTAGTAAACAGTCCAAGGTTAGGGCTAGAGATAAGCGAAAAGATTCAAATCGATCCAAATTTATATGTGGTGAATCATGTTAAAAAAAACTGCTATTTCCTGGCTGCAGAGAAACTGTATAGTGGTGTAGAACACTGTGCCTTTCAGTAACACACATAGGGAGTCTGCTGTGGGAGTGAAACAATACTGTAAGTCAGTATGACATGCAGATGACAGTGGTCGCTCTTAGAATCACTGCATACTTCACTTATTTGGGCAGTTATGGGGCCAAAACTGACCAAGTAACTCAAGTGTGAACTCAGCCTTACAGGTCAATGTTGGCGTCAAGAAGAAGGGCACTCCATTAACACCGTCATCAGCTGATTCCACATAGATGTCTACAAAACCTGTGCTATTAAACGCTTATACAATTAGAGCCCACTGACAGAGTGGAGACGGTGTCAGCAGTAAGTTTGTGTTGACGTCACTGATTATTTTGCCCTTCCTCTGATCCGTTAGAACAATAACCCACAAAAAATGGATCCTGTCTGTTGAGCATCCGCCTTCACTCAGTCAGCATTTGGTCAGTAAACCAACAGCATTGCTAAAGCCAAAAAAAAACAGGAGTGGATCCAAAACAGAAATAAAACGGGAATGGAATCTTTGCATGTCTTCTGTGTACCCACTCCTGCTTTTGGCTACCAAGTCATAAGCCAATTCTGATGCAAAAGAGGGACCATGTCATATTTTCTTGATTGCGAAAATCGGCAATGTAATATGCACGTATTGAGCGTGCAATACAGGCGTGGGTCGCTTTTGCTACATTTTCCAAGCTGCTAGAAGTTTCCTGAGACTGGAGAAAATGGTTGGCACGGCAGAACATTAAAAATGGCTTTATATGCAGATAGAGTGCTCTAATATATTCCCGATTGCGCTAATCGGCACTAATGATGCCAATATTTTGGCGCAATACGTGAAACTTCACATTTTAGCAGGTCTGACTACATATTACTGATTGGTGTACTATGTATTGTTGTGACATCACAGCACTATGTCTGTAACATGTACAGTATGTATGGACAGCAGAACCTATCACACTACCTAACACACTGCACTGCAACAGCTACACTATATTACTATCTAACCTACTCTGACTATCTCCCACTAACTATCTGTATTATATATATAAGCTATCTAACTATATAATGTAATGAATGGAAAGCACAGAGAATAGCAATGACATTGCTGTCTCTCTAAGAACTTTAAAAACCTGTAGAAAATGGCTGCTGGCTGGGGAGGTTCTTATATAGTAAGGGGTAGGCAACTTTCCTATTGGTTGCTAGGGATGTTGCGAAGCTCAGACAAAGACATTGCAGCCTTCTCATTGGCCCACAAGCAAGAAGCAGGGAGGGATCATGGGTTCAGATGAAAAAAATCTATAATATTCGAAAATGCGAACATATATCACTATATTCTAAATATTTGTGAATTCTTGAAGAGCCGATATTTGTGATTAATATTTGCGATTCGAATATTCGCGCCCAACACTACCTAACACGATTTCCAGCAAAAAATAACCCCTTTAAAACTTCACTTTTAATATAATATACTTAAAAGACAACAAAGACCTTGAGGGCCTCAAAACCAGTAACTTGCCCTCCAACTACTGACTCCTACTCCAACTCATTCAAAATATCGCACATCAAGTGTCTGGAACCATCCATTAGTATCCAAAATGACGGGTAGCGGGGGTGGGCGGGTACACCAAAAAGGTAAACAGATTACCATATGCTGTTGGTGTCTGGTTTCCCTGTTACTCTCCCTCACTACACCCTGTCCCTAAGGGCCATATATTGATCAAAAATGGATATATCCAGGTACTGATTGTGCCTATGATAAACCAATCTTCCTGGGATCAGAGAAAAATTCTAAAATGATCACTCCCAATACGTTATTAATTATTGTGAAGAAAATAGATGTAGCTCACTTATTCCTTCACCATACATATTCTCCTTGTGATAGGCTCATACAGTTACAGTTATATCTTTTATCACCTCTACAATTATGGTTATGTTTCTTATCACCTCAACGCGTTTCCCCCCACGTTAGTGGAGTTCATCAGGAGGCATCCAGTATTTATCGACTATCATGAGATTACAGAAGAATAGATAGTGTTTCTGAGAATGTATATGTCACAATTCTGATACCAAGATGGGTCAAAGCCCAAACATAGGATAATTCAAAAACCTGATATGATATGACATTAGCGTCCAGAGGAGAACAGATGGAACCATGATGTCGGTCCAAATCTGCTCCCTTTAAACTTTAAGTCATTCTGCACATAGGCACTTTGCACATAAATATCTGGAAAATGAGGATCAATGCCCACAGTATTGCACACACAGTCCTTCTCAGCGTTCCCTCCTCTAACACCCTGCACTGGAACCTATCAGCTACACTATATCACAATCTAACCTACACTGACTATCTCCCACTAACTATCTGTATTATATATATAAGCTAACTAACTAACTATCTAATGTAATGTGACACAGGAAAGCAAAGAGCACAGCAATGACACTACTGTCTCTCTCAGAACTGCAAAATACTGCAGAAAATGGCTGTGGGGAGGTTCTTATATACTAAAGGGGTAGACAACTTTCCTATTGGTTGCTAGGGATGTTGATAAGCTCAGACAAAGACATTGCAGCCTTCTCATTGGCCCACAAACAAGAAGCAGGGAGGGATCATTAGTTCAGAGGGGAAAAAATCTAGAATATTCACGAATTCGAATATATAGCACTATATTCTAAATCTTCTCGAATGTTTAAGTTGCGATAAGTTGTACTTTCCAACAACACCATTTAATATTGCATATGATGTAGTGGGAAGCAGGAAAAAAGTTCCAAATGGGGTGAAATTGCAAAATAAAAAGCAATTCCACCACAGTTTTGCGGGCTTTTAAATTCCCAAGTTCGATGTGCGATAAAACTGACCAGTTAGTTTTACTCTACAGGTCAGTACGAATCCGGCGATTCCCAATATGTATAGGTTTTCTTGCGTTTTGATAGTGGAAAAAAAAATTCAAAAGAGGGAAAAAAATCTGTTTTACTTTTTTGTCACCATGTTTTGACTCCTATAACTTTTTGTAATTATATGTGCAGAGCTGTCTGTTTGCGTCACATAATCTTATCTTTTTATTGATACCATTCTGGGGTGTGTATGACTTTTTGATCACCTTTTATGTAATTTTTTGTGGAAAATGAAGCGACCAAAAATGGCGAATCCGCCATTTGGACGCTTTTTTGCTGGGGGGGGATTTGAACTTTTATTTTTATTCTTTTATTTATTTATTTTTTTACACTTTTATATAGTTCCCATAGGGAACTATAACTTACAATCATTTGATTGCGATTATCATACATTCCAATGCAATAGCATTGGAATGTATGAAAAAATCGCATATTTCCTATGAAGCCTATTACAGGCAAGGCTGTATAGGAAATACTACAAAGCTGCCTGGGTTTCATTCATAGAAACCCAGGCTACTAAAGGCGCGCTCCGGCTCCTCCGATCTCCACACGGGGAGCTGAAGCGCAAACCGAAAGTAAAACTTTCGGTTTGTGCACACTCAGATGCCGTGGTCGGGATTGACCATGGCATCTGAGGGGTTAAATGTCCGCGATCGGCATCGCTTCCGGTCGCGGACATTAGCCACGGGTGTCTGCTACAAGAACCTTGCGGACACCCGCGGCTAAGGCGCCCCCATGAAGCAGGAGCGGGCGCCATCTTTAGGGACAGGACACAGGACGTACGGGTATGTCCTGTGTCCTTAAGAGGCTAAAGAGGCCTGAGCTCCCGGTGTCATCTAGTGGTTGTGCCTTGACCAGCAACTCAGTGGTTCTTGAATGGTTGACTCGTTCATCCACGTCGTCAAAAGTGACATCAGACACCCCCAGCCAAGAGTCTCGAAGGTTCGTCAGACACAAACCTTAGTTGGCATGGCCTGGGAGCAGGCCCTGTGCCCTCACCTGTCCCCAACCTGCCTCTGTCCTTTTCTGTTCCCTCAGCCAAAGAAGTATTATATGCTGTGGGCTCAGCTCCACTATACAGCGAGGATGAGCTACTAGAAGACAGTCAGCAGCTACTGCCCAGCCAAGGTCTGGAGGAGACATCCGCCGCTTCCTCTGTAGGCGGGCAAGTAGTGATGAGGTGAGTGGCGTGGGAGCTGGTGTTGCGAGCGGTCAGACTCCTGGCTCAGAGACTGTTGAGGAGGAAATCAGTGACGTGCAGACAGTACTAGATAATGATGTAGGCGATTGCAATTGGGAGCCAGGTAATGCGAAGGGGCTTTATCATCATCGGGAGAAGAGGATGGCAGCGTGCGTGTGAGGCAACTGTGGAGACAGCAAGTCGGTAGCATCGCCAGGAGTCAGCAGAGTGGCAGCAGTGGGAGGTCGGGAGCCAAACGTGCCCAGTGTAGACAGGCCGCTTCGCAGGAGCCTACCTGCCTGGAAAGTAGTGGTGCAAGGGTTTACGGAGGCAGCGTAGGTAGCAGTCATTCAGTGTGGAGTGTTGGAGGTAAAATCCCCTACTCGGCAGTGTGGCAGTTTTTTGTTTAGCCGCCGGAGGAGGTAAACATGGCTATTTGCCGAATCTGTGGGCAGAAGGTAAAGCGTGGTCATGGTGCCAATGTTGCCCCCACGGCCCTGCGTCAACATATGCAGCGCCACCATAAAGAGGCCTGGGAGAACTGTGGCTCCAATGTGGTGGTCCAGCCAGCCGCAGCAACTGCTGCATCACCCAGTGGCACGCACCTGATTTCAGACAATCAGGGCTCCACCACCTCAGCCAAAGAGAGCTGTCTGTCCTTCCCATCATCTACTGGTCCTGATGCTCCTGCTCCTCGCCCTCCGACTCCTTGTCCTCGTCATTCCATTAGCAATCAATCACTGAAGCGATTGCCTAGAGACAGCAAATTGGCTTCTGCCTCTACGTTCTCACGACGTTGGTCCTGCGACAATGTCAGCCTCTGTCTCCTCATCCACCAAAGTATCCTCAGCCTTCACTGCAGGGACAATTCACAGAGCCCCTCCAGCATACCACATGTGCAGGGAACGGCAATGTCACGCTGTTCTACACATTGCTTGTGCTACAATGTCCTTCAACAAGAAATTGAATCCTAGCTTTCGTGCGACAACTAAAAATCGGAACCATGGTGACCGACAACAGGAAGAACATGGTTTCGGCATTGCGTCAAGGAGGGCTGAGCCATGCGCCTTGCATGGTGCATGTGTTCAATATGTTTGTCAAGCAGTTCCTGAAGTCTTCCAGCCATCTGCAAGACATCCTAAAAATGGCCAGGAAACTTTGCATGCATTCAGCCACTCTTACACCGCCAAGCACACCCTCATTGATCTGCAGCTGCAAAATGGCGTCCCCCAAACATAGGTTGATATGTGACGTTTTCACCCGTTGGATTTCCACCCTCCTTATGTTGGAGAAAGGCCATAAATGATTTCTTGATTATCCAAGCGGACATGAGAAATCCCCTGTGTAACTTCAATGTCAGCCAGTGGCAGCTTATGCGTGACACCTGCCGTTTGCTCAGGCCTTTTGAGCATGCTATGATATTTGTCAGTCGCCAGGACTACGCGATGAACAACATCATTCCACTGCTTCATATCCTGGAACAGATGCTGGTAAATCAGGCTGGTCAGGGGAATGGAGACGTGGCGCCTACGGTACATCTCACGGCCACATGAGCCCTGTGGGGACGGAACTGGAGGAGGAGGACGAGGAAGACATTGGAGCACAAACAATGTGTAGCGAAATGGGTGCTTTTTCTACACAGGTGACAGGAGAGGAGGAGCAGGAGCAGCATGAGGAGCAAGAGGTAGACGAGGAAGACGAAGCAGACAACCCAGGCACACTGTGGCAGTATCCAGTGGAGATGGATGCAGGGAGTCCTTCCAAGTCTCTTGCGCAAATGGCCCTCAGCATGCTCACTTGCTTGGGTAGTGACAGCCGAATTGTCACCATTCGGCAGAGGGATGACTTCTGGCTCTCCACCTTGTTGGACCCTCGTCACCGGTCTAAAATGGGGACCTTTTTTACACCCGCTTAGAGGAAGGACAAACTGAACTACTATAGAAACATCCGATGTAGTCTGCTGGCCGCTGCCTATCTGCGCCATTGTCCATCCTCTCGCAGGTCTGACCACGGGGCCCTTGCGCTCTCATTCCACCGCCATCGCTGCTGTGGCGGGGTGGGAGGTAGGAGCAGTACCAGCTCCATCAGCAGCAGCTTGAGTAGAGTCGATGATGAGCAGCTTTCTTAACCTGCCTAGTGAAGAAACTAATCACCAGTAGTGTTGATCATGAATATTCGAATTGCGAATTTTAATCGCAAATATCGGCACTTCGAGAAATTCGCAAATATTTAGAATTTCTCAAAATATATTCATAATCGCGAATATTTGTCTTTTTATAAATATCATTCTATGCGAATTATTATGCAAATGTTATGCAAATTTTTTAAATGCAAATTTTCGCAATCAGGAAAATAATGCCTGAAGATCAGGAATTGGCGAATACATGGCGAATATTCACCCAAATATTCACTAAATATCGCAAATTCGACTATTGCCCCTGCCGCTCATCACTAATCACCAGCAGCAGCAGCTAGACCTGGAGCAGAACCTGAACCAGCAGGTGGTGGCATACTTGGACAGCACCCTGCCAGCCCACATTAAAGATCCACTGGACTACTGGGCAGCCAAACTGTATTTGTGGCAGCAACTGGCTGAGTTTGCCCTGGAAAAGCTGTTCTGCCCAGCCAGTAGTGTGGTATCAGAGCGGGTGTTTAGTACGGTGGGGGCCATATCTACCCCAAGAAGAACTCGCCTGTCCACCCAATATGTGGAGAGACTGACCCTAGTCAAGATGAATAAGGCATGGATCGGCCAGGATTTCCACCCACTAATGCCTGATGCATCAGATTAGATCATCCATGCTGCCTCACCCAGTCCTTGACCAAAGAGACTGATTTCTTTTGGCTACCTGCCTCAGCGACTAGTCTGATACTGCCACCCGCCTGATGCCACACATCTGATGCCAAGTGCTCCTTCTTACACCCACCATCGTCAGTGGGTACTGTTATTGCCATCACCTCCCCACTCTATCATCGGGTCACTCTGTGGGCTGCTGATGCTGTTGCCACCTCACCACTATGTCACTTTGCCAGTCCGTGGCCTCCTAATGCTGCTGCTGCCACCTCCAGACTGTTATTGTGCCACTTTGTGGTCTCCTCATGCTGCTTCTGTTGCCACCTCCACACTATGTTACCTTGCCAGTCTGTGGTCTCCTCATTCTGCTGCTAACTCAACACTATGTCACTGGGCCACTCTGTGGCTTCCTTATACTGCTGCTACCTCAACACTATGTCATAGGGCCACTCTGTGGACTTCTCAAGCTGTTCTCCCCCCCTCCCCACTCCATGACTGGGCCAATATTTTGCCTTTTTGGCCTGGTTGACATTATCATTTACTTGACCCTTCTTCTGATCTGTGAGAAGGAAGTAAAAATGAGACACACAATGGATCCTGTCTGTGTAGCAGCAGTAAGGCCTATATGGTCCCATCAGAATCGGCTTATGATTTGGTCGTCAAAAGCAGGAGAGGGTACAAAACACAGAAGACATGCAAATATTCCATTCACGTGTCATCTCTGTTTTTCATCCACTCCTGTTTTTTTTTTCTTTATCAATACTGATAGATTACTGACCAAATGCTGACCGAGTGAAGGCGGATGCTCAACAGACAGGATCTGTTTTTTGGGGTGTTATTGTTCTGATGGATCAGAGGAAGGGCAAAATATTTGTAACGTCAACACAAACTTACTGCTGACACCCTCTCCACTCTGTCAGGGGGGCTCTACTTGTATAAGCGTTTAATATAACAGGTTCTGTAGACCTGTATATATATGTGGAATCAGCTGACGACGGCGTAAAGGGAGTGCACTCTTTCTCACTACAGAAAGATTTATTCCTGGCGCTAACATGGACCTGTAAGGCTGAGTTCACACTTGAGTTATTTGGTCAGTTTTGGTCCCATAACTGCCCAAATAATTGAAGTGTGCAGTGATTCTAAGAGTGACGCCTGTCATGTGTGTGTCATACTGAGTAACAGTATTGTTTCCCTACCACAGCAGACTCCCTATACATGTAACTGCAAGGCGCAGTGTTCTATACCACTATACAGGCTCTCTGCAGACAGGAAATAGCTGTTTTTAACGCGATTCACCGCAAATAAATTTAGATCTAATCAAATCTTTTCAGAAAATTCAGCGAACCGGCCAAATAGATTTTTTGATAAATTCGCTCATCTCTACCTATAATACTTCTCGCACTGAGTGAACTGAAAATGACATAGGAAGGATCAAGGCAGGTGGGGGCACAGGGCCTGCTCCCGGGCCATGCCAACTAAGCGTCTTGTCAGAGGAACCCACTGACTATTGGGCATGGGTTGTATGATGTCAATTGCAACAAAGTCGAAGACAGAGTCATCGATTCAAGAACTGCTGGGTTGCTGGTCAAGACATGATCGCTAGATGACACCGGGAGCTCAGGCCTCTCGCTGCGACTCCTGCTGCCCCCCCCCCTTCTTCTGCTGTCTGCGACAAAACCATTTTGCCCTCTGCCCGTTTGAAGGGCCTGTCATCTGTCTTTCTGACATACTGTATAATAAAATAATTTAATTAAAATTAAAAGAATACCCCCCAAAAAAAGACTAGTACAATGTTAATATACTGCTGAATGGCAATTAAGACATATTTTTTTTCTGATTAATAAACTCCCCCCCCAAAGAAAAATATAATCACAATTTACAGCAGAAGGTCAATTAAGGCTACTCACACTCTGTCATGGATCTGCAAAAACGCTTCCATTACAATAATACAACCGCATGCATCCGTCATGAACGAATCCGGTTGTATTTTGTCTTCTATAGCCTCAATGGATCCGTCATGAACACCATTGATAGTCAATGGGGGACGGATACGTTTTCTATTGTGTCAACGTCTTGCTCCGCACCACATCGCGGACTGAAAAACGTTTCTTGCAGCATTATTCTGTCCTCGATGGGCACGCAGCCAAACGGAACGCAATGCATTCTCGTGCACTCCGTTTCGTTCAGTTCAGATTTGTCCCAATTGACAATGAATGGGGACAAAACTGAAGCGTTTTCTTCCTCTATTAAGATCCTATGACAGGTCTCAATAGCGGAATTGAAAACGCTAATGTGAAAGTAGCATAAGACTAGTGATGAGCGCCAGGTGCCATATTCGATTTCGCCGAAATTCGCGAATATTCGAAAGAATATTCGTTTTATATTCGTCGAAATCGAATATTCGTCATTATACTAGTTATCGCGATTAATATGCTATTTAAATAATCGCGTATTGCGATTTTAACTTAAGGCTACTTTCCTATTGGCTTCATATCTAGAATTATAGCAAAGATGACGGATATGACGAATGTATTCGTCATATTCCTCAAAACGAAGATAACGAAGTATTCTACATCTTCGTTTTAGCAACCTATTCGTCAACTTCGCTAATTCTTGCAATCAAATAGGAAGGTTGACTATAGAGACAACTGTGTTTAATTCGCTATGCGATTATATATATATTTTTTTTCTAAATAGAATAATTATATCAAGTAATATAATTATTCTATAAAAAAAAAAAAAAAAACGCATAGCGAATTTAACACAGCTGTCTCTATAGTCAACCCTCCTATTTGATTGCTAGAATTAGCGAAGTTGACGAATAGGTAGCTAAAACGAAGATGTAGAATACTTCGTTATCTTCGTTTTGAGGAATATGACGAATACATTTGTCATATTCGCTATTCGCTAATTCTACCAAGCCAACCATAAACTTCCTTGCTCATGGAGCGTCCCCATCACCATGGGAACGTCTCCATATACTAAAATGTACTGTCGGATTTGAGGAATTACGTTGAAATCGCAATGCGATTAATTCAAGTTATATTAATCGCATTGCGATTACAACTTAGTGCTGGGTTTATAATGGGTCAGCTTGCTAGAATGAACGAAGTTAACGAATATGGAATATAGCAGCAGTGCTAAGTTGAATTCGCAATGCGATTAATTTAACTTGAAGTAATCGCATTGCGATTTCAACTTAGCACTGCTAGTGCTATATTCCATATTCGTTATAATTCTAGCCTATGTAAGATAGCAGTGCTAAGTTGTAATCGCAATTACAGAAGCAGCAACGGGCACTGACTAGAGCAGCCAGGAAGCCAGGAATCCTCAGGACAGGTAAGAACTACTTTTGGGAAGTGGGAAAGAGAAAAATATAACTAAAAAAAAACAAAAAAAACGAATATTCGAAATAGCGAATTCATAGCGCTATATTCGAAATATTCGCGAATTAGCGAAGTGCCGATATTCGCTAAAAAATTCGCTATTCGAATATTCGCGCTCAACACTACATAAGACATATTTTTTTCCTACACTACACTAAAAAAGAAATATAACAATCACGATTCACCGCAGAACGGCTAATAGGACATAGGTATATTTCCTTTTTTACACCACGTAAATGGCTGTAGTACAATGATACTTCACCGCTGAATGGCAATTAAGACATATATATTTTTATACTTCGTTATCTTCGTTTTGAGGAATATGACGAATACATTTGTCATATTCAGCTATTCGCTAATTCTACCAAGCCAACCATAAACTTCCTTGCTCATGGAGCGTCCCCATCACCATGGGAGCGTCTCCATATACTAAAATGTACTGTCGGATTTGAGGAATTACGTTGAAATCGCAATGCGATTAATTCAAGTTATATTAATCGCATTGCGATTACAACTTAGTGCTGGGTTTATAATGGGTCAGCTTGCTAGAATGAGCGAAGTTAACGAATATGGAATATAGCAGCAGTGCTAAGTTGAATTCGCAATGCGATTAATTTAACTTGAAGTAATCGCATTGCGATTTCAACTTAGCACTGCTAGTGCTATATTCCATATTCGTTATAATTCTAGCCTATGTAAGATAGCAGTGCTAAGTTGTAATCGCAATTACAGAAGCAGCAACGGGCACTGACTAGAGCAGCCAGGAAGCCAGGAATCCTCAGGACAGGTAAGAACTACTTTTGGGAAGTGGGAAAGAGAAAAATATAACTAAAAAAAAAACAAAAAAAAAACGAATATTCGAAATAGCGAATTCATAGCGCTATATTCGAAATATTCGCGAATTAGCGAAGTGCCGATATTCGCTAAAAAAATTCGCTATTCGAATATTCGCGCTCAACACTACATAAGACATATTTTTTTTCCTACACTACACTAAAAAAAGAAATATAACAATCACGATTCACCGCAGAACGGCTAATAGGACATAGGTATATTTCCTTTTTTTACACCACGTAAATGGCTGTAGTACAATGATACTTCACCGCTGAATGGCAATTAAGACATATATATTTTTTTCTGATTAATAATTTCCCCCCCCCAAAAAAAAAAAAAAAAACACAATTCGCTGCAGAAGGTCATTTAAGATGTATTCTTTTTCTTATAACTGCACCCCAAAAAAATATATAACAATAACAATTCACAGCAAAATGGCTAATAGGACGTACGTATATCTCCTTTTTGTACACCATGTAAATGGCTGTAGTACAATGTCACTACACCGCTGAATGTCAATTAAGACATATATATATATATATATACATATATTTTTTTTTTTTTTCTGATTAATAAACACCCCCCCCCAAAAAAAAAAAAAAAAAAAAAACAATTGCAATTCCCCACAGAACGGCAATTTAGATTTTTCTTTTTCCTATTTCTACACCCCCAAAAAAGAAATATAACAATCACAAATAACCGCAGACCGGCTGTACGGTTTGTACATATATTTACTTTTAAAACACCACATAAATGGCTGTAGTACAATTTAACTTCCCCATCGAATGGCACCTATGACATATTTATTTCAGTTTTTTTTCTATTAATAGCCCCCCCCCCAAAAAAAAAGTAACACAATGTAAAATCAATGCAGGACGGCTGATAGGACATATGTATCTATCCTATTAATACACCCTGTAAATGGCTGTAGTACAATGAAACTTCACCGCTGAACGGTAATTATAACATATATTTTTCCCTTTTTTATTCTATTAATACACCCCCCCCCCAAAAAAAAAAAAAAAAAAAAAACGGCAATTATGACATATATATTTTCCCTTTTTTTACTATTAATACACCAACCCCCCCAAAAAAAGTAACACAATGTAAAATCAACGCAGACTGGCTAATAGACGTACATATCTTTTCTATTAAAACACCCAGTAAATGGCTGTATCAAACAGAACTTGTACCCCAATCACAAGCAAGTTTTGCTGGAATTAGTGATGTAGCATATAGTGCACACAACCTAAAAGCAGCAGTATAACACCAAATGAAATGGGATCCCCAATTAGTGCAGCAAGGTGTAATAGAATTGATCCTATTACCCAGGCTGTACATTCTTCTTTTGCACCCTGTTCTCCTTTTATAGTGTGGATTATGCCTCCCTATCCTTTCCCGAATCCCTATGTGAGATGGGTAAGCAGCTCTCATTGTCCGAACATTGTGTTTGTTTACATGAAGTTAAATGATCTGGACTGACATTCTGCTGTTTGGCCACAAGATGCCGGTGTTTCCTAAGCACAGCAACAGACTACATTTCATGTGATGTTGGGAACTCTTAGGGGGTGGATTTACAAGGCTGGAGAGGAAGACAGCAGCCATCTTAGAGTAAAGCTGTGAGAGACACTGAGGAACTGTGTGAGCAGAGATTCCGACAGCATCCCTCAGTGGCCAGAGCTGCAGCTAAGTGAAGCTGATGGTGTTCAAGACCCTGATCCTGTCTAGAAGAACAAGGATTGCTGATGAGAGCTGAGGAGCAAAGCTACATACACTGCAGGACCGCATGCTTGTTGGAGAGGCATTTGTTCTGTTAAGAGTCACCAGCGGATACAGAGCAGACCCAAGTCGGGAGAATGAGACCGGGCCTGTAGTTAGGTAGTTAGGGTCTCTGATTGTGTCAGGCCACAAGTGTTACTACTGTTCATTGTAAGGACTCCATAACTTAAGTGACATTTCACATTGGAGAGCTGATAAAATTCCCACAAACTCAAGCCAGGCTGGTGTTTTGCTCAGAAGGAATACTCATGCACGTGCTACAGGACCAGTTATGGGAGGGGGAATACTGTAGATCTGTATAAGATTGTAAGCTGTTGTGCTGCACTGCAGGCTAGCCCATACTAGTGTGGAGCGCGAATATTCGAATAGCGAATATTAATAGCGAATATCACAACTTCGAATATAGTGTTATATATTCGTTATATCGAATATTCATCATTTTTTCCCCATCTGAACACATGATTCCTCCCTGCTTCTTGCTTGTGGGCCAATGAATCATTGACCATCAAAAAATGTGGTGATAAGAAAGCAGGATGCGCTCATACCCATATGCAGTTGTGCATTTCTATAGGGGAGCACATCCTGCACTTGTAGTCCGTTGCTAATGGCAATCACCAGCAAAAAATGCATACAATGGATGATGCCAGCAACGGACTACAAGTACCACAATGGACATCCTACATAAGATGAAATTTATGTGGATGTGGCAAGAATTCAGAACAAACACAGAACCAGAGATAGGTGCACACTGCCGTCATACTAAACCCTCACACTGATGTTAAAAATTGAGAGTTAGTTCGACATATCCTACTAGGAGGACATGTCTTAAGCCTCGGGCACCAGCGTCAAGGTCTCTCAAGTAGCCCGTGGGCCCTAACACTCACCTACCTGCGCCATATGGGCGATATCAGGGGCCAGTGGGCAATTACAGGAGCATTAGGACGACTCACAAACATCTCCTCTGTTACCTCCAGCATGTGGCCATGCTTGCAATGGGAGGTGGGAGGTGTCTATGAGCCCTACCCAAGACTGCTATGTATTCGTTTTTGACCCACACTTGTTTTTCGCGTTGCAAATTCACAATACGCAATTTTTACATTGCTGATTTTTCTCAATCAAGCAAATATCTCGAATATGAATATTCGCGAATATATGACAAATATTCTACTATATATTCGCGAAATACTGTATCACAAATTCGAATATGCCCCTGCCGCTCATCACTAGCCCGTACCACACACTCATACAGTGATTCTTGTTCTTTGAGGGTAATAACAGGTAAGGTGTGGCAGTTTAGTTGTGCCCGCCAGTAGGTAAATTACTGGTCTTTCCTCCTGCATCCATCGGAGGGCGCATTGCTGTGCAGCACAAGGGTCTTAGCCTTCGGGCTGGGTGTATGTAAATGTATTGCATGTTCCCAGCATTTGTGGTTGTGTTTATTGCCACATTTAAGTAAAATTCTGTTTTGGCAAAAACTGGTGTTGGGATTGCTTTCCTCGTTCGTGACTTCACTGTATCCTTGGGAGCCCACCTCGGTACATAGCTTACACCTACACCTTTGACCTATCTTTCCCTGAACTTTTAAATTATTTTTTCAGCACAATAAAGTCTTTCCTAGCACTGTCCCTAGTGCCAGCTGACATCTCTCTCTGGACTAAGCACACTGGAAAATTGCAGAATCCAAAATGGCTGAGGCTATTTATAGGGCTATGACATCACAGGGCCGGCTGGCTGCTGATTGGCTGCATGCATGGCATTGTGGGTGATCCCTCGTTCCCAGAGTTCTTTGCTAGTGATGAGCGAGCACCAAAGTATTCGGGTGTTCGGCCCAAACATATTGCTATATTCGTATGCTCGGCCGAGCACCCGAGAATAATGGAAGTCAATGGGAGACAACCAGGCACCCCGTGCTCTGAAGAGGGGAGGGTGCCAGGTCCATTGGAAAAGATCAGGTGCCTGCAGGTGAGCTGACGCTCTAAAACATTATATGCGAGTGCCTGCAGGTGAGCTGATGCTCTAAAACATTATATGAGAGTGCATTCTGTTCAGCTGACTCTCTAAAACATTGTATGCAAGTGCCTGCAGGTGAGCTGATGCTCTAAAACATTATATGAGAGTGCCTGCTGTTCAGCTGACGCCCTAAAACATTATATGTGAGTGCATTCTGTTCAAATGATGCTCTACAACATTATATGCGAGTGCATGCTGTTCAGCTGACTCTCTAAAACATTATATGTGAGTGCATGCTGTACAGCTTACTGGAAGCATTATCTTCAGCAATCCAACTGACCTACTGTTCGCACTGGTCTGACTTGGACAGTGTTGTCCTGCGCCGCCCAGCTAAGTTAGACATAAAGCTGGGTACAGTGGATGTTTTTTTTTTTTATGGTGTACTGGCAGCAGGCTCAGTTTCATGGCTCCCGGGGCCACGGCCTCGGCGTGCATCATCAGCATCATGCCCACTTCCCTTAGTGCTCGCCTTCTTCATATTAATGGTTTTGTCACTAGCTGTGGCACAGTTTGTTTTACTGTCCGCTAAAGACACAGTTTTCGGATGCAGGACAGTATATGTCACATAAACCCACAGAATATGTACCGTATATTAGGCCCAGATAATTGGAATTTGTAATACAGACACTGTTTTCAGATGTTCTATACTACTGGTTACAGAACACCACAGATTATGGACACTAGATGTGGCCCAGATTATTGGAATTTGTAATACAGAAACTGTTTGCAGATGTTCTACAGCATTGGTTACAGAACACCACAGATTATGGACATTGATGTGGCCCAGATTATTGGAATTTTTTATACAGAAACTGTTTTCAGATTTTCTACAGTATTGGTTAAAGAACACCACAGATTATGGACACTAGATGTGGCCCAGATTATTGGAATTTGTAATACAGAAACTGTTTGCAGATGTTCTACATTATTGGTTACAGAACACCACAGATTATGGACACTAGATGTTGTACAGTATATGTCACTAATAGGTATAAAATAAAACTATCTTGCTGCTGTCAAACACACACAGTAGCCCTTAACAGGACTTTGGGGTCGTTGAAAAGCTTTTGATAGTAAAAACAGCAAATGTCTCTCCCTGCACTATCTGTACCTTTTGAAGCACTGTCCTTGAGACTGCAGGAGGTAAATAGATTGCTGCTCTAAAACACAAACACACACAGTAGTCCTTAAAGGGACTTTTTGTTCTTGGAAAAGCTTTCTTTGAATAAAATCTGTGAAAATCGCTCCCTACACGGTCCTTCCCTTCCTATGCTCTGCTCTCCCTGTCTATGTCTGTGCCGAACATGTGTCATTGGGTGCTATATAGCACTCGATGATGGGTTCCGGCCAGCCAATCACTGTAATGCCAGCAGCTAACATGGCTACTGGCATTACAGTGAGGGCAGTGCTTACTTGCACCTTTATTGGCTTCTTAAAACCCGCGAAACATGCAGGGCGGAGACTCAAGCATTTCGCTCGAGTACATGCTGTACCCGGCTGAGTACTGCCATGTGCCGAGCATAGCGATGCTCGAGCCGAACAGATATTCGGCCTAGCATGCTCGCTCGTCACTATTCTTTGCTCCATCGAATTCCACTTTGTCAACTTCGATTCGCTCATCTCTAGTTAGGGCAGGCAGCTCAAGGACAGTACTGAAATCAAGCGGAAGTCAGCACAGGAAGCTAAGAGTCAAAATCTAGGAAACAGGCAGGAGTTGGTACAAGGGCAAACAAACATAATCAGCACACCTTCCTAGGAACTAGCAAGTTGAAACCTACTGCTTAGGCAACTTCCCACAAGACCAGCAAGAAACAGGGTGCAGTCTGTGTGGAGACCGAGGAAGCTACTCCGGGGACCAAGGTTTCCGACAGGGAAGAGAGGAGACTGGAGGGCCTGAGCTGCCGGGAAAATGGAGCAGGTGAGCTGAGCGGTATCTGTGCCTGCCAAAGAAAGTGGAGTGGTATAGGGCAAGTATAGCAGCTATAACACTGGATAATTACTTATAATTTAGTGTCAGAGAAGTGGAGAACAATAAAGTAAGGATTCATGACACATGAAGGTTCTTGACCCAAGAGTAAACCCTGACATAGGAAAATTTAGTTTGCCATCATTTAATGGGTATGATAAGGATTATCACTGCAAGGGTAACATGCAACTAAATCCAGCAACTAAAGGTAACTACTTCAACTATCACAGGGGATTATGGAATAAGGTGAATGGAAGGGTAGGTGGAAATTTTAATTATGTCTCTGGAAACCAATGAAGAGATGAAAAGACTCAGGAGAAATAAGCTCATACTATTGACATTTGTGTCTTAAAGTGGTTGTCTCATCTGAAACATTGGTGGCATATCACCTCTGGGACCTGCACCTTTCTCCAGAATGAGACCCCCAAAGTGAGTGGAGAGCAGACGAGCATGAGCGGCTACCTTTCATTGATTTCTATGGGACTGACAAAAATAGCAGAGTGCACTCATTTGGCTATTTTTGTAACTCCCATACAAATTATTGAACAGCATGCCACTCGTGCACTCTTCTTTGCTTTTGGGGCCTTTTCTAGAGATAGGTGCAAGTCCCATATATGGGATCTCCACTTATCTAACATTAGTGACATATCTTAATGATATTTCACAAATGCTTCAGATGAGACAACACCTTTAAGACAAAAAATGTCAATATTATGGCATTATTTCTGTCTCCTTTTCATCCCTTCCATGGTTTCCAGAGACACTTTTACAATTTGTAAATTCTCCACCTACCTGTCCATTCAACTTTTTTCATCCATCCAAGCGATATGCCACCAATGTATCAGATGAAACAATCATGTAAACTTATTTGATGCAAAAAGTTAGGCCCCTTCCAAATTTTAAGGGATATGAATGGCTACTTGGTGCACCCATGGATAAAGACAATACAGATGTGGACTTTTGGCTTGATACCGCATACTTAGAGATAACCAGCTTTGAAGAAACAAGATTTTAAAAGTACATATTGAAAAGTATTACTTGGCAATGGATAGGGAAATGCAAATTGAGTATCATTGCAAGATATTATTAGTTTTTATGTACATTAAATTTTTCTCTCTGGTAGCGGCCCCTGCTATTTGTCATTCTGGTCCACCTTTTATGCATCTAGTGGTGGACCAACACACTCCAGAGCTTCCCTGCTCTCTTCCTCTTCTCAGTGCCAATCTGGGGATCACATAGAAACGCAGGTAAAGCAGTTCAAGCTCCTTTCACTCATTGATTCCAAACGTATGTCTCTATAATCCATAGAAGATGCTTATTTCATGGCAAATATTATTTCACTTCTCTAGTAAAGCCTTCTTAAAGAAGTTACAGTATCTGACTGTTTGGAACTGATGACCTATCCTCTGGATTCCTGGAACAGCCAGGAACCGTGCCAATCAACTGTTTGAGAATGCCCGACACTCTTGTGTGCACTTCGGCCTTCTCGCAGCTTCGTCTAGGCCAGTAACATCATGACTATCGTTTACATAGCCTAGACACAGTCTAGCCCATTTATTTAAAGTCATTTGCTTAAAATTGAACACCTAGCCAGAAATAGAGGGTGAGATTTACAAATTCTGTAGATGGTGTAAGCTTAGACAGGCATAGACAATATTTTCTTACTGTATACAAACTATTGCTTAGCTTACTTTGAAACAGATATTTACACCAGAATTGTGGCACAAATATGGCACACAATAGTGCACCTTAGGCCCTTCTCCTTTACTGACAATCCCCACCCTTTCAGTCAAGCATCCCCCAGCATTCTGCACAGATCACCTCCTTGTTGTGCATGTCTGAAAAAAAGGGTTTCTGATTTTTTTCTGCCACTTTTTAGACAGGATTTTGGCGCAGAGATTTAGAAATCATATCATTGACAGCCCAAAATGCTAACTAGATCAGTTAAACATAATTTTATCCTTCAGCCTTCGTGCACTGGAACCATGCACAGTTCCATAGCTTGTGTAGTGGTCATACCTGGTTACTGCAGCTGAGTCCTATTCAAGTGATTAGGTGAGAGTTGCAGCAACCAGGCATGGCCGCTACAAAGTTTCTGTGCATTATGACTTTTGCAATCAACATGATTAGCAGTGTTGCTGGGAGTTGGCCCCTCACCTATCTATTAATGACTAATCCTAATGATAGGTCATTAAAATTAAAGGGGTTTCCTGGGCTTTTAATATTGATGACCAATCCTCAGGATAGGTCATATCAGATCGTCTGGGGTCCGACACCCGGCACCCCCGCTGATCAGCTTTATGAGGAGACTGCACGTTCGCACTGTGCGAGCCGCCTCCATTCTCTTATCCTGCTTACTGCTGCTTTGTCTTTGTCATTTGGTTCCCTGTCAGCAATGCACAGCAGGGGTTTTTCACCACCAAAACTGGGTTAATGTCGCCCACCAATGGAACAGACGATTTTAAAAAATGTAGGCCCCTGGTATCCAGGCAGAGGAGGGGTTTATTCAAGGCAAAACTGGGTTAATGTCACCCACCAATGGAACAGGCGATTTTTAAAAATGTAGGCCCCTGGCATCCAGGCAGAGGAGGGGTTTATTCACGGCAAAACTGAGTTCATGTCACCCACCAATGGAACAGGTGATTTAAAAAAATGTAGGCCCCTGGCATCCAGGCAGAGGAGGGGTTTATTCACGGCAAAACTGAGTTCATGTCACCCACCAATGGAACAGGTGATTTTTAGAAATGTAGGCCCCTGGCACCCAGACAGAGCAGCGGTTTTTCTTCGTTGCTTTCACAAGTTAGCGGAAATTGACATTTTTTATTTTCTTACAAAGTCTCATATTCCACTAACTTGTGACAAAAAATAAAATTTTACATGAACTCACCATACCCCTCACGGAATACATTGGGGTGTCTTCTTTCTAAAATAGGGTCACTTGTGGGGTATTTATACTGCCCTGGCATTTTAGGGGCCCCTAATGCGTGAGAAGTAGTTTGAAATCCAAATGCGTAAAAATGCCTTGTGAAATCCTAAAGGTACTCATTGGAATTTGGGCCCCTTTGCGCATCTTGTCTGCAAAAAAGTGTCACACATGTGGTATCGCCGTACTCAGGAGAAGTAGGGCAATGTGTTTTGGGGTGTATTTTTACATATACCCATGCTGGATGTGAGAAATATCTCTGTAAATGACAACTTTTCAAAAACAATTATACAAAGTTAACAATTTACAGAGATATTTCTCTCACCCAGCATGGGTATATGCAAAAATACACCCCAAAACACATTGCCCTACTTCTTCTGAGTACGGCAATACCACATATGTGCCACTTTTTTGCAGCCTAGGTGCGTAAAGGGGCGTAAAGTCCAACGAGTACCTTTAGGCTTTACAAGGTTGCTCACAATTTAGCCCCGCCCAAAATGCCAAAACAGTAAGCACACCCCACAAATGACCCCATTTCAGAAAGTAGACACCCCAAGGTATTCACTGAGGGGCATAGTGAATCCGTAGGAGATTCTTTTTTTTTTTGCCAGAAGTTAGCAGAAATAGAAACTTTATTATTATTTTTTTCCTCAGAAAGTGTCATTTTCCGCTAACTTGTGAAATAAAATGAAATCATACATGAACTCACCATGCCCCTCCATGAATACTTTGGGGTGTCTTCTTTCTAAAATGGTGTCATTTTGGGGGTATTTATTCTATCCTGACATTCTAGCACCTGAAGAAACATGAGAGGTGCTCAGAAAGTCAGAGCTGCTTCAAAATGCAGAAATTCACTTTTTTGCACCATAGTTTGTAAACGCTATAACTTTTACCCAAACCAATAAATAAACACTTATTGCATTTTTTTAATCAAAGACATGTAGAACAATAAATTTAGAGAAAAATGTATATAGAAATGTAATGTTTTAAAAAAAAAAAAATTTACAACAGAAAGCGAAAAATGTCATTTTTTTGCAAAAATTTCGGTAATTTTTTAATAATATCAAAAAAAGTTAAAATGTTAGCAGCAATGAAATACCACCAAATGAAAGCTCTATTAGTGAGAAGAAAAGGAAGTAAAATTCATTTGGGTGGTAAGTTGTATGACCGCGCAATAAACCGTGAAAGTAGTGTAGTGCAGAATTGTAAAAAGTCGTCGGGTCATTAAGGGTGTTTAAGCTAGGGGGGCTGAAGTGGTTAAAAAAATAACCTTTGAAAAATATCCAAATTTTATTTGCATTGCTATTTTCTGACAGCCATAACTTTTTAAATTTTGGTCTACCCAGCTGTATGAGGTCATGTTTTTTTAATGGAACAAACTGTCATTTTTATTGGTACCATTTTTGGGGTACACTTTTTTGATCACTGTTATTTAACTTTTTTGGGAGTATAAGGTAACTAAAAAATGATAAATTGCATGTTTTTATAGTTTTTTTTCCTTTGCAAAGATACCTGTTATGTTTCATTTTTATTGTTTGTATATTTTTATATATATAATTGGGAAAGGGAGGTGATTTGAATGTTTAATATTTAAAAAAATAATAATAATTTGTAACTCCCTTAGGGATCTAGAAACCTCCAGGATCCTTTCATCCCTTGTTCCTATCACCCTAATCTATTAGATCTATTAGAGTGAATGGGATTATTATGCTCTATCTGCTAAGCTGTGCCTCGTGCACAGTTTAGCAGACAGCTTACCATGACAGGCCTGGGAACCTTCAGCAGGCCCCAGGCTGTCATGGTAACCAATCGGAGCCCTGTGATTTCACTGCAGGGGCTCAGATCGGAAGGCAGAGGGAGCCGTATCCCTCTGTCTAACCTCACAGATGCCACAATTGCTTTTGAATGCATCATCTGAGGGGTTAAATGACCAGTTTCAGCATCATTGCTGATCCAAGTCATTGCAGCCGGCTGTCTGCTCCATACAGTCCGTTGCACATAATGCTGTACATGTACGACATTATGTGTTAAGGGGTAAAGTCCTGGAAAGCCCCTTGAAAACCAAGTTTGCTGTTATTACCAGAGGGTGAGAACACTCTGCCCCACGTGACCAACTCCCTCTGAGGACGAGGTCTGAGAACACCCCTCGTTCTTCACACATACCTCTGATGGTGAGGAGAGACTTTCCCGAGGTGTTTACCAGGTGCTACCTCAAAGGGGAATTGGAACACGAGGGAATCTGGACCAGAGTGTGAACCCATTGGACTGACCACCAGGTGACACAATACACCTAGTGGATGCTGGGAGGCCAGGGGCTGATCAGATGGAACCGTAGTCAGGGTACGAAGGCAGTAGTCAGGGCTGGCGGCAGTCAGGCAGCAGTCAGGCAATGTCCATAAAGTAGATCAGGGTCAGGGCAGGTGGAAATCAGGCAAAGTCCGTAAAAGATAATCCAAAGTTCAGTACACAGAATGACAAGAACCAAGAGAACACCTTAGCTAAAACAGGAAACTAGTCAAGCTAGGAACCTAAGTTTCTCAGGCACCTTCCTGTAGAAGGAGGTGCCTATAAATACCTCCTGCAGGCCAGCCATAGGCTGGTTTGATGAGAGCTGTGTGCATGATGCCTCACATAAGGAAAAGACACACACCCTAAATACACACAAGGAACACTGAGCCAGAGAGCAAGCTCTGTTCAGAGCCAGGAGAGAGATTCTGGTGGCAGGTGTGCAAATAACAGCTAAGAACCCTGCTGTCCACACCTGTCACCATGGCGTGCAGCAACGAGGAGGAGTGAGGGAGCTCGGCACCCATACCTGCGTGTTGGGGACAGAATTGCAGGCACAGGAAGCCAGATTAACATTTGCTATCCCGAGCTAACAAGAAAGTCAAGTGGCAGCAATATAACACTATCAGGATGATTCTAAAAAGTTCTACAATAAATTGTAAAATATGTCTGCAATTTTTCACAATGTAAGGAGTTGCACACACTGTATGAATAAGAAACACGATACATCAGACTGTTCAAACAGTCAATTAAACTTTACAACATAGAAAACAAACCCCCGGGGACGACAGATCAATGATCTATTCATATCTCTTTATAGAAATAAGTAAACAGCAGATGTTCTTTATGAATTAATCACATTTAAAAGGACTCCCCAGTGATTACCAACTTCATGAATAACATGATGTACAGTGTGAATGATCATCATCCCTGTGATAACTATTAAACAAAACAGATTGAACGCTTGACATTCTATCCATTCTGGTCAGCAATAATTATAACTCATCCTCCATGTACCCATAATAATTCAGATTTTTACTGAGTCCCCTTGGATTAAGCATGCCAAAATAAGATTCATTACATCGTTTTTTCTGTGGATAAAAGTTAGATTTTTTTATCTGCGTGTAAGGAGCGTGAACTCAATCACCGTTATTTTTCCGTTCTTCTGATCCTTTAGAACAGAAAGATAAAGAAGAAAATGGATCCAATAAAAAAAAAAAAAAATGATCCTCTGTATCAGTTATGCCCATTTGGCATCTGTTTGAGCCATTTCTGTCTGAGAGCCGTTTTGTTTCTGATCCTGCATGCAATACTTTTTTTTCCATGTAATAAAACGGATCTCAGACAGAAATGGCTCAAATCTGCATAACTGATGCAAAGGATCCATGTTTTTACTAGATCCATTTTTTTTCTGTTCTTCCGACGGATCAGAATGGAAAATAAAATGGGGATGTGACCCCAGCCTTAGGTAGCAGAGAGAGTCCACTCTCTGTGTATATGTATATATGTGTGGATAAAAAACGGAAAGTTAATACTTTATTTTTTCTCAATTACTAAAATGTAAAGTGAATGAACAAAAGAGAAATCTAAAAGAATGCTGGTGGTTCTTAGTTTTTTCAGGGCTGCATTTCAGCAAATGGAGTTGGGGATTTGGTCAGGAATGGATTAATGATGTCCTCAAAAGTGAGAAATACAGGCAGATTCTTATCCATCATGCAACACCATCAGGGAGGCCTCTGATTGGCTCCAAAAAAATTTTGCAGCAGGACAACTACCCCAAACATATAGTCAGTGTCATTCAGAACTATCTTCAATGGAAACAAGAAGGAGTCCTTCAATGGAAGAATAAGGAGTCCTTGAAATTAAGATATGGTCCCACAGAGCCCTTATCTCAGCATCATCATCCATGGGATTACATGAAGAAACAGAAGGATTTGAGCCTTAATCCACAGTAGATACGTGGTTAATTTTCCAAGATGTTTGAAACAACTTCTATTCCAAGTTCCTTCTAAAACTGTGTGCAGTGTACTTAGAAGAATTGATGTTGTTTTGAAGGCAAAGGGTGATCACACCAAATATTGATTGAATTTAAACAAAACACACAAGTATGGGTCCGCACTAAATGTCTCTTAGGTAGAGGGTTGTTCATAAGCAGTGACTTTTCCAAAGGCCGTTTCTCTTTAATCTCTGGATTCCGACCTCTCCGATCACTGAACCAACTGGCAGCAGAAACCTTTTTAATCCCTTCAGAAAGGAAACATATTTGCGTGCAGACCCGCAAGTAAAAATTCTCTGTATTTTATTGTACTTGCAAGATCTTGCAGCATCGCATATAAGGTTTATATTTCTGCCCGACCCGGGTTTTGCTACCAGCTTCGTCTGGGGCGTCATGATTTTACCTTCATTGGGCCGGTATTTATTGCCCGTCCCACTGATCACATGTTCCACTCTAATTTCCGAACCCCCTGTGACTCTGGGATTGGACTTTTCAACATTAATTTTTTTTAGAAAAAACGTATATAAATTTCAACAATATATGCATATGTTTAAAATATAGATAAATATAAAAACACCACAAAACACACATCATGTTTTTTTTTAAACTAGTATATCAGCACAATTAGCTTATTTTTTGTCTATCTATAAAATTAGATCCATTTAAACTAGATTTAGATGTCTACATAAAGATAATCATAATAATAATTTATTATTTTCTTCTTACGTATTTCAGTTCAATTATTTCATCTAAGGGCTCATATTTTATCACTGAGAAATACCGTATTTTCCCTAATAGGAAATCTCTTCATAAAGGCTTACCATGTTTTCTCTAATAGGGAACCTATTATTTGATATACACCAGACATTAAGGGACCAAGGGATACACTCAGGTATGTATCTCATATTTAAACCTATTAAGATCTATTCTCGAACTTACTGAAACAACATAAACGAAAGATCAGAGCACCTGATACATTTTCTCCCGCGGAGCGTGTTATGTCCATTGATAGAATATTCCTCCTGGCCCCCACAGTCACCAGATTACAGAAAGGATTATGGGTAGCAATGTAGGGCCCAGTGTCAGAAAGCTGAGTTTGTGTCCTAGGTCATGGGTCCTTCCAGCAGGACAATGACCCTAAACATACTTCAAGAAGCACCCAGAAATGGTTGGGAACAAAGCACTGGAGAGTTTTGAAGTGGCCAGCAAGGAGTCCGGATCTAAATCCCATTGAACACCTGTGGAGAGATCTTATCTTAAACTTGCTGTTGGGAAAAAGCACCCTTCAAATATGAGAGACCTGGAGCAGTTCGCAAAAGAAGAGTGGTCCAAAATTCTAGTTGAGAGGTATAAGAAGCTTGTTGATAGTTATAGGAAGCAATTGATTTCAGTTATTTTTTCCAAAGGGTGTGCAACGAAATAATAAGTTGAGGGTGCCAGTAAATTTGCCTGGCCCATTTTTGGAGTTTTGTGTGAAATTATATCATTTTTGGCTTTTTTTTCTCTGTTTTTGTTTTGTTCCAATGCACACAAAGGAAATAAACATGTGTATAACAAAACGTGCAATTGCAATAAATTTCTGGAAGAAATACTTTATTTTCTGGAAAAATTTCAGGGGTGCCAACAGTTACTGCCATGATTGCATATAGAGAGATACACTAATACAAAAATGTGTGTTTCCCAACAATATATATAGAGATGTCGCAAACATAATATTTTCCGTTCGCGAACGGCAAACGCGATCTTCTGTGAATGTTCGTGAACGGGCAAACTGGGCAAACCGCCATAGACTTCAATAGGCAGGAAAATTTTAAAACCCACAGGGACACTTTCTGGCCACAATAGTGATGGAAAAGTTGTTTCAAGGGGACTAACACCTGGACTGTGGCATGCCGGAGGGGGATCCATGGCAAAACTCCCATGGAGTCGGGTTTTAATCCATAAAGGACATAAATCACCTAACATTCCTAAATTGTTTGGAAAAACGTGCTTTAAAACATCCAGTGTGTGTATACGATCAGGTATGATGTTGTATCGATCAGGTAGTGTAAGGGTTATGCCCGCTTCACAGTGACAGACCAAACTCTCCGTTTAACGTACCGCAAACAACCGCAAACAGTCCATTTGCACAACCGCAAACTCCCCATTTGCACAAGGTTGGATACCAAGCTAGCCATGTCCCGTTCCTTGTCCTCACTGACGTCATTGAAGGTCTCTTCCTCCACCCAGCCACGTACAACACCAAGGGTCTCCGAAAGGTTACAACAAGCCCCCTGGGACGCCTGCTGTGGTTGGTCTTCCACCTCCTCAAAGCCACCTTCCTCCTCTGACTCCTCTTCTTCAGACTCCTCTCTCTGCGTTGCCGCAGGTCCAGCAATCGACGATGACAAGGCTGCTTCTGGTGGTGATGGTGACCACAACTCTTCCTCTTCATGCTCATCTATGGCCTGATCCAGCACTCTTCGCAGGGCACGCTCCAGAAAAAACATATATGGGATGAGGTCGATGATGTTGCCTTGGGTTTGACTGACCAGGTTTGTCACCTCCGCAAAAGGACGCATGAGCCTACAGCCATTGTGCATGAGCGTTCAGTAACGCGGCCAAAAAATACTCAGCTCCGCAGAGGCTGTCCCCTTAATTAAATTAAAAAAATCTGTTCTTACAAGTTTAATCTCTGTTTTGCCCCCTTTAGGGGCCGGTGTATAGAATAGATTTTAGGAACCGGGAGATGGAAAAAGATGGTTGGTCGGTCCTCTGTCTTCCAATTTGGGGCACATCGCGTGCGCCGTGCAATGTACTGGGCCACCCTATATGAGTGGTGTGTTAAGTAGTACTATTCCTATTAGTTTAATCCCTGTTACGTCCCTTATCAGGGGACATGTATCGAATAGATTTTAGGAACCGGGAGATGAAAAAAAGATGATTGGTCGGTCCTCTTACTTATAATCTGGGGCACTGCGCGTGCGCCATGCAATGTACTGTTCCACTATTCTTACCATTTTAATCTTTGTTAAGTCCCCTATCAGGGGACGTGTATTTAATTAAATCCTTGCATGGGGAGATAAAGAAAAAAGCTTGCTCTGTCCGCTTCCTTCTAATTTTGGGCACTTGCAATGGAATTCGCCACTAATGCAACTAGTGTTAACTAAGTACTATTCCTATAAGTTTAATCTCTGTTTTGTCCCTTATCAGGGCTAGGGCTGGTGTAGTGAATAGATTTTTGGAACCGGGAGATGGAAAAAGACTAGAGTTGAGCGAACACCTGGATGTTCAGGTTCGAGAAGTTCGGCCGAACTTCCCGAAAATGTTCGGGTTCGGGATCCGAACTCGTCCCGAACTTCACCCCGAACCCAAACCCCATTGAAGTCAATGAGGACCCGAACTTTTGGGCACTAAAAAGGCTGTAAAATAGCCCAGGAAAGGGCTAGAGGGCTGCAAAAGGCAGCAAAATGTAGGTAAATCACCTGCAAAGAAATGTGGATAGGGAAATGACTTAAAATAAATAAAAATTAACCAATATCAATTGGCAACTTGGAGGAGGAAGAGGTGGAATAGGAGGTTGGGGTGGCATCAGGTGGAAATGCTATGGGAGTTAAAGTTCTCATCACAGCCAAAAAGGATTCATGTCTGCCTGAAGTGCCACAGGACTCATTCACAGACTCAGGGCCATATCACCCGCAAAGAGGAGAGTGGTCCCGTAACAGCAACACAGGCCTCAGGTCAACCTGCAATGGAACAGGCCATTATCATTTATGTAGGCCCCTGACACTCAGACAGAGGAGAGGTCATTTGACAGTAAAAAGAGTTTAATGTCTCTCACCCAGACAGCAAGCAATTAAACGAAATATAGGCCACTGACACCCATACAATGGGGTGGTTATTGGACAGTAAAAAGAGTTTAATATCTTCCACCAAGACAACAAATGATTAAACGACATATAGGCCCCTGACACCCAGACAATGTGGCGGTCATTAGACAGAAAAAAGAGTTAAATGTCTGCCACCAAGACAGCAAGCAAGTACGTGAAAGTTAGACCCCTGACACCCAGACAGAGGAGAGAAGTCCCATAGCAGCAAAAGAGGCATCATGTCACCCACCAACGGAGAAGGCCACTTTTAGTTATTTAGGCCCCAGCACCCAGACAGAGGAGAGAGGTCCCAAAGCAGAGAATCAGGCTTCATGTCACCCACCAATGGAGAAGGCCACTTTCAGATATTTAGGCTCCTGGCACCCAGACTGAGGAGAGGTTCATTCAACTTTGGGTTGCCCCGCAAAATAATAGTAAAATAAAAAAAAAGAGGATTCAATAAAGAAGTGCCCTGGAGTACAAGAATATAAATGTCTACTCTGCACAAGGGATGGACAGGTCCTGTGGGATCCATGCCTGGTTTATTTTTATGAATGTCAGCTTGTCCACGTTGGCTGTGGACAGGCGGCTGCGTTTATCAGTAATGACGCCCCCTGCCATGCTGAATACACGTTCAGACAAAATGCTGGCCGCCGGGCAGGCCAGCACCTCCAAGGCATAAAAGGCTAGCTCTGGCCACGTGGACAATTTGGAGACCCAGAAGTTAAATGGGGCTGAACCATCAGTCAGTACGTGGAGAGGTGTGCACACGTACTGTTCCACCATGTTAGTGAAATGCTGCCTCCTGCTAACACGTTCCGTATCAGGTCGTGGTGCAGTTAGCTGTGGCGTAGTGACAAAACTTTTCCACATCTCTGCCATGCTAACCCTGCCCTCAGAGGAGCTGGCCGTGACACAGCTGCATTGGCGACCTCTCACTCCTCCTATGCCTTCACCTTGGGCTTCCACTTGTTCCCCTGTGACATTTGGGAATGTTCTCAGTAGCGCGTCTACCAACGTGCGCTTGTACTCGCGCATCTTCCTATCACGCTCCAGTGCCGGAAGTAAGGTGGGCACATTGTCTTTGTAACGGGGATCCAGCAGGGTGGCAACCCTTTAGTCCGCACACGTTAAAATGTGGCCAATTCTGCTGTCGTTGCGCAGGCACTGCAGCATGTAGTCGCTCATGTGTGCCAGGCTGCACAGAGGTAAGGACAAGCTGTCCTCTGTGGGAGGCGTATCGTCATCCTCCTCCGTTTCCCCCCAGCCACGCACCAGTGATGGGCCCGAGCTGCGTTGGGTGCCATACCGCTGTGAACATGCTTCATCCTTATCCTCCTCCATCTCCTCCTCATCCTCCTCGTCCTCCAGTAGTGGGCCCTGGCTGGCCACATTTGTACCTGGCCTCTGCTTTTGCAAAAAACCTCCCTCTGAGCCACTTCAAAGAGACTGGCCTGAAAGTGCTAAAAATGACCACTCTTCCTCCTCCTCCTCCTCCTCCTCCTGGGCCACCTCCTCTTCCATCATCGCCCTAAGTGTTTTCTCAAGGAGACTTAGAAGTGGTATTGCAAGGGCGTCATCGCCACTGGTCATGTTGGTGGAGTACTCGAAACAGCGCAACAGGGCACACAGGTCTCGCATGGAGGCCCAATCATTAGTGATGAAGTGGTGCTGTTCCGCAGTGCAACTGACGCGTGCGTGCTGCAGCTGAAACTCCACTATGGCCTGCTGCTGCTCGCACAGTTTCTCCAGCATGTGCAAGGTGGAGTTCCACCTGGTGGGCACGTCGCATATGAGGCGGTGAGTGGGAAGGCCGAAGTTACGCTGTAGCGCAGACAGGCGAGCAGCGGCAGGATGTGAACACCGGAAGCGCGCACAGATGGCCCTCACTTTATGCAGCAGCTGTGACATGTTGGGGTAGTTGTGAATGAACTTCTACACCACCAAATTCAGCACATGCGCCAGGCAAGGGATGTGCGTCAAACCGGCTAGTCCCAGAGCTGCGACGATATTTCGCCCATTATCGCACACCACCAGGCCGAGCTTGAGGCCCACCGGCAGCAACCACTGGTCGGTCTGTTGTTCAATACCCCGCCACAACTCCTGCGCGATGTGGGGCCTGTCCCCCAAACATATGAGTTTCAGAATGGCCTGCTGACGTTTACCCCGGGCTGTGCTAAAGTTGGTGGTAAAGGTGTGTGGCTGACTGGATGAGCAGGTGGAAGCAGAGGAAGAGGAAGCCGAGTAGGAGGAGGAGGCTACAGGAGGCAAAGAATGATGCCCTGCGATCCTTGGCGGCGGAAGGACGTGCGCCAAAGAACTCTCTGCCTGGGGCCCAGCCGCCACTACATTTACCCAGTGTGCAGTTAGGGAGATATAGCGTCTTTGGCCGTGCTTACTGGTCCACGTATCTGTGGTTAGGTGGACCTTGCCCAGATGGCGTTGCGCAGTGCACTCTTGATTTTATCGGATACTTGGTTGTGCAGGGAAGGCACGGCTCTCTTGGAGAAGTAGTGGCGGCTGGGAACAACATACTGTGGGACAGCCATCGCCATCAGCTGTTTGAAGCTGTCTGTGTCCACCAGCCTGAATGACAGCATTTCAAAGGCCAGTAGTTTAGAATTGCTGGCATTCAGGCCCAGGGCTCGAGGGTGGCTAGGTAGGAATTTAAGCTTTCTCTCCAATGTTTGTGAGATGGAGAGCTGAACGCTGCCGTGTGACATGGTGGAGATGCTTGGTGACGGAGGTGGTGGTGTTGGTGGCACATCCTCATTTTGGTAGGCGGCAGGTGCCAACATTCCTCCCGAGGCGGAGGAAGAGGCGGAGGAAGCAGCAGAAGAGGGAGCAAGGGGCGCCTGAGTGAGTTCCTTGTTTTTAAGGTGTTTACTCCCCTGCAGTTCATGCTTTGCATGTAGATGCCTGGTCATGCAGGTTGTGCTAAGGTTCAGAACGTTAATACCTCACTTCAGGCTCTGATGGCACAGCATGCAAACCACTCGGGTCATGTCGTCAGCACATTGTTTGAAGAAGTGCCATGCCAGGGAACTCCTTGAAGCTGCCTTTGGGGTTCTCGGTCCCTGGTGGCGGTGGCCAGTAGCAGGCGAGCTCTCTTGGTGGCGGCTGTTCTGCTTTTGCCCCCTGCTCCCTCTTTTGCTACGCTGTTGGCTCGGTCTCACCACTGCCTCTTCCTCTGAAATTTGAAAGTTAGTGGCACGACCTTCATTCCATGTGGGATCTAGGACCTCATCGTCCCCTGCATTGTTTTCCACACAGTCTTCCTCCCTGACCTCCTGTTCGGTCTGCACACTGCGAAAAGATGCATCAGTTGGCACCTGTGTTTCGTCATCATCCGAGATGTGCGGACTCCGATGAGGTGGTATTCCCATGTCCTCATCATCAGGAAACATAAGTGGTTGTGCGTCAGTGCATTCTATATCTTCCACCACTGGGGAAGGGCTAGGTGGATTCCCTTGGGAAACCCTGCCAGCAGAGTCTTCAAACAGCAAAAGAGACTGCTGCATAACTTGAGGCTCAGACAGTTTCCCTGATATGCATGGGGGTGATGTGACAGACTGATGGGCTTGGTTTTCAGGCGCAACCTGTGCGCTTTCTGCAGAAGACTGGGTGGGAGATAATGTTGTGAACGTGCTGGATCCACTGTCTGCCACCCAATTGACTAGCGCCTGTACTTGCTTAGGCCTTACCATCCTTAGAACAGCATTGGGCCCCACCAAATATTGCTGTAAATTCTGGCGGGTACTGGAACCTGAGGTAGTTGGTTCACTAGGACGTGTGGCAGAACGGCCACGTCCTCTCCCAGCACCAGAGTGTCCACTATCAACACCACGACCATGTCCGTGTCCCTTACTAGATGTTTTCCTCATTGTTACCGTTCACCACAAGAAGAAAAAAATTATTTGGCCTAATGTATTGAATTCAAATTCAGGCGTTTTTTTTACATGCACCTAACAATATTTGGCTATCTATTTATGTACCGTATTACACTAATCCAGGCACAGCAGTAACCACAGATTTAGGGGAATATCAATTGTAGGCCTAGTATTTAGGCCCTGGATGAAAGGTATCCTTTTACGGACAGATTTATACTTGGAGATGCACAGTAGTGTGTGAAAAAATATATAGGATTATGCTTTCAGCACTTGCATTTTAACACTTTGTGTAATAAAACCTTTAACGGAAAGAAATACACTTAGAGATGCAAAACAGTGTGTGCAAATGTAGAGGATTATGCTGTATTTTAACACTTACTTTAATATACCCTTTAACGAAAAGAAATACACTTGGAGATGCACGCTGAGTGTAACATACCCTTTTACGGACAGATTTAGGGTACTTTCACAATAGCGTTTTGGATTCCGTTTGTGAGATTCGTTTCAGGGCTCTCACAAACGGTCCAAAATGGATCTATTAAGCCCCAATGCATTCTGAATGGATCTGTTCAGAATACATCAGTTCTGCTCTTGACTTTCCAGAGGTGACAATAAGCATAGCCAAGCCCCTGATGTAGGATATAGCAAAAAAAAAAAAAAATACTAAAAACTACTATTGATGGATTAATGGACTTGGTGGCAGCTTGTGCTGGCGCACCACAACACACAAAATGGCCGCTGATCACCCCAGAAAAAAGTGACAGAAAAATGCTCTGGGCAGCCTGAAAACAGTGAGCAATTAACTATTAGAAGTTGAATGATTCAGAGCTGTAGATCGATCACTTCATTAAGTGTTTTTGCTGAGTTAATCTCTGCTAATCAGAGCAGAGTGACGTGCGGCGCAACGGGACTCCAGATAAATAGAGGCTGGGTCACATGCTGCACTTGGCCAATAACAGCCATGCCAATAGTAGGCATGGCTGTGATGGCCTCTTGGGGCAAGTAGTATGATGCTTGTTTATTGGCTGCTTTGCAGGCTTTCAAAATGTGCCATAGAAATGTGCCATAGAAACTTTTACGTAAATGTTTGGGTTCGGGTCCGTGTCACGAACACCCCAAAATTCGGTACCAACCCGAACTATACAGTTCGGGTTCGCTCATCCCTAAAAAAGACCCATGCTCGGTCCGCTTCGTTTGAACTTTAGGTCACTGCACGTGCGCCGTGCAATGTACTGTGACACCCTATATGAGTGGTGGGCAGTGGGCACAGTACAGTCAGTGGGCCTGACACACACTGGCAAGCAACTGCAATTATATTAAAGGGTAAAAGCCTCAACCTGTGCGGTCTCTGCCATTTCACTGTGAGCTCTGTGACAAGTGCTAGGGACAATGTTTCTAAAAGCTTATAATTGTGGAAAATTGGATAGGAATAGTGCAGGGACTGTAATGTGAAGCTGAAGGGATCCATAGGAGACTAGTTGAACAGTGTCCTCCTTGTTTAATAGATAAGCAATTCTATTTTTTAAAACTTTGCTCATCTCTACCCACAGGTCACAAAAGTGGTCCCCATTCACATCTATGCATCTTTGAGCATGCCAGATTATGTTGGCTGATACAGCTTGCAGCTTTTCAAGAGCTGCGGATAGTGTTTGTTATGTTGTTCTGTGAGGTGTGGCATGTTGCCCCATCTTGTTGGAAAAAGCAGGACATTTTTTTCTTCTGGTTTTAGTTTGTTGTAAAACTATTCAAAGATGTCCAGGTAAATTGCACTATTCACAGTTGATCTGAAGAAAATTGGGCCTGTTATTCGTGTTCCTGACACTGGGCACCAAACGCCAATTTTCTGGTCATGGAGTGGTGTTTCCTGAGTCAAATGGGGATTTACAGTGGACCAGTACCTCGTATTCTGGGGGTTTTCATGTCCTGATAAATTAAATTAAGCTTCGTCCGTCATGAAGTACAGCAATGGGTCCAGATGTCTGTCAGCAACCAAGTCAGCAACCAAGTCCAGTAATTTATATGTTTAGCTTTGTCAGACTCTTTCAGTTCCTGCACACTCGTTATTCGGTACAGTTTCAGGCTTATAGATTTCAGCACTCGCTGACAGGTCAATCGAGATACACCAACTTGCTGAGACAGTCTTCAAGTTGATTTTTGGAGGCTACTTATAATCCGCTGCTTCAGCCGTCCTAATGGATGGAGGCCTCGGTTCCTTCATGTTTGCAACAAAGCCAGGTTGATGCCATTTCAGAACCAGACTCTGAATACAACATCTAGCTGATGGTTTTGTCCCTGGGTACTTGGTCAGCAAAGGTCTCTTGTGTTTCCTTAATCGATCTGCTTCGCACATAGCCCTCGACCATCTTTCTGACACAATAGTCCACTTTTAGCAAACTGAATAGATCACTCTTTGTTGCCCATAGCAACCAATCAGAGCTCAGCCTTAAGTTCCTACAGGGCTCTGAAAAATTAAAGCTGAGCTCAGATGGTTGCTATGGACAAATAAGACAGGTATATTACTAGTTTGATTTGGAGATATTGGAGGCAGGCAACTTTTTTGCAGGCCACTTTGTATCTATACTGTAGCTGTCAGCTGTCTTGAATTTGCCGGGACTGTCCCTGATTTTCAGAGGCAAATTAGCGCTGTCCTGGGTATTAAAATGGGGCTAATGAAAACTCCACCCACAAATAGGTGCTTCAGGGTGAATGTGGGGCATTCCTGGGGGTATGGCTTATATTCTCTCTATTTTACCAACTCAAATGTTTGTAAGAATGTGTATATTGTTCAGAAACACACATTTCTATACTAGTTTCTCTCTCTCTCATATCTGAAATGAATGAGAACAAATACGGGTTCGACTGAATGTGATCTTTTTGAGATGTTCGGACCGAATCCCGAACCGGTAGAACCAGTTCGCTCATTCTTACTTCTTACATGGGTTATCTGCTCAAGTTCCAAATTTACATTACACTATTACAGTTCATAAATGAGCAGGAACCTATTGTGCCGATTCCATTCCATCTTATCTGAGATTAGATTGTGTATAAAAGGCTATTTAATGGAAGTGTAGTCAGAATCATTTATTCACCTTGATCTTAGATGACATAATAACCTCACAATCCAGAGAAAGGGTTGGATTGCTTTCTGGGGTAGCATGTGCTAATTTAATTTCATATTCTCTCCCTCTTACATGTGTCAGTGAATGAAGTGCTGCTGTGGAATATTAATTCAATGTCTATTCAGGATATTGAAAAACAGTGATGAATAGTCTTGACCTTTTCAAACTGACTGGCGAGGAAAGCAAAATGTTTTCACTGCATTTTCCCTTGTAAATAATTTTTGCTCCTATTCCAGTTCCTTCGTGGCAGATGAAGTTATCTCCAATAAATCATCCATAAAACATCCATGTTTCTACTGAAATGCAAATAATGGGTTGCATTTGTAGTGTCACACCATCATATTGAACAAGTCCTGATAGAGCAGTGACAACACATGTGAATTAGCATTCCGCAAGCAATGACTTTTCCCCTCATAGATTTCTTATATGCCTAATTATACCCTTCCTCGTTCTTGGCATTAATGTGGATGATACGTCTGTCTTATGTCTAAATATCAATCTTTCAACTCCTAAGAGTCTTAAAAGGCATTTTCTATCATCATGGATTGTCCAGGTCATCTCTCTTAGGAGACGGTTGTCTTACACCCACGCAAAAGTTGTCGGTGTTTAACTATTATAGTGCAATATTCTGTCCTGAAGCCAAAATGTAGTAACTTCAGGCTTCTTTTTCATGTTTACACGGTTATGAACTTGAAGCGTTTTCCAGTTCTATAAAACTGATAGTCTATCCTGAGGATAGACCATTGTTGCCAGATTAATGGAAGTCCAACTTTTTGGACCCCTGCCAATCAGTCGTTTGAAGGGTTCTACAGTGCCATAGATTTAACCCCTTAAGGACTCAGCCCTATTTCACCTTAAGGACTTGGCCATTTTTTGCAAATCTGACCAGAGTCACTTTATGTGGTGATAACTTTAAAACTTTTTATTATCCAGGCCATTCTGAGATTGTTTTTTCATCACATATTGTACTTCATGACAGTGGTAAAATAAATAAAATCGAAAAATTTCATTTTAATTTATAAAAAAATACAAAAATTTGCAGTTTTCCAGGTTTCAATTTCTCTACTTCTATAATGCATAGTAATACCGCCAAAAAAAGTTATTGATTTACATTGCCCATATGTCTATTATCTACTTCATGTATCATTCATTTTGGGAATGCCATTTCATTTTCTGGGGATGTTACAAGGCTTAGAAGTTTAGAAGCAAATCTTGAAATTTTTCAGAAATTTTCAAAAACCCACTTTTTAGGGACCAGTTCAGGTGTGAAGTCACTTTGTGAGGCTTACATGATAGAAACCACCCAAAAATGACCCAATACTAGAAACTACACCCCTCAAGGTATTTAAAACTGATTTTACAAAAGGTTTTCCACAAGAGTTAATGGCAATGGAGATAAAAGCTCAGAATTTCGATTTTTTGAAAATTTTCCATTTCAATCCACTTTTTCCAGTAACAAAGCAAGGGTTCACAGCCAAGCAAAACTCAATATTTAGTGACTCAATTGCCCCATAAACTGCTGTATGGCCAAACGGCAGGGTGCAGAAGGAAAGGAGCGCCATATGGTTTTTGGAAGGCAGATTTTGCTGGACTGCATTCTTGACCCCATGTCCCATTTGAATCCCCCCGATGCACCCCTAGAGTAGAAACTCCATAAAAGTGACTCCATCTAAGAAACTACACCCCTGAAGGTATTCAAAACCGATTTTACAGACTTTGTTAACCCTTTAGGTGTTCCACAAGAGTTATTGGCAAATGGAGATATTTCAGAATTTCTATTTTTTGTTACCTTTCCCCAAAAAAAGTGTAATATAGAGCAACCAAAAATCATATTTACCCAAAATAATACAAACAAAACTGCCACCTTATCCCAAAGTTTCCAAAATTGGGTCACTTTTTTGGAGTTTCTACTGTAGGGGTGCATCAGGGGGCTTCAAATGGGGCATAGTGTCACAAAACCAGTCCAGCAAAATCTGCCTTCCAAAAAACATATGGCGTTCCCTTCCTTCCATGCCTGCCGTTTGGCCATACAGCAGTTTACGACCACATATGGGGTGTTTCTGCAAACTAAAGAATCAGGGCAATATATATTGAGTTTTGTTTGGCTGTTTACCCTTGCTTTGTTACTTGAAAAATGGATTAAAATGGAAAATTTGCAAAAAATAGCTGTTTTGGGACCGTTTTTATTTTTTGTTATTTACATTGTTGAACTGACAGGTTAGATTGTGTGCTATTTCTATAGAGCAGGTTGCTCTAATACCAAATATGGCTACTTTATGGGGGGTTTTGTTTCAGTTTTACATAATAAAGCATTTTTTTTTTTTATTATTTTTTTGTGTCTCCACATTCTGAAAGCCATAGTTTATTTTTTATTTTTTGGGCGAATGTCTTATGTAGGGGCTCATTTTTTGCGGGATGAGATGTCGGTTTGATTGGCACTATCTCGGGGTGCATATGACATTTTGGTCGCTTGCTATTACACCTTTTGTGATGTGACTTTTGACACCGTATTTATTTGGTCATGTGTTATTTTTATAGAGCAGGTTGTGACGGACGCGGCGATGCATAATATGTATACTTTTTATTTATTTATTTAAGTTTTACACAATATCATCATTTTTTAAAACAAAAAAAAAATCATGTTTTAGTGTCTCCATAGTCTGAGAGGCATATTTTTTTTTTTTTGGGGGCGATTGTCCTATTTTTGGGTGCATATAACTTTTTGATCACTTGCTATTACAGTTTTTGAGACGTGAGGTGACAAAAATGTTTTTTTTTTACATTGTTTTTATTTTATTTTTTTAACAGTATTTACCTGAAGTGTTAGATCATGTGATATTTTTATAGAGCAGGTTGTTACGGACGCGATGATACCTAATATGTATACTTTTTTATTTTTTATTTTACTTTAACACAATAATAGCATTTTAGAAAAAAAAAATGTTTTAGTGTCTCCATAGTCTGAGAGACATATTTTTTGCAGGAGGAGATGGCGGTTTTATTGGTACTATTTTGGGAGGCATACGCCTTTTTGATCACTTGGTATTACACTTTTTGTGATGCAAGGTGACAAAAAATTGCTTTTTTAAAACCATTTTTGTTGCTGTTTTTTTTTACGGTATTTACGTGAGGGGTTAGGTCATGTGATATTTTTATAGAGCAGATTTTTACGGACATGGAGATACCTAATATCTTTAGTGTATTTTATTTTTTTAATTTTTATTCAGTGATATGTATTTTTTTTATTTTTACTTTATTTTTCACTTTTTTTACATTTTTTCTTTGACCCAGACCCATTTGGTTCTTGTAGATCCAGTGGATCTGGTGTCTATATAATACAGTAAGAACACTATATTCAGTGCCATGGACAGAGCAAGATGCTTCCGAAAGCGTCTTGCTCCCATGGCAACCATCACCCGCTGCCAGAACAGAGCAGTGGGTGATGGCGAGGGAGGGGAGCTCCCTCCCTTTACTATCCCATCCTGCCGGGGGGCTGCAAAGGCACAGCAGCCCCCCGATGGGAGAGGGAGGGAGCTCCCTCCCTGTTAACCACTTCCATACGGCGGTCCGTACGGACCGCGGTATGGAAGGGGTTAAACTGCTAACATCTGTACGACACATTGCTGACCCCCTGCTATACCCACTAGACACCAGGGAAATCATTTAAAAGGAGGCGGGCGGGGGTTAGCAATTGCGATCCTGCCTGCCGCACCGCTTGCCTGCACCGCCCGGGGGGACACTAATATGGCGGGGTGCAGGGGGGGTTTAACATTTTTACATTTGGGGCATTTTTAAGTCTCTGATCCCCGCGGGGATCAGAGACTACAGAAAGCGCAGCAAACCGCAGGTCTGAATTGACCTGCGGTTTGCTGCGATCGCCAACATGGGGTGGGGGTCACAGGCCCCCCGTGGGCATTGTGCTAAGGTGCCTGCTAAATGATTTTAGCAGGCACCTTGTTCCGATCACTGCCATGTGCACAGCGGTGATCGGATATTCGCAGGGTGTACATGTACGCCCTGCGTCCTTAAGTACCAGGACACAAGTGCGTACATGTACACCCTGCATCCTAAAGAGGTTAATAGGGGCTGTACTGGGTATTGCAGCTTTTTATTATTTAAAGGAAATGTGTCACCAAAATGTTATTCTGCCAGTTAAAACCAGATAGCAGCACATGTCCTTTTTTCTTATATGTTTTTATTTTCTGATTACAGACTTATTTATTCTATTTCCTGAACATAAATGTTCGGCGTGGCCATCTTGTCTGACCTGTTTTTAATAGCATTTAGAAAGCATTAAGAAAATTCCTTTACGCCAGCCCCATGGGCCATAGATACAATGATCAGGAGGAGAACTTGTTGATTTCTATGGGAGTTTACTAGGCATGCTCTGTGACCTGTGCAGAGGTCATTGTACAAGGAAAGAATATATATGCTTTGACAATCACCTACTGTGAATGGTGGATCCTGTCTTATCTCTACACAGAGGTGATATCATTACAGGCAGGATTGGAATGAAAGATAAGCAGATAACTGCAGTAAAGTGATCTGTACAGACCGAGAAGTGGCACCTATTTGTAGTCCTAGTGGCTAGTGCTAAAACTGCATGATTTTTTTATTTGTTTTTGTCTGAATATAGATATTGACATAAAAAATTAAAAATAACATCATCAAAAATTCTTTAAAAATATATGCATAGAAGGGCACATGACACATAGCATGGACAAAGAGCATGCCCACAAGACTCTTTCATGATAGAAGTCAATGAGACAGCTTAATCTCTGTAGTGCTGATAGCAAATCAAAGCAGCAGCTCAGGCAAGATGGCTGCCCAGAAAATCATATACCAAACCAAAAATTTATAAAGAACCTTCATGTACTGCAAATTAAAGATGAACAAACCAGTTCGTAAACAAATTTTACTGCACATGTCAACAAGAGAAAAACGCTAGGGAGGAAGAAGAAGGTGCTCTGAGAAGAAGTAAGAGGCAGAGCTAAACCTGATTGCTCACAAGCTGACAGACAGCCTGGGTGAGCCAATCAGTGCTGCAGCAGACAGGTAGGTGCCCTAGCAGAACAAGCAGAACGTCATTCTGTGTTAAACTGAATATGAGGGTGGATGGGTCTTAGAGTTTTTGCCAGAAACATGATAATAGGGAGTCAGGGACAGTCAAAAATCAAAATCAAGCTTGAATTCTATTTCTGGGGACAGTGAAGGGAGAGGCTAGAATTACAAAGAAGAAGAATTGTGTGTGTAGAAGAGAGACTGACAGTGAAAGCTGTCAGCCAGGGAGTGAGAAGAGAGGAGCTGAAGCTAGCTTTGCCTTCTAGCACAATTGCAGCTGCTGCAAACCTTATTTGGGGAGTTTGTTCAACTTAATTAAACCGGTACACAAAGTAGTGCTCAAACCAGCATATATGTCATTACTAAATCAATACACCGGGTATTACACAACATTATCTGTTAGTAATAACAAATTTAGGCCTCAAGCCGTTTCCATTTATTTCTATCTTCACACATTTCCAATTAATTATTTTTGCGGGGTTGTTGAATATATTCAAAACATGTATGTGATTACTACATCAATACAACGGGTAGCGCAACACTCTTTGTGAGCCCCCAAAATATCAGAACTACTGAAGGGTTCCAAACAAAAGATCCAGAGCCAAAATGTGGGTAGCTGCAATACCAGCTATCTGGCTAGTAGGATTAGTAGTAGGATTAGTAGGAGGAGTAGTAGTAGTAGTAGTAGTAGTAGTAGTAGTAGTAGTAGTAGTAGTAGTAGTAGTAGTAGTACTAGTAGTAGTAGGATTAGTAGTAGTAGTAGTCCCTGGCTTTGGAAAGGTACAACATTATTGTTGAGGAGATAGAGGATGAGATTGTGGATTGGATTGCTCAGTCCTCCTCTCATTCGCAGCAGGATGACAAGGAGGTAACTTTGGAGTCTGACACCGCGCTGTGGAGCCAGGACTCACAGAGTTCCTCTTGCTCCTCCTCCTTGCAGCGCTAAAAAAGATTTTCAGTGGAGTCCTATCTGACTTCACTGCCCCTTCCTAATGAGCATCTTCTTTTTTTCTAAGAAGTGGCAAGAAAACTCCACCATGCCCTATGGCAGACAGTCAGGAGAGTCTCCCCGATAATGGCTGCCTTCAGGGGGAGGTTCGGGAGGAGGCTGAGTGCCGCTCAAACTGTAGGTGGGTTAGGTCGGTCCAAAACATGCCAGATCTATGCCCAACATGGATGCCTGTAGTTTTGTGTGAGCAACTCCCATGTGGCATTTTTCTCCATAAGGCAGTGTGCAAGATGTGCAGGATTCAAATAAGCCGTGACCATTCAAAAACAATCAAAGGTACCAGAGCTCTATTACACCACATGAGGCAGCATCACTGGATCCTTTGGGAAAATACAACTGGCCAGAAGTTCCAATCAGAACAAGTCTCCTTCCTCCTTCTCCTGGTCCTCTTTGTGCAGATACCCTGCATCTTCAAGCAATATGGTATATTTGTCATCCTCATCATCACCTTCTCCTGCTAAGCCTCCTCATTATCCTCGGCTCAATCGTGTGACATCTATAACGGAATATTTGGCCATGAAAAAACTTTTCGCCACCAGGAATTAGCTTGCCTACAAGCTGAACCCCCACCTCACCACGGTGCTAGCGGTGCGGTCCATTGTAGAAGTGTCTTGAACTTTCACGAGTGGAAAACATGAGCCACTCCTTGCAATTCTCAATGTGGGTCAATGTTTTTTGTGGCAGTGGAGAGGCAGCACCCCAGCAACATGAGCAGGTTCTTTTGTCCCCCCATAATATCATTGGGCTGGCTCCCACAGCAAGCAATTATCCGCCTCCTCCACCTCCTGCTCCATAGACACGATCCCATCCCCAACAGCAGCAGGGTATAACTTTGCTCCCACTTCTCCACCCTACTCTCACATGTGTCAGGTCACTAGTGATGAGCGGCACAGGCATTATTCAAATTTGCTATATTTCATGAATTTTTGGCCGAATATTTGGCATGAATTCTCAAATTCGAGAATTTGTGATCTCCAGTCATTATGTACTTGATTGCAAAAATCAGCATTGTAATATATTCGCGATAAAAATTTGTGATTAAAATAGTCACGATTAACACTAAGGGGTAGGCAACTTTCCTATTTGTTGCTAGGGATGTTGATAAGTGCCGATTTTCGCGATAAATTCGCAATTAGAATATTCAAACATCCCTCTGGCTGTCACCCCGCCGACTCCACTTGGTGAGAAACACTCTCATTGACTTGTAGCATCAGGATGGTCTGCCGCTACACCGCTTGATCTGCAATGTTCCAACTGGCTGGAATTCAATATTCCACATGCTTGAGTGTACGAGCAGCGGAAATCCGTAAATGATTTTGTTGTGCACCAGACCGCCTCACCAGGAAGCATGTGTTGTTTCCAGGTCAGACAGTGGTAGCTCATGCCGTTCATACTGCAGTTGTTCCTTATCTCTCTCATATGTATTTTTTAAGACACTCTGACGCTCATGCAAGAGGTGGTGGCGAAGGAGGAGGAAGAAGAACAGTTAACACATCTTGTGAACACGGTCTGGTTAAAAAATCCAGAATAAGAATTGCCGGTGCAAGGGATATATATCCCTTGCACCGGCATCACAGATCAGCGCACAATTCTTATTCTGGCTTTTTTAACCAGACCGTGTTCATAGACTGTATCCATTTTACCAGCATTAGTAACCAGGCTGGTGTAGAATTGTTGCAGCGATCTTGCCTGAACTACAAAAAAGCGACATAGTATAGTGGGAGCGCGGGTGTTCACTTTACTTACTAGTTAACACATCTTGTGTCGACCTTGTAACTGTTGAAAACCCACAATGAGAAACTCTCATGGAGAGGTGCAGCCACTGGAGGAGGAGGAAGAGTCGGGTTGGAGAAGCAAGAGGATGATGATGAGAGGCATCTGTACAGCATACAAACAAAGTTTTGAGTGAAGTGAGTTCGGATCTATTATCCTAAGCTCGCTTCACTCATCACTACTAAGGATCATGAATAATGTTGAGCGCATCGAAGTTAACAAAGTGTAATTCAAACCGAAATTCAGGAAAAATTTGATTAGTCACAAATCCGAATTTATTGGCACTTTGTGGTAATGAATAAATTTTTCCTGAAACAACGGTAAAAAAACAAACAAACATACTCACCTCATCCATTTGATCGTGGAGAGTAATGAGGTAATTCGTAACTAATCAAATTTCTTGTCGAAGTTCAGCAAAGCAGCGAATTTTTTAAAACTTCGCTCATCTCTAGTCATGAAAAGGGGTTAGGAGATGGAAACTTTTGACCCTTCTGATCTGGGTGTCAAAATATATACTGAAGGGCTCTATGTATGTTATGACGCCCCCTCACTTCTATGAAAACCACAAAAAAATAAAAGTACTTTATATGTCTAAAATAATTTTCTTTATTTTTCCATTTTTCTTTGAGTAAATGATGCATATAACTGTACAAAAAGCCAAATGTTTAAATTATAACATTTGATCTTTCTCAAGAAAAACACTTACCGCTCTGTTGCTTATTCTCCCTTAATTAAAAAATGGATCGTTGATTTTTGATTATTTATCTTCCCTAGCAAACTCTAAAAGTCTATTTATTCATGTACTACAGAGCAGGAAACAAAGTCAATTATGTGAAGCACATGGAAGAAGTACAAGCAAAAAGCTCCTGCTTAATCCTCAAGGCAAAGCAGATCTAGAGAAGGAGAATCTGATCAAAGCGGAGAGAGCACAACAATGCCTGTAATCCTTTGTCCCAGCAGTTCTGCTCGTCTCTAGTCTTTCTGCAGTACATTTTAATGGTTAGGGTACTTTCACATTAGCATTGTTCGGATCCGGCAGACAGTTCCAGCAAATGATCTGGCAAACCGTATGCAAACGGAAAGCTGTTTTTTCCGGATCTGGATCCGGTAGACTTATTCATTGAAATACCGGATCCGTCTTTCCGGTATCATATGGAATAACGGATCCGGTATTAAATTTTTTCAAAGCTAGAAAAAACTGTGCAGATAGTAAAACCGGATCCGGCGATGTGGCAATTGCGAAAAACACTTGCTACCGGATCCGGCATTAATACATTTCAATGGAAATTAAAGGGCTTCTGTCACCCCCACTGATGTAATTTTCACTAGCTGACATTAGCTACTTGCTAATGTCAGCTGAGTTCAAACATATGTTTCCTAACTTTTTTTCTGTTTTCTATCTTCTAAAAAACTTACTTTTGTGATATGCAAATTATCTTCGCTACCAGCAAGTTGGGCGGGTACTTGCTGGTAGCCGCCGCATCTTCATGCCCTGGGAACACCCCCTCTTCTTTTGATAGACAGGGCCAGCGCGCTCTCTTCCTCCCGCTGGCCCTGTCTGCAGCTGCAATCCCGCGCCTGCGCCGTATCGGTCTTTAGTCGCGCAGGCGCTCTGAGTGAAGGACGCTCGCTTAGGCGCTCCGTCCTCAGTGCGCCTGCGCCGATGACGTCAGCCCTACACCCGGAAGAAAAGACGCCGGCATTGCCTGCTCTTTACCAGGGATGCTGGCGTCTTCTCTTCCGGGTGTAGGGCTGACGTCATCGGCGCAGGCGCACTGAGGATGGAGCGCCTAAGCGAGCGTCCTTCACTCAGAGCGCCTGCGCCGACTAAAGACCGATACGGCGCAGGCGCGGGATTGCAGCTGCAGACAGGGCCAGCGGGAGGAGGAGAGCGCGCTGGCCCTGTCTATCAAAAGAAGAGGGGGTGTTCCCAGGGCATGAAGATGCGGCGGCTACCAGCAAGTACCCGCCCAACTTGCTGGTAGCGAAGATAATTTGCATATCACAAAAGTAAGTTTTTTAGAAGATAGAAAACAGAAAAAAAGTTAGGAAACATATGTTTGAACTCAGCTGACATTAGCAAGTAGCTAATGTCAGCTAGTGAAAATTACATCAGTGGGGGTGACAGAAGCCCTTTAATGCCGGATCCGGAAAGTGCGGTAGTGTTCCAGAATTTTGGCAAGAACAAATACCGCAGCAAACTGTGGTATTTTGTCCAGTCAAATATCATACAAGGGACGGAACGGAAGACATCCTGATGCATACTGAATGGATTGCTTTCCATTCAGAATGCAGTGGGACAAAACTGAAGTGTTTTTTTCCGCTATTGAGAGACACTTTACCGGATTTCAATACCGGAAAAGAATAATGCTAGTGTGAAAGTATCCTTACTCAGGGTTCTTCTCTGTAATTGTCTAAAATACTGTTGTCTTGGAGTGACTGAGCAAGATGTTGTCTAGCCTGCAGTGGAATTCCTTAAGCTCTTCCCGACCTTTACAATGTATATGCGGCAGAAGTCAGGTCTTTAAACATGACGCACAAGCAGAAGCTGAGTGAGCACCAAAGCTTCTGGGTGCCTGTTGTTTTACACAGCAGACACCCAAAGGCAATGTCTGTGATTGTTAATAATGCCAAACATGGACATTTAACCCCTCAGATTCAGCGGTCAACCACGGCATCTGAAAGGTCTTTCCCTGAGATTGAAGTGCTCCTGGGACCAGAATGGCTCCCCTGCACTGAGATTGTGAGAGCCGTTTGGTTGCTGTGGCAGCCTTTGGCCTTTTAATGTTCCAAGACTTGCCACAGATATGAATCTATGGTGCATGTTCTATGACAGGACTCTATAGGAACATAGTGACTCTCCCTTAGACTGCAACGGTAATACATTGCAGTCTATGGGAGAAGTGATCTAAGGATCACTGTTAAAGTCCCCTGGGAGGCAAAAAAAAAAAAAAAAAAAGAAAGATATATATATAAAATTAAAATAAACCCCTTTCTCCAGATTAAAAATAAAAATATCCAATAAAAGTAACATAATTTGCACTGACACATCCCAAAATGCCTGTACTATCTATGCTAATAAAATTCGTCTGTGAGTGACGTCCGTGTGTGTGTGCCGAATAGTGAACTGCACATGCGCGGCGCACACACCAATCGGTACACACTCCACGGACTCCACAGACTGCACAGAAGGTGCCCTATACCCAACACTGCCGCACCACAGTGAGGTGGAGGAGACAAGCGGCTGTGTGGAGGAAAGATACGGCCTCATAACATGTAAGAGCAGATCCACTAATCCGCCGCGGGAGATGCAGAGCTGAGGACATGCAAATTAAGTAGCTGCTCCTCCCGCTGTGGTATTGAACATAGAGCGGCCGTCCAATCAAAGTCGCCGCCCGGACCGCCCACAAAATTAAGGCGGCCAATGAACACATGGCGCACCACACGTAGTAGGTACCGCACCCTCTTTTCATTTAGCCTGGTGTGTTATATCAGTGGGAGCCCTGTGCCGCCATTACAGGAACAGAGAGCCAAAAACACTGCAGCAGCTGCTACAAGTATTAACCAGCAGTGCCAGTCTCAGTGCCAGCTGTGTCAACCACCAGTGACAGTGCCAGTAGTCAGTGTCCACCATCTAAGGTCAGCAGTGACAGTGCCCGTCGTCCCAGTGCCAGCAATGTCAGCCACCAGTGACAGTGCCCACCATCTCAGTGCCAGTAATAAGTGTCAGCCACCAGTCACAGTGCCCCCCGTCTCAATGCCAGCAGTCAGTGATAGCTGTTTCAGCAACCAGTTACAGTGCCCGCTGTCTTAGTGTCAGCAGTAAGTGCCAGCCGTGTCAGCCACCAGTCACAATGCCTGCCATCTCAGTGCCAGCACTCAGTTGCATCCATGTCAGCCACCAGTCACAGTGCCAGCCATCTCAGTACCAGCAGTCAGTGCCAGCCGTGTCTGCCACCAGTCACAGTGCCTGCCATATCAGTGCCAGCAGTCAGTGCCAGTTGTATCAGCCACCAGTCACAGTGCCCACCATCTCAGTGCAAGCAGTCATTGCCAGTTGTATCAGCCACCAGTGACAGTGCCAGCTGTCTCAGTGCCAGCAGTCGGTGCCAGCCGTGTCAGCCACCAGTCACAGTATCCACAATCTCAGTGCCAGCAGTCAGTGCCAGCTGTATCAGCCACAAGTCATAGTGTCCGCCATCGCAGTGCCAGCAGTCAGTTCCAGCCGTGTCAGCCACCAGTGACAGTCGTCTCAATAACAGCAGTCAGTGATAGCCGTGTCAGCCACCAGTCACAGTGCCTGACATCTCAGTGCCAGCAGTTATTGCCAGCAGTGTCACCCACCAGTCACAGCGTCAGCCATATCAGTACCAGAAGTCAATGCCAGCCGTGTCTGCCACCAGTCACAGTGCCCGCCATCTCAGTGCCAGCAGTCAGTGCCAGCTGTATCAGCCAACAGTCACAGTGCCCGCCATTTCAGAGCCAGCAGTCAGTTCCAGCCATGTCAGCCACCAGTCACAGTGCCAGCCTTCTTAGAACCAGCAGTCAGTGCCAGCTGTATCAGCCACCAGTCACAGTTTCCGCCATCTCAGTGCCAACAGTTAGTGCCAGCCGTGTTAGCCACCAGTCACAGTGCCCGCAATCTCAGTGCCAGCAGTCATTGCCAGCTGTATCAGCCACCAGTGACAGTGCCAGCTGTCTCAGTACCAGCAGTCAGTGCCAACTGTGTCACCCACCAGTCACAGTGCCCGCCATCTAAGTGCCAGCAGTTATTGCCAGCAATGTCACCCACCAGTCACAGTGCCAGCCATCTCAGTACCAGCAGTCAATGCCAGCCATGTCTGCCACCAGTCACAGTGCCCGCCATCTCAGTGCCAGCAGTCAGTGCCAGCTGTATCAGCCAACAGTCACAGTGCCCGCCATTTCAGTGCCAGCAGTCAGTTCCAGCCGTGTCAGCCACCAGTCACAGTGCCAGCCTTCTCAGTACCAGCTGTCAGTGCCAGCTTTGTCAGCCACCAGTCACAGTGCCTGCCATCTTAGTGCCAGCAGTCAGTGCCAGCTGTATCAGCCACCAGTTACAGTTTCCGCCATCTCAGTGCCAACAGTCAATGCCAGCCATGTCAGCCACCAGTCACAGTGCCCGCCATCTCAGTGCCAGCAGTCATTGCCAGCTGTATCATCCACCAGTGACAGTGCCAGCTGTCTCAGTACCAGCAGTCAGTGTCAGCCACCAGTGACAGTGTTCGCCATCTCAGTGTCAGCAGTGAGTGCAAGCTGTATCAGCCACCAGTCAAAGTCCCCGCCATTTCAGTGCCAGCAGTCAGTGCCAGCCGTGTCAGTCACCAGTGACAGTGTTCGCCATCTCAGTGCCACCAGTCAGTTACAGCCGTGTCAGCCACCAGTGACAGTGACAGTTGTCTCAGTACCAGCAGTCACAGTGTCTGCCGTCTCAGTGTCAGCAGTGAGTGTAAGCTGTATCAGCCACCAGTCACAGTACCCGCAGTCTCAGTGCCAGCCGTGTCAACCACCAGTGACAGTATTCGCCGTCTCAGTGTCAGCAGTCAGTGCCAGCAGTGTCAGTGTCCGCTGTCTCAGTATCAGCAGTGAGTGCCAGCTGTATATACTGTTCCTGCTAATGTTTATGCACTATTGTTCTAGCCCCTGTTATTGTAACAGGCTTAATGTCTAGCTAATATAAATGGATTTATCATGTATGGGGAAAAAATAAAAATGGCATATTCACCATTTTTATTTCGTTGCTTCACTTCCCCAAAATAATTTAATAAAAAGTGATCAAAAAGTCCAACACACTGCAATTTGTGTGGTATAAATAAAAGCTACAGATTCCACCAAAAAAAATGATCCCTCACACAGCATTGTGTCCAAGGATAGTGTTGAGCGAACCCGAACTGTAAAGTTCAGCTTCATACTGGACTTTAGGGTTTTTGGTACCTGGACCTGAACTTTTACGTAAAAGTTCGGGTTCGAGTTCGTTGTTCGGCCATTTAATAAAGCTTGTTGAAAGGCTGCAGGGCAGCCAAACAACAAGCATTTAAGATGTGTGCCCTTAGAAGCCATCACAGCCATGCCTACTAATAGCATGGCTGTGATTGCAAAATAAATGTGGAGCCCCAGTATTGGGTCAAATCCACCATATTAAATGGCCCCTATGTCAAGATCCCACTTTTTCACAAGCTTTAAGGATGAGACGGGAAAAACCTAAACCAGTTCCCATCCAGAGACAGCTGTTTTGGGGTGTTGCCCCTCATCAGTGTGGAGTAGGATTCTGGCTAACTGGGAGCAATGCCTTGGAGACTACTCAGACAGAACAATAGCTTATCTCAGGGAGACCAGCTACAGAAAACACTGCGGCGCCTCATTTAAGAGTCTCAACACAGCAATCCAAAGTGCAAAGCTCCCTGGGAAACAGTAACATACAAAATAACTGTGGAGCCCCAGTATTGGATCCACAACACAGTAAAAGCCAGATATCCCTCAAAGGAAGAAACACCGAGCAAAGGGGTGTCTCCATTACAGAGATCACCAAATCCACCATATTAAGTGGCCCCTATGTCAAGATCCCGCTTTTTTACAAGCTTTAAAGGGGTTATCCGAGATATATTAAGTTAATCCAAACTTCTTTATCGATATATATAAAACATTTTTGTAATTGACTTACTTACTTAAATAATGCACCGTTTACATTCTGCACAATGTTGACATTTGTGCACTGACGTCACCCTGCTTGATTCTCCGTCTTCATTCAGCGCGGCTCTGGTAAGGATCGCGCATGCGCGATCCTTACCAGAGCCGTGCTGACAGATTCCACAGCGTTCAGGCTTTGGAAGCCCGCCCCTTCTTGGTCTCTGCTCTATTAGCGCGACTCTGGTAAGGATCGCGCATGCGCGATCCTTACCAGAGCCGTGCTGAATGAAGACAGAGAGGCAGAAGAGGCGGGCTTCCAAAGCCTGAACGCTGTAGAATCTGTCAGCATGGCTCTGGTAAGGATCGCGCATGCGCGATCCTTACCAGAGCCGTGCTGAATGAAGACGGAGAATCAAGCAGGGTGACGTCAGTGCACAAATGTCAACATTGTGCAGAATGTAAATGGTGCATTATTTTTAAAGTAAGTCAATTACAAAAATGTTTTATATATATCGATAAAGAGTTTGGATTAACTTAATATATCTCGGATAACCCGTTTAAGGATGTGACAGGGAAAACCTAAGCCAGTTATCCATCCACAGACAACAGATAACAGATAAGCGTATCCGCTTGGCCACTGACAATGCTGACATGTTGACTCAGATAAAAATGAACAAGGCCTGGATTGCCCTGGCCCTGACTTCTCCACTCCACCTGAGGAACAAAAGCGCAATTTAAATGAATGCTTTATAATGTACTCAATCCACAAGATTCAGATGCACCCTTTTCACCACAAAAAAAAGGGTATATGTTTGAATCTTGTTTTCTCATCCGCCTCATCCTCCGCCTCCTCTTCAATACAGAAAATATATGCCCTCACTACAATGTTTTGCAGGGTTCACTCACCTTCAGTCCCTCACCTTCAATGCTTTATACTGTCTGCTCACCTGTAGCCCATCACTGCAATGTTTTATGGGGTTCAATAGGCTTCAGGCCCTCACTTCCAATGCGTTATACCGTCTGCTCACCTGTAGGCCATCACTGCAATGTTTTATGGGGTTCTCTCACCCTCAGGCCCTCACCTCTAATGTTTTATACGGTCTGCTAACCTGTAGGCCATCACTGCAATGTTTTATAGGGTTCTCTCACCTTTAGGCCCTCACCTCTAATGTTTTATATTGTCTGCTAACCTGTAGGCCATCACTGCAATGTTTTATGGGGTTCGCTCACCTTCAGGCCCTCACTACAATTTTTTCTTGGGTCCACTCACCTTCAGGCCCTCAACTATAATGTTTTAGAGGGTAACCAGCACGCCCTTGCTCCAAATGTTTTTGAGGTTCACCAGTAGGCCATCAATGATAATTTTTCAAGGGTGTGTATGATGCCCTCCTTTATGTGTAATAAAGGGTGTATTGGAGTGCTGGTTCCTTGTAATTTTTGGCAGCCCTTTCACTTAGTGCATAGGCTTTATGAGTGCAGCAGTGTAACTGAACAATTGTAGCACCGTGTGAATGAGGCCCTCCTTTATGTGATATACAGGCTGTATCAGAGTGCATCTTCCTTAGGAAAGAATGTTTCCTAACAATTTTACCTCTAAAAATTTCTTCTTTTTTTTTTCTTGAGGGGGCGGATTTTGGCCGTTATTTTGTCGCTATGTAAAAGTGGCAGACAACTGGGATAATATGGTTCCCAGCAGCGACATTGGAGTTCAAGATGCACCCAGACATGGTACCCATGCTGTTCCATATCCATTTCAGTGGTGTTTCTGTCACTTTCTGACCTTTTCCAATGGACCAGGCACCCTCCCCTCATCCGAGCAGGGGGTGTCTGGTTGTCTCCCATTGACTTCCATTATACTCGGGTGCTCTGCTGAGCGCACAAATAATATATTAGTTATATTAATTTATCTGTCACGGATGCAGTGCAGGTGTACCTCACACATAAAATGGGTATATGTCACCCACCGAACTAACAGACGGATTAACTATATTAATTTTCCTGTCACGTATAAAGTGCCGGTGTACCTCACTCAAACAATTGGTATATGTCACCCACCGAACTATCAGACAGATTAACTATATTAATGTCCCTGTCCTGGATGCAGTACAGGTGTACCTCACAGAAAAAATGGCTATATGTCACCCACCAAACTAACAGACAGATTAACTATATTAATGTCCCTGTCCTGGAGGCAGTACAGGTGTACCTCACACCAAAAATCGGTATATGTCACCCATCAATCTAACAGACGGATTAACTATATTCATTTCCCTGTCACGGATGCAGTACCGGTGTACCTCACAGAAAAATGGGTATATGTCACCCACCGAACTAACAGACAGATTAACTATATTAATGTCCCTGTCCTGGATGCAGTACAGGTGTACCTCACACCAAAAATCGGTATATGTCACCCATCGATCTAACAGACTGATTAACTATATTAATTTCCCTGTCACGGATGCAGTACCGGCGTACCTCACACAAAAAATGGGTATATGTCACCCACCGAACTAACAGACAGATTAACTATATTATTTTCCCTGTCACTTATGCAGTGCAGGTGTAACTTACACAAAAAATGGGTATATGTCACCCACCAAACTAACAGATGGATTAACTATATTTATTTCTCTGTCACGTATGCAGTGCAGGTGTACCTCACACCAAAAATGGGTATATGTCACCCACCGAACTAACAGACAGATTAACTGTTATATTTCTGTGTCAGGGGTGCAAAGCTGGTGTATTGCACCCACAAAAAAATCACTATAGGTCACCCACAGAATAAATAGCCAGATAAGATTCCTAACACTCTCCCTCACTTCAATTGCCTGCTTCCTGTCCCTGCACTTCTCAGAGCTGATGGGCAATGCTACATGTGATCCAGCTTGTATAAAGGCAGGGTCACATGATGCACTGGCCAATCACAGCCATGCTATTACTAGGATTACTAGGCATGGCTGTGATGGCTTCTAAGTGCCCATAGCTTAAAAGCTTGTTGATTGGCTGCCCTGCAGCCTTTTAACAAGCTTTATTAAATGCCCAACCACCGAACTCAAACTTTTACTGCAAAGTTCGGGTTTGGGTCGGGGTACCCAAACTCACAAAGTTCGGTACCACCACCAACCCAGTTATGCATTGAGTCCTTCACCTTCACCTGAACCTCTTTCTTATGATGGTGCAAATGCAAAAGCTGATGCTTCCCACATAAACACTGTAGTGAAAGAAGAAGAAAAACAACATCACAGAGCGCTGCATAGAGAGACACCTGAGTGTTATACAATGTTGCAGAAAATCGCTGCTCTCCTTACATTGTTGTGATTAGTCACATCAACTATAATGGCATTGACATAATATGCAGGTGATGGCTGGACTTGTTGCTTGGTCTTGTGGATGCACATTGAGGTTAGGGGAGAGCTTAGACGTGCTGATTTGTGGTACGATTTTTTTTATTTATTGTTTTACATAACTAAAAAAATAACGTTTGGAAAGTGCTGGTCCAGCATCCCTTAGTTTTTTTGTTCTCACCACAATTCTCACACAAGTCATCAATAGGAAGACTATCTTTAGTATCTTCTATTGCACATGGCATGTTGTTGCCTCTTCTTAGGAAAACAGATGGTGCCCCATTAGGAGGGGGCAGTGAAAACAAAGATAATACAAGTGAAAGGCTTTTCGGAGGCCACAAGGAGGAGGAACAGAAGGAATGCTGTGAGTTTTAGCTCAAAGATACAGTGTCAGAGGTAACATCGATATCATCCTGCTTTGACTGAGAGAAGGAGTGAGCCATTCAGTCCAGAATTCCACCCCCTTTATCCAAGATAATGGATAAGAGTGCTGTGGTTTGCTATTAGTACTACTGGCAAGAAGGAAAGCACTGCTATTGCTGTTTTCACTACTATAGCCACCTACATTCTCACTTTTGGATGATGAGGCACGTGTCTTTAGTTTTCCGTTGTTTACCAGACATTTTATTATGAGGCCTAGCTAAACAATAACAAGTCACAGTTTTTTTGTTTTTTTTTGGTAATTAAAAGATGAACAATTAAACGCCCTATGCTATGCACGCACAGTACACTGGTATTGACAATTTACAATGACACATTAATGCAGTATAATGTATTGAATTAAACAGGTATATTGATGTAGTACAATGTGTTGAATTTAACCTGGTCTATAAACGCAGTACAATTCGCTAAATTAAACTGGTATATTAACGCAGTACAATGCATTAAATGAAACACTGATACAGTACAATGTTTTGAATTTAACTGGTATATTGCAAATTAAGTGTTTCCAGCTAATTGAAAGTTGTTGGAAGTGCTGGGAATATGACTATAAAATACTTAAGCCCTATAGAAACTTGAGGTTTAAAAAAAATCTGGCTACTCATCCACAGAAAAAAATGATTTGCAGGCTTTCCCTTTCAGATAAAAGTCTGAATTTTCTAACTATTCATTTAATCCACCTAACTAAATATATCCGTAAACCATCCATGCAACAGGGTAATTTGGCTGGCTTGTGGTTGTAATTGGTGTCTGTCAGGAAACATGACAAGCTGAGCTCAGAATGGCTTCTGTGTTTTGCACATTACACAAAGCCTAAAGGACCTGCTAATAATCTGCCTCCTGATTGGCTGACAGGCTGTCTGCCAATAATGGTAGATGTGGGCAAACTCCACCCCCCTCACTCCCAGCATAATGTGAACCTCAGTCTACATCCTCCCTGCCTTATTTCCCTCGCATTGTAACTGTAAAATGTTTAATGTCCTTTTGCGTAGTTCATTCAAAGAAAATTTCTAAAATTTAAGATTTAAGATTTGTAATGAATCCGATTAGTTTAAAATTGACCTGCAAACCATTTGGGACATTCACTCATCTTGCCTATAATAAAGTACAAAGTGCTATAAATCCTTAAACACCTTCATGCAATACTAGTCATGCACGCAAGTCCATGTTCAGTTATATGACTGTATTTACAAGTAGTGTTGATCACGAATATTCTAATTGCAAATTTTTATCGCGAATATCGTCACTTTGAGAATTCACGAAGATCTAGAATATAGTGCTATATCCTCGTAATCGCAAATATTCTAGATTTTTTTCATCAGTACCCTCACTGCTTCTTGCTTGTGGGCCAATGAGAAGGATGCAATATCTTTGTCTGAGCTTAGTAACATCTCTAGCAACCAATAGGAAAGTTGCCTACCCCTTACTATATAGCAAACTCCCCAGCAGCCATTTTCTGCTGTTTTTTGCAGTTCTGAGAGAGAGAGCAGTGCCATTGCTGTGCTCTGTGCTTTGCAGACTCATCTGGATCCTTATTCAATTACATTAGATAGTTAGCTCATATATATATATATAATACAGATAGTTAGTGGGAGATAGTCAGAGTAGGTTAGATTGTGATAATATAGTGCAGCTGATAGGTTCCAGTGCAGGGTGTTAGGTAGTGTGATAGGAATTACTGTGCTGTGATAGGGATTAGTGTCTAGCAGCTTGAAAAATGTAGCAAAAGTGAGTCACGCCTGCGCATATTACATTGCCGATTACAATGACTGGAGATCACGAGTTCTAGAATTTGCGAATTTATGGCGAATATTAGGCCAAAGGTTTGCAAAATATCGTGAAAATGAATATTGCCTATATTTCTCATCACTATTTACAAGTATTTCCTCTTAAATACTAGAAGAATAAACCAGCTCAATACACAAGGTAAGTTATGGCAATTTAATACAATAAAATAAATGCAACACTATTTCGGCCCAAACTGAAATACATTAAACAGAGCTCATGCAAAATAGATTATATAGAAAGCTAATAAAAAACATAGGTGACCACAAGGAGACATACTTTACCCTGTGTGTTGAGCTGGTTTATTCTTTTGGCATTTAATTGTCGTTTGCGTTTCTTCAAGGATTAGCATTACCCGAAATAACAAGGCTGGGTCCATTGAGTCCAGATTGGTATAATACCTATATTTTAGAAAGTATCTCCTCTTACTTTCAGGTGAAATCCTGTAAAAGCTCCTATATCTTTACAACATCTAAATGATACATTATTATATTTAGCTCCTTCAAAATGTTCAAGTTAATCTTGTGTTCTGCTAAATCTTCTCATCCTTGAACATGACAGCACGCAACAGAGCTGCACTCTGAAACGAAGAACATTTTCTTTAAATATGTTCTCATTTTTAGTATGGAGTCTTACAGAGACCTGAAATCAGCACAGTGTAGTGTTATGTAAAGCTGTTAGTGTCCTGCTTATCAACTACCAAGGTATAATTAGTCCACAGGGAACCATAAATGACTACCTCGAATTGGAGCTACAACAAAGATCCATTAGGGTCATTCAAGACTGACATAATATAACAGATTTGTGCAGTGTGTTTCCAGAGAGTATGCCCTTCCTTGGATGGAATAACTTTTATTAGGCAAGCAAGAATAGAGAAAGATAATATAATACTGTAAGACGTCTAGTAAAGTGTCTTACAATATTACTATTACCATCTGCTTAAAACGAACAACTTACAATCAGTGTCTAAAACACAAAATGAATGGGCAGTGCAGAAGCTCCTTGGCGCAGGGATTTGAAGGCACAGCAGATGATAAATATTAAATCATCTGATCTCGATAGAACTAATTTATGGGATGTTTCCAGAGAATACTCTAAATCTTAAGTAAAAAAATATCCAGATTTCAACCATTCAATGTTTTCATGTGCACTCTAAATGTACATTGTAATGACTTTCCTCCCTGTACATTTTCTAAAGGCAACAATAGCCAGTGCCTAGGGGGTTGGCATTTGGGTCAGCAATTCTTTAAGTTTAAGATTTTTTACTTTTTTTTAATAGCACCCATAATCCATGAAAATAGGGCAGTATCTGTAAAAAATAAAAAATGAAATTAGGTGTCACCCCCTGGTGATGCGTCAGCATCCTTAGCAACAGGATGCAATGCTCTGTTTCTCCCTGTAGCAGGCGTGTGGTTGGGGATAATAGCAGTGGGCTAATTGCTCAGCTGCTTAATTCCTGTGTACTAGAGTCCGTGACTAATGGAGCGCTGAGATGGATCTATCAGGTTCTGATCCAGGGACTCAGTGCTCGATTTAAACCCCTTCCTGTTCATACACCAGTGCCAGTGATTGTCTCTGACACACTAGCTATGATCCTGGTTCCTTATTTCTGTGCTTATGGGATTGCTCGTTCCTCTGACTCCGGCTTGACTTCTGACTGCTCTCTGTCTCTCCTTTGGTGCTGCATTGTCTATCTGGTTTTGATCTTGGCTTGTCTTCTGACCACTCTCTGTCTCTCGTTTGGCACTGCATAGCTTGTCTGGTTCTGACCCATTTATGTACAACTCTGGTATTTTGTTTGTCTGTCTTTGTTTGTTAGTCCATCTGCAGTTAAATAGCATGGGACCGTCAACCAGTTGCAATCTAGCTATCTAGGGCTTGTACTGTAAGTAGGTAGGGAAAGGCCTGGGTTCTAGCCTTAGAGCTCACTATCCTTTTCTGTCACTACTGTGGGGAGTCGCTCTGGTAGACAGCGGTGCGGGTGCAGTTTAGAGGCAAAACAAGGAGTCCAGATGGTGCATCAAACAGTGTTTTATTCACACTTGCACGCCACAAATGAAAAGCAGTCTCTTGGTGACAGTTCACACACAACGGAAATACTGTGGCAAAACAAAAACAGGCCAACACAGGGTCCAGTCACCTTGGGTGGTTTAGGTGCGGGTTCACACCTAGCAGTCGGCTCAGCCGCAGGCGATTCCACCTTCAGATCGCAGGGAAACACCACCTTGCTGAGCTCCTTCCTCCAGGACAGAGAATTCCTCAGCCCTGTTTGCAGGCTCCAGGATAATCACACACCCAGACACAGCTGCTGGCTGCGTTTTATACCCAGCCCCAAAACATGGACTGGACCGTGGGGAGCAGCCACCCACCCTACTCTTTAGCTGCTCCCAGTAAGAGCCGGCCCGGATCGGCTTTGCAGCCATGCTATTTAACAGAGCAGCACTAGCTGCTGCAGACCAAAAACCCCGGCTCTTACCTCACCGAGGCCAGCAACCTCGGTGACACGTACCTGCTATCAAAAACAACACCTTGCACCCTCTTACACACCCCCCCCCTTTGTTCAACCCTGAGGGGGTGAACACACGTGAGGCAGTGGACGCGGGACAGGGCATCTGCGTTGCCCTGTAAGCGGCCTGCCCTGTGTTCCACGAAGAATTTGAAATTCTGAAGAGATAGGAACCACCTGGTGACCCGAGCATTCCTCTCCTTGGCCTGACTCATCCATTTGAGGGGGAATGGTCGGTCACCAGACGGAACCTCCTCCCTAACAAGTAGTAGCGGAGAGATTCGAGTGCCCACTTGATAGCCAGGCACTCCTCTCCACTATACTATATCTAGACTCGGCGGGATTGAGCTTACGGCTCAGGAAGACAACGGGATGTTCTTCCCCGTTGACCTCCTGAGACAGTACCGCACCGAGGCCTACCTCCGAGGCGTCGGTCTGTACGACAAACTCCTTGTTGAAGTCGGGTGTCACCAAAACCGGGGACCCACACAGGGCCGACTTCAACGCGGCGAAAGCCTCCTCCGCCTTTTCACTCCAGCTAACCCTCCCAGACTTTCGCCCCTTCAACAGGTCTGTCAACGGCGCTGCTATTGTGGCAAAGTGGGGCACAAACCTCATGTAGTAACCTACAATCCCCAGGAACGACTTTACCTGCCTGGTGGTGACCGGTCGGGGCCAGTTACGAATGGCCTCTACCTTGGTTACCTGAGGTTTGATGACTCCCGCCCAATTACATATCCCAGATATTTTGTCTCCTCTAACCCTATGGAGCACTTCTTTGGGTTAGCGGTCAGTCCGGCTTTCCTCAGGGCATCCACTACCGCCTGCACCTTGGGTAAATGGCTTTCCCAGTCGGTGCTGTGGATGACTACATCATCTAAGTAGGCCGAGGCGTACCGACGATGTGGTCGCAGCACTATGTCCATTAACCTTTGGAAAGTGGCGGGGCGCCATGCAGGCCAAAGGGTAACACCTTGTAGTGATACAGGCCCTGCGGGGTAACAAATGCGGTTTTTCCTTAGCCGACTCCGTTAAGGGTACCTGCCAGTACCCTTTAGTGAGGTCCAGCACAGAAAAATAACGGGCTTGCCCTAAACTTTCAACCAGCTCGTCTACTCGGGGCATGGGATACGCGTCAAACTTGGACACTTCATTTAATTTGCGAAAATCGTTGCAGAACCGCAACGTCCCATCCGGCTTGGGTATCAGGACTATGGGACTGGCCCACTCACTTTTCGACTCCTCAATGACATCGAGCTTCAACATTACTTGCACTTCCTCCGCGATGGCCCGTCGCCGAGCCTCGGGTACCCGGTATGGTTTTAACCGGATCTTGGCCTGAGGCTCAGTGACGATGTCATGTTGGATGAGAGACGTGCGGCCAGGGAGGTCCGAGAACACATCCGTGTTCCGACTGATGAACTCCCTGACTTCCTGAACTTGTTTGGAAGACAGGCTGTCTGCAATTTTACCGTGGTTACTGCTTCACAGGCCTCGAACTGTGGGGCTGGACCCTTTCACCTAGAAGCCCTGGCCGGGGGCTGTGGTCGTCGGCCGTGTCCCTATCTTTCCACGGCTTAAGTAAATTCACGTGGTACACCTGCTCCGGCTTGCGCCGCCCTGGCTGGTGTACTTTGTAATTTACTTCCCTACCTTCTCGATCACCTCATAGGGGCCCTGCCACCTAGCTAGGAATTTGCTGTCAAGGGTGGGTACCAGAACCAACACTCGATCTCCCGGATTGAAGCCCCGTACCCGAGCCTGACGATTATACACCCTACTCTGGGCTTGTTGTGCTGCCTCCATATGCTCCCGGACCAGCGGCAACACCCTTTCTATCCGTTCCTGCATCTGGGTGACATACTCAATGACACTTTTGTGGGGGACAGGCTGTTGTTCCCATGCTTCCTTGGCGATATCCAACAGGCCCCGAGGGTGTCTGCCATAAAGCAGTTCGAAGGGCGAGAACCCAGTAGAGGCCTGGGGTACCTCTCGCACTGCGAACATGAGATAGGGCAGAAGCAGGTCCCAGTCCTTCCCATCTCTAGACACCACCCTCTTTAACATATTTTTTAGAGTTTGGTTAAACCTCTCAACAAGACCGTCTGTTTGCGGATGGTAAACGGACGTCCGTAACTGCTTTATACGCAACAATTTACACAGTTCCCTCATTACTTTGGACATAAAAGGGGTCCCTTGGTCTGTCAGAACCTCTTTTGGCAGGCCCACACGGGAAAACATCTCCATTAACTCTTTGGCAATGAGCTTAGCTGAGGTATGTCGCAGAGGCACCGCCTCGGGATACCGAGTGGCATAGTCGAGAACTACCAGAATGTGTTGGTGGCCCCTGGCAGACTTTGGTACAGGCCCAATTAAATCCATAGCGATTCGCTCGAACGGTACTTCAATAATTGGCAGAGGTACCAGAGGACTACGGAAATGTGGCTGGGGGCTAGTTATCTGACAGGTCGGACAGGACTTACAATAATTCTCTACCTCCTTGAACACACTGGGCCAATAAAACCGCTGCAGTATGCGGTCCTGGGTTTTCTGCCACCCCAGGTGTCCCCAAGAACATGTTGGTGGGCAAGCTCCATGACAAGCTTGCGATACGCTGTGGGCACCACCAACTGTTCAACAGGTTCACCTCGGATTTGGTTCACCCGATACAACATATCCTGCAGAACAATAAATCGTGGGAACATTAATTCAGCCCCTGGTTTCTGGGGTTTACCATCAATTTCCAGCACATTCTCCCAGGCCCTGGTTAGGGTTTGGTCCCGGTGTTGTGCGGTCCCAAAATTTTCCCCGGAGACATTGAGGTCTGCCAACTCAGGCCCCGGTGGCAAGTCCTCCGTGTCTCCCACCATTACACTCAGTGGGGTTGTCTCCCCCACTACCGCTGCAGCAGTGGTCACCCCTACCGCTGGCCCTTCAGACTCGGGCTCCCAGGGTTCTGGCCTTCCAGGGGTATCAGGCCACTCTGCTAGGGTTACCCCTGTCTCAGGGCTATTAGTCACTTTCATCTCAGGCCACAGTGACGGAAAACCAGGAAGTCTCTCCCAATTATTAGTTCATAGGGCAGCTTTGTGGAGATCGCCACTTCACAAGTCCAGGTGCCGGCCGCCGTGGACAGAGACATTACAGCCGTGGGATAGTCCTTTAAGTCTCCGTGTATACACACCACACCAACTTTCCGGCCCGTATACTGGGGGGCTGTACCAGGGCAGCACTTACCAGGGTTACCAGGCTCCCTGAGTCCAACAGCGCCACTGCCAGGTTATCCCCGATTTGCACCTGGCACAGATGTCGATTGTCTATTGTCTCGGGGTGCCGGTCGCACACAGTCTCCGGGCATACATGGAAGCCCGGTACCCATAATTAATCTCCATGGGTTCCCCCACTGTGGACAGTCGGCCCTTACGTGGCCAGGCTCGTGACACCGCCAGCAGACTACTGGGGAGGGATCTGCAAGGGGTACATCCCGGGCGGGTTTGGCCGGCCGCCGGGACTGGGGTGGAGGTTTCCGGGGTTTGACTGGCCTCCTCCCAAAAGAACCCCCTGCAGGTTTCTGGTGGCCTCATATCGCTCCACCAGGTCGACCATCTCAAGGGCATTGGTGGGGGATACCTGGCCGATCCAGTGCTGGAGAGGGTATGGCAAAGACCTCCAGAATACATCTGCTAACAGACGGTCGAGCATAGCAGTGGGAGTCAGTATGTCTGGCTGCAGCCATTTTGCAACCGATGTAGCAGGTCATAGTATTGTGGTCTGGCGGGTTCAGCCGGGTTAAATTCCCACTGATGCACCCGCTGGGCCCGGACCAAAACATTCACCCCCAGTCTTGCTAGAATCTCACCTTTCACGGTCGGGTAGTCAGCTGCCTGGACATCTGCCAAATCGAAAAAACTTGCTGGGGTCCGGCTGCCAGGAACGGAGCAACCACCTCGGCCCACTGGTCACGGGGTAACTTTTCCCTCACGGCGACCTTCTCAAAGACGGCTAGGTATGTCTCCACGTCGTCTGCGGGGTCATCTTTGGGATCGCCGCACGGACCGCTTTCCGGGCATCATGGAGCGTGGTGGGACGCTCCTGCCGCCTGTAATGCCATCACATGTTGCAGCAATAACTGGTTGGTCTCCCGCTGCTGCACGTTAGCCTCTATGAGGGCTTTCACAGCAGCCTCCATGTTGCCAGAAATCACAGGCTGCAACTTTGCCGGCCTAATATAGGACATACACTTTTGCTCAGCAAACAAAGTTCGGCGTTCACGCCAGCCTCACTGCGCATGCCCGCATCCGACACCAAATGTGGGGAGTCGCTCTGGTAGACAGCGGTGCGGGTGCAGTTTAGAGGCAAAACAAGGAGTCCAGATGGTGCATCAAACAGTGTTTTATTCACACTTGCACGCCACAAATGAAAAGCAGTCTCTTGGTGACAGTTCACACACAACGGAAATACTGTGGCAAAACAAAAACAGGCCAACACAGGGTCCAGTCACCTTGGGTGGTTTAGGTGCGGGTTCACACCTAGCAGTCGGCTCAGCCGCAGGCGATTCCACCTTCAGATCGCAGGGAAACACCACCTTGCTGAGCTCCTTCCTCCAGGACAGAGAATTCCTCAGCCCTGTTTGCAGGCTCCAGGATAATCACACACCCAGACACAGCTGCTGGCTGCGTTTTATACCCAGCCCCAAAACATGGACTGGACCGTGGGGAGCAGCCACCCACCCTACTCTTTAGCTGCTCCCAGTAAGAGCCGGCCCGGATCGGCTTTGCAGCCATGCTATTTAACAGAGCAGCACTAGCTGCTGCAGACCAAAAACCCCGGCTCTTACCTCACCGAGGCCAGCAACCTCGGTGACACGTACCTGCTATCAAAAACAACACCTTGCACCCTCTTACACTACCTACAGTTGCAACATATTAACAAGACATTTTAAAAAGTACTTAGCATATTCAGTGATCAGGACCGCAGGGGAAATGTGTGAGTGTGGTGGCCTGATGGGTGTAGTAGTTGGTACTCACATTTCTGTAGCTCCCTGGGCTGGCATGCAGTGAGTGGAAGGATAGCACGGGTTTCCTTGGGGGCACACTCAGGTGTTGAGGGATCTCCTGCCGGATGGTAGTCGAGGTGCCCTTGGTGGTATAGGTTTTAAGGTGCAGGGAAGGCAGGATCCCTGAGGTTAGTGATGCCACCGCCCTTGGTTCCAAGTAGGTAATACGTTCACACAATAAAGAGACTATTTTTCTTAACAAATTCCCAGTACTTTACTGAAGCTGATCTAAAGGTCATCAATGTGCACAAAAGTCATTTACAGCAAGGCAGCTTCTACAATGGTTCAAGTAAGTTCTCAACAGTTGCATAAGAGGTTGTTTTCCTCTATAGCAATTAATCTTCCTCTCTTGTTTCTCCAGGCTGAAGGGATGTACTATCTCTGCTGTACTGTATAGTCATATACTTCGATTCACAATAGCTGCTCTATCCTATCTAGGAATACTATCTTCTGACAGGTGACCTTTCTGTCTTTGGTGATGGTGGGTAGATGGTAAATTGGAATCTCTCCACCAAATGCAGAGGAGGCTAGAGCCTGATAACCAACAATTACAGTACCATATTCTGCCAATATTCTCACTCCCTCTCTAGGTTGCCTGGATCTTTTGTAATCTTTCCTTTCTATGGGCTGGTACATGGAACTATCTCTGGAGTCTAGATAACTCTCCAGATTGGCTGCTGAGCTGTTGTTTCTCCCTCAGACAACACAATACTCTGTACTGACTTCCTTCCTCTTAGAGAGAGAAAGGTGGAGTCAGCCCAAACCACCCCACCCCAATCATCAATTATTGTGATTGCATCCTGTGCTATCTACCGTATATGTAGTTGATATCCATCATTGCAATCTTGCCAGTGATGATAATAAGATGAGTGCTGAAAACAAATCTGTGCAGACCGAGAGATGGCACCTATGGATCACCGACCGTCTGACAATGTGCAGTGAGCCTTTGAAGAGCCAGAGCAGAGGATGGGAGCGGTAGTGGCTCTAATTTTAGTTTTTAGATTTAGCCTGTTGCTTCCTAGGGCCAGTACAGTGAGATAAGGGTGAACCCTTTCTTACCTCAGAGCACTCCCTGTAGTTGGGGCCTGTCTGATAATAGTTTGGAGGATTGGTAGTTGTATAGGTGCCTGACAGGAGATGTAGGAGTACAATGGCTAGTGTATGGTGTGTAGAAGTCAGGAAACCAGGCCACTAGAAGAAGAATGAACATCTATTTTTACTTGGGTGCAATAGAGGACTTGTTGTACATCCAACAATAATCTGTACACAGTGCAAACCATTTTACGAGATGGCTAGGTATGGAGGCTGGCACAGTGGCCAGTAATGACAGGCTTGGTATGTTGTCTTGCTAAAATCTCTCTAGAATCTCTGGCTAGCAACAGTAATCTGCCACTTGTGGCTGTACTGTTTATTGCAAGAGGCACGTCTTGACTGGACGGGGTTAAGCGTGATGGGTATCTTAACGGTAATCCCTCGCCAGTAGCAATGTGTGGTTAGCAGTGGACACAGGTTACCTTGCTGAATCCTATGCTTGACCATGCATATTATCAGCTCTGATTTCTTCATCTCTTTCTTCCTGTAGCAGAAGCAGTAACTTTGACAGAGATCAGTTAGTCCCTGGATCTTGAGGCATAAGGAGAAGGAGCACATGGAATTGCTTTTCCCTCCTCACTCATATTAGCAATAGTCCTCTAGACAGGAAGTTGGACCAGCCCACTCCTGCTAAGAGGGGAGGAATGGGGTTTTTAACCCTGTCCCTGCTAACCACACCAGGTCATGCTGCGTGTACATAAACATACCATAACATTACTTTACAATAGGAACAAACCAATAGCACATACCTCCTGTACTGGAGTATTGCACATACAGAAAATAATTGTCCAAAAATACAAAACAGACAGCAGGTAGAAAAAGAGAGCAAAACAAATCCCAAAGAATTACTAAAATATATAAATGGTAAAAAACCTAGGTCTGTGCAGGTAGGTCCACTAAATAATGTGAAATGGGGGGGGGGGGGGGCCCTAGTCACTGAAGATAAGGAAAAGGCAGAGTTACTAAATGGGTGTTTTAGCTCTGTATATACAAGAGTATAGAAAGGAGCTGATATCTGTGGTGCTGGGGCTGTTAGTACATCCAGTAATATACTCAATTGGCTAACTGTAGATATGGTCCAAGATAAGTTAAAAAAAGTAAATGTGAGCATGGATCTGGTCCAGATGGATTACACCCAAGAGTGCTTAAAGAGCTCAGTTCAGTCATTGCCCAGCCCCTGTTTATAATTTTCATAGATTCTCTAGGTACTAGTACAGTGCCAAGTGATTGGTGCAAGGCAAATGTGATACCCATATTCAAAAAAGGACGTAGGTCCTTCACAGGTAATTATAGACCAGTTAGTTTAACTTCTGTTGTGGGAAAAATGTTTGAAGGACTTTTAAGGGACTATATATAGGTGTATGTGACTGTAAATAATATTATAAGTGATAACCAGCATGTGCTTACCAAGGAAAGAAGTTGTCAGACTAACCTGATTTGTTTTTATGAGGAGGTGAGTAGAAGCCTGAACAGAGGGACTGTGGTGAACAGGGGCTGTGGATGTAGTGTTTCTGAATTTGGCAAAGGCTTTTGATCCTGTCCCTCATAGACGTTTAATAGGTAAAGTAAGGTCTATATGCTTGGTAGTGATGAGCGGCAGGGGCAATATTCGAATTCGTGATATTTCGCGAATATTTTGGTGAATATTCGCCATATATTCGAAAATTCGCAAATTCGTAATCTCCAGACAATATTTTCTTGTTAGCGAAAATTCGCATAAAAATTCGCATAAATTCGCATAAAAATTCGCATGAACTGGCATTTAAAAGATACCAGCTTATGCGATTTTTTATGCTAATTTATGCGAATTTTTATGCTAATTTATGCGAATTTTATGCGAATTTTCGCTAACAAGAAAATAATGACATTATTTTCTTGCATGCGAAAATTTTCATATGAAAAATTCACATAAAGCGAATATTCGCAATTGCGAATATATTTTGCGATATTCTAAATATTCGCGAATTCTCGAAGTGCTGATATTCGCAATTAAAATTCGCAATTCGAAAATTCGTGATCAACACTAATGCTTGGGAAGTATAGTTTTTAATTGGATTGAAAACTGGCTGAAGGACCGTGTCAATGATTCCTATTCAGAATGGTCTGGGGTTATAAGTGGTGTACCCCAAGGTTCAGTGCTGGGTCATCTTTTATTTAATTTATTATTAATGATATTGAGGACGAGATTAATAGCACCATTTCTATTTTTGCAGATGATACTAAGCTATGTAGAACTGTACAGTCTATGGAAGATGTCCATATACTACAAGTTGACTTGAACACTCTGAGTGATTGGGCATTGGCTTGGCAAATGAGGTTCAATGTGGACAAATGTAAAGTTATGCATCTTGGTAATAATAATCTCTGTGCTTCATATGTCCTAGGTGATGTAACACTGGGAGACTCACTTATAGAGAAAGATTTGGGTGTTCTTGTGGATGGTAGATTAAATTACAGCATACTGTACAATGTCTATCATCTGCTTTTAAGGATACCAGGATATTGTCATGCATTAAACGAGGCTTCAATTTGCGGGACAGGGATGTGATTTTGCCACTTTATAAAGCGTTGGTGCGGCCTCACCTGGAATATGCAGTTCAGTTCTGGGCACCAGTCTATAGAAAGGACGCACTGCAGCTGGAAAAAGTACAGAGGAGAGCGACTAAACTGATAAGGGGCATGGAGGGTCTTAGTTATGAAGAAAGATTAAAAGAGCTGAATTTATTTAGTCTTGGGAAGAGACGTCTAAGGGGGGACATGATTAACCTATACAAATATAAAAATGGTCCATACAAAAAATATGATGAGAAACTGTTCTATGTAAAATGCGCTCAAAAGACAAGGGGGCACTGCCTCCAATTGGAGAGGAAAAAGTTCAGTCTCTGGAAGTATCAAAGCTTCTTTACTGTAAGAACTGTGAATCTGTGGAATAGACTTCCTCAGGACGTGGACACAGCAGGGACAGTGGACAGTTTTAAAAAGGGTTTAGATAAATTCTTAAAAGTAAACAACATTAGTGCTTTTGAAAACGTGTAGAAATTTGAGTCTCACTTCTTTCTGGGATTCGCTTCCTCCCTACCTATCCCTTGGTTGAACTTGATGGACTTGTGTCTTTTTTTAACCGTATTAACTATGTCATCTGGCTTCTATCAAATAATAAATTGGTATATGCCAGAAAAGTAAGTGTTCTTTTGGCTGAGGTAATTATAATGTAATTTGCCACTTAAATTTTTACAAACCTGAAAGCTGGATCTTAGTCATTGGAACTGATATCACAGTCAAATCAGGCTACTAATTTCCTGCAGTGATAATATGGTGGATGCCTGCTGGTGGACGAAGCTGGCAAAACTCAAATTAAAGTATCTGAATGCCCACTGAAGCTGAAAGCTGGAAGAGGAGCTGCAGGGAGCAGAGCAGAAGTGAGTACTGTGCCTTCTAATGTTTTATACACTCCATTGGGGACTGGAAAGAAGGTCCTCATACTGGACATTCCCTTTAATAGTCTTATGGGACAGACAATCCAGTTACTGGATGCTGGCCTAAGGCCCAGTGCATCCTTTGACAGTTTCAGATGTCGGACCTAGTTTAGGATGGTCTCTTTACCATACCCAAACCTGGGCCCACTAAATAGTTTATCCTTCTGGAGAACCAGTTAAACCTTGAACTTCCTAGTACATTGTGGAACATATTTCAAAACTGACAAAATGTAACTCTCAGAATGTATTTTTTTTTTTATAGCTTTGAAATATAAAGGTGGTAAAGAAAAGAAAATGTTAAACATAATACTAATAAGTAGAAATAGAGATATTTTTAAACATGCCCGCTGTGAATTTCTATAACATAGTCACTAAAGGCTGGGTTAGGGATATATATTAATGGACACAATTCTGTTTGGATACATTAGTCTTGTACTTTCCCGTTAATGAAACATATAACCTTTGGTATTTAGAAGATCAGATGTTAATTGATTATGAAGTACACTCAGCAGCTTGTGTACCACTTGAATGTAACTTGGCACGACGAAGACAATTCTGCTTTGCTTGTAGACAATTAGGGCTTAAGAAGCTCAAAGTTGTTGCTAGGTTGCATATTTGGTCATTATGCTGTGATTTCAGTTTCTAATGTTGGTTATGATAATGGGAAACATTGTCATCATTATGACATATACAGGATCCTTCTGTAGAGACTTTAATAGGTTCTACTTTCTGGCATATTTTCTAAGGAGTTAAAAATACAGAATGCAGAATGCTAAAGCAAATCAAAATCATACTACTCACCCAATGAAATCCCATTATTCTGGTACCTAAAAGCCTTTAAATGGGTTGTCCACTCCATACTGGGGAAAGGCCATCAAATTCTGATCAATGGGAGTCCAAGACCTTGCACCCCTTGACGGTCAGCTGTTCATCAGAGACAGGTGCTGGAACTACAATGCTCATCCATTGTGAATTCAATGGAGCTGGTTACCACAGCACTGCTCCCATTCGCTTCAGCGGTAACCAGTTCAGTGCACTACAGAAGGGATGAGCTATGTACTGTAGTTCCAACACCTGCAATACTTCAGGCCCCAGAACAACTGTTGGGTATTGGACCCCAAAAATCAGATTTTGATGGGCTATCTTTAGGATAGGCCATCAGTATAAAAGTAGTGGACAATCCCTTTAAGAGCTTTTAGGTACCGGACTAATAGAATTTCATTGGGTGAGTAGTATGTGTTTGATTTATTTCTGTATTTTTCCACACCACTACGGGACTAGAGTGGACTTTTTAAATATTGCACTTGATAAATCTGGCTAGAAATTGTAACTCGGTCTTCAAAATATGTGTACACCCATTAGTAAATACAAAGTACCAGGAAGGGTGTAGAACAGAGTTAGGCTGCGTTCACCCTAGCGTTTTCAATTCCACTATTGAGATCCATCATAGGATCTCAATAGCGGAGAAAAACACTTCAGTTTTGTCCACATTCATTGTTAATGAGGACAAAACTGAACTGAACAAAACGGAATGCACCAAAATGCATTCCATTCCATTTGGTTGCATCCCCATTGCAGACAGAATTACGCTGCAAGCAGCATTTTTCTGTTTGCGGTGTGCTGCGGAGCAAGATGGAGCCGTCTTGACGCACAATGTAAGTCAATGGGGATGGATTCATTTTCTCTGACACAATAGAAAACGGATCCGTCACCCTTTCACATTCAATGGCGTTCATGATGGATCCGTCATGGCTATATGAGACATAATACAACCGGATCCGTTCATGACGGATGCATGCGGTTATATTATTGTAACGGAAGCGTTTTTGCAGATCCATGAGGGATTAGCAAAAAACCCAAGTCTGAAAGTAGCCTAATGTAATGCAAAACCTTCTTAACTGTGTCATATTTCCTACACCACAGTCAAAACAAACAAAAACACTCCACTTTTCTGGAACAAAGTCTTTCTAACATTGCCTCCGAAATGTTTACAACCTAAAAGGCGTCAATTTATTGCATTCAAAGCTACCTCCCTCTGCCACTAAGCCTTGCCCCCTTTCCACTGCTTTGATATCTGAGGCAAAAAAGATGTCTGCATGGTGGGGCTTAAAAACATGAAAAAAAAGATGACACTGCCCAGGTCCCTGCTGCTCTCTACTTCCCGCTTCCATCATTACACACAGGAAATGCCCACTCAGACTGACTGCTGACTGAGGCCGGTCACTGCTGCAGTCAGTGACTGGCATTTCCAGCATGTCGAGACATGAACTGGAAGTAGAGAGCTGCAGGACCCAGGCATTTAGAATCAATGAGGCGTCTGTTCTTCTATGTTTTTTTAGCTCCTCTGAGCCCACTGGAAAGCCCTTTACAGGAACAGTCCTCAATAACTGGTACATTGTAGACCCTGAAGGGGATGGTTCATGATGACACAGGGATTCTCTATTTGGTGTCCTGCACCACTCCACACAGCTGAATGAGGCAACAAGCATATGAATCTATGCAATGCCTATTCTTATGGATAAAACAGTCACAGAAATTTCTAGAACAAAATGGTGGGACTTCATGGTCTCCACCCACAATGTCCATATACACTGCCAGGATGCCAAACTCCAAATTCAGGCTGCCATCTGAGCTTCCTGACTCTAGTATGTTACCTGACTATACCAAGTTTAACAATTAAACAGTTTTAATTGTTTTCAGTACTGAACTCTATAACTATTTAAGGACCCCTCCCCCACTATACCTTGCCTGAGCAAGAGGTTTGTAAGTCTCTGTAGTGGATTGACATGGATTGCCCCCCCCCCCCCCCCGACTTTTCATGGCTGCTGCTATCCTTTAAAATTTTCTGCTTGGATTACTGTATTGCATGATCTTTGTCAGCTCTGATGTTTAGCTTGATTGACTTGATGTAAAAAGACACAATAGGTCAATATTCATGTGGAAAAATGCTGCTGTATGTGGATGGAAATTGTGAAAATCTCGACCACATGCCTGGTACCATAATCTGCTCCAGATTTTACTGGCAAAAATCTGCAGATAAACTGGACAGCACTTTCGACCCATTAACAAGGGGCTCAAAAGGGGCCATGTTAACAAGTATATAACTGTTGTACCAGTGGCTGCTATCCGCCGATGTCCCACTGCTTACCGCCCCAGGGGCTCCTTGTTCAGCGGTGAATCCCCTCCACAGTTTTCTTCCAGCCCTGGGCACAGCATGCTTTCAGCTTGTTCCATGTAGCACTTCCTTAACGGCCGGCGCATGTCACTTCCTGTGATTTATGGGTTTAGCACATGTGACCATGCTGACCTATCCTAACCCACCAGTACCTATATCAGTGGTCCAGCCCCCTCCCCAGGTGCCTGAGCATCAAGGTCCTTGTGTCCTGCAAAGGTTGATGTTATGTTTGCTTGTGTTCCTGTTTACCAGACCTGTGCTTGTGTTTCTGGACTCTGCTACCTGTTTGATCCCTACTTGCTTGCCTTGACTCTCCTGTTCCTGAATTAGATTGCCTGACCTGTACGTGTGGCGTCTGCCTGACCTATTGCTTGTTTGATGTTGCTTCAGTCTCCTCCTTCTTGTCCAGCACTGTTGCTCCTTGTTACGACTCGGCCTGCTGACTACGTTTGTACCTCTGGTACCTTGCACTGGTACCTTGCACTGGTACCTCCTGGTCCACCTGGACCAGCTGCCTCGTGTGCCTATCCTCCTCAAGAGGTAGCGATCTGGTGTTCCCCTCGGGAAAGTCTATCCCCACCATCAGGGGTACTGCAAAGAATGAGGGGTTCACTTAGACAACCCCCTTAGAGGAGGTAGGACACGTGGCACAGTGGGTTCACACCTGCTGATTCGTGACAACAGTATTGTCTAGACCCAGGAGCATTTTGTAAAATGATTCCAGTCATTTGTTTTGGAACAACCTCCTTATTGCACGCTACTCTGTTCAGTATAGCAATGTTATGAACTGCATACTGTATTTCAATTGTATTTTTATTTCCCTTTTGATTGTGCAAAGGGTTAATGAACTAAAGCAGAGATATGTGCGTTACTAGGGCCTGACATCAGCTGAGACGTTCTTCCCTGCCATTAGATGCCAGTGTTGTTCCACATACCTCAGTCTTAATCAATTTCATTACAATAAATATCACAACAGGGTTTCAGAATTGACTGGAAGGGGAGAGTTCTGGTGTGAGGAAGAAAGGCAATTAATGAACTCCAAAGGCAGGCAGCTAAATAATCTCATAATAGCCAACAGAAATATTATAAATCACCCTTTGTTGATTTCTGTGTGAATGTGACTTAGGTATTGTTTTGTATTCGATTTACTAAGATTTATGCAATCATATTGCTGATTACGGACAAAAATGCGTTCCTGGGGAATGGAGGATTACCTGGATGCTACAAAGCTGAGTTTGTTATTTCAATGAATTCCTCTTGATTCTTTAGGTAGGTAACCCTCTTGAATGATGATAACATCCTGATATAGTTACTGAGGATGCATAGTAAATCCTGTACGTTACACAACTCATAGCTGAAGTGCTATTTCCAGCGTTTCCATTCATATCTTTGGAGAAGGGAAAGCAAATGCTCATGTTGCTCTAAGGCTGGGAATACAGACTTCTAGGCCGCTCTTTCCCAGTAACAGTGGGGATTCCAGAAGCCCCCCATAATTTACTTTCATAATATGTCTGCTTAACTGTTCATAAAACTACAGGACAAGTATATAAGGAGTTTGTCAATTTAAACGTGTTATCCTATCTTAGAGTTCAGCAACCTTCTGCACTTCTTCTCCAGTTAAACTACAACTCCCAGCCTGCTCCATTTATTTTATGAGGAATTCCAACAAAAGGCAAGCCGTGTGCACACTGGGAGTTGTAGTTTCACAACAGCTGGAGTGTTGCAGGTTGCTGACTAGTGTTGAGCGCGAATATTCGAATAGCGAATTTTTTTAGCGAATATCGGCACTTCGCAAATTCGCGAATATTTCGAATATAGCGCTATAAATTCGCTATTTCGAATATTCGTTGTTTTTTTTTTAGTTATATTTTTTGCTTTCCCACTTCCCAAAAGTAGTTCTTCCCTGTCCTGAGGATTCCTGGCTTCCTGGCTGCTCTAGTCAGTGCCCGTTGCCGCTTCTGCCGACTTCCATGCTCATGGAGCGTCCCCATCACCATAGGAAAGTCTCCATATACTAAAATGTACTGTCGGATTTGAGGAATTACGTTGAAATCGCAATGCGATTAATTCAAGTTATATTAATCGCATTGCGATTACAACTTAGCACTGCTATCTTACATAGGCTAGAATTAACGAATATGGAATATAGCACTAGCAGTGCTAAGTTGAAATCGCAATGCGATTACTTCAAGTTAAATTAATCGCATTACGATTTCAACTCAGCTCTGCTGCTATATTCCATATTCGTTAACTTTGTTAATTCTGGCAAGCTGACCCATTATAAACCCAGCTCTAAGTTGAAATCGCAATGCGATTAATATAACTTGAATTAATCGCATTGCGATTTCTACTTAGACCTGGTTTGCTATGGTTGGCTTGGTAGTATTAGCGAATATGACGAATGTATTCGTCATATTCCTCAAAACGAAGATAACGAAGTATTCTACATCTTCGTTTTAGCAACCTATTCGTCAACTTCGCTAATTCTAGCAATCAAATAGGAAGGTTGACTATAGAGACAGCTGTGTTAAATTCGCTATGCGATTATTTTTTTTTTAATAGAATAATTATATTACTTGATAATTATTATAATTATTCTAAAAAAAAATTATATAATCGCATAGCGAATTAAACACAGTTGTCTCTATAGTCAGCCTTCCTATTTGATTGCTAGAATTAGCGAAGTTGACGAATAGGTTGCTAAAACGAAGATGTAGAATACTTCGTTATCTTCGTTTTGAGGAATATGACGAATACATTCGTCATATTCGTCATCTTCGCTATAATTCTAGATATGAAACCAATAGGAAAGTAGCCTAAGTTAAAATCGCAATACACGATTATTTAAATCGCATATTAATCGCGATAACTAGAATAATGACGAATTTCGTCGAAATCGAATATGGCACCTGCCGCTCATCACTATTGCTGACCCCTATCCTACCTCATAATTATAAAAAAAAAAAAAAACGAAAAACAGCCGATGACATAAAATAACAAAAGACATGATACTCACCTTATAGAATACCTGCTGCAGTGGTGCTGTACTGAAGCTTCCCTAGTCCCACACAAGGCATATCCACAATGGAACGATTCAGCCAATTCCTGGCTGTAGGGGTGATGTATGTATCTTGCGAGTGATGGACTGTAGCAGTCACATGTTGTGCCGAGAAGTGATGGCTTCTGTGGTGTTGAAACATCACCGGTACCATCAGTGACGTTAAATAGGCCCTAGGAAAATCTAATAGCGGCCGTATGTTGTAGGCGGGGACAAGACAAGTAGGCAGGCTCAGTAATACAGGACAAAATAGAAGAATCAAATACCACAGTGTAACACAAAATACTGCCAATGCAGAACCAAATGGCAAAAATAATAATAAAAAAATAAAAAAAATAACAGACCCAGCAGCACAAAATGGCTCCGCAGCAGCTGCTTCTCTCTGGTGGCCAGCACCAGCTGCCACTTTTTGTCCTCTTCTTCTAGTTGTCTCTGATATGGAGGAGGGGCTGAGGAAGCAAGACACAGGCCACAGTACTGAGCCAGCCCCACCTTCAGCATCCTGCCCATTCTTTCAGTGTTATCAAGCATACAGGAGAATACAGCACTATATACCTATTACATCTACTAATGTTTCCTCTAATATAGGAGTTCCCTTTCCTTATCTTCTCTATTCAGCCCAGACAACCACAATTACTGCAATTCCTCACACAGACATAATAGATTCTTCACTTTTCCATCATTTTCCCCATCTTCCCAAATCAAACTTTCTATTCTGTTGCCACCGCCATACTGTACTGGCTATGCTCCCCAATGTCCCCAAATACTATTCTGCAGAAAAAAATAATGCTCTCAGTAGTAATCATGCCCCCTAACGTGCCACCAGTTAATAATATTACCTCTAAAATGCCCCCAATAATAAAATTCCCCCTATAATGTCCTATAATGTATAGTGTTAATAATGCCCTTTGTTTGCCCACATTAATTATAAAGACCCCTATTATGCCTCCAGCAATAAAAATGCCCCTATAGTGTCTCCAATAATAATGATGCCCCCTAAAATGCCTCAGTAATAATGCACACTAAGGTGCATTCAGCAATGATAATGCTCCATAATGAGCCCTCAGTATTAAAATATCCCCCATTGTGCCCCAAAAATGCCCTCTACAGTGTCCCGGTGATAAAACTGTGCCCAGAGCCCTCAGAAATGTTCCCTACTGTGCTGTCAGTAGTAGCTCCCATAGTGCCCCTGAATATTACCCCTTAGAGTCCCGAGTAATACTCCCTGTAGGACCCCAGTGCCCCAGTAATTCCCCATATATGGCCTCTGGTATTTATAATGCTTCTAGTAATACCAATAATAATACAAACAGTATTAAAACTACCTCCAGTGCCTATAGTAATGACCCTATAGTGCTCCTTAAGCTCCGCAAGTACCCAAATGAAAAAGAAAATCCAGTACTCACCTATCTCTTATTCCATGCCTCTGTCTGTAGTGCCCTTCTTCTGGCCTGTGTTTATGATGATGTCATAAAGTCCTAAAGTCCTACATTGCTGGCTGGCGCAATGATGTCATACGTAACTTTGTGAACAACCGCACCAGTCTACTGCTTTATTGGCTTCAAACCTAGTGGCTTGTGACCCATTAGTGTGAACATTGGGTCAGGGAGCCATTGGCTGGTGCTGGGAGCGTCAGATCACTATGTACCCAGCTGGCATTGGCCTGGTAGGGTCTATAGCTGGTCTACCCCAGGCTCCAACCCCTCAGAACTACAGCTGAATGAACTGCAGTATTGATACATGTGACATATATCCACTCATGCAGTTCAGCCTCATTTTCTTAAATGGGCTGAACTGCAGTATCTGGCATAGCCACATGATCGCCACACGTGTATGGAAAATTTTGTTAGATTCTGGAGTAAAGGAGCCACAGCTCTTCAACTAGGACTCGTTCTACTAAACGCGGATAGTTGGAATTAGGGATGAGCGAATCGACTTCGCATAAAACTTTGTCTCAATACTGTCCGGGAAATGTTTTTTTTTTACAGTATAAATCAATTTCTGACGTTATTATGCAAAGTCTCGCGAGACTTCGCAAAGTAATAACTTCGGCTCATCGGATCCAATGCATTTTAGTACTACAGGTAGTAGAATACTCTCATTCATTTCAGATGCAGTAAAATACACAGTGTACACTGCCGGCTCTATACAGACGACACAGGAAGGTGTGCCTCCAATATGGCCGCATCCAGGGAAGTGTTAAAAAAAGATAATAATACATTTTAGTGTCAGTCTACCACACTGCACAGATGTCTGTGTGCACATTCTACAGATGAGTGTATGTCTGGGCAAACAGAATAGTCTGGATGTTTGCGCCACTCAATATGGATGATTTTTATTTGGCAACACACAATTGTGATGTCTATGCGTTTGTGCCATGTCTATGTGTATAAATGTATGTGCCTTTTCTATGGATGTGTGTGTGTGTGTGTGCATGCTCTATAGATGTCATTGCTTTTGTGTAGTGTACTGCACGGTGTAGATATCTGTTATATATTTTATGGATATGGTATGTGTGTTTGTTTGTGCCACACCCTAGAGGTGTTCTTGTTTCTGTGTTGTACTGTGTAGATTAGAGATGAGCGAAGTATTCAAAAATTCTATTCGAATGCTTTTCCGTATTTTAAATATACCGTATTTTCCGGCGTATAAGACGACCCCCTACTTTTCCTGTAAAAATATGGGGTTTGGGCTATACTCTCTGTATAAGACTACCCCTTTTCTAACACACACCAAATAAAGATTAAACAGATGATCCGAGCATGAGAAAACCACTGAGAGCAGGGAGAGGGGGCTGTTTCAGGAGCGACGGGCCGGGATGCAGCGCACGGGGGCTCAGCTAGAGGGCGCCTGTCCCTGAAGCTTCTCCACTCCGGCTTGGAAGTAAAGAGGACCTTTCACTGGTCCAACAATTGTTAGATAATGATATATACCGGATGTGTAGAGCGGCGCCCAGGGATAATAGTAAGTGCAGGGAGATCCCTGGGCGCCGCTCTACACATGCATTACATCGTAACAATTGTTGGACCAGTGAAAGGTCCACTTAAGTTTCAGTACGCAGTATACCGGCGTATAAGATGACCCCCAACTTTTGAGAAGATTTTCATGTGTAAAAAGTAGTCTTATACGCCAGAAAATACAGTATTTGCAATTTGTCACCAAGCACATTTCTTTGTAAGTAGTGGGTGCAATAACAGGGAGCAGCGATTGAGCCACCCCCGTCATTGTACCCCTCAGATGCCGGCATTCATAGCTGATCACAGCATCTGAAAGTAATAATACAGTGTAAAAAAATATAATAAAATTATATCATACTTACCTCATCCATTTGCTCGCGACGGGCTGCCCACCACCATCTTGATTAAAGATCTGGCGTGAAATCTCACATGGTCTGTCATGACATTATCACGTCGGCAGGCATGGTCACCGCGCACAAGATTTTGTGAGAGATCTTCAATCAAGATGGCGGCGACCGGCCCGCCGCGAGCAAATGGATGTGGTAAGTATTTTTTTTTTTTTTTTTTTACACCATTTCAGGGAAAATCGATTCGCTACCACAACACACAAGGAAATTCGGCTTTGTGGCAAATCAAATTTTCCCTGAAATTCACATCAAAGTCCTCTACATGGACTCGCTCAGCACTAGTGTAGATATCTACCAGTTTGCTTCACACTGCATGGATACACTTTCTTTATGTGTGTTTGCACATGCATGTCTGCACAGTTTGCATCATCTTTTCTGTATATAATTTTCGTACTGTATTTTAACTTTGAGTTGATTTTTCTTTTTATAGTTGTTAGTGATGCCTAATGTAGCAGAGAAATGTAATTTTCCATAAGCTATAAATTGACCATGCTTTATTAAATGACATATCTACTGTCACATAGACAGAGACAGCGATAATGTTCTAGAAGCAAAAAAGTACATATGTTATTTCTTATATCAGATACATATTTATTTCTAGAAGCATTTTTAATAAGGATATGCGGGAGGAATTTATTATGCCCCTCTTGGTGGCGTAAAAAAGACTCAAATCCTATGTTTAAAATATTTTTTACTTATAGCAGTACTGTATGTATGCCTATATGAAACTTTATAATATATTTGTGTTTCCATCAGTGGGAAGATGTTTATTGAACAATGCAGGACAATATTACTATATAAGTAAATATATATATATATATATATATATATATATATAATGTGGGGAGTCGCTCTGGTAGATAGCGGTGCGGGTGCAGTACAGAGGCAAAACAGGGAGTCCAGAAGGTGCAATGAACAGTGTTTTATTCACACTTGCACAAAAACAAACGATATAAACAGTCTCTTGGTGTTTGTTCACACATACCAGAAATCATGAGGCAAACCAAAACAGTCCAAATCAGGTTCTAGTCACCTGGGAGGTTTTAGGTGCAGGTTCGCACCTGGCTGTCAGTCCAGCCGCAAGACAGTCGCCGTCAGGCTTCCAGGTCGTCTGCACTCCTCCTTGCTGGGCTCTTGCGTCCAGCCCAGAGAACTTCCAAACACAAGTGACTCCACAGCCTAACAGCAGCTCCAGGACAATCACACCCACCTGCTGGTGCTGGCTGTGTTTTAAAGCCCGGCAAAGTCCGGCCTGGACCGTGGGGAGTAGGCACCCACCCAACTCTTTGCCTACTCCCAGTAAGAGCCGGCCCGGATTGGCTTTGCAGCCAAACTAACTATAAATGTCAAGCAGCACTAGCTGCTGCTGACACATAAAACCCGGCTCTCACCTCACCGAGGCCAGGAACCTCAGTGACACGTACCTCCCGTCGATAACGGTACCTTGCACCTTACCACAATATATATATATATATATATACACATTTTAAGTTTTCAATTTCAATAGATCCCTGGCCCTCAGGTCCCTGTGCAGCCTGCAAGGAGTTAGTTGTGTAACTAACTCCAATGTACAGTATTCATCCAATAGCTTTCGTGGGTGGTTTCCAGGCCGAGAGGTGGATGTGCAGTCTTGCTTGGTATTGTCTCGCACGAACCATGCATTTTTTATGTAAGGTACATATTCAGCAGGATAAACATATTAACCCTTTAGGTACAACAGGGACGTGCACAGACATTTTGAAGAGCAGGGGCTTAAAATAAAAAAGGGCACACCCCATGGCACATTTCTCCCCCTCCATGGGCCTGGCAGCGCAGCAGCCCTACATACCTCTTAAATCCAGCGACGTCTCGTTTGATGTAGATGGTCTCTTTCCTCATGTTCTCCTTTCAGACCTTCAGGTCAGACCACCATTTTTCCACTATTTGTAGTCTCTGCCGTTTGACAAAAAAAAAATCTTAGTTTACTACTTTTCCATCATCCTCCCATCTTCTGGACAAACAAAAATACTGGAAAATAAAAAAAAGGGGGAGAGAGCACGTCCAATACTGTGATGTTTATTCCAAATGCAACATTTCAGCTCAAGGGAGCCTTTGTCAACCTGACAAAGGCTTCCTTGAGCTGAAACGTTGCATCTGCAATAAACATCACAGTATTGGACGTGCTGTCTCCCCCTTTTTTTTATTTTCCAGTATTTTTGTTTGCTCAGTTTTTTTGTTTGCTCACGCTGGTGGGGGATTTTTTTTACCACCCCCTGGAGACAAGCACCCATCACTTGGAAAATTAAGGAGTGCTGTTAAAAAACAATTTTTTACATCTTCCGGACAAATGATCCTACTACCCCCAATACTGTGCTGCTGTGCTCCTCAATACTATACTGCATTAACAGATAATACCCCTGATAATACTAGTACCACACAGAGCCCCTCATATAAAATACCCCTTCTTTGTGGCCTCAGTAGATGCCCCTATAGTGCCCACCAATAGCACATTTCTCCCCCTCCATGTGCCTGGGCCTGGCAGAAGCACATCTTTTAATCACCCCCCCCCCATGGCCCAACAATGGCACATTTCCCCCCTCCATGGGCCTGGACCTGGCAGAAGCACATCTTTGAACCCCCCCCCCCCCGCCCCCCTTGCAGGGCACAATAATGGCAGATTTTTCACCTCCATGGGCCTGGGCATTACTTTTTTTATGTTCTCCCAACTCTCCCAAGGCATTAGGCATCAAGTAGGAGCACTGGGGTGGACAGGAGCAGTCACTCTCTCACTTCACCGCCCGGCGACCGGCAGTGAGCAGCAGTCGTACTGCAGCAGTCTCAGGCAGCTCTACTCGGCTCCAGTAGACTCTCTGCGTGAGGCGCGCTGCCCAACATGACTTGACCCTGATCTGCAGCGCTGGCTGAATACTGTGACTCCAGTGAGCATGTGCCGCACGGCCTGGCATTTGCAGCGCAATTGAAAAAAAAGTGCCCAAAGGGTCAGTGAAAGGCTGCTTGCCTTGGGGGACAATCAAACCAAAAATAAAAAGGGCATTAAAGGGGCAGGGGCAGAAGGGTGCAGGGGCTCAAGCCCCCTTTGAGCCCTATGTGTTTACGTCCCTGAGGTACAATATTGTTGTGTTGTCTTCCACTAGAACATTGTGTAACAACCCATTGTGAGTAAACAGTGATTTCTAAAAAGGAACGAAGGGCACAGCCCCTTTAATCCTAGAACATTTAGGGGGATTTATTAAGGTAAATGAATCAGAATTCTGGCTTCATTTCCACACAAAAAGAAAACTCACATACATGCATTGCACCGCATTTGTTATGTGGTTTTGAAACTTTGTGCACCTCACTGGACAAGGGACGTGGTACTTAGTGGCAAGGGGTGCAAGATTAAGATGTATTAAATTATATCAAAATTGTATTAAATGTTGGCGTAAAATTTGGCACAATGTAATCCAACCGGCAGTTTGTGCAGTTTGACAAAGGTGTTTAACCCCTTAAGGACGGACACAGCCAATTTTCACAATAAGGACAGAGGCAAATTTTAAAAATCTGCCGTGTCACTTTGTGTGGAATGCTTATCCAATCAATTCTTAGATTGTTTTTTCGTGACACATTGTACTTTATGTTAGGGGTAAATTTCAGTTGATATGTTTTACCTTTATTTATCAAAAACAAAAAATTCACAGAAAATTTTGAAAAATATTTTAGTTATTAATTAACTTTGATTATATGTCTACTTGATGTCGCCATCATTTTGCAATTTTTAAGATTTTTAAGGAAATTTCCAAAACCCACTTTTTTAAGGACTAATTCAGTTATGAAATCAAGTTGTGGGAGCTTCTATAGTAAAAACCACCCATTAAAATCATTCAAAACTGATTTTTACAAAACATTGTTAACCCTTTACATGTTTCACAAAAAAAAAAAACATGTGACTTTTTTTTTTTTTTTCACATTTTCCATCTTAATCTAATTTTTCCTGTAAGGCAGCAAGGGTTAACAACAAAGCGAACTTCAATATTTATTTCCCAGAAACACCCCATATGTGGTCATAAGTTTCTGTATGGGCACACAACAGGTCTCAGAAGGGAAGAAGCACCACATGGTTTTTGTAGGCCAGATTTCGATGGAATTGTTTTTGGGCGCCATGTCACATTTGAAGAGACCCTAAGGTGCCCTTACTAGAGATGAGCAAAGCTCTTGAAAATTCCATTCGGCTGATTCATCAAATTTGACAAAAAAAATTAACTTTGTTACAAAGTCCCACCCCCCGTCATTGAACCCTTAAGATGTCACGTTCATCGCTAATCGTGGCATTAATATTAAAGCCTTTCAGGGGTTGATCAGTTAAAAAAAAAATTGTACTTACCTTATCCATTTGAGCGCGAAGAGGCCACCATGGCCATCTTGCTTAAAGATCCAGTTCGAAATCTCGCACCAAGCATGATGACATCATCACGCTGGCTGGCGTGGTGACATTGTGTGACTGCGCACAAGATTTTGCGTGGCTAGATGCCTGCAGTGGCCTCTTCACTCTCCAATGGATAAGGTAAGTACAATTTAATTTTTGTAATCTTTGTGCGCCATCAAAACAACTCACAAGCATTAATGTCTAAACCGCTGGTAACAAAAGTGAGTACACCCCTAAGAGAAAATGGCCAAATTGTGTCCAATTAGCCATTTTCCCTCCCTGGTGTCATGTGACTCATTAGTGTTACAAGGTCTCAGGTGTGATTAGGGTACAGGTGTGTTAAACTTGGTGTTATCGCTCTCACACTCTCTCATATTGGTCACTGGAAGTTCAACATGGCACCTCATGGTGATGAACTCTCTGAGGATCTGAAAAAAAGAATTGTTGCTCTACATAAAGATCGCCTAGGCCAGTGATGGGCAATGTGCGGCTCTCCAGCTGTTGCAGAACTACAACTCCCAGTATGCAAAGCCTGTCTATAGCTATCAGCCTACTGCAGGGCATGGTGGGAGTTGTACTTTAGCAACAGCTGGAGAGCCGCACGTTGCCCATCACTGGCCTAGGCTATAAGAAGATTGCCAACACCCTTAAACTGAGCTGCACTGAAACTGAGCTGCAGCACAGCCAAGACTATACAGTGGTTTAACTGAAATACATGTTCCACTCAGAACAGGCCCCATCATGGTCGACCAAAGAGATTGAGTGCACGTGCTCAGCATCATATCCAGAGGTTGTCTTTTCAAAATAGATATATGAGTGCTGCCAGCATTGCTGCAGAGGTTAAAGGGATGGGGTGGTAAGCATGTCACTGTTCAAACCATAAGCCTCACACTGCATCAAATTTATTTGCATGGCTGTCTTCCCAGATGCGAGCCTCTTCTAAAGATAATGCACAAGTTAGCCCACAAACAGTTTGCTTGGATTACTGGAACCATGTCCTGTGGTCTGATGAGACCAAAATAAACGTATTTGGTTCAGATGGTGTCAAGCGTGTGTGGTGGCAACTAAGTGAGGAGTACAAAGACAAGTGTGTCTTGCCTACAGTCAAGCATGGTGGTGGGAGTGTCATTGTTTGGGGCTTCATCTGTGGGCATCCTTAAATGGAACGTGGAGGAGCACAAGGGTGTACTGACCTCTTGGACCCCACAGACGTTTAGAAACAATTGGCTGTTAAAATGAAAAATTTCATTTTTCCAATAAAATGTTGCCTAATCCCCAGATTTTTCATTTTCACAAGGGGTTACAGGATAAAACAGACCCTACAATTTGTTATGCAATTTTAACTGAAAATGGCAGCAACCTATATGTGGTCATAAACTGCTGTATTCATACACCACAGGATTCAGAAGGGTAAGAGCGCCATATGCTATTGGAGGGCAGATTTTGAAGAGACCATGAGGTAACCCCACAGTAAAAATCCCCAAAAGTGACTCTTTTTTGGAAGCTACACCCCACAATGAATTTTTTCAAGGTGTGTAGTGAACACTTTGACCTAATAGGTGTTTCATAGAATTTAAAAACACTATGCTATCAAAATGAAATATTACATTTCTGACAGGAAAATGTTTTTTTTTAGGTCCAGAATTTCAATGTTTTAAAGGGGCTACAGGAGAAAAACGACCACATAAGTTGTTACCCATTTCATTCTGAATACGGTCGTAAAGTGCTGTATATACCCCCCCAAGGGCTCAAAAGAGAAAGAGCACCATGTGCATTTGAGATCTAGTTTGGTGACTTATACAGCAATAGCCGACAACTGCAGAGGTTCTGAGGAGAAATAATAAAAAGAAACTTCCAAGAAGTGACCTGATTTTGCAAACCACATCCCACATAGAATTTACCAAGGGGTATAGTGATATAGTGAACATTTTGACCCCATAGATGTTCTGCAAAAAAATAATTCACAGAAGATGAAGCAAAGTAAAATGGCAATTTTTACACAAATTCCAGGGAGTTGGAAAGCTGCGGACTAAGCAGTTTAGCTGCAGACCATTCTGATGCTGCAAGTCCAGGAGAGTGTTCCTCACCATTTGAGAATGACTGAAAAAAGGGACAGTCTCCTGGACATTGCCAGCAACTTGCACAAGCCAGTGAATTCTTTAAAAAGGACATGGAGAAAGCATATATTATTTCCCCCAGGTCCAACGGGGCCAGGATGTTGCTCCCATTGTTGCTGACCACTTTGCCCAGTTGGAATAGGCAGAGTGACCGCCAGCAGGATGTTTGTTGCTTTATATACTTTGCCCATTGTGATCAGCTCCAACACTGCATGACAACGCATGATCTGACGTGATTTTTTGCCTCTGTTTTCTGTCCTCTTTTCCCTTTTCTTTTACATGGTTTCCCGCTGCAGGCCCATGTATCTCCCAATATTTAAGGTTCCACAGTTATTTTTATAGGCTACTCTTTCTCTTTTTTGGGCTATTTCATTCAAAATAATGGTACATATATTATAAACGCCTGGATACAATAATTATTTACAAAATGGTGTATTATATAATGTAGATTGCATCTACCATTATACATTATGTCTGAAAAATATTCATACATGGCTATCTGGGTATGAAATTGCTTTTTTCTTTCATATTTTGTTCATAAAAATGTGAACAAAATATGAAAGAAAAAAGCATTTTTAATAAATAATTATATGGGGTTGTTATTTGGGATTATGTATCATGAATTTATTGTTTATATTTAATGGATTATGAATTCATAAATTATATATAAATTATTATTTTTCTATTTCCTTCTTTTTATATAATTTGTTTTATGTTTTTGCACAAATATTAGGGTTCATTGTGGATGGCATATAGGGTTATTATTAATGAATTATTCATATTTGTGTATGTATATATATATATATATATATATATAGACACACTCACCTAAAGAATTATTAGGAACACCTGTTCTATTTCCCATTAATGCAATTATCTAGTCAACCAATCACATGGCAGTTGCTTCAATGCATTTAGGGGTGTGGTCCTTGTCAAGACAATCTCTGAACTCCAAACTAAATGTCAGAATGGGAAAGAAAGGTGACTTAAGCAATTTTGAACGTGGCATGGTTGTTGATGCCAGACGGGCCGGTCTGAGTTTTTCACTATCTGCTCAGTTACTGGGATTTTCACGCACAACCATTTCTAGGGTTTACAAAGAATGGTGTGAAAAGGGAAAAACATCCAGTATGCGGCAGTCCTGTGGGCAAAAATGCCTTGTGGATGCTAGAGGTCAGAGGAGAATGGGCCGACTGAGGCCTCTTTCACACTAGCGTTTTAGCTTTCCGTCCTAGAGATCCGTCCTCGGATCTCTAGGACGGAAAGCTACTGATCAGTTTTATCCCCATGCATCCTGAATGGAGAGAAATCCGTTCAGGATGCATCAGGATGCATCAGTTCAGTATGTCAACGTTTTTTGGACGTTGACAAAAGCGCAGCATGCTGCGGATTTGTCTCCGTCCAAAAATCCGGAAGACATGCCGCAACGCCGGATCTGGAATTAATGCCCATTGAAGGGCATTAGTCCGGATCCGGCCTTTAGCTAAACGTCGTTTCCGCGCATCGCCGGATCCGACGTTTAGCTTTGTCAATAGTTACTATGGCAGCCAGGACGCTAAAGTCCTGGTTGCCATAGTAAACAGAGGAGCGGGGAGCGGCATACTTACATTCCATGCGGCTCCCGGGACGCTCAGGATGACGTCAGGCGCCCCAGTGCATAGGTCACGTGATCGCATGGATCACGTGATCCCATGCGCGCGGGCGCTCTGACGTCATTCAGAGCGCCCCGGGAGCCGCACGGAATGTAAGTATGCCGCTCCCCCGCTCCCCACTGCTACTATGGCAACCAGGACGCTAGTAGCGTCCTGGCTGCCATAGTAACACTGAAAGCATTTTGAAGACTGATCAGTCTTCAAATGCTTTCAGTTCACTTGCGTTGTGCCGGATCCGGCAGGCATTTCCGGCGACGGAAGTGCACGCCGGATCCTAACAACGCAAGTGTGAAAGAGGCCTAATTCAAGCTGATAGAAGAGCAACGTTGACTGAAATAAACACTCGTTACAACTGAGGTATGCAGCAAAGCATTTGTGAAGCCACAACACGCACGACCTTGAGGTGGATGGGCTACAACAGCAGAAGACCCCACCGGGTACCACTCATCTCCACTACAAATTGGAAAAAGAGGCTACAATTTGCCCGAGCTCACCAAAATTGGACTGTTTAAGACTGGAAAAATGTTGCCTGGTCTGATGAGTCTCGATTTCTGTTGAGACATTTAAATGGTAGAGTCCGAATTTGGCGTAAACAGAATGAGAACATGTATCCATCATGCCTTGTTACCACTGTGCAGGCTGGTGGTGGTGGTGTAATGGTGTGGGGGATGTTTTCTGGGCTCACTTTAGGCCCCTTAGTGCCAATTGGCTATCGTTTAAATGGCACGGGCTACCTGAGCATTGTTTCTGACCATGTCCATCCCTTCATGACCACTATGTACCCATCCTCCGATGGCTACTTCCAGCAGGATAATGCACCATGTCACAAAGCTCGAATCATTTCTAATTGGTTTCTTGAACATGACAATGAGTTCACTGTACTAAAATGGCCCCCACAGTCACCAGATCTCAACCCAATAGAGCATCTTTGGGATGTGGTGGAACGGGAGCTTCATGCCCTGGATGTGCATCCCTCAAATCTCCATCAACTGCAAGATGCTATACTATCAATATGGGCCAACATTTCTAAAGAATGCTATCAGCACCTTGTTGAATTAATGCCAAGGCAGTTCTGAAGGCAAAAGGGGGTCCAACACCGTATTAGTATGGTGTTCCTAATAATTTTTTAGGTGAGTGTATATACGCATATAAATTTTGTCTGGGTGTTTAATCATGTGGTTGATTGGTATTATTATGTGTGATGGGGATTTTTCTTATGATGCATTAATATATATTCTTCAGTGTTTTTTTTCTTTGTTTATCTGATATTGGTTCTTTTGGATATCTGATATTTGGTTTTATTCCCTCTCTTTTTGCATGGTCATGTGTTGATGCCGTGGTTTGCACTCCTCCATCTTATGTGGTGTGCCCCCTTACTGCATAGCTTTTGTACCTGACATGTGATAGGGATGGTGCAAGCGATGCTGTGCCCTGCTGCTGTTGGGGATGGGACCATGTCCACAAAGAAGGAGGTGGTGGAGGTGGATAAGTGCCTGCTGCAGCAGCCAGCCAGATGCAATTGCGGGTGGGGGGCTCAAAAGGACCTGGCCATTTTGATGGGGTGCTGCTTGTCCTCTGTCAAATAACATTGGCCCAGCAGTCCATGAAAGACATGTACTTTCCCTACCCATAACAGCTTCTCCAGGTATCCACTGTGTAATGCAGCTTGGTGCATAGCAAGAATCACAAGAAGTGGCCCACGTTCTCTGCCATGTAGAGTACACTAATACAATGACATGGCAGTGACTGCACATCCAGCAACGTGGTAAGGCGGGGTTTCAGTTTGTAGACAAGCTGATTTCTGGTGTAGAATTTTTTTTTTCAAGGCCAAACATTCTGTTATATGGAGCAGAAGGAGAAGGAGTCTTAGCAGGAGGAGAAGAAGCTGATGATGATGATGACAAAGATACCGTATTGCTTGGGTATGCGGGTTGGATGCCACAAAGAGGACCAGGCGAAGGAGGACAGACTTATTCTGATTGGGAATTCAGTTGTATTTTTCCAAAGGATCCAGTTGAGCATTTCATGTGCTGCAATAGACCTCTGGTACTAGTGATTATGTTTGAACGGCCACAGCTTATTTTAATCTTATACATGGAGGTGGTTTAGTGTGCTCAAACAGAACTACACGCAGTGGAGTTCGATTTAGCTCTGGCACATTTTGGGCTTCACCCACCCACAGTGGGCATCCTCAGATCCTGAAGCAGACGAAACCCTGGCTGTTCTTTGGGAGGTATGTTGCCTTTACTCCTTATTTCTGCCACCACCACCCTTTTCCACTGATGTTGCCTCTTCAGTACCCCAATCCAGCTCCCAGGTCCTGTTCAGCTCACAATCATCACCGGAGTCTACACTCTTCCTGTCCCCCTTCCCTGCTCTGCATTTGCCCTGACTGCCATTATTGCTGCTGCCAATGAATGGCTACAGGTGCCACTATTATCACCACTATCTACACAGCAATGCATGTGGTCCCCAGTCTCCTCCCTAACCTCCTCCTCAGGGCAGCCCAAATGGTGACTGCTGTCCCACAAGTCATTATCAGTGAGACTCGCTTGACTTTAGCCGTAGAGCATGGTGGGGTTTTCTTGCCATTTCTTAGGAAAATGTCACTACTAGGAAGGTACAGTGACAACAAAGAGGACTCCACGGAAATCCATTTATGGGGCTGCAAGGATGAGGAGCAGGAGGGACGCTGGCTCAATGGCACAATGTCATACTCTGAGGTCACCTCCACATCAGCCTGCTGCGACTGAGAGGAGGGCTTAGCCATCCAATCCAATCTGAGCCATCCAATCTCATCCTATTACTCCTTTCCAAAGCCAGAAGTGACAACTGCGGCCCACAACTACTACTTCCGGCCGGATAGCAGGAGCTGGAACTACCCACATTCTGGCTTCGGGTCTTCCGTTTGGAACCCTTCCATAGTTCTGACATTTTTTTTACCTAAATATACACGGTTACACGAAGTATGGAATGATTTGCAAATATGATGACATTCACTTTCCACACTGAAGACACTGCTGCTGCAGTATCAGCACCACTAACAGATTTGTGCCCAATGTCTTTGGCTCATTAATATATTCAGATTTAAAAAAAAAGTCTCCAGTGTAAAATACAAGTTGACAAACTACTATGAAATTGTTCATCCCACCACACCAACACTGAAAGTGTCTGGAGATGGAAATACACGGATTTAGACCTTATATTTGGTTATCACGCACAGATTGTGTTGTGTGCTATTGTGTATTGGTGTAGTAATCACCTATATGCTGGTTTTTATAAATTCTACAACATCCCTCCCTCCCAAATTTTAAAAAATAAAATAAAAATTGGAACCGTGTGGAAACTGAGGCCTAATAACTCATTATGTATCCCATGTTGTGCGCTAACCTGAGCCTTTCCCTTCACTGTCCCTGGCAGTAGAATACAAGCTTTATTGTGACTTTTGACTGTCACTGACTCCCTAAGATCTTTTTTCTGTCAGGTACTGTAAGACACCTCCATCTTCATACACAGCCCAGCACAGAATGACGTTCTGTCATTTCTGCTGGGGCACCTCACTGCTTGGTGCAGCACTGATTGGCTCATCCAGGCTGTCTGTTGGTCTGGGTGTAGGGATGAGCAAACCCGTGGAAGTTTGGGTTCGTCGGGCTTGGCCAAACTTTAGGTCAAAGTTCGGGTTTAGGACCCGAACTTGACCCCGAACACGGACCCTATTAAAGTCAATTGAGACCCGAACTTCACTTTATTTTCCATTATAACATGGTTATAACGGAAAATAATAAAAAAAAAAAACTCACCTCATCCACTTGATCGTGCAGCCGGTATCCGCTTCTTTCTTCTTTCTGCAGGACCTCATGAGCACGGTGACGTCATCGCAGGTCCTTTTGCAGGTCCTGCAGAAAGAAGAAAGAAGAGGATACCAGCTGTGCGATCAAGTGGATGAGGTTTTTTTATTATTTTTAATCCCTCAATGGCCTTTTTTTTTTGCATTCTGTCTTAAGAATGCTATTATTTTTTGTTATAACCATGTTATAATGGAAAATAATAAAATCACCCAAACACCGAACTGCAGTTCGGGTTACCTCAACCCTATCTGGGTTTAAGGCCTCATGCACACGACCGTTGTTTGATTCCGTGTCCGTTGTGCCATTTTTCGTGATTTTCTGCGGACCCATTGGTTTCCAATGGGTCCATGGAAAACTCGGCAAATGCACCGTTTGTCCTCCGCGTCCGTGGTCCGTGATTCCAGTCCGTTAAAAAAATATAACCTATTCTTGTCTGTGAAAAATGGTTCACGGACCCATTCAAGTCAATGGGACCGTTAAAAAATGCGGATGGCCATCCGTGTGTCATCCGCGTCCGTTTTTTTTGCGGATCCCTTGGCAGGCACTTGGCAAAAATTGTCAGCCTGTCTTTTGGTAAAATCTTTTGGGTCATGTCCGCTAAAAAAAACGGAAGACACACGGAAACACAACGGAAGCAGAAACTGACACGGATCACGAAACAACGGAACCCCGTTTTGCGGACTGCAAAAAAATACTGTCGTGTGCATGAGGCCTTAATCAGGGCAAGCCACCCATTCCTCTCAGGTTCATTTGACCAGTCTTCTTCCTCCCTTGTGCTTTTTCCCACTGAAACATGCACTAAAATGGCACTACCTGCTGTTTTACTGGATGTGTCCAAAACGATCGCTCATCCTTGGGGGGAGGGGGTTCTAAATGCAGAGACCCCCACTAATCTCTAGAATGAAGGGATAAAAAAGCTCATATATTACACTCCTTGCTATGGGCCTGTCTTGATTGTATCTCTTTCAGGTTTCTGATTAAGAGAAACCAAATAAAAAAGTATTTTAATGGATAACAAAAATAGCAATAATGTTACATTAGAAAGCTTATGAGACAACTTAGGTCTCTTTATCAGATATAATAACTCTTCTGCAGTTAGGAGAGAGTGTGCAATAAGCAAGAACTTCTCTTTTCTCGTTCTTGCAATCTGTGTAGTTCTCAGCACTCAGACCACCACCAATAAATACTTTTGATATGTCCCTTTAACATATCAAAAGCTTTCAGAGAACTTTGCGACCCTTTAACCCCTTCCCTCCTAGCGCTGTACATGTATGGTGAAAGTGGGTGTTTAAACATTGTCTCCGCTTCTGAGTGCAGAAGGATTCAAAGTCGCCGAGTGCCTACTGTTAAACGGCAGAAACACGAGGCTAATGTCTGCGATCAGCAGTAACGTTCATCATAGCTATTTAACCCCTCAGATGCCATCATCAAATGTGACCACGGTATCCTAGAGCACTAAAACCGTAAGCGCACGCTTTCCTGCCCGGATCGCCTTCCCCTGGCTGAGATGGGGGAAAGTGTTCCATGATAGTGATAGGCTTGAGCCTGTACAAGACGTTCAGGTCTATTACTGGTATAATACAATCCTGGCCTACAAGTGGCAGTACTGCATTAAAATACACATAATTCTGTATTCTGCAATGGAAAAAAAATAATTAGAGAATACAAATAGCAATCCTATGGTTGCATGTTATAGTCACATCCAGTGACTTAAAAGAAGTAAAAAAAAAAAATTGTTATAAAAAAAATAAAAAATAAAAATGCAAATCACAAACCTTGCTCAAAAATAAAAATAAACAGCATTAAAAATAATCATGATTGGCATTACCCTGTCTGAAAATTCCCATACTATGAAAATGTAAAAGTACTTATCCCATACGTCGAACGGAATAATAGTAAAAAAAAATCCTTTAAAGTGGTTTGTGATTTGCTGTTTTTTTGTCGCTTCACCTCACAAAGAAAAATAAATAAAAAGTGATCAAAAGTTTTTCCCAGCTTCCCACTACACCATAGCAAAAGTAAATGGTGCCATTAGAAAGTACAGCCCTCATACGGCTATGCAAATGTAAAAAAAAAAAGGTTTTGGCTCAGTGAAGGCCAGGAGTAAAAAACGAAAACAGAAAAACTAAAATTTGCACCAAATTTTTCATCCCGGATAAGCCTTTTGATAAATTTGGTGCATCTTTATTCAATAGTCTAAGGGGTAATATATTATGAAGTTAATATTTGAAATCACTTTTTTACATTTTCTGCGTTTTTTTAAAGCCATTTCTGCAACAAATTTACCAATTGTCACACAATATTTGTGAAATGCGTTGCACAAATTACCTAGTGATTCGTCAGTCTAATCTGTATTATAACGGTGACATCAGTTTTTATTGCATTAGGGGACTGGCGCGCACTTGGGACTTTTTAGTGACTTTTTAAAAAGTCAACTTTGATAAATCTGGCTTAAAATGTAACTCTGCTCTCAAAGTATCTGCCCACTACTTACAGCAGTTAATGCAAAATACCGGGCATGACACAAACCACAGAAGAAAAAATGTTGCAACCACTTGTTAGTTAACCCCTTTTTCTTCTATTGATAATAGTAGTACTCACATTATTGTACACCCTCTTAGACCTGCTGTAATCTGGAGGTTGAGAGGGAACCCAACAGCAAGTGCTCAATTTTTATTTTGGGATATACAAAACTTTCTGATTAACTTTTATTAACTCTTTATGAGAGGGAGATGGGAAAAACAACAATACTGTCACTGAGTTTTTATGTTATAAATTTTACGGCGTTCATTTTTCGGTATAAAAACCATAATATCTTTATTCTCTGGGTCAGTACCATTACAGCGATACCAAATAGATATAGTTTTTTTCTTTTCTGTTTTACTACCTTTGTTCAATAAATCCCCTTTTTTTTTAAAAGGAATTAAATCTTTTTGCATCGCTGCTTCCCTAAACCCATAACCTTTTTAATTTTCTTTCTATGGAGTTGTGTAAGGGCTTGATTTTTGCGGGACAACTTGTAGTTTACATTGGTATCATTTTGGAGTGGATGGCACTTTTTGATTGCTTGCTATTAAGTTTTTTTCAGTGGCAACAAAGTATAAATGAGCAATTCTGTCATTTTTTTTGCAGTTTTTTTAATTAAAAAGCGTATTTTCAACCGAAAAAAGCATATTTTTATTTTTACTGGAATTGTTTTTGTTTGCTAAATGTTTTTTTACTTTTTACCACTTAATAGTCCCACAAGGGTACTATAACAGACAACATTCTAAGGGTGGGTTCAGGACTTTGTTTTCCGTCTTGCATAACAAGAACCAGACGGATCCATTTTGATTCCCATAGACTTCTATTAGAACGGAAAGCAAACAGACCCAGATGGAGCCTTTTAAAGGCTTCCGTTTTGCATTCCGTCATAATTGAAGTCTATGGGCAGAAGAATAGATAAGTCCTTCCGTCTCATGGATTCCATTATTTTAAAGCCATAACAGAATCCCTAACGCTAGTGTGAACCCACCTTAACCTGTTCAGCGCTTAGGCTGGGCAGCCACAAAAAAGTGACGGCCCAGCCTAAGGCCCTTTAGTGACTGCCGTAAAAAGGCTTATGGGTGGTCACTAAGGGGTCAATGAAAGAATGTATAGCGTTATAGTTGGTTTGGATCCTTATTATAAGGATTTGGTCCTTTTTTAAACCCAATTTCATATACCCTGTTGGGGAATTCAGAAATAATATGAAACATTACTGTATAGCGAGTTAATTACCGGTATATTGAAGAAATTAAATACATGGATAACATGAAGACACACAGAAGTGAAGAGGGAATTAAAAATCAGTTCATAAGTAAAACAAATTATATTCTGTAGCTGCAATTAACCTTTTTGATCACACTTTGGAGTGAAATAAAAGAGGGATCTTATATTCAGAAATGTAAAAAAAAAACCACTTATTAATTGGAAAAAACCTAGGAAAAAAACACAAACATTTAGTGATCAGATAAAAAGTCATAGAAATGGACAAGGAGTAAAGGCAGCGTGTCAAAGTAATCATGGATATAGGAACCTTTGTAGTGCTGTGAGTAGAGATGAGCAAAGTTGTCAAAAATTCTATTCCGCTGCTTCGCCGAATTTCACATATAAATTTGATACATTATAAATTACTTTGTCACAAATGGCATTCCATTGTATGCAGCAGGCACAATTGAACCTCTGAGATGCCGCGTTCATCGCTGATCACAGCATCTGACATTAAAATTGAAGCCTTTCAGGGGTAATCAGGGTTAAAAAAATACATACTCATTTTATCCATTTGCTCTTGGAGAGGCCATCTTGATTGAAGAAATCTCGTGCAGTGACGTGATGATAGTCGGGCATGGTGAGTGCTTGTGAGATTTTGCTTGGTTTGTCCAATCAAGATGGCCATGATGGCCTCTATGCAAGAAAATGGATGAGGTGAGTATGTATTTTTCTTCTTACCGCCACTTCAGGAAAAATAGATGCGCTACCTCGAAGCGCGAGGAAATTTGCTTTTTGGCGAATCACATTTTTCCTGAAATTCGAATCGAAGTCCGTTCATTTGACATTGATTCGCTCAATACTAACTGTGAGTCATGTCATCTGTATTTCTAAGATACTTATCAGACGATAATACTGTTGCTTGCTAGAGTTGAGCGGACACCTTGAAGTTCGGGGTTGATGGGTTCGGCCGAACGTCACAAAAAAGTTGACACCGAACACTATTGAAGTCAATGGGGACCCGATCTTTTGGACACTAAAATGGCTGTAAAAAAAGTCCTGGAAAAGGCTAGAGGGCCAACAATGTTTTTTTTTTTTTTTTAATTGGGGTAGTCCCCAAAATAATGGAACAAATAAAACAAAGAAATCAAAGAATAAGTGCACTTAAGTACAAGAATGTATGGTTGAGGCCGGTATAAATGTCTATTCTGCACAAGCTACAGACAAGTCTTGTGGGATCCAAGCCTGGTTCATTTTAATGAACGTGAGCTTGTCCACATTGGCTGTGGACAGGAAGCTGCGTTTGTCTGTAATGACGCCCCCTGCCGTGCTAAACACAAGATCCAACAATACACTGGCTGCAGGGCAGGCCAACACCTCCAAGGCATAAAGGGCAAGTGCAGGCCATGTGGACAATTTGGAGACCCAGAAGTTGAATGGGGCAGAACCATCAGTCAGATGCACATGTACTGTTTCACTATGTTGTTCAAATGCTGCCTTCTGTTAAGACGGTCCATATCAACTGGTGGTGCCGGTTGCTGTGGCGTGGTGATAAAGCTTTTCCACATGTCGGCCATTCTAACCCTGCCTTCTGAGGTGCTGGCCTTGACCCATCTATGTTGGCGACCTCTTTCTGCTCCTCCTCCTCTGCCTTCGCCTTGTGCTTCCACTTGTCCCCCGATGTCAGTTAGGAATGCCCTCAGGAGCGCGTCTACCAGCGTGCCCTTGTATTCGCGCATCTTCCTATCACGCTTCTGTGAGGGAATTAAGGATGGCATGTTGTCTTTGTAACAGGGATCCAGGTGGGTGGCAACCCAGTAGCCAGCACAAGTTAAAATGTGGGCAACTCTGCAGTTGTTGTGCAGGCATTGCAGCATGTAGTCGCTCATGTGTGCCAGGCTGCCCAGAGGTAAGGATAAGCTGTCCTCTGTAGGTGGTGTGCTGTGAACCCGGTTCCTCCTTCTCCCCCTCTATCTCATCCTCCTCCTCCTCGTCCTCCAGAACTGTGCCCTGGTTGGCCACATGTGTACCTATCCTCTGCTGGTGCAGGCACCCACCTTCTGAGCCACTTCTGAATGACTGGCCTCAAACCCTGTGAAATGCCCCCTCTTCCTCCTCCACTTCCTCCTGTGCCACATCCTCTTCCATCATCTCTTTGAGGGAGACATAGAAGGGGTATTGTAATGCTAAGAAGGGCGTCATCAGCACTGGTCATGTTGGTTGAGTACTTGAAATACCGCAACAAGGCACACAGGTCTCACATGGAGGCCCAATGGGGCCTCAATGGTGGTGAAGTGGGTCTGTTCCGCAGAGCGGAATCCACTATTGCCTGCTGCTGCATGCACAGTCTCTCCAGCATATGCAAGGTGGAGTTCCAACTGGTGGGCACGTTGCATATGAGGCGGTGAGCGGGAAAGCCAAAGTTACACTGCAGTGCAGACAGGTGAGCAGCAGCACGGTGAGATTGCCGAAAGCGTGCACAGACGGACCGCACTTTCTGCAGCAGCTCTGACACTTCTGGGTAGTTTTTAAGGAATTTCTGCACCACCAAATTCAGCACATGCGCCAGGCAAGGGATGTGCGTCAAACCGGCTAGTCCCAGAGCTGCAATGAGATTTTGCCCATTATCGCAGACCACCAGGCTGGGCTTGAGGTTCAATGGTAGCTGCAACCACTCATCGGTCTGTTCTTCTATGCCCCTCCACAGCTCCTGTGTGGTGTGGGGTTTGTCCCCCAAACACATGAGTTTTAAAACCGCCTGCTGACATTTACCCCTGGCTGTGCTGAAGTTGGTGGTGAAGTTCATTCACTGACTGGATGAGGAGGTAGTAGATGAGAAAGCAGAGTACGAGGAGGAGGCAACAGGAGGCAAAGAATAATGTCCTGCAATCCTCGGTGGTGGAAGGACATGGGCCAAACCGCTATCCGCCTCGGGCCCAGCCGCCACTTCATTTACCCAATGTGCAGGGAGATATAGTGTCCCTGCCCGTGCATACTGGTCCATGTATCTGTGGTTATGTGGACCTTGCCACAGATAGCATTGCGCAGTTCACACTTGATTTTGTCCTCCACTTGGTTGTGCATGGAAGGGACGGCTCGCTTGGAAAAGTAGTGGCGGCTGGGAACGACGTACTGTGGGACAGCCACCACCATCAGCTGTTTAAAATGATCCATCTCCACCAGACGGAATGACAGCATTTTAAAGACCAGTGATTTTGAAATGCTGGAATTCAGGGACAGAGATCAAGAGTGGGTAGGTGGGTATTTCCTCTTTCTCACTAGTTTTTGGGAGATGGACAGCTGAACGCTTGCGTGTGACATGGTGGAGATGCTTGGTGATCGTGACGAATGTGATGGTGCTGGTGGCACATCCTCTGTTTGCTGGGTGGCAGGTGCCACTGTGACTCGGGAGGTGGAGGGAGAGGCAGAGACAGCAGCAGAAGAGGAAGCAGGAGGAGCCTGAGACCTTTCTTGGTTTTTAAGGTGTTTGCTACACTGCAGTTCGTGCTTTGCAAGTAGATGCCTGGTCATGCAGGTTGTGCTAAGGTTTAGAACGTTTATGCCTCTGATGGCACAACGTGCAAACCACTCATGTTGGTGTGCTCAGTCCCTGGGTGCGGTGGGTAGTAGGATGCGTACTGTCTCGGGGACGGCCGCTTCGCTTTTGCACCCTCCACCCTCTTTTGCTGTGCTATTGCCTCTGTGCAACCACCGCCTCTTCCTCAGAATTGCACACGTCACTAGCATGACCTTGAGTTCAGTCGGGGTCTAGGACCTCATCATCCTCTACATAATCTTACACCCATTCTTAACCCCTGCCCTCCTCGTCGGTCTGCACACTGCAGAAAGCCGCAGCAGTTGGCACTTGTGTTTCATCATCATCAGAGACAAGCTGCGTTGGTATTTCCATGTCCTCATCCTGCAACATAAGTTGGGCATTAGTGCATTCAATGTATTCCACTTCTGAGGCAGGACTATGTGGATGGCCCAGGGAAACCCTGGCAGCAGAGTCATCAAAAAGCATAAGAGTCTGCTGCATGACTTAGAGATCAGACTGCTTGGCTGATTTGCAAGGGGGTGAGGTGAAAGACTGATGGGGATGGGCTGCAGGTGCCAACTCTGAGCTTTCTGCAGAGGACTGGGTGGGAGATACTGTGAAGGAACTGGAGCCACTGTCAGCCACCCAACCTACTATCGCCTGTACTTTTTCTGGCCTCACTATCCGTAGAGCGGCATTTGGGCCTACCAAATAACGCTGCAGGTTCTGTCGCCTACTCGCACCTAAGGAAGGTGTTTCACTTGGACCTGTAGCTGGCACAGAATGGCCATGTCCTCTCCCAGCAACAGGAGCTTCACCAACACCACCACGTCCCTTATTTGATGTTCTCCTTATTATTTGTGTTCACCCAACAAACTAACAGATGGTTTAGCTCAAGTGTCAAGTTAACTGCCAATAGTCAACAATTAAGTTCACTAACAGTAAGGCAGTGCCCGCGTCATAAACAGAATACATTTCATTAGGTCACACAACAGTGTAATGGAGCAATTCAATACAATTACTTCACTATCACAAAAAATTTGATTTTTCAAACCAACAATGTAACAGCAGAAGTTAAAGGTTTAATTTGACTGTCAGAAACGCAGCGTACACCGCAAATGTGCTATCTACCACAAAACCTGTGTTTTTGCAACCAACTATGTAAATGCAGAGTTACTTAAAATAACTGTAATATAGGGTAGGCCTCAGACCTGCTATGTAGCACAAAACCAGTGTTTATTGCCACAAACTATAGAAATGCAGTTTGTCACCGCTAAATTTTAAAATAGGTTTTTCAGCGTTGTATGCAAAAGTGCTCTGTGGCACTACAATACGGGTTTATTCCCCTAACTAGAGAAATGCAGTATGTCACCGCTAAATTTTAAAACGGGTTTATCAGAGCAGTATGCAAAAAGGGTCTCTTTGGAACTACAATATGGATTTTTTCATCCAATTACAGAAGTGCAGTATGTCACCACTAAATTTTTAAACAGGTTTTTCAGAGTTGTATGCAAAAGTGCTCTGTGGCACTAAAATACAGGTTCATTCCCACAACTACAGAAATGCAGTATGTCACCGCTAAATTTTAAAATAGGTTTTTCCGCGTTGTATGCAAAAGTGCTCTGTGGCACCACAATACGGGTTTTTTCACCCAACTACAGAAATGCAGTATGTCACCACTAAATTTAAAAATAGGTTTTTCAGCGTTGTAAACAAAAGTGCTCTGTGGCACCACAATACGGGTTTTTTCACCCAACTACAGAAATGCAGTATGTCACCGGTAAATTTTAAAATAGGTTGTTCAGCGTTGTATGCAAAAGTGCTCTGTGGCACTACAATACGGGTTTATTCCGCTAATTAAAGAAATGCAGTAGGTCAGTGGTAAATTATAAAACAGGTTTTTCTGTGTTGTATGCCAAATTACTCTGTGCCACTACTATACGGGTTTATTCCCCCAACTACAGAAATGCAGTATGTCACCGCTATATTTTAAAATAGGTTTTTCAGTGTTGTATGCAAAAGTGCTCTGTGGCACTACAATACGGGTTTTTTCACCCAACTACAGAAATGCAGTATGTCACCGGTAAATTTTAAAATAGGTTGTTCAGCGTTGTATGCAAAAGTGCTCTGTGGCACTACAATACGGGTTTATTCCCCTAACTAAAGAAATGCATTAGGTCACCGCTAAATTTTAAAATTGGTTTCTCAGCGTTGTATACAAAAGTGCTCTTTGGCACTAAAATACAGGTTCATTCCCCCAACTTCAGAAATGCAGTATGTCACCGCTAAATTTTAAAATAGGTTTTTCAGCGTTGTATACAAAAGTGCTCTGTGGCACTACAATACGGGTTTTTTCACCCAACTACAGAAATGAAGTATGTCACCTCTACATTTTAAAATAGGTTTTTCAACGTTGTGTGCAAAAGTGCTCTTTGGCACTACAAGACAGGTTTATTCCCCCAACTACAGAAATACAGTTTGTCACCGGTATATTATAAAACTGGTTTTTCAGGATTGTATGCAAAAGTGCTCTGTGGCACTACAATACAGGGTTTATTCCCCCAACTACAGAAATGCAGTATGTCACCACTAAATTTTAAAATAAGTTTTTCAGAGTTGTATGCAAAAGTGCTCTGTGGCACCACAATACGGGTTTTTTCACCCAACTACAGAAATGCAGTATGTCACCGGTAAATTTTAAAATAGGTTGTTCAGCGTTGTATGCAAAAGTGCTCTGTGGCACTACAATACGGGTTTATTCCCCTAACTAAAGAAATGCATTAGGTCACCGCTAAATTTTAAAATTGGTTTCTCAGCGTTGTATACAAAAGTGCTCTTTGGCACTAAAATACAGGTTCATTCCCCCAACTTCAGAAATGCAGTATGTCACCGCTAAATTTTAAAATAGGTTTTTCAGCGTTGTATACAAAAGTGCTCTGTGGCACTACAATACGGGTTTTTCACCCAACTACAGAAATGAAGTATGTCACCTCTACATTTTAAAATAGGTTTTTCAACGTTGTGTGCAAAAGTGCTCTTTGGCACTACAAGACAGGTTTATTCCCACAACTACAGAAATACAGTTTGTCACCGGTATATTATAAAACTGGTTTTTCAGGATTGTATGCAAAAGTGCTCTGTGGCACTACAATACAGGGTTTATTCCCCCAACTACAGAAATGCAGTATGTCACCACTAAATTTTAAAATAAGTTTTTCAGAGTTGTATGCAAAAGTGCTCTGTGGCACCACAATACGGGTTTTTTCACCCAACTACAGAAATGCAGTATGTCACCGCTAAATTTTAAAGTAGGTTTTTTAGTGTTGTATGCAAAAGTGCTCTGTGGCACTACAATACGGGTTTTTTCACCCAACTACAGAAATGCAGTATGTCACCACTAAATTTTAAAATAGGTTTTTCAGTGTTATATGCAAAAGTGCTCTGTGGCACTACAATACATGTTTATTTCCCCAACTACAGAATTGCAGTATGTCACAGCTAAATTTTAAAATAGGTTTCTCAGCGTTGTATACAAAAGTGCTCTGTGGCACTAAAATACAGGTTCATTCCCCCAACTACAGAAATGCAGTATGTCACCGCTAAATTTTTAAATTGGTTTTTCCGTGTTGTATGCAAAAGTGTTCTGTTGCACCACAATACGGGTTTTTTCACCCAACTACAGAAATGCAGTATGTCACCACTAAATTTTAAAACAGGTTGTTCAGCGTTGTATGCAAAAGTGCTCTGTGGCACTACAATACGGGTTTATTCCCCTAACTAAAGAAATGCATTAGGTCACCGCTAAATTTTAAAATAGGTTTCTCAGCGTTGTATACAAAAGTGCTCTTTGGGACTAAAATACAGGTTCATTCCCCCAACTTCAGAAATGCAGTATGTCACCGCTAAATTTTAAAATAGGTTTTTCAGAGCGCTACGTGTTCTTTCACCCAACTACAGAAATGAAGTATGTCACCTCTACATTTTAAAATAGGTTTTTCAACGTTGTGTGCAAAAGTGCTCTTTGGCACTACAAGACGGGTTTATTCCCCCAACTACAGAAATACAGTTTGTCACCGGTAAATTATAAAACTGGTTTTTCAGGATTGTATGCAAAAGTGCTCTGTGGCACTACAATACAGGGTTTATTCCCCCAACTACAGAAATGCAGTATGTCACCGCTAAATTTTAAAATAGGTTTTTTAGTGTTGTATGCAAAAGTGCTCTGTGGCACTACAATACGGGTTTTTTCACCCAACTACAGAAATGCAGTATGTCACCACTAAATTTTAAAATAGGTTTTTCAGTGTTATATGCAAAAGTGCTCTGTGGCACTACAATACATGTTTATTTCCCCAACTACAGAAATGCAGTATGTCACAGCTAAATTTTAAAATAGGTTTCTCAGCGTTGTATACAAAAGTGCTCTGTGGCACTAAAATACAGGTTCATTCCCCCAACTACAGAAATGCAGTATGTCACCGCTAAATTTTAAAATAAGTTTCTCAGAGTTGTATGCAAAAGTGCTCTGTGGCACCACAATACGTTTTTTTTCACCCAACTACAGAGATGCAGTATGTCACCGCTAAATTTTAAAATAGGTTTTTCAGCTTCTTATGCCAAAGGGACTGAACGGAAGTCTTACTGATGCAAACTGAATGGATTTCTATCAATTCAAAATGCATTGGGATATGCCTGATCAGTTCTTTTTCCGGCATAGAGCCCTTTTGACGGAACTCTGTGCCGGAGAAGAATAGCGCAAGTGTGAAAGTACCCTAAGGGCAAAGTAGTTAGACGCGTGTTGATTGTCTGCCCTGCAGCCTTTCAAAAAGCACCAAGAAATCGCCGAACACCGAACCAGAACTTTTACGGAAATGTTCGGGCTCGGGTCCGGGTGCGGAAAATTGTAAAGTTCTATATGAACCCGAACTTTACAGTTCGGGTTTGCTCAACCCTATTGCTCGCTAATTATCAGGGCCATTGTGATAACACAGACACATTAAAGTATAATGTATAATAATGATTAAAAAAAAAAACATAATAATAATAGTCTCTATTTCTATAGCGCCAACAAATTCCGCTGCACCTTTTACTTCAGGGGTTCATGTACAAACAGTCATAATTAACATAGCAACAGACAAGTCAATAATTACAAGAGGAATGAGGACCCTGCTCACAAGAGCTTACAATCTATGAGGAGATAGGGATGACACAAAAGGTACTTGTTTTGTACAACGGTCCAGCTATCTTGGGAGAATAGTGGAGCAGATATAAAGCTGCATGAGTCAGTCAGCAGCCAATATATTAAGTGCTTCTGGGTGCTGTGGAGGAGTTTGGTGGAGGATCAGGTTCAGGGAATAATAAATGGGCTATGTGGAGAACAGTTAGATCAGGGGATGTGATAGGCCATCCTAAAGAAAATGTGTTTTTAGGGAGCGCCTAAAATTGTGTATGTTGTGATTTTGCCTGATTTCTTGGGGTAGGGCATTCCAAGGAACCTTTGCAGCTTGGGAGAAATCTTGAAGCCGGGAGTGAGAGGTTCAGATTATTGTGGAAGTCAGTCATTCATAAGTCATTGGCTGAATAGAGAGCACAGGTAGGGTGGTAGACAGAGATGAGGTAAGAGACGTAGGGGGTTGCAGCACTGTGGAGAACTTTGTAGGTGAGAACAAGCAGTTTAAATTGGATTCTATGTGTACGGGTAGCCAGTGCAATGACTGGCACAGGAGGGAGGCATCAGAGTAGCGTTTGGACAGATAGGTGAACCTGGCTGCTGTATTAAGAATAGATTGGAGAGGGTAGAGTCTGGTGAGGGGGAGGCCAATTAATAGTAAGTTGCAGTAATCGGGGCGGGAATGGATCAGGGCAACAATGAGAGTTTTTGTTGTTTCCATAGTAAGAAAGGGGCGGAATCTAGAGATGTTTTTGAGGTGCAGGCGACATGAGCGGGCGAGAGACTGAATATAGGGGGTGAAAGAAAGATCAGTGTCAAACGTAACCCCAAGACAGCTGGCGTACTGCCTAGGAGTGATGATGGTGTTGCACACTGAGGGGGATATATCAGGTTTGGGTATGCTAGTAGATGGAGAGAACACAAGAAGTTCAGTTTTTCAAAGATTTAGTTTCAGATAGAGAGAGGACATAATGTATGTAACATGTTTAACAGTACTATAATTATGTCAGTTTACAAAATATCTTCTCTAACACAGAATACAAGACTTTTGTTCACGTACATGTCTGAGAAGTGTGCATAGAAACAGACACAGACAGGGCCAGTTTTTGGAGTGGTGAACTGCATAATTGTCCAAGGATCTCATTTCCTAGGGGGTGGAGCCACAGGAGCAACCAAAATGTAATGCTGATCTCTACTCATCCCTAGAACACCCGGTGTAAAATTAACTCCTCCACAACATTAGACCACTTGGGAATTTACAATTAACCCTTTCACTACCCTAGGCCACCAAGGAATTGAGATTTCAAGATGTATTACTATGAGGTTTGCCATTCGGAAAAAAATTGAATTGGGCTACTTCACCATCTGCATTAATTCCGTTTTTTATATCGGCAGAGGATCTCAAAACCTGAATTTAACTGATCAGTGCCATTTAATACATCTGGATGCATCTGCTTCGGCTGGATCTGTTTGTATTAAATAAATCAAAACTGAACAAAACAGATCTGGTATTAAAATTATTATAAGTCAATGGGTGCTGGATCCAGGTTATTTTGCTAACAAAAAAACTGGATCCGGCACCATTGACTTAAATTGATTTTCATGCCCATTCCGTTTTGTTCTGTTTTGTAAACCGGACACAAAACCGGTTTTGTGTCTGGCACCAATACGCAACAAAACATAACGGATACATACTTATGCACCCTAAGTTTTGGCCACTTTTAAAGGTCTTCAGTAGTTTTGATCGAGCATCAAAGTGCTTGGGTGCTCTGGTAGAACACTTTTGGGACTAAGGGGCACATTTATTAAAGCCCCGAGCTGGCGGTGGTTTAGACAAAGCTATGAAGAGGCCCCGGCCTCTCCATAACTACAGCACATTCAGTACCAGTTCTAAATTTAAGACAGCTTCCGAGCTGTCTTACATGTAGACCTTTTTCTAAGGCCTCTTTCACATGGCCGTTGTCCCACCGTGCCCGTATTGCGGCCCGCATACGCCGCGTCTGCAATACACGGGGCACCGGCCGTGTGCATTCCGCATAACAGATGCGGACCCATTCACTTGAATGGTTACACAAATCCGGATATGCAGTGCGGAACGGAAAGGAACCAGGGAACTGAAGCATTACGAAGTGCCTCCGTGGGGTCCCGTTCTGTCCTTCCGTTCCGCAAAAAAATAGAACTTGTATTGAACGAACGGATCGCTGACCCTATTCAAGTGAATGGGTCTGCGATCCACATGCGGCTGGCCCACGGTCGGTGCCCGTGCATTGCGGACCACAATTTGAGGTCCGCAGTACGGGCACGGCAAGACAACAACCATGTGAAAGAGGCCTAAGCATTAACCCCTTAAGGACCGGGGGTTTTGGGATTTTTGCGTTTTTGTTTTGCGCTCCCTGCCTTCCAAAAGCCATAACATTTTTATATTTCTGCTCACATAGCCATATGATGGCTTATTTTTTGCGGGACAAGTTGTACTTTTTAACACTACCATTTATTTTTGCATGTGATGTAGTGGGAAACGGGAAAAAAATTCCAAATGGGGTGAAATTGCAAAAAAAAAGCAATTTCACCACAGTTTTACGGGTTTTTAAATTACAACGTTCGATTTGCGATAAAACTGACTGGTTAATTTTATTCTTCAGGTCAGTACGAATCCGGCAATACCTAATATGTATAGTTTTTCTTGCGTTTTGATAGTGAAAAAAAAATTAAAAGTGGGAATTTTTTTTTATTTTATTTTATTTTTTTGTCGCCATGTTTTGACCCCTATAACTTTTTTGTAATTATGCGTACGGAGCAGTGTAGGGGCTCATTTTTTGCGGGGCAATCTGAACTTCTAATTGATACCATTATGGGGTGCGTATGATGTCTTGATCACTTTTTATTCATTTTTTTTTAGGAAATGAAGCGTCCAAAAATGGCGAATTAGCCATTTGGATGCTTTCTTTCCGTTTTTATGTTTACCGTATGGTGAATATTTTTTAATATTATTATAGTATGGGCGTTTTTGCACATTGCGACACCCATTATGTGTAATTTTTTTATTTTTTTATTTATTTTATTTTCATTTTGGGGAAAGGGGGGTGATTTGAATTTTTATATTTTTTTTATAGAATTTTTTTTTTTCAATTTTTTTTTTTTTTTTACCACTTTCTTATAGTTCCCATAGGGAACTATAAGATGCAATCATCAGATTGCTATTCTCATATATTCCAATGCAATAGCTAAAATCGCATATTTCCTATGGAGCCTATTACAGTCATAGGCTCCATAGGAATACTGTGTAGTAACCTAGGTTTTATTCACAGAAACCTAGGGTACTACATGCATGCTCCGGCTCCCCCTTGTGGCCATCAGGGAGCCGAGCAAAACCGAAAGTGAAACTTTCGGTTTTGCTGATCAGATGCCGTGGTCAGGATTGACCACGGCATCTGAGGGGTTAAATGTCCGCGATCGGCATCGCTGCCGGTCGCGGACATGAGCTGCGGGTGTCAGCTTGATGAATCAAGCGTTTACCCGCAGCTCATGCGCCCGCTCCTTGCGGGAGCGGGCGCCATCTTTAAAGTGCGGACGAAGGGCGTACATGTACGCCCTTCGTCCTTAAGGGGTTAAACAGACATAAAAAATTCGGAATGAGACGGGCCCTGCCCTTCCCCGCCCAAGCTACGCCCACTTATTTAGACCTGGCATGGGCAGGGAGGAGTTGCAGATTGCAGTGCAACTAGCTGTTGCACCGAAATCTAATTTAGGCATATTTCAGAATGATAAATGGCCCCTTAAATGCTTATACCAAGCCATAATACAGCTTCAGTCTGATTTCCATGTGTCACATAAGTCACGACTTAAAAATTCAATGGATAATTAATTATCATTGGATTAAGAGGAAAAAAAGTTTTGGTCAGGGATTTTATTCAATCTGTTCTCTAACATTCTAAAAAAAACTTGCTAATTAACAAGTCCACACACTGTATAGACGTCATCAGCACAAAATGTACAAAGGCTGGAAATAACCTGGTGGATTTGGAAGCTTTACAAAAATAAAAAGCTGAAGGTCTTTGGGGCTAGAAGAAAAAAGGCAGCTTTTTGGTGGAGACAAATTAACGTAATATTATTCTAATATCAAGAAATGCTTTTTTGCTGTCAGGAGAATTATTGTATGAATCTCAATAAGCTGCATTTTCAGATCACTCTACAACGCCCACCTTGCACAATAACGAAATGTTAGTAATAGTGTTGATCGAGCACCAAAGTGCTTGGGTGCTCGAGTAGAACACTTTGGGATGCCCGGATGCTCTACTGAGCACCCAAACACAATGGAAGTCAATGGGAGAACCCGTGAATTTAACCAGGCACCCCCTGCTCTGAGGAGGGGAGGGTGCGGTGTCCCACTGAGGTCTATGCAGAAGATCGCTGTACAGTGAGGGAATCCCCCAGTGTGAGTCTGCAGCTTAGAAGTCCCTGCTCTGACGCCACATATAGCTATGTCCATATATGGAGTCTTAGGGACACCCTCTATTTCTGAAAAGAGAGCAGTGAAAAGTAATTATCGATCACTACTAGAACACAGACCCAAAAACTACGGACTAATTTTTGGGGGATTAGGTATTTACTATTTTTACACAAAGGCCTTACTAGGCGAAACCTACATTATCTCCCAAAACCAAGATTTAAAAACCCTTTTTTTATTATTCGTAAACTTTATTAGATACTGAAACTAATGAGCGACACACATTAAAAACCTAGTGATGTCTCGCTTGGCTGAATTGGTCAGATATATGGGGTAACCATATGGGGGTTGTGCACTAACTCCCAAAATGGTGTACTCAAGGCGTGTAGGGAGACACCCTGCTAGCGTTTTGACTATATATAGCACTAGTTTTGAACCATTGCTGGTCAGCTCACTATGCTGTACAACACCCTATTTGTTTGAATTTTGGATCAAACACGTGTGTGCTTGAATTACTGCCTAGCCAAACTATCACGCATTGCTCCCTCACATTGCCGTTCTCTTATCACAAGATTCTATTCAATTGCTATTATTTCATCAAGCGAGACCTTCACTAATAGCTTTAAAACACTAACTGCCCCCCGACATGTTTCGCCATTTACATGGCTTCTTCAGGGGAAACGGGCAGCATTGTTCACCACAGGTGTATGTGACCTTCTTATACCATACTAATACTGATTGATGGCAAAAGTTACCAATCGCAACATTGTGTATTCCTGTTCACACCCCCCCTGTCTCGAGGAGTGAACCAATCCATTTGCGCTAGCCTCACTGACGTGGTGCGCGGATAAAGGATGCGCACACACTTGTCTCCTGCTATAGTATACGGCAGTCAATCGCGCAGCTGCTGCGCAGCTTCCTCTGCGCCCACACTTAGTCCGTGCAGCGGAGGCGCCTATTGGTATGTCCCGGCACTTAGCCGATATTAGCTGTCTCTCTGTGTACTGTGCATGTCCTGCGCGGACAATCCCTGCTCCAACACTTTAACAAAGCTCTGATTCCCTCCCGAACATTGTGGAGCCGCTGCGCTCCTCTCGCTGCACTAATGCTTGAACTGGCAGACGATGCTGGTAGCAGTCATCTTGCGTTCCCACTGTATGACCCACAGGTAAATAAGGAACAGCAGGGACATGACAATGTCCATAACCGGGCACAAAACTGCATTTGTGTCATGTCAGAAATGACAACCAAACAGTACTTTTAGCTCGATTTTTAAGATATTCAGTCGTCCTGAATGGTATGGACTTCATAACCTGCAAGTGTTATTTCATTACACCATACAATGCTGGTTGTTCTATTGTATCATGCCGAATGACTGCCCTTACCAATAACTTATCTTTTATCTACACTTCAGAATTCTACTAATGGACACTTAAGACCAAATACTATGTCCTTTATTCTATAGATACAATGCTGCATTAGTATATTTTTCTTATTTTAGACCCATCAAAATGTAAACATTTTATACCTCACCCAGAGATGAACAATTTATATGTTAGAACATGCTCAAAAAACTAGATTAATGTCCGAAATACTAATCACATGACCAAAGTGTCACAATTATTAATCACAAATATTACAAGAAAGATGCATATGTAAAGCCTTCATTCAGTCCTTTGGGACTCAGGCTGTCCAGCCTATATATCCATTTGGTTTCTTCACGTAGTAGTACGGTGTCCAGATCACCCCTCCTGGCACCCAGAGTCTTCTTGCAGATGCCCCAGAAGCGTAAGCACTTACTGTCATTCGTATGAAACAGTCTTACATGTCGTGAAAGAGTGGTATCTGACTTGGTATTAATTTTGCTTATATGCTGACCCATACGTCTCCTCAGCTCCTGGGACGTTTTTCCCACATAAAATTTGGGACATGGGCACTTGGCAACGTAGACAACCCCCTTCGTTTTACAATTGATGAAATCTCTAATTTCATATTCCTTTCCATCTACAGGATTTTGGAAGGATTTACATCTTTGGATCAGTGGACAGTAGATGCAGTCACCACATGGGTAAGTACCAGTGGTTCTCGATTTTAACCATGTACCCGATTGTTGCACCTGAAAAAAACTATGTACTAGCAGGTCCTTCAAATTCTGTCCTCTACGGTATGTTACTGAAGGACGCTCTGTCACAACATTTCTAAGATCATTATCGGCCCATAAAATGTGCCAATGCCTTTTAAGGATTTGAAAGACCTGGTTGTTACAAGCATCAAAAGTGCCAATACATCTGACGACCTGTGCCCCGCCATCCCCCCTATCAGTGGTAAGTAGGTCCGTCCTTTTCATACTTTTTGCCCTGGCATAAGCTTGGTGTAGAACTCGCTTAGGGTACCCCCTTTCCCTAAAGCGCTGGTATAGCAGTTGACTCTCCTTTTCAAAAGCAGCATCACTCGAGCAGTTTCTGCGTGCCCTTATGTACTGACCAGTGGGTATTCCCCTTTTCAGTGGTTTGGGGTGAAAGCTGCCCCAATGCAGCAAATTGTTAGTTGCCGTGGGTTTACGAAAGGTTTCAGTGTGAATGCTACCATCCTCCCACAATGTCAATCTAAGATCAAGAAAGGCGATGGTGGTGTCATGAATTTCTGAGGTAAATACCATGCCAATTGAATTGTTATTCAAAACTGTAACAAAATCATGAAAAACCTCCACCGTGCCATCCCAGAGGATCAATACATCATCGATGTATCGTCCCCAAAATAAAATGTGCCTAGTGAAATCCAACATATCTTGAGAAAAAACAATTGTGTCCTCCCACCACCCTAAAAACAAATTTGCATAATTCGGTGCACATTTACTGCCCATCGCAGTACCGACTGCCTGTAAATAAAATTGACCATCAAAAATAAAGTAATTATGTGTCAAAAGAAATTCCAACAATGTGAGTACAAATTGATTGTGTTGGTGAAAATGAGTGCTCTTGGTGCTCAAAAAAGTGGAAACCGCTCGTAAACCCAGGGAATGCTGAATATTGGTGTATAAACTTTCTACATCCAAGCTAGCTAGTTTGGTGTTGACTGTCACTTGTAGTTCTTGCAGTTTGATCACAACATCTTTTGTATCCTGTATAAATGACGGCAGCGCAGAAACGAATGGCGCTATAAACACATCCACGTATTGACTCACATTTTCCGTGAGACTACCGTTACCTGACAGGATCGGGCGGCCGGGCACAGGCCGTCGTTGTTTGTGTATTTTTGGAATAGCATACAAGGTTGCTATTGTTGGACTTTTGTTATAAAGAAATGAATGCTCCTCCCTTGATATTAAACCATCTGTCTTCGCCTTTGATAGTATTATTTTCAAATCCCCTATAAATCTTTCTGTAGGATTGCCATCCAATTTATTATATGTTCCTGGCTTTTCAAGTAAGTCCATGACCATCCTTTTATAGTCATCTCTGTCCATCAGGACGACATTTCCGCCTTTGTCTGAGGGCTTTATGATTAAGTTCTCATTATTGCATAATTCTTGTAGCGCTCTCCTCTCCATTTCTTCCAAGTTTGCCTGTACTGGTTGCCTATTAGTACTTAATTTCTTGAGATCCTGCGTGACCAATTTTACAAATGTGTCGATATTACCATACTGCGCAAACGGTGGTGTATATTTAGACTTAGGTTTAAGAGAGGATAGAGGTGGAATTAGTGTGTCCTGCGCGCTATCATTTAATGTATCCAAAGACTCCAGAATGGCTAGTGTGTCCTTCTCCTTTTGCTGCATAACCCTCCAATCACTGGTCTGACTTGCAAATGATTTGTGCAGAGCCATTTTCCGGGCGAACAAATTAATGTCCTTTACCCAGTCAAAACATACAAAATTAGGTGTGGGAGTATATGATAATCCCTTATTTAAAAGTAGTATATGCCTGTCTTCCAGCTTAAAGGATGACAGATTGACAATACGTAAGTTATCTACTGCACTTTGGCATTGTACGCCCATTTGTCTCTGTCTCTCAGAGCTGGTCCCTGCGACAAAAAAGGCTGAGATTTCATCAATTGTAAAACGAAGGGGGTTGTCTACGTTGCCAAGTGCCCATGTCCCAAATTTTATGTGGGAAAAACGTCCCAGGAGCTGAGGAGACGTATGGGTCAGCATATAAGCAAAATTAATACCAAGTCAGATACCACTCTTTCACGACATGTAAGACTGTTTCATACGAATGACAGTAAGTGCTTACGCTTCTGGGGCATCTGCAAGAAGACTCTGGGTGCCAGGAGGGGTGATCTGGACACCGTACTACTACGTGAAGAAACCAAATGGATATATAGGCTGGACAGCCTGAGTCCCAAAGGACTGAATGAAGGCTTTACATATGCATCTTTCTTGTAATATTTGTGATTAATAATTGTGACACTTTGGTCATGTGATTAGTATTTCGGACATTAATCTAGTTTTTTGAGCATGTTCTAACATATAAATTGTTCATCTCTGGGTGAGGTATAAAATGTTTACATTTTGATGGGTCTAAAATAAGAAAAATATACTAATGCAGCATTGTATTTATAGAATAAAGGACATAGTATTTGGTCTTAAGTGTCCATTAGTAGAATTCTGAAGTGTAGATAAAAGATAAGTTATTGGTAATGGCAGTCATTCGGCATGATACAATAGAACAACCAGCATTGTATGGTGTAATGAAATAACACTTGCAGGTTATGAAGTCCATACCATTCAGGACGACTGAATATCTTAAAAATCGAGCTAAAAGTACTGTTTGGTTGTCATTTCTGACATGACACAAATGCAGTTTTGTGCCCGGTTATGGACATTGTCATGTCCCTGCTGTTTCTTATTTACCTGTGGGTCATACAGTGAGAACGCTAAGATGACTGCTACCAGCATCGTCTGCCAGTTCAAGCATTAGTGCAGCGAGAGGAGCGCAGCGGCTCCACAATGTTCGGGAGGGAATCAGAGCTTTGTTAAAGTGTTGGAGCAGGGATTGTCCGCGCAGGACATGCACAGTACACAGAGAGACAGCTAATATCGGCTAAGTGCCGGGACATACCAATAGGCGCCTCCGCTGCACGGACTAAGTGTGGGCGCAGAGGAAGCTGCGCAGCAGCTGCGCGATTGACTGCCGTATACTATAGCAGGAGACAAGTGTGTGCGCATCCTTTATCCGCGCACCACGTCAGTGAGGCTAGCGCAAATGGATTGGTTCACTCCCGAGACAGGGGGTGTGAACAGGAATACACAATGTTGCGATTGGTAACTTTTGCCATCAATCAGTATTAGTGTGGTATAAGAAGGTCACATACACCTGTGGTGAACAATGCTGCCCGTTTCCCTGAAGAAGCCATGTAAATGGCGAAACATGTCGGGGGGCAGTTAGTGTTTTAAAGCTATTAGTGAAGGTCTCGCTTGATGAAATAATAGCAATTGAATAGAATCTTGTGATAAGAGAACGGCAATGTGAGGGAGCAATGCGTGATAGTTTGGCTAGGCAGTAATTCAAGCACACACGTGTTTGATCCAAAATTCAAACAAATAGGGTGTTGTACAGCATAGTGAGCTGACCAGCAATGGTTCAAAACTAGTGCTATATATAGTCAAAACGCTAGCAGGGTGTCTCCCTACACGCCTTGAGTACACCATTTTGGGAGTTAGTGCACAACCCCCATATGGTTACCCCATATATCTGACCAATTCAGCCAAGCGAGACATCACTAGGTTTTTAATGTGTGTCGCTCATTAGTTTCAGTATATAATAAAGTTTACGAATAATAAAAAAAGGGTTTTTAAATCTTGGTTTTGGGAGATAATGTAGGTTTCGCCTAGTAAGGCCTTTGTGTAAAACTACTAGAACACCCTGATTATCACTGTTTATAATATAAGGGACAGAACACAACACAGGAAAGGGAAGAACTGATTATCTATCACCACTAGAACACTCTGCTTATCACCGTTTATAGTATAAGGACAGGAGAGAACACAAGATAGGTAAAAACTGATTATCTATCACCACTAGAACACCCTGTGTATCACTGTTTATAGTATAAGGACAGGAGAGAACACAGGATAGGTGAGAACTTATTATCTATCACCAATAGAACACCCTGCATATCACTGTTTATAGTATAAGGACAGGAGAGAACACAGGATAGATGAGAACTGATTATCTATCACCACTAGAACACCCTGCATATCACTGTTTATAGTATAAGGACAGGAGAGAACACAGGATAGGTGAGAACTGATTATCTATCACCACTAGAACACCCTGCGTATCACTGTTTATAGTATAAGGACAGGAGAGAACACAGGATAGGTGAGAACTGATTATCTATCACCACTAGAACACTCTGCATATCACTGTTTATAGTATAAGGACAGGAGAGAACACAGGATAGGTGAGAACTGATTATCTATCACCACTAGAACACCCTGCGTATCACTGTTTATAGTATAAGGACAGGAGAGAACACAGGATAGGTGAGAACTGATTATCTATCACCAATAGAACACCCTGCATATCACTGTTTATAGTATAAGGACAGGAGAGAACACAGTAGAAGTGAGAACTGATTATCTATCACCACTAGAACACCCTGCATATCACTGTTTATAGTATAAGGACAGGAGAGAACACAGGAGGGGTGAGAACTGATCATCTATCACCACTAGAACACTCTGCTTATGACTATCTCAGATTGATAGAATATAAAATATATTTATGATTAACATTTCTGAACGTTTCTAAATTCATATGAAAGGTAATAAATGAATTATACAATGGAAATTGGCATAGTTGCTCATAGCTATCAATCAGATTCCACCTTTCATTTCAGAGCTTCTTTGGAAAATGAAAGTAGAATCTGATTTTCTGCTATGGGAAACTAAGCTAGTTATCCGTCACAGCAGTTTGATATATTTCCTCCACTGTTTGCTAACACTGTCAGCCATGCACTTCCCCATAGCTACAGTATACTGTATATGTTAGTTTTACTCTGAGATTGATTACTATGGCTGTCATTGCGTTCAAAAATTTAAAGGGAGTCTGTCCCTACATTTTCACCAATATAACTAACAGTATTTTTCCACAGAAGATTGCAGACATTCCAAACAGGAAAAGCACTTTTATTCAGCTGAAAAACATCTCCCAAGTGCCCAGCTTTCAGCTCCTTCCTTAACCTCCCAAGGCTTCTTCTTCTTTCCCTGCGCAGCACAGGGAGCATGTGTGAGCTTTTGAGATGCTGCTCCGTGACTTCAGGTGGGAGAGCCTTGAGAAGTTAGGGGAGGAGATGAAAGGTTGGAAAATCATCGGGCTTGCACAATTTGAACAGAAACGTCCACCCAGCTTGGGCACTTGGAACAGCAAACCTCGCCCAGCCAGTCACTTTGGAGGCGGTTTTCAGTAGAATAAAAGTGCCTTTCCTGCACATGAAGTAAATACACAAAACACACAGGTATTTTTGGAATGTTTTTGCAATTTTCTGAGTCCTAAGAGACCTCAGAGTGTCATATATTAATTTTCAGGCCAGTTGGAACATATTTGATTCATGTCAAATCGATTTGAACATAAACCAATTTTTTTTTTCAATTCACCAAATCGGACAAGAAATTCGTTCATCTTTAATCTGTATTCTCTTCCACATGTAGCACCATCAATAAATAGTTATTAAAAGTGTATTTCACATATAGCTAGAAAAAAACTGGTGATCTTCATATTTTATTCCTGCAGTTCTCTGCATGTAGATTCATATATTATGTTGAGTTCCATCCGTAATAATTTTTCATAATTACGTGTTTGCGACAATGAGTGCTAAAAGGATTGGCTCCAGGATGTTTTATTAGTTTATATATCAGTGATGCCTTAAATTACCCATTGCTGCTTTCAAGTTTGGAAATCTGCCACCATAGAAGGTTTTGGCAGTCAGGACCTGAGGCATGTAAAGGACATAAAAGGTGTGATGTAATAGTGCATACTGAAAATCAACTATAAATGGGAGATATGTCTGCTCAGCAAGTACTAAATTTATAAGACCCTGAAGGCTACTCAAAGAAGACTGAACTGTAGACTAGCGCCAACTCTTCCAGTATAATTTGAAATTGGGACTTTGAAAGTGTTGGACTGTGTAGAAATAGCAAATTATATTTTGCTGATATTTTATTAGCACTGTGTGCAGTATGTATAAATAGACAGAGCAGATTAATACAGTTAAATATTTTGTCCCACCAATAACTATTTCATTTACTTAAACAGTATGGTGCCATCTAGTGTTCAAAATGTGTAGTTTTGTGTGTACGCACCTAATGAACGAATTACTGATGGACATGCATGCCATGTCACTGTCCCAAAAGTATCTGCACAGTGAACTTCTCTCTGTTCACTGCAGTGCAGGCAGTAGTAATAGCTTTCAGGGAAGGACCAGAACTTATGCATTAACGTGGTAGTATAGCTGAGACTCCTTCAGTGAGGAATGTAAAAAGGGACTTTACTGTCAGCTGCCAGAGGGGGAAAGAGACATAGATTAGCAATAGCGCCAATAGTGGTACATGGAAGCAAACATGCTAAAAATATGTATTATTATGCCAGAAACATGGGAAATTAGTTTAAAATAAAAATGGTGCCACAGTCAATAGAGGTTTTAGAGCTTAGATACTTATTCACACTTTCCTCCCAAAACTGCTTTTAAAAGTTAGAGGTACTCCAAAATAGTGGCATTAAAAATACAACTCATCATGCATAAAGCCATCATACAACTATGTTAATGGAATAAAAATGTACCAAATTAGGCTGTGTCCTAATGGGTTAAGTTCTTATCTCTAGACTAACGCAATTGTATGCCTATACAGTTGCCTACATCTGCTTTAGACTGCCATTAAAAAAAAAAAAAAAAACAGTATAAAGATTTGGCTTGGGGCTACTCCTAAAAGTGTTATGTATGTAAGTGCTCCCTAAGGTCTTCACACTTTAACCCTTGTACTGGGATCTGGACTTAGCTGCAGTGGAACCAAAAGTCTGCTATCTCTTGGTAGTCTATGTTCAAGTGACTTTGAACCCACTGGATCTAGAGACAGGATTCAGGCAAAACCAGCTGGGCTAAAGGTAGGCAGCGTAAGTGCAATCCAATAAACAGTCAGAGATCAGGGTGGCCAGCTCTGGATAAGTACAGAGAAAAGGCAAAAGTCAGGTCAGACAGTTAAGGGTCAAATCCAGAAGTCAGGCAGCAGTTGGAACATGGAACAAGCAAATAAACACATGGCACACCTTAGCAGGAAACTAGCAAACTAGGACCTATTGCTCAGGAACCTTTCCACAGGAGAAGGTACCTAAAATACATTAAGAAAGCCAGCCATGGGCTGGGAAGAAAAAAGACTTGTGCGCTAACCTTTTAAAAGCTGGCCTGATTCCTGGCAATGCTTCTATTCTTTTGCCCACTTCCTTCAGCATGTGCATCCTCATCTTCACCAATCAATGGCTGGCAACTCGGGATATTCAAAGCCCCTGGCCAGTGGGAAGATGCCTGAGCAATAGGTTCCTGCAAAGGTCTGCTGTACTCATTTGTCTACCTGTGTACCAACCTCTGCCTGTTTTCTGGATTCTGACCCGCCACTGCTTGACCTGTGCCTGTCCTATGTATTGACCTGTTGCTACCAGCCATAACTAGTGTTGGGCGCGAATATTCAAATTGCGAATTTTAATCGCGAATATCACCACTTCGAGAATTTGCGAAGATTTAGAATATAGTGCTATATATTCGTATTCGTGAATATTGTAGATTTTTCTTCCTCTGAACCCATGATCCCTCCCTGCTTCTTGCTTGTGGGCCAATGAGAAGGCTGCAATGTCTTTGTCTGAGCTTAGCAACATCCCTAGCAACCAATAGGAAAGTTGCCTACCCCTTTACTATATAAGAACCTCCCCAGCAGGCATTTTCTGCAGTTTTTTTTTCTAGTTCTGAGAGACAGCAGTGTCATTGCTGTGCTCTGTGCTTTCCTGTGTCACATTACATTAGATAGTTAGTTAGTTAGCATATATATATATATATATATATATATATATATATATATATATTAATTACAGATAGTTAGTGGGAGATAGTCAGTGTAGGTTAGATTGTGATATAGTGTAGCTGATAGGTTCCAGGGCAGTTAGGTAGTGTTGTAGGTTCTGCTCTCCGTACATGCATGCTACAGGCAAATTCACAACAATACTTGTGCACCAATCACTAATATGTAGTCATACCTGCTAAAATATGAAGTTGCACGTATTGCACAAAAATATGCTCATCATTAATTGCCGATTTGCGCAATCGTGAATATATCAGAGCACTCTATCTGCATATAAAACTATTGTAATTTTCTGCCATGCCAACCATTTTCTCCAGTCTCAGGAAACTTCTAACAGCTTAAAAAATGTAGCAATAGTGACCCACGCCTGTATTTCACACGCAATATGCGCACATTACATTGCCGATTTTCACGATTTTTCAAGAAAATAATCGCATATTCGCGAATTTGCAAATTTATGATGAATATTCGCCCAAATATTCGCAAAATATTGCAAGTTCGAATATTGCCCCTGCCGCTCATCACTAGCCATAACCTGGAACTATTTGCAGTGAAGCACATACTCTGCCTGCCCAGAGCTCGGCCTGTCCCTGACTTTGATTTTGCCTGACCACTAGTCTCTGACCTTTGTGGGTCAGCCATTGAGCACTCAAAGACTTTACTAGGAGGTAGCAGCCTGGTGGTTCCACTCCAATGAAGTCCAGATCCCAGTTAAAGGGTGAAAAATAGGTAAGTGCTCTTAGGAATAGCCTAAAGTCAAATCTGTTGGTTAACATAGTGTTTCCACACCCACTGCTGTAACAATAGGTAAGTTTATTTCAGTTCCTTGTTATCTACCAGTTTTTATATGTGCTTCATATATGTCTCCTGCGACTGTCTGGTTGTTGTATAATTGATCAGTACTGTAAGTCCTGGGGGTATCTGAGTACCAAGCGACACATACTTGGTGTACTTGGTACAGGTAGGTAGGTAAGTCCAGTTCTGCCATTTTGCGAACAGCCAGTGTTGTTATGCTCTATGTAGTCATAGTCAACTTTTGCAGTCCTAATCTATTTCATTTGTTCTCTGCTTTTAGTTATATATTTTTGCTAAGTTAGCAAAAAGTAGGAGGCTGATGGGATGGAATATGACTACAGGATCAGACTACGCAGGCTTGGTTTGTAATATTACTAGAGACTAGTGTTGAGCGTGAATATTCAAATTGCGAATTATTTATCGTGAATATCGGCACTTTGTGAATATTCCAAAAATAGTGATATATATTCGTAAAAACGAATATTCATTTTTTATTTATTTTTTTCATCTGAACCCATTACCTAGTATAACTACCTGCTTCTTGCTTGTGAGCCAATGTGAGAAGGCTGCAATATTATAGTCTGTAGTGAATTAGAATATTATTCATTATTTAATTTATTTTCTCTTATGCAAAAAATTCTTAATGTAATTTTCGCACAATGCGAATATTCTGAAACACGAATATATAGCACTATATTGAATATAGTGCTATATATTCATTTTTTAGAATATTCGTCATTTTTTTTCTATCTGAAGTCATGATTCCTCCCTGCTTAAGTTGCTTTTGGGCCAATGACTATATATTCGTGTTTTAGAATATTCGCATTACGCGAATATTACATTGCCGTTTTTTCTCAATCAATAGAATAATCTCGAATACGAATATTCTCAAATATATGACAAATATTCTACCACATATTCGCAAAATATCACAAATTCGAATATTGCCCCTGCCGCTCATCACTACTACAGACACATATGTCAGTATAAGAGCTTTAGGACACAAAATGATAGGATTTTTTAATCAAGACAATTTGAAAAGTTAACTTATTTTTCATTTAGATACAATGGAACAATACAATATTGGTTCCAAAGGTGGACATAACCCATGAGTCAGCTCAAAAAATCTCATTTGGAGGGCAGATAGCTTTTAACCATTCTAGAAGTAATAATCATTAAGATTTAAAAGTCACTTTTCTATGATACATTTTATCACTGAGTAAATCAGTTCTTGTGCCTGACATGTACATTATGGTCTTAACAAGTCTTAAAAATACCAAAGAACAGAAGTTTTATTATTAAAGCTATATAATAAAGTGGACTGACTTGCCTAAGAGCAAGGTTAACGGCTTTAAGGGAGGACAACCGTGATTGCTGTAGTGTAAATCTGCCAGAACAACAATCTGTGACTTAAACAAATCATTTACTCCATGGTTTATCACATGATGATTTTTCCTTTAAGGCCAAACAGAGAGGCAGCACATATTCTCAGAAAAAAACTGAAAAATAAAAACTTTTTGTTTTATTAAGATAAACATAAGCTTCCTTTTTCTCAGGCTTCTCTCTAAAAACTATTTTTTTAAATAATTTAATTACCAGTATGTATTGAAGATGTGATTGATTATACAACATACTCAATTTAGTCTGTTTCATATAAAAGCAGAAAATAAAAGGTCTAGTGCTCGCACTTGATTGTAACCAATCTTTTTTTGACCATAAAGAAAACAATAAGGACCCAGTGGATTAACACTGCACAACCATAGGTGTTGCTGCATGGTGTCTATGTAAAGCACTGTATTCTGCCCTTGAAACATAGAGAGTGCCTCCATAACATGACATGCAATTGTATGTGTCATGCACGAAATCAGTGCCAAACAGAGTTACGGTATGACATGCATAGAGTTTAATGGGTGCACTATTATGGATCTGTATTGGTTCTGTGCATAGTCGCTAAAATTAAGTCCCAAGCCCCTGATCACAGGACAAAGAAATGCTAACATTGTGTTCTATGCACTTCTTTTCTATTTTTCTATTTTTCTTTCTAATAACACCAAGTGGCCATTAGAAGCGGTAAAAAAAATTCTAAATGGAGTGGATTTTTATGGGTCCATTGTGAGGTAAAATTGACCTGTTACCTTCATGCTCCAGGTCAGTACAATTACAATGATATCAACACTTGTTTAGTTTTTCTTGCATTTTAATACAGGGAAAAAAATAAAAACATTGAAAAAAATGATTTTGTTTCCATCAACATATTCTGACCCCTCTCACTTTTTTGTAGTCATGGAGCTGTGTGAGGGCTTATTTTTTGTGGGGCAATCTGTACTTTTCAGTGATATCATTTTATTATATAAATATATTTTATTGTTAATTTACTACTAGAGATGAGCGAACACCTGGATGTTCGGGTTCGAGAGGTTCGGCCGAACTTCCGGAAAATGTCCGGGTTCGTGATCCGAACTCAACCCGAACTTCATCCCGAACCCCATAGAAGTCAATGGGGACCCGAACTTTTGGGCACTAAAAAGGCTGTAAAAGACACCCAGAGGGATAATATACCGCAATAAACGCATTGCGATTACAACTTTGAGCTAACGATCACCATGGGAACGCCTCCTCCAGTAGAATGTACTGTCGGATGTGAGAATTAAGTTGAAATCGCAATGCGATTCTTATATATTTGCTTAATCGCATTAGCGATTTCAACTTAGCATTGCTAAATAATTCCATCCATATCGTTAACTTACTGAGTCAGTAAGTTAACGAATGTGGATGGAATTATTTAGCAATGCTAAGTTGAAACGGCAATGCGATTAAGCAGATATATAATAATAGCATTGCGATTTCAACTAATTCTCACATCCGACAGTACATTCTACTGGAGGAGCGTTCCCATGGTGATCGGTAGCTCAAAGTTGTAATCGCAATGCGATTAAGCAAATACATAAGAATCGCATTGCGATTCCAACTTTTAGTACTCAACTTTTAAAATCGTACACCACTTTAAGTTCCAAAGTTGCAATCGCGTTCGAATAGAACTTAAAGCTGTCTCTTAGTCAGTTTTAGTATTGGTGTGCTGTAATAGAAGTTACATTCGTGCGCGAATATAACTTAGAGCAATACAGTCAACTTTACACTGTTAGTTTTATTATCGCGATAATACAACTATTCAAGAATCGTGTACGTGCGTCTGTACGTGTGTGCGTTACCTCGGACACTATTCTATTTTGCCAGCCATAGCTGAAACCACTGATTTATGGTATTGCTATTTTGGCAATTGAATTTAACCCCAGAAAATAATCTATCCTTTGCCAGACAGCATACAGTATTATACTTGTCTAACCAAAGCTGGAACACCAGATTTAGGGGATTGGTATTTGGGCAATTGTATTTAACCCCTTAATAAAATATAGAAATTTCTTTCCTGAGTTTCTAGGGGTGACAATTAGCACAACCAAGCCCCTGATGTAGAGATATAGCAAAAAAAAAAACTAGTATTGATAGATTGATGGATTTGGTGGCAGCTTCTTCTGGCGCACCACAAGTCACAAAATGGCCGCCGATCAACCCAGAAAATAAGTGACAGAAAAACGCTCTGTGCAGCCTAAAAACCAGCGAGCAAGTAACTAGCAGAAGTTCAATGATTCTCAGCTGTAAATTGATCCGTTCATTAGGTGCTGTTGCTGACTTTAACCTGCCTAATCTCGCCCTGACAGAAGCTGCGTCCTCTCCCTACACTAATCAGAGCAGTGTGACGTGCGGCGCTACGTGACTCCAGCTTAAATAGAGGCTGGGTCACATGCTGCACTTGGCCAATCACAGCCATGCCATTAGTAGGCTCTTAGGGCAAGAAGTAAAACGCTAGCTGATTGGCTGCTGTGCAGCCCTTCAGAAAGCGGGAAGCAATCGACGAACACCGAACCCGAACCCGAACTTTTTTGAAAATGTCCGGGTTCGGGTCCGGGTCCCGGACACCCCAAAATTCGGTACGAACCCGAACTATTCTCGAACTGTTCGCTCAACACTATTTACTACATGACAACATCAGTGTACGCAGACCCTATAACAGTGTCACTTACAATTGGGGTACGCAGACCTCAAAACAATGTCACTTACAATTGAGGTATTCAGACCCCAAAACAACAGTGATATCATTTTAAAGTGTGTGTGACTTTATGATAACTTTGAGTGAAGTGACAAAAAATGGTGAATTTGGCCGTTTTTATTTTCATTACTCCATTCGTCATATGGGATTAATATTCTTATATTTTTAATAGTATGGGCGTTTTCACACACGGCGTTGCCCATGATATATATATATTTTTCTTAACCATGTCTTGGCCGTGTCTTTTTATTTTGATTTAGGAGAAAGGGGATGATTTCAACTTTTTTTTTTTACTTACTGGTGTCTATAACTGGCAGTCATTAGATTACCCATTATGTTCTTTGATGGCTATATGGCCATCATTGAACATTTCATTTACAATATACCAATACAGTGCTGCCAGCTGGTGCCCTGTATTGGTATATTTTAGTAATAGCTGTCGGAGGTTGCTTGAGGCTTCTGGCTATTATGCTAAGGTCCCCCCATTTCTATGGTTACAACCACCCTGCAATCCATCAGTGGTGGTCGTGCTTTTACATTACAAGAAAAAGGACTAGCCTATATGTGCTCCCATGGTCCTGGCCACCAGAGAGGCTGATGCTTTTTCCTATAGCGTTCAAGCACAACCACCACTGATGGATTGCAGGGTTCTCGTAACCATAGAAATGAGCAGTGCATTGTGTGATGGACAAATAAATTAAACCAGCAAAGGAAGCAATATGGACAATCACAATACAATAGGAAGAGCCTAGTATTAACTTTCTCTACATGATAAATGCCATTTGCTGAAGCGAAAGACAACCCCTTTAAGTACTCCAAGGTGGCTAACCATTGGCTGGTGTAAATTAAGATGTAGGCACCGCGCCTTTGACAGCTGGAAGAAAGTCTGTGCATGTGTACCCTATGGGCTGAGGAGGAATGGCCTTTGGGTGGGAGGGCAGAGAAACTTCAATCACTGTGCCCCCTGCAAGTAGGGGAAAAAATATCGGGTCCGCACTGCTAGACACACCAAAGCATTTCATTTTTACCTTGGCATTAATTCCTGGAGGAGTGAACATTCCTAGAGTGGCAATACTCCCCACGAAGTAGGGGTGACTGATATATGAAACCAAATATTATCTCTATTGGAGCATACAGCATAACAGCTCTTTGTGCTATATACGATATAACCTGCAGATTTGCCGGTGGGAAAGCAGCCAGTTTGATCGTCTATGTTGTAAAGTTTGTATTATGGATGTTTTTTATTGTTTCTGTTTTTATTAATGCGTCATTAATTTCCAGAACAAAAGGACATATTAGCCATTGAATTAAGCTGTTCCATGTACTACCAGTTATTGAGTGCCCCTCTTTTTATTATTCTAATTTTCGTCTTTTATTATGGTGTGGGTGGCACTTTGAGTTGTTCACGTTTTTGTCCGTCTTTTGGAGTTTCAGGTTTGAGCCACCATTTTTTATTCTAATTTAAGATTATGTACCAGTTTCTTGAAAGTAACGTTTTTAAAATGTTCTCCAGCCTAGAAGCATTCAATTATATTGGATTATTCAACCATGATGAAGGAAAGTGTATGCTAAGTGATTATCGTTTATCTTACAGCTCCACCTTGTATTGTTATGGATGGCACAGGGGGTGTCGTGAGCAGAGGGCGGCATGGATACACAACAGACTATTTTAAATGGGAAATTTAGAGAGTCTTTTCTGAAGAAGCAGGCAACAATTTAGTAACAGCGGACTAAGTGGCTTAGAATGACTAGCTCCAAATTCGAAATCTTTATCTGTCAAGATAAATGAACGCTAATATTATTTCACCTTTGTGTTACTTTAAAAGAATCCTTCACCTGCATCATACTTCTTTCTCTCTCTCCTCACAGGCACCACCGCAACGATTTTATTTAAAAGCGTACAATTGGGTGATGTCCACAGGTGATTGATTGATTGTAATAATAATAGTAATAATAACAATTAACTTTTAGAAATCCATATTGAGTTACCACTAACACTGCAACATTCCTGCAGAAACCTCTTATTTCTGCTTTAGGGGCACTAATTCTTTTCAGAATCTTGACACCGACTGTTGTCCGCCATGTTTGCTCAAATACAAGCTGGACAGTATCTTGTAAATATCAGCAAATATTCTTCTGATTCTGTTATTTTTCTTGTCACCCACTTCAGAATATTGTAGAAAGGATGCTGGAGGTGAAGAAAGAAGGAAAAATAGAAGGAGCCGGTAAACTGAAAGGGGTTGTCCCCTCTGGGCACTTATGGCATATTAATAGGATATGCCATAAATGTCCAATACGTGTGGGTTCCACCTCTGTATTAGGCCTCTTTCACACGGGCGTCATGTTTGACGCCCGGATAAGAGGTGGGTGCGTTGCGGGAATATGCGCGATTTTTCCGCGCCGGTGCAAACGTTTGTAATGCGTTCTGCACGCGCGTGTGAAAGATCATTATGTTTGGTACCCACACCCGAAGCCAGACTTCATCACTGAAGTCCGGTTTCGGGTAGAGTATTCTGGAGAATTTATTATTTTCCCTTATAACATAACATGGTTATAAGTGTGCTGCGTTCTTTTCTATGTATATATATATATTTTTCTGATTAATAAACTCCCTCTTCCCCTCCAAAAAAAAATAACAATCACAATTCACCGCAGAACAGATAATTGTAGCTGTAGTACAATGTAACTTCATCGCAGAATGGCAATTTTTCCTATTTCTACACCCCAAAAAAAGAAATATGACAATCACAATTCACCGCAGAACAGCTAATAGGACGTATGTATATTTCCTTTTTATACACCACGTAAATGGCTGTAGTACAAAGTTACTTCACCACTGAACAGCAATTAAGACACAATTTTTTTTTCTGATTAATGAACCCCCCCCACCCCAAAAAAATAACAATCACAATTCACTGCAGAAGCTCAATTAAGACATGTTCTTTTTGCTATTACTGCACCCCAAACAAAGAATTATAACAATCACAATTTACCGCAGATCAGCTAATGGGACGTACGTATATTTCCTTTTAATACACCACAGAAATGGCTGTAGTATAATGTAACCTCACTGCCGAACGGCACTTATGACATGACATATTTTTTTAAATTTTTTTTATATTAATACATTTTAGGAAAAAATGCGATTCTTACCACGAAGCGTGAGGAAATTTGTATTCGGTGCTGTCCACTTCGTCAACTTCGATTCACTAATTTATAGCTATATCTATAGTCAGACATAGGTTGAAGCAAGACTAAAGCCTTATTCACACATCAGTGTTTGGTGTTTCCATCAGTGACTCCGAGCCAAAACCAGTGTTGGAGTCTACACAAAGATAAAGTATAAGGGAAGGATCTGCTCCTGTTCTGTGTTTAGAGCCGCACCTGGTTTTGGCTCAAAATCACAGATGGAAATCACTGACTAAAACACTGACTGTGTGAATAAGGCATAAAAGAGGGTATGATTGGACATAAGAAGAAAATATGGATGTGGTTTGCAAACATATTGTCAGATAAATGGAGTCAGAGGGCAGAGTACTACTAGTTTATAAGCCAATTGGCGGTGGGGAAAATGACTGTATATGCACCTTTGCATAAACAATTCTTTATTCACATACTATGTCATCATGAATACAATGTTCCCATTGCACAACATGAGCCCTAACCATCTGTGAATTGTCCTTTTCCAGCTTGGCAGATGGGGGCAGCTATTGAAAAAGCACAATCATCAACTATTTCAGCTCCTTGATAGTCTCTGATGTGGATGTTCCTACTCAAGGTCCTATTTTTGATGTTCTCCATGTGTTACAAGGCCACATTTAGGTTCGAGCAGAGAAGTCAAGCTCCTCATTGTGGGAGGTTAGGACCCAAATGGAGTTGTCCTCTGACTTCCCATGTCAAGTTAGAGGTAAATATTCCTGTGGTGACGTTTAGCTCCTCTGGTAAGAGAACTTTAATTTATGTAAAAGCATGGCATCGCTTGTTGTTACCAGGCCTTCATCTGGAGCTGAAAGCTGTGAGTCAATCCTTTCTGAGTTCCTCAAGAAAACCAAGAGAAATTAAAAAGATGTCACTTCTGAAAGTAGACAAGACAGGCTGCATGGGTTTGAGTTCAGCAAGACTGGGAAGACAGTGATCCTGGATTCCTGGTCAGTTGGTCCAAATTCTCTAAGTTCTCCATTGTTGATCAGTGTTAGCCCATTGCTCTGTGCCTGCGCTGCTGGCCCTACATGCGGGCACGGGCACCGTGCTCCCTCATTCTCTCCTGATGCCATGCACCGTGCTTACAAGTGCGGGCAGCAGGTCGCTTAAACTGTTGAATCTGTGCTCAGTGCCAGAGCTTACTTCCTGCTTGAGTCTTGTACTGTCGTTAGGGCAGGAAAGGGGGTTTCTCTGTGAGAGGGTGAGGACCTTCATGTGAACTGGGATTATTTGCAGGGTGCTCTTATGAAACACACAGGCTGCATCAGTTCAGTGCTAGGAACTTGTAGACTGTTATTGCTAGTAGTACTAACTCCAGCCACCAGATGCTGCTATGTCCCTTGTGAGCTGGGCTGGACTGTGTTCTAAGGCTGCAGGAAGTAGAAAAACTTTGTTTGTGCTGCAGGGGAGAGAAAGGGTGTTCGGTGAAGGGAACTGAGAGAGATTATTCAGTGTAAAGGATTGCTTCTCTGGGAAGTTGAGCTGGAGTTCTAGATCCATACAGTAACTGATACCAGTAGGATCCCTGTGATGACTTCAGGAAGGAAGGGTTCTGCGGGCACCGTGATCCATAGCAGATCTGGATCTGGTGAGTCGTGAACAGCGTGCACGCTAAAGGTAGAGGATCCACTGGTTTCTGTGTAGGCCTACATCGGTTAGTCATCGGCACAGTATCGACTTTTAGGCTCTGCCATGTGCGCCACCAGTTAGGTTTGTTCTTCCTCGCGGCACAATATCGAATTGTAGGCTCTGCTGTGCACACCACGGCGTTCGGTTTGTCTGGCCGGACAGAAACAGTGACTTCTGTTCTGGAGTATATGGTACTCTGTGTATCTCTGTATTGCTGTGTGGTGTTTTGGTCTTTAGAGGTTCCGGCAGGTCTGGGTCTGATACTCTCCCGGGTGATAAGTTTGTGAACCCCGTGCTATGCCACCGGCAGATGGCTTTGCAGACACTACAGATCTATAACGCTAAGGGGAGATAATAAAGTTCTGGCAGTCGTACACACAGTCTTTTGTATAGTTCAATTGGAAAACACATTTTACTACATATTCCAGCGAGTGGCGCAGCACCAGGGTAAGTGCTTCCAGAACTGTAAATACATATATTGCCATACTGTTGTTTCTGTGGTGTTTCCTAGGTTTGATTTGTTAGGAATAAAAGTGCAAAGTTTCTGTATCAACCTGTGTGGCCTTGCTGTATACTGGGGAGCCCTCCCCATCCAGGACTTATAGTACATCTCTCCTCCCTTGTGAAGCCGCATGTACACACCCTCTATCTTCCCATCCTATAGCTGGGTTGTAAGAAGTATTTAAAGTTGCTTCCTTAGCAATCTTGGTCACTAGGTAGTCTAGTTTCTGTTTTTCTGTGTACCGGACCCTGCTTCTTGATTAAACAGATTTTGCTTGATTACCACCTGCCTCTAACCTTGGATTTCAATTGCAAACTTTGTCTGATCGCTGTCTGCCCTGACTTTGGGCTTCCTAACTATGTCTTTCCCCTCGGTGTTTGCACCTATATCATTGACCCACCGGTCAGCTGCCACTGACCCGAGGACTGCTCTGGAGTGTTAACTGGTAACTACCCTAATGGCCCAAGCCTATCCTCACCATCAGAGGCTCTAGTAAAGACCAGGTAGTTACTTAGCCACTCCCCTCCAGGGTATAGCCGGGCACTGGCACAGTGGGTCCACACCCGCTTGCAAAAAATCAGGAGGGTGAGGGGTGTTGATGAGTGAGGTAAGGAGGTTGTAGAGCTTGCAATTATTCACCTATTATAGCTGGGAGATGTGGGGTTGGATCCATCTTTATCTATCCCTACTAAAAAAAACTGCTTTGCAAATAGTGATTAAAGGGCTACTCCCAGACCACAAAGGATGGCTGTGTTCTTCCAAAAACAGCACCAAACCCGTCCATGGGTTGTGTCAGGTATTGCCGCTAAGCTCAATTGAAGTAAATGATGCTGAGCTATATTACCACACAAATCCTGTTGATAGAGGTGGTGCTTCTGGAGAACTCCTTTTTTTTGGTTACAGCTCCTATGCACACTCATAGGTTTCCATGGTTACAGACTACAAACAATCCTGTGAAGTCTGTAACCATGAGCATACATGTATACCCCTTCCATTGTCCCCTCACTTCTTGCTTACATTCAAGAGGTTGGAAAGAAGTAAGGAACAGGTTGAAGGGAGAATGACTGTAGGATGAAATTACACAGGGTGTAAATCCAGTTTAAGGTCTTGCGCACATGATTAGAGATGTCGCGAAAATAAAATTTTCCGTTCGCGAACGGTGAACGCGTACTTCCGCAAATGTTCGCAAACGGGCGAACCGACATAGACTACAATAGGCAGGCGAATTTTAAAACCCACAGGGACTCTTTCTGGACACAATAGTGATGGAAAAGTTGTTTCAAGGGACTAACACCTGGACTGTGGCATGCCGGAGAGGGATCCATGGCAAAACTCCCATGGAAAATTACGTAGTTGAGTCAGGTTTTAATCCATAAAGGGCATAAATCACCTAACATTCCTAAATTGTTCGGAATAATGTGCTTTAAAACATCCAGTGTTTGTATACGATCAGGTATGATGTATTGATCAGGTAGTGTAAGGGTTACGCCCGCTTCACAGTGATAGACCTAACTGCGACAGACCAAACTGCCCGTTTAACGCACCACAAACAACCACAAACACTCCATTTGCACAACCGCAAACTCCCCATTTGCACAAGGTTGGATACTAAGCTAGCCATGTCTTGTTCCTTGTCCTCACTGACGTCATTGAAGGTCTTTTCCTCCACCCAGCCATGTACAACAACAAAGGGTCCCCAAAAAGTGACAACAACTGGAATTAGTGATGTGTGAGGAGGATTATGACATAGTGGGAATAACTGAGACATGGCTGGATGATAGCTATGACTGGGCTGTTAATGTACAAGGTTACAATCTGTTCAGAAAGGATCGTCAAAACCGGAGAGGGGGAGGGGTCTGCCTTTACATAAAGTCCTGTCTAATGCCCACACTCCGGGAAGACATCTGTGAGGGACACGAAAATGTGGAGTCATTGTGGGTGGAGATAAATGGAGCCAAAAACAATAATAAATTACTAATAGGAGTTTACTATAAACCACCTAATATGCCAGAGTCCGCAGAAAATCTATTACTAAACGAGATAAACAAGGCGGCAAACCAAAATGAGGTGGTTATTATGGGGGACTTCAACTAACCAGATTATAGACTGGGAAACTGAAACCTGTACATCCCATAAAGGAAACAGGTTCTTGGCAATAGCCAAAGACAATTACCTTTCCCAAATGGTTCAGGACCCAACTAGAGGGATGGCCATACTGGATTTAGTATTAACCAATAGACCTGATACAACAACAGACGTGCAGGTCGGGGACACCTGGGAAATAGTGACCATAAAGTAATAACCTTCCAATTATCCTTTCTACAGGGAGAAACAAGAATACCTGACTTCAAAAAAGCAAAATTTAGTCAACTAAGAGAGGCCATAGGCCCAATTAACTGGGACAAAGTCCTCAAAAATAAAAATACAACCACAAAATGGGAGATTTTTAAAAGCATCGTAACATCGAATTGTGATCGATGCATACCTTATAGAAATAAAAGGCTAAGAAATAAGAAGAAACCAATGTGGATAAATAGAACCGTAAAAAAAGCAATAAATGACAAAAAGATAGCATATAAATCACTAAAACAGGAGGGGAGCGAGGAAGCACTGATAAACTATAAGGAAAAAAATAGAATATGTAAAAAACTAATAAAAACTGCCAAACTAGAGACCGAGAGATTAATTGCCAAAGAGAGCAAAACTAACCCTAAAATGTTTTTCACTTATATAAATGGTAAAAAATATAAATCTGAAGGAGTCGGCCCTCTACATAGCAATGAGGGGGGAGTTGCAGAAAGCGACGAGGATAAAGCTAAGCTATTAAATATTTTCTTCTCCACTGTTTTCACTGAGGAAAATAAACTGTCAGATGAAATGCAAAATGTAAAAGTAAATTCCCCTTTAAAAGTGCCCTGTCTGACCCAGGAAGAAGTACAGCAGCAACTTAAAAAGATTAAAATAGACAAATCGCCAGGACCGGATGGCATACACCCCCGTATCCTAAGGGAATTAAGTGATGTCATAGCCAGACCATTATTTCTGATATTTACGGACTCTATAATAACAGGGAATGTTCCACCAGACTGGCGTATAGCAAATGTGGTGCCAATATTCAAAAAGGGTCAAAAAACAGAGCCTGGAAATTATAGGCCGGTAAGTTTAACATCTGTTGTGGGTAAACTGTTTGAAGGTTTTGTAAGAGATGCTATCTTGGAGTATCTCAATGAAAATAAGCAAATTACACCATAGCAGCATGGCTTCATGAGGGATCGGTCATGTCAAACTAATTTAATCAGTTTCTATGAGGAGGTAAGTTCTAGACTTGACCGGGGTGAATCAGTGGATGTCATATATCTGGACTTCTCCAAAGCATTTGACACTGTACCACACAAAAGGTTAATATATAAAATGAGAACACTTGGACTAGGAGAAAATATCTGTATGTGGGTAAGTAACTGGCTCAGTAATAGAAAACAGAGAGTGGTTATTAACGGTACACACTCAGATTGGGTCACTGTCACTAGTGGGGTACCTCAGGGGTCAGTATTGGGCCCTATTCTCTTCAATATATTTATTAATGATCTTGTAGAAGGCTTGCACAGTAATATATCAATTTTTGCAGATGACAATAAACTGTGTAAAGTAATTAACACTGAAGAGGACAGTTTTCTGCTACAGAGGGATCTGGATAGATTGGGGCCTTGGGCAGAGAAATGGCAGATGAGGTTTAACACTGACAAATGTAAAGTTATGCACATGGGAAGGAATAATGCAAGTCACCCGTACATACTAAATGGTAAAACACTCAGTAACACTGACATGGAAAAGGATCTAGGAATTTTAATAAATAACAAACTAAGCTGTAAAAACCAGTGTCAGGCAGCTGCTGCTAAGGCCAATAAGATAATGGGTTGCATAAAAAGGGGCATAGATGCCCGTGATGAAAATATAGTCTTACCACTTTATAAATCACTAGTCAGACCACACATGGAGTACTGTGTACAGTTCTGGGCTCCTGTGAACAAGGTAGACATAGTAGAGCTAGAGAGGGTTCAGAGGAGGGCAACTAAAGTAATAACTGGAATGGGGCAACTACAGTACCCGGAAAGGGTATCAAAATTACGGTTATTCACTTTAGAAAAAAGACGACTGAGGGGAGATCTAATAACTATGTATAAATATATCAGGGGTCAGTACAGAGATCTCTCCCATCATCTATTTATCCCCAGGACTGTGACTGTGACGAGGGGACATCCTCTGCGTCTGGAGGAAAGAAGGTTTGTACACAAACATAGAAAAGGGTTCTTCACTGTAAGAGCAGTGAGACTATGGAACTCTCTGCCTGAGGAGGTGGTGATGGTGAGTACAATAAAGGAATTCAAGAAGGGCCTGGATGTATTTCTGGAGCGTAATAATATTTCAGGCTATAGCTACTAGAGATAGGTCTTTGATCCAGGGAATTGTTCTGACTGCCTGATTGGAGTCGGGAAGGAATTTTTTCCCCTTAAGTGGGGAAAATTGGCTCTACCTCACAGGGGTTTTTTGCCTTCCTCTGGATCAACTTGCAGGAAACAGGTCGAACTGGATGGACAAATGTCTTTTTTCGGCCTTATATACTATGTTACTATGCTACTATGTTACTAACAAGCCCCTTGGGACGCCTGCTGTGGTTAGTCTTCCACCTCCTCAAAGCCACATTCCTCCTCTGACTCCTCTTCCTCAGACTCGTCGTCCAGCGTTGCCGCAGGTCCAGCAAGCGATGATGATAAGGCTGTTTCTGGTGGTGATGGTGACCACAACTCTTCCTCTTCACGCTCATCTACGGCCTGTTCCAGCACTCTTCTCAGGGCACACTCCAGGAAGAAAACAAATGGGATGAGGTCGCTGATGGTGCCTTCGGTGCGACTGACTAGGTTTGTCACCTCCTTAAAAGGACACATGAGCCTACAGGCATTGCGCATGAGTGTCCAGTAACGTGGCAAAAAGATACCCAGCTCTGCAGAGGCTGTCCTAGCACCCCGGTCATACAAATACTTGTTGACAGCTTTTTCTTGTTGGAGCAGGCTGTCGAACATTAGGAGTGTTGAAGTACAAAGTGTCGGGCTGTCGCAAATCAAGCTCCTCACTGGCATGTTGTTTCGCCGCTGAATATCAGAAAAGTGCGCCATGGCCGTGTAGGAATGCCTGAAATGGCCACACACCTTCAAGGCCTGCTTGAGGACATCCTGTAAGTCTGGGTACTTATACACAAAGCGTTGTACAATCAGATTCAACACATGTGCCATGCACGGCACATGTGTCAACTTGCCCAAATTCAATGCCGCCAACAGATTGCTTCCATTGTCACACACCACTTTGCTGATCTCCAGTTGGTGCGGGGTCAGCCACTGATCCACCTGTGCGTTCAGGGTGGACAGGAGTGCTGGTCCAGTGTGACTCTCTGCTTTCAGGCAAGTCAACCCCAAGACGGTGTGAAACTGTCATATCCGGGATGTGGAATAGCCCCCGGGGAGCTGGGGGGGGGTGCAGTCGATATGGAGCAAGACGCAGCAGCAGAAGAGTACTCAGCTGAGGAGGGTAGCGTAGAGGATGGAGTAGGAGGAGTAGAGGAGGTGGCAGCAGGCCTGTCTGCAAGTCGTGGCGGTGTCACCAACTCCGCTGCAGAGCCACGCATTCCATGCATGGCAGCCATCAGCAGGTTTACCCAATGCGCAGTGTACGTGATATACCTGCCCTGACCGTGCTTTGCAGACCAGGTATCAGTGGTCAGATGGGTCCTTACCTCAACACTGTGTGCCAGACATGTCATGACTTCCTTTTCCACAATAGAGTACAGGTTGGGGATTGCCTTTTGTGAAAAAAATATAAAAATATATCCGTTTTTTAAAGGCCTCAGACTCATATGTTTTTGAAGACTCTTGTACTCATGTGTTGATCCCATAGGCGTTTGTGATGTGAGATCATGTGCCTTCGCAAAGCAGTTGTACCTAGGGGGGTGTTGGACTTCCCACGACTCAGTTTCTTTTGGCACAGGTTGCAAATGACATCACTGTAATCAGAGGCAGACACACAAAAAAAAATGCCACACTGCTGAGCTTTGCAATGACGGCATTCTGGTGGTGGCAACAGCATGCGTTGATTGGCGTGCTGTCTGGCTGACCCCAGGTGCCAATACATGCTGTCTGACTGTGCCACTAGCTCCTTGCGACGACCTCCCCCTGCTTCCAACTCGTCTCCTCCTCCTCTCTGTCTCCCCATCTGAACTTTCCCCCTGTTCTTCTCTTCGAGCAGGCACCCACGTGGCATCCACGGACACTTCTTCATCATCAACCGCTTCACTTGTATCTGACAACTCAGCAAAGGAAGCAGCAGCAGGTACAACATCATTATCATCACACCGTATGTCCTTGTGTATAATGCTGCCTGACTGGTATCCCTGTTATCTACATCCTCTGGCAATAATGGTTGCGCATCACTCATTTCTTCCAACTGATGTGTAAATAAATCCTCTGATAGATTAAGTGAAGCGGATGTAGTGCTAGTGTTGGTGCCGACGGCGGGCGGGTGGGCGAGCGGTAACTTGAGAGGTGCCCGAAGCTGAGCTGGAGGAGGATGGTGCGTCAAGGTTCCTAGCGGAAGCTGTGGAAGATTGGGTGTCCTTTGTAAGCCAGTCAACTATGTCCTCAGAATTTTTCGAGTTCAGGGTACGTGGCCTCTGAACATTGGGCATTATTCTAGGGCCAAAGGAAATCACAGCACCACGACCACGACGGCCCCTGCGGGGTGGCCTGCCTCTGCCTGTCATTTATTTTTTTGGATTAGTAGTTCTATGCGTGCAAGGTACTGTTCCACCCTATATGAGTGGTGGGCAGTGGGCACAGTACAATCTGTGGGCTTAACACTCATTGGCAGGCAAATGCAATTATATTAAAGGGTAAAAATTAAATGAGTTTTTTATCTGCAAGGTACTGTGCCACCCGATATGAGTGGTGGTCACTGGCAGTGGGCACAGTACAGTCTCTGTGGGCCTGACACACACTGGCAAGCAACTGAAATTATAATAAAGGGTAAAAATTAAATGACTTTTTTTATCTGCAAGGTACTGTGCAACCCTATATGAGTGGTGGGCACTGGCAGTGGGCACAGTACACTTTGTGGACCTGTCACACACTGGCAGGCAACTGAAATTATATTAAAGCGTAAAAGTGTAATGACTTTTTTATCTGCAAGGTACTGTGCCACCCTATATGAGTGGTGTGCACACAGTACAGTCTGTGGGCCTGCGGCCTCTCACACACGGGCAGGCAGCTGCAATATAATATATATAGATAAAAAAAAAAGCAGACTGATGTAACAGCCCTAAAAAGGGCTTTTTGGGGTGCTGTCAGGACGCTGTCCTTACAGCAGATGAGTCTTTGAGGACTGGAGTGGACACAGAACACTAGTAGCTAACGCTTTCCCTAGAATCCCTATATTAATTCAGCAGCAGCAGCACTCTCCCTGCTCTAACTAACACTGCAGCTTCAGAATGAATCTAAGATGGATGCTTTCCTTGCTTTTTGATAGGAGGGGGGAGGATCTGGGAGGGAGGGTATGCTGATTGGCTGGAATTTGTCTGCTGACTGTGAAGTACAGGGTCAAACTTTGCTCAATGATGTTGTATAGGGGGCGGACCAAACATCGCATATGTTCGCCCGCCGTGGCGAACGCGAACAAGAGATGTTCGCCAGGAACTGATCGCCAGCGAATAGTTCGGGACATCTCTACACATGACCACATCTGTTTTGATCCTTGTGCTTTCCGCTTCTGTCTGTCTGTTAAGTAAAAAAGACAGAACATGTCCTATACTTGGCAGCAAAATTAGGACCACAGACTCATTGATGGGTCCTCAAAAAATGTTGCTGCAACATGGACGGTATTCATATGTTTGCGGACTGCATAATGACATGCGGTCATGTGCATGAGTCTTTAAACCATGAAGACATTTAGGTCTGCATAGGAGCTATAGACACAAGACTGTAGAATATCTTGAATAGCAAATTTCTTCATTTGTGATGGACTAAATAAATTATGGAAAATGGTTAGAAAGGGGAAGGATCTCGTAGAATTCATTAGCTCATCACAATGAAGTGTAAAGATGCATTATTAGAATTACTGAAAGGAATTTTACATTTGGATAGTCTTTAACCAGGGGCTCTGGCTAGACAAACCCTGTTCAAATGATGGTTATGGTATTGTAAGCACAGCTCTTTTTTTTTCTTTTCCTTGCTTGAAAACACTGCATTTTCACGCAACCACCACTAGGGGGTGCTCAATTCAAATAGATTATTACAGGTTCCATTGCACTTGTATTATCTCCTATTCCCTGAGCTCCCCGTAGTGGTGGCTGCAGGCAGCAAGCTAATTTTATAATAGTAAAGAAGCACGAGATTTATCAATGTATTTTTGATGTAAATACATTCAGAAATATGGTGTTCAGAATGAGTGCCATATATTTAAAGCACCTGTTCCACTTTTTCCTACATAAAAGTCGGATAAAGTGAGTGAAGTCAAAGGCAACTTTTCTGTAAAAATTTGTATTTAATTAAAATTTCTCCCACTTGAAAAAACTTTAATTCGTCAGAAATTAGGGGCGTTATGCATGTTCTGCATTACCTGGGAGTGATTGACGCATGTCCACTGGGAAACAGGGTGAAGGGGGCCCGTATTAAGCTTTGCTATGGGGCCCTATGAGATCTGTATATGCCCCTGCATGTTGCTATTGAAAGATAGTTGCGGACTTTAACCACTACCCGACCGCCTAACGCAGGGATGCGTCCTGCAGGCGGCCAGGTTATTCCTCATTGATGCATCTACGCGTCATCTCGCGAAACACAAGACTTCCTGTGAACAGCGCCGTGCAGCAGAGAAGTTATACTAAAGCAATGATCATTTGCTGGCAGGCTATAGATGTAAAACAAAAATTGCATCAAATAAGTATATCAGATGCTGTTTTGTTAATAGCATCTGATATACCTGCTACCTGGTCCTCTGGTGGTCCCATTTACTTGGATCGACCACCAGAGGACACAGGTAGCTATGTAAAGTAGCACCAATCACCACACATACACTACACCTCCCCCCTCTGTCACTTATTAACCCCTTATTAGCCCCTGATAACCCCATATAGACTCCCTGATCACCCCCCTGTCATTGATCACCCCCTGTAAGGCTCCATTCAGACGTCCATATGTGTTTTGCGGATCCGCACATTGCCAGAACTATATAGAAAATGCCTTTTGTTGTCCGCAATTGCGGACAAGAATAGGACATGTTCTATATTTTTGCGGAACGGAAGTGCGGACCCAGAAGTGCGGACGCGGAAGTGCGGATCCCCAATTCCGGATCCGAGCGGGACAAAGTCTGTCCCCATAGAAATGAATGGGTCCGAAATTCCGTACCGCAAAATGCGGAAATGAATTGCAGACGTGTGAATGGGTCCTAATCAGCACTAGTACTATATAGTATCTGTAAGTGATCAAGACTGATCGCAATCAGATCTATATCCGTACATTACGGTCATCTTAGGCTCTACAAAAAACGCAGTGTTCGCCCGATCAGGCCTGATCTTGTGCGCACACTTGCGTTCAGTCCGCCCCACCGCAGTGTCAGAATATTTTTTTTTTGATCACTGCAAAAACACTGTAAAATCGCTGCAGCGCTATAAAGATCACTTTTGAGCTTTTTGGATCTTTATTAGCGATCGCAGCTTTACTTCGCAAGCACTCCTATGTCCTTTCCCCTCTTTTTTTTGCACCTTTTTCGGCAGAGATTTTTTCATCCACATTGATTGATGCGAATGAAGAAATCTGTGCAGGTCATTTTTTTTTTTTTTTCAGAGGCTGAACGGAAAATAAAAATCTAATTACCCGTATGCTCAATATAAGGAGAATAGCAGAAACTCCTAATGCTGGCCATACATGTAATGATTGCGTAGACCCTAAAATGCCAGGGCAGTATAAATACCCCACAAGTGACCCATTTTAGAAAGAAGACACCCCAAGGAATTCCGTGAGGGGCATGGCGAGTTCATAGAAGATTTTTTTTTTTTGGCACAAGTTAGCGGAAATTAGATTTTTTATTTTTTATTTTTATTACAAAGTCTCATATTCCACTAACTTGTGACAAAAAATAAAATTTTACATGAACTCACCATACCCCTCAAGGAATACCTTGGGGTGTCTTCTTTCAAAAATGGGGTCACTTGTGGGGTATTTATACTGCCCTGGCATTTTAGGGGCCCCTAATGCATGAGAAGTAGTTTGGAATCCAAATGCGTAAAAATGCCCTGTGAAATCCTAAAGATACTCATTGGAATTTGAGCCCCTTTGCGCATCTTGGCTGCAAAAAAGTGTCACTCATGTGGTATCGCCGTACTCAGGAGAAGTAGGGCAATGTGTTTTGGGGTGTATTTTTACATATACCCATACTGTGTGTGAGAAATATCTCTGTAAATGACAACTTTTTACATTTTTTAATACAAAGTTGTCAATTTACAGAGATATTTCTCTCACCCAGCATGGGTATATGTAAAAATACACCCCAAAACACATTGCCCTACTTCTTCTGAGTACGGCGATACCACATGTGTGACACTTTTTTGCAGCCTAGGTGCGTAAAGGGGCTGAAAGTCCAACGAGTACCTTTAGGCTTTAAAAGGTTGCTCACAATTTAGTCCCGCCCAAAATGTCAGAACAGTAAACACACCCCACAAATCACCCCATTTCGGAAAGTAGACACCCCAAGGTATTCACTGAGGGGCATAGTGAGTCCGTGGGAGATTTTTAATTTTTTTTTGCCAGAAGTTAGCATGAATGGAAACTTTAATATAATTTCTTTTTTCCTCAGAAGATGGCATTTTCCGCTAACTTGTGAAAAAAAATGAAATCATACATGAACTCACCATGCCCCTCCGCGAATACTTTGGGGTGTCTTCTTTCTAAAATGGTGTCATTTGGGGGTTATTTATACTATCCTGGCATTCTAGCACCTGAAGAAACATGACAGGTGCTCAGAAAGTCAGAGCTGCTTCAAAATGTGGAAATTCACTGTTTTGTACCATAGTTTGTAAACGCTATAATAAATATACACTTATTGGATTTTTTTTATAAAAGACATGTAGCACAATAAATTCTGACACAAACTTGTATAGAAATGTAATTATATTTGAACAATTTTACCAGAAAAAGTTAAAAATGCACTTTTTTTGAGAAAATTGCAGTCTTTTTTGATTAATATCAGAAAAACGAAAAATCTCAGCAGCAATCAAATACCACCAAAAGAAAGCTGTATTTGTGAGAAGAAAAGGAGGTAAAATTCATTTGGGTGGTAAGTTGTATGACCGAGCAATAAACCGTTAAATTTGTGTAGTGCAGAATAGTAAAAAGAGGTCTGGTCATTAAGGGGGTTTAAGCTAGGGGGGCTGCTGAAGTGGTTAAGTTTCAGCACCATGCGCTATGATTACTACTACCAGAATCATTGTAGTGGCAAGATAACTTATTCTGCCCAGACATTGTATCAAAAGTGATTGTTACACCAGAAAATGTGACTCTTAACTGGCTTTCTTTAGCAATACCAACCATTTATTGGTAGCAACAGTATCCCCCTGCCCCAATTATAGGGCAGAAGACTTGAAAACACACAGCTGAGCTAAGAGAATGACTTTACCCAGTCACTACACACAAGGATTCAGATAAATCCTCATTTTGGGCTTTGGGTAGGCTTGAATTGGTTTACTGATCCAGTCAATGAGTTAGATAGTTTTTTTGTGAGATATTTTCTAAGGTCAGGGAAGATTTACAGTTTATCCCTCCTTGTGTTTTCCTGTTGTTAATTTGGCAGCAGCGTCTCTCACTGTTTGTTTTCATCCATCGCTAAACCAACCCACATGGAGCGTAAAAACTCTTGAGCTGATGAGACTTATAACGTTTTCTCATTCCCCTGTTTTAATATTAAATGCTACCTGAATTGAGAGGAGAAAGCATAAAGTCATAAGAAAAACAAAGTATGCCCTCTTTGAATTGTATGGTTTTATCAGATAAGCGACAATACATAAGAAATTACATTGCGTCTTCATTTAACAAAAACTAGGCCAAAACTCAGAAGCTGTGTGTGAACAATTAAGTACACCCTTATTGCTTCCATTAAGAGGGTAAGTACTGTAGCAGCCATATGCTGCTAATCAAGTTGCCTTAATTAACTGATCACCAGGAGAAAACAGAAGTTTTGGTAGTTTGCTGGTCTGGAGCATTCAGACATGTGTTTACTCAATGCCAAAAGGAAAGACATCAGCAATGATCTTAGAAAAGCAATTGTTGTTGTCGGTCAATCTGGGAAGGGATATGAGGTCATTTCTAAACAATTTGAAGACCATCAGTCTACATAGAGAAATATTATTCATAATTGGAAAAAGGACAGTTGACAATCTTTATAGGAGTGGATATCGCAAGGTCAGACCGTGCCACGCTCAAAGAAATTGCAAAAAACCCAAGCGCTATATTTAAGACTCAACAGGCCTCAGTTAGGATGTTAAATGTTCAAGTTCACAACAGTAAAATTAGAAAAAGACTGAACAAGTATGACTTGTTTGGAAGGATTGCCAGGAGAAAGATGGCAGCAAAGATGGCATGCAATACAGTAGGTAAACTTCAGACTGACTTACCAGGAGTGCTGCATTAAGGTAGAAACAGGGCCGGGCCGACACAGAGGCTGGGGAGGCTCCAGCCTCAGGGGGCAGGCCAGCTCCCCAGCCTCTGGGCGGCCGGCAGGCCACTGACCACATCGCTGCTGCCACGCCTGCCGGGCTGCCGGCCGCGCTGGAGGACGGAGGGAGTAGTAAGCACTTGGCACTGAACTTACATGCTCCCTCCCCGCTCTGCCTCCTGGCTTAGCCGCTCCACTGCTCTGATCTCCACTCAGTTGCTTGCCTGACTGGCTGCATATAGCGCGCACTTTGACCTGACGTGCTATACGCAGTCAGGTCACATGTGCGCCCTCTGGAGACCAGTGTCACGACCCAGCCCAGACCCCAGCAGGGATAGAGCGTGAGAGTCTGCCCTGAAGTGAAGTGAGAAAGTTCTTAAATAAAGATAATATTCTTTTCTGTCTGATCTGAGGTCTGATGGGGTTCTGGAGGGGGTAACATTACAAGGAATGCCCGTGGGGGGGGGGGTGTTGGGGGCGCACTCGGGCAGCTCAGCCTCTGCTGGTGGTGGACCTTGTCCCAGCCCTGGGTAGAGAAGAGCAATGGCACTTAGACGGGAGGGGTTCTGCCCTGAGCAATGCTAGTAATGTATTTGTTACAAGGGCTCAAATAAGGAAAGTAGTGGGAGGAGAAAGGTAAAGAAGGCCACCCCTAGGTTTAACAGGAGGTGGAACAGCAGAAGTACACAATTTTCTTGGGTTACTAAATTACTGACAAATGTTACTAACACTAACAAATGTAAGGTTATGCACATGGGAAGGAATAATGCAAGTCACCCGTACATATTAAATGGTAAAACACTCGGTAACACTGACATGGAAAAGGATCTAGGAATTTTAATAAAAAGCAAATTAAGCTGCAAAAACCAGTGTCAGGCAGCTGCTGACAAGGCCAATAAGATAATGGGTTGCATCAAAAGGGGCATAGACGCCCGTGATGAGAACATAATCCTACCACTTTATAAATCACTAGTCAGACCACACATGGAGTACTGTGTACAGTTCTGGGCTCCTGTGAACAAGGCAGACATAGCAGAGCTGGAGAGGGTTCAGAGGAGGGCAACTAAAGTAATAACTGGAATGGGGCAACAACAGTACCCTGAAAGATTATCAAAATTATGGTTTTTACTTTAGAAAAAAGACGACTGAGGGGAGATTTAATAGCTATGTATAAATATATCAGGGGTCAGTACAGAGATCTCTCCCATTATTTACTGTGACAAGGGGACATCCTCTGCGTCTGGAGGAAAGAAGGTTTGTACACAAACATAGAAAAGGATTCTTCACTGTAAGAGCAGTGAGACTATGGGACTCTCTGCCTGAGGAGGTGGTGATGGTGAGTACAATAAAGGAATTCAAGAGGGGTCTGGATGTATTTCTGGAGTGTAATAATATTACAGGCTATAGCTACTAGAGATGGGTCGTTGATCCAGGGAGTTATTCTGATTGCCTGATTGGAGTCGGGAAGGAATTTTGTTCCCCTTAAGTGAGGAAAATTGGCTTCTGCCTCACAGGGGTTTTTTGCCTTCCTCTGGATCAACTTGTAGGAAACAGGCCGAACTGGATGGACAAATGTATTTTTTTGGTCTTATATACTATGTTACTATGTTCCTATGTTACTGTGCAAAATTTAAAGGAATCTGTAAGGTCCAACATCCCCCCAGATATCTCCCCAAATGCAAACAGTGTAAGTGGTGATAAGTCTGATTTTTGTAATTTTTATCTTCATGCTTCTCCTTGAGTCCTCTCCATTATGTGCATGAGCTCGGAAGTCCCCTTAATGCATTTCACTTCTAGTTTGTGGGAGCACAGTGTCAGAATGCGAGTATGGAAAAATTACATAATTGGACTCTCTTACATTATATACCGCTTACTCTAGTTTGGCAGGTGTTTTAGAGCCATCAGATTTCCTTTAATTCCAGATATGACAACTGTCAGTGAATTTCTGAGACAATTACCTTGCAAGAGGGGTGGGCTGGCCATAGGCCCTAAAGGGGTTTTTCCTGGTGGGCTAGTGCTCATAGGGAAACCTGAGCCGTCCTCGCTGCCACTGGCTGGGTACATACTACTGGGGGAAATATAGGGGTCATTATTAGAGGAAGTCCAGGCAGCATGCTAATGGTAGGACTGGCTTGGTGTGTGGTCCACATCTCACCTCCTAAGGCCCCTTATTTATTTTCTTATCAGAAACAATCAAAGGAGGCGCACAAAAGATGGTGGGAGTGCGGGAGTCTTCTTACTATTACTATTTGACATGGGGCCCATTTCCATATACTATGATTAAAGATGAGCGAAGTTTTCAAAAATTCGATTTGGATGCTTCACCCAATTTTTTCAAAAAATTAGTTTTGTTCTGAATTAATTTGTCACAAAGTGCGTTAAATTAGCTCCATCTCGGCCTGCAGGGAGAATGCATCTCTATCTGCATTACTGTGCATTCCAGCAACATGCATAGGTAGTCCTTTCTGGAAGTGAAACAGTTACTGTGATAGGCAGTTGGACACCCCAATAACACTAGAAATAGACTGCTTATTCACCCAATTTGAGAATAGAATTGCTTATGTAATAAACAATGAGGACACCCTAATGACAGTAGAACTAGAAAGTTATTCATGCATTTTGAGAATCAAAGCATAATGGAATTACTTTTCTTTTAAACAAGGTGAACATCCCAATAACTTTATAAGTAGACAGCTTATTCACCCCAATTTCAGAATCCCATTCCCCCACTATGCTTGTAAAAACCGGTTGTGGATTGCATAGAGAGGAATTCTCCTGGAGTCCTCTCCATTCTGTGCGAATGCACAGGAGTTCTCTCAGTGCATTTCATGACTGATTTGGGGGTGCACAGCTGGGGAATGGGGGTGTGTATCGCCATACAAATGACTAATTCAGAGTCAGCAGCAAGTGTTTTATTACATGTATTACTGGACTTGTTAGGGCTTGACAGATATGACAGATTCCTTTGAAAGGCAAATTCTACCACTCAGTCTGAATCCACGGTACCGGGTCTTCTTTATGTCACGGTGTGGTTCACTGTGACAGTTTTAGCCGTGTAGGCTGGCTGCATGCTCTCTTGCATACTGACTGCAGACTGAAACCTGTGTATGCTGGTTGCTTGGGGCTGTGTGCTGGCTGCAGTGGTGTGTGTGAACTGTGGCCTGGGTTTGTGGCTTCTGTGTCTGCATATCTGTGGTTCCTGTACCTGCCCTGTATGATGTTTGTGTTGTTATCCTTGTCCATGCCTTATCTGTTCTTCTGTACCTGTTTTCTGTCTGGAACCACTCTGTTCCATGTCTAGCTTAGTAATGCTCTATCTGCGTCTGATAGCCTGGCAGTGCTAAACTGCTTCTGATCCTGCAGTGCCAATCAGCTGTTGTTGGTGCGAGAATTTCACAGGCCGATAAGCTGTGTTTGATAAAGGATTTTTATCCAAAAAGTCGCACTTGTAATAAAAAAAACAATACTAAGGGAAAAAAAAAAAACTGCTTCTGATCCTGTCCTTTAGTCTGTACCTTTTCTCTCCTGCAGTGCCTTACTGCTTCTGTCCCATGTTTGTGCTGCCTTCGTGAGGGGGTCCCTGTGTTCTCCAGAGGGAGGATCTAGTCTGTGTGCAGCTCTGCCTGAGACCGCCATGCTTCCATTCCACTTGGGGTCCAGGCATCTGCTTCTGTGCTGGTTCCCGTTTGTCTTGTTGTCTGATCCATGTCCTGTGTTTGCTTGGGTTGCAGTTCTGTTGTCTGTTCTGCTGGTGCTTGCACCAGCATGGTTCTCTGCAGATAGGTGCCAAGTGTACCAGGACCTTCCTGGAGGTGTGACCAGTGAGCTTTCGGCCCAGTTCATCCCCACCACCAGGGGCTCTGTGAAGAATGGGACTCGCTGACTCTCTGCTCTCTGGGTTTTGCCTCTGGTCTGCCGTTGCACTTGGTTCTGTGATAGGTCTACCACTTTAGCCTAACCTGCATATATTGTACTGTCATGTTCTTTTATTATATGTGTAATACAATACTCTGTTGGTCCCTCGTCTGTTTCTTGCCTGTGTCCTGTTTGCAAGGCGTCCTGGAGTTCTGCCATGTGACACTTTACAAACTGCATTACTTGTTGTCGATGGGAAACAACCCTTCTGCTTGGCCATAACACAACTATAGGACTGGAGGTACTAAGGATTGGTCCTGATGCAGGCACACAGAGGAAGTTAAAGTTTGGAAAGCTGAAGTATCTTCATTTGGATATTCAGTTTGACCCACACGTAAAGCCCTATTACTTTGCCAACACACAGGCTTCCTTACAGTCTACAATCACCTATGGAGCAAAACCTTGACAAACAACTGGAAATTTATATTATTGAACCAGTGAGGGGCGGTCTACTCCATGGTATCTCCTTTAGTTGTTGTTCCAAAGGGAACTCACATTCGAATATGTGTGGATATAAGCTCAGAGAACGGCACCCAACACCCACAGTTGATGATGATCTGCATGAGATGAACGGAACAACTGATTTAAGTAAATTGCATTGGACATCAGAATCAGGCTAGAATCAAATTGAATTTACCCTAGCTTCAAGGGTGCTTACAACTTCTATATGCCATAAATGTCTTTTCAGATACAAGATACAAGATGTCTTGCATATCTCCAGCACCAGAGGCCTATCAACATGTGATTCAGCAACATCTATATAGCTGTGGGGAAAAACACACAGGAGCATGATGGATGACTTTTTGTGGCTCTTGAATGCTGAAGTAACTTATATGATCAGTGTCCTTTCGAGTAAAAGTTTCAATCCAAAGGACAATACAATCTAGGATGACTCTGAAGGCAGGAATCCTAGAAACCCAGCAGAAGTGCGCGGGGTTAGTAAATTACTGTACAAAATTAATTCCAAATTAATTCCAAATATGGTCACTGCCAGTGACAATTAACACACAAAATGGTTTCATGGAAATGAGTCCTGCTGAATAGTGTTGAGCGTGAATATTCGAATATCGATTTTTTTTTTGCGAATATCGGCACTACGCTAATTCGCGAATATTTCGAATATAGAGCTATAAATTCGCTAATTCGCTATAGCACTGCTATATTACATATTAGGCTAGAATTAACTAATATGGAATATGCTAAGTTGAAAGCACAATGCGATTAATATAACTTGAAATCATCGCATTGCAATTTCAACTTAGACCTGGTTTACTATGGTTGGCTTGGTAGAATTAGCGAAGATGACGAATGTATTCGTCATATTCCCCAAAGCGAAGATAACAAAGTATTCTCCATCTTCGTTTTAGCTACCTATTCGTCAACTTCGCTAATTCTAGCAATCAAATAGGAAGGTTGACTATAGAGACAGCTGTGTTTAATTCGCTATGCGATTATATTACTTTGCTTTTTTTAAAAATAAATAGAATAATTATAATACTTGATAATTATTATAATTATTCTATTTATTAAAAAAAATATATATATATAATCGCATAGCGAATTAAACACATCTGTCTCTATAGTCAACCTTCCTATCTTCCTTTTTGATTGCTAGAATTAGCGAAGTTGACGAATAGGTAGCTAAAACGAAGATGAAAAATACTTTGTTATCTTCGTTTTGAGGAATATGACGAATACATTCGTCATATTCGTAATCTTCGCTAATTCTAGATATCACACCAATAGGAAAGTAGCCTTAAGTTACAATCGCAATACGCGATTATTTAAATCGAAGACTAATCGAGATAACTAGAATAATGACAAATATTCCATTTCGACGAATATAAAAAGAATATTCTATCGAATATTCGCAAATTTTGTCGAAATTGAATATGGCACCTGCCGCTCATCACTACTGCTGAACAAGGTGCATTGAATGAACTAGAGACACAGTTTACCTATAGTATGCCACAGCTCTAGCCTATTGTGAGTTTACCGCACCAACTCAAATTATTATGCCAGTCCTGTGCTGTTAGGTTCCATCCTTATTCAAAGGCAATGCACGTGTGACAACAGACTTGTTCAATAAACAAGTAGATCCCTTAAAGGGGTTGTGCAGTTTCAGGATATTGATGACCTATCCTCAGGATACATTGACTTTGTTGCTGCTAAAGCTGTTCCCCATGCATTAACCCCACATGAGGTTAAAATATGTTCAGTGGCAGATGCAAAAAATCTGTCAGCTGCAACAATGTATGAGACAATGGACATGGAGTCATCTTAATCCACAATTTAAACATTAGCAGTAGTGATGAGCGGCAGGTGCCATATTCGATTTCGACGAAATTCGCGAATATTCGAATGAATATTCGTTTCATATTCGTCGAAATCGAATATTCGTCATTATTCTAGTTACCGCGATTAATATGCGATTTAAATAATCGCGTATTGCGATTTTAACTTAAGGCTACTTTCCTATTGGTTTCATATCTAGAATTATAGTGAAGATGACGGATATGACGAATGTATTCGTCATATTCCTCAAAACGAAGATAACGAAGTATTCTACATCTTCGTTTTAGCAACCTATTCGTCAACTTCGCTAATTCTAGCAATCAAATAGGAAGGTTGACTATAGAGACAACTGTGTTTAATTCGCTATGCGATTATTTATATATATTTTTTAAATAAATAGAATAATTATAATAATTATATCAAGTAATATAATTATTCTATTAAAAATAAAAATAAAAAATCGCATAGCGAATTTAACACAGCTGTCTCTATAGTCAACCTTCCTATTTGATTGCTAGAATTAGCGAGGTTGACGAATAGGTTGTTAAAACGAAGATGTAGAATACTTCGTTATCTTCGTTTTGAGGAATATGACGAATACATTCGTCATATTCGCTATTCGCTAATTCTACCAAGCCAACCATAAAGTTCCTTGCTCATGGAGCGTCCCCATCACCATGGGAACATCTCCATATACTAAAATGTACTGTCGGATTTGAGGAATTACGTTGAAATCGCAATGCGATTAATTCAAGTTATATTAATCGCATTGCGATTTCAACTTAGAGCTGGGTTTATAATGGGTCAGCTTGCTAGAATGAACGAAGTTAACGATTCAATGAACGAAGTTAACGAATATGGAATATAGCAGCACTGCTAAGTTGAATTCGCAATGCGATTAATTTAACTTGAAGTAATCGCATTGCGATTTCAACTTAGCACTGCTATCTTACATAGGCTAGAATTAACGAATATGGAATATAGCAATGGCACTAGCAGTGCTAAGTTGAAATCGCAATGCGATTACTTTAAGTTAAATTAATCGCATTGCGAATTCAACTTAGCAGTGCTGCTATATTCCATATTCGTTAACTTCGTTCATAGCAAGCTGACCCATTATAAACCCAGCTCTAAGTTGAAATCGCAATGCGATTAATATAACTTGAATTAATCGCATTGCGATTTCAACGTAATTCCTCAAATCCGACAGTACATTTTAGTATATGGAGACGTTCCCATGGATGGGGACGCTCCATGAGCACGGAAGTCGGCAGAAGCGGCAATGGGCACTGACTAGAGCAGCCAGGAAGCCAGGAATCCTCAGGACAGGTAAGAACTACTGTTGGGAAGAGGGAAAGAAAAAAATATAACTAAAAAAAAAACAAAAAAAAAAAACGAATATTCGAAATAGCGAATTTATAGCGCTATATTCGAAATATTCGCGAATTAGCGAAGTGCCGATATTCGCTAAAAAAATTCGCTATTCGAATATTCGCACTCAACACTAATTAGCAGTGTATTGCAGAATAATTAATTCTGTGTGGAAGCTCAATATTGATGCTTCAGAAATGACAAACTCTGCAATTAGCCCATGAGGAACATCGAGGTATTGTGTGCACCAAACAGCATTTATGTGAGAAGGTTTCTCACATAAATGGTAGGAAGGACCAGCAACAATACCATAGTGCAGCACAAAATACCAGCCCATCAAAACCAGATGCCACAGGCAGCACAGACTACTGCTTCAGTAGATGCAAATTACACAGTGCACCACAAAATACTGACGCCCTTGCTACAATATTCAACCATATCACGGTCCTGAGGATGGTGATACAGTTGAATTTAGAAGGGCAACCATAGGTACCTGATGCTCCTCAATTAGAGCGTAAGACCGTCATAAACCCAGCCGGTGGCCATGAGGAGGGCTCAGGTGGCCCTCTGTTCATCAGCCTATGGGGAAATCTCCTTGTAGGGTCTATGGCCAGTCCACCCCTGTATATGGACATGAGTGTCAGATTTCTAAATCCTTGTACACAGACCAATCATCAGGACAATAATCGGGGATAAGTCTTTTTTTCTTCTTTTCAAAAAAGCTTGTTTTCGATAAATGGTGCATGAAAGAGTGCCAATGATCAAACAAATGCTTCTCCATCAGGTCATCATATGTTTTAACTAGCACCAAAGATCATTGTTTCTGGGCAGCAGATCATCCTGTGTTGACAGGTATCTGTTGCCCAGAAACTATGATCTGTCGGTTCCAGGGGTGAATTGGTCATATAGACCTTACAGGCAGTTTTTGGGGATGTATTTTGTGTTGCTGGCGGTAGTATTTTATGATGGACTGTCATATTTGGCTCTGTTGGGGTGGTATAATGTGCCACAATATGGTATTTTTGGCCTTGCCTTCCATCAATTTGGACCTGATTACAGATAAGGGCCACATTTAGTGTTTTTTCCAGGGCCACTTTAAGTTCCCAGTAGGCCCATGGTGGGTTCATTAGCTCTTACATTGGTCTGTGTAAAAGCACCATAATACCATCTGTATCTGTTCTTGATCTATTGTTCATGTAAAAATGCTTTATCTTCAAGGAGAGGATGGAACAGTATATTCTGGACAATAATGTGCTAAGTTGCTGGCTGCACCTTACAATATTACTGTATGTCCTACGAGTCAGTGTTCTGGCGGTGGCTTAGTCAGTGTACTGCCTGTTAGTGAACACAAACTAAGGGCTCATGCACACAAAGTTATTTTTTGTCCATGTCCATTCCGTTTTTTGGGGCCAATATGCAAAACCATTCTTTTCAATGATGCCACAAAACAATTGAAATGACTCCATGTACATTCCATGTCCGCATGTCCGTTCTGCATAAAAATAGAACATGTCCAATTCTTGTCTGTTTTGCGGACAAGGACAGACAGACTGTTACAAGGGATCCACAAAAAGAACGAATGCAACACGGACGTCACAAGAATGACATCCCTTTTTTTTTTCAGATCCACGATTTGCAGACCACAAAATGCATATGGTCGTGAGCTTGAGCCCTGACTCTACTACTTGGATGTAAGGTAAAGTATGTACAATATCTTACAAATTTTCTGTCTGGCTGTAGCTTATAGACACAGATTACAAGGCCTAGGCTTCAGGGTCCTTAGGGCTCATGCACACGACCATATGTATTTTGTGGTCTGCAGAACACGGATCCGCAAAAAAAATGGATGACATCCAAGTTGCATCTGTTTTTTTGGGGGGGATCCATTGTAGCAGTGCCTGTTCTTGTCCACAGGGCTATCTTTTTTGCGGGACAGACATGCGGAGATACCGAAACGGAATGCATTTCTTATTTTTTTGTGGCCCCATTGAAATCAATGGTTCTGCATACAGACCTGTAAAATAACGGAACGGAAAGGGAAAAAAGATACAATCATGTGCATGAGCCCTTAAAGAGGTTTTAATTCTTCATCAGAATTCCAGGTATCAAAGCATGTATTATTTCAAGAATACAAACTCACTAATCCCTGATATATATATATATATATATATATATATATATATATATATATATTTTAAATGAATGTCATTCTCTAGTTAGGCTATCGCCATCGTTAATTTGCACCTCAGCACTGAGGCTAAGGGCTCATGCACATGAACGTGTGCTGCCCGTTGCCGTATTGCGGATCCGTGCGGATACATGGGCACTGTTCATGTGTATTCCGCATCACGGATGAGGACCCATTCACTTTAATAGGTAAGCAAATCCGGAGGTGCGGAATGGAACACTACGGAAGCACTATCTTTTGGCGGAACGGACGAATGCAGACCCATTCAAGTGAAACGGGGCTGGATTCATCCTGGCAGCCGTACGGAGGTTGCCCGTGCATTGGGGACTGAAAATTGCGGTCCCCAATGCATGGAACGGCCCACTTACGGCATTGTGAATGAGCCTTAAAGACTACATTTCCTATGAGAATTTATTTTCTCTCTAATATAATACAAAAAGGTGTGCGCTGCTCCACAAACCAAAACACGATGTGAGGAAAGGAATGAACGTATCACTTGCTAAACCCTTTCAAACTCCTACCTTCTTCTTGGGATAATATTATTCTTTCTCGTGTGCACTCTCTTGGTATCAGTGCGTCGCTCCTAAGATCTCTATATCGAGGAGATGGTATTGCACCCCCAATAGTGAAGCATGGCTGCAGTGTATAAACTAGCAACACAATGGATTATACTCACAAGGATCTCTTAATATCAAATAGCGCATAGCAATAAAATTGCTGGCCCCTGCTTAGGAATGGCCCAGTTATATGAATACATCTTCAGGGGGTCTGGAGCCTTTTCCCAGAGCACTGTTAAAGGGGTTCTCTCACCTGAACATGTCACATTTATTTTGTGTATAAAGGTATTATAGGTCATTAACTAATGTATTTCAAGTACCTATAATGCTTTTGTTGCCCACTGCCTTCCATTTTTCTTCTTTTTAGACACTGGTCCTCTCTAGGGGTAATGGTAACTGCTGCAATACAGCAGGGATGGCCGTATTTGCATACAACAAGTAATACAGTTGGCCGGGAATTGTGGGAGTGCACGTGCATAGGGGACGGCACAGGCACATTAGCTCCCATCCCCGGCCACCTCCGATCTCTTCTTGCCTTAGCTCCCGTACCTGACCAGGCTGCTAAATCTGATTCTTCTTGCCTTAGCTCCTGAATCCGCTGAGGCAGTCTCAAGGGAAGAGGCCATGCCCCGTCTAGCTCAGAAACAGTACTCATAGACCAACAGCAAGCAATCAAAGTGGGAGACAAACCCTTTAAAGAGGATCTTTCACCAATATAATACCCCCCAAATAACCCTCCTACCGGATAGTGTGTCATCCACTGATGTTCCCCATTATTTTTTTTAAATCGAACCCCTAATTCCTTCCTAATTGCCCCGTTTCTTCTGCCGCCTCATATGCAAATGAGGGGGACTTTTGTACGGGGCGTTGCTAAACATCCTGGTTGGGGGCGTGTGTGCTGGCTTCCCTAGCTGAGAGAGCAGCCAATCGCAGCGCTGGTCTCTCAGCTAGGGAGAAGGAGTCTGAGCTAAGCTGCAGTACCAGGCCCAACCTATGGACAGATGTGGGACTGTTTTTGGAATAAAGCAGACATGTTCTTCCAATCCCGGATAACCCCTTCAAAATGCAAATACTGCATAATCAATCATGCTTTCAAATTTTAAATTCCCGCGCTTTTCCGCACATTCCAATCACATGATCTATCCTAGCCAATCAAAAAGGGAATTCCTTCTCAGTGTATTACTTATTGAGGGAAATCACTATATCACATGTTTGCTACGTGGCCAATCAGAGCAAAGGCTGTCTTTATTCATACAGTGCACCTCTGCTTTGAATCATAAAGCTTAACCCAAATAGACCACTATCAATTTAAACATGATTTTAAATCAAGATCCAATTTTAACCCTTTTAGATGAAATCTACACAAAGAATACATCCAAAACTCTTCATGTTGATGAATGCTGCGTAGAACCCTCACCATCATTATTGAACCAACCTAAAGCCCTGGAGCTTCAAACCATCTGCAGAAGAATTATGCATATTTTTTAAATGAAGAGATACACTATGAGTGTCTTACACAATCAGGATCCTTAAAGAGATTCTGCCACAAAAAAAAAATCGTCAACTCCCCGGTCAATGATATCTTCTGTTAAAAGTTGTGGAAGTTACAGGGAAAGAGCTACAGCAGAAAGGACACTCCCCCTGAGCAGTGATAGGGAGCGTTCTACAGCAGAAAGGACACCACCCTGAGCTGTGATAGGGTGAGAGCTGCAGAATAAATTACATGCCCCTGACCTACCAGCGTGAAATAAATCTAGTAGAGAAAATTGGAGCAATAAACGTGGAGATCTATGAATCCATTTGAGGTACAGGGCTGGTTCTAGTTTTCTTGGAAAGAGATTGTCACATACAATACTATATCTCAGTGTTCCTCAGGTCCTATCTGCCGGCCATGTTTTAAAGATTTCCTTAATATTCAGCGGGTGATATAATTAGTGTCAGTGCATTAGGACTTCCCACAGGTATTCATTCTGTGGGATAGTTTCAAATCATGGCCGACAGGTGGATCCTGAGGACAGGAGTTGAGGAACACTGCTATATGATGTCTGAATTTCCTTTTTTACATCAGTCACAGCATTAGGAATGTAGCTAAAGGATCATGGACTCTGGTAAAAGGATAAATCTTTATTTTCAGTTTCTGCAGAGTTTTACCTACTGGATGCCATGACACACAAAAATACCAACACTTTTTCAAGAGTTCTCACCTCAGTTCTCACCTCAGTTCTCACCTCTCCTGTCCTTATACTATAAACAGTGATACGCAGGGTGTTCTATTGGTGATAGATGATCAGTTCTCACCCCTCCTGTGTTCTCTCCTGTCCTTATACTATAATCAGTGATACGCAGGGTGTTCTAGTGGTGATAGATGATCAGTTCTCACCCCTCGTGTGTTCTCTCCTGTCCTTATACTATAAACAGTGATACACAGGGTGTTCTAGTGGTGATAGATGATCAGTTCTCACCTCTCCTGTCCTTATACTATAAGCAGGGTGTTCTAGTGGTGATAGATGATCAGTTCTCACCTCTCCTGTCCTTATACTATAAGCAGGGTGTTCCAGTGGTGATAGATGATCAGTTCTCAGCTCTCCTGTCCTTATACTATAAGCAGGGTGCTCTAGTGGTGATAGATGATCAGTTCTCCCCTCTCCTGTCCTTATACTATAAGCAGGGTGTTCTAGTGGTGATAGATAATCAGTTATCACCTCTCTTGTCCTTATACTATAAGCAGGGTGATCTAGTGGTGATAGGTGATCAGTTCTCCCCTCTCCTGTCCTTATACTATAAGCAGGGTGCTCTAGTGGTGATAGATGATCAGTTCTCCCCTCTCCTGTCCTTATACTATAAGCAGGGGGTTCTAGTGGTGATAGATGATCAGTTCTCCCCTCTTCTGTCCTTATACTATAAGCAGGGTGATCTAGTGGTGATAGATGATCAGTTCTCCCCTCTCCTGTCCTTATACTATAAGCAGGGTGTTCTAGTGGTGATAGATGATCAGTTCTCCCCTCTTCTGTCCTTATACTATAAGCAGGGTGATCTAGTGGTGATAGATGATCAGTTCTCCCCTCTCCTGTCCTTATACTATAAGCAGGGTGTTCTAGTGGTGATAGATGATCAGTTCTCACCTCTCCTGTCCTTATACTATAAGCGGGGTGTTCTAGTGGTGATAGATAATCAGTTCTCACCTCTTCTGTCCTTATACTATAAACAGTGATACGCAGGGTGTTCTAGTGGTGATAGATGATCAGTTCTCACCCCTCCTGTCCTGTGTTCTTTCCTGTCCTTATACTATAAACAGTAATAGGCAGGGTGTTCTAGTGGTGATAGATAATTGGTTCTCCCCTTTTCAGTGTTCGTGCCTTTCCCTTATACTATAAACAGTGATAAGCAGAGTGTTCTAATGGTAATAGATAATCAGCTCTTACTTTTTTTGTCTTCTCTGCTTTCCCTTCTACTATATAACTTCAAGCTGCTCCAAGGCTCTTAGTTATGATTCCTGAAACTGTTCTGCACATGCTCAGTAGTTGGTTCTTCCTTTAAAGATCAGGTATGCCTGCAGTCATCTCAGAACTGCTAGACAGAACAGGAAGCCAGCATTAAAGGGGTTGTCTTGGAATAAGTATCTTTTTATAGGAGCCTGCAACTGGCCTCTACTATGAAAAGCATCATACTTAGGATGGGTTCATAACACGTTTTATGCCTCTGCTTGAAGTATACATTAGAAAAAAAAGTATACAACGCAACCCACCACCTTCTTGTATCCTGCAGAGTCTGTTAACAAAAAAATTATTATTTTTTTTACAATGGAACTCTATGGTGAACAGATGCCACTGTATGGCATCAGTCTGAGGCATCCATTTAACGTATATGTTTTTTTGTATACGGATGGGAAAAACGTAATGTGAACCCAGGCTTACCTACCTCCCCGCCACTGTGATCCTGCGTGCTGGCTCCTGTTTGTCCATCTTCTGGTCCATGGCTTGTTTAATTTGTCCCCTGCATGGGCATGATCATGTGCTCTGCTGCAGCCCCTGTGAGGCTCATATTACTCATTTGCAGTTACACCTTTAACATTGTACATGTTCTTCTCAGCACAAGTTCTGGGGGATAATAAATTCATAATAGTTTTCTCTTGGGTTCATACAGAATTCAGTTTAAAGAGCCTGTGAATTGGATGATTGTGAGGTGCGCATTCTCTCCTGCCTGTACAGCCCTCTCTCCTTTGTCCTGATACTCCACTGCCACCAATGACTGACGGGAACAGCGTGTAATGTACGTCACACAAATTTGTGATGACTCAATCGGCATAATAAGTGGTTCCACACTGCTGGACCACCAATGACTATTTGTTACATTATAAGACCACCCTGTCACCAGAGGAGCTCAAGATGATTTTACTTAAAAAATAAATAATTAAAAAATAGCCGGCATTAAAATATACCGGTAGTTAAAATATACAAAAGCCCCTCTGTTTGCTGTGTAAACAGCAAGCGGATTAGATTAGCTCCTACACAGCAACCAGAGGGACTGCAAATATAGTCTCTATCTGCTACATATATTTCTTTTCCTCCAATTAAATCCAGTTTTTAATGTTTTATAGATATCAGAAAACATGTTCCAAGGTATATAGCATATGTAATGATATCGTCTCTCATTCTTTCCAGTATAATATAAAATGCAATGAGATAAATTAACTATTCCAAAGAATACTCTGTACTAGAGAGGAGCGAATCGAGTCCCACGAAGTGGAATTTGATATGAATTTCAGTATAAGTTTAATTCAATTTAACCTGAAATAGTAAAAAAAAATTTTTTAAATTCATACTTCATTTGCTCGCGACTGGCCACCAGCCACCATCTTGATTGAAAATCTCAGTCAAAATCCCGTGTGTGGTGACGTATGACGTCACGTCGGCTGGCGTGATGACGTAATATCGCGCCGCATGAGATTTCGCTCTAAATCTTCAAGCAAGATGGCGGCTGCTGACCCGTCGCAGCAAAATAGAGGAGGTAAGTTTGATTTTTAAAAAATGTGTAGGTTAATTTCACACTGTTCTCTATTCTGTATTGCTGTATAATTATATAGTTAATTTATATTTCCATTGCACTGATCGGCGATATATAAGCCAACAAGCACTTACAATGGATACTTTGTATTATTATATGGTTTGTAAGATTCATTTATATTCACAATGCGCTGACTTCTGAGTCTCTTTAAAATTATAAACATTATTCACTTTACTCACTGTTTCAAGATAATATATTGCTCCCCTCTGTGGCGTCCCACATGGTAGCTATAGCGCTCCTCTCAGATACAGCATCTCTCGCTGTCTCCGGCACAGATAGTCATACCTCTATTGCAATGACTGAATCCTGGCATCCCATGTGGTGAGACGCGCTGTCTCTTGACTGCCCGGACTTTCACAGTGTCTCATGTATTATATGTGGAGCGCTCCACACTTCATCTATCCTTGTTCCAAAAAGCTGAATTTTCCATATGTGAATTTGTGGGTTATTTTGGTGGGTCCTGGAATTTATAAATATCTATCAATTGTACCAGACGTGTTTCGGAGATATGCTCACTCCTTCTTCAGTGGCCATATTTGTTTTGGAGTCCTTCCCACTTTTATACCCACTTTCCAGTCCCATCCAAAACCCCCACTGGATTTCCTTTTTCTTAAGTCTCATATTGTCCACATATTACTCCATATTTTGGGGGGCAGATTTCATTGTCTTTTTCTCCAAAGGATTTAAAATATGATCTTTCTTTAAATATTAAAAGTACATTGTCACTTACCATCCAAAACAAATGCATAAAACGCATTGCGGTTTTGGTGTGTTTTTGATGCGTTTTTTGTCTACATATAATTTTTTGGGGAATTGGTAGCCTTTTCTGTGATATAGTAGCAATTTTTATTTATTTTACCCAAATGATGCATAAAAACATTAAAAATGGATGTAAACATAGAAGTATATATGTAAACATGGCGATAAAACATATACATAATGTCACTGGTAGATAAAATAAACTTTTCTGATGTGAAGAATATAATGGGCTTATACTTGTAGGGTAGTAGCCTGTTTTTATAATATAATGGCAATCCGTTTTTCACAGATGATACATAATAGAAGTAAAACGATATATCAACATAAGAGAAAATATCCCAAAATATCAATGATAAACTTTGTTGATGAGATAATGAACATACTAAATATGTATGCAGTATATTTTTCTTGTTCTAATTTATCCTATTGTTTCTAGGATTGCCATTATATTATAAAAACAGGCAACCTACACTACAAGTACAATAAGCCCATTATTATTGATCACCTCATCAGAAAAGTTTATTTTCTCCACCAGAGATGTTATCGGTGTTTTATTGCCATGTTTACATATATACTTCTATGTTTTAGAGATAGCAAATAAACGTCCAGCTCCTTTTCCTTAACCCCTTAAGGACACAGGGTTTTTTAATTTTTGCGTTTTCGTTTTGCACTCCCTGCCTTCCAAGAGCCATAACTTTTTTTTTTTTCCGTTCACATGGCCATATGAGGGCTTGTTTTTTGCGGGACAAGTTGTACTTTCCAACGCCTTCATTTAATAATGCATACAGTGTAGTGGGAAGCGGGAAAAAAATTCCAAATGGGGTGAAATTGCAAAAAAAAAGCAATTTCACCACAGTTTTACGGGTTTTTAAATTACAACGTTCGATTTGCGATAAAAATGACTGGTTAATTTTATTCTTCAGGTCAGTACGAATCCGGCAATACCTAATATGTATAGTTTTTCTTGCGTTTTGATAGTGAAAAAAAAATTAAAAGTGGGAATTTTTTTAATTTTATTTTTTTGTCGCCATGTTTTGACCCCTATAACTTTTTTGTAATTATGCGTTTGGAGCAGTGTAGGGGCTCATTTTTTGCGGGGGAATCTGAACTTTTAATTGATTATGGGGTGCGTATGATGTTTTGATCAATTTTTATTCATTTTTTTTAGGAAATGAAGCGTCCAAAAATGGCGAATTAGCCATTTGGACGCTTTCTTTCCATTTTTATGTTTACCGTATGGTGAATATTTTTTAATATTATTATAGTATGGGCGTTTTCGCACATTGCGACACCCATTATGTGTAATTTTTTATTTTTTATTTATTTTATTTTCATTTTGGGGAAAGGGGGGTGATTTGAATTTTTATATTTTTTTATTTTATTTTTATTTTTTAAACTTTTTTTTTTTTACCACTTTCTTATAGTTCCCACAGGCTCCATAGGAATACTATGTAGTAACCTAGGTTTCATTCACAGAAACCTAGGCTACTACATGCATGCTCCGGCTCCCCCTTGTGGCCATCAGGGGAGCCGGAGCACAAACCGAAAGTGAAACTTTCGGTTTTTGCGCGATCAGATGCCGTGGTCAGGATTGACCACGGCATCTGATGGGTTAAATGTCCGCGATCGGCATCGCTGCCGGTTGCGGACTTGAGCTGCGGTAGTCAGCTTGATGAATCAAGCATTTACCCGCAGCTCATGCGCCCGCTCCGTGCGGGAGCGGGCGCCATCTTTAAAGTGCGGACACAGGGCGTACATGTACGCCCTGTGTCCTTAAGAGGTTAAGAACCAATGCTTTATTCTTTCAAATATTCATTTAAAATCCATGTGTACAAATGGAGAAACTATAGTAGAATGCGACGCGTTTCGGGCCACTTGCATATGGGCCCTTCCTCCAGACATTTTTCACCTGGCCACGTCTGGACCACTATAGCTCGTGTCTCCTTTAAAAAACTGGAGGTGAGTGCTGCAGTAAATGAACTGTTTCTTTATACTTCTATGTTTATATACATTTTTTTTATGTTTTTATGCATCATTTGGGTAAAATAAATGTAAATTGCTACAATATGAAAGGCAACCATTTCCCCCCAAAAAGCATATGTAGACAATAACAAGCATCAAAAATGCACCAAAACCGCAATGCGTTTTATGTATTTGTTTTGGATGGTAATAGACAATGTACAGTTATTAATTAAAGAAAGATCATATTTTAAATCCTTTGGAAAAAAAAACATTAAATCTGCCCTCAAAAATATGAAGTAATAAGTGGACAATATGAGACTTAAGAAAGAGGAAATCCAGTGGGGGTTTTGGACGGGAGTGGAAAGTGGGTATAAAAGTGGGGAAGACTCCAAAACAATTGCGGCCACTGAAGAAGAAGTCAGCATAACTCTGAAACGTGTCTGGTACAATTGATAGATATTTATAAAGTCCAGTACCCACCAAAATAACCCACAAATTCACATATAGAAAATTCATCTCTTTGGAACAAGCATAAATGAAGTGTGGAGCGCTCCACATATAATATGTGAGAGACACTGTAAAAGTCCAGGCAGTCAAGACACAGCGCGCCTCACCACGTGGGATGCTGTGATGCCCTCACCACGTGGGATGCCAGGATTCATTCATTGCAATATAGGTATGACTATCTGTGCCGGAGTCAGCAAGAGACGCTGTATCTGAAAGGAGTGCTGTAGCTACCACGTGGGACGCCACGGAGGGGAGCACTATATTATCTTTAAACAGTTAGTACAAACTATCCACTATTATAAAGTGAATAATGTCATCCTTAAAAAAGAGACTCAGAATTCAGTGCATTGTAAATGTAAATGAATCATTCAAACCATATAATAATACAAAGTATCTGTTGGAAGTGGTTGTTGGTTTATACTTGTATATCGCCGATCAGCACATTGGAAATATAAATGAACTATATAATTATACAGTAATACAGAGTATCCTTTGGAACAGTTAATTTATCTAATTGCATTTTATATTATACTAGAAAGAAAGAGAGACAATATAATTACATATGCTATATACCTGTTTGAAAATGTTTTCTGATATCTACAAAACATAAAAAATTGAATTTAATTGGAGGAAAATAAATATATGGAGCAGATAGAGACTTTATTTGCAGTCCCTCATTGGTTGTTGTGTAGGAGGTAACCTAATACGCTTGCTGCATACACAGCAAACAAAGGGGCATTTGTATATTTTTAAATTTTATCTACATTTGTGTATATTTGTATTGACTAATACATGAATATATGGACGATGTAAACTTGATATCTCTGAATTACTCCAAATGAAGTGTGCCTGTCTATCTCTATAATTTAATCATTTAAGTTTGGTGGGGTGAGTCATAAAGCCAGAGCACCTTATCCAAAGCAAGAATGGCGGTGAGCCGCTAAAATTAAACATTTTATATTTTTAGTTAATATGATATTGGGGATGTCTGAACTACATGTCTAGCTCTGTGAATAAAAGGATAGAGGAGCATGCATAGAGGAGATGGGTGTTAGAATTGCAGTGCTTCAAGCCTTCTGCCCAGCACTTTGGTGCTGGAATGAGCTAATTCGCATAATAATAAAATTCAGATATCTTGGGAATGCTGCTATGTAAGATAACTAAGATGTCATTTTAATCAACCCTACCATGCAATATGCCTTGTTTAATAGGGTTGATCATGCTGACAGAGGTTTTTTAACAGAAAAATTTGTTGTGTCTTGGCAGGAAATTATTGTCATACAAAGGTACAGTAAGGACCGATAACTTTCCATGGGTGCTGCATTACAGCTCCATGCAACTAGAATATTGTAGTCATCCATGATTCAAAGAGAAGACAAAATGTAATGCTCTCTCTTGTCCTATAAAACCTGTAGAATAAATTGTGCAGTGATAAATGACTATAAGTGAAATGGAAAATGAATGCAGAACGGTTTTTGATTCAGAAAAATTATTAGCATTCCGGTATAGTCCAGGCCAGGCTACATGCACTGACATTTCCTGATAATAATTATTTGATGCATTTCTTCAGTTTTAGAAATGGAAATTAAATAAAAAAGTTTTCAATTACCGTGGAGCTGAGCCAACGGTATGAGTAAAATCTGGAGTTACGACTCCATCATTTATTTAGCTAAACTGTTTTTAAATTAGAGAATTACATACATTTGCTTTTCATAAAATGGCTTTCATGACTATAACAAATCACTGTATATTTGTGACATTTTTTTTGCTTAACAATTTTCCTGCTTTTCTTGTTTTCACGGGAATCTCTCAGAAAAGAATTTCAAGGTACAGTATCCATTTAACGGACTAAGGCCTCATGCACCCGACTGTATGTGTTTTGCGTCCGCCAAAAAAAACGGATGATGGACCGTTTTTTTTGCAGATCCGTTTTTTTGGCAGATGCCTATCCTTGGTCACAAATGTGAAAAAAATAGGACATGCTCTATTTTTTTGACGGAATGTAAACACGGACCAGGGATGCGGAACAAAAACAGTTGACCATCCGCATTTTTTGACAGACCCATTGAAATGAATGGGGAAGCATCCTATCCGTGAAAAAAAAAATGGAAACAAACAACTTGTGTGCATGAGGCCTAAGGCAAATTATTTCAGATTGAGTGACTGCACAGGGAAAGGTTTATCTTAGAGATGAGCAAACTTCTTGAAATTTTTTGGTGCCTGATTTGACAAATTTAAAAAAACGATTTAAATGTGATTCATTTTGACCAAAGTGTTTTTTTTTTTTTTTTTTTGGTACACTTGCATAAGACAAGTTTTTCTAGCCACTGTTCCAGTCTGCCTCCACAGAAGTCCACAGGGTCAGGAAACAAGGATCTAGTGATGCAGCCTCATGTGCTGCAATAGATCCCTGGTTTTGTATGTTTTTAGCCTGCGTCCACAGTAACTGCGGCATCACCAGTTCCGAAGCTGGCTCTTCCAGGTCTTTTGGAGATTTTGGCTGTACGTTGCCTCTGCTATTCATTGCCACTGAGGCCATCACCTCTGATGTCTCCTCCTCATTCACTGCCTTTACTGCCACCACTGTGGCTACAAGTGCCACTACTAGTGATGAGAGGCATAGCCAATATTCGTTTTCATGATATTTCACAATTTTATTGCGTAATATTCGCAATAAATTTGCGAATTTTAGAATTCACGATCTCCAGTCATTATTTTTGCGTTTGCGCAAATCAGCACTAATAAAGCACATTTTTTTGTGCACCACATGCAACTTCATATTTTATCAGGTCTGAGTAGATATTACTGATTGGTGCACTAAGTATTGTTGTGACATCACAGCACTGTGTCTAACAGAGACATTAATCCCTATCACAGCACAGTAATTCCTATCACACTACCTAACACCCTGCACTGGAACCTATCAGCTAAACTATATCACTATCTAACCTACACTAACTCCCACTAACTATCTGTAATATATATATATATATATATATATATATATATATATATCAGGGCCGTTTCTAGAGGCGGGCGAGGGGTGCCACTGCACGGGGCGCATCACATCAACAAGCAAAAGGGGGCGCTGGTCACTGGTGTTTTCAGTTGATCAGCAGCAGAGCCAGGACGCAACTAATGAACGCTTTCATTGTGGAAGCGCTCATTAGTAAAGGAGGCTGAAGGAACAGTGAGTACAGTGCTCCCAGCACTAGCTGTACTCACCATTGGCCCTCTTGGCTGCAGTATTTTCGGGGATAGAGCAGCCTGTGCAGTGTGTGTGAGGAAGGAGGAAGGGCCTGTGGGAGCGCGTCAGGCAAGGAGGCGGGGCCAGTGTGAGAAGAGGACAAGGCACTGAGGGCTGTGTGGAGCGGCATGTGGGAGGAGGAGCTTATCTGGGGAGGAGTCAGGCAGCTGACCTGTGAGGAACTTTCTTCATGGTGAGTACAAACTGTAATGTAAATGTGCTAGAGCCTGTACATGAGGGATAATCAGTGTATGAGGATGGAGAAGGAGGGGGAGGGCAGGGGGTGCTTAGTACATGAGGGGAGATGCTGGGGGCTCAGTACATGAGGGAGATGCTGGGGGTGCTCAGTACATGAGGGAGATGCTGGGGGCTCAGTACATGAGGGGAGATGCTGGGGGGCTCAGTACATGAGGGGAGATGCTGGGGGCTCAGTACATGAGGGGAGATGCTGGGGGCTCAGTACATGAGGGGAGATGCTGGGGGCTCAGTACATGAGGGAGATGCTGGGGGCTCAGTACATGAGGGAGATGCTGGGGGGGCTCAGTACATGAGGGAGATGCTGGGGGCTCAGTACATGAGGGCAGATGCTGGGGGGCACAGTACATGAGGGAGATGCTGGGGGTGCTCAGTACATGAGGGACAGGGAGATGCTGGGGGCTCAGTACATGAGGGAGATGCTGGGGGCTCAGTACATGAGGGGAGATGCTGGGGGTGCTCAGTACATGAGGGGAGATGCTGGGGGTGCTCAGTACATGAGGGAGATGCTGGGGGGCTCAGTACATGAGGGAGATGCTGGGGTGCTCAGTACATGAGGGGAGATGCTGGGGGGCTCAGTACATGAGGGGAGATGCTGGGGGGCTCAGTACATGAGGGAGATGCTGGGGGGCTCAGTACATGAGGGGAGATGCTGGGGGCTCAGTACATGAGGGGAGATGCTGGGGGCTCAGTACATGAGGGAGATGCTGGGGGGGCTCAGTACATGAGGGAGATGCTGGGGGCTCAGTACATGAGGGCAGATGCTGGGGGCACAGTACATGAGGGAGATGCTGGGGGTGCTCAGTACATGAGGGACAGGGAGATGCTGGGGGCTCAGTACATGAGGGAGATGCTGGGGGGCTCAGTACATGAGGGAGATGCTGGGGGTGCTCAGTACATGAGGGGAGATGCTGGGGGTGCTCAGTACATGAGGGGAGATGCTGGGGGGCTCAGTACATGAGGGGAGATGCTGGGGGTGCTCAGTACATGAGGGAGATGCTGGGGGGCTCAGTACATGAGGGGAGATGCTGGGGGCTCAGTACATGAGGGAGATGCTGGGGGTGCTCAGTACATGAGGGACAGGGAGATGCTGGGGGCTCAGTACATGAGGGGAGATGCTGGGGGTGCTCAGTACATGAGGGAGATGCTGGGGGTGCTCAGTACATGAGGGGAGATGCTGGGGGGCTCAGTACATGAGGGGAGATGCTGGGGGCTCAGTACATGAGGGAGATGCTGGGGGTGCTCAGTACATGAGGGAGATGCTGGGGGTGCTCAGTACATGAGGGAGATGCTGGGGGTGCTCAGTACATGAGGGGAGATGCTGGGGGCTCAGTACATGAGGGAGATGCTGGGGGTGCTCAGTACATGAGGGAGATGCTGGGGGTGCTCAGTACATGAGGGAGATGCTGGGGGTGCTCAGTACATGAGGGAGATGCTGGGGGTGCTCAGTACATGAGGGGAGATGCTGGGGGCTCAGTACATGAGGGGAGATGCTGGGGGCTCAGTACATGAGGGAGATGCTGGGGGTGCTCAGTACATGAGGGAGATGCTGGGGTGCTCAGTACATGAGGGAGATGCTGGGGGTGCTCAGTACATGAGGGGAGATGCTGGGGGCTCAGTACATGAGGGGAGATGCTGGGGGCTCAGTACATGAGGGGAGATGCTGGGGGTGCTCAGTACATGAGGGGACAGGGGAGATGCTGGGGGCTCAGTACATGAGGGGAGATGCTGGGGGGCTCAGTACATGAGGGAGATGCTGGGGGCTCAGTACATGAGGGAGATGCTGGGGGTGCTCAGTACATGAGGGAGATGCTGGGGGTGCTCAGTACATGAGGGAGATGCTGGGGGTGCTCAGTACATGAGGGAGATGCTGGGGGGCTCAGTACATGAGGGGAGATGCTGGGGGGCTCAGTACATGAGGGGAGATGCTGGGGGTGCTCAGTACATGAGGGGACAGGGAGATGCTGGGGGGGCTCAGTACATGAGGGGAGATGCTGGGGGTGCTCAGTACATGAGGGGAGATGCTGTGTGGAGGATGGGGGTGCTCAGTACATAAGGGAAAATGCTGTGGAGGATGGGGGTGCTCAGTGTATGAGGGGATATACTGTGGGGATGGGGTGCTCAGTGTATGAGGGAGATACTGTGGGGGATGGGGGTGCTCAGTGTATGAGGGGAGATACTGTGGAGGATGGGGTGCTTAGTGTATGAGGGAAGATACTGTGGAGGATGGGGGTGCTCAGTGTATGAGGGGATATACTGTGGAGGATGGGGGTGCTCAGTGTATGAGGGAGATACTGTGGAGGATGGGGGTGCTTAGTGTATGAGGGAAGATACTGTGGAGGATGGGGGTGCTCAGTGTATGAGGGGATATACTGTGGAGGATGGGGGTGCTCAGTGTATGAGGGAGATACTGTGGAGGATGAGGGTGCTCAGTGTATGAGGGGAGATACTGTGTGGAGGATGGGGGTGCTCAGTGTATGAGGGGATATACTGTGGAGGATGGGGGTGTTCAGTGTATGAGGGAGATGCTGTGGAGGATGGGGGTGCTCAGTGTATGAGGGGAGATGCTGTGGAGGATGGGGGTGCTCAGTGTATGAGGGGAGATACTGTGGAGGATGGGGTGCTCAGTGTATGAGGAGAGATACTGAGGAGGATGGGGGTGCTCAGTGTATGAGGGAGATACTGTGTGGAGGATGGGGGTGTTCAGTGTATGAGGAGATGCTGTTTGGAGGATGGGGGTGCTCAGTGTATGAGGGGATATACTGTGGAGGATGGGGGTGCTCAGTGTATGAGGGAGATACTGTGGAGGATGGGGGTGTTCAGTGTATGAGGGGAGATGCTGTGTGGAGGATGGGGGTGCTCAGTGTATGAGGGATATACTGTGGAGGATGGGGTGCTCAGTGTATGAGGGAGATACTGTGGAGGATGGGGGTGTTCAGTGTATGAGGGAGATGCTGTGTGGAGGATGGGGGTGCTCAGTGTATGAGGGATATACTGTGGAGGATGGGGGTGCTCAGTGTATGAGGGAGATACTGTGGAGGATGGGGGTGTTCAGTGTATGAGGGAGATGCTGTGGAGGATGGGGGTGCTCAGTGTATGAGGGAGATACTGTGGAGGATGGGGGTGTTCAGTGTATGAGGGAGATGCTGTGTGGAGGATGGGGGTGTTCAGTGTATGAGGGAGATGCTGTGTGGAGGATGGGGTGTTCAGTGTATGAGGGAGATACTGTGGAGGATGGGGGTGTTCAGTGTATGAGGGAGATGCTGTGTGGAGGATGGGGTGTTCAGTGTATGAGGAGATGCTGTGTGGAGGATGGGGGTGTTCAGTGTATGAGGGGAGATGCTGTGGAGGATGGGGGTGTTCAGTGTATGAAGGGAGATACTGTGGCGGCACTAGTGCTGCCCTATGTCTTGGCAGCGCACAGCTCCAGGAAGTATTGCACATAGGAGCTCACTATGACCTGGCGCTGTGTGATGTCAGGACATAGTACAGCACTGGCGCCAGGACTCGGCCCTAAACCAAGAGCGATGGCGCCTGGAGGAGGAGCAGAGAGGAAGTATACACCATATATATATTTTTCTAGTCTGATGGCTGCATTTAATGTACTAAGGAAGGAGTGAGGTGGAGGTTATAGGGGGCAACAGGGGTCTGAATAAATTTGAGGCCTGTATAAATTTGTGGGATGATCTGTATGAATTTGGGGGTTGTTCTAGGGTCTGAATGGATTTGGGGCTGACTTGGGGTCTAATCTGGGGTCTGTATGAATTTGGGGGCTGATTTGGAATCTGGATTAATTTTGAGATCTGGTTTATCCAGCCATGTAAAATTCATTTTCTAAAACTGACTTGAATGTGATAATAAAAGTAGTGACACATCTCTGCTCCCCGCTGCACTCCTTCCACTACTTCCCGTGTCCTTGCTGGTCTATGTACTTCTATGTCCCCTTCCACTGAGATATGAGACCACTGCAGCTAGTGATTGAGAAGTGAGCGGTGGGATTAAAAAAGTTTCACTACTTTTATTATTTTATCAAGTTCTCAGCAGTTTTAACCAGTTCCCGACCGCCGTACGCAGGATTGCGTCCTGCGGGCGGCCGGGATCTTCTGTTTGGACGCGCCGGGGCGTCATCTCGCGAGACGCGAGAGTTCCTGTGAACGCGCGCGCGTGCGCGCGCGCGTTCACAGTGAAGCGCGGCTCGAGAGTTGGACTACAGCCTGCCAGCGATGATCAATCGCTGGCAGGCTGTAGATGCGATATAAATCGCATCAAACAGCTATATCAGGCGCTGTTTTATGAACAGCGTCTGATATAGCTGCTACCTGGTCCTCTGGTGGTCCCATTTTCTGGGATCGACCACCAGAGGACCAGGTAACTACAATAAAAGTTGCACCAAACACTACACTAACCCCCCCACCCCCTCACCTATTAACCCCTTGATCACTCCATCTAGACCCCTGATCACCCCCTGTCATTGATCACACCCCTTGTAAGGCTCCATTCGGACGTCCATATGTGTTTTGCGGATCCGTGGATTCACGGATCCGTGGATTCACGGATCCGCGGATCCGATCCGCGGATCCGATCCGCGGATCCTCAAAGCTACGGACACCGGCAATGTGCTTTCCGCATTTTGCAGATCCGCACATTGCCAGAACTATATAGAAAATGCTTTTTCTTGTCCGCAATTGCGGACAAGAATAGGACATGTTCTATATTTTTGCGGAACGGAAGTGCAGACCCGGAAGCGCGGATCCGTAATTCCGGATCCGAGCGGGACAAAGTCTGTCCCCATAGAAATGAATGGGTCCGCAATTCCGTTCCGCAAACAGAATTTCGGACGTATGAATGGGGCATAAGGGTCCCTTATCACCACCAGTTAGTTAGCTACTTGTTAGGTAGCTAGCGCCCAGCCCACCGCACCGCAGTCACTGATTTTGGCAGAGATTTTTTCATCCACATTGATCGATGCGAATGAAAAAATCTGTGCCGTTCATTTTTTTTTTTCAGCGCAGAGGCTGAACGGAAAAAAAAAATCTCATTACCCGTATGCTCAATATACGGAGAATCGCAGAAACTCCTAATGCTGGCCATACGTGTAATGACTGCGGAGACCCTCAAATGCCAGGGCAGTACAAAAACCCCACATGTGACCCCATTTTAGAAAGAAGACACCCCAAGGTATTCCGTGAGGGGCATGGCGAGTTCATGGAAAATTTTATTTTTGTCACAAGTTAGTGGAATATGAGACTGTAAAAAAAAAAAAAAAAAAACAATTTCCGCTAACTTGTGCCAAATTTTTTTTTCTGTGAACTCGCCATGCCCCTCACAGAATACCTTGGGGTGTCTTCTTTCCACAATGGGGCCACATGTGGGGTATTTATACTGCCCTGGCATTTTAGGGGTCCTAAGCGTGAGAATCCAAATGCGTAAAAATGGCCTGTGAAATCCTAAAGGTACTCATTGGTTTTAGGGCCCCTTTGCGCATCTTGGCTGCAAAAAAGTGTCACTCATGTGGTATCGCCGTACTCAGGAGAAGTAGGGCAATGTGGTTTTGGGGTGTATTTTTACATATACCCATACTGGGTGTGAGAAATATCGCTGTAAGCGACAACTTTTTACATTTTTATTCAAAGTTGTCAATATACAGAGATATTTCTCTCACCAGCATGGGTATATGTAAAATACACCCCAAGCTACATCGCCCTACTTCTCCTGAGTACGGCGATACCACATGGTGACACTTTGCAGGCAAATGCGCAAAGGGCCCAAATTCAATGAGTACCTTTTAGGAGGGCATTTTTACGCATTTTCTTCTCACGCTTTAGGGCCCCTAAAATGCCAGGGCAGTATAAATACCCCACATGTGACCCCATTTTGGAAGAAGACACCCCAAGGTATTCGCTGAGGGCATAATGAGTTCATGAAAAATTAAACTTTTGTCAAAAGTTAGCGGAAAGGGAGACTTTGTGAGAAAAACAATAAAAATCAATTTCCACTAACTTGTGCCAAAAAAAAAATATTCTATGAACTCGCCATGCCCCTCATGGAATACCTTGGGGTGTCTTCTTTCAAAAATGGGGTCACACGTGAGGTATTTCTACTGCCCTGGCATTTTAGGGAGCCCTAAAGCGTGAGAAGAAAAATGCGTAAAAATGCCCTCCTAAAAGGTACTCATTGGAATTTGGGCCTTTGCGCATCTTGCCTGCAAAAAGTGTCACTCATGTGGTATCGCCGTACTCAGGAGAAGTAGGGCAATGTGTTTTGGGTGTATTTTTACATATACCCATGCTGGGTGAGAGAAATATCTCTGTATATTGACAACTTTGAATAAAAAAATGTAAAAGTTGTCATTTACAGAGATATTTCTCTCACTAAGCTATGGTATATATAAAATACACCCCAAACCACATGTGCCCACTTCTCCTGAGTACGGCGATACTACATGAGTGACACTTTGCAGCCAAATGCGCAAAGGGCCTAAACCAATGAGTACCTTTAAGATTTCTGAGCCATTTTTATGCATTTGGATTCTCACACTTTAGAGGCCCCTAAAATGCCAGGTGAGTATAAATACCCCACATGTGACCCCATTTTGGAAAGAAGACACCCCAAGGTATTCCGTGAGGGGCATGGTGAGTCCACAGAATTTTTATTTTTGGCACAAGTCAGCGGAAATTTTTTTTTTTTTTTAATTTTGTTTTTACAAAGTCTCATATTCCACTAACTTGTGACAAAAATAAAATTTTGCATGAACTCACCATACCCCTCACAGAATACCTTGGGGTGTCTTCTTTCCAAAATGGGGTCACATGTGGGGTATTTATACTGTCCTGGCATTTTAGGGGCCCCTAAAGGGTGAGAAGAAGTCTGGAATCCAAATGCGTAAAAATGCCCTGTGAAATCCTAAAGGTACTCTTTGGTTTTAGGGCCCCTTTGCGCACCCAGGCTGCAAAAAAGTGGCACACATGTGGTATCGCCGTACTCAGGAGAAGTAGGGCAATGTGTTTTAGGGTGTATTTTTATATATACCCATACTTTGTGTGAAAAATATCTCTGTAAGCGACAACTTTTAAAAATTTTTATACAAAGTTGACAATTTACAGAGATATTTCTCTCACCCAACATGGGTATATGTAAAAATACACCCCAAAACACATTGCCCTACTTCTCCTGAGTACGGCGATACCACATAAGTGCCGCTTTTGCAGCCTGGTGTGCAAAGAGCCCAAATTCCAACGAGTACCTTTAGGTTTACATGGCGACTCACAATTTAGCCCCGCCCAAAATGCCAGAACAGTAAACACACCCCACAAATGACTCCATTTCGGAAAGTAGACACCCCAAGGTATTCACTGAGGGGCATAGTGAGTCCGTCTGAGATTTTTTTTTGCCAGAAGTTATCAGAAATTGAAACTTTTTTTTTTTTTTTTTCTCAGAAAGTGTCAATTTCCGCTAACTTGTGAAAAAAATGAAATGATACATGAACTCACCAAGCCCCTCCGCGAATACTTTGGGGTGTCTTCTTTCTAAAATGGTGTAATTTGGGGGATATTTATACTATCCTGGCATTCTAGCACCTGAAGAAACATGACAGGCACTCAGAAAGTCAGAGCTGCTTCAAAATGCCGAAATTCACTTTTTTGCACCATAGTTTGTAAACGCTATAACTTTTACCCAAACCAATAAATATACACTTATTGGATTTTTTTATCAAAGACATGTAGAACAATAAATTTAGAGAAAAATTTATATAGAAATGTAGTTTTTTGAAAAATTTTACAACAGAAAGTGAAAAATGTCATTTTTTTGCAAAAATTTCGGTAATTTTTGATTAATAGCAAAAAAAGTAAAAATGTCAGCAGCAATGAAATACCACCAAATGAAAGCTCTATTAGTGAGAAGAAAAGGAGGTAAAATTCATTTGGGTGGTAAGTTGTATGACGGAGCAATAAACGGTGAAAGTAGTGTAGTGCGGAATTGTAAAAAGTGGCCTGGTCATTAAGGGTGTTTAAGCTAGGGGGGCTGAAGCGGTTAAAGTAAACTAATGTAGGCACATGGGGCAGCACCGGGCATAGTATTGGTGGACACTACAGGGTGGCAGTGTTAAAAGGGGCAACTACATAGGGGGGTTATTTGCTATAGAGGGTCGGGGTGGACTTCAGAAACAACAAGCCAAAGTCAAAGGAATAAGCGGAATTCCCTGGTCCCTAATGCAAAATCTGTAACAGACCTCCTCTACCCTGTTCCATTTATTAATATTGGGGTCTTTTTATGTGGTAGAGGGGGCTGCGAACCCCTGGCTGAAGACGTGTGCGCATGAGCTTCTGGAAGCAAACTTAAAGAAAAGGAAAGTGAACAAACTGAGATCTGTGGAGACGTCGCCTGTAAGTCACTTTACCTTGGTAACTGATTCTTTTAAAATGTGTTTTAATCTCTTCATTAGAAAGTAAAGTCACTTTAAACAAAAATGGGGAGGGGGCGCTTTTGTATTGTTCGCCCTGTTGTCCACATTCCCTAGAAACTGCCCTGATATATATGTATATATATATATATATATATATATATATATATATATAAGCTAACTATCTCATGTAAATAAATAAAGATCCAGATGAGTCTGCAAAGCACAGAGCACAGCAATGACACTGCTCTCTCTCTCTCAGAACTGCAAAAAACAGCAGAAAATGCCTGCTGGGGAGTTTCTTATATAGGATAGGGGTAAGAAACTTTCGTATTGGTTGTTAGGGATGTTGCTAAGCTCTGACAAAGATATTGCAGCTATCTCATTGGCCCACAAACAAGAAGCAGTAGTACTGATGAAAAAAAAACTAGAATATTCGCGATTACGAAAATGTAGCACTATATTCTAGATTTTCGTGAATTCTCGAAGTGCCGATATTTGCGATAAAAATTCGCGATTAGAATATTCGCGATTAGAGATGAGCGAACATTTAAAAAAAGTCCGTTGTTCGGCGTTCGGGTGGTGTTAAGTCGCGCATCCCGTTATGGATTCCACTATAGCGGCATATGGAATCCATAAGGGGCGGCTGCCACCAACCCGGACTTTTGCACAGCTGAAGGACCTGGGGTGACATCACTGTCATGTGATCAGTGCAGGGGGCGTGGCTCAGCTCGGCGTCATCTCGTGAGACCCGAGATTTCACATGAACGCGCGCACGTCGTGCGCGCGCGTTCATGTGATCGGAGCCGGGACAACTGAAACTACAGCCTGCCAGCGCTGATCATGCGCTGGCAGGCTGTAGATGCGGAAAAAACCGCATTTAAATCGCATATCAGACGCTGTTTTTAAACAGCGTCTGATATGCCTGCTGTCTGCTCGTCTGGTGGTCCCTTTGTTTGGGACCACCAGAGGAAACTATAGGAAAAGTGCACCAATCACTACACACACCCCCCACCCCCATCACTGATTAACCCCTGATCACACATGTCACCCCCTGATCACCCCCTGTCACCCCCTGTCACTAATCACCCCCTACAGGCTCATTCAGACGTCCGTATGTGTTTGCGGATCCATGGATCTGCGGATCCATGGATCTGCGGATCCGCAAAATACGGACATCGGCAATGCGCTTTCCGCATTTTGCAGATCCGCACAGAACTATATAGAAAATGCTTTTTCTTGTCCGCAATTGCGGACAAGAATAGGACATGTTCTATATTTTTGCGGAACGGAAGTGCAGACCCGGAAGCGCGGATCCGTAATTCCGGATCCGAGCGGGACAAAGTCTGTCCCCATAGAAATGAATGGGTCCGCAATTCCGTTTCGCAAACAGAATTTCGGACGTGTGAATGGGGCATAAGGGTCCCGTTATCACCGCCAGTTAGTTAGCTACTTGTTAGTTAGCTAGCGCCCACCGCACCGCAATCACTGATTTTGGCAGAGATTTTTTCATCCACATTGACCGATGCGAATGAAAAAATCTGTGCCGTTCATTTTTTTTTTTTTCAGCGCAGCGGCTGAACGGAAAAAAAAAAATCTCATTACCCGTGTGCTCAATATAAGGAGAATCGCAGATACTCCTAATGCTGGCCATACGTGTAATGATTGCGGAGACCCTCAAATGCCAGGGCAGTACAAAAACCTCACATGTGACCCCATTTTAGAAAGAAGACACCCCAAGGTATTCCGCGAGGGGTATGGGGAGTTCATGTAAAATTTTATTTTTTGTCACAAGTTAGTGGAATATGAGACTTTGTAAAAAAAAAAAAAATATATATATATATATATATATCAATTTCCGCTAACTTGTGTCAAAATTTTTTTTTTTCTGTGAACTCGCCATGCCCCTCACGGATTACCTTGGGGTGTCTTCTTTCCACAATGGGGTTACATGTGGGGTATTTATACTGTCCTGGCATTTTAGGGGTCCTAAAGCGTGAGAATCCAAATACGTAAAAATGCCCTGTGAAATCCTAAAGGTACTCATTGGTTTTAGGGCCCTTTTGCGCATCTTGGCTGCAAAAAAGTGTCACACATGTGGTATCGCCGTACTCAGGAGAAGTAGGGCAATGTGTTTTGGGGTGTATTTTTACATATACCCATGCTGCGTGTGAGAAATATCTCTGTAAATGACAACTTTTTAAAATTTTTTATTCAAAGTTGGCAATTTACAGAGATATTTCTCTCACCCAGTATGGGTATATGTAAAAAATCGCCCCAAAACACATCTCCCTACTTCTCCTGAGTACGGCGATACCACATGAGTGACACTTTTTTGCAGCAAAGATGCGCAAAGGGGCCCAAATTCCAATGAGTACCTTTTAGGAGGGCATTTTACGCATTTTTCTTCTCACGCTTTAGGGCCCCTAAAATGCCAGGGCAGTATAAATACCCCACATGTGACCCCATTTTGGAAAGAAGACACCCCAAGGTATTCGCTGAGGGGCATAGTGAGTCCATGAAAAATTAAACTTTTTGTCAAAAGTTAGCGGAAAGGGAGACTTTGTGAGAAAAAACAATAAAAAATCAATTTCCACTAACTTGTGCCAAAATTTTTTTCTATGAACTCGCCATGCCCCTCATGGAATACCTTGGGGTGTCTTCTTTCCAAAATGGGGTCACATGTGGGGTATTTATACTGCCCTGGCATTTTAGGGGCCCTAAAGCATGAGAAGAAAATGCGTAAAAATGCCCTCCTAAAAGGTACTCATGGGAATTTGGGCCCCTTTGCGCATCTTGGCTGCAAAAGTGTCACTCTTGTGGTATCGCCGTACTCAGGAGAAGTAGGGCAATGTGTTTGGGGTGTATTTTTACATATACCCATGTTGGGTGAGAGAAATATCTCTGTAAACTGACAACTTTGTATAAAAAAATTTAAAAGTTGTCGTTTACAGCGATATTTCTCACACACAGTATGGGTATATGTAAAAATACACCCCAAAACACATTGCCCTACTTCTCCTGAGTACGGCGATACCACATGAGTGACACTTTTTTGCAGCCAAGATGCGCAAAGGGGCCCTAAAACCAATGAGTACCTTTAGGATTTCACAGGGCATTTTTACGTATTTGGATTCTCACGCTTTAGGTTCCCTAAAATGCCAGGTGAGTATAAATACCCCACATGTGACCCCATTTTGGAAAGAAGACACCCCAAGGTATTCCGTGAGGGGCATGGCGAGTTCACAGAATTTATTTTTTTTGGCACAAGTTAGCGGAAATTGATATATTTTTATTTTTTTTATTTTGTTTTTTACAAAGTCTCATATTCCACTAACTTGTGACAAAAAATAAAATTTTACATGAACTCACCATACCCCTCACGGAATACCTTGGGGTGTCTTCTTTCTAAAATGGGGTCACATGTGGGGTATTTATACTGTCCTGGCATTTTAGGGGCCCCTAAAGCGTGAGAAGAAGTCTGGAATCCAAATGCGTAAAAATGCCCTGTGAAATCCTAAAGGTACTCATTGGAATTAGGGCCCTTTGCGCACCCAGGCTGCAAAAGTGTCACACATGTGGTATCGCCGTACTCAGGAGAAGTGGGGCAATGAGTTTTGGGGTGTATTTTTATATATACCCCTGCTGGGTGTGAGAAATATCTCTGTAAACGACAATTTTTAATTTTTTTATACAAAGTTGTCAGTTTACAGAGATATTTCTCTCACCCAACATAGGTATATGTAAAAATACACCCCAAAACACATTGCCCTACTTCTCCTGAGTACGGCGATACCACATGAGTGACACTTTTTTGCAGTCTGGGTCCGCAAAGGGGCCCTAAAACCAATGAGTACCTTTAGCTTTTACATGGCTGCTCACAATTTAGCCCCGCCCAAAATGCCAGAACAGTACAAACACCCCACAAATGACCCCATTTCGGAAAGTAGATACCCCAAGGTATTCACTGAGGGGCATAATGAGCCCGTATGAGATTTTTTTTTTTTTTGCCAGAAGTTAGCAGAAATGGAAACTTTATTATTATTTTTTTTTTCCTCAGAAAGTGTCATTTTCCGCTAACTTGTGAAAAAAAATGAAATGATACATGAACTCATCATGCCCCCTGCGAATACTTTGGGGTGTCTTCTTTCTAAAATGGTGTCATTTGGGGGGTATTTTATACTATCCTGGCATTCTAGCACCTGAAGAAACATGACAGGCGCTCAGAAAGTCAGAGCTGCTTCAAAATGCCGAAATTCACATTCATTTTTTGCACCATAGTTTGTAAACGCTATAACTTTTACCCAAACCAATAAATATACACTTATTGGACTTTTTTTTTATCAAAGACATGTAGAACAATACATTTAGAGAAAAAATTATATAGAAATGTAGTTTTTTAAAAAAAAAATTACAACAGAAAGTGAAAAATGTCATTTTTTTGCAAAAATGTCGTTAAATTTTTATTAATAGCAAAAAAAGTAAAAATGTCAGCAACAATGAAATACCACCAAATGAAAGCTCTATTAGTGAGAAGAAAAGGAGGTCAAATTCATTTGGGTGGTAAGTTGCATGACGGAGCAATAAACGGTGAAAGTAGTGTAGTGCGGATTTGTAAAAAAGGGCCTGGTCACTAGGGGGGTATAAACCTGTGGTCTTCAAGTGGTTAAGCTTTAAACACTGCACATGTCAATGTGTGGAAAATGTTAGTGCGGATGAAGTGAACATGAGTGGTGGATATCAAGAAGCCAAGATCAGATGCAGAATGTATGGCATTTGATCTTGGCCAAAAATGGAAATGAAGACATTTTGGTCACTTTACCCTCATCTGAAAAAAATAAAAATAAATACTGAGTAATTCACCAGATGGAATACATCTACCATAAAATATAAGTGGCAAACTTACTCCTTTTCTTTGTTAATTATATTGGAAATGGCTTGCCATGCCTGGTAAGGTTTTAATTTTGACCCATTCAAACACTAGGTCATATCAAATGAATCAATCTTTTGTCTTCTGTAATCATATAGGCCTCAATGCTTATTAGGCCTAATTAGTAGTCAAGTGGAGCTGGCCAGGAATGTACACCCAACCTGCCGATCAAAGTTAAGACAACCAACACTAACAGTAAATGATGGCATTTATAGTGGTTGTGCCCTGTCAGAAGAAATCCTATTTTTATGCACCTTAAATTTTTGACCTGTGTTTTCTGATAAAAAATGTCTCTTGCCTGACTCTTTGGCAGTCCATTTGTTGAACAGTTTCTGAGGTTCTACCTGGTAACTCAAGCTGGTCTGGTCTCATGCAAATCTCTATTTATTGCACTATTGACTTTTTCTTATGGATGATACTTCTTCGGTTCTTACCAGTTTGTTGAGTGAATAAATGCCTGGAAAACCACCTGTCACCAAAGCTCTGTGAATAGCAGAGCACTGAAACCCAACAAAACTTTTAATGGAGGGGCAGGGTTGCTATAGACAATACGGTCCATTCAATGAGATTCTTTACTTCAGGCTTACATCTCCATTACAATATATTATTCTTAGTCTAAATATGTTTTAAAGCCTCTCACATTTTCAAAACATGTCGGGATGTTTGATATGCTATTTGAACTTTTTTTTTTTAAATACAGAATTCATTGCCATGGACACATGGCACTTTTCCATTTTTGAAGAGCACCTGTGAGGAAAGTGCATTTATTCTGTGTATCTGTATTAAAGCACTGAGCGGTAAAGTAAAAAATGTTAATACATAGAAAATGCAAACAATATTTGCCTCAGTTCAGCCATAGTTAAAGGTAAGATTCCAGGGAATAACTATTAGATAGGTAGGGATCAGATTGCTGAGATCTCCCCGATCTTAAGAATAGGGGCCTTGAACTCCACAGGGACCTCTGAAATGAATAGAATGGGAGGTTCAGCATGCACACTGTCATTCTATTTATCTCTATGCGCCTGCATGGTACATCGCTTGGCTATTTTTGTCAGTCGCACAGAGAAAAATGTAGCAGCAGAGCTCCACCCGGTGATCCATTAATTTCTGGTGCATTATTGGGCAGGCACCTGTTCTTATGATTCGTGTGGGTTCTAGTAGTCTAGCCTACACTGATTTAATAGTTGCCATCTTTCCTAAGCATAGGGGATTACTTGATATAACTGGAGCACACCTTTAAGTTACCAGCAATTATGAATTCGGTAAAAGTCCTGACAATATGTAATTTCTTTCAGCATGACTATGGAGAAAAATAACTTAAATTCTGGATTAACAAAAATTTGTAAGTAGTTAGGCACCTTAAGTGTATAAGCCCAGAAGTTAGGGTTAACTTAGTTTTTAGTCTATTGGTGATGATTTATCACCAAATACAAAGTCAACCAAATGTCGTAGTTTCCAACAATCATTTCAAACATATACAGTATGTCCCTATAGACTTTAGAACACCTCGTCCAAACCCAAATGATCTTATTCCAGAATAGTTCTCAAAACATACTTAGGTCAGCAAATCTAATAACAATGCAGTCCAACCTAGCTAATGCACTTTCTTGCATTTCCGTTATAATAGTTAATATAATCTTCATCCAGCTACTCAAGGCAAAGTTTAAAGAGAATGATTTAAAATGACCTCCAGCAACTAGTGTTGAGCGAACAGTTCGAGCATAGTTCGGGTTCATAACGAATTTTGGGGTGTTCGGGACCCGGACCCGAACATTTTCAAAGAAGTTTGGGTTCGGGTCCATTGTTCGGCGATTTCATCCCGCTTTCTGAAGGGCTGCACAGCAGCCAATCAGCTAGCGTTTTACTTCTTGCCCTAAGAAGCCATCACAGCCATGCCTACTAATGGCATGGCTGTGATTGGCCAAGTGCAGCATGTGACCCAGCCTCTATTTAAGCTAGAGTCACGTAGCGCCGCACGTCATACTGCTTTGATTAGTGTAGGGAGAGGACGCAGCTTCTGTGAGGGCGAGATTAGGCAGGAAAATTCAGCAACAGCACCTAATGAACTGATCGATCTACAGCTGTGAATGATTCAACTTCTGCTAGTTAATTGCTCACTGGTTTTTAGGCTGCACAGAGGGTTTTTCTGTCACTTTTTTATGGGGTGATCGGCAGCCATTTTGTGACTTGTGGTGCACCAGAACAAGCTGCCACCATGTCCATCAATCCATCAATACTAGTTTTTTTTTTTTTGCTATATCCTACATCAGGGGCTTGGCGGTGCTTATTGTCACCCCTAGAAACTCAGAATAGCAATTTCTATATTTTATTAAGAGGTTAAATACAATTGCCAAAATACCAATTCCCTAAATCTGGTGTTCCAGCTTTGGCTAGCCAAGTGTAATACTGTCTGCTGTCTGGCAAAGGATAGATTATTTTCTGAGGTGAAATTCAATTGCCAAAATAGCAATACCCTGAATCGGGTGCCCCAGCACTGGCTGGCAAAGTATAATAATGTCTGCCAAAACATATATTTTATTCTGGGGTGAAATTCAATTGCCAAAATAGCAATACCCTGAATCTGGTGTTCCAGCAGTTGCAGGCTTAGTTTAAATCTGTCCGTAACAGGGTATATTTTGTTCTGGGGTGAAATTCAATTGCCAAAATAGCAATACCCTGAATCTGGTGTTCCAGCAGTACCAGGCCTAGTTTAAATCTGTCCGTAACAGGGTATATTTTGTTCTGGGGCGAAATTCCATTGCCAAAATAGCAATACCCTGAATCTGGTGTCCCAGCACTGGCTGGCAAAGTGTAATAGTGTCCGCAAAAACATATATTTTGCTCTGGGTTAAATTCAATTGCCAAAATAGCAATACCCTGAATCTGGTGTTCCAGCAGTTGCAGGCCTAGTTAAAATTTGTCCGTAACAGGGTATATTTTGTTCTGGGGTTAAATTCCATTGCCAAAATAGCAATACCCTAAATCTGTTGTCCCAGCACTGGCTGGCATAATATATTAGTGTCCGCCAAAACATATATTTTGTTCTTGGGTAAAATTCACTTGCCAAAATAGCAATACCCTGAATCTGGTGTCCCATCACTGGCTGGCAAAGTATAATAGTGTCCGCCAAAACATATATTTTGTTCTGGGGTGAAATTAAATTGCCAAAATAGCAATACCCTAAATCTGATGTTCCAGCAGTTGCAGGTCTAGTTTAAATCTGTCTGTAACAGGGTATATTTTGTTCTGGGGCGAAATTCCGTTGCCAAAATAGCAATACCCTGAATCTGGTGTCCCAGCACTGGCTGGCAAAGTATAATAGTGTCCGCAAAAACATATATTTTGTTCTGGAGTGAAATTTAATTGCCAAAATAACAATACCCTGAATCTGGTGTTCCAGCAGTTGCAGGCCTAGTTTGAATCTGTCCGTAACAGGATATGTTTTGTTCTGGTGTGAAACTCAATTGCCAAAATAGCAATACCCTGAATCTGGTGTCCCAGCACTGGCTGGCAAAGAATGATAGTGTCCGCCAAAACATATATTTTGATCTGGGGTGAAATTCACTTGCCAATATAGCAATACCCTGAATCTGGTGTTCCAGCTGTTGCAGGCCAAGTGTTAATCTGTCCATAAAAGTTTATATTACACTCAAGGTGTATATACAAGTGCTGAGAGGGTCATCCTCAATAACTTCACATGCTACCGTGCTTCTCCCATTGTATTTCTGTCCGTTAAAGGGCATATTACACAAAGTGTTAAAATACTTTTGCTGAAGGCATATTCCTACATATTTTTTCACATGCTACTGTGCATCTCCAAGTGTAAATCTGTCCATAAAAGGATACCTTTTATCCAGGGCCTAAATACTAGCTCTAAAAGAGATATTACCCTAAATCAGTGGTTACTGCTGTGCCTGTATTAGTGTAATACGCTACATAAATAAATAGGCAGATAGTGTTAGGTGCCTGTAAAAAAAGGCCTGAATTTCAAATCAATACATTGGGACAAATATTTTTTTCCTTATTGTGGTGCTTGGTGAACGGTAACAATGAGGAAAACATCTAGTAAGGGACGGGGACGCGGTCGTGGTGGTGTTAGTGTATTCTCTGGTGCTGGGAGAGGACGTGGCCATTCTGCCACAGCCACATGTCCTAGTGAACCAACTACCTCAGGTTCCAGTACCCGCCAGAATTTACAGGGATATTTGGTGGGGCCCAATGCCGTTCTAAGGATGGTAAGGCCTGAGCAGGTACAGGCGCTAGTCAATTGGGTGGCTGACAGTGGATCCAGCATGTTCACAACATTATGTCCCACCCAGTCTTCTGCAGAAAGCGCACAGGTGGCGCCTGAAAACCAAGCCCATCAGTCTGTCACATCACCCCCATGCATATCAGGGAAACTGTCTGAGCCTCAAGTTATGAAGCTGTCTCTAATGCTGTTTGAAGACTTTGCTGGCAGGGTTTCCCAAGGGAATCCACCTAGCCCTTCCCCAGTGGTGGAAGACATAGAATGCACTGATGCACAATCACTGATGTTTCCTGATGATGAGGACATGGGAATACCACCTCATCGGAGTCCGCACGTCTCTGATGATGACGAAACACAGGTGCCAACTGCTGCGTCTTTCTGCAGTGTGCAGACCAAACAGGAGGTCAGGGAGGAAGACTGTGTGGAAGACGATGCAGGGGACGATGAGGTCCTAGACGCCACATGGAATGAAGGTCGTGCCACTGACTTTCATAGTTCAGAGGAAGAGGCAGTGGTGAGACCGAGCAAACAGCGTAGCAAAAGAGGGAGCAGGGGGCAAAAGCAGAACAGCCGCCGCCAAGAGAATTCGTCTACTATTGGCCACTGCCACCAGGGACCGAGCACCCCAAAGGCAGCTTCAAGGAGTTCCCTGTCATGGCACTTCTTTAAACAATGTGATGATGACAAGATCCGAGTGGTTTGCACGCTGTGCCATCAGAGCCTGAAGCGAGGCATTGACGTTCTGAACCTTAGCACAACCTGCATGACCAGGCATCTACATGCAAAGCATGAACTGCAGTGGAGTAAACACCTTAAAAGCAAGGAACTCACTCTGGCTCCCCGTGCTCCCTCTTCTGCTGCTGCCCCGGCCTCTTCCTCCGCCTCAGGAGGAATGTTTGCACCTGCCGCCCACCAAACAGAGGATGTGCCACCGACACCACCACATCCGTCACCAAGCATCTCCACCATGTCACACGGCAGCATTCAGTTCTCCATCTCAGAAACCTTGGAGAGTATGCGTAAATTCCCACCTAGCCACCCTTGAGCCCTGGGCCTGAATGCCAGCATTTCTAAACTACTGGCCTTTGAATTGCTGTCATTCAGGCTGGTGGACACAGACAGCTTCAAACAGCTGATGTCCATGGCTGTCCCACAGTATGTTGTTCCCAGCCGCCACTACTTCTCCAAGACAGCCATGCCTTCCCTACACAACCAAATGGGCGAAATCTCGTCGCAGCTCTGGGACTATCCGGTTTGATGCACATCCCTTACCTGACGCATGTGCTGAATTTGGTGGTGCAGAAGTTCATTCAAAACTACCTCGACATGTCAGAGCTGCTGCATAAAGTGCGGGCCTTCTGTGAGTGCTTCCGGCGTTCACATCCTGCCGCTGCTCGCCAGTCTGCGCTACAGCGGAACTTCAGCCTTCCTGCTCACCGCCTCATATGCGACGTGCCCTCCAGGTGGAACTCCACCTTGCACATGCTAGAGAGACTGTGCGAGCAGCAGCAGGCCATAGTGGAGTTTCAGCTGCAGCACGCACGTGTCAGTTGCACTGCGGAACAGCACCACTTCACCACCAATGATTGGGCCTCCATGCGAGACCTGTGTGCCCTGTTGCGCTGTTTTGAGTACTCCACCAACATGGCCAGTGGCGATGACATCATTATCAACGTTACAATACCACTTCTATGTCTCCTTGAGAAAACGCTTAGGGCGATGATGGAAGAGGAGGTGGCCCAGAAGGAGGAAGAGGAGGAGGATGAGGGGTCATTTTTACCACTTTCAGGCCAGTCTGTTAGAAGTGGCTCAGAGGGAGGATTTTTACAACAGCAGAGGCCAGGTACAAATGTGGCCAGCCAGGGCTCACTACTGGAGGATGAGGAGGATGAGGAGGAGGAGGAGGATGAGGATGAAGCAGGTTCACAGCGGGGTGGCACCCGACACAGCTCAGGCCCATCACTGGTGCGTGGCTGGGGGATACGGAGGACGATGACGATACGCCTCCCACAGAGGACAGCTTGCCCTTACCTCTGGGGAGCCTGGAACACATGAGCGACTACATGCTGCAGTGCCTGCGCAACGACAGCAGAGCTGCCCACATTTTAATGTGTGCTGACTACTGGGTTGCAACCCTGCTGGATCCCCGGTACAAAGACAATGTGCCCACCTTACTTCCTGCACTGGAGCATGATAGGAAGATGCGCGAGTACAAGCGCACGCTGGTAGACGCTCTCCTGAGAGCATTCCCAAATGTCACAGGGGAAAAGGTGGATGCCCAAGGCGAAGGCAGAGGATGATCAAGAGGTCGCCAACGCAGCTGTGTCACGGCCAGCTCCTGTGAGGGCAGGGTTAGCATGGCAGAAATGTGAAAAAGTTTTGTCTCCACGCCACAGCTAACTGCACCACCACCTGATACGGAACGTGTTAGCAGGAGGCAGCATTTCACTAACATGGTTGAACAGTACATCTGCACACCCCTCCACATACTGACTGATGGTTCGGCCCCATTCAACTTCTGAGTCCCCAAATTGTCCACGTGGCCAGAGTTAGCATTTTATGCCTTGGAGGTGTTAGCCTGCCCGGCGGCCAGCGTTTTGTCTGAACGTGTATTCAGCACGGCAGGGGGCGTCATTACTGACAAACGCAGCCGTCTGTCCACAGCAATCATGGACAAGCTGACGTTCATAAAAATGAACCAGGCATGGATCCCACAGGACCTGTCCCTCCCTTGTGCAGAGTAGACATTTATAACTGCCTCCCCCTCAACCATGTATTCTTGTACTCCGGGGCACTTCTTTATTGAATCCTCATTTTTTTAACTTTACCATGATCTTGCGGTGCAACCCAAAGTTGAATGAACCTCTCCTCAATCTGGATGCCGGGGCCTAAATAACTGAAAGTGGCCTTCTCCAGTGGTGGGTGATATGACACCTTATTCCTTGCTGTGGGACCTCTCTCCTCTGTCTGGGTGCTGGGGCCTAAATAACTGAAAGTGGCCTTCTCCAGTGGTGGGTGATATGATGCCTTATTCCTTGCTGTGGGAGCTCTCTCCTCTGTCTGGGTGCTGGAGCCGAAATTACTGAAAGTGGCCTTCTCCAGTTGTGGGTGATATGACGCCTTATTCCTTGCTGTGGGACTTCTTTCCTCTGTCTGGGTGCTGGGGCCGAAATAACTGAAAGTGGCCTTCTCCAGTGGTGGGTGATATGGCGCCTTATTCCTTGCTGTGGGACCTCTCTCCTCTGTCTGGGTGCTGGGGCCAAAATAACTGAAAGTGGCCTTCTCCAGTGGTGGGTGATATGACGCCTTATTCCTTGCTGTGGGACCTCTCTCTTCTGTCTGGGTGCTGGGGCCTAAATAACTGATAGTGGCCTTCTCCAGTGGTGGGTGATATGACGCCTTATTCCTTGCTGTGGGACCTCTCTCCTCTCTCTGGGTGCTGGGGCCAAAATAACTGAAAGTGGCCTTCTCCAGTGGTGGGTGATATGACGCCTTATTCCTTGCTGTGGGACCTCTCTCCTCTCTCTGGGTGCTGGGGCCTAAATAACTGAAAGTGGCCTTCTCCAGTGGGTGCTGGGGCCTAAATAACTGAAAGTGGCCTTCTCCAGTCATGGGTGGAATGACGCCTTATTCCTTGCTGTGGTACCTCTCTCCTCTGTCTGGGTGCTGGGCCCAAAATACCTGAAAGTGGCCTTCTCTAGTGGTGGGTGAAATAACGCATGATTCCTTGCTGTGGGACCTCTGTCCTCTGGGTGCTGGGGCCGAAATAACTGAAAGTGGCCTTCTCCAGTGATGGGTGATATGACGCCTTATTCATTGCTGTGGGACCTCTCTCCTCTGTCTTGGTGCTGGGCCCGAAATAACTGAAAGTGGCCTTCTCCAGTGGTGGGTGATATGACGCATGATTCTCTACTATGGGACCTCTCTCCAATTGATATTGGTTAATTTTTATTTATTTAATTTATTTTATTTTAATTCATTTCCCTATCTACATTTGTTTGCAGGGCATTTACCTACATTTTGCTGCCTTTCGCAGCCCTCTAGCCCTTTCCTGGACTATTTTACAGCCTTTTTAGTGCCTAAAAGTTCGAGTCCCCATTGACTTCAATGGGGTTCGGGTTCGGGATAAAGTTCGGGTCGAGTTTGGATCCCGTACCCGAACATTTTCGGGAAGTTCGGCCGAACTTCTCGAACCCGAACATCCAGGTGTTCGCTCATCTCTACTTTTAACGCAAATAACGGCAACAGTGAACTGCGTATATATTTTTCTTGTAGTACAGAAATATGTCACTAAACGCTCTCAGCACATACAGCTTCAGAAGTGAACTGTGTATATATTTTCTTTTTGCAATGAAATAGGCCACTAAACCCTTTTACTGCAACTAACGGCATCAGTGAACTGCGTATGTATTTTTCTTGCAATACAGAAATACGTCAGTAAACACTTTTAACCCCAAATAACTGCAGATGTGAACTGCGTATATATTTTTCTTTTTGTAATGAAATAGGCCACTAAACGCTTTTACCGCAAATAACGACAATAGTGAACGGCGTATATATATTTATTGTAGTACAGAAATACGTCACTAAATGCTTTTAACCCAAAATAACTGCAGAAGGGAACTGCGTATATATTTTCTTTTTGTAATGAAATAGTCCACTAAACGCTTTTACCGCAAATAACGGCGACAGTGAACTGTGTATATATATATATATATATTGTAGTACAGAAATACGTCAGTAAACGCTTTTAACCTCAAATAACTGCAGAAGTGAACTGTGTATATATTTTTCTTGTAGTACAGAAATACGTCACTAAACGATTTTAAACCCAAATTGGCTGCAGAAGTGAACTGCGTATATATTTCTCTTTTTGCAATGAATTACGACACTAAAGGCTTTTAGCAGAAATAACTGTAACGGTGAACTGTGTCTATATTTCTCTTTTTGTACTAAAAATATGACATTAAATGCTTTTAACGCAAATTACTGCATAAGTGAACTGTGTATATATTTCTCTTTTTGTACTGAAACTCGACACTAAACGCTTTTAGTGCAAATAACTGCAAAAGTAAACTGGGTATATATTTCTCTTTTTATACTGAAATACGCTACTTAACGCTTTCACCACATATAGCTGCAGAAGTGAACTGCGTATATATTTCTCTTTTTGTACTGACATACGACACTAAACGCTTTTAGCGCAAACAACTGCAAAAGTGAACTGCGTATATATTTGTCTTTTGATACTGAAATATGCCACTAAAAGCTTTCACCACATATAGCTTCAGATGCGTATATATCTTTCTTTTTCCACAGATATAAGCCACTAAAGGCTTTTCAACATAGCACTTGCACCCCAAGAACAAATTGCTGGAATGACAGAGCGGTATAATGGTTATTTGGATCCCCAAATTATCTTTCCCTGCACTTGTAAATCCCTTTTCTAGCATTGTCCCTAGTGCCTTCTGACGTCTCCCCCTACGCTAAGATGCTATGAAAAGATTCCTCCCTTTCCCTGCACTTATAAATTGTTTTTTTCAGTGTTTTTTCCCCCCACAATTAGCTATTTCCAAAAGCATGACCACCACTGATGGACGCAGGGTGGTTGTAACCAGAGAAACGACCAGTGTATCTTGTGATGGGAAAATGAATAGTGATGTCGCGAACATAAAATTTTCAGTTCGCGAACAGCGAACGCGAACTTCCGCAAATGTTTGCGAACAGGCGAACCGGGCGAACCGCCATAGACTTCAATAGACAGGCGAATTTTAAAAACCAAAGGGACTCTTTCTGGCCACAATAGTGATGGAAAAGTTGTTTCAAGGGGACTAACACCTGGACTGTGGCATGCCGGAGGGGGATCCATGGCAAAACTCCCATGGAATATTACGTAGTGGACGCAGAGTCGGGTTTTAATCCATAAAGGGCATAAATCAACTAACATTCCTAAATTGTTTGGAATAACATGCTTTAAAACATCCAGTGTGTGTATACGATCAGGTATGATGTTGTATCGATCAGGTAGTGTAAGGGTTACGCCCGATTCTCAGACATTGACATACCAAACTCCTCTTTTAATGCACCGCAAACAGTCCATTTGCACAACCGCAAACTCCCCATTTGCACAAGGTTGGATACCAAGCTAGCCACGTCCCGGTGATGTCATTGAAGGTTTCTTCCTCCACCCAGCCACGTACAACACCAAGGGTCCCGAAAGGTCAGTTGAATAGATTTTTCGAACGGGGAGATGGTTAAAAAAACGCTGGCTCCCTCCCCTTTGTTTTAATCCACGGTCACTGCTTCTGCGCCGTGCAATTTACTCTCACACCCGATATGAGTGGTATTTTCTGTAGTACTATTCTCATCAGTTTAATACCTCTAACGTCCCCAATCTGGGGGCCATTTATTGAATAGATTTTTCGAACGGGGAGATGGTTAAAAAAACGCTGGCTCCCTCCACTCTGTTTTAAACCACGGTGACTGCGTCTGCGCCGTGCAATTTACTGTCACACCCGATATGAGTGGTATTTTCTGTAGTACTATTCTCATCAGTTTAATCCCTGTTACATCCCATATCAGGGATTGCCTTTGTGAAAAAAATTTAGGCCTGGTACCTTCGACTGCCTTCACAATGACAGACCAAACTCTCATACACCAAACTGAATTGATTTCAGGAACCGGGAGATGGAAAAAGCAGCTTGGTCGGTCCTCATACTCCCAAATTGGGGCACTGCGCGTGCACAGAGCAATGTGCTGTGACACCCTATATCAGTGGTGTCTTAACTAGTACTATTCCTATCAGCGGCGGGCGGGTGCGTGGTAACTTGAGAGCAGGTGACCAAAGCTGAGCTGGAGGAAGATGGTGCGTCAAGGTTCTTAGAGGAAGCTGTTGAAGATTGGGTGTCCTGTCTAAGCCAGTCAACTACGTCCTCAGAATTTTTCAGGTTCAGGGTACATGGCCTCTGAACACTAGGCATTATTCCAGGGACAGTGGAAATCACAGCACCACGACCACGACGGCCCCTGCGGGGTAGCCTGCCTCTGCCTGTCATTTTTTTTTCGATAAGTGGTACTGTGCCACCCTGTATCAGTGGTGGGCACTGGCAGTGGGCACACTACAGTCTGTGGAAGTGGGCCTGACACACACTGGCAGCAGGCAAGCAACTGAAATTAGACTAATGTGTAAAAATTAAATGCCTTATTTATCGTCAAGCTACTGTGCCACCCGGTATCAGTGGTTGGCACTGGCAGTGGGCACACTACAGTCTGTGGAGGTGGGCCTGACACACACTGGCAGGAGGCAAGCAACTGAAATTAGACTAATGTGTAAAAATGAAATGCCTTATTTATCGGCAAGCTACTGTGCCACCTGGTATCAGTGGTTGGCACTGGCAGTGGGCACACTGCAGTCAGTGGAAGTGGGCCTGACACGCACTGGCAGCAGGCAAGCAACTGAAATTAGACTAATGTGTAAAAATTAAATGCCTTTTTTTTTGCAAAGTCCTGTGCCAGCCGGTATGAGTAGTGGGCACTGGCAGTGGGCACACTACAGTCACTGGAAGTCAGCCTGACATACACTGGCAGGCAACTAAACTTAGATTAAAGTGTAAAAATTAAATGACTTTTTTTGATGCAAAGTCCTGTGCCACATGGGATGACAGGGGTGGGCACTGGCAGTGGGCACACTACAGTCAGTGGAAGTCGGCCTGACACACACTAGCAGCAGCCAAGCAGCTGAAATTACACTAAAGTGTAAAAATTTAATGCCTATTTTGATGCAAAGTCCTCTGCCAGCCGGTATGAGTGGTAGGCACTGGCAGTGGGCACACTACAGTCACTGGAAGTCAGCCTGACACACACTGGCAGGCAACTAACCTTAGATTAAAGTGTAAAAATGAAATGCCTTTTTTTTATGCAAAGTCCTGTGCCAGCCGGTGTGAGTGGTGGGCACTGGCAGTGGGCACACTACAGTCAGTGGAAGTCAGCCTGACACACACTGGCAGGCAACTAACCTTAGATTAAAGTGTAAAAATGAAATGCCTTTTTTTGATGCAAAGTCCTGTACCACACGGGATGACAGGGGTGGGCACTGGCAGTGGGCACACTACAGTCTGTGGGCCTGCAGCTCCTCACACACAGGCAGGCCATGCAACTGCAATATGCATATAAAGGAAAAAAAGCAGACTAATGTTGCAGCCCTAAAAGGGCTTTTGGGGTGCTGTCAGGACGCTGTCCTTACAGCAGAGATCAGATGAGTCTTTCAGGACTGGAGTGGACACTGAATTCACTAGCCTAGCTATCAATTTCCCTATTAAATCAGCAGCAATTACACTCTCCCTCCTCTCACTAAGACTGCAAATTCCAAATGAATCTAAAATGGATGCTGTGCAGGAGGTGGGAGGGTCTGGGAGGGAGGGTATGCTGCTGATTGGCTGGAATGTGTCTGCTGACTGTGAGGTACAGGGTCAAAGTTTGCTCAATGATGATGTATAGGGGGCGGACCGAACATCGCATATGTTCGCCCGGCAGAGGCGAACGCGAACAAGCTATGTTCGCCGGGAACTGTTCGCCGGCAAATAGTTCGGGCCATCTCTAAAAATGAATCCACCTAGCAAACAAAGCAATATGGATAGTAACAATACATTAGCAAGTGGCTCATATTAACTTTCTTTACATGATATATGCTATTTACTGAAGTGACACAAGCCCTTTAACTCCCTCTAAGTGGCTATTGGAGTTGAGTGAATCGAGCTTTAAATCATAGATCCGTAGTTGATTCGGTCAAACACTTAGTCTCCGTACAGCATTAAAATGTATTGCCTCCGTCGAGGAAAAATTCAATTCACCCAAAGTCGTGTGAGACGGCGGTGAATGAATTTGGTAATAACTTCTGCGTCTTTAAAAACATTTGATACCTAGGTACCAAACCCGACTTTGAATTGCTTTTTTAAAATGTTTTTAAAAAAGATGCAGAAATGAATACCAAATTCATTCACTGAAGTCTCACACAGTTTTCGGTGAAACTAATTTTGCCTCCACAGAGGCAATACATATTAATGCTGTAGAGAGACAGTTCTCTGGACAGCAATAAAAACAAAGTGTGTGATCCGAAGCTCTAATCGCTCAAGACTAGTGGCTATAAAAAGCAATCAGTTTGTTTCTTTAAAATATTGCAATGGATTATAGATTCTCTATATTCTTATGGAGCTCATTCACCTACATGGCGTCATAGGTACTGCAGCTATAACATTTTTGTTTTCTTCAGAGAGACCAAGGACTTTATGTGGAAGCAATAGCTTCCCCAATTTGCGCTCCGGGAAGCTGATGAAACCCCCGAGAGCATAGCTCTCCTTGGGGAAAGCAGGTTCAGATGTGAGGGGTTAAATGTTTGTGATTGGCGTTATCAATGATCATGGACATTAGCCTCTGGTGTTTGCTGTTTAAAACAGCTGAAACTGGCAATACGTTTTTTTCTATGCTTGTGAGCAGGCAACATTTTAAAAGATCGGACTTCCATCATACATGTACAGTGGTCTTCCGGAAAGGGTTAAATTACGGCTTTACTTTTTTCTTAGAAATTTTGAAAATAGATTATACCATCCATTTTGTACTTTCAGTCTTGGACAGCGATACCAACACAAATATTTCTATATTTCTATACAAAAATAAGAGTGAATCTGGATTGCACATCCTCAAACTACGCTTTGATCTAATAACTGCATCTCAGCATAATTAACATTGCTTCTCAGAGCAATTGATAGTATACCACCCCCTGTGTTGCATGCTATACATGAGGCATTAGCATACATTTTGATCAAAAAGCATAGGTCCACTCACCACGACAAGGTTACCTCCTCGAGTGGGAAGCTACTCTAAATTTGGCTTGGCACTGCGTGGCAACTACCACCACTGCAGCATTACACCAGCAGGCTGGGGCACCCAGCAGCCAAACAGCACCTCTGCTGCCTGGCAATGCCACCAAGGCACTGGGCACCACCGACCACCAGCACAGCACCGCAGCATACATGGCAACCACGCAGAACTACTCCATGTGAACAGTTGTCAAGGCTCACAAGGCTCATCTTTTCACTTGCTCTCAGGAACTCTAACTAAGAACTGGTAGATGGCAAACATTCTAGACCGTGATGGGAGTGAGCCTCCCTAACATCACCAGCGAAGCTAGGGAGGCTTGTTTCTGTCGTGGTCTGCTATTGGTTGAACCCCCCCCCTCCCCCCCCCGATGCCGGATGTTTTTATCCACATGACAGGGAGATGCAGCTGCAGATGAGCAGGTGTCAGAAGGCAATGCAGGCGCCAAGGAGCCAGGTAAGTACAACCTCTGTGAGGGGCCCGGCGTATGGGGGAGGGAATTTTAGCGGTTAGATGTGCTCTCATCCAGTTAATTAAAAAAGAGAACATGCACTACTACCTGTATGGGAAGAGTTTGATATTTTTGCTTGTACCCTTGAGGATGGCACCGTGTCTTAGGGGTAAGCACTATTGCCGTGATGGCGAACCTGCGGCTCTCCAGCTGTTGAAAAATTAAAACTCCCACCATGCCCTGCTGTAGGCTGATAGCTATAGTTTTACAACAGCTGGAGAGATGCAGGTTGGCAACCACTGCACTATTGCGTAGGGTCCTGGGTTTGAATATGACTATGGGCAACATTTCCCCACGTTTGTTTGGGAGTGGGACACTAGATTGTGAGCCTCATTGGAGATCTGTTTCCACTACTGTATATAACCAAAATGGAATAAATATTTTTTTACAGGAGCTTGCACTCCTGTATTCCTGCACTCCTGTATTTTGAAGAACTAAAAAACTAAAATGGAAGAAATTAATTAAAATGAGGAGCTCAAGTGCAGTAATCCACTGAGGAGCCTGTGTAGAGGATGTTAATCCTTTTTCGAAAGAAAACTGAATTGCACATTTTCCACATGTGGGTCCCTCATTGTTGGGGTTTGTTAGAATCCTGAATAAAATGCAGAATTTTTAAGTTTTGCCTAGGTTCACTGTAAAATAAGAGAATAATTAATACTCCCTTTACTAATACCCTGCCACACCCATGCCCGATACTTTCTGGATCCCCCACCGGCTACTGATCACCTGACGCTAGTGATGATGTGTGGACATGTGACCACTGCACCCAATCACTGGCTGCAGTAGTGACTTCAGTCATATTACATGTCACCACTGATGCTAGTGATTGGCTGCAGTGATTTCATGTTAACACATAATTAGTGGAATTGTGAAACAAGAGGACGTGAAAACATCATTATGGATGTGGTAAGGGATTGGAAAAGTATTAATTATTTTATAGCATAGTAAATTGAAAAAATATGAATATAGTTTGTGGCATCCTTAGCTACCAGATCCTTTGCTTCCTTTGCTATTTTTCTTTCTTGTGTTTTCTTTGTATTAGATAGTAACACACAAAGATGTGCAATGTAAGTGAAATAATTTTAAAGGGAATGTTTTATTAGAAAGTGACCTATTGTTGAAATTTTTGGTGATGTTTTTTTCTAATTTTCGATGTCCCTGTCTATGTTTGAAAAAAAAAAAAAAATTAAACCCTAAAATGATAAGCACCACTTCTAGGTCTGTACAGATCATTTTTCAGCAGTCATCTCCTTATCACACATATGATTAGAATTACAGATATCACATATACTGTATATGTCGTTCACAAAGACATATTGTTTTTTGCTAATAGCACCACTTAATATTGCATATGATATAATGGGAAGCTGGAAAAAAAATCCAAATAGCTGGAATTGGGAAAAGATCTGTTTTATGGTGGTCTGCATGGAGCAAAATTGACCTGTTACCTTCATTTCCCAGGTCAGAACAATTATAGCAATATTACATTTATATAGCTTTTAAAAAAAAAAAAATGCCTGAGGGATCATTTTTTTTGTGGGGCAGTCTGTAACACAGTAACATAGTGCATAAGGCCGAAAAAAGACATCTGTCCATCCAGTTCGGCCTGTCATCCTGCTAGTTGATCCAGAGGAAGGCAAAAAAAAAAAAACATGTGAGGTAGAAGCCAATTTTCCCCACTTAAGGGGAGTAAAAAATTCCTTCCCGACTCCAATCAGGCAATCAGAAGTACTCCCTGGATAAACGACCCCTCTCTAGTAGCTATAGCCTGTAATATTATTACACTCCAGAAATACATCCAGGCCCCTCTTGAATTCCTTTATTGTACTCACCATCACCACCTCCTCAGGCAGAGAGTTCCATAGTCTCACTGCTTTTTTCCTCCAGATGCAGAGGATGTCCCCTCGTCACAGTGACAGTCCTGGGGATAAATAGATGATGGGAGAGATCTCTGTACTGACCCCTGATATATTTATACATAGTTATTAGATCTCCCCTCAGTCGTCTTTTTTCTAAAGTAAATAACCCTAATTTTAATTTGATAATCTTTCAGGGTACTGTAGTTGCCCCATTCCAGTTATTACTTTAGTTGCCCTCCTCTGAACCCTCTCCAGCTCTGCTATGTCCACCTTGTTCCCAGGAGCCCAGAACTGTACACAGTACTCCATCTGTGGTCTGACTTTGATGCAACCCATTATATTATTGGCCTTGGCGGCAGCTGCCTGACACTGGTTTTTGCAGCTTAGTTTGCTGTTTATTAAAATTCCTAGATCCTTTTCCATGTCAGTGTTACCAAGTGTTTTACCATTTAGTATATACGGGTGACTTTCATTATTCCTTCCCATGTGCATAACTTTACATTTGTCAGTGTTAAACCTCATCTGCCATTTATCTGCCCAAGCCTCCAATCTATCCAGATCCCTCTGTAGCAGTAAATTGTTCTCTTCAGTGTTAATTAGTTTACACAGTTTAGTGTCATCTGCAAAAAATGATATTTTACCATGCAAGCCTTCTACAAGATCATTAATAAATATATTGAAGAGAATAGGGCCCAATACTGACCTCTGAGGTACCCCACTAGTGACAGTGACCCAATCTGAGTATCTACCGTTAATAACCACCCTCTGTTTTCTGTCACTCAGCCAGTTACTTACCCACATACAGACATTTTCTCCCAGTCCGAGCATCCTCATTTTATATACTAACCTTTTATGAGGTACAGTGTCAAATGCTTTGGAGAAGTCCAGATATACGACATCCAATGATTCGCCGCTGTCAAGTCTAGAACTTACCTCCTCATAGAAACTGATTAAATTCATTTGGCATGACCGATCCCTCATGAAGCCATGCTGATATGGCGTTATTTGCTTATTTCTGTTGAGGTCCTCTAAGATAGCATCTCTCAGAAAACCTTCAAACAGTTTCCCCACAACAGATGTTAAACTTACCAGCCTATAGTTTCCGGGCTCTGGTTTTGGACCCTTTTTGAATATTGGTACCACATTTGCTATGCGCCAATCCTGTGGTACATTCCCTGTCAGTATAGAGTCCGCAAATATCAGAAATAAGGGTCAGTTTATGACATTACTTAATTCCCTTAGGATACAGGGGTGTATGCCATCCGGCCCTGGCAATTTGTCTATTTTAATCTTTTTAAGTCGCTGTTGTACTTCTTTTTGGGTCAGACAGGACACTTTTAATGGGAGATTTATTTTTACATTCAGCATTTCATTTGACAGTTTATGTTCCTCAGTAAATACATTGGAGAAAAAAATATTTAACAGCTTTGCCTTCTCCTCATCGCTCTCTGCAACTCCCCTTCATTACTCTTTAAAGGGAACCTGTCACCGGGATTTTGTGTACAGAGCTGAGGACATGGCCTGCTAGATGGCCGCTAGCACATCCGCAATATCCAGTCCCCATAGCTCTGTGTGCTTTTATTGTGTAAAAAACCTGATTTGATACATATGCAAATTAACCTGAGATGAGTCCTGTACCTGAGATGAGTCACGGACAGGACTCATCTCAGATTAATTTGCATATGGATAAAATCTTTTTTTTTACACAATAAAAGCACACAGAGCTATGGGGACTGGATATTGTGGATGTGCTAGCGGCCATCTAGCAGGCCATGTCCTCAGCTCTGTACACAAAATCCCGGTGACAGGTTCCCTTTAAAGGGCCGACACCTTCAGATTTATACTTTTTAACATTTATATAATTAAAGAAAATTTTAGGGTTAGTTTTACTCTCTTTGGCAATTAATCTCTCGGTCTCTAGTTTGCCCGCTATTTTTTTCCTTATAGTTTTTCAGTGCTTCTCCGCTACCCTCCTGTTTTAGTGATTTATATGCTTTCTTTTTGTCATTTATTGCTTTCTTTACATTTCTATTTATCCACATTGGTTTCTTTTTGTTCCTTAACCTTTTATTCCCATACGGTATGTACCTCTCACAATGAGAATTTAGGATGCTTTTAAAGATATCCCATTTTGTGGCTGTATTTTTGTTTTTGAGGACTTTGTCCCAGTTAGTTAGGCCTATGGCCTGCGCTTAGTTGGCTAAATTTAGCTTTTTTGAAGTTTGGTATTTTTGTTCCTCCCTGTAGAAATGCTCCTTTGAATGATAATTGGAAGGTTATTACTTTATGGTCACTATTTCCCAGCTGTCCCCCAATTTGCACATCTGTTGTTCTGCAGGTCTATTGGTTAATACTAAGTCCAGTATGGCCGTCCCTCTAGTCGGGTCCTGAACCTTTTGGGAAAGGTAATTGTCTTTGGTTATTGCAAAGAACCTGTTTCCTTTATGCGATGTACAGCTTTCAGTTTCCCAGTCTATATCTGGGTAGTTGAAGTCCCCCATAATAACCACCTCATTATTATTTGCGGCCTCGTCTATCTCATTTAGTAATAGATTTTCTGTGGACTCTGGTATATTATGTGGTTTATAGTAAACTCCTATTAGTAATTTATTATTGTTTTTGGCTCCATGTATCTCTACCCACAGTGACTCCACATGTTCATGTCCCTCACTTTTATCTTCTCGGACTGTGAGCTTTAGATAGGACTTTACATAAAGGTAGACCCCTCCCCCTGTCCGGTTTTGACAATTCTTTCTAAACAGACTGTAACCCTGTACATTAACTGCCCAGTCATAGCTATCATCCAGCCATGTCTCTGTTACCCCCACTATATCATATTCCTCCTCACACATCACTAATTCCAGATCCCCAGTTTTGTTAGTCAGGCTTCTGGCATTAGTGTACACACAATTAAGAGGTTTTTGTATATTTTTAACCTTACACCTTTCCTTCTGAACTGTTTTAGTCCCTCGTTCCATTCCTCCCCCAGTCCCACTACCTTGCCCCCGGTATCTATCTGCACAGTGGACGCCATAGCCACTGGCATTTCAGCTGGTTCAGACAGCAGAGGCTCAGGACTAATTTGTGCAATTGGCCATAAGGCCAATCACAGACATGTAACCCGTCAAATGCCATGGTCAAATGTGGCCACAGCATCTGAGCAAGGAAAATGTGTGAGCCACATTCTCCTGCGTCCATAACAGCCTCCCCTGGCTGAGTGCCATGTTTAAATACCGGACTTCCTTTGTGCATGTATGGAGGAGGTCCTGAAGAGGTTAAGAACATCCCAGGCAAGATGGCAGTCCCAATAATCATGTATGTGAAATAGATTTAAAAATAAATCTGCATTCAGAAAATAGAATGAGATTAGAAAAAAGGACCTGTGTCACTATCTGGTTTTAACGAGTAGAAAAAAATAATAATAATATAGGTAACACCTTCTCTTTACGAACTTTTGCTGATGTATCCCTGCGGGGTATATATACTACAAGGGGAAGAAATGTAGCTCAGCCATAACCACCTTACCCAAAGAAAGTAAGTTCATTATTATTGACATTATTTTTAAAGTTTCAAAGGCTTAGAGGAGGCTCCACAATAGTGAATGTTCAGCAGCTGTTGCAGAGAACATATAAATTATTATCAAAGCTAAGTTCTCCTTTGTTGAAGAATAAACAAAGAATGTCAGATAACACTGTGGATCCTTTCACCGTAGACCTGCGAGCATTTAGGAATCATACATAAACTCTGTATTAATTTTTCATTAGCTCAGAAAGAGCTGAAACATGACTACTCTTCTCTAAGAAAATTTACATTACAGGTCTCACTCAACAGTTAGAAGCTATTGGTGCTCACAGCTGGCAGCCTCCACAGAAAGAAACTTTTACAAGTCTGGGATATATCCTCAAAAAGTATCTATCTAATAGGTTCTGTAAAGATTCCCAGACAGAGCTGAGTCAATAGAATTGACGTGAGAAGAAAGAATATTATAAATATTTCAGCAAAATTACACCCAGTAAAATTTGAACTTTTTTTACACCACTTCCTTTAAAATGTTATATTTTTCTAACAGGTTTCATAAAGAAGACACATTTAAAATAATTTATGCATTTCAATTGTTAAACAAAGGGGCATTTTTATTAAGACCGTTTTTTTATACATCGGTCTTAATAAAGCCCCATAGCTGGCGGAGGATCCGCCAAAGTTATGAAGAGGTGCAAGCCTCTCCATAACTTTGGCACATCCAGTGCCAGTTCTTAATGTAAGACAGCTTCTGAGCTGTCTTAGATTTAGACCATTTTCTATGCCAAACCAGGTGTAGAAAATGATTAATGAGATGGGCCTGCCGGTCAGTCCTCTTCCCCGCCCACCAAACGCCCACAAATTTAGACCTGGCCTAAGCCGAAGTCGCAGATAGCAGCGCAACTAACCATTGCACTGCCATCTGCACCTGAAATACGTTTAATTTAGGTGTATTTCAGTAGAGTAAATGACCCCCTATTTTTTTTATTAGTAATCAAACCATACCAGCTTATGTAATTGAAAAATGGTGGCACGCGGTGGCAAATTTTGCTGTATTTGATCACGTCCCTCACTACTTAGATCAGATCCCCCATACAAATTCAGACTCTAGATCAGACCAAAAAAAATGATCCCCCAGGCTCTTCTATTTAACATCGAAACAAAGAAACAACTTACACTACACAGACACAGTGCACTAACTTATTCATACACACTACGGTACTTACAATGCACCACTAGAAAGCACCCTAGAGCTTCTCATGTGCCTCCCATGCACCCATCACCTTAATAACAATAAGGCTCCAGCTAACCTGAACATAAAGATCACAATGTCGCATTACGAAATCACATATAATGTTAGTCACACTACAACAATTTGCAGGCACGTGTTACAAATGTTTTTGGAATTGTGACTTTTCTAAGATTTGCTGTCACACAACACATCAACATGTCTTCTCAGCTTTAAAGTTGTTCCCCATGCCAACTCCTTTCTCACACAATCCACATCCTCATAGCACCCTCTTTTTTACACTCACCGCTCCCTTTGCCCCCCCCTTTGTCACATACTGCCCTTCACTAGTGTTGAGCGCGAATATTCGAAAAGCGAATTTTTTTAGCGAATATCGGCACTTCGCTAATTCTCGAATATTTCGAATATAGCGCTATAAATTCGCTATTTCGAATATTCGTTTTTTTTTTTTTTTTTTTTTAGTTATATTTTTTTCTTTCCTACTTCCCAAAAGTAGTTCTTACCTGTCCTGAGGATTCCTGGCTTCCTGGCTGCTCTAGTCAGTGCCCGTTGCCGCTTCTGCCGACTTCCGTGCTCATGTGGAGCGTCCCCATCCATGGGAGAATCTCCATATACTAAAATGTACTGTCGGATTTGAGGAATTACGTTGAAATCGCAATGCGATTAATTCAAGTTAAATTAATCGCATTGCGATTACAACTTAGCACTGCTATCTTACATAGGCTAGAATTAACGAATATGGAGTATAGCTAATGCTATGCACTAGCAGTGCTAAGTTGAAATCGCAATGCGAATACTTTAGTTAAATTAATCGCATTGCGATTTCAACTTAGCACTGCTGCTATATTCCATATTCGTTAACTTCGTTAATTCTAGCAAGCTGACCCATTATAAACCCAGCTCTAAGTTGAAATCGCAATGCGATTAATATAACTTGAATTAATCGCATTACGATTTCAACGTAATTCCTCAAATCCGACAGTACATTTTAGTATATGGAGACGTTCCCATGGTGATGGGGACGCTCCATGAGCACAGAAGTTATGGTTGGCTTTGTAGAATTAGCGAATAGCGAATATGACGAATGTATTCGTCATATTCCTCAAAACGAAGATAACGAAGTATTCTACATCTTCGCTTTAGCTACCTATTCGTCTCGTCATCGTCAACTTCGCTATTCAGCTAATTCTAGCAATCAAATAGGAAGGTTGACTTACCAGACAGTTGTGTTAAATTCGCTATGCGATTATTTTTTTTTAATACAATAATTATATTACTTGATAAAATTATTATAAGTATTCTATTTATAAAAAAAAAAAAAAATCGCATAGCGAATTTAACACAGCTGTCTCTATAGTCAACCTGCCTATTTGATTGCTAGAATTAGCGAGGTTGACGAATAGGTAGCTAAAACGAAGATGTAGAATACTTCGTTATCTTCGTTTTGAGGAATAGACGAATACATTCGTCATATTCGTCATCCTCGCTAATTCTAGATATGAAACCAATAGGAAAGTAGCCTTAAGTACAAATCGCAATATGCGATTATTTAAATCGCATGTTAATCGCGATAACTAGAAAAAATGACGAATATTCGATTTCGACGAATATGAAACGAATATTCATTCGAATATTCGCGAATTTCGTCGAAATCGAATATGGCACCTGCCGCTCATCACTACCCTTCACGTTTTGCCAGTTTCTCACACACAGCTACCCATAACCCCCCTTTTCACATACTGTTCCTCATGGCTTCCCCTACCTTTCTCACATACTGTTCCCCATGGGAACCCCATCTCTTAGTTACACAGAATGATCTCTTCTGGTGATTTCCCCCAGATTCTTTCTTTCTGTGATCTTCAAGTCCAACTTCTCGACCTTCTCCTCCATCACCTTCTTCTGGGTTGTGTCTTCCTTCTCTACTTTCTCCTAGACTACAATATCGTCTCTTCCACAGTCTTCAGGCCTGTGTCCTACTCCTTCACTATCTTCTGAGCTGTGCCCCGCTCCTCCACCTTCTTTCATGCTGTATCCTCCATCTTTCCTTTTCTAGACTGTGCACATGTCCTACTCTGTGGTGCTAGTGTAGGACCTTAAGTATGTGACTATGATGTTACCAAAGGTCCTGCACCTAAATTATTTTTATTTTTTTTTTGCAATGATTTGTGACTGTCCCACCAGAAATGTGCCTGGTAGCACAGATTGCTAGTTTGTGCCTAATGAAAACACACTGTTGGAGGTTTATTAAAACTAACATTTTATATGCTAGACTTAAACTGATGGGTGTTGGAGTAAATGCGGCGAATCAAGAGGTGCACCGTACTTAATAAATTTGTTGCATCTTGGGATGTTCTAAAGAAAGAATTTTAAATGTATGCCACATTTGACCACTGCATCTGAGGGGTTAGATGTATGCTATCGACATTATCATCAAACACATACATTATTCCCCTGTGCCTGCTCTTTAAAAAAGTTGGCACCCAGCGCTATGGCGTCCGCTCTGCACACAAGGGTGGGTGCAATTTTTTTATGCCTGACCGCTAACGTTAATTTGTTGCTATAGGTTGTGCCAATTTTAGTTGTTATTTGTAATGATTGAGTGGCTCCACACCATCTCAGTTAAGTCCATCTACTTTTAATAATCAATTATCAAAAGCAGTTAGAGGGGTGAAAAGTTTCACATTTTAGCACAAGTATGGCATGTACTTAAATTTGTTGCATTTCTGTTCCATAAAAGTGGTGCAAATCACTTAATTAATTACCTAATTTCACTCACTGGTCTGTCTAATTCAATTTACTATCTTATAGTGTTAATACTATGATGAACAACAGCAGCAGAGGCATCTGCACAGGGGATACAGGATGTAGGCAGGGGTCCTGCTGCCACCTTAAAAAAATATATATATTGCCCTCTAGTGTCTATTAGCTCTCATGTAAAGCACTCAGAGCCACAATCAATGATTCCACTTACAAACAGTTGCTGAATGGGAGCTACAAAGTTTCACTAAACTGAATATGCAATTTGTACCTAATAGATTCCAAACATGGTGCCCTTCAATTAACAGATTTATCTGCACAGCCTACCATTAGTATTTTGTTCCCTCTCCCCATGGACCAGTTTGAGATATGGTATGGGCCAGAGAGTCTGGATAAAGATCATGTAATTCTGCTTGAGGAAAAGTATAAAAGCCTTCTTCAGATTTCCACAAAATGGATGCAAACAGAAGATTTATGGACATAAAAAAAGTTTAAGAACTTTAACCAAGGGGTGTAGCTAAGGGACCAAACATGGGTACGTTTCCTGGGTGCTGGGTTCCAACAAGCCAATTTGTCTTGGCCAGGTTATTTAGATACAGGACTAGGCCACAGATTTCAATGTTCAATGTTCTATTCAATGGAGACTGCAGCAACTAAATGGTTTGAAAGACAGAGAACACTCCCTCTGTCCACCTGTGGGTGCTGATGAGCTGACATGGAAGCTGGATGCCAATGATGGAGTCAGCGTTATACTAACAGGCATTAAACCCTGCATTACAATAGTATTAGGCCCCTTTCACACCTGCGTTCTTCTTTTCCGGCATAGAGATCCGTCGTCGGGTCTCTATGCCGGAAAAATCCTGATCAGGATCATCCCCATGCATTCTGAATGGAGAGAAATCCGTTCAGGATGCATCAGGATGACTTCAGTTCAGGACCGGAACGTTTTTTGGACGCAGCAAATACCGCAGCATGCTGCGCTTTTTGTTCCGTCCAAAAATCCGGAACACTTGCCGCAAGGCCGGATCCGGAATTAATGCCCATTGAAAGGCATTAATCCGGATCCGACCTTAAGCTAAACGTCGTTTCGGCGCATTGCCGGATCCGACATTAGCTTTTTCTGACTGGTTACCATGGCAGCCAGGACGCTAAAGTCCTGGTTACCATGGTAAAATGTAGCAGGGAGCGGGGAGCGGCATACTTACATTCCGTGCGGTTCCCGGGACGCTCCAGGATGACGTCAGGGCGCCCCAGTGCATGGATCACGTGATCGCATGGATCACGTGATCCATGCGCATGGGGCGCTCTGACGTCATTCAGGAGCGCCCCGGGAGCCGCAGGGAATGTAAGTAGGCCGCTCCACCGCTCCCCGCTCCTACTATGGCAACCAGGACGCTAGTAGCGTCCTGGCTGCCATAGTAACCTGAAAGCAATTCGAAGACTGATCAGGATCCTGATCAGTCTTCTAATGCTTCAGGTGACTTGCGTTCTGACGGATCCGGCAGGACGGAAGTGCCTGCCGGATCCTCAGAACGCAAGTGTGAAAGGACCCTTACAATGTACTATATCCTAAAAGTTCCCTAGTGGGACTTACGAAGAAAGTTTATAGAATAGAAGTGTCCAAAGTGAAAAATAAAATATATAAAACTATATTATTGTGTAAAGGTCAAATAAATGTCAAATAAAGTTAACTTGTTATTTTTTTACATACATTGTAACTCCCAAAATAATTATGTTGCATTAGTTTTTAAGTTATATACATTACTGTACATAACAGGATGCAAGGGGGCAGGTCACTGCCGCGGCCTGCTATTGGCTGCACCCTCTCCATCAACGGATTTTGATTTCTGCAGGCAGGAAAGATGCGAAGGCATAGTGATCCAGGAGGAAAACGGAATCGGGGGACACACAGGTCTGGGCACTGTAGTGGGGATTATTCAGTATTGGATAACTCCCTCAAATTCTTGTTGCACCTCACTAAACAGTGTCTAGAAAAGGGAGCATGGCATAGTGGAGGGGGTTTGTCTTAGCAGTAGGGGGTGAACAGGGGGGTAGCTAAAGGCACATAGCCTTCATGCTGCTTAAGGCAAAAATTGAAAGGCCCCCCCCCCCAATGCCAAATTCTTGATCTTACCCCTTATCTCCAGCCACAGGTCTAACTTGACCAGTATGAACTTTCTGTAACACTGGTGTCTTCTTATGTGGCACAAGGGCAGACCTCCCAAGTGTCCCTCTTTTGGAGGGACAGTCCCTATTTTGGACCCAAGTCCCTCTGTCCCTCTTTTCTCATTAAATGTCCCTCTTTTTGATCTGAAGTATAGATTTGCATTGTTACACTTACAATATTGATAAAGAAAGTGTTCATCTGGTTCATATCTGTATATTTGACCCCACCTTGTATATTATCTCATTATTAGATGCAATTTGGATTTTAGAAATTTCTATAATCAGATAATTTTTGTGCTATTGTGCGCTAAGAAAACTATTAAAGCATATACAGTATATAAACAGGAAAAATGGACTTTCATGCAATAAACCATAAGTGTCCCTCCTTGACCATTCAAAAAGTTGGGAGGTATGCAACGGCCTTTGGGTCCCCTCAGGCTCCTGGGCTCGGTTGCGACTGCCGTCTCTGCACCCCCTATAGCTATGCCCCTGGGGGTGAGGCTTTAATGTACCCAAAAGATGCACCACAAAATTATGATTTAAAATATTACTATAAGTCAATCAAGTGGAAAAGTGCTTAACCTGCATAGCAAAATGCGCCAAACTTGTCATATAGCATGAGTCTCTGTGAGAAATCTTCTTCCCTAGTGTTCTTCATTTCAGACTGCTGACAGTTACACTATATGGACTAAAGGATTAGGACAAACCTCTAAATGACAGAATTCAGGTGCTTCATTCAGTCCCATTGTCAGAAAACCCTTTAAATAATAACAGACCTATTGCTTCCAGCTCAGTAAGGTGAGGTTTCTTAACCCAGTACTACTTTTTATTGTTCTGTTTATATTCATTTTATAGTTATGGTATTGCATGTACTGTAGATTAGAAACAGAATTCCCTGTATGCAGAGCGCTATTCATGGTCTGTATTTGAAGGTTGTTTGGACAGTTTTGTGATTACTCTTGTTAATGAACCAAGCAAATTGCCTGTGCTCCAGACTGCCGAAGTGACAAATAAGAAATGTCCATCTATGTTTTTTTGATGTTATATAGGCAAGTCACTTGCATACTGCTGCCTTTTTTATTTGCCTGCATTCACCACAAGGTGTCAGTATAATAAAATAAACAATGGCAAGTATGTAACATGAATAATGAGCTCATCTAAGCCGTTATTTTGCTACGTGTCTTCATTCGTCCATTATTTCTAGGCTGTTTTTGCTGTCAATTTTGTTATGAAAAATGTTGTCAATGTCATAATGCAATCGGAAAATATAGTCATGTGCGGAAGTATATCAAATTTTGTGATTTGAAGCTGATTGTGAGATGAATGTTGTTTTGGATAAAATGAAATCTCTTCTGAATAATACTGTACTGCATTTCAAAAGAAAACTATTCTTAAGCGGTTTCTCCCTTTGTACAATGGCCCACTTTTTCTTATGTGAATTGGCCTAGACATTGTAATAAAATATGCCAAAATGTGGTGCAATTGGGCACATTTTTAACACATCTAGTCCTGATTAGAGAGGAACGAATTTCTCTAAAAAAATAGTGGTGGATTGCGTTAAAAAACATCTATTTGCTGGTTGCAGACAGACTTTATAGTGGTATAGAACACTGTGCATTGCAGTAATGGTCATAGGGAGTCTGCTGTGGTAGTGAAACAATACTGTGAGTCAGTATGACATGCAGATGACAGATGTCACTCTTAGAATCACTGCACACTTCACTTATTTGGGCAGTTACAGGGCCAAAACTGACCAAATAACTCAAGTGTAAACTCGGCCTTACCTGTCAATGTAACCGTCAAGAAGAAGCCCACTCCTGTTACACCGTCGGCAGCTGATTCAACATAGATGTCTACAGAACCTGTTCTATTAAATGCTTATTCAAGTAGAGCCCCCCCCCCCCTCCCAACAGAGTGGAGAGGGTGTCTGCAGTAAGCTGGTGTTGACGTCACTGAATATTTTGCCCTTCCTCTGATCCATCAGAACAATAACACCCAAAAAACAGATCCGGCCTGTGGAGCATCTGCCTTTAGGAGACGACAGAGTGGCAAGGTGACATAGTGTGGAGGTGGCAGCAGCATCAGGAGACCACAGAGTGGCAAGGTAACATAGTGTGGAGGAGGCAGCAGCATCAGGAGACCACAGAGTGGCAAGGTGACATAGTGTGGAGGTGGCAGCAGCATCAGGAGACCACAGAATGGCATGGGGACATAGTGTGGAGGTTGCAGCAGCATCAGGAGACCACAGAATGGCAAGGTGACATAGTGTGGAGGTAGCAGCAGCATCAGGAGACCACAGAATGGCATGGGGACATAGTGTGAAGGTTGCAGCAGCATCAGGAGACCACAGATTGGCAAGGTGACATAGTGTGGAGGTTACAGCAGCATCAGGAGACCACAGAGTGGCAAGGTGACATAGTGTGGAGGTGACAGCGATACCAGTACCAGCTGAAGATGGTTGGTGAAAGAAGGAGCAATGAGCATCAGATATGTGGCATCAGGAAGGTAGCAACATCAGAGTAGTAGCTGAGGCAGGTGCGGCAGGCAGGTCCCGCACCAGGGGTGTATTCTACAGGTGTTATTAAAGTTTTTAGAGGTTTTTTTGCGACACCAGTTGCATTTTAGCATCGAGGGACTAAGTCGCACCAAAAGTAGAAGGTGAAGGTGAGGGTGGCCTATAATGTCCCTTTATGGTGTGGCTTTTCGCTGGATTCAATAGGAACTTTTCGTAGACTACTTTCAGCTATAACTTCTCTCTATGCCTGACTATATCTTTATCCTGTTCCTTATCTTGTCCAGGGTACTGGCTTCTGAAGCTTGTAGCTAGGGCCTCTATGTGCAGCAGAGCAGACAGACTCTGCTGGCTGACACACAGCCTCCCCTTACAGGGGGTGAGCTAAACTGCACTGAAACTAACTCCTAACTACCACCTCTCTCTCTAGAGAGGGATGGAATGGATAGAAGGTTCCACTCCAGGGAAACCAGCTCTGTCAAGATTGCCGCAATCTGCTGGTGAACCAGGCGCATTGCACTTTAACATAACATTACAGGGAAATATACACACACATTATGCAGGACTTGGCAGTAAATAAACAGGATAACACAGGATCAACCATTAAAGATAGTCGTTGCATAAAAAGGTGGTAATGCCACTCTGGGGCGTTACACAGGTAGCCAGAAGAAACCATTCTCTTTTGTCAAAGTGTTGGTGTGGCACCATGGATTATCTAGTCGGATGCATCAGGCATTAGTGGGTGGAAATCCTGGCTGATCTACGCCTGATTCATCTTGACAAAGGTCAGTCTCTCCACATACTTAGTGGACAGGCTAGTTCTTCTTGGGGTAACTATGGCCCCCGCCGCACTAGACACCCACTCTGATACCACACTATTGGCGCACAGGACAGCTTTTCCAGGGCAAACTCTGCCAGTTGCGGACACAAATCCAGTTTGGCTGCCCAGTAGTCCAGTGGATCTTCAATGTGGGGAGGCAGAGTGCTGTCCAAGTGCCACCACCTGCTGGTCCAGGTCCTGCTCCAGGTCTACCTGCTGCTGCTGCTAGTGAGTAGTTTCTTCACTAGGCGGGTGAAGAAAGCTGCTCATCAGCGAATCTAGACTCAAGTTGCTGCTGATGGAGCAGGAAATGCTCCTACCCCCCCCCCACCCTGCCACAGCAGGCATGGCAGAGGAACGTAAGCACAGAGGGCCCAGCCGGTCATACCTGCGAGAGGGTGGACGATGACGCAGATAGGCAGATAGGCCAACTGACTACATAAGATGTCTCTATAATAGTTCAGTTTGTCCTACCTCTCAGCGGGTGTAAAAAAAAAGTCCCCCATTTTGGACCGGTAGTGAGGGTCCAACAAGATGGAGAGCCAGAAGTCATCCCTTTGCCGAATGGTAACAATTCAGCTGTCACTACGTAAGCAAGTGAGCATGCATCAGGCCATTTGTGCAAGTGACTCGGAGGGACTCCATGCCTCCATCTCCACTGCATACTGACACGGTGTGTCTGGGTCCCCGGCCTTGTCTTACTCATCGCGCTGTAGCTCCTCTGGCTGCTCCTGGTCCTCCTCTCTTGTCACCTGTATAGAAAAACCACCCATTTGGCTATACATTGCTTGTACTCCAATGTCCTCCTCCTCCAGTTCAGCCCCCACAGGGCCCCTCATGTGAGATATAGGCGCCACATCTCCAGTCCCCTGACCAGGCAGATTTACTAGCATATGTTCCAGGACATGAAGCAGTGGAATAACATTGTTCATCCCGTAGTCCGGGCGACTGACAAATAATGCGGCCTCCTAAAAGAGCCTGAGCAAACGGCAGGTGTCACGCATGAGCTGCCACTGGCTGACAATGAATTTACACAGGGGAGTACTCCTGTCTTGGATCATCAAGAAATCTGCTTGGATCATCAAGAAATCGTTTGTCATTTCTCTGCACATATAGTCAGTCCAACATATGGAGGGTGGAATTCCAATAGGTGGAAACATAGCATATCAGCCTATGTTGGGGGATGCCGTTCTGCCGTGGCAGGTCAAGGAGGGTGTGCTTTGTGGTGTATGAGTGGCTTAAGTGCATGCAAAGTTTCCTGGCCAATTTTGGGATGACTTGCAGATGTGTGGGAGACTTCAGGAACCGCTTGACAACCAGATCAAACAAGTGTGCCTGCAGGGCGCATGGCTCAGCCCTCCTTGATGGTTCTTCCCGTTGTCAGTCACCATGGTTCCGATATTGAGTTGTCGCGGAGAAAGCCAGGATTTAATTCCTTGATGAAGGACAAGGAGCAGTTCGTCCCCTGTTTGACTCACAGGCAAACGAGGTGCAGAACAGCGTGACACTGCCATGACCTGCACATGTGGTATGCTGGAGGGGTACTGTGAATTGTCCTTGCAGTGGAGGTTGAGGACTTGGACCAACGGCATGAGAATGTGGAGGCGGAAGCGGCATCACCTGGCCAAGTTTCTGGTGTGGCTGTGCAGCAACCACATTCCCCCAGTGGGCCGTAAAGGACATGTATTGTCCCTAACCATAGTTACAGCTCCACACGTCGACGCTGCCATGCACTTTGGCAGACACCGACAGGCTCAAAGACTGGCCCACTTTCTATTCTACATTTGTATACAGGGCTGGTGCTGCCTTTTTGGCAAATAAATGACTGCTTGGTAGTCTCCACCTCGGCTCGGGACAAGCCATCAGTTCTCTGAAAGGTGCAGAGTCCACCACTTGGAAAGGGAATACTGCAGGACCAGCAACTTGGACAGGAGCACGTTCAGCTTCTGCGCCGTTTGATGAGTACACGCATACTGTTGTCTCCTGGCAATCGCTTCGGTGATCGATTTTTGATGAAATGACTGATGAGGAGTAGAAGGGCGAGGAGCAGGAGAATAAGGATCAGCAGATGATGGGAAGAACAGAACGCTCCCTTCGGCTGAGGTGGTTGAGCCTTGATTGCCTGAAATTGGCTGCGTGCCACTCGGTGATGCAACGGTTGCTGCGGCAGGCTGGACCAGCACATGTGAGCCATGGTTCTTCCAGTCCACTTTATGATGACGCTGCATATGTTGACGCAGGGCCATGGCCATGCTTCACCTTCTGCCCACAGATTCTACATATGGCCATGTTTACCTCCTCTGGTGGCTTTAAAAAAAACTGCCACACCACCAAGTAGGTGATTTTATCCCCAACACTATGCACTGACTGACTGCTACCTCCGCTGCCTCCGTGAATCCATGCACCGCTACTTCCTGGGCAGGTAAGCTCCTGCGAAGCGGTTGGTCTATCCCAGGCATGTTTGGCTCCAGACTTCCCATTGCTGCCACCTTGCTGACTCCCTGCCATGCAAGTGACTTGCTGGCTCCGCCGCTGTCTCACTGGCAAGCTGCCACCTTCTTCTCCCGATGTTGATGAAGCCCCTTTGTCACCCGGCTCCCAAGTGCGATCAGCTACATCATCATCATTGAGTATTGTCTGCATGTCACTGATGTCCTCCTCAACCGTGTCTGGGTCAGGAGCCTGACCGCTCACAACACAAGCTCCCACAACACTCTCCTCATCACCACTTGCCGGACTAGTGGAGGAAACGGCAGATTTCTCCTCCACATCTTGGCATGCCATTAGCTGCACACGCTCTGCTAGTAGCTTATCCTCACTGTATAGTGGAGCTGAGCCCACAGCATACAATACTTCTCTGGCTGAGGGAACAGAAAAGGACAGAGGCAGGTCGAGGACAGGTGAGGGCACAGGGCCTACTCCCGGGCCATGCCAATTAACGGTTGTGTCTGACGAACCCACTGACCCTTGACTGGGGGTGTCTGATGTCACTTGCGACGAAGTCGAAGATCGAGTCAACCATTCAAGAACTGCTGGGTTGCTGGTCACGACACGACACTGGGAGCTCAGTCCTCTCGAAGTGAACCCTGCTGCCGCGGCCCCTTACTCTGCTGCGACCTCTGCCTGCGCCAGAAACATTTAGACCTCTGCCACTCCCTTGTGTAGGGCCTGGCACTTCTGTGTCTGACCTACTGTTAGATCAAATAAATAAAAAGGAAATTACAACACCCAAAAAAGTCTGCAATTTTCTTACTTCACCATACAAAATAAGCCTTTTTTTCCCACTAATACACAACAAAAAGGGCTTTAGAACATAATTGCACCACTGAATGGCAAATATATTTAATTTTGCCACTATTACACGACACAAAGGGCTCTAGAACATATAACTGCACCGCTGAATGGTGAGATGAGCGAATTTCTCATAAATTCGATTTAGCTGGTTCGCAGAATTTTCTGAAAAAATTTGCTTTGATACGAATTTATTCTCTGCGAATCATGTTAAAAAACTGTTATTTCCAGGCTGCAGAAAGCCTTTATAGGGGTGTAGTACACTGTGCTTTGCAGTAACACGCATAGGGAGTCTGCTATGGTAGTGAAATAATACTGTGAGTATGATATGCTGATGACAGGCGTCGCTCTTAGAATCACTTCATACTTCACATATTTGGGCAGTCACGGGTTAAAAACTGACCAAATAACTCCAGTGTGAACCAGTCTTACAGGTCCATGTTGGTGTCAAGAAGTCTACAGTGACAAAATGACAGAGTTTGGATGTGGCGGCAGCATGAGGAGGCCACAGAGTGGCACAATGACAGTCTGGATAAAAGACTGAGGGCACAGATTGTTGCGAAAGATGCCGATTGAAAGTTATCTATAGTGCTATACAACGGTAACCTGCAGATTGTCACTTCAATGTAAAATTTACATTTTTAAATAAAAAATTTTAGGGAATTTTAGGAAGGAAAGTTATCTGTAGAGCTGTACGATGGTAACCTTCAGATTAATGCAGCCCTCAAAAGCAAGTTGGGTTTGTTGGTTCCAAAACCCAAATTAGATCGTGGGGAGGGTGATCAGTCCAAGACCTTCAAGCAACAGTAGCAGCATGATACCATAGAGTTGCAAGGTAACATAGTGTAGAGATGAAAGCAACAGCAGCAGCATGATACCACAGAGTGGCACAGTGACATAGTGTGGAGATGGCAGCATCAGCAGCAGCATGATACCACAGAGTGGCAAGGTGACATAGTGTGGAGATGGCAGCAACAGCAGCAGCATGATACCACAGAGTGGCAAGGTGACATAGTGTGGAGATGGCAGCAACAGCAGCAGCATGATACCACAGAGTGGCACAGTGACATAGTGTGGAGATGGTAGCAACAGCAGCAGCATGATACCACAGAGTGGCAAGGTGACATAGTGTGGAGTTGGCAGCAACACCAGCAGCATGATACCACAGAGTGGCACAGCAACATAGTGTGGAGATGGTAGCAACAGCATCAGCATGATACCACAGAGTGGCAAGGTGACATAGTATGGATATGGCAGAACCAGAAGGCCACATAGTGGCTTGGTGACATAATGTGGAGATGGATGATCTAATCTGATGCGTCAGGCATCGGTGGGTTAGAATCCTGGCTGACCCATGCCTGATTCATCTTGACAAAAGTAAGTCTCTCCACATTTTGGTGGGACAAGCGAGTTCTTCTTGGGGGAACTATGGCCCCTGCCGCACTAAATACCCACTCTGATGCCACACTACTGGCTGGGCAGGGAAGCTTTTCCAGGGCAAAATTTGCCAGTTGCTGCCAGAAATCCAGTTTGGCTGCCCAGTAGTCCAGCGGATGTTCTATGACGGCTGGCAGGGTGCTGTCCAAGTATGCCATCACCTGCTGGTTCAGGTCCTGCTCCAGGTCTACATGCTGCTGCGGGTGAAGAAAGCTGCTCATCAGCGACTCTAGACATAGGCTGCTGGTGCTGCTGTCACTTGCGTTGAAGATTAAGTCAACCAATCAAGAACTGCTGGGTTGATGGTCAAGACACAACCGCTAGCTGACATGTGAACCTGAGGCCTCGGGAAGAAACCCTTGCTGCCACGACCCCTTACTCTGCTACGACCTGTGCCTGCGCCAGAATCATTTGCGCCTCTGACACTCCCCTGTGCAGGACCTGGCACTTCTCTGTCTGACATACTTTTAGCTGAACTAAATAAATTAAGAGCAAATTAAAACACCCCTAAAAGCACCAAATATATTTTTCTTTTTTTACTGAGATAGGCAGCTAAAGGATTTGAAATTGGCAACGAGACGATTTGAGTGTAAATAACAGCAAAAGTGAACTGCATATTTATTTCTCGCATTGGACTGAAATAGGCCACTAAACGATTTCTAAGTAGATAACAGCAAACGTGAACTGCGTATATATTTCTCGTATTGGACTTAAATAGGCCACTAAACGATTTCTAAGTAGATAACAGAAAAAGTGAACTGCGTATATTTTTCTTTTTTTTCTCTAGAAATATGACAATAAATGCTTTTAGCGCCAATAACCGCAAATGTTAACTGCGTCTATGTTTATCGTACTGGAGTGAATTATGGCAATAAAAGCTTTTAGCACAAATTTCACCAAATGTGAACTGCGTCAATTTTTTTCACATTGTAGTCAAATATGGCAATAAAACCTTTTAGCGCAAATAACACCCAAGTGTCAACAGTGTATATTTTTCACGGGTTGTACTGAACTGGCAAAATACACTTTTAGAGCAAATAACACCCAAATGTGAACAGAGCATATTTTTCATGGGTTGTACTGGCAATATACGCTTTAAGCTCAAATAGCACCAAAATGTCAACAGCGTATATTTTTCTCAGGATGTACTGAACTGGCAATATACGCTTTTAGCGCAAATGACACCAAAATGTCAAAAGCGTATTTTTTTCTCGGGTTGTACTGAACTTTTAGCTATAAACACTTTTAGCGCTTATAACACCAAATGTGAACTGCGTTCATTTTTCTGGTATTGTACTATAATAGGGCATTAAACGCTTTCACCATATATACCTGCTGTGAACAGAGAATAAATTCTCTTTTTCCACAGATATAAGCCACTATAGGCTTTTCAACATAGAAATTGCACCCCAATAACTAATTGCTGGAATGACAGAGCTGTATTATGAGACTATCTGGATCCCCATGTAATGTTTCCTTGCACAATTAAGTTTTTCCTATGATTCTCCCTATCTCTCCCTAACTGTGCTATGTTTCCTCTCACTATCCTTTCCCTGCACTAGTGAATCACCTCTTTGCTTTTTTTTTTTAAACAATTAGTTGTTCTTTCACTTGCTCTCCCTAGTGCCTGCATACACGTCTGTCCCTGAACAAAGTACACTGGTTAATGGCAAAATCTAAGATGGCTGCCGTATTTATAGGGGCTGTGACGTCACCGGGCTGGCTGTCTGCTGATTGGCTGCATGCATGGCATCCACCATCCCAGAGTTCCTTGCCCCATGTTCTCACACGTGTAGCCGCCATTTTAGCCGCCATTGTAGCCGGCTAGCCGCCATGTTAGGAAAAAATGTGATTTGTTACCATGAAGTGTGAGGAAATTCGCATTAATTCAGAATCAAATTTTTCCTGAAATTCGGAACGAATTCAACTCCGGCAGTTTCGATTTGCTCATCTCTACATATAACTGCACCGCTAATTAGAAAATTGAGTGTTTTGGCCAGTTTGACATTGATTTTGATCATTTCAGTCATCTTGTTTACAATTAAATCAAAGAGGCACTTGTAAGTCAGACAAATATAACATAACATTTATAATGAAATAACCACAAATATCTTTTCTGTGCTCACATCATTATCAGTTTTATTCAACCCCCAAGTGACATTCAATCTTAGTACTTAGTACAACATCCTTTTCCAGTTATAACAGCTTTTAAACATGAAGCATAGCTTGACACAAGTGTCATGCAGCGATCTATGGGTATCTTCGCCCATTCTTAATGGGCAAAAGCCTCCAGTTCAGTCACATTCTTAGGATTGCGCGCTGCAACTGCTTTCTTTAAGTCCCACCAGAGGTTCTCAATTGGATTTACGTCTGGTGACTGCGATGGCCACTTCAAAATGTTCCAGCCTTTAATCTGCAACCATGCTCTAGTGGACTTGGAGGTATGCTTGGTATTATTGTCCTGTTGAAAGGTCCAACGTCTCCCAAGCCTCAGGTTTGTGACGGACTGCATCACATTTTCATCCAATATCTCCTGGTACTGAAGAGAATTCATGGTACCTTGCACACGCTGAAGCTTCCCTGTACCTGTAGAAGCAAAACAGACCCAAAGCATGACTGACCCCCCGCCATGCTTCACAGTAGGCAAGGTGTTCTTTTCTTCATAGGCCTTGTTCTTCCTCCTCCAAACATAGCATTGATCCATGGGCCCAAACAGTTCTAATTTTGTTTCATCAGTCCACAGAACACTATCCCAAAACTTTTGTGGTTTGTCCACATGACTTTTGGCATACTGCAGTCGACTCTTCTTATTCTTTGGAGACAGCAAGGGGGTGCGCCTGGGAGTTCTGGCATGGAGGCCTTCATTACGCAGTGTGTGCCTTATTGTCTGAGCTGAAACTTCAGTACCCGCATCTGACAAATCTTTTTTCAGTTCCTCAGCAGTCACACGGGAACTTTTCTACACTTTGCGCTTCAGGTAGTGCACAGCAATCAAAGTCAGCATCTTCTTTCTGCCACGACCAGGTAGCGTTTCAACAGTGCCCTTTGCCTTGAATTTGCGAATGATGCTTCCTATGGTGTCTCTTGGTATGTTTAACATCTTTGCTATCTTCTTATAGCCATCGCCCTTCCTGTGAAGAGAAATCACCTCTTCTCTTGTCTTCCTGGACCATTCTCTTGATTTAACCATGTTTGTAAACCCACCAGTAAATGTCTAGAAGGAGCTGAGTATCACAGTCATTTTACATCTGCCTAATTGGTGCTTATTATGCTTGATTGCTGCTCCTTGACATCCACGGGTGTTTTCAATACCTGATCGAAAACACTTGAATGAACCTCTGTTCTTAAGAATGGTCGTCTTTAAGGGGTTGAATAATTGTGTCAAGGAAGAAATCACAAAAAAAAAACATTTAATACTGTATTACAAAAACAATTGATGTCATTTTAGTTGCATTTGGTTCTTTAAAAAGTCCTTGTAAGGTTTCATTCTGAACACAATTACAAATGTACACTAAATTCCCTAAAACCCTTTACAGCATTGAGGGTTGAATAATTTTGAACACAACTGTAACTGCCCCGCTGAACGGAAAATATATTTTTATTTTGCCACCAATACACGCCACAAAAGGCTTTAGAGCATATAACTGCAACGCTGAATGGAAAATATATGTTTAAAATTTAACACTAATACAGAACAAAAGGGGCTTTAGAACATATAACTGCACCACTCCACGGCAAATATATTTTTTCTTTTTCCACAAATACCGGACAAAAGGGCTTTAGTACAGATAACTGCACCGCTGAATGGCAAATATATTTTTCTTTTGCCACTAATACATGACAAAAAGGGCTTTAGAACATATAACTGCACTGCTGAATGGCAAATATATTTTTATTTTGCCACTAATACACACCACAAAAGGCTTAAGAACATATAACTGCACCGCTGAATGGCAAATATATTTTTCTTTTGCCACCAATACACGGAAAAAAGTGCTTTAGAACCTATAACTGCACCGCTGAACGGCAAATACATTTTTATTTTGCCACTATTACAGGACAAAAAGGGCTTTAGAACATATAACTGCACTGCTGAACAGCCAATATATTTTTATTGTGCAACTATTACACGACAAAAAGGGCTTTAGAACATATAACTGCACTGCTGAACAGCCAATATATTTTTATTGTGCAACTATTACACGACAAAAAGGGCTTTAGAACATATAACTGCACTGCTTAATGGCAAATATATTTTTATTGTGCAACTATTACATGACAAAAAGGGCTTTAGAACATAACTGCACCGCTGAACGGCAAATATATTTTTATTTTGCTACTAATTCACTGCAAAAAGTGCTTTCGAACATATAACTCCACCGCTGGACGGCAAATATATATTTCTTTTGCCACTAATACACACCACAAAAGGCTTAAGAACATATAACTGCACCGCTGAACGGCAAATATATTTTTCTTTTGCCACTAATACACGGAAAAAAGTGCTTTAGAACATATAACTGCACCGCTGAACGGCAAATACATTTTTATTTTGCCACTATCACAGGACAAAAAGGGCTTTAGAACATATAACTGCACTGCTCAACGGCAAATATATTTTAGTTTTGCCACGAATACAAAACAAAAAGGCCTTTAGAACATAACTGCACCGCTAAACGGCAAATATATTTTTATTTTGCCACTAATACACGGCAAAAAGTGCTTTAAAACATATAACTCCACCGCTGGACGGCAAATATATTTTTCTTTTGCCACTAATAAAAACCACAAAAGGCTTAAGAACATGTAACTGCACCGCTGAACGGCAAATATATTTTTCTTTTGCCACTAATACACGGAAAAAAGTGCTTTAGAACAGATAACTGCACTGCTGAACGGCAAATACATTTTTATTTTGCCACTATTACAGGACAAAAAGGGCTTTAGAACATATAACTGCACTGCTGAACAGCCAATATATTTTTATTGTGCAACTATTACATGACAAAAAGGGCTTTAGAACATATAACTGCACCGCTGAACGGCAAATATATTTTTATTTTTCCAATAATACTTGATAAAAAGGGCTTTAGAACATAACTGCACTGCTGAACGGCAAATAAATTTTTATTTTGCCACTATTACAGGACAAAAAGGGCTTTAGAACATATAACTGCATTCCTGAAAGGCCAATATATTTTTATTGTGCCACTATTACATGACAAAAAGGGCTTTAGAACATATAACTGCACCGCTGAACATCAAATATATTTTTCTTTTTCCACTATTACAGGGCAAAAAGGGCTTTAGAACATATAATTGCATTGCTGAAAGGCCAATATATTTTTATTGTGCCACTATTACATGACAAAAAGGGCTTTAGAACATATAACTGCACCGCTGAACATCAAATATATTTTTCTTTTTCCACTATTACAGGGCAAAAAGGGCTTTAGAACATATAACTGCATTGCTGAAAGGCCAATATATTTTTATTGTGCCACTATTACATGACAAAAAGGGCTTTAGAACATCTAACTGCACCGCTGAATAGCAAATATATTTTACTTTTGCCACTAATACCCGATAAAAATGGTTTAGAACATATAATTGCACCGCTGAAAGGCAAAAATATTTTTCTTTTTCTACTAATACTCAACAAAAAAGGCTGTAATTTTCACACTTCACCACACAACGGCTAATAAGCCCTTTTTTCCCACTAATACAAGCCAAAAAATGCTTTAGAACATATAACTGCACCGCACAAGGGCAAATAACCCATATAAATATTTCCTTGTAATAAACCCTTTTATTAGCTGTATCAAACAGCACTTGCACCCCAATAACAAGAACGTTTTGCTGGAATTGCAGAGCTCCCTATCCTTTCCCTACACCTTGAATAATCTTTCCCTGTACTTGTAAATCGTTTTTTTTTTAGCACAATTAAGTTTTTTCCAATACTGTCCCTAGTGCCTGCTGACGTCTCTGCCCACACTAAGTACACTGGTAAATGGTAGAATCCAAGATGGCTGGGGCAATTTATAGGGCTGGCTGCTGATTGGCTGTATGCATGGCATTATGGTTGATCCCGCCTTTCCAGATTTCCTTGCTCCATGTTCTCACACGTGCAGCAGCCATTTTAGGAAAAAATGCGATTTGTTACCACAAAGCGTGAGGAAATTCGGATTTGGTGCGAGTCGAATTTTTCCTGAAATCCACTTCGAATTCCTCTTCCTCGGCTTCAATTCGCTCATCTCTACTTATGATAACTATACCCACTATGAGACAGAATTTTTTTGGCAGAATTGTGGCCCAATTTTGGCACAAAATGGTGCATTTATAGGCCACATCCCTCTCACTAAACCTCAGCAAGTCAAATGGCACAATTTTTTTTAGAGATTCTAGGCTCAAACACATGAGAAAATCTAGGTCACAGTATAAGAGGTGGCAGAAGAGGTGGCAGAAATTTGTGATATCCTGTGAGTAACATCTACTTATCTCATGTGTAACTTTATTTAAGCTAAGACGTGTAAAATCACCCCTTATCATTAAAACTGTCGAGAGGTGAAAGCATTTGATCCATATTTTGTCTTCTTTTCTTGCTGTTACAGTAACTCTCATTTCTACCAGACACAAAAATCAATATTCCTTTTCAGTAAAGTGTAAAAATGTGTTTTGTTTGGTATGTCAAATACTTGTCATACAAGTGACCATTCCTATTTGTAGCCTAAGACTCAAAAGAACATACAGCTATTCTGCAGCACAATGGTGACATGTTTTACTTAGAGAATAGAATAAAGAATACCACACAAATACCTCTCAATATAACACTTTTTCGTCATGTGAAGTGTTGGCATATGGCTGGGACTGGTCAGCATGATATGATGAAACCCCATTGATCACCTCAATAAAAGAAGAAGTAGGATCTGTGAATATTAGTAATGTTTCTTTTTTATTTTTTCCCAGATTTTTCCCAGATATTATAAAAAGGTCCCTGGAAAACCCCTCTAATGTGCCACAGTACTTTCAAATAAGCACCGAATGCCTTTATACAACAATGTGATATTACTAGAGATGAGCGAATCATTTCCAAAATCTCACCCAAATTTTCTAAAAAGCTCTGATTTAAACAAATCGGAAATTTGTGTGATTTGATTTGGAAGAATTGAGAGAGAGGGAGAGAGGGGCTTTTCCAGGAAACTGGAACATTTTTGATTCACAATTTATTTACTCATGTACAAATATTCAGAAAAAATGTAAAACCAAAATATTGTAAAATTATTCACAGTCACGGTCCCATCATTAACCCCAAATTGCGGAGCTCTCTCAAGAAGGAGCTAGTATTATTTCATATCCAGTGGTATCATGGTATATCTGATGAACCAGCAGAATATATTACACAGCAGTGCTGCTTACCAGTGTCCAAAGTCCTCAGTTCGACTATGAGGTTTGTAACTAGGCCAGGACAGATTTCCCCAGCATTAGTTTGGAATATAGTAACTTTGTTCCACTCACCTGTGGTCTCCGTGTGCTACTGTATCCTGTGATTCTCTCTTGTGCCAGAATATTTACTTACGCATTTGTAGTAAGGGTGTATGGACGTTAACTCCTGCTGTTTGAATGTCCAGAATAATATAGGAAATAAGTTTGTTGTTCTCAGTAGATTGGAGCCGCAATTGCGCTCATTGGAAAAACTGCAAATATAACAGATGCGTTTTGAAAATATATGTTTCTTTGGCCTCATGCACACGACCGTTTTTTTATGCTGTCCGCAAAAAGGGGTTCCGTTGTTCAGTGATCCGTGTCCGTTTTTGCCTTCCGTTGTGTTTCCGTGTGTCTTCCGTTTTTGTTAGCGGACATGACCCAAAAGATTTTACCAAAAGACAGGCTGACAATTTTAGCCAAGTGCCTGCCAAGGGATCCGCAAAAAAAACGGATGTGGAACGCGGATGACACACGGATGGCCATCCGCATTTTTTCACGGTCCCATTGACTTGAATGGGTCCGTGAACTGTTTTTCACGGACAAGAGTAGGACAGGTTATATTTTTTTGACGGACTGGAATCACGGATTTCGGACGCGGAGGACAAACAGTGCATTTTCCGAGTTTTCCATGGACCCATTGAAAACCAATGGGTCCGCAGAAAATCACGAAAAACGGAGCAACGGACACGGAATCAAACAACGGTCGTGTGCATGAGGCCTTTCTCAGTGGTTGCTCACTGGACACTGGTAAGCAGCACCTCTGTGTAATGTATAGTGATGACCGGCAGGGCAATATTCGAGTCCGCGATATTTCACGAATATTTGGGCGAATATTCGTTATATATTCGTGAATTCGCGATTATTTTCTTGATTGCGAAAAACGGCAGTGTAATATTAATGTATTGCGCGCGCAATACAGTCATGGGTCACTTTTGCTACATTTTTCAAGCTGCTAGAAGTTTCCTGAGACTGGAGAAAATGGTTGGCACGGCAGAACATTACAATAGCTTTATATGCATATAGAGTTCTCCGATATATACGCGATTGCGGAAATCGGCAATTGATGCGCATATACTACACTATATCACAATCTAAACTACACTGACTATCTCCACTAACTATCTGTATTATATATATAAGCTAACTAACTAACTAACTAACGATCAAATGTAATGTGACACAGTAAAGCACAGAGCACAGCAATGACACTGCTCTCTCTCAGAACTGTAAAAAGAAATGCAGATAATGGCTGCTGGGGAGGTTCTTACAGTTGTGTTCAAAATTATTCAACCCCCAATGCTGTAAAAGGTTTTAGGGAATTTAGTGTACATTTGTAATTGTGTTCAGAATGAAATCTTACAAGGACTTTTTAAAGAACCAAATGCAACTAAAATGACATCAATTGTTTTTGTAATACAGTATTAAATGATTTTTTTTGTGATTTCTTCAGTGACACAATTATTCAACCCCTTAAAGACTACCACACTTAAGAACAGAGGTTCATTCAAGTGTTTTCGATCAGGTATTGAAAACTCCTGTGGATGTCAAGAAGCAGCAATCAAGCATAATAAGCACCAATTAGGCAGATGTAAAATGACTGTGATACTCAGCTCCTTCTAGACATTTACTGGTGCGTTTACAGACATGGTAAAGTCAAGAGAATGGTCCAGGAAGACAAGAGAAGAGGTGATTTCTCTTCACAGGAAGGGCAATGGCTTTAAGAAGATTGCAAAGATGTTAAACATACCAAGAGACACCATAGGAAGCATCATTCGCAAATTCAAGGCAAAGGGCACTGTTGAAATGCTACCTGGTCATGGCTGAAAGAAGATGCTGACTTCGACTGCTGTGTGCTACCTGAAGCGCAAAGTGTAGAAAAGTCCCCGTGTGACTGCTGAGGAACTGAAAAAAGATTTGTCAGACGCGGGTACTAAAGTTTCAGCTCAGACAATAAGGCGCACACTGCGTAATGAAGGCCTCCATGCCAGAACTCCCAGGCGCACCCCCTTGCTGTCTCCAAAGAATAAGAAGAGTCGACTGCAGTATGCCAACAGTCATGTGGACAAACCACAAAAGTGTTGGGATAGTGTTCTGTGGACTGATGAAACAAAATTAGAACTGTTTGGGCCCATGGATCAATGCTATGTTTGGAGAAGGAAGAACAAGGCCTATGAAGAAAAGAACACCTTGCCTACTGTGAAGCATGGCGGGGGGTCAATCATGCTTTGGGGCTGTTTTGCTTCTACAGGTACAGGGAAGCTTCAGCGTGTGCAAGGACAATGATCTCAAGCATACCTCCAAGTCCACTAGAGCATGGTTGCAGATTAAAGGCTGGAACATTTTGAAGTGGCCATCGCAGTCACCAGACTTAAATCCGATTAAGAACCTCTGGTGGGACTTAAAGAAAGCAGTTGTAGCGCGCAAGCCTAAGAATGTGACTGAACTGGAGGCTTTTGCCCATGAAGAATGGGCGAAGATATCCGTAGATCGCTGCAAGACACTTGTGTCAAGCTATGCTTCACGTTTAAAAGCTGTTATAACTGGAAAAGGATGTTGTACTAAGTACTAAGATTGAATGTTACTTGGGGGTTGAATAAAACTGATAAAGATGTGAGCACAGAAAAGACATTTGTGGATATTTCATTATAAATGTTATGTTATATTTGTCTGACTTACAAGTGCTTCTTTGATTTAATTGTAAACAAGATGACTGAAATGATCAAAATCAATGTCAAACTGGCCAAAACACTCAATTTCAGTGGGGGTTGAATAATTTTGAACACAGCTGTATATAGTAAAGGGTAGGCAACTTTCCTATTGGTTGTTAGGGATGTTTCTAAGCTCAAACAAAGACATTGCTGTCTTCTCATTAGCCCACAAGCAAGAAGCAGGGAGGAATCATGTGTTGAAATGACGAATTATAGAAAATACGAATATAAAGCACTATATTCTAAATATTCACGAATTCTCAAAGTGCCGATATTCGCGATAAATATTCGAGATTCGAATATTCCTGCCCAACACTAGTAATATATTCTGCTGGTTCATCGGATATACGACAATACCATCACTATTGAAAGATCTACAAAAGAGATGAGCAGCACAGCTGGATGGGTAAGGGTGCAATTCCTGTGACCGCTGACTCTGCAATCCTTGGCAAATATATTCCTTGTGCAAAATAAATGTGGAGCCCCAGTATTGGGTCTACAACACAATGAAAGCCAGATATCCCTCAAAGGAAGGAAAACCGAGCAAAGGGGTGTCTCCATTACAGAGATCACCAAATCCACCATATTAAGAAATATATTCCTTCAAACACGAGGCAGCACTCCAATATTGAGTGCAAATAAAGGACCCACTTTATTTTCCCATTGCAACGTTTCAACTGCTCCTTGCAGTCATTATCAAGTATATATATATATATATATATATATATATATATATATATATATATAATGAACAGTGGATTTTTACATATTTTTTAGAGGTTTTTTATAGCACGATATGAAATAATACTAGCTCCTTCTTGAGAAAGCTCCTCAATTAAGGGTTAATAGTGGGACCGTGACTGTAAATAATTTTGCTATATCTTATGTATTTTGGTATGTTTTGCATTTTTTCACAATATTTGTACATGAGTATGTTTCGCCCTATAAGACGCACCGGCCCATAAAACACAACTAGGTATTTGGGGAGGAAAATAAGAAAAAAAATATGTTTAACCAAAAGGCGTGCTTTTGGTTGGTTTTGAACTAATGGTGGTCTGTGGATGACGCACTGTTATGGGGGATCTGTGGATGACACACTGTTATGGGGGGATCTGTGACAGACACTGTTATGAGGGATCTGACACTCTGTTGTGGGGGATCTATGGATGACAGACTGTTATGGGGGGATCTGTGGATGACACAATGTTATGGGGGATCTCGGGATCTGTGGATGACACACTGTTATGGGGGGATCTGTTAAGCACAATGTTATGGGGCATCTGGGAATGGCACTGTTATGGGGGATCTGGGGATCTGTGGATGACACACTGTTATGGAGGGATCTGTGACGGAAACTGTTATAGGTCTGTGAATGGCACTGTTATGGGGTGGGGGGTCTGTGGATGACACTGTTATAGGATGGGGGATCTGTGGATGCCATCCACAGATCCCCCATAACAGTGTCATCTACAGTTCCTCCATAACAGTGTCATCCGCAGATCCCCCATAACAGTGCCATCCCCATATCCCCCATAACAGTGTCCTTCACAGATCCCCCCTCATAACAGTGTGTCATCCACAGATCGCCAGATCCCCCATAACAGTCCGTCACAGATCCCCCATAACAGTGCGTCATCCACAGATCCCCCATAACAGTGTCCGTCACAGATCCCCTATAACAGTGTCCGTCACGGATCCCCCATAACAGTCTGTCATTCACAGATCCCCCATAACAGTTTCCTTCACAGATCCCCCCATAACAGTGCCATCCACAGATCCCCCACAACACTGCCATCCCAGATCCTCCATAACATTGTCCGTCACAGATCCCCCCATGACAGTGCATCATCCACAGATCCCCAGATCCTCCATAACAGTGCCATCCCCAGATCCCCCATAACAGTGTCTGTCACAGATCCCCCCCCATAACAGTGTGTCATCCACAGATCCCCCATAACAGTGCCATCCACAGACCACCATTAGTTCAAAACCCACCAAAAGCACACCTTTTGGTTAAAAAAAAAAAAAATTCTTATTTTCCTCCCCAAAAACATAGGTGCGTCTTATGGGCCGGTGCGTCTTATAGGGTGAAAAATACATGTACTATAATTTATTTACTTATGTACAAATATTCTGAAAAAATGCAAAACATACCAAAATACAGCAAAATTATTTACAGTCATGGTCCCACCATTAACCCCTAATTGCGGAGCTCTCGCAAGAAGGAGCTAGTATTATTTCATATCGTGCTGTAAAAAACCTCTGAAAAATATGTAAAAATCCACTGTTCATTTTATATATATATATATATATATATATATTTATTTATTTTTATTTTTTTTCTCTTTTTGGGAAAAAAGGAATAAAGGAACGTCAGTGTGTCACGCTTCCGCCTGCCCGGTGTTCCTGCGTTCTACAAAAACTGTTGTTAGTAGATATACAAGTGATATACAAGTGAGGGGGCAGCTTTAATGAACATGTTTGAATGAGAGATTTTATATTTCTATAGTGCAGCACTGGAGTGCCGGAGTACAGTGAACGCACAGGCCCTGCGGGAATTTCCGGCCCCCAGCTCCTCCTTCCAGTCCCTCCTCGCTCATACATCGCAGCCTGCAATGCTGGAGTTTAGCAGACTGCGATGTAAAAATGTTAGCATTCGCCCCATAAGACGCAGGGGCATTTTTCCCGACTTTTTTGAGGAAAAAAGTGTGTCTTATGGGGCGAAAAATACGGTAATTGTTACTGTGTGCCAGCCATTTCACATACAGTTTTTATTATAGCCTAATGGTCATAGCTAAAAATTAGCTAATGTTTAAAAAGTTTGATTCGGCTGGTTCGCCGAATTGTTCTCAAAAATTTGCTTTGATCTGAATTAATTTGTGGGGAATCGCGTTAAAAAAAAAAACATCTATTTCCAGGCTGCAGAGAGTCTTTATAGGGGTGTAGAACACTGTGCCTTGCAGTGACACGCATAGGGAGTCTGCTGTGGTAGTGAAATAATACTGTGAGTCAGTATGACATGCGGATGACAGGGGTCGCTCTTAGAACTGCATACTTATTTGGGCAGTCATGGGGCCAAAATTGACCAAATAACTGCAGTATCAACTCAGCCTTATAGGTAGATATTAGCGTCAAGAAGAAGTGCACTCCTTTAACACCCTCATCAGCTGATTCCACATAGATGTCTACAGAACCTATTCTATTAGGCGCTTATACAAGTAGAGTCCCTCCTGACAGAGTGGAGAGGTTGTCAGCAGTAAGTTTGTATTGACATCACTGATTAATTTTCCCCATTCTCTGATCCTTCAGAACAATAACCCAGAAAAATTGGATCCTGTCTGTTGAGCATACGCCTTAACTCGGTCAGCATTTGCTTACTAATCTATCAGTATTGCTAATGCCCCAAAAAACAAGAGTGGATCTAAAACACAGATGACACATGAATGGAATATTTGCATGTCTTCTGTGTTTTCTACCCACTCCTGTCTTTGGCTACCAAATCATAAACCAATTCTAATAGGACCATACACAGATAGGATCCGTTGTGCGTCTCGTTTAGAAAGGATCGTCAAAAACGGAGAGGGGGAGGGGTCTGCCTCTATGTGACGTCCTGTCTAAAGCCCACAATCTGAGAATATTTCTGTGAGGGACATGAACATGTGGAGCCACTGTGAGTAGAAATACATGGAGCAAAAAACAATAGTAAATTACTTATAGGAGTTTATCATAAACCACCTAATATACCAGAGTCCACAGAAAATCTACTGCTAAACGAGATAGATGAGTCGGCAAATCATAATGAAGTCGTTATTATGGGGGACTTCAACCACCCAGATATAGACTGGGAAACTGAAAGCTGTACATCCCATAAAAGAAAACAGGTTCTTGGCAATAGCCAAAGACAATTACCTTTCCCAACTGGTTCAGGACCCCACTAGAGGGACGGCCATACTGGACATAGTGTTAACTAATAGACCTGACAGAACAACAGATGTGCAGGTTGGGGGACACCTAGAAAATAGTGACCATAAAGTAATAACCTTCCAATTATTCTTCAAACGAGAGTTTCTAAAGGGAGGAACAAAAATACTAAACTTGAAAAAAGCTAAAGTTAGCCAACTAAGCGAGGCCATAGGCCTAACTAACTGGGACAAAGTCCTCAAAAATAAAAATACAACCACAAAATGGGAGATTTTTTAAAGCATTGTAACATCTAATTGTGAGAGGTACATACCTTAAAAAATAAAAGGCTAAGAAACAATAAGAAAGTAATGTGGATAAATAGAACCGTAAAGAAAGGCATAAATGACTAAAAGAAAGCATATAAATAACTAAAACAGGAGGGTAGCGGGGAAGCACTGAAAAACTATAAGGAGAAAAATAGAATATGTAAAAAACTAATAAAAATTGCCAAACTAGAGACCGAGAGATTAATTGCCAAAGACAGTAAAACTGACCCTAAAATGTTCTTTAATTATATAAATGGTAAAAAATATAAATCTGAAGGAGTCGTCCCTCTACATAGCAATGAGGGGGGTGTTGCAGAGAGCAACGAGGATAAAGCAAAACTATTAAATATTTTTTTTCCCACTATATTCACTGAGGAAAATCCTGAGGGAATTAAGTGATGTCATATCCAGACCTTTATTTCTCATATTTATGGACTCTATACTAACAGGGAATGTTCCACACGATTGGTGCATAGCAAATGTGGTGCCAATATTTAAAAAGGGTCCAAAAACAGATCCTGGAAATTATAGGCCGGTAAGTTTAACATCTGTTGTTGGTAAACTGTATGAAGGGTTTCTCAGAGATGCTATCTTGGAGTATCTCAATGAAAATAAGAAAATAACGCCATATCAGCATGGCTTCATGAGGGATCGGTCATGCCAAATAATTTTAATCAGTTTCTATGAGGAGGTAAGTTCTAGACTTGACAGCGGCGAATCAATGGATTTGGTATATCTGGACATCTCCAAAGCATTTGACACTTTACCTCATAAAAGGTTGGTATAAAAATGATGATGCTCGGACTGGGAGAAAATGTCTGTAAGTGGGTAAGTAACTGGCTGAGTGACAAAAAACAGAGGGTGGTTATTAACGGTACACAATCAGATTGGGTCACTGTTAGAGATGAGCGAACACCTGGAAGTTCGGGTTCGGGAAGTTCGGCCGAACTTCCCGAAAATGTTTGGGTTCGGGATCCGAACTCGATCCGAACTTTATCCCAAACCCGAACCCCATTGAAGTCAATGGGGACCCAAACTTTTAGGCCCTAAAAAGGCTGTAAAATAGTCCAGGAAAGGGCTAGAGGGCTGCAAAAGGCAGCAAAATGTAGGTAAATCCCCTGCAAACAAATGTGGATAGGGAAATGAATTAAAATAAAATAAATAAAAATTAACCAATATCAATTGGAGAGAGGTCCCACAGCAAGGAATCGTGCGTCATATCACCAACCACTGGAGAAGACAACTTTCAGTTATTTAGGCCAGGCACCCAGACCGAGGAGAGAGGTCCCACAGCAAGGAATCATGCGTCATATCACCCACCACTAGAGAAGGCCACTTTCAGTTATTTCGGACCCAGCACCCAGACAGAGGAGAGAGGTCCCACAGCAAGGAATCATGCGTCATATCACCCACCACTGGAGAAGGCCACTTTCAGTTATTTCGGCCCAGCACCCAGACAGAGGAGAGAGGTCCCACAGCAAGGAATATGTTGTCATATCACCCACCACTGGAGAAGGCCACTTTCAGTTATTTCGGCCCCAGCACCCAGACAGAGGAGAGGTTCATTCAACTTTGGGTTGCACCGCAAGATCATGGTAAAGTTAAAAAAATGAGGATTCAATAAAGAAGTGCCCCAGAGTACAAGAATACATGGTTGAGGGGGAGGCAATTATAAATGTCTATTCTGCACAAGGGAGGCAAAGGTACTGTGGGATCCATGCCTGGTTCATTTTTATGAACGTCAGCTTGTCCACGTTGGCTGTGGACAGGCGGCTGCGTTTGTCAGTAACGATGCCCCATTCCGTGCTGAATACATGTTCAGACAAAACGCTGGCCGCTGGGCAGGCCAGCACCTCCACTCTGGCCACGTGGACAATTTGGAGACCCAGAAGTTGAATGGGGCCGAACCATCAGTCAGTACGTGGAGGGGTGTACAGACGTACTGTTCAACCATGTTAGTGAAATGCTGCCTCCTGCTAACACGTTCCGTATCAGGTGGTGGTGCAGTTAGCTGTGGCGTGGAGACAAAACTTTTCCACATTTCAGCCAAGCTAATCCTGCCCTCACAGCTGCGTTGGCGACCTCTTGCTCCTCATCTGCCTTCGCCTTGGGCTTCCACCTGTTCACCTGTGGCATTTGGGAATGCTCTCAGGAGCGCGTCTACCAGCGTGCGCTTGTACTCGCGCATCTTCCTATCATGCTCCAGTGCAGGAAGTAAGGTGGGCACATTGTCTTTGTACCGGGGATCCAGCAGGGTGGCAACCCTGTAGTCCGCACACGTTAAAATGTGCGCAACTCTGCTGTCGTTGCGCAGGCACTGCAGCATGTAGTCGCTCATGTGTTCCAGGCATCCCAGAGGTAAGGACAAGCTGTCCTCTGAGGGAGGCGTATCGTCATCGTCCTCCGTATCCCCCCAGCCACGCACCAGTGATGGGCCTGAGCTGTGTCGGGTGCCACCCCACTGTGAACCTGCTTTATCCTCATTCTCCTCCACCACCTTCTCTTCCATCATCGCCCTAAGCGTTTTCTCATGGAGACATAGAAGTGGTATTGTAACGCTGACAACGGTGTCATCGCCACTGGCCATGTTGGTGGAGTACTCGAAACAGCGCAACAGGGCACACAGGTCTCGCATGGAGGCCCAATCATTAGTAGTGAAGTGGTGCTGTTCCGCAGTGCAACTGACGCATGCGTGCTGCAGCTGCAACCTCCACTATGGCCTGCAACTGCTCGCACAGTCTCTCCACCATGTGCAAGGTGGAGTTCCACCTGGTGGGCACATCGCATATGAGGCGGTGAGATAGGCGAGCAGCGGCAGGATGTGAGTGCCGGAAGCGCGCACAGACAGCCCGCACTTAATGCAGCAGCTCTGACATGTCGGGGTAGTTGTGAATGAACTTCTGCACCACCAAATTCAGCACATGCGCCAGGCAAGGGATGTGTGTCAAACCGGCTAGTCCCAGAGCTGTGACGAGATTTCGCCCATTATCGCACACCACCAGGCCGGGCTTGAGGCCCACCGGCAGAAACCACTCGTCTGTCTGTTGTTCAATACCCCGCCACAACTCCTGCGTGGTGTGGGGCCTGTCCCCCAAACATATGAGTTTCAGAATGGCCTGCTGACGTTTACCCCGGGCTGTACTGAAGTTGGTGGTGAAGGTGTGTGGCTGACTGGATGAGCTGGTGGAAGCAGAGTAGGAGGAGGAAGCTACAGGAGGCAAAGAATGATGCCCTGCGATCCTTGGCGGCGGAAGGACGTGCGCCAAGGAACTCTCCGCCTGCAGCCCAGCCGCTACTACATTTACCCAGTGTGCAGTTAGGGAGATATAGCGTCCCTGGCCGTGCTTACTGGTCCACGTATCTGTGGTTAGGTGGACCTTGCCACAGATGGCGTTGCGCAGTGCACACTTGATTTTATCGGATACTTGGTTGTGCAGGGAAGGCACGGCTGTCTTGGAGAAGTAGTGGCGGCTGGGAACAACATACTGTGGGATAGCCATGGACATCAGCTGTTTGAAGCTGTCTGTGTCCACCAGCCTTAATGACAGCATTTTAAAGGCCAGTAGTTTAGAAATGCTGGCATTCAGGCCCAGGGCTCGAGGGTGGCTAGGTGGGAATTTACGCTTTCTCTCCAAGGTTTGTGAGATGGAGAGCTAAACGTGGCCGTATGACATGGTGGAGATGCTTGGTGACGCAGGTGGTGGTGTCGGTGGCACATCCTCTGTTTGGTGGGCGGCAGGTGCCAACGTTCCTCCCGAGGCGGAGGAACAGGCCGAGGCAGCAGCAGAAGAGGGAGCAGGGGGAGCCTGAGTGAGTTCCTTGTTTTTAAGGTGTTTACTCCACTGCAGTTCATGCTTTGCATGTAGATGCCTGGTCATGCAGGTTGTGCTAAGGTTCAGAACGTTAATGCCTCGCTTCAGGATCTGATGGCACAGCGTGCAAACCATTCGGGTCTTGTCGTCAGCACATTGTTTAAAGAAGTGCCATGCCAGGGAACCCCGTGAATCTGCCTTTGGGGTGCTCGGTCCCTGGGGAAGTGCTAGGTGGATTCCCTTGGGAAACCCTGCCAGCAGAGACTTCAAACAGCATAAGAGACTGCTGCATAACTTGAGGCTCAGACAGTTTCCCTGATATGCATGGGGGTGATGTGACAGACTGATGGGCTTGGTTTTCAGGCGCGACCTGTGCGCTTTCTGCAGAAGACTGGGTGGGAGATAATGTTGTGAACGTGCTGGATCCACTGTCAGCCACCCAATTGACTAGCGCCTGTACTTGCTCAGGCCTTACCATCCTTAGAATGGCATTGGGCCCCACCAAATATCCCTGTAAATTCTGGCGGGTACTACAACCTGAGGTAGTTGGTTCACTAGGATGTGTGGCTGTGGCAGAATGGCCACGTCCTCTCCCAGCACCAGAAGGTACACTAACACTACCACGACCGCGTCCGCGTCCCTTACTAGATGTTTGCCTCATTGTTACCGTCCACCAAGCATCACAATAAGAAAAAACATTATTTGGCCCAATGTATTGATTTCAAATTCAGGCCTTTTTTTAAAGGCACCTAACACTATCTGCCTATTTATTTTTGTAGCGTATTACACTAATCCAGGCACAGCAGTAACCACTGATTGAGGGGAATATCTCTTTTAGGGCTAGTATTTAGGCCCTGGATGAATGGTATCCTTTTATGGACAGATTTACACTTGGCCTGCAACAGCTGGAACACCAGATTCAGGGTATTGCTATTTTGGCAATTGAATTTCACCCCAGAACAACGTATATCCTTTGCAGGACACTATGAAACTTGGCCAGCCACTGCTGAAACCACTGATTTATGGTATTGCTATTTTGGCAATTGAATTTCACCCAAGAGCAAAATATATAATTGCAGGACACTATGAAACTTGGCCAGCCACAGCTGAAATCACTGATTTATGGTATTGCTATTTTGGCAATTGAATTTCACCACAGAACAAAATATATAATTTGCAGGACACTATGAAACTTGGCCAGCCACAGCTGAAACCACAGATTTATGGTATTGCTATTTTGGCAATTGAATTGCACCCCAGAACAAAATATACCTTTTGCAGGACACTATGAAACTTGGCCAGCCACAGCTGAAACCACTGATTTATGGTATTGCTATTTTGGCAATTGAATTTCACCCTAGAACAAAATATACCCTTTGCAGGACACTATGAAACTTGGCCAGCCACTGCTGAAACCATTGATTTATGGTATTGCTATATGGCAATTGAATTTCACCCAAGAAAAAAATATATGTTTTTGCGGACACTATGAAACTTGGCCAGCCACAGCTAAAACCACTTATTTATGGTATTGCTATTTTGGCAATTGAATTTCACCCCAGAACAAAATATACCCTGTTACGGACAGATTTAAACTAGGCCTGCAACAGCTAGAACACCAGATTCAGGGTACTGCTATTTTGGCAATTGAATTTCACCCCAGAACAAAATATATAATTTGCAGGACACTATGAAACTTGGCCAGACACAGCTGAAACCACTGATTTATGGTATTGCTATTTTGGCAATTGAATTTCACCCCAGAACAAAATATATGTTTTTGCGGACACTATGAAACATGGCCAGCCACAGCTGAAACCACTGATTTATGGTATTGCTATTTTGGCAATTGAATTTCACCCCAGAACAAAATATATGTTTTGGCAGACACTATTATACTTTGCCATCCACAGCTGTGACACCAGATTTATGGTATTGCTATTTTGGCAATTGAATTTCACCCCAGAACAAAATATATGTTTTTATCACTCCTCCTGAGGAAGCCACGCGAAACGCGCGTCGAGGAGAGGAATCATCACCTTCGGTAATGAATTAATGTTATTTAGCATGTAGCTGTCTCTCACAGCCAAGCCCCTGATGTAGGATATAGCAAAAAAAAACTAGTATTGATGGATTGATGGACTTGGTGGCATCCTGTTTTGGTGCACCACAAGTCACAAAATGGCCGCCGATCACCCCAGAAAATAAGTGACAGAAAAACGCTCTGTGCAGCCTAAAAACCACTAAGCAAGTAACTAGCAGAAGTTCAATCATTCACAGCTGTAGATCAATCAATTCATTAGGTGCTTTTGATGACTTTTTCCTGCCTAATCTCACCCTCACAGCAGCGGCGTCCTCTCCCTACACTAATCAGAGCAGTGTGACGTGCGGCGCTACGTGACTCCAGCTTAAATAGAGCCTGGGTCACATGCTGCACTTGGCCAATCACAGCCATGCCATTAGTAGGCATTGCTGTGATGGGCTCTTAGGGCAAGAAGTAAAACGCTAGCTGATTGGCTGTTGTGCAGAACTTCAGAAAGCGGGAAGTAATCGCAGAACAACGAACCCGAACTTTTTTGAAAATGTTCTGGTCCGGGTCCGTGTCCCGAACACCCCAAAATTCGGTACGAACCCGAACAATTTGTTTTCCCACCGAAATATGTCACAAAAGATTTTACCACAGTGCTCAATAAAATTTGTTTTTCCACCGATATACATCACAAAAGATTTTACCAAATATAACTGCAGAGCTTAACGCTGAATACAATTTGTTTTTCCAGCTGAATACGTCACAAAAGATTTTACCACATATTGCTACATCGCTGAAAGCTGAATAAAATTTGTCTTTCCACCGAAATACGTCAATAAAGATTTTACCACATATAACTACAGCGCTGAATGCTGAATACAATTTGTTTTTCCACCGAAATACATCCCAAAAGATTTTGCCACATATAACTGCTTTGTTGAATAAGATTTGTTTTTCCACAAAATGCGTCAGTAAAGATTTTACCACATATAACTGCAGCACTGAACGTGGAATACAATTTGTTTTTCCACTGAAATAAATCACAAAAGATTTTACCACATATTACTTCAGCGCTGAATGCTGAATATAATTTGTTTTTCCACTAAAATACTTCAATAAAGATTTTACCACACATAACTGCAGCGCTGAACGCTGAATACAATTTGTTTTCCCACCAAAATATGTCACAATTTATTTTACCACAGTGCTGAATAAAATTAGTTTTTCCACCGAAATACATCACAAAAGATTTTACCAAATATAACTGCAGAGCTTAACGCTGAATACAAATAGTTTTTCCACCGATATACATCACAAAAGATTTTACCACATATTACTACAGCGCTGAACGCTGAATAAAATTTGTTTTTCTATCGAAATACATCACAAAAGATTTTACAACATATTACTACAGCACTGAACGCAGAATAAAATTTGTTGTTCCACCAAAATACTTCACTAAAGATTATACTACATGTAACGGAGCACAGAGATGGAGAGGGTCTTCGGATTCCCCCTGCACTATACGGACATCTCAGACATAAACCGCTGCTCCAAACAGCAGCTCCTGGAAAGGTCATGGAGCGTCCTGGTCATCCGGCATCTATTCGCCCCATTGAAGGATTATTTTCAAAGTGAGTAGAAGCCACACAGGGCCCCCACGCTGCACATTTATAATGGAGACATCATGGAGATTTTACCGCATATAACTACAGTGCTGAACACTGAATAAAATTGGTCTTTCGACCGCAATACGTCACAAAAGATTTTACCACATATAACTAGAGATGAGCAAATCGAAACTGACGAAGTCGATTTCGTCCAGAATTTCAGTAAAAATTAGATTCTGAACGAATGTGTTCCTTGTCATATTTCTAGAGAAAAAGAGAAAAATACATGCCGTTCACATTTGGCGTTATTTGCTCTAAAAACATTTATTGTCAGTTCAGTACAACACGAGAAAAATAGACGCTTTTCACATTTGGTGTTATTTGCTCTAAAAACATTTATTGTCAGTTCAGTGCAATACGCGAAAAATAGATGTTGTTTACATTTGGTGTTATTTGCACTAAAAACATTTATTGACAGTTCAGTACAATACGAGAAAAATAGACGCTGTTCACTTTTGGTGCTATTTGCGCTAAAAGCATTTCTAGTCATATTTGTATAGAAAAAGTGAAAAATACACGCCATTCACGTTTGGTGTAATTTGCGGTAAAACCATTTATTGTCATATTTCTAGAGAAAAATACACGCTGTTCACAATTGGGTGTTATTTGCGGTAAAACCATTAATTGTCATATTTCTAGAGAAAAAGAGAAAAATACACGCCATTCACATTTGGTGTTATTTGCGCTAAAAACATTTAGTGTCAGTTCAGTACAATACGAGAAAAATAGACGCGTTTCACATTTGGTGTTATTTGCAGCAAAAACATTTATTATCAGTTCAGTAAAATACGAGAAAAATAGACGTTGTTCACATTTGGTGTTAATTGCGTTCAAAACATTTATTGTCAGTTCAGTACAATACAAGAAAAATAGACGCCGTTCACATTTGGTGTTATTTAAACTAAAAACATTTCTTGTCATACTTCTAGAGAAAAAGAGAAAAATACACTCCGTTAACATTTGGTGTTATTTGCGGTAAAAGAGTTTCTTGTCATATTTCTAGAGAAAAAGAGAAAAATACACGCCGTTCACCTTTAGTGTTATTTGCGGTAAAACCAGTTGTCATATTTCTAGTAAAAAAGAAAAATAATGATGAAAAATACACGCCGTTCACAATTGGGTGTTATTTGCGGTAAAACAATTTACTGTCATATTTCTTGAGAAAAAGAGAAAAATACACGCAGTTAACTTTTGGTGTTATTTGCGGTAAAACCATTTATTGTCATATTTCTAGAGAAAATTACATGCCGTTCACATTTGGTGTTATTTGCGCTAGAAACATTTATTGTCAGTTCAGTATTATACTAGAAAAATAGACGCTGTTCACATTTGGTGTGATTTGCTCTTTGAGCGTTTATTGTCATATTTCTAGAGAACAGTTTACATTTGGTTTTATTTGCACATAAATTATTTAGTGGCCTATTTCAGTACAACATGAGAAATATATACTCAGTTCACGTTTGCTGTTCTTTGCGCAGAAATAATTTAGTGGCCCATTTTAGTACAAAAATAAAAATATATTTGTCGCTTTTAGGGGTGTTTTAATTTCCGTTTCATTTGTTTAGTTCACCTACAAGTATGTCAGGCAGAGAAGTGCCAGGCCATGCACAGAGGAGTCGCAGAGGCCTGAATGTTTCTGGTGCAAGCAGAGGTCGCAGCAGAGTAAGGGGTAGTGGCAGCAGTAGTCTCAGCGAGAGGCCTGAGCTCCCGGTGTCATTTAGCGGTCGTGTCTTGACCAGTAACTCTGCGGTTCTTGATTGGTTAACTCAGTCATCCACGTCATCCCAAGTGACATCAGACACCCCCAACCATCAGTCGGTGGGTTCGTCAGACACAACCCTTAGTTGGCATGGCCCAGGAGCAGGCCCTGTGCCCTCACCTGTCCTCAACCTGCCTCTGTCCTTTTCTGTTCCCTCACTGCGAGAAGTAGTATATGCTGTAGGCTCAGCTTCAAATTTCTCGAGGACAGTCAGCCCAGCCAAGATCTTGAGGAGACATCCGCCGCTTCCTCCTCAAGGCGGGCTAGTAGTGATGAGGAGAGTGGCACAAGAGCTTGTCCTGCGAGTGGTCAGGCTCCTGACCAAGAGGTCATTGCAGTAGTGATGAGCGGGAGGTGCCATATTCGATTTTGCAATATTTCGCGAATATTCGATTAAATATTCGTCATATATTCGTCGAAATCGAATATTCGTCATTATTCTATTTATCACAAATAATATGCAATTTGATTATTTGCGCATTGCGATTCGAACTTTTAACAGGTTATAAAGGCAACTTTCCTATTGGGTTGACTATCTAGAATTTATGAAGATAACGAATATAGCGCTATATTCTCTACTTCGTTAATTCTAGCAAGCCAACCAATAAGAAAGTTATACCCCGTTCAAAGTTTCATTCTCAGTATGCAGTATAACTTTCCTATTGGTTGGATTCGCGAGAACTGGAGTGATTTCATCCATCCTGAGCCGATGCTGGCTGCGGGAATCCAAGATGGTGCCGGCTCAGGATGGATGAAATCGCTCCAGTTCTTGTGAATCTCGCGAGAACTGGAGCGTCTTCTCCCTGGCTAAGAGCGGAGCGCGCTTATTATTTGCGCTCCGTGCCAGGGGGAAGGCAGACACGCCTGGGAGAATTTTTGCAGGCCCGTCCAGTTGAGCCGAATGGCTCATTAGCATACACGGCGGGAGATATTGAGGGGGGCACCGCGGACAAACGGGGGCACATATAGAAAAAAGAAGAGCAGAATAAGCACCACCGGGGGCGGGCAAGTTAGGGTATATCTTTAGTTTAACATGCATTTTCAGGTGAAAGGTCCTCTTTAACGAAGATAGAGAACATAGCGCTATATTCGTATTAGTTTTCTTTGTTAATTCTAGCAAGCCAAGTAAACTTGCCTATACACAGCTCTAAGTTGGATGCGCAATGTGAGAATATTAAGTATCTAACTTAGAGTGGAGTATATGCAACTTACTTATTGTCTGGCTGGGTAGAATAAACGAATATGACGAATACGAATATAGCACTATATTCTCTATATTCGTTTATTCTAGCAAGACAACCCAATAGGAAAGTTGACTGTACCCAGCTCTAAGTTGGATGCGCAATGCGAAAATATTACTTTACCTATTTTTGGCAATAAATAGAATAATTAGTCAGTATTCTATTTATTGCAAAAAATAGGTAAAATAATATTATTGCATTGCGAAATCCCCAAACAAAATTGAGCAATCAAAAATATGTAAATAAAAAAGGGAGACAGCGTGTCCAATTCCGTGAGGTTTTATTCCAGATGCAAAATTTTTGCTGCAGATAGCCATTGTCAATGCTTGACAAAAGCTATCTGCAGCCAAAATGTTGCATCTGGAATAAAACCTCACGGAATTGGACGTGCTGTCTCCCTTTTTTTTTCGTATTTTTGCTTTGTCAAGATGAGTCAGGCATGGATAAGCCAGGATTTCCACCGACCAATGCCTGATACATCAGACTAGAACATCCATGGTGTCACACCAACACTTTGACAAAAGAGAACGGTTTTTTGATGCTGCCACCCGCCTCATGCCACACAATGATTCTAAGTGATCCTTCTTTCACCCACCATCTTCCACTGGTAGTGATATTGCCACCCACCTCCCCACTCTGTAACCGTGTCACTCTGTGGTCTCCTGATGATGCTGCCGCCTCCACACTAGGTCACCGGGTCACTCTGTGGTCCTCTGATGCTGCTGCCTACCTCACACTATGTCACCTTGCCACTCTGTAGTCTCTTCATGCAGCTTCCACCTCCACACTATGTCGCCTTGCCACTCTGTTGCCTCCTGATGCTGCTGCCACCTCCACACTATGTCACCTTGCTACTCTGTGGCCTACTCATGCTGCTGCCACTTTCACACTATGTCACCTTGCCACTCTGTGGTCTCCTCATGCTGCTTCCACCTCCTCACTATGTTACCTTGCCACCCTGTGGTTTTCTGATGCTGCTGTCACCTACACACTATGTCACCTTGCAATTCTGTGGCCTCCTCATGCTGCTGCCACCTCCAAACTACATCACCTTGCCACTCTTTGGTCCCCTCATGCTGCTGCCACCTCCACATTATGTCCCCGGGTCACTCAGTGGCCTTCTGATGCTACTGCCACCTCCACACTATGTCACCTTGCCACTCTGTGGTCTCCTCATGCTGCTGCCACCTCCAAACTATGTCACCTTTCCACTTTGTGGTCTCCTCATGCTGCTGCCACCTCCACACTATGTCACCTTGCCACTCTGTGGTCTCCTCATGCTGCTGCCACCTCCAAACTATGTCACCTTGCCACTTTGTGGTCTCCTCATGCTGCTGCCACCTCCACACTATGACACCGGGTCAATCAGTGTTCTTCTGATGCTGCTGCCACCTCCACACTATGTCACCTTGCCACTCTGTGGTTTTCTGATGCTGCTGCCACCTCCACACTATGTCACCGGGTCAATCTGTGGTCTTCTGATGCTGCTGCACCTCCACACTATGTCACCGGGTCAATCTGTGGTCTTCTGATGATGCTGCACCTCCACACTATGTCATCTTGCCACTCTGTGGTCCCATGATGCTGCTGCCACCTCCACACTATGTCACCTTGCCACTCTGTTGCCTTATTATGCTGCTGCCACCTCCACACTATGTAACCTTGCCACTCTGTGGTCTCCTCATGCTTATTCCATCTCCACAATATGTTACCTTGCCACTCTGCGGCCTCCTGATGCTTCTGCCACCTCCACACTGTTATTGTGGCACTCTGTGGCCTCCTCATGATGCTGCTGCTGCCACCACTTCCACACTGTTATTGTGCCACTTCGAGGCCCCCTCCTGATGCTGCTGCTGCCGCCACCTCCACAGTATATTTGTGCCACTCTGTGGCCTCCTCATGCTTCTTCCACCTCACTGCTAATCATAGGGCCACTTTGTGGACTTTTTTTGCTGTTCCCAACCTCCCAACTTCATGACTGGACAACTATTTTTCCTTTCGGCCTGGATGACATAATCATTTCTTTGACACTACTTCTGATCTGTCAGAAGGAAGGAAAAATGAGATGCCCAACTGATGCTGTCTGCATAGCAGCTGTAAAGCCTGTATGGTCCCATCATAATTGTCTTGTAATTTGGTAGCCAAAAGCAGGAATGGGTACAAAACACATAAGACATGCTAATATTCCATTCATGTGTCATCTCTGTTTTGGATCCACTCCTGTTTTTTTTTGCTTTAGCAATACTACTGGATTACTTAGCAAATGCTAACTGAGTGAAGGTGGATGCTCAACAGAAAGGATCAATTTTTTGGGGGTTATTGTTCTGACGGATTAGAGGAAGGGCAAAATAATCAGTGACATCAACACAAACTTACTGCTGACACCTTCTACACTCTGTCGGGGGGCTCTACTTGTATAAGCGTTTAATAGAACAGGTTCTGTAGGCATCTATGTGGAATCAGCTGACGACGGTATAAAAGGAGTGTGCTTCTTCTTGGTGCCAACATCGATTTGTGAGTTCATAGTTGAGTTATTTGGTCTGTTTTGGCCCTGTGACTTCCCAAATAAGTGAAGTGTGCAGTGATTTTAAGAGCGACGCCTGTCATCTGCATGCAATACTAGCTCACAGTATTATTTCACTACCACAGCATTCTCCCTATGCGTGTTACTGCAAGGCACAGTGTTCTACACCACTATAAAAGCTCTCTGAAGCCAGGAAATAGCCATTTTTAAGGCGATTCACCACAAATAAATTCGGCAAACCGGCCGAATGGAATTTTTGAAAAATTAGTTAATCTCTAGTTAAGTGCACTGAGGGCAGGCCCAGGCTTCTCCACCTTTCTTTGACAGCCCAACCCTCTCTTTCTTGATTGACAGGGCTGGGTTCTTGTATAGTCATCTTTACAATCAAGGAAAAGTGGCTTGGACCTGCCCTCTGTGCACTTAATTGCTGATTTGCATATGGATTAAAGGTACTTTTTCTCCAGAGTGAAGCAAGAGCTGACCAAGTAAAATATATCATTACATTCAGCTGACCTACATAGTCCTACAAGACATTGACCTAGATTTACTAACCTTAAAGATGACTTACACTTAGACCGGCTGTTTAGACCTGCACCAGATATATCACAGGGTCTCAGGCTGGATGATACATGTGATGCAGATTCAACTGAACTAGCCCTTCAAGGAAATGTGCCTGGTCTAACAGTGAATTTTCTCGTGACAGTTTCTCTTTCAGAAAATATAACATTTGACAGAGAATATGTGAAATGTTTTATTCAATTAATTAACAGAATCTAACCGTAGTTTACAGCCCACATATTGTAGTTTCATTTCTTTATGGCCGGTATTAAGTTTCTGAGGCCAAGTAACCTTCTTGCCACTCTCTAAACTTCTTACATTTTTGTATTTTCATTAATGATATTTATAAGACGCTGGAAGAATCGTATGTGTGATGGTGACATTAAAGCTAAATATAAGTTTATAAAACACTTTCAATTTGAAAAAGTAAAAATTAGAAAGTTCTGAAATCTGCTCATGTTTTATTTGCTAATGTAATGTTTATTTGTCTTTAGAGATGAGCGAACACCTGGAAGTTCAGGTTCGGGAAGTTGGGCCAAACTTCCCGAAAATGTTCGGGTTCGGGATCCGAACTCGACACGAACTTTATCCTGAACCCAAACCCCATTGAAGTCAACGGGGACCCGAACTTGTAGGCACTAAAAAGGCTGTAAAATAGTCCAGGAAAGGGCTAGAGGGCTGCCAAAGGCAGCAAAATGTAGGTAAATCCCCTGCAAACAAATGTGGATAGGGAAATGAATTAAGATAAAATAAAATAAATAAAAATTGACCAATATCAATTGGAGAGAGGTCCCACAGCAAGGAATCATGCGTCATATCACCCACCACTAGAGTAGGCCACTTTCAGTTATTTCGGCCCCAGCACCCAGACAGAGGAGAGAGGTCCCACAGCAAGGAATCATGCGTCATATCACCCACCACTGGAGAAGGCCACTTTCAGTTATTTCGGCCCAGCACCCAGACCGAGGATACAGGTCCCACAGCAAGGAATCATGCGTCATATCACCCACCACTGGAGAAGACCACTTTCAGTTATTTTGGCCCCAGCACCCAGACAGAGGAGAGAGGTCCCACAGCAAGGAATCATGCGTCATATCTCCCACCACTGGAGAAGGCCACTTTCAGTTATTTCGGCCCAGCACCCAGACAGAGGAGAGAGGTCCCACAGCAAGGAATCATGCGTCATATTACCCATCACAGGAGAAGGCCACTTTCAGTTATTACGGCCCCAGCACCCAGACCGAGGATACAGGTCCCACAGCAAGGAATCATGCGTCATATAACCCACCACTGGAGAAGGCCACTTTCAGTTATTTCGGCCCCAGCACCCAGACAGAGGAGAGAGGTCCCACAGCAAGGAATCATGCGTCATATTACCCACCACTGGAGAAGGCCACTTTCAGTTATTTCGGCCCTGCACCCAGACAGAGGATACAGGTCCCACAGCAAGGAATCATGCGTCATATTACCCACCACTGGAGAAAGCCACTTTCAGTTATTTCGGCCCCAGCACCCAGACAGAGGAGAGAGGTCCCAGAGCAAGAAATCATGCGTCATATCTCCCACCACTGGAGAAGGCCACTTTCAGTTATTTCGGCCCAGCACCCAGACAGAGGAGAGAGGTCCCACAGCAAGGAATCATGCGTCATATTACCCACCACAGGAGAAGGCCACTTTCAGTTATTACGGCCCCAGCATCCAGACAGAGGAGAGAGGTCCCACAGCAAGGAATCATGCGTCATATCACCCACCACTGGAGAAGGCCACTTTCAGTTATTTTGGCCCAGCACCCAGACCGAGGATACAGGTCCCACTGCAAGGAATCATGCGTCATATCACCCACCACTGGAGAAGGCCACTTTCAGTTATTTCGGCCCCAGCACCCAGACAAAGGATACAGGTCCCACAGCAAGGAATCATGCGTCATATCACCCACCACTGGAGAAGGCCACTTTCAGTTATTTCTGCCCCAGCACCAAGACAGAGGATACAGGTCCCACAGCAAGGAATCATGCGTCATATCACCCACCACTGGAGAAGGCCACTTTCAGTAATTTCGGCCCAGCACCCAGACCGAGTATACAGGTCCCACTGCAAGGAATCATGCGTCATATCACCCACCACTGGAGAAGGCCACTTTCAGTTATTTCCGCCCAAGTACCCAGACAGAGGAGAGGTTCATTCAACTTTGGGTTGCACCGCAAGATCATGGTAAAGTTAAAAAAATGAGGATTCAATAAAGAAGTGCCCCGGAGTACAAAAATACATGGTTGAGGGGGAGGCAGTTATAAAAGTCTATTCTGCAAAAGGGAGGCACAGGTCCTGTGAGATCCATGCCTGGTTCATTTTTATGAACGTCAGCTTGTCCACGTTGGCTGTGGACAGGCGGCTGCGTTTGTCAGTAATGACGCCACCTGCTGTGCTGAATACACGTTCAGACAAAACGCGGGCCGCCGGGCAGGCCAGCACCTCCAAGGCATAAAATGCTAACTCTGGCCACGTGGACAATTTGGAGAGCCAGAAGTTGAATGGGGCCGAACCATCAGTCAGTACGTGGAGGGGTGTGCAGACGTACTGTTCAACCATGTTAGTGAAATGCTGCCTCCTGATAACACGTTCCGTATCAGGTGGTGGTGCAGTTAGCTGTGGCGTGGAGACTTTTTCACATTTATGCCATGCTAACCCTGCCCTTATAGGAGCTGACTGTGACACAGCTGCGTTTGCAACCTCTTGCTCCTCCTCTGCCTTCGCCTTGGGCTTCCACCTGTTCCCCTGTGTCATTTGGGAATGCTCTCCGGAGCGCGTCTACCAGCGTGCGCTTGTACTCGCGCATCTTCCTATCACGCTCCAGTGCAGGAAGTAAGGTGGGCACATTGTCTTTGTACCAGGGATCCAGCAGGGTGGCAACCCAGTAGTCCGCACACGTTAAAATGTGGGCAACTCTGCTGTAGTTGCGCAGGCACTGCAGCATGTAGTCGCTCATGTGTGCCAGGCTCCCCAGAGGTAAGGACAAGCTGTCCTCTGTGGGAGGCGTATTTTCATAGCCCTCCGTATCCCCCCAGCCACGCACCAGTGATGGGCCTGAGCTGTGTCGGGTGCCACCCCCCGACACAGGTGTGAACCTGCTTTATCCTCATCCTCCTCCACCTCCTCCTCGTCCTCTAGTAGTGGGCCCTGGCTGGCCACATTTGTACCTGGCCTCTGCTGTTGCAAAAAACCTCCCTTTGAGCCAATTCTAACAGACTGGCCTGAAAGTGCTAAAAATGACCCCTCATCCTCCTCCTCCTCCTCCTGGGCCACCTCCTCTTCCATTATCGCCCTAAGCGTTTTCTCAAGGGGACATAGAAGTGGTATTGTAATGCTGATAACGGTGTCATCGCCACTGGCCATGTTGGTGGAGTACTCGAAACAGCGCAACAGGGCACACAGGTCTCGCATGGAGGTCCCATCATTGGTGGTGAAGTGGTGCTGTTCCGCAGTGCGACTGACGCGAGAGTGCTGCAGCTGAAACTCCACTATGGCCTGCTGCTGCTCGCACAGTCTCTCCAGCATGTGCAAGGTGGAGTTCCACCTGGTGGGCACGTCGCATATGAGGCGGTGAGCGGGAAGGCCAAAGTTCCGCTGTAGCGCACACAGGCGAGCTGCGGCAGGATGTGAACGCCGGAAGCGCGCACAGACGGCCCGCACTTTATGCAGCAGCTCTGACATGTCGGGGTAGTTGTGAATGAACTTCTGCACCACCAAATTCAGCACATGCGCCAGGCAAGGGATGTGCGTCAAACCGGCTAGTCCCATAGCTGCGACGAGATTTCGCCCATTATCGCACACCACCAGGCCGGGCTTGAGGCCCACCGGCAGAAACCACTCGTCGGTCTGTTGTTCAATACCCCGCCACAACTCCTGCGCGGTGTGGGGCCTGTCCCCCAAACATATGAGTTTCAGAATGGCCTGCTGACGTTTACCCCGGGCTGTGCTGAAGTTTGTGGTGAAGGTGTGTGGCTGACTGGATGAGCTGGTGGAAGCAGAGGAGGAGGAAGCTGAGTAGGAGGAGGAGGCTACAGGAGGCAAAGAATGATGCCCTGCGATCCTTGGCAGCGGAAGGACGTGCGCCAAGGAAATCTCCGCCTGGGGCCCAGCCGCCACTACATTTACCCAGTGTGCAGTTAGGGAGATATAGCGTCCCTGACCGTGCTTACTGGTCCACGTATCTGTGGTTAGAGTGACCTTGGCGGTCCCGAGGCGGAGGAAGAGGCCGATGCAGCAGCAGAAGAGGGAGCAGGGGGAGCCTGAGTGAGTTCCTTGTTTTTAAGGTGTTTACTCCACTGCAGTTCCTGCTTTGCATGTAGATGCCTGGTCATGCAGGTTGTGCTAAGGTGGGCAAACCAGTTGGGTCTTGTCGTCAGCACATTGTTTAAAGAAGTGCCATGCCAGGGAACCCCTTGAAGCGGCCTTTGGGGTGCTCGGTCCCTGGTGGCGGTGGCCAGTAGCAGACGAACTCTCTTGGCGGCGGCTGTTCTGCTTTTGCCCCCTGCTCCCTCTTTTGCTATGCTGTTGGCTCGGTCTCACCACTGCCTCTTCCTCTGAACTATGAAAGTCAGTGGCACGACCTTCATTCCATGTGGGGTCTAGGACCTCATCGTCCCCTGCATCGTCTTCCACACAGTCTTCCTCCCTGACCTCCTGTTCGGTCTGCACACTGCAGAAAGACGCAGCAGTTGGCACCTGTGTTTCGTCATCATCAGAGACGTGCGGACTCCGATGAGGTAGTATTCCCATGTCCTCATCATCAGGAAACATCAGTGGTTGTGCATCAGTGCATTCTATGTCTTCCACCACTGGGGAAGGGCTAGGTGGATTCCCTTGGGAAACCCTGCCAGCAGAGTCTTCGAACAGCATAAGAGACTGCTGCATAACTTGAGGTTCAGACAGTTTCCCTGATATGCATGGGGGTGATGTGACAGACTGATGGGCTTGGTTTTCAGGCACCACCTGTGCGCTCTCTGCAGAAGACTGGGTGGGAGATAATGTTGCGAACGTGCTGGATCCACGGTCGGCCTCCCAATTGACTAGCGCCTGTACCTGCTCAGGCCTTACCATCCTTAGAACGGCATTGGGAACCTGAGGTAGTTGGTTCACTAGGACGTGTGGCTGTGGCAGAATGGCCATGTCCTCTCCCAGCACCAGAGGGTACACTAACACCTCCACGACCGCGTCCGCGTCCCTTACTAGATGTTTTCCTTATTGTTACCGTTCACCAAGCACCACAATAAGAAAAAAAATATTTGGCCCAATGTATTGATTTCAAATTCAGTTTTTTTTTTACAGGCACCTAACACTATCTGCCTATTTATTTATGCAGCGTATTACACTAATCCAGACACAGCAGTAACCACTGATTTAGGGGAATATCTCATTTACGCTGGGTTCACACCTGAGCGTTTCTGAGATGTGCGTTTTCCGCGCGTTTTTGTCGCACGTTTTACGCACGTTTTTGGCAATAGTGAACGCGCAAAATACATTTAAGTCTATGGGCCAAAACGTGCTACGAACGCCACAAAAAAAGCTCATGTACTTGTTTATGCGTCGGGCGTTTTTCAGCGCGTTCGAACGCGCTGTAAAATGCGAAAATGTGAACCAGTCCCATAGGGAAGCATTGGTTTGCATTGGTTATGCGTTTTACAGCGCGTTCGAACGTGAACTGAGGGTTAGGGCTAGTATTTAGGCCCTGGATGAAAGGTATCCTTTTATGGACAGATTTATACTTGGCTTGCAACAGCTCGAACACCAGATTCAGGGTATTTCTATTTTGGCAATTGAATTTGACCCCAGAACAAAATATATGTTTTTGCGGACACTATGAAACTTGGCCAGCCACAGCTGAAACCACTGATTTATGGTATTGCTATTTTGGCAATTGAATTTCAACCCAGAACAAAATATATAATTTGCAGGACACTATGAAACTTGGCCAGCCACAGCTGAAACCACTGATTTATGGTATTGCTATTTTGCCAATTGAATTTCACCACAGAACAAAATATACCCTGTTACGGACAGATTTAAACTAGGCCTGCAACAGCTGGAACACCAGATTAAGGGTATTGCTATTTTGGCAATTGAATTTCACCCCAGAACAAAATACATGTTTTGGCGGATACTATTATACTTTGTCAGCCACAGCTGAAACCACTGATTTATGGTATTGCTATTTTGGCAATTGAATTTCACCCCAGAACAAAATATACACTTTTACGGACAGATTAACACTTGGCCTGCAACAGCTGGAACACCAGATTCAGGGTATTGCTATTTTGGCAATTGAATTTCACCCCAGAACAAAATATACCCTTTTACGGACAGATTAACACTTGGCCTGCAACAGCTGGGACACCAGATTAAGGGTATTGCTATTTTGGCAATTGAATTTCACCCCAGAACAAAATATATGTTTTGGCGGACACTATTATACTTTGCCAGCCACAGCTGAAACCACTGATTTATGGCATTGCTATTTTGGCAATTGAATTTCACCCCACAACAAAATATAGCCTTTTACGGACAGAATAACACTGGGCCTGCAACAGCTGTGATACCAGATTAAGGGTATTGCTATTTTGGCAATTGAATTTCACCCTAGAACAAAATATCTGTTTTTGCGGACACTATGAAACTTGGCCAGCCACAGCTGAAACCACTGATTTATGGTATTGCTATTTTGGCAATTGAATTTCACCCCAGAACAAAATAAATAATTTGCAGGACACTATGAAACTTGGCCAGCCACAGCTGGAACCACTGATTTATGGTATTGCTATTTTGGCAATTGAATTCCCCCCCAGAACAAAATATACCCTGTTACGGACAGATTTAAACTAGGCCTGCAACAACTAGAACACCAGATTCATTGTATTGCTATTTTGGCAATTGAATTTCACCCCTGAACAAAATATACTCTGTTACAGACAGATTTAAAATAGGCCTGCAACAGCTGGGACACCAGATTCAGGGTATTGCTATTTTGGCAATTGAATTTCACCCCAGAACAAAATATATGTTTTGGCGGACACTATTATACTTTGCCAGCCACAGATGAAACCACTGATTTATGGCATTGCTATTTTGGCAATTAAATTTCACCACACAACAAAATATAGCCTTTTACGGACAGATTAACTCTGGGCCTGCAACAGCTGGGACACCAGATTAACACTTGCCGCCACGCTAACGCCGATGGGCGTCAGCGCGGCGGCTCTCTCAGGTCTCAGTCACGCCTATCGGCGTCATCTCGTGAGACCTGAGATTTCACATGAACGCGCGCGCGGCGTGCGCGCGCGTTCATGTGATCGGAGCCGGGACAACTGAAACTACAGCCTGCCAGCGCTGATCATGCGCTGGCAGGCTGTAGATGCGGAAAAAACCGCATTTAATCGCATATCAGACGCTGTTTTGTAAACAGCGTCTGATATGCCTGCTGTCTGCTCGTCTAGTGGTCCCTTTGTTTGGGACCACCAGAGGAAACAAAGGTAAAGTGCACCAATCACTACACACACCCCCCACCCCCATCACTGATTAACCCCTGATCACCCATGTCACCCCCCTGATCACCAATGTCACCCCCCCTGATCACCCCCTGTCACCCCCCCCTGTCACTAATCACCCCCCTACAGGCTCATTCAGACGTCCATATATGTTTTGCGGATCCATGGATCTGCGGATCCATGGATCTACGGATCCGCAAAATACGGACACCGGCAATGTGCTTTCCGCATTTTGCAGATCCGCACAGAACTATATAGAAAATGCTTTTTCTTGTCTGCAATTGCGGACAAGAATAGGACATGTTCTATATTTTTGTGGAACGGAAGTGCAGACCCGGAAGCGCGGATCCGTAATTCCGGATCCGAGCGGGACAAAGTCTGTCCCCATAGAAATGAATGGGTCCGCAATTCCGTTCCGCAAACAAAATTGCGGACGTGTGAATGGGGCATAAGGGTTCCTTATCACCGTCAGTTAGCTAGCTACTTGTTAGGTAGCTAGCGCCCAGCCCACCGCACCGCAGTCACTGATTTTGGCAGAGATTTTTTCATCCACATTGATCGATGCGAATGAAAAAATCTGCGCCGTTCATTTATTTTTATTTTTTTTCCAGCCCAGAGGCTGAACGGAAAAAAAAAATCTCATTACCCGTATGCTCAATATAAGGAGAATCGCAGAAACTCCTAATGCTGGCCATACGTGTAATGATTGCGGAGACCCTCAAATGCCAGGACAGTATAAATACCTCACATGTGACCCCATTTTAGAAAGAAGACACCCCAAGGTATTCCGTGAGGGGTATGGTGAGTTCATGCAAAATTTTATTTTTTGTCACAAGTTAGTGGAATATGAGCGGACACTGATTTATGGCATTGCTATTTTGGCAATTAAATTTCACCCCACAACAAAATATAGCCTTTTACGGACAGATTAACACTGGGCCTGCAACAGCTGGGACACCAGATTAAGGGTATTGCCATTTTGGCAATTGAATTTCACCCCACAACAAAATATAGCCTTTTACGGACAGATTAACACTGGGCCTGCAACAGCTGGGACACCAGATTAAGGGTATTGCTATTTTGGCAATTGAATTTCACCGCAGAACAAAATATATGTTTTTGCGGACACTATGAAACTTGGCCAGCCACAGCTGAAACCACTGATTTATGGTATTACTATTTTGGCAATTGAATTTCAACCCAAAACAAAATATATAATTTGCAGGACACTATGAAACTTGGCCAGCCACAGCTGAAACCACTGATTTATGGTATTGCTATTTTGGCAATTGAATTTCACCCCAGAACAAAATATATCCTGTTACGGACAGATTTAAACTAGGCCTGCAACAACTAGAACACCAGATTCAGGGTATTGCTATTTTGGCAATTGAATTTCACCCCAGAACAAAATATACTCTGTTACGGACAGATTTAAACTAGGCCTGCAACAGCTGGGACACCAGATTAAGGGTATTGCTATTTTGGCAATTGAATTTCACCCCAGAACAAAATATATGTTTTGGCAGACACTATTATACTTTGCCAGCCACAGCTGAAACCACTGATTTATGGTATTGCTATTTTGGCAATTGAATTTCACCCCAGAACAAAATATACCCTTTTACGGACAGATTAACACTTGGCCTTCAACAGCTGGGACACCAGATTCAGGGTATTGCTATTTTGGCAATTGAATTTCACCCCAGAACAAAATATATGTTTTGGCGGACACTATTAAACTTGGCCAGCCACAGCTGAAACCACTGATTTATGGCATTGCTATTTTGGCAATTAAATTTCACCCCACAACAAAATATAGCCTTTTACGGACAGATTAGCACTGGGCCTGCAACAGCTGGGACACCAGATTAAGGGTATTGCTATTTTGGCAATTGAATTTCACCGCAGAACAAAATATATGTTTTTGCGGACACTATGAAACTTGGCCAGCCACAGCTGAAACCACTGATTTATGGTATTACTATTTTGGCAATTGAATTTCAACCCAAAACAAAATATATAATTTGCAGGACACTATAAAACTTGGCCAGCCACAGCTGAAACCACTGATTTATGGTATTGCTATTTTGGCAATTGAATTTCACCCCAGAACAAAATATATCCTGTTACGGACAAATTTAAACTAGGCCTGGAACAACTAGAACACCAGATTCAGGGTATTGCTATTTTGTCAATTGAATTTCACCCCAGAACAAAATATACTCTGTTACGGACAGATTTAAACTAGGCCTGCAACAGCTGGGACACCAGATTCAGGGTATTGCTATTTTGGCAATTGAATTTCACCCCAGAACAAAATATATGTTTTGGCAGACACTATTATACTTTGCCAGCCACAGCTGAAACCACTGATTTATGTTTTTGCTATTTTGGCAATTGAATTTAACCCCAGAACAAAATATACCCTTTCACAAAATATACTCTGTTACGGACAGATTTAAACTAGGCCTGCAACAGCTGGGACACCAGATTCAGGGTATTGCTATTTTGGCAATTGAATTTCAATAGCTATATATGGAGTCAGGGAATGGACTCCTAAGCCGAACTAGAGTCCCGACACCCTCCCCTCTTCAGAGCAGGGGGTGCTTGGTTTAATGCTCGGGTTGTCCCATTGACTGGCGGACATCCCAAAGTGTTCTACTCGAGCACACAAGCACTTTGGTGCTCGAGCAACACCATTGGCTACCTGCCTCAGCTACCATTCTGATGCTGCCACACATCTGATACCAAGTGCTCCTTCTTTCACCCACCATTTTCAGCTGGTACTGGTATTGCTACCCATTTCCCACTCTGTCATCTTGCCTCTCTTTGGTCTCCTGATGCTGCTGCCACCTCCACACTATGTCACCTTGAAACTCTGTGGTCTCCTGATGCTGCTGCCTCCTCCACACTGTAATTGTGCCATTCTGTGGTTTCCTCATGCTGCTGCTGCCACTTCCACACTGTCATTGTGCCACCCTGTGGACTCCTCCTGATGCTGCTGCTACCGCCACCTCCACACTATGTCACCTTTCCATTCTGTGGTATCCTGATGCTGCTGCCACCTCTTCACTCTAACTATGCAACCCTGTGGCCTTCACCAGGTGCTGTTGTTGCCGCCACCCCTACACTCTTTCACTGTGCCACTCTGTGGCCTCCTCATGATACAGTTGCTGTTACTGCCACCTCCACCCGCTGTCATTGTGCCGCTCTGTGGGCTCCTCATGCTGCTGCTGCTGCCACATCCACCCTGTTATTGTGCTACCCTGTGGCCTCCTCCTGATGCTGCTGCTACCGCCACCTCCACACTATGTCACCTTGCCATTCTGTGGTATCCTGATGCTGCTGCCACCTCTACACTCTAATTATGCAACCCTGTGGCCTCCACCAGGTGCTGTTGTTGCCGCCACCCCTACACTTTTTCACTGTGCCACTTTGTGGCCTCCTCATGATACAGCTGCTGTTGCTGCCACCTCCACATTGTTATTGTACCACCCTGTTGCCTCCTCCTAATGCTGCTGCTGCCACCTCCTCGCTCTGTCATTGTGCAACTATGTGGCCTCCTCCTGATGCTGCTGCCACCTCCAGACTCACAATCCTTCCACCTCATCACTATGTCATAGGGACACTCTGTGGACTTCTCATGCTGTTCCCACCCTCCCCACTTCATGACTGAGCCACTATTTTGCCTTTTGGCCTGGCTGACATCATTTATTGGACCCTTCTTCTGATCTGTCAGAAGGAAGGAAAAATTAGATGCACAATGGATCCTGTATATGTAACAGCTGTAAGGCCTGCATGACATGGTCCCTATTTCGCATTAGAATTGGTTTACGATTTGGTGGCCAAAAGCAGGAGTGGGCATAAAACACAGAATACATGCAAATATTCCATTCACGTGTCATCTCAGTTTTTGATCCACTCCTGTTTTTTTGGCTTTAGCAATACTGATGGATTACTGATCAAATGCTGACCGAGTGAAGGAGGACGCTCAATAGACAGGATCCGTTTTTTGGGCGTTATTTTTCTGACAGATCAGAGGGAGGCCAAAATAATCACATCAGTCACATCAACACAAACTTACTGCTGACACCCTTTCCACTCTGTCGAGGGGGGGGGGCTCCACTTGTATAAGCGTTTAATAGAACAGGTTCTGTAGAAATCTATGTGGAATAATCTACCGACGGTGTAAAAGGAGTGCGCTTCTTCATGACTTTAACATTGACCTGTAAGGCTGAGTTCACACTTGAGTTAATTGGTCAGTTTTGGCACCGTAACTGCCCAAATAAATGAAGTGTGCAGTGATTCTAAGAGTGACCCCTCTCATCTGCATATCATACTGACTCACAGTATTGTTTCACTACCACAACAGACTCCCTATGCGTGTTACTGCAATGCACAGTGTTCTACACCACTATGAAGTTTCTCTGCAGCCAGGACATAGCTGTTTTTTTATGCGATTCACCAACTAATTTTTCTAAAAATTCGGCGAACAGGCCGAATCGAATTTTTGAGAAATTCACTCCTCTCTACCCAGCACCCCCGACAATCAGCTGTACGAAGAGAAGGCACGTCCCATGTGCACATGCTGTCTCTCTTCATGCTCACTGCTGTTATATCTACAGTGAGCAGGAAGAGAGACAGGAGACGCCATGCGCTGATCGGCAGGGGTGCCAGGTGTCAGAGCTCCTGCGGATAGGTCATCAATATTAAAAGCCTGGAAAACCTCTTTAAAGATGGATGTATGGTTTATTACATTTATGGGTTTCCTTACTTTTTCTCCCTGCACTGTGGATGTTTACTCAATTTGCTCAAAAAACAACATGAACAGTACACATGTTTCTGTGTTATTAATTTAGTTACATTGTGTTTGTCTATAACTATGACTGAGTTAACAAGAGAACATTTTTATAGTCATCAATGCAGGAATTCATTTATGTCACTAACTTTGTCTCACCACTGTACAGTGAACCACAAGGATATAGCTATAGAAATGTCCCTGTAGCATTAACACCTGGGACATGGTGTCTGAGGGGGTTTAAAGAACCCTTTCCACATAAGAAGCCAACAATATTATAAATGGCATGTGTGGCATTTAGGAACATGTTACCGATTTACCATTGAGAGGAGTTTAAAGCTTTGCCTCCAGTGATACATTCCTTTTAAGCTATGAAATCATATTTTTTTTGTACATTGACCATACAGCGAACTAGTCTTGCACGTCCCAATTGAGCAATGACTCTTTAATATGCCACTTAGTCTGGTCACTGTTGGCTTTCACATGGAATTGAACATAATTTTATATTGTCATTATTTATTTAGGATGCTTAGCATAATGTAAATGTTCAGATAATAAGTCGAACGTTCATTTGTGTGATATGTGTTAAGTTTCTAAGACAACTCATTCCAGTTTGCTGCACTTTGTCACACAATGTGCGGAAGTGCAGCTGTCAAGGGCAAAGCATTTTCTGCTCTGGTTATTACTTGATAAGAATTCCATATAACTCAGGAGGAAGACTCTCCGAGAGATTCTGTCCTTGAATGGAAGTCATTCCATTCTCATTTGTAGAAGTCTACCTCTATAAAAGTTGAGGGGGCTGATTTATGAATGTAGGCATTTCTTTCCCTTTGTTATTATTTAACCATAGGTCACAAAAGAAATGAGTAGGTAAAATGATTTACAGCATTTAGTTAAATTACACAAAAAAAAGATCTTTGCAAGTTAGTTTTTTAAATATTTAATAACACATTCTACAGATTCCCATTATAGTGTATACTTAAATCTGACCTTCAGATGCTAGATATGATATTAGATATAGAGGCTATTTGTAGTGTTGAGAGAAACCGAACTATAAAGTTCGGGTCTGTACAGAACTTTTCGGTGTTTGGGCATTTAACCCCTAAGTGACCACCCATAAGCCTTTTTATGGTGTTCACTAAGGGGCCTCTGTCTCCCATCCGCACACTGCAAATGCGATCGCGGGGTGCCAATGTGTATGAAGGCTGCCTGGGGTCTGATATAGGCCCCAGACCAGCCTTGAGTATTGTCAATGTCAGAATAGCATTGCCATTAAAATGCAATGCACTATCCCTATAGTGCATTGCATTTTAAAAGCAATCAAAAAGGTGCCTGTTATAGTCCCCTTGTGTTTAAAAAAAAACTAATTTATAAAAAAAAAATTAAATCCCATAAAAAATTACACTTTTTTTTACATTGAAAATACGCTTTTCAATGAAAAAATTGCAAAAAATTATCTTCCCCATATGTTTGGTATTGCCACGTCCGCAATGACCCGGACTACATAAATATCATGTAAATTGTCCCCTATGGTGGACGCCGTAAAATTTAAATAAAAAAAAGAACAGATTTGCTCATTTATTCTTAGTTGCCATCGAAAAAACGTAATAACAAGAGATCAAAAAGCACCATTTACTCCAAAATGATACCAATTAAAAATACAAGTCATCTCCCAAAATTCAAGCCCTCAAACAACTTCATATAAAGAAAAATAAAAAAGTTATGGGTCTTGGGAAGTGGCAATGCAAAAACATTTTTTTCTTTAAAAAAAGGGGTTTTATTGCAAAAAAGTAATAAAACGTAAAAAAAAACTATATGTATTTGGTATCACTGTAATCATGCTGACCCAGAGAATAAAGATATTATGTTATTTATACCGAAAAATGAACGCCGTAAAATTTATAATGTAAATATGCAGCGGCAGTATGGCTGTTTTCCAATCTCCCTCCCAGAAAGAGTTAATAAAAGTCAATCAGAAAGTTATGTTTACCCCAAAATGGTGCCATTAAAAACTACAACTTGTACCGCAAAAGACAAGCCCTCATAAAGCTATATAGACGGAAAAATAAAAAGTTATAGCTCTTGGAACGAGAAGATGATATGAAGAAGAAAAACGCTTGGTCAGTAAGGCCCAAAACAGACTGGTCACTAAGGGGTTAATAAAGCTTTTGAAAGACAGGAAACAGGCAGCTGAAGCGAAGGAGAATATTAGGAATCTGGCCATTTGTTTTGTGGGTGACCTATTATCATTTTATATGGGTGCAATACACCAGCTTTGCACCCCTGACACAGAAATAAATTAGTTAATCTGGCTGTTAATTCTGTGGGTGACTTATAGTAGTTTTGTGTGGGTGCAATGCACCATTTTTGTACCCCTGACACAAAAATATAATAGTTAATCCATCTTTTAGTTCGATGGATGACATATACCCATTTTTGGTGTGAGATACACTTGCAATTTATACGTGACAGAGAAATTAATATAATTATTCTGACTGTTAGTTCGGCAGGTGACTTATACCCATTTTTGGTGTGAGATACACGTGCACTGCATACGTGACAGGAAAATTAATATAGTTAATCATTCGGTTAGCTCGGTGGGTGACATATTCCCATTTGTGGTGTGCGGTACACCTGCACTGACTGCATATGTGACAGGGAAATTAATATAGTTAATCCGTCTGTTAGTTCAGTGGGTGACAAATACCCATTTTTGGTGTGAGATGCACCTGCACTTTATATGTGACAGGGAAATTAATATAGTTAATCCGTCTGTTAGTTCAGTGGGTGTGACATATTCCCCTTTTTGGTGTGAGGTACGCCTGCACTGCATAAGTGACAGGGAAATTAATATAGTTAATCTGTCTGTTAGTTTGGTGGGTGACCTCAAAGAACGAGGAGAGCATCAAATTAGAGACGTGGCCCTGGTCATAGTGTTGCTGGTGCTAGTGGAGCTCCTGTTGCAGGGAGAGGACGTGGTCGATCTGTGCCAGCTACACGCCCAAATGAAACATCTTCCTCAGGTGCACGTAGGCGAAAGGACGTTCAGCGTAATTTTGTAGGCCCGAATTCCGGTGTACGAATGGTGAGGCTAGAACAATTAGAGGCGGAAGTAGATTGGATGGCTGACAGTGCCTCCAGTTCCTTCACATTGTCTCCCACCCAGTCCCCTGCTGAAGCCGCAGAGTTGGCACCTGCAGCCCATGGGAATCTGTCTTTGACCTCACCCCCTTGCAAATCAGCCAAGCAGTCTGAGCCCCAAGTCATGCAGCAGTCTCTTACGCTTTTTGATGACTCTGCTGGCGGTGTTTCCGTGGGCCATCCACCTAGCCCTGACCCAGAAATGGAAGATATTGAGTGCACTAATGCTGTTTCAGGATGTAGACATGGGAGTATCACCACAGCACGTCTCTAATAATGATGACGAAACACAGGTGCCAACTGCTGCGGCTTTCTGCCGTGTTCAGACCGGCCAGGAGGGTATGGGTGAGGAGTGGGTGGAAGATGATGTGGAGGATGATGAGGTCCTAGACCCCACATGGAATCAAGGTCATGCGCGTGACGTGTGCAGTTCAGAGGAAGAGGTGGTGGTCACACAGCACCAGCCGCACAGCAAATGAGGGAGCAGGGTGCAAAAGTAGAGTGGCCCTCCCCTAGCCACTATGCCTGCTACTGCCCACCGCACCCCGGGAATGAGCACACCAAAGCCAGCTCCATGGAGTTCCCTGGTGTGGCAGTTCTTCAGACAATGTGCTGACGACAAGATGCAAGTGGTTTGCACGCTGGGCAATTAGAGCTTGAAGCGAGGCATAAATGTTCTAAACCTGAGCACCATCTGCATGACCAGGCATCCAAAGCAAAGCACAAGCTGTAGTGGAGTACACACCTGAAAAACCACAAAAAGATCTCAGACTCCTCCTGCTCCCTCTTCTGCTGCAGTCTCGGCCTCTTCCTCCTCCTCTGGAGTGACAGTGGCACCTGCCACCCCGCAAACAGAGGATGTGGCAGCAACACCACCACCTCCACCACTATCACCCAGCATGTTCACACTGTCCCATGGAAGCGTTCAGCTGTCCATCCCCCAAACACTAGCGAGAAAGAGGAAGTACCCCCCCTACTCACCTGTACTCCCTGGCCATGATGCCTGCTCGAGACCTGAGTAAACATGATATGTAAAGAACCAAAAGAACTACAATCTATTGTACATGTGCAGAGGATATCACAAAAGGGTTAATGCATCTTTGATAAAGAACAAGATATCTAGTCAGTATAGTTGTTACTTAAGTAGAAGTTCATGATCCGTCAGTCAACAATTGTGTCTTAATGTGCTGGGAAGTAAATGTTGTGACCAATTATGTAGATGGATTATATTATATATGCATTTAAGTGTATGGGGGAAGTGAGTCATTCCATGCAGTCCCTGACAGCATTTTATCTGCGGAATAATTCAGCTTGATAAAAAGTGACAAAAATAGAACATTTTTCTACATCGAGAGCTGTAACACACATAAAGTGCATATTATAATGTACATAATTGATGATAAACGCGCTTGATGTGTGTGAGGATTCCAAATTGCTTGTATTAAGCAATATCAAATATGTTACCTATAGTATATAGATTTATTATATCTACAACATGCTTGAGCTGAAATGTAACATACCACATGTATGCAATTTATTCATCATTAAGCTATAGGCATACATGAAGCCGTCACTACATGAAGGATCAGAATGATGCATTACTACAGTAATTTCTTTGGAGTGGTAACTACCAGGTCGAGTCACATTATTATGACCACTTCCTACTTTCTATGTCGGCAGAGTGTAGCTCATGAAGGAAGTCACGTGTGGTTTGCTGTCTTGGTGGATATATATGGTGTGCGTTAGGTTATCCTTGTTGCTCTCCTGTGTAAAAGGGACGATTTATCAGGATTTCGAAAAGGGATAATTATTGGCTTTTGGGTCAAGGATGGCAATATTTTTGAAACTGCGCAGTTTGTGAACTGTTCTGCTGCTGCTTCGGTGAAAGTGTATGGCGAGTGGACGAATGGCAGCATTGTGAATAAACAGCAGAGCACTACATGCCATTGATTTAAGATGTGAATGTTGGCTATGAAGACGAACAAGGGCTGACCAACACCCTACAGTGGAACAGCTTACTGCCAAAATGAACCAGAGGACTACCATATGTGTGTCTAAAACAACAGTTTAGTGAAACCTACTACTCATGGGGCTCCAAAGCAGACGGATGGTCACTGCACCTCAGCTAATGAAGTTGCATTGGCACTAAAGGTTTCAATTTTCGCTGCCCTATTGGACCTTCACTGATTGGCAAAGGGTTGCCTTCTCTGATGAGTCACATGTTCTGCTTTATTGAACAGATGGACGTTGGCATGTCAGGTGACAAACATGAGAGAACAAACGCCCTGCCACCATTGGTCCAACATGCAAAAAAGGAGGCAGCACAACCTCTGGTCAATACCTTGTAATAGTGCGGCGGTGCAAGTGGTGTTAGATCCGATCTCTGATCCCTGATTGATGTAATCAAAAAAAGGTTTTCCACAGCACTCTTGTAGTTGATCTTTTAAATCTTCTTTATTTTCCCAGTGTGCAACGTTTAGACTTCTCTGAGTCTTTTTTAAGCATAAATGTTGCACACTGGGAAAATAAAGAAGATTTATAAGATCAGCTACAAGAGTGCCGTGGAAAACTTTCTTTTGATTACTGCCACCATTGGTGGAACAAGACAAGCTGGTGGTGTAAATATTATGGTATTGGGTATGTTTTCAGATCATTATGGGATATTCAAATAAGACAATGTGACATGCCACATTGGGAAACGGTTGGCCAATCAGTTAATCCGAGGGTGGATAGCACAGAGATAACACCTATATTGATCAATGTAAGTGTTATTTCTCTGCCATCCACCCCCTGTATAAATAAAAAAAGGGGGTGTTTTATCACCATTTTTCAGGAACCTTTTGCATTATAAATCTGCACTTTGTGTTGGGGATTATGGATTATCTTTATGTCCTTTTTTGTGTATGGTCATGAATCAGTAAAAGAGCTCTTATTGATGCTACAATTTTGGTTGTGGATGATAGTTATGCTGGATGACCTTCACCCGATACCTATTATTAATAACTTCAGGACTATTGTGTGCATGAATGGTCTAAATAGCTTGACATTTCTAGTGACTTTTCTCTTGTTTGGTGTTCTATATTATCAATTTCAGTGAATTAATGATTGCAAGAGCATGACCAAGACTTCCAACTACTACCCTGGCCTCCTAATTCCCTAGACTTGAACCCAATTGAGCATTGTGGGACCACCTTGATTATCATATTAGCTCTATGGATGGCCCCCCCCCCCCCCACACACACACACACCCTCCAGTGGGGAATGCACTTTATTCAGATTGGCTCCAGTTACCTGTGACAACCTACCAGGACAATATTGAGTCACTCTCGGCCCATCTAGCTGCTGTCCATGCTGCACACACCGGTTACTCTGGATATTAGCTGGTGGTCAGAAAAATATGACTGAACTCTGTGTAAGGAATATACATATGTGAAGTCGACTAAGCCAGATATTGCAGATGTGTGTTACAGATCAGTGCGTGTGGACCCAGAGTACCAAATAACTGGTTTGGATTTGGGCTAAACCCTAAGGGCATTATTTTGGTGCTCCTCTGGTATTTACCCTTTAATCACTGTACAGGGATCAGGACTTCACAGCAGGGGAACAACCAGAGCTTTTTTGGATAGTTCTAGTGTACTTGGCAGCTGACCTACTTGGGTCAGGAATCTGTTTTTGCTTTTTTTTTCTTTTTCTCTGTTTTCCTAGAGCCATAATTTTTTTTATTTTTCTGTTCACATAGCCAAATGAAAACGTGTTTTTGTGGGATAAGTTTCACTTTTTAATGGCACCATTTTATATTGCATATGATGTAGTGGGAAGCTGTACAAAATGCCATATAGAATGGAATTGGGGGAAAAAAAGCAATTCTGCCATAGTTTAAAGGGTTTAATCAGGGGCGGACTGAGAACAAAAAGTGGCCCTGGAAAAAAAGGTAAAAGTGGCCCCATGTTGCAGACGGGTCTAAATTGACAGAAAGCTGGGCAACATAATCAGGCAAGGACAACAAAAGTAGGCAGGGTCAGAAATACCATAGTGCAGAGCAATATACTGCCCCAGCTGAACCAAAAAGCACAGTGTACCACAAAATACTGCCATCTGCTCCACAATATTCAACTGCATCACTGTCCTTAGGACGATATAGTTGAATTCAGGAGGGCACCTGTAGCTGCTGGCCAGATGCGTAAGAGAGAATCAGATCATTATGTACCCCGCTTCCGGCTGTGAGAAGGGCTTGGGTGGCCCTCCTTCATTGACCCACAGGGAAATTTCATATGGCCAATCTGCCCCTGGGTTTAATTTTTAAGGCATTTTATGTGGTAAAACTAACCTGTCAACTGCAATCTCTTGGTCAGTATGAACCCAACAATGCCACATTTTTCCTGTTTTTTAATACTTAAAAAAAAAAACTTTATTTTGCATCGCCATATTCTGACCCTCATTGATTTTTCATATTTATCTCTACAGAGCTTTTTGAGGGCTCATTTTTTGCAAAGAGATCTGTAGTTTTTTTATTGAAAATGAAAATACTGTAGAGCAGCCATTTATTTATTTTTTGTTTTTTATGGCTTCCATCATGCAAGATAAATACCGTACACTTATATTTTAACAGTTCAGGCATTTTAGGACACGGGGAAACCTAGGATTTTTAAATTTTATTGTTCATTTTATTATTTTTAATATGGGGAAAGGTGGGTGATTGAATTTTTAAGAGCTGGATATGATATGAAAGCTTGCTGTGATTGGTTGCCATGGGCAATGAGCATGGTTTTTCTTTTACACAGTTTTTGATATTTCTGCCCCAATGAAACTGTCCAAAAGAAAAATGTCTTTTATTTCCCATGGTAACCAATCACTGCACAGCTTTCATTTTATATTCTGAAAAATAAAAGTTGGGCTATGATTGATTGCTATTGATAGCAAAGACCGGTCTTATCAATTATATATTTTTCTTTTACAAAGGTGATCTGCACCCACTGTCACTGTTGGTTCACATGCCAATGTTACTACTGAGGCCAGTCATTGGCTGCAGCAGTGCACATGACCTTATTCATGCAGAACTTAACAGATGGAGACTGAAAGTCCAGTAAAGACAGCCATGGAACCATATAGTTGGAATGGAGCAGCAAAGAGCAGGCAAATGATAGATTTCGTCACAGATACAGCTGGGAAGGAATAATGTCCCATGAAAAAATATTCTATAGTTTTCAAACTAACACCTGGATCTTAATACTGATGTATTTGTATGTAATTAAAAAATTATTGTAGCTACATAGTTATTCAATAAAATGTATCTGTATAGAGCCACCTGCTGTTTATTCTAGTTCTAATTTGTCTGTCCTGCTCCCTGAGATGGAAGCACATGCTCAGTTCCATCCTTCAACTGCCAGGAGCCACAGCAGAAAGGACACATCCCTTTGATCTGCCAGCTTGAAATACGTCTAGCAAAACAATTGGAGCAAAAAATGAGAAAATCTCAAGTTCCATATGAGGTACAGGTTTGGTTCTAGCTTTGTTAGAGGTTGTCATGTACTAGATGATGTATGATTTTCATGTTTTACCTTAATAATGACATAACCCCTCTAAATCTGCATGACACAGGTAAATGGGACATTATAAGGGAAAACATTTGAAGTGGGGCACAAAATAGACACTGAAAGGGTAAGGCGGGAGGGTAAAATACATTTTATCATAGTTTATGTCTTTATTATTATATAGTGCAAGTTATACAACATTTACTTTTGTGAAGTATTCCCATTGTTAACGACTTGGCAGCCTAAGAAAAAAATATTCTACTATTCTTTATATTCAGAGTATAATAGAAATGGAGCCTCCAAATATCTTTCAGATAAATAGGTTGTGAGTACCGTAGAACACAATGAGAACCAAATTAATAAAAACAATAAATTAGCCCATTTTTCCCACACAATGGTTTGTTACGTAGTCTATTTTCTCCCGTTACGGGTTAAATATTTTATTTTTACTTGCATGTGCGGTACAGCATCTGACTTCACATTTTATGATTTTGGATAATGAAGCATATATCATGTGTGCGGTTTGAACTCGATGTGTCAGCATATGATGTATCTTGTTTTTCACACACAATTGACCTCATTTTGAATAGCTTTCCACAAAATTACCAGGCATACACCAGACAGGAGACTAAATTGAAATCTGCAGTCGTTTCAGGCATTCCGAAACACGGAGAAAACTACTATAACTACAGCGAATGTGATATTTCATCTCATCAAATACGGCAGTAATTTGTTGTGCAAAGTAATTCTATGAGAACATCATAAACTCCCCAAAAGTCTGTCTGCATCACCACCAATAAATGGCATCCTCAGGTCGTAAAAATGTGTTACTTTTTATGGGTTTCCATAATCATTTAATACTGTAATCTGTGAATTGAAATAGCAGTGATCATGCAAGATAGCTCAGTAAGAGCACAAATAAAATTAAATGTTAGATTAGGTCCAGGATATAACATGCGAGCTTGCCTCTGTTATGTTTTATCAGCACTTTCTCAAAAATGACCAAAACCTCTAATGACCAAAACCGATATTGGGGACATTGTTGTTCATATTTTAAAGGATGAAACCTCTTAACGATGTCAATGAAAGCAAAAGTGATCTTGGAAAAGAAGAGAAAGAGGCTTTCAGACTCAGGCCTTCTATAGGTAGCAGAGACTTGAGCTCAGAGCCTATGGCTCCATTCCACAAAGACATCAGCTATCAATGTGCTGCCACATGGCGCCTACAGATATGTCCAATTTACATTAGCTAAAATTTGGTTGAGGACTCCGATTTCTCATGAAACAAATTCAACACCATATTGTGACATTCTGGCAAAACACTTGACTGGCTGCAATTCACAGCACAAACCATGGGAGGCCACACACAGACAAGTATAGGATAGATATCTCGTGATATAGTATTGCAAAATTATATATATATATATATATATATATATATATAATTTTAAACTGCTCATCTGGCACCGCATATCTCCAAGAGGAAATGTAAGTGTTAGATTCAAGACCCCAGCAGCCATGACTGTCAGTAAGTGGCAGCACCAGCGCCCAGTTTCCATAGCAACAAGGCCAGAGCTCCTGGTTCAGGAGGGCAGGCCAATCAGATGCAGATAATGTCATGCAGGTCACGTGACTCATGGTGCATCATGTGACCTGCAGGGTGGGTTATTAAACAGCTAACTGCTGGACCCAGTTGCCTTTAATTTGGTCTATTAAGCCTCACTAGCCTGTTTGCCTCTGTATTATTCTCTGGTATTCACTACTCACACAACATGAAGTGCATTAACATTACATTGCCAGCTTTCCTTTATTGAATCTTTCTATTTAAGATTTATAATGTGTACCAAAGATTCAGGGTTTCCTGATGCATCCTGAGTGATGTTTCGGGGGACATGGCCCTTACTCATGTGGGAGTCATGAGGCAAACATGGATGGTACAGGAAACTCAGCGTCTTCGGTATACTTATTATAAAGCCTGACCATGAAGATTAAACAAAGATACCGCATGTTGTGTGATAAGTAGAGATGTCGCAAACACAAAATTTTCCGTTCCGCAAATGTTCGCGAACGGGCGAACCGGGGGAACTGCCATAGACTAAAATAACCCACAGGGACTCTTTCTGGCCACAATAGTGATAGAAAAGTTGTTTCAAGGGGACTAACACCTGGACTGTGGCATGCCGGAGGGGGATCTATGGCAAAACTCCCATGGAAAATTACGTAGTGGACGCAGAGTCGGGTTTTAATCCATAAAGGGCATAAATCACCTAACATTCCTAAATTGTTTGGAATAACGTGCTTTAAAACATCCAGTGTGTGTATACGATCAGGTATGATGTTGTATCGATCAGGTAGTGTAAGGGTTACGCCCGCTTCACAGTGACAGACCAAACTCTGACAGACCAAACTCCCCGTTTAACGCATCGTAAACAACCGCAAACAGTACATTTGCACAACCGCAAACACCTCATTTGCACAAGGTTGAATACCAAGCTAGCCATGTCCCGTTCCTTGTCCTCACTGACATCATTGAAGGTCTCTTCCTCCACCCAGCCACGTACAACACCAAGGGTCCCCGAAAAGTGACAACAAGCCCCCTGGAATGCCTGCTGTGGTTGGTCTTCCACTTCCTCAAAGCCACCTTCCTCCTCTAACTCCTCTTCTTCAGACTCCTCTCTCTGCGTTGCCGCAGGTCCAGCAATCGAAGACGACAAGGCTGCTTCTGGTGGTGATGGTGACCACAACTCTCCCTCTTCATGCTCATCTACGGCCTGATTCAGCACTCTTCGCAGGGCACGCTCCAGAAAAAACGCATATGGGATGAGGTCGATGAAGTTGCCTTGGGTTTGACTGACCAGGTTTGTCACCTCCGCAAAAGGACGCATGAGCCTACAGCCATTGTGCATGAGCGTTCAGTAACGCGGCCAAAAAATACCCAGCTCCGCAGAGGCTGTCCTCTTTTTTTTTTTATTAAAAAAATCTGTTCTTACCAGTTTAATCTCTGTTTTGTCCCCTATCAGGGGCCGGTGTATGGAATAGATTTTAGGAACTGGGAGATGGAAAAAGATGGTTGGTCGGTTCCTTCCAATTTGGGGCACTGCGCGTGCACCGCGCTGTGTACTGTGCCACCAATACAATAGTGTGAACTACTATTTTTACCAGTTTAATCTTTGTTAAGTCCCCTATCAGAGGACGTGTATTGAATTGAATCCTTGCATGGGGAGATAGAGAAAAAAGCTTGCTCTGTCCACTTCCTTCTAATTTCGGGCACTTGTAATGGAATTTGCCACCAATGCAACTAGTGTTAACTAAGTACTATTCCTATCAGTTTAATCTCTGTTTTGTCCCTTATCAGGGCTAGGGCCGGTTTAGTGAATAGATTTTTGGAACCGGGAGATGGAAAAAGACCCATGCTCGGTCCACTTCGTTTGAATCTTAGGTCACTGCGCGTGCGCCGTGCAATGTACTGTGACACCCTATATGAGTGGTGGGCAGTGGGCACAGTACAGTCTGTGGGCCTGACACAAACTGGCAGCAGGGGCATAGCATGGGGGGGGGGCGAGGGGGGCCGTTGCCCCGGGCGCCAAACTGCAGGGGGGCGCTGGCTGCTAAAAGTAAGTTTCAGGCTCTCTCTCTCTGCCGGACCCTGCTCAATGGCCTGAGAGCTGTTTGGTAGCGTGCCACACCCTGATGATTCATTTGTGCAGCTGCGGCGCACTTCAGTTAACATAGGCTGGCTCCCTCCGGCTCTGACCACTTTCCAGGCGGGAAACACAATGCTGAGCATGGGAGCCAGCAGAAGCCAGAAAAAGATTGCCACGAGGAGGCGGCGGCGGCGCTTCAGACAGACAGAGTCTTCTCTTCTTCACTTCAGCTCCAGAGAAAACTTGAGTCAGTCAGCCTGAGCCTAGAGTTTTCCACTCAGTCCAGACTACAAAACAGAGGTAGAGGGGGAGCCAGGCAGCTGCTGCCCCTGTGCTGAGGCTGAGTTAGTGATTAAGTTGGGTGTGTGTGGGAGGATGGTGGCTGGTGGGTTTACAGTGTGCCCTGTCTGGGCATGCAATAATAAGGGTAGTAAATCAATGAGTGCCGTGCTAGAGCTCTGCCAGGCCAAATAGGTAGCATGGCAGTCTGGTATTCATGGTTCTGATGTGGCAGGATAACCTTACCAGAGGCACTGAGACAGTACTGCCTCTGGGATGCCATCTGCCCATCTCTACTGTATTAGGCCTACCCAGGGCCAGGGCTTTTATGGACAGCAGAGATGGGCAGATGGCATCCTAGAGTCAGTACTGTCTCTGGTCATCCTTCACCAGCACCCTGACTGCCACCTGCTTGGCCTGCCTGGCTCTCATGGCACTTCACTGCATACCTGCTGTTTGGCTATCAGCTTCCTCTTCACCTCATGTCCAGACAAGGATCTCTGCAGTCGCTGACCAGGTTTTTGGCTACTTTAGCATTAGTGGCAGGGCAGTCCTGCACTCGGGCAGGCTGTTCCGGCGGTTGAACAGCCTGTTGGATCCTGCCGCTGATTTACATGTGCCCCCGGACTGACGATCCATCCCTATTGACTATAATGGGGGCAGTGGTGGAGTTCTGGCGGCCTCTTACTGTGTGCTGCCGCTGGAACTCCACCGCCACCCCCATTATAGTCAATGGGTATGGAGCGGCAGTCCAGAGGCATGTGTAAACTAGCGGTGGGACAGATACATCAGGCTGTTCCACCGCCGGAACAGCCTGCTGGACTCCCCTGCCACTAATGTGAAAGTAGTCTAAGTATTGCGGTATATGTCTCTTTTATAGAATTAGTGGTAATATTGGTCTTGGTATGCTGTGGGGCGTCATTCTAAAAAAAGGCGCATGTACAAAAGTTAGGGGGAGCCATACTAGGTTCGTCCCGGGTGCTGGCAACACACGCTACGCCACTGACTGGCAGGCAACTGCAATTATATAAAAGGGTAACAAGTAAATGACTTTTTTATCTGCAAGGTACTGTGCCACCCGATATGATTGGTGGGCACTGGCAGTGGGCACAGTACAGTCAGTGGGCCTGACACACACTGGCAGGCAACTGCAATTATATTAAAGGGTAAAAATTAAATGACTTTTTTATCTGCAAGGTACTGTGCCACCCAATATGAGTGGTGGGCACTGGCAGTGGGCACAGTACAGTCTGTGGGTCTGACACACACTGGCAGGCAACTGCAATTATATTAAAGGGTAAACATTAAAGGACTTTTTTATCTGCAAGGTACTGTGCCACCCCATATGAGTGGTGGGCACTGACAGTGGGCACAGTACAGTCTGTGGGCCTGACACACACTGGCAGGCAACTGCAATTATATTAAAGCGTAAAAGTGTAATGACTTTTTTATCTGCAAGGTACTGTGCCACCCTATATGAGTGGTGTGCACACAGTACAGTCTGTGGGCCTGCGGCCTCTCACACACGGGCAGGCAACTGCAATATATATATATATAGAAAAAAAATAAAAGCAGACTGATGTACCAGCCCTAAAAAGAGATTTTTGGGGTGCTGTCAGGATGCTGTCCTTACAGCAGATGGCCCCTTTCACACGAGCGAGTTTTCCGCGCGGATGCAATGCGGACGTGAACGCATAGCATCCGCACTGAATCCGGACCCATTCATTTCAATGGGTCTTTGTACATAAGTGTTTTTTTTCACGTATCACTTGTGCGTTGCGTGAAAATCGCAGCATGTTCTATATTCTGCGTTTTACACGCATAGAAGTGAATGGGGCTGCGTGAAAAATGCATTGCATATGTAAGAAAATCTGGGTGCGTTGCGTTTTTCACTGATGGTTGCTAGGAGATGTTGTTTGTAAACCTTCAGTTTTTTTTATCACGCGTGTGAAAAACGCATCAAAACGCATTGCTCCCGCGCAAACAAAACTGAACTGAATGCAATCGCAGGCAAAACTGAATGGCTTTGCCTGTGAAATCGCACAGTTTTCACTGAACGCACCCGCAACGCATCCGGACTTAAGGCCCCATTCACACATCCGCAATTTTTGTCCGCATCTTTTCCGCAATTATTGTGAATGGGGCACTATGTGCTCTTTGCTTCCGCATTTACGGAGCTGCGGCTCCTCAAAAGATAGAGCATGTCCTATTCTTGTCCGCAGCCTGCGGACAAGAATAGGCATCTCTATGGGGAGTGCCGGCATGGTGTGTTGCGGATCTGCAATTTTCGGATCCGCAACACACTACGGACGTGTGAATGGGGCCTAATTCAGACACGCTCGTGTGAAAGAGGCCGATGAGTCTTTGAGGACTGGAGTGGACACAGAACACTGGCCTAGCTAACGCTTTCCCTATTAATTCAGCAGCAGCAGCACTCGCCCTGCTCTAACTAACACTGCAGCTTCAGAATAAATCTAAGATGGATGCTGTCCTTGCTTTTTGATAGGAGGTGGGAGGGTCTGGGAGGGAGGGTATGCTGATTGGCTGGAATGTGTCTGCTGACTGTGAGGTACAGGGTAAAGTTTTCTCAATGATAAAGTATAGGGGGCGAATCGAACATCGCATATAAAAAAATGTGTTTTAGTGGCGCACAGGTTTACCCAGTCACCAAATGAGGTGCTCACAGTGGAGTAGATACACCCTTACTACTCAAAAAAAAAAAAAGGTAATATTAACAGCAGAGCCTGGGCACTCTTCGGATATTGGACCAAATAGTAATTATTCTAAAATGGAAAGTGGACAATCCCGGAACTCTATATTCAATAAAACATACTTATAAAAGCCAGGGTGATCCGGGGATAATTCCCTATACAGACGACATATGTAGCAGCAATAGAACAACAAAATCTCTGGAATATAAATGTATAACAACTACAGACTGAGTCATGCAAATTGTAACATTACAATTTGCTCAGGCCTGTGAGACAGTTCATTCATAAGTAATATTCATAGTAGTTGCCCTTGTTGAGGCAAAAGAACGTGGTCTCGCTCAGATGGTAGAAAAATATGTCTTTAGATCTCATATAGCGGCGTCCCGCTGTGCAGATGTATCAGCGATGTCCCGCTGAAGTGCAATGAACCACGTGTAGGTATAATAGTGTTAGTTGTGCAGGCAATAGTAATGGAACAATCTTACCTGATGTCGTTTCTTGTACCTTGATACAGCTCTGCATGTCCTGCAAGCTGTTACAGTCTTGTTCACCACGCTGGTGGGTTGTACTCGCGTGGACCTTGCTTGTCTTACGGTCTCTGCTGCACCGTTGTTGTAACCACCTTTCGCACGGTACACCAATTTCAGAAGGGCACTCCAACACCTTCGGTAGCGTTCCTTGTTTCCACAATAAAGATCCTGTTGGGGGGCCTGACCAGACGCGTTTCGGGGTACAATGTGTCCCCTTCCTTCGCCGGCAAATAGTTCGGGACATCTCTAGTGATAAGTGATTCCTCATAATCGATTACTGCCGAGTCTGTAGGTGGCAGCAGCATGAGGAGACCACAGAGCGGCACAATGACAGGGTCTGGAGTTGGCAGCAGTATGAGGAGGCCACCGAGTGGCACAATGACAGAGTCTGTAGGTGGCAGCAGCAGCAGCATTAGGAGAAGGCCATTGAGTAGCACAATGACATAGTGTCACGGCGGGGAATGGGGGAAACTTCCCGCCGCGCACTGTCCTCGGCCGCCGGGCCTAAAAACAGGGACAATGGAGAAGATGACCTCCTGGCATGTCCCTAAAACTTGCCCTGGTCTCCTGGCTGTATGAGCGGACCCTGAAGGTGGGACGGCTCATACCCACGTACCTAAGGCCCTGAACGCCCTGACTCGCCCTCACATGAAATCAGGGCAGAGACCACCTGCTCATCCTAGACCGCGGATGAGCAGGAGTCTCCAGAGGCCCCCACAGCAGCCGGGACCCGAACAGTGTGTGCCCGCACGGCAGGCAAGTAACATAGGAAACATGTACAAGAAACCCACACTTACCTGCCATGCTGAAGATAGAGGAGCAGCGCCAGGACCTCCTGGACCCCCAAGCAGACATCAGATGCCTGGGGGGAGACCTGGCCGGGCAGCACACCATCCGGTATTCGCTATACCCCTCCGGGTAAGCAAGCCCCTTCCGGAGCGTCACACCGTGTCAACAAGCACCAAACATACCCACACCATACAACAGCAACCAGGTGGGGAAGGGATAACAGACACTCACCAGGGAAGGAACAACATAACAAACAATATAACAAATAAGGGTGGCTCACGCAGACATCAAGGTGGAAACATACAGCCAAACTCCAGCCATGCTCACACCATGACTGGACAAACAAGACTGACCTTCAGGCTCCACACACTGACACTTAAGGAGGCCTGAGGACACACCCACCATACAAAGCAGCCACACCTTAACCCCGTGCACACCAAACGGGGGAAGTGCACAAATATAAACACGTTGCCCAAGGCAACCACATGCGTTGACAGCGAGCCGCCTAGCACCAAACTCAGGCTGCTCCACTGCTAACAACACAACATACCTAAACCCCGTGCACACCAAACGGGGGAAGTGCACACATATAAACACGTTGCCCAAGGCAACCACATGTACCAAACATATATTGCCAAAGGCAACCGTATGCGTTGACAGCGAGCCGCCTAGCACCAAGCTCAGGCTGCTACACTGCCAACAACACAACGGGGAAACGAGTCACGACCATACACATGGTCGTGACACATAGTCTGGAGGTGGCGACAGAATGAGGAGGCCACCGAGTGGCATACTTACGAGTCTAGAGGTGAGAGCAGCATGAGGAGACCACAGAGCGGCACAATAGCAGAGTTTGGCGGTGGCAGCAGCATGAGGAGACTACAGAGCAGCACAATGAGATAGTCTGGAGGTGGCGGCAGCATCAGGAGGCCACAGAGTGGCAAGGTGGCATACTGTGGAGGTGAGTGGCAATACCAGTACCGCTGAAGATGGTGGGTGAAAGAAGGAGCACTTGGCATTAGATGTGGGGCATCAGGCGGGTAACAGCATCAGAATAGTAGCTGAGGCAGGTAGCCAGAAGAAACCAGTCTCATTTGTCAAATTATTGGTGTGGCACCAGGGACGATCTAGTCTGATGAATCAGGCATTGGTATGTGGAAATCCTGGCTGATCCACACCTGATTCATCTTGATGCAGTGTCCCACTATGTGCTATATGTGGGCACTTTAAACTCTTGCTAAATGTCATATCAAATGTATTGTGGTATCATGCTGTAATTCCCTTTAACAGGGATAAGTGCAGCGCTTAGCGCAGAATATAAGATTTTTTTCCAATGAAATAATTTAACAAAGATTTTACACCATATAAGTGCAGCGCTTAATGCTGAGTACACGTTTTTTAACCACCGAAATAATTCAAAAATATTTTACAGCATATAAGCGCAGCGCTTAATGTACAATACAATAATTTTTCCAACAAAATAATTAAAAAAAGATTTTACTGCATATAAGTGCAATGCTTCACATAGAATACAAGATTTGTTTCCACCAAAATAAGTCACAAAAGATTTTACAGCAATAACAAATGACAAGACAGGTGCACACTGCAGTCTTACTAAGCCCTCACACTGATGTTTAAATTGAGAGATTGGTCAACACATCTTGCTGTGGAGGACGCGTCTAAGCCCGAACACCACGCCAAGGTTTCTCAAGTACCTGGCCCCTGGGCAATACCAGGGGCCAGTGGGCTAAATTACAGGAGTGCTCGGGCTTAGACATGTCCTCCACAGCAGGATGTGTTGACAAATCTCTCAATTTTAACATCAGTTTGAGGGCTTAGTAAGACCGCAGTGTGCAACTGTCTTGTCATTTGTTATCGCTATATTGTTGTATTGTTTATCACATCCACAAATTGCCATCTTGTGTAGGATGTCTATTGTGATACTTGTGGTCCGCTGTGGGCATCCTCCACCCTATGCTTTTTTGCTGGGGATCGCTATTAGCAATGGGCCACACGTGTAGGATCTGCTCCCATTTATGTATATGCGCAACTGCATCTTGGGTTGAGCACATCCTGCTTCATGCCACCTTCCAGTTGTTTTGTATACGTAATTGTTTGGAGGTGTATAAACTCCTATGTAAATGTAGCCTGTTTTCCATCCACAGGCTACATTTAGGTGCACCTGTGAGGCCTGGGCCATGTCAGCCACTATTGGGTGGGGCTCACAGCCTTCTCCCTCCTCCCATTGCAGGCATGGCTACATGCTGGAGGTAACTGGGGAGTTTGCTGCGAGTCGACCTTTACACTCCTGTAATTTAGCCCACTGGCCCCTGGTATTGCCCATATGACACAGGTAGGTGAGTGTTAGGTCCCGAGCTACTTGAGAAACCCTGGCGTGGTGCTCGGGCTTAGACGTGTCCTCCACAGCAGGATGTGTTGATCAAGCTCTCAATTTTAACATCAGTTTAAGGCTTAGTAAGACTGCAGTGTGCACCTGTCTTGTCATTTGTTATTGCTAGATTGTTATATTGTTTATCACATCCACACTATTGCCATCTTGTGTAGGATGTCTATTGTAGTACTTGTGGTCCGCTGCGGGCATCCTCCACCGTATGCATTTTTTGCTGGGGATCGCCATTAGCAACAGGCGACACGTGTAGGATCTGCTCCCCTGTATATATATGCACAACTGCATCGTGGGTTGAGCACATCCTGCTTCATGCCACCTTTCAGTTGTTTTGTATATACAAAAGATTTTACCACATATAACAGCATCACCGAATACAAACTCCTGGGAAGGTCATAGAGCGTCCCAGTCATCCTGGATCTATTTGCTCTGCTCAAGGATTATTTTGAAAGTGTGTAGAAGCCATACAAGGGCCCCCACGCTGCAGATTTATCATAGAGACATCATAGAGATTTAACCGCATGTAAGTGCAGCGCTTAATGCTGAATACAAGATTTTTTCCCACCAAAATAATTCAAAAAAGATCTTACCGCATATAACCGCACCACTGAACGCCGAATATCATTTTCTACTAATATACGCCACTAAAGACTTTACCACATATAACTGGAACAGTGATGCCGAGTATATTTTTCTTTTTCCACGTATATATATGCCACTAAAGGCTTTTCAGAGGGTTATAGGCTGTCAGTTTAAAAAAGCAACGGCGCCTGATGCGGAGTGATCTGAAGTAACGGGATGTAGTGGAGGAAATAGGTCAGCGGAGAAAATAGGTCAGCGCTGGAAAAGCGAGATGCGGTCATTGTGAGGTTTCTGTGCTGCAGAAAAGTTCCCGTAGTGTCCAGCAAGCAATACCGCAGATAGATGCGGCTGGTGTGAATTAGTTCACTTTTTTGTGCAGGGTTAGTGAATAGTTTATTCACCTGTTTTGGTGCGACGCTCTTATGGACGTCGTCATGTAAGCGCGCAGTGTGTGAAATGTAAATACAAAATTTCACCACAACGTAATTCGGTCTACACCGCAAAAAGGACTTTCCCACATATAACTGTAGCACTGAATGCTGAATATATCTTGATTTTTCGACAGAAATATTTCACTTAAGGCTTTACCACATATAACTGCAACAGCGAACGCTGAATATATTTTTCTTTTTCTACTGATATTAGAAACATTAGAGAATCAGCGAATGGCGAATGTATATTTCTTTTTCAACTGATATATGTCAATAAAGGCTTTACCAGATATAACTGCAACAGTGAAGTGAGAATATATTTTTCATGTTGGACTAAAATACGCCCCTATATGCTTTCATCAGAAATAACTGCAACAGTGCAGTGTGTATATATACTGTATTTCTTTTTTTACTGTAATATGCCCCTATACGCTTTCAACAGAACAACTGCAACAGCGCAGTGTGTATATATTTTTCTTTCTTTACTGTAATACGCCACTATATGCTTTCACCAGAAATAACTGCAGAAGTGACCAGAGAATAAATTTTTCTTGTTGGACTGAAATACGCCCCTATACGCTTTCAACCGGAGATAACTGCAACAGTGTAGTGCGTATATATTTTTCTTGTTGTACTGAAATATGCCCCTATATGCTTTCAATAGAAATAACTGCAGAAGTGAACTCAGGTAAATTCAGTTAATTGGACATGATTTTGAAAGACATGACTTAGAAAAACCCTATTTAAGGTCTCACAGTTGACAGTGCATATCAGAGCAAAAGCCAAGCCATGAGAAGGAAAGAATTGCCTGTAGAGCTCCAAGATAGGGTTCTTGGGAGGTACAGATCTAGAGAAGGGTAGAACATTTTTCTGCTACATTGAAAATTCATAAGAGCACAATGGACTTCATAATTCTTAATGAGGTTGTGCAGGCTGTATATATTGATGATCTATCCTGGGGATAGGTCATCAATATCTGATCAGAGGAAGTATGATACCCAGAACCCCTGCTGTTTTAAAAGGAGGCAGTGCTCCATGCGTGCGCTACTTAATTTTCATTATAATGCCTGCCATCTCAGAAGCGCAGTGTAATGTAAGTACTCACTCTATTCAATTACACTACACGGCCTCTGCAAAAGAGATGGTGGTCAGTGTAATGAAGTAGAAGTAGTACAGCTAATTTGCAGGGGTGCCGAGGGTCGGACCCCCACAATCAGATATTGATGAGCTATCCTGAGGATAGGTCATCAATATAAACTGCTTGCACAATCCCTTTAAATGTGCAGCATACCTCTCTTAAAAGTCACATTATACTGCAAAGTACAAAAATACATTATGTTCTCATGTATACAATGTCATCTATACTTCTGTATTTGCTGATCTGAGATCAGGCCAAATCTCACAGCCACCACTAGATGGGACATCCTCTGTATAAGGAGAGGAGTGAGTCAGCCAATTAGGTCAAAGAGAGAGAAAGTGCAGTGTTAGGGCTCATGCACACGAACTACTGTATTTTGCGGTCCACAGAACGCGAATTCACAAAAATTACGGTGCATTCCCTGTGTATTCCCCATTTTTTGCAGAACAGAAAAGCTGGTCCCTAATAGAACAGTCCTATTCTCGTAATGCAGACTATAATGGGACATGTCCTTTTTTTTTTTGCAGAACGGACATACGGAAACGGAATACACCTGGAGTAACTTAGTTGTTTTTTTTGCGGACCCATTGAAATTAAAGGTTCCATATACGGTCTGCATAAAAAAACTGAATGGACACGGAAATAAAATACGTTCATGTGCATGAGCCCTTAAGTGAAGCTGACACCCTAGCCACCCCTGGACCCAAGTTTCAGCCAGGGAGAGGCCTGAAAGAGCAGACAAACAACTAACAAAGCGGGCCAGATGCAATAGAGAGGTATAGTGAGTCCGGTAGAGATAAAGTGCCTGAAGGGAATTTTTGACTCTACGACAACCATGTTCAGGAGTCGCCTTCTGTGCCTGTACATGCAAAATTACAGTTTGGCCCTCTGTTAGAATCTCCACATCCCAAGGTGGCTGCTGTGGAAGTGTACTGTATGTATAGTAGTAAACTGTTCAAAGAATGGAGCAGAAGAGTTTGCCTGCCGTTGGGAAGAACCCTGTGGTTGCATTGCATTGCCGAAAATAAAGCATGCACCTCATGTCTGGATGCATGTGTGTACATGTCAGCTAGAGATATGCAGTATTAGGAAGAGTGCTCCCAGAATACATTGTGCTTGTTAACTCAGATAGCAGCTGTGACAACTGCTAAATCCATGGAAATAATGCTTAAAAAACACCTGCCAGTCCATGCACGCTGAACCTGTGATTAATGTACCAGAAATTGAAGCTTCAGTAAAAAAAAGTTTTTTGCTGTTAATTTGGACTCATTATTTCTATACTACATTTGCACTGCAAGGTGCTAATGTCACAACAACAGGGAACCGTAAAACATCAACATCAAGGGCACCTCAACCACCATCAGGCAGGAGGATCCAGAGAACCAGAGCACACCAATGCACTCTTCCTATTACTGCATGCCGCCCCTGGGAGTATCATAAAAACTGTGAGTATGACTACTGGACTCATCTGGCCCCCCATACAAAAGCATGCTCCGGGGGCCTGGTCGTTGCAAATGCAAGAAGTTTGGACTCTTCCTAGAGTTGGCCTCCACAGCAAGCTAAGTAACTGGGGGAAAAGGGCCATGTTAAGTGACCATGAACCCAATGGTTACTGTGGCAGAGTCCCAAAGACCCTGTGTGCAGATGGGAGAATCTTTCAGAAGGTCAACCATTACTGCAACATTTCATCAATCTTGCCTTTATGGCAGAGTGGCCAGAAAGAAGCCTTCCTGAAACCAAGATTGAACTTTTTGGCCGCAATTCTAAGTGTCATATCTGGAGGAAACCAGGCACTGCTCATTACCTGCTCAATACCAATCCTACAGTGATGCATGATGGTGGCAGCATCATGCTATGGGGATGTTTTTCAGGGGTTGGGACAGGGAGACTGGTCACAGTTGAGGGACAGCTAATTGGAGCAAAGTACAGGGATATTCTTAATTTTTTTGCTTCCAGCAATGGGTAAACATGGCACCCGCTCGAGTGTGCAGTGGGAGCCATGGCCACTGTATTAAATAGCAGAGACCCACGGCTAATGACCGCGACTGGTAATAATGCCGATCGCAGTCATTAAAGCCTTTAGAAGCCGTGATCAAGTGTGATCACAGCATCTAAAAGCTCAAAAACCCTGAAGTGCGCACTGGGCATCTTACTGGCATCCTCTGAGGCCAATGAGGATGCTGGTAATTTAATTCAATATGCTGGGTCTCTCTGAATACCCAGGGTATTGGAGCTGCAATTCTTTTTTTGGCCAGCAGATGGCAGAAGAAATGAGCAATTCTGCTCTCAACATGGATCTATAAGAAACATGATGACATGATGGTACAGAATAAAAAATAAATAAATTTTGTTTTGTAGCCTCAAAAACAAGTTACAAAACCAGAAAAAAAAATTAAAAATTATATGAACAATTAAATCACCCCCCCTCCCCTTTCCGGAACAATAAAAAAAATTAATTATTTAACTATTAAAATATAAGAATATTTTTCCAATATGGCGAATGGTGTAACAGAAAATGGGTCAAAATAGCCGATTCGCAATTTTTTCATCGCTTCTCTTTCACAAAAAAAGTCATAAAATGTGATCAAAAAGTTACAAACACAAAAAAATGGTATCAATAAAAACTACAGATTGTCCACAAAAAAATTACCCCTTAACCACCTCAGCCCCCCTAGCTTAAACACCCTTAATGACCAGGCCACTTTTTACAATTCTGCACTACACTAATTTCACCGTTTATTGCTCGGCCATACAAATTATCACCCAAATGAATTTTACCTTGTTTTCTTCTCACTAATAGAGCTTTCATTTGGTGCTATTTCATTCTTGCTGACATTTTTACTTTTTTTGATATTTTACTTTTTTTGACGAAATGTTTGCAAAAAAATGAAATTTTTAAATTTTTGTTGGAAAATTTGTCAAAAAAAACTACATTTCTCTAAAAAATTTTCTCTAAATTTATTGTTCTATATGTCTTTGATAAAAAAAGCAATACGTGTATATTTATTGGTTTGGGTAAAAGTTATAGCGTTTACAAACTATGTTGCAAAAAAGTGAATTTCCGCACTTTCTGAGCACCTGTGCTGTTTCCTGACGTACTACAATGCCCAGACAGTAGAAAAACCCCACAAGTGACCATTTCAAAAAGTAGACACCCTAAGGTATTCGCTGATGGGCAAAGTGGGTTCATGGAAGTTTTTATTTTTTGTCACAAGTTAGCGGAAATGAAATTTTTTTTTTTCTTACAAAGTGTCATATACCACTAACTTGTGACAAAAAATAAAATTTTGCATGAACTCACCATACCCCTCACGGAATACCTTGGGGTGTCTACTTTCTAAAATGGGGTCACTTGTGGGGTATTTTTACTGCTCTGGCATTTTAGGGGCCCCTAAATGTGAGAAGTGGTTTGGAATCCAAATGCGTAAAAATGTCCTGTGAAATCCTAAAGGTACTCATTGGATTTAGGGCCCCTTTGCGCATCTTGGCTGCAAAAAAGTGGCACACATGTGGTATCGCCGTACTCGGGAGAAGTAGGGCAATGTGCTTTGGGGTGTATTTTTACATATACCCATGCTGGGTGTGAAAAATATCTCTGTAAATGACAACTTTTTCAATTTTATTATACAAAGTTGTCAATTTACAGAGATATTTCTCTCACCCAGCATGGGTATATGTAAAAATACACCACAAAACCCATTGCCCTACTTCTCCTGAGTACGGCGATACCACATGAGTGACACTTTTTTGCAGCCAAGATGCGCAAAGGGGCCCTAAATCCAATGAGTACCTTTAGGATTTCACAAGGCATATTTACGCATTTGTATTCCAAACTCCTTCTCACACTTTAGGGGCCACTAAAATGCCAGGGCAGCATAAATACCACACAAGTGACCCCATTTAGGAAAGTAGACACCCTAAGGTATTTGCTGATGGGCATAGTGAGTTCATGGACGTTTTTATTTTTTGTCACAAGTTAGCAGAAATGGATTATTATTATTTTTTTTTACACAGTCTCATATTCCACTAACTTGTGACAAAAAATAAAATTTTACATGAACTCACCATACCCCTCAGAGAATACCTTGGGGTGTCTGCTTTCTAAAATGGGGTCACTTGTGTGGTATTTTTACTGCCCTGGCATTTTAGGGGCCCCTAAAGTGTGAGAAGGAGTTTGGAATCCAAATGAGTAAAAATGTCCTGTGAAATCCTAAGGCCTCTTGCACACGGGCGTTGCGGGTGCACTCCATCAAACAGTGTGGGTGCGTTGCGGGAATCGCCGCGATTTTTCCCTGCGAGTGCAAAGCGCTGTCATGCGTTTTGCACGCGCGGGAGAAAAATCGGCACTTTTGGTACCCAGACCCGAACCTGCACTTCTTCACAGAAGTGCATGTTTGGGTCAGAAATTGTCCCGCTGGTATTATTTCACATTATAACATAGTTATAATGTAAAATAATACTCTTAGTCATCTTCCTAATGTTGAACCCGGTGCAGAATGGGTTAAAAATAATAAACTAATCATAACTTACCTGGTCCATTTGATCGCGAAGCCCGGCATCCTCTCCGTTAGCTTGCTACTAGGTAAAGGACCTGTGATAATGTCACATGGTCACATGGCCCAATCACATGCTCCATCACCATAGTGATGGAGCATGTGATTGAGCCATGTGACCATGTGACATCATCACAGGTCCTTTACCTAGTAGCAAGCTAACGGAGAGGATGCCGGGCTTCGCGATCAAATGGTCCAGGTAAGTTATGATTAGTTTATTATTTTTAACCCATTCTGCACCGGGTTCAACATTAGGGAGATGGCGAAGGGTATTATTTTACATTATAACTATGTTATAATGTGAAATAACACTGAACTGGTTACACATCCCGATGGTTGCATAGCAACCATGCGGGAAAATCGCAACGCATCCGCACATGATTGCGGATGATTGCGATTTTCCCGCATCCCCATTCACTTCTATGGGGCCTGCGTTCCGTTAAAAACGCAGAAACTGGAGCATGCTGCGATTTTCACGCAACGCAGAAGTGATGCGTGAAAATCACTGCTCATGTGCACAGCCCCATAGAAATGAATGGGTCCGGATTCAGTGCGGGTGCAATGCGTCCTCCTCACGCATTGCACCCGCGCGGAAAACTCGCCCGTGTGAAAGGGGCCTAAAGGTACTCATTGGATTTAGGGCCCCTTTGCGCATCTTGGCTGCAAAAAAGTGGCACACATGTGGTATCGCCGTACTCGGGAGAAGTAGGGCAATGTGCTTTGGGGTGTATTTCTACATATACCCATGCTGGGTGTGAAAAATATCTCTGTAAATGACAACTTTTTCAATTTTATTATACAAAGTTGTCAATTTACAGAGATATTTCTCTCACCCAGCATGGGTATATGTAAAAATACACCCCAAAACCCATTTCCCTACTTCTCCTGAGTACAGCGATACCACATGAGTGACACTTTTTTGCAGCCAAGATGCGCAAAGGGGCCCTAAATCCAATGAGTACCTTTAGGATTTCACAGGGCATTTTTACGCATTTGGATTCCAAACTTCTTCTCACACTTTAGGGGCCCCTAAAATGCCAGGGCAGTATAAATACCACACAAGTGACCCCATTTTGGAAAATAGACACCCTAAGGTATTCGCTGATGGGCTTAGTGAGTTCATGGAAGTTTTTATTTTTTGTCACAAGTTAGCGGAAATAGAATTTTTTTTTTTTTTTTTTTACATAGTCTCATATTCCACTAACTTGTGACAAAAAATAAAATTTTACATGAACTCACCATATCTCTCACAGAATACCTTGGGGTGTCTGCTTTCTAAAATGGGGTCACTTGTGTGGTAGTTTTACTGCCCTGGCATTTTAGGGGCCCCTAAAGTGTGAGAAGAAGTTTGGAATCCAAATGCGTAAAAATGCCCTGTGAAATCCTAAAGGTACTCATTGGATTTAGTGCCCCTTTGCGCATCTTGGCTGCAAAAAAGTGTCACTCATGTGGTATCGCTGTACTCAGGAGAAGTAGGGAAATGTGTTTTATGGTGTATTTTTACATATACCCATACTGTGTGTGAAAAATATCTCTGTAAATGACAACTTTTTCCATTTTTTTTATACAAAGTTGTCAATTTACATAGATATTTTTCACATCCAGCATGGGTATATGTAAAAATACACCCCAAAACACATTGCCCTACTTCTCCTGAGTACGGCGATACCACATGTGTGCCACTTTTTTGCAGCCAAGATGCGCAAAGGGGCCCTAATTTCAATGAGTACCTTTTAGGATGGCATTTTTACGCATTTTTCTTCTCACGCTTTAGGGCCCCTAAAATGCCAGGGCAGTATAAATACCCCACATGTGACCCCATTTTAGAAATAAGACACCCCAGGGTATTCTGTGAAGGGCATGGCGAGTTCATAGAGAAAAAAAATTTTGGCACAAGTTAGCGGAATTCAATTTTTTTTGTTTTTTTCTCACAAAGTCTCCCTTTCCGCTAACTTGTGACAAAAATCTTTCATGGACTCAATATGCCCCTCAGCGAATTCCTTGGGGTGTCTTCTTTCCAAAATGGGGTCACATGTGAGGTTTTTGTACTGCTCTGGCATTTGAGGGTCTCTGCAATCATTACCTGTATGGCCAGCATTAGGAGTTTCTGCTATTCTCCTTATATTGAGCATACAGGTAATGAGATTTTTTTTCCATTCAGCCTCTGGGCTGACAGAAAAAATGAACGGCACAGATTTCCTCATTCGCATCGATCGATGCCAAAAAATATGCAAGAAAAAAAAGAGGGGCCTGGCGATTGCCAGGACATAGGGGCTCCGCCCAAACATCCATACCCACTTCAGCTCCTATGTCCTGGCAAACGTGATTTCTCCATTCACATCGATCAATCGATCGTTGTGGAGGAAGACATCTTTGCCAGATTTTTGATACAAAGTGTTTGCCAAAGCATATGAACTCCAACACCTCTCCTCAGCTCATATGCCTGGGCATACCTGTACTGCAGAGGAAAAATCTCGTCTTGCAGCGCTGCATACACCGACTTCACGTGTCTTCTGACAGCACCGCAATCCTTCTCTCAGAATGCACATCAGTGCTGCAGCGTTTTCGTCGGTTGGTCCATTGGTCTACCTGGAAAATAAAGGGTGGTTAGGGGGGAAAAAAAAAGAAGAAAAAACAGGCAGCAGGCTCATAAACTTGAACATTACAAACTTTTTAAAACCTGAACATAAATCTTTTTTTATCAAACCTGAACATCAAAACTTTTAAAACCTGAACTAACTCAAGATTTCTTTTTCTTGCTACCTGTTTAATTTTTTCTTTTTTTTTTCTTTTCTTTTTCGGGGTGGCGGTTGGGTTGGGGTACCAGCAGCGACATTGGGGAAATGTTGCTCGTGTAGACGGCTCACTACACTGGTGGTTGGGGCCACGGAACCTCCTGGATACAGGAGGTTCTTGATGATCTCTTCCTGAAATTTAGGGAAGGATCCTGTTCTCCCAGCCTTACTGTAGAGAACAAAACTATTATACATAGCCAATTGAAATAAATATACAGACACCTTCTTATACCAGCGTCTGGTGCGGCGGGAAATCAAATACGGGGCCAACATCTGGTCATTGAAGTCCACCCCTCCCATGTGGAGGTTATAGTTGTGGACTGAGAGGGGCTTTTCAACGACACTGGTTGCCAGTTCAATTTGTATTGTCGTGTGTGCGTGAATGGAGGAGAGCATGTAAACGTCACGCTTGTCTCTCCATTTCACCGCGAGCAGTTCTTGGTTACACAAGGCAGCCCTCTCCCCCCTTGCAAGACGGGTGGTAACGAGCTGTTGGGGGAAACCCCGGCGACTAGGTCGCACGGTGCCACAGCAGCCAATCTGTTTTAAGAACAAATGCCTGAAGAGGGCCACACTTGTGTAGAAATTGTCCACATAAAGATGGTACCCCTTGCCGAATAAGCGTGACACCAAGTCCCAGACTATCTTCCCACTGCTCCCAAGGTAGTCAGGGCAACTGACCGGCTCCAGGGTCTGATCTTTTCCCTCATAGATCCGAAATTTGTGTGTATAGCCTGTGGCCCTTTCACAGAGCTTATACAATTTGACCCCATACCGGGCACGCTTGCTTGGGATGTACTGTTTGAAGCCAAGGCGCCCAGTAAAATGTATCAGGGACTCGTCTACGCAGATGTTTTGTGCGGGGGTATACAAATCTGCAAATTTCAGGTTGAAGTGGTCTATGAGGGGCCGAATTTTGGGGAGCCGGTCAAAAGCTGGATGGCCTCTGGGACGGGAGGTGGTGTTGTCGCTAAAGTGCAGGAAACGCAGGATGGTCTCAAATCGTGTCCTGGACATGGCAGCAGAGTACATGGCCTTAGGCTCCAGTAATGCCCAACAGCTCCTGGTATCGCCCATACGGCACAGGTAGGTTGAGTGGTAGGGCCTCGGGCTACTTGAGTGACCTTGCCGTGGTGTCCGAGCTTAAGACATGTCCTCCTAGTAGGATATGTCGAACTAACCCCTTAATTTTATCAGTGTGAGGGTTTAGTATTGCCGCAGAGTGCACCTGCCTTTGCTATGGTTATGTTTTTGATTGTTCTCCACATCCACATTATCGTTATCGTATATAGGATGGTTATTTTGGTACTTGTAGTCCGTTGCTGGCATCTTCCATTGTATGCATTTTTTGATGTTGATTGCCCCTAGCAACGGACTACAAGTGCAGGATGTGCTCCCCTATATACATGCACAACTGCATGTGGGTTGAGCATATCCTGCTTGTTAAACACCACACCACGTTTTCTAATGGTTTGTATAATATGTTTGGAGGTGTATAAACTCTGATTTAAATGTGCCTGCTTTTCATCTACAGGCTACATTCAGGTGCACCTGGGAGGCTCTGGGCCATATCAGCCGATCTCGGGTGGGGCTCACAGGCACCTCCTACCTCCCATTGCAAGCATGGTTACATGCTGGAGGTCACTGGTAAGCTGTCTGTGAGTCAGGCCTTACGCTCCCGTAATTCCCAACGGCTCCTGGTATCGCCCATACGGCACAGGTAGGTTGAGTGGTAGGGCCTCGGGCTTCTTGAGGGACCTTGACGTGGTGTCCGAGCTTAAGACATGTCCTCCTAGTAGGATATGTCGAACTAACCCCTCAATTTTATCAGTGTGAGGGTTTAGTATTGCCGCAGAGTGCACCTGCCTTTGCTATGGTTATGTAGCAGAGTACATGGGCATGTGATGAATTGGGTTCGTGGACCAATATGACCGCAATTCATGTTTTTTTGTCAGGCCCATGTTGAGGAGAAGGCCCAGAAAAGTTTCACATTCGGAAACTTGGAGTGGTTTCCACCGGAAAGGCTGGGCATAGAAGCTTTCTGGGTTGGCGGTAATAAATTGAGTGGCATACCGATTTGTTTCTGCCACGACTAAGTCATAGAGCTCCGCAGTGAAGAACAGCTCAAAAAACCCCAGTGCTGATCCGATCTGAGCTGTCTCCATCCGAACTCCTGACTGGGCGGTGAAAGGGGGAACTAATGGTGCGGCTGAAGATGGGGGCTGGCAATCAGGGTTTGCCAGCACCTCAGGGGATTCTAGGGGCTCTACGGGCCTGTCTGCGTGGTGGCTGCGACGGGGGAATTACTGCACGTGCCACCGTACCAGCTTCAACTGCCCTTCTGGTGCTCGCCACTTCACCATGTTGTACGGCAGTGCTGGTAGTAAGTCCAGGATGGGCTGCGCTGCTGGTGTATGCCTCACCACGTAATCCGACAGCGCCAGCCCCACTCTGCTGCCTTTGAAACGGATCCTGCGCTACCTGTGGTCTAGCGACACGGGGCAGGGTACGCCAGGTGCTATCAGGGACCTCAACCTCCTCGTCCGAACTTTGGGTCAGACTGCCACTGCTTTCCACAGGTTCATATTCTGACCCGCTAGATTTGTCAGATGAGGGTTCCCATTCTTCATCCGACTGGGTCAGAATCCTGTAGGCCTCTTCAGGAGAATACCCCTTATTTGACATTTGGACGACTAAACTTAGGGGGTATTCCCTGAGACTACCCAAGAAAAAGAGCAAGCCTGTCTTACAAATGGGAGGGTAGCGAAGTACAGAAGCCGCTGCGATTGATAAAAAAGATCAAAACAGATTTTTTTATCGCCGCAACGCTTGTGAAGTGATTGTGCAGTGATTACAAAAATATTTTTTGTCACTGCGGTGGGGCGGGCGTGGGTGAACACACGTGTGGGCGACCGATCAGGCCTGAGCGGGCAAACACTGCGTTTTGGGTGGGGGGCGAACTAAGGTGACACTAATACTATTAAAGATCTGACCGTGATCAGTTCTGATCACTTACAGATACTATAAAAGTACAAATGCTGATTAGCGCTATGCTAATCATCGAATCAGTGACTGCGGTGCGGTGGGCTGGGCGCTAATGGAAGCTAACTACCTACCAAAGGGGGCCTAAACTAATCTAAACCTAAAAGTCAATCCTGCTGAAAAAAAAAGTAACAGTTTACACTGAACACTTTTTTTCCTTTCACTAGATGATTGACAGGTGACTGAGAATGGTCATCAAGGGGTTAATTGGGATGATGGGGGGTGATCAGGGCCTGAAGTGTGGTGCTTAGTGTACTCACTGTAGAGATGTGCTCTCTCCTGGGTCCAACCGACGAAAAGGACCCAGCAGAGAGCACAGAAGAGCCCTCAATTCTGTGAAAAGTTATAGTAAACTTGGTGGACGGCACTAAGCCCTGCATCTCCTATTAAGCTAAACCCCTTTTGTAAACAATTCGGAAACAAAGTTGAGAAGCTTACAAAGCTGCAAATTATTGCACAAATATGGTGTGCATCATAATTTGCATCTTTTGTATGCCACAATTGTCGCAATCGTATAAAACCTTTTGTAAATGTTCCCCAGTGACCCTAAGCATACAGCCAAAACAACAAAGGAGTGGATTAGGGAGAACTCTGTCAACGTCCTTCAGTGGCCCAGCCAGAGCCCTGACTTAAACCCAATTAAACATCTTTGGAGAGACCTGTAAATGGCTGTCCACTAATGGTTTTCTTCCAACCTGATAGAGCCTGAGAGGATCTGCACAGCAGAAGGCCAAAAAACGCCCATGTGCAACGCTTTTGACATCATACTGCGAACACTGGAGGCTGTAATCGCTGCCAAAGGGGCTTCAGCTAAGGGTACTTTCAGACTAGCGTTTTGGATTCCGTTTGTGATATCCGTTTAAGGGCTCTTACAAACGGTCCAAAACGGATCACTTAAGCCCCAATGCATTCTGAATGGATAAGGATCCGTTCAGAATGCATCAGTTAGGCTCCGTTCCACCTCTATTCCGTTTTGGAGGCGGACACCAAAATGCAGCATTTTGGTGTCCGTCTGAAGAGGCAGAGTCTAACAGATCAGTTTTTTTTTACAATGTAAGTCAATGGGGATGAATCCGTTTTCAATGACACAATATGGTGCATTTGAAAACCGATCCGTTCCCCATTGACTTTCAATGTAATTCAAAACGGATCCGTTCTGAACGGATACAAACGTTTGCATTAGATGTGCAGATCCGTCTGTTTATTTGCACAGACGGATCCGCACCAACGCAAGTGTGAAAGTACCCTAAGTACTGAATAAAGGGTCTGAATACTTATGTATTGTAAGATTTTAGTTTTTTTAAACTATTTCAAACATTCTGTTTCACTTTCTCATTATGGGGTAGCACAAGGCTGCAACATAAAAAAAATGGAAAAAAAGTAAAATGGTATGAAGACTTTTCAAATGCATACAGTACAGTTCATTCAGGGCTCTAAATATTAGTGCATATCTAACATAGTGAGGTGTATATCCTTTACACATCCATCCTATAGTGTATACTAGATATGAGAGGATTTTTTAAAATGTGTTTTGTTTCCAAATTGCCACATTTTTTTTAACTGAATCCACCCAAATCAAATATGCTACTATTGCCCAGAAAATTAGTATATTACACTCTCTGCTGTTCTAGGGTTCATATTTTTTCTGAAAAGACTAAGAAAATAACTGAAAGAGAAAATGAGAACACCTTGCATGCTACTCTGGTTTTAAGGGAAATATATATGTGTTATCTGGGGGTACAATTTTTCACTATGGAAAGCGCCAATGCTTAATATGAGTATTGCAGGCCAAGAAACATTTTTTTGAGTTTCTGTCAAAGATATTCAAATTAGCTTACAAATCTGATGTGAGCAGATGTAATATTTGCTGATTTACATATACTGTATTTTTCCCCAGAGGAACATGCAATACTCTTGCCTACTTAGTGCCCCCCATAAGGAGAAATAATGCCCTGTTTGCCTCTCAGGCAGCCAATACATTTTATTTGCTCTGCTCTATTAAACAGTAGTTAACCAGAACGTGCTGGTTTCCTTAGATACAGTTTCCCTATCACTTACTATCCATCTCAAGAGCGAATATACGTAATTGCGAATATGGGGTCAATTATTCGACATGTTCGCAAATCTCGAAATCATGATTTTCAAGGCCTTGGTTTGTTACTGCTGCCAGTAATTGCTGAAAGACACAAACCGGGCACCCTGAATGGAAAGTCGGAAAGAAAATGATTATATTGTGGGCCAAGAAAAGGCAACAAAACCAGTGCCAGCAGAAGCATCAGAAAAACAATAGTTGAAACCGCCGTAACCTGAGCGACGTGTTCAGTTTGATGTTGCGATACCGCAAACTGATTAAACGTGACTTACCCTACACTCTGAACCTGTAGCAGTCTTTGAAGAAACGTCAAGTAGCGAGTTTGTAAGCTGATAAAGTTTTATATATTCTTAATTTTCCATGACATGCAATGTATGATCCTGGCTGTGGTAGTATGCCGACACTGACATGAGGCCTGCAGGCATCAGAGCCAACTAAATGGTTGAAACCGCCGAGGTCTGAGTGATGGGTCAGGTCTGACGTTGTGAGACCGCAAACTGACTTACCCAACCTTCTGAACCTATAACAACCTAAAATATAAAACATCAAGTAGCAAAGCCCGCAAATTAATGGGAAATACACCTGTGATGTGACTTTTTTTTTTTTTTTCCGTCCTGCTACCTTAGCAAAAAGATGTAATTGACCACACCAACTGAGAATAGTGAGCTGGGAGGTGACCTAAAAAAAGAAACAAATGACACGTAAAGACAATCGTCACTGTGGTAGTATGCTGACACTAACATGAGGCATGCAGTAATATAAACCACCTGTAACACACCACGCTGCTATAGGTGAGTACATGCAAATGTTGCCACCATCAGCACATGCACCCAGAAGAGATGCGGGTGTATATGCCGTAAAAAACAAACTAAACTCGGTTCTCGGTGAAAGCCACGCCCCTATCTATTTTTAGCACAACTAAAGCAACAAAACGAGGCAAAATAACAAAATAAAAAAGGTCCACATGGGTCTCTGCAATTTCCTTTGTAGCAAGTAGCTCCCCCAGTGTCCAGCTAACACTCTGAACTGAAGATGGATCCCCAGCACCTTGCACAGGTGCTTTTAAGTACACAAACTCAGGTTCACAACCTTAAAGTGGCACACACACATTTTACATTTCCAAAACAAATGAAACAAGACAAGGGAAGATACCTCAACACAGAGGAGCTTACCATCTACTTAAATACATATCGTAAAATAGCATTTATACAAAAAAAAAAAAAACAATAACACTTTGTAAACAGCAACTCTGCTCCACCTGGATTAGTGATCTGACTGAACCTCACCCTCTATAATGCAAGTAAGGGGATAATGCTGGATGTCAGTATGAACAAGGCTTCAGTCTGTCTGCAGAAATAATAGCGGATAGCGAGAGAGGTCTGCTAGAGAGCAGTGAAGTGAAAGAAGAAAGACATACAGATATACACAGACAAACTAAGCGAGGTGACCTGTGCAAAACATAGAAACCTGAAAGAAAAACGAGACGGAGTCATGCTGACCCCTGCTGCCTAAATGTGCTGCCGCGTGGGCGCAAAGCGTGGGCTGCCAGGCACGAGAAAACAAGATGGAGTCATGCTGACCCCTGCTGCCTAACCGTACTGCCGCGTGGGCACCAAACGTGGCGGTGCCAGGCAGAATCGCTTTGGTGCAGTGCTGCTCCTCCTCACCAAAGGAGAAGATACACCGCTGGCCGGACTAACCGTGCTGCCACGTGGGGGCCAAACGTGGGCTGTCAGGCATATCGCTCCGGTGCAATGCTGCTCCTCCTCACCAAAGGAGCCGACACATTGCCAGCCGCACTGTAACGAGACGATGCTGCACGAGCTTGCCGCAAACCTTCACCCGACCGGAACGACCTCAACTGGGATCCTGGATGCTGCAACAGGTGGCTCAGACTGCACACAACTATGCAGCATCGTCGACACACCCAAGGGAGGCGCCTGCCTGGTATAAATGTACTACTTACGCCCCTCCCACAAATACAGGCCAATAAATCAGCCTTCAAACATATTGTATCTGTTATGACTACAGGTAGGGACAGACAAGGACAGTGAGGCCTAAGGCTAGAACCCTTCCTTACCTACTTGCAGTACAAGCCCTAGATAGCTAGACCGCAACTAGTTGATGGTCCCTATGCTATATAAATGCAGAGACGGAAAAACAAGGACAGACAAACACAATACCAGAGTCATACATGAATGGGTCAAAACAAGACAAGCTATACAGTACCAAACTAGAGACAGAGAGTAGTCAGAAGGCAAGCCGAGATCAGAACCAGATGGACAACACAGTATCAAACAAGAGAGTGGTCAGAAAACAAGCTGGGGTCAGAGGAACGAGCAATCCAATAAGCATAGAAACAAGGAACCAGGGACACAGCTAGTAAGTCAGAGACTATCACTAGCAATGGTATATGGCCAGGAAGGGGTTTAAATAGAGCACCAAGTCCCAGGATCAGTACCTTATAGGTCATGACTTGGTGCTCCATTAGTCAGAAGCACTAGCACATGGGAATAGAGCAGCTGAGCAATCAGCCCACTGCTAAGCTCCCTAACCACACTCCCACTGAGGGGAGAAACAGAACATTGCATCCTGTTGCTAAGGATGCTCTTGCATCACCAGGGCTCGTGGCTTAACAGGGTGTCTCTCATTGTCGAGGCTGTGTCTGTGTCGAGGCTGAGGATCGTGCCACTGGAGCCCGGACAGTTAATTATGTTACAGGCTCATTTTGTCTTTTGGGTGATCAGTAGATAAATTAAAATGGCCACTTTCACATTCCTTCACATGGTATCTGTCCTAATGACAGAAGGACAGCCTGAATTAGAATGCAGAGAACAGAGCAGGAGCTGTATGGAAGCTGGTTCTCTGCTTAATCACCCCTGTAAAACACTATATCATCTACAGATCACAGTTGTTTTTGGTGCCTGCCTCGGAGTTCACCTCTAGGCCGTAGTCACTGGAATGTGTGTCTGATCCTTCATTCCAGTGTCTTATTTATCTATTTATTGCCTGTGAGGACATCTCAGTATTATTGTCACAGTATTACAGTCACAGATAAGTACATAAATCATATGCACCCAATTCCATCTTCCATTTAGGAATAAAAAAAAATTAAAAATTGAATGTCATAGTCATTATCCTTACTTGTTCCAGTGTCTCATCAGTCCCACCACTGGGATAATTATCAACCCCATCAATGGACCGCTACAAGATTTTTGCTATAAGTTATAAATACATATGACAATAAATTACTGTAGTATTGAAGGACTATTCAAACACTCAAAGCATGTATATATATTAGTGAAAAATTAGCTTCACGGAATTTTACAACATAATTTTATCACAACAAAATTATTTTATCACGAAGCACATTTCTTTGTAAGTAGTGGGTGCAATTGTCATTATACCCCTCAGATGCTGCGTTCATAGCTGATTGTAGCATCTGACAGTAATAATACAGTGTAAAATAATAAAAAAATAAAAATAAAATCATACTTACCCTCATCCATTTGATTGAGAAGAGACAGCCGCCATCTTGATTGAAGATCTAGCGCAAAATCTTGCGCAGCCAGTGATGACATCATCACGTTGGCCGGTGTGGTGACATCATACATTACTGCGCATGGGATTTTGTGTGAGATCTTCAATCAAGATGGCGGTGGCTGTCTCTTCGCATTCGGATGAGGTAAGCATTTATTTTTTTTAGTACCTCCATTCAGGGAAAATCAATTACCTACTACGAAGCACAAGGAAATATATATCCTGGGTATAATTATTTTACAAATCAATACTCCTATTTGGGGAATGGCCCTATGCAGCAAGCCAAGAAGAGAGAACAGGATAAGTTAAGTAGTAGTAGTCCTTTGGCTATGCAGTGATGAGAACGACACACCTTTCTTTACTTATAGTTTAAAATTCCAATGCTGCCATCACAGTTCAGACTTTGCATAGTCAGGCAGATCTTCCACAGTTTTGCAATTTCATATATCTAAAAGGTCTCAGGGTGGCAAAGGTAGTTAATAAGCCACAATCTTTCTTTGAAGCAATTTTCCTCACATTGTCTTTTCCTTCCCATAAGGATCCAGAAATAGGGGTGCAACACTTCCTTTTTCAAGGTGCTTTTCTCACAGTAAATGCATCCACAATGTCCTCAGTGGGATGTGGACCTTTATGACTTCCACAGTCTGCCTTTAAATTATGTTCAGGCAGTAGAAAACGTATATCTTCTGAACAAGTTAGCTATCCAAAAGTCTATGAGACAGTTTCCACATTTCATCTGGATAGGGGTTAACAATATAACCAGAAGACTCCTTTATGTTCTACTGTTTGGAATGGGGTGGATATAATAGATTTGATCACTGTTGGTTAATTATTAATAAAAGGATTTATAATTTCTGATATTGTTTTTCTGTCATTATCTCATGGGAATTTTCCCTTTTCAAAGCATTGCATCTAGGGGAGAATAGATGTGTTATATGGTGGCCTATGGAATCTGATTCATATCTAATCTGAGGCATTTATACCATAAGTACAGTAGAGTCTCTAGTTGCTGAATATTAGGTCCATTCAGCTATTACATCTAGAGATGAGCGAATTTTTCAAAAATTCGATTCACCAGTTTGCCTAATTTTTTGGGAAAAATTCTGTTCGGTACGAATTTACTCGGCCCAATCGTGTTAAAAAATGCTATTTTCTGGCTTCAGAGAGCCTTTATAGTTGTGTACAACACTGTGCCTTGCAGTAACACGCATAGGGAGTCTGCTCTGGTAGTGAAATAATACTGTGAGTCCGTATGACATGCAGATGACAGGCGTCGCTCTTCGAATCACTGCATACTTCACTTATATGGGCAGTCAATGGGTCAAAACTGACCGAATGACCTTACAGGTCAATGTTAACGTCAAGAAGAAGCGCACTCCTTTTACACCATCATCAGCTGATTCCATATAGCTGTCAACAGAACCTGTTCAATTAAAAGCTTATACAAGAAGATTCCCCTGACAGAGTGGAGAGGGTGTTAGCAGTAAGTTTGTGTTGACATCACTGATTATTTTGCCCTTCCTCTGATCCGTCAGAACAATAACCCCCAAAAGACGGATCCTGTCTGGTGAGTATCCACCTTCAATCGGTCAGCATTTGGTCAGTAATCCATCAGTATTAAAAAAAAAATAAAAAAACAGGAGTGGAGCCAAAACAGAGATGACACATGACAGGAATATTTGCATGTCTTCTGTGTTTTGTACCCACTCCTGCATTTCACTTTTTCACTACCAAATCACAAGCCAATACTGATGGGACCATACAGGCCTTACAGCTGCTACACAGACACGATCCGTTGTGCCTCTAAATTTTCCTTTCTTCTTACAGATCAGTAGAAGGCTTAAATAAATGATGATGTCACCCAGGCCGAAAGACAAAATAGTGGCCCAGTAATGAAGTGGGGAGGGTGGAAACAGCATGAGAAGAGTCCACAGAGTGGCCCTATGACATAGTAGTGAGGTGGCACAAGGACAGTGTGAAGGTGGCAGCAGCAGCATCAGGAGGAGGCCACAGAGTGGCACAATGACAGAGTGGCGGTGGTGGCAGCATCAGGAGACCACAGAGTGGCAAGGTGACATAGTGCAGAGGTAACAGCAGCATGAGGAGGCCACAGACTGGCAATATTACATAGTGTGGAGGTGGCTGCAGCATGAGGAGACCATACAGTGACCTGGGGACAGAGTGTAAAGGTGGAAGCAGCATTAGGAGGCTGAAGAGTGGCAAGGTGACATAGTGTGGAAGTGGCAGCAACATGAGGAGACCACAGAGTGACCTGGTGACATAGTTGGAGGTGGCAGGAGCATGAGGAGACCATGCATCGGGGCATTTGTGCAAGTGACTCGGAGGGACTCCCTGCCCCCATCTCTACTGCATACTGCCACGGTGTGTCTGGGTCGTCTGCCTCGTCTTCCTCATCGCCCTGTAGCTCCTATGGCTGCTCCTGCTCCTCCTCTCCTGTCACCTGTGTAGAAAAACCACCCATTTCGCAACATATTGCTTGTGATCCAATGTCCTCCTCCTCCAGTTCAGCCCCCACAGGGCTTATGTGACCATGAGATGTAGGCGCCACGTCTCCATTCCCCTGACCAGCCATATATATCAGCATCTGTTCCAGGGCATGAAGCAGTGGAATAACATTGTTCAGCTTGTAGTCCTGGCGACTAACAAATAATATGGCCTCCTCAAAGGGCCTGAGCAAATGGCAGGTGTCATGCATGAGCTGCCTCTGGCTGACATTGAAGTTACACAGGGGAGTACTTCTGTCTGCTTGGATCATCAATAAATCGTTTATGGCCTTTCTCAGTTCGTACAGTCAGTCCAACATATAGAGGGTGGAATTCCAATGGGTGCAAACATTGCATATCAGCCTATGTTGGGGGATGCTATTCTGACGCTGCAGCTCAAGGAGGGTGTGCTTTGCGGTGTACAAGTGCCTGAAGTGCATGCAAAGTTTCCTGGCCATTTTTGGGATGCCTTGCAGATGGGTGGAAGACTTCAGGAGCTGCTTGACAACCAGATTGAACACGTGTGCCATGCAGGGCGTAAGGCTCAGCCCTCCTTGATGCAGCGCCGACGCCATGTACTTCCCGTTGTCGGTCACCAATTTTCAATTGTCGCAGAGAAAGCCAAGATTCGATTTCTTGCTGACGAACACAGAGCAGTTCCTCCCCTGTGTGACTCTGTTCACCCAGGCAAACCAGGTGCAAAACAGAATGAGAGTGATGAGAGTGGTCTCACATGGCTTGCATACACTACTTGCCTCCAACATAATTCTTGGATCTCTACATTAAAATAATGTATTTGCTGTATATCACAAGAGGGGCATAGTTGGAGACATTGACTTCACAAGATATGCAGAGCAGTGTAGTTCAGCCACCTCTATTTGCTTCCCGCTGTTTACTGCTCCTGAATAAAAATTGGGCGAACCAGTTTTAGCTTCCTCTGATGCGTATGCCTACGGAGCCCTTTTGTTATGGCTTTGCACAGGCAGGAAGAATGTTACGCACAATTCTGATGAAACTCCTGATCTTAAGAAACTGGACTTGGACTCCAAAGAGAGGCTCTCCTGTCATATCTTGTGTGCTGCAGACACCGAATGCAGATGGAGCAGATAAAACCACATAAATATTTTCAACTTACTGAAGCTGCTTGATTTAATTGTGAATAGATAGTAAAGGCAAAGTCTGCTGGTGTGTTATTATCAGCGTCTTCATTATGTTTACTGCAGGACCCACGACAAAGTAATTCGGTCCATAAAGCAAAAGGAAGTCTACAGCCACCCATCAATTTTCCTGAAATAAAAAATTTCACCAATGCAAAGGATAATGGAATTCGGTTCATACAGAAGAAAGTGTATAATCACCAATTGGCCCCCCCCCCCCCCAAAAAAAAATTTTCACATAAAAAATTTCACAGCTATGTTTTCTAGTCCATACCGCAAAAAGGGCTTTACCACATATAACTGCACTGTTGAACGGCAAATAGGCCCTACGTTTTTTCCACTTTTACACTACACAAGGCTTTTCAACATATAAGTGCAACACTGAACGGTGAATATATTTTTATTTTGCCACTTATACACAGCAAACAAGGCTTTAGAATATACCACTGCACCGCGGAACAGCATTTAGGCACTAAATCTTTCTACTTTTACACAACACAAAAGGCTCATCAACAGATAAGTGCAACGCTGAATGACATATATACTGTTTATATTTTTTTGCCACTAATACACGGCAAACTGGGCTTTAGAATATATCACTGCACTGCTGAATGGCAATTAGGCCCTCATTTTTACCACTTTTCCACAATACAAAAGGCTTTTCAACAGATAAGTGCAACGCTGAACGGCAAATATATTTTTATTTCGCCACTAATACATGGCAAAAAGGGCTTTACAACACATAATTGCACTGCAGAAGGTCAAATAAGACGTACTGTAGAAATATTTCCTTGTAATAAACCCTATTAATGGCTGTGTCAAACAGTAATTGCACCCTAATAACAAGAACGGTTTACTGGAATGATAAAGCTGTATAATGGCAATTTGGATCCCCAGTCAGTGCACCAAGGTGTAATAGGATTGTTCCTATTACCCAGTCTGTCAGCTCCCCTACTAAACCCTGTTCTATATAAATGCTGTGGACAATTCCTCCCTATCCTTTTCCTGCACTTATAAATAATTTTTCACCACAATCAAGTCTTTCCTATCACAGTCCCCAGTGCCTGCAGACATGTCTCTCCCTGCACTAAGCACACTGGTAAATGGCAGAATCTAAGATGGCTGCCGCTATTTATAGGACTGTGACATCACATGGCTGGCTGGCTGCTGATTGGCTGCATGCATGTCATTATGGGTGATCCCGCCTTCCCAGAGTTCCTTTCTCTATGTCCTCACATGTGCAGCAGCAATGTTAGGAAAAAATGTGATTTGTTACAGCAAAGCGTGAGGAAATTCGGCTTCAGTGCAAATCAAATTTTTTCCTGAAATTCGGATCGAATTTCACTTTGTCAGCTTCGAATTACTCATCTCTAATTGCAACCTTAATATGGGTGTGGGCCTAATGAATATATTTCTGTGCTCTGTTTACTAGGCATCGAAAATAGTGCTTCCTAATGGCAAATAATAGACTTGTGTTGTTACCTGCTGGTCTCAAGACTTAACGCTGATCCATATTTATTAGAAACCACCAGCACCTCCATCAACAGAATGTCGGCAGTTAAAATGGCTACTAGTACCCAGTACTAATATGAGTAATATGAGATATAGATAATTTAGAGCTAAGTCCATCATTTGGCATAATACCATGAGATGATAAACAAAGTATTATCTGGTTCTGCAACAGATTAAAGTATTATTCTGCCAAAAAGAGTTACAGAATGTGACAAATTTGGCTGGAAGTATGGCTTTATTAGGGTTGTCAACCGGATAAGCATGGGGCATGTTTTGACCTCCATCTTGCTAACCACAGGTCTTTCCATTTAGTAATATCCCTTTAAAAGTTGTGTATTATTTATGGTTTACTTTAATTAGAGATGATTTATTTCCTTTTTAAGGAATTGGACCTGTCCCTTTTCTCTCTACATTTGTTTTCGATTTCCACTTCTTGGACACTTAGATGTATAGGACATATTTCAGCCCCAAGATATAGCATTCCATTTAAGGAGGTTGGAGTTTCGAAATTGAGGGTTACACTTTGTGTGTATGTTCCAAGTGTACAATTTCAGTTGCTTTTAATCTGTTTTATGTTGCTCTTTGACTCTTTTGTATCTCTTGAATAAAGCGTATAGTCTTTCTTTATATTGAGAGCTCACTGTTTGGTTACACACCCTCTGTGTCGCCGATACTATCTGTGTTGTATTTATATGGAATATGTGTTGATAGGAGCATTGTGGAGTGAACAGGCTAGCACATATGAGAAATAATTGTCTATATTTATTATGGGGCCAGTGTTTGGGGTGCATTCAAAAATGGGACAAGGTGCATGAATGTATGATGTGGAGATTTAGGGTTGTACCTATTTTCAAAAAGTACATCTCGTTATTTATTGTCAGAGTGGAAGGTTCTTTAGAGCACACATTTCTCCTTTGGTATTGCTGAACCATCACTGTTATGGAGATTAGATAATATATTCTTAAATGGCTTTTGTTGTGTTCCCAGACTCACATGTCTTTTGACATATGCTTTAAATTTATGTAGATACGTGGAATCAACCTGTTGGTCTCCAGTCATAAAAACTTCCTTTTGTCAACTATTACTGGAACTGCTGTTACCCAGTTTACACAGATATTGTATATGTTCAAAACATGGGCCCTTATTAATTCACACTCTTGGTCCTAATGACCTAATTTTCAACTGATGAGATGCTGCTCTCTGTTTGTATGCCATTTCAACAGAACATAAATGGAAGAACAGAAGAACACATAGAAAGCTGCAAATATTCTTTTAATAAGAATTAGCTGTCCCTTCAGCATTTCTCAAATGGTGTTGTTGCACATGCTGAACAATTTGTTAACATTGTTCATTTTCTGTAGAAACCTAAGAGTAAGTGTACAATTCCCTTTCATTGTCATCACAAGGGAAATTAAGAATTATATTTTGAGCACTGAAATAAATGAGCTGTCCGAGATATCTGGCGTGCTAAGTACTCTTTATTGCTATGGCTAGGAAATGAGAGTCCAGCATGTGAGGTTCTCATATATTAGTTTAGAATTCTCTAAGAATTCAAAAATGAGCTTTCTATACCAACTAGTGATGAGATTGCATGCTCGGCCGAATATCTGAGCCCATACGTTTTGCGGGTTTTATGCAGCCAATAAAGGTGCAGGTAAGTACTGCCCTCACTGTAATGCCAGTAGCCATGTTGGCTGCTGGCATTACAGTGATTGGCTGGCCGACACGCGTCATCGGGTACTATATTGCACCCGATGACGCATGTTCGGCTCAGATGTAGACAGGAAGAGCATCAGGTCGGAAGAGAAAGACAGAGCAGGGAGTGAATTTCAGCGATTTTAGTTAGAGAAAGCTTTTGAAAGATCCAAAAGTTGTTTCAAAGACTACTGTGTGTGTTTTAGATCAACAATATATTTAACAGCAGTGTCAGGGACATCCGTGCTAAGGAAGGGACAGATTTGCTGTATTTAATACCAAAAGCTTTTCAAAGAACACAAAATCCTTTTAAGGGCTACAGCAAGATATTTTTATTTTATAACTATTAGTGACATATACTGTACATCATCCGCAGACTGACTTTAATAATCTGGGTCACATCTATAATCTGCTGTGTTCTCTATAACCAATACTGTCCTGCATCAGAAAACACTGTCAGTATTACAAATTCCAATAATCTGGTCCTCATATAGTGTTCATAATTTGTGGTGTTCTATACCCAATACTGAACACCATCTAAAAACACTGTCTGTATTACAATTTCTATTAATCTGGGCCTAGTGTAGTGTCCAAAATCTGTGGGTTTTTGTATCCAATACTAAACTTCATCTGAAAACAGTGTGCATATTACAACTTCCATTAATCTGGGCCTAGTGTAGTGTCCAAAATCCGTGGTGTTCTTTAGCGGACAGTAAAACAATCTGTGCCATATCTACAGACAAAACCCTTAATATGAAGAAGGCGAGCACAAAGGGATGGGGAAGTGGGCGTGATGCTGATGGTGCAAGCAGAGGCAATGGTCCTGGGTGCAATGAAACTGTGCCTGCTGCCAGTGCACCAGAAAAAAAAACAAAAAAATCCAGCTTACCCAGCTTCATGTCCAACTTAGCTGAGCGGCATAGAAACAACACTGTCCAAGTCGGACCATTGCGAACAGACGGTCGGTTGGATTGCTGAAGATAATGCTTCCAGTCGGTTAAGCACCACCCTCTCTTCCACCAGGTCCAGTCTCTGTAGTCTGTGTATGATGCACTTTATATACAATTGAATATACAGGATGTTTCCTAACATTTTTTTTTTTTTTGGGGGGGGGGGGGGGGTTGGGCGTATTTTTGTCAGTCTGTAAAAGTGGCGTACAACTCGGACAACATGGTTCCCAGCAGCGACCTGGGAGTCCATGCATCCAGACATCGTCCCCATGCTGTTCCCGATCCTTTTCGGTGGTGTTTCTGTCACTTTCAGACGTTTTACAATGGACAAGGCACCCTCCTCTCTTCAGAGCAGGGGGTGCTTGGTTGTCTCCCATTGACTTCCATTATACTCGGCCGAGCACACGAACATAGCTATGTGTTCGGGCCGAACACCTGAATACTTTGGTGCTCGCTCATCACTAATACCAACCTCTTTTGACACATCACAGTGCTATAGACTTTCTAAGAGCCTGTACACTCTTCTTCTCATCTGACCACAGTTAAAGGGTCACAGGACTTAACTGAGCTCTTCTGCCAAGACTTGTTTTTTTGGGGGGGATCAACAAAAGACATGATACTGAAGGTCCACCCTCCATCTATATAGAATATGCGCAAGTCTATTTTAACTGAATTGTAATCTTTATCATTGTACACACAGGACAGATCATCAATAAGGTCTAATAGGTTATTTCTAAATGACAGATAAACCCCAATGACAATTGATTGGCCTCAATGGCATTTCAAAAAGGGGCTAAATTTTACTGTGTCAATCATTGCTTCAGAGCCTGTGCCCAACAGATGATCCTTTGGTGGGTCTTTCCATCCTTGCTTCTGCATTTTTGTTCCAGTGATTGGTTGAGGTCTCATTTTGTTCAACACCAGTAAGATTTTCATGTAGTATAGGAATGCCAAAAAACCCTTCTCTATTAAGTTTCGGAAAAAAAAATGGATAAGTTTCTAACATTCTGTTACCATTGAAATAATGAAATATATCTGCCGAATATTACAAGAGTTGAAGATAACAGAGCATCGTACAGCCGTGGGAGCATGATAACTTACACTGCTTTATCTAATTACTACAGTATATCAGTTTTAATGCTGCATTCCCTGTAACTTCAAAGCAAATTATCTTTTCTTAATGATGACAGCAGGCAGCTAAAACACAGTATAAATATTTGCAGGCAACACTGATGAACAAATTGTTGGTTTATAAAGAAGAGCTACAATTCCTTACTAAAGCAAAGGTGTAATGTTGTCTCCATTATAAATGGGTTTATCTGATAAGAGCAGGAAAGTCAAACGGATTCCAATAATATACACAAATCTGAGCTAGGAATAGAAATTTGTCTTCAGTAGACATAAAAACATATCCAGAGACACAATGAGTCCCAAAGCAAATGCTGGGGATGAATAGAGGCTGTAGATAAATGTAGCACAATGCATATTATAATGATGGACAACTCTGTGTGTCTGGCAGACGCCCAATAGTCAGAGTTGGCCACTAGCCAGGAATTACTATAATTGGGAAGTTGACGGCTTGCCAGAAATCAACTGTAGTTAGGGCCGCTGAATGCAGACTGAAGAGGCAAGGGTTTAAGCATTTATTTTTAACTACTTGCTGTAATCAGGATGATACAGTCAGTGATACACAGAACCCGGCTTACACTTTTTTGATGGAATTGAAAGTCATTTCTGAATTAATCAACATGGCTTGTGGTTGATTGCAATGTAATCAGCTATTTTGGACCATATAAAATTTTGGTCACTTGCCATTTTACATAGCAGGACAATCCTAACTCAAAAGTGCTTGGCCACGAGCCGACAGCATTGAAGGAGATGCTCATCTGCTCTATCAATCCTATTATGACAAACAAGTACAGTATATGAAAGAACAGGTGGTCATTCAATATATTAAAGCAGCAGAAAATATGCCACAATTAAGGAGAGTGGCGTTAAATAATAACTTCAGATAAATGTAAAAAAATCACATAGCGGTTTATTGATCAGACCAGCAAGGAAGATATTGATCACGTCAATCAAAATTAAAGTCCAACTAAAGCTATGAATTATAGTAAAGCAAAACCAACAATGAAATTTCTAATAAAGATTGTTTAAAAATATTGAATAGGGAAGGTTAAGACTTGTGTATAATGGACCTGGCAGGCTGTTCCAGCAGAGAACAGCTTGCCAGAGCTCACCGGATTCAACCTACCCAGATATTGCTGTTCACCACTGACCCCATTGGTTATAATGGGATCGAGTGGGGATCTGGCTGCTTTCAGGTATGTGCTATTTTTTGGCCGGATAAAACCTGACACGCATGGAAAATATTATAGTCAATGGGGTCCGACTATGAACTGCAGTATCCAGCTAGGCCAGATCCTGTGAAATGCAAGTTTGAACCTTCCCTTACTCCAGCATGAAGTTATTGAGGGAAAGATGCTCTGCCTGTGTACCAAAGATAAAACCTTCATGTTATCTAAAACAGTGTTTCCCAACCAGTGTGCCTCCAGCTGTTGCAAAACTACAACTCCCAGCATTCCCAGACAACCTTTTGCTGGAGACACACTGGTTGGGAAACACTGACCTAAAAGAATAAAAACTATGGGGTCCATTAAAGCATATGACATTATACTTTATCTCCAAGGCCTCCAATTTCCACCATGCCAACTGTTGAAGAACTAAAACTGCCAGCTACAGGCCAGGCATGGTTTTGCAACACTGTAAGTTGGAAACCACTGCTTTATCTATTTTAAGGGGTTTGCCCTATCTGAACAACTACTTCTTACAAAATAGTGTCACACTAACCACCTATTTTGATGAGCGTACTTTGAAAGAGGGGCTCCTCGAAATGACAGAGACATTTGCAGTTAAACAAATAGTTTTATATAACAATCTCATATATTTTCTGAGTGGTCCTTGAATCAGGATCAGGGACCAAGTAAAGTTGTGCCCATCCTAATGTGCTGCTATAGGTGTCTGAGAGACTGGTCTCTATCATAGCCTTTCGTGCTTAAATGCCACACAGGTGGGTGTACCAGTCACTTTGTGTAGGTATTGCTCTGTACTTCTGCAAGTCCTTGTAACCACTATGCCACAGTATGGCCATACCAGTGCTGGAGGCTCCACACCAACAGTGTGTGTGTGGCCAGTCCTCTTATTATCCTCTGTGTATGCTTCTGTTCAGCTCCTGATGATGCTAAAATAAGCAGAAACGCGTAGAGCTAGGGAACAGGCAGGGGGATCATGCTGTGGACGGGCATGGGTAAATCCTTTAGGAGCAACTATCTAATAAATGAGAGGAATACTGTTCCTGTCTTACAGTGTGGCATTAGTCAGCTCTAGCAAACAATGGCTGATCCCAGCCTATCCTAACACAGCTGTAGCTTTTAGGATTTAGGGTAACCACCCACTAATTGACCACTATTGGGGTCGAGGGAATTAGACTGAGCCATATTTGGCCAGGTGGGCTCCACGTGCGATTGACCTGCATGGTGGACTAATGGGGGCTATTTTTGGTTCCCCATACCTCCTGTACCTCCTCACCAGGGTCACACTTACGTGTGTGGGCGGTCTTCACGCCTACTTCCCCAGTTGAGTGATGTAGTTGATATCAATGGTGGCAGCTCTCCTGCCGTTTACATCTGTACTTTTTCTTTTGTGTTTTGTTCTATCTACTTTTGATTATACTTCAATAAAGAATTATAATTTTGTTTTAAGTGGTACCCCATACTCACAGTGAATTTCTTTTGATCGTGGGACGCTCAAGTACCGACCGATATAGCTGTGAATTGTGATCCATACATGCACTATTCGCACGAAATGCAAACTTTACAGTCGATTCAAGTAGTTCCCAAAGGTGGTATATGGAGGCTAGCTTCTCTCTCGCTCAGACTGGTCAAACTCTCCTTTTCCCAGCCTAAAGGGATGCACTTTCTCAATTATCAGATATATATATAAGTTTATATATCCACAGTATCCTCAGAGGAATACAGTCTATGGACAGAGGGCCATCCTGTCCTTTGGTAATGGTGGACATCTTGTAGTTTACAGTGTTCCCACCACATGCAGAGGAGGCTGCAGCCAGATTAGCAGCAATTACCTTCTTTGCCAAAGTCCGCAAAACTTTCTATAGATCTTTTCCCTTCTGAGGACTGGCACATAAGTTGCTTGTGGAATCTCCCCACAGGAGATGCTCCTTGCTGCTCTGAGGTGTTCACTCCTCAGCAGGCAGCCATTAACTTCAAAATCTTCCTCCTAGATAGGAAGGGTGAAGCCAGCCCTGACAGCCACATGGGACCTCCTATTCCCTATTCAACCTTATAGAATTTGTAGTACATGCACATGATACATAAAATACAATGATATTAACCCTTTCAATGCAGTGCATTTCAGGACTATGTGCAATATGACTCCCCTTTGGCTGTGCTGTGGATTGCAGGTTATTAAGGTATTTACCAGCATGTCGTGATGTTATATTGCATTTGTTTTATGGGAAATTAGAGTCCTTAGAGGGTTTTTCTGCGACTCATATATTCATGACCTCACCAATCATCTGTTTGCACCCCACTGCAATGCTCTTGTAAGTTCTGTGGCCACTTCTAGGTCATTGATGTCTCATTCATTGAAATGGCTTTGGCGCAGCTCAGCCCTATTCAAGTGAATGGGTCTGGAATGCAAATTCGAACACAGCTGCTATACAATGTACTCTGTTGTGCTTGGTAAGCTGTGAGGAGGGCATAGCTAATTGGCTGCATTGTCGGGAGTTTGACCCCCCACCATCTGATATTGATAACCTGTCCTGAAGATAGGCAATCAATATCAAACACCGGGAATTTGGAAAACACCTTTAACCAAATTCAGTGGAAGGTATATAAGGGTGGACACACCATTGTGTAACATATAAGGTGGGTACATTCTGTTGGAACGGGCTACAGCTGTTTCGCATGTATTCACACTTCCTCCATATATATTTATTCCTGCGCACCCATTGAGTTAATAGTACAGTACACCAGCTTGCGTAATACACATATGCTGTAGTCTGGCACTGGCCTAAATTCTAAAATGCAATTTATGTGAGTAGTACTGTAAATATGAAAGTGATTTTCAATCTGTTACACCAGTCTGTTTAATTTTCATGGAAAGCGTAGTCCAATGTTATGCATTTTCCACAGCTTTGTGGCAGTTCCCCTGTACTGGCAAAATGCATTGTGTCCAAGACTTGCTATTGTAATGCGGTTAGAAACATGATAAAAAAAGGTGGAAGCAGTATGTATTTACTTGTATGTTCCACTTATCATCACTGCATATAAATATTCCCCTAGAGAAAATGTTTTCCAGTTCCCATCTGCCTCGTATAAATAAAACCAGGAGAGATTCTTCACCCTCCAGCAGTAAACTCACAACGCAGCTTGCTAATCTACATATGGCTGCATTCTAATCTCTTTCCGCACTGGCAATGCGCAGATCAGAATTTATTTTATGAAACAAAAACCCTCCAGCAAAGTGATCTGTGATACGTATGTGTAGGAAAAAATGCTCTTATTGCAAAGCGTCTCTGGGAGAAAATTATTAATTAGAATTTATTCCATTAGCTGTCAAAGTTCATTGCCTACAGCATCTAAAGATTACCTGTTCAGTGTTATCAGGGTTCATCTGATACATCAGAAGACCACAAGAAGATTGAGTGGTCAGTCTAGACAACGTAATGGGGCTCTTTGTAATGAGGTTACTGATACCGCTACCCTAAAGAAATGAATTAGGCCTCATGCGCCCACAACCATATCCATTTTGTGGTCTGCAAATTGCGGATCTGCAAAAAATGGATGTGGGCCAAGTTGCCTGCATTTTTTGTGGGCCCATTAAAATGAAGTTTTTTCTGATCGGATGCAGACCAAAAATATGGTCATGTGCATGGGGTCTTAACTAGACAACATGGCTTACAAATAGGATCCTCTCTTACTATGGCTTTTGTTATAGTTGAGGTACTCAACTGATCCCAAGATTTGGATTTCTTAATGTGGTCTGGTGATTGATTCCATGGAAAATGCGTAACTGAAGTAGTTTCAGACACAATGGAAATGAGTTGGAGAAACAAATGTTGGGAAATGTAACAGAACAATAACTTCAGAATGCACCGAGGATAGAAAGATGAGCAAGAATAGTGTAGTTCAACAGGTCAGTGGTCACAGTTAGAGATCAGGCAAAATTAGGTACCGTTGTGTAGACACTACTGTAGGGGGATATGGCAATGCTCAGGTAATTTAATCCAGACAAGACTAGGATGAGGGATCGTCATGTCAAACTAATTTAATTAGTTTCTATGAGGAAGTAAGTTCTAGACTTGAACGTGGTGCATCAATGGATGTCGCATATCTTGGCTTTTCTAAAAGATTTTATACTGTGCCACATAAAAAGTGAGTACATAAAATGAGAATGCTTGGACTGGAAGAAAATGTCTGCATGTGGGTAAGTAACTGGCTCAGTGATAGAAAGTAGAGGGTGGTTATTAACCGTATACAATCAGATTGGGTCACCATCACTAATGGGGTACCACAAAGGTCAATATTGGGCCCTATTCTCTTCAATATATTTAATACTGATCTTGTAGAAGGCTTGTGCAGTAAAATATCAATTTTTGCGGATGACACTAAACTGTGTAACGTAATTAACACTAAAGAGGACATTATACTGCTGCAGATGATATGGATAGATTGGAGGCTTAGGCAGAGAAGTGGTAGATGAGGTTTAACACAGAGAAATGTAAGGTTATGCACATGGGAAGGAATAATGCAAGTCACCTGTACATACTAAATGATAAAACACTGGGTAACAGTGACATGGAAAAGGACTTTTAGTGGACAGCAAACCAAGCTGTAGAAACCAGTGTCAGGCAGCTGCTGCCAAGGCCAATAAGATAATGGGCTGCATGAAAAGAGGCATAGATGCTCGTGACGTGAACATGGGGTCTTTTATCAAGCTGAAATACACCTAAAATTGGAATCTGCAACTTTTCCCCGTTCACATCAGGTCCAAGTTGTCTTACATTTAGAAGTGGCAGAGGATCCGCCGAAGTTATGAAGAGGCCAGTGGCCAGCTATGGGTCAATCAAGACCAGTGTCTAAAACGCCAGTCCTAATAAATGACCCCATAGTACTGCCACTTTACATATCACTAGTTAGACCACATATGGAGTACTGTGTACAGTTCTGGGCTACTGTGCACAAGACAGACATAGCAGAGTTGGAGAGGGTTCAGAAGAGGGCAACTAAAGTAATAACTGAAATGGGTGGATTACAGCCCCCAGAAATATTATCAAAATTAGGGTTATTTACTTTAGAAAAAAGACAACTGAGGGGACATCTAATAACCATGTATACATATATCCATCCATATATACATCCTCAGAGTCTAGAGAAAGGAAGGTTTCTACACAAACATAGAAGAGGATACTTTACTATAAAAGTGGGTTGCTGTCTCTCCTTGCTGCTAAAGACTGGAGAAGGGTTCATAGACTTTCTACTGAATTCATCTTCTGCAGTGGGGAGAGGAAGCACTCTGATTATTTATAACTTTTTGTTTTATCAATTGACCTTAGTGACCTTAGTAATTTTGAATTTGTAATACATTTCTACACTTTTATTAAGGAATCTTGGGGGGGGGGGGGTTACATGTGATCCTCTGATTGCTTTTTCCTCATGATGCAACCTGCAATGGAAGGGATTTGCACTATTTTCCTATGGAGCACTGCCACCTACTACTGTTCTATTAGCCTGGAACTCTTCGGAGAGAGACAGACTATTTACATACAAAGATCCCAGGAAAAGCCGCCTCAGATGCAGTGGTCACAGAAAATTCTGCAATCTGCATTATCGCCAACTTCCACTGTGCATGTACCGGGGATATCATGAAGGGGTTAATATAGTCATGATATATCAGTGTCAACTAACAAAGGTCAGACAGGATCACACTACAGTACAGTGGAGAATCTAAAATAATAAATAACAGTGGAGACAGTGGGCGGGATTTGTTCCATTTTAAAAATAAAGCACAAACTACACATCATAAATACATAAAATGTCTGTGATCCCAGTAGAATTTTGACTTAAGTTGGCTTTCATTGACCAGGTGGCCATGTGCACTGTGAATTCATGCCCAACATACTTACTGACCCACTAGAAGACGCATAATCAACGTCCGGGAGGCAAAAGACACAATGCTGATGGTTGCATTTGATATAGCCTGATTTAGGCAGCTAAATGTAACTGTGATGGAGATTTGTTGCCATTAGATTATCTTAATTTTTTTGTTTATTTCACATACTAACAATATTAACAATTAGTCATTTTACTCCTTATTAATGACTTGACTTGTGCCTAAATATTGACAGAATCCTCAACATTTGAACATTACCTTAGGCTGGAGTGGGTAACTTGGAGTTCACAACGGAAAGAGGGTTAGCTGACCTGGTATGTGACCAGATTGGTGTTGGACATTCTGGTGGGACATGGGTCGTTCCATGTACCCTGGATGTATACTCTCCCACCCGCCCCCAGGGCTTGATGACATTGGCCAGCCTGTTATCTTATCATGACAATTCCCCTTCATATTAAGGCTTAGTGATTAATTGATCACCGCTGGTCCAGCTTCAAAGGCACATAGTGATTGGCAGATATGGTAAGAGTTATACTTCCCTTATAGAACATGGGTGAACTGGAGTGAGAGACCCTTTTTGTTAGTGGTTGTCCACTATGGCTAATAGGAAGGGACCCAAGAATCGATTCTGAAGACATCTAAATGATTTAATAGCGCATATTGATAGGAGTTTTCCTAATTGCGTAGTACCTCAGACCTGTTGGCATTACTATGGTATCTACAGTTGTTATGTTTTACATGCAATATGAATGTATTTTAAAGCATCTTGTTCACTAGCAGATGGGGTAACTGTTGGCACCTACAGAGGCTCACTGCAATTGGACAACCTTTAAATAACAAATTGAACTCTGCTACATCAGTACCCAATAAATAGACCCATCTTCATTACAGAACTACCAATGACTTACTATAAATATATTCATATATGTTCATTTCTAAAAATCATTATTGATCCATTAGCCAGGAAAGGTAGAATAAGATATTATTTTTTGGCCAGATAAATCATTTATGCCATCCATATTTATATTTTATGTGTTTGTGTCAAATATAGTTTTGCAGACAGAATCAAAATGAGTCAGCTTCATATTTAAGTCATATAGTTAAGTTCCGTTCTAAATTAGAATATAAAACATACAGTATTTGCTTGAATCGGTCCTTTCCTTAAGGCATATAATTGGTTGAGCTCAACTAGCGGGAGGAAAGATTATCCTCTGCTTCACTTACAATGTTTTCATTAAATGTTTAGCAAAGGATTCATTTAAATTTGTGACCTCCAGCCAGTGACTCAAGATATTAAATGGGATGTCAATATGTATCCGTAACTGTACATTATGTCTGACATGATCATCAAATTTAAGACTCGTATCTAAACGGAATAAAATGTAAATGACCAAAGAACAAATATGACATAGAACCTTTTTGACAGTAGACTTTCTATTTTAAAAAAAAATAATCTAAGGAAATGGCCATAGTTGCATATCTGCCCCTTTTTGATTGAGAGCGAAAAAATAAACTGTATGTTTTAATAAAAATGTGCAACTCCAAAATAAAATATTGTGTTGGCAGCATCATGTCATGGTGGTATTTCTTTGCTGCAGACCTTTAAAGTCTTCTGGAAGAAAACCTGCTTCTGTTCACAAGAGAAATGCTACTTAAGAAATCCATATCCCAGGTGCACAGCAACTGCAAACGTTTCACATTTTTTGTTTTAATCATTATTATTATGCTATTTTTTGTTGGAAGACTAAAGTAATTTTTGAGATTCTCAATGCTCCATTGCTGATACTGATATGTCTTCTGCTGTCATAATAATTATGTATTCTGAATAAAAACCTGCTGCAGTTTTCAGGAGAAGTGCTCCTTGAGAAATTCATGCCTCACCTATACAAGAACTGCAAATGGCAAGTGATGTGGCACAGGGATGGCTTAAATGTTTTTTACCATGTATACTATGTTTTTCTATAAGAAAACAAAAATCATTTTTTAGGTTCTCAATGCACTTGCAATTGTAATTGTAATTGCATATTCCCAAAAATAGCTAAACTGATCTATGTCTTCTGCTTTCATCCTGATTCTTTATCTTGAAGGAAAATCTTCTGCGGTCTGCAAGAGAACTGATGCTTGAGAAAATTATGCCTCAGCTACACAGAAAGTAAAAATGTCAAGCCACGTGGCACAGAGATAGCTTAAAGTATGAAATGCCTGGTATCAGAAGGTCGCAGGGGGTGGCTACTCACTCAGTTTAAAGAGATCTCTCCATGACCTAGTGGTGGGTATTGATTCCCGTTTAGGTTTTCCTGCTTGGGTTTTCCTGCTTGATTGCGATCCTTTTTGTCCCATTCTCTGTAAGCCACTCCCAGCTACTATATATTGTCCCTTTCTGCTTCCCTTGTTGCAAGATATAGACCTTCTTTCCAGATCTTCTAGTCTGACCTCTGGTGTAGTTGGAGTTGCTGTGGAGGTGTTGGAACTGGAGCTGTTGGATCTCCGGTTCACTCCTGTTGTTGTCTCCTGTTTATTGTCTCCCTTCGGGGATTGTTTGTTGTGTTTGTGTTGTTTGTCATTTCCCTGTTGTTACCCTAGGTGTCAGGGGTGAGGACTAGTGCTCCCACCGCCCTATTCACACTACCTAGGGATTATTTCAGGGTAAGATGAGGCAGGTGATCGGCGTACGGGTTAGCAGAACGTGTAGGGATGTAAAGGCAGCCTGGTGCCAGTGATAGGTGAGTTAGGGGTCACCACTACTCGCTCTTCCTAGTGAAAATATTTTTATTTTGTCACTATTACACGACAAAAAGGGCTTTATAACATATAACTGCACCTCTGAACGGCAAATATATTTTCCTTTTCCCACTAGTAGATGCGACAAAAGGATTTAGAACATATAACTGCGCCGCTGAACAGCAAATTTATTTTACTATTACCACTAATGCAAAACCACAAAAGGATTTAGAATTTATAACTGCACTGCTGACAAAAAGGGCTGTAATTTTCTCACTTCACCACACAACCACTAATAAGCCCTTTTTTCCCCACTAATACAAGCCAAAAAATGCTTTAGAACATATAACTGCACCGCACAAGGGCAAATAACATGTAGAAATATGTCCTCAAGAACGGTTTGCTTGAATTACAGAGCTCTATAATGGCAATTTGGGTCTGCAGTAAGTGCAGCAAGGTGTAATAGGATTGTTCCTATTACCCAGGCTGTAACCTTCCCTACTGAACCTTCTTCAACATACCGTAAATGCTGTGGAATGATTCCTCCATATCCTTTCTTTACATCTTGAATAATCTTTCCCTGCACTTGTAAATCATTTTTTTAACACAATTAAGTTTTTTCTAACACTGTCCCTAGCGCCTGCTGATGTTTCTCCCCGCACTAAGCACAGTGGAAAATGACAGAATCCAAGATGGCTGAGGCTAGTTATAAGGCTATGACATCACAGGACTGACTGTCTGCTGATTAGCTGCATGCATGGCATTATGGATGATCCCGCCTTCCCAGAGTTCCTTGCTCTATGTCCTCACACGTGCAGCAGCCATTTTAGGAAAACATGTGATTCGTTACAACGAAGCGTGAGGAAATTCGGATTCGGTGTAAATCTAATTTTTCCTGAAATTCGTATCGAATTCCACTTCGTCAACTTCGATTCGCTCATCTCTAATGACGACTGCTGCATATGTGGTCTACTCAATGTTTGGTCTGTTGAGGCATTGCACTATGGTGGTGGCAGTGTCGCGCTGTGAAGATGCTTCTCTGCCATAGGCTTTTCAAGCCATGTAAAGGTAGAAAGTAAACTGAATGAGGAAAAATAAATAGAAATCTGGGAGAAAAATGTTTAGCACAAAATGTTGCTTAGATTAAAAAAGAAAGTGCAAATGTTCTGGGGTCAATATTGTTTTGCTTTTCACAACATAATAATTTACCGTCACCAGTTCTTTGCTTGTCAAGACTCATTACTGTCCTGCTTCCATATGCATACTGTATATACAATGATGCTCACACTTCTTGACTGCAGGATACATTGGGGTTAATAATTAATGAAATTTCATAAAAGCCATCTAATATATATATATATATATATTGTAAGAGGGTGCAAGGTGTTGTTTTTGATAGCAGGTACGTGTCACCGAGGTTGCTGGCCTCGGTGAGGTAAGAGCCGGGGTTTTTGGTCTGCAGCAGCTAGTGCTGCTCTGTTAAATAGCATGGCTGCAAAGCCGATCCGGGCCGGCTCTTACTGGGAGCAGCTAAAGAGTAGGGTGGGTGGCTGCTCCCCACGGTCCAGTCCATGTTTTGGGGCTGGGTATAAAACGCAGCCAGCAGCTGTGTCTGGGTGTGTGTGATTATCCTGGAGCCTGCAAACAGGGCTGAGGAATTCTCTGTCCTGGAGGAAGGAGCTCAGCAAGGTGGTGTTGCCCTGCGACCTGAAGGTGGAATCGCCTGCGGCTGAGCCGACTGCTAGGTGTGAACCCGCACCTAAACCACCCAAGGTGACTGGACCGTGTGTTGGCCTGTTTTTGGTTTTCCACATGATTTCTGTTGTGTATGAACTGTCACCAAGAGACTGTTTTCATTTCTGGTGTGCAAGTGTGAATAAAACACTGTTTGATGCACAATCTGGACTCCTTGTTTTGCCTCTAAACTGCACCCGCACCGCTGTCTACCAGAGCGACTCCCACATTTGGTGTCGGATGCGGGCATGCGCAGTGAGGCTGGCGTGAGCGCCGAACTTTGTTTTGCTGGGCAAAAGTGAATGTCCTATATTAAGCCGGCAAAGTTGCAGCCTGTGATCCCCGACAAAATGGAGCGGCTGTGAAAGCCCTCATAGAGGCTAACGTGCAGCAGCGGGAGACCAACCAGCTACTGCTACAGCACGTGATGGCGTTGCAAGCGGCAGGAGCGTCCCACCGCGTCCACGATGCCCGGAAAGCTGTCCGTACCGCGATCCCTAAGATGACCCCCTCGGATGATGTTGAGACCTATCTGGCGGTGTTCGAGAAGGTGGCCGTGAGGAGAAATTACCCGAGAACAGTGGGCAGAGGTCATCGCTCCGTTCCTGGCGTCTGGACCCCAGCAAGTATTTTTGACCTCCCAGGTGACCAAGCAGCTGACTACCCGACTGTGAAAGGTGAGATCCTGGCAAGACTGGGGGTGAATGTTTTGGTCCGGGCCCAGCGGGTGCATCAGTGGGAGTTTAACCCGGCTGAACCCGCCCGGCCACAATACTATGACTTGCTACAACGGTTGCAAAAATGGCTGCAGCCAGACATACTGACTCCCACTGCTATGCTCGACCGTCTGTTAGCCGATGTCTTCTGGAGGGCTTTGCCTTACCCTCTCCAGCACTGGATCGGCCAGGTATCGCCCACCAATGCCCTGGAGATGGTCGACCTGGTGGAGCGATGCGAGGCCACCAGAAACCTGCAGGGAGTCTTGCTGGGAAGGGTCAGTTAAACCCGGAGGCCTCTGCCCCAGTTCCAACGTCCGGCGACAGAGCGGCCTGCACGGAATATACCCCCTGCGAGCCCGCCTCCCGTGGTATGCTGGAGGTGTCAGGAGCCAGGCCACATCAGGGCCGACTGTCCGCGTCGGGATGAGCTGATGGAGGTGAACTACGGGAGTCGCCACTCCTTGTATGCACGGAAGCTGTGCGCAACTGGCACCCGTGAGGTACAAGACCATAACCACCTGTGTCAGGTAGAGGTGGGAGATTCGTTGGCGGTGGCTCTGCTGGACTCCGGGAGTTTAGTCTCCCTGGTAAGGGCTGCCCTGGTACGGCCTGCGGAGTATACTGGCCGTAAAGTCGGGGTCCTGTGCATCCACGGAGACCTGAAAGACTATCCCACTGCACTAGTGACTTTGTCCACAGCGGCTGGTAGGTGGACCCACGAGGTGGCTGTCGCTACTACACTCCCACACGAACTAATACTTGGGAGGGACTTCCCGGTTTTCCGGCGCTGTGGCCGGCAATAAAGGTATCTGAGGGACCCGAGACAGGGGTGACCCTAGCAGAGTGGCCTGATACCGCTGGAAGGCCAGAACCCTGGGAGCCCGAGTCTGAAGGGCCGGCGGTAGGGGTGACCACTGCTCCGGCGGTAGAGGGAAACAACCCCACTGAGTGTAATGGTGGGAGACACGGAGGACTTGCCACCGGGACCTGAGTTGGCAGACCTCAATGTCTCCGGGGAAAATTTTGGGACCGCACAACACCGGGACCAAACCCTAACCAGGGCCTGGGAGAATGTGCTGGAAATTGATGGTAAACCCCAGAAACCAGGGGCTGAATTAATGTTCCCACGATTTATTGTTCTACAGGATATGTTGTATCGGGTGAACCAAGTCCGAGGTGAACCTGTTGAACAGTTGGTGGTGCCCACAGCGTATCGCAAGCTTGTCATGGAGCTTGCCCACCAACATGTTCTTGGGGGACACCTGGGGTGGCAGAAAACCCAGGACCGCATACTGCAGCGGTTTTATTGGCCCGGTGTGTTCAAGGAGGTAGAAGATTATTGTAAGTCCTGTCCAACCTGTCAGATAACTAGCCCCCAGCCTCATTTCCGTAGTCCTCTGGTACCTCTGCCAATTATTGAAGTACCGTTTGAGCGAATCGCTATGGATTTAATTGGGCCTGTACCAAAGTCTGCCAGGGGCCACCAACACATTCTGGTAGTTCTCGACTATGCCACTCGGTATCCGGAGGCGGTGCCTCTGCGACATACCTCAGCTAGGCTCATTGCCAAAGAGTTAATGGAGATGTTTTCCCGTGTGGGCCTGCCAAAAGAGGTTCTGACAGACCAAGGGACCCCTTTTATGTCCAAAGTAATGAAGGAACTGTGTAAATTGTTGCGTATAAAGCAGTTACGGACGTCCGTTTACCATCCGCAAACAGACGGTCTTGTTGAGAGGTTTAACCAAACTCTAAAAAATATGTTAAAAAGGGTGGTGTCTAGAGATGGGAAGGACTGGGACCTGCTTCTGCCCTATCTCATGTTCGCAGTGCGAGAGGTACCCCAGGCCTCTACTGGGTTCTCGCCCTTCGAACTGCTTTATGGCAGACACCCTCGGGGCCTGTTGGATATCGCCAAGGAAGCATGGGAACAACAGCCTGTCCCCCACAAAAGTGTCATTGAGTATGTCACCCAGATGCAGGAACGGATAGAAAGGGTGTTGCCGCTGGTCCGGGAGCATATGGAGGCAGCGCAACAAGCCCAGAGTAGGGTGTATAATCGTCAGGCTCGAGTGCAGGGCTTCCATCCGGGAGATCGGGTTTTGGTTCTGGTACCCACCCTTGACAGCAAGTTCCTAGCTAGGTGGCAGGGCCCCTATGAGGTGATCGAGAAGGTAGGGAAGTAAATTACAAAGTACACCAGCCAGGGCGGCGCAAGCCGGAGCAGGTGTACCACGTGAATTTACTTAAGCCGTGGAAAGATAGGGACACAGCCGACGACCACAGCCCCCGGCCAGGGCTTCTAGGTGAAAAGGGTCCAGCCCCACAGTTCGAGGCCTGTGAAGCAGTAACCACGGTAAAAATTGCAGACAGCCTGTCTTCCAAACAAGTTCAGGAAGTCAGGGAGTTCATCAGTCGGAACACGGATGTGTTCTCGGACCTCCCTGGCCGCACGTCTCTCATCCAACATGACATCGTCACTGAGCCTCAGGCCAAGATCCGGTTAAAACCATACCGGGTACCCGAGGCTCGGCGACGGACCATCGCGGAGGAAGTACAGTTAATGTTGAAGCTCGATGTCATTGAGGAGTCGAAAAGTGAGTGGGCCAGTCCCATAGTCCTAATACCCAAGCCGGATGGGACGTTGCGGTTCTGCAACGACTTTCGTAAGTTAAATGAAGTATCTAAGTTTGGCCAGCGTATCCCATGCCCGAGTAGACGAGCTGGTTGAAAGTTTAGGACAAGCCCGTTATTTTTCTGTGCTGGACCTCACTAAAGGGTACTGGCAGGTACCCTTAACGGAGTCGGCTAAGGAAAAAACCGCATTTGTTACCCCGCAGGGCCTGTATCACTACAAGGTGTTACCCTTTGGCCTGCATGGCGCCCCCGCCACTTTCCAAAGGTTAATTGACATAGTGCTGCGACCACATCGTCGGTACGCCTCGGCCTACTTAGATGATGTAGTCATCCACAGCACCGACTGGGAAAGCCATTTACCCAAGGTGCAGGCGGTAGTGGATGCCCTGAGGAAAGCCGGACTGACCGCTAACCCAAATAAGTGCTCCATAGGGTTAGAGGAGACAAAATATCTGGGATATGTAATTGGGCGGGGAGTCATCAAACCTCAGGTAACCAAGGTAGAGGCCATTCGTAACTGGCCCCGACCGGTCACCACCAGGCAGGTAAAGTCGTTCCTGGGGATTGTAGGTTACTACATGAGGTTTGTGCCCCACTTTGCCACAATAGCAGCGCCGTTGACAGACCTCTTGAAGGGGCGAAAGTCTGGGAGGGTTAGCTGGAGTGAGAAGGCGGAGGAGGCTTTCGCCGCGTTGAAGTCGGCCCTGTGTGGGTCCCCGGTTTTGGTGACACCCGACTTCAACAAGGAGTTTGTCGTACAGACCGGCGCCTCGGAGGTAGGCCTCGGTGCGGTACTGTCTCAGGAGGTCAACGGGGAAGAACATCCCGTTGTCTTCCTGAGCCGTAAGCTCAATCCCGCCGAGTCCAGATATAGTATAGTGGAGAGGGAGTGCCTGGCTATCAAGTGGGCACTCGAAAGTCTCCGCTACTACCTGTTAGGGAGGAGGTTCCGTCTGGTGACCGACCATTCCCCCTCAAATGGATGAGTCAGGCCAAGGAGAGGAATGCTCGGGTCACCAGGTGGTTCCTATCTCTTCAGAATTTCAAATTCTTCGTGGAACACAGGGCAGGCCGCTTGCAGGGCAACGCAGATGCCCTGTCCCGCGTCCACTGCCTCACGTGTGTTCACCCCTCAGGGTTGAACAAAGGGGGTGTGTAAGAGGGTGCAAGGTGTTGTTTTTGATAGCAGGTACGTGTCACCGAGGTTGCTGGCCTCGGTGAGGTAAGAGCCGGGGTTTTTGGTCTGCAGCAGCTAGTGCTGCTCTGTTAAATAGCATGGCTGCAAAGCCGATCCGGGCCGGCTCTTACTGGGAGCAGCTAAAGAGTAGGGTGGGTGGCTGCTCCCCACGGTCCAGTCCATGTTTTGGGGCTGGGTATAAAACGCAGCCAGCAGCTGTGTCTGGGTGTGTGTGATTATCCTGGAGCCTGCAAACAGGGCTGAGGAATTCTCTGTCCTGGAGGAAGGAGCTCAGCAAGGTGGTGTTGCCCTGCGACCTGAAGGTGGAATCGCCTGCGGCTGAGCCGACTGCTAGGTGTGAACCCGCACCTAAACCACCCAAGGTGACTGGACCGTGTGTTGGCCTGTTTTTGGTTTTTCCACATGATTTCTGTTGTGTATGAACTGTCACCAAGAGACTGTTTTCATTTCTGGTGTGCAAGTGTGAATAAAACACTGTTTAATGCACAATCTGGACTCCTTGTTTTGCCTCTAAACTGCACCCGCACCGCTGTCTACCAGAGCGACCCCCCACAATATATATATATATATATATATATATATATATATATCTTTTATATTCTCTTTAAAGGTATCTGTTTCTCTGTTATCATGACCCTTGCTCTTTTCTTGACCTCCAGCAATGGGTTTAGTGTCTACAGCATTTCAAAGTTCAGAAATAATTATTTGATATGCCTTAAATTATCCTTCCCCTATTCTCTATACAGGCTGACATATGGAGATCATCTTCAGTCTTGTCTATGTCATTTTTCATTTTGGAACCTGTTTTCTCATGACTGTTAGTCAGATCAACCGTCCACTGAAAGTTTATCTAGAAGAAGTTCACATATTAAATTGTATTGATTAAAGGGGTTTTATACTGACACCCTATTCCTCAGAATAGGCATGAATATCAGACTGGTGGGGGAGTCTAAGTTTTGGCACCCCGGCTATATGTAGGGGCTGCAGAACTCATTTAAGTTCTACGGCATCTTCATTGCTAACATTTGGGCCGTCAACATACATGCAGTCTGCTTAGTAACATTGGTGCAGAATATCAGACCCTGTTATAGTGGTGGCTTGCCCGGTCCGACCTCCCGCTGTATCCTTCTCCCCTAGGTGTTTGATGAACCCTATTGACTTATAACGGGATCCACCGTGTTACACTGTGATGTCCTTCATTTTGTCAGAAAGAACAGCTCTATATGTATCACTATATATATCTCCTTAAATCTGATGTAGAGGTAAAAACAATGTCTATTGTATCTTTTTCTAGTACAATAAACAATATATATTTTATATACAATATATATTTTATAAAACAAAATAAAAATTGCAGGCTCTTTGCAGTTTTTTAAACCATATGAAACAACGGTGGTTTTAAAAATTGTCACAATGTATTCATAGATTTCCATCAAGATGAGCTTCCACCTTAGCAACAGATGTTTTGCATATGTTGATATGAAAGTCATTTATATTTGTAGATATTGGGGTTCATGACCAATTTTTTTATAGGAACACAATTACTAGTGGAAAAATAAGATGGAAACATGGTTCCATAAGGCTATGTCTTTATCCACAGTGGATGTGATATTAACATATTCTGACCGCAACACATGACTTTTTCCTTTTAACACCTTAAGTACTCGGCCCATTTTTGCTTTTTCATTTTAGTTTTTTCCTCCCCACTTTCCAATAGCCATGACTTTTTAATTTTAACTTTTTTTTTTTTTGCAGGACAAGATGCATTTTTTAATGGTACTATTTAATTTAACATGTCTTTTTATTGTAAAATTGGGAAAAATATATTTGTGGGGTTAAATTGAAAAAATAAAGAAAATTATTCCTGTTTGTCTGTTTTAAAAAATTAAACTTTTCTTTGCACCGCCATTTTCTGATAGCTATAACTTTTGTATATTTCGGTTTACAGAGCTATAGTTTTTGTGGGTACCATTTTTGTGGTACATATGACTTTTTGATGGAAAGGGACTAAAAAATGGTGAATAGCATGTTTTTTTGTTTTTTTTTTCTGTTATGGCAGTCACCGGACAGGAATTTTAAAATAATATTTTAATAGTTCAGACTTCTTTGGATGCAGCGATACCTATTATGTTTATTTTAATATGTAAAATTTGCAAAGGGGGGGTTAATTAAACTTTTAATATGAGAATTAGAGATTATCGAATTTCTCAAAAATTCTTTTCACCCGCTTCGCCGAATTTTCCCAAAAAATTTGCTTTGATCCAAATACAGTATATTCCCTGCAAATTGCGATAAAAACTGCTATTTCTGGGCTGCATAGAGCCTTTATATGGGTGTAGAACACTATGCCTTGCAATAACACTCATAGGGAGTGTGCTGGGGTAGTGAAATAATACTGTCAGTCAGTATGACATGCAGATGACTGGCGTTGCTATCAGAATAACACTGCACACTTTACTTATTTGGGCAGTCACGGGGCCATAACCAACCAAATAACTCAAGTATTAACTCAGCCTTACAGGTCGATGTTAGTGGAGGGGGTGTCAGCAGTAAATTTGTGTTGACGTCACAGATTAATTTGCCCTTCCTCTGAACCATCAGACCAATTACCCACAAAAAACAGATCCTGTCTGTGGAGCATACACCATTACTCAGTCAGAATTTGCTCAATAATCCATCAGTATTGCTAATGCCAAAAAAAAAGGGCCTGTAGGTGAGCTGACCCTGTAAAAGGTTGTAGGTGAGGGCCTGCTGGTGAACTGACCCTGTATAAAATTATATGCGAGGGCCTGAAGGTGAGCTGACCCTGTAAAACATTATATGCGAGGGCCTGCAGATGAGCTGACCCTGTAAAACATTATATGCGAGGGCCTGTAGGTGAGCTGACCCTGTAAAAAATGATATGCGATGGCCTTGGCAATGGCTACTGAGACTGGACTTTGGGGGAAGACAGGGTGGTGCTTAACTGACTGGTAGCATTATCTGCTGCAATCCAAACAACCACCTGGTCGCACTGCTCTGACTTCAAGAGTGGTGTCCTGCTCCGCCCTGAAATGATTATTTTTCTTGTGCTCTGGCAGCAGGCACAGTCTCAATGCGCCCAGGGCCACGGCCTCTGAGTGCACCATCAGTCTCATGGCCAGTTCCCCTTCCCTTACTACTCGCCTTCTTCATTTTAAATGTTATATATGCTTGAAAATATGTCACACTTACAGTAGCGTAGGATTTGGAAGTGTATGCGAAAAAAAACAAAAAAAAGGTATTTGGGATGTGGAAACGTCACACAGGAGATATCCCGCAGATAATGTCAATGCTGTCACCAGTGGCTAATAAAAAATTATAGGGAATCTCACACGTATTTGGGATGAGTAAAAGTTACACAGGAGAGGTACCACCTGTAATTTCACTGTCTGCAGCGTCTACAGAAAAAGTACATTGTATTTCACAGATAAAAATTTTATGCACACACGTTACACTGCAGATGTTGCACTGGTAATGTCACTGTCAGAAGCGGACACCGTCTATTGAAAAAGTACACTGTATGTCACAGAAACATTTTTTCAGCACACATGGTACATTGGAGATGTGGCATTGGTAATGTCACTGTCAGAAGTGGAAGTGGACACCGTTTATTGAAAAAGTACACTGTATGTCACAGATACATTTTTTAACAGCACACGTTACATTGGAGATGTATCCCTGGTAATGTCACTGTCAGGAGCGGACAACGTCTATTGACAAAGTACACTCTACGTCACAGATACATTTTTTAGGCGCACACGTTACACTTTAGATGTAGTGTTCACGAATATTTCGAATATAGCGATATACATTCGTAATGCTGAATATTCGATATTGATGTGTACTGTGTAAAAAAAAAAATTTGATCATTCCTCCCTGCTTCTAGCATGTGGTCCAAAGTCTTCAATTTAACTTACACTGAGTCAGTGAGTGTAGCGCGAAAATACGTAACGCAAATATTTATTGCGATTAATATATCGGCACTTCGAGAGGGCACTGATCCCTCCCTTCATTTAGCTGTGATGTCACAACAATACTTATTTCACCATTCATTATTATCTACTTAGACCTGATTAAATGTGAACTTTTATGTATTGCAAAAATAATTTCGGACCAAAAGTAGCAATTTTCTCAATCACAAATATTTTCTGCAGTGTCTATGGAAAAAGTACACTGTATATCACAGATAAAAATGTTATGCACACACGTTACTCTGCAGATGTTGCAGTGGTAATGTCACTGTCAGAAGCGGACACCATCTATTGACAAAGAACACTGTATGTCACTGATAATTGTTTTCAGCGCACACGTTACACTGCAGATGGGGCGCACCTAATGTCACTGTCCGCAGCGGACACTGTCTACGGAAAAAGTACTCTGGATGTCACATATATTTTTGGGATGCGCACACTTTACACAGGAGATGAGGCACATATAATTTAACTGTCCGCAGCAGCCTATTAGATGCTATTTAGCGCAGGATGCACTAAAATATATATATTGCTGCTGCCATACACAATAATCCTTAAGAGGACTTTTGGGTCTCTGAAAAGTTTTTCTAATAAAAATAGTCCAATATCACTCCCTACACTGTCTGTCCCTTCCTACGCACAGCATTCCCTGACTAAGACTGAGCCCAACACGAGCCATCGGCTGCTATATAGCACTCGATGACGCATTCCGGCTAGCCAATCACTGTCATGCCAGTAAAAAACATGGCTATGGCATTATAGTAAGTGCAGTACTTACCTGAACGTTTATAGTCCACATAGCAGCCAAGGAACGTGCGGGGAGGAGACTCGAGCATTGCCTCGAGCACATGCGGTATTCGGCCAAATACTGCCATGTGCCTAGCATAGCGATGCTCGAGCCGAACTGGTGTTCGGCCGAACATGCCTGCCCAACACTAGAGGAGACCACGGAGTGGCAAGTTGACATAGTGTTGAGATGGCAGCAGCAGGATAACACAGAGTGGCAAGGTGACATAGTCAGGAGATGGCAGCAGCAGCAGGATCCCACAGAGTGGCAAGGTGACATAGTGTGTAGATGGCAGCAGCAGGATCCCACAGAGTAGCAAGGTGACATATTGTGGAGGTGGCAGCAGCAGGAGGAGACCACAGAGTGGCAAGGTGACATAGTGTGGAGATGGCAGCAGCAGGAGGAGACCACAGAGTGGCTAGTTGACATAGTTTGGAGATGGCAGCAGCAGCAGCATGAGGAGACCAGAGAGTCTCAAGATGACACTGTGTGTAGATGGCAGCAGCATTAGGTGACCACAGAGTGGCAAGGTGACATAGTTTGGAGATGGCAGCAACAGCTGCATCAGGAGACCTAAAAGTGACCTGGTAACAGAGTTGGGCGGTGAGTGGCAATACCAGTACCCACTGAGAAAGGTGAAGTTAAGGAGTTCTTGGCATCAGATGTGTTGCATTAGGCGGGTTGCAGCATCAAAGTAGTAGCTGAGGCAGGTAACCAGAAGAAACCGGTCTCTTTTGTCAAAGTGTTGGTGTGGCACCATGGATGATCTAGTCTGATGCATCAGGAATTGGTAGTTGGAAATCCTGGTTGATCCACGCCTGATTCATCTTGACAAAAGTCAGTCTCTCCCCATTTTGGGTGAACAGGCAAGTTCTCCTTGGGGTAACTATGGTGCCGGCCGCACTAAACACCGGCTCTGATGGGGTGGCAGGGTGCTGTCCAAGTATGCCACCACGTGCTGGTTCAGGTCCTGCTCCAGGTCTACCTGGTGTTGCTGCTGGTGAGTAGTTTATTCACTATGCGGATGAATGAAGCTACTCATCAGCGATTCAGGCTGATGCCCATGGAACTGGTACTGATCCTGCCACCCCACCCATCCCCAGCAGCCATGGCAGTGGAATGTGAGCGCAGCAGGCCTCCCCCGGTCAGACCTGCGAGAGGATGAACGATGGGGCCAATAGGCAGCGGCCAACTGACTACATAGGATGTTTCTGTAGTAGTTTAGTTTGTCCTCCCTCTCGGTGGGTGTAAAAAAGGCCCCCATTTTGAACCCGTAGTGAAGGTCCAACAAGGTTGAGAGCCAGAAGTCATCCCTCTGCCCAATGGTGACAATTCAGCTGTCACTACGCAAGCGAGTGAGCATACAGCAGGCCATTTGTGCAAGTGACTCGGAGGGACTCCCTGTCTCCATCTCTACTGCATACTGCCACGGTGTGTCCGGGTCCTCTGTCTCATCTTACTCATAGTCCTGTAGCTCCTCTGGCTGCTCCTGCTATTCCTGTCCTGTCAGCTGAGTAGAAAAAACATCCATTTGGCTACACATTACCTGTGCTCCAATGTCCTCCTCCTGCCCCTCCTCTTCCAGATCAGCCCCCACAGGGCTTGTGGCTGACGTCAAAGTTTCACAGGGGAGTACTCCTATTCGCTTGAACCCTTAAGAAATCGTTGATGGCCTTTCTCTGTTCGTATAGTCGGTCAAACATATGGAGAGTGGAATTACAATGGGTGGAAATGTCGCAGATCAGCCTATGTTGGGGCATGTTGTTCTGCCGCTGCAACTCAAGGAGGGTGTGCGTTGCGGTATACGAGTGACTGAAGTGCATGCAAAGTTTCTAGGATCTCTTGTAGATGGGTGGAAGACTTTAGGAACCGCTAGACAACCAGATTGAACACGTGTGCCATGAAGGGCGCATGGCTCAGCTATCCTTGACTCAGCACCGACACAATGTTCTTCCCTTTGTCGGTCACCATAGTTCCGATTTTGAGTTGTCGGGGAGAAAGCCAGGATTCGATTTCTTGATGCATCACACTGAGCAGTTGCTCCCCTGTGTTCACCAAGGCAAGCCAGGTGCAGCACAGCGTGACACCGCCGAGCCCAGCACAAGTGGTATGCTGAAGGGGCACTGTGACTTGGCCGTGCAGTGGATGCTAAGGACATGTTGGAGGATGAAGAGGCAGAGGCGGACATTGTCGCAGGATCAACGGCGTGACAACATGGAGGAGAATGCGGCGTGACCTGTCCAAGTTGCCGGTGTGGCTGTGCAGGAACCACATTCACCCAGTAGGCCGTAAAGGACATGTATTATCCCTGACCGTAGTTACAGCTCCACAAGTCAGCACTGCAGTGCACTTTGGCAGGCACTGAAAGGCTCAAAGACTGGCCCACCTTCTGTTCTACACGTGTGTGCAGGGATGGTACTGCCTTTTTTTGCATAGAAATGATGGCTTGGCACTCTCCACCTCGGCTCAGCACAAGCCATCAGTTCTCTAAAAGGTGCAGAGTCCACCACTTGGAAAGGAAGGTACTGAAGCACAAGCAACTTAGACAGGAGCACGTTCAGCCTCTGCGCCGTTGGATGAGTGCACGCATACTGTGGGCTCTTGGCAATCACTTCGGTGATCGATTTCTGGCGGAATGACTGACAAGTAGTATGAGCAGGAGCATCTGGACCAGCAGAAGATGGAACTGACAGACGGCTCGCTTGGGCTGGGGTAGTACAGACTTGACTGGCTGAAACTGGGTGAGTGCCACTGGGTGATGTAGCGGTTGCTGCGGCAGGCTGGACCACCACATCGGAGCCACATTACTTCCAGGCCACTGTATGGTGACGCTGCATATTTTGATGCAGGGCCGTAGTGCCAACATTGGCACCCTGGCCACGCTTCACCTTATGCCCACAGATGCAACACATATGGCCATGTTCAACTCCTTTGGCACTTTAAAAACTGCCACACCGCCGAGTCGGTGATTTTCCCCCCAACTGCCGCTGCCTCCGTGAACCCTGCACGATTACTTCCAGGGCAGGTAGACTGCTGCGAAGCAGGTGGTCTACCCCGGGCATGTTTGACTCCTGTCCTTCCACTGCTGCTACCCTGCTGACTCCCAGCCATGCTACCACCTTGCAGGCTCCGCAGCTGACACCCTCTTCTCCTGATGATGAATCCCCTTCTGCACCCGGCTCGATCGGCTTCATCATCACCGATTAGTGTCTGCACATCACTTATGTCCTCCTCAACGGCCTCTGTGTCAGGAGCCTGACCACTCACAGCACAAGATCCCTTGGCAATCTCCTCATCACTACTTGCCCGACTAGCGGATAAAGCGGCAGATGTCTTCTCCAGATCTTGGCTGGGCAGTAGCTGCTGACAGTTCTCTAGTAGCTGTTCCTCGTTGAAAGTGGAGCTGAGCCCACAGCGTATACTACTTCACGCGGTGAGGGAACAGAAAAGGACCGAGGCAGGTTGAGGACAGGTCAGGGCTTAAGGCCTGCTCCCGGGCCAAGCCAACTATGCTTTGTGTCTGACGAACCCATCGACTGTTGGCTGGGAGTGTCTGATGTCACTTGGGATGACGTGGATGACCAAGTTAACCAATCAAGAACCGTTGGGTTGCTGTTCAAGACACAGACAGTAGATGACATCGGGAGCCCAGACTCTCGCTACGACTACTGCTGCCATGACCCCTTACTCTGCTGTGACCTCTGCTCGTGCCAGAAACATTCCCACCTCTGCCTCTCCTCTGTGCATGGCCTGGTACTTTTTTGCCTGACATACTTGTAGCTGAACTAAACAAATGAAACGGAAATTAAAACACCCCTAAAAGCAACAAATATATTTTTCTTTTTGTACTGACATAGACAACACAATTATTTCTGCGCAAGTATTGTATTGAAATACATCACTAAATGATATCAGCGCAGTTAACAGCAAAAGTGACCTGCGTATATATTTATCTTTTTCCACAAATAAAAGCCACTAAAGGCTTTTCAACATAGCACTTGCACCACAATAACTAATTGCTAGAATGACAGAGCTGTATTATGAGACTATCTGGATACCCAAGTAATGTTTCCCTGCACTTGTAAATCTCTTTTTTACAATGAGAATTTTCCTATGGCTCTCCCTAGCATCTGCACACATCTCACCCTGACTGTAAGATGATTCCTCTCACTTTCATTTCCTTGCACTAGTAAATCGCTTCTTTCCTTTTTTTTTTTTACAATTAGTTTTTCTTTCACTCTCCCTAGTGCCTGCATACATGTCTGTCCCTAAACAAAGTACAATACTGAATGGCAGAATCTAAGATGCCCGCCGTATTTATAGGGCTGTGACATCACCGGGCTGGCTTGCTGCTGATTGGCTGCATGCATAGCATTATGGGTCATCCTGTCTTCCCAGAGTTCCTTGCCCCATGTCCTCACATGTGTAGCCTCAATTTTAGCTGCTATTGTAGCCAGCTAGCCGTCATTTTAGGGAAAATTGCGATTTGTTACCACGAAGCGTGAGGAAATTCGCATTCATTCATAATCGAATTTTTCCTGAAATTGGAAACGAATTTGACTTCGTCAGCTTCAATTTGCTCATCTCTAATGACAATGTTTTGGTTTTGTTTTGTTTTTTTACTTTTTCATAACTATTAGACCCCTTAGGGGACTAGTTCCTGGGATCTTTTGAGTCTTTCTTTTATTCACCCTAATAGAGATCTATTAGGCCCTTTTCACACGGCCGAGTATTCCACGCGGGTGCAATGCATGATGTGAATGCATTGCACCCGTACTGAATCCGGACCCATTCACTTCAATGGGGCTGTGCAGATGAGCTGTGATTTTCGCGCATCACCGGTGCGTTGCGTGAAAATCGCAGCATTTTCAATATTCTGCGCTTTTCACGCAACGCAGGCCCCATAAAAATAAATGGGGCTGCATTAAAAACGCAAGCATCAGCAAGCAAGTGCATATGCAGTGCGATTTTCACGCATGGTTGCTAGGAGATGATGGGGATAAGCAACCCCGGCCCCATTAAAGTCTATTCACTGTATTATTTTCCCTTATATCATGGTTATAAGGGAAAATAATAGCATTCTTAATGCAGAATGCTTGCTAAAATAATAGCATTCCTAATGCAGAATGCTTACTAAAATATGTCTTGAGGGGTTAAAAAATTAAAAAAAAAATACACACCTCATCCACTTGATCGCGCAGGCGGCATCGTCTTCTTTCTTCTTCTTTCAGGACCTGCAAAAGGACGTTTGATGACGTAATTTTAGTAAGCATTCTGCATTAGGAATGCTATTATTTTAGCAAGCATTCTGCATTAAGAATGCTTTTATTTTCCATTCTAACCATGAGATAAGGGAAAATAATAAAATCTACACAACACCGAACCCAAACCTGAACTTCAGTGAAGAAGGACAGGTCTGGGTACCACATTCAGTTTTTTATCATGCACATGCAAAATGCATTACACTCGTGGTTGAAAAAACTGAACAACGCAATACAATCGCAGTCAAAACTGACTGAAATTGTATGCGCACTTGCGCGGGTTTTCCGCAATGCTCCCAGAACGCATCCGGGGCAAATCCGGAACGCCCATCTGAAAGAGGCCTTAGGGTGAATAGTATTTTTACACTCTCCGTGCTGAGCTATGCTTCATGCATAGCTTAGCATGGAGATGGCCATGACAGGCCTTGTGCACTTCAGCAGCATCCATGGCAACCAACCAGAGCCCTGCGATTTCACTGTCAGGGCTCTGAATAGAATTTTTAGGAATTCAGACGGCACTCCAAAGGTATTTTCAAATGCAATTTTGTGTTTTATTGCCGGACTTAGTGATAGGTACAATATCGGTACAATATTACAAAGTTTCGGGCGTTTTATGAATCGCCCTTCATCAGGATGGCAATAAAGAAAGAAAGAAAGAAACGGGAACATGAGAATTACAATAATGGTTGCATGACATAATTATAAAAACTTTACATGATTGTAATCCTTAGTGCATGGTTGACAGAGACATGATTAGTTAGTTAATCAAACCGTCATTGTAAAGCAGTTAATATATTATATAGATCGGTGCCTCGTCCTCATTGAATCATTACTATGAATACGGTGCAAACTATTTCTATCATTTAATGCAATTAATAAGTATGAAGGCACCTTCAAAACATTGGGAAGGGGGGGTGGAGGAAAGTGTAGGGGAGGGGGAAGACAGAGCTGTTAGCCAAGAGTTGCTGGCAAAGGGTTCCAAGGTTGGAGAGGGAAGAAACCAAGACAAGGCAAGAAGCATATTTGAGGCAATGTGGTATAAAAAGCTGACTTGCCCACAGTAGTGGTAGAATGTGTCTGAACGCCGGCGCCATTAGTGCATGATCCTATGTGCTATATAAGGCGTCCATAGGCAGTACTTCCGGCTCCCAGAGCACTGGGAGAGCGGAATAGTAGGGGAAGGTATGACTATGTGCCCCTGAGTGCGCATGCGCTGTGTACAATGTAACTTAATGCGAGCGCCATAGTGCCGTGGCTATAAAGCTCAGGGCTCTGAATAGAAGGCATAGGGAAGTGCATCCCTCCGCCTTCACTCATAGGGGCTGCGATCAGCGTTGATTGTGTCACCTGAGGGGTTAAATGATGGGCGCGTCGCGATCACCCCTCCCCATCAGTGCGGCCAGGTGCTAGCTATATGGCACAGCCAGCACCTGCCTCGTTTGGAGCGGGCGCACTGCAGAGGCCTGCTCCATTCATCCCCACCACCACTGTGACAAACCGATATGTTACAGTGAATGAAAGGGTTAACGGTATACACAAATCACATGATGGCAATTAAATGAAAACTCTCCATTAGGCAAACACAAGCGTCAGAGTGCTGTAAACACCAGCTGCAGTAGTATCACTGTAATCACAATCCACCTGGAGAAAGAATGACCCATAGAGCAAGAATTGTATTAGAAAAGCTTTGTCCAACACTGTTGTATCTCCATAAAAGCAGAAAATGTATTGTATTGAATAAATACAGAAACACCTGACGCATTTCGGGCTACACTAACCCTTTCTTAAAGCTTACTGACATAGCTACAGCAGTGCTGAACATGACTTATTTGAAAAACTCCCCATTGAGCCCTTGTCTAAAATTAACCAAGGAACAAAACAAGAAACTTGTCAGCCCTACAGTAAACTGTTTATATTTTTATTTTAGCAAAAGAAAGTTGAAATAAAATGTGGAAAGGAGATTCTTTACTTAAAAAAATTAATAAATAAAAAGGCAATCAAATCTGAAAATTACAGTTGTGTTTTATATTCACCTTTTTCATATCAAAGAACATAAACAAATAAATTCCTCTTCCATGCCATATATCTTCCAGACCTTCTGCATGAAAACAAAGAAATTAGCTTAAAATATTGCTCCTTGACAATAATGTATGTAGTCACATCAATAATAATTTGCACTGTGCAGAAAGATATACTGAGGATAGATTTATGACAATGTGTGTCCTCAAAGGACTTGTTTCATGAAGACAACCCCTTTCAAAAAGAGGCTATAGGCCTGACTTTTCTCCCACCTCGGGGATCAAATGTTATTGCCAAGGGAATATGCACAATATTACACTTTTTCCCTGCAGCAGCTCCTGAAGAAGAAATATAGCATTACATGCCAGATGTTCAGGTGAATGAGTTCAGGATGAGTGAATCAATTATACTGTACCTGTTCGGAATTCGTCCCGAATTTCCCAAAAAGTTTGTATTCTAAAAAAACTGATAATTTTTTTTGTGATTCGTTTGAGAGAGAGAAAGTAAGGTAGATAAAACTTTTTGGGAAATGTGATGACTTAGGGCTCATGCACACGACAGTTGTTATTTTGTCAGTTTTTTACAGAGCTGTTGTTCCGCATCTGAGTTTTTTTTTCTCTGATTTAAGTCCTCTTCCATTCCGTTATTCCACAAACCATATCCATGTGGTTTCCGTATTTGATCCGTTTTTTGCGGATCGGAAACAGTAACTTATTAATCACCAAACACATGAGCAATATGGGCTGGGCATAGCATTTCTACAGTATGGATCCGCAAAATACAGGCATACGGATGTGTTCCGTGTGCATTTCGTATTTTTTGCGGACCCATTGACTTGAATGGAGCCACGGACTGTGATTTGCGGACAATAATAGGACATGCACTACTTTTTTGCGGAACGGCCATGCGGACAAACGGAAACAGAATGCACATGGAGTACCTTCCGTTGTTTTTGTGGACCCATTGAAATGAATAGTTCAGCATATGGTCTGCAAAAAACCTGGAACAGAGTGGAAAGAAAACATGTTTGTGTGCATGAGCCCTTATGCCTTATTCACACATCAGTGATTTCCATCAGTGATTGTGAGCAAAAACCAGGATTGGAGCCTCCACAAATGTAAGGTATGAGGGAAAGATCTGCACATGTTCTGTGTTTAGAGCTGCACCTGGTGTTGGCTCAAAATCACTGATGGAAATAAATGAGTGCACATTAACTGTGTGACTAAGGCATTAAAATGGAACTCTCAATTTTTGTTTAGATTTCTAGATTACAAAGAGTGTCTTGTATGCAATGTTTTGAAAAATTCAATTTGGCAACTTTGCCAATGTTCACCAAGAAATTCTATACACTCAGAATTAATTTGTCACAAATATCTATAAATCAGGTATACCCAGGTCACTCTTTCTTAGGGTATGGCCATGCTGTGGGCAGGTTGGGGTATGGCCAGCTGATGGTTTTATGTGCTGATAATAAAGCCGAGACGTTTTATTCTGAGAGTGGAAGCTGCCAGTTGATGGTTGTATGTGCCGAGCACAAGTTGTGAGTAAAACAAAAACAGTAATATCTTTGTTACCTGAGGTATTGCGCAATGTGTTCTTTCTGTTCTTTATGAAAAGGTATCCTGGGAGTAGAAATTGCCGGTTGATGTTCTGTGACAAAGTAACTATGTGAGAAGATAGCGTTACTGAAATCTGTGCCTGTGCGTGATTTTTAGGAGAAAAAAAGGGACCTACTCTCCATTTTTCAGGACTGCTGCTCTACCACAATTTTCACACCACATCCTTTTTAATTGTGTTTTATAGTGGAATAATTATTCCACTATATATTTATAGGACTGTGACATCTCAGGGGATGGCTATCTGTGGTGGGTGCGCAGCATTATGGGCGGTCTTTTGTTCCCAGGCTTGTCTCCTCTACACTTAGTTTTGCTTTGTAACACATGCCTGCCACTTTAGGAAAACCTGAAGCGTTACCATGATGCATGAGAAAAATTGGATTTGTTTTGAACTGAAGTTTTCCTAAACTTATGACCAAATCCTGCTTTAAATATTTTGCATCCCTCAGCACTATGTAGTATGCGAGTGGAGTGTTGAAGGCCAGACAATGCTCCTCTTGGTTTCTGGGAAAATATATGCAAATTAATATGTCTAACATCAGCTGGCATCAGAAATAATTATTACATCTTTTTTTGTGAAGAAAGCAAATTTGCATAGCTTTGGCTTTTTGGGGAAATATTTAAATTCTTACAACTATGACAAAAAGGATTAGAAAGGTAATTCTTTCTAATGCCTGCTGATGTTAGACATGCTAATACATTTGCATACATTTTTCCCAGAAGAGCATTGCCTCGTTTACAATACTCCGCACACGTACTACACATACTAGGCACTCTCAGTAATGGGGAAGAGTACCCCTCAAACAACGCAATTATATTGCCATGAAACCCAGCATAGCATACTGCTCTCTCCTAAGCACATTGAAACCCACTAGAGATGAGCAACGTTTTAAAAAATTTGAATTAAACGCTTTACCAAATGTTTTATAAAAATTTGATTTGTTCCAAATTAATTTATTACAAAGCACGCTAAATCAGCTATATCCTGGCCTACAGGGAGAGTGTATCCCGGTGAATATCAGTGTGCATTGCAGCAACATGCATAGCTAGTCCTTTCTGGTAGTGAAACAGTTACTGTCACAGGTAGGTGGACACCCCAATAACAGTAGAATTAGACAGCTTATCACCCCAATTTGAGAATCAAGTCCTAATTGAATTGCTTATTTATTAAACAAGGAGGACACTGTTCAATTAGATAGCACTGGGCTCTACACAGAGATTGATGCAAACTGCACTGTCTCCTATGGATCCCTTCAGCTTCAGATTACAGTCCCTGCACTGTCCTTGCAATCTCCCTTTTCAGGAAAAAAAAAATGATTTGTTTCCATGAAACAAAAGGAAATTTGGATTTGTCTTTCTTAAACTTCGGATTGAATTCCACTTTGGATGATTCAATTTGCTCAACACTAAAATCCCCCTGTAAGACTTCCTTATGCCTTAATAGTGTATGCACACAAGGGTTGTCCTGATGATACAAAACCTATAAGAAAGGGCCAACATGGTATTACAGTTCTTAATATTATACTTTTTTAATTTTATTTAACACACTTTTAGTTTAAAATAAATAAAATTATAGAATTGCAATAAATGTAAATTACTGTGTTTATTTCCCTGGTCAAGGACTACTAAATTTCCTGCAGCAAAGTTTTTGGCTTTTATAAATTTATAACCCAGATAAAAATCCCATTCAAAGGATTTCAAAGCTACATCATGGGCTCAGGCATTCCAGAACGATCATTTGACAATTTCCTCAGCTTTGAAGACATTGATTTCATTGGAAGTGTTGGCATTTAGAACCAAGTCGCAAGACACATCTTAAAGAGTATTTAATGTGCTTATGTCAAGTGCTGCCATCTTGTTAGATGCATTGAGGGCCCATATTGTAGTAATTCCTAGAAGGACACAAATTCCTCAATGTGTGTAAATTATTAGCCCATTTTGGTACTTATTGTAGATTTTAAACTTTTTGCCAAAATCTTGGCAAAACTCACAGCCTCCATTTGCCTGATATTGTGGGTTTTATCCCCACAAAAGCGACAATTGCATCAAGGCTCTTAACCTCATGCACTAGTCAAAAAAATAATCTTGCCCGTGGTGAGTTTGTCTATTTAAGCCAAAAAGGAATTTGATTAAGTCTGTTGTCTTTTCTTATGCCCATTCCTTTTCCTTATTTTTTGGCCCTAAAAATATAATGTCCCAGATCCAATCCCTCTTAACCACTTCAGTCCCCCTAGCTTAAACACCCTTAATGACCAGGCCACTTTTTACAATTCTGCACTACACTACTTTCACCGTTTTTTTGCTCTGTCATACAACTTACCACCCAAATGAATTTTACCTCCTTTTCTTCTCACTAATAGAGCTTTCATTTGGTGGTATTTCATTGCTGCTGACATTTTTACTTCTTTTGCTATTAATCAAAAATTACCAAAATTTTTGCAAAAAAATGAAATTTTTCACTTTCTGTTGTAATTTTTTTTTAAAAACTACATTTCTATATAAATTTTTCGCAAAATGTATTGTTCTACATGTCTTTGATAAAAAAAATCCAATAAGTGTATATTTATTGGTTTGGGTAAAAGTTATAGCGTTTACAAACTATGGTGCAAAAAAGTGAATTTCGGCATTTTGAAGCAGCTCTGACTTTCTGAGCACCTGTCATGTTTCTTCAGGTGCTAGAATGCCAGGAAAGTATAAATACCCCCCAAATGACACCATTTTAGAAAGAAGACACCCCAAAGTATTCGCGGAGGGGCATGGTGAGTTCATGTATCATTTCATTTTTTCACAAGTTAGCGGAAAATGACACTTTCTGAGGAAAAAAATAAAAATAATAAAGTTTCCATTTCTGCTAACTTCTGGCAAAAAAAAATCTCCCACGGACTCACTATGCCTCTCAGTGAATACCTTAGGGTGTCTACTTTCCGATATGGGGTCACTTGTGGGGTGTGTTTACTGTTCTGGCATTTTGGGCGGGGCTAAATTGTGAGCAGCCATGTAAAGCTAAAGGTACTCGTTAGATTTAGGCCTCCTTTGCATCCAGGCTGCAAAAAGTGTCACTCATGTGGTATCGCCGTACTCAGGAGAAGTAGGACAATGTGTTTGGGGTGTATTTTTACATATACCCATACTTTGTGTGAGAAATATCGCTGTAAATTGACAACTTTGTATAAAAAAAATTAAAAAGTTGTCATTTACAGAGATATTTCTCTCACCCAGTATGGGTATATGTAAAAATACACCGCAAAACACATTGCCCTACTTCTCCTGAGTACGGTGATACCACATGTGTGACACTTTTTTGCAGCCAGGATGCGCAAAGGGGCCCTAAAACCAATGAGTACCTTTAGGATTCCACAGGGCATTTTTACGCATTTGGATTCTCACGCTTTAGGACCCCTAAAATGCCAGGGCAGTATAAATACCCCTATTGTGACCCTATTTTGGAAAGAAGACACCCCAAGGTATTCCGTGAGGGGCATGGCGAGTTCACAGAAAAAAATAAATTTGGCACAAGTTAGCGGAAATTGATATATATATTTTTTTTTACAAAGTCTCATATTCCACTAACTTGTGACAAAAAATAAAATATTACATGAACTCACCATACCCCTCACGGAATACCTTGGGGTGTCTTCTTTCTAAAATGGGGTCACATGTGGGGTGTTTGTACTGCCCTGGCATTTGAGGGTCTCCGCAATCATTACACGTATGGCCAGCATTAGGAGTTTCTGCGATTCTCCTTATATTGAGCATACGGGTAATGAGATTTTTTTTTTCCGTTCAGCCTCTGGGCTGAAAAAAGAAAAAAAATGAACGCCACAGATTTTTTCATTCGCATCGATCAATGTGGATGAAAAAAATCTCTGCCAAAATCAGTGACTGCGGTGCGGTGGGCTGGGCGCTAGCTACCTAACAAGTAGCTAGCTAACTGGCGGTGATAAGGGACCCTTATGCCCCATTCACACGTCAGAAATTCTGTTTGCGGAACGGAATTGCGGACCCATTCATTTCTATGGGGACAGACTTTGTCCCGCTCGGATCCGGAATTGCGGATCCGCACTTACGGGTCTGCATTTCCGTTCCGCAAAAATATAGAACATGCCCTTTCATCAAATCCCGTGCTGAGCCACGCCCCCTGCACTGATCACATGACAGTGACGTCACCCCAGGTCCTTCGGCTGTGCAACAGTTCGGGTAGGTGGCAGCCGCCCCTTATGGATTCCATATGCGCTATAGTGGAATCCATAACGGGATGCGCGACTTACCACCACCCGAACGCCGAACAACTGACTTTTTTTAAATGTTCGCTCATCTCTAGCCGTAAATTAAAGCTTGTTGAAAGGCGGTAGGGCAGCCAATCAACAAGCGTTTAAGATGTGTGCCCTTAGAAGCCATCACAGCCATGCCTACTAATGGCATGGCTGTGATTGGCCAGTGCAACATGTGACCCAGCCTCTATATAAGCTGGAGTCACGTAGCACTGCACGTCAAGTCAGCTCTTACTAGTGTAGGGATTGGATGCTCCTGCTGTGAGGGAAAGATTAGGAAAGAATCTGATATCAGAGCTTGGTGTTAAGTCTGCGATCTACAGCGATTTTTTTTTGGTGGGTGCAATGCAATGTTTTTGTACCCTACCCTGAGCCCAGTGAAACAGAAAAATAAGTTTTAATCCATCTGTTAGTTAGGTAAGCATCGGTGGCCATTTTGTGCAAGTGCAGTGCACTTGCACCTGCATATGTGCCAGGGACAATAATTTAATCCTGTTCTTGTAGTTCAGTGGGCGACATATACCCATTTTTAAGTGCACCTGCACTGCATATGTGCCAGGAGAAGGGAAAATAATACAGGTAATCCGTCAGTGAGTTCAGGGACCCAGGGGCTGACATATTTAAAAAAAATTCTGTAAAGTACCCCTGTGCTGCATATGTGACAGTGTAATCAATTCAGTAAATCCATCTGTTAGATTCTGGGGGGACAAATTAATTATTATTTTTTGCTAAAAAGTATGGTTGTGGCATGCACTGCATTTCTAATAGTGAAATATAATCAGTAAATACAACTGGGACATTGTGGGGGAAAAAAATCATAAATTACCTTTGCGGCCTGCAATCCATTTCTGAAAGTGAAATATAATCAGTAAATCCAGCTCTTAGATTTTGGGTGGACATTTCCACGGTTATCAGGCCATTCATACACAAAGGGCTTGGAGGGTGTGTTCCTGCTGCACTGCATACCTGATTGGGAAATATATTCTGCAAAAACGGTAGCGTTTAGATTGTTGAGTGATCTGTACCCCTCTTTTCTTTCAAGCTTTTTTTCTTTCAAGTTACTCCTGCAGTACATACCTGACTGGGAAATATATTCTGTAAATTTGGTGGTGTTTAGATTGTTGGGTGATCTGTACCCCTTTTTTCTTTCAAACCACCTCTGCACTACATACCTTACTGGGAAATATATTCTGTAAATTCGGCGGCGTTTACATTGTTGGGTAATCTGTACTCCTTTTTTCTTTCAAACTACCCCAGCACTGCATACCTGACTGGGAAATATATAATGTAAATTTGGCGGCGTTTAGATTCTGGGTAATCTGTACCCTTTTTTCTTTCAAACTACCCCTGCACTACATACCTGACTGGGAAATATATTCTGTAAATTCGGCAGCGTTTAGAATGTTGGGTGATCTGTACCCCTTTTATCTTTCAAACTACCCCTGCACTGCATACCTGACTGAGAAATATATTCTGTAAATTTGGCGGCTTTTAGATTGCTGGGTGATATGTACCCTCTTTTTTTTTCAAACTACCCCTGCACTGCATACTTGACTGGGAAATATATTCTGCACGCTGGTAGATGCGCTGCTGGTGGCATTCCAGCCTGACACCGGGGCCTCAGTGGAAGCACAAGGCGAAGGCAGAGGAGGAAGAAGTCACCATTACAGCTGGGGCACCGCTAGTTTCTCAGAGGGCAGGTTTAGTATGGCCAAAGTTTGGAAAAGCTTTGTCAGCAAGCCACAAGAACCAGCACCACCAGCTGATATGGAACGTCTTAGCAGGAGGCAGCATTTCAGCAACATGGTGGACCAGTATGTGTGCACACGCCTACACGTACTGACTGATGGGTCTGCCCCATTCAACTTCTGGGTCTCCAAATTGGGCACAAGGACTGAGCTTGCCCATTACGCCTTGGAGGTGCTGGCCTGCCCTGCAGCCAGTGTATTGTCTGAACGTGTGTTTAACATGGCAGGGGGCGTTATCACTGACAAGCGCAGCTGCCTGTCCACAGCCAATGTGGACAAGTTCATGTTCATTAAAATCAACCAGGCATGGATCCCACAGGACTTATCCGTACCTTGTGCAGAATAGACATATATACCGGCCTCACCCAGCCTTTGTTATACTCCAGCGCACTTTCTCTTTGTTTTCTTTTCTATATTTCCCAATGTTTTGGGGTCTACCCAAATAAAATAAAAAATAAGAAAACAGTGTTGTTGGTGACTGCCTCCTCCACCACTGCTTCCACCTACACTGCCATGTCCACAGCCTCCTCAACCTCCTACTCCATATGGACCTCCTCCTCCTAGTTCAAGATTACTATTTTTAATTTTTATGTATTTTATGTTATTTTACAGTTGTGTTCAAAATTATTCAACCCCCAATGTTGTAAAGGGTTTTAGGGAATTTAGTGTACATTTGTAATTGTGTTCAGAATGAAATCTTACAAGGACTTTTTAAAGAACCAAATGCAACTAAAATTACATCAATTGTTTTTGTAATACAGTATTAAATGTTTTTTTTGTGATTTCTTCATTGACACAATTATTCAAACCCTTAAAGACGACCACTCTTAAGAACAGAGGTTCATTCAAGTGTTTTCGATCAGGTATTGAAAACACCTGTGGATGTCAAGGAGCAGCAATCAAGCATAATAAGCCCCAATTAGGCAGATGTAGAATGACTGTGATACTCAGCTCCTTCTAGACATTTACTGGTGTGTTTACAAACATGGTGAAGTCAAGAGAATGGTCCAGGAAGACAAGAGAAGAGGTGATTTCTCTTCACAGGAAGGGCAATGGCTATAAGAAGATTGCAAAGATGTTAAACATACCAAGAGACACCATAGGAAGCATCATTCGCAAATTCAAGGCAAATGGCACTGTTAAAACACTACCTGATCGTGGCAGAAAGAAGATGCTGACTTCGACTGCTGTGTGCTACCTGAAGCGCAAAGTGGAGAAAAGTCCCCGTGTGACTGCTGAGGAACTGAAAAAAGATTTTTTTGATGCGGGTACTGAAGTTTCAGCTCAGACAAGGCGCACACTGCGTAATGAAGGCTTCCATGCCAGAACTCCCAGGCGCACCCCCTTGCTGTCTCCAAAGAATAAAAAGAGTCGACTGCAGTATGCCAAAAGTCATGTGGACAAACCACAAAAGTTTTGGGATAGTGTTCTGTGGACTGATGAAACAAAATTAGATCTGTTTGGGCCCATGGATCAACGCTATGTTTGGAGAAGGAAGAACAAGGCCTATGAAGAAAAGAACACCTTGCCTACTGTGAAGCATGGCGGGGGGTCAATCATGCTTTGGTGCTGTTTTGCTTCTACAGGTACAGGGAAGCTTCAGCGTGTGCAAGGTACCATGAATTCTCTTCAGTACCAGGAGATATTGGATGAAAAAGTGATGCAGTCTGTCACAAACCTGAGGCTTAGGAGACGTTGGACCTTTCAACAGGACAATGATCCCAAGCATACCTCCAAGTCCACTAGAGCATGGTTGCAGATTAAAGGCTGGAACATTTTGAAGTGGCCATTGCAGTCACCAGACTTAAATCCGATTGAGAACCTCTGGTGGGACTTAAAGAAAGCAGTTGCAATGCGCAAGCATAAGAATGTGACTTAACTGGAGGCTTTTGCCCATGAAGAATGGACGAAGATACCCGTAGATCGCTTGAAGACACTTGTGTCAAGCTATGCTTCACATTTAAAAGCTGTTATAACTGGAAAAGGATGTTGTACTAAGTACTAAGATTGATAATGATGTGAGCACAGAAAAGACATTTGTGGTTATTTCATTATAAATGTTATGTTATATTTGTTTGACTTACAAGGGCCTCTTTAATTTAATTGTAAACAAGATGACTGAAATCATCAAAATCAATGTCAAACTCGCCAAAACACTCAATTTCAGTGGCGGTTGAATAATTTTCTATCAACATTTGTTTGCAGGGCAATTGTCCAGCTCTTACCCCCATTTTGCTTCCTTTTGCAGACCTCTAGAACCTTCCATTACTTTTTTAGAGCCATTTTAGTGCCCCAAAGTTTGGGTCCCCATTGACTTCAATGGGGTTCGGGGTCAAGTTTAGGTCCCGAACTCGAACTTTGAGGCAAACTGCTCAACTCTAGTGTCCGCATTGCTGAGAAAAAAAAATGTTTTAATACATGTAAAGGAGCAATGAGGACATTGCCGTTACACCTAGAGGCTCTGCTTTCTCTGCAACTGCTGCACCCTCTCTGCTTTGAATGACAGTGCCCGGCATGATGATGTTTTCACTGTCTGGCCCTGTCAAGTGCAGAGGGTACAGCAATTGTAGTGAAAGCAGAGCCTCTAGGTGTAATGGCAATGCCCCAGTTGCTCCTAGAGGTTCATTTGCATGTATTAATAGATAGTTTTTCTCAGCAAGGTGGACTAATATAAACATGAAGACACACAAATGTCTTCAGCTGCCAAGTGCACATGTAACAGGTCAGCCAGTGTCATAGGTACAAATCTGCTGACAGATGCCCTTTAAATTCTCCCACTAGCACAGTTGGGGCCCATGCACACTGTCGTTGCCTGGCTGTACCGTGCTTTGGGGACAGCAATTTGTGTTTCCCAATGCACGGACACTATCCGTTCAGCTGTCGCAACCCATCCCGACTCATTCAACTTGAATTGGTACGTGATCTGTCCGCCCCGCCAAAAAAATAAAACATGTATTCCATAGTGCTTCCATCGGGTTCTGTGCCTCCGTTTCACATGGCACCTTCTAGATTGCGGACCCATTTAAGTGAATGGGTCCGCATCTGTGATGCAGGGTGCACACGGCCGGTGCCTGCATATTGTGAACCCGCTGTATCCCTTAGAGTCAACAGGATACATTCACCTGCATTCTTCCACAGGGTTACCTGTTAGGTATGCCTGTTATCCTCTTTGGTCTTTGAACTCCTTTCAGCCCATAGAAATAGTGGGTAATCCTGAAATTTCTGAAATTTCTATGGTGGGCAGATCCACTTTCAAAATTATAAATAAAAATTTAAAAAATCATAAATTAACTTAAGAAAAAAGATAATAAAAACAAATTTTGACCACTTTTGTGGGTGCTTTCTTGGATGGATTCAGACCAAAATCACCAATAGGGTGAAAAGGTGATTTTTTTTTTTGCAGGATAGTCTACGCATTTTGAGGGCAGGAAATCCCTCTTTATCAGGACAATCTGCTGTTGTTTTCGCGCGCAGGCCAGAAGAGGAGTGGAATGGGGGAGTGTTTGCTAAGAGTCGTATTGCTAAATAGGGGCTATAGAGGCAGTTTTAGATGTATTGGGATCGCAGGTGTGGAAATAAAAATGGCGATCTGTGTGTATCTGTATGTGCTGTCTTCTTTTGTTACAGCATGCTTCATCACAGTAGGAGTGTATCTATTTTTGGATACCCTCTACAGTGTTGCGTATCAACTATTATATATATATATGCTAGTGGTGCCGATGGGCTGCTCATGTTAAAAATCCATTCATTATATGTCATCTATCTCATCGAATGTACTCCCGGCCGGACAATCCATTACACTGCAGATTGAATCAACATAGACACAATATCCAGAAACTCTATTCTAAACACAGCGCCTCAAGACATTGCGCCAATACCCCAGATAAAGAAAAACATCCGATTACAATAACTCTGATAGACCATATCCCATAAACCCCTACAACAGGTTAAACCTTCTCCAAAAATGTAAAATCTACTGGATATACCAACTAAATACACTCATGCCAGAAGGTTTAAATGAAATCCAAGAATTTATCGTATAATGGACCTAACCCTCTGCTTTAAAGAATACATAAAAAATGGTATTCTACTGTATATACACACTAAAACTGCCTACCTGACCAATCTTTGTAAACAAATACAAATACGCACTGAATAAACAATATAAACAAACAGCCAGACAAACAAAAATGTGATAACAGAACACAAGGAGACATAGAGAAAAATCCCGTGCAGGCCCCACAGCAGAATCCATTCTGCAGACTTGCTTTTATTCATTTTATTTTATCTTATTTTATTGCATCTCAACTTTATTTCATCCTATACCCCATACATAACATATCAGGACTTCTTGAAGCCATTCCACTCTGGAAATACATAGTTCATGCATGTCCAAAATTGAGCCCCCACACCTGCAGCGGAGCGCTCTCCTCAGTACTCAATGTGGAGAGCCTGCTGTGTCACATCTAGCAGAACGAGTACCTCTGCAGTCACCCTCGTCCCAAACACACCGGCGCCGTCCTCTCCCAGATGCTTGTGATCCTGGGCATGCAGGGGGGCTCTTTAACATGAGCAGCCTATCGGCACCACCAGTATATATATATAAGAGTTGATACACAACACTGTAGAGTGCATCCAAAAATAGATACACTCATACTGTGCGATCCCAATACATCTAAAACTGCCTCTAAAGCTCCTATTGAGCAATACAACTCTTAGCAAACACCCCCCATTCCCCTCCTCCTCTGGCCTGCATGCCAAAACAACTGTTTTTAAACCATGTATTGTGATATACTGTAACATCAGATTGTCCTGATGAAGAGGGATTTCCTACCCTCGAAACACGTAGACTATCCTGCAAATAAAATCACCTATTCCCCCTATTGGTGATTTTGGACTGAATCCATCCAAGCAAGCAGCAAAAAAAGTGGTCAGAATTTGTTTTTATTATCTTTTTTTCTGACACTTCCCCTGTGTACACCTTCCCTACCGAGGCCCACAGAGCGACCACGGCTACAGCCTGGAAGACGCCGTTGTGCAGGTCGGCCAAATATAATTACCTGCAAGGCCTTCTACAGTGGTTGCGACTCCTCACAACCACGGACAGCAAGCGTACCCTAACCTTCGCTATATTTCTCCTTACAAACTGACACAGCACATGTGGCGCTGCCTCCTTCTCTTTTTATCTTTTATAAATTAACTTAAAGGAGAGTTCAGTAGGAGTCAAGGGGGAGGGGATGATTTTATTATGCAACATCTTTCTGTAACTGCTATACAGTGTGAAACATAGAAGATGTAGAGGGCAAATGGTGTAAAAGTTTTAATAAAAACCTGTAACAAAAATGTTTAACCACAAATACATGTAAATCAGTAACTGATTTGGCTCCAAAGCTGCAAATAGCCTTTACATTGGCATTTTAACTTGCTTTTATACAAAATCTCTATTCTTAATTATCTCATTTGTATCAATTTACCCTTTGCATAATAAGATTGAGGCAGCATGTCATGTTAAGCAGAAAAGCCAGATATCTATTTATTATTGTAATTTAAGGAAAATGTAAATCAAGTGTTTAAAAGTTCTTTACTTTACATGTGAGCGCTGAGCACGTACTAAATCACTCAGCCAGATCAACTGTAAAAGGATTGTACTGAAAAGAATTATATCCTGTGGATGATAAAATATTGATTTGCAACCAACCAGCAGACCATATGGTGATTATGAGAGATGGAAATAAAATATCCTTTAGCAGCAGCAGCAACCTTGAGCCGGATAAACAATGCACACAGTATTTAAAGTTCATTATGCTTTGTATTGCATATTCTATATTAAAAATAAGAGTTAATTTGTCTTTGTGCTAACAAAGAATCACATAGTATACCGTTTTTGCTTTATAAGATGCACTTGATGATAAGACGCACCTAGGTTTTTGAGGAGGAAAGAAAGAAAAAAATATTTTGAACCAAAAGTGGGTTTTGAACTAATGGTGGTCTGTGGATGACACTATTATGGGGGATTTGTGGATGACACTGTTATGGACGGAATCTGTGGAAGACGCACTGTTATGGGGGCATCTGTGGATGACGCACTGTTATGGGGGCATCTGTGGATGACACATACAGTGGATATAATAAGTCTACACATCCCAATAAAATGTCAGGTTTCTGTGCTGTAAAAATGTGAGACATAGATAAATCACTTCAGAACTTTTTCCACCTTTAATTTGACCTATAAACTGTACAACTCAATTGAAAAACAAACTGAAATCTTTTAGGTGGAGGGAAGAAAACAAAAAAAATATATATAATGTGGTTGCATAAGAGTGCACACCCTCTTATAACTGGGAATGTAGGTGTGTTCAGGATTAAGCAATCACATTCAAAAGCATGTTAAATAGGAGTGAGCATACACCTGCCATCCTTTAAAGTGCCTATGATTAACACCAAATAAAGTTCAGCTTCTCTAATTGGTCTTTCCTGAAATTTTCTTAGTCGTATCCCACAGCAAAAGCCATGGTCCACAGAGAGCGTCCAAAGCATCAGAGGGATCTCCTTGTTAAAAGGTATCAGTCAGGAGAAGGGTACAAAATCATTTCCAATGCATTAGATATACCAGGGAACACGGTGAAGACAGTCAACATGAAGTGGAGAAAATATGGACGTCCCTCCAAAATTGATGTAAAGACGAGAAGAAAACTGGTCTGGTAGGCTACCAAGAGGCCTACAACAACATTAAAGGAGCTGCAGGAATATCTGGCAAGCATTGGCTGTGTGGTATATGTAACAACAAACTCCCATATTCTTCATATGCCTGGGCTATGGGGTAGAGTGGCAAGATGAAAGCCTTTTCTTACGAAGAAAAACATCCAAGCCAGGCTAAATTTTTCAAAAACACATCTAAGGTCTCCCAAAAGCATGTGGGAAAAGGTGTTATGGTCTGATGAAACCAAGGTTGAACGTTTTGGCCATGATTCCAAAAGATATGTTTGGCACAAAAACATGACAGCTCTCCACTGGTTTCCTAAGTGCACGAGTGGCATGGTGGATAAGGACACAAATAGACTCACTGAAGAGTCAAAAGAACCACCTTAAGAAATGCACATCCAATATAAAATATATATAGAGTTTATTAAACAACACAGACAAACAGACACATAAAAAAAATTGTATACAATATGAACACTGTGTCAGTAACAAATAAGACCGACACATACAAGATCCACTGAACGTCCACAAGATCAGGACATAAAATGTATTTTAGCTATACTCAATATATAAACAACATATAGAGAATATCAAATAAAGTATGGCCACAAATAAATGGAAACAGACCGAAATAAGGACAAAAGGTAAGAGCCAAAACCTGTGACAACCGCTGATGCAGTGGATCTGGACAAAAATTACCGGGCGTCTCTTATTTTTGTCCAGATCCACTGCATCAGCGGTTGTCACAGGTTTTGGCTCTTACCTTCTGTCCTTATTTCGGTCTGTTTCCATTTATTTGTGGCCATACTTTATTTGATATTCTCTATATGTTGTTTACATATTGAGCATAGCTGAAATACATTTTATGTCCTAAGCTTGTGGACGTTCAGTGGATCTTGTATGTGTCGGTCTTATTTGTTACCGACACAGTGTTCATATTGTATACAATTTATTTAATGTGTCTGTTTGTCTGTGTTGTTTAATAAACTTTATATATATTTTATATTGGATGTGCATTTCTTAAGGTGGTTCTTTTGACTCTTCAGTGAGTCTATTTGTGTCCTTATCATATTTTTAACCACTCTTTTGCACTCCTTGTATTCATTTATTTGTGATTTGGTGTGCCCCCTCCATCCATAGTATCTGGCATGGTGGATCCCGTGGATGCGGCCGAATACTTTAGCAGAGCCCATTGGTACCCAATCTGTGGCCTCTGTACATCCAGCGTCCACGTGATTAAAAATATGACCTGAGTGTGTGATTCTAATCCGTATGTGGTACTTCAGCTAGGGCTTCACACCACAGGAAATAAAAAGATAAGTTGGCAATGGTTAGATAAGTTTTAGACTCTGTAGGCCTAATTGGAGAATTTCAGAACTGTATACGTGCCTTATACTCCAAACCCAGAGCAAAGGTTAGCATTCCTGAGTTTCTCTCTGGCATAATTCGCCTAGAAAAGGGGACAAGGCAAGGATGCCCCTTGTCATAGTAACATAGTAACATAGTAACATAGTATATAAGACCGAAAAAAGACATTTGTCCATCCAGTTCGGCCTGTTTCCTACAAGTTGATCCAGAGGAAGGCAAAAAAAAAACTGTGAGGCAGAAGCCAATTTTCCTTACTTAAGGGGGAAAAAAATTCCTTCCCGACTCCAATCAGGCAATCAGAATAACTCCCTGGATCAACGACCCCTCTCTAGTAGCTATAGCCTGTAATATTATTACACTCCAGAAATAAATCCAGTCCCCTCTTGAATTCCTTTATTGTACTCACCATCACCACCTCCTCAGGCAGAGAGTTCCATAGTCTCACTGCTCTTACAGTGAAGAATCCTTTTCTATGTTTGTGTACAAACCTTCTTTCCTCCAGACGCAGAGGATGTCCCCTTGTCACAGTCACAGTCCTGGGGATAAATAGATGATGGGACAGATCTCTGTACTGACCCCTGATATATTTATACATAGTTATTAGATCTCCCCTCAGTCGTCTTTTTTCTAAAGTGAATAACCCTAATTTTGATAACCTTTCAGGGTACTGTAGATCCCTCATTCCAGTTATTACTTTAGTTGCCCTCCTCTGAACCCTCTCCAGCTCTGCTATGTCTGTCTTGTTCACAGGAGCCCAGAACTGTACACAGTACTCCATGTGTGGTCTGACTAGTGATTTGTAAAGTGGTAGGACTATGTTCTCATCACGGGCATCTATGCCCCTTTGATGCAACCCATTATCGTATTGGCCTTGGCAGTAGCTGCCTGACACTGGTTTTTGCAGCTTAATTTGCTGTTTATTAAAATTCCTAGATCCTTTTCCATGTCAGTGTTACCGAGTGTTTTACCATTTAATATGTACGGGTGACTTGCATTATTCCTTCCCATGTGCATAACTTTACATTTGTCAGTGTTAAACCTCATCTGCCATTTTTTGCCCAAGCCTCCAATCTATCCAGATCCCTCTGTAGCAGAAAACTGTCCTCTTCAGTGTTAATTACTTTACACAGTTTAGTGTCATCTGCAAAAATAGATATTTTACTGTGCAGGCCTTCTACAAGATCATTAATAAATATATTGAAGAGAATAGGGCCCAATACTGACCCCTGAGGTACCCCACTAGTTACAGTAACCCAATCTGAGTATCTACCGTTAATAACCACCCTCTGTTTTCTGTCACTCAGCCAGTTATTTACCCACATACAGACATTTTCTCCCAGTCCGAGCATCCTCATTTTATATACTAACCTTTTATGAGGTACGGTGTCAAATGCTTTGGAGAAGTCCAGATATACGACATCCATTGATTCGCCGCTGTCAAGTCTAGAACTTACCTCCTCATAGAAGCTGATTAAATTTGTTTGGCATGACCGATCCCTCATGAAGCCATGCTGATATGGCGTTATTTGCTTATTTTCATTGAGATACTCCAAAATAGCATCTCTTAGAAACCCTTCAAACAGTTTACCAACAATAGATGTTAAACTTACCGGCCTATAATTTCCAGGCTCTGTTTTTGGACCCTTTTTAATATTGGCACCACATTTGCTATGCGCCAATCCTGTGGAACATTCCCTGTTATTATAGAGTCCGTAAATATCAGAAATAATGGTCTGGCTATGACATCACTTAATTCCCTTAGGATACGGGGTGTATGCCATCCGGTCCTGGCGATTTGTCTATTTTAATCTTTTTAAGTCGCTGTTGTACTTCTTCCTGGGTCAGACAGGGCACTTTTAATGGGGATTTACTTTTACATTCTGCATTTTATCTGACAGTTTATTTTCCTCAGTGAATATAGTGGAGAAAAAAATATTTAATAGTTTTGCTTTATCCTCGTCGCTCTCTGCAACACCCCCTCATTGCTATGTAGAGGGCCGACTCCTTCAGATTTATATTTTTACTATTTATATAATTGAAGAACATTTTAGGGTTAGTTTTACTCTCTTTGGCAATTAATCTCTCGGTCTCTAGTTTGGCAAATTTTATTCGTTTTTTACATATTCTATTTTTTTCCTTATAGTTTATCAGTGCTTCCTGACTCCCCTCCTGTTTTAGCGATTTATATGCTTTCTTTTTGTCATTTATTGCCTTCTTTACGGTTCCATTTATCCACATTGGTCTCTTATTGTTCCTTAGCCTTTTATTCCTATAAGGTATGTACCTCTCACAATTAGATGTTACAATGCTTTTAAAAATCTCCCATTTTATGGTTGTATTTTCATTTTTGAAGACTTTGTCCCAGTTAGTTAGGCCTATGGCCTCGCTTAGTTGGCTAAATTTTGCTTTTTTGAAGTTTGGTATTTTTGTTCCTCCCTTTAGAAACTCTCGTTTGAAGGATAATTGGAAGGTTATAACTTTATGGTCACTATTTCCCAGGTGTCCCCCAACCTGCACATCTGTTGTTCTATCAGGTCTATTGGTTAATACTAAGTCCAGTATGGCCGTCCCTCTAGTGGGGTCCTGAACCAGTTGGGAAAGGAAATTGTCTTTGGCTATTGCCAAGAACCTGTTTCCTTTATGGGATGTACAGCTTTCAGTTTCCCAGTCTATATCTGGGTAGTTGAAGTCCCCCATGATAACGACTTCATTATGATTTGCCGCCTCGTCTATCTCGTTTAGTAATAGATTTTCTGTGGACTCTGGTATATTAGGTGGTTTATAATACACTCCTATTAGTATTTTATTATTGTTTTTTGCTCCATGTATTTCTACCCACAGTGACTCCACATGTTCATGTCCCTCAGAGATGTATTCTCGAATTACGGGATTTAGACACGACTTCACGTAGAGGCAGACCCCTCCCTCTTACTATTCAATTTGGCAATGGAGCCATTGGTGCGGTAATAAGAATAGACAAATTTATTTCGGGGAATAAGAATAGGTAGAGAGGAGGTTAAACTTGCATGTTTCGCAGACGACATATTGTTGTTCATAGACTCTCCAAACACCCGGCTTCAGGGAATACTAGATTCCCTGGCATACTATGGCTCAGTCATGGGATACAAAGTAAACGCTTCCAAAAGACAACTTCTTTTCTTGACCTGCACTCCATCTGACATAACGTACTACAATATTGTGGAGATCAGAAATGATTACATAAAGTACCTGGGTATAAAAGTGGGATGGGACCCGGGGAAACTTTATTCCCTAAATTTTCCTCCACTAATACAAAAGATAGTACAAGACCTGACCAAATGGAGAGATTTTCTGCTGTCCCTGTGCGGTAGGGCGCATTTAATAAAAATGTCTTGTTTCTCACGTTCTCATGTTTATTATACCCTCTGCAGACGATCCCCCTATTAATGAAGCATACAGACATTGCGAGGTTGCAGTCGGCTTTCACGGCTTTTCTTTGGGCACGTAAAAGACCCCGGATAGCGTACAGCAAACTCACAATGCTGAAATGGGAGGGAGGGCTCCAACTGCCAAATATTAGGCACTACAATTTTGCGGCCCTTTTCCGCCATGTAAGGGATTGGATGTGGGGTTCCTCCCACTTCTCGGCAACACCGTTAGAGAAGGAACTGGCACAGCCATGGCACCTGGGATCGCTCCTTCACGTCAGGTTACGTGACGTCCCCTCCATAGTGTAATATTACGAGACACGATGATGGCATGGAAAGCCACTAGGAAGATATATAGACTCCCATTCTATTTGTCACTGCAAATGCCCTTATGGACACTGCCAGCATTCCCCCAAGGTAGAGAGAATAAAATGTTCAAGTTATGGAGAGAAAAGGGGATACAGCAATTGAGCCACGTGTTAGATCCATCAGGTCAGGCCTTGATTCCTTGTGGAGGACTTAAAAACCAAATATCGGCTGACGGATGCCCATTTCCTCTCGTACCATCAAGTGAAATCTTACTGCAACTCACAAGCAACCAAACTGGAAGAGGCGGACAGGCTGCTGTGGTTTGAGACTCTTTTGGGGGGTGAGAATACATCGATATCCCTGTCGGAACTGAACTTCCAGATTCATAATACCCAAATGATAGGAGTAGTAGAGAGAGCTTTTCACGCTTGGAAGAGAGAGCTGGATGACCAGACTATTACGAAAAAGATGAGAGATGGTCTTCAATTAGTTAGAAAAGCAATCAAAAACGGACAGTGGAGGGAGACTCAACTACGTATAATCCATAGGGCCACCTACGCATTCAATCTGTCCTACAGGGATGCCCCAGCCCACTACCTCAGACACTGCCCCAAATGTAACCTTCCAAAGGCAGATTTGACCCATAGCCTCCTAACCTGCCCACGACTGCAGTCTATTTGGTCAAAAGTGGTGGAATTTATACACAAGGTATGGGGGGTCGAAGTATTTGTAAACCCACAGCAGTGTATCTTTCAATACATTCCCAGAGATCAATCAGAGGATCCAGGTACAGGAGTGTCGGATGGAGGTATACACATTTTACTTATGTCTGTCAAGAAATCAATCTTAAGGAAATGGCTGCAACCGACACCACCAGAGTGGGAGGAGGTTTTAGGCACAATGAAACATGTGCTGTACATGGAACGGTTGGAGATTGGGAGACATAAGGAAAATACCATAGTCAGGTTTATGAAAAAATGGAAACAGTTTGCCATTGAGGTTCTGTCTGACTCAGAAATTGAAGAGCTGATGTCTCCCTTCCGACAAACAAAGTGGTACCTCGCATCCCAACTAAAGGGAAACCTGGGTAGACTAAGTGCTGGTGGGAGTTGAGAAGGGAGCGATACCAGGAGATACCCTGGTCACTAGACCACTAAGCCGCTGAAGTGAACCATTTCTTTGATTAGGAAGAAATTGAGGGAAACAGAAGCACCTGGGAGGGGTGGGGGAAGGGGGGTTTTAAGTTCTGGGTGGGAAAGAGGGGGAAAACTCATTGTTTTTCATTGTTTGAAGATTTTCTTTATTGTTCTATGTTAAGAAAAGAAAAAAATGAGTAAGACACTTAATCTTTACAGCTCTATTGTGAAAACTAAAATCTATGAACTTACAATGTTTATTCTTCTTGTAAAATTTGTTACACATTATTTATACCATGTCTTGCTGATAATAAAAGTATTGGGGAAAAAAAAAGATAATTTTCATTATTATTTATTTTTTTATGTGCTGCGGTGGTCCTTCCATGTCCACATCCTGAAACATAAGTGGTTGGGCATTAGTGCACTCAATCTCTTCCACTTCTGGAGCAGAACTATGTGAATGGCCCTCGGAAAACCTGCCAGCAGAGTCATCAAAAAGTATAAGAGACTGCTGCATGACTTGGGGCTCAGACTGCTTGATTGATTTGCAGGGGGGTGAGGTGACAGATGTACATGGGCTCCCAGTGCCAATTCTGCGCTTTCAGCAGGTACCTGGGTGAGACAATGTGAAGGAACAGGAGGCACTGTCAGCCATCCAATCTACTTCCGCCTCTATTTGTTCTGGCCTCACTATTCGTACACCGGTGTTCGGGCCTACAAAATAACACTGAACGTTCTGTCACGCATGTGCACCTGAGGAAAGTGTTTCATTTGGCGTGTAGCTGGCACAGATCAACCACATCCTCTCCCTGCAACAGGAGCTCCACCAACCCCAGCAACACTACGACCAGTGCCATGTCCCTTATTTGATGCTCTCCTCATTCTTTGAGGTCACCCACCGAACTAACAGACACATTAACTATATCAATTAATCCCTGTCATGTATGCAGTGCAGGTGTACTTCACGCAATAAATGGGTATATGACATGCATCTAACAGACAGATTAACTATATCAATTTCCCTGTCGTGTATGCAGTGCAGGTGTACTTCACGCAATAAATAGGTATATGATGTGCACCTAACTTACAGACGGATTAACTATTATATTTCTGTGTCAGGGGTACAAAGTACAATGTTGCATTGCACCCAAAAAAAAAATCGCTGTAGGTCACCCACAGAATTAATAGCCAGATTTATGACTATCTTTCTGTGTCAGGGGTGCAAAGATGGTGTATTGCACCCACAAAAAATGGCACTAACACTGTCCCTCACTTCAGCTGCCTGCTTTCTGTCCCTTCACTACTAAGAGCTAATGGGCGGTGCTACACGTGATCCAGCTTATATAGAGGCTGGGTCACATGATGCACTGGCCATTAGTAGGCATGGCTGTGATGGATTATAAGGGCATACAGGTTAAAAGCTTTATTAAATGCCCGAACACCGAACTCGAACCCAAACTTTTCCGGCAAAGTTCGAGTTCGGGTCCGGGTACCAAAAATCGAGTTCACTCAACACAAATTGCGACAATTAAACAGTCAATTAGGGGTGGTGATTTTGATAGACTGTTGAGACAAATGGAGTTGAGATGGACCTACCCCCTTAATACTGTTACTCCCTTCGGTCTCAATCAAAATATTGACTATACGTGCTTCCTCTAACTGACCAGCCATCCACTAGTTAAATGGGCCAGTATCATTGAAACCAGACAACCTCTGTTTAATAGGGTAAATTGGGAAGAAGCAAACGGTGAAACGTACATCGCGGTAGCGTCCCTCATTCACAGGTATGGCATGGCTCTCTTTTCTCCCCCCCATTTATACAGATAGAGTGGATTATAATCCCTTAATATGTGTTGCCTGATGTGTTGCCCATCTTAGGTATATAGGTGCATGTGGGTGATAGGGATAGGTGAGTAAGCATTGTCACTGTTACGTTAATATTTAAATAGTGCTTTACTCCCGTGAGCCATTACGTATTTTGAGTCTGTGGGACTATTTATTCCACATCCTTATTGCGCTTACTACCATTGTACTCTTTTATTATGTGTTGTACGATCATGTTTTTATATGATATCTAATAAAATTCATTATTATTTGTATGTTTGTGTGACTATTTTGGTGTTGTATGATGGATTATCACATGGCACAGTATTGAAATTTTGTAGTATTGGTGTATAAGAGGTGTGAAATTTGAAGAAAAGGGTTTTGTGAGATGTCTCCCTGGTGCTACTGCTAGCAGGGACAGACGACGTATCCTTAACATTATTAAGCAAGCAAAAATGGAAAAGGAGGTGGATGTTATTGTCCATATTGGGACAAATAATCTGGCTTGCAATGAAGTTTTAAAGGTGAAGGAAGCTTTTCACACACTTGGCAATGATATACGGGAGATTGCATCGACTGTCTCATTCTCTGCAGTTCTGCCTGTGCATAACCGTCAGCATGACAAGCAGTTGCGTATTAAGGAATTCAATGTATGGCTTGGTGAATGGTGTTTGAACCAGGGATTTGGCTTTGTGTCTCATGTTGGCTCTAGCTGGAAGGGAAAAGAACTGTACAAGAAAGATGGTTTGCATCTTTCTCTCAAGGGAACGAATGTCCTCAGTGAACAGTTCAAAGTTTTTGCTAAGCAACATTTAAACTAGGAAAGGGGGGCACAAAAGAGACAATCCATCAGTTTGGCTGCCCCCCGAAAAAACAATGCCAGAAGATGCCAAAAGATGATAGGATAAGAAATGACAAGCTGAGAGTCTTGTCTACAAATGCTCACAGTTTAGGGAATAAGATCAACGAACTTGAGTCTGTAATGGCATCTGAGAATATAGATTTAGTGGCTGTTACTGAGACATGGTTCAATGAGAGTAATGACTGGCATATAACAATACCTGGGTTCTCTCTATATAGGAAAGACAGAGAAGGCAAGAAAGGGGGTGGAGTGGCCCTATATGTGAAAGATAGCATAAAATCTAATCTAATACAAGCCAGCGAAACCAATTTAGAGTCAGTTTGGGTTACGTTGCAGCTTGGTAATCATAAGGTAACTCGTGTAGGTGTCATATACAGACCACCAAGCCAAGTCAAAGAATTGGATGATCTACTAGTTGAGGAAATGGCTAAAATGACATTGAAAGGGGAAGTTGTCATTATGGGACACTTTAATCTTCCTGATATAAACTGGAAAACCAAAATAGCTAGTTCTGCCAGGAGTACAGACATTCTAATATTCCCTACTGGGATTATCTCTACAGAAAGTAGTTGAGGAGCCAACCCGGAAGGAGGCCATTTTAGATTTGGTATTCACAAATGGCAATTTGGCATCTGATATTACTGTAGGGGAAAGCTTAGGATCCAGTGATCACCAGTCAGTGAGGTTTACTATAAGTACAGTGACTGAGTCACTCCACACAAAAACAAAAGTTTTAGATTTTCGGAAAACAGACTTTTCTAAAATGAGATCAGTGGTATACGAGTCCCTATCAGACTGGAACAATTTCAATGGAGTCCAAGAGAAATGGGACTACTTAAAATTGGCACTACTAAAGGCAACAAAAAGATGGCATTAAGCAAGTATAAAAACACCCAAACGAGGATGACCGGGAAATCTATAAGATGAGGCAGAGAGAGGCCAAGCAAGTTATAAGAGCTTCTAAAGCTCAGGCAGAAGAGAAATTAGCTCAGTCAGTGAAAAAAGGTGATAAGACATTCTTCAGATACATAAATGAAAAAAGGAAATTAAAAAAGGAATTACCAAATTAAAAACAAAAGAAGGAAGGTATATGGAAGAGGATAAAGAACTAGCTGACTGCCTCAATAAATACTTCTGTTCAGTTTTTACAAAGGAAAATGAAGGAGAAGGACCTCAATTAGGGAGGAAGACTGATGAATCCTTTGATGCATGTGTCTTTACAGAGGAAGAGGTTCTAAGTCAGCTGTCTAAAATTAATACAAATAAATCACAGGGGCCTGATGGGATACACCCAAAGCTATTAAAAGAGCTTAGAGGTGTACTAGCAAAACCATTAACAGATTTATTTAACCAATCACTGGTAATAGGTGTCGTCCTAGAAGATTGGAAATTAGCAAACATTGTGCCAATTCACAAGAAAGGTAGTAGAGAGGAATCGGGCAACTATAGGCTAGTAAGCCTGACATCAATAGTGGGGAAATTAATGGAAACCATATTCAAGGAGAGGATTGTGGAACATCTAAAAACCCATGGGTTGATTGATAAAAAACAGCATGGGTTTACTTCAGGGAGATCATGTCAAACTAATCTTATTGACTTTTTTGATTGGGTGACTAAAATAATAGATGGCGGAGGTGCAGTAAACATCGCTTATCTGGACTTTAGTAAGGCTTTTGATACTGTCCCACATAGAAGGCTTATCAATAAACTGCAGTCTTTGAGCTTGAGCTCACATATTGTTGAATGGATTAGGCAGTGGCTGAAGGACAGAAAACAGAGGGTTGTAGTCAATGGAGTATATTCAGACCATGGTATTGTTACCAATGGGGTACCTCAGGGATCTGTTCTGGGACCCATATTGTTTAATATCTTTATCAGCGAAATTGCAGAAGGCCTCAATGGTAAGGTGTGTCTTTTTGCTGATGACACAAAGATTTGTAACAGGGTTGATGTTCCTGGAGGGATACACCAAATGGAAAAGGATTTAGGAAAACTAGAGGAATGGTCAAAAATCTGGCAACTAAAATTTAATGTCGATAAGTGCAAGATAATGCACCTGGGGCGTAAAACCCAAGAGCAGAATATAAAATCAGTGATACAGTACTAACCTCAGTATCTGAGGAAAGGGATTTAGGGGTCATTACATCAGACGACCTAAAGGTGGGCAGACAATGTCATAGAGCAGCAGGTAATGCCAGCAGAATGCTTGGGTGTATAGGGAGAGGCATTAACAGTAGAAAGAGGAGGTGCTTGTGCCGCTCTACAGAGCACTAGTGAGACCTCATTTGGAGTATTGTGTGCAGTACTGGAGACCATATCTGCAGAAGGATATTGAAACTTTGGAGAGAGTTCAGAGAAGAGCTACTAAACTAGTACATGGATTGCAGGACAAAACTTACCAGGAAAGGTTAAAGGACCTTAACATGTATAGCTTGGAAGTAAGAAGAGACAGAGGGGATATGATAGAAACTTTTAAATACATAAAGGGAATCATCACGGCAAAAGAGGAGAGAATATTTAAAAAAAGAAAAACTGCTACAAGAGGACATAGTTTTAAATTAGAGGGGCAAAGGTTTAAAAGTAATATCAGGAAGAATTACTTTACTGAGAGAGTAGTGGACACATGGAATAGCCTTCCTGCAGAAGTGGTAGCTGCAAATACAGTGAAGGAGTTTAAGCATGCATGGGATAGGCATAAGGCCATCCTTCATATAAGATAGGGCCTGGGGCTATTCATAGTATTCAGCATATTGGGCAGACTAGATGGGCCAAATGGTTCTTATCTGCCGACACATTCTATGTTTCTACGTTTCTATGTTTCTATGTACTAAATTGGGAGTTTGTAGCCATCTCCCTTAATACCGAGAATTTTGGCCCTTTTAATGTTATTAAGTAACCTATAAGTTCTTTTTATTCAAGTTTCTGCTATGGGTTTACAGTATGTCTAAAACAACCGTCATGGGTTTTTATCTCTCCCAATATTCATTTCAGTTTTTCTAGTGCACTGCCACTTTATATTGACCTTATTTGTCCTCTTGAGTTTGTCCGTTCACATGACCGGCTCTAGACATCATTAAGTGATCAGCGGAAACAGTTATTACCGGTGGGCTGGGTCACGTGGTCCCGGTCACATGGCTCGAGAAACTCTCGCACGACTAACGTCACTCTGAGGTTGATCACGTGACCTATGTGTACACGGGACGTTTCAGAGTGTTCGCCACCCTATTTAAACTGGCGAGCTTGTAACACACTCACCCGCCACTCCATCGCAGATGCCGCCTACGTGTGGACCATTTTTCTTCATCTGGGTATCCCTGTTGTATCATTTCGAGGTCTATTTACTGCAGTGAGGATTAATGGGCAACAAGCAAGTAGTCTGTGACAATTTGTTTTAGTCAGTACATTTATTTGGTTATATTTAATGTGCAGGTGAATCACCCACATTGTGTATATGAATTACTAATGTAGTCAATCTATATAGATTATCTGATGGTCTTCGTAAGGCAGCACACTTACTTTGATACATGTATTATCGAATCATGATGGGGGAGATATCCATCTTGTGTATATCAACAACTAACCATTAACCATGTCCTTTAGGCTACATGCACACGACCGTATGTTTGGTCCGCGTCCAAGCCGCATATTTTGTGGCTCGAGCGTGGACCTATTTGCTTCAATGGGGCAGCAAAAGATGCGGACAGCACTCCGTGCGCTGTCCACATCCGTTGCTCCATTCTGTGGCCCCACAAAAAAAATAGAGCATGTCCTATTCTTGTTGTTTTTGCGGACAAGAATAGGCATCTCTATAATGAGCCACCCATTCTGTTCCACAAATTGCGGAAGGCACACGGAGCGGCTTCTGTGTTTTGCGGATCCGCAAAACACACACGGTCGTGTGCATGTAGCCTTAATGATATGTTGGTGACACTATCTTAAGTGTACTGGTTTGTCCCCTGATGAGCCCCAGATTGAGTCGGGCGAAACGCGTTGGGACTGAGATAATATGGTATCGATACATCAATATCGTATATAACCACTGTATCATTGTATATACCATCAATTTGGCAATTGTGGTAATGTTGTCGGATTTGGAGTATTGTTTATTTATTTATTTTTACTCACATTGGGATGATCACTTATTGTATATATTTGTTTATTATGTTGTGTACCTGCGGTAGTTCATGTATAATTTATTGAGAGGCCATCTATCAAGTGGGTCACCTATCCCCAATCAGGGCCATCCTGGGGCGTGCAGGAGGTTCCTGATATGGGATTGCCCCTATCGGGGCGGCCATTCCTTTTTAAAGGCAGGGCTGACAGTATAGGACAAGACTTAGGGATATTGCCCCATCCATCAACTGACCTCTACCCTTGCCTTTATAACTGACCATTACACTATTATTGATTCCTTTTGTTATTTTTTCCATATCACAATTTACTATTCAGGGTTATTTTTAATGCATTTATATTAAAGGCTACATTTTAATGGGGTAATAGTCTTTGAGACTGGTACTGTACATGATACTTCACATAGAGGTGCATATTAGTAAGGCTCCAAACAAAGAAATTGGATCAATCAGTTTAATGCATTCATTGTGACAATTGATATTTTTGCTTTCGGAATATTAGGATTAGGTAAAGATATTTTATAGCTGGTCATGCATATTCCAAACTATTGAAATAAAGGTCATAATACAAGTTCTACGATTCCAAATGTGCTTCTTTCATGGTAAGATATCTTTCATAACCTTCCAATTTGATGGCAGGAAGAGAAATAAATTATCCATTAAGTAAAGCAGATAATAAGATTCATTACACTCTTGGCCCATAAAGTGTAATGCAATTCCCATGGAAGGCTGTCACGTGTGAATGGAAGATTTAATAAGTAATTTCCAATTAAATTTATACTTAACAGTAACATTTTGACATTAGATAATCTACATGTAATCTTCATGACTTTGTTTCCATACACAATAGTATATGCCAATTTACTGTTTAGGTTGTCTTTTCCTTATTTTGTGCTTTGCTCTTTGGTATTTCCAGCCAAAGACATGTAAAAATGTAATGGAAAATAATAGATGTAGTTAAGATGGATAGCATTATCAGTTATCAATGTCATTTTGAATAAACTTTATGTTGGAGACTTATAGATGTAGTTAGTGTTAATTTGACATCCTTGGCACCAGGATGGTCACTGTAATGCATTTTTTTGTATTACTGTAATGTATTTTCGTTGTGTGAAGGCAGCCAAAATAATGCTGGTTACATCTGTAGCAACATATCTATATGGGATAAATAATATGCAAATAGGTATCTTCCAGGAAAAGAGAACTGTTGGCAATTTTATCTTGTCATGTTCCAAGGCCTGTTAAAAAATTTAACTGACTCATAACTATTGCAATGAGAAAGGGCTTGTATGCCTGAAAAGCGTAAGCAACAGTGGTTTTAATATTTTTCTACTATGTTTTGAGTCAATAAAGGAATTCATTTTTATTTGCGTGCTGGATCTGCCACGTTTTTCCTGCATTGTTCAGGGTTGCCAGCCCAGATTGCATGCACAATACCTGTTTGGGGGTGAGCCGATGCAAATTTATTTTTCACTATTAAAAGGTTACTGCCTACCTTCTTGTTTCCAACTACAGGAAATTTCTAGAAAAAAGATGGGCTCAGTTTGATCCTAACCCTGAGAAGATCTGAGGGATGCCTTGGGATTGCTTTCTGTGCATCATGATATACATTAATAGTGTGAATAGTCTGATGTTAATTTCTACCATGTCATCTGTAAAAATAATTTTGCTCCTGATAGTTTATTGATAGAGAGTTTATTGAAACGTATATGTTGAGGAACATAATAAACGTGAATCATTCAGGTCTGGATTTATAAAGATCTCGAGAAGAACTTGATTTTAAAATTGGGAAATGAAGCCTACTTAGGGCAAAAATGTTCCATTTAACTAGACCTTACTGTGGGTGGTTTTACAGGGGCTTACAGTATATGTCTAGGAGAAAATTGTGTATAGCAATAATGTATTAGACTGCGAATACTTGTTAAAGTAGATTCATACTGTTTAACATAAATCAAGTACTGTACAAAATCAAATAAAAATGTTCATAATGTTGTTACATGTACTAAATAAATTAAAAAATGATGAGCTAACCATGTAATATGTTATCATTTCAACTGAAACAGATGTGCTTCCTGACCTCTCCTTTGTGATCTAGATATCCCAAGATGAATGGTTCAAGATGACCACCTTTGAAAAACGATCCTTGACCAGAGTCACCAACTATTTTTTTATGGCTTGTCATCTCACGTCACTCATGTAGGCATATCTTGAACCAAGGTAAGGAAGAACACATCTGGATGGGGTTGGACTGGACAAAAGACTTCTTCAGTGGGGCGTGGCATAGACTCTACTACAACAGGACCTAAAGGGTCAAGCTTAAGTTATAAAATATACTGACAATTCTTGTCTTGGGCTGAGTAATTAACGTTGTAATAATGCACAAGCAGATTTCTTTTAAGAAATGAGCACACTGATTAAGCACAGGCTGTCAAATGGATTCCTAAGGTGATATACTGTGCAAAGAAGCCTGTAGACCATCAGAATTATTGTACTTGCTGACAGAGAATTAGAGAAAAATATGAAATGCAGTTTTAATAGCTTTTACTAATGTGGAAGCGCAGAGCAATCTAATTAAAAGTAAATCTGATATTGATGTGGTAAAAAGTAAATGAGAGATTATAGACGCTAAAGAGAACTTTCCCAAATATTTGCAGTGCTCCGAGAGTGTCCTTGAAACATTAAAGAATGAAATGCTGCTGCATAAATTACAGAAAGTGACAGGGCCATACTTTATTCTTCACAGGATCAAGTATTAGGAAAGATCTAAGAGAAAGAGGGGAAAATGCAAAGGATGAACATAATCCCATTAACTTATAATTCAGAAACTATAGAATATGTCACAGTACAGAGGCTGCCAAAGGCAGTATGCAAATATAAAATATGCACAACAGAAAACAGAAAGTATTGGTCCCAAATTAAAAAAAAATATATAACAAATTTTATAAATGCACGAATCCAATAAAATATAATTACATCAAATCAGTATTGCAAGAACAAGGAAAAAATCCTTCATACAGAGAGCACCCTGGTGTTACATATACCCCACTATATGGCACAAAATATGTAAAAAAAGCATAGAACCAATAATGTCACATGCCCTTTTTATAAAAAGATATATATATCTAATGTGGCCTAGGTGCAAAACTCCCAATAATAACTCATCAATCTCCACCTAATAAATGCAACAACAGCCCTTATGCTAAGTAAAGCAAAAACTATGTACCTTATTGATTCATAATTATTGGTTCTATGCTTTTTACATATTTAGTGCCATATAGAGGGGTATATGTAATGCCAGGGAGCACTCTGTATGAAGGATTTTCCCTTGTTTAAGCAGCACTGATTTTTTGTAATTTTATTTTTATTGGATTCATGCATTAATAAAATTTGTTATACATATTTTTTTTATTTGGGACCAATACTTTCTGTTTTCTGTTGTGTACAGATGTAGCAGGGTTACCACACAAACTCTTAACTCAAATTACTTAAGCCATTGAAAAGCAATTGAAGGTGTTTGCTTAACGAATTTAGTTTAGATAACACGTCTCATAAAGTATGTGTGTTAACTCTACTACATCTGTATATTGATGTTTATGAGAAAGGGTCCAATTATGAATATGGGAATATGTAGGTAATATTGCAAATATATAATGGCCACTCAGCTGACTAATTTTAAACACAAATATAAATTTTTGTGTGTGTGTGTGTGTTAGTGTGGAGCGAGCATGCTTGGCTGAACATCAGTCAGTGTATTTAAATCTAATTTAGCCTCTATTTATATGCAGAAGTTCGCTGTACAGTGGGGGAATCCCTCAGTGTGAGACCGCAGCTTAGGAGTTCCTGCTCTGACTCCATATATAGCTATATCTATATATGGAGTCAGTGCTCGGGGACACCCCAGTGTATTAAAATCTAAGTTCTGAAATGTTTCTGCCGGGATTCATCACAGCCTAGAGCTTTAACCACTGCATTATACAGCTACATGGCCACTTACTTAAAAAAAAAAAATAATATGAGACATCTACTATGTAGGAATACTTACTATTAGCAGAAGTCTCATATATATTTTTTGAGTAAGTGGCCAGCTCTATAGTGTAGTGGTTACATTTCTTGATTGTGATGTAGAAGCTGCGTGTTTAAATCCCGCTAGAAACATTTCAGAAATACAAATCATACTTCTGATATATATGAATGAATTATATGTGGGAAACTACTACTGATTCAGTATTAGTTTCCAATATAGTATGCATTTATATATATCAGAAGTATGATTTAATATATATATATATATATATATATATATATATATTCTTTTTTTTCAGTAAATACACATTTATTTTGTGCCATACATTTTTTACAATTACTAAAAAATATATAAATTATATAATATATTTATATAATATAAATTATATTTATATAATAAATTATATAAATCTCTATTTCTGAAAGGTTTCTGCCAGGATTCGAATTCACAGCTTCTACATTATAGCCAAAAGCTTTAACCACTACACCATACAGCTATCTTGCCCCTTACTTAAAAAAAAAAAAAAATATGACACTTCTGCTGTATAGGAATACTAACTACTAGTAAGTATTCCTATACAGCAGAAGTCTCATACAGATGTAGCAGGGGTAACACTCAAACCCTTAACTCGAATTTCTTAACTCATAGCGTTATCTTGAAACAAAGGCCATTGAAAAGCAATTAATGCATTTAGTTGCATTTAGTTTAGATAACACGTATAATAAAGCATTAGTGTTAACATTACTACATCCATATATTTTTTTTTTTTTTTTATGGTGAGTGGCCATGCAGCTCTATAGTATAGTGGTTAAAGTTTGGCTTTGATGTGGAAGCCGTGAGTTTGAATCCCAGCAGAAAATATATTTAAATACACTGGGGTGTCCCCAAGTACTGACTCCATATATGGACATAGCTATATATGGAGTCAGAGCAGGGACTCCTAAGCCGAACTAGAGTTGAGGCACCCTCCCCTCTTCAGAGCAGGGGGTGCTAGATTTAATGGTTGGGTTCTCCTATTGACTTCCATTGTGCTCGGGTGCTCTGTAGAGCATCCGAGCATCACAAAGTGTTTGTCCAGAGCACACAAGCACTTTGGTGCTCGATCAACACTAGTGTGTGTGTTTTATTTTTTATTTTTACTAATTAGGAACCAGTGACTAGACAGAGTTGGCAGTTGTCTAGGGCACAATTGGGAGGCATAGTCATGGCTTTTAGATTTCTTGTAAAACCTATTAAACTCTGTGCTACAGTAGATGACAAAGCTGTAGGTCCCTGTGTATAATATGCACTTTATTTGAGTGCATTGGTAAGAGAAATGTGCCAGTCAGACAAAAATAGACTGTATATTGACATGTATAGTATAAGCACTCACATTCCCCTGACTCATGAAAAGCCATTACTGTTTACAGATGTGCCCTCCTAAGCTTAGTTTGAATGTGGTTTTGCATGAGACATGATAGCAACCGGCTTCATATTACAGCTATTGGTGGTTGCACATAGACAGACATAGAATAGACATTATAGATGAGTGAATTTCTGTACATTTAAGTCAGGTCAGATTGGACTAAATTGATTATCTGATCCGATTTTGACCTGAATGGATTTGACCCGAAATGCTTGTTAGACTGGCTGTCTATGCCATTACTGACCCATATACACAGGCATTGGCTGCCTATGCATGAATTGGGAATGGTATTAAGTGTATTTCACCTTGGTTGCAGTACTGCAAAGGTTAATTTTCCTTTAATCTGTGTGTAGGTGCTGGCTCTGTTAATTGCTCTGCTGTGTGTCCACCCCTTGCCTGATCAACACGTTCTCTTAGCTTCTGCTAGGCCTTGCAAAACAGCTATAACCCATTTGTCTACCTGTGTACCAGCCTCTGCATGTTCACCATTATGACCCTGTGCCTACTTCCCTTACCTCTGGACTGAATTATGGATTTGATCTGCCCTGATCTTTGCCTGTTTCCTGATTATGAGTATTGCCTGTCCCTTGCTTCCGACGGTGTCTCTGATACCTATAGGTCAGCAGAAATCCATATCAATGGCTTGGAATAGTAAGTCCACACCCACAGCCATAACAGTGCTTCAACTGCCCTGAAAATCTATGGATAACATTCTCTCTTTTTCTCTCTTCCTCAAAAATTCAGAATTTTTTCAAAAATGTGGGTCAAATTCTGATTCTATAAAATTTGCTGATCTCTAACAGACATCTTTTCACACAGCATCACTAAATAATTGTTTTTAATCTGGTCATCTTGGACTAGAGTACATATCACATCATATTTTGAGCCATGAGGGACATGATAATTTTAATATTAGCACAAAACAGTCCCTACTCCAGTCGTTCTGGGGCATGTGCTGCTGGAGCAGGCATTTAATTTGTGACTAGGCATGTTCCTTCTCACGCAGTTTATGAGCCAGCCTAAAATATACTCAGCACATCGTTGGCGTATTTTTCAGTCACGCAGGTTATAGTTATTAGATTTCTGGATAGCTTGTTTATCCAGGGAGCTTTTATTATTGCCTGCTTGGAGTCAGGAGGAAAATTGGCTTTCACCTCACAGGTAATTTTTTTGCCTTCCTCTGGATCAACTTGCAGGATAACAGGCTGAACTGGATGGACATATGCCTTTTTTCAGCCTTACAAACTATGTTAATGTGTCACAATGACAGCTGATTTTCAGAAACTGGCGAATACAGCATAAAAATGTCAGTGGCAAATAAAAAAATCAATGGCATTTAAAAAGTCACAAAACCAGGGTTTGTTTGTATGGACTAAATTAATTGGATCTACCATGGGAGGTGGTGCTCCTTGTGTCTCGGAAAAGTTCAGACCAGATGAGCTGAGAGTTGTTACAACCAGTGCTCTGGTATCTATTGTAGGACACTCCACTTCTACATGTTTCAAAAGAAGGTTTGCTTTTCTTTCCCTGGGATTCCAGTTTGGCTTGTCTTCTCTGTATAAGAAGCCTTACTTGTTGCTAGCGTGTAAACAACACTTGTTCCACCATCTTTGCTTGGGTCACAAACAGGGACATAACTATCATAGCTGCAGACAATGTGGCTGCTCAGGGCTCAGGGCAAGAGGGGGCACAGTCTTAGTTGGGACTATTTCCTCTTCTCCTGGAGGGCCAAACTTAGTCAAGACCCCCCCCCCCCCCCCTCTAAAGGAACAACTTTTAGCAAATGAGGCAGTGGAAAAATGGTCTAAGGGTAATTGAAAAGAGTTTAGGCAGAAACCTTTCTGTCCAGGGCGGCCCGGTTTGATCCATTCTATGAGGCCCTTACTTCTCTATGTACACCACTGGTCACAAAAACAATGATTTCTCACTAGAGAGTAAGCCATCTTTGCTAAATCTTTCTGAAGTTTTAGTTCTGGTCCAATTGTATATTGTCCCATATATATCTATACATTCCTAATTATGTATGACAATACAACATAAGTAAACTTTAGGATCTGCTGGAACATTTACATTAAAGGTCCTATAGATTTTATTCTAATATTTTTCCAAATATAGGTAGAGCTTGAAACATTTGGATAAAAGAAGGATGAGATCTGCAATAATGAAACATTTTGGGCAGTCTGTCAGTTTCCTTAATCCTAGTTTAGGTGTGAATGTTGGAGTTTTTTTAGCCTGTTGCTAATGAAAAATTGTGAACATCATGTGACTGGATTGAGAGAAAGATGTGGCACTGCATTTAGTATTGTGTCCCACTGAGAATTTGTCATTCCTTAGATCTTCCTGTGACTTCACTTCACTTGTACATATGTTCCTTTCAAGCTGTATCAGAAGGAGTCTTTTCATATGACCTTGCTGTAAATTTTGTCCCTGAGGAACATGTGGTGATATAATAAAAAAGCTCAACCTTCTTCAACTTTAATTTTATATCTTACGCAATTACATCTTTCATTTGAATATAATGGAAGAAAGATTTTTTTGGGAGCTAGAGTTCACTTTGCATACAAGGGAAATCTTATTTCCTTAAAAAAATGCATTACCTTATTCAATTCCCTTTTTTCCTACCATTTAAAATCTTTTAAAGAGACCATATCCAGTAAATTGATTTTAGCAATTGAACAAGATATTTAATTGATACATGCTCTTCTTTTAGCGCTTTTTATTTTAGGTTGCTAAAATGTTATTCTATACATGATTATGGAGGCAACCATTTCCCTGAGCTGCTGTTAACAACACTCAGAGGTTTGTTTTACAGCAGCAATATGGACTATAGGAACCTGTAGTCTGGCAATGTTTATTGGCTTCAATAGGAGAATGTTGTGGGCATTCTCTGTAACCTGTGGAAAAGTAATTGTGTGGGAGAATCTAAGTTATGATCATCACCTATTGTGAATAGTTGGCCATATGTTCTATCTATATATACTGTAGGCATTATTTTTTACTGTGATCTTCCTGTGATGATAATGAGATGACTTTTGAAAAAGTTATCTCTACAGAACATAAAGTGTCAGCATATTATAAGGCCAGAGACCAGAGTAAAATGGAAGAGGTAATTTTTTAATATACAGTGGAAAATTAAAAGGTCAAGCATTCCTATCCTAAATACTTTGAATATTTTGATTTCAATAACACATTGACCAACCACTACACTTCCTCTGGTAGGTACAGCTACCGCTTGGCTTACACACTATGCCATTATTGAGATCTGACATCTTGGACCTGCTGATATCTCTCTTCACCTACCCAGGAGGCTTGGCTACCAAAGTAGAGCTGCTGGCATTCCTCTCCTCCATGCAGGCTAAGGCTTGCCTATGCTGTGCTTCTGAAGCACACATGCTCAGTCAGGCTCCTAAAGGGCCAGCACATGCACCCCAATTTTCTCCAGCTAATGGCTGGCCACCTAAGGGTATTCATGGTACATTCCTATGTGGGAGGGTGTTTGAAGAATAGATTTTATCAGCTATATTATTTCAAAGTTGCAACATACTCTTTTCTTTTTCTTGGATATTGGCCCTTCACTGCCTCAACTGACCTATACCTGATCTTTATATTGACCCCAATTTGCCTGCCCTGGCCTCAGGCTGCTACTGGATTCAACTTAGTCTGCCTGTCCTACCTCAGTCTATCCCTAACTATAGATTTGCCTGATCCCTTGGTGTGCCATGCCAATGTCTCTTGACCAACTTGGGTCAGAAGTCACTTGAAGAGAGACTAGTCTAAGAGGTAACGTCCTAGTGGTTTCACTGTGGAGAAGTCCAGATCCCCATACTGGTGTTAAATAGTAAGGGCCAAGCGTATGGAACTGTGTAGTCCAAGGTGCATGTGTCTAGTGCTGCAGCTAGTAAAAACCATTGGATCTCCACTGCTATGATATTGAAGTCCTGGTCATTCAGAAGACTTGGGAAACCCCCTTTAGGTAAAGTCATTCACTACATTGTCCTATGCTGACTCATTTGGCACAAAGCCACTTTGATCTGGATGTATTATAAGTATTATAAATCTAGGCAATCTGTTATCCAAGACCTTCCACAGGATCTTATTACATAAGGGTCATTGATGTGTATAGTCTCCTCTAGATATGGAAATGCTATCTTGTTTAAAAACTCTCTTGTTTCTCAATTATTCAGTTAAGGTACCCATATATTAGTCCAAAGATAAGCAGTGCTATCAATTTCAATCAAATGGAAAACTCATCTGGTTAAAGTTTACAGTGAAATAGCTTTCATGGAAAAAGCATTATATTTTCACCCAGGGCCGGTGCAAGGATTTTTGCCGCCCTAGGCAAGAGAAAAGTTTGCTGCCCCCCCCTCCCCTCATGTGACATCACAATGCCCCATCCATATGATCTGCCATATTAAAGGGGTCCTGCAGTTTATTTAAACTGATGATCTATCGTCTGGATAGATCATCAGCATCTGATCGACGGGGGTCCGACACCCGGGAACCCCGCCGATCAGCTGTTTGAGAAGGCAGCGGCGCTGGCAGTAGCACCACAGCCTTCTCGCTGTTTACCTCAGGCGCAGTGACGTCACGACTAATATCACTGGCCTGGGTGGGGCTAAGCTTCATTCAAGTGAACAGAGCCTAACCCCGCCAAAGCCAGTGATACTAGTCGTGACGTCACTGCGCCTGCGGTAAACAGCGAGAAGGCCGAGGCGCTACTGTCAGTGCCGCTGCCTTCTCAAACAGCTGATCGCCGGGGGTTCCTGGTGTCGGACTCTTGCCGATCGGATGCTGATGATCTATCAGAACCCCCTTAACTAACGCCAGTTCTCTCTCTCCCCCTCTTGTCATTCTGTTCCTTACCATGTTATTCTCTCCCCTCTTGTCATTCTCTTTGTCCCTCTTGTCATTCTCTCCCCCTCTTGTCATTCTCTTTCCCCTCTTGTCATTCTCTTTGTCCCTCTTGTCAGTCTCTTTGTCCCTCTTGTCAGTCTCTCCCCCCTTGTCATTCTCTCCCCCTCTTGTCATTCCCCCCCCCCTTGTTATTCTCTCCCCCTCTTGTCATTCTCTTCCCCCCTTTTTCATTCTCTTTCTCCCCACTCCCACCCCCAACTCTAGTGTAGCGTGGCCGAGCTCAGTATGGTCCGCGGGTACAGGCGTTTTAGTTTCCTGTACCCGAGCGGACTGACAAGAATTTCACACTGTGTACATACTTTCTGTCACTCCGGCCAGGTACAGGAGACAGATGCTCCATACAGGGCTCGGCCACGCTACAATGTAGTGACAGGAGGGAGCGCTGAGTGCTTCCCTCCTGTCAGCTCCTCTCCTCTTGCTGCGCCCGGGGGGTGCGCGCTCATGGACGCACAAGCCTGGGCGGTGCTGCAGCCGCCAGAGGCTCAATATAGAGCGCTCAGGCGACTGCAGCATGAGGGGGGGTTGGCGCCCCTGGCGGCACCCCTTCCCAAGTGGCGCTCTACGCGGCTACCTTATTCACTTATAGGATGCGCCGACCCTGTTTTCACCCCATTTTATTGAACGTGTAAGGCCAAGTTGAGTGGCTTAAAATATGTATGGCTCTGTCTGTGAAACAACTGTTCACCAGATAATGGTTTGTTCAATGACTGTTCAGCCATCAAAGAAAAAAGCTAAGTATTCCATAGTCTGGCTTGGCTAATTTATTTACTACCCATCCATTGTTTGAATTGTACTTACATAGTCTGGGGTAGAGATGAGCAAATGAAAGCTGACGAAGTGAAATTCGATCTGAATTTCAGGAAAAATTTGATTCGCACCCAAGCCACTTCACCGGGTTCGCTCATCCCTAGTCTTATTAGCCGGTCTGCAGTGTCAGACATAGTGTTGAGAGTGAATATTCGAATAGCAATTTTTTTTTTGAAAATATCGGCACTTCGCTAATTCGTGAATATTTTGATTATAGCACAATATATTTGCTATTTCGAATATTCGTTAGTTTTTTTTTTTAAGTTAATGTTGCTCACTGTTTGTCTTCCCACTTCCCAAAAGCTGTTCTTACCTGTCCGGAGGATTCCTGGCTCCCTGCCTGCTTCAGTTAATGCCCGTTGCTGCTTCTGCCGACTTACCGTGTGCATGGAGCATCCCCATCCCAATGGGAACGCCTCCATGCTAAAATGTACTGTTGGATCACGATCTCACAAATTTAACCAAGTTGTATTCGCAATGTGATTAATATAACCTGTATTACTCGCATTGCACATTCAACTTGCATCTGTGTAGAATTAATAAGCTGAATTCGCAATGCGAACATTTACTCGCACTGCGAATTCAACTTAGAGCTGAGTTCCTAATGGTTGGCTTGCTAGAATATAACGAAGATTGAGAATATAGTGCTATATTCGATATTCGTTATATTCTAGCAATACAACCATTAGGAACTCAGCTCGAAGTTGAATTCGCAATGCGAGTATATGTTCGTATTGCGAATTAAACTTAGAGCTGGGTCCCTAATGGTTTGATTGCTAGAATTGATGAAGATATCAAATATAGCACTATATTCTCAATCTTCGTTATATTCTAGCAATACAACCCTTAGGAACTCAGTTCTAAGTTTAATTCGCAATGCGAGTATATGTTCGCACTGTGAATACAACTTAGAGCTCAGTTCCTAATGGTTGTATTGCTAGAATATAACGAAGATAACAAATATCGAATGCAGCACCATATTCTCAATCTTCACTATAGTTTAGCAAGCCAACCATTATGAACTCAGTTGTATGTTGTCCTAATGCTTGGCTTGCTAGAATATGACGAAGATTGAGAATATAGTGCTATATTCGATATCTTCGTTGATTCTAATAAGCTAACCCAATAGGAAATTTGCCTGTATACACTGTTCAAAGTTCAAATCGCAATACGCGAATATAAAGTCGCGTAACATTCGCAATATATAAAATAATGACGAATATTCGATTTTGGCGAATATATGACAAATATTCAATCGAATATTCGCTAAATATTGCGAACTCGAATATGGCACCTCCTGCTCATCACTAGTCAGACATTGTTGTACTGCCATTGTTGGGGTGTATTAATGGGAGAAATAAGTACATGTTATTAGCCATTCTGCGGTGAATTTACATTGTCATTTAGTGGTGAAATTTGTTTGTGATACAGCCTTTTGGGGGAAAATTGATGGGTGATTGTAGACCTCCTTTTGCTGTATGCACTGAATTACGTTGATTAGCCATTCGTTGGGGAATTTTTTTTTTAAACATCCTTTTTTGGAAAAATTGATGGGTGATTGTAGACTTCCTCTTGCTTTATGGACCAAATTATATCGATTAGCCATTCAGTGGTTGTCGGAGTAGTTCAATTTTCAGGTACAAAGCAATTAAGTCGGCCGACGCATAGACACAGACACAATATGGTATCGAAGGAGATCTGAAAGCCCCCTCCCAAATATCTTTATTAGGGTACTTTCACACTTGCGTTGAAGTATTCCGTCAGGCAGTTCCGTCAACGGAACTGCCCGATGGATCCGTTAAAACGTTTAAAAACGGATTTCATTTGCAAACGGATCCATTTGCAGATCCGTTTGACATTTGTATTGAAATAACGGATCCGTCTTTCCCTTATCATCCGTAAAAACTGATCCGTTATTTATTATTTTACCATTTTTAAAGGTGTGCGCATGCACAGATTGGAGGAACGGATCCGTTAATGCGTCAATTTTCAATGTCGGATCCGCCCTTAATACATTTCAATGGAAATTACTGGCGGATCCGTCATTCCGTCAAGTGTTTCCGCTTTTTTGGACAGAGATAAAAATACAACATGCTGCGCTTTTATCTGCGTCCAAAAAACGTGAAAGGACTGAACTGAAGACGAACTGATGCAAACTGAAGGATTGCTTTCCATTCAGAATGCATTAGGATAAAACTGATTCGTTTTTTTCCGTTATTGAGCCCCGAGGACGGAACTCAATGACGGAAAAGAATAACGCTAGTGTGAAAGTACCCTTAATTTACCTTTATGATAATGGGAGTAACTGGGTGTTTCAGGGTGGTTACAATACTTAATAATCAACATGGAGCATTACATAATTGCACGTTATAACAGATTGTCAATAATTTATACTTTCACAACTAAGTGATTCTGGGACATATTTGGACACGTATACCAAAAACATTTCCGAGAATTTCTGAGAACACAGACATGAGCTCACATCACATATTTCTCAACCTCCTCCAACCTAGGTCATTGCGTCCCAAATTGGATGAAATACTCATGTCATTGCACAATTACAGATGTGTCAGCACAATTACAGATGGCCTTCAGAATATTAACACTGGAATAAATGATAACTTCACAGTGAATATACTTTTTACTTTTTTTGAGAAATAAGCTTTACCTATATGAATATATGCATAATATAATCATTCATATTATAGAGAATTTCTGACAATGACCCTATTACTCTCACATTACTCCCCTCTTTTTATCATTATTATCCACTGACTGTACATATTTCCTTAGCTCCCTACTGGAAGAAGACAGTTTTAAAGAATCTTCCTACTTAAAGTGTAAGAATACAAATTCTTGCAGATTTTGGGATGATCAGCATCCATTCAAAAGTTTCTACTTCTTAGACCATCTTTACTATCTATCCTGCCTAATTAACCTATACACTCAGTGAAATTCCTCTTAGGGAAGCATACTATGAGAAACTAGGTTAATCAGTTAATCATTAGTCCTTTAGGTTTCCACTAAAGTCTCGCAATAAATGCAATTAGTTAAATTTTCCAATGTCTTCTGTCCGCAGTAGGTACAACTGTCCTTTGATATAGCTGACTCACATCCGTAGTTGTTGCAGCGGAAGATGTTGAGGGTGGAGCTATCATGACCATCACTTGCGCTGGAGTATCTTTGTTCTTAATCACAGTAGTTTCTTTAGATTTTCCCAAAATCATGGCTTTATCAGCTTCTTGCAGTGGGAGGCGTGGATCAAAGTTGATTTCCCTTCCAGCTTCACAGGTTGGTGTAGTCAGCTGGACTTGGAATGGACTATCAAATTGAGGTTGTAATGCTTTCCTTACGTGTTTTTTCATCATGACCCAGTCTCCAGGATTTAATGAATGAGTCCCTTTCCAGTGAAGATGGATCTGGAATAGAACTGAGAACACGATTATGAACCTGTTGTAGTCTCCTGTGCAATGCTCCTACATATTGTGTCAAGTCTGAATGAATGGTCTGGAGCTGCTGAGGGAAATACAGTCCTGTTTTTAACATAGTAACATAGTATATAAGACCGAAAAAAGACATTTGTCCATCCAGTTCGGCCTGTTTCCTACAAGTTGATCCAGAGGACGGCAAAAAACCCCTGTGAGGCAGAAGCCAATTTTCCCCACTTAAGGGGAAAAGAATTCCTTCCCGACTCCAATCAGGCAATCAGAATAACTCCCTGGATCAACGACCCCTCTCTAAGTAGCTGTAGCCTGTAATATTATTACACTCCAGAAATATATCCAGTCCCCTCTTGAATTCCTTTATTGTACTCACCATCACCACCTCCTCAGGCAGAGAGTTCCATAGTCTCACTGCTCTTACAGTGAAGAACCCTTTTCTATGTTTGTGTACAAACCTTCTTTCCTCCAGACGCAGAGGATGTCCCCTTGTCACAGTCACAGTCCTGGGGATAAATAGATGATGGGACAGATCTCTGTACTGACCCCTGATATATTTATACATAGTTATTAGATCTCCCCTCAGTCGTCTTTTTTCTAAAGTGAATAACCCTAATTTTGATAACCTTTCAGGGTACTGTAGATCCCTCATTCCAGTTATTACTTTAGTTGCCCTCCTCTGAACCCTCTCCAGCTCTGCTATGTCTGTCTTGTTCACAGGAGCCCAGAACTGTACACAGTACTCCATGTGTGGTCTGACTAGTGATTTGTAAAGGGGTAGGACTATGTTCTCATCACAGGCGTCTATGCCCCTTTTGATGCAACCCGTTATCTTATTGGCCTTGGCAGTAGCTGCCTGACACTGGTTTTTGCAGCTTAATTTGCTGTTTATAAAAATTCCTAGATCCTTTTCCATGTCAGTGTTACCGAGTGTTTTACCATTTAAGTACCAAAAACTATCTCAAAGGGACTTAACTGTGTTTTCCTATGAGGGGTTACTCTAACTTAATACAATGCTATTGTAAATACTCTGTCCATGGCTTACCAGTCTCGGCCATTGCTTTCTAATTGTTTAGCTTTAAAGTTCCATTCAAGCGTTCTACCTTACTGCTGCTTTGAGGCCTGTGAGGTGTGTGAAATGTCTGCTCTTTGCCTAGAGCGTAAAGACTCTCCTATAAAACCTCTGAATTGAAATGAGTTCCCCTGTCAATTTCAATTACTTCTGGAACTCCAAATCTGCACACCACCTCAGAAAAATAATTATTGGCTACTGTTTTTGCATTAGCTTTGGCTGTAGGCCAAGCTTCAGGCCAACCTGAAAAAAAGGTCCACAAATACCAGAACATACTCCTGTGCCTTCCTTTGGAAGTTGAATGAAGTCAATCTGCAGTCACTGAAAAGAGTATAGTGGCTTTGGAGTGCACCTGGGGGGCATCTTGACAGTCCTTTCTATGTTATGGCAAGCACAGACCATACACCCTTGGACATACTTAGCAGCGGCAATGTTGAACCCCGGGGCCACCCATCCTTGACTTACTAAACTCACTATTGCTTCCTTGGACATGTGGGTAAAGCCATATGATAGGGAACACATCATGGGCTATAGTACCCTAGGAAGGCACAGGTTAGCATCTATGGCATACAAACCTTCCTGATTCTTCTCAGACTTTCTTCTTACCCATTTTTCCTATTCTGATTTAGGAAATTCTTCCTGCAACTTCTGGAGGAGGGTTAGATCCACCTCCCCTTTTTGTGGAACTACAGGTGTAGTAGAGTTAACACACATGCTTTATGAAATGTGTTATCTAAACAAAATGCATTAAGCAAACACCTTCAATTGCTTTTCAATGGCTTTTGTTTCAAGATAATGTGATGAGTTAAGAAATTTCAGTTAAGAGTTTGTGTCTTAACCCTGCTACATCCGTATGTCCGCAGTATGTCCCATCACTGGATGAGGCAACAGAGCAGCCTGCTTGGCAGCAGCATCTGCCCTATGGTTTCTAACAGCCTCCTTTGTTTGCTTTTTGGTATGGGCCTTGACAATGGCCACCATCTTAGGTAATTCTATTGCTCTGAACAGGTTAATAAGTGGCTCAAGAACTTGTGTAAGAAGGAGAGGTTTAGGCTTCTGGAGAACTGGGCCGACTTCTCTGTCGGCTACAGGCTCTATCGTAGGGATGGGATGCACCTCAATGGGGAAGGGGCAGCTGTATTGGGGGAGAAGATGGCTAGAAGGTTGGATGAGTGTTTATACTAGGAATGAGGGGGGAGGGTAATTATATTATAAGATGTGAAGATAGTGCAGATAGAGACAAGGGGCAAGGTAGTGGGACTGGGGGAGGAATGGAAGGATGGACTAAAACAGTTCAGAAGGAAAGGTGTAGGGTAAAAAATATACATAAACCTCTTAAATGTATGTATACTAATGCCAAAAGCCTGACTAATAAAACTGGAGAACTGGAATTAGTGATGTGTGAGAAAGACTACGACATAGGGGGAATAACTGAGACATGGCTAGATGATAGCTATAACTGGGCAGTTAATGTACAGGGTTACAGTCTGTTTAGAAAAGATCACCAAAACCAGAGAAGGGGAGAGGTCTGCCTTTATGTAAAGTCCTGTCTAAAGCCCACAGTCCGAGAAGATATAAGTGAGGGACATGAACATGTGGAGTCACTGTGGTAGAGATACAGTACATGGAGGCAAAAACAATAATAAATTACTAATGGGAGTTTATTATAAACCACCTAATATACCAGAGTCCACAGAAAATCTACTACTAATAAACGAGATAGACAAGGCAAACGGATCCATTCTGAACAGATACAAACGTTTGCATTATAGGTGCGGATCCGTCTGTGCAAATAAACAGACGGATCCGCACCAACACAAGTGTGAAAGTACCCTTAGTATTAACCAATAGACATGACAGAGCAACAGATGTGCAGGTTGGGGGACACCTGGGAAATAGTGAACATAAAGTAATAACCTTCCAATTATCATTCAAAAGAGTGTTTCTTCGGGGAGGAACAAAAATACCAAAATTCAAAAAAGCAAGATTTAGCCAACTAAGAGAGGCCATAGGCCAAACTAACTGGGACAAAGTCCTCAAAAATAAAAATACAGCCACAAAATGGGATATTTTTTAAAACATCCTAATTTTTTTTGTGAAACAGCCTTCTTTGGGAAAATTTATGGGTGATTGTACACTTCATTTTGCTGTATGGACTGAATTATGTCGATTAGCCATTCTTTGGGATTTTTTTTGTAAAACAGCAATTTTTGACAAAATTGATGGGTGATTGTAGACTTCCTTTTGCGGTATGGACCGAATCACGTCGATTAGCCATTCGTTGGGGATTTTTTTTTTTTTTTGTGAAACAGCATTTTTTGTGAAAATTGGTCGGTAGCTATAACTACGGTCAAGGACAATATATGTCCTTTACAGACCATAGGGTAAATGTTGTTCCTGCCCAGCCACACCAGTGACTTGGACAGGTGACGCCGCTTCCCCCTTCATGCTCCCACGCCGTTGGTCCTGCCTCCTCATCCTCCACCGTGTCCTCAATCTTCAATGCAAGGACAATTCATAGTGCTCCTCCAGCATATTACATGTGCAGGGCACGGCGGTATCAGGCTGTTCTATACCTCGTTTGCCTGGGCAAACGGAGTCACACAGGGGAGGAACTGCTCCATGTCCTTCATCAAGAAATCGAATCCTGGCTTTCTCTGCGACAACTCAAAATCGGAACCATGAACAGAGGAAAAAGGTCCAGCTAGGTTAAAAAATGTTACCTTTATTTTTAAGAGCCAGTTACAGTCCAGTCTACGCGTTTCGGATCAGAGACAATAGCGATCCTTACTCATGTCAAAAGACAGACTACAAAGAGGGTTGGTTATATAGCACCTCCCCTGTGCAACAGGTGGGTGCAGTAACTACAAGCCACTCCTTCAAGTGAAATTGCAAGCAAGTTCAGAAAGATATGATAAGAAAAGAATAAAATAAAAACAAAAGCACAAGTCATGGATCAGCATTTCAATAGTGTAATATCAAATGATGTTTACGATTAAGTCCACTGGGTATAGAGAACCCATTTTGAAAATCCAATATGTTTCCCGATTCAAAAGCTTCTTTCTGTAGTCACCACCTCTGGGATAGCACTAATGTGCTATCTACCACAAAACCAGTGTGTTTACAACCAACTATGTAAATGTGGAGGTCAAAGGCTTACTTAAAATGACTGAAATGCAGGGTAGGCCTCAGATCTGCTATGTAGCACAAAACCAGTGTTTATTGCAACAAACTACAGAAATGCACTATGTCACTGCTAAATTTTAAAATAGGTTTTTCAGCATTCTATGCCAAACTGCTCTGTGGAACAACAATGTGGGTTTATTTCCCCCAAATACAGAAATGCAGTATGTCACTGCTAAATTTAAAAATACGTTTTTGTGCGTTGTATTCAAAACTGCTCTGTGGAACAACAATACGGGTTTATTTCACACAAATACAGGAATGCGGTATGTCACTGCTAAACTTTAAAGTACATTTTTTTGCGTTGTATGCAAAATTGCTCTGTGGAAAAACAATATAGCCTCTTTCACACGGGTGTCACGTTTGACGCCTGGATAGGATGCGGGTGCGTTGCAGGAAAATACGTGATTTTTGTAATGCGTTTTGCACGCGCGTGTGAAAAATCGGCATGTTTGGTACCCAGACCCGAAGCCGGACTTCATCACTGAAGTCCGGTTTCGGGTTGAGTATTCTGGAGATTTTATTATTTTCCCTTATAACATGGTTATAATGGAAAATAATATCATTCTCAATAAAGAATGCTTTGTAGAATGTGGATTAAGTGGTTAAAAATAAAAAAACTTAACTTACCTTAGCCACTTGATCGCGTAGTTGGCGATCTCTCTTCTCACATCACATGGTCCAATCACATGGTCTGTGATGGACCATGTGATTGGACCATGTGACCATGCGGCAAAATCGCACTGCATCCGCACTTGCTTGCGGATGCTTGCGATTTTCCCGCAGCCCCATTCACTTCTATGGGGTCTGCGTTGCGTGAAAAACGCAGAAACTGGAGCATGCTGCGATTTTCACGCAGAAGTGATGCGTGAAAATCACCGCTCATGTGCACAGCCCGATAGAAATGAATGGGTCCGGATTCAGTGTGGGTGCAATGCGTCCACCTCACGCATTGCACCCGCGTGGAAAACTCGCCCGTGTGAAAGGGGCCAATGGGTTTATTTCCCCCAAATACACAAATGCTGTATGTCACTGCTAAATTTTAAAATAAAATAGGTTTTTCAGCCTTGTATGCAAACGTGCTCTGTGGTACGACAGTACAGGTTTATTAAAGCAACTACAGAAATGCACTATGTCACCCCAAAATTAAAAAATAGGCAATGTGCGTTGTATGCAAAATTGCTCTGTGGAAAAATACAGGTTTATTTCCCCCAAATACACAAATGCTGTATGTCACCGCAAAATTTTAAAATAGGTTTTTCAGCGGTGTATGCTAACGTGATCTGTAGTACGACAGTAGGGGTTTATCCCACCAACTACAGAAATACACTATGTCACCCCAAGATTATAAAATTGGTAATGTAGGAATTTTTCCTCCACTGAGCTAACTGCATGCAGGTCACATGCAGTTACAAGGACACTGCAGTTGCTAAAATGGCCGCCGACCCCCACCTCAGTAACAGATGGATTAAAAATTATTTTGCAGTATCACTGGGCTCAGGGCTGGGTACAAATATGTAGCATAGTACCCTCAATGCTGTAGTTTGAAGATTTAACACCACCAAGTTCAACAGATTTCTTCCCTAATCTGTCCCTCACAGAAGCGGCAGAATCTTATTCCTACACTGAGAAGAGCAGAGTGACGTGAGGCGCTACGTGACTCCAGCTTAAATAGAGTCTGGGTCACATGCTGCACTTAGCCAATCACAGCCATTCCAATAGTAGGCATGGCTGTGATGGCTTCTTGGGGAAAAGTAGTGAAACGCTGGTTGATTGGCTGCCCTGCAGCCTTTCAAAAAGTGGTAGGAAATTGCCGAACAATGAACTCGAACTTTTACGAAAATGTTCGGGTTCGGGTCCGGGTGCGAAAAATCGTAATGTTCAGTATGAACCCGAACTTTACAGTTCGGGTTCGCTCAACCCTACCAAGCAGGCGATTTTACCCCAACACTAGGCACTGACTGACTGCTACCACCTCTACCTCCGTGAACCCGTGCACCGCAGGCAGGTAGGCTCCTTCGAAACAGGTGGTCTACCCCGGGCATATTTGGCTCTCGACCTCCTATTGCTTTCATCCTGCTGACTACTGACCACGCTAGCAACTTTCTGGCTCCGCCGCTGCCTCACGGCAAGCTGACACCCTCTTCTCCCGATGATGATGAAGCCTCTTCGTCACTTCCAAGTGCGATCAGCTACTGTACATCATCATCATCGAGTACTGTCTGCACATCACTGATGTCCTCCTCAACCGTCTCTGGGTAAGGAGCCTTACCACTCACAACACCAGCTCCCATGCAACTCTCTTCTTTACTAATTGCCCACCTAGAGGAGGAAGCAGCAGATGTCTCCTAAACATCTTGGCTTGCCAGTAGCTGCTGACCGTCTTCTAGTAGCTCGTCCAATACTTCACTGGCTGAGGGAACAGAAAAGGACAGAGGCAAGTTGAGAATAGGTGAGGGCACAGGTCCTGCTCCCGGGCCATGCCAACTAAGGGTTGTGTCTGACGAACCCACTTACTCTTGGCTGGGGATGTCTGATGTCACTTGCGACAAAGTCGAAGCACAAGTCAACCATTCAAGAACCGCTGGTTTGCTGGTCATGACACGACCACTAGCTGACACTGAGAGCTCAGGCCTCTCAAAGTGACCCCTGCTGCCAAGCCCCCTGACTCTGCTGCGACCTGTGCCTGCGCCAGAAGCATTTAGACCTTTGCCACTCCCCTGTTAAGGGCCTGGCACTTTTCTGTCTGACATACTGTTAGATCAAAAAAATAAATAAAAAGGAAATTAAAACATAGCAGAAAAGTCTGTAATTTTCTCACTTCACCACACAACAGCAAATAAGCCATTTTTTCCCCACTAGTACACAAAAAAAAAAGGCCTTTAGAACATATAACTGCACCGCTGAATGGCAAATATATTTTTATTTTGCCACTATTACACAACAAAAAGGGCTTCATAACATATACCGTATTGCTCGCTTTTTAAACACGCTTTTTCTACCCCCAAAAGTGGGGAGAAAATGGCAGAGCGTCTTATAAAGTGAATGGTGCGCTGACACTGATGTATCGCTGGCCACCATGCTGCACCATGCTGATACATTCGTTGCAGCGCGGGAGGAAGGAGGGGCTGGGGGCCGGCATTTAGTCTTGGAATGCCGGCAGGGCCCGGTGCAGTCACCGTACTCTATTGCACCAGGCCCCGCTCACTGTACTAATAGGAAGTATAACAGTAGCAAGTGTAAAGATAATCTTAAAGTCTATTAACTGAAACTTACTAAAGTCTAAGTAGCAGGCAGGAGGCGGAGGTAGGAGGCCGGGCGGGCGGGCACTTGCAGCGTAACTCCCTACGTCACGTGCCCGTGCCGCCCACTTCATGAATGAAGCAGGCGGCACGGGCATGTGACGTAATGAGTAACGCTGCAAGTGCCCGCCCACCCAGCCTTTTGCCTGCAACTTAGACCTTAGTAAGTTTCAGTTAATAGACTTTAAGATTATTATTACACTGGCTACTGTTATTCTTCCTATTAGTACAGTGAGCGGGGTCCGGTGCAAATCTGTGGCAGTGTCACCCACATTCCCCCATAACAGTGCCATCCACAAATCCCCCATAACAGTGCCATCCACAAATCCCAGATAACAGTGCCATCCACAAATCCCCCATAACAGTGTGACATCCAAAGACCCTCATAACAGTGTCATCAACAGACCCGCATAACAGTGTCAGTCACAGATCCCCCATAACAGTGCGTCATCCACAGACCACCATTAGTTCAAAACCAACCAAAAGCACGCCTTTTGGTTAAACATATTTTTTTTCTTATTTTCCTCCCCAAAAACCTAGGTGTGTCTTATGGGCCGGTGTGTCTTATAGGGAGAAAAATACTCATGTACAAATATTGTGAAAAAATGCAAAACTTACCAAAATACATAAGATATAGCAAAATTTTTTACAGTCACAAATCCCCCATAACAGTGTCAGCCACAGATTCCCCCATAACAGTGTCATCCACAGATCCCCCATAACAGTGTCATCCACAGATCCACCATACCAGTGTCATCCACAGACCACCATAATAGTGTCATCCACAGACCACCATTAGGTCAAAACCCACCAAAAGCACACCTTTTGGTTCAAAATATTTTTTTATTATTTTCCTCCTTAAAAACTAGGTGCGTCTTATAAAGTGAAAAATAAGGTAACTGCACCGCTGAATGGCAAATATACTTTACTTTTGCGACTAATACACGCCACAAAAGGCTTTAGAACATATAACCTCACCGCTGAATGGCAAATATATTTTACTTTTGCCACTAATACATGCCAGAAAAGGCTTTAGAACATATAACTGCACCGCTGAACGGAAAAATTTGTTTTTCTTTTGAAAACTAATACACTACACAAAAGGCTTTAGAACATATAACTGCACCGCTGAACGGCAAATATATTTTTATGTTGTCACTATTAAGCAACAAAAATGGCTTTATTACACATAAATGCTCCGCTGAACGGCAAATATATATTTTTCTTTTTCCACTAATACACACCACAAAAGGCTTTAGAACATATAACTGCAACTCTGAACGGCAAATATATTTTTATTTTGCCACTATTACACGCCACAAATGGCTTTAGAACATCTAACTGCACCACTAAACGGAAAATATATTTTTCTTTTGCCACCATTATACGACAAAAATGGCCTTATAACATATAACGGCAAATATATTTTTCTTTTGACTCTAATACATGGAAAAAATGCCTTTATAACTAGTTTTGAGCGAACAGTTCGAGAAAAGTTTGGGTTCGTACTGAATTTTGGGGTGTTCGGGACACGGACCCGAACCCGAATATTTTCAAAAAAGTTTGGGTTCGGGTTCGTTGTTCGGCGATTTCTTCCCGCTTTCTGTAGGGCTGCACAGCAGCCCATCAGCTAGCGTTTTACTTCATGCCCTAAGAGCCCATCACAGCCATGCCTACCAATGGCATGGCTGTGATTGGCCAAGTGCAGCATGTGACCCAGGCTCTATTTAAGCTGGAGTCACGTAGCGCCGCACGTCACACGGCTCTGATTAGTGTAGGGAGAGGACGCAGCTGCTGTGAGGGCGAGATTTGGCAGGGAAAAGTCAGCAAAAGCACCTAATGAAGTGATCGATCTACAGCTGTGAATGATTCAACTTCTGCTAGTTACTTGCTCACTGGTTTTTAGGCTGCACAGAACGTTTTTCTGTCACTTTTTTTCTGGGGTGATCGGCGGCCATTTTGTGGCTTGTGGTGCACCAGAACAAGTTGCCACCAAGTCCATCAATCCATCAATACTAGTTTTTTTTTTTTGCTATATCCTACATCAGGGGCTTGGCTGTGCTAATTGTCACCTCTAGAAAATCAGGATAGCAATTTCTATATTTTATTAAGGGGTTAAATACAATTGCCAAAATAACAATCCCCAAAATCTGGTGTTCCAGCTTTGGCTAGCCAAGTATAATACTGTCTGCTGTCTGGCATAGGATAGATTATTTTCTGTGGTGAAATTCAATTGCCAAAATAGCAATCCCCTAAATCTGGTGTCCCAGCACTGGCTGGAAAACTATAATAGTGTCCGCCAAAACATATATTTTGTTCTGGGGTGAAATTCAATTGCCAAAATAGCAATACCCTGAATCTGGTGTCCCAGCTGTTGCAGGCCAATTGTTAATCTGTCCGTAAAAGCGTATATTTTGTTCTGTGGTGAAATTCAATTGCCAAAATAGCAATACCATAAATCTGGTGTCACAACTGTGGATGGCAAACTATAATAGTGTCTGTCAAAACATATATTTTGTTCAGTGGTGAAATTCAATTGACAAAATAGCAATACCATAAATCTGGTGTCCCAGCACTGGCTGGCAAACTATAATAGTGTCCGACAAAACAAATATCTTGTTCAGGGGTTAAATTCAATTGCCAAAATAGCAATCCCCTAAATCTGGTGTGCCAGCGCGGGCTGGCAAAGTATAATAGTGTCCGCCAAAACATATATTTTGTTCTGGGGTGAAATTCAATTGCCAAAATAGCAATACCCTGAATCTGGTGTCCCAGCTGTTGCAGGCCAATTGTTAATCTGTCCGTAAAAGGGTATATTTTGTTCTGTGGTGAAATTCAATTGCCAAAATAGCAAAACCATAAATCTGGTGTCCCAGCACTGGCTGGCAAACTATAATAGTGTCCGCCAAAACATATATTTTGTTGTGTGGTGAATTTCACTTGCCAAAATAGCAATCCCCTAAATCTGGTGTCCCAGCACTGGCTGGCAAACTATAATAGTGTCCGCCAAAACATATATTTTGTTCAGTGGTGAAATTCAATTGCCAAAATAGCAACACCATAAACCTGGTGTCCCAGCACTGGCTGGCAAAGTATACTAGTGTCCGCCAAAACAGATATTTTGTTCTGGGGTGTTATTCACTTGCCAAAATAGCAATCCCCTAAAACTGGTTCCCAGCACTGGCTGGCAAACTATAATAGTGTCCGCCAAAACATATATTTTGTTCTGGGGTGAAATGCACTTGCCAAAATAGCAATCCTCTAAATCTGGTGTCCCAGCACTGGCTGGAAAACTATAATAGTGTCCGCCAAAACATATATTTTGTTGTGGGGTGAAATTCAATTGCCAAAATAGCAATACCCTGAATCTGGTGTCCCAGCTGTTGCAGGCCAATTGTTAATCTGTCCGTAAAAGGGTATATTTTGTTCTGGGGTTAATTTCAATTGACAATATAGCAATACCCTGAATCTGGTGTTCCAGCAGTTGCAGGCCAAGTGTTAATCTTTCCATAAAAGGATACCTTTCATCCAGGGCCTAAATACTAGCCCTAAGAGAGATATTCCCCTGAATCAGTGGGTACTGCTGTGCCTGGATTAGTGTAATACACACATAAATAAATAGGCAGATAGTGTTAGGTGCCTGTAAAAAAAGGCCTGAATTTTAAATCAATACATTGGGCCAAATATTTTTTTTCTTATTGTGGTGCTTGGTGAACGGTAACAATGAGGAAAACATCTAGTAAGGGACGCGGTCGTGGTTGTGTTAGTGTACCAAGCCCATCAGTCTGTCACATCACCCCCATGCATATCAGGGAGCCTCAAGTTATGCAGCAGTCTCTTATGCTGTTTGAAGACTCTGCTGGCAGGGTTTCCCAAGGGAATCCACCTAGCCCTTCCCCAGTGGTGGAAGGCATAGAATGCACTGATGCACAACCACTGATGTTTCCTGATGAGAACATGGGAATACCACCTCATCGGAGTCCGCACGTCTCTGATGAAGATGAAACACAGGTGCCAACTGCTGCGTTTTTCTGCAATGTGTAGACAAAACAGGAGGTCTGGAAGGAAGACTGTGTGGAAGCCCATGCACAGGACGATGAGGTCCTAGACCCCACATGGAATGAAGGTCGTGCCACTGACTTTCATAGTTCAGAGGAAGAGGTAGTGGTGAGACCGAAGCCCAGCAGCATAGCAAAATATGGAGCAGGGGGCAAAAGCAGAACAGCCGCCGCCAAGAGAGTTCGCCTGCTACTGGCCACCGCCACCAGGGACGGAGCACCCCAAATGCAGCTTCAAGGAGTTCCCTGGCATAGCACTTCTTTAAACAATGTGCTGACAACAAGACCCGAGTGGTTTGCACACTGTGCCATCAGAGCCTGAAGCAAGGCATTAACGTTCTGAACCTTAGAACAAACTGCATGACCAGGCATCTTCATGCAAAGCATGAACTGCAGTGGAGTAAACACCTTAAAAACAAGGAACTCACTCAGGCTCCCCCTGCTCCCTCTTCTGCTGCTGCCTCTGCCTCTTCCTCCGCCTCGGGAGGAATGTTGGCACCTGCCACCCACCAAAAAGAGGATGTGCCACTGACACCACCACTTGCGTCACCAAGCATCTCCACCATGTCACACGGCAGCGTTCTGCTCTCCATCTCACAAACCTTGGAGAGAAAGCGTAAATTCCCACCTAGCCACCCTCGAGCCTTGGGCCTGAATGCCAGCATTTCTAAACTACTGGCCTTTGAAATGCTGTCATTCAGGCTGGTGGACACAGACAGCTTCAAACAGCTGATGGCCATGGCTGTCCCACAGTATGTTGTTCCCAGCCGCTACTACTTCTCCAAGACAGCCGTGCCTTTCCTGCACAACCAAGTATCCGATAAAATCAAGTATGCACTGCGCAACGCCATCTGTGTCAAGGTCCACCCAACCACAGAAACGTGGACCAGTAAGCACGGCCAGGGACGCTATATCTCCCTAACTGCACACTGGGTAAATGTAGTGGCGGCTGGGCCCCAGGCGGAGAGTTCCTTGGCGCACGTCCTTCCGCCGCCAAGGATCGCAGGGCATCATTCTTTGCCTCCTGTAGCCTCCTCCTCCTACTCGGCTTCCTCCTCCTCTGCTTCCACCAGCTCATCCAGTCAGCCACACACCTTCACCACCAACTTCAGTACAGCCCGGGGTAAACGTCAGCAGGCCATTCTGAAACTCATATGTTTGGGGGACAGGCCCCACACCGCGCAGGAGTTGTGGCGGGGTATTGAACAACAGACCGACGAGTGGTTTCTGCCGGTGGGCCTCAAGCCCGGCCTGGTGGTGTGCGATAATGGGCGAAATCTCGTCGCAGCTCTGGGACTAGCCAGTTTGATGCACATCCCTTGCCTGGCGCATGTGTTGAATTTGGTGGGGCAGAAGTTCATTCACAACTACCCCGACATGTCAGAGCTGCTGCATAAAGTGCGGGCTGTCTGTGCGCGCTTCCAGCGTTCACATCCTGCCGCTGCTCGCCTGTCTGCGCTACAGCGTAACTTCGGCCTTCCCACTCAACGCCTCATATGCGACGTGCCCACCAGGTGGAACTCCACCTTGCACATGTTGGAAAGACTGTGCGAGCAGCAGCAGGCCATAGTGGAGTTTCAGCTGCAGCACTCACGTGTCAGTCGCACTGCGGAACAGCACCACTTCTACACCAATTATTGGGCCTCCCTGCGAGACCTGTGTGCCCTGTTGCGCTGTTTTGAGTACTCCACCAACATGGCCAGTGGCGATGACACAGTTATCAGCGTTACCATACCACTTCTAAGTCTCCTTGAGAAAACGCTTAGGGCGATGATGGAAGAGGAGGTGGCCCAGGAGGAGGAGGAGGAGGAGGATGAGGGGTCATTTTTAGCACTTTCAGGCCAGTCTGTTAGAAGTGGCTCAGAGGGAGGTTTTTTGCAACAGCAGAGGCCAGGTACAAATGTGGCCAGCCAGGGCCCACTACTGTAGGACGAGGAGGATGAAGAGGAGGTGGAGGAGGATGAGGATGAAGCAGGTTCACAGCGGGTTGGCACCGGACACAGCTCAGGCCCATCACTGGTGCGTGGCTGGGGGGATAAGGAGGACAATGACGATATGCCTCCCACAGAGGATAGCTTGTCCTTACCTCTGGGGAACCTGGCACACATGAGCGACTACATGCTGCAGTGCCTGCGCAACGACAGCAGAGTTGCCCTCATTTTAATGTGTGCGGACTAGTGGGATGCCACCCTGCTGGATCCCCGGTACAAAGACAATGTGACCACCTTACTTTCTGCACTGGAGCGTGATAGAAAGATGCGCAAGTTCCAGTGCATGCTGGTAGACGCGCTCCTGAGATCATTCCCAAATGTCACAGGGTAACAGGTGGAAGCCCAAGGCGAAGGCAGAGGAGGAGCAAGAGGTCGTCAACACAGCTGTGTCACGGCCAGCTCCTGTGAGGGCAGGGTTAGCATGGCAGAAATGTGGAAAAGTTTTGTCTCTACACCACAGCTAACTGCACCACCACCTGATAAGGAACGTGTTAGCAGGAGGCAGCATTTCACTAACATTGTTGAACAGTACGTCTGCACACCCCTCCACATACTGACTGATGGTTCGGCCCCATTCAACTTCTGGATCTCCAAATTGTCCACCTGGCCAGAGTTAGCATTTTATGCCTTGGAGGTGCTGGCCTGCCCAGCGGCCAGCATTTTGTCTGAACGTGTATTTAGCACTGCAGGGGGCGTCATTACTGACAAACGCAGCCGCCTGTCCACAGCCAACGTGGACAAGCTGACGTTCATAAAAATGAACCAGGCATGGATCCCACAGGACCTGTGCCTCCCTTGTGCAGAATATACATTTATAACTGCCTCCCCCTCAACCATGTATTCTGGTACTCCGGGGCACTTCTTTATTGAATCCTCATTTTTTTTTAACTTTACCATGATCTTGCGGTGCAACCCAAAGTTGAATGAACCACTCCTCTGTCTGGGTGCTGGGGCCAAAATAACTGAAAGTGGCCTTCTACAGTGGTGGGTGATATGACGCATGATTCCTTGCTGTGAGACCTCTCTCCTCGGTCTGGGTGCTGTGCCGAAATAACTGAAAGTGACCTTCTCCAGTGGTGGGTGAAATGACGCATGATTCCTTGCTGTGGGAACTCTCTCCTCTGTCTGGGTGCTGGGCCAAAATAACTGAAAGTGGCCTTCTACAGTGGTGGGTGATATGACGCCTTATTCCTTGCTGTGGGACCTCTCTCCTCTTTCTGGGTGCTGGGCCGAAATAACTGAAAGTGGCCTTCTCCAGTGGTGGGTGATATGACGCATGATTCTCTGCTATGGGACCTCTCTCCAATTGGTATTGGTTAATTTTTATTTATTTCATTTTATTTTAATTCATTTTCCTATCCACATTTGTTTGCAGGGCATTTACCTACATTTTGCTTCCTTTTGCAGCCCTCTAGCCCTTTCCTGGACTATTTTACAGCCTTTTTAGTGCCTAAAAGTTCGGGTCCCCATTGACTTCAATGGGGTTCGGGATAAAGTTCGGGTCGAGTTCGGATCCCGAACCGGAACATTTTCGGGAAGTTCGGCCGAACTTCTCGAACCCGAAAATCCAGGTGTTCGCTCATCTTTATTTATAACCTATAATTGCACCGCTGAACTGCAAAAATAATTTACATGTGCCACTATCACATGCCACAAGAGGCTTCAGAACGTATAACTACACTGCTGAATGGCAACTATCTTTTTATTTTGCCACTATTACACGGAAAAAAGGGCTTTATAACATAATTGCACCGCTGAACTGCAAATATATTTTACTTGTGCCACTATTGCATGAAAAAAAGGCTTTATAACATATAAGTGCACGGCTGAACGGCAAGTATACTTTACTTTTTCCACTACTACACGTCACAAAAGACTTTAGAACACATAACATAACTGCACTGCACAAGGGCAATTAAGACATAGACATATTCCTTGTAAAACCCTGTTAATGGCTGTATTAAATAGCACTTGCACCCCAATACACCCCAATAATTGCTGGAATTACAGAGCTGTATAATGGCAATTTGGGTCCCCAGTCAGTTCAGCAAGGTGTTATACGATTGTTCCTATTACCCAGGCTGTAAACTCCCCTACTGAACCCTGTTCAACATAAATGCTGTGGAATGATTCCTCCCTATCCTTTTTCTACACCTTGAATAATCTTTTCTTGCACTTGTAAATCGTTTTTTTAGCACAATGAAGTTTTTTTTCTAGCACTGTCCCTATCGCCTGCTGACATCTCTCCCTGCACTAAGTACACTGGAGAATGGCAGAATCAAAGATGGCTGAGGCCATTTATAGGGCTGTGACATCACAGGGCTGGCTGGCTGCTGATTGGCTGCATGCATGGCATTATGGGTTATCCCACCTTCCCAGAGTTCCTTGCTCCATGTCCTCACATGTGAAGCCATTTTAGGAAAAAATGCGATTCGTTACCACGAAGCGTGAGGAAATTCAGCTTTGGTGTGAATCGAATTTTTACATCGATTCGCTCATCTCTAATTAAGACTGGTGGTTTAGACGGCAATCTTAATAAGCCCTATATCTAGCGGTGGATCTGCTGAAGTTATGAAGAGATGCAGGCCTCTACATAACTTTGGCGCATCTAGCAGCAGTCTAAATGTATTCCAGCCTTGAGCTGACTTACATTTGGACTATTTTCTACATCTAAAACAGGTGTAGAAAATGATGAATTTGACAGGCCTCCCAGCCCATCCCCTTCCTAGCCCACGCCATGCCCACTCTATTAGACCTGGCGAGAGCAGGCAAAAGTCGCAGATTGCGACACAACTAACCGTTCCGCCACAATCTGCACCTGAAATACACCTAATATAGGCATATTTCAAGATAATAAATGACCCCTTATGTTTTGGTCTTTAAAGGGGTTGTCTGGGTTTCAGTTAGGTGAGCAGGATACATCAATATCAGATAAGTAGGGGTCCAACTCCAGACTCTACTTTCAATCAGCTATTTGAAGATACCATAGTGTTCTTTAATGTTTACCTGCACGCCATCTCCTTTGTAGTGATGGTGCAGTGTAAATACAACTTCTGCTCCCGTTCACTTGAAGGGGGACAAACAATTGTAATTACACAGCACTGCCACCACAAAGGAGATGGCATACAGGCAGCACGGTGGCTTAGTGGTTAGCACTGGTGCCTTGCAGAGCTGGGATCCTAGGTTTGAATCTGACCAAGGACAACATCTGCATGACGTTTGTATGTTCTCCCTGTGTTTGCATGGGTTTTCTTCCACACTCCAAAGACATACTGTACAGCTAGGGAACTTAGATTGTGAGCCCCATTGGGGACAGTTGGATAATAATGTCTGTAAAGCGCTGTGGAATATAGTAGCGCTATATAAGTGCATAAAATAAATACAGGTAAACACTGAAGAGAACATATTGATCAAGACAGGCCCTTTCTGTGTCAGTCTTGATATCTCATGCACTGCTGGTTGATGCACACCATATATGATAAGAAGAGTTGAGCGAACACCTGGATGTTCGGGTTTGAGAAGTTCGGCCGAACTTCCCGAAAATGTTCCGGTTCGGGATCCGAACTTTATACCGAACCCCATTGAAGTCAATGGGGTCCTGAACTTTTGGGCACTAAAAAGGCTGTAAAATAGTCCAGGAAAGGGCTAGAGGGCTGCAAAAGGCAGCAAAATGTAGGAAAATGCCCTGCAAACAAATGTGGATAGGGAAATGAGTTAAAATAAAATAAAATAAATAAAAATTAACCACTATCAATTGGAGAGAGGTCCCATTGCAGAGAATCATGCGTTATATCACAAACCACTGGAGAAGGCCACATTCAGTTATTTAGGCCCCAGCACCCAGACAGGGAGTGACAGGTCCTGTGGGATCCATGCCTGGTTCATTTTTATGAACGTCAGCTTGTCCACGTTGGCTGTGGACAGGCGGCTGCGTTTGTCAGTAATGACGCCCCCTGCAGTGCTAAATACACGTTCAGACAAAATGCTGGCCGCCGGGCAGGCCAGCACCTCCAAGGCATAAAATGCTAACTCTGGCCAGGTGGACAATTTGAAGATCCAGAAGTTGAATGGGGCCGAACCATCAGTCAGTACGTTGAGGGGTGTGCAGACGTACTGTTCAACCATGTTAGTGAAATGCTGCCTCCTGCTAACACGTTCCTTATCAGGTGGTGGTGCAGTTAGCTGTGGCGTGGAGACAAAACTTTTCCACATCACATTTCTGCCATGCTAACCCTGCCCTCACAGGAGCTGGCCGTGACACAGCTATGTTGGTGACCTCTTGCTCCTCCTCTGCCTTCGCCTTGGGCTTCCACCTGTTACCCTGTGACATTTGGGAATGATCTCAGGAGCGCGTCTACCAGCGTGCACTTGAACTTGCGCATCTTCCCATCACGCTCCAGTGCAGAAAGTAAGGTGGTCACATTGTCTTTGTACCAGGGATCCAGCAGGGTGGCATCCCACTAGTCCGCACACGTTAAAATGAGGGCAACTCTGCTGTCGTTGCGCAGGCACTGCAGCATGTAGTCGCTCATGTGTGCCAGGCTCCCCAGAGGTAAGGACAAGCTATCCTCTGTGGGAGGCGTATCGTCATTGTCCTCCTTATCCCCCCAGCCACGCACCAGTAAAGGCCTGAGCTGTGTCGGGTGCCACCCCGCTGTGAACCTGCTTCATCCTCATCCTCCTCCACCTCCTCGTCCTACAGTAGTGGGCCCTGGCTGACCACATTTGTACCTGGCCTCTGCTGTTGCAAAAAACCTCCCTCTGAGCCACTTCTAACAGACTGGCCTGAAAGTGCTAAAAATGACCCCTCATCCTCCTCCTGGGCCACCAAATCTTCCATCATCGCCCTTAGCGTTTTCTCAAGGAGACTTAGAAGTGGTATTGTAACACGGATAACGGTGTCATCGCCAATGGCCATGTTGGTGGAGTTCTCTAAACAGCACAACAGGGCACACAGGTCTCGCATGGAGGCCCAATCATTGGTGGTGAAGTGGTGCTATTCCGCAGTGCGACTGACGCGTGCGTGCGTGAGCTGAAACCCGCGGTGAGCGGGAAGGCCGAAGTTACGCTGTAGCACAGACAGGCGAGCAGCGGCAGCACAGACGGCCCGCACTTTATGCAGCAGCTCTGACATGTCGGGGTAGTTGTGAATGAACTTCTGCCCCACCAAATTCAACACATGGGCAAGGGATGTGCGGCAAACTGGCTAGTCCCAGAGCTGCGACGAGATTTCGCCCATTATCGCACACCACCAGGCCGGGCTTGAGGCCCACCGGCAGAAACCACTCGTCGGCCTGTTGTTCAATACCCCGCCACAACTCCTGCGCGGTGTGGGGCCTGTCCCCCAAACATATGAGTTTCAGAATGGCCTGCTGACGTTTACCCCGGGCTGTGCTGAAGTTGGTGGTGAAGGTGTGTGGCTGACTGGATGAGCTGGTGGAAGAAGAGGAGGAGGAAGCCGAGTAGGAGGAGGAGGCTACAGGAGGCAAAGAATGATGCCCTGCGATCCTTGGCAGCGGAAAGCCGTGCACCAAGGAACTCTCCGCCTGGGGCCCAGCCGCCACTACATTTACCCAATGTGCAGTTAGGGAGAAATAGCGTCCCTGGCCGTGCTTACTGGTCTACATATCTGTGGTTAGGTGGACCTTGCCACAGATGGCGTTGCGCAGTGCACACTTGATTTTATCGGATGCTTGGTTGTGCGGGGAAGGCACGGCTGTCTTGGAGAAGTAGTGGCGGCTAGGAACAACATACTGTGGGACAGCCATGGCCATCAGCTGTTTGAAGCTTAGGGTTCGAGGGTGTCTAGTTGGGAATTTACGCTTTCTCTCCAAGGTTTGTTAGATGGAGAGCAGAACACTGCCGTGTGACATGGTGGAGATGCTTGGTGACGCAGGTGGGGGTGTCGGTGGCACATCCTCTTTTTGGTGGGTGGCAGGTGCCAACATTCCTCCCGAGGCGGAGGAAGAGGCAGAGGCAGCAGCAGAAGAGGGAGCAGGGGGAGCCTGAGTGAGTTCCGTGTTTTTAAGGTGTTTACTCCACTGCAGTTCATGCTTTGCATGTAGATTCCTGGTCATGCAGGTTGTGCTAAGGTTCAGAACGTTAATGCCTTGCTTCAGGCTCTGATGGCACAGCGTGCAAACCACTCGGGTCTTCTCGTCAGCACATTGTTTAAAGAAGTGCCATGCCAGGGAACTCCTTAAACTGCCTTTGGGGTGCTCGGTCCCTGGTGGCGGTGGCCAGTAGCAGGCGAACTCTCTTGGCGGCGGCTGTTCTGCTTTTGCCCCCTGCTCCCTCTTTTGCTATGCTGTTGGCTCGACCTTCATTCCATGGGGAGTTTAAGACCTCATCGTCCCCTGCATCGTCTTCCACACAGTCTTCCTCCCTGACCTCCTGTTCGGTCAAGAAACATCAGTGGTTGTGCATCAGTGCATTCTATGTCTTCCACCACTGGGGAAGGGCTAGGTGGATTTCCTTGGGAAACCCTGCCAGCAGAGTCTTCAAACAGCATAAGAGACTGCTGCATAACTTGAGGCTCTGACAGTTTCCCTGATATGCATGGGGGTGATGTGACAGACTGATGGGCTTGGTTTTCAGGTGCCACCTGTGCGCTTTCAGCAGAAGACTGGGTGGGAGATAATGTTGTGAACATGCTGGATCCACTGTCGGCCACCCAATTCACTAGCGCCTGTACCTGCTCAGGCCTTACCATCCTTCACCAAGCACAACAATAAGGAAAAAAATATTTGGCCCAATGTATTGATTTCAAATTCAGGCCTTTTTTTACAGGCACCTAACACTATCTGCCTATTTATTTATGTACCAGATTACACTAATCCAGGCACAACAGTAACCACTGATTTAGGGGAATATCTATTGTAGGGCTAGTATTTAGACCTTGGATAAAAGGTATTGTTTTATGGACAGATTTACACTTGGAGATGCACAGTAGCGTGTGAAAAAATATGTAGGATTATGCCTTCAGCAATTATTTTTTGACACTTTGTGTAATATACCCTTTAACGGACAGAAATACAATGGGAGATGCACAGTAGCGTGTGAAGTTATTGAGGATGACCCTCTCAGCACTTGTATATACACCTTGAGTGTAATATACCCTTTTACGGATAGATTAACAGTTGGCCAGCCACAGCTGAAACCACTGATTTATGGTATTGCTATTTTGTTTTGGCAATTGAATTTCACCCCAGAACAAAATATATCCTTTGCCGGAAACCATAATTCTTTGCCAGCCACTGCTGGGACACCAGATTCAGGGTATTGCTATTTTTGCAATTGAATTTCACCCCAGAACAAAATATATCCTTTGCAGGACACTATGAAACTTGGCCAGCCACAGCTGAAACCACTGATTTATGGTATTGCTATTTTGGCAATTGAATTTCACCACAGAACAAAATATATTCTTTGCAGGACACTATGAAACTTGGCCAGCCACAGCTGAAACCACTGATTTATGGTATTGCTATTTTGGCAATTGAATTTCACGCCAGAACAAAATATATCCTTTGCCGTACACTATTATACTTTGCCAGCCACTGCTGGGACATCAGATTCATGGAATTGCTATTTTGGCAATTGAATTTCACCCCAGAACAAAATATACCCTGTTACGGACAGATTTAAACTAGGCCTGCAACTGCTGGAACACCAGATTCAGGGTATTGCTATTTTGGAAATTGAATTTCACCCCAGAACAAGATATATCCTTTGCCGGACACTATTATACTTTGCCAGACACTGCTGGGACACCAGATTTAGGGCATTGCTATTTTGGCAATTGAATTTCACCCCAGAACAAAATATATCCTTTGCCGAACACTATTAAACTTGTCCAGTCACAGCTGGAACACCAGATTCAGGTTATGGTTATGTTTTAATTAATATGTATTGTTTTATTTAATATTTGTTGAGTTTGCCAGCCCAAATTGGATTTCAGCATATGGGATCCAATAATACTACTCTTGGTATGTGAACCATTTTAAGCAGCTTTCTATATCACACCATGTGGCTTCAGCTACATATTACTGCCGAATCCCTGCTGCAAGCGCTTATATAATGTACAATTCAGACACCTAGTGACTCCAGTGAACACTATAAGCCATATTAATTTATATGTAGACCGGCTAGGACATAGCATACAATAGCAGTATTATGCAATGAACCAAGTATGGACACAATACAGGGAATAAACACTACTATCCTTTTATTTGGCAGAATTGTCATCGGACCCAACAAGAACAATGATCAAGGTCTGACTTTAAACTTAGAGCTCCTATAGTTATGTACCTGCTCACATTACTTGTGAAACCGCTCAAAAAAATATTTGTGGTCTGGGCTACATGACACGTAACCGTCTACCTGCCTACCTAACTAGGCTAAGCGGCTTGAGTTGTGCCATAACCGCTGCGTAGGAGGAATGCCTGAAGGGGGCATGCCCTGCAAGGTGTTTATGAAAAATAAGGGTGGGTTGGGAGGGTACGCAGCAGCCGTCGACATGCCCAAGGGAGGTGCCTGCCTGGTATAAATGTGCTACTTACGCCCCTCCCACAAATACAGGCCAATAAACTGGCCTTCTAACTTGTGGTCGGGGCTACATGACACGTAACCGTCTACCTGCCTACCTAACTAGGCTAAGCGGCTTGAGTTGTGCCATAACCGCTGCGTAGGAGGAATGCCTGAAGGGGGCCAAAAAGCCAACAACTAAATGATACACAATAGTACGTAACAACACTAACATGTCCAATCTCTGGAATGCAAGAACATCTCTCAACTACACTGAGGTATGAACCTATTGAACATGCAGAGCGCCTAATTTCCGGATAACATGGAGCCAGAACTATTGTTCCCAGAGGCAGCACATGCTGCACCTGACCTGAAGGAAAGGCTGGATAGCTGTTGGTTTGGACCCTAAAATTGGACACCAGGATAGGACATGCCGCATAACTGAGAAGTGGTGAGGGGTGCCGTGAGGACCGCGACAGAGTACTCTTAGGTCTTGGTCTGTTACTGCTGCCAGTAATTACTAAAAGACACAAAGCCGGGCACTCTGAAAGGAATGTCGGAAAGAGAATGATTATATTGGGGCCAAAATGGCAATGAAACCAGTGCCAGCAACAACACCAACATGACCAACCTCTGGAATGCAAGAACATCTCTCGACTAGATTGAGGTATGAACCTAATAAACATGCAGAGCGCCACTGACCTAGCTTCCGGATAAATGGGCCGGAACTATCGTACATAGAGGCAGAATATGCCGCACCTCACCTGAAGGAAAGGCTGATAGATGTAGGTTTCAACCCTAATTTGGACATAGGCATGCGGTCATGCCGCACGACAAAGGTGTAAGTAGAGATGAGCGCAAAGACCTACATTCGACCTTGCAACGTCAGACGAACAACCTGCATCACATTCGTCGTGCTTTAGCGATATAGCAATATTCGTTATTTCGCATGCAATATGACTAGCGACTAATTCGAGTAATATTTGCGTGCGCATAAATTGTTCGTTATTAATAATGTTTAAACAGCTTTACACGTATAGAAAGCTTGAAATGGCGGGAGTCATTTGAGTGAATGGAAGGGGCGAAAAGGCATGTGGAAATCCGTACAATACACTCAGCGTGCTGGAGTCTGACACGACCTGTTAACGCTAGGTAGGTAAGGGAATACAAACCGCGAATATAGTAATGCGATTATTCAAGTGACAAACATTATTATATCTCTATTGTTTAATCTCTACTGTGACAGGAATAGTGGAACTGTGAAAACAGCAACTAAGGTTGGGGAAATTATGTCTGAATATAATTTTTTTTTTTCTTCCAGATACAGTTTCCCTATCACTCACTATCCATCTCAAGAGCGAATATACGTAATTGCGAATATGGGGTCAAGTATTTAACATTCGCAAACCTCGAAATCACAATATTCAAGATCAAACTCGCCTTGCGAATACTCGCGCCCAACACCAGTGGCGAGTGGGCCATGGGAACCCCAACAGAGTACTCGCAAGGCCTTGGTTTGTTACTGCTGCCAGTAATTGCTGATAGACATGAACCGGGCATTGTGAATAGAAAGTCGGAAAGAAAATGATTATATTCGGGGGCCAAGAAATGGTAACAAAACCAGTGCCAGCGAAAGCATCAGAAGAAAAAATAAAATAAAATGGTTGAAACCGCCGTGACCTGAGCGACGTGTACAGTTTGACGTTGCGATACTGCAACCTGATGAAAACGTGACTTACCCAACACTGAACCTATAGCAGTCTTTGAATGAACATCAAGTAGCGAGTTAGTAAGCTGATAAAGTTTTACACATACTTTATTTTCCATTTAATTTTATTCCCCCCCCCCCCGCTACCTTAGCAACAGATGTAATTGACCACACCAACTAAGATTGGAGAGCTGTTACGTGACCTGAAGAAGCAAATGACATGCAAAGATGCTCCTGGCTGTGGTAGTATGCCGACACAGACGTGATGCCTGTAGGCATCAGAACCAACGAAATGGTTGACACCGCCGAGGCCCGAGTGACGGGTCAGGTCTGATGTTGTGACACCGCAAACTGATGAGAAATGACTAACCCAACATTCTGGACCTATAACAACCTAAAAATAAAACGTCAAGCACGAGAAGTAATTGACCACATCATCTGAGAATGGCGAGCTGTGACGTGACCTGAACAGCAACAAATGACATGTAAAGACAAACCTGTCTGTGGTAGTATGCAGACACTGACATGAGGCATGCAGTAATATAAACAACCTGTACCACACCACTCCGCTATAGGCGAGTACATGCAAACGTCGCCACCATCAGCACATGCGCCCAGTAGAGATGTGGGCGTATAAGCCGTCAAAACAAACTAAACTCAGTTCTCGGCAAAAGCCACGCTTCTATCTATTTTTAGCACAAATAAAGCAACAAAACGAGGCAAAAATAACAAAATAAAAGGTCCTCATGGGTCTCTGCAATTACCTTTGTAGCAAGCAGCTCCCCCAGTGTCCAGCTAACACTCTGAACTGAAGATGGATCCCCAGCACAGGTGCTTATTAAGTGCACAAACTCAGGTTCACAATCTTAAAGTGATACACACACATTTACATTCCCAAAACAAATGAAACAAGACAAATTAAATATACCTCAACACAGAGGAGCTCACCGACTACTCAATATACATATCGCAAAATAGCATTTATACTAAAGAAACCATAACACTATGAAAACAGCAACTCTGCTCCACCTGGATTAATCAGCTGCCTCACCCTCTATAATGCGAGTAAGGGGATAATGCTGAATGTCAGTGTGAACAAGGCCTTAGTCTGTCTGCAGAAATAATAGCAGAGAGCGAGAGAGGTTTGCTGGGAAGATACCTCAGCACAGAGGAGCTCACCGTCTACTTAAACACGCATCATAAATAGCATTTATACTAAAGAAACAATAACACTTTGTAAACAGTAACTCTGCTCCACCTGGAGTAATCAGTGCCTCCCCCTCTATAATGCAAGTTAGGGGATAATGCTGGATGTCAGTGTGAACAAGGCTTTAGTCTGTCTGCAGAAATAATAGCGGATGGCAAGAGAGGTTTGCTGGCAAGCAGCGAAGTGAAAAGCAGACAAGAAAGACATGCAGATATACACGGACAGACTAAGCATGGTGACCTGTGCAAGACATGGAAGCCTGCGAGAAAGCGAGACGAAGTTACGCTGACCCCTGCTGCCTAGATGTGCCGCCACATGGACGCCAAGCGTAGGCTGTCAGGCGCGAGAAAACGAGACGGAGTCACGCTGACCCCTGCTACCTAACCGCACTGCCACGTGCGCACCAAACGTGGGGGTGCCAGGCAGGATCGCTCCGGTGCAGTGCTGCTCCTACTCACTAAAGAAGCCGACACACCGCCGGCCGGACTAATCGTGCTGCCGCGTGGGAGCCAAACGTGGGCTGCCAGGCAGAATCGCTCCGGTGCAATGCCGCTCCTCCTCACCAAAGGAGCCGACGCATCGCCGGCCAGACTGTAACGGGACAGTGCTGCACGAGCTGGTTGCAAACCCTCACCCGACCGGAACGACCTCAACTCGGATCCTGGACGCTGACTGGGTATGGAATCTGCAGATTCAGCCCATGTGCTACAACAGGTGGCTCTGACTGCACACAACTACGCAGCAGCCATCGACACGCCCAAGGGAGGCGCCTGCCTGGTATAAATGTGCTACTTACGCCCCTCCCACAAATACAGGCCAATAAACTGGCCTTCTAACTTAACAAGTGGAAAGGAAAAAAGAATTACAATATGTTTGTAATATCTATATGAGGAGCTAGAATAGACATAGTAAATACAAAAAAGCCAATGCTTTTTAATAATTGAAATTTGTTAGGCATAATATTAATAAAGATTTGGATATACTATGAAGCGATGGCTGTTTGACAACTTTTTTGTACTTTTGTTTTTATCCTCTTTATTTTACTAAGATGCTACCATTGGTGACTTAGCATTTGCCAATTTCAAGCACCAGTAAGTTTCCTTATTAAAGTTATAAATTAGATGATAAGTGTTAAAACACACAATTCATTAATGTCTGTTTAGATAGCAGAAAGGTCACTAGCATGCCGGGTTCTCCCATGGATAAATGTAGATAAATAGAATAATGGAAGGAAATTGATTTTACATTAATCTTTTACATTATTTATTATAATGAACAGTTTGTGTGTAGCATCGTGTAGTCTTTATATTCTACAAAAAATTGCAGGGAAATACACTACATATATACGGTAATAATTGTTGCACCTTACATGTGATAGATATCTAGAAATAATAGGAATTAGCGTTTCATTATTAACAGAAATGTATGCTATTTTAGCTTCATTAATTCGATGTAAAACTGTAGAGTGCAAAAAATGCATTTGCTCTTTTTTAAGATATTATAGATTTAAAATTTACATTTTTTTTGTTAAATTTCCAAGGGACAGCCATACACTTCCTTCTAGTATGGTCTGTATAGTGCAGAAGAACATGTGCGCTTTATGGCAGCTACAATGAATGGGAGTAAATTGACAGTGAAATATCATAGGCTAATCCAACCTCATAGAAGTAATGGGTACAGCGCCCCAGAGTACAGAACAATCCCTTTAAGCTGACCATACAAATTAGCTTAATGTCTTATCAGCTAACCAATTTCAACAGGAATGACTTGACTGACCATCTAGTATGTATGGAGGTGTTCTGGATCTTCTCTTCTCCTCTTACAACAGAAGTCAGGGAAGAAAAGTATCAGGCCATTGGAATTCAACAAGCCCAAACTTTAGTTTTGAAGGGGAGTGGTAAGCAACCTCCAGAGGTGTCTGGCAGTAGCTTATTTACTTCTCCCTATTCTGTACACATGTACGCTTGGCTGAACCAGGATAGATAGGTGTTATAATTTAGATGAGAAGGTGAGATAGGCGTTGGCATGTCAGGAAACTCAGGCATATGTAGTGAAGTAAAATCCCTGATGTATGCCACTGTATGGTCAATGCATCACCCAAAGACCCCATGAAATAAGCAAGGAAATGTTTTTGCTGAGGCCAACTATATAGTAAAGCACTACAGTAAATACAAATGTATACCAATGTACAGTACACCTGTCCAATGGATGCCAAAAAGAGACTTTGACATATACTGTATGCTTAAAGGGGTTTTCTGGGACTTAGATATTGATGTCCTATGCTCCGAATAGGTCATTAATATCATGCCTATAGGGTCTAACATCCAGCACAGTCACTGAACAGCTGCTTTGTGAAGCTGTCATGGAAGTCTGCAGCCACTGTGCAGTTTCTGGTGCCAGCATGCTGCAACTTAACACCCTTTAATTGAATGGAAGTTGAGCTACAGTGCTTTGGCATGGCCACTGCATCGTGGACAGAAACTTGTGCTTCTGCTTCCAACCACTGCATAGTTTTTACCACCTGCAACTGCCTGAAACAGCTGATCATTGGTGGTGCTAGGTGTTGGAACACCACCAATGTTATTTTGATGACCTATCTTGAGGAAAGCCCCAGAAAACCCCTTTAACTAAACATTGTGTGAACATAGCCTCACTCCATATATTAAGTATATGTAACACAGTTCAAACTTTTCACCACTTGCTATCCTATGACACACGTACTGTATATCATTATCTGGAGTGCATTTACATAGTTTATTGTAATTAGTAGAGATGGGCGAAGTTTTCAAAAATTCGGTTTGGCAGTTTTGCAGAAGTTTGACAAAAATTGGATTTGTTATTAATTAATTTTTCTAAAGGCCATTAAAAACTTTGATATGCTAATGCAATATGGCCTTTTGGGTTTAATAAAAAAAAATAAAAAATCACTCACTTCATTCACTTCCGCTCCTCTCTTGAATGAAAAAGATCTGCAGAAGGACATGAACTGAGCATGATAATGTGACCGCGTGCTTCACATTTTGAGTATTTTTAATTTGTGCTTTCTAAGACAACTCCAGTCACCATTTTAGGAAAAATGATTCACAACCACGAAGCATGAGGAAATTTGGCTTCTTTAAAAAATAAAAAAAAATAAAAATGTTGACCCATTTCCACTTTGTACGCTTTGTTTCACTCAACACTAGCAATTAGTATGAAGCATTGACACACTTTAGTGATGCGCATGGGAAATCACCATGCTGTAACTGTACACTAGCTATACATTTATGGCACTGCCCGGGAACCTTTAAAAAGAATGATGGCTGACTCCTTTAATGAACAGTAGGGATGAGCGAATTGATTCACATAAAACTTCATTAGAATACTGTACGGAGTGAGCACTCTGTACAGTATTAGAATGTATTGGCTCCGATAAGCCAAAGTTATTACTTCAAGAAGTCTTGCAAGACTTCAGGTAATAACTTCGTAAATTAATTTTTACTGTAAAAAACCTTTGTACCAAACTCGGGTTTCGGTTCTAAGGTACCACCTTTACAGATGGCCATAGTATTGTGCTTAAGAAATTGTACCTTCTGAACAATCCTCAAAACTGCCATTCATGGTTCCCTTCAAAAGGATAACCGAAATGCGACTTATGGTGCCTCCTGGACTGTTTAGATACAAAGTGCTTTGTGGCTATGAGTCCTTTCAACACAAAAGTGCCATAGATACAACCAAAGTTCCGGAGACACCACAGTTTGCACACAGTTTGCATTGATCAGGGCTTTTAAATGTCACTCCAAATGAGAATTAAGGACTAGTGATGTCGCGAACATAAAATTTTCAGTTCGCGAACGGCGAACGCGAACTTTCGAACCTCCATAGACTTCAATAGACAGGCGAATTTTAAAACCCACAGGGACTCTTTCTGGCCACAATAGTGATGGAAAAGTTGTTTCAAGGGGACTAACACCTGGACTGTGGCATGCCGGAGGGGGATCCATGGCAAAACTCCCATGGAAAATTACGTAGTGGACGCAGAGTCGGGTTTTAATCCATAAAGGGCATAAATCACGTAACATTCCTAAATTGTTTGGAATAACATGCTTTAAAACATCCAGTGTGTGTATACGATCAGGTATGATGTTGTATCGATCAGGTAGTGTAAGGGTTGCGCCCGCTTCACAGACATTGACAGACCAAACTCCCCTTTTAATGCACGGCAAACAACCGCAAACAGTCCATTTGCACAACCGCAAACTCCCCATTTGCACAAGGTTGGATACCAAGCTAGCCACGTCCCGGTGATGTCATTGAAGGTTTCTTCCTCCACCCAGCCACGTACAACACCAAGGGTCCCCGAAAGGTCAATTGGGGAGATGGTTAAAAAAAATGCTGGCTCCGTCCCCTTTGTTTTAATCCACGGTCACTGCGTCTGCACCGTGCAATTTACCGTCACACCCGATATGAGTGGTATTTTCTGTAGTACTATTCTCATTAGTTTAATCCCTGTTACATCCCATATCAGGGATTGCCTTTTGTGAAAAAAAATGTATGCCGGGTACCTTCGACTGCCTTCACAGTGACAGACCAAACTCTCATACACCAAACTGAATTGGGGCACTGCGCGTGCACAGAGCAATGTGCTATGACACCCTATATGAGTGGTGTCTTAACTAGTACTCATCCTATCAGTTTAATCCCTGTTACGTACCCTATCCGGACTAAAGTGTAAAAATTAAATGCCTTATTTATCGGCAAGCTACTGTGCCACCCGGTATGAGTGGTGAGCACTGGCAGTGGGCACACTACAGTCAGTGGAAGTTGGCCTGACACACACTGGCAGCAGGCAAGCAACTGAAATTAGACTAAAGTGTAAAAATTAAATGCCTGTGCCACACGCTATGAGTGGTGGTGGGCACTGGCAGTGGGCACACTACAGTCTGTGGAAGTCGGCCTGACACACACTGGCAGCAGGCAAGCAACTGAAATTAGACTAAAGTGTAAAAATTAAATGCCTGTGCCACACGCTATGAGTGGTGGTGGGGACTGGCAGTGGGCACACTACAGTCAGTGGAAGTTAGCCTGACACACACTGGCAGGCAACTAACCTTAGATTAAGGGGTAAAAATTAAATGCCTTTGTTTGATGCAAAGTCCTGTGCCACACGGTGTGAGTGGTGGGCACTGGCAGTGGGCACACTACAGTCTGTGGAAGTCGGGCTGACACACACTGGCAGCAGGCAAGCAACTGAAATTAAACTAAAGTGTAAAAATTAAATGCCTGTGCCACCCGGTATGAGTGGTGGTGGGCACTGGCAGTGGGCACACTACAGTCAGTGGAAGTTAGCCTGACACACACTGGCAGGCAACTAACCTTAGATTAAAGGGTAAAAAATAAGTGCCTTTGTTTGATGCAAAGTCCTGTGCCACACGGTATGAGTGGTGGGCACTGGCAGTGGGCACACTACAGTAAGTGGAAGTCGGCCTGACACACACTAGCAGCAGGCAAGCAGCTGAAATTACACTAAAGGGTAAAAATGAAATGCCTTTTTTTATACAAAGTCCTGTGCCAGCCGGTATGAGTGGTGGGCACTGGCAGTGGGCACACTACAGTCAGTGGAAGTCAGCCTGACACACACTGGCAGGCAACTAACCTTAGATTAAAGTGTAAAAATTAAATGCCTTTTTTTGATGCAAAGTCCTGTGCCACATGGGATGACAGGGGTGGGCACTGGCAGTGGGCACACTACAGTCTGTGGGCCTGCAGCTCCTCACACACGGGCAGGCCAGGCAACTGCAATATATATATGGAGAAAAAAAAAAGCAGACTAATGTAGCAGCCCTAAAAGGGCTTTTTGGGGTGCTGTCAGGACGCTGTCCTTACAGCAGAGATCAGATGAGTCTTTCAGGACTGGAGTGGACACTGAATACACTAGCCTAGCTATCAATTTCCCTATTAAATCAGCAGCAACTACACTCTCCCTCCTCTCACTAAGACTGCAGCTTCAGAATGAATCTAAAATGGATGCTGTGCAGGAGGTGGGAGGGTCTGGGAGGGAGGCTATGCTGCTGATTGGCTGGAATGTGTCTGCTGACTGTGAGGTACAGGGTCAAAGTTTGCTCAATGATGATGTATAGGGGCCGGACCCAACATCGCATATGTTCGCCTGCCGAGGCGAATGCGAACAAGCTATGTTCGCCGGGAACTGTTCGCCGGCGAATAGTTCGGGCCATCTCTATTAAGGACATTGCTGAACTTGAGGGGGTGCAGTGGAGGATGACCAAAGTAATTAAGGGAGAGGGTGGTTTTCTGTACCAAGACAGGTTATCAAACTTGTGTGGGGGAGGGGGATATTCATCTGGAGGAAAGGTAGATTACAGGCTACCTGATTACAGTGTACAAATATATGAATGGACAGTGCTGAGATTTTTCTAACAACCTTTTATATCTAGCCATGCAATGAGGGCAAAGGGGGCACACTCTGAGAGAAGAGGAAAGAAGAAATAAACATAGACAAGGATTCTTTACTGTAACTGCCCCATTACACTGTCCGATATTCAAACTGGAAAGGGCCGATGAATGGTAAACACCTCTATCAGCCATCGTAGGCACCGGCAATCCTGATGAAAGATGCCAATCACCTGACAATCAGCAGCACAATTATATGGGCTAATTTTTGGGAACAAGTTTAAAAACGTTTCAAAGCTTGTGCCTAAATTTAGGTGCAGGTTGCATTTCTATGCTGCCCTCACCACTTTCCTGAAAACTGGGCGAGACAAAGGTGGGACCAGAGGGTCTAACACATTTATCTTCTTTTCTGCCAGTTGTCCAGCGTAAAAGAAGACTGAAATCTACACCAGCTTCTGAGATCCTAAATTAGTTGCATCCACTGGTAGTGCAGGGGATATCATAGACAATTATAAAACATTGGCCTATGATAAATTTTCCCCTCAACCTTTTACGTGCTCTTTTTAGGGTGGTGTTAAACTTTAAGATTGGGGTCCTTAGGCTGGAGTCACTTTTATATTGGGGTCCATGAATTTTTTTATACATGTGACTATGTCATTGTCGGACATATTATTTTTCTGCCTAGTTGCATCTCGTATATCTTCTCCTCTGGTCTCTTCATTGTTTGGTGTAACACGTGTGCCTGTTTTTATCATTTATTACAATTAATCATTTACCTAGTAAATGAATGAAGAATCTCATTTTTATTCTTTTACTTTAGACTCTAGAGCAAATTTCACTTTCCTGTGATTATATACTGATAATATTCTGTGCTTAACATTCCCAATTCGCACGGTGACAGACTAATGCTCATAATTCAGCGCCATGCTGAAACACAATCTAGAACTTGTCTATTTTGCAATGAAATGTTACTGGTATTTTTTGAATATATTTTAAGAAATAGAAATGAATATTTTAATGAGTATGGGTGGAAATGTTATACACATTGTGTCGGGACTACATTGCCCATTTTATTAATATACCTAAAAATAGATATATGGAGCTAAATATGAGAAATAAATGACTAATCGTTTTCCATAAATGGCAGATCCAGATTTTCTAATTATTGTACATGCTGTCTACTTATATACTATTCTAGACATTAGGCCTGTTACAATAATGGGTGTATAACAGTAGTGCATAAACATTATATTTAAGGGGTTCTTCACTTTGCTCCAACTGATGACTATCCTCAGGATAGATCATCAGCATCTGATCGGCCGGGATCTGACACCTGAGCTCTGTTCACTCAACGGAGCTTAGCCTCGCCCACGCCACTTCATACAAGTCATGATGTCACTGGGCGGGCCGCTAGCAGCTGTAAACAGTGAGAAGGCCGCGGCGCTTCTTCAGTGCTGCTGCCTTCTCAAACAGCTGATCGGCGGGGGTCCCGGGTGTCAGACCCCGGCCGATCAGATGCTGATGATCTATCCTGAGAATAGATCATTGATTGTAGCAAAGTGAAGAACCCCTTTAATATAATGTTTATGCACTACTGTTATGCACCCGTTATTGTAACTGGCTTAATGTCCGGGGACCCTGGCCGATCAGATGCTGATGATCTATCCAGAAGATAGATCATCAGTTGTAACAAAGTGAATAACCCCTTTAAATGGCAAGGAAACTTGACCCCATTGTATGGCTGAGACAGCTGGCACTGTCACTGGTTGCTGTGGCTGGTGGCACTGAGGGATTTTCTGAGACGGCTGGCACTGACTGGTGGCTGAGACTGCTGGCACTGTGATTGCTAGCTGTGGCTGGTGGCACTGACTGATAGCTGAGATGGCTGTCACTGACTTCTGGCACTGACTGTTGTTGCTGAGACTGCTGGCAGCAGCTGCTGTCTGTGGCTGAGAGTGCTGGGACTGTGAGGCTGTGTGATGTAGGGACAGTAATGGCGCCGGTCTGACGTGGAGAGCACACCATAACCTGCGAGCGGTGGCAGTGATTGGCCGGCGTGCAGGTGTGGGCGGTGCAGGCGGGGTATGGAGCACTGTGTGATGATTGGTCGGCGCGCAGTGTGCACAGGTGTGGGCGGCGCGGTTGCGTGTGGGGCGGCGGTGATTTGGCGGCACATTGGTGTGGGCGGTTCAGGTGGCGTTTGGAGCGCTATGTGTTCATTGGTCGGCGCATTGCGTATGCCCAGTTCAATTTTTGGCACACACGCACGGACACGCAGCTCTGAGCATGCACACAGGGCTTTTATTATTACGGATAGTTAATATATTCAGCATTCCTAAAATACCTTTATTTGATGACAAATATTCTTTTTTATCAATTCTGTTTTTTTAAAAATATTTTTTTCATAACTATGTTTTCTAAGGTATGTAGATCATCTACTATGTAGCCGTTTGCAAGGCTGAAAACAGGTATCCATCCAGTTTAGCCTATTGTCCTGCAAAGTAAGTTCAAAAGGAAGGAGAAAAACCCTCATGAGGTAAACACAAAAATTCCTTCCCAACTCCAAATCAGGCAATCAGAATAACTCCCTGGATTGATCCTTCTCCAGAAGTCTAGCAACTATAACATTATTACACTTCAGAAATACATCCAGGCCCCTCTTGAACTCTTTTAGTGAATTCACCATCACCACTGCACTTAGGCCTCTTTCAGGTGGGCGTCGCGGGTGAGGGCCAGATGAGATGCGGGCGCAATTTCAGTCAGTTTTGACTGCGATTGCGTTCTGTTGTTCAGTTTTTTCCGCGTGAGTGCAATGCGTTTGGCACGTGCGTGAGAAAAAACTGAATGTGGTACCCAGACCTGAACTTCTTCATTGACAGCGGGGCGGCGCTGAGTACAGGGTTTAGGGGTGTGGCCGGGCACAAGCGGCCAGAGGGACAGCCCCTTGGGCACGTTAGGAAGGTAATTACCATATGCATAAAACCTATTTTTATCACAAATAAAACTACAGGGGGGGATAAAAATTGTATATTTTTAATGACATAATAGAGACTGATATGATGATACCAATATCTCTGTATGCAAAATCGGGCTGACAGAATCCCTTTAATTGTGGCTTAAGGGGTTAAAAATAAATTAAATTAACTCACCTCATCCAATTGATCACCGAGTCGGGCATCATCTTCTTTCTTCTTCTTTGAAGACCTCTAAAAAGAACCTTTGATGATGTAATAGCGCTCACCACGTGGTGAGTGCGGTAATGTCAGAGCAGGTCCTGCTGAATGAAGATTGAGGAATCCTCCTATCTTTATTCAGCAGGACCTGCACTGACATTACCACGCTAACCACGTGGTGAGCGCGATTACGTCATCAAAGGTCTTTTTGCAGGTCCTCAAAGAAGAAGAAAGAAGATGATGCCTGGCTGCGCGATCAATTGGATGAGGTGAGGTAATAATTTTTATTTTCTAACCCCTTAAGCTACATTTAAGTAAGCATTCTGTATTAAGAATGTGATATTTTTCCTTTATAACAGTAAATTAACTTTTATCAATTTACTTACATCCTCTTCTAGCAACTATGCATGAAATCGCATTGCATCAGCAGTTGCTTGCGGATGCAATGCGATTTTTACGCAGCCCCATTTATTTCTATGGGGCCTGCATTGCGTGAAAAACTCAGAATATAGAACATGCTGCGATTTCCACGCAACGTACAAGTGATGCGTGAAAATCACCGCTCATCTGCACAGCCCCATTGAAGTGAATGGGTCCGGATTCAGTGTCGATGCAATGCGTTCATGTCACGCATTGCACCTGCACAGTATTCTCGTCTGTGTGAAAGGGGTCTTAGGGTATGCCCACACGGTAAGGTTTCTACATGCAATTTTGGAAGCCAAAACCAGGAGTGAATTCAAAAAAGAGGAGAAGTTTTATCTGTCCATCATACTTTCTCTCCTTTTATGATCTACTCCTAATTTTGGCTTTCATTCAGAATCTTTCTCTATGATGATGGACAAAATGTCTTTCCTCTGGATATAGAGGATGTCATCTCCTCATAGTCACAGTCCTGGGTATCAACAGATCGGGAGAAAGATCTCTGTACGGACCCCTGAGATTTATACATAGTTATTAGATCTTACCTCAACAGTCTTTTTTTCTAGGCTAAACTATTTTGATAATCTTTCTGAGCACTGTATTCCACACATTACCTTATTTACTTGCTCTTTCTGGTGGCCAAAAGTGTACACAATCCTCCATGTGTGGTCTTACTAGTGCTTTGCAAAGTGATACATGAGCATTAGATGAGCACACTAATGATGCTTTGAAATAGCAATCCATTAAATGGGTTTTCAAGGGCTATAGAAAGTTTTGAAATAAGTCTAAGCTGTAAAAATAAAAAAAAATGAAATTGTCAAAAATATCAACTGTTCAAGTCCTCCCATCCCATCTCTGTTTCCAGTCCAGGCAGTTCAGTGATGTTACATGTTGTCACTATGGACAACTCGTGATTGCCCATCATGCTCATACGCTATATTTACACAATGGATGACATTTTACTTTGGACCAGGGATGCTCAACCTGTGGCCCTCCAACTGTTGCAAAACTACAACTCCCAGCATACCCTAATAGCTATAGCCTGCCCATGCATGCTGGGAGTTGTAGTTTTAAAACAGCCGGAGGGCTACAGGTTGGGCTGCTCTAGACCAAAAAGCAGAGGCAAGAAGTGATGACATGGGAACACTGAGAATCCTTAAGTATATTGAAGTGTATTTTTTAATTTCTTTGCAGAATTATTGCACATGTAAAACATGCATACTGTATATAGTTTAGGCTTTGCTATGGGCAGCACAGCGGCTCAGTGGTTAGCGCTGATGCTTTGCAACTCTGGGGTCCTATGTTCAAATCTAAACAAGGACAACATCTGCATGAAGTTTGTATGTTCTCCCCGAGTTTGTGTGGGTTTCCTCCCACACTCCAAAGACTTATTGTACTGCTAGGGAACTTAGATTGTGAGCCCCATTGGGGACAGTTGGATGTTAATGTCTATAAAGCACTGTGGAATATAGTAGCGCTATATAAGTGCATAAAATAAATATCTGAATTCACCCAAAGACTAGCTATAGATTCACAGACTTTGCTGGTGATATGGCTAAAAACAAATGTCCTTGCAATACAGTACATTCAGTTTGCCTATAACAAAACACTTTTACTCACTGATAAAACATTGCTTTCAATGATAATTGATCTAAGATGTAGCAAGTATTTTCAAATACATGGTAAACATGATTTTCCACAAAAATATGATTATTTGCATGCTTTTAAATTTAAACACCAAATTGTGATCTTAAAAATGATGAATTCCATACTTGCATCTATTCAGCTCCAGCAGCTCCACATAGACTCTAGCATGACCAATGTCTTCAGCATAGCTGCATTTACAAAGTTAGTTTAAAGAGGACCTGTCCCCACAAAATGCATTGCAATATGCAGGCAGCATGCTACAGAGCAGGAGTAGCCGAGCAGATTTATATATAGTGTCTTGAAAAGGTATTCATACCCCTTGAACTTTTTCACATTTACACCCACAAGCTTAAATGTTTTTACTGGAATTGTATGTCATAGACCAACACATAGTAACAAGTATGTGTGAAGTGAAAATAAAATGATACATGGTTACCTGTGAGCAATTTATTCTCTTTATAACTACAGCTGTTCTGCAAAGGCCTCAGAGGTTTGTTAGAAAACATCAGTGACCAAACAGAATCATGAAAACCAATGAACACACCAGACAGGTCAGGGATAAAGTTGTGGATAAGTAAAAAGTAGGGTTAGGTTATAAAAAAAATATCCTAAGCTCTGAACGTCTCACGGATCACTGTTCCATCATCCAAAAATTGAAATATTGTATAATGCAAACCTACCAATACATGACCGTCCACCTAATCTGACAGTCAAGGCAGTTAGTGCACTGATTGGAGAAACCCTTTGCCTGTCACTTAGTGATGGGGTAGGGAACTCCACACCGACAAGAGGAAGGAATGGGAAAGGTACTAGGCCTGGAAACTAGGGATAGGGGAATGGTCACCACCTAGTGAGTCCCAAATCTGAGCCCTGACTATTATCAGTATGAACAGACCTTGATGGTAGGAAAGTTCATACCCCGTAACGTAAGCCCTATCTCACCCTAACAGGCCATGGAGATATTTTCAGTACAATGGATAGCCTGTTCCTTCCCAGCTGAAGGAACAGGTCTGAAGTATGCAGACGAGCACAAACTCAGAGAATAACCAAGACCAGCGCTTCCACAGCCAAAAGGAGCTATCAACCGCATAGCATGATGGGTGCAGCTAGACTAAATAGGAGTTGGAATGACCACTTAATCTACACCTGAGACAAGAGGTGTGGTCATGACCAGAAGCAACACTGTGAAACCAACGAGGCTGTCAGATCACATCACGTGCAGCCAGTCTCGTAGTTCTTCTGACCTCTGTCACTGGAGAGACTGTAACATTGTCACTCTGAAGGAGCTAACAGAGATCCACAGCTCTGATAGGAGAATGTCCACAGGACAACTATTAGTTGTGTACTCCACAAATCTAACCTTTATGAAAAAGTGGCAAGAATAAAGCCATTTTTGAAAGCAAGCCATAAGAAGTCCCATTTGCAGTTTGCCACAAACCATGTAGGGGGCACAACAAACATGTGGAAGAAGGTATTCTGGTCAGAAGAGACTAAATTTAAAGTTTTTGGCCTTAATGCAAACCGCAATGTGTTTGGCAGAAAACTAATACTACACATCATCCTGAACACTATATCCCCACGGTGAAACATGGTGGTGGCAGCATCATGCTGTGGGGATGACTTTTGTTCATCAGGAACGGGGAAGCTAGTCGAAATTGGAGTAAAACCTGTCAGAGGCTGCAAAAGACTTGTTGATCTATCACATAAAATCCCAATAAAATACATTTAAGTTCGTGGGTGTAACGTGAAAAAATGTAGAAAAGTTTAATGAGTATGAATACTTTTTTCAAGGTAAGGTATATTTGTGGAAAAATTAAGTGGAACATGTAATTTATACATTTGTATTTCAGTTTTTTCTAGCATAAGACCACCATTGTGTACAGCTTTCATTACATGAGGGAGGTGTAATCAGTGACTGACAGCTATCTCTATATAAACACTCACACAGAGAATACTATCAATCACTGATAACACCTCCCGTGTACAGCTATCAGTGACTGACAGCTGTCTTTGTATACACAATTACACAGAGAATGCTATCAATCACTGATAACACCTCCCCATGTACAGCTGTCAGTGACTGACAACTACCTCTGTTTACACAGTTACAGAGGAAATACTGTAAACAACTCACTGTGTAATGATAGTTGTACATAGAGGTGGACTAAAGTTAGAAAAAGCAGAGATAAAAATGTATAAATTACACTCTTTACTAAATCTTTTTTCCACAACAAAATATATTTAGCATTTTGAGTTGACAGGTCCTCTTTAAGGTAATTTAAAGGTGGGGTGGACCTTGGGACACATCTGCTGACATATTTCCACTGAAAGGCCATCCATGTCATACATGGACCTGCCTGTTATGCCAAAACCAGAGTTGCTCTTACAGTATATCACAGATTTCCTGTGTAAAGACCACAGTGAAAGTTATTGGTTCATTGTGTCTGGCTTCTTCTTATATTGAATACATTTCTTTTTTTTTAAAGCTCCTGTCAAACTTTCCTACTTCACATTTGGAGTTGTTAGCATCTCTCCTGGTCCTGACCTCCTGGCTATTATTTGGTGACTGCTCTGGGAATTACAGGGGAGTCCACATTTCAGGTTAGCCCAAGCCAAAGGCTTCACCTTTTATCATAAGGTTGTTTTAGGTCCAACATTCTGTGATGATAAATTTCTTAATAATCCTTATTAAAGTTAGACATCTACTGCACATAGATTTAAAATATAACATGATTGCCACCTTTATCCACCTCTAGAGGGAGCCTAGGTGCTTACTAGGTAGTCTTATCACTGAGTTCCATGCAAAGTAGTATGTAATGCACTCCTGAGCTCCCTCTAGTGGTGGATGCAGGTAAACACTTTTTTTTTTTTATAGTATTTAAAACCGTTCTCATAATAAAAGTCTGGCAGAACTCTCTGCCTTTGGATTACTATATAAAACCTGATTTGTCTATTTGTTCAGCAGTTGCTGGTTGTTTGCCCAGATCAGAGCTATCCAGGGAGCTTATGTAGCTTATGGGGATATGTGGGGTTTTGGGGTTTTTCTGTGTTTTGGGAAAGTTGGGTGTTTTCTGCCTGTGAGTGACTAAGTTAGCCCATTGTATTTGATATTGCATCACAGGCAGATCCCGTTGTGTTTGTTAATTGTGTCACAGACAGAGGGAGGTTTGTGTACATTTGTTGGAAGACCTGCATAAAAGGCTGACATGTAGCCCATTAAAACGTTCCTTGCTTGACCCTCAATAGGGAGCCTCACCTCGTACTTGGAGGGGGGGGGGTTAATTCGTATGATTCCTATTCGGTGCCTAGGAGTGTTTGGTAGCTGACTTCATATTCGGGAAAAAGAACAGCTTTGGCGACGTTAACCCCTTTACCTACTCGAGGTGCCATAACAAAAAGAACTGTTGGAATAACTGTTATGCTGGGGGTAATGTTTATCCATTTCATAGAAATGTATTTGATTTCAATTTGAGGTTCCGGAAACTAAACCAAAGACATGTCAATGTCATTGCTACACAGATTTCATGAAATGTGTGTTTTTCATTTTCAAATTTAAGATTAAATAAATTAACATTTGAATAAACACAAATAATTTGATTTTATTCATTGTCAAATAAATGTTGATTTCATGACAAACAAAGGCTGTGCTTGCCAAGTGTTTACTTCATAAACCCTGTTAAACATTGCTCAGTAGAAGCTAATGCCAAGTTTTCATTTCCACATTGTATCGCGAGTTGTATTATTTTCTGTCCTATCTATGATGCAAAGTCTGTACAATGACAATATTTCCTTTTCCACTTGACATTACTATTAGCTATGATGAATGTTTCCATGTGTTGAAACAGAAGATGAATCAAAAAGGAAAGTCTGCTATAAGGACAAAGTTAAATCAGCATTATCTTGTCTCTCCATGCATGTAACATTGAATAATATATCATTCGATTATGAAGTGAAACACTATCATTATTCTTGAGAAAAATAATATATTATTTCATGGAAATCGGATTCTGATTCTATTAGATTGAGCAATATTTTCAAAAGTTCTGTTCAACTTAAATAGCTTAAACTTTTTGTCCTCTTCTCTTCATATTAATGGAAAAACTACAACCAGAGAAATATCATTTTGTCTGAAAAGTTCCAGCATTCACCTCTGAAGGTTAAAGGCTATAGACACCTTTACTCTAAAAGTGTGATTTATGTTACCTTGAAAAGTATCAGGCTACAATATCCATTCCTTTATTTATTTTTAGACTCCCTGATGTCCAGTTTGCAACCTTGTGTCAGTTTCAAGTGGACATGTTCCTCCCACTAATGCATGTTGTATGTGAGATCTGTGTGTCCAGGATACTGCTGAATTCACTAGCCCTCATGTACTAGCACAGCTTCATCCCTGACTGATTCCCCTGTATAATATGCTTTCCACTGTGACACTAATACTGCCAATGTGCTCTCTTGCCCTGCAGATTCAGCCACACTCAGTTCTCAGCTCTCTCTCTTTCCATGATATACTGTAGTATATTTGATTTTATACTTTCCCCCTGCAGATTCAGTTGTCGGTTCTCTCCTTCCTCCTTATTATTAGTTATTGTGAGCCAAAAGCAGAAGTGGAGCCTACAAAGAGATAAGTCATAATGGAAAGATTTCAAAAATAACAAGCAAGGTGTGATTCATAGCAATCAGCAAATCATGCATAAAGTACATAGTACACAAGACATAATACAGTATGCCATTATGGCCATTTGAGGACAGTGATACCCCAGTAGCCCATGACAATGATAACATATTGAAACCAACATTTTCAAATTGAATGGTGATCCACATATTGGATATATTCCTTCACATTGAATCGAGAGGTAGGGAGATACACATGTGTCTAAGCAATAGAATGCAAATGGGCCGTTGTGACAGTTAGCGGAGAGCCACACCACGGTCCCCATATCTTTTGAAATTTTTGAGGGCATTTCCTGCGTGCATACATAATCTTCTCAAAGGGAATGACATTGTTAACTTGAGCCTTCCATTGGTTAACCGTCAGGGGCTGACTGGCAACTTTTGGCCCAGGGGGCAAGTAAGACCCAGAGGCCCACTGAGCCCCCCTTTACTACCTGATTCGCTGTCACAAGAGGCTGGGCGGGAAGCTGCGGGAGGAGAGCACAGCCTCCTTTGAAAGCATTGACAGCTATCTCCGCCCCCACACCTCCGCTCTCCTGATCTGTCACAGGAGGCTGAGCATTGCGGAGAGGATAGATGTTGGCCACTCACATCGCTTATAGCCCCCCCCCCCCCTTATGTGCCAGTAGCCGTCCCCCTTAAGTGCCAGTAGCGGTCCCCCTTAAGTGCCAGTAGCCACCCTTATATGCCAGTAGCTGTCCCCCTTATGTGCCAGTAGCCATCCCCCTTATGTTCCAGTAGCCGTCCCCCTTATGTGCCAGTAGTCCCCCCTTATGCGCCAGTAGCCGTCCCCCTTATGTGCCAGTAGCCGTCCCCCTTATGTGGCAGTAGCCGTCCCCCTTATGTGCCAGTAGCCCCTCTTATGTGCCAGTAGCACCCCCTTATGTGCCAGTAGCGGTCCCCCTTAAGTGCCAGTAGCCACCCTTATATGCCAGTAGCTGTCCCCCTTATGTGCCAGTAGCCATCCCCCTTATGTTCCAGTAGCCGTCCCCCTTATGTGCCAGTAGTCCCCCCTTATGCGCCAGTAGCCGTCCCCCTTATGTGCCAGTAGCCGTCCCCTTATGTGCCAGTAGCCGTCCCCCTTATGTGCCAGTAGCCCCTCTTATGTGCCAGTAGCACCCCTTATGTGCCAGTAGCCCTCTTATGTGCCAGTAGCCCTCTTATGTGCCAGTAGCACCCCTTATGTGCCAGTAGCACCCCTTGTGCCAGTAGTCCCCCTTATGTGCCAGTAGCACCTCTTATGTGCCAGTAGCCCTCCTTTGTGCCAGTCGCCCTCCTTATGTGCCAGTAGAATCCCCCTCACCTTATCATGTGCCAGTAGAATCCCCCTCACCTTATCATGTGCCAGTAGAATCCCCCTCAGTTATCATGTGCCAGTAGAATCCCCCTCACTTTATCATGTGCCAGTAGAATCCCCCTCACTTTATCATGTGCCAGTAGACTCCCCCCCCCTTATCTTATGTGCCAGTAGATTCCCCCCCCTTTAATCTTATGTGCCAGTAGATTCCCCCCTCTTTATCTTATGTGCCAGTAGATTCCCCCCCTTATCTTATGTGCCAGTAGATTCCCCCCCTTTTATCTTATGTGCCAGTAGATTCCCCCTTATCTTATGTGCCAGTAGATTCCTCCCCCTTTATCTTATGTGCCAGTAGATCCCCCTTTATCTTATGTGCCAGTAGATTCCCCCTTTATCTTATGTGCCAGTAGATTCCCCCTTTATCTTATGTGCCAGTAGGTCCCCCCTTATCTTATGTGCCAGTAGATTCCCCCTTTATCTTATGTGCCAGTAGATTCCCCCTTATCTTATGTGCCAGTAGATTCCCCCTTATCTTATGTGCCAGTAGATCCCCCTTTATCTTATGTGCCAGTAGATTCCCCCTTTATCTTATGTGCCAGTAGGTTCCCCCCTTATCTTATGTGCCAGTAGATTCCCCCCTTTTATCTTCTGTGCCAGTAGATTCCCCCTTATCTTATGTGCCAGTAGATTCCCCCCTTATCTTATGTGCCAGTAGATTCCCACCCCTTTATCTTATGTGTCAGTAGATCCCCCTTATCTTATGTGCCAGTAGCCCCAAAAACACAAAAACAAATAAACAAACATACAAATAACAGTTATACTTACCTCCAGCGATGCGATGCAGGCCTCTTCTGGCCTGTGTCACTTGCTGTACCGCTCCGGCGGCGCGATGACGTCATCGCGCCGCCTGCACCAGCCTCTGATAGGCTGCTGGCCTAGTGCTGGCAGCCTATCAGAGGAACAGGGAGGGGACACGCCTCTCCCTGCTCTCTGCCGCAGCACAGACATCTGTATCGCCGTCCTGAGGACGGCGATACAGATGACTATGAAGATGAACGCTTCCACAGTGGAAGCGTTCATCTCCCTGTGCCCTGCCGCCGGCCGCCCCCACTTGTCACCAGGGCCGCGGCAGGGCACATGCACTACAGAGGGGCCCGTTTACAGAGGCAACAGAGGGGCCCGGGGGCAATTGCCCCCCTGCCCCCCGGCCCAGTCCGCCCCTGTTAACCGTTGGAAGTAGAATAGACTTCCAACGGTATCCCGTCTGGTCCCGGGGCTTTCCCCAAATTTAATCCCTTGATCGCATCCGTCACCTCCTGCAATGTATAATCTCCTCATCTAGCAACTCCCTATCTATGGCAGACAACTGCAGATGAGAGACCTCGCGTATATATTCCTCCAGGGTAGAAGCTGTGCACTGAATCATAGAACTGTACAAGTCTTGGTAAAATTCCCCAAATCCATCTAGAATCCCCTCAAGCTCATTAATAGCTACCCCACCGCAGTCCGCTATACGTAATATTGGTGGAGCCATGTTGTTCCTAGGCACAACCTGTGCCAAAACCTTTCCCACTCTGCTACCTTGCTCAAAGGTCTGCTGCTGTAAGAATAGCATCCTACAGTCACTCTTTTCTTGTAGGTGATTCATGTATTGCCTGCTCTTCAACATCCAGTCCACCCTGATTTCTTCCGTAGGGTTAGCAATGTACATGAGTTCTGTGTTCTTGCATTGGACGCCCAAGTCCTCCTCCCTACGGCGGGAAAACTTCTTAATGTAAGATATGGAGGACCTGAGGCAGCCGCGCAAAAAGGCCTTTAAGGTCTCCCACAGTAAGGCTGAGTCAGTGTCAATTGAGTTAATTGCCAGGAAAGTTTGGAGTTGGTCAGGTACCCAATCGTTTAGGGACATTAAAGATAGCCAAAATGGGCGAATACGTTGCTTAGGGAATTGTGCAGCTGTGTCACGATTAGCGACCGAGGCTACTATAGGTGCATGATCAGATGGACCTTGGGGTCTGTAATTATTGCCATATAGGTGCCAGGGTTTCCCAGGAGGTAATCAATCCTAGATAGAGCTCCCCTAGAGGGAGTTAAACAAGAATATTAAATTCTGTCCGGATACTTCTCTCTCCAAATGTCAATCCAGCCCAACTCCGACAATAATCGTGCCAAAGCAGTGCTAGGCGACCGTCTGGTAGAGCAATGGGATGGATTGCTGAACCTGTCCCTAGATTCTTCCAGCGGCAGGTTAAGGTCTCCCATGCCCAGAATCCTGGCCAATGGGTATTGTGCGGCGAACCCCGCCGCTGTCTGAAGCAGTGAGAGGCTAGCTGGAGGAGGGTTGTACATATTTAGTATTACATATGGTACTCCATAGTGATGAGTGGCAGGGGCAATATTCGAATTCGCGATATTTTGCGAATATTTGGGTGAATATTCGCCATATATTTGAAAATTCGCAAATTCGTAATCTCCAGTCATTATTTTCTTGATTGCGAAAATTGGCATACAAATTTGCATAAAAATTCGCATAAACTGGTATTTAAAAGCTATCGTTTAAATGCAAGTTTATGTGAATTTTTATGCAAATGTATGCAAATTTTTATGCAAATTTTCGCAATCAAGAAAATAATGACATTATCGTCATGCTTGCGAAAATTTGCATATAAAAAATTCGCATAAAAACGAATATTCGAAATTGCGAATATATTTTGCGATATTGTAAATATTTGCAAATTCTCGAAGTGCCGATATTCGCGATTAAAATTCGCAATTCAAAAATTCGCAATTCAAAAATTCGTGATCAGCACTAATAAGCATATACAAATACATATTTCCCTTCTGGGTCAACACTTATGTGATGTGGTTCCCAGCGGACCGCTCGGTGTATCAATATGGTGACCCCTTTAGTGTATGAATTACCATAAGCACTCTCCACCCATTGTGTCCAGGGCTTCTTGACTCTCCCCCCTGTTTCTATAGTGAGGTGGGTTTCTTGCAACCCTAGAATGTGCAGAGCATAGCCTCTGACATGTGTGAAAAATGCCATCCGTTTTCTGGAACCCCCCAAGCCTCTCACATTCCATGACATTACTTTAAGATCCTCCATAATGGAATCCAGGCTATGTAATAGATATAGGCACTGAGCCCCTGATATTCACAATGGCAAGAAGGGTGCATGATAGAGTGAGCGTTCTTTGCTTGATTACTACATACTTCAGTTGTAACATATAACAGGAGAATAACTCTCAACTTCCCAAACCTTGGGTTAACTATTAAAACAGAAGCATAACCAAAGTAACAAATGGCCATGTGCGCGGGGGACCTGCACGGCGTAAGAAGATGGAATACCAGTGCAGGTTAAGTAACTGGCTCCCCCCAATAACAGTGTCACTTGCAAGTTGCATAAAGGCATTCACTGTTGAATGGCAAGGATATAGACCTCAGCATACCCGAGTCCACACATATATGTAGTGCTATACGTTACCGAACCACGGAACAATGAAGACAAGGTACGACTGTCTCAGTTAGTCCTTTCAGGATACTGTACACCCTCTTCTCAGCATAGTAGCGGGGACCATATTTACGGAAAATTTACTTGGGAGAAAAACTGCGAGGTCTCCTGGACAGCCACACCTCGGCTTCTGTAGGGCTGGAAAAGAAGAGTGTCTTTTCGCAATCCACGACACGCAGGCGTGCTAGATACGCCATTGAGTACTTGAGATTGAGTTCTCTAAGCCGACGTTTTACTGGAGACAAAGGTAGCTCGCCTCTTCTGTAGATCAGCAGAGAAATCCGGGTACAGGGAGACATTCGCTGACCCCAGTGTAATGGTCTGTGTGATCCTATATGATATCTCTGTCGCGGCAGTTTAGCATGCAGGCTAGGATAGGCCTTGGAGGGGGGCCGGGCGGGAGTGGTCTGGCTGGAACACGATGGGCCCTTTCCACTGTGTATGTGGATGAGAATGCCGCGTTGGGAAGCACCGATTTGAACCACCCCTCCAGAAAGGCCGCTGGGTCAGGGCCCTCTGCCCGCTCCATTATGCCGATGATGCACACATTGTTGCGCCGTGCACGGTTTTCCAGATCGTCACATTTTTGACAACACAGATCCACAGACGCCTCCACTGCAGCGAGTCTTGCCGGCAATGGGCCTGTCAGATCCTCCAGGTCTGATACACGTGTCTCGGTGACTCTGACCCTCACTAGCAGCTGTTGGACATCATGGTGTAGGAGGCCTAGGTCCACTGTAACCTCTTCTATCTTCCTAGTAATGGAGGCCTGACACCCTGTAATGGCCGCCATCAGTTGTTGGTGTGAGGTTTGCAGAGTGAGATCCGGTTCAGGCTCAGGTTCAGTGTCAGGGTGTAGGTGTTGTGCAGCTTGGCTTCTAGTGCTGGCTGCACATGTCGGTGAGGAGACTGCAGCGCCATGTTCAGAGTCCTGTCTGGCATATTCTATAAGGTGCTCCGCCGCCATCTGAGCTTTGCTAGGGCTCATGGTTCCATGCCGGCACCCTTGGGGACCCAGGGACACCTCTCAGGTCGGTATTAAGCAAGTGTATAGTTCAGGATGGCTCAGGATTGTAGTTGGGAGCCGGAGCTGCTCTCAGATGCGTCCAGCCATAACGGCAGTTGGCCACGCCCCCCAAAATGGAAAGATTTACATGTGTTCTCAGTTGGCAACCTATACTTGGCTTTGGCTCACAATCACTGATGGAAAACACTGACCAATCACTGATGAGAGAATAAGGCTTAACACAGTTGCTTGAATACGTACAGCCTCCCTGTTTGTATCTCTAATGCTGTTTGACAAAACAGTTAGGTTTTGGTCAATGCTTGATCACTGATTTCCCCCTGGGAATGTGAAAAAAAACTAGGTGAGGTCCAAAACATATAACAGGTGCAAATCTTTCCAATACATCTCATCTCTAAGTAGGCTCCACTCCTACTTTTGGTTCACAATCACTGAAGGAAACCAATGGTCAAACACTGACTGTCTAACACTGTGCTACTGTTAGAGGAGGGAGGGGGTGAGAGCAGAAAACGTAAGCCTTTAGTCAAGCAGATGAATCATTCTGTAAGGTGCAGAAGAGAATGTGGCACAAGAGATGAACAAAGTTCTTGAAACTTGTTTCACCTTTGATTCTAACAAACCTGTTAAAAATTTGATTTGGTTCTTCTGAATTGATTCTATCCTAGCAGTGGCTTTTTCTGGACAAGTGCCCACAAATCCTCCCTTTTTTGAAGCTGTATCAACAGTGCAGTGTAGATCCTCACAAACAAGGCAGGAGATGTGCAGCTGTTTATGGGTAGTACTAGTGGCCGCTCGGGGAGTAGGAGCTGCAGTACAGTATGGAACATGATAAACAGGCAGACAGTGGCAGTTGCATCATTTGTTTCAAAAATAATTTTTATTGAATTTTTGTCAGTTAGTATAGACATAAATAAAGAATAGGTTCATGTTGCTATGAACATTAGTATGGTAATCTTAGTATGGCTTGTTAAACGAATAATATCTGTTGCTTTGTTACAATATAATATTATCATCGTAAGTTAAACATAAAGTTTTTTTACATTAAGGGTGAGAATGGTACATAAAACATTTAACGTAGATTGTGTCTTGATTCAATTGAACATTGTGCAATCATAGTATTTTTTCATTTTATTGTACTGTTTTATAAACAATAAATCTTTATTCAAGATGAATCGCATTTCTTTTGTTGCGATTTATAAGCAAGTAGACATAACACATAAAACATAAAACAAAACATTTGCCTTATGTTGCGGCAAAAATAATTATACATTATAAATTCGGTATGGTTTTGCAGTATGGCTTCCTTTCCTCTCCTCTTCTCTTCGGCTTCAGACCGTGTTTTGTATGGATGAATGAATATGTGTTGATAAATGCAGTGGTAAGATTTGAAGTGGATATTTATGTTTTTTTGGGGTAGTGTGTTAACCAACTTGTCCAATTTTTTCTACATTTATGTCCCCTTTCTGAGTGCCAGGCAAAAGCTTGTTCTGCGTTGTTATTAATAGATACAGTAGAAATAATGTCGTTTATATCTGGAATATGCGTTGATTTCCATAGTCTGGCTACAAGGAGTCTCATAGCTATTGCGATATGGCAGATTGTGGGGTTATAGTTTTACTGGGATCTTTTCTAGACCGATGTTTAGAAGAATCAGTTCTTGTGTAAGGATATTTTTTTCTCCTGAGATAATGAAGATGAGGTTTTCCAAGTCTTTGCCTATTTTTTTTAGTTTAGGACAGGACCAAAATATATGTTTTATTGTTTCTGTTCCTCCACAGCCTCTCCAACATTGGTCAGAATGTTCTGGGTAAATGTCTCTGAGTTTTTTGGGTGTGAAGTACCATCTGGAATGCATTTTAAACATTTGTTCTCTATGTGAGATACAAGTGGTTGCCTTGCGAGTATAGTTGATTCCTGCTTCCCATTCTTTAAGTTGTATGGTCTTTCCAAGTTTGGTTTCCCATTTGTTGTGTGGGTGTAGAATAGTTGGTTGGATGTCTTTATTATATAAATCATATAGTTCTTTAGTGAGATTTTTCTTGTTTTGCTTTTGGTTTGTAATTAAATCTGATATGTTGCTGGGGATCCGGGATTCTTGTGCGGGAAATTTGTCAAGATGAGAGGCAAGTTTCTGGTATATCTTGATGTCTTTCGGGATGAGGTTATATTGGTCTTTCAAGGAGTCGAAGCTTTTCAATTTACCATTTTCTAATACATTTTGTATGAATAAGATACCTTTATCTGACCAAGTTGAGATGGAATTCAGGCCTGAATAGGGAAATAGTGAGGAAAGGGGGATCTTGTGTATAGTTATTCTTCCCTGATCGATATGGGAGAATTAATTGGGATACCAAGATTCAAGTGCTGCTCTGACGGTTGGGGTTAGAGGTTGAGATTTACTTTTTATCCTGTCAGCGTTGGTAATTGTATGGTACCAGTTTTTTTATATTGTTTATTTCAGCTTCGATTTGTACCCAGTGTTTTTGGTTCTCGGTAGGTTTAAACCATTCTGTTGATTGTCTTAACAAATTAGTTTAGTGGACGCACATGATTTCCTATTTTTTGCCACCAGTCAGCATTAACAAATTAGCTTTATAATATGCTACTATGTTAGGGAGGCTTATACCACCGTTGGCCGTTTTCTTTTGAAGTATGTTTGCTGATATCCTGGGTCTTTTTTATTCCATATGAAGTTTGTCATTTGTGATTGTAGTTTGGTTAAGTATTTTTTGAGAATGGGGACTGGTAGTACTCTATCATATTTCCTATATCAAAGCAGTCATGTCAATTTATTAAGCTCCCTCAGCTAGAGTCCTATGTAACAATGTACTTTCAGATCATTTCGATATCACCAATGGCACCAGACAAGGGTGCCCACTGTCACCCCTACAGTTTGTACTCAGCATAGAACCGCTTGCGGTTCGAATAAGGGAAAATAAAAACATTACTGGCATAACCTCTGTAGGCCTTGAACACAAAATAAACCTGTTCGCAGACGACGTACTACTGACTATCACAAATCCTGAATACTATCTACTCAACCTCCAATCAGAACTGGAAAGATACAGCACAGTATCATATCACAAAATAAACTCAACAAAGTCACACATACTTGGAATTAACATCCCCATACAAAACCAAAATAGTTTACAACAAAAATTCCTTTACTCTTCGAAGGATAAAATAATTACCTATTTAGGGGTAAAACAGTTGCATCATTTATGCAGTGTTAAATAGCCACTGTCAGCAATTGCAGGTCAATTCATTGTCATCAGCCGGAGATATGTGGAAATCCTACCGAATTCATATGCCTGATTACTTTTGGCAAAGGTAATGTTTGGACACTTGTAAAGAACAATTTTGCCCACTGGGGTGTGATGCCACCTGCTTCGCTGAATACCCTCTCTGACAATGTGCTAGAAGCTGAACAAGACAGTACACCAACATCAAACTGGGCCAGTTCCAGCCACTGTTTGAATCTGCCTTCCCGGAAGTTCATGGGGCGAGGGAACAATTTTTTGGAGAAAAAATGGACAGCTGACTAGAAGTACAAATATTATAAAGCAGAATTAAATTCTGGGGAGTGCAAGGAACTGCATGGTATTTAGAGAATGAGACAATTTTAACAGAAAGTGGGCCAGAAGTACCAATGCGATACAGCAGTATTAAATTTTGGTAAGGGTGTGGAACTACACGACATTTAGAAAACAAGAAAATTTTAATGGACAGCTGGCCAAAAGTACTAATGCTATAAAATAGAATAACATTTTGAGCTGGCTAGAAGTTAAAATGCCATAAAGCAGAATACATTTTTTGTTGAAGTAATGATACTGCCAAACAATTACTACAACTAAGCACAGATGTAGCAGACATGAAAGAAATGCTTAACATGTTAAGAAAACAATGGCAAGAAAATATTCATTGAGTTAGAAAAGGCACACATGTCCTCTCACATCACTAGCTTAGCTTACAATGGCATCTGTGGTTCTGAGGTAGCATATAGCCTGACAGACCAGACAATAATTTGTCAAATGATTGAATGGCAGGCTGACTGAAAAGTATTGCATTGTATTTTTCCAAGCAAATTGCCAAAACTTTGGAGTCATTTGGCATAAGAATTGTGAAATTTATAAGACATCCGAATGATCTCTATATGGCATCTTTTGCAGTGGTTAGATATTACAGTGGCATTTTTGTTACAGAACGGACAGCAGCTAGGAAGAGTAGACTGACAGTATGCATGTCTGAACATAAGTAATTCCATTAATCCTTGATTCTGTAACTAGGATGAAATTGCGGTATGATACTACTGATTTTGGAGTATTCACATAGTTTTTTTTACATAAGTAATTGCCTTTATCCTTGATTCTGTAATGAGGGTAAAATAGCAGTTCAATACTACTGAATTTGGGCTGTTCACATTGTTTTTGTACATAAAAAATTCCATTAATCCTTGTTTCTGTAATTAGGGTGAAATTGCGGCCTGATACTACTGATTTTGGGGTGTCATATTGTTTTTCACATAAGTAATTCCATTAATTCTTAATTCTGGGGTGAAATAGCTATCTGATACAACTAATTTTGGGGTGCTCACAGGGGCATAGCTAGAAATGTCTGGGCCCCATAGCAAAATTACCTATCAGACCTCCCACCCCTTCCAGAGCTCCCACTCAAACACCCCTCCAGGACCCCCCACCCCAACATCCCCAAGCGTCATCCACAGATCTCCCCTAAGTGTCACCCACAGATCACCCCTAAGTGTTATCCACAGATACCCCCTAAGTGTCATCCACAGATCTATTAGTGAGAACGCTGCTGCAGCGCTTGTATTTTCCAGCTAACCGACTGTTGTGCAACGTGAGCACACACTGGAATTCTACATTATACATGTTGGCCATGCTTTGTGAGCAGCAGAAGTCAGTAGTGGAATACCAGCTGAAACATGGTCTAGTATGTCTGATCTCTGTGAGGTTTCACGCAACTCTGAAGGATAAACACAGATGGTGAGTGGCGATGCCGCTATTATCAGCCTAACCATCCCACTTCTGTGTTTACTGAAACGCTGGCTGCTAACAATGAAGGTGGACGCTTTACATGTGGAAGAGGTGGAACTAGGGGGAAGACATTACGCATTTTGCACAACAGTGAATACTGGTTGTTCAGTTCATTCTTCTCGACCCCCGCTACAAAGAGAACTATTATCTCTAGTTCCTGTGGTGGAGAGGACTAGCAAAATAGTGCAATACCAGAAGGTATTTCTTTAAAAATTGCTCAATACATTTCCATCTGACAATGCTGGCGTCAGAGTACGTAGTTCCTTGGGCAACCCAGGAGGGAAGATGACGACAACACTCTCCAAGGCCTTGGACAGTTTCATGACACCCCGCCAGCACCCTCACCTTGTTGCACGGCTGCAAGGCTGGAAAAAAGTGTGCATAGCAGACCATGTCAGCGTCCTCAGTGATCCCTCTGTGCCTTAAAACTACTGGGTGTCTAAACAGGACAGTTAGCACGAACTGGCAATCTACAGCTATAGCTAAATGATAAGGAACATGGAAGATATACTATATAGGACTGTAGTATTTAGGGTAAATGACCATGTGGGCACTTCACGATAAATTAGTGGGTTTTGGGTTGCAGTTTCGACACTCAGTCTCTAAAAGGTTCGCTATCCTCGACATCACTGTTTTAGAGGGTTAGCACACCTGTAGGCCATCAGCTACATTCTTTTATTCAGTTTCATTGCACCCAGGGCCACTGCCTCTGCGAGGGCCATCAGCATCACGGCCACTTGCACGTCACCTACTGGCCGCATTCTTAATATTAAATGTTATATATGCTTAAAAGTTTGTTACTCGTACAGTAACGTAGGATTTGTAAGTGTATGCGCTAAAAAATTAAAACAGTTATTTGGGATGCACACACAGGAGATGTAGCCCTGATAATGTCACAGAGTAGCATACACCGTCTTTGGATAAAGTACAGTATATGTCAGTGATATGTATAAAATGCACACACACTAGATGTTTCACAAATAATGTACATTTCCCCAAAACTGGTTTCACCTGTGGTGCAGTATTTGACACATAGCGGCACACACTGTGGACACTTAGTGTTGCACAAATAATGTACATTTCCCCAAAATACACTGGTTTCACCTGTGGTACATTATTTGACACAGAGAGGCACACGCTGTGGACACTAAATGTTGCACAAATGATGTACATTTCCCCAAAATTCACTGGTTTCACCTGTGGTACAGGATTTGACACAGAGAAGCACATGCTGTGGACACTAAATGTTGCACAAATAATGTACATTTCCCCAAAATACACTAGTTTCAGCTGTGGTGCAGTATTTGACACAGAGAGGCACACGCTGTGACACTAAATGTTGCACAAATAATGTACATTTCCTCAAAATACACTGGTTTCAGCTGTGGTGCAGTATTTGACACAGATAGGCACACGCCATGGACAAGAAATGTTGCACAAATAATGTACATTTCCCCAAAATACCCTGGTTTACCTGTGGTACAGTATTTGACACAGAGAGGGACACGCTGTGGACACTAAATTTTGCACAAATAATGTACATTTCCCCAAAATACACTGGTTTCACCTGTGGTACAGTATTTGACACAAAGAGGCACACGCTGTGACACTAAATGTTTCACAAATAATGTACATTTCCTCAAAAAACACTGATTTCAGCTGTGGTCCAGTATTTGACACAGAGAGGCACACGCTGTGGACACGAAATGTTGCACAAATAATGTACATTTCCCCAAAATACCCTGGTTTCACCTGTTGTACACTATTTGACACAGAGGGGGACATGCTGTGGACACTAGATTAGGCCCAGATTATTTAGATTTGCGCATCAGAAACCCTTTTTGGATGATGGACAGTATATGTCCCATAAAATCACAGAATAGGGACACTATATAGACCCAGATTGTTTCAATTTGAAATAAAGAAACATTTTTCATATGCCGGACGGTATATGTCACATAAAGCCACAGAATAGGCACTATATTATGCCCAGATTAATGTAATTTTAAATACAGAAACTGTTTTCGGATGACGGACACTATCTGTCACATAAACCCCCAGAATATGGACAGTATATTATGGCTAGATGAATGTAATTTGAAATACAGAAACTGTTTGTGGAGGTAGGACAGTATATGTCACATAAATCCTCAGAATATGGGCACTATTAGACCCAGATTAATGGAATTTGCACTACAAACTGTCACGGGGCGCCAAAGGCGCACTTGGTCTCCCATCAGCCACAGACCTGCTGCTTAGCTTCAGGAGCGAGGATCTGTGGGCGAGGGCGGCTTTGCTAGCGAGGAGGCTCCCAGCTCCTAGATCTGCCTTGAGCGCCGAGCTGATCACCCGGTGCTCGACTAGTCTGTCTGTCGGTCATGTGACGCTGGTCACGTTACATGACCCTCAGACCCCACCATAAATACAGGCAGCCTGCTGACCACAGATTGCCTTTTAATTGGTTCCTGGCTATTTGTTGGACTTCTGAATACTCACCTGATCCTGTTCCCTGACGATCTTTTGCCTGCTCCTCCTGTACTGCGCATCCCTCCTGGTATTGTGACCTCGGCTCCCACCTGACTACTCTTTGCGGACTCCTCTGGTACTTCTCTACTCTCCTGGTATTTGACCCCGGCTTCTCCTGACCAATCTTTGCTTACCCTTTGTACTGCGTAGCTCTCTTGGTTCTTACCCAGTCCGTTCAGGTTCCGTATATTGTCTTGTCTGTCTTTCCTGCACATATCCTAAGTAAGGGACTGTCGTCCAGTTGTCCCCTGTCATCAGGACTCGTGAGGCAAGTAGGCAGGGCCAGGGTTGAGCGCAGTGGTCACTTCCCCCTGTGTGTGTGTGTGGACGTGACCGTTACACAAACATTGTTGATGTAGTACTGTACTTTTTTAACAAAGCCACACAATATAGTCACTAGATGTGAGCCAGATTATTAAATACACAGTCTGCAGATGATGTACACGATATGTCACTAATAGGCACAGAATAAAGATATCTTGCTGCTGTGAAACACCCAGTAGTCATTAAAAGGCATTGTGGGGTCTTTGAAAAGCTTTTGGTAGTAAAAACAGCAAATTTCTCTCCCTGCTCTGTCTTTCCCTTCCTACCCGATGCTTGTCTGAGCTAAACATGTGTCTTTGGGTGCTATATAGCGTCCGATGACGCGTTCAGGCCAACCAATAACTGTAATGCCAGCAGCCATTATGGCTACTGGAATTACAGAGAGGGCAGTACTTACCTGCTCCTTTATTGGCTGCATAAAACCCGCGAAATGAGCAGGGGCGGAAATTCAAGCATTTCGCTTGAGCACATGCAGTACTCGGCCGAGAACCGCCATGTGCCGAGCATAGCAATGCTTGAGCTGAGCAGATAATCGGCCGAGCATGCTCGTTCATCACTACTAGATTTATTTCCCTGTCAAGTATGCAGTACAGGTACACCCCACACAAAAAATTGGTATATGTCACCCACCGATGTAACAGATGGATTATCTAGATTCATTTCCCCGTCATGTATGCAGTGCAGGTGTGCCCCACACAAACAATTGGTGTATGTCAACCACCAATGTAAAAGATGGATTAACTATTATATTTTTGTGTCAGGTGCCAAGATGGTGTATTGCACCCACAAAAAAAATCACTATAGGTCACCGCAGTATAAATAGCCAGATGAGATTCCTAACACTTTCCCTCACTTCATCTGCACGCTTCCTGTCCCTGCAATACTCAGAGCTGATCGGTGGTGCTACACGTGATCCAGCTTTTATTGAAGCTGGGTCACATGATGCACGGGCCAATCACAGCCATGCCATTAGTAGGCATGGCTGTGATGGCTTCTAAGTGCCCACGGCTTAAAAGCTTATTGATTGGCTGCTCTGAAGCCTTTCAACAAGCTTTATTAAATGCCAGAACAACGAACTTTTACAGTTCAGGTTCGCTCAACACTACACGTTACTATTTGATTTATGTAGGTGTTAGTATCTCTTTAAGCATTTATATGTCATGACATTCTGCAACTTACTGTAGCGTTGAGGGAGTTTTCTATTTTCTAGCTTTCAAAAGTGATTCTTCTATATGTGCCCTGCAATGAAAAGCAACATGTCTCTGTCAGATCAACCTAGATTCTTTCAGAATGAGTCAACATCCATTAATCTCATCAAGAAAGCCATGGAAATGCATACAAGAAAAAGGCCTTTAGTGCCTTCCATGCCTGTGAAATACTAATCTGCAAAATAACAAAATTATTGGGGAAATGACAGCTGTCACTTTGAAAACTACTCAAGTGAAGCTGCTTCACTAACAGGCTATATGTGCCCCTCCATCTTATTATTATTCACTTCATAAAAAAAAAGAATACAGCATTCAGATTCACTTGATTTCATAGTATTAATTCTATATACACAATGACAAATAAAGTAATCATTTATGTAGAAAATTCTAAAATCAGGTTTGATTTCTGAATTACACTTCTAATTTAATCCCCACATTTGGTTCTTCTGGTATTTCTAAGTTTTTCAATGAATACCTTTTATGTTTTTGTTCTTATTTTAAATTTTTTATTTTTATTTTTGCAAAATTTAATGAGCTTTAAAAAACGTAAATTATTATGTCCATGGGCCCTCAAACCTACCAATACTGATTAATTACTTGCCTATTTGGTACAAGAAACCAATAGTTACAGAAAAAGTTCTAGACTAGTCATCTGACTAGATGCAGAGAAGGAAACACTTCCTTTCTGCAACATTCCCTGCCTTTAAGGGCTCATGCAGATAACCATGATCAGCTGGGGGAAACCTGGTCTGTGTATTTGTTGGATCTCCCTGAGCTAGGCGAGTGCGCTTATCGGTCACCATCCCCCCTACTGCACTGAACGACCTTTCGGACAGAGCACTGGACGAGGGGCAAGCCAATAGTTCCATGTCAAATTGTGCCAGCTCTGGCCACAGGTCAAGCTTGCACACCCAGTAGTCCAAGGGTTCCTCGCTTCTCAGAGCGCCATTAACCAGATGTAGTCAGACACCTGTCCATCTAGGCATTCCCTGAGGCTGGATCTGGAGGGCGGTTGTCGATGGGTTGGCTGAAAGAATGATCTCATATCCAAAGTGACCAACACATCTTTAAACCGCCCTCTTCTTGCAGGCGTTGTAGGATTGGTTTTTTCTCTGTGGGTAAAAATTGCTCTGCCAGCGCCAGCATCAGCAGAATGCAGCATATCTCGCAGCAAGGCCTGGAAATGCTGCATTCTGCCAGCCCTCTTTGATACTGGTAACATGTCCGCCATTTTGTGTTTGTACCGGGAGTCTAAGTAGGTTGCCCCCCAGTACTGGTCCTTGCCCTTTATGCTTTTTATACGGGGGTCCCTCTTCAAAAACTGGAGCATGAAGGCCCCATTTGCACTAAATTGTAAGCTGTGGAGCGCCCTGGCTCCTGCTCATTGCCCAGGAGAATGTCATCCTCGGTCTCCTTCCCCCAGCCACGGACAACACCAGCGTTCACCGAAACGTTTAAAGTCCTCCTCAAAGCCTTCTCTTAGTACTCCTCCTCCTCTTTCCCCCAGCCACCATCCTCCTCTGATTCCTCTTCAGACTCCTGCTGACTTGGACTCCTGATGACAATATTTGGTCTTAGATGGAGTAGCCCCCCTGTGAATTCATTCAGCACTGCGACTTCCTCATCTTCCAGATCCTGCTCCTCGACAGCTTGATCATTGACACAATGCACGCTCCAGAAAGAAGGCTCAAGGTGCGATGTCACTGATGGCGCCTGGCTGCAACTAACCAGTTTGATGATCTCAACAAATGGCCGCAGAAGTCTGCATGCATCGCGCATGAGCAGCCATTGGCGCAGTGAAAAGAAACCAAGCTCCCCTGTCCTGCTGAAGAGTTCGTGCAGGTAGTCGTTAATGGCACGTTGCTGTTGGAGCAGCCTATCAAGCATATACAAGGTGGAGTTCCAGCGTGTCGTGCTGTCACATATCAGATGTCTGACGGACAGGTGGTGTCGCCGCTGAACATCAGCAAGGAGAGTCATGGCAAGAACTTCTAAAATGGCCAGAGATTTTCTAGGCCTGCCGCAAGAAGTCCTGGACCAAGGGTTATTTGGTAATGAATCGCTGCACGAGTATGTTCAGGACGTGTGCCATGCACTGCATGTGTGTCATTTTGCCCTGTTTCAGCGCGCTCAGAGGATTGGCACTGTTGTCACACACCACTTTACCAACTGTCAAATTGAGCAGGGTTAGCCACTGATCGGCCTGTGACCGAAGAGCTATAAGCAGTGCAGCACCGGTGTGGCTCTTGGCTTCCAGGCACAAAAGCCGCAGCACAGGATGGCAACGTCTCACCTAGCATGTCGAATAGCTTCTGGGGAGCTTGGGGGGGCGCAGCGGAAGAGGCGGTAGCAGTGGAACAGGAGGTATCAGCCGAGAAAGAGATGGAGGATGGAGTAGGAGGAGGAGAAGAAGAGGCAGGCCTGCATGCAAACTGTGGCGGTAACACCAAATCCACACGGGAGCCACGGGTTAAATGCTTGATGGACAAAAGAAGGTTCAACTAGTGGGCAGTAAAAGTTATGTACCTTCCCTGCCCGTGTTTGCTAGACCATGTGTTTGTGATCAGATGTGTCTTGGCACCGACACTGTGTGCCTGAGATATATTCACTTGCCGCTGAACATGGCCATATAGCTCTGGAATGCCCTTCTGGGAGAAAAATTTCCTTCCGGGGACCTTCCATTGTGGTGTGCCAATGGCCACAAATTTTCCAATGGCCTCCGAGTCCACTAGTTTATATGGCAGCAGTTGGCAGGCTAGCAGTTCGGACAAGCCAGCGGTCAGCCGTTGGGCAAGAGGGTTATCCAGCATCATCAACTTTTTACGCTCGAAAAAATTGGGCCACGGAAGTCTGCCTTCTGCCAGATGAACTCGACAACGGCATGGAGGAAGGTGGAGGACAAATGGGAGGAGAAATAAGAAGGAGAAAAGGCAGGACGTGGAGCACCGGGAATGTGGCTTTGCGGGTTCTGACTGCGTTGCTCCCACTGGGCTCAGTGATGGGAGACCAGGTGCCTTCTTAAGGCGGTCGTCCATAGGTGAGTGTTGAGCTTACTGCGACTTATGCATTGACAGCACTGGCTGCAGATGGCAACACTATTGTCAGCAGCTGACACATTAAAAAAAGCCATCCTGGAAGAGCCAGAAGTGACCGTGCATGGTGGATGGCTTGCTTCAGATACATTTTCACATACATTTGTCTGCTTTTTGCCTCTTGTGCCCTGCAAGTTCTGCCTGCTTCTCCTCCTTATCCTCCATCTCTGCTGCTCTGTCTCCCTCTGAACACCCCTCCTCTTCCTCTCTTGTGTTTACCATGTGATGTCCATCGACACGCCATCATCGTTACCTTCACCACCACTGACATTTGAGATCTCGTGGTAGGCAGCAACCGCGGGGACCTCTCTCATTGGGTTGATCTTGGTACTGTTGTCAGACCGCTGGGTGGCGGCCACTGCTACCTCTTTTTCCTCATCCGGTGTCAAGAATGGCTGCGCATTGGTAAGGTCTGGGAATGAATGAGAAAATAATTCCTCTGACTCAAGTGGAGGGGCTATGGTAGTGGTGTTGGTGGTGGGGTATTTGGGGGTGCACACAGCAGAGAGTGAGGATGGTGCAAATACAGAGGATGAGAAGGGTGCAGAAGCGGAAGGCTGAGTGAGCCACTCAACCAACCTAGTGTGTCCTTTGAAGTAATCTAATGCAAATTCCCCAACTTCCCACTTAGCCTCCGGCCTGGTGCACCTGTCCGACCCCTACCACCCCTGTGGAACAGCCTGCCTCTTCCTCTGCCTGTCATTTTCAAATTACCCTGTGCCAAAGTCCCTAGAGAAGAGCAGTATTTGTCGAAGCAGGTATATCGCAGCCCTTAATCAGTATTTGGTGGAAGCAGGTATATCGCAGGCCTCAATCGATATTTTTTTAGAAACAGGTATATCAAACCCCTTAATCAGTATTTTGTGGAAGCAAGTATATCGCAGGCCTCAATCAATATTTGTTGGAAACGTATATCAAACCCCTTAGTCAGTATTTTGAGGAAGCAAGTATAACGTAGGCCTTAATCAGTATTTGGTGGAAGCAGGTACAGTGGATATAAAAAGTCTACGTGTCAGGTTTCTGTGATGTAAAAAAAATGAGACAAAGATAAATCATTTCAGAACTTTTTCCACCTTTAATGTGACCTATAAACTGTATAAACTCAATTGAAAAAACAACCTGAAATCTTTTAGGTAGAGGGAAGAAAAAATGTAAAAATAAAATAATATGGTTGCAGAAGTGTGCACACCCTTAAACTAATACTTTGTTGAAGCACCCTTTGATTTTATTACAGCACTCAGCCTTTTTGAGTCTGATTCAATCAGCATGGCACATTTTGACTCAGCAAGATTTTCCCACTCTTCTTTGCAAAAACACTCCAAATCTGTCAGATTCTCCTGTGCAGAGTCCTCTTCAGATCACCCCACATATTTTCAATCGAATTCAGGTCTGAGCTCTGGCTGGGCCATTCCAAAACTTTAATCTTCTTCTGGTGAAGCCATTCCTTTGTTGATTTGGATGTATGCTTTGGGTCATCGTCATGCTGAAAGATAAAGTTTCTCTTCAGGTTCCGCTTTCTGGCAGAAGCCTAAACGTTTTGTGCCAATATTGACTGGTATTTGGAACTGTTCATAATTCCCTCTTAACTAATGCCCCAGTTCAAGCTGAAGAAAAACAGCCCCAAAGCATGATGCTGCCACCACCATGCTTCACTTTGGGTATGGTGTTCCTTTGGTGATGTGCAGTGTTGTTTTTGCGCCAAACATATCTTTTGGAATTATGGCCAAAAAGTTCAACCTTGGTTTCATCAGACCATAACACCTTTTCCCACCTGCTTTTGGGAGACTTCATATGTGTTTTTGCAAACTGTAGCCTGGCTTGGATGTTTTTCTTTGTAAGAAAAGGCTTTCATTTTGCCACCCTACCCCATAGCCCAGACATATGAAGAATACGGGAAATTGTTGCCACATGTACCACACAGCCAGCACTTATTGCTGCAGCTCCTTTGATGTTGCTGTAGGCCTCTTGGTAGCCTCCCAGACCAGTTTTCTTCTCGTCTTTTCATCAATTTTGGAGGGACGTCCAGTTCTTGGCAATGTCACTGTTGTGCCATATTTTCTCCACTTGATGATGACTGGCTTCATTGTGTTCCATGATACTGTATATCTAATGCCTTGGAAATTCCTTTGTACCCTTCTCCTGACTGATACCGTTTAACAATGAGATCCCTCTGATCCCTCCCGCTGTGGGAATGCGACTAAGAAAATTTTAGGCAAGACCAACTAGAGCAGCTGAACTTTATTTGGGGTTAATCAGAGGCACTTTAACCCCTTAAGGACACAACCATATTTCACCTTAAGGACCAGTCCATTTTTTGCAAATCTGACCAGTGTCACTCTATGTGGTGATAAGTTTAAAACACTTTTACTTATCCAGGCCATTCTGAGATTGTTTTTTTCATCACATATTGTACTTCATGACAGCGGTAAAATTGATTAAAAAAAGGTGATTTTTATTTTTAAAAAAATACCAAATTTACCAAGAACTTTGAAAAATGTGCAATTTTAAAAGTTTCAATTTCTCTACTTCTATAATTCATAGTATAATACATAGTAATACCTCCAAAAATTGTTATTAATTTACATTCCCCATATGTCTACTTCATGTATGGATCATTTTGGGAATGCAATTTTAATTTTGGGGACGTTACAAGGCTTAGAAGTTTAGAAGCAAATCAAAACCCAATTTTTAAGGAGCAGTTCAGGTCGGAAGTCACTTTGTGAGCCCTACATAATAAAAACCACCCAAACATGACCAAATTGAAGCCTCCCTGATGCACCCCTACAGTAGAAACTCCCAAAAAGTGACCCCATTTTGGAAACTACGGGATAAGGTGGCAGTTTTCTTGGTACTATTTTAGGATAAATATGATTTTTGGTTGCTCTATAGTACACTTTTTTTGAGGAATGGTAACAAAAAGTAGAAATTCTGAAATTTCATCTCCATTTGCCATTAAATCTTGTGGAACACCTAAAGGTTTAACAAAGTTTGTAAAATCAGTTTTAAATACCTTGAGAGGTGTAATTTCTTAGATGGAGTCACTTTTTTGGAATTTGTACTCTAGGGGTGCATCAGGGGGGCTTTAAATGGGACATGGTGTCAAAAAAACAGTCCATCAAAATCTGCCTTCCAAAAACCATATGGCGTTCCCTTCCTTCTGTGCCCTGTCGTTTGGCCACACAGCAGTTTAGGACCACATATGGGGTGTTTCTATAAACTACAGAATCAGGGCAATAAATATTGAGTTTTGTTTGGCTGTTAATACTTGCCGATTGCTATGTTTCTGGAAAAATGGGAAAAAATCGAAAATGTGCAAAAAAAAATAGCTGTTTTGGGACAGTTTTTATTTTTTGTTATTTACATCGTTGATCTGATAGGTTATATCAAGTGCTATTTCTGTAGAGCAGGTTGTTATGGACGCGACAATACCAAATATGACTTTTTGGGGGGTTTTGTTTCAGTTTTCCATAATAAAGCATTTTTGAAAAAAATTATTTTTTAGTGTCTCCCCATTCTGAAAGCTATATTTTTATTTTTGGGCGACTGTCTTATGTAAGGGCTAATTTTTTGCAGGATGAGATGTCGGTTTTATTGGCACTATCTTGGGGTGCATATGTTATTTTGGTCGCTTGCTATTACACTTTTTGTGATGGAAGGTGACAAAATTGGCTTTTGAGACCGTATTAATATATATATTTTTTTTGCTGTGTTCACCTGAGGGGTTAGTTCATGTATTATTTTTATAGAGCAGGTGGTTATGGATGCGGCGAAACCTAATATGTATACTTTTTATTTATTTATTTAAGTTTTACACAATAATATCATTTTTGAAACAAAAAAAAATCATGTTTTAATGTCTCCATAGAAAGAAAGAAAACCTGTTTATAAAGGCATGTTTGCCGAAATGCGTCCTGGATGGAGGACACACTGATTTGCTGCAATAAACATCATAATTAATTATTAAGACACGGCTGCTGGGATTCCTTCTATGTTTAATGTCTACATAGTCTGAGAGCCATATTTTTTTTATTTTTTGGGGTGATTGTCCTATGTAGGGTATCATTTTTTGTGGGATGAGATGATGATATTTACCTGAGGGGTTAGATTATGTGATATTTTTAGAGAAGCAGGTGATAACGTGGCGATACCTAATATGTATAGTTTTTTAAATTTATTTTACTTTAACACAATAACAGCATTTTAGAAAAGAAAATCATGTTTTAGTGTCTCCATAGTCTAAGAGCCATATTTTTTAATTTTTGGGGGCTATTGTAATATGTAGGTGCTCATTTTTTGCAGGATGAGATGGCGGTTTGATTGGTACTATTTTGGGAGGCAGACGCCTTTTTGATCGCTTGGTATTACACTTTTTGTGATGTATGGTGACAAAAAAATTTTTGTTTTCTTTTTATGGTGTTCACCTAAGGAGTTATACAAGGGGGGGTCAGTCAGCACTTCCCTGTATGCAGGTGCACGTAGTTGTGGCAATTATACATAAACCATCAAAAAATGTGGTGATAAGAAAGCAGGATGCGCTCATACCCATATGCAGTTGTGCATTTCTATAGGGGAGCACATCCTGCACTTGTAGTCCGTTGCTAATGGCAATCACCAGCAAAAAATGCATACAATGGATGATGCCAGCAACGGACTACAAGTACCACAATGGACATCCTACATAACATGAAATTTATGTGGATGTGGCAAGAATTCGGAACAAACACAGAACCAGAGATAGGTGCACACTGCCGTCATACTAAACCCTCACACTGATGTTAAAAATTGAGAGTTAGTTCGACATATCCTACTAGGAGGACATGTCTTAAGCCTCGGGCACCAGCGTCAAGGTCTCTCAAGTAGCCCGTGGGCCCTAACACTCACCTACCTGCGCCATATGGGCGATATCAGGGGCCAGTGGGCAATTACAGGAGCATTAGGACGACTCACAAACATCTCCTCTGTTACCTCCAGCATGTGGCCATGCTTGCAATGGGAGGTGGGAGGTGTCTATGAGCCCTACCCAAGACTGACTGATATAGTCCAAGGCCTAACAGGTGCACCCAAATGTGACCTGAAGATAAAAAACAGGCACATTTGAATTGGAGTTTATACACCTCCATACATATATATAAACCATCAAAAATGTGGTGATAAGAAAGCAGGATGCGCTCATACCCATATGCAGTTGTGCATTTCTATAGGGAGCACATCCTGCACTTGTAGTCCGTTGCTAATGGCAATCACCAGCAAAAATGCATACAATGGATGATGCCAGCAACGGACTACAAGTACCACAATGGACATCCTACATAAGATGAAATTTATGTGGATGTGGCAGAATTCAGAACAAACACAGAACCAGAGATAGGTGCACACTGCCGTCATACTAAACCCTCACACTGATGTTAAAAATTGAGAGTTAGTTCGACATATCCTACTAGGAGGACATGTCTTAAGCCTCGGGCACCAGCGTCAAGGTCTCTCAAGTAGCCCGTGGGCCCTAACACTCACCTACCTGCGCCATATGGGCGATATCAGGGGCCAGTGGGCAATTACAGGAGCATTAGGACGACTCACAAACATCTCCTCTGTTACCTCCAGCATGTGGCCATGCTTGCAATGGGAGGTGGGAGGTGTCTATGAGCCCTACCCAAGACTGACTGATTTAGTCCAAGGCCTAACAGGTGCGCAGGTAGGTGAGTGTTAGGGCCCACGGGCTACTTGAGAGACCTTGACGCTGGTGCCCGAGGCTTAAGACATGTCCTCCTAGTAGGATATGTCGAACTAACTCTCAATTTTTAACATCAGTGTGAGGGTTTAGTATGACGGCAGTGTGCACCTATCTCTGGTTCTGTGTTTGTTCCGAATTCTTGCCACATCCACATAAATTTCATCTTATGTAGGATGTCCATTGTGGTACTTGTAGTCCGTTGCTGGCATCATCCATTGTATGCATTTTTTGCTGGTGATTGCCATTAGCAACGGACTACAAGTGCAGGATGTGCTCCCCTATAGAAATGCACAACTGCATATGGGTATGAGCGCATCCTGCTTTCTTATCACCACATTTTTTGATGGTTTATATATATGTATGGAGGTGTATAAACTCCAATTCAAATGTGCCTGTTTTTTATCTTCAGGTCACATTTGGGTGCACCTGTTAGGCCTTGGACTATATCAGTCAGTCTTGGGTAGGGCTCATAGACACCTCCCACCTCCCATTGCAAGCATGGCCACATGCTGGAGGTAACAGAGGAGATGTTTGTGAGTCGTCCTAATGCTCCTGTAATTGCCCACTGGCCCCTGATATCGCCCATATGGCGCAGGTAGGTGAGTGTTAGGGCCCACGGGCTACTTGAGAGACCTTGACGCTGGTGCCCGAGGCTTAAGACATGTCCTCCTAGTAGGATATGTCGAACTAACTCTCAATTTTTAACATCAGTGTGAGGGTTTAGTATGACGGCAGTGTGCACCTATCTCTGGTTCTGTGTTTGTTGGCAATTATACATACAAACAAAAAATGCAACAGCACTCTGCAACCAGAATAAGGGGTTATGTCATGTGATATTTTGATAGAGCAGGTGTTTCCGGATGCGACAATGCCTAATATGTGTAGTGTATTTAATTTTTTTTATTTTTATTCAGTGATAAATGTGTTTTTTTTTTTAATCTTTTTTCAATTTTTTTTACATTTTTTGACCCAGACCCACTTGGATCTTGAATATCTAGTGGGTCTAATGTCTGTATTTTTTACTTTACACAGTCTGATCAGACTTCTGCCTTTAGCAGAAGTCTGATCAGAGTTAATATTACCATGGCAAGCAGGACGTCTGTGAAGGCGTCCTGTTGCCATGGTAGCCATCACCAGCTGCAGTGGGTGATGGGGAGGAAGGGGGCCTCCTCCCTCTGTAATCCCCTCAAGAATCGGGGGCTGCAAGGGCACAGAAGTCCCCGATGGGAGAGGGAGAGAGCTCCCTCCCAATTAACCCATTCCATACAGCGGTCCCTACGGACCACAGCATCAAAGGGGTTAAACGGCTGACATCACAGCACACCCGCAGCCTCCCCCTGCTCCTCCATTGAGGGCTGCGGGGGGGGGGGGGGATAAAAAGTAAAAAAACACAATTTTTAAGTTTCTTAAATTTTCAAGTCACAGACTGCGGGGATCGGAAACTTCAGAAAATGCTGCAAACCGCAGGTCTGAGTTGACTTGCATTTTGCAGCGATCGCCAATACAGGGGGGTTACAGGACAGGCATTGTAATAAGGTACCTGCTGAATGATGCATAGCGGTGATCGGAAATACCAGGACATCAGGGCGTACCTGTACACCCTGTGTCCCTAAGAGATTAAATAATGGCAGGTGTATGCTGACCCCTATTTAACATGATTTTGAATGTTATTGCTTAATTCTGAACACAGCTACATCCCCATTTTTTTATTGTTTTCTTCCCTCCACCTAAAAGATTTCAGTTTGTTTTTCAATTGAGTGGTACAGTTTATAGGTCACATTAAAGGTGGAAAAGTTCTGAAATGATTTATCTTTGTCTCATTTTTTTACAGCACAGAAACCAGACATTTTAACAGGGGTGGGTAGACATTTTATATCCACTGTATATAGAACCCCTCAATCACTATTTGGTGGAAGCAGGTATATCAGACCCCTCAATCAGTATTTTGTGGAAGCAAGTATATCACAGGCCTCAATCAATAATTGGTGGAAACAGCTATATCAAACCCCTTAATCAGTATTTTATGGAAGCAGGTATATCGCAGGCCTCAATCAATATTTGGTGGAAGCCGGTATATCAAACCCCTTAATCAGTATTTTGTTCTGAAATGATTTATATTTGTCTCATATTTTTGCAGCACAGAAACCTGACATTTTAACATGGGTGGGTAGACTTTTTATATCCACTGTATATAGAACCCCTCAATCACTATTTTGTGGAAGCAGGTATATCAAACCCTTTAATCAGTATTTGGGGAAGCAGGTATATCGAAACCCTTAATTGGTATTTGGTGAAAGCAGATATGTTGCAGGCCTCAATTAGTATTTGGTGGAAGCAGGTATATCAATCCCCTAATCAGTATTTTGTCGAAGCAGGTATATCACAGACCTCAATCAATATTTGGTGGAAACAGCTATATAAAACCCCTTAATCAGTATTTTGTGGAAGCTGGTATATTGCAGGCCTCAATCAATATTTGGTGGAAGCAGGTATATCAATCCCCTTAATCAGTATTTTGTGGAAGCTGGTATATCACAGGCCTCAATCAATAATTGGTGGAAGCAAGTATATCAATCCCCTTAATCAGTATTTTGCGGAAGCAGGTATATTGCAGGCCTCAATCAATAATTGGTAGACGCAGGTATATCGCACAGTTCAATCAGTATTTTGTGGAAACAGGTATATTAAACCCCTTAATCAGTATTTTGTGGAAGCAGGTATATTGCACCCCTCAATCAATATTTGGTGGATGTTGGTATATCGCAGGCCTCAATCAATATTTGGGGGAAACAGGTATATCGCCCCTCCATCAGTATTTTGTGGAAGCAGGTATATAGAACCCCTTAATCAATATTTGGTGGAAGCAGGTATATCACACCCCTCAATCAATATTTGGTGGAAGTAGGTATATAGAATCCCTTAATTAATATTTGGTGGAAGCAGGTATATCGCAACTCTCAATCAGTATTTTGTGGAAGCAGATATATCACAGGCCTCAATCAATGTTTGGTGTAAACCGGGATATCAAACCCATTAATCAGTATTTTGTGAAAGCAGTTATATTGCACCCCTTAATCAGTATTTTGTGGAAGCAGATATATAGAACCCCTTAATCAATATTTGGTGGAAGCAGGAATATCCCACCCCTCAATCAATATTTGGTGGAAGTAGGTATATAGAACCCTTTAATCAATATTTGGTGGAAGCAGGTATATCGCAACCCTTAATCAGTATTTTGTGGAAACAGGTGTATCGCAGGACTTAATCAATGTTTGGTGGAAACAGGTATATCAAACCTAATAATCAGTATTTTGTGGAAGCAGGTATATTGCACCCCTCAATCATTATTTTGTGGAAGCAGGTATATAGAACCCCTTAATCAATATTTGGTTAAAGCAGGTATATCACACCCTCAGTCAGTATTCTGTAGAAGCAGGTATATTCAACCCCTTAATCATTATTTTGTGAAAGCAGGTATATCGCACCCCTCAATCAGTATTTTGTGGAAGCAGGTATATAGAACCCCTGAATCGATATTTAGCGGAAGCAGGTATATTGGACCCCTCAATCAGTATTTTGTTGAAGCAGGTATATCGCACCCCTCAATCGGTATTTTGTGAAAGAAGGTATATACCTATTATTCAATATTTGTTGGAAACAGGTATATCGCACCCCTTAATTAGTATTTTCTGGATACAGGTATATCGCAGGCCTCAATCAATATTTGGTGGTAGCAGGTATATCGCACCCCAAAATCTGCATTTTGTGGATGCAGGTATATTACAGGCCTCAATCAATATTTGGTGGAAGTAGGTATATCTAACCCCTTAATCAGTATTTTGTGGAAGCAGGTATATCGCACCCCTCAATCAATATTTTGTGGAAGCAGGTATATCGCAGGCCTCAATCAATATTTGGTGGAAACAGGTATATCAAACCCCTCAATTAATATTTAGTGGAAACAGGTATATTGCAGTTCACGGAAAAAAAACACAGAACATCCTGCATGATAAGGTAGTGAATATGCGGATGTGTATGGCTACATTTATAAAGTCACAGAAAGCAATGAACTATAATAATAGATGCAAGCATAACATATGGACTAAGCCCCCACTCTATTGATAAAATCTGAGACACTTAGCCAACGCTTTTTGATCAAAACATATCTGTGCCCACCTACCCAGCACCAAGATGGTGCCAGTTCAGGCGGGTCCTGCTCTAAACCTATCTATGCCGTTATGCATTTATGTTTAGGAGAGCGGCCCAGCACATATGGTGTGCTGCTCCCAGTTTCCTCTGTGTGCATCAACAGCCAATCAGAGGGGGAGCACACACACGTATATGCACCACCTTCATTAAAATCGTCTCTTAGATAGGTGGGGCAAAAGTGCATATGACTGCTTCTCCCAGAGTAGAAGCGCATTCACACATGAAGGTGCCACTCCTTCAAGACAAATTAAACAAATCACGGGAAAAAATACAGAACATCCTGCATGATAAGATAGTAATTATGCGGATGTGCATGGCTACATTTATAAAGTCCCAGTAAACAATGCACTATAATAATAGATGCAAGTAGAGATGAGCAAACTTCTATTTTTAGTTCGGCGTCCAAAGTTCGGGTTATTGTAGCATCCCGATATGGATTCCGCTACCGTGGACCATAACGGCATTTGGAATCAATAAGGAGATGCTTCATTGAACCCGAACCGTGGACAACCCTAAGGACCTGGGGTGATGTCACCATCATGTGATCAGTGCAGGGGCATGGCTCAGCACTGGATTGGATAAGAGGTGATCACCCCAGGTCCTTAGGGTTGTCCACAGTTCGGGTTCAATTAAGCATCTCCTTATTGATTCCAAATGCCGTTATGGTCCGCTGTAGCGGAATCCATAACGGGGTGCTACGATAACCCGAACTTTGGACGCCGAACTAAAAATAGAAGTTCGCTCATCTCTAGATGCAAGCATAACATATGGACTAAGCCCTCACTCTACTGATAAAATCTGATTTGTTTAATTTGTATTGAAGGAGTGGCACCTTCATGTGTGAATGCCCTCCTACACTGGGAGTAGCAGTCATGTGCGGGCGAACCGCAAGGCCATCACTACGGTTGAGTCCTTAATTTCTCAAACTGATGTTAAAATTGAGAGATTAGTTGACATGTCCTGCAGTGGCGGACATGTCTTAAGCCCGAGCACCACACCTATGGCACAGGTAGGTGAGTGTTAGGTCCCGAGCTACTTGAGAAACCTTGGCGTGGTGCTCGGGCTTAAGACATTTAGACTAATCTCTGAGTTTTAGCATCAGTTTGAGGGCTTAGTAAGACCGCAGAGTGCAGCTGTCTTGTCATTTGTTATTGCTATATTGTTATATTATCTATTACATCCACACAATTGCCATTTTGTGTAGGATGTCTATTGTGGTTCGCCAGTAGCAATAGGCCACAAATGCAGGATCTGCTCCCCTGTATATATATGCACAACTGCATTTTAGGGTTGAGCACATCCTGCTTCATGCCATCTTTCATTTGTTTTGAATGTGTAATTTTTTGGAGGCGTATAAACTCCTATGTAGATGTAGCCTGTTTTCCATCCACAGGCTACATTTAGGTGCATCTGTAAGGCCTGGGCCATATCAGCCTGTCTTGGGTGGGGTTCACAGCCTTCTCCCTCCTCCCATTGCAAGCATGGTTACATGCTGGAGGTAACTGAGGAGTTTGTTGTGAGTCGGCCTATAATTTCCCACTGGCCCCTGGTATTGCCCACAGGGCACAGGTAGGTGACTAGGTGAGAGTTAGGTCCTGAGCTACTTGAGAAACCTTGGCGGGGTGCTCGGGCTTAAGACATGTCTGCCACTGCATGGCATGTTGACTAATCTCTCAATTTTAACATCAGTTTGAGGGCTTAGTAAGAACGCAGAGTGCACCTTTCTTTTAATTTGTTATTGCTATATTGTTATATTATTTATCACATTCTCACAATTGCCATCTTGTGTAGGATGTCTATTGTGGTACTTGTGGTCCACTGCGGGCATCCTCCACCGTATGCATTTTTGCTGGGGATCGCCATTAGCAACGGGCCACAATGGCAGGATCTGCTCCCCTGTATATACTGTACACGCACAACTGCATTTTAGGGTTGGGCACATCCTGCTTCATGCCATCTTTCATTTGTTTTGTATATGAGTCCTTAATTTGTTAAAAGCTATGGAAGCATTTGACATTGAAAAATGATTTTTTCACAAGTTAGGGGTTACCTTGAGTTAATTATTAAGTGTCATGCTGTAATCTTCATTCCTTAATTTTTTTGGATTACAACCTGCTCCAGGTTTCACACTTATCTAATTTGGGAGCATCCCTCCCAGTTATACATTCTGGTTGTGAGCTCTGTGTTCAGGATGGTACTGTATTTACTAGGTCTCATTAGCTAGTACAGCCTTATTCCTGTACTGATTTCCTTTTCTACAGCACAGGGGGGATCTCTTCTCCTGTGTGCTGAGAGACACTGATGCTGATCAGTATGTGATTTTCTTCCTTCCATCCTCCCACTGCTGTCTAACATGTATGTGCTTTCCTCCCTAACTACACTCTGATACTGTACAACCTATGTGATCTTCTCCTCCTGTAGACTTGGATTCTTCTCCCTTTCCACAAAAAGATCTGCCCAGTAAATTGTGAAGATGTAGTTTCTGATCATTTGGATTCCATTTTGTCTCTTAGAACCATCACGAATGCACTGAAGATTTGTTTGGAATTGCTTGTACAAGGGAGTGAAGCATTGTCTTCATACTTTGTCAAGGTTGTTTTGGGATTCTGATTCATAGCAGATCGGGAATTTGGCCACTCCAAGGTCCATGGTGATAGAAGATAAATATACACGTACACAGTGATAATTATAGAGCACATGCACTGACTACATTCTACTAGGGAATGAAGCTCTTTGTTGAAATAGATTAAAGTTGGAACTTTTCAGGTAGTAGATAAAACTGACCATTGAGAGGACAGTTTGTGTAAGAACTGTTGTTTTCCGTACTGAGTCTGTTTTCTCTGAAATAGACTTCCCAGCTGATGTGTCGCTGTCAGGTGATGTTAACTCAATTGGTGATATAGGTTCTGTATACTTTGTATATACTTAATTTGCAAACAAAGGACATTATATTGCTATGTAATAAGGCTGATGAGTCAGCCTGTATTTGTGGAAGGGGCGGAGGCATTCATAACCCAGGCCTCACCCCCTGACGCGCGTTCACAGACACTTCCTGTGCTCACTTCCGGGTCAGGGTTTGCATGCTCATCGTACCTGCCTCGGCCGACGCCTGGCACACTCGCTCTGCAGCGGCACTCGCTCTGCAGTCCGGTCCCTCCAGTCCTCCCATGCAGCGTTCCTTCCTTTCACAGGTTAGAAGCGCAGGAATCCCGTCAGCAGAGGGATCCGGCGTGCGTTCCAGCGTGGAACGCATACCCGTCAGCCTGCTTCCACTTGAGGCGCCGCTCTTGCTCGGTTCACCTTCTACCGCAAATGTAAGTTTATATTATTCTATATTTATTTGCGTAGTCTGAATCAGGTAGACGGCAAACCGAGGGAGCGGCGTCCCTCCGATCACTTCCGGGTTAGGGTTTGCATGATCATCCTTCCTGCCTCACTTCACCCGTGCTTCGCCGTCAAATCGACTGCCCGCTGCCCTTCCATGCCGTCGGCAGGACTGGTAAGGAAAATCTCCCCCGCAGGCACCCCCGTCTAGGCGCTTCCCCTTCAGCTCCTAGACGGCGTGATGGAGTGCGTTCTACCTTGGAACGCACGCCGAGCATAGCGAACGGAAGCCCCAATTCCCCCCGTATAATAATCTGTGTGCCGCACTACCTTCTGTGTGTGACCATGGCTCTGCCCCAGTGCGGTTACCTTGTGGAACCGCTGCAGCGTGGGGCCGGGCTCTGCAGCGGGGCGCTGGATGGGTGCTCAGCGGCTCCCTCCGCCAGCTGCCATCCACCATCACAATGTTTACAGCACGGCGGTGCTGCTACCACGCACACATGTTCAGACTAGAAATGAACTGGTCACCCAGCCTCCACCCCACGCTCTGGGTGCACAGAGCATATACACAGTGCACGCCGTGCAATCTCTAGTTACCAGTGCACTCTGTGCGATTACTAATTATCAAGTGCACACTGAGCGATCACTAGTTACAGTGCATAGTACATATACACAACGTGCACTGTGCGATCCCTAGTTATCAGTGCACACTGTGCGATCCCTGGTTATCCTTTAGGCAGTGCATCCTCTCTCTTAGATACACATGCGCGATCTCCAGTTTTGTATATTACAGTGCAATCAGACTGTGGCGGTACATGTACATAGTGCGATCACTAGCAATGTCCTTAGCAGTACATATACCATATATACCAAGATCACCTCATGTACAGTGCGTTAATATATTAGTTTCTTCCATAGCAGCATCCCTATCACTGTCTCCCTGGATCACCCAGGCTCGCTCTATCTCTGTCTCCCTGGATAGCCCAGGCTCGCTATATCTCTGTCTCCCTGGAACGCCCAGGCTCGCTCTGTCTCTGTCTCACTGGATCTCCCAGGCTCACTCTGTCTCCCTGGATCACCCAGGTTCGCTCTGTCTCTGTCTTCCTGGATCGCCCAGGCTCACTCTGTCTCTGTCTCCCTGGATCACCCAGGCTCGCTCTGTCTCTGTCTCCCTGGATCGCCCAGGCTCGCTCTATCTCTGTCTCCCTGGTTCGCCCAGGCTCGCTCTGTCTCTGTCTCCCTGGATCGCCCAGGCTCGCTCTGTCTCTGTCTTCCTGAATCGCCCAAGCTCGCTCTGTCTCTGTCTCCCTGGATCGCCCAGGCTCGCTCTGTCTCCCTGGATCGCCCAGGCTCGCTCTGTCTCCCTGGATCGCCCAGGCTCGCTCTGTCTCCCTGGATCGCCCAGGCTCGTTATGTCTCTGTCTCCCTGGATCGCACAGGCTCACTCTGTTACACAGGAGGACAGTGCTATGTTTTTTTTATTAATGTCTGTGTGTTCGGTGTGGCTAGTCTGCCTCTGGTTGTACGGTGCGCATGTTGTATGCGGCGTGCGCAGTGTGGTTTTTCTATGTAAGATGCGTACAGTACGCGTACTTTCATTTACGGTATGCACGGTATGTATGTCATGTAGTGCGTTCAGTGTGCATGTCTTATTCGGTGTGCACGGTGTAGCATACATGATGCGTACGGTGTGTACATCATTTTCATTTCATGCAGCGTTTACATCATATGTGGTGCATACAGCGTGTGTATCGTGTACAGTGCGTGCACGGTGCATTTCATACGATGCGTTTGTTAGGTGCGTTGCTTCACATATGTGTCTTTATTCGGCGTGCACGGCGTGGGTTTCCCATACAGTGAGTTCAGTGTGTGAACTCGGCGTGCACGGTGTGGGCTTCATACGGGGTGTACTGTGTGGTTCATGCTTACGGTGTGTCCATCGTGTACGGTTCATTCAGTGTGTTTTAATATACAGTGAGTTCAGCTTGTGTATCATCTACAGTGTGTTTTGTGCGTATGTTCCACATGGTGTGTTCAGTTGTACATCACATACGGTGCGTCCAGTGTGCATATTATCCACGGTGCGTTCATGGAGCTCACCATTTGCGGTGCGTACAGTGTGTTATTGTGTACGGTGCGTATGTCTTATTCGGTGCGTGTATTATGAGTATCTTATATACGGTGCGCATAGTGTGTATGTTATATACGGCATGTATGTCATTTTCGGTGCCTACGTGTGTATGACATCTACGGGGTGCAGTCCATGTTATCTACGATGCATACAGTGTGTTTATATCAGATACGGCTCGTACAGCGTATATTTGTTGTACGGTGCGCACAGTGGTTACGTTTGGTATACAGTGCGTTCAGGGTATATATATATTATATACGATGCGTACAGCGGGTTTATTGTATCCAGTGCGTCCCACGTATATATTCGTACTGCGTGTACAGGGTGCATGTCATATGTGTGCATACTATATTCATAGTTTACGGTGCGTTAAGTGTGTGCATATTTTACACGGTGGGTGTGTCATTCATGGGCATACTGGGTGTATGTCACCGGTGGGTACATTGTAGGTCACACGGGTGTGCTGTATGTGCATATCTATGTGGTGTGTACGTGCATATATTGTATACGGTGTGTACAGTGTGCATTGCGTACAGTGTATGCGGTATTCGTGGTATACGGTGTGTACCGTGTGTACGTCTTCGGGGTGCATTCAGTGTATATGTCATACGGTGCGTCCAGCGTGTCCTACAGTAAAGGTGCATGATGGCAGCTGAGCGGTTCACACCTATTTTGGTTCCATGCGGTAGTTACAGCTGACCACTACTATTATTTGTCATAATATAAGTCAATATTAACCGCACCCCCAGTTACCCAGCGTCTCCCCCAGGCTCGGTCTGTCTCTGTCTCCATGGATCGCCCAGGCTCGCTCTGTCTCTGTATCCCTGGATCGCCCAGGCTCGGTCTGTCTCTGTCTCCCTGGATCGCCCAGGCTCGCTCTGTCTCTGTCTCCCTGGATTGCTCAGGCTCGGTCTATGTCTCTCAGAAACGCCTTCGCGTCCAACGATGGCTGTCGCCTGCTTACATATCTATCTACTCATGTCTGTTGCCTGCCTCGTATCAGGTTCACGCTATCACCTATCAATGTCTGTCACTTGCTACGTATAAGGCTTACGTTCTTGTCTTCTAGTTTGTGTCGCCTGTTACGTTTCAGGCCCACGTTTTCTAACTGCTAATAGCTGTCACCCGTTACTTTTCAGGCTTACCTGGTTAATCACTATTGTTCCTCACTTGAGGCATTTAGAACCCTATGCCTCAGTCGGCTTTCTATTAAAAAAATAAAAATAAAAAATTATATATATTTGTTTTGTGCAGTCGTTTGTATTATCTTGCAGGTCATGCTGGGGCGGAACAAGCAGGGCCCTCCTATCCAGCATTTCAGTCTCCGTTCATGGTCAATAGGCAGGTCCGGTCATCCCAAGCGTAAAGTATCCCTCATGGGCATAGGGAAGGACAGCGACATCAGGGGAATTATTCACAAGTCTTTCTTCCTCCCTAGATAGTAATCTCTTGGGCCCCATCATAGCATAATTACAAGCTGGCCACGTTTCTCGGTTCTCCGTTTCCTGAGGCCAGGGGAGTCTACTAGTTCTTCTGGTAGAACCCAAGCATGGTCAAGGGTCCGATAGCATGGGGCAGTGACCATTTCACGTATCTCCGGTCCTTCAAAATAAGTAAGGTTTGTTCCAGCATGCATGCTGGACCCACACTCCCTGGATTTTATGTGGCTGTCGTGGCCCATAACAGGTAATATTCAGCGCTATGAGGATTTTATGTGACTGGCTTGGCCCATTGCAGGTCAGATTTAGCGTTAGTACCCACTCTAGGAGACAACCGTGAAGGGGTGAGTGGGCTTACTGCCTTTTGATCAAAATGTAAACTAATGTCTCCACTGTTTGTAGGCGTGTATGAGTACACTATGTCCTCTTATAGCATGTATCTTGGGCAGAGTTCTAGTTGCAGAGTGCTGTTGCATTTTTTTGTTTGTATGTATACCTGCCATTGGCTACGTGCACCTGCATACAGGGAGTGCTGACTGAAACCCCCTTGTGTTTCTGATTAATATGTGTGGAGGTGTGGCAGCCTCCACTTCAGCCGTGCACACCTGACTGGTTTCTCTGCCCTAGCTGCTGGTTTTTAATCAGAGTGAGTATATAGCTGAATGCGTACTCACATTACCTGCTAGTAGCCTTCTGGCTCCAGGAGGAGTGCATAGTGGGCTCAGCATGCATGTTGGTACCTGCATCCCTGGATCTAATGGAGGCTGTTACAGCACCAGAAGGGGTTAATAAGTAAGGTTTGTTCCAGCATGCATGCTGGACCCACACTCCCTGGATTTTATGTGGCTGTCGTGGCCCATAACAGGTAATATTCAGCGCTATGAGGATTTTATGTGACTGGCTTGGCCCATTGCAGGTCAGATTTAGCGTTAGTACCCACTCTAGGAGACAACCGTGAAGGGGTGAGTGGGCTTACTGCCTTTTGATCAAAATGTAAACTAATGTCTCCACTGTTTGTAGGCGTGTATGAGTACACTATGTCCTCTTATAGCATGTATCTTGGGCAGAGTTCTAGTTGCAGAGTGCTGTTGCATTTTTTGTTTGTATGTATACCTGCCATTGGCTACGTGCACCTGCATACAGGGAGTGCTGACTGAAACCCCCTTGTGTTTCTGATTAATATGTGTGGAGGTGTGGCAGCCTCCACTTCAGCCGTGCACACCTGACTGGTTTCTCTGCCCTAGCTGCTGGTTTTTAATCAGAGTGAGTATATAGCTGAATGCGTACTCACATTACCTGCTAGTAGCCTTCTGGCTCCAGGAGGAGTGCATAGTGGGCTCAGCATGCATGTTGGTACCTGCATCCCTGGATCTAATGGAGGCTGTTACAGCACCAGAAGGGGTTAATAAGTAAGGTTTGTTCCAGCATGCATGCTGGACCCACACTCCCTGGATTTTATGTGGCTGTCGTGGCCCATAACAGGTAATATTCAGCGCTATGAGGATTTTATGTGACTGGCTTGGCCCATTGCAGGTCAGATTTAGCGTTAGTACCCACTCTAGGAGACAACCGTGAAGGGGTGAGTGGGCTTACTGCCTTTGATCAAAATGTAAACTAATGTCTCCACTGTTTGTAGGCGTGTATGAGTACACTATGTCCTCTTATAGCATGTATCTTGGGCAGAGTTCTAGTTGCAGAGTGCTGTTGCATTTTTTGTTTGTATGTATACCTGCCATTGGCTACGTGCACCTGCATACAGGGAGTGCTGACTGAAACCCCCTTGTGTTTCTGATTAATATGTGTGGAGGTGTGGCAGCCTCCACTTCAGCCGTGCACACCTGACTGGTTTCTCTGCCCTAGCTGCTGGTTTTTAATCAGAGTGAGTATATAGCTGAATGCGTACTCACATTACCTGCTAGTAGCCTTCTGGCTCCAGGAGGAGTGCATAGTGGGCTCAGCATGCATGTTGGTACCTGCATCCCTGGATCTAATGGAGGCTGTTACAGCACCAGAAGGGGTTAATAAGTAAGGTTTGTTCCAGCATGCATGCTGGACCCACACTCCCTGGATTTTATGTGGCTGTCGTGGCCCATAACAGGTAATATTCAGCGCTATGAGGATTTTATGTGACTGGCTTGGCCCATTGCAGGTCAGATTTAGCGTTAGTACCCACTCTAGGAGACAACCGTGAAGGGGTGAGTGGGCTTACTGCCTTTTGATCAAAATGTAAACTAATGTCTCCACTGTTTGTAGGCGTGTATGAGTACACTATGTCCTCTTATAGCATGTATCTTGGGCAGAGTTCTAGTTGCAGAGTGCTGTTGCATTTTTTTGTTTGTCCGGTCCTTCAAACGTCACAGGTCAGTCCGTTGTTGGAAGCCATTAGTTCTTCCTACACTACATTGCTCACTTTTGCCCCCTTTTAGGCCTACCCTCGGCAATGGCAAAGTGCAGAATTCAGCCTTTCATCAGGTCATCTAAGCCATGACCAGCTAGGTTAGTCTTGGTGTCATGGTGTCATCTCACCAGGGCCCTCAGGCACTCCGTGGCCGTAGCCATGACCACAAGTAATAAGGCTGATGAGTCAGCCTGTATTTGTGGGAGGGGCAGAGGCCTTCATAACCCAGGCACGGCCTCACCTCCTGACGCGTGTTCACAGGCACCCCTCCCTCCTCTTTTTCAATTCTTTTACATAGGGTATGTCCCCTTTTAGGCCTACCCTCGGCAATGGCAAAGAGCCCAATTCAGCCATTCATCAGGTCATCTAAGCCATGACCAGCTAGGTTAGTCTTGATATCATCTCACCAGGGCCCTCAGGCACTCCGTGGCCGTAGCCATGACCACAAATGTATATATTGATGTTACATTTAATAAAATTAACTTTCATTTGAAGTGTAGTTGTTACTTTCATTTAAAGTGTAGTTATAGTTGAGACTCTCTTTAAAGCGTATCTGAACCTGAGGTTTTGTTCTTATCAGCAAAACACCTGTACAACCTCCTCCTTTTTTCCAGTTACTATCTCTAAGAGGTTGAGAGCAGAGAGAGGCAACAAAGTCAGTAGCAGTGTGATGTCAGAGGTGTGTCAGAAGCAGTAGTAAAGCTACCATTGCTGCGCTGTATGAAACAGTTACGCAGTTCCTTACAGTAACAAAATGGTAGCAATTTTAATGATGACTATTTAGAAAGCTGTTTAATTTGATATTTAGGATGGAAATTGTATGTACGCCATTGAGCATTAAAGAGAATCTGCAGCAGTCCCCTTTTTGGATGGCAAATTTTGAAAATCGGCAAAGTAATATTCGGGTAATGGACGTGCAATACAGACGTGGGTCACTTTGGGTACATTTTTCAAGCTGCTAGAAGTTTACTGAGACTCAAGATAATGGTCGGCATGGCAGAACATAACAATAGCTTTATATATGCAGGTAGAGTGCTCCAATATATATTTGCGATTGCGAAAATCGTCAATTAATGATGCGCATATTTTTGCGCAATAGGTGCAACTGGGGGACATCACAGCACTATGTATATATGGACAGCAGAACCCTACCTAACACCCTGCACTCGAACCTATGAACTACACTATAAATCAATGTAATCTACACTATTTTCCCCTAACTATCTGAATTATATATCCAAGTTAACTGTCTAATTATACAGCAAAGCACAGAGCACAGCAATGACACTGCGCGCTCGCGCGCGCTCTCTCTCGCTCTCTCTCGCTCTCTCTCTCTCTCTCTCAGAACTCCATTACACTACAGAAAATGGATGTGGGGAGGTTCTTATATAGTAAGGGGTAGGCAACTTTCCTATTGGTTGCTAGGGATGATGCTAAGCTCAGACAAAGACATTGCAGACTTCTCATTGGCCCCACAAGCAAGAGGGAGGTTACTGATGAAAAAAATATAGAATATTCGAAAATACGAATATATAGCACTAAATATTCGCAAATTCTCAAAGTTGCGATATTCGCAATTAATACTGGCGATTAAAATATTTGTGCCCAAAACTAGGTATAATTACACTGCTCTCCCCAATGTAAGGCAGCTGTCCTGTAAGTTAATATTCAGCTCCTTAAATAAGCCTTGAGACATGACTCGGATATTAAATGTCTCAAGGCTTATTTAATGAGCTGAACATTGAATTATAGGATAGCTACCTTACATCTGGTGGCATTAGAGGCAGAGCTTGTTAAGAGCTCATTTGCATCCCTTTCTTCCCAGAATTCCAGAGGAGCATGTATAGCCTATAAGTCTCCTCACACCGATTAAGGCGCTCTCTCCCCAAGGAGACATTGTACCCCCAAAACTGCTCTCCCCATCATCCTATATGTCACCACAATGCAATTTGAAAACACCATATTATAAAGCTGGAGGAGCTAAGCAGGTTGATATATAGATATAGATATCTATATCTATAATATATATTCATATTCGTCGGAAAAGATTAAGTCAAACTTGTAATTTATACATTTATATCTTTCTGCTTTTTACAGCCCTGACAGCGATCTCTGTATGCTCACTTATATGAATAACAAAATATGACAGGAGGAAGTGCCTTATGTGTGGTGTCGTCCAGCTATATTAAGCTTACCTTATACTATTGTGAGGGGTCACAACAGCTGAAGTGGGCCTTCCTGGTTTTAAATCTGATCAGCAAATGGTAGACCTGGACTGCTGCCACGGTTCTGTGCCCGCACCACTGGAGCGATCGCAGGGAGAAGTATGCAAATCAATAAAACAAGGATGGAACCGCTTGCTCGGCGCTGTCAACAGACTTCAAGCAGACATCGTAGGTGATGCAGAAGTATCTTTATTTCAATGTCAACGCGTTTCAAGGGCAGAAAGCCCTCTTTTTCAGTACAATTCTCAACTTGAATGCCTACAAACTCCCAGTCAGGACAAAAAGGTTCACAAGGCAAAACCCCGGATGACATACCCTGAACCACGGAGCAAACTCACAAGCTATCGCGAGTAGCAAGTCGCTGCGACCTTCTCTTCCCAGACCTATCTGGATCAGTCACAGTCGTGACAGTACCCCCCCTTTCTACGAGGGGCCACCGGACCCTCAAGACCAGGCCTCTCCGGGTGGGACCTATGAAAAGCCCGAATTAGTCTGTCCGCCTTTATCTCTGATGCTGGCACCCACATTCTCTCTTCGGAACCATAACCTTTCCAGTGCACCAGGTACTGAAGAGAGCGGCAAACATATCGTGAATCAACAATCTTTTCTACCTGAAACTCAAGACTGCCATCAACAACCACCGGTGGAGGCGGTAGTGGCAATGATTCAGGAGGTTCTACATATCTCTTAAGCAGAGATCTGTGGAAGACATTATGGATCCTTAGAGTCTGAGGTAGCTCCAGACGAAAAGCCACCGGGTTAATGATCTTAATTACCCTATAAGGACCAATAAATCTCGGACCTAATTTCCATGAGGGAACCTTCAACTTGATATTTCTGGTAGACAACCACACCAAGTCATTCACCCCAAGGTCCGGACCTTCAGAGGGCTTCTTATCAGCCACACGTTTGTATCTACAACTAATTCTCTTTAAACTTTCTTGCACACTCTGCCACACTGATGAAAGTGAAGACGCAAATCGTTCCTCCTCGGGAATCCCAGACGGCCCCCCCTCACTAAACGTACAAAACTGAGGATGGAAACCATACGCACCAAAAAATGGTGACTTATCGGTGGATTCTTGACGACGATTATTAATGGCAAACTCGGCTAACGGTAAATAAGATGACCATTCCTCCTGATTTTCGGAAACAAAGCATCTCAAATATGTCTCTAGGTTTTGATTGGTACGTTCAGTCTGACCGTTGGACTGTGGATGGAAAGATGAAGAAAACGACAGATGAACCCCTAAACGAGAACAAAAGCTTTCCAAAATTTAGAAACAAATTGGGTACCACGATCCGAAACAATATCGGAAGGGACCCCGTGAAGCTTCACGATGTGGTCAATAAAAACCTGAGCCAGTGTGTTAGCATTAGGCAATGCGGTCAGAGCAATAAAGTGCACCATTTTACTGAATCTGTCAACAACAACAAGAATAACAGTCTTCCCTGCTGATACTGGTAGATCAGTAATGAAATCCATTGATAGGTGCGTCCAAGGCCTGTTGGGTATGGCCAGAGGTAAAAGACGCCCTGCCGGACGAGTATGATCCACCTTAGAACGAGCACAGGTAGGACATGCAGACACAAAATTCAACACCTCCTGGCGCCACTTAGGCCACCAGAACCGACGAGACACTAATTCAGAGGTTGCCTTACTACCTGGGTGTCCTGCCAGTGCGGAGTTATGGTGTTCTTTTAGTATCTCCAGGCGTAAATTTTCTGGCACAAACAGTTTACCCGAGGGGCAGGAGGCTGGGGCGTCCCCCTGAGCTTCCAACACCCTCCCCTCTAAACCTGAGTGTAATGCAGAGACCACCACCCCCCTTTGCAAAATAGGCTCTGGAACATCATCATCACCCCCTCCAGGAAAACTTCGAGACAATGCATCCGCCTTAGTATTTTTTGCCCCCGGGCGATAGGTTATTACAAAATTAAACCTAGTAAAAAATAACGACCACTGTGCCTGTCTAGGGGTGAGACGTTTAGCAGACTCCAGACATACTAAGTTTTCGTGATCAGTAATAACTGTGACGGGATGAACCGCCCCCTCCAAAAAATGACGCCACTCCTCTAAGGCCAACTTAATAGCCAAAAGTTCCCTGTTGCCAATGTCATAGTTCCTTTCTGCAGTAGACAATTTCTTCGAAAAGAAAGCACACGGATGCCATTCACCAGGGGACGGGCCCTGAGATAGTACCGCTCCCACCCCCACCTCTGATGCGTCAACCTCTACAATAAAAGGAAGCGAGACATCTGGCTGTACGAGAATAGGAGCCGAGGTGAATCTCTCCTTCAGAGTTGTAAAGGCAGTTTTGGCTGCATGTGACCATTTGGAAAAATTGGATCCCTTTCGGGTCATGTCCGTCAGTGGTTTGACCACCAAGGAATAGTTCTTTATAAACTTTCTATAAAAATTGGCAAAACCCCAGGAAGCGTTGCAATGCCTTCAGGTTCTCAGGCAGATCCCAGTCCATAATTGCCCGGACTGTCTCTGGATCCATGCGGAAACCTGAATCTGACAACACATACCCTAGAAATGGCAGTTCTTTTACGGCGAACACACATTTCTCTAATTTGGCAAACAATTTGTTGGCCCTTAATATCTGCAGCACTTGTCTCACATTGATCTTATGTGTATCCAGATCCGGAGAATAGACCAGGATGTCATCAAGATATATCACAACAAATCTCCCGATAAGGTGACTAAAAATATCGTTGACAAAATGTTGGAACACCGCAGGCGCATTAGTAAGACCAAATGGCATGACCAGATTTTCATAATGCCCTTCCGGAGTATTAAAAGCCGTCTTCCACTCATCCCCCTCTTTGATGCGAACCAGGTTATAGGCTCCTCTGAGATCCATTTTGGAGAACCATTTAGCACCAGCAACCTGATTAAAGAGGTCGGGAATGAGAGGAAGAGGATAGGGGTCTCGGATAGTTATTCGGAAGAAGAGGGTCTGATGTGTCCCTTAGTCAAACTCTCCGAAATATAATCTTTCATAGCCTTCCTCTCCGGGCCGGAAAGATTGTATAACCGGGTTTTAGGTAGTTTTGCCCCAGGTAACAGATTAATTGGGCAATCATATGGACGATGAGGTGGTAAACCCTGACAACCCTTCTCAGAGAACACATCCATAAAATCTGACAGAAAGGAAGGTAGAGATGTTACAGAGAGTGTTGAGCACCTACTACTCAAGCAGTTGTCCTTACAATGTTCACTCCACTCCACAATCTCCCGGCCTGCCAATCCACCACTGGATTGTGAGTCACCAGCCAGGGAAGCCCCAATACCATAGGAGCCGGAAGACCGTCCAGGACATAACAAGAGATATGCTCTTTATGGAGGTCCCCTACCTGCAGATGGATATTATGGATGACCTGAGTTAACTCTCTCTGAGTAAGAGGGGAGGAGTCGATGGCAAAAACAGGAATAGTTCTGCGTACCGGTTCCGGAGTAAAACCCAGAGCCTGAGCAAACCGTGAATCCACCAAGTTGACCCCCGCCCCACTGTCCAAAAAGATGGAACAGATCTCAGTCTTATTGCCCGCCACAACGGTAGCGGACAACAAAAACTGAGACATGCATATGGAGGAAACGAATACGCCCAGACTGTTATCCTCCGCACAGTCTGGGGACTCTAGTTTTCCGGCGGCTCCTTTGTTTGTGATCTCTTGGGTTCTGAGGGACATACCTTCACAAAATGACCCTTCCCCCCACAACGAAAACAAACCTCTGACCTATGGCGGACCTTAGGAGGATTCACCCGTCTAGTGGCGCCCCCTATTTGCATTGGTTTGACTGGATCACAACAAACCGATCCCTGCCCTATAGAGGCCTCTGTAGAATTTAATAGTCTCTCCCTGAGTCGTCTGTCGATTCTTATGGACAGAGACATAGCAGCCTCAAGAGACCCAAGGACCTCGTATACCGCCAGCGCGTCTTTTAATTTTTCAGACAACCCCTGGCAGAACTGACTCCTAAGGGCCGAGTCGTTCCATAATGTATTAGTAGCCCACCTACGGAATTCGGAACAATATAGTTCAGCTGACCGGTTCTCTTGCCGAAGTCTACGTAGCTTAGACTCAGCCAGTGAGACCCTGTCCGGGTCATCATATACGAGACCCAAGGCTTCAAAAAACTCCTCCACAGATCGTAAGGCCGGAGAGTCTGATGGTAAGGAGAAAGCCCAAGCCTGTGGATCTCCTTGCAGGAGAGAAATTACAATGCCCACCCGTTGTTCCTCACCGCCGGAGGATCTAGGGCGTAACCTGAAGAACAATTTACAAGCTTCTCTGAAGGTTACAAATTGGTCTCTCCCTCCTGAGAACCTGTTAGGAAAAGCCACTTTTGGCTCAGGAGTACCTTGGTTTCCCGTAGCAACGGTGGAACCCAAGGATTGCTGCAGCTGCTGCAGCACTGTTGCTTTTAATCCTGCCACTTCAAGGGATAACCCCTGTAATTGTTTCGCCAAAACCGTAACTGGATCCATAGTGGAACAGAAAAATACAAAGCAAAACAGCAAGCAAAAAAAAAAAGGAAATGTCACTTTTTTTTTTTTTAAAAGGCCAGATATACTGTCACGACCGCTATCCCAGCAGCGGTCGTGTCGCACCAGATGGAGGGGAAGGGGGACCCTTATCTACAGATGGGAAATAGAACGGCCACCCCTGACAAACCCTAAGCTGGCACCTGTCTGCCCTGATACCCTAGACGGGGTGTGAACCCGTGCGGCGAGCAGGATGCCTAAACCCTGAGTCGCCCTCAGAAGACTAGACTGGGGAAAGGCAGATGGGAGCACTAGTCACCATCACTCATGTCTAGGAGAACAACAGGGGAAGACAGCAACAAACAAACAATCTCCAGCAGAGATAGACTTATCCAATCACGAGCAGAGAAGATGATCCCAATAACGACAGTCCACGCCAGACAAGAGCTCCACAGCAATACCGTCAAACGATCTCCTTCAAAGGTCAGAATAGCACTGGAAGTAAGGACTATATCTGGCAATGACTGCAAGTGAAACTAAAACTAATATAGTAGCTGGGAGTGGCAGACAGCACTCACCTGAGAAGAATGCCTACAAACTCCCAGTCAGGACAAAAGGTTCACAAGGCAAAACCCCAGATGGCATACCCTGAACCACGGAGCAAACTCACAAGCTATCGCGAGTAGCAAGTCGCTGCGACCTTCTCTTCCCAGACCTATCTGGATCAGTCACAGTCGTGACAATATCCCTCAAAGGAAGGAAAACCGAGCAAAGGGTGTCCCCATTACAGAGTTGACATCCTGTTGACAGCGACGAGCAAGCGGTTCCATCCTTGTTTTATTGAGTTCTATGCTCAATTATACACAGAATGCTATCAATCACTGATAACACCTCCCTCCTGTGCCAATAGGTATTCACAGGACTGTGAAAATGCAAAGATGTAAAAGTATAAATTACAAGTTTTACTCTACAAGTTTTTACAAAAATATATATGATTCTGCTCAGCTCCTCCTGTTAACATAGTGCTTTCAGATCGTATTGTATTCTGTGGTTCTCTTTAATTCCATGTACTTGAAATTACAGTAATCTGACAGTTCCCATTTTTTGGACATTAAACTATTTATCTCTTAGGCTTCTTTTTGCCATGTACGTTTTGATGATAGATGAGTGAGTGCATTTACCACTTCATAATATTGCAAGTTCATTCTGTATTTTGTATTTGTTCAGGCACAAGACTCATTGAGCATTCAGTCAACCAGTTCATGACTTGACCAATGCGGACCGCAATAGTATAACATGTATAACATATATTAGTAAAATAATGTTTTTTTTGTTTCCCTGGGGCATAAACATATTTTATTCACTATCAGTAAGGGTCAATGGAAAAATATTGTAGGATATTCCTCATTAAGTTTCATAGATACCCTTTCTCAGGTAGTTAAGCATGTCATCTCAAATACTCACCAATTTCCACGATTTCTAATATTGCTGGAGGGGAAACTGTGTACATAGAGAATGATAAGAAAGTCTAAAAAGTCATTCTTTCTTTTCATGCAATGTTATCCTATCACAGGATTAATACAAACCATTGTAAAACTATGGCTTAGATTCTAATACAAAAAAATATTTTTATTATGTAGAGTCAGGGGAATCCTGAATACCAAGTTTTCATTAATGTTCTTGAGTGTTATAAAAGTCTTGTGCAATTTAGACCACACCAACCACATCTTAAGCATGATGAACATTTCAACTCTTGTGAAATAACTAGAGATGAGCGAATTTCTCAAAATTTCGATTCAGCCGGTTTGCCGAATTTTCTGAAAATATTTGCTTCACTGCGAATTTATTCACGGTAAATCACATAAAAAAAAAAAAGTCTATTTCCGGGCTGCAGAGAGCCTTTATAGGGGTGTAGAAAACTGTGCCTTGCAGTAACACACATAGGGAGTCTGCTTTGGTAGTGAAATAAGACTGTGAGTCAGTATGACATGCAGATGTCTTCTGTGTTTTTTTACCCACTCGTGCTTTTGGCTACCAAATCACAAGCCAATTCTGAAGGGACCCTACAGGCCTTACAGCTGCTACACAAACAGGATCTGTTGTGCGTCTAATTTTTCCTACCTTCTGACAGATCAGAACAAAGGTGAAATAAATTATGTCAGCCAGGCCAAAAAGCAAAATAGTGGCCTAGTCATGAAGTGGGGAGGGTTGGAACAGCATGAGAAGTACACAGCGTGGCACAATGACATAGTGGAGAGGTGAAAGCAGCATAAGGAGACCACAGAGTGGCACAATGGCAGAGCCTGGAGGTGGCGGCTACATCAGGAGGCCACAGAATGGCACAATGACAGTGTGGAAGTCACAGCAACAGCATCAGGAGACCACAGAGTGGCAAGGTGACATAGTGTGGAGGTGGCAGCAGCATGGAGAGACCACAGAGTGACCCACGGAGTGTTAGATCAAATAAATAAATAATAAAGAAATTAAAGCACCCCAGAAAAGTATGTAATTTTCTCACTTCACCACACAATGACTAATAAGTTAATAGGCAAAAAGAGCTTTACAATATATAACTGCACCGCTGAACGGCAAATAGGCCCTTATTTTTTTCCACTTATACACGCCACAAAAGGCTTTTCAACATATAACTGCAATGCTGAACGGCAAAAATATTTTTCTTTTGCCACTAATACATGGTAAAAAGGGCTTTACAACATATAACTGCACCGCACAATGGCAAATAAGACATACTGTAGGAATATTTCCTTGTAATAAACCCTGTTGATGGCTGTATCAAACAGCACTTGCACCCTAATAAGAACGGTTTGCTGGAGTTGCAGAGCTGTGTTATGGCTATTTGGATCTCCTGTCAGTGCAGCAAGGTGTAATAGGATTGTTCCTATTACCCAGGCTGTAACCTCCCCTACTGAACCCTGTTCTACATAAATGCTGTGAAATTATTCCTCCCTATTCTTTCCAAACAACTTGAATAATCTTTTCCTGAACTTAAATCTTTTTTTAGCACAATGAAGTTGTTTATAGCACTGTCCCTAACGCCTGCTGACGGCTCTCCCTGCACTAAGTACGCAGTAAAATGGCAGAATCAAAGATGGCTGAGACTATTTATAGGGCTGTGACATCACAGGGCTGGCTGGCTGCTGATTGGCTGCATGTAGGGCAGTTTTTTAGACAAGTTATGACCCTGGGCAAAATTAAAAGTGGGGCCCCAAATCCTGAAATATTGGACTAGCTGTTTGACAGAACTTTGTAGACATGGACAGCGGTTGCAACATCAGCTGAGTGTAGAATGCCACATTAATACATTATATCTCTTTAACCTTTCCACTGTGAACTGCTGATCCTTTAGTCTCTTTGGGTAGGTTCACACACAGTATTTTCTGTGCTTAAAAAAACCTATTGCAGAATCACATCAGGTTTTTTTGGGATGCGTTTTTTTTATGACTAGTTTATTAAAACACTTTTTGATGCAGTTTTGGCGTGGATTTTCATTCACTCCCTTTTTCCCACTTTGAATGGGAATTGTTGACATGGACCACATGTTATGCATGTCCTGGGAACTTCTGTTTTTCCATGATGTTGTTTATAAAACTACAAGGTTAAAAAAAAAGTGTTGTCCCATCCGGGTCCCTGAAGTCAAGGGAGAGCACAGTGTGCATGCACGCTAATCCTACATTATACTGTGAGTGTTCTGATAATAGCTGATCACTGGCTCTGCTATTTTTAGAAATGCTATAGCAGTGAATGGAGATAATGCTGTGCATGCACACTGTTATGTAGGACCTGTGGATGACACACTGTTATGGGGGATCTGTGAAGGACACACTGTTATGGGGGACCTGTGGATGTCACACTGTTATGAGGACCTGTTGATGTCACACTGTTATGGGGGATCTTTGGATGACACACTGTTTTGGGGGACCTGTGGATGACACACTGTTATGGGGGCCCTGAGGATGACAATGTTATGGAGGATCTGTGGAGGACGCTGTTATGGAGGATCTGTGGATGACACACTGTTATGCTGGATCTTTGGATGACACACTGTTATGGGGGACTTGTGGATGACAATCTTATGGAGCATCTGTGGAGGACACTGTTATTGAGGATCTGTGAATGACACACTGTTATGGGAGGGGTCTGTGGAGGACACTGTTATGTGGAACGTGCGGATGACACACTGTTATATGGGATCTGTGGATGTCACACTGTTATGGGGAATGTGTGGGTGACAGACTGTTATGGGGGACCTGTGGATGTCATATTGTTATTGGGTACCTGTGGATGTCACAATGTTATGGGGGATCTGTGGAGGACACTGTTATATGGGATCTGTGGATGTCACACTGTTATGGGGGATCTGTGGATGTCACACTGTTATGGGGGATCTGTGGATGACACACTGTTAAGGGGGACCTGTGGATGTCACACTGTTATGGGGGAACTGTGGTGGACACACTGTTATGGGGGATCTGTGGATGACACACTGTTATGGGGATGTGTGGAGGACACTGTTAAGGGGTATCTAGCTCTGATACGGCCACAATGTGTGACATAGCTTTACAGATTCTTTTATTAGCAGTCCTGGTCTGCTCCCCCCAAGTACTGGGAAAAAAAAAAAAAGACACTACTAATTTGGACTCAGGTTCTCAATCTATACTCCAATGCCCCCCCCCCCCCCAATGCAGACCACCAAAACAATGTTGTCTTAACTAGAGCCCTCTATGGCCCAGACAGCCATGTGGTAATTGAACACAGCACGGCCACGTCACAAGCGCCACACGAGCATGTTGTTTGTTCTTGTCCTGCAGTCACAGAGAGCCCACAGGACACAAGGAGCTCACACAGAGGCACAGGGGCACAGGGAAAACACAGAGCTGACAGTGGGAACTCACAGAAAACATATACAATGCAACAGCACTCTGCAGACCAAATAAAGTACTAAAAGCCATAATAAATGCTCTACTGTTAATCCTACACTTATTAATAAAGTAGAGATGCTCAGCAAATGAATTTTGTACAAAATTATTTGGCCCCGTCTGCCACACATCAAGGCGATCTCTGTAAAGCCGGGAACCTAACACTAAACGCCACCTGTAATGTGCCCTCACGGCCTCCACATGATTCATGGCAAGCCGGTTCCACATACATGCTGGGTCCACTCTGCTACAGGGAGTGCAGGTACCAACATGCATACAAAGCTTACTCTATACCTTACCTGGTGCCAGACGGCTTCCTGAGAGTCCACTCTATACCTCTCCGGATGCCAAAAGGTTTCCAGTAAGTGCAGACTACAGCTTTAACTGCAAGGAAAAGGTGGTCAGTCAGCACATCCAAAGTGCAGGTGCACGTTGCTATGGCTAAATACACAAAAAACATATACAATGCAACAGCACTCTGCAGACCTTTGGATGTGCTGACTGACCCCCTTTTCCTTGCAGTGGGAACTCACAGGTCAGTGACCATCAGTACTTGAGGGAAGTGCAGTGCTGCTACAATGAGAGTGCGACCCCAGCTGCCCTGCACCCCCTCCTCCAAAGACACTGCTGCATGCTTCTTACTAGATGGACTTACCAGGTGCTTTAATAGGAGGGTCCTGGGAGTTCCTGCAGTCCAGAAGCTGAGGTCAGAGCCTGTGGGTCAGATGCAGCAGAAGGCCCAGTCACCCAGTCTGACGGTTGGGCATTGCAGCCTAGAGCAAGTGCAGGCAAAGGCAGGGGGTGGAGCTATGTTACCTCTGCCCACACAGAATGTCCTGATGCTGGCCTGTCACTGAGCTCTGATAAGGGGGGGGGGGGGGGTTAGATATCTAACAGCAGGGGGACCCTGCATGGCAAGCGTGGCATTATGGGTGATTCCGATTTCTCAAAGTTCCTTTCTTAATGTCCTCACATGTACAGCAGCCATTTTAGGAAAACATTTGATTCATTACCACGAATCGCGAGGAAATTCGGATTTGGTGCAAATTGTATAATTCCTGAAATTTTGATCGAATTCCACTTTGTCAGCTTCGACTCGCTCATCTCTAGAAATAACCCAAGCTTAAAGGGGTAGTCCTGTTTGTACTATTGATGACCCGTCCTCAGGATCGTGGGGGGTACAACTCCCAGCACCCCTGCTGATCAGCTGCTTGAAAAGAAGGCAGTATTCACTTGAACAAACAGAGTAGTCCCACAGAAGTGAATGGGGACACACCATAAATGTAATTACACTGCTCACCACTGCAATTGCTGCTGCAAGCAGTTAAACAGAGCAGAGAAGGCTACACTCTTCAAACAGCTGATTGGCGGCGTCACTTAGTGCCGCATGTCACTCTGCTCTTCTCAGTGTAGGGATAGGATGCTGTTGCTGTGAGGATGAGATTAGGGAAGAATTCTGGTGTACTTGGTGTTGTTCAATCTTCAAACTACAGTGATTATTGAGGGTGCTATGGTACATTTTTGTACCCAGCCCTGAGCCCAGTGACACTGAAAAATAACTTTTAATCCATCTGCTAGTTCGGTGGGCGTTGGCGACCATTTTTGCAAGTGCAGTACACTTGCAACTGCATGTGTGGCAGGGACATTACTTTAATTCTGTTCTGGTAGCTCATTGGAGGACAAATTCCCTTTTTTGGCCAGCCAAGTACCCCTGCGGCCTGCAGTGCATACCTGGCAGTGGAAATTATTCAATTACATTAGTCTGTCACATATTTTTGTGACCTAAAACAATGTATTCTGGAAACCTCTGTTTGGTTTAATGTTTATTTATTTTGGTTGGGCAATACACAGTGGGACACTATGTTTAAGAATTGTGCTATACTTTATTGGGGATTCAGAAAAGGGTTGTACAGTATTTGCAGAACTTTTCTGTGGGGTGATCTTTTAGCTAGAAATAATTTGAACACAATATGGCTGCCCGGACGGTAATGTACTGGAATGTGCAGGGGATTGGGAACCCAGGTGAAAGAATGGCATTCTTCTCCCACATGCGTAAATATAATCCGCATATACTTAGCCTACAGGAAACCCACTTAACGGTGGATACGGCAAGTAGGATTCAGAAGCCATGGATTCAGTGGGTGGCCAACGTCTTTGGTAACCCGCACTCTAGAGGAGTCTTCCTTCTCCGCTGGGAGCCCCATGCTGTAGAATAGGAATCAGAGGGGAGATATGTTTTTGTCTTTGCTAATGTAAATGGTGCTCCATATGTAATCTTGGCCATATATTGCCCCCCTCAGCCAATTTGTCGATTATGTAAACCACAGCCAGTTTTGCGGATCAGTACTCGCAGGCTAAATTGTTATGTATGGTGGACTTTAATATGGTCATGAATACCCAAAGAGACAGGTTCCATATCGGCACTGTATCTGTCTCCAATAATTATACCACTGTTTGTCTCCAGCTGGGTTGAGGAAATGGGATGTATAGATTTCTGGAGAGAAAAACACCATGACTCAGTAGAGTACTCTTGTTTTACTCCTTCTTGTGGGGCATTTTCGAGAATTGATTATCTGTTAGGCACCCCTAACATGTATACGGAGTTAGCAGATATCTTTTATGACCCCCAAGGTGTATCTGATCATGCTCCAGTGATTGCCAAGTTTCACGCACAGTATACAACCAACCCCCGACTAAACATGAGAATACATCTGTTCTGGCTCGCTTTTTTGGCGAACCATGGATAGCTGACCAACTTCAGGTGGAGAAAGGAGGAGCACTAAGCACTAGCATTAAAGAATCAGAATCCCTGTTTATCTCTGATCCCTCTGAAGTGAATAGGCAGGACTGGTTGCAGAAGGGAAGACTGTATATGATACACCTTCGGGAAAAGAGCAGCCGCAGGTTATTCTTTTTTAAACAACAAGCCTTTGAGATGAGAGATAAAGCACAAAAGATTTTGGCTTATATTGTTCATAGGAATACAGCTGCCCCGCCAGTTCTTCGCATACAGTCTCCTAGTGGTGAGATACAGAAATCCATTACAGGTATTGTGTCAGGTTTTAGAGAGTTCTACCGGGACCTGTATCGATCCCGGGTGTTTTACTTAGAATCTGAGCTTGACGCTTATCTCGAGGAGATTGTACACCCTAGGCTTACCGTCGACGACAGAAGTCTGCTAGAGTAGAAGTGTTGAGCGCGAATATTGGAATATCGAATTTTTTTAGCGAATATCGGCACTTCGCTAATTCGCGGATATTTCGAATATAGCGCTATAAATTCGCTATTTCGAATAATCGTTTATTTTTTTTTATTGTTACATTATTTTCTTTCTCACTTCCCAAAAGTAGTTCTTACCTGTCCTTAGGATTCGTGGCTTCCTGGCTGCTCCAGTCAGTTCCCGTTGCCGCTTCTGCCAACTTCCGTGCTCATGGAGCATGGGAATGTCTCCATACAAGAATGTACCGTCGGATTTGAGAATTACGTTGAAATCGCCATGCGATTAATATAACTTGAATTAATCGCATTGCGATTTCAACTTAGACCTGGTTTACTATGGTTGGCTTGGTAGAATTAGTGAAGATGACAAATGTATTCGTCATATTCCTCAAAACGAAGATAACGAAGTATTGTCCATCTTCGTTTTAGCTACCTATTCGTCATCTTCGCTAATTCTAGCAATCAAATAGGAAAGTTGACTATAGAGACAGCTGTGTTTAATTCGCTATGCGATTATATTATTATTATTATTATTATTATTATTATTATTATTATTATTATTATTATTTTAATAAATAGAATAATTATAATAATTATCAAGTATTATAATTATTCTATTTATTTGAAAAAAAGCAAAGTAATATAATCGCATAGCGAATTAAACACAGCTGTCTCTATAGTCAACCTTCCTATTTGATGATTGCTAGAATTATCGAAGTTGGAGAATACTTCGTTATCTTGGTTTTGAGGAATATGACGAATACATTCATCATCTTCGCTAATTCTACCAAGCCGATTGTTAGGAATATTCTTTTCTTTCCTTCTTATTGGTACCCCTGGTACTTGACTTCGGTATTCAGCTTGATTTGATTTTTATCTGGTGCCAGAGAGAGCGACGTTGACACAGGACACAATTAGGTGTTGTTCAAAGTCACTCTAAATCTTTAATGATCTGGTGAGACATATATAGTCCTTAATCCAATAACATTATGTTTAAGGTTACCAATCACAGAGTAACACACGTCTTAGCCAGCTACATATTTCAGTTATCTTATCTTTCATAATAGTCAAGGCTATATGTGAGCAAAACACTTAGGTCTTATGAAATAGTTTTCCAAGAACTCTTTACCCCTATGTGTTCCTGTGTGCGTGATGTACTGATGTATAGATAGTGATGAAATTTAAAGCTTATATACAAAAATGGACTTAGAACTGAAATATAACCCTTCAATCCCCTCTTAAAAACATCTACATATTTTTATATAATGTGGTTTTTCATTTTGTTCCTTTGTTCTTGTTTTTTCTTTCAAAATATTTCTGTAAATATTGTTGGTAATCCTCTGGAGACCCAGTTTTTTTTTTTAGGTATCTGAATGTATGCAGCTTGTGGTGTATCTGGGACTCGCCTACATCTTATAAATGTATTAATTAATGTGGGTATACATTGGATACAGCAACATATAATAATCAAGGAGGCAATTATGATCATAATACTAACAAATAATATTCTTAACCAACTCAAATTCGGCATCCAGCTCAATAACCAGTCCCACCAAAAGGATGAACCAACATCTGTCTTAATATTATTGGCTATGTCATGTAACGATTGAATATGGGACTGGATTGATCTGGAATGGTCAGATAAATTAAAGCAACATATTCCTTTAAAATCCTGACACCCTACATTATGTTTCAGCAACAAATAATCTACAGCAAATCTGTTTTCCAGCACTGCTCCTCGTATTCCTTGTAGATCTAATAGTATGTCTGATAAGGCGATAGAGGTATGATTCAGAGATTTGGCCAGGTCACATGCAATAGAATTTATAGTATGAGTATTATATATAGCCAGTCCGGGCACTCCTAATATAGAGGCGCCCAAACTTGTATATTCTGCACGGCTGAGAAGGGGTAGTGTAGAGTCACAGTTTTCTTATAAAGTCTTGGTAACTGATCTATAAGCTCTCCTGATAGGAGGTTGACTGGGAAGGGCTAAAGTCAGCCTGGATAATGCACAGGGACCTCCAATAACATTGGCATCAATGTAATTGTAAGTACTGTTACCACAAGACAAAAACCATCCTTTAGGGAGCATGATATTATAGGTAAAACTAGATGTCACAATGGTTTTGTTACAACTCATGGAATTATTCATGGAGCTAGCAGGTCTACTATTCTTTATACAGGTGTCATCAGTGTAATCATATACACTATTCTTAGGTAGTCCTTCTTTTATACCTTTATTGTCACAATATAAAGTCATGTCTTGGGAAAAAGTAAAACAGGTCTCTGCTGCAGTGATGTTAATAGTCATTATTCTAATATTATCCATGCCATTTTCTAATTTCTGACACTCCCCACAGAAATTATACAAAGGAATAAAAGATTGTGTATTGATAGCACTCGACCAGACTCCAAGGAGGGATTCATCGGGTGTAGGCAAAGCAACAACACATGTTTGTATAAGGTCTCGTGGACTCTGTAAATCTTTAAGGCACAATGAGCTAACATTTAGGGCCTTCACTATCCTGATTATACTATTCTGTTCAGAATAAGAGGGGCCAGGAACAAAAGGATCCTGCTCCTGAGTTCCTTTAGAGACTGTGTGATTATTTGGCGCACCACATAATAAAATCATCTTCTCTGGATGATAAATACAAGTGGTAATGAGTCCGATTGGCAAGAAAACACAAAGATTAATAATCAGCAGCAGACAAACAAATCTCCCAGAATATTGTGGGGTCTTCATATTCAGCCTGTGGCAAGGCTTCTTCTGAGCTCCCCTCTTTGTCTTTGTTGGACACTGGAGAAGAAGACTCAGGGACCCTTTTCATTCTGCTAGCATGAATCCAGATCGGAGCCTCCTCTGTGAGAATCGCTGTTCTAGTGACTGCTACCACCGTGGTAAGGGGTCCGAATGCCAGCTCCTTAGGATCTTTTCCTTTACGTAGTACCCTGACCACCACCGTGTCCCCAGCCCGGAAGGGGTGCGTTGATTCCTGTGGAAGAGAGGGAGACTTACAAGCAACTTTTTCTTCAGTTTTGCTAGGAACTTGAATCAGTTTTGTGACATATTCTTCCCTAATCTGGTCTATGTCGCCTTCCTGTACCACTAGAGGGTGACTTGCCCAAGGAGTTGGAAAGGGCCTACCCATAAGGATTTCAAAGAGTGACAGTCCTAACCTCTTATTGGGAGTCATTCTTATTTCTGCCAATATAATAGGTAGGATTTGTTTCCATTTCTCAAAAGTACCTGCTGTGGCTTTCCTAAGTTTGACTTTTTTGTTCGATTCATGCATTCTACAAGAAATTTTGGCTCAAAAGGGTGCATGTTGTTTTGATGCTGTTGTGCCCTACTCCGTGAAAATGTGCTATGAAAAGTGCAGCGCTGTGCTGGGGTATACATGGTTTCCCCTCTTTCCAGTTTGTGGATTTTTCTGCAAAACAGGGTAAACCCAGTCTTTTTCTTCTTCCTCTGTGGCATATCTCTGGAGCTCTGTCAGCATGTGTGTGGAGCTTAAGGATGGAGGCTTTAGGCAAGCCATTACCCAAGGGTCTGGTTCATGAATCCGATTGGGATGTTTTTGGGCCGTTTCTTTTGCCACCTTGTCAGCCAGGGCATTGCCCTGGGAAATCTTGTATTTTCCTCGAGTATGTGCTTTGCAATGTATAACAGCTATTTGTGAGGGAAGCTGGAAGGCGGCCAACAGATCATCTATAAGCTGGGAATGTGATATTTTCTTACCGTCAGCTGTGGTGAAACCCCTGCTTTGCCAAATTCCCCCATGGTCCCACACAACCCCGTGTGCATATCTGCTGTCTGTGTATATTGTGACAGGTGTGTTTTTGTGTATTTGACATGCCCTTGTAAGTGCTATTAATTCTGCAGCTTGGGCTGATTGCACATGAACGGGTTGTGACTCAAGGATAATATCTGGCAGCATCACTACTGCATATGCTGCACAATAGACGGTGTTGAGTGGACGTGAACATGAACCGTCTACAAACACTTCTGGTGCCTCTGGTATGGGGGTGGCTGACAAGTCTAGTCTGAGGAAGGTTTCGTATTCTAGTACCTTGAGACAGTCATGTTCATCTGGTAAAAAGTCTTCTGTCCCTTTTAGTCCTAGTAATGCATTTAGTATAGGTGCTGGTCCTGCCATATGTGAGGCATATTTAATCTGTAATGATGGATCACTGAGTAAAAGGACTTCATATCCTGACAATCTTTGTGCTGACATGTGCTGAGTATGAATACCTCTTAATAGTCCCACTACGTCATGGGTAGTATGCAAGACAGTGTGGTGTCCCAGTGTAAAGGGTGTGGCCAATTCCACCATCATCTCACAGGCCGCAAGAGTACGTAGACATGCCGGCATCCCTTGCACAGGGACAGGCATTACCTTTGCGAAAAAGGCACAAGGACGCAACTTTCCCCCATGTTCTTGAGTGAGTACCCCCACCATGGTTTTACAGTTTTGTCGTGCAAACATGTGAAATGGTAGGTTATAACCAGGTAGGCCCAATCCTGGGCTACACATCAATGAACATTTCACAGTATCGAAAGCATTCAACATTTCTTTTGACCATCTTATTAGCTCTGGGGATTCTTCCAGAGTGGCTTGCCTCAAAATTATGTCATAAAAAGAACAGTCGGGGATCCATTGTCTACAGTAGTTTATCATACCAAGAAAGGATAGCATTTCCTTCTTGGTGCGCGGGGTGACCAGGCCCGCAATAGACTGGATTCTCCCGGGACTGATTCTTCTTTTCCCCCTTATGAGGACAAAGCCCAAATATTCAACCTGCTGTTTGCACCACTGCAGTTTCTTTAACGACACTTTATGACCACATTCTGACAACCATTTCAACAAGGATATACCATCATGGTGCACAACAGTAGATCATCAACATACTGTATCAGGATGGAACCTTGGGGTGGGGGGGGGGGTGCCAGGGTTTTAAAGTGGCTTGGAGGAAAATGCTGTACACAACTGGTGAATCAGCATACCCCTGTGGCATTCTACCCCAGTTCAGTTGACGACCCTCAAAGGAAAAAGCAAAATGGAGTCGGGTACTCTTATTAAACAGACGGCTTCTGCGGGGATTGAGGAAAGGAGAGTTGTGACATCAGGAACCACCGGGGCTATGGGCACAATGAGATTGTTGATTGCCCTCAAATCCTGGACAAAGCGGGTAGTACCATCTGCCTTTGTCACAGGATTGATAGTGGTGGAGTAAGGTAAAATCACCTCCTCGAGGATTACTTTTTTCAGAAATTCTTCCATCATTGGCCGTAGCCCCTCAATATTTTCCTTGGACAGTGGGTATTGCTTTTGATACACCGGTGTGGCACCGGATTTAAGATTGGCTTGATAAGGTGTGCAATCAATCAGGCCCGTGTCATAGTCGCCCTGTGACCATAGTGAAGGGTTTAAGTCTCCTAGCTCAGGGTGGTCCTGTAAACTAACAAAAGTACATATAGCCAGGGTCACTATGGGCATGGTGGCTAAGTGAATACTTAGTCCGTTATTTTTTACTGTCACCCCCAAGTCCAACTTCACAAACAGGTCCCTTCTTAATAAACTTACAGGGCAATCTGGTATGATGCTGAAAGTATGGTCCGTAATGTATTCACCGTCCACTGTCTCTATTGGGGGGGCACTCGTTTTATATGTTTTAATTAATACCCCGTTGATTCCCATAGAAGGGTCAGACTTTCTTAAAGGTCCCTTGTACATGTCTTTGTTTAACACACTGGAGGTGGCCCCGCTGTCTACCATGAATCCTACCTTCCTTCCCGCAACTTTAAGCAAAATAATTGGTGTATCTTTTCAGTGGGTGGTGACCTGTGTGAAAGCTGGGGTGACTCCCTCCGGGCCCCGTCAGTAGGGTTGTTGATGATTCCAATCAATGGGGAACCTGGGCTGAGTCTGCGTACCCTGTCTATCTGTATTCTGTCCCCTTTGTGTCATGGGCTGTTGTTGGCTGTGTGCTCCCCGATTCTGCGTGTCTCTCCTGGGCATTGTGCACTGTCAAGCCCAATGTCCCTCCTGTCCACAGTTATATCAGCGGTTATTCATGGTTTGGAAGTCTTGGTTTCTATCATTTGATCTATGAAAGTTTCCTGCTGTCTTTTGTTTCTCCCTCTCCCTCTGTTCCCTGCATACAAATGTATGAGTGCAGTGGATTTGCTAATGTCGAAACACCCTGCGGCTTCCTTTTCATAAAGGTGTTTTTAAAATTGATCTATGCTGTATGAAGTCCACGTGGAGACGTTCTGTTTTACTGTAAGCATTAGCCTATCAGATAGATTGTTAATAAATGTGGAAATAATTAGACTGTAATTCTGGAGAACCGTTAGCCCTGCCTCCAATTTCCAGCAATCCATAAATCTCCTTCAGAAATCAGTAACGCTTTCTGAGGGTTTTTGCTTACATGCTATGGCTACTGGGAGTGAAGACTTTTGTTTAAATACCTCTATCATGTGTTCTTCTATCACCCTCCATATTAACTGTTGTCCGTGCTCAGTGTTACAGATATAGTCCTTTGTGTTAGTATTGGGGTCTATTTCTGGTCATCTATGTCCAAAGCCTTTTCATTCAGTTGATTACAAACCTTCAAAAAAGGCATGGATGTCTCAGGTCCCCTGGTCTCACTATCCTTTTCCTCTTTTCCCTTGTTCCTTACATTATATCTCTATACAGTTGGGGGTGTGGGTTGTTTACTAACTGCATGTCCTGCTATTATGTGACTGGCTGCTATTAAATCCTCTTCATCATTTTTATATTGCTGTAAGGACAGGTAGAGAGGGAGGGTTGTGAGAGGGGGTGGTAGGGGCGCTGAACAGTTAATTTTATGTACATCTGAAGGTGGGGGATACATCTGATGTTTTTATCATTTTCCTTCTTAGTCTGTATCTTATGTAGTTTTCTATCGTCTTTTGATCTTTTAAAACCTTTTGTCTTGCACATGTTGGGGTCATAACAGTGGGGAGCTATCTCTAGTCATTGTTATCCTCCTTTCTGCATATAATCCATATCCCATGAAGGGTCAGGTTTAAAATACGGTCAGGCGGCAGTGTCGCCTAAGCATAGACCCTTGACCATGTCCATGTGATATATGCTACTGTCTCCTTCCCTGGGAAAGGGGTCTGCCACTTCCATTGCCTCTGTCCACCCTGCCAAATTATCTACCCATGGGTTAACAAGGTAATATTTTGTAGGACTGACTTGGGCAACATATTATTTACATGTTTCTCCTGGTTCTCGTATAGGGTATTCTGTTTTAGATGTTTGACTACCCATTATCAAAACTTATTTTCTTACAAAAATAATTCAAAACAGTAATAGAAAAAACAAAACAGAATGTTAGTCTTGGGACGACAGCTGTACACTTACGACCCAGCCTGTCACTTCCCCTTTTATAACTATGTTAGACGAAACAACTTATCATGCAAAACTTCTACAATTATCAAACAACTTATCATGCAAACTTCTACAATTATCAAACAACTTATCATGCAAACTTCTACAATTATCAAACAACTTATCATGCAAACTTCTACAATTATCTTATTAAGAATCAAATCAAAGACAGGGTTCAGACCGCGCGTTTAAATAGAAAGTCCCAAAGACAGTTCACCTCTCCCTCCAGAAAATGCTGAGGTCTGCAGATATCCTATGTTCTGATATCCTGCAATTTTTTAAAAGATACACAATAGTGAAGTTCCGTAAGGCTCCTACCCTTTTGTTGCGCACAGATTATACTCACAAAGGTGACAGATTTTTCAGGCACATCAAAAATTGCTGCAACTTCAGTCCTTTAGGCTGGGAACACACCTAGGCGTTTCTGAATCGTGCGTATGACGCGCGTTTTACGCGTGTTTTTGGATGCGCGTTTTTGTCTCTAAGAAACGCGCGTCATACGCGCGATTCAGTGAATCTCCCCTATGGCAACATTGTCCATAGGCGCGTTAAAATGCCCCAAAGAAGCTCATGTACTTGTTTGGGCGTTGGGCGTTTTGCAGCGCGTTCAAACGCGCTGTAAAACGCCCAAATGTGAATCATGCCCATAGGGATGCATGGCTCTTCACATGTTGAGCGTTTTTCAGCGCGTATGAACGCGCTGAAAAACGCTCAGGTGTGTTCCCAGGGTTATGGAATCAGAAGGCACACTCTCACAGTGGCAGGAAAGGATATAGCGTGGACTTAGGAACACTCCAACAAAAGAGGAAGCTTCCTTTTTCTCAGAGACTGCAAATGAGAAGCCCTCCAGCCATAGTGAGGATCCGATGATTTCAACAAACTCTTTATTATAAAGGTACTTACAAACAGATTCTTTCAAATCACATTAAAATCCCAGCGTATGTCCTCTCGCCCGCGTATGTCCTCTCGACAGCGTCCTTACAGCACCCCAAAAAGCCCCTTTTAGGGCTGGTACATAACTGTTGTTGTTTTTTTTAACTATATATATTATATTGCTGTTGCCTGCCCGTGTGTGAGAGGCCGCAGGCCCACAGACTGTACTGTGTGCAAACTACTCATATAGGGTGGCACAGCACCTTGCAAATAAAAAAGTCATTTAATTTTTACCCTTTAATATAATTGCAGTTGCCTGCCAGTGTGTGTCAGGCCCAGTGACTATACTGTGCCCACTGCCCACCACTCATATCGGGTGGCACAGTACCTTTCAGATAAAAATGTAATTTAAATTTTACCCTTTAATATATTTGCAGTTGCCTGGCAGTGTGTGTCAGGCCCACTGACTGTACTGTGCCCACAGTCAGTGCCCACCACTCATATGGGGTGGCACAGTACCTTGCAGATAAAAAAGTCATTCAATTTTTACCCTATAATATAATTGCAGTTGCCTGCCAGTGTGTGTCAGGCACACTGACTGTACTGTGCCCACTGCCCACCACTCATATAGGGTGGCACAGTACCTTGCAGATAAAAAAAATAATTTAATTTTTACCCTTTAACATAATTGCAGTTGCCTGCCAGTGAGTGTCAGGCCCACTGAATGTACTGTGCCCACTGTCAGTGCCCACCACTTATATTGGGTGGCACAGTACCTTGCAGATAAAAAAGTCATTTAATTTTTACACTTTAATATAATTGCAGTTGCCTGCCAATGTGTGTCAGGCACACTGACTGTACTGTGCCCACTGCCCACCACTCATATAGGGTGGCACAGTACCTTGCAGATAAAAAGTCATTTAATTTTTCCTCTGTAATATAATTGCAGTTGCCTGCCAGTGAGTGTCAGGCCCACTGACTGTACTGTGCCCACTGCCAATGCCCACCACTCATATCGGGTGGCACAGTACCTTGCAGATAAAAAAAGTCATGTAATTTTTTCTCTGTAATATAATTGCAGTTTCCTGCCAGTGAGTGTCAAGCCCACAGACTGTACTGTGCCCACTGCCCACCACTCATATTGGATGGCACAGTACCTTGCACGCATAATACCACGTAGTATCCGCTGCTGCTTCCTTCGCTGAGTTGTCAGATACAAGTGAAGCGGTTGATGATGACGATGTGTCCGTGGATGAAAAGTGGGTGCCCGCTAGCAGAGAAGAAGAACAGGGGGAAAGTTCAGATAGGGAGACAGAGAGAAGGAGGAGACGAGTTGGAAGCAGGGGGAGGTCGTCGCAAGGAGCTAGTGGCACAGTCAGACAGCATGTATTGGCACCTGGGGTCAGCCAGACAGCATGCCAATCAACGCATGCTGTTGCCACCACTAGAATGCCGTCATTGCAAAGCTTAGCAGTGTGGAATTTTTTGTGTGTGTCTGCCTCTGATAACAGCGATGCCATTTGCAACCTGTGCCAAAAGAAACTGAGTCGTGGGAAGTCCAACACCCACCTAGGTACAACTGCTTTGCGAAGGCACATGATCTCACATCACAAACGCCTATGGGATCAACACATGAGTACAAGCAGCACACAAATTTAAAGCCACCATCCTCCTCCTGGTCCAGCATCTTCAGCCACGTCAACCACTGCTGTCCTCCTTGCCCCCATTTCAACCACCCGCCACTCCGCCTCTCACCATTAGCAGTTTCTGCTCATTTTCCCACAGTCAGGTGTCTGTCAAGGAAATGTTTGAGCGTAAGAAGCCAATGTCACAGAGTCACACCCTTGCCCAGCATCTGACAGCTGGCTTGTCGGAACTCTTAGCCCGGCATCTTTTACAATACAAACTGGAGGAGTCTGAGGCCTTCAAAAAATTTGTAGCTATTTGTACACTGCAGTGGAAGGTACCCAGCAAAACATTTTTTTCACAAAAGGCAATTCCCAACTGTACTCTATTGTGGAAAAGGAAGTCATGGAATGTCTGGCACACAGTGTTGGGGCAAGGGTCCATCTGACCACTGATAGCTGGTCTGCAAAGCACGGTCAGGGAAGGTATATCACATACACTGCGCATTGGGTAAACCTGCTGACGGCTGCCCAGCATAGAATGCGTGGCTCTGCAGTGGAGTTGCTGACACCACCACGACTTGCAGGCAGGCCTGCTGCCACCTCCTCTACTCCTCCTACTCCACCCTCTTCGCTAACCTCTTCAGCTGAGTCCTCTTCTGCTGCTGCGTCTTTCTCCACAACAAATGCACCCCCCTCAGCTCCCCGGGGGGCTATTCCACATCCACGATACGATAGTGTCACGCCATCTTGGGGTTGACTTGCCTGAAAGCATAGAGTCACACTGGACCAGCACTCCTGTCTGCCCTGAATGCACAGGTGGATCAGTGGATAACCCCACACCAACTGGAGATCGGCAAAGTGGTGTGTGACAACGGAAGCAATCGGTTGGCGGCATTAAAATTGGGCAAGTTGACACATGTGCCGTGCATGGCACAAGTGTTGAATCTGATCGTACAACACTTTGTGTATAAGTACCCAGGCTTACAGGACGTCCTCAAGCAGGCCAGGAAGGTGTGTGGCCACTTCAGGCATTCCTACACAGCCATGGCGCACTTTTTCGATATTCAGCCGCGAAACAACATGCCAGTGAGGCGCTTGATTTGCGCCAGCCCAACACTTTGGAATTCAACACTCCGAATGTTCGACCGCTTGCTCCAACAAGAAAAAGCCGTCAACGAGTATTTGTATGACCCGGGTGCTAGGACAGCCTCTGCGGAGCTGGTTATTTTTTTGGCACGTTACTGGACGCTTATGCGCAATGCCTGTAGGCTCATGCATCCTTTTGAGGAGGTGACAAACCTAGTCAGTTGCACCAAAGGCACCATCAGCGACCTCTTCCCATTTGCTTTCTTCGTGGAGCGTGTCTGCGAAGAGTGCTGGATCAGGCCGTAGATGAGCATGAAAAGGAAGAGTTGTGGTTACCATCACCACCAGAAACAGCCTTATCATCATCACTTGCTGGACCTGCGGCAATGCTGGAAGAGGAGTATGAGGAAGAGGAGTCAGAGAAGGAATGTGGCTTTGAGGAGGAGGAAGACCAACCACAGCAGGCATCCCAGGGTGCTCGTTGTCACCTATCTGGGACCCGTGGTGTTGTACGTGGCTGGGGGGAAGAACAGACCTTCAATGACATCAGTGAGGACGGGGAATGAAACATGAGTAGCTCGGTATCCAACCTTGTGCAAATGGGGTCTTTCATGCTGTCATGCCTGTTGAGGGACACTCGTATAAAAAGGCTGAAGGAGGAGAACAACCTGTACTGGGTGGCCACGCTACTAGACTCCCGGTATAAGCAGAAAGTGGCTGAAATGTTACTGAATTCCCGGAAGTCAGAAAGGATGCAGAAGTTCCAAAACAAGTTAAAAAGTATGCTTTACACAGTTTAAGTATAAGGGTGATGTCAGAGCACAACGGGAATCTAACATGTGAAGAGGTGAAAGTAATCCTCCTCCTACTACAACCATGACGGCAATGACAGGACGCTTTACAGACGTGTTGTTGATGGAGGACATGCAGAGCTTTTTAAGTCCTACGCATCGCCACAGCCCTTCGGGATCCACCCTCAGAGAACGACTCGACCAACAGGTTGCAGACTACCTCGCCTTAACAGCAGATATCGACACTCTGAGGAGCAATGAATCCCATAACTACTGGGTGTGCAGGCTTGACGTGTGGCCTGAGCTATCCCAATTTGCGATAGAACTTCTGGCCTGCCCCGCTTCAAGTGTCCTGTCAGAAAGGACCTTCAGCGCAGCAGGAGGTATATTCACTGGCAAGAGAAGTCTCCTAGGTCAAAAACGTCTAGATTACCTCACCTTTATTAAGATGAATGAGGCATGGATCACGAAAGGACTGACAGTGGGGGATGCATTTGACTAAAAAAGGCCTGATGAGATGAGCTGCCTTGGGCTAAAAATGGTCCCCACGCTGCTGTATTTAATCTCTGCATGCCAGATGACTTGTGTGACTTCTCCGCCACCAACTAGGGTTCAAGCCGCAATGTTTTAGTACACTTTCTGCCTTGAAAACATAAATTTTTCCGGCCGCTGCTACAGTAGTGGCTGCAACAATGGCTCATTTTTCAGGCATGTGTACATGACTAATTTTCTGGCCTCTGGTGCTGCACTATGGCTGCAAAAACAAAACAAAAAAAAGGCACATACATGTGTCAATTCCCCTTCGTGATCATTACCTTTTTGTGGTGAAGGGGCTTGCGTATCACAATGAAGCGATCACCTCTATGAGTGTGTTGGCAATGTTGGCACACCCCAGATGATAAGGTCGTTGCTTCATTGTTAACAGATTAAAAGCGATGGGCTGGATAATTTTTCATAGAAAAAACATACATTTTCTTTGTGATCATCTAAGGTGATCATTAAAGCCTACTAGGCCAACAATGGGCCCACACTGCAGAATCATTGTTTTCTGGGTCACTTAACTGTCACTGAACTACATCAGCAGGACCATAGGCTTTGAAAAACCGCCATCGCCTGCAATCTCCTGAACGTGCGCACGATTACAGTCATCACTACACCAAGATTGACGCATAGTGGAATAAAATTTATGTCATGAGTGTGTCAACTATTGACAACTCTTTGCAGTTGTTTGCGGTGCGTTAAACGGGGAATTTGGTCTGTCAGAGTTTGGTCTGTCACTGTGAAGCGGGCGTAACCCTTATACTACCTGATTGATACAACATCATACCTGATCGTATACACACACTATGTTTTAAAGCACGTTATCCCAAACTATTTAGGAATGTCAGGCGATTTATGTCCTTTATGGATTAAAGCCCGACAGTCACAGTCCAGGTGATAATCCCCCTGAAACAACTTTTCCATCACTATTGTGGCCAGAAAGAGTCCCTGTGGGTTTTAAAATCCGCCTGCTTATTGTAGTCTATGGCGGTTCGCGAACATTTGCGGAAGTTCGCGTTCGCAATTGGAAAATTTTATGTTCGCGACATCTCTACATATAACTGAAAGGCAAATATATATTTATTTGCCTCTAATACGCGCCAAAAAGGTCTGTAATTTTCTTACTTCAACACACAATGTCAAATCCTTTTTTTTGTGCTACTAATACACGCTAAAAAGGGCTTTAGAACACATAACTGCAACTCTGAACAGCAAATACATATTTTTCTTGCCACCAATACACGCCAAAAAGGGCTTTAGAACATTAAACTGCACTGCTGAACGGCAAATATTTTTTTTTTGCCACTAATACACACCAAAAAGGGCTTTAAAACATATAACTGCACCGCTGAACGGCAAATACATATATTTCTTGCCACTAATACACACCAAAAAGGGCATTAGAGCATAGAATTGCACTGCTGAACAGTAAATATACTGTATATATTTTTTGACACTAACACACACATTAGAAACGGCTTTATAACATATAACTGCACCATTAAAGGGAAAATTATATATGTTTTTTTGCCACTAATACACACCTAAAAGGGCTTTAGAACACACTTATACTCGTATACTTACACTTGTGGTCATGGCTACGGCCAACGATGCTTGATGAACCCTAGGGAGATAAACATCAATAACAACCTAACCCGGCTAGCCGTGTGCTAGCTAAACCTAACTTAATGGCTTGAATTGTGCCCTTAGCCATAGCCGTGGGTAGGCCTAAAAGGGGGCATACCCTGTGGAAATGAAAAGAGAAGGGAGGGAGGGTGGGGCACCTGAAGAACACACGCCCAGGAGTGAGGCAGTGGCTTGTTTAAGAAGAGCCTCCGCCCCTCCCACAAATGCAGGCTGACCAATCAGCCTTAATACTTGTGGTCATGGCTACGGCCAACGATGCTTGATGAACCCTAGGGAGATAAACATCAATAACAACCTAACCCGGCTAGCCGTGTGCTAGCTAAACCTAACTTAATGGCTTGAATTGTGCCCTTAGCCATAGCCGTGGGTAGGCCTAAAAGGGGCAAAAGCCAAGCCAAGTAGGTTATAAAGAAACAATGAAAGTGCAAACAAATCCGTGACCAACTGTAAGGCATCGGCAATCTTGACCGCACATTCAGGAAGTATGCGGCAAAACCATAAGAAGACGTACATCACAGCTTGCAAATGACGAAACCGTAGACATGATGCTCGATGTTGCAGATAGTGCCCGAAGCGGAATGAAGGAATGGGAATACGCTGTGGAATGGAGCATGAGATATTAACTGAATCTGGTGACCTGTGGTTCTAGTACTGACAATTGCCCTGGCCTCCGGAGTTTGTGGAACCGAAAGAGAAACCTGCCTGCCTAGACTATGCAAGAAGTGAGGGGCAAAAGAAACCATTAAAGTAGGAAGGGAATCTTTGAATAGTTCCCCAGACATCAACTATCTGCTTGCCATGTCCCCTGCATTCTTCTGTGAACCCCTGAGAACGGTTTTCCTGGTTCAGGATTAAACCAACCTGGTATCTGAGTCTACCATTAACCTACGTGGCCCGAATACCGTGGCAGGCGAATATGGTTGAAAAATGTGACCTGACCAACATGGCAGGTGACCCTAAAGATTTGAGCTCCAGTAATTGAAGTGTGATCCTGGAGCATGGCAGACACTGGACATTAATAAGGTGTAACACCTAAAGAACGTAAGGAGCAGGAAACTTAGTTGAGTAACAAGTGAACCTGACTGAACCCCGCAGGTGACAGACTTTAGTTTAGAACATGGGCCGTATGCAGGTGATCAGGGAAGCAGATATGAATGTGAGACATTTGGGCCCAATCAGCCTGGAACCATGGATGGACAACCAACCAGGCAGGACTGAAAACAGGTAATCGGACCCCGCAGCCATGGAGCCGAAGCAGTCGTCGGACCCCGAAGCCATGGGGCCGAAGCAGTCGTCGGACCCCGAAGCCATGGGGCCGAAGCAGTCGTCGGACCCCGAAGCCATGGGGCCGAAGCAGTCGTCGGACCCCGAGCCATGGGGCCGAAGCAGTCATCAGACCCCGAAGCCATGGGGCCGAAGCAGTCGTCGGACCCCGGCCATAGGGCCGAAGCAGTCATCAGACCCCGAGCCATGGGGCCGTAGCAGTCGTCAGACCCCGAAGCCATAGGGCCGAAGCAGTTGTCGGACCCCGAAGCCATAGGGCCGTAGCAGTCGTCGGACCCCGAGCCATGGGGCCGAAGCAGTCGGTGGACCCCGAAGCCATAGGGAAGGTACAGTACCTTCCCAACAAACAAAAGAACAACTTGTAAAACATGGTAGGCCCACTGGCCTCCGCTGAGAAGCTGTTTTGTTGAACTAGGCAGGAGACCAATCTGAGTGAATGCAAACCAGGAGTAAAGGAGACCAATCTGAGTGAACACGAATCAGGATTTAAAAGAAATTTTTTATTTTTATTTTTTTCCCACACCACCGAGGAAAAACGTACGCCTGAAAAGAAAGCAGCCATGTTTACCGAGAGAGTACTAAGCAGTGGGTGCGGAGTGCCCCGTTAAGACTACTGAGTGTAGCAAGTAACATGAGAATGCAGTTTTGAGTGGGAGCCGAATGTAACACATGGTGTAACAGCAGATGGGTGAATGCCGCTCAGGATGTGAGTAACAATGTATGAGCGCTGCTCTGAGTATGGCTAGAGTATGAAAACATGGTATAACGCCGACGTAAGAATGCAAACTGAACGTGAGCGGACTATTAACGTGAAGCATCTGCGGACACATGAACACAGCTTTAGTAGTGAATGGAGTAGAGGACAGGATGTAAAAGTAGACATGCGGACGCAGCTTTGGATGTGAATGAATATTAACTCGAAGTGACAGCCAACATGGAAAGCAGCTCTGGCGAGTGGGGTATAAAACCTGTTGTAGCAGTAGAAGTGTTAACACAACTCTGGGTATAGGCAGAGCAAACAATTGGTATAACAGCAGCTCTGGTTGTGAATGGAGCGTGACACATGCTGTGAAAATGACATGAACGCAGCTCTTGAAATGGGCCTGGAAAGAACCTGTAGTAACAATGGACGTGTGAACGCAGCTCTGGGTGTGAGTAGAGCAAACATGATATGCCAATAGACGTATGGACGCAGCCCTGGTCGTGAATTTGACTGCGTAAGTGTGAAGGCTCCTTTGTGAGTGAGCCGAGAACGAAAATAGGTATAACAGCAGCTCTAAATGTGAGTGGAGCATGAACATGATGTGACAGCGAACGTGAATGCACCTCTGAAAACAAGCCTCGTATGACCTGTTGTAACAGCAGACATGTGAACGCAGCTCTGACTGTGAGCAGAGCAAACATGGTATACTAGCCGACGCATAAACGCAGCTCTAACCACACACAACAACATGATGCAACAGCCAAGTGTGAACAGCCAACGGGTGAATGCAACTCGAATGTGATTGAAGTATGAAGCATGATGAAAATAGCAGACATGTGGACACAGCTCCAGTGAGCAGAGAGTAAAACATGTGTAAAGCAAAATGTAAAGCCCGTCTGGAACGAGCAGCGCGAAAGTGATGGACAATAAAAGACGTGCGGATACATCTGAGGGTGTGAGGCGTATAAAGCGAGGTGCAAGCAGGTATAAGACAGAAGTAGAGCCGAACGTGGAACTGCCGCTCAGAATAAGAGCAGAGCATAAAGTGCATCAGGGTTTTAGTACATAAAGCAGGGAAAAACATGAAGTCTAAAGATGGTGGTGGCTGGGAGAAGGGGAGTCACATGGCAAGGAACAGCTACAGCAATAGGTCAAACAACAGCTGAGTCTGATGTTCAATCATGACGTCACATGCAGCCCGGGTGACTGTTCCCTAACTGCGTATAAGCTGAAGTAATTTTCCATGCGACAAACAAGCGACGTAAATTTGCAAGATATACCGGAACTAATTCCTATTAATCAAACAAACGAGGTTGAAAGAAGAAGAAAAAAAAATAAAAAATATAGAAATTTTTTAGCACCAACAAAACAAACCTGAGGCAGAAGATTCTGAGGCGAAGCCTCCGTTCGCTAGAAAAGTCGGGTTCCGACCAGCCAGGAGGGATGGCCACGGCCCAACTTACTTACGTATTACCCCGCGTGCATTGCTACGATAGCAGAGAAAACAAAACCTCCGTTCTGGCTCCATGCTGCAAAGAAAGAGATCCTGCCACCAGAGAAGCTAGTTCACTAATGACACCCAGCAGCACCTGTGCACCTGAAGAACACACGCCCAGGAGTGAGGCAGTGGCTTGTTTAAGAAGAGCCTCCGCCCCTCCCACAAATGCAGGCTGACCAATCAGCCTTAATACTTATACTCTCCACAAAAGGCTTTAGAACATATACCTGCACCACTGAATGGCAAATAATATATATTTCTTTGCGACTAATATATGCCAAAAAGGGCTTGAGAACATATAACTGCACCATTGAACGGTAAATAATATATTTTTTTGCCACTAATGCACGCCAAAAAGGGCTTTAGAACATATAACTGCACCGCTTAACAGCAATTATATATTTTTTCGACACAAATACACGACAAAAAGGGCTGTAATTTTCTCACTGCACCACACAACGGCTTATACGCCCCTTTTTCTCACTAATACAAGCCAAAAAGTGCTTAAGAACATATAACTGCACCGCACAAGGGCAAATAAGACATAGAAATAATTCCTTGTAATAAATCATGGTAATGGCTGTATCAAACAGCACTTGCACCCCAATAACAAGAATGGTTTACTGGAATTACAGAGTTGTATGACAGCAATTTAGATCCGCAGACAGTGTAGCAAGGAGCAGTAGGATTGTTCCTATTACCCAGGCTGTAAACTCCCCTACTGTTCCCTGTTCTGCTTCAAGACTGTGTAATATTTCCTCCCTATCCTTTCCCTACACTTCTAATGCTCTTTCCCTGAACTTCTATTGAGCAAAATATAGCAGAATTTTTCCTGCAATTTGCATCGAATTCCACTTCGTCAACTTCGATTCGCTCATCTCTAGCAGAGAGTAAAAAAGTAAAAACGCGAAGACGGAAAATCACAGGGTCCTCTAGGGGTTAAAAGCAACATGTGCAGAGACATTATTCATGCAAATGTTACCACTGGATGCATTTCTGGAGTGTAATAATATTATAGGCTACAGCTACTAGAGAGGGGTCATTGATCCAGGGAGTTATTCTGATTGCCTGATTGGAGTCGGGAAGGAATTTTTTTCCCCTTAAGTGGGGAAAATTGGCTTCTGCCTCACAGGGGTTTTTTGCCTTCCTCTGGATCAACTTGTAGGAAACAGGCCGTACCGGATGGACAAATGTCTTTTTTCGGTCTTATATACTATGTTACTATGTTACTAAAATTAGAGATGAGCGAATTTTTCAAAAATTTGTTTTGCCGGTTCACCGAATTTTTGGGGAAGAATTTGGTTTGATACAGATATATTTGTGGCGGATTATGTAAAACAATGGCTATATGCTGGCTGCAGAGAGCCTTTATGGTGGTGTAGCACACTATTCCTTGCAGTAACACGCATAGGGAGTCTGCTTAGGAAGTGAAATAATACTGTGAGTCCGTATGACATGCAGATGACAAGCGTCGCTGTTAGAATCACTGCACACTTCACTTATTTGGGCAATCATGGTGCCAAAACTGACCAAATAACTCAAGTATGAACTCAGCCTTACAAGTCAATGTTAGCGTCAAGAAGAAGGGCACTCCTTTTACACCGCTATCAACTGATTCCACATAAATGTCTACAGAACCTGTTCTATTAAACGCTTATAAAGTATAGCCCCCCTGACAGAGTGGAGAGGGTGTCAGCATTAAGGTTGTATTGATGTCACTGATTAATTTTCCCTTCCTCTGATCCGTCAGAACAATAACCCCCAAAAAACATATCCTGTCTGTGGAGCATCCGCAATTACTCGGTCAGCATTTGCTTAATTATTCATCATATTGCTATTGCCAAATAAAACTGGAGTGGATCTAAAACAGAGATGAGACGTGAATGGAATATTTGCATGTCTTATGTGTTTTGTACCCAATCCTGCTTTTGGCTACTGAATGATAAGCCAATTCTGTTGGGATCATACAGGCCTTACAGCTGCTACACAGACAGGATCTGTTGTTCATCTAATTTTTCCTTCCTTCCTACTAACAGATCAGAAGACAGGTCAAATAAATGATAATGTCAGCCAGGCCAAAATTGTGATCCAGAAATAGTGGCCCAGTCATGAAGTTGGGAGGGTGGGAAGAGCATAAGAAGTCCACAGAGTGGCCCTATGACATAGTGGTGAGGTGGAAGCAGCATGAGGAGGCCACAGAGTGGCACAATGACAGTGTGGAGGTTACGGCAGCATCAGGAGGCGACAGAGAGGCACAATGACAGAGTCTGGAGGTGGCGGCAGCAGCAGTAGCAGCATCAGGAGAAGGCCACTGAGAAGCACAATGACAGAGTCTTGAGTTGGCGGCAGTATGAGGAGGCCACCGAGTGGCACAATGACAGAGTGTGGAGGTAGCAGCCTCAGGAGAAGGCCACCGAGTAGCACAATGACAGAGTCTGGAGTTGGCAGCAATATGAGGAGGCCACAAATTGGCAAGGTGACGTAGTGTGGATATGGCATCATCATCATGATACCACAGAGTGGCAAGGTGACATAGTGTGGATATGGTAGCAGCAGCATCAGGATACCACAGAGTGGCATGGTGACATAGTGTGGAGATGGCAGCAGCAGCAGGATACCACAGAGTGGCAAGGTGACATAGTGTGGAGATGCCAGCAGCAGCATCAGAATACCACAGAGGGCCAAGGTGACATAGTGTGCAGATGGCAGCAGCAGGATACCACAGAGTGGCAAGGTGACATAGTGTGGAGATGGCAGCAGCAGCAACATCAGGATACCACAAAGTGACCCGGTGACAGAGTGGGGCGTGGGTGGCAATACAAGTACCTGCTGATAAAGGTGGGTGAATAAAGGAGCACTTGGCATCAGATGTGTGGCATCAGGCGGGTGGCAGCATCAGAGTAGTAGCTTAGGCAGGTAGCCAGAAGAAACCAGTCTCTTTTTTCATACATCTCTACCAAAAATATAAAAAAAAACATTTCAAAGGGGTAGGAAAAATTTGGCGAAATGAGCCTATGGAACTCTGACACACATCAGACACACAAGTCATATGCATGGAGCCTATACAATAGCACAAAGAGTAAAACAAAGTGAATGCAGATTTACTTTGCCACTAGAACATATTTTATGCTTAGGGATGCTCCAAAGGGTATTATCTAAGTTTCCCCTGAGGTCTTCACTCTTTATCCCTTGTACAGTGAATTGGACTAGACTGCAAAGGGAACTTCCAGGCTGGTACCTCTTGAAGTAGTCTTATCTGAAGTGTGCCGAGTACTGTGGGATCAGTCAGAAAGGTATTCCGGAACAGGATGGAGTCAGGGCAGGAAGAGTACGAGCAATCTTAGAAACGGTCCAAAGTCAGAGCGGATAGCTAAGGATTAGTACTGAGATCAGGCAAAAGTCAGGTCAGGCAACGAAGGGTCAGATCAAGAAGTCAGACAGTAGTTAGTAAACTGCTAACAAACACATGGCACCTTAGCAGGTAAATAGCAAGCTAGAACCTATTGTCAGGCACCCTTTCACAGGGAAGGATACCTAAATACCCTAAGGCAGCCAGCCATAGGCTAGCGAGAAAGAGCGCATAGCCTATTGGCTATGAGGGACATTGACAAGAAGTAGGCTTAAGCCTGCAGATGGAAATGCAGTGCTAATCTTGCAGCTATGACCACTAGGTAGGGAGAGGAAGACATGGGCAGGACCCAGCAGCCAGACCTCTAGGACAGTGGAGTGGGTGAGCAAGGTGGAGGCCATGCCCACCAGCACGGGCAGAGTGGCGGTGAGCATGCACCTCCACCAAAACAAAGAGCCCCTAAATCTGTACTACGGAGCCACAGATACAGATGTTCTCAATAATTCTTTGGGCAAATTTCTTTTGTAATTTGGCTTCCAATGACGAATTCCACTTCTTTGGGTGTTTTGTTATGGCTCTGTATGACTCAGAGCTTGTATAAAGTCATAGTACAACCATGTACATAATGCCTTAAACTTTTTCTGAAGTAAGTTATTGAATTACAGGCTGTTACCTACAGGTGACACTTCAAAGTGAGGGATGTTTTGTTGTTCTATAGGAGATATTCTGTTAAATCTGTTGAATATAACCTTCATAATAATCTGTGATTCACATTTTACTAGCCCGATTTTAAGTTGCTTTATAACCCCTGTATTCACATTTTCCTACATAGACAGCTCACAATAATTATAGTAAATACCCCATGTTAATAGATACATAATACGTTGTTTATATTTTATTTTTACGGAAACACTGTCACAAAGCCTCCAATCTTATACTGGAAGCGCTGAGAACAATTCTATTTATTCTCATGGAAGTTAATAATGGTGCATAGACCCGTTAAATGATGTAAACAGGCAGAAGCAGAACACCAAAAACATTAAGAAACTGCATAACTAATATACGGGCAAATTGAGCTTAATTTGTTTTCTTGACAGGTGATTACTCATCAGCATTTTACTGTTATTTTCAGCAGAAGTTTATGGATTTTGGCTTAATGTGTTCCTGCCCTCCGAATATGTGAATTGATTATTTTATGTTTAATTTTATAGACTCTACTTTAAGATATTTATCTAGTGATATTAAAGGAGAACAGATATTTTGTACCATTATAGGCCAGTCGATCTAGGAAGACTTTACTTGAAGTCAGTAAAGAGTCATCATAAGTGTCAAGGATAGTTGTATAGGAACATACAGGAAAAGCCAGCATCCAATGTCACAAAAAAATAATTTTGTTTTATTGAATGATAATGAATGGTAATGTTGTGATTTCATTTTTACAGCTGTTTTATTGAATCCTCAAATAAAAATACATTAGCGTTTATAAAATTCGTTTAGAGTTTGGATTTAATGACTCCATCTGAAGATTTGATCCAGGAATGAATGAATACATTTGACCTAAATCAAAAGTGCTCAGTTTGCTTGATAAGTTGGGCATGAGACACTGGGGTGTCCTAGGACTGTATCAAATTTATTTTATACTCTTTAAGGCAAAGACAGCATTGGTAATGTCAAAGTGAGAGTGACATATATTGTTATGGATAAACTCATGGTTAATAGTGACAACAAGCAGTCTGTTTAAAAACCGACTTCATAATATGTCCAGTCAGGTTAGCTACACAATGTTAAAAAAGAAAATGAAGAAACTTTGTAACAGGTTTATTGGGAAAAAAGGCAAAATTAGACAGTCTGTACCAAAAATATATACTGACCATGACACTGCAACCATGATTCTTTAAAATCAGCAGTTCAGATCTTTCTAGATATAAATAAGCTGCTGGCTGGCTCCTGAACATTGGAAAAAAAGGAGAGCTTTAGCTTTAAATAGCAATGCAAGCACAGGATTGTTATTGGCTGGCATTTGTAATGTTACATACAGAATATTAAATAACCATTCTATTATTCAATCTATCTAACTAATCTCTAAATCTCTCCCTATAAGACCCTGAACTCGCTATATTGGTTGTGTGTCTAAAGATAACTGTCTTTCTTTGCCTTATGTGTGGCAGAGAGCTCCTGCCTCCTCAATGTTCAAGCTGAGGTTGAAATAATTTCCTTGTTTGGGATCATAGGAGCACATTTATTAAGACTGATGTTTTAGATGCCAGTCTTAATAAAGATCTGCACTGGTGGTGGATCTGTCGAAGTTATGTAGAAGAACCGGTCTATACATAACATTGGTGGATCCAGCGCCATTTCTAAATGTAAGACAGCTGTATTACATTTAGACTATTTTCCCCACCTAAACCTGGAATAACAAATGGTAAATGAGATGGGCCTGCTAGTCCATCCCATCCCCTTCCCCGACCACACCATGCCCACTATTTTAGACCGGATGTGAGCTAGGAAATGTCACCTGAGCCAGAAATACGTCTAATATAGGCATATTACTGTTTAATAAATGACCCCCAAAGTGTCTATGACATATGTCTATACCATCCCTTCTGATTCGCTAAGGTTGATTGCAAGGAATTATGGGTAAGCCGGTCAGCCAAGGGTCTGCCCAGGTCCATGTTATCCTCCATACTCATCTTATTTGCCCTGCTGTGCTCACTACTGTATTGTGATATATAAAGTTCTGGATGCCATTTTGAGCAATTTGTAAAAATTGAATTTTGTTTGGAAGACATTTTTGGGGGGGAAATTTGAAATGAATTCACTTTTCTTTAGGCATGTTACAACTTTTCACAACCCATCATGGCATCACTTACAGGTTTTTGGCCGCTCAAGCCCAGATGAGTTTATAACAGTTATCCTAGTCGTTAATAAAGACATTGCAAGTCATATGACTGGATCAATGAATAATACAAAAGAAACCTAAAAGGACATTTATTGTCCACAATAAGGTGGGGAACTGGACAGCAATATACATAATATAGATATGTAACAATATATATAAAGCAGATATAACGATACAACATAGATGTTGAGCTATTAGGGTGTATAAGAAACTCTCCTCTATAAGATAGTAAGCCACTAATAAAGAACACACTGCAACACACAGAACTATTCTTGCCGTCAAAAAAGTTGAAACCACAACGAAACCTAGATGGATCCCTTTTATAATTAAACGGGGTCCATCGGTCACTGTTTGTATCTGTCATACAACAGATCAGACACAGAGCTGTGGCTTTCCTTATGAACACAGTTGTGAACAGAGTCTTATATGGTTTTCTAGTAATTTGAGTGTCTGGCTGTTGCAGGGATTGTGATCATCAGGGGTTTCTGAAGCCAGATGCGTGGTAATTAGCTGATTTGGTAGGTCAGCTTCAACTGAACATGGGATTGTCAAGAATATAGGGGGACATACACTTAAATTAATGGCAGATAAAGTTAAATCAAATATTTCTCGTCCAGCTTCATGTGGAACTCTGAATATAATTTCTGAAATTATAAAAGGTCTGGTTCCTTTTAAAGATTAACATGATATAATTAGCAGGATGAGATGGTTCGTCCACAATCCATCATCTTTGATGATGTCGGAAAAAGCTCCAACTCTGACAGTGTATTAGGCGAATGTTTAAATAACTGTCAAAAGCTTGTGATATCAGTATGAAAAGCAACAAGTAGCGAACATGTGTCGACAGAGCAACCTATAGCCTTTTCCAATCTTCTGAATGTGATACGTGTCCTCTAATTATGAGAAGAGCATCATTATAAAGATACTCTATGCTTCTCTTACATTGTATGTTTCTGAGCCTATAATTATTATGCCTTTTTAGTCACATCTGATTCAGCCTAATTAAACATGAAATAATGGCAGAAAAAAAGACCATTAATAATATGAGCAATATATAATTTATTCTAGAAAACATCGACAGTACGCTGAAGCGGGCCAGATGTTGCCTTTGTACAAGCTTTGTACATTTGTGTGTCGTTACATTTTAAACAGCGCATAAAGAACATTTAAAAGAACATCATGGGGAATAGTTCACATTACAGTACTTTTTACCATCCAACCCACTTAAATAATGGATGATTCAAGTTATTTCCCTACTTTATTGTAGTTTGCTGTTATGAATTTATGCATTTCTGCAGTTTATTTAGAACTAAAATGTTGAAGAAAAAAAACACTGTTTCTGAAATTATTAACCTTCAAAAATCTTTTGAAAGGGTTCTCAGCTTTTCAGTAGAGGGTTCCCTGAAAACAAGCCGATCACAAAGTATACTATTCAACAAGGACTTTCCTTGATCCACTGTAATCTGTGAGGGAACTGAGAAACAAGTGATCGATTACACAGTTTGCGATGATATCAATGTAACGATGCACAGACAGAGAGATTTTTTTCTTACAGCTCCTCTCTACTCTGTCTTATAGAGAAGGGTCCTGGATAGGGGATTCTTCTCTACTGACTTAAATGTGCTACTGAAAATTGGCTTTCTAAGGATCTCTTTTCCTACAAAAGAGGAACCTAACTGGTCACTGACTGCAACCTAAAACTATTTTCTTCAGTTGCTATTACAGACATAACAATGTTTAGATATGACTGTCTGTTAGAATCTGGACTCGAACATGGGAACTCTACTGTGTCTGGCGGTGCCTCTACTTGATGAGCAACCTGAATTGCTGGACAGTTCCTTGGACAGTTCCTTGGACAGTTCCTTAGACAGTTCCTTGAATGATCTTGTCTAGAATCTTGTTTGCCTTGAACTCTTTGCTCCTCCCATGAACTTCCTGATTTAAGCCATGTTTCTGCACTTCCTGGTTGCCAGAATATTGTGCCTTTACCAGCCAATATATTGCTCCCGTCTATCCTGCTGCCAACCGTTTCTCTGCTACCATCCGTTACTGACATTTGGCTTGTTCCTCGACTATGCTCCTGCTTAATCCCCGTCTGCTATATCTGCTACTGAACTTCGACTTGCTCACCTCCTGCTGGGGCTATCCTGAGGACCGCGACCTGGTACTAACACGCAGCAAAATCCATCTCCACCATCTGGAGCTCTGGCGAATACTGGTTAGTACTTAGACCCCGCACCTTAGGTGAGTCTGACCACTGGAACCGCCACCAATTATGAGGAAGGGGGTCCTGTAAAAACTGCTCAATCATGTTCATGATACTGAACTGCTGCTGTTCAGTTTTTGCTATTTGTGGTAGGGATTGAAGATAAGAAGGTCTCCCGCTCAGTGCTATAATTCCTTTTAGTTAGGCTACCGACTCCAAACACGCTCGGCACAGATAGATACTAATCAGCAATCACTGTGTTGGCAAGAAATGATTGCTCCCGGTTGTACTCAGAGTGGGTGATCGCTCACTCCAGGAGTTCACACCAACGGTATAAGATCCTTTCCAAAAGGAGTAACTAGATGGAATATGTGGCTAAATACTGCAGACTGATAGGCACAGTTAAGATCATATATTTATTCCATACTCACAAGAGTCAAATGCAATAAAAACATGTAGCAGACACTGCTAAAAGGATCCAGGGTTTTGCCATCTATCGGCTTCTTGCTTCAAGAAGCTAGTTTTCCCTTAAGGTGTTTTATTTTGTAATGGAAAAAAATAAAATGTAACATTTTTGCAGACTTTGCTTACACCCCAAGTTTCAGTGATGTAAAAGATATATAAGCCAAATTTCAAGAAGATTGGACAATATTTAGAGGTTTCACACTTTGATTAGTTTTGTAAAAGTGGGCAAAAATAAAAATGTTCAATATTAATTACTTTTATTGTGAAAACTAGAAACTTAAAATAATATTAAAACTAGACACTAAGATTAATAGGTAGAATTATAGGCAAAACATGTGTTATCTTAATCAACTTTGAATTATGCAATCCCTTCTTTTGTTAGCTTGGTGACGACTTTTCTGTGATGCTTGACTACCCTCAACAAGAATTGTTTTTGTTGTTCGTCCCTGACCGATTCGTTAAACTTTTTTATCAGAGCAATTCCTCTTTCTGTGGTATCATTGACCACCTTAAGAGCGTTCACATGGCTTCTTAGAGAATCACTGCAATATTCTGTCACGTCGTGGATCCCATACAAAGAACGTCTTTGTTTTATTAGTAATTAAATAATTTCCTTCAAAAACTAGGTTTTTACTATCTAATTGTTTAATTTTCTTTTTCTTTGTAGGTTTAGTTTCTAAATTTTTTGTCATATTTTCCTTAACAGCCTGAGTAATACGTTCATCCAAAAAAGCCAAATCTACATTTGTTTCTGACAGATACCAAAGGTGTATTTTAGCAACTGTGAGAGTACTTTTTTTAAAGCTTGCATCTGGGTAAGTGCTCAGAAGCTGTAGCATATCTAAATCATTCTTTGGAGCCCATCGACTTACAATTGCCTCGTGCAACCTGTTTCATTCCTTTTAATTCTCGCTGAGGAATATTCAACTGTTTAGTGAAGATGACAATTTTAAGTGCATATACTGACTTTGCCATCCACCTTGCTTGATGCAGAGCCCCTGGGATCTTGAAACTGAAGTAGTTTTTAGACCAAACTCCTAGCTAAAGGAGTGAGAGTTGTAATAAAAGTGATCAATGTGTGCAACCCCTAAATATTATTCAATCTTCTTGAAATGTAGCATGTATATCTTTTATATCACTGTGACTCGGGGCGTAAGCAAAGTCATATGAAAATCATATCTTTGAAAAAATTAAGCACCCTATTGTCCCTGCTTCTTCTAAAAGGTGTAACATTATAATTGAGGAGAAAAAGGATGAGATTGTGGATTTGATGGCTTACTGACTTTTGAGTCTGACACGGAGCCAGGGGTCACAGCGTTCCTCTTGCTCCTTCTCCTTGCAGCCCCAGAGAATGCTTTTAGTGGATCCCTCTCAGCCTTCACTGCCCATTCCTAGAGGGGCAACTTCCTTTTTCCTAAGAATTGGCATTAGGACCTGAGCAAGAAGCGTCGCTCTCTCCCTCCTCCCTCGCTGCCGGCTCTCCTCCGCCACCACATGAAGTGAATGCCTGGCCAGATTGCGGCATCTGAATGTGTGCTGACCCCTTCTGATCCCTACTGCTGGTCCCTGAAATGCTGAGATTCACTTGGGGGGGAGTTTGAAGAGCCTATCTGTCTCGGGCAGTGGGGAGGGTGGACTGCGATGCGTCTTTTTTCGAGGTAAAGAGCGGAGTGAAGCTTGAAGAATTTAGCACTCAGGCATTTTAGTGTTAATAATGATTATAAGAAAACTTACTTGGAATGTTCTGGGCCTTGGGGAGAAGATAAAAAGGGCGGTTTTGGATTTGATATGGAGACACTTACCCGCTATTATTAGCTTGGTAGAAACCCATTTTACCCAGGACACGATCCCCCGACTTGGGGGGAGGTGGGCTACACAGGTTTATTACTCCACGTATACTAGCCACTCTAGAAGAGTCACAGCATTAATTCATAAACAGATACATTTTTTATGCTTGGCATCCTCTATTGATTAGCAGGGGAGATATGTTTTTCTTCATGGTAGGCTTGATGGGAAGTTATGTATTTTGGCTTTTATTTATATCCCCCCCTCCCTTCTCGAAGCAAGTATTGAATTGGTTGATGGCCTTTGTGGATCAGTGGTCTGACTGTTCAGTTATAGTCAACGAAGACTTCAACTGTGTCATGAATTCAGAGGTTGACAGGATTTATAGTGGAAGGAATAGGTACTCCCCGGCCCAAGGGTCCCCGCTGCCTTGTTTTGTCCGGAGGTGGGCCTTGTGAATGTCTGGGAATACCTATTTAAAGGAAAAAGAGCTTATTCCTAAGTTAGTAAGTCGGGAAGCTCGATGTCTAGAATTGATCTGACCCTGATAAACAAAGGTTATCTGAATTGTATTAAACAGATTAAATATGATGCCAGATCCATCCCAGATCATGTTCCTTTTTTAATAGAGCTATGTATGGTCAGTAATGATCTTAGAGTAAAACCCCCATTTATATTGAATCCCCATTGGCTATTAATAATTGATAATCATAATCGAACAGAAAGTGAGATTACTTCTTTTTGGGATAGGAATTATGACTCAGCGAAATCTTATTATGTCTCGAATGCTTTTAAAGCATTTATGAGAGGGATCTTTATTAGTACAATTGAAAATTTGAGTAAACGTTATGCTATGAAGGAGAAAGAGCTAGAGGATGCAGCCGCTGCCGGAATGGCTAAATATGCAAAGGTAAAAACAGAGGAAGATAGGGAGGTTATACAGAGGACAAGTCAGGCATGTTCTGACATTCTTCTGGATAAAGCTCAACAGAGGTTATTTTTTAGAGGACAAAAATATTTCTCTGAGGCAGGTCGCCCTGGGAAAATGCTGTCTAGGGTAATAGCTAGCCAAGATCCAAAGAAAGGGATAGGCAGTATCCACGCGCCAGATGGTACTATTGTTGAAGATCAGGAGGGGATAATAGAAATATTTATAAAGTATTTCTGTGAATTATATAAATCAAAGAGTGTCCTCTCAGAGGTTGTGATTGACTCATATTTGGATTCCATTTCCCTTCCAGTTCTTACTGACTCTCAAAAAGAATGTCTGGAGATGGATTTATGTCTTCAAGAGATATAGGATGCAATTAAGGCCTGTTCAGGTAATTCCTCTATTTGATTGGATGGACTCCCATATTAGTTTTATTGTAAATATAGGGAGGTTGTCCTTCCCCATCTATGGAGAACATTATCTGACTCAATACAAGAGGGAACCCTTCCATAAACAATGATAGAGGCTGTGATTACAGTAGTATTAAAGAAGAGTTAAGACTAGAGTTGAGCGAACACCTGGATGTTCGGGTTCGAGAAGTTCGGCCGAACTTCCCAAAAAAGTTCAGGTTCGGAATCCGAACTCGACCCGAACTTCACCCCGAACCCGAACCCCATTGAAGTCAATGGGGACCCAAACTTTTGGGCACTAAAAAAGCTGTAAAATAGCCCAGGAAAGGGCTAGAGGGCTGCAAAAGGCAGCAAAATGTAGGCAATTCCCCTGCAAACAAATGTGGATAGTGAAATGACTTAAAATAATATAAATAAAAATTGACCAATATCAATTGGCAACTTTTAGGAGGAGGAGGTGGAATAGGAGGTTGGGGTGGCATCAGGTGGGAATTCTATGGAAGTTGATGTTCTTATCAAAGCCAAAAAGGATTCATGTCTGCCTGCAGTGCCACAGGCCTCATTTACAGACTCAGGGCCATGGCACCCAGACGGAGGAGAGGTTCATTTAACTTTGGGTTGCCGCGCAAAATAATGGTAAAATGAAAAAAAGAGGATTCAATAAAGAAGTGCCCTGGAGTACAAGAATATATGGTTAAGGGGAGGTAGTTTTAAATGGCTATTCTGCACAAGGGATGGACAGGTCCTGTGGGATCCATGCCTGGTTCATTTTTATGAACATCAGCTTGTCCACGTTGGCTGTGGACAGGCGGCTGCGTTTGTCAGTAATGACGCCACCTGCCGTGAGGAATACACATTCAGACAAAACGCTGGCCGCCGAGCAGGCCAGCACCTCCAAGGCATAAAAGGCTAGCTCTGGCTACGTGGACAATTTGGAGACCTAGAAGTTGAATGGGGCCGAACCATCAGTCAGTACGTGGAGGGGTGTGCACACTTACTGTTCCACCATGTTAGTGAAATGCTGCCTCCTGCTAACACGTTCCATATCAGGTAGTGGTGCAGTTATCTGTGGCATGGTGACAAAACTTTTCCACATCTCTGCCATGCTAACCCTGCCCTCAGAGGAGCTGGCCGCTGCGTTGGCGACCTCTGCTCCTTCTCTGCCTTCACCTTAGACTTCCACTTGTTCCCCTGTGACATTTGGGAATGCTCTCAGTAGCACGTCCACCAACGTGCGCTTGTACTCGCGCATCTTCCTATCACACTCCAGTGCAGGAAGTAAGGTGGGCACATTGTCTTTGTACGGGGATCCAGCAGGGTGGCAACCCAATAGTGCGCACACGTTAAAATGTGGGCAACTCTGCTGTCGTTGCGCAGGCACTGCAGCATGTAGTCGCTCATGTGTGCCTGGCTGCCCAGGGGAAAGGACAAGCTGTCCTCTGTGGTAGGCGCATCGTCATCGTCCTCCGTTTACCCCAGCCACGCACCAGTGATGGACCCTTACTAGATGTTTTCCTCATTGTTACCGTTCACCACAATAAGAAAAAAATTATTTGGCCCAATGTATTGAATTCAAATTCAGGCCTTTTTTTTTTTTTTTTTACAGGCACCTAACACTATCTGTCTATCTATTTATGTACCGTATTACACTAATCCAGGCACAGCAGTAACCACAGATTTAGGGGAATATCAATTGTATTCCTAGTATTTAGGCCCTAGGTGAAAGGTATCCTTTTAAGGACAGATTTACACTTTGATATGCACAGTAACATGTGAAAAATATATAGGATTATGCTTTCAGCACTTGTATTTTAACACTTTGTGTAATATACGCTATAACGGAAATAAATACACTTAGAGATGCAAGACAGTGTGTGCAAATGTAGAGGATTATGCTGTATTTTAACAATTACTGTAATATACCCTTTAACGGAAAGAAATACACTTGGAGATGCACGCTGAGTTTAATATACCCTTTAATGGACAGATTTACACTTGGCCTGCAACAGCTGGAACACCAGATTTTAGGTATTGCTATTTTGGCAATTGAATTTCACCCCAGAACAAAATATATCCTTTGTCAGACACTATTAAACTTGTCCAGCCACAGCTGGAACACCAGATTTACGGTATTTATATTTCTGCAACTGAATTTCACCCCGGAAAATAATATATCCTTTGACGGACACTATTAAACTTGGCCAGCCACAGCTGGAACACCAGATTTACTGTATTTCAATTTTTGCAACTGTATTTCACCACAGAACAAAATCTATCCTTTGACGGACACTAGCGAAATTGTTTAGTCACAGCTGTAATACCAGATTCAGGGTAATGCTATTTTGGCAATTGAATTTCACCCCAGAAAAATATATACCCTTTTACGGACAGATTTAAACTAGGCCTGCAACAGCTGGAACACCAGATTTACTGTATTTCAATTTTTGCAACTGTATTTCACCACAGAACAAAATCTATCCTTTGACGGACACTAGCGAAATTGTTTAGTCACAGCTGTAATACCAGATTCAGGGTAATGCTATTTTGGCAATTGAATTTCACCCCAGAAAAATATATACCCTTTTACGGACAGATTTAAACTAGGCCTGCAACAGCTGGAACACCAGATTTACTGTATTTCAATTTTTGCAACTGACTTTCACCCGAGAAAATAATATATCCTTTGACGGACACTAGGGAAATTGTCCAGTCACAGCTGGAACACCAGATTCAGGGTATTGCTATTTTTGAAACTGAATTTCACCGCAGATAATAATATATTCTATGACAGACACTATTAAACTTGTCCAGTCACAGCTGGAACACCATATTTACTGTATTTCTATTTTGGCAACTGAATGTCACCGTAGAAAATAATACATCCTATGACGGACACTATGAAACTTGTCCAGTCACAGCTGGAACACCAGATTTACGTTATTTCTATTTTTGCAACTGAATTTCACCCCAGAAAAAAAAAATTATCCTTCGCCGGACGCTATTAAACTTGGCCAGCCACAGCTGAAACCACTGATTTATGGTATTGCTATTTTGGCAATTGAATTTCACCCCAGAACAAAATATATCCTTTGCCGGACACTATTAAACTTGTCCAGCCACAGCTGGAACACCAGATTTACGGTATTTATATTTTTGAAACTGAATTTCACTGCAGAAAATAATATATCCTATGACGGACACTATTAAACTTGTCCAGTCACAGCTGGAACACCAGATTTACGGTATTTCTATTTTTGCAACTGAATTTCACTTCATAAAATAATAAATCCTTTGCCGGACACTATTAATCTTGGCCAGCCACTGCTGGGACACCAGATTTATGGTATTGCTATTTTGGCAATTGAATTTCACCCCAGAAAAAAATATATCCTTTGCCGGACACTATTAAACTTGTCCAGTCCCAGCTGGAACACCAGATTTACGGTATTTCTATTTTTGCAACTGAATTTCACCGCAGAAAATAATATATCCTATGACGGACACTATGAAACTTGTCCAGTCACAGCTGGAACACCAGATTTACGGTATTGCTATTTTGGCAATTGAATTTCAACCCAGAACAAAATATAATCTTTGCCAGACACTATTAAACTTGGCCAGCCACAGATGAAACCTCTGATTTATAGTATTCCTATTTTGGCAATTGAATTTCACCCCAGAACAAAATATATCCTTTGCCGGACACTATTAAACTTTGTCATCCACTGATGGGACACCAGATTTAGGGGATTGCTATTTTGGCAATTGAATTTAAACCTCCAATAAAATATAGAAATTTATATCCTGAGTTTCTAGGGGTGACAATAAGCACAGCCACGCCCCTGATGTAGGATATAGCAAAAAAAAAAAAAAACTAGTATTGATGGATTGATGGACTTGGTGGCAGCTTGCGCTGGTGCACCACAAGACACAAAATGACCGCCGATCACCCAGAAAAAAGTGACAGAAAAACGCTCTTTAGGTGTTTTTGCTCAGTTTTCCCTGCCTAATCTCGCCCTCACAGCAGATGCGTCCTATCTCTACACTAATCAGAGCAGAGTGACGTGCGGCGCTACGTGACACCATCTTAAATAGAGGCTGGGTCACATGCTGCACTTGGCCAATCACAGCCATGCCATTATTGGGCATGGCTGTGATGGCTTCTTAGGGCAAGAAGTAAAACGTTAGCTGATTGGCTGCTGTGCAGCCCTTCAGAAAGTGGGAAGAAATCACCGAACAACGGACCTAAACCCGAACTTTTTTGAAAATGTTCGGCTCCGGTCCGTGTCCCGAACACCCCAAAATTCGGTACGAACCCGAACTATCCATCCCTAGTTAAGACCCTAGTGATTTGGGGTCGTATAGAGCTATCTCTCTCCTCAATACATATGTCAAGCTTTTTTCCAAAATTCTAAGGTTATGATGACATCGATTATACATCCAAACCAATATTGGCTTTATTCCTAATAAAGGGACTCATTATAATCTAAACCGTCTTTTCTCTAATCTACAGGTGTCTGGAGGGGCCTCGCGATCCGTCTTGTCCATAGATGCGTTTAAGGCCTTTGATAGAGTTGAATGGGGGTTCTTATGGAGAGTGCTCCACAGGATGGGCTTTGGCCTTAGATTTATTAATATGATTAAACTTCTTTATAGATCTCCTGTCGCAAGACTTAATATAAATGGTCATCTTACAATAAGTTTCCCTATGACGAGAGGCACTCTCTCCCCTTTTATTTGACATCTGTATCAAATTTTATTTTATGTTCAACAGACACAACTTGATTCCACTGATAAATAAGTTAAGGTAAAAAATAATGATATGGCTTCGCTTGCCTTTGTCGAAAGCTGATAGAATATCTCTAGTCAAGATGGGGATTCTTCCCCAGTTACTTTATGTTTTTAGGAACTCTCCAGTATGGATTGGGGATAGGTTCTTTAAATTAATTGAAATAATTAATAATGATTTACTTTGGGGGAGGAAACGTGTAAGATTCAAATTAGATCATTGGTATAAGCCGGAGAGGGGAGGGCTTAATCTCCCCTGCTTCAGGGGCTATTTTTTTGCCGCACAGTGTTTTGTGGAAGGACAGTCCACTTTGCAGGTACTTAGTGGATAGCCATATGACAATTTCACTTATGAAATTTACTTCATTGGAGTCTAACCAATTGACCGACTCCGATAAGAGATTTAGATCTGCCAGGAATCTATTTATGAAGTCGTGGTTCTCTATTAGACTTTGGTTTGGAGTGAAGGGCTCACTGGGATGTACGCCTTTGTGGTACAATCAGCACTTTAGATGAATTGGGTAGGGATCAGTATTGGCAAGAAAGTAATATTTTGTATATGACACAGGTAGTAGGTAATGGGGATATTGTTTCATTCACGGAATTATCACAAACAGAACAGTCACAGAAACTGTTAAAAGCTGTCTTCCAATCATCCCCTTCCTTGATATGAATAAGATTGTAGGGCCGCCTGAGATCAAGTTTGTAGAACCACCTAGCACCCGCAATCTGATTAAACAGGTCAAGAATGAGAGGAAGAGGGTTTGGGTCTCGGATGGTTATCCGGTTTAGTTCGCAGAAATCTAGGCAAGGACGTAGGTCCCAATCTTTCTTTATAACAAAGAAAAACCCTGCAGCCACGGGAGATGAAGTGGGTCTGATGTGTCCCTTAGCCAGATTCTCAGAGATATAATCTTTTATGGCTTGTCTCTCGGGACCCAAAAGATTATATAACCTGGTCTTGGGTAATTTTGCACCGGGAATCAGGTTAACCGGGCAATCATCAGGGCGGTGAGGTGGTTACTTCTGACAACCCTTTTCAGAGAAAACGTCCTCAAAATCCGAAACAAATGTAGGTATAGTAGCTATGGAGGTGACTAAGCAATTGCTATTTAAGCAATTTTCTCTGAAATGCTCACTCCACTCCAATATCTCCCTTGCCTGCCAATCCACCACTTGATTGTGCGCTACCAACCAGGGAAGACCCAATACCACAGAACAGGGAAGGCCCTCCAGAACATAACATGAAAGACACTTGTTATGGTGGTCCCCTACCCAAAGGTGTAAGTTATGGACAATATGAGTGAGGTTTTTCTGAGACAGAGGAGCAAAGTCAATAGCGAATATGGGAATAGTAGCGTACAGAAAGACAAACCCATAGTCTGGGCAAAATGGGCATCTATCAAGTTAACCCCTGCTCCACTGTCTAGAAAGTAAGAAATAGTCTCCGTCTTATCACCAAAAACAACAACCGCTGGCAACACAAATTGAGATGTACGTATGGAGGAAATGTATACCCCCCTGCTGACATCCTCTACACAGCCTGGGGTCAATAGTTTTCCAACGGTCGTTTGTTTTTGGGTATGGAAGGACAGACATTAATGAAATGACCCCCTCCCCCCACAGAAAAAACAAACCCCATGCTTATGGCGAGCCTCAGAAGGACGGACCTGACGAGTAGTTCCTCCTAGCTGCAAAGGTTCGTCCAGGTCCAGACAGACTAGCTGCTGCTTGGGAGAGGTTCCTAATTGCTCAGGATTTTTCAATCTGTCCCTAAGACGTCTATCTATTCTGATAGAAAGGGACAAAAAAGCATCAAGGAAAAAAGGGGGTCTCATACAGCGCAAGCGCATCCTTAGCCCTTTCGGATAACACAGAGCAGAACTGACTCCTGAGAACCGGATCGTTCCACTGAGTATCCGTAGCCCAACTAGCAATACTCCTCTGCTGGCCGATCTCCCTGTAGGAGTCTCCATAACTTCGACTCAGCCAGGGCGACTCGGTCAGGGTCATCATATATGAGACCCAAGACCCCAAAAAATCCATCCACTGACCGGAGAGCCTGGGAATCAGTGGGTAAAGAGAACGCCCATGATTGCGGATCCCCCTGTAGCAGGGAAATAACAATCCCCACCCGCTGTTCTTCATAGGCGCATCTTAAAATATAACTTACAGGCCTCAAGGAACGTCACAATTTTGTCCCTTCCCCCAGCAAATCTGTCAGGAAGAACAACTTTGGGTTCGGGAGTGACCTGGTTACCCATAGCAGCCGCTAGGCTTGCTGTCTGCTGCAATTGCTGCTGTTGCTGGAGGACCGACACCTTCAATCCTGCCACCTCCAAAGACAGACCTTGAAGTTGTTTTGTCAAAGCAGCAATAGAATCCATACAGAAAGAAAACAAGCAAAGAAAAAAAAAATATTTTTTTTTACCTACACAAAATAAGGGCCAGATATAACATCATGACTGGCGTGCTGATCACAGACGTGTGACGCAAAGGGAGGGAAAAGGGAAATCCCTTTCCAAGGGAGAGGGAAAGGTGGTGACCCCTAACTCACCTTGAGGCTGGCACCTGACTGCCCTGACGTCCCTAGACGTGTTTTTCACCCATACGCCGATCACGTGCCTAAACGCTGGCTTTCCTTAAGATGAGTCCTAAGTAGTGAATAGGGCGGTGGGAGCACTAGTCCTCACTACTAACACTAAAGGAAAACACCAGGGAGAAGACAGACAATCCAGACAAAACATATAATCCCAGGAGGGTGACAACAGCGGACAACAAAATCCCAACAGAGATCCAGAGGATAATGCTCTGGTACAACAACCAGGAACAACAGCTACACAGCTCCAGTGGGTGAGTATAGAAGTCCAGGCAGGAAGCTCTATATCTGGCAACCAGAGAAGTGGGAAGGGGGAATATAAGGATCCCTGAGTGGGACAAAAAGGATTGCAAGGCAAACACAGAAAGCTACCATTACGTAACAGCGTGATCTTTAGACATAGAGTGCGCAGCCACCCGCTGCGACTTCCTGACCCCGGGTATAACGGAGTCAGACTTTGCTCTGGACACCCTCGTGACAATAGAATATTTGCATGTGTTCTGTGTTTTGTACCCACTCCTGCTTTTGGCTACCAAATCATAAGCCAATGGGACCATAAAGGCTTTACAGCTGCTACATAGACAGGATCCATTGTGAGTCTCATTTTTCCTTCCTTGTGACAGATCAGAAGAAGGGACAAATAAATGATGACGTCAACCAGGCCAAAAAGGCAAAATAGTTGTCCAGTCATGAAGTAGGGAGGGTGGGAACAATATAAGACGTCCAGAGTGGACCAATGACATAGTGGTAAGATGGCTGCAACATTAGGAGACCACAGAGTGGTGAGGTGTCAGCAGCATGATGAAACCACATAGTGGCCCAATGACATAGTGGTGAGGTGGCAACAGCATGTGAAGACCACAGAGTGTCCCAGTGACATAGTGGTAAGCTGGCACTAGCATGAGGAGACCACAGAGTAGTGATGTGGCAGCACCATAAGGAGACCACAGAGTTGTGATGTGGCAGCAGCATGAAGAGATCACCGAGTGGTGAAGTGGCAGCAGCATGAGGAGACCACAGAGTAGTGATGTGGCAGCAGCATGAGGAAACCACAGAGTAGTTATGTGGCAGCAGCATGAGGAGACCACACAGTGTTAAAGTGGCAGCAGCATGAGAAGACCACAGAGTGGTAAAGTGGCAGCCACACAAGGAAACTACAGAGTGGCCCAGTGACATAGTGGTGATGTGGCAGCAGCATGAAGAGACCATATAGTGGCCCAGTGACATAATGGTGAGGTGGCAGCAGCATGAGGAAACCACAGAGTAGTGATGTGGCAGTCGCATGAGGAGACCACAGAGTGGTAAAGTGGAAGCAGGATTAAGAGCCCACAGCATAAGGAGACCACACAGTGTTAAAGTGGCAGCAGCATGAGAAGACCACAGAGTGGTAAAGTGGCAGCCACACGAGGAAACTACAGAGTGGCCCAGTGACATAGTGGTGATGTGGCAGCAGCAGGAAGAGACCATATAGTGGCCCAGTGACATAATGGTGAGGTGGCAGCAACATAAGAAGAACACAGAGTAGTGATGTGGATGCAGCACAAGGAGACCACAGAGTGGCGAAGAGACATAGTGTTGAGGTGGCAGCAGCATGAGGAAACCACAGAGTAGTGCTTTGGCAGCAGCATGAGGAAACCACAGAGTGGTGAGGTGGCAGCAGAATGATGAAACCACTGAGTGGCCCAATGACATAGGGGTGAGGTGGCGACAGCATGTGGAGACCACAGAGTGGCCCAGTGACATAGTTGTGAGGTGACAGAAGCATGAGGAGACCACAGAGTAGTGATGTCGCAGCACCATGAGGAGACCGCAGAGTTGTGAAGTGGCAGCAGCATGAGGAGACCACAGAGTGGCCCAGTGACATAGTGGTGAGGTGGCAGCAGCATGAAAAGACCACAGAGTGATGAAGTAGCAGAAGCATGAGGAGACTGCAGAGTGGTGAAGTGGCAACAGCATGAGGAGACCACAGAGTGGCTCAGTGACATAGTTGTGATGTGGCAGCAGCATGAGAAAACCACAGAGTAGTTATGTGGCAGCAGCATAAAGAGACCACAGAGTGTTGAAGTGGCAGCAACATGAGAAGACCACAAAGTGGTAAAGTGGCAGCCACACGAGGAAACCACAGAGTGGCCCAGTGACATAGTGGTGATGTGGCAGCAGCATGAAGAGACCACAGAGTGGCACAGTGACATAATGGTGAGGTGGCAGCAGCATGAGGAAGCCACAGAGTAGAGATATGGCAGAAGCATGAGGAGACCACAGAGTGGTAAATTGGCAGCAGGTTGAAGAGACCGCGGAATGAACCAGTGACATAGTGGTGAGGTGGCAACAGCATGTGAAGACCACAGAGTGTCCCAGTGACATAGTGGTGAGGTGGCACTAGCATGAGGAGACCACAGAGTGGTGAAGTGGCAGCAGCATGAGGAGACCACAGAGTGGTGAGGTGGCAGTGGCATGAGGAAACTACAGAGTGGCTCAGATACATAGTGTTGAGGTGGCAGAAGCATGATAAGACCACAGAGTGATGAATTAACAGAAGCATGAGGAGACCACAGAGTGGTAAAGTGGCAACAGCATGAGGAGACCACAGAGTGGCCCAGTGACATAGTGGTGATGTGGCAGCAGCATGAGGAAACCACAGAGTAGTTATGTGGCAGCAGCATAAGGAGGCCACAGAGTGCTGTAGTGTTAACACACTAATATAAATGAAAACAGAAAAGCAACTGATAATACATAAAAAATAAATTTTTATTAAACATTGATCAAAGAATATAAAACCAATATATATAAAAATACAGGACACAGCAGGTATAGTACCTTCACCCTAAATGCATACTTAAAGGGATGCCTAATGCCTAGTTAGAAAAATTTATAATAAGTGCATATATGTAGTTGCAGCATATGCCATATACTGCCAATGTGATAAGCATAGTCGCAGACAAGCTGCTAACTATCAATCATGGGTCATAGTGGCGTGCAAAAACATGCAATAAATAAACAAACCAATTACTTGAGAATCAGGGTCCTCAGACCGCCAAGTGACATAAACGGCAATAGAACAATTTTTACCTAATAATGGCAGGGTGATGAAGTTAGGTACAGACGCTCCTCGACGCGCGTTTCGCGTGATCCGCTTCCTCAGGAGGAGTGCCTCCCTTTAGGCATCCCTTTAAGTATGCATTTAGGGTGAAGGTACTATACCTGCTGTGTCCTGTATTTTTATATATATTGGTTTTATATTCTTTGATCAATGTTTAATAAAAATTTATTTTTTATGTATTATCAGTTGCTTTTCTGTTTTCATTTATATTAGTGTGTTAAGATTACATGATTGGGGAGTACTCTCAGTAAGTATATATAGGGTACGTTACACCCCTACTTTGACCGTCAGTGTAGTAATAGAGTGCTGTAGTGGCAGCAGCATGAGAAGACCACAGAGTTGTAAAGTGGCAGCCACACGAGGAAACCACAGAGTGGCCCAGTGACATAGTGGTGATGTGGCAGCAGCATGAAGAGACCATATAGTGGCCCAGTGACATAATGGTGAGGTGGCAGCAGCATGAGGAAACCACAGAGTAGTGATGTGGCAGTAGCATGAGGAGACCACAGAGTGGTAAAGTGGAAGCAGGATTAAGAGCCCACAGAGTAGCCCAGTGACATAATGGTGAGGTGGCAGCAACATAAGAAGAACACAGAGTAGTGATGTGGATGCAGCACAAGGAGACCACAGAGTGGCGAAGAGACATAGTGTTGAGGTGGCAGCAGCATGAGGAAACCACAGAGTAGTGCTTTGGCAGCAGCATGAGGAAACCACAGAGTGGTGAGGTGGCAGCAGAATGATGAAACCACTGAGTGGCCCAATGACATAGGGGTGAGGTGGCGACAGCATGTGGAGACCACAGAGTGGCCCAGTGACATAGTTGTGAGGTGACAGAAGCATGAGGAGACCACAGAGTAGTGATGTCGCAGCACCATGAGGAGACCACAGAGTTGTGAAGTGGCAGCAGCATGAGGAGACCACAGAGTGGTGAAGTGGCAAGAGCATGAGGAGACCACAGAGTGGTGAGGTGGCAGCGGCATGAGGAAACCACAGAGTGGATCAGATACATAGTGTCGAGGTGGCAGCAGCATGAGGAGACCACAGAGTAGTTATGTGGCAGCAGCATTATAAGACCACAGAGTGATGAAGTGACGGCAGCATGAGGAGACCACAGAGTGGTGAAGTGGCAACAGCAGGAGGAGACCACAGAGAGGCCCAGTGACATAGGGGTGATGTGGCAGCTGCATGAGGAAACCACAGAGTAGTTATGTGGCAGCAGCATGAGAAGACCACAGAGTGGTGAAGTGGCAGCAGCATGAGGAGACCACAGAGTGGTAAAGTGGCGGCCACATGAGGAAACCACAGAGTGGCCCAGTGACATAGTGGTGATGTGGCAGCAGCATCAAGAGACCATATAGTGGCCCAGTGACATAATGGTAAGGTGGCAGCAGCATGAGGAAACCACAGAGTAGTGATGTGGCAGAAGCATGAGGAGACAACAGAGTGGTAAATTGGCAGCAGGTTGAAGAGACCACAGAATAAACCAGTGACATAATGGGGAGGTGGCATCAGCATGAGCAGACCACAGAGTGGTTCAGACACAAAGTGTTCAGGTGGCAGCTGCATGAGGAGATCACAGAGTAGTGATGTGGCAGCGGCATGAGGAGACCACAGAGTGGTGAAGTGGCATAAGCATGAGGAGACCACAAAGTTGTGAAATGGCAACAGTTTGAGGAGACCACAGAGTGGTCCATTGACTTAGGTGGAGGCAGCATGAGGAGACCACAGGGAACGCTCCAGGAAGAAAACAAATGGGATGAGGTTGCTGATGGTGCCTTCGGTGCGACTGACTAGGTTTGTCACCTCCTCAAAAAGCTGCATGTGCTTACAGGCATTGCCCATGAGCATCCAGTAACGTGGCATAAAAATACCCAGCTCCACAGAGGCTCTCCTAGCACCCCGGTCATACAAATACTCGTTGACGGCTTATTCTTGGTGGAGCAGGCAGTTGAACATTAGGGGTGTTGAATTCCAACGTGTCGGGCTGTCGCAAATCAAGCGCCTCACTGGCATGCTGTTTCGCCGCTGAATATCGGAAAAGTGCGCCATGGCGGTGTAGGAATGCCTGAAATGGCCACACACCTTCCTGGCCTGCTAGAGGACGTCCTGTAAGCCTGGGTACTGTGGGGAGTCGCTCTGGTAGATAGCGGTGCGGGTGCAGTACCGAGGCAAAACAAGGAGTCCAGAATTGTGCAACAAACAGTGTTTTATTCACACTGACACAAAAATAAACAGAAACAGTCTCTTGGTGGTAATTCACACAGGCCAGACACAAGGAGGCAAAGCAAAACAGGCCAACACAGGTTCAGTCACCTGGGAGGTGTAGGTGCAGGTTCGCACCACGCTGTCGGCCCCGCCGCAGGAGAATCCAGCTTCAAGTAGCCAGGAACAAAACACCTCCTTGCTGAGCTCTTTCCTCCAGGACAGAGAACTCCTCAGCCCTGTTAGCAGCTCCAGGATAATCACCTCCCCAGCTGCTAAGGAGGCTGCCTTTTAAAGGGGCCGGATAAAGTCCGGCCTGGACCGTGGGGAGTAGGCACCCACCCTACACTTTACCTACTCCCAGTAAGAGCTGGCCCGGATTAGCTTTGCAGCCAAACTAAGTCACAGAGTCTAGCAGCACTAGCTGCTGCAGACAAAAAACCCGGCTCTCACCTCACCGAGGCCAGCAACCTCGGTGACACGTACCTGCCATCGCATATGATACCTTGCACCCTCTTACAGTACTTATACACAAAGCGTTGTACGATCAGATTCAACACATGTGCCATGCACGGCACATGTGTCAACTTGCCCAAATTTAATGCCGCCAACAGATTGCTTCCGGTGTCACACACCACTTTTCCGATTTCAAGTTGGTGTGGGGTTAGCCACTGATCCACCTGTGCCTTCAGGGCGGACAGGAGTGCTGGTTCGGTGTGACTCTCTTCTTTCAGGCAAGTCAACTCCAAGATGGCGTGACACTGTCATATTCGGGATGTGTAATAGCCCGTGGGGAGCTGGGGGGGGTGAAGTTGATGTGGCGCATGACGCAGCAGCAGAAGAGGACTCAGCCGAGGAGGTTAGCGATGAGGATGGAGTAGGAGGAGTAGAGGAGGTGGCAGCAGGCCTGCCTGCAAGTCGTGGCGGTGTCACCCACTCCGCTGCAGAGCCACGCATTCCATGCTTGGCAGCCTTCAGCAGGTTTACCCAATGCACAGTGTACGTGATATACCTGCCCTGACCACGCTTTACAGACCAGGTATCAGTGGTCAGATGGACCCTTGCCCCAACACTCACAACACAAATAGAGTACAGGTTGGGGATTGCCTTTTGTGAAAAAAAAAATTCGTCCGGTACCTTCCACTGCGGTGTCCCAATAGCTACAAATTTTTTGAAGGCCTCAGACTCCACCAGCTTGTATTGTAAAAGCTGGCAGGCTAAGAATTCCGACAAGCCAGCTGTCAGACGCCGGGCAAGGGGGTGACTCTGCGACATTGACTTCTTACTCTCAAACATTTCCTTGACAGACACCTGACTGTGGGCAGATGAGCAGGAACTGCTGAAGGTGAGAGGCGGAGTGGCGGGTGGTTGAGAGGGGGCAAGGAGGACAGCAGTGGCTGACGTAGCTGAAGATGCTGGACCAGGAGGAGGATGGTGGCTTTGAGTTTGTGTGCTGCTTGTACTCATGTGTTGATCCCATAGGCGTTTGTGATGTGATATCATGTGCCTTCAGTTTCTTTTGGCACATGTTGCAAATATCGCTGTTATCAGAGGCAGACACACAAAAAAATGCCACACTGCTGAGCTTTGCAATGACGGCATTCTGGTGGTGGCAACAGCATGCGTTGATTAGCGTGCTGTCTGGCTGACCCCAGGTGCCGATACATTCTGTCTGACTGTGCCACTAGCTCCTTGCGACGACCTCCCCCTGCTTCCAACTCATCTCCTCCTCCTCTCTGTCTCCCCATTTGAACTTTCCCACTGTTCTTCTTCTCTTCGAGCGGGCACCCACGTGACATCCACGGACACATCGTCATTATCAACCGCTTCACTTGTATCTGACAACTCAGCAAAGGAAGCAGCAGCGGGAACAACATCATCATCATCACACTGTACATCCATGTGTGTAATGCTGCCTGACTGAGATATATCCCTGTTATCTACATCCTCTGGCAATAATGGTTGCGCATCACTCATTTCTTCCAACGGATGTGTAAATAACTCCTCTGACAGATCAAGTGAAGCGGCTGTGGTGTTAGTGTTGGTGGTGGCGGCGGCGAGTGGTAACTTGAGAGGTGCCCGAAGCTGAGCTGGAGGAGGATGGTGCTTCAAGGTTCCGAGCGGAAGCTGTAAAAGATTGGGTGTCCTGTGTAAGCCAATCAACTATGTCCTCAGAATTTTTCGAGTTCAAGGTACGTGGCCTCTGAACACTGGGCATTATTCTAGGGCCAAAGGAAATCACAGCACAATGACCACGACGGCCCCTGCGGGGTGGCCTCCCTCTGCCTGTCATTTTTTGGGGGCTTAGTGGTAGTATGCGTGCAAGGTACTGTGCCATCCTATATAAGTGGTGGGCAGTGGGCACAGTACAGTCTGTCAGCCTGACACTCACTGGCAGGCAACTGCAATTATATTACAGAGGAAAAATTTAATGACTTTTTTATCTGCAAAGTACTGTGCTACCCTATATGAGTGGTGGGCAGTGGGCACAGTACAGTCTATGGGCCTGACACTCACTGGCAGGCAACTGCAATTTTATTACAGAGGAAAAATCAAATTACTTTTTTATCTGCAAGGTACTGTGCCACCCGATATGAGTGGTGGGCACTGGCAGTGGGCATAGTACAGTCAGTGGGCCTGGCACTCACTGGCAGGCAACTACAATTATATTACAGGGAAAAAATTAAATTACTTTTTTATCTGCAAGGTACTGTGCCACCCGATATGAGTGGTGGGCACTGGCAGTTGGCACAGTACAGTCAGTGGGCCTGACACACACTGGCAGGCAACTGCAATTATATTACAGAGGAAACATTTAAAAAAAAATTATCTGTAAGGTACTGTGCCACCCTATATGAGTGGTGTGCACACAGTACAGTCTGTGGGCCTGTGGCCTCTCACACACGAACAGTAAACTGCAATATATATATATATATATATATATAAAAAAAAAAAAAAAAGCAGACTGATGTACCAGCCCTAAAAAGGGCTTTTTGGGGTGCTGTCCGGATGTTGTCCTTACAGCAGATGAGTCTTTGAGGACTGGAGTGGACACAGAACACTAGTAGCTAACGCTTTACCCAGAATCCCTATATTAAACACTACAGTACTGCCTAACGCAGGGATGCGTCCTGCGGGCGGTCCTGTAGTTGTTAGTGGACGCATCGGCGCATCATCTCGCGAGACGCGAGACTTCCTGTGAACGCGCGCGCTCACAGTGAAGCGCGTCTCAGGAGTTCTGCTACAGCCTGCCAGCGATGATCTATCGCTGGCAGGCTGTAGATGCGAATTAAATCGCATCAAAGAGCTATATCAGACGCTGTTTTGTGAACAGCGTCTGATATAGCTGCTACCTGGTCCTCTGGTGGTCCCATTTGCTGGGATCGACCACCAGAGGACCAGGTAACTATGTAAAGTTGCACCAAACACTACACTAACCCTCACATGTGACCCCATTTTAGAAAGAAGACACCCCAAGGTATTCCGTGAAGGGTATGGGGAGTTCATGTAAAATTTTATTTTTTGTCACAAGTTAGTGGAATATGATGAGACTGTAAAAAAAAAAAAATATCAATTTCCGCTAACTTGTGCCAAATTTTTTTTTTTCTGTGAACTCGCCATGCCCCTCACGGAATACCTTGGGGTGTCTTCTTTCCACAATGGGGTCACTTGTGGGGTATTTATATTGACCTGGTATTTTAGGGGTCCTAAAGCGTGAGAATCCAAATGCGTAAAAATGCCCTGTGAAATCCTAAATGTACTCATTGGTTTTAGGGCCTCTTTGCGCACCCAGGCTGCAAAAAAGTGTCACTCATGTGGTATCGCCGTACTCAGGAGAAGTAGGGCAATGTGTTTTGGGGTGTATTTTTATATATACCCATACTTTGTGTGAGAAATATTGCTGTAAACGACAACTTTTTAAATTTTTATATTCAAAGTTGTCAATTTACAGAGATATTTCTCTCACCCAGCATGGGTATATGTAAAAATACACCCCAAATCACATTGCCCTACTTCTCCTGAGTACGGCGATACCACATGAGTGACACCCCAAGGTATTCGCTGAGGGGCATAGTGAGTCCATGAAAAATTAAATTTTTTGTCAAACGTTAGCGGAAAGGGAGACTTTGTGAGAAAAAACAATAAAAAATCAATTTCCACTAACTTGTGACAAAAAAAAAATCTTCTATGAACTCGCCATGCCCCTCATGGAATACCTTGGGCTGTCTTCTTTCCAAAATGGGGTCACATGTGGGGTATTTATACTGCCCTGGCATTTTAGGGGCCCTAAAGCGCGAGAAGAAAAATGCGTAAAAATGCCCTCCTAAAAGGTACTCATTGGAATTTGGGCCCCTTTGCGCATCTTGACTGCAAAAAAGTGTCACACATGTGGTATTGCCGTACTCAGGAGAAGTAGGGCAATGTGCTTTGGGGCATATTTTTCATATACCCATGCTGGGTGAGAGAAATATCTCTGCAAATTGACAACTTTGAATAAAAAAATGTAAAAAGTTGTTGTTTACAGCGATATTTCTCACACACAGTATGGGTATATGTAAAAATTCACCCGAAAACACATTGCCCTACTTCTCCTGAGTATGGTGATACTACATGTGTGACACTTTTTGCAGCCAAGATGCGCAAAGGGGCCCAAATACCAATGAGGTACCTTTAGATTTCAGGGCATTTTACGCATTTGGATCTCACGCTTTAGGGCCCCTAAAATGCCAGGTCAGTATAAACACCACACAAGTGACCCCATTTTGGAAAGAAGACACCCCAAGGTATTACTGTGAGGTCATGGCGAGTCCATCAGAATTTTTATTTTTTGGCACAAGTTAGCAGAAATTGAAACTTTTTTTTATTTTTTTCTCAGAAAGTGTCATTTTCCGCTAACTTGTGAAAAAAATGAAATGATACATGAACTCACCATGCCCCTCCGCGAATACTTTGGGGTGTCTTCTTTCTAAAATGGTGTCATTTGGGGGGTATTTATACTTTCCTGGCATTCTAGCACCTGAAGAAACATGACAGGTGCTCAGAAAGTCAGAGCTGCTTCAAAATGCCGAAATTCACTTTTTTGCACCATAGTTTGTAAACGCTATAACTTTTACCCAAACCAATAAATATACACTTATTGGACTTTTTTTTTTATCAAAGACATGTAGAACAATAAATTTAGAGAAAAATTTATATAGAAATGTAGTTTTAAAAAAAAAAATTTACAACAGAAAGTGAAAAATGTCGTTAAATTTTTATTAATGGCAAAAAAAGTAAAAATGTCAGCAACAATGAAATACCACCAAATGAAAGCTCTATTAGTGAGAAGAAAATGAGGTAAAATTCATTTGGGTGGTAAGTTGCATGACGGAGCAATAAACGGTAAGAGTAGCGTAGTGCAGAATTGTAAAAAGTGGCCTGGTCATTAAGGGTGTTTAAGCTAGGGAGGCTGAAGTGGTTAATTAAGCAGCAGCACTCTCCCTGCTCTAACTAACACTGCAGCTTCAGAATTAATCTAAGATGGCTGCAATCCTTTATTTTTGATAGGAGGTAGGAGGGTCTGGGAGGTAGGGTATGCTGATTGGCTGGAATGTGTGTGCTGACTGTGTGGTACAGGGTCAAAGTTTGCTCAATGATGACGTATAGGGGGCAGACTGAACATCGCATATGTTCACTCCCGCGGCGAACGCGAACAAGCGATGTTCGCCGGGAACTGTTCGCCGGCGAATAGTTCAGGACATCTCTAGTGAAGTGGCAGAAGCATGAGGAGACCAGAGTGGTCCAGTGACTTAGTAGTGATGTGGAAGCCGCATGAGGAGACCACAGAGTAGTGATGTGGCAGGCTGGCAGCAGCATGAGGAGACCACAGAGTGGTGAGGTGGCAGCAGCATGATGAGACAACAGACTGTTTAAATGGCAGCAGCATGATGAGACCACAGAGTGGCCCAGTGACTTAGTGTTGATCTGGAAGAAGCATGAGGAGACCTCAGAGTGGTGAAGTGGCAGCAGCATGAGGAGACTACAGAGAGGCAAAGTGGCATTAGCATTTGGAGCCCACAGAGTAGTTATGTGTCAGCAGCATGAGGAGACCACAGAGTGGCTCATAAACATAGTGTTTTGGTGGCAGCAGCATGAGGAGACCACAGAGTGGCAAAGTGGAATCAGCATGAGGAGACAACAGAGTAGTTATGTGGCAGCAGCATGAGGACAACACAGAGTGGCTCATAAACATAGTGTTAAGGTGGCAGCAGCATGAGGAGATCACAGACTGGTGAATTGGCAGAAGCATGAGGAGACCACAGAGTGGTGAAGTGGCAAAAGCATGAGGAGACCACAGAGTGGCAAAGTTTCATCAGCATGAAGAGACCACAGAGTAGTTATGTGACAGCAGCATGAGGAGACCAGAGAGTGGCTCATAAACATAGTGTTAAGGTGGCAGCAGCATGATGAGAAGATCACAGAGTAGTGATGTGGCAGCGGCATGAGGAGACCACAGACTGGTGAATTGGCAGAAGCATAAGGAGACCACAGAGTGGTCCAGTTACTTAGTGGTGATGTGGAAGCAGCATGAGGAGACCACAGAGTGGCCCAGAGACAAAGTGGTGATATGGCAGCAGCATTTGGACACCACAGAGTGGCCCCGGGACATAGTGTTGAGGTGCCAGCAGCATGAAGAGACCACAGAGTGGCCCAGTTACAGAGTGCGTATGTGGGGGGCAATACCTGTACCAGCTGAAGATGGTGGCTGACAGTAGGAGCACTTGGCAGCAGGTGTAGGTGGTGTGGCATCAGGCAGGTGGCAGCAGCAGAATAGTAGCTGAAGCAGGTAACAAAAAGAAACAGGTCTCTTTTGTCAAACTGTTAGTGTGGCACTATGTATGATCTAGTCTGATGCATCAGGCATTGGTGTTTGCAAATCCTGGCTGTTCCACGCCTATTTAATTTTCACAAAGGTCAGTTTCTCTAAATTTTGGGGGGACAGGCGAGTTCTCCTTGGGTAACTTTGGCCCCTGCCACACTAAACACCCTCTCTGATGCCATACTGCTGGCCGGGCAGGAAAGCTTGTCCAGGGCAAACTCGGCCAGTTGCGGCCACAAATCGAGTTTGGCTGCACAATAGTCCAGGGGATCTTTGATGTGGTGTGGCAGGGTGCACTTAAAGTATGCCCCAACCTGCTGGTTCAGGTTCTGCTCTATGTCTAGCTGCTGTTGGTGAGTAGTTTCTTCAGTAGGCGGGTGAAAAAAACTGCTCATCAGTGACTCTAGACTTAAGTTGCTGCTAATGAGGCTGGTACAGCCAAGGAAGTGGAACGTGAGCGTAGAGGGCCCCCCCAGGCAGACCTGTGTGAGGATGGGCGATGGCGCACATAGGCAGTGGCCAATTGACTACATAGGATTTCTCTATAGTAGTTCAGTATGTCCTCCCTCTCAGTGGGTGGGAAAAAGGCTCCCATTTTGGACCGGTAGCAAGGGTCTGACATGGTGGAGTGCCAGTAGTCATCCCTCTGGCGAATGGTGACATTTTGGCTGTCACTAAGCAAGCAGGTAAGCATGCATCGGACCATTTGCACAAGTGACTTGGAGGGACTCCCTGCCTCCATCTCTACTGCATACTGCCATGGTGTGTCTGGGTCCTCTGCCTCATCTTCCTCATCGCCCTGTAGCTCCTTTGGTTTCTCCTGCTCCTCCTCTCCTGTCACCTGCATTGAAAAACCAGCCATTTCACTACACATTGCTTGTGCCCCAATGTCCTCCCCCTCCTCCTGTTCAACCCCCCACAGGGCTCATGTGGTCGTTAGATTTAGCCTCCTCGTCTCCTGTCCCCTGGCCATCCAGATTTAGAAGGATCTGTTCCAGGACATGAATCAGTGGAATGACATTGTTCATCTGTAGTCCTGGTGACTGACAAATAAAGTTGGCCTCCTCAAAGGGCCCGAGCAAATGACAGGTGTCAAGCATGAGCTGCCACTGGCTAACATCGAAGTTACACAGGGGAGTACCTTTTCCGCCTGTGTCATCGATAAATCATGTATGGCTTTTCTCTGTTCATATAGTCAGTCCAACTTATGAAGGGTGGAATTGTGGAAATGTCACATATCAGCCTATGTTGGAGTATACCGTTCTGCCGCAGCAGCTCAAGGGGGGTGTGATTTGTGGTGTAAGAGTGACTGAAGTTCATACAAAGTTTCCTGGCCATGTTAGGATGTCTTGCAGATGGGCAGAAGACTCCAAGAACTGCTTTACAACCAGATTGAACATGTGTGCCATGTAGGGCGAATGGCTCAGCAATCCTTGACGCAGCTATGATACCATCTTCATCCTGTTGGCGGTCACCATGGTCCCAATTTTGAGTTTTCGAGCAGAAAGACAGGATTTGATTTCATTATGAAGAACACGGAGCAGTTCCTCCCCTGTGTGACTCAGTTCGCCTAGCCAAACTAGGTGCAGAACAGTGTGACACCGCAATGCCCTGCACATGTTGTATGCTGAAGGGGTACTGTGCATTGTCTCTGCAGTGGTGGCTGAAGACACGGTGGAGGATGAGGAGGCAATGGTGGACATTGTTGCAGGACCAACGGCTTAAGAATGTGTAGGCGGAAGTGGCGTCACCTGGCCAATTTTCTGGTGTGGCTGGGCAGGAACCTCATTAACCCAGTGGGCAATAAAGGACATATATTGTCCCTGACCATAGTTATAACTCCACACATCAGCGCTGCCGTGCACTTTGGCAGACACCGACAGGTTCAAGGACTGGTCCACCTTCTGTTCTACATATGTGTGCAGGGCTGGTACTGCCTTTTTGGCAAAGAAATAATGGTTTGGGACTCTCCACCTCGGCTTGGCACAAGCCATCAGTTCTCTAAAAAGGTGCAGAGTCCACCATTTGGAAAGGGAGGGACTGCAGCACCAACAACTTGGCCAGGAGCACGTTCAGCTTCTGCGCCGTTGGATGAGTGCACGCATACTGTTGTCTCTTGGAAATCGCTTTGGTGATCGATTGCTGATGTAATGACTGACGAGGAGGAGGAGCAGGAGACTCAGGACTGGTAGATGATGAAAAGGACAGGCAGCTCTCTTCGGCTGAGGTTGTGGAGGCTTGACTGCATGAAATTGGGTGGGTGCCACTGGGTGATGCAGTGGTTGCTGTGGCAGGCTGGACCACCACATCCCAGCCATGGTTCTCACAGGCCAGTTGAGGCTGCATGTGTTGACAAAGGGCCATGGTGCCAACATTGGCACCCTGGCCACGCTTCACATTCTTCCCATAAATCCGGCAAATGGGCATTTTCACCTCCTCCTACGGCCTAACAAAACAATGCCCCACCGCCGAATATGGCATTTTCCCACCAACACTCCGCACTGACTGACTGCTACCGCTTCCTCTGCGAACCCCTGCACTGATTCTTTCCGGGCCGGTAGGCTTCTGCAAAGCGGTTGCTCTACCCCGGGCACGTTTGGCTCCCGACTTCCCACTGCTGCCAACCTGCTGACTCACAGCCACGCTACCACCCCCTTCCTCAGCCAGCTCCCAAGTGCAATCGGCTACATCATCATCATCCACTACTATCTACACATCACTGATGTCCCCCTTAAAGGTCTCATGGCCAGGACCCTGACCGCTCGCAACAACTGCTCCCACTTGACTCTCCTCTTTAGTGCTCTTGTGCTCTGGTAGAACACTTTGTGATGCTCAGGTGCTCTACAGAGCTCCCGATCACAAGGGAAGTCAATGGGAGAACCCGAGCATTAAACCAGGCACCCCCTGCTCTGAAGAGGGGAGGGTGTCGGGACTCTAGTTCAGCTTAGGAGTCCCTGCTCTAACTCCATATATGTCCATATATGGATTCAGTGCTTTCTGACTCTCAGTGTATTTAAATCTAATTTATCTTCTATTTCTGAAAAGTTTCTGCTGGGATTTGAACTCACAAACTTGTACATTAGAGGCAAGGACCTTATCCACTCAGCTATAAAGATGAATGCTAAACTGTGTCAGGAAAAACTCATAGTGATTTATCTTTCTGATGTAGTAAGTTTTTATTTTTTAGAAATAGAGGATAAATTAGATTTAAATACACTGGCTCGAGCACACGCTGTGTTCGGGAAAACTCAGCGATGCGCCGAGCATTGCGATGCTAGAGCCAAACTGGTGTTCAACTGAGCATGCTGGCTCAAATCTACTCCTCATCACTATTTGCCCGCCTATCGGTAGAAGCGGCGGATGTCTCCTCCAGATCCTGGCTGGGCAGTAGCTGCAGACTGTCCTCTAGTAGCTTCTCCTTGCTGAAAAGTGGAGCTGAGCCTACAGCATATAATACTTCTCGTGCTGAGGGAACTGAAAATGACAGAGGAAGGTTCAAGAGTCAGGACAGGTGGGGGCATAGGGTCTGCTCCCAGGCCATGCCAACTAAATGTAGTTGCAATGTAAAGCTCGTCTGGATTGGATCCGTGTGATGAGCCGGTGGGCACAAGGCGCATATCACAACCTGTATTTTTAGAATGAAGATTTTATCGAGAGACAACGCGTTTTGGGGTGCACAGTACCCCTTTCTCAAGTCTGCATACTTTTCACCGTAGGTCCACAGAGGGAATCTCATGGGTGGTCCCTTACAATGGGACTAGTGGTCGGCACAGCTGATAATGCAGCTGGAGGGATTCCCTGCTGCAGCAGTGCTTCTGGCTGGCTGCGCGTGTGGTGTGCAGTGTCCCTCCTGTGCCGACCACCAGTCCCATCGTAAGGGACCACCTAAGAGATTCCCTCTGTGGACCTACAGTGAAAAGTATGCAGACTTGAGAAAGGGGTCCTGTGCACCCCGAAACGCGTTGTCTCTCAATAAAATCTTCATACTAAAAATATGGGTTGTGATATGCGCCTTGTGTCCAACGGCTCATCACACGGATCCAATCCAGACGAGCTTTTCATTGCAATTTCCAATACTCACCTAAGTGGTGATCTGGTCCTCGCCCAAGGTCATTCTGGACATCAACCGGCAGCACCAACCCAGGCGACTTCAACCTTTCTAGCCTCCCTCCTCCAAAGTTGCACTCCACTCGGTGTAACGAAAACAGGTGAGTAAAACTAGCTCACCCTGATTAGAGGAAAGCTGTACCATCATTTTCACCAATACCTATGAGCGCCTTCTCTGCTTTTTTGGCCAACCGATTATTGATGAGTAAACGTCGTGTCAGAGGAACCCTCCGACTCTTGGCTGGGGGTGTCTGATGTCAGTTGTGACAAACTTGAAGACCAAGTCAACAATTCAAGCACCGCTGAGTTAATAGTCAAGACATGACCACTAGATGACACCAGGAGTTCAGACCTCCTGCTGTCACTCCCTGTTCTTCTGCTGCCTGAGACAGAAACATTTTGGCCACTGCCCATTCCCTTTGAAGGGCCTGTCACCTGTCTGTCTGACATACTGTTTGATAAAATGAAAATTATACCCCCAAAAAAGGCTGTAGTACAGTGTTACTTCACCAGTAATGGCAATTAAGATATATATATATATATATATATATATATATATATAAATATATATATATATATATATATTTGTGGTCAGGGCTACGGACACGAAAGCCGAAGAGCCCTAGTGGGCTAAACACCGAGACCCACCGTAACTGCAAGACGCATCTTACCTAACTAAATGGCTAGTGGTGTGCCGGTAGCCATGTCCGTGGGTAGGCCTATAAAAGGGGGGCAAAAACCAGCCATGTAGGGTGAAAAGAGACTTGAATGGCCTGTGCAAAGAAACCCCTGATCCAAACTGCGAAGCAATATCTCCCACGAGAGTTCGGATACATAAGTCAACCATAATGACGCCTGCATCCGTCCTGTGGATAGAGCCAGGACAGAATGCTGAATGTCGCAGATACTGCCCCAATGCACGAGGGAGGAACTGGAAACGCTTCAGAAGGAAGCGTGGACGATACTAACTAAACCTGAAGACTTGGTTGTGGTGTGAGCACTGACAAAATCCCCCTAGCCTTATGAGACTGGAGAACTGAGAGCCTAACTGTCTAGACTATGGAAAGAAGGGCCCGAAGAATACCATGTAGGCCAGGAAAGGATGTAAAGCAATAAGCTAAGAACGTAGTATATGGAATCCTGTCGATGCCCTCACGTGAGTCAAGGAGTGCGATTGCGATAAGCTGCTGGCGATTTAGTTCGCAGACCTGGCTGATTGAAAACGTAACCGGCATGGTAATACAAATGACAAATATGAGGGGTAAACAAGAAAATAAACTAAAAAGTGGCCTGAAGAAAGTACAGGCGGGATTACATCATGGGCCTGACCGATGTGATAGGCGATACTTAAATAACTATATTTCCTGAAAAAACTTGACAGGCGAATATTGCGAACACGAGACCAGACCAACGTGGCCGGTGACACCTAATGACGAGTGTCATTCGGTACGAGAACCTGAAGGTGGCCGATGACACCCATGACTTGAACTCTGGAAATTAAAGTCTGGTCCTGGGGGGAGCATAGCCAGACAGGTGATCTGTCGACCAGGCAGGAGTTCGTGAGCTGGCCACATTGATTATTGAACGTGAAGAAAAACATAAGCGGGCAACCAACTATGGTGATTGAAAACATAGGATGAAGAATGCAACCAGAACAGACAACAGGTTTAAAACGGTAGCCTAAGTGTGACATAAATAATTGAATGTGTATGATTGGAATGTAACGGGCTAAGAACGTTGAGTTAGAGAACAAGGGCCTAACAAAATGAACAAGAGCTATGACACCCGGGGGTGGCCCATGCTCCTAATGACAATAACGATATGTTATATGTGGCAGCAGTGGCGCCGCTGCCCATCCTGCATGTACCACAAATAAGGCTATTAGTATGTTTCTGGAATCAGCTCCCTGTGAGCAGAGCATAGCAAATGACCTACCACAATTCCTGCCAAGCACTAAATTGTCCGCAGAGGGAACGGAATGGTAACGAGGAGTGACCAGCAAAGGGAGCAATGCAGAAATGAAGGAGCAAACGGAAATAATCCATGCGGCACCCAAAGTCCGCCAGAAGTAGCCGTGTTGTGAAGAAGCCTGTCCAGAAGAGGGACAGTGTAGTAAAGACTAAACCCGGAGAGTAAGCGTAACCGACTATCCGGTGAAGGTAGCCGTGCAGCAAAAGATTCTCCAGCCGAGGGAGCAGTGCAGTAAAGCAAGTGCCCGTCAGAGGGAGAAAAGCGACGGTGGAACCAGCAGGGAGAGTGGTGCCATAAGAGGAGAGTCTGGAGGAAAGCTAAGTGGTGATAAGGAGAGACCAGCCAAGGAAATGACGACTGTGAAGCAGAACAAAATGGTGAATAATAAATGATGTTTGCCGAGGGGACTAAAAGAACAGGAGGGCGCAATGAAAGGACTGCCTGGGGGGTGGAGCCGCACAGCGATACCGCCTGTGGTATGCAGAACGAATGCATATGTACATACGATACCTGAACCGGCAGACCGCAGGAAGTTATAACTATGACAAATGGCCTTGATAATATGCGTACTAATTGAAACCGAGGGTCTAGCCTGAATACCGGACAGGCTAATGTTACTAAAAAAGTCGCCTGACCCGCATGGCAGGTGACCCTTGCCAGGCTGAGCTCCGTTGTGGAAGAGTACACCTGGGGAAGCGTGGCAGACAATGGATGCACCACCAACAGACTTTGGAAAAGTGGCCTGCACCCGGATGAACAAAGAAGCAGATATGGGTGTGAGACATTTGGGCCAATCAACCTAGATGCGCAGAAGTTCAACCCACCAGGTAGATCACCAGGCAGGACGAAAAACAGTCATCGTTCCCCCGAAGCCATGGGGCCGAAGCAGTCATCGTGCCCCCAAAGCCATGGAGCCGAAGCGGACATCGTGCCCCCGAAGCCATGGAGCCAAAGCGGTCATCCTGCCCCCGAAGCGGTCATCGAGCCCCCGAAGCCGTGGAGACGAAGCGGTCATCGAGCCCCCGAAGCCGTGGAGCCGAAGCGGTCATCATGCCCCCGAAGCCATGGAGCCGAAGCGGTCATCGTGCCCCCGAAGCCATGGAGCCGAAGCGGTCATCGTGCTCCCGAAGCCATGGAGCCGAAGCGGTCATCGTGCTCCCGAAGCCATGGAGCCGAAGCGGTCATCGTGCCCCCGAAGCCATGGAGCCGAAGCAGCCATCGTGCCCCCGAAGCCATGGAGCCGAAGCAGTCATTGTGCCCCCGGAGCCATAACAGTCATCGTGCCCCCGGAGCCATAGCAGTCGTCGTGCCCCCGGAGCCATGGAGCCGAAGCAGTCATCGTGCCCCCGAAGCCATGGAGCCGAAGCAGTCATCGAGCCCCCGAAGCCATGGAGCTGAAGCAGCCATCGTGCCCCCGAAGCCATGGAGCCGAAGCAGTCATCGTGCCCCCGAAGCCATGGAGCCGAAGCAGTCGTCGTTCCCCCAAAGCCATGGAGCCGAAGCAGTCATCGAGCCCGCAGCCATAGGAGCGAAGTAGACATTGAGCCCCCGAAGCCATGGAGCCAAAGCAATCATCATGCCCCCGAAGCCATGGGGCCGAAGCAATCATCACGCCCCTGAAGCCATGGGGCCGAAGCAGTCATCGAGCCCTCAAAGCCATGGGGACGAAGCAGTCAGCGAGCCCTCAAAGCCATAGGGTCAAAGCAGTCAGCGAGCCCTCAAGGCCATGGGGCCGGAGCAGTCAGCGAGCCCTCAAAGCCATGGGGTCGAAACAGTCAGGGGCCCCCAAGCAATGGGCCAAGCAGTCATGGGGTCCCCAAGCCATGAAGAAAAAGCGAACATGGGGCCCCCCCAAATCCTAAGGCCAAGTAATCATAGGGCCCCCAAGCCATGAGGGCCAAGCCACCGTAGGGGGCCCCCACAGCCATGAGGCCAAAGCAAACATGGGCCCCCGAAGCAATGAGGCCACAGAAATCGCGAGGACCTCAAGTCATGAGGCCAAGCAGCCATGGGGCCCACAAGGCATGCGGCCATGCAGACATGCGGACCCTAGCGTCATGAGCCCAAGGCAATCATGGGACCCCCAGAGCCATGAGACCAAAGCAGTCATGAGGTCCCCAAGCCGGTCCCCAAGCCAAGGTAGTCCTCGGGACCCCGATGCCAAGGGGCCGAAGCGGTCATCATGCCCCCGACACCATGGGGTCGAAACGGTCATGGAATCCCTACTCCCTGAGGCCAAGCTGTTATGGGGCCTCCGCGGCCATGAGGCCAAAGCAATCAAGGGTCGCCGCGGCCTTGCGGCCCAAGCAATTAAGGGGCCCTGCGGCCTTGCGGGCAAAGCAATCAAGGGCCCCGCGGCCATGAGGCCGTCCGAGATGTACGTGATGAGTAAAGGTAAATAAGAGTGAGCCCAACATGATGGAAAAAGCAACTACTAGGATGATTGGGACGTCTAAAGTAGCCTGGAAAGGAACGAGGCTACTGAAAGGTATGGACATTAGTAATCCGAACAACGGACATAAGCATAAAACTAAAACCAGCCATATAACTTAAAAATGCAAAACGTGGAATATGAAACTGAGAAGAGAGTACAACCAAAACCTGATGCATTGCGATTTGCAAAGTCCCTTGTCGCAACAAACAACTGAAAAACTTGAAAGAAACAGTAGTGAGTAGGAAGCTCAAACCCTAATGACCCACTGGCCCCAGCTGAGAGGCTGTTTATTGAACTGGGGCAGTGGGAACAATCTTAGTGAATACAAACCAGAATTTAAGGGGAGCAGACAGGATTTTTTTTTTTTTGCTTGCAACTAGAGCAAAGACCCACTTGATGTATACGCGCAGAAAAACCAGATGTAAAGGAAATGACCATTGATGCCCGTCATGTTTGACAGGAGAGTGGCACCGGAGCCACTAGCTGCCTCAGTGTGACAATCGAATAAAACAACCGTGACGTAGAAACTGACGGGAGAATGTGGCTTGAATGGGAGCATGGTGTGCCAGCAGATGGGTGACTGTGGACCTGGAATGAGTAAAACCTAAAAACATGGTATAACCAAAATGCAGACCTGAATGTGAGCGGAGTAAGATAGCTGTCGCGACAGCGAACGCATGGACGCAGTTCTAGCAGGGAATGGAGTGTAGTACTAGATGTAACAGCAAACGTGTGAACTCAGCTAGAGCGTGAAAGGAGTATTAACTTGCTGTAACAGCAGACGTGAGATGCGGCCATGGATGGGCGGGAACATTGAGACGTAAGCGTGAAAGTGAAACCCGGAGTCACAGGGGTAGTGTGAACCCCAAATATGGCAATAGGCCAAACGTAAAATTTGGTATGACCGCAGCCTGCAGTGAACGAGGCATAAACAAACTGTAACGGTGACATGAACGCGCTCATGCAATGGGCCTAAGCAACAGTGGACGTGTAACACCAGTCTGAGTGTGGTGCAAGCAAACATATGAAAGCAAAAGCGGTATGAATGCAAAAAACAGGATGACAGAAAAATAAATAAATGCACAGAGAATAAGACAGATTTACCCACTGTTGTGACCATGCGTGGAGCGTAAACGTGATGCGAGAGCGGACGAGAGCACCGCTCAGAAAATAAGCATGTTGAAAGAGCAGACATGAGAAGGCAGCATCTAAATTGACAGGGCGAAACCTGGCGTAAAGAGTTGAAGCATACACGCAGCCCTGATTGCGGGGGAGGGGCGGGTCACATGGGAAGTATTTGCTATAGCAAGAGCCGTAACAAGCAACAGCTGCATCCAATCTCCATCACATGCAGCCCAGGTAAACCTTCCCTACCGCACAGGGCCGGTTCTAGGTGAAATGGGGCCCGGGGGCGAAAAACAATAAGGGGCCCCCCCCCTCAGTGTCACGTCATCAATCACCCCCTTCGCGTCACATTATTTCTCCCCGCCCCCTCCATGGCCGCATACTCCCCCCTCCCCCGAATGGCACATTTCTCCCCCTGTATGGGCCAGTGGCAGCAGCACATCTCCCCCCCATGGCTCATTTCTCCTCCAGCACAGATGCACATCCCCCCCAAATGGTTCATTTCTCCAGGACTCCAGCACAGACTAGTCAGTCTACACATGCACATCTCCACACCCCACAATTTACCTAGAACAGATATGCATCCTCTTGTTCCTTCCCTGTGTATGGTCACTGGTGCAGAGACTCTGAGAGCCACAGAGGCGCAGAAGAGACTCGCTCCTTCTTCTTCTGGTTCCTGGGGGCGGGGCTCTGGCGACGTCAAAACCGTGAAGACGTGCCTGTGCGGCAGCACGCTCTGAGCCCCAGCAGCCACTGCTCTCTTAAAGAGGCAGAGAGGGGCTCAGAGCGGCCGCGGCGCGGCCCGCCCCATATCCAGTTGTAGTAAGTTAGTTGCGGGCCGGCGCTGCTTGGGGGCCCCTAAGGACTCGGGGGCCCGGGGGCAATTGCCCCCCTTGCCTCTATGGAACCGCCGGCCCTGCTACCGCACGCAGGCTGAAGTAACTTTTTAAAGCGAAACAACGTGAATGTAAAACACGTGAGATACAAGGGGAACTAAATCAGATTACCTAAACAAACAAAGTGAAAGGAATTGTGTAACTCCGACAAAACAAACCTAAGAAGCTGAGGCGGACGATTTTGAGGCGATGCCTCCCGCTCGCAAGAAAGGTCAGATTCCAGCTGGCCGGAGAGACGGACACGGCTCAATTAACTTACATACATGGCGCACGCGTCCCTACGGTAGCCACGGGCAGAAGAAAAGCTCCATTCCAGGTCCATACTGTAGTGAAAGAAACCTCCTAGCAGAGGAAAGTGCACCCTGCTGACACACCAGCATCCCCTGTGCAACTGAGAAAACGCCCGCCCCTAGGTGGGGCTGTGCCTGGTTTAAGTAGAGCCTCCGCCCCTCCCACAAATGCAGTCTAAACAGACTGCCAAAGATATATATATATATATATATATATATATATATATATATATTATTTTTCTGATTAATAAACTCCCCCCCCCCCCAAAAAAAAAAAACACTATTCACTGCAGAACGGCAAATAAGACATATTCTTTTTCCTATTTCTACTCCTCAAAATAAGAATCATCATCACCTTTTTCTTCTACTGCTAAGACTCCTCGTTGTCCTAGGCTCCATCATGAGAAATCTATAACAGAATGCCATGAAAAAAACTTTTCTCCACTAGTCTACAAGCTGAACTCTAACCTAGCCATGTTGTTGGCTGTGCAGTGTCAGTAGTAACATTGTAGTAATGTCTTGTACTCTCATGTGGCAGAAAATGTGGGACGCTCCTTGCAATTCTCTCTGTGCAGTAACCTGCACTGGTGGACACCTGGAGCAGCTGTTACGAGAAGGGACAGTATATGCCTTTTTATAGCCCACTGGGTCAATGTTTTTTGCGACAGTGGAGAGGCAGCACTCCCCATATCATGGGGCGGGCTCCCAGAGCAGGCACTTATCTGCCTCCTCCACCTCGTCCTCCATGGTCATGATGCCATCCCCACCAGCAGCAGGGTACAGCGTCACTCACACTACCCTTCCTTCCTATCAGATGTGTTACGTCAAGCATTGCTGCTCCTTTTTGGAGATGATTGGCCTGGGTGACAGTAGCCACACCAGGGTACATCAAGCAGTAAACATCTCGCTGACAGTCACCCTTCCAACTGCAACTAGGCAAGGTGGTCAGTGACAATGGGCACAACATCCTGGCTGTCCTGAAACTGGGGGAAATAACAAATGCAAATAATAAATGTACTGGTTTGCACAAAGTGCTGGCTAGTTATGAGCGATACGAATTCCAGGATAAATTTGATTCGCCGTGAAGCCGAATTTATTTATTTAGGATTTAAACTAAAATAGTGTAGTGTAGTGTAGTGCTTTCAATGGGCCAACCCCCGTCACCTTACTTAGAAATCTCGGTCAAAATCCCATGTGCAGTGACGTATGACATCACCACGTGGCCGTCGTGATGACATCATCTCGGACTGCACGAGATTTCACGCCAGACCTTCGAGCAAGATGGCGGCAGCTGGCCCGTCGGCAGCAAATTGATCAGGTAAGTAATTTTTATTTATTTTTTTACACTTAATATCATATACCACGATCATGTATGAACGTGGTATCTAATGGGTATAATGACAGAAATGGCATAATCACCGCTCTCACGCTGTCATTGCACCCACTACTTACAAATAAATTCACTTCCTGACGAGGTAATTTGTCACAAAGCTGATTTTTTTGTAAAATTCGGTGATGCTACCAAATTGAATATTTTAATACTTTGCTGATCTCTAGTGGTGCCAATGTCCAGGAGATTTCCCTCTTTTCAACAATTCTCAAGTAGTGAGGAATGATCGCCTGGACTTGCAGCGTCAGAAATATCTGCAGCTACACTGTTTAATCCACAACTTTACAACTCGCTGGAATTCAACATTGCACATGCCTGAGCATCTGTATGAGCAGCAGAAAGCCATGAACAATTTGGTCATGCACCAGACCGCCTCTGGAAGAATGTGTTGTTTCCAGGTTGGGCAATGGCGGCCCATGCCATTCATGCTTCAGTTGTCCTTCATCCCCCTCATATGTATTTTTGAAGAGACCCTGAACTTCATGCAACAGGTGGTGCCAAAGGAGGAGGAAGAAGAAGAACAGCTGTTGGGGATTAACATCTTGCTGTCCACCCTGTAGCTGTTAGGGACCAACAATGAGAAACTCTCATGGGTAGGAAAATGGGATGTTGCCACTTGAGGAGGTGAAAGAGGAGTTGGAGTTGGAGGAGAAAAGGATGATGATGTTGACACCCGCCACAACACCCAATCATCTTAACGCGGGGTGGAAGTGGAAAGAACTGGCTCCTTGGGCACGCTGGCCAGAATGGCAACCTGTAGACTCACCTACTTATGCAATGACAGGCGGTTTAGTGACATCAAACAGTCTGATAATTACAGGGTAGCCATGATATTAGTACCTTGCTATCAAGGCAAAATTACGTTATTACCAGGAAACACTGTGTACGAAGCTTGCCACAGCTTTTGGCAAGCAGATGCCTGCTGCCAGCATGTCTGAAAGGGAGGCCCCTCAACACCCCCTGCAAAGTCGCCCCCCCCCCCCCACCGCCAACATAAGCAGAAGCCGCAGCAGTCTCCTCAACATGATGGGCCAGATTTTCCATGTGCAGAGCCAGGCTAATGCCAGTCAGCAAGCTGGCAGCTCCTGCCTCAGCACTCAGATTCAGGCCTACCTAAACTCTGGCCATTCTTTGGCGCATACCTTGTTACCTTACCCTATGGATTGCTTTGCAGGCAGACTGAAACAGTGACCCAAACTAGGATTGCATGCTCCCTTTCTTGTTTCTTGCCCAGCCTCCAGTGTCATCTCGGAGAGGGTTTTCAGTAAGGAGTGTGGTAACACCCAAACGGACCAAATTGTCCTCCGCCAATGTCCAAAACATCACTTTTGTCAAAATGAACCAAGTCTGGATTTGGGAGGATTTTCATACTACTCCGGATAAGGCCAGTGAATAGATCTGTTTATTGCCTATTGCTGCCTGTCTGCCTGCCTACATCATGCCACCGCTGCCAGTAAGCCACTGCTGTGGTCCGACTACCATCACATTTTGTGTGGATGCTTCTGCCTCCCCCATCATCTTATTGCTGCGTTCTCTCTACCATCACGTTATGTATGGCTGCTGTTGCCACCTTCATCATGCCCCTGCTGTCATTATGTCACTTCTGTGGCCTGCTGAACATCATATTCCATAAGGCTGCTGCCGAGTCTATCATGCTGCTGCCTTTCTGCCAACATGTACCATGTGGCTGCTGCTAATATTACCCATAGACAACCTTGTATGACAGCCATGCTATGCTTCTTCTATACAGTCATGGCTGTAAATGTTGGCACCCCTAAAAATTTTCGAGAAAGTAAAGTATTTCTCACAGAAAAGTATTACAGTAACACATGTTTTGGTATACACATGTTTATTCTCTTTGTGTGTATTGGAACAAAAACAAAAAAGGGAGGAAAAAAAGCTAATTGGACATAATGCCACGCCAAATTCCAAAAGTGTGCTGGACAAAATTATTGGCACCCTTAGCCTAATATTTGATTGCACACCCTTTGGAAAAAATTACTGAAATCAATCGCTTCCTATAGCCATCAATAAGCTTCTTACACCCCTAACCTGGAATTTTGGACCACTCTTACATTGCAAACTGCTCCAAGTCTCTCTAATTGGAAGGGCGCCTTTTCCCAAAAGCAACTTTAAGATCTCTCCACAAGTGTTCAATGGGATTTAGATCTGGACTCATTGCTGGCCACTTCAGAACCCTCCAGCACTTTGTTGCCATCCATTTCTGGGTGCTTTTTGACTTATGTTTGGGGTCATTGTCCTGCTGGAAGACCTAAGATCTCGTATGCAAACCCAGCTTTCTGACACTGGGCTCTACAGTGCGACCCAAATTCAGTTGGTAATCCTCAGATTTCATGATGCCTTGCACACATTCAAGGCACCCAGTGCCAGAGGAAGCAAAACAACCCCAAAAAATTATTGAACCTCCACCATATTTCACTGTAGGTACTGTGTTCTTTTCTTTGTAGGCTTCATTCCGTTTTTGGTAAACAGTAGAATGATGTGCTTTACCAAAAAGCTCTATCTTGGTCTCATCTGTCCACAAGATGTTTTCCCAGAAGGATTTTGGCTTACTCAAGTACATTTTGGCAAAATGTAGTCTTGCTTTTTTATGTCTCTGTGTCAGTAGTGGGGTCCTCCTGGGTCTCCTGCCATAGCGTTTCATTTCATTTAAATGTTGACGGATAGTTTGTGCTGACACTGATGCTCCCTGAGCCTGCAGGACAGCTTGAATGTCTTTTAAATTTGTTTGGGGATGCTTATCCACCATCCAATTGTAAAATAAACAGTGGCTCAACCCCTCAACACAATATGAACGGGTGCACACCCACCGGTTCACCCCGTCCCGTAAAACGAAATAAGAATAAAAAACGTGGGGGCACTCAACAGATCTGTATATGGATTTTTGTTTTAATATATATAAACCACAATGTATAAACCACAATAAAATTCCACAATAAAATTCCACAATAAAAAATTTTTGCAATAAAATTCCACCTTGCGTGCGAATGAAAAAAAGTCCACAGTGCATGCAAATGAAATAAGGTCCACAGAGAAACTCCACCTTGTATGCAATGAAAACCCGCTCTTGTATTCAATATTCAATATGGACTGGCGGTATAGACGTCAATTTCCTTGTAAAATGTCCGTGTTAAAATGCTCCGCAATATATTCGCCACAGTTTGACTATCATCTATATTCAGTCTCTCATATATAGATATAGATGCAAGTACATTACCACACTTGTTCCACACTTGTTCCTCTCCCGGTACGGTGCGATGCAAACGGCGTGTTCGTTGCTTCTTTCCCCTGCCAGGACCTGGCGCAGCGTCCCACGTGATCACTCCGTCACTCCGTGGCGTCCCACGTGACGGTGGCGGGGAGGCTTTGATTGGTCTCACCGATTTTTAAAGTGCAGCTAACCGGGTTTGATCGTGTGGTTCTCTAGCTGTGGATATATTGATATTGAAGATAATCGCCTACTCCCAAACGCGTTTCGGGGCTCTCTTATTCTTGCCCCTTCTTCCACTGATAACATAACACAATAACATGGTCACACATGAATCTTAGGTTTTGTGAGAGAAGGCCATCACATCTTCAATTCCAGGGTTATTTTATATCAGTCCTAGGTCAGTTCTGGAGCGGGTCAACTGCGCAGATCTTGGGAGAAGGATGAGCGTGAGGGACTCATTGTTGTCACTCCACTCTGTTTTGTTGTTTAGTAAGAGAGTGTTATGCCATTAGTGTAATGATCCCCTATCTCGTCTCCAAGACCTCTGTAAGCCTTCCAGTCATGCCATAGTTTTGTAAATCTATGGATCTTTCACATCTCCCATGAGGAGATTTCTTCAAATCTATAGATCTGGTCAACTTTAATTGACCACTTTTTGAGTGACGGGATTTCAGTTGAAAGCCAATATTTCGGAATAAGAAATCTGTCTGCATTTATTAATTGTTTGAAGACGTCTAGATTGGAAGCTCGTTGATTGGGTGGATAAGGGTTTAAGAGAGCTACTTAGCAGATGGTTGGAGTGTTGCTCCATAAATTTGGTTGCATAATTGGAAGATTTGTTTCCACCATTGTAGGAGTATAGGACATTCCCACTAGGTGTGGAGGTAGGAGCCTTCTTCCTTCAGGCACCTCCAGCATGTGTCAGAGGCAGACGCGGAATACATGCATGTTTTGTCTGGAGTCTTATACCATCTTGTAATGAGTTTATAGCTGCTCTCTTGTAGTTTGACGCATCTGGATGATTTATGGGGGAGATGAGAATGGTGTCTATGTCAGGTCCGGAGAATGAGCGGTTTAAATCTCTTTCCCAGAGTCTGATAAACGCCGGGGTAGTGGAAATAGCGGGGATCTGTTCTATTGTTGTGAGATGATTTTGGTAGTGCACTAACTGTTGCTGATTAGACTTTCAAACAAAACCTGTAGGCGATACAGGTCTCCTAGGTTAATGTGTTGTTGAATATAGCCTCGAATGGAAATAGAGAGAGGCAGAGTTAGTTTTGTTAATTCCTAGTTTGTATCTCATGTCCTCCAATGTAATTATGCAAGTATCATGGTAGAGGTCTGTCAGGCTGGTATTATAATTTCTAATGTGAATTGGTAAACTTTCAAGAAGTGCTTTAGGAGCCAAATGAAATATGTCTCTAGTTTGTATGATCAAGGAGGGGTATGGAATAGCGTATTGAGTTCCTTGTAGCCATTTCCAAATGGAAAAGGTAGCTTTTATTATAGGTGTGGTACTGGGGGAAAGAGGATGGAAGGCTCTAAATGTGGAGCCCAATAATGATTGCTCCATAGGGACGTAGGATTTATTGGGTGGGGCCCTCAGCCAGTCTACCACTCTAGAAAAAAGAACCACTTTCCCATATAGTTCTGGGTCTGGGAGAGCAATCCCGCCCATCCTCTTAGATCGATTTAGAGATTTATATGAAAGACAGGCTTTCTTTTTATTCCAAATAAATGTTTTAAAAAGTGTCCTCAGTGCTATATAGTATGACGACGGAATGGGAATGGGGAGTACCTGTTGTAAGTATGTTAGTTTAGGTAACACTAATGACATGAAGATATTTTTCCTACTAAACCAAGACAGGATGGGCAGATCTAAGTTGGTGAGGGTGTCGGAAATATTTTTTATGAGGGGCGTATAATTCAAGGAGTAAAGTTGAGTAGGATCATCACTGATCCTTACCCCTAGATAGGTCAGGTGAGGGGAGGACCAGTTAAAGGGAGAGTTTTGTTCTACGTGTTTAATGTGGGCTGCAGAGAGTCCAGAGCTAATGATTAGGGACTTAATGTAGGCTGTAAGACTCTAAGTGATGGTAGATCTTGGGTAGGGCTACGTCTGGATTGCTAGTCATAATTAACAAGTAATCCGCAAAAGTAGCAGTTTTGTGTTCTTGATCACCTAATGTGATACCTCTTATCGTTCTGTCTAATCTGATTGTTTGCAACAGTGGCTCTAGGATCAGAATGAATAAGAGGGGGGGAAAGTGGGCTTCCCTGGCGGGTACCATTTCAGATTCGGGAGGGGTATGAAAGGGTATTATTAACTGAGATAGAGGCAGACTGTCACGAGGGTGTCAGGAGCCACGTCTGACTCCATTATACCCGGGGTCAGAAAGTCGTAGCGGGTGGCTGCGCGCTCTTTGTCTAAAGATCATGCTGTTACTTAATGGTAGCTTCCTGTGTTTGCCTTGCAATCCTTTTTGTCTCACTCAGGGATCCGTAGCTTCTTCTCCTCAGCTGTTTCTTGTCCTCCACTCCCAACCTCCTTATATTTCCCCTTCCCACTTCTCTGGTTGCCAGATATAGAGCTTCCTGCCTGGACTTCTATACTGACCCACTGGAGCTGTGTAGCTGTTGTTCCTGGTTGTCGTACCAGAACATTACCCTCCGGATCCCTGTTGGGCTTTTGTTGTCGCCCACCTGGGCTTATATGTTTTGTCTGTACTGTCTGTGCTCTCCCTGATGTTTTCCTTTAGTGTTAGTGGTGAGGACTAGTGCTCCCACCGCCCTATTCACTACTTAGGGCTCAGCTTAGGGAATGCCAGGGTTTAGGCATGTGATCGGCGTACGGGTGACGAACCCGTCTAGGGACGTCAGGGCAGTCAAGTGCCAGCTTCTAGGTGAGTTAGGGGTCACTACCTTTCCCTCTCCCTTGGACAGGGCTTTCCCTTTTCCCTCCCTTTGCGTCACACGTCTGTGATCGGTACGCTGGTCGTGATACAGACACATTAGAATACATGCCATCGATTGCATATAGGAATGGATTGGGAAATTTTAGTGTTTATAGGACATGTTTCATGAAGAACCATTTGACCCTATTAAAAGCCTTCTCAGCATCCGTGCTGAGAAGGACTAGAGGTAGGGATTTTCATTTTACAAAGTGTAAAATATTAAGCACTCTTGCGGTATTATCTTTTCCTTCTCTTTCTCTTACAAAACCTACTTGGTCCATATGGATAAGTGAAGGTAGTATTTTTGCCAATCTGTTAGCTAATATTTTGGCTAAGAGTTTTAAGTCTATGTTGAGGAGAGATATGGGTCTGTAGTTTGGGCAGATGGTGGAATCTTTGCCCTCTTTCGTGATAAGGGTTTAATGTGCTTTGATCATTTCCATAGACAGGGGTTTCTCTTCTAGTGTTAAATTATAGACCGGGAGTAAATGTGGAATAAGGATACTATGGAAGGTGGAGTAATAGGGGATTGGTAGTCAGTCTGGCTCTGGACACTTCCCTTTAGGAGATTGCCAGGTGACATCTAGGAGCTCTTCCGGTGTAAACGGGGATGTCAACAGTTGTCTATCAGAATCAGATAAAATAGGGAGATCCAGTCCCTCCATGAAGGCTCTAGAGAGGATATTGTTTCTCTCTCTTTAAGGTGTTTGTTGTGTAGAGTCAAGGTTATATAATGATTCATAAAAGTCTCTAAAGTGTGTTGCTATCTGTTAGAGTCAAATGCTAAAGAGCCCGAGGGGTTCCTGAGTTTATGTACATAATTGTCTAGTTTCCTCTTCTTAACCCTCTGAATCACAAATTTTGAAGCCTTGTTGCCATGGGCAAATATCTTCTGCTGAGAGTGAAGATAAAATTTCACTGAGGCTGTGTTCAGAAGGTTTTTAAGAGCAGTTCTGTAATTTTAGTTTAGTTCGGTTTAGATGTGTTTGTAATAAGGAGTGTTTATGTACAACTTCCAAGCATTTTATCATGTAGGGCTTCGATTTGTTTGGTCCTTTCTTTTTTGATGTCGGCTCCTATGCTTATGCAATGACCTAGAATGTAGGCCTTGTGGGCATCCCAGAGCGTCTGTGGAGAGACGTCTGGGGTTTTGTTTATTGAAAAGTAGTCTTCCAACAGTTGCTGGAGGCGGGGCCTAGTTTTGGGGTTTCCTAGAAATTGTTCATTTAGGCGCCATGTCGTGAAAGAGTGTTGGGGGGGGGGTTGACATAGAAACAAAAATCGGAGAGTGATCCGACAGAAGAATAGAACCTATGTCCGCGTCCGAACACAGCTGAAGATGGTCTTATGAGATGAAGTGGTAGTCCAGGCGCTGGTAAGAGCCATGGACTGAGGAAAAGAAAGTATAGTCTTTGGTGTCTGGGTGACAGCAGCACAGTTTTAATGCAGTAATTGTCCAAAAATGTCTGTGTCTTCTCACTTTATACTGATGAAAAATCTTTATATTGTATTCTTCATATACAGACGAGTGCTTCCTTAATATTGCTCACAACTTCTGAATGTGCAAAACAACAGATGCAGTGCCTCCTGAATAGCAAATAGCCATGGCCCCTCTGCAGGCACTGCAATATTCGAGTTGGTCGAGAAATCGGTGTGAAGAAACAGAGAAGGAACCACGGTGCACTCCCGGGAAAACTTCTTGAAAAACATGTAAGTTTAAGATATAAAGTTTCTCAATGGTGCTAAATGTTTTGATGCCAGAAAGCCTTCTTCATCAGAGATTACTCAACAATTGACACATACCCGTAGCAACAATAAAGAAACTTTTGAATGTGTTGCTCAAATTTTTTTTCTTTTAAAGCTGGTCTTCTCATTGCACTCATTTTACGAAATCTCGAGCCAAAAGAAACTGTCAACAGTATGAACTCTATTAAATCAGATTTGATCCGTTGAGTAAAAGGATACTGTATTTGAGTTTCTCCATTGCACTGTTCCTGAGAAAAATATCTTATTAGAGATGAGCACATTTCTTAAAATATATTTCGGGGCTGATTCATCCAAATCAACTGACATTCGATTCGAGCATGAACCGATTCTACCCAAATTGAAAGTACCTTGAATGCATGGAAAACTCCATTGGATTGAATCTTGATTCTAAACTCTATCTGCTTATCTCTACTTTTAATGAATATATAAGTAAGGTCTTTGGTGCACTAAGAGGGGTCCAAACTGGTCAGGGCACCAGAACTTCCCCGCTCTGCACCTAGATCCACCCCACCCCTCTCCTTCATTGACAGGACCAGGCGCTAGTGATGAGCGGCAGGGGCAATATTCGAATTTGCGATATTTGGCGAATATTTGGGTGAATATTCGCCATATATTCGAAAATTCGCAAATTCGTAATCTCTAGTCATTATTTTCTGATTCCGAAAATTCGCATATTAATTTGCATACATTTGCGTAAAAATTTGCATAAAATTTGCATAAAATTCACATAAAATGGCTTTTAATATACCTTTTAAATACCAGTTTATGCGAATTTTTATGCAAATTTTCGCAATCAGAAAATAATGACATTATTTTCTTGCTTGTGAAAATTTGCATATAAAAAATTAGCATAAAAACAAATATTCGCAATTGCGAATATATTTTGCGATATTCTAAATATTCGCGAATTCTCGAAGTGCCGATATTCGCAATTGAAATTTGCAATTCGAAAATTCGTGATCAACACTACCAGGCACCTCACCTGGTCCTATAATCATGGGTCTGGACAGTAGTTTAAACTATTAGTGCATGACCAGTGCATCTACCTCTGTTTCCTTGGTAGTTCAGATGACTACTACACATGCATCAATTACACCATCCTCTACCCAAACTAAGCTGAGTGTCTCCTCTTTTAGTGAAAGACGGACGCAACCATAGTAGTTATTTGCGCTGCTGGGGAAGCAGAGGCAAATCACTGCTCGTGCATTGATGGTATAGACTATGGTGCAGGTGAGAGATTTCAGCACCAGGCGAGATGCTTGGTCCTTTTAATCAAGGGGGAGAGGCTCAAAGTGCAGAGCCAAGAGGCTCTGGTGCTCCAAGGGTTTGGGCTCACCCATAAAGACTGTGGTGCTCTGAAGACCTAATATACATATGAATAAAAAAATATTTTTTTCAGGAACGATACAAAGGTACATAGTATAGAAATAGTATGTAGTATACTATATTTTTATACTATATTTCTGTATCCTTTGTTCCCTTTATAAATATCTTGTCAAAGACAAAAACAGACCCTGGAAGTTCTACCCGGGCGAACACGAACTGTATAGATTGGTTCGTAACGAATTTTGGGGTGTTCGGGACACGGACCCGGACCCGAACATTTTCAAACAAGTTCGGGTTCGTTGTTCGGCGATTTCTTCCCGCTTTCTGAAGGGCTGCACAGCAGCCAATCAGCTAGCGTTTTACTTCTTGCCCTAAGAAGCCATCACAGCCATGCCTACTAATAGCATGACTCTGATTGGCCGAGTGCAGCATGTGACCCAGCCTCTATTTAAGCTGGAGTCACGTAGCGCCGCACGTCACTCTGCTCTGATTAGTAAAGGGATAGGATGCAGCTGCTGTGAGGGCGAGATTAGGCAGGGAAAACTCAGCAAAAACACCTAATGAAGTGATCGATCTACAGCTGTGAATCATTCAACTTTTGCTAGTTAATTGCTCACTGATTTTTAGGCTGCACAGAGCGTTTTTCTGTCACTTTTTTCTGGGGTGATCGGCGGCCATTTTGTGTCTTGTGGTGCACCAGCACAAGCTGCCATCAAGTCCATCAATACTAGTTTTTTTGTTTTGCTATATCCTACATCAGGGGATTTGCTGTGCTTATTGTCACCCCTAGAAACTCAGGATATAAATTTCTATATTTTATTGAGGGGTTAAATTCAATTGCCAAAATACCAATCCCCTAAATCTGGTGTCCCAGCAGTGGCTGGCTGTTTAATAGTGTCTGGCAAAGGATATTTTTTTTTCTGGGGTGAAATTCAGTTGCAAAGATAGAATTACCGTAAATCTGGTGTTCCAGCTGTGACTGGACAAGTTTCATAGTGTCCGTCAAAGGATATATTATTTTCTGGGGTGAAATTCAGTTGCAAAAATAGAAATACCATAAATCAGTGGTTTCAGCTATGGCTAGCCAAGTTTAATAGTGTCCATCAAAGGATATATTATTTTCTGGGGTGAAATTCAGTTTCAAAAATAGAAATACCGTAAATCTGGTGTTCCAGCTGTGACTGGCCAAGTTTCATAGTGTCCAGCAAAGGATATATTATTTTCTGGGGTGAAATTCAATTGCCAAAATAGCAATACCATAAATCTGTGGTTTCAGCTATGGCTAGCCAAGTTTAATAGTGTCCATCAAAGAATATATTATTTTCTGGGGTGAAATTCAGTTTCAAAAATAGAAATTCCGTAAATCTGGTGTTCCAGCTGTGACTGGACAAGTTTCATAGTGTCCAGCAAAGGATATTTTATTTTCTGGGGTGAAATTCAATTGCCAAAATAGCAATACCATAAATCAGTGGTTTCGGCTATGGCTAGCCAAGTTTAATAGTGTCCGGCAAAGGATATATTTTTTTCTGGGATGAAATTCAGTTGCAAAAATAGAAATACCGTAAATTTGGTGTTCCAGCTGTGACTGGACAAGTTTCATAGTAACGCAAAAACAAAAATGCAATGGCACTTTGCAACCAGCTCCCTGACCTGCCTCAATGCTGAATGTTGAATGAGCCATTAGTGTACATTTTGTCCAAAGGCGTAATAAGCCACTCACCACGTCAAGGTCGCCCCTATGAGTGGTCCCTAACACTAGTTCCTACCTGTTATGGGCCCTGACAGCCACACAAAATCCAGGGAGCGCAGGTGCAGCATGCATGCCAGTTACACTCTGCTTGTAACCCTGTCTGGTGCCATAACAGCTTCAATCAGATCCAGGGATGCAAGTACCAACATGCATGCTGAGCCCACTATATACTTCTCCTGGAGCCAAATGGCTACTGGTAGGCACTATAAAAGCAGACTCAGTATTATTCTGACTTTAAAACCAGCCTCCAGGGCAGACTAACTAGTCAGGTGTGCACGACTGCATGGAGATTGCCACAACTCCAATATATACTACAAAGAAAAAAAGGTGGGGGTTCAATCAGAACAACCCTATATGTAGGTGCACATTGCTATGGCGAAATACACATACAAATGCAAAAACAAATATGCAATGGCACTCTGCAACCAGCACTCTGCCCTGCCTCCATGCTGGATGTTGAATGAGTCATTAGTGTACATTTTGGCCAAAGCGTAATAAGCCACTCACCACGTCAAGGTCGCCTCTATGAGTGGTCCCTAACACTAGTTCCTACCTGTTATGGGCCATGACAGCCACACAAAATCCAGGGAGCGCAGGTGTGCGCATAATGTCCGTCAAAGGATATATTATTTTCTGGGGTGAAATTCAATTGCCAAAATAGCATTACCCAAAATCTAGTGTTCCAGCTGTTGCTGGCCAAGTGTAAATCTGTCCGTAAAAGGGTATGTTACACTCAGCGCGCATCTCCAAGTATAATTCTTTCGGTTAAAGGGTATATTACAGTAAGTGTTAAAATACAGCATAATCCTCTCCATTTGCATCTCTAAGTGTATTTCTTTCCGTTAAAGAGTATATTCCACAAAGTGTTAAAATACAAGTGCTGAAAGCATAATCCTATATATTTTTTTCACACACTACTGTGCATCTTCAAGTGGAAGACATATAATGCACTGATGCACAACCACTTATGTTTCCTGATGATAAGAAAATGGTAATACCACCTCATCAGAGTCCGCACGTCTCTGATGATGACGAAACACAGGTGCCAACTGCTGCGTCTTTCTGCAGTGTGCAGACCGAACAGGAGGTCAGGGAGGAAGACTGTGTGGAAGACAATGCAGGGGACGATGATGTCCTAGACCCCACATGGAATGAAGGTTGTGCCACTGACTTTCATAGTTCAGAGTAAGAGGCAGTGGTGAGACTGAGCCAACAGTGTAGCAAAAGAGGGAGCAGGGGGCAAAAGCAGAACAGCCGCCGCCAAGAGAGTTTGGCTGCTACTGGCCACTGCCACCAGGCAGCTTCAAGGAGTTCCCTGGCACCTAAATGGCAGCTTAAAGGAGTTCCCTGGCATGGCACTTCTTTAAACAATGTGCTGATGACAAGACCCGAGTGGTTTGCACGCTGTGCCATCAGAGCCTGAAGCGAGGCATTAACGTTCTGAACCTTAGCACAACCTGCATGACCAGGCATCTACATGCAAAGCATGAACTGCAGTGGAGTAAACACCTTAAAAACAAGGAACTCACTCAGGCTCCCCCTGCTCCCTCTTGTTCTGCTGCCTCGGCCTTTTCCTCTGCCTCGGGAGTATTGTTGGCACCTGCCGCCCACCAAACAGAGGATGTGCCACCAACACCGTCACCAAGCATCTCCACCATGTCACACGGCAGCGCTCAGTTCTCCATCTCACAAACATTGGAGAGAAAGTGTAAATTCCCACATACCCACCATCAAGCCCTGGGCCTAAATGCCTGCATTTCTAAACTACTGGCCTTTGAAATGCTGTCATTCAAGCTGGTGGACACAGGCAACTTCAAACAGCTGATGTCCATGGCTGTCCCACAGTATGTTGTTCCCAGCCGCCACTACTTCTTCAAGAGAGCCGTGCCTTCCCTGCACAACCAAGTATCCGATAAAATCAAGTGTGCACTGCGCAACGCCATCTGTGGCAAGGTCCACCTAACCACAGATGCGTGGACCAGTAAGCACGCCAGGGACGCTATATCTCCCTAACTGCACACTGGGTAAATGTAGTGGAGGCGGAGAGTTCTTTGGCGCACATCCTTCCGCCGTCAAGGATCGCAGAGCATTATTCTTTGCCTCCTGTAGCCTCCTCCTCCTACTCAGCTTCCTCCTCCTCTTCTTCCACCTGCTCATCCTGTCAGCCACATACCTTCACCACCAACTTCAGCACAGCCCGGGGTAAACGTCAGCAGGCCGTTCTGAAACTCATATGTTTTGGGGACAGGCCCCACACCACGCAGGAGTTGTGGCGGTGTATTGAACAACAGACCGACGAGTGGTTGCTGCCAGTGGGCCTCAAGTCCGGCCTGGTGGTGTGCGATAAAGGGCGAAATCTCGTCGCAGCTCTCGGACTAACCAGTTTGACGCACATCCCTTGCCTGGCGCATGTGCCGAATTTGGTGGTGCAGAAGTTCCTTCACAACTAACCTGACATGTCAGAGCTGCTGCATAAAGTACGGGCCGTCTGTGCGCGCTTCCGGCGTTCACATCCTGCTGCCGCTTGCCTGTCTGCGCTACAGCGTAACTTCGGCATTCCCGGTCACTATGTCATATGCGACGTGCCCACCAGGTGGAACTCCACCTTGCACAGCAGGCCATAGTGGAGTTTCAGCTGCAGCAAGCACGGGTCAGTCGCACTGCGGAACAGCACCACTTCACCACTAATGACTGGGCCTCCATGCGAGACCTGTGTGCCCTGTTGCGCTGTTTTGAGTACTCCACCAACATGGCCAATGGCGATGACCCTGTTATCAGTTTTACAATACCACTTCTATGTCTCCTTGAGAAAACATTTAGGGCGATGATGAAAGAGGAGGTGGCCCAGGAGGAGGAGGAAGAGGGGTCATTTTTAGCACTTTCAGGCCAGCCTCTTAGAAGTGGCTCAGAGGGAGGTTTTTTGCAAAAGCAGAGGCCAGGTACAAATGTGATCAGCCAGGGCCCACTACTGGAGGATGAGGAGGAGGTGAAGGAGGATGAGTATGAAGCATGTTTACAGCGGGATGGCACCCAACCAGCTCGGGCCAATCACTGGTGCGTGGCTGGGGGGAAACGGAGGACGATGACGATACGCCTCCCACAGAGGACAGCTTGTCCTTACCTCTGGGCAGCCTGGCACACATAAGCGACTACATGCTGCAGTGCCTGTGCAACGACAGCAGAGTTGCCCACATTTTAACGTGTGCGGACTACTGGGTTGCCACCCTGCTGGATCCCCAGTACTAAGACAATGTGCCCACCTTACTTCATGCACTGGAACATGATAGGAAGATGCGCGAGTACAAGTGGACGTTGGTAGATGCGCTACTGAGAGCATTCCCAAATGTCACAGTGGAACAAGTGGAAGCCCAAGGGGAAGGCGTAGGAGGAGCGAGAGGTCGCCAACGCAGCTGTGTCATGGCCAGCTCCTCTGAGGGCAGGGTTAGCATGGCAGAGATGTGGAAAAGTTTTGTCACCACGCCACAGCTAACTGCACCACCACCTGATACGGAACATGTTAGCAGGAGGCAGCATTTCACTAACATGGTGGAACAGTACGTGTGCACACCCCTCCACGTACTGACTGATGGTTCCACCCAATTCAACTTCTGGGTCTCCAAATTGTCCACGTTGCCAGAGCTAGCCAGCGTTTTGTCTGAACGTGTATTCAGCACAGCCAACGTGGACAAGCTGAGGTTCATCAAAATTAACCAGGCATGGATCCCACAGGACCTGTCCATCCCTTGTGGAGAATAGACATTTATAACTACCTCCACTTAACCATATATTCTTGTACTCCAGGGCACTTCTTTATTGAATCCTCTTTTTTTCATTTTACCATTATTTTGCGGGGCAACCCAAAGTTGAATGAACCTCTCCTCCATCTGGGTGCCAGGGGCCTAAATATATGAAGGTGGCCTTCTCTATTGATGGGTGACATGAAGCCTGGTTCTCTGCTTTGGGACCTCGCTCCTCTGTCTGGGTGCTGGGGCCTAAATAACTAAAAGTGGCCTTCTTCGTTGGTGGGTGACATGATGCCTCTTTTGTTGCTATGGGGCCTCTCTCCTCTGTCTGGGTGTCAGGGGCCTAACTTTCACGTACTTGCTTTCTGTCTTGGTGGCAGACATTTAACGTTTCTTACTGTCTAATGACCGCCCCATTGTCTGGGTGTGAGGGGCCTATATGTCGTTTAATCATTTGTTGTCTTGGTGGGAGATATAAAACTCTTTTTACTGTCTAATGACCGCCCCATTGTCTGGGTGTTAGTGGCCTATATTTCGTTTAATTGCTTGCTGTCTGGGTGAGAAACATTAAACTCTTTTTACTGTCAAATAACCTCTCCTCTATCTGGGTGTCAGGGGCCTACATAAATGATAATGGTCTGTTCCATTGCAGGTTGACCTGAGGCCTCTGTTGCTGTTACGGGACCGCTCTCCTCTTTGCGGGTGCTATGGCCCTGAGTCTGTGAATGAGGCCTGTGGCACTGCAGACAGACATGAATCCTTTTTGGCTGTGATGAGAACTTCAACTCCCATAGCATTCCCACCTGATGCCACCCAACCTCCTATTCCACCTCCTTCTCCTCCAAGTTGCCAATTGATATTGGTTAATTTTTATTTATTTTATTTTATTTTAAGTAATTTCCCTATCCACATTTGTTTGCAGTGGATTTACCTACATTTTGCTGCCTTTTGCAGCCCTTTCCTGGACTATTTTGCAGCCTTTTTAGTGCCCAAAAGTTCGGGTCCCCATTGACTTCAATGGGGTTCGGGTTCGGGGTGGAGTTCGGGTCGAGTTTGGATCCCGAACTCGAACATTTTCGGGAAGTTCGGCTGAACTTCTCAAGCCCGAACATCCAGGTGTTCGCTCAACTCTACCCATCTCTAGTACCTAAAACTTTAATATTATTACACTCCAGAAATACATCCAGGCCCCTCTTGAACTCTTTTAATGAGTTCACCATCACCACCTCCTCAGGCAGAGAGTTCCATAGTCTCACTGCTCTTACTGTAAAGAATCCTCTTCTATGTTTGTGTAGAAACCTTCTTTCTTCAAGACACAGAGGATGTCCCCTCATTACAGTCACAGTCCTAGGGATAAATAGATGATGGGGGAGATCTTTGTACTGACCCCTGATATATTTATACATAGTTATTAGATCTCCCCTCAGTCGTCTTTTTTCAAAACGGAATAACCCTAATTTTGATAATCATTCTGGGTACTGCAGTCCTCCCATTCACCCTTCTCTGAACCCTCTGTCTGCCTTGTTCACAGGAGCCTAGAACTGTACATAGTACTCCAAGGATGGTCTGAATAGTGATTTGTAAAGTGGCAGGACTATGTTCTCATCAAAGGCAGCTATGCCCCTTTTGATGCAACCCATTATCTTATTAGCCTGACAGAATTATATATATTGTTTTTAAATTAAGAAACTGTCCAAAAATGATCTCTTCTTGGAATAGAAGCAGGTTTGATGTTATATTAAAATTGTGTTTGGAGCTACATTTCAGCAAATGGAGTTGGGGATTTGGTCCGGATTATTGGTGTCCTCAATAGTGAGAAATTCAGGCAGATAATTATCCATCATTCAACACTACCAGGGAAGCGTCTAATTGGTTCCAAAATTATTCTGCAGCAGGACAACGACAGCATACATTCAGCCTATGTCATTAAGATTTATATTAAGTGTAAGGAACAATGAGTCCTGGAAATGATATTATGGCCCCCAAAGAGCTCTGATCTCATCATTATCAACTCTGCCTGGGATTACATGGAGAGACAGGATCTGAGCAAGCCTACATCCGCAGAAGATTTGTGGTTGGTTCCTGGAGATGTTTGAAATAACCTTTTTGCTGGGTGTTATGACCAGAGGGCCCGATATGACCAGCTGACTCTGAAGGCAAGGTCTGAGCACACCCCTCGTTCTTCAAACGATACCTCTGATGGTAAGGAGAGACTTTCTGAAGGGGAGTACCAGGTGCTACTTCAGAGGGGAATTGGAACAGGAAGGAATTGGGATCAGAGTGTAAATTCACTGGACTGACCTCCAGGTGACACAGTACACCCAGTGGATGCTGGGAGGCCAGGGGCTGATCAGACAGAGGCGTAATCAGGGTACGAAGGTGGAAGTGAGGGCAGGTGGCAGTCAGACAAAGTCGTAAACATAGATCAGGGTCAGGGCAGGAGGCAATCAGACAAAGTCCGTAATATGTAATGCAAAGACCGGTACAAAGAATGACAAGAACCAAGAGAGCACCTTAGCTCAAACAGGAAACTAGAGTAGCTAGGAACCTAAGTTGCATAGGTGCATTCCTGTAGAAGGAAATGTCTTTAAATACCTCCTGCAGACCAGCCATAGGCAGGGGAAGATAAATGGCATGCGCAGGCTGCGTCACAAAGGAAGGAGAGACACGCCCAGACACACACTAAATAAATACAAGGAACTCTGAGCCAGAGTGCAATCTGCTCAGAGCCAGGAGGGAAATGCCTGTTGCAGGAATGCAGACCACAGCTAAGAACCCCACTGCCCGTGCCTGTCTGCAAGGCGTGGAGCAGCGGGAAGGAGTGAAGAAGCCCTGTGCCTGTACCTCCATGTGGGCACAGAATCGCAGTTACGGGGAGCTGGCCTAACACCGAGTTCCTTCAAAAACTGCATGCAAGTATAACTAGAAGAAATTATGCTGTTTTGAAGGCAAATGATAATGACTAGAGTTGAGTCAATCGACTTTGATCCGAATTTAAGGATAAATTCGATACACCATGAAGCCGTGGTAGTAAACCGATTTAACCTGTAAAAAACAAAAAATTATCCTTACCTGATCCAGTTGCTCCTGACTGGCCGGCCGCACCATCTTGCTTGAAGATCTTGCATGTATGATGTCACCATGCCATCCGGTGTGATGACGTCATCATAGCCCATGCAAGATTTTGCACCAGATCTTTAAGAAACATGGAAAAGGTATGGTTTATTATGTTATTTTTTTATTTTACACTATTTACACGTTATTTATATTAAATGCCGCAATCATGTACGAACGCGGCATCTGAGGGGTTCAATGACGTTCCCTGTCATTGCACCCACTACTTGCAAAGAAAAGCACTTCATGACAAAAGAATTTATCATGAAGCAAATCTTTTTGTAAAATTCGGCCAAGCAGCCGAATCAAACTTTTGAATAATTTGCTCATCCCTAATAATCATACCAAATATTGATTTACATTTCTCTTTTGTTCATTCACTTTCCACATTTTTCCACACCTGCTTAAAACCTTGACACAATACCAGCAACATTAACTAACTTAACTATTGCAACAGACTTCTTGAGACAGCCTGACCACCTGTGATCAGAAATATTTTAATGAAGAATTGAGATGTTGGAATGATTCACACTGATAATAATTTCAGTATTGTCTCTTTAAATCCTAAAGTTCTCAATAAAAGGGCTGCTAGTGTGCCAGAATCAGCCTGTTACACAATGACACAATGACCCCTGTCTCTAAATCTGTCAGTTAATTATAATATCTCTAATATCTCTAACATCTAATAGCTATTGTCTTCTTCTCACCGTGAAATAATCTCTCTGAACCTAAACTAGGTATATTCTGGGTCTGTCCTCTGTTTAACAAACGTGCTATGCCTCTAATTTTTAAGCTCTGAAAAACATGGCATATCCCTGGCTTGGACATGTCCACTTACATGACAACTATAGTCCCTCATGATTGGCTGAGTCTGACTGCAAGGCCTTGTGGGCAAGCCCACCAGGACTGGGTCATGACATTCTTCTTCTTCCTCTTCTCACCCATTTCTATATGCTGATATGTAAAACGGTGGACACCAATTTGATTGATTTGCGAGGGATGAACCCAGAAAAATTTTGGATTTGTTGGAAACCAACATTTTTGGGGAATTCCTATTGAATGTAATGTGTTTAGAATTGATTCACTCATCTCTATGTGTTTCTGGTTTTGTGAATAGTGTTGAGCGCGAATATTCGAATAGCGAATTTAAATCGCGAATATCGGCACTTCGCTAATTCGCGAATATTTCGAATATGATGCTATATATTCGCAAATTCGAAAATTTTTTTTTTTTTTTTTTTTTTTTTTAAAGTTGTTCCCTCCCACTTCCCAAAAGCATTTATTCTTACATGTCCGAGGACTCCATGCTCCCCTCCCGCTCCAGTCAGTGCCCGTCTGCCGAGTGCCAACTTCCTCTGCGCATGGAGCGTCCCCATCACCATGGGAACGCCTCCATGCTAGAATGTACTGTCGGATTTGAGAATCACGGTTATCTAGACCATGGTAAAAGTTGGATGCGCAATGCGAGTAAACTTACTAAAATCACTCGCATTGCGCGTCCAACTTAATTTTGTGTATAGTCAACGTTCCTAATGGTAGTAGGGGCGGGGTACTTGGGTTGCGAGAATTAACGAATATACAGAATATAGCGCTATATTCGTATTCGTCATATTCGTTAATTCTAGCAAGCAAGGCAACTAAGTTGGATGCGCAATGCGAGTAATTTAAGTAAGTTTACTCGCATTGCGCATCCAACTTAGAGCGTGGAATAGGCTTTAGGCAACTTTACTATTGCCATTGCCAATCGGAAAGTTGTCTAAGTTGGATGCGCAATGCGAGTAAACTTACTTAAATTACTCGCATTGCGCATCCAACTTAGAGCGTGAAATAGGCTTTAGGCATAGGCGGCAACTACTATTGCCAATCGGAAAGTTGTCTAAGTTGGATGCGCAATGCGAGTAAACTTACTTAAATTACTCGCATTGCGCATCCAACTTAGAGCGTGAAATAGGCTTTAGGCATAGGCGGCAACTACTATTGCCAATCGGAAAGTTGTCTAAGTTGGATGCGCAATGCGAGTAAACTTACTTAAATTACTCGCATTGCGCATCCAACTTATTTCTGTGTATAGGCAACGTTCCTATTGGTTGTTTGCTAGACTTAACGAATATAGATAATATCGCGCTACATTCGTATTCGTCGTATTCGTTTATTCTAGCAAGCCAACCATTGTTAGGAGGACGTTGCCTATACACAGAACTAAGTTGGATGCGCAATGCGAGTAATTTGAGTAAGTTTACTCGCATTGCGCATCTAACTTACAGCGGGGTATATTGTCAATAATCCTTCATTCCATCAAGACAACCAATAGGAAGTTGCCTAAGTTGCATTCGCAATATGCACATGGTGCTTCTATCGCGAGAATTGCATTGAAATATTCGTGTGAGCCTATACGGGTGTGGCTTTGTCTTGCGAGTTTGTTGACAGGAGGAAGGTTGAATCGCAGTGCAATACTCGTGTGTGACGCGCATGAAAATGGTCTCAAGCAATTTTAAAGAAGTCGAGGAAGATCTCCTGATTACTGTAAGTAATTCCACATTACAGCACTGTATTACATATCACAGGCTTGTTATTCCAATGTATTTATACAAATTCACATTTTTTCTTGCTTCAGGGCATATTAACCCTGTCAAAGCCAGAGTTTTTTTTGTTAGCCTCTTATTTCGCTCACTGCCTTCAAAGAGCCATCACTTTTTATTTGCCTGTTCACATAGCCATATGAGGGCTTGTTTTTTGCGGGACAAGTTGTACTTTCTAACTCCGCCATTTAAAATTGCATAAGATGTATTGGGAAGCCAAACAAAATGCAAAATGTCCAAAAATGCAAAATAAAAGCAATGCCACGCCATTTTTACGGGTTTGTAACCCCTTAAGGACACATGACACAACGGTACATCATGTATAGTTCCGATCACCACTACGCGGCGGGCAGTGATCAGAACTGGGTGCCTGCTGAAATCAATCAGCAGGCACCTTGGGACAATGTGCCGGGGGTCAATTCAGACCTGCGGTTTGCGGCTTTTGCGTGTAATTGGGCGGCGGGTGCGGTGGCTATCGGGTCACCGTGCTGCTGTAATGGGGACCCGATAGCAGGGAAGGCCTGCGTCCGCATATCTACATAGACAGTGGTCTACTTTTGCTACCAACACGCCCATTTTCCAAACAGTCCTCAGAGCGGTATCAGTCTGATGAAGGCCGTATTGTGGCCGAAACGTCACACGCATGTATATGATTTACCGCACTTCTGATTAAAAGAAACTTATCTTCAACGCATAAACTGGAGTTTATTTCCTTCTTGATACTAAGGGGTGGGAACCCGACCTCCAGTAGCGCACCTCCAAAGAGTGCCACAACCGCCAGATGACGTACAGCTATGTCATTGGGCGTGAAGGGGTTAATGATAGGTGCACTAAGTACTGTTAAGACATCACACCACTATGTCTGGTAGCATGTATGTATGGACACATTGGACAGCTGAGAAACATCTCTCATATGCACAATGCACATCCATTTTCCTGCCTCACAGTGCATACCCCACATCGTATACTCCACACCGTATACCCCACAGTGTATATCCCTCCACACACACACATAGTCTTTGGATTCTAATATGCGTCTGGTTGGTTAGGAGAAGTAATGTTTGACCGCCATTATTTGCTGGTTCATTTAGCGTTACCCAGGGTGCACCATGTGGAGGCGGACCAGCTGTACACCCCATACTGTACCGTTACCTCACTAGACGGGTACATCTCTCCTCAGATGGCCAATATCCGATTGCTCATACTACACACACATACAATTTAAATATAATTCGATTGTATAACTGTAACGTTAAATCTAATGTTTTACTTTCAAACACTCAAACATTTTTTGTTGTGTTGAGATGATGACATTCATTTCTAATACTTTTATTTGACAAATTTGGGATTATATGGTTGCATTTTTATCCTGCAGCGAATGCTTGAGATGAAGTACGACACCACCAGGTCCCGCGTGGACAAGCAGCGGATCCTTAGGAGGATCGGTTATGAGCTATACCGTGACCACAATGTCACACACAAGCGGATGGCCATTATAAAAAGTGGTCCGACCTGAAGAGGAGACACCAGGAGCGGATCACTGAGATACGGAACAAAATCTGCCCAGGTACAATGCTTACATGACTCTTGTATCTTTCAGCAACACTCTGTAATGTATAGGTACAGTTATGCTTTACGAGGTTTTTATAACTTAAGAAAATTTTGCCATTATAGGTGATCCCGTCCCCTCAGTCCGCCGCAGGCCTTCAAAAAGGCAGTGGTGGTGGAGGAGGAGGTGTCGGAGGAGGAGGAGCAGGAGCAGGCAGGACCCTCTGCCCCTACCCCACAGCATGAGGATGCCGGACCCTCAGACCATCCCGGTTCTCATGAGGAGAATGAGGAGGAGGAGGAGCTGGTGACCACCCCCGCCAGGAGGGTAAATAATATGTGTTGTGGGTGTTTTAACTCAGTCACTGGTGTCAGTTTCTTCCAGAAAACCATAACAAACATGTTAAATCTTTATCCTTTAACCCCTTCATGCTTTCTGACATAACTGTACGACCAAATAACAAGTGACTTGCTGCATTGTGATGTACGGCCACGCCCAAACTGCTCCTGGGGCTGTGACACTATAAAGTGTCACAGCCCCGAGTCACAGCTCCCCAGGAGCAGACACAAGTGGTAAGCCGGCAAGGGACCAATCATAGTGTTCCCTTGCTAGTAAGCACTCCGATTGTTTTGTCTCTGCAGACTAACCAATCATAGCGCAGCACTTTAAAAAAAGCCTGTTTCAGGCCAGCGACATCTATGTGGTTGAGAGGAAGAAAGCTCCTCTCTCTTCCATCTTGCCGCTGCTGCTTCCGCAACGGCAAGATGGTTTCCATGGCACCCGGACGCCTTACAAATGGCGTCCTAGTTGCCATTTACCTAAGGCCGATCAGACCCTGAGGTCTGATCAGCCTTAGTGTAAGTGTGGCACTGACTATACAGTGTATTACAATAGACTATGCAGATGGTTTTTGATAAAAAGAAAATAGATACATAAAACAAAATAAAAAAATTGAAAGACAAAAAAGACTAAAAATTTTTTTTAAAGAAGAATAAATTAGAAATTGTCTTCTCATATATATTCATTTATGTAATCTAAAAATTACATAAATAATATAGTGCACATAATTGGTATAGCCGCATCCGTAAAAAGCAGCTCTATAACAATATAGCGTGTTCTTACCCCTTTGGCAAATCCCATACAAATATTTTTTTTAAAACTGTCAAAAACAGACATATTTTATACAGTATACATATTTTGTAACGTTCCATGACATAAATTCCAAACCCAAGCGATCAAAAAGACGTATGCACCCCAAAATAGTACCAATCAAACAGTCAACTGATTCCACAAATATTTTAAATAAAATACTCTATTGAAATATTCCTAAGTAAAGAACTATATAACTGATTGTGATTTTAATGGCCAGCTCCTTTATACACTAATCAATAAAAGTTATTTAATCTGATTTTTAATATATTATTTTTTTGTACAGTAATAAAAGAAATGAAAAATAAAATAATTCTGCTGCAGCGGGAGCACTCCAGGCGGATGAGGGCTTTGCAGCTGAAGATCAGCCAAGATATGAAGGCCATGGAGGAGTGGCATCAGAAGGCCATAACGGAGCTGATCAACCAGCATGATGTCCTGAAAGCCCTGCCTTAGTTTTATTTAATTTTTATTTTATGTTTCTTTAAACAATTTTTTTTATTTTATTTATAAAGTTTGGTTTGGTTTTAAATCATTTTTGGTTTTCTGTTTTATTTTAATAACTCTGGTTACATTAAGGCAATTTTTTTCCATCCAAAACTCATCAGTATGATGACATACAGCAGCCGCAGGTAGTATAGGCCTACACAGAACTCATAGTGGTGAGGATAATAGCAGCAGTCTTTGTTAATGGTGGGGCCTTACAATAAATAAAGTTATCAGTAAGAATTACACCATAACATAACATTATAAAAACTGAAATCACGCTGCTATAACTCAGAAAAACTATTTATTAACAAAATAAAAAGGCCTCTATGGGAACATTGTGAGTTGGGAAAGTAGCTCCTCCATTTTCTGCATCCCTTTACGGTGCTTTTTAGCCATCTCCTAGCTGATGATGACCCGGCATTGCCCTTTAAGAGTGACCACCCCTTTAAGAGAGACATGTACTTAAAAAATAAAGTATGCAAAGTAATATTCTTGCATTGGGGTATATGCAACTTAGGCCTCTTTCACACTTGCCTTGTGAGGATCCGGCGTGCACTTCCGTCGCAAGAAATGCCCGCCGGATCCGTCACAACGCAAGACAACAGAAAGCATTGGAATACTGATCAGTCTTCAATATGCTTTTAGGTAACCATGGCAGCCAGGACTCTACTAAAGTCCCGGCTGCCATAGTAAGTAGTGGGGAGCCGGGGGAGCAGATACTTACAGTCCGTGCGGCTCCCGGGGTGCTCCACAATGACGTCAGAGAGCCATACGCCCATGGATCATGTGATCCATGCTCATGGGGCGCTCTGACATCATTCATTGTGGAGGGCCCCGGGACTCGGGAGCCGCACAGATGGTAAGTATACTTCTCCCCTGCCTCCCCAGTCCCCACTACACTTTACCATGGCAGCCGGGACTTTAGCGTCCTGGCTGCTATGGTGACCATTCACAAAAGCTAAACGTCGGATCCGGCGATGTGCCGAAACGACGTTTAGCTTAAAGCCGGATCTGGATAAATGCTTTTCAATGGCCATTAATTCCGGATCCTTCTTTCCGGCATGCCTTCAGGATTTGGGTCCGGAGAAAATCCGCATCATGCTCCAGATTTTGCTACGGCAAAAAGTCTCAGTACTGAACGGAAGACATCCAGACGCATCCTGAACGGATTTCTCTCCATTCAGGATGCATTGGGATTATCCTGAATTGATCAGTATCTTTCCGTCCTAGAGCCCCGAGGACGGAACTCTAGGACAGAAAGATAAAACGCCAGTGTGAAAGAGCCCTTACTTCACTATTGTTTGGCTATGGCTATCTAGAACTAACAAAAATTTAGGAACCCAGCTCTGTTTAATTCGCAATGCGAGTATATGTTCGCATTGCGAATTCAACTTAGAACTGGGTTCCTAATGGTTGTATTGCTAAAATATAACGAAGATTGAGAATTCAGTCTTCGTAAAAGTTGTAATCGCAATGCGATTAATACAGGTTATATTAATCGCATTGCGAATTGAACTTAGAGCTGGGTTCCTAATGGTTGTATTGCTAGAATATAACGAAGATTGAGAACATAGCGCTATATTCTCAATCTTCATTATATTCTAGCAATACAACCATTAGGAACTCCGCTCTAAGATGGAATCGCAATGCGAATACTTTAAGTTAAATTAATCGCATTGCGATTTCAACTTAGCACTGCTGCTATATTCCATATTCGTTAGTTATTCGTTAACTTTGTTAATTCTAGCAAGCTGAACCATTATAAACCCAGCTCTAAGTTGAAATCGCAATGCGATTAATATAACTTGAATTAATCGCATTGCGATTTCAAAGTAATTCCTCAAATCCGACAGTACATTTTAGTATATGGAGACGTTCCCATGGTGATGGGGACGCTCCATGAGCACAGAAGTTATGGTTGGCTTGGTAGAATTAGCGAGGATGACGAATATGACGAATGTATTCGTCATATTCCTCAAAACGAAGATAACGAAGTATTCTACATCTTCGTTTTAGCTACCTATTCGTCAACCTCGCTAATTCTAGCAGCAATCAAATAGGAAGGTTGACTTACCAGACAGCTGTGTTAAATTCGCTATGCGATTTTTTATTATTTTTTTAAATAAATAGAATACTTATAATAATTTTATCAAGTAATATAATTATTGTATTAAAAAAAAAAAATCGCATAGCGAATTTAACACAGCTGTCTGGTAAGTCAACCTTCCTATTTGATTGCTAGAATTAGCGAGGTTGACGAATAGGTAGCTAAAACGAAGATGTAGAATACTTCGTTATCTTCGTTTTGAGGAATAGACGAATACATTCGTCATATTCGTCATCCTCGCTAATTCTAGATATGAAACCAATAGGAAAGTAGCCTTAAGTTAAAATCGCAATACGCGATTATTTAAATCGCATATTAATCGCGATAACTAGAAAAATGACGAATATTCGATTTCGACGAATATGAAACGAATATTCATTCGAATATTCGCGAATTTCGTCGAAATCGAATATGGCACCTGCCGCTCATCACAAATTGTGAAATGTAAATTATAACACAAGAACTTTGTTCAATGCCTAAAAGACTTGCTTACTTAATTCCAATTCTAAATAATTGTAAATGGCTACATAATTCTATTTGGATTTAATCATGTCAAAATGACAAAGTTCTTGGAAATAATTATTTAGTTTAAAAATGTACTTTGATACAAACTGGTACTGTCCTTAGCTGACTGAGAAGCAAGGGAGTCTCAGTTTAACCTCTGTCATATCAATGCATTGTAACCCGAAAGGGAAGGCAATAAATTATAGCATTCATATTGCCATTGTTGTATTCTGTAACACTGCCGGTGAGAAATATGTTACTGTTCATATAACGAATTGTTTGTGGCACATATTGACAGCGATTTATTACCTCTAGGTGTAAAACATAGGAACATAAATCCTTCATTCCATCGAATTGTGATGTAACTGCTGACTATACGCTATGGATTTATAAAGAATTTTTACCACTGTGACTGCCTAAATGCCTTTGATATTGACTCTCCCTGATTTTTGGAGGATTATGTCACCATATTGCATTCCACAGTTAAAGATGACATAGAATGATCCCCACCTGTCTATCAAATTTTGGACATCTTCTTTAAACCCTTTTGGAAATTATAATTTATTTTTTTGTTTTTTTCTCCTCGTCCTCTAAGATTCATAGCTTTTTTTAATTGTTTCATTGATATAACCATAGAAGAACTTTTTTTTCAGGAATGAGCTATTCTTTTTAATTGCCCCATTTAATTTTCCATATAACATTATATTTGTGTCTGAAAATGTCCAAAATGTTAAAATATCATGCTGTTTATCATGCTCGGGGACCAAGCTTGATAAACAACATAATATTTTAGCATTTTGGACATTTTCAGACACAAATATAACAATTATGTTTATTTATTATTTTGTTAATATGAGAAATTGAAAAATGTATTTTAAACTTAATAATTTTTTATTTATAAAATTGTTTAACAGATTTTTCTTTTTTTTTGTCCCTTTAGTGGACCTGAACTTGCAATTTTACCAAAATTCTATTGCACTCTGACAGAGGAAAGGTGTAATGGGACTGGTTACATAACAGGCCCCTGAGTGCTATAGCTACTTTTTGGTACCTGTTGTGACTGTATCATAAGGGTACTAGTTGAAGGACAGAGCGAGCCAACCAACCCCTAATGTCTAAATGCTAAGTTGCTGCAGTCAATATTAAATGCAACATATGAGGAATTAAACAGCCAAGATGGGTCCTGATGTGGGAAGGTGATACCTGTCAAGATTGGAGTGGACACTTCATACACTCTTCGCACATTTCAGGCATGCAAATAGTGCGCAAAGGGGTTAATGCATATTTTACATATTTCTCTGTAATCAATAGTATGATTCTGATCAGGTGCCATGTTGAGTTTTACAGTTCATACGGTTTTCTAGCAAGGATTGATTTTATGGAGCTTTGACCACTTTCCGGGGAAATTTCTAAATTGCTATAAACTGCTGTGTTCTGGGATACAAAACTCTAAAACCTCTAATTTCTTACTGTAGCACATAGCAATGCCATTCAAACTGGTGCTGGTCACATGATTTAACCATATGACCTCTTCCCTGATGTTGTCCTCTTCTTTGTAGGCACTAACAGTTTGCAGCTCATACACAGATACACAATTCTTTGTACCTTTAGCTTATTATTATAATATTGAAAATGCCTGCAGAATTAATAATCTCCACAGCAACAAGAAAATTAGTTGATTTTACTTGCTTGTTTACTCAAGATAAAATAGGCATCTCACAAAAGATAGGGTTAGTTAAAAAATGATATTTTCACCTTTTGGAAATATTTCATAGTTTACTTACAACAGGAATCATTATAATCATTATTATTATTATTTAATTTTACAGCACAATTAATTTTAGGGTACATATAAAAATAGATTGCAAGCATAATATGATATAAAAACAAATGAAATAAAAAGATTGGTATAAAAGGAGGAATAATCATGCCTGAAAGGGCTTAGAATCAAAAAGGGACAGAGAAAGTAGGCAGAAGGGGAGGTTAGAAGCTGCTTATATGGCTGTATAGTGGCAGTAGGGCTATTGCAAGTTGCAGACTTTCCTGGGTGGGTTTTCAGGTTGCTTTTGAAGGCTTAGAACCTATACAATACCACCAACTTAGTCGAATAACTAATAATTTGCAACTGGTATTAATCTACAAAACCAACCACTTGACCAGTGCTTACACAAAATACAGAAGCAAAGTATATGATAAAATATCAAATTCGCTTTATTAAATAGTACAACAAAATTACAAAAGGTGGTGATCCACTGAAAACATCAGAGACTGTGGGTCAGCACACGACCAGGGAGCGGGATTTAAATATATAAATAGATACAGACTCAGACATAGTGCCGTCCATGAGTGTGCATAATACACCTAGTGTAGGAAACAGGGCGTCAATAGGTCCAATGAAGATCAGACAGTGCAGGTGACAAAAACGTCAACCATGCAATAGTACACTGCCAGGACCCAACCCCATAAACCATCACAAATAGCACACAAACCCCGCAACAGCATATGACAAGACAGTAAACATAATGGATAATGAAAATGACATACCCATAACCCGGTCGGTCAGTTCACCACAACAACAGCCTCGACGCGCGTTTCACCTCACAGGCTTCGTCAGGAGGCTAATTAAAGTGGTCAACAGCCCGGCTATATATAGTAGGGAGCTCACCTGTGGCGTGTAAACGGACGCAGAAGGCGCCATGATGGGGGCGGACACTTGCCGATGCGCTCACCCGTCACCAAAGCGCCGGAAGGACGGCGCGGCCGCACTAAGCATGACGTGGCCAGCGTACATGCCGGGACGTGAGGCCGCGTCGGCGTCCGGCCCCATAGCAACAGACCAACATTGAGCGCCTCCCAAAGTCCGCAACCCAGCGCATGCGCGCCCTGCGTACCCGACACAGACTCACAAACACTAGCCAGAGATCGAGTATAGGGTATACATCAGAATAGTTGGATGGAGAAATAAGAACCCAAAAGAAATAATAAATATAAAATAATAAAGACAAAATACAAAATGAAATAAAAAAAAAATATAAATGAAAAAGATATAAAAATCACATCCTTAATAGTAATACCCACGCGTGCATGAACAAAACAGTGAGCCAAAACAAAAACTAAAAAAATTAATTAATTGCAAATTCATTGATTGTAAAGGTGAGCATAAAAAATGCATACAAAATACATATGTGAAAAATCTTATTACATGGTGCAAAAAATCATGATGATAAAAAATAAATAATTAATATCCACAAATTTGATCGTGTACAATTATAGATAGCCAGAGGCAAAATACACCAGTGAAAAAACCAACGATAATAAGGCCCAAATTAGACTATACCGCCCATAAGGGGCAGCTATAACAGTGAAAAAAACTGTGTATTATGAAAATTCATAAAAAACACCCGTACGTAAAATACATTAATAAAATATTAAATGGATACAGATAGTCCATATATTAATAATTCATAGTTTCTTCGTTCCTCCATTCCGTATCATATTTCACACGATAGCTGGCTGTGTCAAAAAAGACGGTCCTCCAGATAACACCCACAGGGGCCCCGTACTAAACAAGCTAGAAAAATAATAAAAAACAGTTAAAAATCAAACACAGACCACATAAACATAAAATAGCGCATTACAAAAAGGGCCTGAAACTTACTGCCTCATTTAACCCCAAAGGGATCTCACTTTTAAGCAACACAATCCATTTTGTTTCTCTTTGCAACAGGAGCTTCTTCATGTCACCGCCTCTGGACCCAACTATAACCCTATCTATGCCTCTCATTTTTAAACCCCTTGGGTCCGAAGCATGCTTATCCCTAAAGTGGAGAGCAACCGGTTGTTGTTTATTGAGTTCCTCTTCACTCATGGACCGTGTCTGGCGTATCCTGCTAGCATGTTCCAGGGTCCTGACTCGAAGCTCACGAGTCGTCATGCCTACATATAGGAAATTGCAGGGGCAGGTCAAAAGATAGACCACCCCAGCTGTCCTACATGTGACATGATGGACAATCTGATATTGGTGGGAACCATTCGAGTCAGTAAACTCGGAGGTCCTGACCATATATTGACAGGCCTGACAGTGCCCACAAGGAGAGGAACCCCATCTCGGTCCACGTGAACCAAAAAGGCCACTTGCCGGTGGGGGAACATAGTGACTACGTGTCAGCATGTCCCTCAAACTCTTGGCTCGTTTCCACGTCACCAAAGGATATGAAGAAAGTGACCGCTTCAGATCTTCATCAGATAGCAGTATTGGCCAATGTTTTGTTAGAATCGCCCTAATTGCTCTCCATTGATTGTTGAAGGGTGTAATAAACCTACACTGAATATCTGTCCCTTGCGGTTTTTGATTAGTTAGTAAATGGTCCCTAGATGACAGTTTAGCCCGCATATAGCCTTTTTGATGTCCCGATGATTATAATCCCTAGCAAGGAATCTGTCTCTGAGGTTCCTAGATTGGGCCTCAAACCCATGATCACTTGAGCAGATGCGTCGCAATCGTAAAAATTGGCTAGTAGGGATAGCACGGATAGTTTGTGGATAATGGGAAGATTTAGCATGTAGAAGTGAGTTGGTAGCTGTAGACTTTCTGAAGAGATCCGTGGAGACCGTGCCATCCAACCCCTTTTTAAACAAATATCAAGAAACTCAATCTGCTCCTGGCTATATTTCCAGGTTAACCCAATATTCAAATCATTAGAATTAAGCTGCTGGAGGAAGAGGCGCAGGGAATCCAAAGGACCCTGCCAGATGAATAGTATATCGTCGATATACCGTGACCATGAGACCACTGAGTCATATAGCTGTAGCTGTTGTACAACCTCCCTCTCCCACAGCCCCAGGAAAAGGTTTGCATATGAGGGCGCACACGTCGCCCCCATTGCCGTTCCCTGGAGCTGCAGGAAGAGGCGGTCCTTAAATAAAAAATAATTGTGTTTTAAAATAAAATCCAAAAGCAAGATAACAAAATCCACCAAATCTTTGTCCAAATTGGACATCTCCAAAAAATACCTAGCTGCTCGGGTCCCATGGTCATGGCATATCGACGTATAAAGAGCCTCAACATCACACGTGACGAACCACATATCGTCCTCCAGCACTACGCCATTGAATTTCCTCAATACATCAGTTGTATCTTTGGTATAGGAAGGCAGGGTCTCCACGGAGCCCCTCAGATAAAAGTCCACATATCTACTCACCTGTTCACAGAGGCTACCCACCCCGGAGACAATAGGGCGTCCGGGTGGGGCATTAGCATCTTTGTGCACCTTGGGGAGAAGATAGAACGTAGGGGTGATGGGATGATCCACCATCAAACCATCCCTAAGTTTATGAGGCAAAATGTAGCTTGACACGCCCAGTTCAAGTAAAGTGTCGAGCTCAGATTTAAACCTAGCCGTAGGGTTGTACTGTAGACGTTGATAACATTTCTTTTGATTCAATTGTCGAAATGCCTCTTTTTCATACATTGCCGCCGGCCACACAACTACATTACCCCCCTTGTCCGCTGGTTTGATAACAATATCTTTTAAGTCCCGGAGCTCATTTACAGCCTTCCGTTGAGCAGGTGTTAAATTTTGTGGCCCATGATTCACATGCATGGCCTCAAAATCCTGCTTCACCAATCTAATAAAGATGTCTATTGTGGGACATAGCTACAAGGGGGGAAAGAGTTGGGAACGGCGGCAAAGATGTAGAGGCATTGTCTTGGAGGACATAACCTCCTGTTCCTCCAAGAGGGACTCTAAGTCCTTGAGTGCTTGAATCTCCACAGGCGAGGATAAATCTGAGCTGGGCAGTTTTTTATCATACTGTTTTTTCAGTAGCAGTTTGCGGCCAAAGAGCTCCAGATCCTTCACCAATGTGAAGTGATCATGGTTCCTTGAAGGCGCAAAAGTCAGTTATAATCATCGGGACATCAAAAAAGGCTATATGCGGGCTAAACTGTCATCTAGGGACCATTTACTAACTAATCAAAAACCTCAAGGGACAGATATTCAGTGTAGGTTTATTACACCCTTCAACAATCAATGGAGAGCAATTAGGGCGATTCTAACAAAACATTGGCCAACACTGCTATCTGATGAAGATCTGAAGCGGTCACTTTCTTCATATCCTTTGGTGACGTGGAAACGAGCCAAGAGTTTGAGGGACATGCTGACACGTAGTCACTATGTTCCCCCACCGGCAAGTGGCCTTTTTGGTTCACGTGGACCGAGATGGGGTTCCTCTCCTTGTGGGCACTGTCAGGCCTGTCAATATATGGTCAGGACCTCCGAGTTTACTGACTCGAATGGTTCCCACCAATATCAGATTGTCCATCATGTCACATGTAGGACAGCTGGGGTGGTCTATCTTTTGACCTGCCCCTGCAATTTCCTATATGTAGGCATGACGACTCGTGAGCTCGAGTCAGGACCCTGGAACATGCTAGCAGGATACGCCAGACACGGTCCATGAGTGAAGAGGAACTCAATAAACAACAACCGGTTGCTCTCCACTTTAGGGATAAGCATGCTTCGGACCCAAGGGGTTTAAAAATGAGAGGCATAGATAGGGTTATAGTTGGGTCCAGAGGCGGTGACATGAAGAAGCTCCTGTTGCAAAGAGAAACAAAATGGATTGTGTTGCTTAAAAGTGAGATCCCTTTGGGGTTAAATGAGGCAGTAAGTTTCAGGCCCTTTTGTAATGCGCTATTTTATGTTTATGTGGTCTGTGTTTGATTTTTAACTGTTTTTATTATTTTTCTAGCTTGTTTAGTACGGGGCCCCTGTGGGTGTTATCTGGAGGACCGTCTTTTTTGACACAGCCAGCTATCGTGTGAAATATGATACGGAATGGAGGAACGAAGAAACTATGAATTATTAATATATGGACTATCTGTATCCATTTAATATTTTATTAATGTATTTTACGTACGGGTGTTTTTTATGAATTTTCATAATACACAGTTTTTTTCACTGTTATAGCTGCCCCTTATGGGCGGTATAGTCTAATTTGGGCCTTATTATCGTTGGTTTTTTCATTGGTGTATTTTGCCTCTGGCTATCTATAATTGTACACGATCAAATTTGTGGATATTAATTATTTATTTTTTATCATCATGATTTTTTGCACCGTGTAATAAGATTTTTCACATATGTATTTTGTATGCATTTTTTATGCTCACCTTTACAATCAATGAATTTGCAATTAATTAATTTTTTAGTTTTTGTTTTGGCTCACTGTTTTGTTCATGCACGCGTGGGTATTACTATTAAGGATGTGATTTTTATATCTTTTTCATTTATATTTTTTTTTTATTTCATTTTGTATTTTGTCTTTATTATTTTATATTTATTATTTCTTTTGGGTTCTTATTTCTCCATCCAACTATTCTGATGTATACCCTATACTTGATCTCTGGCTAGTGTTTGTGAGTCTGTGTCGGGTACGCAGGGCGCGCATGCGCTGGGTTGCGGACTTTGGGAGGCGCTCAATGTTGGTCTGTTGCTATGGCGCCGGACGCCGACGCGGCCTCACGTCCCGGCATGTACGCTGGCCACGTCATGCTTAGTGCAGCCGCGCCGTCCTTCCGGCGCTTTGGTGACGGGTGAGCGCATCGGCAAGTGTCCGCCCCCATCATGGCGCCTTCTGCGTCCGTTTACACGCCACAGGTGAGCTCCCTACTATATATAGCCAGGCTGTTGACCACTTTAATTAGCCTCCTGACGAAGCCTGTGAGGTGAAACGCGCGTCGAGGCAGTTGTTGTGGTGAACGGACCGACCGGGTTATGGGTATGTCATTTTCATTATCCATTATGTTTACTGTCTTGTCATATGCTGTTGCGGGGTTTGTGTGCTATTTGTGATGGTTTATGGGGTTGGGTCCTGGCAGTGTACTATTGCATGGTTGACGTTTTTGTCACCTGCACTGTCTGATCTTCATTGGACCTATTGACACCCTGTTTCCTACACTAGGTGTATTATGCACACTCATGGACGGCACTATGTCTGAGTCTGTATCTATTTATATATTTAAATCCCGCTCCCTCGTCGTGTGCTGACCCACAGTCTCTGATGTTTTCAGTGGATCACCACCTTTTGTAATTTTGTTGTACTATTTAATAAAGCGAATTTGATATTTTATCATATACTTTGCTTCTGTATTTTGTGTAAGCACTGGTCAAGTGGTTGGTTTTGCTTTTGAAGGCTTGGATGATTATCTGATATATATTAGAGTATATTATATTTCAGAGTATGGGGGATGCGTGGCATACATCTTGGAGATGATTGTGTGAGTAACAGACAAGAGTGGGACAGAGAATAGGTATTAGGAGGAGATTATGGGTGTGGATGTTTTCGGACAGTAGATTAGAGATGTATGGAGGAAACCAGTTGTGGACAAAATTGTGTGTTGTTGACAGCATTTTGAACTAAATATGCTAGACAATGCGTAGGGAACAAAGAGATTGTCAGAGGGGAGAGGCAGAGGGAAGATTATGAAAGAAGTGGATTTATGGGGCAACAAAGTTGAAGATAAGTTCAGGATGGAATGGAGGCCATATAAGTGATTGTTGCTATAGTTTTGCTGGGAGACAATGGGGGTATTCACTAGCATTTTTGTTGATTAAGAGCTGAGGGAGGAGCAGATATGGGTATTGTTTTCAAGGTAGCACAGGCTTAGATGTTCAGTTTGAAGATAGCAGACATAAGAGACTGTATTCATGTTGAGTTTTATGTCTATATAGCTGACAGACATATTGGAATTCTGGATAGTAGGAGTAATATCTGAGCCAGAGATGTAACTTTGAGTGCCTTTAGCATAGGAGTGGTACTGAAAGCCATGGCATTTTATGAGCTATCCTCGTCCGAAGATATAAGTAGAGAAGAGTAAGGACAGAGGTTTTAGGAATGCTGACAGGATGAAGAGGTGGACACTGAATATTCAGTTGCTGGGGTGTGAGGAGATCCAGGAAAAAGTCAGGTCTGTGATACCAAGGAATAAAAGACTTTGCACCAGGAAAGAGTGGTTAACTGTGTCAAATTCAGAGGACAAATCTGGAAGGAGGAACATAGAGCAATGTCATTTGGCTTTAGTGGTTAACAGATCAGTAGTAACTTAGATTAGGGAGGTTTCAGTGGAGTGGTGGGATCTAATTGTAAATGGTCAAACAGTGAGTGAGATGAGAGTTTGGAGGATATTTCAAGATGAACACATTATTATATGAGTTTTAAAGAAAAAATCCCCAAAAAGTGTTTTTGGACAGATGGCTGCCATTGAATATACAATATTGATCACCTTAATTAGTACCCTCAACGGCATTTCCAACTTTAATACTATAAGCATGCTAACTGAGTGGTTAGAATTGCTACCTTGTAGTTCCAGGGTATTGGAATAAAAACTAGCCAAGGGTAACAACTGCATAGATTCTGTATTTTCTCTCAGTTTTTATGTGGGTACTCCAGCTTTCTCTTAAACTCAAAAAGAGAGAAAACCCTCCAATATACTAGGTTGATTTTGAAGTTAGATTTTAAAAGCCAATGGGAACCAATGTGAGCTATGAAAACCACTATAGTAAATCTTGTGTTACTATGTAAATGAATATAATAATAATAATAATAATAATAATAATAATAATAATAATAATTAAAAGTATTACAAATTTAGTAGTATATATTTCTGTAAAGAGGTAGTTCAAAGCAGAAGGTATTGAGAGTAATAAGCAAGATAGATGATCAGCCCAGGCTAGCAAATTTTGTGACATAATCATGGTTTCAACTTTAGGGTAAAAAGACAATTTTTGAATGGGAAATCATGCATACACAGAGGCTAAAAGTATTAACTAATTGTGGCAATTGGTTATTTAAACAAAACAAATCATCCAGATGATAAACCGGCAAAAGCAAATAAGAGGATCAAAACACCATCATTTTTATCTTATTTTAATTTTTTTATTTTTTTCAAGTACAATACCTTATCATGGATACTGTATGATGAAGAATTTTTTAGACATGTTATATTTGCTGAATTCAATCTCGCAATTAACTTTTATGTAAGTAAAAATTTTGTAACTTAAAACTCTACCTTGTGCTGTTTCACTGTCCTCCTAGAAATATATGTTAAGTGTTACAATTCCCCGTTGGGCAATTCCTTATACCATTTGACAATATCAAATCCATCCTAACACTATCAGACTGTATAAGGACAAGCCCTTTTGAGAAATGGAACGGTAGCATCCAATTGGCGTTTTTTTCATACGTTTCCAAGAGATGTACTTAGTGTTCAGGGAAAATTTGATTCACCACAAAGCTGAATTTCCTCATGCTTCATGGTAGCGAATTTTTGCTGAAAGCCGGTAAAAAAAATAAAAATCATACTTACTGCACCTCATCCATTTGATCACGACAAGCCGGTCACCCACATCTTAATTGAAATCCCGTGCATGGTGACATATGACGTCACCACATCGGCTGACATGATGATGTCATCACGGGCTGTGCGAGATTTTGCACTAGATCTTCAGTCAAGGATCATAGCGATCAAATAGTAACATAGTAACATAGTTTATAAGGCTGAAAAAAGACATCTGTTCATCTAGTTCAACCTGTCATCCTGCAAGTTGATCCAGAGGAAGGCAAGAAAAAACCCTGTGAGGTAGAAGCCAATTTTCCCCATTTTAGGGGGAAAAAATTCCTTCCTGACTCTAATCAGGCAGTCAGAATAACTCCCTGGATCAATGACCCCATCTCTAGTAACTATAACGTAATATCCTTACACTCCAGAAATACATCCAGGCCCCTCTTGAACTCTTTTAGTGAAATTACCATCACCACCTCCTCAGGCAGCGAGAGTTCCATAGTCTCACTGCTCATACTATAAAGAATCCTCCTCTTTGTGTACAAACCTTCTTTCCTCCAGACGTAGATGATCATCTTTTTTCTAAAGTTAATAACCCTAATTTTGACAATCTTTCAGGGTTATTCAGTTATTACTTTAGTTGCCCTCCTCTGAACCCTCTCCAGCTCTGCTATGTCTGCCTTGTTCACAGGAGCCCAGTACTGTACACAGTACTCCATGTGTGGTCTGACTAGAGATTTGTAAAGTAGTAGGACTATATTCTCATCATAAGCATCTATGCCCCTTTTGATGCAACCCATTATCCTTTTGGCCTTGGCAGCAGCTGCCTGGCACTGGTTTATACAGCTTAATTTGCTGTTCACTTACATTCCTAGATCCTTTTCCATGTCAGTGTTACCCAGTGTTTTATCATTTAGTATGTACTGGTGACTTGCATTATTCCTTCACATGAGTATAACCTTATATTTGTGTTAAACCTTATATGCCACTTCTCTGCCCAAGCCTCCAATCTATCCAGATCCCTCTGTAGCAGAAAATTGTCCTCCTCCATGTTAATTACTTTACACAGTTTAGTGTCATCTGCAAAAATTTATATTTTACTGTGCAAGCCTTCTACAAGATCATTAATAAATATATTGAAGAGAATAGGGCCCAATACTGACCCCTGTGGTACCCCTCTAGTGACACACTTACCCGAATAGATCAAATAAGTATGATATCATTATTTTTTTAATTACACTATGTTATTACTGTCAGATGCTGTGATCAGCTATGAATGCAGCATCTGAAGGGTACAAAAACGGGGGGTTACGTAATTGCGGCTCTCTGTCATTACACCCACTACCTACAAAGAAATATGCTTCCGTAAAGCAGCCGAATCTAATTTTACAATACTTCGCTTATTACTAGATACTAGATAATGTGGGGAGTCGCTCTGGTAGACAGCGGTGCGGGTGCAGTACCGAGGCAAAACAAAGAGTCCAGGATGTGCAATAAACAGTGTTTTATTCACACTGACACAAAAATAAACAGCAAACAGTCTTTTGGTGGTAATTCACACATGTCAGAAACAAGGAGGCAAAACAAAACAGTCCAACACAGGTTCAGTCACCTGGGAGGTGTAGGTGCAGGTTCGCACCAGGCTGTCGGCCCAGCCGCAGGAGAATCCACCTTCAGGTAGCCAGGAACAAAAGCCACCTCCTTGCTGAGCTCTTTCCTCCAGGACAGAGAACTCCACAGCCCTGTTATCAGGCTCCAGGATAATCACAGCCCCAGCTGCTAAGGAGGCTGCCTTTTAAAGGCCCGGATAAAGTCCGGCCTGGACCGTGGGGAGTAGGCACCCACCCAACTCTTTGCCTACTCCCAGTAAGAGCCGGCCCGGATTAGCTTTGCAGCCAAACTAAGTAACAGAGTCCAGCAGCACTAGCTGCTGTAGACCAAAAAAAACCCGGCTCTTACCTCACCGAGGCCAGCAACCTCGGTGACACGTACCTGCCATCGAATATGACACCTTGCACCCTCTTACACCCCCCCCCCTTTGTTCAACCCTGAGGGGGTGAACACACGTGAGGCAGTGGACGCGGGACAGGGCATCTGCGTTACCCTGCAAGCGGCCTGCCCTGTGTTCCACGGAGAATTTGAAATTTTGAAGGGATAGAAACCACCTGGTGACCCGAGCATTCTCTCCTTGGCCTGACTCATCCACTTGAGAGGGGAATGGTCGGTCACCAGACGGAACCTCCTCCCTAACAGGTAGTAGCGGAGAGATTCGAGTGCCCACTTGATAGCCAGGCACTCCCTCTCCACTATACTATACCTGGACTCGGCGGGACTGAGCTTACGGCTCAGGAAGACAACGGGATGTTCTTCCCCGTTGACCTCCTGATACAGTACCGCACCGAGGCCTACCTCCGAGGCGTCGGTCTGTACGACAAACTCCTTGTTGAAGTCGGGTGTCACCAAAACCGGGGACCCACACAGGGCCAACTTCAACACGGCGAAAGCCTCCTCCGCCTTCTCACTCCAGCTAACCCTCCCAGACTTTCGTCCCTTCAACAGGTCTGTCAATGGCACTGCTATTGTGGCAAAGTGGGGCACAAACCTCATGTAGTATCCTACAATCCCCAGGAACGACTTTACCTGCCTGGTGGTGACCGGTCGGGGCCAGTTACGAATGGCCTCTACCTTAGTTACCTGAGGTTTGATGACTCCCGCCCGATTACATATCCCAGATATTTGGTCTCTTCCAACCCAATCGCACACTTTTTGGATTGGCGGTTAGTCCAGCTTTCCTCAGGGCATCCACTACCGCCTGCACCTTGGGTAAATGGCTTTCCCAGTCGGTGCTGTGGATGACTACATCATCTAAGTAGGCCGAGGCGTACCGACGATGTGGTCGCAGCACTATGTCCATTAACCTTTGGAAAGTGGCGGGGCGCCATGCAGGCCAAAGGGTAACACCATGTAGTGATACAGGCCCTGCGGGTAACAAACGCGTTTTTCCTTAGCCGACTCCGTTAAGGGTACCTGCCAGTACCCTTTAGTGAGGTCCAGCACAGTAAAATAACGGGCTTGTCCTAAATTTTCAACAAGCTCGTCTACTCGGGGCATGGGATACGCGTCAAACTTGGATACTTCATTTAACTTGCGAAAGTCGTTGCAGAACCGCAACGTCCCATCCGGCTTGGGTATTAGGACTATGGGACTGGCCCACTCACTCTTCGACTCCTCAATGACATCGAGCTTCAACATTAACTGCACTTCCTCCGCGATGGCCCGCCGCCGAGCCTCGGGTACCTGGTATGGTTTTAACCGGACCTTGGCCTGAGGCTCAGTGACGATGTCATGTCGGATGAGAGACGTGCGGCCAGGGAGGTCCGAGAACACATCCGTGTTCCGACTGAGGAACTCCCTGACTTCCTGAACTTGTTTGGAAGACAGGCTGTCTGCAATTTTTACCGTGGTTACGGCTTCACAGGCCTCAAACTGTGGGGCTGGACCCTTTTCACCTATAAGCCCTGGCCGGGGGCTGTGGTCGTCGGCCGCGTCCCTATCCTTCCACGGCTTAAGTAAATTCACGTGATACACCTGCTCCGGCTTGCGCCGCCCTGGCTGGTGTACTTTGTAATTTACTTCCCCTACCTTCTCGATCACCTCATAGGGGCCCTGCCACCTAGCTAGGAATTTGCTGTCAAGGGTGGGTACCAGAACCAAAACCCGATCTCCCGGATTGAAGTCCCGTACCCGAGCCTGACGATTGTACACCCTACTCTGGGCCTGTTGCGCTGCCTCCATATGCTCCCGGACCAAGGGCAACACCCTTTCCATCCGTTCCTGCATCTGGGCGACATACTCAATGACACTTTTGTGGGGGACAGGCTGTTGTTCCCATGCTTCCTTGGCGATATCCAACAGGCCCCGAGGGTGTCTGCCATAAAGCAGTTCGAAGGGCGAGAACCCAGTAGAGGCCTGGGGCACCTCTCGCACTGCGAACATGAGATAGGGCAGAAGCAGATCCCAGTCCTTCCCATCTCTAGACACCACCCTCTTTAACATATTTTTAGAGTTTGGTTAAACCTCTCCACAAGACCGTCTGTTTGCGGATGGTAAACGGACGTCCGTAACTGCTTTATACGCAACAATTTACACAGTTCCCTCATTACTTTGGACATAAAAGGGGTCCCTTGGTCTGTCAGAACCTCTTTTGGCAGGCCCACACGGGAAAACAACTCCAATAACTCTTTGGCAATGAGCTTAGCTGAGGTATGTCGCAGAGGCACCGCCTCCGGATACCGAGTGGCATAGTCGAGAACTACCAGAATGTGTTGGTGGCCCCTGGCAGACTTTGGTACAGGCCCAATTAAATCCATAGCAATTCGCTCAAACGGTACTTCAATAATTGGCAGAGGTACCAGAGGACTACGGAAATGTGGCTGGGGGCTAGTTATCTGACAGGTTGGACAGGACTTACAATAATTTTCTACCTCCTTGAACACACTGGGCCAATAAAACCGCTGCAGAATGCGGTCCTGGGTTTTCTGCCACCCCAGGTGTCCCCCAAGAACATGTTGGTGGGCAAGCTCCATGACAAGCTTGCGATACACTGTGGGCACCACCAACTGTTCAACAGGTTCACCTCGGATTTGGTTCACCCGATACAACATATCCTGCAGAACAATAAATCGTGGGAACATTAATTCAGCCCCTGGTTTCTGGGGTTTACCATCAATTTCCAGCACATTCTCCCAGGCCCTGGTTAGGGTTTGGTCCCGGTGTTGTGCGGTCCCAAAATTTTCCCGGAGACATTGAGGTCTGCCAACTCAGGTCCCGGTGGCAAGTCCTCCGTGTCTCCCACCATTACACTCAGTGGGGTTGTCTCCCCACTACCGCTGCAGCAGTGGTCACCCCTACCGCTGGCCCTTCAGACTCGGGTTCCCAGGGTTCTGGCCTTCCAGTGGTATCAGGCCACTCTGCTAGGGTTACCCCTGTCTCAGGGCTATTAGACACTTTCACCTCAGGCCACAGTGACGGAAAACCAGGGAAGTCTCTCCCAATTATCAGTTCATAGGGTAGCTTTGTGGAGATCGCCACTTCACAAGTCCAGGTGCCGGCCGCCGTGGACAGAGACATTACAGCAGTGGGATAGTCCTTTAAGTCTCCGTGAATGCACACCACACCCACTTTCCGGCCCGTATACTGGGTGGGCTTTACCAGGGCAGCACTTATCAGGGTTACCAGGCTCCCTGAGTCCAACAGCGCCACTGCCAGGTTATCCCCGACCTGCACCCGGCACAGATGACGATTGTCTATTGTCTCGGGGTGCCGGTCGCACACAGTCTCCGGGCGTACAAGGAGTGGCGACCCCGTAGTTCACCTCCATCGGCTCATCCCGATGCGGACAGTCGGCCCTGATGTGGCCTGGCTCCTGACACCTCCAGCATACCACGGGAGGCGGACTCGCAGGGGGTATATTCCGTGCAGGCCGCTCTGTCGCCGGACGTCGGAACTGGGGCAGAGGCCTCCGGGGTTTGACTGACCCCTTCCCAGCAAGACTCCCTGCAGGTTTCTGGTGGCCTCGTAACGCTCCACCAGGTCGACCATCTCCAGGGCATTGGTGGGCGATACCTGGCCGATCCAGTGCTGGAGGGGATAAGGCAGGGCCCTCCAAAAGATGTCCGCCAACAGTCGATCCAGCATGGCAGTGGGACTTAGTAGATCGGGCTGCAGCCACTTTTGCAGCCTGTGCAGCAGGTCGTAGTACTGCGGCCTAGCGGGATCAGTCGCTTTAAAGTCCCACTGGTGGACTCTTTGAGCGCGGACCAGCACGTTCACCCCAAGTCGGGCTAGGATCTCTCCTTTCACGGTGTCATAATCTGCCGCTTGGTCGTCCGACAAGTCGAAAAACACCTGCTGGGGTCCGGAAGCCAGGAACGGAGCGACCACCTCAGCCCACTGGTCACGGGCTAACTTTTCCCTCACGGCGACCTTCTCAAAGACCACCAGGTATGTCTCAACGTCGTCTGCAGGGGTCATTTTGGGATCGCCGCACGGACCGCTTTCCGGGCATCATGGACGTGGTGGGACGCTCCTGCCGCCTGTAACGCCATCACATGTTGTAGCAGTAGCTGGTTGGTCTCCCGCTGCTGCACGTTAGCCTCTATGAGAGCCTTCACAGCAGCCTCCATGTTGCCAGAAATTCCTGCTTGCAACTTTGCTGGCTTAATATATTCCATGCACTTTAGCAAAAAAAAACTTCGGCGTTCCCGCCAGCCTCACTGCGCATGCCCGCATCCTCCACCAAATGTGGGGAGTCGCTCTGGTAGACAGCGGTGCGGATGCAGTACCGAGGCAAAACAAAGAGTCCAGGATGTGCAATAAACAGTGTTTTATTCACACTGACACAAAAATAAACAGCAAACAGTCTTTTGGTGGTAATTCACACATGTCAGAAACAAGGAGGCAAAACAAAACAGTCCAACACAGGTTCAGTCACCTAGGAGGTGTAGGTGCAGGTTCGCACCAGGCTGTCGGCCCAGCCGCAGGAGAATCCACCTTCAGGTAGCCAGGAACAAAAGCCACCTCCTTGCTGAGCTCTTTCCTCCAGGACAGAGAACTCCACAGCCCTGTTATCAGGCTCCAGGATAATCACAGCCCCAGCTGCTAAGGAGGCTGCCTTTTAAAGGCCCGGATAAAGTCCGGCCTGGACCGTGGGGAGTAGGCACCCACCCAACTCTTTGCCTACTCCCAGTAAGAGCCGGCCCGGATTAGCTTTGCAGCCAAACTAAGTAACAGAGTCCAGCAGCACTAGCTGCTGTAGACCAAAAAAAACCCGGCTCTTACCTCACCGAGGCCAGCAACCTCGGTGACACGTACCTGCCATTGAATATGACACCTTGCACCCTCTTACAATACATTTAAGAAAAGCTCATTCAAAATTGTTATTTTGAATGGAATTCAAGTATTTACTGAATCAAACACATCAGATGAGCTGGCAGGTCACTTAAATCACAAAATTAAAATTGTACTGACATCTCAAGCAGAAGGAAAGACACAGCCAAATCTTATAAACAAAATGTATTCAATATTTTTAAACTGACACTACCCAAGATGACATACACATTATACATAATCCTTCAGAATAAAAAAAAAGTCAATAAAGTGAGCAAATATAGATAAACACATTGTTTGTTTTATAACAATAGATATCTGTCCTTGAATTAAGGTGGTGAATGTTTCAAAAAAGCCTGATTGAAATTCATAGCCTTCTTAGCAGGGCAACTCTCAGGAACACATAATCTCTCCAGTGGATTATTATTTTCTCACCCCATGAGCAGAATTAAAATTGGCTTTGGAAATCTGCAGGGAGAAAAAAGAAATTCTATCTTAGTGGATTATAGCTCGGCACTGTTTTAAAAATTTCCCCAGATAGTGTCTTTAGTATTACATCCCTCTGAATTAGCATTTTTATTCACTAATATGATGTACATGTTTAATTATATTACTACCTTTCATATTACATTAGGGAAAGCCATAGACAACAAAAAAAAAACCACATACTTACATTTGCTGTTTTTTTGCCCATGCTGTGGGAAGGATTACAAACCCATTGTACAGTAGTGGTCTCTTTCTAAGACACACGTGCAAAGGTTACGGTATATGCATGTATGGTATCTTCTCCCTCAGCCCAAAACACAATATTGAGTCAAAAGAACTAAAGTAATACATCACCTTCTGAGAAAAAGCCATATTACCCGGAGGCTAGGTTAACAGAATTGGAAGAGACATGCTGGCCCTCCAGTTGAGTCATTATATTGACTCTTATTTTCTAAGTAATGCCTTCCAGCAAACACATAAATCAATGACCATTTGAATTGCTGCTACTATATATGAAATTTTTATATACATTTTAAAGGAACACAAACCAATTCCTTCAGAAGCGGGTGAAAAAAATTAAGTGGCTAATGAACATGAATTGTTTTACACAATTTTACTCAATTGTTAAGGATTCCGCTTTTTTAATTATTTATGCTCAAATTTATGTTTGCCTAACATCTACTTATGAGTAGTGGAGAGCATGATGTTTGCCAACTACAAGGAAAAAGGAACTGATAAAATCTGCAAATATTTTAGTATATGTGTTAAGCAGCATCCACTTTTGTCTTCTTCTTCACTATATCTTTGAATTAAGCAATGTAGTGTTTTCTTTAATATGTTTCACAACTATTGTTTATCAGGAACTTTGATTCCACAGTGCAAATAGGGAGCTGCTAAAAAGTGAGATATTCTGAAATGTAGAAAAGGTGCTTTGTAATATTTTGAATCATGTGCTCGATGTAATGTCTAGATTAATTTTTAGACTATACTTTGATTTAATAAATGCTTTTATTTGGTTGTATTGAAATTAGTTTGTAAGGGGGGTAGGCCCCCCCAGGCTACAGTTAATAAAATAGTTGCATGGGCTATACCTGGAAGAGAATCCGTTACACAGCAAAATTGTCTGAGTCTTTGATTCTTAGGCTGGCCATGTTCCCTTGGCACAGGGGAAGACCATGAACCAACTTGAATACCACAGACAAGAGAGGTGTTGATCACTAGTTTGGGACTTGTCCTTAATTTCAGCGACACGTGTAATGATAACCATTTCAAATGAATGAGGATAATTTGAGGTTAATAGGATACCCCTTTCTTAAAGCCTATGGACACTTATGCACTAAATGTTTTTCTCAAAGTTTATTAGTTTCCATTGCAAAATGAAGCAAGTTTCTAAATAGATTTTATTGTACATTTCCTGCAAGTTTCCTTTCACAGAGTGTGTAAGTCCTTCACCTAAGTGCTCTCGCTGCTGAATCAGATATAAATATATCACTGCTCCTGTTTCAGATGTCTCTCTGCTCTCCCCATCCCTTCTCTTAATGTTAGAGATGGCAGCAGGGATGCGGTGGAGAGTGTACATGAAAGATGTATGTGGAGATGGAGGAGAAAATCCAAGTAGAGAATATCACACAGGCTGTAGATAGGAGGTAAGCACACACAAGCACTTTGCAAGGGGAAGGCAGCAGCACCCTGAACATACAGATCTAGCATGAAATACTGGGAGTGACACCTCTGCATAAGCAAATTTTGAAACCAAGAGAAAGTTGTAAACTGAACATTAGGGGTCTGAAAATCAACAAAGCCTGCAGACTGAAACTTTGTGCAACTAACTTAGTGCACTCACTTATGTAAAAATATTTCTTCCATGTCTGAGATGTCTATAGTCCAGATTTACTAATATAATTATGCCTAGTCTGTGGCTAAAAATGTGCAAAAATATAGCACAGTTTGACTCATTTTTTAATCAAATTTTTGACCAAAAGAATAGTCTGCTGTGCTTGGTTTGCGAAGGCTGTGTGGTTGACCAAAAGAATAGTCTGCTGTGCTTGGTTTGCGAAGGCTGTGTGGTTTAGCAGAAGTGGGGATATGTACAAATATACAAAACTTGATGCCAAAATTGCGATATATGTATCTAGCCATGCATCAAATTTAAAATTCAACATCAGCCACTGTAATAAATTTGTTGCATCTTTAGACTGTGCATCTTACTTAAAGGGCATTTGTCAGCAGATGTGTACCTATTAAACTGGCTGACCTGTTGATTGTGCACTTTGGTTTCTCTCTAACTACTGTGCCAACTGCACTTTGATTGACAGGGCCAAGCAGTGTAAACGTGATCACACTTGGGTCTGTCAATCAAAGTAGAAAGGCTGCAGCAGTTGAACAGAGATCAGAGCCTTTAGGTGTAACAACAACAATTCTGTTGCTCTTAAAGGCTCATTTGTATATATTAAACATCGTTTTTCTCAGCAATGCGACCACATATGAACATGGGACTAACACAGATACCTTTAACTGTCAAGCACACAAGTAGCAGGTCAGCCAGTTTCATAGGTACAAATCTGCTGACAGATGTCCTTTAAGACTGGTCTTTATTTAATTAGTCTAAATAAGAAAACTCATACAATGTACTAAAATGATTTGCCACATGTCTCTTGAAAATTTGACACATACTTGGGAACTCCATGCAGCAGAAAAGGAAGTCTAGCTTAGGAAGGAACTGGCTTAAATTTCGGGTGTAATGAGCTCCAGTTTTCTGGTGCACATATTGTTAAATGCTTCAGGTTGTGGAAGTTCCACCATGATCCACTCATTTTTATAAAAGTGATGTGGGTGTAGGAAAAGGAGGAGAAGTGGTAAAAAAAAAAAAAAAAAAAGACTTTCTCCAAAAAGCTGACTTAGCACATTTTCCAAGGCTAAATATGCACTGAATTTATAACAGTGGCTCAGACCGAATAATAAACTTATTGTATAAAAAGACACTTTTGTATAGCTTTATACCAACTATTGGTTTCCTTATTTTGTGGCAAAATGTTAACTTTATTAGGTCGCACCCCTTTCTTACTAAACCAATGCTTTTTACATCAAAGTCTATGTGCGCTTGAGTACATGTAGGCCAATTTGTTTCTTCATTTTTTAAAAGCTATAGATACTCCATTAAGTCTTTCCAAAGGTGCTACAAATGCTTGTGGTAATAATACTATCACAACCAGTAATAAGTTAATAACATTATCATATACCCTTAAAATATCACGTAATTGAAATGAAATTAATCCCTTCTGTAGATAAAGTCTTGAAGCTGCGTGTCACAAATCCTTGTCCTATGGAGAATTACTCTTGCTTTACCTAGCCTGTCACATTTACTTATTTGCATGAAGCGCTATCAATCATCTTGTCTAAATATCATTAAAATTAATCAATTACCCTGCTACTAGTGATGTAAGTTATTGCTAATGCAAATGCATTTCCCTTTCCAGGTTTCTGCCTAAGGGATCTCATTGTTTTAATTGTATTATTATGTCAGTTGGTTAAAATAATATTAATTAACATTAGCAATGAGAAATGTAGATCTGAAGGTACATAAACTCACACTTTAGTTTTTTAGGTTAGTCAAAATCAACAGAAAGTGCTTCAAGCTATGGTTAATAGTACGGTCAACATTTTCTGCTAATTATTTTTTTCAATTAGTTTTGGGTTTGATTTGTAGAACTTTTAAAAAATTCTTATTGTGTCTGCAGGGATTCTACATAAATCAAAGTTCTCCCAGTAAAGAAAACTTAATGTACCTGTGTAACACTCATCTGGAAAAGAGATATGCAAACCAATCTTCCTTTCAAAAGAAAAAAAAGAAGAATGAGGGTCTCATATGAACAAACGGTTTTACTTTTTCATCAGTGCTGAGCTGAAGGAGTTAGCTTAGCTGTCTGGAAGGCCTTGGTTGGGGTCAGGGGGTACGATTTCTCATTATGGTGAGTATACTATGCATGAGAAGTATTGTAAGCTAGGCAATGCTCCTCTGGGTTTATGGGAAAGTATATGAAAATGATCAGTTAATGCTGGCATCCAGAAAGGCTTAACTTTCTTTTCCTTTTAGAACGAATGCGAATATCAATATCTGCCCCAGAAACCCAAATATTTGCAAATGATTTTTTCCTAAGCCTCTCTGTTGCCAGTAGACGTAAGAAGTGCTAATTTGCATACATTTTTCTCAGACATCAAGAGGAGCATTGCCTGGACCACAATACATAATTGTAGAAATAGCATCCTCCTGGACCCCTACCAAGGTCTGTACACCTCTTTTCTATAAGAGTGTTATGTGGAAATATTTAGCTTTTGTTCATTTTGGAAGGAGGACTAATTTGCATATCTATTTTCCAGAGTGTTACATGTCTCCATCTCTCTGTTTTGACTAAAAGAACTCTGAAAAAATGTTGGTACTTTAGTCACGCATCTCTATATTTGTACCTTTCACTTAGGGCTCAGTAGAGATGTCGAGAACATAAAATTTTCCCTTTGCGAATGGCGAACGCGAACTTCCGCAAATGTTTGGGAACGGGCGAACCGCCATAGACTTCAATAGGCAGGCGAATTTTAAAACCCACAGGGACTCTTTCTGGCCACAATAGTGATGGAAAAGTTGTTTCAAGGGGACTAACACCGGAGAGGGATCCATGGCCAAACTCCCATGGAAAATTACGTAGTTGACGCAGAGTCGGGTTTTAGTCCATAAAGGACATAAATCACCTAACATTCCTAAATTGTTTGGAATAACGTGCTTTAAAACATCCAGTGTGTATACGATCAGGTATGATGTTGTATCGATCAGGTAGTGTAAGGGTTACGTCCGCTTCACAGTGACAGACCAAACACTGACAGACTAAACTCCCGGTTTAACGAACCGCAGACAATCGCAAACAGTCCATTTGCACAACCGCAAGCTCCCAATTGACACAAGGTTGGATACCAAGCTAGCCATGTCCTGTTCCTTGTCCTCAATGACGTCATTGAAGGTCTCTTCCTCCACCCAGCCACGTACAACACCAAGGGTCCCCGAAAGGTGACAACAAGCCCCCTGGGATGCCTGCTGTGGTTGGTCTTCCACCTCCTCAAAGCCACTTTCCTCCTCTGACTCCTCTTCTTCAGACTCCTTTCTCAGATCCAGCGATCAACGACGACAAAGCTGTTTCTGGTGGTGATGGTGACCACAACTCTTCCTCTTCATGATCATCTATGACCTGATCCAGCACTCTTTGCAGGGCACACTACAGAAAAAACGCATATAGGATGAGGTTGATGATGTTGTCTTGGGTTTGACTGACCAGGTTTGTCACCTCCGCAAAAGGACGCATGAGCATGAGATTCAGTAACGCAGCCAAAAAATACCCAGCTCCGCAGAGGCTGTCCTTTTTTTTTTTTTTATAAAAAAAATCTGTTCTTACCAGTTTAATCTCTGTTTTGTCCCCTATCAGGGGCCGGTGTATGGAATAGATTTTAGGAACTGGGAGATGGAAAAAGATGATTGGTCGGTCCTCTTACTTCCAATTTGGGGCACTGCACGTGCGCCGGGCAATGTACTGTGCCACCAATACAAATAGTGTGAACTACTATTCTTACCATTTTAATCTTTGTTAAGTCCCCTATCAGGGGACGTGGGAAGTGCCATGCCGGCACTACCCATACAGATGCCTATTCTTGTCCGCAGGTTGCGGACAAGAATAGGACATGCTCAATCTTTTGCGGAGCCACGGCCAGATGTTTCGGGGCCGAAACCCAGAAGTTCGAGGCCGCTGCTCCGCAAATGTGGAAGCGGAGAGCACATAGTGTGCTCTCCACATCAGGTCCGGCCCAATTTACAATGCGGAATTGCGGAATGGATGCGGAAAAAATTGCGGACGTGTGAATGGGGCTTAACACTGCAGCTTCAGAATGAATCTAAGATGGATGCTGTCCTTGCTTTTTGATAGGTGGTGGGAGGGTATGCTGATTGGCTGGAATGTGTCTGCTGACTGTGAGGTACTGGGTCAAAGTTTGCTCAATGATGACGTATAGGGGGCGGACCAAACATCGCATATGTTCGCCCGCTGCTGCGAATGCGAACATGTGATGTTCTCCGGGAACTGTTTGCCGGCAAATAGTTCGGACATCTCTAGGGCTCATGCACACGACCGTTAATGTTTTGTGGTCAGCAAATTGCAGATCCACAAAACACTGATACCAGCTGTGTGCATTCCAAATTTGCGGAATGGAATGGCCAGCTCATGATAGAACAGTCCTATAGTAGTCTGTAATGTAGACTATAATAGGTGATGTTCAATTTTTTTGCCGAACGGACATGCAGACTAGTGATGTCGCGAACATAAAATTTTCAGTTCGCGAACAGCGAACGCGGACTTCCGTAAATGTTCGCGAACATGCGAACAGTGCGAACCGCCATAGACTTCAATAGACAGGCGAATTTTAAAAAACAAAGGGACTCCTTCTGGCCACAATAGTGATGGAAAAGCTGTTTCAAGGGGACTAACACCTGGACTGTGGCATGCCAGAGGAAACCCAGATCTAAGTTGAATTTGCAATGCGATTAATATAACCTGCATTAATCGCATTGCGAATTGAACTTAGAGCTGAGTTCCTAATGGTTGTTGTATTGCTAGAATATACGTTATATTCTAGCAATACAACCATTAGGAACTCAGCTCTACGTTGTAATCGCAATGCGAATAATACTTACAATTATTAATCGCTTTGCGAATCCATTTAATGCCTCTATTTGATTGAATATGACGGTTGACTATGACTACCACCAATGTTCTGCTGCCCCCGAGGCAAGATATCTGAACCCCCCAGGGGCCATTTGGGCGTTTTTGATAGAAAACGCATCAAAACGCATTTGCGTTTTTAATTTTTTAATTTTTAGTTTAATTTTTTGTGTATTTTGCCACATTTGGTTGCATATTTACATTTGGTATAGGCAAATATGGTAGTCTAGATCATTACTCTGCCCAAATCTATATTCAGCTACATGGCTTAGAAAATATGCTGTCAAACAATGATCCTAGGTTTTGGTATAGACACATGATCTAGACTACCATATTTGCCTATACCAAATGTAAATATGCAACCAAATGTGGCAAAATACACAAAAAATAAACTAAAAATGAAAAATTATAAAAACGCAGATGCGTTTTATGCGTTTTTATGCGTTTTCTATTAAAAATGCCCAAATGGCCCCTGGGGGTTCAGATATCTTGCTTTGGAGGCAGCAGAACGTTGGTGGTAGTCATAGTCAACCGTCATATACAATCAAACAGAGGCATCAAATGGATTCGCAAAGCGATTAATAATTCTAAGTATTATTCGCATTGCGATTACAACTTAAAGCTGAGTTCTAATGGTTGTATTGCTAGAATATAACGTATATTCTAGCAATGCAACAACCATTAGGAACTCAGCTCTAAGTTGAATTCGCAATGCGATTAATGCAGGTTATATTAATCGCATTGCAAATTCAACTTAGATCTGAGTTCCTAATGGTTTTATTGCTAGAATATAATGAAGATTGAGAATATAGCGCTATATTTGTTATCTTCGTTAATATATTCTAGCAATACAACCATTTGGAACTCAGATCTAAGTTGTAATCGCAATGCGAATAATACAGATTATATTAATCGCATTGCGATTTACAATTACTAACACTGCAGCTTCAGAATGAATGTAAGATGGATCCTATCCTTGCGTTTAGATAGGAGGTGGGAGGGTCTGGGAGGGAGGGTATGCTGATTGGCTGGAATGTGTCTGCTGACTGTGAGGTACAGGGTCAAAGTTTGCTCAATGATAAAGTATAGGGGCGAACGCGAACATCGAATATGTTCGCCCGGCAGAGGCGAACGCGAACAAGCTATGTTCGCCGGGAACTGTTCGCCGGCGAATAGTTCGGGCCATCTCTAATGCAGACATACGGATATGGAATTCACACTGAGTCAATTACGTTTTTTTGTGGCCCCATTGAAGGGAAATGGTTCCATATAGGGGCTGCAAAAAAAAAAAATTGGAACGGTCACAGACAAAAATATGTTCATGTGCATAAGACCCTTAGTAGTCTGTTGCTTCATTTTGGAGAAAAAGTTTTTTTTAATCCATATGCAAATGAGTAGTTAACTACACCGAAAGCCGACCCAAGCCACTTTGTGCACCCTTGATCCTCCTGCTTCCTCTATAAGTCCCTGATTTTCCTTTTTGATTGACATGGCCAGGTAAGATGGCAATGCAGGAACTGCCGATCAAAGAGGAAAGTGATTGGCTGACAGAGAAAAGCAGAGGAGCCGGGAGGCAATGTAATAACTAAGTGCTCTTAACTGTTCATTCACATGTGAATTAAAATTATTTTTATCCACAATAAAGCAATGGATCGCTAAGTGAAAAGTATCATTACATTCAGCTGAGCTAACCTTTTCTTTGTCTGAATCCCTTTAAACTCCACCTAGTAGTGTCTACAGTGACCAACTAAACTCTATTTGGCTCATTTATGAAGCCAAGTATGCCTGTTTTTTTTTTTTTTGTCTTAAAAAGTCAAAAAGTGCATTTTGTGACTTTTTTTTTATTGTGTCTCTTCGTCAATTCCAATGGAGTTCTATTTTCTAAACAAGAACGTCAGATTAGAGCAGGATTATGACTCTGCAATTTTGAAGTTGTGGCACCGTTTTTTGGCTTCCCATTTTTGCATCCAGAAACTCACATGAGAGGTTGGCCATGTGCTGTGTACAATTATTGTGGTCTACTTTGGATTCTTTTTATATTTGCAGGGTATATTTGCAAATTAGGTTAGATCCGAATTCATTTGTGGTGAATCGCGGTAAAAAGCATCTATTACCTGGCTGCAGAGAGCCTTTATAGGGATGTGGAAAACTGTGCCTTGCAGTAACACGCATAGGGAGTCTGCTGTGGTAGTGAAACAATACTGTGAGTCAGTATGACATGCAGGTGACAGGCGTCGCTCTTAGAATCACTGCACACTTCACTTATTTGGGCAGTTACAGGTCAATGGTAGCATAAAGAAGAACATAGATGTCTACAGAACCTGTTCTATTAAAAACTTATACAAGTAGAGCCCCCCGACAGAGTGGAGAGGGTGTCAGCAGTAAGTTGTAATTTGTACAATATGGTGTGGTTCACACTATGTACATTGGAAACCGTGGGTGCACCTCCAATTTGGGAACCCCAATCCCAAAAGATTTTGTATCAATTATAATAAACAATGGAGGGCACACCACTATCTGGATTGATTGGAACAACTCCTTAGATATGAATAAAACAAATTTATTTAGCGTATTTTTCGCTTTATAAGACACACTCCCCCCCCCCCCACAAAAAAAAAAAAATGCACGGCCTGCGAAGTATCAGTGTGGCCCGCTGCAGTGACTCTCCCCTAATACACCGGGCCCCGCAGCTGTGTAGTGAATTAATGTAGACTTATTGGAGCCCAAAGCCCTGCTTCACTTACTATCTATCCCCGTACAGCGGCATGCAGACTCGTGGGCAGGCCGCAGCTTAACATCACTCCCTTCGTCATGTGCCGCCTGGCCCGCCTCCCTGCTTCGTTCATAAAATGGGGGGCGGGGCAGGTGGAGCATGACTTAGGGAGTAATATTAAGCTTCAGCCTGCCGACGAGTCTGCATGCCGCCGTAAGGGGATAGATAGTAAGTACAGCAGGGCTTTGGGCTCCAATACGGGCTCCACACGAGTGTCCCCACCTACTCCCTCCACACTGATACATTGCAGGCCAGCGATGTATCAGTGTAACAGTGTTGGGGGATATCTGTGGATGATACTTATGGGGGATCTCTGTGGATGACACTTATGGGGGATATCTGTGGATGAGAATTATGGGGGAATACACAGATATCCCCCATAAGTGTCATCCACAGAGATCCCCCATAATAGTGTCTTCCACAGAGATCCCCCATAATAGTGTCATCCACAGAGATCCCCCATAATAGTGTCATCCACAGAGATCCCCCTTAATAGTGTCATCCACAGAGATCCCCCATAATAGTGTCATCCACAGAGATCCCCCATAATAATGTCATCCACAGATCCACCATTAGTTCAAAACACACCAAAAGCACATCTTTTGGTTTAATTTTTTTTGTTCTCTTATTTTTATCCTCAAAAAACGAAAAATACAGTAAAATGTCAGAAACAACTTTATAAATTATTTTACCTCGAATAAAATAAGCAACAATTTTTTTATATTTTCCAGAACTGGTTGCAGGGATCTATGGCTACTTGTTCCAGCCTATAGATTTCTGCCAGTAGCTGAACAATACTATTCACTGACCAAAACATTGATAGTTTGACCCGAAAGATATAATTGGCGATTAAATCATAAAGTTCACTGATGGTACATGTCATCACATATGTTTCCTTTCCATGCAAGCTAATTTGACGTACTGTATATGTTTTCAGTTGTTGCAACAATGTAATAATCCCGTTATTTCACTGTGTCAGTAGCAAAATCCAGCTGTATATCGGTACTAATGTCCCACTTTAAAATTGCCTTTTAGTGAGACTTCGGATTTGTTTATGCAGTGTTCCACTTTATAGTGTTGAAATCTCCTTGGATGGATTTGATCAGGTACAGTGTATTTTTGGGTAGTACAATTACCCCTATTATAGAAGTCCTTTTTGTTCCACTTTTTTTTTCACTGCAATGCTTTTTCCATTTTTTTATTGGGGTTTAACCAAAAAAAAATGTAAAATGGTCAATGGTGAAACCCTTTGAACAAGTATAGTGAGGAAAATGTAGTGGGAACCAGATTATGAGAATGAAAAATATATTCAGATAAATGCGGATGATGCATAGCAGGGACAGATGAGTGTACACAGAGAAAATGCTTGTATACGAAGAAACGCGCTGAAGGCGCATCACCACCGCAGCAAATAGAAAATGGGTGTAAAGCAAGATAATTTAACTGCATGAGTGATGTAAATGTTTCTGATGAATGAACATAATGTGAAAGTATCATGATATTAGAAATACATGTACATGAGTATAAGATCCATGCACAGGTTTTGGATTTATCGTTCCAACCTAATCAAGGTGAATGAAAGAAGGTTTATAAAAAGCTGGGCTTATAAAGGTGACTTATAGCCACTGAGGAAGGAGCAGCAGCTTCGAAACATGTTTGGCGCTTTGTCACCATAAGCTAGATGTCGACAACGGTAAGCACGGAGAAACCCCAATCAAAGGATTGAAAAACCATTGCAGTGGAAAAGGTACAGCGGTTTCTTTGGTTCAACTTGCCAGCACCCAGCACCCGTACTCGGCAATCACCACAAACTCCAGGATATGAACACCAACATGGTGAAAAACGAAAACTAGGGGCATGTGGTCCGGGCACGTGTATCTAGTTTAGTGCACCGGTGAACTAGTAGCCGTGCTGAGAATGGACATGGAACAAAAAGGACTTCTACAATAGGGGTAAGTGCACTACCCTGATAATACACTGCACCTGATCATAATCCATCCAAAGATATTGCAACACTATAAAGTGGAACACTGCATAAACAAATCTGAGGTCTCACTGAAAGGCAAATTTCAAGCGAGACATCGGTACCGACATACAGTGGGATTTTTCTACTGACACAGTAAAATAGCGGGATATTATTACATTGTTGCAACAACTGAAAACATATATGTCAAATTAGCATGCATGGAAAGGAAAATTATGTGTTTAAGTGTACCACCAGTAAACTTTATGATGCAATTGCCAACTATATATTTGGGGTCAAACTATCAATGTTTTGGTCTGTGAATAGTATTGTCCAGCTGCTGGCGGAAATCTATAGGCTGGAACAACTAGCCATAGATTCCTGCGACTAGTTTTGAAAAATAAAAAAAACTTGTTGCCTATTTTATTCAAGGTAAATTTTATATATATATATTTATGTTGTTTCTGACAATGTAAATACATTTGTTATATTCATATCTAAGGAGTTGTTCCAATCAATCCTGATAGTACACCATTGTTTATTATAATTGAAGCAGTAAGTTTTTGTTGACGTCACTGATTATTTTTCCCTTCCTCTGATTTGTCAGAACAATAACCCCCAAAAAATGTATCCTGTCTGTTGAGCATCCACCTTCACTTGGTCAGTATTTGGTCAGTAATCCATCAGTAGTGCTAAAGCCAAAATAACAGTAGTGGATCCAAAACAAAAATGACACGTGAATGGAATATTTGCATGTCTTCTGTGTTTTGTACCCACTCCTTTTTTTGGCTACCAAATCCTAAGCCAATTCAGATGCAAAATAGGGACCATGTCATGCAGGCCTTACAGCTGTTACATAGACAGGATCCATTGTGCGTCTCATTTTTCCTTCCTTCTGACAGATCAGAAGAAGGGTCAAATAAATGATGATGTCAGCCAGGCCGAAAGCCAAATAGTGGACAAGTCATGAAGGGGGGAGGGTGGGAACAGCATGAGAAGTCTACAGAGTGGCCCTACGACATAGTGGTGAGATGGAAGCAGCATGAGGAGACCACAGAGTGGCCCAATGACAGAGTCTGGAGGTGGTACCAACATCAGGAGGAGGCCACATAGTTGCAAAATGACAGTGTGAAGGTGGCAGCAGCAGCATCAGGAGGCCACAGAGTGGCACAATGACACAGCATGGAGGTGGCAGCAGCAGCAGCATCAGGAGGAGGCCTCAAAGTGGCACAATAACAGAGTGTGGAGGTGGCGGCAGCAGCATCAGGAAGAGGCCATAGGGTGGCACAATTACAGAGTGTGGAGGTGGCAGCAGCATCATCAGGAGGCCACAGAGTGGCACAATGACAGAGTGTGAAGGGAGCATTAGGAGGAGGCCACAGGGTAGCAAGGTGACATAGTGAAGAGGTGGCAGCAGCATCAGGAGACCACAGAGTGGCAAGGTGACATAGTGGGGAGGTGTCAGCAGCATCAGGAGACCACAGAGTGGCAAGGTGACATAGTGTAGAGGTGGCAGCAGCATCAGAAGACCACATCGTGACCCGGTGACAGAGTGGGGAGGTGGGTGGCAATACCAGTACCAGCTAAAGATAGTGGGTGAAAGAAGAAGCACTTGGCATCAGATGTGTGGCATCAGGTGGGTGGCTGCATCAGAATAGTAGCTGAGGCAGGTAAACAGAAGAAACCGGTCTATTTTGTCAAAGTGTTGGTGTGGCACCATGGATGATCTAGTCTGATGCATCAGGCATTGGTGGGTGGACATCCTGGCTGATCCACGCCTGATTTATCTTGACAAAGGTCAGTCTCTCTACATTTTGGGTGGACAAGCGAGATCTACTTGGGGTAACTATGGCCCCCACCACACTAAACACCCCTATCTGATGCCACACTACTGGACTGGCATGACAGCTTTTCCAGGGCAAACTCTGCCAGTGGCGACCACAAATCCAGTTTGGCTGCCAAGTAGTCCAGCGGATCTTTAATGTGGGGTGGCAGGCTACTGTCCAAGTATGCCACCACCTGCTGGTTCAGGTCCTTCTCCAGGTCTAGCTGCTGCTGCTGAGTAGTTTCTTCACTAGGCAGGTGAAGAAAGCTGCTCATCAGCGACCCTAGACTCAAGTTGCTGCTGATGGAGCTGGAACTGCTCCTATCTCCCCACCCTTCCACAGCATCCAGGGCAGAGGAACGTGAGCAGAGAGGGCCCCCCCGGTCACACCTGCGTGAGGATGGGCGATGGCGCACATAGGCAGTGGCCAACTGACTACATAGGATTTCTCTATAGTAGTTCAGTTTGTCCTCCCTCTCAGTGAGTGTGAAAAAAGCCTCCATTTTGGACCCGTAGCAAGGGTCTGACATGGTGGAGTGCCAGTAGTCATCCCTCTGGTGAATGGTGACAATATGGCTGTCACTACGCAAGCAAGTAAGCATGCAACGGATACGCATACTGCCACGGTGTGTCTGGGTCCTCTGCCTCATCTTCCTCCTCGCCCTGTAGCTCCTTTGGCTGCTCCTGCTCCTCCTCTCCTGTCACCTGTGTAGAAAAACCACCCATTTCACTATACATTGCTTGTGCTCCAATGTCCTCCTCCTCCTCCTCTAGTTCAGCTCCCACAGAGCTCATGTGGCCGTGAGATATAGTCGCTACGTCTCCTGTCCCCTGGCCATCCAGATTTAGCAGGATCTGTTCCAGGACATGAATCAGTGAAATAACATTGTTCATCCTGTAGTACTGGCGACTGACAAACAAAGTTGCCCTCCTCAAAGGGACTGAGCAAATGGCAGGTGTCACGCATGAGCTGCCACTGGCTAACATTGAAGTTACTCAGGGGAGTACCTCTGTCCACCTGTATCATCAAGAAATCATTTATGGCCTTTCTCTGTTCATATAGTCGGTCCAACATATGGACGGTGGAATTCCAAAGGGTAGAAATGTCGCATATCAGCCTATGTTGGGGGATGCCGTTCTGCTGCTACAGCTCAAGGAGGGTGTGCTTTGTGGTGTACGAGTGACTGAAGTGCATACGAGGTTTCCTTGCAATTTTCAGGATGTCTTTCACATTGCAAATTTTTATACCGAATATCGGCACTTCGAGAATTCACGAATATTTAGAATATAGTGATATATTCTTAAAAACATTATTTAATAAAAGGTTCAGATGAAAAAAAAAACAATATTCGTTTTTAAGAATATATATATTACACTATATTCGACATATTCACGAATTCTAGCAAGCCAACCCAATAGGAACGATTACATTGACGATTTTTCACAACCAAGAGAATAATCTCGAAAAAGAATATTCGGGAATATATGACAAATATTCTACCACATATTTGCGAAACATTGCAAATTCGAATTTTGCCCCTGCCACTCATCACTGGAAGCGGCGTCACCTGGCCAAGTTGCTGGTGTGGCTGTGCAGGAACCACATTCACCCAGTAGGCCTTAAAGGACATGTATTATCCCTGACCGTGGTTACAGCTTCACACGTTGGCTTATACCGACAGGCTCAAGGATTGGCCCACCTTCTGTTCTACATGTGTGTGCAGGGCTGGTACTACCTTTTTGGCAAAGAAATGATGGCTTGGGACTCTCCACCTCGGCACAAGCCATCAGTTCTCTGAAAGGTGCAGAGTCCACCACTTAGCAAGGGAGGGACTGCAGCACTAGCAACTTGGACAGGAGCTCATTCAGCTTCTGCGCCGTTGTATGAGTGCACGCATATGGTTGTCTTTTGGCAAACGTTTCGGTGATCAATTGCTGACAGAATGACTGACGAGGAGTAGGAGGAGCAGGACCATCATGACCAGCAGATGATGGGAAGGACAGACAGCTCCCTTCGGCTGAGGTGGTGAAGCAAGGGCAGGCGCGTCCTATAGGCGGACTAAGCAGCAGCCTAGCCAGCCCCTTACGAAGGGGTGCCGCCAGTAGCGCCGGCCCCCCTCATGCTGCAGCTGCCTGAGCGCTCTATAGAGAGCCTCAGATGGCTGGGGGGGGAGTAATGAGAGTGACAAGGGAGGGAGGGGGGATTGAGAGTAACAAGGGAGGGAGGGGGGGAGAGAGTGACAAGGGAGAGGGGGAGATTGACATCCATCACACACAATGCAATCCTTACACACAAAGACAATACACCCCTTGCACACATACACAGAAACACACAATGCATCCCTAATAAACAATGCATACCTTAGACACACAGAAGCACACAATGTATCCCTAACACACACTGAAACACAATGCATCTCTTACACACACTGAATGCACCCCTTACATACGCTCAATGCACCCTTTACACACACACTGCATCCCTTACATACACAGAAACACACAACGCACACACTCCCGCTCCGTACAGTATTGAAACAAAATTGTATGCGAATCAACTTTGGGTGTTTCATCTGAAGTCAATTCGCTCTTCCCTAGTGAGAATGTTTGGCTATAATGTATAGTACACTTTATGTGAAAACACAATACAGCATATCAGCACAAACACCTCATATCAACTGTCAAGCATGGCAGTGAAAGGGTGACGACTTGAGCTTGTTTTGCAGCCACAGGACCTGGGCACCTTGGAGTCATTGAGTCAACCATGAATTCATCTGTATACTAAAGTATTTTAGAGTCAAATGTGATGCTATCTATCCAACTGCAAAAACAAATGATTTATGGGGTGTATATAGTTTTTCACACATTTGGCTTCATTTTTGTTAAACAAAAAGAGATATATTCATCTTATTTGCCATCACATATAGTAATTTCTGAATTCTCAGAAGAGATGAGTGAATCGATTCTTAAGAATCAAAATTTTAACAGATTATTTTTTTTTTTAAATCTGATTCAAATTTTCAGGAGAGGTCATTCATATCTGATTGGTGGGAGTCTGGCACTTGGTACCCTCAAGGATCAGCTATTTTAAGAAGGCAATGGCTCTTCTGTTAGTGCCCTTGCCATTTCTCTGCTTTTCCTAGGCCAGTGACGTTCATCAACCATGTGGCCTAGGAGCAGCTCATCCCCAATCAGGTGAATGGTGTTCTGTGATACCAAGCAGAGCCGCAATACAATGTACGGTGCTGTGAGAAGGCAGCGGCACTCACAGGAACTCCAGTGTTTTCTCAAACAGCTGATCGGCAGGGGTCCCGAGTGCTGGACCCCCACTGATCAGAAACTGATGAGCTATCCTTTTAAGTGCCAGTGATTGTGTGGTTACCCTAGCAGTGCCAGTCTGACAAGGTTCCCAAATGGATTAGGAGCAGGGCGTATTCTTAGATCAGGGGGCGTATTCTTATGTCAGACATTATATCTTATGTCTTAGTCACTAAGAGCCCTAGGCTGAATTTGCAGCTGAGAGCCATGGCTCAGCAATCGCATGAGAGCACCAATCTGGGATTTAACCCCTTAGATGCTGTGGGCAATAGTGCCTCTGGCATGTAAGTGGTTACAGAGTCTGATGTATGTGCTCTCAAGAAGTGGCCTAATGAAGGCCCAAGGCGTGCCTCCAGTGTGTCCCAGCACGCTAGGTTTCTCTGCCGTAGCCTGTTGGTGGATGTCAGTATAGCATTAACAGTAAAATACATTGCACTACAAGAACAGGGCAATATATTTCAGAAGCAATTAAATGATCACCTATTTTAATCCCTTTATGAGACTATCAAATAGTTAAAAAAGTAAAAAAAAAAAAAATTGTTAAATAAAAGAACATTCTAATAAAAAAATACACTTTAGAGTGGAAAAAAGTGCAAAAATATAATTTCCTCCACATGTTTGGTATTGTTGTGTCCTTTATGACACGCAATACCCTATTACTTTTCCCATCCGTAAAAAAAAAAAGTTAGAATTGTTGCTTTTTTCTTTTTCGCCACCAAAAATGGAATAAAAAGCGATTAAAAAGTGTTAGGTATTCCAAATTGATACCAATGGAAACTACAAATCCTCCTACAAACATCAACCCTGTACACAGCTCCAATGAAAGCAGCGATGCAAAAACATTTTTATCTTTTTTTTTTTTTTTTTAAAGGGATTTTATTGTGCAAAAGTAGTAAAACAGAAACAAAAAACTATATGTATTTGGTACCACTGTAATCGTACTGACCCAGAGAGTAATATTTATGTTAATTATGCTAAAAAATAAGTGCCTCCAAATTTATAACATAAAAACTCAGAGGCAGTATTGTTTTTTCCCATTCCCCTCCCAGAAAGAGTTAATAAAAGAGTTAATAAAATGTAATTGGTAAGTTATGTGTAAAAATTCACGGATGTGGTGGATTATTCGGTTTCACCTCTCAAATAAATAGCAATCACGGAGTGAGTGGATGAGAGATGTGAAATTATTAAAAGGCTAATCTTTATTGATATGCACTAAAATAGTGGAGGGCGCATGAACAAGTAAATAGAATTAACTACACCCTTTATCCGCAGAGGAACAAAACAATATAAGTCATGCGGAGTATAAGGTAGCAGCTATAAACAAGGACCAGAGGCTGATTGTGAAGACATGTAACCTCCTAAGGCGATCCAGCAGTATTCTGCAGCCGCCTCCAAGCGTAGGGTGCAAGGCTGGAAATTACACTGCCAAATGAAGCACAATGTCTTCTTATCGTTATCAGCTCTAGTTGCCAATCTCTTCTGCACGGGTGAAGGGGTACCGCTGCCCGACCAGTCGCTATGTCAATGCGGCTGTATACAGGGCAACAGCGCAACACACCCAAGGAGGTAACACACAGCCTGGGCACAGCCTGGCATCCCTCCTAGCGAGGGATCTTACAGCCTTGATAATCTGCCCAAAGGAAAGCCTCTCACTGCAAAAAAAAAAATAAAAAAAATAAATAAATCTCCAGCTCAAGAGAAAAAGGGCACTACGGTTTATTTAGTGCTCTTCATGAAGCATACATGGAGTGTCAGAGTCAGAGCGCATCAGGTAGCTCGACGCGTTTCATCGAGATCATCAGGAGCATATTCCTGTGCCTAAGACTACTATGCATCCAACATTAAATGAAGTTATAGCTGAAGCAGCTGTTCCACAGCGTGGAATAGCGCTATACCAGCGCCGGCAGGCTGTATCCACGCTGTGGAACAGCTGCTCCAGCTATAACTTCATTTAATGTTGGATGCATAGTAGTCTTAGGCACAGGAATATGCTCCTGATGATCTCGATGAAACGCGTCGAGCTACCTGATGCGCTCTGACTCTGACACTCCATGTATGCTTCATGAAGAGCACTAAATAAACCGTAGTGCCCTTTTTCACTTGAGCTGGAGATTTATTTATTTATTTATTTATTTTTTTCTGCAGTGAGAGGCTTTGCTTTGGGCAGATTAGCAAGGCTGTAAGATCCCTCGCTAGGAGGGATGCCAGGCTGTGCCCAGGCTGTGTGTTACCTCCTTGGGTGTGTTGCGCTGTTGCCCTGTATACAGCCGCATTGACATAGCGACTGGTCGGGCAGCGGTACCCTTTCACCCGTGCAGAAGAGATTGGCAACTAGAGCTGATAACGATAAGAAGACATTGTGCTTCATTTGGCAGTGTAATTTCCAGCCTTGCACCCTAAGCTTGGAGGCGGCTGCAGAATACTGCTGGATCGCCTTAGGAGGTTACATGTCTTCACAATCAGCCTCTGGTCCTTGTTTATAGCTGCTACCCTATACTCCGCATGACTTATATTGTTTTGTTCCTCTGCGGACAAAGGGTGTAGTTAATTCTATTTACTTGTTCACGCGCCCTCCACTATTTTAGTGCATATCAATAAAGATTAGCCTTTTAATAATTACACATCTCTCACCCACTCACTCCGTGATTGTAAGTTATGTGTACCCCAAAATGGCACTATAAAAAACAAAAACTTCGCCCGCAAAAAAAATAAAAACAAAATCCAAAAAAAACACAGCTCCTATAGTTCTTGGAAGGCGATGATAAAAAGAAAAATAAATAAAATCACTTGGTCATTGAAGTGGACCTTTCACCAAACAATACAATGTAATCTGAAAGCAGCATGTAATAGAACAGGAGAAGCTGAGCAGATTAAAAAGATTCAGTAAAAGTTGTAATTTTTACATTTACATCTGCAGCCCTGTGCTATCGGTACCCGAGGGAGGAGTTACCAGTGACTGGCAGCTATCTCTGTATACATAATTATACACACAATGCCATCAATCACAGATAACCCCTCCCTCCTGTACTGATAGCGGTTCACAACAGGTAGAAAAAAGCAGAGATATAAATGTATAAATTGCATGTGTTACTGAATCTTTTCCCACAAAAATATATATCAATCTGATCAGCTTCTCCTGCTATACAACACGGTGCTGTCAGATTGCATAGCATTTTTTCCTCTTTAAGGCCCAAAACAGGCCAGTCACTAAGGGGTTAATATCAGCACTTGAGTCGCGCATTTGTACAAAATGACTATTGTTTGTAAAGTGAGCAGTATTATCATTTAGGACACACAGTACGACAAGCCGTAGACTGCTGAGCAGAATGAAATGCAAATTCTGAACTTTTTAATTCCAACATGCAATGCGTACAAACAAATTCGACGAGAAAAGCTCTAAATCAGCGGAGACCTTCTTCAAGTAATTGGTCGCAGATATATTAAATACTTTCGTCCCTAAAACATAGCATTGCATTATTTTTATATCAATACCGTTTTGTACTCATCTCTTTAAAGGTCATTTTAGAAGCCGCATTAAAAAAAAAATATAGAAGTTAATATATTATTAAGAGACCAGTTTAAATGTGTGGTCTCATTTCCAATTAAAAAGTTAAAATGTTTTACCAAGCTATGTTCTTGCCACAACTTCTCCTCTGGTAGATGCTGATCTAGTCTTAAAGAAGATGCCCGAGTTCAAAAAAGGAAGAACCGTGAAAGGCAGGGAGGTGTCAGGCTAGAAAAGTAGGCATACTCACTAGTTCAAACCCCTTCTGTCTCATTGCAGTCCCTTCAGTCCACTTACAGTACCTGCGCTTTACTTACATGGCTGCAGTAGTGACATGCCAGTGACCGTTATAGCTAATCTCTGCCTTTAGCAGTAAACATGAGTCTGATGAGGCTAGTGATTGGCTGCAGCGGTCAGGTGTGGTATGTCATGGACATGTTATTGTTCCGGCACAGACGATGCCATCGTGTTTGCTGTGGTGAGGAGGGTGAGAGTGGTGATGCTGGAGTAGAGGGGGTTTGAACCAGTGAGTGTGCATTCTTTGCTATTTTAACACCTTCCCTGCCTTGCCCAATAATACAACAATCTTCAGCTGTCCCGAAAAGTTGAATGGAGCAGCAGCAGAATTGCATGACTACAGCTTCATTGAAAAAGGGGAACATGGGACCCCCATTTTTTAGATCTGCTAGGGTCCGTGTGGTCAGACCTCTGACGGACAGACACATCCCATATCCTGTGAATAAGAGACAAGCGTTGTTCTGGGGAAAGCCCCTGTGAGTAGCCTTATGCATCGATTTAAAAAAAAAAAATAAGTTGCACCTTGATGCCTCTTGCACACAATTGTTCTTTTATTTCTGTTTGCGTCCTGTTTTTTGCATTTCTTATACTGACCGTATACGGAACCATTCATTTCAATGAATCCACAAAAAAAGGAAGGTACTCTGTATGTCTTCCGTTTCCATATTTCCATTCCGTTCAAAGATAGAACATGTCCTATTATTGTCCGCATACCAGATAAGGATAGTACTGTTCTATCAGGGGCCAGCTGTTCTGTTCCGCAAAAAAAAATGGAATGCACACGGACGTCATCCGTATTTTTTGCGGATCTGTTTTTTGCAGACTGCAAAATACTGAAAAAGCCATACGGTCGTGTGCAAGAGGCCTAAAGCAATTATTTGCACAATGATTATTAAAGGGATTGTCTCACTACAGCAAATGGCTTTTATCATGTAGCGAAAGTTAATAAAAGGCACTTACTAATGTACCGTATTGTTTCCTTTGCTGGCTTGGTTCATTTTTCCATCACATTATACATTGCTTTTCCTATAATGTACAAGCACGGACACCTCTGCTGGATTGTAGGGTGGTCGTAACCCCTGGTAATAAGCAGTGTAAATTGCGATGGAAAAATGAATACAGCCAGTAAGGCTGGGTTCACACGAGCGTTTCCAGATTAGGTCCGGATGCGTTGCGGATGTGTTCAGTGAAAACTGTGCGATTTCACAGGCAAAGCCATTGGCTGCATTCACACGGGCGAGTTTTCCGCGCGGGTGCAATGCGTGATGTGAACGCATTACACCCGCACTGAATCCTGACCCATTCATTTCAATGGGTCTGTGTACATGAGAATTTTTTTTCACGCATCACTTGTGTGTTGCTTGAAGATCGCAGCCTGTTCTATATTCTGCATTTTTCACGCAGCCCTAGTCCCATAGAAGTGAATAGGGGTGTGTTAAAAACGCATTGCATCCGCAAGCAAGTGCAGGTGTATTGCGTTTTTCACTGATCGTTGCTAGGAGATGTTGTTTGTAAACCTTCCGTTTTTTATCACGAGCGTGAAAAATGCATCAAAACGCATTGCACCCGCGCGAAAAAAACTGAACAACTGAACGCAATCGCAGGCAAAACTGAATGGCCTTGCCTGTGAAATTGCACAGTTTTCACTGAACGCATCCGCAACGCATCAGGACCTAATCCGGACACGCTCGTGTGAACCCAGCCATTCAGTTTTGCCTGCGATTGCGTTCAGTTGTTTCCGCACGGGTGCAACGCGTTTTGATGCGTTTTTCACGCGCGTGATAAAAAACTGAAGGTTTACAAACAACATCTCCTAGCAGCCATCAGTGAAAAACGCAACGCACCCGCACTTGCTTGTGGATGCAATGCATTTTTAACGCAGCCCCATTCACTTCTATGGGGCTAGGGCTGCGTGAAAAACGCAGAATATAGAACATGCTGCGATTTTCACGCAACGCACAAGTGATGCGTGAAAAAAAACGCTCATATACACAGACGCATTGAAATGAATGGGTCAGGATTCAGTGCGGGTGTAATGCGTTCACATCACGCATTGCACCCGCGCAGAAAACTCGCCCGTGTGAATGGAGCCTAAAGGAAGCAATATGGACAATCACAATACAATAGTAAGTGGTTTATATTAACTTTCTTTACATGATACATGCTATTTGCTAAAGTGAGAAAACTCCTTTAAAGCCAATCTATCATCAAAAACAAAACCTACAAAAAATTAAGTCACCAAGGCTCAAATAAAACACACTTTTTATTGAGACACAATCTATAAATATTTAAAAAAAGATGAATCACTACAAAAAAAAAAGTGTGGTTTCCATAGGATAGTGAGGCATGGCATTTGGGGCATTAAGTTGATAGTAGCTGGATGTTTAAAAAGTCAAAAGGCTATTAAAAAAATAGCTAAACCAACAAAATAGATGGAAAAACTATATAAAGAAACATGTAAGCCAAAGTATAACATAAATGTCTTATTATCCCACCGACATAACAGTTACTAGTCATTGCAGGGCTATGATAATAAATAGCCATTTTTTCCGCACACTAACGTAGAAGTACATACAGTATATGCACTGCAATGGAATTAAATGAGGACAAGTGCAACTTCTGTGTGAAGTCACACAGTAAGGCCCCATTCACACGAGCGAGAATTCCGCGCAGGTGCAATGCGTGATGTGAACGCATTGTGCCTTCACGGAATCCAGACCTATTTATTTAAATGGGTCTGTGTACATGAGCGGTGGTTTTCACGCATCACTTTTACGTTGTGTGAAAATCGCAGCATGCTCTATATTCTGCGATTTTCACTGTACGCTGGCCCCATAAAAGTTATGGTTTGTGGTTGTATTATTGTAGGTATTATTATTGTTATTATGGTTTATAGTTGTAAAATATGCTATTGTCATTTGGTTATTTATGAGTTAATTAACATGCCATGCCATTGCTTTACCTCCACTCTCGTGTGTTATGTTTTTAGTTAAATTAATGTAAAAGTTTGAATTGTCTGTTGTGCATGGGAAATTTTTGCTGTATGATTGCCATGTGTGTGAGCTTGCCAAGCTCCAAAGCTGCTAACAAGTTACAGCCATTATCAGACACAACAACCAACCATGTCTGATTGTTGGTTGAGTGGCAAGAGCCACAGCTCAGTCTAGTCCCTTATAACCTGCCACAGCTCTGCCCCAGTGTGCTGTTTGTCACCTAAGCAAATGAGTTTCAGCACGGACTGTTGCCGCTTCCCCACTGCCGTGCTACACTGCTTCCAGCTACTGACTGATGGCTGACTGGTGCTACAAGATGAGAATTCAGAGGTGGAAGTGGAGTAGGAGTAGGGGGGTTTGCTGCAACTAATGTAAGTGGTGGTGAAAATCCTAATGGAATGGGGGCCCGCAATCCTTGGCGTTGGTAGCAGCTATGCCATCCCAGCTACCGGCCTCCACCCAGTGTGCCGTCACAGAAATGTAGCGTCCCTGGCCAAAAGCGCTTATCCGTGTGTCCTTCGTTAAGTGGACCTTCCCAATAACTGCATTGGTCAGGGCACGGGTGATGTTATGGGACACAATTGCTGGTGTAATGCGGGGATGGCACACCGAGAAAAATAGTGGTGGCTGGGGACTGAGTAACGAGGGACAGCCACCGCCATGAGGCTGAGAAAAGTCTTAGTGTACACAAGCCTAAATGGCAATATTTCCAGGGCCAGCAATTTTTAAAGGTGTGCATTTAGTGCTATGGCCTGTGGGTATGTGGGTATTTGCGCTTACATTCAAAGGCCTGGGTTAAGGACATCTGTACATGGGCCTATTGGGTGTGGCCCGCATTCTCCCTTTTGCCATTACACAGCCTCTCCCAGCCTAATTCGGTGCTGTGGATCCCTTCCCCTCTGTACTGCTGTCCTCGCTTGGCTTGCCACCTTCCCAGTTTGGGTCAGTGATGTCATCGTCCAGCAGCCTCTCTTCCACTTCCTCACTCGGGTCATCCTCCTGACTTGTGGTGTTGACCTAACAAGACCCTCACTTATTGACAACTGTGTCTTATCTCAGTCATCCACCTCATGAAACACTAATTTCCATTCCCCACCGTCTTCTGACTGTGGATGCTGAAGAGTTTGGGAATCAGTGTACAAGATCTCCTCGTGTCCCTCTAAAGGGAGGGTCAGCTCACCTGCAGGCCCTCACCTACAGTATTTTAGCGGGTCAGCTCACCTGCAGGCCCTCAACTACAATATTTCACAGGGTCAGCTCAGCAGCAGTCACTACTATTGAATATTTTTTCAATGGTCAGCTAAGCAGCAGGCATTCGCCCATCATTATTTGCAATGCTCAGCAGCAGGCCCTTGCCACTAATGTTTTAGAGGGTCTCCAGCAGGCCCTTGCTCCAAATGTTTAAGGGTCACCAGCAGGCCACCAATCATAATTTTTCAAGGGTGTATATGATGATGAAATGGGGTTTTTTTTTTGTTGTTTTTTTGGGGGGGGGATGGGGGGGGGGGGAGTTGTGCGTATTGTTGTAAGTCTATTAAAGTGTCGTACAACATAGTTCCCAGCATCAACCTGGGAGTCCAAGATGCACCCAGACATCGGTCCCCAAGCTGTTCCCGATCCATTTCGGTGATGTTTTTAGTCACTTTCTGGCCTTTTTCAATAGACCAGGCACCCTCCCCTCTTCAGAGCAGGGGGTGCCTGGTTGTTTCCCATTGATTTCCATTATACTCGTATAGCAATGTGTTCGGGCTGAACACCCAAATACTTTGGTGCTCGATCATCACTATTTATTACACTTGAAGCATATTTCGGCTCCATTCACACGTCCGTAATTTGGGTCCGCATCCATTCCGCAATTTCAGGACCCATTCACTTTCAATGGGGCTGGAACGGATGCAGATCCGCATTTTCGGGATCCTCATCCGTTTTTTCGGGATCCTCATCCGTTTTTTCGGGATCCGTTTTTTCAGGATCCGCAATTCTGTTCCTGAAAAATATAAAACATGTCCTATTCTTGTCCGCAATTGCAGACAAGAAAAGGCATTTTCTATTATAGTGCTGGCAATGTGCAGTCCGCAAATTGCGGATCGCACATTGCCGATGTCCGTTTTTTTGCGGATCCGCAATTTGCGGATCAGCAAAACACTTACGGACGTGTGAATGGACCCTTCCAGTTATTTATTTGTTTATAGACATTTCATCACATTACACTATTAATAAATGTTTTATTCTAAAGAAACCTATATTGACTAGTTTTATAGCTATTTTGCCTATTGAAATTCATACAATAATATTTAGTAAGAATTAAGTCATGTGGTGTGACTCTGGGATACCTGGCATGTAAGTGGGTTGAAAATGCTCTCTGTGACTCTTACAGAGTGGGTTACCATTGACCCCGTTAGTGGCAATAACCACAAATGGTGAAATATTTGACTGTGACAGTAATGTGTATGCTATGTGATAAGCTATTTCATGTAAATGTGATGCACTTTAATATGACATGAGTGATAGACCATCGAATGTGCTTTATGCTGCTGTGAGACACCAGCGTGATGCTAGGTAATAGAAACATAGAAACATAGAAACATAGAATGTGTCGGCAGATAAGAACCATTTGGCCCATCTAGTCTGCCCAATATGCTGAATACTATGGATAGCCTCAGGCTCTATCTTATATGAAGGATGGCCTTATGCCTATCCCATGCATGCTTAAACTCCTTCACTGTATTTGCAGCTACCACTTCTGCAGGAAGGCTATTCCATGCGTCCACTACTCTCTCAGTAAAGTAATTCTTCCTGATATTACTTTTAAACCTTTGCCCCTCTAATTTAAAACTATGTCCTCTTGTAGCAGTTTTTCTTCTTTTAAATATTCTCTCCTCTTTTACCGTGATGATTCCCTTTATGTATTTAAAAGTTTCTATCATATCCCCTCTGTCTCTTCTTGCTTCCAAGCTATACATGTTAAGGTCCTTTAACCTTTCCTGGTAAGTTTTGTCCTGCAATCCATGTACTAGTTTAGTAGCTCTTCTCTGAACTCTCTCCAAAGTTTCAATATCCTTCTGCAGATATGGTCTCCAGTACTGCACACAATACTCCAAATGAGGTCTCCCTAGTGCTCTGTAGAGCGGCACGAGCACCTCCCTCTTTCTACTGTTAATGCCTCTCCTATACACCCAAGCATTCTGCTGGCATTACCTGCTGCTCTATGACATTGTCTGCCCACCTTTAGGTCGTCTGATATAATGACCCCTAAATCCCTTTCCTCAGATACTGAGGTTAGTACTGTATCACTGATTTTATATTCTGCTCTTGGGTTTTTACGCCCCAGGTGCATTATCTTGTACTTATCGACATTAAATTTTAGTTGCCAGATTTTTGACCATTCCTCTAGTTTTCCTAAATCCTTTTCCATTTGGTGTATCCCTCCAGGAACATCAACCCTGTTACAAATCTTTGTGTCATCAGCAAAAAGACACACCTTACCATTGAGGCCTTCTGCAATTTCGCTGATAAAGATATTAAACAATATGGGTCCCAGAACAGATCCCTGAGGTACCCCACTGGTAACAATACCATGGTCTGAATATACTCCATTGACTACAACGCTCTGTTTTCTGTCCTTCAGCCACTGCCTAATCCATTCAACAATATGTGAGCTCAAGTCTACTGCACCTCCGCCATCTATTATTTTAGTCACCCAATCAAAAAAGTCAATAAGATTAGTTTGACATGATCTCCCTGAAGTAAACCCATGCTGTTTTTTATCAATCAACCCATGGGTTTTTAGATGTTCCACAATCCTCTCCTTGAGTATGGTTTCCATTAATTTCCCCACTATTGATGTCAGGCTTACTGGCCTATAGTTGCCTGATTCCTCTCTACTACCTTTCTTGTGAATTGGCACAACATTTGCTAATTTCCAATCATCTGGGACGACACCTGTTACCAGGGATTGGCTAAATAAATCTGTTAATGGATTTGCTAGTACACCTCTAAGCTCTTTTAATAGCTTTGGGTGTATCCCATCAGGCCCCTGTGATTTATTTGTATTAACTTTGTACAGCTGACTTAGAACCTCTTCCTCTGTAAAGACACATGCATCAAAGGATTCATTAGTCTTCCTCCCTAACTGAGGTCCTTCTCCTTCATATTCCTTTGTAAAAACTGAACAGAAGTATTCATTGAGGCAGTCAGCTAATTCTTTATCCTCTTCCATATGCCTTCCTTCTTTTGTTTTTAATTTGGTAATTCCTTTTTTTTATTTCCTTTTTTCATTTATAATGTATGCACTGTGATATGCTTTGCACGATATGTAACACGTGGGTTAAATGCCCTGTGTATTGATGACATGATATGTCTATAGATGCATATTGTGTGTTGTGATGTTACAGATAATACGTTTATGAGCCATGGACCTTCAGACAGAATGTCAATTTCTGTGAAGAGTTGTCAGTGTAGGGATACTGCAATGTATAATGGTGGTATGTACCTGTAAGTTAATGGTGATTCACACCATAATGCTGAGCTTAGTGGTCAACATAGGGGTTACATTTAGGATGTCCCCATGCATCCTGTCTATAGTAGATAAATAGCGGTTCCCAAGAGGATCTTATGGTCAGAGGGAATAGAATGTGGAGGCAGTTGGTCAAAATTCTGCAGCTACTTGTATAGTAAGGACTTGCAGCCCTGCATGGTAGTTAGCTAGCAAGTGTTGGTAAATGACACTTGAAACATCATGTACCACCCTAAAAACCTAAATAGAAGTTGGAGAAGAGACACCTGCAGCAACGGGTAGAGTTGAGCATGGGGAGATGACTATAGTATTTTGTAGTCATTGTCCTCACAAGTGTTTTGAAGTCCTGTGGTAAAGAGGAACAGACTAAAGTTGATCGAGCACCCAAGTGCCCGGGTGCTCGGGCCAAACTCATCGGGATGCTCGGGTGCTCTACAGAGAACCCGAGTATAATAGAAGTCAATGAGAGAACCCGAGCATTAAACCAGGCACCCCCTGCTCTGAAGAGGGGAGGGTGCCTGGTTCATAGGAAAAGGTCAGAAATTGATAGAAACACCACCAAAATGGTTCGGGAACAGCATGGGGAGGATGTCTGGATGCATCTTGGACTCCCAGGTCGCTGCTGGGAACAATGTTGTCCGAGTTGTATGCCACTTTTGCAGACTGACATTAATACACACAAAACCATAGATAAAAATCAATGTTAGAGGTAAAATTGTTAGGAAACATTCTTTACTGTATATTTACTTGTATATAGTGCAAGTGCTGACAAAAATTACAAGCAAGAGGCACTCCGAAACAGCCTGTATATAACATAAAGGAGGGCCTCATTCACATTGTGGTACAATTGTTCATGTAGTGGGACTCCTACACTCATAAAGCCTATGCTCTATGTGAAATGGCTGCCAGAAATTACAAGGAACCGGCACTCCAATACACCCTTTGTTACACATAAAGGAGGGCATCATATACACCCCAAAATTATGATTGATGGACTGCTAGTGACCCTCAAAAACATTTGGAGCAAGGGCATGCTGATCTGACCATCTAAAACATTAGGAGTGAGAGTCTGCTGGTGAGCTGACCCTGTAAAAGATTGTGGGTGAGGGCTTGCTTGTGAGCTGACCCTGTAAAAGATTGTAGATGAGGTCCTGCAGGTGAGCTGACCTTGTAAAACATTATATGCAAGGGCCTGCAGGTGAGCTGGCCCTGTAAAAAATGCAAGGGCTTTGGCTACTGAGACTGGACTTGGTGGAAGACAGGCTGGTGCTTAACCGACTGACGTTAGGAACTGCATCTACATACAAGAAGCTGTATGCTCCCGAGAACACATAGAGGACGTGCCGGGAACACATAAGGATTACGGAGGTAAGACCGCTCCGGTTAAGCCACGTGGGATGCCACCTTAGGTAACGGAGTCGGCCTCTGTATTGTGTATGGCGCTAAGTCCAGCTAAGTGTATGATACAGGCGTTAGATTTGTGCGATTAAACGGCATATACTGGTCATCGGCAAGAATATGTGGAATATAAACCAGCTATTATGAAGTGGTGGTTTTATCTTATCTTAATTTGGATGGACATTGACGTCTGATATCTATATAACAACTCTGTGGATTTAATTACCGGTCTGGACTCCTACAGTCATACAGATACTGAATATCTTGGGGAGAACATTAATAGATTAAAGGCCCGGTACATCTGTTTATTAATAAGAAGTATTATGGCAATGGTGGAGTTTGATATAATGCCCTGCATAATTAACTAGTCGGACTCTGTTGGTTATATTGTCGCACAGAGACATCATTTATACTACTGTACAGAGACATTGCTGCTATTTATTGATTACTGCTTCTATCTACATCAATTACTGCTGCTAGTATTGTTTCCTGAATTTTGAACATTGATATTTATTCATTTAATTATTCAGTATTGTTGATATTTATGATTATTGTTATCCCCATTGCTGCTAGTTACATAACTATATTTAGTTTCCACAATATGGTATCCAATTAGGTACTTTTCATATTATGCTGCTATTTGTATGAGGTACATCAAGATTTCTTCAATTTGGGGGAACAAATGTAAATAGTTTTTATTTTTTATTTTAGCTCAATAAATATTATTACCCTTCTGTATTGGAACCAGACACCGGTGTGCCGATTCCTTTGAACGTAATATTTGATTCATTTTAAATGAGGTAAGGTGAGACCTCCTACCTAGGAATTCGTTCACCCTATCACAACAGGAAAGAGTAAGCCAACCATAATTTTTTACCAATTATACAGGAGAGGTACCACAGGTAATGTCACTGGCCGCAGCTTCTACGGAAAAAGTTCTCTGTAAGTCACAGATAAAAATTTTATGTGCACACATTACACTGCAGATGTGGCACTGGTAATGTCACTGTCAGAAGCGGACACCATCTATTGAAAAAGTACACTAAAAATTTCCGGCGCACAAGGTACATTGGAGTTGTGGCACTGGTAATGTCACTGTCAGAAGCGGCCCCTTCTATTGTCACTGATAAATTTTTTCAGCACATATATTACCCTGCAGATGTGGCACTGGTAATGTCACTAAACAGAAACACAAGGGGTGGTCAGTCAGCACGTCCCTGTATGCAGGTGCATGTATCTATGGCAAAATACACAAACACAAAAAAGCAACAGCACTCTGCAACCAGCACTCTGCCCTGCCTCTATGCTAGAAGCTATAAGAGGTCGTTAGTGTACGTTTTGATCAAAAGGTAATAAGCCACTCGCAACGCCAAGGCCCCCTCTATGAGTGGTCCTAACGCTAAATCCTACCTGTTATGGGCCATTACAGCCACATAAAATCCATGGAGTGAAGGCCCAGCATGCATGCTAGGATCCACCGTGCTTATTAACCCTTTCTGGTGCTATAACAGCCTCCATTAGATCCAGGGATGCAGGTACCAACATGCATGCTGAGCCCACTGTGTACTCTTCCTGGAGCCAGTTGGCTACTAGCAGGTACTATGAATGCAAGTTCAGTTTTATACTTACTCTGATTAAAATCAGTTTTTATAGAGGGGGCCTTGGCGTGGCGAGTGGCTTATTACCTTTTGATAAAACACCGAAAAAATAGTGACACAATGGTCACCACCTGCGTGAATAACATCACCCACCTATCAACAAAACACAACGCAGGTAATATAAACAAATACCTTTATTAATTCACCAATATGTTAAAAACATGATCCACAATATCAACTACAATGAGAGTTCATAGGCACGAACAGAGATGGAGAGAAAAAGCTCCCTAAAAATGTATGGACAGCAGTGTCACAATGATATTAGATAGGCTTGGGAGGCAGAGTAAGCCACAGTAATACGCAAAATAAAGTGCAAAGTGCAAAAGCTACAGAGATAACAACAGCATGTGCTCACCTCCTCCCCATAAGTAAACATGTATACCGACCACAAAATGCCCGACGATCGTTTCGCCAGCTGCTTCTTCAAGGGCGTCTCCTTGAAGAAGCAGCTGGCGAAACGATCGAAGGGCATGCAGTATTGCCGAGTGCGCACATTGCCGAGTGCCGCATATTGCCAAGTGCCGCCCATGTGCCAGGCATAGCGATGCTCGATCCGAACTGATGTTCGGCCGAGCATGCTCGCTCAACACTAGAACAGACCACCCAACTTGCCTGTTACTTACTAATTTGGTTTGAGGAAAATGCTATGCAAATGCCTTATACCTGAGAATTTTTGATTGTTATGCCTTTAAATAGTAACTAACTTTTCACACAGTTTGCATTACTCAAAAGTACAAAAGGCCATAAGAAACTTTGTAATGTCTTATTATTGAGAAATGTTAGCACCTTTTTATCTCCCCCCTTTCTAAGTGCTTTTCACTTTGAAAAATTTCTTAAACCAGGATGGATGAGCTCTGCTGAAATATCATAACATATGTTAATACAAATCTACGGAGGGAGGAGGAGGAGTGAGTAGGAACTCAGAGACACATGTAGCCAAAGATACATCATAGATAGTCTAATCCTTTTTTCACAACCAAACAGGTCAGTACTTCTCTGTATTGTCCTCCGTAATCCTGGGGCTGCTTATGAGTGAGTGTGAGAAAGTTGGGAATCAGATTTTGCAGTTGCAGTGGATGGCAGCTAGTCTAAACCCACCATCTCTGAGAGAACTGCAAAATATACAGATACAAGACATATGGTCAGAAATAGTGTTAGTGATAATTCTTCCTCATGTACAGTCTACACTCCTGATTAATTCAAAGTTTGTTGAAAGATTAGGTACGTTTTAAATAATTTTAACTTCTGTTCCTCTTTGACAGGCATATCAAATGTTATGTGCAGCTGCTTCCAGAATTTAGAATGCTAGTCCTTTGGCTTTGTTTGAGTGCATCTTGGGATTAGTAGTTCCACAGTCTTATTGTTGTCTGCATTGTAGTTGTATTTGTTGTGGGTTCAGTGTTCTGTTGCTGTTTAGGTTTCATGACTTTCTTGCTGCCTAGTTGGGCTTAGATATTTAGGATACATTTCTACTATGTTTTATTCCTCTTACCTACATTCATCGCTCTCCATTCTCCAGCTGTACACCATTGATCTTGGCAGTCTGTTGCATTGTCAGACTGCATCTCCCTCACCCATTGCCATTCTCATCCAGTTTTCTGTCATCAAAAGGTGAATTTATTATTCTGTATTTATTATCTGATACATGCTTCATATATGTTTTCTTGTGACCATCTGGTTGTTACACATTTCTGCTCTACTAAAGTCCTGGAGGTATCTGAGCAGCAAGAGTAGAGATGAGCGAAGTTTTGAAAAATTTGATTCGGCAACTTCGCCAATTTTTTTTTTTTCCAGAATTAAATCATCACGAATCACTATAAATCAAGTATACTTAGGCCATTCTGCCCTATGGTATAGCCACATGGAGCGAATGTGCTGTGGGCTGGTTGTGGCCATGGTGCGATGTAAAACCGTATGGCAAATTATCCCGCAGCTGTCTTTCATTTAATAATGAAGACTGCACTGTATAGTCCTTCTTTAATGTTAATGGCTGTGTAGCACCTTTAATGCACCTTTAAGCAGGGACTGTTGCTGGTATGGGGTTTACCTGGTTAGGTTTGGGGGACAAAATGAATAGTATTGCTGTTCTTGACTGCAGTCTCCTGCAGGTTATTTTACCGTAAACACAGATTATTAATCAGCTCTGGCATACCCCACTCTCTAACCCCAGCACTCTTCTGACCCACAGGTGGGAGCCATCTGTAGGGTTGAGTGAAGTTTTGAAAAAATTGATTTAGTGAATTTGCCGAATATCGACAAGAAACTTCATTTATTACGTCACAGTGGCTGAGGAAATGTATAGAGGGGGCTGCTGCATTGAGCCATCTCCATATACAGTGGATGTCGGCTGTATCATACAGCAGACACCTGGGCACAATGATGGGAGATGGTGATTAAGGTGAATTGGACAAGGGATCAAAAGATCACAGCTTCTAGCACCCTTAGCAAAGCTGTACTGTAAATGTAAAAGTAATAAAAAAAATAAAAATTTAAATCACCCCCTATTCCTAATTTTACATATAAAAATATATAAACAAAAAAAACGTATTAGGTATTGCCTCATTCGAAAATGTTTGAACTATTAAAATATTAATAAATATTTCATGTATGCTGTTTGCCATAATAAATTTTTTTTTTAAAATACACGATTAGAGTTGAGCGAACACCTGGAAGTTCGGGATCACCGGGTTCGGCTGAACTTCCCCGCAAAGTTCGAGTTCCGGACTCGAACTTGACCCCGAACACCATTGAAGTCAATAGGGACCTAAATTTTGGGGCACTAAAATAGTTCTAAAAAGTCCTGGAAAGGGCTAGAGGGCTGATAGCAAAATGTGTGTAAGAGTAGGACAAGTGCCCTGTAAACAAATTTGGATAGGGAAATAACTTAGAATAACATAAAATACATAAAAATCTAAAATTAATGTTCTAAACCTGAGCATAAGTGAGTGACAGTGGCACCTGACACCCCGCAAACAAAGGATCTGGCAGCAATGCCACCACACCTTTCACCATCACCAAGCATCTCCACACTATCCCATGGAAGCATTTAGCTGTCCATCTCCCAATTAGAAATAGAAATAGAAAGTACCCCCTACTTACCCATGATCCCTAGCCCTGAATGCCAGGATTTCAAAATTCCTGGTCCTTTGAAATGCTGTCATTCTGTCTGGTGGAGATGGATGGAGACTTTAAAAAAACTTTTGGCGGTGGCTGTCCCACAGTATGTGGTTCCCAGCCGCCACTACTTTTCCAGGCGAGCCATCCCTTACCTGCACAACCAAGTGACGGACAAAATCAGATGTGCACTGCGCTACGCCATCTGTGGCAAGGTCCACATAACCACTGATACGTGGACCGCTAAGCACGGACAGTGAAGTTATATTTCCGCAAAAGCACACTGGGTAAATGTAGTGGCGGCTGGGCCAGAGGCGGATAGAAGTTTGGAAAATGGCCTTCTCCCCCGAGGATTGGAGGGCATTTCTATTTGCCTCCTGTTGCCTCCTCTTCCTACTCCGCTTCCTACTCCTCTACCACCTCCTCATCCTTTCAGCGTCACACCTTCACCACCAACATCAGCACAGCCAAAGGGAAACGACAGCAGGCTGTTCTGAAACTCATTTGTTCTGGGGACAAACCCCACACCGCGCAGGAGCTGTGGACGGGCATGGAACAACAGACTGATGAGTGGTTGGTGTCACTGAGCCTCAAGCCCGGCCTGATGGTGTAAAATAATGGGCGAAAGCTCGTAACAGCTCTGGGCCTAGCCGGTTTGACACACATCCCCTGCCTGGTGCATGTGCTGAATTTGGTGGTGCAGAAGTTCCTGAACACCTAACAGTAAAAATCAATTCAGTTAATCCAGCTCTTAGATTCTGGTGGGACAACTGCACTTTTATTGGGTCTCAAGGACCCCTGCGGCCTGAGCCGCAGATGTGACAGGCAAATAATTTTATTAAATTTGTTGGTTAGATTGTTGGGTAACACTTCCACGGTTATCAGGACTTTCTATTAAAAATCGTAACAAAACTATACAAGGAACATTTAAAAAAGAGAAAATTAACCCGACCAGACTTCCACCCTACACCCCCGCCTTTCACTCAAACCACTCATTAATACCCATTCACAAAGTATTTACAAATTTACTTGTAAACATATTTAAATAACTATAAGTCAGATAAACGAAATAAACAAACAAAACTATATACATGCCTTAGGCCTCTTTCACACGGGCGTCCCGTTTGACTCCCGGATAAGAGGCTGGTGCGTTACGGGAAAATGCACAATCTATTTTAATGTGTTTTGCACGCGCGTGGGAAAAATCGGCATGTTTGGTACCCAGACCCGAACCCGGACTTCATCACTGAAGTCCGGTTTCGGGTTGAGTATTCTGTATATTTTATTATTTTCCCTTATAACATAGTTATAAAGGAAAATAATAGCATTCTCAATAGAGAATGCAAAGTAAAAAGAGCAATAAAAAAACAAACTCACCTACTCCATTTGATCGCGTAGCTGCCGGTCTCCTGTTCTGTCTTCAGCTGCGCAGAGGGTGAAGGACCTTCAGTGATGTCACTGGGTCACATGGTCCAATAAGTTTGTTTTTTTATTTTTTTTAACCCTCTATTGCCCTTTTTACTTTGCATTCTCTATTGAGAATGCTATTATTTTCCTTTATAACTATGTTATAAGGAAAAATAATAAAGATCGGGTCCACATCCCGATCGTCTACTAGCAACCATGCGGGAAAATCGCACTGCATCCGCACTTGCTTGCAGATGCTTGCGATTTTACCGCAGCCCCATTCACTTCTATGGAGCCTGCGTTGCGTGAAAAACGCAGAATATAGAACATGCTGCGAATTTCACGCAAAGCAAAAGTGATGCGGGAAAATCACCGTTCATGTACACAGCCCTATGGAAATGAATGGGTCCGGATTCAGTGCGGGTGCAATGCGTTCACCTCACGCATTGCACCCGCGCAGAAATCACGCCCGTGTGAAAGGGGCCTTACCTTTAACTTATAAGGCCAGTCATATACAAATGGCTCGGAGGGTGGGTTCCTGCACCAACATAGGCCAGGTACACAATTGTCAAGCCAGGGCACAGTTTGGAAGGAGGAGGAGGATGAGAAGAAGAAGAAACCGTGTTCACAGCAGGGTGGCATGCAAAGAAGCTTACGGCCATCACTTGAGCGTGGCTGGGGGGATACGAAGGACACAGATGATACACCTCCCACAGAGGACAGCTTGTCGTTGCCTCTGGGCAGCTTGGCAAACATGAGCGACTACATGCTCCAGTGCCTGCGCAATGACTGCCGAGTTGCCCACATTCTAACTTGTGCAGATTACTGGGTGGCCACCCTGCTGGATTCCCGTTACAAGGACAATGTGCCATCCTTAATTCTGTCACTGAAGTGTGATCGGAAGAAGCCAATGCTGGTAGACACGCTGCTGATGGCATTCACACCTGACACCGGGGGCTCAGTGGAAGCACAAGGCTAAAGCAGAGGAGGAAGAGGAGGAAGAAGTCGCCAACGCAGCTGGGTCTCCGCCTGCACTTCAGAAGGCAGGGTTAGCATGGCCGAAATGTGGAAAAGCTTTGTCACCACACCACAAGAACCAGCACCACCAGCAGATATGGAACGTCTTAGCAAGAGGCAGCATTTCCGCAAAATTGTGGAATAGTATCTGTGCACACGCCTACACGTACTGACTGATGGGCCTTCCCAGGGTCGTAGCTACAGGGCAAGCAGGGAAAGCGGTTGCTTTCGAGCCCTGACCAAGAAGGGGCCCATCCAGGAAGAGGAGGACTAAAAGACTTTGTCAGGGCCCTCTCAACAGTATTATACAATGAAATTATATACAGTGGCAGTATAGACGGTGTTGAAAACGGATGGATCAGCTGCCTGGTCTTTATACCTTGGAGGTGCAAAAATGCCCTGCAGCCAGTGTATTGTCTGAACGTGTGTTTAGCACGGCTGGGGGCCTTATCACAGACAAGCGCAGCCACACAGTTTTTTCTGCGTTGTATGCAAACGTGCTCCATGGCACAACAGTACGGATTTATTAACTAAACTACAGAAATGCAGTATGTGACCCAAAAAATTATAAAAAAAGGTTTTTTAGCGTTGTATGCAAATGTGCTCTGTGGCACAACAGTACGGGTTTATTAACCCAACTACAGAAATGCAATTTTTCACAGCAAAAATTTATAACAGTTTTTTATGCTTTGTATGCAAACGTGCTATGTTGCACAACAGTAAGGGTTTATAAACCCAACTACAGAAATGCATTTTTTTACTGTAAAATTTTGAAACAGTTTTTTTTCCGCATTGTATGCAATCATGCTCAGTGGCACAACAGTACAGGTTTATTAACCTAACTACAGAAATCCAGTATGTGACCCCAAAAATTTTAAAACAGTTTTTTCAGCGTTGAATGCAAACGTGCTCTGTGGTACGACTTATATATACGGGTTTATTACAGCAACTACAGAAATGCACTATGTCACCCCAAAATTATAAAATAGGTAATGTAGGTGGACTTGACCTGCCAGAAAAAAGGAATTTTTCCTCCACTGAGCTACCAAAAAATAATTAGACTGATGTCCCTGGCAGGCTGGCACACATGCAGGTCACATGCAGTTCCAAGGACACTGCAGTTGCTAAAATGGTCCCTCACCTCAGTAACAGATGGATTAAAAATTATTTAGCAGTATCACTGGGCTTAGGGCTGGGTACAAATATGTAGCATAGCACCCTCAATAATTGCTGTAGTTTGAAGAGTTAACACCACTAAGTTCAACAGTTTTTTTCCCCTAATCTCTCCCTCACAGAAGCGTCAGCATCCTATCCCTACACTGAGAAGAGCAGAGTGACGTGAGGCGCTACGTGACTCCAGCTTATATAGAGGCTGGGTCACATGCTGCACTTAGCCAATCACAGCCATGCCAATAGTAGGCATGGCTGTGATGGCTTCTTAGGGCAAAGCAGTGAAACGCTTGTTGATTGGCTGCCCTGCAGCCTTTCAAAAAGCGTGAAGAAATCAACGAACCCGGACCCAAACTTTTACGGAAATGTTCGGGTCCGGGTGTGAAAAAACTTAATGTTTGGTACGAACCCGAACTTCATAGTTCGGGTTCGCTCAACCCTACACACGATTCACAATTTTTTTGTCAAACCCCACCCAAAAAAAAAATAAATTAATAATAGTGATTAAAAAGTCATACGTACCACAAAAATGGTACCAATTAAGTCAAAATTTCATCCTGCAAAAAACAAGCCCTCATACAGCTCTATAGAAATATAAATAAGTTATGGCTGTCAGAAATTTTTGATGGAAAGAAAATGTAGATTTTTTTCTAAGGTTTTTATATATATATTTTTAACGTAGTAGATATATATATATATATATGCTAATATTGCAGTATGAAATACCAGGTGAGACGTTACTAGTGTAGCAGAGCTAGATGAACTCAACATGTTTTATACATGTTTTTATAATGGTAATATATCTTTACTTTCAGAAGAGCAGCTGTCTCTGGAAGGTGTACATGAACAACCTATAAAGTTGTCAAAAATGGACATTTATAACATATTCTTGAATGTAAATGTTCGAAAAGCTGCTGGACCTGATGTTGTATCCGGGGCGAGTATTGAGAACATGTGCTATACGACTGGCAGAGGTTTTCATGGGTTTTTTTAATGTATTTTTAGCTCAGGCTATTGTTCCAATGAGCTTTACAGCAACTATTGTCCCAGTAATTAAGTGTTCAGCGATTTCAGGACTCAATGACTACTGACCAGTATCATTGACCTCTGTTATCTCTAAAGGTTTTGAAAACGTAGTTCTGTCTCACTTGAAGTCTAGTATATCTCTTGAGATTGACCCATATCAATTTGCTTATCAACTAAATAGATCCATGGAGGATGCAATTACCACAATGTTACATACTGTACTATCTCACTTGGATGATTCTAACACTTATGCTACATTATTATTTATTGATTTTTGTTCAGCATTTAACATAGTAAACCCCTTTAGGTTTGTGAAGAAGCTGGGTCTATTGGGAGATAGACCATCTCTGAGAAGATGGGTCTTAAGATTTTATGCAAATAGATTGCAGTCAGTGAGGGCAAATGGTGTCCATTCAAAACCAACCATAATCAATACAGGAGAACTGCAGGGTTGTGTTCTCAGCCCCTTTCTATAGTCACTGTTCACTCATGATTGTGTTCCAATACATAACTCCTTGATCAAGTTCACAGACGATACAACACGTATGGGCTTGATCAAGGATAATAATGAAACAGCATACAGGGATGAGGTGAGGCAGCTTATTAATTGGTGTCATGAGAACAAACTAGTGCTTATTGTGAAGAAGACTAAGGAAAATATTGTGAACTATAGAAAGCATAATAGCTACTTGCATGAACTATATGGATGGAGTACAAGTGGAACAGGTAATCAGTAGGGATGAGCGAACTTTGTGTGTCAACTCAAGTTCGGCATATAAGGTTCGGGTTATCTAAGAATTCTATTATTCTATTGTGGTCCATGGTAGCGGAATCCATAACGGAATTCAGATAATCTGAACCGGAACCTTGTACGCCGAACTTGAAAGACAAAGTTCGCGCAACACCAGTAATCCGTTTTAAGTTCCTTGGAGTTCACATATCGCCAGATCTGACCTGGTCAGTGAATACTAATGCAATGGTCAAGAAAGCTTGCAGTGCTTGAATGTCTTGAGAAGTTAAAAAAAGTGCAGCTTTATAAGCGGACACTGGAGGATTGTTACTGCTTTACTGTTGAAAGTATCTCGACATGCTGTATGATAGGTTGATACGGTAACTATTCAGTTTGTGATCGGCTTAGGATACAGCGGGTTGTGAAGATGGCTCAGCGTGTCATTGCATGCCAACTTTCCTCGGTTGACAGCCTTTGCCAACAACACAGGGGAATTGTAGAGGATATTTGGCACCCAAATAATGAGTGTTTGGTACCCAAACACTTCTGCCATCAGGAAAGCATTATAGGTGTTTTATTATATTATAGAATAGCTTCTTTCCGGAAGCCGTGAGGATTTTAAATTCCAAAATAGTTTGGTACTAGCACTGAGCTGTTGATGACTATTTTAATGAGGATAATTTTATATGTATTGTCCGTTTTCTTGTCATACATGCTCAATGACACACAATTTGAATCCAATCTAATATGAATGGAAAATGTAAAAAGTTATTGCTACTGAAGCATTGGGAGGAAAAAGTAGCAAAACCAAAAATGGGCCCCGTACTATATGCTCTGAAAACAATACAAACAATCAAGAACTTTCAAAAACGGACTGAGAAGAAATATAAAAATGTACACGTTGAAATTGTACTGTAAATGGCTCTGTTCCGTCAAATGGAAAACTAGTGAAAGAATAGAAACTATTTTAACCCTGTAAACATGAATCCCTCTTAAAAACAAAACAAAACATGATTTCCATATTTTAAGTGTAAAATAAAAAAAAACTATACAAATATATACTGTGAGCTGGATGGTATTTCACTTTAAACATGTATTAAGGTTAATACCAGATGGGCAGAATATGTTAGATGGAACAAACATGAGCACATGATTATTGCCATAAGGGACAGGAGCCTGAAAAATGGTAGCAGCCATATAATATGTTAGCCAAACAGGGGCTGTTTCTGGTATGGGGTTTGGCTGGTCATCTAATAACCCTTATCTCTAAATTACTAAAAGATCATAGATCACTTATTTAAGCCATATTCATATCAGTAAGATAACAATTGAGTTATTATGATTGCTTATAAGGTCAGGGATTAGCGATAAGGAGCCATCAGCTCATCTGCCTGATGGAACAGAGTGAAAACAGACAGCATGCTACTAGAGAAACTAAAGGCTATACAGAGAAAAGGGTTCACATTTTTTTAATGACTAATAGTAAAAATGATTTTTAGCTCAAAATTAGTACAATGCAATAATTTAAAAAAAAAATGACCCCAAAGGTGCCCATAGCCTTTATTGTATTTTGAGCATAATATTCCCATTTATTCTGTTATATTCCTCTTTTGGTTATGCCAACCAAAAGAGGAATATAACAGAATAAATGGGAATATTATGCTCAAAATACAATTGGTGCTTCACATTTTTTGCTCATGGAACAAATATGACACATTGTCAGATCTCAAACTCTCAATGTTTTCCAACATTTATTCCTGGTACAAAGTAACCATTTAGCACAGAAGAGTGTGAACAGAATGTGTTTGCTGTTCCAAATGCCCCAAAGCATTTCAAGCTTTAAACTACCCACACTCGATTCATAGATTTTTGTGATATAAAAGACAATTTGTCACATTCCGCTTACATTTGCTTTCCTTGACTCATTCCAGCAAGAATTTTTGCAAGGATCTCAGGGTTACCATTCTGCACAGATTGTTCTAATAGTAGGGAAAACTTGTATTCTCCTCCAAAAACATGACACAGATATATCTGTTTGGCAGAATAAAGAACATCGATACATTCATTATCAATTTGATCTTCTGTTGAACAAAAACAAAATGGTTAAATTTTTATTATCGTTAAATATTAATATGAGGAAGTTTCATTCTACATGTATTTTTTAGTGATTGTATAATGGGCAGTGGGTGTGGAGCCACTGTGTTAACTAATCTGCCTTAATTGCAAATTTAGATGGATCCAGTGCCTTTAGCTGAAGCATATGGAATTATTTATTAAAGTGGCCAAAGGAGAACTGGTGTACTTGCCCATAGCAACCAATCAGATTCCACCTTTCATTTTCTGAAGGAGCTGTCAAAAAGAAACAAGTTGCTATCGGCAACTAAGCAAGTCTACTTTACACCAGTTGGCTAAATGACCCCAATAGCTTTTATTCAGGTCAAATTAAAAACTCCATGGTGTCCTCACAGGGGACAATTTTCGCACATTAGAAGCTGTTCATCACCGTAGATCTGGAGGACTCATCCATACTGCCTTTTTTGATACCCATCGGGAGGTTTTGGACTTTATAGACTTTGGGTGAGCTGTGCAAACATTTTTCTTTGTTTTTTCTTTCAGTGTTAACTAACAAGTTTTACTTAGGGCTATGTCTAAGTGGTCATGCAGGTGGTCCTCTGGTTTTCACCCTTTAATCACTATAGAAGGATCTGGTCTTCACTGCAAGGGAACTACCAGACCACTACCTCTTGAGATAGTCCCAGTGTGGTTAGCAGCTGGCCTATGAGGGTCGGAGACACTGGTGCAAGGGATAGCTCATAATCTTATTCAGGAGACAGGCTGAGGTCAGCACAAACACAGTTCAAGCATATCCAAGAAGCCAGTCTGAGGTCAGGGGAGGTGGAAACTGATCAATATGGAAAACAGGAACTGGGAGAATTAAACTTCAGTGGAGGCCCATAGTCATTTCAGAACCTATATACAGTACATGGGTAATCAACTGCCATCATTTTTAAACGCAAGTTGGAAGCAATGTTTCCCCATGTCTAAATAAAAGTCTGCTAACCATAAAGCATAAAGTCTATTGGAGAAAAATATGAAGTTTCTGGTTTAAGGTCCCTGGTTGCCATTTCTTCCTCCATGTGCCTGTCCCAGACAAAAAAGGTACATCAGTACCTACAGTCTTGCTGTCCCCTCTACGAGCTTCCACCATTAAAGGGTGTCTTGGAGCAGTTTTGACCATGTAAAACAGCTGACAGCACTAGGTAGGGGCTGGGGAGAGAAGTCCAAAAATTCCCTTTGTGGAGAATTTTTTAATCAGGAGTAGTGTAAATATGCTAGTGCTTCTGCTAGGCTGCTCCTGCAAATACACTGGGGGAACAGCTCCACTATCAACTGCTCTGTGAAGTTTATTGAATCTTTAGAAACTAATCCAGGTGAGGAGCAAATGGAGTTCTGAGAGAGGAACACGCTCCGCAGCAAAGGAACTGTCCATGCATTAAGGTATAGTCCAGTCAGATGGTGATACCGTGCATAGTAGAAATCCAATTATTAACCTCAAGGAACAGCAAAACTTCAGATACTCTTCCCTATTAGTTTCCCGCGGGTTGTGTTTACAGCTTTAGCTGCTCCCTCCAATAGGACTAACATGCAAGTCTCCAAAACCAATGGATATTTTACTACTATCCCTCAGGGGTGCTGACTGCAGCATCAATTCCCTTCTCTATTACATGCAAGTCTTATCACCTCTGTACCTCAGGTGCTTAGGCAACTTAGCAGATGTGTTAAATTTATTAATCAGTGACAGAACAGGGAGTGTCTCCAGCATCCAGTCATATATGACGTACATGTGCAGCACAGAAAGTGTTTAGTAATCCCATTACCAGATTTTAGAGGCTAGCCCATCACGGAAGGTACTGACATCACTTAACTTAGGCCTCATGCACATGGCCGCATCCATTTTGAGTTCTACAAACTGTGGATTTGCAAAATATGGATATTGGTTGTGTGCATTCTGCAATTTTTTCACTCCCAGCAGGAGAAATGCGTATTTTTGCTCACAAACCAGACAAAAATAGGACATGTTCTATGATTTGTGGATGACCACATGGATGCGGACAGCACAAAGAAGACATCTGTGTTAATTAATGGATCGGTGTCTGCACATGATCAGCAAAAAATGTGGATTGTGCTCAGACAAAAACTTTAGTCATGTGCATTATGCTTTAGCTATTGCTGTCTAGTCAAAAAGAAACAATCATTGCATCTACAGTATGTTTCCATCCAAAGAGTAAAGATACCACTTAATATAGATATCATAATGGTAACCGGGTACGGCTCTCCATGTTTACATTATATTATTATTATTATTTATATTAGAAAAAACAAAAAAATTAAGAGAACCAAAAAAATTCCCATGAAAATATATATTTTATTAAATATATGTAATTAAAAACACGAACATTACATTCCCCCAAATGTCAAATTATGGACAGTGAACAGGTTACCAATAATGAAAGGAGCAGGAAATCCGCCAAAAACGGGGTTACACTGCTATATATATATATACGGTAAATGATTAATGACTAAATGAATTAGCAAAAGACAGCTCACAATTATAAAAAAATCGCACAACAATCTACTACTGTAATATATCTGTTCCTATGCTCACAGCAAAAAGAGGAACAAACCCATAAATGCTGGAGGCAACAAAATGTGCCTAATAAGTAGAAACTGTTATGGCTATGCCCTCTAACAACAAGTAATCCAACATTGTTCCGTCGATAATGTGCATGGAAAATTGCTTACGCCAAAAGAGTAACTGCCCCCATAAGCCTCAATGTGCATTTCAGGGGGAGCAGTCACTCTTTTGGGGTAAGAGATTCAGCAAAAACCTGGAAAAAGTTACTTTAACTTAGCTGTTTTGCTAAAATCTTGAATTGCACAGGCCAATGAGTCCTGAATATTCATGAGCTCCTGGCTTCACCCTCTTTCCCACCAGCTGCTGATTCAATTGGAAGACGTTATCAATCAGCAGCAGTTGGTTGGGGAGAGCCAGGAGCTCATGAATATCAGGATTTGGCATGCGCTGGAGCTGTGAGAACCTAGCAGTATAAAACTGGTGATAGATTCCCTTTAATGAATAGTGCCACAAACAGTGTAGGTAGAGTGCTCCTATAAACAGTGCAGTGTAGCGTTTGTACTGTTTACGTCTGTGCTGATTACTTTCATAGGATATTGTATTAATGAACTTCAAATGTTCTTCCTTTCACACTATCATGGAGTTAAAAACTTCAAACTTTACAACCACTTTTTATTGCTCTAATACACCTAAAAAAAATATTAAGCAACAGTCTTGATTTAAAACCCCTCCCTCTCCATGTCTACAGGCCATATACACAGGGGATACAGAGGTAGCAGTCGTTACCGGTCTCAGGAGCCTGAGGGGGCCCAAAGACCCTTGTGCTGCATAAGACGAAAGAGCATCCTGGTCAAGTTACACCTCTTGCTGGAGGGAAGGGGTTAGGTCAAGAATTTGGCATGGGGAAGGGGGGTACGGTTTCAATTCTTGCCTCAGGCAGCACGAAGGCTATGTGCTTTCCAGCCCCTGGCAAACACCACTAAGAGAAGGGGGGCACCAGGACCTATAAACTTTGACGCTACTGTACTCCCCTGCCTATACAGACCTCTATATCTACATGGCTACAGACTTACAAACAAATCTTGGACTTAGTCTGGCTTCACAGTTGTACTCCCCAACTTTTACTAACCTATTTGCCTCTTAGGCTACTTTCACATTAGCGTTTTTTGTGGATCCGTCATGGATCTGAAAAAACGCTTCCGTTACAATAATACAACCGCATGCATCCGGGACAGATCCATTTTCTATTGTGTCAGAGAAAACGGATCCGACCCCGTTGACTTACATTGTGTGTCAGGACGGATCTGTTTGGCTCCTCTTCATCAGGCGGACAGCAAAACACTGCAGGCAGCCTCTAGAGCGGAAAGGTGACTGAACAGAGAGAAACTGATGATCCTTTTCCATTCAGAATGCATCAGGGCAAAACTGATCCGTTTTGGACCGTTTCTGAGAGCCCATGACGGATCTCAGAAATGGAAAGCTGAAACACTAGTGTGAAAGTAGCCTTACTTAAAGGCTATGTACACCTTTATGAACATTTTTTTAAATTATTGCATTGCACTCATGTTGAGCTAAAAAAAATAATAATAACATTTTTAATTGGTCTTTACTAAAATGTTTAACCCCTGTCTCTGTGCAGCCTTGATTTTCTTCAGCAGCAGGCTCTGAATTTTCCCTCTGTTCTGTGATGGCCCCTTATTTCTGGCCTCTGACCCTATAAACAAACACTTATTATAGTGCAATTATTTTCTTAAGAATATGGCTTCAATAAGTGTTTATGACCATTTAAAAATTTAGAGATAAGGTTTATTAGATGAACGGCACAAAGTGAAAGTACAATTCACACAGCTAGACAGTTTACCCTTTGTGACAGAATGGCTCAAGACCAACTGAAAAAAATGATTTTACCTCGAAATGATTAATACGCAATCATTAAAAGACATTGTGCCTGAAGGTGTACATAGCCTTTAAAGAGGTCATCGCAATGTGACATTTATGGTATCTCCCGTCCTAGGTCTCAAAGCTGGAACTTTTTATTGGGTGTCCTATAGCGGTAAATAGAGAGAGCTGTGCATGCATGGCCTCCTCTCTATTCCTTTCGGTGTGTGATGGGTTGTTATCTTGACATAGGAGCTACTCTTGCACCTATTGGACATTTATGGCTTATTTTGTGGATATGTCATAAAGGTCCTAGTGGGAATAATCCTTTAACTCCAAACCGTAAGTTAAAAAGGATATGGTATAATTGCAGGATCAGATTACAGTAGATATATGCTTTTTTTTTTTTTTTTTGTCCTTAGCTATGGAGACACATAGCTGCAAATTAGGGCTGCCAGAAGCCACCACTAGGGGGAGCTTGTTACATAAATATATTGGAAATGTCTACCCAAGGGTTTTTCTGTAGTTTGCCTTCTGATGATGACAGTAGTAATGGAAGTTTGCAGCAGTATGTCATAGAAATGACTAAGATCCATGATCTATGATAAGTATGATCAGTTGTTTTTACAAAAAAGTACTACAAAAAACTCCAGTGTGGAAGTGTTATTACTATACACGCTGCAAGCTGCAAGTGGAGGCTGTCAGCAGCATGGCACTTTCCTGCTCTGCTGTGTAACTTCCTGGGTGGTCTCCCATATTTTGGAAATCTAGAACTGAGCTTTGGATCCCTATGGATCCAGATTTTTTTTCCAGATAATGGTACTTTTACACTTGCGGCAGGACGGATCCGGCAGGCTATTTAGCCTGCCGCATCTGTCCTGCCACAAGTGGCCGTGCTGCCGCTCCATCCCCATTGAATATAATGGGGTGGGGGGCGGAGCTACGGCGCAGAACGGCAGAGTGCAGCCGGAGATCGCCGGACTAAAAGTCCTGCATGTCTGACTTCCGTAGCTCCGCCCCCCCGCCTCATTATAGTCAATGGGGACGGAGCGGCAGCACGGATCCGTCCTGCCGCAAGTGTAAAGGTACCCTAATTGCAATTTAAAATGTTTTGATCAAGTTGTATGGCCCCTTTCACACGGGCGAGTTTTCCGCACGGGTGCAATGCGTGAGGAGGACGCATTGCACCCGCACTGAATCCGGAACCCATTCATTTCTATGGGGCTGTGCACATGAGTGGTGATTTTCACGCATCACTTCTGCGTTGCGTGAAAATCGCAGCATGCTCTATATTGTGCGTTTTTTACGCAACGCAGGCCCCATAGAAGTGAATGGGGCTGTGGGAAAATCGCAAGCATCCGCAAGCAAGTGCGGATGCGTTGCGATTTTCCCGCATGGTTGCTTAGCAACGGGACCCGATCTCTATTATTTCCCCTTATAACATGGTTATAAGGGGAAATAATAGCATTCTTAATAAAGAATGCATTGTAAAATGAAGATGAAGGGGTTAAAAATAATAAAAGTTAACTTACCTTAGCCACTTGATCTCGTAGTCGCGATCTCTCCTCTCTTTCCCTGCATCAGCTAAGAACTAAAGGACCTGTGATGACCTCACATCACATGGTCCAATCACATGGTCCATCTTACCATGGTGATGGACCATGTGATTGGACCATGTGATGTGACGTCATCAAAGGTCCTGTAGATCTTAGATGATGCAAGGAAAGAGAGGAGAGATCGCAAATACGCGATCAAGTGGCTAAGGTAAGTTAACTTTTATTATTTTTAACCCCCTCCACTTCATTTTACACAGCATTCTTTATTAAGAATGCTATTATTTCCCCTTATAACCATGTTATAAGGGAAAATAATCAATTCTCCAGTAGACCCGAAACCGGACTTCAGTGATGAAGTCCGGCTTCGGGTTGGGTACCAAACATGGCGTTTTTTCTCACGCGCGTGCAAAACGCGTTACAAACGTTTGCACCCACGTGGGAAAAACGCGCATATTCCCGCAACGCACTCGCCTCTTATCCGGGCGTCAAACATGACGCCCGTGTGAAAGAGGCCTATTCGTGATTTTATTTAACCATTTTTTTACACTCCTTTTCTCTGTAAATTTCATTTCCATTATTTAATTCATGCACATAAAACACACTATTAAAACCTGCATGCATTAAACTATGAGATGACATTTAACACAATGTTAAGAGAGGTTAAGTTAATTTTAATCACAATGACACATTTGATAATAAGAATGGAATGATTTACAATTTAATTTTCTTGAATGCAAAATGGATATTATGTATAGCAACTCTTTATTCAATACATTTCTGCAGAATCTGTCTGTTTAGCCAGTGCCTCTTTTCCTGACATAATATTTAACCATTAACCCATGTAAATTACTGTATTTTTACACTTTATAAGACACACCAGGTTTTAGAGAAGGAAGAGAAGAAAAAAAAGATTTTTCATAAGATCTCAAATCAGATCCTCAAATCAGAACCCCATATCAGGACATCAGATCAAACCCCATGTCAGGAACTCAGATCATACCCCCATGTCAGGAACTCAAATCATACCCCCATGTCAGGAACTCAGATCATACCCCCATGTCAGGAACTCAGATCATACCCCCATCAGACCTTCATGTCAGTCCCCCATATCAGACCTCCTATCAGAGATAAAATAAATAAATGTACATAGCTCCCCTGCTCCGCTGATACTCTCCAGATTCAATAGTCTCTGCAGCAGTCGCACCCTCTTGTCTTCTTTGGCCTGTGCTTACTTGACCACAGCGTCAGGTCATTGTGCGCACACTATAATAATAGTGATGCAAGACCGGCCCTCCAAACGGCTGGTATAGTTATTCTTTTATGGTCACCTTGTGACACGTTTCTGCATATGTAGTGCCTTTCTCAAACAGCGAAACACCATAGTAACATACAAACTTAAATACCCCGCCAAAACTCTGGAGTCCTGATGTCAACTTGTCAGGGTAACCAGTTAAACAATTAAACCAAAGCTGGTGGTATGTGTGGACAAAAGATCAGCAATCCACCAGGTTGGTGTGTCCCAGAGAGAGGGATTCCTCACTCAATGGCGCTGTAAAACATTATGTAAAGAAACATGAACATACAAAGAAACATAACCTAGCAATTGTGTTTAAATATTAATCAGAGTCACAGAAAACTATTGAGCGTATATTCGCGGTTCAAGCCCATTGGTTCAAGGGTTTTTAATCGGTGAATCCAATATGCCTTATGTCTCATCAGCATCTCATTTCTGTTCCCTCCACACGTGCCGAAACGCGTCACAAGTGGGGTTGAGCGAACTTGTATTTTAAGTTCGGTGTCCAAAGTTCGGGTTGGGGTTATTGAAGAATCCCGTTATGGATATCGCTACCACGGACCATAATGGAATTTTGAATCCATAAGGGGATTCTTCGATGAACCCGAACCTTGGACAACGCTAACGACATGGGGTGACGTCACCGTCATGTGATCAGTGCAGGGGCGTGGCTCAGTACTGGATTGGATAAGAGGCGGTAAAGGGCCTGGTATAATGATCATGTGACATGAGGGGCGGAGCTCCTGTGCTCTGTGTGGAGGAGAAGAAGGAAGTAGAGCAATGAAAGACTGTTGCGCAAACTTGTTTTTTTAAAGAGAACCTGTCACCAGGAAATTCACTGATAAACCAGGCACACTGCATTGTAGGGCTCACTCTGCTGAATATAATGATACCTTTCACTTGGTGATCTGTTGCTTTATTGTGGAAAAAAAGTACTTTTAATCCATATGCTAATGAGCTGATTGAGTCCAGCAGTTGATACGAGTCCAGCGTGTTTTTCCTATTCAGAGCTGTAGCCCCTCCCCTATTCACTTCTATAGATCAATAAATAAATAAACCACGCCCCTTTTACAACTGAAGACGTGAATAGGGGAGGGGCTACCGCTCTGAATAGAAAAAACGCTGGACTCATATCAACTGCTGGACTCCAATCAGCTCATTAGCATATGGATTAAAAGTACTTTTTCTCCACAATAAAGCAACAGATCACCAAGTGAAAGGTATCATTATATTCAGCAGAGTGAGCCCTAGAAGGCAGCATGCCTGCTTTATCAGTGAATTTCCTGGTGACAGGTTCTCTTTAAGTTCTGCGTTCGGGTTCATTAAAGAATCCGCTATGGATTCCAAATTCCGTTATGGTCCTTGGTAGCGGAATCCATAACAGGATTCTTCGATAACCCGAACCGAACTTTGGATGCCGAACTTAAAATACAAGTTCGCTCAACCCTAGTCACAAGGTGACAATAAAAGAATAACTATACAAGCCGTTTGGAGTGCCGGTCTTGCATCACTATTATTATCGTCAGGAATCGGGATACCATCCCAAAATCCGCGCACCCTCGCATTTTCATACAGTGCCGACTGATCTACGCAATAAAACTGTGCGCACACTATGCCCTGACACTGTACGTAGTCAGGATAGTGCAGTGCGGTTTCAAGGAAGAAGACCAGGGAGGGTAAGTAACGGCAGTGTCCACAGCACTTCACTCTCCGCACATAATAGAAGCGCTGACTTATATTCGCTTTATAAGACACACTGCCATTTCCCCCACTTTTGGGGGGAGAAGTGCGTCTTATAAAAATAAGGTAAAAGCCTTATATTACAGCCCCTGTAACAGACTAATCCTGTATCGTCACATGGAATTGAAATAACCAGTTCCCTGTCAGAAAAACTCCTCTGAGAACTGCATCTTTGTGTGCATTTATGCCATTGCTAAAGGAACCCTATAGCTTGCATCACTTAAACCAGGCATGCTCAACCTGCGGCCCTCCAGCTGTTGCAAAACTACAACTCCCACGATGCCCTTCTGTAGAATGATAGCTGTAGGCTGCCAGGGAATGATGGGGGTTGTAGTTTTGCAACAGCTAGAGGGCCGCAGGTTGAGCATGCCTGACTTAAACAATTCATTTTCATTAATCAATTGCTTATTTTTAGAAAAAGACAGAAATATTATATCAGTGGGATCCGATTGCTGTCACCCCCACCCAATCAGCTGATCAGAGCAGCTGAGTGTCATCTCCCCTTCATTGTTAACCAGATACAGCTCCATATATTTTGTAGCCTGTGTGTCTGGTACTGGAGCTCAGTACCTCTATGTTATGCCGGTAGTTTAGCTGCAGATATCCTCTGTTCGCATGTTTAACAAGGCCTAACAAGAGAACAAAAGAGCTGTCAGTGTATTATCCACCCCCTAATCTAAGGCTACTTTCACACTGGCGTTTTGGCTTTCTGTTTGTGAGATCCGTTCAGGGCTCTTAAAATCGGTCCAAAACGGATCAGTTTTGCCCTAATTCATTCTGAAGGGAAAAGGATCCACTCAGAAGGCATCAGTTTGCCTCCGTTCCGACTCCATTCCGCTTTGGAGGAAGACACCTAAACGCTGCAAGTCCGTCTGACGACACTGAGCGGATCCGTTCTGACACACAATGTAAGTCAATGGGGATGGTTTCTGGCACAATAGAAAATTGATCCGTCCTCTATTGACTTTCAGTGGTGTTGAAGACGGATCCGTCTTGCCTATGTTACAGATAATACAACCGGATCCATTCTAAACGGATGCTGACAGGTGTAATATCTGACATATATTCGTAAAAACGAATATTCGTCTTTTTTTTTTAACATCTGAACCCATTACCTAGTATACCTACCTGCTTCATGCTTGTGGGCCAATGTGAGAAGGTTGCAATATTGTACAGGGTGGGCCATTTATATGGATACACCTTAATAAAATGGGAATGGTTGGTGATATTAACTTCCTGTTTGTGGCACATTAGTATATGTGAGGGGGGAAACTTTTCAAGATGGGTGGTGACGATTGCGGCCATTTTGAAGTCAGCCATTTTGAATCCAACTTTTGTTTTTTCAATAGGAAGAGAACATGTGACACATGAAACTTATTGGGAATTTCTCAAGAAAAACAATGGTGTGCTTGGTTTTAACGTAACTTTATTATTTCATGAGCTATTTACAAGTTTCTCTTTGTTTACAGCCATTGACATGTCGCCGAGGTTAACACGTGAGGATCGGATAGAAATTATGTTGATCTCTGGTGAACACAGTAACCGGGTCATTGAAGCAGATTTCAATGCAAGACACCCTACGAGACCACCCATCTCCCATGCTACAGTTAGCAAACTGCTTGCTAAGTTTCGTGAAACTGGTTCAGTGCTGTATTTGCCAAAATGTGGACACATGAAATCTGTCACTAATGAAGAAACATCAGTGGCTGTCCTAGCTTCATTCAGCAAGAGCCCACAGCGTAGCACTCGCCGCATGTCACTAGAGAGTGGCATTAGTCGAACATCCCTTCAGTGGATATTAGCTACTCACCATTACAAACTCGAGCTACTGCAGCATCTCAATGAGGATGACCAAGATCGGCGCACTGAATTTGCAGAATGGGCAAAACAAAAATTGGAACAGGACCCTCAGTTTACGCAAAAGATTTTGCTCAGTGATGAGGCAAACTTTTATGTGAATGGTGAAGTTAACAAACAAAACCACCAATATTGGTCTGACATTAACCCACATTGGATAGATCCCTCCAAGACTGTTAGAACAAAAAAATTGATAGTATGGTGTGGTATATGGGGTACAAAGATAGTGGGGCCATTCTTCATCAATGGAAACCTCAAGGCCACTGGATATGCAAAATTGCTACATGATGATGTGTTTCCCTCTTTATGCACTGAAGCTGGCACGTTCCCTATGTTTTTCCAGCAAGATGGTGCACCACCACATTATGGGTGTCAGGTCCGAGTATTCCTAGATGAACAGTTTCCTGTAAAGTGGATTGGTCATCGTGGGCTAGTTGAATGGCCCCCAAGGTCTCCCGATCTGACCCCCTTAGACTTTTATCTTTGGGGTTATCTGAAGGCAATTGTCTATGCTGTGAAGATACGAGATGTGCAGCACCTGAAACTACGGATACTGGAAGCCTGTGCTAGCATTTCTCCTGCAGTGTTGCTATCAGTGTGTGAAGAGTGGAAGAAGAGGGTTGCATTGACAATCCAACACAATGGGCAGCACATTGAACACATTTATAAGTGGTCAGAAACTTGTAAATAACTCATGAAAGAATAAAGTTACGTTAAAACCATTGTTTTTCCTGTGAAATTCCCAATAAGTTTGATGTGTCACATGACCCTCTTCCTATTGAGAAAACAAAAGTTGGATTCAAAATGGCCAACTTCAAAATGGCCGCCATGGTCACCACCCATCTTGAAAACTTTCCCCTCTCACATATACTAATGTGCCACAAACAGGAAGTTAATATCACCAACCATTCCCATTTAATTAAGGTGTATCCATATAAATGGCCCACCCTGTAGTCTGTAGTGAATTAGAATATTCTTCATTATTCAATGTATTTTCTCTTATGCAAAAAATCGGCAATGTAATATTCACGTAATGCGAATATTCTAAAACACGAATATATAGCACTATAGAATATAGTGCTATATATTCGTTTTTTTAGAATATTCTTTATTTTTTCCAATTTAATGTGAACAGTCATTGGCCCGCAAGCAACTTAAGCAGGCAGGAATCATGACTTCAGATGGAAAACAATAATATTTTAATGAATTTTAAATAGAACAAAGCAATATCCAAGATCTTATAAAGAGAAAGAGGAATTTCATGTAAAAAGTCATTGCCACTCTAGGAACGTTGTAATGTAACATTAACCATTAGTAACATCAACTCTCCTAATTCAGTCACTGTAGATTGGATTAGATTAGAGTTATTTATGAGAAATGAGTCATATCTTTAACCTTTTCAGATTTCAAATGCAGATTACAATTCTGTATGATTCGATCAACTGTCCTCATATCTAAAAAAAAAAATCACATTCAGTGGACTGAAGGGGGAGAATACTATTTTAAAGTATCCAGCAACTATTGTAATATATATATATATATATATATATATATATATATATATATATATATATATTTATATATATATATATATATTTATTTGTGTTTATATATATATATATATATATATATATATATACACATATATATATATATATATATATATATATATATATATATATTGTGTGTGTGTGTGTGTGTGTATATATACACACACAGTGGCATACAAAAGTTTGGGCACCACTGGTCAAAATTATTGTTACTGTGAACAGTTAGAGAAGAACTCCGGCAAAATTTTATATTTCTGACCTGCTAGAAAGGTACATGATGTAATCTGTAAGGAATGTAATCTTCTTACCAGTGTCTGTATTTGTGAGTTATCCCCTCCCTTCTGCTTTTCGGCAATTCGACTTTCCAAATATCATGGCATCTTATGTGTGGACAGGAAGTCATTTTCTCTATGTATTCCTATGGGAGCCTCAATGTCCCCATCTCATAGGAATTAATAGAGAAGTAATTGACTTCCTGTCTTGTGTCAGTTGGAGATCAGAGAGTTGGTCACATAATACAGCTAAAAATTTTAAAGGAGGGAATAACTCACAAATACAGTGACTAATGGGAAGATTACTTTGACTACAGAATACATCATATACACCTCCATTACTCTCACTTCATTTGAAGTACACTGTCATTTACCGCTCTCCGGGCCCAGCCACCATTTTTTATGACCACTTTAACACCTGGCTCCTACATTTTCTTTCTGCCGACATCCTCACTATCATCATGGTGGATTTCAACATCCCTATTGACACTTGCCACTCAGCCGCCTATAAACTCCTTTTGCTCTCTTGCTTCTTCGGCCTCTAACAGTGGTCTTCAGCTACCCACCCACAGAGATGGTCACACTCTGGGTCTTATCTTTACCTGCCTCTGCTCCCGATCTAGCCTTTCTAATTTTCCTCTCCCCCTATCCGACCACAACCTACTCACCTTCTTTTAACTGGTCTTCTCTGCTGCTCCCCTGGTCCACACAATAACACACCCCCACAGGAACCTTAAACATCTCACCTTTCAATTGCTTTCTGACTCAGACCCAGATCTGGACATTATTGCCCCTCTCACACACAACAAAACCCGAAAAATAAACAGACAACCCTGGCACACCAACCTGACTAAAAAACTGAGACAAGCTTCCAGGGCTGCTGAGCGGCAATGGAAGAAATCCCACTCTAAGGATCACTTCACCACATACAAGCAATCCCTTCTAATTTTCAAATCCTCACTGGCTGATGAAAAACAGGCCTACTTCTTATCACTCATATCTTCCCTGTCCCACAGCCCTAAACAACTTTTTAACACTTTTAACTCTCTTCTCCATCCCCCAGCGCCCTCCACCCTCTCCTCTCATCTCAGATGAGGACTTTGCCACATACTTCAAACAAAAGATAGTCAACATCAGAGAAAGCTTCAGTGCACAGTCCCCACAGACCCTCTACACAACTGCTCAGTCCTCTTCTCCCAAAACCCGCTTCTCCACCATTAGAGAAGAAAAACTTTCCACTCTACTCTCCAGATCACATCTCACCACCTGTGCACTTGACCCAATCCCATCCCATCCCACCTCATCCCTAACCTCACCACAGTGTTTATCCCAGCCCTAATTTATCTATTCGACCTATTACTAAACTCTGGTGTCTTCCCCTCTGGTTTTAAACATGCTACCATTACACCCATCCTCAAAAATCCTTCACTTGACCCATCTTCTTTGTCCAGTTATCACCCTATATGACTTCTTCCATATGCCTCAAATCAACTTGAGCAACATGTTCATTCTTAACTATCCTCTCATCTCTCCTCCTGCTCCCTCTTTGAACAGCTACAATCTGGCTTTTCTCCCCACTGTTCACCTGAGACTGCCCTCACCAAAGTCACCAATCACCTACTTACAGCCAAAACAAAAAAACATTACTTTGTCCTCCTTCTCCTTGACCTGTCCTCTGCCTTTGACACTGTTCACCACTCCCTTCTGTTACAAACTTTCTCATCTCTTGGCATCACTGACCCGGCCCTCTCCTGGATCACATCATACCTCACAGAGCGGACATTTAGCGTCTGCCACTCTCACACCACCTCCTCATCTCATTCCCTCTATGTCATTGTCTCGCAAGGCTCTGTCCTAAGTAGAGTTGAGCGAACACCTGGAAGTTCGGGTTCACCGGGTTCGGCCGAACTTCGTCAGAAAGTTCGAGTACTCAAACTTGACCTGAACTTGACCCCGAACCCCATTGAAGTCAATGGGGACCTGAACTTTGGGGCACGAAAATGGCTCTAAAAAAGTAATGGAAAGGACTAGAGAGCTGCAATTGCTGGACAATTGCCCTGCAAACAAATGTGGACAGGGAAATTACTTTAAAGAACATAAAATACATAAAAATTAAAAATAATAATCTTGAACTAGGAGGAGGAGGTCCATATGGAGTAGGAGGTTGAGGAGGCGGTGGAAGTAGTGGTATAGCTGGAAGCGGTGGAGGAGGAGGTAGTTGCCTACAACACTGTTTTTTGTTTTTAACTTTTTAAAAAAAAAAATTGGGTAGACCTCAAAACATTACGAAATATAGAAAAGAAATCAAAGAAAAAGTACACTGGAGTATAGCAAAGCTATAGCTGTGGACAGGCGGCTGCGCTTGTCTGTGATAATGCCCCCTGCCGTGCTAAACACACGTTCAGACAATACACTAGCTGCAGGGCAGGCCAGCACCTCCAAGGCGTAAAGGGCAAGCTCAGGCCATGTGCCTAATTTGGGGACCCAGAAGTTGAATGGGGCAGACCCATCAGTCAGTACGTGCACACATACTTTTCCACCATTTTGCTGAAATGCTGCCTCCTGCTAAGACGATCCATATCAGCTGGTGGTGCTGGTTCTTGTGGTGTGCTGACAGAGATTTTCCACATTTCGGCCATGCTAACCCTGCCTTCTGAAGTGCTGGTGGTGACCCAGCTGCGTTGGCGACTTCTTCCTCTTCCTCTGCCTTTGCCTTGTGCTTCCACTGAGGCCCCAGTGTAAGATGGGAATGCCATCACCAGCGCGTCTACCAGCGTGCGCTTGTAGTCGAGCATCTTCCGATCGCACTCCAGTGAGGGAATTAAGGACAGGACATTGTCCTGGTAACGGGGATCCAGCAGAGTGGCCACCCAGTAATCAGCACTGGTCAGAATGTGAGCAACTCGGCAGTCATTGCGCAGGCACTGCAGCATGTATGCGCTCATGTGTGCCAGGCTGCCCAGAGGCAACGACAAGCTGTCTTATGTGGAAGGTATATCGTCTGTGTCTCCGTATCCCCCAGCCATGCTGCAGTGATGGCCCAAAGCTGAATTGAGTGCCACCCTTCTGTGAACACGGTTCTTCCTCCTCCTCCCCCTCCTTCACAGCCTCCTCATCATCATCATCCTCCAGAACGGTGCCCTGGCTGGACAATTGTGTACCTTGCCTTTGTTAGTGCAGGAACCAACCCTCGGAGCCACTTGTGAATGACTGGCTTGATAACCATGGAAATAATCCCTCTTCCTCCTCCTCTTCCTCCTGTGCCACATCCTCATCCATCATCGCCCGAAGCGAGACATAGAAGTGGGATGGTAACGCTGTGAACGGCGTCATCGGCACTGGCCATGTTGGTGGAATACTCGAAACAGCGCAACATGGCACACAGGTCTCGCATGGAGGCCCACTCATTGGTGGTAAAGTGGTGCTTTTCCGCAGAGCAATTTACCCGTGCGCGCTGCAGCTGAAACTCCACCATCGTCTGCTGCTGCTCGCATGTGCAAGGTGGAATTCCACCTTGTGGGCACATCGCATATGAGGTGGTGAGCGGGAAGGCCAAAGTTATACTGCAACGCAGACAGGTGAGCAGCAGCAGGGTGAGAACGCAGAAAGCATGCACTTTCTGCAGCAGCTCTGACATATCGGGTTAGTTTTTCAGGAATTTCTGAACCACCAAATTCAGCATATGCGCCAAGCAAGCGATGTGCGTCAAACCGGCTAGGCCCAGAGCTGCTACGAGATTTTGCCCATTATCGCACACCACCAGGCCGGGCTTGAGGCTCAGTGGCATCAACCACTCATCAGTCTGTTGTTCCATGCCCGTCCACAGCTCCTGCGCGGTGTGGGGTTTTTCCCCCAAACAGATGAGTTTCAAAACTACCTGCTGTCATTTCCCCCTGACTGTGCTGAAGTTGGTGGTGAAGATGTTACGCTGACCAGATAAGGAGGTGGTAGAGGAGGAAGTGGAGTAGGAGTAGGAGGCAACAGGAGGCAAAGAGAAATACCCTGCAATTCTCAGTGGCGGAAGGACATGCAGCAAACTGCTATGCGCCTCAGGCCAGCTTCCACTGCATTTACCCAGACTGCTGATAGGGAGATACAATGTCCCTTCCCATGCTTACTGGTCCACGTATCAGTGGTTATGTGGACCTTGCCACAGATGGTGTTGCGCAGTGCACACCTGATTTTGTCTGTCACTTGGTTGTGCAGCAAAGGCATGGCTCGCCTGGAAAAATAGTGGCAGTTGGGAACCATGTCCTGTGGGACAGCCACCACCATAAGGTTTTTAAAAGTGCCCATGTCTACCAGACGGAATGACAGAATTTCACAGGCCAGGAATTTTGAAATGCTGGCAATCAGGGCCAGGGATCGTGGGTGGGTATGGGGGTACTTCCGCTTTCTCTGCAGTGTTTGGGAGATGGACAGCTGAACGCTTCCATGGAACATTGTGGAGATGCTTGGTCACGGTGACGGACATGGTGGCGTTGCTGCCACATCCTCTGTTTGCTGGGTGGCAGGTGCCACTGTCACTCCAGGGGGGGGGGGGAAGAGGCCAATACTGCATCAGAATGGGGAGCAGGGGGGGCCTGAGACCTTTCTTGGTTTTTGAGGTGTTTACTCTACTGCAGCTCGTGTGTTGCATTTAGATGCCTGGTCATGCAGGTGGTGCTATGGTTTAGAATATTTATGCCTCGCTTTAGGCTCTGATTGCACAGCAAGCAAACCACTCGTGTCTTGTCATCAGCACATTGTCTGAAGAACTGCCACGCCATGGAACTCCTTGGAGCTGGTTTTGGTGTGCTCGGTCCCTGGGTGTGGTGGGCAGTAGGAGGTGTACTGTCTAGGGACGGCCGCTCTGCTTTTGCACCCTGCTCCATCTTTTGCTGTGTTGGTGGCTCTGTGCGACCACCAACTCTTCCTCCAAACTTCACACGTCACTCACATGACCTTGATTCCGTGTGGGGTCTAGGACCTCATCATCCTCCACATCATCTTCTACCCACTCTTCTCCCCTGCCCTCCTTGTCGGTCTGCACACTGCAAAAAGCCGCAGCAGTTGGCATCTGTGCTTCCTCATCATCAGAAACGTGCTGCGGTGGTCCTCCCATGTACACATCCTGAAACATAAGTGGCTGGGCATCGGTGCACTCAATCTCTTCTACTTTTGGGCAGGGCTATGTGAATGGCACACGGAAACTCTGCCACTGCCAGCAGAGTCATCAAAAAGCACAAGAGACTGCTTCATGATTTGGTGCTCAGACTACTTGGCTGATTTGTGTTACTGGCACAGATTGACCACGTCCTCTCCCTGCAATAGGAGCTCCACCACCACTAACAGCACCACGACCAGGGCTACATCCCTAATTTGACGCTCTCTTCATTCTTTGCGTTCACCCACTGAACTAACAGATGGAATTACTAAATATATTTCCCAGTCAGGTATGCAGTGCAGAGGTAGTTTGAAAGAAAAAAGGGGTACAGATCACCCAACAATCTAAAGTCTGCCAAATTGACATAATATATTTCCCTGTCAGGTATGCAGTGCATCAGGAACACACCATCTAAGCCAGTGTTTCCCAACCAGTGTGCCTCCAGCTGTTGCAAAACTACAACTCCCAGCATGCCCGTACAGCAAAATTCTGTCCGGGCATGCTGGGAGTTGTAGTTTCGCAACAGCTGGAGGCACACTGGTTGGGAAACACTGCTCTAAGCCACTTGTGAATGAATGGCCTGATAACCGTGGAAATGTCCACCCACAATCTAAGAGCTGGATTTACTGATTACTGTATATTTTACTCTCAGAAATGCAGTGCAGGCAGCAAATGTACTTTATGGAAAAAATATGTGATTTTTTTTCACCAATAATATCACAGTAGTATTTACTGGTTATATTTCACTTTCATAAATGCAGTACAGGCCGCAAATGTACTTTATGGCAAAAAATAAGTGTTTTTTTTCAACCACAATGTCACAGTTGTAAGTACTGGTTACATTTCACTCTCAGAAATACAGTGCAGGTCACAAATGTACTTTATGGCAAAATAAAATATATAATCTGTCCCCCCTGAATCTAACAGATGGATTTACTGAATTGATTACACTGTCACATATGCAGCACGGGGATACTTTACAGAAAAAAATGTGAATATGTCGCCCCCTGGGTCCCTGAACTCACAGACGGATTACCTATATTATTTTCCCTTCCCCTGGCACATAAAAAATGGGTATATGTTGTCCACTGAACTACAAGAACAGGATTAAATTATTGTCCCTGGCACATATGCAGGTGCAAGTGCACTGCACTTGCATAAAATGGCCGCCGACGCGCACCAAATTTAATAGACGGCTTAAAACTTATTTTTCTGTGTCACTGGGTTCAGGGCAGGTTACAAAAATGTTGCATTGCACCCACCAAAAAAATCACTGTAGTTCTCAGACTTAACAACAAGCTCTGAGATCAGATTCTTTCCTAATCTCTTCCTCACAGCAGCAGCATCCTATCCCTACACTAGTTAGAGCTGACGTGACGTGCGGCACTACGTGACTCCAGCTTATATAGAGGCTGGGTCACATGCTGCACTGGTCAATCACAGCGATGCCATTAGTAGGCATGGCTGTGATGTCTTCTAAGGGCACACATCTTAAATGCTTGCTGATTGGCTGCTCTGCAGCCTTTCAACAAGCTTTATTAAACGGCCGAACAACGAACTCGAACCCGAACTTTTACGGAAATGTTCAGGTTTGGGTCCGGGTACGAAAAACCCTAAAGTCTGGTATGAACCCGAACTTTACAGTTCGGGTTCGCTCAACACTAGTTTCTACTGTATGGGTGCATCAGGGGGGCTTCAAATGGATCAATTGAAGAGAGGTCACACAGCAAGGAATCATGCGTCATATCACCCAACACTGGAGAAGGCCACTTTCAGTTATTTCGGACCCAGCACCCAGACAGAGGAGAGTGATCACACAGTAAGGAATCATGCGTCATTTCACCCACCAGTGGAGAAGGCCACTTTCAGTTATTTCGGCCCAGCACCCAGACCGATAATACAGGTCCCACAGCAAGGAATCATGCGTCATATCACCCACCACTGGAGAAGGCCACTTTCAGTTATTTCGGCCCCAGCACCCAGACAGAGGAGAGAGGTCCCACAGCAAGGAATCATGCATCATATCACCCACCACTGAAGAAGGCCACTTTCAGTTATTTTGGCCCCAGCACCCAGAAAGAGGAGAGAGGTTCCACAGCAAGGAATCATGCGTCATATCACCCACCACCGGAGAAGGCCACTTTCAGTTATTTCGGCCCCAGCACCCAGACAGAGGAGAGGTTCATTCAACTTTTGGTTGCACCGCAAGATCATGGTAAAGTTAAAAAAATGAGGATTCAATAAAGAAGTGCCCCGGAGAACAAGAATACATGGTTGAGTGGGAGGCAGTTATAAATGTCTATTCTGCACAAGGGAGGGACAGGTCTTGTTGGATCCATGCCTGGTTCATTTTTATGAACGTCAGCTTGTCAACGTTGGCTGTGGACAGGCGGCTGCGTTTGTCAGTGATGACGCCCCCTGCCGTGCTGAATACACGTTCAGACAAAACACTGGCCGCCGGGCAGGCCAGCACCATCAAGGCATAAAATGCTAACTCTGGCCACGTGGACAATTTGGAGACCGAGAAGTTGAATGGGGCCGAACCATCAGTCAGTACGTGGAGGGGTGTGCAGACGTACTGTTCAACCATGTTAGTGAAATGCTGCCTCCTGCTAACACGTTCCGTATCAGGTGGTGGTGCAGTTAGCTTTGGCGTGGAGACAAAACTTTTCCACATTTCTGCCATGCTAACCCTGCCCTCAGAGGAGCTGGCCGTGACACAGCTGCGTTGGCGACCTCTTGCTCCTCCTCTGCCTTTGCCTTGGGCTTTCACCTGTTCCCCTGTGACATTTGGGAATTCTCTCAGGAGCGCCTCTACCAGCGTGCGCCTGTACTCGCGCATCTTGCTATCACGCTCCAGTGCAGGAAGTAAGGTGGGCACATTGTCTTTGTATCGGGGATCCAGCAGGGTGGCAACCCAGTAGTCCTCACACGTTAAAATGTGGGCAACTCTGCTGTCGTTGTGCAGGCACTGCAGCATGTAGTCGCTCATGTGTGCCCGGCTCCCCAGAGGTAAGGACAAGCTGTCCTCTGTGGGAGGCGTATCGTCATCGTCCTCCATATCCCCCCAGCCACGCACCAGTGATGGGCCTGAGCTGTGTCGGGTGCCACCCCGCTGTGAACCTGCTTCATCCTCATCCTCCTCCACCTCCTCCTCATCCTCCTCGTCCTCCAGTAGTGGGCCCTGGCTGGCCACATTTGAACCTGGCCTCTGCTGTTGCAAAAAACCTCCCTCTGAGCCAATTCTAACAGACTGGCCTGAAAGTGCTAAACATGACCCCTCATCCTTCTCCTCCTCCTGGGCCAGCTCCTCTTCCATCATCGCCCTAAGCGTTTTCTCAAGGAGACATAGAAGTGGTATTGTAACGCTGATAACGGTGTCATCGCCACTGGCCATGTTGGTGGAGTACTCGAAACAGCACAACAGGGCACACAGGTCTCGCATGGAGGCCCAATCATTGTTGGTGAAGTGGTGCTGTTCCGCAGTGCAATTGACACATGCGTGCTGCAGCTGAAACTCCACTATGTCATGCTGCTGCTCGCACAGTCTCTCCAGCATGTGCAAGGTGGAGTTCCACCTGGTGGGCACGTCGAATATGAGGCAGTAAGCGGGAAGGCTGAAGTTCCGCTGTAGCGCAGACAGGCGAGCAGCGGCAGGATGTAAACGCCGGAAGCGCGCACAGACAGCCCTCACTTTATGCAGCAGCTCTGACATGTCGGGGTAGTTGTAAAAGAACTTCTGCACCACCAAATTCAGCACATGCGCCAGGCAAGAGATGTGCGTCAAACCGGCTAGTCCCAGAGCTGCGAGGAGATTTCGCCCATTATCGCACACCACCAGGCCGGGCTTGAGGCCCACCGGCAAAAACCACTCGTCGGTCTGTTGTTCAATACCCCGCCACAACTCCTGCGCTGTGTGGGGCCTGTCCCCCAAACATATGAGTTTCAGAAAGGCCTGCTGACGTTTACCCTGGGCTGTGCTGACGTTGGTGGTGAAGGTGTGTGGCTGACTGGATGAGCTGGTGGAAGCAGAGGAGGAGGAAGCCGAGTAGGAGGAGGAGGCTACAGGAGGCAAAGAATGATGCCCTGCGATCCTTGGTGGCAGAAGGACGTGCGCCAAGGAACTCTCCGCCTGCGGCCCAGCCGCCACTACATTTACCCAGTGTGCAGTTAGGGAGATATAGCGTCCCTGGCCGTGCTTACTGGTCCACGTATCTGTGGTTAGGTGGACCTTGCCACAGATGGCTTTGCGCAGTGCACACTTGATTTTATCGGATACTTGGTTGTGCAGGGAAGGCACGGCTGTCTTGGAGAAGTAGTGGCGGCTGGGAATAACATACTGTGGGACAGCCATGGACATCAGCTGTTTGAAGCTGTCTGTCTCCACCAGCCTGAATTACAGCATTTCAAAGGCCAGTAGTTTAGAAATGCTGGCATTCAGGCCCAGGGCTCGAGGGTGGCTAGGTGGGAATTTACACTTTCTCTCCAAGGTTTGTGAGATGGAGAGCTGAACGCTGCCGTGTGACATGGTGGAGATGCTTGGTGACGCAGGTGGTGTTGTCGGTGGCACATCCTCTGTTTGGTGGGCGGCAGGTGCCAACATTCCTCCCGAGGCAGAGGAAGAGGCCGAGGCAGCAGCAGAAGAGGGAGCAGGGGGAGCCAGAGTGACTTTCTTGCTTTTAAGGTGTTTACTCCACTGCAGTTCATGCTTTGCATGTAGATGCCTGGTCATGCAGGTTGTGCTAAGGTTCAGAACGTTAATGCCTCGCTTCAGGCTCTGATGGCACAGCGTGCAAACCACACGGGTCTTGTCGTAGCACATTGTTTAAAGAAGTGCCATGCCAGGAAACTCCTTGAAGCTGCCTTTGGGGTGCTCGGTCCCTGGTGGCGGTGGCCAGTAGCAGGCGAACTCTCTTGGAGGCGGCTGTTCTGCTTTTGCCCCCTGCTCTGCTTTTTGACCCCTGCTGGTCTCACCACTGCCTCTTCCTCTGAACTATGAAAGTCAGTGGCACAACCTTCATTCCATGTGGGGTCTAGGACCTCATCGTCCCCTGCATCGTCTTCCACACAGTCTTCCTCCCTGACCTCCTGCTCGGTCTGCACACTGCAGAAAGACGCAGCAGTTGGCACTTTTGTTTCGTCATCATCAGAGACGTGCGGACTCCGATGAGGTGGTATTCCCATGTCCTCATCATCAGGAAACATCAGTGGTTGTGCATCAGTGCATTCTATGTCTTCCACCACTGGGGAAGGGCTAGATGGATTCCCTTGGGAAACCCTGCCAGCAGAGTCTTCAAACAGCATAAGAGACTGCTGCATAACTTAAGGCTCAGACAGTTTCCCTGATATGCATGGGGGTGATGTGACAGACTGATGGGCTTGGTTTTCAGGTGCCACCTGTGCGCTTTCTGCAGAAGACTGGGTGGGAGATAATTGACTAGCGCCTGTACCTGCTCAGGCCTTACCATCCTTAGAACGGCATTGGGCCCCACCAAATATCGCTGTAAATTCTGGCGGGTACTGGAACCTGAGGTAGTTGGTTCACTAGGACGTGTGGCTGTGGCAGAATGGCCACGTCCTCTCCCAGCACAAGAGCGTACACTAACACCACCATGACCGCGTCCGCGTCCCTTACTAGATGTTTTCCTCATTGTAACTGTTCACCAAGCACCACAATAAGAAAAAAAATATTTGGCCCAATGTATTGATTTCAAATTCAGGCCTTTTTTTACAGGCACCTAACACTATCTGCCTATTTATTTATGTAGCGTATTACACTAATCCAGGCACAGCAGTAACCACTGATTTAGGGGAATATCTCTTTTAGGGATAGTATTTAGGTCCTGGATGAAAGGTATCCTTTTATGGACAGATTTACAATTGGCCTGCAACAGCTCGAACACCAGATTCAGGGTATTGCTATTTTGCCAATTGAATTTAACCCCAGAACAAAATATATGTTTTGGCGGACACTATGAAACTTGGCCTGCAACAGCTGGGACACCATATTCAGGGTATTGCTATTTTGGCAATTGAATTTCACCCCAGAACAAAATATATGTTTTGGCGGACACTATTATACTATTATACTTTGCCAGCCACAGCTGAAACCACTGATTTATGGTATTGCTTTTGCAATTGAATTTCAAAATATATGTGGCTGTGGCTGGCAAGTATTAGTGTCCGCCAAAACATAGATCTTGTTCTGGGGTGAAATTCAATTGCCAAAATAGCAATACCCTGAATCTGGTGTCCCAGCTGTTGCAGGCCAAGTGTTAATCTGTCCGTAAAAGGGTATATTTTGTTCTAGAGGAAAATTAAATTGCCAAAATAGCAATACCCTGAATCTGGTGTTCCAGCAGTTGCAGGCCAAGTGTTAGTCTGTCCGTAAAAGGGTATATTATGTTCTGTGGTTAAATTCACTTGCCAATATAGTAATACCCTGAATCTGGTGTTCCAGTAGTGACTTGCAAAGTATAATAGTGTCCGCCAAAGCATATATTTTGTTCTGGGGTGAAATTCAATTGCCAAAATAGCAACACCCTGAATCTGGTGTCCCAGCTGTTGCAGGCCAAGTGTTATTCAGTACGTAAAAGGGTAAATTTTGTTCTGGGGTGAAATTCACTTGCCAATATAGCAATACTCTGAATCTGGTGTTCCAGTAGTGGCTTGCAAAGTATAATATTGTCCGCCAAAACATATATTTTGTTCTGGGGTGAAATTCGATTGCCAAAATAGCAATACCCTGAATCTGGTGTCCCAGCTGTTGCAGTCCAAGTGTTAATCTGTCCGTAAAAGGGTATATTTTGTTCTGGGGTGAAATTCAATTGCCAAAATAGCAACACCCTGAATCTGGTGTCCCAGCTGTTGCAGGCCAAGTGTTATTCAGTACGTAAAAGGGTAAATTTTGTTCTGGGGTGAAATTCACTTGCCAATATAGCAATACTCTGAATCTGGTGTTCCAGTAGTGGCTTGCAAAGTATAATATTGTCCGCCAAAACATATATTTTGTTCTGGGGTGAAATTCGATTGCCAAAATAGCAATCCCCTGAATCTGGTGTCCCAGCTGTTGCAGGCCAAGTGTTAATCTGTCCGTAAAAGGGTATATTTTGTTCTGGGGTGAAATTCAATTGCCAAAATCGCAGTACCCTGAATCTGGTGTCCCAGCTGGTGTTCCATCACCATGGTAAGAAAATCACCGCTCATGTGCACAGCCCTATAGAAATGAATGGGTACGGATTCTGTGCGGGTGCAATGCGTCCACCTCATTAACTTCACACGCTTCCATACATCTCCCATTGTATTTCTGTCTGTTAAAGAGTATATTACACAAAGTGTTAAAATACAATTGCTGAAGGCATAATCCTACATATTTTTTCTCACACTACTGTGCATCTCCAAGTGTAAATCTGTCCATAAAAGGATACCTTTCATCCAGGGCCTAAATACTAGCACTAAAAGATATATTCTCCAGCACCTTTACAACATTATCTCCCACCCAGTCTTCTGCATAAAGCGCACAGGTGGCGCATGAAAACCAAGCCCATCAGTCTGTCACATCACCCCCATGCATATCAGGGAAACTGTCTGAGCCTCAAGTTAAGCAGCAGTCTCTTATGCTGTTTGAAGACTCTGCTGGCAGGGTTTCCCAAGGGAATCCACCTAGCCCTTCCCCAGTGGTGGAAGACATAGAATGCACCGATTCAGAGGCAGTGGTGAAACCGAGCCAACAGCGTAGCAAAAGTGGGAGCAGGGGGCAAAAGTAGAACAGCTGCCGCCAAGAAAGTTCCCCTGCTACTGGCCACCGCCACAAGGGACCGAGCACCCCAAAGGCAGCTTCAAGGAGTTCCCTGGCATGGCACTTCTTTAAACAATGTGCTGACGACAAGACCCGAGTGGTTTGCACGCTGTGCCATCAGAGCCTGAAGTGAGGCATTAACGTTCTGAACCTTAGCACAACCTGCATGACCAGGCATCTACATGCAAGCAGTGGAGTAAACACCTTAAAAGCAAGGAACTCACTCTGGCTCCCCCTGCTCCCTCTTTTGCTGCTGCCTCGGCCTCTTCCTCCGCCTCGGGGGGAACGTTGGCACTTGCCGCCCACCAAACAGAGGATTTGCCACCGACACCACCACCTGCGTCACCAAGCATCTCCACCATGTCACACGGCAGCATTCAGCTCTCCATCTCACAAACCTTGGAGAGAAAGCGTAAATTCCCACCTAGCCACCCTCGAGCCCTGGGCCTGAATGCCAGCATTTCTAAACTACTGGCCTTTGAAATGCTGTCATTCAGGCTGGTGGACACAGACAGCTTCAAACAACTTCGGCCTTCCCGCTCACCGCCTCATATGCGACGTGCCCACCAGGTGGAACTTCACCTTGCACATGCTGGAGAGACTGTGCGAGCAGCAGCAGGCCATAGTGGAGTTTCAGCTGCAGCACGCACGCGTCAGTCGCACTGCGAAACAGCACCACTTCACGACCAATGATTGGGCCTCCATGCGAGACCTGTGTGCCCTGTTGCGCTGTTTTGAGTACTCCACCAACATGGCCAGTGGCGATGACACCGATATAAGCGTTACAAAATCACTTCTATGTCTCCTTGAGAAGACGCTTAGGGTGATGATGGAAGAGTAGGTGGCTCAGGAGGAGGAGGAGGAGGATGAAGGGTCATTTTTAGCACTTTCAGGCCAGTCTGTTAGAAGTGGCTCAGAGGGAGGTTTTTTGCAACAACAGAGGCCAGGTACAAATGTGGCCAGCCAGGGCCCACTACTGGAGGACGAGGAGGATGAGGAGGAGGTGGAGGAGGATGAGGATGAAGCAGGTTCACAGCGGGGTGGCACCCGACACAGCTCAGGCCCTTCACTGGTGCGTGCCTGGGGGGACACGGAGGACGATGACGATACGTCTCCCACAGAGGACAGCTTGTCTTCACCTCTGGGGAGCCTGGCACACATGAGCGACTACATGCTGCAGTGCCTGCGCAACGACAGCAGAGTTGCCCACATTTTAACGTGTGCGGACTACTGGGTTGCCACCCTTTTGTTTCCAGGTACAAAGACAATGTGCCCACCTTACTTCCTGCTGGGGCCTAAATAACTGAAAGTGGCCTTCTCCAGTGGTGGTTGATATGATGCCTTATTCCTTGCTATGGGACCTGTATCCTCTGTCTGGGTGCTTTGCCTGAATAACTGGCAGTGGCCTTCTCCAGTGGTGGGTGATATGATGCCTTATTCTTTGCTGTGGGACCTCTCTCCTCTGTCCGGGTGCTGGGCCTAAATAACTGAAAGTGGCCTTCTCCAGTGGTGGGTGATATGACGCCTTATTCCTTGCTGTGGGTCCTCTCTCCTCTGTCTGGGTGCTGGGGCCTAAATAACTGAAAGTGGCCTTCTCCAGTGGTGAGTGATATGACGCCTTATTCCTTGCTGTGGGACCTCTCTCCTCTGTCTGGGTGCTGGGGCCTAAATAATTGTAAGTGACCTTCTCCAGTGGTGGTGATATGACGCCTTATTCCTTGCTGTGGGACCCCTCTCCTCTGTCTGGGTGCTGGGTCCGAAATAACTGAAAGTGGCCTTCTCCAGTGGTGGGTGATATGACGCCTTATTCCTTGCTGTGGGACCTCTCTCCTCTGTCTGGGTTGTGGGGCCTAAATAACTGAAAGTGGCCTTCTCCAGTGGTGGGTGATATGACGAATGATTCTCTGCTATGGGACCTCTCTCCTCTGTCTGGGTGCTGGGGCCGAAATAACTGAAAGTGGCCTTCCCCAGTGGTGGGTGATATGACGCATAATTCTCTGCTATGGGACCTCTCTCCAATTGATATTGGTTAATTTTTATTTATTTTATTTTATTTTAACCCTTTAAGGACACGGCCCTATTTCACCTTAAGGACCAGGCCATTTCATCAAAATCTGACCAGTGTCACTTTATGTGGTAATAACTTTAAAACGCTTTTTCTTATCCGGGCCATTATGAGATTGTTTTTTCGTCACATATTGTACTTCATGACACTGGTAAAATGAAGTCAAATAAAAAATAAAAAATAAAAAAATACCAAATTTACCAAAAATGTAGAAAAATTTGCAATTTTCCAAGTTTCAATTTCTCTACTTCTATAATACATAGTAATACCGCCCAAATAAGTTATTGATTTACATTCTCCATATGTCTACTTCATGTATCGATTATTTTGGGAATGCCATTTTATTTTTTGGGGATGTTACAAGGCTTAGAATTTTAGAAGCAAATCTTGAAATTTTTTAGAAATTTTTAAAAACCCACTTTTTAGGGATCAGTTCAGGTCTGAAGTCACTTTGTGAGGCTTACATAATAAAACCACCCAAAAATGGCCCCATTCTAGAAACTACACCCCTCAAGGTATTTAAAACTGATTTTACAAATGTCATTAACCCTTTAGGTTTTCCACAAGAGTTAATGGCAAATGGAGATAAAATTTGATAATTTAAATTTTTTGTAAAATTTTCCATTTTACTCCATTTTTTCAGTAACAAAGCTAGGATTAATAGCCAAACAAAACTCAATATTTATTCCCCCGATTCTGCAGTTTGCACGAACACCCAATATGTGGTCGTAAACTGCTGTATGGCCAAACTGCAGGGCGCAGAAGGAAAGGAACGCCATATGGTTTTTGGAAGGCAGATTTTGCTGGACTGTTTTTTTGACACCATGTCCCATTTGACGCCCCCCGATGCATCCCTAGAGTAGAAACTCCATAAAAGTGACTCCATCTAAGAAACTACACCCCTCAAGGTATTCAAAACCAGTTTTACAAACTTTTTTAACCCTTTAGGTGTTCCACAAGAGTTATTGGCAAATGGAGATGAAATTTTAGAATTTCTATTTTTTGTTACCTTGTCTCAAAAAAAGTGTAATATAGAGCAACCAAAAATCATATTTACCCTAAAATTGTACCAACAAAACTGCCACCTTATCCCGTAGTTTCCAAAATGGGGTCACTTTTTTGGAGTTTCTACTGTAGGGGTGCATCAGGGGGGCTTCAAATGGGACATAGTGTCAAAAAAACAGTCCAGCAAAATCTGCCTTTCAAAAACCATATGGCGTTCCCTTCCTTCTGTGCCCTGCCGTTTGGCCATACAGCAGTTTACGACCACATATGGGGTGTTTGTGCAAACAAGTGAATCAGGGCAATAAATTTTGAGTTTTGTTTGGCTGTTAACTCTTGCTTTGTTACTTGAAAAATGGATTAAAATGGAAAATTAGCAAAAAAATAGCAGTTTTGGGACCGTATTTATTTTTTATTATTTACATCGTTAAACTGACAGGTTAGATTGTGTGCTATTTCTATAGAGAAGGTTGTTATGGACGCGACAATACCAAATATGACTACTTTTTGTTTTTTTGTGTTTCAGTTTTACATAATAAAGCATTTTTGAAAAAAAATATTTTTTAGTGTCTCCACATTCTGAAAGCCATAGTTTTTTTTTTTTTTTTTTTTTGGGCGACTGTCTTATATAGGGGCTTATTTTTTGCGTGATGAGATGTTAGTTTGATTGGCACTATCTTGGGGTGCATATGACATTTTGGTCGCTTGCTATTACACTTTTTGTGATGTAAGGTGACAAAAATGGCTTTTTTTCTTTTGCTGTGTTCAGCTGAGGGGTTAGGTCATGTGTTATTTTTATAGATAAGGTTGTGACGGATGCGGCGATACTAATATGTATACTTTTTATTTATTTATATAAGTTTTACACAATAATATCATTTTTAAAACAAAAAAAAATCATGTTTTAGTGTCTCCATAGTTTGAGAGCCATATATTTTTTCTTTTTTGGGAGATTATTCTATGTAGGGGCTCATTTTTTGCGGGATAAGATGGTGGTTCGAATGGTACTATCTTGGGGTGCATTTTACCTTTTGATCGCTTACTATTACACTTTTTGTGATGTAAGTTGACAAAAAAATTGCTTTTTCGACAACGTTTTTATTTTTTATGTTTACGGCGTTCATCTGAGGGGTTAGGTCATGTTACATTTTTATAGAGCAGGTCCTTACGGACGCGGCAATACCTAATATGTATACCTTTTTTATTTATTTTTGTTTTACACAATAATATCCCTTTTGAATAAAAAAAAAACATGTTTTAGTGTCGCCATATATTTTTCAGTTTTTAGGCAATTGTCTCCGGTTGGGTATAATTTTTGCGGGATGAGGTGACGGTTAGATTGGCACTATTTGCGGGGTCATATGACTTTTTGATCGCTTTGTATTACACTTTTAGTGATGTAAGGTGCCAAAAAATGGCTTATTTACACCATTTTTTGTTTTTTTTTTTTTATGGCGTTCACCTGAGGAGTTCAGTCATGTGATATTTTTATAGAGCAAGTTTTTACGGACGCGGCGATACTTAATATGTGTAGTGTATTTTTTTTTTTTTAGTTTTTATTCAGTGATATGTGTTTTTTTCATTTTTACTTATTTTTTCACTTTTTTACATTATTTTTTGACCCAGACCCACTTGGTTCTGAAAGATCTAGTGGATCTGGTGTCTGTATAATACAGTACAGTACACTATATAGTGCACTTTGCTGTATTTTTTACTTTACAAAGTCTGAATAGACCTTTAGCAGGTCTATTCAGAGTTTCAGCACCATGGAGAGCAGGACGCTTCTGAAAGCGTCCTGTTTCCATGGCAACCATCACCCGCTGCCATAAGAGAGCAGCGGGTGATCAATGGGGAGGGAGGGGAGCTTCCTCCCTCTGCGATCCCATCCTGTTGGGGGGCTGCAAAGGCACAGCAGCCCCCCGATGGGAGAGGGAGGAAGCTCCCTCACTGTTAACCCTTCCGTACGGACCGCGGTATAGAAGGGGTTAAACGGCTGGCATCTGATCAAGCACAGATGCCAGCCGTTTCTATCAGAGTGTCAGCAATGTGCTGGCACTCTGATAGATCCACTAGACACCAGGGAATAGAAAGAGGAGGCGGGCGGGGGATCGCCCGCCTCCCGCACCACCGCCTGCAACCACCCCCCCTGCTCCCCTGCCACTATAATATGATTGGGGGCCTGCAGGGAGGGTTAAGATGTACAACTTTGGGGGCATTAACTCTTTGATCCCTGCGGTCACAGACATAGTGATAGCGAAGAGATAGCGAAAGGAGCTGCAAACCGCAGGTCTGAATTGACCTGAGGTTTGCAGCGATCGCCCATACGGGGGGGTCACAGGACCCCCCTGGGCATTGTAACAAGGTACCTGCTGAATGATTTCCGATCACTTGTTCCGATCACTGCCGGCTGAGCAGCAGTGATCGGAACTACTCATGACGTACCGATACGTCATGTGTCCTTAAGGACTCGGGAAACATGCTGTAACGGTACGTCATGTGTCCTAAAGGGGTTAATTCATTTCCCTATCCACATTTGTTTGCAGGGCATTTACCTACATTTTGCTGCCTTTTGCAGCCCTCTAGCTCTTTCCTGGTCTATTTTACAGCCTTTTTAGTGCCTAAAAGTTCGGTTCCCCATTGACTTCAATGGGGTTCAGGATAAAGTTCGGGTCGAGTTCGGATCCCGAACCCGACCATTTTCGGGAAGTTCGGCTGAACTTCTCGAACACCGAACATCCAGGTGTTCGCTCATCTCTACTAATAAGCCCTTTTTTTTCCACTAATACAAGCCAAAAATGCTTTAGAACATATAACTGCACCACACAAGGGCAAATAGGACATAGAAATATTTCCTTGTAATAAACCCTGTTAATGGCTATATCAAACAGCACTTGCACCCCAATAACAAGAACGGTTTGCTGGTATTACAGAGCTGTATAATTGGAATTTGGATCTGCTGTCAGTGCAGCAAGGTGTAATAGAATTGTTCCTATTACCCAGGCTGTAAACTCCCCTACTGAATCCTGTTTTACTTAAGTGCTGTGGAATGATTCCTCCCTATTATTTCCCTTAACTTCTATGCAGTAAAATAAAAGTTTTAAAGTCTTTTCTACCACTGTCTCTAGCGTCTGCTGCCACCTCTCCCTGCACTAATTACACAGGAAAATGGCTTAATCCAAGATGGCTGAGGCTATTTACAGGGCTGTGACATCACAGGGCTGGCTGCTGTTTGGCTGCATACATGGCATTGTGGGTGACCCTCGTTCCCAGAGTTCCTTGCTCCATGTCCTAACACGTGCAGCAGCCATTTTAGGAAAAAACGTGATACATTACTACGAAGCGTGAGGAAATTCGGATTCGGCTCAAATTGAATTTTTCTTGAAATTTGGATCGATTTCCACTTCGTAAACTTCGATTCGCTCATCTCTATCTATAAGGTTTAATAATTTCGCATCTCACTCTGCTGTCTCCTGCAACTGATGGTTGTGTTCTGAATTCTGGAGTGTGGGTCTCACAGAAGAACTGTATTTACTGTAGTTCCTCAATATCCCTCTAGTGTTGATCTCACAGGGTAATGGGATACAGTTCCTAGGAGCAGAAGCACTGCCATGTGCTACCTCACTCCTTGCTGTCTCAACTGGAACTCCTCCTCCTGGCAGGAAGCTAGAGCGTAAGAGTGTAATGGTAAGTTCCATTCCTGTTACCACACATTGCCAACCATTCCTCCTCTTGCTTTAATAAAGGCATAAAAATGAAAATACATAATACGTAATAAACATTTGCAGATACAACCAAAGGCCCAGGGTGCTGCACTTCCTCCCTTGAGTCGCTTCCACTATCCTGTCCCATGAAAATAACATTTCTCCCTCCTTTCAGGCCTTCTAACATACAGTCCGAAGTAAATAGCACCACCCCCTTCCTACAACTCCTATCTTTTCTCTGGCTCTCACCCTGAATAGAGCTCTTCTTTACTTACCTCTCATGTCACGTGACATCATTACAGGTTCTTCCCCAGCATTCCTGCTCTTCACTGCTGAGCTTCTACCTCTCCTGCACTGATCACATGACAGTGATGTAATCACAGTTCCTTCTTCACCATTGAGCTCTGCCTCCAACTGCACTGATCTCCTAATGGTGAAATCATCACATGTCATAGTCACATGTACTCACCATCACCACCTCCTCAGGCAGAGAGCTCCATAGTCTCACTGCTCTTACAGTGAAGAATCCTTTTCTATGTTTGTGTACAAATCTTCTTTCCTCCAAACACAGAGGATGTTCCCTCGTCACAGTCACAGTCCTGGGGATAAATAGATGATGGGACAGATCTCTGTACTGACCCCTGATATATTTATACATAGTTATTAGATCTCCCCTCAGTCGTCTTTTTTCTAAAAGTGAATAACACTAATTTTGATAACCTTTCAGGGTACTGTAGTTGCCCCATTCCAGTTATGTCCTTCAACTCCTGCAGTGCAAGCCCTGGTCTGTAGTCACTGTTGTTGCAGAGCGCCACAGCTACCACTCCCTTCCCTCCAATGACCAAATTACCCTGTTGTCGGAGGCGGGGAAGGTGAACAAAAAAACTCTCTATGCTGAAGCTACCCCCTGCTGGGGTCCACCCTAGGCATGTGCCCTCAGATGCCTACTGGCAGATATGACTCAGAGTCGTTTTAGATTTTAGAATATTTGGTCTTAAAGATCACTTGATAACATCACTACAGTGGCGCACTACTGCATCTCTTTGAGTGAGAACACCAGGCTACAGAAATTACATAGAGTACTATATTGTGCTGTGATACTAACATAGCAAACTAGTGGTCATGTTGGTGAAGGATACATCGGTATGACTTACTCCACAGAGGAATTTTTTTGTAGAATTGCATAAAAAACCACATCATACTGTACCATGCTGTTCATCACCAGGTTTGCATTTTAAAGATTGTTTCTAAAGCTTAGTTAGACAGCAACTTCATAAATGACTCCAATGATCAAGGATAATCTTCCATTTCAGGTCACAGTCATTCAAGTCACTCACATTTATTCAGAAACTGAATGAATTTTGTGAATCAACATGATTCTGCACTGAATAGAAAATATCGAAACACAAGAATTCTAATTGACGAGGGAACTGATTGGCTATAGCAAACTGTATTAATTTTCCAGCATAGGTCTAATGACTGCACTTACTGTAGGTATATGGTGTCAAAATCAACTGTTTAGAAGTGGCATGAGTTTTACAGTGATCATAGAAAATACATAAATGAACTATTTCAGTGCTCATACAGCCACAATCTACCACAGGGTCAATATCAGTAACGTAAAGGGTTTTCTGCCATGATAAATGTAAAAAAAAAATGAAAATCAGATATCATATAGTACATGACAATCTCTTTGTTGCAAAGCTAAAACCAGCCCTGTACCTCACATGGATCCAGAGATATCACCATTCAATTCCTCTGCTAGATTTATTTAAAAGGAGTATGTCATCAGAAAAAGACCTATTGTTTAAATCACGCTTTTATGTTTAACATATTTTTGATTATGTTATTTTTAATTTTCCATCTCATGTGTTTCAATATTTAAACAAACACCATAAAATCCTGCAGTTTTCACACTGGCCACTGGGCTTAATAATAAGCGCCTTTTCTTGGTCTGTACAGATCACCTTACTGCAGTTACCTGCTTATCTGTGATTCTAAACCCACCTGTAATGATATCACCTCTGTGTATAGATAATACAGGATCCACTATTCACAATAGATGATTGTCAAAGCTCATCTATTCTTTCCTTGTACAATGACTAGAGATGAGCGAATTTCTTGAAAATTTGATTAAGCTGATTTGCCGAATTTCACAAAAAAATTTGCTTTGTGAAATTTGGGTAGTTCTTTAGTATCTGATTATTGAGAGTCTGACACCCGGGACCCCCGCGATCAGCTGTTTTGTGAGCTCCGCTGCCTTCTCGCAGCTTACCAAGCACACAGAGCACTGTATAGTGGCCGTGCTCACTATTGCACTCAGTCCCATTCACTTGAATAGGGCTGAGCTGCTCCTAGGCCATTTGATTGATGAACGTGATGTCATTAGGTCTAGGAAAAGCAGAGAGAAGGCCACGGTGCTCACAGGAGCTCTGATGCCTTCTCAAACAGCTGATCAGTGAGGGTTCCGGGTGTCAGATGACCACAGCTCAGATACTTTTGACCTTCCTACAGTATCCAGAGCATAGGTCATAAGTAGAGATGAGCTAACCCAAACTGCAAACGCATAGCAAACTTTGGGACTTCACGAACCCCGACCTTTTCACTGAAGTCCGGGTTCGGGTTCAGTGTTCAGGTTATTTTATTATTTTCCATTACAACATGGTTATAGCGGAAAATAATAGGATTCTTAAGACAGAATGCAAAAGAGTATGGCAATTTAAGGGTAAAACAAAAATCAACAACTCAGTGTCTTCTATCTTCTTTCAGCAGGACCTGCAAAAGGATCTGCAATGATGTCACCACGCTCACTAAGTGGTGAGCGTGATCATGTCATCGCAGGTACTTTGGCAGGTCCTGTTGAATGAAGATAGAAGGACCTGCGAGGACGTCACCGCGCTCACCACGGGGTGAGCACCGTGACATCATCGTGGGTCCTTTTGTAGGTCCTGCTGAAAGAAGATAGAAGACACTGCGTCAGCGCAGTGGATGAGGTAAGTAATTTTGTTTTTTTAACCCCTAAAAAGCCATAGCCTTTCGCATTCTGTCTTAAGAATGCTATTACTTCCTGCTATAACCATGTTTTAACCGAAAATAATAAAGTGAAGTTCAGATCCCTATTGACTTCAGTGGGGTTTGGGGTCAAGTTCGGGTCCCAAACCCAAACTTTGACCTCAAGTTCGTCCGAACCCAGCGAACCCGAACTTCCATGGGTTCGCTCATCCCTAGTCATTAGTAAAAAAAATCTCAGAAAACCCCTTTAAGGATACATTTGATACAATAAATTGTGATCTTACAAACTCATTGTTATTGTAGGGACATTGGAGGAGACTTATCAAACCCACTGCTAATCTTGACAAATACCTCCCACTGTGTCCATTTAAAACCTCATTCACATCAATGTTCATGATGAGTCACATCCTCTAATGTATTTAGCAGGCTCGGATTGTTAGGCCTCTTTCACACAGGCGTCATGTTTGACGCCCGAATAAGAGGCGGCTGCGTTGCGGGAATATGCGCATTTTTCCCGCGCGGGTGCAAAGGTTTGCAACGCGTTTTGCACGTGCGTGGGAAAAAACGCCATGTTTGGTACCCAACCCGAAGCCGGACTTCATCACTGAAGTCCGGTTTCGGGTCTACTGGAGAATTGATTATTTTCCCTTATAACATGGTTACAAGGGGAAATTATAACATTCTTAATAAAGAATGCATTGTTAAATGAAGAGGAAGGGATTAAAAATAATAAAAGTTAACTTACCTTAGCCACTTGATTGCGTAGTCGCGATCTCTCCTCTCTTTCCCTGCAGCATCTAAGATCTAAAGGACCTGTGATGACGTCACATCACATGGTCCAATCACATGGTCCATCACCATGGTAAGATGGACCATGTGATTGGACCATGTGATGTGACGTCATCACAGGTCTTTTAGATCTTAGATGCTGCAGGGAAAGAGAGGAGAGATCGCGACTACGCGATCAAGTGGCTAAGGTAAGTTAACTTTTATTACTTTTAACCCCTTCCTCTTCATTTAACAATGCATTTTTTATTAAGAATGCTATTATTCCCCCTTATAACCATGTTATAAGGGGAAATAATAGAAATCGCGTCCCGTTGCTAAGCAACCATGCGGGAAAATCGCAACGCATCCGCACTTGCTTGCGGATGCTTGAGATTTTCCCGCAGCCCCATTGACTTCTATGGGGCCTGCGTTGCGTGAAAAACGCACAATATAGAGCATGCTGTGATTTTCACGCAACGCAGAAGTGATGTGTGAAAATCACCGCTCATGTGCACAGCCCCATAAAAATGAATGGGTCCGGATTCAGTGCGGGTGCAATGCGTCCTCCTCACGCATTGCACCCGCGCGGAAAACTCGCCCGTGTGAAAGGGGCCTTAATCTTCCCTAATGGGCAGATTCCAGGTGGGCCTGTCGGGTCATGGGACTTTCTAACATGAATAAACAGGAACTACAGTATATGAAAGCTCAAGGATCTGTGAGGATGATGTCCTCAAATGAAATGTGTCAACACAAATTTTATCTGCCAGTTAAAACCAGATACTAATCTGTTTTTATCTTCTGATTACAGATTTTTTTTTTTTATTTCCTGAACATGATTATTGGGGCGGCCATCTTGCCTGAGCTGTTCTTAACAGCATTTACAAAGCATTAAGAAATTTGCTTTGTGACCTGTGCAGAGGACATTGTACAGGGAAAGAATAAATAAGCTTTGACAATCTATACATAGAGATTATATAATTACAGGCAGGATTAGAATGGCAGATAAGCAGATAACTGTAGTACTAGTAAGGTGATTCGTACAGACCAAGAAGTGGCAACTATTATTAGGTTTAGTGGCCACTGAGTAAACTGCAAGATTTTATGGTTTCTGTTCAAATATAGATATTTAAATGGGAAAAAAAAAATAACCACCAAAAAGTCTTTACAAATATGTTAAACATAAATATGTGATTTAAACAATAGGTCATTTTCTGAAGACACATTCCCTTAACCCATAAAATGTACTGCCAATTGTTAGAAAATGCTGGCAAAATTGTTATTCACGGAAGTACAGAAGCATTGATGTGAACGATACAAGCAATCACACAATGTCATGTTCAACAAAATAACAAAAAATAAACATTTTCCTATTTCTCATATAAAGTATAAAAATAATGAGAAATGCAAATGTAAAATGAACCTAAAGTTTTATAGTGTTTTTAAACTGTTGCAAAAGCCCTTAAAATTAAGAATTTTTAAAATATATTTTATAATATGATTTTATTGTTTTAAAAGCAAATAACATTTAAGCCTGTTTGCTGCACTTTTCACTGCAACGCATACATAATCAGTACACCATAACCATATATGCGTATGGATTTTGTGTTCTACTATATGCACTGCAGTGAGCGCTTTACTGGAAGGAACACACATCGCTGCACCTGCCTTTGACCGCGCCACTGAAAACTTACCATATCACATATGCAACAATATTTTATGCCAGGCAAAAAACAAGCCTACGCACACGTCTGTCAATATGGATTCATTACAATTTTTACAAAAAGGGTCTGCCAAACTAATTTGATTTTTTTTATAAATTTTGGTCAAAACGGAGCATAGCGACATGTTACTGTAGTAATTACCGGTAGTGTTGAGCGAACAGTTTGAGCATAGTTCGGGTTCGTACCGAATTTTGGGGTGTCCGGGACCCGAACCCGGACATTTTCAAAAAAGTTCGGGTTCGTTGTTCAGTGATTACTTCCCGCTTTCTGAAGGGCTGCACAGCAGCCAATCATCTAGCGTTTTACTTCTTGCCCCTAAGAGCCCATCACAGCCATGCCTACTAATGGCATGGCTGTGATTGGCCAAGTGCAGCATGTGACCCAGCCTCTATTTAAGCTGGAGTCACGTAGCGCCGCACGTCACACTGCTCTGATTAGTGTAGGGAGAGGACGCAGCTTCCGTCAGGGCGAGATTAGGCAGGTTAGTCCATCAATCCATCAATACTAGTTATTTTTTTGCTATATCCTACATCAGGGGCTTGGCTGTGCTAATTGTCACCCCTAGAAACTCAGGATAGCAATTTCTATATTTTATTACGGGGTTAAATACAATTGCCCAAATACCAATCCCCTAAATCTGGTGTTCCAGCTTTGGCTAGCCAAGTATAATACTGTCTGCTGTCTGTCAAAGGATAGATTATTTTATGTGGTAAAATTAAATTGCCGAAATAGCAATACCATAAATCAGTGGTTTCAGCTGTGGCTGGCAAAGTAAAATAGTGTCCGCCAAAACATATATTTTGTTCTGGGGTGAAATTCAATTGCCAAAATAGCAATACCCTGAATCTGGTGTCCCAGCTGTTGCAGGCCAAGATTCATAGTGTCCGCAATAACATATATTTTGTTCTGGGGTGAAATTCAATTGCCAAAATAGCAATACCAAAAATCAGTGGTTTCAGCTGTGGCTGGCAAAGTATAATAGTGTCCGCCAAAACATATATTTTGTTCTAGGGTGAAATTCAATTGCCAAAGTAGCAATACTATAAATCAGTGGTTTCAGCTGTGGCTGGCAAAGTATAATAGTGTCCGCCAAAACATATATTTTGTTCTGGGGTGAAATTCAATTGCCAAAATAGCAATACCCTGAATCTGGTGTCCCAGCTGTTGCAGGCCAAGATTCATAGTGTCCGCCAAAACATATATTTTGTTCTGGGGTGAAATTTAATTGCCAAAATAGAAACATAGAAACATAGAATGTGTCGGCAGATAAGAACCATTTGGCCCATCTAGTCTGCCCAATATACTGAATACTATGAATAGCCCCAGGCCCTATCTTATATGACGGATGGCCTTATGCCTATCCCATGCATACTTAAACTCCTTCACTGTATTTGCAGCTACCACTTCTGCTGGAAGGCTATTCCATGCGTCCACTACTCTCTCAGTAAAGTAATTCTTCCTGATGTTACTTTTAAACCTTTGCCCCTCTAATTTAAAACTATGTCCTCTTGTAGCAGTTTTTCTTCTTTTAAATATTCTCTCCTCTTTTACCATGATGCTTCCCTTTATGTATTTAACTACTACAGGACCGCCTAACGCAGGGATGCGTCCTGCGGGTGGTCCAGTAGCTCTGTGTGGACGCATCGGCGCGTGATCTCGCGAGACGCGCGAGTTCCTGTGAACGCGCGCACGCGCGCGCGCGTTCACAGTGGCGCGCGTCTCAAGAGTTGAACTACAGCCTGCCAGCGATGATCAATCGCTGGCAGGCTGTAGATGCGATATAAATCGCATCAAACATGTATACCAGACGCTGTTTTGTGAGCAGCGTCTGGTATACCTGCTACCTGGTCCTCTGGTGGTCCCATTTGCTGGGATCGACCACCAGAGGACCAGGTAACTATGTAAAGTTGCACCAAACACTACACTAACCACCCCCACCCCCCCCTCACCTATTAACCCCTTGTTAACCCCTTGATCACCCCATCTAGACCCCCTGATCACCCCCCTGTCATTGATCACACCCCTTGTAAGGCTCCATTCAGACGTCCATATGTGTTTTGCGGATCCGTGGATTCACGGATCCGCGGAACTGATCCACGGATCTGCAGATCCGCAGATCCTCAAAACACGGACACCGGCAATGTGCTTTCAGCATTTTGCAGATCCGCACATTGCCAGAACTATATTGAAAATGCTTTTTCTTGTCCGCAATTGCGGACAAGAATAGGACATGTTCTATATTTTTGCGGAACGGAAGTGCAGACCCGGAAGCGCGGATCCGTAATTTCGGATCCGAGCGGGACAAAGTCTGTCCCCATAGAAATGAATGGGTCCGCAATTCCATTCTGCAAACAGAATTGCGGACGTGTGAATGGGGCATAAGGGTCCCTTATCCCCGCCAGTTAGTTAGCTACTTGTTAGGTAGCTAGCGCCCAGCCCACCGCACCGCAGTCACTGATTTTGGCAGAGATTTTTTCATCCACATTGATTGATGCGAATGAAAAAATCTGTGCCGTTCATTTTTTTTTTTTTCAGCCCAGAGGCTGAACGGAAAAAAAAATCTCATTACCTGTATGCTCAATATAAGGAGAATCGCAGTAACTCCTAATGCTGGCCCTACGTGTAATGATTGCGGAGACCCCTAAAATGCCAGGGCAGTACAAACACCTCACATGTGACCCAATTTTAGAAAGGAGACACCCCAAGGTATTCCGTGAGGGGTATGGTGAGTTCATGTAAAATTTTATTTTTTGTCACAAGTTAGTGGAATATGAGACTTTGTAAAAAATAAAAATAAAAATCAATTTCCGCTAACTTGTGCCAAAAAAAAAAAATTTCTGTGAACTTGCCATGCCCCTCACGAAATACCTTGGGGTGTCTTCTTTCCACAATGGGGTCACTTGTGGGGTATTTATACTGCCCTGGCATTTTAGGGGTGCTAAAGCGTGAGAATCCAAATGCGTAAAAATGCCCTGTGAAATCCTAAAGGTACTCATGGGAATTTGGGCCCCTTTGCGCATCTTGGATGCAAAAAAGTGTCACACATGTGGTATCGCCGAACTCAGGAGAAGTAGGACAATGTGCTTTGGGGTGTATTTTTATATATACCCATACTGTGTGTGAGAAATATCGCTGTAAATGACAACTTTTTAAAAATTTTTATTCAAAGTTGTCAATTTACAGAGATATTTCTCTCACCCAGCATGGGTATATGTAAAAATACACCCCAAAACACATTGCCCTACTTCTCCTGAGTACGGCGATACCACATGTGTGACACTTTTGCAGCCAAGATGCGCAGAGCCCAAATTCCCATGAGTAACTTTAGGAGGGCATTTTTACGCATTTTTCTTCTCACGCTTTAGGGCCCCTAAAATGCTAGGGCAGTATAAATACCCCACATGTGACCCCATTTTGGAAAGAAGACACCCCAAGGTATTCGCTGAGGGGCATAGTGAGTCCATAAAAAATTAAACTTTTTGTCAAAAGTTAGCGGAAAGGGAGACTTTGTGAGAAAAAACAATAAAAAATCAATTTCCACTAACTTGTGCCAAACATTTTTTTTCTATGAACTCGCCATGCCCCTCATGGAATACCTTGGGGTGTCTTCTTTCCAAAATGGGGTCACATGTGGGGTATTTATACTGCCCTGGCATTTTAGGGGCCCTAAAGCGTGAGAAGAAAAATGCGTAAAAATGCCCTCCTAAAAGGTACTCATGGGAATTTGGGCCCCTTTGCGCATCTTGGCTGCAAAAAAGTGGCACACATGTGGTATCGCCGTACTCAGGAGAAGTAGGGCAATGTGCTTTTGGGTGTATTTTTACATATAGCCATGTTGGGTGAGAGAAATATCTCTGTAAACTGACAACTTTGTATAAAAAAATTTAAAATTTGTTGTTTACAGCAATATTTCTCACACACAGTATGGGTATATATAAAAATACACCGCAAACCACATTGCCCTACTTCTCCTGAGTACGGCGAGACCACATGAGTGACACTTTTTTGCAGCCAAGATGCGCAAAGGGGCCCTAAAACCAATGAGTACCTTTAGGATTTCACAAGGCTATATGCACACGACAGTGTTTTTTCTCGGCTTCCGTTGCGTTTTTTTTGCGGATCCCATTCATTTCTATGGATCCGCAAAAAAAACTGATGCCTCTTCCGTTTCCTGTCCGCATTCCGCATTTCACGTCCGCAAAAAAAATATGGCATGTCCTATTCTTGTCCGCAAAAAACGGTTCCCCACTGGTAACAATACCATGGTCTGAATATACTCCATTGACTACAACCCTCTGTTTTCTGTCCTTCAGCCACTGCCTAATCCATTCAACAATATGTGAGCCCAAGCTCAAAGACTGCAGTTTATTGATAAGCCTTCTATGTGGGACAGTATCAAAAGCCTTACTAAAGTCCAGATAGGCGATGTCTACTGCACCTCCGCCATCTATTATTTTAGTCACCGAATCAAAAAAGTCAATAAGATTAGTTTGACATGATCTCCCTGAAGTAAACCTATGCTGTTTTTTTATCAATCAACCCATGGGTTTTTAGATGTTCCACAATCCTCTCCTTGAGTATGGTTTCCATTAATTTCCCCACTATTGATGTCAGGCTTACCGGCCTATAGTTGCCCGATTCCTCTCTACTACCTTTCTTGTGAATTGGCACAACGTTTGCTAATTTCCAATCTTCTGGGATGACACCTGTTACCAGTGATTGGTTAAATAAATCTGTTAATGGTTCTGCTAGTACCCTGCAAATAGAAAAATAGCAATACCCTGAATCTGGTGTCCCAGCTGTTGCAGGCCAAGATTCATAGTGTCTGCCAAAACATATATTTTGTTCTGGAGTGAAATTCAATTGCCAAAATAGCAAAACCATAAATCAGTGGTTTCAGCTGTGGCTGGCAAAGTATAATAGTGTCCGCCAAAACATATATTTTGTTCTGGGGTGAAATTCAATTGCCAAAATAGCAATACCCTGAATCTGGTGTCCCAGCTGTTGCAGGCCAAGATTTATAGTGTCCGCCAAAACATATATTTTGTTCTGGGGAGAAATTCAATTGCCAAAATAGCAATACCCTGAATCTGGTGTTCCAGCTGTTGCAGGCCAATATTCATAGTGTCCGACAAAACATATATTTTGTTCTGGGGTGAAATTTAATTGCCAAAATAGCAATACCATAAATCAGTGGTTTCAGCTGTGGCTGGCAAAGTATAATAGTGTCCGCCAAAACATATATTTTGTTCTGGGGTGAAATTTAATTGCCAAAATAGCAATACCCTGAATCTGGTGTCCCAGCTGTTGCAGGCCAAGATTCATAGTGTCCGCAAAAACATATATTTTTTTCTGGGGTGAAATTCAATTTCCAAAATAGCAATACCCTGAATCTGGTGTTCGAGCTGTTGCAGGCCAAGTGTAAATCTGTCCATAAAAGGATACCTTTCATCCAGGGCCAAAATACTAGCCCTAAAAGAGATATTCCCCTAAATCAGTGGTTACTGCTGTGCCTGGATTAGTGTAATACGCTACATAAATAAATAGGCAGATAGTGTTAGGTGCCTGTAAAAAAAGGCCTGAATTTGAAATCAATACATTGGGCCAAATATTTTTTTTCTTATTGTGGTGCTTGGTGAACGGTAACAATGAGGAAAACATCTAGTAAGAGACACGGTCGTGGTGGTGTTAGTGTACCCTCTGATGCTGGGAGAGATCGCGGCCATTATGCCACAGCCACACGTCCTAGTCTACCAACTACCTCAGGTTCCAGTACCCGCCAGAATTTACAGCGATATTTGGTGGGGCCCAATGCCGTTCTAAGGATGATAAGGCCTGAGCAGGTACAGGCGCTACTCAATTGGGTGGCCGACAGTGGATCCAGCACGTTCACAACATTATCTCCCACCCTGTCTTCCGCAGAAAGCGCACAGGTGGCACCTGAAAACCAAGCCCATCAGTCTGTCACATCACCCCCATGCATATCAGGTAAACTGTCTGAGCCTCAAGTTATGCCGCAGTCTCTTATGCTGTTTGAAGAGTCTGCTGGCAGGGTGTCCCAAGGGAATCCACCTAGCCCTTCCCCAGTGGTGGAAGACATAGAATGCACTGATGCACAACCACTGATGTTTCCTGATGATGAGGACATGGGAATACCACCTCATCGGAGTCCGCACGTCTCTGATGATGACGAAACACAGGTGCCAAATGCTGCGTCTTTCTGCAGTGTGCAGACCGAACAGGAGGTCATGGAAGAAGACTGTGTGAAAGACGATGCAGGGGACGATGAGGTCCTAGACCCCACATGGAATGAAGGTCGTGCCACAGACTTTCATAGTTCAGAGGAAGAGGCAGTGGTGAGACCGAGCCAACAGCGTAGCAAAAGAGGGAGCAGGGGGCAAAAGCAGACCAGCCGCCGCCAAGAGAGTTCGCCTGCTACTGGCCACCGCCACCAGGAACCGAGTACACCAAAGGCAGCTTCAAGGGGTTGCCTGGCATGGCACTTCTTTAAACAATGTGCTGACGACAAGACCCGAGTGGTTTGAATGCTGTGCCATCAGATCCTGAAGTGAGGCATTAACTTTCTGAACCTTAGCACAACCTGCATGACCAGGCATCTACATGCAAAGCATGAACTGCAGTGGAGTAAACACCTTAAAAGCAAGGAACTCACTCTGGCTCCCCCTGCTCCCTCTTGTGCTGATGCCTTAGCATTTTCCTTCACCTCTGGAAAAATGTTGCCACTTGCCGCCTACCAAACAGAGGATGTGCCACCGACACCACCACCTGCGTCACCAAGCATCTCCACCATGTCACACGGCAGCATTCAGCTCTCCATCTCACAAACCTTGGAGAGAAAGCGTAAATTCCCACCTAGCCACCCTCGAGCCCTGGGCCTGAATGCAAGCATTTCTAAACTACTGGCCTTTGAAATGCTGTCATTCAGGCTGGTGGACACTGACAGCTTCAAACAGCTGATGTCTATGGCTGTTCCACAGTATGTTCTCAGCTGCCACTACTTATCCAAGACAGCCGTGCCTTCCCTGCACAACCAAGTACATGATAAAATCAAGTGTGCACTGCGCAACGCCATCTGTGGCCAGGGATGATATATCTCCCTAACTGCACACTGGGTAAATGTAGTGGCGGCTGGGCCCCAGGTGGAGAGTTCATTGGCGCACGTCCTTCCGCCGCCAAGGATCGCAGGGCATCATTCTTTGCCTCCTGTAGCCTCCTCCTCCTACTCGGCTTCCTCCTCCTCTGCTTCCACCAGCTCATCCAGTCAGCCACACACCTTCACCATCAACTTCAGCAAAGCCCGGGGTAAACGTCAGCAGGCCATTCTGAAACTCATATGTTTGGGGGACAGGCCCCACACCGCGCAGGAGCTGTGGCGGGGTATTGAACAACAGACCGACCAGTGGTTGCTGCCGGTGGGCCTCAAGCCCGGCCTGGTGGTGTGCGATAATGGGCGAAATCCCTTGCCTGGCGCATGTGCTGAATTTGGTGGTGCAGAAGTTCATTCACAACTACCCCGACATTTCAGAGCTGCTGCATTAAGTGAGGGCCGTCTGTGCGCGCTTCCAGGATTCACATACTGCCGCTGCTCTCCTGTGTGCGCTACAGCGGAACTTCGGCCTTCTCCGGTGGTGGGTGATATGACGCATGATTCCTTGCTGTGGGACCTCTCTCCTCTGTCTGGGTGGTGGTGCCGAAATAACTGAAAGTGGCCTTCTCCGCTCCCGCTCAATGCCTCATATGCGACGTGCCCACCAGGTGGAACTCCACCTTGCACATACTGGAGAGACTGTGCGAGCAGCAGTAGGCCATAGTGGAGTTTCAGCTGCAGCACGCACGCGTCAGTTACACTGCGGAACAGCACCATTTCACCACCAATGATTGGGCCTCCATGCGAGACCTGTGTGCCCTGTTGCGCTGTTTTGAGTACTCCACCAACATGGCCAGTGGCGATGACACCGCTATCAGCGTTACAATACCACTTCTATGTCTCCTTGAGAAAACGCTTAGGGCGATGATGGAAGAGGAGGTGGCCCAGGAGGAGGAGAAGGATGAGGGGTCATGTTTAGCACTTTCAGGCCAGTCTGTTAGAAGTGGCTCAGAGGGAGGTTTTTTGCAACAGCAGAGGCCAGGTACAAATGTGGCCAGCCAGGGCCCACTACTGGAGGACGAGGAGGATGAGGAGGAGGTGGAGGAGGATGAGGATGAAGCAGGTTCACAGCAGGGTGGCATCCGACACAGCTCAGGCCCATCACTGGTGCGTGGCTGGGGGGATACGTAGGACGATGACGATACGTCTCCCACAGAGGACAGCTTGTCTTTACCTCTGGGGAGCGTGGCACACATGAGCGACTACTACTACTTCTACTGGGTTGCCACCCTGCTGGATCCCCGGTACAAAGACAATGTGCCCACCTTACTTCCTGCACTGGAGCGTGATAGGAAGATGAGCGAGTACAAGCGCACGCTGGTAGAGGCGCTCCTGAGAGCATTCCCAAATGTCACAGGGGAACTGGTGGAAGCCCAAGGCGAAGGCAGAGGAGGAGCAAGAGGTCGCCAATGCAGCTGTGTCACGGCCAGCTCCTCTGAGGGCGGGGTTAGCATGGCAGAATTGTGGAAAAGTTTTGTCTCCACGCCACAGCTAATTGCACCACCACCTGATACGGAACGTGTTAGCAGTAGGCAGCATTTCACTGACATGGTTGAACAGTACGTCTGCACACCGCTCTACGTACTGACTGAAGGTTCGGCCCCATTCAATTTCTGGGTCTCCAAATTGTCCACGTGGCCAGAGTTAGCATTTTATGCCTTGGAGGTGCTGGCCTGCCCGGCGGCCAGCGTTTTGTCTGAACGTGTATTCAGCACGGCAGGGGGCGCCATTACTGACAAACGCAGCCGCCTGTCCACAGCCAACGTGGACAAGCTGACGTTCATAAAAATGAACCAGGCATGGATCCCACAGGACCTGTGCCTCCCTTGTGCAGAATGGACATTTATAACTGCCTCCCCCTCAACCATGTATTCTTGTACTCCGGTGCACTTCTTTATTGAAAACTAATTTTTTTAACTTTACCATGATCTTGCGGTGCAACCCAAAGTTGAATGAACCACTCCTCTCTCTGGGTGGTGGGGCTGAAATAACTGAAAGTGGCCTACTCCGGTGGTGGGTGATATGACGCATGATTCCTTGCTGTGGGACCTCTCTCCTCTGTCTGGTTGCTGGGCCGAAATAACTGAAAGTGGCCTTCTCCAGTGGTGGGTGATATGACGCATGATTCCTTGCTGTGAGACCTCTCTCCTCTGTCTGGGTGCTGGGCCGAAATAACTGAAAGTGGCCTTCTCCGGTGGTGGGTGATATGACGCATGATTCCTTGCTGTGGGACATCTCTCCTCTGTTTGGATGGTGGAGCCGAAATAACTGAAAGTGGCCTTCTTTATTCGTGGGTGATATGACGCATGATTCCTTGCTGTGGGACCTGTATCCTCGGTTTGGTTGCTGGGCTGAAATAACTGAAAGTGGCCTTCTCCAGTGGTGGGTTATATGACGCATGATTCCTTGCTGTGGGACCTCTCTCCTCTGTCTGGGTGCTGGGGCCAAAATAACTGAAAGTGGCCTTCTCTGGTGGTGGGTGATTTGACGCATGATTCCTTGCTGTGGGACCTCTCTTCTCTGTCTGGGTGGTGGAGCATAAATAATTGAAAGTGGCCTTCTCCGGTGGTGGGTGATATGACGCATGATTCCTTGCTGTGGGACCTCTCTCCTCTGTCTGGGTGCTGGGCCGAAATAACTGGAAGTGGCCTTCTCCAGTGGTGGGTGATATGACGCATGATTCTTTGCTGTGGGACCTGTATCCTCGGTCTGGGTGCTGGGCCGAAATAACTGAAAGTGGCCGTCTCCAGTGGTGGGTGATATGACGCATGATTCCTTGCTGTGGGACCTCTCTCCTCTGTCTGGGTGCTGGGGCCGAAATAACTGAAAGTGGCCTTCTCCGGTGGTGGGTGATATGACGCATGATTTCTTGCTGTGTGACCTCTCTCCTCTGTCTGGGTGCTGGGCCGAAATAACTGAAAGTGGCCTTCTCCATAGGTGGGTGATATGACGCATGATTCCTTGCTGTGGGACCTCTCTCTTCTGTCTGGGTGGTGGGGCATAAATAACTGAAAGTGGCCTTCTCCAGTGGTGGGTGATATGACGCATGATTTCTTGCTGTGGGACCTCTTTCCTCTGTCTGGGTGCTGGGCCGAAATAACTGAAAGTGGCCTTCTCCAGTGGTGGGTCATATGACGCATGATTCCTTGCTGTGGGACCTGTATCCTCGGTCTGGGTGCAGGGCTGAAATAACTGAAAGTGGCCTTCTCCAGTGGTGGGTGATATGACGCACGATTCCTTGCTGTGGGACTTGTATCCTCGGTCTGGGTGCTGGGCCGAAATAACTGAAAGTGGCCTTCTCCATAGGTGGGTGATATGACGCATGCTTCCTTGCTGTGGGACCTGTCTCCTCTGTCTGGGTGGTGGGGCATAAATAACTGAAAGTGGCCTTCTCCAGTGGTGGGTGATATGACGCATGATTCCTTGCTGTGGGACCTCTTTCCTCTGTCTGGGTGCTGGGGCCGAAATAAGTGAAACTGTTTTTTTCCGGTGGTGTGTGATATGACGCATGATTCCTTGCTGTGGGACCTCTCTCCTCTGTCTGGGTGCTGGGGCCGAAATAACTGAAAGTGGCCTTCTCCGTTGGTGGGTGATATGACGCATGATTCCTTGCTGTGGGACCTCTCTCCTCTGTCTGGGTGCTGGGCCGAAATTACTGAGAGTAGCCTTCTCCATAGGTGGGTGATATGACGCATGATTCCTTGCTGTGGGACCTCTCTCCTCTGTCTGGGTGGTGGGGCATAAATAACTGAAAGTGGCCTTCTCCAGTGGTGGGTGATATGACGCATGATTCCTTGCTGTGGGACCTCTTTCCTCTGTCTGGGTGCTGGGCCGAAATGACTGAAAGTGGCCTTCTCCAGTGGTGGGTGATATGACGCATGATTCCTTGCTGTGGGACCTGTATCCTCGGTCTTGGTGCTGGGCTGAAATAACTGAAAGTGGCCTTCTCCAGTGGTGGGTGATATGACGCATGATTCCTTGCTGTGGGACCTGTATCCTCGGTCTGGGTGCTGGGCTGAAATAACTGAAAGTGGCCTTCTCCAGTGGTGGGTGATATGACGCATGATTCCTTGCTGTGGGACCTGTATCCTCTGTCTGGGTGCTGGGCTGAAATAACTGAAAGTGGCCTTCTCCAGTGGTGGGTGATATGACGCATGCTTCCTTGCTTTGGGACCTCTCTCCTCTGTCTGGGTGGTGGGGCATAGATAACTGAAAGTGGCCTTCTCCAGTGGTGGGTGATATGACGCATGATTTCTTGCTGTGGGACCTCTTTCCTCTGTCTGGGTGCTGGGGCCGAAATAAGTGAAACTGTTTTTTTTCCGGTGGTGTGTGATATGACGCATGATTCCTTGCTGTGGGACCTCTCTCCTCTGTCTGGGTGCTGGGGCCCAGGGCCGGACTGGGGATAAAAACCATCCCTGGAAAAAGTTGCATACCAGCCCCGGAAAAAGTTGCATACCAGCCCCAAACACACACGCCGCGAGCGTGTGTATGTATGTGTGTATATATATATATATATATATATATATAATTATATACACACACACAGGCCGGGCCTTACCCTAGCATTGCTGTGACTTGGCCTCTGCGCAGTGGCAACTCTGGGAACAATATATGGGAGGCACATAAGATACCACAGTCAAAATGGGGGCACTAATAATTTTCCCCACTTAAATTCATACAACTGAAAAAAAAACGAAATAAGTATATATAAATTCAAAATACGAGAGTATTGCGGTATGCAGGGATACATTTATAATAAAATAATTTACTTACAAAAGAACCTATTCCATCTTCTGCTGTGCTGTCCTCTGCTTGCTTCCACGGATCTTCCCCTCTTTTCAATCTGTCCTCAGTGCGCAGGGCAGGCACACTGCTATGGGGATCTGTGGATGACACACTGTTATGGGGGATCTGTGGATGACACACTGTTATGGGGGATCTGTGGATGATACACTGCTATGGGGATCTGTGGATGACACACTTTTATGGGGGATCTGTGGATGACACACTGTTGTGGGGATCTGTGGATGACACACTTTTATGGGGGATCTGTGGATGACACACTGTTATGGGGATCTGTGGATGACACTGTTATGGGGATCTGTGGATGACACACTGTTATGGGGATCTGTGGATGACACACTTATGGGGATCTGTGGATGACACACTTATGGGGATCTGTGGATGACACACTTATGGGGATCTGTGGATGACACTGTTATGGCGGAATCTATGGATGACACTGTTATGGGGAATCTGTGGATGACATACTGTTATGGGGTACTTTACATCTGCGGCATGGCTATCCGACCTATCGGCTGTTCACCTCTGATCCGTCATGCCGCAAGTACCCGTGCACTGCCGTGCAGCTGCTCTGTCCCCATTGACTATAATAGGGGCAGGGCGGAGCTATGGTGCAGCATGGCAGAGATCGCCGGACTAAAAGTCGGACATGCAGTACTTTTAGTCCGGCGATCTCTGCCGTGCTGCGCCATAGCTCCGTCACCTGCCCCTATTATAGTCAATGGGGACAGAGCAGCAGCACGGCAGTGCACGGGTACTTGCGGCATGGCGGATCAGGAGGGTGAACAGCCCGGATAGGTCGGATAGCCATGCCGCAGGTGTGAAAGTACCCCATAACAGTATGTCATCCACAGATCCCCATAACAGTGACATCCACAGCGCCCCATAACAGTGACATCCACAGCGCCCCATAACAGTGACATCCACAGATTCCCCATAACAGTGTCATCCACAGATTCCCATAACAGTGTCATCCATAGATTCTGCCATAACAGTGTCATCCACAGATCCCCCATAACAGTGACATCCACAGTGCCCCCATAACAGTGTGCCAGTAGCCGTCCCCTTTAGTGCCAGTAGCCCCTTTATGTGCCAGTAGCCCCCTTTATGTACCAGTAGCCGTCCCTTTATGTGCCAGTAGCCGCCCTTTATGTGCCAGTAGCCCCCTTTATGTGCCAGTAGCCCCTTTATGTGCCAGTAGCCATCCCTTTATGTGCCAGTAGCCCCCTTTATGTGCCAGTAGCCCCTTTAGTGCCAGTAGCCCCTTTAGTGCCAGTAGCCCCTTTATGTGCCAGTAGCCCCCGTTTGGTGCCAGTAGCCCCTTTAGTGCGCAGTAGCCCCCTTTAAGTGGCAGTAGCCCGCTTAAGTGGCAGTAGCCCCTTTATCTGCCAGTAGCCCCTTTATCTGCCCGTAGCCCCTTTAGTGCTGCCAGTAGCCCCTTTAGTGCTGCCAGTAGCCCCTTTAGTGCTGCCAGTAGCCCCTTTAGTGCTGCCAGTAGCCCCTTTAGTGCTGCCAGTAGCCCCTTTATCTGCCAGTAGCCCCCTTTAGTGCTGCCAGTAGCCCTCTTTAGTGCTGCCAGTAGCCCCTTTAGTGCTGCCAGTAGCCCCTTTAGTGCTGCCAGTAGCCCCTTTAGTGCTGCCAGTAGCCCCAAGAAAAAAAAAAAAAAGAACACTTATACTTACCTCCAGCGATGCGATGCAGGCCTCTTCCGGCCTGTGTCTCGAAGTTGTACGGCTCGGCGGCGCGATGATGTCATCGCGCCGCTGAGCCGGCTTCTGATAGGCTGCCAGCCTAGTGCTGGCAGCCTATCAGAGGAACAGGGAGAGGTCACGCCTCCCTCCTCTGCTGCTGCTCGCACGGAGATGAGCGCAATGCAAGCGCTCATCTCCGTCGCCACTGGAGCCCAGTGTGCCTGCGGCCGCCGGCCGGCCGTGCGGCAGTCAGGGCTACCGGCCTACCGGGAATTTTCCCGGTATCCCGGTAGGCCAGTCCGGCCCTGCTGGGGCCGAAATAACTGAAAGTGGCCTTCTCCGTTGGTGGGTGATATGACGCATGATTCCTTGCTGTGGGACCTGTATCCTCTGTCTGGGTGCTGGGCCGAAATAACTGAGAGTAGCCTTCTCCATAGGTGGGTGATATGACGCATGATTCCTTGCTGTGGGACCTCTCTCCTCTGTCTGGGTGGTGGGGCATAAATAACTGAAAGTGGCCTTCTCCAGTGGTGGGTGATATGACGCATGATTCCTTGCTGTGGGACCTCTTTCCTCTGTCTGGGTGCTGGGCCGAAATGACTGAAAGTGGCCTTCTCCAGTGGTGGTTGATATGACGCATGATTCCTTGCTGTGGGACCTGTATCCTCGGTCTTGGTGCTGGGCTGAAATAACTGAAAGTGGCCTTCTCCAGTGGTGGGTGATATGACGCATGATTCCTTGCTGTGGGACCTGTATCCTCGGTCTGGGTGCTGGGCTGAAATAACTGAAAGTGGCCTTCTCCAGTGGTGGGTGATATGACGCATGATTCTTGCAGTGGGACCTCTCTCCAATTGATATTGTTTAAATTTTATTTATTTTATTTCATTTTAATTCTTTTCCCTATCCACATTTGTTTGCAGGGGATTTACCTACATTTTGCTGCCTTTGCCAGCCCTCTAGCCCGTTCCTGGACTATTTTACAGCCTTTTTAGTGCCTAAAAGTTCGGGTCCCCATTGACTTCAATGGGGTTCTGGTTCGGCATAAAGTTCGGGTCGAGTTCGGATCCAGAACCCGAACATTTTCGGGAAGTTCGGCCGAACTTCCCGAACCCGAACTTCCAGGTGTTCGCTCATCTCTAATTACCGGGAAAAACAGGAAAGAGGAAGTAGATGATCATATGACACTGGGAGGAAATGGGGGGAAAAGGCTTGCCCTGATCGGCTCAGAGGATGACAGACATTCTGATCAGCCAATCAGGGGCAGTTTGAAGGCAGGTCCTAGTACTCAGAAGGAATAAACTTTCAAATTGTTCTGTTCCCAGCTAGGCTTTTAAAAGGATATCTTGTGGCAGTGTCTGCCCAAAAAAAATTGCAGACACAAGCCAGTTACAAGGGACACTAGGGCACTAGAGCACTACTCTGTATGCACTCAGGAGAATTTAGTGCGGACCCAGGGAGGAAGACCAGGGAGAGTGCATTTGATCAAAATATATTGGCTAAGTATCTCATCAGAATGAGGGCTTAGTCCATATATAATATTTGCATCTATTGTGTTAGTGCATTATTTTCAGTGTTTTTTCTTTTAGAAATGTAGCTATGCACATCTGCATATTTATCACATTGTGCAGGATGCTTTTTTATCTTTTTGAGTGATTTGTGATAACGAATTTAGGCTTAAACCTGTTTCTGTTTACTCCTGTCTCCACATTTTTTTGGTGGGGTGGTGGAAATTATTAAAAACAGCATATCCATGATTATTGACTTTGGGAGCAGAGAAAGTGGAAGTTGGGGCAAAAGCAGAGCAGGGGAGGGGGGCCAAAGAACCGACCATGATATTCCACAGTCTGATAGAAGCAGCGGGGAAGGTGATGACTTTGATAATGATTGTGTACTGGACAAGACCTGGGAGTAGGATTGGGGTGCTGAGGAGGAAGCAACATCAGAGGAGGAGGGTGATGGTGGCAACAATAAAGAGGAGAGGCAATGTACCTCCCATAGAACAGCCTGAGCCATGTCTGTTTTGGGAACTTGTGATGCCGTTGATGTTGTTGGTGGGTTAGGCCCAAAACCTGCCAAGGCTAAGCCTAGTTTGGCTGCCTCTATCTCTGTGAGAGTATCTGCCATCTGGCAGTTTTTCTCCATGCTGCCAGAAGACAGAAGCATTGCCCTTGCAAGCTGTGCAAGAGCAAAATAAAACATGGGCAGGCAAACACAAAAGTAGGCACCACAGTTCTTTTGAACCACATGAAGCAGCATTACCGCATTCCATGGGCAAGCAAAGGTGGCAGTCAGCTACCACAATATGAGTTCTCTCCTTCTCCCGATCTCTCATTGTCAACCATCGAAAACGGAATGCATGACCAGGAAACAAATCCATATGCCCAGTAATTCGATGGTGCACAAGAATAATTCCCCCCTGGCCAAGTTGCTGGCAGTTCATTTGCTGCTATATGTTTTAGTCAAGTCTGCTATCTTCAGGGAGCTAATCACGTACGCTCAGCCTTGCTGGAAGATACCTCTCTGACATTATTTCTCCCAAAAATCCATCCATGCCTTGTACTCTCTTGTGGCGGAGAACATAGGCTGATCCCTGCAATTCTCACTGTGCGGCAAGGTTCACACCATAGTGAAAAACTGGAGCAGCTTTTATGGGCAGGGACCGTACATGTCTTTCATGACCCAATGGGTCAATGTTTTTCGCAGCTCCTCAGCAAGATTGTGTCAGCCTGGCTCCCACTTCAGGCACTTATCCACCTCCTCCGTCTCTTCTTCCATGGACGCTCATCTGTCTCCAACAGCAGCAGGGCACGCGGTCGCTTGCACTACTCCTCCTTCCTATCACATATGTTAAGTCAAGCGTTGCCATGCCTTGTTGGAGCTGATTGGCCTGGCAAGAAAGTAGCCACACAGATGAGCTAAAATACATCAAGTAGCAAACATCCCTCTGGCTTTCACCCCACTGACTTTAATTGAAAAAGGTGGTCCACCGCAATGGGTTTAATATCCTTGCCACCCTGAACCTGGGAAAAATAGCACTTACTCCCTGCATGGGGGATGTTATCAACCTAGTGGTACAACACTTTCTAAATAATTACACTAGCTTGGGCAAAGAGCTGGCAAAGTCCCAGAGACTGTCCAAGCATTTCAGCTATTCCTATGTGGTGAGGAACGGTCTCCTGGACTCGACAGAACGGCCTGCCGCTACACCAATTAATCAGCGATGTGCCAACTCGCTGGAATTTAACATTGCACATGCTCGAGTGTCAGAAGCTGTGCATGATTTTGTCATGCACCAGACAGCCTCAGCAGCAGGGAGAATGTGTTGCTTCGAGGTCAGGCAGTGGCAGCTCATCCAAGACACCTGTCGGATGGTAAAGCCCTTCAAAGAGGCCACACATATTAGCAGCAGAGTCAACTTCGGCATTAACAATGTCATTCCCCTCATATTTATCTTAGAACAGACGCTGATGCTCATGCAGTAGGGGGTGGTGGCGGAAAAAAAAAAGCTAAGTAATCTTGCTGTCCGCCCTATAGCTGTTGGGGACACATAAAGGGAATCCGCCATGGAAGAGGAGGATGAGGATCTGCCACTGCATGAGGAGGAGGAGGAGGAGTTAGAGGTGGAGAAGCAAGAGTACGATGATAACGTTTGGCACCTGCCAGGATACCCAATCATCTCACTTTGCTCCCACTCTCGCCCTCTCCTATCATATGTTTAAAATGTTGCCATGTCATGTTAGAGCTGATCAGCCTGGGCGATCAGTTGCCAAAGTGCATCAAGCAGAAAACATCCTACTGGCTGTTTCCCTGCCAACTACAAATGTGCAAAGTGATCAGCAGCAATAGAAGTTACATCGTGGCAGAACTGCATTTCATGGAAATAACACATGCTCCCCACATGGTGCATGTGATAAATTTAGTGGTTCAACACTTTTTTAAAAAGTATGGTAGCTTGCAGGGGTGCTTGCTATGTCCAGGAGCTTACTCTCGCCAGGGCACTGCTTAATTCAAAATGTTCCAACGCACTGGAATTCCACCTTGAGTGTGCAAGAGCACCTGCACAAGCAGCGTAAAGCAGTGAATGATTTTCATGCACCAGACCACCTCAGCAGGGAGCATGTGTTGTTTTAAAGTAAGGCCTAGGAAGCTCATCAGAAATGTATATTGCATACTCAGGCCCTTTGAACATGCCACTTGATTTGTCAGTAGAGACAACTGCAGCGTCAACAATGGGAGCCCCAGAAGGATATTTATAAATATTTTCAGCTTAAATATGCAGTGAGGACATCGACGAAGCTAGATAAATATAGAACGGAATAGACAAATTCACCAATAGAAGTAAAAAGAGGTATAACGGCAAAAAGATATGGGATGTTGATGGAAGAAAAAAACAAACGGATTATAATACTTGCCAGAGGAAAATGGGAAAAAGACCTCCCGTTTCTTACAGAAGAAAAACTGAATGACACTCTCAGAAGTTATATTTTGGTATCGGAAAGGGCCTCACACAAGATGTCTCAGTTTTTTATAGTCCATAGGTTACACCGATCTCCCTGGGTGTTAAAGAAAATGGGAGAACTTCTGATAAGTGCCCAAAATGTAAAGGAGAGAAGGCGGATCTTATACACTGTTTTTGGAGGTGTCCTAAACTTTTTAGATACTGGAAAGAAATTGCAGAACTTGTATTAGAATTTCTGGGCGTTCAAGTTTTCGAAGATCCAGTAGTTTGTATATTTGGAGCTACAGAACATTTAAAATTAAATAAAGAGATACGGTTGGTTTTAGGTAAAGTACTATTTTAAGCTAGACTTCTCATACTTCGGAAATGGGTAAATGTTGTTCCTCCAACAGTGGGACAGTGGCAAGAAGCAGTTGCTAATTTGATTAAATTAGAAGGGAAGTCTGAGAGGCATAGTGAGAGAGCAGAAAAAATTGACAAAATATGGAAAAAATTTTGAACTAAGGCCAGTTGTGATGTGTTGTATCATTTTTATTTTTTCTCTCTCTCCAAAGGGTGGTGGGTGGGTATTGGGGTATGATGTCATTGTATTTGTACTATCGATTTGTGTAATATGGATCTTTGGATTTTTGTGTTTTTGTATATGTTGTCATATAAAATTAAAATAAATAAATAAAAAAAATGTCATCCTCCTGATATTTATCTTAGAGCAGATGCTCGCACTAATGCAACAAGGAACAGTGGAAGAAGAATAGCTTCCACATCTTGCTGGATGCCCTGTAGCTGTTGAGGACATGAAGAAAGTCACATGGAGGAAGAAGTGGAGGATGAGGAGCTACTACTGGAGGAGTAGGAGCAGGAGAAACTGGAGTCACTTTTGCAGGAAGATAAGGCTGATGATGATGATGATAATGACGCTTGTGCAAAACAAGCAACTGACATTAACATGTGTGTGTATAAAAAGGGCCTCTCCCTAAGACATTATTTTTTACAATAACACCATGTGTGCTTAAACACCATCAGTCCCCAATAGGGGACAGTTTTTGGAAGCCTTGTGATGGCACACTGTTTTTAAATGTGCTTTGTTAACACCATCGACCATGCTATTGCTGTCATTACATTGAAGAGCTACAGTAAATAGAGTCCTAGGAGATCTCAGAGTGTTATATTCTATTTTTCAGGCCAATTGGAGCATATTTGATATTTTAATAATTTGGACACAAATCAAATTTTTTTACAAAAATTTGACAAATCAGACAAAACAAATTTCAAGAAATGACCTAGATCTTTAGTTAAGGGGTTCATTCTCATTGAGTTTGGACCTGTAGTGTATAGATAAATATATACATTTATTTGCTTTATATTGGTTTACCTTATTTAGACCCCATTCACGTGACTGCATTTTTGCTCCGCATCCACATTCAGGTTTTTTGAAGATTAGATGCTGACCCATTCATTTCAATAGGGTTGCAAAAAATGCGTACAGCCCCGTTCTATTCATATACATTTTGTGGACAATAATAGGCAATGTTAAAATGGATCCGCAAAAAAAATAAAGTGGATGTCACATGGACGTCATGTGTATTTTATTGCGGATCCGCATTTTGCAGACCACAAAATACATATGGTTGTTTGAATGTGTATTTACATTGAGAGTCAATGGCAACTGATATTACAATTGCATACATACAGCATGGTGCATATTTTTGTGCCACCAATTCTAAATGCATGAAAATGGTGTGAAACCAGTCCTGAACTTTTTTCTTTCCATGTCCGTTCTTTTTGCGGGCCATATATGGAACCATTTATTTCAATGGGTCCGGAAAAAAAAAAACGGAAGTTACTCCTTGTGCATTCCATGTACGTATGTCCATCCGTGTTTTGCGGACTGCAAAATACATACGGTCCTGTGCATGAGACCTGACTCTGATATAAGTACCTTTGCAACAAAACAAGGGTAAAAACACCCAAAAATTAATTTGACAAGCTTTCAAAGACAAAAAATGCAATGCAACCAAATAATGGAAATAATGTGTTGCATCATGTGTTTTATTTAAAGTAATAATAATTTTACAGGAGTATGAAGGAGTACTAACGCTGTGTCAGGATTACAAAGTACTTATACAACGGTTGCAACAAATCATTAATACATTCTGCTGTGGCTTTTTGCTGCTGACAGTCTAATTCCTGTACCTGTCATTGCAAGATCCTAATCAAAAGATTCATATAAGTCAAGCATAACAAGTTCTGATTTTTTTTTCTTTTGGTGAAACACAAGTTTGCTTTTATTTGATATTCTGATAGAAGAAAAATAATACAGATAATTTCCCGTCAGTGAAGCAAAACATCATGATAGTCCAGATAAACAATTCTCTCACAGTGAGACTCATACATTTGTGGTAAGATGAGTTAAATAATGGATTTACAAAAAATGTGTCTGTGCCCATACTTTACGTGCAATAGTGAAGCAATTTTGTCACTCTGTTCAGTTTGAGACTGTATATAGTTGAGAATACTTTCCAAAATATTGTTGTAGATTTAACCCCTTAAAAGGGTTGTCCCATTACAAGAAATTGTCTCCTTTCCACAGGATAGGGCATAAGTGTTAGATCGCAGGGGTCTGATCGCTCGGACCGCCACTGATCATGAGAACGGGGCCCCAAATCCCCATATTTGAATGGAGCTGCAAAGACAAAATACAGTACCAGGGCCATAATTATATCTCATGCTGACCAAGGCACCAACACTAAATGCGAGCCAATTAATTGGCTTTTCTCAATACTAAGAGGGATATTTATCATTTCGGGTGCTTTCACATCAGCGCTATTTATTTCTGTTCTTCTGCTCCCTTATGGGAGCAAAAGAACGAAAATAACAGAAGTGCTGGATTCGGCACATATCTGACATGAACAGAGACTATAATAGAATCTAGTGTTGAGCGAATCAGCTCATACGAAGCAGTATTCAATCTAAAGCTTAGGAAAAATTCCATTAGAGGCGAAGACAAATTTCATCACACTTCGTGGTAACAAATCAGATTTTTTTGAAAATGTTTTCTGCATGTTTTACAAAGTGAAAGTAAGAAGCCCAGGATTGGGATATGACCCATAATGCTGTGCAGCTAGCCAATCAGCAGATACCAAGCTCCTGTGATGTCACAGCCCTATAAAAAGCCTCATTCTGCGGGGCATCTGCCATTTCACCGTGAGCTGAGCATAGGGAGAGGCGTGACTAGTGTTGAGCGAACACCTGGATGTTCGGGTTCGAGAAGAACTTCCCGAAAATGTTTAGGTTCGGGATCCGAACTCGACCCGAACTTGACCCCGAACCCGAAACCCATTGAAGTCAATGGGGACCCGAACTTTTGAGCACTAAAAAGGCTGTAAAATAGCCCAGGAAAGGGCTAGAGGGCTGCAAAAGGCAGCAAAATGTAGGTAAATCCCCTCCAAACAAATGTGGATAAGGAAATGACTTAAAATAAAATAAAATAAATAAAAATTAACCAATATCAATTGGCAACTTGGAGAAGGAGGAGGTGGAATAGGAGGTTGGGTGGCATCAGGTGGGAATGCTATGGGAGTTGAAGTTCTCATCACAGCCAAAAAGGATTCATGTCTGCTTCAGTGCCACAGCCCTCATTCACAGACTCAGGGCCATGGCACCCGCAAAGAGGAGAGCGGTCCCGTAACAGCAACACAGGCCTCAGGTCAACCTGCAATGGAACAGGCCATTATCATTTATGTAGGCCCCTGACACCCACACAGAGGAGAGGTCATTTGACAGTAAAAAAGAGTTTATTGTCTCTCACCCAGACAGCTAGCAATTAAACAAAATATAGGTCACTGACACCCAGACAATGGGGCGGTCATTAGACAGTAAAAAGAGTTTATTATCACCCTCCAAGGCAACAAATGATTAACGACATATAGGCCCCTGACACCCAGACAATGGGGCGGTCATTAGACAGTAAAAAGTGTTAAATGTCTGCCACCAAGACAGCAAGCAAGTACGTGAAATTTAGGACCCTAACACGCAGACAATGGGGCGGTCATGACCGTAAAAAGGGTTTAATATCTCCCACCAAGACAACAAATGATTAAACGACATATAGGTCCCTGACACCCAGACAATGGGGCGGTCATTAGACAGTAAAAGAGATAAATGTCTGCCACCAAGACAGCAAGCAAGTATGTGAAAGTTAGGCCCCTGAAACCAAGACAGAGGAGAGAGGTCCCATAGCAGCAAAAGAGGCATCATGTCACTCACCAATGGAGAAGGCCACTTTTAGTTATTTTTGCCCCAGCACCCAGACAGAGGAGAGAGGTTCCAAAGCAGAGAATCAGGCTTCATGTCACCCACCAATGGAGAAGGCCACTTTTAGATATTTAGGCCCCTGGCACCCAGATGAAAGAGAGATTCATTAAACTTCGGGTTGCCCTGCAAAATAGAAAAAGAAAAGTGCCCTGGTGTACAAGAATATATGGTTAAGGGGAGGTAGTTATAAATGTCTATTCTGCACAAGGGATGGACAGGTCCTGTGGGATCCATGCCTGGTTCATTTTTATGAACGTCAGCTTGCCCACGTTGGCTGTGGACAGGCGGCTGCGTTTGTCAGTAATGACGCCACCTGCCGTGCTGAATATATGTTTAGACAAACATAAAAGGCTAGCTCTGGCCACGTGGAAACTTTGGAGACCCAGAAGTTGAATGGGGCCGAACCATCAGTCAGTACTTGGAGGGGTGTGCACACGTACTGTTCCACCATGTTAGTGAAATGCTGTCTCCTGCTAACACGTTCCGTATTAGGTGTTGGTGCAGTTAGCTTTGGCGTGGTGACAAAATTTTTCCACAACTCTGCCATGCTAACCCTGCCCTCAGAGGAGCTGGCCGTGATACAGCTGCGTTGGCGACATCTCGCTCCTCCTCTGCCTTCGCCTTGGGCTTCCAGTTGTTACCCTGTGACATTTGGGAATGCTCTCAGTAGCGCGTCTACCAACGTGCGCTTGTACTCATCTTCCTATCACGCTGCAGTGCAGGAAGTAAGGTTGGCACATTGTCTTTGTACCGGGGATCCAGCAGGTGGCAACCCAGTAGTCCGCACAGGTTAAAATGTGGGCAGCTCTGCTGTCATTGCGCAGGCATGACATGTGTGCCAGGCTTCCTAGAGATAAGGACAAGCTGTCCTCTGTGGGAGGCGTATCGCCATCGTCCTCCGTTTCCCCCAGCCACGCACCAGTGATGGGCCCGAGCTGCGGTAGGTGCCACAGAATGTGAACGCCGGAAGCGCGCACAGACGGCCCGCACTTTCAGCAGCAGCTCTGACATGTCTGGGTAGTTTATTAAGAAACTTCTGCACCACCAAATTCAGCACATGCGCCAGGCAAGGGATGTGCGTCCAACTGGCTAGTCCCAGAGGTGCGACGAGATTTCGCCCATTATCGCACACCACCAGGTCAGCCTTGAGGCCCACCGGCAGCAACCACTCGTCGGTCTGTTGTTCAATACCCCGCCACAACTCCTGCACGGTGTGGGGCCTGTTCCCCAAACATATGAGTTTCAGAACGGCCTGCTGACATTTTCCCCGGGCTGTGCTGAAGTTGGTGGTGAAGGTGTGTGGCTGACTGGATGAGCAGGTGGAAGAAGAGGAGGAGGAAGCTGAGTAGGAGGAGGAGGCTACAGGAGGCAAAGAATGATGCGTGGGTAGGTGGGAATTTACGCTTTCTCTCCAAGGTTTGTGAGATGGAGAGCTGAACGCTGCCGTTGTAACATGGTGGAGATGCTTGGTGACGGAGGTGGTGGTGTTGGTGGCACATCCTCTGTTTGGTGGGCGGCAGGTGCCAACATTCCTCCCGAGGCGGAGGAAGAGGTGCAGGCAGCAGCAGAAGAGGGAGCAGGGGGAGCCTGAGTGAGTTCCTTGCTTTTAAGGTGTTTACTCCACTGCAGTTCATACTTTGCATGTAGATGCCTGGTCATGCAGGTTGTGCTAAGGTTCAGATCGTTAATGCCTCGCTTCAGGCTCTGATGGCACAGTGTGCAAACCACTCGGGTCTTGTCATCAGCGCATTGTTTAAAGAAGTGCCATGCCAGGGAACTCTTTGAAGCTGCCTTTTGGGTGCTCGGTCCCTGGTGGCGGTGGCCAGTAGCAGGCGAACTCTCTTGGCGGCAACTGTTCTGCTTTTGCCCCCTGCTCCCTCTTTTGGCGCGCTGTTGGCTCGGTCTCACCACTGCCTCTTCCTCTGAACTATGAAAGTCAGTGGCACGATGTCACGGGTATATGCGAACAACAGGAATACAATCAGTGCACAAGCTACTGAGCGGACCCAAACTAGGGAGCATAAAAGGTAACCCCTATCAGACCCTAAGAGCTGTCCCTGCGCTGCTATGCACATGCCCAGACCCTGATGGTGGATCGAGGCCTGCCCACGTACCTAAGGCTGAGTGAGACCTAAAACTTCAGTTCAGATTGAACCCAGGACCGACCTTCTCAGGATGAGCCCTATAAAAAGCCCTGATGAGGCGGGTGGCTTTAATGTCCGTCACCGGAACCCACATCCTCTCCTCAGGACCATAACCCTCCCAATGTATGAGGTACTGAAGAGAACGCGGACAATGTGAGAGTCCACAATTCTGGAAACCTCGAACTCCAGATTGCCATCAACCAAAATCGGAGGAGGAGGCAAAGGGGAGGGTATCGTGGGCTGGACATATGGTTTTAAGAGAGACCTGTGAAAAACATTATGTATCTTCCAAACCTGTGGAAGATCAAGACGGAAGGCAACAGGATTGACGATGGATAAGATCTTATAAGGCCCAATAAACTTAGGACCCAATTTCCAGGGGGGAACCTTCAGTTTAATATTTCTTGAAGACAACCACACCAGATCACCCACATTCAAGTCCGGACCAGACACACGTCTCTTATCAGCCACACGCTTATATTTCTCACTCATCTTTCTTAGATTACTCTGAATCTTTTGCCAAATAGTAGACAAAGAGGAGGAAAATCTCTCCTCCTCAGGAAAACCGGAAGGGCCCCCTCCAGAGAATGTCCCAAACTGCGGATGAAACCCATATGCACCAAAGAATGGTGACTTATCAGAAGAGTCATGACGACGGTTATTCAAGGCAAACTCAGCAAGAGACAGAAATGAACACCAATCCTCCTGATTCTTTGCCACAAAACAGCGCAAATATGTCTCCAGATTCTGATTGACGCGTTCAGTCTGACCATTCGACTGCGGGTGAAAAGCAGAAGAGAAGGACAGCCGAACCACCAGGCGAGAACAGAAAGCCCTTCAGAATCTGGACACAAACTGCGTGCCTCTATCGGAAACAATGTCAGAAGGGATGCCATGCAATTTAACAATGTGGTCGACCAAAGCTTGCGCCAGTGTCTTAGCATTGGGCAATCCAGGGAAGGGTATGAAATGTGCCATCTTGCTAAAACGGTCCACCACCACCAGGATCACAGACTTCCCTGAGGAACGAGGAAGATCCGTGATAAAGTCCATGGACAGGTGTGTCCAAGGACGGGAAGCTATGGGTAACGGGAGAAGGGGACCTGAAGGCCGTGAATGAGGGACCTTAGCACGAGCGCAAGTCTCACAAGCTGCCACAAAACCCTCCACTGACTTACGAAGAGCCGGCCACCAAAATCTCTGAGTAATGAGATCAACAGTGGCTCTACTCCCGGGGTGACCAGCAAGGACAGTATCGTGATGCTCCTTAAAAAGGTTGTGACGTAACTCAAGAGGCACAAACAACTTCCCAGAAGGACAACGAGCAGGTGCCTCTGCCTGGGCAGCCTGGACCTCGGCCTCCAAATCAGGATACAGAGCAGAAACGACTACCCCCTCAGCCAAAATGGGACCCGGGTCCTCGGAGTTCCCCCCTCCCGGAAAACAGCGAGAGAGGGCATCCGCCTTCACATTTTTAATCCAAGGGCGGAATGTGACCACAAAATTGAATCTGGAGAAGAACAGAGACCATCTGGCCTGTCTCGGATTCATATGCTTGGCCGACTCCAAGTAAAAACGGTGATAGGGTGCCTGGCCCCCTCTAACCAATGGCGCCATTCCTCGAAAGCCAATTTAATTGACAATAATTCCCTATCTCCGACATCATAGTTTCTCTCTGCAGGAGAGAGTTTCTTAGAGAAGAAGGCACAGGGTCGCCATTTGGCAGGAGAGGGGCCCTGGGACAAAACCGCACCCACACCCACCTCGGAAGCATCCACCTCAACAATAAAAGGTAAAGAGACATCGGGATGCACTAAGATGGGTGCAGACGCAAAACTTTCTTTAATCTTTAACAGAGGAATAATTCAAAATTAACTTTCTGTAATAGTTAGCAAAACCCAGAAATCGCATCAGTGCCTTCTGATTCTCAGGAAGCTCCCATTCAAGCACAGCACGGACCGTCTCCAGGTCCATGCGAAAACCAGAAGCAGAGAGGAGAAAACCCAGAAATTGAATCTCCGATACCATAAAAACACATTTCTCCAGCTTGGCGTATAATTTATTTTCACGCAGAATCCACAAAACCTGACAAAGGTGATCCTGATGGGTCTTGACATCAGGGTAAAAAATCAAAATATCATCAAGATACACCAACACAAATTTCCCCATTAAATGTTAGAAAATACTGTTAACAAAATGCTGAAAGACGGCCTGAGCATTCATCAAGCCAAAAGGCATAACGAGATTCTCGAAATGCCCCTCAGGGGTATTAAAGGCCGTTTTCCATTTGTCCCCCTCTCTGACCCTGACCAGGTTATATGGCCTCTCAAATCCAATTTGGAAAAAACCTTGGCCCCAACAATTTGATTGAAGAGGTCCGGGATGAGAGGAAGCGGATAGGGATCACGAATCGTGATACGGTTAAGCTCCCTAAAATCTAGGCAAGGTCTTAAAGAGCCATCTTTTTTTTAAACAAAAAAAACCCAGCGGCAACAGGTGATTTTGAGGGACGGATATGCCCCTTACTCAGACTCTCAGAGATATAGGTACGCATAGCGATTCTTTCTGGTTAGGAGAGATTGTACAGGCGTGACTTTGGCAGCTTGGCGCGGGGAATGAGATTAATGGGACAGTCATAATCCCGATGAGGAGGTAGCTCCTGAACACCATTCTCTGAAAATACGTCCGAAAATTCAGAGAGAAATGATGGCACAGTCTTAGTAGTAACCTCTGCAAAAGTCGCCGTGAGACAATTCTCTCTACAAAACTCACTCCATTCAATTATTTGCTTTGCTTGCCAATCAATAGTGGGGTTATGTCTAGTGAGCCAGGGTAACCTCAACACTAGAGGAGTAGGCAATCCGCTTTATCAGGGGCAAGTCGACCCAGCTGCATAGCCTCCTCATTAGAGGGGACCGAGGCAGGATGAGGCCCCTGCACATTGAATGAGTCCGCCCCACTGCCCCTAGGCTGAAAATGGCAGGGAAGAGAAGTCTCCTCTCTTTCTCTAAGGCGCCTGTCAAGGCGTACCGCTAGTGACATGGCAGACTCTAAGGACATTGGTCTCTCATGGAAAGCAAATGCATCTTTTAATCTCTCTGAGAGACCATGACAGAACTGACTCCGGAGTGCAGCATCATTCCAACCTGAATCAGCTGCCCATCTCCGAAATTCAGAACAATAAAGCTCAGCAGACAGTTTGTTCTGGCATAAAGAACGTAAGCTAGATTCAGCCAAAGCAACACGATCCGGGTCATCATATATCTGCCCGAGGGCCACAAAAAATCCATCCACCGATCGAAGGGGGAGTGCCCCCTATGGCAGCGAAAAAGCCCAAGTCTTAGCATTACCCCTGAGCAGGGAGATGATAATCCCCACCCTCTGCTCCTCATCACCAGAGGAATGGGGAAGCAAGCGGAAATGGAGTTTGCAAGCCTCTCTGAAGCGAACAAAATTCTCACTGCCCCCGGAGAACGTCTCCAGAAGTGAGACCTTCGGCTCGCAACAAACACTGATTTGCGGTATTTCTATTTTGGCAATTGAATTTCAACCCAGAACAAAATATATCCTTTACCGGACACTATTAAACTTGGCCAGCCACTGATGGGACACCAGATTTAGGGGATTGCTATTTTGGCGATTGAATTTCACCCCAGAACAAAATATGTCCTTTGCCGGACACTATTTAACTTAGCCAGCCACAGCTGAAACCACAGATTTATGGTATTGCTATTTTGGCAATTGAATTTCACCATAGAAAAAAATATATCCTTTCCCGGACACTATTAAACTTGGCCAGCCACAGCTAAAACCACTGATTTACGGTATTGGTATTTTGGCAATTGAATTTCACCCCATAAAAAAATCTATTCTTTGCCAGACATCAGACAGTATTACACTTGGCTAGCCACATCTGGAACACCAGATTTAGGGGGTTGCTATTTTGGCAATTGAATTTCACCCCTCAATAAAATATAGAAATTTATATCCTGAGTTTCTAGGGGTGACAATTAGCACAGCCTGATGTAGGATATAGCAAAAACAAAAAAAAATATTATTGATGTTTTTTTGGACTTGGTGGCAGCTTGTGCTGGTGCACCACAAGACACAAAATGGCCGCCGATCACCCCAGAAAAAAGTGACAGAAAAACGCTCTGTGCAGGCTAAAATCCAGTGAGCAATTAACTAGCAGAAGTTGAATAATTCACAGCTGTAAATTGATCACTTCACTGCATCCTATTACTACACTAATCGCTTATCTGTTATAATGCCACCAGCAGCACTAAATAATCGCTCAGACAAAATGCTGGCGGCAGGGCATGCCAGTACCTCCAAGGCATAGAGCACCAGTTCGTGCCTAGAGATGAGCGTACACCTGGATGTTCGGGTTCGAGAACTGTTTTGGGCACTAAAAAGGCTGTAAAATAGTCCAGGAAAGGGCTAGAGGGCTGCAAAAGGCAGAAAAATGTAGGTAAATGCACTGCAAACAAATTTGGATAGGGAATTGTAAATAACATAATATAAATAAAAATTAACCAATACCAGTTGGAGAGAGGTCCCATAGCAGAGAATCATGCGTCATATCACCCACCACTGGAGAAGGCCACTTTCAGTTATTTCGGCCCAGCACCCAGACAGAGGATACAGGTCCCACAGCAAGGAATCATGCGTCATATCACCCACCACTGGAGAAGGCCGCTTTCAGTTATTTCGGCCCAGCTCCCAGACAGAGGAGAGAGGTCCCACAGCAAGGAATCATGTGTCATTTCACCCACCACTGGAGAAGGCCACTTTCAGTTATTTCGGCCCCAGCACCCAGACAGAGGAGAGAGGTCCCACAGCAAGGTATCATGCGTCATATCACCCACCACTGGAGAAGGCCACTTTCAGTTATTTCGGCCCCAGCACCCAGACAGAGGAGAGAGGTCCTACAGCAAGGAATAAGGTGTCATATTACCCACCACTGCAGAAGGCCACTTTCAGTTATTTCGGCCCAGCACCCAGACAGAGGAGAGAGGTCCCACAGCAAGGAATCATGCGTCATTTCACCCACCACTAGAGAAGGCCACTTTCAGTTATTTAGGCCCCAGCACCCAGACAGAGGAGAGAGGTCCCACAGCAGGTAATAAGGTGTCATATCACCCACCACTGGGGAAGTCCACTTTCAGTTATTGCGGCCCAGCACCCAGACAGAGGAGAGGTTCATTCAACTTTGGGTTGCACCGCAAGATAATGGTAAAGTTAAAAAAAATGAGGATTCAATAAAGAAGTGCCCCGGAGTACAAGAATACATGGTTGAGGGGGAGGCAGTTATAAATGTCTATTCTGCACAAGGGAGGCACAGGTCCTGTGGTATCCATGCCTAGTTCATTTTTATGAACGTCAGCTTGTCCACGTTGGCTGTGGACAGGCGGCTGCGTTTGTCAGTAATGACGCCCCCTGCCGTGCTGAATACACCTTCAGACAAAATGCTGGCCGCCGGGCAGGCCAGCACCTCCAAGTCATAAAATGCTAACTCTGGCCACGTGGACAATTTGGAGACCCAGAAGTTGAATGGGGCCGAACCATCAGTCAGTACGTGGAGGGGTGTGCAGACGTACTGTTCAACCATGTAAGTGAAATGATGCCTCCTGCTAACACATTCCGTATCAGGTGGTGGTGCAGTTAGCTGTGGCGTGGAGACAAAACTTTTCCACATTTCTGCCATGCTAACCCTGCCTTCAGAGGATCTGGCTGTGACACTACTGCATTGGCGACCTTTTGCTCCTCCTCTACCTTCGCCTTGGACTTCCACCTGTTCCCCTGTGACATTTGGGAATGCTCTCAGGAGCGCGTCTACCAGCGTGCGCTTGTACTCGCGCATCTTCCAATCACGCTCCAGTGCAGGAAGTAAGGTGGGCACATTGTCTTTGTACCGGGGATCCAGCAGGGTGGCAACCCAATAGTCCGCACACGTTAAAATGTGGGCAACACTGCTGTCATTGCGCAGGCACTGCAGCATGTAGTCGCTCATGTGTGCCAGGCTCCCCAGAGGTAAGGACAAGCTGTCCACTGTGGGAGGCGTATCGTCATCATCCTCCGTATCCCCCCAGCCACGCACCAGTGATGGGCCTGAGCTGTGTCGGGTGCCACCCTGCTGTGAACCTGCTTTATTCTCATCCTCCTCCACCTCCTCCTCATCCTCCTCGTCCTCCAGTAGTGGGCCCTGGCTGGCCACATTTGTACCTGGCCTCTGCTGTTGCAAAAAAACTCCCTCTAAGCCACTTCTAACAGACTGGCCTGAAAGTGCTAAAAATGACCCTTCATCCTCCTCCTGCTCTTCCTGGGCCACCTTCTCTTCCATCATCGTCCTAAGCGTTTTCTCAAGGAGACATAGAAGTGGTATTGTAACGCTGATAACGGTGTCATCGCCACTGGCCATGTTGGTGGAGTACTCGAAACAGCGCAACAGGGCACACAGGTCTCGCATGGAGGCCCAATCATTGGTGGTGAAGTGGTGCTGTTCCGCAGTGCGACTGACGCGTGCGTGCTGTAGCTAAAACTCCACTATGTCCTGCTGCTGCTCGCACAGTCTCTCCAGCATGTGCAAGGTGGAGTTCCACCTGGTGGGCAAGTCGCATATAAGGCGGTGAGCGGGAAGGCCGAAGTTCTGCTGTAGCGCAGACAGGCGAGCAGCAGCAGGATGTGAACGCCGGAAGCGCGCACAGACGGCCCGCACTTTATGCAGCAGCTCTGACATGTCGGGGTAGTTGTGAATGAACTTCTGCACCACCAAATTCAGCACATGCGCCAGGCAAGGGATGTGCGTCAAACCGGCTAGTCCCAGAGCTGCGACGAGATTTCGCCCATTATCGCACACCATCAGGCCGGGCTTGAGGCCCACCGGCAGCAACCACTCGTCGGTCTGTTGTTCAATACCCTGCCACAAATCCTGCGCGGTGTGGGGCCTGTCCCCCAAACATATGAGTTTCAGAATGGCCTGCTGACGTTTACCCCGGGCTGTGCTGAAGTTGGTGGTGAAGGTGTGTGGCTGACTGGATGAGCAGGTGGAAGCAGAGGAGGAGGAAGCCGAGTAGGAGGAGGAGGCTACAGGAGGCAATGAATGATGCCCTGCGATCCTTGGCGGCGGAAGGACGTGCGCCAAGGAACTCTCCGTCTGGGGCCCAGCCGCCACTACATTTACCCAGTGTGCAGTTAGGGAGATATAGCGTCCCTGGCCGTGCTTACTGGTCCACGTATCTGTTGTTAGGTTGACCTTGCCACAGATGGCGTTGCGCAGTGCACTCTTGATTTTATCGGATACTTGGTTGTGCAGGGAAAGCACGGCTGTCTTGGAGAAGTAGTGGCGTCTGGTAACAACATACTGTGGGACAGCCATGGACATAGGCTGTCTGTGTCCACCAGCCTGAATGACAGCATTTCAAAGGCCAGTAGTTTAGAAATGCTGGCATTCAGGCCCAGGGCTCGAGGGTGGCTCGGTGGGAATTTAAGCTTTCTCTCCAAGGTTTGTGAGATGGAGAGCTGAACGCTGTCGTGTGACATGGTGGAGATGTTTGGTGATGCAGGTGGTGGTGTCGGTGGCACATCCTCTGTTTGATTTGCGGCAGTTGCCAACATTCCTCCCGAGGCGGAGGAAGAGGCGGAGGCAGCAGCTGAAGAGGGATCAGGGGGAGCCAGAGTGAGTTCCTTGCTTTTAAGGTGTTTACTCCACTGCAGTTCATGCTTTGCATGTAGATGCCTGGTCATGCAGGTTGTGCTAAGGTTCAGAACGTTAATGCCTCGCTTCAGGCTCTGATGGCACAGCGTGCAAACCACTCGGGTCTTGTCGTCAGCACATTGTTTAACGAAGTGCCATGCCAGGGAACTCCTTGAAGCTGCCTTTGGGTGCTCGGTCCCTGGTGGCGGTGGCCAGTAGCAGGCGAACTCTCTTGGAGGCGGCTGTTCTGCTTTTGCCCCCTGCTCCCTCTTTTGCTAAGCTGTTGGCTTGGTCCCACCACTGCCTCTTCCTCTGAACTATGAAAGTCAGTGGCACGACCTTCATTCCATGTGGGGTCTAGGACCTCATCGTCCCCTGCATCGTCTTCAACACAGTCTTCCTCCCTGACCTCATGTTCGGTCTGCACACTGCAGAAAGACGCAGCAGTTGGCACTTGTGTTTCGTCATCATCAGAGACGTGCGGACTGCGATGAGATGGTATTCCCATGTCCTCATCATCAGGAAACATCAGTGGTTGTGCATCAGTGCATTCTATGTCTTCCACCACTGGGGAAGGGCTAGGTGGATTCCCTTGGCAAACCCTGCTAGCAGAGTCTTCAAACAGCATAAGAGACTGCTGCATAACTTAAGGCTCAGACAGTTTCCCTGATATGCATAGGGGTGATGTGACAGACTTGGGGCTTGATGGGCTTGGTTTTCAGTCGCCACCTGTACGCTTTCTGCAGAAGACTGGGTGGGAGATAATGTTGTGAACGTGCTGGATCCACTGTCGGCCACCCAATTGACTAGTGCCTGTACCTACTCAGGCCTTACCATCCTTAGAACGGCATTGGGCCCCACCAAATATCGCTGTAAATTCTGGCGGGTACTGCAACCTGAGGTAGTTGGTTCACTAGGACGTGTGGCTGTGGCAGAATGGCCAGGTCCTCTCCCAGCACCAGAGGGTACACTAACACCACCACGACCGCGTCCGCGTCCCTTACTAGATGTTTTCCTCATTGTTACCGTTCACAAAGCACCACAATAAGAAAAAAAAAATTTGGCCCAATGTATTGATTTCAAATTCAGGCCTTTTTTTACAGGCACCTAACACTATCTACCTATTTATTTATGTAGCGTATTACACTAATCCAGGCACAGAAGTAACTACTGATTTAGGGGAATATCACTTTTAGGGCTAGTATTTAGGCCCTGGATGAAAGGTATCCTTTTATGGACAGATTTAAACTAGGCCTGCAACACCTGGAACACCAGATTCAGGGTATTGCTATTTTGGCAATTGAATTTCACCCCAGAACAAAATATATGTTTTGGCAGACATTATTATAGTTTGCCAGCCACAGCTGAAACATCTGATTTATGGTATTGCTATTTTGGCAATTGAATTTCACCCCAGAACAAAATATAAGTTTTGGCGGATACTATTATAATTTGCCAGCCACAGCTGAAACCACTGATTTATGGTATTGCTATTTTGGCAATTGAATTTCACCCCAGAAAAAAATATACCCTGTTACGGACAGATTTAAACTAGGCCTGCAACAGCTGGAACACCAGATTCAGGGTTCTGCTATTTTGGCAATTGAAGTTCACCCCAGAACAAAGTATATCCTTTGCAGGACACTATGAAACTTGGCCAGCCACAGCTGAAACCACTGATTTATGGAATTGCTATTTTGGCAATTGAATTTCACCCCAGAACAAAATATATGTTTTGGCGGACACTATTATAGTTTGCCAGCCAGTGCTGGGACACCAGATTTAGGGGATTGCTATTTTGGCAAATGAATTTCACCCCAGAACAAAATATATGTTTTTGCTGACACTTTGAAACTTGGCCAGCCACAGCTGAAACCACTGATTTATGGTATTGCTATTTTGGCAATTGAATTTCAACCCTGAACAAAATATATGTTTTGGCGGACACTATTATAGTTTGCCAGCCACAGCTGAAACCACTGATTTATGGTATTGCTATTTTGGCAATTGAATTTCACCCCAATACAAAGTATATCCCTTGAAAGACACTATGAAACTTGGCCAGCCACAGCTGAAACCACTGATTTATGGTATTGCTATTTTGGCAATTGAATTTCACCCCAGAACAAAATCTATGTTTTGGCGGACACTATTATAGTTTGCCAGCCACAGCTGAAACCACTGATTTATGGTTTTGGTATTTTGGCAATTGAATTTCACCCCAGAACAAAATATATGTTTTAGCGGACACTATTATAGTTTGCCAGCCAGTGCTGGGACACCAGATTTATGGTATTGCTATTTTGGCAATTGAATTTCACCCCAGAACAAAATATATGTTTTGGCGGACACTATTATAGTTTGACAGCCACAACTGAAAGCACTGATTTATGGTATTGCTATTTTGGCAATTGAATTTCACCCCAGAACAAAATATATGTTTTTGCGGACACTATTATAGTTTGTCAGCCACAGCTTTGACACCAGATTTATGGTATTGCAATTTTGGCAATTGAATTTCACCCCAGAACAAAATATATGTTTTGGCAGACACTATTATAGTTTGCTAGCCAGTGCTGGGACACCAGATTTAGGGGATTGCTATTTTGACAATTGAATTTCACCACAGAAAATAATCTTTCCTTTGCCAAACAGCAGACAGTATTATACTTGGCTAGCCAAAGCTGGAACACCAGATTTAGGGGATTGGTATTTGGGCAATTGTATTTAACCCCTTAATAAAATATATAAATAGCTATCCTGAGTTTCTAGGGGTGACAATTAGCACAGCCAAGCCCCTGATGTAGGATATAACAAAAAAAACTAGTATTGATGGATTGATGGACTTGGTGGCAGCTTGTTCTGGTGCACCACAAGTCACAAAATGGCCACCGATCACCCCGGAAATTAGGTGACAGAAAAACGCTCTGTGCAGCCTAAAAACCAGTGAGCAAGTTACTAGCAGAAGTTCAATTATTCACAGCTGTAGATCGATCACTTCATTAGGTGCTTTTGCAGACTTTTCACTGCCTAATCTCGCCCTCACAGCAGCTGCGTCCTCTCCCTACACTATTTAGAGCAGTGTGACGTGCGGCGCTACGTGACTCCAGCTTAAATAGAGGCTGGGTCACATGCTTCACTTAGCTAATCACAGCCATGCCATTAGTAGGCATGGCTGTGATGGGCTCTTGGAGCAAGAAGTAAAACGCTAGCTGATTGGCTGCTGTGCAGCCCTTCAGAAAGCGGGAAGAAATCGCCGAACAACAAACCCGAACCCGAACTTTTTTGAAAATGTTTCCTGAACACCCCAAAATTCGGTACGAACCCGAACTATGCACGAATTGTTCGCTCAACACTATTCGTGCCACGTGTCCAGCTTGGACACCCAGTAGTTGTAAGCACTGAGGGATCACTCAGGACGCTGACACGGTCTAGAAATAAGTCGAGATTTGCGTCTCACTGCTCACAGCAAGCAGAGTTTGTTAAATACAGAAAATAACTGTCTGTCACTGGTATTTTTGAATTAAATATATACCGCACACAGTCTAGATATAAGTGTAGATTTGCATCTCACTGCTCACAGCAAGCAGAGTTTGTGGAATACAGAAAATGACTGTCAATGTTATTTGAATTAAATATAGGCCGCACACAGTCTAGATATAAGTGTAGGTTTGCGTCTCACTGCTCACAGCAAGCAGAGTTTGTGGAATACAGAAAATGTCACTAACGGTCACACTGACAAAAAAAAAAAAAATCCCCCAAAACAATTTTGGCTGCCTGCCGCCTCTAACAATAGTCCTTAAAAGGACTTTTAGTTCTTTGAAACATCTTTAAAATGAGTAATTTGTGATCAAATTCGCCATACACTCTCTGTCCCTTCCTAACAGAAGCTCTTCCTGACTCGCAATGAGCCGAACCAGCGTGACCGGGTGCTATATAGCACCCGATGATGCGTTCTGGCCAGCCAATCACCCTAATGCCAGTAGAAAACATGTCTAATGGCATTACAGTGATGGCAATACTTCTGTGCATGTTTAATGGATGCTTAGCAAGCGCCAAACGTGCGGGGGGGGGGGGTGGGGGAGACTCGAGCATGGTGCTCAAGAACATGTGGTACTCGGCCGAGTGCTCAGATCTGCCGAGCATAGCGATGCTCGAGCCGAGCCGGTACTCGGCCGAGCATGCTTGCTCAACACTAGTATAGGGGCCTATTACAATAAAAAAAATATATATACAGTATATACGCATTGCACTGTTGCAGTGATTTCTGTTGAAGTGTATAGGGGCGTATTTCTGTACTTCATGAAATATAGATACGCACTACACTGTTGCAGTTATTTCTGGTCAAAGCGTATAGTGGCCAATTTCAGTGCAAGAAGAAATATATATTTTTAGTGCACTGCTGCAGTTATTTATGTTCAAAGCGTATAAGGCATTATTTCAGTACTTCAAGAAATATATATACAGTTGTGTTCAAAATTATTGGGGGGGGGGGCCCTCTGCGCTCATGTTCCATTGTCATGGCTGCTGGGGAGGATTGGGGTGGCAGGAGAAGTACCAGCTCTATCAGCAGCAGCCTGAGTCTACATAGTGAAGAAACTACTCACCAGAAGCAGAAGCAGGTAGACCTGGAGTAGGACCTGAACCAGCAGGTGGTGGCATACTTGGTGGCCGCAATTCGTAGAGTTTGCCCTAGAAAAGCTGTCCTGCCTGGCCAGTAGTGTGGCATCAGAGCGGGTGTTTAGTGCGGTGGGGGACATAGTTACCCCAAGAAGAACTCTCCTGTCCACCCAAAATGTGGAGAGACTGATCTTTGTCAAGAGGAATCAGGCGTGGAACAGCCAGGATTTCCAACCACCAATTCCTGATGCAACAGACTAGATCATCAATGGTGCACACCAATACTTTGATACAAGAGACCGGTTTCTTCAGACTACCTGCCTCAGCTACTACTTTGATGCTGCAACCCGCCTGAAGCCAAGTGCTCCTTATTTCACCCACCTTCATTAGCGGGTACTGGTATTTCCACCCACCGCCCCATTACCGAGTCACTTTGTGCTCTCCTGATGCAGCTGCTGCTGCCATCTCCAAACTATGTCACCTTGCCAATCTGTGGTCTCCTCATGCTACTGCCATATCCACACTATGTCACCTTGCCACTCTGTGGCCTCCTGATCCTACTGCCACCTCCAAACTATGTCACCTTGTCAATTTGTGGCATCCTGTTGCTACCATCTCCACACTATGTCACCTTGCCACTCAGTGGTCTCCTCATGCTGCTGCCACCCTCAGACTCTGTCATTGTGCCACTCTGTGGCCTACTTATGCTGCTTGCACCTCCACACTCTGTCATTGTGCCACTCTCTGACCTACTCATGCCGCTGCCACCTCCAGACTCTATTATTGTGCCACTCTGTGGCCTACTCATGCTGCTGCTACCTCCAGTCTCAGTCATTGTGCCATTCGCTGGCCTAATTATGCTGCTGCCACCTCCACACTCTGTCATTGTGCCACTCTGTGGCCTACTCATGCTGCTGCCACCTCCAGACTCAGTCAGTGTGCCACTCGGTAGCCTCCTCATACTGCCACCACCACCAAACTCTGTCATTGTGCCACTCGGTGGCCTCCTAATGCTGCTGCTGCTGCCACCTACAGACTCTTTCATTGTACCACTCGGTGGCCTCCTCATACTTCTTTCACCTCCAGACCCTGTCATTGGACCACTCTGTGGTCTCCTCAAGCTGCTTTCAACTCACCACTATGTCATAGGTCCACTCTGTGGACTTGTCATGCTGTTGCCACCCTCCCCACTTCATGACTGGGCAACTATTTTGCCTTTCGGCCTGGATGACATTATGTCATTATGTCAGAAGGAAGGAAAAACAAGATGCACAGCGGATCCTGTCTGTGTAGCAGCTTTAGGGCATTTATGGTCCCATCAGATTGGCTTATGATTAGGTAGCCAAAAGCAGGAGTGTGTAGAAAGCACAGAAGACATGCATATATTACATTCACGTGTCATCTCTGTTTTAGATCCACTCCGGGTTTTTTTTGGCATTAGCAATACTCATGGATTATTGAGCAAATGCTGACCGAGTAAAGGCGTATGCTCCACAGGCATGATCCGTTTTTTGTGGGTTATTGTTCTGACGGTGTAGAGGAAGGCCAAAATAATGATGTCAACACAAACTTACTGCTGACACCCTCTCTACTCTGTCAGGGGGTGCTCTACCTGTATAAGGGTTTAATAGAACACGTTCTGTAGACATGTATGTGGAATAAGCTGACGAGGGTGTAAAAGGAGTGCACTTCTTCTTGACGCTAACATCTACCTGTGAGGCTGAGTTGATATTTGAGTTGTTTGTTCAGTTTTGGCCCCATGACCGCCCACATAAGTGAAGTATGCAGTGATGCCTGTTATCTGCATGTCATATGGACTCACAGTATTATTTCACTACCAAAGCAGACTCCCTATGCGTGTTACTGCAAGGCACAGTGTTCTACACCACTATAAATGCTCTCAGCATCCAGGAAATAGCAATTTTTTTACGTAATTCACCACAAATATAATTGGATGGAACCGAATTTTCCCGGAAAATTTGACGAACCGGCGAATTGAATTTTTTAAAAATTCACTCATCACTAGTCCTAAGTATTAAGTTTAAAAAAAGGATTTTGGTAGTCAAATAAATTAAAAAGCTAGGGTCACTAAATCACCACATGCACAAAATCACAAAAAGTTGCCTGAACATTCAGTCCTTTATTGGACTTGGTCATGAAAGGGTTCAAGAGGTTCTGCAATAATAATTTTAAATGGGCACCAGAAACCTGTCCAAAAATATTAGCAGGACTGGTTGCTTCCACTTGCAGAGCTGCCTATGAGGGGTGTGGAACAGGGTCTCACTACCCACTATGCTGAGGCACTTACATATACTGCATATTGGTGAGTTTTCCCATCAGATTGCTCAGCCATGATAGCATATCATAAACTGGATCTCATCATTATGATGTGTAGTGAGCCCCCCTGTCGACCAACAGCCCCCCCCCCCCTTCACCCGACAGCTCTGGAAGTGGAGGTATCCAGTCCTTGTCACATTCTAGGACAGGTTGCTGGTGGCCATTTTAAATCATTCTTGGATAACCCCTTTAAAGTAAAAACACTGCATTTTCAATGTTGACTCTCTCTGTATACCACTTATATTCTCTTAACATGTACAATTTTTGCTAACATATGCCATAAATGTTAGTTACATATATAAGCAGAAATTCCGATTTTTTTCTTTCCTGAGATTCCTCGTAGATTGAGATTATCCAAACCATATCTATTTTATGTTTGAAATCAAAGAACAGATCCTCATCCATTTGTTCATAGCAATCAACCATGTTTAATTGCCCGTAAACTTCGGCGCAGTATTCTTCACGGACCATTATCACAGGCTCTCCACCCTCAGCGGCCTTTTAATCACCAGAGATGTATCTGCCTGTAAATTATGTAGGATTTTCCTCCTACGAACGAGGTTAGATTACTTCTAGGTTTACCTCTTGAGGATTTTATTCCTCAGTTTTCCTGAAACATTTAGTATGAAGCATGTAAAGCTCTCATCTGAGCTATAACTGACTGAAGGAATATATTTACTTTGTTCTGTACAGAAAAATAATAGTCTATTTACTGAACACCCTCTACCCCAACCTAAAGTTTCACCTTGAAAGAAAAACACCAGTAAATTCAGAGTTCTTCATTTGACTTGATTTTTAATTTTTTTTTTCAACTTCAGTCCATCTGCTTAAAAATATAGTAGCAGAGTTCAATCTCACAAATCTGCCACAATGGCTGTTTTATGTCACAGGTGACACCTAATCCAGTTGCAGTTTTTTTTGGACAGCAGTTCATTAATTTGTGGTACCCTTCTATGAACATCATTGTTTCATTTTCTAACAGTGGACACATGAAAATAGGTTTTTTTTAGTTTGTCTGTAGGTTTTTTGTGGTTGCCCTTGACTTTCTCACCTCTCTCAGTTTCTCACCTCTTTCAGGATTGCAGGTTGTCCTCTTGGAGTGATCATAACAAAATGCTCACTCTAGGGAAATTGGCAACAGTCCTAATTCTCTCTATTTGTAGATAATTTGTTTATCTGTAGATTGGTATACACTCAGGTCTTTAGGAATGCTTCTGCAACCTTTCCTATCTTCATGCATCTCTAAAATATGTATTCTGAGGTTGGCTCAAAGTTTTTTTGCATTGAGGCATAGTTCTCACTGACCAGTTTTTCTTAAGAAAACAAGATTTGACAGTAACCCGGCTTTGTGTGCCTTAATCTAATGGGAGAAGTAGCAGTGAAGTCCACACTTCCAATGTCATCTGATTAATTGAGCACCTTTTGCCAATTCATTCTTGAAAATGTAATTAATAGAGATGAGCAAATCGAAGCTGACAAAGTGGAATTAGACCCAAATTTCAGGAAAAATTCAATTCGCACCGAAGCCGAATTTGCGCACGTTTCGTGGTAACGTATCACATTTTTTTCCTAAAATGGCTGCTGCACATGTGAGGAGATGGAGAAAGGAACTCTGGGAAGGTGGGTTCACCCATAATGCCATGCATGCAGCCAATCAGCAGCCAGCCAGCCCTGTGATGTCACAGCCCTATAAATAGCCTCAGCCATCTTGGATTCTGCCATTTACCAGTGTACTTAGTGCAGGGAGAGACATCTTCAGGCGCTAGGGACAGTGATAAGAAACACTTGATTGTGGTGAAAAAATGATGCAGGGAAAGAATAGGGAGGAATAGTTCCACAGCATTTATGTAGAACAGGGTTCTGTAGGGGGAGGTTACGGACTGGGTGATAAACCGTGGTTCACTGACAGGGGATCCAAATTGCCATTATACAGCTCTGTCATTCCAGCAAACCGTTCATGTTATTGGGGTACAAGTGGTGTTTGATACAGCCATTAATAGGGTTTATTACAAGGAAATATTTCTACAGTATGTCTTATTTGCCCTTGTGCGATGCAGTTATATGTTGTAAAGCCCTTTTTGCCGTGTATTGGTGGCAAAAGATAAATATATTTGCCCTTGTGCGGTGCAGTGATATATTCTAAAGCCCTGTTTGCTGTGTATTAGTGGCGAAACAAAAATATATTTGCCGTTCAGTGTTACCCTTATATGTTGAAAGGCCTTTTGTGTAGTGGAAAAGTGGAAAAAAATTAGGACCTATTTGCCGTTCAGCGGTGCAGTTATGTGATAAAGCCCATTTTGTGGTATGGACTGAATTACGTCTTAGTAACATTTTTAATGTGAAACGTGCTTTTGTTGGGAAAATTGATGGGCAATTGTAGACTTTCTTCTGTATGAACTGAATTCCATCATTCTTTCATTGGTGACATTTTTTATGTTAAACTTTTTTTGAGGGAAAATTGATAGTTGATTGTACACCTCCTTTTGATTTATGGGCCGAATTATGTTGTCATGGATCCTGCAGTAAACATAATGAAGACGCTGATGACAACACACCAGCAGACTTTGCCTTTACCATCTATTCACAATTAAATCAAGCAGCTTCAGTAAGTTGAAAATATTCATGTGGTTTTATCTGCTCTATCTGCATTTGATCTCCACAGCAAACAAGACATGACAGGAGAGCCTCTTCTTTTGATTCCAAGTCCAGTTTCTTAGGATAAGGAATTCCATCAGAATTGTGCATAACATTCTTGCTCCCTGTGCAAAGCCATTACAATAGGACTCCGTAGGCATACACATCAGAGAAAGCTGAAGCTGGTTGCTCCAATTTTAATTCATGAGCAGTAAACAATGGGAAGCAAATAGAGGTGGCTAAACTCCGCTGCTTTGCATCTCTTGTTAAGTCAATGTCTCCAACTATGCCCCTCTGGCGATTTACAGCAAATATATTATTTTCATGTAGGGATCCAAGAATTATGTTTGAGGCATGTAGCATATGCAAGCCATTTTTTTTCAAATATGTTTTTTTTTTATTGATGGATCATTGTACACCTTCTTTTGTTGTATGGACCAATTTACATAGTGGTGAACGGCATCCCCCAACATAGACTGATATGTGACGTTTCCACCCATTGGAATTCCATCCTCCATATGTTGGACCAACTATACGAACAGATAAAGGTTATGAACGATTTCTTGATGATCCAAGCAGAGAGAAGTACTCCCCTGTGTAACCTCGATGTCAGCCAGTGGCAGCTCATGCGTGACACCTGCTGTTTGCTCAGGCTCTTTAACCGCTACAGGACCGCCGCACGCAGGATTGCGTCCTGGCGGCGGCCCTGTAGCTCTGATCGGACGCATCGGCGCGTCATCTCGCGAGACGCGAGATGACGCGAGGACGCGCCCGCACATGCGCAATGCGCGCCATCGGCGCGCTCGCATGTAGTTATACTACAGCCTGCCAGCGCCGATCGTGCGCTGGCAGGCTGTATATGGCAGAAAAAATCGCAGATCAGACGTTGTTCTGTGAACAGCGTCTGATCTGCTTGCTGCCCGCTTCTCTGGTGGTCCCTTTGCTTGGGACCACCAGAGAAAAAATATTAAAGTGCACCAATCACCACACAACCCCCCCACCGCCCCCACCCACCCACCACCCCCTGTCACTGATTAACCCCTGATCTCCCATGTCACCCCCTGATCACCCCCTGTCACCCCCCCTGTCACTGATCACCCCCTGTAAGGCTCATTCAGATGTCCGCATGTGTTTTGCGGATCCACGGATCCGCAAATCCGCGGATCCGCAAAACACGGACACCAGCAATGTGCTTTACGCATTTTGCGGATCCGCACATTGCCAGAACTATATAGAAAATGCCTTTTCTTGTCCGCAATTGCGGACAAGAATAGGACATGTTCTATACTTTTGCGGATCTTCAATTACGGATCCGCAATTACGGATCCGAGCGGGACAAAGTCTGTCCCCATAGAATTGAATGTATCCACATTTCTGTTCCGCAAAATTTTGCGGAACAGAATTGCGGACGCTTGAATGAGGCCTTAGGGTCCCTTAGCAATCGCAGCTTTATAGCTTTTCCCTCTTTTTTTGCACATTTTTTAGAGATTTTTCATCCACATTGATCAATGTGAATGGAAAAATCTGTGACGCTCATTTTTTTCTTTCAGCGCAGAGGCTGAACGGAAAAAATTCTCATTACCCGTATGGTCAATATAAGGAGAATAGCAGAAACTCCTAATTCTGGCCATACATGTAATGATTGCGGAGACCCCTAAAATGCCAGAGCAGTACAAACACCTCACATGTGACCCCATTTTAGAAAGAAGACACCCCAAGGTATTCCGTGAGGGGTATGGTGAGTTCATGTAAAATTTTATTTTTGTCACAAGTTAGTGGAATGTGAGACTGTAAAAAAAAAAAAAAAAAAATACCATTTCCGCTAACTTGTGCCAAATTTTTTTTTCTGTGAACTCGCCATGCCCCTCACGGAATACCTTGGGGTGTCTTCTTTCCACAATGGGGTCACATGTGGGGTATTTATACTGCCCTGGCATTTTAGGGGTCCTAAAGCGTGAAAATCCAAATGCGTAAAAATGTCCTGTGAAATCCTAAAGGTACTCATTGGTTTAGGGCCCTTGCGCATCTTGGCTGCAAAAAGTGTCACTCATGTGGTATCGCCGTACTCAGGAGAAGTAGGGCAATGTGTTTTGGGGTGTATTTTATATATACCCATGCTGTGTGTGAGAAATATCGCTGTAAACGACAACTTTTTAAATTTTTTATTCAAAGTTGTCAATTTACAGAGATATTTCTCTCACCCAGCATGGGTATATGTAAAATACACCCCAAACACATTGCCCTACTTCTCCTGAGTACGGCGATACCACATGAGTGACACTTTTGCAGCCAAGATGCGCAAAGGCCCTAAAACCAATGAGTACCTTTAGGAGGGCATTTTTACGCATTTTCTTCTCACGCTTTAGGGCCCCTAAATGCCAGGGCAGTATAAATACCCACATGTGACCCCATTTTGAAAGAAGACACCTCAAGGTATTCGCTGAGGGGCATAATGAGTCCATGAAAATTAAACTTTTTGTCAAAAGTTAGCGGAAAGGGAGACTTTGTGAGAAAAACAATAAAAATCAATTTCCACTAACTTGTGCCAAAAAAATCTTCTATGAACTCGCCATGCCCCTCACGGATTACCTTGGGGTGTCTTCTTTCCAAAATGGGGTCACATGTGGGGTATTTATACTGCCCTGGCATTTTAGGGGCCCTAAAGCGTGAGAAGAAAATGCGTAAAAATGCCCTCCTAAAGGTACTCATTGGAATTAGGGCCCTTTGCGCATCTTGGCTGCAAAAAGTGTCACTCATGTGGTATCGCCGTACTCAGGAGAAGTAGGGCAATGTGATTTGGGGTGTATTTTTACATATACCCATACTGGGTGAGAGAAATATCTCTGTAAATTGACAACTTTGAATAAAAAATTTAAAAAGTTGTCGTTTACAGCGATATTTCTCACACGCAGCATGGGTATATGTAAAAATACACCACAAAACACATTGCCCTACTTCTCCTGAGTACGGCGATACCACATGTGTGACACTTTTTGCAGCCTGAGTGCGCAAAGGGGCCCTAAAACCAATGAGTACCTTTAGGATTTCACAGGGCATTTTTATGCATTTGGATTCTCACACTTTAGGGGCCCCTAAAATGCCAGGTGAGTATAAATACCCCACATGTGACCCCATTTTGGAAAGAAGACACCCGTAGGTATTCTGTGAGGGGCATGGTGAGTCCACAGAATTTTTATTTTTGGCATAAGTCAGCGGAAATTGTTTTTTTGTTTTTTTATTTGGTTTTTACAAAATCTCATATTCCACTAACTTGTGACAAAAATAAAATTTTACATGAACTCACCATACCCCTCACAGAATACCTTGGGGTGTCTTCTTTCCAAAATGGGGTCACATGTGGGGTATTTATACTGCCCTGGCATTTTAGGGGCCCCTAAAGCGTGAGAAGAAGTCTGGAATCCAAATGCGTAAAAATGCCCTGTGAAATCCTAAAGGTACTCATTGGAATTAGGGCCTTTGCGCACTCAGGCTGCAAAAGTGTCACACATGTGGTATCGCCGTACTCAGGAGAAGTAGGGCAATGTGTTTTGGGGTGTATTTTTATATATACCCCTGCTGGGTGTGAGAAATATCTCTGTAAGCGACAACTTTTAAATTTTTTTATACAAAGTTGACAATTTACAGAGATATTTATCTCACCCAACATGGGTGTATGTAAAAATACACCCCAAACACATTGCCCTACTTCTCCTGAGTACGGCGATACCACATGAGTGACACTTTTTGCAGCCTGGGTGCGCAAAGGCCCAAATTCCAACGAGTACCTTTAGGTTTTACATGGCGGCTCACAATTTAGCCCCGCCCAAAATGCCAGAACAGTAAACACACCCCACAAATGACCCCATTTCGGAAAGTAGACACCCCAAGGTATTCACTGAGGGGCATAGTGAGTCCGTCTGAGATTTTTTTTTTTGCCAGAAGTTATCAGAAATTGAAACTTTTTTTTTTTTTTCTCAGAAAGTGTCATTTTCCGCTAACTTGTGAAAAAAATGAAATGATACATGAACTCACCAAGCCCCTCCGCGAATACTTTGGGGTGTCTTCTTTCTAAAATGGTGTCATTTGGGGGAATTTATACTTTCCTGACATTCTAGCACCTGAAGAAACATGACAGGCGCTCAGAAAGTCAGAGCTGCTTCAAAATGCAGAAATTCACTTTTTTGCACCATAGTTTGTAAACGCTATAACTTTTACCCAAACCAATAAATATACACTTATTGGATTTTTTTTTATCAAAGACATGTAGAACAATAAATTTAGAGAAAAATTTATATAGAAATGCAGTTTTTTTTGAAAAATTTTACAACAGAAAGTGAAAAATGTCATTTTTTTGCAAAAATTTCGGTAATTTTTGATTAATAGCAAAAAAAGTAAAAATGTCAGCAGCAATGAAATACCACCAAATGAAAGCTCTATTAGTGAGAAGAAAAGGAGGTAAAATTCATTTGGGTGGTAAGTTGCATGACGGAGCAATAAACGGTGAAAGTAGTGTAGTGCGGAATTGTAAAAAGTGGCCTGGTCATTAAGGGTGTTTAAGCTAGGGGGGCTGAAGTGGTTAATGAGGCCACGTTATTTGTCAGTCATCAGGACTATGGGATGAGCAACATCATTCCACTGCTTTATGTCCTGGAACAGATGCTGGTAAATCTGGCTGGTCAGGACATGGTGCCGTGGCCGTGAGACATGGTGCCTAGATATCAAGGCCACATGAGCCTTGTGGGGGCTGAACTGGAGGAGGAGAAGGACATTGGAGCACAAGCAATGTGTAGCGAAATGGGTGGTTTTTCTACATAGGTGACAGGAGTAGTCAGAGGAGCTACAGGGTGATGAGGCAAAGGACCCAGACACACTGTGTCACCTTTCCAGTCTGTGGTCTACTCATGCTGCTGCCACCTCCACACTATGTCACTTTGCCACTCTGCATCCTCCTGATGCTGCCGCCACCTCCACACTGTCATTGCGCGACTCTGTGGCCTCCTCCTGATGCTGCTGCTGCCACCTCCACAATGTAATTGTGCCACTCTATGGCCTCCTCATGCTGCTTCCACCTCACCACTATGACATAGGGACACTCTGTGGACTTCTCATGCTGTTACCACCCTCCCCACATCATGACTGGGACACTATTTTGCCTTTTGGCCTGGCTGACTTCATCATTTTTTTTACCTTTTTTCTGATTTGTCAGAAGGAAGGAAAAATGAGACAGCTGTAGCAGCTGTAAGGCCACAAACTTACTGCTGACACCCTCTCCACTCTGTCGGGGGGTTCTCCTTGTATAAGCATTTAATAGAACAGGTTTTGCAGACATCTATGTGGAATCAGCTGACGACTGCGTAAAAGGAGTGCGCTTCTTCTTGACGCTAACATCGACCTGTAAGGCTGAGTTCATACTTGAGTTATTTGGTCAGTTTTGGCCCTGTGACTGCCCAAATAAGTGAAGTGTGCAGAGATTCTAGGAGCGACGCATGTCATCTGCATGTCATACAGACTCTCAGTATTATTTCACTACCAGAGCAAACTCCCTATGCGTGTTACTGCAAGGCACAATACTCTACACCACTATAAAGGCTTTCTTAAGCCAGTAAATAGCCATTTTAACGATATTCACTGCAAATAAATTCGGATCGAACCTAATTTTTTTCAGAAAATTCGGCAAACCGGCCAATCAAATTTTTTAAAAATTTGCTCATCTCTAGTAATTAACACAGATGATCACTTAATTTTTCTTCTTTACATAGGACATGATATGAATGGTACAACTGTTTGTGCACTATTCTGTTTGTTTCTGTTTGTTGATTACTCTGATTTGAATAACAATCTGCCCACATTTTATTAATAATAGATGTGGAAATCAAGGCAATTTCAAGGTGTTCATTCACTTTTTCTAGCCTTAGTATGTGCCTCCATGGTTATGAAGTATGAAAAAACTCTATGTAGTTTAATGTTACAGTTATATGTTCAACTGGCTTAATACATTATATTAATGTCAATCAGCTGGAATTGGCCAACCATCTAATGTGTAGGTGGTTTAGCTGACAGCAATCTAAATAGTACACACAGCCTTACCCTATTCCATCTCCTCTCTTAATTTTCCACCTACAGTACAAGAAGAATTAGCACATGACTGCAAGATGAGACTAGCCTTTGTTTGCTAATGGTAACCCTATAGACACGTAGGTATGCATAGGAGCTATATACACATAATGGTCAGATAATTTTAATCCAATCTATTTTGAAAGTTGCTTACTTTTTTATTTTTTATTCATTGTAGCAATTTAGAAGATGGTTGCAAATGTGTTGAATTGTAGTACTGATGTTTCAACAACAACAAAATATGTTTTACATATTATTAGAGAAAAATGCCTCTAACTTCACTTATGAGCCACTTCTTATTCTCCCTCTGCCCTACTCAATTTACATTCTCATCCAAAAATTGAGCATCTACAACCACAATATAATCAATATGAATCTTTAGTATCAGCTTATTACAAACAATCATAGTATCAAAAAAACTCTAAAATTGCAATATAATCAGGGGAAAAGACATGGATCAGCAACACCTAACCTGACCAATTATGTCACAAATTATTCATAACTCTTCAAGTAACATCCATATATCTTCAAAAACAGTATATCTGTCTGTCAAAAGGCAACATTATTCTCAGTGGGTAGAGAAAGCCTCTAACTAGCAAGCTAAAGTGCAATGTGCAATTTGGTCCGTTCAAAATCCCAAACCATGGGAAGTAAACTGGGGCTCACAGCTCCTACTAAGGCCCAATATTACCTATGTACTGAATGCTATAGCCTATACATATAAGCAGGTTATTAAATTAATGGATAGTGTACTGCAAAAACCATTACCTAGATGTTGTCAGGGAAAATGCCAGCTGATCCTCTCCTCGACGCGCGTTTCGCCGTCTAGCCTTTTTAGAAGGAGTGGTTTAAATGGCACTTAATGGGGTGTTTAAAACATATATCCCAAGCAATAGACTGCCAGGAATGAGGACATGTGACTTAATCTTATTAGTCACATGTCATATCAGTTCCAGGAACAATCTAAGGATTTGATGACAAGATTCCAAGAAATAGGATACAGCAAAAGGCAAATCAAAAAAGGAATGAGCATTGCGAAATATAAAAAAAGAGAACACCTACTACGCCCCAATATAATAAAGAAAGATAAGACATCAAGCCAGGAGACTAGATTAATCACCAACTACAATAAACAATGGAATGTAATTTATTCCATTCTTAACAAACATTGAAAAGTATTACAAACTGATAACAAACTAAGAAAGTGCATTACGGAAAAACCTCTGTTAACAGCAAGAAGATCGACAAACCTAAAAGACATGCTGGTTCAAAGCCATTATATAGCAGAATCAGATTTGAATGAAAGGAAAGGTAAAATTGGCTCTTTTCCGTGTGGATCATGTAAAGCATGCCGTAATATGAAGAGGAGTAGCAATTTCACAAATGTGGGGAACAGCAGAATCTATGATATTCGGAAATATATCTCGTGCTCCCCAACAGGAGTAGTATACCATGCAACGTGCCCATGTGACAAAATCTACATTGGGCTAACGACAAGAGAATTGAGAAAACGAATCCGGGAACATGTACGGGATATAGAAAAGGCAGACAAAGAAGATCTGAGTAAATTAAAAACTATTCCAAAACACTTTAAGTTGTTTCACCGCTGCAACCCAGAGCAATTTAGATTTAAGGGTATCGACATGATTAATCTTGGAATCAGAGGCGGAGATAGAGGTAAGAGTTTAGCACAATTGGAGAGTAGGTGGATATTTCGGTTAGGTTTAATGACCCCACATGGACTTAATGAAAATTTAGGATTCAGTTCTTTCTTATAATGTGTAGTGGTATCTTTTAGGGGTTAGGGTTAAACAATATATTGCATATATTAATGCAAATATTTTTTTATTGTATTTTAGATCAGATCCAATTAGAGAAGAGCCGGTGGATGTGACTGGGTGATAGAGGGAGATAAAGAAAGAAAATGAGGAAAGAGAAAGAAAGAGAGAAATAAAGAAGATAAACAAAGAAAAAATCAAAAGGACTTTCGAATAACCATTGAATTTAATGTGCCTAGTGGGTTGTCATTTACAACTAGAAAAATCTTTTTTATCCCTTTTTTGTATTTTTTATTTTTATTTTTACTGTTATTTTTTATATCTTCATATTTTTTTAAAAAATTGTTTCATAATTATTTACACTTAATAGGCAGCACACAAAAGGATATTAGAAATGTTTGGAATCACCATAAAATGTTTTAATTGGTATGTTTGGGATGCACAATCGTTTATAATAATGATCAAAAAAAATTTTATTTGGTAGATGCACTAAAATACTGGGTAGAGGTAATTATTTTATTTATTTAAATGTGACACACACTTTAATTATGAGCACTTTAGCACTTTATTAACCATTAATTAGAAGAAAGGGATGAATTATTAATGTTGAATAGTTTTCAATATAATATGCACTTGCACTTCAATAATAATATAATATTGGAGTTTCACCATTAAAATACATTTTGGATAGTGTTATATAATAGTGAGGATATATTAAATTCAAATGGATATTTAGGATAATACATTATGGATACCACACATGCCCATAGAGATTTTAAGTCAATAGTGTCATGAAGCAGGTTTTGTTTCTCCCTACAATGTTGACATACTTACCTTTAGAAAGCAGAGTCGAGTGCGCATGACAGTCGCTGAGCGTGTCTTTTTCCCTTGATCCCCATTCTGGTCCACGCGTGAAGGGACGCCCGACGTCTATTCAGTTGGACGCGGGTTTGCCCTTTCTCTGCGTCGGCCTCAGGGTAAGGGCAGAAGCAGTGATCACATGACTTAAGTGACGTGATGAATCTTATGATTAGTCACATGTCCTCATTCCCGGCAGTCTATTGGTTGAGATATATGTTTTAAACACCCCATTAAGCGCCATTTAAACCACTCCTCCTGAAGAGGCTAGACGGCGAAACGCGCGTCGAGGAGAGGATCAGCTGGCATTTTCCCTGACAACATCTAGGTAATGGTTTTTCCAGTACACTATCCATTAATTTAATAACCTGCTTATATGTATAGGCTATAGCATTCAGTACATAGGTAGTATTTGGCCTTAGTAGGAGCTGTGAGCCCCAGTTTACTTCCCATGGTTTGGGATTTTGAACGGACCAAATTGCATGTTGCACTTTAGCTTGCTAGTTAGAGGCTTTCTCTACCCACTGAGAATAATGTTGCTTTTTGACAGACAGATATACTGTTTTTGAAGATATATGGATGTTACTTGTAGAGTTATGAATAATTTGTGACATAATTGGTCAGGTTAGGTGTTGCTGATCCATGTCTTTTCCCCTGATTATATTGCAATGTTAGAGTTTTTTTGATACTATGATTGTTTGTAATAAGCTGATAATAAAGATTCATATTGATTATATTGTGGTTGTAGATGCTCAATTTTTGGATGAGATAGTATATAAATCTGAGTATTCCACATAGGGAGATTTCAAGCTCATTTTTAAGTGACCGATTTGTTTGTTGCCTACTCAATTTACAGTAAAATTCTGCCTTGAGAGATAAGTTAAACTATTAGTGCACTGACTTATCAGATAATACGCTGCCTATTGTAGTATATAGAGAGGGGAGGAGAGAGAAAAATAGTGTGTCTTGTGTAGACACACAAGACACACTATTGCTGCATCTGAGGTTCTGCTACAGAGTAATAATGTAGCTGGATCTCCTCTTCTGTGTGTGTGCTATGTATAGGAGACATCATAGTAGCTAGCCTCCAACCACTAGCTCAGGGAAAACTGACAATTGGAGAGGGAGCCCGCAATGGGGAAAGCTGGAAAAAATGCAGGATACAAGTTATATAAAGGTCAAAAATTGTGTTATTTCTCACGGGCACACAACAGCTTATTCCATAAGTTCACCTGAAATGATAGGTACAGTACACATGAATAACCTCTATCTACAAATGTTCAGGTTCACTAAGGAGTAAATGTTATCAGCCAACAGAGATGACTGAAATTCAATTTGAATCAGATTAACTTTTCTGGGATTAAGTACGAATCGATTAGACACAAATACTTTGCCTGGAAAAGTGTCTCTATCTCGTTGATTCTTTGGAATCTTTGTAATCAAATTACTTAAAATTCAGAATTATAGAATAAAATAAAATACAGTTGGCGAATTCCAAATGTTCAGAATAGATTCGCTCATCTCTTTCAGCTAATCCAGTTATTCAATAGAGGGTGGTAGAGAGCACAGAAAACGGATATGCCTTGGTATAAATTAATTTCGTTTCTCCAGGCAGAACCAGGCAAATAGATTTAGATATAATATCTGAATTTTTGACTTAATTAAAGTAATTTCAGAAAATGTACAATTTTAAATTATAAGTGTAAGTGAATTGATCTTCTTGAAATTACCACTGCACTGCATTTAGACAACAATAGAAAAGCTTAGATAAGTATAGAATGAGGTGTGTGGCAATATTACTACAAATCTACCTTGTAAAAATAATCATTTTATGTCTCCAGTCCGAACTACTCCAGGGATCTTGGTTTCTTTGAATGCAAATTTTTTAAAGAGGCTATGAAATAGAAACTCAAAAGATAGGCCTCAAAATAATCTCAGGCATACACACAGGGAGTGTGATATAATTTATAGGTGATTATAGAGGATGATAAGGATTCTGGAACTGTGATAATGGAGCATTTAGTTTTCTATGTAATCCATTTTTCTTTTACCTATCTTTGTATTATCTGTAACTGTAACTTTTATCCTCTGTTTTTAAATCATATTAAACCGTAAAGCTTAATAGCTGCTGTGTTGTCCTGCTGATGGAACTTGGTTACTAGAGATGAGTGAAGTTCTTAAAAATTAGATTTTTTACAAAAAACATTACTTAGCGAGAAATTACTGTGTCACAAAGCTAATTTCTTGTAAGTAGTAGGCGCAATGATAGGGATTGGCTTTTGCACCGCCCCCTGTCATTGAACTCCTTAGATGCTGCATTCATCGTTGATCATGGCATCTCAGATGAATATTAAGGCCTTTCAGGGGTTAATCAGTTAAAGAAAAATAATTAAATTGTACTTCCCTTTTCAATTTTAGTGGGAAGAGGCTGCCGCGGCCATCTTGCTTGAAGATCCAGTGCAAAATCTTGCGTGGTGCGTAATGCCAGCATGATGTTGGCCAACGTGGTGATGTCATATGTCATTGCCCACGAGATTTTGCACTGGACCTTCAAGCAAGATGGCTGCAGCTGCCTCTTCGTTCTCAAATGAATGAGGTGAGTATGAATTTTTTTTAAAAAATTCACCACCATTTTAGGGAAAATTGATTCACCACCATGAAGACTGAGGAAATTTGGCTTCTAGATAAATTGTATTCCATTTTGAATACTTCGATTACACTACCATTTACCGATATATACTTTGATTACACAGTTAGCCAGCAGTGTATTGGTTAGGCTGTAGTTGCTGCGCAGTGGGTGGAATAGTTCTAGAACAGACAGGAGTCCCAGCAGTTAAGGACGGGATCCCACAGGATAGCGTTCTGTATCTGGCTTTGTATAGCCTAGGGTATTCTGGAGATAGCCTTCTATATCAACCCACAAGGTGTGAGTAGAGAAAGGTGGTGTTTTACATGGTGTGCTGTGACAGTAACCAAGCTTTGTGTACCTTTAATGGGCATAGCACATGAGAAACTCATACTTCCAATCTCAACTCCTTAAATGAAACACTTTTTGACAATTAGCTTTTGGACATAGAATAAATTAAAAATAGCACCACTAAATAGAGATTAAAAATGTACTTAACATAAAAACGTAAGTTAAACAATAAGTAATTGTTCTGATAACACAGAATATCCTTATTTATGATCAATGTAAAACAATTTTTTAAAAAAATTCATTAAAAATACACATATCTTTTTCACTGAAATTGCAAATTAGTGGCCATGAATTTTAATCAAAGCGAAACATACAATATTTACAAAAATAATATCAGTATAATACTTCATAAAATGTTATTACCATTTCATGAACATATAATTACTGCACCAAATGCCGCTGAGGACGCAAATTCTCATTCCAGAAAAGATGAACTTAAAAATGATTTGTCATGGGCAGTTCTGAAATAATTAAACAGATGATTTACTGATCTTCCGGCAAATTAGAATGCAACAAAATGAGTATAGTCAATAAACAGGGTGGAATCTGGGACCACCAACTGCTATTTAGGCGCTATTAATGAAATGGAAATCTCTTTACTGAAACAGCACCAAAATAATGAATAAAAGAGGTTGCATGTGCGAGTAGGAAAACAATACATTTTATTTTCTAGTAGCAGCGAGCATTTCTAATTTTCAGGGTGATTAACTTCTTAAAGGCATTCTTCTCAAGTAGCTATTATGTTATTACTTTGAATTAAAGCTTGAAAACACTTGTTTGTAAAGATAAACAATTAGCAAAGTACTAGGCTGAGTGTGCACAAAAAAGGCAAAGTTTATGCAACATGTTCAAAGGGAATGCCCATTCTTAAACACCCTTTTGAATGTATTAAAGGGGTTTTATGGGATTAAAGATAATGTGTTACCTATGCACATTTTTACTAATTAAAATTACACAGTTAGACATAGTCTTTTTCAAATCTGCTTTTTTTCTCATTTTTTTTATTGTTTCTTGTACAGGATTATGTGGCAGCCATTTTGTTTGAGCTGTTGTCGACAGCATTTAGAGCTGTGCTTTAGAAAAGCCACATGAATCATTTATTTTAGTTGTTATTGGAGAGTTTTCTAGACATATGACCTTACCTAGCCACTGCATTTGTTCTCCCGGCCGAGCTCTGTTTTCCTGGCTTATGTTAACGACATCAAATGCAATGCAACAGCACTCTGCATACACAAAATGCATAAACGAATAAAAAAATATATAAGCTAATGCTATATCACTATATAAATGAATGTAAGTTACTTAGCAAATACATTTTGATCAAAATCATTTGCACCTATCCACCACGGCATGGTGACAACTTTTGGATGGCAGTCTGCACTATATGTTACCTCTGATGATGCCAATTGGCATCCAATAAATTTAGAAAAGGCAGGTTTCACATATATACTGACCCCACTCCATATACCACCTGGTGTAGTGCCAGCAGACCTCAAATGAATACAGGGAGAGAAGGCTTCAGCTTTATACTACACAAATAAACCCCTTAAGGACCCTGCCATTTTTCACCTTAAGGACCAGGCCATTTTTAGCAAATCTGACGTGTCACTTTATGGTAATAACTTTAAAATGGTTTTACTTATCCTGGCCATTCTGAGATTGTTTTCTCGTCACATATGGTACATCATGACAGTGGTAAAATTGAGTCAAAAAATGTCATTGTTATTTATAAAAAAAATATCAAATTTACCAAAAATTTGGAAAAAATTTGCACTGTTCAAATTCTCTATTTTTATAATAGATAGTAATTCCTTCAAAAATAGTTATTACTTTGCATTCCTCATATGTCTATTTCATGTTATTTTTATGTCATTTTATTTTTTGGGGACGTTAGAAGGCTTAAAATTTCCAAAACCCACTTTTTAAGGACCAGTTCAGGGCTGAAGTCACTTTGTGAGGTTTACATAATAGAAACCAACCAAAAAAGGGACCACATTTTAGAAACTACACCCTTCAAGGTATTCAAAACGGATTTTACAAACTTTGTTAACCCTTTAGGTGTCCAACAAGAATTAATGGAAAAAGAAGATAAAATTTCAGAATTTTATTTTTGGGAAGATTTTCCATTTTTATAATTTTTTTCTGTTATCAAAGCAAGGGTTAACAGCCAGATAAAACTCAATATTTTTTGCCCTGATTCTGTTGTTTACAGAAACACCCAATATTTGGTCTTAAACTGCTGTAGGGGAACACGGCAGGGCGCAGAAGGAAAGGAACGCTATATGGTTTTTGGAGGGCAGATTTCACTGGGATAATTTTAAGCTGCCATGTCACATTTGACACATTGAATGCACCCCTAAAGTTGAAACTTCCCAAAAAAATATCCCATGTGGAAACTATGGGATAAGGTAGCAGTTTTGTTGGTATTATTTTAGGGCACATATGATTTTTAGTTGCACTATATTACACTTATTTGTGAGGCTAGGTAACAAAAAATAACTGTTTTGGCACAGTTTTAATTTTTTGTTATTTATAATGTTCATCTGGCAGGTTATATCATGTGGAATTTTTGTATAGCAGGTTGTTACGGACTTGACAATATTAAATATAACTACTTTTTAAGTTGTTTGTTTCAGTTATAATATTAAGCATTTTTCCCCAAAAATATTTTTAGTGTTTCCATATTCTGAAAGCCATAGTTTTTTTTATTCTTTTGGGCGACAGTCTTATATAGGGCTTATTCTTTTCGGTATAAGATGATGATTTGATTGGTACAATTTTAGGGTGCATATGACTTTTTGATCGCTTGGTATTACGGTTTATGTGATGAAAGGTGACAAAAAATTGCTTATTTGACACAGTTTTTATTTTATTTTATTTACGGTGTTCAACTGAGGGGTTAGGTCAAGTGATATTTTATATAGCAGGTTATTACAGACTTTTTTGACACACTTTTTATTTTATTTTATTTACGGTGTTCACCTGAGGGGTTAGGTCAAGTGATATTTTATATTGCAGGTTATTACGGATGCGGCGATACATAATATTTATACTTTTTTATTTATTTAAGTTTTACAAAATAACAGCATTCTTGAAACAATAAACAAATCATATTTTATTGTCTCCATATTCTGAGAGCCATATTTTTTTATTTTTTTTTGGCGACTGTCTTAGGAAGGGTCTCATTTTTTGTGGGATGAGATGACGGTTTGATTGGTCTGATTTTAGGGTGCGTATGGCTTTTTGATCGCTTTGTATTACACTTGTTGTGATGTAAGGGGATTAGTGTTGAGCGAACAGTTCGAGAATAGTTTGGGTTCGTACCGAATTTTGGGGTGTTCGGGACCCGGACCCGAACATATTAAAAAAAGTTCGGGTTCGGGTCCATTGTTCGGCGATTTCTTCCCGCTTTCCGAAGGGCTGCACAGCAGCCAATCAGCTAGCGTTTTACTTCTAACCCTAAGAAGCCATCACAGCCATGCCTACTAATGGCATGGCTGTGATTGGCCAAGTGCAGTATGTGACCCAGCCTCTATTTAAGCTGGAGTCACGTAACGCCGCATGTCACACTGCTCTGATTAGTGTAGGGAGAGGACGCAGCTTCAGTGAGGGCGAGAATAGGCAGGGAAAAGTCAGCAACAGCACCTAATGAACTGATCGATCTACAGCTATGAATGATTCAACTTCTGCTAGTTAATTGCTCACTGTTTTTTAGGCTGCACAGAGCGTTTTTCTGTCACTTTTTTCTGGGGTGATCGGCGGCCATTTTGTGACTTGTGGTGCACCAGAACAAGCTGCCACCAAGTCCATCAATCAATCAATACTAGTTTTTTTTTTTTTTTGCTATATCCTACATCAGGGGCTTGGCTGTGCTTATTGTCACCCCTAGAAACTCAGTATAGCAATTTCTATATTTTATTAAGGGGTTAAATACAATTGCCAAAACATCAATCCCCTAAATCTGGTGTTCCAGCTTTGGCTAGACAAGTATAATACTGTCTGCTGTCTGGCAAAGGATAGATCATTTTCTGTGGTGAAATTCAATAGCCAAAATAGCAATACCCTGAATCTGGTGTCCCAGCACTGGCTGGCAAAGTATAATTGTGTCTGCCAAAACATATATTTTGTTCTGAGGTGAAATTCAATTGCCAAAATAGCAATACCCTGAATCTGGTGTCACAGCACTGGCTGGCAAGGTATAATAGTGTCCGCCAAGACATATATTTTGTTCCGGGGTGATATTCAATTGCCAAAAAAGCAATACCCTGAATCTGGTGTTCCAGCAGTTGCAGGCCTAGTTTAAATCTGTCCGTAACAGGGTATATTTTGTTCTGGGGTGAAATTCAATTGCCAATATAGCAATACCCTGAATCGGGTTTCCCAGCACTGGCTGGCAAAGTATAATAGTGTCCGCCAAAACATAAATTTTGTTCTGGGATGAAATTCAATTGCCAAAATAGCAATACGCTGAATCTGGTGTCCCAGCTGTTGCAGGCCAAGTGTTAATCTGTCCGTAAAAGTGAATATTTTGTTCTGGGGTGAAATTCAATTGCCAATATAGCAATAACCTGAATCTGGTGTTCTAGCAGTTGCAGGCCAAGTGTTAATCTGTCCGTAAAAGGGTATATTTTGTTCTGGGGTGAAATTCAATTGCCAAAATAGCAATACCCTGAATCTGGTGTCCCAGCTGTTGCAGGCCAAGTGTTAATCTGTCCGTAAAAGGGTATATTTTGTTCTGGGGTGAAATTCAATTGCCAATATAGCAATACCCTGAATCTGGTGTTCCAGCAGTTGCAGGCCAAGTGTTAATCTGTCTGTAAACTGGTATATTTTGTTCTGGGGTGAAATTCAATTGCCAAAATAGCAATACCCTGAATCTGGTGTCCCAGCACTGGCTGACAAAGTATAATAGTGTTCGCCAAAACATATATTTTGTTCTGGGGTGAAATTCAATTGCCAAAATAGCAATACCCTGAATCTGGTGTCCCAGCTGTTACAGGACAATTGTTAATCTCTCCTTAAAAGGATATATTTTGTTCTGGGGTGAAATTAAATTGCCAAAATAGCAATACCCTGAATCTGATGTCCCGGCTGTTGCCGGCCAAGTGTTAATCTGTCTGTAAAAGGGTATATTTTGTTCTGGGGTGAGATTCAATAGCCAAAATAGCAATACCCTGATTCTGGTGTTTCAGCAGTTGCAGGCCTAGTTTAAATCTGTCCATAACAGGGTATATTTTGTTCTAGGATGAAATTCAATTGCCAATATAGCAATACGCTGAATCTGGTGTCCCAGCACTGGCTGGCAAAGTATAATAGTGTCCGCCAAAACATATATTTTGTTCTGGGGTGAAATTCAATTGCCAAAATAGCAATACCCTGAATCTGGTGTCGCAGCTGTTGCAGGCCAAGTGTTAATCTGTCCGTAAAAGGGTATATTTTGTTCTGGGGTGAATTTCAATAGTCAAAATAGCAACACCCTGAATTTGGTGTCCCAGCACTGGCTGGCAAAGTATAATAGTGTCCGCCGAAACATATCTTTTGTTCTGGGGTGAAATTCAATTGCCAAAATAGCAATATGCTGAATCTGGTGTCCCAGCTGTTGCAGGCCGAGTGTTAATCTGTCCGTAAAAGGGTATATTTTATTCTGGGGTGAAATTCAATTGCCAATATAGCAATACCCTGAATATGGTGTTCCAGCATTTGCAGTCCAAGTGTTAATCTGTCAGTAAAAGGGTATATTTTGTTCTGGGGGGAAATTCAATTGCCAAAATAACAATACCCTGAATCTGGTGTCCAAGCACTGGCTGGCAAAGTATAATAGTGTCCGCCAAAACATATATTTTGTTCTGGGGTGAAATTCGATTGCCAAAATAGCAATACCCTTAATCAGGTGTCCCAGCTGGTGCAGGCCAAGTGTTAATCTGTCCGTAAAAGGGTGTATTTTGTACTGGGGTGAAATTCAATTGGCAATATAGCAATACACTGAATCTGGTGTTCCAGCTGTTGCATGCCAAGTGTTAATCTGTCCGTAAAAAGGGTATATTTTGTTCTGGGGTGAAATTCAATTGCCAATATAGCAATACCCTGAATCTGGTGTTCCAGCATTTGCAGTCCAAGTGTTAATCTGTCAGTAAAAGGGTATATTTTGTTCTGGGGTGAAATTCAATAGCCAAAATAGCAATACCCTGAATCTGGTGTCCCAGCACTTGCTGGCAAAGTATAATAGTGTCCGCCAAAACATATATTTTGTTCTGGGGTGAAATTCAATTGCCAAAATAGCAATACCCTGAAACTGGTGTTCCAGCAGTTGCAGGCCAAGATTCATAGTGTCCGCCAAAACATATATTTTGTTCTGGGGTGAAATTCAATTGCCAAAATAACAATACCCTGAATCTGGTGTTCCAGCAGTTGTAGGCCAAGTGTTATTCTGTCTGTAAAAGGGAATATTTTGTTCTGGGGTGAAATTCAATTGCCAATATAGCAATACCCTGAATCTGATGTTCCAGCTGTTGCAGGCCAAGTGTTAATCTGTCCGTAAAAAGGGTATATTACACTCAAGGTGTATATACAAGTGTTGAGAGGGTCATCCTCAATAACTTCACACGCTACCGTGCATCTCCCATTGTATTTCTGTCCGTTAAAGGGTATATTACACAAAGTGTTAAAATACAATTGCTGAAGGCATAATCCTACATATTTTTTCACACGCTACTGTGCATCTCGAAGTGTAAATCTGTCCATGAAAGGATACCTTTCATCCAGGGCCTTAAATACTAGCCCTAAAAGAGATATTCCGCTAAATCAGTTGTTACTGCTGTGCCTGGATTAGTGTAATACGCTACATAAATAAATAGTCAGATAGTGTTAGTTGCCTGTTAAAAAAGGCCTGAATTTGAAATCAATACATTAGCCAAATATTTTATTTCTTTTTGTGGTCCTTGGTGAACGGTAACAATGAGGAAAACATCTACTTAGGGACACGGACGTGGTCATGGTGGTGTTAGTGTACCCTCTGGTGCTGGGATAGGACGTGGCCCTTCTGCCACAGCCACACGTCCTAGTGAACCAACTACCTCAGGTTCTTTTCTAAGGATGGTAAGGCCTGAGCAGGTACAGGCGCTAGTCAATTGGGTGGCCGACAGTGGATCCAGCACGTTCACAACATTATCTTCCACCCAGTCTTCTGCAGAAATCGCACAGGTGCCGTCTGAAAACCAAGCCCATCATTCTGTCACATCACCCCCATGCATATCAGGGAAACTGTCTGAGCCTTAAGTTATGCAGCAGTCTCTTATGCTGTTTGAAGACTCTGTTGGCAGGGTTTCCCAAGGGAATCCACCTAGCCCTTCCCCAGTGGTGGAAGACATAGAAAGCACTGATGCACAACCACTGATGTTTCCTGATGATGAGGACATGGGAATACCACCTCATCGGAGTCTGCACGTCTCTGATGATGACGAAACACAGGTGCCAACTGCTGCGTCTTTCTGCAGTGTGCAGACCGAACAGGAAGTCAGGGAGGAAGACTGTGTGGAAGACGATGCAGGGGACGATGAGGTCCTAGACCCCACATGCAATGAAGGTCGTGCCACTGACTTTCATAGTTCAGAGGAAGAGGCAGTGGTGAGAGCGAGCCAACAGCGTAGCAAAAGAGGAAGCAGGGGGCAAAAGGAGAACAGCCGCCGCCAAGAGAGTTCGCCGGCTACTAGCCACCACCACCAGGGACCGAGCACCCCAAAGGCAGCTTCAAGGAGTTCCGTGGCATGGCACTTCTTTAAACAATGTGCTGACGACAAGACCCGAGTGGTTTGCATGCTGTGCCATCAGAGCCTGAAGCGAGGCATTAACGTTCTGAACCTTAGCACAACCTGCATGACCAGGCATCTACATGCAAAGCATGAACTGCAGTGGAGTAAACACCTTAAAAGCAAAGAACTCACTCTGGCTGCCCCTGCTCCCTCTTCTGCTGCTGCCTCGGTCTGTTCCTCCGCCTCGGGAGGAACGTTGGCACCTGCCGCCCACCAAACAGAGGATGTGCCACTGACACCACCACCTGCGTCACCAAGCATCTCCACCATGCAGCGTTCAGCTCTCCATCTCACAAAACTTGGAGAGAAATCATAAATTCCCACCTAGCCACCCTCCAGCCCTGGGCCTGAATGCCAGCATTTCTAAACTCCTGGCCTTTGAAATGCTGTTATTTAGGCTGGTGGACACAGACAGCTTCAAACAGCTGATGTCCATGGCTGTCCCACAGTATGTTGTCCCCAGCCGCTACTACTTCTCCAAGACAGCTGTGCCTTCCCTGCACAACCAAGTATCCGATAAAATCAAGTGTGCACTGCGCAACGCTATCTGTGGCAAGGTCCACCTAACCACAGATACGTGGACCAGTAAACATGGCCATGGACGCTATATCTCCCTAACTGCACACTGGGTAAATGTAGTGGCGGCTGGGCCCAAGGCGGAGAGTTCCTTGGCACACGTGCTTCCGCCACCAAGGATCGCAGGGCATCATTCTTTGCCTCCTGTAGCCTCCTCCTCCTACTTGGCTTCCTCCTCCTCTGCTTCCACCAGCTCATCCAGTCAGCCACACACCTTCACCACCAACTTCAGCACAGCCCGGGGTAAACGTCAGCAGGCCATTCTGAAACTCATATGTTTGGGGCACAGGCCCCACACCGCGCAGGAGTTGTGGCGGGGTTTTGAATAGCAGACCGACGAGTGGTTTCTGCCGGTGGGCCTCAAGCCCGGCCTGGTGGTGTGCGATAATGGGCGAAATCTCGTCACAGCTATGGGACTAGCCGGTTTGACGCACATCCCTTGCCTGGCGCATGTGCTGAATTTGGTGGTGCAGAAGTTCATTCACAACTACCCCGACATGTCAGAGCTGGTGCATAAAGTGCGGGCCGTCTGTGCGTGCTTCCGGCGTTCACATCCTGCCGCTGCTCGCCTGTCTGCGCTACAGCGTAATTTCGGCCTTTTCGCTCACCGCCTCATATGCGACGTGCCCACCAGGTGGAACTCCACCTTGCACATGCTAGAGAGACTGTGCGAGCAGCAGCAGGCCATAGTGGAGTTTCAGCAGCAGCACGCATGCATCAGTCCAACTGCGGAACAGCACCATTTCACCACCAATGATTGGGCCTCCATGCGAGACCTGTGTGCCCTGTTGCGCTGTTTCGAGTACTCCACCAACATGGCCAGTGGCGATGACACCGTTATCAGCATTACAATACCACTTCTATGTCTCCTTGAGAAAACGCTTAGTGCAATGATGGAAGAGGCGGTGGCCCAGGAGGAGGAGGAGGAGAATGAGGCGTCATTTTTACCACTTTCAGGCCAGTTTGTTAGAAGTGGATCAGAGGGAGGATTTTTGCAACAGCAGAGGAGAGGTTCAAATGTGGCCAGCCAGGGCCCACTACTGGAGGACGAGGAGGATAAGGAGGAGGTAGAGGAGGTTGAGGATGAAGCAGGTTCACAGTGGGGTGGCACCCGACACAACTCAGGCCCATCACTGGTGCGTGGCTGGGGGGATACGGAGGATGATGACGATACGCCTCCCACAGAGGACAGCTTGTCCTTACCTCTGGGGAGCCTGGCAAACATGAGCGACTACATGCTGCAGTGCCTGCGCAATGACAGCAGAGTTGCCCACATTTTAACGTGTGCAGACTACTGGGTTGCCACCCTGCTGGATCCCCGGTACAAAGACAATGTGCCCACCTTACTTCCTGCACTGGAGCATGATAGGAAGATGCGCGAGTACAAACGCACGCTGGTAGACGCGCTCCTGAGAGCATTCCCAAATGTCACAGGGGAACAGGTGGAAGCCCAAGGCAAAGGCAGAGGAGGAGCAAGAGGTCGCCAACGCAGCTGTGTCACGGCCAGCTCCTCTGAGGGCAGGGTTAGCATGGCAGAAATGTGGAAAAGTTTTGTCTCCATGCCACAGCTAACTGCACCACCACCTGATCCGGAACGTGTTAGCAGGAGGCAGCATTTCACTAACATGGTTGAACAGTACGTCTGCACACCCCTCCACGTACTGACTGATGGTTTGGCCCCATTCAACTTCTTGGTCTCCAAATTGTCCACGTGGCCAGAGTTAGCATTTTATGCCTTGGAGGTGCTGGCCTGCCCGGCGGCCAGCGTTTTGTCTGAACGTGTATTCAGCACAGCAGGGGGCGTCATTACTGACAAACGCAGCGCCTGTCCACAGCCAACGTGGACAAGCTGACGTTCATAAAAATGAACCAGGCATGGATCCCACAGGACCTGTCCCTCTCTTGTGCAGAAGAGACATTTATAACTACCTCCCCCTCAACCATGTATTCTTGTACTCCGGGGCACTTCTTTAATGAATCCTCATTTTTTTAACTTTACCATGATCTTGCGGTGCAACCCAAAGTTGAATGAACCTCTCCTCAATCTGGGCGCCGGGGCCTAAATAACTGTAAGCGGCCTTTTACAATGGTGGGTGACATGAAGCCTGAACCTCTGCCATGCAACCTCTCTCCTCTGTCTGGGTGCCGTGGGCTAAATATCTGGAAGTGGCCTTCTCCAGTGGTGAGTGATATGACGCCTTATTCCTTGCTGTTGGACCTCTCTCCTCTGTCTGGGTGCTGGGGCCTAAATATTTGGAAGTGGCCTTCTCCAGTGGTGAGTGATATGATGCCTTATTCCTTGCTGTGGGACCTCTCTCCTCTGTCTGGGTGCTGGGGCCTAAATATCTGGAAGTGGCCTTTTTCAGTGGTGTGTGAAATGACACATGATTCCTTGCTGTGGGACCTCTCTCCTCTGTCTGGGTGCTGGGGCCGAAATAACTGAAAGTGGCCTTCCCCAGTGGCGGGTGATATTACGCATGATTCTCTGCTATGGGACCTCTCTCCTCTGTCTGGGTGCTAAATATCTGTAATTGACCTCCTTCAGTGGTGGGTGATATGACACCTTATTCCTTGATGTGGGACCTCTCTCCTCTGTCTGGGTGCTGGGGCCTAAATAACTGAAAGTGGCCTTCTCCAGTGGTGGGTGATATGACGCATGATTCCTTGCTGTGGGACCTCTCTCCTCTGTCTGGGTGCTGGGGCCGAAATAACTGAAAGTGGCCTTCTCCAGTGGTGGGTGATATGACGCATGATTCCTTGCTGTGGGACCTCTCTCCTCTGTCTGGGTGCTGGGGCCGAAATAACTGAAAGTGGCCTTCTCCAGTGGTGTGTGGTATGACGCATGATTCCTTGCTGTGGGACCTCTCTCCTCTGTCTGGGTGCTGGGGCCTAAATATCTGAAAGTGGCCTTCTCCAGTGGTGGGTGATATGACGCCTTATACCTTGCTGTGGGACCTCTCTCCTCTGTCTGGGTGCTGGGGCCTAAATGTCTGGAAGTGGCCTTCTCCAGTGGTAGGTGATATGACGCCTTATTCCTTGCTGTGGGACCTCTCTCCTCTGTCTGGGTGCTGGGGTCGAAATAACTGAAAGTGGCCTTCTCCAGTGGTGGGTGATATGACGCATGATTCCTTGCTGTGGGACCTCTCTCCTCTGTCTGGGTGCTGGGGCCGAAATAACTGAAAGTGGCCTTCTCCAGTGGTGGGTGATATGACGCATGATTCCTTGCTGTGGGACCTCTCTCCTCTGTCTGGGTGCTGGGGCCGAAATAACTGAAAGTGGCCTTCTCCAGTGGTGTGTGGTATGACGCATGATTCCTTGCTGTGGGACCTCTCTCCTCTGTCTGGGTGCTGGGGCCTAAATATCTGAAAGTGGCCTTCTCCAGTGGTGGGTGATATGACGCCTTATACCTTGCTGTGGGACCTCTCTCCTCTGTCTGGGTGCTGGGGCCTAAATGTCTGGAAGTGGCCTTCTCCAGTGGTAGGTGATATGACGCCTTATTCCTTGCTGTGGGACCTCTCTCCTCTGTCTGGGTGCTGGGGTCGAAATAACTGAAAGTGGCCTTCTTCAGTGGTGGGTGATATGACGCCTTATTTCTTGCTGTGGGACCTCTCTCCTCTGTCTGGGTGCTGGGGCCGAAATAACTGAAAGTGGCCTTCTCCAGTGGTGGGTGATTTGACGCATGATTCCTTGCTGTGGGACCTCTCTCCTCTGTCTGGGTGCTGGGGCCTAAATGTCTGGATTTGGCCTTCTCCAGTGGTGAGTGATATGACGCCTTATTCCTTGCTGTGGGACCTCTCTCCTCTGTATGGGTGCTGTGGTCTAAATATCTGAAAGTGGCCTTCTCCGGTGGTGGGTGATATGACGCCTTATTCCTTGCTGTGGGACCTCTCTCCTCTGTCTGGGTGCTGGGGCCTAAATATCTGGAAGTGGCCTTCTCCAGTGGTGAGTGATATGACGCCTTATTCCTTGCTGTGTGACCTCTCTCCTCTGTCTGGCTGCTGGTGCCTAAATATCTGGAAGTGGCCTTCTCCAGTGGTGTGTGATATGACGCCTTATACCTTGCTGTGGGACCTCTCTCCTCTGTCTGGGTGCTGGGGCTGAAATAACTGAAAGTGGCCTTCTCCAGTGGTGGGTGATATGACGCATGATTCCTTGCTGTGGGACCTCTCTCCTCTGTCTGGGTGCTGGGGCCGAAATAACTGAAAGTGGCCTTCTCCAGTGGTGTGTGATATGACGCATAAAAAAACTTTGCTCAATTGAGCTCAATTCACCACTTTTACCCTTAATATTTAAATCAGTAAAACTTCACTTTTATTAGTAGTTCTCTAAAAATGTTTGTGAGTTTTGACACACTTGTTAAAACTACTGCTCGAATTTGCACACTGCTATCGCTGGGTTGCTAGTGGTAACGGAGGGTGTGCACTACCCTCCTAACCTTCCCACAAGTTTGCAATCAGTGTATAACTACCTGCCTGACTAATCCTGCAGGGTACTCGGTGCTGTGAACATACACCCTAAAGTAAATAACTGTTTCCTACTGTTTCCTACTCAGTGTTTAGCAACTCGAGCAGAGCTAAAACCAACAGATTCTGTCCCCCAACATGTTTCACCAGATAAACTGGCGTCTTCAGGGAAAGGACAGACTGTCCTTTCCCTGAAGACGCCAGTTTATCTGGTGAAACATGTTGGGGACAGAATCTTTGGTTTTAGCTCTGCTCGAGTTGCTAAACACTGAGTAGGAAACAGTAGGAAACAGTTATTTACTTTAGGGTGTATGTTCACAGCACCGAGTACCCTGCAGGATTAGTCAGGCAGGTAGTTATACACTGATTGCAAACTTGTGGGAAGGTTAGGAGGGTAGTGCACACCCTCCGTTACCACTAGCAACCTGTGCGATAGCGGTGTGCAAATTCGAGCAGTAGTTTTAACAAGTGTGTCAAAACTCACAAACATTTTTAGAGAACTACTAATAAAAGTGAAGTTTTACTGATTTAAATATTAAGGGTAAAAGTGGTGAATTGAGCTCAATTGAGCAAAGTTTTTTTGTTGCTATGGAACCCTCCCTTAATAGGGTCTCTAGTTTTTTTGTATTTGATATGACGCATGATTCCTTGCTGTGGGACCTCTCTCCTCTCTCTGGGTGCTAGGGCCTCAATAACTGAAAGTGGCCTTCTCCAGTTGTGGGTGATATGACACCTTATTCTTTGCTGTGGGACCTCTCTCCTCTGTCTTGGTGCTGGGGCATAAATATCTGGAAGTGGCCTTTTCTAGTGGTGGGTGATATGACGCATGATTCCTTGCTGTGGGACCTCTCTCCTCTGTCTGGGTGCTGGGGCCTAAATATCTGGAAGTGGCCTTCTCCAGTGGTGGGTGATATGACGCCTTATTCCTTGCTGTAGGACCTCTCTCATCTGTCTGGGTGCTGGGGCCTAAATAACTGAAAGTGGCCTTCTCCAGTGGTGGGTGATTTGACGCATGATTCTCTGCTATGGGACCTCTCTCCAATTGATATTGGTTAATTTTAATTTATTTTATTTTATTTTTAATCATTTCCCTATCCACATTTGTTTGCAGGGCATTTACCTACATTTTGCTGCCTTTTGCAGCTCTCTAGCCCTTTCCTGGACTATTTTACAGCCTTTTTAGTGCCCAAAAGTTCGGGTCCCCATTGACTTCAATGGGGTTGGGGTTCGGGATAAAGTTCGGGTCGAGTTCGGATCCCGAACCCGAACATTTTCGGGAAGTTCGGCCGAACTTCTCGCACCCGAACATCCAGGTGTTCGCTCATCTCTAATTGGGACAAAAAAAGGCTTTTCACCTGAGGGGTTAGGTAATGTGATATTTTTATAGAAAAGATCATTACGGACGTGGCAATACCTAATATGTATATATTTTTATTTATTTAATTTTTACACAATTATATCATTTTTTAAACAAAAAAAATGTTTTAGTTTCTCCATAGTCTCCACATTTTTTGGGCGGTTGTCTTAGGTAGGGTATCATTCTTGCGGGATGAAATGACGGTTTCATTGGCACTATTTTGGGTGCATATGACTTTTTGATCGCTTGCTATTACGCTTTTTGTGATGTAAGGTGACAAAAAATTGTTTTTTTGACACAATGTTATTTTATTTTTTTAAGTGTTCACCTGAGGGGTTAGATCATGTGTTATTTAAATATAGCAGGTTGTTACGGGCTCGGCGATACTTAATATGTATACTTTTTTATTTATTTAAGTTTTACACAATAACAGCATTTTTAAAACTAAAAAAATCATGTTTTAGAGTCTCCATAGTATGAGAGCCATAGTTATTTTTTTATTTTTTAGGTGATTGTCTTAGGTAGGGGTCTCATTTTTGTGGGATGAGGTGACGGTTTGATTGGTGATTGTCACTTGGTGACAAATATAAATACAGCGGCCATCTTACAGTCAGACATTTTCCAGCATTCAGAGTGCAAGGACAGACGTGTGAAGGCGCTAGGGACAGCAAGTGAAAAAACAATTGTGGAAATAAAAAAGACTGAAAAAAACGATTTATAAGTGCAGGGAAATAATAGGGAGGAATCATTTCACAGCATATTAGTGCAGGGAGAGACGTCAGAAGGTGCTAAGGACATTGATAAAAAAGTGATTTACAAGTGCATGGAAATATTATTTGGGGATCGAAATAGTCATTAGACAGCTCTGTTATTCCAGCTTTTTGTTATTGGTCTGCAAGTGTTATTTTGAAAAGCTTGGCTTATATCTTAGTATCTTATTCAGTACTTCAAGAAAAATATATATTCCCAGGTCACTTCTGCAGTTATTTCTGGTGAAAGCGTGGAGAGGTGTATTTCAGTAAAACAAAGAAAATATATACACACTGCACTGTTGCAGTTATTTCTGGTGAAAGCGTATAGTGGCCTATTTCAGTCCAACATGAAATATATATTCTCAGATTACTTCTGCATTTATTTCTAGTGAAAGTGTGAGGAGGTGTATTTCAGTAAAAAAATAAAAATATATTCCCACTGCACTGTTACAGTTATTTCTGGTGGAAGCATATAGTGGCCTATTTCAGTCCAACAAGAAATATATACTGTATTCTCAGGTCACTTCTGCAGTTATTACTGGTGAAAGCATAGAGAGGCGTATTTCAGTAAAATATACATATATATATACGCACTGCACTGTTGCAGTTATTTCTGGTGAAAGCGTATAGTGGCCTATTTTAGACCAACAAGAAATATATATATTATCCGGTCACTTCCGCAGTTTTTTCTGGTGAAAGCATAGAGAGGCATATTTCAGTGAAAAAAAGAAAAATATGTATGCACTGCACTGTTGCAGTTTTTTCTGGTAAAAGCATATAGGGGTGCATTTTATAACAACAAAAAAATATATATATTCTCAGTGCATTTCTGCTGTTATTTGTGGCGAAAGCGTTTAGTGGCCTATTTTAGTCCAAAAAGAAAAATATATTTGTCGATTTTAGGGGAGTTTTAATTTCCGTTTAATTTGTTTAGTTCAGCTATAAGTATGTCAGGCAGAGAACTGCCAGGCCATGCACAGAGGAGTGGAAAAGGCCTAAATGTTTCTGGCGCAAGCAGAGGTCGCAGCAGAGTAAGGTGCTGTGGCAGCAGTAGTTGCAGCGAGAGGCCTGAGCTCCTCATGTCATCTACCGGTCGTGTCTTTACCAGCAACTCAGCGGGTCTTGATTGGTTAACTTGGTCATCCACGTCATCCCAAGTGACATCAGACACCCTCAGCCAACAGTTGATAGATTTGTCAGATACAACCTAGTTGGCATGGCCCAGGAGCAGGCCCTGTGCCCTCACTTGCCCTCACTGCGAGAAGTACTACATGCAGTGGGCTCAGTTTCACTTTTCAGTGAGGAAGAGCTAAAAGAGGACAGTTAGAAGTTACTGTTTAGCCAAGATGTGGAGGAGACATCCGCCGCCTCCTCCACTAGGCGTGCAAGTAGTGATGATGAGAGTGGCATGGAAGCTTGTGTTGCGAGTGATCAGGCTCCTGACCCAGAGGCCGTTGAGGAGGACATCAGTGATGTGCAGACACTACTCAATGATGATGAAGTCAATCGCACTTTGGAGCTGGGTGAAGAAGGGGCTTCGTCATCATCAGGAGAAGAGGGTGGCAGCTTGCCCGCCAGGCAGCGGCTGAGCCAGCAAGTCGCTAGCGTGGCTGGGAGTCAGCATGGCGGCAGCAGTGGGAGGTCAGGGTAGACCACCTGCTTTGCAGCAGCCAACCTGCCCGGAAAGGAGTGGTGCATGGGTTCACGGAAGTAGCCGCGTTAGCAGTCAGCCAGTGAGTAGTGTTGGGGGGACAATTAGGTACTCGGCGGTGTGACATTTTTTTTGTGAAGCCACCGGAGGAGATTAGAGTCACCATATGTCGAATATGTGAGCAGAAGGTGAAGCGTGGCCAGGGTGCCAATGTTGGCACCATGGCCCTGCGTTAACATATGCAGCGACACCATCAAGTGGCCTGGGAAAACTCCGATGGCTCCGATGTGGTGGTCCAGCCTGCCGCATCTACCGCTAGTACTACATCACCCAGTGGCATGCACCCAATTTGTCAGTCAAGGCTCCACCACCTCAGCCGAAGGGAGCTGTCTGTCAATCCTATTTTCTGCTGGTCCAGATGCTCCTGCTCCTACTGCTTTACAGTTATTCCATCAGCAATCGATCACCAAAACGAGACAACAGTATGGGTGTACACTTCCAATGGCGCAGAATCGAATGTGGTCCTGTATAAGTTGCTGGTGCTTTAGTCCCTCCCTTTCCAAGTGGTGGACTCTGCACCTTTCAGAGATGATGGCTTATGCCGAGCAGAGGAGGAAAGTACCAAGCCGCCATCTCTTTGCGAAAAAGGCAGTACCAGCCCTGCACACACATGTAGAACAGAAGGTGGACCAGTTATTAAACTTGTCGGTATCTGCCAATGTGCACGGTAGAGCCAACGTTTGAAGCTGTAACTACTGTCAGGGACAATACATGTCCTTTACGGCCCACTGGGTGAATATGGTTCCTGCACAGCCACACCAGTGACTTGGACAGGTCATGCCGTTTCTGCCTCCACGTTGTCATGCCGTTGGTCCTGTGACAATGTCCTCCACCATGTCCTTAGTCTCCACTGCACGGACAAGTCACAGTGACCCTCCAGCATACCATATGTGCAGGGCTCGGCAGTTTCACGCTGTTCTGCACCTGTTTTACATTGGTGAACGGGGGAGGAACTGCTCTGTGTGATGCACCCAGACTTCGAATCCTGGCTTTCTCGACAACTGAAAATCGGAACCATGCTGACCGACAACGGGAAGAACATGGTGTTGGTGCTGTGTCAAGGAAGGCTGATCCACGCGCCCTGCATGTCACACGTGTTCAATCTGGTTGTCAAGTGGTTCCTGAAGTCTTCCACCAATCTGCAAGACATCCTAAAAATGGCCAGGAAACTTTGCATGCACTTCAGCCACTTATGCACCGCAAAGCACACCCTCCTTGAGCTGCAGCGGCAGAACGGCTTCCCGCAATATAGGCTGATATGTGACGTTTCCACCCGTTTGAATTCCACCATCCATATGTTGAACCGACTATACGAACTAAGAATGGCCATCAACGATTTCTTGATGATGCAAGCGGATAGGAGTACTCCTCTGTGTGACCTCGATGTCAGCCAGTGGCAGCTCATGTGTGACACTTGCCGTTTGCTCAGGCTCTTTGGGGACACCACATAATTTGTCAGTCGCCAGGACTAAGGGATGAACGACGTCATTCCACTGCTTCATGTCCTGGAACAGATGGTGGTAACAATAGCTGGTCAGGGGACAGGAGATGTGGTGCCTCAATCTCATGGCAACATGAGCCCTGTGGGGGCTGATCTGGAAGAGAAGGAGGAGGACATTGGAGCACAGGCAATGTGTAGCCAAATGGGTGTTTTTTCTACTCAGCTGACAGGACAGGAGGAGAAAGAGCAGCCAGAGGAGCTAAAGGGCAATGAGCAAGACGAGACAGAGGACCTGGACATACCGTGGCAGTGGAGATTGAGGCAGGGAGTCCCTACGAGTCACTTGCACAAATGTCCCGATGCACGCTCACTTGTTTGCATAGTGACAGCCGAATTGTCCCCATTTGGCAGAAGGATGACTACTGGCTCTCCACATTGTTGGACCCTCACTACCAGTCCAGAATGGGGGCCTTTTTTAGACCCACTGAGAGGGTGGACAAACTGAACTTCTATCGAGTAGTGATGATTGAGCACCAAAGTAATCGGGTGTCCGGGTGTTCGGCCCAAACACATTGCTATATTTGTGTGCTCGGCCGAGCACCCGAGTATAATGGAATCAATGGGAGACAACCAGGCACCCCCTGCTCTGAAGAGGGGAGGGTGTCTGGTCCATTGGAAAAGGTCAGAACACAGAAACACCACCGAAATGGATCGGGAACAGCAATTATCCACAGGGAATGCAGGTGAAGACTTCCAGTGAGTCCGATATCGTTCACTCCCAGTTCAATAACTGCAAGTATTCAGTTCACTTACATTCTGGTGCAGATGAATACTTCTCCGCACTATGTACCACTCCACAACGTGTATTGCACACCGTGTGATGCTCCACAATATAATGCACAGCCTCCTACACAAATAAACACTGTACAGACTTTATGCTAGTAGCTGCAGCCGTAGTTACACAATCTCCGTCTGGACTTTCAAAGTGAGCCAGCCACCTTGTGTAACAAGCACCAGACAAGTGTAAGAAGAAGAAATAAGGCCTTTTCTTTCCTTCTCCTCCACTACTAACAGCTAGTGTATCCGGACGTGGGAAGATTACTATAACACACGGACACTAGGACCCAGACTGCCTCCTCAGCTTAGAACGCTCCGCTTCCTTCTAGGGTCATGCGCTAAGGCCCGAACACCACTTGGGACGCCGTGGGTGTATGGAGGTATCCTACGGCGGCCGCTCGGTATGACAGCATCAGGACTTCGAGGTAAGGTGACTGGCTCACTATAAAAGTCCAGACGGAGATTGTATAACTACGGCTGCAGCTACTAGCATAAAGTCTGTACAGTGTTTATTTGTGGAGGAAGTTGTGCATTATATTGTGGGGGTGTCTGATGTCACTTGGGATGAAGTGGATAACCGAGTTAACCGATCAAGAACTGCTGGGTTGCTGGTCAAGACACGTCTGCTAGATGACATCAGGAGCTCAGGCCTCTCGCTGCGACTACTGCTGCCACGACCTCTTACTCTGCTGTGACCTCTGCTTGCGCCAGAACCATTCAGGCCTCTGTGCATGGCCTGGCACTTCTCTGCCTGACATACTTGTAGCTGAACTAAACAAATCAAACGGAAATTAAAACACCCCTAAAAGCGACAAATATATTTTGCACTTGCATTTTTACACTTTGAAAAGAAAAAAAATTAAAGATTGAAGTGCGTATATATCTCAAAGTACTAAAATATGCCCCTATACACTTTCACCAGAAATAACTGCAACAGTGCAGTGCGTATATATATTTTTCTTTTTTTTACTGTAATACGCCCCTACAACAGAAATAACTGCAGAAGTGTCCTGAGAATGTATATTTCTTGTTGGACTTAAATAGGCCACTATACACTTTGACCAGAAAACAATTAAAGAGTGAAGCGCATATATATTTTCTTGTTGTACTGAATAACGCACCTATACGTTTTCACCAGAAATAACTGCAACAGTGCAGTGAGTATATTTTTTTCTTTTTTTATGCCAGATTTACCAGAAGGGAATATCCACAAAAAGTGCTAAATAGCACCTTTAACCCATTCAGGACACATGACTAGAGTTGAGTGAACAACTGGATGTTCGGGTTCGAGAAGTTCAGCCGAACTTCGCGAAAAGGTTCGGGTTCGGGATCCGAACTCGACCTGAACTTCACCCGAACCCAATTGAAGTCAATGGGGACCCGAACTTTTGGCACTAAAAAGGAAGTAAAATAGCCCAGGAAAGGGCTAGAGGGCTGTAAAAGGCAGCAAAATGTAGGTAAATCCCCTGCAAACAAATGTGGATAGGGAAATGACTTAAAATAAAATAAATAAAAATTAACCAATATCAATTGGCAACTTGGAGGAATTAAAATTAAAAAGAGGATTCAATAAAGAAGTACCCTGGAGTTCAAGAATATATGGTTAAGGGGAGGTAGTTATAAATGTTTATTCTGCACAAGGGATGGACAGGTCCTGTGGGATCCATGCCTGGTTCATTTTTTTGAACGTCAGCTTGTCCACGCTGGCTATGGACAGGCGGCTGCGTTTGTCAGTAATGACGACACCTGCCGTGCTGAATACATGTTCAGACAAAACGCTGGCAGCCGGGCAGGTCAGCACCTCCAAGGCATAAAAGGCTAGCTCTGGCCACGTGGACAATTTGGAGACCCAGAAGTTGAATGGGGCCGAACCATCAGTCAGTATGTGGAGGGGTGTGCACACGTACTGTTCCACCATGTTAGTGAAATGCTGCCATCTCCACTGGCCATGTTGGTGGAGTACTCGAAACAGCGCAACAGGGCACACAGGTCTCGCATGGAGGCCCAGTCATTGGTGGTGAAGTGGTGCTGTTCCGCACTGCGACTGACCTGTGCGTGCTGCAGCTGAAACTCCACTATGGCCAGCATGTGCAAGGTGGCGTTCCACCTGGTGGGCACGTCGCATATGAGGCGGTGAGCAGGATGGCCGAAGTTACGCTGTAGCGCAGACAGGCGAGCAGCGGCAGGATGTGAATGCCGGAAGCGCGCACAGACGGCCCGCACTTTCAGCAGCAGCTCTGACGTGTCTGGGTAGTTTATCAAGAAACTTCTGCACCACCAAATTCAGGACATGCGCAAGGCAAGGGATGTGCGTCAAATCGGCTAGTCCCAGAGCTGTGACGAGATTTCGCCCATTATCGCACACCACCAGGCCGGGCTTGAGGCCCACCGGCAGCAACCACTCGTCGGTCTGTGGTTCAATACTCCGCCACAACTCCTGCGCGATGTGAGGCCTGTCCCCCAAACATATGAGTTTCAGAATGGTCTGCTGACATTTACCCCTGTCTGTGCTGAAGTTGACGGTGAAGGTGTGTAGCTAACTGGATGAGCAGGTGGAAGAAGAGGAGGAGGAAGCCGAGTAGGAGGAGGCTACAGGAGGCAAAGAATGATGCCCTGCGATCCTTGGTGGCGGAAGGACATGCACCAAAGAACTCTCTGCCAGGGGCTCAGCCTCCACTACATTTACCCAGTGTGCAGTTAGGGAGATATAGCGTCCCTGGCCGTGCTTACTGGTACACGTATCTGTGGTTAGGTGGACCTTGCCACAGAGGGTGTTGCGCAGTGCACACTTGATTTTATCGGATACTTGGTTGTGCAGGCAAAGCACGGCTCTCTTGGAGAATTAGTGGCGGCTGGGAACAACATCCTGTGGGACAGCCATCACCATCAGCTGTTTGAAGCTCTTTTTGTCCACCAGCCTGAAGGACAGCATTTCAAAGGCCAGTGGTTTAGAAATGCTGCCATTCAGGCCCAGGGCTCGAGGGTGGGTAGGTGGGAATTTACGCTTTCTCTCCAAGGTTTGTGAGATGGAGAGCTGAATGATGCCGTGTGACATGGTGGAGATGCTTGGTGACAGAGGTGGTGGTGTTGGTGGCACATCCTCTGTTTGGTGGGCGGCAGGTGCCAACATTCCTCCCGAGGCGGAGGAAGAGGCTGAGGCAGCAGAAGAGGGAGCAGGGGGAGCCTGAGTGAGTTCCTTGTTTTTAAGGTGTTTACTCCACTGCAGTTCATGCTTTGCATGTAGATGCCTGGTCATGCAGGTTGTGCTAAGGTTCAGAACGTTAATGCCTCGCTTCAGGCTCTGATGGCACAGCATGCAAACCACTCGGGTCTTGTCGTCAGCACATTGTTTAAAGAAGTGCCATGCCAGGGAACTCCTTGAAGCTGCCTTTGGGGTGCTCGGTCCCTGGTGGCGGTGGCCGTATCCAGTAGCAGGAGAACTCTCTTGGCGGCAGCTGTTCTGCTTTTGCCCCCTGCTCCCTCTTTTGTTACACTGTTGGCTCGGTCTCACCACTGCCTCTTCCTCTGAACTAAAAGTCAGTGGCATGACCTTCATTCCATGTGGGGTCTAGGACCTCATTGTCCTCTGCATCATCTCCCACACAGTCTTCCACCCTGACCTCCTGTTCGGTATGCACATTGCAAAAAGACGCAGCAGTTGTCACCTGTTTTGTCATCATCAGCAGAGACGTGCAGATTCTGATGAGATGGTATTCCCATGTCCTCATCATGAGGAAACATAAGTGGTTGTGCGTCAGTGCATTCTATGTCTTCCACATCTGGGGAAGGGCTAGGTGGATTCCCTTGGGAAACCCTGCCAGCAGAGTCTTCAAACAGCATAAGAGACTGCTGCATAATTTGAGGCTCAGACAGTTTCCCTGATATGCATGGGGCCGATGTGACAGACTGATGGGTTTGGTTTTCAGGCGCCACCTGTGCGCTTTCTGCAGAAGACTGGGTGGGAGATAATGTTGTGAACGTGCTGGATCCACTGTCGGCCACCCAATTGACTAGCGCCTGTACTTGCTCAGGCTTTACCATCCTTAGAAAGGCATTAGGCTCCACCAAATATCGCTGTAAATTCTGGCGGGTACTGGAACCTGAGGTAGTTGGTTCACTAGGACGTGTGGCTGTGGCAGAACGGCCACGTCCTCTACCAGCACCAGAGGGTCCACTAACAACACCATGACCATGTCTGCGTCCCTTACTAGATGTTTTCCTCATTGTCATCGTTCATCACAATAAGAAAAAAATTATTTGGCCCAATGTATTGAATTTAAATTCAGGCCTTTTTTTTACAGGCACCTAAAACTATCTGGCTATCTATTTATGTACCGTATTACACTAATCCAGGCTCAGCAGTAACCAAAAATTTAGGGGAATATCAATTGTAGGCCTCGTATTTAGGCCCTTGATGAAAGGTATCCTTTTTCGGACAGATTTACACTTGGAGATGCATAGTAGCGTGTGAAAAAATATTTAGGATTATGCTTTCAGCACTTGTATTTTAACACTGTGTGTAATATACCCTTTAACGGAAAGAAATACACTTGGAGATGCACGCTGAGTGTAATATACCGTTTTACGGACAGATTTACACTTGGCCTGCAACAGCTGGAACACCAGATTTTGGGTATTGCTATTTTTGCAATTGAATTTCACCCCAGAAAATAATATATCCTTTGACGGACACTATGAAACTTGTCCAGTCACAGCTGGAACACCAGATTTGCTGTATTTCTATTTTTGCAACTGAAATTCACTCCAGAAAAAAATATATCCTTTGCCGGACACTATTGAACTTGGCCAGCCACAGCTGAAAGCCCTGATTTACAGTATTGCTATTTTGGCAATTGAATTTCACCCCAGAGCAAAATATATCCTTTACCGGACACTATTAAACTTGGCCAGCCACTGCTGGGACACCAGATTTAGGGGATTGCTATTTTGGCAATTGAATTTCACAACGGAAAATTATCTATCCTTTGCCGGACACTATTACACTTGGCCAGCCACAGCTGGAACACCAGATTTACTGTATTTACATTTTTGTAACTGAATTTCACCCCAGAAAATAATATATCCTTTGACGGCAGTATGAAACTTGTCCATTCACAGCTGGAACACCAGATTTACGGTAGTTCTATTTCTGCAACAGAATTTCACCCCAGAAAAAAATATATCCTTTGCCGGACACTATTAAACTTGGCCAGCCACTGCTGTGACACCAGATTTAGGGGATTGCTATTTTTGCAACTGAATTTCATCCCAGAAAATAATATATCCTTTGCCGGACACTATTACACTTGGCTAGCCACAGCTGGAACACCAGATTTAGGGGATTGCTATTTTGGCAATTTAATTTAACCCCTCAATAAAATATAGAAATTTCTTTCCTGAGTTTCTAGGGGTTATAATAAGCACAGCCAAGCCCCTGATGTAGGATATAGCTTAAAAAAACTAGTATTGATGGACTTGATTTCAGCTTGTGCTGGTACACTGCAATACACAAAATGGCCGCCGATCACCCCAGAAAAAAGTGACAGAAAAATGGTCTGTGCAGCCTAAAAACCAGTGAGCAAATAACTAGTAGAAGTTGAATGATTGACAGCTGTAGATCTCTTCATTAGGTGTTTTTGCTGAGTTTTCCCTGCCTAATCTCGCCCTCACAGCAGCTGCATCATATCCCTACACTAATCAGAGCAGAGCGACGTGTGGCGCTATGTGACTTCTGCTTAAATAGAGGCTGGGTCACATGCTGCACTTGGCCAATCACAGCGATGCCATTAGTAGGCATGGCTGTGATGGCTTCTTAGGGCAGAAAGTAAAATGCTAGCTGATTGGCAGCCCTTCAAAAAGTGGTAAGAAATCACCGAACAACGAACCCGAACTTTTTTGAAAATGTATACCTTACTTCACAAAAAGTCATATGCACCCCAAAATAATACTATTCAAACCGCCATCTCATCCCGCAAAAAATGAGCCCCCAAATAGGGCAATCGCCCAAGAAAATAAAAGAAATATGTCTCTCAGACTATGGAGACACTAAAACATGTTTTTTTTTTTTTTTGTTTAAAAAGGATATTATTGTGTAAAACCTAAATAAATAAAAAAAGTATACATAAGTATCGCCCCGTCCGTAACCCCTTAGGTGAATTCCATAAACATAAAAAATAAAAACGTTGTCAAAGCCATTTTTTTTGTCACCTTACATCACAAAAAGTGTAATGGCAAGCAATAAAAAAGTCATATGCACCCCAAAACAGTACCATTCAAACAGTCATCTCATCCCGCAAAAAATGAGCCCCTAAATAGGACAATCGCTCAAAAAATTAAAAAAATATGGCTCTCAGACTGTGGAGACACTAAAACATGATATTTTTTTTGTTTGTTTTAAAAAATATTATTGTGTAAAACTTAAATAAATGAAAAGTATACATTTTATGTATCGCCGCGTCCGGCACAACCTGCTCTATAAACATAACACATGACCTAACACCTCAGCTGAACACAACAAAAAAAAAGAAAAAATACGGTGTCAAAAGCCATTTTTCTCACCTTACATAACAAAAAGTGTAATAGCAAGCGACCAAAATGTCATATGCACCCCAAGATGGCACCAATCAAACCGACTTCTTATCCCGCAAAAAATGAGCCCCTACATAAGACAGTCGACCAAAAAATAAAAAAACACTATGGCTTTCAGAATGGCTTTCAAAAATGCTTTATTATGTAAAAATGAAAAAAAAAAAAAAAAGTAATCATATTTGGTATTGTCGCGTCCGTAACAACCTGCTCTATAGAAATAGCACACAATCTAACCTGTCAGTTCAACAATGCAAATAACAAAAAATACAAAACGGTCACAAAACAGCTATTTTTTTGCAAATTTTCCATTTTAATCCATTTTTACAGTACCAAAGCCTGGGTTAACTGCCAAAACAACTCAATATTTAGTGCCCTGATTCTCTAATTTGCAGAAACACCCCATATGTGGTCGTAAACTGCTGTATGGCCAAACGGCAGGGCGTAGAAGGAAGGGAACGCCATATTGTTTTTGGAAGGCAGATTTTGCTGGACTGGATTTTTGACACTATGTCCCATTTCAAGCCCCCCTGATGCACCTCTACAGTAGAGACTCCAAAAAAGTGACCCCATTTTGGAAACTACGGGATAAGGTGGCAGTTTTGTTTGTATTTTAGGGTAAATATAATTTTTGGTTGCTCTATATTAACCCTTTTTTTTGAGGCAAGGTAACAAAAAATTGAAATTCTGAAATGTCATCTCCATTTGCCAATAACTCTTGTGGAACACCTAAAGGGTTAACAAAGTTTGTAAAACTGGTTTTGAATACTTTGAGGGGTGTAGTTTCTTAGATGGAGTCACTTTTATGGAGTTTCTACTCTAGGGGTGCATCCGGGGGCTTCAAATGAGACATGGTGTCATAAATCCAGTCCAGCAAAATCTGCCTTCCAAAAACCATATAGCATTCCTTTCCTTCTGTGCCTTTTGGCCATACAGCAGTTTACAACCACATGTGGGGTGTTTCTGCAAACTACAGAATCGGCCAATAAATATTGAGTTTTGTGGGCTGTTAACCCTTGCTTTGTTAGTGGAAAAAATGGATTAAAATGGAAACATTTCCCAAAAATCTAAATTCTTCATTTGCCATTAATGCTTGTGGAAAACCTAAAGGGTTAATGACATTTGTAAAATCAGTTTTGAATACCTTGAGGGGTGTAGTTTCTAGAATGGGGTCATTTTTGGGTGGTTTCTCTTATGTAAGCCTCACAAAGTGACTTCAGACCTGAACTGGTCCCTAAATGTGGGATTTTGAAAATTTCTGAAAAGTTTCAAGATTTGCTTCTAAACTTCTAAGCCTTTTAAAGTCCCCAAAAAATGAAATGTCATTCACAAAATGACATTTTGTAGACATATTGGATCACAGGGACCTATCATGATTGAAGAAGAAAGGTGCGGAGCATCTTATCTAAATACTGCGATCTCCTCAAGATGGAACCAGATTGAAGAGATGTAATATCAGATTATCCAGCCATTACTTTCAGAAGAGGGAGATCATTAAGAAATTGGTTTGTGCACAGTCACTACCAACCCCCTAAAAAATAAAGGCACTTGGCTTGAAAGGAGACCCATGTGGCACTGTGCTGTCTGAGTGTGAGCAGCAGGGAGAAAGTCACCCTCCCTCCCCCTGCAGCTGACATAAATTTAATTTTTCCTTCATTTTTTCAATCCCCGTTGACTGTGGAGTGAGAGGGGGCATGGACTAACCGGGTCGAGGGTGTGGCTTGGTGGGACCTGGGGGCGTTTTTTTTTTAAGTTCACATTTTGTCCCCTTAACTGTCTGTGACCTCCACAGAACTCCGCTTCCTTAATACTGCTCCTTTAAAGTTGACCTACAGCAGTGAAGAAAATTGGCTGGGTTGTTTTGGAAACCTGGTGTAATACTGTGTATATGTGGAGACTAAGGACCTGCGAGCTTCTATTGGCTGATAAGGGTCATGTGACCAGACTTCAATTGGCTAATTCATTTTGGGGGAATATCTCAGGAACGGTATGTGCTAGAGAGCTGAGACCTGGTCTGAAACCTTCCTGGACACCTGATGTATCTGTGTGCCAAATTTCGTGATTGTAAATGCGACAGTGCGGATTCCTTTAGCGGACATACACACATACATACACTCAGCTTTAATGTATATATTAGATTGTCAAATAGGTTGTTAATATGTGATTAAAAAAATTGATAGAAGTCTCCCTTTAAGGAAATGTGTTTCTAATGCATTGCTTTTAAAAAAAAGGCTCTATCCATATGACAAGCAGCAGGTTTGTATTAATTGGCATGAGAGCAAATCATAAGATAGAAATTCAATTTAGTTTTAGAGATAGATGACCACTTTACCACTGCACTGGTTCGGTATATAGCAACAAGGATAATTGGCTTTCAAGATAAGAGTTGAGTTTGATCCAAAACAATCTGGAACAGATGGAGATTGCAGGTGCTGTTAATTCTGATAACGCTGGTAGAATATTGCTTCTGGTGAACATCAAATTGGACAAAATTTATAAATTTGACAGACTGAGTTTTCAGGAACTGGAAAGGGTATCGGGAATTAAACTATTTTTTTCTCAGTGAGAGACAAACCCCCTAGAGTCACACAATGAATGACACATGGATAATCAAAAACTCCAAGGGAGAGGAAAAATATACAAACTGCTATAATTTAAGGCTGGTTAATACATATTAAGGGTTTTAGAAAATCCAAAGGATGTGAGGTAAACAGAAGGTCATCTGAGTTGACAAAGTGAGCAATGGGAGAGGCAAAAGAAAAAACTGCAAGGGTAAAAGTTTGCCGATGAGATATTAAAAAGTCAAAGGAGGTGGTGAGAAATGCAGGACAGCTTAAAAATATATAGAAATGCTTACCAGATAACTGCAGCATGACTCCAGTCACTACCACAGTGAGTAACACCCAATAGCTATACACAACAAGTCAAAAACCTAAACAGGACTGTCTCACAGTTAGTACAGTAGTAGCACGGCGAGGTGGGTGACATCTATACATCGGAATCAGGGGGAGTGTGCAAATCCTCCTGAATGCAGGATTGGTTCATTTAGACAACTTGGTCCGTTTTGGGGTGTCGCCACCCCCCACGCAGCTTTGAAAACCCTCTTTGAGATAACGCTAAGGGCCATGGCAAGAAGATAGAGAACATGCTCTACCAGTTCGGGCCTCTGTTCAAGTCTGCCTGCTCTGAAATTCATGGGGTCATGGAACTGGGTATCTGACAGAGAATGGCCATAGTTTAGGTAGGCCTGAACCTGGGCATTGAGGCGGGAGCTGTTGGCTTGAAGACTGGCCTCTGCCTGGCATGGCACGTACTGTGCACATTTCGCTGACCACTGTGCCCAGTTGGATTTGGTAAGGTGTCAGCAAGTGTAAGGTTTTCTGCTTGATGTACTTTAGCTGCAACTGCTCGTCGGTATGGCTTCTCTATAACAGGCCAATCAGCCCCAACATGGCATGGCAACGCCTGACCTGACACATGTGATAGGAAGGAGGAATAGAGTGAGTCACCCTGTGCCCTGCTGTTGTTGTTGACAGAACTGTGTCCATGGAGGAGGAGGTGGAAGAGATGGATAAGTGCTAGCCCCATGATATGGTGGGAGGGGTCAAAAAGACCTGGCCATGTTGCTGGAGTGCTCCCTCTCCACTGCTGGAAAAAACATTGTCTCATGAGGCTGTGAAAGACATGTACTGTCCTTGCCTGTATCAGCAGCTCCCGGTGTTCACCGTGGAGTGCAACTTGATGCACTGTGAGAATCGCAAGGAGTGGCCCACATTCACCACCACATGAGAGTACAAGGTACTAAAGCGACACACTGCCAACAACATGGCCAGGTGGGGGTTCAGCTTGTAGACGAGGTACAGTAATTACTGGTGGAGAAAAGTTTTTTCATTGCCAAACATTCTGTTATAAATGTTTCATGATGGCGCTGAGTTCAAGGAGGAGACTTAGCAGGAGAAGAAGAAGGTGGTGATGATGATGTGTTTGAATGGCCATGGCTTATTTTAATATTGCAGATCTTGCACACCACTGTGGTTTTGTGTTCCCATCTTGAGAAAAAGTGCCATACGGAAGTTGTTAGCACAGAGCTACATGCAGCCAAGCTGGGCTTAGCACTGGCACACTTTGGGCCTATGACGAAAACAGAAGCACAAAGAGCAACATGCTGAAAGTTTGCAAATACATCAACACTTTATTAATCAATAAATACAATTACATACATCTAAAAGGAGGTGACAGAAGAAAAGACGCCACCCTGGGTCCCAGTCACATTTCTATTGTAAACATGATTTGGCTGATAATATAAATGGTTAAAAGTGCAACCTGCATACTGGATTCCTGCAACATGATCTGATTAATGCATGTTAACACTTTGGGCCTAACCCACCTAAAGCATCAGCTGCATCACCAAATCCTGAAGCAGATGTGGTTCTGGTGCTTCTTTGGGAGATACATGGCCTTTGCTCTTTATTGCTGTCACCATCACCCTTCACTGATGTTGCCTTTTCCTCTGCACCCAATCCTGCTCCCATGTCCTGTCCAGAACACAATTATTATCGGGGTTTTCATCCTCTATGCCGCTTTTATCAGACTGTGTGATATCATGGTGGGCTCCTGGGCCACCCCTCTGCTCTGCATTTTCTCCGACTGCCACTGTCGCTGCCTCCACCACCAAGCCGTGGCCATCAAATATGCTGCTAAATTAAATTGAAAGCATCAAGAAAATACGTAAATGGGCAACTCAGGATTGACACTCAATTTCAACTTTATACACACAGGACGATTGCTACCACACCCTTGGTATTTCTGCAGCAATTAATGCAGTAATATATATATTTACACACATATATATATATATATATATATATATATATATATATATATATTTTATAGAAAACCGAACTGCACTCCAAAAAATAAATCAAAAAGAGTTCATTGACCCGTGCGGTGCAACGTTTCGGCTCTAAATCTAGAGCCTTTCTCAAGCGAGGCTTGAGAAAGGCTCTAGATTTAGAGCCGAAACGTTGCACCGCACGGGTCAATAAATTAACTCTTTTTGATTTATTTTTTGGAGTGCAGTTCGTTTTTCTATATTATTAGTTTGGGGCTTATGGTCAGTCCCCATTGAACATTGCTTGAGAAAGGCTTGAGAAAGGCTCTATTGCTGGACCGAAACGTCGCTTGTACACCACATGGGTGAATAAAGGAAGAATTTTTATTTACGCTTTGGAGTGCTGTCCATTTTCCCCGTCTGCATTCAAGGGTTGGCTTTAACCCCTGGACCTAGCACCCACCAGCTTCATTGTTTGGTCTCTCAGTGCTGCCATTTTTTCTTTTTCTATATATATATATAGTGTTGACCGAACAGTTCGATAATCGTTCGGGTCCGTACCGAATTTTGGGGTGTCCGTGACGCGGACCCGAACCCGGACATTTTCAAAAAAGTTCGGGTTCGGGTCCGCTGTTCGTCGATTACTTCCCGCTCTCTGTATTGCTGCACAGCAGCCAATCAGCTAGCGTTTTACTTCTTGCCCTAAGAGCCCATCACAGCCATGCCTACTAATGGCATGGCTGTGATTGGCCAAGTGCAGCATGTGACCCAGCCTCTATTTAAGCTGGAGTCACGTAGCGCCGCACGTCACACTGCTCTGACTAGTGTAGGGAGAGGATGCAGCTTCTGTGAGGGCGAGATAGGCAGGGATAAAGAAGTGATTGAATGATCTACCTTTCTACACCTGTGCATCAGAACAACTCAGCTGAGCTGTTCACTGAAAGTCACTATTTTGTTGAGACTGGCCAGAGCGATTTTTACTGGCACATGTAACTGGGCTGACCGGCGGTGGCCATTTTGGGACTTGTGGTGCGCCAGCACTTGCTGCCACAGAGTGTAAACCAAAGCTCCAAAGAAGTTAAAAATCTACACCTGTGAATCAGAACAACAGCGATTCAGCTGCTCAGTCAAAGTCAATTTTTTTCTGGCTGGGCAGACTGTTTTCTGGCACATGTTACTGGGCTGATAGGTGGCGGCCATTTTGGGACTTGTGGTGCTACAGCAAAAGCTGCCACAACGTCCATTAATCTAATGTAATAGTCGATTTTTTCATAGATATACTACATCAGGGGTTTGGCTGTGCTTGTGTCACCCATACTAACTGCAAAGATATTTAATATATCAGTGGTGAAACTGAAAGTAACCCACTTGGATAGCAAATCCCATGAATGTGCTGTTCCAGCTAGGCTAGCCAGTGCCACTACTTTGTCCAATACTGTCAGCCAGAAATATATTTTTTTAATGTGCCAGAAATATAAATTAGAAAAAGCTTTCACCGTAATAATAAAATTATTCTGGTGTTAGACCAGAAGAAGCACTCCTGTTGTAATTAATACTGTAAAAGGCTTAGGCAATATTTCTCCCAGTGTGGGAAATTTATCTAGCAAAACTAGCATTTTAACAATTCCGGTGTTCTGAAATACCAGCAGTCCTCTTGTAATTAATACCGCCAAAAGGCATTATATCGTCCAGTGTTGTAATTTTGGTGAAAAAAAGGCCAATTTAATCAATCTGGTGTTTGTTAGACCAGAAAAACTAGGCCTCACGTTTTCACTACTCTAAAAAGGAATTATATTTCCCCGTGTGGTAATCTATGTACCAAAACTAGCATTATAAAAAATCTGGTGTCCAATTAGCAGCAGTGTTCTGGTAATTAATACCGCCAAAAGGCATTATTGTCCAGTGTTGTAATTTTGGTGAAAAAAAGGCCAATTTAATCAATCTGGTGTTTGTTAGACCAGAAAAACTAGGCCTCACGTTTTCACTCCTCTATAAAGGAATTATATTTCCCCGTGTGGTAATCTATGTACCAAAACTAGCATTATAAAAAATCTGGTGTCCAATTAGCAGCAGTGTTCTGGTAATTAATACCGCCAAAAGGCATTATTGTCCAGTGTTGTAATTTTGGTGAAAAAAAGGCCAATTTAATCAATCTGGTGTTTGTTAGACCAGAAAAACTAGGCCTCACGTTTTCACTCCTCTAAAAAGGAATTATATTTCCCCGTGTGGTAATCTATGTACCAAAACTAGCATTATAAAAAATCTGGTGTCCAATTAGTAGCAGTGTTCTTGTAATTATTACCGCCAAAAGGCATTATTGTCCAGTGTTGTAATTTTGGTGAAAAAAAGGCCAATTTAATCAATCTGGTGTTTGTTAGACCAGAAAAACTAGGCCTCACGTTTTCACTCCTCTAAAAGGAATTATATTTCCCGTGTGGGAATCTATGTACCAAAACTAGCATTATAAAAAATCTGGTGTCCAATTAGCAGCAGTGTTCTTGTAATTAATACCGCCAAAAGGCATTATTGTCCAGTGTTGTAATTTTGGTGAAAAAAGGCCAATTTAATCAATTTGGTGTTTGTTAGACCAGAAAAACTAGGCCTCACGTTTTCACTCCTCTAAAAAGGAATTATATTTCCCCGTGTGGGAATCTATGTACCAAAACTAGCATTATAAAAAATCTGGTGTCCAATTAGCAGCATTGTTCTTGTAATTAATACCGGAAAAGGAATTATATCTTCCAGTGTGGGAATTTTGGGGCTAAAAAATAATATATTTTATTGTGGTGCGAGTTGAATCGCAACAATGAGGAAACATTCTATTAAGGGACGAGGACGTGGTCGTGGTGGTGTCCGTGGAGCCTCTGTTGCTGGCAGAGGACGTGGCCGTTCGGCCTCAGGCGCACAAAGTAGTGAAACAACTCCCTCAAGTAGCCGGCAGAATTTACAGCGATATTTGGTGGGGCCCAATGCCGTTATGAGGATGGTAAGGCTTGAGCAGGTACAGGCATTAGTCGATTGGGTGGCCGACAGTGCTTCCAGCACGTTCACCACATTGTCTTCCGCCCAGTCTTCTGCGGAAAGCGCACAGGTGGCACCTGAAAACCAAGCCCATCAGTCTGTCACATCACCCCCATGCATATCAGGGAAACTGGCTGAGCCTCAAGTTATGCAGCAGTCTCTTCTTCTGTTTGAAGACTCTGCTTCCATGGTTTTCCAGGGGCGTCCACCTATCCCTTCCCCAGCGGTGGAAGACATTCCATGCACTGACGCACAACCACTTATGTATCCAGATGATGAGGACATGGGAATACCACCACAGCAGAGTGACCGAGTGTCTGATGATGACGAAACACAGGTGCCCACTGCCGCGTCTTATTGCAGTGTGCAGACTGAACAGGAGGAGGTCAGGGAGGAAGACTGGGTGGAAGACGATGCAGAGGACGATGAGGTCTTAGACCCCACATGGACTGAAGGTCGTGCCGCTGACTTAAATAGTTCAGAGGAAGAGGCAGTGGTGAGACCGAGACAACAGCGAAGCCAAAGAGGGAGCAGGGGGCAAAAGCAGAACAGCCGCCGTCCAGAGAGTTCGCCTGCTATTGCCCAGCGCCAACAGGGACCCAGCACCCCAAAGGCATCTTCAAGGAGTTCCCTGGCATGGCACTTCTTCAAACAATGTGCTGAGGACAAGACCAGAATGGTTTGCACGCTGTGCCATCAGACCCTGAGGCGAGGCATTAACGTTCTTAACCTGAGCACCACCTGCATGATCAGGCATCTACATGCAAAGCATGAACTGCAGTGGAGTACACACCTTAAAAACAAGGAACCCGCTCAGGCTCCCCCTGCTCCCTCTAGCGCTGCTGCCTCGGCTTCCGCCTCGAGAGGAATGTTGCCACCTGCCGAGCAGCAAACAGAGGATGTGCCACCGACACCACCACCACCACCGCCACCGTCACCTAGCGTCTCCACTATTTCACAAAGCAGCGTTCAGCTCTACATCTCTCAAACCTTTGAGAGGAAGCGCAAATTCCCACCTAGTCACCCTCGAGCCCTTGGCCTGAATGCCAGCATTTCTAAACTACTGGCCTTTGAAATGCTGTCATTCCGGCTGGTGGACACAGACAGCTTCAAACAGCTGATGGCCATGGCTGTCCCCTAGTATGTGGTTCCCAGCCGCCACTACTTCTCCAAGACAGCCGTGCCTTCCCTGCACATGCAAGTGTCCGATAAAATCAAGTGTGCACTGCGCAACGCCATTTGTGGCAAGGTCCACCTAACCACAGATACGTGGACCAGTAAGCACGGCCAGGGACGCTATATCTCCCTAACTGCACACTGGGTAAATATAGTGGCGGCTGGGCCCCAGGCGGAGAGTTCCTGGGCGCACGTCCTTCCGCCGCCAAGGATCACAGGGCATCATTCTTTGCCTCCTATAGCCTCCTCCTCCTACTCGGCTTCCTCCTCCTCCTCCTCTGCTTCCACCAGCTCATCCAGTCAGCCACACACCTTCACCACCAACTTCAGCACAGCCCGGGGTAAACGTCAGCAGGCCATTCTGAAGCTCATATGTTTGGGGGACAGGCCCCACACCGCGCAGGAGTTGTGGCGGGGTATTGAACAACAGACCGACCAGTGGCTGCTGCCGGTGGGCCTCAAGCCTGGCCTGGTGGTGTGCGATAATGGGCGAAATCTCGTGGCAGCTCTGGGACTAGCCGGTTTGACGCACATCCCTTGCCTGGCGCATGTGCTGAATTTGGTGGTGCAAAAGTTCATTCACAACTACCCAGACATGTCAGAGCTGCTGCATAAAGTGCGGGCCGTCTGTGCGCGCTTCCGGCATTCACATCCTGCCGCTGCTCGCCTGTCAACGCTACAGCGGAACTTCGGCCTTCCTGCTCACCGCCTAATATGCGACGTGCCCACCCGGTGGAACTCCACCTTGCACATGCTGGAGAGACTGTGCGAGCAGCAGCAGGCCATAGTGGAGTTTCAGCTGCAGCACGCACGGGTCAGTCGCACTGCGGAACAGCACCACTTCACCACCAATGATTGGGCCTCCATGCGAGACCTGTGTGCCCTGTTGCGCTGTTTAGAGTACGCCACCAACATGGCCAGTGGCGATGCCACTGTTATCAGCGTGACGATACCAATTCTATGTCTCCTAGAGAAAACGCTTAGGGCGATGATGGAAGAGGAGGTGGGCCAGGGCCAGGAGGAGGAGGAGGAGGATGACGGGTCGTTTTTAGCAATTTCAGGCCACTCTGTTAGAAGTGGCTCAGAGGGAGGTTTTTTGCAACAGCAGAGGGCAGGTTCAAATGTGGCCAGCCAGGGACCACTACTAGAGGACGAGGAGGATGAGGAGGAGGTGGAGGAGGATGAGGATGAAGCAGGTTCACAGCGGGGTGGCACCCAGCACAGCGCAGGCACATCCCTGGTGCGTGGCTGGGGGGATACAGAGGATGATGACGATACGCCTCCCACAGAGGACAGCTTGTCCTTACCTCTGGGTAGCCTGGCACACATGAGCGATTACATGCTGCAGTGCCTGCGCAACGACAGCAGAGTTGCCCACATTTTAACGTGTGCTGACTACTGGGTGGCCACCCTGCTGGATCCACGGTACAAAGACAATGTGCCCACTTTACTTCCTGCACTGGAGCGTGATAGGAAGATGCGCGAGTACAAGCGCACACTGGTAGACGCACTCCTGAGAGCATTCCCAACTGTCACAGGGGAACAGGTGGAAGGCCAAGGCCAAGGCAGAGGAGGAGCTAGAGGTCGCCCACGCAGCAGTGTCACGGCCAGCTCCTCTGAGGGCAAGGTTAGCATGGCAGAAATGTGGAAAAGTTTTGTCTCCACGCCACAGCTAACTGCCCCACCACCTGATACGGAACGTGTTAGCAGGAGGCAACATTTCACTAACATGGTTGAACAGTACATCTGCACACAACTCCACGTACTGATGGATGGTTCGGCCCCATTCAACTTCTGGGTTTCCAAATTGTCCACGTGGCCAGAATTAGCATGTTATGCCTTGGAGGTGCTGGCCTGTCTGGCGGCCAGCGTTTTATCTGAACGTGTATTCAGCACGGCAGGGGGCGTCATTACTGACAAACGCAGCCGCCTGTCCGCAGCCAACGTGGACAAGCTGACGTTTATAAAAATGAACCAGGCATGGATCCCACAAGACCTGACCCTCCCTTGTGCAGAGTAGTCCTTAATAACTGTCTTAAACCATGTTGTCTTGTACTCCTGGCCACTTCTTCATTGAAAAATCAATTTTTGAAATTAAGTAGGATCTTGGGGTGCAACCCAGAGTTGAATGAACCTTCCGTCTGTCTGGGTGCTGGGGCCAAAGTACATGAAAGTGTCCTTCTCCTGTGCTGGGTGATATGAATGTTATACTTGTGCTGTCTGACATGTCTCCTTTGTGTGGGTGCAGGGGGCCAAAGTCACTGAAAGCGGCCTTCTCCTGTGGTGGCTGATATAAATGCCTGAATCTCTGCTGTGGGACCTCTCTCCTCTTTCTGGGTGCAGGGGTCAAAGTCTCTAAAAGTGCCCTTCTCCTGTGGTGGTTGATGTGAAACTGATGCTTGTGCTCTCTGACCTGTCTCCTCTGTGTCGGTGCTAAGGCCTAAGTCACTGAAAGCGGCCTTCTCCTGTTCTGGCTGATATAAATGCCTGAATCTCTGCTGTGGGACCTCTCTCCTCCGTGTGGCTGCTGGGGTCAAAGTCTCTAAAAGTGCCATTCTCCTGTGGTGGTTGATGTAAATCTGATGCTTGTGCTATCTGACCTGTCTCCTCTGTGTCGGTGCTAAGGCCTAAGTCACTGAAAGCGGCCTTCTCCTGTGCTGGCTGATATAAATGCCTGAATCTCTGCTGTGGGACCTCTCTCCTCCGTCTGGGTGCAGGGGTAAAAGTCTCTCAAAGTGGCCTTCTCTTGTGCTGGGTGATGTGAAGCTGATGTTTGTGCCATCTGACATGGTTGCCGGGGTCCCATTAAATGGTGGCCTACTCCTGTGGTGGGTGATCTAAATGCCTGATTCTCTGCTGTGAAAACCCCTCTCCTCCGCCTGGGTGCAGGGGTCAAAGTCTCTCAAAGTGGCCTTCTCTTGTGCTGGGTGATGTGAAGCGGATGTTTGTGCCATCTGACATGGTTGCCGGGGTCCCATTAAATGGTGGCCTACTCCTGTGGTTGGTGATCAAAATGCCTGATTCTCTGCTGTGAAAACCCCTCTCCTCCGCCTGGGTGCAGGGGTCAAAGTCTCTCAAAGTGGCCTTCTCTTGTGCTGGGTGATGTGAAGCTGATGTTTGTGCCATCTGACATGGTTGCCGGGGTCCCATTAAATGGTGGCCTACTCCTGTGGTGGGTGATCTAAATGCCTGATTCTCTGCTGTGAAAACCCCTCTCCTCCGCCAGGGTGCAGGGGTCAAAGTCTCTCAAAGTGGCCTTCTCTTGTGCTGGGTGATGTGAAGCTGATGTTTGTGCCATCTGACATGGTTGCCGGGGTCCCATTAAATGGTGGCCTACTCCTGTGGTGGGTGATCTAAATGCATGATTCTCTGCTGTGAAAACTTCTCTCCTCTGTCTGGGTGCTGGTCCAAAATAAATGAGAGTGGCCTTCTCCGGTGGGGGTTGATATGACGCATGGTTCCTTGATGTGAGACCTCTCTCCTCTGTCTGGGTGCTGGTCCAAAATACATCAGAGTGGCCTTCTCCGGTGGTGGTTGATATGAAGCATGATTCCTTGCTGTGGGACCTGTATCCTCTGTCTGGGTGCTGGTCCCAAATAAATGAGAGTGGCCTTCTCCGGTGGGGGTTGATATGACGCATGATTCCTTGATGTGGGACCTCTCTCCTCTGTCTGGGTGCTGGTCCAAAATAAATGAGAGTGGCCTTCTCCGGTGGTGTTTGATATGACGCCTTATTCCTTGCTGTGGGACCTGTATCCTCTGTCTGGGTGCTGGTCCAAAATACATGAGAGTGGCCTTCTCCGGTGGTGGTTGATATGACGCATGATTCCTTGATGTGGGACCTGTATCCTCTGTCTGGGTGCTGGTCCAAAATAAATGAGAGTAGCCTTCTCCGGTGGGGGTTGATATGACGCATGATTCCTTGCTGTGGGGCCTGTATCCTCTGTCTGGGTGCTGGTCCAAAATAAATGAGAGTGGCCTTCTCCGGTGGTGGTTGATATGACGCATGATTCCTTGCTGTGGGACCTGTATCCTCTGTCTGGGTGCTGGTCCAAAATAAATGAAGTGGCCTTCTCCGGTGGGGGGTTGATATGACGCATGATTCCTTGATGTGGGACCTCTCTCCTCTGTCTGGGTGCTGGTCCAAAATAAATGAGAGTGGCCTTCTCCGGTGGGGGTTGATATGACGCCTTATTCCTTGATGTGGGACCTCTCTCCTCTGTCTGGGTGCTGGTCCAAAATACATGAGAGTGGCCTTCTCCGGTGGTGGTTGATATGACGCCTTATTCCTTGCTGTGGGACCTGTATCCTCTGTCTGGGTGCTGGGCCGAAATGAATGAGAGTGGCCTTCTCCGTTGGTGGTTGATATGAAGCATGATTCCTTGCTGTGGGACCTGTATCCTCTGTCTGGGTGCTGGTCCAAAATAAATGAAAGTGGCCTTCTCCGGTGGGGGTTGATATGACGCATGATTCCTTGATGTGGGACCTCTCTCCTCTGTCTGGGTGCTGGTCCAAAATAAATGAGAGTGGCCTTCTCCGGTGGTGGTTGATATGACGCCTAATTCCTTGCTGTGGGACCTGTATCCTCTGTCTGGGTGCTGGTCCAAAATACATGAGAGTGGCCTTCTTCGGTGGTGGTTGATATGACGCCTTAGTCCTTGCTGTGGGACCTGTATCCTCTGTCTGGGTGCTGGTCCAAAATACATGAGAGTGGCCTTCTCCGGTGGTGGTTGATATGACGCATGATTCCTTGCTGTGGGACCTGTATCCTCTGTCTGGGTGCTGGTCCAAAATAAATGAGAGTGGCCTTCTCCGGTGGGGGTTGATATGATGCATGATTCCTTGCTGTGGGACCTGTATCCTCTGTCTGGGTGCTGGTCCAAAATAAATGAGAGTGGCCTTCTCCGGTGGTGGTTGATATGACGCATGATTCCTTGCTGTGGGACCTGTATCCTCTGTCTGGGTGCTGGGCCGAAATAAGCGAGTGGCCTTCTCCGTTGGTGGTTGATATGAGGCATGATTCCTTGCTTTGGGACCTGTATCCTCTGTCTGGGTGCTGGTCCAAAATAAATGAGAGTGGCCTTCTCCGGTGGGAGTTGATATGACGCATGATTCCTTGATGTGGGACCTCTCTCCTCTGTCTGGGTGCTGGTCCAAAATAAATGAGAGTGGCCTTCTCCGGTGGTGGTTGATATGATGCCTTATTCCTTGCTGTGGGACCTGTATCCTCTGTCTGGGTGCTGGTCCAAAATACATGAGAGTGGCCTTCTCCGGTGGTGGTTGATATGACGCCTTATTCCTTGCTGTGGGACCTGTATCCTCTGTCTGGGTGCTGGTCCAAAATACATGAGAGTGGCCTTCTCCGGTGGTGGTTGATATGAAGCATGATTCCTTGCTGTGGGACCTGTAACCTCGGTCTGGGTGCTGGTCCCAAATAAATGAGAGTGGCCTTCACCAGTGGTGGATGATATGACGCATGATTCCTTGCTGTGGGACCTCTCCCCAATTGATATTGGTTAATTTTTATATATTTTATTTTATTTTAATTCATTTCCCTATCTACATTTGTTTGCAGGGGATTTACCTACATTTTGCTGCCTTTTGCAGCCCTCTAGCCCTTTCCGGGAGTCTTTTACAGGCTTTTTAGTGCCCAAAAGTTCGGGTCCCCATTGACTTCTATGGGGTTCGGGTTCGGGATAAAGTTCGGGTTGAGTTCGGATCACGAACCCGGACATTTTCCGGAAGTTCGGCCGAACCTCTCGAACCCGAACATCCAGGTGTTCGCTCATCTCTATATATGTCCTCCTAGTAGGATGTGTCGAACTAAACTCTTAATTTTAACATCAGTGTGAGGGTTTAGTATTGCCGCAGAGTGCACCTGCCTTTGCTATGGTTATGTTTTTAATTGTTCTCCACATCCACATTATCGTATGTAGGATGGTTATTGTGGTACTTGTAGTCCGTTGCTGGCATCTTCCATTGTATAGATTTTTTGCTGTTGATTGCCCCTAGCAACGGACTACAAGTGCAGGATGTGCTCCCATATATACATGCACAACTGCATATGGGTTGAGCATATCCTGCTTGTTAAACACCACACCCCATTTTCTAACCCCCTTCCATTCCTCCCCCAGTCACACTACCTCGCCCCTGGTCTCTATCTACATTATCTTCCCCTCCTATAATGTAATTACCCTCCCCCCGGTCCCTACTTTAAACACTCCTCGTGTCTGTTGTCTGGCAAAGGATAGATATTTTTCTAGGGTGAAATTCAATTGCCGAAATAGCAATCCCCTAAATCTGGTGTTCCAGCTGGTGCTGGCCAAGTTTACTAGTGTCCGGCAAAGGAAATATTTTGTTCTGGGGTGAAATTCAATTGCCTAAATAGCAATCCCCTAAATCTGGTCCAGCTGTGGCTGGCCAAGTTTAATAGTGTCACCAGTCTTGTTAGTCAGGCTTCTTGCATTAGTATACATACATTTGAGCGGTTTATGTATTTTTTTTTACCCTACATCTTTCTTTCCGAGCTGTTCTAGTCCCTCCTTCAATTCCTCCCTCAGTCACACTACCTCGCTCCTGGTCTCTATCTACACTATCTTCCCCTCCGATAATGTAATTACCCTCCCCCCGGTCCCTAGTTTAAACACTCCTCGTGTCTGCTGTCTGGCAAAAGATAGATTTTTTTCTGCGGTTAAATTCACTTGCCAAAATAGCAATACCGTAAATCAGTGGTTTCAGCTGTGGCTGGCCAAGTTTAATAGTGCCCGGCAAAGGATAAATTTTGTTCTGGTATGAAATTCAATTGCCAAAATAGCAATCCCCTAAATCTGGTGTTCCAGCTGTGGCTGGCCAAGTTTACTAGTGTCCGGCAAAGAATATATTTTGTTCTGGGGTGAAATTCAATTGCCAAAATAGCAATCCCCTAAATCTGGTGTTCCTGCTGTGGCTGGCCAAGTTTTATAGTGTCCCGCAATGGATAGATTTTGTTCTGGGGTGAAATTCAATTGCCAAAATAGCAATACCGTAAATCTGTGGTTTCAGCTGGGGCTGGCCAAGTTTAATAGTGTTCGGCAAAGGATAGATTTTGTTCTGGGGTTAAATTCAATTGCAATAATAGCAATCCCCTAAATGTGGTGTTCCAGCTGTGGCTGGCCAAGTTTACTTGTGTCCGGCAAAGGTTGGATTTTGTTCTGGGGTGAAATTCAATTGACAAAATAGCAATCCCCTAAATCTGGTGTTCCAGCTGTGGCTGGCAAAGGATATATTTGGTTCAGGGGTGAAATTCAATTGCCAAAATAGCTATCCTCTAAATCTCGTATTGCAGCTGTGGCTGCCAAGTTTACTAGTATCCGGCAAAGGATATATTTTTTTTTCTGTGGCTAAATTCAATTGCCAAAATAGCAATCCCCTAAATCTGGTGTCCTAGCAGTGGCTGGCCAAATTTTATAGTGTCCGGCAAAGGATAGATTTTGTTCTGGGATGAAATTCAATTGCCAAAATAGCTGTCACGACCTCTATCCCAGCAGCGGTCATGTCGCACCAGACGGAGGGGAAGGGGGACCCTTATCTACGGATGGGAAATAGAACGGCCACCCCTGACAAACCCTAAGCTGGCACCTGTCTGCCCTGATACCCTAGACGGGGTGTGAACCCGTGCGGCGAGCAGGATGCCTAAACCCTGAGTCACCCTCAGAAGACTAGACTGGGGAAAGGCAGAAGGGAGCACTAGTCACCATCACTCATGTCTAGGAGAACAACAGGGGAAGACAGGGGAAGACAGCAACAAACAATCTCCAGCAGAGATAGACTTATCCAGTCACGAGCAGAGAAGATGATCCCAATAACGACAGTCCACGCCAGACAAGAGCTCCACAGCAATACCGTCAAACGATCTCCTTCAAAGGTCAGAATAGCACTGGAAGTAAGGACTATATCTGGCAATGACTGCAAGTGAAACTGAAACTAATATAGTAGCTGGGAGTGGCAGACAGCACTCACCTGAGAAGAATGCCTACAAACTCCCAGTCAGGACAAAAAGGTTCACAAGGCAAAACCCTGATAACATACCCTGAACCACGGAGCAAACTCACAAGCTATCGCGAGTAGCAAGTCGCTGCGACCTTCTCTTCCCAGACCTATCTGGATCAGTCACAGTCGTGACAATAGCAATCCCTTAAATCTGGTGTTCCAGCTGTGGCTGGCCAAGTTTACTAGTGTCCGGCAAAGAATATATTTTGTTCTGGGGTGAAATTCAATTGCCAAATTAGCAATACCGTAAATCATTGGTTTCAGCTGTGGCAGGCCAAGTTTAATACTGTCCGGCAAATGATAGATTTTAAATTGTTGGGTGAAATATTACCATTTTTGCCAGGTACAAACCCCTGCACTGCATAACTGACAGGGAACTAACAATTGGCGGTTACATTCTTGCATGAAATAAAGCCTTATGTGAATCCAAAGGTAGTCGCCAATAACTGTTTTTTTTTTTTTTTTTAAATAAATTAGTGTAGACCCCAAAACATTGGGAAAATATAAAAAATAAAACAAAGTGTAAGTGCACGGTTGTATAACAATGGTTGGGTGAGGCCGGTATACATGTCTATTCTGCGCAAGGTACAAACTAGTCATGTGGGATCCGTGCCTGGTTCTTTTTAATAAACGAAAGCTTGCCCACATTGTCTGCAGACAGGCGGCTGCGCTTGTCTGTGATAACACCCCCAGCCAAGCTAAACACATGTTCAGACAATACAGTGGCTGCAGGGTAGGCCAGCACCTCCGAGGCATAAAGGGCAACCTCAGGACACGTGCCCAATTTGATGACCCAGAAGTTGAATGGGACAGACCCAGTGGCGTAGCTAGAAATGTTTGGGCGCCACAGCAAATTTTTGAATGGGGCCCCCCTCCCCCAGTAATTTTTGCGCATGCTGCCATGCCTGTGGCTACTAAAGATCGCTCTCTCAGACCAGGCCCAGCAGCTGTTTAATTCGCTTTCTACGCTGTCTATACTGCCAATGTATATAATTTCATTGTATAATACTGTTGAGGGGCCCTGACAAAGTCCTTTAGTCCTCCTCCTCCTGGATGGGCCCTTTCTAGGTCACGTCCCCAAAGCAGTTGCTTCCCCTGTAGCTATTCCCCTAGGCAGACCCATCAGTCAGTACATGTACTGTTCCACCATGTTGCTGAAATTCTGCCTCCTGTTCCAGATCTGCTGGTGGTGCAGGTTGTTGTGGCGTGATGACAAAGCTTTTCCACATTTTGCTGATGATAACCCTGCCTTCTGAGGTGTTGGTGGTGACCCAGCTGCATTGGCAAATTTTTCCTCCTCCTCCTCTGTCTTCACCTTGTGCTTCCACTGAGTCCCCGGTGTCAGGTGTGAATGCCATCAGCAGCGTGTCTACTAGCGGGCTCATCTTCCTATCACACTCCAGTGAGGGAATTATGGACTGCACATTGTCCTTGTAACGGGGATGCAGCAGGGTGGCCACCCAGTAATCAGCACAAGTTAGAATGTGGCAGTAACTGGGCGGTCGTTGCGCAGGCACTGCAGTATGTAGTCGCTCATGTCTGCCAGGCTGCCCAGAGGCAAGGATAAGCTATACTCTTTGAGGGAGGTATATCGTCTGTGTCCTCTGTATCCCCCAGCGTTCCTCCTTTTCCTCTTCCTCATCCTCCAGAACTGTGCCCTGGCTGGACAATTGTGTTCCAGGCCAGGGACTATGTTGGTGCAGGAACCCACCCTTCAAGCCACTTGTATTTGGTTGGCCTTAAGTTAAGGATAAGGCGTGTATATAGTTTTGTTTCTTTATATGGTTAGTTTAGCTGCCTTATAGTTATTTTAATATGTTTTTAAGAAAATTTGTAAATAGTTTGTTAATGGTTTGAGTGAAAAAGGGGGGGGGGGTTGGGGAGGTTGTGTGTGTTCGATTAACTGATTTAATTGATTTTCACTGTCAGGAATTTCTGCACCCCAAATTCAGCACATGTGGCAGGCAGGGGATGTGTGTCAAACCGGCTAGGCCCAGACCTGCTAGTATATTTCGCCCATTAGCGCACAACACCAGGCCGGGCTGGAGGCTCGGTGGCACCAACCAATGATCGGTCTGTTGTTCCATGCCGAGTAGGAGGAGGAGGTAACAGGATACAAAGAGAATAATGCTCAGCAATTCGGCGGAAGGACATTCGCAAAAATGCTATCCACCTCTGGGCCAGCCGCTACATTTACCCACTGTGTTGTTGGTTATGTGGACATTGCCACAGATAGCGTTGCGCAGTGCACACTTGATTTTGTCTGCCACTTGGTTGTGCAGGGAAGGGATGGCTCGCCTGCAAAAGTAGCAGCCGCTGGGATACATGTGCTGTGGGACAGCCACTGCCATAGGGTTTTTAAACTGTCCACCAGACAGAATGACAGCATTTCAAAGGACCAGGAAGTTTGAAATAAGGAATTCAGAGCCAGTGTTTGGGAGATGGACAGCTGATAGCTGAACACTTCCATGGGATTTGGTGGAGATGCTTGGTGACAATGACAGATGTGGTGGCGTTGCTGCCACATCCTCTGTTTGCTGGGTGACAGGTGCCACTGTCACTCACTTGGGCTCAAGTTTAGAATGTTTATTTATTATTTTTCTGTATTTTATTTTAAGTCATTTTCCTATCCACATATTTTTGCAGGGCGTTTACCTACATTTTGCTGCCCTTTGCAGCCCTCTAGCCCTTTCCAGGGCTATTTTACAGCCATTTAAGTGCCCAAAAGTTCGGGTCCCCCTTGACTTCAATGGGGTTCGGGGTCAAGTTTGGGTCAAGTTCGGATCCCGAACCCGAACATTTTCGTGAAGTTCGGCCGAACTTCTCGAACCCGAACATCCTTGTGTTCGCTCAACTTTAGTGAAAAATCAGTAATCGGTGTTCGCCAAAATGCGTACAACGCGATGGCCATGGAACAGGCAGCCTAACATGAAGTCAGCCATGTGTGCCAGAGTCCCAACAGACAAGACTTTGCTTTCCTCATCAGGAGGATGATTCTCAATCTCCTCATCCTCTTTCTCCTCTTCTACCCATCCATGCTGAACAGATGGAATAAAACTTCCATGGGTACTACACTCTGAAGCGGAGGCAACCATCTCCTGCTCCTCCTCCTCATCATCCAATTCACGCTGAAAATACGAACTGAGGCTGGTCTGGCAATTACCCTGTGTACTGTCTTCCCACATTTCCACCTCTTCCCCATGCAAAGCGTCCACCTTCATTGTGCGCAGCGAGCGTTTGAGTAGACACATAAGTGGGATACTTACGCTGATAATGGCGTAATCAATGCTCACCTTTTGTGTTAATTCCTCAAAGTTGCCTAAAACTTCACAGAGGTCAGACATCAATGCCCACTCGTCGCTTGTGAAGAGCCGAAGCTGATTGAAAAGGCAATGACCATGTTGTAGCTGGTATTCCACTGTTGCCCTCTGCTGCTCACAAAGCCTGGCCAACATGTGGAACATCGAGTTCAAGCGCGTGCTCATGTCACAAATCTATCGGTGAGGTGGCAATTGCAAGCGCTGCTGCAGCATTGACAGACCGGCGCAAGCTGTCGATGACTTGCGGAAATAGGCACACACATGATGAACCTTCACCAGTAGCGCAGACAACTTGGGGTAGGTTTTGAGAAACCGCTGAACCACTAGCTTGAACACGTGGGATAGGCATGGTATGTGTGTGAGCTTGCTGAGCTCCAAAGCCGCCACCAAGTTACTGCCATTATCAGACACAACCATGCCTGGTTGTAGGTTGAGTGGCAAGAGCCACAGCTCAGTCTGGTCCCTTATCCCATGCCATAGCGCTGCGGCGGTGTGCTGTTTGTCACCAAAGCAGATAAGTTTAAGCACGGCCTGTTGCCGCTTCCCCACGTCAGTGCTATACTGCTTCCAGCTACTGACTGATGGCTGACTGGTGCTGCAAGATGATAATTCAGAGGAGGAAGTGGAGGAGAAGGGGGGGGAGCTACAGTCACTAACATAGGTGGCGGCGGAAACCCTGATGGAAGTAGGGCCCGCAATCCTTGGCATCAGTAGCACCTGTGCCATCCCAGGGTAGGACTTGCTCCCGGCCTCCATAACGTTCACTCAATGTGCCGTCAGGGAAATGCCCTGGCCAAAAGCACTTGTTCATGTGTCAGTCGTTAGGTGGACCTTCCCAATAACTGCGTTGGTCAGGGCACAGGTGATGTTACGGGACACATGCTGGTGTAAGGCTGGGACTGCACACCATGAAAAATATTGGTGGCTAGGGACAGAGTAAAGCGGGATTGGCGTTGCCATCAGGCTGTGGAAAGCCTCAGTCTCCACAAGCCTAAATGGCAACATTTCCAGGGTCAGCAATTTTGAAATGTGTGCATTTAGTGCTATGGCCTGTGGGTGGGTGGCTGGGTATTTGCGCTTTCGTTCAAAGGCCTGGGGTATAGACACTTTACGCTGAGCTGGGACACAGAAGTGTCCACAGTATGGCTGGAGGCATCTGGGCCTGCGTCTTGGACAGGGGATTGGCCAGCACGTAACACAGGGGAAGAGGAGGCAGTGGTGTGACCCGCAGACATTGATTGTGGACCCAGGCGTTCGGCCCACCTATTAGGGTGCTTTGATGCCATGTGGCGGGTCATGCTGGTAGCGGTGAAGTTGCTAGTGTTCACGCCCCTGCTCATTTTGGTACGGCACAGGTTGCAAAGGACAACTCGTCGTTTATCGTCCGCACTTTCCTCAAAAAAGCGCCAGACTGCGGAACACCTACCCCTTGGCAAGGGAGATTTCAGCAAGGGGGTGCTCCAGTTGCGGGCCTGTTTGGTGTGGCCCGCCTTCTCCCTTTTGCCATCCCACTGCCTTTTCCATCCTGTTGCAGTGCTGCTTATCCCTCCCCATCTGTACTGCTGTCCTCGCTCGGCTTGCCACCTTCGTAGTTTGGGTCAGTGACTTCATTGTCCACTACTTCCTCTTCCACTTCCTCAACCTGGTCATCCTCCTGACTTGTTGACCTAACAACAATCTCAGTTATTGACAACTGTGTCTCATCCTCATCATGAAACTCTTGAAACACTAATTGTGAAATTAACCTTGTGAAACACTAATTGCCATTCCACACCGTCATCTTCTTCTGACTGTGCATGCTTAAGAGTTTGGGAATGAGGGCGTAAGATCTCCTCATGTCCCTCTTTAAGCGGGCTTGTCGAAAGGCCCAAATTAAGGAATGGCGATGAAAAGAGCTACTCAGAATATCCGAGTGTGGGATCACTTGTTTGCCAAGACTCTCCATGGTGGGTGGAAGGAGTATCAGGTTGAGGATTCTGTTGACCAGACTCTTGGCTACTTAGACTGGACTTTGTGGAAGACAGGGTGGTGCTTAACCGACTGGAAGCATTATCTGCTGCAATCCAACCGACCACTTGGTTGTACTGGTCTGACTTTCAGAGTGGTGTCCTGCTCCACTCTGCAAACTGGGACATGAAGCTAGGTATGGTGGATGAGTGTGTTTCTTGTGCTCTGGCAGCAGGTACAGTTTCACCGCGCCCATGGCCACGGCCTCTACATGCACCATCAGCAGCACGACCACTTCCCCATCCCTTACTGCTCGCCTTGCGCATATTAAATGGTATATATGCTTGCAGTTATGTCACACATACAGTAGCGCAGGTTTTGTAAGTGTATGCGCAAATAAAGTACACAGAATGCCACAGATATTTTTAGGATGCACATACATTAAACAGGAGATGTAGCACAGATAATGTCGCTGTCCGCAGCATCTATTAAAAAAGTACACTGAATGTCACAGATAATTTTAGTATGCGCAAACGTTATACAGGAGGTATAACGCAAGAAATGTCCCTGTCACTACCAGCTAATAAAAAATTGCACTGAATGAATGTCACTGATATTTAGAATGCACAAATATAAAATAAAAGTAGTAGCAGAGGTTGTGTCACTATCAGTTAGCAGCACTAACAATTGCACCCAAATTAGCGCAGGTTGCATTAATAATATATTGAATCCAGATACAACTATAGTCCTTAAAAGGACATTTGGGTCTCTAACAATTCCATGCAATTTAGCGCAGGTTGCGCTAATAATTATATTGCTGCCAGATAAAGCAACTCCTTAAAAGGACTTTTGTGTCTCTAACAAGTTTTTTCTCTAAAATATTACTATTTCACTCCGTACACTTCCTGTCCCTTCTTCAGCACAGCTCTCCCTGACTAAGACTGAGCCGAACACGTGTCATTGGGTGCTACAACGGCTTTATCTGCTCTGTTTACCTGCTCGCAGCAATTGAAGTAGTGAGCAGGTTAATGACAAGTATGGCGTCCCCATTCACTTTTATGCGACAGGCCATTCCTATACACTTAAACAGATGGAACCATTTCAAAGAAGTGAATGGGGACTCCATACTTGTAATTAAACCTGCTCACCACTGCAATTTCTGTAGCGAGCAGGTAAACAAAGCAGAGAAAGCAGCTCTCATATGAGCGCTGTCTTCTCTTCAAACAGCCATTCAGCGAGGAGGCCAGAAGTCGGACCCCTGCCGATCAGATACTTACTGAGGATAGTAAAAAACGGACAACCTCTTCAATAATAATATCAATATTGCAGTAGTCACATTATCTTTAGGCACAAACAATTTTCTTTTTGTGAGTTTCACACTGATGTCACTCCTTTTTAAAAGGGGGTTGGGAAATGGGTATGGTTATCTAGGCAAGTAGATGTAGACCAGATTTAGGAAATTTGACTTTTTTAAAAGTTGCAAAAAATGGCAACATTTTGGGAGTGGCATCTGTAGACAAGAGTGTTATTTTTAATGATTTGCAATTTATACATTTTAGACATTTGATCAATTTGGTGAAAATTACAGCAACTCACACTCAAACAATACTTTAAAATTTTGCTTCATTATAAAAAGCCTCCCTTATGTACATCAATTATTATTATGTTAAAACACAGGGTAGTTAGCCAGTTAATTCAAATTTGCTTGTTAATTATCTTTAACCATAAGAGATTTGGTTTGGTCTTTAGTGGAAATCTTATTTCTTGTCTGTTTCCTCTTTTTGTGCATAATCTGTATACATTTTCCTTAAAACATTTTATTGAGATAAGACAAATCAAATATCCATACAGAACTGGAATATCAGTTTTCTTTTTGCTTCTTTAGCATTTCTTTTATGTGTTATAGCCAAACTAATTCTTTGCTATGAGTGGCAGAATCTATAAAATAATCCATAATGTATTCAGTGTCAAAAAATGATAACAGGATAATTTGCAAATTTAAAGCAAATTATAGAAGGTGATGGCAAATATATTGAAATAAATTGCTTTCTTTTCTACGAGAATCGGAAGTGTATAGTCAAAGACAGTTTAAGACAGACTCTGAATTAATTAGATTACAAAATTGAGAACTGGCATTGCTGCCAAACAGATGCACTCAAACAAGTTGGAAGAATGAATAGTACATTATTACTTTGTAAGGGGACTGCTTTGCGGGGACACAAATGACTCTTTGAGTTCTGCTTTCTATTCTGCTTTCTATTTTATTTTATTTTTTTATAGCCAATTTGTACTATAACTTTATTACTTTACTGTATAACTTAAGTTGCAAATATTAACTTCTTGATTAACTTTGAAATATTTATTTTGATGTAAAGAAAATGGAAATTGATAAGTAAAAAAACAAAAAACAAACCAAAAACTAATCGATAATCATTGGCATTAATTAGGGGGGTTGTACAGGTTCAGAGCTGAACCCGGACACAATCCCATCTGCTCTCATTTACCATGAATGAGTGGAGCATCGGTTCTTTTTACGCTCTGATGCTCCCCCTTGCCCTGCGGGATTTGTGAGGTCTGTGACATACTGGGATCTCCATGGGCATACTAGGAGGAGGCTTCCGCCTTGCAGTCAGCTGGGTGATTTCACCGGCACTAATGGGTGGGCTTAAGCGCTGCCTTAAAGGATAACTGTCCCATTTAGACCCAAATTTCAGTTTTCATATATGTAGTTACTAATATCATAATATTTCTGAATCAATAACTATTAGACTTACTTACCCCATATTTAATAAGATTCAGCCCTTAGCAACCAGTCTGCATAAAACTGCAATTTCACTATTCTGTTAAAATGGCCGCCCCCAGCCCCGAGGCTAATCCATAGGACACCTGCAGTGAAGTTAGTGAAGACCAGCTCTGTATAGGGGGGTCTTGCAGTGAAGTTCCCAGGTCTGGCTAAAGCCTGTAGTCCTTCTACAAGCTCTCCTCTTATCAGATAAGGCTGTCATTTATACACTGAGCAGCCACATTGTCCTGCACTGCTAAGGGAGTGTCTGCCAAGCACAGGCATGTGGAGAAGTTCACACACACAGCCCAGCACTGTTATCTCCTGTCAGGAAGAACCTGGCTTTTTATACATTCCCTCACAATGTTGACTCACTATCAGTTCCCAGTGCACGCAGCGTGCTCCGTCCTCATCTGGTAGAGGGAAGGAGCATAGCAACCTGATTTTATCTCAGGTAAATATAGCCAATACTGGGGACTTTTAGGTGGCTTTTGGGGGTTATTTATTAAACAATCAGAAATTAAAACAGGGCCAACAAGGTGATATTAATCACCAAAATCCAATATTAAAAAAATAAAATAATTGACAGTTATACTTTAACCTTTTTTACAAGCTAGGGCAGAACTAAAGGTGGCCTTAGGAAGCGGTAACACGCGAAACGGTCGTTGCCGTGACGTACGCATGGGTAACGCAGTTCTGCCCCCGTGGACTATGTAAGTGATCTGCACTGAAATAAATGAAGATTTGACAGCATGTGGTGAGTGCCGCCTTTACTCTTCTTTGAATGTGGATGGAATGAACGTCTTTTTAAAAGGGCTGAGCAACACCACCTGTCTATTAACCCTTTAGTGAGGGGACCGTCCCGTGATTTAAGGGAGAGAGATAAAATAAGGGGTTGTAGTGCAACTCCGTTGCCTTTTACTTGGAGGTGAAATTTAAGGTATGATGTCATCCCGAACGTGGTGAGGATGCTTAAAGAGAAGGTGTTTCAGTGGGTGGGGGGTGATGCTGGGCAGATAGGGGCATTATTCAGAGAAAAATGAATGATATCCTATTTTTATGTCATCTTAGCCTCCAGAGGGAGCTGTTTCATTGATAAAACTCTATACACAGATATCAATGAAACAGCTCCCCTGGAGGCCAAGATGACATGAAAATAGTATATCATTAATTTTTCTCTAATGCGCTCTCCACTTCGGAGCTCTGCCATTACTGTCCGTGCATCACAGAGCCGCACAGTCCCAGCACTCTCAACCACAGACAGCAGCTGCTGCCAGCAGTCTCAGCCACCTGTTACTGACAATTAGAGTTGAGCGGACACCTGGATGTTCGGGTTCGAGAAGTTCGGCCGAACTTTACAAAAATGTTCGGAATCCGAACTTGACCCAAACTTGACCCTGAACCCCACTGAAGTCAATGGAGACCCGAACTTTTGGGCACTAAAATAGCTGTAAAATAGCCCTGGAAAGGGCTAGAGGGCTGCAAAAGGCAGCAAAATGTAGGTAAATCCCCTGCAAACAAATGTGAATAGGGAAATGACTTAAAATAAATTAAATAAAAATTAACCAATATTAATTGGCAACTTGGAGGAGGAGGTGGAATAGGAGGTTGGGGTGGCGTCAGGTGGGAATGCTATGGTAGTTGAAGTTCTCCTCACAGCCATAAAGGACTCATGTCTGCCTGCAGTGCCACAGGCCTAATTCACAGCTTTAGGCCCATGGCAACCATACATGGAAGTTGGAGAAGTTCTCATGACAGCTAAAAATAGATTTATGTCTGCCAGCAGTGCCACAGGCCACAGTCACAGATTCAGGCCCAAAGAAACCATATATGGGAGTTGGAGAAGTTCTCATCACAGCCAAAAAGGATTCATGTCTGTATGCAGTGCCACAGGCCTCACTCACAGACTCGGGTCCAAGACAATGATACATGGGAGTTGGAGAAGTTGTCATCAAAGCCAAAAAGGATTCATGCTTTCCTGCAGTGTCACAGGCCTCATGCACGGACTCAGGCCCCTGGCACTCACAAATAGGAGAGTTCAAATCAAGCAAAAACATTATTGATTTCACCCAGCAGTGCCACAGGCAACAATCACTCATTCAGGCCCATGGCTTCCGCAAACAGGAGAGCGTTCCGTAACAGCAACACAGGCCTCAGGTCAACCTGCAAAGGAATAGACCATCATGATTTTTGTAGGCCCTGACACCCAGACAGAGAAGAGGTCATTTGACAGCAAAAAGAAGATAATGTCTCCCACCAATGCAGCAGGCGATTAAACGAAATATAGGCCCCTGACCCCCATACAGAGGAGAGGTCATTTGTCATAAAAAAGAGTTTAATGTCTCCCACCAATACGGCAGGCGATTAAATGAAATATAGGCCCCTGACACCCAGACAGAGGGGAAGTCATTTGACAGTAAAAAGAGGTTAATGTCACGCACCAAAGCAGCAGGCAATTAGCTGAAATGTAGGCCCCTGGCACTCAGACAAAGGAAAGGTTCATTCAACTTGGGGTTGCCCCCAAAATAATGGTACAATTAAAAAAAGAGGATTCAATAAAGAAGTGCCCTGGAGTACAAAAATGTATGGTTGAGGGCGAGGCAGTTATAAATGTCTATTCTGCACAAGGTACGGACAAGTCCTGTGGGATCCATGCCTGGTTCATTTTAATGAACGTGAGCTTGTCCACGTTGGCTGGTGAACAGACGGCTGCGTTTGTCAGTAATGACGCCCCCTGCCGTGCTAAATACACGTTCAGACAATACACTGGCCGCAGGGCAGGCCAGCACCTCCTAGGCATAAAGGGGAAGCTCTGGCCATGTGGACAATTTGGAAACCCAGAAGTTGAATGGGGCCGAACCATCAGTCAGTATGTGGAGGCGTGTGCACACGTACTGTTCCATCATGTTGTTGAAATGCTGCCTCCTGCTAACACGTTCACTATCAGCTGGTGGTGCAGTTTTCTGTGGCGCGGTGACAAACCTTTTCCATATCTCGGCCATGCTAACCCTGCTGTCTGAGGAGCTGGCCGTGACACAGCTGCGTTGGTGACCTCTTCCTCCTCCGCCTCTGCCTTCGCCTTGTGCTTCCACTTGTCCCCCTGTGGCAGTTGGGAATGCCCTCAGTAGCGCGTCTACCAGCGTGTGCTAGTAGCCGCGCATCCTCCTATCACTCTCCAGTCCGGGAATTAGGGTGGGCACGTTGTCCTTGTACCGGGGATCCAGGCAACCGAGTAGTAAGCACAAGTTAAAATGTGGGCAACTCTGCTGTCGTTGCGCAGGCACTGCAACATGTAGTCGCTCATGTGTGCCAGGCTGCCCAGAGGTAACGATAAGCTGTCCTCTGTAGGTGGTGTATCGTCTGTGTGCTCTGTATCCCCCCCTGCCACGCTCCAATGATGGCCCTGAGCTGCGTAGGGTGCCACCCTGCAATGAAACCGGTTCCTCCTCCTCTTCCTCATCCTTCTCTTCCTCGTCCTCCAGAAGTGTGCCCTGGCTGTCCACATGTGTACCTGTTAGAAAACGGGGTGTGGTGTTTAACAAGCAGGATATGCTCAACCCATATGCAGTTGTGCATGTATATAGTGGAGCACATCCTGCACTTGTAGTCCGTTGCTAGGAGCAATCAACAGCAAAAAATCCATACAATGGAAGATGCCAGTAACGGACTACAAGTACCACAATAACCATCCTAAATATGATAACGATAATGTGGATGTGGAGAACAATCAAAAACATAACCATAGCAAAGACAGATGCACACTGCGGCAATACTAAACCCTCACACTAATGTTAAAAATGAGAGGTTAATTCGACACATACTACTAGGAGGACATGTCTTAAGCTTGGACACCACGTCAAGGTCTCTCAAATAGCCCGAGACCCTACCACTCAACCTACCTGCCTGTGCCGTATGGGCGATACCAGGGGCCGTTGGGCCTTACTGGAGCGTAAGGCCTGACTCACAAAAAGCTCACCATGCAACCATGCTTGAAATGGGAGGTGGGAGGTGCCTGTGAGCCCCACCCGAGACCGACTGATATGGCCCAGAGCCTCCCAGGTGCACCTGAATGTAGCCTGTAGATGAAAAGCAGGCACATTTGACCTTGACGTGGTGTCCGAGCTTAAGACATGTCCTCCTAGTAGGATGTGTCGAACTAACCTCTCAATTTTAACATCAGTGTGAGGGTTTAGTATTGCCTCAGTGTGCACCTGCCTTTACTATGCACATGTGTACCTGGCCTCTGCTGGTGTAGGAACCCACCCACTGAGCCACTTCTGTATGACCTGCCTGAAACCCTGTGAAATGCCCCCTCTTACTCCTCCTCCTGTGCCGCATCCTTTTCCATCAACGGCGTAATATTTTTTCATTGAGACATAGAAGGGATATTGTAATGCTAACAATGGCGTCATCAGCACTGGCCATGTTGGTTGAGTAGTCCAAAGACCGCAACAAGGTACACAGGTCTCTCATGCAGGCCCAGTCACTTGTGGTGAAGTAGTGCTGATCCGCAGAGCGACTGACCCGTGCATACATAGAAACATAGAATATGTCGGCAGATAAGAACCATTTGGCCCATCTAGTCTGCCCAATATACTGAATACTATGTCCTCTTGTAGCAGTTTTTCTTCTTTTAAATATTCTCTCCTCTTTTACCATGTTTATTCCCTTTAGGTATTTAAAAGTTTCTTTCATATCCCCCCCTGTCTCTTCTTACTTCCAAGCTATACATGTTAAGGTCCTTTAATCTTTCCTGGTAAGTTTTGTCCTGCAATCCATGTACTAGATTAGTAGCTCTTCTCTGAAGTCTCTCCAAAGATTCAATATCCTTCTGCAGATATGAACTCCAGTACTGCACACAATACTCCGAATAAGGTCTCGCTAGTGCTCTGTAGAGCGGCACGAGCACCTCCCTCTTTCTACTGTGATTGCCTCTCCCTATACACCCAAGCATTCTGCTGGCATTTCCTGCTGCTCTATGACATTGTCTGCCCACCTTTAGGTCGTCTGATATAATGACCCCTAAATCCCTTTCCTCAGATACTGAGGTGAGTACTGTATTACTGATTTTATATTCTGCTCTGGGGTTTTTACGCTCCAGGTGCATTATCTTGCACTTATCGACATCAAATTTTAGTTGCCAGATTTTTGACCATTCCTCTAGTTTTCCTAAATCCTTTTCCATTTGGTGTATCCCTCCAGGAACATAAACCCTGTTACAAATCTTTGTGTCATCAGCAAAAAGACACACTTTACCATACTGCATCTGAAACTCCACTATTGCCCGCTGATGCTCGCACGGTCTCTCCAGCATATGTAAAGTGGAGTTTCAGATGGTGGGCATGTCATATATGAGGCGGTGAGCAGGAAGGCCAAAGTTACGCTGCAGCACAGACAGGCGAGCAGCAGCAGGGTGAGAACAAAAGCGCGCACATACGGACCGCACTTTCAGCAGCAGCTCTGACATGTCTGGGTAGTTTTTAAGAAACGTCTGCACATCTAGATTCAGCACATGCGCCAGGCAAGGGATGTGCATCAAACTGGCTAGTCCCAGAGCTGCAACGAGGTTTCGCCCATTATCGCACACCACCAGGCCAGGCTTGAAGCTCACCGGCAGCAACCACTCATCAGTCTGCTGTTCTATGCCCCTCCAAAGCTCCTGTGTGGTGTGGGGTTTGTCACCCAAACACATGAGTTTTAAAATCGCCTGCTAATGTTTTCCCCGGGCTGTGCTGAAGTTGGGGGTGAGGTTCTTTCAATGACCGGATGTGTGGGGTGGTAGAAGAGGAGTGGATGGAGGAGGAGGATGATGTGGAGTAGGAGGAGGAAGCAACAGGAGGCAACGAATTATACCCCGCGATCCTCGTTGGTGAAAGGACATGCACCAAACCGCTATACGCCTCGGGCCCTGCAGCCACTACGTTTACCCAGTGTGCAGTTAGGGAGATGTAGCGACCCTGGTCTTGCTTACTGGTCCATGTATCTGTGGTTATGTGGACCTTGCCACAGATAGTGTGGCGCAGCGCACACTTGATTTTATCCTCCACTTGGTTGTGCAGAGACGGGACGGCTCGCGTGGAAAAGTAGTGGCGGCTGTGAACAACGTACTGGGGGACAGCCACCACCATCAGTTGTTTGAAACAGTCCATCTCCACCAGATGGAATTACAGCATTTTAAAGGCCAATAATTTTGAAATGCTGGCATTCAGTGCCAGGGCTCAACGGTGGGTAGGTGGGCATTTCCTCCTTCTCTCCAATTTTTGGGAGATGGACAGCTGAATTCTGCCGTGTGACATGGCGGAGATGCTTGGTGATGGTGTCTTACGTGGTGGTGGTGTTGGTGGAACATCCTCTGTTTGCTGGTCACCAGGTGCCACGGTGACGCCAGAGGTAGAGAGAGAGGATGAGCAAGCAGCAGAAGAGGGAGCAGGAGGAGCAGGAGAGAGTTACTTGTTTTTAAGGAGTTTACTCTACTGCAGTTCATGCTTTGCATTTAGATGACTGGTCATGCAGGTTGTGCTCAGGTTAAGAAATTGTATGCCTCGCTTCAGGCTCTCTCTTCAGGCTCTGATGGCACAGGCCTGTCTTGTCGTCAGGACATTGTGTGAAGAACTGCCACGTCAATGAACTCCTTGGAGCAGGCCTTGGCATGCTTGGTGCCTGGGTGCTGTGGACAGTAGTAAGCGTACTGTTTCTGGAACGGCTTCTGTGCTTTTGCACCCGGCTCCCTCTTTTGCTGTGCTGTTGCCTCTGTGCGACCACCGCCTCTTCCTCTGAACTGCACGCCTCACTAGTACAACCTTCATTCCAGTCTGGGTCTAGGACTTCATCATCCTACACATCATCTTCCACCCATTCATGACCCCTGCCCTCCTCGTCGATCTGCACATTGCAGAAAGCCACAGCAGTTGGCACCTGTGTTTTGTCATCATCAGAGACGTTTTTTGGCGGTATTCCCATGTCCTCATCCTGCAATGAAAGTGGTTACTCATCAGTGCATTCAAGGTCTTCCTCTTCTGGAGCAGGGCTAGGTGGATGGGCCAGGGAAACCCTGCCAACAGAGTCATCAAAAAGCATGAGACTTTCCTGCATGATTTGGGGCTCTGACTGTTTGGCTGATTTGCAAGGTGAGGTGAGGTGGAAGACTGATGGGCATGGGCTGCAGGTGCCAACTCTGAGCTTTCTGCAGAGGTCTGGGTGTTAGATACTGTGAAGGAACTGGAGGCACTGTCAGCGCCCCAATCTATCGCCTGTACTTGTTCTGGCTTCACCATCCGTAGAGCAGCATTTGGGCCTAACAAATAACGCTGCAGATTCTGTCGCCTACTCGCACAGAGGAAGGTGTTTGACTTGGAGCGGTATTTGGCGCTGAACGGCCACGTCCTCTCCCAGCAACAGGAGCTCCACCAAGACCCCACGACCATGCCCACGTCCCTTATTTGATGTTCTCCTCATTATTTGCGTTCACCCACCAAGCTGAAAGATTGGTCTCTCTCCGGTGTCAATTTACCTGCCACTAGTTTACAATTACGTTCGCTAAGGCAGTGCTTGTGTCATCAAAATGCTCTGTGGACCCAGAATAATGTTTTTTGTGCCCAAAATACACTGATTCTCAATTTCTATGTGAAAATATAAAAACAAATTTTGGTACGCTGTATGCACAAGTGGTTTTTGGAACAAGAACAAGTATTTTTGTAATAAAATACAGAAAATTTGTATTTCACTGCTGTAAATTGAAATTAATTATTTATACACCGGATGCACAACACTTTTTTCGGCCTAAAACACGCTGCAGTTTTTAACTGCTGTACATTAAAAGTAGATATTTATACTATGTATGGACACCAGATTTGGGGACCCAGAACACGGATTTGGTCACCAAAATTCACAAATGCAGTATTTAACTGCTATAAATTGTAAATAATTATTTAAACGACGGATGCACAACTGTTTTTTAAGCCTAAAATACAGCTTTTTTCAATAAAACCCCAAAATGCAGTTTTTTACTGCTGTAAATTTAAATTAGATATTAATACCGTGTATGTACAACTGCTTTGTGAAGCAAGAATATTGCTTTTTTTCCCACAAAAAAGAATAATGCACTATTTCTCAGCTGTAATGTGAAATCGGTATTTAAGCGGTGTATTTCAAGATGCTCTGTGGATCAGGATTACCAATTTTTGCTGTATTTCACAGTAGCAATGTAAAATACATAGGTGGTTGGAATGGGTATTTCAGACTGTTTGGTAGACCTTGAATAACGTTTTTATTTTTTCTATAAAGAACAAAGAACCAGTATTTCCCTGCAGAAATATAAAATATGTCATTGGACGGTGTATGCAGAACTGTTTTGTGGACAAGGCGGTTTTTCCCCCAAAATTACACGGGTTCTCTATTTCACCGCAGAAATGTCAAATATATATTTTCGCGATGTAAAATAGGCTTGGTGGATCAGAATGACCACTTTTTTAACTAAAATACACTGATGCACTATTTGATAACTGAAATTGAATATACAGTTTAGTGCATAGTAAACAAAAGTGCTCTGTGGCACCACAGGTCCCAGACTAGACAAATGGACTATGTCACTGCTTTTGTCACCAAAATTCACAAATGCAGTTTTTCACTGCTGTAAATTAAAGGTAGGTATTTATACCGTGTATGTACAACTGCTTTATGGAGCAGGAATTTAGCTTTTTTTCACACAAAGAAAAAGAACAATGCACTATTTATCAGCTGTAATGTGAAATCGGTATTTAGGCAATGCGTTTCAAAATGCTTTGTGGATCAGGATTTCCACTTTTTTGTCAAAAAATACACTTGTGCTGTATCTCACAGCAGCAATGTAAAATAGGTGGTTGGAATGGGTATTTCAGACTTTTTCGTGGACCTTGAATACGTTTTTTTTTCTAAAAAACACAGAGAAGCACTATTTCACTGCAGAAATATAACATATGTCGTTGGACGGTGTATGCAGAACTGTTTTGTGGACAAGGAATAAGGTTTTTCCCCCAAAATTACACGGATTCTCTATTTTACTGCAAAAATGTCAAATATATATTTTGGCGGTGTAAAATTTATTGCTCCGTCACGCAACTTACCACCCAAATGAATTTTACCTCCTTTTCTTTTCACTAATAGAGCTTTCATTTGGTGGTATTTCATTGCTGCTGACATTTTGACTTTTTTGATATTAATGAAATTTTTGCAAAAAAAATGACATTTTTCACTTTCTGTTGTAAATTTTTTTAAACTACATTTCTATATACATTTTTCACAAAATGTATTGTTCTACATGTCTTTGATTAAAAAAAAATGCAATAAGTGTATATTTATTGGTTTGGGTAAAAGTTATAGCGTTTACAAACTATGGTGCAGAAAAGTGAATTTCCGCATTTTGAAGCAGCTCTGACTTTCTGAGCACCTGTCATGTTTCTTCAGGTGCTAGAATGCCAGGATAGTATAAATACCCTCCAAATGACACCATTTTAGAAAGAAGACACCCCAAAGTATTCGCGGAGAGGCATGGTGAGTTCATGTATCATTTCATTTTTTTCACAAGTTAGCGGAAAAGGACACTTTCTGAGGAAAAAAAATTATAATAAAGTTTCCATTTCTGCTAACTTCTGGCAAAAAGAATAAAAAATCTCCCACGGACTCACTATGCCCCTCAGTGAATACCTTGGGGTGTCTACTTTCCAAAATGGGGTCATTTGTGGAGTGTTTACTGTTCTGGCATTTTGGGCAGGGCTAAATTGTGAGCATCCCTGTAAAACCTAAAGGTACTCGTTGGAATTTGGGCCCCTTTACGCACCCAGGCTGCAAAAAAGTGTCACTCATGTGGTATCGCCGTACTCAGGAGAAGTAGGGCAATGTGTTTTGGGGTGTATTTTTACATATACCCATGTTGGGTGAGAGAAATATCTCTGTAAACTGACAACTTTGTATAAAAAGATTTAAAAAGTTGTCATTTACAGACATATTTCTCACACCCAGCAGGGGTATATGTAAAAATACACCCCAAAACACATTGCCTTACTTCTCCTGAGTACGGCAATATCACATGTGTGACACTTTTTTACAGCCTGGGTGCGCAAAGGGGCCCTAATTCCAATGAGTACCTTTAGGATTTTACAGGGCATTTTTACGCATTTAGATTCCAGACTTCTTCTCACGCATTAGAGACCCCTAAAATGCCAGGGCAGTATAAATACCCCACAAGTGACCCCATTTTAGAAAGAAGACATCCCAAGGTATTCCGTGAGCGGTATGGTGAGTTCATGTAAAAAATTTTGTCACAAGTTAGTGGAATATGAGACTTTGTAAAAAACAAAAATAATTAAAAAAATATATCAATTTCCGCTAACTTGTGCCAAAAAAAAATAAATTTCTGTGAACTCGACATGCCCCTCACGGAATACCTTGGGGTGTCTTCTTTCCAAAATGGGGTCACTTGTGGGGTATTTATACTGCCCTGGCATTTTAGGGAACCTAAAGCGTGAGAATCCAAATGCGTAAAAATGCCCTGTGAAATCCTAAAGGTACTCATTGGAATTAGGGCCCCTTTGCGCATCTTGGATGCAAAAAAGTGTCACTCATGTGGTATCGCCGTACTCAGGAGAAGTAGGGCAATGTGTTTTGGGGTGTATTTTTATATATACCCATACTTTGTGTGAGAAATATCTCTGTAAATGCCAATTTTTTAAAATATGTTATACAAAGTTGTCAATTTACAGAGAGATTTCTCTCACCCAGCACGGGTATATGTAAAAATACACCCCAAAACACATTGCACTACTTCTCTTGAGTACGGGGATACCACATGTGTGACACTTTTTTGCAGCCAAGATGCGCAAAGGGGCCCAAATTACAATGAGTACCTTTTAGAAGGGCATTTTTATGCATTTTTCTTCTCACGCTTTAGGGCCCCTAAAATGCCAGGGCAGTATAAATACCCCACATGTGACCCCATTTTGGAAATAAGACACCCTAAGGTATTCCGTGAGGGGCATGGCGAGTTCACAGAAAAAAAAATTTTGGGGCACAAGTTAGCGGAAATTTATTATTTTTAAAAAGTCTCATATTCCACTAACTTGTGACAAAAAATTAAATTTTACATGAACTCACCATACCCCTCATGGAATACCTTGGGGTGTCTTCTTTCTAAAATGGGGTCACATGTGAGGTGTTTGTACTGCCCTGGCATTTGAGGGTCTCTGCAATCATCACACGTATGGCCAGCATGAGGAGTTTCTGCTATTCTCCTTATATTGAGCATACGAGTAATGAGATTTTTCTTTTCCGTTCAGCCTCTGGGCTGAAAAAAAAATATGAACGGTACAGATTTTTTCATTCGCATCGATCATCATGGATGAAAAAATCTCTGTCAAAATCAGTGACTGCGGTGCGGTGGGCGCTAACTACCTAACAAGTAGCTAACTAACTGGCGGTGATAAGTGACCCTTATGCCCCATTCACACATCCGCAATTCTGTTTGCAGAACGGAATTTCGGACCCATTCATTTCTATGGGGACAGACTTTGTCCAGCTCGTATCCGGAATTGCGGATCCGCACTTCCGGGTCTGCACTTCCGTTATATAGAAATATAGAACATGTCCTATTCTTGTCCGCAATTGCGGACAAGAAAAGGCATTTTCTATATAGTTCTGGCAATGTGCGGATCTGCAAAATGCGGAAAGCACATTGCCGGTGTCCGTGTTTTGCAGATCCACAAAACACATATGGACGTCTGATTGGAGCCTTTCAGGGGTGTGATCAATGACGGGAGTGATCAGGGAATCTAGATGGGGTGATCAAGGGGTTAACAAGGGGTTAATAAGTGACGGGGGGGTAGTGTAGTGTGGTGCTTGGTGCAACGTTACATAGCTACCTGGTCCCTGGTCCTCTGGTGGTCGATCCCAGCAAATGGGACCACCAGAGGACCAGGTAGCAGGTATATCAGACACTGTTAACAAAACAGCGTCTGATATACATGTTTGATGTGATTTTTTTCACATCTACAGCCTGCGAGCGATTGATCATCGCTAATTTGGTACCATATCTTTATTTAAAATGATTTTGTAATCAAAATATGAAAGAAATCCAAGCAGAAGCCGATTCTTTAAAGATGTTATTGGCTTTGGAGCAAAGCAAGCACAGCATAGCCGCCATATGCCAGTTGTTTCACATAGCAGACACCCAGGGCTAATGTCTATGATTGGCAAGAATGCCAATTGCAGACATTTAACACCTCAGAAGCTGTTTTCAAATATTACCATGGCATCTGAGAGTAGAAAATCCAGGAGTGCCTTTTAGATCAGATGGCTTCATAAGAACATAGTAAATCTGCAATGAATCCAATGCAATGTACTGTAGAAGCAATCTAATGATTGATTCTTATGTAAATATACTAGCATGGCTTAAAATTAGTACAATAAAAGTAAAAAACTGTTTTACAAAATAGAAAAAAAAAATTCAAATCACTTCCCCTTTCTCCATAATTAATATAAACAATAAAAAAATTAAACATCTCAGGCATTGTTAAATCCCAAAATATCCAAAATGTTAAAATATAGATATACTTGTCCTGTACAGTGATTCCCGTTGCGGAAAGAAATATCATAATGGCTGATTCGCCATTTCTTTGTCTCTTCACCTCCCCAAAAACATTAAATAAAATGTCATACATGCTTCAAAATGGTATCAATAAAAACTTCAGTTCGACCAGCAAAAAAAAAGAGCCCTCTCTCACAGCTTCATAGATGTGAGCATAACAAAAAGTTATGAGGGTCAGAATGTGGAGATGAAAAGAAAATATACATTTTTTTTACAAAGCTTTCTTTTCAATGTTAAAACACAAGAAACGCCATATAAATGTTGTATTGATATAATTTTTCTGACCCGGAGAATGAAGGAAATGAAGGAACAGTTTTACCACATTGGGAATGCCGTAAAATCAAAACCTATAAAATATTGGTGGAATTGTTCATTTTTTTTCCAATTCCATCCCGTCATTTTTTCCAGCTTCCCACTACATTTCATGATGCATACTGTGGTAAGGTGCAGGGTGCCGTCGTGGATGGCAGGTATGTGTCACCGAGGTTCATAGCCTCGGTGAGGTAAGAGCCGTTTTTGTTGATGTCAGCAGCAGCTAGTGCTACTGACATAGTTGTTAAATAGCATGGCTGCAAAGCCGATCCGGGCCGGCTCTTACCGGGAGCAGCTAAAGTGTAGGGTGGGTGGCTGCTCCCCACGACCCAGTCCTGGTTTTGGGCTGGGTTTAAAAACACAGCCAGCACCAGCAGGTGGTGTGATTGTCCTGGAGCTGCTGTTGGCTGTGGAATCATTTGAATTTGGGAGTTCTCTGGGCTGGAAGCAAGAGCCCAGCAAGGAGGAGTGCAGACGGCCTGGAAGCCTGACGTCGACTGTCTTGCGGCTGGACTGACAGCCAGGTGTGAATCCGCACCTAAACCTCCCAGGTGACTGGAACCTGTATTTGACTTTTTGTTTTGCCTCACGTTTTTCTGCTGGGTGTGAATTAACCCCAAGTGACTGTATGCTGTTTATGTTGTGCAAGTGTGAATTAAACACTGTTTGCTGAACTTACTGGACTCCTTTTGCCTCTGTACTGCACCCGCACCGCTATCTACCAGAGCGACTCCCCACAATACATACAACCTATCCCACAAATAACAAGCCCCCATATGACTATGTGAATAGAAAAATAAGAAAGTTATGGGTCCAGGAAATGCACAGATGGAAAATCCTCCTGGTCTGAAAGAGTTAATAATAATATGTTTTCAAAAATTTTACACCGATGTATTAAATATTCTTAGGTTAAGGCTCCTCAACTCAGCCGTACTAAATTTAACATGAATTTTTTGCAGAAAAAAGAGCGAGTGCTCCATTTTCATTATGGCTTAAGCTCCACGGCTTGAAATGCCAAGAAGTAAATAAAACTGTCATAATACTACAAAGGAAACAAATGGATTACTAGAAGTCTGACAGAAATTCACTTCTTATATCACATTCAAGAGAAGCAGAAAGGTTATGTGTATAGACTTCTTTTGGAAATCACTAGAGATGACTCAAGAGGCAGCAAAGCCAATTTGTGGCTTAAATCTGGAAAAGCTTAATATTTGTTCATGGAACAAATCTATCATCAAATCCGTAAGTCACATCAATATAACAAATATTTTAGATATAGAACAAAAAATGTACCTGGCAAGAATATATTGGGCTTTTTTCTGTGATTTTCATTTCAGTTGTAAGAATGACGCTTAAATAAATTTAGGTCTCCTATGACTGTTACTCATTAATGTAATCATATTTTAGAATCTTTATTATCACTGCAAGCTGAGGCCATACTGAGATCCCAGTCATGTAGTTAGTTCGGATCAGGAGCCATCGTAAGGTGTAGTGTTGAGCGAAGTTACAAAGCGCGTTTCTTTGTAGGTAGCGGGCGCAATGACAGGAAACAGTAATTCTGCCTTTCCCTGTTAATAAACCGTGTCAGATGCTGCGTTTAAAAATGGATGCCTTTCAGGGGTAAAAAAAAATAAAAAATACTCACCTTATCCATTTGAGAGGAAATAGGCCACCATGACCATCTTGATTGAAGATCCCGCGCGAAATCTTGTGCGGTGCGTGATGGCTTCATCAGGCTGCCCGGCATGGCCACTTCATACGTCACCATGCACGAGATTTTGCAGTATGTGTTTTTTTAACACCATTTCAGGAAAAATTGATTTGTTACCATAAAGCACTAAAAAATTCAGCTTTGCGGCAAATCAAATTTTTCCTGAAATTCGGAACAAAGTCCACTTTGAATACTTTGATTCACTCTACCTTGGTAAGGTGTATTGGGGGGACAATTAACTATTTCTGCTTCTCCCTTTTTAGGATGCTGTCAAGGTTGTCAGCAAAACACATTAACCTAATGAGTTGGTGGAGGAAGCCAAGGGCGGAAAATATAATTTGAACAACTTTGTGTCTCTATTGTTTCCCTTCCCTCAAGAACACAGAGAGACTAATTATAATAAATGTTAGGTCTTTCTGAAATTCTTCTTTTTGTTTTGTTACTGCTTGATTTTGTTTGTCATCTTGTTTTGCCTGCTTTTATGTTTTTTAAAGTACTGTAACTTTTCTATTTAAGGGGTTGTGCCGCCGCCCCCCCCCCCCCATCATTGAACCCCTCAGATCCGACGTTCATTGCTGATCGCAAAATCTCAGATCCAAATTAAACCATTTTAGTATTTGCTAATTAACCACCTCAGTCCCCCTAGCTTAAACACCCTTAATGACCAGATCACTTTTTACAATTCTGCACTACACTACTTTCACCGTTTATTGCTCCGTCATACAACTTACCACCCAAATGACCTTTACCTCCTTTTCTTCTCACTAATAGAGCTTTCATTTGGTGGTATTTCATTGTTGCTGACATTTTTACTTTTTTTGATATTAATAAAAAATTACCGAAATTTTTGCAAAAAAATTACATTTTTCATTTACATTTCCATTTAATTTTTCTCGAACTTTATTGCTCTACATGTCTTTGATAAAAAAAAATGCAATAAGTGTATATTTATTGGTTTGGGTAAAAGTTATAGCGTTTACAAACTATGGTGCAAAAAAGTGAATTTCCGCATTTTAAGGTAGCTCTGACTTTCTGAGCACCTGTCATGTTTCTTCAGGTGCTAGAATGCCAGGATAGTATAAATACCCCCCAAATGACACCATTTTAGAAAGAAGACACCCCAAAGTATTCGCGGAGGGGCATGGTGAGTTCATGTAGGATTTCATTTTTTTCACAAGTTAGCGGAAAATGACACTTTCTGAGGAAAAAACTAAATAAAGTTTCCATTTCTGCTAACTTCTGGCAAAAAAAATAAAAAATATCCCACGGACTCACTATGCCCCTCAGTGAATACCTTGGGGTGTCTACTTTCCGAAATGGGGTGATTTCTGGGGTGTGTTTACTGTTCTGGCATTTTGGGCGGGGCTAAATTGTGAGCAACCCTGTAAAGCCTAAAGGTAATCATTAAACTTTACGCCCCTTTACGCACCTAGGCTGCAAAACAGTGTCACACATGTGGTATCGCCGTACTCAAGAGAAGTAGGGAAATGTGTTTTGGGGTGTATTTTTACATATACCCATGCTGGGTGAGAGAAATATCTCTGTAAATTGACAACTTTGTATATTTTTTTAAAAAAAGTTGTCATTTACAGAGATTTTTCTCACACCCAGCATGGGTATATGTAAAAATACACGCCAAAACGCATTGCCCTACTTCTCCTGAGTACGGCGATACCACATGAGTGACACTTTTTTGCAGTCAAGATGCGCAAAGGGGCCCAAATTCCAATGAGTACCTTTTAGGAGGGCATTTTTACGCATTTGGATTCCAGACTACTTCTCACCCTTTAGGGCCCCTGAAATGCCAGGGCAGTATAAATACCCCACACGTGACCCCATTTTGGAAAGAAGACACCCCAAGATATTCCGTGAGGGGTATGGCTAGTTCATAGAAGATTTTTTTTTGGCACAAGTTAGAGGAAATTGACTTTTTTTTTTCTTACAAGTCTAATATTCATTAATATATTCACACTTATTAAAGTATCGCGGTCTACGTCCGCTCTCTATTGTACAATGAGTCTCAGCCTTATAGGACTTTTAAAATAACATAATGAACTTTATTGTTTATTATTCACTAAAATCGTGTCTGGAGAACAGTGTATAGCCAAGAAGACAGGCTGTTAGACCTACTACCCACAGAGATGGAAGGTATAATTAACCATCTGTGGCAAATGTTCTAAAAAGAATCGGTATGTTGCACGCAGCTGGATAATCAAACAGTGCGACCTAGGTATTGGTCGCTCGGTGGCAATAGTTGAATAACACTGGTAGTAGTGATGTAGGTAAGGCATTAGATGGACGCTAAATACAGGTCAGTTGTGACCTCTATGTGCACTAGTCGTCCACTCACTGCAGGTTTTGCTATAGTCGAACCCCACCAACATCAACTCTCAGTGTATGAGAGTACAACACTCTGGACGCTGCTGTCGGATAGCGCTGATGATACGCCTTCTTATTCAGGCGCCTGACATCATTGCACACGTCACTGGTGATAACTCTCTATGCCAGCAATGTGTATATAACACAGCTATTGCCAGGTGTATGCAATAGCCCTGCACTGCCTAGTCCACTATGAATAACTAGCTCTAGCTCAACGCGTTTCTACGTGGGCAGTTGTTCACCCACGCTAAGAGGAAAATGATTTATTTTTGCAAAATGTGTTAATTTCAAATGAAGCTAACAAAATAATCAAAGAAGAAATGCAGTGACTTTTAGGTCAATACCTTTTCAGATGTGCAAGAATGAATCATTTGTAATAACAGAGTAATTAAAAAAACAGGACCTTCAATATATGAAAGTTACATTTTGTTTACCTCTGCACGCTATGTTGCGGTCTTAAGTTGTTATCTGTAAAATAACGTATCAAAGTGTCGGGGTACATTGCAATCTACTAACACCCCATGGAGCTGCAGATCCCTGTGACTGCAATGTCATTAGAGTACTTTCACACTTGTGGCAGAGTGATCCGGCAAGCAGTTCCATCGCTGGAACTGCCTGCTGGATCTGTCAATCTGCATGCAAATTGCAAGAACGGATCCGTCTCTCTGCTTGTCAGGCGGAAAGACGGATCTGGCATTGTGGTATTTTAAATGCTGGATCCGGCATTTCGGCAAGTGTTCCAGAATTTTGGACTAAGCCTTCATTCTGATTTGATCAAATTTGAGACTCTCAGCCAATATCAAAACACATCTGTGCCTGCCTATCAACACCAAGGTGGTCTCAGTGAAACAGGGGCTACTCTAAACCTACCTATGCCATTGTGCATCTACTATTCTGACTCTGATTGTTGTAATAGTGATTTATCCCTAGTGAGACCTCTATGCCTGGCCTGTATAAGCAGATATAATCACTGTAGACAATCCTTATCAGATAGCTTGAACTCACCAACACTCTGCTCATCCATGTAAGTTGCTTTATTATTTACATCAGATAAGAGAGTATAGCAGAACAGATGGATTCTGGCATTGTGCGAATACATGTGTACCTGATTCATGAGGCTGAAGCAGTATGGAGATACAGGAAGTGAAGTACACAGAAGAAGGGAGGAGCATAGAAAGGAAATGAGTTATAGGTATGAAGAACAAGAAGACAACACCATTACCAAAAATGGCCACTGGATGGTAGCATATAACCACATATAGAAATACTGCATATGAAATAGTTCAATCAATTAAACTATATAAATCCAAATAAATTTAACCGTGTGGCAGCAAATCTACATATAGTGTTCTGCTCCTAGTTACCTCTGTGTGCATCAAGCAACCAATGAGAGGAGCAGCACGCACAGCTTTATGTACCACCTAATCAAGGTCGCTTGTGGGAAAGAAGCAGTAGAACAAGTTATGTAGTATATCAGGAAAAAACCATCATTAGGTTATTACTTACAAATTGTTCATTTCGACATTTAACTGGAAATACTTATTTAACAAGACCACAGAAAATAAGTTAAATAGTATTTGTGGATATTACTCACAAGGTTTTGCAGATGCCGAGGCAGCATCTCTAATGCACAAATAACACTTTCTACTGAAATAGAGAATATACAAAGGGACACTCTGAAGGGTTACATATGTGTTGTGTGGCATATTCCTGTACGTGCCTTAGAAATATTTTTTAATTATTAATGCAAAAAGTATACACTGCCTCTTACAGTAAATATAATATGTTTTACATGAATAATGCAAGCCATGTTTATTAATACAGTTCGATATGGATGATACCTTGCCTTGCATTCCTGCTGATGATTCAGCTCTAATCTAATCATGTGCTAGCTGATGAAGTCAGGCCTGGACACCTATTTAAAGAAAGGTTGGTACATGTTCCTCGCCTGCATATTAAGGAACATACCATTAACCTTGGCTTCCTTCCTAAAGTTTGCTTGAAGTAGCCCCTGGTACTTTTTATCATGCTCCTGGTTATGACCCTCGGCTTGTATTGTCTTCTGGCTAGTTGCATCCTGAACTCTGTTCTGGTGATAAACATAACTTTAGTTCCTAAACACTATGACATCCCTCATCAGATTTTATTGAGAACCGTGATCTGGGAATCCAAATGGAAAAGTCCTCCTTGCAGAGTTTATTGTTAAAGAACAGGGAGAGTCCTTAGAATTCGAACCTTAGTCTAGTTACCACCAAAAAGACTGCAGTTAAAAGGATCCACAACACTAGAGTGTGATGAGATACATAATACTACATTCATCATAGTGATGGTCTTTCTTTTGCCCTCTATTTTATTATGTTCTACCTCTACCATGATGCCTCCTTAGTGTGAATGAACTAAGGTGGCATCCCTAGGTCCCTATATCTGTGTGGCAGAGACTATATGCAAAGATCTTTACTGTGAAGGGGAACTAAGGGGCATCTTTCCTGTAAAGGTACTTGTCATTACTGTTTTTGGGTCATAAAGGGGACTGGGCAAGCTCCCTCTTTGCCTTCTTTCAAGGTCACAATTACTATTTTAGTCATTATCTAATTACATTGTTTTTTTCAAGAATACTATGGAGTCGTGTATGGAAGAAGCCATAATATCGGTCTGGAGCAGATAGAGAAGAAAAGAAAGGGGTAAATAGTCTAATACAGGATGACACCTGTGAATACAAACCTTTTGCATTGTTTCTAGAACATATAGAATATAATTGTCTTTATGACATTTAAGTAAATGTGTAGCTATTGTAAGATACAATAGAAATTATCAGGAGGGGAGGGTACTCATGAAATCTTTGCAATAGAGCTGACTAATCTGTTAAAACCACCCTTGAGTTGTCAAGCAGTTAGACTTAAAATGGGGTAAGAATTTTGGATTGTCTTTTTCTTAGAATCAATTTATCAATAATAATATCTGCCTACAAAATTCTATTTGTAAAGGTCTTATATATATGATAGTTTTGTACTCGGGTTTAACAATCCATATTTCAGCCTAATACATACTAATGTAAACCAGTACAGTTTTTAAGGAAGAGTCAATATTGTTGGATTAAAATATAGTGCTTTCAAAGTAACACTGAATTTGATTGAATATTTTTTTTCATTTTTAGAACCACAGTATTACTACCAATAATTATTTTTCAATATTTGTATGAATTTTATTTTATTAGACGGTATGGTGGCAGCATCCTAAAAGGAAGCTAATAGAAGCCACTTAATATTTAAATGCAAAGATGAATTCCATTTTAATGTTAGTATTAAAGGTATTGTCCGGGTTCAGAGCCTAACCCGTACATACCCATAATTTCACCCAGACACCCAGGCAGTTCATGCTCCAATGCTCTCCCTTGCCCTGCGCAGGATCTCCCAGGGCAAGGGTTCTTTTATTTACTATAACACACTGCCGGGCGGAAGCTTCAGTATTCAGTGCAGGGCAAAGGAGAGCATCGGAGCATGAACTGCTTTGATGCTCTTGTCAGGGGGCTGCCTGGGTGAAATTCTGGGTATGTCCGGGTTAAGCTCAGAACTGGAAATGGCAAAAATCTTTCCTCACACATGATAGGGAACAGTGTGCGAGACTTGGCATCAATGAGGCAGAATTGGCGGATGTCAAACTGCTGGCTGACCTCTGGGAGGATGGACAAAGAGGGCCAGGTGAGAGTCCCTTTGCGGATTTAAAAGTACCATCCAGAAAATATCCCCCAGTGGCAGAGTTCTCACCATTGGATGTTTTCCTCATGGTGATAACCAACAAAATGAGATCTCTGCACATAAATGATCCATATTCACAAAATTTATCAGAGCAGGAACAACTAGCTCTGGATTCTCTACAAAAAGACTCCAAGATTGTCATTAAGCCCTCTGACAAGAGGGGCAATACTGTCATCTTGGATGTTGAGAGTTACGTGAGTATGTGTAAAAGAATTCTGAATTATAGATCTTGCTATGCCAGGTTAGAGAATAATCCTATGGAGGGGTTTAAGAGGGAACTGAATGATATTCTCATCCTGGCAAGGAGAAGTAACCTCATAAGTGAGAATGAATACACATATCTGCTCCCTGCATGCCAGACACTGCCAGCCTTATATAGTATCCGCAAAATTCATAAGGGTACTGTTCCCCTCAAAGGAAGGCCGATAGTGTCGGGGATTGGTGGGCTCACTTGGTGAGGGATTTGATGGATGCCTTAAGAAGACTAAATGACATCCAGTGTGACAAAGACACCCATCTTTCCAGCTTGGACGTGGAGGCACTATACAGCTCAATCCCACATCAACTGGGATGTGAAGCTGTACAGACATTCCTCAATGAAAGAGGCTCCCACCTCAAGAACACAATTCGATGGTCATGACACTGTTGGACTTCATTCTATACCGGAATGTGTTCATCTTTGACTGGGTCATCTATCACCAGCTCAGGGGGGTGGCGATGGGCAGTCCCTGTGCTCCAACCTTCGCCAACCTATACCTGGGCTGGTGGGGGAAATTTATTGTGTTCAATGAGGAGATGGAACCATGGACCTCATCCATTTTGTTATGGATGAGGTTCATAGATGACATATTCATACTGTGGAAAGGAACCAAAAATAAGTTCAAGGAGTTTGTGTCCAGGCTTAATATCAACACCCTGGGACTGTTCTTTACATCAGAGATTAATGAAACGCGACTCACGTTCCTAGATTTGTCCATTGAGGTTGACTCAACCAGAAAGCTGAAAACTAGCATATTCTGGAAACTGACTGCCACTATTGCCCTCTTGAGATGGGATAGTAGCCACCCATACCCACTCAAGAGAGGGATTCCTAAGGGGCAGTATCTAAGGGCCAGATGGAACTGCTCTGAATGGTCAGACTCTGAGGACTCGGCACGTGATCTCCAAAGGAGATTTCTTGAGAGAGGGTACCCGAGAGGACCTCCTGCATCCTAACAAGAAGACGTCGGATGATGTTCAGGTGCGGATCATAGGGACCTATGATACCGCACACAGAGAGGTTCAGGCACTTCTCAAAGAACACTGGGATATTTTAAGATCCGACCCAGTTGTTGGCGATTTGGTGGGTGAGTACCTATCGTCATGGAGGCAATATAAGGGACAGACTGGTCCACAGTACGTTTAGCTCTCCGACCAGTGAAACGTGGCTTACCTCGAAAAAAACCGAATGGCACTTACAGATGTGGCAATTGTGTTGTGGCCGGAGTTATGAAATCAAATCTTTCATAAACTGCAAAACTGTGGGAGTGGTATACTTGGCAACATGTGTTTGTGGCCTGCAATATGTGGGCAAGACTAAATGTGAGTTTAGAAGACGCATAAGGGAACACTTACTGAAAATCAACAATTGTGGTGATACTACTATCGCACAACATGTTGCCATAAACCACCCCACAGAAAACAACTGCATTATGTTACAGGGCATAGAAAATGTGAGGGCATCACCCAGAGGAGGGGACATTGATATCATACTCCTGAGAAAAGAGGCCCAATGGACTTTTACTCTTGACACCATTAAACCTAAAGGCCTTAATGATTCAATACAATATCTTATGCTTGCTTCATTTGAAGGGGCACGCCCCTTCCTTCACATGACTATGACCCGTAATTCAACAACTGTGATACTCCTGCAGTTTCCATTTTAGAACGTCATTCAGACTGGAATTACCGCATTGGAACGCAGTATATGTGGTTGTGTGGAAACTTCTTGGATGGATGTCCCCCTCACTATGCAATGATACTGGACGGGATTGTTGAGTTATGTATCTGGCAGCTAGCAATCCCACCCCTGGATGCGCTTTAGGTGACCACCCTTATATCCTTTGTATCACCTATATGTATCATGGATGGTCACTGTTTACCTGTTCTGAGACCCTTGCGTTTTAACAATTCTAGCTGGATCTACGACATGTATTAGGTCGATACCTAAATTGAGGTGTCCCTTTTGAGACTACAGGTCTCTCAAGCATTCATCATGATCACATATATACTCCACACGCCGATAGCATGAGTATTATGACAGGAGGAGGCGTGGTATTCTCTACATAGGCGCCTTATTGGCTCCTGGTTTGGAGGCTGGGCGGTGATGGGGGTGGAGAGTTCTCCATTTAAAGAGCGCGGGGATCGCCTGTGCTATGGCTATTATATGCCGGAGGCTCCAATATGCTGCACGCACGATATCAGAGGGGTGAAGCGTTATAAATAACCAAACACACTACCAACTTTGTTGCTGCACGCACGTCATCGGAGGTGTGCAGCACTGTGGTCGGTGTGTTCAAACTATAACCTATATCCTTGCTGCATACACATTATCAGAGGTGTGCAACGCCATGTTCATTAACCACACACACTCATCACTAGGTGTGTGGTTTTAATAGAGTAGTGCTCTTCAACTGCTCCTGATGAACATCCGCATGATTGCGGTAAAGAAACGTGTCTAGCGAATGAGAGCACTCCTATCAGTGACACACAGTTTATGTGAACAACGTTGAGCGCCACCTATGTTATGTACATCTATGTTGAGCCCATTAATCAGAGGGCATAAATCAATATGTATAATAAAGGGAGATTCACCAATAACTAGACCGCCAAGTGACTGCACCTACATCCCAATAATTATTGGGATTTACATGTAGTGGGTGTCAGTATACTGGAGTGATCTGGTTACTTTGTCCCACTTTATATGTGGGCCCCATATTTAGCCCTCAGAAACTATTGGTGGATGTGAATTCTATTGAGCTCGATATATTCATACAAATTCCAGACTCCAACTCGCCTGATCTGTTTATTTTGGTGGAGAACCAATTTTAACATACAGCATTAATAAAATGTAATTTTTAAACGTACTTTATTCAGGCAGTTAATTACTATTCAGCTCTGAACCTGGACAACTCCTTTAACTTACTTTTATAGATTCAGAACCATAAGAATATATTTCTGGGTGAATTTTATTGAATTTTTAGATTAATGTTTTCTTGGTAAGAAACATTTTATATTTTACAATGTAGTTTTTGCTTTAAAAATAATATCTGTGCAACAATTTATGAGAGGATATTTAAAATAAATGTTAGATCCAGATGATCATCCATTAATGCAATTGATGACTTTTCATGGTAATATATTGTATTAATATTAATGTAAAATGTAGATTTTATGGAATTCATGTAGAAATATGAAAATAGGAATGTCATATGTGTTTTATACATTGCTAGAAAATTCTTACTCATTTAAACATAAAAAAGTATAATAGAAAAATTGAAAATCTATAGAATAAAAAAGTAAGATTCTGAATTATCTACCTGAAGGATGCCTCTAGTAAAGATGTACATAGTGTGTTATGCTTTGTGCAGGGCATGAGGTGGCTTTTTATCGAAGCAAAGAACACCAAAGAGAAAAGCCCCTCAGGCCTTGCAGTAGGCATAACACAGGGAATTATTGCCTATAATGTTCATTTACAGGAGCTGTCCATTTAAAAAAAAAAAAAAATCATCCCAACTATGCAAAAAAAGCAAGTTATTGAACTTACTAATATTTTTCATTTATCAAAATTGCCCAATTTTTCAGATGTCCCCTCCAATTTTGACATTAGTTGAGCCATATTTTATTTAAAGTTAAGACACTTTTTCACTGTGCCAACGAATAGACAATTATTGGGAAGGTACCAGTACATCCTGACAATCGCCTGGAGGTGCACCCATGTACAAGAAGGAACCACCTCCACAGTATGGGAACAAGCGATGACCACTGCCACCACTCAACCCCCATACAAATTCATTGTAAGAAACAATGATTGAGGTGTCTGCATGGAGGAGGAATCCACCCGATGAATGAGCACTTTGCTAGTTCTTTGTGTGATCAGCGATGCTAGAGAGGCTCGTCCCCGTTGCGGCCTGTTATTAGCTGCTCCCCCAATCCCCAGATGTTTTGATCCGCCAACAGGGTGATGCAGCAAAATTTGAAGTGACAAAGGTGCTGGGGGGTGGGTAAGTATAATCTATATGAGAGGCCCAGGCATTGGGGGCATGTGTTAGACTTTGGATAACCCCTTTAAGTTCAACTCCTGATTTTGCCTTTCAAAACTGCCTGCAGAAACCTAGCTATGCCCTCCATAGTAGGATATGTTGGCTAAACTCTCAATTTTAACACCAGTATGAGGGTTTAGTCAGACCGCAGAGTGCACCTGTCCTTGTAAATGTTATTGTTATATTGTTGATCACATCCACACATTTGCCATCCTGTGTAAGATGTCTATTGTGGTACTTGTGGTCCGCTGCGGGCATCCCCCACTGCATTTTTGCTGGCGATCGCCATTAGCAGCAGATCACAATCTGCCCCCCCCCCCCGGTATGGATGCACCACTGTATATGCGATGGAGCACATCCTGCTTCTAATACCATATAATTTCATAGTTTGTATATAGAATTGCTTGGAGGTGTAAAAACACCTAGTCTGAATGTGCTTTTATTTCCATCCACAGGCAACATTCTGAAACACCTATGAGGCCTGTGTTATATTAGCCAGTCTTGGGTGGGGCTCAGAGCTCTCTCCCTCTTCCCATTGTACGCATGGCTGCATGCTGGAGGTAACTGGGAGTTTGCTGTGAGTCGGAACTTACGCTTCTGTAATTTGCCCACTGGCCCCTGGTATTGCCCATACGGCACAGGTAGGTTAGCGTTAGGTCCCGAGCTACTTGAAATACCTTGGCGTGGTGCTCGGGCTCAGATATGCCCTCCACAGTAGGATATATCAGCTAAACTCTCAATTTTAACATCAGTATGAGGGTTTAGTAAGACCACAGAGTGCACCTGTCCTTGTAAAGTTGCCTTGAAGTGTAAAAGTTGCACTCATCCATATTTCCTCTAATATTTCTAAAAATACAAATTGTATTATAAATGGAAGGAATCTATGGAGACATATAGGTCTGCATAGGAGCAGTTCTCCTAAATGTACACTTTCTTACTAGATGCCCTTGTCATTTTGTTTTCATTTATTAATTTATTTTTTCACTGGTCGTATGCCGCAGTCGATGCCTTAGTCTATACACTATGCTAATGCTGGAGCTTGCCTGCACAGATTAAAAAAAATAAAAATCTGCACAGCACTTAGTAGCTGTGTCCTCGCCGGTGTCGGGCTCAGGTGATAAACTTGATGGGAAAGTCATACATAATGATTTACCCTGAGAAATGTCTTTATTCTATTGATATTTTGACTCTCTGTAGAAATAGAAAGATCTAAATCAAGGATTAGGCTGTGGAAGGTTTTATAATGCAGCCATTCTTATTGACTGCTTCCACTCTGGAATCTTATCTTACTGCCTGCATTCATAGTAAAATCCAGGCTTATAAACCACGGGATGGCAGTGAAGGCAGATGGGCTACTCTTGGAAATTAATGCTAAAATAGAAAGGGAACTTTTTTAAAGTTTATTTCGCAAGGTTACATTAGAAAATCATAGTCTTCGGTAACCCTTCTTTGTGGATTTTCAGGCCTCTTAAAGGATAAAGAAGTATTGAAATTATGCCAGTTTGCTGGAAGCACTTAATGTATTATACTCAATGCTTGATAGAAAAAGTTCAAGCACATTTCTGTGTCCCTTGAAGGAAATATATACAGTTGCAAGAAAAAGTATGTGAACCCTTTGGAATGATATGGATTTCTGCACAAATTGGTCATAAAATGTGATCTGATCTTCTTCTAAGTCACAACAATAGACAATCACAGTCTGCTTAAACTAACACACAAATAATTAAATGTTACCATGTTTTTATTGAACACACCATGTAAACATTCACAATGCAGGTGGAAAAAGTATGTGAACCGCTAGACTAATGACATCTCCAAGAGATGAGATTGGAAGTGTTGGTAACAACTGTCCTGCCTTATAAAAAACACACACCAGTTCTGGGTTTGCTTTTCCCAAGATGCATTGCTTGATGTGAATGATGCCTCGCACAAAAGAGCTCTCAGAAGACCTACGATTAAGAACTGTTGACTTGCATAAAGCTGGAAAGGGTTATAAAAGTATCTCCAAAAGCCTTGCTGTTCATCAGTTCACGGTAAGACAAATTATCTATAAATGGAGAAAGTTCAGCGCTTCTGCTACTCTCCCCGGATGACTGTAAGAGCACAGTGCAGAGTGGTCAATGAGGCGAAGAAGAGTGTCAGCTAAAGACTTACAAAAGTCTCTGGCATATGCTAACATTCCTGTTAGCGAATCTACGATACGTAAAACAATAAACAAGAATGGATTTCATGAGAGGATACCACAGAGGAAGCCACGGCTGTCCAAAAAAACATTGCTGCACGTTTACAGTTTGCACAAGAGCGCCTGGATGTTCCACAGCAGTACTGGCAAAATATTCTGTGGACGGATGAAACCAAAGTTGAGTTGTTTGGAAGAAACACACAACACTGTGTGGAGAAAAAGAGGCACAGCACACCAACATCAAAACCTCATCCTAACTGTGATGTATGGTGGCATCATGGTTTGGGGCTGCTATGCTGTGTCAGGGCCTGGACAGATTGCTATCATCGAAGGAAAAATGAATTCCCAAGTTTATCAAGACAGAAGAACTTAAGGCCATCTGTCCACCAGCTGAAGCTCAACAGAAGATGGGTGTTGCAGCAGGACAACGACCCAAAGCATAGAAGTAAATCAACAACAGAATGGCTTAAACAGAAGAAAATACGCCTTCTGGAGTGGCCCAGTCAAAGTCCTCAACCGATTGAGATGCTGTGGCATGACCTCAAGAAAGCGATTCACACCAGACATCCAAAGAATATTGCTGAACTGAAACAGTTCTGTAAAGAGGAATGGTCAAGAATTACTCCTGACCGTTGTGGACATCTGATCTGCAACTACAGGAAACATTTGGTTGAAGTTATTGCTGCCAAAGGTGGTTCAACCAGTTATTAAATCCAAGGGTTCACAAACTTTTTCCACCTGCAGTGTAAATGTTAACATGGTAGTTTAAGCAGACTGTGATTGTCTATTATTATGACTTAGATGAAGATCAGATCACATTTTATGACCAATTTGTGCAGAAATCCATATCATTCCAAAGGGTTCACATACTTTTTCTTGCAACTGTATATATAAATATGTACATTATATAATTGCTAATCTCATTCTTTAAATTTGTAGAGTCAGCACCTCTTATATATTCTTAGGCAAAGCTGGCTATATACTGTATATAGCAGTCAGCCAATGGCTCCACCACACACATGCACACTCAGCTCGGCTGTGTGTGCATGTTTTCTAGAAAAAGAGAGGGGAATAAGCCATTCCCAGTTATCTCTGGCAGCAGATTGTATCCCATGAGAACAATGTGTGCCATTTTAATGAAATTCAACATGCCCGACCCCAATATCTACCGCTGGGATGTTCTTAAAGAGGACCTGTAAACTCCCTCAACATATCTGTTTTAGCAACTTCTTGCACACTTGTTTAGTAATAGCTCTGGAGTATCTATCCTTATGATTCTATGATGTGCCATTCCTTTATCATTCATGCTAGACATTATGAATGAATTACTATAAGTTTGCAATGAAGGTCCAGATGGGTGTGACCAGTTGGGGATGGAGGGCATCACAGTAGGACACTGGCAGCACTGATTGGATAGTGTCAGACTGTGCAGGGACTCACCCTGCTAAATTAAGAGTCTGAGATTTATCAATTTCCTTTCAGAAATAATACTTAGCAATCCACGAGATCTCAAGAACACCGCCCAATATTATCCTCTCAGTATGTGATCTACATTACATAAAGCTCCCACTTATAATAAAGCCCTGGTCTGTGAAGATTTAATTTAATATGGACCATTTATTTGAAATGAAATAATTATTCATGAAAATCTTTGAGAAAGATGTAACAATTTTGAATGTGACAATATTTTGTGATGGGACTCAAATGACTAAGGAAGAGCCTTTATAGTGATTCATATGAAAAGAGGTTGTCCCATGATTAAATTATTTCAACTGAAATTATTTTAAGATGCTCCTCTGTGTAGATATTGTAAACTTACACTTTATATAGGATGCCCCCTGTTGTTCTCAGAACATTCGTCTAATGTGTGAAATGCTGCTGAAAAGCTACTTCTAGACCACATTTCTTCCTGGCTGACCAGTGCAATAGTGGAACTCCCTCCACCACCCTCCACCACACTCCACCACAGGTGAATTCTCCCATTTGGCCCCGGCACAAGGTGGGCTCTTCATGCACTACATGTAGATAAGCGAGTGTAGACCCACTGTACAGAAATCTGGCCTCACTGCAGGGAACTATCCAGACCGCTACCTTCTGGGATAGTCCTGGTGTAGTTTGCAGCTGGCCCACAGGGTTCAGGGACTCTGGTTCAGTCACCAGAAGTGTGTGATACAGAAAATGGACAAAAAGCACAAGTGTTACAGTCCCTCCCATGACAGAGGTGAGAAGATCTGAGAGATTGGCGGCACGTGAGGGTATCTGACAGTCTCTCTGTTTTCATCTTGCAGTGTTCTTGTTTAGTAATGACCACACCTCTTGTCAGGTGCAGCTTGTGGGTCATTACTAAGGCTCTATTTAGTTCTGACTCACACTACTTACCATGCAGTTGATGTTTACTGTTGGAGTTGGTTGAACTGGTGTGTTGTTCCTTTGGATGTCCTGTTCCTTCATTCTGCTTTAAGCTAAGTGAATTTTGGTTTGCATTTTGTTGTTCGCTTGTGTGTGCTGTTTGTCTAGGCCTCAGGGAGATGATGGTTTCTTTATCTGGGGAGGAACCAGTAGCCTCATTCCCTTCCACCACTTCTAGGGCCTTCCAGGGTCTCCAGGGCTTAGGTTACGGTGTATGAGTATTTCCACCTTCTTAGTCTACTTATACTGGCAGCCACAGGCATAGTCTGAACAGTTATTAAGACTTGAATTTCGTTTTATTTTTGTTTTCTTTTTCAGACAGCAGAATTAAAGGGATTCTGTTAGCTAGTTTTTGCCTCTAAATGTGCTGTTAGTTTGCCATTATCATGTCCACAAAATACAATTTTCATAGCTGTGAGTGCTTTTATTCAGTCAAAACGAGCTATCAAAGAGCCCAAGGGGCTGTTACCAATGTTTCAGGAGCCCATCCATGCCCACTGTGATGGAGCCCAGCACCTCTCCACGTCCTCTGAATCTCCTCCTTGCTCCTCTGACGTCACACAGTTGAAGCTCCGTAATCTCGATGAAATGTATATTGTGGAATAGTTGCGATCTAGCAGCATATGTACTCAGCTCTATAGGCTAAAGCTAGCTGAAATAATCTCTTTAAACCATAGATAGTGTGAGGCACAGGATAAAAAGGCAGGCAGAGTGATAGTGAAGATACAGATGACCCAGGCAGGCTGGGTTGGCTTGCCAGGTACACTATTGAGGCAGACAGAAAGGGTGGACATAAACACAGAGAGAGCAGAAACTTAAACTGTAAGTGCTGCAACACACACATAGAGTACGTACAAGCTGGTGCACAGACTTGAATAAACACAAGATACATGTAGGTAAATTACAATACCACAAGGTTGTCAGAACACCTTTGATAGTCTTTAGGGAATCTAAAGCTCAGGCACCCTCCAGCTGGAGAGGGAACAATAAATCCCTTGGACCACCACCCAAGGAGTGCGCACACAGGACCTTTAAGAGGCCGAAAGTAAACAGAGACAGAGGCTGGAGCACAAGGCAGAAGCATAGAGGCAGCAACAGGGTGAGTTGTGTGGGTATCATGCCCACAGTGGAGAGCAGGGCAGTAGCGGACATACACAACTAACCTAACAGCAATGAAGAAAGAATAAATAAAAAACTTTGTATTCAGACAGGAGACTTCATAGGTATAAAGATATTCAAAGAAATGTTAAAAAATACAGGATGATGCAGAATAGGGACGCACAGTTCTAATGATGTACTGTAGTGCTGAATAAATGGCAACTCCAAGTGTGGACTATCTTTATCATGTAGTGCAGTTGAAGGTTAAAAAAACAATATTTATTTTCACATTCTATTTCTAGATAAAGTTAACATGAGTTAACATTGCTTTATCTCACTTTTCTTTCAATCTCTGATTCACAGAAGGAGTGGGGAGGTGGAAGTTATTGGCAAACTAATGAGAAGCAAAAATAAATCATAAAAGACGCCCACATAGAATGCACAGAAAGGATTTATGCAAATTGTAAATAAAAATGTTTTGTTATAGATGCATTATGTTAATTATATAACCATGCAAAACTGTGACTTGTGTGATGTAGGATTTTATATAAATGGTTTAAAGGGCTAATCAGGCTTTTCTCCACTGTCATATGCTTCTTGTCGGTAGGGTATTTAAACAGGTAACTGCCTGACACAGTTACCTGTGGTTGTTCGACTTTCGTCACACGCATGTTTCATGTGGATTCCTGGATTTATTCCTGTTTGCGACTTTGCCTTGGATTCACTCGGCCTGTCTGACTTCTTCAAGTCTCCCCTAAGCAGGTCATGTGCACTTAGTCAGGGACCGCCATCATTTATGGCAGATTGTCCAAGTAGGTATGGAAAGTTGTGTGAGTGAAGGTAAGGTCTACACTGTTCTCTACCTGATGATAGCTAGTGTGACGATAACGCACCTTGCAACCCCGCCTGACGTCACACTACGTCGGCATGACGCGGTACAGTTTCATCACTGGTTACCAAGATGTGACGTTACGCCAAGTTTACAGAGACACCTCCTGTCCACACGGGCACAAAGAGGCATGGGTAGTGAGAGAGGGTGGTCAACGCTACCTTCAGCATGACACTCCACTCGCTCACAACCTTGACTAGCTGAGAGAGCCTTTTCACTGCCCCAGTGAAACAGAGCTCTGCCAGCCCGGTAGACTGCCACCAGTTCCTCGTTAGATATCGGCCCGGTACATTAATGAGATTATATCGGGTCAGAAACCAACCCAGGTAGCAAATAACATTATTAACCAGACATGGATGTGGGGTTTCGTGATCGAGATATAGAACAGCGCTAGATTAATTTATGTATTTAATTGTCTTAAGGGTGCACTAGACACAACACCATGTACACTCAGATATATACAAAGGTCATATGTGCAAATACAGATGATAGTGTACAATTATATAATTTTCCTATTTCATGACGTAAAGTCATGATTTTATGAAAGACACGGAGGCGAATTTTACTTTTCTCCTTCTTTAGTCCCTCTGCTTAGATCCTCTATAAATGGACCTCCTTCTGTCATAGTCTTCCTCTTTCTTTGGTAACTGGAACATCAACGGAACAGGCAAAATCCTCCCTCGAAACTAAAACCGTGGTGGTAGTTCAAACACCAAGAAAGGAACGAACAGCTGAAAGGGCTAGAGAACTGAAAGGCCAACAGGAACGAACGGACGATATTCATCCTCCAGAGCACAGGACAACTGGTTCAACCTATAAGAGAATAAATACATAAATAGTCCACTGAACGGAGATCAGGTGCCCGCACCCACATGAACATCAGAACAACATCAAGCAATACATAAAGCAGAGCAACAGACAGAACCTTACAGAGAGGTGGTCCTTGGGGGGGACAATACTCGCCTCCGTGTCTTTCATAAAATCATGATTTTACGTCATGAAATAGGAAAATCATATAATTTTATGTCAAGGCACAGAGGCTCCTATTGCTAGTTTAAAGCCGACCAACAATTGAGGCAAACACATGAGGATCCGGTCTGAAGTAGAACTCTCTGAAAGTAGAGGCACGAGACCAATCTGCTAGTCTCATTACCTCCTCCAACTTAGCCCCCGCCAGGGTTTAAGATGTGGTAGCGGTTCCACAGACCGAATGTGCCGTAAAAATGGACGTGTCTATCCTTGACGAGGAAAGAATCCACTTCACCCAGCGAGATAAAGTGACACTGGTGACCGGCAAGAAAGGATGACGGACAGAGATGAACAATTGGGCATGAGCCGGGGACCGTAGGGGCCGAGTCCTGGACTCGTATTCCCTCAAACGGGCCACCGGGCAGAGGATCAATAACGTCGGGAAAGCTGGGTAAGAGACCTAACGGATATTGGTCTTAGTTCGGCATGAGATACTAATAGTCACCCCTTCCGAAATGAAAGAACGAGCGTCATAATCCAAAGCCCTTACATCTGATATCCTTTTACAGGAAATAAGGCAGAAAAGGGTAACTAACTTGGCTGACAACTGTTGCAACGACAACTCGCCATTTGACGGCCAAGCCGACAAGAAAGCCAGGATCGTGGAGACATCCCACAAGCTGGAAAAACTAGGCCGGGGAGGGCGGGTGAGGCGGGAACCCCTAAGAAAATGACACATGAGTGGGTGACGATCCGCTGGGCAACCCTCAAAATCCCTATGGCCAGACAAGGCTTCCATTAGCTCCAACATGAAGCAAGAGCCCTGATCAGAGATCATCTCGGCGGGAAAACCTACACGCGAGAAAATCCTGATCAAGGCGTCTGCTACCGTGGCAGACCTAAGGGAAGACAGTGCTACCGCCTCTGGATAACGGGTGGCATAGTCCACGACCGTTAAGATGTAGGGTTGCCAAAACTGCTAGGAATGGGAAGGGGACCAATTATATCCACTGCCACTCTCTGGAAGGGCTCTATGATCATGGGCAGTGGCTGCAAAGAAGCTTTGCGGGGTCCTCCTGCCTTCTTAACCCTCTGGCAAGTGGTACACGATCGGCAGTACTTAGTTATGTCCGTTCCCATCATGGGCCAGTAAAAATGGTTCTGAACACGTTTGTGGGGTTTTCTGATGTCCTGCTAGTGGAATGTCGTGGGCTGCTTTGAGCACCTGTGCCCGAAGTTCCCTAGGGACTAACAGTTGTCTTGTGTTCTCACCTGTGCCACCTTTTGTAGGCTGTACAGCTTCACAGTACAGTCGGTTGTTCTCCCAATAGATTTTATATGGAGTGCCCTCACCTAGAGGCTGGCCGGCTCAGGCCCTAAGGGCCTCCAGACTAGGGTCACCCTTCAAGGCTTGCACGAATGCAGCGCCACAGGTCTCCTCCAGCTGACCAGTGACGTATGAAGTCAGCTGTGGAGAGCTACCTTCAATGCTGGGGTCAGATGTGGGTGGAGGGACGGCTGGTTTTGTCCCCGCAGCCCCATCTGAGCCCAGGTTACTGGCGACACTGGAAGCGTGACCCAATCATCATCACATGAAAAGGTCTTTCTCGCATTGTCACCAGCCTGAAGGTCTGAATCGCCCGAAGGGGTCCCTTCTGTCGGTTCTGAGTTCAGGTGGCTGGCTATAGCACGTGTAATGGCCAGAACAGGTACAGCATCATTTATATCACCATTGCTAACACTAACACATGTATGTGGATCAACAATGACAGGTGCGGAAATAGGCAAATGACTCGGTTGCTTGTACATTTAAATCTGATACCTCCCTAGATGCGTTAGGGACAGTAGAAATAGCAGGCAAAGTGTCCCCGTCTCCCTGTTTTCCCAAAGGGCTGTACAGTACCTGGTTTTGGTCAGGGAGTCCTGCTTGGGCTTCCTGCGCGCTTGCAGGGTATTCGTAATGGGAAACAAGGGTGTCCAAATCAGTACCAAGCACTGTGGCAACGGGAATATCATCCAGGACCCCAACAACCCGCTTTTGCTGTCCCATTCCCCAATCAATGGTGAATTGGGCCACATTAGTGCGAGTGCCCCCAACTTCGTTCAGAGTGAGGTATTTTCCTGGAAGGATATCCTTCTCCGTAACAAGATGTGAACAGACCAAGGTGACATCTGCACCGGTGTCTCGGAATCTCGTTCACAGTGACGGGTTGGTGATTCTGGGATCCGCCTTGCATCTTGGATCCTCCAACCAGCAATACAGCGGATGAGGCAGGTGTGGAGGCGTTGTCCCTCTTAAGGGTTGGCGTCGTCGCGGTGCTAGCTGCCTAGCTAGGTGGTTGGGCATGCTTACCTGCGTAACAGGTTTGCTTGGTGTGACCAGGCCTGCGACACAGCTCACACCAGGGCCTGGTTGTCTCACGGTTGACTGGGCCAGCGGGCCTGTCTTCTCTCCAGTTCTGGGACATGGCTCTGTCCTGGTTGGGTACTGGAGTTTTGCAGCTGTCAGGTACCAGGGGTTTGCGTATGTCTGATACCACAGGCCTGCGGATGTCCGTCATCACAGGTTTGCGAATGTCCGGTACCCTGGTTGCGACAAACATGTCTGCCAGCTCAGCAGCTTCTTTCGCAGACTGGGGCTTGCGCTTCAGCACAAATTGTCGCACGTCTGTAGGGCATACAGCGAGGAGTTGGTCATGGATCATCAAATCCTCAAGGTTAGCATAAGTCTTTTCTTTCAGAGTTCTGGTCCATTGGCGGAATGTGGTGCATAGGCGGCTAGCCACATCCGCATAAGAGTCTGTAGATCCTTTCTGGATGGCACGGAACTTTTTCCGGTAAACCTCAGGGGTTAACTGGAACTTAGCGATTATGGCATCCTTGATAGTCTGATAATCACAATCTTGGTCTGTGCATAGTTCCGCAAAAGCATTCAGCACTTTACCAGTCAGCTGAGGCGTCAGGTGTAGAGCCCACTAATCCTCAGGGATGCAGAACTGGCGGCACGCTCTCTCAAACTAGCGTAAATATAAATCAATGTCCCCGTTTTTCTCCATAACTGGAAACCTTGCTTTGGGGACCACAGGTAGAGGAGGAGGACCACTGCAGCAGGAGTGTTAGGAGAGGAAGACCGCTTGGCCTGTCTCACTTGGGCCAGTTCTAGTGCAAGCTGGTGCTTCTCTCTGAAGCTGGAACTGACGCTCCTCTCTTTGCTGCAGTTGCTGCATCTCCAGGTAGAAACGTAAATCCACTCCAGTCAGGCTGGGTAACAACTGCTGGCTCATACGGTCCAAGGCAGTGAAGTTTAGTCCAGAGCTGCTCATTAGTGATGAGCGGCAGGTGCCATATTCGATTTCGACGAAATTCGCGAATATTCAAATGAATATTCGTTTCATATTCGTCGAAATCGAATATTCGTCATTTTTTCTAGTTATCGCGATTAACATGCGATTTAAATAATCGCATATTGCGATTTGTACTTAAGGCTACTTTCCTATTGGTTTCATATCTAGAATTAGCGAGGATGACGAATATGACGAATGTATTCGTCTATTCCTCAAAACGAAGATAACGAAGTATTCTACATCTTCGTTTTAGCTACCTATTCGTCAACTTCGCTAATTCTAGCAATCAAATAGGAAGGTTGACTATAGAGACAGCTGTGTTAAATTCGCTATGCGATTTATTTTTTTAATAAATAGAATACTTATAATAATTTTATCAAGTAATATAATTATTGTATTAAAAAAAAATCGCATAGCGAATTTAACACAGCTGTCTGGTAAGTCAACCTTCCTATTTGATTGCTAGAATTAGCGAATAGCTGAATTTGACGATGACGAGACGAATAGGTAGCTAAAACGAAGATGTAGAATACTTCGTTATCTTCGTTTTGAGGAATATGACGAATACATTCGTCATATTCGCTATTCGCTAATTCTACCAAGCCAACCATAACTTCTGTGCTCATGGAGCGTCCCCATCACCATGGGAACGTCTCCATATACTAAAAATGTACTGTCGGATTTGAGTAATTACGTTGAAATCGCAATGCGATTAATTCAAGTTATATTAATCGCATTGCGATTTCAACTTAGAGCTGGGTTTATAATGGGTCAGCTTGCTAGAATTAACGAGTTAACGAATATGGAATATAGCAGCAGTGCTAAGTTGAAATCGCAATGCGATTAATTTAACTTAAAGTATTCGCATTGCGATTTCAACTTAGCACTGCTAGTGCATAGCTATACTCCATATTCGTTAATTCTAGCCTATGTAAGATAGCAGTGCTAAGTTGTAATCGCAATGCGATTAATATAACTTGAATTAATCGCATTGCGATTTCAACGTAATTCCTCAAATCCGACAGTACATTTTAGTATATGGAGATTCTCCCATGGATGGGGACGCTCCACATGAGCACGGAAGTCGGCAGAAGCGGCAACGGGCACTGACTAGAGCAGCCAGGAAGCCAGGAATCCTCAGGACAGGTAAGAACTACTTTTGGGAAGTAGGAAAGAAAAAAATATAACTAAAAAAAAAAAAAAAAAAAACGAATATTCGAAATAGCGAATTTATAGCGCTATATTCGAAATATTCGCGAATTAGCGAAGTGCCGATATTCGCTAAAAAAATTCGCTTTTCGAATATTCGCGCTACTGCTCATTCCTTGCTGAGGGTTAGCAGTTAGCAGGAGCTGTGGACATAGTGTTATAAAGGGTATCTGCATCACCCGGAGCTGAAGTAGCAACATCAGCACTCCCATAACTGGTGGTGCTGGGTGACGTTGAACGAAGGGGCAGCGAAGCCTCCCTCATGGGATTGGAATCCTCCATCGCTTGGCCGTCTCTCTCCGTCAAAGCTTTGATTAGCTGTGATCGATTTTTGTGTAGAATGGCAATGCCTTGCGACTCACACACTACTTGTAAGTCGGCGACAGACCAACTTTGGCAATTTGGAACTGAATCAGACATTCAGAAAAGAAGAGTAAAAGAATAGGATATAGCGAAGAAAAGGTGGGAAAATGTATACCAATCTATTCCTATCAATGTGTACCGCTTTGTGCCCGGAACTTAAGTTCCGCAGGACAGGATACTAAGTAACCACGGTCCTATTGTTCTGATTGCACAAAGAGCTGCACTTGTCAGAAGTGACTTCTGCCTGGTTTTGGGTTCTGCTATCCCACTAGCTGCCAACCAATCTGACAACCACCCGCCAATCTCGTCGTACTAGGCCACAGTTGTGTGAGCACAGTAGACGTTTAAGATTGGTTGGTGGGCCCAGAAATGATACAATCGCGATTGCATATATAATCGATAAAAATAAAATTATCAATTTCACACTGGAAATCGATTTAGTTTGCTGCCACCACTCTTCATATTGAATCGGGGCGAAGAGACCCCGCCTAGCTATTCCTAAATGGAAGAACGGTTATTTGTAACCTAGCTAGTAAATTAACAAATTATAAAACTAAAACAATTTGGTAGTATGTCTCCTGAGGACAGAGTTCTTCGCATAGATCAGATGATCAAGTAACAAGGGCAAAACTGGAACGATGAAATCGTTATTTTTTATTCTAAACTATACACAAAAAATATATACATTAAAACTGACAGATAAATATACCTGCCAGTTGATAGTGTTGATCACAAATTTTCGAATTGCGAATTTTAATCGCGAATATCGGCACTTGGAGAATTCGGGAATATTTAGAATATCGTGAAATATATTCGCAATCGCAAATATTCGTTTTTTTTAAAATACCAGCTTATGTGAATTTATGCGAAATTTTTTATATGCAAATAACGTCATTATTTTCTTGATTGCGAAAATTCGCAGATAAAAATTTGAATAAAATTAGCATAAATATTTGCATACAATTAGTATTCAAAATTCGCATAAACTGGTATTTAAAAGATTATATTGGCGAATCTCTCAGCTTTTAACACCAGAGTGAGGGATTAGCCAGTGTTGTCAGTTGCTTATCCATGTGGTGCATCTTTTTTCGGTGAGTTATGTGTTTATATATTTTCATCCGCACATGTTTTATTTTGTGTAGGATGTTTGTGTGGTGCTTGTGGTTCGCGCCGGCATCCTCCATTGTATGCAATTTTTGCTGGGGATAGCCGTTCGCTGCGAACCACATGCGGAGGAACTGCCCCCCCAGTTAGAAACACGCCACAGTGTTTGGGGTCTGGAGCAGTCCCACCCATTTAGGCCACGTTTATTTTTGTGATTCTTGTTTTATATGTATTGAATGTGCCATTGCATATGGCTTGTAAACATTCTGTTGCACCTGGAAGCCGGTGTCACATGGTCTGTTGTAGGTGTAGCTTGCGGCCTCATGTGTTCCCCATTGCATTGTTGGTCCTGCAGTGCAGGTGAGTGGGATGGGGCTGTAGGCTACTTAATACCTGTTCAGACCTTGTTCACACACCATAGGTAGTCTAGTGGTAGGACCCCATGTCATGCTGAGATACCGTGTAGTGGTGCCTAAAGGGGCTCCGATATGTTCCTGATTGGAAATATTGGCGAATCTCTCAGCTTTTAACACCAGAGTGAGGGATTAGCCAGTGTTGTCAGTTGCTTATCCATGTGGTGCATCTTTTTCGGTGAGTTATGTGTTTATATATTTTCATCCGCACATGTTTTATTTTGTGTAGGATGTTTGTGTGGTGCTTGTGGTTCGCGCCGGCATCCTCCATTGTATGCAATTTTTGCTGGGGATAGCCGTTCGCTGCGAACCACATGCGGAGGAACTGCCCCCAGTTAGAAACACGCCACAGTGTTTGGGGTCTGGAGCAGTCCCACCCATTTAGGCCACGTTTATTTTTGTGATTCTTGTTTTATATGTATTGAATGTGCCATTGCATATGGCTTGTAAACATTCTGTTGCACCTGGAAGCCGGTGTCACATGGTCTGTTGTAGGTGTAGCTTGCGGCCTCATGTGTTCCCCATTGCATTGTTGGTCCTGCAGTGCAGGTGAGTGGGATGGGGCTGTAGGCTACTTAATACCTGTTCAGACCTTGTTCACACACCATAGGTAGTCTAGTGGTAGGACCCCATGTCATGCTGAGATACCGTGTAGTGGTGCCTAAAGGGGCTCCGATATGTTCCTGATTTGAAATATTGGCGAATCTCTCAGCTTTTAACACCAGAGTGAGGGATTAGCCAGTGTTGTCAGTTGCTTATCCATGTGGTGCATCTTTTTTCGGTGAGTTATGTATTTAAAAGATTCCTTTTAAATACCAGTTTATGCGAATTTCTATGCAAATTTTATGCAAATTTCTATATGCGAATTTTCGCAATCAAGAAAATAATGACTGGGGATTACGAATTCGCGAATTTTCGAATATATGGCGAATATTCGCCCAAATATTCGCAAAATATCGCGAATTCAAATATTGCCCCTGCAGCTCATCGCTACCAGTTAAACAGATTTGGTTTGGATAGAAATAGAAGAGATGGAAGGGAATAAAATATCTGTAAGTTCTGAATTACCGTAGTAAAGTCCAGTAAAAGGCAAAGTCTTTGTAAGGTATAATCCAATATGGTGGTGTGCCCGTGTCCAACGAGCAGTCGGGATGTTGTTCGACGTCAGAAGAAGACGTAGCGGGGAGGAGTTGTGACCCGCACAAGTCTGGCCTTGGGTAATTGGTAGAGGGGCAGTTCCTGCCCCGGACAAAGAAAATCTGGCTGAATCTTTGCCGTGCCAGTTTTTCCGTACACGTGGGTCAAATTAGGACATAGAGGCCATATTGAGAATTTGCACAATTTTACAGATCCTCTGATACCAAACAGGATAAAATTACCATTTGGATTCCCTGAGAGCTTTGATATCTGAGAGAGAGAATCTCCGATTGACTGGCCGATTCCCTGAAAGGTGTATTATTGGGGCCGGAATAATCCCTGAAGAGATAGTTCAGTGCAGACCACCGCAGGTGATCCCGGAGGGTAGAGACGTCCCTGCCCATGATCAGGATATCGTCCAGGTAGATAATGAGTCTCACCCCCCTGCTGCGGAGCCACACCACCACCGGTCACATCAACTTGGTGAAACACCAAGGAGCGGATGACAGGCCAAAGGGCAGGCATGTGAAGCGCCAACGGTTTCCTTGCCAATTAAACTGAAGCAGGTCTCTGGAGGATTTGGCCACCGGGATCGTAAGGTATGCATCCTTCAAGTCTAATTTCACCATCCAGTCACCCGGTAGGAGCATGTCCCTTAGAAGGTGAATGCCCTCCATTTTGAAGTGGCGATACCTGACAAAGGCATTTATGGCCTTGAGGTTGATCACCGGACGAAACTGTCCCCCGTTCTTTTCGACAAGGAACATACTGCTGACCACTCCCGTCGACGTGTGGAGGGCGGGTTCTATTGCCCCTTTTCCTAATAACTCGTTTAGCTCCGCATTTATGAGGGATTGAGAGGTCCGAGGTGACAACCCCTACGTAGTGGTTCGAAGAAGGGAGATGGATCAGTGGTCATACCGAGAGGACGTTGGAGATTTGGATGGCCTCTGTAGGATCTTCCTCTGCCATTGGAGCTACTCGACGGGAGAAGGACGTGGATTGCCTTGAGTCCTGACCAGTGGACCGGAAGGATGAGGGGCCTCGACCCGAGCCCCGGGTCTGGAATGAAGAACGGCTGGCCAGACGGCCCCTTGTACTGCCGGCCCTGGAGGAAACCCTACTGCTAAAGACTCTGCGCATAGAAGATTGCGCCTTATCAAGGGCGGTGAAGGTCCCTACAAATTTACCAAGTTCCTTAATGAACGGGTCACCAAAGAGGAATCCCTGTGCATCCCTACCGGATCAGTGAGGGCCATAGTAGGTAGTTTAGGCTCAATCTTCATAAGAATGGCCTTCCTTCTTTCAATGGCTAAAGAAGTATTGTCATTACCATTCATGTAGATGGCTCTCTGCACCCAGCCCCTGAGTTCCTCAGGGTCAACAAGTCGACCCTCCGCTCTGGCCGATTCAGCCAAGTCAAAGATTTTGACCAGTGGACCCATAACGTCCAGCAGTTTGTCAAGGCAAGCACGCAGGGTCGAGTCCAGACCTCTGTGGGGGCTAAACCCCAACTTAGAAATAAATTGCACAACCTTGGGGTCAACCGTCGGCGTGTCACAGACTTTACTAGGTATAGCCGGACGGAGAAACTCGGCCCGCAACTTGGTACGCGCCTCCTTAGTAAGGGGCTTGCGAGCCATGGACTCAATGTAGACAGCAAGTTGAGCCACTGGGACCCATTTTGAAGATCTGGGGTGGTGTAAAGAGTCTGGGTCAAACAAGGGAACCCCTGAAGGGTCCGTAAGGGTCATATCAGAGTCCGCGGCCAAGGATGGCTTAGTCGCGGCATGGCTGGAGTGGCGGGACGGACCTGACCCCAGAGCTAGCTGGTCGTCCACACAGGGCATATCTTCCCCTTCAGAGTAATGTGGGGACTCAATCAAAACCTCCTCCTCAGACTCCTCAGAGTCAGATTCAGCTTCCGGCTGAGATCTAGCCGTTTTCCAATTCTGTGCATGTTCTGCCTGGCGCGGACAGGCTCTTTTGCGTGACCTCAGCGCGCTTTCAGAGGATGGAGCTAAGCCATCATTAGAAGTGGTTCTGGAGGTATTCGGCTCGTGCAATAGTATATTAGGTGCCATGCCTAGGGTCTGAGCGTAGAGGACCTGGGATAGAGAAGCAGTTAAGGCTGAAGACATCGAGCCCATTGCCGAGAAAATGGCATCAGAGATGGATTGTTGAAGGGCTCTAGCTTGGGCCTCAGCAGAGGGGGGGGGTCGCCCCAGTGACTGGTGGGATCCCCTGCACTGTAGCTGGAAGAGGGCACGCATCCTGATCAGGGCTACCCTGGATCAGAGATGGGACTGTAGCTCTCTGGGACATAATAGCAGGAAAAGAGAAACCTGACCTGAAGGTAAATGAGGAACCCCACTGAGATAAGTAGGGACGCGGCAGCCGGGAGGAGACCGTTAGCCGGAGTGGAGGAGCCGTCCGAAATCCCGCAAGATTTCAGAGCTGGCCTGTACAGGGCGCGAAAAGATGGCACCCGAAATCTCGCAATAGCCGTGATATCGGGCACAGCGATCCAAAATGGCGCCCGCGAATCCCGCGAGAACAAGGGCCCCGAGGCACAAGAAGGTGGGACAGGAGGACTGAGTCGCCGGGCAGAAGAGGACAAGTGCCGAGAATCGGGGGGGGGGGAGGGGGGCCTCCTTAGCCCCGATCCGAGCGGTGAAGAGACAGAGAGAGAGAGAGAGAGAATGCCCTGGAGAGAGGTCCCACAGCAAGGAATCATGCGTCATATCACACACCACTGGAAAAGGCCACTTTCTGTATTTTGGCCCCAGCACCCAGACAGAGGAGAGAGGTCCCACAGCAAGGAATAATGCGTCATATCACCCACCACTGGAGAAGGCCACTTTCAGTTAGTTAGGCCCCAGCAGCCAGACAGATGAGAGAGGTCCCACATCAAGGAATAAGGCGTCATATCACCCACCACTAGAGAAGACCACTTTCAGTTATTTAGGCCCCAGCACCCAGAGAGATGAGAGAGGTCCCACAGCAAGGAATAATGCGTCATATCACCCACCATTAGAGAAGACCACTTTCAGTTATTTAGGCCCCAGCACCCAGATAGAGGAGAGAGGTCCCACAGCAAGGAATAAGGCATCATATCACCCACCACTGGAGAAGGCCACTTCCAGATATTCAGGCCCCAGCACCCAGACAGAGGAGAGAGGTACCATAGCAGAGAATCATTTGTCATATCACCCACCCCTGGAGAAGGCCACTTTCAGTTATTTAGGCCCAGCACCCAGACAGAGGAGAGAGGTCCCACAGCAAGGAATAAGGTGTCATATCACCCACCACTAGAGAAGGACACTTTCAGTTATTTCGGCCCCAGCACCCAGACAGAGGAGAGAGGTCCCACAGCAAGGAATAAGGTGTCATATCACCCACCACTAGAGAAGGACACTTTCAGTTATTTCGGCCCCAGCAACCAGACAGAGGAGAGAGGTCGCATGGCAGAGGTTCAGGCTTCATGTCACCCACCATCGTAACAGGCCACTTTCAGTTATTTAGGCCCCGTCACCGAGATGGAGGAGAGGTTCTTTCAACTTTGGGTTGCACCGCAAGATCATGGTAAGGTTAAAAAAATGAGGATTCAATAAAGAAGTGCCCCGGAGTACAAGAATACATGGTTGAGGGGGAGGCAGTTATAAATGTCTATTCTGCATAAGGGAGGGACAGGTCCTGTGGGATCCATGCCTGGTTCATTTTTATGAACGCCAGCTTGTCCACGTTGGCTGTGGACAGGCAGCTGCGTTTGTCAGTAATGACGCCCACTGCCGTGCTAAATAAACGTTCAGACAAAACGCTGGCCGCCGGGCAGGCCAGCACCTCCAAGGCATAAAATGCTAACTCTGGCCACGTGGACAATTTGGAGACCCAGATGTTGAATGGGGCAGAACCATCAGTCAGTACGTGGAGGGGTGTGCAGACGTACTGTTCAACCATGTTAGTGAAATGCTGCCTCCTGCTAACACGTTACGTATCAGATGGTGGTGCAGTTAGCTGTGGCATGGAGACAAAACTTTTCCACATTTCTGCCATGCTAACCCTGCCCTCAGAGGAGCTGGCCGTGACACAGCTGCCTTGACAACCTCTTGCTCCTCCTCTGCCTTTGCCTTGGGCTTCTACCTGTTCCCCTGTGACATTTGGGAATGATCTCAGAAGCGCGTCTACCAGCGTGCGCTTGTACTCGTGCATCTTCCTATCACGCTCCAGTGCAAGAAGTAAAGTGGGCACATTGTCTTTGTACCGGGGATCCAGCAGGGTGGCAACCCAGTAGTCCGCACACGTTAAAATGTGGGCAACTCTGCTGTCGTTGCGCAGGCACTGCAGCATGTAGTCGCTCATGTGTGCCAGGCTCCCCAGAGGTAAGGACAAGCTGTCCTCTGTGGGAGGCGTATCGTCATCGTCCTCCGTATCCCCCCAGCCACGCACCAGTGATGGGCCTAAGCTGTGTCGGGTGCCACCCCGCTGTGAACCTGCTTCATCCTCATCCTCCTCCACCTCCTCCTCCTCATCCTCCTTGTCCTCCAGTAGTGGGCCCTGTCTGGCCACATTTGTACCTGGCCTCTGCTGTTGCAAAAACCTCCCTCTGAGCCACTTCTAACAGACTGGCCTGAAATTGCTAAAAATGACCGCTCATCCTCCTCCTCCTCCTGGGCCACCTCCTTTTCCATCATCGCCCTAAGCGTTATCTCAAGGAGACATAGAAGTGGTATTGTAACGCTGATAAAGGTGTCATCGCCACTCGCCATGTTGGTGGAGTACTCAAAACAGCGCAACAGGGCACACAGGTCTCGCATGGAGGCCCAATCATTGGTGGTGCAGTGGTGCTGTTCCGCAGTGCGACTGACGCATGCGTGCTGTAGCTGAATCTCCACTATGGCCTGCTGCTGCTCGCACAGTCTCTCCAGCATGTGCAAGGTGGAGTTCCACCCGGTGGGCACGTTGCATATGAGGCGGTGAGCGGGAAGGCCGAAGTTCCGCTGTAGCACAGACAGGCGAGCAGTGGCAGGATGTGAACGCCGGAAGCGCGCACAGACGGCCCTCACTTTATGCAGCAGCTCTGACACGTTGGGGGAGTTGTGAATTAACTTCTGCAGCACCAAATTCAGCACATGCGCCAGGCAAGGGATGTGCGTCAAACCGGCTAGTCCCAGAGCTGCGACGAGATTTTGCACATTATCGCAAACCACCAGGCCGGGTTTGAGGCCCACCGGCAGAAACCACTCGTCGGTCTGTTGTTCAATACCTCGCCACAACTCCTGCGCGGTGTGGGGCCTGTTCCCCAAACATATGAGTTTCAGAATGGCCTGCTGACGTTCACCCCGTGGTGGTGAAGGTGTGTGGCTGACTGGATGAGCTGGTGGAAGCAGAGGAGGAGGAAGCCGAGTAGGAGGAGGAGTCTACAGGAGGCAAAGAATGATGCCCTGCGATCCTTGGCGGCGGAAGGACGTGTGCCAAGGAACTCTGCGCATGGGGCCCAGCCGCCACTACATTTACCCAGTGTGCTTTTAGGGAGATATAGCTGTTTGAAGCTGTCTGTGTCCACCAGCCTGAATGACAGCATTTCAAAGGCCAGTAGTTTAGAAATGCTGGCATTCAGGCCCAGGGCTCGAGGGTGGCTAGGTGGGAATTTACGCTTTCTCTCCAAGGTTTGTGAGATGGAGAGCTGAACGCTGCCGTGTGACATGGTGGAGATGCTTGGTGACGCAGGTGTTGGTGTCGGTGGCACATCCTCTGTTTGGTGGCGGCAGGTGCCAACATTCCTCCCGAGGTGGAGGAGGAAGCCAAAGAAGCAGCAGAAGAGGGAGCAGGGGGAGCCTGAGTGAGTTCCTTGCTTTTAAGGTGTTTACTCCACTGCAGTTCATGCTTTGCATGTAGATGCCTGGTCATGCAGGTCGCTTCAGGCTCTGATGGCACAGCGTGTAAACCACTCGGGTCTTGTCGTCAGCACATTGTTTAAAAAGTGCCATGCCAGGGAACTCCTTGAAGCTACCGTTGGGGTGCTTGGTCCCTGGTGGAGGTGGCCAGTAGCAGGCGAACTCTCTTGTTGGCGGCTGTTCTGCTTTTGCGCCTTGCTCCCTCTTTTGCTACGCTGTTGGCTCGGTCTCACCACTGCCTCTTCCTCTGAACAATGAAAGTCAGTGGCACTACCTTCATTCCATGTGGGGTCTAGGACCTCATCGTCCCCTGCATCGTCTTCCACACAGTCTTCCTCCCTGACCTCCTGTTCGGTCTGCACACTGCAGAAAGACGCAGCAGTTGGCACCTGTGTTTCGTCATCATCAGAGACGTGCAGACTCTGATTAGGTGGTATTCCCATGTCCTCATCATCAGGAAACATCAGTGGTTGTGCATCAGTGCATTCTATGTCTTCCATCACTGGGGAAGGGCTAGGTGGATTCCCTTGGGAAACCCTGCCAGCAGATTCTTCAAACAGCATAAGAGACTGCTGCATAACTTGAGGCTCAGACACTTTCCCTGATATGCATGGGGTTGATGTGACAGACTGATGGGCTTGGTTTTCAGGCGCCACCTGTGCGATTTCTGCAGAAGACTGGGTGGGAGATAATGTTGTGAACGTGCTGGATCCACTGTCGGACACCCAATTGACTAGCGCCTGTACCTGCTCAGGCCTAACCATCCTTAGAACGGCATTGGGCCCCACCAAATATCGCTGTAAATTATGTCGGGTACTGGAACCTGAGGTAGTTGGTTCATTAGGACGTGTGTCTGTGGCAGAATGGCCACGTCCTCTCCCAGCACCAGAGGGTACACTAACACCACCATGTCCGCGTCCCTTACTAGATGTTTTCCTCATTGTTACCGTTCACCAAGCACCACAATAAGAAAAAAAAATATATATATATATATATAAAAAAAATATTTGGCCCAATATATTGATTTCAAATTCAGGCCTTTTTTTACAGGCACCTAACACTATCTTCTTGTACTGTATTACACTAATCCAGGCACAGCAGTAACCACTGATTTAGGGGAATATCTATTGTAGGGCTAGTATTTAGGCCCTGGATGAAAGGTATCCTTTTATGGACAGATTTACACTTGGAGATGCACAGTAGCGTGTGAAAAAATATGTAGAATTATGCCTTCAGCAATTGTATTTTAACACTTTGTGTAATATATTCTTTAACGGACAGAAATACAATGGGAGATGCACGATAGCGTGTGAAGTTATTGAGGATGACCCTCTCAGCACTTGTATATACACCTTTAGTGTAATATACCCTTTTACGGACAGATTAATACTTGGCCTGCAACAGCTGGAACACCAGATTCAGGGGATTGCTATATTGGCAAGTGAATTTCACTCCAGAACAAAATATATGTTTTGGCGGACACTATTATACTTTGCCAGCCACTGCTGGGACACCAGATTCAGGGTATTGCTATTTTGGCAATTGAATTTCACCCCAGAACAAAATATATGTTTTGGCGGACACTATTATACTTTTCCAGCCACTGCTGGGACACCAGATTCAGGGTATTGCTATTTTGGCAATTGAATTTCACCCCAGAACAAAATATATGTTTTGGCGGACACTATTATACTTTGCCAGCCACTGCTGGGACACCAGATTCAGGGTATTGCTATTTTGGCAATTGAATTTCACCCCAGAACAAAATATATCCTTTGCCGGACACTATTATACTTTGCCTGCCACTGCTGGGACACCAGATTTAGGGGATTGCTATTTTGGCAATTGAATTTCACCACAGAAAATAATCTATCCTTTGCCAGACAGCAGACAGTATTACACTTGGCTAGCCAAAGCTGGAACACCAGATTTAGGAGATTGGTATTTGGGCAATTGTATTTAACCCCTTAATAAAATTTAGAAATTGCTATACTGAGTTTCTAAGGGTGACAATAAGCACAACCAAGCCCCTGATGTAGGATATAGCAAAAAAAAAAACTTAGTATTGATGGATTGATGGACTTGGTGGCAGCTTGTTCTGGTGCACCACAAGTCACAAAATGGCCGCTGATCACCTCAGAAAAAAAGTGACAGAAAAACGCTCTGTGCAGCTTAAAAACCAGTGAGCAATTAACTAGCAGAAGTTCAATCATTCACAGCTGTAGATCGATCACTTCATTAGGTGTTTTTGCTGACTTTTCCCTGCCTAATCTCGCACTCACAGAAGCGGCGTCCTCTCCCTACACTAATCAGAGCAGTGTGACGTGCGGCGCTACGTGACTCCAGCTTAAATAGAGGCTGGGTCACATGCTGCACTTGGCCAGTCACAGCCATGCCATTAGTAGGCATGTCTGTGATGGCTTCTCAGGGCAAGAAGTAAAACGCTAGCTTATTGGCTGCTGTGCAGCCCTTCAGAAAGCGGGAAGAAATCAGCGAACAATGGACCCGAGCCCGAACTTTTTAAAAAATGTTCAGGTCCGGGTCCGTGTCCTGAACACCCCAAAATTCGGTACGAACCCGAACTATGGTCGAACTGTTCGCTCAACACTACTAGAGAGCTGAGACCCGGTCTTAAACCTTCCCGGACACCTGATGTACCCATGTGCCAAATTTGGTGAAGATCGTTCTAGTCGTTTGGTCGCACATAAATAACGTCTAGACAGAAACTCATTTTTATATATATACTAGCAGAAGGACCCGGCTTCGCACTGGTATATTTCATTTTTTTTGTTTCATGTTTCCGTGTGTGGTAAAAAGATATCAACAGTATCTGCCGTAACAGTGACCTCTACAGCACCCCGCCCCAGTGTCTGCTGAGCTGTGTATCTTATCCTGTCCTGGGTGATAAAATCTGCTGAGCTGTGTATCTAATCCTATCCTGTGTGATACTGTCTGCTGAGCTGTGTATTTAATCCTATCCTGTGTGATACTATCTGCTGAGCTTTGTATCTAATCCTATCTTGTGTGATACTGTCTGCTGAGCTGTGTACCTAATCATATCCTGTGTGATACTGTCTGCTGAACTGTGTATCTAATCCTAGCCTGTGTGATACTATCTGCTGAGCCGTGTATCTAATCTTATGTTGTATGATACCATCTGCTAAACTGTGTATCTAATCCTATCCTGTATGATACTGTCTGCTGAGTGTGTATCTAATATCCTATCCTGTGTGATAGTGTCTGCTGAGCGTGTATCTAATATTCTATCCTGTGTGATACTGTCTGCAGAGCTATCTCATCATATGCTATATGCCTAGTAGTTGATTTTTAACTTTCTTTTTTTAATCCCTGTTGGCTGAGTGGGCGGGGACGTGGCCTAACTGGATTGGAGTGTGTCCTTTTGAACATCTCAATCTAAGACAGCAGTACTGTCCTCTCTGAGTGTGAGCTGCAAAGAGAAAGTCACCATCCCTCCCACCTTTGCAGCTGACAGAAGTTGATTTTGAGGGAGAGGGGTGTGTCCTAAATGTATTGGGGGTGAGGCTTAGCAGACCTAAAAGTTGATTTTTAACTTAATTTTTTAATCCCTGTTCTCTTAGTGGGAGGGGGTGTGACCTAACAGGATTGGGGGCGTGTACTTTAAAACAGCTCTCTCTAAGACAACAGCACTGTTATGTCTGAATGTGAGCTGAAGGGAGAAAATCACCATCCCTCCCACCTCAGGAGGGAAGGGGGAATGGTCTAACCAAATCAGAGGTGTGGCTTATCTGGACCTGGGGGCGGGGTTTTAAGGGTGACTTGAATGGCCACCCTACTTTCCCCCTGAACTGGGACCTCCATAGCACTCCGCTCCCTTAACAGTATCATCCACAGCGCTCTGCCCCTTTAAAGCTAACCTGCAGCAGTGAAGAAAAATGGCTGAGTTGTTCTGGAAACCTCAGGAAGTAAAGTGCTAAGTGCTATGAGGCCCTGGCTTTACTTCTATAGTGATTATCCTGGTGACAGATTTCCTTTAAACGTCATCTAGAGCAGTGAGAAACATGGCTGGGTAGTTATGGTTACCTGGAGTAAAACTGTGTGTGTGGAGACGAACTGCCAGCGAGCAGTAAATGACAGTTTGGATTTAAATGAAAGGCTGGCTGGCTTGTAATGGCTATAATGCAGGCAATTTTTTGGGATTATTTCAGGAACAGTAAGTCCTAGAGAGCTGAGACCTGGTCTAAAACCTTCCCGGACACTTGATGTACCTGTTAAAATGTGATGTTGAAAATATCACATCATTAGTGCCGATTTCGCAATCGCGAATATATTGGAGCACACTACCTGCATATAAAGCTATTGTAATTCTCTGCCGTGCCAACCATTTTCTCCAGTCTCAGGAAACTTCTAGCAGCTTGAAAAATATAGCTATAGCCCACGCCTGTACTTTGCAGGCATTACGTGAATATTACATTGCCGATTTTTCACAATCAAGAAAATAATCTCGAATTCGCAAATTTGTGAATATATGATGAATATTCTACCAAATATCCGCAAAATATCGTGAATTCGAATATATTGCCCCTGCCGCTCATCACTAATCAGCAGGATTTACTAGGTCCCTCTAAACACGTTACATGACATGACCCCCCGTCAGAGTAAGAAGAAAATGGCCTCTTCATTGCACTGGCACTTTAAAGGGAATCTGTCACCTGGAAAATCAATATTAAACCAAACATATGTCCTTACAGCTCTTCATACCTTCTTTCCATAGGTGTTCTTTACACTTGAATCTGGCTTTCTATTTTCATAAAAATCCTCTTTTATCTTTATGCTAATGACACCTGAAGGTGCCCAGAGGGGCGTTATTTTCATTCAAAAAGTGCCCAGGAACGTCCTCCATCCAGTGTACCCACCCCTCCATCCCCCCCGATAGAGCCCAGGCGTGTCCCTCTCTCTGCTCATACAATAGGTCCCCAGCATTGCGAATGTCATCATACCCCGCCCCCGGCTATGTCACTAGTAGCCGATAACCCCGCCTACTCCTTCCCTTCAGCTTCACTAACAGCCACCGAGCCGGCTCCTGCGCTCTTCCTGTTTAATGGAGCGCATCAGCCTCAAGTGTTTCACTGGGCATGCGCTCAGTTAAACTGGAAGAGCGCAGGAGCCGGCTCGCTGGCTGTTAGTGATGCTGGAGGGAAGGAGTGAGCGGGGTTATCGGCTACTAGTGGCATAGTTAGTGGGTCGGAGCTTGGCTGCAGTCACAATGCTGGAGACATATTTTATGAGCGGAGAGAGGGGCGGGCCTGGGCACTGGATGGAGGGTGTTCCTGGGCACTTTTTGAATGAAAATAATGCCCCTCTGGGCACCTTCAGGGCTCATTAGCATAAAGATATAAGAGGATTTTTATGAAGAGAGAAATCCAGATCCAAGTGTAAAGAGCACCTTTGGAAAGAAGGTATGAAGAGCTATAAGAACCTATGTTTGGTTTAATATTGATTTTCCAGGTAACAGATTCCCTTTAACCCTTAGCCGGTCACACTCCTCCCTCCCGCTGGGAGGATTCCACTCCCCCTCGCTGGTCCTGGTAACCAAAAATTCACAAAACCCATTATGTCTCATAGCTCCACACTGGAAGGTCCTAGGGAAATGGTTCTGGGACCGATAGATCCACCTAAGTTCCCTGCTTCCTACATGCAAATGAAGGCCAGGAGAATGTCCTTCTTAGTCTCAGGTTTGCAGAGACTTAAATGGTTTATTTATGTGATATATGGTTAGGTAATAATTGCTTATGAACTGCCGGTTCCAGCATGTCTACAGAATTTTCCTTGTTGTTGACCAACTCAGCTGAACTGCCAGTGTGGCTGAGTGAAGTGTGAAATGTAAACACGTGGCGATTAGATAGATACATTAGATAGATTAGATAGATTAGATAGATTAGATAGATAGATAGATAGATAGATAGATAGATAGATAGATAGATAGAATAGTAACATATTCTATAAGGCTGAAAAAAGACATCTGTCCATCCAGTTCAACCTGTTATCCTACAAGTTGAACCAGAGGAAGGCAAAAAAAAAAAAAACCTGTGAGGTAGAAGCTAGTTTTCCTCAGGGGAAAAAATTCCTTCCCGACTCGAATCAGGCAATCAACATAACTCCCTGGATTAATGACCCCTCTCTAGTAGCTATAGCCTGCAATATTATTACACTTCAGAAATACATTCAGGCGTCTCTTGAACTCTTTTAGTGAACTCACCATCACCACTTCCATACTCTCACTGCTCTTACCGTAAAGAATCCTCTTTTATATTTGTGTACAAACCTTCTTTCCTCCAGAGGCAGAGGATGTCCCCTTGTCACAGTCACAGTCCTGGGGATAAATAGATGATGGGAAAGATCTCTGTACTGACCCCTAATATATTGAAACATACTAATTATAACTCTTCTTAGTCATCTTTTTTCTAAAGTGAATAACCCTAATTTTCATAATCTTTTATTTGATAATCTTTTGATGCAACCCATTATCTTATTGGCCTTGGCAGCAGCTGCCTGACACTGGTTTCTACAGCTTAGTTTGCTGTTCACTAAAATTCCTAGGTCCTTTTCCATGTCAGGGTTACCCAGTGTATTACTATTTAGTATGTACGGATGACTTGCAATATTCCTTTCCATGTGCATAACCTTACATTTGTCAGTGTTAAACTTCATTTTTCACTTATCTGCCCAAGCCTCCAATCTGTCCAGATCCATCTGCAGCCATATACTGTCCTCTTCCGTGTTAATTACTTTACACAGTGTAGTGTCATCTATGAAAATTTATATTTTACCGTGCAAGCCTTCTACAAGTTCATTAATAAATATATTGAAGAGAATAGGGCCCAATGCTGACCCATGTGGTACCCCACTAGTGACAGTGAGCCCAATCTAATTCTGTATTGAGCCAGTTACTTACCTACCTACAGACATTTTCCCCCAGTCTAAGCATTCTCATTTTATATACTAACCTAATCATTAATAAATATATTGAAGTGAATAGAAGCCAATACTAACCCCTGTGCTACCCCACTAGTGACTGAGACACAATCTGAGTATGTACCATTAAAGGGGTTGTCCTTAGTTATGGGATAGCTATGGGATAGTTATGGGATAACCTCTTTAATAACCGCCCTCTGTTTTCTCTCACTGAGACAGTTACTTACCCCCATACAGACATTTTTCCCCGTCCAAGCATTCTCATTTTATATACTAACTAGAGTTGAGCGGACACCTGGATGTTCAAGTTTGCCAAGTTCGGCCAAACTTCACCACAAAGTTCGTGTTCGGGACCCGAACTTGACCCAAACTTGACCCCAAACCCCATTGAAGTCAATGGGGACCCGAACTTTTGAGCACTAAAATGGCTGTAAAAAAGTCCTGGAATGGGCTAGATGGCTGGAAAAGGAAGCAAAATTGGGATAAGAGTAGGACAAGTGCCCTGCAAACAAATTTGGATAGGGAAATAACTTACAATAACATAGAATACATACAAATTAAAAATATACATTCTAAACCTGAGCCCAAGTGAGTGAGTGGCATCAGCCAGCCAGCAAAAAGAGGAGGTGACAGCAATGCCACCACATCTGTCACCGTCACCAAGCATCTCCACCGTATCCCATGGAAGTGTTCAGCTATCAGCTGTTCATCTCCCAAACACTGGAGAGAAAGAGAAATAGAAAGAGGAAGTACCCCCCTACCCACCCACGACCTCTGGCCCTGAATGGCAGCATATCAAAATTCCTGGTCCTTTGAAATGCTGTCATTCTGAACGGTGGAGATGGATGGAGACTTTTAAAAGCCTTATGGCGGTGGCTGTCCCACAGTAAGTGGTCCGCAGCTGCCACTACTTTTTCAGGCGAGGTATCCCTTCCCTGCACAACCAATTGGCGGACAAAATCAGGTGTGCACAGTACAACACCATCTATGGCCATCTTTTGGTTAACATTTCCACGGTTATCAGGACTTTTTATTATAAATAGTAAAAAAAAAAAAGATACAAGGAACATTTAAAAAAGAGAAAATCAACCTTGCCAGCCTCCCACCCTATACACCCCCCCCCCCCCCATTTCACTCAAACCACTCAGGCCTATGCACAAACCATTTACGAATTTACTTATCAACATATTTAAATTACTGTAAGTCAGATAAACTAAATGAACAAACAAAACTATATACATGCAGTGTCCCTCAGTATGGGTTGCCCAGCCGCCACTACTTTTCCAGGTGAGCCATCCCTGCCCTGCACAACCAAGTGTCAGGCAAAATCAGGTTCGCACTGTGCAATGCCATCTGTGGCAAGGTCCACATAACCACTGGTACGCGGACCAGTAAGCACGGCAGGGATGTTATATCTCCCTAACAGCACACTAGGTAAATGCAATGGCGGCTGGGCCTGAGGCAGATAGCAGTTTGTTGCATGTCCTTCCGCCACCGAGGATTGCAGGGCATTTCACTTTGCCTCCTGTTGCCTGCTCCTCTGCTTTCTCCTCTTATACCACCTCCTCATCCGCTCAGCATAACACCTTCACCACCAACATCAGGAGAGCCAGGGGGAAACTACAGCAGGCTGTTCGGTACATCATCGGTTTGGGGGACAAACCCCACACCACGCAGGAGCTATGGACGGGCATGGAACAACAGACCAATGAGTTGCTGGTGCCATTGAGCCTCAAGCCCAGCCTGGTGGTGTGAGATAATGGGCGAAATCTCGTAGCAGCTCTAGGCCTAGCCGGTTTGACACACATCGCTTGCCCGGCAAATGTGCCGAATTTGTTAGTGCAGAAATTCCTGAACACCTGACAATGAAAATCAATTCAGTTAATCCAGCTCTTAGATTCTGGTGGGACAAATTAACTTTTATTGGTGGTCAAGGACCCCTGCGGCCTGAGCTGCAGATGTAACTAGTGATGTCGTGAACATAAAATTTTCCGTTCGCGACCGGCGAACGCGAACTTCCGCAAATGTTCGCCAACGGGCGAACCGGGCGAACCGCCATAGACTTCAATAGGCAGGCGAATTTTAAAACCCACAGGGACTCTTTCTGGCCTCAATAGTGATGGAAAAGTTGTTTCAAGGGGACTACCACCTGGACTGTGGCATGCCGGAGGGGGATCCATGGCAAAACTTCCATGGAAAATTACATAGTTGACGCAGAGTTGGGTTTTAATCCATAAAAGGCATAAATCACCTAACAATCCTAACGTGGTTTAAAACATCTAGTGTGTGTATACGATCAGGTATGATGTTGTATCGATCAGGGTTATGGGGTTGTATCGATAAGGGTTACGCCCGCTTCACAGACATTGACAGACCAAACTCCCCTTTTAATGCACCGCAAACAACTGCAAACAGTTCATTTGCACAACCGCAAACTCCCCATTTGCACAAGGTTGGATACCAAGCTATATATATATAAACCATCAAAATATGTGGTGATAAGAAAGCAGGATGCGCTCATACCCATATGCAGTTGTGCATTTCTATAGGGGAGCACATCCTGCACTTGTAGTCCGTTGCTAATGGCAATCACCAGCAAAAAATGCATACAATGGATGATGCCAGCAACGTACTACAAGTACCACAATGGACATCCTACATAAGATGAAATTTATGTGGATGTGGCAAGAATTCAGAACAAACACAGAACCAGAGATAGGTGCACACTGCCGTCACACTAAACCCTCACACTGATGTTAAAAATTGAGAGGTTAGTTCGACATATCCTACTAAGAGGACACGTCTTAAGCCTCGGGCACCAGCGTCAAGGTCTCTCAAGTAGCCCAAGGGCCCTAACACTCACCTACCTGCGCCATATGGGCGATATCAGGGGCCAGTGGGCAATTACAGGAGCATTAGGACGACTCACAAACATCTCCTCTGTTACCTCCAGCATATAGCCATGCTTGTAGTCCGTTGCTGGCATCATCCATTGTATGCATTTTTTGCTGGTGATTGCCATTAGCAACGGACTACAAGTGCAGGATGTGCTCCCCTATAAAAATGCACAACTGCATATGGGTATGAGCGCATCCTGCTTTCTTATCACCACATTTTTTGATGGTTTATATATATATATATGTACGGAGGAGTATAAACTCCAATTTAAATGTGCCTGTTTTTCATCTTCAGGTCACATTTGGGTGCACCTGCTAGGCTTTGGGCTATATCAGTCAGTCTTGGGTAGGGCTCATAGACACCTCCCACCTCCCATTGCAAGCATGGCTATATGCTGGAGGTAACAGAGGAGATGTTTGTGAGTCGTCCTAATGCTCCTGTAATTGCCCACTGGCCCCTGATATCGCCCATATGGCGCAGGTAGCTGAGTGTTAGGGCCCTTGGGCTACTTGAGAGACCTTGACGCTGGTGCCCGAGGCTTAAGACGTGTCCTCTTAGTAGGATATGTCGAACTAACCTCTCAATTTTTAACATCAGTGTGAGGGTTTAGTGTGACGGCAGTGTGCACCTATCTCTGGTTCTGTGTTTGTTCTGGATACCAAGCTAGCCACGTCCCGGTGATGTCATTGAAGGTTTCTTCCTCCACCCAGCCACGTACAACACCAAGGGTCCCCGAAAGGTGAATTGAATTGATTTTTCGAACAGGGAGATGGTTAAAAAAACGCTGGCTCCCTCCCCTTTGTTTTTATCCACGGTCACTGCGTCTGCGCCGTGCAATTTACTGTCACACCAGATATGAGTGGTATTTTCTGTAGTACTATTCTCATCAGTTTAATCCCTCTAACGTCCCCAATCTGGGGGCCATTTATTGAATTGATTTTTCGAACGGGGAGATGGTTAAAAAAACGCTGGCTCCCTCCCCTTTGTTTTTATCCACGGTCACTGCGTCTGCGCCGTGCAATTTACTGTCACACCCGATATGAGTGGTATTTTCTTAAGTACTATTCTCATCAGATTAATCCCTGTTACATCCCATATCAGGGATTGCCTTTTGTGAAAAAAAAATTTAGGCCGGGTACCTTCGACTGCCTTCACAGTGACAGACCAAACTCTCATACACCAAACTGAATTGATTTCAGGAACCGGGAGATGGAAAAAGCAGCTTGGTCGGTCCTCTTACTCCCAAATTGGGGCACTGCGCATGCACAGAGCAATGTGCTGTGACACCCTATATGAGTGGTGTCTTAACTAGTACTATTCCTATCAGGAATCCCTGTTACTTACCCCATCCGGCGACATGTGTCGAATTGATTAAACATTGTTGAATTAACGAACCATTACGACATCATGAAATAATTTAGTTTTGAGCTCTGTACTTGCTTTGTATTGGAATTGATGGGGATTTTTTTAATTGTTTGCATTATTTCTATTAAACTATTAAGAGACTTTATTATGATTTTTTATTTTATGTATTAAAAACCCATACAACATAAAAAAAAATGGTAAATTAATGTTTTTTCTATGAAATATTATCCAGCCGTCCGATCGCTTTTGGTCTGACCATAATGAAGCAACGGCCTTATCATCTGGGGTGTGGCAACATTGCCAACACACTCATAGAGGTGATGATTGCTTCATTGTGATACGCAAGCCCCTTCACCACAACAAGGTAACGATCACGAAGGGGAATTGACACTTGTATGTGCCTTTTTTTTTGGGTTTGTTTTTGCAGCCACAGTGCTGCACCATAGGACAGAAATATTAGGCATGTACACATGCCTGAAAAATAATGGCATTGTTGCAGCCGCTATTGTAGCAGCGGCCGGAAAAATTGATGTTTTCCAGGCAGAAAAGTGACTAAAACATTGCGGCTTGAACCCTAGTTGGTGGTAATTCACAAAAGTCATTCGGTATGCAGACATTAAATACAGCAGCGTAGGGACCATTTTGAGGCCAAGGCATGTAATCAGGCCTTTTGTTAGTCAAACGTATCCCCCACTGTCAGTCCCTTCGGGATCCATGCCTCATTCATCTTTATGAAGGTGAGGTAATCAACACTTTTTGACCGAGGCAACTTCTCTTGTCAGTGACAATGCCTCCTGCTGCACTGAAGGTCCTTTCTGACAGGACACTTGAAGCAGGGCAGGCCAGAAGTTATATCGCAAACTGGGATAGCTCAGGCCACAGGTCAAGCCTGCACACCCAGTAGTGAACGGGTTCATTGCTCCTCAGAGTGTCGATATCTGCTGTTAAGGCGAGGTAGTCTGCTACCTGTCGGTTGAGTCATTCTCAAAGGCTGGATCCCAAAGGGCTGTGGGTGCCTGCTGTGGTTGGTCTTCCTCCTCCTCAAAGCCGCCACATTCCTCCTCTGACTCCTATTCCTCATACTCCTCAAGCGATGATGACAAGGCTGTTTCTGGTGGTGATGGTGACCACAACTCTTCCTCTTCCTCTTCACGCTCATCTACAGCCTGATCCAGCACTCTTCGCAGGGCACGCTCCAGGAAGAAAACAAATGGGATGAGGTCGCTGATGGTGCCTTCGGTGCGACTGACTAGGTTTGTCACCTCAAAAGGACGCATGAGCCTACAGGCATTGCGCATGAGTGTCCAGTAACGTGGCAAAAAATTTATCAGCTCCGCAGAGGCTGTCCTAGCACCCCGGTCATACAAATACTCGTTGACGGCTTTTTCTTGTTGGAGCAGGCGGTCGAACATTAGGAGTGTTGAATTCCAACGTGTCGGGCTGTCGCATATCAAGCGCCTCACTGGCATGTTGTTTCGCCGCTGAATATCGGAAAAGTGCGCCATGGCCGTGTAGGAACGCCTGAAATGGCCACACACCTTCCTGGCCTGCTTGAGGACGTCCTGTAAGCCTGGGTACTTAGACAAAGCGTTGTACGATGAGATTCAACACATGTGCCATGCACGGCACATGTGACAACTTGCCCAAATTCAATGCCGACAACAAATTTGTTCCATTGTCACACACCACTTTGCCGATCTCCAGTTGGTGCGGGGTCAGCCACTGATCCACCTGTGCGTTCAGGGCAGACAGGAGTGCTGGTCCTGTGTAGCTCTCTTCTTTCAGGCAAGTCAACCCCAAGACAGCGTGACACTGTCGTATCCGGGATGTGGAATAGCCCCTGGGGAGCTGGGGGATTCAGTTGATGTGCAGCCAGATGCCGCAGCAGAAGAAGACTCACCCGAGGAGGATATCGAAGAGGATGGAGTAGGAGTAGAGGAGGTGGCAGTAGGTATGCCTGCAAGTCGTGGCGGTGTCACCAACTCCGCTGCAGAGCCACGCATGCCATGCTTGTCAGCCGTCAGCAGGTTGACCCAATGCACAGTGTACGTGATATACCTGCCCTGACCGTGCTTTGCAGACCAGGTATCAGTGGTCAGCTGGACCCTTGCCCCAACACTGTATGCCAGAGATGCCATGACTTCCTTTTCGATGATATTGTAGAGGTTTGGGATTGCCTTTTTTGAAAAAAAAATTCGTCCGGGTACCTTCCACTGTGGTGTCCCAATAGCGACAAAGTTTTTGAAGGCCTCAGACTCCACTAGCTGGTATGGTAAAAGAGTTCCGTCAAGCCAGCTGTCAGTCGCCGGGCAAGGGGGTGACTCTGTGACATTGGCTTCTTATGCTCAAACATGTCCTTGACAGACACCTGACTGTGGGCAGATGAGCAGGAACTGCTGAAGGTGAGAGGCGGAGTGGCAGTTGGTTGAGAGGGGGCAGGGAGGACAGCAGTGGTTGACGTGGCTGAAGATGCTGGACCAGGAGGAGCATGGTGGCTTTGAGTTTGTGTGCTGCTTGTACTCATGTGTTGATCCCATAGGCATTTGTGATGTGAGATCATGTGCCTTCGCAAAGCAGTTGTACCGAGGTGGGTGTTGGACTTCCCACGACTCAGTTTCTTTTGACACTGGTTGCAAATGGCATTGCTGTTATCAGAGGCAGACACACAAAAAAATGCCACACTGCTGAGCTTTGCAATGACGGCATTCTGGTGGTCGCGACAGCATGCGTTGACTGGCGTGCTGTCTGGCTGAACCCAGGTGCCGATATATGCTGTCTGACTGTGCCACTAACTCCTTGCGACGACCTCCCCCTGCTTCCAACTCGTCTCCTCATTCTCTCTGTCTCCTCTTCTGAACTTTCCCCCTCTTCTTCTCTTCGAGCAGGCACCCACGTGTCATCCGTGGACACATCGTCATCATCAACCGCTTCACTTGTATCTGACACCTCAGCAAAGGAAGCAGCAGCGGGAACAACATCATCATCATCATCATCATCACACTGTACGTCCATGTGTGTAATCCTGCCTTACTGAGACATATCCCTGTAATCTACATCATCTGCCAATAATGGTTGCGCATCACTAATTGCATCCAACTGATGTGTAAATAACTCCTCTGACGGATCAAGTGAAGCGGCTGTCGTGGCTGTGGTGGTAGTGGTGGCGGGCGGGAGCGTGGTAACTTGAGAGCAGGTGACCGAAGCTGAGCTGGAGGAGGATGGTGCGTCAAGGTTCTTAGCGGAAGCTGTGGAAGATTGGGTGTCCTGTCTAAGCCAGTCAACTATGTCCTCAGAATTTTTTGGGTTCAGGGTACGTGGCCTCTGAACACTAGGCATTATTCCAGGGACAGTGGAAATCACAGCACCACCACCACGACGGCCCCTGCGGTGTGGCCTGCCTCTGCCTGTCATTTTTTTTTTGATTAGGTACTACGCGCGCTAGGTACTGTGCCACCCGGTATGAGTGGTTTGCACTGGCAGTGGGCACACTACAGTCTGTGGAAGTGGGCCTGACACACACTGGCAGCAGGCAAGCAACTGAATTTAGACTACTGTCTAAAAATTAAATGCCTTATTTATCGGCAAGCTACTGTGCCACCCGGTATCAGTGGTTGGCACTGGCAGTGGGCACACTACAGTCTGTGGAAGTGGGCCTGACACACACTGGCAGCAGGCAAGCAACTGAAATTAGACTAATGTGTAAAAATTAAATGCCTTATTTATCGGCAAGCTACTGTGCCTCCCGGTATCAGTGGTTGGCACAGGCAGTGGGCACACTACAGTCTGTGAAAGTGGGCCTGACACACACTGGCAGCAGGCAAGCAACTGAAATTAGAATACTGTCTAAAAATTAAATGCCTTATTTATCGGCAAGCTACTGTGCCTCCCGGTATCAGTGGTTGGCACTGGCAGTGGGCACACTACAGTCTGTGGAAGTGGGCCTGACACACACTGGCAACAGGCAAGGAACTGAAATTAGACTAATGTGTAAAAATGAAATGCCTTATTTATCGGCAAGCTTGAAGCTACTGTGCCACCCGGTATCAGTGGTTGGCACTGGCAGTGGGCACACTACAGTCTGTGGAAGTGGGCCTGACACACACTGGCAGCAGGCAAGCAACTGAAATTAGACTAAAGTGTAAAAATGAAATGCCTTTTTTTGATGCAAAGTCCTGTGCCACACGGGATGACAGGGGTGGGCACTGGCAGTGGGCACACTACAGTCAGTGGAAGTCGGCCTGACACACACTAGCAGGCAAGCAACTGAAATTACACTAAAGTGTAAAAATGAAATGCCTTTTTTTGATTCAAAGTCCCGTGCCACACTGTATGACAGGGGTGTGCACTGGCAGTGGGCACACTACAGTCTGTGGAAGTCGGCCTGACACACACTAGCAGGCAAGCAACTGAAATTACACTAAAGTGTAAAAATGAAGTGCCATTTTTTGATGCAAAGTCCTGTGCCACACGAGATGACAGGGGTGGGCACTGGCAGTGGGCACACTACAGTCAGTGGAAGTCGGCCTGACACACACTAGCAGGCAAGCAACTGAAATTACACTAAAGTTTAAAAATTAAATGCCTTTTTTTGATGCAAAGTCCTGTGCCACACGGGATGACAGGGGTGGGCACTGGCAGTGGGCACACTACAGTCAATAGAAGTCGGCCTGACACACACTAGCAGGCAAGCAACTGAAATTAGACTAATGTGTAAAAATGAAATGCCTTATTTATCGGCAAGCTACTGTGCCACACGGTATCAGTGGTTGGCACTGGCAGTGGGCACACTACAGTCAGTGGAAGTCGGCCTGACACACACTAGCAGGCAAGCAACTGAAATTACACTAAAGTGTAAAAATTAAATGCCTTTTTTTGATGCAAATTCCTGTGCCACACGGTATGACAGTAGTGATCACTGGCAGTGGGCACACTACAGTCAGTGGAAGTCGGCCTGACACACACTAGCAGGCAAGCAACTGAAATTACACTAAAGTGTAAAAATTAAATGCCTTTTTTTGATGCAAAGTCCTGTGCCACATGTGATGACAGGGGTGGGCACTGGCAGTGGGCACACTACAGTCTGTGGGCCTGCAGCTCCTCACACACAGGCAGGCCAGGCAACTGCAATATATATATGGAGAAAAAAAAAGCAGACTAATGTTGCAGCCCTAAAAAGGGCTTTTTGGGGTGCTGTCAGGTGATGTGAGATCATGTGCCTTCGCAAAGCAGTTGTACCAAGGTGGGTGTTGGACTTCCCACGACTCAGTTTCTTTTGGCACTGGTTGCAAATGGCATTGCTGTTATCAGAGGCAGACACACAAAAAAATGCCACACTGCTGAGCTTTGCAATGACGGCATTCTGGTGGTCGCAACAGCATGCGTTGACTGGTGTGCTGTCTGGCTGAACCCGGGTGCCGATACATGCTGTCTGACTGTGCCACTAACTCCTTGCGACGACCTCCCCCTGCTTCCAACTCGTCTCCTCATTCTCTCTGTCTCCCCTTCTGAACTTTCCCCCTCTTCTTCTCTTCGAGCAGGCACCCACGTGGCATCCGTGGACACATCGTCATCATCAACCGCTTCACTTGTATCTGACACCTCAGCAAAGGAAGCAGCAGCGGGTACAACATCATCATCATCATCACACTGTACGTCCATGTGTGTAATCCTGCCTGACTGAGACATATCCCTGTAATCTACATCATCTTGCAATAATGGTTGCGCATCACTAATTGCATCCAACTGATGTGTAAATAACTCCTCTGACGGATCAAGTGAAGCGGCTGTCGTGGCTGTGGTGGTAGTGGTGGTGGTGGTGGCGGGCGGGAGCGTGGTAACTTGAGAGCAGGTGACCGAAGTTGAGCTGGAGGAGGATGGTGCGTCAAGGTTCTTAGCGGAAGCTGTGGAAGATTGGGTGTCCTGTCTAAGCCAGTCAACTATGTCCTCAGAATTTTTTGGGTTCAGGGTACGTGGCCTCTGAACACTAGGCATTATTCCAGGGACAGTGGAAATCACAGCACCACGACCACAACGGCCCCTGCGGGGTGGCCTGCCTCTGCCTGTCATTGACACTGACAGACACGCACACACTGACAGACACGCACACACTCCTTGAACGACACACAATGACAGACATAAAATCACTCAGATACTCACTGACAGACAGGCATACACACTCACTGACATACACACGCCCACTCAATGACAGACACACACAGGGACAGAGACACAGACAGGGACAGAGACACAGACACACACAGGGACGGCGACACAAACACAGGGAAAGACACACAGCTAGGCCTCACCACACTCCAGTCAGGCTCCTCTCCATACAGGAACACACAGGGTCACTAATGGGGGTGACAGAAGGAGGGGGGTAGCAGGGTCACTTCTCTCCCATCTCCTCATCAAAGAGGCTGAAAAGACGCTTTTTATGGCACATCACTGCATTATTTGTGAATCACACCCAGATGTAGCAGAGCTGTGTTTGTAAGTTGAGCATTATGATATACAAGATAGTAAGCGGGTTCCCTGCACAATCCAATCCTATGTACAGTATCATACAGGAGACAGCCCTATGGCCTGATGACAGTGTGTCCCTCAGTGATTAACCCTTCCAGTGCTGGCAGCCCAGCAACAATTCCTTCATGTCAATGCAGAGAACAGAGCAGTGATTGATCATCATCCAGAATGCTGCTGCCTGGCTTACATAAGGGCAGCCTGTCCTCAGCACTTTCCTCTTTATCTGCAATCAATGGAAATGGTGGGTAAACAGTGAGCTGCAGAAAGAGGTAAGTGGCCTAATCACATCCACAAACCCTACTAGCCTGGGGGGGGGGAGGGTTAATGAGGACACAGATAGGGTCTGGGAATGAGAGACACCATAGAGCAGGGATCCCACATGGATAGTGGAGACCAGGGGCTGAGAACTCTGCACAGACATAAAGGGTGTGGGAGGGAAGAAGTCACCCAGAAGACGATCCAGGGCCAAGTCAGGATACATGCAGGAGGACATCTGTGGACACTGGCATACTTCTCAGGGAATGTGATGGAAGGGTGGTGCATTGATCTGCCTATAGCAGGCACTGTGAGCATACTGTCCATACTAAGGATCTCCTCATTTGATGATGATAGTATCAGAAGATCATAACTTACTGTCTCCTCAAACACATAGACATAACTGTCCAGCAGCTACCTATGTGTATCCCACTAGACAGGAGGATTATAGGCAAGCTCGTGTAGTAAAAAAAAACAGGGGGAGGGGTGCTGGGGGAGAAAATAAAGGAAACGGAAGCCAAGCAAAAGAGTGGTAGCAGCAGCAGAGGAACTTTCTTGTGGTCAGTCCTGCCCTCATATACTCCAGGGACCCCCCTGAGATCAGAATAGAATTTGTACCTCCAGAAGCAGCACCACCAGAGGGACCCCCTGCAATGAGACCCTATCCTCATACAGTCCTGTAGCAGCACCAGCAGAGGGAATCTCCTTACATCAGCCCTGTCTTCAAATACTCAATAGCGGCAGCAGAGGGACCTTCCTGAGATCTGTCCCTATCTTCATAGGCAGCACCAGCAGAGAGACCTTCCTGACACCAGACTTTGCACACTCCACCAGCAGAGTAACCCCCCCCCCCCCAGATCAGACTAGACTTTATACACACTAGCAGAGGGACCCTCCTGATAGCCTGTGCGTGCGTAGGGATGCAGTGGGAGCGCAGCACAGGCGGGGCCTGTATGAGGAGGCGGGCCCACCATCGTGGAAGGTGGAACCAGCAGGCAGCACAACGAGCGCTGCTGCAGCCATATCTGTTGCTCAGGCTCTGAGAGTACAGAAAATGATTTCACCCATCCGATGTTTCTGAGCCTCAGAGACATCGGACGGGTCGGCTAAAATAATTCTCTGTACTGGCCTGCGGGCCCCCTTCCCGGCCGGGCCCTCGGACCACGTCCGAAGTGCCCGACCGCTCAGTCCGCCCCTGGGCGCGTTACACCCACATTCTAACTTGTACTGATTACTGGGTGTCCACTCTGCTGGATCCCCGTTACAAGGACAATGTGTCGTCCTTATTTCCGTCACTGAAGCGTGATCGGAAGAAACCAACGCTGGTAGATGCACTGCTGATGGCATTCACACCTGACACCGGGGGCTCAGGGGAAGCACAAGGAGAAAGCAGAGGAGGAGAAGGAAGAACTCACCAATGCAGCTAGGTCACTGCCCACACCTCAGAAGGCAGGGTTAGCATGGCCGAAATGTGGAAAAGCTTTGTCACCATGCCACAACAGCCAGCAACAACAGCAGATATGGAACGTCTTAGCAAGAGGCAGCATTTCAGCAAAATGGCGGAATAGTCTGCCCAGGGGCGTAGCTACAGGGGAATCAGGGAAAGTGGCTGATTTGGGGCCTTGACCCAGAAGGGGCCCATCCAGGAGGTGAAGGACTAAAAGAGTTTGTCAGGACCCCCTCAACAGTATAATACAATGAAATTATGTACAATGGCAGTATAGACAGTGTAGAAAACGGATGGAACAGATGCCGGGCGTGGTCAGAGAGAGCCATCTTTAGTAGCCACAGGATTGGGGGCGGCATGAAATTTGCGAAAAAATTACTGGGGGAGGTGGCCCAATTCAAAAATATGCTGTTGGGCCCAGTCATTTCTAGCTACGCCACTGGGTCTGCCACATTCAACTTCTGGGTCTCCAAATTGGGCATACCGGCCTCACCTAACCAATGTTATACCACAGCGCACTTACTCTTTGTTTTCTTTTTTATATTTTCCAATGTTTTGTGGTCTACCCCAATTTATAAAAAAAAGAAAACACATAAAAAACCAAACACATCATTGATACCGACTAGATTTGGTTTCACAGCCAAAAAAGACATTGGGACAGATTACTCCAATTTTACATAAGTCCAAAGTCACTTTTGGCTCAGTCAGATTTATTAATGGTACTTTAATACTGTGATAAATGTTGTTTGATGGCAGCAGTTCATCCTTCAGTAAACGGCTTTACAAAAGTCGCACATATTTACAAAAAAAAGTCGCATGTTCTATTAAAAAGTCACATAAGATAAGCATGGTCCTCACTAGAGTGAACTTGGGACTTTTTTGCAACTTTTTTTGCGACTTTTTTAAAAAGTCCTAATGATAAATCTGGAGTGAAACTCATTAACATGGCTAACCACGCCCATTTTTACAAAACTGGAGTGAGTGGTGTACACATGTAAAAAAGTTGAAAAATGATGCGCAAATTAGTGTGAAGAGTCGCAAATGCCCTATTTTGAGACTTTTTGATGCCAGAATTCTGGAGTGAAGGTATGATAAATCATGGCCATTATGTTAGGCAGCAATGTATTGAATTAAGTTCCCTGTCTGTTCTGCAGTGCAGGGGTACTTTGAAAGAAAGAAGGGGTACAGATCCCTCAACAATCTGAACGCCAACAAATTTACTGAATATATTTCCAAGTCAGGTAAGCAGTGCAGGGGTAATTAGAAAGAAAGAAGGGGTACAGATCCCCCAGCAATCTGAACGCCAACAAATTTACACTTCGTTCCCTGCCCAATAGGCCCTGGTAGTGTGATAAAGATAAAAGATTGGTTAAGGCCACACCACTTTGAAAGAAATGAGGGGCACAGATCCCCCAACAATCAGTATGCCACCTAATTTGCAGATTATATATTGCTAATAGAGTTGAGCGAACACCTGGATGTTCCGATTTGAGAAGTTCAGCCGAACTTCCCGAAAATGGTCGGGTTCGGGATCCGAACTCGACCCGAACTTCGCCCCGAACCCGAACCCCATTGAAGTCAATGGGGACCCGAACTTTTGGGCGGTAAAAAGGCTGTAAAATAGCTCAGGAAAGGGCTAGAGGGCTGCAAAAGGCAGCAAAATGTACGTAAATCCCTTGCAAACAAATGTGGATAGGGAAATGACTTAAATAAAATAAATAAAAATTAACCAATATCAATTGGAAACTTGGAGGAGGAGGAGGTGGAATTGGAGGTTGGGATGGCATCAGGTGGGAATGCTATGGGAGTTGATGTTCTCATCACAGCCAAAAAGGATTCATGTCTGCCTGCAGTGCCACAGGCCTCATTCACAGATTTAGGGCCAAGGCACCCAGACAGAGGAGAGGTTCATTCAACTTTGGGTTTCCCCCGCAAAATAATGGTAAAATGAAAAAAAGAGGATTCAATAAAGAAGAGCCCTGGAGAACAAGAAAATATGGTTAAGGGGAGGTGGTTATAAAAGTCTATTCTGCACAAGGGATGGACAGGACCTGTGGGATTCATGCCTGGTTCATTTTTATGAACGTCAGCTTGTCCACTTCGGCTGCGGACAGGCATCTGCATTTGTCAGTAATGACGCCACCTGCCGTGCTGAATACACGTTCAGATAAAACGCTGGCCGCCGGGCAGGCCAGCACCTCCAAGGCATAACATGCTAATTGGAACTGAAGAGTCTTGTTATAAAACAAGCCGACAAAGGAGGAAATGTAGTGGTGTGGCCACGAGATAAGTATGAAAAGCAGGCGTTCAAACTCCTGAGAGACAAGAATTGTTATCGCTGTTTGGATTTTAACCCCTCTCCGACATTTCAGGAAAATCTGGAGAAAATCTTGAATGTTGCAGTGGAGAAAAATATTATATCAGAGAAAATCAAGCAAGCATTATATGAGCAACACCCAAAGACCCCTACGTTTTATATTATCCCCAAGGTCCACAAGAATGCAAAAGATCCTCCGGGAAGGCCTATTGTTGCAGGTAATGGGGGACTATGTGAAAAGGTATTTCGATACATAGATTTCCATCTGAAACCCTTGGTCAATACACTACCTTCTTTCATACAGGATACAACGGCAGCCCTTAATAGAATGACGAACCTGCAGCTGGAGGATAACATGATTTTGGTAACAGCAGATGTGGAGGCTCTATACTCCAACATCAGGCATGAAGATGGGCTGAAGGCGGTTTCTGAGTTTTTGAGGAGTAACAACTTAAGTCCACAACTAAATGAGCTGATTTTAGAATTACTACGTTTCACATTGAGCCACAATTTCTTTGTCTTCCTAGACAGGTATTATCTCCAAATCCAAGGTGTGGCGATGGGGGCCACTTGTGCCCCGTCGTATGCTAATTTATTTTTGGGGGCCTGGGAGAGGGAGATCTTTGTGAGTAACCCTTTGCCTGGTATCGATAAAGTGCACAATTGGATGCGCTTTATCGATGATATCCTATTTGTCTGGGAAGGCACTCAGGATGAGTTAAAGGCATTTATGGACTTAATGAATTGTAATGATCAGAACATCATTTTAACATTTCAGGCTGGCCGAGAAATAAATTTCCTGGATTTGGTAATCAAAATTGGAGAGGATGGAAGAGTTGAGACTGATGTACATAGAAAATCTACAGCAGTTAACTCCCTCCTTCATGCCCAGTCAGCTCACCCTAAAGCAACAATTGATGGGATTCCAGTTGGGCAATTTATGAGGATCAAGAGAATCTGTTCTAATGCAGTGGATTAACACCAACAAGAGGTAACTTTGGCTGAGAGGTTTAAAGCAAGAGGTTACAGTAACAGGAGCATTAAAAAAGGGAAGATGCGAGCCCGACAAAAAACGAGAGAGCAGCTATTATGTCCAAATGAAGCATATAAGACACCACGGGAATGTGAAACAAGATTCATAACGAATTATAACAAACAATGGGGACAAATCAGAAACACGTTACAAAAATACTGGCATGTATTGGAAACGGATAAAATATTGAAGGAATGCATAACCGATAGACCATTACTAACAGCCAAAAGAGCCACAAATCTGAAGGATATGCTCATGCATAGTCACTACACGCCTGAAATAGTGGATAAAAAGGAAGGGCTGAAAGGCTCGTACCCTTGTAGATCGTGTGTAGCTTGTAAAAACATGGTCAGTACCAAAGAGTTTAAAGGGATGAATAATGACAGGAACTATTCAATTAGAGAATATATCTCTTGTTCTTCTAGAGGGGTGGTTTATCATGCTGAATGTCCTTGCAAAAGATCTACATAGGCTTGACAACGCGGGAATTAAGAAGGCGGGTAAGGGAACATATCAGAGACATTGAGAAAGGGAAAGAAGAGAAGGATATCACTAAACTCAAAACGATCCCGCGTCATTTTAAGATGTTTCATCAGAGTAACGGCGATCTTCTAAAATTTAAAGGTATAGAAATCATCCATCCTGGTATACGAGGTGGAAATGTGGGAAAACTTCTGGCCCAGAAAGAGAGTCGCTGGATTTTCAGATTAGGGACCCTGACACCACAGGGATTAAATGAATCATTGGGGTTTGCAGCATTTCTGTAGAGTGGGGGGATAGGTAAAATAATTAGTTTTTTTTTCAGATTTTAATTATATTTTTTAATAATTACAGATTACTTACCATATGGATCCTGGATGGTTATATCTGGAGATGTTTCCTGGCGGATGGGGGACTGGTTCTGGTTGGGGATGAAGGATGGACATGGATGTTGGATTTTCAAATTTGTGGAAAAAGGAACAAGCAGAATGAACAATAAAGCGAGATATACCTGAGGAGGATGGACTTTGTTGCACTATTCGGCCTTTGATAGGCCGATTAATGCGCATTCACTATGTATGTAGGGGAAGTGGAGGCACGGACCCGGGTGGTGCACTCTATATTATAGATAAGGGGATTTTGTTATATTGTATCAAGCACTATGCACTTTAATTCCTAGCACTTCAGTGCTCTAGTTGGGCACATAAATATGTAGGGGAATATTTCGTTATGATCTTGCAATTCTATGTAGCTTTATCAACTATTTGGGAAAATTTTATGTACTGGTTCAGGCTTGACTGAACAGAATATTAATGATGAATTTATAGCACTAACACTTTAAGTCACTAAGTGAGTATATTATGTTCTAATAGTCACAGGTAGTAAGTTTTATATATGGCTTATTTTTAGGTTAGGTAATTATAGCACTTTTTCACTTAGGTCACTGTATTATTATAGCGAGTGGGTGTGGAGCTATACACATGATATCAGGGTGGGAGTAGTTAGATGTTGCGAGTGAGACAGTTGGTTCCCCCATTAGAACTCCAGAATAACATATTTCCATCCGACTCCCGATCGAATTTTAGTAGACTATTGCGTGTTTCCACAGATATTATACATGAGTTTAGTGAATGTATTGTTGATTTGATTGTCCTCCCAACTGGCACTTTACCTGGGATTGGGAGCGCATCGCTGTCTGGCTTTTGAAGCGGTGCTTGCGCTGGACCCCGCTAACACTAAAGCCTCGAGTGACGTCAGTTGGCGGAAGTAGTCCGAGCTGCCCTCACTGAGGCCAACGTGGGGCCTGGCGGAAGATGTGTCCGCAGCGATTGCTAAGAAGCGATGCGCCGTAATGACGTCCTAGAGCCATGTGATAGAGGAACGTTCCCCCATAGGTCAGGTTACGACATAAAAAGTAGCCCGCCATGTCCTTTAGATCTCTCCTCCTGAAGAAGCTGTAAGCGAAACGCGTCGAGGGTGCGCCTACTTGTTTCACGGGGTGCATGTGGCCGAGGTAAGGCACGAGTTGCTAGTGTTTCTCCATCGGGAGGCTATGATTATTTGACTGTTAGGCAGATCGAGTTAAGTCCCACAAATAGACAGGTCAGTCTTTATTTGGGACGTAATAGGTCTGTTCCCTAAATGGTTAACAACAGTACACTTCCGGTTTAGGATCTACACTGAGCTGCGTTTTACGCGGCATAGCAAGTTGTTTGGCGCATATTTTTTGTTTCTCCTCTTTTTTATGGTATTTAATGTGTATTTTAAGGATATTTAATAAAGATTAATATTTTTCATAAGAGATTGGTGTACCTCAGTGTTATATATTTAAGGTAACAGGTACTACCTCGATGAGGTTATGATCAGATTAGTGTTTGGTTGAATACACGTTCAGACAAAACGCTGGCTGCCGGGCAGACCAGCACCTCCAAGGCATAAAAGGCTAGCTCTGGCCACGTAGACAATTTGGAGACCCAGAAGTTGAATGGAGCCGAAATATCAGTCAGTACGTGGAGGGGTGTGCACACTTACTGTTCCACCATGTTAGTGAAATGCTGCCTCCTGCTAACACGTTCCGTATCAGGTGGTGGTGCAGTTAGCTGTGGCGTGGTGACAAAACTTTGCTACATCTCTGCCATGCTAACCTTGCCCTCAGAGTTGCTGGCCGTGACACAGCTGCATTGGCGACCTCTTGCTCCTCCTCTGCCTTCACCTTGGACTTCCACTTGTTCCCCTGTGACATTTGGGAATGCTCTCAGTAGCGCGTCTACCAAAGTGCGCTTGTACTCGCGTATCTTCCTATCACGCTCCAGTGTAGGAAGTAAGGTGGGCACATTGTCTTTGTACCGGGGATCCAGCAGGGTGGCAACCCAGTAGTCAGCACACGTTAAAATGTGGGCAACTCTGCTGTCGTTGCACAGGCACTGCAGCATGTAGTCACTCATGTGTGCTAGGCTGCCCAAAGGTAAGGACAAGCTGTCCTCTGTGGGAGGCGTATCGTCATCGTTCTACTTTTCCCCACAACAACGCACCAGTGATGGGCCCGAGCTGCGTTGGGTGCCACCCTGCTGTGAACATGCTTCATCCTCATCTTCCTCCACCTCCTCATCCTCGTCCTCCTCGTCCTCCAGTAGTGGGCCCTGGCTGGCCACATTTCTACCTACCCTCTGCTTTTGCAAAAAACCTCCCTCTGAGCCACTTCTAAGAGACTGGCCTGAAAGTGCTAAAAATGACCCCTCTTCCTCCTCCTCCTCCTCCTGGGTCACCTCTTCTTCCATCATCGCCCTAAGTGTTTTCTCAAGGAGACATAGAGGTGGCATTGTAATGCTGATAGCAGCGTCATCGCCACTGGCCATGTTGGTGGAGTACTCGAAACAGCGCAACAGGGCACACAGGTCTCGCATGGAGGCCCAGTCAATGGTGGTGAAGTGGTGTTCTTCCGCAGTGCGACTGACCCGTGCGTGCTGCAGCTGAAACACCACTATGGCCTGCTGCTGCTTGCACAGTCTCTCCAGCATGTGTAAGGTGGAGTTCCACCTGGTGGGCACGTCGCATATGAGGCGGTGAGCGGGAAGGCCGAAGTTCCACTGTAGCACAGACAGGCGAGCAGCAGCAGGATGTGAACGCCGGAAGCACGCACAGACGGCCCGCACTTTATGTAGCCGCTCTGACATGTCGGGGTAGTTGTGAAGGAACTTCTGCACCACCAAATTCAGCACATGCACAAGGCAAGGGATGTTCGTCAAACCGGCTAGTCCCAGAGCTGCGACGAGATTTCGCCCATTATCGCACACCACTAGGTCGGGCTTGAGGCCCACCGGCAGCAACCACTCGTCGGTCTGTTGTTCAATACCCCGCCACAACTCCTGCACGGTGTGGGGCCTGTCCCACAAACGTATGAGTTTCAGAACGGCCTGCTGACGTTTACCCCGGGCTGTGCTGAAGTTGGTGTTGAAGGTGTGTGGCTGACTGGATGAGCAGGTGGAAGAAGAGGAGGAGGAAGCCGAGTAGGAGGAGGAGGCTACAGGAGGCAAAGAATGATGCCCTGCGATCATTGGCGGCGGAAGGATGTGCGCAAAAGAACTCTCCGCCTGGGGCCCAGCCACCACTACATTTACCCAGTGTGCAGTTAGGGAGATATAGCGTCCCTGACCGTGCTTACTGGTCCATGTATCTGTGGTTAGGTGGACCTTGCCACAGATGGCGTTGCGCAGTGCACACTTGATTTTATCGGATACTTGGTTGTGCAGAGAAGGCATGGCACTCTTGGAGAAGTAGTGGAGGCTGGGAACAACATACTGTGGGACAGCCATCGCCATCAGCTGTTTGAAGCTGTCTGTGTCCACCAGCCTGAATGACAGAATTTCAAAGGCCAGTAGTTTAGAAATGCTGGCATTCAGGCCCAGGGCTCGAGGGTGGGTAGGTAGGAATTTTCGCTTTCTCTCCAATGTTTGTGGGATGGAGAGCTGAACGCTGCCGTGTGACATGGTGGAAATGCTTGGTGATGTAGGTGGTGGTTTTGGTGGCATATCCTCTGTTTGGTGAGTGGCAGGTGCCAACATTCCTCCCGAGGCAGAGGAAGAGGCCGAGGCAGCAGCAGAAGAGGGAGCAGGGGGAGTGTGAGTAAGTACTTTGTTTATAAGGTGTTTACTCCACTGCAGTTCATGCTTTGCATGTAGATGCCTGGTCATGCAGGTTGTGCTTAGGTTCAGAATGTTAATGCCTCGCTTCAGGCTCTGATGGCACAGCGTGAAAACCACTCGGGTCTTGTCGTCAGCACATTGTTTAACCCCTTAAGGACCGGGCTCATTTTCACCTTAGGACCAGGCCATTTTTTGCAAATCTGACCAGTGTCACTTTATGTGGTGATAACTTTAAAATGCTTTTTCTTATCCAGGCCATTCTGAGATTGTTTTTTCGTCACATATTGTACTTCATGACACTGGTAAAATTAAGTCGAAAAATTTCATTTTTATTTATAAAAAAATATCAAATTTACCAAAAATTTGGAAAAATTAGCAATTTTCCAAGTTTCAATTTCTCTACTTCTATAATACATAGTAATACCGCCCAAAAAAGTTATTGATTTACATTCGCCATATGTCTACTTCATGCATCGATTATTTTGGGAATGCCATTTTATTTTTTGGGGACGTTACAAGGCTTAGAAGTTTAGAAGCAAATCTTGAAATTTTTCAGAAATTTTCAAAAACCCACTTTTTAGGGACCAGTTCAGGTCTGAAGTCACTTTGTGAGGCTTACATAATAGAAACCATCCAAAAATGACCCTATTCTAGAAACTACACCCCTCAAGGTATTCAAAACTGATTTTACAAACGTCATTAACCCTTTAGGTTTTCCACAAGAGTTAATGGCAAATGGAGATAAAATTTCAGAATTTCGATTTTTTGGAAAATTTTCCGTTTGAATCCATTTTTTCCAGTAACAAGCAAGGGTTAACAGCCAAACAAAACTCAATTTTTATTGCACTGATTCTGTAGTTTGCAGAAACACCCCATTTGTGGGCGTAAACTGCTGTATGGCCAAACGGCAGGGCACAGAAGGAAAGGAACGCCATATGGTTTTCGGAAGGCGGATTTTGCTGGACTGGATTTTTGACACCATGTCCCATTCGAAGCCCCCCGATGCACCCCTAGAGTAGAATCTCCAAAAAAGTGACTCCATCTAAGAAACGACACCCCTCAAGGTATTCAAAAATGATTTTACAAACTTTGTTAACCCTTTAGGTGTTCCACAAGAGTTATTGGCAAATGGAGATGAAATTTCGGAATTTCTATTTTTGTTACCTTGCCTCAAAAAAAGTGTAATATAGAGCAACGAAAATTCATATTTACCCTAAAATAATACAAACAAAACTGCCACCTTATCCCGTACTTTCCAAAATGGGGTCACTTTTTTGGAGTTTCTACTGTAGGGGTGCATCAGGGGGCTTCAAATGGGACATGGTGTCAAATAACCAGTCCAGCAAAATCTGCCTTCCAAAAACCATATGGCGTTCCCTTCCTTCTACGCCCTGCCGTTTGGCCATACAGCAGTTTACGACCACATATGGGGTGTTTCTGCAAACTAGAGAATCAGGGCAATATATATTGAGTTTTGTTTGGCTGTTAACCCTTGCTTTGTTACTGGAAAAATTGATTGAAATGGAAAATTTGCAAAAAAATAGCTATTTTCGGACCGTTTTATTTTTGTTATTTACATCGTTGAACTGACAGGTTAGATTGTGTGCTATTTCTATAGAGCAGGTTGCTACGGACGCGGCAATACCAAATATGGCTACTTTTTGGGGGTTTTGTTTCAGTTTTACATAATACAGCATTTTTGAAAAAAATGATTTTTAGTGTCTTCACATTCTGAAAGCCATATATTTTTTTATTTTTTGGGCGACTGTCTTATGTAGGGGCTCATTTTTTGCGGGATGAGATGGCGGTTTGATTGGAACTATCTTGGGGTGCATATGACATTTTGGTCGCCTGCTATTACACTTTTTGTGATGTAAGGTGACAAAAATGGCTCTTGACACCGTTTTTTTTTTTTTTTTTGTGTTCACCTGAGGGTTTTGGTCATGTGTTATTTTTATAGAGCAGGTTGCGACGGACGCGCCGATACAAATATGTATACTTTTTATTTATTTATTTAAGTTTTACACAATATTATCATTTTTTAAAACAAAACAAATCATGTTTTAGTGTCTCCATAGTCTGAGAGCCCTATTTTTTTGTTTTTGGGGGTGATTGTCCTATGTGGGGTATCATTTTTGTGGGATGAGATGACGGTTTGATTGGCACTATTTTTGGGTGCATATAACTTTTTGATCGCTTGCTATTACAGTTTTTGAGATGTGAGGTGACAAAAATGTTTTTTTTTTACATTGTTTTTATTTTATTTTTTTAACAGTATTTACCTGAGGGGTTAGATAATGTGATATTTTTATAGAGCAGGTTTTTACGGACGCGGCGATACATAATATGTATACTTTTTATTTATTTATTTTACTTTAACACAATAATAGCATTTTAGAAAAAAAAAATTATGTTTTAGTGTCTCCATAGTCTGAGAGCCATATTTTTTTTATTTTTTTGGGCGATTGTCCTATATAAGGACTCATTTTTTGCGGGATGAGATGGCGGTTTTATTGGTACTATTTTGGGAGGCATACGCCTTTTTGATCACTTGGTATTACACTTTTTGTGATGCAAGGTGACAAAAAATGGCTTTTTTACACCATTTTTTTGTGTTTTTATTACGGTATTTGCGTGAGGGGTTAGGTCACGTGATATTTTTATAGAGGAGATTTTTACGGATGCGGCGATACCTAATATGTGTAGTGTATTTGTTTTTTTTATTTTTATTCAGTGATATGTATTTTTCTTATTTTTACTTTTTTTTTCACTTCTTTGACATTTTTTTGACCCAGACCCACTTCGTTCTTGTAGATCCAGTGGATCTGGTGTCTATATAATACAGAACAGTACACTATATAGTGTACTGCACTGTATTTTTTTACTTTTCACAGTCTGGTCAGACTTCTGGCTTTAGCATAAGTCTGACCAGAGTTACTATACCATGGCAAGCAGGACGCTTCTGAAAGCGTCCTGCTGCCATGGTAACCATCACCCGCTGCCATTACAGAGCAGCGGGTGATGGTAAGAGAGGTGAGCTCCCTCCCTCTACTATCCTATCCCGTCGGGGGCTGCAAGGTACGGCAGCCCCGATGGGAGAGGGAGGAGCTCACTCCATGTTAACACCTTCTATACCGCGGTCCGTACGGACCGCGGTATAGAAGGGGTTAAACTGCTGACATCTGCAGCACAGATGTCAGCAGTTTATAGCAGGGGGTCAGCAATGTGCTGACCCCCTGCTATACCCACTAGACACCAGGGAAATCGATTGAAAGGAGGCGGGCGGGGGATCGCAATTGCCTCCCGCACCGCCCACCCGCAGCACCGCCTGCAATCCCCCCCCCTGCACCGCCCGGGGGGACACTAATAGGGCAGGGTGCAGGGGGGGGGGTTAAAATTTACACTTTGGGGCATATTTTAGTCTGTGACCGCGGGGATCAGAGACTACGGATAGCGCAGCAAACCGCAGGTCTGAATTGACCTGCGGTTTGCTGCGATCGCTGACATGGGGGGGTCACAGGACTCCCCGGGGCATTGTGCCAAGATGCCTGCTGATTGATTTCAGCAGGCATCTTGTTCCGATCACCTCCACGTGCGCAGCAGTGATCGGATATTCACAGGGTGTACATGTACGCCCTTGGTCCTTAAGTACCAGGACTCAAGGGCGTACATGTACGCCCTTCGTCCTTAAGGGGTTAAAGAAGTGCCATGCCAGGGAACTCCTTGAAGCTGCCTTTGGGGTGCTTGGTCCCTGGTGGCGGTGGCCAGTAGCAGATGAACCCTCTTGGCGGCGGCTGTTCTGCTTTTGCCCCCTGCTCCCTCTTTTGCTACGCTGTTGGTTCGGTCTCACCACTGACTCTACCTCTGAACTTTGAAAGTCAGTGGCACGACCTTCATTCCATGTGGGGTCTAGGACCTCATCGTCCCCTGCATCATCTTCCACACAGTCTTCCTCCCTGACCTCCTGTTCGGTCTGCACACTGCAAAAAGACGCAGCAGTTGGCAACTGTATTTCGTCATCATCAGAGGCGTGCGAACTCAAATGAGGTGGTATTCCCATGTCCTCATCATCAGGAAACATAAGTGGTTGTGCATCAGTGCATTCTATGTCTTCCACCACTGGGGAAGGGCTAGGTGGATTCCCTTGGGAAACCCTGCCAGCAGAGTCTTCAAACAGCATAAGAGACTGCTGCATAACTTGAGGCTCAGACAGTTTCCCTGATATGCATGGGGGTGATGTGACAGACTGATAGGCTTGGTTTTCAAGCACCACCTGTGCGCTTTCTACAGAAGACTGGGTGGGAGATAATGTTGTGAACGTGCTGGATCCACTGACGGCCTAGTATTTAGGCCCTAGATGAAAGGTATCCTTTTACGGAGAGATTTACACTTTGAGATGCACAATAGCGTTTGAAAAAATATATAGGATTATGCTTTCAGCACTTGTATTTTAACACTTTGTGTAATATACCTTTTAACTGAAAGAAATAAACTTAGAGATGCAAAGCAGTGTGTGCAAATGTAGAGGATTATGCTGTATTTTACCCCAGAACAAAATATATCCTTTGCCGGACACTATTAATCTTTGCCAGCCACTGCTGGGACACCAGATTTAGGGGATTGCTATTTTGGCAATTAAATTTCACTACAGAAAAAAATCTATCCTTTGCCAGACAGCAGATAGTATTACACTTGGATAGCCACAGCTGGAACACCAGATTTAGTGGATTGCTATTTGGCAATTGAATTTAACCCCTCAATAAAATATAGAAATTTCTATCCTGAGTTTCTAGGGGTTACAATATGCACAGCCAAGCACCTGATGTAGGATATAGCAAAAAAATAAAATAAATAGTATTGATGGATTGATGGACTTGGTGGCAGTTTGTGCTGGTTCACCACAAGACACAAAATGGCCGCCAATCACCCCAGAAAAAAGTTACAGAAAAACACTCTGTGCAGCCTAAAAACCAGTGAGCAATTAACTAGCAGAGGTTCAATGTTTCACAGCTGTAAATCGATCACTTCATTAGGTGTTTTTGCTGAGTTTTCCCTGCCTAATCTCGCGCTCACAGCAGCTGCGTCCTATCCCTACACTAATCAGAGCAGAGTGACGTGCGGCGCTACGTGACTCCAGCTTAAATAGAGGCTGGGTCACATGCTGCACTTGGCCAATCACAACCATGCCATTAGTAGGCATGGCTGTGATGGCTTCTAAGATCAAGAAGTAAAACGCTAGCTGATTGGCTGCTTTGCAGCCCTTCAGAAAGCGGGAAGAAATCGCCGAACAACGAACCCGAACCCAAACTTTTTTGAAAATGTTTGGGTACGGGTCCGTTTCCCAAACACCCCAAAATTCAGTACGAACTCGAACTATACAGTTTGGGTTCGCTCATCCCGAATTGCTAAGTCAAGTATGTAGTGCAGCAGGAACTCCACCTCCAAGCCACTTGTAAATGACTGGCCTAACAACCGTTGCAATGGCCACCCACAATCTAATAGATGGATTAACAGTTTATTTTTTAAATGTCAGATACACAGCGCATGCCTCAGGGTTACTTTATGGCAACAAATATTTTCATTGTAACTGCAATATCCCAGTGAAACTTACTGATTTAGTTTGATTTGCAGTACAAGGCAATGAGATACTTTATAGGAAAACAAATATTATTTCACCCCACCCCACCCCAGTGACACAGACTGATTTACTGATTATTTTTCACTTGCAGATTGGTGGTGCAGGCAGTACATGTTATATAAAAAGAGGATTTTTTCACCCCCAGTGACACAGATGGATTTACTGATTATTTTTCACTAGCAGATTTGTGGGTAGGCAGTAACTGATGTAAAAAAAAAGAGTATTTTGTCACCCCCAGTGACACAGATGGATTTACTGATTATTTTTCACTAGCAGATTGGCGGTGTAGGCAGCTTATGTTAAAAAAAGATAATTTTTTCACCCCCAGTGACACAGATCGATTTACTGATTATTTTTCACTAGCAGATTGGCGGTGAAGACAGTAAATGTAAAAAAAAAAAGAGGATTTTTTTCACCCCCAGAGACACAGATGGATTTACTGATTATGTTTCACTAGCAGATTGGCGGTGCAGGCTGTAAATGTAAAACAAAGAGGATTTTTTCACCCCCAGTGACACAGATGAATTTACTGAACATTTTTCACCAGCAGATTGGTGGTGCAGGCAGTAAATGCTATTAAAAAAAGAGAATTTTTTCACCCCCAGTGACACAGATGGATTTACTGATTGTTTTTCACTAGCAGATTGGTGGTGCAGGCAGTAAATGTTATTAAAAAAGAGGATTTTTTCACCCCCAACTACACAGATGGATTTTCTTATTCTTTTTCAATAGCATATTGGCGGTGCAGGCCATAAATGTTATTAAGAAAAGAGGATTTTTTCACCCCCAGTGACAAAGATGGATTTACTGATTATTTTTCACTAGCAGATTGGTGGTGTAGGCAGTAAATGTAAAAAAAAAGAGGATTTTTTTCACCCCCAGCTACACAAATGGATTTTCAGATTATTTTTCTATAGCATATTGGTGGTGCAGGCAGTAAATGTTATAAAAAAAAGAGGATTTTTTCACCCCCAGTGACACAGATGAATTTACTGAATATATTTCACTAGCAGATTGGTGGTGCAGGCAATAAATGTAAAAAAAAGAGGATTTTTTCACCCCCAGTGACACAGATGGATTTACTGATTATATTTCACTAGCAGATTGGTGGTGCAGGCAGTAAATGTTCTAACAAAAAGAGGATTTTTTCACCCCCAGTGACACAGATGGATGTACTGAATATTTTTCACTAGCAGATTGGCGGTGCAGGCAATTTATGTTAAAAAAAGAGGATTTTTTCACCCACAGTGACACAGATGGATTTACTGATTATTTTTCACTAGCAGATTGGCGGTGCAAGCATTAAAGGCAGTTTATGTTAAAAAAGCATAATATTTTTTCACTCACAGTGAAACAGTTGGATTTACTGTTTTTTGTTTTTTTTTTAGCAATCACAAATGCAGTGCACACAGCACATGTACTTTTTAGCACAAAAAAAAAAAATCTGCCCAGAATCTGATGGATTTGTAGAATTAATGACAAGTATATATGCACCACAGGGGTACTTTACAGAACAAAATTGTAACCCCCTAGGTTCCTAAAATCACAAACGGAGTAACAGTATTATTTTTTCCTTACCCTGGCAGATATGCAGTGCAAGTGCACTTAAAAAATGGGTACATTTTGCAAAATGAAGTAAAATGACTGGATTCAATTACTGTCCCTTGCACATATGCAGCTGTAAGTGCACGTCACTTGCACAAAATGGCCGCCGTCACCAGTTTTTGTCACTGGCCTCATAAAAAGACATTGCCATTGCACCCACAATACAAAAAAAGGTTGTAGATCGCTGAGTGAACACAATTCTGATATCAGATATTATTCAGCAAAGCATGTTTCCTATTCTCTCCCTGAGAGCACCAGCAGCAACCTGTCCCTACACTAACAACAACAGAGTTCCTAATGGTTGTTGCTAGAATAAAACGAAGATTGAGAATACAGTGTTATATTCGTGAATTCGTGATATTCGTCATCTTAGGAACCCAGCTCTAAGTTGAATTCGCAATGCGAGTAATTCAGGTTATATTAATCGCATTGCGATTACAACTTAGTCAAATTTATGAGATCGTGATTCTCACATCCGACAGTACATTTTAGCATGGAGGCATTCCCATGCACACGGGAAGTCGGCAGAAGCGGCAACGGGCATTGACTGGAGCGGGCAGGGAGCCAGGAATTCTCCGGACAGGTAAGAACAACTTTTGGGAAGTGGGAAGACAACCAGAGAGCAACAAGGATTAACAACTTACTAAAATATGAATATTTGAAATAGTGAATATATAGCGCTATATATGCAATATTCACAAATTTGCGAAGTGCCGATATTCGCTAAAAAAATTCGCTATTTGAATATTCGCGCTAAACACTATTGACCACCTATTGCCTTACAAATAGGATCAATTCTTCAAGATACACTTGCACACAGTTGTTGAAGGAACTTGGCAGGGAGGCTTTTCCAAATATCTTGGAGAACTAACGGATGAGCTAACCAGAAGCTATTTTTTTTATGGTAGACAAACAGGAATATTGTCAGGTTTGTTTCGGACAAATCCAATCCAATTAGAGTTGAGCAAAATTTTTAAGAACTTAATTCAGACTATTCACCAAATATTTCCAAATTTGATTTGATCCAAATGAATTCCTCATAAAGTGCAGGATAAATCAGCTATTTCCCAGCCTGCAGGGAGAGTGTATCTTGGTTTACACCACTGTGTAGCACAGAAACATTCATACCCAATCTGTTGTGGTAGTGAAACTATTACTGTGAGTCAGTATGCAGTGTCCCACGCCATGTTAGAAGTGGGTCCCTAAACCTTTTATAATGTCATGTCATGGTAGTGTTAAATTCCTCACAACAGGCTGATAACTGCATTTAATCTATTCACCACTAGGTGGTGCCATCACATATAAATGACAGGCCAGTCATAGTAGTTTAGATGAGAAATTATTGGAGGAGAGGAGAGCAGTATAGCATGTATCTGCTGATGTGTGCCGCCTGGGCACTCTCCAGTAGGGCAATATAGAGAGGGAATCACGGCCAAGGTTACTGGATCCTTTCTGTAGTTCTACTGTCCAGCCAGGGACGAAGTGGACTTTTGTGTTTAAATGCAACCTGTCCAAAGAATGGAGCAGAGGACTTATGTCTGCCACTAGGGAGACCGCCCTGTGGGTTACAAAATTCTGATAAAGATCCAGGAAACTGAAGTCTGGTTTATTGGAGGGAAGCCACAGCTAAAGAAAGTATCTTTCCCACACCAGCCAAACCTAAGCCTGTATTAACCAGCCCTACCGAGCCTGTTATTGGGATTTGCAGCTCTGCCATCTTATTGTATACCAAGGCACTACTACTGTATTATAACTACATCAAAAAATGTGGTGATAAGGAAGCAGGATGCGCTCATACCCATATGCAGTTGTGCATTTCTGTAGGGGAGCACATCCTGCACTTGTAGTGCGTTGCTAATGGCAATCACCAGCAAAAAATGCATACAATGGATGATGCCAGCAACGGACTACAAGTACCACAATGGACATCCTACATAAGATGAAATTTATGTGGATGTGGCAAGAATTCAGAACAAACACAGAACCAGAGATAGGTGCACGCTGCCGTCACACTAAACCCTCACACTGATGTTAAAAATTGAGAGTTAGTTCGACATATCCTACTAGGAGGACGTGTCTTAAGCCTCGGGCACCAGCGTCAAGGTCTCTCAAGTAGCCCGTGGGCCCTAACACTCACCTACCTGCGCCATATGGGCGATATCAGGGGCCAGTGGGCAATTACAGGAGCATTAGGACGACTCACAAACATCTCCTCTGTTACCTCCAGCATGTGGCCATGCTTGCAATGGGAGGTGGGAGGTGTCTATGAGCCCTACCCAAGACTGACTGATATAGCCCAAGGTAGGATGTCCATTGTGGTACTTGTAGTCCGTTGCTGGCATCATCCATTGTATGCATTTTTTGCTGGTGATTGCCATTAGCAACGCACTACAAGTGCAGGATGTGCTCCCCTACAGAAATGCACAACTGCATATGGGTATGAGCGCATCCTGCTTCCTTATCACCACATTTTTTGATGGTTTATATATATATGTATGGAGGTGTATAAACTCCATTTTAAATGTGCTTGTTTTTCATCTTCAGGTCACATTTGGGTGCACCTGTTTGGCCTTGGGCTATATCAGTCAGTCTTGGGTAGGGCTCATAGACACCTCCCACCTCCCATTGCAAGCATGGCCACATGCTGGAGGTAACAGAGGAGATGTTTGTGAGTCGTCCTAATGCTCCTGTAATTGCCCACTGGCCCCTGATATCGCCCATATGGCGCAGGTAGGTGAGTGTTAGGGCCCACGGGCTACTTGAGAGACCTTGACGCTGGTGCCCGAGGCTTAAGACACGTCCTCCTAGTAGGATATGTCGAACTAACTCTCAATTTTTAACATCAGTGTGAGGGTTTAGTGTGACGGCAGCGTGCACCTATCTCTGGTTCTGTGTTTGTTCTGAATTCTGCCACATCCACATAAATTTCATCTTATGTAGGATGTCCATTGTGGTACTTGTAGTCCGTTGCTGGCATCATCCATTGTATGCATTTTTTGCTGGTGATTGCCATTAGCAACGCACTACAAGTGCAGGATGTGCTCCCCTACAGAAATGCACAACTGCATATGGGTATGAGCGCATCCTGCTTCCTTATCACCACATTTTTGATGGTTTATATATATATGTATGGAGGTGTATAAACTCCATTTTAAATGTGCTTGTTTTTCATCTTCAGGTCACATTTGGGTGCACCTGTTTGGCCTTGGGCTATATCAGTCAGTCTTGGGTAGGGCTCATAGACACCTCCCACCTCCCATTGCAAGCATGGCCACATGCTGGAGGTAACAGAGGAGATGTTTGTGAGTCGTCCTAATGCTCCTGTAATTGCCCACTGGCCCCTGATATCGCCCATATGGCGCAGGTAGGTGAGTGTTAGGGCCCACGGGCTACTTGAGAGACCTTGACGCTGGTGCCCGAGGCTTAAGACACGTCCTCCTAGTAGGATATGTCGAACTAACTCTCAATTTTTAACATCAGTGTGAGGGTTTAGTGTGACGGCAGCGTGCACCTATCTCTGGTTCTGTGTTTGTTCTGAATTCTTGCCACATCCACATAAATTTCATCTTATGTAGGATGTCCATTGTGGTACTTGTAGTCCGTTGCTGGCATCATCCATTGTATGCATTTTTGCTGGTGATTGCCATTAGCAACGCACTACAAGTGCAGGATGTGCTCCTCTACAGAAATGCACAACTGCATATGGGTATGAGCGCATCCTGCTTCCTTATCACCACATTTTTGATGGTTTATATATATATGTATGGAGGTGTATAAACTCCATTTTAAATGTGCTTGTTTTTCATCTTCAGGTCACATTTGGGTGCACCTGTTTGGCCTTGGGCTATATCAGTCAGTCTTGGGTAGGGCTCATAGACACCTCCCACCTCCCATTGCAAGCATGGCCACATGCTGGAGGTAACAGAGGAGATGTTTGTGAGTCGTCCTAATGCTCCTGTAATTGCCCACTGGCCCCTGATATCGCCCATATGGCGCAGGTAGGTGAGTGTTAGGGCCCACGGGCTACTTGAGAGACCTTGACGCTGGTGCCCGAGGCTTAAGACACGTCCTCCTAGTAGGATATGTCGAACTAACTCTCAATTTTTAACATCAGTGTGAGGGTTTAGTGTGACGGCAGCGTGCACCTATCTCTGGTTCTGTGTTTGTTCTGAATTCTTGCCACATCCACATAAATTTCATCTTATGTAGGATGTCCATTGTGGTACTTGTAGTCCGTTGCTGGCATCATCCATTGTATGCATTTTTTGCTGGTGATTGCCATTAGCAACGCACTACAAGTGCAGGATGTGCTCCCTACAGAAATGCACAACTGCATATGGGTATGAGCGCATCCTGCTTCCTTATCACCACATTTTTGATGGTTTATATATATATGTATGGAGGTGTATAAACTCCATTTTAAATGTGCTTGTTTTTCATCTTCAGGTCACATTTGGGTGCACCTGTTTGGCCTTGGGCTATATCAGTCAGTCTTGGGTAGGGCTCATAGACACCTCCCACCTCCCATTGCAAGCATGGCCACATGCTGGAGGTAACAGAGGAGATGTTTGTGAGTCGTCCTAATGCTCCTGTAATTGCCCACTGGCCCCTGATATCGCCCATATGGCGCAGGTAGGTGAGTGTTAGGGCCCACGGGCTACTTGAGAGACCTTGACGCTGGTGCCCGAGGCTTAAGACACGTCCTCCTAGTAGGATATGTCGAACTAACTCTCAATTTTTAACATCAGTGTGAGGGTTTAGTGTGACGGCAGCGTGCACCTATCTCTGGTTCTGTGTTTGTTCTGAATTCTTGCCACATCCACATAAATTTCATCTTATGTAGGATGTCCATTGTGGTACTTGTAGTCCGTTGCTGGCATCATCCATTGTATGCATTTTTGCTGGTGATTGCCATTAGCAACGCACTACAAGTGCAGGATGTGCTCCCTACAGAAATGCACAACTGCATATGGGTATGAGCGCATCCTGCTTCCTTATCACCACATTTTTTGATGGTTTATATATATATGTATGGAGGTGTATAAACTCCATTTTAAATGTGCTTGTTTTTCATCTTCAGGTCACATTTGGGTGCACCTGTTTGGCCTTGGGCTATATCAGTCAGTCTTGGGTAGGGCTCATAGACACCTCCCACCTCCCATTGCAAGCATGGCCACATGCTGGAGGTAACAGAGGAGATGTTTGTGAGTCGTCCTAATGCTCCTGTAATTGCCCACTGGCTCCCTGATATCGCCCATATGGCGCAGGTAGGTGAGTGTTAGGGCCCACGGGCTACTTGAGAGACCTTGACGCTGGTGCCCGAGGCTTAAGACACGTCCTCCTAGTAGGATATGTCGAACTAACTCTCAATTTTTAACATCAGTGTGAGGGTTTAGTGTGACGGCAGCGTGCACCTATCTCTGGTTCTGTGTTTGTTCTGAATTCTTGCCACATCCACATAAATTTCATCTTATGTAGGATGTCCATTGTGGTACTTGTAGTCCGTTGCTGGCATCATCCATTGTATGCATTTTTTGCTGGTGATTGCCATTAGCAACGCACTACAAGTGCAGGATGTGCTCCCTACAGAAATGCACAACTGCATATGGGTATGAGCGCATCCTGCTTCCTTATCACCACATTTTTGATGGTTTATATATATATGTATGGAGGTGTATAAACTCCATTTTAAATGTGCTTGTTTTTCATCTTCAGGTCACATTTGGGTGCACCTGTTTGGCCTTGGGCTATATCAGTCAGTCTTGGGTAGGGCTCATAGACACCTCCCACCTCCCATTGCAAGCATGGCCACATGCTGGAGGTAACAGAGGAGATGTTTGTGAGTCGTCCTAATGCTCCTGTAATTGCCCACTGGCCCTGATATCGCCCATATGGCGCAGGTAGGTGAGTGTTAGGGCCCACGGGCTACTTGAGAGACCTTGACGCTGGTGCCCGAGGCTTAAGACACGTCCTCCTAGTAGGATATGTCGAACTAACTCTCAATTTTTAACATCAGTGTGAGGGTTTAGTGTGACGGCAGCGTGCACCTATCTCTGGTTCTGTGTTTGTTCTGAATTCTTGCCACATCCACATAAATTTCATCTTATGTAGGATGTCCATTGTGGTACTTGTAGTCCGTTGCTGGCATCATCCATTGTATGCATTTTTGCTGGTGATTGCCATTAGCAACGCACTACAAGTGCAGGATGTGCTCCCCTACAGAAATGCACAACTGCATATGGGTATGAGCGCATCCTGCTTCCTTATCACCACATTTTTTGATGGTTTATATATATATGTATGGAGGTGTATAAACTCCATTTTAAATGTGCTTGTTTTTCATCTTCAGGTCACATTTGGGTGCACCTGTTTGGCCTTGGGCTATATCAGTCAGTCTTGGGTAGGGCTCATAGACACCTCCCACCTCCCATTGCAAGCATGGCCACATGCTGGAGGTAACAGAGGAGATGTTTGTGAGTCGTCCTAATGCTCCTGTAATTGCCCACTGGCCCCTGATATCGCCCATATGGCGCAGGTAGGTGAGTGTTAGGGCCCACGGGCTACTTGAGAGACCTTGACGCTGGTGCCCGAGGCTTAAGACGTGTCCTCTTAGTAGGATATGTCGAACTAACCTCTCAATTTTTAACATCAGTGTGAGGGTTTAGTGTGACGGCAGCGTGCACCTATCTCTGGTTCTGTGTTTGTTCTGTATTATAACTACCTCAAAGCAATTGGTTAAAGTTCCCGTTTTTGTTCATCAGCCTTTGACTCTTCTTATTCGCAACTATCCTCCATTACAACTAACAGTGCTGGCGTCACGAACACCAGGGACCCTGCCTCCACGGCAACTAAAAACCCATTCCACCAAGGGCACCTCAACCACCATTTGGCGGGAGTCCCTGGAAAACAGAGTGTGCCCCGAAGGAACTGGTGCTTTCCTTCCATTAACTGCACACCGGCCCAAGGAGCACTATTGAACTGTGAGTAAAACTACTACTACTCCCATCGGCCCAACATAACTCACATATTACCCCTGTGGCCCGGTTGCTGCAAGTATGACAGGCAGTTGACAGGTGTCACTCTTAGACTCAGTTCACACTACCTTTATTTGGTCACTCAGTTATGGGTCAAAAACATACTAAATAACTGAAGTGTGAACTCAGCCTTACAGGTCAATGTTAGCGTCAGGTATGGATGTAGCAGAGTTAACACAGAAACTTTTAATTAAACTTTCTTAACTCATTTTGGCTTCGAAATCATTATCATATCCTGATGCAAAATACTGACCGTGGGATAGAGGCCTTATGGATGTTCCAAAGAAAGTATACTTTGTGTTTTTCACTTTTCAGTTCTTCTGACAGATCAGAAGAAGGGTAAACTAAAAGGTTATTTTAACAAGGCAAAACAGATAGTGATATAGTGTAGCTGATTATTTCCAGTGCAGGGTGTTAGGTAGTGTGATAGGAATTACTGTGCTGTGATAGCGAATATATTGGAAGACTCTATATGCATATAAAGCTATTGTTCTGCCATGCATGCGAAATGTAATCAAAAACAGTGCTGTAATGTAAAGTTTCTTTCAGTGATCAGGAGTTTTTCCTCACAGTCGCTGCCAACCATTTTCTCCAGTCTCAGGAAACTTCTAGCAGCTTGAAAAGTTTAGCAAAAGTGAGCCACGCCTGTATTGCGCGCACAATATGTACATATTACATTGCTGATTTTCGCAATCAAGAAAATAATAACTGGAAATCACGAATTTTAGAATTTACAAATCAATTGCGAATATTAGGCCAAAAATTTGTGAAATATTGCGAAAACGAATATTGCCTATGCTGCTCATCACTACTGCTGGGCAGAAAAGTTTTCCCAGGGCAAACTCGGCCAATTATGGCGGCAGTTCTAGTTTAGCTGTCCAGTTTACCAGGGGATCTTGGATCTGGGGTGACAGGGTGAATTGCAAGTATGCTACCACCTGCTGGTTCAGGTTCTGCTCCATGTCCTGCTGCTGCTGGGTGGTTTCTTCCCTAGGCGGGTGAAGAAAAGCATTTAACAGATTCCAGACTTAAGTTGCTGCTGATGGAGCTGGTGCTGTTTGTGCCTCCCACCCCCTCCAGCAGTCATGGCTAGGGAGCATGAGCGCAGGAGATCCCCCCAGGTTAGACCTTTGTGAGGATGGACGATGACACACATAGGCAGTGACCAACCAATTATATAGGATGTCTCGATAGTAGTTGATTTTTTCATCCCTCTCAGCAGGTGTAAAAAAAAGGTCCCCATTTTGGCCCGGTAGCAAGGGTCTATCATCATGGCCCTCGCTATGGGCTTCCTCATTGCCCTCTAGCTTCTCATGCTCCTCCTGTTCCTCTCCTGTCATTTTGGCAGATAAACCACCTAGTTCTTTATACAATTCCTGACCTTAATGTCCTATTCCTCTTCCTCCACCAGTTCACCCCCCACAGGGCTCAGGTGGCTATGAAATGTAGCCGACCCATCTTCTGTCCTCTGGCCAGCTAGATTTATAAGCATCTGCTCTAGGACATGGAGTAGTGGAATGACATCATTCATCCCGTAGTCCTGGCGACTGACAAATAAAGTGGCCTCCTCAAAGGGCCTGAACAAATTGCAGGTGTCATGCATGAGCTGCTACTGACTAACATGGAAGTTACACAGGGGAGTACCCCTGCATAATCAAGAAATCATTCACTGCCTTCCTCTGCTCATATAGTCGGTCCAACATATGCAGAGTGGAGTTCCAACATGTGGAAACGTTGAATATGAGGCGATGTTGGGGAACACTATTCTGCCTTTGCAGCTCAAGGAGGGCGTGCTTTGCAGAGTAAGGGCGGGTACACATCAGCGTTATAACAAAAAATAAAGGAATTTGTAAGACGGAATTCAAAATGGAAACCTTTAACCCTTTCTATCCCAGAGGTTTTTTTGTTTTTGCGTTTTTGTTTTGCGCTCCTTGCCTTCCCTGAGCCATAACTTTTTTATTTTTGTGTTCACATAGCCCTATGAGGACTTGTTTTTTGCGGGATAAGTTGTATTTTTCCACCATCATCACCATTTAATATTGTATATGATGTAGTGGGAAACGGGGAAAAAATTCCAAATGCTTTGAAATTGCAAAAAAATAAATAAGAATTAAGCAAAAGCTATTCCGCTCATTTTTTTCAGGGCGACCGGAACTGTTTTAATTTATACCATTCTGGGGTGTGCATGACTTTTTGATCACTTTTTATTAAATTTTTTAGTAGAAAATGAAGCGACCAAAAACGGCGTATCGGTCGCTGTTTGCCGTATGGGGAAGATATTTTTATATTATTAATATGGGCTTTTTCACACATGGAAATACCCATTATGTGCATTTTTTTATTTCTTTCGTCATTTTATTTTTATTTTGGGGAAACGGGGGTGATTCAAATTTTAATGATTTTTTTTTTTTGTTACTTTATTATTTTAACACTTTTTTATAGTCCCCATAGGGAACTATGAAAAGTAATTATTAGATTGCTATAAGAGGCAATTTTTATGTTTTTTCATTTTATTATTTTTCTAAAACTTTAGTTTTTTTAACACTTTTTTATATTCCCCATTAGGAACTATAAAAAGTAATCATTAGATTGCTATAAGAGGCTATGGCTCCATAAGAAATACTATACAGCAGCCTCCTGTCATTCACAAAGACAGGGGCTGCTGTACACAAGCTCCGGCTCCTCCCATCGCCACACAGGGGAGACGGTGTTTCACACGCTCAGGTGCCGTGATCAGGATTGATCACTGCATCTGAGGGATTAAATTTTCGCCATCGGCATTACCGCCGGTTGTAGACTTTAGCCGCCGGTGTCTGCCATAAGAAAAAGCAGGCACCCACGGCTATGACGCCTGCTCTGCTCAGGATCTTTAAAGACCTGGCCAGTGCTGTATGGCACTGGTTGAGAAGGGGTCAAAGGCATTCAGTTTTGTTCAGTCATAATAGAGGTCTATGGGCAAGTATAATGGATCTGTCTGGTTTCCGTTATCCATGACGGAAAAGAAAGTCCTGTCGACAGGCTGTAGCAGAAGGCAGTTTGTTCAAGGGCAGGAAACTGATACAATAATGAGTATCTGCAGGCGACAGTGAAGAATACTGGAGATTCCTTGAAAGGGCTGTATTTTAGCAAACATTTTTAGGCCCCTTTCACACGGGCGAGTTTTCCCACACGGGGCAATGAATGACGTGGACGCATTTCACATGCACTAAATCCTGACCCATTCATTTCTATGGGGCTATGCACATGAGCGGTGATTTTCACGCATCACTTCTGTGTTGCTTGAAAATCACAGCATGTTCTATATTCAAGGTGAGTTTATTTTATTTTTTATTTTTAACCCCTTAATTCACATTTTACTAAGCATTCTGTAGTGAGAATGCTATTATTTTCCCTTATAACCATGTTATAAGGGAAAATAATAAAATATACAGAATACTCAACCCGAAAATGGACTTCAGTGATGAAGTCCGGCTTCGGGTCTGGGTACCAAACATGTTGATTTTTCGCACGCGCGTGCAAAACGCATTACAACAGTTTGCACACGCGCGGAAAAATTGCGCATTTTTCCGCAACACACCCGCCTCTTATCCGGGTGTCAAACATGAGGCCCATGTGAAAGAGGCCTTGGGGATTTGGTGAGGATTAATAGTGTCCTTAATGCTGAGAAAACGGACACTTAGCTATCATGCAATACTATCAAGAAGGCATCTCATAGGCTTCAAATTTATTCTGCCGCAGGACAATGACCTCAAACATACATTCAATGTCATTAAGAACTATCTTCAGGGGGGGCGGAGCTTGGCCGTGAAGTTGAATGGCTGCTGTGTGCTGAGCTCCTCTCCTAGCTTGGTGTTTTGCCCCTTATTAGACGCTTCTAGTTTGTTCACCAATGGGGAAAATTGGCAGAGAAGGACCCAAGGATCATCCTGAGCCAACTCAACCACGCTCCCACCAACCCGACATGGAGCTGTTTCTCAAAAAGCATCCGAAACCGCGACCTGCCGAGGCCTCAAAGATGGCGCATCGCAAGATGCCATCCTCCAACATGAAAGCAAAACCTGCTCTGCGCTGCAATCGCATCGCAAATTACTCAACGACGCTCTTCTTCGTATCGAAGACCAAGAGAATAGGAGCACGTGCCGCAATATTCGGATACGGGGCCTACCCGAAACCTTAACCGCGGAAGCTCTGCGCAAGGTCGCAGAAGAAATCTTCGCACAATTGAACGGATTCACCGAGCGATGCGACCCAGGCCTAAACCAACTGACCCGCCACGTGATGTCGTCTGTGGCCTTCTAAGTTTTATCGACACTGCGGAACTGCTGCGCGCCAGCAGGGAGGCAGATGATCTACGCTACGCAGACTCCGCCATATTATTCTTCTAGGATCTGGCGCCCACCACCCTGGCCAAGAGGCGACTTCTGAAGCCCTTATTGGACGCCTTGAGGGCCTCATCTACCCCTTTCCGTTGGCTGTACCCGTTCAGATTGGCCATTATGAAGAACGGCAAGCAACTCACTGTACGTACCCCGTCGGACTTAGCTTCACTCTGGGACTCTCTCGACATCCAGCCTATTGATGTGCCATCTTAGCTTCCTGCGGCCAGGGGGACCCTCTACCTACTCCTCCCAAGCTTGAAAAATGGATCGCTGTCTCACCGGGGAAACCGGACAGGCCCAAGAAGGATCGAGTCCGGACCTGAAGGGACTTAACCATCTGCGTCCAAGGGGTTTCATCGTTGGGTCTCATCCCCGCGGCGGCTATGGAGTAACGTATATTGTCCTTACTGTGGACTTTCTCCGTGTCCCGGTTTTCTACTTGCTTTTATTTTTCATTCAAGTTCATATTTGTTTACCTTTTATCTCCCCCATTGCACATTCTCTGATGGGGCCACACCGGCTCTCATGCCTTTGTGTATTTGATGTCCTCCCACTCTCTGATTGCTCTCCCAGGGCTCTCAGTTGTCCCACAGAGGCCCCCCCCTGAGGGATCCCGGCAAGCTGCCGTGATGAAAAAGCATCCTCTGTACCTCAGGTGCTATGTGGGACAGTTTTCCTTTACTTGGGATATGTTTTTTACTAATGTGATATCCTTTTCTCTCATTTTCCCCCTTTTTGTGCTCCTTCTTCTCGCTTTGTTACCCCTTGTGTCCCCACCTCCTCCTCCCTTGTTCTGCTCGCTATTTAATAGTTCTGCTGATACCGTCGGATCTGCTAAGGATGTTCTGATCCTGCTCACCTATATGTTTTATGATCATGTCTAGCATTGTCGTCACTTCCCTTAACGCTAGAGGTTTGAATGAGCCGTGTAAGAGGTCGCAAATTATCTCTGAGCTGCTGAAATGTAAGTCCTCCATCATTTACCTGCAAGAAACTCATTTTAGAACCGCCAAAATTCCTAATTTGCCCACATCTAGATTTAGTCAATGGTACCACAGCACCTATTCCTCGGCTAGCCAAAGAGTCAGTATTGCTGTGCATAAGGGGCTCCCCTTTAAGCTTCTGGCGTCCTCCTCTGATTCCGAGGGGAGATACCTGTTTCTTAAAGGTCTCATCGCGGACACCCCTGTAACCTTTTCAAATGTCTATGCTCCCAATAGAGGGCAGGTCCAATGGCTCCTTCAAGTCCTCAAACAGTTAGAAGCGTTCAGGGATGGTATGCTTCTTTTGGGAGGAGACTTCAATGTGGCTTTGGAGCCTTCTTTGGACTCTTCTTCCAACAGTTCTAATATCACACACAGGCTCCTCCGGCGGTTGAAAATTGCCCTGAGGAAACTGGATGTGAGGGACATGTGGCGCACCCTAAACCCCGCGGGCAGGGATTATACCTACTACTCCCCAGCGAAAAACTCCTATCACCGGATAGACTACCTCTTCCTCTCCTCCGATAAAGCTCACCTGGTGGTCGATGCCAAGATTGGTAACATATTGCTCTCTGACCATGCACCGATCTCTTTAGCTATTTCCCTCACCGAGCTCCCAAAGAAAGAATGGCTATGGCGTCTGAACGATACCCTAATCCAATCCCCCCCTAATGTGGCCAGGCTTAATTCCACCTTATCTGATTTTTTCATACGTAATGTGGTAGGATCACCTCCCCCTTCCCCTGCTATTATTTGGGAGTCGCACAAGGCTGTGATGCGGGGTGAGCTCATCGCTATGGGGGCCCACTTGAAAAAGGCTCGCCTGCACGCACAGGGTGATTTGATCTCGCGCATCACGGCACTTGAGCTCTCTCACAAACGTTCCCAAGCGGAGGCTGTGGCACAGGAATTATATGACGCAAGAAATGAGCTTAAAAACCTTTTAATCGTCACGTCGGCAAAATTGCTTACTCGCTCCAGATTCAAGGCTTATGCGCATGGAGATAGAGGCAACAAGCTAATGACTGCTCTATGTAAAAAGCAGCGGGTGGACTCGTTCATACCCGCCATAAGGGACTCTACAAACGCACTGAAGAAAACCACACCAGACATAGCGTCTGCGTTTTGTGAGTTTTACTCCAAACTATATAATTTGCCTCTACCTGCACACGCTACCACTCATACTATTGCTTCTGAAGCAAATGAATTTCTCAGCTCGCTTAGCCTCCCATCTCTAACTCCCTCACAGTCAGCTCAACTTCTCACCCCAGTCACGGATTCGGAAATCTTGAAAGTGCTTTCATCCATCCCTTCCGGTAAAATCCCCGGGCCCGACGGGTTTAATATCTCTTATTATAAAACTTTCAAAACTATCCTTGTTCCCCACTTTACTAACCTCTTTACCGCCGCAATCCCTCATGGCCCATATTACTATTCTTCCAAAAGAGAATAAGGACCCTTTGGACTGTGGCAGTTATCGCCCTATTTCCCTGCTGAATGCAGACGTCAAGTGGTGGGCGAAGGTTCTTCCCCAGCGTCTCCAACTCCTGCTACCAGATATTATACAGGGTGAACAGGTTGGGTTTGTCCCTGGCAGGTGGGGCTGTGAAAATACGGTCCGTCTATTGCATCTGATATCCTGGGCGCGTTCCAATAACAAACCCCTTGTGCTTCTAAGCACCGACGCTGAAAAGGCCTTCGACAGGGTCAGTTGGCAGTTTATGTCTCTGATACTGTCGAGGTTCGGCTTACCTGCTCAATTCATAGAGGCCATTTTTACGCTTTATAGGGCCCCGTCTGCCAGGGTCAAAGTAAATGGTACCCTCTCCCCGACCTTTGCTATATCTAACGGCACCAGGCAGGGATGCCCGCTCTCGCCGACTCTTTTTGTGCTGGTAATGGAGACGTTGTTATGCAAAATCCGTCAGTCCCCTGAGATTGAAGGCATCCATATCGGTCCCCAAAACCATTTGACGGCTGCATTCGCAGATGATCTTTTAATTATGACCTCAAACTCTGCAACAGCTTTCCCGAAATTGCTCTCCCTTTTTGAAAGCTTTGGACGTATCTCCAATTTCAAAATAATGTATACAAAGTCTATGCAGAAACACAAGGAGGGTCAGTCAGCACCACCTGTATGCAGGTGCACGTAGCTATGGCAATTATACATACAAACAAAAAGATGCAACAGCACCCTGCAACCAGAGCCCTGCCCAAGATGGGAGCTATAAAAGGACATTAGTGATATTGCATGCAAACAGTGGAGACATTAGTTTACATTTTGATCAAAAGGTAGTAAGCCCACTCACCCCGTCACGGTTGTCTCCTAGAGTGGGTACTTACGCTAAATCTGACCTGCTATGGGCCATGACAGCCACATAAAATCCTCCTAACGCTAAGTCCTACCTGCTATGGGCCACGACAGCCACATAAAATCCAGGGAGTGTGGGCCCAGCAAGCATGCTGGGATAGACCATGCTATTAGCCTTCTGGTGCTGTAACAGCCTCCATTAGATCCAGGGATGCAGGTACCAACATGCATGCCGAGCCCACTATGCACTCTTCCTGGAGCCAGATGGCTACTAGCAGGTAATGTGAGTACACATTCAGCTTTATACTCACTCTGATTGAAAACTAGTTTTTCTGCCCTAGATGCTGGTTTTCAATCAGAGTGAGTATAAAGCTGAATGTGTACTCACATTACCTGCTAGTAGCCATCTGGCTCCAGGAAGAGTGCATAGTGGGCTCGGCATGCATGTTGGTACCTGCATCCCTGGATCTAATGGAGGCTGTTACAGCACCAGAAGGGGTTAATAAGTACGGTCTATCCCAGCATGCTTGCTGGGCCCACACTCCCTGGATTTTATGTGGCTGTCGTGGCCCATAGCAGGTAGGACTTAGCGTTAGGAGGATTTTATGTGGCTGTCATGGCCCATAGCAGGTCAGATTTAGCGTAAGTACCCACTCTAGGAGACAACCGTGACGAGGTGAGTGGGCTTACTACCTTTTGATCAAAATGTAAACTAATGTCTCCACTGTTTGCATGCGATATCACTAATGTCCTCTTATAGCTCCCATCTTGGGCAGAGCTCTGGTTGCAGGATGCTGTATACAAAGTCTATGGCTATGAATGTTTCTTGCCCCTCCGCGGTGGTTGATACCCTGCGGCGCTCAACTCCTTTCAAATGGGCCCAGACGGATATTCCCTTTCTGGGTATTCAGGTTACAGCCGACCCCAAGAACCTCTATACCTCCAATTATGCCCCGCTCCTGCAATCAGTTCGGTCTCATCTACAATCTCTAAAATTGCCCTTTGTATCTTGGGTAGGGAGGAAAAATTATTTAAACACTTATATTGTACCCAAATTCTTGTACTTATACAAACCCTGCCCATATGGGTTCCCCACTCATTTTTTGTGGAGACTCGCCGGGTGCTGTCATTCTTTCTTTGGAGGGGTCGCTCCCCTAGAATAGCCTATAATATCCTTACGAAGGAGAGGAGGTTTGGTGGTATTGGCATGCCGGATATCCACCTTTATTATAAAGCTAACCTCATTGGCCGAGGCATCGGCCTCCTTGTAGGACAACCGACTAGTATCTGTTCCCACCTGGAACGGAATCTACTTACTATCCGGGAAAAGCTATTCCTTTGGGGTGTGCGCGCATGTCCCTCATCATCCACTAAGATCTCGGTGCTTTGGAAGGGGCTTCTCCTTGTGTGGTCATCGCTATTTCGGGCAGGACTGTTGCACTTTCCTAGCTCCGAGCTACCGTTGCCATTCTTACACCCCTTCGTTCTTACACCCCTACTATATTTGAAATATTCGAAATTTTTAAAGTGCCGATATTCGCGCTAAAAGTTCGCATGTGCTCCCACCCGACTGTCATCATTGGTAGTTGCACGCCAAAAGGAGTCCACAGCGGACCTCTCCTCCAAGTCTATGTTGGCCTCACAAAGCTCATCGTCACTGAAAAGCAGAGCTGGTGGCTAACATTATTTGGCTAGCAGTAGGAGTAGCAAAAGCAAGAGGAAGGTTCAGGACAAGTGTGGGCATAGAGGCATTTCAGGGGCCGTGCCAACTGAGTGTGGTGTCAGATTCCTGGCTGTGTGCATTTGTAGTCACTTGAGATGATGAAGGGCGAGTTAACTGATCCAGGAGAGCTGGACTGTTTGTCAAAACACGATCACTAGATGACAGTGGCAGGTCTGGCCTGTTGCTGAGGCTGCTTTAGATTAGATTATTCCAAATGTCAGAGCACTACAATGTGATGCACATGGCAATATACTCTCCCTGCAGTCTTCCTACGCTCACTCAGCAGTCTCCCTCTCCAATATTCTTTTTAAATAACTTTGCAGCAACACTGTCCCAAGCTTGTGAGAGCTTGCCATGTCTATTCCTATGCTCAGCTCACAGGACAATGGCGGAGACCATGCAGGATGGACCTGTGACATCATAGGAGAAGGCTATCTGTGGATTGGCTGGCTACACATCATTATAGGTGATCTCATGTTCCTGGGCTTCTTACTTTCACTTTGTAACATGTGCAGCCGCCATTTTAGGTAAAACTGATTACTTACCGGTAGCACGACTCTTTTTTGATGCTTGTGCTCTGATATGGAGTGAGGTGATGTCACCGGAGCACAGGTACGCGAGCTGAAATAGGGAATTTTTTCCCCAATTTTATCTCCCGTAGGGGTGCTCAGGTGACGTCACCATGGTCAATATCGGAGTGTGAGCATCAAACAGGATTCGAGCTGCCGGCCAGGGCACGCTTCCATTTTACAGAAAGAACTAAACTGCCTCTAAAGGACTCGGGGATTGAGCCAAACCATTGGAGCTTTTACCACAGCTGGACCACTAAAGGAACAGATACTGGGAGAAACAAAGGTAGGAGTGATCTATATCATGAACCAACGGCACCATTCGCATAGGGGAATATTGGATGTGGTGGAATCTTAGCAGGAGCCAATTAAGAGAGGGTTTATATTGGATTGTTTTTTGCAGAAAACATCCTTTTTTTTATATTGCAATTATTTTAGTCGGTTCCGGTACTGACAGTTTCCTGCAGTACTATCAGTTTGCATTGCGGAATAGCGCCAATTATTACAATTCTTGTTGTTATTTTAAGCTCTGTAGTCAGTCAGCATATAGTCTAGAGTAAATGCTGAGATAAGTCAGTCCGTAGCCTAATGTAAACTCTGCAGTCAGTCAGGCCATAGTCTAGTGTGAATGTTGCAGTCAATCAGTCCATAGTCTAGTGTAAATACTGCAGTGTTTCAGTCAGGGCCGGTTCTAGGTGAAATGGGGCCCGGGGGCGAAAAACAATAAGGGGCCCCCCCCCTCAGTGTCACGTCATCAATCACCCCCTTCGCGTCACATAATTTCTCCCCGCCCCCTCCATTGCCGCATACTCCCCCCTCCCCCGAATGGCACATTTCTCCCCTGTATGGGCCAGTGGCAGCAGCACATCTCTCCCCCAAAATCATGTGTAGGCTCCTTCCCCTCCCCCCCAAAAAAAAATCATGTGCAGGCTCCTTCTCCCAAGACCCCCCCCCCCCAAATCATGTGCAGGCTCCTTCTCCCAACCCCCCACCAAAATCATGTGCAGGCTCCTTCCCTCCCCCAAAATCATGTGCAGGCTCCTTCCCTCCCCCAAAAAAATCATGTGCAGGCTCCTTCCCCTCCCCCAAAATCATGTGCAGGCTCCTTCCCCCCAAAAAATCATGTCCAGGCTCCTTCCACTCCCCCAAAATCATGTGCAGGCTCCTTCCCCTCCCCCAAAAAATCATGTGCAGGCTCCTTCCCCTCCCCCAAAAAAATCATGTCCAGGCTCCTTCCACTCCCCCAAATCATGTGCAGGCTCCTTCCCCTCCCCCAAAAATCATGTGCAGGCTCCTTCCCTCCCCCAAAATCATGTGCAGGCTCCTTTCCCCCAAAATCATGTGCAGGCTCCTTTCCCCTCCCTCCCTCCCTACTTACCTCCTTGCAGCGCTGGATGCAGGCCTCTTCCGGCCTGTGTCCCGTTCTATCTCTCTGCTCAGGCGGCGCGATGACGTCATCGCGCCGCCTGAACCGCTCTGATAGGCTGTCGGCACGAGGCAGGCAGCCTATCAGAGGAGCAGGGGAGGGAGACGCCTCTCCCTCCCCTGCCGCACTGCACAGCGATCTGTATCGCTGTCCAGAGGACGGCGACACAGATCGCTATGGAGATGAACGCTTCCACAGTGGAAGCGTTCATCTCCTGTCACTGCCGCCGGTGCTGCCACAATATCGGGGGGGGGGCAATTGCCCCGTTGCCCCCCCCCTGGATCCGCCACTGCTTGGGGGCCCCTAAGGACTCGGGGGCCCGGGGGCAATTGCCCCCCTTGCCTCTATGGAAGCGCCGGCCCTGGTTTCAGTCCATAGTCTAGTGTGAACATAGCAGTCAGTCCATAGTCTAGTATAAATACTGTGATCGTTCAGTTCATAGTCTAGTCTGAACGCTGCAGTCAGTCATGTTCTCTTGGGGTAGGGCAGAACAATGTGGCAGGGATCTGTGGGGGAAGAGGAGACAGTTGAACTGAAACTGTTTAGTGGTGGAGGCTGTGGGGCATAATCCTCATATGCCCTCCCATTAATCTGGTCCTGGGAATTGCCAATTCCTCTAAGGACATGTTCAGGAGACCTTAAAAAGATTACATGTAATTATAAAAAAGGGTAAGATTTTCCAGAAACAGTCCACTCTTGTCCATGAGTTATTTTTGGCATTGCTGCTTGACCTAATTCAAATAACACATACACAGCCTATATATGAGTGGAACCATATCTGAAACAAAAATCAGACTATATAAAACCTTATACAAATTAATTCACTTCCAACGATGCCCACAAGATGGTAGAGCACATATCAATGATACAGATGTCAAATAACAAAATGTGACATAAAAAAAACCACTGCAGTACAAACCTCATTTAAATAAAATTGATACAATGGGAGAAAATGGAAGAGAAAAGAAAAACACGTAGAATGAATTATTAATTTTATTTTGTTTACATTGCACTGAAAATTTACATTGTACTTTTACAAATGTCTTTTTCCATAAAAATATATTTCTTTACAAAAGTGTATGCATTGATATAAGAGGAGTAGCCAGATGTCAAGGAAACATATCTGTCGTTTCAAAAGAATTTTTTTTACAATTTTTTTTTAATAGTGAATAATTATATTTATTGCAGTCATTCTAACAAATAAATAGCAACTTTTAAAAGAAAACATTTCAAATAAACAGGTGCTAGACCATTTTATCAAAGAAAAGAAATGCAATATTTTCTGAAAGCGTTTTTTGGATGCAACAAATTATCCTGATAGGCACTCTGTTGTCTAATTAAATCTTTTAAAATAATTTTTTGTAGATTAAGTATATATTGTGGAAAAGGAACTAAAAAAAAAATACAAAAATTTTATAAAATCTTTTGTGACATAATAGAATTTTCCAATTCAGGATTATTTAATAACATGGCAGATATAGCACGTGTAAACTGTGTCCCAGAGGTAGAAAACCTGTGTTTCTCCAGATGTTGTCAGCTTTTTCCATCAACGGTAGCATCTCCAACATCAGTACATTGCAAAGAAAAAAAATGCTGAATTGGTCTTTGTAAATTACAACATTTTTGTACATATTTTTCTCCATGTTACTAAATAAGCTTACAAAATGAAAATATACTTTACAGAATGAAGCTTCATTTACATTGCAGAAATAAATATGAAACTATAAGAGGGCAATAATATCTGTAATATATGCAACTTTTTTTTTTTTTTTACAAACCCGCAGTGTACAAATAATATTTCATTCAGAAACCATTATAGATAAATACTGTATACTTTTTATATATTTCAGTCAATATATTTTAGCTCCCACCCCAAAACATTATCTAACTTCTTGTCCTATTATTAGCTATTCAGAAATGTTAGAAAATGCTGAAGTTCTGAGGATTTTTGTGTGTATATATATATATATATGAAAAGCTGTGTTTTTTTTAAATATAAGCCCAGGTTTAGTCTTCAAATTATTTCTCTAAGTTGTGTAACTTATTATTGTATTTTTTTAACGTTCGATTTTGGCCTAAGTGTTTTTCTGTAAAGACGTGGAAAGGGACAAATATAAAATATGGGAAGCATCTTTTCAACTCTTATGTGCTAAATAGTGACTATTTCAATAAATTATTGTAGATTTCAATAAAATACTTTCATTATTCATGTGACTGCATTTACTTCCTATTCATTTGACTGTATGCATTGATTTCCCAAATTAACCTTTTAATAATGACATAAATAACTTTGTAATTTTGTAACTAATCAATATTGTGATCATCAGGCATTTATGGATATTTAAATTTGATTCGACATCTTTTTCATCGTCTCAAATGAAAAAATTAAATAAAATACATACAAGGAATTATTATTTAATAAAGAAAATAAGCCACAGGTTGCCAAAGGCTACAATACTACAATTTGACTATCTTTTATTATGTTAAAAACATTCTGTATATGGTTAAGAAACGATGATAACCAGACATAATTTATGTCAAAACTTCCAAATATATATAGGATTGTCATCAAACCACAGTTTGGGGTACTTTGCAGTTGGCACAAATCTTTTTTCGAGGACATCAATCTGACTTTTGTATTTGAGAACCATGTTTATCTTGAGCAGCAATAATACAGGAATTATCTGATTTGGATAAAATTTCTTGCGAGAAGGGTGAAGGACTAATTATAGGGTGTACCCTAGCTATGACCCACAGCTTTCAACTACAATCTGGGAACCGGGTAGAAAACTCTCTATTCCCCTGCAGCACCATCACGGGTGAAATGAATAATTACACAGTATCAATGAACTGGTGAATCAATGGATATGTTGGGTACTCCAGAGAGAGACATTCTTTGAAGTAGTTCTCTACTCTGGCAAATTGTAAAGTGTCCTGAGTTGGAGACACCCCCCCCCCCCTTTTAACTCAAGTTTTCCTGATAGGGTGCATTAATATCCAGCTTGCCACACAACCTCATCATTTAAATGTAATTATTTATTAATATAAACCAAGCAGGTGTCAAATACATTGCTATGTGGTGTCTCTACAATATAGGTCTCAAGTTCCCTACTAATGAATCAACATGTTGCCATTGTCCCAATAAGTGTGTAAAACTGGTTGTAATTTTTTTTTATTCACAATAGCAGATGCATGCATACAGTATATTGTAATGTTGGTTTGAAATCCATGCTGATATGTGCACCAGATCTGCTTAATACAAACTTACCCTTAACCTGCCTAATCCATTTTCCTTTGAAAAATAAGCAACACTGTTTTCAATATGAAACTAGGCATGAATGCTTGACAGAGTAGCTCTATCAGTGTGCAGTTATCCCTAGTCCTTGTATTGGCTGTGTGACAATATCCATATACCTATGTGTCTAGGACTATATGAACACATTGGTCACGTGACTGTTGTGCAGTTTTGGAGTTGTGTGAATTAAGATTCCATATAAAAGCATTCAGTTGCCTAGTTTGTGCGTCCAAAACATATTGCACCAAATTTAAGCTGATTTCAATTGTGCAATTGGGGGGGGGGGGGGTGTCAGTCACATCACAATTATTTCAGTATATGACACTTCTTTCACATGACTCTTTGCGGAGGAAAAGATGCACTACCAAATATATTCCAATATTCAAATATGTCACATATGAGAGAATACATGAATTTTAAGATTACTTCCATTAAAAGAATAAATGAATGTGTATGAATTTTCAAAAATTTGTTTTGTTCCAAATCAGCTAAGAAATTTGATTTAGATTCTATCAAATCAGATTTTTCTTTTTTTTAATTACTGGTTAAATTTCAATTCTAACTATTTGATTTGCTCATCTGTAATACATATTAGGTATGTATAGTGCAATATATAAACTAACTCAATGTACTTACTCCATTTCATGAGGTGCAACTGTCCAACTGTCCCAACCAATCTAATTACTTAAAGAGTACTCATCATCTCTCCAAACAGGTCTGTTCCAGCAATCATATTTCACATGAAATTACAAACATGGGATATTTTTTTTAGAACTCTACTTTACATTTTTGCTTAGCTATTAGAATTTTACACGTAAACTGACAACAGGGCATTATTCCCTCTTGTCAAAGTGGTGTGTTCTTATATCATTTGGCAAGGTCAGCACTAAATGGACGATGTTAGAGTATGTAGGAACAACCCCCACCCAACTGGTAACCCCCTTCCGCCCCTCCACCCCCAGTTGTTAATTAATTTAAAAAAGATTCAAGAATTACAGAGGATAATGCTGAGTTTTAAGAAAAGATGCCCTCAAATGCATATTTCATGGGGAATGCAAGTTTTTACTAAGTCATGTAAGGCAAAAGCTCATTTTATAAAGTGCTCCTTTTATTTCATAAAGGGACTCTCAAAAATAAGGGAAGGGTTCAGGTTACTGCCATCAGCAGCTTCACATTTCCATCATGTTTGTTCTGTATCAACCCATAAGAAGTCCAAGTTGCTGACCTTACCTGAATATAGCCATGATAGAATACATAGAAACATCTCTAAACCTTTGGAGATAGCTTCCATTCACAAAAATATGACATATTTATTAAAGAGAAAAATATTATTAATGCTATATTTATCTTCTTTTTTATGAAAGTATATATTTATTAAATAACTCTAATCACAGAAAATTGGTTTCTGAGTACATCATCTATTCAAATCAATACATCCCCTATTTTTAAAAAGGTCACATTTTTGTATCCATAGCTACTGAACAACTACTTCAAGACTTAGACACCAACTGTAGTGGCCTTGGAACATCATAGGTTCTGTGGTTCCCTACTGTCACTTCAATAGAACCGTGAGGGGTCTGTGCTAAAATTATAGCCAAGTAAGATCAGCCTAAGAAATAATCAAGAATAAACAAATAACCAATGTGCAAAAAGCCCTCCATAATCAAAAGTAATAATGTGTCATAATGACTCAACTTTAGGGCCTGTAAGACTAAATCATAAAGAGTGTATACTCCCTAACCAAAGGAGAAACTACAAAGAAACAATTGGAGCACACTCAAAAAATGTAGAGAAAATATAAATATTTTCTCTACATTTTTTGAGTGTGCTCCAATTGTTTCTTTGTAGTTTCTCCTAAGAAAAATTCAAGATTGTAAATTCAAAGGTTTTCCAGAAATTGTCCATTATTATCAGTTGCTTGTTGATTTATTTCCAACAGAAACGTTTCCTAAGGAAAGGGGTATTCCCATCTCATAAAGTGGTTGCATATAGCTACTCTGATGACTCCCATAAAATGTTCAGAATATTGTGGGGGTTGAGTACACTGAAAATATGAACTAAATATACCAGGTAACTGAAAGGGATCTTTAAATTATGGGGTTTACTCTGCCTTATTTCTATATGCTTTATAAAATTGAACATTTTTATAAAATAGTTTTGCAGACAGACTTTGAGGCATTGCCAACTACTTAGGCAGAGCTAATTTATTAAGTACTGGTTTTAACAAAAGAAAAAAAGGAAAAACAACTTCACATTGTACAATGGGTGTTACTATTAAATGTTATAAAAGTGATTCTAAAACTGCTAAACTGAAAAGAAACTCAGTTTAAAAATATTCATTTGGCATGAAGAATAAATAATAGATGTAAACATTCACTTTATTGACATTTTGCCATTTTCTATTATGAAGCCATGAAAAGATGATATGTGAAACCATATATAAGAATTTTAGCCGTCATTGTCTTATATGTGGGAAATTCACATTTATATTAGGAATAACCACCAATGGAAAAGTCCATAAAAGCATTTTTTGCCAATTTACTCCTGATGAATGCAGGGTAAATACTCCTAAGAGAATATTAGGATGTAGCAGACAAAGGGCAACTTTTGTTTTATTTAAATGTCTGCTTAAAATATTTTAGACACAATTATTAAATTTATACTAGTTATATAGATATCTAGGACTCAAGGATATTGAGATATTCCTTTTAGTAAGTGGGTTTGGTAAATTGAACATACGGACGTAGTATCTTCTGAGACAAATTGAGCTGTTGAATGTGTGATACTGACCGGCTTGTGACTTATGGTGGAGTACAAATGTCTGGAAGCTCAGTTACACAGTGGACAACACACAACCTCACAGACCTCAAACCAGCAAGTGCTAAACCTGGACCATTCATTTTCTTGTAGGTGTAAAAAAATGTACTTACAGTATATCAAAAGCATAAAAGAAGGTCTCTAGTAGGTCAGTAAAACACTCCATAAGAAAGTTCCATAACAAATGGTTTCAACAAAGCCTTTACTCATTCCCTTCAAACACCCATGGCAGTTCTTCTCAAAATTTTCATGCCAATCACCCTTTACTAGTGTTGAGCACGAATATTCGAATAGCGAATTTTATTAGCGAATATCGGCACTTCGATAATAGGCGAATATTTTGAAAATATTGCCATATATTCGTTTGTTCGAATGTTCATCATTTTTTCCATCGGAACACATGATTCCTCCCTGCTTCTTGCTTGTGGGCCAATGAGTCATTGGCCCACAAGCAAGAAGCAGGGAGGAATCACGTGTTCAGATGGAAAAAAATGACGAATATTCTAAAAAACAAATATATAGCAATATATAGTGCTATATGCGTTATTAGAATATTCGTCATTTTTTTATGAAGTAGTGACCAAAAAACAGTTCTTACGTGTCCGGGCTCTCTAGGATTTAATCCCACTCCAGTCAGTTAAAATATCACATCCAATGGTATATTCTAACCCCGAGGTGTTTCCATGGTGATGGGGACGCTCCATGTGCATGGGAAGTCGGCAACGGGCACTGACTGGAGAGGGATGAAATCCTAGAGAGCCTGGACACGTAAGAACTCTTGTCAACTGGAACTCAACTGTTTCCATGTGGCTACATCCTCTTGGCATGGTAAACCCCACGAAAGGTCTATAATGCTCAATTCTTGAGAAACATTGACATGTTTAATTAAGTCTGGTCAGCTTAGTGTAAGAAATAGCTCCAATTTTGATCAATTTACATCTTATCATTACATATGGATGAATCAGGTCAATATATATATATATATATCAATGTAAGAGAATGTATAATGCAGCATTGTTATGTTTGTGAGATCATTGCTGATGAATTTTATGATGTTATTTTCAATGTTTATCAAAGAAAAGGCAGGGATATGAAACCTGTCTTTCATCCGAAGCAAAAATTCATCATTGTGCCCCGAGCAAAATAATACATGTACGGTTTATCCCTCCACTGCTGACATACATTTAGTAATTTCCTGTTTAGTGGCTCCATCATCAGCCTGCCTTAGAATTACTACTTCAGGGTAAAGGTTTAGCTATTATTGATCAGGCAAAGTCTTGCTGTTGGTGCCAGGGGTTCCCATACATTGGTTCAGTATTGGGTCAGTACATACAAGATGTGGGTAGTTAATTTAAAAAAAAAAATATAACACAGTATAAAATGGTGTCTCCTATAAACTGAACCCTTAGCTAAGCTCCATTTGGAATGGTGATTAATTTGACATTAGGACAATGGATAGAAGAAGCTATAAACAGCAGTAGTGAAGGAAGACTTATATTTCTATTCAAAGATTTAACCTCCAACCTAAAAGCTCTGCACAGTTATGTACCTCAGTAAATGTCTATTTAACACTCTACCCATACCTCATGTTATTCCAAATTTAACATTATTTAAAGGATGTATCCCATATCGGCCTTTGATGGCCTAGATGGGAACAATCATATTAAGCGGGTTAAACGGAGTCACAGAAATGGCAGAGCAAAAGCACTGTTTTCATAACTCCCATTGTAGTGAATGGGAGCAACACAAGCAGCATAGGACAGCAAGCTATGCTGGAAAGAGTATAGCTTGCTGTGCTACGCTATTTGTGTAGATCCCTTTCAATGTCAATGTTTCCTCAACTCCGTGGCAAATGCTTACCCTAGTTATTCCTATCTTATCCATGAAAGGCCAAGAATCTGAGAATAACCTCCAAAAATCAAAACCTACCATTTCATCATGATGCACCAGTTCTATGGAATATGCTACCCAGTACAATGACTAACTAACTTTGGAGGTCCTTAGTCCACCCAGTGACTTAAGATAGCAGATTTGTTAGAGGGTAGCACGATACGTTATTCTATGTGCACATATACCATACATATTTAAATTGATAAATACATATTATATGATGTACATAGATTTTTTTGTCATCATTAGGCTAGGGCTCTCCTGAGATAGAAAATAACTTAATTTCTGGCAAAATTGAGTTTAAAATTCTTTTGAGATTTTCCCTTAAAATTAAACATTTAAGTTTTGCAGGGTAATGCAGGTGACTCCATATCACAGTAGAGTCTTGTTTTAGAGACAGTGGCATGAGTCATTAGGATTTTAGCAGGAGGCCCAGATAGAGCCTTTTTTTACTGGGGCCCAGGACATCCAAGCAATACCTATTCACTTGAGTAACTGTATTGTGTAGTAAATTTAAGCTAGATGTTGGGTAAAGTTTCACGGTTTAGAATTCAGGGCAGGGGTCTCCAACCATTAGTTTTAAAGGTGTTGATAATTTATACCACATAACATGCCATTACAGTGTCACAACAACTGAAGAACTACAAGGTAGAGACCCCTGATCTAACATATATCTTAAACTCGACCTGTCAGCTCTTCAGACATGTATATTTTAAGTAACAATTCTGGAGCATCTTTTCTTAGAACTGTATAATGGTTTTTCCTTTTGTTATTCCTCATAATTAGTATTAAGCGACACATTTGAAGAGGAATTCGGTGGAAAACTTTTGATTTGCAATGAATCCGAATTTCCTCGAGCTTTGTGGTATTGAATCAGGTTTCCCTAAAATGGCGGCTTCATGTGTTACAAAGTTGTTACAAAATGAAAGTAAGAAGCCCTGGAACCCGAGATCGCCCATAATGCCTTGAAGCCTGCAGCCAGCAAATCCGCAGATAGCCATCCTTTGTAATGTCACAGCCCTATAAAGCCCTCATCGCCATTGTCCTATGAGCTGAGTATTGGGGAGATGTGGTAAGCACTCATGTGCTAGGGACAGTGTTGCTGAAAATGATTATTAGAATATTGGAGAGGGAGATTGCAGGGAGACTTATGATGTGTCAGTTTTGTTGATTTATTTCTATATATACTTATGCCTACATCAGTCATAAACTAAGATATGTAATTTAATACTAATAAGATGGAAGCCTTTATTGCTCCACTGCCAGTGTGACAACCAATATCGTCCAGTCTGTACCCCTTAGGGGAGCCAGGTCATAATGATGATCATCCTAATCTTTTGCTGGCTTTGGTTCTTCCAAATCCTTCCAAATCTTGCATGTCCTAGAAAAGTCAGCAAGATACAGAGAGAGGAGGAGCTGGATATCTCTGATTACATATTTTCATCAATATTAGATGATGTGGAAAAGGAGGAAAAGCAGATGGCAGAAGAAGAGCTCCCACCTGTAGGGCAGGGGAGTGCTGGGGTTGGAGAAGTGGGTATGCCAGAGCTAAACATTCTGTGTTTACTGTCAAATAACCTGCAGAAGATTGCAGGCAAGAACAGGCTTTACACGCGCTGACCAAGCAGGCAATAATTGAGAATGAACTTTTCTTTTCCTATAATTGCCTGCACTTCAGAGGAAGTGAGAGCTTCATTTGCATTCAGCAATCATCTTCTTTGCATTGGGTTTCACAATCAGTACAGCAATCTCTATTCCCCATTGAGAATCATTGTTTCTGGCCAGCAGATACCTGTTTACACAGGATGATCTGCTGTCCAGAAGATTTAGGTGACCACATCAGCAATGCTTTCAGCACCATCACATAGGGCAATTATCGGGAAAAAACATTCCTAGGAACACTCCTTCCTTATAATTGCCCAATTGTTGGCCCGTGAAAAGGAACCTTAAGCTTAGCTTTAGATCCTCCCCAACTAAGACCCTGTCAATAGATCAAATAAAATAGAAATCTTCCATTAAATATTGTATGATAAGTTGAGGTTAAAGTATTCATGAAAAGTGTGTGCATTCAATAATAATGCAAACAAATGTGTTCTAAGCTCAAAGATAAATGACAGATAAGCGATATATAGCTTGCACTGCAGTTTTGTAGACTGACCACTGAACTCTGACCCTTGAGGACTGGTTTAGTTGTGGCAAAGAATATAGGGATATCTTTAAATGGGTAAAAAAGAGTTGTTTTACAAAAAACTGTGGTAATCTTGTCCGCGGGTTGTATTTGATATTGCAAATAATACTCACTAAAGTAAATATGGGCTAAGCTGTAATACCAGATAAAACACATAGACAACAGTGGCATAGTTTCTAGAAAAAAGGCTATTTTTATAATCTTTTATAAGGGTAGTTTGTTTATCTACCAAAACGGTTTTACCTGTCGTCGATATAAACCTACCCTAACTTCTTTAAAGATATCAGCACAGGTCTAACCACAAAGGTCTATAGTCACATGCACAAGTGAAAACGTTACTGATAGTGTACTGTGAACCACAATGTATAGGTACAGCAATTGCACATATCTGTAGTTCAGTTTCCTATCTCTAATACAGTAACCCAAATCCATTGCTAATGGATAGTCATGCATTTAGCGTTATCTGTTTAGGCAGATATGGTTTAGATTAAAGAACAAATCTAGTCAAATCTGAAAATGATTCTACCTAGTTCACAATATTGTCCTTATGAGGGGATAGCTACTTTATTACTCTTTTGGTTAAATATATTTATCTTAGCTTTCAACTCAACTTGTCAATAGATTTGCAAAGGAGAACCAATTCCTAATCTAGAAGCTTAGAGTAGTCACTTCCTTTACTTTACTTTTTTTTGTTTGTTTTTTTGTGAAACAGAGCCACTCTTTTCCAAAGGCAATAATGCTGCACTATTTGGTATCCTGAACACTATTAAAATGTGTGAATAATGGGAGTGAAATTTAGAATAAAAAAAAAAAAAAACATAAACTTATTCAATGTAAATGTTTTGCAATTTAAAGTAGAGAAGTTCACAGGTAACTGATTTAAATAGCAAAAATTGCTCTTTATATCCCTTATCTCTTCAATGTGGCATTTGAGGTTAGTAAAACATAATTGCAATGCAATCCAAATCTTACCCATGCTAAACTATTTTTGGAAAATGGAAAAAGGAGCATGCAAGAACTGAAAAATCAAGGCTGAATATCACTATGCACTTCATCACAGTTAACCCTCTTTGGTTTTTAAAATGACACACTATAATCGATCAATGAGGACTCAACACACTGTCTCGCACCTCCACCATTGAAAACATAAATAAAAACTAAAAATAAGTCAAATAAATACAAAATATAAATAAAAATGGGACTGTTGACTACCCCAGTGCTCTGGTTAAAACAATTTATTTTAAAAATTCTTATTACAGATTTTTTTCATTTTTTAGTTTCAGAATATATCAGATTTCCCAACATTGTAGACTTAAAAAGGGGGAGGGGCAGAATTATGAATTCCCATATTCCTTTTTCCATTTGCAATAAAGACACCCCAACTTCCAAACACTAGAATTCAGGATTTTCCTATACAAATTACAGAATAGGTATGGTAGGAAGCTATGCAGAATAAGAAGTGTATAAGGGGTAGTTGGGGTTATTTGGCTTTAGGTGATTTATTATGTGGACATTGTAAAATAAGTTCAGTTTATAGATATATAGATATATAAATTGTTAACCATAACATGCATAGCATGGGATATTTCAGTTAACATTATTCAATGAGCAAGGCTCACAAATGGTGAGCCATAGAGAACAGAAAACAAAAATTTCCAGGGAAAATACATTGGGATTGTGGTGAAAGGTCTTGATAGCACCCCATTGTCAGTGATATAGTGGCTGGCTACAAATGAATTTATAAAACATATTCCCTTCCAATACAATGTCATTGGGTCTTTTGATAGAAAAGAAATAACACCTGTATTTCATAGGCCTTAAAAAACAAATGATGCAAAAACATTGAAATCACCAAGGGCCTTTTTCATTGTTGCCAAAGCGCGGAAATGTAATGTATCTAATGCCTGCAGTTATTCTTATTTTCTCCAGTAATTATAGCAATTTTCGACCATATATTGGTTTGTTTTATTCTGATTTATGTTGTTTCGAGACCTTCTAATATAGTTTATAAAGCACAGTAAATACTGATAATGGATGCTCCTCCAATATATGCAAAGTTTCGCGTTTAGATTAATCTCCTTTTTAAAAAAAAGAAAATAAATTGTAATTAAGCACTCATAGAGTGCAATGGATATGCTGGAAAACTTCCAATGTTGCACACAAAGAGTTGTCTAAAGTTCTTTTCGGCATGGATCCTCCAAAAAAAAAATCTTTTTTTTTTTTCCTCCAAGATCTCATGATTTTGTTTTTCTTTTTTCAAAAATGTGCTTTAATAATAGCAGTGAACCAAGGAGTGCACAGCTATACGTCTCAGTTTCCCAATTTCCTGAAGCAAAAAAAGTCTTCCAGCATTATACCATTGTGCATACTGTGTTCAAATTTGGGTCAAATCGTACTGCTTTTCCTTCAACTGATTTTGCATTGGTGTCATACATTGGGTTTTCAAAAGCTGCTTGACCGTTGTTATTTTCATGTACAGAGCATCCTGTGTACTGTGTTTTCGGTGCAGTCCTGTTAAAATAATTGTAATTATAATAATATGTTTAATATCAAAAAAATTAACTGAAATAGTTATAACACAATGATAATATTATGTGTAAAAACAATATTAACGTGTGTCTGTCAGCAACTTTGACTGTGAAAAACTGCTGACAGAACCTGGGGAGAGCAATGCAAACAAACCTTTTGCGTAACTTTTATTATCAGGAGTAGTGTGAATATGAACTCTTATTCTGCCCGATTCTGCTCCTGTAAGTGCACAGGGGGCCATGCTTCAAAGTGCTTTAAGTTCCTCCTCTCTGCAATGAGTGACAGCTGTAGCATCCAATCAATGGACCACTACAACTTTAAATCAGAATAAATGGAATGGGCTGTGGAACAGCTCAATATAAAAAGCACTTCACAGTGAAGCTCCTCCTACAGGACACTTGCAGGCATTGCACTTAGAATATAAATTTATATTAACTATTTATGATAAAAGCAACACAAAAAGTATTTTTTTCTGCCTTTCCCAGCAAATACCTAGTGATGTCAGTAGTTTTGCTTGGTCAAAGCTGCTGACAGGCACCTTTAATACAGCTATTAAAACAAAAATAGTGCTGTAAATAATATGAATAATTATAGCTGATAATACAAGATATGCAAATAGTGTCATTTTTACTATAGATCCGTAATTAAATATTCTTAGAATGTTTTGGGCCCATAATTTACAAATCACACATTAAATTAATTCATACACATTCTGTATTCAGAGCAATGATGTGTTTACCAGTGGAAGTAGAAGGGCATTACTTGGGTGTGGGTATCCACCAAAGACTGTGCAAGAAGTCCAAGACCTCACTAAATCAAGTACTATAGTTTATTGTTGAGCACATAAGCTCTGAAACTAAATTTGAAGAATATCACGAAGAAGGCCTGATTGCCAAAACAGTTTCCCAACTTGTTGCTGTTTGTTTATGTGTTTTTCGGCTTAACTGAAGCTGGAAAAAGTAGACCCAGCTTTACTGCTCATGTGCTAACAGAACTACACAACGGCACAAGCATAAGATATTGAGACGCCAGGTAAAATCTCAGAAGAGCTAGGAGAGGACGTTCCTAGCACTGTAGATGTCAATCAATGCACAAGGTTTAGTGAGGGATATCTTGAACTCAATGCAGTAGTTGCCAGCTCCCTTGACTTATAATGGCTCATTAACATATGGCGGGAGAGAGGATAAAGATAATTTTTAGCACATTTAGAGAAGTAAGATAAAGAATATAAGAACACCATTGGGAACCACATGATGGCTATAATGGTCTTTCGCTTTGCTAGGAGGTCAAAAAGGGGCTGAAAATCTCCCTTTAAATCTCAAAATTCTTATTTAATTTGATTTATATAGAAGAGATAGAGGGGCACATTTATTAAAACTGGAGTTTTAGATGCCGGTTTTAATATCCCCTTTAGCTGGCGGTGGATCTGCTGGGGTTGTGTAGAGGCGTCGGCGTAAACATAACTTTAGCGGATCCACCACCGCTTCTAAATGTAAGACCGAACTGAAACAGGCATAGAAAATGGTAAATAAGACGAGCCTGGAGGCCCATTCCCTTCCCCACCCACACCATGTCCACTTTTTAAGACCTGGTTTAAATGGGGAAAAGTCAAAGATTGAGGCACAAAGGACCTTTCTGCCGCAATCCGTGCAGAAATATTCCTAATATAGGCATATTTCTGTTTAATAAATGACCCCCAGACTTTTTAAAAGTGTCATTTAGTATGCCACACTAGATTGCACCCTGCCATTGTGCCAATAAACCACATATGTTAGAGAGGTCCCAAATGCTCTACATATTTTACCAGTTTGGCAGCTGGAGCAATAACTCACCCATTATAGGAGAACAGGACATTACGGATTCCATATGTGTCTTTTGGATGTTAAATGCTCTCCAAATGGTTATCAATAACTTTTGTACATTACATGCATATTCCATTTTTGTAAGTGATGAAACAATAAACATGAAAAACTTATCGTATGATTTTGTCCTGCTGTGAATTCATTAAACCGCTGACTGTATTTGACAGTCATACTGCAGAAATATATTAGTATCTCACCTTTGTTTATATAGATAAAAGCCAAAGCCTGCAAATATCAGAGCAAAGAAAGGCACAAGGATTGCGATTGCAACAGAGCTGCTATTTGTCCCAAGTGACTGGTTTGACGAATTATCCTCTGACATGTTAATTCCTGTCAACAGAAAACAAGATAAGAATATGACTTATCTAGAGCGCCTTGTAATTAGTCCATCATGAAACCTTATTTTTCTATAATAATTTCTGCATTGTGACATGAGGCTTGCTGGCCATAAACAAACAGTAGGAAATGACAGGAGGTGGGGAAGAGCTAATTGAGTCTGGCACTTCTCAGTTTCAAGCAGTGAAAACACAATTCACTGGAAATTATCTTTTAATGGGACTTTAAATTTTAATAGAACAGTTTGTATATGGAATGTTAAAGGGAACCTGTCATCAGCTTCATCCTATCCAAACCAGGGGAAGCTTATTACGAACAACTATGGGAATGGGAATGGGGAGAAGTAACCACCAGACGGCTCCCCTTTTTCTTTTTCCCATGACACTTATTCCCATGCTCTTTTTAAAACTTTGGGAGAAATGAATTTTAGTTTGCATGGTGGTGTATAAGAGTAGCAAATATTTTTGTGCAAACGGTATCTTGCTCAAAAATCTTACACAGCTCTGACCACTTTTCAAAAAGGAGGTGCTCTGCACGAGTGTTGTAGTTTGCCACAGTCCAATAGATTTACCATAATTAAAGGAGAATCTGGTGCAAATTATAGCAGTGCTAAAAAGAGTGGTACTATGCCTTATATATTGCCCTAAAGGGGTTGTGCAACCAGTACATATTGATGACCCACCTTCAGGATACGTCATCAATGTCAGATCGTCATGAGTCCCAGCATCTCTGCCGATCAGCAGTTTGAAGAGAAGGTGATGCTCGCGAGAGCGCTATTTCCTCTTCAAGTGGCCCAGTGTAATTACAAGTGCTTATTCCATTTACTTGAATAGGTTGAACACTTGTAATTACACTGTGCCGCCTCTGCAAGTGAGACGACAGCCAGTGTAATCACGAAGAGGAAGCAGTGCTTCTATAAGTGCAGCCTCCTCTTCAAACAGCTGACTGGCATGAGTCAATATTTACAAGTTGAACAATCCCTTTAAAGAAGGGAAGCAACTGCATACAGGATGTGTAGACTCTATCTATCACATAGATGAGAGGATTAAAAATATTATAGAATTAGAAATATAAAAAAAGTTATTGTAAACTTTTTGGCTTATATACAGAGCCAGTATTCTAATACCACAGAAAGTGCACTTAAAGGGTTATCTCATCACAGATAACCCCTTGTATATGAGATCCTGGCAAACAACCGGTGTTGCTGGACTCAAATGTAACTAGCTATACATTTCCCCTGCAGTGGCCACTACAGGGGAAATGTAGTATTACATGCAGCTATCAAAATGAATGGCTGTCCATGTAAAAGAGTCTGGGTCATCTACATGCATGTACAAACTGGTTATCTGCTTTAGTTCATCATATGGGGAGAGGGAAAATCATGAGATCCTCTTCTATGCCATCTAATGGTCCAATACGGAGACAGGGTGTCAAGAGCAGACCTCACTTTTGCTTAAATCAAACATTTTTCCTCTGTGGAGCATAACTAAGATATCAAGTCTTGCTTGCAATAAATATGTTTTGTATGCATAAATTCTGTAATTCGTGTAACAATCTCCACTATATTTTATAGTTTAGGCAAACATAATAAAAACAACATCTGCGTGGCGACGGAATATATTCTGCTATAAAATGTTAAGCCATTTAAAATATATCTTTCTGTAAATATATATTGCATGTATGAATGCATGTATTGTATTCTATTCCATATCTGTCCCAAAAGAAAACAAACAATAGAGCCAATTTATTGTTTAATAATTCCTCTTTTTAATGAAATGACAATTTTTCGTACTTTATCACCTGTAAAGTTCACAGGGGAATGTAAAATTTTGATTGTCTTAGTGAATAATTAGATTGTAAATATGAAGCTCCAGTTTATAGTAAATCTATAAAAGCTAACAGGTGTTTTTCCTTTACTGTAGGCAAAATTGCTCTCAATAACACTGACACAAATTGGCAAACAGTGCAGTCTATGAATCATTTATTATATGAACTGATGCAATAAAGTGTCTTACCTATACAGCCACTGCCTTGCAAATAAATATTTATTTCGGCAGCAAAGAGTAATTGACCAAGTGGCCACCAGGGAATCTCACTTTGAAATATGTATGTTTGTAAGCTTAGGTATTGTTAGATTGTGTTTTAAAATTAAAGCTCATTTACTAACGGTTAAAAGGAAAGCAGCAAAGCACACTGAAGAGTAATTGTGGATGTCTAGCCCAATAGCACATACTGTATATGCAAAGCAGCTTTGTACTAAGTTTGATAAAGTTCATAAATGTATTGGATTCAGAGATGGCACAAACCTTGAATAATAAGTGTCAGAATTTGATGGAAGTTTTTTGAAAAAATTGCACTCTATAGAATCTGAATTTGAGGTGATAAGGGAGAATTAAGAAAGAAAGAAAAGAGAGAAGAAAAAAAAGACCGGTTTTTAGGGCAATTTAAGTTCCGAATAAAATCGGATGATTGATTTAGTTGAATCAGACCCAATAAAATGTAAAAACATTTTGTTTAAAACATTAAGACATTCTGAGTTAATAAAGGGTGTACAGTTATTAAGGACCTCCATCAATTAGCCAGAGTGGCTACAAAGACACATTGATTTAATTGAACATATTGTAATGCTTCATATGACCTGTAGTGACACTGCAAGGAAATCAAAATATTGCTGCCATGTTATATCATAGATGATTGCTTGGGGTTCAGGTAGAACACTCTGTTATTCACTTATTTTTGTGGGGAATTTTCCAACAAAAGGAAATAATTCAAATTGGCTAACCCTTTAAAAAGAAGACCTTGTAGGAGCCTTACAAATATAAGAATGCTTCTTCCAAAATCTTTGCAAAAAAAATCCATTGCAAAAATAAATTCTGTATTGATAAACATTACCAACTTTTTTTAACCTAACTTTAACTCAATCTAGTCTCCTATTTCTAACAAGTGTCCTTTAAACTTAGCTCAACGATGGAAGAGAACATCCATGCCTGCTTCTTGTTTTATGTGTTCTCTCACAGACAGTGAGACCTGATGCCACACTATGGCCCTGATTTATTATACCTTCACTCCAGAATTATGGGGTCAAAAAGTCATAACAATAGGGCTTTTGCGACTTTTTGCACTTGCTTGTGCCAAATTTGGTGACTTTTTTGCACTCACTTGCAAAAACTGAGCGACTTTTTGCATTTTTATTAAACTCACGCCAGTTTTGTAATGTGCGTGAAAAAGTGTGTTTAGCTATGAATGAGTTTCACTCCTGATTTATCATTGAGACTTAAAAAAAAAAGTCACAAAAAAAGTAGCAATCTTACTCCAGAAGGAGGGTGGAGTAAGAAAGCTGAAGTAGCTTCTCTAGACAAAAGTGTTAGGTTTAAGGATAAGGCAAATTTATCAAGTAACTTGAGACATTAGAAAAATGTGACATAAAGTACTCCTACGCACACTCAAGCAAAACTGACTTCAAATTTTCCCCTTATGATAGATTTTCCCCATTTTTTTTTTCATTGGTATTTTTTTTATTGGTCTCCATGAAATTCTGGTGTTTTTTTACATTTACACATTTTCGGGGCACCATTATTTAGCTGCTTATTTTTTTTCCTATAGAGAAGTCTATGGTATAAAATCTGAAAAATGCCACATTTAGAGTATCCTGCAATTTAAAAATGCCAAAGGATCAAAAAACGCAAGGAAACTGTCTTGAAACACCACTACAAAAAAAAGAGTGCTACAAAACAAAAAACTGTAAAAAACATTTTGTTCAAAAAAAGACATTAGGGATGGGGCAATTTACTAAACTGCTTACGCTTTTACATTAAAAAAAATGTGTTGCACGGGCGTTACTCTGTCCTCGCCACTAGAGAGAGGTTGGGGTGGTGTGGGGGCATGGCAGGGTCTGGGCCATCAGCCCTGGTGAATTCATACATAGTTTCCTGGTGTAAATTATGATTGAAAACTACATCATTTGGGGTCTGGAGTAGTTTTAACTACTGGTGGAGGAGGCGCCTAATTTATGATGAGGTGTGCACCTTGTCACAAATTAACAGGAGGTATCAAAGACCGGCATAATACACCAATCTTTGATAAATGACCACCTTTATGCGAAAATACTCATAAAAAACTTGATTCATGTGATGACATTGTAGATAAAGACAGGTGGATATTATTTTAAGCAGAAAAGTTTTTTAATTAACAGAGTGTCATAACATAAAAGAAGATCATCACATACCTATACTTCTTAATCCAAATTGTCCGTAGTCTTTTCCATGAATCGACCCTTGAAAAACATATGTTGCTCCATCTGGTTCGGCTGAGACCTTGCAAACATAACATATTTTATTTTACTTGTTTAAATTGTTTGATACAATTCTTAGTTTTCAATTATGTATATGAACAAAATGGGTAACAGGAAAAAAATGTATGGATATTTCTTGACAAAAAAATTGTTTAGAACTGTAAATCTGACAAGGAAACAAGTTATGTATGCAATAAAAAAATACTATTAAATTTCAACTTGTTGAGACAGTTCTTAAAGTTTAGCCACGTTAACATCAGGTTCTCAGCTTCCATTTTATGTTTATGCTGGGAAAAGTTTACATAGACTTCAATTGTTAAGAAAAACTGCTATTGTATAATATTTTTGCTGTATACAAAAATACACTGGTCAAAAATATATTATTTTGACCTTGGTCAACCTTACAAGAGAACAAGGGGAACAATCCTCTTTGCTACTAGTGATGAGCGGCAGGTGCCATATTCGATTTCGACGAAATTCGCGAATATTCGAATGAATATTCGTTTCGTATTCGTCGAAATCGAATATTCGTCATTTTTTCTAGTTATCGCGATTAAAATGCGATTTAAATAATCGCATATTGCGATTTGTACTTAAGGCTACTTTCCTATTGGTTTCATATCTAGAATTAGCGAGGATGACGAATATGACGAATGTATTCGTCATATTCCTCAAAACGAAGATAACGAAGTATTCTACATCTTCGTTTTAGCAACCTATTCGTCAACCTCGCTATTAATTCTAGCAATCAAATAGGAAGGTTGACTATAGAGACAGCTGTGTTAAATTCGCTATGCGATTTTTTTTTAATACAATAATTATATTACTTGATATGATAATATTATTATAAGTATTCTATTTATTAAAAAAAAAAAAATCGCATAGCGAATTTAACACAGCTGTCTGGTAAGTCAACCTTCCTATTTGATTGCTAGAATTAGCGAATAGCGAAGTTGACGATGACGAGACGAATAGGTAGCTAAAACGAAGATGTAGAATACTTCGCTATCTTCGTTTTGAGGAAGATGACGAATACATTCGTCATATTCGCTATTCGCTAATTCTACCAAGCCAACCATAACTTCTGTGCTCATGGAGCGTCCCCATCACCATGGGAACGTCTCCATATACTAAAAATGTACTGTCGGATTTGAGGAATTACGTTGAAATCGCAATGCGATTAATTCAAGTTATATTAATCGCATTGCGATTTCAACTTAGAGCTGGGTTTATAATGGGTCAGCTTGCTAGAATTAACGAAGTTAACGAATATGGAATATAGCAGCAGTGCTAAGTTGAAATCGCAATGCGATTAATTTAACTTAAAGTATTCGCATTGCGATTTCAACTTAGCACTGCTAGTGCATAGCTATATATTCCATATTCGTTAATTCTAGCCTATGTAAGATAGCAGTGCTAAGTTGTAATCGCAATGCGATTAATATAACTTGAATTAATCGCATTGCGATTTCAACGTAATTCCTCAAATCCGACAGTACATTTTAGTATATAGAGATTTTCCCATGGAAGGGGACGCTCCATGAGCACGGAAGTCGGCAGAAGCGGCAACGGGCACTGACTGGAGCAGCCAGGAAGCCAGGAATCCTCATGACAGGTAAGAACTACTTTTGGGAAGTGGGAAAGAAAAAAATATAACTAAAAAAAAAAAAAAAAAAAACGAATATTCGAAATAGCGAATTTATAGCGCTATATTCGAAATATTCGCGAATTAGCGAAGTGCCGATATTCGCTAAAAAAATTCGCTTTTCGAATATTCGCGCTCAACACTATTTGCTACATATCCTAAGGTGTGTGACACAAGATTACCAGCTTTAAATAAAAAAAAAAAAAAACATTTTTACAATACTTTCTCAAGAGATGTCTATCCTATATAAAGTTTATGTTTGGCTGACCAAAGTGATATTCAGCCAGTCTAGCAGTGGTTTGTCTACCATTAGAAAAAAAAGGTTTAAAATACTAAAGGTCAACATGGCCATTCATTTTTTTCCATAACATCTGATGAAAATATGATGTCCAAAAATCTAATACGCATTGAATGGCAGGTCCATCTGACATCAGTCTATCATGTACAACCACCTTAGAGGTGTAGTCCAATTCTGCACACAACCCAGTAGGACCTGTTGAGTAACCCATACTCATCTGGTCTCCACCACTCATGTTTTTTTTTTTTTCTTGACTTCTGGTCCTATTTGTTAACTTCCTGCATAGAAAGGGTTTATATGTACATCTGTAGCCAATGACTGGCCTCAATGGTGACAAGATTCCATCTGTGCTTGAAGTGGGGGATGAATGGGGACTGGAAGTTCAATGAGGGTGCCTGGAGCAAGAAGAGAGCAGTAGGGACCCTTAAAGACTATAATAGGAGAGGATGGTATTTGAGGCTCAGGATGAAATGTTCCTACAAATACTTGCATGTTTTCTCCTTTTCCTCTACTCTATTTATACCAAGTTAATTCATCTTGATTCACTGAAGCAATTTCCTAACCACCCAAGCATGGTAAATGTGTTATAATAGATTTTTGCTTACAAATCCGTCCATTGCCCATTTCTCGTCTTTCATCTTGCTCATGGAAGTGTGAGTTGATGATTTTACTGAATTTATATGCAGAATCAAGCGTGCTTCTTGGCTTTTGTAAACTCCTGAAAAATAAAATTGTTATTTAAACATAAAGCCAAAAATGTCTGAAATAAATTTAGAACTTTATTCAAACTTTTTACATCATGACGGTGCTCTGGCTGGGCCACTCAAGGACAATTCACAGAGTTGTCTCTAAGTCACTCATGTATTGTCTTGGCTGTTCCTTTTGTTGCTTTTTTGCAAACTCCAAACAAGATTTCATGTGTCTTTTAAGATGTTTCTGTCTGACCACTTTACCATAAGGCCCAGATTGGTGGAGGGCTGCAGTAATGGTTGACCTTCCAAAGGTTTCTCTCATTAGCACACAGTGGGGGTGAGTTATCAAACTGGTGTAAAGTATAACTGGATTATTTGCCCACAGCAACCAATCAGATTCCACCTTTCACTTTCAAAAGGAGCTGTGAAAAATGAAAGTTGGAATCTCGTAGCTATGGGCAACTAAGTCAGTTTTACTTTAAATCAGCTTGATAAATCTTCCCCAGTATCTTTTGAGCTCAGCCAGAGAGACTATTGAGTTCTTGGCCACCTCTCTTACCAAGGACCTTCACCCCTGATTACTTAGTTTGTTGGGTTGGCAGGGTTTAGGAAGAGTCCTAGTTGTTTTCATTTTTGCCATTTATGAAATATGGAAGCCACGGTGCTTTTGGGAACTTTCAGTGAAGCAGAACTATTTGTACCCTTCTCCAGACCTATGCCTCTACATAATACTGTCTTTGAGTTCTACTGGCATTTATTCCTACTCATAGCTTGGTGTTTTCGGTGAAATGGATTGTTAGCTGTCAAAATTTTCATAGGCAGAGGTGTTTCTTTCCAACTCATCCAAACATAAAACATTAAAATCTATTTAAAAAAAAAATTTTCTACAAAAAAAAAACTGCACTTTAGACTTTATTGCCTATGGACTTGGATCAAGAGCTAACAGAGTACTAATATGCAGTGTAACACATAGGTTTTTTTTGTGGAGACTGAAAGAATATAATGTATTCCACTGATAAGAAGTATATAGATTTTTGAGGGAAAAGTGTGAACAATTTAATTAGGTTGCAGGGACATTTTTATTGTAGACAGCATGGAGCGGCTTGCATATTCAAGTTTGATAGCTTCAACTTGAAAAAGTATTCTATAAATGTCACTGAACAGAGATCCGTTCTACTCTAAATAGCCCAAAAGGAACCTATTTCAGATAAGTAAATGGCTTGAAATCAAATGAAACAAAAAAAAAAGAGAGATCATTAGTTGTAAAGTTTCATCCCTTTTTAGAAGGTTTAAAACGTAGCTAAAAAATGTCACAGGACCAAAAATGCAACCATAGCATTCTAGGAGAGCCGTCATTACATGTTAAATAGCATGTGCCATATAATTAGGAAACAATTCCAAATTGAACCTAGCAAAGAAAAAGTGAATTCTGAAAGTGACAATGTATAATAAAGTATAGCCGGACTATGCATTAACTGGAATAGCAATAATTACCTGACAAAAGGAACTGAGTGTTGCTGTTGATAAGCGTTGCATTCACCTTCCCTGTTGATACATTGTAGCTGTTAACTGTCAAATTCATTGGTTGATTCTTTCCTTTCAAATTGTAAAAGCCTTTCCATACATAATTCCGAGAGAACACATCATCTGGAACTGGAGAACCAGAAGAAATATTCATTATATTAAGGCAACTATTAAAAATGTTCATTCAAACGGAGAGAGTGTTAGCAGAGACTGAAATAATTTAATGAAATGAAGCTTATAGGTTAAAAAAATCGAGAAAGATTGGGTCAAGGTGAAAAAGTTGAGACAACAAGACTCATAATGAATCTTGAGCTTCATGTCAGTATAATTTATGGAGATGGAACCATATAATTCTCGACTTCCAAGGACGTGGTGCTACAATAAAATTAAAAACTTTCTGGCGAATTTTCAGATTATATAAACAATTGCTTGTGATCCAAGCAATAGGCACCTTGCATTCAAATTATTTTCTTAGAAAGACAGTACTTACAAAGAAGGACATCCCTGTTCAATGTTTTTCATGTTTAAAAAGGATCTGTAAACTTACCTGAAGTGTCTGTTTCAGGAAATACTTATATTTCCCATAAAATGATTTGGCATATTTTCTTAGAGTGAGTCATGTGTTTCTTAGAGTCCATAGAGTCTGTTCTACTCAAACATGTCTGACTAAATTGACAACAAGTTGTTACCATTCTCCTTGTCAATAGGATATGTCGCTTCCTACACCGGTTGTATTAAGTCTTCCATAGCCATGACGGATCCGTCTTGAACACCATTGAAAGTCAATGGAGGACGTGCCAGATTGTGTCAGAGAAAATCGATCCATCCCAATTGACTTACATTGTGTGCCAGGATGGATCCGTTTGGATCCGCTTCGTCAGGCGGACAGCAAAACGCTGCAGGCAGCATGGTGACTGAATGGAGGCAAACTGATGCATTCTGAGCGGATCCTTTTCCATTCAGAATGCATTAGGGCAAAACTAAACTGATTTTGGACCGCTTTTGAGAGCCCTAAATGGATCTCACAAACGGAAAGACAAAAAGCTAGTGTGAAAGTAGCCTTAGATAGAAGCATCTGCCAGGACCTGTGATTATATCATCTTCAATATCATAGGTCCTGTATATCTAGTAAAGGAACAGCACAGAGCATGGTTTAGTTCCCAGGTTAGATAGGAGCATCTGCCAGGCCCTGTAATTACATCATCATCATCATAGGTCCTGTACATCTAGTAAAGGAACTGCACAGAGCATGATCACAGGTCCTTCAACTAACAACAGCGTGGAGAAGAATCACAGGATAAGCTCTTCACTGAGACTAGAATGGAATGGTAAGAGGAGGTCCTCCTCCTTTCTTTTCATTTGCACACCATTACCTATTTTTACTCATATCTCACTCACAGGGGCGTAACTACCATAGTGGCAGACAATGCGACTGCTATGGGGCCCAGGGCAAGAGGGAGCCCTGTTGGGAATCATCACCTCTTCTACTGGAGGTGAAAACTTGGTAAGGATTCTACCATCTAAAGGAATAACTTTTAGAAAACAAGGCAGTGGAAAAAACTGGCCCAAGGGTCATTGAATTGGTTTTTGGTGGAAACTCTTCTGTCCTGTGTGGGGAGCCTGGCTTTATCCTTGCTATGGGGCCCTTACTTCTCTATGTACGCCACTGCGCACTCATATATATAGTACTGCAGACAGTTATAGCCACAGTTACCACATGTACCTCACAAAATAATCATAATATATAACTGACCATATATATCTGTACACAGTGCATCTATTATACTTTGTACTTCTCATATCAGTACACACTGCATCTATTTTACAGTATAATAGATGCAGTGGACACAGGTACATATGTAGTATACATAGCAGTGTACTGATATGTGAAATACAAGGTATAATAGATACAGTGTGTTAATATATACTATATATACAACAGTGTAATGATATGAGAGGTACATGGTATAAAAGATGTAGTATGTTAAGAAATATAGTATATACAGTAGTGTACTGATGTGATGTGAGGTACAAGCTGCAAGTTATACCTCACATATCAGTACACTGCTGTATATACTGTCCAAGAATGGGTAGGGGGAGGAGCTATGAATAGGCCATGGGAGCCAAATTTAGATTCTTGCTATAGGGCCCAGTGATTTCTATGTATGCCCCTGCCAATACACCTTTTTATGGTACTAAATGGTCCTAGACTGGGCCCAGTCTAAGCGCTACACAGGTCTCCAGTGCGGGGAGTGGGGACTTAGCTCTCATGAGAGTCTTGTTCCTGCTCTAATGGTCACAATCGGCAGAAGTGCCAATCAGATCCGTATAGTGACCACAGCATCTAAGTAGTTACAGAGGGATCAGACTTCCTCTGTCTCCCATCAGTACCCCATGAATTAGCTCACAGGGTACCAAAATCTGTGCACAGCAGCCTGGGGCCTAATTAAAGGATAACTGTCACATTTAGACCCTAATTTCAGTTTTCATATATGTAGTTACTAATATGATAATATTCCTGAATCAATAACTATTAGACTTACTTACCCCTTATTTAATAAGATTCAGCCCTTAGCAACCAGTCTGCATAAAACTGCAATTTCACTATTCTGTTAAGATGGCTGCCCTCAGCCCTGAGGCTAATCCATAGGACGCCTGCAGTGAAGTTAGTGAAGACCAGCTCTGTATAGGGGGGTCTTGCAGTGAAGTTCCCAGGTCTGGCTGAAACCTGTAGTCCTTCTACAAGCTCTCCTCTTATCAGATAAGGCTGCATTTATACACTGAGCAGCCACATTGTCTTGCACTGCTAAGGGAGTGTCTGCCAAGCACAGGCATGTGGAGAAGTTCACACACACAGCCCAGCACTGTTATCTCCTGTCAGGAAGAACCTGGCTTTTTATACATTCCCTTACAATGTTGACTCACTATCAGTTCCCAGTGCATGCAGCGTGCTCCGTCCTCACCTGGTAGACGGAAGGAGCATAGCAACCTGATTTTATCTCAGGTAACAATAGCCAATACTGGGGACATTTAGGTGGCTTTTAGGGGTTATTTATTAAATAATCAGAAATTAAAACAGGGCCAACAAGGTGATATTAATCACCAAATCTAATAGTAAAAAAAAAAAAAATTTGACAGTTATACTTTAAGTCTGCCTGCAGTGTTTCAGATCAGGCTGCGCCTCTTTGGACACTCTGATGGTGATTGTCTGTCGGTATAGTGCAGAATAATGCATTGTTCAGCATAAACTGTACAATGCATTATAGAAGACATCAAAAGATTGTCTGTTATGGTCGCCATGTGGGACTAGTCAATGGTTAAAAAAAAGTTAAAAATAAAGTTTTATTAAATACAAAAAATTGCAAATAAAAAAGTCCTCTCCATACTGTATATGGTATCACTGAATCTGTAAGGACCCATAATTGTCAGGTAATTTATCCCGTATGGTAAACATTGTTAACAAAAAAGACACCATTGTTGTTTTTTTTGCATATTTGCCACACAAAAAAAAAAAAACAATCAAAAAATGTTATGTACCCCCAAATTACAGCTTTACAAAAAAGTTTTAAAAACACCCATAAAATGGTGGACAGTGTGACATAGATTTGACAAGGTGATTGGCAATGAACAAATTACACGTCTAAATGTGGGGATCACAGTGATTCACATTAGTGCTTTTTAGCGCCAAATTTGTTCAGCGCTGTTCATCATGTCACTAGAAAATCCCTTCACCTGTGGCCTCCTCACAGCCTACCCAGTGCCGACCATTGTATCGTGGCAGCTCTTGCTATTGCAGCTTAGTCCATTTCACTTGAATGTGACTGAGCAGCACCTAGGCCACATAACCAATGAATGTAATGTCACAATGCCTGAGAAGAGGCCTAACCGCTCACAGAGTACCTCAGCCGCTTAATACAGCTGATTGACAGTGGTGCTGGGAGTCGAACTCTCACAAATCTGATATTGATGAACTATCCAGGTATAGGCCTTCAAAAACCCGGAGAACCACTTTGAGAAAGCTGGAAATACACATTGTCCTGTACTTAGACTAATTTCATGAAATCCATAAGAACCTCTCTAAAAAGCAAGAAAAAAATAGTTTATGGTTTACCTTTTGGATATACAGCCTCCTATTTAGTTTTACAATTCTAACAATTCTGCTTTCTTTTTTATGCATGGGAAAAAAAGGAAAAACACTATTTTTGAAGTAAGGCTAGTTTGTAAGGCTAGTTTCCCACTTATGGCTGCCTCTCTGGTGGGCTGTTTTGGCATAGAACATGGAAAAAGCCGAATATCATCCGGGCAAAAACTGCTGCATGCAGCATTGTTTGTCTGGCCGATTTCCGGCATTTTCTGCCATAACAGCCTGCTGGAACATCCATTTTCAGGGGTGAAAGTAGCCTTAATTGTTTTTTTTTTTTTCCCTATTTCTCTTCTTATAGAAATTCAGCGATTGGCATTAGTTAACAATGGGATATTTTCTGATATGGCTAGAAAACCTCTGAACACATTTAGACATTGACAGTAGCTAGTGACACACCCAATCAAGCTTCTGAGAATTGAAATCAACATCACAAAGCATAAGTAAGTGGCCATACATGTTTATTTACTGTTTAGTTAAAAGCTTTGTTTTTATTCCATTACTGTTATCACATTGACCAGATGAATTATGTATCAAGGCACAATCTATTTTTTAACTGCATAATTTACAAACTAAATGTACCTAATGTATTCAGAAAAAAACAAGAAATGCAAATAAATAAATCTATTGCACTACAACTACAAAAAAAATATATATATCTGCACATTGTAGGTCAATTGTTTGACATGCTGTTCATACTAGAATAACGCTTGGTTGTAATCCTTTGAACTGGAAGATTTTTTATTCTTTACTTTTAAAACTGTAAACCTGGTAAGTACCCGTGATGAGCAAATCAATTAGTCCATTTTGTGACTAATTAACTTGATGCTATGTGGGAAAATCGTTTTCGCATTTCATGGTGTGTTAGATTCACAGCTTTACACATGATTTAGGGAACTGTTAGTGAACCAAAATGGTAATGTGTGTTGATTTCTGCACTAGTTCCCTTGTAAATGGAAAGCAATATATTTATTAAAAATTAGCAAACGTTATTAAAAATCACAATACTAAAAAATAAACAAAATTTGTTTGAAACCTATTAGATTTTAACCTTTAGTCTTAAAAGCTATTAAAAGTTTACAATACTTACCACTTAGTTTTGGACCTGGAGTCCCCATAACGGGCTTTGTTTTATTCTCAAATGGCTTAGAACCAGCTAGAAAAAGATATAAATTATTGGTTCAGTAAAACATTTATAGGATGCTGATTTTAGTTTTATGCATTGCATACAATATCATATTTGTATTTATCATATTAAATGTATTTCTTAAATATTTGTAACCTGGAGATGAATTGCAGCAAAATTTGTCAAATGTATGGATTAAATATTCAATCCCCAGAATCAGTATTTTACAAATCCATACTCCTCCGACCCTACAGAATATGTATTTCTTTCCCCACCTACTTGACCTTAATCCCAATACCTTTAATTCATCTCCTTGCTTTTCCCTATTCCTAAATCTGTATTCCATTTAATCTTTTCCCTCTTGTAAATTCATTGAGTCTTCTTTACCAAACCTCCCACCCTAATCCTAGTCTTTTTCCTTAAAGGTGTTTTCCAAAAAATAGAAATCATACATAACCCAGCACATGCCAACCTCTTTCTCTCAAATCTAGAGCCAGCCCTGTACCTCACATGGATCCAGAGATCTCCTCATTCACTGCTCTGCTAGATTTATGTCAAGCTTTCTGCTGCAGCTCAGTAGGCTTGTCCATTCTAATAAAGCTCTCTCCCTATCATAGCTCAGGAGGCAGTTGAAGGATGAAACTGAGCATGTGCGGCCTTCTCAGTGAGACAGACAAAGAAAAAAGATATAAAAAAAAAAAGTAGGTGGCACTACACAGATACATTTTATCTGATATTTTCACTGTAGGTACAGGGTGTTTGAATGGAAAAGAATGATGATGTCTGGTCACCTGACCCTCCATCAGCAGCCATCTTTTGGATAGACCTCCATGTGAACCATGCAAAAGACTTGGCCAACAAGGGATATGGCTTATTAAATACAGAAAGTCGTGTCGAATATAAAAAAAAGACTATAACTATGTGTCAGAGTCATCTTACATACATATTGGTTAACGGTAGCCAGAAAGTGGCCAAACCCTTTAATACAAGGAACTGGCAGGTGATTTATTCATTCTATGAACTATGCAAACAATAAAGGGACTTCCATTACATAATTAAAGAGTAAAGATGTTTTTAAAATTAATATACTTAAGTTAGGTTTTTTTACAGTAAAACTTTATAATACCCTGCCCTGAAGCAATAGCATTTTGCAAAAACATTGTTTAATAAAGATGGATCACATCAAAGGGTAGAACTTGATGGACCTATGTTTTTTCTTTAATTATTTGAAGGGGTTGTTCCATGAAAAATGCTCTACATTTTCAAATCAGCACTTAGATCTGAATACTTTTGTAATTTCATGTAATTTGCACCTTTTTTGCCATACATGGGTACATGGGGCTTTATTTTATATTACTACTTTTTTGTTTTTCATTTTTATATCCAGATTAAAAAAAATATGGAAAATACACTATTTAATTATTTTGTTAATAGCACAATGTGCAATATATATATGTATGTGGGATGTATGTGTCATTGTCAGGGCTAGAAGCTGCATTTTGATGTGCGGTGGTGCTTTTTTTATTTTAAAATTTGTGCTCCCTAAGGCCTCCTTCACACGAGCGTGTCCGGATTAGGTTGCGGATGCGTTCAGTAAAAACTGTATGATTTCGCAGGCAAAGTCATTCAGTTTTGCGTTGCGGATGCGTTCAGTTATTCAGTTTTTTCCGCGCGGGTGCAATGCGTTTTGATGCGTTTTTCACGCGCGTGATAAAAAACTGAAGGTTTACAAACAACATCTCCTAGCAACCATCAGTGAAAAACGCAACACACCCGCACTTGCTTGCGGATGCAATGCGTTTTTCACGCAGCCCTATTCACTTCTATGGGGCTAGGGCTGCTTGAAAAACGCAGGCTTTAGAACATGCTGCGATTTTCATGCAACGCACAAGTGATGCGCAAAAAAAAAACGCTTATGTACACAGACCCATTGAAATGAATGGGTCAGGATTCAGTGCGGATGCTATGCGTTCACGTCACGCATTGCACCCGCGCTGAAAACTCGCTCGTGTGATTATTGCTGATTTTTTTTCCTGCAACTATTGCTGATTGGCTGAGCATTTATAATCTATAGGTAGTTAGGATCTGGTTAAAGAGTCACATTTAAACACAATTTTTGTGCAAAGCTAATTTTTTTAAATAAATTTTGGCTATTTTTAATTTTCTTTTTGGCAACATTATGCCATCAAAATTAAACCAAATTATTGCTCTTCTGTATGTAGATAGGTACTCTATTGTCAGTTTACTATTACTATGAGATGATTTCTGAAGCGTGATCATCATTAAAATAATAGGTGTAGAATTGGGATAACAGTACAGTATGACAGCTCTATTGTTCATTTGATAGGCCTAGATCAAGATGTCCACAGAAGAGCACTGAATTAAATAGTGGTCATGTGGGATGCTCTAATTGAGTCACTGAATATACTACCCTCTTTGGCTTTACTGATGATCTAAGAAAGTTAAAAGCAATGGACAATTTAGATGGCATTTTATTAATTATTGCATTATACTGATTTTGAGCTAAAAATAATGTTTTCAATTGGTCTATATTAAAAATGTTGAGTCCCTTTCTCTGTAGAAATACTCAATTCGGTCAGTAAACCGACAAAGATCTCTATAGGGGTCCTAAACTAAATTTCTTTATTTTTACAAATCTAAAATCACAAGACCTACAGGGATAGGTTAAAACTATCAGGAATGAGGAGGGGGTGACGGTTCCTCACTTGCAATTGGTGTAACCTCACACTACATAGACCATTTGTTTATTCCATGGGCGCAGAGACTATCATAAACCTGAGGATAGCTAGGCTACATTAAGAATCATGTGTAGTTTGCATGTGTGGTACTGCTGTGCAAAACTAGGAGTTCATTGGTGCACAATTAGGTGCAACCTAGGTTGCTACGATTAAGTGTTATATTGCTGAGAGTGCTGGTAATGTTATTAATTTTATTTGAGCTGACACAACTATTATTGAGTCTCTGCTGGCCACTCTGTGGTACAATTAGGGGTGGGAATTTATTTCTCATTCACACTCATTATGGTGTCTATTGCCATTGGAATTATGACACTAGAATTGGTGAGTATCGCACTCAATCACGCACAAACTCGTGGCACTTTTTGCCAATGGTATTAGGATTGTTTGATTGGTGAAAATCACATACAGTCGATTCCCATTCAGACCAAGAGCACTAACCAGTTCCGTTGTGTAGGAACTGCGGCTCAGTATCAGCACACTACACTTAATTCCTGTCCCTGAAAGCTATCTCTCTGTTAGGTGTCTCACAGGCCTAAGATATCTGCCCCTAAACAAACAGTGGTGGTCACACATATTCATGGTCCATATTAGCTCTCCATTCCTGCCTAAAATGCCGCACCTAACACTCCTCCACCCGACATGTTTCGCCGCGATGCGGCTTCGTCAGGGGCTTGGAGCAATAGCTATTGCAAAGTTTTATGTGAATCGACTTCGGATGTTTAATCTGAAGTCGATTCGCTCATCCCTAGCGGTGCCGGCCGACGTAATGATGTAATCACACACTGCGGTAGATTTTGCACTTGATCTTTAATCAAGATGGCAGGGGTGGGCTCTTTGAGATCAAATGGATTAGGTAAGTATGATTATTTTATTTTTTTATTATTATATACATTAATATTAATGTCAGATGCCGCAATCAGTGATGAAGGCGGCATACGAGCGGTAGAATAGCCATTCACTGTTACTGCACCCACTACTTTACAAAGAAATGCACTTCATGACAAAGTAATTCTTCAAATTCTTTTGTAACATTCGGCAAAGTAGCTGAATCAAATTTTCAGGAACTTCACTCAACACTAGCAACTACCTCAGTAAGGTGGACAGATAAGTGGAGAAAACAACAAACAACAGGTGGCTCTGTTCTAAATTTTGCATTTCATGCAATTACAAAACAATTCAGATCCAGGTGCTGATTTAAAAACTGTAGAATATTTTTCATGGAACAACTTTAACATGTTAAAATTCTGGTCCCTTGCCTATGATTAATTTTAGATTAACTCTACTTTTTGACTAAAGGAATCATTATCTTATACAAGTACATAGACAATAAGAATAAAAAAGTTACAGGTCCATCTAGTCCCAACTATAATCCTGCTTTGTTGCAAAATGTGAAAGTTCCAATGAGGCAGATGCCAATTGTCCCATATGGAAATTCCTTCTTGACTCATCTAGCATTCGTAATAAATCGCTTGATTAACATCTCATCTCCAGAATCTGGTACCCATTGTTTGTAATGTTATTACTTTCAGGAAAGACATCCACACCATTCTTGAACCAACTATGGTGGTAAGTGAGTGAGGCCAAAGACAATGTTTTTTTTATTTTTTATTACAATTTGTATTTAATAAAAATTTCTTCCACTTGATTTATAAAAAAAATATTTGTCAGAAATCTGGTGCATTAAACATTTGTCAGAAATGTGGTGCATGCTCTGCATAGCCTGGGAGTGACTGATGCACATACACTAGGAAAATACATACAGGGAGCCCATATTAAGATGTTTTGCTATGGGGCCCTATGAGATCTGCGTACGCCCCTCCTCTGCCCTGATGTCCAATATAGGTTGCGTCCTTAAGGGGGTAATATCTATCTCATAATACTGAACATTTTTAAATAAAAGTGTTAAAATCAAATTTCCATTTTCTTTATTTTCATGGCTCATTGTGATGAATGAAGGCATTAAAAAAAGCAAAAATCTCACATTTCATTTTTCTTCCAAGTACAAATAATTCAAATGTTTCAAGACAAGTAATATTACATTACCTGTGCAAACTGGAACTTTTCCGCTCCATGTGTTATCTGGCTGGCAAATTCTATGCTCAGTCCCTCCCGAGAGAAGATATCCCGGCTGGCAAGTGTAAATTAATGTATAACCAAGTGACGGAAGATCTATTCCAACAACATTTGAATGTAATGGAGATTCTGGCTGCTTGCAGCTGTGGGCTGTAGAATAAACAAGTGGTAAGTGACAGAGCTAAAACTCATTACTATTATTTATCTAGGAAATTGCGACAATGTTTTATAGTAGGTGGAAGAACTTGGATCATTTAGATGCTATGTGGAATATGTCTCCAAAATGACGTAGGAACCTGCTTTATAAGAACAAAAGATAGACAAAACTCCGCACAAGGCTACCTCCGCTAATCCCATAGACTCTGAATGGAATGGCAGTATGCTTACTCGGTCGCCAAGCCATTCAAACAGGGGTGCTCACTTATACATGAGGGGGGACACCCGTCCCATCAATCAGACACTCATCTTACTTTGATTGTGGGAAAACCCATTTAGATATCACTTCAAGTCTCCGCTTAGTGTGATGGGAGGAGTGAAATATTGGGGTCAACAGACAGAGAAACTATCTTATAGATATGTTGCTTTAGCAAATATGGTTAAAAAATCACTATACAAAAATGGACAATTATTAAAGTGTATCTAAATTTTCAATATTTTTTTAACGGCGAGAAATGTCCTAATAATTTTTCTTAATAGACTTAATATACAGTATGTGCTAAGCCGCAGTAAATGCTGTACAGTCAGGAGCAAACCTAACTGCTCCTGCATGTTCCCTCCATTAAAACCTCTATGCCAGGCTTTAGCACAGTGAGGACAGACAGGAGCTCTGCATAGCACATTGCTGCATTTGCCCATCCTTGCTCAACTCCCTTAAACCCCTTAACACCATACATGTATGGCATTATTGGTCTGCATTTGTAAGGAGCGGGCTGCTGCGGTGAACCCACTCCATACACTTAGTTACCTTTTTAGAGGGTTGAGTATAAGAAAATGCTAATTCATATTAGTGATGTGACTTTTAGTTTTGGTCGAACACCAAAGTGCTCAGGTGCTCGAGTAGAACACTTTGGGATGCTCAGATGCTCTACAGAGCACGATGGAAGAACCCGAGAATTAAACCAGGCACCCCCTTCTCTGAAGAGGGGAGGGTGCCATGTCCCACTGAGGTCTATGCAGAAGATCGCTGTACAGTGAGAGAATGCCCCAGTGTGAGTCCGCAGCTTAGGAGTCCTTGCTCTGACTCCATATATGGAGTCACTTATTGGGGACATCCAGTGTATTTAAATCCAGGATTTGAACTGACAACCTTCTACATTAGAGGCAAGGACCTTAACCATTCAGCTATAAAACTGAGAGACAAACTGTGTCAAAAAAACCTCATAGTAGTTTGTCATATAGTACATATTCCTATGCAGCAGAAGTATTATTTTATATTTCACTGCAGGTTAACATGTAGCTGTATAGCATAGTGGTTAAGGTTCTTGGATATAATGTAGAAGGTTATGAGTTCAAATCCTGGCAGAAATGTTTCTGAAATAGAGGCTAAATTACATTTATATATTTTATATTTTTTTTTTTTGTAATTGTAAAAAGTGTATGGCACAAAATAAATGTGTAATTACAAAAAAAATTATATATATATATATATATATATATATATAGAGAGAGAGAGAGAGAGAGAGAGAGAGAGAGAGAGAGAGAAGAAAAAGGGGGTCAGTCAGCACATCCCTATGTAAAGGTGTGCACTGCCATGGCTTGAAACATACAGGAAATAAGGGGGTTATGCAGCAGCACTCTGCAAACACAGATAATGTACAACAATGCCATAGAAAACATTCTGGTGCTAATGCTACCTTAGTTTTTCAAGCATCTCATTTCTATTATTTGTGTTTGCAGAGTGCTGCTGCATAATATATATGTATATATATATATATATATATATATATATATATGTATATATATATAAAGAAGGAAAATGGACAGCACTCAGGCGAAAGTTTCTTGAAAACAGATGTGGTTTAATGACCCATGTGACAAAAGACAACGTTTCAGCTTTACAATCAAGCCTTTTTGTCTTGAAAAAGGCTTGATTGTAAAGCTGAAACGTTGTCTTTTTTGTCACATGGGTGATTAAACCACATCTGTTTTCAAGAAACTTTCGCCTGGAGTGCTGTCCATTTTCCTTCTTTGTATTTATGGGTAAGGACTTAAACCCTTGGACTTAGCACCCACTCTTCTGTCTTTTGGACTCTCGGTGCCGCCATTTTTTTCCTTTTTTATATATATATATATATATATTTATACTTCTGATATATATGGATGCATAATATGTGGGAAACTACTACTGATGTTTTTAGCCATAATATTATAATATATTATATATTCTAAATATATAATAATATATATCAATATATTATGACTAAAAAATGGATGTATATATATATATATTAAATTTAGCTTCTATTTCTGAAAAGTTTTAGCCAGGATTTGAACTCACAACCTGCTATTTTAGATCCAAGAAGCTTAACCACTGCGCTATGCAGCTACATATTAACCTGCGTTGAAATTTAAAATGATACTTCTGCTGTATAGGAATACTTACTATATGGCAAACTACTATGAGGTTTTTTGACACAGTTTATTATTCAGCTTTATAGCGCAATGGTTAAGGTCCTTGCCTATAATGTAGAAGGTTATGCATTCAAATCCCAGCAGAAACTTTTCAAAAGTAGAGGCTAATTTAGATTTAAATACACTGACTCAAGCATCGTGCTCGAGCACATGCGGTATTCGGCCAAGCATCACGATGCTCGAGTCGAACACTAGTTTGGCCGAGCATGCTCGCTTAACACTAGTGACTTTAAATTTAGAATTTAAAAAATAATTATATCAATGTCAAGCATTTTCCAAAACTTACGGATACACTCTGTTGGCATGCCACTCCAGGTCAGGTCTGGAAGACAAGTACGAGTGGTGGATCCATGCAAGATATATCCTTTTTTGCATGAGAATTGAACAACTCTTCCAACCTGACAAAAAGATAAAACCACACAATTAAAATACATTGCAAACTTTATTGATAATATGATGGCTATTTAGCAAAAGTTATTCAAAAGTTGAAGCTTTCCTCTAAAGGGATATCTCATCAGGAAACATCTGTCCATATGGGTTTGTACTACTAGAGCATATGAGCAACATACACAAGTCGAGTCACATTATTATGACTACCAGCTAAAATCCAGAGTAACCACCATGTGCAGCATGGACCGCAGTAAGATGGGCTGGGAGTGAACCAGTAAGGACCTGGTAGGTTGTAACAGGTATCTGGAACCATACTGCTTGTAATGCATCACACAGCTGCTGGAGGATGCGTGGAGGAGGTGGAGGAGTGTGGATCCATAGAGCACGACGATCAAGGTCGTCCCATAGAATCTCAATTGGATTCAAGTCTGGGGAAATAGGGGGCCTGTGTAGTACTTGGAGGTCTTAGACATGCCCTTCCAACCAATGTTGGACATTTCTAGACATGTGACATGACGCATTATCTTGCTAAAAGATTTATTCACCTCAAGGAAGACTCTTAGCATGTCTGGATGTACGTGATCTGCAAGGATGGACTCATACCCAAATCAGTTTTGAGTGCCTTCTGCATGGATGAGTGATCCCAGAAAATGCCACGAAAACATTACCCATCCGCCCACTCGCTTTCACCATGGCAGCATGCAAACAGTTAAAAAATTGCACAGTTTCAGAAATATTGCCAATAATGATCCCTTTTTACAACTCTTACAAATCAGCCCTTTTACCCATGATAGCAACGAGGGATATGTGTGTAGACAGCCTGTAGCACATGTTATATACTCACTGAGCCAGCTTATGACAAATTACTTTCTTCATGAGCTATGCGTTGCCAGCGTCAACATTTAGGAAGTATTCATAATAATCTGACTCGACCATGTGGTAGGATACCCTTCATGACCCAAAATTCTGTAAAGAGCTTCTTCCAGTTTATACTCCTAACTTGTCCAGTGTTTACACAGTCAACTAGTCATTTGACTGGTTGCCATGTAATGCTGTAATTCTTTTGCAAGAGATGTGGCATTCCCTGACTATAACAGCTGATGGCAGGGGTTTGAGAATCCAATAGAACCCATGCAATACAAGAATAAATACATAACTGTATGATACACTTGTTATCTAAATAAGATATTTAACATTTTACCTGAAAACCATAAGTATTATTTTGGAAACCATGATGTGGCGTCCCTGGGCTTACACAAGATGTCAAGGTAGGTTCTGAAAAGATGAAGAAATTATAATATTAGTGGAACCATTTTTTAAACGCAACAGACATTATAAAATAATACATTTTGGAAGAACTGTAGGATTGAAGCCTGCAATGTTGCTACTATTGTATATCATTTTCACCATTAAAATATGTAATTTTTAAATAAAAATAAAATGAAAATGTAAATCTCGCCCATATTTGTTAATATACAAAATTTTGACTTAATTTTAATGACAAAACTGAGCTTCAATTTATCAATGAATGCATAAAAATATATTTATGATAACCTGTTTCTCCACAAAATATTAGCCATGCCCTGAAATCCTTTGGCATGCACAAATGACTCATTGGCTTTTGAGTAGTGTTGATTGAGCACCAAAGTGCTCGTGTGCTCAAGTTGAACACTTCGCGATGCTCGGGTGCACAATGGAAGTCAATGGGAGAACCTGGACATTAAACCAGGCAACCCCTGCTCTGAAGAGGGAAGGGTGTCGGTAATCTAGTTCAGCTTAGGAGTCCCTACTCTGACTCCATATATAGTTATGTCCATATATGGAGTAAGTGTTTGGGGACACCCAGTGTATTTAAATCTAATTTAGCCTGTATTTAATAAAAGATTCTGCTGGGATTCAAACTCATGACCTTCTGCATTAGAAGCAAGGCACTTAACCACTCAGCTATAATATTAAAAATAAGTTGTAGTAAGTATTCCTCATAATATAGTATACTTCATAATATGCACAACAACACCAAATAAACTGAAAGGACACACATATAAAATGATACAACATATTTATTAAATAATGAATATTACAAAAGACATAACAAAACAATAATTATATAAGCAGCAGCAATGCAGGGTAGCACTGCGACGAGCAGCTCATTTGCCAGGCAAGGGATAACCTGATCTACATGTGGGGGAACAAGCACCAAAGGAAGGGGCTATAATTGAAGAGTGCCTAAGAAAGGCAGAAAATATACCGCAACCCCCACTGAATGTGAACCTACTAAATAGTACAGGACCTGCTGCCCTGTAGGCCAAACTTGAAGGCCAAAATACAAATCACCCCAAGTACATGACTAAGAACGGATGAAAGAAAAATAACAACAGTATATAATAAACACATTACCTGAGGAACGTAGGACCACAAAAAGATCAGACCCTAGACCAGCAAAGAGCGCACCCGACGTGCGTTTCGCTCCACTTTTTCATCCGTTCTTAGTCATGTACTTGGGGTGATTTGTATTTTGGCCTTCATGTTTGGCCTACAGTTAACGCTCTGTTAACGGAGTTATAATAAGTGAATCTACTTTGTTGCGATACACTAGGCTTCTTTGGAACTGTCATGATCAAGACTGTCATTTGTACAGCCTAAGTGCTCTAAGGAAGACCGTTATCTTTAATATCGTTGCTGTATTGATTTACACGAATCATGGTCTCCATATGCTCCTAAAAGACTGTGGATCGTTTTGCACAAGCCGATTTATTTTGGGACCATTTAGGAACTTTTTCAGTGACGCCGCTGTTATTATTACCGGTGCTGTATTAAGTTGTGGACTGTTATCTACATTTTTGGTGGCTATTGGACTTTCACTGCTATTTGGGAATTGTGGATGAATTTTACCGATATTGTGTCTTTATATGTTATTGAATTTAACCCACTATTGGTATCTTCGCAGTATATGTGCGCAATTTGTCACATCCATTTTTATACAAATAAATTACAGACCCTATATCCTTCAGGTGTGCCCAGTTCTCTTATATATCTCTATATTTATCTAATCTAGGTAGAAGGGTGGAACTACCTTACTGAGAGCACCCTGGTGGTGAACCAACAATCCAGTGCGTCTAATATTGGTTTATTCTAGTGATACTCTTCAATTATAGCCCCTTCCTTTGGTGCTTGTTCCCCCACATGTAGATCAGGTTATCCCTTGTCCGGCAAATGAGCTGCTCGTCGCAGCGCTACCCTGCATTGCTGCTGCTTATATAATTATTGTTTTGTTATGTCTTTTTAAATATTCATTATTTAATAAATATGTTGTATCATTTTATATGTGTGTCCTTTCAGTTTATTTGATGTTGTCACTATTGTTAGTCACACATACACTCATCTTTTTGATGATTTAGCCAGTTCATAATATGAGGGAAACTACTACTGATGTTTTTAGCCATAATATATATACATATATTATAATATATTATATATTCTAAATATATAATAATATGTATAAATATATCATGGCTAGAAATATATATATATATATATATATATATATATATATATATATATAATTATTTTAGCCTCTATTTCTGAAAAAGTTTGTGATGAGATTTGAACTGACAATTTCTGCATCACAGACCAGAACTTTAACCACTACACCAAAAAGCTGCATAGCCAGTCACTTTAAAAAAGAAAGAAAGAGACTTCTACTGTATAGGAATTCCTTGTTAGGAAAAACAGGATAATTTGCAGCATGTTTTTTACTACTATTTGTTCTCTGGAATGTATACCTCAAGTTTCAGATAGGGCATCAATAGATTTCAGAAAGGGTTTAGCCACTGAGAGGTGGGGTCGCCCCTTTCGGGGTGAGTCCTCTTCCTGTAGGCAAGGATAGGCGAGGGATCTAATAGAGACAGTGAGGGTATCTTGTCCAGTAAAACCTACACAGCTGATCCTCTTCTCTATGATGCTTGAGACTTCAAATTATGAGTAAGAAGGACAACACACTTTGTCCCACCACAGTTAAAATTTCTGGCAGAGATAATACAATGGTTAATATCCATATGTCTGAATATTAGATGTTTTGTGTATCTAGGGGTATTCTTTAACTTTTTAGATAAATATAATAAAGGTTATATTATAAGGGAAGGTTTAGCATTGCACTTCCCATATTCATGTTGAATCAGCCTATGTAATCAGGCCAGTGCAAACGAGCGCAGATAGATGGGTCCGTAGGTGATGAAACTGGTCGAGCATTGGGCAGTGCAGATTTCTACTAATACTGGCCTTACATATGCCATGAGACAGAACCACTTAGATTTGAAACATTAAACCATTTTGGCATCTAATCTTAACATTTTCAATGTATGCTTTTATAAGGGTTACTTAGAGTTTGGAGATTTTAAATGGATCAGTCCTGGATCTTTTATTTTTAATTTTGGATCCTATCTATCTATCTATCTATCTATCTATCTATCTATCTATCTATTTATATCTATCATGATCACATTCCAAGAGCTATATCTTTTTTAATTTTTCCTTCCTATCCAATCAGTGCTGCCAGGGTCAGACTATGCAAAGGCACACCCCCAATTGGTAAAACCCATCTGGACATTCACTACAGACTGCTAGAAATTAATTTAGGGTATGCAGGTAATTACTAAAATAGACATCTCAGGAGATATTACTTGTCCTCTTTAAGAAATGAAGCTATTTAGATAAGAAAATTTCACATTTGTGTTTAATGTGATACTTGCACAAAAAAAGTCATCAGAAATGTATAGTGATTTAATGAAAACAGGCAAATTAAAGTATCAGAAATAATTATAAAGCTGCTTTTCTTATTAAAAATGTGATGGGAAGTCGGAACTCTTAATAAAAAGCCTCAAATTAGCAGCTAAAGTAGTTGTTTCTGTGCTTACAAAGCATTATTTCATTTCAATTCCATTAGGTTCCAAGAAGTTATAAATATTGTTTTTATTTAGAAAACCAGGAAAAAAATATTACCATCACCAGCCTTGTCTAGAAGTTGTGTCTGGTATTCCGGGTCAGCCCCAATCTTTCGAATCAGAGTTAGCTGCAAGACTATGCACAATCCAAAAAATATTGATCTGATCTTTCTTGAAATATAAGGTCCGAATAAGCATGCATAGCAAATTAGATTTACCTATACAGCGTGGAGGTGAGCCGCTCCAGGTTCCATCTGCTTGGCATATCCTAGTGCCGGAACCAACCAGAATATAGGATGGATTGCAAAGAAAAGTTACTTCTGACTGGAAGATAAAGCTTTTGCCTTCCCGTTTTCCGTTGGCAGGTATCCCAGGATCACCACAAAATTTGGCTGTAGAAAGAGGTGCAAAATGTTAAAGAGGAACTGACCATTAAGAAGCCTTCACAGTGATCAATATCTATCTACCAACAAGTTTGGATTCATCCAATAAAATCCTTAATCCATAATCTGGTGGAATGTATTTTATGGTAGCTTGTTCTCATTATGCAAAAGCTTAGGCTACTTTCACACTAGTGTTTCTATTTTCGGTATTGAGATCCGTATTGAGATACGGTTTCAACACTGGAAAAAAACACTTCAGTTTTGTCCCCATTCATTGTCAATGGGGACAAAATATAACTAAACAGAACTGAATGCTTCAAAATGCATTCCGTTCTGTTCTCCTACCATAGAGCAAACCGCAGCATGCTGCAATTTGCTTTCCTTCCTGGAATAACGGATCGGTCTTGGGTATGTTAAAGATAATTCAACCGGATCCGTTTATAACGGATGCAGATAGTTGTATTATCAGTAACAAAAGCATTTTTGCTGAACCCTGCCAGATCCTGCAAAAACGCTAGTGTGAAAGAAGCCTTTAAAGGGGTTTTCAAGATTTTCAACAAATGTTCAGAGAACAAGGGGTTGTATGACATAAAGAAAAAACCCTCATCGCAACCCTCACACTGCTCCGAAACTGCCACTTCTGTCCATATCTCTCCGGTCCCCACTGGGCTTGCAACGTGAAGTCACATACCGTTCACATGACCACTGCAGCCAATCACAAGACTCAGCAGTCAAGTGTGCATGAGCAGTATGTGACTACTGAGGCCAGTGGCTGCTGCAATCAAGTGATTAACGAACGACCCGTGACAGCTGTTGGTTAAGAGGTTGTCAGAGCAGTGGAGCCTGGATCGCTGGTGTGAGAGCGTAATACAAAGCTACCACTTATGCCTATACCCTTAAACTTCCAGTCCTTCCAGTGACACCCATAAATATTCAAAAAATGAACTTAGAAAGAACCTTATTAGACAACAAAATTTTGAGCAATTATTGCAACAAGCATCCATAAGAACTCTCGTATCTAATAATTGGCCTGTATAATAAAATCAGCTGATCAGCCAATGAAGAGGCAAATGGCTGATGGGCTTTTTTCATCCCAAAGAAAAATGTCTAATTTATCGACAGCACATCTCCTTGTGTGATCAGGGGTGTGTTGCAGATAATGAAAATAATCTAGAGAGGAACAACTGTGGCCTGTGCAATCAAGCCAGTGAAAAGGAGCACCAATGATGTGTTATCAGAGGAAAGATAGTTAAAACCAAGAGTTCCTCACATTACAGGCATTTCACCTTACATCATCATAAACATGGAAACTTGGCTTAGCTAAGCATGCATGTATGTTTAAATGTGGAAAGAGACACCTCCTGCCACTGCTGATTGCACACATTGAAGTCCAACATTTATGATTTTTCCTCCCCCGGATTTCCGCTATATTGGGGTAATTGGGAGGCTCTCATACACATTACATAGAATCCACTAAAATTAATGGATTTGGACAATTTTATTGATTGTCTATAGTCAATTTTAGGTTAAGTCCATCAAATTATGTAAGAGTATGCAATTAAGCACAGTAAATTCCTTTACTAAATCTGTGCCACACACTGAATGGCACAGTGCAGGTGTGAGATTTTCGGCAAAGTCAGGGCCAGGCAGGATGATGTGAACACTGAAGATGAGCAGGGCATGACAAAGGGAGAGAAAATGGAACCTCTAGGTCCTAAGGCAACACCCTTATTGGTCCTAGAGTTTCATTTGCATATAATAATTTTTATTTATTTATTTCTAAAATGGAGGCACCTAGAAAACGAGACTAATGCTGGTAGCTTCACATGTCTAATGTCAGCCAGTTTACTTGGCATGTTTCTGAAGCCCTTTAAGCAAAAATTTCTAACTCTATGGCAAAAGAATTCACTCCTGGATTAAAATATTTCCCCACTTCCCTTTTAGATAGTTATAATAAAGGAATTCCAGTAGCTTTATAATGAAATACAGAATCTTTTTTTTGTAAATTATTGAACATAGGAGAAAGCAGGGAGCCATAATGTGTGAATATAGCTGGAAAGATTAGTATAAAGTTTACTCTTTGACTTACTGCAATTTCAATCTTAATGAAAAAGAAGGATTACCTGTATTAACTTAGACATTTTGTCTGACTGCTCTTGTATGGCTGAAAAGTGACGTGGCTGACTCTTTGTAGATGAGTATGGAGTCAATGCTATATTACTGAGCTAGTACAAGTGCCTGCTGAGAGTGATATATTTAAGTCACATTTTAATTAGACGGGGCAGAGAAAATCGGTCATTTGGTTTTTGTCTGTTGTCAAACTCTACTTTATTATAGTGGTGTCCTGTGGAGATTGTCCTGCTAAGACTATGAACAAGTCACAGTGTAATTCACAGTTACTTAATTCACTGAGATTTTACATTTAGATTATAACTGTTATTTTATTATTGAAATAGATAACAACTGCAGTGGCTGGTATTCCCTAAAACCTGTGCTGGGTTCTCATCTCAACAAAATATCAAACGTTTACATAAAAAAATGCTATACTGGTTTAAACCTGCTCAAAGATAACCAATTGTTATGTTAGTATAACCAACAGATTTGACTTGGCTAGTCCCCTGGTATTCACCCTTCAACCCCTATATAGAGATATGGAACTTGCTGCATGAGAACCACCAAGCTGTTAGGCTACTATCACACCAACGTTTTACCTTTCTTCTATTGAGATCCGTCATAGGGTCTCAATAGCGGAGAAAAACACTTCAGTTTTGTCCCCTTCACGTTGTCATGGGGACAAAACTGAACCGAAGGGAACAGAGTGCACTCGAATGCATTCTGTTCCATGTCATTGCCTTCCCATGATGCACACAAAAGCGCAGCAAGCAGCATCTTTGAGTGCATCCTGGGATGCGGAGCAAGATGGATTAATGTAAGTCAATAGAAACGGATCAGTTTTCTCTGACACAAAAGAAAACAGTTCAGTCCCCCATTGAATCATAATCGTTTTACAGATGGATCTGTCATTGCTATGTTAAAGATAATACAACCGGATCCATTCATAACGGATGCAGAAGTTGTATTATCATGACAAAAGCATTTTTGCTGATCCATTATGGATCCAGCAAAAATGCTGGTGTGAAAGTAGCCTTATCTGGAGTAGTGTGGTTAACATCTAAGCAATGGAAGTCAGAGATAATGGTCCAGGGTACCAAGAGGCTGGTGTGAACATTGGCTGGTGTGAACAAGGGTATACCTGTCCTGGTTCTTAAAAAGTAGGGAGAATGCACATATATGTCCTACAGGTGGAGAAAGATAGGTTAAGTCGGCAAGAAGGCCACAGCCTGAATGGAAGGACAGAACTACACAGGGAACCATACCCACTAAGAAGAGTTTGAGACCCTTAAGAGGGTCTGTACCACTGGGAGGCAGAGGGCAGGGATAGATAGTTTAATATTATGGAGAGACAGTCCTACCAAGAATCGTGCAAAATTTTTGTGCTGATAGACTCTATTTACCAAAAAAAAGCAGGAATATATACACATTTCAAAAACATAATATTAATATAATGAAGCCTAAAACTACAATAATATCATCTAAGATACCATCTTTAGATAAAACACCAAAAGGTCTCCCCTAATACCATTATAGCGAAGCTCTATTCCCTCTCCCCTGGCTGACAGATATACCACACACTATCTTTTCTCTCCTTCGTTATTCATCATAAAAAAGACAGGATTTTTTTTTTCTTTCCCTTCTCTGTAATTCTTAGTCTTCATTAATCGTTCCTTCAAACCAAAGCTTTAAATGTTTTAAGAATCCCTCTGGATTTAAACAAGAAAAAGAAAAGTAGTTAATGCCTGAACCCACTACAAAGACTTCTTTTGATGAAAAATGAAACCGTAATCTTACATTAATGTAGCATTTTGAAAATAAGGGTTATAAGGCAGAGTTGGTTGTCAAGCTGCCATCGTGCCACTGAACACTTGAAACATCTTTCTCGAGATGCTCTACACTAGAATAAATTACCATCTCTATGCTCTGACAGTAACTAGGAAACTGGAGACTAGCCTGCCATTCATGTCCTTCAAAATGCTGCACAAGAAGCAAACCTTAACCTTTCTGTTGTTTTAGGTTTATTTGTCTTCTTCTACTGGGTCTCTTGAGCAATTCATAAAGTCAAGAATTCACCAATGAATTGTAACCCCAATTGTCTTCTTTTCTCAAGTCAGGGATGTAGCAATTGAATTTAGCAAATTTCCCCAAAATTTGTTTCAGGTCTGATTCTATCAATTCTGCCATCCAATTTAATTCAATCCAAATACATTCTATCCTAATTGCCAGAAAAATTCCAAAAATTCCAAAAATTATCCTTTTTTGGTGACCTTCTCTGTCTTTTGATCTGGCTGCTGTTTTAAGAAATTTGTTGAGGACAAATCAGATAAGTTTTGGATTCACCAAAATTAGAAACTTTTGGTAGCAAATTCAATTCTTGTAGAATAGTTTCAATGATTTCTGCATGGTATGTGCCCCTGGCGCTGGGTGCCTGTTGTAAAGAGGAATAAGCCACTCTATATTGGCCATTTTATTTAGTTAAAACATGAAACCACCATTGGTGGCCCATGTCAGTAGTAGAGATGTCGCGAACATAAAATTTTCTGTTCGCGAACGACGAACGTGACTTTATGCAAATGTTTGCGAAAGGGGCGAACTGCCATAGACTTCAATAGACAGGTGAATTTTAAAACCCACTGGGACTCTTTCTGGCCACAATAGTGAAGGAAAAGTTGTTTCAAGGGGACTAACACATAGACTGTGGCATGCTGGAGGGGGAACCATTGCAAAACTCCCATGGAAAATTACGTAGTTGGCGCAGAGTGTGGTAAGTTGAATTCACGATGCGATTAATATAACTTGCATTAATCGCATTGCGAATTCAACTTAGAGCTGGGTTCCTAATAGTTGTATTGCTAGAATATAACGAAGATTGAGAATATAGCGCTATATTCTCAATCTTCGTTATATTCTAGCAATACAACCATTAGGAACTCACATCTAAGTTGTAATCGCAATGCGATTAATATAACCTGCATTAATCGCATTGCGAATTTAACTTACAGCTGGGTTCCTAATGGTTGTATTGCTAGAATATAATGAAGATTGAGAATATAGCGCTATATTCTCAATCTTCGTTATATAATTCTAGCAATAAAACCATTAGAAACCCAGCTCTAAGTTGAATTCGCAATGCGATTAATATAACCTGCATTAATCGCATTGCGAATTTAACTTAGAGCTGGGTTCCTAATGGTTGTATTGCTAGAATATAACGAAGATTGAGAATATAGCGCTATATTCTCAATCTTTGTTATATAATTCTAGCAATACAACCATTAGGAACCCAGCTCTAAGTTGAATTTGCATTTCTGCCTGTCCTGACCTCTGTGAGTTTACCAACTATAAATATTGAATGACCACTTGGCTCTTCTCACTGGTGTCTTTGACTTTTGTGGGTCGGTTGCCAACTACACAAGGACTATTCCAAGAGAAAGCATCCTGGTGTGTCCCCTGAAGCAATATCTGATCCCTGTATAGGCATTAAAGGGTGAATATCATTGGATGGCCAGGACTAGCCCAAAACCAAACCAATTAGTTGGTGCAGTGGGTCCACACCCACTGCATATTACCCTGAACCTCATTCAAAATCTGTAATGTGATATTTTTATCAGACAGCAAGTTCTTTCAGTATGATAGCTACCTTTATCTCCTTCTATACAGATGTGTTTACCCTCAGCTGTGTTAAGAACTCCAATCATTCATGTTACAAGTTTCATAGAGAAACTTAACATGTAGAAAAAAAAGACAATTCCCATCATAACCATTGAATGGCCACACATACAGAAATATAGCATAAATGTCCCCTGACAAAGTAACGCAGAAAGATTTTTCTTTCAAAGCTGTGGATTTCATACCATGGCACAATATCTAAATCTATTGTTATCTAGTGAAATAGTCCCTATTTGCATATTGCTCCATTCCTACTCAGGTTTATAATTAAAAAAGCTGGTACAGCTAGAGTCCAAACCCCTGTAATGGAGTCCATTTTTTTTTTATTGGTCATTTTGAGAAAATTTGAAATGTCTCAATATCACTTTTTTTTCTAACACAGTATAAGATAAATTCAGGAATTAGGATATCACTTAATTTTCTTTGTTTAAAAAAAATGCTCTGAATGAGTGAGTCATGATAAAATAACCTATTGTTTATAACATGTTTTTATGTTAAATATATATTTTTTTCAAAAATCAGATAAATTTTGTTGAATATTTTCAACAATAAAACATACAAACAATAAAGGTTGTATTACACCATCCTTGTTAACGCTCGTTAGAGATTACCTGGCATTGTAATACTGCCACTGATTACCCAATGAACAAGAGTTTGCAATCCAAATCCATTGACAGGTTAAAAAAATCATTGTTTGTAGGCGGAATACCATGGTGTCTAATAGTGATCTGCTGCCAGCAAACAATGATTGAGTATAGGGAAGAGCGATGGTATAATGATCACTTCTCCCATACTGAGGAGGGGATCACTGCATGTACTGTAACATCAGCGGTCTCCTTCACTAGTGAGCAGACGAGCGGTTCCTTCCCGACGCCTGTTAAATTGGGCTGTCTAATACACCCTTAAGGCACACATAGGCCTTTCAATCCTTGCCCTAAAGAGACAGTCCATAATGAGGGTCTTCACAAGAATCAAACTCAATCAGAAGTAGTATACATACAGAAACTGCAAGTCAAGTTGAAATATGAAATACCGAATGAGACATACCATATAGGCATTACCAGAACATAATAAAAGAAACTTTAAAATCCAAGCACTGATATAACATTGAATAAAAAAAAAAAAAGTTAATACAATGCATTCGGAAAGAACATAATAAAAGAAACTTTAAAATCCAAGCACTGATATAACATTGAATAAAAAAAAAAAAAGTTAATACAATGCATTCGGAAACAAAAAAGAAAAAGTTTCCCAATCAGCATAAACTCAATACCCTATTCTTATTGTTATAAGCTGCCACTATGTTCCCCCTTTGTACCATAGCACTAATGCGCCTTGCCCCTGGGGCGTACCTTGGCTCTTTTGATTATATCTACAGATGTAATTGGCTGATTCCGCAGAGAGACGCCAGCGGAGTGGGGTGATGTACTTATTTAGAGGCATAGTTACATGGTTGCTTTGCGGCCATCCTAGTGCCGAGACTGATACCAAGCCAGTGTGCACGCCGGCTCTCATACCTAGAGAGTGCGGCTTAGGCAGGTTCTGTGTACATATGGTTCCTGATGAAGTGCAGTTCCTACCTGCACAGAAATGCGTTGAGCCAGCTTCCTATTGCTCTGGTCTATTCCCCCACACTGCATGTAACTGAGGGCTAGCTAACATTGTCTATAGCAGCCAGTTAAACAGGCAGTGGGAGGATGGCAGGAGCACTGGTTCCCACAGGCTGGATTGGTGCACGACAATCTTCTGTGTATAACAATAGTATAATAATAAGTATATTATTTGGTGCCTGGGCTGACTGCCTTGATACAGAGAAACACTAGTCTCTAGTTCCACTGGAGTTCACAGCACAAATTGACCCTAACATTATAAAGGGCAACTGGTGACTGTGACACATATACCCAGTTTTCGACGTACATATCTAGAGACAAACACTCTATAGTGTCTCTCAGTGGCATTGCCTTGTCACCTGTGGACATTTGTTTCACTCCTAGTTTTTACTATTGTTAATAATAAAAGTTTGTTGTTTTATTTTAACATCCATACTTATTTATATTTGCTTGTAAGATTAATTGTTGGACGTACACTGATTACCACCCAAATTTTTGAAGTATCTAAAATCAATACCCCTTAAAAAAATCTATTTTTTTATTTATTAAAAAGCTAAATTTTGCTTGGACATGAGTTTTTAGACTCTTTGCTTTGACACTTGAAATGTAACTATGGGAGCCTCCCATTTCTCTTGATCATGTTTCAGATGTTTTGATACCTCAATTAGAGTCCACCTGTGGTAGATTCAGTTGAATGAAAATGATTTGGAAAGACACGCCCCTGTCTATATAAGGTCTCACAGATGACAATGCATAGCAGAGAAAAAAACAAGCCATGAGGAGGAAAGAACTGCCTATAGAGCTATAAAATAGGGCACAGTGGCCTCCATAATTCTTAAATGGAAAAAGTTTGGGGCAACTAGGACTTTTCCTAGAGCTGGCAGTACCACCAAACTAAGTAATCAGGCTTGAAGGGCCTTGGTAAGAATGGCGACCTAGATCACTCTGGTTACTCTGGATGAGCTCCAAAGATCCTGTGTGCAGATGGGATCAACTTCCAGAAGCACTCCACCAATCTGGGCCTCGTAGAAGAGTGCTCAGAAAGAAGCCTCTCCTCAGTAAAAGACACATGAAATCCCACTTGGAGTTTGCATAAAAACACCTAAAGAACTTAGACCTGAGAGAAACAAGTCTCAATACTCAATTAAGTATTGAGTAAAGTGTCTGAATACTTATGTCAATGTAAGATTTTAGTTTCTCCTTTTCAAAAAATTAGCAAAAATGTTTATAATTCCTTTTTTACTTTGTCATTATGAAGTATTGAGTGCAGAATAGTGATGAGCGAGCATGCTTGGCCGAGTTTTGGTTCGGCAGGAGCATCGCTATGCTCGGCTTTACTCGGCGGAGCACCACGGGTATTCGACGCATTGCTTGAGTCTCCTCCCCGCACGTTTGGCACCTTCCAAGCAGCCAATTAAGGTCCAGGTAAGTAATTCCCCTCAGTGTAAGCCCATAGCAATGTTAGCTGTAAGCCTTACACTGATTGGCTTGCCTGAACATGTGATACCATTTCATATAGGAGCTAAGGTCCGGCACTCGGCTCATTCAGCCTCAGGGAGAGCAGACAGTAGGCAGGGACAGATAGCGTTTTGCTCTAAACTTACTGATTTCACTCCAAAAACCTTATTGAAAGACCTAACAGTCCTTTTAAGTTCTAGAGTGTGTGTTTGACAGCAGTGCAGCACCTTTTTTTTTTTTTTTTTTAAGAAGGGGGTTTATTCAGCACTATCAGGGACAGGCATCACAAGAAAGGGACAGATAAGTGCAGGGCTTGAAAATCGCTTTGATAACTTTGATAAAACAGAAAGATTTCCGATTAGTGACATCTACAAAATGCCATCATTAAGCAGTGTGTTGGGCAGATATTATCAAAAGGGGCTTATTCACTACAGTGTTCCTTGGTCCTGAGATATACACTGCACCATCATAAAGCAGTGTGTTGGGCAGACATTATAAAAAGGGGCTTATTCACTACAGTGTTCCTTGGTACTGAGACATACAATGCACCACTATAAAGCAGTGTGTTGGGCAGACATTATTAAAAGAGGCTTATTCACTACAGTGTTACTTAGTACTGAGATATACACTGCACTATCATAAATCAGTGTGCTCGGCAGACATTATAAAAAGGGATTAATTCACTACAGTGTTTCTGCTACCGAGATATACACTGTACCATCAGAGAAATTATTTGTTCTGGGGAAATTAACCTAACTTGTGTAACATGTGTGTGTGCATTCAATCCGCAACCGTTATATTAATTACTCCAGCAGAGAGTGATTTATATTTTAGCCATAGTTAACTAGTTTTGGGCATATCTGTGTGTGCGTTTAGGCTGCAACCGTATATACAGTATTCCCACAGACAATACATTTTATTTGGGAAAAATTTGTATCCAATATAGAACTACATCCGAATACGGTGTATATTGTCAAAATTACATTATCTTTTGTAGTGCCAAAAATCTGTATTTGTCTGTATCCAGTACATTACAGCAAGCCTTTGCAGTGTGTACTGTAAAAATTACATTATCGCTGGGCTAGTGCTTTGCCGAAAAATTGTATTTCTCTGTCTCCTGTACACTACAGAAAGCCAATACAGTGTGTACTGTAAAAATGTAATTATCCGTGGCCTAGTGTACTCCTGAAAATCTTTATTTTTCTGTATTCAGTACATTATAGCAAGCCTTTACAGTCTGTACTGTAAAAATGACATTATCTCTGTGCTATTGTATTGCCGAAAATTTAAAAATTACATTACCTCTGGGCTAGTGTAGTACCGAAAAATTGTATTTCTCTGTCTCCTATTCATTACAGCAAGCCAATACAGTAATTGTATTTCTCTGTCTCCTGTACATTACAGAAAGCCAATACAGTGTGTACTGTAAAGAGTACATTATCTCTGGGCTACTGTATTGCCTAAAAATTGTATTTCTCTGTCTACAGTACATTATAGCAAGCCAATACAGTGTGTACTGTAAAAATAAAATTATCTCTGGGCTAGTGTAATGACGAAAATCTGGATTTTTCTGTGTCTAGTACTGTCCTGCATCAGAAAACTGTGTCTTTAGCGGACAGTAAAACAATCTGCGCCACATCTACAGACAAAACCATTAATATGAAGAAGGTGAGCACAAAGGGAGGCTGAAGTGGGCGTGATGCTGATGGTGCAAGCAGAGGTGGTGGTCCTGGGCGTGATGCTGATGGTGCAAGCAGAGGCCATGGGTCTGGGCATAATGCTGATGGTGCAAGCAGAGGCCGTGGCCCTGGGCATGATGCTGATGGTGCAAGCAGAGGCCGTGGCCCTGGGCATGATGCTGATGGTGCAAGCAGAGGCCGTGGCCCTGGGCATGATGCTGATGGTGCAAGCAGATCCTGTGGACTGGGCGCAATAAAACTGTGTCTGCTGCCAGTGCACCAAAAAAAAAAAAAATCCACCTTACCCAGCTTCATATCCAACTTAGATGGGCGGCGCAGGACAACACCATCCAAGTCGGACCAGTGCAAACAGGTGGTCGGTTGGATTGCAGAAGATAATGCTGCCAGTCGGTTAAGCACCACCCTCTCTTCCACAAAGTCCAGTCTCTGTAGCCAAGAGTCTAGTCAACCGAATCCTCAATCTGATCCTCCTTCCTCCTACCATCTTGCGTCTTGCCAAACAAGTGATCCCACACTTGGATATTCAAATGTCCTCTTTTCATCACCAGTACTTGGTTTGGCTCTCTCTCCAAGCACTCTTGAAGAGGTACCTGAGATATTGTGCAATGATTCCCAACCTCTTGAACCTTCACAGTCTCAAGAAGATGATGGTGGTGAACCGCAATCATTTGTTCATGAGGTGGATGATGATGAGACACAGTTGCCAATCACTGAGGCGGTGGTTAGGTCAAGACAGGAGGATGAGCAGAGTGAGGAAGTGGAAGAGGAGGTGGTGGACAATGAGGTCACTGACCCCACATGGTTAGGTGAAAAGCAGAGCGAGGACAGCAGTACAGAGGGGGAGGGATCCGTAGCACCGCAACAATCTGGAAAGGCAGTAAGGTGGCAAAAGGGAGACGTCGGCCCACACCAAAAAAGCCCGCAACCGTTACACCGAGCACCCTCATGCGTAAATCTACCTTGCCAAGGGGTAGTTTGCAACCTGTGCCATACCAAAATGAGCCGGGGTGTGAACACTAGCAACCTCACCACCACCAGCATGATCCTCCAAATGGCATCCAAGCACCATAATAAGTGGGCTGAACGCCTGGGTCCGCACTCTGCGTCTGACGATTCCACCACTGCCCCTTCCCCTGTGTTACATACTGCTGGCTAATGCCCTGTCGAAGGCGCAGGGATGCCCCTCGTCCTGCACCTGGACCTTCGCATGAACTATCAGCAACAACATCCACTTCCCTGTCCCAGCGCAGCGTCCAAATGTCGATAACACAGACATTTGAACGCAAGCGCAAATACCCACCCACAGGCCTTAGCACTGAATGTGCAATTTTCGAAATTACTGGCCCTTGAAATGTTGCCATATTGGCTTGCGGACACTGAGGCCTTCCGCAGTCTGATGTTGGCAGCCGTCCCTCGGTACGCAGTCCCCAGCCGCCACTATTTTTCATGGTGTGCCATGTCTGCCATAGACCAGCATATAGAGGAGGAGGAGGAGCTGGAGACACTTGCCTCTGCTACAGAGGCTAGTACCCATGGAACTTGAATTCCATCTGTTCATTGTGAATAGGCAGAAGAGGAGGAGGAGGAGGATGAGGGGATGGAGAGTCATCCTAAAGTTGACATTGACGTCTTGCCCGTTGGTACTCTGGCACACATGGCTGACTTCATGTTTGGCTGCCATTCCCGCAACGCTCGCATTATACGCATTTTAGTTAACACAGATTACTGGGTGTTCACCCTTCTTGACCCCTGCTACAAAGAGAACTTCTCATCTCTCATTCCTGTGGAGAGGACGAGTAAAACCGTGCAATACCAGAAGGTTCTTGTTGACAGATTGCTCCAAAATTTTCCATCTGACAACACGGCCGCCAGAGTGCGTACTTCCTTAGGCAACCGAGGAAGGGAGACAAGGGGAACACACAGTAGTTCCATCAGAGGCAGGGCAACACTTTCCAAGGCATGGGACACTTTCATGACACCCCACCAGCAACCTCACCCTGAATCGCGGTTTAGTGCTACATGGAGGAAAAAGTTTTGGAAGATGGTGAAGGAATACATTGCAGACCGTGTCAGCATCCTAAATGATCCCTCGGTGCCTTACAACTATGGGTGTCCAAGCTGGTCACGTGGCACGAACTTGCGCTCTACGCATTGGAGGTGCTGGCCTGCCCTGCCGCCAGCGTATTGTCTGAGCGTGTATTTAGTGCTGCTGGTGGCATTGTAACTGAGAAGAGTATCCGCTTGTCCACTGACAATGCTGACAGGTTGACTCAGATAAAAATGAACAAGGCATGGATTGCCCCTGACTTCTCCACTCCACCAGAGGAAAGCTGAGCTAATTAGGAACAAAAACACAATTTAAATGTATGCTTTATATTGTACTCAATCCAAAAGATTGAGATTTTTTTACCCTTTTCACCGCAAAAAAAAGGGTATATGTTTGAATCTTGTTTTCTCATCCGCCTCCTCCTCCATACACAATATATATGCCCCCACTACAATATTTTGTAGGGTTCGCTAGGCTTAAGGCCCTCACCTCCAATGCATTATAAGGTCTTCTCACCTGTAGCCCATCACTGCCATATTTTATGGGATTCGCTCGGCTTCAGGCCCTCACCTCCAATGCTTTATAATGTTTTCTCACCTATAGGCCATCTCTGCAATGTTTTATGTGGTTCTCTCGGCTTCAGGCCCTCACCTCCATTATTTTTTTACGGTCTGCTCACCTGTAGGCCATCTCTGCAATGTTTTATGTGGTTTGCTCGGATTCAGGCCCTCACCTCCAATGTTTTATATGGTCTGCTCACCTGTAGTGATGTCGCGAACATAAAATTTTCAGTTCGCAAACAGCGAACGCGAACTTCCGCAAATGTTCGCGAACAGGCGAAACGGGTGAACCGCCATAGACTTCAATAGACAGGCGAATTTTAATAACCAAAGGGACTCTTTCTGGCCACAATAGTGAAGGAAAAGTTGTTTCAAGGGGACTAACACCTGGACTATGGCATGCCGGAGGGGGATCCATGGCAAAACTCCCATGGAAAATTACGTAGTGGACGCAGAGTCGGGTTTTAATCCATAAAGGGCATAAATCACGTAACATTCCTAAATTGTTTGGAATAACATGCTTCAAAACATCCAGTGTGTGTATACGATCAGGTATGATGTTGTATCGATCAGGTAGTGTAAGGGTTACGCCCGCTTCACAGACATTGACATACCAAACTCCTCTTTTAATGCACCGCAAACAACCGCAAACAGTCCATTTGCACAACTGCAAACTCCCCATTTGCACAAGGTTGGATACCAAGCTAGCCACGTCCCGGTGATGTCATTGAAGGTTTCTTCCTCCACCCAGCCACGTACAACACCAAGGGTCCCCGAAAGGTCAATTGAATTGATTTTTGAACGGGAGATGGTTAAAAAACGCTGGCTCCCTCCCTTTGTTTTAATCCACGGTCACTGCTTCTGCGCCGTGCAATTTACTCTCACACCCGATATGAGTGGTATTTTCTATAGTACTATTCTCATCAGTTTAATCCCTCTAACGTCCCCAATCTGGGGGCCATTTATTGAATAGATTTTTCGAACGGGGAGATGGTTAAAAAAACGCTGGCTCCCTCCCCTGTGTTTTTATCCACGGTGACTGCGTCTGCGCCGCGCAATTTACTGTCACACCCGATATGAGTGGTATTTTCTGTAGTACTATTCTCATCAGTTTAATCCCTCTAACGTCCCCAATCTGGGGGCCATTTATTGAATAGATTTTTCGAACGGGGAGATGGTTAAAAAAACGCTGGCTCCCTCCACTCTGTTTTAATCCACGGTGACTGCGTCTGCGCCGTGCAATTTACTGTCACACCCGATATGAGTGGTATTTTCTGTAGTACTATTCATATCAGTTTAATCCCTCTAACGTCCCCAATCTGGGGGCCATTTATTGAATAGATTTTTCGAACGGGAGATGGTTAAAAAACGCTGGCTCCCTCCACTCTGTTTTAATCCACGGTCACTGCGTCTGCGCCGTGCAATTTACTGTCACACCCGATATGAGTGGTATTTTCTGTAGTACTATTCTCCTCAGTTTAATCCCTCTAACGTCCCCAATCTGGGGGCCATTTATTGAATAGATTTTTCGAACGGGGAGATGGTTAAAAAAACGCTGGCTCCCTCCACTCTGTTTTAATCCACGGTCACTGCTTCTGCGCCGTGCAATTTACTGTCACACCCGATATGAGTGGTATTTTCTGTAGTACTATTCTCATCAATTTAATCCCTGTTACATCCCATATCAGGGATTGCCTTTTGTGAAAAAAAAATTAGGCCTGGTACCTTCGACTGCCTTCACAATGACAGACCAAACTCTCATACACCAAACTGAATTGATTTCAGGAACCGGGAGATGGAAAAAGCAGCTTGGTCGGTCCTCATACTCCCAAATTGGGGCACTGCGCGTGCACAGAGCAATGGGCTGTGACACCCTATATGAGTGGTGTCCTAACTAGTACTATTTCTATCAGCGGCGGGCGGGTGCGTGGTAACTTGAGAGCAGGTGACCAAAGCTGAGCTGGAGGAGGATGGTGCGTCAAGGTTCTTAGCGGAAGCTGTTGAAGATTGGGTGTCCTGTCTAAGCCAGTCAACTACGTCCTCAGAATTTTTCGGGTTCAGGGTACATGGCCTCTGAACACTAGGCATTATTCCAGGGACAGTGGAAATCACAGCACCACGAACACGACGGCCCCTGCAGGGTGGCCTGCCTCTGCCTGTCATTTTTTTTTCGATAAGTGGTACTGTGCCACCCGGTATCAGTGGTGGGCACTGGCAGTGGGCACGCTACAGTCTGTGGAAGTGGGCCTGACACACACTGGCAGCAGGCAAGCAACTGAAATTAGACTAATGTGTAAAAATGAAATGCCTTATTTATCGGCAAGCTACTGTGCCACCCGGTATCAGTGGTTTGCACTGGCAGTGGGCACACTACAGTCAGTGGAAGTGGGCCTGACACACACTGGCAGCAGGCAAGCAACTGAAATTAGACTAATGTGTAAAAATTAAATGCCTTTTTTTATGCAAAGTCCTGTGCCAGCCGGTATGAGTGGTGGGCACTGGCAGTGGGCACACTACAGTCACTGGAAGTCAGCCTGACACACACTGGCAGGCAACTAACCTTAGATTAAAGTGTAAAAATAAATGCCTTTTTTTGATGCAAAGTCCTGTGCCACATGGGATGACAGGGGTGGGCACTGGCAGTGGGCACACTACAGTCAGTGGAAGTCGGCCTGACACACACTAGCAGCAGGCAAGCAGCTGAAATTACACTAAAGTGTAAAAATTAAATGCCTTTTTTTATGCAAAGTGCTGTGCCAGCCGGTATGAGTGGTGGGCACTGGCAGTGGGCACACTACAGTCAGTGGAAGTCAGCCTGACACACACTGGCAGGCAACTAACCTTAGATTAAAGTGTAAAAATTAAATGCCTTTTTTTGATGCAAAGTCCTGTGCCAGACGGGATGACAGGGGTGGGCACTGGCAGTGGGCACACACTACAGTCTGTGGGCCTGCAGCTCCTCACACACAGGTAGGCCATGCGATTGCAATATGCATATAAAGGGGAAAAAAAGCAGACTAATGTGGCAGCCCTAAAAAGGGCTTTTTGGGGTGCTGTCAGGACGCTGTCCTTACAGCAGAGATCAGATGAGTCTTTCAGGACTGGAGTGGACACTGAATACACTAGCCTAGCTATCGATTTCCCTATTAAATCAGCAGCAACTACACTCTCCCGCCTCTCACTAAGACTGCAAATTCCAAATGAATCTAAAATGGATGCTGTTCAGGAGATGGGAGGGTCTGGGAGGGAGGGTATGCTGCTGATTGGCTGGAATGTGTCTGCTGACTGTGAGGTACAGGGTCAAAGTTTGCTCAATGATGATGTATAGGGGGCGGACCGAACATCGTATATGTTCGCCCGCTGAGGCGAACGCGAACAAGCTATGTTCGCCGGCGAATAGTTCGGGCCATCTCTACTCACCTGTAGGCCATCACTGCACTGCTTTACGGGGTTTGCTCACCTTCAGGCCCTCACTACAATTTTTTATTGGGTCAGCTCACTTTCAGGCCCTCAACTATAATGTTTTAGAGGGTAACCAGCACGCCCTTGCTCCAAATGTTTTTGAGGGTCACCAGTAGGCCATCAATGATAATTTTTCAAGGGTGTGTATGATGCCCTCCTGTATGTGCCAGCCCTTTCACTTAGTGCATAGGCTTTATGAGTGCAGCAGTGTAACTGAACAAGCAACTTGTAGCAACTTGTGAATGAGGCCCTCCTTTTTGTGATATACAGGCTGTATCGGAGTGCTTCTTCTTGTACTTTTTGGCAGCATTTGCACTGTATATACAATTGAATATCCAGGAAAGAATGTTTCCTAACAATTTTACCTCTAAAAATTTTTATTTTTTGTTTTTTGAGGGGCGTGATTTTGGGCGTGATTTTGTCGCTATGTAAAAGTGCCGGACAACTAGGACAATTTGGTTCCCAGCAGGACATTGGTGTCCAAAATGCACCCAGACATGGTCCCCATGCTGTTCCAGATCCATTTCGGTGGTGTTTCTGTCACTTTCTGACCTTTTCCAATGGACCAGGCACCCTCCCCTCATCGGAGCAGTGGGTGCCTGGTTGTCTCCCATTGACTTCCATTATACTCCGGTGCTCGGCCGAGCGCACGAATATTGCTATGCGTTCAGACCGAGTACCCGAACACTTTGGTGCTCGTTTATCACTAGTGCAGAATAATGCCGAAAAACTTTTTTTCTGGTTTATGTTAGTCCTTGGGATAGTAACCCTGGTTCATCAATCCAACTACTTCATAAGGTCTAAAATTTAGAAATACACTTCAGATACTGTATATCTCTGTTTCCAGTCTAATGACAAATTTAATTCTATTAATGAATTTACACTTGGTGTCAGGTTTAGGCTGGATACAATAATGAGCAATCAATTGCCTGATACAGAAACTACTGAATACCTAAGGTTGTTATATTATCCAAAACCGTGCACCTCATTATACCTAATATACACTTTAGGGTCAACTGGTATAGCTATTGCAAAGACAGCTTGGATAATCCCCAGAATCTTTCTCCATAATCCCCAGAATCTTTCTCCAGAAGTCACTCAACCACGTGAAATCTTACACCACATGTGGAGGGCTTGCTGGAGTAAATCCACATCTAGTGAGTCACTCTGTCACGTTCGGGTGGGGGAGGGAAACACCACACCGAACATAGGAGGAAAAAAGGGTGAGGGAATAAGGCCTGGAAAAGGAGATGGACACCTCCTAGTAAAACCCTAATCAAATTCCTGATAACTACCAGTATGAACAGACCCCAGAGGTAGGTGAATTCATACACAGGAATACCTAATGTCCTAACTCACCCTATAGGACCCTGGTACTAATGTCAGGACTAAGACAACCTCCAAAAGGAAGGACAAACAGGAGTCTCCCTCAGGCCTTAATACAAATGACAAGGAAATATAACACACAGAACTCAAACAAAATACAAAGAAGGAAAGGCTTCAAAGGAGCAATGAAAGCACCAGGAACTCCGCCGAGATCCACAAAACAGCAATCCACAAGTGAAACTGAAGCTATAAACCGCACAGCATAGTGGGAGAAGCAACTATAAATAAGGAAGGTTAAATGACCACATAAGCAACACCTGAGGCAAGGGGTGTGGCCATTACCAGAAACAACACAGATGCCAATTGATCTACAAGGAAACCTGTCAGATCAAACCACATGTTGCCAGTCTCACCGATCTCCTGCCACCTGTCACGGGAACATCTGTGACACACTCTGAATCCCAATTTTATTCATAAAGAGGGGCGTCTTAAATACTCTATGCACCAAGAAATACTGTGGCATCGGCTGAGTTTTGCACATTCACAGCTTATGTTAAGCATATTTTTTAAGAATCTCCATGTCACTATCTGCATTTAAAAAATATATTTAAAAAATCCTGCAGTTTTCATACTGGCGGCAAAGTGTTATAATGGCCTGGCAATCTCTATTCTATAGAGAACACCTCAGTCATCACTTTATGATCACAGGAAGGATTACAATGAGAGATAACACCTCTGAATAACTTAGAATCTACCACCATTCTTAATAGGTAAGGGCCACAGCTAATATAATCCCCCTTCCTGCACAATGACCTCTACATAAATCACAGACCATGTCTAGAAAGTTCATGAGCATCTCATGTCTATGTTAGCCTATGTTATCCAAAGGGTTATTAATTACCTTTAAATACCTATACTTTTCTCCTGAAATGTTTAGTTTAGCAACTACTTACATTCTCTATGTAATAAAAATTCTGGAGCATATTTTCTTTAGACTCTATGCTGTGTCATTCCTTTAATATTCCTTCTAAAAGTTTAAGAGTAAATTGCCACTGGTCTGCAATAAAGATCCATCTGGCTGTTACCAGTTGGGGGTGTGTCCCTGCCTGACAGCCTGCCACTATCCAATCAGTGCTGCCAGTGTGAGCCTGTGCAGAGAATTGTTATTACCGTATTTTTCGCCCTATAAGACGCACCGGCCCATAAGACGCACCTAGGTTTTTGGCTAGGGAAATAAGAAAAAAAATATTTTTTACCAAAAGGTGTGGTTTTGGTGGGTTTTGAACGAATGCTGTTCTGTACATGACACTATTATGGTGGATCTATATATGACGCACTGTTATGGGGGATCTGTGGATGACACTGTTATGGGGGATCTGTGGATGGCACTGTTATGGGGGATCTGTGGATGGCACTGTTATGGGGGATCTGTGGATGGCACTGTTATGGGGGGGAGCTGTGGATGGCACTGTTATGGGTGGATCTGTGGATGGCACTGTTATGGGGAGGTGTGGATGGCACCGTTATGGGGGAGCTGTGGATGGCATTGATATGGGGAGAGGGATCTGTGGATGGCACTGTTATGGGGGATCTGTGGATGACACTGCTATAATATGTGTCATCCACAGATCCCCGTATAACAATGTCCCCTAATACACCGGGCCCTGCTGCTCTGCATAGTATTTCTAAACAGCAATGCTTAAGTTCCTAATAGATTTAACTAAAGCTGCGATCTCTCATTTATTATAACTTACAAGAAATCCTCCGTAGCAGGCAGAGCGGCTGGCTGGGTCACGTCACTCACTGGCGTTGCACGCCTGCTCCGCCTGCTTCATTCATAAAGTGGGCGGAGCAGGCATGCAACGTCAGTGAGTGACGTAACCCAGCCAGCCGCTCTGCCTGCTACGGAGGATTTCTTGTAAGTTATAATAAACGAGAGATCGCAGCTTTAGTTAAATCTATTAGGAACTTAAGCATTGCTGTTTAGAAATACTATGCAGAGCAGCAGGGCCCAGTGTAAGTACAGTGACTGCACTGGGCCCGCCGTAAGTTGCCGGCCTCCAGCCCCTCCTCCTTCCCCGCTCATACATCGCAGCCTGCGATGATGGAGCACCGCAGGCTACGATGTAAATTGTCAGCATTCGCCCCATAAGACGCAGGGGCATTTTTCCCCCACTTTTGGGGGAAAAAAGTGTGTCTTATGGGGCGAAAAATACGGTATATGGAAATGCGAGTAGTTACTAAAACACACTTGTCAGGAGAGGTGATAAGTTCCCTTTAACTAAAACTAATCTTTATACCAAATATATACAGTACCTTGCAAAAGTATTCACCCCCCTTGACTTTTTTGTATTTTAATGCCTGACACCTTGGAATTAACATGGATTGATTTGGGATTTGCATCATTTAATTTACAGAACATGCCCACAACTTTGAAGATGTTTTTTTCTTTTTTTAAATTGTATAGCAAACAACAAATAGGACAAAATAACAGAAAAAGTCATTATGAATAACTATTCACCCCCCTAAAATCAATAATTTGTAGAGCCACCTTTTGCTGCAATCACAGCTCAAAGTCGCTTTGGACAAGTCTCTATGAGCTTGCCACATCTTACCACTGGGATTTTTGCCTATTACTTCGTGCAAAATTGTTCCAGCTCCATCTAGTTGGATGGTTTTCCTTTGTGAACAGCAATCTTTAAGTCTGACCACAGATTTTCTATTGGATTGAGGTCTGGGCTTTGACTAAGCCATTCCAACACATTTACTTGTTTCCCCTTAAACCACTCAAGTGTTGCTTTAGTAGTGTGTTTGGGGTCATTGTCCTGATGGAACCTCCGTCCTAGCCTCAAATCACACACAGAGTGCTACAGGTTTTGCTCAAGAATATCCCTGTATTTAGCACTATCCATCTTTCCCTCAACTCTGACCAGTTTCCAAGTCCCGGCTGCATCCCCACAGCATGATGTTACCACCACCATGTTTCACTGTGGGGATGGTGTTCTTTGGGTGATGTGATGTGTTGGCTTTGCACCAGATATAGCGTTTTCTTTGATGGCCGAAAAGTTCAATTTTAGTCTCATCAGACCAGAGCTCCTTCCTCCATACATTTTGGGAGTCTCCTGCAGGCCTTTTTTCAAACTCACAACGTGCATTTTTGTTTTTGGTTGAAAGTAATGGCTTTCTTCTGGCCACTCTGCCATAAAGCCCAACTCTATGGACCGTACGGCCTCTTGTTTTCCAGATACAGATACTCCAGTCTCTGCTGTGGAACTCTGCAGCTCCTCCAGAGTTACCTTAGATCTCTGTGCTGCCTCTCTGATTAATGTCCTCCTTGCCGGTCCATGAGTTTTGGTGGGCGGCCGTCTCTTGGCAGGTTTGCTGTTGCTGTTGTGACATGTTCTTTCCATTTGGTTGTGATAGATTTGATGGTGCTCCTGGGGATCATCAAAGATTTGGATATTTTTTTATAACCTAACCCTGACTTATATTTCTCAACAACATTGTCCCTACTTGTTTGGAGAGTTCCTTGGTCTTCATGGCAGTGTTTGGTTAGTGATGCCTCTTGCTTAGGTGTTGCAGCCTCTGGAGCCTTTCAAAAAAGGTGTATATATGTAATGACAGATCATATGACACTTAGATTGCACACAGGTAGACATCATTTTACAAATTATGTGACTTCTGAAGGTAATTGTTTACACCAGAGCTTTTTATGGGCTTCCTAACAAAGGGGGTGAATACATACTGTGGGGAGTCGCTCTGGTAGACAGCGGTGCGGGTGCAGTTTAGAGGCAAAACAAGGAGTCCAGATTGTGCAACAAACAGTGTTTTATTCACACTTGCACACCATAAATGAAAAACAGTCTCTTTGGTGACAGTTCACACACAACGGAAATAACGTGGCAAAACAAAAACAGGCCAACACAGGGTCCAGTCACCTGGGTGATTTAGGTGCGGGTTCACACCTAGCAGTCGGCCCAGCCGCAGGCGATTCCACCTTCAGGTTGCAGGGAAACACCACCTTGCTGAGCTCCGTCCTCCAGCACAGAGAACCTCACAGTCCTGTTAGCAGGCTCCAGGATAATCACCCCCAGACACAGCTGGTGGCTGTGTTTTATATCCAGCCCAAAACCAGGACTGGACCGTGGGAGTAGGCACCCACCCTACACTTTACCTACTCCCAGTAAGAGCCGGCCCGGATTAGCTTTGCAGCCAAACTAAGTAACAAAGTCTAGCAGCATAAGCTGCTGCAGACAAAAACCCGGCTCTCACCTCACCGAGGCCAGCAACCTCGGTGACACGTACCTGCCATCGCATATGATACCTTGCACCCTCTTACACACCCCCTTTGTTCAGCCCTGAGGGGTGAACACACGTGAGGCAGTGGACGCGGGACAGGGCATCTGCGTTGCCCTGCAAGCGGCCTGCCCTGTGTTCCACGGAGAATTTGAAATTTTGAAGCGATAGGAACCACCTGGTGACCCGAGCATTCCTCTCCTTGGCCTGACTCATCCATTTGAGGGGAATGGTCGGTCACCAGACGGAACCTCCTCCCTAACAGGTAGTAGCGGAGACTTTCGAGTGCCCACTTGATAGCCAGGCACTCCCTCTCCACTATACTATATCTGGACTCGGCGGGGCTGAGCTTACGGCTCAGGAAGACAACGGGATGTTCTTCCCCGTTGACCTCCTGCGACAGTACCGCACCGAGGCCTACCTCCGAGGCGTCGGTCTGTACGACAAACTCCTTGTTGAAGTCGGGTGTCACCAAAACCGGGGACCCACACAGGGCCGACTTCAACGCGGAGAAAGCCTCCTCCGCCTTCTCACTCCAGCTAACCCTCCCAGACTTTCGCCCCTTCAACAGGTCTGTCAATGGCGCTGCTATTGTGGCAAAGTGGGGCACAAACCTCATGTAGTATCCTACAATCCCCAGGAACGACTTTACCTGCCTGGTGGTGACCGGTCGGGGCCAGTTACGAATGGCCTCTACCTTAGTTACCTGAGGTTTGATGACTCCCGCCCAATAACATATCCCAGATATTTTGTCTCCTCTAACCCTATGGAGCACTTCTTTGGGTTAGCGGTAAGTCCGGCTTTCCTCAGGGCATCCACTACCGCCTGCACCTTGGGTAAATGGCTTTCCCAGTCGGTGCTGTGGATGACTACATCATCTAAGTAGGCCGAGGCGTACCGACGATGTGGTCGCAGCACTATGTCCATTAACCTTTGGAAAGTGGCGGGGCGCCATGCAGGCCAAAGGGTAACACCTTGTAGTGATACAGGCCCTGCGGGTAACAAATGCGGTTTTTCCTTAGCCGACTCCGTTAAGGGTACCTGCCAGTACCCTTTAGTGAGGTCCAGCACAGAAAAATAACGGGCTTGTCCTAAACTTTCAACAAGCTCGTCTACTCGGGGCATGGGATACGCGTCAAACTTGGATACTTCATTTAACTTGCGAAAGTCGTTGCAGAACCGCAGCGTCCCATCCGGCTTAGGTATTAGGACTATGGGACTGGCCCACTCACTTTTCGACTCCTCAATGACATCGAGCTTCAACATTAACTGCACTTCCTCCGCGATGGCCCGCCGCCGAGCCTCGGGTACCCGGTATGGTTTTAACCGGACCTTGGCCTGAGGCTCAGTGAGCGATGTCATGTCGGATGAGAGGCGTGCGGCCAGGGAGGTCGAGAACACATCCGTGTTCCGACTGAGAACTCCTGACTTCCTGAACTTGTTTGGAAGACAGGCTGTCTGCAATTTTTACCGTGGTTACGGCTTCACAGGCCTCGAACTGTGGGGCTGGACCCTTTTCACCTAGAAGCCCTGGCTGGGGCTGTGGTCGTCGGCCGCGTCCCTATCTTTCCACGGCTTAAGTAAATTCACGTGGTACACCTGCTCCGGCTTGCGCCGCCTGGCTGGTGTACCTTGTAATTCACTTCCCCTACCTTCTCGATCACCTCATAGGGGCCCTGCCACCTAGCTAGGAATTTGCTGTCAGGGTGGGTACCAGAACCAAAACCCGATCTCCCGGATTGAAGTCCCGTACCCGAGCCTGACGGTTGTACACCCTACTCTGGGCTTGTTGCGCTGCCTCCATATGCTCCCGGACCACGGGCAGCACCCTTTCCATCCGTTCCTGCATCTGGGCGACATACTCAATGACACTTTTGTGGGGGACAGGCTGTTGTTCCCATGCTTCCTTGGCGATATCCAACAGGCCCCGAGGGTGTCTGCCATAAAGCAGTTCGAAGGCGAGAACCCAGTAGAGGCCTGGGGCACCTCTCGCACTGCAAACATGAGATAGGGCAGAAGCAGATCCCAGTCCTTCCCATCTCTAGACACCACCCTCTTTAACATATTTTTTAGAGTTTGGTTAAACCTCTCCACAAGACCGTCTGTTTGCGGATGGTAAACGGACGTCCGTAACTGCTTTATACGCAACAATTTACACAGTTCCCTCATTACTTTGGACATAAAGGGGTCCCTTGGTCTGTCAGAACCTCTTTTGGCAGGCCCACACGGGAAAACATCTCCATTAACTCTTTGGCAATGAGCTTAGCTGAGGTATGTCGCAGAGGCACCGCCTCCGGATACCAGTGGCATAGTCGAGAACTACCAGAATGTGTTGGTGGCCCCTGGCAGACTTTGGTACAGGCCCAATTAAATCCATAGCGATTCGCTCAAGCGGTACTTCAATGATTGGCAGAGGTACCAGAGGACTACGGAAATGTGGCTGGGGGCTAGTTATCTGACAGGTCGGACAGGACTTACAATAATTCTCTACCTCCTTGAACACACTGGGCCAATAAAATCGCTGCAGTATGCGGTCCTGGGTTTTCTGCCACCCCAGGTGTCCCCCAAGAACATGTTGGTGGGCAAGCTCCATGACAAGCTTGCGATACGCTGTGGGCACCACCAACTGTTCAACAGGTTCGCCTCGGATTTGGTTCACCCGATACAACATATCCTGCAGAACAATAAATCGTGGGAACATTAATTCAGCCCCTGGTTTCTGGGGTTTCCCATCAATTTCAGCACATTCTCCCAGGCCCTGGTTAGGGTTTGGTCCCGGTGTTGTGCGGTCCCAAAATTTTCCCGGAGACATTGAGGTCTGCCAACTCAGGTCCTGGTGGCAAGTCCTCCGTGTCTCCCACCATTACACTCAGTGGGGTTGTCTCCCCCTCTACCGCTGGAGCAGTGGTCACCCCTACCGCCCGGCCCTTCAGACTCGGGCTCCCAGGGTTCTGGCCTTCCAGTGGTATCAGGCCACTCCACTAGGGTCACCCCTGTCTCGGGTCCCTCAGATACCTTTATTACCGGCCACAGCGCCGGAAAACCGAGGAAGTCCCTCCCAAGTATCAGTTCGTGTGGGAGTTTAGTAGCGACAGCCACCTCGTGGGTCCACCTACCAGCCGCGGTGGACAAAGTCACTAGTGCAGTGGGGTAGTCTTTCAGGTCTCCATGGATGCACAGGACCCCGACTTTACGGCCAGTATACTCCGCAGGCCGTACAAGGGCAGCCCTTACCAGGGAGACTAAACTCCCGGAGTCCAGCAGAGCCACCGCCAGAGAGTCTCCCACCTCTACCTGACACAGGTGGTTATGGTCCTGCACCTCACGGGTGCCAGTTGCGCACAGCTTCCGTGCATACAGGGAGTGACGACCCCGTAGTTCATATCCATCGGCTCATCCCGATGCGGACAGTCGGCCCTGATGTGGCCTGGCTCCTGACACCTCCAGCATACCACGGGAGGCGGACTCGCAGGGGTATATTCCGTGCAGGCCGCTCTGTCGCGGACGTCGGAACTGGGGCAGAGGCCTCCGGGGTTTGACTGACCCCTTCCCGCAAGAGTCCCCTGCAGGTTTCTGGTGGCCTCGTAGCGCTCCACCAGGTCGATCATCTCCAGGGCATTGGTGGGCGATACCTGGCCGATCCAGTGCTGGAGGGGATAAGGCAGGGCCCTCAAAAGATGTCCGCCAACAGTCGATCCAGCATGGCAGTGGGACTTAGTAGATCGGGCTGCAGCCACTTTTGCAGCCTGTGCAGCAGATCGTAGTACTGCGGCCTAGCGGGTTCAGTCGTTTTAAAGTCCCACTGGTGGACTCTTTGGGCGCGGACCAGCACGTTCACGCCCAGTCTGGCGAGGATCTCTCCTTTCACGGTGTCATAATCTGCCGCTTGGTGCGTCCGACAAGTCGAAAAACACCTGCTGGGGTCCGGAAGCCAGGAAAGGAGCGACCACCTCAGCCCACTGGTCACGGGGTAACTTTTCCCTCACGGCGACCTTCTCAAAAACCGCCAGGTACGTCTCAACGTCGTCTGCGGGGGTCATTTTGGGATCGCCGCACGGACCGCTTTCCGGGCATCATGGACGTGGTGGGACGCTCCTGCCGCCTGTAACGCCATCACATGTTGTAGCAGTAGCTGGTTAGTCTCCCGCTGCTGCACGTTAGCCTCTATGAGAGCCTTCACAGCAGCCTCCATGTTGCCAGAAACTCCTGCTTGCAGCTTTGCTGGCTTAATATATTCCATGCACTTTAGAAAAACAAAACTTCGGCGTTCACGCCAGCCTCACTGCGCATGCCCGCATCCGACACCAAATGTGGGAGTCGCTCTGGTAGACAGCGGTGCGGGTGCAGTTTAGAGGCAAAACAAGGAGTCCAGATTGTGCAACAAACAGTGTTTTATTCACACTTGCACACCATAAATGAAAAACAGTCTCTTTGGTGACAGTTCACACACAACGGAAATAACGTGGCAAAACAAAAACAGGCCAACACAGGGTCCAGTCACCTGGGTGATTTAGGTGCGGGTTCACACCTAGCAGTCGGCCCAGCCGCAGGCGATTCCACCTTCAGGTTGCAGGGAAACACCACCTTGCTGAGCTCCGTCCTCCAGCACAGAGAACCTCACAGTCCTGTTAGCAGGCTCCAGGATAATCACCCCCCAGACACAGCTGCTGGCTGTGTTTTATATCCAGCCCAAAACCAGGACTGGACCGTGGGGAGTAGGCACCCACCCTACACTTTACCTACTCCCAGTAAGAGCCGGCCCGGATTAGCTTTGCAGCCAAACTAAGTAACAAAGTCTAGCAGCATAAGCTGCTGCAGACAAAAACCCCGGCTCTCACCTCACCGAGGCCAGCAACCTCGGTGACACGTACCTGCCATCGCATATGATACCTTGCACCCTCTTACAATACGCACATGACAATTTTCTGTTTTCTATTGCTAAACAAAAGTTTTAATTATATATTTTTCTCATTTATTTCACCAACGTAGACTATTGTGTTCTGATCCATCACATAAGATTCAGATTAACAAAACACTGAGGCTGTAATGTAACAAAATACCAACAAAGTCAAGGTCGGTGAATACTTTTGCAAGGCACTGTATAAAGTTAACTCAATTAGATTTTTGATTCTATTATACAGAGGCTAGTAAAAACAAAACTTAAGTTGCTTGGCTTTTTGCTTTTTTTTTTTGTTTGCAAACTTAGAAGCATAACTTGAAGCTCCTTTATAATACTAGACACCCTTATGCGGTGGAGGGGCCTTTGGACTCACATGAACTGTTACCTCTGCACCTTGTAGAGCTATACAGCTGATTAAACAAATATTTAATGTATTTATTCGCCTTTACTTGCGTATCCCGACTGAATTGTATGATATTATTTGGGAGTCAGAAGCATTAGCATGCTATTTCATGATTCCTGCCATTAATTTGCCAATGCAGTTACCAACTCATCTGTCACACAGTTTGTAGGTGCTGAACAGCGAGGTGGTTGCAGTGAAATGTGTGAAATGTGAGATTATACAGCATGGATGTTAAAAGTAAACCAGTACACTACTGAAGTTTGCTCTGGAATGGAGCATACGCAAGGGTGCAGAATAAGTAAAGAACAATATAACTAAAGGGGTTGGCCCAGCTTAGACATTGATATATGAAAAGATAACTCCAGCTTTATGCGTTTCAAGGTGCTTTTATTGGAAATGCGGCACGTGATAATGTGACGTTTCGGCCTAGATGGCCTTTATCAAACTGTGTAACAAACGAATAGACAATAATCAATAATTGTAGGCAGTTTGAATAACCAACAACTAGTACATATTCTAGAGAAATAGCATGTATAAATGTACATCCATACATATACAAAGGTAGCAAAATAGAAAGAGCTCTATACACGTATAAGGTCATCAGAATCAATACAAACTAGCTGAAGAGCTGGTGACAGGTAGAAGAGCGGATCAAGCTAAGTCAGAGCAGTTAAGGAACCAAACAGTATGATATATGGTGGATCCCAGTAAATTAAATACTATCAATTCCATGGTAGTGTAAAGTATGGTGGATATGGTATATGGTATGAGTCAAGTTACTGTAGGGAAACTAGGAGGGTAAATATAGGGAATATGGTACATATGTGAGACCCCAATGTCCTGATGTAAGTGGGTACACTGAACAGAGTCTCATTGAGGTGCAGTATTGTGTCCGGATGAACTTACCAAAAGCCGCTGGTGGGTATGAGGTGTAGGAAGGTTGCGCTTTGAATAGAAAGAGCGTGAATCCACACGTTTGTAAGAGGAGCGCATGGTAAAGCGGTGCAGACGCCGCTATAAGGTTGAGCCGCTATAAGGTTGAGGACGTCACTACTCCGGGTGAGGGCGGAAGTGGTGCGGTCCACATTATGCGTGTCAAGCCTCGCTTCCAAGGAGGAAGCGCATGCGCAATGTGCGAGCCTCCTAAACTAACGATATGAGTCTATCCCAATGACCATATGGATTATGGGTGCAGCGGTCATAGTATGTTAGGTGGAGAAATAGTTAAGTGAGTGGAATAAAACCAAGCAGTATATCACTATAAGTGTGTGTCTACATCAAAACATGTCAGGTGTTTGGTGGATGTGTGTGATCGTGTGTGTAAAGGAATACCTACCTTTGCTACCTACCTAATGCTACCTTTGTATATGTATGGATGTACATTTATACATGCTATTTATCTAGAATATGTACCAGTTGTTGGTTATTCAAACTGCCTACAATTATTGATTATTGTCTATTCGTTTGTTACACAGTTTGATAAAGACCATCTAGGCCGAAACGTCACATTATCACGTGCCGCATTTCCAATAAAAGCACCTTGAAACGCATAAAGCTGGAGTTATCTTTTCATATACCAAACGGGGTAGGAACCCGACTCCTAGCAAATAACCAGTGTGCCAAAAAGGTTTATTTTTTGCTTAGACATTGATGTCACCTCTTGGACCTTCTCCTATCCCCAGAACAGAACCCCTAAAGTTCACAGATAGCAGCGGCGCATGGGCACCATTCTCTTTTCACCACTATAGGAGTTCCAAAAATAACTAAGCGCTGACTTGGCTATTGCCATCAGTCCTATAGCGGTGAACGTAGAGGTCACTGTGCCCCCCTGGTGTGCTCTCCATTCTCCCTTATGTGACTTCTGAAAATAGCCAAGCCAGTGTGCTCTTCTTCAATTCTGGTGCCCAGTTCTGGAGATAGGTGTGAGCCCCAGAGGTGGGACCTACACCTATATGACATGGATAGCATATCCTAGAGATATGCTATCAATGGCTGGGATAGGAATACTCCTTTAAGGAGAACAAAGCTTTAAACTAACCCTTTCATTAATTGTAGCATTCAGCTTCTCATGCGTGCGTAGGAGGAGGCAGTATATATTGAGTTTTTGCATTTATTTTTTTGCATAAAATGCTATTTTAGTAAATATGACCTATTATCAGGAGGTGGAATAGAATAAAAGAAGCGTATGTATGACCTTACAATGCTTTGTGCTTTTCTTTGTTGATTATATGCTTGTTCCTCACGAGAATCAGTATGCTGAGCGACAAAAGCATTTAGCAGTATTCACATAAAGCAGCAGGAATTTATTTCAAGGTTTTGTTTATTGACTTGATACATTTATTTACATGAAGATTACACATGAAGATCGGAGTCGCTGTTCCTATTCATCTCATGTCCTAGAAACCGCTTCATTTCTAAAAGTAAATCACATAGTCTCCTTGTGCTGAATAATAGATCACATAGCAGCTGGCAAGAAGTCATAGCTGGAAATAAATGTCTTGGTTAACTGACCATTCAATATTGAGTATTGCGGTGTAATGACAATCCCTGATCTAGTAGGACTCACATAGATAGGGAATATCTCCATGAGTAACACACAGAACTGTATTATCTGCAGGTTTAAAAATCTATAGCCAACAGGGCAAGACCTTGTTTGCTAATAGAAATGAAGTTGTAAATTGAAATGTTATTATTTTACCCACTTATATAGCATTACAATCTAAGGTTCCAGTATGTCTTTGGAGTGTGGGAAGAAACCGGAGTACTCTGAAGAAACCCACACAAACACTGGGAGAACATACAAACTTCATGCAGATGTTGTCATTGGTCGGATTGGAACCTAGAATCCCAGCTTTGCAAGGTCACCATGCTGCTCAATAATCTTAGAGTTCTGTTGGAGACAGTGAGTTATAATAATGTCTGTAAAATGCTGCAGAATTTGTCAGCGCTATATAAGTGAGTAACTAGAGTTGAGCGAACACCTAGAAGTTCGTATTCGTTGGGTTCGGACCAACTTTGTCACAGAGTTCGAGTTTGGGACCCGAACTTGACCCGAACTTGAAGCTGAACCCGAACCCCATTGAAGTCAATGGGGACCCCAACTTTGGGGCACTAAAATGGATCTAAAATAGTTATGGAAAGAGCTAGAGGGCTGCAAAAGGAAGCAAAATGGGGGTAAGAGCTGGACAAATGTGGATATGGAAATGAATTAAAATACATAAAAATTAAAAATAATAATCTTGAACTAGGAGGAGGAGGTCCATATGGAGTGGGAGTTTGAGGAGGCAGTGAATGTGGCGGTGTAGGTGGAAGTGGTGCTGGAGGAGGTAGTCAATAAAAACACAGTTTTTTTTTTTTCTTAAATTTGGGTAGACCCCAAAACATCGGGAAATATAGAAAAGAAAACAAAGAGCTGGTGCACTGGAGTAAAACAGAAGCTGGGTGAGGCCAATATACATGTCTATTCTTCACAAGGTAAGGACAAGTCCTGTAAGATCCATGCCTGGTTCATTTTCATGATCGTGAGCATGTCTACATTGGCTGTTGACAGGCGGCTGCGCTTGTCTGTGATAACACCCCCTGCCATGCTAGACACACGTTCAGAAAATACACTGGCTGGAGGGTAGGCCAGCACCTCCAAGGCATAAAGGACAAGTTCAGGCCATGTGCCCAATTTGGAGACCAAGAAGTTGAATGGGGCAGACCCATCAGTCAGTACCTGTATGCGTGTGCTCACATACTGTTCCACCATATTGCTGAAATGCAGCCTCCTGCTAAGACGTTCCATATCAGCTGGTGGTGCTGGTTCTTATGGCGTGCTAACAAAGCTTTTCAACATTTAAGCCATGCTAACCCTGTCTTCTAAAGTGCTGGAGGTGCCACAGCTGCGTTGGCGACTTCTTCCTATTTCTCTGCTTTCACATTGTGCTTCCACTGAGGCCCCAGTGTCAGGTGGGAATGCCATCAGCAGCGAGTCTACCAGCGTGCAGAATATATTTCCAAGTCAGGTATGCAGTGCAGTGGTAGTGTGAAAGAAAAAAGGGGTACAGATCACCCAACAATCTAAACGCCGCCGAATTTACAGAATATATTTCCCAGTCAGGTATGCAGTGCAGGGGTAGTTTTAAAGAAAAAAGGAGTACAGATCACCCCGCAATCTAAAAGCCCCTGAATTTACTGAATATATTTCCCAGTCAGATTTGTTTTTTCACCCACGATGTCCCAGTTGTATTTAATGATTATATTTCACTCTCAGAAATACAGTGCATGCCGCAAGCGTACTTTTAAGCAAAAATAATAAATTTGTTAGTGATGAGCGGCAGGGGCAATATTCGTATTTGTGATATTTTACGAATATTCGTTAGAATATTCGTCATATATTTGCAAATATTCATATCCGAGATTATTCTATTGATTGCAAAAAATTGGCAATTAAATATTTGCGTAATGCGAATATTCTAAAACCCGAATATATAGCACTATGGAATATAGTGCTATATATTCTTTTTTTAAGAATATTTGTCATTTTTTCCAATTTAATGTGAAAAGTCATTGGCCCAAAAGCAACTTAAGCAGGGAGGAATCATGACCTCAGATGGAAAAAAATAACGAATATTCAAAAAAAAAAAAAATTAATATAGCAATATATTCTATAGTGCTATATATTTGGGTGTTAGAATATTAGCATTTTTCGCATAACATTAAAAAAAAATTAATAATGAAGAATATTCTAATTCACTATAGACTACAATACTGCAGCCTTCTCACATATTTTACGAATATTCGTTAGAATATTCGTCATATATTTGCAAATATTCATATCCGAGATTATTCTATTGATTGCAAAAAATCGGCAATTAAATATTTGCGTAATGCGAATATTCTAAAACCCGAATATATAGCACTATGGAATATAGTGCTATATATTCTTTTTTTAAGAATATTTGTCATTTTTTCCAATTTAATGTGAAAAGTCATTGGCCCAAAAGCAACTTAAGCAGGGAGGAATCATGACCTCAGATGGAAAAAAATATTCAAAAAAAAAAATATTAATATAGCAATATATTCTATAGTGCTATATATTTGGGTGTTAGAATATTAGCATTTTTCGCATAACATTAAAAAAAATTTAATAATGAAGAATATTCCAATTCACTATAGACTACAATACTGCAGCCTTCTCACATTGGCCCACAAGCAAGAAGCAGGCAGGTATACTAAGTAATGGGTTCAGATAAAAAAAAATAACAAAAAAACAACTCAATATTCGTTTTTACGAATATGTATTGCTATATTCAAAATATTCACAAATTTTTGAAGTGCCGATATTCGCGATAAAAATTTGCAATTCGAATATTCGCGCTCAACACTAAAGTTTGTCCCCCCAGAATCTAACAGATGGATTTACTGAATTGATTACACTGTCACATATGCAGCACAGGGGTACTTTACAGAAAAAAAATGTGAATATGTCACCCCTGGGTCCCTGAACTCACAGACTGATTACCTATATAATTTTCCCTTCACCTAGCACATATGCAGTGCAGGTGCATTTAAAAAATGGGTATATGTCGCGCACTGAACTACAAGAACAACAGGATTAAAATATTGTTCCTTGAAAATTATTGTCCTTGGCAATATTGTCACTTGCACAAAATGGCCGCCGATGCCCAACTAACTAACATAAGGATTAAAACTTATTTTTCTGTGTCAATGGGCTCAGGGCAGGGTACAAAAATGTTGCATTGCACCCACAAAAAAAAAATCGCTGTAGATCGCAGACTTAACACCAAGCTCTGATATCAGATTCTTTCCTAATCTCTCCTTCACAGCAGAAGCATCGTATCCCTACACTAGTAAGAGCTGACGTGATGTGCGGCGCTACGTGACTCCAACTTATATAGAGGCTTGGTCACATGCTGGACTGGCCAATCGCAGCCATGCCTTTAGGCACACATCTTAAACACTTGTTGATTGGCTGCAATGCAGCCTTTCAACATGCTTTATTAAACTGCCGAACAACGAACTCGAACCCGAACTTGCAAGGAAATGTTCGCGTTTGAGTCCGGGTACAAAAACCCCTAAAGTCCGGTACGAACCCGAACTTTACAGTTCTGGTTCGCTCAACACTATGAGTAACAAATAAATGAACAGTTTTCGGTAAGTTATGAAATGAAAACATTAGGACAGATTAATTAAGACTCTCGGATCAGGAACTCTGGTGCAAGCATTGGGAGCTACGGATATAGAAAATGTACCAAAATGGCAGGAGAAACGCTCCGTCCTGGATATCAGCTTCAGGTCAAGGCTACTGAAAGATAAGAACTGCTACAGGGTTCTGGAACAGAATCCCACCAATGAGTTTAGGAAAGAACTCAAAACATTATTGGATGAAGCTCTCGACCTGAAGCTGATATCCAGGACGGAACATCAATTTCTGTTACCCGCTCATCCCCAGTTGGCGTGTTTTTATGCACTCCCAAAGATACACAAGGGGACGTTGCCCCTGAAGGGCAGACCCATAGTTTCCGGTATGGGTAATTTAACACACCATCTGGGGATCTATGTTGACAAGCCTGGATGTGGAGGCTTTGTACAGCAGCATTCCACATGATAAAGGCTGTGAGAAAGTAGCTCAGTTCCTAGTGGAAAGAGGTGAACAATTCTACCCCCACAATCGGTTCCTGTTGTCCCTTCTTGAATTCATCCTTACAAAAAATGTCTTCCTTTTTGATAGGAAGATTTACCACCAGCTCAGGGAAGTGGCCATGGGGAGCCCCTGTGCACCCAGTTTTGCCAATCTCTACCTGGGCTGGTGGGAATGGAACGTGGTCTTCGGTGAGGCAGCCACTGACGAATCTGAACACATCATAATGTGGATTTGCTTCATCGATGATGTGCTGATTTTGTGGAAGGGGAGTGAAGAACAATTCCACAATTTTGTCAGCACATTGAATGTCAACGATCTTGGCCTCTTCTTCACTGCCGAAATCCAAAAGGAAGAGATCACATTTTTGGACCTTAAGATTAGTAAGGGATCGGATGGTAATATCACCAGTAACATTTATCGTAAACCAACAGCAACCAACACCCTGCTGCATTGGACCAGCTGGCGTCCACCCCCTCTAAAAAGTGGAATACCAAGAGGCCAATATCTAAGGGTACGACGGAATTGTAGTTCCTTGGACAAATACCACACAGCGGCCCTTGACCTTTGTAATAAAATTGTGTCAAGGGGATATCCGGCTAAGGTATTCCGCGATGCCCATCACCACTCCCTCAGTCAAAACAGGGACACTTTGTTAATCCCTAAACCTAAAATAGGAGATGGAAATACGGCCCGTATCATCGCCACTTTTGACAATGCACACGCGGAAGTGCGCCAGATCCTGAACACATTTTGGGGTATTCTCGAAGCGGACCCGGACATTGGACCACTGGTGGGTGACGCACCGGCCATTACTTACAGGCGGGGTCGCAACCTTCGTGACCGCCTAGTCCACAGCCTTTTTCAAACACCTAGGACCACCACCTGGTTAAGTAATATACCCCCAGGTACGTACAGATGTAGCACCTGTGTGGCATGTAGATTTATTCTACCAGGGAGACGTTTCACATGCACCAATACCGGGAAAACCTTTGAAATTCGGTCTTTTGCTAACTGCAAGACAACCGGATTGATTTATTTGATGACATGCAAGTGTGGTATCCAATATGTTGGAAAAACCACCCACGAATTTAGACGACGTATTGGAGAACATGTCGGAGATGTTAGGAATGAGAGAGACACTCCTATCGCCAAACATGTCATATCATGCCATAATGCTGATCCTGACGTCCTGAGGTTTCAGAGTATTGAGGTGGTCAAACCCTCACCACGCGGGGGTGATTTTGATAAGCTGGTCCTTAAAAAAGAGGCAGCATGGATATTTAGATTGGGTACTGTAAATTGTGAGCAGCCATGTAAAACCTAAAGGTACTCGTTGGAATTTGGGCCCCTTTGCGCATCTTAGCTGCAAAAAAGTGTCACTCATGTGGTATCGCCGTACTCAGGAGAAGTAGGGCAATGTGTTTTGGGGTGTATTTTTACATATACCTATGCTGGGTGAGAGAAATATCTCTGTAAAATGTCAACTTTGTGTAAAAAAATTTAAAAAGTTGTCGTTTACAGAGATATTTCTCACACAAAGTATGGGTATATATAAAAATACACCCCTAAACACATTGCCCTACTTCTCCTGAGTACGGCGATACCATGAGTGACACTTTTTGCAGCCTGGGTGCGCAAAGGGGCCCTAAAACCAATGAGTACCTTTAGGATTTCACAGGCCATTTTTACGCATTTGGATTCCAGACTTCTTCTAACGCTTTAGGGGCCCCTAAAATGCCAGGGCAGTATAAATACCCCACATGTGACCCCATTTTAGAAAGAAGACACCCCAAGGTATTCCGTGAGGGGTATGGTGAGTTCATGTAAAATTTTATTTTTGTCACAAGTTAGTGGAATATGAGACTTTGTAAAAAAAAAAAAAAAAAATATCAATTTCCGCTAACTTGTGCCAAAAAAAAATTTCTGTGAACTCGCCATGACCCTCACGGAATACCTTGGGGTGTCTTCTTTCCAAAATGGGGTCACTTGTGGGGTATTTCTACTGCCCTGGCATTTTAGGGGCCCTAAAGCGTGAGAAGAAAAATGCGGAAAAATGCCCTGTGAAATCCTAAAGGTACTCATTGGAATTAGGACCAATTGTGCATCTTGGCTGCAAAAAGTGTCACACATGTGGTATCACCGTACTCAGGAGAAGTAGGGCAATGTGTTTTGGGTGTATTTTACATATACCCATGCTGGGTGAGAGAAATATCTCTGTAAATGACAACTTTTAAAACAAATTTATACAAAGTTGTCAGTTTACAGAGATATTTCTCTCACCCAGCATGGGTATATGTAAAAATACACCCCAAAACACATTGCCCTACTTCTCCTGAGTACGGCGATACCACATGAGTGACACTTTTTTGCTGCCTGGGTGCGCAAAGGGGCCCTAATTCTAATGAGTACTGCGTGCGCGCGCGTTCATGTGAAATCTCGGGTCTCACGAGATGACGCCGATAGGCGGCAGTGAGACCTGAGAGAGCCGCCGCGCTGACGCCCATCAGCATTAGCGTGGCGGCAAGTGGTTAAACCCACAGGACTCAATGATCAAATTTCCTTTGTTTGTTTCATTGACTAGTGGGAATAATAGAGTACCCTTGGCCATGTCTATAATATCACATGTCACTTAGTTTTGTTCACATTAGCTCTGCAATTGCACTATGGAGGTCTGGTTACAACCTTCTCATGTATCTCTATAATTTACCAGCAATCATCCTTGCTTATCTGATGTCATACCAACATTTTATAACATCCATGACCCACATCAGTATCATAGGGAATCAGATGGGGCATTTTATACACCATGGCTCTACCCCCATGCCTGACCCCCGTAATGTGATTGGTCTCTCCTCCCTATCTGGGCCGGGCATAAGCCTTATATTTTGTATTTCCCGACACGCGCGTCACGGCCATCCTAGTGCCGGACGCAACCTCTCAATACCTGGAGAGGCCAGCGCTCCTCCATTGCATCATTATATGCGGGCGTCTTCTATCCAGGTGGATAGAACACTGTCCTTCTCACACGTGGCAAACAAGAGCTCCTGCAAATCACGCAGGATTAGCTCAGACTCCAGTAGCCCGTAGCGCACACTGTTATGTGCGCTATGTTTGAATACCCTCTATTGTAAACAACTAGTGCCGCGCTCCACTGTTAATGCTCCTGATGATCCACCTCCAGTGGTGAAACGCGTTGAGCTAGACGGCAGCGCATGAGGCGGCAGCTCATCTATTTAATAGCAGCAGCACAGGGGGAACCTTCCCCAGTGCCTCAGGCTGCTAATTACTAATAAGGGCTACCTTTTTCATCGTGGGACATACACCCTCTACATTTGAAGTGGCTACTCATCCTGCCACTTTAGTGTATGGTCCCGCTTGTACTGTGTTTTCAGTCCTCTAGTTACAATCATTCCACATCACGTATTCCCAAACATCCATAAGGGAATCACGGTAACTGGAGGTATCACAGCCTGGGATATGATTGGGCCTCCTGTCCAGTGTATGGTTTTAGTGTATATCAAATAAATAAAGTGTTTTTAGTATCCAGTTTAGGCAGTGGTTACATAGAGGTGTAAACCACATTGTAATCATGCCAAACATATTATTAAGTTGTCCTCTTTCATAAATTTGACGCGGACACAAAGATAGACTTATATTGCACAAAAACAACCAGAAATTATAAATAATTTTTTTGTATAGAAATATATGTTTAAAAAAAATGTAGTTCAGGTGTTTTAACTGAATATTTTTCCGTAGGAAGTCCTTCATATTCCCTGGTGAATTATCTTTTTTGTTGCTCTGTATTCATTGTAGTGCCAAAATGTGTTTAAGCTGTTGCCCAGAATCATTTTTCAATTGGATGCAGGTGATGCATTATGCTAAAGTCCTGGTTTAACCTGTTAATGACTTACTGTTAGCACGTCAACCAACACTGATAGAACTATAGTGGTACTCACAAGAGTTTAACAGTCAAACTGAATGTTAGGGCTAATGCATATGACCATATGTATTTTGTGTTCCCCAAAACACATTTGTATTTTTCATGGATCCATTGTAACAATGCTTGTCTGCAAAACAGACATGTTCTATTTTTTTTTTGTGGAAAGGAGATGCGGACATACAGACACAGAATACACATGGAGTAATTCCGTTTTCTTTATTCAAGCCCAATTGGTCAATGGTTCTGTATACGGACCTGTAAAAAAACGGAATGGAAACTGAAAAAAAAAAAAAAACGTTTGTGTGCATGAGCTCTTATAGGAATGCTCTTTTCTCTACTATATTCTTTTTTAACCAATTAATTTCCACCAGGCAAAAACAGCTTAAATAACATCCTAGCGTATGCTCTTCATTTACCATAAGCAGGGCTTGCATTAGGCATGTGAAGTGCCATGCATGAGCCATGCATTTCTGACGTGGCTTGCACTTAAGCCTTTTGACTACTACACATACTAATTGTATAACAGTTTTACTTACATTTATTTCATTTAATATATTAACTAGTGGTATTGGATCATTTTATGTTAGGAGCTATTATTTGGTTACTGTACAGTATGTTGAAATTATTTGAGCAGTGTATGGTATTATTGTATATGGTCAACATATGGCACTGATATTTGTCCGTCATACTGTAGAGATGAGTGAATTGATTTAAACTAATTCAATTTGTTATGAATTCCCATAAATATTTGGATTCTAGAGAACCTGAAACATTTGCAATTCATATGGGATAAATTGCGTAAAATGCATACCACCATTATACACATCAAAAGATGGAGAAGGAGGCATCTGTCGCCAAAAAAAAAGATAATTTTTTGACCATTTTTAATTATAAAAAATCCAATGGTGCATTGTGTTATTAAACAGGCTTTTTGTTACCACCAGTTCCTGTCCAAGTAACCATAGCCATATTTATCACTGTCACTTTGAATTTACTAAAAATGCTATTGATATAAAAGATCTTGAAAGGGGTCAGATACAGTCCTAGGAGACACCAGAATATTGTACACCACTTTTAAGGGCTATAGGTGCACATTCGATTGCGGTCAAATTTATTCTGGCCAAATCGATTCTGACTACTTATTCATGCAAAGTGGACCAGAAATGAATAAATTAAAAAATTGCTTAGAAGAAATATTTCTACAGTATGTCTTATTTGCCCTTGTGAGGTACAGTTATTCGCTGTAAAACCCTTTTTGCCATGTATTGGTTGTAAAATAAAAATATATATGCCCATGTGTGGTGCGGTGATATATTCTAAAGCCCAGTTTGCCTTGTATTAGGCCTCTTTCACACTGGTGTTTTATCTTTCCATCCTAGAGTTCCATCGTCGGGGCTCTAGGACGGAAAGATACTGATCAGGATTATCCCAATACATCCTGAATGGAGAGAAAAACGTTCAGGATGCATCAGGATGTCTTCAGTTCAGTACTGAGACGTTTTTTGGCCGTAGCAAAATCAGCAGCATGCTCCGTATCTTGCTCCGGCCAAAAATCCTGAAGGCATGCCGGAAGGACGGATCCGGAATTAATGCCCATTGAAAAGCATTAATCCGGATCCGGCTTTAGGATAAACATTGTTTCGGCGCATTGCCGGATCCAACGTTTAGCTTTTGTGAATTGTTACCATGGCAGCCAGGACGCTTAATTCCCGGCTGCCATGGTAAAGTGTAGTGGGGAGGCAGGGGAGAAGTATACTTACCCTCCGTGCGGCTCCCAAGTCCCGGGGCACTCCACAATAACGTCAGAGCGCCCCATGAGCATGGATCACATGATTGCATGGATCACGTGATCCATGCGCGTGGGGCGCTCTGACGTCATTGTGGAGTGCCCCGGGAGCCACACGGACTGTAAGTGTCTGCTCCCCTTGCTCCCCACTACTTACTATGGCAACCAGGACTTTAGTAGCATCCTGGCTGCCATAGTAGCACTGAAAGCATTTTGAAGACTGATTAGTCTTCAAATGCTTTCAGTTGTCTTGCGTTGTGACGGATCCGGCGGGAATTTTCCAGTGACGGAAGTGCACGCTGGATACTCACAACGCATGTGTAAAAGAGGCCTTAGTGGCAAAGTAAAAATATATTCACCGTTCTGCGTTGTATTTATCTGTTTAAAAGCCTTTTGTGTTGTGTAAAAGTGGAAAAAATTAGGGCCCATTTCCCGTTCTGCGGTGCAGTGATATATTCTAAAGCCCAATTTGCTGTGGATTAGTGGCGAAATAAAAATATATTCGCTGTTCATCATTGCACTTATCACAGTGTTCTATACCACTATAAAGACTCTCTGAAGCCAGGAAATAGACATTTTTTAACACATTTTGGACAGAATTTGGACAGGACTCAATTTTTCCCAAATAATTTGGCGAACTGACGAATCCAATTTTTGAAAAATTCGCTCATCTCTAATAACAACCCTCCGGCCATTGACAGTGTACAGTACAGCATTGTAAGCAGTGGCTGTATTTTTATGACATGACTTGCAAGTAGGATTATTTATCTTCAGCTCCTCTCCACAAATGCTGGAGTTCAGTAATTGGGCAGATTAGGGAGCTTCTGGCAATACGACTCTCTAATGCATCAGTCAAGGGTCGCTAAAGGTAAATCTTCCCTTTAAAACAAAAGTTTTTCATTATAATATATTTCAAAGTGAAGCACATTGTAATAAATGATCTCTGCCAGCAGATGGGGCTTGGTAACACCAGGCACTGCCATCTGTTAACACTGAAGCATAGTCATTGGAATTGGCAGATATCAGCTTGCGTGTTGGAGCCAAGGAACCCTGGACATGCAGCCAAAGTTAAATATTTCATTTTGGGTGCATATAAAATGTAAAATCTAGCTCTTACGATGCATTGTCCATTCATAAAATCTATTTAATCAGCTGATAATGAGAAAAAAGTTACTTAACCCCTTTGGAATCAAACAGCCATTTGTCTTCAGGACTGCACAGTTTTATTTTCATTTTATTGTTAAAATTCTTATTTACAATATTATATATGTCAAGGAATTTTATCTTTTCTTTTCTTACAACATATGGATATCAAATAATTATAGTTGTCGCTATTCTTTTTAGGACTATTATTTTTGGTCATTCCTGGGGCCCTTTGTATGGACCCTGGTTGTCTCCATTGTGACACCAGCTCTATTGATCACTGTTACAATGGGGAGTACATGGGAAGCTAGTTTAACTTCAGAGTGTAAGATGGGGCTTAAAGGGGCACTCCACTTAAATGAAAAAGTAACCCAAAGCAATAAATATTTGAAGTATTTTTTTGTAAAAAAAAAAAAAAAAAACATTTAAAAACTCAATTTTTTTCACAACTTCTTGCCACAAAACTGCCTATGCATGAAGTAGTCACTTTCCATTAGGACGTAAATGAATGTCAACTGATTTCTGCAGGGACAGCGGTACAGGAGCTCCTCCTCATCATGGGTACAGGCCGTCACGGCCATTTTGATTGAATATAACTTGACAAATCTTGTGCTCTTTGTCATCACAACTGATGATGTCACTGCACCTACTGACGTTGAGACGTCACACATTATCACGTTCGAGATTTGGCACGTTTTCTTTAATCAAGATGGCCGCAACGGCCTCTTCGTGATCAAATAGATGAGTTGAGTATGTTATTTTTGAAACCGTCATTTCAGGAAAATTGATTTGTTACCACGAAACACGAGAAAATTCGGCTTTGTGATAAATCAAATTTTTCTTGAAATTCGGATCAAAGTCTACTTCGTAAACTTTGATTCGATTAAGACTAAAGATAATATCTTTAAAAAAAAAAAGCTAGAAACAGGCTTATACCTCACATGGATCCAGAGATGTCCTCATTCATTGATCTAATTGCTCTGCTAGATTTTCATCAGTTTAGCAGCTTAGGGTGTTTGTCCTTCTGCAGCTCTCATCCTTTAACTGTCACAGCTTCTAACAGTAGATATGGCTAGTGGCAGGTAAAGGATGGAACTGAGCATGTGTGAAGACGTCTGTAAGAGGATGTGTACATTACTATACAGGGTAAATGTGTAGCTAGTTACTTTTGTAAATTAAAAAGTAACTAGCTTTTCATGTTAAATTATATTAAAATAACTTTCAATGGTGGCACAACCTCTTTAACTCCATAGATGTATTCTAAAATATTATGTAAATAATCAGAGGTCCATGGCTTTTGGTCCCCTAGGGGGACAAACATTCAAACTAAGTTGTTATTAAATGAAATTTAATAAAATAAAAAGTCTACCCTTCACATAAAAAAATCGAATGCATATACAGTATTGTGCTGCCATAAGCCATGCAAAAAATGTGACACATTAATTAAATCATTTTAGTTGCAAATTGTGGAATCTCCTATAAACAAAAAAATAAATAAATATGCACACAAAAATGATGCCAAAAATATGAAAACTCAAGCCCCCTTATGGCAACATATAAAAAAAGATTGGTTCTAAAAGTCCCAAATAGGCTAATTGGAGGATGTTCCCACATACACATTTCCAACGAATGAGCCCTAGAAACCTCAGGAATGATAACTGGAGGTGGAACACCTACAAACTACATGAAGGATGTGTGGGAAAGTGCATGTTTTGGATAGCACTACCAGGAAACATTAGTGGCAAATCTGCTTACTCCATTTATGTTCGCTAGAGATGAGCGAATCTGAAGTTGAAGAAGTGGAAATCGATTCGAATTTCAGTAAAAATTCTATTTGCACCAAAGCAGAATTTCCTCACGCTTCGGGGTAACAAATTGCATTTTAAAATGGCTGCTGCATTTGTTAGGACATGGAGCAAGGAATGAGGGATCACCCACAAAGCCATGCATACAGCCAATCAGCAGCCAGACAGCCCTGTAATGTAACAGCCCTATAAATAGCCTCAGCCATCTTGGATTCAGCCATTTTCCAGTGTACTTAGTGCAGGTAGAGATGTAAGCAGGAGCTAGGGACTGGAGCAGGACCTGAACCAGCAGGTAGTGGCATACTTGTACAGCACCATGCCACCCCACATTGAAGATCCGCTGGAATACTGAGCAGCCAATCTGGATTTTTGGCCGCAACTGGCAGAATTAGCCCTGGAAAAGCTGTCCTGCCCATATAGTAGTGTGGCATCAGAGCTGGTATTTAGTGCTGCTGGGGTCATAGTTACCCCAAGAAAAACTCGCCTTTCCACCCAAAATGTAGAGAAACTCACGTTTGTCAAGATGAATCAGTCGTGGATCAGCCAGGATTTCCACCCACCAATGCCTGATGCAACAAACTAGATCCATGGTGCCAAAACAGACCGGTTTCTTCTGGCTACCTGCCTCAGTTGCTATTCTGATGCTGCCACCTGCCTGATGCCATACATCTGATGCCAAAAGCTCCTTCTTTCACCCACCATCTTCATATGGTAATGGTATTGCCACCCACCTCCCCACTCTGTCACGGGTCTCTCTTTGGTCTCCTGATGCTGCTGCCACCTCCACACTATGTCACCTTGCCACTGATGCTGCTTCCACCTCCACACTATGTCACCTTGCCACTGTGTTTTCCTGATGCTTCTACTACCTCAACATTATGTCACCTTGCCACTCTATGGCCTCCTGATGCTACTGTTGCCACCTCCACACTGTCATTGTGCCTCCCTGTGGTCTCCTCCTGATGCTGCTGCCGCCGCCTCCACACTCTGTCATTGTGCCACTCTGTAGCCTCCTGATGATGCTGCTGCCACCTCCACACTGTCATTGCGCCACCCTGTGGCCTCCTCATGCTGCTGCTGCCACCTCCCCACTGTCATTGTGCCACCCTGTGGCCTTATACTGATACTGCTACCGCCACCTCCACACTCTTTCATTGTGCCTCTCTGTGACCTTCTGATGCTTCTGCCACCTCCTCACTGTCATTGTCCCACCCTGTGGCCTCCTCCAGATGATGCTGCCTCCACCTCCATACTCTGTCATTGTGCCACTCTGTGGCCTCCTGATGCTGCTGCCATCTTCACACTGTCATTGGGCCACTCTGTGGTCTCCTCATGCTGTTCCCACCCTCCCCACTTCAAAACTAGTCCACTAATTTGGCTTTTGGCCTGGCTGACATAATCATTTATTTGACCCTTCTTGAGATCTGTCAGAAGGAAGGAAAAATGAGATGCACAATGGATCCTGTCTATATAACAACTGTAAGGCCTGCATGGCATGGTCCCTATTTTGCATCAAAATTGGCTTATGTTTTGGTAGCCATAAGCAGGAGTGGGTACAAAACAGAGAAGACATGCAAATATTCCATTCACATGTCATCTCTGTTTTGGATCCACTCCTGTTTTTTTTTTGGCTTTAGCAATACTGATGAATTACAGACCCAAATGGTGACCGAGTGAAGGAGGATGCTCCACAAACATGATCCTTTTTTTGGGGGTTATTGTTCTGACGGATCAGAGAAAGGGAAAAATAATCTGTGACGTCAACACAAACTTGTCGGGGGGATGGGCTCTACTTGTATAAGCGTTATAAAGAACAGGTTCTGTAGACATTAATGTAGAATCAGTTGCCGACGGTGTAAAAGGATTGTGCTTCTTCTTGACTCTAACATTAACCTGTAAGGCTGAGTTCACACTTGAGTTATTTGGTCAGTTTTGTCCCCGTAACTGTCCAAATAAGTAAAGTGTGCAGTGATTCTAAGAGCGACGCCTATCATCTGCATGTCATACTGACTCACAGTATTGTTTCACTACCACACAGTAGGTTATGCATGTTACTGCAAGGCACAGTGTTCTACACCCCTATAAAGGCTCTCTGCCATTTTATTTGCCACAAATAAATTCAGATCAAACCCAAGGATCGAATTTTTGAGAAAGTGTCTTATCTCTAATGTCCGCATAATCAGGCAGATTTGCTAAGTGACAATCCTTTAGTAACTATAATGTTAGCCATTTTAGTTGTCAACCAGCTTGTCCCCAATCATTAAAGGTGTTTTCAGAGGTTGTTTTTTATACTGATGTATAAACCTGGGACCCCTGCCGATTAGCTATTTGAGTAGGCACCAACTCAATAGTGATGTGGACTTCTCACAGCTTTCCCTAGACCATCTTACATCACTTTCATCGGTCACATGGCCTAGGCGCAGCCCATCCGCATAGAAGAGAAAAGGGCTGAGCTGCGATATCAAGCATAGCCACTATCAAATGGATGGTGCTGTGCTTGGTGAGCAGGTAGAAGGCCATGACACTACTGCGAGCATCACTGCCTTATCAAACAGTTGATTGGCGGACGTCCCTGGTGTCGGACCCTCTCTAATCGGATACTGATGACCTAGCCTGAGGATAGGTAATTAGTATAAAGAGCTTAGAAGACCTTTTTAATCATTACGTGGATTTTCTGGTATTTTTATATTCAAGACTACAGAAATTTACCACCTATAGGGGTCACCTTTGCTGAATCCTAATTATGGCTCTTGATACTCACTTACCCCCAGGAATTGAGTAGAGCAGAATTACATGACAACCGAACCATGGTAACAAAAAAAAAGTTATAAGAAGCATATATCAGATTGAGAGGCAAATACAGAATAATAAACTCAGCGAAAGATGACAGAAAAATGAATGAAGATGGCAGAGGATGAGGAAGATGATCTCCAGCAATTAAAAAGACAGCAAATGAATACAGGTGGAGAGTGATAAGTGTAGGTAAGAGGAATAAAACCTAGCTGAAACTGACCCTGACTTTGTAAGTCTAAAGAAATGGTAGAAAAATAAAATTCCAAACAAGAAATTGAAAACTGACAACAATAAGGCCGTAGATCGACAAATCCAAGGATGCACTGAAACAAAGATAATGCACTAGGATTCAAGACTCTGGAAACAACTACACAAAGTGTTAACTATACCTGCAAAGAGGAACAGAAAACCAAGACATAACAATGAAAAAGACCTCCCTGCAAACACCTCACCAAGTAAGTTGATATCGGATTCAGATTCTGTTGTATGGCAGCTGCATAGCAACTGCCTCAAAGCTAGTGAAAAACAGACAAAATATCCCCATTGCTAAAAGAGTTTTTTTGGGAGTTGTATACTATACTGATGACTAGAGATGAGCAAAGTTTTGAAAAATTTGATTCAGCAATTTGCCAAAGTTTGACAAGAAATTAGATTTTTTAATCAATTAATTTGTCACGAATCGTTATAAATCAGGCATACCCAGCCCAATCTGCCTAAAAGTAACATCGCCATAGTACCGTAACTCTACAGCTAACAGAACGGATTAACTATGAATATTGGTGCACTGCACACTTACGTATATGGCGATAAATTAGACCTGTCTGTAATACTGTCGACAAAGTAACTCCACAGCTAACATAATGGATTAGCTATGTAGCTAACATAATGGTTTAGCACTCTCATACACTCTCCCTCCACTCTCCATTTCACTCTCCCTGCAGTCTCCCTGCACTCTCCCTCTCTAATATTGCCCTATACTCTCTGTTATGAGTTTGCAGCAACAATGTCCCTAGTGCATTAACATCTTGTTACATCACTCCCTATGCTCAGCTCACAGGAAAATGGCGGTGACCGCATGGGATCAGGGTTTTATATTACTCTGCCTAGCTATGACCTCTAAATTTACTGGCTGCACAGCATTATGGGTGATCTCACATTCCTGGGCTTGTCTCCTCTATACTTGCTCTTGCTTTTTAACACATGCAGATGCTATTTTAGGAAATTCGATTTGTTAAAATTTGGTTTTGTTAAGAATCAAAGTTTTCCTAAACTTCAGATCGAATTCAACTTTACATGCTTCGCTTTGCTGAACACTCCTCTGGATAGGTCACCAGTATCTGGTCAGTGGGGGTCCAATCACCTATATGAGAAGGCACCGGCTCTTAAAATAGCACGGAAGCCTTTTCTCAGCAAACCAAGCGCAACGTTTTACGTTGTATGGTGGCTCTGTTTGGTTTCACAGCTCAGCCCCATTCACTTCAATAGGACTGAACTGCACCTAGGTCATGCCACTGATTAATGTGACATCACATAGCCTAGAAAAAGCTGGAGAAGGCCACGGTGCTACTCTGAGCATCGGTGCCTTCTCAAACAGCTAATCGGCAGTGGCCCTGGCTGTCGGAACCCCACCGATCAGATACTGATGAACTATCCAGAGGATAGGTCATCAGTATAAAACTCCTGGAAAACCCCTCCAGGAGTGCTGATTGAGAATGACATAGAGGATGGAACCACCATTTGGTCTATTTTAAGTAGGGTCATAAAAGTTAAAGACCCAGGACCCCCTTTAGGCTTTTTTTTCTATTTAAAGAAATCTTGTTAGCACATGTCATGGTCCTTCACACTGACCATGAAAACTTTACTTTCTGTTCTCTATGTAAAGCATAAAGTAAACTGTTAATGTGTTTCATATCCTCCTAATTGGATCTATAGTTAGAGCTAAGTGGGACAAGTGTACAGAAAAGATTCCTAGATTTCCAGCTCACACAATTAATTTTTGTAATGTTGCTCTGAAAATGGGAACTGTTTTAACAGCAATTAGTCGTCTTATAGTGATTTATTACTTCAGAAGGTTTGACAGTCATGTGTGCTTTGATGCTTTACAAGTCTGTATAGCTTCATTAGGACGAGGGTGTTAAGCATTGTGGGCTAATGATGGAGATCGCATCTGCACTCTGTAGGATCAAGTGCTGAAAACTGACATTTTAGCTTGTAAATGCAGATTTAACCCCTTAAGGATGCAGTCTAGTTTGGTAACTTAAGCAGCAATTCTTTTTTTTTTTTTTACTCTGCATTTCAAAACTCATTATTATAATGACTATTTTTTTCTGTCAATATAGCCGTATGAGGGCTTGTTTTATGTGGCTCAAGTAGTAATTTTTAGCAGCCCTAGGACAGGATATATCAGTGGAATTTTACAATTTTTTAAATATTTTTTGGAGTCACCATTTGTAAAAATAACTCAATTCTACCAAGGTTTTTAGAGTTATTTGTGTGCAATGGTATTCACAGATGGGTAATACTGTCATTTTAACTTTATTCTGTGGGTCTGTATGATATGGAGATACCAGATTTTCTTTGTGCTGCCATATTCTGACCGCCATATAACCTATTTATTTTTCTGCTGATAGAGTTCCCTGTTGTTTTGCAGGGTGATCTAAAGTTTTTATTGATAGCATTTTGGGATAACATTGACCTTTTGATCTATTATTATTATAAAAAAAAAATTATTATTGTTTTATTTTATTTTTTTTTTCCATCCAAAATGCCAGCCTTGTGCTGTTTTTGGTGTTTTTATAGTTTTTTAGGCTTTTTTTAAACAAATACTGTGTTTTGCTACGTGTTTTTATGGCTTTTTTCAATCCAATACAAACTTATTCTAATTCTTATTTCACTTCCTTTGCAGACCAAAAAGGCAATGAAAAAAAAAACAAAAAAAAAAAAAAACACACACATTGCTGCTTGCTTATTTTTAAGTGTCCAAAAAAAAACTAATGGATATCAATGGATTACCAGTAAAGGAGGCAAAGAAAAAAAAAAGACCTCCACACCAAGATGATACTGTGATTTCAAAAAATGTCACTGTTCCAAAAAACACAATGTAAGACCTAAAAAAGCCACAAGAACTATATTTAAAAAAATCAGACCAAAAACACAAAAAAACAAACTAAAAAAAAAACATAAATTCCCCTAAAATAGTAGAATTATATTGTAAATATCGTTTTATCAGCGGTGATCAGATCTGTAGTCTGTAGTAAATAAAGATGATGATCCAATTTAATTGAATTGATAATTGCACTTAAAACTTCATTCCTTGATTAGGTCACGGGTAGGGTATTAACTTTCTGCATAAATTTGCCTTCAGACTCCTTTTTCTCACTTGGTAATCTAAGGTTCTTAATGAATGTAGTTACCCTGAGGTTTTTTATGATGTGGTCATTAATGTGGAAATGTGCTGTCATGGGAACATCTGCTTTACATTTGATGACAATTAATCGAAAATCTTTATGTAATGTCCTAATATGGCGTATTTAAGACATAATTATTGGATGCTGGAACTGATGTTTTTTTATGTTGTGATTGCATTTGTAATTTGTTTAGTAAAAGTAAACAATCAATATATGGATTTGTCACACATCATATATGTGTGCCTTATCCTCCACTATAATTAGGATCTGTGCACATAAACATGTGTAATCTTATATTGTATATTAGGGTGACTGACAGGAAGAGCTGACAAAAGGAAGAGGATATACTTCTGGGGGAATGTGAGATATAACAAGAGCAAATATTGCTGAAAAGACCACAAAATGCAGTTGGTATATATATTTACTTATTCACCAAGTGGTGCATCTGTATTCCCACCTCCACGTCCCCCCACTGCATAATATACCCTGTTAAAGAATATTGTGTTATCTGGTGTTATATGCCACTACTAGAGATGAGCGAATTTTTTAAAAATTCGATTAGGCTGGTTTGACAAATTTTCCAGAAAAATTTGCTTCGATACAAATTTATTTGTTGTGAATCTAGTTAAAAAACGGCTATTTTGAGGCTGCAGCGAGACTTAATAGGGGTGTAGAACACTGTGCCGTGCAGTAACACACATAGGGAGTCTGCTGTGGTAGTGAAATAATACTGTGAGTCAGTTTGACATGCAGATGACAGGCGTTGCTCTTAGAATAAAACAATATATAAAAGTCTCTGATACGTTGCAGATCCAAAGTGGCATGGGTAAATGTCACTTAATAAATATAGTCTTTAGAAATAGGATCGCGCTGAACACACTTATATATATCTCCCAATGGCCACACACAGGGTTAATTATCCTCCAAAAACCGAACATTCAAAATTAACAGATCCACTTTACTTCAGTTCACCATAGAATCCTGTAAGGTGTCAGCGGATCACATCGTCTTCCTCATCGTCCTGCGGCTCCTCTAGCTGCTTTTGCTCCTCCTGCTCCTCCTTTCCTGTCACCTATGTAGAAAAACCACCCATTTCACTACACATTGCTTGTGGTCCAATGTCCTCCTCCTCCTTCTCCTCCTCCAGTTCAGTCCCCACAGGGCTCATGTGGGCGTGAGATCTAGGCACCATGTCTCCAGTCCCCTGACCAGTCATTGTTACCACCATCTGTTCCAGGACATGAAGCAATGGAATGATGTTGTTCATCCCACAGTCCTGGCGACTGACAAATAATGTGGCCTCCGCAAAGGGCCTGAGCAAACGGCAGTTATCGCGAATGACCTGCCAATGGCTGACATTGAAGTTACACAGGTGAGTACTCCTATCCGCTTGGATCATCAATAAATCGTTGATGGCCTTTCTCTGTTCGTATAGTAGGTCCAACATATGGAGGGTGGAATTCCAATGGGTGGAAAAGTCGCATATCAGCCTTTGTATGGGGATGCTGTTCTGCCGCTGCAGCTCAAGGAGGGTGTGCTTTGCGGTGCTCGAGTGGATGAAGTGCATGCAAAGTTTCCCGGCCATTTTAGGATGTCTTTCAGATGGGTGGAAGACTTCAGGAACTGCTCGAAAACCAGATTTAACACATAGGCCATGCAGGGCGCATGGCTCAGCTTTCCCTGACAAAGCACCGACACCATGTTCTTCCCGATGTCGGTCACTATGGCTCCGATTTTCAGTTGTCGCGGAGAAAGCCAGGATTCAATTTCTTGATTAATCACATGGAGCAGTTTCTCCCCTGTGTGACTCAGTTCGCCAAGGCAAACCAGGTGCAGAGCAGCGTGATAATGCTGTGCCCTACACATGTGGTATGCTGGAGGGGCACTGTGACTTGTCCCTGCAGTTGAGGCTGAGGACACATTGGAGGATATGAAGGCTGAAATTGTCGCAGGACCAGCGGTGTGACAACGTAGAGGCGGAAGCGTCGTAAACTGGCCAAGTTCCTGGTGTGGCTGTGCAGGAACCACATTCACCCAGTGGGCCGTAAAGGACATGTATTATCCCTGACCGTAGTTACAGCTCCACACGTCAGCGAGGCCGTGCACTTTGGAAGACACCGACAGGCTCAAGGAGTGGCCCACCTTCTGTTTTACATGTTTGTGCAGGGCTGGTACTGCCTTTTTTGCATAGAAATGACGACTTGGGGCTTTCCACCTTGGCTTGACACAAGCCATCCGTTCTCTGAAAGGTGCAGAGTCCATCTCTTGGAAAGGGAGGGACTGCAGCACCAGTAACTTGGACAGGAGCACATTCAGCGTCTGCACTGTTGGATGTTTGCATGCCTACTGCTGTCTCTTGGTTATCACTTCGGTGATCGATTGCTGATGGAATGACTGATAAGTAAAAGGTCTAGGAGGAGCAGGAGCATCTGGACTAGTAGAAGATGGGAATGACAGACTTCTCCCTTCGGCTGAGGTGGTGGAGCCTTGACTGCCTTAAACCGGGTGATTGCCACTGGGTGATGGACCACCACTGGACCACCACATCGGAGCCATGGTTCTCCAATGCCACTGTATGGTGACGCTGCATATGTTGACGCATGGCCATAGTGCCAACATTGGCACCCTGGCCATGCTTCACCTTCTGCCCAGAGATTCTACATATGGCCACATTCACCTCCTCCAGCGACTTAACAAAAAACTGCCACACCGCCGAGTAGGTGATTCCCCCCCCCCCAACAGTCTGCACTTACTGACTGGTACCACCGCTTTCTCCTTGAACCCCTGCCTCACTACTTTCCGGGCAGGTAGGCTGCTGTGAAGGGTCCCGACCTCCCACTGCATCCACCCTGCTGACTCCCAGCCATGCTACCACCTTGCTAGCTCAGCCACTGGCTCACAGGCAAGCTGCCACCCTCTTCTCCTGATGATGATAAAGCCCCTTCTGCACCCGGCTCCCAAGTGGGATCGGCTTCATCATCATCGAGTAGTGTTTGCACATCACTGATGTCCTCCTCAATGGTCTCTGGGTCAGAAGCCTAACCGCTCGCAATACCACCTCCCATGCCACTCTCCTCATCACTACTTGCCCTCCAAGCGGAGGAAGAGGTGAATGTCGCCTCCAGATCTTGGCCGGGCAGTAGCTGCTGACTGTCCTCTAGTAGCTCGTCCTTGCTGTATAGTGGAGCTTAGCCCACAGCATACAATACTTCTGTGGCTGAGGGAACAGCAAAGGACAGAGGCAGGTTGAGGATAGGTAAGGGCACAGGGCCTGCTCCCAGGACATGCTAACTAAGGGTTGTGTCTGACGAACCTGGGATGAAGTGGATGACCGAGTTAACCAATCAAGAACCGCTGGGTTGCTGGTCAAGACACGACCGCTAGATAACATCGGGAACTCAGGCCTCGACTCCTGCTGCCACACCCCATTATTCTGCTGCGACCTCTGCCTGCACCAGAAACATTTAGGCCTCTGCCACTCCTCTGTGCATGGCCTGGCACTCCTCTGTCTGACATACTTTTAGCTGAACTAAATAAAATAAAAGCAAATTAAAACACCCCTAAAAGCGACAAATATATTTTTCTTTTTGTACTGAAATAGGCCACTAAACGCATTCACCACAAAATAACTGCAACATTGAAGTGCGTATATATTTTTATTTTTGAACTGAAATAACCACTAAATGCTTTCTCCACAAATAACTGCAACGGTGAAGTACGTACATATTTTACTTTTTGTAAAGAAATAGGCCACTAAATGCTTTCATCACAAAACTGCAAGAGAGAAGTGCGTATATATATATATATATATATATATATTTTTTTTTTACTGAAATTGGCCACTAAAGGCTTTTCAACATAGCACTTGCACCCCAATAACAAGACCAAATTGCTGTAATGACAAAGTTGTATAATGGCTATTTGGATCCCCAAATAATCCTTCCCTGCACTTGTAAATCACTTTTCTGGCACTGTCCCTAGCGCCTTCTGACATCTCTCCCTGCACTAAGATACTGTGAAATGATTTCTCCCTATCCTTTCCCTGCACTCATAAATCGTTTTTTCTCAAGGCTTTTTTTTTACAATAAAGTTTTCCTATTGCCGTCCTTAGCGCATTCTCATGTCTGTCCCTGCACTAAGAACACTGGAAAATATCTGAATCCAAGATGGCCATCGTATTTATAGGCCTGTGACATCACAGAGCTGGCTGGCTGCTGATTGGCTGCATGCAGGCATGTCAATCTAGGTTATCCTGCCTTCCCAGAGTTCCTTGCCCTATGTCCTCACAAGTGTAGCCGCTATATTAGAAAAAATTGAAATTCATTACCACAAGGTGCGAGGAAATTCGCATTCGTTCCGAATCAAATTTTTCCTGAAATTCATAACGAATATGACTTCATCAGCTTCGATTCGCTCATCTCTAGCCAGTACTTGTACAATCAGAATTATTGCATGGTCTGCAGCTCTGAAGATCTGCCCACAATTCCCAGCACAGTTACATATGTGGTATAAACTCTCAGTTGGGAGGTGGATAAGGATTCATTTTGAGATATGCAATCGGATGTTATGATACTGTATTTGTGTACTCCCTTGGTTTGAACACTAAGGGGGAATATATCAAGACTGGCTCTTAATAACAAACCCTGTTGATGTACTGTACATCGAGAGTTCCATATGCTTTAAAATAAATCCATGCCAGGAAGCTGGCATATATTTTGGGCTAATTTTAGTGTGCCAGTTTTCTGGCATATGTTGTAGAGAAATGTTATGATCACCATCTGGAACCAGAGACAGCAAACTCAGAGACTACTACCAGACTTTCTTAACCACTCTGCTTAGCAGGAAGCTAAGGCTATTCCTAGGTTATACACCAGAGCCTGTCTTAACACAGGATGGAATTGGCTGTTGGGGACCCAGGTTATGTCTGGGTCTAAGAAAGCCTGGTTTGATCTATCTAGAAGACCAACAAGAATGAACATGGTGAACAGGCAGTGTCTGAACCTGGAGAAATGACTGGAGCCATAACAGCACGTGAGGGGTTCATTTATAAACAAGCCCAGTCAGAAAAGCAGGAGAATCAGCGGAAGCCAATTCAACATATGAGTGGTTAATCCAGAATGTAGCCACTATCATCATACCAGGATGATTCACAGGTCAGTACACAGAGGATTAACTAGCAGGTCTTGAGTTCAGGCACAAAGCACAAAAGTACAAACATAGCCAGGGCACTATGAGCAATCACAGGCAACTGGTAATGACTGAGTAGCAGACTTACATCCCCAGCCTAGTTCTGGGATTGGACACTGATCCAGCTGCAGCTTCCAGCTTCACAGGACTTGACTCGCCGGCATGGAAATCCTCCCAGCACAGCCATGCACAGTATTTTGACTGGATAAACTCCTGACTGTTGATAAATGAGTCAGGCTGTAGGTTTCCCTTCTGCGATCTGTCTCCTCCGTCCATGACTGAACCATTTTTTTTAAGTTGTAACGATGATGGAAAAAATGCAAAAAGTCGCACATTTTGTTGCAAAATAGCACTTGTACCAAAAAAATTTGACTTTGGTACTCCAAATGATGCATTCTCCCCTACAAATTTCAGTGAAAGCTGGCCCAGTATTCCTAAGAACAAAGTCTATATTATCTTTGTAAAGTTGCTAGAGTAAGAAAACTTTAAAAGCTCAAATGAACACATGAACTATAAAATCTAATATTTTAAAATCAAGCCATCTATTGCATTTTATTATGTCTCATTTCATTATTTGACTTTTATGTCAGCAAATCACAACCACACCAATGATTTGCTCCTGGATACAAAATAAGAAATTACAATCCCATTGTCATTGATGATTCTATTATCTTATTGATACAAGTTGTAAAATAGCTATTCTTTTTTTGCCTCTTAGGCCTCTTTCACACTGGCGTTTTATCTTTCCGTCCTAGAGTTCTGTCCTCGGGATCTTGACATAGGGGCCACTTAATATGGTGGATTTGGTGATCTCTGTGATGGAGAAACCCCTTTGCTCGGTTTTCCTTCCTTTGAGGGATATCTGGTTTTCATTGTGTTGTAGACCCATAACTGGGGCTCCACATTTATTTTGCATAGTCCTGGGGGCTCTAGGACGGAAAGATACTGATCAGGATTATCCCAATGCATTCTGAATAGAGAGAAATCTGTTCAGGATGCATCAGGATGTCTTCAGTTCAGTACTGAGACGTTTTTTGGATGTAGCAAAATCCGCAGCATGCTGCAGATTTTGCTCCGGCCAAAAATCCTGAAGGCATGCCGGAAGGACGGATCTGGAGTTAATGCCTATTAAACAGCATTAATCTGGATCCGGCTTTAAGCTAAACGTCGTTTCGGTGTATCGCCGGATCCGATGCTTTTGCGAATGGTTACCATGGCAGCCAGGACGCTAAAGTCCCGGCTGCCATGGTAAAGTGTAGTGGGGAGGCAGGTGAGAAGTATACTTACTGTCCGTGCGGCTCCCGAGTCCCACAATGATGTCAGAGCGCCCCATGAGCATGGATCACATGATCGCATGGATAATGTGATCCATGCGTGTGGGGAGCTCTGTCGTCCTTGTGGAGCGCCCCATGAAGCCGCATGTACTGTAAGTATCTGCTCCCCTGGCTCCCCACTACTTACTATGGCAACCAGGACTTTAGTAGCATCCTGGCTGCCATAGTAACACTGAAAGCATTTTGAAGACTGATCAGTCTTCAAATGCTTTTAGTTGTCTTGCGTTGTGTCGGATCCGGCGGGCATTTAAGGCGACAGAAGTGCACGCCGGATCCTCACAACGCAAGTGTGAAAGAGGTATTATGACTGCAGAACTAAAGTTCTATTGATACAGAAGTCACCAGGTTACGTTTACTAAATGACAAATTTAGTGTTTTAGGCAGGGTGGGACAAAATAATTTCTTTCTCTCTAACCTTGGGAAGTCTCTGAATTGATTTTTATGGAGACTACTTAAAAGAAAAATGCACCAGTTTTGATTTCTTTATATGAAACATGCAGCTTAATATCTGGAAAAACAGCGGATTCAATATATGTATTTTTTTTTTTTTTTTATAGATATTTAGAGTGCTTATTGTTTCCAAACAAAAAGCCAGCTGTAGATGAGTATTGGATTGTAGTGGAGTCAGAAATGTTTTGTGCTAACAGCATATTTGAAGTCTTTTTTCTTCCCTGCTGGTTCCTAAAAATGTTATTTTCCTCTCTCCATGTTTATTAAGTGGATTGACTTTTCTTAGAGTGATTTCAGAGCCGTGTGCTCTAAGCCAGTTAGATGGACCCCCCTACCCCCCCCCCCACACACACACTGCATTAGACACAAACTAAAAGAGAGATACTGCTTCAGCCGCATTCCTCTCCTCATCTCCATTTCCTATTTACTGTTTTACTCTAGATGACGTTTTTTGAGCCGGAGTAGTAGTTATGAGCGAATCTATTCGCAGATATCGAGATTAGTTCCGAATCTCAGATTTTTAATGGCCCCAAATCAAACTTGAATCTTTTCTGGTTCAATTCGGATGAATCTTGAAAAGCATTCAATAGTGTTCTGTCACCACCAGGCAGGAGGAAATTTAGGTCAGTTGTAGCAAGCATAACCGCAGTTTGTGGCAGCAACAATAAAAGTTGGTACAGCTGCACCTGACGCAGTATCAGACCGAGGGAATAGGCAAGGGAAAATGAATTTTTTTTTAAAAAATTAACGAAACGAGACAGGAGCATTTCCAGGGCAATTGGAGTAGCTTTGGTTTGGAACAAATAGATTTGGACCCGACCTGAACTTTTTGAAAAATTCAGCAAATCTGAAATAAAACTAATCTTGGAAGATTCGCTCATCTCTACTGAGGAGACTTTCACATAATCACGAGCCTGCAGGATGGAAGACAGGAACTATAGACTACTAAAGAAGATAGATAGATAGATAGATAGATAGATAGATAGATAGATAGAAAAGTAAATATGGATAGCAAGATAGTTGCACGCCTTAAGGGATTAGACCATAGCCCAATATACAAAATAGCAAAAAGGCAGCACTCAAAAAATATGAAAATATAATAAGTTTATTCACCCATGTGGATATGAAACATTTTTTCTTAACCTTATAGCTTTTCTCAAAGCTTGAAGAAGGCTTCTAAGGTTGAGTTGAAATGTCACGTATCCACATGGGTGAATAACCTTTTTGCATTTTTATATTCTTTGAGTACTGCCTTTTTGCTATTTTAGATAGATAGACGTACCACTAATTTATGTAATATGGTATAATAATTTAGGTATATTTTAAATTTCTGATTTTATGATCAAGTCACATGACCAATATCTTACAATTACAATGGTGATTAATTTAGCCAAGCTAAAATATTTGCAGTGAAAATTTGCTTAATTCCAACGTCCAATAGTTAGTAGGGCAAAAAATAGCTATTAGGATTTTACATGCCAGGATAATTATATTTCCATCAGTGGACACAATTTTATTGGGCTGCATTTATTCTTGGAGCATTTCTTCAATTATAAATCAACTGAATTGTCTTATGCTGGTACTGCCTATAATCTGGAAAAGTTAATAATACACATTTTGTTTTCTATTAATGCTGGATTAAATCAATGTTTGTACAGTATGTGTGTTTGTTGGGTATTTTTATAATTTGAGAAAAAGAGGAAACTGCTGTAAAATGTTTCAATGAAAGAACAGTAATTAGATTGATCATGTTTGTCACTCATCTGTCTCCATGTATAAAACCAATCCAGCCTTCAGAATAGTCTTAAGACGTGTGCTAATTATGTTTGTGTAATTTATAACAAAGTCCATATTGATTTACATTGTAGTGCCACAAGGACTAGAAAAAAAGTTTTTATTCTAGATAGTTGAAATTATAGATAGACAGATGATAGATAGATAGATAGATAGATAGATAGATAGATAGATAGATAGAAAACAATATTACCTAATATTAACTTGTCTTCATCAAAAATCTCCTACTGTTTAGTGTCTCTGAAAACATATCTGTGTCTGTGAAGAATGACCACAAATACTGTGCATTCTGATCCTACATTAATTTGTCACTTCTTTCTCATCTCTTTTGTTAATCTACATACACTAGAAGGGAAAGAAGACTCACTGTATTATACAGTCTGACTGATCAGACTGCCGAAAGGTTTATTTGTAGTCTGTAACCATAGAGAAAGATATAGCTCTATGAAACTATGCTAATAGATACTTGTTATATTATTTATCTTTTAAGTGTTGTGCAGTCACACAAAATTACCTAAACTCCATTGATGGGGCTGAGCTGCAACATTACACACACAACCCATGGACAAAGGTGGCAGGTTTTCTAGAAACTTTTTCTAAGCTTGGACAACTCCTTATGTTGTTGCTATATAGGCATGTTTTTTACATGGATCTACTATAGGGACTCTTTAAAGTAGCACATTGCTAAGAAAATCAAAAATCAAATGCTCAACTTTGAGAAATAAGCGGAGTTAGAGGATGTGATTTGGGGATTGTTGCATAAATTAGTTACTAAATAGAAGGGAACAGTTTAGAACCAGATCAATAGATATACTACTAAAGCACAATATTTCCTGGAAGAGCAAGAGGTGACATCTTAGCCGTAAAGGCCTCTGTTTGGGCTAATGATATGTGACTAGAGGAGACAATACAGGAGCCTTGTGTTCCACAACTGCTGCTTTCTATGGAAACCTTAATGGTGTGCGTAATTAGAATTTTCCCTAGCAACAGCTCAGAGACTGCTAACCTGCTACATTAAAGAAATTGTGCCTTTCAATATATGAAGGACCAAAATGTCAACTTTAACTGATGCGACTCACAAAGCATGTGTAATGAAATAAATCCAGTGAACTATTTTTTATTTTTATTAAGGTCCCTGTTGAACAGACTAAAAATTATACATAATACATTGAGAAGTCATTTACATACCTGTTCTATTCCTCAAGCGTTATATTTATCAGAAATTATATATATATATATATATATATATATATATATATATATATATATATATATACTTTTTAGGCATTTTCTTTTTTTTTTTCTACACTGTGTCATTTTTTTCAACCTTTCAACTTTACATTTATTAAAGAAAGAATTAAAAAAAATAAAAAAATAAAGATGACCCTAAGAGCTTTTACCATTACAAAGATGTTCCTTGTGTTTTTGAACAACTGTTAAAAATGTTTATAGATATTTTTTCCAATGACTTATATTGCATTCTCTAAAACAGCACCATAAAATAAAAATAAGTTTTAAAGGCTAATTTAGACCATTTAATTATCTGTTTTTTAATGTCTGTATTACAGCTGCCATTCGTTTTTGTCATCACATTAGCCCTGAAAGAAATTTCATTAGGGCAGTTGGTCTCCCTGTCCAGCAGCCTTAAGGTTTATTCACATATGGCAGATTTGTTACAGAAACTTCTGCTACTATCCCATTCATCTTAATCGGACCTGCAGAAATCCATGTGTTGCTGCAGAAACAACCCTATACACATGTATGGATCAGATTTTTAACAACATTTTTGGGAAAAAATCTGCCGCCTATGCTTATATCGGTAAAATACACAATCTACTGTGTGTGTAGGGTTGAATAGTCTGTTATGTACCATCCTAATCATTTTTGACCAACAGTGAACATAACTGGTTAAAGCCTGCTTTAAAGAATCCTATATGCTCCACCTCATAAGCAAAAAACTCAACACTCAAAATATAAAAGCCACAATTTAGGCCTCATGCACACAACTACATTTTTCATTCTTATGGTATCCACAATTTTTTTTGGCGTATAGCACCTTGACCAATTTATTGCTATTGAGCCATGCACACATCTGTATTTTTTGTAGATCCATGTAGCATTTTCAAAAATTATAGAACATGTCCTATTCTGGTCCATATTTCTCAATGGCACATGTTCGGCCGAGCATAATCGCTCATCACTAATATTAATCTCTTTTTTAACAGAACAGTGATGTGAACCCGGCCTAATTGTATGGCCACGTAGTCAGGTTTCTGCATGCAGTTTTGCAAGCTAAAATCAGGAATGCATCATAAGAGGAAAAAAAGTATAAAGGACAGATAGGACATCTCTTGCTTTTTTTAAGTCACTCCTGGTTTTGGCTTCCAAAACTACATGCAGAAAGCTGACCCTTACTATATATTATATTGTTTGAATTTTTTCATAGTCTATTAACCCAAGAAATAAATTAATGACATTTTTAAAAAATGCATAGTTCTGTCTTCAGTCAGTAGTTAAAAATGGATTATTTCTGTTTGCTTTCCATGGGTGAAAGATTTTCATTTTACCAGAAGCATAGCTAGGCCTTCCTTTGTCTGAGACAAATATCCAGTTTGTTGCTCTACAATCTTAAAATTATATAATTTTGTAGTGGGAAAGGTTTCTTGTTGCAACCTCCCCTGGCATCTAGAGTGCAGCCAGATTCCAATCACTCCAGTTTTGACTGCAGTTTCAGTAACTTGAAGAAACATTATCAGAAAATCTAAATACAAAATAAGGGTGTGGCCATATATACTGAAAATGTTGTGGATTTTCCATGTGGATTTGCACAGTATGCTTACCTATTAATTCTTGGCCACTATCATGGTCAATCTTCTATGGTTCCTATCAATTTCTGTCTCCTAGACTCCAGAGATAACATATTGTTTCCACAGGGGACTTCTACAGCCAACCACAGACTTCTGCAGTAATATGGGTCAAAACATCATCGCTAGAAGCCATGAAATAGGTGATGGAGGACCACAGAACTGCCACCGTGGGAATAGCAGATCATTGGTAAGTAGGTATACTGGCATTTTTGTTTTATTTTAAAACATTATTCACATAAGCAAGATCTGCAGCAAACTCTGCAACAGAAACCACATTATTTGGTTCAGATTTGTACCTGAGGATTAATCACTGTAACTTTCCCTGTGGCTTTCAACAGATTTGCTGCAGAAATATGCTGCTGAAAATCCCTTATGTGTGAGCTTTGCTTAAAGGGATAGTTTTTCTCTCGTGTGAGGTAGGTGGAATTTTTGGTAGAGATGAGCAAATTGATGATAAAGAAGTTGAATTTGTCCCCAATTTGCTTAAAATTCTCATCATATCACATGACTCCAGGCGGTGCCTGAATATACCCCAGCAGAAATTTTCTGTCAAAAATTGGGCATTTTTCAGACCATTTCTGAGGCTGTGTTACCACCATCAGCCATTTAAATACCCATAGCCATATAGGTCACTGTCACTTTAAGATTACTGAAGCTGGCTTGGTGTTAAAAAGCTTGAAATTAGTTGCATAGAATCCTGGGAAACCTTAGAGCAGGGATGCCCAACCTGCGGCCCTCCAGATGTTGTAAAACTACAACTCCCACCATGCCTTGCTGTAGGCTCATAGCTGTAGGCTGTCTGGGCATGCTGGGATTTGTAGTTTTGCAACAGCTGGAGGGCCGCAGGTTGGGCATCCCTGCCTTAGAGTGTCATACATGACTTTTCATGGCAATCGGAGCACTTTCCATTCAGGTTGAATTTATTGGACCCGAATCAATCAATTGAGCCAAATTAAATCTGAATCGAATTTCAAGAAATTGTTCCGCACTATTATTAAATAATTCCTTTGGATTTAAAAGTCATTCACCGAGTATAGATTACCGTAAAGGTAATTGCCATAAAGGTTAAAAAAAATGCTAGACTAAAAGCAGATGTTATTTCTAGGCAGTTCTGCAGTAGACTTTAAATTGGCTTCAATATGAAGTGATGATTACATTTCATAATGCAAAGAAAGCATGATAAAAAAACAAAAAGAACTCAGAAAACACTTGAATATTACTTACGTAAACACTGTGGAACTTCTCCACTCCAGGTGCCATTGCCAACACAGGTCAGCACTGCGGGGAAGGACAGTTCATAACCCGGAAAGCAGGCATAGCTAATACTAAAACCCCAGTCAAAATTTGTTCCCTCAAGCCTTCCATTAGAAACCTGAGGTGGATATGAGCAGGTAACAGCTGCAAGAGGACAAGACAAAATAATAAGTTGGAATATTTGACTAATATGACCTAGCAACAAAATTAGGGTTATTCATTTTAGAAATAAGACGACTGAGGGGAGATCTAATAACTATGTATAAATATATCAGGGGTCAGAACAGAGATCTCTCCTATCATCTATTTATCCACAGGACTGACTGTGACAAGAGGACATCCTCTGCGTCTGGAGGAAAGAAGGCTTGTACACAAACATAGAAGAGAATTATTTACGGTAAGAGCAGTGAGACTATGGAACTCTCTGACTGAGGAGGTGGTGATGGTAAGTACCATAAAGGAATTCAAGAGGGGCCTGGATGTATTTCTGGAGTGTAATAATATTACAGGCTATAGCTACTAGAGATGGGTCGTTGATCCAGGGAGTTATTCTGATTGCCTGATTGGAGTCGGGAAGGAATTTTTTTCCCCTTAAGTAGGGAAAATTGGCTTCTGCCTCACAGGTGTTTTTTGCCTTCCTCTGGATCAACTTGCAGGAAACAAGCCGAACTGGATGGACAAATGTCTTTTTTCGGTCTTATATATACTATGTTACTATTGTTCTCATTCAAAATATACCACAAAAATGTAACAATTCACCCAAAAGTGAATTTATTACCCCAGACACTTGTGATAGGATATAAATGATATTGAATGTTTAATGACCTTATTGTGTTGCCAGAGAAAGTTTGACTGCTGACCTACTGTATGGCTAGAGCAAAGGAGCAGCAGTGTGGCACCTTCGGACTGAAATAAAGGTTTACAAAGGCCTATGTGCCAAAAAGTTATGTGCTTTTGTGTGCCTCAGTAAAATGTTCATCTTGCAGGGCCGTGGGCCTTACTTGCATGTTGGACTTTTATGATGGATCAAGGTGGACTATCAACTCCTGAGGATCGAAGATCAATATTCAGCAGGTGGTCCAGTGTTCCTCTCTATCTTTTATTAAAACGAACCAGCATCATGTGCCATACTACTGGCATTATGTCACAGCACTAAGCTGGAGAAAGTACAGGACATGATTACTGCAGCCATTGATTGACTCCAACTATCACAGGCGGGCCACTTGTAAACCAAGATCAGAAGAACACAGGAGCGCCAGCACTAGGCCACCATGGTTAAAAGGTGATTGCTGTTTCCTTTTTGTTTTGTTTTATGTTCTTGCAGTTGTCTTTAATTTTTTTTTTTTACAAATTGGATAACCCTTTTAGCATCAAACCCTATGGTGATCTTTAGATCGTCTTTCTTGCTAACCTAATATAACAGGGGACTGGTGGAATAGAGTAAATTATCACTGCAGGATCAGACTACACAGGGTTTGTTTGTAAGGTATTTTCAGTGAAAATTGTTTACCCTGCAATAGTCTTTTTGACACTACATCAGGATGTGTATTTACTATAGTGGTACTAAATCTGTCCAGTATCAAGTAATCATCTATATGATAGAGGAAATCTATAAATGTTATTTTGGCAGTTTTCAGCTTTGAATCTCTTATATGAAACTAGTGTGTCCATGGCCACAGAGGAAAAGAAGTAAATGGTGAATTAAAGCAGAAACAGAGAAACTGTAAAATCTTACCCTTACAAACTGGGATAACTCCACTCCAAGTCCCATTACTTGTACATGTCCGTGTAACTGAACTCTTGGGATCCATTGTGTAGCCAGGTTGACAAATATATGTAACATTCTGTCCAACAATGTAATCTTCTCCATACTTGATACCATTGGCTGGGACACCTGGGTCTCCACAGCTAATGACTATATATGAAATTACAGAGAATTACAATTAATTCAATTCATTGTCTAAATGACAGTCATTTGATCTTCATAGTATTTCAAAATGGGGGCCCTTTAATTTGAAACAGAAATGTTTATGGCCACCACTAAGAAGTGCTCCTATTAAAAACAGCAATCTCCACCTAGTGGTGGCAGCAGGTACTGTAAGTGGGTGGAAAAGTGAGTGTGTTTATCTATGTTAGGCACGGCTCACATCACCATTATGGATTGCGTTATTGTTTTATTGTTCCATTATAATATGGTTATAACAGAAAATAACGGAATCCATTAGACGGAAGACATAATGGAAACCCTTAAGAGGCATTCCATTTTGATCCTTCATAATATAAGTCTATGGGCAGAATAATGGATCCGTCCTGGTTTCCATTATTCAGGAGTCCAATCCTGCATAACGGAAACCAGGACTGATCAGTTATGCTGACTTGTATTATGACGGAAGTCAAAACGGAAGCCTTTAAGAGGCATTTAGTTTTAATCCATCATAATAAAAGTCTGTGGGCAATCATAACAGATCCGTCTGGTTTCCATTATGCAGAAAGGAAAAAAAAGCCCTGCCGACAGGACTTTGTTTACCATCTTGCATAACGGAAATCAGACGGATGGGACAAATGATGGGGAATGGGCTTCAAATATTGTCCTCATGAGAAATTTCCCCCATAGTATATTTGACCCTTTCAGTCCCAGAGGTTTTTTGTTTTTGCATTTACTTTTTCACTCCCTGCCTTTCTGGGGCCATAGCTCTTTTATTTTTCGATTCACATAGCCATATGAGGACTATGACAAGTTACTTTCATTTTCCCAGTCAGTATGATTATGGGGATACCAAACATGTATAGTTTTTCTTGCGATTTTATACGGAAAAAATAAAAACCTTGAAAAATATTATTTTTTTCTTTTCTTCACCAAATTCAGAACCTTATAACTTTTTTAGTTATGTGTATGGAGCTGTGTGATGGCTGATTTTTTGCGGGGTGATCTGTACTTTTCATCAATACTATTTTGGAGTGTGCAACTTTTTGAGCACTTTTTATTGATTTTTTTTTGTGGGAGAAGAAGTGACAAAAAATGGCGAATTTGCCATTTTGATTTTTTTTTCCGTTTCGTCATTTTCCGTATGGTATAAATGTTTTTATATTTTAATAGTATAGAACTATAACAAACAATCATTAGATTGCCTTTCTCATGCACTCTAATGAATTAGCATTGGAGTATATGAGAAATATACTGTATTCCTAGGGGCTCCATGAAAACTAATGTGAAGCAGCTTCAGTTCATTCTGGAGCACTGAAGGTGCCACACAATGCATCTGGCTCCCCTGATCTCCGCTGAGTGCATTCAGATGTGGTCATGTTTGATCACAGTATCTGAATGGTTAAATGACCACAACCAGCATTACTGCTGGTCGCAGACAATTGCCGCGGGGGTCTGCTGTATGGGACAGTAGGCACCGATGTCTATTGCACTCGCTGCGCTCACAAGCAGGCGCCATCTTTAAAGTCCCTGCCAGCGCAGTACATGTATGGTGCGGGTCGGGAAAGGGTGAAAAAGCATTTATAGTAAAAAAAAAATATATCAGTTTAGTTATGAAATATTAATGCATTTCAACTATTAAAAAAGAAATGTATGTTTTTCTTGGAAGAGTCTAAAATTTACTTACTCGATAAGCCCATAGTTCCCATCTAAAACATTACATTAATTGTATTGCCTTAACAAAATATTAAACTTATTATCTAGCAAGAAAGAGGAAAATCAAGAACCAGCATATTTACTACAAATGTTGCATGCCATTTCATTTTTACCAATTTTAGCCTCCAAAATATCCTATGCCGTAATTCTTTATACCATCATACTCACTTGTGCAGTTGGGCAGTGCCCCTAACCATGTGCCATTAGCTGTGCATTGTCTGACGTTTGATCCAGAAAGTATATAGCCCTCCACACATGAGTATATCACAGAGCTGGAGAAAGTTGTTCCATCGACACGAAAGACTCTTCCATTTGCCGTGGTTCCAGGATTCCCACATTGAACAGCTATAGTACAAGAAATAAGTAAAAAAAAAAAAAGTTAATAAATTAAATAGATATACAGGGTAATGTAAATACCTATATAATGAAATGATATACATATTTACCGTATTTAAATTCAATGATATAAATATATATATATATATATATATATATATATATATATATATACACACATACACGTATAGATATATTATTCAAATATATAGATAAATAAATCTTGAGAACAAAATATTTTTTATAACTTACTTTGTTTTTTCATTTTTGTTTTGTTTAGAAAGATTTCACTTAATTAGCATGCACATATTCATCACATCTACAATGTTGTCATACGGTTGCTGTGTGTTTGCCTATGTTTAGACTGTGTGGTGACAGGGTTGTCCAGCATTATTTTTGCACATGCTAAACCAGTCTGTCAGCTATTTATCTGACTACATTGAGATATCTAGCTGTCATTTTTGTTATTGACAACTTAGCAGTGCATTGTGTGAATAAGCATACATAATTCATTTAGCTCCATTTATGAATGTTTTCCAAGCTTAACCACACAGAGAAAAGGTGGGACATCATCTCAGTGTAGAATGGATAAGGAGTGTGAAGAATGAAACGTTTCAGATTTTTTAATGACACTTTCATACATTTTCCCTGAACAGTTTCTGGAAACGTAATGATCTAGAACTTAATTGTTAAAATACATTATTTGATTAATAATGGAATAAAACATTGAAATCAATTTAGAGTTTTCTATTGCTAGGTCATTTGTTTGAATGGAAGGTAAGATACAATACTTAATGTGTTGACTAAAATAAAAATGATTTTAAATTGTCCAATGTATCTAATTATAAGGACAAACTAGGTCATTTTAATTAAAATGATGTATAGTTAGTTGTACAATGTATGTGGTTTTGGTCTATTCCCCTTCCTTCCCATCAAGTCAAAAGTTTGTAGAGCATTGCAAACTGGTCATCTGCCCATTTCTCCATGTCTCATAGGCATCAAGTCCATCAAGGCACATAAGGAGATAGTTGCTGTAGACCACTTTGGTGCAATCCATAGCTATCAGTGTCTTAGACAGTTCATTTTCAGACTCCCCACATTACTATTGATAAATTCAAGGGTGGACTGACCATTTTTGGTAGTAAGGCAATGTGGAAGGTCCACAGCCAGTGGGAACCCATCCTCTGTATTCAGTAAGAGAACACCTTAAAGCACACTTGTCATCAGGATAATTCATATAAAAAAAACCTTGTAGGGTTGGTCCAACTGATTTAAATGATACATTTTTTGTGAAAATTGGCTGTGGCATCCCAGTTATCAAACTGGTATAAAGTAGAACTGACTTAGTAGGCCATAGCAACCAATCAGATTCCATCTTTCATTTTCCAAAGGAGCTGTCAAAAATGAAAGGTGGAATCTGATTGGTTGCTATGGCCTACTAAGCCAGTTCTACTTTACACCAGTTTGATAAATAACCCCAAAAGTGTTGTATTCTTTATGCAGAAAGGGCTTCAGTACAATGAGAGGCATTGCCAGCACCAAAAATCTGAGGCACGTATCAATTTTATAACAGGATCAACCTTACCAGCCAGTATGTCTGGTTTTTATAAGGTTGATCCTGCTGATGAGAGCTCTTTAAAGGATTTATTCAAATAATAGCCATTCATAACTTATGTCTTGGATTTTCACTAAATGTCTAACAGGTGGGGATCCCCAACCTATTCCTGGGAACACAGACCTATCTTTGGCTCACATATGGGGGTTTGTTTATGACCAGATATACGCCACTTTTGTGGAATATATCTGGGGTATATTCTCTCAAACACCATGGTGCAGCAGAATCTGCGACTTCATTCCCGCTCATGGCAGATCTAAAAAGCGGGCATGGTGTTGGCGGGGAAGTACCATTTAGGCGTACAAAATGGTCTAAGTGTAAGACAACTAGCAAGCTGTCTTATGCTACAACCAGCGCTGGATGCGCTGAAGTTATTTAGAGGCCGGTGCCTCTATAAAATTTCAGCGATCCACTGCCAGCTACAGGACTTATTAAAACCAGCAATTTCTTCCAAATTGGCCGAGAAATTCTATTTCAGCACAAATTTATTCTAAATGCCTGGAAAATATCTCTCTTTCTCTGTCTCCCTCTCTCTCAATCGCTGAGAGGGAAATTTTCTTCTGTCTCTGGAAAAATTATATCCTAACACATCTTAAGTAATTCTGATTCTATAGCATCCAATTTTTTTCAAAATTTGGATCAAATTTTGATTTGAAAAAATCAATGTTCTTATCCTTAACTAAAATTAATAGCTCCTCCAGACACTATGGCTAATAAAGTGTCGTTCAAAGCACAGGTTTAGTGTGAGGGGTGGTATTATCAAGGCTGACACATATAACAAGAGACCAGAGTTCATCGTTCAGAGCCTGAGTGGTTGATGATAGAAAGTGCTCAATTTTTTTCTCTTTTACCAGTTTTGATAAATCTCCCTAATTGTCTTTTTGTCAATAGTTTCCATTTTTCCAGATAAGTAAATGAATGCCCAAATACTAAATAATTGCATAAGGCCAACTGGAACAAATGCCATCCATGGTGTGCACTTGCTATCATTATGCAAAGTTCAAACATTTAATTATTGTTTACAGTGAGATAATGGGTAAATCCATTATATAAGTTATGATTCCTTAGCCATTTTACACAATACACTTTGTTGCCACTGCTATGAATGCAAAATTAAAAGGACAATTATCTTTGAGGTCACTGTAGCTTATGCAGCCTCGGACTGGCCCACAGGGGTACAGATGAATCCACGGTGGGCCCCTGAGCAAGGTGGACCCCTAGTCTCCTACCCCCTGCACAAGTGGCATATAACACAGTAGACTTACTGCATTACATACATATATTCAATGTACAGCACCTCAACCAGCCTATGTTCATATGAAAAACTTGATAGATCATTAATGAAACTCCCCAGTTTATTATTATAGACACCATTATATAGCTGACATGTCTTCTAGGTATAGAGGAAAACTAGTCGGTGTCCTCTTTTCCCTAGGACCTATTTTCTCAAAGTTACTCCAGGGGCCCCTATTTTCAATAATCTGGTAGCATCTTGCTGCTATGTGAGCAGGTAATATTTGAATGTATCCGTACAGTGGGCCCCCAACATAAATTTTACTGATGGGCCCTAGGCACCCCAGTCCAACACTGAGCTTATGTATATGCATTACAATACAAAACCGATCAGGAAAATTCTGTAGTCTGAGCTAACCTTCAATATACTGGAACATATAATTCACTTTACTGTTGGTATAAAATTGTTAGTGAAATTTAAAAGTAAAGGTAAATTGAGCAATTTAATATTTAGGGAAGCGTCCTTACATAAAAGGTTATTGATTTTGAATAAATAATAAATTATATTTTCATTCCCACGTCTAATTTTCTGCATAAGATTGTTTAGCTTATCTCTTCCTACTAAGTTCATGAATGTCTACTAAACATGATCTTTCTCCTATGGTAGTAGACTTTAGATAAAGCCAAATACAATAGACCTCTGTCAGTAGTCCCATCAGAAACCCTGGAAACCACAAGAGAACAGTTATAGACCCCATTATAAGTCAATGGTTTCCATCAAGAGCAGTTGGAATTAGTTTTCTGATGGATTTGACACAGTGTTGGGGCTTCTATTATTAATAAACACCTCAACACATATTAGCTAAGGTAGTGAACTTTCTGTGAGCCCTAATTTTTCTTAATCTAGCCCCAGATCAAGTACTTGGTAACTTGGCAAAGTGGAGATATACCCTTTTTTTAAATGAAGTATAACACACATGAAAGACAATGGGTATTGTGGCCTGGGGATGAATATAACTGAACTTTGTGTCCACCAGTAATAGTCACCAGAGCAGCCAAAATGATCTTTTGCAAGCATACTCTTGTTTAAAGAAAAGGAGGAAATACCTTTTTTTTTACATATATTATAATCCACTGTATTTCAGTAATATTATCTCTTAATCCCTATTTTATTTTGTGAGCAAAAGCATTTTCTTTCCTTCTCTTCTACTGCTTAGACGGTAGCACCTATTATATGATTAATGACAGTTTATAAATCAACACTGATAGATCATTCTGCAAGCAGTGAAAAAAAAAATTGCTTTCAATTATGCTGTGAGGATTTGTGAACCGTAAAACAATAACATGGTCCAGCTGCTAATAGTGAAGGTTTTCTCACTTGTGAGTGCGGATTTAATGCAATAAATTTCCTTTAGAATTGTTGCCTAAATTGTCAGCATTGATGCTGTATATTAGTCACCAAAAAAAGCCCAAACTATAAAAATATAACCTGAACTATTCTGCAGATACTTAGTATTACATTTAGTTCTATGATACTTTGAAGAGTCCAGAGTAATAGCTGAAGAGAATATATAGATTTCAAAGCATGTAACTCACTTTGACAACCCTTTTTGGGGGTGTACATATAGGAGATAAAAAAATGGTCTTCGTTCCTAACTACTGCAGGTTGATGCCTCTATTCTCATTCTAGAAGGGCCAGCATTGACTTTCCATCCCTGATAGAAAAGGCCAGCATGGTTTTCATGTTAGTTTATTGTAGTGTCATTTGTAAATCGTGTGGTAAAAATACTTTCCACGCCATTCCACGCCAAATCCCTTTTGGTTGCCCACAGCCACCACTAGAGGAGCCTAGACATACAATAGTATTATCTAATTTGTATATAATGTATTGCTTTAGAAAGAGTATGCAGTAAGCCCCTTGGCTTCCCCTAGTGTCGTATCCAAATAGTCAGAATTCTATTATTTATCTCTATACCCATGCATCAGATTTGGAGCTCTGTATCTGAAAAATGGAACTCTGATATAAAATAATATAAAGGAATAGAAACTATCTCTATAATAAAAAACTGAAGTTGGCCATAAAATGCAAACAGAAAAAGGTGTCTCTGCTCATGCTACAGATAGTTATAAAACTCATTACAACTAATCCCCTATCCACAGGATAGACAATGTGTCTGATCAAAAGGGGTCCGACCATTGGGGCTTCTAGCGATCCCAAGGATGGGGACCTGTGTTCTACCATTTGAATGGAGCAGCGGGCAAACATGCGTGTCCATTGCTTCATTCAACTCTAATATTCTGAAGCAGATAGGTTGGCTATCTCCTGAAGCTAAATGGAGCGACAACTTGCTTCTGTCAGACACCTGACAATCAGACACATCACATGAAATGGGGTATTTTGTTGGGAGAATACATATTTAGCATCACATAAGAACTATTTCCTTCATTGCTTACTTTAAACTCATATTTAAAGGCTATGTACACCTTTGGTGGTAATTTTTTTTATTATTTGATTGTACTTATTTTGAGCTAAAAAATCATTTTTTTTCAATTGGTCTTTATTTAAAAAAAACATTGAACCGTTTTCCCTGCACAGCTTTGAGTTTATCTAATAGTTAGTTCTGAATTTTTCTCTGCTCCGTCAGGCAGAGAGCTGACAGGCTCTTTATCTCTGATCTCTGACCTTATAAACACTCATTATAGCTCAATTCTTATTTTAATGATAAAAACGTGATTTAGTAATTTACAGATAAGGTTTATTATATGACCGGCACAAAGTGAAAGTACCATTCACACAGCTAGAATAACAGTTAACCCTTTGTAATAGAATAGCTCAATATTTTTAATAAAGACCAATTGAAAAAAATGTTTTCCCAAAATCCCAAAATGAGTAAAATGCAATCATAACAAAAATATCCCCAAAGGTGTACATAGCCTTTAAAATTCTTTGTGCTGTTTTATTTGATTTTAATGATTCCAGATTTGAAAAAAAAGAATCAAATGTCTCATCATATATTAACAACGAGTCAACCACCACCAGAACTTTGGACTTGGAGAGATGCAACATAAACCTCATTCACTCATCTGCCTTTACGTTGGTTACAGTTGAGAAGAAATAGAACTGAATGGTTTAGCTGGGCTAGCCATGTTCTCTAAGGATTTATAACAGATTTTCAGTTCTTTTCAATATGTTCTTACAAGCAGCAGTGAAGCCGTTTAGCTGGCAGGATGTAAAAGGTAGATTTGAGAAATAAGCCACCTCATTTAAAAAGAGATGAAAATCTTGTTGAAGAGATTCAACCAGCAAAGATAAAGTGAATACCAAACCTAAGTGACATCAGGAAAAAAAGACGGAGCATACAATGTAAGGCAATATATCTCTACAAAACATTGTTCAGGAAATTGTGTTATATCTACAAATTTCTTATCATTTGATCTATGGCTGTGGTTACAGATTTAACAGTTTAACCACTTGAAGGCATTTTCTTGAACTTTTTCAATATAATAATTGTTTAGATTGTCCCCCGAGATTCATTGATGGTAGCTGACTTCCAGTAAAGCAGTAACCAGTAGGTGATACGCACTCTGCTATCCAACAATCAGCAGAAGGACTAGGTGTGAACATGAAAAGTGAACATAGTGGTAGGTCTCCATAAATTTTACATATACAGTATATCTCTGTATTCAGTAAAGTAGACCTATTCGGTTAGTGGAATGCACGATGGCTATTAATTTTTCACTATTTATATTTTATTTTACTCACTTATAGCTTTTGTGTCACTCATACTTCCTTATAGATTGTAAGCCCTTGCGAGTAGGGCCCACACTCCTTGTGTATCAGTTGTATATTAGCCTGTTATTTTCTGACATTTTTTGTTTTGTATGTGAACCCTCTGAATTGTAAAGTGCTGCATATGATGGTGGCCCTCTATAACTAAAGATTATTATTATATAGGGCTAACATATTATGCAGCACTTTACAGACATTATTTCATTGTGTCTTCAATAGAGCTCATATTCTAAGGGGGTCATTTTATATACTAAAATACACCTCAATTAGACATCTTTCAGGAGCAAATGGTGGCACAACAGTTAGTTGTGCCGCTATCTGTGACTTTTCCCTGCTCACGCCAGGTCTAAAATTGTGGGAGTGGTGTGGGCATAGAAAAAGGTTTAAATGTAATTTAAAAAATGGTCCAACAGTTATCCCTGTTTGATCCAACAATTATCCCTGGGTCTCCACTGGTCCTCATCATAGAGAATGATGGTCCTTGTTCCTCACTACTGGAGTGTGCAGACCTCTGGACACTCCAATGCTGGAGTGTGCAGAGATCTGGCAGATTATTCCCTCCTGAAAAAGTTGCCGGATCTCTGACATCAGTGATAACATAAGGCAGTCAAGCTTCCTGTTCCTTTTGGAAGGAAAAATGAATTGCACATCTATCAATAATAGTACTTTTGATTTGAGTAGAATCAATTCATACACAAATCTATTTTTTTAATATGTGGCTAATCAAATAATTTGCTAATCCCTAGTCTAGGGGTATAAGACACTGTCCACACTTTATATCTGTTGATTCTGGAGAAATATGATACTTAAAGGAAATGTATCACCAGCAATTTTATTTGCCTGTTAAAATCAGATATTAGCATTTCTCCTTTTTTTACTAATCTGTTTTCATTTTCTGATTGTAAATTTAATTCTTCTATTTTCCTGGACATGATTATGGGGGCTATCTTGCCTGAGTTGGTCTTAACAGAATTTACAAATCATTTAAAAAATTGCTTCATGGCAGCCATAGACATAATGGTATGCTTTGTGACCTGTGTAGAGGTCATTGTACAAGGAAAGAAGAGATAAGCTCTGACAATCACCTATTGTGAAAGGAATGGTGCCTTATCTATACACAGAGGTGATCATTACAGGCAGGATTAGAATGACAGATAAGCAGGTAACTGCTGTAAAAGGATCTGTACAGACTAATAAGTGGTGCCTATTATTAGTAGAGATGAGCGAATTTCATATTTTGAAATTCGTTCACATTTCGTTTACTTGTAAAAGGTTAATTGCGTTATGGATTCCATTACCACGGACCATAACGCAATTCTATGACGGAATGCATAACGGAATCCTTTTAGAGGCATTCCGTTATTTATTCCGTCCTAATAGAAGTTTATGGGCTATTAAAAAATATGTTAAACATAAAAAAAGGATTTAAACAGCAGATCATTTTCTGATGACACATTTCATTTAATTGCCAATAAAAATTTACCTTTACATTCCGGTTGTCTTCCTGTCCATGATCCATTACTCAGACATGTCCTTTCTTCTGACCCATGAAGAACATACCCAACCTCACAGCTATATTTTAAAGTATGTTTTGTTCTAAATTCTGTGCCTTCTCTAGAACCGTGTGCAGGTACTCCAGGATCTCCACACCAACCTGTGGCATCACCTGCAAGGGAAGAACATATTTGTCATGGAAACATGATTGCACAAGAACGTTAGCATGAAATTTACAAGGGCAATTACTTTTTACTTGGATAATATAGATGTAGGATAACTTTAGTCCTTCAAAATATTCATTTATGACTCACATGCGTGTCCTGTTATTCTCAGGTTCTCTTTGTCTACAATTACATTCTATTCAACTCCTATGCAAGCACAATTTCTATATTTACATTATAGTTGCCAATCCCCTCAACATAAATACATGTAGGTAGTCATATTCGATGGCAGATAACATTGAGGACTTGGTAATCCCATAGAAGCGAAGTGGTCAAACATGCATATGCACTACTGCTCCATTCACATATTGGAGTCGAGGACTCCTATTCTCCTGATTGTTGGGGTCCAATGCTGAGACTCCCAGAGATCAGAGGTGTACCTACTATTAAGGCAGACCATGCGACTGCCATGGAAGCTTGAGGAGGAAGGCCTGGTGCTTAATTCCTTCTTCTGTTCCAACAGATGCTACTAGAGAGAGCTCAGTGCAAAGAGGTTTTAAAGGTTCCATGAATTTCAATGGTAACTGTATAAATCCTTATGCACTCAGCTAGTGGCGGCAGCCAATTTTATAATATACTGACTGAGGGGAACAGAACTGTAAGAAGAAGCTGTATGGACATAGCAGAGTTAACACTCACACTTGGCGAGTTCAGAAAGAAATTAGATTTGTTATGAATTACTTAATCTCGAATCACATTTCTTTGTAAGTAGTGGGCGCAATGATGGGGAACAGTGATGGCACTGCACCCTGTCTTTGAACCTCTCCAATCTTGCATTCATTGCTGAAATTTTGCACAGTTTCTTCAATAAAAATGGCTATGATGGCTTCTCCATGATCAAATGGATGAGGTGAGTTTTTGTTTTAACTTTTTCTGCTATTTTAGGGAAAATTGACCCATTAACCACGAAGTGTGAGAAAAGTTGGCTTTGCTACAAATCAGATTTCTCCTGAAATTCAGATCCAAGTCGACTCATTTGGCCTCGATTCGCTCAACACTTGCTATCACATCTACTTAACGCATTATCACTGTGACTGTTAACTCTGCTGCATCTGTATTAATGTATTATACTGTCTACTATAAATACTCTGAGAAGTATTGTGTTCATGATTTATTAATTATTACATTATTAATTAAAAATTATTTAATTTAGAAAACATCTGTTCTACTTTTTGCACAGCAGCCTGGGAGGAAGAAATCTCATGATGATGGGGACTGGGGGCAGACAATAAACTTTGCTATGAGGTCCTATGAGATCTATTTACAACATTACCAGTCATCGTACATTTTTCAACTAATATTTAGATAGGTGATAAATAGAGATGAACAAATTCCCAAAATTTAATTTTGGTTTGATTTGGTTGAATGGGTTGTCAGATTAGATTTCTTCTGAATAAATTCAGTGTGAATCAAAAGTGCCCCAATTGTCCTGAAAAGTTGTAAGGGTCTTCTAGGACTGTATCCAACCCCTTTAATCCCAAGACAGCATTAGTAATGTGAAAGTCACAGTGATAAATATGGCTATGGGTGAACGGATGGTAGTTGGTGACAATAAACAGGCTGTTCAATAACACTCTGCATTGTTGCATTTTTTTTTACTGCTAATTGTCCAAAATTGATCCCTTTTTGGTGGAAGATACAAAGCAATCCGTGGTACACCTGAAGTTCGTCCAATGCATATTTACTTTCCTAATCAGATATTAGTGAACATCATACATCAATTTAAATCCAGTGTAAATTGTATGCTGTATAAAACCACAATAAATATCCGGACGTTTTGGTAATCTAGTGACCTTTGTCAATGGAATCTATGGTATCAGGGCATATGGCTTGCTGATGTAAAAGCCAGTAATGATGCGGGATCAACCTTAAATTGGAGCACAGAGAGCTGGCTTTCCCTTCACTCTTTAAGAGCAGATCGAAGAAATACACTCCTATTCAGAGGAAAAACGCAACTCCATAGTAAAGCATTGCCAGATCTGTTCAGTGAAAAAATGTTTTATTGTACTCCACAAGAATATATCTTGAATAAAAGCATATCACAATCTCTCATAGACAAATCCTCAAGAGCAGTCCACACACCACAGCCCGACCTAGGTTTCGCTATTCGTGCTTTGTCAGGGGCATCTGACTATTGGCTAACAGACTCAACTTAAATTGACGAACTTCCTTTCTTGTCATCAGTTACCTAAAACAATAGCTCATCCAATACATCAAAACATCATTTAAAAAAAAGGCATTTTTATGATGTTTTTTTAAATGATGTTTTGATGTATTGGATGAGCTATTGTTGTTTTACGTAACTGATGACGAGGAAGGAAGTTCGTCAATAGGAGTTTATTTCTGCATGTGCTCTGAAAGAGTGAAGGGAAAGCCAGCTCTCTGTGCTCCAATTTAAGGTTGATCCCACATCATTACTGGAGTTTCCGTGTGAACAAAACAGCAGCTCGGCCATCTAGATAAAACCCTTTTGACTTCTTTGTGTGAACTATACTAACAGCACATTTTGGCTCTGCGACGCTGAAAATACAGGCACAATACTGGGACTGATTTTATTGTTTTTTATTTTCTGATGGCAAAGGCCCTCTATTCTGTCTTCTAAACTGTACTATAGTGGCTACAATTTTATACAATTCATGCAGAACAAACCCCCCAAAATTTGGATTGGTTGGAAACCAAAGTTTCTTGGAAATTCGTCATAAATTAAAATTTAGTTCAGTGATAACTAGTAGGCAAATGTATTTGCCGTATTTGTGGGAGGAGAGGCTTATTCCGGCTCTATTTAAGCACATACTCAGATCATCACATCACACCAGCACGCTGGGTTTTCTTTCCGGGCCGGCGTGTGAGTGGGCAGGACGAATTCCCTAACGGAGCTGCAGCGGCGTCTCAAGTAGGGAGGCAATAGGAGAGAGCTGTTCTATCTGAATAACTACGTCGATTTGGTAGGATCGGGGTCAGGGGCAATTGTCTTGTGGCTCACGGTCCGGTTACTGCTCACGGAGGCGAATCATGTCTGCTCAGCCGGCAGTCGGGTGCCATGCTGAGGGCATGTCTGTTCAGGCGTGCATGGGGTGTCCAGGACGGGCACTGCCACTAGGTGTGTCACACTGAAGTCCACTGCCGGACACTGGGTGTAGTTGAGCAGACATGGCGGTAATTTGGCAGGACCTGGAGTCCACAGGCTGTGGACTGAACTGACACTTATCAGATGTCGGGAGAGATCAGGCGAAGCGTCCATAATCTGTGCAGCCGAGCTGGCAGTCCCGCCCCAGTCACACTCCTGGCCACTGGCCGGGCTCTCTAGTGTCGCTCCGAGACAATACTGTATCGCCCTCCCCCTGCTAGGTACGCAGCCATCGCTAGCAGGGTGACCAGTCTGCGGGACTCCTCACCCTGTAATGTGGTTTCTGTGTTATACCACACAAAGTACTGATTGTAAGATGTAGCCTGCCCACTGCACGTACTGTCTAAATTTCCATCTGGTAACGGTACCAGCTACACTTTACTCCCTGACCATACCAGTCACTGTGCCAGCATGCCTGTGCCAGGCTCTTAAGAGTTCAGCCATAGTGCTACCATGAATGTGCCAGCTACAGTGACCTCATGTCATTGCCAGCTACAACACTATGCCAGTGTCCTCTGGCAGGTGCAGGGTGAAGCTCAGCATGGATGATGGGTATTCTTTCTTCTGGTTGAGGCGAGTGGACATGGAATGCATGCATGGGGTTAATTAAAAAAAAAGAGTATATATATATATATATATATATATATATATATATTTTTTTTTTTTTTTTTTTTTTCACAGTATGGTTAGTCTGTCTATCGGCACTTATTAGGTGTGCATGTTTGCACGTACTTACATGGGACTTTTAGGTTGTTTTCTAACTATTTGGCATACGTTATTAGGTTCCGATACCGTTTTTGGTCAAAGTGGGTTATTTCGGTGTTACTGCTTGCCAGAGGGTAGGTATGGTCTGAACAGTTGAGTCACTGTTGGGTGCAGTAGGTTTCACCTAGGTCTTTGTGGTGGTGGTCTAAGTAGATCACACAAGTTGCTCTTACTAGTTGCAGGGGTGGATATTTGTAGTTTCTCACATTTCAGGTCATTGCAACAGGTTTATTTATACGCACGACTACAGGTACGATATTACGAAGTCTGTCACGACTACAGACTCGAGGTTTCGAACTTTGTCACGACTACAGACACAATGTTATAAGTCCTGTCACGACTTTAGGCAGGATATTACATAGTCTGTCATGGCTACAGGCACAATGTTTTATGTCTACAGGCAAAACATTAAGAAGTCTGTCACGACTACAGACATGAGGTTACGAGTCCTGTCACGACTACAGGTATAATATTTTGCAATATCTATCACGACTTCAGGTAGGAGGTTTATAGATAAGCCTGTTGTGTCTACAAGCACTATGGTTATGATGGCCTGCTCATAACTACAATGTACAACACAGGACTGATATTAGTCTGTCATGACTGTAGCCATGATTGTTTGGTGGTTGGTAGTAGATATAAATATGATATTAGAATATCCACGTTACATCTACTGGCACGGTTACGGAAGCTGGTCACATTACAGGCTGTGGGTGGCACAGGTCCGTTAGAAGTGTCACAAGTTAGAATCTGGTTAAGGTCAGTTACCTTTCATTTATGTTGTTCATCTATATTTTAGTTACACAATGTCACATGTTACTGACATCGAGGGAACACCTTTGTTACATGGAAGTGTTGATTTACAGTCTGAACAGGGAGCTGTTCCTTCAATGATATCCTAGACTATTCCTAAGTTGACGGCGGAATTGTTGAAGAGGGGTATACCTTTCCCAGCAAACGGCAAGAAGAGCAAAACATTTACGCCTCCTCTGCTCATAGACTGCAGGTCCTAGTCAAGAGACAGTGTCCATAAACACGATACAGAAATCTGTTACTAAACTTTTCCATTTCCATTTCAGACATTCAGGCTAGGCTGGAGCCAGTTGAAAATAGGGATATTTCGTCTAGATTAATGGTACAGAGACCTCCAGTGGCCTTGATATCACAAGTTAGTGTTGCTGGTGGTTAAGCAAATTTTTCCAGCATAGCAACGTCACATTTGATCCCAGCTAACATCCGTCAGGACATCCTGGAGGGTAAGGATGTTAATTTAGCCTCCCTACTTATAGTTAAGCATGAGAATCCTGACAATAAGACTACCACCGTTCATTCTCAGCTAAAGCAGAGGCTGCTCTTACACAGTTTCGGCACGTCACTGATTGGTCTAATATCGACACAGAGTTTTTTTGTCGCCATTTCGCAGGTCTTAAACCCCAGGCGAGTGCCATGTGTAACTCTTTCTCGCATACAGCTGATTGGTGTTCCAGTCTCAATTTACTTAAGTTGCCTAGCAATAGCAGGGTGGTTTCAGGGGTTGATAAATTGGGCCGGCCGATTAAGTATCTTTGTAGGTTACAAGTTTGTAATAACTATAATTATTTGGCATGTCAGTACAGTCAGTCTAGGCAATTACACATGTGTTCCATATGTTTTAGGTCCCATCCCCGTGTCACTTGTCCACAGAAGAACAACCATACAGCATGACTAAGCGTAGTTGACACTGATATGCTTAGTTTTCATTTGAAAGACCATCATGAGCCTGGCCGGGTTCAGTATGTAGTTGACGGCTTAGAACAGGGGTCCTCAAACTACGGGCCGCGGGCCACATGCGGCCCATCGAGGAAACTGATCCGGCCCGCCGGGTGTTTTTGCCGTTTCTCACGGCTCAGCAGGGCGCCGCCACCTCCTCCCAGTGGAGACGCGAGGGGGCTGCGGCGGACAAAGATAGGAACTGACAGTATAGCGTGGCAGAGCTCTGTCTGGTCCATGCTACAGGAACTTTTGTTTCATGTATTCTGTACCCGGCCGGACTGACAGGAAGTGCTCACTTAGTGTGTGCTTCCTATCAGTCCAGCTGGGTACAGGAAACAAATGCTCCTGTACCACGGACCTCACAGAGCTCGGCCACGCTACACTAGGGGAGGGGGTGAGTAATGAATGAGCAGTGTGACAAGGTGATGAGGGAGGGGCGCTGAGAAAAAGAGTGACAAGAACGGGGGTGACAACGGAGGGGGGCTGAGAAAAACTGACAAGAAGGGGGACGACGACACTGAGAAATGAGAGTGACAAGGGAGGGGTCTGAGAAATGAGAGTGACAAGGGAGGGTCTAAGAAATGAGAGTGACAAGGGAGGGAGGGGGCCTGAGAAATGAGAGTGACAAGGGAGGGTCTGAGAAATGAGAGTGACAAGGGAGAGAGGGGTTCTGAGAAATGAGAGTGACAAGGGAGTTAGGGGGCCTGTGAAATGAGAGTGACAAGGGAGGGGTTCTGAGAAATGAGAGTGACAGCGGAGAGAGGGGTCCTGAGAAATGAGAGTGACAAGGGAGGGAGGGGGCCTGAGAAATGAGAGTGACAAGGGAGGTAGGGGGCCGGAAAAATGTGAGTGACAAGGGAGAGGATCTGAGAAATGAGAGTGACAAGGGAGAAAGGGGGCCTGAGAAATGAGAGTGACAAGGGACGGGCTGAGAAATGAGAGTGACAAGGGAGGGAGGGTCCTGAGAAATGAGAGTGACAAGAGAGGGGGGCTGAGAAATGAGAGTGACAAGGGAGGGTCTGAGAAATGAGAGTGACAAGGGAGGGAGGGGCCCTAAGAAATGAGAGTGACAAGGGAGGGTCTGAGAAATGAGAGTGACAAAGGAGGGAGGGGTTCTGAGATGAGAAATGAGAGTGACAAAGGAGGGGAGAATGAGAGTGACAAGGGAGGGAGGGTCTGAGAAATGAGAGTGACAAGGGAGGGAGGGTCTGAGAAAAGAGAGTGACAAGGGAGAGGGTCTGAGAAATGAGAGTGACAAGGGAGGGTGAAATGAGAGTGACAAGGGAGGGAGGGTCTGAGAAATGAGAGTGACAAGGGAGGGAGGGGGGAATGAGAGTGACAAGGGAGGGGGGGTGAGAAAGAGAGTGAAAAGGGAGGGGGGGAATGATTCCCATTGAAATACTGGTAAATATATATAATTGCTCATAGTTAAACTATAGTCCGGCCCTCCAACGGTCTGAGGGACCGTGAACTGGTCCCCTGTTTAAAAAGTTTGAGGACCCCTGGCTTAGAAAATGGTTTCCATATGGGTTTGGTTGCGTTACCTCAGTCATCTTACGAATGCAGGAATCTTATGTTGGCCCTTAAAGACCCAGGGTCAGTGTCAGAGCTGCTCTGATTCAGATAGAGTTAGAAAAGGGGTATCTGATCGGACCATTCAGTCAGTCTCCTTTCGATTGTTGGAGGGTAAACCCTTTAGGGGTCGTAACCGGTAAATTTTTGAATAAAAAAAGACTAATTTATGATTTGTCAGCACCGCATTCTTTACCGGTTCCTAGTCTGAACTCCTTGATACCATCTGAGTTGTTTTCCATTAAGTAGTGTTCTGTGAACGAGGCAATTCAGATGATACTACTTTTAGTTAAAGGTGCATGGTTGTCAAAAGCTGATATTAAAGATGCGTTTGAGTTACTCCTATTACAACCTGAGCTATGGCAGTGGCACAGTATTAAGTGGGAAGGTCGATATTATTTTTCCAATAAGTTAACCTTCGGTTCAAAATCCAGCCCATGGTTATTTGATCAATTTGCTAGGTCCCTGCACTGGATTTTGCCAGATGGTTGCCATGTCAATCGTGTCATTCATTACTTAGATGATTTTTTGTTAATCGGATCTCTGTCACAAACTCCTTGATACCTACACACCTTACTTTCCGTGTTCAGTGATCTTATAGTACCAGTGTCGTCTAATAAGGTGGAGGGCCCTAGCACTTCAATTACCTTTCTGAGTTTGCAGCTAGATACAGTAAAGATGCAGGCTAGTCTTCCGCAAGATAAATTGGGCAGGATCAGAGATGTAGTACACAGGTTAGCACATGTTAGGGTCACCACAAGGTAAAATCTCCAATCCCTTCTGTGCATGTTGAATTTTGCAATGCATATTATTCCTCAAGGGAGAGCGTTTATATCTAGGCTACTGAAGCTGCTTCCTTCAGCCTCAGATCAAAACAGTTCAGTGTATCTAGATCAACAAGCTTTTTAGCACAGTGGAATGGTATTTCTTTATTTGTTCCTACAGTGTCAAAACAGTCCACCTGTGTCTATACAGACACGGCGTCATCAGTTGGGTTCACTGCTATATATGGGAAACATTGGTTAGCGAGTCCTTGGCCACCTGAGGTAGTAAACATTCCGGGTTTTAGTCAGTCGTCTCCGTTATTCGAGATCTGCCCCACAGTGGGGGCGGCACAGGCCTGGGGTAGGCTATGGAGGAATCACTGTTACTGCAGACATCTTTATGAAGGGGAGATCAGGTTCCATAGAAATTATGTCATTTGTTAGAAGGTTTGTTTGGCTGGCATTACAGCATAGGTTTCATTTCGTCTGTACACATATTAGTGGAGAAAAAAATGTTTCAGTGGATGCTCTTTCCAGACTTTATTTTCAGCTCTTCTTCCAGGTATTCCCAGAGCGGCTTCCGCTGCTTCAAAATCGATATTCCGGTGCATATGATTAAGAGGTTGGGTAGGTGGAAATCATCTTGCTATTTACAGTATATGCCAGACTCTCATCATGAGTTGTCTCTGGCTTTACAGAAACTGTTAATGTACTAATTGTTAAATACATTTTCTGTTCCTACGGTCTGATCTTTTTTGCCCCCTTTAGGTTACCCTACTTCAGCAGTCATGGCATAACTCAACTGCTAGGCATAGCTAGGCTGAGGTAGATCCAGTATAGTTCTGATAGCCGATCCGATCACAAGTAGTAGGCAAATTTATTTGCCGTATTTGTGGGAGGGGAGGCTTATTTCGGCTCGATTTAGGCACATACTCAGGTCATCACGTAAGCACGCTGGGTTTTCACCCACCCGCCCACACCATCTTATAATTATTTTCACATTAGGGTTGCCCCCCTTAGGTTACCATACTTCAGCAGTCATGGCATAACTCAACTTCTAGGCATAGCTAGGGTGAGGTAGATCAGGTAAGGTTCTGATAGCCGATCCGATCACAAATGATGATAATTTATCAGATACCTTTAGAAAGATCGAGCTGATACTGTATGATTCTCCTAAAATGAAAAGATGCCTAAATGATCAGTTCCCTGTCACAAAATTTTTCTAAACACAACAATCCAATTGAGTGTTTAGCAATGGGATCTGAATGCAGCAAGCTTTCTTTAATTTTGAGTGTTGCCATGGAAACCGATGATGATGTCACAGCCTTTTACTGCTACATGGGGAAGAGGAGCATGCTGGGAAGATCTATGTTTACCCAGCATAGCTTGGTATGTAGATTGCTGCTAATAGTGATCTTTTAGCCTGCAGGCATTAGATTATTGTCTGCATAACACAGATCAGTATCTCAGCATATTCCAGCTAGAGAAAAAAAAAGAAAAAGAGTAATCAAATAAAAAATAAAATAAAATTAAACTGGTAAAAAAAAATGTTAAAACAAATTCTTCCAACCCATCCTGCAACCCATCTGCACTACAAAGATGGATGCAAAGATGGATGCAATAGACATGGAAGTCATGTCTCCATTCATATCACAGAGTATATGCTATGTCAAAGCTATATAACTCTTTGGGGAAAATTTATTAAGACCAACATCTTAGACGCTGGTCTTAATAAGCCCCTGCGCTGGTGGTGGATAAGCCAGAGCTATGAAGAGACGTCGGCCTCTACATAACTGCCGCATATAAATGTAAAACAGCTTCCAAGCTGCCTTACATGTAGATCATTTTCTACACCTAAACCAGGCGTAGAAAATGAGACAGGCCTGCCAGCCAAGTTCCCTTCCCTGTGCACGCCATGGCCACTTTTTTATACCTGGCGTGAGTGGGGAGTAGTCACAGATTGCGGCGAAAAGGTCTGCATATTTCTGTTTAGTAAATGACCCCCTTGGTTGTCACTAGTCTATGTCTCCTTAGCTACTCTTACAGTACAAAAAAATTATGTACATAAGTTCTTTGTGCCCATTTAATGATTCTGTATGCAACCTAAAGACAGGAGGCATGCTATAAAAGTGAGACCTGCTCACATATTATAGAAATAACATAGGTGGCTTGATGTACAGGTATCTGGCTTCATTTTTATATAGGGAATATTTACTATGAATTTGTATAGTAAAGCGAATTACTTTAAATGAAAAAAAGAAGATGAAAGACTATTTGGATTTCCCTTATTAATATATACACTCTCATTAATAGGTGAAAAATATATATATACCCAGATGGAAAATGTTAGATTGCTGCAAAATTCAACATGCCTTGTGTCTCAGGCAGATGTACAAATAATTACCAGTGTGGTCTGATTAGATACTAGTTTTGCCACAAGAGGGCACAAAAGTGCTTCTTCTGCTGCCCTTAGAAAAGACACTCAGAGGCTACTTTTGGATAGTGTATCTTTTGGTGAGAGATTGGTGACCACTAGACATGCTTCTTCAATGCAATCAAAGATATTTTGGAACAGTTGTCAAACTTTGGTTAGTGGAGCATCATTGGACTGAGAGAGGCAGGATGGTCATTTTGATGAATTGCCTCAATCTAGCCTGTTTCCAGGCATTTAGGAGAAGAAGATTTAGTGTCCCTCACGTGTCCTGCCTTTGAAAGTCAGCCACCATCATCTTTATTTGTAGTGGTGTCACGAACATGAAACCTGGACTGATACAGACTGGAACTGTATTGTCTTCACCGATGAATCCAGGTTCTGTTTGGGATGCCATAAGTGTTGAGTTCATGTATGGAGGCCTTTTAGTGAGTGCTTCAATTCTGCCATTGCTGTGGAGCAACAAGCTATCCCAACTTCTGGTTTGATGATCTAAAGAGCCACTGCATATGACTGTCGGTCATCCCTAGTAGTGATATGAGGAACACTAAAAGCTCAGCAATATGTGCAGGACATCCTGCGGCCACAGATGTGGCTTCTCATGGCAGGGCTTCCAAACAGCACTTTCAGCAGGATAATGCTCGTCTACACACAGAGTTTCCCGGAAATGTCTCCACCAGATTGTAACAATTCCTTGGCCTGCTCAGTCACCAGATTTATCACCCATCAACCATTTATGGGAACAGCTGGGACACCAGCTTTGGTAACTTACAAGTGTACAGGATCGGAATGCCCAGCAGCCACATCTGTGGGCAAATGTGCCACAAGACACCATAGAGAACCTGTATGCCCAACCGTATTTCATCTTGTATCTAGGCTAGAGGCCGCCCAACAGGGTCCTAGAGCCTCCATTCAATTGTACAGTTTCCCCCAATATCCTTCTTGCTACAGTGTATATTTTTTTGGCAATGAGTGTATATATAAAATATTTGACATATAAATATATATATACTAGCAGAAGGACCCGGCTTCGCACTGGTATATTTCATCTATTTCGTTTCATGTTTCCGTGTGTCGTAAAAAGATTTCAACAGTATCCCCCATCACAGTGACCTCTATAGTACCCGCCCCACTGTCTGCTGAGCTGTGTATCTAATCCTGTCCTGGGTAATACCATCTGCTGAGCTGTGTATCTAATCTTATGTTGTGTGATACTGTCTGCTGAGCTGTGTATCTAATCCTATCTTGTGTGATACTGTCTCCTGAGCTGTGTATCTAATCCTATCCTGTGTGATACTATCTGATGAGCTGTGTATCTAATCTTATGTTGTATGATACTGTCTGCTAAACTGTGCATCTAATCCTATCCTGTGTGATACTGTCTGCTGAGCGTGTATCTAATATTCTATCCTGTGTGATACTGTCTGCTGAGCGTGTATCTAATATTCTATCCTGTGTGATACTGTCTGCTGAGCGTGTATCTAATATTCTATCCTGTGTTATGCTGTCTGCTGAGCTGTGTATCTAATATTCTATCCTGTGTGATACTGTCTGCTGAGCGTGTATCTAATATTCTATCCTGTGTGATACTGTCTGCTGAGCGTGTATCTAATATTCTATCCTGTGTGATACTGTCTGCTGAGCATGTATCTAATATTCTATCCTGTGTTATGCTGTCTGCTGAGCTGTGTATCTAATATTCTATCCTGTGTGATACTGTCTGCTGAGCGTGTATCTAATCATATCCTGTCTGCTGAGCTGTGTACCTAGTAGTTGATTTTTAACTTTATTTTTTTAATCCCTGTTGGCTGAGTGGGAGAGGGCGTGGCCTAACTGGATTGGGGCGTGTCCTTTTGAACATCTTAATCTAAGACAGCCGTACGGTATGAGCTGCAAAGAGAAAGTCACCGTCCCTCCCACTTCTGCAGCTGACAGAAGTTGATTTTTAACTTAATTTTGTCAATTCTCATTGGCTGCAGAGGGGGAGGGGTGTGTCCTAAACGTATCGGGGGTGTGGCTTAGTGCAGTGTTTCCCAACCAGTGTGCCTCCAGCTGTTGCAAAACTACAACTCCCAGGATGCCCACACAGCCAAAGGCTGTCCGGGCATGCTGGGAGTTGTAGTTTTGCAACAGCTGGAGGCACACTGGTTGGGAAACACTGGCTTAGCGGACCTAAAAGTTGATTTTTAACTTTATTTTTTCAATCCCTGTTCGCTTAGTGCAGGCATCCTCAAACTGCGGCCCTCCAGCTGTTGTAAAACTACAACTCCCACAATGCCCTGCTGTAGGCTGATAACCTGTAGGCTGTTCGGGCATGCTGGGAGTATGTAGTTTTGCAACAGCTGGAGGGCCGCAGTTTGAGGATGCCTGGCTTAGTGGGAGGGGGCATTGCCTAACAGGATTGGGGGCGTGTCCTTTTAAACAGCTCTCTCTAAGACAGCAGCAATGTTCTGTCTGAATGTGAGCTGCATGGAGAAAATCACCCTCCCCCCAACTAAGGAGGGGAGGGGGCATGGCCTAACCGAATCAGATACGTGGCCTTTCAACAGTTAACCCTAAGACAGCAGCACTATCTTCTCTGAGTGTGGGCTGCAGAGATAAAGTCACCGTCCCTCACATCTCTGCAGCTGACAGAAGTTGATTTTTAACTTCATTTTTCACTGTTTGCTTAGTGGGAGGGGGGGTGGCCTAACAGGATCAGGGGCGTGTCCTTTTAAACAGTTCACTGTAAGACAGCAGCACTGTTTTGTCTGAATGTGAGCTGCAGGGAGAAAATCACTGTCCCACCTCTGGAGGGGGTGTGGCCTAACCAAATCAGAGGTGTGGCTTATCTGGACCTGGGGCAGGGTTTTAAGAGTGACTTGAATGGCCACCCTACTTTCCCCCTGAACTGTGACCTCCCTAGCACTCTGCCCCCTTAACAGTATCATCCACAGCGCTCTGCCCCTTTAAAGCTAACCTGCAGCAGTGAAGAGAAATGGCTGAGTTGTTATGGAAACCTCAGGAAATAAGGTACTTAGTGCTGTTAGGCTTAATAGCGATTATCCTGGTGACAGATTTCCTTTAAACGTCATCTAGAGCAGTGATGAGACTTGGCTGAGTTGTTATGGTTACCTGGAGTAAAACTGTGTGTGTGGAGATAAACTGTCAGGGAGCAGTAAGTGACAGTTTGAATTCAAGTTAAAGGCTTTGCTGCCTTGTATTGTTTATAAGCAGGTCATTTTTGGGAATATCTCAGGAACGGTAAGTCCTAGAGAGCTGAGACCCGGTCTAAAACCTTCCCGGACACCTGATGTACCCGTGTGCCAAATTTGGTGAAAATCGGTCCAGTCATTTGGTCGCGCATAAAGAACGTCCGGACGTCTAGACAGACAGAAATTCATTTTTATATATATAAGAAAGATATATATATATATATATATATATATATACAGGGCCGGGCCGACACAGAGGCTGGGGAGGCTCCAGTCTCAGGGCGCTCCAGCGTCAGGGCGCAGGCCAGCTCCCCAGCCTCTGGGCGGCAGGCAGGCCACTGACCTAGGGTTGACAAGGCTTTCTCAGACCCAGGCAGATGATTATTAATGAAGATGGCAGTGGCAGAGAGAGAGCTGGTGGCCACAGGCGCAGGGACACATCGGGACCCGGCTGCTGCGATCAGCTGCTGTGTGAGTCTGCCCTGTGAAAGAACTTACTCTCTCTCTCTCTGTCTGAGTGTGTCTGCTCTGCCATCGATGTTTCCTGGATGGATGGCCGTGCTGCTGCTCCCCCAGACTTCTCCCCTCCCTCTCTTAATGAATCTCTGTGTAGTGTACTAGTGTAGCAGAGCAGTGGTGACATCACTTCCTGCTGCTCTCACACTAGCCGACAGGACTCAGTCAGCAGGTCTGATAACATGAAGGTGATAAATCCCTCAGTGGCTCAGCCTCAGCGCCAAGGAGAGAGAGGAGAGGACTGGAGGTATGTGAGACTGACTGTCACTCTCTCAGTCAAAGGCTCAGTCTCAGCTTGTCTTAAGGCAAGCATTGATGTACTGTTACTGCCTGACACACTGCACTGACAGGGCTTCAAAACTAGTAGTTCACTCACCCCCCATTTGATCATTTTTTTCACTAGCTGTCAGCTGACATTAGCTATTTGCTAATGTCAGCTGAATTTATCCATATGCCCCTTACCTGTTCTATTTAATAAAATTCATACTTTTATATTCTGCTAAGGCCCCTTTCACACTTGCGTTGTTAGGATCCAGCATGCACTTCCGTCGCCGGAAGTACCCGCCGGATCCGTCACAACGCAAAAGAACTGAAAACATTTGAAGATGGATCAGTCTTCAAAATGCTTTCAGTGTTACCATGGCAGCCAGGACTGGTTGCCATGGTAAAGTGTAGTGGGAGCGGGGAGAATTATACTTACAGTCCGTGCTGCTCCCGGGCGCTCCAGAATGATGTCAGAGCACCCCATGCGCATGGATCACGTGATCCATGTGCGTGGGACGCTCTGACGTCATTCTGAGCGCCCAGAGCCGCACGGGCGGTAAGTATAATTCTCCCCGCTCCCACTACACTTACCATGGCAACCAGGACTTTAGCATCCTGGCTGCCATGGTAACCATTCAGAAAAAGCTAAATGTCGGATGATGCAAGTAATAAAGAGCCCCTGATGAGGACCACCCCTCCTTATACAGACTTTACAGTTGTCTTTGTGGAGGCTCCTTGGTGTCTATATATTGGTTTTTAAGGTGTTTCACATGCTGAGTGGTTCACCAGTAGCAGCCAATCATTTCATGAGCTGGAATCTAGGAGATCTGCTTGTTGTCAGGAGATCTACTCCACACTTGTCCAGAGTGGACAGCCCCTTAAAGTGCGGCTCTGTAGGAGAAACTTGTATGGACCAGCGCTGCGCGCCGATGGGCGTGGCTGGCCTGTTCGGGTTTGGCTCGAAGAAAAGGTGGCAACCCTACACTGACCACGTCTGCGGAGCGACGGCAGCTTCACTGTTCCCAGCATAGGCAGACCTGGATCACATGTGGAATATCCAGGTTGATGCTACGGTTGCAGGACATACTCATAACATGGAACACACGTGTAGGGTGCCTAAATGCGCCCTGTGGTAAGCTGTACACTGTCCCTGATACTGTCCCTTTTCAGGACGAGTGCCCTGTGGTGAGGCTGCTACTATCAATTAGTATCAGGGACAGTGTACAGGGACTGTACACAGTCAGGTCACATGTGCGCCCTCTGGAGACCAGGAGCAGCGCGGGCAGCAGCACAGCACTGTGTCACGACTCCAGCCCAGGCCCCAGCAGGGATAGAGCGTGAGAGTCTGCCCTAAAGTGAAGTAAGATAGTTTTTAAATAAAGAATATTCTTTTCCGTCTGATGGGGTTCTGGATGGGATAAAATTACAAGGGACGCCCGGGGCGCACTTGGGCAGCTCAGCCTCTGTTGGTGGTGGGCCTTGTCCCAGCCCTGTATATATATATATATATATATATATATAAATACGCTGTATATGTTATAGCACTACAATACAGTATGTCATTGTGGCATATAAAATATTGCTAAGAATATTCAGGCATCTGAAGTTCTTGATCTTGCCTGAAAGAGGTAGGTATTCAAAAATAAACAAAATTGTGTATGACAAATGTGGGGTGATGTGGAAGAGGGGGCAAAGTGTGCCTGTAACAACCTACCACTCATAAAGAGAGAATGGCTTCTCAGAATGACTACAATGTCATACATTTACAGTACGCTCCTGCACTGACAGGTGAAAGAACCCATTCTACATAAGACAGAGTCTCCACACTACAAAGGTTTAATGGCTGTGCATTATAAAGCTATTAATCACACATGAGTGACCGCTACAAGGTGACGCTCCTGTCTCCTGTAAATAATGTAAATGATTTCCTTTTGTTATAAGACGCTTTGCAAGGAATGAGCAGCACAATGGCTGCTTTTGTTGGCTGCCGTAGTACACAGGTAGCTGTTGTCTATTTGGAAGAATTTATTAACTTATTTACTTATTTATTTATTTAGTTATTTACTTATTTACTTATTTACTTATTGATTTATTTATTTTCATGCAGCGCCACCACAGGGGAAATGAAGCATTACACAGTGTTCATTCAAAATAATAGACTGTCTCTGTACAGGACAGGGCAAGTTCTTTAGAGCCAAAGATGCTCTTTGGATAAGGATCCAGAATACAGAGACCCACTATAGTAGTGAAAAAGACCCTTAACAGGTTTGTATAAATGAGTTTTCTTAACTTGACAAATCTTAAAAATGGAAATATTCATATGTTGGATGTGCCCGTGGATGCCAGTTACATCCCCTCTTCTTATTGTCGCTTATCTTAATATAGACAACACTACGTCTTAGGCCTCATGCACACGGCCGTTGTTTGGGTCCGCGTCCGAGCCGCATATTTCGCGGCTCGGCCGCGGACCCATTCATTTCAATGGGGCCGCAAAAGATGCGGACAGCACTCCGTTTGCTGTCCGCATCCGTTGCTCCGTTCCGTGCCCCCGCAAAAAAAATAGAGCATGTCCTATTCTTGTCCGTTATGCGGACAAGAATAGGCATCTCTATAATGGGCCGCGTTCCGTTCCGCAAATTGCGGAACGGAACGCGGAGCAGCTTCCGTGTTTTGCGGATCCGCGGTTTGCGGACCGCAAAACACCCACGGCCGTGTGCATGAGGCCTTATTTAGTGATAGCAAGAAACATAGAAGGGCAAATTAGATATACCGATGTAGTGGAGCTGGCTTTGCCAATTATCTGCAAAACAATCCATATTAATAGCCAATCAATCTTCTGTCAATCAATGTTCTTCAAATTAGAGATCTATAGAGAGGAGCTTTTCCAATGCAGTATAGCCGATTATGATATTTGGTACAACTTATTTTGCTATCATGTCTATGGTTTTAGACTGAATATCAGGAGTTTACACTTTTTAAAGCAGGCCATAAAAATGATGATTTGACCACTATAGTATGAGCACTTCATGCATGCTCCTTGGCACCGAAGCAAATATTACTATGTGCAATTTAAGCCAGCGTGTACTCAGGATGTGTGGCAGGAGAGTCTCCGTCAGCACCAGAGACTGGTTGCAACTGCATCCCTTATAGACATCAGGGACCCACAATTTAGATACTGAATAGGCAATTGGAGCATAATCAAATAATAATAATAATAATACAATTATAAATATAAGGTTATTATTTGATACACTTATTTTATACACTTCATTATGTACCTGGTTGCACACAGATATGACCTAAAAATTCTGGCATTACACATAAGACGAGATGCAGTAATGTACTAGAGCAGTAATGTACTAGAGCAGTCGTCTTAGTTGCTTTAAAAAAAATTTAAAAACACACACAGCATGCTAACCATCTTTAAATCTACAGCATCAAAATCTACCCTTTCCGTGACCCCTTCAGGAAATAAACAAGGCATGCTCAATGGTCCTTGTTACAACATTTCAATAAATGTCACCTTTGCAAATAAACTTTAGAGAGATGAGACACAATAAAGCTCCATGGTTTTATCAGGCGCTACAGCAAAGGGTTTATGAGGAAATACCATTCGTTTTAGCTTTGCTTTCTTTAATAACTGTGTTTTTGATGTTACTAAAATGTATTATCTATCTATCTATCTATCTATCTATCTATCTATCTATCTATCTATCTATCTATCCATGTCTATCTCATATCTATCTATCTATCTATCTATCTATCTCTCTTATATTCTTCCATTTATATATTTATTTCATTTTTCTTCACAGCAGATAGGCGTTTACTACCCCAGAAGCCCCAACTAGGCGCCAGTCTTCCTCTATACACATTGTTTCATTATTTCACACTCTTTTATTGTAGACAGTTTCCTATGGATTTTTCATGGTGGTTTTAAATTAAAATCCTATCACCTGGCAACAGAGATTTGGAAAAAAAAATATACCCAGTAGGATTTGCACTCACTTCTCCATAGACACATTTTATCTTTTTCCTTTTGTGAACAATTAAACGATGTATATCCTCTATATAATCCATTTTGTGTGACAATGCATTTCATGCTTTCATGCCTGGAAATAAGACCACAGTCCTAATCCTTGTCAGATGGTGATTGTCACAGGGAGGATAAAGAGAAAAATCTAAAAATTCTAAATGAGGTTGTACGGAAGTTTAATTACCACATTACAGAAGGGATGGTGGGATCACCCGATAACATAACGATTCCTGCATCGCTGTGTCTTGTAAATACGGGATGACTGCTTGTGACAGATGTAGATTGCCTGAAGTCTTAATTAGGAACATTTATAGGACACACATATATCAGCATAATATGTTACAAGTGACGGTTTTACAACATGAATTTTACATGAAGAAAGCTGAAAAATGAATGTTATTTTTAGGTTTTCATATGCAGGTTTACATTACCTGGAAATAGAGTTACGTGTCATATGCATGTATGTATGACTATATATCCTATGTCTATCTAATATCTACAGTTTTCCCTTTTTTCACATTCTGTTATGTTGCAGCCTTGTGCTAAAATAAAAATTAAGGGGCACACTTATTATGACTGCCGTTTTAGCCACCGGTCTTAATAAAAGCCCATAGCTGGTGGTGGATCCGCCAGAGTTATGAAGAAGCACCGGCCTATTCATAATTTCTGCGGATCCTCCTCCAATTCTAAATATAAGACAGCTTCCAAGCTGTCTTACATTTAGACCTTTTTCTACACCTAAAACAGGTGTAGAAAATGGTAAATTGCACGGGCCTACCGGCCCAAGCCCTTCCTGCCCGAGCCATGCCCACAATTTTAGAACTGGTGCGGGTGAGGAGAAGTTGTAGATTGTGGCACAATATAGGCGTATTTCAGCTTAGATAATGACCCCCTCAGTTTTCCCCATCAATCTGCACTCAATACCCCATACTGAGAAAGAGAAAACAGAATGTTAGAAATCTTTGTTAATTTATTGAAAAGGAAAAACCTAAATCTTGCATTGACATAAGTATTCAGACCCTTTACTCAGGACTTAGTTGAAGCCCCTTTGGCAGTGATTACAGCCTCTACAGCCCATCGGTGGACAGTCTCTAGTCTTCTTGGGTATGATGCCACAAGGTTTACACACCTGGATATTTTCTGCCATTCTTCTCTGCGGATCCTTTCAAGCTCAGTCAGGTTGGATGAAGACCGTCGGGGGACAGCCATTTCCTAGTCTCTCCAGACATGTTTGACTGGGTTCAAGTCAGGGCTCTGGCTGTACACTCTAAGACAGTCACAGAATTGCCCCTAAGCCACTCCTGTGTTGTCTGGGCTGTGTGATTAGGGTCATTGTCTTGTTTGAATCTTCGTTCCACTGTGATGTCCAGGGCACTCTGGATTGGATTTTCATCAGGAATATCTTTGTACTTTGCTCCATTCAGCTTTCCCTCAACTCTAACCAGTCTCTCTGTCCCAGCCACTAAAAGGCACCCCCGCAGCATGATGCGGCCACCACTTTCTTTCACTGCAGTCCTTTAGTGTTTTAGTTTTTTTTCAAACTGTCATGTACAGTGGCATGAAATAATCTCAATGATCTCCAAAAGGCATAAAGGTAAAGATGACAAATTCCCTTTGGATATATTATTTTAGTTTTGTATGTGCTTGTCTTTGCATATTCTGTTTGATAATTGATGTATATTTTACCTTTGATAAGTAAATCCTTAAATCCATTGGAAACTAACTCTTAAAGATGTATACCCATCTCAGACATTAACGAGATATTACTAGGATATGCCATTAATGTAAGACAGATACAGGTCCCACCTCTGGGACCTGCTCCTATCTCCAGAACAGGGCCCCCAAAGTGAAGGAGGGCTGACCATGCATGGATAACATGCTCTCCATTCACTACTATTGGACTTCCAAGAAGAGGCTATGGTACTCCATTAAATGTTGCAGCCTCTTCGCAGCTTACAAAGGGCCTAGGAAGAGGCTGCAGAGCTCACCGTAACACCATAGCTTTTTCAACAGCTGATCGGCAGAGGTGGTGATCTGACACTAATGACTAGTGTTGGGCGAGACTTTGAGAATTCGCGAATATTTAGAATATAGTGATATATATTCATATTTTCGAATATTCTACTATTTTCTTTTTCATCAGTAACCTCCCTTCTTGCTTGTGGACCAATGAGAAGGCAGCAATGTCTTTGTCTGAGCTTAGCAACATCCCTAGCAATCAATAGGAAAGTTGCCTACCCCTTACTATATAAGAACCTCCCTAGCAGCCATATTCTACAGTCTATTACAGTTCTGAGAGAGAGCAGTGTCATTGCTGTGCTCTCTGCTTTTCTGCGTCTCATTACATTAGATAGTTAGTTAGTTAGTATATATATATATATATATATATATATATATATATATATATATATATTACAGATAGTGGGAGACAGTCAGTTTAGGTTAGATAGTTATATAGTGTAGCTGATAGGTTCCAGTGCAGGGTGTTAGGTAGTGTGATAGTGCTGTCCAAACATACATGCTACAGACACAGTGCTGTGATATCACAAGTTCACAAAAACATGCGCATCATTAATTGCTGATTTGCGCTATCGCCAATATATCGGAGCAGTCTATCTGCATATAAAGCTATTGTATAGCTATTGTATTTTCCTATTGTCTTCCGTTCCCCTCCTGTCAGTGCTCCAAGCGGTTTTGAAATGCACAGTCAGGACTGCTATGCTGCACTAACATAATGGAGAGGACTCCTGTGCATGCACACTGCAGTCCTGATAATTTATTTTAGCAGAGCTTTTAGTGCTAATTGTGAGTGAACAGGGGGCAATAGGAAAATAAGAAATACTGACATGGACTCCTTATCTGTAGTAATGCAAATAATAGTTCAAAATTGTGGTGAGAGATTCCCTGGAAAGAAGTAGAAAAACATATATCCTGTGTGTGATATTGCAGTTCAGCCTTCTTCACTGCAATGAAGCAATACTAGATAGAAGATATGTATCGTTGTGGTGCCGTTCGTGGACAACCCATTAAACAGTGTTGGTGATTGGTATTTTCCTATGGCAGATTATCTTATTTTATCTGAAAGAGCCTTGGGCACCTTCAACCTTAAGCCATCTCTATGAGCAGCAATTACTGTATATGCATTAGAAAAATAAGAGAAAGTGTTTATAAAATGAATTATTGAAATGGCTCCATTAACATTCTGCATTTGGTATACTAGTTGCTATTTTGCTATATCTTTGGCCTTTAGAACAACCGTCTCAGCAAAATCTGGGCTTCTTCTTGAATATGTTAATACTAATCTCCAGCCAATTGTCCTTTTATCTGTATCTCCTTGTAATTAGGAATGAAATTTTGGATGTTTACAAAACCTAAGCCCAGGAAAACAGATTCTGGAAGCAGTCGCTATGGATGGAGAAATTATAATTTCATATTTACAGGTAATGAACTGAGCTAAATTGGCTTTTCTTCATTGACGTTATTTGTGAATATATACTATTTTCTCTCTAAGTATTTTCTTTATGACTTTTTTTATGGGTTATGCCAACTTGACAAACCCTTTGAAAAGCAAACTGTTTCAATGGTCATTTGGTTACCATGAATCTGCCAAATCATGGTTATAGTATCTCCTTGGGTAAGTTATGGTTGGCCAAACATTTTTGTAGTATTGCATGAAAACATCCATTCAAATGATTGGCAACTATGTAGAATATGGTCAAGATAAGTCCAGGTGAGCTTGAGATGAAATCTGAAGAAACTTCTTTTCTGAGTAATAGAGAGGAGCTCACACTTTATATTTTATTCCATAATGTGGTATATAAAGAAAAGTTCTCAATTTTCGACTACTGCTTTATGCTTAGTAATTTCACATACATGTATAACTCAATTGATAACTGTGTATTAAATCCATTTATCATTTAGAAGGTGGAGTAATTTTCTAGTGATGGATTCCACAATTGGTCTCTCTCTCTAGATATGGCACTCCTTCTGACACTAGCAAAATTCCAGCTTTAACACCCCCATTACTATACTACAATAATGGTGGACATTTTTATTAAGCTAAAATTGTGGCTTAATTTGATCCAATAACACATTACATGCATGACTTGCATACTTTTCACCACATTTATTATGTGTTTTAACATTTATCACATGAGCCAAACATGTGCAGCAGGTATGGCACAGTGATGGGGCAGACTCAGCTCCTGTAATTGTCATCTGTTACATTCAGCTGACACCCTGGAGATCTCTCTGATCTCGGCTATATATTCTATTAGATGCCACAGATAGTTGTGACTGTGGAATCTAAGCTGTTTGTAATAGTGCATGACTGTCACCGGTCTCCCCAATGTAATCACTTGATGCTTGTATGTTTGTACACCTATTAGGTCCTCCCTCAGTCAGAGCCTAATAGGATGGCTGTCAGCATTATGCTGACAACCACAATGTAAGCTAAAGTACATTGCAATACAGTTCACATGTTCAAATCTCTAACCTGGACTAAAAAAAGGTTTTCACAAATAGTAAATAAAATGTTTAAAAATATTTAAAACATTCAAAATCTACAAAAAGTGTAATTTTCTCATTCAAAAATGCTTCATTATGTAAAAAAATAAAACTCTATACAAAATTGCTATCACCACATTCGCAACGATTTGAGCTATAAAACTATGACACTATTTACTTCATATGGTTATCACCATACAAAAAACTAAATACAATTCCAGAATAGATGCTTTAGGTCATATTTCCTCCCCCCAAAAAAACAAACAAACCAGTGCTCATGGAAAATGGACGAATGCCCCACTGAATCCCATTATAGTCAATGAGCTCCTATGGTGCATGGCCCTATCCGGCTATGCCAGATATGGTAAACTTCCTCTGCTAGAACAGCCTGCCATATAGCTTTACTGCAAGTGTGAAAGTAACCTAAAAGTGCTTTTTTTTTCTCCAGAATAAAACAACAGATCACTGAGTGAAAGATATTATTACATTCAGCTAAGATAGCCATACAAGGCATTGTGCAAGGCTTAATTTTCCGGTGACACACCTCCTTTAAAAACCAGCTGGCTACAGGAACTGACCATGTAATACATATACGTGCTGGGTATCCCAGAGCAGAATCCATTTATACCTTATTAAGGGAGGTTCGCAAGCAGACATCGGGCATATAGACAAAGATTGTTTGAATTAGACAGCAATAATGCAATACCATCTTGAAGCTTATTTCTGTCAGCATGAAGCATTAAGATAACTAAAATGAATGAGTACTTAAGAGTTGGTGGAACATGCCTGCCTCTAGAGCAGTGGTGGCAAACCTATGGCTTGCGTGCCAGAGGGGGTATTTAGAGGGCCATGAGTAGGATTGCCATCTGTACACTATTACTAATGAGAGCTTCCATTGTGGAGCGCTCATTAGTACAACCTTTTACCCCCTCTTCTGCATGTGTTAAAAAATCAATAAAACTCACAACATCCATTTGATTGGGCTGAGGGGAACACGCTGGAGTGTAGGTCTTGTCCTGTGCATCTAGTGAGCAGTGAGTGTTCACCATGGTGTGATCAAATGGACGAGGTGAGTTATTTTTTTCTGCACAAGAAGAGTGGGGAAGGGGGCATAAATACTGTGGCCTCTAATGGGGGCATTATTAATACTGGGAGCCACTAATGGTGGAAAAATAATACTGGGGGGGCACTAATAGGGGCACTCATTTTACTGGGGCCATTAATGGGTGCCTTATTAATATTGGGGGCCAATAATGCGGCATTTTGAATACTGGGGCGATTAAGGGGGGCCATATTAATACTGAGGGCAACTAATGGGACACCCATAGCCTAACTAGACAGGTATTTTTAGTATTCAGGGTAGTATTTTGGGTTGCAGTTCGGGGACTCAGACTCTAAAAGGTTTACCATCATTGCTCTAGAGGGTGTCTCGCCATTGTCTTTAATCATACTGAATCTATTAAATTACAGTAAAGCTTGGAATATATTCTACCAAATTTCTATGCCTACACTTTTAAAAATTATGGACAGTATTGAGTGATTTTTTTTTTTATCATTATACAATACTCATTGTGGGCTAAATATATATATATATATATATATATATATATATATATATAGAAATATATATATATATATATATATATATATATATATATATATATATATATTTATATATATATATTCTTTAAATTTTTAGCAGTATTTTCTGTTCTGAGGGCTGGATTCATAGCCCCCTATCTCTGAACTCCTGATAGCTCATAAACATTCATTTAAGGCTACTTTCACACTCGCGTTTTGTGCGGATCCATTAAGATAAAGCTGCTGTCTGCATCCGTTTAGAACGGATCCATTTGTATTATCTTTAACATAGCCAAGACGGATTCGTATTGAACACCATTGAAAGTCAATGGGAAACAGATCCATTTTCTATTGTGCCACATTGTGTCAGTGAAAACGGATCCGTCCCCATTGACTTACATTGTGTGTTTGGATCAGTTTAATCAGATGGACACCAAAGCGGAATGGAGACTGAACTGATGCAAACTGATGCATTCTGAGCGGATCGTTTCCATTCAGAATGCATTAGAATACAAACTGATCCATTTTGGACCACTTGTGAGAGCCGTGAATAGATCTCACAAACCGAAAGTCAAAACGCGAGTATGAAAGTAAACTAAGCCAAAGTGTTATCAGTTTGATAAGAATTTAGGCATAATGAGTGTTTATGAACACACATTCAGAGATAAGGGCTACACATAGGCCAGAGGAAAAGCAATATGATAGAACAGAAAGTGACAGTCTGCAGATAGACTGAAAGTTAACCCTGTAGAACACCTTTGGGGCTTTTTTTATTATTAAATTGCACTCATTTTAAGCTAAAAATCATTTTTCAATTAGTGTTTATTAAAACTTTAAGCCCCTTTGTCTATACAACCTTGAGATTCTCTAGTACCAGGCTCAATGTTTTTACTCTGTTTTGTTGGTCATCTCACTTGACGGCTCCTTATCTCTAATCTCTGACATCCTAAGCTCTCATTATAGCTCAATTCTTATCTTAATGATAGGAATGTGGCTTAAATAAGTGTTTATGACCGTTTAATAATTTAGAGATAAGTAATTTTAGACACCAGTCTTAATAACCACTATATAAGGCGGTGGATCCCCCAAAGTTATGAACAGGCACCAGCCTCTACATAATTTTGGCACATTCAGCGCCAGTCTGAATGTATGATACATTTAGACCATTTTCTAAGCCTAAAACAGGCATACAAAATGATGAATATAGGCATATATCTTAATAATAAATGACCCCAAGGTTTATTAGATGACTTGTACAAAGTGAAAGGGAAAGTATCCTTCACACAGTTAGACAGTTAACCCTTTGTGATAAAACGGCTTAATATTTTTAATGAAGACCAATTAAAGAAAAACATTTTTGGACAAAAATTAGTAAAATGCAATCATAAAAATAACTGCCCAAGGCTGTGTATAAAGCCTTTAAAGAAAAGTTTTTGGTTGTTTGTTTTTTTTCATACACAATGCAATGTCGGTTCATGGGCTGTGTCTGGTATTGCAGATAATTCTATTTCAATTGAAGAAGGCTGAACTCCAGCATGTGCATGGACACATATTGTTCTGTTTCTCAAAGAAAGTAAAAACTTTTTACTGGACAATCCACTTAAACGATGCCACAACTATTTAACCTCTCCAGACTGTAAAAGGCAAATTAAGTCAAGTTGGATGAGTCTTCCCTCTGACCTTCTCTGCACAAACCTCTAAGTCACAATTCCACTACATTTCTGCTGATATTTAAATCACAGTTTTACAATTTCATTTCTGTAAGCCTATACGTTTAAATACCATTTTCTCGATTTAATGTCATTTCTATAAATGAGCTTATTATCAATAAACGTGGTCACAGTCTTGTAAGCTGTTGAAAAAGGCAGAAATCAAGAATGAACTTCTAACAACAATGACCTAGGAGCACAGAAGATTGTAACGTTTCACACAGCAAATTAAGTCTAAATGAAAGCTCTGCAACTAAAATCATTAGCTGGTGGTCATTTACTTTTTAATGTTCTTTTTGCCATTTATAGCACTTGGAAATGTGAAGTCAATGGCAATCTTGTCTTCATTCCCACTCAGTAGAGCTAAGAAATATTTCTTGCTGGCTTATTATAGAAGCTTGTAGTCCATACCTGAATAACAATCATATTTCCAGAAATAAGACCTTCTTTGTGAAATTTAGTAGTCATTAATGGGACATATTGTTGGGGTCACCTATCTTTATCAAAGGACTGTACTTCACATTCTGCTGGGGCTTGGTCAAAAGATATTTAGCAATATAACCTCACACATAGGCACACGACAAAAGATTTTGACAAAAAAAAGCAATGCCACCAGAGGCATAAGTTAATGCTCCTATTCCCCTATGCAAATGTTTAACAGAGACCATGTGGCAGAATGGCCCTTGGGACTCTGATATAAAAGCTCTTTGAGCAATAGTTATAGCTGTGCTTCCATACTATAAGAGATGTTCTGTTCTTTATGCCTTGCCAGATCACTCAACATACAGAAATGTGCTTGATCACTTTCAAAGGGAAGGCAGCTGCTCCAAATGAATGTGAACATCAGACACATGAAGGTAACATTTGGCATCTGACCACAAGTTGACCATAACTCTGTCGCCTACTTTTAAGTTTCTTTTATATTTTGAATATTTACAGTAGATGCCTTGCCTCCATCTCTACTAAAAAGCTCTACAGCCCTAACTGCCACAAAGCTAGATAAGAAATGGGATTGTACAAGAATAAACTTACATGGAAGAATCAAGGCCATGAGTGAATCACTTAATATTCCATTCAGGCTTTATTCGGCCAGATACACTGTTTTGTTTAGAGTCTGAATATACCATACCCAAATCAAAAGTGCTCTAATTGGCCTGGAATTTGTGTATGACACTGTAGGGTCTCCAGTCCCTCAATATTTCATATTTTCTAAATGTTTTATTTATTTTTTTCTATTTTTTATTCTCTCCCCAAATCTACCCAAATCTACCCAAATCTACCCAAATCACCAAAACTTTAGATTTAAAATTTGGGTGGTATCTGATTAATTTAGAATTGATTCGCTTCGATTTCTACAAGCTACCTTGGATAAAAGGGAATAAAACAGAATGTAATTGGAGAATACTCATTCAGAGCTCATGGAAATAAGTATGTTTTGAAAAAATGAAGATGGTATTTCAGAAGTCTTCTACTGTAACCCTTATGATTTAAATCTGGTATGGAGATGTTAGGAGGTGTTATAGGTTAGATTCTGAATGAAACAGAAAAAAAAAATCAGCATTGCTTCAAGGAAACAATATCTACATACATATGGAGTACGACAGAATTGATATAGCAGTGCATAGAAGGCTACCAGTGGCCTGTGAACTATATGTGGCTCCCAGACATCTTTCAGGTGGTTCTAAGGCTGTTGGCAGCTGTAGATATTACTAAACACCAATGACAAAAACCAATTAAATTATAAATTTAGCTTCACTACATTAATAGCAACCAATATATAAACATGGGCTGTCACCAAACCAACTCCTTTATTTATAAAATGAATACATTGCTGGATGACGTGTTTCTTCCAACCTTGAACCTTCACATATGATGAATACCTCAAACCAGATGTTTCTATAATATCCATATATTTTTCTATTTTCTCTGCTTACCTGAGCAGTGAGGTAAGGATCCACTCCATTGCCCATTTAACTGACAGGTCCTTGTAGAATGGCCTATTAGGGTTCTTCTTCCAGTGCAAGAATAATGAACAGTAGATCCAAATGTAAACTTCTCACCAGAAATAATTGCATTTGGAGGAACTCCGGGATGACCACAGTCAATCACTGAAAATAGAGATGACAAGCTTAAACCCAGACTGTAACATCTTGAAAAAGCTCAATAGGATTGTATTTTCTTTAAAAGAAAAAAAAAAAAAAAAAGAATTTGCTGATTCCTTCGCAAAAGCCATTCTGACCCTTACTGCGTGCCTTTTGGACTCAAAATGCAGGACATGGCAGGAGATTACTAGTGTTGAGTGAATCAAATTGTCCGAAGTGGACTTTGATCCGAATTTCAGGGAAAATTTTGCCGCAAAGCCGAATTTCCTCATGCTTCGTGGTAACAAATGGATTTTACCTGAAAGGGGTCAAAAAATAAAAAAATCATGCTCACCTCATTTATTTGAGCGCGAAGAGGCTGTCTCCGTCATCTTGATTGAAGATCCCTTATGAAATCTTGTGCGCGGTGACGTATTGCGCTGGATCTTCAATCAAGAAGGCGGCGGCAGGCTCTTCACGCTCAAATGGATGAGGTGTGTAAGTATGATTTCATTTTTTTAAATTATATACCTCAATGATAATGTCAGATGCCACCATCAGGGATGAACATGGCATCTGCGGGGTACAGTGACAAGGAGCAATGCAACTTCCGTTCCCTGTCATTGCACCCACTACTTACGAAATGCTCTTTGTGATGAACAATTCATCACAAAGCAAATTTTTGGGTAAAATTCGGTGAAGCAGCTGAATCGAATTTTCAAGAACTTTGCTCATCTCTAGAGATGAACACTCACCTAAACACTGGCCAAAGTGGTAAGCTACCTCAGCCAGTAATGAGCTGGCCTTTCTAGGTTTTCCGAGTCTAGTTTGGACCTGGCAAGCATCAAAATGGGAGCAATAGACTTTAGTGAGGCTGTGTACAACTCATTTTATTTTTTAAACACCCCTGAACACTTTATTAAAAATTAGACACTCATTTGGGCTCTTTCACACTTACGTTTTTGCTTTCTGTCCTAGAGTTCCGTCCTCGGGGCTCTAGGACGAAAAGATACTGATCAGAATTATCCTAATGCATTCTGAATGGAGAGAAATCCGTTCAGGATGCATCAGGATGTCTTCCGTTCAGTATGTGAACGTTTATTGGACGTTGACAAAACTGCAGCATGCTGCGGATTTGTCTCCGTCCAAAAATCCGCAAGACATGCCGCAGCAGTGTACTTACCTGCGCTGCGGTCTCTGGGCGCTCCTTCAAGACGTCACAGGTCCGGGCGGCGCATTGATCTATGCGCCGCGGGGACCTGTGACGTCATGAAGGAACGCCCGGGGGCCGCAGCGCAGGTAAGTACACTGCTGCGGATTACCATGGCAACCAGGACTTCAGTAGCGTCCTGGCTGCCATGGTAACCAGAAAGCATTTCGAAGACTGATCAGGATCCTGATCAGTCTTCAAATGCTTCCAGGCGACTTGCGTTCTGACGGATCCGGCTAAAACAGAGCCAGATTTATCGCAGCAGCTGATGTTGGATGATAAACCTGGTCTAGTTTAAACTTTTGGTTATTACTTTATGGCAGAATAGTGTGCCTAACTTTTAGTGCATAGTGTCACATCATAGGCCATACCCATTTCTAACTAATCCACACCCCTTTTCCCCACAAAGCTATGCACCTTGTCTGGCATCACAGGAATTGTCTAAAACGCAAATGTGGCATATGCTCCAGAATTTTTTCTCAGTTCAGTAAATGTAGCCTGGAAGGAATAACTGTCAGCTAAATCAGCGTTTGGCCGTCAATTATTGAAGGTATATGGTCAACAAGTAATGCTTTGACCTTAGCTGACATAGTTTTGTTTACTTAATTACTACATCCTTTCTAATCCGCTATAGAATTTTACTCACTGATACATTCTGGAAGTGACTTGTCCCACTGCCCATTTGGCTGACAGACGAGCACAGATGATCCAAACAGATAGTGTCCTGGATTGCAGTCATAAAACACCACCGTTCCATAAGTGAAGTTTCCGTGTTCTATTTTACTTTCGCGGATGGAGTTTTCTGGAATCCCAGGATCAGTACAGTTGACAACTGCATGGAAAATATAAATCATTAGAACAATATAGTGGCTGCTGAAAATTCAGTATATTAAATTGTAAAACACTGATAGATACAGACACCTATATATGGTGCACGTATTTGCACCATCAAGAGGCAAACAATACTATTTCCATGGAGCCATTGGAGAAAGCACATAGAGACTAAGCCTGTTTCAGACTATGCAGTATTACACATAGTTAATACTGTGCCGTAAAACTAAAGTTAAGTTGTCTCCAAGGAAGGATGCTTCTATAATTACCTTCTGCGATCAGCAAACTCATTGGCCCATACAGTCGTGATGGTTTTAGAATGTCTATGTTTGCTGTCAGTGCAAGAGAAGACTTGAAAGAGATTTATTTGCTTTTCAAAGAACGCCTGGTCAGTCTGAATTTGTCTAGGTTCTTTGTTGGGCATGCCACATTGTGTCCCTGGGGGTCTACTTCACATTCAGTGTGCCACCATATCAGCTCTTACCCAGACATATTAACAATGCCCAACAGATATATGGCAGAATGAGATTCTTAGATTTTTGCAAAGCCAATGGCCAACACTTGCTTCTCAGCATACATTTATCTTTGTAATCAACAAAATAATTAAAGTGATCCTCTGGTTCAAGTTTTAAAAAATCGTATTAACTGGGAAAGAAACTGAACACCTAGCTGGTATAAATTAGTGATAGAAAAAGTCCAGCTTGCCAAATCCTTGAAACCAAAAGCCTTTATTGGATCCTCTCGGTCAGAGTAATGCAGTACATCTACATATCCAACACATTTTGGATCTATAAAGAAGGATCCTTCCTTGTGGCAATAGTTCACATTAATTTGGACTCTTCTTTTAATAATTTCAGCTGCAGACTTCAAAGCTTCCTGGCTCCTCTTCTGCAATCCAAGATAGCTGCACTGTTTCTCAGACTACCTAATGAATACCATGTACTTGGTAGTCCAAAACAGTTCTTGGTGCCCATGGATTGAAGATCACTATGCACGTGATCAATGCTGGCCAATATGAGGGCAGTGTGCATCACTTAGTCTAAAAAGTGGTGTGGCCATCTGCAGCAGATCTGGGTCTGAAAAGATAAAAAGTAGGGCACCATCTAAGTGTTTTATTCATTCCCCAGTTAATGTGTATTTTCTGACTCTCTTAAACTAAAGGGACACAAGTGAATTATAGATGGCAATTCTGTAGCTGTAAATCTACTTAATTTGGCTCAAGATCAGAAGAGGTTGACAGATTGTTTCTGCAAAGGTCAGGTAAGTTCAAATGAACAAAGAAGACCAGTTTAAAAAAATCACAGTTTATGGACATCACTTGACTCCAGAAATAGGGCTATTTTTCCAAAACTTGAATGAAATGTATTGCTAACCTCTGTCTGACACAGATGTATTCACAAGGTTATCTTGGAACCCTGCTCCATTTTCTTTCCTTAATTGCTTTTGAGATTTATTGAATACTGATTGATAATATTTTACTGGAGTCCCGGGAAATACACTCAAGGAAGATATAAACACTTTGTCAAATAAGCGGTAAACTTGCTATAAAAACTTGGCATTGATTAAACTGTTATGGCCGGTCTAGTAAGTAACAATTTAAATAAAATATACACAGAAGAGTTGACAAAAGTGACAAAAATATTAGTGGCATCATGATTTAAGTTGATTTTATTTTACTGGTGGAACAAATGGATTTGTAATTAATCAAAGCCACCACTCCAGGCAGGACAGAAGAGCTATGTAGCACTTAAAACCTCTCACCCCATGCCAGCCACGAGGGCTGCCTCTATGATACAGTCATCCCTGTACCTGTATTCCCCAAATCTAGGATTTATCTAGTCTACTGGAAAATACAAAAAATATGGGGGTGGGGGGATTTATAAAGCCTTGCACTCCAGAATTCTGGATTTAAAAAATCAGATATCACAACTAATGTTTTTTCAACTTTTTGGGCTTACATGTGACCTTTTGCATGTTTACTCTAGTCACTACACTTTTTGCATTTGCATATAATATTTATAGTAGCGCTGGCACTAGTTCCCTCCGTCACCTTATACTATGTTGCTGCGGTATCACAGCAGTACCGCAATACTTGCTGCACTCAATGCACTCACTGAAAAAACAAACCATATGATACCATGCATCCACCAGACCTACTACTACTGGTGTCGCGACTGAAGAATCACTATGGTTACAGATCGCTATTATCAAAGGTTCTTTACCTTATTGAAGATTTCAGTTTCCACAGTGTACTGTTACTTCATATGCAGCTAACAACTCTAGTGTATAGTAGATCGGTATTTCTCCCTAGGAGCGTGCCCTGGCTGGCGGCTCAACTCCGTTCCCTATCCAAAGCTCGCGCCCCACAGGAGCACCTAGCGACGTCACAGTATGAGCTACAGGTGGCTGGTTGTGCCACTTTTTACATTTCTTTAATTTGGAGTAGTGGCGACTCTAGGAACAATATATAAGGGGGAGGGGAGGGTGGTGGGGGCACATAAGCTACCAGAGTCAAAAAGGGGGGGGGGTGCGCACTACTAATTTTCACCACGTAATCACACTACTGAAAAAAACGAACTAAGTATATATAAATAAGATTACAAAATATGAGAGTATTTACCAGAGTCATACAAGTTGTACTGGTTCCTGAATCATAGTATTATGTTATAAGACCTCATTAAATGGCCTGTTAGAGGGGACCCTTTATAACAGGGCACAGAATTATACTCCTTACAGATCACTTGTACCACTAAAGAAACAAACCTGCTTCTTTTAATGGCTACCAGTAAGATTTTTATTTTTTTTTTCAACAGAAAATAGCCCAAAACATTAGAAACTGGTGATGTTTCTTTGTCCCTTGGCCACTGGGTTTGTGAGTTTTACCTAACCTTGCCTGCATGATGATAACACTTGAGGTCTGACTGGCATTGTATGGACATCATGATTTAGATATGCATAGGCCAGAAAGCCGTGTCCAACTGCCCAAACACTGTTTGTATTTTTCTATACAAAATCTCCTAGTTATAGCAGGTCTATATGGAGGTCATGGTAGAGCGTGTGGATAGAGTTTGCTGTTTGCCAAACAGCACACTCTATTCACACCTCCTACTGTGACCTCCATATAGACAAGCTATAAGTAGGAGATTTTGTATAGAAAATATATCATGATCATGCCAAGAGGGTCTCAAATTTTTTTTCATAGCTCTATGTACTTTAGACAAAAGTTTTACAGTACATAATTGTGCAGACTCACACACCTTGCTGCAGGCGCTCACACACACGCAGGCTCCCGACACTGTGAGCAGAATAAATGCTCTGTCTCCTCCGCGCCACGGCTGTGGGAGGTCTCTTCAGGTCCAGCTGCAGTTCTTGTAACCCTCTCGTCCCCGCTCTTCTTCTTTCCCCTTCTAGTAGTGGCGGCCAGTGTTTTAAAGGGGAATCAGCGGGGGGCATGTTGGGGGGGTGGGCAAGGAATAACCTGGGGGGGCAATTAACCCCCCCCCCCTCCCCGGCCCCCCTGTAGCGACGCCACTGATTTGGAGAAAAGTTCGCCAACACAGATCTAAGCAAAACTGATTTCAAATGCTACCCTCATGATATATTCTGCATATGATATTAACTGTTTGCTGTCTTGTTCTTCTGTTTTGGTTTCTTTTCTTTGCAACCTCAATATATGAATCTACTAAGAATCGTTTGGCTACTGATAACATAAAATAAGTTACGTGTATGCTTCTTTTATGACAGGTTATTTATCATTTTATTGGTCATTTACTGTCAGCAGGTTATGAATGTATCAGACTTAGACAGCACTTCCACTTACCAGGCAGCACCTTATCATATGTGATATTACAAACTGAAGTTATCAGTTGACTTTCTCTTTGGGCCTTCTGGTCCCCTGATTACCCTGCTTTGGTGTTGGAGAAATTCTTTGGGATGCCTACTAGGACAAGAAGGAAAAGGAGAGGTACAGCTGAGGGCTTAGCCACCGAGTTGTGGGGTCATCCCTTTTAGCTTGGTAGAGTGAGATCTGGTGTCCCAATACTTGGAGAATGTATCAACCCTCCATCACTCTACAGCATCACCTGAACCCAGAAGGGTGACTCCTCCACTATATTTGCTGGCCTGCTGGTAGTAAGTAAGATGGACCATAAGTGACTATACACTATGGCCCTGACTGTCATAAGCTGATGTATCTCTTGTTTTTCCCTATTGAAGACTTCTTATCACTATTACCATTTGTGTTACAATATTTATTTATTTTTACTTTTGTAGAGATTTATTAAAGGTTTAGTTTTAATTACGGATTTCTTTTCAGTGATATGAGTTGTTAACACCCTCTGCTATTTATCTGAAATCTCTTTGGATACCTTTTCAAGACCGTGTAAGGTGCAAATAGTTAAGTACACCACAATTATGGTTGAATTTGCAACAAAAGAAAAAGAGTTTTGAAAGTGTTTAGAAAATATGTAGAAATGGCATATAAAAGAGCAATAAAAATAGTCCAATATCACTCCCTGCACTGTCTGTCCCTTCCTATGCACAGCTCTCCCTGACTAAGACTGAGTCGAACACACGCCATCGGGAGCTATATAGCACCAAATAACGCGTTCTGGCCAGCCAATCACTGTAATGCCAGTAACCAACATTGTCATGGCATTACAGTGAGGGCAGTACTTACCTGCACGTAAGGCATGTACCAGTGCTTACCCGAGCACCAGAGCACTTGGGTGCTCGATCAACACTAGACACTATATTAAGGCTACTAAAGTTTGCAAGCATTGTTGGCCTAACACAAGTCTAGGGGTACAATATTTTATGATGTCATGAGGTCAGTGTCATCACAGGAAACAGGAAGCGTTATACAGTTCCCATGGAAATTAATGACTTATCCATGTAATACGCAAAGGTACTGGGTCCTCCAGAGGAAAGAAGGGAAAGAGCCTATTTGTATCCACTCTGCTAAACATTTCAGGATCTAAAGTCAATATGTAACAAGTAAGGCAACCATTTGCTAACTTAGAGAAGATTTCCTACTTTTGATGCCTGCAAACTTTCTGTAATTCACATTTGCAGCCTGGGGTTCACTAAATATATAAATCCATTAAAAGGTGACAATCGGTAGCCTCTATAGCACTGCATAAAGGATCTATGGGAATTTAAGGGAAAAACAGGTCCTTGTCAAATTGAAATGCCAACAAATATTAATCTCTTACCTTTACAGATGGGAGGTGGATGACTCCATTGCCGGTTGGCCTGGCACTGGGCCCTTGTGGGTCCTTGCATAACATATCCCATGTTGCAAGAGAATGTAACAACGTCATTATAATTGAAACCATTGCCACTTGTTCTTCCATAAATGGGACTGCCTGGATGACCACAGCTGATAGCTGGCATAATGGAAAAAAAATAAAGATAATGTATGAATTAGCATCTTCTAAATCAGTTCTACCAACAACTATTTTTCTATCTATCTATCTATCTATCTATCTATCTATCTAGCAATTTCATGTCTGTCTATCTTTCTCATATCTATCTATCTATCTATCTATCTATCTATCTATCTATCTATCTCAGTTTCTTTGGTATTTACTATCTGGGACCCCAACACTATAAGCACCGGTAGCATACAAGAAGTGGAACCCACAGCTGTGGACATTGTTGTTATGTTGCTGATTTATTGATGATATATCTATACTGTATCTATCTATCTATCTATCTATCTATCTATCATTTCTTGCATTAATATGATTGTATTGTAAGTGAGATATGTTAAATATCTATAGTATATAGATATATACATAGACAGATCTATATCTCTACATATATCATTCATATACAATTCTACCAAATATACAGTCTAAAAATAATAATGCCACCACATTGAGTTTTCATACCCAGTGTACATCTACATGCATTTACTTCAGTGTTCTGCCTTTTTCAGCGGCAGCGTGTCACAGCTGTAGATACCTATTACCTGTCTCCTCGCTGCTCAGCGTAGCACTTGCAGCTACTGTGTGTGGTTTGCTATAATTGGATGTTGAAAAACACTACCTTCACCCTTTCTGCTGTTAGCAATGACCCATAAGCAATTATTTCCCTAGCTCTATTCTTATTCCTATCTAACCGATTTGGAAAGACTTGTTTGACAGAGATTCATTCTTGTTTAAAGATTATCGATAGAGAAACATGTTGTTCCCTGTGGTCTAATACCCTTTTCTCTCCTTAGTTTAACATGAAAACTAATGGAACCCTTGAGTGTTTCAATCTGATTACGACGGATTTAGGACATGTATTTAGAAAGAACTGACAACCATTGATTAGAATGTTCTTGCCACCATGTAAGCATTAACTATATCTGATTGGAAATAGACTCTGAATTGCAATTTAGCATTTACAAATATTATTACATGGTCCACTTTGTACAATCCGTTTTTGCTAGAATGGTCCATAGACAAGTTCATTATAGAATGTGTGGGGGTCACCTTGTCTTTGGGTGAACCTGGCAGCAAGTGATCAATTATGCCACAGTGATTGCAGGGGTCATTTACTATCCAAAAATACACCTATATTAGGTGTACTTCTGGTGCAGATTGTGGCGCGAAGATCATTTGTACCGTAATCTGCGACTTTTTGGCATCAGCAGGGAAGGATATGTATCGGCTGGCCCGTCTCATTCATCATTTTTTACGCCTGTTTTAGGCGTAGACAAAGGTCTAAATGTAAGACCACTAGGAAGCGGTCTTACATTTAGACTGGCGCTGAATATGCCAAATTTATGTAGAGGTTGGCGCCTCTTCATAACTTCTACGGATCCACCGCCAGCTATAGGGGTTATTAAGACCGGCGTGTAAAACGCCGATCTTAATAAATGATCCTCTGGATGTTTATTAGTAGCCCAGACCTGTATATAGTTTATATTGTTTAATACTGTTATGTATTATTGCATATGGCCACATCTACCACAAGGTAAAAGAATGCCAAGGGTTAACCAGGAACAGGGCTAACCACCCTATTCCTTCCCTCTTGTTAGGAGTGGGCTGGTCCTGCATCCTGTCAGGGAGTTCCTGCCGAGACACAGAAAGGAGAGGAAGCACACTGTTGAGCTCCTGCTCCTAAAGGGGATTCTCCAGTGAACTACATCAATACATTTCCTCAAGTAAATCCCTGAGAAGACAGACGGCTGAGTGAACTGCTATGAGACTTTTTGAACTTTTTATGAGACTTTTATATGTTTAATTCTGGCCTCCTTCTTCAATACTACATTTCCACTGCACAGTTTCCCAGGGACCAACAGTCTGATGGAGTACACAACACTACATGAGGGCCACTACCACTCCCATCCTCTGCATAGGCTTCTTCAGGGCTGTAAGGGTGGACGCATGCAGTATGTACATTGCAGGTTAAATACTAGTGATTCAAATTAATATAATGCAATACATGGATGGGACCTGGAACACAGGAATGAAAGTAACTCCTTGTCTCATAGGAAAGGGTGATGAGTGGTGGACACCCCTTTGTCCCCCAGATTTTTTTTGGGTCATTTTTAAACATAAACCCTTGAGAACAGGATCTTTTCCCACTCTGTACAAGTCTACAACTCACTTTACTCATATTTACTGTTCTTGTTTTCATACTATATTATGTATATGAACCTTTTTATATGTACTACACACTGGAGTTAAAAGAGCTGTCTCGCCCAGAAGTTGACAACCTCAATGGTTGGAACCTGTGCTCAACTTAAAAAAAAAACACTTCCCTTTCAGCAGTCAAACCATTCTTGTACTGCCACCCTCTTCCCTATCACTTCTGGTCCCTGTTGGACCACAAGTGACTTGGTCTCATGACTGCTTTCGCAATCACTGGTCCTATGTGCTAGAACAACATATCACTGCTAGTGACTTGTTAGTGATGCTGATGCTGCTCTTGCACAGGTGACTGCTGAAGCCAGTAATTGGCTGCAGAGGTTACAAGACCAAACCACTTTTGGTCCGGCAGGAATCGGAAGCAGCCAGGAACAAGACTGCAGTGCGGTAACAGTGGGACTGAGAACAAGTGTTTTTTTTTTTTTTAAACTTGGTCACAGGTTACATAACAGTTGTTGACAAGTGAACCCATTTTAATGGTACTTTGAAATAAATGATTAATAATAAAAAACTCAAAAACAATCTAGTGTTTGTTTTACTTTTTTTCTGAACTTTTCACCCGATTTTATGTTTTTTATTTATTTATTTATTTATTTTTCATACATTTTTAACACTGAAATACAGAACAAACATTGTTGAGAAGGTTTTTTTTTTTTTTTTTTGGGCTGACAGCGATCAGTGTCAGTGAAGATTTATTGGGTGAATGGCCTTCTCAGAATCTGTCCTCATGAATACTTTCATGAGACAGCTGTTGTACTGTAGTGGCTGAATATCTCAAGAGAAGCCCAAAGAAAATGAAAAACTGATTATCTGCTCGACTGACAATTCTACATCTAGATACAGTAGATCTTCACAATCCTAACACACTACCTGGTAACATAATCATATATTATTCTAATGGGCACCGGACAGAAAGAGAACCTCTTCGGATGTATCCTAATTATTTCTGCATTGACAAACAGTATGAAGAGGATTTTCTGGAGGTAAAACTGCAGGCAGTTTCTTGGTGCGTGATAGCGGGGAACTACAGACCTAAAAAATGAACCTCGATGAAGAGACCTAGTCTAAATTATAGAGCAGGTGACAATTTTATGATCTGAAGAAGAGAGATATACATCAAGGGCGAGATAGGACAATCAAATGAGTCCCTGGTGCTCGCTGTAGGGCTGCAGATACGTTTCACGCTGTTTCGCATTTTTCATGCCGTTTGCACTGAATTCTGATCACGCCTACCCATTTGTAACCATGCAATGTGGCAATTGTGTTGCGATGTACATGGATCTAAGCATTAATAAAAATATTGTAGCACATTGGATGTTATAGTATAATGATATATGTAATTTAAACATCCTTATGGCTCATTTAGTCAGAGAATTTTCAGCATTTTCCTGTTTTTTAAAGGGAAACTACCATTGGGGACATTTACGGCACATGAGCAGGATATAGCAAACAAGGACTACAAATAGCAGCACAAGACGTATGCAAACACATTTTAGAGTGGCTATAGAACACATCTCTCATTCCGGATGACCTGTCCTGTCCTGAATTAGGGCTCATTCACATGGCTGTAAGTGTTTTGCAGTCCACAAATCATGGATCCGCAGAACACGGATACTCTGTGAGTGCATGCCACCATTTTTTTTTTTTTACTTCTGCAGAAATGTACTATCCTGCTCTGCAAAATGGACAAGAATAGAACATATTCTGCTTTCTTCGGGGCAGTGGAACGAATTTGCAGATACGGACAGCACGCGGGTGTCCTGTCCGCATTTTTTGAAGCCCCCTAAGATCCTCCAAAAACGTGGATCGGATGCGGACCAAAACTCCCGCTGTGTGCATGAGCCCTAAATGTAAATAGCATTACAGGTATACTTACTATATGGAAAGCTCTTTGTGCATATTTTTAGCAGAATTGTATCAGGCCCATCTAATTCAATTTTCAGAAACAAGGTGGCTTCAAACAGATGGGACCTACCCTAAAAGACCTGCTTTTCCTGGGCTTTTGGCCTACAAAATCCGGGGCAATGTAGAATACATCTACATTATAATCTGATTAGAAGTGGTGGGGAGGAGTGCAAGGTCCATACTGGGGTAGCCATTCCCTAAATCAGGCATCCTCAAACTGCGGCCCTCCAGCTGCTGCAAAACTACAACTCCCAGCATGCCCGAACAGCCTACAGGTATCAGCCTACAGCAGGGCATTGTGGGAGTTGTAGTTTTACAACAGCTGTAGGGCCGCAGTTTGAGGATAGCAGCCCTAAATGCTAAAAAAAAAAAAAATAAATTAGGTCACCACCTCTAAATTATGTGAAAATCGGCTTTTCAGGAGCACGGTACCACGGCTACAAAGTAAAAGCAAACAAGGACCATGAGTAGCAGCACGTTGCCATGCACAAAGACACATGCAAAGACCGGAAACACGAATAAATGTAAATTGCATTACTGCTATACTTACTATATGAGAATTAGGAGTTCTTTGAGCACATTTTTGATCAAAATTGTGTTGGGCCTATCTAATTTAATTTTCATATAGTAAGTATAGCTGTAATGCAATTTACATTTCTTTGTGTATCGCAGTGTGCTGCTACTTGTAGTCCTTATTTGCTTTTACATGGCAGCCATGGTGGCGTTCACCTGATATCCCTTGTTTTCACATTGTTCTTCTGTTTTTTTTCTGTATTTTCTGTGGCTTTATTTTGTTTTAATATGTATTTTCAATAAAGGTGGCAGTTTTATAATGGCAGTTTGGGTCTAGCACCTTTTGGTGATATTACTTGTAGTCCTTGAAGTTCGTTTTTAGATCGCATCCATTGCATGCACCTGACCCCCCCCCCCCCCTATTTTTTACATTGTTTGGAGGTGCTGGTCTAACTGTAATTTTTGTTTCCACATGAATAGGATATGTAATAAATGTCCAATAGGTGTGATTCCCACCTTTGAGACCCACTCCTATCTCAAGAACAGGGCCCCAAAGTGAATGAAGAAACAGTCAAGCATGTGCAGCTTCACTCAATGAACTGCCATGGGACTTTTGAAAGTTCACTGCTATGGACAAGCTTGCTCGTTGAGCTATTTTCAGAAGACTTATTACAGAGAACGCAGAAAACGTAAGTAGTTATATTCTTATGGGTATGCATTTGTTAATAGGAACTCGTGGTGATGTGGAAGAGAGAGGAGGACAGCCAAGGAAGGACAAGGGGTGGTCTGCAACATTGTAGGAGCTAGAGATTGTCAGGATGGCGCTATATTTATGTAACAGAAGACACACATTTTATAGATGTCCATGACTTAAATTGTTATTTATAGGCCTCTTTCACACGGGTGTCATGTTTGACGCCCGGATAAGAGGCGGGTGCGTTGCGGGAATATGCGCGTTTTTCCCGCGCAGGTGCAAACGTTTGCAACGCGTTTTGCACGCGCGTGAGAAAAAACGCCATGTTTGGTAACCAACCCGAAGCCGGACTTCATCACTGAAGTCCGGTTTCGGGTCTTCTGGAGGATTCATTATTTCCCCTTATAACATATTATAAGGGGAAATAATAGTATTCTTAATAAAGAATGCATTGTAAAATGAAGAGGAAGGGGTTAAAAATAATAAAAGTTAACTTACCTTAGCCACTTGATCGCGTAGTTGCGATCTCTCCTCTCTTCCCTGCAGCATCTAAGATCTACAGGACCTGTGATGACATCACATCACATGGTTCAATCACATGGTCCATCACCATAGTAAGATGGACCATGTGATTGGACCATGTGATGTGACGTCATCACAGGTCCTGTAGATCTTAGATGCTGCAGGGAACGAGACGAGAGATCGGGACAACGCGATCAAGTGGCTAAGGTAAGTTAACTTTTATTATTTTTAACCCCTTCCACTTCATTTAACAATGCATTCTTTATTAAGAATGCTATTATTTCCCCTTATAACCATGTTATAAGGGAAAACAATAGAGATTGGGTCCCGTTGCTAAGCAACAATGCGGGAAAATCGCAACGCATCCGCACTTGCTTGCGGATGCTTGCGATTTTCCCACAGCTCCATTCACTTCTATGGGGCCTACGTTGCATGAAAAACGCAGAATATAGAACATGCTGCGATTTTCACGCAACGCAGAAGTGATGCGTGAAAATCACTGCTCATGTGCACAGCCCCATAGAAAAGAATGGGTCCGGATTCAGTGCGGGTGCAATGCGCCCACCTCACGCATTGCACCCGCGCGGAAAACTCGCCCGTGTGAAAGGGGCCATAAAGTCATGGCCACTTCACGGGATTTCCTTTTGCAGGGGTAATACTAGCTGCTGGGTGCACAGGGGACCTTCAGTATAGCCTTATTTAAGTGAATGAGGTCGTACTGCAGTTCACTGCGCACAGAGGTGGCACACGGTGGGTGCCTGTGCATTTTGGACCCGGCCGGCACGTGTGCATGAGTCCTAAGTTTATGGATGAAATCAAAGGCACAAGGGCATAAAGAGAACCTATTAGCAGGCAAACCCTATGAAACCAGGCATGGGATCTGGTAGGGTTGATCCTGCAAATTAAATAATACCTATCTTGTGAAAAGCGGTTTCTATGTTCCCAAGAAAAAAAGACTTTTATTCTTTAGTAGTGTTGAGCGAGCACCAAAGTGCTCGTGTGCTCGGGTGCTCTGGCCAAACACATCGGGATGCTTGTGTGTTCTACCGAGTACAATAGATGTCAATGGGAGAACCCCTGGCATCCCCTGCTCGGAAAAGAAGAGCGTGTCTGGTTCCCTAAAAAAATGTTCTTACATGTCTGGGCTCCATAGCCACTCCAGTCAGGGCCCGTCCGTGCGCATGGAGCGTCCAAATTACCATGAGAACGCCTCTGGGGTTAGATTTCACGATCTCACAACAGGGAACAATCTTGTCATGACACTATTCATCTAATAGAGGGCGCAGTTCATGAGTGATTGGTAAGTATTAAAACAGGACGTATTTATTTTTATCTAATATAAATTAGAACAACAGGGTTTTGTCAGAAAATTGTCATTCGACAAAAACGTGTTGAGTCTGAGACAAATGTCATAACTTACCAGTAGAAATGTTGCAAGTATACTTCAAAAGTAACAAATATGTTCCAAAAGTCGTAAGTGTGGTCTGGTAGGGTTGGCTAAAACGGCATATTTCCGTTTGAAAAAGTCTCATTTTAGTGGTATTAACGTTATAATGTTGCAAATCGAGAGAAATAGGCGGATAATCAAGTTTATATTTAAAAAAGTCACATTTTAAAAGTGGCATGCATGTAATGTTAGTATTTTTTGTGGTGCAAATCATGCCATTATTGATAAATGTCCCCAATTGTGCACTTCATGCCAAGAACCACAAGCTTTCAACGTAACACGAAAAAAAATTGTCACCATGATAGAATATTCTTTGTGACTCGGTTCTTGTTCTTTCTTATACCAGGGGACAACTCTTCATGTATAATGCCGTTCTTACACAGGCATAGAACAGAATGGAAATCATGAAGTGACAAGATGACTACTTACGCACACAGGATGGCAGTTGACCAGACCAGTTGTGATCTTGTTGGCAAATCCTTACTGATGAGCCGATCAAGCGAAAACCGGGATTGCACTGATAGACGACGGTATCTCTGTACCCATAATTCTCTCCAATCACCTGACCATTCACAATGAATTCAGGAGTTCCACAGTGACCAGCTGCAATGCCAAAAATATAAGGTATATATCACATAAGGCGCTAACATACAGTAGAGGAAAGGCCAAACTGCAGACTTTGCTTTTCATGTGTACAAGGGTGTCTCAACCTTCCCTTGATATCAGGGAAAAGAAGATCTGGCATGTTGAATGTCAGTCTGCCCAATCCTTTGTACCCATGGGAGATAGGCATTATTCAGACGGCCGTGTGTTGCTTTCCGCATCTGATACGCAACTATTTACTTCTATGGGGCCCGAAGAGATGCTAATAGCACACCGTGAGCAGTCCGCAGCTTTTCTACCATTCCACGGCCCCGCAAAACAAATAAAACATGTCTTATACTTGTCAGTGAAAATCAGGACGTGGCCCTATTGAAGTCTATGGGTAAGCAAAAATGCAGAATGCAATAGTTTTTTTTGCGGACAATCTGAACTGTCGCCTCACGGCCGCCTGTAAGTCAATGCCACAGCTTAATCCCCATGGCCCATAGTAAACAGAAGAACGGTCTGCAGAGTTAAGCAGGTTAGCATATGGATAAATGTGTGTGTGGAAGGTGTATGAGCACCTGTAAAGCAAAGTAATAATATTAATAATAATAGTAAAAATATTACTACTACTACTACTACTAATAATAATAATATTTTTATTAATAATAAAAAATACTACTACGACGACTACTACTACTGCTACTACTACTAATAATAATAATAATAATAATACGATTACTACTACTACTACTACTACTACTAATAATAATAATAATAATAATAATAATAATAATAATAATCATAACAACAATACTATTACAACTACTACTACTACTTCTAATTATAGTAATACTACTACTACTCCTACTAATAATAATAATAATAATAATAATAATACGATTACTACTACTACTAATTATAGTAATACTACTACTACTACTACTACTACTAATAATAATAATAATAATAATAGTAATAACAATGCTACTACTACTACGACTACTACTCATAATAATAATAATGATAGTAATACTACTACTACTACTACTAATAATAATAATAATAATAATAATAATAATAATAATAATAATAGTAATACTACTACTACTACTACTACTAATAATAATAATAATAATAATAATAATAATATAACCTATTAATATGTTAATCTCCTTTAGTCAAGTCCATTTATAAGCTTGGTGCTATCATGCTTTAATTTCTTGAAATTGGTTAATTTGTTAGTTTGTTTCAGGGCTGAATTGGCTCCTTCTTCAATGCCAAGTATATTAGCTTTACAAAGGGGTCTTGAATGAAGTACATATCATTATATATAATAGGTCCCTCTTAACCATCATCTGGAAGTATCAGAAAGATAGTCTTTTGATCTTCTCCTGTTCTCTTGTTCAAAAAATATCATGAAGAGCACCTGTCAGCAGGATCTGCCTGATAAGGTTGATTGTGCTGATTAAAATGATACCTGGCTGTCTTGTGAAAATCAGTTGTGGCATTCTCATGAAAAAATGACTTTTAGGCTGGGAACACACCTAAGCATTTTTGGAACGGGCGTTTTTTTGAGCGTTTTTGAGCACGACAAACGCGCGTTTTCATGGGCGTTTTTGCATTTAAGGAACGCACGTTTTTGAGGCGTTTTTTGGATTGACAGGTTCCAGATCCACTAAAAATGTAGGCCCACCTATATGAAAGTTGCAGACTTTTAGCCAAATTGGGCCTTTTTATGCTGGGTCAAATGAGCAAAACGCGCGATCGTATGCGCGTTTTTTAAACAGAAAACGCACATATCTTCAACTTGGAGCGTTCCCATGCATTCCAATGGGTGGAAACGCTTGAAAAAACGCCCAAAAGAAGCTCAAGCACTAGCGTTTGGGTCAGGCGTTTTTCAGCGCGTTTAAACGCGCTGTAAAATGCCCAAATGTGTACCATGCCCATAAGGATACATGGCATTTCACATGTTGTGCGTTTTTCAGCGCGTAGGAACGCGCTGAAAAACGCTTAGGTGTGTACCTAGGGTTTAGGGCTCTTTCACATGAGCAGATCCCATGCGTGGAATCCACTGCATGAAAGAGAGCTAAGCCCAGTTCCGGACAGCAGTGACACGGAGCAATAACATGATTGATAATGCTCCGTGCCTCTCTGTGACCTTTTTACTACAAAATCACGGTGACAACTTTATCTCACTGTAATTTTGGAGTAAAAAGATCACAGAGAGGCACGGAGCATTATCAATCATGTTAATGCTCCGTGTCTCTGCTGTCTGGATCGGACTCTTTCATGCAGATTACCTGCATGGCATCCGCTTGTGTGAAACAGCCCTAAGGGGGTCATTTATCATTGAGAAATATACCTAAATTTGGCGTACTTTAGGTGCAGCGCCACAAGTTGCGCCACAGTCTGCGACTTCGCCCCACTCATGCCAGGTCTAAATAAGTCGGTGTGGCTTGGGCAGGGAAGGGGCCGGCAGGGCCGTCTCATTTACCATTTTCTATGCCTGTATAGAAAATCATCTAAATGTAAGACAGCAATGGTTTTACATTTGGAAACAGGCACTGGAGGCGCTGAAGTTATGGAGAGGCCGGCGCCTCTTCATAACTTCGGCGGATCCATCACCAGCTGTAGGGCATAATTAAGACTGGCATCTACAGTGCCTGTCTTAATAAATGTGTCCCTTAATCTTTATGCAAATGAGGACTTTAATGCACTAAAGCACTTGGCGATCACTAAAAGGCTGTAAAACTGAGCTGCACCAAGAGTCTAGGCCAAACCCCTCAGTGCACTGAATCATGCCTTAATTTGTGGTTAAATAGGGTTGATCCTGCTTATAGGTGCGCTTTAAATATCTAAAAAATGAAACATATTTATTTGTATGAACACTACGGGTAGGTTCACATCTGCGCTAAAGGTAATCTGACAGTCTATTCCGTCAGAGAAACAGACTGAGTAACTGTAGCAGACATAGCTGGATACCACCTTACCATGCCAGATCTCGATTCGCTATAATATGATCCGACTGGGATCTGCCGTCTTTTCAGCATAAATGCTGCCTTTCCGATGTGAACATAAATTATATTCAAATCCAGCCAAACGCTATTTAAAGCTCTTAGACTCTATGCAAAATCAGTAATGGTCCCCTACCAATCACCTATCACCACCTATCACTCTTCATTTATAACGCTGATATCCTCCTATGTGCCAGATGGATTTTTTAGCCCACTTAGACTCCAGGTTCTTCTGCAACTCCCCCCCATTGGTAGACACCTGACACCAGATATTCTTTGTGAAATGAAAATTCCAGATATTTTACCTAAACATCTTGTCTCAGTGCCGCTCCAAAGTCCAGAAGACAAGCATTCTCTCACAACTGACGCCACCAGCATGTACCCGGAATCACACGTGAATATTGCTGTGGATCCGAATGTTGTTTGTGTCCCAATCTTCTTTCCATTGGGTGGCACAGGAAGTTCTCCACATGACGTAACTGGGGAAAAAAAGATACAATGTTGCATGTTATACATCAGCACTAGAGATGAGCAAATTTTCCAAGATTTGGTTTGTTTCGAATTTGACAAATTTTTCAAAAGGTTCGATTCGAGTCCAAATCTATTCGACCAAAGTTGCTCCAATTGCCCTGGAAATTGGTATATAACCCCTTCTAGTCCTCTTAAACACAGATTTTTTTTTAATGAAAAGCTCTTATCCTGTTTTGTTATTTTTTTTCACATTTTTTCATTTTCCCTTGCCCATTCCCTCAGTCTGATACAGCATTAGGTGTAGCTGTATCTACTTTTATCGTTGCCTCCTCAAACTGTGGTACTCGGTTGGCCGCAACTGACTGCAATTTCCTCCAGCCTGCTGGTGACAGAACACCATTGATTGCTTATACGTTGGGCGCTGTTTTACAAGATTCATCCGATTCGAACTAGAAAAGATTGGGGTTTTATTCGGTGCCTACAATATCAGAGATTTTAAACACATCTCTGAATCTGCTAATAGATTTGTTTGTCTCTAATCAGCACAATGTTACCTGGGTTGTAGAAGTGTAAGGAATTAAACTGGGGCTCCATCCGACGCCTAGTTAAACATGCATTATGAAGAGCTTGTTGGGTTTGCGATCTGTTTGAACTTTGCTGTTACCTGGTCCCTTATTTTGTGTTCAGACATTGTGATGCCAGTTGTAAAATATAGACACTCCACACAGAATCAGGAGAAGGTCTATCCTACATAAGTCTACCTCGTCCCCACTCCGGCCTCTGATTATAGAAAACCTTTAATAATCTAAAAAAAACTGTAAATATGTGTTATTATAAAGGAACTCTGAATTGAAATTCTGTTGACAGCAATGCCCGCCTGCCATACAAAGCATTGCAAGCACATCACACACATTGTGGTTTATTGCAGTGTTTTAATTTCTTGTGCATGAACATTGGAAAAAGATTGGTGGTTCTGTGTTTTGGGTTGAGTAGAATGGGGGGGGGATGGGGTTGGCAAACCAGATGTTGACATCTATGGAGCCCAGTGGAACATTGCAGATCTGGAGGAGAAGAAGCAGGGTGCCAGCTTCAGGAAGCAGATAAGTCCATTTACATTTACAAGTCCGGCCAGATGTGGAGGTTTGCCAAAATTCCTTAAAATATAACACATTATGAGCTGTTTTGAAGGGTCTAAACTGTATTTATGTGGTATATCCCATGTGCAATACTAATTCTCCTTGTAGGGATCAAGATGCCTTAGGGGATCATCCAGACAGTGCTCCCAATCTTCCAGCCAAATTTGCTTTTCTTCATAACAAAGAGGTCTCTATAGTGCTACCTATAGGCTAGCTAGGTATAGATGCCACTATAGAGACAGTTTTTTGCATAATTTTGCCAGTGTACTGACTAAAGGTGTTGCCAAAGTCAGGGACATGTACATTTAGCTGGTGCACCACAGAATCACATTTGGCTATATGTGTGTTCCCTTTTACCAGTGCCCCATAGGATCAGCCATTAATACCCCTGTTTATTATTAACAGGTTGATCCAAATAACTTAAGAGTCTGCATATGAAAGAGGTGTTCCTATCCTCACTCAGGATAGGTCATCGGTATCTGATTTGTTGGGGTCCAACTCTCAGCATCCTCACCGATCAGTTGTTCCGTGAGCACTGCGGCTTCTATCTAGGCTAGTGATGTCACATTCATTGGTCACATGACTTAGGTGTAGTTTAGTCCAATTCAAGTGCATGGGACTGGGCAGCAATAAAATGAATGACTCTGTGCTTGGTAAGCTTCAAGGGGCCCTTGATGGTCAATGGAGCACCACAGCCTCTTTAAGCAGCAAGCAGCTGATCGGTGGGGTTGCTGGGAGTCGAACCCCCACAGATCACATACTCATGATCTAATGATCTATCCTGATGATTGGTCACCAGTAATAAACATTTGGACAACCCCTTGAACCAAAGTCTTTGATGATAATCCATATCCTGTCTAGTTAAATGAGTCCCTCGTCATTTTATCATTGGGAAATACATGATGATCTGCTACTAAAAAAAATCCATTATTCATTGTGTTATTTGCTGTTAAAATCTCACATGGAATCACATTTTAAAATTATTTATCATAATTAGAAATGAACGAATTTCTTAAAAACAGCTATTTCCTGGCTGCAGAGAGCATGTATAGTGGTGTAGAATACTATGCCTTGCAGTAACATGCATAGTGAGTCTGTTGTGGTAGTGAAACAATACTGTGAGTCAGTATGACATGCAAACCTTCAGTCCTTAAATCAATAGCGCTGCACCCCACTTGATTCTCTCTCAGCTGCAGTGTCCAGTGGGGTTGCAACTCCCCCTCTGAATGCCAAAAAGGTTACACAATATATACTAACGGTGAACGGTGAACGGAGGACTACAGGTACTACAATAGCATAAGCGGCACTGAGAAAATCACAAATAGAAGGTGCCTATTAACCGCTACAGGACCGCCGCACGCAGGATTGCGTCCTGGCGGCGGCCCTGTAGCTCTGATCGGACGCATCGGCGCGTCATCTCGCGAGACGCGAGATGACGCGAGGACGCGCCCGCACATGCGCGCCATCGGCGCGCTCGCATGTAGTTATACTACAGCCTGCCAGCGCCGATCGTGCGCTGGCAGGCTGTATATGGCAGAAAAAATCGCAGATCAGACGTTGTTCTGTGAACAGCGTCTGATCTGCTTGCTGCCCGCTTCTCTGGTGGTCCCTTTGCTTGGGACCACCAGAGAAAAAATATCAAAGTGCACCAATCACCACACAACCCCCCACCGCCCCCACCCACCCACCACCCCCTGTCACTGATTAACCCCTGATCTCCCATGTCACCCCCTGATCACCCCCTGTCACCCCCTGTCACTGATCACCCCCTGTAAGGCTCATTCAGATGTCCGCATGTGTTTTGCGGATCCACGGATCCGCAAATCCGCGGATCCGCAAAACACGGACACCAGCAATGTGCTTTCCGCATTTTGCGGATCCGCACATTGCCAGAACTATATAGAAAATGCCTTTTCTTGTCCGCAATTGCGGACAAGAATAGGACATGTTCTATACTTTTGCGGATCTTCAACTACGGATCCGCAATTACGGATCCGAGCGGGACAAAGTCTGTCCCCATAGAATTGAATGTATCCACATTTCTGTTCCGCAAAATTTTGCGGAACAGAATTGCGGACGCTTGAATGAGGCCTTAGGGTCCCTTAGCGATCGCAGCTTTATAGCTTTTCCCTCTTTTTTTTGCACATTTTTTAGAGATTTTTTCATCCACATTGATCAATGTGAATGGAAAAATATGTGACGTTCATTTTTTTCTTTCAGCGCAGAGGCTGAACGGAAAAAAATTCTCATTACCCGTATGGTCAATATAAGGAGAATAGCAAAAACTCCTAATGCTGGCCATACGTGTAATGATTATGGAGACCCCTAAAATGCCAGGGCAGTACAAAAACCTCACAAGTGACCCCATTTTAGAAAGAAGACACCCCAAGGTATTCTGTGAGGGGTATGGCGAGTTCATGCAAAATTTTATTTTTTGTCACAAGTTAGTGGAATGTGAGACTGTAAAAAAAAAAAAAAAAAAAAAAAATACCATTTCCGCTAACTTGTGCCAAATTTTTTTTTCTGTGAACTCGCCATGCCCTCACGGAATACCTTGGGGTGTCTTCTTCCACAATGGGGTCACATGTGGGGTATTTATACTGCCCTGGCATTTTAGGGTCCTAAAGCGTGAAAATCCAAATGCGTAAAAATGTCCTGTGAAATCCTAAAGGTACTCATTGGTTTTAGGGTCCTTTGCATCTTGGCTGCAAAAGTGTCACTCATGTGGTATCGCCGCACTCAGGAGAAGTAGGGCAATGTGTTTTGGGGTGTATTTATATATACCCATGTTGTGTGTGAGAAATATCTCTGTAAACGACAACTTTTTAAATTTTTTATTCAAAGTTGTCAATTTACAGAGATATTTCTCTCACCCAGCATGGGTATATGTAAAAATACACCCCAAAACACATTGCCCTACTTCTCCTGAGTACGGCGATACCACATGAGTGACACTTTTTGCAGCCAAGATGCGCAAAGGGCCCTAAAACCAATGAGTACCTTTAGGAGGGCATTTTTACGCATTTTCCTTCTCACGCTTTAGGGCCCCTAAATGCCAGGGCAGTATAAATACCCCACATGTGACCCCATTTTGGAAAGAAGACACCTCAAGGTATTCGCTGAGGGGCATAATGAGTCCATGAAAAATTAAACTTTTGTCAAAAGTTAGCGGAAAGGGAGACTTTGTGAGAAAAACAATAAAAATCAATTTCCACTAACTTGTGCCAAAAAAATCTTCTATGAACTGCCATGCCCCTCACGGATTACCTTGGGTGTCTTCTTTCAAATGGGTCACATGTGGGTATTTATACTGCCCTGGCATTTTAGGGCCCTAAAGCGTGAGAAGAAAATGCGTAAAAATGCCCTCCTAAAGGTACTCATTGAATTAGGCCCCTTTGCTCATCTTGGCTGCAAAAGTGTCACTCATGGGTATCGCCGTACTCAGGAGAAGTAGGGCAATGTGTTTGGGGTGTATTTTTACATATACCCATACTGGGTGAGAGAAATATCTCTGTAAATTGACAACTTTGAATAAAAAAATTTAAAAAGTTGTCGCTTACAGCGATATTTCTCACACGCAGCATGGGTATATGTAAAAATACACCCCAAAACACATTGCCCTACTTCTCCTGAGTACGGCGATACCACATGTGTGACACTTTTTGCAGCCTGGGTGCGCAAAGGGGCCCTAAAACCAATGAGTACCTTTAGGATTTCACAGGCCATTTTTATGCATTTGGATTCTCACACTTTAGGGGCCCCTAAAATGCCAGGTGAGTATAAATACCCCACATGTGACCCCATTTTGGAAAGAAGACACCCGTAGGTATTCTGTGAGGGGCATGGTGAGTCCACAGAATTTTTATTTTTGGCATAAGTCAGCGGAAATTGTTTTTTTTGGTTTTTTTAATTTTGTTTTTTACAAAGTCTCATATTCCACTAACTTGTGACAAAAATAAAATTTTACATGAACTCACCATACCCTCACAGAATACCTTGGGGTGTCTTCTTTCCAAAATGGGGTCACATGTGGGGTATTTATACTGCCCTGGCATTTTAGGGGCCCCTAAAGCGTGAGAAGAAGTCTGGAATCCAAATGCGTAAAAATGCCCTGTGAAATCCTAAAGGTACTCATTGGTTTTAGGGCCTTGTGCATCCAGGCTGCAAAAGTGGCACACATGTGGTATCGCCGCACTCAGAGAAGTAGGCAATGTGTTTTGGGGTGTATTTTATATATACCCATACTTTGTGTGAAAATATCTCTGTAAACGACAACTTTTAAAAAATTTTATACAAAGTTGACAATTTACAGAGATATTTCTCTCACCCAACATGGGTGTATGTAAAAATTCACCCCAAAACACATTGCCCTACTTCTTCTGAGTACGGCGATACCACATGAGTGACACTTTTTTGCAGCCTGGGTGCGCAAAGGGGCCCAAATTCCAACGAGTACCTTTAGGTTTTACATGGCGGCTCACAATTTAGCCCCGCCCAAAATGCCAGAACAGTAAACACACCCCACAAATGACCCCATTTCGAAAGTAGACACCCCAACGTATTCACTGAGGGGCATAGTGAGTCCGTCTGAGATTTTTTTTTTGCCAGAAGTTATCAGAAATTGAAACTTTTTTTTTTTTTTCTCAGAAAGTGTCATTTTCCGCTAACTTGTGAAAAAAATGAAATGATACATGAACTCACCAAGCCCCTCCGCGAATACTTTGGGGTGTCTTCTTCTAAAATGGTGTAATTTGGGGGTATTTATACTTTCCTGACATTCTAGCACCTGAAGAAACATGACAGGCGCTCAGAAAGTCAGAGCTGCTTCAAAATGCCGAAATTCACTTTTTGCACCATAGTTTGTAAACGCTATAACTTTTACCCAAACCAATAAATATACACTTATTGGATTTTTTTATCAAAGACATGTAGAACAATAAATTTAGAGAAAAATTTATATAGAAATGTAGTTTTTTTTGAAAAATTTTACAACAGAAAGTGAAAAATGTCATTTTTTTGCAAAAATTTCGGTAATTTTTGATTAATAGCAAAAAAAGTAAAAATGTCAGCAGCAATGAAATACCACCAAATGAAAGCTCTATTAGTGAGAAGAAAAGGAGGTAAAATTCATTTGGGTGGTAAGTTGCATGACGGAGCAATAAACGGTGAAAGTAGTGTAGTGCGGAATTGTAAAAAGTGGCCTGGTCATTAAGGGTGTTTAAGCTAGGGGGGCTGAAGTGGTTAATGCTAAGATTCGCAGTACAAGAATATAGTATATAGTATATAATATATAGTATATGCCAGTATAAGGGTTAATATTATTAACCATTTGAGCTAGGGACTTTAATAGCGCGGTGTCATAGTATATACAGTATGACATGCAGATGACAGAAGTCGCTCTTAGAATCACTGCACACTTCACTTATTTGGGCAGTTACTGAGCCAAAACCGACCAAATAACTCAAGTGTGAACTCAACCTTACAGGTCGATGTTAGCATCTGGTATAAATAACCGTGCAAAATCCTACTGTAGCGTGAAAGAGCACACTATGTTTACAAAACCTGTTCTATTAACCACTTACAAAACCCTACCTACCAATACACCACCAGTGCAGGCCCCTGACGCGCGTTTCACGTTAGCTTTCTAAAAGGGGTGTATTGGTTGGCGCCTTCTTTGGTGTGGTTAGTATGCGACCCTTTTTTTGACTAACAAATATTGCAATTCATTTTTGTAACTTGTAAACAGTAGACACCGTGTCGTACACAGACATGGTTTTCTATTTAATGTCTTTTGAAAAATTTGGGTATTAGACCTGCTAACACCTATGCTATACAGTATTATAGTTATTTTTTTGCACTTGCACTTTACTTACCAGCATGAATTTTTGCGCTTTCCCTACATCAGCAATTCAGTACTAATTTTAAATGCTTTTAATCATGTGAGTCCTGTGTTATGTCAATTATGTACTCCATGTCATTTGAATAATAAAATATTGTGATTCTATTATATATAACCCTTGTTTGGAGTTATTGTTATGGTATGACCCATACAGCTTTGTTGGTTTTGTTTGCATTTGCATGTGTGGGTTGTTTGAACGATAGGGACATTATATTGGTTTCCTATTAAACGCTTATACAAGTAGAGCCTCCCTGACAGAGTGGAGAGGGTGTTAGCAGTAAGTTTGTGTTGAATTCACTGATTATTTTGCCCTTCCTCTGATCCATCAGAACAATAACCCCCCAAAAAACAGATCCTGTCTGTTGAGTATCTGCCTTCCCTCGGACAGCATTTGGTCAGTAATCCATCAGTATTGCTAATGCCAGGAGAGGATCCAAAAAAGAGATGACACGTAAATGGAATATTTGCATATCTTCTGTGTTTTGTACCCACTCCTGCTTTTGCGTACCAAATCATAAGCCAATTCTGATGGGACCATACAGGCCTTACAGCTGCTACACAGACAGGATCCATTGTGTGTCTCATTTTTCCTTCCTTCTGACAGATCAGAAGAAGGGTCAAATAAATGATGATGTCAACAAGGCCAAAAAGGCAAAAGAGTGGCCCAGTCATGAAGTGGGGAGGGTGGGACCACCATGAGAAGTCCACAGAGTGGCCCAATGACATAGTGTGGAGGTGGCAGCAGCATCAGGAGACCACAGAGTGGCAAAGTGACATAGTGTGGAGGTGGCAGCAGCATCAGGAGACCACAGAGTGACCCGGTGACAGAGTGGGGAGGTAGGTTGCACTAACAGTACCCGAAGACGATGGTGGGTGTAAGAAGGAGCACTTGGTATCAGATGTGTGGAATCAGGTGGGTGGCAGCATCAGAATAGTAGCTGAAGCAGGTAGCCAGAAGAAACCGGTATCTTTTATCAAGGTTTGGGTGAGGCAGCATGGATGATCTAATCTGATGCATCAAGCATTGGAGACTGGAAATCCTGGCTGATCCACGCCTGAGTCATCTTGACAAAGGTCTGTCTCTCCATATTTTGGGTGGACAGGCAAGTTCTCCTTGGGGTAACTATGGCCCTTGCCACACTAAACAACAGCTTTGATGCCAAACTAATGGCCAGGCAGGATAGCTTTTCCAGGAAAAACTCTGACAGGTGCAGCCACAAATCCAGTTTGGGTGCTCAGTAGTCGAGAGGATCTTTAATGATATTTGGCAGGGTGCACTCTAAGTATGCCACCACGTGCTGGTTTTGGTTCTGCTCTATGTCTTCCTGCTAGTGAGTAGTTTCTTCACTATGCGGGTGAAGAAAGCTGCTCATCAGCAACTCTAGACTCAGGCTGCTGCTAATGAAGCTAGTACTGCTCCAGCCACCCCCACAGCCCAGCAGCCATGGCAGTGGAACGTGAGCGTAGAGGGCCCCCCCGGTCAGACCTGCGAGAGGATGGATGATAAAGCCGATAGGCAGCGCCAACTGACTACATAGGATGCCTCTATGGTAGTTCAGTCTGTCCTCCATCTCAGCAGGTGTAAAAAAAGCCTCCATTCTGGACATGTAGCGAGAGTCTAACATGGTGAGGAGCCAGTAGTCATCCCTCTGCCGGATGGTGACAATTCGGCTGTCACTACGCAAGCAAGTGAGCATGCATTGGGCCATTTGTGCAAGTGACTCGGAAGGACTCCCTCCATCCATTTCCACTGCATACTGCCACAGTGTGTCTAGGTCATCTGCCTCGTCTTCTTAATCTCCCTTTTTACTCCTCCGACTGCTCCTGCTCCTCCTCTCCTGGCACCCGTGTAGAAAAACCACCCATTTCGCTACACATTGCTTGTGCTCCAATGTCCTCATCCTCCTCCAGTTCAGCCCCCACAGGGCTTATTTGGTCGTGAGATGTAGGTGCCACGTCTCTAGTCCCCTGACCAGCCAGATTTACCAGCATCTTTTCCAGGATATGAATCAGTGAAATGACGTTGTTAATCATGGAGTCCTGGCAACTGACAAATAAAGTGGCCTCCTCAAAGGGCACAAGCAAATAGCAGGTGTCACACATGAGCTTCCACTGGCTAAAATCGAAGTTACACAGGTGAGTACCTCTGTCCTCCTGTATCATCAAGAAATCGGTCCAACATACAGTATGGAGGGTGGAATACAAACGGGTGGACACGTCGCATGTCAGCCTATGTTGGGGGATGCTGTCCTGCCGCTCAACTCAAGGAGGGTGTGCTTGACGGTGTATGAGTGGCTGAAGTGCATGAAGTTTCCTGGGCATTTTTAGGATGTCTTGCAGATGGGTGGAAGACTTCAGAAAACGCTTGACAACCAGATTGAACACGTGCACCATGCAGAGCACATGGCTCAGCCCTCCTTGACGCAGCTCCAACAACATGTTCTTCCCATTGTCAGTCACCATGGTTCCAATTTTGAGTTATTGCGGAGAAAGCCAGGATTCGAATTCTTGAATTTCTTGTGACTCCATTCCCCCAGGCAAACTTGGTGCAGAACAGCGTGACACTGCCGTGCCCTGCACATGTGGTATGCTGTTGGGTCACTGTGATTTGTTTCTGCAGTGGAGGCTGAGGACAAGGTGGAGGATGAGAAGGCAGAGGCGGGCATTGTCGCAGGACCAACGGTGTGAGAACATGGTGGAGGCAGCGGCGTCCCCTGGCCAAATAGCTGGTTTGGCTGGGCAGGAACCACATTTACCCAGTGGGCCTTAAAGACATATGTTGTCCTTGACCGTAGTCACAGCTCCACACGTTGGCGCTGCCATGCACTTTGGCAGACACCGACAGGCTCAAGGACTGGCTCACCTTCTGTTCTACATATGTGTGCAGGGCTAGAAATGACGTCTTGGGACTCTCCACCTCGGCTCGGCACAAGCCATCAGTTTTCTGAAAGGTGCAGAGTCCACCACTTGGAATGGGAGGAACTGCAGTATCAGCAACTTGGCCAGGAGCACGTTCAGCTTCATTGCTGTTGGATGAGTGCACGCATACTGTTGTCTCTTGGCAATCTCTATGGGGATCGATTGCTGACGGAATGACTGACTAGGAGGAGGAGGAGCAGGAGCATCAGGACCAGCAGATGATGGGAAGGACAGACACCTTCTTTCGGCTGAGGTGGTGGAGCCTTGACTGCTTGAAATCGGGCGCATGCCACTGGGTGATGCAGTGGTTGCTGCGGCAGGCTGGACGACCACATTGGAGCCATGGTTCTCCCAGGCCACTTTATGGTGACGCTGCATATGTTGACGCAGGGCCGTGGTGCCAACATTGGCAACTTGGCCACTCTTCACCTTCTGCCCACAGATTAGACAAATGGCCATGTTCACCTCCCACGGCAGCTTAACAAAAAACTCCCACAACACAGAGTAGGTGATTTTACCCCCAACGCTGCGCACTGACTAACTGCTACTGCCACTGCCTCGGTGAACCTCTACACCACTACTTTTCAGGCAGGTAGACTCCTGCAAAGCTTGTGGTCTACACCGGGCATGTTTGGCTCCTGACCTCCCACTGCTGCCGCCCTGCTGACTCTTGGCCACGCTACCAACTTGCTGGCTCGGCTGCTGGCTCACGGGCAAGCTGCCACCCTCTTCTCCTGATGACGATGAAGCCCCTTCGTCACCCGGCTCCCAATTGCGATCGGCTACATCATAATCGAGTACTGTCTGCAAGTCACTGATGTCCTCCTCAATGGTCTTAAGGACAGCTGAGGGCACAGGGTCTGCTCCCGGGGCATGTCAACTAAGGGTTGTGTCTGACTAACTCACGACTCTTGTCTGGGGGTGTCTGATGTCACTTCCGACTAAGTTGAAGATCGAGTCAACTATTCAAGAACCCCTGGGTTGCTGGTCAAGACACGACCGCTAGCTGACACTTGATGCTCAGGCCTCTCGAAGTGACCCATGCTGCCACGCCCCCTTACACTGCTGCGATCTGTGACAGAAACATTTAGGCCTGTGCCCCTCCTGTGTGCAGGACCTGCCACTTCTCTGTCTGACATACTGTTAGATCAAATAAGTAAATAAAAAGAAAATTAATATATGCCAAGAAGGGCTGTAATTTTCTCACTTCACCAAACAACGGCTAATAAGTCCTTTTTCTTTTTCCCCACTAATACATGCCAAAAAGAGGCTTTAGAACATATAACTGTGGCCGTGTACAGCAAACAATATTGGTTTTTTTTTTGCCACTTACTGTAAACACGCCAAAAAGGGCTGTAATTTCCTGACTACAACACACAACGGCTAGTAATCCCACTTTTTTTACTTCCACTAATATACACCAAAAAAAGGCTTTAGAACATATATATATATATATATTGTGGGGAGTTGCTCTGGTAGACATCGGTGCGGGTGCAGTACAGAGGCAAAGAGAGTCCAGGTAGTGCAGCAAACAGTGTTTTATTTCACACTTGCACAAACAAAAACTCAAAACAGTCACTTAGTGTTACTTCACACACATAGCAAAAACTTGAGGCAAAACAAAAGTCCAAGACTGAATCAAATTCACCTGTGTGGTTTAGGTGCGTGTTCACACCCGGCTGACAGCTCAGCCGCAGGAAAGTCCAACCTCAGGCTTCCAGGCAGACTGCACGCCTCTTTGCAAGCTCTTGCTTCCAGCCCTGAGAGCTCCACGGAACACCAGCAGTGTCCAGGTTAAATCACCTCAAATCCTAGGTGTTAGTTCACACCTGGCTGAATGCTCAGCAACACAAAAGTCCACTGACCGTCTTTAAATGGCCTGCTCTTCTGACACACAGGTCTCAGCTTTTCAGCCCAGCACAGGGCTCAGATCCCAAACACAGAGAGAGCCCTTGCATAAACCCAGCTGTTTTTAAAGGCAGCTCTGAATTAACCCAAAAACCCGGAGCGGCACCTAAAATCCGGTCCAGTATTTACCCTCACCTGGCTGCAATCAACCCAGCAGCACAGGCTGAAAGGAAAATACCAGCTTTTTACCACCAAACCTCTCACTGTGTCACATACCCCCCTTTGTTCAACCCTGAGGGGTGAACACACGCCAGACAGTATACCCAGAACCGGGCACTCGCATTTCCCTGTAACTGCCCTGCTCTGTGTTCCACTGAAAATCTAAAGTTCTGAAGTCACCTGAACCCTCTGGTGACCCAGGACTTTCCTTCTTTGTCCAGATGGGGACAGGCTGCGGCCAACCCCATATCACTCTTTCAGAGATGGCTTGTCGCGAGCCACGGGCACCTGGTACGGCTTTAACCAGACTTTTGCCTGGGGCTCAGTGACAATATCACGGTGAGTTATGGAAGGGCATTCTGGGAAATCACAGAACACCTCTGTGTTCCGACTAACAAACTCCTTGGCTCTCTGAGTCTGTTCAGTGGAAAGGCTGCCAGTAATTTTATCTGTGGCAGCCGCTTCCTGTTAGCAGACAGAGGGACCGGAATCTTTTCCCTAGATAAACCGGCCGCGGGTTGTTCTCAATACAAGTCTCTCTAACCTTCCAAGGTTTCCGTAAATTTACATGGTAGACCGGCTCCGGCTTTTGCCGTCCTGGCTGGTGTACCTTGTAATTTGGGTCTCCAACTTTCTGTGCTATTTTATAGGTCCCCTTCCCCTAGCGCTGTCCTTACTGTCCACAGGTGGCCCAACAACTAAACCCGGGTCCCTTTGGCTACGGACCCCAGACACTCGATTGCAGGTCCGGCTTTGGCCTGGCTGAGCCACCTTCCTATGTTTTCTACCTATCCTATTTAGGGGGACTGTCTTCCCCTCACCCACTGGACCTACTGTGGGTCCCTCTGCCTTGGGTTTCTGGGGTTCTAACACCTCACCTGGGCTAGGCCTCACTACTGGAAGTTTTCCTACCTGTCTGGGAACTGTACGTACAATGGCCGGCCACAGGGATGGGAACAATGGAAAGTCTTTTCCTATTATCACATCATAGGGCATACTCGTGGTTACAGCTACCTCATGGACCTGCCTGCCGACACACGTGCTTACAGACAACAGAGCAGTGGGGTATTCCTTTAAATCTCCATGAATGCTGAAAACCCCGACTCTCCGGCCTGTAAACTCTGTGGGTCGCACCAGGAAGCCCTCACCAGGGTCACCTGACTCCCTGAATCCAGCAGAGCTGCCACTGGAGTGTCTCCCACCTCCACCCGACACAAATGTTCATCATGGTTAACCTCTGACACCTCGACCCTTCTGGCATACAATGACTGTCGATACCCAAAGTTCACATCCATGGGCTCACCCAGGAGGGGACAGTTGGCCCGCACATGGCCAGGTTCATGGCACCGCCAGCAGATTATAGAGTCCCGATCCCCAAAGGGCACATCCTGTGCGGTCTTTCTCAGCTCAGGCCGCAGGGTCTGGGGAGGGGATTTTCTGGGTTTTATTACTCCCTTCCCCAGAGTTCCCCCTCAAGTTCCTCAGTAGCCCCATAACGTTCGACCAGGTCCACCATCTCCAGGGTACTAGTAGGAGAGGTCTGGCCAACCCAGCGCTGGAGGGGTAGTGGCAATGCCCTCCAGAATTTGTCAGCTACAATACGGTCCAGCATAGCAGTGGGACTAAGTACGTCAGGCGGCAGCCATTTTTGTAAGAGTTTTAGCAAATTGTAATACTGGGGTCGTGCTGGCTCAGCTGGGTTAAACTCCCACTGATGTACCCGCTGGGCCCTGACCAACACATTCACCCCCAGTCTCGCCAGGATCTCACCCTTGACCACAGAGTAGTCTGCCGCTTGGTCGTCCGGTAAATCAAAGTATACCTGTTGGGGTCCTGACGCCAGAAACGGAGCGATGACCTCCGCCCACTGGTCTCGGGTAGTCTCTCTCTCACGGCCACCTTTTCGAACATCGCCAAGTAGGTTTCAACATCATCTGTCGATGTCATCTTGGGAACGGCCGTGCGGACTGCCTTCCGGGCATCGTGCACTCCCTGAGGCATCCCTGACTTTTCTAGCGCCATTACGTGCTGCAGCAGCCGCTGGTTCGTGTCCTGCTGTCGCTGATTAGCCTCTAGCAGCTGTGCGACGGCCTCTTCATGTCTCTCTTGCTGCTTTAAGTTGGCCTGGACAAGCTGCTTTATCATCTCCTCCATCTTGTCCTGTGTTGGTGGTTGCAGCTTGGCAGGCTTAATCCAGGACATACAACAGTGCCCAAAAAAAAAAAAAAAAAATGCTACGAAAAGTTTTGGCTTCACGCCAGCCTCACTGCAATTGCCCGCATCCGACACCAAATGTGGGGAGTTGCTCTGGTAGACAGCGGTGCGGGTGCAGTACAGAGGCAAAGAGAGTCCAGGTAGTGCAGCAAACAGTGTTTTATTTCACACTTGCACAAACAAAAACTCAAAACAGTCACTTAGTGTTACTTCACACACATAGCAAAAACTTGAGGCAAAACAAAAGTCCAAGACTGAATCAAATTCACCTGTGTGGTTTAGGTGCGTGTTCACACCCGGCTGACAGCTCAGCCGCAGGAAAGTCCAACCTCAGGCTTCCAGGCAGACTGCACGCCTCTTTGCAAGCTCTTGCTTCCAGCCCTGAGAGCTCCACGGAACACCAGCAGTGTCCAGGTTAAATCACCTCAAATCCTAGGTGTTAGTTCACACCTGGCTGAATGCTCAGCAACACAAAAAGTCCACTGACCGTCTTTAAATGGCCTGCTCTTCTGACACACAGGTCTCAGCTTTTCAGCCCAGCACAGGGCTCAGATCCCAAACACAGAGAGAGCCCCTTGCATAAACCCAGCTGTTTTTTAAAGGCAGCTCTGAATTAACCCAAAAACCCGGAGCGGCACCTAAAATCCGGTCCAGTATTTACCCTCACCTGGCTGCAATCAACCCAGCAGCACAGGCTGAAAGGAAAATACCAGCTTTTTACCACCAAACCTCTCACTGTGTCACAATATATATATATATATATATATATATATATATATATATAACTGCACTGCACAAGGGCTAATAAGACCCCAATAACAAGAATGGTTTGCTGGAATCACAGAGGTATTACAATCCTGAAATGAGCAGCAGTATAATGACAATTTGGATCCACAGTCAGTGCAGCATAGGTGTAATAGGATTGTTCCTATTACCCAGGCTGTAAACTCGCCTACTGAACCCTGCTCTGCTTCAATACTGTGGAATGATTCCTCCCCATTCTTTCCCTGAACTTCTATTCAGCAAAATATAAGTTTCTTCTAATACTGTCCGTAGCACCTGCTGACGTCTCTCCCTGCAGTAAGTACACTGGAAAATGGCTGAATCCAAGATGGCTGAGTCTATTTATAGGGCTGTGACATCACAGGGATGGCTGGCTGCTGATTGGCTGTATGAATGGCATTGTGGGTGATCCCTTGCTCCCAGAGTTCCTTGCTCCATGTCCTAACACGTGCAGCAGCCATTTTAAAAAATTTGATTCGTTGCCACGAAGCGTGAGGAAATTCAGATTCCATGCAAATTAATTAACTCCTGAATTTCAATTTGCTTATCTCTAATCATAATCAATATTTTAATATTTCTAAGGTCTAATGAAAAACAAACACTAGCAATAAAATATCTGTGTACCCTCCAAAAAATCATCTACATACTGTAACTACTTCATATGCTATGTATATTGTGAAAGATTTGACAGCCGTGTGCTGACTTCTGAGAAGCAGACTCTGTTGAAGCTGTTTCTAGGGACTTCCCAAGGGCAAGAGGGTCGGCAATAGAATTCAGAATGAGCCTGCTAGCTTCAAAGGCAACATTGTCAAACTCAAATACCCCACACAAAACGTGAGCTGAGCACCAAGCAAGGATCTATACGATTTCTGATAACATATGTTTTGGCATCACTTTTCCGAATTTACAAAAAAACTTCCTATTTGATCATTTCCCACCTGCATCATTTACTGTTCTAAAAGTAAGCTTTGTAATGTCCAGCCCTGAATAATTTTCTGTACATACTTTGGCAGCGTGGTCTCTCGTTCCTCCAGCTCCATGTCCCATTGGCAAGGCACTGAATAGACGCTGGTCCCAGACGGAAGTAACCTGGATCACAGCTGAAGACCACTTTTGTCTTGTATTCATAGTGGGATCCATTGACAATGCGCCATCTCCCGTGTTCCAAGGTGAAAGAATTTATGCTTGGACAAGTCACAACTTTAAAAAAGAATAATTGAGCTTTATTATATTAGAACATATAAAAGTGCATAAATAAATATGTCTAATAGATAAATTGAATAAAACAGCTAAAATATAGTCTAATAAATGAAAAAGAATGTCTCCTTTAAATAGAAATTATAACTAGGATATTTTGTAAAGTACACTAGTCCCGTAAATGGGTTGTCTATTCCTCAGGATAGGCCATCAATATCTGATCTGCAGAAGTCTGACAACCCCCACCCCTGCCGATCAGCTGTTGTGCAGTAGCTCCAGCACCAAAAGTTGACACTTAAACTATACAGCTTGGTCCGTTGTGAAGTGGTTAGACCTGGTTACTGCAGAGGTGCTCTTATTAACTAGTAATCAGCATAGTCCACAGCACAATAGAAGGAGCTGTGTAGTTCCAGCATTGACTTCCGGTGCCTGAGCTACTGCTGAACAGCTGATCGGCAGGGTGTCAGAGCCCCATAAGATTAGATAGTTATTTCCTATCCTGAGGATGGGTCGTCACTTGTAAACAAGTGACAAGCCCTTTAGGTTACAATATTAACGGGTTTTGAGATGCATATTGAAGCTATTGTAGCTTGAGACCGTTACGCCATGAAAGGCTAGTAACTGGATCCAACGATCCCAAAATGTCAACCCAAACATAGTAAATCCCAAAATGTTAACCCCAGATAGTACAAAATGACCAAATATGCAGATAACTAAGCAAGCTAAAGCATAGTGCAGGATAAAATACCTCCCTTGAAGAACCAAATACCACAGTGCAGCACAATATCCTGCCTCAGCAGAACCAAATACCACAGTGCAGCAGAATATACTGCCTCAGCAGAATAAAATACCACAGCGCAGCACAATATACTGCCTCAGCAGAACCAAATACCACAGTGCAGCAAAATATACTGCCTCAGCAGAATCAAATACCACAGTGCAGCACAATATACTGCCGCAGCAAAACCAAATACCACAGTGCAGCACAATATACTGCCCCAGCAAAACCAAATACCACAGTGTAGCACAATATACTGCCCCAGCAGAAGTAAATACCACAGTGCAGCACTATATACTGCCGCAGCAAAACCAAACACCACAGTGTAGCACAATATACTGCCCCAGCAGAACCAAATACCACAGTGCAGCACAATATACTGCCTCAGCAGAACCAAATACCACAGTGCAGCAAAATATACTGCCTCAGCAGAATCAAATACCACAGTGCAGCACAATATACTGCCCCAGCAGAACCAAATACCACAGTGCAGCACTATATACTGCCCCAGTAGAACCAAATTCCACAGTGCAGCACAATATACTGCCCCAGCATAACAAAATACCAAAGTGTAGCACAATATAATTCCCCAGTAGAACCACATACCACAGTGTAGCACAAAATACTGCCACCTGCACCACAGTATGAAACTGTATCAGCGTCCTGAGGACAGTAAAATATTTGAATTCGGGAGGGCACCTGTGGCCGCTGACCAGGTACATAAATGCCTGATGCTCCAATATTAATTAATGCTGAGAGCATCAGATCATTATGGACATTGGCCCAATGTGAAATTTCCCTGTAGGAACTATGGCCAGCCAACCCATGGAACTAGGAGATAAATGAACTTCCTTGATGTACCACTGACGCCACTAAGTCAGTGTGCGAATACTCCTTGTATATTGATTGAATAGGGTACAGATAACACATGGCTGGTATTTTAGCAGTTATACAGGCCTAGATCTAAAATGGCTTCAACACTTTGGTCACACTTGTTAATACCATGAAAGAAACTTCAGGATAAAAAGCACAACAGCCTGATTCCCTAGCAACTTGGAAGTATACACATGTATCCCAGGTTAATGAGCTCTAGCCATAGAGGCTCTCATCACATTTCATCTCATCAGTCAACAACTGCTCCAGCAGCACCTCAGTGGTTAATAAAGTAGGCTTTCAAGAATACTTGGGTCTTCATTAGTCATGTAGTTAAAAGACCTAAGCAGAAATGAAAGCAGATAACCCAACTAATTTATCCAATTAATAGATCCATTCTAGCGCAGGAAAGATCCTTTCTTCTTACCTGCCTTGTGAACTAAAGAGAGGACTCAAACTGGAGAGACCTGAGAAACCTATTAACTGACCTAATTAGAAGGCTTAAAGAGGAGTTTCTGGAAATTTCCATAATATAATGCCTTTAGCAGAAGTAAAATAGAATCCCTGGGATTTTGCATTGGTTCTACAGAGTAGATTGATCAGTAGATTTGTGGGAATGGATTCAGTGAAACTTGTCATTTATTCATGTAAACCTCTGCTCATTCTGGGGTCAGAAGTCCAGTGGGCAGTCCTACTCAGTGATTGAGTGTGCAAATAGAGATAGCTGTCAATCCCTCAACGGGACAGCCCACTGGACTCTTAAACCAAGAATGACCAGAGGTTTAAATACATAAATGACTAGTTTGATTTAAAAGGGTTTTCAACGATTTTAATACTGATGACTAGTGATCAGTGAAGCTAGCTTCGGAACACAGATCTGAAGTCGCTTTTTTCAAAACTTCGGATTAATGCTTTACGCAGATTCGTCTCTGTACAACATTAAAATGTACGGACTTCGATAAGGTGAAATTAGTTATTTGCAAAGTCACGCAAGACTTTGTTGAATAACCGGTATTTGATTTTTAAAGTAGAAAAATTTGGATTCTGAATTAAGCTTCGGTTCCAAGTGGTACCTCTGAACCAAAGCCAAGTATGGATCCTCAAAATAGGTCATCATCAGTATCTGATCGGCGGGGATCCGACACCTGGGACCCCTGACAATAAGCCATTCGAGAAGGCAGCAGAGTTCGCGGTAGCATCTCAGCCGTCTCTCAGCTTTTCCTAGCCCAGTGTTGACATGTTCATCGGTCATGTGGCCTAGGTGCAACTCAGCTCCATTGAAGTGAATGTGACTGAGCGAGATATCAAGCATAGCCACTATACAATGTACGGCACTGTGCTTGGTAAGATGTGAAAAGGCAACGCTGCTCAAACAGCTGATTGGCAAATGTCCCGAGTGTAGGACCCCCACCGTTCAGATGATTACCTATCCAGAGTTTCCAGATCAGAGCTGCAGACTCTGGTCTTCTTTTTGTCAAAAATACTAGAAACCCAGAGCCTAACATTATACTCAGCAGTTAAAGTGATGGGTGTATGATGTCACAATTACAAATTTTCTCAAAGTGAGAAATAAGAACTGACAATGCCATAAGTGTCTCTCTCGCGTGCTGCAGATTTATAAAACACGATGCTAATTAACTTCAGTTATATGTTGATAGTGTAAAATCTTACGCATAAAGCTCTTGGTGGCACCTACCTACACAGCGAGGTGTCTTGTTATGATTGCTCCATGTGCCATCTGGCTGGCATACAGCTTGTGTTAGCTCTTTGGATGATAACCTAAATCCATCATTGCAAAAATAAGTGACACTTGTACCCACTAAGTAATCTGTTGTCAATATGCCTCCATTTACAGGAGCCTTTGGAATCCCACATGATATTGCTGTGAAGAAAGTAAAGACAATATGAGAACTACAGAACAGTAAGTATAGTATATTTAATCATATTCATGAGGTTATAGTAATTACAGTCCATGTGGCATAACAGTTCATATGGCATAACCATGATGTGTCGATTGCCATAAGTGAAATAAGTACTTACTGTATCGCTTGTTCCAAGAGATCCCCCGTTACATTTTATTTAACCCCCCAAAAAAAAAAAAACACACTAAAAAAAAACCAGGAGAGCATTTGAATTTAAGCATTTACATGAATGGTTATTCAATCACAGCCATTAAAATATAGATTTATATTTATTTTGGACTTTTGTTTAAAGGATTGCACCATCTGGCTTCATACAGCTTCTATATTGCAGCTGCACAATGTCATTCTGTGATAAATTCAGATCGGTTGTTTGAAGGCTTGTTTCTCTTTTCTGACCTCTCCTGAATGATCTTTTAGATTTATGCTTACATTGAAGTTGAACTTTGATTTGGGCATAAATCAGATTAGAAGATAAGAGAAGAGAGGCGAGAGATGGAGGGGGACTGAGCCATCGCACAGCCAGTCTGCTGGTCTTATCACAGAAGAGCATTCTGCAGCTGCTACTAGGGTAAAATCTAGGAACTGCAGAAGCCAAATGTGAAAACTGTAATAAAAACCTGGTAAAAACATTTTTTTGCCTAAAATATACCAATTATATGGTAAATGGCCATAGCAGTACCTGACTTATAAAAAAGGACCCATAGCAGCAAAATACTTAAAAGTGTTTTCTGGGATTTATACATTGATAGTCTATCTTCAGGATAGGTCATCAATATCAGATTGGTGGGGGTCCAACTCCTGGCACCCGCAATCAGCTGTATGAAGAGTCTATGGCGCTTCGTGAGCTCTTAGGCCTCTTTCTAGATGGTGTGACAATACGTTTGTCAGTCACATTGACTAGACACAGATGAATAGGGCTGAGCTGCAACACCAAGTACAGCCACTATCAAATGTACAGCATTGTGCTTAATAAGCTGCAAGGAAGCCCTGGTGCTCCTCAGAGCTCTGGTGAGCACTGCAGCTTCCTTAAACAGCTGAGTGGCAGGGGTTCTTGTAGTTGGACCACTTCTGATCTCATATTGATGATCTGTCCCAGGGATCAGCAACCTCCGGCACTCCAGATGTTCTGAAAGTACAACTCCCAGAATGCTCTGTTCACTTCTATGGGAATTGTTAGAACAGCCGAGCATGTTTGCATGCTGGGAGTTGTAGTTTCACCACAGCTGGAGCGCCGAAGGTTGCTGATCCCTGATCTATCCTGTGGATAGGTCATCAATATGTCAGTCCTGGAGAATCTATTTAATACTTCACCTTGCTCCCATCAAGCAGAGCACACCCTAAGGGCAATTTTGCAGAAATTGCATTCATTTCAATGGGGCCGCAAAAGATGCAGATAGCACACTGTGTGCTGTCGGCATCCGTGGTTCCGTTCCGTGGCTCCATGGAAAAGATAGAAAATATCCTATCCTTGTTCGCAATCAAGGACAAGAATAGGCATTTTCTATTATGGTTGCGGCCATGTGCCGTCCGCAAATTGCGGAACGCACACGTCCAGTTTCCGTGTTTATTGGATCCTCAATGCACTACGGACATCTGAATGGGCCCTAAGTATATATTGGCTTAAAAATGTCAGCTTGCCATGAAGATTTTCTTTAACATACAGTACATGATTCAGCTCTAATCAGAGCCACAATTGCCGAATTTACTAGTTTACATATGAGCACACATTTACATAATAATTCACAGTATATAGGTATATTTTTAGATGTTAAATTTTCCAATTAAATAGCAAGTGTCTACTTATGTCCATGTGCTCAAAGTCTGCCCTGTTGTCAGTCATATGCCCTTTATTGGTCAGTATGCTTTTTGAGCTGTCATACGTAGTCATACTTTTTTGTGGTATTCAAAGAACTATTGTACATATGCAACTGAATGATATAGAGTTGCATACATTAGGGGCCATACATTTATCTTAAAGGGTATGTGCCAAGTCTTTAAGGTAAAAACAAAATATAATCTGGGGTACCACTAAAATGTAACCTTTAATGATTCTATTAAAATATGCTCAAATAATATCTCAATTATCAACAGTGAGCCAGTGCAGGCTCATTGTCATAGGCACAGTATATTGTGCCACAACAGTTCTGTGCAAACAAAAAACAAACCAGTGAATGAATGGATAGGAAAGGATGCGGAGAGACAGGTCACTGGGTCTCTGACCCTATCACTCCCTATCGATCCACTAGGGTACCTAGGTAGACCCTGTTAAATCCCTTCTTGACAGGACAGTGATCGCCCAGTTTAATCAAGAAAAAATAGGAAATGTGAAAAAACAGACTAAGGTGCTCAAATAAACATGTTAAAATGGGGTATGTGACTCATGTTCCCTATCACAATGCTGTCCCAACGCGTTTCCTCGGCTGTCGCCGGTTCATTAGGGGACCATACAGGGCCGGCGCTACCGTTAGGCGAACTAGGCGTTCGCCTAGGGCGCCTGCCTGCTGGGGGCGCCCTGGTGAGCTCCCCCTGTCTGGGGCTGCAGCGCTGGGCGAGCGGCTCTTGAGCCACCCCCAGCGCCATTACAGGGGGGCCAGGAGGTTGAGGTCCTTCTTAAATATTGCAGAGCAGGTACCTGCTTACCCTGATGGCAGGTGCCTGCTCTGCCAGTAAATTACCGGAGGAGAGGCGGCGGGCGGCTGTTCTAGCAGCTCCCCACTCCTCCCTCACGCGCCCTCTGTGATGCCGGGAGACGGAATATGACGTCATTCCGGTCCCAACATACTAAACGGCGCGCTGGAGGACAGAGGAGCTGCACCACACTGGACCCCAGGGAGGTGAGTGTCTGCCTGTGTCTGTCTGTCATTGAGTGAGTGTGTGTCTGTCTGTCAGTAAGTATCTGAGTGATTGTATGTCTGTCAGTGTGTGTCGTTCAGTGAGTGTGTGTCTGTCTGTCAGTGTGTGCGTGTCCGTCAGTGTGTGCATGTCTGCCAGTGTGTGCGTGTCTGTCTGTCAGTGAGTATCTGAGTGATTGTATGTCTGTCAGTGTGTGTCGTTCAGTGAGTGTATGCGCGTCTTTCAGTGTATGCGTGTCTTTCAGTGTGTGCGTGTCCGTCAGTGTGTGCGTGTCCGTCAGTGTGTGCGTGTCCGTCAGTGTGTGCGTGTTCGTCTGTCAGTGTGTGCGTGTCTGTCTGTCAGTGTGTGCGTGTCTGTCTGTCAGTGTGTGCGTGTCTGTCTGTCAGTGAGTGAGTGACATGGCGGGGGGGGCGGCAAAATGGATCTTCGCCTAGGGCGGCAAAAATCCTTGCACCGGCCCTGGGACCATACTATGTGAATCCTTCATAAAAGGTTGCTAGGTACATCGATGTTGAGCTAAGTACATAAATACTAAGTACGTCAATGATAAGTACATATAAAGCTCTTAAACAATGGTGTTAGTGCAACCAGAGATGCCGGTATATCTTAAAATTACAGAGTTAGGTATAACATTGCCCTGCTACTTATCTTCTCCAGATACTTTAACGGGAGGTCAGCAGCATGTAAGGTATCCGGTCGGGCGTGTGACAGGCACGGCTCACCGCGTATGGCAGCAGTCTTTAAGGTATCATCTATCCAAACGATAGGGGACAACTAGCTAATCACTGAAGGTCCGACATCTGGGACCCCCACCATTCAGGAGAGCAGGGATCTTGTTTCCCTGTTCTAATGAAGTTTCAGGTTGTACATGCTCAATGCCATTCAATTCATTCCCTATGGGAGCTCTGGATATAGCCGAGCACATTAATCAGCTATCTATGGCACTCCCATAGAGAAAGACAGTGCATATACACAACCTGCCACTGCAACAGAAAACGGGAACAGCAACCCTGTTCTCATGATTGGTGAGGGTCCCAGGGGTCAGACCCCCAGCAATCAGCTAAGTATCGCCTATCCCATGGATAAGGAATAATTTAAATACTTGGCACAAACCCCTTTTAGTGACATTTCCCTCAACGTAAATCTCATGCCCATCAGGTGCATGGACGTACATCTCAATGCCTCAAAACCAATGCAACTTTGAAACAATGGAGCAATACACTCAGGGTAGATAGTAAGATTCCCTGATGCAGTTTTGGAAGCCAAAACCAGGACTGGATGACAAAAGGAGAGAAAGTATGAAGGGCAGATAGATATGAATTCATCTTTTTTTAAATTCACTCCTGGTTTTATCTTCCAAAACTGCATCAGAAAACCTTACTGTGTCGTCCTACCTTCACTGTTTAGCCAGAAACATTTAGGCATTAGGCATACTTTAGAAGGTTCATAAAACAATGCCTACATAAAGTCATTAAAAATGTCTAATTTTGTAAAATTGTGAATCCATACACATTTTATAGATTCCGGTTATAGTTCCTAACCATGCTGAACCAGACTTAGTTCCACTTCTCTGCTCCCGTCTTGCACTTTCGCAACCTGACCAAGAAATAGCCCTTAACTTTGTGAGGTGAATCAAGCAGTGTTCCTCTTAATTGATTTGATTTGCTTAAATGAATTATCTCTCGAGGGCTTTTTTGGCAAATGTCAAACAAAACAGGTTCCAATGAATTCAATTGCAATACCTATTATCTCGTTAGCATCTTAATTTGTATGATAAACTGTGTAATAAGCTCAGTGACTGTAACTAAGTATAGAACAGAGTATGCAGTATATTCCCATTACCTATAGTCAGGGAAATTACATGTATGGGAGCAGACACTAATATTGCACAGTCTTAATGATTTGCTATGTACTTAAGGTTAAGAATTTATGTAAATCCCTCTGACCATACTCTAATTTAGAGTCATTTTAATGATCAGCTATTGCAGCCATTGGCCACATGTTGAATTGGACATACACAGTGGGGTAAGGTTGGCTGAACTATATGATTTTGATGGGACCAGCCAACCATCTAATGCATATATGATGTACAGTCAATATTTGTTCACACCATTTAGGTGAAAAATTTGAGTCAGGTAACTCTAGTTTCCCTATTCAAACATGTGTATTAGGAGTCATGAGGAATAGTTGTCAGCAATAGGACTGTTCTGCTGCTAGCTACTGAATGCATATGGTCACCTACTGGTCATGGTTTTAGGATTTCCTTAGTATTGGACAGGTGATATAGTTTGTGTCAATGCATATGGACTTCCCGTAGTTATTTATTCTGTGGGATCTTCTCAAATCAGGACCTGCAGGTGGGCGCTAAGGACTGGAGTTAAGGAACACTGCTTATGGTGACTATAAGTCTATATTTCATCAAAATAAATGTTGGCGCAGAATACTCTGAGGAATATGATATAGTCTGGGCAAAGAGTACAGTTAAAGCCCCCCAATATCCTATCTCAACCATGGCCTGAATTTATGTCAAGGCCTTTGTTCTGGTTTTATTTCTAGAAACAGGAAACCCACCAGCATAACAGAATTGAAGCTGTTCTGTATGGAGGAATTGTCTAAAATTCTTCCAAACTGATATGCAGAAACATTTAGCTGCAGTTATTACTGCACAAGGGGCTTACACCAGATACTGAAAGCAAAGGTTCACATACTTTTGCCACTTACAGATATATGATATTGTATCATTTTCCTCAAAAAATAAATGACCACATTTAATATTTTCGATTCATTTGATTTGATTATTTTTATCTACTTGTGTGAAAATCTAATGTAGTTTATGATTTATGTGGAAATATAAAAAATTCAGAAGGGTTTATAAACTTTTGAGCAATGCTGTAGGTAGATAGGCAAATACAAGGATAAATACAAATTGATATAATTAAAGCATTTATTTACCCTGACATGCAGGAACAGGTGCATCCCATGTATAATAACCATATGGTGATTTTTTACAGACAGCTGTACTTTTTCCAATGAGTCTAAATCCTCGATCGCAGGCCCAGCGAACCATACTGTTAAGTTGTCCACCAGTCTGACTTACAATGAATCCATGTGGAGGGGACTCTGGAGTGCTGCAATAGTGGGCTGCAAAATAAATGATTTTATACATTTTATTCATCACAAAAAAGCTCATAAAAATATTTAAAAGAGATTAGACAGCATAATGAATACACAACACAACTATATTGAAAAAAAAACCCAGACAGATGGAACGTTGCTATAAAGATTTACGTGAGGTCAGATCATGATTGATAAAAGAAAGTAAAATAATTAGCTGCATAGAAACTCAGAACTAAAACAGCAGAAAATAGTTCCATCCACTTTTCACTTTTTTTGTACTTTTTGTTTTTTTATCTTTTGTTTTAAATTTGTGGGGGTATGGGGGTTGCATATATTTATTGGTGTTTTGAATCAATATTTTTGATCTTTTGATGAAAGTTTAGACATGATATACTGTTAATTTGTATACTGCATCAGAGGAGAGCTTTTCTAACTACTACTTGACAAGTTGAATAACACAAGATATTTTTTTTTATATAGGTTTTTTTAATTTATTTTATTTTAGGTGTTTATTCATAGAAAATGGATAGCACCTTTAAAGGGCATCTGTCAGAAGATTTGTACCTGTTACATGTGCACTTGGCAGTTGAAGGCATCTGTGTTGGTCCCATGTTGATATGTGTCCGCATTGCTTAGAAAAATGAAGGTTTGATATATGCAAATGAGGGTCCAGGAGCAACAAGGGCGCTGCTGTTACACCTAGAACCTCAACGATCTCTGCCACTGCCATGCCCTTTTCTCTTCAAAGGACAGGTCCAGGAAATGTAAACGTGACCATGCTTGGCCCTGTTGATCAAAGTTGAGAGGGTGCGGCAGTTGCAGAGAGAGAAAAACCTCTGGGTGTAATGGCAACATCCCTGTTGTCCCTAGAAACTCATTTACATATATAAAAAAATTCTCAGTAATGTGGGCACTTATAAATATGGGTTCAACACAGATGCCTTCAGCTACCAAGTTCACATGCAACAGGTCAGCCAGTTTCATAGGTAAAATATATGCTGACAAATTCCATTTAAGCCCTGCCTTAGATCCACCAAAAAGTCCTCTGGTTGCTCTCAAATGTTTTAAAATTTCATTAAAGGGGCTGTGCAAGATTTTTTAAGCCTCACTTACCTTGTGGGACCTGTGAAAATATTCAACTTTTTTCCACCACTCTGTTCTGGTTCCGTGGCTCTCAAACTCTCTTCATTGGACTATTTGCCAATTTCCAGGATGGTGTCCTTTGACATTTGTAGCCAATGATTGACCCCACTAGTGATGTGTCCCTAAGTAGTATATGACCCAGCAATGAGGTGCTACTTGGGGAAACATCACCAATTATACCAGTCATTGGCTTCAGTGGCACATGTTACCCTGTCCATGTGGAAGTTGACACACGAGGACTGGAAGGCCAGTGAAAGCTTGGCAGCAACAGAACTGGATATGGAGCAGTGGAGAACAGGTATAGAGCTCTTCACAGGTACCTATAGGTGTATGTGATTGTGTGGGGCTTAACTAATTATAGACAACCCAATGACTTTTTTCAAAATATTTCAAACATAGTTCTACTATTAATGATAACATTTTCATATTATTATATTTTTATTTTAGATAAAATTAGGCTTGATGTATCTTTGATAATTAACTTACTGTATAGACGTTTGTCTGTCTATACATTTTAGGGATGCTGCTCTGGTATCTGGTATCTTCGTAGAAGAAATTGCACATCTTGTTATTACAGATGTCTCGTTATTATGATGGTACAACAGCTGTGCAGTCTTTCTGCTGCAATTCACATGAGATTAATCCAATTATATAGAGAAGAGAAGCATTTTCTAATGCGGAAGTTTGTCTGTACAAGTCAACCATGAAGTGCAATAGATAGAATGTGAGAGTTTTTGCATAACAAAGTGTGGTTTCCTTGGAGACCACAATCTTCTGAAATGTTGTGACAGACCTGACTTAAAAAATAACATTAAAAAGTAACAAGCATATTTAATACAACCAGGATCAAATGGTATAAATTATAGGCAATTTCAAAAATAGGTTTTGTACTGAGGAAATTAAATAGTTCAAACAGGACATAAATCAGTGAATATTCATTGTGACATTCGGGAACCTCCCTGGTAATTATTTCACAATTGCATCGGTAACCTACAATATAAATGTAGCTATATTAGATTTACAATGCAATTCAGTGGCCTGTAAGTGTACAATGGTCTCTGGTAAAGACCCATCAACACTGGCCAATTGTAGTTATGATTTATTGGTGTCCGAGCAATGTTGATGATCATTTATAGTATATCTATTCTCAATGAATCACACCGCCATAAAAATGGTCCTTATCAGATAGATCTGTAAATATGAATGCATTAAAATGTTACCTTTGTGGGACACAGGGGATAGCTCTGATGACCATAAGATACTTGATGCACAAATTCTAAAAGGGGTTTTGCTCCCAATAGACATGTATCACCTATGCACCAGGTAGGTGATATATGTCTGATCGCTAAGGACCTCAATGGTGGAACTTCCACTATTCCCTATAACTGGAGTCCCAAGTCCACTGTTTGTCAATACCGTAGTGAGGAGAACCGTGAATGGAGTGGTGATAAAACACGCATGGTGCTATAAGCCCGATGAAGACAGTTCTTGGCTATTTCTGTCAGACTTATAGACATTAAATGGAGTGGCAGGGCACTGTTTTATTGCCCTGCCCAAACTGATCACTACGTGATGAGCGGCAAGGGAACTATTCGAATTTGCGATATTTTGAGAATATTTGGTAGAATATTCATTATATATTCGCAAATTTGTGGTTATTTTCTTGATTGTGAAAATCGGAAATGTAATATGCGAGCAAAGCTCACGCAATATAGGTGTGGGTTACTATAGCTACATTTTTCAAGCTGCTAGAAGTTTCCTGAGACAGGAGAAAATGTTTGGCACGGCAGAACATTACAATAGCTTTATATGCAGATAGTGTGCTCCGATATATTCGTGATTGCGCACATCGGCAATTAATGATGCGCATATTTTGGCGCTATACGTGCAACTTCACATTTTAGCAGGTCTGAATACATATTAGTGATTGGTGCACCAAGTATTGTTGTGAACTTGTGAAATCACAGCACTATGTATGTATGTATGTAGCATACATACATACAGCATACATTCGCAATTCGAATATTCGCGCCCAACACTAATTATTAGTATGGGGGCCCTGGCAGTAGGACCCTCAGTGATCAGACAATTATAACTTAGGTGATAAATATCAATTCTGGGGATAACCCCCTTAAATCACCTGTCAGTCATTGGTTGGTTGAAAAATCATCTTGTGTAAAGGGGTCTTAACCCCTTAAGGACATCCTCCATACCAGGAATTTAAAGAATGTGCTTGCTCTGCAGGAAAGTGGGCTCCATAATTGCTGGGTATCTGATGTTTTACACAGCAGACACCAGGAGGCAATGTCTGTGATTCCTTAGGAGTGCTGCACTCCCAGAGCCCAAACGGCTCCCCTGCACGGCCTTGGGCAAGCCATTCATTCTCTGTGATAGCCTTGCGCCTTAGAAAGGCTACCACAGCAGAACGTTCCTATGAAGCCTTGCCTGTGACAGGGCTCAATAGGAATGTACTGACTCTCACATAGATTGCAAAGGTAATTCATCATAGTCTATGAGAGAAGCATCTAATGCATGTTCAAGTCTCCTAAGGGAGCGTAATATAAGTGTAAAAATACGTTTATAAAAAGTTTTTTTTTAAATAAAAAAATAAATAAAAATTCAAATATTCCTCCCCTTTCCCTAATTTGCACCTCTGCCTCCTAAAATGCCCATACTATGCCAAAATGGAAAAAAAAAATCTAATTGCCCATTAATTGTTTTTTCCTTGTTTAATCTTTCACCAAAACATTTAATAAAGTGATCAAAAAGGCAAACACACTTTAAAATGGCATAATTGAAAACTACAGATTTCCTCGACCTCATAAAAAGGAGCAGTTCGGTGGACAGAAATATAAAAAAGTTATGGGGGGGTCAGAATATGACGATGCAAACTGAAGAATCGGTTTTTTCAATGTTTCTTTAATTCCACCCCTTTTGGATTTTTTTTACAGCATTCCACTACATTGTATGCAATATTAAATGGTTCTTAAAAAAAAAGCTTTCTTATAGCTATGTGAACAAAAAAATAGAAAACATATGGCTTCAGGAAGTCAGGAATTAAAAAACGGAAACTCAAAAACCTTAAGGGGTTAAACTAGTCAGTATAGCAGTAATATAGATAGGACTCCACGGATACGCAACATTTTACCTCAAATGGTCATACTCAGTACAATGTATTATGTATGCATAATTCCTTACATACAATGCTCCATGGGTTGAAAATGGAAATTAGCTCTCCCTCAGAAGGAAGATAATTACTGTAGCTCCTGCCAGACAAACAGGAGACTATTGCAGAAAGGAGTGACACCCATTTGTAGACAGCTGTTTCAGGGTTTTTTCTCTTCTTTAGTACAGAACAGAGTAGCAGATTATTGGTTTTTCGTCCTTATGGAGGAGAGCTAATTTATATGTTGACATTCGCAGTCAAAACACTTAATGTACACTGAGAAAGTTTTAGGTTAGTTCAGTGATGGAATGGACTTTCGGTTGGAAATTTCCATTTTGCTAAAAAGACAAAGGATGCTTGGTATTGCACAAACTGTAGGTTTGTATGATACTACCATTAATTACTAGTGTTGAGTGCAAATATTAAAATTGGGAATTTTAATTGCGAATATTTAGAATATAGTGCTATATATATTCGTTTTTGCAAATAGTGTTGATTACGAATATTCTAATTGCAAATTTATCGAGAATTTATTGAGAATTTATCGAGAATATCGGCACTAAGCAAAATCCCTAGCAACCAATAGGAAAGTTCCCTACCCCTTAGTGTTGATCGCGAATATTCTAATCATGATTTTTTATTGCAAATATATTACATTGACGATTTTCACAATAAATAATGACGAATTCTCGAATTTGCGAATTTATGGAAAATATTCAGCCAAAGTATCGCAAATTTGAATATTGTCTATGACGCTCATCACTATAAATTACTGGTAGCAAGGCTCAATGTAACAAAAAAAACTGTGCAGTGTCCGACATAGCTTTTTCTATTGCATCGGTCCATCATAATCAGTATCACCAGTACTGACTCAGTGATGCCCACCGCTATTCAGATGTCATGGTCAATAGATTAATTTTTAGAAACTTTTATTATAAAGTGACATTTACCTGTCACTCATCATGTATTTCTTAAATGTCACATCTAATAAAATTGTAATATAAACTGACATACTGAGATGTTAAGACTAATTAGTACCTGTAATAAATAGCAAACCTCCTTTACTGAAACAAGATCTTGCTGGAAGCAATACGAGTTTGGAAAATGTGAACAATGTAATATAATATGTATCTGAAACCCTCATAAACTATTTAATAAACCTAGACACGACCACCTACAATCAACAACCACTGATAAGTCAGGTTTGCCTACTCGAAGTAATGCAGCAGGTGTAGGCTACTCCTAAGGGCATGTCTCAATGCCTCCCTGGACTTTACCCTTTAACTTGTGTACAGCAATCTGGAGTCTGCTGCAGAGGAACCACCAGGTTGTTTCCTCTTAAAGTAGTCTCTCTTCAGTGACAGCTGACCCAGGTGGGTCAAGAGTAATATGCAAAATAAATGTGGAGCCCCAGTATTGGGTCTACAACACAATGAAAGACAGATATCCCTCAAAGGAAGGAAAATCAAGCAAAGGGGGTGTCTCCATTACAGAGATCACCAAATCCACCATATTAAGTGGCCCCTTTGTCAAGATCCCACTTTTTTACAAGCTTTAAGGATGTGACGGGGAAAACCTAAGGCAGTTATCCACCCACAGACAGCTGTTTCGGGGTGTTGCCCCTCATCAGTGTGTAGTAGGATTCTGGCTAACCGGGAGCAATGCCTTGGAGACTACTCAAACACAACAATAGCTTATCTCAGAGAGACCAGCTACAGAAAACACCGCAAAGCCTTATTTTAGAGTCTCAACCCTTTGCTTGGTTTTCCTTCCTTTGAGGAATATCTGGCTTTCATTGTGTTGTAGACCCAATACTGGGGCTCCACATTTATTTTGCATATTACTGTTTCCCAGGGAGCTTTGCACTTTGCAATGCTGCATTGAGACTCTTAAATGAGGCTCCGCTGTGTTTTCTGTAACTGGTCTCTCTGAGATAAACTATTGTTTTTTTCCAGGTGGGTCAAGAGACAGCGGTGCATGGAGCAAAGTGGACAGATGGGAATGAGATCAGTGGACAAGTTGGTGGCACAGACTCCAGACAGACAAGCTGGATCAATACAGAAGTCAGGTCAGGCAGCACAGGGTAAATCCAGTAAACTAACAGGTTGGACATGGGAACTCAGGACAGCACAATAGTATACCTTTGCAAGACTAGAAAAGATAAAACCTTACTGCTTAGACACCTTCCCATATGGAAAGGCCCCTTAAGTAACCCAAAGATGGCCACTATAAACTGGGGATAGGCTGTGCATTATCCCTTTAAGAGCAGAGGAGTTCTCATGTGACATCCGTTTTTTCCGGATCCATCATAACAATGCCTGTCCTTGCCCACAAAACGGAGAATAGGAGATGTTCTATATTTTTTGCGGAATGGACATGTGAACATATGGACACTGAATGCACAGAGAGTCACTTCCGTTTTTTTTTTTCAAGTGATTGGTTCCACATACGGCCCTGTAAAAAACGGAATGGAAGTGGAAAAAAAAAATACGTTCCTGTGCATGAGCCCTTAGGAAGATGTTTCAACCTTCTTCTTTCCAGGACATGCAGTTTAGAGGCAAGACTGGCTGTAATCTGGTAAAAGAGGGACCTGGAAACAATGTTCAGTTTAACTGTAGTGATACTACAGTTAAAATGCAGCATTATACACTTTGCACATTTAGACTTTCATGTGGTGAAAGTCACTGTTTGTAGTCACCCATATCTTACCTTATCTTTTTTGAAAATGGCCTTTATAAAGCGGGTAAACCCTTTAATACAAATTAAAGAACTGAAATGTCTACTTAAACAGATTTCAGCCATTCTTTTATGAACTTTCTTATATCTCCCACACTAGTAAACAAGCTCATAATACACATTTAAATATCTGGCTTCCCGCTGGCTATCTTCCCAAACAATTCTGAGTGGTACAGTAGAAATATGGTAAGTGGTAATTACAGATAATTACTAACTTTACATCCTGCATGATTTGAGTAAGTAATTTTCAGTAACTACTATGCATATATACGCTATTGAGGTAATTTATTAAGACCGCCGTTTCAGACACCGACCTTATTAACACTCTGTGCCGGCGCTTGCTTATATAGAGGCGCAGGCCTCTACGTAACTTAGGTGCTAGCCATGCGACTTGCTTAAATCTATGCCTGCACCCTTGCTGGCATACATTTAAGTCATTTTCTATGCCAAATACAGGCGTAAAAAATGATAAATAAGTAGGGCTAGCTGGCCCATCCTCTTCCCTGCCCACGCCCCATCCCCTTTGTCCATCACCTCGGAAAAGTGGTGTGAGTGGGGAAAAGTCGCAAATTCAGCCGCAAATCCCCTTTGCGACCGAATCAGCAACAAAAGTGGTGCACTTGGCTTCATAAATGTCCGCTTATGTCTTTACTGACTGAATTCATTACAATAGAGTGGAGTTCCTTTACATTAGTGCATGTTTATTTACAATTGTTCAGTTATTATTTCCATCCATTACCCCTTGGGATATAATAATATAGCATTTTATTTATGTGACATTTCCAGATGCCTATTAGTGGTTTAACGGGGTTTTCCAGTATCTGATCGGTAGGAGTCCAACACCCAGGACCCTCGCTAATAAGCTGTTTGAGAAGGCAGTGATGCTAGCAAATAAGCTTTAATTAGCCAGAAAAATGGTATACATGTATGACCCTAAGGTCTACTAGGATTTTTTTTTTTAAATATCTTTATTATTATTAATTATAATAATATGTCACATGAGCACACGAAGTGCTGTCCGCATCTTTTGTGGCCCTATTGAAGTGAATGGGCCCGCGCCTGAGCCGCAAAATATGCTGCTCGGAAGCAGACCACAACAACGCTCGTGTGCATGAGGCCTTATGCTGCAGTTGTCCTTACTGAAATATTTCGCAACAGGCGTCTCTAATGAGCTGCCACTGTCTGACCTCAAAAAAACACATGCCCCCTGCTGAGGTGGTCTGGTGCATGATAAAATCATGTTTTTTTTAAGAAAAATGCACAATTGCTCAGCACTTGCTGCAAAATGTATGATATTGTGGTGCTGGAAATAAGTCTATAAATTGTAGAAACTTTCTGTTACAAAAAAAAAGCTGCATTTTGTAATTCAAAACTAGTTGCCTGCAAGCTGTGTGAAACACCTAAATCTGAGTGACCGGTGCCTCACTCCCTTAATCAAAACATATTCTGAATTATACAGTCTCTTCTCAATCTCTCCATAAACTCTTCTTATAGCATGCCTATCACACTAGATATGTGGCGTACGTCTTCTGTCTGTCATAAGACATCCTTTTAGTTCACAAGTTGAACAAAGAATGCTGATTCCTCTTTCTATGCAGATCTAGATTAATACTGTCCCCTAGTTGATTGATCCACCTGTCTTTCAGTCTCTAAGGCAATCAGGACAAGCCCTCCCCCCAAACTTCCTTCTAATGCCATGTGATCCTTCATTGTCTTCCTGCCTAATGGTTTTGCCCACCAATATTCACAGTAAACCGTTTTTACATGATTCATCTGAAACAAATATTTTATAAATTGATAATGAATCCAATTTGTTTTGAATCAATGTGCTCATCTTTACTAAGTATAAAGAGGAAAACTGGGTTACTTATTTTTTTTTGCATTGGGTACAGCTCATCTGTAAATTTTAACTTGCATATTAAATGTTAGCTATTGTTTTACCTCTTCATCCAAAGTACCATATGTGATGGCAGGAGGGTAGCGCCCACAGTGGCTCTGAATTCATTAAGCACAGAACATAAGCATATGTCGGATAGATATAAGCTGTTATTAATATGTTAAAAACGTTTTGGTGTTATTCTGACTGATAAAATATTTAAAGGGAACCTATTGTCAACTTGATGCTGCCTTTACAGACACTTTGATTTCATCCAATTATCACTCAGGGGCTAATATTAAGTAGTTGCTGAGAGCAATACAATCATTGCAGCTCAAGTCTTGAAAAAAAGTCATAGCAGCCTGAGAAGTGTTAGGGTAAGTGGCATTGCTAGGGCTGGTGTCACCCGGTGTGGTAGAAAATGGTGTCACCCCCCCCCCCCAAGCACAACCCCCCCCCATCGGCGGCGATTTCTCTGCTTAACCCCGCCCCCACGTCAGCTGTCTGTTTACTATCTAAACCTCCATCCATATTATCGCTTGGGTTCAAATTCTAGCACCCCCAACAGGCCCCCAACCCCTGGCGATCTGTTTTCTGTCTGCTTAGAACCCCCCCCACACACACACACACACATATTTGCATACATATTATATTCTGTGATATCCAGAATACCGCACCACATACCTTACATCCAGTAACTTCTCTGATGCAGACCTTCTTTCCTCATCTTCTCCTTTCAGACCAGACCGCCATGATGATTTTTCACCCATCTCTCGTCTCTGTAGTTTGACAAAAGACATCTTAGATTCCTACTTTTCCATCATCCTCCTACCTTATTAACAACTCACCTGCCCGCTTCAGTAATAATAATAATGTGCACTAATTCAAAAGTGCTCCCGTTCTGTGTGCCAGTGCAAAAAAACTCCCTCAGTGCCGCCAGTTGAGCTAATGCCCCCATAATGTGTGCAAGTATAAAATACCCCTATATAATGCCCGTAGTAAATGCCCACATAGTGCTCCTCTCCTCTTCACCATAGTGCCCCCAGAATGTGGCAGTATAAGATTCCCCCATAGTGTCCCCCAGAATGTGCCAGTATTAAATGCCCCTTCTTAGTGCCCCCATAATGTGCCTATATAATATACACCCATAGTATTCTTCTCCCATCCAACACCATAGTGTCCCCATAATGTGCTAGCAATGCCCCCATAGTGTCCCCCATGTGCCAGCCATGCCCCCATAGTGTCTCCCATGTGCCAGCCATGCCCCCATAGTGTCCCCATGTGCCAGCCATGCCCCCATAGTGCCCCCCATGTGCCAGCAATGCCCCCATAGTGTCCCCCATGTGCCAGCAATACCCCCATAGTGTTCCCTATGTGCCAGCAATGCCCCCATAGTGTTCCCTATGTGCCAACAATGCCCCCATAGTGTCCCCCATGTGCCAGCAATGCCCCCATAGTGTCCCCCATGTGCCATCAATGCCCCCATAGTGTCCCCTATGTGCCAGCAATGCCCCCATAGTGTCCCCTATGTGCCAGCAATGCCCCCATAGTGCCCCCCATGTGCCAGCAATGCCCCCATAGTGTCCCCCATGTGCCAGCAATACCCCCATAGTGTTCCCTATGTGCCAGCAATGCCCCCATAGTGTTCCCTATGTGCCAACAATGCCCCCATAGTGTCCCCCATGTGCCAGCAATGCCCCCATAGTGCCCCCATGTGCCAGCAATGCCCCCATAGTGTCCCCCATGTGCCAGCAATACCCCCATAGTGTTCCCTATGTGCCAGCAATGCCCCCATAGTGTTCCCTATGTGCCAACAATGCCCCCATAGTGTCCCCCATGTGCCAGCAATGCCCCCATAGTGTCCCCCATGTGCCATCAATGCCCCCATAGTGTCCCCTATGTGCCAGCAATGCCCCCATAGTGTCCCCTATGTGCCAGCAATGCCCCCATAGTGTCCCCCATGTGCCAGCAATTCCCCATAGTGTCCCCCATGTGCCAGAAATGCCCCCATAGTGTCCCCCATGTGCCAGCAATTCCCCCATGTGCCGGCAATACCCCTATATTGTCCCCCATATGCCAGCAATGCCCCCATAGTGTTCCCCATGTGCCAGCCATTGCCCCAAAGTGTCCCTTTATGCCAGCAATGACCCCCCCCCCACCGCAGCCCAGCGCCTCACAGAAAAACAAAACACATACTTACCTCCATGGCAGAGATGCGATGCAGGCCTCTTCTGGCCTGTGTTCCGAGCAGTACAGCTCAGGCGGAGCGATGACATAATCACGCCGCCTGCACCGGCCTATCAGAGGAACAGGGAAGAGAGACGCCTCTCCCTCCCCTGCTGCAGTGTTTATCTGTATCGCGATACAGATGAATGTAGGGAGATGAGTGCTTCCATAATGCAAGTGCTCATCTCCTGGTGGTGTCACCCAGGGGCGAAGCTAGATTTGACTGGGCCCCACAGCAAAAAATGTTATCCCCCCACCCCATAGCTAAATTTTTTTATGGGCCCCCCCTCCCGGATCTCCCATCCCCACATACCTATCGGACCTCCCACCCCTTCCAGAGCTTCCACCCAAACACCCCTCCAGGACCTCCCATCCCAACATCCCCACACCCCTCCCTAGATCCCCCCATCAGTGTAATCCACACATCCCCCCATCAGTGTCCTCCATACATCCCCCCATCAGTGTCCTCCACACATCCCCCCCAAGTGTCATCCACACATCCCCCCATTAGTGTCCTCCACACACACACCCATCAGTGTCCTGCACACATTCCCAATCAGTGTCCTCCACACATCCCCCCATCAGTGTCCTGCACACATCCCCCCATCAGTGTCCTGCACACATCCCCCCATCAGTGTCCTCCACACATCCCCCATCAGTATCCTCCACACATCCCCCCATCAGTGTCCTCCACACATACCCCCCCATCAGTGTCCTCCACACATACCCCCATCAGTGTCCTCCACACATCCCCCCAATCAGTGTCCGCCACACATCCCCCTAAGTGTCATCCACACATCCCCCCATTATACTTAGCAAATTATTTACTATATTTCCTACTTACTTTTATCAATTTGGTTGCATATTTCTTTACTATTCCACTTACTTATGAAATGATTTTTCCTCTGACTGCTTTTGCAGTTTCTCACATAAAAATACCTGGTATTTACATGTCACTCATAAATACAGAAGGTTCTATGGTCAGATACCTCCATCAGAATCACCGATACTGAATACAAAACAGAATCAGATATTGAATGTAAAAATAAATAAATGTGTGAGCACTTCGTTACATGTCCTCTTTCTGAACTACATTATCAGTCTGTAGAATCTTTAAAGGCGCTGTCTCACTGTAACAACACAAAGCAAGCACTCAAACCATAACTTCTTTTATTTGTAGTTGATTGAAATTACTCCAGTGACATACTACAAGGACAATCGATGTGTTATGATCCTCAAGCGATCTTAAATTTTGTCATGATTAAGATGTACCAAAGTATGACACTTGCTGGCCAGGCTGGTGTAAATTCACTTGTAGCTGTCTCACTTTGTCAACTGACTTTAATATGCCTTTTCCATACTCCTTAAATATATGGTTTCCATAGACGGGGTCCTCTCGAGGACTGGCCCATCTTTATGTCAAATTGGCATCCATCCATTTGCTTTCAAATATTACAGTATATCAGGAGCTTTAGAAGCAAAACCTGTTATGATCAACCAATTGTATTCATTCCAATAAGGGAATGTCTTGCTAAAAGACAACTCATTTAAATTATTACCATTTCACACAAATTTGCATAAATCAATAGTACAGGCAAATTTAATAAACTTTGAAATCATATCACAGACAAATACCTTGTTCTAGAGTTATCAGGTATTTTCCTCTTACCCCTTCCTAAACTATCATTTTCTCTGTTCTCTGTGATAACTCTGTCTTGTGAGATCAAGCCAGTCTGCCTGCTTACTGAAGGATCTAATCATATCTTCCCATATAAATCTATGGAAAGAGAATAGGGGAGGAGGAGGGAGGAACTGCTGAGAGAAGCAGAGAGACAGACACAACACAGGAATGATTCAGTAGCTTGTAGCAAGTGTAATATCTGACCCAAAGTCCCTTTTATCTCTGCTGCTGATTACTTTTCTATAGTGGCTTATGCTTCTGAGTGAGTGAGTGAGTGAGTGAGTGAGTGAGTGAGTGAAGGGGAAGTTAGGGAGGGGAATCTGTTGGTTTCATGTGTAGTCTGTGAGGAGACATCAGTATAGCTAAACACTAATTAGGTTAAAAACAACTAATAAGTATAGATGTAGCCTGCAGAAAAGAAATCTGCTAAAAATATAAATAATATGCTCCATACAAGTCACATAATGATCATATATAGTGTGATCACTCATGAATACACATATGGCAGCTTATTCTGAAAAGTTATCTGAAAGTGTGACTGACTTAATCATTAAGGGTTATAAAAAAAAATAGCAGCATCATATGTACTATTCTAAAATATATTTAAAAAAGTACCACTTTATGCCTCTGATACAGCACAAAAATTCTATCTGTCCGCCATCAGTCTTTATTTAAAGTCTTGTAAACTGCATGTGACTACTGAGGCCAGCCAGTGGTCCTCTTCAGTTTTCACATGCTGGTATTGTTATATCAGTGGTCAGTGCCTGCTGCTGCCATGCTATTCACTGTGCTGCTCGGCATCCTCTTAAACTTGCTGATTTCATTGCTCCAGTCTCTGCTCCCTTAGGGCACACGCTCTCACCTGTGGCCTCTTAAAAGGTTAGCTCGCGAGTTAGCAAATCCTTCCCCAGGCAATGACTGAAGGTCCCTGAGTATTTAAGGCAACCTCTCCAGTGGATGAGCTTAAAGGTTCCCTATGAACGTTTGCTGTGACCAGCAAAGGTGTTTGGAAGACTTGGGGTTTTAGTGATTTCCTTGCAATTTTCCTGCATTATGTATCCTTTGTTCCTGGTGTGTACCCATCCTGCCTGTGTACTCCTGACCTGACAGTTCAGCTTTCAGTTCAAGTCCATATTTAAGTTATCATAGTCTGTCTGCTTGTCTGCTCTACAGTTTTGGTTCCTGCCTGCCTTGTTCCTGCATCCACCACTACCCCGCCAGCAAACTCTCCTTGTGTCTCCTTTTCTGTGTTGCCATCATCTGCAGTTCCACTATTGTGACTGTCCAGACTGCTTTTATGACTGTGGTGTGGTTGCCCTGCATCTCAGCCATCCAGCCTAGTTTTCAATGGTCATGTTCTGCCAAAAACCCATAATCAATGTGACTGTTTAGATTGTACCTGTGGTTCAGGGGAGTTTTTGGTGTGTTTTCCGTGCTAGAGCCTCTGGTGCTTATCTCAGTAGGCCAGCTGCCAACTATCCCAAGAGGTAGCTGTCTGGTTGTTCCCCTGCAGTGAAGTCCAGATTCCTGTACAGAGCTCAAAGGATGAATACCAAGGGAGCCCCAGAATAACACCTTTAGGGTTTAGTCTAAAGTTAAACTAGTTAGGTGACACAGTAAGTCCACAGTCACTGATCTGTATGGTATGTCATTAATGGCAGCCTTTAAATCACTACCAGTATAGGACTACCGGAACATCTGAAGAGGTGCTATTTTTTTGTCAAGATCCATTCCTCCATTGCATTGTTATGCCAACCTTTCGGTTTTGGCACCTAATATGTTAAACACTAGCACTGGTACAGGGAGGAGACCTCTGCTTTTCTCAGTGGGACTCTCCTTCTCCCTGGCTGTGGCGCTGTCCAATTGCTGCAACCACTTCACAGTCAGGGGGTCGTCAATATTGAGATCAGTTTAGGATTTTGTCATTTTTTAAAAGACAAAAGTCAATACAAGGAGAGGATGTTATTAGGATAGGATAATATTAAATAGATCAATGTATATCTATAAAACCATGGACATTGAAAAGAGTATGAATTTTTTTTAATGATACTTTAAAGAAGTATAATACTATGATGTGACTTTTATGAGAACCAACAAAAATAGTACAATAATTAAACTCCTTATACAAATGATTAAAAAAAAAATATCGCACCTATGTATCGGATTCTGAATCCTCTCTTGTTGGTCCCATGATCCGCTGACCAGCGTAAAAAAACTTCATGACCACTGCTGGTTATATTAAAGCTGGATGAATAATCCCCACTTAAGGAAATAAGAAGTGGATAGTGACTGTTTGGTCCTGTTCCAAATGAAATGTGCAGATTAGCCCATGTGAAACATAGAGAGAAAAGACAAGTGCATTGTACAAAATGTCATTAAAAGAACAAAAGCATCAAATTATAGTAAATTACATAATGTTTCATTACCGTCAAAGGCTTCAAGCACGTCAAACTCCTTTTCGGTATGAAAGAATTCGAAGATTAAGGTTATATTGTATCCTTTTTCCACACTAATGCTCCACGCACACATCTGAAGGTTTGGGTAGCTGTCAGGATATCCAGGACTTAGTATGATACCTGTCGAGTCCAGACGCATTTCATTGGCTGGGCAAAGCACTGCAAAAGACAGTGAATATTCAGGGAAGGTTTATCTTTGGCTGCAGCTGTTTTATATAGTTCTATTAGAAATTAATAATAATAAATCCCAGAAGCATTTTCACCTTCAGACGACTTAAATTTATAGGATTATTCATTAACTCCTGCAACTTTTTTTTTTGCTATAAATTGTCTTTTCTTTATTGCTTTCCCGTTTGCTCTGCAGCCATGTCTATATATAATCTTAAATAGGTGAAAACCATTGTGTCTTAATATGACATGGCTCTGCTGTGCTTTTGTGCTGGACATGATGTTCCACAATTCTGCCTCAACGTGTGCCAAATAATTGATGTACATGCTTTGCACCCAATTTATGTCTTTTAGACACTTTTTGCATCTTACTTGACAGTTTGGGAAAGTGTCCGGAGGAAACATATGTGACTTGAATGTTCTAAATCATGCCCGAATTTTGGTTCAGAATTTCAAGATTTTGATTCTGATGGGCTATCTTCAAGACAGATCATTAATATCTGATTGGGAAGGTCCAAATCCCAGCACTCCTGCTGATCGGCTGTTTGCCTCCTCACAGCCTATCAAACACAGCGTGGTCCATTGTATAGCGGCTGTGCTTGATTTTGAAGCTCAGTCCCATTCACTTGAATGGGACTCAGCTACGCCTAGGCAATGTACTGATGAAGGTGATATCAATGGCATAGAAAGAGGCAGCAGCTCTCACTGGTGCACCACAGCCTTTTTAAACAGATGATTGGCAGAGGTGCTTGGAGTTGGAACCCCACTGATCAGATCCTGTTGACTTATTCTGACGATAGGAGATCTTTCAATTTTTCAAGAACCAAAACGCATTAGGGAAAAATTAACCAAGCCCCCTGTAGCATAATAGTGGCAACAAAAACTGACATTTTTTGTGCAAGTTAATGTTTGAGAAAAAAAAAAAATCCCCTTTTTTCACTTAGGCCACACTCAAGACTTTTCTGAAAAGTGGGCTGTACATATACAGTGCTTACAAAATTTGCTATCATTTACATCAGAGACTAGTCTAAATTATAGCTCATCTATGCCAGGTCACAGCTGGTGTAGATTCGACTTTCTGACACATAAATTGACCAGAGAAGCACCTACGGCAATTTATGAAGACATCTTTGTCTCTAAGTAAGTTAGAAACATTTCACTCCAGTTCAGAAGTAGATCAAGATTGACACATGAAATGCCTCAAAAGTATATTAAAAAGTGTTTTGTAAAACTTTTTATTACAAACTTTTATTTGCATAAACTCTCTTTGAGAGCACATCTCACCTTATTTGAGAATGCTTTTTACCAGTGTTGTAATAGAGGCAATTACAACTCTGTTGACACATATGACTGATGAGTGGTATGACATATTGCACCTAAGCTGAATTTCTTTGTAAAATACAACGTCACAGGTCAGTGAACTCGAAATAAATTTGTCACATTTCTTATGTGATATATCAAACTTTTAACTGCTTGCCTGAAGTGATCACAAACTAATATGAGAAATGGGCAATAGATTATGGTTGGCATATTTCTTCCAAGCTACAGGAGCAGTGAAGTTTAATGAGGTTATAAATTATGGAATATGGAGATATTCTGCATAAAGACATGTATCACAGAAATTTACTTTAAAGGTTTTCTAATAAAGTATTAAGTTTGCTTTGCTTACCAAATTATTTGTTTGAAGAGGTTGTCTCATTAGGACAACCCCTTTTCTGAATATAGACCTGATCATGGGCATCAGCTAATATTGCTGTTGGAATCTTGTGGCGGCTCCTGCAGTTGACATTTACTTGGTTTTGTCAAGTTCTTCAAAGGAGAACCATTAGTATAGAGATGTTGCAAGCACCTGGCACCATGGGCATGTGCTTTGCCTCTTTTTCCACATGACCTGAATCTTTTGGTTCCAGCTATCACCACCTATACTCACTGTCTCATGGAGCTCCTTGACTCCATACCATATGTGTTAGTGAAAATGAACACCATAGTGGGAATTATTCACTTGGGACTCCCCTTTATTAGCCAGAGAAGAGAGCCACTAGAAAGAGGCTCTCTGCATTCCAAAATGGGTTGGAGAGGTTGAGAAGACCCCTTTTATACTTCCATCTACTTTAATACATCCAGTAAGTAAAATCTTATTATTACTACAAATATTATTAGGGTATCATACAAAAGAAGCATATAATAGATTGTTTGGCCCCCAAGCTGTGTGGCATTGCTTTGACCTCTGCATTATTCTGGCATTAATTCAAAATTGTGTATAGAATATTTTTGTGTGGAAAAAATCACTTAAGATCATTAGATAAGCAAAATCATGTAATTAGCTTGTGCTGCCAACTTTACATATTAATCCACTGCTAATTGACAGCAGAATGTAAATGACCCTGGTATGGGTCTTCTTGCAAGAATAATATATAATTATAAGGTATTTATGGACCGCACAGTGAAAGAACATGTGTCTCTATAGCATCAGCTATTTATACTTAGGAAACTTATATTCTTTATCTCATGATTAATGTAAAAAAAATGAAAATCAGGTATCAGATAGTATGTGACAATCTCTTCCTAACAAAGCTAGAACCAGTCCTGTACCTCACATGGATCCAGAGATCTCTACATTCATTGCTAGATTTATATCAAGCTGGCAGCTCAAGCTGAATGTTCTTTCTGCTACAACTCAGGGTGTGTCCTTTTTGCTGTAGCTCTCCCCCTCAGGAGACAATTGAAGGGTGAAACTGAGCATGTGTGGCCATCTCAGTGAGCCAGGCAAAGAAATTATAAAAAAAAAAAACAGTAGGTTACGCTATACAGATACATTTTATTGTATCTCGGTGGCAATCCTAGATTTGATCCTATATTTTAAATGACAATCAATTGAAAAAATATTCAGTTTCAGGTGCTGGTTTGAAAAATGTAGAATATTATTTGTGGGACTACCCTTTTAAATTCTAATTAGTGGTTAATGAAGCAAGCTTCGAATGCTTTATCCGAAGTTGCTGTGTCCAAAACTTTGGAATAATACTGCACAGAGATTCGTCTCCGTACAGTATTAGAATGTATGAGCCCTGATGAGCTGAAGTAATTTTTCACAAAGTCGCACGTGACTCATCGGAGCCTATACATTCGAATACTGTATGGAGATGAATCTCCGTACAGTATTATTCCGAAGTTTTGAACAAAGCGCCTTTGAATGAAGCATCCGAAGCTCGCTTCGCACAACAATAATTATAATGTAATCAAATGTTTTATTTTTATTTTCAATTATCTATCATAATAAATTGATTGTTAAAATTGTGACTACAGAAAACAGCACACATGTTAATACTGAATTTTTTTTTTTTCTTTCTGACTATCTTTGCACCCAGTGTCAAAGAGTAAAGCCAGGTCCAGATGCAGCTACAGATTTATGGTGCAAATTTTAATCAGTTTCAATGCAGCTATGACTTTTTGTCTACCTCTGTTGTGCAGATTCACGTGTCTCTAAACTACAAACAAGCACTGTGCAATCTAGTCCTGCAGTAAGTCTCCCTTTCCTTTGTTCTTTAATTCTCACAAACATTACAAAATTGCTTAATTTTTAAAGTTGGTTGTCTCACAAAAATCTATTTGACAGTTTTCAAATCAGCCCCTGGATCTCAGTATTTTTGAAATTGCATATAATCAAAAATGTATGTTAATACAATGTTAATAAAATCTTCCTTTGATAATTTCTCTGGCCACCTTGCTGAAATGGTTGAAAATGCTCAGTTCCATCCTTCAACTACCATCAGCTGTATCTACTGTTACAAGCTATGACAATTACAAGTAGAGAGTTGCAGCAGAAAGGACACATCCCTTTAGAAAGGACACAGCCCTGAGCTGCCTGCTTGAAATAACTTTGTAAAAAAAATAAAGATTGGCAAGTGCTATATGATATGTGATTTTAATTTTCAATATTAATCATGGGGTACATACATGCAGATGTTGGGGCTTATAGCATGGTGTCTGCTCAGTAGCTGAGTGGGTATCATAGCCAGTGTGTGCCTGCTATTTTACATAGCAGACATCCACCAGTGGTGTCCATGATCTAAAGAACTGTGATCACAGAATTTTAACTGTTCATATGCTGTGGTAAATTGCAACCAGAGCAATGGAGAAGTCACTTGGAGGGTGGGAGCTTCCTTTTGGTAACTGAATGCTACCCTCAAACGACAAAATTGCAGGAGACATCCTGTTGCTATGGAAGACTGGGGCCTTTTCAAGGCTCACAGGCCTTCCATAGTACAGTTCCTGTTAGACTGAGCTTAATACAGTAGGAACATCACAATTTTGCCATGTACTATAATAATATTTGATTGCAGTGTATGGTATAAGTGATCTAATTATATAATATGTTCAAGTATTTTAGAGGAGCTGAAACAAAGAGAATAAAAAAATACAAAAACAATATAAAAATAATATAAAAAAGAAGTAAAAATCAAAACTACCCCTTTCTCCATAATGCAAATAAAGATAAACAAATAAAAATAATTAAAATTGAAATAAAAATTAAAATGGCTAAAATGCCTCACATCACAATTTTTTGTTTAACAAAATGTGATCCAAAAGTCATTCTCCAATATAATAGATATAATAGAAACTATAACTGGCCCCACAAAGAAAAGAGTCCCCTTATAACACTACAGATGGAAATATAAAACAGTTATACACATCAAAATATGGTGATGTGAAACCATTGTTAAAAAGAACTAAAACATAATAAAATTATTTGAAATTGGTATCACTGTAATCCTATTCACCCTCAGATTAAAGGTATGTATTTTTTTTTTTACCACCCACTGGTTGTTGGCATAAAATATGAAACCCGTAAAACATTGTGGAACTTGCATTCCTAATTCCACTCCTTTAATAGTTTTTTTTTATAGCTTCACAGTATATCACCTGAAATATTAAATGTTGCCCTTGGAAAGTACAACTTCTTCTACAAAAAATTAGCTTCCTTATGGCTATTTGAATAAAGAAGATAAGCCAATGGCCTAAGTGGCCACTATATAAAAATACTATAAACCTGGATGGATACAAATAAATAACGCTTTCCAAAAACCAACAATCGAGTGCCGTGGTTTTCTCAGAAATTCTATGCAAATATTTTACCACTGAGCACCGAACCACAATTTGGAGTGCCGTCCAAACCACCTCTATATGTACTGTCAACTACATCAGGACTATCCCAAGAGGTAGCAGACCAGCTTTTTGTATAGGGGGCTAAAGGGTAAAAACCAGAGGACTGCCAGGATACTGCTCTTAGGGATAGCCCAAAGTCAGTGGGACCACAGTGGGTCCACCCCCAATGTCCATTCCAGTACTGAAGTTCATGCGCTGATTGGCTGTCTAGCAGAGCTTCTCTACAGTACAGTTCTGTACTATATGTCCTCAACTGCTCTTCACCTGATGAACTAGTACACTGTACAGTACCTCGAAAAGCTCCTTTCCCCTACATAGAAAAAAGGATTTACAGCTTCCACCAGATATTTCTGAGTTGTTTTTTTTTTAATCTGTATATGTATTAGTTACTCACTTATTTCTCTATAATCTTCTTTAATTTTCCAATTTTGGGTGACTAATGGTCCGTGGTAGTGGAATCCATAATGGGATTCTTAGATAAGTCGAACCCGAACCTTGTATGCCTAACTTGCAACACAAGTTCACTCAACACTAGTTACAATGTCTTCAACATGCAGTGGTCGTCCCGGAGCCAATTAATATTGTACCTTGAAGGAAAACAGTATAAAACCTCCCCCGGCTATATTAATATAATTTTTAGCTAATTTAGTATTTTTATATAAATACTCATTTTTTGTTACAGTCCTTTTTTAAACAAATCTTATTCACCATGTGTGCTGCGATTTGTTATGATTTAATTAAACAAAAATTGTTGCTCTTCACTGTCAACTTTTCCTTGGACGTGTCAAAATAATTATTAGGATTTCAAGGTGGCATTTGTTAACAAGTTACAGGACCATATGCCTATCTGAAAAGACATCTGTTTTATTATCATGTGTGCAGTGTTTCACAAATAATATTATACCAACTCATTTATGAAATAGGTTCCTAATGGTGGTTCATCGATTTACTGAGTCACAACATGACGTGCAATTTACCACTGACTTGCATATGTGGGCAAGGTTATACACTACTAATTATAGTAGGTACAAAAAAATAATGGAGAAACCTTGGCAAGAAGGAGGCGATCCATCCATCTGAAGCCGCTCACCCAACCTGCAAGTTAGAATCTCATTGCCGACTAAGGTAAAGCCAGGTACACACTGATAGTGAATGATGTCCCCTAGAGGAAGAGGAATAGTATATGAAAAAAACAATAGAAAGCTTCCCATTATACATAACTAAAGTCTTTACAATGAAACAACATTGAGCAGTAATCTATGATCAATTATATAATACTTGGTTTAAAAAAACAGATAAAGTGATTTTCAGCAATTGCCTGACTGAAAATTGAGATTTAAGCTCCTAAATTAGATCTACATTTTAGCAACTTGCCATATTCCAATACCGTATATTGAAATATAAACTAGAAAATAATAGAATACAAACTAAAACTGTGATGTAAATGAATCATAAACCAAAGCTCGTTGGCACACCCTCTTGATGGCTTGTCTTCCATCTTATATGTGGATCTGGCTCCAACCATTAGGTAACTAACTAGAGATAAACAAACCAGGCAACATTCATTTTGTTTGACGTTCACCAACGTTTTTGAGAGAGAGAACACGTGTGCTGCAGAACACAGCAGCAATATGACTACATCATTATTTTCACACAGCAGGTTGGCAGAGATATCTTTCAAACATTCTTAAATAGCAAAGTAACAAAAAAAAAAAAAAGGCTAAGCTACCCTCATATCTGCAAGCAGTTATTTCAGAACAAAAGCCCTATATCAAAGAAAAGCACGTGAGAACATTTCTAGGTGCAAGGCCTTAGGGGGAACTTTTGGGTGGGTACTATTTCTATTACGGAGACCAGTTGGTATATGTGATGACTATTGTAGGCTATACAAAGAACAACTAGATTTCTGGTAACAATATATAAAAATTATCATGTTTAAAATCTGTCGGCATAAGATTAGTTTAGGGAAGCTAATTTGAATATCTTTCCCAGAAACCCAGAGGGGCATTCCCTGGCCTATAATACTACGCACATGTACATGGCATACCAATGGCTCTCCATACTGAGAAAAAGTACCCTTAGTCGACGCATATATATTGTTGAAAAAAACACACATTTATGCACTGGGTTCTCTCTCTATCTGGGCCAAGCAATGAATAAATCATCATCTCTCTGGAGGTTTAAGGTTTTAGAACCGGAAAGGGACTTCATTTTTCATTCTTGCTATAGGGTTTATGCCTACAACCTTACCGCGTTGAAATTATTTTTAACATGCCTATATAGTCTGTAGAAGTTAGTAATGTTTACCTATTTCAAACTCATCATCTTCAGCCAGTATTTCTGAATTCAGGACAGGAGGAGGTGATTGGCAAATTCGCAACTGATAAGCTGTAAAAGAAAAAACACAGATATTTGATAAATGAACCTAAGATCTTTGTATTAAACAAGTTACATTTGTGTCATTTATACCATATGCAAATATTTTTAATTTGTTGATAAAGATTTTATTGAATAAGATATCAGATCATCAACCACATCACAAGGTCAAAGGATACATTAATGTTCAAAACAGAAACATAAGATACTTCCATAAGTTCTTTTTTAATTCTAGATTCTAGATATCAGCAATAGATGCAATAGACCACCAATGGCCCAGACTTGTAGAAGAAGGTGTAAATTAAGAAAGGTAGAAGACTGCTCAATGTTTGGTCCCTCTTCTACAAAGTAGTGAGTTGTCAGATAAACCAGTACCTGTGACTTTACATTGCTAGACAATGAGCAATATATCAATATTCTCCATTTAGGAAAGTTTAATGAGGTACCAGCATCAAAGGAATTGAAAAATAGTGTTGAGTGCAAATATTCGAATCGCAAATATCGCCACTTCGAATCGCAAATATCGCCACTTCGAGAATATAGTGCTATATATTCGTATTCGCAAATAGTGTTGACCGCAAATATTCTAATTGCAAATTTATCGCGAATATCGGCACTTAGCAAAATTCCTAGCAACCAAAAGGAAAGTTGCCTACCCCTTAGTGTTGAACGCAAATATTCTAATCGTGAATTTAACGCAAATTTATCGTGAATATCAGCACTTAGCAACATCCCTAGCAACCAATAGGAAAGTTGCCTACCCTTTAGTGTTGATTGCGAATATTCTAATCGCAAATTTTTATTGCCAATATATTACATTGCCAATTTTTGCAATCAAGTAAATAATTACTGGAGATCTTGAATTTATGGCGAATATTCGGCCAAAAATTTGCGAAATATCTCAAATTCGAATATTGCCTATGCCGCTCATCACTATTCAAAAAGAGGGTCACGCATACATTAAAATTGTTGCTGACAAAGTAGAACATGGATTCTACGGTTCTTTGGTGACATACAGTACTGGAATGAAGTGGGACACATAAAATTCAGCAAAAATGGCTAATTCTGATAATTTTAGCTATTCATTATTAAAATTGTACACCAAAAATGGGATCTGTCTGGTTAGAATCTTTGTGGCTGAAACTACATGCACGTGGTACTTAAATGGCTGATCATCCGCCACTTTGCTCAAGCTTTTTTTAATAAACTGTCTCCCTGCTCTGCCAGTTTAGTTTGCAGTGTTGACCAACAATATGACAGATGACTGATCAGTCTTCTTCTAGCCAATTATAATCTCATATGTTCAGCCATCCTAAATGTGATCATGGCGGTGAAGGGATCCTTAAAGGGGTTGTCTCACTTCAGTTGCATTTATCATGTATACATGATATGTATACATGATTATACGCTGCTCGTTTCCTTGGTTAACAGACCACTCTGCAATCCATCAGCAGTGGCCATGCTGACACACTATAGGAAAAAGCATCAGCCTCTCTGGTGGCCAGGACCATGGGAGCGCACATAGGGTAGTGCTTTTTCCTATAATGTGCAAGCACGACCACCACTGATGGATTGCAGGGTGGTCTGTAACCACGGAAATGGGCAGCGTATAATGTGATAGAAAAATGAATCCAGCCAGCAAAGAAAGCAATATGGATAATAACAATATATTAGTTAGTAGCTTGTATTAACTTTATCTACATGATAAATGCAACTTACTAAAGTGAGACAACCACTTTGATAGTTTTAATAGCTTTTTAGAAAAATACTACTTTATACCAACAGTCCTCTGGAGCAGAGATACATAAATGATATCTCCGAATAATAGAATGTGCTCCCAATAAAACATGTCCAATATTTAGAAAGGATTGCCTACACCACTTTTTAAAGGGTGGGGAAACCCTTAAAGAATTTGGACGTTTAAATTTCTTCCTGCGGTAAAGTTTAATGGTACAGGAAGTTCAGGTACCAAAATGAGTGACACAGCCTTATCTCTACTTGCTCAATCAGAAAGGAGTGTGACCAAAGCATGATTCAGTCTATTGTTATACCACCACCCCTGTGATAAAGGCAGCAAAAACAAAGGGTAAGAAATGGACATTATGTCTAAAACTTTAGTGTTAGACATAGTATAATATAGTATTTTTCTATAAAGCTATTAAAACTATTAAGGATCCCTAATACCAATTTAATTTGTCATGAAAAATCACCAAATTGATTATATTCATAGTGAACCGAGAAATATGTTGGCATCTGTGAATACCTAATTCGAAACTTGGACATTGCTCCTGTTAATTTCACAAATCATTTTCTCCATTTGAATTTAATCCAATTTTTATAATTTTTTTGGATACGTTGACCCTTTTAAATGGAACATATGTTTTGTGCAGACACAAATTTTACATCCAGGGGATGAGAGGTTGCTGAAAATTGACTACACATTCATTAAAATGTATGAAGCTCAAAGATGAGCCAAAAAAATGATTCTAAAATTGTCAAAAATGTAATGAGGAAATAGCTTACAGTAGGTCTATATTTTAGTAAATACCACTGATCTGCATTTCAGAGAGGTTGTAGCACTCTAGTAAGCACCATGGCCTCTTCCTAAGCCAGCGACATCTTGTTTGTAGGTCACATTGCCTATTTGCAGCTCAGTCCCATTCAAGTGAAGAAGCCTAGGTGGCAATACCAAGCACATCCACTATGCAATGTACAGTGCTGTGCTTGGTATGCTGTGAGAGTTCTGCAGAATTCACCGGAGCTCCGTAATCTTTTCAAATTGTTGACTGGTAGGAGTGTTAAGAGTCAGACACCCAGCAATCAGATAATAAAAATGTATTCTAAGGATAGGCCATCAATATTAAACTCCATAAAACACTTTTAAAGCTATGCCTATTAGCCTTGATTATTATGACATCTTCTTAAGTGGTAGAGTAGCCTATATACATCCTTAAAGGGGTTGTCCAAGTTATGTAGCGAACGCCGCTTCCCATCATTGAACCCCTCAGATGCCGCATTCAAGACGACATCTGACAGTAACATTGAGGCCTTTTAGGGGTTAATCAGGGGTTAAAAACAAAAAAATACATACTCACCTCATCTATTTGCTCATGGAGAGGCCATTGCCTCCATCTTGATTGAAGAAATGCTCTAAATTTTATCACCACATCATCACGCTGGACAGGCAAGGTGAAGCCACACTCATTTCTTTGGCGTGTTTCTTTTATCAAGGGGGTCAAAATAGCGTCCCCGCAAGCAAATGAATAAGGCATTTTTTTCTTTCTTTTTTTACTGCCATTTCTGGAAAAATTGATTTGTTACCACTAAGTGCCAGGAAATTTATCTTTATAGCAAATCAAATTTTTCCTGAAATTCGGATTGAAGTGAGTTAGTCTCACTTCGGTTTGATTATTACAGAAACAATATAAGGCCTTAAGATTAAAGTTATAAAAGTCATAGAAAAGACTGTAGCTCTCTGTAGAACCTTTGTTTTTAAAGTTTTTGCTATATTATATCTGCCTTTGTTCATATGCCTGATTAGGGTATATAGTACAGACATTATCAATGTGAATGAAGCCACTCCAGCCAATCATGTATTACATGAGCGAAACATTTTCTGAATAGCTGCCATGTGTTACTACATTTCCCCTTACAGAGCAGCTTTCTGTTTTGCTTCATAGAAGGGGACCCTGATCAAAAATGCCCATTAATGACCTGATGTAGATATCCAACAGTTTTCCAAGAGTTGTATGGTCACTCAACTGGCCTAGAGTAAAATAATGGTATATGCTCCATTTATCTTCCTCAAGTGCACACATTCATGACATAATGGTGGGTTCATCTGTGAAGATGTTCGTGAAGGATTCGTGTTTGGTCCGCACATATGTTTATTGAACTCCATGTGCCATACGTATTTCACGGACATTGCTAGGTTGAAAATTAGTTTCCAGAGCATATCTTACCAATGCCATCCTTGTCTGGTCCATGGATGTGCGTGAAAGATCCAGGATTATGGACAAAATAGGGCATACTTTCGTGATTTCAGCATGGACCCAAAGTCCAAGAAAAAACACTGATGTGTGAAAACCATGGACCTATGGACTATAATGTGTATGAGAGATCCATAATTATAGACAAAATAGGGCATGCTTCCATGATGTCAGCATCGACCCACAATCGAAGAAAAACCCCTGGGTCAATGGTTACATGAAAGATCCATGGAGACCACAGATAGCCCACATATGTGATTCACTGATAAGTGAAAAAAACCTTACACTTGTGCTTTCAATCTCATCCATCTATTCCATAAAAATTTTCAGTGTTATCTATTTGAACAATTATCTTAGTAAATACACCTACACATACCAGATTTAGAAAAATTAATAGCAACAGATGGTACAATGAACCGAGGTTAGTTAATACTCATCATGAGCAGAAATCTATCAATCTAATTATATTTCCACAAATTGTATTTCAACATATCCCTGTTGTAATTTTCACAGTATGCATTCTCACATAATGAGCAATGCTACGAATAATGTCATAAAGTTTATTGGTGGAATATATTATTTTCCAATACATGGCATCATTACATTCAATAGGCATAATGCACACATCTTACAAATTATTTTGTTAAAAGGATTGCATAGAAAATAGAATGTGCCTTTTTTTACCATAACTACCACCACTCTTGCTCCTAGTCTGTATCTGGTAATGCAGCTCAGTCCTAGTTTTAGTAAATACTTGTAACCAAAAAATCATAGCACACCTGAAGGCAGGGTGGAGAGCACTGGTGTGCTAAGGTAGCACCAAATCCATGATATAAGAAAAAAAAGCCTAGCGCTCCGAATCCATAAAATCAAAGACCTTTATTGGATCATGTGTGTCAAAATTAGGCCTCTTTCAGACGGGCGTTGCGGGTGCACTCCGTCAAACAGTGCGGGTGCGTTGCGGGAATTGCCGCGATTTTGCCCTGCGAGTGCAAAGCGCTGTCATGCGTTTTGCACGCGCGGGAGAAAAATCGGCACTTTTGGTACCCAGACCCGAACCTGCACTTCTTCACAGAAGTGCATGTTTGGGTCAGAAATTGTCCCGCTGGTATTATTTCACATTATAACATAGTTATAATGTAAAATAATACCCTTGGCCATCTCCCTAATGTTGAACCCGGTGCAGAATGGGTTAAAAATAATAAACTAATCATAACTTACCTGGTCCATTTGATCGCGAAGCCCGGCCTCCTCTCTGTTAGCTTGAAAGATGTAAAGGACCTGTAATGATGTCACAGCATCACATGGCCCAATCACCTGCTCCATCACTATGGTGATGGAGCATGTGATTGGTCCATGTGACCACGTGACATCATCCAAGGTCCTAAGCACTATCCACAGCCTGAGGATAGTGATTAAGGACCTTGGATGATGTCACATGGTCACATGGACCAATCACATGCTCCATCACCATAGTGATGGAGCAGGTGATTGGGCCATGTGATGTGACGTCATCACAGGTCCTTTAGATCATCGATGCTGCAGGGAAAGAGAGGACAGATCGCGACTACGCGATCAAGTGGCTAAGGTAAGTTAACTTTATTATTTTTAACCCCTTCCTCATCATTTAACAATGCATTCTTTATTAAGAATGCTATTATTTCCCCTTATAACCATGTTATAAGGGGAAATAATAGAGATTGGGTACCGTTGCTAAGCAACAATGCGGGAAAATCGCAACGCATCCGCACTTGGTTGCGGATGCTTGCGATTTTCCCGCATCCCCATTCACTTCTATGGGGCCTGCGTTGCGTGAAAAACGCAGAATATAGAACATGCTGCAATTTTCACGCAACGCAGAAGTGATGCGTGAAAATCACCGCTCATGTGCACAGCCCCATAGAAATGAATGGGTCCGGATTCAGTGCGGGTGCAATGCGTCCTCCTCCTCAATATCCTCTTGCTACTACTAACTAACTTGCTACTCCTACTAACAAATCTATTTCCCTGAATGGCAATAAAAAAATACAAAATCTTACCACATCCATTTGAGTGCTAAGAACCCTCCGCCATCTTGATTGAAGATCACTTGCGAAATTCCGTACGTGGTGACATATGACATCACCACGCGGCCAAAGTGATTCCGTCATGACAGGCCGCGCGAGATTTCCTGGTGGACCTTCAATCACAATGGCGGCAACGGGCTCTTCGCAATCAAATGGATGAGGTAAGTAGCATTTTTTTAATTTTTTTTTATTACAGACTTAAATATTAAAATCAGATGCTGCGATCAGCGATGAATGCGGCTTCTGAGAGGTACAATAACAGGGGGGCTGCGCAATGGCCGTTCCCTGTCATTGCACCCACTATTTACAAAGAAATGCGTTTCTGATGAAGTAATTAATCACATAGCAATTTTTTTTGTAAAATTCAGCGAAGTAGCCAAATCGAATTTTCCACAATTTTGCTCAACACTGAACATAACCAATGCATTTAAGATTTATAGAGAGAGATCCTTCCTCGTGGCAAAACAGTATAACATTAAAACAGCAAACATGGAGCAGCCCCTCAAAAAAGGTAGAAGTCAAGAAATGGAATGGATTAGCTGCCCAGCACTAGCAATATGGGATTCCACAAAAATAAATATAAAAACATATAAAAGATATAGAAACTGACACAAAGTAGGAGAAATATTAGGGCTTAAAAGATTGCCTTTTTATAGATCTGAAACACATTGGATATGTAAATGGACTGTGGTATTCTGACACAGATGATCAGATAAATATTTTTGATTTTAAGTATGCGGAGAGCTGAACCTTTTAGGTTTATTCATTTTAGTAAACAGTCTGCAATACTAGACAAAACCATTGGACAAAGGCGCGCCTGTTTCTCAAAATGAAAAGGAGAACTTTATGTTCTCTTTACAGAAGACCCAATAGAGGCCTCCAGAACAACTTAAAGCCTTTAAAGATCTAGCCCCATGCCAAACCAGTTAGTCGGCATAGTGGTTCCACAACCATTGTCCATAACACCTTTCCATAACACCCTGCAAAACAGTTTAAATCGATTTGTCTTTCTGTATACTGTGCAAAACCTACAATAAATTGTGTATGCCCAGGTGATTGAAACATAAACAACCATATTAATATTCATAAAAAATCTTTATTGAGTCCATACCCATAAAAACATACAAGAGAGTCCACGCCACCAAGTGGGATAAAAAAAATGCATAAAAGAGGGACAAGTGGGATAAGGCTAATAACCATAGTATATAATGGGAGAAGCAAAGAATAATGTTTAATAAATCATTAGTCTTTGCTTCTCCCATATACTATGGTTTTTTATGGGTATGGACTCAATAAATATTTTTTGTGAATATTAATATGGTTGTGTATATTTCAATGACCTGGGCATACACAATTTCTTGTAGGTTTTGTATATTCTGTTTATGGCTCGAATTGGTGGTTTTTTATAGGTTTTTCTGTATATTGTACCTACCTCTGTTTGTTTCCTGGATCCTGAGACCCTGTATTGTCTGTCCTAACCTCTGCATTGTTTAATAGATTTGCAGATCGTCTAACTGCCATGATCTCTGCCTGTTTTCTGACTACGTATATTGCTTTATCCCTCAGTAGTTTGCACTGAGGTCTCTGACCCCAGTGGGTTAGAAGACAACCTCGCCAGGATTATTCCAACAGGTAGCAGCCATATGGCTCCACTGTAGCAAAGTCCTGATCCCTATTAAACCAGAAATATTGCACTTTATTTTTTCCACTTTCAATCTTTGGCCACTTCCCTTGACTGACAAGTGAAGGTCTCAGCATCCTCCTTCCTGACCTTGTAATGCTGTGCCTGCACTATGCTGCTGAACATGTGCTCACTGCCAGAAACTGTGATACATGCTGCAGGATTACAAGGCCAAGAGTGAATACACCTGACCCTATTCCTTAAGGAGAGGGGCAGGGGGGGGGGGGTGGTGGTTAAAGCTCAAAAGATGAGGAGCTAGGGTGCACCAAGTGACTTGGATCCACTCCTCAGAGCATTGATTCTCCCATTTACATAAAATTAAGAATGCAGTTGTCAACGGAACATCACAATGAATTTAAGTATGCTTTTAATCAGCAGGAGAAGACCTACCAGGCATTATATTTAGTTTAATCGGGTTAACCATGCTGAGAGAGGCTCAATTCAAAGTGGAGAGGCAGTCTAATGTGTTTGTTATGTGAACTTTTAAGAAAGAAACTCAATTCATACATACACTCAGCTTTATATATTAGACTAGCAGAAGGACCCAGATTCGCACGTGTATATTTTATTTATTTCATTTAATATTTGTGTGTGTCGTTAAAAGATATTGACAGTATCCCCTATAACAGTGACATCTAAAGTACCCGCCACTTTAACAGTGACCTCCATAGCAGCCTGCCCCCTTAACAGTAACATCCACAGCGGCCTTTTCTTTAACAATGACTTCCACAGCGCCGCCCCTTTATTAGTGACCTCCACTGTACCCCATCTCATTAACAGTGATTTCTACAATTAACCCGCCCCTTCAACAGTGACTTCCACAGAGCTCCTTCACCTTAAAATGAGACCTCCTCAACACTTCACCCCCTTAACAGTGACCTCTACAGCACTCTGCCCCTTAATACTGACCTCCATAGCGGACCATTCCCATAACTGTGACCTTCGGCAGCATCCTGCCGGTAGGGTGGCCAGAGGTCCAGTTTTAGGCTGGACATTCCAGCTTTCAGACTCCCTGTCCTCCATCCTGGATGGACACAGGGATGTCCTTTTAAACAGCTCACTCTCAGACAGCAGTACAGTGCTGTCTGAGCATGAGCTGCAGGGAGAAAGTCACCCTCTCTCCCACCCCTGAAACTGATTTGTAGCTGACAGAAGTAGATTTTTATCTTAATTTTCTCAATCCCCGTCAGTTGTGGAGTTGGAGGGAGTGTGGCCTAACCTGGTCAGGCGTGGCTTAGCGGGACCTGGGGGTGGGGTTTTTAACCACTTCCCGACCGCCTAACGCACAACTGCGTTCTCGCGGCGGTCGGGCTGTTCTGGGGCGCCGCAGAAGTGCGTCATCTCGCGAGACGCGAGATTTCCTGTGAACGCGCGCGCGTCTCAGGAGTTTAACTACAGCCTGCCAGCGATGATCCATCGCTGGCAGGCTGTAGATGCGATATAAATCGCATCAAACAAGTATATCAGACGCTGTTTTGTGATCCTCAAAACACGGACACCGGCAATGTGCTTTCCGCATTTTGCAGATCCGCACATTGCCAGAACTATATAGAAAATGCTTTTTCTTGTCCGCAATTGCGGACAAGAATAGGACATGTTCTATATTTTTGCGGAACGGAAGTGCAGACCCGGAAGCGCGGATCCGTAATTCCGGATCCGAGCGGGACAAAGTCTGTCCCCATAGAAATGAATGGGTCTGCAATTCCGTTCGGCAAACAGAATTGCGGACGTGTGAATGGGGCATAAGGGTCCCTTATCACCGCCAGTTAGTTAGCTACTTGTTAGGTAGCTAGCGCCCAGCCCACCGCACCGCAGTCACTGATTTTGGCAGAGATTTTTTCTTCCACATTGATTGATGCGAATGAATAAATCTGTGCCGTTCATTTTTTTTTTTTTCAGCCCAGCGGCTGAACGGAAAAAAAAAATCTCATTACCCGTATGCTCAATATAAGGAGAATCGCAGAAACTCCTCATGCTGGCCATATGTGTAATGATTGCGGAGACCCCTAAAATGCCAGGGCAGTACAAACACCTCACATGTGACCCCATTTTAGAAAGAAGACACCCCAAGGTATTCCGTGAGGGGTATGGCGAGTTCATGTAAAATTTTATTTTTGTCACAAGTTAGTGGAATATGAGACTTTGTAAAAATAAAAATAAAAATCAATTTCCGCTAACTTGTGCCAAAATTTTTTTTCTGTGAACTCGCCATGCCCCTCACGGAATACCTGGGGTGTCTTCTTTCACAATGGGGTCACTTGTGGGTATTTATACTGCCCTGGCATTTTAGGGCCCTAAAGCGTGAGAATCCAAATGCGTAAAAATGCCCTGTGAAATCCTAAAGGTACTCATTGGAATTAGGGCCCTTTGCGTATCTTGGCTGCAAAAGTGGCACACATGTGGTATCGCCGTACTCAGGAGAAGTAGGGCAATGTGTTTTGGGGTGTATTTTACATATACCCATGCTGGGTGAGAGAAATATCTCTGTAAATGACAACTTTTAAATTTTTTATTCAAAGTTGTCAATTTACAGAGATATTTCTCTCACCCAGCATGGGTATATGTAAAATACACCCCAAACACATTGCCCTACTCTCTGAGTACGACGATACCACATAAGTGACACTTTTTGCAGCCAAGATGCAAAGAGCCCAAATTCCATGAGTAACTTTAGGAGGGCATTTTACGCATTTTCTCACGCTTTAGGGCCCCTAAATGCCAGGGCAGTATAAATACCCCACATGTGACCCCATTTTGGAAAGAAGACACCCCAAGGTATTCGCTGAGGGGCATAGTGAGTCCATAAAAATTAAACTATTTGTCAAAAGTTAGCGGAGAGGGAGACTTTGTGAGAAAAAACTATAAAAAATCAATTTCCACTAACTTGTGCCAAAAAGCTTTTTTTCTATCAACTCGCCATGCCCCTCATGGAATACCTTGGGCTGTCTTCTTTCCAAAATGGGGTCACATGTGGGGTATTTATACTGCCCTGGCATTTTAGGGGCCCTAAAGCGCGAGAAGAAAAATGCTTAAAAATGCCCTCCTAAAAGGTACTCATTGGAATTTGGGCCCCTTTGCGCATCTTGGCTGCAAAAAAGTGTCACTTATGTGGTATCGCCGTACTCAGGACAAGTAGGGCAATGTGTTTTGGGGTGTATTTTTACATATACCCATGCTGGGTGAGAGAAATATCTCTGTAAATTGACAACTTTGAATAAAATTTTTTAAAAAGTTGTCATTTACAGAGATATTTCTCTCATCCAGCATGGGAATATATAAAAATACACCCCAAAACACATTGCCCTACTTCTCCTGAGTACGGTGATACCACATGTGTGACACTTTTTTGCAGCCAAGATGCGCAAATGGGCAAAATAAAATTTTACATGAACTCACCATACCCCTCACGGAATACCTTGGGGTGTCTTCTTTCTAAAATGGGGTCATATGTGGGGTATTTATACTGCCCTGGCATTTTAGGGGCCCCTAAAGCGTGAGAAGAAGTCTGGAATCCAAATGCGTAAAAATGCCCTGTGAAATCCTAAAGGTACTCATTGGAATTAGGGCCCCTTTGCGCACCCAGGCTGCAGAAAAGTGTCACTCATGTGGTATTGCCGTACTCAGGAGAAGTAGCGCAATGTGTTTTGGGGTGTATTTTTATATATACCCATACTTTGTGTGAGAAATATCTCTGTAAATGACAACTTTTTAATTTTTTTTATACAAAGTTGTCAGTTTACAGAAATATTTCTATCACCCAACATGGGTATATGTAAAAATACACCCCAAAACACATTGCCCTACTTGTCCTGAGTACGGCGATACCAGATGAGTGACACTTTTTTGCAGCCTGAGTGCACAAAGGGGCCCAAATTCCAACAAGTACCTTTAGCTTTTACATGGCTGCTCACAATTTAGCCCCGCCCAAAATGCCAGAACAGTAAACACACCCCACAAATGACCCCATTTCGGAAAGTAGACACCCCAAGGTATTCACAGAGGGGCATAGTGAGCCCGTCTGAGATTTTTTTTTTTTTTGCCAGAAGTTAGCAGAAATGGAAACTTTATTATATATATTTTTTTTTCCTCAGAAAGTGTCATTTTCCGCTAACTTGTGAAAAAAAATGAAATGATACATGAACTCACCATGCCCCTCCGTGAATACTTTGGGTTGTCTTCTATCTAAAATGGTGTGATTTGGGGGGTATTTATGCTTTCCTGGCATTCTAGCACCTGAAGAAACATGACAGGCGCTCAGAAAGTCAGAGCTGCTTCAAAATGCCGAAATTCACTTTTTGCACCATAGTTTGTAAACGCTATAACTTTTACCCAAACCAATAAATATACACTTATTGGATTTTTTTTATCAAAGACATGTAGAACAATAAATTTAGAGAAAAATTTATATACAAATGTAGTTTTTTTTAAAAAATTTTACAACAGAAAGTGAAAAATGTCATTTTTTTGCAAAAATGTCGTTAAATTTTTATTAATAGCAAAAAAAGTAAAAATGTCAGCAACAATGATATACCACCAAATGAAAGCTCTATTAGTGAGAAGAAAAGGAGGTAAAATTCATTTGGGTGGTAAGTTGCATGACGGAGCAATAAACGGTGAAAGTAGTGTAGTGCAGAATTGTAAAAAGTGGCCTGGTCATTAAGGGTGTTTAAGCTAGGGGGGCTGAAGTGGTTAAGTCCATCTTTTAAAGGTTGGCCTGAATGGCCACCCTAACTGCCTCCTGTACTGTGACCCCCACAGCACTCTGCTCCCTAACAGTGTCATCCACAGCACCCTGCCCCTTTAAAGCTGACTTACAGCAGTGAAGAAAAATGGCTTGTTTGTTATGGAAACCTGGTGTAAAACTGTGTGCATGTCGAAACTGAATGACCTGCAAGCTTCTATTGGCTGAAAAGGGTCATGTGACCGTGTATAGTGTAGTTGGGATATGAGGAAAAAGAACTTCAGGCTTCTATTGGCTAATGTAGTTCATGTGATGGTGCCATATTGGAACTTTTTGGGAATATCTCAGGAACTGTATGTGCTAGAGAGCTGAGACACGGTCTAAAACCTTTCCGGAAACCTGATGTACCTGTGTGCCAAATTTCGTGATTGTAAATGTGATGGTGCGGATTCCTTTAGCGGACATACACACACACACATACATACACACACATACATACACTCAGCTTTATATATTAGATGATTGAGTATATCTGTGCACTGTGCTTTGATTCTCCACATATGTCACAATCTTATCAAGCAATGAAAAGGGAATTAACTTCATATTTATATACTCTTCTTTCCCATAAAGACTGAGGATAGGGAATAGGGGCAATCAAGAATCAGTTTGTCTTGTCAAAGGATGAGAAACAGCAGATGATCTACCAAAAACAAGTACATGAGTTGTGGTGTCACATCAATTTTAAGCTATGTTACTTCTATGCTAGTTTTTATTTGGAAAGTAGCTTGTAACAGCAATCCCTAGTCTTTTGCATTGTGTTCTGAGGCCTGGAGAGGCCTCCAAGCTTTCTCTAGAATCCTGACCTTACATTGGGTGGTGACAGCTAGTTTGCCACTTGTCCTACTAATCACTTAGGATCTTACAGTAACAGAACAAAGGTCATAAAGCTATATCATAACTGTAAACCTTTTAGGAAATCCAATAGGTTAATGTTTTTTGCTTTCTGCAGCACAGCTTTACTGTACAGATTGAGACAGAATCATCAGATGACAACTCTGCTATGACTGGTTAATTTTTCTGCTGGAGTTCAAGTTAAGACAGTAGAGTAACTCTATACAGCAAACTATACATACAGGTTCTATATGCAGCTTCTCTGTCACTACCTGGAGATATTTCCCTGCCTATCAACTCCTATTCATACCAGCTGCCATAAAGCACACTCTGCTGCACTATTTATTCTATTTATACAGATGAAAAAGGGAGTGTGTGTCTTTGTGTCCAATATGGCCACCCGCAAAGAGGTCTTTAAAAACAAAATAATTAGACTTCTCTAGAGAAAAAAAAATGCAATTTAAATAATGTAGAGATTTCATGGCTTTTTTTCATTTTTTTTTTTGCAAGCTCAAAAAAGGCCCCAAAATACTTAGTGTAGCAGCATGACGGACAGCTACAACATTAAAAAACAAAGCACATTATACTTGTGATCTAAGGCCTCATGCACATAACAGTGAATAATGGGCGTGTGATGGCTATTTAAGTAACGGGCATCACACGGCCATTTTAAGCACCAATAAAAGTATATGGAGCTATTCTCATGGCAGTTCTTTTAACTGGCAGTGAATAGCATCCATCCAAAACTAGGATGCGGTAATGTCATCACTGATCACCACCCAGCATGATGACGTGGTGACGTCACGTCAGTACGTGAGAATTGGTGTGTTTTCTTCAATTAAGATTGGTGTGACGGTCTCTTCACACTCAAATGGATGAGGTGAGTATATATATTATCCTTTTTTACCACCATTTTAGGAAAAATTTATTCATTACCACGAAGAGCCGTGGCAAATCGAATCTTTCCTGAAATTCGGATTCAAGTCAATTCATTTAACCTTGATTCGCTCAACTCTACCACCATTAGCTGCTTTACCCCTGGTAAAACTGCTCAGTGAGATGTCCTGGTATGCATAAGAAACTTGTTAAATAAAAAAATAAAATAAAACATTTCTGTAGTATCTGTAATATATGTGTAAAGTGCCACTTAATACTCCAAGCGTCCTTGTGTCTTGTGCTTCTAGCACAGTATTGCATTAATACATGAACCATGTCTTGTAGCTTTATCAGTAGAAGTCCTCTCTCCAGTACCATGTCCATTTGTATACAGCAGATGTACTGTTTGTGCTCTGGGAATTAGTGGGAAGGAACCATTAGCAACTTATCTGTACTGTAAACCCACAGGTAAAGCAAGATAGACATTGCTAAAAATTACAATTCTAGCAAGGTCAAAATAGTTTTTCATCATGAAGATGTTTCAGTGAACCTGAATGCTGAAATGCACAGGGAATAGAGCTTAAATGCAGGGGAAGATAGTCAAGGTTGAATAAAAGACAGCACTGGAAGAATAGTGCAGGACTATATACTTATAAGCGCCAATGGCGGATCATAATAGGGGCGTTTGGGTCGGCATCCCTGGGGGGCCCAAAGGCGACCCAAACGCCCACAAACTACAGAGGGCACGGGCGTGCATAGTTCCCTGCCCCGCCGATCACCGCTATAGGCTTCAGGCCTAGTAGGCCTGAAGCCTATGCGGTAGTAATATGCTGCCGCAGGTGGGTTTGATGAAGTCATTGCGCACCTGTGCCGGGCGCAGCACAGTGATGTGTGCCCACCTGCCTACCATCTATGAGCAAGAGACAGGAGTTTAGAACACAGGTAAGTATTAGCTTTTTTTTTATTTTTTGTGTGCCAACTTTGGGGGACATTACTGGGGGTGCACAGGAGGATATTACTGAAGAGACGGGGGGGGGGGCAAATTACTACATGGGGAGCAAACTACTACATGGGGGCAGTGTGGGGAGAAATTACTACTGTGAGGGCAGTATGGGGGGAAATTACTACTGTGGGAGCAGTGCGGGGAAAATTGCAGTGTGGGGGCAAACTACTATATTAGGGTAGTGTGGGGGACATTGCTATTGGGCAGGAACTATAGGGGCATTTCTATTAGATGGACATATTAGGGGACACTATTTTTTAGGGACACTATACAGGCATTATTACCTGGAGCACGGTAGGGACATTTGGGGGTCATTTATCAAACTGATGTAAAGTAGAACTGGCTTAGTTGCCTATAGCAGCCAGATTCCACCTTTAATTTTTGACAGTCTATTTTGGAAAATGAAAGGTGGAATCTGATTGGTTGCTATGGGCAACTAATCCAGTTGTATTTTACCCCAGTTTGATGAATGACCCCAATTATAAGAAATCTAACATGTTTGTATAACCAACTATGAAGAAACGAGATGTGGATGAAAGAATTAGTCATGGAATTCTATGTCAAACGGATTGTCATATGGTCTAGGAAGAGACTGTGCCGCTCACGAAGCATCACAGCCTTTTCATATAGAAAAAAAACTAAACTAAAATTGAGGGAGAGACCTGAGTTGGGTTGACAGCCTATCATGCACTTAATTAGCCCCTGATGGGCACACATACAAACACCTAACCAAATGTAAGTTCACAGTACACAGTAAAGAGATTGTCCCACAAAGGACATTGATCATCTCTGTCCCAAACTCTAGGAGGGAGGTCCTGAGCCCCCGGAACCTCATCAATGCAAGACCAATGGACCACCATTTGAGAACAAACCCTTTTCTAATCATTGGTGGGGATTCCGAAGGTGGATCTCCCAGTGATCAGAAGGATAGGTAATAAATGTCCTTTTTGGGACAGCCCCTTGTAACACACTATATATAAATACCCTATCCTTTAGTTTTACATCACTAGACGGACCTAAATATTTTATCAAGAGTACAAAGCAGCCAGTAAAAGTATCTCAGGAGGATCCAGTATATACATGGATATACTGCTGATTTCAACTGAAACTGTGTAACACTTCAATTCCCCTCAGGTGGTGCTAAAGCTACAAGCCACTTATTATTGATTCATTCTTTTACCAAAAACAATTGTCCAATGCAGACAAAATTCAGCTTTTTTTCAGGTAAACCTGCTTCTGTTAAAGCTGAGTAACAATGACGTCTGCCATTACAACTCCTGTAATTTTTCTAACTTTATTGTTTTATCTTAAATCTTATTTCTCTTATTATAGTAGACTGAAATATTTGTCTTCTTGCAATTAACAAGAAGATAGCTGGCCTTAATCTCTATGGAGTTATTTTAGATGTTAGACTCGAACCTCAACTGTATGGGTATGAATTGGGAAAAATCAGCTCCACCTATGTGTCAGCAAAACTGGAAGCATAAGGATGCTTAAAGGGAATCGGTCACATTGAACATGGTGTTTGAGCTCCAGGCAATAGGTTATAGAGCAGGAGGAGCTGAGCAGATTGGTATATAATTTTATGGGAAAAAATACAGGATAACTTGTTTTTTAGTCATTTAACCCCTTAAGGACATAGAACGTATGGGTACGCCCTAATGTCCGAGTCCTTAAGGACACAGGACGTACCCATACGTCCTGAATAAAATCGCATCTAAAAAAAAAAAATTGGGCTAGAAACATGGTTCCTGCTGCGATCGTGCAGCAGGAACCATGTTCAAATGCCTAGGGAGGTCCTGTGACCCCCCCATATCGGTGATCGCTGCAAACCGCAGGTCAATTCAGACCTGCAGTTTGCAGCGCTTTGTGCGATCTCTGATCCCCGCAGTCTGTGACCGTGGGGATCAGAGACTAAATGCCCCCAAAGTGTTAAATTTTCACCCCCCCTGCAGCCCCCAATCATATTGTGGCTGCAGGGGTGCAGGGGGGGGTGGTTGCGGGCGGCGAGAGCCGGTGCGGGAGGCCTCCTCTGTAATATTCCCTGGTGTTTAATGGATCTATCAGAGTGTCAGCACATTGCTGACACTCTGATAGAACTGGCTGGCATCTGTGCTTGTTCATAAGCCAGCCGTTTAACCCCTTCCATACCACGGTCCGTACTTCAAAGAAAATAATGTGTAGGAATTTAAATGAATGAAATACAAGTTATACTTTGTCTTTTTCACATAAAATGTGATTCCTATCTGCTAAGCTCCTCTTAATCTATCACAGACTTCCTTTAAAAATTTTTTTTATCCTTTTCATGGAGGTTCCCCTTAAGGCTAGTTTCACACTAGCAGCAAGGAACTCTGGCAGGTGCGTGAACAGCCTGTCAGATCCGTGCTGCCGCTAGTGCACGCGTACGCCCGGACTACCGCTCCGGCCCCATTGACTGTGATGAGGGCGGGCCATAGTTCCGGCGGGAGCATGGTAAACATGCCGAGAGGCCGCCAGAATAAAACTACAACATGTAAGCAATTGGGCCGGAGCAGTAGTCCGGGGACACGTGTGCACTAGCGCCAGCATGGATCCGACAGGCTGTTCACCTGCCGGAACAGCCTGCCGGAGTTCTTTGCCGCTAGTGTGAAAGTACCCTAATAAATCTAGTTGATGCTGGGATCAGTTAATGATAATCTATTTCTTGAGTGGCTAAAAGATTATTGATAACCTCTTATTCTACTGATTAATGATAAGATGTCGGATTGGACTTTATCCTCCACAATATATGTTGGGGTGAAAATAACTTAAATAAGCATAAGATAACAAACTAACGCATATAGGATAAAAATGTTCTTACTATGGGTAGGACTTAAACATATACTGTACTCACCATGATAGCTTAGGACAAAGAACCCACTTGTTGTGAAGTCACTATGGAACTTTATGAGAACTTGGTTTGAAGTGCTATAAACAGACTCTAGTGCTGTATTGCCACTAAACTGTCCAATCTGAGGAGACGCCTGGTCTGGACCATCCCTGTAAGACATGAAAAGTTAAATTTAAATGCAATACAATCTTTGTCTGAAACAGATGATGTTGACTCTTCAGCTCCATGAAACTTTTATGAGCATAGCCTTTTAATGGTAAACTCCAGATGAGGGAGTTTCAATATTTCAGAAGAATTGAAATAGACAAATATCTCAATGGTACCTAATATCATGACAGTGAGATGTCAATGAGGCCTTTGTGATGGTAAGAGATGACCGAAGTAATGAAAAATCCAATTTTGCTGCTTTGCCGAATTTCACAAAGAAATTCGATTTATAATAAAGTACTTGTCACGAAGTGAATTCCTTTGTATCTAGCAGGTGCAATAGCAGATCATAATCAAAATTAAGGCCCTTCAGCGACTAATTCAATTTTTTTTAAATATACATACTCACCGTATCCATTTAATTGCAAAGAGGCAGCTGCGGCCATCTTGATTGAAGACACAGCACAAAATCTGCAATATGGCCGCGATGCCTTCTTCACACACAAATGGATAAGGTTAGTAAGTATTTTTTGTTTAGCGACAAAATATGCTACTGATATACATCACAGATGTGAGGTATATCAGTTCATAAATGAGCCCCAAACTGTCTTCTCATGTAGGTCTCACCTTAAAGGGATTGCCCAGCGAGCAAAATAGATTTAGAAAACAGCTTAGAACATTCTAAGCCCCTGCTGGTCTCTATTTCTTGCTCTTTTTTTGACACAAACATGTAACCACTGCAATCAATCACTGGCTGCAACAATAAACTGAAACTGAACGCTGTACATCCCATAAAGGAAACAGGTTCTTGGCAATAACCAAAGACAATTACCTTTCCCAACTTGTTCAGGACCCGACTAGAGGGACAGCCATACTGGACTTAGTATTAACCAATAGACCTGACTGAACAACAGATGTGCAAATTGGGGGACACCTGGGAAATAGTGACCATAAAGTAATAACCTTCCAATTATAATTCAAAAGAGCATTTCTACAGGGAGGAACAAAAATACCAAACTTCAAAAAAGCTAAATTTAGCCAACTAAGCGAGGCCATAGGCCAAACTAACTGGGACAAAGTCCTCAAAAACTAAAATGCAGCCACAAAATGGGATATCTTTAAAAGCATCCTAAATTCTCATTGTGAGAGGTGCATACCGTATGGGAATAAAAGGTTAAGGAACAAAAAGAAACCAATGTGGATAAATAGAAATGTAAAGAAAGCAATAAATGACAAAGAGAAAGCATATAAATCACTAAAACAGCAGGGCAGTGAGGAAGCACTGAAGAACTATAAGGAAAGAAATAGAACATGTAAAAAACAAATAAAAGCGACCAAACTAGAGACCGAGAGATTAATTGCCAAATAGAGTAAAACTAACCCTAAAATTTTCTTCAATTATATAAATGTTAAAAAGTATAAATCTGAAGGTGTCGGATCTTTAAAGAGTAATGAAGGGGAAGTTGCAGAGAGCGACGAGGAGAAAGTAAAGCTGTTAAATATTTTTTTCTTCAATGTATTCACTGAGGAAAATAAATTGTCAGATGAAATGCTGAATGTAAAAATAAATCCCCCATTAAAAGTGTCCTGTCTGACCAAGAAGAAGTACAACAGCAACTTAAAAAGATTAAAATAGACAAATCGCCAGGTCCGGATGGCATACACCCCCGTATCCTAAAGGAATTAAGTAATGTCATAGCCAGACCCTTATTTCTGATATGTGCAGACTCTGTACTGACAGGGAATGTTCCACAGGATTGGCGCATAGCAAATGTGGTACCAATATTTAAAAAGGGTCCAAAAACAGAACCCCAAAACTATAGCCCGGTAAGTTTAACATCTGTTGTGGGGAAGCAGTTTGAAGGTTTTCTGAGAGATGCTATCTTAGAGGATCCCAACGGAAATAAGCAAATAATGCCATATCAGCATGGCTTCATGAGGGATCGGTCATGCCAAACAAATTTAATCAGTTTCTATGAGGAGGTAAGTTCTAGACTTGACAGCGGCAAATCAATGGATGTCGTATATCTGGACTTCTCCAAAGCATTTGACACTCTACCACATAAAAGGTTAGTATATAAAATGAGGATGCTCGGACTGGTAGAAAATGTCTGTAAGTGGGTAAGTAACTGGCTGAGTGACAGAAAACAGAGGGTGGTTATTAACGGTACACACTCAGATTGGGCAACTGTCAATAGTGGGGTACCGTAGGGGTCAGTACTGGGCCCTATTCTTTTCAATATATTTATTAATGATCTTGTAGAAGGCTTGCATAGTAAAATATCAATTTTTGCAGATGACACTAAACTGTGTAAAGTAATTAACACTGATGAGGACAATATACTGCTACAGACTGGGATCTGGATAGATTAGAAGCTTGGGCAGATAAGTGGCAGATGAGGTTTAACACTGACAAATGTAAAGTTATGCACATGGGAAGGAATAATACAAGTCACCCGTACATACTAAATGGTAAAACACTCGGTAACACTGACATGGAAAAGGATCTAGGAATTTTAATAAACAGCAAACTAAGCTGCAAAAACCAGTGTCAGGCAGCTGCCGCCAAGGCCAATAAGAGAATGAGTTGCATCAAAAGGGGCATAGACGCCCGTGATGAGAACATAGTCCTACCACTTTACAAATCGCTAGTCAGACCACACATGGAGTACTTTGTACAGTTCTGGGCTCCTGTGAACAAGGCAGACATAGCAGAGCTGGAGAGGGTTCAGAGTAGGGCAACTGAAGTAATAACTGGAATGGGGCAACTACTATGTATAAATATATCAGGGGTCAATACAGAGATCTCTCCCATCATCTATTTATCCCCAGGACTGTCACTGTGACGAGGGGACATCCTCTGTGTCTGGAGGAAAGAAGGTTTGTGCACAAATATAGAAGAGGATTCATTATGGTAAGAGCAGTGAGACTATGGAACTCTCTGCCTGAGGAGGTGGTGATGGTGAGCACAATAAAGGAATTCAAGAGGGGCCTGGATGTATTTCTGGAGTGTAATAATATTACAGGCTATAGCTACAAGAGATGGGTCGTTGATCCAAGGAGTACTTCTGATTGCCTGAATGGAGTCGAAGAGGAATTTTTTACTCCCCTTAAGTGGGGAAAATTGGCTTCTACCTCACAGGTTTTTTTTTTGCCTTCCTCTGGATCAGCTAGCAGGATGACAGGCCGAACTGGATGGACAGATGTCTTTTTTCGTCCTTATGTACTATGTTACTATGTTACTATGTAATACATCCAATGATCGGCTTCACTTGTTATCTGTATGTGTCAAGAACGAGCTGAAACAAGAGACTGGCAGGAAGCATCAGGACCATATTGGTAGAGAATCGGTAAGGTCAATATAAAAATTCTGTATCTCTGTAAGTAAAAAAAAAAAAAAACTAATGTTCAAAAGAATTATGCAATCATTCTTATTTATCAATAAGGAGTTATTTTCATGTAGAGTTTCTCTTTAAAACTTGAAATTCTTGAACTACTCAGAGTCATAACAAAATATCAAGGCCACTATTTGCTGACCAAAATTAGTACACATCTACTTACATGATACCTATGCTCTATTCATAATAATATTAAGGGATAGTTCCTCTCCTTAGAAGTATCTAATGTGACAGTTCAGGTAGCAGCATGGCTGAAGGCAAAGCTTTGCTTTTTGTTGAGAGTCCAATATTAAAAATAAGCATTTGAATATTATAAAATTTTATATATAAAATTCTTATATATATGACCAGGAGATCAGACTTCCCATTCTCCTATTTTCCAGACACCTGTGTTTCTAGCTGTAAGACAACAGCCTGTAGAAGGATCCACCACCCTCTTCTATGTCTGTAAAAGGACATAAGGTGTTAAGCCCCCACCTCTCAGGTGTTAAGACCCACCCCTCAAAGATCAAGAGGTTATTTACTAATATTTTTTCTGCAAGATTTATTTGGTTCAGCAAGACGTCAGAGATGCTGCAGACTGATAAATCAATCTCTTAACAAATTTTTCCATCAATTTCTGGGATTTGTGTTTCTTTAAGTATTTCATGTTATATATAAAAAAAATCTAGTGATAGCAAAAGGAAAAATGTAGGAAAAAATGTTTGAATAATATTGGTAAAAAAAATGATTAAGCATATCTTTGGAGTGTCAGTTTTATCGCCTCACTCTGCATATTTTAGTCTGGACCATGGTAACTGGAAGGAAATTTAATATTTTCTATAAATTTTAATTTCCTTGATACACACTTTCAACTTCTTACATTTTAGTTGCGTAACTTCTGAAATGCCACAATGTCACACAGTTCAGTTGCAGTGGCTGTATTTAATATACAAACGATCCACTATGTTTAACTCAAACTGCTTTAAATAAATGTCACATTCATTCGGAAAGTGTATTCATAACTTTCCTAAAAGTGGCGGAAACTTTTTGATATTACTGCAGTATGGAGACACTTTAAGAGCAAAGCTAATTTATAGCTGTCTGTAGGAACCCATATCTCTTGTGATACCAGTGAAGTCAGGGGCGAAACTACTATAGCGGCATACCATGTGACTGCTATGGGGCCAAGGGCAAGAGGGGGCCCAGTCTTAGTTGGGATTATCTCCTCTTCTACTGAAGGTGAGAACTTGGTCAGGACTCTTACCTCTAAAGGAACAACATTTGGCAAATGAGGCAGTGGAAAAATGGCCCAAGGATCATTGAAAAGGGTTTAGCCAGAAACCCTTCTGTTCTGTGTGGGGGGCCTGGTTTGATCCTTGCCATGAGGCCTTTACTTCTCTATGTACACCACTGAAGTTAGTGCTAGATACTTTCTCATCAATATTATCCCCCAACCCATCTTTAGATACATGCTGGTGATATGGTGGAAATATTATTCAACTGCTTTTCTCTACTTTTGATCAGTTTCCATGATAACTGTAGGTTCACATCTCTATTACAAACTCTAGTACTGTGTTCGGGCAGAGGAACAGACTACCGGAATTTACCTTATCCTGCATAGCCAGATACTGCCACATGCCACCAGATCTCCATTGACTGTGGTATTTTGGCCAGAAAGTAGCCAGTTCCTCGTCAGGTGCCATTACAGTCATTGATAATCTGGCAGTATGCATTGGTATACGGCTATCCTGGATACATTAAACTCTAGTAGTCTGTTCTGCCGCAACAGTCTATACTGTTGTACCGAAGATATGAACATAGCCACCAGTTCAACTGAAATGGGTGGGTTTGGCTGACATTAATCTAATGTGTATGGCCACCATCAGAACGGTATATATTTTGCATGTAATAGTGCTCATGGAGATATTTTGTTTTTTTCAATAATCCAGCTAAAGAACAATGCAGTCTCACCTCTGGTCAAAATTAATTATAACAACAACAAAAAAAAAGGGTTTCATTTAAGTGCACAGCAAGTCCTAGAGTTGTATTACAGCAATAAAAAGTGTGTTACTTATTAACTATTTGCTATTCAGTAGTCTTGGCAAGTTGAGTGACAAGTAAACCTCTGTGCATGTTATTATGGCAATCATAAAATATTCATCCGTTACATAAAGTTTTGTTGACATGTCATACATTGCCAAAATTCGTTCTGTTTGATCATAAAAGAAACACTTAAAGATATAAAATGTTCTATGATTATTTGTGCTGTCATAAAAAATGCAGATTAATTTGAAGAACAGGAAAACTAAGATAATCATTAGGCAGTTGGTTTAATCAATCCCAAACCAAGGAATACGTGCACTTACCATACAGTGATGAAGTCATAAATGGGTTCTGTCTGAAGAACTGTAAAATTAATGTATATTCCATTTCCTGGAGGAACCTTGACTAGCCACAAGCAGTCTTGAAAATTTGGGTACTCATCTGGATATCCAGGAGAGTAAATAGTACCATTCATTGCGGTTATATTTCCTCCACAGAGAGCTGCAAAATATTTCAACAAACAAAGATAGTAAGGATCTGCTGTCGAGTCTGTGGGACTTCATGAGAAACATGCTGAAGAGCTTGTCAAGTATGTGTACTTGAGTTATCCAAGTACAGTAGATTCACTGTCAGCAAAAAAAAAGTACCATGTAAGTAACTATGGAAGTAAAGTGTTTTTTGTGTTATCCTGAGGAAATTAACTGGCAGGTTGTCAGAAACCTAACTTACTAAAATGAAATGTTCAGAAAAATGAAATTTAAGCCAAATAAGAGCAGAGATTCTGGAGTCTAATATGTGATTTTCAACAGTCTGCATTAACAGACTGTATCTGGTATCTCCCCCTACTCTTTCAAAAACTCTATTGTTGCTCCATTATTGAAAAAAAAAACATTCTCTTGACCTGTCCTGCACAACTAACTACAGACCCATCTCCAATCTTCCCTTCATCTCTACACCCCTGAAGCATCTGGTCTACTCTCGCCTCATACACTATCTCTCTGTTCACTCTCTCCTTGAGCCATTACAATCTGGTTTCTGCACTAAAATTCTACAGAAACTGCGCTCACCAAAGTGACAAATGACCTCCTGACAGCAAAATATAATGGTGACTACTCTCTGCTCATTCTCCTTGACCTCTATGCAGCTAATGACACTGTAGACCACCATCTCCTACTCACCATGGTCCAATTTATTGGTTTTCCTCCTGGTTTCCTCTGACTGCTCTTTCAGTATATTATTTGCTGTCTCAACTTCTTCTCCTCTCCCTTGTGCTACATTGGTTCCTAAGGGTTCAGACCTAGGCCTTCTCCTCTTCTCTATCTATTGGACAGACCATCTGGACAGACCATCAGCAGATTTGATTTCCAGTACCATCTCTATGCTGATGACATACAACTATACACGTCAACCTCCCACATCACCCCTGCAGTATTACAGAATACCAGTGACTATCTTCTGTCTCTAACATCATGCGTTCCCTCTATCTGAAGCTGAGTCTTTCAAAAATTGAACTTCTTATGTTCTCTCCACCTACTAATCTACCTAAACCTGATATCTCCCTCTCAGTGTGTGGCACCATTATCACACCAGGGCAGCACGCCTGCTGTCTTGGTGTAATGTTTGACACTGATCTTTCCTTCACTCCCTATATTCATTCTCGCCTGCACATGTCACCTGCACCTCAAATATATCTCTAGAATCCGCCACTTTCTCACTATGGAAATAACAAAAACTCTCATTGTGACCCTGATCCATTTCCGGCCCGATTATAGTAACTCGCTATTATTTGGCCTCCCTCTCACCAGACTTGCAAAATATGTTGGCGCTATATAAATAAAGATTATTGTTATTAACAACGAGTGTACCAAACCTTTATGAAGCTATTCCTTTCAAAGCTCAAGTGTTTGAGCAGCAAAACTCTCCTTCTTAATTCACAAAAATAAAGTTACATACTACAATGGAGCTACAACCCAGTGGTCACTGTTTCTATTGTGGTATTTTATATTAGATTTCACATGTTCTCTTATATACTGCTCAAATCAGTGTAGAGGCTATTGTAATCACAGAAACTCATGGGCCAAAAATTCCCTGTTTGGGTAATATTACCTAATTACTTCAGTTATCTCTCTCTTGCTTACCATTGTAGAAAGGGCTTTACTAGTCCACAATATGGGCAAGAATAAGACATAGAACAGATATGCAGATGCACATGGTGTGCTCTCTGCATCTTTTGCAGCCCCACAGAAGAGAATGGGTCCATATCTGATCAGCAAAAAGTGCGGATTACATACAGACAAAAAATATGGTTGTGTACAAGAGTTCATATATGGAAATTGAAGAGCTTTCGGTTAGGATTGATTTGATCAATTAGCTTTCTAGAGATTTGCTCATTACTAGTATAACTTACGAGTTTTGGATAACCAGACCCACTTTAAAAACTGGTAAGGCTCGATAAGAAAGTTAAGTAAAACCTCATTCACACGTCAGTGATTCACAGCTGTACATGTTCTCCCAGGACAGCACAGATCCCTATTAATTTAATGTGTGTATTCACAAATCATTTTTTAGCACGGTCCGTAGGTCCGTTTTTTTGTTAGCACGGATGCATGCTCTATTTTTATCGTGTTCACGGATCCATCACTCCCATTATAGCCTATGGGTCCATAAAAACCACGGATGCAACACGGATGCAATCCGTGTTTCACGGATCATTAGGAAGAGATGCTTTGAAAATAATTTTTCAGCTGTTCAGTGTCAGTGAAGCATGGATGACACACGGACAGCCAAAAACAGACACACAGACTTAACAAGGATCCGTCACAAACATCTTTACGGAGGCATCTCTGACCACCTTTTTACTTATTAAAGCACGGACATGGATGTGTGAATGAGACTTAAGTCAGGAATCGTTAACTTTTTGGGGGTAATAACATACACTTAGGCTGGTATCATATAGCTGTTATAAAGGTGCTTTTTTGCATTTGTAGTATGGATACAACAACCAGACCTTGTGCTGTTCATCATAACCAGAGTTAGAGCACCATGGAAATCAATGGTGCTCCAACTCTGGTTCTGAAAGAATGTAGGAGATCAATGTGTTGTGTCCATAATATCCACAAAATAGATAAAAGCACAGCGGCACTCACCATCAATCTTGAATTGCAGTTGCAATTTATTTCATTGTTGCATAAAAGTAGTGGACACGGACAATACACAGGTGCATTATTCAGCTACAGCTTTTTTGCCAAAACAGCTGTAGCCGATTCCTGCACCTGTGTATTGTCCGCGTCCACCACTTTTATGCAACAATGAAATAAACTTAAACTGCAATTCAAGATTGATGGTGAGTGCCGCTATGCTTTTCTCTATTTTGTGGATACTATTACATGGACTATGTTATCAGCAGAGCACCACCGTGGAATCCTTTGAATGCTAGTGCGATAAAGTTATTTTAATAATTGTAGAGACACAAGTGACAGTCCCGGCCGCAATACCTCTCATTCCTTGCACTGTTGTGTCGATAATACAGGAGCAAAAAAGCACATGTATTTCAGCTGTCTAAAATCTTTGGGCTCATATACACAAATGTGTGCTGCCTGTTGCCATATTGCAGACCACATTTGTGCATCCGCAATACACGGGCACCGCTCCGTGTGCATTCTGCATCACGGATGCTGACCCATTCACTTCAATGGGTCCGCAAATCCGGAGATGCAGAAAGGTGTGGATCGGAATTACGGAATGGAACACTACGGAAGCACTACGGAGTGCTTCCGTGGGGTTCCGTTCCATACTTCCGTTGTTTCAAAAGATAGAACTTTCCCTATCTTTTTGTGGAATCGATGAATTCGGACCCATTCCAGTTGAATGGGTCTAGATTTATCCTGGCGGCCGTACGGAGGTTGCCCGTTCATTTCAGTCTGCAAATTGTGGTCCTGAATGCATGGAACGGCCCACCTACGGCCGTGTAAATTAGCCCTTAGTTACATGACATGATGATACATGAAAGCTAACAATAAATATCTAGCAAACTGGTAAAAACTAGTAAAGATTGCCATATTAACTTCTAGGGCAAAGAGTCTCCTTTAGTTGTCTGAAATTCTGTGCTTGTGTTCTATTGAAGATAGGGCACTGGAGGGAGGCTCCTACCACAGTCAGTAACCATAGGTATAGTTAGCAAATGGGTTTGTGAGAAGAGCCTATAATCGCATCATCTTTCTGCTTCTTGGTTATTAATAAAATAGTGAAAATTAATCATAAATAGTAAAATACTATACCATCACAGCGAGGTATTGGATGATTCCAGTTACGGCTCACTCCATGGAGACATGTGAGGGCAGATTCTCCGATCAAAGAATAACCAGGGTAACACTCAAAAGATATAGTGTGTCCCACAGTGAAATCATTGCCAATTACAAATCCATTACGAAATGGCCGAGGGTCAGGACAGCTCTGGAGCTGATATGCTAGGAACAGGAAAAAGACACACTGGTAAAGAAAACGTGTAAGATCTGTTCTCATTTTGTAAATTGTTCTCATGCTCCAAACAGAAAAAAATGGTTCCGTTGGGAATTTTGCAGTTCATGAAATGTATTGCTTTCTACAGACTGAAGGTGTCAGTGTTGCTGTTACAACATACTACTACATAAAAAATAAAAAATAAATAGTAAGAAATAGCAATACAAATTAACAATACAATTAGAATGACTTTGGTGTTACAATTCTAAAAGAAACTGCAATACTAGGAAATTTACAAACAATAAGAAGAAAGTTTTAGAGTTTTGTAACACATCCTCACATGACTTAGAATTCCATGAAACATCAATATGGGTTATGAATATTGCTGAGCGAATCAAACTCCACAAAGTGGAATTCGACCGAATTTCAGGGAAAATTAGATTCGCTGCAAAAACAAATTTCCTCGTGCTTCATGGTAGTGAATCGATTTTCCCTGAATAGCTGTAAAAAATAAAAAATCATATTTACCTAATCCGTTTTAGCGTAAAGAGCTGGCCACCGTCATCTTGATTGAAGATGCATGGTGACGTAGGACTTCACCAAAACAGCGAAAGATTTCAAACTAGTTCTTCAAGCAAGATGGTGGTGGCTGGCTCTTCATGCTCAAAGCATAAGGTAAGTATGATTTTATTAATTCGTTTTTTTATTTTACACTGTATTATTGCTGTTAGCGGCATCTAACTGGTACACTGGTATCACTAGTTATGAAAATTAAAGAGTCTTTTCAACACTTTATAGTTGATGACCTAGTAAAATTCAGCCATGCTTGATCATTGAGGTTACGCAGATCAGATTAATGATAGTGGTGTGAATGATGCTTTGTCCCATTCAATGAATGGGATGTGTCACAGAGGACAGTGTTCTCACTTTGTAAACACCTGTTTAATATGCTCCTTTTATTACTTCTTATTACATTAATGTTTGCTATATTCGGTGTGCATTGATCATAGTAATAATTTGACGAGCTCTGTAACCCTCAGGAAATGTTAGGTTTGGGAACTCTACACTTTTACAGGGGTCTCAGTGGTCTGGCCCTGCTTCAAAGCATTCCTCTCTGAAGGGGTAGTGAAACTATTGCCCCCTGCTAGTGATAGTACAGATAGGGGTGGGGGTGTGAATGTCTCTGTGACTGGGTCTAGTACTGAGTTGTTTGTGATTGTGAGAACAAGCTGTGGCGTTCTCTCCTCTTGGATTTGCCATTGATACTGGGAATTGGGATCTTCCAGCATGTTCCTATATATTTAATATGTGTGACCTGTCCATGTTATGGGAATAAAGAACTTTACTGGCAACAACTCCTATTGCTCAGTGCCTATCTTTTGTTGGTCATGAGCCAATTTGCCGACAGGATGATCTGCAGAACCAGTGACAGTGGCGGTGCAAACAATGATGTAGATGTAATATTCTGATATTCCACAGCTCCTCTTTCCTGCTGGGTCCTTGAGGTCACTGGTGAGACACTGGTGGCCAACCACAAGGCAATTTAAAATGTCTGGAGATTTCTAGTAGAGGTTGAACAATACAGATATGCTCTTACTATTTCCCCTCTCAGGGAAATAATTGATTTCTCACATAGCGTCTTTTAATCGTAAGCACTTACATCAAGGCTCACAGGCTGATATTTACTTAGAAGTCTAAGCATGATTTATAGACTCGTACTTGTATTACTAGCATGACTTCTCATATACATGCCTCCTCAGGCATAAAGTGTTAATTCACAAAATATCTAAGCTGGAGCGCACCATGACGTCTAGATATTTGCATAAAAATTTCACAGCTTGAATATCAGGGATGTTTTTCCAAAGACACAATTTGCATATTAATACATTAAAACATTATCTTCCAGTTTATAATAGCAAAACATAATTAAGAACACTATCGTCTTAAGCTGCAGATGTATAAAGTTGCTCAAAAATAAAGTTTCTTACAACCACCCATGAGACAAGTGCTTTGCGTGCACTCATGAAGTCAGTCTCTGAACTGTCAATATTCTAGAAGGGGAAGGGGGGGCATTTGCCTCCCCTATTATTCTGTTATCTATATACCTAAATACAGAGTCAAAGGCCAACGTGTTTTAAGCTGTTTACGCCAGTAGTTGGAAGAAATTGCACCAGAAAAGATGCAATTTGTGAAATTGAGTACAAATTTTTGACATTTGTCATTACTCATCAATTTTTGAAAGTGGTCTACAAGAAGGCATGGTCTACAAGAAGTAGTATTGCTGTTCAGAAAGCATCAAACAAATATGCACTTAGCCAGTCCCTCAATGTATATGGGACTGATGGAAGATGATGGAATCACCTTAGCACATAATTTAAACTCCTCCCTATATGAACAGGCAACTTATAATGAGTGATAAGAAAATTTCACAAAATTCGATTCAGATTTCATTCAGCAGAATCTGTCAGGCAGTTTGAATTGGGTCCGAACAAATTGTACCAATGGCTCTGAAAAGTTGTGTGTGACATTTAAGGGTCTCCTAGGATTATATACAACTCATTTCAGGCTCTTTAAGGACAAGCCAGCAGTAATATTTTTAAAGTGACACCGGGCTCTGGAAAACAAAGAAGTAAAACTTGCTCAGAAAAGTTTGGCTTTTAGTTATTTATTTACTCCATGGACATCTGGAATGATGCTGCAGGAAGCATTTAAATAGATATCTTGCACTCAGAGAAGTGTGTGATTTCTCCCTGTTTCTCCATCTTTTGCTGGAGACCAGTTCTGAATGTAAATAAATGTAAGAATAAATGCATACATCTTTATTGAAACAGAGCTACTAGGAACTTTTCTTCAGAGTTACAGTAGATTTGGTTATGAACAGCAAAACTGCGGTGATTTTCATAGACTTGGATCAACTTTGCTGTAGAGGTAATATACTGCTGCATTTGTCTTATTCCCTTGTCTGACTTCTCCCAGTCACTGGTCTTTCCTATTTTTTAGGTAATTGCTTATTTTCTTCTGCTGCTAATTTTAATAATCATTAACATCTCCCGAGCCAGTCTTTACAGTTAATCTCCTCAGCTTTCCTCTTATAGAAACTGAAATTAACTCCCCAGCCACATGTAGCTCCTACATCTTTTGTCTCAATAGAAATCACCAAGCACCTTTTTTCTTCTTGTCTCCCAGCTGGCTTCTGAACAGTGCAACAGCCATAGATTCCCCCCCCCCCCGTCCCCTTTCCAAATTTTTCAAGAGCTGGATTTTGTACCTATTTCTTCATTCTGTATACACTATATCCATAAATATTTGGACAGGCATGAGTATATAATACATATGTAGTTTGATATCCAGCAAACATCCACATGCTACCTAGCCTTTCAAAGCTGCTGAATTGCAATTCTACACAAGTATACAGTGAAGGAAGGCCTAGGCATATTAGCTATTCTGATGTATGTACTATGGCTGGCACTATAGCTGGTGCAGTTACCAAATCAATTTTGTACTGTTAGTAATTTGGAGATTCCATCCAACAAAATGCACACACTCACTTCATAGATAAAAATTATCCAGACTAAACTCCTCCTAATTTTATTGGCTCACACACACTGGCATCAGACATAATTGGCTATGGGTAAACATATGGCTGCTGGTGGTAACAAAGAACCTCTTCAAAAATAAAATAATTTTTTTATGTTTAAAAAATAGGTCTCAAACATTTTTGCTTTTTGATGGCAAATGAAAGCAAGGGTTTGCACACACACACACACACACTGAGAGGGGTCATATAATCCTCCTTATTCATCTTTCCTGACTTTTGGTCTGAAAAATGGCTACAGCCACTTTGAGAGATTCATCCTTATCAAATCAGTAAAAAGTTAGAATAAGATTTGACCCAAATTTTTTGAAAATGAATGTTAAATTTGATTTGTTTATAATTGACTCGCTCATCTTTACTTATGGCCCCTGTTCTAGTGATTAGTGGTGCACCCAACAGTCAGTCATCCCAAAATAAATGTCCATTGTGGCAATACCCATGAAGGGTCTGGCAGAAATCAAGGATTCTCTTGTAGAATGTTAACTAGTTTTAGTAGGGCTTATGGACAGGCATTACATCCCAATACTGGATTTATAAACTATGGATGTGGGCTTTATTATTTGTGCCTGAGCATTTTTCAGGAATTCGGGCCAAATATATGTTTTTGGAAAGGCTTATATTTCAGAAGACTTATAGTTTAGTGTAGTGAAAGATCAGGTTAATAAATTAGTTTAAAGCTGTCAATAAAAAGCTATAAAAACTTCCTAACACCATTTAAGCGAGTAGAATCCTAGAATACGAATAAGTTCACATTTCCTTGACATCCATGTGAGGAGTATGGCCAATACATGAAACTTTCACTTCTTATGTCTTCTCACAGAGAATATCATTTTAAATGACAGAATTAACTTTTTTCTTTCAGCACAATTAAACCTTTTCTCCATTTCTTGACATATTAGTGAGATGTTTTGATGAAAACCACTCTTTCAGAAATGCAGAAAGTTTTCAATTTCTTCCAATTATAGAATTAAATTGTTTTGTCGGGAATTAATGATTTTATTCTGCCAAATAAATTATTTTGTGCAAATACTGGAGCATGTTTCTTTCGTGTTATCTCAGTCACTGTCCCCTAATCCCAAACCATCTCCTGGAGAACATTAAATATGGCTTCTTCTAAAGTTACTCATACATTTTGCAACATTTCTTGTATAATTAAAGGGAAAAACATGCTTTAGCAGGAACCTCACATGGAACATGTCTAATCAGCATGGAAACATCAGAGCAAATTGATATACATTTTTGTGGGAAAAGATTAATTCCTCAGCAGTGGAGAAAATAAGAAGACAATTCAAGCTGGCTAGACCCAAATCTAAGCCCTCCTTCTAGATTGACATTCTTGAGGCCAATAAATGTCATCAGCAGCCTTGCTAAAATCTCATATTGGTGCCACTGTATGCTACTTTTGGTGCATGTGTAGTGAAGCATGGCACTCAATGTCACTTTGTGCACTCACCTGAAGAGGATTCCTCATAGATTACAATGGCTCATACATGGGATTTTATCACGGGTTAGGTTTTAAGTCCAAAATTGGCTAACCTGCTCCATGCATATCTCCAGCAAATACTGGCTTCCTCAGGGGTCTGAAGAAGGCATATATACCTATGCCTACTTATTATTGAAATAAGAAATACACCCACATAATTTGGAAGCATTAAAGTGCAACTAACTCACAAGAACATCTGGAGTAAGTGGAGTGTTGTTAGCTGTTGTCATAAGTTTACTCATAGACCCCTTTCTTAGCGGTCCCTACCGGTATCTACTTTTGTACAGGTGCTGGACAGTAATTGAGCATGTGCGGATACAGGCAGTGGAATCCAGAGATGAGCAAGAGTTTACATGAATCAAATTTTTATGAATTTCCCCAAAAATCCCAGCTTCTGCAGATCCAAAACTTTTGTGATTTGTCCTTTACGAATTGTTCAAAATGACCACCCTTTTACAGGTCAAAAGACAGAGAAGAAATCATCTGTCACCAAAAAGAGCTAATTTTTGCCTAATTTTAAACAGGCTGTTTGTTACCACTGGCCATCATCCGTTTGCCCATAGCCATAGGTCACTGTCACTGTCACTTTGAAATTACTAATGATGTCTTGGCATCAAAGAGCTTGAAAGAGGTTGGATATAGTCCTAGGAGACCTTAGAGTGTCATACACAACTTTTCAGGGCCATACGGGCATTTTTGAATCGGACCCAAATTCTTTGCATGTACCATACTTAATATCTTCAGTGACAGCTCAGCGCCTGTACAGAGATTCATTAATGCTGATGCTGAAGTCATTGCTTAGCCATCTAAAAGTGAACGTCTATGAAGTGGGGATTTCATATATGTTCTACACTCTTGTCCATTGAAGGAACAACGATTTGAGTTTATAGTCTTTTCTTTTTTTTTTTTTAAAGAGAATGCTTTTTTTAGAGAGGAAGTCTGGGAAAGCTACTACTCTAGAAAAGCTTTTAGCTGTCTTGTATTTAGCGTAAATCACAGGACGCCTGTAGCAGCTTAGACATTTCAGCAGTTCATTTGGGGAAACGTCAAGCTGTCATAGGCAATGTACATCTTCATGTCATACCCAAATGTCTTCACTAGGATGTGACAATGCACGAGCAAATGTCTAAGAGCATGTTTTCTGAGACAAGATTGATGGAATAGTTATATTCACATGTGAATATTACTTAGACAAACACAAGCAACCAACTAGTTCTCACGACAGAGATGAGGGAATATCATGCTCAACGCGTTATATGATGACTAGTCAACCGGTATATTAATACTTCAAGTTTCTTTTCATCCATAAGGCAGTAGTCTATCCACTGGGATCAACACATGCTGATATTTTGTTCATAATGGTATTTTCACAGCCACCAGGACCACTGAGTTTTCCCTTTTTTGGAGGAAGGTATTGTTTCATTTTCAAGGGATCACTTTCTGGAGTAGGAACTCATGCAGTTAATGTTCCCTGGGAAAAGCTTCACAAATTAACTCTCAGAACAAAGAAAACTGTCTTTTAAAATGCATCTACAGTAAGTTATCCTGTATGTCAATGTTACACCCATTAATTGGAACTTGTCACCATGAAAATGCAGTGCAATTTGCAGGTAGAGCAGGAGGAGCTCAGCTGATTGAAATATAAAGCGTTATAGATAAATATTCAGTAAACATTTAGCTTTTTATTTAAATCTCTACTCTTTTTATTGCTTTCGAGTCATGTGGGCAGTCCTAGCCATTGATTGACAATTAGCTATGCATGACTAAGCATACAGAGATAGTTGTTAGTCACTGATAGGACTGCCCACATAACAACTGAGCTCAGAAAAAGCAGAGATTTAAATGAATAACAAAAATTTTACTGAATCTGTTCCTATAAAAACTACATATCAATCTGCTGAAATCCTTCTGCTCTATAATAAGTGATAGGTTCCTTTTAAAGAGCCGTGAAAAATAACTTAGACTTATCATGTTTCTAGGCTGGTAATTGTTTGGGCATTGACTTACAGGGTTACTACCTAAATGTGGCTTTAGATAGGTAGTTATACAGTAAGTCTTCGTTCAGGAGGAGTGAATTTTTGCCTATATAATATGTAATACTTCTTAGTATGGTCCTAGAAATAATAATTATGATAATGCACATTAGGTGCATAGAGTGAATATTTTTGTGCTAATGCTGTTCAGTAGGAACAATGGACAGGGCTGATGTCAACACAAAGCACAACTGAGCCTATGCCATGTCCTACCAAGCCTCACCCTACTTCACACAATCATTCTGAGATGGGGAAAAAAGGGAAATAGATCACATTCAATGTATGGATTTCAATCCACAAATTGTATTTTAGCATCAGCTGGCAGCTGGCAATTAGAGGAAACCTGTGATCACCTTCATGCTGCTCTTATTGGGGACATCCCAAAGTAATGACAGATACAGTGATTTCGGATGTCTATTAGTTATGAGATAATATTAGGTTGTTGCTGAGTACTTGCCATTTAATCATCACAGCTCATGTCAAAGAAGAGTCACCATCTACCTGAGAAGAGTCAGAGTTATTCATGAGATCCTGATTGACATTTATTAAGGAGGTGACAATTAGAGATGAGCGAATCGTCCAAAGTGGAGTTAAATCCAAATTTCACGATAAATGCGATTCACAGCAAAGCTGAATTTCCTAGTGCTTCATGGTAGCGAATTGATTTAACCTGAAATAGTGTAAAAAACTAAAAAAAATCATACTTAACAACCATTTCCTTGCGACGGGCCGGCCACTGCCATCTTGATTGAAGATCTTGATGGAAATCCCACGCGTGGTGACGTATGACATCACCACACTGGCTGACGTGATGACGTAATCTCGCGCTGCGTGAGATTTCGCACCAGATGTTTAAGCAAGATGGAGACAGCCGGCCCGTCGTGAGCAAATAGAGGCAGTAAGTTTGATAGAATTTTTTTTAATGTTAGTTGTACACTGTTTTTAAGCTCAGATCCCGCGATCATGTATGAACGCGGCATGTGAAGGGTACAATGATGGGGGCAGAGCACTAGCTCACAAAGCAAGTTTTTTTGTAAAACTTCGCTCATCTTTAGTGACAATCATCAGAAGGTAGAGAGCAGCATTTCATGAATAAGCATGGCTCCTCTCATGCAGCCATGATTTTCCTCTGGAACGGCTTATAATAATTATATGGCAAGTTCTCCGCAACCACCTTATATTAGGTCATGAGTGACAGACACTGAAATAAGCATATTTTTCACTACTTCATGCTGCCCTCAGTAAGGTCACATGATGTATATTTAGCCCTGAGAAATTCTTTTTATAGATTTTTTTTCATAGCAATGCTGATTGCCATAACCACAGACTTTTGCTGCATGTAAAACATATAGGAAAGCAGTCATTATTGACACTGACTCCAGGGACTGTGCTGATGACTAATTGGCAAATACAGTTGATGTTGTACACCAGGGTCTGCTTGTTCACTTCACTTTGCAGCACTGGTAAGGAGGAGCATCTGTTCACACAATGAACTAATGTTTTATTGAGCAAGTATACAGTTTTAAAGACAGGACTACCTGCCTAACATTGTGTAAGATACTCTTGTGCCACCAAAATAGCTCTGACTTGTCAAGGCATGGATTCCACAAGACCTCTGAAAGTGCCCAGTGTTATATGTTTATCTTTGGCATCAAAATAGATGGGCTACATTTTAGCCTCCAAGCTCATCAATGAGCCTTGGGTGCCCGTGGACCCGTTGCTCATTCATCATTTGTCCTTCCTTGAACCACTTATAGTAGGTATTATCTACTGGCAACACTTCTCAAGACCTGCTCATTTGGAGATGCTCTAATCTAGCAATCTAGTAATTAGCATTTGGTCCTTGTCGATTTTGTTCAAATCTCTTCGCTTGCCATATTTCCTGCTTGCAACACACCAATTTCAAGAACTGACTACTCACTCGCTGCCAAATATATCTCATCTTTTTAAAAGCGCCAGAAGATAATAAATGTTATTCACTTCATCTCTCAGTGTTTATTATGTTATAGATGATCGGTTTATATTTGTGTGTGTACCATTTGGGTCAAGCGCACACCTCAATTTTTTAGACTGCTGCTTGTTTCTTACCACTTCTTTGCTTGCTCAGATTAAACTTTTTATTTCACTATGAACACAGATAGATCTGCTTCTCTCTCCTTCTTTATCTACACAAAAAAATCCCCAAGCACTTTGGCTGTCAGACTTATAGCCGGCTGTCAGACTTATAGCCGGTCTATAAATAGATGTACCAACTGTGCACAAAGTTACTAAATGCACATCTTAAAAACTTTTTTATTGATTGCATTAGAATAGCAAAGTGTGTTGCTTACCTTGATAAATGATGTGAAATCCCTGTTTGTTCTGAGAATAATCACTATGGAAATACAAGCTGGTCTCATGAGTAGTGCTGAACAGTGAAGCAGGGACTTGAGGTCCACTTAACCTGCCAATTACCGAGCCAGTGTCTGCAGGTCCGCTCCGTACCTCCAGGTAGTCGTGTATTGTTTCAGTGGAGAAATTGACAAATTGCAGATGCACACCTGATAAGATAAATCACGTACATTGCATTACCTAACGATACATTTAATTAAAACAGCAGATGTAAAACACACTTCCAGCTGTTTATTGCGCTTCTGCTGTTTTCACGGACCGTGTCCTACTCTGACTGGTGTGAGCACTTCTGCCTGAAGGAGAAATCTGGAACTAGGAAATACAGAATTAAAAATTCACTATATATTCCGCCAAAAGAAGAATATTTTTTTTAATTGTAAAATGATAAATCTTTACCACTGTTGTCACCAGTGATGAGTGAATCGAAGCTCACCAATTGGATTTTGATCCGTTATTTCCGGATAAGTTTGCTTTGCCACACTACCGAATCAATTTAACTTTAAATAGTGTAAAAAAATGTAAAAAAATAATACTGATCCATTTGCTCGTGACGGCTGACTCCATCTTGCTTGAAGATCTTGGCCGAAATCCCATGCGTGGTGACATGTGATGGAGGTGTAATGATGTAATCTTGGGCCGTGCAAGATTTTGCGCCAGACCTTCAAGCAAGATGGTGGAGGCCGACCCATCATGAGCAAATGGATCAGGTATTATGTTTATTTAAATTTTTTTAATTTTACACTGTATTATTCCTATCAGATGCTGCAATCAGCTATGAACGCGCATCTGAGGGGTACAACAATGGAGGCAATGTAGTCGTCGCTTCCTGTCATCACACCCACTACTTACAAAGAAATGCGCTTCATAGTGAAGTAATTATTCACAAAGCTGTTTTTTATTTTTTTTATTTGGTGAAGCAGCCAAAACTTTGCTCATCTCTAGTTGTCACATTATAGAGAATGGAAAAAGTAATGTACAAGTATCAAAAAGAGCTTAGAAGTTGATGCAACATTTTTTTTTTACTTTGGCCCCTAATATAGATTTGTAAACTACTAGACATTTGTAAAATTTTATATAATTTCATACTACTGAACACATTTCTGTAGTGATTCCATTTCTATGTGGAGCAGGAGAGTCAGTGGCTGCCATCTCGTTAACCCATACTATTATGAAGAGAACACATAGACTCCATAGAAACATTACATTGTTACACAGGGGTTGGAAGCCTCCATAGGATAACACTGGAACTGTGTTATAGCTACCTAACCATTCAAAACTGGTATGCATTGAACTGTAATACTGTTGTGTGCCCAAGGCCATAAAATGGATAAATATAAATCCCTGAACTGACCTCCTGTGTTAGGTGCCATTGACTTCATATCAATTGTGTGTTAGACTCATTTCTGGGAGGTTGGATGACAACTGATATTGTCACCACTATAACTCCGCACAGATTCTTACACGGCTTTATCCAACTCTTGAGATGAGAACTATCCTACTCAAATGCTCTAGAGATGAGTGAATTTCTTGAAATTAGTTTGTGTTGGTTTCACAAAAATATTTAAAAAAATGTAGCAAATTTTTGGTATACACAGTAACAGTCTGTGGTTACCCAGGACTCTTTTTTTGTAAAGATTTGGAGAATAGATATTGGCCAGCACGCTGGGTCATTGCTTTGCTCTAGTGCCTTGCAGCACTGGGTTCCTAGGTTCGAATTAGACCAAGGACAACATCTGCATGGAATTTGTTCTCCTCATGTCTGCATGGGCTTCATAAAAGCACTCTGGTTTGCTTCCGTACATTAAGGATAGGATACTTAGATTGTGAGCTCCATTGGGGACAGCCTAATGCTAATATCCCATAAAGTATTGTGGTATATGTCAAAGCTTTATAACTGAGTAAAATACATAAATATGAGTCCTACAGGGTGGCCCACGAAAAAAGTAGCCTGCCTCCAGTCAGCAACTAAGTACAGTAATTTAAGTGTTTAGCTTTGTCAGACTCTTTCAGTTCCTACACACACGTTATTTGGTACGGTTTCAGGCTCAGACACTTTAGTACTCACTGACACAATGTTAGTCAAACACCAATTTGCTGAGACAGTCTTCAAGTACATTTTTGGGGACTACTTGCAATTTCATGCACAACCTCAGCCGTCCTGATCGATGGATGGCTCAGTTTCTTCAAGTTTTCAACAGAGATAGTTTGATGGTTTTGCTCCTGGGTACTTGTCGGCAAAGATCTCTTGGGTTTCATCGATCTGCTTTGCACATAGCCTTCCACAATCACTATTTGCTGCTCCAGGGAGAACATCATCTTTCTGACACAATAGACCACTTTATAATAAATCAGTTTTAGTTGCCCATAGCAATCAATTAGAGCTCAGCTTTTAGCTCCTACAGGGTTGTGAAAAAATAAAGCTGAACTCTGATTGGTTGCTATGGACAACTAAGATAGATTTACTATTAGGCAGTTTTATTTGTTGATATTTGAGGCGGGCTGCTTTTTCGTGGGCCACCCTCTAGAAGACTAAAGAGAGAACACATATTCGACACCAAGAATTTGTTTGTGCTCAAATCAAACTTATATGCAGAAGAATTGGGGGAAAAAAGGCCTTTGAAAAATTCATTTTTTCTGCACGCCTAAAGGGAGTCTTTCACCCCAAATTTGCACTAACACCATTGCGTCGATAACAGTCCCGACATTAAAATCCATCTTACCATAATTTTGTCCCTTGCATAGTTCCTTTAAAAAACGGTTTTATTGTATATGTAAATCAGGGTCTGAAGGTGCCCAGGAGCGGTGTTCCAACGGCCAGTGTCCAGTCCCTGCTCTGATTTTAATGTGCAACAAATTCCCTTTCACCCATTTGGCCCGCCCTTTCTCTGGCTGATCACCTCCTTCTCTTCTTCTGAAATCCCGCGCCTGCACTGATGACAGCCCTCTGATGCAGCATCGGCTGAAGCGTGATGTACGGGCCGGCGCAATGGAATTTGATAAAAATTTGCAGTACGAAAATTCGAAATCAACACTACTCCTAAAATCAAAGATATTGCAGCCTTCTCATTCGCCCACAAGCTAGAAGCAGGGAGGAATTATATGTACTTTTCAAAAACAAATCTAGAATATTCAAAATTGCGAATATATATCACTATATTCTAAATATTCGCGAATTCTCAAATTGCCGGTATTCACAATAAAAATTTACAATTCGATTAGTTTGTGTTCAACAATATTAAACATAAGCGTACAATGTGCCTGTGAAGAAACCAGTAATATGTATTAGCTTTCTAAGCATAGAAAACCACTACTCTATATGTTAGGTCTATAGACTGGAAGTGATATTCTGCCTTCTATATGGAGGTTCTCAGGTTCAAATCTCAAAAGAGACCTGTATGCCTCCTTTACTAGGGTTGATCATGCTGACAGAGGCTATTTAAGTGAAATAATATATATGCTGCTTGCTAGCCAGCTCATCATCATCCAGTGGAAATACAGCACTATTCTATGAATTCTCATTTATGACCCAACAATAGCAGTTGATTTACTTACCAAAACCAATAGGCAGTTTGATTGTCCATGTGCAATCCAAACTACTTGGATAGTTTCCTGGAAATCCAGGGCTTAGTATCACACCGCTGAAGTCAGTCATCGCTCCACCACACTGTGCTAGAAAAGATTAATAACCAATTGTCAATAATTTCAAAGGACCAAGAGCTAATCAGTGTGATAAGTACAGCATTGTAAGATTGAAGACTGCAACACTCATGGTCTACCAAGAGAAATAATGGACCTACCTTATTTTCCATTATATGGATATATTGCAAGAGTACTACTGTCCATCCAACTTACACAAAAGTTATTTTTGTGGGAACAAGGTGATGAAATGGTGAATCGTGTGTCTGTATTTTTTTTTTTCCATTACGGCATTCACTGCACAGGAAAATGTTTTTAATATTATAATAGTTCAGACATTTTCAGATGTTGCGTGACAATATGTTTATTTTTTATTTTTTTAATATTTTTATATGTAAAATTGGGAAAGGGAGGTGATTTTAACTTTAAATTCTTTTTTTTTTTTTTTTACTTTTTAGTTAATTACTATTAGAGGGATAGAACCTAGAATCTTTTAATCCCTTTTGATCCCTTATCCTATTCACTATAGTAAAGATCTATAAGGGTGAATGGGATTCTGACATGATTCTGACTCAAGAATGGTAAGTCCTAAAGAGCTGAGACCTTTACTAAAACTTTCCCAGACATCCAGTGTAACAAATGTGACAAATTTGGTGCACATCAGTCCAGTCGCTTACCCCTGCATAAAACACAGATGGACAACAGATAGACATTCATTGTTATATAAAAAACTAGCAGGATGACCCGGATGACCTTATCTATTTAATTTAATGTTTGTGTGTGAGGTTAAAAGATATCCATAGTGTTCCCAATAACAATGACCTCTACAGCACCCCTCCTCCTTAATAGTGAGCTCCCCAGCAGTCCACCCCCTTAACTTTGACATCTAAATCAGCCCACCCCTTTAAAAGTGGCCTTCTTAACTGTGACCGTCATAGCTATCAACCCCCATAGCAGTGTTCTCCCATTGCAGCCCATCTCCTTAACACTGACCCTCCACAGCACTCTGCTCCTTAACATTGAACTCCACAGAAGCCATTTACAATGACCTCTAAAGTACACCGCCCCTTTAACAATGTCCTACACAGTGGCCTGCCCCTTAAAAGTGACCTCTACAGTGGTCCACCTACTTAAAAGTCAACCCACAATTCATCACCACCCCCTTAAAAGCAATTCCTACAGCGCCCCACCCCTTAGCAATGACCTGCAAAGTGTCTCGGCCCCTTAACACTGACATTCACAGTGCCGGGCACTTAACAATGACCTCTACTGCACCTCGCCCACTTATTATTGACCTCCACAGTACCCCACCACCTTAACTGTGACCTTCACAGTGTTCGTCACCTCAACAGTGACCTCTACAACACCCACCTCCTTAACATTGAACTCCACAGTACCCCATCTCTTAATGCTGACCATCACAGGGGTCTACACCCTTTAAAGTGACCCCCACAGCGATCCACCCTTCAACAGTGACCTACACAGGACTCCGCCCCCTTAACATTGACCTCCACAGCACCCCGTCCCCTTATCAATGATTTTTAACTGTGAAGAAAAATGGCTGAGTTGCTATGAAAACCTGGTGTAACTGTGTATGTCAAGACTGAAGGACCTGCGAGCGTCTATTGAAAAATTAGGTTCATGTGACTGTGTGTATGGCTGTTAGGATATGAGAGAAGCTGCAAGCTACTATTGGCTAATATATTTTTGGGAAATATCTCAAGAATGGTACCTTTATGTCCCTACAATATGTGCCAAAATTGGTGCAGATCGGTTTAGTAGTTTGGCTGTGCATAAAGAACAGACCGACAGACAGAAATGTATGCTTAAGTGTGTCCCAAATGTATTATCTCACAAAGTTGTAAAATGTGCTATAATAATGAAAGAAATGAGCCCTATTGTTGGCATATGTATCCACCAAATTTGAGATGGCAAGAAGATGAAAAATGTGTCCAATGTGCCTAATAACATAGCATATGCATCGACTATGTTATGGCATTTCCACCTTTTGATACATTTGGCACAATCTAGCCCATTTTACTGTTCTTGCACATTCATTCTATGAAACTTTTGGCATTTTAAGAGAAATTACCAATGCATATTGGAATTGGATAGTTCCATCTTCTTACTGGGCCAGGCATACATGTGATGTGAGAATGTCCCTGTGGGAAATGCAAAAAATATAGAATTTAGCACCAATACACATAATAAGCCTTTGAAATGTTAAAATGCGCTGAGTTGCAAGAGCTACATTAGATATAGATACATTGCCTTGTCCCATCAACCCTTCATACCTAGCTGTCCCCCAGTTGCGAAATCTGGTTACAATATTACTAGCAATACTAAGAAGGCTTGTAGAAAGAGTTGTCTGCTTTGAGTAATCTTTTATTGCCAGAATCCACCTTCCTCCCCAAAGGTAAAGAGAAAAACACATATCCCAGGATATCCCAATCCCGATGCCGAGCTCCAGAGGGACATTCTTTATGGCTGTTTGCCACTCTAATTGATGTAGGCTCTGAATGCAGGACCCCACTCTATTGGCATTAACTGAACAATTCCTTTAAAAATCATTACAATATATATGAGGAACCAATTAGTATTGAATTTATTTCAAGAATATGGATGATAATTATTATTATTTGATCATTACACATATTCGGGAATAGATAACAGTAATTTAGTTTTATTAAAGGACAATTTTGCACTGTGCCACCCCACCACTAGGCCGAGGCTGCATGGCTCTGAGACCGCAGTGTAGTACAGTCTACACTGCAGCTAATGAAAGTGAACCCTGCAGGATTGCAATCCCGTTTAAAGGGCATCTATCAGCAAATTTTTAGCTATGAAACATCACTTTTTTTTAGCAATGTGTATATGAACATGGGACCAACACAGATGCCTTCAGCATCCAAGCGCACATGCAACAGGTCAGCCAGTTTCTTGGGTACAAAACTGCGGACAGAAGCCCTTTAATTTAATTAGCTGCAACGCCGGCTGAGATACATCGTGTTCTTTAATTATACTGCGTGTGCGAAGGCCAGTGGCTATATAGCCTCAACCATACAGTGTGTTAGGACATACTCTTTTTACAAGGGAACAATATTCCTAAATTTCGAGGAGGTATAACAGAAGATCACCACAATGTAGAGTTCTGAGAAAAGATGTTCCAGAATTGTGATTTTATGGAAAACCACTATTTATTAATTTTCTGGGTTGGTGTGTAGTAATGGGTCCTCTAAAAGATTGTTACAAGTTTACCCAGCTCTAATGATAGGGTTGGGAAGTCTCATTGGAGACATCATTTATGGACAGTATCGGAAGGATAGCTAAAATTACTGAACGTTTTTGAGTGGGTCTTTGAAGTGGAAAATATAAAATATTTATGAGATTTTCTCTATAACTACAAGAGGCAATTTCAGTTGATAATATGTTTCTAAGAACAGCTACTACCCCTAAAAGCAAATAAGATTGGTCTAGTAATTACTCGTCTACAAAAATGTTAATTTTAGGGATGTGAACATCCATGTTGTGAATAACTTCTATAAATATCTATTTAGTCTTACTGTTTATTGGGCATGCTATAATAGCAGGAAAGGTAAAGGGAAAGTAATGGCAATACCTGGAGAGAGTATCCTTGATCACAGTGAAAAGACACTACATCACCAACCATGTATCTGTCACCAACTTTTATCCCATTACTTGGCATCAGTGGCTCTGGACATGAGTCAAGACCAATTGCTGAAAAATAAATATGAAAAATATTGAGCATTCACATTTATATTATCAATTATTTATTCTGAAATATATTACAAAAGCTCATGTTTTATTTACTATTACTTCATGATTTGAGACCAGATGATAGGCTATCAATATAAATACCTGAGAGAACCTCCTGTCAGCTTTCCAAGCACAGTGCCATCCATTAGATTGCAGCTCAGCCCCATTTACTTGAATGGGACTGAGCTGCGCCTAGGGCATGTAACCAATGAATGTGATGTCACTGGCCTAGGAAGAGGCTTCAGCCTCTAGTGGAGCACCACAGCCCTTCAAACAGCTAATCGGCAGGAGTGCTGGGAGTTCGATCCCTCACAAATCAGATACTGGTGATCTATCTTGAGGATAGGTTATCTATATCAAACTCCTAGAAAACCCCTTCAAAACGCATTTACAAATATAACAGGGCAGAGTTTGTTCTTCAAAGGGTTCTTTTCCCCCTTTGCCATTCAAAAGAGTTCCCCACTAAATCCCACTGATAAGCAGCATAATGCAGCTAGTGGTTGACTGCAACAGTAACAAAATGCCAGATCACATGTGCCATAATGTCGCCAGGAACTGGTGGCTCTCAGTGACGAGTAGCAGAGAAATGGTACATGAGCTGAATACCATTTTATGAACTGGAAAATCCTTTAATTGCCTCATTTGTGCATTATGATTACTCTGCAGTTCTCTTGAAAACCTTAGTTAACAGTGCCACATGGGTAGTGCCAGATGGCAAGAGCCTCTTTACAACATCTGAATTCACTAATAAAATGTTCTCTCTAAACTCCATTCTTGAGTAACAATTTGAACTAAATGAACCAAGGTACCTGCCACATTTGTGATATCCAACAACCTTTAATAATAATCCTCATTTATATAGCGCAAACATATTCTTTAGCGCTTTACATTCAGGGGTTCATGTACAAACAGTCATAAAAAATCATAGCAAGAAACAGGTCAACAATTAAAATAAAAAAAACAAGGGCCCTGCTCGTAAGAGCTGACAATCTATGAGGAGATAGGGATGACACAAAATGATACATATCATTTTTTGCTTCACATTGTGAGGGAGCCACCAATCACTGTTAGGAAGCCACCAATGGAGGACTCTGAAACTAACAGCAACCACCGCACTCCTCTAGGCTGCTTACTGTGAATGAAGAAGCGGAAGGGGAGGACAGAGAGAGAGGATGGGAGGTCCATAGGATCCCTCTCTGCAACAAGGACAGATGCTAAGGAAAGGTCAGTTAATATTTTATCTAAGGAATGTATATGTAAAAGTGGCATATGTTCAACATGTGCCCTGGTTTGTGACTGGTGTCTGTGGCATGATTCCTACCAGTGGTTCATACAGTGTGTTTCATATTTCTTATGGTAAGTGGCATGTGTGCAAGTTGTCAGTGGATTCTGCACAGTATATTTCTATGTGTCTGGCTTGTGTGCAGTCCGTGCAACTGCTATAAGGCCGAGGGGTGAAAGGGCACAACGCTGAACTCCTTCTCCCAAGAAAACGCAGCATTTTCCTGCAGCCACCACTAGGGGTAGCTCAATGCAATAGATAATTTCATCTTCCAGTAAATGGTATAAATTCCTATGCAGTGAGCTCCCCCTAGTGGTGGCTGCATAAAGCCAGGTTTAAAATAGAAGGAAATCAGATTTATCAATGTATTTATGTCAGTTGTCTGGTGTAAATACATTAAGAAATAAGGTGTTCAGATTGAGAACCATGAGGTGAAGCTTGAAATTTTTAATTACTTTTTTATTTATTTCATTAAATAAAAACATAACTTTGTCATAAATATGGGGCATTGAGCTTTGCATTGCCTGGGAATGACTGCTGCACGTGTACTGGGAAATTGGATGAGACAGGGGGGCTCATACTAAGTTTTGCTATGGGGTTCAATGAGATCTGCGTATGCCCTTGGCAGCATGTATGTTTATGCATGAATTTTTCTTTTCTTTGTTTCGTTATCCCACTTATGGCATTGGACCCCAGGCCCACCTCTTAAACAGTGGCCCTTGGCTGTCAATGTCCACTCCTGGGTGGCACTCCCCAACCTCACTCTAGAGGAAGTGATATATAGAATTTACAATATCAGAATTCCAGCCGAAGGACACAAAGTGAGCAAAGTGGTACAATATATAGATGCTCTCCCTGGAAACTGTTAAACTAAAACCGCAATCCTATTTGCTACAGAAAAGCTTTCTATTTGAAAGTAATGGAATTTTGTATGGGACACTGACATTGACAAATGCCTTTCTCTGTTTGTAGGTAATACTAATTGAATTCATACAAATTACTAGAGTCCAGCTATCAGCATTTATATCCCTGTTATCAGCTGAGGTACCAGGACCAGCTGCCTAATTCTGGAAAGCAGTTGGGTTCTATTGTTACGGTTTGACATCCCTGTCTCCATACGATACAGCAATGAGGAATGCGGAATAACCCATTGGATTATTCATACAAAAAAACAGTTCTTCCCTGACAATATTTTATTTCCTTTGTGGTTGGAATATTTTATGCGCAAAGACATTACATAATTGGCGCCAATATATAGATGTGACATAATTTTTATATGCGTTTATGTATCGACTTATTTTCCAGATCATAAAGGGCCAATTTAGAATACAGGCCTCTGGATTAAAAGGATTAAACTAAATAATGGCCTTACTTATCTGACGTCCTAAATCCATTACAGATTATAGACGAAGCAAAACAATCTAATAAAATTGGAAAGCCATGTGTGAAATGGAGTAGAATAGGTGATATGAGATGGTTGTGAATCTGTGCAGAAAATAGGTTATAGAATATCATTTATCAATATAATATAAAAGTAAAAAAATAATAATAATACAATATTTATTTTTATTTTGTATCATAGTCAGCAGCTTTTTACCATCAGAGTTGGTATGCACAAAGTCACACGTTACTAGTTAAGAAGCTAGTTAACAATTCAGACAGTAAGTGAGGGTTCTGTGAGCTTGTAATTTATGAGGAAACAAGGATAAAACAGATAAAACAAAAGGTAAAAGTACTTGTTTTGTGTAAAGATCCAGCCATCTTCTCTACAGAATGGGACAGTACACATACAAGGGCTTTCCGGTTTGCACCAATATCCTTTGGAATAATCTTATTATGAAGGTAGCTGTAATTTTGTAATGTATTTCTTTTACCTTTATTGTTCCTATCTCACATTCTGGGCTGTGGTCACATGACCATGTCCATGCAGCTTTTTCTATTTCCTGTAATGCTATGTCCATGGGCGGGGCAGTGATAGGGGAGTATCTATGTAACTAGATGTATGGGAGGAGCTGTAAATTAATTTGACGGTGTTAGGAGTGGTGCTGGATTGAGAAGAGCAAAAAAAAATCATACCTCATCCATTTAAGTGCGAAGAGGCCGCCGTGGACATCTTAAATGTAGATCCTGCACAAAATCTCTGCGTCATAGTCACCTCACATGAGATTTTGCGTGGGGTCTTTAATCAAGATGTTTTATTTATTTATTTATTTATTTATTTAAACTAATTAATCGCGGCATCTGAGGGTTCAATTATTAAGGGTGCCCGTTACTTACAAAGAAATGCGCTTTGTGACGAAGTAATTCGTCATGAAGCAAATTTCTTCGTGAAATTATAATGATTCTTTTGGTTAAAAAAACAAACAAAAAATTATATATAGAAAGGCTTCATGTCGCGTCACATCTGAGTGAATAAAACATCCTCCTTTTTCTATTACCAATTAGAGTGCTGCTCTTCTTTTTCTTTTTTTATATCTTGGGTTAGCTTATCCCATTTGAGCTAGCACCCATCTTTCTTCTTGGGTTGGTGTCGCCAGTCATTATATAGCGGAAAAAAGAACGGCACTCCAAAAAATCTATCAATTCCTTCATTTATTCACCCATATATATGTATGTATGTGTGTATGTTCCACGATGACTGAAAACCGCAACCATCGATTTCAACGAAACTCGGTATACACATCCCTTGCTGCCTGGAAAGAAATCTTGTTGGGGTCTTGGCTCTCTAGGACGTACCGTTCCTGACATATTCCCAAAAAATGACCTGCATTAGCCAATATAAGCCTGCATGTCTTTCTCTTCATATCCCAACTGCCATACACACGGTCACATGTCCCTTATCAGCCAATAGAAGCTCACAGGCCCTTAGTCTCCACATACCCACAGTTTTATTCCAGGTTTCCATAACAACCCAGCCATTTTTCTTCTCTCCTGCAGGTCAGCTTTAGGCTCGGGTTGCACGACAAATAGGGCACAACTACTCTGCTACATGGCTCCATCTTGGATGGATTTTTTGCGACCGATGTGTCGCAGTCGCAGCATGTCGCAGTGCAACACCATAGCCTAACATTGTAAAAATTGTTGCGCAACATTGATACGACAAAATGTCACGTGACACATGTCGTCATGTAGCCCTAACCTTAAAGGGGCAGGGTGCTGTGAAGGTGAATGTTAAGGGGGCAGCAGCCACTATTAAAGGGGCCGGGCGCTGTGGAGGACACTGTTAAGTTGGCAGGGGCCGCAATTAAAGTAGAGGTCACTTTTAAGGGTCAGGCCGCTGTGGAGGTCATTGTTAAAGGGGCGGGCACTGTGCAGTTCACTGTTAAAGGCACGGACACTGTGTAGGTCACTGTTAAAGGGGCGTTCACTGTGGAGGTCACTGTTAACCCCTTAAGGACACGGCCTTATTTCACCTTAAGGACCAGGCCATTTTTTCAAAATCTGACTAGTGTCACTTTATGTGGTGATAACTTTAAAACGCTTTTACTTATCCAAGCCATTCTGAGATTGTTTTTTCGTCACATATTGTATTTAATGACAGTGGCAAAATAAAGTCGAAAAATTTCATTTTTATTTATAAAAAAATACCAAATTTACCCAAAATTTTAAAAAATTTGCAATTTTCCAAGTTTCAATTTCTCTACTTCTAGAATACATAGTAATACTGCCAAAGTTATTGATTTACATTCCCCATATGTCTACTTCATGTATCGATCATTTTGGGAATGCCATTTCATTTTTTGGGGACATTACAAGGCTTAGAAGTTTAGAAGCAAATCTTGACATTTTTCAGAAATTTTCAAAAACCCACTTTTTAGGGACCAGTTCAGGTCTGAAGTCACTTTGCGAGGCTTACATAATAGAAACCACCCAAAAATGACTCCATTCTAGAAACTACACCCCTGAAGGTACTCAAAACTGATTTTACAAACGTCATTAACCCTTTAGGTTTTCCACAAGAGTTAATGGCAAATAAAGATAAAATTTCTGAATTTCGATTTTTTGGAAAATTTTCCATTTTAATCCATTTTTTCCAGTAACAAAGCAAGGGTTAACAGCCAAACAAAACTCAATATTTATTGCCCCGATTCTGTAGTTTGCAGAAACACCCCATATGTGGTCCTAAAATACTGAATGGCCAAACGGCAGGGTGCAGAAGGGAAAGGAACGCCATATGGGTTTTGGAAGGCGGATTTTGCTGGACTGGATTTTTGACACCATGTCCCATTTGAAGCCCCCCGATGCACCCCTAGAGTAGAATCTCCATAAAAGTGACTCCATCTAAGAAACTACACCCCTCAAGGTATTCAAAACTGATTTTACAAACTTTGTTAACCCTTTAGGTGTTCCACAAGAGTTATTGGCAAATGGAGATAAAATTTCTGAATTTCAAATTTTTGTTACCTTGCCTCAAAAAAAGTGTAATATAGAGCAACCAAAAATCATATTTACCCTAAAATAGTACCAACAAAACTGACACCTTATCCCGTAGTTTCCAAAATGGGGTCATTTTTTTTGAGTTTCTACTGTAGGGGTGCATCGGGGGGGCTTCAAATGGGACATAGTCTCAAAAAAACCAGTCCAGCAAAATCCGCCTTCCAAAAATCATATGGCGTTCCCTTCCTTCTGTGCCCTGCCGTTTGGCCATACAGCAGTTTACAACCACATATGGGGTGTTTCTGTAAACTACAGAATCGGGGCAATAAATATTGAGTTTTGTTTGGCTGTTAACCCTTGCTTTGTTACTGGAAAAATGGATTAAAATGGATAATTTGCAAAAAAAATAGCTGTTTTGGGACAGTTTTGTATTTTTTGTTATTTACATCGTTGAACTGACAGGTTAGATTGTGTGCTATTTCTATAGAGCAGGTTGTTACTGACGCGACAATACCAAATATGATTACTTTTTGGGGTTTTTTGTTTCAGTTTTACATAATAAAGCATTTTTGAAAAATATGATTTTTTAGTGTCTCCACATTCTGAAAGCCATAGTTTTTTTTTTTTTTTTTTTGTGATTGTCCTATGTAGGGGCTCATTTTTTGCAGGATGAGATGGCGGTTTGAATGGTACAAATCTTGGGGTGCATATGACTTTTTGATCACTTGCTATTACACTTTTTGTGATGTAAGGTGACAAAAAAATTACTTTTTTTACAACGTTTTTATTTTTTATGTTTACAGCGTTCACCTGAGGGGTTAGGTCATGTTATATTTTTATAGAGCAGGTCGTTACGAACGCGACGATACCGAATATGTATACTTTTTTCTATTTATTTTGGTTTTACACAATAATATCCTTTTTGAAACAAAAAAAAACATGTTTTAGTGTCTCCATAGTCTGAGAGCCATATTTTTTTCAGTTTTTAGGAGATTGTCTCAGGTTGGGTATAATTTTTGCGGGATGAGATGGCGGTTAGATTGGCACTATTTGGGGGGTCATATGACTTTTTGATCGCTTGCTATTACACTTTTTGTAATTACACTTTAGAGCAGATTCTTACGGACGTGGAGATACCCAATATGTCTACTTTTTTAAAAAATTTTTACATTTAACACTAAAAAGCATTTTTGAAACAAAAAAAAATCATGTTTTAGTCTGAGAGGCATAGTTTTTTTATTTTTTGGGCAATTGTTTTATGAAGGGGCTCATTTTTTGCAGGATGAGATGGCGGTTAGATTGGTACTATTTTGGGAGGCATACGCCTTTTTGATCGCTTTGTATTACACTTTTAGTGATGTAAGGTGCCAAAAAATGGCTTATTTACACCATTTTTGTTTTTTTTTTATGGCGTTCACGTGAGGGGTTCAGTCATGTGATATTTTTATAGAGCTGTTTTTACAGACGCGGCGATACCTAATATGTGTAGTGTATTTTATTTTTTTACTTTTTATTCAGTGATTTGTGTTTTACTTTTTTTCACTTTTTTCACTTTTTACATTTTTTTGGACCCAGACCCACTTAGTTCTTGTAGATCCAGTGGATCTGATGTCTATATAATACAGAACAGTACACTATATAGTGTACTGCACTGTATTTTTACTTTTCACAGTCTGGTCAGACTTCTGCCTTTAGCAGAAGTCTGACCAGAGTTACTATACCATGGCAAGCAGGACGCTTCTGAAAGCGTCTTGCTGCCATGGTAACCATCACCCACTGCCATTAGAGAGCAGTGGGTGATGGATGGGGAGGGAGGGGAGCTCCCTCCCTCTGCGATCCCATCCTGGCGGGGGGCGGCATAGGCACAGCAGCCCCCCGATGGGAGAGGGAGGGAGCTCCCTCCCTGTTAACACCTTCCATACCGCGGTCCATCCAGACCGCGGTAAGGAAGGGGTTAAACGGCTGGCATCTGCAGCACAGATGCCAGCCGTTTTTCTATCAGAGTGCCAGCAATGTGCTGGCACTCTGATAGAACCACTAGACACCAGGAAATTATTACAAGCCTCCCGCACCGCCTCCCGCCTCCGCAACCACCCCCCCTGCACCCCCGCCACCATAGCAAGATTGGGGGCTGCAGGGGGGGTTAAAATAAATATCTTTGCCGCAACTAACTCTCTGATCCCGGAGATAGCTAAAACCGCTGCAAACCGCAGGTCTGAATTGACCTGCGGTTTGCAGCGATCGCCGATACGGGGGGGTCACATGACCTCCCTTGGCATTAGAACATGGTTCCTGCTGATCTACATCAGCAGGAACCATGTTGCTACCGCGCCCAGATCGGGCACAGTAGCAGTTTAAACACAGGGCGTACATGTACGCCCTGTGTCCTTAAGGACTCGGACATTAGGGCGTACCTGTACGCCCTGTGTCCTTAAGAGGTTAAGGGGGCATGCCGCTTTGAAGGTCAGTGTTAAAGGGACGGGCACTGTGGAGGTCAGTGTTAAAGGGGTGGCCACTGTGGAGGTCACTTTTAAAGGGACAGGCACTGTGGAGGTCACTGTTAAAGGTGTGGGCACTGTTGAGATCACTGTTAAAGGGGCCAGTACTGTGTAGGTCATTATTAAAGGGGCGGGGTACTGTGGGGGGGTCAGTGTTAAGGTGTGAGGGGCTGTGGAGTTCACTGTTAAAGGGGCAGGTTGCTGTAGAGGTTACTGTTACGGGGGATACTGTGGATATCTTTTAAGAACACACACAAACATTAAGATTAAATACACCCATGCGAAGCCAGGTTCTTCTGCTAGTATATATATATACTCAGCTCCTCCTACTCTGTAATATGCTGCCTTCTACTCAGTCAGACACCATGTTTAACATGACAGCATGATAGGTTCTCTTTATTGTCACCATGTAGCCCTGTGTATCTGCATGGTTCTAAGAGGTGCTGTATGGCAGTAATCATTTACACATTGCATGAATGCATTCATAGGGGCACTAAATGACACTATATATTAGCACAGCATGCACCGTTGCATCTGGGCACTGTGTGGCAATCACTTTGAGGTAATGTATGGAACGATTATTCTGGTTTGTGTGGCACTGCCTGTTTGACACCATTTATTTATAATCAGACTTTCATTTCGCATAAAGCCCCATGTTGCATAAATGCTGCAGATTTTCTGAAAAAGAACTGCATGCAGATAATTCCAAGATTTCAGTACAAGCAAAGTGGATGAGATTTCATAAATCACATCCACACATTGTGGAAAAAAAAACCTGCAGCATAAACCGACTTGCATGCAGTATTTCAATCCACAGAATATCAATTTATAATGTGGATTTTACCTGCAGATTTGCAATACAAATGTTTTAAGTAGCTAAGGACCCTCTGCAATTTCTTTAGTAATGTGGCCCAAAACAAGCCTATTTCAGGTGGGTTTTTCTAAAGTGGATTTCAGAGAAACCTATTGCTGAATTTCTATGACAGAAATTGTGCAGTGGACTATTTATTGCAATATAAGCAGGATGCTGGAGCTTGCATCTGGATATGGATTCCTAGGAGACATTGGGCAGAGCTGCGAGAGCTTTTGCAAGACTCTGCTAATCAACTACAATGCAAAATTAAAGTTTATACCAAGTAATGTAACATACAACTTTCCATTTATAACCTTTTCTATTATTGGAGTAAAACGTATGTATGGAGAGGTAAAGAAAAGCCTTGGCAGATGTTTGGCCAACTGTGCTTTAATCTAGTGAAATCAACTAAAATAGTCATTTTAGTTGAAAATAGTCAACACATTTTTCATAACTCAATAGTATAGGCACAAATAAGGAACTTTATTATATATCTTATCAAAGAAAACTCCCAAGTCCTTCTAAGCTAACATTTTCTGCTAAATCCATCCTGAAACACAAGGCAGACAGCAAGCTTACTGAAAGATTAGATGACATTCACCCCTTAAAGGTCTATGGAAAAGTAAGGGGGAAGGGCAGAGAGGAGGGATGGGTGTGCAAAAGGATACACACACATACTACCCATAGAAGTCTATGGAGAATGGAGGAGGGGTGAGGAAGTGAAGAGAGAAACAGATACATGATGCCCATTAACTTTTATGGAGAAGGGAAGGAGGAGAAAGAGATACACATGCTGCCAATAGAAGTCTTTGAAAAATGGAAGGGGATGAAGGAGGGGGGAGGTGCAGAAAGAGACACACATAAGCTATCCAAACAAGTCAGTGGAGAAGGGAGGAGGGATGGAGGAAGTGTAGAGAGAAACAAACACACATCTATGGCGAAGGGAAGGGAAAGGTGGAGGGAGGAGATGCAGAAAGAGACATACACACATGTAGTTCATAGAAGTCAATGGAGAAGGGAAAGAGAAGGGAGGAGATGCAAAGAGATAGCCAGGTACACAAATACTGCCCATAGAAGTCTAAGGAGGGAGGAGAACTGAGCTACTAGAGGGAGAAATAGACATTTTCTCTGATAAGATTTATTACATTTCTTCTATTCACATACATTATTCATTTATACAAAGTTTGTTGAAAGGTTAGTGACCTTTTAACATTCACACATACTTCTGATGGTAGCCATGAAATTATCTCATTCTGCATATAGCCATGGTGGAGTTTGAATAAGAGTTTCATAACAAGCAAAGTTCTGCTGCAACATGCATTAAAATGAAATAATACAGTCTATTTATGATCCTCATCAAAATTATTTCATTGACAGGATTTCATTTGACATATCTACAAATAAGATGGATAAGATAAAGTGTTTGTTTTTTTTCCTCTTCGTTGGTTTTGTGTTGTTCTTTAGAAGTATATATGTGTAAAACCAATACTATAACTTAAACACCTGTCATTATTATTGTTAATAGCAAATTCTAAAGCCTTGGAAGCATTAATAGATCAACATTTCATTTGCTAAACAGCAGGTGTTTTGAGTTCAGTGAACATTATCTATTCATGTTTTCTAATTAACTTCTTTTTGACGCTGCTTGAAAATCTGCAAACTAATTACAGTAATTAAATAATCAAGATTTTTCGAGGTGAATTCAAGCCAAAACTATCAGCTGCATTAAAGTCATTAGGACATCTGAATGTTTTTTTTTTCTATCCCTCTAATAAAGTTTATGTCAGTTTAAAAAAATGGAGAAAAGTTACAAGGCACCATAATTTTACATCTAAAAAAAAAGTCATAGTGGTGCCAATTGTGACAAATACTACAAATCTGGCTTTGTTACGATATAAACTTTAATAAATTATAAAATCATATATATCATAGATTTAATTCAGCACCCAATGGTCAAGAAATCATGATGATCCAGAAAAGAACAAACAAATCTAGACAGAAAATTATATGTCAGCCATGAGACATCTTATAAGACTTTGTCACCCAGGGGTAGAGTTTACAAGCATATAGAAATGATATGATATTGATGATCCCAGGCAGGCTCTTTACTTGCCTTTGATTGTAATCAGTAGGCCCCAGTTAATAGTTAAACCCTAAAACAGCACACCCTCTAGAATTGAAAGAGTTAATCCTTGCTGATCTAGGGTTTAAAGTGTTCTTAGGGTCACTATTATTTTGTTTTATTATTAACTCCATAGGATATTTTTAAAGGGATTCTCTGGGTCTTAAAGACTTCCTCTACTTTCACACTATTTTATTTAATAGAGAAGTGTGTAACAAGCTAATTTTTAAATCACCTTATAAAAAAAAATTCTGCATCCACCTGAAAAAAAAAAAAACAACAACTAAAAACTGTAAAGTCATGGACACTAGAGGTCTCACTTCCACCTACGTTTAGGTTCACTGGTTTTTTGTCAGGCAAGATCCATCCCTAATAACATAAATAAAGAATATTCGCGATCAACACTAAGGGGTAGGCAACTTTCCTATTGGTTGCTAGGGATTTTGCTAAGTGCCGATATTCGCAATAAATTCGCGATTAGAATATTCGCGGTCAACACTATTTGAGAATAGGAATATAGAGCACTATATTCTAAATATTCGCAATTCAAATTCGCAATTCGAATATTCACACTCCACACTACCGACCAAGTGAAGTGATAACTTGGATGCAGTTTTTGTTATGCTGTGTACCAGAAAATAAACTGCTTGGACTTTTTAACCTGCCATCTCTGTTGAAGTCTGTTATTGCCCTCCCCACAATGAGTACAGATTCCGACACCCTGTTAAGGCATACAGATGTAGTAGAGTTAACACATAACAACTAGATGTGTCAATTAAACTAGTTGTTAAGCCAATATCTTCAATTGCTTTTCAATGGCTTTTGTTTCAGGATATCACGATGAGTTAAGAAATTTGAGTTAAGCGTTTGTGTGTTAACTATGTAATTTAGGTTACCATATGCACAAGCTGCAATGTAACAGTACATTGGACCCTATTAACCCAGTCAGTGTTTGGTCAGTAAATTCATTCAGTGATTGTGAGCCAAAAGCTGGTGAAGGTCAATAATGCAGACAAAGTTGAAATCTTTTCATTATATCTTATACCGTGTAGGTTCCATTCTTGGTTTTGGCTCACAATCACTGATGCAAAACACTGACCAAACACTGACTATATGAATAAGGGCTCATGCACACAAACATATTTTCTTTCCATGTCTGTTCCGTTTTTTTAGGGGACTGTATGCGGAACCATACATTTCAATGGGTCCGCAAAAAAACGGAAGTTACTCCGTGTTCATTCTGTTTCCATATGTCCGTATTTCCGTTCCACAAAAAAAAAATAGAAAATGTCTTATTATTATCAGCATTATGGACAAGGATAGTACTGTTCTATTAGGGTCCAGCTGTTCCGTTCTGCAAAATGCGAAATGCAGACGGACGTCATCCATATTTTTTGCGGATCTGTTTTTTTCAGACCGCTAAATACATACGGTCGTGTGCATGAGCCCTAAGGCCTTACAGTTGCAGAAAGTAACTAACTAAGAAATGGTAGGACCAACCTCAAAACCAGTTGTGATATATTTTTTGGAATTGCTAATTGTGATGACGCTTTTGGATCCTGCTTTTTGTTAGAGAATGGGATTTAAATAGTAATACATTTAGTAATTTTATCATATACTCTAAAGTCAATACCCAGCATTTTTTTTAAACCCCCAGAAGAGGAAGTAATTCTACTGCCAGCAGCCCTACTTTAAGTCTTCTATCATTATATAACACCTATTTTCCACCATGCCCTAAGCAGGCGTTGTGCAAACTCTGTAATATATTTGACTTCGCGACACCAATCTCTTCAAAACAGCGAAACAGAGATGTCCAACCGAAGAAAAAACGATTGAGCTTCACAATAATTTGGGGAATAATGTTCCAGCACTCACTTGCCATTTGCAGCTTACGCTTTTGTGACAACACAGCAGAGAGATATGGCGGCTTAATGGGAAGAAAGAAGACATGACAGAATAAAGACACAATTTCACTGTTCTGAGAAACCAAAAGACTGAATGTTCAGAACATGAGGAGAACACTGTGGTTAAAAAAAAAAAAAATCATCCAAATTTATCCTATTAACTGAATCCTGACAGTAGAAAAGGAGATGCTGGGAGCCGGCAGGGGACGGAAAGAACTGGCCCAAGCTGTACTTTATTTCTTTCCAGGCATATTATCAACATGATCGAAAATGAAACAATACAATTTTTGTAGACACTACCAAAACTCATGCTTACTCATTATCTCCAAGGAAGAATTAGCCTGTTTTACCCTTTCACTTGCAAAACAAAAACCATCTGCTTTGGAAGATCTTATAATTCTTGAAGTCAGGATCTGTGGTTAAAGCTATAATTGAATGTTGTAGACAAACAGATTGATCTGTGTATAGTTTATGCTTCACAAACAAAGACAAATCCAATTGACCAGATCTGTATCTACATGACCCATGAACATAACCAAGCCCCTGTAAATCTCTGAGATGTTTCACTCCTTACATCCTTGTAATAATGTACGATGCCAGTTGTACTTTAGAATATGGATGCAAATCAGCTCTCTTTCCAAAAAAGCAGCAGTTGGTAGCTATAGTAGCTTTACTATGGTAGAAAAGTTTAACCATTTTGCAGACCTTGAGACATGACCCCTATAGGGCAGGTATAATTCTACCTGGTCGCACCACAGGCACAAGTTTCTTTTCTTTTTTGGAAAGGAAGGTAATTTGCATACCTTCTTCCCAGAGGTACAGTGTATGACTATAAGATTCCTCACACCTTCTAGGCACTCTCCACAAAGAAAAATAGCATCTCCGCCCCCATTTAAAGGGGTTCTCCATGAATTAAAAAAATTAAAATACTTAAATATTATTTGATAATTAATATATACACAAATACCTTTTATTAGTTATAATGGCTTGTTTTGTCTAGGGAGCAATCATTAGGAGAAATAAAATGGCCGCCATCCTATCAGTACACACAAAACCTGCCCACATCCTCCTCTCTGCTCTGCTTGTCAGGAATCATGATTCTGAATACAGGTGAATCTCTGTGGGAATGGAGATGATGAGGAGACATGAGAGGAGGTGGGGATGTGGATAATAACAGCAGCACTAGTTTGCAGTCTCCATTACCACAGCCCCACATTACCACAGCCTGTCCTGGCTGTCCTCTCTGTACTTCTTGTCTCCTCATGAACTAAATTCCCCAGAGATTCTACTAAAGTTTTTATCATCAGTAATCAGGATCATAATCCCTGACAAGTAGAAAGGAGGATGATGGAGTTCTTTATCTCTGTGTTGTAAAGTAACTTGTCGTTATGTGTGATCAGGACAGGTTTTGTGTGAACTAATGGGACAGCGGCCATTTTGTTTCCCCTGGTGATTGCTCTCCAGACAAAAAGAGCCAATATTTGGGAATATATTTATAAGAAAGTAATATTTAAGTATTTTTATTTTCCTAATTCCCAGAGAACCCCTTTAAGCCAGTTCTCTTTGCTCTGCACTGATGAGGGGAAATCACCCCAAACAGCTGTCTGTAGATGAGGGTCAAAAGGTCAAATATTGACTTAGGGCTCTTTCACACCTGCATATTTATTTTCCTCTATGCCAGAAAAATCTTGATCAGGATTATCCCAATGCATTCTGAATGGAGAGAAATCCCTTCAGGATGCATCAGGATGTCTTCAATTCAGGACCGGAATGTTTTTTGGCCAGAGAAAATACCGCAGCATGCTGCGCTTTTTGCTCCGGCCAAAAATCCTGAACACTTGCCGCAAGGCCGGATCCGGAAATAATGCCCATTGAAAGGCATTAATCCGGATCCGGCCTTAAACTAAACGTTTAGCTTTTTCTGAATGGTTACCATGGCAGCCAGGACGTTAAAGTCCTGGTTGCCATGGTAAAGTGTAGTGGGGAGCGGGGGAGCAGTATACTTACCGCCCGTGCGGCTCCCGGGGCGCTCCAGAGTGACGTCAGGGCGCCACACGCGCATGGATCACGGGAGCCGCACGGGCGGTAAGTATACTGCTCCCCCGCTCTCCACTACTACTATGGTAACCAGGACTTTAATAGCGTCCTGGCTTCCATAGTAACACTGAAAGCATTTTGAAGACTGATCAGTCTTCAAATGCTTTCAGTTCACTTGCGTTGTTACGGATCCGGCGGGCACTTCTGGCGACGGAAGTGCACGCCGGATCCTAACAACGCAAGTGTGAAAGAGGCCTTACAGTATAGGACAGGATATTTCAGCTGGTGGCAAAAGAGGCTAAGCTTTTTTAGTTTTTTTGTCAAGAATGCATTGCATGGCCTATAAGACCCCCCATGCCTACTATGCACTCTCCATGAGGAGAAATAGGTAATAGTAGCCATGAGATTTAGATTTTAGGCACATAAAGAAAGTTTAGCCCAAATAAATCAATTTGTATGTTGAAATATATGCTTGGTATACAAAAGTATGCTTCTTATATAGATCCATAGAAATCTATTGATTTGACTGATTTTGCAATTTTTTTTATACTAACACTAAAAGAAATACCTAATGTTGATTAAAAAACAACAGGAATTACATCACTTCGTTAAAGGGGTTTTATTTGAAATTTCCAATATGCTATTTATCAGCATACAATGGAGCATACTATCATATAATGACATATGAAATGCTATAATGGGCCACTGTTTACCTCAGCATGGACCAAAAACCTACCTGCCTCCCATGGGTACCATTGGTGAAAAGAATGTGGTATCAATGGCGTTTAATATTGTGGCATGATATTCCCACATGTTAACCTCCCTGGCTCTGCCATTTAGTGTGCAAATGCTCAGAGCACTCATTCTGCTGCCTCTTAAGGACACTAATAAGGGTGGGGGTGAGGGTGAGGGGAAGAATCATATGAACATGGCCATCTTGAAAGCTATGGATGCAGCTGTCTGTTTACACATGGTACCCATAGGCAGCAAGGTTAATCAATGAGACATTTCAGCGGTTTATAACACATTGCACATCAGCGTATGCCCTTTCAGGTATTTAAGCAGAAGACAGACAACACTTTTTTTTAAAGAAAAGATTTAAATTTAGTAAAGCAGATTATTTGGCTGTTATCAATTCTCATTTGGTTTGCCAATTATCCCAGCAACATCAAGACTGTTGGAAAACTATGCCTTCTGGAGGAAGTATACCTACATGGAGTATGCATGCTTCTACTGGTAAAGCTAGCCTACTAGAGGTAGTGTATGGGCATATACTACATTCTGGTATCAACATTTCCCTGCTGTGTGACTAAGAGACAATGAGTGACCACTCTTGGAGCTGTAGACATGTTCTTAATCTAATTTGCAGACACACTACATATATAAAGAAGTGGACTCTTCCACTGTGGGTTCATAGATTGTTGCTCCTGCTTTTATATTGTTTTATGGGCTACCTTCATGTGACAGTAAACCTTTGCTCTATTCTTTCTTGTTATAAAACAATTGAATTCTGCCTATGTAGAAACCTGACAGTAAAATATTGGACTGTGCTATACTGTGCTCTGGATTGTATGGTGTATAAAGAAATAGTCAATTACCTGTGTATTCCAGATGGAACCCAGCTGCAGAAACACTGATGTCTGATTGAAAATTTAAGTAAAGATTGTTTGATGTGCTGTTTAGAAGATGAGGTATGGTGGTTCCTGGGAAGAAAAAAAAAAATGCAGGAGCATATTAGCATATTGTGCGCAACTATGTTTTTACACTATTAATGGGTTCTCTTTCAATTTATGTAAAATATATGCCCATTTTCTAGTTGTTATGAATGAAATCAGCTGTGGTCAGTCCCATCCTCTTTGCTATTAGGTGTAAGAACCTATGCTGGTCTCCTTAGGGAGGAAGAGCTGGGAATTGAACCAAATGTAAAAGAAAGGGGAAAAGCAGGAACCAAACCCCAGTTTTTTAATCTAGGTGGCAAAACCCAGAACTGGGGGCCAGCTCTACAGAAATAATAGAGCTCTATACTCAACTATCTACGGCAGTCCCATAGAGAATGAATAGAGTGGCAGGGAGCATGTCTGTCCTATTGCTCCATCAGGACAGAGGAATGGGAGCCTATTCTTGGGATAGGTGAGGATCCCGTAATCGGACCCCCAGAGATCCTTTAGTTTTTAATAACTTGAAAACTTAGCACAATCACTTTAATATTGCATACAATGAGGTGGGAAGCTGGAAAAATTTGTAAATGGACTGGAATTAGAAAAAAAAACAAAAAAAAAAAATAATTTCCACCATTATTTTAGGGGTCTTGTTTTTATAGCTTGCACTAAATAAGGCATTGTCTTTGTTCAGAGCATCTGTACAATTAAAGCAATACAACATTTTGTGCAGTTTTTTCTTTATAGTACTTAAAAAAAAAGGCTCAATATTTGCAGGGTGATCTGGAGTTATTATGCATGCCATTTTGCAGTATTTTTTCTTCAGTTCTTTTGGGGAAATTAATCAATCACAAAAACAGCAATTTGGCCATTTATATTTTTTTGTGCTACAATGTTTACTGTATGGGTTACATTCTTTTGTGTTTCAATAATTTGGACATTTATTTGTTATTGTCTATTTAATATGTCAATTGGGGAAATAGGGTGATTTGAATTTGTAATTTTTTTTAATGGTTTCTACTAGTGTTTAGCGAGCATGTTTGGCCAAACACCAGTTCGGTTTGATTATCGCTATGCTCGACACATCGCGAGTTTGGCCGAACACCGCGTGTGCTCGAGTCAGTGTATTAAATTAGAATTAATCCTCTATTTCTGAAAAGTTTATGCCGGGATTTGTGTAGTTTATGTAGTTAGTTACTATATCAGAAAGAGAAACTACTAAGAGGTTTTTATGGCACAGTTTAGCATTCAACTTTATAGCTGAGTGGATAAGGTCCTTGTCTCAAATGTACAAGGTTATGAGTTCAAATCCCAGCAGAAACTTTTCAGAAATAGAGTATGACTGGTTTAACCCCTTAAGGACATGGCCATATTTCACCTTAAGGACTAGGCCGTTTTTTGCAAATCTGACCAGTGTCACTTTATGTGCGAATAATTTTAAAACGCTTTTTACTTATCCAGGCCATTCTGAGGTTGTTTATTCGTCACATATTGTACTTCATGACACTGGTAAAATGGAGTCCAAAAAATTCATTTTTAATTATAAAAAATACCAAATTTGTCGAACATTTGAAAAAATTAGCAAATTTCCAAGTTTCAATTTTTCTACTTTTATAGTACATAGTAATACCTCCAAAAATAGTTATTAATTTACATTCCCCATATGTGTACTTCATGTTTGGATCATTTTGGGAATGCTTTTATATTTTTTAGGGACGTTACAAGACTTACAATTTTAGAAGCAACTCTTTAAAATTGTAAGAAATTTTCCAAAACCCACTTTTTAAGGACCAGTTCAGGTCTTAAGTCACTTTGTGAGGCTTACATTATAAAATCACCCAAAAATGACCCCATTCTAGAAACTACACCCCTCAAGGTATTCAAAACTGATTTTACAAACATTGTTAACCCTTTAGGTGTTCCACAAGAGTTAATGGCAAATGGAGATACAATTTCAGAATTTAAGAGCAAGGGTTAACAGCCAAACAAAACTCAATATTTATTGCCCTGATTCTGTAGTTTGCAGAAACACCCCATATGTTGACATAAACTACTGTATGGCCAAACGGCAAGGCATAGAAGCAAGGGAACGCCATATGGTTTTTGGAAGGCAGATTTTGCTGGACTGGTTTTTAGACACCATGTCCCATTTGAAGACCCCCTGATGCAACCCTACAGTAGATACTCCAAAAAAGTGACCCCATTTTAGAAACCACAGGATAAGGTGGCAGTTCTGTTGGTACTATTTTTGGGTAAATTTGATTTTTGGTTGCTTTATATTACACTTTTTTTAGGCAAGGTAACAAAAAGTGCCAATAACTCTTGTGGAACACCTAAAGGGTTAACAAAGTTTGTAAAATCAGTTTTGAATACTTTGAGGGGTGTAGTTTCTTAGATGGAGTCACTTTTTTGGAGTTTCTACTCTAGGGGTGCATCAGGAGGGCTTTAAATGGGACATGGTGTCAAAAAACCAGTCCAGCAAAATCTGCCTTCCAAAAACCATTTGGCGTTCTATTATTTCTGCGCCCTGCCGTGTGGAAATACAGCAGTTTACGACCACATATGGGGTGTTTCTGCAAACTGCAGAATCAGGGCAATAAATATTGAGTTTTGTTTGGCTGTTAACCCTTGCTTTCTTACTGGAAAAACTGATTAAAATTGAAAATTTGCAAAAAGAAAATCTGTTTTGGGACCTTTTTTATTTTTTGTTATTTACATTGTTGATCTGATTGGTTAGATTGTGTGCAATTTCTATAGAGCAGTTTGTTACGGATGCGACAATTCCAAATTTGACAACTTTTTGGGGGGTTTAGTTTCAGTTTTAGCATTTTTGAAAAAACATATTTTTTAGTGTCTCTACATTCTGAAAGCCAATTTTTGCGGGATGAGATGTCGGTTTGATTGGCACTATCATTGGGTGCATATGACATTTTGGTCGCTTGCTATTACTCTTTTTGTGATGTAAGGTGACAAAAATGGCGTTTGACACCATATTTATATTATTTATTTTTGCTGTGTTCATCTGAGGGGTTAGGTCATGTGTTATTTTTATAGAGCAGGTTGTTACGGACGCGGCAATACCTAATATATATATATATATATATATATATATATATACTTTTTATTTATTTATTTATTTAAGTTTTACACAATAATACAGTTTTTGAAACAAAAAAAAAATCATGTTTTAATGTCTCCATAGTCTGAGAGCCATATTGTTTTATATTTTTGGGCAATTGTCCTATGTAATAGCTCATTTTTTGCGGGATGAGATGACAGTTTGATTGACACTATTTTGGGAGGCATATAAGTTTTTGATCGCTTGCAATTACACTTTTTGTGATGTGAGGTGACAAAAATGTTTTTTTTTTACACGTTTTTTTTTATTTTTTTTACGGTATTTACCTGAGGGGTTATCTCAAGTGATATTTTTATAGAGCAGGTTTTTACGGAAGCGGCTATACATAATATGTATACTTTTATTTTTTTTGTTTAACACAAAAACAGCATTTTAGAAAAAACAAATAAAAAATCATGTTTTAGTGTCTCCATAGTCTGAGAGCCATAATTTTTTTATTTTTTGGGGGCGACTGTCTTATATAGGGGCTTATTTTTGTGCGGGATGAGATGGTGGTTTGATTGGTACTATTTTGGGAGGCATACACCTTTATGTTCGCTTGTTATTGCACTTTTTGTAATGTAAGGTGACAAAAAATGGCTATTTTACACCATTTTATTTTCTTATGGTGTTCACCTGAGGGGTTAGGTTATGTGGTATTTACCTGAGGGGTTATCTCATGTGATATTTTTATAGAGCAGGTTTTTACGGAAGCGGCGATACATAATATGTATACTTTTATTTTTTAATTTTTTTTGTTTAACACAATAACCGCATTTTAGAAAAAACAAATAAAAAATCATGTTTTAGTGTCTCCATAGTCTGAGAGCCATAATTTTTTTATTTTTTTTTGGGCGACTGTCTTATATAGGGGCTTATTTTTTGCGGGATGAGATGGCGGTGTGATTGGTACTATTTTGGGAGGCATACACCTTTATGTTCGCTTGTTATTGCACTTTTTGTAATGTAAGGTGACAAAAAATGGCTATTTTACACCATTATTTTTTCCTATGGTGTTCACCTGAGGGGTTAGGTTATGTGATATTTTTATAGAGCAGGTTTTTACGGAAGTGGCGATACCTAATATGTGTAGTTTATTTTATTTAAAAAATTTTTATTCAGTGATAAATGTGTTATTTTTTCACTTTTTTACATTTTTTTGACCCAAACCCACTTAGTTCTTGAAGATCCAGTGGGTCCAATGTCTGTATAATACAGTACAGTACACTACATAGTGTACTGTACTGTATTTTTTACTTTACAAAGTCTGATCAGACTTCTGCCTTTAGCATAAGTCAGATCAGACTTGCCATTACCATGGCAATTAGGACGCCTGTGAAGGCGTCCTGTTGCCATGGTAACCATCACCTGCTGCCAGAACAAAGCAGCGGGTGATGGGGAGTGATCCCTTCAAGAATCAGGGGCTGCAAGGGCACAGCATCCCCCGATGGGAGAGGAAGGGAGCTCCCTCCCTGTTAACCCCTTCCATACAGTGGTCCATACGGACTGCGGCATGGACGGGGTTAAACTGCTGACATCTGCACCAGCACAGATGTCAGCAGTTTATAGCAAAGTGTAAGCAACCACTGGGCCACCAATGAATATTATAGAGGAGGATGGCGGGGGATCGCGATCCCGCCCGCCCGCCGCACCGCCCGCCTCCCGGAACCCCCCCTTCCTGCACCACCCGCCGGCACAATATAATTTCGGGCTGCAGGGGGGGGTTAAAAACTACAAACTCAGGCATTTAGAAGTTTCTAATGCCCGTGGTCACGTGGTTTGCAGCGATCGCCAATACGGGGGGGGGGGAGTCACATGACCCTCCTCGGCATTGTAACAAGGTGCCTGCTTAATGATTTCAGCAGGTACCTTGTTCCGATCACCGCCGGCTGCGCAGCGGTGATCGGTAGTACACATGACATACTGGTACGTCATGTGTCCGTAAGTAACAGGACACCATGACGTAACGGTATGTCATATGTCCTTATGAGGTTAAAGCTCGGGTTTTCCCATTGACTTCCATTGTGCTCGGGTGCTCTGTAGAGCACCCAAGCATCACAAAGTGTTCTACCAGAGCACAAAAGTACTTTGTTGCTCGATTAACACTAGTTTCTACTTTATTTTTTAACCCCTATAGGGACTTGAACATACACATTAGACTTTACACCATAGACAATGGAAAATGGGAAAATTGCTGCTTTTAATAGAAACTTAGCTAGAGTAGGCCTGGGAGCCTTCAGATGACCCCGAGGCTGTAGTAGCAACCAAATGGTTCTTGTGACCTCATTGCAGGAGGGCCAATTGGTTATCAGCATCTCAGTGGCTTATACAATGATTTTGATATGAAGATGGGGGATAACAGCAGCCACCATTTGTCCTCATATTGTGAAGGTGATTGCTACATGTAAATACAGAACTTCACCTCTATTTACCGAGCAGCCGATTGTCAGGAAGGTACGCTTCCTTCCCATCAATCAGCTGCTCCTCTCAGAATCTAAATACACCTTAATTTTGTGATCAGATTTGATGTCAATCATGGACTCTGTTGCTGGGAGTCTCCTAAGTAAAACAGCAGTAACCCTTTGACTATGGTGCCCGCTCAGCTCCTGGGTTGACTTCATCTTTAAAGACAAGGAATCTGACGTAAATGTATGGCTCATTTCAGGAAGGGAATAAAATCAAATACTAAAGTCCGTTTTTATATGCATCCTCCAATTATCAATCCTAAAATTACTATATATTATACAATGTTCATCCATTTTTTTTGTTTTATCAGCGTTATTAAAATAGGTCACAAAAAAAAAAAGAAATAGAAGCCTGTAGTGCGTGCTTACCTGAATAACTGCCAAGTCTTGGAGCATTGTTGTCACCTCCATCATAAAAATCCAACGAGTCCCAGTTATGTTCTGTAGCGAAACTGACAACCTGCACCTGGGGAATACACAGAGAGGCAGAATATTCCTGAGCTTTAAAACACTTGAAGATAAAAAAAGAACAGTATGTAAATATAACACCATGTATTACAAAAACCATAGCAATTCATAGACTTGTTATAATCATGAAACCATATCAGTATAAACTTAAGTACTATAAGATAGTGTGGGGGAGGAAGGATATGCATAAAACAGTGTAATATTAGTCCAGATTATTTGATCTAAAACTATTTTTTTACAGTATGAACTAAGAAAAGAAAATATGATACTATAGGATAATAGTATTATATGTCCTAGTATCAAAATTCTAGATGCATAACTAATCATATTCCAGTACCAGCCCTCAATGATGAGGTCACATACATAGTCAGATCACTCTTCACATAAATTAATGACAGTGACAGACAAAGTTCTGCCGTAAGAGGGCCCATGTGGCATATCGATGAACCCAAGCTGAAATTGATAGTGTAGAAGATAAATGTAAAACTCGACTACCAGTAACTACTAAGCAGAGAGTTGTATTGACACCAGGGAGATATAATCAGTAGAATGGTGCTTGTGATTTATCTGTTTCTGTTGTGTACTGTGATAGCTCAGATACATCCTATGGTATACATAATAATAAAAGTGAGATTGGAATAGAGTCAACTAACGTAATGGTTACCTTGGGAACTGCAGTAATACAGGCAGCTGGAGGACAGCAGACAAACACAAAGATGCAGAGGCACCCTGATTACATGCAAACATGCAATATATATATATTATTTTATTCTGCATTACTGCAATTTTCACTTTATTTATAAATGTGAGGTTCTTAACGCACATTTTGATCAAATTGTGTGAGCCCATGTGCCATGACAAGGCAACTTTTCTCCAATGTGTTCCTACACTATACAATTCACCTATAAAACAGGAGCTTAAAGCGTCACTAACCCTATGAAAAGCTGTACATTAATCATTAGTGCAGTGTGTGTACCTAAGGAATAACCATTATATCATGTTTTTCTGTCCTTTTAGTACTTTTCCTCTGTGCATAGTGAATGTACATTTTGCAGTTCTCTCAGACATGCTGGGTGGAGACCAGCTTCCATCCAATGCACACAGAAAGTATAAGAGAATCTAATAGGAGTCCTAACCTTTTCTTATTCAGAAGAAGCTCCAAGATCATGGAGAGCATTAAAGAGAAGTACTGACCTATATGGTTGTGAATGAAGCACTTCTACTGAGATATCACTTTCCTATTTAGCTTCAGCGGTTTCTCTTGCTGTGCCTATAAGACTTGTGTTGAGCGAAGCGAGCTTCAGATGCTTCATTCAAAGTCACTTCATTCATAACTTCAGACTAATACTGTACAGAGTTTTGTCTCCATACAGTATTAGAATGTATGGGCTCAGATGAGCCGAAGTTAGTTATTCACGAGAGGCCCATTTCTGTCTGTGATTGCTCCTAGTTGGTAGTGATCTTAAAGCTGGGCATACCTATTTAATAGCTATCTCTCCGAGCTCCCCCATACACATACAGGTTTGGCTCAGTTGAATGTGTGTTTATTCTACAAGGAGAGGAAAGTTGTCTCTATGCTTTCTTATATTTGGGGCAAAGATTATCCTATTCTTAATTGCTAACATAGAGTGGTAAGCACCGTCGTTACTGGGACACATAAACCCAGCCTCCTACCTTTCTACACCACTGTTCAGTCCAAATTACATTCTTAGCAATAGGGAGCCAGGTCATTGAATGTTTCACTGGTTATCAGAGATGAGAACCAGGGAGTACCATAGACCCCCAATAGTAACAGTTTTACCCCAGTGGTGGCTCTGAAGACTGTGAGGCAGTGACAGGCCTCATGGTTGTTAGGGGAGGTGTATGGCAGGATTTTCCATCTCTTCCCCGTCAATCAGCAGGTCTGAGGCAGCACCAGGTGCCACAATCATTGCAGGGGAGTAAAATCCCAGACTGTCAGTCGAGGGGTATGGTTGCAAACAGAGAATGGATGAGGCTCTGGATGTGTGGTTTCAGCCAGGCTTGGCTGAGAAACCATGAGGCTTGAGGCTGGGATATAGCCTGGACTGACCGTGCTACAGACTGGGGGCTGGTGGACTTCTGGCTGAGAAAGCCACACCAGAGACAGTGTGTGAACTGTGCTTTGTACAGGTGAGTCAGGGAATTATGTTATATGTTTAGGTAGAGCCCAGTTGGGCAGGTTTTCATTTTGTACCATGTTTGTTGGTGCTGGTTGTCAGCAAGAATTCTGTGACTGAGACCCCAGAGATAGAGCTAAACTCTCACAATTGGTGGAGAATACAACAGAAAGTAAAAGGCAAAGTGGTTGCTAGGGGCAAAGGCAAGAGCAGGTGCTGCTGAATACTGCTGTGCTGCAAGCAAAAGCTGTGTGGATTAAAAGGGCCAGCAGCCCTTTGAAAGAAACTGTGATGTCTGCGATGCAAAAGAAACTGTGAATGCTGAAATTTTCTCTAGAGAGTTAGAAACCTGGAGGCTGGGGTCTCTGTTTTAAAGTGGACTTGTTGCAGAATTTTTTTTTCTGGTGCCTGGGCTGTCTGTTGCTATGAGGTGGATGGAGGATCTCACCGAGCAGCTGAGGCAGGCCAATCTGGAAGCTAACCAAAGGCACCTGAAGTGGCAGCAGGAGCATGAAAAACTCCTTGAAAAAAGGAGGAGTATGAAAGACAAAGAGAACTCCTAACTAGAGTTGAGCGAACTTCTATTTTTAGTTCGGCGTCCAAAGTTCGGGTTCAAGTTATCGTAGCATGCCGTTATGGATTCCGCTACCGTGGACCATAACGGCATTTGGAATCCATAAGGGGCTGCTTCATTGAACCCGAACCTTGGACAACCCCAAGGACCTGGGGTGACGTCACCGTCATATGATCAGTGGAGGGGGCGTGGCTCAGTACTGCATCACCTGTTATCCAATCCAGTGCTGAGCCACGCCCCCTGCACTGATCACATGACGGTAACGTCACCCCAGGTCCTTAGGGTTGTCTAAGGTTCAGAAGTTCGCTCAACTCTACTTCTAACCCAAAGCATTTCCCAGGGTAACAGCTGTCCTGAGGCTTTGAGGGCACAATTGCAGTGGGCCCTGGAGAAAAAGCCTGCAAAGCTGAGGAGACAATTTGTAAAAGTCTAAAGTGTCGATGATGCAGCTGGAAAATTAAACGAAAAGGTGATGTGTGCCATTGCCTAGGGCAACTGTCGGGAAGTAAAGGAAGTGGAGAGGGGTGCGGATCTCAAGAGTTCAAGTGTTTACGGCTCAGGTGTACAGAGTCCTAGAGATGATGTGCGGAGGAGCTGTGATGCTAGGTGAAGGACGGTGACCTTGGAAGAGATGTTCCTGGCACTCCCTTATCGCCTGGCACTGCCGAACCAGTGACGTCTGTGGGTAAGACTGTTCCAGTTTTTTCTTGTGTAAAAGACAAAGTGACAGTGAGCACGGCTCTGGATACTGGGCAGGTTGCTGACCAGTGCTCTGGGGTTTCAGAAGCCGTGAACTCTGGTGTGAATCGGCAGCAGTTGCTATCTACCGAGCTGGGAGGTGTTGAGACTCCAGGACTGGAGACTGCTCCACAAATGATAGATGTGTGGGACAGTCGTGCGGATAATAAGGACTATCCGGTGGTTCTCACTGAAGGCGAGACTAAAGTGAAAACTGGAAAATTATGACCTTGGTAATGCAAAAGTGCTCATATATGAGGGAATGTTGGGCTGTGATTTCCCGTTGTTTCGTGATTTGTGGGGAAATGGAACCACTTCTGCAGTTAGTGACGAACCTCCTGCAGAACTTGTACCAACCCCTTTAAGTGATATGACCATTGAAAACAGTGGTACCAACAAGGTGTACCGACAAGTTGTAGTCAGGGGAGAAGCGCCCCCTGGAGGTAAAAATGTAAATGATGATAAAGCTTTATTTTCTTCATTAGTTATTTTTCATAAGGAACTATATGACATAATCAAAAGATTTGAATAATTGCATATAAGTAGTGTGGAGCAAAACGCAGCTCCAACTCAGTGTTTGGTGAATGTGCAGGAAAATATGGTAGGGCTAGAGGGTGTACCGCACGTACCAGAGGTGGATATGCAGTCTCCACAGTGTTTTATGGTTGATGGGAAGGTATGCCAGGTGGGGATTAGCTAATGGGTTCCCCTAGAGGTTAGGATTAATAATGGCATGAGCAGTATAAGTGACGTATGTGCTGTGACCATTAGCAACTTCGAGAGAGAAGCTACCATATTGAGGTCTTGCGAAATTGAGGTGGCTACTGGTAGCAACCAGATGATGGGTATACCTGACGTGACAAGAGCTGAGCGGGGAGACATCAACTTAGTGTCTGAGACCCATACCCAGGCAGTGGTAGATGACCTGACTTGCCGGTACAGGTGAAAACAGGAAGATGATCTTTCTCTCTCCACACAGTCCCTAAAGCCACTAGAGAAGGGACTAGCTGTCTTCCCAGAGCAATGGAAGAAGGCTTCAGAAGGGTCAAAGGAGAAGACTCAGATAGAAATGAGTGAGCTGAAGGGTCTACGGACTGATATCCAGGTGAAGAGCAAAGGCTGCAAAGAAGCACAGAAAACTGGGGTAGACACAGATAAAGTGCTTAAAGGGACCCTGGGTGGAACCCCCACAGGGTGTTCTAAGGAGAATGGTGATACTCCTATATCTGCTGCAGCAGAGCACAGTGAGGAGCAGCTGGAACAGGAGGCCCAAGTGTGGGGTGCTTCCAACAAATGAGGACTAAGTGTGAAGAGTTAGAGGCAAGAGTTTCTCAATATGATAGGTTGGCTCAATCAAAGGAAAATGAGCACCCTAAAGAGGAGAATCCTCTGAAAGATGCCAAGAACTCAGCCTGTTAAGAATGGATCTGGAGATGGTGGCACTGCGGTGCTGGCCGAGGTAAAGAAGATGGAAGATGCTTCTGCTGAACCAGTTGTTGGGACTGATGTGGATGGGGAAGCCCAAACACCCGTGGTAGAGTGTAGCTGGGCCTGAAAGACATCTCCTCCGCCTACCAAAGGCCTTCCAAATAGCCTGCAGCCTGCTGGGGAAGAAGTACGAGGAGGTGATCAGTTTTTGGATCCTGTCTATTACGAGGGGCTGGCTCTCCTGACTTCTCCTCAAAAGGAGAACAGTGTCTTGCGTGAGCCTCCGGAGAAAATGCGTACACCGGTGTACCCGGTGACTCCTTCCTCAGAGAGAAAGAGGAGAAGGACTTAATAGGGCAAGTATATGATGCTGGGTCCAAAAAAAAAAGGCTGAAGAAGTTAATGCCGATGTGGTGGAAGACGGGAAGACCTCAGGTGCTGCAAAGACACAAGGAACGGCTACCGAAGTGGAAAAAGCCACGAAAAAAGTAGAGGTCTCCTAAACTGTCGCCAAAGCTAGGGAAACCACCGCTGAAAAGAAGTAAGAAGTGAACAGATCTATGTAAAAGAAGTGAGAAGGGACAAGCATGCTCTGCGGAAGGAGCCCCGCAAAGCAAAGGAGAAAGGGTCGGGACCCGACCAGGACTGGGAATAGTTCAGTCAAGAGCTACAGCAGTCCAAGAAAGGACATGAGGAGCCTGTGCAGATGCCAGAGAATCTAAAAAGAGAGCCTGCCGAACATATAAAAATATCTTCTGTGAGAAGGTCCAGAGGCCAAACGCAAAAAGTGGAGAGAAAAAGAAAAAAGACTAGAGAGCGGCCATGGATGCTAAAGCACATCATCCCTGCTCGCTAAAGAGACTACCTGGTCATGAGATGGGCAAGGAAATCCCCTAGGTCTTATCTGCTCTGTAATCAATTCATCTTTGTGACAAACCAAGCGCTGTTGTCCTGGGTATGGCAGAATAAAGGGTAGACTGTAAGCCAGGTGGATGCCCTCTCACGAGCATCTGGGTCTGTAGTGCAAGGAGTCCAATGCTGAAGATGTAGCAGCAGAACTATGTACTTATCACTTTTGTACTTGGACCAAGGCATATTCAGTCAGCCCCATAGATGTGCCCAACCTTATCTTTTCTTCAATTTCTTTCACTCCATATTTTTCAAGAAACAGTCCTAGGAGACCTCATGGTGCTATATTCAAATTTTCAGGGCATTTGGGGTACTTTCGATCCTGACTTAATTTATTCAGACTGGACCGAATCTGACATGCGATTCGAATCAGACCCAGGAAAGGAATTTTGGGAAATTTTCTAATTTTTAATGCTATTATAAAAAAAAAAAAGAAAAGCCCTCGGCATGTATTAAACTCATCACAACCACTGGGCAGCAGTAAATAGAAATATAGGATGGACATCGTATGGCACAATATCACAATTTCTTTTAAAAAGCTGGTATTTTTTTCACACATTTTTTATATGTTGAACCGAAAGCAAAAATTAGGAGGGACACATCAGTATGTACATTACAAATGTCTGGGAAATGACACTTAAAATTTAACTTTTGTTTTATTTTATTTTTAAATTTGAAATACAAAATGTTTTGCTGATTAAGAATCTTTCATAAGAAGTGATGATCCATCACCAGGATCATAAAAAATTGTGAACTTTATTATAAATATTCCATAAAAAATTATGTTCTTTAAGCAAAAGTGCACCAATTATGACCTACTTATTTTGATCATCCGGCGATCTTAATTATGGCATAAAGATTTTATCACACATGAGTACTATATATATTTTTGGGCAGTGACAGGTCTCATGTCTGTTAGGGGAGGTGTATGGCAGGATTTTCCCCATCAATCAGCAGGTCTGAGGCAGCACCAGGTGCCACAATCATTACTGGGGAGTAAAAGCCCATCCCAGACTGTCAGTCGGGGGTGTGGGTACAAAACAGAGGCCGGGTGAGGCTCTAAATGTGTGGTTTCAGCCAAGTTTGGCTGAGAAACCATGAGGCTGGGATATAGCCTGGACTGACCGTGCTACACCCGGGAGGATGGTGGAACACTGGCTGAGAAAGCCGCACCAGAGACATTGTGTGAACTGTGCACCGTATAGGTGAGTCAGGGAATTATGATATATGTTTAGGTAGAGCCCAGACGGGCAGGTTTTCATTTTGTACCGTGTTTGTTGGTGCTGATGTCAAAATAAATGCACTGTTTGAACAATCAACACGGTTGTCAGCGAGAATTCTGTGACTGAGACCCCGGAGATAGAGCTAAAACCTCACAAGACACATTTAGCTCTCCGACCTTCTGCATATAGATTTCCAGCTGCTGGTGGCTACAGCTACTATTGTGCATTTATGGCACTAGGGAAGTCATAACATTACTAAATCTTAGTACAGGATGTGAAATCATATACTGTAGACCTTGTGATATCTTTAAAAGGCTTCATAAATTTTAAGTATTGCTTAACACCTCCTGTCCCTGTAGTATTTAGGAGTTTTTCTTAATTTATGGGATCACCAACTATTGACCATGAGGGACTGAAATTAACAAAAGATCACTACAGCTTGTAAGTCATCTAGTGATGCAGACAGAACTATGTCATTATATGTACATACTACATATGACTACTATATGCCTGCAGTTTAAGCTCCTGTTTCCATGGTAAAAACTATTTAAAGCATACCAATCATTCTTCTGATTTCATTAATTTAACAATATAGAATTATAAGAGATCAGACAGAGCTATTATTTTTTCTATATCCCAAACCCAGCAGGACAGTCTTCCTGTCCAGAATCCAGATTCTTGGAATGGCTTCTGTATGACCTAACTTACAACTGTATCTTCATCAAATACAATAGTGAAGCAAGGAGCCATTAGCTTCCTGCTCCATTATTCTCCTGCCACCAATAGTTTGGGGCAGGCAGGTGCAATGCAGTAACATTGTGCTTGCTTTGCCTAGACACAGACAACAGACTGTAGACCTGCTTAGCTGTCTTGATCCTGAGAGTTTGGGGTAGGTGAGTATTCAATTTGGAGAAACAAACTGAGGGGGAATTTCTCTTTGTGGGACAATTAAGGGGCCTAATATTGTATGGGAGGGCATTTCAAGGGGATGTCCCATGAAAAATATTCAATATTTTTCAAACCAGCACCTGAATACTTTTGTAGATAGATGCAAAGTTTGTAATAAGTTATTTTCCTTCTTTCTCTGACCCCCTCAGTAACATCGCTGAGGTGGTCACACATGCTCCTTTCCATCCTTTAACTACCACCACCCATATCTACTGTTAGAAGCTGTGACAACTGTGAAATAAATCAAGTTGCCTACTGGAGCAATGAATTAGGAGATCTCTGGACCCATTTGTTATACAGGACTGGTTCTAGTTTTGTTAGAAAGAAAATTGTAATGAACCATATAATGTCTGGCTATGCAGATTTTTCTGGGATTAGACGTTTTTAAACGTATCTCTCTGGAAGATACGATTACAAAGTATATATAGTCAATTCATTTACTTATCCCCTCCTATGAACTATATGCATATGCTTTTCCAATAGTTTGCATGCACAGACGGCTGGTGATATATTTTTATGTTATTTTATTTTAACATCGTTTATGTGTAGGCTTTTTCACGAAAGAGTTAGGAGTCAGCTTGTATTATCCCCCACACATGTAATCAGAAAACTCAAGAAAAAAAAAATATATATATAGTACTCATGTGTGATAAAATCTTTATGCCATAATTAAGATCGCCGGATGATCAAAATAAGTAGGTCATAATTGGTGCACTTTTGCTTAAAGAACATAATTTTTTATGGAATATTTATAATAAAGTTCACAATTTTTTATGATCCTGGTGATGGATCATCACTTCTTATGAAAGATTCTTAATCAGCAAAACATTTTGTATTTCAAATTTAAAAATAAAATAAAACAAAAGTTAAATTTTAAGTGTCATTTCCCAGACATTTGTAATGTACATACTGATGTGTCCCTCCTAATTTTTGCTTTCGGTTCAACATATAAAAAAATGTGTGAAAAAAAATACCAGCTTTTTAAAAGAAATTGTGATATTGTGCCATACGATGTCCATCCTATATTTCTATTTACTGCTGCCCAGTGGTTGTGATGAGTTTAATACATGCCGAGGGCTTTTCTTTTTTTTTTTTATAATAGCATTAAAAATTAGAAAATTTCCCAAAATTCCTTTCCTGGGTCTGATTCGAATCGCATGTCAGATTCGGTCCAGTCTGAATAAATTAAGTCAGGATCGAAAGTACCCCAAATGCCCTGAAAATTTGAATATAGCACCATGAGGTCTCCTAGGACTGTTTCTTGAAAAATATGGAGTGAAAGAAATTGAAGAAAAGATAAGGTTGGGCACATCTATGGGGCTGACTGAATATGCCTTGGTCCAAGTACAAAAATGATAAGTACATAGTTCTGCTGCTACATCTTCAGCATTTGACTCCTTGCACTACAGACACTGATATATATTACTTTATTGACTTTAATAAATTATTTGCCTGTCATCATAGGAAAACAAATGTGACAAGGGTTTGAAAATGTCTTATGATCTTACTTGAATGCCTGCTCCCTCTGGCACAGTGATTTTCCATATACAGTTCAAATTGTTGTCATATGGCTCCGGGTAGCCAGGAGACAGAATAGTCCCCTTACGCTTTGTTAAAATTCCTCCACAGGGCACTAGAATGAAAGAGAAAATAGAAGACAATGTATATATCGTATTAGCTGACAGTTATTGCTGTTTCTTACAGTTTGCAAAGTACATAATAGAATGTGACAGCTGAGCCACCGCACAATACAGCTACAAGTTTTATAATGTGTCATATATAGATGCAGGTTGACATTTGTAAAAGTCGCTCAAGGTGCAATTTTACTCTAAAATCAGAGGTCATTAGGAGAATGTTTTCCTTCTTAAGAAAAAATCTCAACCCAATAATCGAACAGATGCTCTAAGGGTTTATTCTGGTGGCAGATTCCCTTTAATAATTGAATACATATTTTAAATCAAAGTTTTCCAGAATCTACTTTACTGTACCTTCTACACTACTCTCAATGACCCCCATATTTTTTTGGTATAAGAAGATCTGACATTAAAGCCAATAGAGGCCAAAATAGGTTGTTACCAGGGATTTGGCCAATCATTAGCAAAACATATCTGTATCCTTCAGCTTTTATTATGGAGGTTGTTGGATAGTTTGCTTGGTAATAAAGGAGGGCCTCCTTACACAGCCTGGTTCTATTGACTATCATGTTGGTTAAGCCTAATTGCTAAACAAAACTTTGCCTTTCATCATAGATGTCATTTGGTCTAGCATGGACTCTATAGTCTGCAACACGGAGACCTCATAGGTCTGTGTTGTTGAGCTTTGTGCAACCATGTGGTTCCTCTAATATGCACTCCATTTTCCTGTAGAAGCATTGCTTCTATATCCTGTGGTTGCTATGCAGCTCTAGAGAGACAACCCTTTAAAAGGGAATGTATGAATATAGCAAATGTTAACTTTACAGTAGAAACTAGATATAAGCAAAACAAAGTTGACAAAATAGAATTTGATCCGATTTTCAGGAAAAATTGGCTGCTGCATGTGTTAGGACATGGAGCAAGGAACTCTGGGAACGAGGGATCACCTACAATGCCATGCAAGCAGCCAATCAGTATCCAGCCAGCCCTGTGATGTCAGACTCAGCCATCTTGGATTCAGTCATTTTCGAGGGAACTTAGTGCAGGGAGAGACGTTAGCAGGCACTAGGGACAGTGCTAGGAAAGACTTGAAAACTTATATTTTACTCAATAGAAGTTCAGGGATAGAGCATTAAAAGTGTAGGGAAAGGATAGGGAGGAATTATTACACAGTATTGAAGCAGAACAGGGTTCAGTAGGTTAGGTTACAGTCTGGGGAATATGAACAATCCTATTACACCTTGCTGCACTGTCTTCGGATCCAAATTGCCATTATACAGCTCTTTAATTCCAGCAAATGTCCTTGTTATTGGGGTGCAAGTGTTGTTTGATACAGCCATTAACAGGGTTTATTATACGGAAATATTTCTATTAGTGTCGATCAGGAATATTTGAATTGCGAATTTTTATTGCGAATATTGTCACTTCGAGAATTCGCGAATATTTTGAAAGTAGTGATATATATCCGTAATTTTGAATATTCGAGATTTGTTTTTTAAACAATACACATGATTCCCTCCTGCTTATAACTTGTGGGCCAATGAGGCTGCCATATCTTTGATTTTAGGAGTAGTGTTGAATGCAAATTTTTGTAATGCACATTTTCGTAAGGCGAATTTTTAAATTGCCGATTTCCGCAATAAAAAAAAAATAATGACAGGAGATAAGAATTTTCGCATCCGCAAATATATGGCGAATATTTGCCCAAATATTCTTGAAATGTCACAAATTCGAATATTGCCCTTGCCGCTCATCACTAATTTCTATGTCTTATTTGCCCTTGTGCGGTGTGGTTATATGTTCTAAAGCATTTTTTGGCTTGTGTTAGTGGGGAAAAAACCCGATGCTCCTGCTCCTCCTCGTCTGTCATTGCACTCATCCAACGGGGCAGAAGCTGAATGTGCTCCTGTACAAGTTGCTGGTGCTGCAGTCCCTTCCTTTTGCAAGTGGTGCACTCTGCACATTTCAGAGAACTGATAGCTTGTGTCGAGCTGAGGTGGAGAGTCCCAAGCCTTCATTGCCAAAATGGCAGTACCAGCCCCGCACACACATGTAGAACAGAAGGTGGGCCAGTCCTTGTTGGTGTCTGACAAAGTGCACAGCAGTGTTGACTTGTGTAGCTATAACTACAGTCAGGGACAATACATGTCCTTTATGGCCAACTGGGTTAATGTGGTTCCTGCACAGCCACACCAGCAACTTGGCCAGGTGACGCTTCTTCCGCCTCCATGTTCTCACGCCGTTGGTCCTGCGACAATGTCCGCCTCTGCTTCCTAATCCTCCAGCATGTCCTCAGCTTTCACTGCAGGGACAATTCACAGTGCCCCTCCAGCATACCACATGTGCAGGGCACTGCATTGTCATGCTGCTCTGCACCTAGTTTGCCTGGGCGAACTGAGTCACTCAAATTATGAACCATTGTGACGGACAAAAGGAAGAACATAGTGTCGGCACTGCGTGAAGGAGGGCTTAGCCATGCGCCTTGCATGGCACACGTGTTCAATCTGGTTGTCAAGCGGTTCCTGAAGTCTTCCACCCATTTGCAAGACATCCTAAAAATGGTTAGGAAACTTTGCATGCACTTCAGCCCCTCGTACACCGCAAAACACACTCTCCTTGAGCTGCAGCGGCAGAACGGCATCCCCCAACATAGGCTGATAGGCGACGTTTCCACCCGTTGGAATTCCACCCTCCATATGTTGGACCAACTATACGAACAGAAAAAGGCTATAAACGTTTTTGTGATGATCCAAGTGGAAAAAAGTACTCCCCTGTGAAACTTTGATGTCAGCCAGTAGCAGCTCATGCATGACACCTGCAACTTGCTCAACCCCCTTGAGGTGGCCACATTATTTGTCAGTCGCCAGGACGACAGGATGAACAACGCCATTCCACTGCGTCATGTCCTGGAACAGATGCTGGAAAATCTGGCTGGTCAGGAGACTGGAGACGTGGCGCCTAGATCTCACAGCTACATGAGCCCTGTGGGGGCTGAACTGGAGGAGGAGGAGGTCATTGGAGCAGAAGCAATGTGTAGCGAAATGGGTAGTTTTTCTACACATGTGACAGGAGAGGAGGAGCAGGAGCAGCCAGAGGAGTTACAGGGCAATGAGGAAGACGAGGCAGAGGACCCAAACACACGGTGGCAGTATGCAGTGGAGATGGAGGCAAGGAGTCCCCCTGAGTCACTCGCACAAATGGCTCGATGCATGCTCACTTGCTTGCGGTATGACAGTCGAATTCTGTCACCATTTGGCAGAGGGATGACTTTTGGCTCTCCACCTTGTTGGACCCTTGATACCGGTCCAAAATGGGGGCCTTTCTTACACTTGCTGAGAGGGAAGACAAACTGAACTACTATAGAGACATCCTATGTAGTCAGTTGGCCTCTGCCTATCTGCGCCATCGTCCATCCTCTAGCAGGTCTGACTAGGGGGGCCCTCTGCACTCACGTTCCTCTGCCATGGCTGCTGTGGCAGGGTGGAGGGGTAGAAGCAGCTCCAGCTCCATCAACAGCAACCTGAGTCTAGAGTCGATGATGAGCAGCTTTCTTCACTGGCCTAGTGAAGAAGCTACTCACAAGCAGCAGAAGCAGCTAGACCTGGAGCAGGACCTGAACCAGAAGGTAGTGACATACTTGGACGGCACCTTGCCACCGCACATTGAAGATCCGCTGGACAACTGGGCAGCCAAACAGGATTTGTGGCCACAACTGGCAGAGTTTGCCCTGGAAAAGTTGTCCTGCCCAGCCAGTAGTGTGGCATCATAGCGGGGGGGACATAGTTACCCCAATAAATACTTGTCTGTACACCCGAAATGTGGAGAGACTCACCTTTGTCAAGATGAATCAGGCGTGGATCATCCGGGATTTCCATCCACTGATGTCTGATGCATCAGACTAGATCATCCATGGTGCCACACCAACACTTTGACAAAAGAGACCGGTTTCTTCTGGCTACCTGCCTCGGCTACTATTCTGATGCTGCCACCCGCCTGATGCCACACATCTGATGCCAAGTGCTCCTTCTTTCACCCACCATCTTCAGCTGGTACTGGTATTGCCAACCACCTCCCCACTCTGTCAGCGGGTCACTCTGTGGTCTTCTGATGCTGCTGCCACCTCCACACTATGTCACCTTGCCACTCTGTGGCCTCCTGATGCATCTGCTGCCTCCATCTACACACAGTCATCCTCCTGATGTTGCTGCTGCAACCACCTCCACTCTCTGTCATTGTGCCATTCTGTGGTCTCCTAGTGCTGCTGCTGCCACCTCAACACTGTTATTGTGCCACCCTGCGGTCTCCTCCTCATGCTGCTACTGCCGCTGCCTCCATTCTCTGTCATTGTGCCACTCTGTGGCCTCCTGATGTTGCCGCCACCTCCACACTGTCATTGTGCCCTCTGTGGCCTTCTGATGCTGCTGCTGACACCTCCACACTGTCATTGTGCCACTCTGTGGCCTCCTCCTAAAGCTTCTGGAGCCACCTCCACACACTGTCATTGTGCAACACTGTGGCATCCTGATGTTGCTGCCACCTCCACACTGTCATTTTGTCACTGTGTGGCCTCCTCCTGATACTGCTGCCACCTCCAGACTCTGTCATTGGGCCACTCTGTGGTCTCCTTATGCTGTTTCCTCACCACTATGTCATAGGGCCATTCTGTGGACTTCTCATGCTGTTCCCACACTCCCCACTTCAAGACTGGGCCACTATTTTGCCTTTTGGCCTGGCTGACATCATCATTTATTTGACACTTCTTCTGATCTGTCAGAAGGAAGGAAAAATTAGATGCACAACGGAACCTGTCTAGGTAAGAACTGTAAAGCCTGCCTGACATGATTCGTATTCAGAATTGCATCAGAATTGGCTTATGATTTGGTAGCCAAAAGCAGGAGTGGGTACAAAACACAGAAGACATGCAAATATTCCATTCACGTGTCATCATTGTTTTGGATCCACTCCTGTTTTCTTTTTGCTTTAGCAATGCTGATGGATTATTGACCAAATGCTGACCAGGGAGAAGGCTCCACAGACAGGATCTGTTTTTTGGGAGTTATTGTTCTGACGGATCAGAGGAAGGGCAAAATAATCAGTGACGTCAACACAAACTTACTGCTGACACCCTCTCCACACTGTCTGGGGGGCTCTACTTGTATAAGCGTTTAATAGAACAGGTTCTGTATACATCTATGTGGAATCATCTTCCAACGGTGTAAAAGGAGTGTGCTTCGTCTTGACGCTAACACTTGAGTTATTTGATCTGTTTTGGCCCCGTAACTGCCGAATAAGAGAAGTGTGCAGTGCTTCTAAAAGCGACGCCTGTCATCTGCATGTCATACTTACTCACAGTATTGTTTTACTTCCACAGCAGACTCCCTATGCGTGTTACTGCAAGGCACAGTATCCTACACCACTATAAAGGCTCTCTGCAGCCAGAAAATAGCAATTTTTTATGCGATTCGCCGTGAATAAATTCGGCTCTAACCTAATCTTTTTGAAAAATTTGGCGCACCGGCCGAATCGAATTTTTCAGAAGTTCGCTCATCCTTAGTAAACACATTAAATACACTGTGGCAATTTCACAAGTAACACAATAAAAGACATTGAAAAGGTCAAGAATAATTTTGCTGCAATTGTGTTTTTAACCAGTTAAAAGGGCTACTTAACCGAGAATCCAAACAAGTAAAATGTGAACAACCAACAAAATAATAATAAAAAATAATGAATAAACATAAGCACATTTGCAGACCATGAAAAAAAAAAAAAAAAAAAAGACTAGAACACTAGAAAAGCAGGGAGTCGTTCTTGTAAGGCTGTGGCCATGTCTTCTCCTCCCCCCATTTCCACCCTCTTATGCTAGCGCACGTGTGCCAGGAAGTGTAGGTAGAGTGGTCTGTGTTTTTGTCTACACAGTGAGCAAGGCTATTATATTGGAAGGAATCTCGTAGTTACTAATAGTACCAAATAGATTTGGTAACAGCACCAGTCATAGTGCCAATAACACTAGCTGTAGTATACACATGGTGAAAGCCATAATACATACAACTGAATAGTTATTCTGCCTAGGCCTACCTTTACTGCATAATTGTGTAGATTTGCATTTCAGCAGCTTTGGAAAGCAGGGTAGAATGTTGAGGAATGCTGGAGATCAAACTACCAAATGTGGCCTTCATTATATTTCTGTAGAGATTGTTACCCAGCTTCTCCGGATGTTGATTCCCAAATTTGCCTAGTTCTGCAGTGATAAATCCCTTCATATAGCTAGAACAACTTGAAGTTCAGGGACCTGGAAAAGCTGGATGACAACACTATGCAGCTGCATTGGTGACAACAGATTATGTTATCCTGCTATCGCAGGATAGATTCACACAATATATCAGGGCAGCATTCTGTATATTTTATCACCAATGTAATCCAATGACATCCTAGAGATTGTTACCCAGCTTTCCCAAACTGCAGAATGCAAAATCAACCTGATTATAAATTGGTAAATTCCCAGTATTTGCTAACAAATCCTTCACGATGTAGCATGGCTAGACAGATTTTTCATTCAGAGTTCCAGGAAAGCTGGAAAACAAATTAATGATGATAATACCACAGCACTCTTTTCAACAAAAGGCAAGGATGGGAGCACGTCCAGGTTGTGTTCTGCAGCTCCACCTCAAGAACTGTAGATGTTATACAAATATTAATACAGCACTCCTTAAGTGATGATAATTAATGGTTTTATTTCACTTCATATTATTTCAGCCGGAGTAGGTGGTATATCAGTTGCAACGTTTCGGGCTAATAATCACCCTTCATCAGGCTTTAAGCACACTGTGGTCCTCAGAGTGCCTGATGAAGGGCGATTATTAGCCCGAAATGTTGCAACTGATATACCACCTACTCCGGCTGAAATAATATGAAGTGAAATTCCGGCTGAAATAATATGAAGTGAAATAAAACCATTAATTATCATCACTTAAGGAGTGCTGTCTTAATATTTGTATGATAATACCTGTAAAGCCCTGCAGAATATGTTGGTGCTATATAAGTAAACTAAATAAATGATATGGACCTGTAGTGACTGTAGTGTAGCAATGACTGCTAAATAAGTTTTCTACCTAAATAATTCATTCTCCATGCTCCCAAATATTGCCATTAGTGTTGAACTAATCGAAGTAGCTGAAAGGGAATTCAATCCAAAGTTGAGTAAAAATTTTATTCACCACAAAACCGAATTTCCTCGTACTTCGGGGTAACAAATCAGATTTTTTCTAAAATGGCAGCTGCACGTGTTACAAAGTGAAAGTAAGAAGCCCTGGAACGTGATATGACCCATAATGCAGTATGGCTAGCCAGCAGAAAGCCATTCCCTTTGATGTCACAAACCTACAAAAAGCCTCATCCCGCGCGGTCTCTGTGAGCTAAGCATTGGGAGAGACTTAACAAGCGCTTATGCGCTATTGACAGTGATGCAGAAAGCTTTTAATTGTAAAATATTGGATTGGGAGAGGAAAAGTAGAGTGCAGGGACAATGTATAGAGATCGTAAGGAGAGTTTTTAGACACTGTAGGGAGAGCATAGGGAGACTGCAAAGACAGTGCAGGTTGAGTGTAATCGCCATGTATATCTTGTTGAACTGCTGCCACAATCTGATTTAATCTGCTTAAACATAGGATTACTGTTCCTCAGTATTAAAACGCTGTCCTGAGCAGTCTATGCTTTTTTTCTTGCTTTTTATGGTTTAGTGGCCCTTTATGTGCCAATTTAAAGTGATTGTCAAAATTATTTTTATTGATGATCCACCCTTAGTATAGATCATCAATATCAGATTGTCGGGGACCGATCAGCTTGTTGAAGAGAAGACGCACACCATGCCAACACAGTCTTCTCTTCATTTTTTACCTGTTCGCCATCACAGCAGCAGTGGTGAGCAGGTGTAACTACAAGCTGTCCCATTAATGGCCACAAAGAGCCCTGACCTCACCCCCATCCATCACCTTTGGGATAAACTAGAATGGAGATTGTGAGCTAGGGTCTTTAATTCAACATAAGTGTCTGACCTCATAAATGCTCTTCTGAATGAATTGGCAAACATTCCCAGACACTCCCCAAAATCTTGTAGAAAACCTTCCTAGAAGAGTGAAAGCTTTTTTAGCTAGTAAGGGGGACCAATTCTCTGTAAATGCCTATGGAATTAGAATGGAATGTCATACAGACTCCTGTAGGTGTAATGTGTAACTGACCCAATACTTGTGCCCATACAGGGTACAAGAGAGGTGCTCTTTAGCTTGATTTTTATTTTGGAAAGCTGGATTATCACCATATGAAGGTTTAATAGACTGCAGAACTCTAAATCTTCTAAGATAAATCCTCCCACTCACTTCTTAATTGTTCCACCGCTAGGCAGACTTGTTTTTCAGGGCCCTGGGAAAGCAGGGTTATTGGCACAATATAAGGGTAACATTAAATTGATTGGATATGATGGATTTAGAATGGAATGTCATTCAAGCTCCCGTAGGTGTAATGTGTACGTGACCCAATACTTTTGTCCATATAATGTACAAGAGATGTGCCCTTTAGCTTAATTTTTAATTTGTATTAGTAGAAGTACCGCGCTTCGCACTCGTATATTTCATCTATTACATTTAATGTTTGTGTGTAGTTAAAAGATATTGACAATATCCCTCATAACAGGGACATCTACAGTATGCCGCCCCCTAAACAGTGACCTCCACAGCCCCGCACCCCTTAACACTGACACAGCACAGTGCCTGGCCTCCTTAAAATGGGACCTCTACAGCAGCCCAACCCCTTAACTTTGACCTTCACAGCAGCCTTCCCCTTTAACAGTGTGTTCCACAGCACCCCACCCTTTGACAGTGACCTCCACAGTGCCTGCCCCTTTAAAAATATCATCCCCAGCACCCTTCCCTTTAACAGTGACCTCCACAGTGGCCTTTAAAAGTGACCTCCACAACAGCCTGCACATTTAACATTGACCTCCACAGAGACCTCCCCCTTTTTAGTGACCTCCACAGTACCCCATCTCTTTAACAGCAATTTCCACAACAACCCACCCCCTTAACAGTGGCCTCTACTGCAATATGCCCCTTAACGCTGACCTCCATAGCGGACTGTCCCTTTAAATGTGACCTCCACAGCAGCCTAACCCCTTAATTATGACATCCACAGCAGTCCACTCCCTTAACAGTGTCATCCACAGCACCCTGCCACTTTAAAGCTGACCTACAGCAGTGAAGAAAAATGGCTGGGTTTTTATGGAAACCTGGTGTAAAACTGTGTGTATGTGGAGACTAAGGACCTCCGAGCTTCTATTGGCTCATAAGGGTCATGTGACCATGTGTATGGCAGTTGGGATATGAGAAGAAAGACCTGCAGACTTCTATTGGCTAATGTAGGTCATGTGATGGTGCCATATTTGCATCTTTTTGGGAGTATCTCAGGAACGATACGTGCAAGAGAGCTGAGACCGGGTCTAAAACCTTCCCGGACACCTGATTTACCTGTGTGCCAAATTTCATCATTATAAATGCGACGGTGCAGATTCCTTTAGCGGACATATATGCACTCAGCTTTATATATTAGATAATATAACTAAGTATGTAGCTAAGCTAATACTGTATCCACCAATGTTTGTGATACCATTATTAATAATATTAGTAGCATGTGTCTGTATTGGATGCCATATTGTGGAAGCTTTCCATTATTTCTGTACTTATCCTGTGCACAATCAAATGTGTCCCTGGGTTTTTCAGCAGAGCAGTTAACCATCTGCAGAAAGTCAGTAAGCAAAATCTGTGTAATTAGTAACAGGTAATCTTTGCTCGATGTTAACACCACGTTCACCAAGATAATAATACTGTATGCAAAAATAACAGCTGTAATGGAAAGCATTAGAGTTTGGTTAATTTCATGTTTTCTTCCTGATAACATTTCATTATCTACAAATAACGGTAAAGACGTCTCTGCTGTACTCTTGAGATATCTGGGCATTTTAATCAGTCGAATATATTTAGCATATTTTAATTAGTTTATTTCCTATGTATCTCCTGAGCTTTGGCACCTCAGTTTTGGAGTGGATTCTGTAGGTAAAGATTCTCAGGGTCTAATTGCAGAACTTTGGGGATTATGTGTTCCCAAGTCTGAATGTCTAAGTGGGTTATTTTGCTGGTCAGTTTATGATTTCAACACAAGTACTAAATTTATTAGATGATGCATTATTGATGTTATATATAAAAAACTGTAAGTTTAAACAAACATAGGGCTTACTTCACCCTTCCTGACTGCCCACTAATCTATATACATGCTATCTGCACATAAACCTGTGCAGATAGCACATATATAAACGATCAGGCAGCTCTTTACAGCGATGGGATTAAAGCTCCTGCTCACGTGACTGCCTGGTGTCTTGGGGCAGGAGCAGAGCTGCAAGGTCTAAGGAGACCCTGATCAGCTCTGCCTGTGTGTAATGCCTGTGGATGACCCAGTTACAGTGAAAACTGTGGGAAAAAAAGTGCAAAAAGAAAGTGCAAAAAAAAAAAAAAGTCAGTGTCCTCTAAAAGTCTTTTAATGACCTCCTGGGGGGCATATTATGTGCCAAATACAAATTCAAATAAAAGTTAAAAAAATGTAAAATTTTTAATGCCATCGCTAATGGAACCGTCCCTATATTTGCTCCGTTCAATCAAACCTATATATGTTATGTATCAAAAAGATTGTCACAAAATAGGGTACCTAAGGCAATAATTAATTTTTATGTCAGTTTTAATATTTAAAAAATAAAAAGCTATAATTAAAAAAAAACACTTTTTAATGAGAATAAAAAAGTCCTAAGTGTCAAGTAAAAAACATTGCAACAGTTATCGCTCTTTAAGAATAACATAATGTAACGTCCCAGAGTGGTGTTACCACTCCTGAACCCAGCTTCTATCTGCGTCTGCTAACATGTGCCTGGTGGCAAAAATATGGCAGAGCTATAGTTAGGTAGAATGAATCTTTTCATTCCATTCTAACACCCATCTGAAGGGGAGTGGGTGAGTCCTACTTCCTGCAGGAACGGTGAGTCCCAGTCTCTATTTTGTTCTAGCTTACCACCAACTTGGGGAAGGTGTGCAGGGCACATCTCTGCTGGATGTGCCCATGCCAGCCAGAGCACCTTAAGCTCTGCTGGCCATGGAGGACAAAGCTTGAAGCCTTAGGAGCCAGGAGTAAAGTTCCCTGGCATAACTTAAGAGTCAGACTACAGAGAGCGAGAAGTGCTGCATAAAGAGTAAACAAAGACACCAAGTTAGCCTGTCAGTACAGCAGAGCCAGAGAGAAACAGATGTAGCAGTGACGAGTTCCGCCCATTCTAGAAATGCCTACTATTTTCCACAAAATGGACAAAAAAGGGGCATGTTCTGTTTTTTTTGCGTGCCGTCCGTATCTTTTGCGAATTCACTGAAGTGAATGGGTCCACATCTGAGCCACAAATAAGACCGCTCAGATGCGGACCAAAACAACGGTAATGTACATGAGGCCTTAGACATATGAATCCAAGGACAGTACACCTGGCTTTAATGCATGTCCACCGGATGCCACTGGAGAATAAAGATGTCGCGAACATAAAATTTTCCGAACACGAACGGCAAACGCGAACGTCCGCAAATGTTCGCGAACGGGCGAACGGAGAAAACCGCCATAGATTACAATAGGCAGGCGAATTTTATTTGCATTTTTTCCTCAAAGAGGTAAAGCAATTAATATTTTTAAGGTACTGTCATTTATATGAAGTGCTATATTTTATATTAATATTAATTATTCTGGGGTATCATAGACATCTACGTTTCAGAGGTGACTGTATGTGTATATTGTATATTAATCCTCTCTTAAGTTTTACCTCCTCTCAGCTTCAAAGAAAATTACCCACCCAGACACATTATTTTTATCTAAAAAGTTTTCAAAAGTTCAAGTCCTCATTCTCAAACTTACTTTTATATTTCATGAGTAGGTCTTAATGTAATGCAGTGTAAAAATGGAAGTAGTAGACACAGAGACCTGGAGGGTTCAAATAAAATTTTTCTACCCACCCGTAAAAAAAAAAAAAGATGTCTGTAATATGATTGATTTGTTATGAACTCAGATGCAACTTTTTGTTAGAGTCAATTATGCAATCAAGCTTCTTAAAGTAAAATTAGCAAAACCTGCACATTAAGATTTACTAATGTAAATGTTTTGCCTCAAATCTTCCCTTACTGAGTGCTGGGGGAGGGAATTGGACCGTCACCTAACCCAATGTAGGCACACTGACACATACTTCACATGCCACTGTCTACCAATGTAGTAAGGCTTTGAACATGCATTTTAAAAAGAGATAAAAAAAATCCATCTTGATTACAAGAAAATCCAAATTGTTCCGATCATGATAATTGTTAAAAAATATGGCAAAAGGTCAACACATCAACTCGTACTAAGCAGGGATAGTCTGCCTTCTTCCATTAGTCTGAGAAAACAAGATTGATGTGTTGCATTGTCATTAGCATTAAGAGGCAATATATCAATGCCTTAGAACAGCATTATCAACACCTTCAGAAGCTTTTCTTAAATGCAAAGAGACTGCAGGAATATGTAGAACAATACAACTTAACCCTGTAAAGATTACCCCTGTAATGTCTTGTGCCATGCATAATTGATCACATCAGCGGGAGACTGGGTGGATATAAAATCAGTGACATTCAAATGTTTAAATAATTGCCAGCAATGACTGGTCGGGATGATTGATGACTGATATCTGTAAGTAAAATCAACTCAGGACACCCGGGACTCTGAGCAATTTAATATAGGCTCCTCTATACTTCATTTAAAACACAGATCAAGCTCAATCTCATCTTAGCTGCATATATTATCTACAGATTGATAAATAATTGGATTTGAGACTCCTGTTTCATTTCATTATACAGAGCAGTACATGGGATAATGAATGATTTCATTCCTGCCTTTCTTTGCAGGAGAGAAAAAGATGGCTAGAAAGTCAAGGATCATTTGGTCCTACTGAAGGCAAGTAGATAATATTAATGCTACTGCAGAGGTTAAAGATTAAAGTTAAAGAAAAATTAGCTGTTAGTAAAGTAAACCCCAGTATCCTACACATATCAAATTCATAATGTTCCAGAAGCTGAAAAACAATTTGATCACTGGGTTTTTTAAGGTGGCAATACATATTAGATGGGTGTTGGCTGAACCCATTGATTTTGGTGAGTATGGTCAAATAATTATTTTATTTGCATGGGGGTTTTCTGACTTTTACCCAATGGCAAATGTGTGGGTCGGCCATGTTGTATTTCATCATGATTCATGCTTTTGTTCTTATGAGAGATAAGCAACTGTACAAGGTGTTCCCTTCTTAACTGCATGCCTGTAAATGGTGGAGTTAACAGTAGTGATGAGCGGCATAGGCAATATTTGAAATCACGATATTTTGCAAATTTTTGGCAAAATATTTCCGATTGCGAAAATCAGTAATGTAATATGCATATATTGTGTGTGAAATTTCATTACCTATAACATGTAATAAATAGTGTTGAGCGAGAATCGCTATGCTCGACACATTGCGGTGTTTAGCTGAATACCGCGTGTGCTTGAGTCAGTGTATTTAAATCTAATTTAGCCTCTATTTCTGAAAAGTTTCTGGTGGAATTTGAACATACAACCTCCTGCATTACAGCCAAGAACCTTAAACACTACATTATAGAGCTACATGGCCAGTTACTAAAAAAAAAAAAAAAAACATATGAGACTTCTGCTGTATAGGAATACTTACCAGTACTGATCAAGTTTATGCAAATGAGTTTATATGACAAAACAGTATAGAAAGGTTATTGAGTATAATATTAGGACAATTAGAAAACTGAAATTTTTTATGCAGCCCTCCTAAGTAGTGAGAGAAGAGTTAGATGGCATAAAAAAAAATTACAATTCTTGTCACCCTAATAATATGGGTCTTAGTGTGCATGTCACTCCTAGCCGTGCAACTTTGGGGCTTACTGGCTCTCAGTCAGATGAGAGCTGGTCCTGGCAATATCATACCCCATGAGGTTTACCCGAGGTGTGATTATTGCTAGTTGTCTCATAGTGCACAAGGCTGCCATTGCAAGGTCAGCTGACTATACCTGTCTCAGGGATAGGTTGTTGGCATACAGCCTTTGTGTGATTGTCTGTTATATGTTGTGTATTCTATGTTATGTGTAATGATTTAAAAATATAGCATCTATAAAAATAAATTATTAATGAGAGGTAAAAAACACACTTTTAATAAAAATATATAAATAATAGGTAAAATATAATATAAAAAAGTATGGATGATAGATCATATAATAAGGATAAAAAAATGTAGAATATTCATGATTATGAGGATACAGCAATATATAAATTATTAAGCTCACTAGAAAAATTGTTGAGCTGAACAATTATTATATTTTGCCCAACTTCTTCCAAATACAATGGTGACTCTTTTGGGCTTATTTTTGATTCCTTGATCACACAGATCCTAATTTTGTTAAAGTCACGGACAATAACGTGCCTGTAGTTCTTTCTCCATGTCAACAACAGTTAAGGCATTTCAAATGAATCATCTTTCTCCATTAAAAGCACCTTCAAGTTTGACCAAGCCAAGGATGCATGCATGCATTTGTATGCAGGTGGTTGAGAGGAATAGATTTTTGGAAAATAACTCTCTAAAGTGGTTAATATATATATATATATATATATATATATATATATATATACACTGTATATTTATGTTTACATTTACATAATCTGATCTACTCAGATTCATTGTTTCCTTAGCAATATTATTTTTTCATACGGATTCTTGAAAATCTGTTGCCAGACAGAAACGAACATCTCTGCTAATGAGTTTTGACACATTATAAAATAAATTTCCGTTTCCTTATTAAATGTAGTAATTGTGACACCCGCAATATAATAAAGTCATGGTTTTAATCTATAATCAGGGAAAAGATACGAGGGAAAATTCACTAAAATGACATCTTAGTTATAATATTGGAAGATGATTCTTCATGAAAGGACTTGCGTGTAATTATCTCAGAAGTCCTCAAATGAATAGGGATTGATATTTCACAGAACGTAGCATCTCATCTCTAGTCTTTATCTTTTTTATATTAACCCTATGTCAAACATTGTTACATGTATCACAGAATGTTGCAATATAAAAAGGTCATTTTAGTTCAGTTGTAGGTTGACTCAAAGGAGAAGTCAACGAAGAACAGATAACAGACTGAATGTTCTTCCGTGCAGACCCCTTGTGAAACAATTTTTGATACTTTCTTCTTACTTAAAAAGCTTCCTTGTTTGATTTACTGTTTGAATAGACTTTTCTGATAATAAAAGTTTCAGGTCTATGCATCAGTAGATGCTATATTTTTAGATACTTACCGACACATGTTGGTAAAGTGTCATTCCACTGAGCCAGTGCATTAGGAACTGAATCACATCTAATGGCCACTGAACCATGGAGGATGTATCCTGGGTTGCACTCAAAGAAAACCACAGATCCGACAGCAAACTCGTTCCCCATTCTTTTTCCAAAGCGAGGTTCTGGTACGGAACTACATTGAGTGGCACTCGTCCTTGGGACCGCTAGGAACAATAATTTTGAACTATTAACATAAGATCTATGGATACAGCAGATATTTCAGAGAACATATTTATTTGAAAATCAACTAGACACTTCTTCAGTGTAGATAAGATAGATGCGTTACTTTTCGTTGAACATTGTAACTTTCTCATTTACAATGAAAGCTGAAAACATAATTTTATTAAATGTGACTTCAATCTTTCCGTTAATTAGTGTGTAGCAAAGAATGTGCAACATGTTTTATCTTTCCAGACACATTTTCTAAATATCAGAACAGAAAAAGAAAAACTGCTAAGAGCTCAAGTATCTAGGTGGGAAACACTCATATAAAGATATTAGGAAAAATTTGGATTGGCAAGTTTCCTATTATAATGAGGCTGTGTTCACATCTGGGCTGTGTTCACATCTGCTTCGAATGCTCTGTTTGGTGCCTTCTTTGCAGATTCCATCAAAAATATTTCACAAAATAAATCCTGCATGCAAGGGCTATTTTGTCCCATAAACTGATGAACTTTCGAATAGATACCTGACGGACCCTAGTAATAGTCAAATAGGTCTGTCTAGCACTATTACATTTAGTTGTGTGCTGGATCTGGAACATTGTTTTTCTAGTTTTTCTCCAATAATAGAGCAGGACAATTAAAATCATTAGCGATAATGTGAACTCATCTTGGGCTACTTTAACAATAGCATTAAGACATCTCTGGCAGGCTGTTCCAGCAGGGAGCCGCCTGTCAGAGATGTCTGGATCCAGCACCACCAGATGCTACCTAACACCTGGGGACAGGTGGAGATCCGGCCACAACATGGCAAATCGACTGGATGAAAAAATTTGCACGGGTTGTGCAAGGATCTCCGCCGGTCCCCATTATAGTGAATGGGGTTGGACAGAGATGGGGTAGCTTCTGGCAATGCCAGAATGCAGAGATATCAAGCAGGCTATTCTCTGCTAGAATGGACTATCAGATCTCAAAACAGCAGTGTGAAACAAGCCTTACTGTCATCTATATACATATATATACACTTTATCTATGATGATAATTCCTTAGAAACACAAATCTTAAAGGAAATTTCATAATATTATGAAGTTTTGAACGAATCAAAGTATCCAAAGTGGCCTTCGATCTGAATTTAAGGAAAAATTAGATTCGCCATGAAGCAGAATTTCCTTGAGCTTCGAGGTAATGAATCAATTTTTGCTAAAATGGCGGTAAAAATAAAAAGTTAAATCATACTAACCTTATCCATTTGAACATAAAGTGGTCACCCTGGCCATCTTGCTTGAAAGTCCCACAAATCCGTGCAAAATCTCATGCAATTACATATGACGTCGCCATATCAGTCAGCATGATTATTTTATCACGCACCGTGCAAGATTTCGCACAGGATCTTAAAGCAAGATAGCCATGGCGGCCTCTTCACGCTCACATGGATATGGTAAGTGCAATTTTTTTTAAAATAATTAACCCCTGAAAGGCCTCAATATTCATCTCATATGCCACAATCAGCGTCGAAAGCAGCATCTGAGGGGTTCAATTGAGCACACTACTTGCAGATAAATGTGCTTCTTTGTCACCAAACAAATGTTTTTGTAAAATTCGGCAAAGTAGCTGAATGGATTTTTTAAGAACTTCACTCATCTCTAACTATGACCTGAGGGCACATTACAACTCTATATGGTCATGGCAATAGCAGCTGATTGTCAGGGGTAGAGGTGGCCAATCAGCACAGTCTGGGGGATGCGGATATCCAGTTGAAACTACCTGTATTAGGCAATTTAGCTATAGCGAAGGTAACTAAACTATGGTTTCTCACTACAATTTCAAAGTTTCAAGGTTACCAAGTGTGTTTATCATTCTTTCTAAATATTTATCTATCCATCAATCTGTCCATCTATCTATTAAAGAATAAAGATAATGTAAGAATTAGCATCTTCTACATCAGTTCTACCAACAACAATTTTTTATCTATCTATCTATCTATCTATCTATCTATCTATCTATCTATTCATGCAGAACTGAAGCAGCATTGGTGCAGGATCAACTGTAGCGAATATTTGAAGAATGTAGCAGCACTCCAGAAGGTCCAGTGAGAAATTTAATATTTATTTGCTAATGTATAGTGTAGCATTTCAGTCCCACCCAGGGGCATAACTACCATAGTGGCAGACCATGCGATTGCTATGAGGCCTAGGGCAAGATCAAGTTGGAATTATCTCCTCTTTTACTGGGGGTGAAAACTTGGTCGGGACTCTTCCCTCTAAAGAAACAACTTTTAGAAAACTAGGCACTAGAAAACATGGCCCAAGTGATATTGAAAGGGTTTAGGCGGAAACCCTTCTATCCCGTGTGGGGAGCCTGGTTTGATCCTTGCTATGGGTCCCTTACTTCTCTATGTATGCCACTGGTCCCACCATGAGACTGTTTTTATCTTTGGCTTGCTTTAAGAGTTTACTATGAACAGACTAGTTAGCTACAGTATATGAAAATATTTTAGTAGACATTTGTTTTCTTTTTGACAGACATTTGCATTGCAAATTTCTTAAAAAAACATTTGATTTTCACCATTTAGCTCTGCCTATTACCTTATTCTTTCAAGCATGTTGTTCCCGGTGGCACCCTTATTTTGTCTTTGTGTTTCATAGTTGCTGTGAAAATCAACTTTATTCCACAAAGCCTCCATATCCTAATGCTCACTTTGAAGTCAAGGAAGCTGAATGTTGCATTCTCCAAGCCATGCTTGACACACTCTCTTTCTGCTATGGGGCCCTTAATAGACAATAGTAGTGGCCATGTCATATCCATGTCTCTCCACATCTCATGCAGGCGCACTCTGTCCCTACTTCATGGTGCCTACGTGGTTAAGCTGGGTGTACTGCGCCTGGCTTTAGCACTTCACTGCGCATGCACCAGTCACGGGTGACAGTGCGCACCAGGATCGTTTGCATGCAGAAGAAAGAGTGTGCCAATGTGAGATGACGTGGCCACTGGCCAGTACTCAGAAACGTCAATCAAGGGACAGGATGCAAGAAAAGGTGGGTCAAGCATGACTTCGAGGATCCAAAAGCCAGCCGTCTTGACTTCAAAGTGTGCATTAGCATACAGCGGTGTTGTGGACTATAGTTGATATTCACAGCAACTATAAAACACAAAAGCAGAATAGGGGCACCATTGGGAACAACATGTTTGAAAGAATAAAGTAAGGGCATAGCTATATGGTGAAATTGAGATCTCAGGTTCTCTTTATAGAGAATTATCTGATAAATATCTGTTTTAGCAACTACTCACATTCCCCATGTAATAACAATTCTGGAGCATCTATTCTTATGACTCCATGTTGTGCCATTCCTTTATTATTCCTGCGAGAAATTATGACTTTTTTGCTAGCAGTTTGCAGTAAAGTTCCAGATGGGTGTTACCAGTTGGGTTCTGTCCTTGTCAACCATTGCAAGCACTGATCATCAGACTGTGCCAAGACCCACCCCCCCCCCTTTCCCAACTGGTAACACATTGCAAACTGCTAGCAATTCCTTCCTAAAACTGATATCTCAGACTCTTTAGGGTGGGACCACACAGTCAAGTTTTCTGATGCAGTTTTGGAACCCCAAATCAGGAATGGATAATAAGAGGAGAGAAAGTATACAGACATAACTTCTTCTCTTTTTTTGAATTTACTCCTGGTTTTGGCTTCCAAGCCTGCATGCAGAGACTTGACCGTGTGGCCTTACTCGTAACAATATTTTTACGTTATCAAAAAAAGCTTGAAACACATCCATCAGTTGTTTACAAGTGGAACACAAACTAGGTTTTACTACAGCTTTTAACACAGAGGTATTAAATATTTGTTATTTTTAATTTTTTTGCTAAATTGAGGAGATGCTTAGAAACATCAACCCTGAGCTTCAGTGATTAAACACTTCTAATGATTACATAAAGGTTTGTCTTACAGAAGCATTTTGAAATGACATCAAAATCACCTCTTTGTCGGAATTAGTGCAATTTCCACATTGGATGTCTGAATAGAACTTAAATTGCAGCTTTCACATGATCTATCAAGTCATTTTGGTATAGCATTTTGCAGTAATAGTCCCAAATAATCCCTTACATCAAAACCTTTTACACAAAAAATAAGGAGCAAACCTTCAGTGTTGTGGAGTAGATGGTTACAAAATAACTCCATTATTCACAATTAATTGTAACTTTAAATCTAAGAATTTATAGTATTGTTATTTCAGTTTCTTTTATAATAATGGGGTTAAACTTTGAAATGTTTTATTAAGATTTTATTATTTTATTCTTGATAACCACAAACATAATTTTTTTTTTAAATCTATCTATCTATCTATCTATCTATCTATCTAAATACAAAAAAGAGACAGCATTCCAAAAATGCGGTGAACAGGGTGTTGGACCCTTAGTTTAGGGTTGAACGTATCAAGCTTTGGATCCTAGATTTGAAGTTGATTCACTCCAATCTTTGTTTTAATGCTGTACAGAGGTGGTCTCCTTACAGCATTAAAATGTATGGGCTTCGGCGAGGCAAAATCAGTTATCTTAATTTCGGCCATCTATTTTTAGACTTTAAAACCCTTTTAAAACATGGATATGACTTCAGATCCATGTTTTAAAATAATTTTAAAGTTGAAAAATCAAACCAATTTCCCTCTCCTGAGCCCATGCATTTAAATCCTGTATGGAGATGGATCTTCATATAAACATTCCAATTAAGTTTTGAACAAAATTGACTACGGATCTAGGATCTGAAGCTCGATTTGCTCCCCAAACCAGGTCCATCGCCCTATTTTCTTCATTTTGGAGTGCTGCCTCATTTTTCTATTTTGGTTATATAGTGGACCCTTTGTCTGTCTATCTATCTAAAATTTGTCGAGATATAATCTTCTGTATTGTATGCACAGAGGTTGTATTGAAACACACAATGTCACTGTGGCTCCTCATTATGGAGCCATAGGCACTCCTCGTGCTGCTGTATCGCTCCATGTGATTCCAAATTATGGAGCTATTCTCCCTTAAAAGCAATCTTTCTAGGGGAAATTTCCTTCACAATAAAGAGCTCAATAGAAAATGAAAATATGTGTTTAGTAGGCTTCCAAAGACTTTCAAGGGAGCTGCATCAGAGAGTACACAGAGCCATAACACTTTGTATGCATGAGCCCTAAGGCTAATTAATAATGATAACAGGAAAAATATAGCTATAAAAAACAACAAAATATATCATTATACTTGTAACCTAGAAATGATGCAAATGTGATGAAAAACAAAAGTACTTTATAGAGAAATAGGTAGACTACATAAGCCGCATGGTCTTTTTCTATTTTATATTTCCAAACCAGTATCCTATTGCCTATCACCGTACAAACCAACCCCCCATCTGTTACCCACAGAACATGGATGAAGTTGTAGCAGATCATACACTAATGAGTGATTTCCGTAATAGCGGATAAAAATCACACAAAACATCACTTTTTTTTACCAAAAAGTAAATGCTAACATTGCCAAGGCTTTAATGGAGTATTCCAATGGCGTAATATATGATAAGGTCACAAGATGGATAGGGAAACAGCCGGGAATACAAAAATGTAAAAGGCCAGTATTTCTTAACTTCAATACTAAAGTACTCCCAACAAATCTTGATTTAAAGGCAAGGTCCTAAGACTTTAAGGAGCAGTAGTAGTTGTACCTCGGTTCCAATGGCCCTTCTGCCACACAGTAAGTAAAAAACACTCATAATAAGTGGGGAAGGGTCATGTCATGGATTTTGCCCTGAAGCATCTAGATACGTGAACACATATGGCAATACCATATAAAATAAAAATAATTACATCACCTGTGCAATAATAAGAAAATAAGGTGTGGGATTATTTTGAGCAGAGATTTCCATGCATTCGTGATGACCTCTCAATTAGATCCCAACTGAATAATGTAAAGACACAATACATGTAGAATGTATTGTTAAGATGGGATGTGTATTTACCTTGATAGACAAAGTGAAATCCTTTCGAAGTCATTGGTCCAATTGTTGTAAATTTAATAATAATCTGGTTACCAGAACTTAGTGGGAGCGATTCGCCTACTCAACAAAATGAATAAAACAGAGTTCATTAACAATTCATCCAAGTAAACTTTTTAATATGTTATTATCTATTCTTACATGTTGTTTGGGAACTGAACTGTCTGTGTCTGGTGACTAAAAGCCAAGAAAATATTACTTTAATATGCCAAATATATAAAATGGATGAATAGGTTTAAAGGGGGTTTCTTGAACTCACTGTATTTATCGCCCTATAAGACACACTTTTCTTCACTCCCAAAAGTAGGGGAAAATGGCACTACATCTTGTAGAGTGAATACCATTATGGAACTGCTCATTGCAGTAGGGCTGGAGAGCGATGAAAATATTGCTCCTTGTGCTGGACGTACTCACTGTTCCCTAGACTTCTTCTGCCGGAGGCAAAAACTGTTCTGTGACCTGTGCACAGTATAGCACAACAGGAAGAGAGCTTGATTTCTGAAGTGGCGGCATCCGGGGCAGGAGAGGTTAGTTGATTTTTTTTGTCTCATCTGAGGTCTGATTGGGGGTCTAAACTGAGGTCTAATTAACACTGGGTGTCTGAACTGAGGTATGATTGGAAGTCTAAACTGAGTGCTTATTTATATTGGGGGTCTGATCTGAGGTCTAATTGGGGGTCTGAGATGAGGTCTCATTGACATTGGGGGTCTGAGATGAAGTCTCATTGACATTGGGGATCTGAGATGAGGTCTCATTGACATTGGGGTTATGATCTGAGGTCTGATTGGGGGTCTGAGATGAGGACTAATTAACATTGGGGGTCTGATCAGGGCTCTGATGGGAGATCGGATTAACATTGGGGTCTGATTGGGGGTCTGATCTGAGTTCTGATTAAATATTTTTCTTTTTTCCTCCTCTAAAACCTAGGTGCATTCTATGGGTAAGTGTGTGTTATAGGGTGGAAAATATGGTAAATATTATTAAAAATAATGCTTTCATTGCTTTTGTAATAAATGGACCCTTGACAGGTATTGACTTACAATAGAGTCCACCTGGTTAATTTTGTGGTATAGAATATATGACGGTAGAAGGCACATTTGCCATCAACAACACTGGAATCCCTAAATAATATAATCTCTTTGGCCTTAAAAACAGAGGATCACAATGGCATATCTCACCTGCTATTCATTGTGACTCTTAGGGCTCATTCAGACGCTGTACATTGGAGTCCGCTTCCGTTCCACAATTTTGCAGAATGGGTGCAGGCCCATTTATTTCAATGGGGCAACAAAAGATGCGGACAGCATCCATTGTTCCGTTCCGCATCCCCACAAAAAATTTAGAGCATGTCCTATAGGCATTTCTATAATGGGCCACCCAATGTGCAGAACGCACATCGGTGGCATCTGTGTTTTACGGATCAGAAATTTGCGGACCGCAAAACACTGCACAGTCGTCTGAACATGCCCTTAGTGACAGATTCTCTTTAAATTTTAAAGGTTAAGTTGCTTATAGCCCATTGAAATAAAAACTATAAATCGGATTGCCCATAAGGGAAGATAAATAATTACCCATAATCCAACATTCATTCAACTTTTTTCTGAAATTAAACAGCTGAAGATGTCTAGTAGCCTCCCATACACATCAGGTCTTCAGCATAATCCACTAACAACAGTCTAAGGTGTATAAGCCAGCTTTAGAATCCAGCACACCCATTGCATGTAAAGTATTCTATATTTTTCATATCCATTCATGACTTGGCATAGCACAATGGGATTTCATAATTTGTTGTCTCAAGTTTATCTTGTACTGTTGTTTTAAAAGGACATGTCCACTGGGACACTAGGAGTAAATTCAGAAATATTACAGAAACTGCATTGACAATTTTCTGGCAGAAAGCCTGCATTTGTGCTGGACACCCGCCGGATTCCCACCACATCCTATTATAGTGAATCGGTACCCTGTGGTTCCTGTTGGGGTATGGCTATGCTTTTAGGGTTTACTATCTCTATAGACTGAGATTTCAAAGGAACTTGTACTGCTGGGAACTGCACTATTGTAAGGTTCTGTGCTGAAGGAGCCATACAGACTCTATTCCTGCATATATGAACCCTTAGTCTGTATATATATATATATATATATATATATATATATATATATATATATACCCCTTGCAGTTACAATTTATAACAAGTATTTTAGCTTTTGGCCAGTTCTAGAGGCCAGAATAGTATGCTAGTAGCCTGGAAGTCACCTCAGAATGGGATATGCAAAATATAACTTAACAGCTATGTACACCTTCAGTGGCATTTTTTTATGATTATATGTTACTCATTTTGGGTCTTTATTAAAAAAATATTCAGTTGTTCTGTAACAAAGGATTAACTGTTAGCTATGTTAATTGTACTTTCACTTTTGATTTGTGCCGGTCATCTAATAAACCTTATCTCTTAATTATCAAAAGGTCATAAATACTTTTTTGAGTAGCATTCTTATCAGTAAGATAAGAATTGAGCTATAATGGATGTTTAGGTCAGAGATTAGAGATAAGGAACTGTCAGCTGTACAGGAGACAGTAAAAATAAATAACAGCTATTAAAGAATCTCAAGGCTCAACATTTTTAACCACTTGAAGACCACAGGTTTATACCCCCCTAGTGACCAGGCCCTTTTTTACAATTCCGCACTACACTACTTTCACCGTTTATTGCTCCGTCATGCAACTTACCACCCAAATGAATTTTACCTCCTTTTCTTCTCACTAATAGAGCTTTCATTTGGTGGTATTTCATTGTTGCTGACATTTTTACTTTTTTTGCTATTAATAAAAATTTAACGACATTTTTGCAAAAAAATGACATTTTTCACTTTCTGTTGTAATTTTTTTTTTTAAAACTACATTTCTATATAAATTTTTCTCTAAATGTATTGTTCTACATGTCTTTGATAAAAAAAAAGTCCAATAAGTGTATATTTATTGGTTTGGGTAAAAGTTATAGCGTTTACAAACTATGGTGCAAAAAAGTGAATTTCGGCATTTTGAAGCAGCTCTGACTTTCTGAGCGCCTGTCATGTTTCTTCAGGTGCTAGAATGCCAGGATAGTATAAATACCCCCAAATGACACCATTTTAGAAAGAAGACACCCCAAAGTATTCGCAGGGGGCATGGTGAGTTCATGTATCATTTCATTTTTTTCACAAGTTAGCGGAAAATGACACTTTCTGAGGAAAAAAATAATAATAAAGTTTCCATTTCTGCTAACTTCTGGCAAAAAAAAAAAAAATCTCATACGGGCTCATTATGCCCCTCAGTGAATACCTTGGGGTGTCTACTTTCCGAAATGGGGTCATTTGTGGGGTGTTTGTACTGTTCTGGCATTTTGGGCGGGGCTAATTGTGAGCAGCCATGTAAAGCTAAAGGTACTCATTGGTTTTAGGGCCCTTTGCGGACCCAGGCTGCAAAAGTGTCACTCAGTGGTATCGCCGTACTCAGGAGAAGTAGGGCAATGTGTTTGGGGTGTATTTTACATATACCCATGTTGGTGAGAGAAATATCTCTGTAAACTGACAACTTTGTATAAAAATTTTTAAAAATTGTCGTTTACAGAGATATTTCTCACACCCAGCAGGGGTATATATAAAAATACACCCCAAAACACATTGCCCTACTTCTCCTGAGTACGGCGATACCACATGTGTGACACTTTTTTGCAGCCTGGGTGCGCAAAGGGGCCCTAATTCCAATGAGTACCTTTAGGATTTCACAGGGCATTTTTACGCATTTGGATTCCAGACTTCTTCTCAAGCTTTAGGGGCCCCTAAAATGCCAGGGCAGTATAAATACCCCACATGTGACCCCATTTTAGAAAGAAGACACCCCAAGGTATTCCGTGATGGGTATGGTGAGTTCATGTAAAATTTTATTTTTGTCACAAGTTAGTGGAATATGAGACTTTGTAAAAACAAAATTAAAAAAAAATATATATCAATTTCCGCTAACTTGTGCCAAAAAATGAAAATTCTGTGAACTCGCCATGCCCCTCAGCGAATACCTTGGGGTGTCTTCTTTCCAAAATGGGGTCACATGTGGGGTATTTATACTCACCTGGCATTTTAGGGAACCTAAAGCGTGAGAATCCAAATGCGTAAAAATGGCCTGTGAAATCCTAAAGGTACTCATTGGTTTTAGGGCCCCTTTACGCATATTGGCTGCAAAAAAGTGTCACTCATGTGGTATCGCCGTACTCAGGAGAAGTAGGGCAATGTGTTTTGGGGTGTATTTTTACATATACCCATGCTGCGTGTGAGAAATATCGCTGTAAACGACAACTTTTAAATTTTTTATACAAAGTTGTCAGTTTACAGAGATATTTCTCTCATCCAACATGGGTATATGTAAAAATACACCCCAAAACACATTGCCCTACTTCTCCTGAGTACGGCGATACCACATGAGTGACACTTTTTGCAGCCAAGATGCGCAAGGGGCCCAAATTCCAATGAGTACCTTTAGGAGGGCATTTTTACGCATTTTTCTTCTCATGCTTTAGGGCCCCTAAAATGCCAGGGCAGTATAAATACCCACATGTGACCCCATTTTGGAAAGAAGACACCCCAAGGTATTCCATGAGGGGCATGGCGAGTTCATAGAAAAAAATTTTGGGCACAAGTTAGTGGAAATTGATTTTTATTGTTTTTTCTCACAAAGTCTCCTTTCCGCTAACTTTTGACAAAAGTTTAATTTTTCATGGACTCACTATGCCCCTCAGCGAATACCTTGGGGTGTCTTCTTCCAAAATGGGGTCACATGTGGGGTATTTATACTGCCCTGGCATTTTAGGGGCCCTAAAGCGTGAGAAGAAAATGCGTAAAAATGCCCTCTAAAGGTACTCATTGGATTTGGGCCTTAGCATCTTGGCTGCAAAGTGTCACTCATGTGGTATCGCCGTACTCACGAGAGTAGGGCAATGTGTTTTGGGGTGTATTTTTACATATACCATACTGGGTGAGAGAAATATCTCTGTAAATTGCCAACTTTGAATAAAAAATTTAAAAAGTTGTCGTTTACAGCGATATTTCTCTCACCCAGCATGGGTATATGTAAAAATACACCCCAAAACACATTGCCCTACTTCTCCTGAGTTCGGCGATACCACATGTGTGACACTTTTTGCAGCCAAGATGCGCAAAGGGGCCCTAAAACCAATGAGTACCTTTAGGATTTCACAGGGCATTTTTACGTATTTGGATTCTCACGCTTTAGGACCCCTAAAATGCCAGGGCAGTATAAATACCCTCATGTGACCCCATTGTGGAAAGAAGACACCACAAGGTAATCCGTGAGGGCATGGCGAGTTCACATAAAAAATAATTTTTGACACAAGTTAGCGGAAATTGATATATATATATATATATATATATATATATATATATATATATATATATTTTGTTTTTTACAAAGTCTCATATTCCACTAACTTGTGACAAAAAATAAAATTTTACATGAACTCGCCATACCCCTCACGGAATACCTTGGGGTGTCTTCTTTCTAAAATGGGGTCACATGTGAGGTGTTTGTACTGCTCTGGCATTTGAGGGTCTCCGCAATAATTACACGTATGGCCAGCATTAGGAGTTTCTGCGATTCTCCTTATATTGAGCATACGGGTAATGAGATTTTTTTTTTTCCGTTCAGCCGCTGCGCTGAAAAAAAAAAAAAAATGAACGGCACAGATTTTTTCATTCGCATCGGTCAATGTGGATGAAAAAATCTCTGCCAAAATCAGTGACTGCGGTGCGGTGGGCTGGGCGCTAGCTAACTGGCGGTGATAGGGGACCCTTATGCCCCATTCACATGTCCGAAATTCTGTTTGCGGAACGGAATTGCGGACCCATTCATTTCTATGGGGACAGACTTTGTCCCGCTCGGATCCGGAATTACGGATCCGCGCTTCCGGGTCTGCACTTCCGTTCCGCAAAAATATAGAACATGTCCTATTCTTGTCCGCACTGCGGACAAGAAAAAGCATTTTCTATATAGTTCTGTGCGGATCTGCAAAATGCGGAAAGCGCATTGCCGGTGTCCGTATTTTGCGGATCCGCAGATCCATGGATCCGCAGATCCATGGATCCGCAAAACACATACGGACGTCTGAATGAGCCTGTAGGGGGTGATTAGTGACAGGGGGTGACAGGGGGTGATCAGGGGGTGACATGGGTGATCAGGGGTTAATCAGTGATGGGGGGTGGGGGGGTGTGTGTAGTGATTGGTGCACTTTTCCTATTTTCCTCTGGTGGTCCCAAACAAAGGGACCACCAGAGGAGCAGACATTAGGCATATCAGACGCTGTTTAAAAAACAGCGTCTGATATGCGATTTAAATGCGGTTTTTTCCGCATCTACAGCCTGCCAGCGCATGTGAAATCTCAGGTCTCACGAGATGGCGCCGATAGGCGTGACTGAGACCTGAGAGAGCCGCCGCGCTGACGCCCATCGGCGTTAGCGTGGCGGCAAGAGGTTAATAAAGACCAATTGAAAATAAATATCAAGCTCAAATGAGTACAATGCAAATGCTATAATAAAAAAGCCCCCAAAGGTGAACATAGCCTTTAATTACAAAATGAATACAACTTTGTTGGTAGAATACTACTTATTTTAACTAATATCAGTAAAAAAAATAAAAAATTATAATAACATTTTTATAAATGACCCAGTGGTATCTCTGATAAAAAAAAAGTACCTGAATGAGATCCTGAGAGGGAGGATAAGAGAGGCGACTGTTGAGTTGCTCCATCATAAACCTCAACTACATCATGGAGAGACGTCTGGAAAAACACAAACTGGCCAAAAACCACTATAGAGCAATAACCAGTAGCAGAGAAAGAAAAGGGAGAGAAAAGAGAAAAAATCATGCTCCAAGTTCATGATCTTTAAGATGTTTCAAATAATTTGTGACAAAGAATACAAAATATATGTAATGTTATATGATCATATAGAATGCATTGAAAATGCCCAAAATAGAATCTAATTAATGCATATATAATTCAAAAGAAAAGATGTAGAGATTGCATTAATAATTCACCAACAGCAAACATAATGCATAAGACGACATGTAAACACGTTTGCTGATTTTGTGATATTTTTTGGAAGTAATGAAAATGGGAGTCAATGAACCAAATATTACAATTAGATAATTTGTTGTTTCCAAATATTATGAACAGTAATTTGGGCAAATGTATGCCATATTACATTGGGTCTAATAATTTTCTGCTCCACTTTTTGGACACTTGCCCCAATAAATTATGTGTTCAGAAATCACTAGAATTGCTTGTCAGAAAAAGTCTTAAATCAAATGAACCCAGAAACATTTTTTCCCAATCTTGCATAAGAATTAATGTTTTTTATGCAAACATTTCCAGTTTCTCTTCTCTGTTTATGATTATTATAGAATATTTATCAACCAGTCCAATGTGGATAGATGAAATCATAGATATATCAATCCATAATCAATATCCATTTTCTTTTCAATTCATTCTATGTATTTTTGTTTTTTTTATATATATAGACAATGCAAAGATTCCATGGGTCATTCTTATTTTTTTTTTTTTCAAAACTATAAAAATAAAAAAATACACTTAAAAAGTATAATATTTAGTCAAAATATCTTGGGGCAGATTTTCTAATTAAAATGTGTCAAAATTACAGTGCACAAGTTGTGTATTACATTTGTGACATGAAGGTGTGATTTTATAGGAAAGGTATGTCACTTGAAAATTTAACCAACCAAAAAGTGATATAAAGTTAGACAAAAGTGACTAAGAATGCACAAAATTTATCCATGAGCCACCATAATAAATTTGATGCATATTTAGACTGTCTGATCTAACAGGATGATGTATCAAGCATCAAAAGGCAAATTTTTAAAATGTTGCATGCCACTTGTTAAATTTGTTGTTCTGATCATCTAATGATTTCTCTTCCTAAAGTCTAATCTTATTTATTACAAAAGTTTCATTTGCAAATAGTTACAATGATAAATTTGGCTAAAAATGTAGCTCTGTGTGTAAAACATCTGTCCACCCCTTAGTAACTGTAATCTGCAGGGCATGGCGCATATATGTCATGAATTTGTAATAAATGCCTACTCTACTGACAAAACAGTCATTTTATGCATTATCCCCTAAATTTATTTAGCCTAAATATTAGATTTAGTAAATCTGCCCAAGTAATCTTCCATGACCATGTAAGCTTCCATTTATCCATTTATTTGTCCTCAAATAATCACCATACAAAACATCAAACAAAAAATAAATAAAGCACCAACAGTAAATTTCTCAAAGTCATGAAAGGTGATATTGAAAGTTATTAAATAAAAAAATAAAATAAAACAATAATAATAATAATTAATAAATAATAATATAGTAATAATATCGTAGTCTATATGTTTCATATTTATTTATTTTACTCACTTATAGAAAGCTGATAAATTCTGCTGCGCTTTTCAGACATTATCATTACTTTCTCTCCCTCAAAGGAGCTCACAATCTATGTCCCTTATACAGTTGTGTTCAAAATTATTCAATCCCCACTGAAATTGAGTGTTTTGGCCAGTTTGACATTGATTTTGATCATTTCAGTCATCTTGTTTACAATTAAATCAAAGAGGCACTTGTAAGTCAGACAAATATAACATAACATTTATACTGAAATAACTACAAATGTCTTTTCTTTGCTCACATCATTATCAGTTTTATTCAACCCCCAAGTGACATTCAATCTTAGTACTTAGTACAACATCCTTTTCCAGTTATAACAGCTTTTAAACGTGAAGCATAGCTTGACACAAGTGTCTTGCAGCGATCTACGGGTAACTTCGTCCATTCTTCATGGGCAAAAGCCTCCAGTTCAGTCACATTCTTAGGCTTGCGCGCTGCAACTGCTTTCTTTAAGTCCCACCAGAGGTTCTCAATTGGATTTAAGTCTGGTGACTGCGATGGCCACTTCAAAATGTTCCAGCCCTTAATCTGCAACCATGCTCTAGTGGACTTGGAGGTATGCTTGGGATCATTGTCCTGTTGAAAGGTCCAACGTCTCCCAAGCCTCAGGTTTGTGACGGACTGCATCACATTTTCATCCAATATCTCCTGGTACTGAAGAGAATTTATGGTACCTTGCACATGCTGAAGCTTCCCTGTACCTGTAGAGGCAAAACAGCCCCAAAGCATGATTGACCCCCCGCCATGCTTTACAGTAGGCAAGGTGTTCTTTTCTTCATAGGCCTTGTTCTTCCTCCTCCAAACATAGCGTTGATCCATGGGCCCGAACAGTTCTAATTTTGTTTCATCAGTCCACAGAACACTTTTGTGGTTTGTCCACATGACTTTTGGCATACTGCAGTCGACTCTTCTTATTCTTTAGAGACAGCAAGAGGGTGCGCCTGGGAGTTCTGGCATGGAGGCCTTCATTACGCAGTGTGCGCCTTATTGTCTGAGCTGAAACTTCAGTACCCGCATCTGACAAATCTTTTTTCAGTTCCTCAGCAGTCACACGGGGACTTTTCTCCACTTTGCGCTTCAGGTAGCGCACAGCAGTCGAAGTCAGCATCTTCTTTCTGCCACGACCAGGTAGCATTTCAACAGTGCCCTTTGCCTTGAATTTGCGAATGATGCTTCCTATGGTGTCTCTTGGTATGTTTAACATCTTTGCAATCTTCTTATAGCCATTGCCCTTCCTGTGAAGAGAAATCACCTCTTCTCTTGTCTTCCTGGCCATTCTCTTGACTTCACCATGTTTGTAAACACACCAGTAAATGTCTAGAAGGAGCTGAGTATCACAGTCATTTTAAATCTGCCTAATTGGTGCTTATTATGCTTGATTGCTGCTCCTTGACATCCAAAAGGTGTTTTCAATACCTGATCGAAAACACTTGAATGAACCTCTGTTGTTAAGAGTGGTAGTCTTTAAGGGATTGAATAATTGTATCAATGAAAAAATCACAAAAAAAACATTTAATACTGTATTACAAAAACAATTGATGTAATTTTAGTTGCATTTGGTTCTTTAAAAAGTCCTTGTAAGATTTTATTCTGAACACAATTACAAATGTACACTAAATTCCCTAAAACCCCTTACAGCATTGGGGGTTGAATAATTTTGAACACAACTGTATTTATGTCTTTGAATATCCATTTCAAAAGACAAAGATTCTCCGAATTAGACTAGACAGTCTAAAGACAGATTTATCATCAGGGTCAGCTACTGCAAGAAATTAGGTGCAGTTTAAGACTGTCTAGTGATGGGTAATGTGTAAAATTCACTGTGTCAGAAAAGTGGGGTAATTTTGCCTGTTTTGTCAGCGGAGTAGGCATTTGCACCAAATTTATTATATATGTACAACATATTTAGTATGTTTTTAGTTTGTTCCATAGATATTTTGTAGTGCAAATTTAACAAAGGGAGTGCAACATTTTGTAATAGGGGCTGGGAACAGGACCAGAAGCATACCTTTTGTGGTAGTTAACATATGAAGTTATGACCGACGTTACAAAAATCAGATAAAAAAATTGCATGTTAATACATTGCCCCTTGATTTTAAATCTTCCCTATTATTTTTTAGCAATTTAAAAAATGTGCTTTAACTTTTTACTTCATCATGGGATGAAGACTAGCAACTTTCTAATGAGTGTCAATAAATCTGCCTATAAAGGTAGGTTCAAATCGTCATTTTAAAAAAAAATTTTTGTTCTTTTGATCAATAAAAAAAGGCCTCCAGTAAGTACTTTTTTCCATCTAAAATAACAGATCTCAGATGAAAATGGCTAAAATGGATGCAAAATGTGCTTAAATGTGCATAACGGAGCATAATGGATGCTTAAAATAAAGGAATCTTTTCTTGCTGTTTTTGATCTTCTGATGGATCAGAAGAATGGAAAAATAAATGGTGATGTGAACCTGGGTGGAAAGGTAACCCCACCCACTGTACAAAACATAAATGTGCTCTTATGTAAATTCAAAATGCTAGGTTTGTATATGATGACACATGAACAGCTTAATATAATAGCTAAACATAGCAACATAGAAGAATACTGGTATCTACTGGTGTCTACTGGATCCGTAGTGCAGTTGGCACACATGAAATAGCCATATTCAAGATACAGAGTAGTTTGATACTATTAAACATTTCAAAAAAGAAACCTAATAGATGCAAATAATTGCACAGCATTCTACAATGTTCCCCACAGCACAGCTTCCCAGGAACACTTTGAATAAAATATTGTTTCTTCAGTAAGGGTTTCTTTAAAAAAAAGTTAGTTTTTTTAAGCAAAAATATGATTACAATAAAACATTTTTGTGCCTAATGCAATTGTTAATGTATTAAAATGAACATGAACCACACATTATTACCATTACAAGATGGTACATAGCATTAACATACTGGAATCCACTCATTTCCCATCCAAAACAAATCTATGCCGGTGTAATTGGTGCTCCCGATATGTTGTACATTGTGGATTTTTTTGCTTAACTTATGTCAGCTTGGGTCAATAATTATAATTACTAATTTTATCCATTTTCTGATGATTCTTCTGAAAACAATTTAGGATATCATTATCTATATACGTTCAAGCTTTTTGCTATGTTGATGCAGTCTTTCAGGAATCCAATTTTTACTAGCGCATACAGCATTCCAACGTGTTTCGCTAATCTTGAGATAAGTATACCAACTCAATATTTTTGTACTGTGTATCTCCCTCCTGATGGTATGTTTATCCTTATTACTATATAGAAGAAAATAGTCATTTTGAGAGGTCTTTGCAGGTTTTGCTTCATACAGTGATGATGATGATGATGATTATCACTTTTATTTTTCATAATTTAATTTCTATAGTTTACTGCTTTTGGGATTTGCTTAGTATTCAATTTTATACATCCTTAAAGGGATTCCTCAGAGCTTTAACCAACTGCCCACAACCTGCCTCCATAAATACTAGATTCATACTTACCTGTTCCCTGATGCACCAGTCCTCCACATTGTCTCTACTGTGTCCACTTTCTGGTCCCTGGATTGTTTTATTTCTCAGTTGCATGGGTATGGTCACATGCTCTCGTGAAGCCAATGATTGTCTTCAGTGATTATGTGGCCACAAGCAACACTTTACTGCTGAAGACAGGCCTTGGCTGCACCAGAGCATATGACTATGCCCATGCAGCACTGGAAGAAAACAAGCCAAGGACCAAAAAGTACACACAGTGGAGGCAGTGCAGAGAACTGGAACAGTGGGGAGCAGGTAAGTATAAATCTGTTATTTATTCCTGGAGAACCCCTTTAAGTCATTATCCTAACTGTAAAGTGCTATCTAATAGTAAAGGAAACATACATATAAGCGCAAAAGGACATGACAACTATGAAATTAAGATCATATTTTTCAAAAATAAAAAATATATTTAAGCACCATAAGGCCTCATGAACACAACTGTGTATTTTGCGGTAATATGGAAACATATTCTGGATAATGTATTCCACTAAATGCATTATGGCCCATATTAACCATGACTTATGTATCTTACACCAGTCTACAGGGGTTATTTATCATGAGGGTAAGTTTTAAAGTCGGTCTTTGCTTGAGTCTGTGTTGGCATACTTTGCATTCAATTTATCAAATGCTACACATTTGTTAATCAATTTGCCGCATCTATACCTAATACTTTAACCTAGAAATGCTACTCCACTTTTTTATGCCATTCCTGAAGTAACTTTGCAACTTTTTTTGCAACTTTTTAAAAATATTGCACTCATAAGTCTAGAGTTAAACTAATTACTGTAGAAAAGCATGCCCACTTTCCCACCCACTTTTTAAAAGTGGTGAGAGTTGTGCCACACAGGGCATGAGTGATCTGCATAAAAAATTTTTAAATTGCATTCTTCTTAATAAATTTGGTGCATTTGGTGCTCTCTAAGGTGCAGAAAATGTGAGTAGGCATAGAATTGCACAAACATTTGTGCCATGTTCATGCTTTTGTAAGAAATCTTGGAGGCCACATCCACTCCTTGAACCATGACCGCTTGTCTCGTCACTTTTAAAATTTGGTGCGTTATGAGAAAAGATCATACGCAGATGTGGATAACAGACCCATTGAAGTGAATAGGTCTTCAAAAGAAACTAATGCAACACAGATGTCACATAGATGTCATCCATATTTGGCAGATCTACATTTTGCAGACCGTAAAATACACACGGTTGTATGAAAGCACACTTAGATATATGGTATACATGGTATCCCTTCACTGCCTACAGTATTATGTCCCTAATGAATCTTATACTGTAAAGTCCAAATTAACCTATCAGTTTGTTTTTAGAGTACTGAGGAAAACTGGAGCTAACGGAGGAAACTGGCGCAAACACGGGGAAAGTATGAACTCCATACAGATATTGTAAAGCAACCTCAGAGATAGATTTTCATGAAGGTCTTTCTGTTTCAACTCCGGAACAAGGTTTTCATCAGGTTCGTCACTTGTACCTGACAGAGTTCTTGTTCCAAGGTTGAAAAACATTGTACAAAGTTTCCTACAATAAAAATGAGCTGGTAATTGGATCAGCTCTACCAACGTTTCTTCCAAGCTTTTACCACCAGCATTGTGGCCAATAGTCATTTTCTTTGATTTTCGGATTTCCCATATGTAAAAATGAAATTGGGCGCCCCATTTTGGTGCTCGGTTTTGCCACTAAACAATTCAACATAATATTTTATATAATATGTAAGGCCTTGTCATAGATCACCAAAATCCAAAATGTTTTTAAAGTTCTGATGGCAAAATCATTTGCAACTTTTTCGATTGAAAAATATCAAATCTACATGGAGTCTTCCTGCCAAGGATGATAAATACATTAAAAACAATTTGTATGTAAAATACACAAACATTATACATTAGCGAAGGTTAAATACTACAAGCATTAGACTTTTTCCCTCACTCATTCTTCTACAAGTATGAGAACATAACTAATTTCAAGGTGAACAACTCATTGGGGAAGCTCAAATTCCTATTTTCAATATTTGCCACATTCCTAAGGGCTCACTTACTGCCAGTGAGCTTCTAAAATATGAAGATTTATTCGGACCAATCAGTAGGTGACCTTGTCACTGAAGATTTGATCAAGATATGGATATAGGACGTTATCCAAGATGGAGTGCATTATAAAATACGATGCATTTATGCATTAGTAGGTGAGGCACTTTTATGGTCCCCTGATTATAAATTAGGAGAAGTAGTGACTAGAAAATCACTAGCATGTATTTCTATGGATGTCCGTAATATATGTCTGTACAGATTATGTAGGAATGCTGAATTGACCTTTTCATACAACTTAGGCTGTGTTCACACTATGTGTAAATGTCCAAAGTGTACATCAGGAAAATCTGGTAGATGCACAAACTTGAACCCTGTGAAACTATACGCTATACCGCTGCACTTGCAAAAAATGTATACAGTTGAAAAACACGTTGCAGCCAAATGTTAATGCCAATTCCATAGCTTTTGAAGATGTCTGGCATATATAGATATACATATCTTTACTTTTCTCCTAAATTTTAAAGACTCCAATTTCTCATTATGCTAATTTAATTTAATCCATTATTGTCACATGCCAGCAAAACTTTTAACAGGCTACAGTCAACATCACAACCAGTGGATGACCACGCATAGACACATATAACATAAACAACTTCCTACAGTATAATAAAAAGTTTTTTTATCCCAAAGTTGGTTGCCACTTATCTTGGGGTCACGAGCCCAGAGAAAAGATAAGGAAGAAAACATTTGTCAACTGAGAGATTTTTCTGATGTATACACCAAGCTCCTGTTGTTCCATGTTATTGAGATGTCCGAACTCTATGTGCCACTGTGTGATATCTGTATTGGGCATTGTCATTCTTTTTTATAATATGACACAACATACATACTATGTGAGGTTCAACCGGGATAACACACAGCCCTGCTATAAATGGGCAGTGCTTTTTTTCCAATAAAATATATACTCTATTTATTATAAAACTACGTACATATCCATAACTTCAAGTATCACAATTTAATATTTGCAATCAAAGTCCCTTAGGTTCTTATTGCGGAGCTCTTGCATGTAAAGACCTATTCATACATTGCCGCTGTTAAGAGGTAAGATAGAAATGTCCTCCTATATCGTTATTCCTCAGTTTCAGCCATGAATTCTGTTAAGATGTACTGCTACTATTTGTAATCACATGTCCGTTACACACTCGGGTTCTATATGGAAATATTTCAAATGTATTGCTTATCTGTCTTCTTGTGTGTTTATTCGGTACTGCATCCTCTAATCCTACCCTGGAGTAGTACAATCTTTCTCTGCTACGTGCACTAGTGCCAGCACCTTTGCTGTGGCGCATGTGGTTTGGGAATGTTGAGAATTTTCTTTTCAAGGTTTTGTCTTTTTATCCTTGTGCTGAGGATTCAGATTGCCACTAATTTATTTTGTCGACTCTTTTAACAAATGCTTTCGAAACAGAACCTGGTTCTTCTTCAGTGGTCAAATATAGAATGCAAAGATGAGGGACACAGTGTTTCTTATATTGGATTGATGTGATTTCTCAGAGTCTGAACTGGATTCTATCAGACTTATGTGATTGTTCCACAGGACTGTGATTGCACATTTGTATTCTTTATAGAATTTCTATTTTATTGCTAATATATGTATCTCTATAAATGCATATATAAGAGCACATATATGTATACAAAAGAAAAAAGATTAAAACTAAATAAAACATTGGTATACTATTGACCCAACGTGATTCCTTATGGTCTGGACTGGATCGAGACTTAGAAGTCCTAATTGGATTCTTTTAATTTAATGTGATTGCAACCATCCTGGCTGCAGTTTGTTTGTTGTTTGTTTGTTGTTTCTTGTTCACATCCAGCGTCTAATTCATTTATTGTCTAAACTTCTTTTTTGGTTGTATACTTACCCTATATAAACTCATTCATGGTTATGAGCAAAAATGAGTAAAATATAATAAAAAAAAAAAAAAAAATATATATATATATATATATATATATATATATATATATCAGTCTTAATAGATGTTACAGAGATCTATAACATAGTATGACCAGCTTGACCGCAACCACTCTATGTTTCTCATTCACATTTTGTGTTATTTTTGTCAGTTATTCCATTTTATCTATATTTTTTCAAAATGGCAATATACATAACTGGAGATGTTATCTGTACTTACAAAGTCATCAAATACATTTAAAATATATATCCAAATCCAAAGAAACATTGTGTCCCTGATCTCTGCATTCTATTTTTGACCACTGAAGAAGAAACAAGTTCTGTTTCTAAATGCTTTTGGCAAAAGAATCAACAAAATAAACTAGGGGCAATCTGAATCCTCAGTACAAGGATAAAAAGACAAAACCTTGAAGAGAAAACTCCTGTCTCAACATTCCCACCTCGCATGCGCCACAACAACAGGTGCCGGCAGTAGTGCATGGAACGGCGGAAGATTGTACTACTCCATGGTAGGATTAGAGGACGCGCATCAAGCCACGTATGTATAACATCAATACTTGCAGTACCGAATAAACACACAAAAAGACCGGTAAGCAATACATTTGAAATATTTGCATATATAACCTGAGTGTGTAACGGACATGTGGTAACAAAAAGTGCAGCAGAATTTAAGACTTAAACCAAGGAATAAGAATATAGGAGGACATTTCTATCTTACCTCTTTCCATCTTTCTATGCATGCAGAACAAACTTCTTATTAAAGCCAAGATCACACTTCAGTTATTTGGTCAGGTTTTTCCATCAGTTATTGTAAACCAAAAACAGTAGTGAAGCCTCCACAGAGATCAGGTATAATAGAAATATCTACACCTGCTCTGTGCTTTGACCTATATGTGCTTTTGGCTCACAATAACCAATTAGAATAACTGACCTAATAACTGAAGAGCGAACTAAGCCTAAGTTATACTCTTTTTCAAAATCTGTAAAGCTTGACTTTACACAACACATAAAAATAATAAAACATTTTAAAAACTATAACATGGCTTTACTCAGTCTTCCTACACAATGGTCACTTCATTGCTCATTACCTTTCTGGTTCAAGAATTATTGTGGGAAAGAGCCCAATTGTATTGCATAAAATACATAACAACAATGATCCGTGAACATTTTCTTAAAATACTTGTTTCTTGAGTCCCCATATTTTATAATACAGCTAGATGACCATATATTAAATAGTAAATTATTTATTTGTTTACCAGAAAGCATGCACCAGTAATGACTCAGGCGTAATGACGTAATATTGAATCACGGCTGTGCTTCTTTATACAATCAACTGTGAAGGAGCAAATCTTTTTTGGGCTTCCCCAATCCCTTTCCCAGCCTAATTATTCCCTCAGAAGCAGGTGATGTCTCCCTTCTATGAAATCTGCCAGCACTGTACTGTTGTGACATCCGTTCCTTTACTTCGGACTATGTTTGTTTTCCGCTTTGGAGCTCAAAGAACAAGCTGTGTAGAAGCCGTTCTTTTATCAGGCTCAGGATCTTAGCTAGCTCTGACATTTCCCCATTTCCTGTAAGCCATCTTCTTAGTCTCTGTTACTAAGAATGGATCTTGCTCGACAACAAATAGTGGGCTGCAAATTAGATGGAAGTGAGACCCCTAGTGGCCAAGACTTTACTTTATGTTTATAGCCTTTAAAGATTGGTAATGATTCCTATTAGTCCCCTGATGGTTACATTGTTCATTCTCAAATCCATCCCCTGCTGTCTTTACTTGTAGCCTCTATATCTTTTAGCGCTTTATATCGTAATACAGAGACAAAGTCCATCAGAAAAAGGACCAGGTCCCTGCTTCATGAACTGTGTCTACAGAAAGCAACATAATGATGCAAAAGCACAAGCACAGTGTGATCTCATGAGATATAACCACCGGAGTGGAATTATTGGAGAGCAGCCATTGAAGAGAGCAGAAGTAGTGGGACACTGACCAAGTAGAAGCAAATTATTGTGAGGTTTGGAACCTGGTATTGAGATATTAGTCATATATTTCTTGAGATCCACCAGTGCTCGTGTTATTGTATCACTCTAAGCCTGCCCTTAAAGAACATACACACTTTCCTTTCCTCTTTTCAAATATGGCAAGTGAAAAAATATTAGTCTGGTGACAAAAGTCAGACCTATTTTTCATCAACTGTATTAAGAAGAAGCAACATTGAACATTGCGCCAATTTTGGCGCATACTTCATTTACTTATAGTAAGTAAAGTACACGTTCCCAAATTTAAGTAGACGTGATGCTTTCGTCATAATCACTTAAACTATCTCCTTTATTCACACAGTTGTGTTTGTAGGGCATTTTTGAATCAATGACCTCAATTCAAAAAAAAAAAAAAAAAACTCAAATCTGTAATAGAGATGGCCCGAACTATCCGCCGGCGAACAGTTCCCGGCGAACATAGCTTGTTCGCGTTCGCCTCTGCCGGGCGAACATATGCGATGTTCGGTCCGCCCCCTATACATCATCATTGAGCAAACTTTGACCCTGTACCTCACAGTCAGCAGACACATTCCAGCCAATCAGCAGCATACCCTCCCTCCCAGACCCTCCCACCTCCTGAACAGCATCCATTTTAGATTCATTCTGAAGCTGCAGTCTTAGTGAGAGGAGGGAGAGTGTAATTGCTGCTGATTTAATTGAGAAATTGATAGCTAGGCTAGTGAATTCAGTGTCCACTCCAGTCCTGAAAGACTCATCTGATCTCTGCTGTAAGGACAGCGTCCTGACAGCACCCCAAAAAGCCCTTTTTAGGGCTGCAACATTAGTCTGCTTTTTTTTCCCCTTTATATACATATTGCAGTTGCCTGGCCTGCCTGTGTGTGAGGAGCTGCAGGCCCACAGGCTGTAGTGTGCCCACTGCCAGTGCTCACCCCTGTCATTCCGTGTGGTACAGGACTTTGCATCAAAAAAAGGCATTTAATTTTTACACTTTAATCTAAGGTTAGTTGCCTGCCAGTGTGTGTCAGGCTGACTTCCACTGACTGTAGTGTGCCCACTGCCAGTGCCCACCACTCATACCGGCTGGCACAGGACTTTGCATAAAAAAGGCATTCAATTTTTACACTTTAGTGTAATTTCAGCTGCTTGCCTGCTGCTAGTGTGTGTCAGGCCGACTTCAACTGACTGTAGTGTGCCCACTGCCAGTGCCCACCCCTGTCACCCCGTGTGGCACAGGACTTTGCTTAAAAAAAAGGCACTTAATTTTTACACTTTAATCTAAGTTTAGTTGCCTGCCAGTGTGTGTCAGGCTGACTTCCACTGACTGTAGTGTGCCCACTGCCAGTGTCCAACCACTCATACCGGCTGGCACAGGACTTTGCATAAAAAGGCATTTAATTTTTACACTTTAGTGTAATTTCAGCTGCTTGCCTGCTGCTAGTGTGTGTCAGGCCGACTTCAACTGACTGTAGTGTGCCCACTGCCAGTGCCCACCCCTGTCATCCCGTGTGGCACAGGACTTTGCTTAAAAGAAAGGCACTTAATTTTTACACTTTAATCTAAGGTTAGTTGCCTGCCAGTGTGTGTCAGGCTGACTTCCACTGACTGTAGTGTGCCCACTGCCAGTGTCCACCACTCATACCGGCTGGCACAGGACTTTGCATAAAAAAGGCATTTAATTTTTACACTTTAGTGTAATTTCAGCTGCTTGCCTGCTGCTAGTGTGTGTCAGGCCGACTTCAACTGACTGTAGTGTGCCCACTGCCAGTGCCCACCCCCTGTCATCCCGTGTGGCACAGGACTTTGCTTAAAAAAAGGCACTTAATTTTTACACTTTAATCTAAGGTTAGTTGCCTGCCAGTGTGTGTCAGGCTGACTTCCACTGACTGTAGTGTGCCCACTGCCAGTGTCCACCACTCATACCGGCTGGCACAGGACTTTGCATAAAAAAGGCATTTAATTTTTACACTTTAGTGTAATTTCAGCTGCTTGCCTGCTGCTAGTGTGTGTCAGGCCGACTTCAACTGACTGTAGTGTGCCCACTGCCAGTGCCCACCCCTGTCATCCCGTGTGGCATAGGACTTTGCTTAAAAAAAGGCACTTAATTTTTACACTTTAATCTAAGGTTAGTTGCCTGCCAGTGTGTGTCAGGCTGACTTCCACTGACTGTAGTGTGCCCACTGCCAGTGCCCACCACTCATACCGGCTGGCACAGGACTTTGCATAAAAAGGCATTTAATTTTTACACTTTAGTGTAATTTCAGCTGCTTGCCTGCTGCTAGTGTGTGTCAGGCCGACTTCAACTGTCCGTGCCTTTACTTCGACTATGTTTGTTTTCCGCTTGGAGCTCAAAGAACAAGCTGTGTAGAAGCCGTTCTTTTATCAGGCTCTAGGATCTTAGCTAGCTCTGACATTTCCCCATTTCCTGTAAGCCATCTTCTTAGTCTCTGTTACTAAGAATGGATCTTGCTCTGACAACAAATAGTGGGCTGCAAATTAGATGGAAGTGAGACCTCTAGTGGCCAAGACTTTACTTTATGTTTATAGCCTTTAAAGATTGGTAATGATTCCTATTAGTCCCCTGATGGTTACATTGTTCATTCTCAAATCCATCCCCTGCTGTCTTTACTTGTAGCCTCTATATCTTTTAGCGCTTTATATCGTAATACAGAGACAAAGTCCATCAGAAAAAGGACCAGGTCCCTGCTTCATGAACTGTGTCTACAGAAAGCAACATAATGATGCAAAAGCACAAGCACAGTGTGATCTCATGAGATATAACCACCGGAGTGGAATTATTGGAGAGCAGCCATTGAAGAGAGCAGAAGTAGTGGGACACTGACCAAGTAGAAGCAAATTATCGTGAGGTTTGGAACCTGGTATTGAGATATTAGTCATATATTTCTTGAGATCCACCAGTGCTCGTGTTATTGTATCACTCTAAGCCTGCCCTTAAAGAACATACACACTTTCCTTTCCTCTTTCAAATATGGCAAGTGAAAAATATTAGTCTGGTGACAAAAGTCAGACCTATTTTTCATCAACTGTATTAAGAAGAAGCAACATTGAACATTGCGCCAATTTTGGCGCATACTTCATTTACTTATAGTAAGTAAAGTACACGCTCCCAAATTCTAAGTAGACGTGATGCTTTCGATCATAATCACTTAAACTATCTCCTTTATTCACACAGTTGTGTTTGTAGGGCATTTTTGAATCAATGACCTCAATTCAAAAAAAAAAAAAAAACTCAAATCTGTAATAGAGATGGTCCGAACTATCCGCCGGCGAACAGTTCCCGGCGAACATAGCTTGTTCGCGCTCGCTCTGCCGGGCGAACATATGCGATGTTCGGTCCGCCCCTATACATCATCATTGAGCAAACTTTGACCCTGTACCTCACAGTCAGCAGACACATTCCAGCCAATCAGCAGCATACCCTCCTCCCAGACCCTCCCACCTCCTGAACAGCATCCATTTTAGATTCATTCTGAAGCTGCAGTCTTAGTGAGAGGAGGGAGAGTGTAATTGCTGCTGATTTAATTGGGAAATTGATAGCTAGGCTAGTGAATTCAGTGTCCACTCCAGTCCTGAAAGACTCATCTGATCTCTGCTGTAAGGACAGCGTCCTGACAGCACCCCAAAAAGCCCTTTTAGGGCTGCAACATTAGTCTGCTTTTTTTTCCCTTTATATACATATTGCAGCTGCCTGGCCTGCCTGTGTGTGAGGAGCTGCAGGCCCACAGACTGTAGTGTGCCCACTGCCAGTGCCCACCCCTGTCATTCCGTGTGGTACAGGACTTTGCATCAAAAAAGGCATTTAATTTTTACACTTTAATCTAAGGTTAGTTGCCTGCCAGTGTGTGTCAGGCTGACTTCCACTGACTGTAGTGTGCCCACTGCCAGTGCCCACCACTCATACCGGCTGGCACAGGACTTTGCATAAAAAGGCATTTAATTTTTACACTTTAGTGTAATTTCAGCTGCTTGCCTGCTGCTAGTGTGTGTCAGGCCGACTTCAACTGACTGTAGTGTGCCCACTGCCAGTGCCCACCCCTGTCATCCCGTGTGGCACAGGACTTTGCTTAAAAAAAGGCACTTAATTTTTACACTTTAATCTAAGTTTAGTTGCCTGCCAGTGTGTGTCAGGCTGACTTCCACTGACTGTAGTGTGCCCACTGCCAGTGTCCAACCACTCATACCGGCTGGCACAGGACTTTGCATAAAAAGGCATTTAATTTTTACACTTTAGTGTAATTTCAGCTGCTTGCCTGCTGCTAGTGTGTGTCAGGCCGACTTCAACTGACTGTAGTGTGCCCACTGCCAGTGCCCACCCCTGTCATCCCGTGTGGCACAGGACTTTGCTTAAAAAAAGGCACTTAATTTTTACACTTTAATCTAAGGTTAGTTGCCTGCCAGTGTGTGTCAGGCTGACTTCCACTGACTGTAGTGTGCCCACTGCCAGTGTCCACCACTCATACCGGCTGGCACAGGACTTTGCATAAAAAAGGCATTTAATTTTTACACTTTAGTGTAATTTCAGCTGCTTGCCTGCTGCTAGTGTGTGTCAGGCCGACTTCAACTGACTGTAGTGTGCCCACTGCCAGTGCCCACCCCTGTCATCCCGTGTGGCACAGGACTTTGCTTAAAAAAAGGCACTTAATTTTTACACTTTAATCTAAGGTTAGTTGCCTGCCAGTGTGTGTCAGGCTGACTTCCACTGACTGTAGTGTGCCCACTGCCAGTGTCCACCACTCATACCGGCTGGCACAGGACTTTGCATAAAAAGGCATTTAATTTTTACACTTTAGTGTAATTTCAGCTGCTTGCCTGCTGCTAGTGTGTGTCAGGCCGACTTCAACTGACTGTAGTGTGCCCACTGCCAGTGCCCACCCCTGTCATCCCGTGTGGCACAGGACTTTGCTTAAAAAAGGCACTTAATTTTTACACTTTAATCTAAGGTTAGTTGCCTGCCAGTGTGTGTCAGGCTGACTTCCACTGACTGTAGTGTGCCCACTGCCAGTGCCCACCACTCATACCGGCTGGCACAGGACTTTGCATAAAAAGGCATTTAATTTTTACACTTTAGTGTAATTTCAGCTGCTTGCCTGCTGCTAGTGTGTGTCAGGCCGACTTCAACTGACTGTAGTGTGCCCACTGCCAGTGCCCACCCCTGTCATCCCGTGTGGCACAGGACTTTGCTTAAAAGAAAGGCACTTAATTTTTACACTTTAATCTAAGGTTAGTTGCCTGCCAGTGTGTGTCAGGCTGACTTCCACTGACTGTAGTGTGCCCACTGCCAGTGTCCACCACTCATACCGGCTGGCAGAGGACTTTGCATAAAAAAGGCATTAAATTTTTACACTTTAGTGTAATTTCAGCTGCTTGCCTGCTGCTAGTGTGTGTCAGGCCGACTTCAACTGACTGTAGTGTGCCCACTGCCAGTGCCAACCACTGATACCGGGTGGCACAGTAGCTTGCCGATAAATAAGGCATTTAATTTTTAGACAGTAGTCTAAATTCAGTTGCTTGCCTGCTGCCAGTGTGTGTCAGGCCCGCTTCCACTGACTGTAGTGTGCCCACTGCCAGTGCCAACCACTCATACCGGGTGGCACAGTAGCTTGCCGATAAATAAGGCATTTCATTTTTAGACAGTAGTCTAAATTCAGTTGCTTGCCTGCTGCCAGTGTGTGTCAGGCCCTCTTCCACTGACTGTAGTGTGCCCACTGCCAGTGCCAACCACTGATACCGGGTGGCACAGTAGCTTGCCGATAAATAAGGCATTTAATTTTTAGACAGTAGTCTAAATTCAGTTGCTTGCCTGCTGCCAGTGTGTGTCAGGCCCGCTTCCACTGACTGTAGTGTGCCCACTGCCAGTGCCAACCACTGATACCGGGTGGCACAGTAGCTTGCCGATAAATAAGGCATTTCATTTTTAGACAGTAGTCTAAATTCAGTTGCTTGCCTGCTGCCAGTGTGTGTCAGGCCCTCTTCCACTGACTGTAGTGTGCCCACTGCCAGTGCCAACCACTGATACCGGGTGGCACAGTAGCTTGCCGATAAATTAGGCATTTAATTTTTAGACAGTAGTCTAAATTCAGTTGCTTGCCTGCTGCCAGTGTGTGTCAGGCCCTCTTCCACTGACTGTAGTGTGCCCACTGCCAGTGCCAACCACTGATACCGGGTGGCACAGTAGCTTGCCGATAAATAAGGCATTTAATTTTTAGACAGTAGTCTAAATTCAGTTGCTTGCCTGCTGCCAGTGTGTGTCAGGCCCACTTCCACAGACTGTAGTGTGCCCACTGCCAGTGCCAACCACTCATACCGGGTGGCACAGTACCTAGCACGCGTAGTACCATTTATCTAAAAAAAAAATGACAGGCAGAGGCAGGCCACCCCGCAGGGGCCGTCGTGGTCGTGGTGCTGTGATTTCCACTGTCACTGGAATAATGCCCAGTTTTCAGAGGCCACGTACCCTGAACCCGAAAAATTCAGAGGACGTAGTTGACTGGCTTAGACAGGACACCCAATCTTCAACAGCTTCCGCTAAGAACCTTGACGCACCATCCTCCTCCAGCTCAGCTTCGGTCACCTGCTCTCAAGTTACCACGCACCCGCCCGTCGCCACCACCACCACTACCACCACAGCCACCACAGCCGCTTCACTTGATCCGTCAGAGGAGTTATTTACACATCAGTTGGATGCAATTAGTGATGCGCAACCATTATTGCCAGATGATGTAGATTACGGGATATGTCTCAGTCAGGCAGGATTACACACATGGACGTACAGTGTGATGATGATGATGATGATGTTGTACCCGCTGCTGCTTCCTTTGCTGAGGTGTCAGATACAAGTGAAGCGGTTGATGATGACGATGTGTCCACGGATGCCACGTGGGTGCCTGCTCGAAGAGAAGAAGAGGGGGAAAGTTCTGAAGGGGAGACAGAGAGAATGAGGAGACGAGTTGGAAGCAGGGGAGGTCGTCGCAAGGAGTTAGTGGCACAGTCAGACAGCATGTATCGGCACCTGGGGTCAGCCAGACAGCACGCCAGTCAACGCATGCTGTTGCCACCACTAGAATGCCGTCATTGCAAAGCTCAGCAGTGTGGCATTTTTTTTGTGTGTCTGCCTCTGATAAAAGCAATGCCATTTGCAACCAGTGCCAAAAGAAACTGAGTCGTGGGAAGTCCAACACCCACCTTTGTACAACTGCTTTGCGAAGGCACATGATCTCACATCACAAACGCCTATGGGATCAACACATGAGTACAAGCAGCACACAAACTCAAAGCCACCATGCTCCTCCTGGTCCAGCATCTTCAGCCACGTCAACCACTGCTGTCCTCCCTGCCCCCTCTAAACCACCCGCCACTCCATCTCTCACCTTCAGCAGTTCCTGCTCATCTGCCCACAGTCAGGTGTCTGTCAAGGACATGTTTGAGCATAAGAAGCCAATGTCACAAAGTCACCCCTTGCCCGGCGACTGACAGCTGGCTTGACGGAACTCTTAGCCCGCCAGCTTTTACCATACCAGCTGGTAGAGTCTGAGGCCTTCAAAAAATTTGTCGCTATTGGGACACCACAGTGGAAGGTACCCGGACGAAATTGTTTTTCAAAAAGGCAATCCCAAACCTCTACCATGTCATTGAAAAGGAAGTCATGGCATCTCTGGCATACAGTGTTGGGGCAAGGGTCCATCTGACCACTGATACCTGGTCTGCAAAGCACGGTCAGGGCAGGTATATCATGTATACTGCGCATTGGGTCAACCTGCTGACGGCTGACAAGCATGGAATGCGTGGCTCCGCAGCGGAGTTGGTGACACCACCACGACTTGCAGGCAGACCAACTGCCACCTCCTCTACTCCTACTCCATCCTCTTCAATATCCTCCTCGGCTGAGTCCTCTTCTGCTGCGGCGTCTGGCTGCACATCAACTGATTCCCCAGCTCCCCAGGGGCTATTCCACATCCCGGATACGACAGTGTCACGCTATCTTGGGGTTGACTTGCCTGAAAGCAGAGAGCCACACAGGACCAGCACTCCTGTCCGCCCTGAATGCACAGGTGGATCAGTGGCTGACCCCGCACCAACTGGAGATCGGCAAAGTGGTGTGTGACAATGGAAGCAATCTGTTGGCGGCATTAAATTTGGGCAAGTTGTCACATGTGCCGTGCATGGCACATGTGTTGAATCTCATCGTACAACGTTTTGTGTCTAAGTACCCAGGCTTACAGGACGTCCTCAAGCAGGCCAGGAAGGTGTGTGGCCATTTCAGGCGTTCCTACACGGCCATGGCGCACTTTTCCGATATTCAGCGGCGAAACAACATGCCAGTGAGGCGCTTGATATGCGACAGCCCGACACGTTGGAATTCAACACTGCTAATGTTCGACCGCCTGCTCCAACAAGAAAAAGCCGTCAACGAGTATTTGTATGACCGGGGTGCTAGGACAGCCTCTGCGGAGCTGGGAATCTTTTTGCCACGTTACTGGACACTCATGCGCAATGCCTGTAGGCTTATGCGTCCTTTTGAGGAGGTGACAAACCTAGTCAGTCGCACCGAAGGCACCATCAGCGACCTCATCCCATTTGTTTTCTTCCTGGAGCGTGCCCTGCGAAGAGTTCTGGATCAGGCTGTAGATGAGCGTGAAGAGGAAGAGGAAGAGTTGTGGTCACCATCACCACCAGAAACAGCCTTGTCATCATCGCTTGCCGGACCTGCAGCAACGCTGGAAGAGGAGTATGAGGAAGAGGAGTCAGAGGAGGAATGTGGCGGCTTTGAGGAGGAGGAAGACCAACCACAGCAGGCACCCCAGGGTGCTCGTTGTTGTCACCTATCTGGGACCCATGGTGTTGTATGTGGCTGGGGGGAAGAACAGACCGTCAATGACATCAGTGAGGACGAGGAACGGGAAATGAGTAGCTCTGCATCCAACCTTGTTCAAATGGGGTCTTTCATGCTGTCATGTCTGTTGAGGGACCCACGTATAAAAAGGATAAAGGAGAACGATCTGTACTGGGTGGCCACGCTACTAGACCCCCGGTATAAGCAGAAAGTGGCAGAAATGTTACCAAATTACCAAAAGTCGGAAAGGTTGCAGCAGTTCAAAACCAAACTAAAAAATATGCTTTACACAGCTTATAAGAGGGATGTCACAGCACAACGGGAATCTAACAGGGGAAGAGGTGAGTGTAATCCTCCTCCTACCACGGCGGCAAGGACTGGACGATTTACAGATGTGTTGTTGATGGAGGACATGCAGAGCTTTTTCAGTCCTACTCATCGCCACAGCCCTTCGGGATCCAGCCTTAGAGAACGACTCGACCGACAGGTAGCAGACTACCTCGCCTTAACAGCAGATATCGACACTCTAAGGAGCAATGAACCCCTTCACTACTGGGTGTGCAGGCTTGACCTGTTGCCATGAGCTTTCCCAGTTTGCGATAGAACTTCTGGCCTGCCCTGCTTCAAGTGTCCTGTCAGAAAGGACCTTCAGTGCAGCAGGAGGCATTGTCACTGACAAGAGAAGTCGCCTCGGTCAAAAAAGTGTTGATTACCTCACCTTCATAAAGATGAATGAGGCATGGATCCCGAAGGGACTGACAGTGGGGGATACGTTTGACTAACAAAAGGCCTGATTACATGCCATGGCCTCAAAATGGTCCCCACGCTGCTGTATTTAATGTCTGCATACCGGATGACTTTCGTGAATTCTCCACCACCAACTAGGGTTCAAGCCGCAATGTTTTAGTCACTTTTCTGCCTGGAAAACATAAATTTTTCCGGCCGCTGCTACAATAGCGGCTGCAACAGTGCCATTATTTTTCAGGCATGTGTACATGCCTAATTTTTCTGTCCTATGGTGCAGCACTGTGGCTGCAAAAACAAACCAAAAAAAAGGCACATACAAGTGTCAATTCCCCTTCGTGATCGTTACCTTGTTGTGGTGAAGGGGCTTATGTATCACAATGAAGCAATCATCATCACCTCTATAAGTGTGTTGGCAATGTTGCCACACCCCAGATGATAAGGCCGTTGCTTCATTATGGTCAGACCAAAAGCGATCGGGTGGCCACGCTACTAGACCCCCGGTATAAGCAGAAAGTAGCAGAAATGTTACCAAATTACCGAAAGTCGGAAAGGATGCAGCAGTTCAAAACCAAACTAAAAAATATGCTTTACACAGCTTATAAGGGGGATGTCAATGGGGGATTTGACAATGGTTAATCAATTCGACCGAATAGGGTCCGTAACAGGGTTTAAACTGATAGCAATAGTACTAGTTAAGACACCACTCATATAGGGTGTCACAGCACATTGCTCTGTGCACGCGCAGTGCCCCAATTTGGGAGTAAGAGGACCGACCAAGCTGCTTTTTCCATCTCCCGGTTCCTGAAATCAATTCAGTTTAGTGTATGAGAGTTTGGTCTGTCACGGTGAAGGCAGTAGAAGGTACCCGGCCTAAATTTTTTTTCACAAAAGGCAATCCCTGATATGGGACGTAACAGGGATTAAACTGATGAGAATAATACTACAGAAAATACCACTCATATCAGTGGAGGGAGCCAGCGTTTTTTTAACCATCTCCACGTTCAAAAAATCTATTTAATAAATGGCCCCCAGATTGGGGAGTCGGGGACGTTAGAGGGATTAAACTGATGAGAATAGTACTACAGAAAATACCACTCATATCGGGTGTGACAGTAAATTGCACGGCGCAGACGCAGTCACCGTGGTTTAAAACAGAGTGGAGGGAGCCAGCGTTTTTTTAACCATCTCCCGTTCGAAAAATCTATTCAATAAATGGCCCCCAGATTGGGGACGTTAGAGGGATTAAACTGATGAGAATAGTACTACAGAAAATACCACTCATATCGGGTGTGACAGTAAATTGCATGGCGCAGACGCAGTCACCGTGGTTTAAAACAGAGTGGAGGGAGCCAGCGTTTTTTTAACCATCTCCCCGTTCGAAAAATCTATTCAATATATGGCCCCCAGATTAGGGACGTTAGAGGGATTAAACTGATGAGAATAGTACTACAGAAAATACCACTCATATCGGGTGTGACAGTAAATTGCACGGCGCAGACGCAGTCACCGTGGTTTAAAAGAGAGTGGAGGGAGCCAGCGTTTTTTTAACCATCTCCCCGTTCGAAAAATCTATTCAATAAATGGCCCCCAGATTGGGGACGTTAGAGGGATTAAACTGATGAGCATAGTACTACAGAAAATACCACTCATATCGGGTGTGACAGTAAATTGCACGGCGCAGACGCAGTGACCGTGGATTAAAACAGAGTGGAGGGAGCCAGCGTTTTTTTAACCATCTCCCCGTTCGAAAAACCTATTCAATAAATGGCACCCAGATTGGGGACGTCAGAGGGATTAAACTGATGAGAATAGTACTACCGAAAATACAACTCATATCGGGTGTGACAGTAAATTGCACGGCGCAGACGCAGTCACCGTGGTTTAAAAGAGAGTGGAGGGAGCCAGCGTTTTTTTAACCATCTCCCCGTTCAAAAAATCTATTTAATAAATGGCCCCCAGATTGGGGAGTCGGGGACGTTAGAGGGATTAAACTGATGAGAATAGTACTACAGAAAATACCACTCATATCGGGTGTGACAGTAAATTGCACGGCGCAGACGCAGTCACCGTGGTTTAAAAGAGAGTGGAGGGAGCCAGCGTTTTTTTAACCATCTCCCCGTTCGAAAAATCTATTCAATAAATGGCCCCCAGATTGGGGACGTTAGAGGGATTAAACTGATGAGAATAGTACTACAGAAAATACCACTCATATCGGGTGTGACAGTAAATTGCACGGCGCAGACGCAGTCACCGTGGTTTAAAAGAGAGTGGAGGGAGCCAGCGTTTTTTAACCATCTCCCGTTCGAAAAATCTATTCAATAAATGGCCCCCAGATTGGGGACGTTAGAGGGATTAAACTGATGAGAATAGTACTACAGAAAATACCACTCATATCGGGTGTGACAGTAAATTGCACGGCGCAGACGCAGTGACCGTGGATTAAAACAGAGTGGAGGGAGCCAGCGTTTTTTTAACCATCTCCCCGTTCGAAAAATCTATTCAATAAATGGCACCCAGATTGGGGACGTTAGAGGGATTAAACTGATGAGAATAGTACTACCGAAAATACAACTCATATCGGGTGTGACAGTAAATTGCACGGCGCAGACGCAGTCACCGTGGTTTTTTGGCTTGTATTAGTGTGTGTGTGTGTGGGGGGGGGGGGGTGTAAGGGGCTTATTAGCTGTTTTTGGTGAAGTGATAAAATGAATGCCCTTTTTGGCGTGTATTAGTGGGGGGGAGGGGCACTCAAAATCGGAACCACAACGAGAAAAACATGGTGTCAAGGTTCAATCTGGTTGTCAAGCATTTCCTGAAGTCTTCCACCCATCTGCAAGACTGGCCCGGAAACTTTGCATGCACTTCAGCCACTCTTACACCGCAAAGCACACCCTCCTTGAGCTGCAGCGGCAGAATGACATTCTCCAACATTGGCTGATATGCAACATTTCCACCCGTTGGAATTCTACCCCTCATATGTTGGACTGACTATACAAACAGAGAAATTCCATAAATGATTTTATGATGATCCAAGCGGACAAGAGTACTCCTCTGTGTAACCTTGATGTCAGACAGTGGCAGCTCATGCGTGACACCTGACATTTGCTCATGCCCTTTGAGGAGGCCACGTTAATTGTCAGTCATCGCCAGGACTATGAGATGAACAATGTCAATGTGTAGCGAAATGGGTGGTTTTTCTACACAGGTGACAGGAAAGGAGGAGCAGGAGCAGCCAGAGGAGCTACATGGCAACGAGAAAGAGAAGGCAGAGAAACCAGAAACACCGTGGAAGTATGCAGTTTAGATATGGGCAGGGAGTCCCTCCTAGTCAATTGTGAAAATGGCCTATTCATGCTCACTTGCTTGCGTAGTGACAGCCGAATTGTCACTATTCACCAGAGGGATGACTACTGGCTCTCCAGTATGTTAGACCCTTGCTACCGGTCCAAAATGGGGGCCTTTTTATAACTTGCTGAGAGGGAAGACCAACTGAACTACGATAGAGACATTCTAAGTAGTCAATTGGCCTCTACCTATCTGCGCTATTGTCCATCCTCTTGCAGGTCTGACCGGGGGCCCTCTGTGCTCATGTTCCACTCCCATGGCTGCTGGGGGTGGGGTGGCAGGAGCAGTACCAGCTCCATCAGCAGCACCTGAGTCTAGAGTCGCTGATGAGCGGCATTCTTCACCCGCATATTGAAAAAACTACTCATCAGCAGCTAGACATAGAGCAGAACCTAAACCAGTAGGTGGTGGCATACTTGGAGCTTCCCCTGCCAGGCGTCATTGAAGATCTGCTGGACTACTGGGCAGCCAAACTGGATTAGTGGCCGCAAGTGGCTAAGTTTGCCCTGGAAAAGCTGTCCTGCCCGGCCAGTAGTGTGGCCTCAGAGTGGGTGTTTAGTGCGGATTGGGCCATAGTTCTCCCAAGGACAACTTGCTGTCCACTCAAAATATTGAGAGACTGACCTTTGTCAAGATGAATCAGGCGTGGATCAGCCAGGATTTCCACCCACCAATGCCTGACTCATCAGATTAGATCATCCATGCTGTCTCACCCAAACTTCAGATGCTTGCATCCGCCTGATGCCACATATCTGATGCCAAGTGCTCCTTCTTACACTCACTATCATCTGTTAGTGTCACCCACCTTCCCACTCTGTCAACGGGTCCCTGTGTGGTCTCCTGATGCTGCACCTCCACACTCTGTCACCTTGCCACTCTGTGGTCTCCTCATGCTGCTGCCACCTCCACACTATGTCACCTTGCCACTCTGTGGTCTCCTGATGCTGCTGCTACCTCAACACTATGTGACCTTGGTCTCCTCATGCTGCTGCCACCTCCACATTATGTGATCTTGCCACTCTGTGGCCTCCTCATGCTGCTTTTTCCACCTCCACTTTGTGGTCTCCTGATGCTGCTGCTTCTTACACACTATGTCACCTTGCCAATCTGTGGACTCCCACTGCTGCTGCCACCTCCACTATGTTACCTTGCCACTCCTTGGTCTCCTGATACTGGTGCTACCTCAACACTATGTCACCTTGCCACTCTGTGGCCTCCTCATGTGGCTGCTGTGCTGCCACCTCCACACTCTGTCAGTGTGCCACTCTGTGGCCTCCTCATGCTGCTGCTGCTGCCATCCCCACACTATGTCACCTTGCCACTCTGTGGCCTCCTGATGCTGCCTCCACCTCCACACTATGTTACCTTGCCACTCTGTGGCCTCCTGATGCTGCTGCTACCTTAACACTATATTACCTTGCCACTCTGTGGCCTCCTCATGCTTCTGCTGCCACCTTCACACTATGTCACCTTATGATTTGGTAGCCAAAAGCAGGAGTCGGTACAAAACATATAAGACATGCAAATATTCCATTCACGTGTCATCTCTGTTTTGGATCCACTCCTGTTTTTTTTCGCATTAGCAATACTAATAGATGACTGACTAGTGATGAGCGGCAGGAGCAATATTCGAATTCGCGATATTTCGCGAATATATGGTATAATATTCGTCATATATTCGCGAATATTCGTATTCGAGATATTCGTTTTATTGCGAAAAATCTGTAATAAAAAATGCAAATTTTTATGCGAAAAAAGGTGTTGGTCAAAAACGAATATATAGCACTACAGAATATACTGCTATATATTCGTTTTTAGAATATTCGTCATTTTTTCCATCTGAACAAATGATTCCTCCCTGCTTAAAATGCTTGTGGGTCAATGAGTCATTGGCCCACAAGCAAGAAGCAGGGAGGAATCATGACTTTAGATGTGGAAAAAAGATGAATATTCTAAAAAACTAATATATAGCACTATAGCGAATATATTTGTTTTGAAATTTTTTAGAAAATTCTTCTTTTTTTCCCCCTCCAAACAGTACAGTTAAACCCCTTTGGCATAATCCTTCCCACAAGCGTCCCCATCACCATGTGAACGCCTGGTGGTTAGAATATACCATCGGATCTGTTAGATCGTTAAAACTCAAATCCGATGGTATATTCTAACACAGACGTGTTTTCATGGTGATGGGAACGCTTGAAGTTAGAGTATACCAACAGGCGCATACATACCGGTTCCCTGCTGCCTGGCGGCACCTGTCCTCTGACAAGGCACTGTGATCCACACAATTAACCCCTGCGGATCACAGCACCCTGTCAGAAGTCGGGTGCCGCAGGGCAGCAGTGCGCCTCACCCCTATTAAAATCATTCATGGGCAGTGCGCCCTAATCCCCCCCTCACCAGTATTACAATCATTGGTGGCCAGTGCAGATCCCCCCCCACCCCCTGTATTGAACATCATTGCAGGCCAGTGCGCCGACAATCCCTCCCCCCATATTATTCATCGCTGGCCAGTGCACCCTCAAAACCCCCTCCCTCCCCAGTATTAATCATTGCTGGCAGTGCACCCTCCCTCTCCCCCCCCCCCCTCATCATTGGTGGTAGCGGCAGTTCCGATCGGAGTCCCAGCAGTGTAATGCTGGGGCTACGATCAGTCCTGGCTGCTACTGAAGTCCTGGCTGCCATGGTCTGTTAGTCAGCATTGTACTTACCTGCGCTGGGGCCACCGGGCGTTCCTTCTTCTCAACCTCACAGGTCTGTGCGGTGTATGGTTATAGCAATGCGCTACACAGACTTGTGAGTTTGAGAAGAAGGAGCGGCCTGCAGCGTAAGTACAATGCTGACTAACAGACCATGGCAGCCAGGACTTCAGTAGCGTCCTGGTTGCCATGGCAACCGATCGGAGCCCCAGCATTACCAGCAATGATTAATACTGGGGAGGGAGGGGGTTTTGAGGGCGCACTGGCCAGCGATGAATAATACGGGGGGGGGGGAGAGGGATTGTCGGCACACTGGCCTGCAATGATGTTTAATATAGGGGGGGAACCGCACTGGCCACCAATGATTGTAAAACTGGTGAGGGGGGGATTAGGGCGCACTGCCCATGAATGCAGCACCTCTGACAGGGTGCTGTGATCTGCACAATTAACCCCTCAGGTGAGGACAGGTGCCGCCAGGCAGCAGGGAGCCGGTATGTATGCGCCTGTTGGTATACTCTAACTTCAAGCGTCCCCATCACCATGGGAACGCGTCTGTGTTAGAATATACCATCGGATTTGAGTTTTCACGATCTAACAGATCCAATGGTATATTCTAACCACCAAGCGTTCCCATGGTGACGGGGATGCTTGTGGGAAGGAGAATGCCAAAGGGGTTTAACTGTACTGTTTGGAGGGGAAAAAAAGACAAATTTTCTAAAAAATGTCAAAACGAATATATTCGCTATAGTGCTATTGCTTGTGGGCCAATAACTTATTGACCCACAAGCATTTTAAGCAGGGAGGAATCCTTTGTTCAGATGGAAAAAATGACAAATGTTTGATATAATGAATATATAGCAGTATATTCGTAATATTCGCGAATTATCGAAGTTGCGATATTCGCGATTAATATTCGCTATTCGAATATTTGCGCTCAACACTATTACTGACCAGATGCTGACAGAGTGAAGGCGGATGCTTAACAGACAGGATCCTTTTTTTGGGTATTATTGTTCTGACAGATCAGAGGAAGGTCATCATAATGAGTGACGTCAACACGATCTTACTGCTGACTCCCTCTCCAGTCTGTCAGGGGGGCTCTACTTGTATAAGCATTTAATAAAACAGGTTCTGTAGACATCTACGTGGAATCATTTGACGGCGGTGTAAAAGAAGTGCGCCCTTTCACGCTATAGTAGAATCCTGGGCCTCTGCATGGTTCTTTATACCTGATGCCAAAATCAACCTGTAAGGCTGAGTTCACACTTGAGTTATTTGGTCAGTTTTGGCAACGTAACTGCCCAAAGAAGTAAAGTGTGCAGTGATTCTAAGAGTGACACCTGTCATCTGCATGTCATACTAACTCACAGTATTGTTTCACTACCACAGCAATCTCACTATGCCTGTTGCTGCATGGCATAGTGTTCGACACCACTATACAGGCTCTCTGCAGCCAGGAAATAGAGTAGCTGTTTTAACATGATTCACCACAAATTAATTTGGATTGAATCAAACTTTTCGGAAAATTTGGGGAACCGACCGAGTCGAATTTTTGAGAAATTCACTTATCTCTAGTTTCCATAAACCTATATTTACACTGTCCATGCTAATTTGCATGCATTCTAAATACTTGCATAGATTTATTTTTTCCTTTTTATATCGGCAAGATTGTATCATAAATTGCAGCTTTTACATTGTTCTGAGAATGGATTGATGCCCAGACGAATATTGTCATAAACAATGTAATGAAAACAGGACATTGCTCTTCTGTCTTCTGGGCATTGAATACAATTGTATGCAGAGAGCAACTTTGTAGTTTATCTATTATATTGTATTCCTGTAGTGTAATTTATCAGTGAGCATTTCTATGAATCATTCCAGGGTGATTTGTGGGTGATAATAAATGTCTTGAGGTCAGTATGGATAATATACTTACTAGGGGGAGAATGTAAAGAGCAAACTCATTCTTCTATTCTGTTTTTAAAGATGCATTTATGTATTAAATATCCTACCTCTACCTGTTTACCTGAAAGTTTGTATATCACCCCTCTATCCTCCTAGGACTATCCCCCTACTCCCCAAGCTCTGTAATACAATGACAGCAATAGTAAAGGATGTCTAAGTGACACTGACATACATAGCTATGGGTAATTAACAGCATAAACATACAATGTTAAAAACACACCACACTGTGGCATCTGTTATGCTTTTTTATATTCCAAAGCTTCAAAAAAATTTCCCTTATCAGTGGCAGATGATAGTTGAAAACACACGGTGTTATGGGATAAAAAAAATAAGTAGAAAAAAGTGGCTTGGGGGACCAAGCATCCAAAAATAATGCCTTGACAGGGTCGGAATGCCTGCCCATACTACACGCACACATGTTCATTGTCAGAAGAAAAACTGTCTCATTGTGAACTAGCCTAAAAAAATTCTCCCTTTTAATTGGGTGCAGCAGCAGTGCAGTGTGGATGTGGAAAGGGTATGGTATGGATATAGTGTCATGCGGCAGCAATAGTGGCAGCAGCAGAAGCAGTATAGCATAGAAGATTAAAATCTGTCTATGGGTATCAGTGGAAATAATAGTATTAGTAGTAGTGATAGTGGCGGTAGATGCTTTGCGTTAATGGTGGTGGCAGTAGGGGATTAACAGCAAGGAGCAGCAGCTATATGGTACATGTTGGTATGAAAGGCAGCAGCAGCCTTATGGAAGATGATGGTTGTCAGGTCCCAGCAGTGGCATAATGGTGGAGGTGGGATGATGGAGGTTGTGGTCGCAGCTGTACAGAGCATGATGGTAGTTAGGTAGACAGACAGACAGCAACAGTGGCAAGATAGGGTACTGCCAGCAAGGTGATGTGTATTAATTGGAATCAGCCTGAGCTGTGAGAAAGAAAAAAAATGGTATGAATGCAGTAATCATGTACATTTATGCTGCTTAATGAAATGTAACATTTATGCTTTGGGAACCTTCAGTTTACTCACACCCCCACCCAGACTGACATGGTGGTGGTGTCAGCCTCCTCTTATCAGAGAACTGCTCTTTCAACCTATCTCTACCCTTTAAAAACCTCTGCACTATTTTGAAGTCCACTCCGTCCGAATCTTCTCTCCCTGCAACCTTCAAATAGCCATCAACTGGTCTACCAGGCCTCTACCTTTCTTGACCATTTCAATACCTGGCTTCTTCACTTCCTCTCTGCTGACATCCTCTCTATCATCATGGGGGATTTTAACATTGCTATTGACACACAACACTCAAACGCCTTCATACTCCTATCTCTTACTGCCTCCTTTGGACTCACACAATAGTCCTCCACAGCCATCTACAGAGACAGACACACGCTAGACCTTGCCTTTAATTGCCTCTGCTCCCTATCTAATCTCTCAAACTCTCCTCTTCCCCATTCATATAACAATCGTCTTACATTGTCATACACTCTCTCATCAACTTCTCCACCAGTCCATAAAGTACCACAGCCTCACAAAAATCTCAAACACCTCTCCATTCACACACTTCCAGACTTTCTCTCACCACTATCCACCATATCTCCCCTTCATAGCACTGACACAGCCGCTGCTTTCTACAACACCACAATTACTTCAGCACTTGACTCAGTCGCTCATCTCACACACCAGAACCCGGCAAATCAGTTGACAACCCTGGTACACTAATCAGACAAAAAAACTGAGACAAGCTTCCAGAGTTGCAGAATAGCGCTGGAAGAAAACCTACTCCAAGGAGGACTTTATCTCATATAAAGAAGCTATTCTCACAATTAAAGAGGACCTTTCATCTGGAAAAAAATTCTGAACTAAGTATCATGATATGTAGAGCGGCACCCAGGGATCTCCCTGCACTTACTATTATCCTTGGGTGCCGCTCCGTTCTCCCGCTATGTCCTCCAGTATCTTTGGGGACTTGGTTATACTGGGCGGAGACTGCCTGACTTGGTTATACCAGGCAGAGACTGCCCTTGCTCTCCTGGGCGTCTCCTTCTCCCAGGCTATGAGCTCTGCACTGCGATTGGACAGAGCTACAGCCTGGAAGAAGACGCCCAGGAGAGCAAGGGCAGTCTCCGCCTAGTATAACCAAGTCAGGGAACATACCAGAGGACATAGCAGGAGAACGGAGCGGCGTCCAGGGATAATAGTAAGTGCAGGGAGATCCCTGGGCACCGCTCTACATATCATGATACTTAGTTCAGAATTTTTTTCCAGATGTAAGGTCCTCTTTAAGTCTGCACTTGCCACTACTAAACAGGGCTAATTCACTACTCTCATATCATCTTTCTAACCCCAAACAACTGTTTAATACCTTTAACTCTATACTATGTCCCCCTGCGCCCCCTCCCAAACCCATTATCTCAGCTGAAGACTTTGCCTCATATTTCAGAGATAAAAATCAATAAAATTAGTGAAAGCTTTAAACACACCCCGCTACACCCGTACACAGCCACCCAAAGCTCTTCCCACATAATCCAGTTTAACACCTTCACAGAAGAAAAGCTTTCCAATTTATACTCTAAGTCACACCTTGCCCCTTGTGCACTTGACCCAATCCCATCCCACCTCATCCCTACCTTACCACTATAGTTATCGCTGCCCTAACCCACCTCTTCAACCTATCGCTAAACACTGACATCTTCCCTTCCTCTTTTAAACATGCAACCGTCACAACTATACTTAAGAAACCTTCCCTGGACCCATACTCTTTATCCAGCTATTGTCCCATTTCACTGATCCCATTTCCATCCAAACTCCCAGAACAACATGTCCATCTCGAATTGTCCTCTCACCTCTCATCCCACTCACTTTTTGATCAGATGTAATCTGGCTTCAGACCAAATCACTGTCCTAAAACCAAAGTCGCCATTGATCTACTAGCTGTCAAAGCTAAATGTCACTACTCTATGCTCTTCCTTGTTGACCTTTCCTGTGCCTTCGAAACTGTTGACCACTTTCCCCTCCTACAAATCCTCTCTTCACTTGGCATCAAAGACCTAGCCCTCTCCAGGATCTCCTCGTACCTCACCAACAGAACCTTCAGCGTTTCCCACTGACACACTACCTCCTCATTATGCCCTCTTTCTTTGGTGTCCCTCAAGGTTCTGTCCTGTGTCCCCTGCTTTTCTCCACTTATAAATTTGGCCTGAGACAGCTCATAGAGTCCCATGGATTCCAATTCCACCTCTATGCTGACAACACTCATTTATGCTTCTCCGGCCCAGATGTTGCTTCCCTCCTATCCAGAATCCCAGCGTGTCTGTCAGCAATATCTTTGTTCTTCTCTTCTCGCTTCCTAAAACTTAACATGGAGAAAACTGAATTCATTATCTTTCCCCCATGTCACTCAGCCGCCCTACCTGACCTGTCCATCACAGTTAATAGCACAATACTTTCTCCAGTCTCGCAGGCCCGCTGCCTGGGGGTAACATTGGATTCTGCCCTGACCTTTAAGCTACATATCCAAACCCTCACCTCCAACTGCTGTTTCCAACTTAAAAACTTCTCTCGTATTTGCGCCTTCCTCACCCCTGAGTCAACTAATATACTAGTGCATGCTCCTGTCATCTCCCCCCTGGACTACTGCAACATCCTCCTGTGTGACCTTCCATCCAGCACTCTCTCTTAGGTTAATCCACCTCTCCCCTTGTTTCTCCTCTGCCTTCCCCCTCTGCCTATCTCTTCATTGGCTCCCCATTGCCCAGTGAATTCAGCTTAAAATACTTACAACTACATAGACAGTAGGGCCGTCCACAACCTGTACCCTACTTATATCTCTGACTTGCTTTCTCGATACATCCCCACACGTAATCTAAGATCCTCACAGGATCTCCTCCTCAGTTCTCCTCTCATCTGTTCCTCACACCATTGACTACAAGATTTCTCATGTGCCTCTCCCCTACTCTGGAATTCACTACCCCTACACATCAAACTCTCCCCCAACATCCAAAGCTTCAAGAGTAACCCACCTTTTCAGAAAAGCCTACCATCTGCAATGAGCATGCTTCCTCCACACCATCACAAGAGCAGCCTACACCCTCACCTACTGTGTTATCCCCTTCCCTTATAGATTGTAAGCTCTTGCGGGCAGGGTCCTCTACACCTCTGTACCAGTCAGTTTACTGTGTTTTTTTTAATTTCTTTGTAACCCCAGCTGGATGTACAGTGCTATGGAATAAAGGCACTTTAAAATAAATAATAATAATACTAAAAGGATAAAATTTCAGCTGTGTGGAAAATGTATATACATAAATGGACGATTAAGGCTTGGCGAGAAATTTCACATTAACACACACAGGTAGATTGCTGCCACACCAGGGGTATTGCTCCAGTCCAGGGGTATTGCTCCATCATGTATATATGTGTGCATACATAGAAGATGAAATCACCCATGTAAACATCTCCCTGTTAGGAAATATATCAATGCAAATCACTAATCCACAAGGGAAATAAACAGTTTTGAGCGAATCAAAGTATTCAGTCCGAATTTTAGGAAAAATTTGATTCCCCACAAAGCCGAATTTCCTTGTGCTTTGTGGTAATAAATCAATTTTTCCTAAAATGGTGGCTAAAAAAACTCACCTCATCCACTTGATCATGGAGAGGTAGTCCACTCCTGTCATGTTTGAAGAAAACCCACCAAAGGACCTGCGGCGAGTGTGAAGATGACATGTGATCACGCTGGCAGTGGGTGGTGACATCATCAGTGGTGACATCTTCACGCTCACTGCATGTCCTTTGGCAGGTTTCCTTCAATTAAGACAGTAGCAGACAGCCTCTCCATGATCAAGTGGATGAGGGGAGTATATTTTTTTTTAAATCCCGGATTAACCCCTGAGCACCCGAATATGAGTCTCAGATGCTGCGATCAGCGGTGAATTCGACATCTCGGAGGTTAAATGATTGGGGGTTGGCCGATTGCTGCTCCCCATAATTGCTTCATACAATAAAAGGTTATTCGTGATGAAGTAATTTGTAACAAATAGAATTTCTGAATGAAGTTCGAAGAAGGAGCCAAATGAAATTTTTCATAACTTGGGCGTTAGTTAGAATAGAAATGACCCTGAGGTATTTTATTTCTATTTTTATTTTTATTTTATTATTGTCTATTGTTATTAATATTGTATTATATCACATTTCATAGTTTATTGTATTCCTTATTCTTGGTTACCTCTGTCATTTATACATATGTTATTGTATGACACCAACCAATCAGTGCTGCCTGTGTCAGACTGACCAGGGACACGCCTCACACTGGTAACATCCATTTGGACCTTTATTGCAAACTGGTAGAAGTTCTTTCATAACTTCTACCCGGAATAACAGAGGACTGGCACATCACGATGTCTAAAGAATAGATGCCCCAGAATTGTTATTACATGGGAGATGCAAGAAGTTGCTACAACAGACATATCAGGAGGGGTGACAGATCCTCTTTAAGACATGTAAGAATAACAGTCCGAGAGTACAAAATTTTAGGCACTTTCTCATTTCGCAATTGTTGTTGTTTTTTGTTACAGAGTCGTAGAGTTCGAAATAAGTAATGCTAAGCATCAGCATATTTTACTATTGGCCTGGTATGCTATGCAAATAAAAACAGTGAGTTTAAAGCGATGAGTGCTGGATCTTCATATCGTTTTGGATCAAGGGGAGCAAATTTTCTGTGCACTTGAAGAAAAGGACTGGGTGCAATTTACTGGGTTATAGCTTTAAAATGAGACTCAATTACTGCTTTAAATTTGATGCTTCATGACTATATGTATTTTAAAAAAAATATGGAAAATAACATGTTTTCAACAAGCATCAGATCAAATGCTATTTATTTCCATCAATAAACTAAAGTATCTGTACACTGTTCGGCCGAACTTCACAAAAACGTTTGGGGTAAAGTTCAGGTCAAGTTCGGGTCCCAAACCCAAACTTTTTGGTGAAGTTCGGCCGAACCCGTCGAACCCGAACTTCCAGGTGTCCGCTCAACTCTATCCTTCACTCCTTTATTATATTACATATTGCAGAAATTGGGCTAAACTAAAATGTCCCTAAAAATGTAATGTCCCTAAAAATGTAATGCAAAGGGGTAGAGGGCTGCAAAAGGCAGCAAAATGTGCTTAAAAATATGACAAGTGCTCTGAAAAAAATGTGGATAGGGAAATAACTTAAAATAAAATAAACTAAATAAAAATTTAAAATTATTAACCTGCAACTTGGAGGAGGAGGTGGATGTAAAGTCCGAGGTTGAGGAGGTGGTGAATATGGTGTTGTAGGTGGAAGCGGCGATGGAGGAGGAGGAGGAGGTAGCCAGCTAACAATGTTTTTTTTTTTTTTTCTTAAATTGGGGTAGCTCCCAAAATAATGGGACAAATAAAATTAAAAAAAATAAATCAAAGAACAAGTGCACTTTAGTGCAAGAATGTATGGTTGAGGCAGGTATAAATGTCTATTCTGCACAAGGTATAGACAAGTCTTGTGAGATCCAAGCCTGGTTAATTTTAATGAACGTGAGCTTTTCCACATTGACTGTGGACAGGTGGCTGCGTTTGTCTGTAATGACAACCCCTGCCGTGCTAAATACACGTTCAGACAATACACTGGCTGCAGAGCATGCCAGCACCTCCAAGGCATAAAGGGCAAGCTCAGGCAATGTGGACAATTTGAAGACCCAGAAGTTGAATGGGGCAGAACCATTAGTCAGTACATGTAGGTGTGTGCACATGTACTGTTCCACCATGTTGTTGAAATTCTGCCTCATGCTAAGATGTTCCATATCAGCTGGTGGTGCCAGTTGCTATGGCTTGGTGACAAAGCTTTTCAACATGTTGGCTATGCTAACCCTGCCTTCTGAGGTGCTGGCGGTGCCCCAGCTGTGTTGGCGACCTCTTCCTCGTCCTCTGTCTTCACCTTGTGCTTTCACTGTGCCCCCGCTGTCAGGTGGGAATGCCACCAGCAGCGCGTCTACCAGCTTGCACTTGTACTCGCGCATCTTACGATCACACTCCATTGACGGAATTAAGGACGGTACATTGTCCTTGTAACGGGGATCCAGCAGCGTGGCCACCTAGTAATCAGCACAAGTTAGAATGTGGGCAACTCTGAGGTCGTTGCGGAGACATTGCAGCATGTAATCGCTCATGTGTGCAAGGCTGCCCAGAGGCAATGAAAAGCTGTCCTCTGTGGGAGGTGTATCATCTGTGTCCTCTGTATCCCCCTATCCATGCACCAGTGATGGCCATGAGCTGGTCTGGCTGCCACCCTGCTGTGAACATGGTTCCTCCTCCTCCATCTCCCCCTCCTCATCCTCCACCTCGTCATCCTCCAGAACTGTGCCCTGGCTGGACATTTCTGTACCATGGGTTTGTGTGTGCAGGAATCTACCCTCGGAGCCACTTGGGAATGAATGGCCTGAAACCCTACGAAATGATCCCTCTTCCTCCTCCTCCTCCTGTGCCACATCCTCTTCCATCCTCGCCATGAGAGTTTTTTTAAGGAGGCATAGAAGTGAGATAGTAACACTGAGAACGGCGTTATCAGCACTGGCCATGTTGGTGGAGTACTCGAAATAGTGCAACAAGGAACACAGATCTTGCATGGACCTCGCCCGACCAAATACCGCTGCAGGTTTTGTCGCCTACTCGCACCTGAGGAAGGGATTTCACTTGCGCGTGTAGCTGGCAAAGATCGACCACGTCCTCTCCCTGCAACAGGAGCTCCACCAGCAGCGCCATGACCTGGGCCACGTCCCTAATTTGACGCTCTCCTCATATTTCAGGATCTTGCCCTAAATGGGTGTTTAATTAATAGTAGAAAAGAACGACAGTTTGTAAAGGGTGTATCTCACACGGCCTGAACCAGACTACGCCTCAATTAAAGATTTCTTTGCACAAAATGGCTGTATTTCAAATGGCTATATTTCAAATGTCTAATTTAAATCCCTGTATGTATAGGGGGGATCACACACTCCCTGAATCAGTGTAGGCCTGAAGTAAATTTATATTTGCACTAAATGGCTGTTTATAAAATGGCTGTATTTCAAATGGCTGAATGAAACCCCTGTATGTATAGGGGGGATCACACACGCCCTGAATCAGTGTAGGCCTGAAGTAAATATATCTTTGCACAAAAAGGCGGTATTTCAAATGGCTCTATTTCAAATGCCTAATTCAAACCACTGTATGTATAGGGGGAATCACACACGCCCTGAATCAGTGTAGGCCTGAAGTAAATATATCTTTGCACAAAAAGGCTGTATTTCAAATGGCTGTATTTCAAATGCCTAATTCAAACCCCTGTATTTATAGGGGGGATCTCACAGGGCCTTAACCTCTGTAGGCCTGAATTCAATATTGGTGCACCAAATGGACGTATTTAAAATCTCTGAATGTAACCAAGATGTATTAAGGGTGTATCTCACAATGACATCTGTATCAAAGGCTGCCAACTAAATTGTTTGTGCCCAAACGACTGTTTGTTTAACAACTGAATTTGAAACCAGTATATAAGCCTGTAATTTCACATGTGCTCATGCTGCAAAATAGTGTTTTTTGTCAAAAAAGTGTGTTTTTCAAACCCCAGAAAATGATGGGTGTATTTCTAGCTTAAATTGCACACTGATTAATACAGATGTTGTAGATTGTCCAAAAAGTCTTTTTTTGCTAACAGAATATGAATGCTGTATATATTAAACTTGAATTTAACACTTGCAGATCTGGAAAATACTGTTTTTTGAAAAAAAAAAAGGGTGTTTTTCAAACCCCAGAAATGATGGGTGTATTTCTAGCTTAAATTGCACACTGACTAATACAGATGTTGCCCCCAAAAAATTGTGATTTGCAATGTCCCAAAAGCTCAGATTCAGTGCTGGTGCACTGAGCATGCATAAAATGGCCGCCGCCACCCACCTAACTAACAGAATTCTAAAAGTTTGTATTTTTCGGTCAATGAGCTCAGGGCAGGGTAAAAGGATAGTGCCCTGCACCCACACAACTAATTCTAGGTAGATTGCTGAGTTAGATTCTCTCCTATTCTCTCCCTGAAATCACAAGTCCAGCAGCATCCTCTCCCTACACTTGTAACAGCAGAGTGACGTACAGCGCTATGTGACTCAAGCTTATATAGAGCCTGGGTCACATACTGTTTTGGCCAATCACAGCCATGCCATTAATAGGCATGGCTGTGATAGCCTCATGGGGCAAGTAGTATGACGCTTATTCATTGGCTGCTGTGCAGCCTTTCAAAAAGCACCAAGAAAGCGCCGAACCGGAACCCAAACTTTTACTAAAAATGTTCGGGTTTGGGTCGGTGTCCTGAACACCCCAAAATTATACAGTTTGGGTTCGTTTAACCCTACCTATGATGGCCTCTCCACAAGCAAATGGATATGGTGAGTACAGTGAATATAAAAAGTCTACACACCCCTGTTAAAATGTCAGGTTTTTGTGCTGTAAAAAAATGAGACAAAGATAAATCATTTCAGAACTTTTTTCACTTTTAAAGTGACCTATAAATTGTTCAACTCAATTGAAAAACAAACTGAAACTAATACTTTGTTGAAGCACCTTTTGATTTAATTACATCACTCAGTCTTTTTGGGTATGAGCATGGCACATTTTGACTTGGCAAGATTTGCCCACTCTTCTTTGCAAAAACACTCAAAATCTTTCATATTGCGAGGCCATTTCCTGTGCACAGCCCTCTTCAGATAAACCCAACGGATTTTCGATCAGATTCCGGTCTGGGCTCTGGCTGGGCCATTCCAAAACTTTCATCTTCTTCTGGTGAAGCCATTCCTTTGTTGATTTGGATGTATGCTTTGGGTCGTAGTTATGCTGAAAGATGAAGTTCCTCTTCATGTTCAGCTTTCTAACAGAAGCCTGAAGGTTTTGTGCCAATATTGACTGCTGTTTGGAACTGTTCATAATTCCCTCTATCTTAACTAAGGCCCTAGTTCCAGCTGAAGAAAAACAGCCCCAAAGCATGATGCTTCCACCACCATGCTTCACTGTGGGTTGTCACATGTACCACACAGCCAGTACTTGCCAGATATTCCTGCAGCTCTTTTAATGTTGCTGTAGGCCTCTTGGTAGCCTCCCAGACCAGTTTTCTTCTCGTCTTTTCATCAATTTTGGAGGGACATCCAGGTCTTGGTAATGTCACTGTTGTGCCATATTTTCTCCACTTGATGATGACTGTTTTCACTGTGTTCCATAGTATATCTAATGCCTTGGAAATTCTTTTGTACCCTTCTCCTGACTGATACCTTCTAACAATGAGATCCCTCTGATGCTTTGGAAGCTCTCTGTGGACCATGGCTTTTGCTGTGGGATTCGACTAATAAAATTTCAGGAAAGACCAACTAGAGCAGCTGAACTTTATTTGGAGTTAATCAGAGGCACTTTAAATGATGGCAGGTGTATGCTGACTCCTATTTAACATGATTTTAAATGTTATTGCTTAATTCTGAACACAGCTACATCCCCAGTTATAAGAGGGTGTACACTATTATTCAACCAAATTATTTTAGTTTTTTTTGTTTTCTTCCCTCCACCTAAAAGATTTCAGTTTGTTTTTCAATTGAGTGGTACAGTTTATAGGTCATATTAAAGGGGGGAAAAGTTCTGAAATAATTTATCTTTGGCTCATTTTTTTACAGCACATATTCGATTGAATATTCCTCATATATTTGTTGAAATCGAATATTCGTCATTATTCTATATATTGCGAATGTCACGCAAATTTATATTCACATTGCGAATTAAACTTAGAGCTGAGTTCCTAATGGTTGTAACTTGTATTTCTAGAATTGACGATGATAACGAATATCATGAATATAGCACTATATTCTAAATCTTCGTTATATTCTAGCAATACAACCATTAGGAACTCAGCTCTAAGTTTAATTTGCAATGCGAACATATACTCGCATTGCGAATTCAACTTAAAGCTGGGTTCCTAATTGTGGTTGTATTGCTAGAATATAATGAATATCACGAATATAGCACTATATTCTCAATCTTCGTTATATTCTAGCAACAACCATTAGGAACTCAGCTCTAAGTTTCAGTCGCGAAGCGAACATATAATCGTGTTGCGAATTGATCTTAGAACTAAATTTCTAATGGTTGTATTGCTAGAATTATAGAATATAATGAAGATGACGAATATCATGAATTTGCGAATATAGTACTATATTCTAAATCTTTGTTATTTTCTAGCAATACAACCACATTTTAACAAGGGTCTGTAGAATTTTTATATTCACTGTACTCACCATATCCATTTGCTTGTGGAGAGGCCGTCATAGGCCATCTTGATTGAAGAAACAGCGCAAAATTTCACACTATTTTTTAAAGCAATTTCAAGAAAAATTGATTCTTTAACATGAAGCGCAAGGAAATTCAGTTTTGAGGCAAATCAAATTTTTCCCGAAATTTGGATCAAAGTCAATTAATTTCACTTCAATTCGGTCAACACTACTCAAGACCATCATAGGTGCAGAGATTAACTCAGAAGAAGTTTCCCTTAGTGAGGAAGAAATCAACTCTAATAATACAAAAAAAATAAAAAAAAATACTATCATATAAATATATGCAAATAGATATAAATGAATAATAAATATAAATACTGGTGAAAGCTATACTCAGAAAAGAACCTGCAAATAGTACTTAAACAAGGTGCATTTGAGGACTGATTTTTATGGACTGCTCTGAACAGTGAAAAAAGTAATATATTGGACCTGCCAAAATCGGTGGGTACTCTAGGAATATAAACACTTCCATGTGATATAAAAATTAAAGAACTTTGGCGGGTCAGTTATTAAGACTGGATTTTAGATGCCGGTATTAATAAAGCCCTGTACTGGAGGTGGATCTGTCGTAGTTATGTAGGGGTGCCAGCCTGTACATAACTTTGGCAGATCCACCGCTGCTTCTAAATATAAGACAGCTTCCTAGCTGTCTTACATTTAGACTATAATAAAACTATGGTAAATGAGATGGGCCTGCTGGCTGTGTCCTTCCCTGCACACTCCACGCTCACTTTCTTAGACCTGGCGTGAGCCGGGAGAAGTCACAGATTGCGGCGCCAAGGACTTTAGTGCCACTATCTGCATCAGAATTACGTCTAATTTTGGCGTATTTCTCTTTAATAAATGACCTCCTAGAAGACTCATTATGGGATTTTTACATAGGTTGAGGATTGGACACTAATGTTTGTACGAGCATTCACTCAACTTATCATTGCCATTTGTGAATATAAGCAAATTCTCATTTGTCAAGCGATCGCATCTATTATGCTGCATGAAAAATTATTGGCTATCAGCAGCACTGTGTAAGCAGGGGTAGGGTACATTCACATTACCGTTTAGCTTTCCGGTCTTCTAATCTGTCAGAAGAAGAGAGAAAGGGGGGAAAAAAAAACAGGATCCAGTAAAAAAATGGATCCAATTGCATCAGTTGTCATCCGTTTGAGCTATTTCCATCTGAGATCCAATTTTTACACGGGAAACAAACTGCATGCAGTACTTTTTTCCATCTAAAAAAAAACAGATCTCAGACAGAAATGGCTCAAAAGGATGACAACTGATGCAACAGGATCCGTTTTTTTAATGACTCCTGTTTTTTTTTTTCCTCTCTCTCTTCTTCTGACGGACCCCAGGACCCCAGGATTAAGCTCAAGCAGTGGCAAACCGGCTTCTGCTCAAGAACCTAATTCTCTGGTGACAACTGTAAGACTATGTCCAGACATGATGGAAGTGTTCCAGAATTGCCATCACAGATTTTCATATGCCAAATTTAAAGCATTGTACAGTACCAGCAAAGTGGATAAGACTTTAAAAAATCCAATCCAGGTACTGCATAAGAAATCTGCAGTGCAAATTGACCTGAGGTGTGGATTTAAAATCAGCAGCATGGTAATTAGTGCTCCAGATCTCCACCGCAGATTTCACCCTTTGGAATGGAAAGGTTGAAATCCACAGTCATTTCTGGGTAAAAAAACAAACATGTTTTTCTGTGAAACTTCAGCAAAATTGACAGCAGAATTTTGCTCTGTGTTTTCAGACACGTGTAGACATAGCCTCAGAGTATGCACCAAAAGAACAGATTTTCCACTGTGGAATTATTGTATGGACAGATAATCTTTAGCATGTTACAGCAGCGGCAAAGCTCATCTACAATCTGTCTTTAACCCTGGGAACACACCTGAGCGTTTTTCAGCGCGTTCATATGCGCTGAAAAACGCTCAACATGTGAAAAGCCATGCATCCCTATGTGCATGGTTCACATGTCGGCGTTTTACAGCGCGGACGACCGCGCTGTAAAACACCCTACGCGATCGCGTCGGCTGCGGTGACTATCGCGCGGCAGCACGCGCGATCCAACCCATATTCTATTATGGGAGTGCGCATATGACGCACGCTTCCATAAAACAGCCACTTCGCGGCAGAAGCGCGCGTCATATGCGCGCCCTGGGAACACGCGAAGTGTGTTCCCAGGGTAAAACAAACAAAAAATGCAAGCTCCACACCAACATTGACCTGTGGTGAGGATTTTCCATGTGTAGAAGGTCAATCTATGCTTTGGCTTTCCACCCTTGACAATGCAAAGGGTGAAATCTAAGGTAAACCTGAAGCTAATCCTGCATGAAATCCACATGTTACTGAATTTTGTGACAGATTTTCCCATTTCAATTTACATCCAGTGTGGACAAGCAAGCAGGTATTTATTAAAAAGGTAAATCTGCCAGATGCTCTTTAACATTTAGATACAGGTTCATGAAGCATGGCTCATGTCTGAGTTTTCAGTAGTGGGTTGTGTTGATCAAATTGAAAGTCAAAGAAATTGACTTTGATCCAAATTTCAGGACCAATTTGATTCATAGCAAAGCTGAATTTCCTAGCGCTTTGTGGTAATGAATCAATTTTCCCAGAAATGGTGGTAATAAAAACCTGATCATAACGTCCCCATGCGAATCTCACGCAGTGTCTTCAATCAAGATGGTTACAACGGCCTCTATGCAAGCAAATGGATAAGGTGAGCATTGGAGATTAGTGAATCTCTTTGCAGATTTGGAGATTCATTCATTTTTTAGGCACCAAATCAAACCTGAATCTTTTCTGGTTCGATTCGAATGAGTCTTGTAAAACGACATTCAGCGAATAAGCAATCAATAGTGTTCTGTCACCACCAGGCAGGAGGTAATTGCAGATATCTGCGGCAACAATAAAAGTAGATACAGTTACTTTACATCTGACGCTGTATCAAATTGAGGAAATGGCAGGGGAAAATGAAAAAATGTGTAAATGCTTAACAAAACGAGATAGGAGCTTTTCATTTAAAAAAAAAAATCGGTGTTTTAGAGGGCTAGAGAGGGTTATATACCAATATCCAGGGCCATTGGAACAACTTTGATTCGGAACGAATAGTTTCGGACACGAACAGTACATTTAGAAAAATTTGTCGAATCCCAAACGAACCGAATCTTGGAAAGTTCGTTCATCTCTAGTGTGTATTTTTATTTATTTTTTACATTGATTAACCTCCTGAAATGGTGTAAATGATAGCCTCAGATGCTTCGATTAGTGATGAACGAATGCAGCGGCATCTGAGGAGTTCAATGACAAGGGGGGGGGGTGTTTTAGCAGGATAGCCATTCTCTGTTATTGCACCCGCTACATACAAAGAAATGTGCTTCATGACAAAGTAATTAATCACAAATTTCTTTGTGAAATACGGGGAAGCAGCTGAATCAAATTTTTTTATAACTTCGCTCATCTCTAGAGGTGTGCTTTGTCGCGTCTTCTGCTACCTTTCAATGGCAACTCTACAGCTTTAAATGAATGAATAAATAAATATATGAAGAAGTTCCCTAAAACCTCGGGTGCTGAGATATACTTTTATTTTTTATGGCTAGGTGAATTATATGAACACTAAATCCTGACACCCTTTAAAGAATCTAGGCCAGCCTATTTAAATATACAGTATATGTATTGTGGGCTGAGTCTCTCTAAAGTGCGTTTGTAGAGGTGTGCTGAGGATCAGCTCACAGAAGCATCAAACGCCTTTCAGAACTATCAATGCTGTAAATAAATATTGATCTACTTCCTGAGAAAAATGTGACTGTCCTTGTTCTTTTTCCTGGCGGTATCCATAATTCAAAACGTAAGCCCAAGAGACCTTCCGATGGTTTCTTAAGGCTTTTAAAGTCCCTGTTTTAACTTCCTCTAAACAATGCTCATATAATATTTACAGAGGTTATATGATGTCTATCATTCTTTTTCATTTTCAAATTACTCTTATGCATACACTTGGGAATCCAAAATATACAATTTAACAAGAATGTCCACATTGTTAGGCAAAGTCAATTATGCATGGATTAATAGATGTATATTAGATTTTTGCTCTTGATTCCCTTATACAAACAAGTAACCTTTTTTCTTCCTCCCTATCAATGGTAGTCTGGAGTTAAAGAGCCTTGCTGGACGTTAATATTGATGATCTTTACCTTATGAGAGGTCATCAATATTTTATCGGTTGGATTCCTGTTACAGTAGCAGCTGTCCTTTTTACCTTACCCGGCCGCCCACTGCCTCTTTCCCTATTATGAGTGAGCATTTTTGGTGATAGGTATTTATAGATAATTCTAGTTAAACAAAACAATGCAGGAAACAGGATGCCAAGAAGCTAAAATGTGGTTTGTGTTGACTTGCCAGAGGCAAAGCCTGGTAAGTAATCATTTGTATTCTGTGACAAACCTTCTGATGAGTAGTACTACAACGGGAGGTTTCAAGGGGTTTTCCAAGATTCTGATATTGATGACCTATCTTCAGGGTATGAAAAATTCAAACGGCAATGGCAGCATTACTCTTTACCTTCTTTATTTGGGTTCAATAGCAGATATACACGGAAGCAATGTTTCAGCTGTTAGTCAGCTTTTATCAAGCAGTTGCTTCAGTGTATATCTGCTATAGAACCCAGATAAAGAAGAAAAAGAGGAATGCTGCCATTGCCGTTTGAATTTTGCTATACTGAGTGATCGCTTGGATCCGCGGTCCATTGCAAGGCTGTTGCATCCTCTTGGAGTCTTTGAAACCAGGGAGTGCTGCTCTCATCTACAATTTTAGCTATCTTCAGGGTATGTCATCAATATAAAATTGGCAGTTGTCTGACATAAGGGATCTCTGCTGATCAGCTGTTTGATTTGACTCACCTTTCTCACAGCTTACCAAACACAGTGTCTTATATTGGGTAGCGGCTGTGCTTGGTATTGTAGCTTAGCTCCATTCTCTTGAACTCACTTGAGCTAATTGGTAGGGGTGCAAGGAGATGGACTCCCCTATCTAATATTAATGATCTATCTGAGGTTAGGTCATCAATGTGAAAACCTCTGAAAACCCCTTTAAAGGGGTTGTCTAGGTGACAAACAAAAATTAATGACCTAGCATGGTGTAAGTCCTATCTAATTGATTTATTGCATTTCCCGTTCAGACGGGTCAGGGTTCCATGGTACCTCTCAACATGTAGGAGCTAACAGTAATCCATTGCAACCAGTGATTGGATGAGAGGTGATTTTCTATGAGCAGAAATGGAATAGGAAGTATAGCCAACAGGAGACCATAAAGCATCAGAACAGGAAGCATCAGTTCAGTAAGGTGAGTGTGATTTATTTTCTTATTTTACACAGTTTTGAACCATTTTATTTAACAAAAACATGTCATTGGCTGGACAACTCAATTATGTCACGGGTACTGCTATGAGTTAAGTGAAGTCAGCTCTTGGGGTTAGGACATATTTTACCCATTCATTCTCCACAAAGCTAACATATTGGGATCCATTTTTCTGGAACACAGAAGCGGTAATATATATGGATAAAAATAGCTCTCTAGTCTTAGAAATACTGAATTCTTTAGTTTGGCTGTGGTTGCAGACAGAAAATATAATGGTCTTGTAAGTTTCTTTAATGGAAACTTTGACTTCTTTCACTTTCATATAAAAAGGAAGTGGTGAAAAAGTGTTGACACCTAATGATTGTAAAATGTTCCTGCCACATCATCTATGGCTGAGCACTGACCCACAAAATATTCAGTTATCGCATCTCGTAAGATCCAGCTTGGAGATGTCTTTAATTATTAATGCACCTTCAATATCTGCATAAATAGCTCTTATATACAGGCTTTTAGCATTTTGCCAGTTTCCAAATATCAATAATAAAGTCCATTTGGTTCTCTTCCAAAAAAACAAAAAACTGCAAGATAATGAGGAGGCCGATGGGAATGTGGCCTTCGTTACATTAACCAAAGTACTATTCCTTCCTCCCTTGTTAGAGAAAGCATTCCAGTTTCATTAGTAGCTTTTAGTGACCAGATTATTAAAAAAATGTTGCACTGATGCAATTCGTTATTAGGGCTGTAATAATAGTAATAATAATAAAATCTTAAAAGATTTTAGGTCTAAATATTTGACAAACATCCGTAATATGCATAGTTTTTAACTGATAGCCTAAATGTTAGGGATAAAACTAAAAAGACATCAAGTCATGGAGGATATTACTGCCAAATGTCAAATGTCACATCTGAGACATTGGTGGCATATTTCTAGGATATGCCACCACTGTCTGAAGGACCCATCCAGTCCATTCATTACCTGGACCGCTAATTGATGCTAGGTAATGAACAGTGTAATGTGTCTGCTGTAATGTATATCTCTAAACGTTATTAACAACAGCTTAGGCAATATGTCTGCCCCCATATGCATGTACAGAAAATACAGTCTAAAAAAATCTAGAATCAGACAATAAAAACATATTAGACAATGGTTTTAATTAGTAAAAAATATGGAAATATTCCTGTTTGCATTCATAAGCTGAACAATCTCTACTTAAAACTTACTGATGAAGGGGTTGGCCCTTCTGAGGCTTTGATGGCATATTAATAGGATATGGCATAATTGTCAGATATGTTTGAGCCCCTCCTTTGGAACTGCTCTTGTATATAGATCAGGGTATCCAAGGTGAAGGAGAGCACACGGCGCATGTACAGAGCGCTCTCCATTCATCGTTGTGGGAGTTGCAAAAATAACTGAGCGAGTGCACTCGACTAGTTTTGGTAGCCCCATAGCGATGAATAGAAAGAACACTACACAAGTGCGGCCAATGCTACATTCAGCACTTTGGGACCTGAAATAGCCGAGTTGGAACTTGGCTGTTTTCAGAACTCCCATAGCAGTAAACGGAGGATGGCTACAAATGTTTAGCTGCACTCCATTTATTTTGGGGGCCCAATGGTAGAATACACACTTATCTGAAATTGATGACTAGTGTTGCACGTGAATATTGAATCGCAAATTTTAATCGCAAATATCATCACTTCGAGAATTCGCAAAGATTTAGAATATAGTGTTATATATTCGTATTCGTGAATACTCTAGATTTTTTTTCCCTCTGAACGCATGATCCCTCCCTGCTTCTTGCTTGTGGGCCAATGAGAAGGCTGCAATGTCTTTGTCTGAGCTTAGCAACATCCCTAGCAACTAATAGGAAAGTTGCCTACCAATTACTATATAAGAACATCCTCAGCAGTTCTGAGAGAACAGCAGTTCTGAGAGAGACAGCATTGGTGTGCTCTGTGCTTTGCTGTGTCACATTACAATATATATATATATATATATATATATATATAGAGAGAGAGAGAGAGAGAGAGAGAGAGAAAAGATGTGGCAGCACAGACTGAACAGTCCGGGTGCAGGCTCAAGTAAAGGGATAAGCAACCCAATCTTCAATATTGTCAAAAAAGTAGAGCAGCACACAAAAATAGTGCAAAAAAGGTGTTGTTCTTTATTCACACATCAGTGCAGGCGATGTTTCGGCTCGTAAGCGCAGTGTGTGCTCTGGACATCTCCTTCCTCTAGGATGACGCGGCAGGAAAGAGAATGGTCACATGATAGTCACATGATTATGTGACGTCAGTTCTGTCATATTCCGGCGCATGCGTGGTCGGCTGACCCGGACGCCGTGGAATGAACGGACTATTACACATGCGGTTAGTACACTGGTGCCTAGTGCCTCCCTCTTCCCTCGGTTTCCGCCTACTCACACTCCACCCGTGAAAAGATTTTTTTAACCCTTAGTATGAACTGTCATCTACACTGAATGATATGTTGTATTTTTAATGGTGCACCAATTGTTATTTTTATGAAATCACATCAATTATGCAATGGATGTATGTACTTGACCACTTTATGACACTGTATCTGTATTTTATATGTACCCACGGTTTATTCTGGCAATGTGTGAGTTAATTGTCAGTCTGATTACAAGGTCACATGATATAAAGTTTGATTGCACTTACCCTTTAAATATTTCACATTGTCTCTTTGGATTTGCTTGAGAAAGGCTCATGTTTTGAAACGTCGCCTGCACTGATGTGTGAGTAAAGAACAACACCTTTTTTGCACTATTTTGGTGTGCTGCTGTACTTTTTTGACTATATATATATATATATATATATATATATATATATATATATCTTACAGATAGTTAGTGGGAGATGTAGAGATGTCAGTGTAGTTTAGATGGTGATATAGTGTAGCTAATCGGTTCCAATGGAGGTTGTTAGGTAGTGTTCTGCTGCCCATACATACATGTTAAATACATTGTTCTGTGATATCACAAGTTCACAACAATACTTAGTGCACCAATCACTAATATATAGTCAGACCTGATAAAATGTGAAGTTGCACGTATTACGCAAAAATATGTGCATCATTAATTGCCGATTTGCGCAATCACTAATATATTGGAGCACTCTATCTGGATATGAAGCTATTGTAATGTTCTGTTGTACCAACCATTTTCTCCAATCTTACCAAACTTCTAGCAGCTTGAAAAATGTAGCAATAGTGACCCACGCCTGTATTGCGCATGCAATACGCGTATATTACACTGACGATTTTCGCAATCAAGAAAATAATCGCGAATTCGCAAATTTATGATGAATATTCCCCCAATTTTTCACGAAATATCGTAAATTCAAATATTGCCACTGTCGTTGATCACTATTGATGACTTATCCTAGCGATATGCCCTCGATGTCACCTTTAAGGACAATGTTGCTATAAATGTAATCATTCAGTTATTTATTAGCTTGGGTTACATCAGAATATGCTGCCCTTTTCATAGAACCCAAAGTTGCAAACCTTCCCGATCCTGTATTGATGTCACTGGGGCAATCATGTAGTTTCAAACACCTTCAGATGCTTTACACTTGTAAAGTTTAACGCGTTCATTTATTACATCTCAGTAAAAAGCTTGAAATTAGACAATTATCAAAGTGAAGACGAGTTAACATTAATTGATTACTTTGACTAGTCAGACTGATTAGAATTTCAAAGCCACATCTCTAAGTAGCTTACTTCTTTGTCACCTTCTAATTTGAAATCACTAATTAAAATGGGTGCTGCTTTGTTTGCAAAACCTTTATATCTTATCATCCTACCAGCGAAGGATAATGTTTTTTTTTTTTTTTTTTCATTATTCATTTGATCACTCGGCTGAAACCAATTTACACCTATCCGTGTAAAATGCAATATGATACACCCCAAAGCTATCTGATTTCCTCCACTGGACTCGACAAAGGGAATACGGCTTTACTTCAGAAGAACAAATCATTGGCAATAGAGGATATCTCACGTTATTCAAATCCACGATAGAGCAGATGAAGAATATTAACCTAATTATAGCATCCCTGCTTGCTGGAATTATAGGCAAGACTATTTAAATTAGCGTTGTTTCATTGTATTAAATTGTTACTTTCGTTAGTAATATATTAATAAAAGAGGGGTACATCGAGGAATCTGTCATCAGAATTGCAATTAGAAATTAGCTGAAATGTTTCTCTATATTGTCTCATCAAAGACATTGATGGTATGTCATTTGAATGCAATCAATGATTTCCTATGTATACCTGTGCAGAAAATGTGAATCTATGCAACAAAGTCTCTTGTGAATCTCTTACATAAGGAAACCTTTAGTGCGTTCTATATTTTTTCTGTCGGATTGTTAGGGAATGCCTGAATAAAAATAAATGATCATAAATCATATTAAAATCAGAGGCATGTGGAGTTACAGTGGAGGCTTTATGGATAGCAGCCCGCATGGAACTATAACAAGACTGTGTGCATGTGCCTTAAGCAGGAGTTAGGACACACACAAATGCCTCTAGCACTTGTAAATTCTTGTGCACCATATGATGAAATGCCAAGGAAAGTCCCCAAACCAGATTAATATTTGATTTTCTCCATAAATAAACTGTCTAAGAGGATCTGATGGCCTAAGACCTTCAGATCCAGTTGTGCTTTAAGCCCCTACAGGCAATATCCCTCAATGAACATCTATAATTTCCACTGGACACATGATAAATGTCTGATCGGTGGGATCCCACCATTAAGATCTCCATGGAAAGCTAGAATGGGGTCCAAATGCATCTGTAAAATGGAGAACATTTGAGCAACAATCAAGCATGGGTGCTATTCCATTCAATGTCATTTGATGGACAAAGCCATGTATGGTGCTTGGCAGTCTCCAACAGACCCATAGACCTTAAATGGAGAAGGAATGAGCATACTCAACACCTACTCCTTTCAAATTCCTTCATTTTAGTTGTGTAGTATGGTGGAAAGTAGGGATTGTGGGGTTTTAGTGGTGGGGCCTCAACAAACAGACATTTATTCCTTTCCTGTGGATAAGTAATACATGTCTTTAAACTTGGGATAGTCCAATAGAGAATCTCAATGGGGTTTTCCTGGATTTACATATTGGTGATCAATATAAGATCAGCGGGGGTCCTTTTCCCGGGACTCCCACCTATCAGTTGTATGAAGAGGCTGCAGTGCTCCGTCAGTGCTTAGATGTCTTCCTCGGCTAGATGACGTCACGTTCATTGGTCACATAACCGAGGCGCAGTGCTGGGTTACTAAGCTCAGCCGCTGTACTCGGTGAGCTGCAAGGAGCTCTGGTGACCACCATGGCTTCCTTAAACAGCTGTTCACAAGGGGTGTCTGGAATTGGACTCCCACTGATCTCACATTGATAACCTATCCTGATGATAGGTGATCAATATGTAAATCCCGGAGAACTCTTTTAATCAAAATGATTGAAAAAAAGGTTTTGGCCTAGTTAAACAGATGAGATGTATGAGATGATGAGAAAAGGCAGCAGCACTCTTGACCATAGGCTGTACCCAGTTTTGCAGCATTGCACCTACGTAGTAGATGGGTCTGAGCTGTAATATGAGCACAGCTCATGGACAAAAGTGATGTTTCTGGAAAAAAAAAAAAAAAAACAGCAGGTTGCATCTCATGCAACTCATTGAATGTTATGTACTAAGCTGTACCCATGTTCTGCAACTAAAGGACAAAGCATAGCATTTGTAATGAACAAGGCTCTGAATTTCAGCCTTTGAGATAAATGTATATTTTGTCACCACAAATGAATGAACTTGATATAATCTGAGAAACATGACCTGATTTGTTCATATCAGCTCCTCTTTAGCTATTAAACTCGAGGAACTGTGATACATAAGCCCCTAAGACTAATGCTGTGACTATAATAAGATTATATTTACTTTTCCTAAACATGATAATGCATTTTGACATCAGGAATAATCTGTAAATTCTCACTACTTCATGTCATTTAGGTCAAGACTTTGTTTTTTGTTTTTTCAGATAGACACACCATATTAGATCGAGCGAGCAGATGGCTTTTCTAAAATGTCAAGCAAAGAAATGACTTGGCCTTGTGAGACTGTAAGTCATAAGTTATTTATCTTAAGGCTACAGACATGAAATTGTAAGCACCACCTGGACTGCGATATAACGGGTTGTGTGTATTCACTGTAAAAATAATGTTGATGGAAGGAATAATAAGAACATTGGGTTCAACAAATTTAAAAAAATGCAATAGGCTGAACTGGAAAAATTATAATATTAATTATAATATAATTATTAACAATATCAATTTTGACTCATTCAAAATGGGGACCAGAGTATTCATGAAGTATGCACATCATGTTATCACAATGTTAGATTTCAAGTTAATTTGAAGGGAAAGAAAGATAAAAAAAAAAATAATAATTTACATGTAATGTAAATTTTTTTACAGGAATATAATCCTGACTAGGATTTGGTGAAATATAAAAGTAATCTAAACCCAAATGCTGAATGGTGTTAGATGTCATTCCTTATAGTATCAAGTTATATGCCTGCCAGGAGAAGCAGCCACATATCATTCTAGGTCAGGAGGAGATAAAATTGGTGTCCCGATGCAAGGTGCTACAAATAAAAAATAGCAATAGGTTGCTCATTCATAGCTTCCTAGGAGGGATATATATCCTAGTGATATGCAATCAAACCCCAGATAAAACAAACCCTTTAACTAATGAGAGGAGCCAGAATGCTGGAACTGGAGTCCTGTGATGACTGCCTGTTGACAAGACTGAAGTGGTGCTTGGGGAATATGAAAGGGGAATCTGCTGCGACTTCTACAGAAGTTGTAGTTGGAGCTGCTGTGACTATTGGTTTGTGGGGGTGGCCTGCTATGCCTACTTGGGAAATTACAAAAGGAGCTCAATGATGAATGAAAGAGAAATACCTTAATTAGTCAAAGGCCATGATCATGCAACCCTGGTTGCAAAGAATTTTATTATTTAGTGACCAATCCTGAATGTGACCCTAAAGCATGTTTTTGTTAGCTACTAATTAAAGATGAACTAATTATTCTACCAATTTAGTATTTGTTCCAAATTTCGCAAAAAGTTTGGACTCATACAAAGTCAATTTTTTTGTGATTAATTTTGGACAAATCACCGAGAGAGAGAACCCCTTAAATAATGCATATATATTGTAGAGAAACACAGGTTCGTATACTGAGGTCTCTTTCTCTGAATAGTATCCAATTATTTCAAACATTTGTCAAACCTGAAACTAATTGAATCATGAAAGATTCACTCAGCTCTACTCCTAATATATACTGTCTCTAAAGCAAACATAAAAAAATAGCATTTTTGTGGATTTCATACAGACTGAATGGTTGCTAAAAGCTGGTTAAAAGACAATTGACCTTATTTACAATAAAAGTACAACGGTCGCTGTTGGCAACTCCACTGCATCCCTTTTACCAATCTTTATACATTTTTCTCAATGCATTTAGTAAATATGGAGTCCAGCCATGAAATGTCTGCTTTTATTCACAAATGCCAAAAGCTTAAATTCTGCAACTCCGTGGATCCTAAGTTTCAAGAACAAATGTTAACGACACAACTTCCAGCATAATGTACAATGTGTCATTATATTTGGGCTAGCTCGGCAGCAATGGTAGATGTCAGAGCCATAGCAGCAGGTGTCCCAGACTTGTCCTTTTCTCATCATACTTGTCTTAGAAACATGATTTGACTGCAATGGTTTTCAACTGCAATGACCTTTAAGTCTAGTTTCTTTTTGACATTAGTTATGGTGAAAGAATCCTGCTAGACAAGGTCATGGGAATGGTACAGTGCTCATGCAGCCTTTGCCAGTTTGAGGCTGATCATATTGCTCTCTAGAGTGACACTTCATCACAGGTACTCAGATGTCTTTGATTCCACGGGAATAGGTAAAGATCTAAATAGCAAACTACAGCTACTTCCTAGATTTATTAAGGTCATGAACTAAAAAAAAATAAGAAAAAAGATGTACAGGACATCCATAGAACATTTCATCATTCAACAACAGCTTTTCATACACTTCTTCCGAGATTACCCTCTAAATCCCAATAGGGTTACTATTTATGAATTACATTTTATTTCTACAATCTTATATAGAGTCATAGCAAATAAATGTCAAAGAATACTCCCATTATTCACAATAACATAGCAGTAAAACACATGATTTACTTGGATATATACATGTATTTATTATACCAGATATTTCATACATACAATTCATTATACCAGATGTTTTATGATAACATATATTGCAGAGATTGAAATATAATAAAGTATAAGTTTGACTTACAGATCCGAGAGACACACACTTCCAAAAAGTTAGGATGCTATGTAACATGTAAATAAATGTAAATGAAAATAGAATCCAATGATAGACCAATATTTTATTCACAGTAGATGATTCATTCATATCAGATGATTAAAGTGACATATTTTACAATTTCTTGAAACATAGGTACTCATTTAGAACTTGATGGCAGCAATGCATCTAAAAAAGCTGGGACAGTGTCTTCTTATCTACCATTGTGTAGCATCCTCTCTTTTTCATCAACAGTCTATAAACATCTGAGAAGTGAGGGACCAAATGATGGAGTATTGGGAGAGAAATGTTGTCCTATTCTTGTGATGTAGAATTCTAGCTGCTCAACAGTCCTGGGTCTTTCTTGCCAGATTTGTTTTCCTGATTTGCCAAATGTTTTCTATTGGTGAAAGGTCTGGACTGCAAGCAGGCCAGTTCAGCACCCAGACTCTTCTGCCAACCGATTCTGTTGTGATTGATGCAGTATGTGGTTTATCACTGGCTTGCTGAAATATGCAAGGTCTTCCCTGAAAGAGACATTATTTAAGAGGAAGCATATGTTCTTCTAAAACCTTTATATACTGTTCAGCATTTCACCATGTGTGTAAGCTGTGCATGCCATAAGCACTAACGCAACCCCATACCATTAGAGATTTAGGCTTTTGGACTATATGTTGATGGATAGTCCCTCTCCTCTTGAATCCACATTACAAGACATCGCTGGTTTCCAAAGTATTTCAAATTTCCAATCACATGACTTTAGAACAGTTTTCTGTTTGGTTCCAGTCCATTTTAAATGAACTTTGCCCTAGAGAAGATGGCAGAGTTTTTGGATCTTGCTGACTCATGGCTTCTTCTTGTATGATACAGCTTTGAATTGCATTTGTGAATTGCACTGCAAACTGTTCAATGACAATAATCCAGTATAGAATCATGGCTATTTTTAATCCAGTGCCACCTGAAGCCTGCAGATCACAAGTATCCAATATTAACCACCGGCCTTGTCTTTTGCGCACATGGATTTCTCTAGATTTTCTGAATGTTTTGATGATATTAAGTAGTGTAGATAGTTTGATATTCAAAGTCTTCACAATTGTATATTGAGGAACATTTTACTGATATTGTTACGCAATTTCTAGATGCAGATTTTTTCATATATTAGTGAACCTCTGCCCACCATTGCTTCTGGGAGGCTCTGCCTTTGTAACATGCTCTTTATATACTCAGCTATGTGACTTATTAGCAAATTGCGCTTTTTCCAGCCTTTTGTTGCCCCCTGTCCCCACTTTTTTGAGATATATTTCTGCTATCAATTTCTAAATGAGCTAATTTTTCATGAAATGGTAAAATGTCTCTATTTCATCATCTAATATGTGTTCTATGTTCTACTGTGAATACAATTTGAGTCTATGAGATTTGTAAATCATTGTATTCTGCTTAAATTTACATTTATTTCAATTTTACACATTATCCCAATTGCGTGTTAACACAAAAGCTTATCCCACTCACTTAGTTTAACAATGTGCAAAGCATAAAACTGGTATCAAGCTAATTGAGTTACATTATAGGGATAATGCATTAACCCGCTGATCTTGATGCTTACTGTACATGTCCAAAAATTATATTACGTTTCCCAAGGTAGGAATTAGTAAAGACGGGCAGCCATGGAAATATAAACCTCCCCATAGTTTTGCTGTCAACCCATCTGCAGACCCAAATCTCCCAGAAGAATACAATGACAGCCTGTATTCTGCAAATATGTTTTTCTGATAGTGGGGGGGGGGGAGTTGATTTACTCAATCAGGGATGTAACTTGAAAAGACTGGGCCCAATTGCAAACCTTTGAATTGGCCTCCCTCCTCACCACATGGATTAAAAATTGGGTTTTCTCTGGGTTAGCATGAATATGATCATACTAAGTATGTCTAGTTTTATTCCATTTTAGTACTTTTGTACAAAAATTGTACATTTCACGTAGAAAAGTACAGGATTGGGAAAGTGTAAAATATTAACTTTATTGATTTTTGTGTGTGTGGGGGCAAGTGTATTCGTCAAGCTTGATAAAGGGGGGCAGACCCCCAAAACATAGCTACATGCTTGCTGGGAGCCATGTGCTTTGAACTCTGATGTAACCCAATTTGCACACTGGATTATATTTAAAGTATAGATATTTATATAAAAAATATGCCTATTATATGAGCTAATTGAAGTATGCACAAAACTTTTGGATAAAATATTGAAGAATAAGCATTCTTTTGTTGTGCTTTTTTGTGTATTTTAGACCCCACTTTAAGCTAAGCCCCATGCTTTTTTGAGCATTAAAGAAAAAAGGGCAGAAACCCTACATGTGGAAAACTGCGCAAATTTCTGCCATTTCTGCCACTTTTTTTAAGACCGATTTTTGTCATAGACATATTGGTAAACCTGCAGACTCTTTGGGCTAAACACCAGAGGAAGAACACAATGAAATGGGTGCACCATAGGGTGAGTAAGTAAAAAAAAAAGTGCATAAACCCTACATCTGCCAAACTGCGCAAATTTATGCCATTTTCTGCCACTTTTTAAGACAGATTTTTGGCATAGACACATTATTATACCTGCAGACTCTTTGGGCTAAACACAAGAGAGAAGATTACAATGAAATGGGAGCAGCATAGGGTGAGTATGTAACATTCGGATGGTTGCCAGGTAAAGCCAATTGAAGCCTCACCTTAGATATTTTGCAAACATAGGCACAGCACTAACAGTGATAGTATCTGTGAATATTTTGCTTCCCAGTATGGTTGGAAGATCTGAAGATGCAGATAAATAGTAATAGCTTCCTGGAGCATGAAGATCACATATGACTGATACACTTGTAAAGACATTATTATGGCAAGTCAAAAGCAGCATGTTCAGGGGAACGCAGTCCCCTTCATCAGGTTTAGACAATAAGCAAGCATCATTGTGTAAACCACATGAAGGGGACTGTGCTCCCCCAAAACACTGTGTTTTAACTTGCTACCCTAAAGTCTTCATAAGTGTATCAGTCAAGTGTGATCTTGACTGATGCAATGATCATCTTGAGTAATACAATGACAGCTATGATTGCTCATTGTGTAAACCTGATGAAGAAGACTGTGTTCCTTGAAACACAATGTTTTTAGCTTGTTACAATAAAGTCTTGACAAGTGTATCAGTCAAGTGTGATCTTCATGCACAAGGAGACATCTACCATTTCTCTGCCTCTTCATACTAGCAATGCCGGGCTTAAACTTTTATTGTAGTATAATTACATATCCTTCAGCACAGAGCGACTGTACATTTTGTTTCAAAGATTGAAAAAACCTGCAGCATGACAAATCCTTGGTGTTTGTGTGGCATGGACATCGCTGTACAAAATATGACAAGGAAACCATAGATGAAAAATACTTTTGTTTTGTTTTCTTTTTTTTTTAATATTTATGAGCAAATATCAGTACTCATATAATGCACAATATCAAATTTAAATTTGGGCCCAAAGTTCAACCATACTGAAATCCCATTGGATTGTCATGGAGAGATGTGAATTTGATGTGTTTTTCTTTTTTTTTCTTTTTTTTTTTAGAAAACCACTTAAGAAATGTTGATAGCAGAACCAAGGAATAAGACCTCCTTATCCAATTTGTAGAAAGCAATTAATGGCACATGGAGAGATAAAAGGCGCTCATAAGGTGATATCGTCAAAGCTGGTTAGTTCTTACACCACGGTCTGGGGATTGTAGGGCCTTTGTTCGATCTTTGAGAACGGGTCAGCATGTGCTGACACGGCCGCTCAGTGTTCAAGCACGTGGGGAAGACGCCGACTCCTGACAGGAGTCTGAATATCTACAAGGGAAAATCTATTCATTAAATTTGTTAGATTCTAGTGGGACAAATTGCCTTTTTTTGGCCGTCAAGTACCCCTGCGGCCTGCAGTGTATGTCTGGCAGTGAAAAAATTCAATTACATTAGTCTGTCACATATTTGTGTGACCTAAAGCAATTTTTTCTCTTTCTGACACCGGTACTGCATATCTGTTACACTGTCAGTTGACAAATTTCCATTTTTTTGTGCTAGAAAGTTAATTTTTTGGTCCGCGCTGCATTTCTGACAGTCCAATAAAACCGTTAAATACTGCATGTACATTTTTGTTTTAAAAAAGCGAACTTTTTGTGCTAGATAGTACATTTGCAGCCTGCGCTGCATTTCTGAGAGTGCAATATAACCAATAAATACAACTGTGACATTGTTGGTGAAAAAAATGACTTATTTTTTTTCCATCAAGTACATTTGCGGCCTGCACTGTATTTCTGCCAGTGAAATATAACCAGTAAATACAACTGTGACATTGTTGGTGGAAAAAAAAAACACATTTTTTGCCATAAAGTACATTTGCGACCTGCACTGCATTTCTGACAGTGAAATATAACCCGTAAATACAACTGTGACATTGTTGGTGAAAAAAAACATTTCTTTTTTACCATGAAGTACATTTGCGGCCTGCACTGCATTTCTGAGAATGTTTCTGAGAAAATGTAATCAATAAATCCAGCTCTTAGATTGTGGGTGGACATTTCCACAGTTATCTGACCAGTCATTCACAAGTGGTTTGGAGGGTGTGTTCCTGCTGCACTGCATACCCGACAGGGAAATTTGGCGGCGTTTAGATTGTTGGCTGATCTTTACCCCTTTTGTCTTTAAAATTACCTCTGCACTGCATACCTGACTGGAAAATATATTCTGTAAATTTGGCGGCATTTACATTGTTGGGTGCTGTAGTTATATGCTGTAAAATCTCCATGATGTCTCCATGATAAATCTGGAGTGTGGGGGCCCCATGAGGCTTCTACACACTTTCAAAATAATCCTTCAGCGGGGTGAATAGATGCCGGATGACGGGGACGCTCCATGACCCCTTTTTTCTTTCAAACTACAACTGCCCTGCATACCTGAGAAATATATTCTGTAAATTCGGCGGTGTTTACATTGTTGGGTGATCTATACCCCATACAAGTGCACGCAGGTAGATGCGCTGCTTATAGCATTCCCACCTGACACCGGGACCTCAGTGAAAGCACAAGGCGAAGCCAGTGGAGGAGTAAGAAGTCGCCAGCACTGCTGGGGAACCTCCAGCACCTCAGAAGTCAGGGTTAGCATGGCCGAAACATGAAAAAGCTTTGTCAGCACACCACAAGAGCCAGCACCACCAGCTGATATGGAACATCTTAGCAGGAGGCAGCATTTTAGCACCATGGTGGAACAGTATGTGTGCACACACCTATATGTACTGACTGATGGGTCTGCCCCATTCAACTTCTGGGTCTCCAAATTGGGCACATGGCCTGAGCTTGCCCTTTACGCCTTGGAGGTGCTGGCCTGCCCTGCAGCCAGTGTATTGTCTGAACGTGTGTTTAGCATGGCAGGGGGCGTTATCACAGACAACAAGCGCAGCCGCCGGTCCACAGCCAATGTGGACAAGCTCACATTCATTAAAATGAACCAGGCATGGATCCCACAGGACTTATCCGTACCTTGTGCAGAATAGACATGTATACCGGCCTCACCCAGCCTTTTTTATACTCCAGCACACTTTCTCTTTGTTTTCTTTTCTATATTTCCCAATGTTTTGGGGTCTACCCAAATTAAAAAAACAAAAACAAAGGAAAAGTTAAAAACAAAAAACAGTGTTGTTGGCGACTACTTCCCCCATGACTGCTTCCACCTACACCACCACGTCCACCGCCTCCTCAACCTCCTACTCCATATGGACCTCCTCCTCCTAGCTCAAGATTATTAATTTTAATTTTTATTTATTTTATTTTATTTGAAGTCATTTTTCCCTAACCAGATTTGTTTGCAGGGCACTTGTCATGCTCTTACTCACATTTTGCTGCCTTTTTCAGCACTCTAGCACTTTCCATGAGTCTTTTAGAGCCATTTTAGTGCCCCAAAGTTCGGGTCCCCATTGACTTCAATGGGGTTCAGGGTCTAGTTCGGGTCCCGAACCCGGAATTTGCGGGGATGTTCGGCCAAAATCGGCGAACCCGAACTTCCAGGTGTCCGCTCAACTCTACTATTGAAGGTTTATCGGCATCTTTAACTCCATGGCGATAACACCAATTTTCATTTTTTAATTTTCTTTTTTTCCTCCCCACCTTTCAAGAACCATAACTTTTTAGATTTCTCATTGACATGAGTCATATGACGGCTTGTTTTTTTGCAGAACATTTTTTTATGGCACCATTTAATATACCATAACTTATATCAATGTTTTTTGTGGGGTTAAATCAAACAAAAAATCTATGTTTTTCTCCCCCTAGTGTTTACAGTGTTCATTGTCCGCTATGACATCCTTGTTCTGTGGGTTGGTACAATTATGGCAAATTATACCAATTTTATGTAGTCTCTATAATATGTTGCTACTTTTTTTATTTCCATTGCCATATTCTGACAGCCTTAGGCCTCGTTCACATTTCTGTTTTTCACTGATGTTATGTTTCTGTGCATATATCAGTATTTTTTACTTACCATGAGTCACTAAAAAGATGACAGAGACATGCATTACTTTGGTCCATGATGCGAACCAAACACAGCCATTGAAGTCTATGGGTCCTTGAAAATCAACCCTAATGGACATCTTCATGGATGAAACACAGACAAATTTTTTCACGGATGTGAAACTGACCCGAAAATATGAACAAGGCCTAACTTTTCAATTATTCTGTCTAAAGAGCTGTTTGAGGGCTCATTTTCTCTGGACCAAGTTATAGCTTTTATTGGCATAATTTTTTGTAAACAAAAACTTTTTAATCACTTCTCTTTAAATTTTCGGGGGATTATTATTTTATTTTAAAAAAAACTGCATTCTTTTTTACGTTATGGCATTCACCACTCAATGCTCAGTGGTTAGCACTGGTGCCCTCCAGCGCTGGGATCCTAGTTTCATATCTGACCAAGAACAACATATGCATGCAGTTTGCATGTCCTTCATATGTTTGCATGGGTTTCCTTTCACACTCCAAAGACAGAGATCGTGAGCCCCATTGGCTGTATATAAGTAAATTATAATATAATATTATAATATTGTATGTATAATAAGAAAAAAAACTATAATAGCCAAGTCAGGAGAGGTGACTGATTCTTTTATTATTTCCAAAACTACTTGCTAATATGACCACCGAACAACCAAATGAAGACACAATTCTAATGTTATCTCATTTATTGTTTTTGAGCTTTGCATAACAGTTTTTAGCCATATGCATATATAATAATCATAGTGCTGAGGCAGTCTTGATAAAAACACAATTTAGAAAGTTCAGCAGTTTAAAAAAAAAAAAAATCATTATAAGTGAATCTTTTTTCTGGGTAGAGTTGGAAGGGATGGACTATAATTTGCATATGTAGATCAGAGGAGTAATTTGCTTGCTTTATGATGCTAACAGTGCTGACTAGCCAATGTACACCTACACTAAGCTACCTCTGGGTCTTTGGCAAAAGATAAAGGTAATGATCAATCTGGAATGGAGCACTGCAAACAGTCCTCACAATGACACAGGCATAACATATAACAAGACTGAAATTAAATCTCGATAATTTCTGTGATCTCTTGCCTTTTCCCCCTCAGCATTTCCAAATAATTGAATTTGTTATAGTATATTAAAATGGGTAAACCATTTAGTAAGCACATGGTAGGTGGGGGCCATGTTAGAGATTTTGCCCAGTGGCCTGGGTTCTTTAAGTCATGCCTCTGGTAGCATTCTTTAACATGACACTTATGAAAAGTCGAAGGTTCATTTTAATCAAAAAAGTATTTTTGACTGTTTTTCTTTTTTATGTTTGCAGTCCTATACCATTGAAATTTAAATAAAAGAACATATTCCTTCTGTAGCAGACATCCTAGATGATGAGACCTCCTACATAGATAATCCATTGTCAGATCATTGCTGCTGTGAAGGAGAAACATTATCTTATAATAGTAGGTGTAAAATTGGGGTGACATTATGTCAGCTATATTGTTCTCTTAATAGGGATGCCCACAGAAGAGCATTGCTTTGATTACCATAGTATTTGGTGCTCTAATTGAGTGACTGATAATGAGGTTCCTCAGGTTCCATTGTAGTAGTCAATGTCCTCTCAGATCTGAGGGAATTTACGCCAAAGCTTCAAAACAGAGTCTCCAACTCAAATATACAGAGAGCTGATTCTTAAATTAATGAATGGTCACATATGGGTTTATAGTTCAGCTTGACTTTGCATTCCCTAGACATCCTAAAAGATAATAAGTGCTGCACTTGATCGGGGTAGTCTGCCTTTCCTATTTTCTTCACTGTCTGAATTTAGCATCCTACCTCTCAGTGGTTAATTCTCAAAATTGGGAAATAAACATAAATGGCTTTGTTGCCTGGTGTGGAACCATGAAGAGGAGCCCACATTGACGTAACCTTGAGTATTTTTATCCAGGCACAACCTAGATAGAATTTGTGTTTTCTTCTTACGGCATCAAGGCTTTTGTTTCAGTTTTAAGCTGTAAATAAGGATGTCTAAATAGCTAATGCGCCCCAGTCTAAGCTTCTTAATGGCATAAGAGTCAGTATTTAGCTCACAAATCAATAGCATTCATCTGAATTACTTTATAAAAATTGCCTTATTAGAAAAAGGTGTCCTTTACAAAGAGCTGAACTATAATGACTTTATTCCCATGTAAAAATCGTACATATCAGGGTGGTTTCACTTGCAATCTTTTTTTGGCGTTTTTAAATGACTTTAGCATTTTTTTTGCTACTTTTGTTTATTCAATACTTTTTATGTAGAAAAATGTCACCCCCAGATGTTCCTGGGAAATTATGGGTTCATGGGAATTAGAAAATGCAGTGCAAATTCATATATTATTTTTTTAGTGGGGTATTTTTCTTCACTTGTTTTGCAGTTTTTGGGTTCACTCTAGTGCATTTTATTTCAAGTCAAGTCAACTAATTTTCAGATGTTTTTGACCCATAGACATCCTTTGGCCCTGCTTGAAAAAGTTCAAATGTCAATTTGTCTTGCATTTTTTATTGCACTTTCACAAGTGATACCAGGCAAAGCCAAAAAGCCAAAAATCTGCATCTGTTCTATATGGTTAAAAAAAAACTAAAAAGTTTTTAAAATGCCACAAAAATTGTTTTTAAACAAAAAAGTTAGCATTGCAGCAAACTAAAAGTGTTTTTCCTTGTTGGAAAAAAGTTGGAAAAAAGTGTTGAAAAAAAAGCTGATGCCATACCTATGATTTTATAGAAGAGGCAATTCTGAATGAGATTTAAAATCTTTCACACACTGCCTAAAATACTGACATGACTAACTTGGAAACTAGTGCAAATGCAGATTTTTATTATGTCTATGCTTTTTTTTCTTAGAAGCATTCACAATGTTTTTTCTGTTTGTTTGTTTGTTTTGTTTAATAAACCTACTAACACCTTTCTACGAGTTCCATATTTTCCAACTACCCTTGTCTTTACTCTTTTAATCTCATTCTACTTTTTTGCCATTTCTTTATTCTCAATTCAGTTATATTGTTGCTTGTGTCTACTTTATACACTGGTTAACATTATTTCATAGATGATGACAATGCAAATTATCATGCAAGTGGATAAAGAACACACAACTTCCATGACACGATGGTCGATGGTTTGTCCATGAAAATGTCCATGAAGATGTCCGTGAAATAGCCGTGATTGGTCAATGTGTTTTCTTTACTCTCCATGTGTTACCCATAATCCACATACACCGTTGGGCTGTCAATTTATTTCAAAAGCGTCTCCTACAACAGTCCTCTAAAACCAAAGCCCAAACTTGGGTGGCATCCGTGTTATGTTGGTTTTGTGATTTATGTGGTTTTCATGGACCCATAGACTATAATGTGCATGGGGGATTTGTAATCACAAATAAAAATAAGTCATACTTCCATGGTGTCAAAAAACATCAAAAGTCTCTGATGTGTGAATACACATATTAAAATCAATGGATATGTGAGACCACTGACATGTCAGTGATTAAAACATCCAGCTGTGCTCCTTTAGGTATGGTCACATATTCAGATTTACTCATGAAGCTTTGGAAGGCAAAACCAGGAATGAATTCAAAAAAGAGAAGTGATATCTGTTCTTTATATTTTTCTCTTGTTTTTTTTTTTCCTTTCAAAACAGCATCAAGAAACCTAAACGCGTGACTATAGTCTTTTAGTTTTGTAGTATTTATGTAATTTCTGAAAGTATATCCAAAATGTGTTTTGTGAAGAAAAGAATAAAAACCTGAAAATCAAGAAGCTTTTCATTCAAGTTACTTGTCATCAATAATTATGTATTTGTGTTCTTCCATTGCAGTTTTCTGCACATTTGTCTAATCTAAAAAGCAGTGGGAATTTCTAAGAAATGCGTCAACTGCTATGAATGGTGTTTTAGGATCACTGCGCTCTTCAAGCTAAAAAAAAAACCTTAAAATTATTTATTTAAGGATTATGTCAAATTTTGGAACCGTGAAAGGTTATGACTTGCCCTTAGGATATTCACACGCAGCATATTTGTTGCAAACATTTCTGCAAATGATAATCAGCTCCGTTCAATTGAATTAGGTTATTTTGGCGGCAAGCACATGGACTCTTGCAAGCCCTATTCAGATAAATTTCTGCATTAAATCTGATGCATGATACTTTACCCTAAAGAAGCAGAAGTTTAAAAAAAATTTGGAATTTTATAGTTGTTTAGAATTTTCAGAATTTATATATAGATAAAAACAATAGCTCATCTTTTCAAAGTTCATCTTGAAGAAGCCTACTGAATTATTTAATTCCTCGGTGGACTTACCCTATGCTAACTTCTTCACAGGCATCTGCTCGCTTGGCATTCATCTCAGGCTTTGAACTATTGAAGGAAATGCTCCCTAGCTGTGAGTTATGATCTGATTATATGAACTTTGCTAATCAAAATGTGAATTTTCAAAAGAAGAGGGATAGAAAGTGACATGACCTCCCAATGTGATTCACCACTGCTGAGTGGCTGCATGATTTTTTGGATTGCATAAAAAAAATTACACAGGCAGTGGGTGTAAAACCACTGCACCAACCAACCATCTAAGGGCGTTATCCTTTCAGTCCCCAGGATTTCACTCTTTAACCCCTATAAAGACAATCTTGGAAATGCCCTGATGTGGTTCACTACTATTGCACAGGTATCAGAGACACAGGTGTGAAGCAACAAGGGATCGGGCAATACTTGTAGTTAGGAAACAGGCAGAGGTTAGGGCAGGCAGAGTATGCGAGTAACCGTGAAACAAGTTCAATGTTCGGGCAGCTAAGATATGGTAAACAGACAATAATCAGGTAAGTCAGTGCAGGGTCAGCGTTAATAAAGGAAAAGAGGTAAGCATACAGGTAGACAAACAGAACAGCAAATCTTCTCAGGGAACTAGCAAGCTAGACAACCTAAAGCTCAGGCACCCTCTCCTTAAACCAAAGGAGGAGAATCTCAGGCCATGGCCTGCAACAGAAGAGCACTTGGAATGCCAGAGGTCAGGCCCTAGTTGAGTGATGTGGCGTCTGTGCCTTCTCCTAGGAGCGGGGCAGAACTCGGCATGGGCTAACAGTATAACAAATAATATATTTGATTTTTGACTATGGATAATCATTTAGATAAATTTAGGCTTTATTAGTTAATCACTGGTCTAATACACCTTGCATGGTCTCAGTTCATCTCAGTGTGAGTTTTCATAGACCAGTTTTAGATTACATGAATAAGTTATTTTATATACTTTACATTTCCAGCATTGCAATGTAAACTTCAATGTTTAAGGGGGTTAGCCCAAGATATAAGTATGTGATCAGTGTGAGTCTCCCCACTAGGAGTCTCCTTAATTACTAGAGCTGCCACATTCATTCTCTAGGGGATTGCTGGAGAAAAAAAAGAAATGAAGCTGCAGAGCTTATACTTGATGGCTACACAATTCATACAGAGGGACACATAATTCCTGTTCTCATTATCAGTGGGTGTCCCAGCAGTTTGACCGCCACCACGATCAGATAGTTTCACTCTATTTTGTGAATTAGTATATAATTAGTAGAGATGAGCAAATTGATTCTAAACAAATCAATTTTTACCCAGATTTCAAAACATTCAGGTCAAGTCAGAATTTGAATTTTGGTGATTCGATTTGCACAAACTTCTCAAAATGGTGTTACCCTTTTTCAGATACTTTTTCAGGTCAGAGGACAGGAAAGATGAAAAAGTTAAATGACTTAAACCCCAGGCAGCAAGTATGTATATTTAAAGGCGGTGAAGTTTGTTTTCAAAGCGGTTGTTTGTTACCACCAACTACCACACGGTTACCCATAGTCAAAAATGCCTCTGTTACTTCATAATTACTAATGCTGGCTTGACCTTGAAAGGAGTTGCACAGAGTCCTAGGAGACCCCAGAATGTCAAACACAACTTTTCAGAGCGATTTTGATTTGGGTTAAAATTATTCGGACCCAAATCAAATTGCCCAAATCAAAATTAGAAATTCGCTAATCACTAATAATTAATCTTGCATCCTTATTGCTCATGGGAAGCCTTCTAATGAAGGCATCACATCATGTTTATTTATTTTTGGTCTAGATCCCACATAAAAAACCTTTAGCAAATTAGCAGTGCAATATTAATAAACTAGGTTTTACAAAATCCCATTGACACATACTGCACTTGATTTTTCCACTGCAGATTTGAAGCCAGTTGTCGTTTTTTAAACTCTCAGGCTGCTTATTACGTTTCAAATGCGAAGCAGATTTGGTACAGATTTTCTGCAAAGTACATAGCAGGAAAGTACCTGCATTGTTTGAATACTCCTGAGCAATAATGTTTCCTCTATGAAATATGAATCTCATATTGAAAACATAGGTCCCTCTGTGAAATATCAATGTCATACTGAAGATGGATGCAAAATGTACTGTATAACATATGAATAACATACAGAAGAAAGAAATGCATGCTGCATTTAAAGATATGTACATATTTTACATATCCATGTAAATTATCCTAGAGATTAATACTGAATTTATATTGCAACACAGAAAACATACCTCCATAATACTAATGAAAAATATGAAAATGAGAAAGAGGCCTTGTGTGTAGCCCAGAGGAGCTTAAAGGGAATCTATCGCCTCTGGCAAGTCCTAAGAGGTACAATAATGCATTTATAGAACTCCTGCCGCTGACCGCAGATCAGTAATTTGTATGTCAATACTCAGCCCCATTCCAACATTATTTGCCCACAAACTGACTTGGGAATCCTTGGGAGAATGCATATCAACATACAAATTACTGATTCGGAGACAGCGGCAAGTGTTTTATACATACAGTATAGAGGGAGACTTATCAAACCGGCTCCAAAGGAGCTGTGAATACTAAAATGTGGAATCTGATTAATTGATATTGGCAACTAAGCCAGTTCTACTTTTCCCCATTTTTATAAATCTCCCCTATATTATTGTATTTGCTGGAGGTGATAGTTAAAAGAGGTTCTTCAATTTTATGTGGTCATGAAATTCATGCATTTTTATATAAGCATGTTTGCCCTTCCCTACTTTTTTTACCTACAGAAAAGCCTAAGGGAATTGCCTGAACATAATACATTAAAAACATAAAGGCCATAGACCCAAAAGTAAGAAAACAAACAAAAAAACACCACTGAAAGCAGTATTTGTAGTGTCTCATATTTTCCTACAGATCTTAGGACCAAAAATAACCCCCAAAAAACTGAACAGGAACTGAACTTCCTTACAGATCTCCTGTCAATCTCATTCTGGTACTTCATGTCTGTAATCAATCAATGTTCTTCCCGATCTAGCAATTGTGCATCATTATGGGAATATGGTGCCGCAGCAAATCACTGGCTATAGCAGTGATATGTCAATACCAGAAATTGGCTGCAGCGGTCACATGTTCCCATTGACATGTCATTGTCATATCAGGAGGAATAGTGAGCTTCCAGTGATCCAGGAATCATGGAAGTGGGATCGATAAGGTGAAAATTATTTTATTATTTTATAGAATTTAAAGACTTTAAAGGCCTTTGGGGGTATTTTTTTATTTTTTATTGTTGCATTGCATTCATTTTGAAATAAAAGTCCGTTTTTCAATTGGTCTTTATTAAATATTTAAAGCCCCTTTCTCTTTCTGGCCTTGAGATTCTCTAGCTCTGAATTTTTACTGTTTTCAGTCAGTCAGCTCAGCTGACAGCTCCAGTCCTTATCTCTTTTCTCCTGACCTCCCAAACACTGATCATAGCTCAATTCCTATCTTACTGATAGGGATGTGGCTTAAATATGTGCTTTAATGTGTTTATGACTTTTTAGTACTATAGAGATAAGATTTATTAGATGACCAGCACAAAGTGAAAGTAAAAGAACGATTCATATAGCTAGACAAACAGTTAACCCAGAATGGCTGAATATTTTTTATAAAGACTAAGTGAAAACTGACAAAAGAAGTTTCCATCCAAAGGTGTACATAGCCTTTAAACTTAAAATTATTACTTACAATTTAAAATAATGATATTCATTTCGGAACACTTTGGACCCACCAGCAGAATAATTATGAATGGCCACTCTCAATAAGTACTAAATATTTACCATATTGTAAACTAAGCTGTTATCTGCGGGCACACCGTTCATTAGAGATGAGCAAAAAGGTTAAAAAATGTATAAATTTGACCAACATTTTTCCAAAAGTTCTGATTCTACTAAATTTTAAATTGAGAGAGAGAGACTTTTCCAGGCAATTAGAGCCCTTTCAATTTGGTCAAATTTATTCAGACCCAAATCGAATCGGATGTTCATTTGGGTTGAATTGTAAGTAATTCGCTAAACTGTCTAGTGGTCATATAAATCCTAATAGGTTGTTTGTGAATTAATCTTATAGAATGTCCATATATGAGGTCACTGAACATTCACTGCGTCAGAACCTTGATCCACCAGAGGACCCACTTGTACCCTTGTGGGTCAAACCAGCCCTGCATGTTTCCTTTTTTCACCATCCTTCTGCAATATTAATTAATGCAGGAAAATCTAACAATTTGATAATTGCTTATTTACATTAATTTAGTCACCACATTACACTTCTGATAATCCCATCCAATACTCTAACAACCTGCAGTAGCAGCTCTGGATGTTCTCAAGAAGATAAGTATAAAGCCGCCATCTGCTAAATAGTGCTTTTTAAGTGATAATACCAATCTGAACCCATTTGCTAAGGTTAAAAGAGGGAGATTTGCATGTAGTTTTTTGTGAAATTTACTAGGCAAGATGCAATAATTAAGTCTTTCTTCGAGTTAAAATGCCATTAGCATGAACAGACTCAGACTATTTGGTGGCAAACTTCTTTAAACATATTTTCTATCAGCAAATGGAATCCAATGAAGTATATATTACCAGAAAATCTACCTATAATCAATCTATATCTATCTATCTATCTATCTATCATCTATCTCTCTTATATCTATCTATCTACTGTATCTATCTGTCTGTCTATGTAGTATAGATTGCGGAATGCTTCATATTTTCTATCAGGAAATGAAATTCAATGAAGTATATATCACCAAAAACATTATAAAAGTTCAATTTCAAATATCCTACTATCTATCTATCTATCTATCTATCTATCTATCTATCTATCTATATATCATAGACTGTGGCATGCTTCACAGGACAGAGGTATTATCCCCTAGAAGCCTCCTAGTAGAGAATATCCTTACGGGCACACTACAGGAGCCATGCTAGTGTGCATAAACCCTTAGAATCCTATAGGGGCAGATACTATTCTACATGGGTATTATGGTTATTAGATAACTTAATGCTATGATCGCAGTAATATAAAAGCTCATGTTATAGGTTTACTCAATCTATTAATTATTACATTGTTTTACATAACAAAATGATACACAATAGGGCATATACATTATCATAAGAACAGAGGGGCATTTTATAAATTTAAAAACATGATCTATTCATGAATTCTAATAGCCTTGATTGCAAATAAATGTTGAGTAAAACCATTTTATGTCTACAATGGATGACATTGCTATTATAGTGTATTAAGATGCCATATTTCTGTCTTTTTGTCTCGTGTCCTCTTGTGCCAGTATTGCTTTCAATGATTTCCATTTAATGGACACATTTATCGAGGCCAAAAAATAAATGTTACAGCTGTATTTTTATTTATATGTAAATCTCAATATTTTATATCTTGCATTAATGGCTTTCATTAAAAAACGTTTTTAATGTAAATGCAGTAGATAAACGGGGACATTAACTGACTACCCAGGGCTCCATTACAGATAACGGCATCTGTGGTATGCAGCGAAAATCAATAGTAGAAGTGCAATAAGCATAAAGAAGAAAACCACTGATGTCCCTGAATCAGAAGAATGTAAAGTCACATTAGGCATTCTCAATACTTAAAGGGATTGTGTCACAAAACATATTCTACATTTTTCAAACCAGACTCTGGATTTGAATACCTTTGTAACTGCATGTAATTAATGCCACTGAGCTATTCAATAAAACGTATCTGTATAGCTTCACCTGCTGTTTGTTCTTTTCCTTATTTTTTTGTCCATCTCACTGAGCTGATCAAAGAAGTGGCAGTTACAGGGAGAGAGCTGCAGCAGAAAGGGCATGCCCTCTGAGCTGCCAGGTTGAAGATAAAGCAATTGGAGTAGTGAATGTGGAGATCTCTGGATCCATATGAGGTACAGGGCAGGTTCTAGCTTTGTTAGAAAGAGACTGTCATGTACTATATATCTGATTTTCATTTTTTATATCAATCATGGCATAACCTCTTTGGTAAGCAGGTTTCTAAGTTGTGTAGACTAGGACAGTCTACGCAACTAAGAAATCTGCTTACCAAAAGGGTTATGCCATGATTGATATCAAAAATGAAAATCAGATATATAGTACATGACAGTCTCTTTCTAACAAAGCTAGGGCGCAGTATATCTTTAATGTGTCAATTAGTTTCAGCAAATATTTTTTTAAATAAAGAAAACTCACATAATTTTCCAATATAATTTCTACATCTATTCCTAATGGTTTTTAAGATCTCTGCTTCTGGACATTAACCATAATTGTGAACCTCCAGTGGAGAAAAATCCATCTTGGTCGTGTGCTATGTTACACTGGAGCCTGGCTCTTTACAGGACAGTTATCGAGCCCTGCACCAGAGGGACACATGTGCAGGACAGATTTTTACCCACTGAAAGTGAACTATAAGGCTGAGTCTCCATGGCTTGGCCACAAGCTTACCCATTCACAGTGGCCAATGGCAGTATGAATTTGAAGGCAATACCACCGTTAACCAGCAAATTTGTCCACCCACTGGCCCCCATGGAAGGGTAAGATTCCAGCCGCTAAATTACAGTTGCCAAGTCTAAATCATCATTAGTATGCTTTTTTAACTCTTTCTTTTCTAGAGCACACAATTTAGCCCCTGGATCTCTTTAATGAGCTGAGCTGCAGTACAAGGCAAAGCTTTACCAATATGTAGAGCGCAGTGCCTGGATAACTACCAAGCCCCCATAAAACTCTGTGGTCCCTTAAGTCTGCTGTGTTGTGGATGTTCTGGGTTCATGCCACCATAGTTCATGCATGGATAACCTAACTTAAGAACCTAACTTAATAATTAGTGATAAGTGAAGTTATGAAAAGTTTGATTAGGCAAATTTCGCAAAGTAATTTAATTTGTGATTAATTACTTAGCCACGATTCAAAGCGTATTCCTTTGTATGTAATGGGCACAATGATAGAAAATGGTAATCACATTGCCATATGTCATTGAAGCCCACAGATACCGCATTCATCGCTGATCACAGCATCTAATGCTACAATTGAAGCCTTTCAGGGGTTAATCAGGTTAAAAAAAATCTATAGTCGCCTTATCCATTTGTTTGCAGAGAGGCTGCCACAGCCATCTTGATTAAAGACACCGGCATGGTGACATCATGTGTCACACCTCACGACATTTTGTGCGGTATCTTCAATCAAGATGGCTTCGACTCCCTCTCAATGAGCAAATGGATGAGGTGAGTATGTATTTTTTTACTGCCATTTCAGGAATAATAGATTTGTTACAACGAAGGACAAGGAAATGCGGCTTTTTGGTGAATGCGCATTTTTCCTGAAATTCAGATTGAAGTCAATTTGCTTGGCTTCAATTCGCTTAACACTAATAATAATGATGAGTGAATTCAATATCTCTAGTTATTAATTAAAAGTAAAAAACAAACAAACAAACAAAAAACTATAAGTGTGAATTCCCATAATTGTAGAACAACTGTTCATTCAATTCAAGTGAATGAAAGAAGAAGCTGTTATAACCCTGCACCACCACTACAATGTAGACAGAGTGCAAATCAACAGCAAATTATAAAGCATGTAAAGATGTGGCCCTTTTGTGACAGAATTGTCTGTGATGTAAATTTATAGCCCAGTGTGAATCAACCCTACAAGTGAGACTAGCAGACTATACAGTGAAAACACTTTAAGCTGACCCCCCAAAATTGGGGTCTTCTAGAGGGATTAGTCCAATCAAAGAGATTGACTAATATCCATGTGGTCAAGAGCAGTATTCTTAAAGGAAATTACTTTAAGGAAATTAATGTCTATGGAAGAGTTGCCATGTTCTATGATGTGTGCAGAGATCCTTGTGCAGGGAGGGGGAGTATCTAAGCTCTGTGCTCCTGTGTTATCTGAAAAGCAGTCTCTACAAAACAGGAATTTTTATTAAGAGATTGCTTGGCATAAAAAATTAAGTCCCAGTTGCACCTCGTGCAGTGCTTTACATCTGATACCTTGTATTTTGTATTGCTGTACACTGACTTGTTAAAGATTTGCCTTGTCATTTCTTTATTCCTTAATAAATATACAATTATATAAAAAAAAAAAATTAAGTCAATAGGTCATTTTCTGTTGACATGCCGTTTAAAAGGGTAGTCTTTTAGAGAGGTTTTATTGTATTTAATAGAGTTATGCCATAATTGATATAAAAAAAGAAAATCAGACTTAATATATAGTTCATAGTAAACCCTCAGCCCTGTACCTCATATGGATCCAGAGATCTCCCTATTCATTGCTCCAAATTCTCTGCTAGATGCACTTAAGGCAGCCTGGAGTTTAGAGGACACTTCCTTTCTCAGGGGGCATGTACTTTTAGCTTTAGCTTTTTCTCTGTAACTGCCAAAGATTCTAACAAGATTTGGCTGGTTAAAATTGAAGATTTAAACTGAGCATGTGAGGCCACCTCGCTGAGGGGTACAATAAATAAGGAAAAGAATAAACAGCAGGTGGCTGTTTAGTGTAATTACAAAAGTATTCAGATCCAGGTGCTGATCTGAAAAAAAAATTAAAATATTTTTCATGGCACAGCCCCTTTAAGTTGCTGATCACATTATAAACAAACAAAGTAGTGATATTCAATGAGGTTCCCTTTATTGGAAATTACTTTGGAAACTATAGACGTCTGGTTTCAATTTTTAAAGGTAAATGTGAGTGGCGTCAAATACAATTTATTACCGTGACAATCTAAGCTAGCTTAACAACAAGCTGCATATTAAACATTTGAAACAAGCTGCTCCTATATATTACATTATCCGAGATATCTGCCATCAATGCTTTGTCGCAGGTACCTGGATTTAATATCTATACAATTCAATAGACTTTACTTTATTACATTACAGATGACTTATTGTCATGTTGTTGCGTGCACCTTATAAATATATTGTTTCTGCTACTTTTAATTTGTAAGAAAAATGCATTTTCCAGCTATAATTAATGGCTGAATACAATATCTAGTACACCCGGCTACTTATGGGACGTGATTATTCTTGTTTATTGAGCAGTTTGTGATTAGATTTTATGGTGCAGGATAGCTTCCTCAGTGAATAGCATTGAAAGCATTTTTGCTTCAGAATATTGGTTATCTGGTCTTTTTTAACTATAAAGCTTCATGCATTAAGCAGAGCAGTGAGAAGTAGACTATATAGAGGCACCAACAGTAGTAATCACACATTAGATTGCTGTCAACATCTTGTCTTGACTAATGCTTGGCAACATCTTATATCTCTGAGACCAAAAAGGATCATGCAGTTAAAATCCAACAGCCAGATCCTAATCTTCTTGAACATCTGCTGCGGGAAAGTTTGAAGGCTCCCATACTCATTTATTGGCCAACCAATATGTACGGTAAGCCTTGTGGCTCAGTATGGCGCGGTATGGTGCCACCTTATGAAGGCAGTGAGTAGAATAGCTCTGTAAACTCTCATCTGATGGAACATAGCAGAATGAAATTAGAGGCATTTATAGATACAAGGTATTCAGGTGCAGTGGTATGGTTCTGTACAAAATACAGTGTAGATATGCCATAAAAAGGAACACATCAAAAAAGGTCTAATTTTTCTAACCAAATCTGTCATGAATTTGGATCGGTTAGCGTGGTATTTGTTTCCCCCCTCTGTTGCATGAACCATGTAGTGTAGTAATTCCTTACATCCTTGCTTTCTAAACTGGTAAGATCTGTATGTTCAGTGGAGAGGGGATATCTACACATTCTAAGCATCAAAATTCAGCCAATCTTGACAGGGCCCCTACTCTATCTTGGGACTCGATAGCAACCAAGTGGGTTGACTCCATGGTAGAGAGCAGAGATGCTACTAATAGGGTCTCCCTTTCTGGAGGAACCAGCATGACTTTGCATTTCATGGAGAGCCCATAGATTTCAATAATCACTGTATAATGCTTCATTTCTCCTGTGGTGGTGCTGCAGGGAAATGAATCATTTGCTACTAGAATACGGTTCATATTACAGCTGTGGTCCAGGGGTTCCAATAGCTGGAAATACTATACTTATATTCTTATTGAGGGGCCCTTGAAGCAAACAGGCATTGGGTAACAAGGATACCCACTTTATCTAAAGCAGATAAAAAAAGCATAAAAATCAGCACAAAACACTATCACTGATAACAAGGAACTGAATATCAATATTCTGACCATTATTGTAGCCAAGGTTGCCCCATCCAGACTATTGACATGGAAAATTAAAAATTAACATCAACAAAAATTATTTAAAAATATGTTAAACATATGTTTAAACTATAGGTCATTTTCTAATGAAATATTCCCATTAACGTTTTTTGGTTTTCCACTGGTTTGTAAAGGAGGAACAAAACGCATTAAAATATTTTCTGTCTTCAAGCGCATCCAATTTTTTGAATAATACAAGTACAGAACCCCATGCAGTGTAATGCAGATCAAATAAATCACATTAATAGGAATAAATGTCAGAGACACTGAAGCAACTATATCATAATTTTCATCCACCCTTGAATGAACCGTTTAACAATTAGACATCATTACATCATTCTGATGTGTCCGTGGGAGAGTGTCAGCAGTGATGAGGATTGCATGTTTACAAAACACTGAGCCCGTGGCACGCTGTGTGCTTTAGCGAATCATTAATCTTGCAGCCGAAATCTGTCACAGTATGAAATATTGCAGCTGTGATTCTGCGTGACAGAATAATGAAACATTGAAAATGGCTACATGGTCGTCATGTTTTTTCTTTTTTCTTTTTTTTTTTACTTTTTACTCTCTTTTAAAATTGAGCCATAGAAATGAAAACTTCTGGTTAATATTTGGAGAAATTATTTATTTGTAGTCTCATTAGTGGTTATAAAGCTTTTTTCAATGTCTGGTTATGGTAACCGGAAGGGAATACTACACCTTATGTCCACTAATTTTAAAAAACTGAAAAAATATTCAGGGTTTATTTTATTTCTTTTTTATTTTCAGATAGTAAATATATATTTTCCTTCCATGGGTATGTAGAAAGCCATCTGGCCTGTGCTTCTGCAACAGAGGCTACAGAGATTTGCTTTAAAGCACTGGTGCCCAACCATTTTTGTTTGAGGGCTGCACTAGACATGGTATAAATTTTGCGGGACAGAACCAGGTAGCTTTGCCAGAAAGAAATGCTGTGAGGGCACATGTGAGCATTACTAAAAAAAAATATATGTAGGCCTTCAAATCTGCGTTGGAGGCTGCGTTTGGAGCTTCTGTTGCAGATTCTGTTGAAAGACCAGACAAAAAAGCCTTGTATGCAGCACTTTTGTGTCCGGTAAAAAGACAGAAACCTGAACGGAAACTGAAAGGATCTCATCATAGTCGATGGAGTCTGTTCATCTTCTTCCCTGTGGGGTGACAGGAGGAGGTGGGAGCAGGGTCACTAGTGGGGTGACAGAAGGAGTAGGAGCAAGGTCTCTATTGGGGTGACAGGAGCAGGAGGGAACAGTGTCACTATTGGGGTGACAGGAGGAGGGGGGAGCAGGGTCACTAGTGGGGTAACAGGAGAAGGGAATGCAGGGTCACTAGTGGGGTGACAGGAGGAGTGGGGAGCAGGGTTAATAGTGGGGTGACAGGAGGAGGGGGAAGCAGGGTCACTAGTGAGGTGACAGGAGGGGGGAGCAGGGTAACTAGGGTGGTGACAGGAGGATGGGGGAGCAGGGTCACCGGGTACCAGTCACATGAGTCCGCGGCTCCTTACCTCTCCAGCAGCCCTGTTATGTTTCCCAAGGTCCTCTGGCAGTGCACCCCGCTCTCCTTACAACAGAAACCCCAGAACCTGGCCCCTCTTCCTTCCAGCTCCCGCTGGCTTCCCCTGCTGCAGGGCAGGGCATAGTATAGGCACATGCCTATTCTAACCAATAAGAAAGCTCCTTGCTGTAAGGAGCTTTGCTATTGGTTATTTCAGGCACAGGCATCATCGCTGCACTGCCTGTGCTATTCACAGCGCTCACTGCGATGATGAATGTTGGGGAAAAGTCTAAGGCATATTGGTACTCCTTAGACTTTTTCCAGGGAGCCGCACGGGCCGCATTACACAGCTTCACGGTCCGTATTTGGCCCATGGGCTAAAGATTGGGCATCACTTCCTTAAAGGAAATGCATTGCCAAAAAATATATCTGCCATTTAAAACCAGATAGCGACAAATATCTTTTTTTCTAATCTATTTTTATTTTCTGATTACATTTTTTTTTATTTTATTTTTTGAACATAATTATGGAGACTGTCATCTTGCCTCAGCTGTTTTTAACAGCATTTAGAAAACATTAAGAAAATTTTTTTTTAAGTCAGCCCCATAAGATCAATGGTCAGGAGGGGACCTCATTGACTTCTATGGTAGAGTTTTCTGGACATGCTTTGTGACCTGTGGAAAGTTCATTGTACAAGGAAAAAATAGATAAGATTTGACAATCACCTATTGTGAATGGTTGATCATGTCTTATTTATACACAAAGGTGATATCATTACAGACATGATTAGAAGATAAGCAGATAACTGCAGTAAAGACGTGGCAGCTATTATTAGGATTAGGGCCAGTTTGAAAATCTGAAGGATTTTATAGGTTTTTAAATATAGATATTGATATTGAAAATTAAAAATAACATCACCAAAAATTATTAAAAAATTTGTCAAACATAAAAACATGATTTAAACACTACGTGTATGTAGGTCATTTCATTCCCTTTGAAGTAGGAGACGCATAGACATATGACAACTAAGACAGAAATGAACCATTGACTTCTATAGGAGAGTTTAGTGAGCATGTTCTATATTAGGAGCATGCTCACTAAACTGCAATCCAAGCTGAATATCAACAACAAAGATAGTCTTGTGAACGTTTCACAAAATTTGTAGTTAAAATCTAGATTTTTTATTACTTGCTACTGAGAAAATCATTCCGGATTCTAAAATTAATTCAGACCAAACCCAAAAATCATTCTAGACCCAGATCAGATCTCTTTACTCCTCCAGATCAAACAAATAAACTTATTCAGGCCTTGAAAATGAATTCAGATCCCAGACCCCTAAAGCTTAGTCAGACCCAAGAACAGACCCAAAAATGTATTATAACCCCATGTCAGATTCCTAAAACTTGTGAGATCTCAGACCATAAAGGGGAATTATACACTTAAGACTTCCAGGTCCTCATTACTTCCAGGTCAATATCAGGACCTTGTGTGCCAAGCCTGAGTAACATTCCCACTCCTAAATACAGGCCTGCCATCATAGATGCATTGGAGGAAACACTTCCCTACTCTAATGCAAGTCTTCAGTGTTCAGTTGCTCAGGTCCAGATTGAGACCATGAAGGGTAGGATGGACAGGGAGCTTAGCTGTCCATCATGTACTGCCGAGGGTTTGAAACTGTATTTTCTGCCTTTACAGTTATAATAGAGGCATTATTTTTCATTGTCATCCTGCCTCTGATGATAATATGACTTCTGACTTCACAGTACAAGCTGGGAGAGATCTCTAAAAATAGGAAGCATCACCGTATTGTAATTATTTAGCAACTAGTGTGACAACTGCCATTTTGTCATATAATCAAGCTCTATTCACACCTTTTCTGCGCCTTACATCAAATATATGCATAAGGAAAACTCCCTGATGAATGGCTATGATGGAAAGTTCTGAGGTATGCTTCTATATGATCATGCATTCTACTGCAGGTCCCAATACAGTTACCAAAGTGTTTGTCAACATAAACCAGCATGATAGATAGCTAAATTAAACTCTTTTGGCCTCCATGGGGAGAATGGGGGCTTACAAAATGCTCAGGATTTGAACATAAAAAAGGAATGAGAGCAGTCTTATTTTTTGAAGAATACACAATTATTATATATATATTTTTTAAATAAAGCATAATGAACCCATGAACTAGGTTATTTCCTGAGGGGGATACTACTGGGTAATGTCACCCACAATAAGTATCATTTGTATGAGTTAATGTCACACACTCTGTGTACCAAATGACTTAAAAAAAAAACAAGACATATTCATTCAGTTTAAGGAAACTTTTAAAAAAACAGACTAATGAGTTCTCCCATACCTGCTACAAGGCCCTCTGGGTTCAGTGAGGGGCACTGCCAGATAGCATACCATCAATCCCATTTTAGTATCCTATTCAACCGACTGGCTGTGCAGAATGACTTGGTTGCATTCATATTACTAAAGTGGATACTGCCACAAAGTACAACTCTAGTCAATCAAATGACCAAGACTCCCAATTAGCATAAGCACCCACAGATTTGTTTTTCATACAGGGATTCTCTGGAACTGTAACATTGATGGCACATCCTTAGAATGTGACCTCCAGAACCCTCTCCAATCTGCACCGTGAAGGGGGTCCCAGACATAGCAACTCATCTGCACAGGCAGCTGTGTCTGGTAATGTGGTTTGTCCCATTTACCGAAATGAAACCGAATAATTAAATTATATTGTAAAACTCTAACAGGAAGGTCACGGAGTGAGTCTCGGTGGGACCAGAGTTTTTCGTACAGTGTTTAGCCGAGCCACCATCTGTACTAAAATGAAGTTCTCATTTCTATCTTCACTGAGAAGTAATTTCAGTCTGTGCAAAGTCTATTAGTGTACTAACTGCCTCCACTCCACGAATGTCTAAACCAATTGCATTGTCCATTGTAAATAAGGATGAAAATCTCATTTGTATCCTACGCTGTATGGTTAAATATCTGACATAGTTCATCATTATCATTTTTACTCTAAACACTTTCATACTATGAATAAATTCCATTTATTTCCCCATATACCAATATCTAGCTGTTTGACATATGAATAGTATTTTGCAATCTGGCCGACCGGCATATCAGATGCCATTTGTGCCACTGCTTCTAACATTTGCATAGCATACATTAATAGGAGTCATTGTTGTGTGCTCTCCAGTGTAACACTAAAATGTTTGTAACATCACCAAGTTCTGCTCCTGTAGTCGCCACCAGTGGCATTGCAGACAAAACAGCAGTCATAATAATTCTATCATCATTAGCATCACCAACTGCCAGAAATCTCTGTTGTTCCATTTAATGGTCAACATTTAGATGAATGAAAAATTGAAGGTAATTATGTATTTTCATATTGGGTAAACATATTTTTATCCTTAATAAACATGTTAAAGAAGACAGAAGAGTCGAGCAAAGTTGCCAGGAGAATCTGCTCGACTTCTCTGTCTGAGGCCACCACCTTGCATGCACAGTAGATATCTCTGCTGTTTAGGATGCAGCAGCAGATACTCTGTCCATGGACTGATGCCCAGAAAAATGGTACAGGTGCAATAATACAGGGCCAGAATCTTTACCAATAAACGAGGCACAAGATCGCAGAGTAGCTGCCATATACAATCAATTATACACATGCCTATGGTCCAAGAGATAATCACAGTCACCAATAAAAGACTACCAGACCGCATGAAATCAATATATATATTTTATATTAGCAAAATAATTGGAATAAGTAACAATAAAACCAGTGTCGGGAAAAGGCGACATCAACCAGAGGAAGGACACAATGGTGAAAATTCATACTGCTACAATATCCTATATAATAAAATCCCTATGTGTGTGCACGTTCGTGCGTGTGTGCCGACTTGTTAAGTGCACCTGTGCGCTGCCAATCGGCACAAACGCACGGAAACTGCCTGCAGCGCCTATACCTATGCGCCCTGCGTGTACAGGGGGGAGAGCGCCCGGTGGCAGTCTCTGTGAGCGGAGGTAAAAGGCCACATCCATTCCTATGTGCCATCTTTTGTCATCCCAAGCTGCAGGCAGCTGATGCGAGGAAATTTCCCCGCCCCCCATCCTGCCCCCATTACTCTGACTACATCTGTACACTCCAGCCATGACATTAGAGAGAGCTAGGGAGGGGGCTTCAGGGGATATATTATAAAGTTTGAGGGGGATACAGGAGGAAATACATTGTATACATATTACACTCCAACCTAAATCATATTATACTCCAACCCCCATCATTGTACGCATATTACACTCCAACCACCATCATTACACTACAGACCTCATTGGAGTGTAATATGTGTATAATGATGGGGGATGTAGTGTAATATGTGTGTAATGATAGGGGTGGGAGTGTATAATGATGGGGGGTATAATGATGCTGATAGGTCCCTTCGCCGTGCATGCCCAGTATAATAAATGGCACACGGACACAGGCTACTCACACAGGGATTTTATGTGATGGGGCTGGAGTGTAATCCTACATGATAAAATCCCTGTGTAAGTGCCCTGTGTCCGTGTGTGTGTGCCGTTTGTTATACTGGACATGTGTAGCGCAGGGACCTATAAGCACACATCGCTTCACACGACTCCCGTACCTGTGTGCTGGCTTGCTGCTGTGCCCAGCTTCACCATGCCTCCTCCTCCCCCTCCAGCTTCCTCTGAAGCCGCCTCACACTCCGGGATCCCCATCCTTATACATATATTACACTCCAACCCCCATCATTATATACATATTACACTCCAACCCCCATCATTACACTCAAATGAGGGCTGTAGTGTAATGATGGGGGTTGGATTGCAATATATGTACAATGATGGGGGATGGAGTGTACTCCATCTGTAATGCTCCCTGCCTGTGATAGCTTCTCTCACTTGCTACTGTGCGGCCATTTCCTGACTTTGGTGGGCGGGGGTAGGGTAAAATAGGAGCGAGGAGGATGCGGCCACTGCAGGGACTAAGATGTGCCCCCTTTGCTGACAAATACCCGGGATCCAGAATCAGAGGTCCCCAGTGATCTGAGCTTTGTCCTTCCAGGCTCTTTGGGAGTTCTATGAACTCCAGGATGCGATGCTGCAGCAGGTACGGTGCCACTCTCTGCCCGGTGCGCAGGTGTGGGTGGTAAGTAAGGGTGTCCGATGAAGGATATGCTGTGGCAGGCGGCGTTTGCAGGGCCCAGATCCCGGGGTGTCATTCAGCTGCAGAGGAAGCTGGAGGGGGGGGGGGGGGGCCAACCACGGTGGAGCTGGGCACAGGAGTGGGCCAATGTGCTGGCGTGGGCTGTGTGTGCGGAGCGCTTAACTAATCGGCACAAACACACGGTCGCACACGCATACAGGGATTTTATTATAGAGGATATATATCTACTATAATAAAAGCCCTGTGTGCGTGCTCAGGGCTGCATGTCTGTATGTGTGTGACGATAATTGAACTTCGCATGCGCGGCACGCTGTTCAGTCTACACACGGCACTCTAAACAATCACTGCAGCCGCTCGCAGGTTATGGTGTGCTCTCCACGTCAGAGTGCAGTCATTACTATTTGTGCATCACAGAGCTACACAGTCCCAGCACTCTCAGCCACAGACAGCAGCCGCTGCCAGCAGTCTCAGCCACCAGTCGCTGCCAGCAGTCTCAGACATCAGTCAGTGCCAGCCGTCTCAGCCATCAGTCAGTGCCAATAGTCACAGTGCCGGCAGTCTCAGCCACCAGTCAGTGCCAGCTGTCTCAGCCATCGGTCAGTGTCACCAGTCACAGTCTCAGCCACCAGTTAGTGCCAGCCATCTCAGCCATCAGTCAGTGCCACCAGTCACAGTGCCAGCAGTCACAGCCACCAGTCAGTGCCAGCTGTCTCAGCCATTAGTCAGTGCCACCAGTCACAGTGCCACCAGCCACAGGCACCATTCACAGTGCCAGCAGTCTCAGCCACCAGTCAGTGCCAGTAGTCTCAACCACCAGTTAGAGCCAGCCGTCTCAGCCATCAGTCAGTACCACCAGCCACATCATTAGTCACAGTGCCAACAGTCTCAGCCATCAGTCAGTGCCACTAGCTACAGCAACCAGTCACAGTGCCAGCAGTCTCAGCCACCAGTCAGTGCCAGCCATCTCAGAAATCAGTCAGTGCCACCAGCCACCAGTAACAGTGCCAGCAGTCTAGCCATTACTTAGTGCCAGCAGTCTCAGCCACCAGTTAGTGCAAGCAGTCTCAACCACCAGTCGCTGCTAGCAGTCTTAGCAACACCAGTCAGTACCAGCTGTCTCAGCCACCAGTCAGTGCCATTTAATATATACTAATGTTTATGCACTAATGTTCTAGCGCCCGTTATTGTAACGGTCTTAATGTCTAGTTAAAGTATAAATACAGTGCAAGTGCTAGTTCAAAAGTGCTACAGATTGTAAGGCAGAATCAATTGCCCATAATGCGTCTCCTCCGGGATGGCGCCATCCCCGAAGCGCGTTTCATCGAACCTTTGTCTGGGGGCCGAAATACACAAATTATCACCATTGTGTTCTTCTACTGGTTAATGTTGCCTTTTCCCTGCACTGGTTTTATTGTTATTGATTGCAATCATTTTGCTAAAATAAAATATATATATATATATATATATAGATTTCAAGTGGTCTTATTGTCTGTTATAGGTGTTTAGGTCCAGAATCTTGTCTGGTCCTCTCAATCTAGAGATGAGAGAATCAAAGCTGAAGAAGTGGAATTCGAACCGAATTTCAGGAATTTTTCGATTTGCACCGAATCCAAATTTCCTCACCCTAAAATGGCCGCTTCACATGTCAGGACAAGGAGCAATGAACTCTGGGAACGAGGGATCGCCCAAAATGCCATGCATGTAGCCAATTAGCAGCCAGCCAGCCCTATGATGTCACAGCCCTATAAATAGTCTCATCCATCTTGGATTCAGCCATTTTCCAGTGAACTTAGTGCAGGGAGAGACATTAGCAGGTGCTAGTGACAGTGGTAGGAAAGACTTGAAAACGTATATTTTGCTGAATATAAGTTCAGGGAAAGAGCATTAGAAGTGAAGGGAAAGGTTAGGGAGGAATTATTCCACAGTATTGAAGCAGAACAGGGTTCAGTAGGGGTGATTACAGCCTGGGTAATAGGAACAATCCTATTACACCTTGCTGCACTGACTGTGGATCTAAATTGCCATTATACTACTGCTCATTTCAAGTTTGCAATACCTCTGTAATTCCAGCAAACCGTTCTTGTTATTGGGGTCTTATCAGCCCTGTGCTATATATATCTGTTCTAAAGTCTTTTTTTGTAGTGTATTAGTGGGAGAAAAAAAAGGGGCTTATTAGCTGTTGTATGTTGTAGTGAGAAAATTACAGCCCTTTTTGGCGTGTATTAGTGGTAAAAAAATATATTATTTGCCATTCACAGCCGCAGTTATATATTCTAAAGTCTTCTTTTGCCGCGTATTCGTGGATCCACTACTGTTTTCTTTGGCATTAATAATACTGATGGATTACTGACCAAATGCTGACTGAGTGAAGGCAGATGCTCAACAGACAGGATCCGTTTTTGGTGGTTATTGTTCTGACTGATCAGAAGAAGGTCAAAATAATCAGTGATGTCAACACAAACTTACTGCTGACACCCTCTCCACTCTGTTGGTGGACTCTACTTGTAGAAGCATTTATTAGAACAGGTTCTGTAGACATCTACGTGGAATCAGCTGATGATGGTGTAAATTAATATGATTCTTCTTGAAGCTAACATTGACCTGTAAGGCTGAGTTCATACTTGAATTATTTGGTCAGTTTTGGCCCCGTAACTGCCAAATAAGTGAAGTGTGCAGAGATTCTAAGAGTGACGCCTGTCATCTGCATGCCATACTGACTCACAGTATTGTTTTATTACCACAGCAGACTCCCTATGCATGTTACTGCAATGCACAGTGTTCTACACCACTATGAAGGCTCTCTGTAGTCAGGAAAAAGCCATTTTTTTACGCGATTCACTGCAAATAAATTTGGATCTAATTGTTTCTGAAAATTCTGTGAACCGGCTGAAACTAATTTTTAAAAAATACACTCATCTCTATCTCAATCAAGGGGGAGGGGTCAGAGCTGCAGGGTGCTGATGATGGACCTCCGGAGGTCTTTGCATCAGAAACTGAAGTCTAAGTCAGCTAGTTATTGGTGTAGAATTCAAGTGTAATTTATGCCTGTTTTCTTGTCTGTGCAAGGGTTGGCGCTCATGTAGGTGCAACTCCCCATCTGCCATGCGCTCAAGCTGACATCAAAACACAATGATGCCATGTTAACCATAATGCTTTGAAATACTGCTGAGAGATCAAGTCATATGAGGTGGGCAAAGTTGAAAGACATATTCTCCCATTATCACCCCATTTATACCCTAGGTTATTTTATTTCCATTACCTCCTGAAGAAGCCTTCGGTGGTGTCCAGAGCTAAGGGCTGTATTAGAGAGTTTCTGCCATGTCTGAACCAGACTTAATATCAAATAACTCCTGGGAGGTCACATTGAGTTATTTGGGGATTATTTTAGGGTTATATAGGTTTGTTTCATCTGTTTATTTCCCACTGGCTCTATTCATATATATTGGTGGCATGTGCACAGGATATATGCTTATAATAGATTCTAGAATTGGATGTGTCATAACTGGTATTATCCAGTCTAGTTAGTAAACTATTGTGCTGGTTTCATTTTATTTGGCATGATATTTAACCCCATTTATGCCCTGGCTATTTTTCTTTATCAAATTTTTGACTATCAAGCCTGCTCTCTTCTTTCCTTTTGTTGCTATTTTATTGTGTTATTATTATGTCTTAAAACATAATTAACTGTGATATATAGCTTCCGCTTTATGTTTATTTTAATGACCGATCCTCTTGTCTTACAAGGAGATAATATGCCGCCTTCGGTGTATGGCAACGGCTTTCTCCCCTCTTCACAAGGAAAACACATAGGGGGTCATTTATCATTTCAGGTTGTTTTTTGTGTCACTGTTAAGTATATCTTTCCTTTGTGTGCCTGCACCAAATTTATAAAATGGTGTACCTTTATAATTTATGAGGCATTAGTTCAATGTGGTTTAGACCTTTAAGTGTAAAAGTATACCAGGGGGTTGTCTGGTGTAGGTTTTAACTTTTTTGTGGCTTTTGCAAAAGTTGCACATAGTAAATGAGCCATAATCCAGGTCTAATCTCACTTTTAGCTCTTTAACATAAACTGTTGTGGAAAAAAGGGCAAGGATCACAAAATGTTGCAAATGTAACCAAAGGTTGCAGAACATGTCACAGTTGTCATTACTTGCGACTTTTTTTTAGCTATTGCCAGATTTCGTGGAATGTTTGATTTTACTTTTTAGGTTCAAAGTGATCATCCTGTGAACGCTGAGGCTTTATCCAGAATATGTTCACTGTATGCAAACGTTCAACTTGGAATACAGCATTTTCAATTCTAAAAAGAAGCTTTCATCATTAGATTCGTTTCTGTCTAGTCTTAACCAGTATTCCCAGGAGTGTGGAGTATAAATTTTGTGTATGAAACAGGAGTAACAAGTTAATTATTGTGTGCTTGATTGTGGAAAAACAATCCCAGAAGAGTAAACAGAACCATATTTTCCTAAATGACATAGTAACTTGATTTTTGCAATGAATGTTTCTCGGTTGGTGCCTTAGACTGAAAGTTTCTGATTTGCTTTAACAGGTCTAGGATTGAGCGTAGCAGGGTCTTAGAAGAACTTCATGGAAAAAAGAATCTACAAACCTATCTGCTTATTTGTACACAGCAGAAACAGTGAGCTCAATGGTGTGCAGGCAAAAAATGGTAAATGAGCACCATGGAGGCATATATTCTAAATAAGCAATCTCCCCAGGCACTGCAGTCCAGAGCCCAGTGAGCAAACTGCATTTCCAGATATAGGATGATCTCCACTCTGGTTCATACATAAGCAATGTAGAATTAATTTGCAATTTTCAACAAATACCATGAATCAGGCTGATTCATATCCTAAAAAAATCAATAAAGAAGGCAATTTTCAAGTACAGCATTTGTTCATGTTTTCTGAGGCAGGGGGACAGTTTACCAGCTGATTTTCAGCAGAATGGAGATGATTTTTAAAGATGCCCTGACTTCTACTTTAGATATATAAGGATCTGTGCCTTATTTAATAATCTTGAGATCTAAAAGGTCTTGATTTTTAACTTTAAATAAAAGATAGAACTCATCATGTCTTCAGGGATGACATATTTTCCAGATAATGTACCCTCCACTATCTATAAAAGTTAGAGCATTTTTATATATGTGTCTTATAGGGTTCTATGTAGCAAGAGAGTGAACAGCACACCTGTGTTGAAGGTGGTGCTCAGCGATAAATATACATACTGGTAGGTGAAGATTAACCATGGCACTCACAATACTTTTTTTATACATTGCTTATTTATTCATGATATTAATTGCATATCCATCCAGACTTAATAAATATATTGTAAACTGGCCAACGTATCGGTCAACTCGTGACCTTGATCACGGCCTTAGTTTAGTTGGTGACACTGCATGGTTTCCTGGATGGCGTCATCCAGGAAACCATGCAGCGTCACCATTAAACTAAGGCCGTGAGTATTGTGAGTGCCGTGGTTAATCTTATAGGGTCCTGTTCCACAATCATAGTGAAAGAGTGACCCCCATCCAAACTGCAAACTTCATAGTAGTACAATAAAAACTATACCACAAATCTTCCTCAGGAACCTCTTGCAACTTTATTGAAATATGACCATATTTTATCAAATAACTTAACTTTGAATATTTATAGATCAGATCAGATCATTTTAAATGTCCATTATATAATGGGGTAATTGTGTGCAATCTAGTCTTTATCAGTTAATGCTCTCCAAATAAATATTGCACCTAGCATCTCACAATGCAGCCCTAAGATCCATACAACAGATTCAAATTGAATTGTCTTTTGTGCAGCTTAGGCTACTCTATAGGAAATACAATAATTTAACTTCTTAATAAAATTAGAGTTGGTACAAACAGGAGTTCCTCAAAGGTCATATAGAAAACATTTTGGATATCGGTAGGTTCTAAGAACAATGAAAAATTGGATTATGGTCTATTATGGACTAAATGATGTTTCGAAAACCCCTTGCTAAAAATTTAATCCACTTGCTTAAAATTTTAATTTTCTCCATTGCTTTTTTAGGGGAAAAAAAGCCTTTTTTATTTATTTATTTATTTATTTTTTTGGGGGAGAGGGGGGGGGTCAATCTATTCTAGCATATTTCCAGTGTTTTTTATTCTCTTTTTTTTAAAAAAAAAACTAGATCTGTGGCATTCCTTATCTGTTTATAGCTTTTTGTACTGTTTTTTGGGAAAGTGACTATTTTTTCAAAGTGTAGCATTTTCTAGGCTTTGCAATTCTGTTCAGGTATTTTCCAACACATGTCTCTATAGGCCTTTTAAACGACCAAAGAAAAATTCACATTAAGGATGTATGGATTTAAAAAAAAAAATGTCACCCCAAAAAAAAGCCACAACAATTAAAAATTACAATTAAAGTTAGCCTAATGTGGCATAATCATCTATAATAGTATTCAAATGTTTGATTTCATATAGCTATCATATTGAAAACAACAAGACTATTGGGCACAGTATGCTTTCTGCTTACTAATGGGTCTCAATGGATGACATTTCTTCGCATTTACAAAAATAGCATCTCTATGATTGAAGCCTTTGTGTCTTAACATTAGGAGAAATGTAATACATGGAAACACAATAAGATACAAATTAACATTGGAATAGGTGTCAACCCAACATGACCTGCTATGATAGCATTGTAAATTAGAAAATAACAAATATGATCTTTAAAGGCCAGATATTCTACATTTGGTTTTGTGAAATATTGCCATGTCTTGTATCCTGTCTTGTGTGTCCATTTCTTTCCCATTTCAATTTTGCAACATAAACAACATTGACCCAAAATAACTCCACTCATCTCAACTAATTCGTACTTCTACATTCCAGATGTTATACATTGGCATGTTCTAAACACACTCTTGACATCTTTTGCTGTGCTTAAGGCAGTGGATAATATACTCATTGACAAATAAAATAACTCACCCAGATAGAAATGTCAGATTGCTACAAAACTTGGCATTTAGTTATGTCTCAGGCAGATATATAAATGATTACAGGTGTGGTCTGATTATACACTGTGTCTTGCCCAGCTTCCCTATAAAATGGCTCTCAGAGGCTATTTTAGGTAGTGCACCTCTTGATAAGAGATTGTTGACTGCTAGATTTGTCTTTACGCTGCACTTGAAGACATTTTGCCCAGTTGACATGCTTTGAGAGGGGGGCACATCATTGGACTGAGAAAGGTAGGAGAGTTGTTTTGATTAACTGTCCATCATCTAAGCCTTTGCTACCTAGCTGTTAAGAGGTGCTGAGAGCGGTGATTACATAAGGGAATGCACATAGGCTAAGGATGAGCACAATTTTGTTGTCCACCGTCCAAACACATATTCCACCGTTTTACATATACCCATCTCTGCCCATACCATTTCCATGCGCTTAGCAGAAGGAAATTTGGTATCATGGAACCCATTAACTTTCTTGGAATAAAAATCAGGTTGTCGGCAGCATCTTCCATCAAAAAATCTTTATTCCAGACTCCAAGACATCACGTACAAACACAGGATAGCAGCAACGTTTCGGCTGATATACAGCCTTTGTCAAGCTCATTTTACAAATAGCAATGCATATATTTATACTAAAAACAAACCCAGTTAGTGCGTCCCCCAATTTACAATGGACCTATCCTCTGAATCAGAGTTCAATGCTCCATTTGCATAATCAAGTACACCTGTATGTAAATTCACTCAGAAGGTACCAACCTCTTTCATGATCCACGCTAGGCTCCCGTCTCACCAAGTTGCCTGTCCCATACCAATGACGTCACATGTCCGCGTCTATTTCATCAGGGCATCGCACCATGCCTCCATTACTGCGCTTCCCAGCCGAAACGTTGCTGCTATCCTGTGTTTGTACGTGATGTCTTGGAGTCTGGAATAAAGATTTTTTGATGGAAGATGCTGCCGACAACCTGATTTTTATTCCTTGATTGTGGCTGAGTGGATCCGTGGCCGTGTCTGGCTGTTGCATCGTGGATACCATCCCCGGAGCCTGGTGGTGCTGCTTCTACATATTTGTTGCCCATTAACTTTCTTGTCATTGACAGCCAGGCATACCCAACTTCGTTTGCAATGGTGTCATGAATGAAAAACCTGGACTAAACTGTATCATCTTTAGTGACAAATCAATATCCTGTTTAAACTCCTAGCCCAGTGGGGTCCAAGTATGGAAGCCTCATGGTGATCACTTTAATCCTACCTTTGCTATGGAACAACATACTGCCCCAACTGTTGGTGTGATGATCTGCAGGGCCATTACATATGAAAGCCAGTCATGTCTATTAGTGATACGAAAGACACTAACACCTCTATATATGCAGAACATCCTGCGGCCACTTGTGTTACCTCTCATGGCAGAGCTTCCAACTGGCTTTTTTCAGCAGGATATTGTTCACATATACAGCAAGGGTTTCCAAGGAAAGTCTCCACCAGATTGCAACACTTTCTTATTCTGTCTGATTGGCATATTGGCATACCAATCAAGCATTTATAGGTCCAGTTGTAATGCCAGCTTCGGCAACCTGAGGCCATATGTGCCGCAAGACACCATACAGAAACTGTATGCTTCCATGCCCAACCATTTCTCATCTTGTATCAAGGCTAGAGGTTTTATTCATTTCCAACAAATCCTTCTTGGTGCATTTTTTTGGGCAATTAGTACAGTTTAACTTTATTCCTCTGGAACATCCATTAATTCTATAGTTTACTTATGAGCTATTGTTATAGGTGATATATGGCTAAACAGAGCTGCCTTAGAAAGGTCAGCCACTCTTTACCTCATTTCGACAAAACATATTAATTTTATTCAACCACCAAGGTGATATTCAGTTGAACTCATCCTCACCACTAAGGCTTTATTCACATTTCCCTTCACTTCCACTGAACTTATAGGAAAACAGACAATGAATAATGGCCTTCTTTATTATCAATAGTCTTGGCCCTATCAGACATAAAAACACTGCAATGTTAGGCAAAACCATATGTCATAAAATCTGGTTTATAATAATTTCCATTGAAAACAGGCCAGCTTTCATCAAATGTTTTGTAGCAATTTCCATTTTTTTCAACAAAAATTTGAAAAGAAACTGATATCTACAGTAAACAGACCTGATTTTTCCAATGGAATTCATCTTAAGCCAAAGGAAAACAAAAATTGCTGATCTTATGACAGTGAGCAAGTTCTGAACTAGCTCTAACGGTGACAGCCTAAAAAATAAATTTAAAATCTTATAGATGACTTTGGTCAACCAAAAATTAAAACACTTGAATACTAAGGAGTAAAAAAAAAAAATTAAAAAAATATCCTTTGGCTTTTCCCTTAAACATGGTTATTTGATTAGAGCAACTATTTTCCTCATGCCCTGTCATATCACAAGGTGGCCTTACCCAGTCTAAAGTTTATCAAAATGGATGATTTCAACCAAAACAAACTTTTGTCGGGTGAAACAATACATTTTAATTTTTTTTGCCACTCAACTATTATCATTTGAATAGACGTTGCCCATGTTTAATATTTTCATCTGACACTCAGTCCAAAAAATATTTCATAAAAAAAAAAATGAATGGTTTTGAAAGTAAGATCTTTCTTTGAAAGAACATTACCAGAAACATCATTCATCTATCATACAGTTTTACTGGACACATATGGGCAGCTTAAACAAATTTTATGGCCAATATGGACTCCAATGTGTATGGTTGTGTCTGTGAAACGAACGTTCACCAGATGTTCAGTTGATGCTGCTGTTCAACCACCAACCAACTTCTATCTAATGTGTATGGCCTTAACAAATATAAAACAGATAGGTCTACAATGGGAAACTTCACATTATTAATCAGTGTTGCTGAAATGTCACTGGACCATGTTTTCATGGTCACCCATTGATTTCCCTGTCTCTTGATTCAGGAGATTGTTCATTGTGAGGCCATTTTTAATTATTAGGATTTGCCAGCTACAAATACAAATTGTAAAATTGATACAAGGCTTAGTTAAAGGTAAAGTAGGTTTCATTCTTGATATTATTAAACATCTAAATAACAATCCAACATAAATTGAGGATAATCTCCAGCTACAATCATGCAATGTAAGCTTGGCCACATCTTTTTTAAAAACCCTACAAAAAGATTAGAAGAAAGCTAGAGCAAGCACATCTTCTCAGAAGTAAATAGTACTTTATATGAATGGAATTATAAATCTGGCACGTTGACACGTTTCAGATATATAATCCTTAATCGTGGCTCAGTGCATCAACATAATGATTTTGAAACAACATACAAATCTTATCCGACAAAAAGTGTTAGATTCTACTTTTCTCCTAATCTCACAAGAGATATTTATGCATGTACCTCCATTTTATATTAGAATAACCCTTAACTTTTGAGAAACATGACAGATGTATACTCCTAGAAGTTAGAAATGTGAAGCAAGATTTTGCTGATGATGTCAGTGTAGACATATGTATTCATCTTGTACCAAAAATATTAACCCCTTAAGGACCGGAGGTTTTTTACTTTTTGAGTTTTCGTTTTGCGCTCCCTGTCTTCCCAGAGCCATAACTTTTTTATTTTTCGGTTCACATAGCCATATGAGGGCTTGTTTTTTGCGGGACAAGTAGTACTTTTCAATGCCACCATTTAATATTGCATATTATGTAGTGGGAAGCAGGGAAAAAATTCCAAATAGGGTGAAATTGCAAAAAAAAGTCAATTCCACCACAGTTTTGCGGCTTTTTAAATTCCGACGTTCGATGTGCGATAAAACTGACTGGTTAATTTTACTCTACAGGTCAGTACGAATCCGGCGATACCCTATATGTATAGGTTTTCTTGCGTTTTGATACAGAGCTGTATGGGGGCTCATTTTATGCGTCATAATCTTATCTTTTTATTGATACCATGGGGTGTGTATGACTTTTTGATCACCTTTTATGTAATTTTTTGTGAAAAATGAAGCGACCAAAAATGGTGAATCCGCCATTTGGACGCTTTTTTCCGTTTTGCTGTTTGACATATGGGGAATATTTTTTAATATTTTTATACTATGGGCGTTTTTGCACATTGCGACACCCATGATGTGTATTTTTTAAAAATTTTTAGTTTTTTAATTTTTATTTTAGCAAAAGGGGGGTGATTTGAACTTTTATGTTTTTTATTTTTATTTTTATTTTTTAACTTTTCATTTATTTATTTTTTTACACTTTTATATAGTTCCCTTAGGGAACTATAACTTACAATCATCTGATTGCGATTTTCATACATTCCAATGCAATAGCATGCTCCGGCTCCTCCGATCGCCACACGGGGGAGGGGGAGCCGGAGCGCAAACCGAAAGTAAAACTTTCGGTTTGTGCGCACTCAGATGCCGTGGTCAGGATTGACCACGGCATCTGAGGGGTTAAATGTCCGCGATCGGCATCGCTGCCGGTCGCGGACATTAGCCGCGGGTGTCTGCTACAGGAACCATGCGGACACCCGCGGCTAAGGCGCCCGCATGGAGCAGGAGCGGGCGCCATCTTTAAAGACCGGACTTAAGGGGTTAAAATTAAAAAAGTCTATCAATTTGAGTTGGGTGCCATTATAGGAACTTGAAAAACAAAAAGAACCAAGGCATCACAGGTATTGCGGGCCTCGGATATTACTCAGATTAGAACTACAAACTTAGAACGGGAGTAATAATATATAAAAAGTCACTTTTATATATATTATATTATAACATTATAGGAACTTAATACTAATAAGGTTCAACTTCAATGCTCTGTTAACAGATCCGCAGGGAAAGTCTCTTGACATATACATTGACATGCTCATAGACTTCTACAGACAAATATATGCTAAAAGGCAATTTTTATGGTGTACCACTTGCTGGGATACATCAAGTTCCCATGTCCACAACTGTATCAAAAAATGCAGAAGTCTAGACATATCTTCGGCAAGATACTTTGAGGTGGTTCCACCAAATGAAAACATTTAAATTTAGCTGACCACATACTAAATAAACCAGTATGTCCCTATTAGTCCATAAAAAGAGCAATCATATGAAATTGAATGATGTGGAACCAGCCATCTTATCACTCGATAGATCAGCAAGAATCATATTTTCCCCTGATGGGATTCACTGAGATGATGCCATATTTCTTCACAGGTCTGTGAGCTTAAAGAGGCAAATGAGGTAGACAAAAAACAAAGCATTGAGAATTTTCGAGTATATTTGTACTGTAAACTTCCCACTTTTTTTTTTTTTTTAAAAGGCTAAACTTGCACTGAATCTCTTGATTTTCAATGTACACAGTATTTTCCCACAACTTGAAAACATGTCTGTCTGACTTTTATGTTTGCATTACAAAGTTTGCATTATTAGAAGGAACATGCAATAGACTATGAAATACACTGACTTGGTTGTTTCTTAAAAGAAATGTGTCACCAAAAATGTTATCTGACAGATAGAACCAGATAGCAACATCATTTTTTTAAATTCTATTTTCTGAACCTGATTATGGGGGCTATATTGCCTGAGCTGTTCTTAACAGATTTAGAATAATTGCTTTAGCCCCAAGGTCCATAGTCATAATGATCTGGAGGCAACCTCATTGACTTCCCTATTGAGCGTTTTTCTAGGCATGCTCTTTGACCTATGTGAAGGTAATTGTACAAGGAAAGACTAGATAAGCTTTGACAATCACCTATTGTGAATGGTGGATCTTGACTTATCTCTACACAGGGGTGATATCACTATAGGCAAGATTAGAATTACAGATAAGCAGATAACTGTGGTAAAGTGATCTGTACAGACCAAGAAGTCACAACTATTATTAGGCTTAGGGGCCAGTGCGAAAACTGCAGGATTTTATGTTTTTTGTTTAAATATATATATAGACATGGAAAATAAAAAATTAACAATTAAAAATGCTTTAAAAATATGTTTAACATATAAATGTGATTTAAAGAATAGGTCATTTTCTGATGACATATCCCCTTTAACTTTTTCCTAACTTTATAAACTAGACCTTTGAGCTATCAAAAATATCTTTTATTCAATAATATTTAAAAAGTCATACATAAAAGCATTTGAAGGAATCTACATAACATTGGTGAAAAATAGTAAGAAGGGCCACCAGTGCAAAATCAAAATATTATACAGCCACAGTATGCATATCCAATTGCACAAAGAAACAATAGCGTATCCTCATAATATAATAGACACTTTACAACAAAGGACATATAAGTCATGGGTCCATCCAACATTCAGCTAAAGGAGATAACCCTCATAAGTTACAATAACCTTCAAGATATCAACGCAGGCTTGATAATGTAGCACTTATACACACCAGTGTTCCTAACTCACCCCAAATTTCTCACAAAAGTGCTTAATCAGGGCACCAGCTGACCATCTAACATGTATTGAAAACTCCAACTCCCACTCAATTGCGAGAGAAAAGGATTTGGCTGGATTTCAACATGGTGAAGCCATTTATTCTGGTAGGATAAGCTACTTATTCCAGTCTTCCTATTCTCAAGCTGAGCATACATATGTTTGGGGAAACAGGACAGATAGCTGGGGTCAGTTTAAGGTCTGCTTCACACTAGCGATGAGCAAATCGAATCCCACGAAGTGGAATTAGATCCGAATTTCAGGATACATTTGATTTGTCTCGAAGACAAATTTCCTTGTGCTTCGTGTAAGCAAATTGATTTAACCTGAAATAGTGTAAAAAACAAAAAAAACATACTTACTACATCCATTTGCTCGCAACGGGCCACCAGCCACCATCTTGATCATGTGCGTGGTGACGTATGACATCACAACATCGGCTGGCGTGATGATGTAATCTCACGCCGCGCAAGGTTTTGCACCAGATCTTCAAGCAAGAAGGCGGCAGCCGGCCCGTTGCGAGCAAATGGAGGCGGTAAGTTTGATTATTATTTTTTTTACACTCAGATGCCACGATCATGTGTGAATGTGGCATCTGAGGAGTATAATGACAGGGGTGGCGCTATCGCCGCTCCCTTTCATTGCACCCACTACTTCCAAAAAATGAACATTATGACAAAGTAATTATGTCACAAAGTAAATTTTTTTATCAAATTTGGCGAATTAGCCAAATCGAACTTTTAAAAAATTCATTCATCTCTACTTGACACAATTATAATGTGGTTATAACAGTTGCAGCATCCATTTACCACAGTACTCTACTGAGCCAGACAAGTTACTATGGAAAGCTAAAATATGACCGTGTTACAACCTGATGGCTTTCCTTACAGGGATCTTTACTTATGTTTACCCATTATTTCTCAGGAAGAAAGACTCCTCAACCAACAAACAATCTACCAATGGAAGGATTTAGTTGACTATTTTACCACTGATTTTTACTGGATCCATAGGGACCATGACAAAACGTTAAGGATTAATATTATTTTAACTCTACATACTGCATTTATATTTGTACTCCTAGTCCTTCAGGAATAAGAACATTGCTGGTGAAATTTAGTTTTAATAAATATTTTTTATGTTTATTAAATGCATTTTAATAAATTACAGCTTAGGCGACTACTCACCAAACTCCTTAGGAACAGCTACAGAGAACACACAGTTATGGCCCACACTGTAGTTTTTGGGATAATTTGGTGATAACACAGTCCCTTCTGATCCTGTAGATCGGCTTCCACATGGTGCTAGAAAATTTGGAAAATGGAAAGTTTAGAGTGAATTTACATCAATGTAACAATTTTATTTCACAAAAAATATTATTATTGTAAGAAAAGCAACAATATACAATATAAACATGTCAGCCAATTGTTTACAAAATGCACCAGTGGTAATTTTGAGGACTATTTGTCTAATAGACACAAGATTCAGTGCAAATGAAAATATAAAGCATCAAAATAATATACAAATATGTAGGGCTGGACAGCCTTATTCTTAGTTGCCTAGAGGCCCAAAGGAAAGAAAAAGGGTGGGGGTAGGAAGGGTAAAGGAGATAAAGAAAAATAAAAAGGGGGGAGGGAGGGAAGAGGGGAAACCAAACAAAAACAACAACACAACTTGTGCCAGAGAAAAACAAAAGAACAAATAAACCTAGATGGAGAAAGCTTCTTGGTTAAGAAATGCCCAAAGTCTAGTATTTTTAAGACCATTTACTCCAACATTTCAAACAGGAGTCATAGAATTCTTTACAAGAAGCCATAGTGCTTTCCAGTGAGCAGTTGTATCCAACCCTACGTACAATATCATTAATAGTAGGAATCTGAGCAGAGCTCCAAGGATTAGCAATCAATATCTTAGTTGCTGTGAGAGGTTTAAAAGTGATAACCCTATCTATTCTGGGCAGGTCTTCAAGCCCTACAAGTACTAAACAGAAAGTCGGGTTCTTGGCGATAGGAAAACCTAATATTGCGTTCAGTAAAGACAATGTATCATCCCATAGAGCAGTAAGAACTTTGCAATCCCAAAATATGTGTTTGATGTCACCTATAGCCTTTTTGCATCTCCAGCAGGAGGCTGACACTTCCGAGTATATGTCGGAAAGATTGTGTGGAGTCATATAACATCTATATAACATCTTATGCATGGATTCTAAATGGGATGCACAACTAGAGAATTGCTTTGCTGCAGAGAACACCTTAGACCAGGTCTGCACATCAATGGTAGATCTAATTCTGAAGACCATTTCACCAGCCCAGAAATATTATACTTGGTTGGAATCATGTTCTAATAATAGCTTGTATATCCTGGACAAAACTTTAGTTCGGCCTAAATTGCCAACAAAGTACAACTCAAAGGAGGAGTTAGCAATTTTCGGGGCCTGTGAAAGAACCGAGAAAGGATCGTAATTGCAGATATTTGAAGAACCCCTTATTAGATACATGAAAGGAGTTAGTTAAAGTGGAGAAGGGGACCAAATGTCCGGAATCCCAAATCTGTTGGAGTTCAGTGATCCCTGCAGCATTCTAATCTGAGAAGGAGATATCTGGAATAAGCAATTACACCATGTGTAAAATAATAGTAGGTATCCTCCACAACACCACATCCTTTCCCTCAACCTTTATTGTCCATGAATTGAAACAAGCTTTAATCGGTGGCAAGGGAGGAGTGAGAAGAGTATGTTTTATAAGAGTTGCTTTCAAGCAATCCTTTAAGGGTGTGGGACCCAAGACACCTGTTTCAAATTGAACCCATTGCGGGGCATTTTTTCCCCAAAAAAACAACATCTTGTCTGATCAAGTAATGTGACATGGTAGTGGAGAATTAAATTGGGGAGACCTAAGCCTCCTTGTGCCACTGGTTTATATAGAGTAGAGTTAGTCAATCTAGGTCATTTGTCATTCCAGACAAAGGTATTTAGCAGTAATTGTAATTCTGTGATGTACCATTTGGATAGCACTATAGGGAGATTCCTATAGAAATATAATATTTTAGGAAAAATCATAATTTTGTCCGTCTCTATTCTACCCACCCATGATATATCTACCTTAGAATAAGTGGATGTATCTTCTTTAATCTTTTTAACCAAAGGGACATAATTAGGGGTGAAAAGATCTTTAGAAAGGAATGTAAGAGTTATTCCCAAATACGATAATCCCCCCTTCGTCCATTTAAAAGGATATTGAGAAGCTAGTTGAGAGGCAATTGGAGGTGAAGAGCCCATATTTAGAATAAGGGATTTATTAGAGTTAAGTTTATAGTATGAGATGTCACTAAACTGTGAGAGGATATTCATAACTGCTGGTAAAGACCTATCAGTATTAGTTAGGACTATAATGACATAATCAACAAACAACCCTATATCCACCTATGTTAATGACTGATATCACATTGGAGGATCTAATTACCGCTGCTAAGGGTTTCATAACTAAAGTAAATGAGGTTCCATTTGTGATGGAGAAGGATTCAATAGATGACCAGAGGCCAACACCTTTGCTGTTGGTGTAGAATATAATGCTAATATAACTTGTTTAGCCATTCCAGAAATCCCGAATTTAGATAAAACCTCTCCCAGGTAGCCCCAGTATATCCTGTTAAACGCCCTCCCCACCAGATACAGATATCTCCTTGTTCCATCCACCAACTGTCTACCCTGAATAAATCCCACTTGATCCCTATGAATCAGTGTAGGAAGAACTGCAGCCAATCTAGTGGCTAAGATCTTTGCGCACAATTTCAGGTCAGTGTTTAGCAAGAAGATTGGACGGAAATTTTGAGGTCTATACGATGATTTCCCCGGTTTTGGTAAAGCAACTATGGGAGCAGAAAGCATCTCACTAGGGAAAGTTCCTAAACTACGTACATAATTGAGATGGAGATATGGTGTCAAAAGAGGAGTGAATTGCTTATAGTAGTCATTAGAAAGGCAGTCTGGGCCGGGAGTTTTATTAGATTTCAAAGATCTAATTGCCACGGAGATCTCAGTAAGAGTAAATTCCGCTGATAAGCTTTCCAATTTAGGATCTGACGACGGTAAATCCACAGACTCAAGAATTTGCTCAATGGCCCTCTGCTCAGGTTGCAGAGTAGTGCTGTCTTTTAGATTATATAGATCTGAATAAAACCGGGCAATAGAGTCCGCAAAACCTTTAGGATTGAAAATCTTATCCCCTTTGGAATCATGTAAAAATAATATTTTGGATTTAGCTTGTAGAACTTTTATTCAGTTGACTAGGTTTAATAATGGAATCCTTAAGCTGTGCAAACTGCGCTTCCTTTCTTTTTTGTCCCTGGACAAAACTAATGTAATGACCCCTTATAAAAGCATTATGGGCACACAAAATAAAAGCAATACCAGTTTCCCCAACATCATTAAAAGAAAATAACTCCTGAAGAGCTTTCTGCGAATGGGGGAAATATTTAAAGGAGTGTAAAATCCTGCCATTAATCCTCCAGGGGATTCTAAGGGGGGAATTAGCGAATCAACCAGTGCAAAAAGCCTCTTGAAAAATCTAATTCTTCTCTTGGGAGCATATACTTCTACAAGAGTAAACAGCATATTATTGAGTTCACAAATGAGAATCACATATCTACCTCCCTCATCTATATAAGAATCTATTAACTTAAATGCAACTGTATCCCTAATTGCTATAGAAACTCCTCTTTTTTTGTTTGCTTCAACTGAGGCAGACACAATGACTTCGAAACGCTTGTGTTAAATAGTGTTGGACGCAAATATTCGAATCACAAATTTTAATCACCACTTATTGTAGATTTTGTTTCCACTGAACCCATGATCCCTCCCTGCTTCTTGCTTGTGGGCCAATGAGGTAACTGCAATGTCTTTGTCTGAGCTTAGCAACATCCCTAGCAACCAATAGTAAAGTTGCCTACCCCTTACTATATAAGATTCTCCCCAGCAGCCATTTTCTGCAGCTTTTTTTTTTCAGTTCTGAGAGAGACAGCAGTGTCATTGCTGTGTTCTGTGCTTTGCTGAGTCATTACATTAGATAGTTAGTTAGTTTATATATATAAAACAGATAGTTAGTGGGAGATACTCAGGGTAGGTTAGATTGTGATAATATAGTGTAGCTGACAGGTTCCAGTGCAGGGTGCTGTCCATACATACATGCTACAAACATAGTGATGTGATGTCATAAGTTGACAACAATACTTAGTGCACCAATCACTAATATATAGTCAGACCAGCTAAAATGTGAAGTTGCACGTATTGTGCAAAAATATGCGCATCATTAAATGCCGATTTGCGCAAACGCGAATATATCGGAGCACTCTATCTGCATATAAAGCTATTGTAATGTTCTGCCATGCCAACCATTTTCTCCAGTCTCAGGAAACTTCTAGCAGCTTGAAAAATGTAGCAATAGTGACCCACACCTGTATTGTGCGCACAATATGTGCATATTACATTGCTGATTTTCGCAATCAAGAAAATAATCGCAAATTCTTGAATTAGCAAATTTATGACGAATATTCGCCCAAATATTCGCGAAATATCGCAAATTCGAATATTGCCCCAGCCACTCATCACTAGTGTTTAAGTCTGTGAAGATTAAGCAAGTGTGTCTCTTGAATACATAAGACATCAGTTTTATCTTTGACAGCATAACGCCATACTTGAGATCTTTTAAATGGGCTGTTTAGACCTTTGGCATTAATTGAATTAACTTTAAGAACCATTATAATGGAGTATTAAGAATGCTAACAGACGATCTTCACATACCTAAACCCTCTGCATTATGGAATACATATATAATAGCAGCTTTTGCGAGCTCCAAATGTAGTTAAGAGCAAAAAAAACATTTTCTCTGGCAATAAAAACAAAAAAACAACAAACAAATACACGAAAAAGAAACCAGAAACACAATATAATGGTTCCCATATTACAGAACGCCAATACGCTAATAATAGATGGAATATGGGGTTTCTAGGGGGGGAATAAAAGTAAGAATTCCCAAAATCGGCCAAACAGGCCTGAGACAATGGACTTTTACTGCAAAAGAAAGACATATGTGCTCACGGTCCCTTCAGTCATTGGGAGAATTTCGCTGACGAACCATTGACCATTATTCTTCCAAATGAGAAGGTGAGGCAGGTTTAGATGTTGACATGGAGCCAGGAGGTAGGATTAAGTTCCAGCTAGGAGATCAATTACATTGTTTCTGCTGGATTGGATGCCACCGTTTTACTGCCCTCTTTTCAGGTCGGCAATTTAGTTAGGAAGCCCCATCTATTTGGGATTTTATGAGACCTCCGGATCTTTGTAGCCTCCGGAAATTCCCACCTTTTAGCGAGAGTAGCCGCAGATAGATCAGTGTAGAGAGAAATGGAACAAAATCTTTCCGGCACCTCTGGATTGTTTCGGGAAGTGGCCATCAGATTTTCTTTAATGTGAAAGAAGGTGATACTTGCCAACACATCTCTAGGCACCTCGGCTGGTAATCTTTTAGGTTCTGGTATTTTATGAGCTCTATCAATAAAAAGCTCTGTTTGAGGAGCGCTGTTTGTAAAAAAGTCAATCAGAAAGTTGTGCAGTTGATCAGGTTTCACCGCTTCCTGGATCCCACAGAATCTGATATTGTTGCGGCTGGAATGATCTTCCAAGTCAATCACTTTTGCACGAAGTGCGGCCAGCTCTTCATCTTTTTCATTGGTAGTATCTACTAATTCTTTATGTGCTTTTGCGAATTCAGACATTTTGTTTTCCAAATGGGATGTACGCATCCCCACTTCATTCATCTCTTTCTGTAAAGGGGTCAATATGGCACGGAAATCCGCCATTAAAGATGACCATAGGTCTCTCATTAGGGCCTTTAGGAAAGCTTCATTAACCGGTCTGTCGGCTTCAGTATTGCTAATATTAGGATAAGGTTGGGAGTATAGCATAGATAAGCACTCTCCATAATGATGATCAGTTGATAAAACTTGACCCTGGGGCCTCCTAGCCTTCGGATAATGCTGCCCAGAGAGATTTCATGGCTGAGATGTGTTGTCGCCATATTTATCTGGGAAAAGCGTCCCTGAGGTGACAGGAGAGGAGGCAGCAGGCAATAATGAGGATCCCTTTGTTGAAGGCACCTGGAAGGAGTACATGCAGGAGAGTGTCCTGCTCAAGCTGGTTCTTCAGAGATCCGCCGCACCATGCCACCATCTTGTGCTGTGCTCGCTGTAGAGAAAATCTCAGTTTGCCAGAGGCAGCCTTCTCTGTGGTTTTTGCCATCGCCAGGCTTTTCAGGGTGTTAGTTTCCGTGTGGTAAGTGGACTCAGGGCAGTTCAAGTATGCTGTGTGCCGCAATCTCAGACCTGAAGCGCTGGAGAAATGTTAAAGCGTGACCTACTCCATGTGCTGCTGGCCACGCCCTCACCCAATGTAAACATTTTATGTCATGTTAATTTCAAATGCTGAATATGACCACTTTTCCATGATCACTGGAAAATGTATATTTTTTTATTATTATTTTTTTTCTGTGCTAATTTACCACTGAACTACTTGCCAATGAGGATTCTTCTACGAAAAGAGTTGAGCGAACTTTACGATTTTCTGCGCCCGAACCCGAACCCGAACATTTCCGTAAAAGTTTGGGTACGGGTTCGTTGTTCGGCGATTTCTCGGCGCTTTTTGAAAGGCTTCTGGCAGCCAATCAACAAGGGTTTCACTACTTTGCCCTAAGAAACCATCACAGCCATGCCTACTAATGGCATGGCTGTGATTGGCCAGTTCAGCATGTGACCCAGCCTCTATTTAAGCTGGAGTCACATAGCACCGCCGGTCACTCTGCTCTGTAGGGATAGGATGTTGCTGCTGCTGTGAGGGAGAGATTAGCAAAGAATTCTGTTGAACTTGGTGGTGTTAAATATTAAAACTAAAGCAATTATTGAGGGTGTTATGCTGCATATTTGTACCCAGCCCTGAGCCCAGTGATACTCCAAAATAATTTTTAATCCATCTGTTAGTGAACTGCAGTGTCCTTGGAACTGTATGTGACCTGCATGTGTGCCAGGGACATTAGTCTTATTACTTTCTGGTAGCTCAGTGGAGAAAAAATTCCCTTTTTCTGGCAGGTCAAGTACCCCTACAGCCTGCAGTGCATACCTGGCATTGAAAATTATCACACACTGACACATATTTTTGTGACCTAAAGCGATTTATTTATATGTCTGCCACAGGCACTGCATATCTGACAGTCCAAATTAAACATAAAATACTGCAGTTACTGATAGTCTGCACTTCTGATATTCCAATAAAACCGTAAACTAATGCATTTACATAGATAGTTGCAAAAAACACCGTTTTTGTGCTAGATTGCACATTTGTGACCTGGTATGCAATTCTGATATTCCAATAAAACCGTAAACTATTGCATTTACATAGTTGTTTGCAAAAAACACTGTTTTTGTGCTAGAGCGCACATTTGTGGCCTAGTCTGCACTTCTGATATTCGAATAAAATGGTTAACTACTGCATTTCTATTGTTGTTTGCAAAAAACACTGTTTTTGTGCTAGATTGCACAAATTAAACCGTTGACTGTCAAATTAAACCGTTAACTTCTGCTGTTACATTGTTGGTTGGAAAAAAGTTGAGAATATAGCGCTATATTATCAATCTTCGTTATATTCTAGCAATACAACCATTAGGAACTCAGATCTAAGTTGTAATCGCAATGCGATTAATACAGGTTATATTAATCGCATTGAGATTACAACTACTAAGACTGCAGCTTCAGAATAAATCTAAGATGGATGCCGTCCTTGCTTTTTGATAGGAGGTGGGAGGGTCTGGGAGGGAGACTGATGTACTAGCCCTAAAAAGGGCTTTTTGGGGTGCTGTCAGAACGCTGTCCTTACAGCAGAGATCAGATGAGTCTTTCAGGACTGGAGTGGACACTGAATACACTAGCCTAGCTATCGATTTCCCTATTAAATCAGCAGCAGCTACACTGTCCCTCCTCTCACTAACACTGCAGCTTCCGAATGAATCTAAAATGGATGCTGTCCAGGAGATTGGAGGGTCTGGGAAGGAGGGTATGCTGCTGATTGGCTGGAATGTGTCTGCTGACTGTGAGGTACAGGGTCAAAGTTTACTCAATGATGACGAATAGGGGGTGGACAAAACATCGCATATTTTCGCCCACAGCGGCGAACACGCACAAGCTGTTTTCGCCAGGAACTGTCCGGCGGTGAATAGTTCGGGACATCTTATTTGCGAATTAAACTTAGAGCTGGGTTCCTAATGATTGTATTGCTAGAATATAACGAAGATTGAGAATATAGCTCTATATTCGTTATATTCGTCAATTCTAGCAATACAACCATTAGAAACTCAGATCTAAGTTGAATTTGCAATGCGATTATTACAGGTTATAGTAATCGCATTGCGATTACAACTTAGATCTGAGTTCCTAATGGTTGTATTGCTAGAATTGATGAATATAACGAATATAGCACTATATTCTCAATCTTCGTTATATTCTAGCAATACAACCATTAGGAACCCAGCTCTAAGTTAAATTCGCAATGCGATTAATACAGGTTATATTAATCGCATTGCGATTACAATTACTAACACTGCAGCTTCAGAATGAATCTAAGGTAGATGCCGTCCTTGCTTTTTGATAGGAGGTGGAAGGGTCTGGGAAGGAGGGTATGCTGATTGGCTAGAATGTGTCTGCTGACTGTGAGGTACAGAGTCAAAGTTTGCTTAATGATAAAGTATAGGGGCGACTGCGAACATCGCATATGTTAGCCTGCCGCGGTGGACGCAAACAAGCTATGTTCACCGGGAACCGTTCGCCGGCGAATAGTTCGGGACATCTCTACCCATCAGTCTTTCACCTCACCCCCTTGAAGTCAAGCAGTCTGAGCTCCAAGTCATGCAGCAGACTCTTATTCTTTTTGATAACTCTGCTGGCAGGATTTTCCCGGGACATCCACATAGCCCTGCCCCAGAAGTGGAAGACATTGAATGCACTGATGCCCAACCACTTATGTTGCAGGAGGAGGAAATGGGAATACCACCGCAGCAAGTCTCTGATGATGACGAAACACAGGTGCCAACTGCTGTGGCTTTCTGCAGTGTGCAGACCGATGAGGAGGGCAGGGGTCAAGAATGGGTGGAAGATGATGTGGAGGATAATGAGGTCCTAGACCCCAACCGGACTCAAGGTCGTGCACCCAGGGACCGAGCATATCAAAGCCAGCTGAAAGGAGTTCATTGGCGTTGCAGTTCTTCAGACAATCTCCTGACGACAAGACACAAGTGGTTTGCACGTTGTGCAATCAGAGCCTGAAGCGAGGCATAAACGTTCTAAACCTGAGCACAACCTGCATGAACAGGCATCTACATGCAAAGCATGAACTGCAGTGGAGTAGACATCTTAAAAACCAAGAAAGGTCTCAGGCTCTTCCTACTTCCTCTTCTGCTGTTGTCTCTGCCTTTTCCTCCACCTCTGGAGTGACAGTGGCACCTGCCACCCAGCAAACAGAGGATGTGCCACCAACACCACCACCTCCATCACCATGACCAAGCATGTCACACGGAAGCGTTGAGCTGTCCATCTACCAAACAATGGAGAGAAAGAAGAAATACCCACCTACCCACCCTCGATCCCTGGCCTTGAATGCCAGCATTTTAAAATTACTGGCATTTGAAATGCTGTCATTCCGTCTGGTGAAGACAGGCTGCTTTAAACAGCTGATGGCGGTGGCTGTCCCACAGTACATTGTTCCCAGCCGCCACTACTTTTCCAGACAAGCCGTCCCTTCCGTGCACAACCAAGTGGAGCATAAAATCAAGTGTGCACTGCGCAATGCCATCTATGGCAAGGTCCACATAACCACAGAAACATGGACCAGTAAGTACGGGCAAGGACACTATATCTCCCTAACTGCACACTGAATAAATGTAGTGGCGGCTGGGCCCGAGGCAGATAGTGGTTTGGCGCATGTCCTTCCACCACCGAGGATCGCAGGGCTTTATTCTTTGCCTCCTGTTGCCTCCTCCTCCTACAATGCTTCCTTCCCCTCCTCCTCTTCTACCACCTCCTCATCCTGTCAGTAAAAGACCTTCACCAACAATTTCAGCACAGCCAGGGGTAAACGTCAGCAGGTGGTTTTAAAACGCATGTATTTGGGGGACAAACCCCACACCGCATTGAAGCAGTGGAGTGGCATAGTAGAACAGACCGATGAGTGGTTGCTGCCAGTGAGCCTCAAGCCCGGCCTACTGGTGTGCAATAATGGGCAAAATCTCATTGCAGAATTTGGTGGTGAAGAAATTCCTTAAAAACTACCCAGACACGTCAGAGCTGCTGCAGAAAGTGCACACTTTCGGCGTTCTCACTCTGCTGCTGCTCGCCTGTCTGTGCTGCAGCGTAACTTCTCCCTTCCGGCTCTCCGCGTCATATGCGACATGCCCACCAGGTGGAACTCCACCTTGCATATGCTGGAGAGACTGTGCGAGCAGTAGAAGGCGATAGTGGAGTTTCAGCACGCATGAGTCAGTCATTCTACGGCAGTGTTTCCCAACCAGCGTGCCTCCAGCTGTTGCAAAACTACAACTCCCAGCATGCTCAGACAACCTTTGGCTGTGTGGGCATGCTGGGAGTTGTAGTTTTTCAACAGCTGTAGGCACACTGGTTGGGAAACACTGCTCTACGGAACAGCAGCACTTCACTACCAATGAGTTGGCCTCCATGCGAGACCTGTGTGCTTTGCTGCGGTGTTTCGAGTACTCAACCTACAAGGAAGAGGGGGCATTCCACAGGGTTTCAGGCCAGTCATTCAGAAGTGGCTCAGAGGGTGGGTTCCTGCACCAGCAGAGGCCAGGTACACATTTGGCCAACCAGGGCACAATTCTGGAGGTTGAGGAGGAGGAGGAGGAGTAACCGGATTCACAGCAGGGTGGCACCCAACGCAGCTCATGGCCATCACTGGACCATGGCTGGGGGGATACGGAGGACACAGATGATACACCACCCAGAGAAGACAGCTTATCCTTACCTCTGGGCAGCCTAGCACACGTGAGCGACTACATGTTGCAGTGCCTGCGCAACGACCGCAGAGTTGCCCACATTTTAACTTGTGCTGACTACTAGGTTGCCAGCCTGCTGGATCCCCGTTACAAAGACAACGTGCCATCCTTAATTCCCTCACTGGAACGAGATAGAAAGATGCGCGACTACAAGCGCACGCTGGTAGACGCTCTCCTGAGGGCATTCCCAACTGACACCGGGGGACAAGTTGAAGCACTAGGTGAAGGCAGTGGAGGAGTAGGAAGAAGAGGTTAGCAATGCAGCTGGGTCACGGCCAGCACCTCAGAAGGCAGGGTTAGCAATAGCATGGCCGACATGTGGGAAAGCTTTGTCACCATGCCACAAAAAGCGGCACCACCAGCTGATATGGAACGTCTTAGCAGGAGGCAGCATTTCAACAACATGGTGAAACAGTACATTTGCACACGCCTACACGTACTGACTGATGGTTCTGCCCCATTCAACTTCTGGGTCTCCAAATCATCCACATGGCCTGAGCTTGCCCCTTATGCCTTGGAGGTGCTGGCCTGCCCTGCAGCCAGTGTATTGTCTAAATGTGTATTTAGCACAGCAGGGGTCGTCATTACAGACCAATGCAACCGCCTGTCCACAGCCAACGTGGACAAGCTCACGTGGACAAGCTCATTAAAATGAACCAGGCTTGGATCCCACAAGACTTGTCTGTACCTTGTGCAGAATAGACATTTATACCGGCCTCAACCATACATTCTTGTACTCAAGTGCAGTTATTCTTTGTTTTCTTTTTTATATTTGTCCATTATTTTGGGGGCTACCCCAATAAAAAAAAAAAACACATTGTTGGCTACCTCCTCCTCCATCGCCGCTTCCTTCTACAACACCACATTCACCGCCTCCTCAACCTCGGACTCCACATCCACCTCTTTCTCCAAGTTGCAGGTTAATAAATTTTTATTTATTTATTGTATTTTAAGTTATTTCCCTATCCTCATTTGTTTGCAGAGCACTTGCTATGCTCTTAATCACATTTTGCTGCATTTTGCAGCCCTCTAGCCCTTTCCAGGACTTTTTTATAGCCATTTCAGTGCCCAAATGTTTGGGTCCCCATTGACTTCAATGGGTTTCGGGTTCGTGGTAAATTTCGGGTAAAATTCAGGTCCTGAACCCAAATTTTTTTGGGAAGTTCGGCCGAACCCGTCAAACCCGGACTTCTAGGTGTCTGCTCAACTCTATCTATGAATTTCACAATTTCCCATCATTTGGGCTTGTTTTCTTGAATACCCTCTTGTTTGCCCTTTTACTCCCTACCTTGCACTGCTGTGTTGCACTGAATGAGACTGTACTAACATATTATATTTGTCAAACAAGATTGTATCACTTGCATTGTAGTCTTTTGAATAAAATATGAGTTACAAAAGAAAGATATACAAGGAGAGCAGTAGGATAGGTTCGTCGACAAGCTTAGAATGATTGCTATATTCCCATCCATCTATTGTAAACGTAATATTTGACCAACATTTAAATGAGTGAATCATGTAAGTGTACAATTATGCTCACAAGAGAGGCAAAAATTACCTTGAAATAAGTACAGATATGACTCAAAGAATTTACATAGTCTTTACATCAAAGGCAAAATATCTATCTGCATTGTCAAGATCAGTACAACGCTTTATGGTGAACCCCAATTCAAAATCTATGTGCAATTTATAACATATATCTTTATATTATATGTATTCTTATGCAGCACACGAACACCTCCGCACTCCGTATTGATATGTCTTTATATAGTTTGTGAGGTGTAGCTTTCTTTCCGGGGATCATCCTCACAAATATCTTCGCAGATAACTGGTTTTCATGTCCCAACTCATGCTTTATCACGCCACAAGCACAAACAAACGATACAAAACAAAATGAAAACCTGCCCGTCCGGGCTCTACCTAAACACAGTATATCCCTGACTCACCTAAGCCACCGTTCACTCACACGGGAACCCATGCGACTTTCCCAGCCTAATTTCCATCAGCCTCCTGGCTGTTATCACACTCGTGTCTTTTAGGGGACTGTGGTCTAGTTGTCTGCCAGACGCTGACCATGCGACCCTTATCCCTAGGCGAACCCCAAAATCTCAGTCAAATCCCAACCTCGTGGTCTCTCAGCACACACAGAACCACTCCAGGCTTCTGTACGACACAAGACACACCCCTCTCACTTTGACGACAGCTTTATGCTCCGTTGATTGTGGCACCTGTTGCTGCCTCAAGCCTGACCACTGATGGGAAAGAGATGGATAATCCTGCTATTCCTCTCTCCTAACAGACATGAGGCCTGTCACTGCCTTACAAGTCATAACTATAGCAGTCATAGTAGCAATAGCAGATGGTGTAGCTTTTAAAGGATGAGAAGGGCGAGAAAGTTATTTTCCTTTGTTACGCTTGTGGTTTTCTGCTTTCTAAAGACCCTTTTACAGTGAACTATTTAGCAGACAATTGTCGAGAAGCAAGTGTTCTTTCCTGACAAGCACCTGCTCATCAGTGAAGGAGACCCCTGCATTTACATGTGACACCTTTACACCGAAAGATAACCACTAATGAGCGTTCATATGAGCACTTGTTAGCGATTATCTGGCCGATGTTCGGTAAGTCTAAAGGGACCTTAACTCCTCTACGTGGGCTCTTCTTTGTGCAGAAGATCTACTAAATGCCACCATAACCATCCTTTTGTTCCCACTAACATAATCATTACTATAGTTTAAAATCTTATCATTGTTGACCTTGCTTTGGACCCTATAAAGCCCACTTATATTCTTATAACCCTATACACCAGATCTACAGTAGTTAGAAATTGTTTTAATAAAGAACATTACATAAAAGTCTTCAACTCTTAAACAAGTTGGTTTTAGCCTCACATCACACACAATATTGAATTTTAAATGTTTTTATAGCATTTGTGCAAGCATTTCTGGTGTTTAATTTTTAATTTTTTTTTTTTTTTTTTTACATTTATATCAAGTGTTTTAGTTTTTTTTCTGGTACTTTTCAGGTCCTATAAAGAAGCCTATGTGGGGGGAAAAAAGCAACAACAAAAAAAGACCCCTTGTGGCTCTGTTATGCCAAACATAGATTATCATGGAACCTTATAGTAATCTAAGTTCACTTTAGAAGGGAGAGAGTACAAATTCATGGGCAAAATACATATATTAACTTAAGACTGTAATTAAAGGGCGAGTCTGGATTCAAAATGCCACTGGTCACTGAGTCATACATTTCTGCACCTGCAGGAATAAAATAGTGTTAGGGTGGATTCACACTAGCATTATGGTTTCCGTTATTGCTTTCCGTTATAACATGGTTATAATGGAAAATAACGGAATCCATAAGACAGGATCCGTTATGTTCTCCCATAGAATTCTATTATGAAGGAAAGCAAACAAAATGCCTTTCCTCATAATGCAAGTCTATGGGCAGCAAAACGGATCCGTCCTTCCATCTTATGGATTCTGTTATTTTCCGTTATAACCATGTTATAACGAAAAGCCATAATGGACTCCATTATGCTAGTGTGAACCCACCCTTACTTGCCCAAAAATGGGCATCCATGTAATTCAAGGGTAACTGAGTTTGCCAGAGAGAAAATAAGACCATTTTCCACAGCTACCACTCTGTTTAATAGAAGAAGGTCCCAAGCAATCCATCTTTGACAGCCCTATTAGGACAGGAACTGGCTTGATGAGACAATTGATAACTGCCTTTACTGCAAGATGAAGAAATAATATGAACATATTTAAGGTGTTTCCGGGACTTACAAATTGATGACCTATCATTTTGATAACCATCAATATCAGAGCTGTGCAGTCTGGCTTTTGGCCCCCCGCCAATCAGCTGTTTGCAGGAACTATGAAGCTTTAACTAGGCACCAAAACATAATAGCGCCATGCACCATGAAGTGACCATGCCTGTTTACTGCAGCCCTGTTTTGGCCCTGCAATAACCAGGCACAGCCACTACATAGTCAGGCCCTTGGCAACCGATCTGATGAATATCAATACATAAGCCCAGGAGAACCCCTGAAATTTATAACCTTACTTCAAGAATAAAGACTCTTATTTTTACTCCTGTGCAGTACATTACTTGGATAAAGATATTAGTCTAACAAACTGAGGTACTTTCCTAAGTGACACATTTGGAGTGTAAAGCAGTGAGATAAGTTAATTACGGCTTCAGATCTCCGTATGTCGTTCTACCTCTTGGGAGACATTTGCAGCAATTCAGCATTGTGGAGTTTATCAGCAAATCTGATTTTGCTACTGTGACTATTTGTTTGCAAGGGGTTTATATCCAACAAACAATAATCTGTGTTGCTAACTTCTCTTTTCCATACTTAAATCTACTTTACTCGTTGTTTTCATGCAAATTAAGTTACAAAGCACACAGCTCCAGGTACAGTAAATAGCTTTTAGTGAAGCAAGGATACAAAACAGCTTGCCACAAGATATGCTAATCTGCCTTCTTTTGAATCATGAGCCTCTGTTATATGGAATTTAGGAACATTTGCAATGGATGAGCTTTTACTGAATTAAAAATAAAAGGCTTAATGTATTCTTTTATGTAGTACAACATTTTGTAAAAAAAAAACGGAAATGGATAAGGGGAGTCTGTGGGAAGAAATAATTCTGAGGGCTCCCCTGTCCAAAACATTGAGCTTTGTCCATGTTTAGTTGCATCATAATTGGTGGCGTTATCATTATACACACAGGACAGTTCATCAATAAAACCTAATGGGTCAGTGATTGGCTGCAGTGATCCAGTGACACAGTCGGTGACATCAGTGTTGCAACAAAAAACACTGGGTTACTGGAGTAGGTGCATTGGAATGGCAGGGGATTATGGAAGTGAGTAAGGCTTATTTTTATTTTCAATTATTAAATTAGTATTATTCATGGGGACAATTTAAAATAATCCCCCAAGCACCCCTTTAATATTTCTTAGTTGAATGTATCTCTCTACTAGTGATGAGCGGCAGGGGAAATATTTAAATTAGCGATATTTCGCGAATATTTGGGTGAATATTCGTCATAAATTTGCGAATTAGAGAATTTGTGATTATTTACTTGATTGGGAAAATCAGCAATGTAATATGTGCACATTGCGCGCGCAATACAGGCGTGGGTCAATATTGCTACATTTTTCAAGCTGCTAGAAGTTTCCTGAGACTGGAGAAAATGGTTGGCATGGCAGAACATTACAATAGCTTTATATGCATATAGAGTTCTCCGATATATACGCGATTGTGCAAATCAGCACTACCTAACACCCTGCACTGGAACCTGTCAGCTACACTATATCACAATCTAACCTACATTGACTATCTACCACTAACTATCTGTATTATATATATAAGCTAACTAACTATCTAATGTAATGTGACACCACAAAGCACAGAGCATAGCAATGACACTGCTGTCTCTCTCAGAACTGAAAAAAAAAAAAAAAAAACTGCAGAAAATCCCTGCTGGGGAGGTTCTTATATAGTAAGGGATAGGCAACTTTCCTATTAGTTGCTAGGGATGGTAGTGGTAAGTGATCACCATCAATATCAGCTCCAAATGGGATTATCTTGAGCTAGACTTTTGAGACTCATTATTTTGTCAAAACCTTGGATGTCAAAAACTATTGGATGATACTCTAGTACTTTGGTGGCGCATTTCAGACCCTAGATAAGGATGCTCATCTATAATCTGCGTAAATGTAAAGTCAGACAGAAAAAATGTCAAGGTTCCCTTATAAAACAATAAACCATATAAGAGCGATAACAATATCCCATAACAGTGCCGGCAGAGTCCTCCATACCAGCATCAGCCCAAATTCACTACTAAATAGCAAGTCAACATTCTCTCATATCAACATCAGCCATACAACAGGGATGCGCCAAAGTGTCTGCATAATCCGATATACTAATTGCACAGTCTATTTGGTGAGGTATATGTCTAAATATCAAGTTTGGCTTTTGTATGTTAAATGTAAACCAGAATTGCAATATTGAAACATGTATTGCTATATAACATACATTAATATCACAAAGATCTTTGTTTAGGAAATGAAAACCAGATAGTGTTATACAGTAATAAGCAATTATTCATAAGCAATTAAAGACGTTCATTATATTGGTTTAGAAATATCGGCTAAGTATTCCTATGGGTCTAGTAGCTTCTAGTCTGACACATCAAGGACCTCATTCTTCATTCAGAGATAACTCAAGTTTCAAAAGAATTGTCATTCTATTTCACTGTGACCACTTTGTCATTGTTAAGTTTCTTTTAGTGAAGGACATGCATGCATCAAATAAAGTCATTGTAGGGATTGTATTAGATTATGAGAAGCACAACGCATAAAACCAAAGAACATGCTAGCGCAATGCAAAATATGGATAACAGTGGGAAACCAGAAGAAATGTGTTCTACATGCCAGGTATCTGATATAGTATCCACCTACCGAGAAGTGGAATTTAAATGATAAAGCTACACAGCTACTCAGCTAATCATGCCCAAGGCTAAGTCTACATAGGTCTTTTTTTTTTCATCTAAAATCTATTGCTTTCACAAGACAAGCTCACACCAAGGCTGCCCAATTTCTTTCTTTTAATAGTCAAAATGTTCATTGATCATCTAATATCTATGAGCAATGTAATAGGAATGTATAATCAGAAAATGGCATATTATTTTAATATGTTTTGTATTATTAACACCACTTTTAAAAATGGACCTTTTTTATGCTACTTTGCACTTAAAAAATCCCTAGATACATACACAAGCTGTAGCTCAATTGTTAGCTTTGCTATATAGACTGAGACAGAATAATCAGTGTCATTATCACAGAGGATGGACATGTTGATGGCAGCTCTTTTGTACTGGAGGCTGGGACAAGACAAGCTAGTAACATTGTACACACTAAGAAGGATATATGCAGCTCCTGTCAGTCTCTGCTCTCTACACTAGCGAAACACATAATTCAGGAGCTCCATATGTGTATTGTATTTTAATAATTCATCCAATAAATATACATTTAAAGGGGTTTGCCACAATTTTGACACTGATGACCTATCTTCAGGATAGGTCATTAATATCTGATCGGTGGGGGTCCAACACTGGTGACCCCTGCAGATCAGCAGTTTGGGGAGGCACTTCAATGGGGCTGAGCGTGATACCAAGCACAGCTGCTATACAATGTACAGAGCTGTGCTAGGTAAGCATGGAGAAGGCCACAATGCTCACCAGTGCCTTCTCAGACAGCTGATCAGTGGGGTAAGACCCCCACTGATCAGATACTAATGACCTATCCTCAGGATAAGTCATCAGTATCGAAATCCCGGAAAGCCCTTTTATCTCTATACCACTGACATCCTTGCTGCTTGGGATAATGCTGAAAAGTTCTTCATTACACTACTTCTTTGGATCCGAAGAGATGTAGGGAGGATCAGGGCCTATTGTCATCCTGCTATTTGACCAGACATGGAAGTGAACAGAGTTGTGCAGGTACATCAGAACTCTATGAGGTGAGCATGATTACTACTTACTTGTATTGGTTTTAATCCTATGGTCCTGCATATCAAGCAATTTCCTATATATATATATATATATATATATATATATATATATGGCATTTTCCACCATATGGGTGAATAAATTTTTATCTAATCACGGATTTGTTTGGAGTGCAGTCCAACTTCTTTCACTTTATACTGCTGGGGATTGCCAGATCCTGCAATTGGACATTGCACCCGCTGTTTTCATGGATGGTGCTTCCTAGGACTTTACTTGACAAGGATCCCATTGAGAGGATCGAAACGTCGCATGCACATGGGTGAATAAAGGATCCACCTTATTTCACTACCAGGCGGTGCCGCAGTCTTCTTCTTTCGTCTGTATACGGCTCAGTCCAGGCCTTCGACCGCGGGCACCCACTCCACTTAATCGAGTGCCGCCATTGGAGACATCTTTTTTGGCTATATATATATATATATATATATATATTTTTTTTTTTTATTTAGCTCCTGCATGTGCATTCATTGGTCTTAAAAGGAATGTGCTCTATTCCTTCATCTCCCTATTGACTGTAATAATGTGATATTTCTCTGTCAATTAACTTCTTTTAATTTTAGCTGCCATAAAGCACTGGCATCAGGCTGCATTGTCTACACATACAATATAAGAAGGCCGTGCCTCTTATATGGCCATCCCACTTTAGCTTAAAAAAAAAAAATCTCTTTCAATGAGTTTTGTCATTTTTTGTTAAATCTAGCTCTACAAGAAAAAAACAATTTTCTCATATACCTTAGAATTTTCTTACAGATCCCCCATAGACAGTGAATAATTTTGTGCAAGGCACTTTTTTGCTGTTTTTGCTAATACTGACCTTCTATGACAAGAATCACAGTACTGAAAGTATATGCTTACATGAGGAACTGAATAATCTGATGTCCCGGAATAAGCTGTTCTCAGGCAAGCCATAAGAGTGGCCCACCTAAGAACGGCAAAGTCCAGTGCTTGGCAATGGACTTTTAGTCATTGTTTTATGCTGTCAAATCTGGTTTTAAGTGGAACCAGAATAATGGGTATTGTCACCTTTGGAGTTTTCCCTATTTTCTCTGTCAAAATGTATGGTAGCTGGACCCCTCTAGTATCTTGGCGTTACATTGATTTGGTTGTGGAACCAGTGGTACTGCCATTTTTCTGAGTAACTGTCTTTCAACAGGACAACGCCAGGCCACATATTGCTTGTGCTAATGTGAGCAGCCTGAGTGACTTAACATGCTTCCATGGCCTGCAGCATGCCCGGACCGGACTTTGTCTCCCATTGAACACATCTGGCACGTCATTGGTTGGCAATTGCACAGGGAGCTGCCAGCAGTGGATCTTGATGATTTGCATGTCCACCTGCATTCAGTATGGCAGAACATTCATCTTACAACTATTGATAACCTCATCGATAGCATTGAATACATTGAGAAGTTTTTTAATATTTAGTGGCATATCATTAACATAATGTATCTAATAACTGCAACTAGATGTTTTATACTGTATATACACAAAGATGAACTAGCACTTTTATAGTTTTTAAAGTACCTCTTTTAGAGAGTTCTTTTTTCAGAAAGTAATTCTGGACCTAGCGTTACTATATTAACAAACTGCTTGCTTGCAGAAATAGCTTAATTTAACCAATTATGCAAAAGATTACTCTCAATCAATATACATAAAACAGGTTAACAGTAATTAAAAGTGTAAATTAACTATTTTCAACATCTGGGCGCTGCATTAGAATCGTAGATTAAGCTCAATGGATTTAATCAATCACCTGACCTTTCACATTGCGTTCAATGACATGACTGATACTTGACTTCTAAAAACCGTGTCAAAGTGCATGATGACGGATGTGTTTCATTCCTTCATTTGTACATTATAATTACACTTTCAGCCCTCTAGGTTTAATTTTTTTTTGAGTAATACAGTATTTAAATCTAGGATGTTAAAAAAGGTTCTGAAGATGTGAAAAGCATATACACGCTAAATAAATGTCTACCTTATCCCATAGTTTTGGCTGGACTGGATAACGCTATAATTTGTATAGAGGTGTTCCAACTCTTAACTAATTAGTGAAAAGAAGGGTACAGCAGTAAAGCATGCCGGACCCTTTTATTCTCAAGGGAAAAAAGCCATGGAAAGATGTGTCTGGCAGTGTCTTGCTTACCTCTACCTATTGATAATTTATACCAAGTGTGCATATGTATAGAAGAGGAGGGAGGCAAAGTTGTCAGCCAAATAAATATTCTGTCGACAGCTATCTAAAATGTATGAGCAAGTTAAAGATGCCCATGCTCAGGAGATAATGATCAGCTGAAATAGACCGTTTATTGTTTCAGCAAACCAACAATTATTATACTTAATCATTCATAATGGCCGATTACAAACGTATTTCTGCCAAAAGCATGATCCATGCAGTTGAAAATATTTAAGCCATGATTAGCCAAAAATACAAGGGTATAACATGATCACTAGAGATGTCCCGAACTATTGGCCGGCGAACAGTTCCCGATGAACATCGGAAGTTCGGGGCCGCAGTTCCGCAAATGCGGAAGCGGAGAGCACAAAGTGTGCTCTCCGCATGACGTCCGGCCCCATTCACAATAAATGGGTCCGCATCCATTCTGCAGAATTGCGTAATGGATGCGGACAAAAATTGCAGACGTGAGAATGGGGCCTTAGGTCCGGATGAGTTGGGGATGCATTCAGTGAAAACTGTACGATTTCACAGGCAAAGACATGAAGTTTTGCCTGCGATTGCGGTAATTTTTTTCTGCGCGTGTGCAATGCATTTTGATGTGTTTTTCACGAGCGTGATAAAAAACTGAAGGTTTACAAACAACATCTCCTAGCAACCATCAGTGAAAAACGCAATGCACCCGCACTTGCTTGCGGATGCAATGCGTTTTTCACACAGCCCCATGCACTTCTATGGGGCTAGGGCTGTGTGAAAAACGCAGAATATAAAACATGCTATGATTTTCACTCAATGCACAAGTGATGCGTGAAAAAAAACGCTCATGTACACAGACCCGTTGAAATGAATGTGTCAGGATTCAGTGCGTTCATGTAACGCATTGCACCCGCGCGGAAAACTCGCTCGTGTGAAAGGGGCCATCTGCTGTAAGGACATCATCCTGACAGCACCCCAAAAAGCCCTTTTTAGGGCTGGCACATCAGTCTGCTATTATTTATTATATATATATATATATATATATATATATATATATATATTGCAGTTGCCTGCCCGTGTGTGAGAGGCCGCTGGCCCACAGACTCTACTGTGTGCACACCACTCATATAGGGTGTCACAGTACCTTGCAGATAAAAAAGTAATTTAATTTTCACCCTTTAATATAATTGCAGTTGCCTGCCAGTGTGTTTCAGGCCCACAGACCGTACTGTGCCCACTGCCCACCACTCATATAGGGTGTCACAGTACATTGCATGCACAGTGACCAAAAATTCAAACGAAGTGGACCGAGCATGGGTCTTTTTCCATCTCCCGGTTCCAAAAATCTATTCACTACACCGGCCCTTGCCCTGATAATGGACAAAACAGAGATTAAACTGATAGGAATAGTACTTAGTTAACACTAGTTGCATTGGTGGCAAATTCCATTGCAAGTGCCCAAAATGAGAAGGAAGTGGACAGAGCAAGCTTTTTTCTCTATCTCTCTATGCAAGGATTCAATTCAATACACGTCCCCTGATAGGGGACTTAACAAAGATTAAAATGGTAAGAATAGTAGTTCACACTATTTGTATTGGTGGTACAGTACATTGCGCGGCGCACGCGCAGTACCCCAAATTGGAAGTAAGAGGACTGACCAACCATATTTTTCCATCTCCCGGTTCCTAAAATCTATTCCATACCACGGCCCCTGATAGGGGACAAAACAGAGATTAAACAGGTAAGAACAGATTTTTTTTAATTTAAAAAATAGAGGACAGCCTCTGCGGAGCTAGGTATTTTTTAGCCGCGTTACTGAACGCTCATGCACAATGGCTGTAGGCTCATGCGTTCTTTTGCGGAGGTGACACACCTGGTTAGTAAAACCCAAGGCAACATCATCGACCTCATCCCATATGCGCTTTTTCTGGAGCATGTCCTGCGAAGACTGCTGGATCAGGCCGTAGATGAGCATGAAGAGGAAGAGTTGTGGTCACCATCACCACCAGAAGCAGCCTGTCGTCGTCGATTGCTTGACCTGCGGCAATGCAGAGAGAGGAGTCTGAAGAAGAGGAGTCAGAGGAGGAAGGTGGCTTTGAGGAGGTGGAAGACCAACCACAGCAGGCGTCCCAGTGGGCTTGTTGTCACCTTCCGGGGACCCTTGGTGTTGTACGTGGCTGGGTTGAGGAAGAGACCTTCAATGACATCAATGAGGACAAGGAACGGGACATGGCTAGCGTGGTATTCAACCCTGTGCAAATGGGGAGTTTGCGGTTGTGCAAATGGACTGTTTGAGGTTGTTTGCTGTGAGTTAAACGGGGAGTTTGGTCTGTCAGAGTTTGGTCTGTCACTGTAAACATCATTCCTGATTGTATAAATGCACTGTATGTTTTAAAACTTGTTATTCCAAACAATTTAGGAATGTTAGGTGATTTATGCCCTTTATGGATTAAAACCCGACTCTGCGTCAACTACGTAATTTTCCAAGGGGAGTTTTGCCATGGATCCCCCTCCGGCATGCCACAGTCCAGGTGTTAGTCCCCTTGAAAAAAACTTTTCCATCACTATTGTGGCCAGAAAGAGTCCCTGTGGGTTTTAAAATTCGCCTGCCAATTGAAGACTATTTTCGGAAGTTCGCATTCGCCATTCGCGAACGGAAAATTTTATGTTCGCGACATCTCTAATGATCACCAAATTCAGCTGATCACTTGTCATTTTCCTCAAGTTTAGTGTTTCTAAGGGCAAATGATCAGCCAAACGAATCACAATAGATATTTTAAATATATTTTTTAAAACATTCCAATTAACTTTAAAGGGTTATTCCCATCTCAGATATTGGTGTCATATCTCTCAGATATGCCATCAATGTCAGATAAGTGCAAGTTCCACCTCTTGGACCTACCTCTATCTCCAGAATGGGCACCCTGAAGTGAAGGAGAGTGCACCACGCAAATCAAGCCACTCTCCATTCACAGCTATGGGAGGTCCCAAAATAGCTGAGCTGTACCTCATAGCAGTGAATGTAGAGATGGCTTTTCATGCACTGTGCACTCTGCATTCACTCAAATAAGACTTCCAAAAATAGCCAAACACACTCCCATAGCAGTAAATGGACACGCACACGCGGTCTTCTTTACTTCAGGGGGCCTGGAGATTGGAACAGGTCCCAGAGGTGGGACCCGTATCTATTTCAATTTGAGATGGGTCCAACCCTTAAATGCTTGTGTGCTGGAATGAACATAGACAGCAGAGGGCCAGCATGCAAAACCATTTATGATCCTCTTGTTCTCCAATTGTTCATCTTAGACTTCCCTTTTTATCCCTCTCTTATAATCCACCAGCAAGTATGAGCTATGAAATGCTTAGATTTAATAATAGATAATAGGTAACTGGTAGCTGATCCTCTGGTGCCTGTGGGCCATTGTCTTCTGGGTCTACAGCTTATATAATATGTCCTGTCCTACATCTGCGCGCCCATTTTTCCATAAGCCCTTGGTCATTATGCCAATGCTTAAATGGTCAGTCTATTCGGGTGTGATCAAGCATGTTTTATTCAAAGGACTTTTACCTAATTTCATTGAATCCTTTAAGATTTAATTGTATTCCATATTGAACATGCCAGCCAAAAACACCATTGGCATCAGCTGTGCAAAAGTTTGCATTTCCATGCCATAATCACAAAATGATGCGTTTTATTGGGCACTGTCGACAGAAATGATTACTTGTCATGCCTTCCTTGAATGAATGTTTCATCTACATTCTTTAATTAGATCTTGCTCTTAACTGCCATCGTTCAGTGCCAAATGGTTTAGTATATTACACTGGATAATCTTCACAGGCATTCATAATGGAATGAGAATTGTGGATTTGGTTCACATCCCAAACTTATTAGATAGGCTTCAAGGGCATTTCAAAGAAATATCTCAGGCCATTTTTCCAAGATACTGTAAAAGTCCAAATGAAGCAGCTTATCATTGTAGGTCTATTGTCCATTAGACAGATGTCCTAGATAGTAAAAACATATATTTTGCATTATAGTAAAAAAGAATAATGTAGAGGTTCCAAAGAGGACTTTGTCTTATTGAGTTGGAATTAAGTAAAAGAACATGTAAACTGCAGGAATGCTAGGTTCACACTCGGTTGGGTAATTCCTTTGTCCTTCACAGTAGTAATGCTACCATATATTCATCAAACACCCCCAAAGACTTTTATAAAGTGTGTCAAACGAAAGCCCTTATGGTATACATTTGGATGGGATATATTGGGATCTTCTTTTTTTTTTTGCTGCATTAACAAGCATAGTATTTTATGGTTTTCAATACAAGCAGTTAAAAAAGGAACTGTACAGATCATAATACTTTTTTTTTAGAATGGAAGTCAATAGTATGTATGCCCCTGCATAGGCAAATACAATTCGGGCCTACATTTGGCTGGGTGAACCTAGCATAAGGATGGAAAATTCAGATTAGATGAATATTGACTAAAGAAAAAATGTTTGTCCTCTGAAGTGAAAGGGAGCACCAATTGGGTATAATATAATAATATAAAAGTCATGGAAAACTGTTTAAATAGAATGCGTCATCAGACAATGACTGATTGTTTAAATCATGTTTTGATGTAAAAAAAAAAATATAAATATATTTTATTTTTTTTTATTTTTTTTTCTGTCACTATATTTTTAAAAAAAAATTATATAATTCTACAATTTTCACACTGGCCACTAGACCTAATAATAGGTCATGGTTTTCTGTTCTGTACAGGTAACTTTTTGGCACCCATTATCATTATCACCCAGGCAGTATTACATTGACAAATAACACCTCTATATAAATAACACAGAATCCCTCATTTACAATATGTGATATCACTACTTATCAGCTCTCTCCTAACCTCTTCACCGGTTACCAAGCATGCCTAGAAAGCTCTCCCATATAAGTCAATGGGATCAGCCCCTGTCCATCGTGTCTATGGCCTATGTAGCTGTTCTCAAAGGATAGGAAGTCTTAGCATATTTTAGGCCTAGTGGCTAGTGTGAATACTGCAGGATTCTAGTCATTTTTTTATATAGATAATGACATTGAAAAATAATAAAAAAAATAGAAAATTACCCAAAATTCAAAAAAAAAATGTTTAACATAAACAACCTGATTTAAATAATTGGTCATTTTATGATAAAACCTTCCCTTTAAACATTGGCATAATACTTGACATTTTGCTTCTTAATACTTCTTAATTTGAGCTTTCAAATTATAAAACAAGCAGATTTAGCGTTCTGTACTAATTTTTCCTTATATATACTGTGTAATTCTTAGGATGCCACTGAACTGTACAGTGCAAGGAAATACATCACAGCTGTGAAGGATATCATGACATCGCTCCTTAATTGTGTTCTTGACAGAGTACCAACTGTGCTCATGTCATCTGTCATATTAAAAGAATTCACTGATAAAAACTGAAGACCTGCATAGAAGCAATATACAGCAAGGAATTTCATTGTAACAAGATCAAATACTAGCAACACCAAACTGTCTTAATCAACAACTCATATGTAATGTAAAAAGTTCCCTCTTCCTCAGATTTTACAATATGTGCAATAATGGGATTATAATACTTTAATGGGAGCTATAAGCAGATTTCTTAAAATTCATTTTGTTTCTGATTTGGTATTTTTTTTTTAAACAAAATCACTTCTGGACCGGAATTGATTCTACCTAAACCAAATATGCCCCGAAAATTGGTATTTTACACTCTCATATGTGAGAGCAAAAGAGAGTTCCTAGTATGCTATTCTGGGTTTCTGGGCAATATGTGCATTGTCTGGAGAAGTGCACCCAACTCTTGTTAGTCATGTCAATTTGCATACATTTTTCCATAAACGGATAGGAGCATTGCCTAGCCTACTGTAGTCATCACATATATTAATTATTGTCCATAAGAGACATAGGGGGTCATTTACTAAGCTGAAATACACCTTATTACGGTTATATGTGACTACGCCCCACTCATGCCAGGTCTAAATAAGTGGATATGGCATGGAAGTGGAAGGGTCGGGATGGTAGGCCCGTCTCATTCACCATTTTATTACATGGTCTAAATGTAAGATAGCATGGTAGCTGTCTGATATTTAGAACTGGCACTGGATGAGCCGGCGCCTCCTCATAACTTCAGTGGATATATCGCCAACTTAGGGCTTTATTAAGACCGGGGTCTAAAATACTGGTCTTAATAAATGTGCCCCATGGTACCCACCCAGATTCTGATTCTGTCTGCTTTCCACTGATAAAGAGCTTTTATCTTTGAAGAGCTATTAACATATGTGAGGCTGGTTCACTATTGACCTACCTTTGTTAGAAATCTTGTTTACACTGCTGAGCAATGATTGGATCGTTATGCTATATGTGCAGGTATAAAACACAGTTTTTTTATAAAATCTTTTTGGAAAGAAAGCTGAATTGTACATGTATTTTATGTGCAGATCTCTCTTTTTAAAGATGGCGCCGTCTCCGGAGCAGAGTGGTGCCATAGCAACTGGGTGCCTGCTGCTTCACACAGACACCTGGGCCTAATTTCCACGACTGGCAGTAATGCCAGTGGCGGACTTTTAACCCCTCAGATGCCGTAGTCAAACATGACCATGGCATCTGAGGAATCAAAAACCTCTGATATTTTTGCTATTCCCCTGGTGAGGATCCAGGAAGCCCGATTCAGTGTATGACAGCCTCTCTCATACACTGAATCAGGGGCTGTCATACAGGGGCTCCATAAGAATATTGAATGATCCCCATAGACTTCAATGCTAATACATTGGTGTCTATGAGAAAAGCAATCTGATGATTGCTTGTTATAGTTACCTAAGGGAACTATAAAAAAAGTGTGGAAAAAAGTTGAAAGATAGAAAAAGATAGAAAAATTATAATCACTAACCTTTCCCCAAAATGAAAATAAAAATTAATATCTAAAAATATTTAGCTCACATGGCAAATTGCCCTTTTTTGGTCACTTCACCTCCCACAAATAATTAACTAAAAAGTGAACAAAAAGCAATACGCATCCCAAAAGGGAATCAATGAAAAGTACAGATCACCCCACAAAAAAATAGCCATTACAAAACTCCATAAACATAACTGCAAAAAGTTATAGCGGTCAGAAAATATGATGACAAAATGAAAAAAAATACATTTTTCAAGGTATCTATTCTTTTCATTAAAATTCAAGACAAACTATACCTATGTGGTGTTGCCACAATTGTACTGAGCTGGAGAATGAAAATAACAGGTAAGGTTTTCCGCATAGGGAAAAAAAAAATCTAAAAACTTAAAACTGTTGCAGAATGGAATTTGTTTTCCAATTGCACCCCATTTGGAAATTTTTTCCAGCACCCCACTACATTGTATGGAATATTGCTTGGTGGCATGAGAAAGAGCAACTTGTCCCACAAAAACCAAGCCCTCAACCAGCTATGTGAGTAGAAAAGTTACAACTCTGGAAAGACAGAGAGTTAAAAAACAAAAACTAAATAAAAACCTCAGGGGCTCAAAGGGTTAACAGCCTATATATGACTATTTTATGTTTTTTTATGTTTTACAAAACATGTGTATGGTTTCTTGATATAGTATTTGAAGTCACACCATGTACTCTGCTTCTTTTTTTTTGGCTCTTTAACTTTCTCTTTGTAAGTACTTTTAGCATAGCAGATAGTCTTGCTTAATTCACTCATCCATACCATTACTCCATCCAGAGGGAGCCTACCCGAAGTAACTCAATTAGAGCATCACACCTTACATTAATGCAATGCTCTTTTGTAGTCATCTTTATCTAGGCCTAGCAATAGAACAACAGAGCTATCATGCTGTAATACCAACCTACACTTACTATTACCATAAGGATTACCTTGCACATTATATATTCCACTACCAGCAGCAATACACTGACAATAGATTACCTATCTACCTAAAACAGAGCTATCATGCTGTAATACCAACCTACACTTACTATTTGCCATAAGGATTACCTTGCACATTATATATTCCACTCCCAGCAGCAATACACTAACAATAGATTACCTATCTATATTGAAGGTTTTATCATTTGTTTTGACTGCTTTAGAAACAACAGTTTGTATTTTAGTTTCCAAAAGTATAATAATGACGTAATAAAAAATAAAAACAGCCAAAAAATTATTTGCTAATTTGAGAAATAAAACATATGTTGTTTTAAAAACATACACTTTTCTGATGGAAGAGTCATTTTAATCTCTGCCAGAATGACTCATTCAGAAGTGATTGATATTGGACATTGACAATCGAGAGATTTGGAGTAAAGTAACATGATGAGGTATAAGTGCTGTGATCGAAGGATGAGTCACCAAAGAGAAAGATATGAGCCCTCTGCATGAGACAGTGATGCAATTTCATAAGTTAAATGAGTAGCTGAACATTTTAATTTAAGATGGAGAATTACTGAAGGATAATTCCACTTAGGAAATGAGGTTGACTAATTAAAATCATTATGCTTTGTACTACTGTATAACTTACTGGAATAACTCAAAAACTGTTGACTAAAAGCTTCTGCCTCAAAATGTTCAGTGCAAAGGTATATAAGGCTTTTCCATAGCATGAATCGTGAACAACTGAACTTACATACTGTACACAACTTCTGCCAATATATTAGGGTATATAGACATCAAAGAAGAGTGTCCACCACTTGACAACCTTTGTATGAGACACAATGGAAGGCTGCTCTGTATCATTCATGTGAAGTGGTTGAAGGGGAAATGTGTGGCCAATTGTGGCCTCTACCAAAAAAAATGCTTTTTTTAACGGAGTATGGGGAGCAAGGTGCAGGCACAGCTCCTGTATGAACAGTACTGTATTTCAATTTAATTATTGCTTACTATGGTGAATGGTTAGGGTGGCAGGATGAAATGTATCATAAAGATTTGATAAGCAAAACTCCATAATCAATACAAAGCAACCCCTTTCAGACCTGTGTGACACTAAAGGCCACTGGCTTCATCAGGATCGGTGACAGTGGTGCACCACCAATAAGGCCAGGTGAGGCAATCGCCTCCAGGCAGCACCAGGTAGTCTACATATTCAACTGCATCGCTGTACTCAGGACAGAAATGTCTCCCTGGCCCACCATTTCCTTTAATAGGCTTTAGTCCAAGTTCCTGGTGTCATCATTATCATGCTGCCTGAGCCGGGCTGCATAGAGCTCAGGGCACAGACTAGAAGTGGTTCTTGTCTTACACTACATCGCTTAGAGCAGAATGGAGGTAAGTATTTGGGTTTACTATTTTTATTTGGCAGCTTGGGGTGGGGGTCACTCTTTTGTAATTGGAGAAAGCACTATGAGGACATTGCGGCTGTAAAAAGGAGCATTTTTATACTGGCACACGTTATAAGGGGACCACTATAAGGGACATTCGTTGTACTGGAGACACTAAAAGCAGATAGTTTTTTGTACTGGAACCTAAGGGAATATTTTTTTTGTACTGGAACGCATTATAAGGGAGATTTTTTGTACTGGCAGACATTCTAAGGTGGCCACTATGGGGACATTTCTTCTACATGGGACACTAAAAGGTTATTTTTTTTGTACTGGCACACACCATAAGGGATCATTTTTGTATTGGCACACATTGCAAGGGGGAATTTTTTTTCTGGTAAACATTATAAGGGGTCCTTTTTTGTACTGGAACACATTATAAAGGGATATTTTTTGTACATCACACATTATAGGGGGAATTATTACTATGGGGGCACTCTGGGGGCGTTACTACTTCAGGGGGCAAAACGAGCGACATTATTACTATTGGGTGCACTGTTACCACGTAGTGCAGTCTGGCAAATAATTATTACTATTGGTGGGACTTTTAAGAGGACTTTTACATTGAGATGCACCATGGCACAGTATTAGCTTAGCACAATTATATTTGTAGGACATATGGCACTATAAGTTTCATGGACACTTATACCATGGGCACAGTTATTCTTAGGGCACTGTGTTCCAATAATTATGAAGGGGAACTATCTGTGTGGTAATAGTATTTTAGGAGGGATTATCTCATTCTGCAGTATAGTATTGGCAAGTACAGTGGGCACCGTATTAAAGGTGGCAGGATAGAGTGTTCCGAAGGTGGGGAGGAGGATGGAAATGTAGGTGTCAAACTCTGCAGAGACAAGAGAATGCTGAAAGAAATAATCATGGTGGTCTGGTCTGAATGGAGAAGATAAAGAAAGAGAACGTCTATATCACTGGATGTAAGAGGTATGTGGCGTTGCATTACCCTGTATGTTTTGTAGTTCAGTATGTAATGTTTTTCAAATAAGTCTTTAACAGTAGGGCTAAAGGGAAGGGGTTAGGTTGAGAAATTGGCATTGGGGGGAGGGAGGGGAATCGCCATTTCAGTTTTTGCCTCAGACAGCAGAAAGGTTAGGTGCACCCCTGATCGGTGATATAAACAGCAAATATTGACATTTTCCTATCAAGCATAGGATGCAAGATATTGGTGGTCATTTTATTCATTTATGTAACAACTGGCTAGGGCTTTCACTTACTCCCTTTACTTCAGTGTGAGCAAGTAACTGGAGACATGCAGCACATATGCAAATGCAGGCATCAAAATCTCCTATATTGGCACATGCACTGAATACATTTAGTTGTGCCAAAGAGAACTGGCACACGTTTACAGCAGAATCTGTGTTGTTATTCTTCAGCAATTCCTCAATGGTGGCCAACCACATTAACATTTTATGGCCCTGACACTGGTCTTGATAGGGCCTGCACAGCTGGAGGTGACCTCTTCATAAATTAAATGCCTCCTACAGCAGTCAGTGCACCACACTGAAATCTACCCCAGCTTGCATAGATTTCAATCATCATTTACAGCAGTTTTTGGCATAAATAATGATAAATGAATCCTAGCAGATAGTCCCATTCACACTCTGCTCTCACCATACCCCCTTTTTGGAAGGATGGTGTAAAAACACCATGTGTAAATAGATTTAGTCACAATGGTGTTTAAAAGGTTTCAAAAATGGGTTTTGTAACTTTTTAACTCCAAAAACATAGGGAAGTATAGACTGTATCACAACTACTTATCATGGGTTACAACTATTCTCTATACATTCAACTCTAATGTCTAGAACAGGGATGGGCAAACTGCGGCTCTCCAGCTGTTTTAAAACTACAATTCCCACTATGCCCTGCTGTAGGGTGATAGCTGTAAGTAGTCTTTCCATGCTGTGAGTTGTAGTTTTGCAGGAGCTGGAGAGCCTCAGTTTGCCCGTCCCTGGTCTAAAACCATCATGCCGCGTAAGACTTTTTCAGGATTTTTTATGCTGAAAAAGTATAAGAATAAAAATCTAAATGTAATTCTAAAAATGCATAGACTAGACTCAATAACACAAGAGATTAAGTAAAAATATAGTAACTATTTCTTAAAAGCCACTACAAATCGACTACTCATTTTGCAGCTATAAGTAGGTCAAAATTGACATTTGGTGATACAAATCGATCGATCTTTGGTCATGAACTGTTCTGTATATATTGCTATTCTGTGTGTATTGCTCAGAAACTAAATGTATGTACACAGTTGTTTTTCCTGGGTAATAGTTCTGATATTTTAACATTGTCACTTTCTGTAATAATAATTTACCTTAATGGTTAATAAAAATTAGTAGTGTGAGAATATTCTGCATGCCTCCACGCTCCCCAATATATTGTGCCAGCTTTGTAATCTATATTAATTTAACAATTTTAAAAATGTGCCCACCAATTAAATGATTCAATTATTATTATTTTTTAATAACTCAATTGGCATTACACATTAGTAAATCACTACAGAGAAGATATTCATAGTGAACAATTGTACTAATATATCATTCAAAATTAAATTGATTGGAATACTTTTCTATTGGTGTATATTACTTGAAATCTCACCATGACAGCTTGGTAATATTCTGTTCCATCCAGGTCTGCCATCATCTCCCATGATGCATGTAAGTGTTGAATATCCTTGAAGGACATAGCCAGCATCACAATAATACGTAACAGTGGATCCAAGCTTATAATCCATACCAAGTCGTGTGCCATTCATTATATTGCCAGGGTCAAAACAGGATTCTCGTAGTTTGGCTGCAGAAAATAAATCAGAAATACATAGCACATTAAAGACTCAATGAACCAACAGAAAGTTTGTTTTACCCATCTGTGCTAAAATGTTAAAGGAGTTTTCTGAGACTGTTATACTGGTGACCAGTGTTGAGTGAATCGAGCTTCGGATCCTAGATTCAAAGCCAATTCGCTCAAAACTTTGTTTGAATGCTGTATGGAGATTTGTACAGCGCAGCAGCCTCTTGCCAGCTTATCCTTTGACACGGGTCAGCAACCTTTGGCACTCCAACTGTTCTGAAACTACAACTCCCAGCATGCTCCATTCATTTTTATGAGAGTTCTGAGAAGAGTAGAACAAGTATGCATGCTGAGAGTTGTAGTTTCACAACACCTGGAGTTCCAGAGGTGGCCTACTCCTGTCCTAGGCCATGTGACATTGCGTTCATCGGTTACATAGCCTAGGCGCAGCTCAGCTCTATTGAAGTGAATTGGGCTGCACTTTGATACCAAGTGCACTCGCTATACAATATACAGCATTGTGCTTGGTGAGCTGAGAAAAGGTTGTGTCTTCTTAAAAAGATGATTGGTGGGGGTCCTGTTTGTCGGACCCCACCAATCAGATATTGATGATCTATCCAGAGGAAAAGTCATTATTATAAAAGTCTTGGGAAACTTATTTAAGAATTAACCAAATTACTGAAATAGTACCTTTCTAAAAGACATCATTTATAGATCTTTAGTTCATAACTTGTTTATCTCCTGCTTGTTTTACACGTGGTCAAGTTCAAGTTTTGTACATTTAATTGTAAATTGCTTCTTTGCCACAGTAAAAATTATCTGCTGAATAGTGGCCATCATAATACAAACACACAAAGCGAATACCAGTAGTCCAAGTAGACTGGTATTGGCCAAAGAACCTTATGCCAATGAAAATATCTCCTGTTACCCCAAAATAGGTTTATTATTACAAAACTAGACATTAAGCCTGTTACAATAATGGGCGCTAGAACAGTAGTGCATAAACATTAGTAGGAACATTCTATATTAAATGGCAAGGGGACCGACGGCACTGACTGTTTGTTCCAATACTGCTGGAAGCGACTGGTGGCTGAGACGGCTGGCACAGACTGGTGGGTGAGACTGCTGCACTGTGTCTGGTGGCTGTGGGTGGTGGCACTGACTGGTGGCTGAGACTGCTGGCACTTTGACTGGTGGCTGTGGCTGGTGGCACTGACTGATGGCTGAGACGGCTGACACTGTGACTGGTGGCTGTGGCGTGTGGCACTGACTGATGGCTGAGACGGCTGGCACTGACTGTTGGCTGAGACTGCTGGCAGCGGCTGCTGTCTGTTGCTGAGAGTGCTGGGACTGTGCGGCTCTGTGATGCACGAACAGTAATGGCGGAGCTTCGACGTGGAAAGCACACCATAACTTGCGAGCGGTGGTGTTTAATTGGGCGGCGCACAGGTGTGAGCGGTGCGGGCAGCGTGAGGAGCTCAGTGTGATGATTGATCAGCTCGCGGCACATGCTCAGTTAAATTATCAGCACACACAGACAGACACACAGCCCTGAGCACGCACACAGGGCTTTTATTATAAGAGATAGCTTGTACCATTGATTCCCTAAAACACAATCTATAATAATTAAAGCCCTGAATGTGTGCTCCGTGTTGTATGCCGATAATATAACTGTGCATGCACGTCGTGCCGACCAATCAGCACATATCGCTCCACATGCCGCCCTCACCACCCACACTGCCCACACCAGTGCACCGCCCAATCATCGCCGACCATACCAGCACACCGACCAATCGTCATACGCCGAGGTCTCAGCCATCCTTTCCTCTGATACACCTTCCCTTTAAGCAACCTCACCACGCTCGGGATGATATCATCACTTAAATTTCATCCCGCCTCTCCTGGCCTCTGATTGGCTCATCAGCACTCCCTACACACCTCTCCAGCGATTTGTCCAAGTCAATGTCATTGAAGCCCTGTAGCCACGCTTCTATAGGTGTTTGAGGCAGCATCTGGTCTATATGGAGGCGGTAATTGGCTGCGTCCACTGTCTATCAAATCTCAGAGGGTGGTGCCTGGGTACCAGGGAGGTGCTGCTGCTGGACTGGTAATAGGGGTGATTTTCTGTGCACCCCATTGTTAGAGCGTCTGGATGCTTCTGAAGTTTTCCAAGCCTGCCATGGTAAGCACCATGCCAACTCTGAATGTGCAATAGAAAGTTATGCACACGGCGATATATGACACCTACCTTTAATACGGAGGCACACTAACTGTATCATTAAAATAACAGATTAACTCTGAATGTCGGAGCATTAGAACGTGATGTACATGACGATACACTCTCCCTGCACTCTCCCTCTCCAATATTCTATTAATCATTTTCAGAAACACTATCCCTAGCACTTGTCACGTCTCTCCCTATCCTCAGATCACAGGATAATGATGGAGACCACGTGGAATGAGGGTTTTCTAGGGCTGGGATATCAAAGAGGATGGCTATCGGTGGATTGGCTACATTATGGGAGTTCTTGTGTTCCTGAGCTTTGTAATTTTAGGAAAAACTAATTTGTCACACCGAAGAACAAGGAAATTCAGGTTAGTTGCGTATCGAAGTTTTCCTAAACTTTGGGTCGAATCTTGTTTCGAATGCTTTGCTCAACACTATATTTTAACTAACATGAAAGTTTACAAATCTCCGATATGAATAATTTCTTTTTAAATTACAGACACTGGTCTGGAATTTTACCAAGTGTTTATTAACTAAAAATGATTATCTCATCTTCCATATATGCCAAAGTTGCCTGCTAGGTGCAAGTGTCATCTATGGGATCCTTGAGAACCCTGATTCACTAATTCCTAGTTGTCTCATTCTCCAGTTACCTCCACGTCCAGGTTGCCAGACTTGTGTGTGGCCATTTCCATTAAGTCTACCGGAGTTAGGGAAAGATTCAAGTAGTGCTGCCACCTTTAAATAAGCACACCTAATAAAATTTGTATTCTCTGACCTGTTAGAAAGGTGCATGATTTAAACTGTAGTGAACCTAATCTTCCTACCAGTGATGTATTTGTGAGTAATAACCTCAGTTCTGATCATCAGCTATGTCATGTGATCAACACTCTGACTTTCCAAATGACACAGCATCTTGTGTGTGGACAGGAAAACTGTTTCTCTATGTGTTCCTATGTGAGCCTCAATGTCAATCTCATAGGAATTAATAGAGAATCAACTGACCTACTGTCCTGTGTCAATTGGAGATCAGAGTGCTGGTCACATAACATAGCTAAGAATCAGGAAGGAGGTTATAACACGCAAACACAGTCACCGGTTAAATATTAAATTCTCTACAGATTATATCATGGATCATTCCAACAGGTCAGAGAATAAAATAAATTCTGGGATTTCTTTTTTACTTGTATGTAGAATAAGGTAAACCCTAAACCCCTTCCCACTGAGCACTGAAATTGAACGATGCAGCAGGATATGACTTGCTGCCCAGAGCTGTACTATTATGGCATGCTGATCGGGCGGGTGCAAGAGCTGTGACTGCCCAATTAGCGGCGGGGTTCGGCAGTTACTGATAGCCGAACCTCTGCTGTATACGCCGGCAGCGGTGAAAACACAGATGCCGGCGCATTAACCCTTGATGTGCCGTGGCCAGCGCTGACCGCGGCATGTGCGATGTCCGTGCGGGGATCTTTTTCTTTTTAATAGAGTGAAGTAGACTTGTCTCCATGGTTACAGGCCACAAACAGAACAATGTAGTCTGATCTAACAGTCCTGTGTTACTATGCTCCATCAAACTGTTTTCTTGCTAATCTATAGACAGCAGAAAAGGATGCCGGTGGAAGTAACACATGACTTCAGAATCAAGAACATTTAGCTTGCAGTCTGAACCCATGGAGCTATGGACACTAGTGATGAGCGGCAGGTGCCATATTCGATTTCGACGAAATTTGCGAATATTCGAAAGAATATTCATTTCATATTCGTCAAAATCGAATATTCGTCATTATTCTAGTTATCACGATTAATATGCGATTTAAATAATCGCGTATTGCGATTTTAACTTAGGCTACTTTCCTATTGGTTTCATATCTAGAATTATAGCGAAGATGACGAATATGACGAATGTATTCGTCATATTCCTCAAAACGAAGATAACGAAGTATTCTACATCTTTGTTTTAGCAACCTATTCGTCAACTTCGCTAATTCTAGCAATCAAATAGGAAGGTTGACTATAGAGACAACTGTGTTTAATTCGCTATGCGATTATATAATTTATTTTTTAATAAATAGAATAATTATAATAATTATCAAGTAATATAATTATTCTATTAAAAACAAAAAATAATCGCTTAGCGAATTTAACACAGCTGTCTCTATAGTCAACCTTCCTATTTGATTGCTAGAATTAGCGAAGTTGTTGAATAGGTAGCTAAAACGAAGATGTAGAATACTTCGTTATCTTCGTTTTGAGGAATATAACGAATACATTCGTCATATTCGCTAATACTACCAAGCCAACCATAGTAAACCAGGTCTAAGTAGAAATCGCAATGCGACTAATTCAAGTTATATTATTCGCATCGCGATTTCAACTTAGAGCTGGGTTTATAATTAGAGATGAGCGAACACCTGGATGTTCGGGTTCGAGAGGTTCGGCCGAACTTCCGGAAAATGTCCGGGTTCATGATCTGAACTCAACCCGAACTTCATCCCGAACCCGAACCCCATAGAAGTCAATGGGGACCCGAACTTTTGGGTACTAAAAAGGCTGTAAAAGACACCCAGAGGGATAATATACCGCAATAAACGCATTGCGATTACAACTATGAGCTAACGATCACCATGGGAACGCCTCCTCCAGTAGAATGTACTGTCGGATCTGAGAATTAAGTTGAAATCGCAATGCGATTCTTATATATTTGCTTAATCGCATTGCGATTTCAACTTAGCATTGCTAAATAATTCCATCCATATCGTTAACTTACTGAGTCAGTAAGTTAACGAATATGGATGGAATTATTTAGCAATGCTAAGTTGAAACGGCAATGCGATTAAGCAGATATATAATAATCGCATTGCGATTTCAACTTAATTCTCACATCCGACAGTACATTCTACTGGAGGAGACGTTCCCATGGTGATCGGTAGCTCAAAGTTGTAATCGCAATGCGATTAAGCAAATACATAAGAATCGCATTGCGATTCCAACTTTTTAGTACTCAACTTTTAAAATCGTACACCACTTTAAGTTCCAAAGTTGCAATCGAGTTCGAATAGAACTTAAAGCTGTCTCTTAGTCAGTTTTAGTATTGGTGTGCTGTAATAGAAGTTACATTCGTACGCGAATATAACTTAGAGCAATACAGTCAACTTTACACTGTTAGTTTTATTATCGCGATAATACAACTATTCAAGAATCTTGTACGTGCGTCTGTACGTGTGTGCATTACCTCGGACACTATTCTATTTTGCCAGCCACAGCTGAAACCACTGATTTATGGTATTGCTATTTTGGCAATTGAATTTAACCCCAGAAAATAATCTATCCTTTGCCAGACAGCAGACAGTATTATACTTGTCTAACCAAAGCTGGAACACCAGATTTAGGGGATTGGTATTTGGGCAATTGTATTTAACCCCTTAATAAAATATAGAAATTTCTTTCCTGAGTTTCTAGGGGTGACAATTAGCAAAGCCAAGCCCCTGATGTAGGATATAGCAAAAAAAAAAAAAACTAGTATTGATGGATTGATGGACTTGGTGGCAGCTTCTTCTGGCGCACCACAAATCACAAAATGGCCTCCGATCAACCCAGAAAATAAGTGACAGAAAAACGCTCTGTGCAGCCTAAAAACCAGCGAGCAAGTAACTAGCAGAAGTTCAATGATTCTCAGCTGTAAATTGATCCGTTCATTAGGTGCTGTTGCTGACTTTAACCTGCCTAATCTCGCCCTGACAGAAGCTGCGTCCTCTCCCTACACTAATCAGAGCAGTGTGACGTGCGGCGCTACGTGACTCCAGCTTAAATAGAGGCTGGGTCACATGCTGCACTTGGCCAATCACAGCCATGCCATTAGTAGGCATGGCTGTGATGGGCTCTTAGGGCAAGAAGTAAAACGCTAGCTGATTGGCTGCTGTGCAGCCCTTCAGAAAGCGGGAAGTAATCGACGAACACCGAACCCGAACCCAAACTTTTTTGAAAATGTCCGGGTTCGGATCCGGGTCCCGGACACCCCAAAATTCGGTACGAACCCGAACTATTCTCGAACTGTTCGCTCAACACTATTTATAATGGGTCAGCTTGCTAGAATTAACGAAGTTAACGAATATGGAATATAGCAGCAGTGCTAAGTTGAAATCGCAATGCGATTAATTTAACTTGAAGTAATCACATTGCGATTTCAACTTAGCACTGCTAGTGCTATATTCCATATTCGTTAATTCTAGCCTATGTAAGATAGCAGTGCTAAGTTGTAATCACAATGCGATTAATATAACTTGAATTAATCGCATTGCGATTTCAACGTAATTCCTCAAATCCGACAGTACATTTTAGTATATGGAGACGTTCCCATGGTGATGGGGACGCTCCATGAGCACGGAAGTCGGCAGAAGCGGCAACGAGCACTGACTAGAGCAGCCAGGAAGCCAGGAATCCTCAGGACAGGTAAGAACTACTTTTGGGAAGTGGGAAAGAAAAAAATATAACTAAAAAAATAAACAAAAAAAATGAATATTCGAAATAGCGAATTTATAGCGCTATATTCAAAATATTCGCGAATTAGCGAAGTGCCGATATTCGCTAAAAAAATTCGCTATTCAAATATTCGCGCTCAACACTAATGGACACAACATGATATAAACAGTTGAATCAAGACTGTTTAAAATTGTGCCATTTATTATACAAGATGCACTGGAGTCACAAAAATGGTTGTAAAAGTTTACACACTTCTTTAGTCTAGTCTTATTGTCTTTTATATTGAAAAAAAGGATAGACAAAATAAAGTGTTAGGATACTATACAAATTTAACTACGAACCATTAAAGAAAAAGCTTAAGTAGAACTAATCAGCAACATCACCTTTGTATTCCAGATGAAAGCCAGTGAAACTGACAGATCCATCACTCCTAAAAGCCAAATGCATGTTGTTGGAACCGCTCTCAATCCTTTCTGGTAATTTGCTGTCCTGAAAACTTCCAATCAGAGGACTGTTTCCATCTGGCCCATCATAAATATACAAGAAGTCATAATTTGGCTCGATGCTGAAGCTGTTAGACAAAACCAGTCAATTAATTAGCACTCATACATTTCAATAGGTTTTCCAAATTCAAACGAGTTTAATTAATTTGCTTGAACATGGCCTTTTGCAACCTTTCCTGAGCACATTGCCACCTTTTCCATTTTAACTGTGTGTTTTCATAAGGCATTAGCAAAAATATTATTTTCTCTTTGATTAGATGAGAGTTCACTTTTTGGGTATCATTCTATTAAATAAAAAAGCAAAAATAAATTTTGGTTTTAATAGGAAATATACCAAGGGACACAAGAAAATTGAACATTAAATTATTTTTCCAAGAAGAGCATACTTCTTTGTGGTAAGACCATAAATTAAGTGTTGTCCCAGATGTTTGTATCTTATTATTTTCAATTCAAGAAACATTTCAGCTATAAGGTGAATCAGTATGTTTGTATATTTTTGCTTAGATCTATTAAAAGTAAAATTTGATCTTCCTTTCTGTGGAAATAGTTTCAAAGTATAAATGTAGATTTAGCGAATCTTTAACTTTTCTTCAGCTTTTTCTTTTTGTCATGTTGCACTTATCTCCCAGTGGGTGGTTTATATCTCCCCTGATGTGTGATATGGGTCTCATCACAGTAAACGGCTTTGTGGTACATACTACACACTCTCCTGCTGGGTGAGATACACACTCTCACCCTTTCCTACCCATTCTCAACATTCCAAGCTGTAATGTTTCCTCAGTCCTTCGCTGCTTTGTGAGATTGCTCTCTCCAGGTTAGTTCTGCACAGTCAGTGCAACCTGCTGGGTCATATCTGCAAGAGGATGCAGCTGTATGATTAATCTTTAGAGTGAACAGTCTAAGGCAGGAATCAGCAACCTTCGGCACTCCAGCTGTTGCAAGACTACAACTCCCAGCATGTAAACTTACACGGCTTTTCTTGCAAATCCAACAGATGTGAAAGGAAGATTCTGGCAGTTGTAGTTTCAGAACTGCTGGAGTGCCAGAGGTTACTGATCCCTTCTACTGATAGAACCTGACTACAGAGGAGACTGATTGTAGTCAGGATCCACCAGTTGACCAAAAGATTCTGTACATCAGCAGTAAAGACACACAGGGATGAAACAAGATTATGGAAGTGAAATGGGTAAGTAAAATATATTACATAGTAGCATACTGTAAACTTTATAGCTCCAACTTTTTTTAAATATGAACTTCAGCTGTAAAATATGTTGTTATTTAAATATCTAATGCATATTTGTTGAGAGACTTTGTTGTTACACTGAGGTTGGTTTTTCACTAGGCATACATCTTCCCTAATTAACTTTTTGAAAATCTTTATAACATTTTGTAGGGAAATCTTTTTCTCACATAATAATAAATGGAACATTTTAAGAGAGCTTCAAAGTTATTCCCAACACCACCTGATCTTTTATCAATTAGAAGAATATGTATGCGTCATGTTTCAAGTAGATGCATTCCCTTGAAATAATTTTGTTAAAATTGTCAGGGTTTCCAAAATACATTTATTAAATTTCTTAATGGAAGACTACTGGAGTTTTAGACATAGCCAAGTGTATTTTCTTAGCTTTTTAGTAACTTCTTTAGATTTTAATGGAGAAAGAGGCACACCTCCCATTCTTGTCATCTGGGCATGTTGAGTTGCCACAAAGATTTCGAGAGCCTCATTTCGCTATACATTGGAGGTCTCTGAAGTAGGACAATGACATAACAGACATTTGTGCCCAGGGTTTGATGGGCCCACCAGAGTACCAAGAGGATCATCTGGTGGGCAAAGAATTTGATTTAATAGAGACCCAAAGGTGTAGACGAAAACACTCAAAATTAGTAGACCTTATTGATGATATAATGGATGGACCCCCAAGAAAAAAATTTGGTGATAGGCCCACGGAACCCCAGTCTGACACTGTTTATGCCATAGCCCAGGGGTGGCCAACCTTACAGACACAGTGAGCCAAAAAAAAAAAAGGATGATTACCAGGAGCCACCAGCTATACATTTACACAGTCACCATATTTTTCACCCTACAAGATGTACCTAGGTTGCAACAAAGAAAAATATGAGAAAAAAAAAAGATTTTTCAACTGATCTGAGGTCTGATAAAAAAAAAAAAATCTTATTTTTCATTAGCAGAGAAAGAAAATATATATATATTTTTCATCAGACCTCAGATCAGACTCCTAAATCGGATCCCCAATTCTCATCTGACCTAAAATAAGATCCCCAAATCTCATCAGACCTACAAATCAGAACCCCAATGCTTATATCAGACAACACAAATCAGACTCCCAGTGTCAGACGTTCAGTGCTCAGATCTCCCCCATTCTCATATCTGCCCCCCCATGCTCAGACCTGACCAACCCATGCTCACACAAGACTCCCCCATGCTCAGATGTGACCCCCATGCTCAGATCAGACCCTCATTGCTCAGATCAGGACCCCCCATGCTAAGATCAGACCTCCATTGCCCAGATCAGGACCCCTCCCCCATGCTCAGATCAGAACCTCCCATGCTTAGATCATACTCCCATGCTCAGTTCTATAATAAAAAAAGTGCATGTCTTCACGTATTACGTTCTCACACTGTGTGCATCAGGACACAGTGGAGAGTGAGCTAGAACTGCAAAGTAGCAACGGTGCCCAATCAGGAAAAAATATCTGAGCATGGGGTGGAGAGTGAGCCAGCCTGACTGTATCCCAGCTCCACAGCAAGAGCCGCACTTGAAGAAGCAAAGAGCCACATGTGGCTTAAGAGCCACAGGTTGGCCACCCCTGCCATAGCCTGTGTTCTTACTGTAAATGTCTAAAGTGGGCAAACTTCTTGGAGGTACATAATAGGCACCTTTTAAATAGCTGGTGAGAACATATACATGGATTACTTCTCCAAAAATCCTACAAACCAGAGGGTGGGGAATTAACCACAGAATCAAAAATTAATGTAAAGTAGGAAATAAATATCAAATCCTCCTGCAATAGGTGGTTAAGATTAGAGATGAGCTAATTTTTTAAAAGCTTGATTTGGCCGAATTTCCCCCCCAAAAAATAGCTTTGTGACAAATTACTTCGTCATGAAGCACTATTTTTGTAAGTGGCGAGTGCAATGACAGGGCGCTACGATAGTTCCACCCCTGTCATTGTACCCCTCAGATGCCTAATTCATACATGATCAAGGCATCTGAGTATGAAATTAACAATAAAAAAAAAATTTAATCAAATTTACCGCCTCTATTTGCTCGCAGCAGGCCAGCTGCCACCATCTTGCTTGAAGATCTTGGCTGAAATCCTGTGCAAAGCGAGATGACGTCATCACGCCAGCTGGCGTGGTGACATATGAAGTCATCACACCAGGCGGCGTGATGATGTAATCCCGTACCGCATGAGGTTTTGGCCTAGATGTTCAAGCAAGATGAAGGCTGGCATCCCGTCGCAAGCAAATGGAGGAGGTAAGTTTGAAAAAAAAAATTGTAATATTTTGGGTTAAAGTGATTTACCGAAACAAAGCGCCAGGAAATTTGGCTTCTAGGCGAATCAATTTTATTCTGAATTCGGATCTAGTTCCACTTCGTGGGATTGGCTTATCTCTTGTTAAGATGTGGTAGTTAATAATCAAGTCCAGGAAGTTGTTCTATGCTATTCTTTGCTATCAGATCCTTTACACTACTTCTACGTATGCCATCACCAGGACTGATTACAGAATATAACTTCTAATTATGGTCATAGATATATGTCATAGACATATTTCTCCAATAGTAATGTTTTTGTATTGCACTGACATAACTTTGCCATCATGGAAACATTTATGTTGTCCTTTGTTACAATGACAATGTCCCAAAATACAATACATTTGATTTAACACATAAATAAGCAAGGAGCTCTAACAATAATATGTGAAAAACTTCTATCCACACTGCTACATCTAATTAATGTCTAAAAAGCATATATATCCTATTAATTATATTTCTTTTCTCTTCTGTCCATCACCAGTTAGCAATACGTTGTTTAGGGATAAGAAACTCATCTAAAATATAGAAGCAGGGTTGTATATATGTTTAAATTAAGTTAAGCCTCTATTTCTGAAAAAAGTTTATGCTGGGATTTGAACTCACAGCTTCTGTATCACAGCCCAGAATGTTAATCACTACACTATACAGCTGCATAACCAGTTAGTAAGAAACATAAAATATATGAGACTTCTACTGTAGAGGAATACTTACTACTAGTAATTATGCCTATACAGTAGAAGTCTCATATATATTTATATGTGTGTGTATATATATATTGGCGTTGCAGCTATATAGTGTAGTGGTTAAAGTTCTGGGCTGTGATGCAGAAGCTGTGAGTTCAAATCCAATCAAAAGCTTTGTCAAAAATAGAGGTTAAATTAGATTTATATATTTTATATTTTTTTAGTAATTGTAAAAAATGTATGGCACAAAATAAATGTGTAATTGCAAAAAAATAATTATATATATATAATGGCTCACCTGGTTTCCATTGTATATGGAAAAGGGTGCCGCCAACCAATATAGATACACCTAATCTATATAGAGGAACCATAAAAACAAAAGAGTGGTTGGGCACACCTTGTCTCAACAATATTTATATACAAGTATATTGATAAATTATTGTCAAGATTGCATATAGTACATTATAAGTATTTCATTGTGTATTCTATTAAAAAGACATGTAAACAGTTAAAATGCTTAACATGGACTGTTGTATACCCAGTTTGTTCAGACTATCAGTATTAGGTATTTTCACAGTCCATGCAAACAAGAAGTGCGTGTTGTGGTGCCACAAAATGTTGATTGTGATAGTTTACCTATAAAACATTTGTCGGACGTATAATACATTGATAAATATACAGGACTGTATAATATAAAATTGTATCAGGCTGTAGAAATTATAATAGTCCAGATTATGACATCCAATAAGGAATAATAAAAAAATAAAAAATAAAATTAAAAAATAAGTCACTTGTAAATAGGATCCTAGTTCGTGAATTCAGCCGTCTAAGGGGTGAGTATCCAATCTGAGATACATAAAAATTGAAATTCACAAATACCTGTTATATGTAAAATAACCATGTGGTAATAACTGTTGTAATCAGGATAATTTTATAGTACTCCGGTGGTCATTATGATGAGGGTGAATCTGTAATACTCCGATAGTTTGATGTGATATACAAATATTTAATTGGTTGACATACTTCTGTGGATAAGTTATTGAGGCAGTAACTTACAGTCAGTAGTCCCATATAGGTGTTAAGGCTAGTAGTATCACAGACAGTAGAAGTTTCTTCTCTTGTATCAAATATACATACCGTACGTTTGGCACGGAGGCTCCCGTCCTTGCTTCTGGTGGTATATTATCTGGAAATGTTCCCCTGTGATGGTGATGGGGGCTACTTGCTGATGGAGTTCAGGTCTGCAGCCGCAGCGTCCCATTCTCAGATTGAATACTCACCCCAAAGACGGCTGAATTCACGAACTAGGATCCTATTTACAAGTGACTTATTTTATATTTTTATTATTTATTTTTTTATTATTCCTTATTGGATGTCATAATCTGGACTATTATAATTTCTACAGCCTGATACAATTTTATATTATACAGTCCTATATATTGATCAATGTATTATACACCCGACTAATGTTTTATAGGTAAACTATAGCAATCAATATTTTGTGGCACCACAACACGCACTTCTCGTTTGCATGGACTGTGAGAATACCTAATACTGATGGTCTGAACAAACTGGGTATACTACAGTCCATGTTAAGCATTTTAACTGTTTACATGTATTTTTAATAGAATACACAATAAAATACTTATAATGTACTATATGCAATCTTGACAATAATTTATCAATAAATTTGCTTCTAAATATTGTTAAGACAATACAGTACATTAACGTATCCTTCCTGATGAGGTATGTTTATATATATATATATATATATATATATATATATATATTAAAAAACAGGCAGTACAGACAAAAATAGCAAAAAACAAATTGCGTGCACGCTCAATGAGGGAAAACCTTACCCAAAGACCATAATACAGAAAATTGAGCAGCACTCCAAGAGGATAAGGAGCAAAAAAGTAATTTATTCACCCATACGGTGTGGCAACAATTCGGCTCTACATTAAAGCCTTTCTCTGCTTGAGAAAAGCTCCAATGTAGAACCGAAACGTTGACATACCGTATGGGTGAATAAATTACTTTTTTGCACTTTATCCTCTTGGAGTGCTGCTCGATTTTTTGTAAAATACATATATATATATATATATTTATTTATAGAGTTGCAAAAAAAGTATGTGAACCCTTTGAGATGATATGGATTTCTGCTCAAATTGGTCATAAAATGTTATCTGATCTTTATCTAAGTCACAACAATAGACAATCACAGTCTGCTTAAACTAATAACACAAAGAATTAAATGCTACCATGTTTTTACTGAACACACCATGTAAACATTCACAGTGTAGGTGGAAAAAGTATGTGAACCCTTGGATTTAATAACTGGTTGAACCTCTTTTGGCAGCAAAACTTCAACCAGACCTTTCCTGTAGTTGCAGATCAGATGTGCACAACGGTCAGGTGTAATTCTTGACCATTCCTCTTTACAGAACTGTTTCAGTTCAGCAATATTCTTCAGATGTCTGGTGTGAATCGCTTTCTTGAGGTCATGCCACAGCATCTCAATCGGGTTGAGGTCAGGACTCTGACTGGGCTACTACAGAAGGCGCATTTTCTTCTGTTTAAGCCATTCTGTTGTTGATTTACATCTATGCTTTGGGTCGTTGTCCTGTTGCAACACCCATCTTCTGTTGAGCTTCAGCTGGTGGACAGATGGCCTTAAGTTCTCTTGAAAAATGTATTGATAAACTTGGGAATTTATTTTTCCTTCGATGATAGCAATCTGTCCAGGCCAGCAAAGCAGCCCCAAACCATGATGCCCCCACCACCATACTTCACAGTTGGGATGAGGTTTTGATGTTGGTGGGCTGTGCCTCTTTTTCTCCACACATAGTGTTTTGTGTTTCTTCCAAACAACTCAACTTTGGCTTCATCTTTCCACAGAATATTTTGCCAGTACTGCTGTGGAACATCCAGGTGCTCTTGTGCAAACTGTAAACGTGCAGCAATGTTTTTTTGGGACAGCCATGGCTTCCTCTGTGGTATCCTCTGATGAAATCCATTCTGGTTTAGTGTTTTACGTATCGTAGATTCGCTAACAGGGATGTTAGCATATGCCAGAGACTTTTGAAGTCTTTAGCTGACACTCTAGTTTCTTCTTCACCTCATTGAGCAGTCTGCACTGTGTTCTTGCAGTCATCTTTACAGGAAGGCCACTCATAGGGAGAGTAGCAACAGTGCTGAACTTTCTCCATTTATAGATAATTTGTCTTACTGTGGACTGATAAAAAGCAAGGCTTTTGGAGATACTTTTATAACTCTTTCCAGCTTTATGCAAGTCAACAATTCTTAATCGTAGGTCTTCTGAGAGCTCTGTGGTGCGAGGCATGATTTATATTGGGCAATGCTTCTTGGGAAAAGCAAACCCAGAACTGGTGTGTGTTTTTTATAGGGCAGGGCAGCTGTAACCAACACCTCCAATCTCATCTCATTCATTGGACTCCAGTTGGTTGACACCTCACTCCAATTAGCTCTTGGAGATGTAATTTGTCTAGGGGCTCACATACTTTTTCTACCTGCACTGTGAATGTTTACATGGTGTGTTCAATAACAACATGGTAACATTTAATTCTTTGTGTGTTATTAGTTTAAGCAGACTGTGATTGTCTATTGTGGTGACTTAGATGAAGATCAGATCACATTTTATGACCAATTTGTGCAGAAATACATATCATTCCGAAGGGTTCACAAACTTTTTCTTGCAACTATATATATATATATAATCATACTTCATAATATGTGGGAAACTACTAATGATGTTTTTAGCCATAATATATTTAAATATGTTATAATATATTATATATTCTAAATATACAATTATATGTATAAATATATTTTGGCTAAAAACATATATATATATATATATATATTTTTTTTTAAGTTTAGCCTCTATTTCTGAAAATTTTTGTGATGGAATTTGAACTCACAGCTTCTGTATCGCAGCCCAAAACTAACCACTACACTATATAGCTGCATAGCCAGTCACAAAAAAATAAAATAAATTACTGAAAAAAACTAAAATAAATATAATAAATTACTAATAAAATAAATTACTAAAAAACTGCTACTGTATAGGAATACTCTTACATAGAAACATAATAGAAACATAGAATGTGTCGGCAGATAAGAACCATTTGGCCTATCTAGTCTGCCCAATATACTGAATACTATGAATAGCCCCAGGCCCTATCTTATATGAAGGATGGCCTTATGCCTATCCCATGCATGCTTAAACTCCTTCACTGTATTTGCAGCTACCACTTCTGCAGGAAGGCTATTCCAAGCGTCCACTACTCTCTCAGTAAAATAATTCTTCCTGATGTTACTTTTAAACCTTTGCCCCTCTAATTTAAAACTATGTCCTCTTGTAGCAGTTTTTATTCTTTTAAATATTCTCTCCTCTTTTCCCGTGATGCTTCCCTTTATGTATTTAAAAGTTTCTATCATATCCCCTCTGTCTCTTCTTACTTCCAAGCTATACATGTTAAGGTCCTTTAACCTTTCCTGGTAAGTTTTGTCCTGCAATCCATGTACTAGTTTAGTAGCTCTTCTCTGAACTCTCTCCAAAGTTTCAATATCCTTCTGCAGATATGGTCTCCAGTACTGCACACAATACTCCAAATGAGGTCTCACTAGTGCTCTGTAGAGCGGCATGAGAACCTCCCTATACTCTATACTCTATACCTATAGAGTATTCCTCTATAGTAGAAGTCTTATATTTTTAATTTTTTTTATTTAAGTAACTGGCTATGCAGCTAAATGCCTTGCCTCTAATGCAGAAGGTCATGAGTTCGAATCCCAGCAGAAACTTTTCTGAAATACAGGCCTCATTAGATTTAAATATACTGGGTGTCCCCAAGCACTGACTCCATATATGGAGTCAGAGCTATATATGGAGTCAGAACAGGGACTCCTAAGCCACGGACTCACACAGAGGGATTCCCTGAGTATACAACAATTTTCTGCATAGAAATAGAGGCTAAATTAAATTTGAATACACTGACTTGAGCATCTCGCTAGAGCACACGTGGTGTTTGGCCTAACTTCACAATGCGCCGAGCATAGCGATGCTTGAGCCGAACTGGTGTTAGGCTGAGCATGCTCGCTCAACACTAATGTTAGTATCTAGTTGGTACTGGTACCTAGTATCACTCCTTTCACTTTTGTGAAAGGAGAATCCTCCTTTCACAAAAGTGAAAGGATGATTTTGGGAGATGTAGTTTCAGAACAGCTGGAGTGCCAGAGGTTGCTGATCCCTGGTCTAAGGAAAGCTTCTACTGTCAGAATCTGACTACAGAGGAGACTGATTGTAGTCAGGATCCACCAGTTGACCAAAAGATTCCGTACATCAGCAGTAAAGAAACACAGGGATAAAACAGGATTATGGAAGTAAAATAGGTAATTAAAAATTATTATACAGTAATATACTAGTAAAATAGCAAAATGACATGCTGTCTTACACCACAGGATGGAGGCAGGAATTGGTCACCATTGACATACCACCACTGTGGCTAAATATTGGCTGTTATGACTATTTGGCACTGGCCAAGATCGGTACGATTTAAGGAATCTGATTACAGGGTATTCGAAGGAGACATGAACATCATATTTAAAATTCCCAAAACACCTTGTAACCCTTACAAGAATCTGACCATGTATTGACCTTCATAAAAATCTTTCACACACTTTCTGGCTTGATCACAAGGTTGTTTGCAAATCAGTCTCACCATGGACTCACAGTAGCATTATTCACAACGTAAGAGAAACCACTGAAACATTCAAATACTATTGTAGAAGCAAAATGGGATAAAAAAAAACTAACTATGTAATGGGTCTGAACAGTCACAAAACATGAAGAATAATTTTGTAATCATCCGCTAGGAAGTATTACAAAGGAGAATGTTGCAATCAATTGAATTACAGATCGTACACTGAGTGTTGTAGTTATTATAATGATTCTCTTACTTTAATAGACAAAATCAAACCCTAAAAATGGTAAAGCACTAGGATGAAAATAAAGTACACTCTTCAAATGAATCTAAACATTCCATTGCCATATAGTTAAAGCAATTTTGTGTTTGAGTATCTCTTGATTAGCTCCATAATAAACAGCTAAACTGAAATTCCACAGAATATTGATAATGACGAACAGGACACAATCCGGTGAAAGTAGCTTAGATTGCAAAGCTGGTAAAGTAAGGCATGTGTTCTATCACTGTGTTGGCATTTTTATTCTATGTAGAGTATTTCATAAATCTGCTGCATTGGTGTGAGGGATTTCATCAGTTTCTACATTTTAGAGAGAAGACTGAAAACCAAATATATACTAAAGGACAATTCCAACTGAAATAAATGCCTCTTGTACATTAAAATGCAGAATGACCACCATTATACCAGTCCTAATGCCTGGGAAGGCTACCCCTGATATACTTCAACATTTAGGAGAAATCAGTGTTTTAAACAATATAAAAATTAGGTCCTAAGGGCAACAACTTGAAGTGCTAGTCATTTGGTGCATCTTGACCCCTTCACTCTGCTTTCTAAGGCACCCTCACCCCTACACTGGATTGACATGGCCAGGCGTCAGAGTGGGTTGGGTGAGTGTCTTGAAAAGAATAGTGGAGGGGTAAAGATGAACCAAGTGGCTAGTGACCACCCTGGCTGGGCTTAAACTGTAACTGTTGTTTCAGTTTATTTTTAATACAGTATAGGGACAGGGAAAACTTTTAATATGCTTTATTAGGGAAAGATGTTTCATTGTACTAGAAAACAGGGTGTAAAGAGTCTTCTTATCAAAGCTCTAACTGAGCATTACTAAGGAGAGTCTGTATTCAGTTTAAAGGTTTTACTCAGTGCTGAAGCTGGCCTCTTGTCTCTGCCGCAGTTCCTGACTATTTACATGTGCCCTAACTATCTCTGCTTATCTCCTTGCCTATCTGACTTATTACACACAGGCATCTTTAGCACATAGTAAAATGCTGAAGATTGAAGACAGACTATTCTAAGCAATGCTTAGTTAGAGTGTTGCTAAAAAACTAAAACAAACTCTTTTCACCCTATTTTCTAGTACACATAGACATATTTCCCTAATAAAGCATATTAAACATTCTAGCATGTCTCTACCTACACTATACTAAAAATAAACAGAAATGACAATTACACTTAAGCCATATTTGCATATTGTTTAAAACACTGACTTTGCCTTAATGCTGAACTGGATTGGGAAAAAAGATTTGAGGTTAGTCAGCTGGTGAAGCCCTACCCCCCATTATGCCTGGTTGATAGGGTTGATCCTTCTACCAGAAGCCCCTTATTGTGTGTTTCCTTGCCCTAGAACTTAAAAATGAAAACTACTATGGGAATTAATAATGAATGTCTATAGAAATGGTACTTAATTAAGGAATATGTCAACTCAAGAAAAAAACAGGGGGTGCAAATGTTGCTGTTGCACCTGGATCCTGATGCTCGTAGGAGGGCCTCAGTACTGTAATGACATGATTGTTGGAGGCCTTCGTACAGATTGTATTTTGGTTCCTGGAAGCTTTAATTTACACCCATGATGTACCTTATATTTCTCTAGCTGTAAAATGCCCAAGTTATAAATCAATTGAATTTGAAGTGGTTCTATGAGATTAGATGAGGCTCTGGATTTTTTCTTAAACAACTTTACTCTTGTCCTTGGACTGTTTGTGGTATTACAGCCCATCTTCATTTAAATGATTGCAAATACTAGATGCAGACCAAGGACAAAATTGCAATGTTTCCATAAAAAAGGCAGATCCCATTTTATATCATTTTATGCAGTTCAGAACCATGGAAATAGTAGTCAGAAGCAATTACCTAACCACAGACTAAAACAGGGAATGTATGTCACACACTCACCTAATGAAAGCCAAAGAAATTACGTAGTCTGAATTCACTGTAATTGTCCAGTCGCAGTCCCTGCTGTGTGGATATGGGTGAGGGAAATTTGGAGATAAAATAAAACCAGCAGAACCAGTAAGATTGCCACCACAAGGAGCTGGAAACCAAAAACAAAAAAGTGGTTAAGAACTTTAATTGCTCTTTTATGGTAGAAAAGATCTATATTTTTTTTTAAAGGAAATTTGTAATCAGAAAATGACCTTTTCTTTAAGTTGTACTTTTTCTGTTTAATATATTCTTAAAGAGTTTTGGGTAGTGTTATTTTTATATATCTATATTGAAAAAAAAAGTTTTCGTACTGGCCACTAAGCTTAATAATAGGCGACAATTCTTGGTCTGTACAAATCACTTTACTGCAGTTACTGCTTATCTATACACATATATCATTATAGGCAGGAATAGAAAGACAGATAAGACAGGATCCACCATTCACAATAGCTTATCTATTCTTTCCTTGTACAAAGTCCTCTGCACAGGTCACAGAGCATGCTTAGAAAACTCTCCCATAGTAGTCAATGAGGTCCCCTCCTGACCATTGTGTCTATAGACCATAAAGCAATTTTGTTTTATGCTTGCTAAATGCTGTTAAGATAAGCTCAGGCAAAATGGCCGCTCTAATAATCATGTTCATGTTTCTTAACAGATTAGAAAAAAAGGATGTGTGTTGCTATCTGGTATTAATTAGCAGATACATTTTTGGGTGAGACATTTCCATTTCAATTGCCTTCATTACACATACAATTATTTTAAAGTTGTTATTTCTGGCTTTTTTAAAGTAATATATAGAAACCTATTTAAAAAATGGCAGTAAATATGCCAAAACATGCTGTATTTTGAAAACAAAATGTCAAAAAATTACATAAAAATCACCAAACACAAAAATGATGTGTGAATTATGCAATAAATTGTATGGACTTCAAAGCAGCATCTGGCCACAAACTTAACAAAATGACTTAAAAAACAAAACTAAAGACATCAAAAATGACTGAGTGAGAAACACTAAATCCTGCATTGTATATGGAGGAATACGGATTCTGAAATCAGTTGACAAGATAAAAGTAAGTCACACCTTACCTATGCATGAAGGAGGACTAGGCTGCCAAAAGAAACGGTTATCCACTTGGATACAAGTAATTCTTTCCTCCCCTTGTAACTCATATCCAGGATCACATTGAAATATAACAGTATCCCCAGGTTCTCGGCCATCACCATTCCTAGTCCCATTCATTGGAACACCAGGATCTCTACATGCAGTAGCCACTGAACCTGAAATGTAAAAGAGAAGTTAATTTTTTAAGCTCATAGTCATTGATAATAGTCAAAGAATTATTGTTTGACATTTAGGTTCAACTTTATTGGTCTCTCTAATTAAATAGATTGCTCTATGCTAAGTAGATGTGTATACAATTTTCATTAAAGGAAATAATTAATAAACTCAAGCCATTTTGGAATAGAGTGCTATTGACTCATTTGAGTATTAGAGCTGGACAACTTATTCAAAAATTATGGACAAAATGGAAAATTATAATGAATAATAAAGATAAGAAAAAATATATCTATAGGTCATTTGGGAACAATAAACACTTCTCATGCCAGATTCGCCAGACATTTGAACCCCCCAGATGGAAGGTGGATGGAAGATCACAGTTCTCTGGTCATAGGAAATCTTTATTCACTGAACACTTAATTCTCCTCTTTATCAGGAGTACACTCCAGTCTATAGGTCAGATATTGATATTAACACATTGCCAGTTATATACTGTGAGCCATAAATGATGATAATTACAACCACAATTACCTATATATATACCACCAGACTCCCAAAAATCATATGCTCATCTTTGTTTGTCAATCACAGTTGGATTCAGGTGACTCCATAAATAGCATCTTAGTAAATATTTTTTAAAAGGGTCATGGAAGGTCTCTCTAGTGTGCTCAATGGCCAGGAGAGCTTAAAAACGGATAGAGAGCCATAACTGAACTCGTGGGCCAGTTAAAACTCCTCTATGTTCTTTCACCACCAGTTACAGTGGTGTTTCTAAATCAGAGTACCATGGAGTAGACAAAACATTTGAGCAATAATCATGCTAAGATAAGGTCATGTAAATAAACCAACTAAACCAACTAAACAAATATACAAAAATGCGTTACTCAGCAACAACATATCCAAAAAAACATATAGGGACACGCATTACACTTACAAAAAACTTAATTAATTACACCATAAATTAATGTCACATATTACAAAGAATGGCAGAATAAAAGGTGGTGGCTGAAAGCCAGGAGCTCCAGCGTCCACCAGAAGGTCCAAATATGACAAATAAATAGGTATATATATACACCCAGGGTAGTATCCCATGAGATGTGTCTATACTACTCCTTACATATGAATATGGCTGCAAAAGCTCTTACCATTCATTATCCAATTACTAAAGACATCAAACATAACTCTACCCAGATCCAGGTATAAGAGTTATATTTGGTGTCTTTAGTAACTGGATAATTAATGGTAGGAGCTTTTGCAGCCAGATTTATATGTAAGGAGTAGTATAGACACATCTCATGGGATACTACCCTGGGTGTATATATATACCTATTTATTTGCCATATATGACCTTCGGGTGGACGCAGGAGCTCCTGGCTTTCAGCCACCACCTTTTGTTCTGCCATTCTTTGTAATATGTGACTTGAATTTATGGTGTCATTAATATTACATGTTCAATAAAGTTTTTTGTAAGTGTAATGTATCCCTATATGTTTTTTTGGGATATGTGTAAGATAAGGTCATGTAAGAGCCATGCATAATGTGGTATATCTGGCCCAATATTATCCTGCAAATAGTACTATAAGAACAGGGAGGGACTGGGAACTTAAAGTGGCTCTGGAAAAAATACTAAAAGTGGCCCCGTTTTGTAGTTGGGTCCAAATTGATGGAAGGCAGGGCCAGCAATACCATATTGTGTCACATTATACCACCCCAACAAGAGCCAAATACCACAGTCCTTTAACAAAATACTGCCTCAGCAGCACAAAATACATCCCCAAAAACTTTAATTGGTCAGCCCCTGGGCATCGGTCCACCGGGAGATTTCCCTGTAAGATCTATGGCCAATCCACAACTGTATAAGAAGGAGGATTAGAAATGTATACAATATCCATGCAGTGAATGTGGGTATGATATTATAGCTATACAGAATATTGTCTTTTGCATGGTAAGTCAGGAACCACAGCCTTAATTCCACTTTACAAGGGCTGACACATCAGGCAATTATGAGGAAACAGTTTGCTTCCAATAATTTCCTGTTCAACAACGGATGTGATATCTGAGTTTATATGCAGCAATTATCTCCCCTGCATGCTGCAGCTACAATCACTCAGTCCCATACATTTTTTTTTCTGGGCAGTAGATTGCTGTTTACTCAGATTAATCTGCTGCCCAGAAATGATGAGTCTTGGGGTCCACATGAATAATGCTTTCCCTTAATTAACATCAGTTGATCTGCTACACCTTTACACTAGGCAATTATCGGGAAAGATAACTGTCAATAATTGTCTGGATTGTTATCTCCTGTAATGGAGCCTTAAGAGGAAAATATATTTGCATTCATAGTTTAGATAGGGAATTTGTGAACTATACTAATCCTAAACTGTCTCTCAGACAATATTCCAGGAAATTACATAGTCAAGTCACATTATTATGACCACCGACTAATATCCAGATTGACCACTGTGTGCAGCATGGACAGCAGCAAGGCATCTACATTTGTCATCCTCTTTCTTATACCACCATATACAGTGTGATATTGGGCCAGATATATCACATTATGCATGACCCTTACATCACCTAGGAGTGACTCAAGAAGATCCTGGGTGGTTGTCACAGGTTTCTGGAGCCATGCTGACTGCAAAGATTCCCACACCTACCAATGTTCGACATTTATAGCTGTGTGACGTCACATTGTCTTGCTGGTAGATCAGATCTGCCCCAAGGATAACAATCAATATATATGGGTGTGTGTGATCTTCAAGGATGGAATCATACACAAATCAGTTGAGGGTACCTTCTATATGGATGAGTGGGCTCATAGAGTTTGTGTTCCTCCAGCAATGGTTGCAGGTTTCTTACCTGACACACCAAATTCCATTTGTTCAATGAAGCAAAAACATGAGTCAATGGAGAAGGCAACCCTTTTCCAATCATTGGAGGTCCAAGTCATGTACACTTTCACCACAGCAGCATGCAAGCAGTTCACATTCTGCGCAGTTTCAGAAATACTGTTAACCGTGGCCTGAAAGCCAATAATCATCAGTTTTTGAAGCCATGATAAATTGACCATTTTACCCATGACAGCAATGAAGGATATGTGTGCAGACAGTCTATTATACACATTAAATGCTGATTAAACCAGCTCATAACCAGCGACTTCCTTCATGAGCTACGTGCTGCCGACATCGAAAGTAGGAAGTGGTCATAATAGTGTGAGTTGACTGTGTATGATACATTTAGAACTTGATGCACCTAACATGATGTTTTATATCTCAGTCAGGAAGGCAATATAACTGGCTATAATCCATATACATTACGCAGTTTACAACTTCTATCATACACTGCCGATTGGAAAACCACAACGTTGTCATAAAACTCTACAGATCATATTTTTTCTGTGCAGAAAACAAGAACAAAGGCAAAGTGTGTGAGCACCATTATTATTGATGTATCTCATCGGTGCCATCTAAGCAGTCTGATACGGGATGTACTTTGCTGCAGGGATTTCATTACACAAATTTAAATTGCTTTAATATTTTAATATGTTTAATATTTGAAGGAAAATTTCTTTTAAGATTTTTGGTTTATTATATCTATTTTTCTAATAATATATATTTTTTTCCTTTTACGAACTGGACTGAAGCTTTCCACTTACAATAGTCATGAAATCACAGCCTTCTGCCTAGTAGTATGGTTCAGTTACATGGCAGATACTAATTTTTGGCATACCTTTTCTAATAGAACAATTGCAGTATCATAGTTATTGTTCCATAGGCCATATTAATTTATAGTCGTTTTTTACTATGTAATGTTTTTAGCTAGTTGCACATTAGCCATCTTACTCATTTACATTTACTTACTCTCAAACATCCATTTTTTTATTCCGTTTCCCTATATGCCAGAGATAATTCTCAAAAAGTTTAATATAATCATTAGTTAAATTTTATAGCTATTCCTATATTCTAGAGAAAGTGAATGTGACCATGCCTTTACAAAACATCATCTATTTGAATAGACAACTTTTTAGAGTTTATTCAGAGTTTTCTAAATTTTTAATTCTCTTGTATATCATGCTTGACTAGTCTTAGGGCTTACTCAAATAAGTGATTTTCATATGCAGAATAGACAGCACATTGACTGCATTGACTGAAATTTGGTCCAAAAAGTGCCCTCAATTTCTCTGAAAAATTGGGTATGACACGCTGAGGTCTCCTAGGATGGTATCCAACCCCTTTCAAACACTTTAATGCCAATACATCATTAGTAATACGACAGAGACTTTATTGGCTACAGGTAAATGGGTGGTAACCGGTGACAGCAAACACCATGTTTAATAACACTGCACTGTACAATTTTTTTTAAATGAAAAAAACATCCAAAAATTATTCCTTCCCCTCTGACTTCTGATATGGAAAATGGCTGCCATTTTGAGTGATTTTGCGGGGCAAATGTTTGGGATTTGGCAAAATTAGAACCTATTGGGAAATATGTAATTAATTTGATTAATGTAGAATTGATTTTCTATTCTCTACTTAATACTGAAACTTTAAAGTCAAAGGACCAAATTACATGTCTTATTTTCTTCACAAACCATCAGTCCATGCAGAGAAAATCTCAGCATGCACTATTTTGATCAAATTTTCATGTTAAATCCACCTAATCTACCCAATAGATCCATGGACTCAATGAGTATGCAGTCCAATTTTACTGATTAGTTGCTAGAAGATGCTGAGTGGGCATTATTCCTTTTCTTTTCTGAGGGATCTAAAAATTGCATGCCATAGCGATGCTAAATGGATGTAGAAAACAGGCATATGGATATAGAACTGTCACGATCAGTGTGGGGGAAAAACTCGACACTGAACACAGGAGGGAAGGGGAACAGTAACTGGGCCTGGAAACTTGGGAAGGAACAGGTAACTGCCTAAACAGCCCTAATCCAGGCCCCTAACTACCTATCAATATGAATAGACCTTGAAAGTAGGAATATTCATATGCTGGATACCTAGGCCCTTATTTCCCTATATGGCCCAGGAGTAAGGTAAGGACCAGAGACAACCCATCCCTCCCCAGCTGGACGAATGGGAAATCTCTGTCGCAGGCCCATATACAAATAATAAGTAACAATAAGGAAAAGCAAGACTTAGCTTAAAGTAGAAAACTGGCAACTCCAGAAGCACCACAGAGTACAATCAACCAGCTAGTTTGAAGGCAGGAAGAAAATCTGTAAACTGCACCTCCAAGAGTGAGAAGCTGCTTCTTAAAGGGAAGGTAAATTACCAACAAGCAACACCTGAAGCAAGGGGTGTGGTATTCACCAAAACATAGACACAATAAGATCCACAAGGAACTTTTCAATATAACCCACGTGATGCCAGGCTCTCTTATTTCCTGGTACCTGTCATGGGAACGTCCGTGACAGGAACTCAGTCAAAAACAATCCTGATTTAACATGGAAGAAAAATTGTACGTTATGAGCAGACAGAATAATTTTATATTGCTTTTCTGAATGAGCCCTTAGCACATCAACCAGCACTGATGAAGGGGGCAATAAAGATACAGCCTAAGGCTTGAGACCACCACTTGTTATTACAATAATATAGAAGTATTAATTACATATTGTGTAATACTATTATGATATTACTTATATGGACCTGTTATCTGCTTGTTGTCGGTTGATATGAGTTGAGAACTGGATGGTGGTATTGTGTGGCACTGCTACTTAAGGTCCCTTTGCATTGGATGTCAGAGCAGCAGACTGTCGTAAAGGAAGCATTCCTTCCTCCTGACAATCTGCTGCTCGCTGGTGGAGGAGACTTCTGAATTTACATGCAGCAATCTCCTCCAGAGTACAGGGAGGAGCAATCGCTAATGCCATCATTCTGACTTGTTTTTTGCCGGCAGCAGAACATGTTTACATAGCACGATCTGGGAAGACTAGGAACGCAAAGTGGCCCTGGAAAAAATAAATAAAAGTAGCCCTATGTAGTAGGCGGGTCCAGATTGACAGGACCGACAAAGTATTCAGGGCCAACATAGGCAAATGGGGACAATACCATATTATCACAATATACTGCTTTAGCAAATCAGTTAGCACAGGCATTAAAAAATAATGCCTCAGTACTACAAAATTCCTCCCTAGAAGATGCCCTTCTGTGGTGGACAATGCCATCTGCCATATTCTGTCCTCTTACTCCAGTTATCTTAGGATGGCAATACAGTTGGAGTCAGGAGTAGGGATGAGCGAACTTGCATTTTTCAAGTTCGAGTTCATCGTTTGGGTTTAGGTATTTGTGCAATTCCCTTACAGATTCCGTTATTACTGAATATAACGGAATGCTATGATGTAATACACCACAGAAGCCTTTAAGAGGCCTTCCGTCATAATAGAAGTCAATGGGCAGCATAACGGGTCTGGACGGTTTTCATTATGCAGGGGTCCTATCATGAAATATTGCTTCTTAACGTTTAGAATTCTTTTACATCACAAAGGTTAGTTCTATCACTAAATGCCATTAACCCCTTAAGGACACGGCCCTATTTCACCTTAAGGACCAGGCAATTTTTTGTAAATCTGACCTTTGTCACTTTATGTGGTTATAACTTTAAAACGCTTTTACTTATCCAGGCCATTCTGAGATTGTTTTTTCATCACATAGTGTACTTCATGACACTGGTAACATTTTGTTAAAAAAGTTCATTTTTTGTATAAAAAAATGCTAAATTTACCAAAAATTTTGAAAAATTTGCAAATTTTCAAATTTCAATTTCTCCACTTCTAAAATACATAGTAATACCTCAAAAAATAGTTATTACTTTACTTTCCCCAAATGTCTACTTCATGTTTGGATCATTTTGGGAATGCCATTTTATTTTTTGGGGACGTTACAAGGCTTTGAAGTTTAGAAGCAAATCTTGAAAATTTTCTGAAAATTTCAAAAACACAATTTTTAAGGACCAGTTCAGGTCTGAAGTCACTTTGTGAGGCTTACATAAAAGTTAAGTAAGGGCTATGCAAGGGTTAACAGCCAAACATAACCCAATATTTATAGCCCTGATTCTATAGTTTGCAGAAACACCCCATATGGGGTTGTAAACTGCTGTATCGCCAAACGGCAGGGCACAGAAGGAAGGGAACGTCATATGGTTTTTGAAAGGCAAATTTTGATGGACTGGTTTATTTACACCATGGCCCATTTAAAGCCCCCCTGATGCACCACTAGAGTAGAAACTCCAAAAAAGTGACCCCATTTTGGAAACTACTGGATAAGGTGGCAGTTTTGGTGGTATTATTTTTAGGGTACGTATGATTTTTGGTTGCTCTATAATACATTTTTGTGAGACAAGGTAATAAAAAATAGAAATTCTGAAATTTCATCTCCATTTGCCATAAACTCTTTAGGAACACCTAAAGGGTTAATAAAGTTTGTAAAATCAGTTTTGAATACCTTGAGGGGTGTAGTTTCTTATATGGGGTCACTTTTATGGAGTTTTTACTCTAGGAATGCATCAGAGGAGCTTCAAATGTGACACAGTGTCAAAAAAACAAGCCGTCAAAATCTGCCTTCCAAAAACCATATGGCGTTCCTTTCCTTCTGCGCCCTGCCGTTTGTCCATAAAGCAGTTTACAACCACATATGGGGTGTTTATGTAAACTACAGAATCAGGGCAATAAATATAGAGGTTTTTTTTGACTGTTAACCCTTGCTTTGTTACTGGAAAAAAATGATTAAAATGGAAAATTTGGAAAAAATAGCTGTTTTGGGACAGTATTTATTTTATTTTTGTGACTGTGTTCAGCTGAGGTGTTAGGTCATATGTTATTTTTATAGAGCAGATTCTTATGGACATGTCAATACCTAAAATGTCTACTCTTTTTAATTTATTTAGGTTTTACACTATAATATCCTTTGTTAGGCCTCATGCACACGACCGTTGTTTGTTTCCGCGTCCGTTCCGTTTTTTGTCACGGATAGGATGCTTCCCCATTCATTTCAATGGGTCCGTCAAAAAATGCGGATGGTCAACCGTTTTCCTTCCGCTTCCATGATCCGTGTTTTCATTCCGTCAAAAAAATAGTGCATGTCCTATTTTTTTCACGGTCGCGGACAAGGATAGGCATTTTTACAATGATCTGCCATAAAAATCGGATCCGTCAAAAAAAACGGTCCGTCATCCGTTTTTTTTGACGGACGCGAAATTTCAAGGAGGAGCGGACGCGGAGGCAGGCAACGGTCGTGTGCATGAGGCCTAAAACAAACAAAAAACTATTTTAGTATCTCCATAGTCTGACAGTCAGTTTTTATAAGTTTTTGTCCAATTGTCTTAGGTAGGGGCTCATTTTTTGCGGGATGAGATGATGGTTTTAATGGCACTATTTTGAGGTGCATATGACTTTTTGATCACTTGCTGTCACACTTTTTGTGATGTTAGGTGACAAAAAACAGCTTATTACAGTTTTTTTTTTGTTTTTTTTTGCGGTGTCCACCCGAGGGGTTAGTTCATGTGTTATTTTTATAGTTCAGGTCCTTACGGACGAGGCGATACATAATATGCCTACTTTTTATTTATTTATTTAGGTTTTACACAATCATAATTTTTGAAACAAAAAAAAATCATGTTTTAGTGTCTGCATAGCCTAAGAGCCATAATTTTTTTTATTTTTTGGGGGATTTTCTTAGGTAGGGTATAATTTTTTGCGGGATGAGATGACGGTTTTAAAGGCACTATTTTGGAGTGTATATGACTTTTTGATCGCTTGCTATTAGACGTTTTGTGATGTAAGGTGACAAAAAATGGCTTTTAACACAGTTTATTTTTTTATTTTTGCGGTGTTAGCCTGAGGGGTTAGGTCATGTGTTATTTTTATAGTTCAGGTTCATATGGACACGGTGATACCCAATATGTCTACTTTTTATTTATTTATTTAGGTTTTACACAATCATATTTTTGAAACAAAAAAAATCATGTTTTAGTGTCTGCATAGCCTTAATTTTTTTATTTTTTGTGCGATTTTCTTAGGTAAGGGATCATTTTTTGCGGGACGAGGAGACGGTTTGATTAGTACCATTTGAGTGTAGATACAACTTTTTTGATCCCCTTTATTAACTTTTTTGGGAAGTGAGGTGGTCAAAATTTCAATTTTATCATAGTTTTTTGGGGTTTTTTTTTATGACGTTCACCGTACGGGGAAACCCATTTTTTAGATCAGGTCGTTATGGACGCGGTGATATATAACATGTGTAGTGTATTTATTTTTCTTTTTTATTAGTGATAAATGTGTTTTTTTGTTTTTACCTTTTTTCACTTTTTTTTTCATTTTTTTTGGACCCAGACCCACTTGGTTCTTGAAGATCCAGTGGATCTGGTGTCTGTATAATAAAGTACAGTACATTATATAATGTACTGTACTGTATTTTTTACTTGACACTTAGTCTGATCAGACTTTTACCTTTAGCAAAAGTCTGATCAGACTTCTGTTACCATCGCAAGCAGGATGCTTTTGAAGGCGTCCTGTTGCCATTGTTACCATCCTCCGCTGCTATAACAGAGAAGCGGAGGATGGGGAGGGAGGGAAGCTGAGGACGGGAGCCAGGGGGGCTGCACCAGGCACAGCAGCCCCCCACAGCAGCTCCCTCCCTCTTAACCACTTCCATACAGCGGTCCCTACGGATCGCGGCATGGAAGGGGTTAATAGGCTGACATCCGTGCCTGCACATTGCTGACACTCTGCTTGCCACGCTCGGCCATCCTGAAAATGAGCGGAGGGGCGGGCAGAGGATCCCGCCCCGCGCACCGCCTGCCGCACCTCCTCCCGCACCGCCCGCAGGCCTCCCCCCCCTCCCCGCATCGCTACCCATCACAATGAGGGCACAGGGGGGGAGGTAATATGAATAAAAAAACACATTTGGCAGCATTTTAAAGTATCTGATCCCGATCAGATACATCGCAAAGCGCTGCAAACCGCAGGTCTGAATGGACCTGCGGTTTGCAGCGATCGCGGATACGGCGGGGTCACAGGACCCCCCTCGGCATATGTAAATGGTTCCTGCTGCACGATCGCAGCAGAAAACCATGTTTCTAGTGATTTTTTTTATTTTTTTAATACACAATTTGATTTAGGACGTATGGGTACGCCCTGTGTCCTTAAGGACTTGGACATTAGGGCGTACCCATACGTCCTATGTCCTTAAGGGGTTAAATAGGGACAACAACTTTATCACATTTCTTGCCATTTATTTTGGATATCATTTTGTAAATAAAATTATTATGTTACTCTATGGTTATATTTCCAATATATTTGGGAGACCTGATCTTCTATCTTTTTGTATCAGTAGCAACAACCGATTTCATAATATTATCTAAGGCTTCCCTTTTCTTTTATGGTGAGATATGTTCACACTTCTTATGTAAAAAATGGTGGATCTGAATATAGTGTGTTTGCAGAGTGCTGCTGCATAACCCCTTTTTTTATCTATGTTTCAAGCCATGGCAGCATGTACCTGCACATTGGGATGTGCTGACTGATCCCCTTTCTCTTTGCAGTGGCAAAAAAAAAAAATATATTTGCAGATCAGCTGTGAAGTTATATGTTCTCAAGCACTTTTTTGCGTGTATTAGTGGCACAAAAAAAATTATTTGCAGTTGTGTGGTGAAGTGAGAAAATTCTAGTACTATTTGGTGTGTATTAGTGTCAAAAAATATATATATTATTTGCCATTCAGCGGTGCAGTTATATGTTCTAAAGTTGTTTTTGGCGTATATTAGTGGGAAAAAATATATATTTGCCGTTCTTTGGTGCAGTTAAATGTTCCAAAGCCCTTTGTGGCATGTATTAGTGGCAAAAAATATATATATTTGTCGTTCAGCGGTGCAGATATATGTTCTAAAGCCATTTTTGGCGTGCAATAGTGGAAAAAAAAGTATTTGCTGTTGTGTGGTGAAGTGAGAAAATTACAGCCCTTTTTGGCGTGTATTAGTGGAAAAAATATATATATTTGCCGTTCTATGGTGCAGTTAAATGTTCTAAAGCCATTTTTGGGGTGTATTAGTGGCCAAAAATATATATTATTTGCTGTTCAGCGGTGCAGTTATTTTTTCTAAAGCTCTACTTGGCGTGTATTAGTTGCAAAAATATATATATTATTTGCCGTTCAGCGGTGTACTTATATATTCTAAAGGTTTTAGTGGCAAGTATAAGTGGAAAAAAGTAAGGGCCTATTTGCCGTTCAGTGGTACAGTAATGTTTTCTAAAGTGTATTAGTGGCAAAAAAATATACATTATTTGCCGTTCAGTGGTGCAGTTATATGTTCCAAAGCCCTTTTTAGCCTTTATTAGTGGCACAAAAAAAAGTATTTGCCGTTGTGCGGTAAAGTGAGAAAATTATAGCCCATTTTGGCATCTATTAGTGGCAAAAAATATATATTTGCCGTTAAGCTGTGAAGTTATGTGTTCTAAAGCACTTTTTTGAGTGTATTAGTTGAACATAAAATAGTATTTACAGTTGTGTGGTAAAGTGAGAAAATGATAGCCCTTTTTGGTGTGTCTTAGTTTCAAAAATGTATATATATATATATTATTTGCCATTCAGCGGTGCAGTTATATGTTCTAAAGTCGTTTCTAAAGGCGTGTATTAGGGGGAAAAATATATACGGTATTTGCCGTTCTATGGTGTATTTACATGTTCTAAAGCCCTTTAGTATTTTGTATTTACATGTTCTAAAGGCGTGTATTAGTAGCAAAAAATATATATATATTTGCCGTTCAGTGGTGCAGTTATATGTTATACAGCCTTTTGTGGCGTTTAAAAGTGGGAAAAAATAAGGGCCTATTTGCCGTTCAGCTGTGCATTTATATGTTCTAAAGCCCTTTTTGGCGTGTAATAGTGGGGGTGTTTTAATTTCCATTTAAATTTATTTGATTTAACAGTATGTTAGATAGAGAAGTGCCAGGCCCTACACAGGGGAGTGGCAGAGGCCTAAATATTCCTGGCGCAGGCACTGGTCACAGCAGAGTAAGGGGGCATGGCAGCAGGAGTAGCAGGGAGAGGCCTGAGCTCCCGGTGTCATCTAGTGGTCGTGTCTTGTCCAGCGACCCAGCTTTTCTTGACTTGTTGACTAGGTTATCCACTTCATCCCAAGTGACATCAGATACCCCCAGCCAAGAGTCGGTGGGTTAGTCAGACACAACCCCTAGTTAGCATGGCCCAGGAGCAGGGCCTGCTCCCTTAGCCAGAAAATTATTATATGCTGGTGGCTCAGCTCCACTATACAATGAGAAAGAGCTACTAGAGGACAGTCAGCAGCTACTGGCCAGCCAATATGTGGAGGAGACATTCGCCACTTCCTCCGGTAGGCGGGCCAGTAGTGATGAGGAGAGTGGCATGGGAGCTGGATGAGGAGGACATCACTGAGATGCAGACAGTACTCGATGATGATGATGTAGCTGATCGCACTTGAGAGCGGGGTGAATTAGGGGCTTCATTATCATCGGAAGATAAGGGTGGCAGCTTTCCCGTGAGGCAGCGGGGGAGCCAGCACGTTACTAGCATGGCTGGGAGTCAGCAGGGTGGAAGCAATGGGCGGTCAGGAGCCAAACATGCCCGGGGTAGACCACCCGCTTTGCAGGAGACTACCTGCCCAGAAAGTAGTGGTGCAGGGGTTCACAGAAGCAATGTCGGTAGCAGTCAGCCAATGAGGAGTGTTGAGGGTAAAATCACCTACTCGGCGGTGTGGCAGTATTTTGCTAAGCCACCAAAAGAGGTGAACATGGCCATTTGTAGAATTTTTGGGAAGAAGGTGAATCGTTGGCACCACGGCCCAGTATCAACATATGCACGTCACCAGAAAGTGGCATGGGAGAACCGTGTGTCTGATGTGGTGCTCCTGCTCCTCTTCCTACTCCTCATCAGTCATTCCGTTAGCAATTAATTACCAAAGTGATTGCCATAAGACAACAGTATACGTGCGCTCATCCAAATGCGCAGAAGCTGAATGTGCTCCTGGCCAAGTTGCTGGTGCTAAAGTCCCTCCCTTTCAAAGTGGGGGGCTCTGCACCTTTCAGAGAACTGAGGTGGAGAGTCCCAAGCAGTCATTTCTTTGCCAAAAAGGCAGTACAAACCAGCCCTGCACTTATATAGAACCGAAGGTGGGCCAAGTCCTTGAGCCTTTCGATGTCTGCCAACATGCAAGGCAGAGTCGACGCGTGGAGCTGTAACTATAGTCAGGGACAATACATGTCCTTTATGACCCACTTGGTGAATGTGGTTCCTGCACAGTCAAACTAGCAACTTGGCCAGGTGATGCCTCTTCTGCCTCTTCGTTGTCACAACATTGGTCCTGCGACAATGTCCACCTCTTCCTCGACATCCTCCACCGTGTCATCAGCCTCCACTGCAGGGACAATACACAGCGCCCCTCCAGCATACCACATGTGCAGAGCAAGTTGGTGTCACGTTGTTCTGCATCTCATTTGCCTGGGCGAACGGAGTCACACAGTGGAGGAACTGATCTGTGTTCTTCATCAAGAAATCGAATCCTGGCTTTCTCCACGACAACTAAAAATTTGAACCATGGTGACCGACAATGGGAAGAACATGGTGTTGGCGCTGCGTCAAGGATGGCTAAGCCATGAGCCCTGCATGGCACACATGTTAAATTTGGTTGTCAAACGGTTCCTGAAGTCTTCATTCCATCTGCAAGACTTTCCAAAAGTGGCCAGGAAACTTTGCATGTCATTAAATTGCAAAACCGCAAAGCACACCCTACTTGAGGTACAGCGGCAGAATGGCATTGCCCCAACATAGGCTGATATTGTTTCCACTCATTGGAATACCACCCTCCATATGTTGGACCAACTATGTGAATAAAGAATGACCATAAACGATTTCTTGATGATCCAAGTGGACAGAAGTACTCTCCTGTGTAACCTCGATGTCAGCCAGTGGCAGCTCATGCGTGACACCTGCAGTTTGTTCAGGACCTTTGAGGATGCCACGTTGTTTGTCAGTCACCAGGACTATGGGATGAACAATGTCATTTCACTGCTTCATGTCCTGGAACAGATGCTGGTAAATGTGGCTGGTCAGGGGACTGGAGAGGTGCTCCTAGACCTCATGGCCACATGAGCCTTGGGGGCTGAACTGGAGGAGGAGGAGGGCATTGGAGCACAAGCAATGTGTAGCGAAATGGGTGGTTTTTCTACATAGGTAACAGGAGAGTAGGAGCAGGAGCAGCTAGAGGAGCTACAGGGCAATAGGGAAAACGAGACAAAGGACACAGACACACCGTGGCAGTTTACAGTGGAGATGGAGGCAGGAAGTCCCTCCGAGTCACTTGTACAAATGGCCCAATGCATGCTCACTTGATTGAGAAGTGACAGCTGAATGGTCACCATTCGGCAGAGATATTACTTTTTGGCTCTCTACCTTGTTGGACCCTTGATACCGGTCCAAAATGGAGGCTTTTTTTTACACCCGCTGAGAGGGAGGACAAACTGATCTACTAGAGAGACATCCTATGTAGTCAGCTGGCCCCTTCCTATCTTTGCCAACAGCCATCTTATCGCAGGTCTAACCGAAGGGCACTCTGACCTCACATTCCTCTGCCAAAGCTGCTGTGGCAGGTTGGGGGGGGGGTAGAAACAGTTCCAGATCCACCAGCAGCACCTTGAGTTTAGAGTCGCTGATGAGAAGCTTTCTTCACTCGCCGATTGAAGAAACTACTTATCAAGAGCAGCAGCAGCTTAGGACCTGAACCAGCAGGTGATGGCATACTTAGTCAGCACCCTGCCACCCCACATTGAAGATCCACTGGACTACTGGGCAGCCAAACTTGATTTGTGGCCGCAACTAGCATATTTTGCCCTGGAAAAGCTGCCCTGCCAGTAGTGTGGCATCAGAGCGGGTGTTTAGTGCTGCAGGGGTCATAGTTACCCCAAGAAGAATTTGCCTGTCCACCCAAAATGTGGAGAGACTGACCTTTATCAAGATGAATCAGGAGTGAATCAGCCAGGATTTCCACCCACCAATGATGCATCAGACTAGATCATCCATTGTGCCACACCAACACTTTGACAAAAGAGACGGGTTTCTTCTGGCTTCTTGCCTCAGCTACTATTCTTATGCTGCCACCCACCTGATGTCACACATCTGATGCCAAGTGCTCCTTCTTGCACCCACCATCATCAGCTGTTACTCATATTGCCACCCACCTCCCCACTCTGTCACCAGGTCACTCTGTGGTCTCCTGATGCTGCTGTCACCTCAACACTATGTCACCTCACTACTCTATGGTCTCCTGATGCTGCTTCCACCTCAACACTATGTCACCTTGCCACTTTGTGGCCTCCTGATGCTGTTGTTGCCACCTACACACTGTCATTGTGCCAACCTTTGGCCTCCTCCTGATACTGCTGCTGCCACCTCCACACTCTGTCGTTGTGCCACTGTGTGGTCTCCTCATGATGCTGCTGCCACATTCACACTGTCATTGTGCCACCCTGTGGCCTCCTCCTGATGCTACTGTCACCTCCACACTCAGTCATTGTGTCACTCTGTGGCCTCCTAATGCTACTGCTGCCACCTCCACACTGGCATTGTACCATCCTGTGGCCTCCTCCTGATGCTGCTGCCACTTCCACACTCTGTCATTGAGCCACTGTGTGGTCTCCTCATGCTGCTGCTGCCACTTCCACACTGTCATTGTGCCACCCTGTGGACTCCTCCTGATGCTGCTGTCATCTCCACAATCTGTCATTGTGCCACTCTGTGGCCTCCTGATGCTGCTGCTGCCACCTCCACACTCTATCATTGTGCTACTCTGTGGCCTCCTGATGCTGCTGCGTCCTCCACACTATCATTGGGCCACTCTGTGGTCTCCTCATGCTGCTTCAACCTCACCACTATGTCATGGGGCCACTCTGTGGATTCCTCTTGCTGTTCCCACCCTTCCACTTCATGACTGGGCCACTATTTTGCCTTTTGGCCTGGCTGACATCATAATTTATTTGACCCTTCTTCTGATCTGTCTGAAGGAAGGAAAAATGAGACACACAACGGATCCTGTCTATGTAACAGCTGTAAGGCCTGCATGACATGGTCCCTATTTTGCATCAGAGTTGGCTTATGATTTGGTATCCAAAAGCAGGAGTGGGTAAAAAACACAGAAGACAAATATAATTCATGTATCATCTGTGTTTTGGATCCACTCTTGTTTTTTTGGCATTAGCAATACTGATGGATTACTGACCAAATGCTGACCTAGTGAAGGCAGATGCTCCTCAGTCAGGATCTGTTTTTTGGGGGTATTGTTCTGACGGATCAGAGGAAGGGCAAAATAATCAGTGACGTCAATACAAACATATTACTGACACCCTCTCCACTCAGTTTGGAGGCTCTACTTGTATAAGTGTTTAATAGAACTGGTCCTGTAGACATCTATGTGGAATCAGCTGACGAGGGTGTAAACGGAGTGGGCAACTTATTGATGCTAACATCGACCTGAAAGGCTGAGTTAAAACTTGAGTTATTTATGCAGTTTTGGCCATGTGACTGCCCAAGTAATGAAGTGTGCAGTGATTCTAAGAGTGACACCTGTCATCTGCATAACAGTATTATTTCACTACCACAACAGACTCCCTATGTGTGTTACTGCAAGGCACAACATTCTACACCCCTATAAAGGCTCTCTGTAGCCAGGAAATAGACGGTTTTTATTTTGATTCGCCACAAATAAATTTGGATCGAGACATCATTTTTCGAAAAATTTGGCGAACCAGCCAAATCAAATTTCTGAGAAATTCGCTCATCTCGAATGGGTAGCAATCTAATAAGGAAAGCACATAACTTTGTTAATTATCTTATTTTCTTTTTATAAAAAATAAATCATCTTATAACATCCTGAATTATAATAACTCATTAATAAAATGATATTTACAGAATTTCACACCTTAATATGACATGAAATTAGCAAGATATACATTTAGAAGGCTTTATTAGTGTTTGATCTGTACATCAATGAGATAATTATCTATTTTGTATTAACTATATTAAATACCAAATTAAAAATATTAACATGGTAGATATTGACAGAAATGCATGAACCTACCAGTCAAATAAATATAACACAAATCAAAGAAAAACTCAATGCAGCTTAAAAAAAACAAAACAAAAAGTGAACCAGTTTATTGGTGTCCAACTACCAAACAATCTATTTGTCACTGGTGGTGAGCTTGTGTTTATACACAGCAGCACAGGCTGGTGTTTTTTTCTATAGTGTGCAAGCATGGCCACCATTGATTCATTGCAGAGTGGTCGTAACCATGGAAATGGGCAGTGTAAAATGTGATGGAAATATTTATTCAGCCAACAAAGGAGGCAATTTGGATAATCACAATACATTGTGATGCCAACACTAAAGAAAAAGATGCAAATGATGCACGGCCAATTTGTACATATCATTTTTATATATCACTATCATCTATCATTGAAATAGGTGGATAAATAGCTTAAAACATTTCTACAATATTCCCACTTAAAACTAAAGCTACTTTTCTACATAAATTAACAGTTATTAGACCCTGAAGCTGACCCTTAGTGACATGGGACAATTCAATTTTGCTTCAGTAGAGTCAGGGAGCAGAGAGATTAATTAACAGATGAGAGCAAAGGTAAGACAGACACATTATCGTGGGGCTAAATTGACAGCTGGAGAGGCCAATACAAGTAGGCAAGAACAACTCAAGTAGTTGGGGTCAGAATTACAATAGTGCAACACAACATACTCCTCCAGTAGAACTAAATAACATAGCACATAACAAAATACTACCCCAGCAGCACAAAATGTGTTCCAAGAAGCAGCCCTTTGTGGTGGGCAAAAAGCCATTTGAGGACACCTGCTGCTGCCAGCCAGGTACATTAGTATCAGATGTTATTTAAGAAGGAGAAGCAAGGGTGCACAGAATTGCTTGGGCCCGCCTTCAGTGCACATATATACTAATTTGCATATGAATCAAAAGTATTTTTTCTCCAGAATGAAGCAACAGATCACTAAGTGAAAAGTACCCTTACATTCAACGCAGCTAGCCCTACAAGAGATTGTGCCTTGTTTATCGGCGAATTTCCTGGTGACAAACTTCCTTTAATATTTATGAAGATGAGAAGAACTTTCTCTCTAATATGTGCCGGATATCCTTACACACGCTAAACGAGTAAATATGAGGATAAAAATAACTTACTTGAAAACTGAATTGCAAATCCTGATTTGCTGATGTAAAAGTCAGTGTCAAATTGGATGGTAACAATATTAAGAGTGCTGTGAATTCCTTCTGGAACGAGGGAGCCGCTAATTTCTTTGAGTAGCATTTCATTTTCTAGAGGTCCGTCCCAAACTCGCAGGATGTCATGCGATGCCTCTGTGTCGAATGCAAGGAACTGAAGACTGTAAATAAAAGAACACAACAATCTAGTAATAACTTATACTAACACATATTAACAATAAGCAGCCAACAGAAGTTTCACATTTTATCATTGATGTTTATATTGGGCTTATACATTCTGCAGTACTTTAAAATTGACCAATAGACAGTAGCAAAGAAAATAACAGGGGAAGTGTAGATAATATTTGCCAATAGTTTGAATATGACCCATAAAGAAAATTGGCATTTCTTGAAAGAACGTACCATCTATGAGGAATAAAAATGCAGATACAATAGGCTGAAATACATGTCTGGGAAAAAGAATTAGTGACTTGTAGATGTCAGGAGGGACGTTAGGATGCTAAAAAATTTACAAACTAAAAGGAATGTGGATGGCAATAAATGTGCAATGGGGCACATTTATTAAGGCGGGTGTTTTAGACGCCGGTCTAAATATCCCCTATAGCTGGTGGTGGATCACCGATGTTATGTAGAGGCGCTGGCCTCTACAAAAATTTGGTGCATCCAGAGCCAGTTCTAAATGTAAGACACTTTCCTTTCTGTCTTAGATTTGGACCGTTTTGGGACATTTTGAGGACATTACATACATATGTATCTCTGGGACGAAATATGCTGAGCTATTTTCTATGCAGCCAAGGAAAGAATTAACAAGATGCAAGTGCTTTATAAGCTGCTGTCCATTAACAGAAAGGGAAGCAGATAAATGAGTAAAAAAGAGTTTGAAATTTGTGAGATAACTCTCTTACATTCAGGACCTGCCCACCATTTATAGGAAGCTGTTCATTAGTGATGAGCGGCAGGTGCCATATTCGATTTCAACGAAATTCGCGAATATTCGAATGAATATTCGTTTCATATTCGTCGAAATCGAATATTCGTCATTTTTTCTAGTTATCGCGATTAACATGCGATTTAAATAATCGCATATTGCGATTTGTACTTAAGGCTACTTTCCTATTGGTTTCATATCTAGAATTAGCGAGGATGACGAATATGACGAATGTATTCGTCTATTCCTCAAAACGAAGATAACGAAGTATTCTACATCTTCGTTTTAGCTACCTATTCGTCAACTTCGCTAATTCTAGCAATCAAATAGGAAGGTTGACTATAGAGACAGCTGTGTTAAATTCGCTATGCAATTTTTTTTTTTTTTTTAATAAATAGAATACTTATAATAATTTAATCAAGTAATATAATTATTGCATTAAAAAAAAAAAATCGCATAGCGAATTTAACACAGCTGTCTCTATAGTCAGTCAACCTTCCTATTTGATTGCTAGAATTAGCGAAGTTGACGAATAGTTAGCTAAAACGAAGATGTAGAATACTTCGTTATCTTCGTTTTGAGGAATATGACGAATACATTCGTCATATTCGCTATTCGCTAATTCTACCAAGCCAACCATAACTTCTGTGCTCATGGAGCGTCCCCATCACCATGGGAACGTCTCCATATACTAAAATGTACTGTCGGATTTGAGGAATTACGTTGAAATCGCAATGCGATTAATTCAAGTTATATTAATTGCATTGCGATTTCAACTTAGAGCTGGGTTTATAATGGGTCAGCTTGCTAGAATTAACGAAGTTAACGAATATGGAATATAGCAGCAGTGCTAAGTTGAAATCGCAATGCGATTAATTTAACTTAAAGTATTCGCATTGCGATTTCAACTTAGCACTGCTAGTGCATAGCTAATCTATATTCCATATTCGTTAATTCTAGCCTATGTAAGATAGCAGTGCTAAGTTGTAATCGCAATGCGATTAATATAACTTGAATTAATCGCATTGCGATTTCAACGTAATTCCTCAAATCCGACAGTACATTTTAGTATATGGAGATTCTCCCATGGATGGGGACGCTCCACATGAGCACGGAAGTCGGCAGAAGCGGCAACGGGCACTGACTAGAGCAGCCAGGAAGCCAGGAATCCTCAGGACAGGTAAGAACTACTTTTGGGAAGTAGGAAAGAAAAAAATATAACTACAAAAAAAAAAAACGAATATTCGAAATAGCGAATTTATAGCGCTATATTCGAAATATTCGCGAATTAGCGAAGTGCTGATATTCGCTAAAAAAATTTGCTTTTCGAATATTCGTGCTCAAGACTACTGTTCATGCCATGTAAAACATTCTTTATGGATGTAAGAGATGACCCTAGCATTTTTTTAAGAGCCCTTATTCTCATAGGGTTTCTCTTTCTCTCTCTCTCTCTCTCTCTCTCTCTATATATATATATATATATATATGTATATATATATATATATATATATATATATATATATTGTAGTTGGATCAAAAACTACTGCAGATAAAACAAGATATCTAGAAATTATAACAGAAACTTTGCCTAAAGTGCTCAGTCACGGCAAACACGATGGATTCTGAGTTAACCTGAGTACAGAGAAAGTCACATAAGGTAATTTTGCGATTTCATATTCCATCGTCTATTACCTTCAATTTGTTTTAACATAAAAGTGAGATCATTTTGGTATCAGGATCCAGATGTGGTCATTTCTCATTGTTCCTAAAAAGAACTGTTTGATGGTAACATTTGCTAGAGAAAATGACAGTAACGGAGAGAGGTAGTAGGTTTTTCACACAGCCCTGGCCCCATAGAAGTGAATGGGACTTCAGTGAAAAACGCATTGCATCCGGAAGCAAGTGCGGATGCAATGCGTTTTTCACTGATGATTGCTAAGAGACGTGCGTGAAAAAAGCATCAAAACGCATTGCACCAACATGGAAAAACTGAACGCCATTGCAGACAAAACTGACTTAACTCGCTTGCAAAATGGTGCGAGTTTCCCTGAACGCATCCGGAGCCAATCCGTCACGCTCGTGTGAAAGAGGCCTAAGAGTCTTTGAGCTTGAAATGCAGTAGTGGAGCACTGCACCAATTTAAGTCTTTAGAATGAAGATTTAATAAAAGTATTCTGATCTTAAGCTTACAGTGCTGGATCATACAACTTTTCTTTGCTATTGTGATCATTTCATTGGCTTTCTATCATGTAGTTTCTAAGACATCTGATAGATTCGCCACATTAAATGTGATATAGACATACTTCCTATTCCTAACTGTGTCCTGCAGCTCTTCAGATCTCTTCTCCCGCTAATCTAATAACTTATTGATAACTTACCTTTAAGTTTAAATCTACTCTGTCGTCCTGCTGTGTGCAATCTTGCCAGCTTACCGAGTTTACGACTTTACCCATATAACTATCAGCCCCTTCTTTGCACCTTTCAAAGTTTTCTTTTTACAAGAAAGTATCACTGCTAATGTTGACCTATTTTTTCGGTTCCATAGATTCAGCCCTTAACAGACTTCACCAGCGCTGTTATATCTCACCATGTATAGCATTTTGCGTGCTAAATTTCCCTAGTAAAATATGTGAGACTCAACTAGTAAAAAGCTATGCATGTAGATCACCTCCCCCATCCATGAACCATGACCCGTGCACAAGTCATGACGCAACAAAGAAACACTCTCTAATAGAGATATATAGTGCATTATCTAACTGAAGTTAAAAGTGTTTGCTGCAATAGGTGTTCATGCTCAGAGCAGCCACTCAGGCAAGATGGCTTCCCCCTATAATCATTTGCACAGATAGACTACAGAACATTTTTGGGTCCTCATTAAATATAAAAAATGTTTGGTGCATTACATTAGAAATAAGAAAACTTCTTATCATTTAAATCTGGTCCGATTTGAGCAAATCACACCTACGATTTTATTCCTGTCTGAATAAATTCTATCTGAATCAAAAGTGCTCTGATTGCCTAGAAAAGTCTCTCTCACTCTCTCTCTCTCTCTGCTCTGTCCTATAATCATGTAAGAGAGTAAAATAAAAGTGAACAGTCAGATTTCTGAATTATGGAATGCACATTGAAATATATATATATATATATATATATATATCCAAAATAGAAGATGGCACCATCCGTTGTGTAAGTGAGGGGTGCAAAGTCCTTAGGAGAGGCTAGTTCCAAAATATAAGACCAAAAAATGGACTGCACTCCCAAAAGTAGCGTGAAGATAAAAAACTTGGTTTATTCACACATGGTGGTACAAGGCAACGTTTCAGCTCACAATGAGTCTTTCTCATTCTCATTCTCATGGCTTGAGAAAGGCTCATTGTGAGCTGAAACGTTGCCTTGTACCACCATGTGTAAATAAACCAAGTTTTTTATCTTCACGCTACTTTTGGGAGTGCAGTCCATTTTTTGGTCATATATATATATATATATATATATATATATATATATATCTTTTGCTACCAGTGTCGGGAGAGCCACTGGCGTCCCCTGTGGCCAATGGGGATGCCAGTAATTGATTTGAATGGGCTCAGAACATTCCAAATGGGGTGGAATTGGACCCAAGCTACTCTGTGCACCCTTGCTCCTTCTGTCCTTCTTAATTGAAAAGTAATCACTTCCACCAGCTCCACTGAGAAGGGGCCTCACAAACACTTGTAGTCTGGTGTGACACGATGAGATGGAACCGCAGCTGATTCTTTATTTCTTTGCAAGATAGAAACAATAGGGCCAGGTGAGATGACTATACAGAAACTTGACCCATCCATCAAGAAGGAGAGGGAGGGACTGTCAGAATAAGTATGAGGAACAAGGGCACACAGAGTGGCTTGAGCTCCCCTTCACTGCTCTTATTTGCTCATTTTCATATGGATTAAAAGAGCTTTTTCTCCTGAATAAAGCAACAAATCGCTAAGTGAAAGGTATTATTAAATTCAATGGAGCTAGCCCTTCAGTGGAGTTTCAAAGTTTAAAATAATGTCCTTACTAAGCTCTCCTGAGAAAGGCTCTAACTTCTCTTGAATTGTTGACTTGCTTGTCACTATGTAATGTCTGTTTTTTTTTTGTTGGGGGGGTTACCATGTTTAGAAAGAAATAATAAAAATAACTTCTTCTCATTAATCTACAAAGAAAATCTGTTAGATAAAAGGTACCTGAAACCTTTCCTAACATCTTTTAATAACCACTTGCATTCCCCCACGTAATTTTAAAACTTTGAAGCACCAATTTTTATGACTCTATGCTGTGCCATTCCTTTATTCTTCCTGCTAAAAGTTATGAATTATTAGCAGTTTATATTGAAGCTAAAGCTAAGGTAGCGGAGCTTGACAGCAGAGCAGGAAGCATATGCTTGTGTGAGCTCTGCTGCAGTCACGGTGTAAACAATAAATTTTGGCACATTTGCAGTGGAAGAGATGGGAAAAAATGGACGGGACAAGTCCAAAGACACCCCCGGTTCCCGAGGACCGCATTTGGGACATGGAGAGATGGACAAATTCTTTAAAAAGACCGGTCAGAGGGCTCGCGCCGAATCCGAGATAGCGCTGGATAGAGAAGATCAAGCAGATGCCTCTGCTGACTCAGACGGAGGTATGGAGAGTGAAGCGGAGTCCCTACATAACGGCGAGAATCTCCCAGTGTCAAGAGCATTTATAAGAGAAGCTCTTGGGGTGGTGCTGGCCCCTATAAAGCAAGATTTACAAGACATAAAAAGTGAACAGAAGCAGCTAAGGGAGAAAGTAGAGGCTCTTGAAGCTGGCTATTAAGGGACTATTGCTTTTAACATGGCTGCAACTCACAGTCTCGAACATACGCAGGCCCATATAAATCATTTGTACAATTTGGTCGAGATCCAAGACAACCACGGGCGAAGGCATAATCTCCATATTAAGGGCATTCCAGAGACTGTGCTGCCTGACTCCATTATGTTTGCACTGAAAGAATTTTTCCTAAAGCTATTAGGCCATGAAATCTCGGACGATTTAACAATGGATCGGGCCCATAGGGCTCTCAGCCCACCTCCTAAACCGCAAGAACTCCCACTGGATATACAACACAAGTCCATTACTGACAGGTGGCTTCATCCATTTGGACTATTAATTAACACACCAGGTCGCAAACTGGTGGTCCGTTCTCCATCCGACTTACCTCAAGTATTCGACATCCTAGAGACTGACCAGCTGGATATCCCAGATTGGAACATTTTAAAGAATTTGACGGATTTGCCAGTGGTACCGGTACTGGAACCTTGGACTCCAAGTGCTGGTCCCAGATCCCAGTGCGGGAAAAGAAAGATGTTAAAACGACCCCTTGGAGGATCTCACTGGACCCAGAATGATTCTTTACAAGAGGTTCTACTGGCTCACTCTCCCAACATGTCTGTCGGGTCCACCTTTTTTTAATGCTTGCAGTTCCCGATCTACGGTCTTCGTAAGATTTAGAACATCCTTTTGTGTTGTTACCTAGTTTCCACTGGCAATGATGCAGGGGCTTCTCAATGTATCTTAAGCCTCTTCCTAACATTAGGACAGTCTTTCAATGCTTTAATGTGATTTTTATCTTTGTTATCATCTCATACCTACTCCTTCTTTCTCCCCCCTACTTTATCTCTGCTCGTTGGCACCGTCCTGCCATTGTTCTTGTCCATTTCTCTACCACCACCCTCCGATCCAACTGGGTGTGAGTTCCTAATTTTCTAACCTAATGTCTACAGCTAAAACTCTGTACCTGATAATGATTTCCATACCAGTTGTTATTCTTTGGATTGTTATCTTAACATTGTCTCCCATCATACCTTCCCTCCTCCCCGTCTTATCTCTGCATTACCATGCATTCCAAACAGGCTTAGATCCGTTCTACAGATGGTTTATTTATCTACCATACACCCCCATGGCCACCCTGAAGATCTGTTTGTTTAACGTCAGAGGCATTAATTCTCCAGCTAAACAAAGTCAGATCATAAATCTGTTATGCAAGCAGCAGGTGAGTGTAGCAATGCTACAAGAAACTCCGCAATTGAACCATATTTGTTTTAATCAATGGTTCCACATATCGCCTTCCACAGCTACTAAACACTTTTCTTTCAGGACATACAAAAACTTTCCATTAACTGTACTCTCCTCTTTGATTGAACCAAAAGGTAGATACCTTTTCCTTAAAGGTACGCTGGGCTCCCTGACTTTTATTTTTGGTAACTTATATGCCTCTAACTCAATGCAATCCAAATGTCTCAGCCATGTCTTGGAGCTGTTGTTGGACTTTGCCGAGAGGACGGTTGTTTTGGGGGGAGATCTAAATCTAACACTATATCCACAATTAGATTCCTCGACGGGTACATCTAATGCGTCCGGGCGGCTTTGACTGGAGTCAGATATGCGTTGGGATCCCTTGGATTGATGGATAGCTGGAGGGTTTTACATACCACTACTAAAGTCTATTCCTTTTACTCGGTATAGCATTAGTCCTACCAACGACTTGACTATTTTCATACCCATGCAGCTTTTGTCTTCATGCATGACAGCACAGATCGGCTCATTGCTCCTCTCAGACCATCTATACACCGGTATTTCTGGAGGTGATTCTCAAGCAGATCCCCAAGCCTATGTCTAACTGGCGGCTGAATGAGACTTTACTCGATTCGCCAGATCACACTAAGAAAGTTACAGAGCTGCTTGAGGAATACTTCAAACTAAATAGTACCTCAGATGTGTCATATGGGTCAGTATGTGAAGCTCACAAGTCGGTAGTAAGAGGCCACCTAATAGGCCTAGGTTCCTATCTTGAAAAACGAAAGGAACAACATCTATTGGATTTATCTAGGCAGATGCAAAAACTCTAAAATATCCATAAAAACCAAATGATTATCACGGTGTTAGACCAATTAACATCGCTAAGATCTACTCTCAAAAACATTCTAAATGCTCGCACAGCCAAATTATATCTATCCGCTAAATATAAATACCAAATGTATGCTTTCGCAGATAAAGAAAAGGAAGGACAAATCTAATATTCATATGATTCGCTCATCTTCCTCCACTTCTCTTAGGAATACAGAAGAAATCACATCCAGGTTTAAAGACTTAAGAAAACTTATTTAATATTCCACCTTCTCCTTTACTGACGAATATAGAGGACAAGACTTCGGTAATAGACAAATTGTTAGCTACACTTCACTTGCCCTCCTTATCGGCAGACCATTCCCAAAACTTACTCAAACCATTTACCATCCAGGAACTTCATGAGGTACTCAAAACTAGCCACCCCCCCCCCCCCCACACACACACACACACACAAAAGTCCTGGCCCAGATGGCTTGCCTTTGATATACTACCGCACTTTCCGCTCCATTTTACTGCCTAAATTTCTGGAACTCTGTAATAAGGCGTTGTTAGGAGAGCCTTTGTCATCTTAGATGTTGATGGCACATATCACAATAATACCCAAAGAGGGCAAAGACAACTCTCTCTGCGCCAGTTATAGACCCATGTCACTATTAAGCATGGACCTTAAAATGTTTGCTAAATTAATTGCTCCGGCTAAAACTGCTTCTTCCGTCTCTTATCTCAAGTGAACAGGTTGAGTTTGTGGCTGGCTGAGAGGGCAGAATGAACACCATGAGATTGCTTAATATCATCAACTATGCTTGTAGCCTCCGAGTGCCATTAGTTTTACTGGGCACCGAAGCCAAAAAGGCGTTTGATCGCATCGACTGGTGTTCATAATTTTGGAATCCCAGAACAATTTATCTCCACTATTATGTAAATGTACAATAATCCCACAGCCAGAGTTCTGCTCAATGGAACCTTGCCCCTCTCCCTGCGGATGTCCCCTGTCTCCTCTGTTGTTCGTTCTCACTGTTGAATGCTTGTTCCAAGCAATTAGACAGGATGATAGAATTAGAGGTATTGATCTACAGGGAGTTCACCACCATCTAGCCGCATTTGTGGATGACCTTTTGGTGATAATCTCAAACCCTGACTTAGCATTTTCTGCTATACAAAACTTATTTGATCTTTTTGGAAGATTGTCTAACTTTCTGAGAAATCCAGCAAAATCTCAGGTCCTAAACATCACCCTAGATTTACAATCTCAGAGCCACCTGCAACTTCTCACGCCATACCAATGGTCTAACACTTTTTTAAAATTTCTAGGGATTTTACTAACAGCAGACCCTAAACAGCTTTATACTGCAAATTTCCAAGATCTACCAAATACTATAAGCCAAACCATTTACTCATGGGACGTTCCCTTTACTTTGTGGTTCGGTAGACGGTCCCTGATAAAAACGGTTTTGCTCCTAAAGACCTTATATTATTTTCAGACCCTTCCAAAACCCCTCACCCGCCCTTTCTTTGCCCAATTTCAAAGCATATTTTCTAGGTTCTTGTGGAACAGAAAAAAAACAATATTAAAACAATGTTACACTATACTGCCATCCTCAAGAGGGGGGGGGGGTATAGGTCTACCAGATATTTATGGGTATTACTTGGCTGTTCAAGGAACTCGATGTTTGGAATGGCTCCGCCATTCAGACACTCAATTGGATATTCAAGCCAAACAAGCAATTAGTCAATTCCCTTTGAGGTCTCTTTTGTTATTAAACAGACACGTGTCATTCCACCCCAATGCCTCCAAACCCTACCAGAGTCATTTAGGAGTCTTGCCACACCTATTGTTTATTAGATGATCAGGGTAATTTACTGGACACTTGGAGACTAAGTAACCGGTTGCCCTCATTGTCCTACCTCCAGATGTCCCATGTCAGAACATATCTTAAAGATATACTCCCTGGAACTAACCAGACCTCTACCCCTTTTGAATGTAGAATACTGCAATTTAAAGAACCTTCTAAAAAGATATCTACCTTATATACTGACATACTCATACATAACAAACCGGATGACATCTTATTTATGACAAAGTGGGAAACTGATTTAAATGTCGATCGGATGGTCACCTCCCTTGGTAGGTGTCTCGCAATGGCTCCTAAGATATTCTCTTGTGTCCGTTTAAAGAAAAACTATTACAAGATATTAACACGGTGGTATTACACACCGGATGTTATTCATAGAAGATTCCCTGACGTTAGCCACCTATGCTTGTGATGTAACTTTAAACCTGGATTGTTTCTGAATATTTGGTGGCAATGTGGCATTATAACCCCTTTTTTGGAATCAATATGCTCTACCATAAGTGGAATCTGTAAAGTGACACTCCGACCGACTCCTCAACTATGCCTACTCATTATGTTGAATCAGGTTATATTACCTAGCTACACGAAAAAATTAATTACTGCCCTCCTAGCCTCAGTGAGGATACTTATTGCTTGTAAATGGAGGTCTGACTCTACCCCTACGCTTGAAATGTGGTGTAAAAAATGTGACGATGTATACAGTTTGGAACAAATCACAGATTGGGAAGCCCGTCGTATCCCTGCTTTTCAAAAGACGTGGAACTCGTGGGCAATATTCAGAGGCTTCATTACTGCACAGAAACACACCTCTATTTAATATATAGTAGATCTTCCGGGTGGTCATAACTTCCAAGCCCGTTTTTATTGGTCCTGTCGCTTTACTGGACTAGCTGCAAAAAAAAACTACCCCCTCCTTCCACCTTCCTCCCACATATATTTGTTTTGGCATTTAATTGTTGAACCCCGTTGTTCATAATATTGTCATGGTCTCAGCATTATGTACCTTCAATGCAATCTATTACATGGATACTGATTGTACTGCTGATTTACAAGTATGATGTACGTTATCCTTCTTTTAATAAAAAGATGTTTGGAAATTATATTGTAGCTAAAGCTAGATGTTGCCAGTTGTGGATGTGTCTCTGAACAGTCTGACACTATCCAATCAGTGGTACTAATTGTAAGATAAAAAGTCGTAAAGATGGATGCTTCAGAATTGTTATTAAATGGGGACTACAAATTGTTTCTAAAACAGATATCTCAGGAGAGCTTACGGGTCCTCTTTAAGTCCTGTGATTACAGCAGCCTCAGAACAAAGTCAAACAATGTGTATGAATGTGCTATTATAGGAGAGCAAGTTTGATGAGAGCTTGCAAACTTGTAGAAACCGTGACTGTTATGCAGCTGCACTGTAACACCACTGTGAAAATTGAAGAGCAATGGGAACTTTTTATTTTTTACTGACAGTGCACTAGAAACTATTTCAATTAATAAAAACAATAAGTATCCAAAACCATAAGGAAACATTATAACAAGAATATCATTAGTATCTTTATATTACAAACATCAACAGAACCCTGCTGTTATCATTCCCATATGTGTGTTTTATTTGCTTCCATTTTTGTTACTTTAGGTTCTTCAATGCAATTACTGCAAGCTAATGTTAGGAGCTATTCTCTACTCAATAATGTGATTATACGTGTAACACAACAGATCTGATGCAGTTGTCATGATTAATTAGCCATTCTCCCATACGGATTCATTGTGGGATTTGACTGTCCTGCCTCAACACATTTTCAGTACTGCTTGTTCCAATGAACAGCGACAAACCACGCATTAATTATGTGGATATTTAATTCACCAATATTATCTTCCAAGTTACTGGAATTCAGCTCAGGGCTATTATTTAACAAGAAGATAGGTGGTCATGTTGTGCATGATGCACACAAAGAATCCAGTAAGAGTAAGCAGTCTAATTATTTACACAATGTTCACGTATGCAGTCTGCTGTTCACTATGCATGAGAGTCATTGCAATAGGCACACAGTACTCAGAGTACAACGTGAAGGCTTATACTGGCTGCAGCAAATGAAGCCTAGTCAGTAGTCACTCATTAAGAAATGTACAATTTATTAATATCATTTTTTTACAATAGTTTTCAAGTTATCTGCTTGTTGTCATTGAATAGTAACCTTTATTGTTATCTGACCTAGTCATGTCATGGACATACAGGTGCCTGGCTCATCACAGGACAAAACTCTGACAACTGTAAGGCCCCTTTCACACGGGCGAGTTTTCCGCGCGGGTGCAATGCGTGAGGAGGACGCATTGCACCCGCACTGAATCCGGACCCATTCATTTCTATGGGGCTGTGCACATGAGCGGTGATTTTCACGCATCACTTCTGCGTTGTGTGAAAATCGCAGCATGCTCTATATTCTGCGTTTTTCACGCAACGCAGGCCCCATAGAAGTGAATGGGGATGCGGGAAAATCGCAAGCATCCGCAAGCAAGTGCGGATGCGTTGCAATTTTCCCGCACTGTTGCTTAGCAATGGGACCCAAACTCTATTATTTCCCCTTATAACATGGTTATAAGGGGAAATAATAGCATTCTTAATAAAGAATGCATTGTTAAATGATGAGGAAGGGGTTAAAAATAATAAAAGTTAACTTACCTTAGCCACTTGATCGCGTAGTCGCGATCTGTCCTCTCTTTTCCTGCAGCATGTCTGATCTAAAGGACCTGTGATGACGTCACATCACATGGCTCAATCACCTGCTCCATCACTATGGTGATGGAGCATGTGATTGGTCCATGTGACCATGTGACATCATCCAAGGTCCTAAACACTATCCTCAGGCTGTGGATAGTGTTTAGGACCTTGGATGATGTCACATGGTCACATGGACCAATCACATGCTCCATCACCATAGTGATGGAGCAGGTGATTGGGCCATGTGATGCTGTGACATCATCACAGGTCCTTTACATCTTTCAAGCTAACGGAGAGGAGGCCGGGCTTCGCGATCAAATGGAGCAGGTAAGTTATGATTAGTTTATTATTTTTAACCCATTCTGCACCGGGTTCAACATTAGGGAGATGGCCAAGGGTATTATTTTACATTATAACTATGTTATAATGTGAAATAATACCAGCGGGACAATTTCTGACCCAAACATGCACTTCTGTGAAGAAGTGCAGGTTCGGGTCTGGGTACCAAAAGTGCCGATTTTTCTCCCGCGCGTGCAAAACGCATGACAGCGCTTTGCACTCGCAGGGAAAAATCGCGGCGATTCCCGCAACGCACCCGCACTGTTTGACGGAGTGCACCCGCAACGCCCGTCTGAAAGAGGCCTAAAGCAATGAACTTTCCATGTGCTTATTGGATGACCAGAACAGGTATTTAGCCTTTGGAAGCAAACAATGAAGATTTTCATTCAATGGCTGTATGCAGAGTCATCTATTCAAGCATATTCAAATCTACCTATTTTGTGCTACTCACCAAATTCAAGATTATTAGGATCTGATTATAGTGTGAGCTGTATCTGAAGATTAAAACATTTCTTATTTGACCCTGTCCAGTAAAAAAGAAGGAGATTATGCCATCGTCACATCCACTTCTTCTATCTTCTGGTCCAGAGAGTATCATAGCCATGAGTGGTCAGTAAGCTTGCTGGAACCCTTTCTACAGCCAAGTCTTGGGTAAGGATTTCGTCACCACCTACCGACCACCCATGGTAGTGACACACTGTGAGATGGAAGACAGAGGAAGAAAATGCAACAATGGCTGAAGCTCCTAGTGGATGGGGTCATGTGGCCAGAATTCCAATCCCCAGATACACTATAAACAGGTAAGTAAAGTATATTGTAAAATGACAGTTCCATAAATTTTAAAATTATTGCAGTTTACTTATATTAGGTCATAAAACCCATCTAAGCCATTCCTAATATTATTCTACCCCCTTGGCATGGAGATATAAAGTTCAACATTGAATTTGGATACTTTACCTTACAATATTGCCAAGGTCCACTTCAATTACCCAAGTGCAGCGTAGATTATTGTCATACGGAAAAGGGTATCCAGGAGATAAGATTCTACCAGATGACTCTCCCTTAAAACGGCCACCACATTCAGCTAGTGTAAGACAACAATAAACATCCATCAATGTCATAGTGAACAAAACTGGTAAACACAACTTTTTAAAGAATATGCTGGCTAAGATGCTTAGAATCAATAACTATGCAACAACCTTTTATTTTTAAGTACCCAATGCTGGCTGTGTACATAATCTTCAAATCGCTGCTTTTCTTATATATATATATATATATATATATATATATATATATATTTTGTGCAATTGCCTTAGACAGTGTTCGCACTACCATTAAAGGTTCCAAAGGCAGCTCCATCACATTTGATGGCATAGATATTGCAGCATGTAGATAGAGATGTTTACTTCCTTACTCTTCCTCATGGCTCAAGATATCCCAAGATAAGTGGTGCTAGAGGATCAGTTTAAGAAAAACATTATTTAGTGATACTCTCTCAGGACATGTTTATGTGTCTATGTATGGCCACCGAGTAGTTTTGATGTGGTTAGCAGTCTGTCAAAAGTTTTGTTAGCATGTCAAGATAATGAATTGAAATTGCATGGTGAGTAATTGGAGTCCTTTGTGAAAAGGTAAGGGTAGACACATCTACAGTTGTGTTCAAAATTATTCAACCCCCACTGAAATTGAGTGTTTTGGCCAGTTTGACATTGATTTTGATCATTTAAGTCATCTTGTTTACAATTAAATCAAAGAGGCACTTGTAAGTCAGACAAATATAAGATAACATTTATAATGAAATAACCACAAATGTCTTTTCTGTGCTCACATCATTATCAGTTTTATTCAACCCCAAAGTGACATTCAATCTTAGTACTTAGTACAACATCCTTTTCCAGTTATAACAGCTTTTAAACGTGAAGCATAGCTTGACACAAGTGTCTTGCAGCGATCTACGGGTATCTTCGCCCATTCATCATGGGCAAAAGCCTCCAGTTCAGTCACATTCTTAGGCTTGCGCGCTGCAACTGCTTTCTTTAAGTCCCACCAGAGGTTCTCAATCGGATTTAAGTCTGGTGACTGCGATGGCCACTTCAAAATGTTCCAGCATTTAATCTGCAACCATGCTCTAGTGGACTTGGAGGTATGCTTGGGATCATTGTCCTGTTGAAAGGTCCAACGTCTCCCAAGCCTCAGGTTTGTGACGGACTGCATCACATTTTCATCAAATATCTCCTGGTACTGAAGAGAATTCATGGTACCTTGCACACGCTGAAGCTTCCCTGTACCTGTAGAAGCAAAACAGCCCCAAAGCATGATTGACCCCCCGCCATGCTTCACAGTAGGCAAGGTGTTCTTTTCTTCATAGGCTTTGTTCTTCCTCCTCCAAACATAGCCTTGATCCATGGGCCCAAACAGTTCTAATTTTGTTTCATCAGTCCACAGAACACTATCCCAAAACTTTTGTGGTTTGTCCACATGACTTTTGGCATACTGCAGTCGACTCTTCTTATTCTTTGGAGACAGCAAGGGGGTGCACCTGGGAGTTCTAGCATGGAGTCACACGGGACTTTTCTCCACTTTGCGCTTCAGGTAGCGCACAGCAGTCGAAGTCAGCATCTTTTTTCTGCCACGACCAGGTAGCGTTTCAACAGTGCCCTTTGCTTTGAATTTGCGAATGGTGCTTCCTATGGTGTCTCTTGGTATGTTTAACATCTGTGCAATCTTCTTATAGCCATTGCCCTTCCTGTGAAGAGAAATCACCTCTTCTCTTGTCTTCCTGGACCATTCTCTTGACTTCACCATGTTTGTAAACACACCAGTAAATGTCTAGAAGAAGCTGAGTATTACAGTCATTTTAAATCTGCCTAATTGGTGCTTATTATGCTTGATTGCTGCTCCTTGACATCCACAGGTGTTTTCAATACCTGATCGAAAACACTTGAATGGACCTTTGTTCTTAAGAGTGGTCGTCTTTAAGGGGTTGAATAATTGTGTCAATGAAGAAATCACAAAAAAAAAAACATTTAATACTATATTCCAAAAACAATTGATGTCATTTTAGTTGCATTTGGTTCTTTAAAAAATCCTTGTAAGATTTCATTCTGAACACAATTACAAATGTACACTAAATTCCATAAAACCCTTTACAGCATTGGGGGTTGAATAATTTGAACACAACTGTATATCACTTACAGACCCCATTAGAACTTATTGGAGTCTGTGAGGCACAATTGGGATCCATCATATTATGCATTTACAAAATTACTTTATCTATTGTGGTAATTAAAAAGTGATTCAATAAAATTGCATCTGTATATTACCAATACAAGATGGTAGTGGATAGTCCCATGCCCTCCTCTCTCCAGTCATACATTTCAATAGACTACTTCCGTGGAGTGTGTACCCAGGGTTGCATCCATAGATGATGGTGCTTCCAGCAAAATGTCCCTGATCACTGATTTTGTATCCAAATTGTGGCACTCCAGGATCTTCACAATGTGACAGTTCAAAACCTGAGAAGGAGGCAAATCATGTATCCTCATCAATAAAATATTTTATATATCTTATGTACATAATAGACATAGCAGAGTTGAATCCTCCATTCAAAATAAACAAGTCAACAAAACAGAAATTCCTACTTTCCAATATCCACATGCTGTAAGAAGATTTTGGGCCTCTGACGTGTATTTTGCATGCTTTAGCTCTTCAATAACTTTAACTGTTTTAAACATAATGGCAATAAATAAAACTTATTCAAATAAGGGAACCGCGCTGCTTCTAGTGAAGGAATCCTCAGTATTCGCATGTGTCAAATTCCGTGATGTAGGAAAGCAGCACCCCGTGCATAGGTATACATTGATACCCCGGTTTACGGCAATAATGAAACACACATAGTGCAACACCTTTTTGGTATTAAAAGCCTTCAAGATTTATTGCACTTACAGAATTGGATGGTAAAAACGCTCATGGTCATAAAACCGCACACGCGATACCGTCAATGCCCGACCCGGGTTTCGCTGTCCAGAGCTTCGTCAGGGGCAGGAACACGTCATATCCAGGGTTAAACCCAGTTCTTATAAAGCGTGGCTCATATCAATTGCAATGAGATCGGTCAAATTGCCAAAAATTCCAACATTAGACATAAATATATATAAAACCTTATAAAACCTCTACACAGTATCTCTACATATTATATTTAAATTCCACATAAATATATGATCACACTTCCATTACCGAGCAGCCATACACAAAGGGCCTATATTATTTGTATCCAACCCATACATTCATATTCTCCACTATCTCCACAATAGATGTATCCCTATTTGTCCACTAATCACACTTCCATGCCCACAGAGTATTTAAAACTATTACCCAACTATATGACATATCAATTATTTGAACCTCAAGGACCTTCCATTCAGAGAAGGATCACATGTAGATCTCAACTAATCACTTTCTTTGTGGGAGGGGCCTAACTCCGATATTATCCAATTAAGAGATCTTCCATTCAGAGAGAAAAAGTCACATGTAAATCTTAACCAATCACCTTCTTTATGGGAAGGGCCTAACTCCAATATTGTCCATTAAGAGATCTTCCATTCAAAAAGAAGAAATCACACATAGATCTCAACCAGTCAACTACTTTGTGGGAGGGGCCTAACTCCGATACTATCACTGACCGTATCTTCACATAACTCAATATTATCCGAAGATGGGTTTCAATTATCCCCGTGAAGTGGAGACTAGACAGCATTCACACAAGACAGGGCTTCAAGTTAAATTCTATATTCAAACCGCAGGGTTGAAGAGTGCCAAGTCTGTAAATCCACTCGACCTCCCTGCGGTTGATCTGAGCAACTCTATCCCCACCCCTCCAGTGTGGTTCCACCACCTCTACCCCGACAAATTTCAATCCCCTAGGATCCTTCTGATGTTGTAGTTTAAAATGAGCCGATACGCTATGTGTCATTAACCCTTTTTTGATGTTGTGCATATGCTCCTAGAATTTTTAGTTTCCGCAGGGTTCCGCCAACATACTGTGTCCCGCAGGGACAGTCTAGGACATAGATAAGCCCCTCATTTTCACATGTGCATTCACCCTTAACCACGTCAGCCCCCCTAGCTTAAACACCCTTAATGACCAGGCCACTTTTTACAATTCTGCACTACACTAATTTCACCGTTTATTGCTCTGTCATACAACTTACCACCCAAATGAATTTTGCCTCCTTTTCTTCTCACTAATAGAGCTTTCATTTGGTGGTATTTCATTGTTGCTGACATTTTTACTTTTTTTTTCTAATAATAAAAATTTAACGACATTTTTTCAAAAAAATGAAATTTTTCACTTTCTGTTGTAAAATTTTTCAAAAACAAAACTACATTTCTATATAAATTGTTCTCTAAATTTATTGTTCTACATGTCTTTGATAAAAAAAATCCAATAAGTGTATATTTATTTGTTTGGGTAAAAGTTATAGCATTTACAAACTATTGTGCAAAAAAGTGAATTTCGTCATTTTGAAGCAGCTCTGACTTTCTGAGCACCTGTCATGTTTCTTCAGGTGCTAGAATGCCAGGATAGTATAAATACCCCCCAAATGACACCATTTTAGAAAGAAGACACCCCAAAGTATTCACAGAGGGGCATGGTGAGTTCATGTATAATTTCATTTTTTTTCACAGGTTAGCGGAAAATGACACTTTCTGAGAAAAAAAAATAATAATAAAGTTTCCATTTCTGCTAACTTCTGGCAAAAAAAAATAAAAAATCTCAGACGGACTCACAATGCCCCTCAGTGAATACCTTGGGGTGTCTACTTTCCGAAATGGGTTCATTTGTGGGGTGTGTTTACTGTTCTGGCATTTTGGGTGGGGCTAAATTATGAGCAGCCATGTAAAACCTAATGGTACTCGTTGGAATTTGGGCCCCTTTGCGCACCCAGGCTGCAGAAAAGTGTCACACATGTGGTATCGCTGTACTCAGGAGAAGTAGGGCAATGTGTTTTGGGGTGTATATTTACATATACCCATGTTGGGTGAGAGAAATATCTCTGTAAATTGACAACTTTGTATAAAAAAAATTAAAAAGTTGTCGTTTACAGCGATATTTCTCACACAAAGTATGGGTATATATAAAAATACACCCCAAAACACATTGCCCTACTTCTCCTGAGTACGGCGATAGCACATGTCTGCCACTTTTTTGCAGCCAAGATCCGCAAAGGGGCCCAAATTCCCATGAGTACCTTTAGGATTTCACAGGGCATTTTTATGCATTTGGATTCTCACGCTTATACCCCACAAGTGACCCCATTTTGGAAAGAAGACACCCCAAGGTATTCCGTGTGGGGCATGGCAAGTTCACAGAAAAAAAAAAAAATTGGCACAAGTTAGCGGAAATTGATATATATATATATTTTTTTTTACAAAGTCTCATATTCCACTAACTTGTGACAAAAAATAAAACTTTACATGAACTCACCATACCCCTCACGGAATACCTTGGGGTGTCTTCTTTCTAAAATGGAGTCACATGTGAGGTGTTTGTACTGCCCTGACATTTGAGGGTCTCCGCAATCATTACATGTATGGCCAGCATTAGGAGTTTCTGCGATTCTCCTTATATTGAGCATACGGGTAATGAGATTTTTTTTTTCCGTTCAGCCTCTGGGCTGAAAAAAAAAATGAACGGCACAGATTTTTTCATTCGCATCGATCAATGTGGATGAAAAAATCTCTGCCAAAATCAGTGACTGCGGTGCGGTGGGCTGGGCGCTAACTACTTAACAAGTAGCTAACTAACTGGTGGTGATAAGGGACCCTTATGCCCCATTCACACATCCGCAATTCTGTTTGCGGAACGGAATTGCGGACCCATTCATTTCTATGGGGACAGACTTTGTCCCGCTCGGATTCCGAATTACGGATCTGCGCTTCCGGGTCTGCACTTCCGTTCCGCAAAAATATAGAACATGTCCTATTCTTGTCCGCAATTGCGGACAAGAAAAGGCATTTTCTATATAGTTCTGGCAATGTGCGGATCTGCAAAATGCAGAAAGCACATTGCCGATGTCCGTGTTTTGAGGATCTGCGGATCCGTGGATCAGTTCCACAGATCCGTGGATGCACGGATCCGCAAAACACATATGGACGTCTGAATGGAGCCTTTCAAGGGGTGTGATCAATGACAGGGGGGTGATCAGTGACAGTGGGGTGATCAGGGAATCTAGATGGTGTGATCAAGGGGTTAACAAGAGGTTAATAAGTAAGGGGGGGTTAGTGTAGTGTTTGGTGCATCTTTACATAGCTACCTGGTTCTCTGGTGGTCGTCCATCTAAAATTTCCATGCAGGTCTTCGGGATTTTATTAATAATCTGAATTCTGAAGAATGTAACCTCCAGTTTACGGGTGATATTAGCAACAGGAAGGTGGTATTTTTGGATTTGTGCATAGAAATTTTAGATGAACGATATGTCACCAAGACGCACTTTAAGACAACTGATGTGAACTCATATATTGACACCAACAGCTGTCACTTTGCACCCTGGCTGTAAAACATCCCGGCAGGACAGTTTGGGAGAATATCAAGAAACTGCATGAATGATGCGGATTTCGATGAACAAAGTGAGATCCTAAAATCCTGTTTCCTAGAGAAAGGCTATGAGGAAGAAAAACTAGAAAGTATAAGAACAAATGTGAGAGGTGGGAGAAATATGGAAAAGGAAAGGGTTAACACTAAGAAAGTGGAGAAGGACTTCAGGTTCACCTTTTTGACAGGCTTTAACATGAAGGCAGGGGCACTTAAACAGGCAATAAAGAAAAATTGGAGAATTTTAAAGAACGACCCAGCGATTGGACCTGTACTCCCTCCAGTACCTGCTATTGTGTATAAAAAGCCCCTAATATAGGTAATAGACTGGTGTGCAGTGCTATCCCACTTGGGAATTCATCCAAAGTCAGAAAATCTGGCAAATTTACGTGGTGCATTTTTTGCGGTCCATGCAGAAACCGCACCCCGATTAATAGAGAAAACAAAACAGATGTAATCATATCACATACAAATGGACAGACATTCAAAATTAAGGGTGAATGCACATGTGAAAAAGCGGGGCTTATCTATGTCCTAGAATGTCCCTGTGGGACACAGTATGTTGGCAGAACCCTGCGGAAACTAAAAATTTGAATCCAGGAGCATATACGCAACATCAAAAAAGGGTTAATGACACATAGCGTATCGGCTCATTTTAAACTACAACATCAGAGTTAGGCCCTTCCCATAAAGAAGGTAATTGGTTGAGATTTAAATGTAACTTTTTCTCTCTGAATGGAAGATCTCTTAATTGGATAATTTTGGAGTTAGGCCCCTCCCACAAAGAAAGTGATTAGTTGAGATCTACATGTGATCCTTCTCTGAATGGAAGGTCCTTGAGGTCCAAATAATTGATATGTCATATAGTTGGGTAATAGTTTTAAATACTCTGTGGGCATGGAAGTGTGATTAGTGGTCAAATAGGGATACATCTATTGCGGAGATAGTGGAGAATATGAATGTATGGGTTGGATACAAATAATATAGGCCCTTTGTGTATGGCTGCTCGGTAATGGAAGTGTGATCATATATTTATGTGGAATTTAAATATAATATGTAGAGATACTGTGTAGAGGTTTTATAAGGTTTTATATATATTTATGTCTAATGTTGGAATTTTTGGCAATTTGACCGATCTCATTGCAATTGATGTGAGCCACGCTATATAAGGAAGGGGTTTAACCCTGGATATGACGTGTTCCTGCCCCTGACGAAGCTCTGGACAGCGAAACCCGGGTCGGGCATTGACGGTATCGCGTGTGCGGTTTTATGACTATGAGTGTTTTTACCATCCGATTCTGTAAGTGCAATAAATCTTGAAGGCTTTTAATACCAAAAAGGTGTCGCACTATGTGTGTTTTATTATTGCCGTAAACCTGGGTATGAATGTATACCTATGCACGGGGTGCTGCTTTCCTACATCACGGAATTTGAAACCTGCGAACACTGAGGATTCCTTCACTAGAAGCAGCGCAGTTCCCTTATTTGAATTTGGACTTTGCAAGTGTGATTCCCACAACACATACGGAACCTGCAGCAGCAAGGAGAACGATTAACCCGAGTGTGTCTGGTACTTTTTAACATATTTTCAAAAAATAATACTTACTGGTATAAACCAACTGGAAACCTTCATCATTCACTTCTGAGTCTGAGTTGAATTCCAGCCATAAATGGTTTGAGGTGCTGCTCAATGTCAATCCTCTCAAAGAAGATGCTGTAAAGGCCCCTAGTAAATGTGCTGTGTTGTCTTTCCCATCGTAAATCTATTATACAAGGACATACATTAATGTGACAGTTGTACCCACATACTTAATATTAATATTGTATGACCAACTCTAGACAAGATTTAGATGAATTTGGTAAATATAAAAACATAAAGAATAATTACAAAAGTATATATTTTTGGAATTAACACATTGAATATGGGCATTTAGCCTTATATTAAAGGAAAATCTCAGTTTGTGGTGCTACGAGATGTATATTTACCCATCTTAAAGTGTTTCCCAGGTGGAACCAATAGAGGAAAGATCTGTTAGTTTGCAGCTCTCCTTTAATCAGAAGCCTCATTAGGACTAGTTCACATTTCAGTTATTAGGTCAGTGATTTACATAAGTAATTGTGAAGCAAAACCAAGTGCGGGTCAAAAACACAGAACAGGGGAAAATCTTTACATTATACCTGATCTCTTTGTAGACTTCATTTTTGGTCAATGAAATCGATGACTAAATCAAGTGTGAACTAGGCCTTAGAAACTGACAACCTAGAGAGAGGAGTGATGGGGCTTTTTTCAGAAGACTGACCAAGCAGCTTACAGGAACCAGGGACTCTGAAATGAGGGTCTATATAACTGGCAACTCTAAGGAACATACCCTTAAATAAGCCACACACCTTAAATTATTGCTGGCTGGCGTAAGTAGTGCAAACATACTTTTTGTGGAGCTTTATCATCAGGAGTAGTGTGAACATGAAGGTTTTTTTAGTTTTTTTTCCTGCCAGTTTCTGCTCCTGCAAGGGCCCAGTGATGGGCTTCACTGTCAAGTTCTCTCTGCATTAAGCTGCTTCACAGTCCCTCCCCTCTGCTACATGTTAATGCTATATAGTCCGACCAATAGACCACCAATGCACTTAAGGATCAGAATCTGGTGGAATGAAAGTTCACATTCTCTTGACAATGCCTAGTACTATCAGCAGTTTAACATGGTTAAAACTGTTGACAGATTCTTATTACAAACTGATGATTCTTTTGCAGTATAACATAGGAACTAATTTTATTGTACATTTGTAACTTAATTTGTAAATAAAGTCTTAGCACTTTGAATAAAATCCAATGATAGGTTTGCCTTGGGGCATGACAGCAGAACAATGGAAAGCCGTGCAAGATAAATTACTTTTGAAATGAACTTGGAATGGGGCCGAAGTTGAAGACAACTGTTCTTGAAAAACTGGTGAAGCAGCACACATGTCTGTGAATGTATTTTGACTAAACCATACTGAGAAATATTCAGCTGAGAATCAGGGTTTCCTATCCATCATCAAAATGACATTTAATATCTGTTTAACTGCACTATATTTTTCTCTCAATTTAAAGTTTTATAGAATATAATATATGGATGATTCCACAGGTGTATGGCCACCTTTAGTTAATAAAAATTATATATCAGTCTTTAAAGAGGAACTTATGCTATCCGTTATTCCACTTAGAGACTTATAAATGATTTAACAACTGGGTGTTACCATTTCCTTTGTCAAGAGGCAATATCGTTATCCAGTATGACATTGGACAGTGTGAGAGTATATAGTAACAACCCTTAACCTGATAGAATCCAGTTGTCAATTTATTTAGTTATTCATAAATTGGTAGGAGAAATAACGGAAAATTGTAATATTATGGGTAATGCAATTATTTTCTAAAACAGACATGCCAGCAGAAGTGACAGGTCTTCCTTAAAGTGTAAGTTTCATTTCAGTTTACTTTTAATATTGTGTAGGGACAAGGATGTTAAGTTTTTTTTTTATAATATACTTAAGGAGGACCTTTCACCGCTCTTCTGTTTTATTATCTTCATGCATTCCCCATGTAATAGCAATTCTGGAACATCTTTTCTTAAGGCTCTATGTTGTGCCATTCCTCTGTTATTTGTACTAGAAGTTATGCATTGCTATTATCCTTCAATAAGGGTACAGAGGGGTTTTTAACAAGTTGGGGGGTGTACCTTTATCCAATCAGTGCTGCCATTTTCAGACTGTGCAGGTTACCAACTGGTTACCACCCCTCTGTACCCTTACTGCGGACTGCTAGCAATTCATTCATAGCTTTTAGTAGAAAAAATAAGGGGATGGCACATCATTAGAGCCATAAGAATAGATGCTCCAGAATTGTTATTACACAGGGAATGCACGAAGCTATTAAAACAGGCATGTCAGGAGTGGTGAAGTGTTCATTTTTAATTAGAGAGTCTCCTTAGCATCATTCTAATTGAGCGTGTCATCAGCATTCAAATGAACATTTGAGATCATTATGTGTACATACTTCTCAGCCTGCCTCTTATCTCACAACCCCACCCACTGGCTCCCTATAAGTGTCCTCTCTGTCTGTGTCCCTGCTTATCTGACTCGCTGAGAGTGCTGACCACTGGCAGATCTGTACATTTATTTCTTCCCTTTGCTTCTCTGTTAATTACTAAGCATAGGAAAAAGAAAGAAGAACAGAACTGACTACTGACAATAAGTGTACTATGTCCCTGTATACCTACTATTAACAGCCAGTGCTGATAATTCCATTAATCAGTCTAATTTCTCTCCTATATCCATTTAGTAACTAAAAAGGAAGAGAGAGGAGAACCAAACTTCCACTGCTTAGCGCTGACAGTAGGTATAAGGAGTTATAGTACACTTACTGTCTGTGCTATCAGTGCCCAAAGATCCTGATTAGATGCCCACTGTGTTGGCATCTCATCACAAACAGAGGTTTTTCCATCCCAGTGGGAGTCCTTTATGACTGTTGTAGGTAATGCTGCTCCTCATGTACAGTATACAACCACATGACAGCTCCATCCAAGTAAAAATGTACAGGTCAACTTGGAAGTTGTTTTTAACAGATTCATATGGAATCTGTAATAAACAATTGTGGCATATTTCATTGGATTCTTATTACAGAGATATTCTCTACTGAAACCATTTGGGGGAAATATCTCAATAATTTTCACTCCTCATGGATTGATAACTACTTAGGCACTAGTGATGAGCAGCAGGGGCAATACTCGAATTTGCGATATTTCGTGAATATTTTGACGAATATTTGCCATATATTCGAGAATTAGTGAATTTGTGATCTCCAGTCATTATTTTCTTGATTGCAAAAATTCGCAATAAAAATTTGCATTAAAATTCATATAAAAATTTGCAATAACTGGTATTTAAAAAAAAACAATATTCTAAATATTTGTGAATTCTCGAAGTGCGATATTCACAATTAAAATTCGCAATTTGAATATTCGTGATCACCACTATTAGGCACATATTATGAAGGCCAACCCTCACCAAATCTAACAAAATTTTGAATACAGTGGATATGAATGGAGTTTTTGAAACCTCATTCACATGCTCCAGAAAAAAATCTAGGCAGATGTATGTTTGTGGTGGAGAAAAAAACAACCATGAGCATACACTTCTGGAGATTCCATGCAGAAAGATGTGATTGACAATATGACTGATCCATGTACAAATTCATTGGCACATCCATGGCTGGAACCAAAGTATCAGTCTCAAATTTCTGCTGTGGACAACTTTGTAAAATACATGTTGAATTTGTGTATTTGTTGATGGCAAATCCATGGCATGTCAATGTAGACTATGGAGGTGCAGTATTTATTTATTTTCCTTGAAAACTTCAGTTCATTTTATATAAACATTGCTTAGTCTTTATGAGGTTAATATGTTTTTGAAGCTCGAATATTTAAAAAAAATAACCTACTTTTAGTGCATCTCCTTGTGCTAAATTAAATGTCCTGGCTGAAATATTGATTCCTTTTCCTGCTTGAACTTGAATGCTGTAAATACATTCATGATTATTTTCATAGTTCAGTGGGTAATTCGGAGACAGCAGAATTCCTTCATTATTTGTTGCAGATGCTCCGCATTCAGCTGCAGATAAAACACAAAGTGAGAGAAGACATGTTAATAGGCAGTGCTGTGCTTCATAACTGCTTTTCCCAATGAAACTGTAAAACATAACTAAGCACATTAACATAATTACCAACCTGATCCCACTAAACTGCAGGTTTTAGAATTCTCAGCTGAAACACAATTGTCTCAGTCAAGGGGATGGTGAATTCCCTGAAGTGGCATAACAGGTAAGGCTTGGATGCTACTTGGCTACATTATACGCTTTTATTTTAGATTAATAAGAAGGAATATGTAGACTGAGGTTGATCACTTTGTGATTGATTCAGTATAAATGCATTATAAATGGCATTGAATGGTCTAATACAGAGTTATAGTGAGGGTTTTCTCACAAAAAGTCTGACCCTTGGATTGCTGCAGTTCTACAAATCCCATTCAATGGGACAAAAATTGACATGGTACCCTGTTTCCCACAACAAATGGGTTTCTAGATGGAGATTAAGAGGATTTCTCTTGGATTTCATCTCAAAATCCATACTGAAAATCCATCTTATAAACATACCCTAAGTATTTTCTTCACCTGGGGTTAATCATATTAAGTTTTTTGTTTTAACCTTGTCAAAGACAAGGGATAAATATTGGCTGGAATGCTGGCGATCAGTGGTGTGACCGAATCAGCGAGATAAATTCGTTAAAGGGGTTGTCGAACTTTTATTAAGTGATGGCTTATCCTCAGGATAGACCATCTCTAGCTGATCGGCAGGTGTCCAATGTCCCACACCCTGGACAATCAGCTGTTCAGCAACAACTCAACAACACTGACTTTAGTGGGAGCAGTACTGCATTACAGGCAGAATTAGACAGATAAGACAGGATCTACCATTCACAATAAGTTATTGTCAAAGCTTATCTATTCTTTCCCTGTACAATGTCCTCCGCACAGATCACAGAGCATGCCTAGAAAACTCTCCCATAGAAGTCAGTGAGGTCCCTCCTGACCATTGTGCCTGTTGACCATGGGGCTGCCGTAAAGCAATTTTCGTAATGCTGTTAAAAAAAGCTCAGGCAAGATGGTCGCCCGCATAATCATGATAAGAAAGTAGAATAAATAAATCTGCAATCAAAAAATAAAAATAGATTGCAATACAGGGACATGTGTTACTATCTTGTTTTAACTGGCTTAAAAAAATGAGGACACGTTTCTTTTAAACATATTTTTAAATAATTTTCTGTGAGGTTATTTTTCATTTTCTATGTTACTATCTATATTGAAAAAATCCTGCAGTTTTCTCACTGGTTTCTAAGCTTAATAACAGGTGCCACTTCTGGATCTGTACATATTAGGGCAGGTTCACATTGGCATTATTGAATTCCATTATAGGTTCCGTTATAACAGAGTTATAATGGAATATAATAGAATTCTAAGACAGAATGCAAAACGGAAGCCTTTAAGAGGCATTTCGTTTTACTCCGTCCTAATACATGTCTCTTAAAGGCTTCCGTTTTGCATTCCGTCCTAGAATTCCATTATATTCCGTTATAACTTTTTTAAAACTAAACCTATAACGGAATTCAATAACGCCAATGCGAACCCTTGTTGGCATTATTGCAAACCTTAGTTTTTAGCAGTCAACTCATTATCATTAGCAGGATTGAAATGGCAGATATCACCTCTATATATAGATATCACAGTCTCCACCATTCACAATAGGTGATATCACAGCTTTTGTCATGCCTCCTGACCTCTGCACGGCTCACAGAGCATGCCAAGAAAACTCTCCAAAGTCAATGACTCCCTTCCTAACTATTGTGTCTATAGCCCATGGGGCCTGTTGTAAAGTAGTCCTCTAAATACAACTCAGGCAAGATGGCTGTCCCCATAATTATGTTCAGAAAGCAGAATTAAATATAAAAAAAAAGAGTAGAAGAATGTAGCTATCTGGTTTTGACTGGCTGAAAAAGTATAGGTGACACAATCCCTTTAAGTGAATAGTTATGGTATTCTGTAATATATAATTCCAGCACTAGTGCTAGAGCAACCACAGTGCAGCTGATCTGCAGCATTGCTGGGTGTCAGACGCCTGCTGATCTGATACTGTTGATTAGAGATGAGTTTTGAAAAAAATAATTTGTCAACTTTGCCAAAGTTAGCCAAGAAATTTGATTTGTTCCGAATCACTATAAATCTGGTATACCCAGGCCACTCTGCCTTAGGGTATGGCCAAACAAAGCAGCAGTGCTGTGGGCATGAGTGCTTGTCATGTCACCACCTATTCTCAGCTCACAGGACAATGGCGGAGACCTTGCGGGATGAGGGTTTTATAGGGCTGTGACATCACAGGGGATGGCTCGCTGTGTGGAATTATGTGTGATCTTGCATTCCCGGGTTTCTTACTTTCACTTTGTTAGCACTTATTCAGACGACTGTATGAATGAGTCCGCATCTGTTCGCAATTTTGCGGAACGGGTGCAAACCCATTTATTTCCGCATCTGTAGTTCCGTTCCATGGCCCCACAAAAAAGATAGAGCATGTCCTATTCTTGACCTCCATGTGCAGTCTGAAAATTGAGGAGTGCACAGGGGCCGGTATCCGTGTTTTGCGTATTCGCAATTTGAGGACTGCAAAACACTGCGGTAATGTGAATATAACACGTGAAGCCACCATTTTAGGAAAAACTGATTGGTTACCATGAAGCGCAAGAAAATTCTGATTTATTGCGAATCGAAGTTAAATTTCGGACCAAATTCCGCTTTGAATGCTTTACTTTGCTCAACAGTATTGATGATCTATCTTAAGAATAGGTCAACAATAATTAAATTCTGGAAAAATAATAAATTTCCTCTAAAGAAAATCGCAAACAACAAATCAAATGGTGGTGAGTTTGACAAATGACAAACCCAGCTTTAGCAAGTTCTTAAATCTAATAAGTTAGAAGTCTCAGAGTTTTGAAAGTAACTTTTTGACATTTTGCTCAGTTGGGCAGTAGTGATTATTGGGAAGTGTTGATCAACCATAGGTACATAATGCCTCCAGCTCAGCTTCACCTGATGTCACAGCTTCTGCCGTTGTTTGAGGACATTAACTTTCTATTTCGGCTGCTCACATTTAGGATTAGAACTTTTCTCTGAGATGACTTGCCTGTGGGAGAGTTCCGTAAAGTAAGCTTTTAAAACAATTTCAAAGAGGGCTGTGATAGATGATAAAAACTGTGCATGCTCTGTAGAGAGTGGCCACTGTTTCCTTCAATTTGTCAGTAATCATGTGTAAGTGGAACCAGATTTAGGTTTTAATGCAGAAATGTGAAGTTTTAGAACACATTTTTTTTTACATGAAACCAATTAACCTAGTTGTCCCATGGCAACCATATATTTGCAATCCACAGGATAGGGGATAGGTATCTAGTTAGTGGGGTCCAACTGCTGGCGCTATCACAGATCACATGATATATATTTATATAAGTAGGGGGGCTCAGATAATATCAGGTGATAGCTTTCTATATTATAGCATATTACAGTGTATTATTGTGGCATGCTGGATTTACCAATTAACCAGCCTGTTTTAGAAGCAGTCAGTTAGGGTTTATTCACACAGGCGAACTTTGCAGCTTTTTTGTTTTTGCCCCAATCTTTGCAAAAATTTGGAAGAATATACCCTAAGAGCAGTTTCATATGCAGCAGGTTTGTAGCAGAAATTGCACTTCTATTCATGATATGGAGTCCATAAAAAACCAAAAACTGGCATATTACAACACATTTCCACCTGTTAGGTGATTTAACCCCTTAGTGACCACCAATAGACCTTTTTAGGGCGGTCAATATCACTACGGGGCCTTAGTCTGAGTGGTCGCCTTCATAACGGCCCGGTCTAAGGCTGGGAACACACTTCGCGTGTTCCCAGGGCGCGCCTATGACGCGCATATGACGCGCGCTTCAGCCGCCAAGTGGCTGTTTTATGGGAGCGCGCGTCATATGCGCGCTCCCATAATAGCCTATGGGTTGGATCGCGCGTGCTGCCGCGCGATAGTCACGGCAGCCGACACGACCGAGCAGGGCGTTTTACAGCACGTTCGTCCGCGCTGTAAAACGCCGACATGTGAACCATGCACATAGGGATGCATGGCTTTTCACATGTTGAGCGTTTTTCAGCGCGTATGAACGTGCTGAAAAGCGCTCAGGTGTGTTCCCAGGGTAAGTGCTGAGTGGGGGTTTGGCTCTCACATAAGTAGGAGCAGGGGTGCCAATTGGGGCTGTCTATATGCGAGTAATAAGAGCCCCCCCACCATCATGTGCCCGCAGCCAGAATGCCCCTTATCATGTGCCAGTAGCCCCCCATATCCTGTGCCAGTAGGCCCCCCTTATGTGCCAGTAGCCCCCTTATGCACCAGTAGCCTCCCGTTATCATGTGCCAGTAGTCCCTCCTTATGTGCCAGTAGCCCCCCTTATCATGTGCCAGTAGCCCCCACCCTATCATGTTCCAGTATTGTACAAAAAAACAAACAAAAAAAACAATTATACTTGCCTCCATGTCAGTGATGCGGTGTAGGCCACTTCCGGCCTGTGTCCCCCTGCACCGGCCTCTGATAGGCTGCCAGCCTAGTGCTGGCAGCCTATCAGAGGGACAGGGAGGGGACACCTCTCTCCCTCCTCTGCCACAGCACAGACATCTGTATCGCCGTCCTGAGGACGGCGATACAGATGACTATGGAGATGAGTGCAATTTAAGCGCTCATCTCATGCTTTGTCCTGCCGCCGGCCACCCCCACTTGTCACCATGGCCGCGGCAGGCAAGTCCGGCCCTGGTAGCCTGTAGCGTCTGTGAGCTGTGTCGGACACCGGGCGCCCCTGTTGCCATGGCGCCCTATGCGGCCGCACAGCTCGCACACCCCAAAGGCCGGCCCTGCCTCCATCTAGCAGTCCCTATGGAGAGCCTGGTTCATCACTGGAACTCTATAAAATGCCTTTGGCCTGCACGATTGAACTCTATAAAATGCCTTTGGCCTGCACGATTTATCATATGGCAAAGGAGAGCATTGGAGCATGACATGCTCCAATGCTCATATCACAGGGACTCCCTAGGTGAAAATGGGGCATGTCCGGGTTCAGCTCTGAACCCAGACAACTCCTTTAAGTGTAGATTGGAGACGTGACATGATGTGACTTTATTAATGAAGACTGTTTAAAAAGTTTCTACATTTTTATTTAGGAAGCTTTTACCTATCTGTTCTTGGTGCTTTAACACTGTCCTGTCAAATTTTTCATAGGCAAAGTAAAGACAAATATTTAAAGCTCCATATTAAAGGGACAGTACAGAACTAGAAAAACATGGCAGATTTTTTCTAAAACCATTGTTATAACTTTAGGTTCTGGTATTACAGCTCAAGTCTATTGAAGTAAACAGGTTGAGCTGCAATAACACACTCTGTAGATTCAAATGGGGTTATTTTGGGGGAAAAAAAATACTGCTATGTTTTCAAAACCTGAAAAACTCCTGTAAAGTTGGACTCCTTTGGAAATTACACTTAGTGACTACATAAGGAAATCTAATAGTCCCAATCTTATTGTATCAAATAGGGTCAATTTAAAATGGTTGTTTACTGGTTTTGGGCAAGCATGCTCGGAGAGTAGGAGAGTAGAAGGAAGAGATAGTGTAGGGAGTGAAATAGGAATATTTTAGCTTTTATACTTGCTAGAGAAAGTCCTTTTAAGGACTATTATGTGAGGCAGCAATATATATTTTTAGCGCAACCTGCACTAAATTGCTAAAACTTGTTAGAGATAAAAAAGTCCTTTTAAGGACTTGTATTTGGCAGCAATATATATTTTTAGAGCAACCTGCGCTAAATAGCTTGCAATTGTTTGGCCGCTGCAGACGGCGACATTATCTGTGCTACATCTCCTGTCTAACGTGTGCGCAGCCTAAAAATATCTGTGACATCCAGTGTACTTTTTCCGTGTCCGCTGCGGACAGTTACATTACCTACGCTACATCTCCTGTATAACGTTTGCGTATCCAAAATATCAGTGACATTCAGTCCAATTTTTTGCTGCTAGAGGCAGCGACATTACCTGCACTACATCTCCATTATAACGTTAGTGCATCTGAAATATCAGTGACATTTAGTGTGATTTTTTTGCTGGTGACAGCGACATTATCTGCTCTACATCTCCTGTGTAATGTGTGCGCAGGCTAAAAATATCTGTGACATCCAGTATACTTTTTCTGTAGATGGTGTCCGCTGCGGACAGTTACATTACCTGCACTACATCTCCCTTATAACATTTACGTATCCGAAATATCAGTTACATTCTTTGCTGCTGGTGACAGCGACATTACCTGCGATACATCTCCTACATACGTTTGCCCATCCTAAATATCAGTGACATTAATTCAGTGTAATTTTTTATTAGATAGGTGGTGACAGTGACATTACATATGCTATACCTCCTGTATAACGTTTCTGCATCCTAAATATCAGTAACATTCATTCACTGTAATATCTTATTAGCCGGTGGTGACAGCGACATTACTTGCGCTATACCTTCTGTATAACGTGTGCGCGTCCTAAATATCTGACATTGACTGTAATTTTTTCTTAGCCGCTATTGACAGCAGCGCCATTACCTGTGCTACATCTCCTGTAGAGTGTTGAGCTACGCAGCCAATAAACTTGCAGGTGAGTTCTGCCCTCACTGCAATGCCGTATTCATGTTGGTTACTGGCATTACAGTGATTGGCTGGCCGGAACGCGCCATCAGGTGCTATATAGCCCCCGATGACGTGTGTTTGGCTCAGTCTTAGTCAGGGAGAGCTGTGCTGAAGAAGGGACAGACAGTGTAGGGAGTGATATAGGAATATTTTTATTAGAAAAACTTTTCAGAGACCCAAAAGCCCTTTTAAGGACTATTGTGTGTGGCAGCAGCAATATATATTTTTAGAGCAACCTGCGCTAAATTGCTAAAACTTTACAGACCGAAAAATCCTTTTAAGGACTATTGTGTGTGGCAGCAGCAATATCTATTTTTAGCGCAAACTGCGCTAAATAGCTAAAACTTTACAGACCCAAAAGTCATTTTAAGGACTATTGTGTGTGGCAGCAATATCTATTTTTAGCGTATTCTGCACTAAATAGCATGCAAAAGTTAGGCTGCTGAAGACAGCGACATTAGTTGCACCACATCTCCAGTGTAAAGTGTGTGCATCCCAAAAAATATCTGTGACATCCAGTGTACTTTTTCCGTAGATGGTGTCTGCTGCGGACAGTGACAATAAGTGCGCCACATCTCGTGTGTAAAGTGGGGAGGATGTCTGGATGCCTCTTGGACTCCCAGGTTGCTGCTGGGAACAATGTTGTCCGAGTTGTACGCTAATTTTACAGACTAACCAAAATATGCACTCCCCCCAAAAAATCAATTTCACAGGAAAAATTGTTAGGAAACATTATTCCCTGTATATTCAATTGTATATAAAGTGCAAGTGCTGCCAAAAATCACAAGCAAGAGGCACTCCGAAACAGCCTGAATATCACATAAAAGAGGGCTTCATTCACATTGTGGTACAATTGTTCAGGTAGTAGGACTCCTACACTCATAAAGCCTATGCACTAAGTGAAGGGACAGCCAAAAATTACAAGGACCAGGCTCTCCAATACATCCTTTATTACACATAAAGGAGGGCATCATACACATCCTTAAAAAATTGTTGGTGGCCTGCTGGTGACCCTCAAAAACATTTGGAGCAAGGGCCTTCTGGTGACCCTCTAAAGCATTAGAAGTGAGGGCCTGCTGATGAGCATTGCAAAAAATGATGGGCGAGTGTGTGCTGCTGAGCTGACCCTGTAAAATATTGTACGTGAGGGCCTGCTGCTGAGCTGACCCTGTCAAATATTGCAGTTGAGGGCATGCAGGTGAGCTGACCCTTTAAAATATTGTAGTTGAGGGCCTGTAGGTGAGCTGACCCTCCAAAATTTTGTAGGTGAGGGCCTGCAGGTGAGCTGACCCTCTCAAATATTGTAGATAAGGGCATGAAGGTGAGCTGACTCTCTCAAATATTGTAGGTGAGTGCCTGTAGGTGAGCAGACCCTCTAAAATGTATTAGGTGAGGGCCTGCAGGTAAGCTGACCCTCTCAAATATTGTAGATGAGGGTCTGAAGGTGAACTGACTCTCACAAATATTGTAGGTGAGGGCCTGCAGGTGATCTGACCCTATAAAATATTGTAGGTGAGGGACTGCAGGTGAGCTGACCCTCCCTGAAGAGGGATAGTAGGAGATCTTGTGCACTGATTCCCAAACTCTTCAGCATCCACAGTCAGAAGAAGATGACATTGGGGAATGGCAATTAGTGTTTCATGAGGTGAATGATGCGGATGAGACACAGTTGTCAATAAGTGAGGGTCTTGTTAGGTCAACAACACAAGTCAGAAGGATGACCCGAGTAAGGTAGTGGAAGAGGGGGTGGTGGATGATGACATCACTGACCCAACCTGGGAAGGTGGCAAGCCAAGCGAGGACAGCAATACAGAGGGGGAGGGATCCACAGCACTGCAACAGGCTGGAAGAGGCTATGGGATGGAAAAAAGGAGAAGGCGGGCCACACCAAATAGGCCCGCGTACAGATGTCCTTAACCCAGGCCTTTGAACGTAAGCGCAAATACCCAGCCACCCACCTACAGGCCATAGAACTAAATGCACACCTTTAAAAAATTCTGGCCCTGGAAATGTTGCCATTTAGGCCTGAGGACACTGAGGCTTTGTGCAATTGTGTCTCGTAACAATACCCGTGCCCTGACCAACCCAGTTATTGGGAATGTCCACTTAACGACTGACACACGGACAAGTGGTTTTGGCCAGTGACGCTACATTTCCATGACAGCAAACTGGGTGAACCTTGTGGAGGCCGGTATCTAGTCATAACCTGGGATGGCACAGGTGCTACCAACGCCAAGGATTGCGGGCCCCAATTCCATTAGGATTTTCACCACCACCTACATTAGTTGCAGCAAACCCCCCTTCTCCTACTCCTACTCCACTTCCACCTCTGAATTCTCATCTTGTAGCACCAGTCAGCCATCAGTCAGTAGCTGGAAGCAGTGTAGCATGGCAGTATGGAAGCGGCAACAGGCCGTGCTGAAACTCATTTGCTTAGGTGACAAACAGCACACTGCCTCAGAGCTGTGGCAGGGTATAAGGGACCAGACTGATCTGTGGCTCTCGCCACTCATCCTACAACCAGGCATGGTTGGTTGTTGTGTCTGATTATGGCCATAACTTGTTGTCAGCTTTGGAGCTTGGCAAGCTCACACACATGGCAATCATACAGCATATATTTCCCATGCACAACAAACATCACAAACTTATACATTAATATAACTAAAAACATAACACACGAGAGTTGAGGTCAACCAATGGCATGGCCCGTTAATTAAATCATCAATAACCAAATAACAATAAAATATTTTACAACTATAAACCATAACAAAAACAATACCAACAATAATACAATCACAAACCATAATAATAATAAAACAGAATGTCATTTCAGATAAATTTATAGCTGACAACGCTGGCGGCAGAGTCCATAGTTCCTTGTGCAACCCAGTAGGGGAGATGAGGGGAACACACCGCAGTACCAACAGAGGCAGGACAACACTCTCCAAGGCCTAGAACAGTTTCATGACACCCCGCCAGCACCCTCACCCTGATGCGTGGCCTAGTGTCACAAGGAGGAAAAATTTTTGGAAGATGGGGAAGGAGTACATAGCAGACCGTGTCAGCGTCCTTAGTGATCCCTCTGTGCCTTACAACTATTGGGTGTCCAAGCTGGACACGTGGCACAAACTGCCACTCTACACCTCAGAGGTGCTGGCCTGCCCTGCCGCCAGTGTTTTGTCAGAGCTGGTATTTAGGGTTGTTGTGGGCATAATAACTGATAAGCGTATCCGTCTGTCAACTGAAAATGCTGACAGGTCGACTCTTATAAAAATAAACAAGGCCTGAATTGCCCATGACTTCTCTACTCTCCCTCCTCCTCCATCATATCAACAGGATTTTTATGATGCCTTCGCTCATAATGTTTTAGAGGGTCAGCTCACCTGCAGGCCCTCACAAATAATGCATTACAGGGTCAGCTCACCTAAAACCCCTCACATATAATGTTTGAGTGTCAGCTCATCTGCAGGCCCTCACAATTCATGTTTTTTAGGTTCATTTAACCTGCAGGCCCTCGCATATAATGTTTTAGAGGGTCAGATCCCCTGCAGGCCCTCACATATAATGTTTTACAGGGTCAGCTCACCTGCAGGCCCTCCCATATGTTTTAGAGTGTCAGCTCACCTGAAGGCCCTCACAAATAATGTTTCACATGTTTGAAGTTTGAAGGCACTCGCAAATGATGATGTAGAGGGTCAGCTGCCCTTAACGCACTTGCAAATGATGTTTTACAGGTTCAGCTCACCTGCAGGCCCTCAAATATAATGTTTTAAAGGGTCAGCTTACCTGCAGGCCCTCACATATAATGTTTTACAGGGTCAGCTGACCTGCAATCCCTCACATATAATGTTTTAGAGGGTCAGCTCATCTGCAGACCCTCACAGATAATGTTTTAGTGTCAGCTCACCTGCAGGCACTCACAAATAATGTTTCACAGGGTCAGCTGCCCTGAAGGCACTCGCAAATGATATTGTAGAGGGTCAGATGCTCTGAACGCACTTGAAAATGATGTTTTAGCGGGTCAGCTGACCTTAAGGTCCTTATAAATGATGTTTTAGAGGTTCAGCTGACCATAAGGCCCATCCAAATAATGTTTTTGAGGGTTAGCGCACCTGGAGGCCCTCAGCTATATTCTTTTATTCAGTTTCATCGCGCTCAGGGCCACGGATTCTACGTTCACCATCAGCAGCACAGCCATTTCCACGGCCCTTACTGGCCACGTTCTTAATATTTAAAAGTGTAGGTACCAATACATTAAAAAAGGTATTTGGGATGTGCACACATTACACAGATGTAGCCCTGATAATGTCACAGACTAGCATACACCGTCTATGGATAAAGTACAGTATATGTCATTGATATGTATTAAACGCACACACAGTACATATGGCACTAATTATTTAAATTTGCGCTACAGACATCGTTTTCTGATGTAGTACAGAATTTGTCACAGAAAGACACACAGTATGGACACTAAATTAGTCCCAGATTTTTTACATTTGCGCTACAGACACTGTTTTTGGATGCAGAACAGTATATGTCGCAGAAACCTGTCCCTTCTGAAGCACTGTCCCTGAGACTGCAGGAGGTAAATAAATTGCTGCTCTAAAACACACACACAAACAGTAGTCCTTAAAAGGACTTTTGGGTCTTGGAAAAGCTTTCTCAGAATAAAAACTGTGAAAATCACTCCCTACACTGTCTTTCCCTTCCTACGCTCTGTTCTCCCTGTTTATGTCTGAGGTGAACATGCGTCATCGTGTGTTATATAGCACCTGATGACGCGTTCTGGCCAGCCGATCACTGTAATGCCAGCAGCCAACATGGCTACTGAAATTACAGTGAAGGCAGTACTTACCTGCACTTTTATTGGCTGCTTAAAACCTGCTAAACGTGTGTGGCAAAGACTCGAGCATTGCGCTCTAGCACACGCGGTACTCAGTTGAGTACCTCCATGTTCCGAGCATAGCGATGCTCGAGCTGAACAGATATTCGGCCGAGCGTGCTCGCTCATCCCTACTGACAAATTTAGCACAGGTTGCGCTATAAAAATATATTGCTGCTGTCCCACACAATAGTCTTTGAAAGGACTTTTGTGTCTCTGAAACTTTTTTGCCAAAATAACTTCAATTACAATCCCTACACTGTCTGTCCCTTCCTGTTCTCAGCTCTCCCTAACACTGACCAATTTAGCACAGGTTGCGCTATAAAAATATATTGCTACTGCCACACACAATAGTCCTTAAAATTACTTTTGTGTCTCTGAAACGTTTTTGTGCCAAAATAACTTTAATTACACTCCCTACACTGTCTGTCCCTTCCGATGCACAGCTCTCTCTGACTAATACTGAGCCGAGCACGTGTCATCGGGTGCTTTATAGCACCCGATGATGCGTTCCAGCCATGCAATCACTGTAATGCCAGCAGCCAACATGGCTACTGGCATTACAGTGAATCAGTACTTACCTGCACCTTTATTGGCTGCTTGGAGGAGACTCGAGCATTGCGCTCGAGCACATATGGTATTTGGCCAACTACCGCCATGTGCCAGACATAGCGATGCTCGATCCAAACTGTTATTCGACCGACCATGCTCGCTCAACACTACTCCTAATGTTTTTGAGGGTCACCAGCAGGCCATCATTCATAATTTCAAGGGTGTGTATCATGCTCTCCTTTATTTGTATTAAAGGGTGTATTATAGTGCCTTTTCCTTTTAATTTGTGACAGCCCTTTCACTTAGTGCATAGGCTTTATGAGTGTAGGAGTCCCACTACATGAACAACTGTACCACAATGTTAATGAGGCCCTCCTTTATGTGATATACAGGTTGTGTTGGAGTGCTTGTTCCGTGTAATTTTGGGCAGCACTTGCACTTTATATTCAAGTAAATATACAGTAAAGAATGTTTCCTAACAATTTTTCCTCTAAAATTGATTTTATCTTCGGTTTTGTGCGTATTATTATCAGTCTGTAAAAGTGGCGTACTACTTGGACAACATCGCTCCCAGCAGCAACCTGGGAGTCCAAGATGTATCCAGACATCCTCCCCATGCTGTTCCCTTTTACTGTGAACCAGATACCCTCCCCTCTTCAGAGCAGGGGATTCCAGGTTTAATTCTCGAGTTCTCCCATCGACTTTCATTGTGCTCGGGGGCTCGGTAGAGCTCCAGAGCATCCCGAGGTGTTCTACTCGAGCACAAGAGCACCCGAGCACTTTGGTGTTTGACCAACACTATTGTTTACATTACAAAAACAGTTCTGAAATACCTCATTAGGCAGTCTAAAAGTGTGTTTCAGAACTTTCATCTATTGGCCACAGCTTAAAACATTTACATGGACCCTTTCTTGTTCCTGAGGACTTGTAAGATCTGAGTATTCCATAGCCAGACCATTGTTTCCAGTGAGTTATATATAACCTTTTTTGTCTGTGGTGGCACTGCAGGGTAAGTGAACACTTATTGATGACTTCTCCAACATATTCCTGTGGTCAGCATATTTTAATGGACCCTTCTATCAGAATGCAATTGCCCAAATAGTATAATCCCTTTAAGTGTCTACAATATTTAAGCAAAATTGCTAAAAAAAATGTATGCAACTAAAGTGAGAAAAAAACAACTGTATTCAATAAAATTCTCAATAGTGACTACACAGACAAGCAAATGAAAGCAGCTGACCACGTACCCACACACCTTGGCAGAGGTGCACTCCACACACGACGCCCACCACCAAGACATATGATCTCTGATACTCCTTCCAAGCGATATCCAGATGAGCAGGTAAATGTAATCAAATCACCTACTCCAAAATGATTTCCCTGTCGTATTCCATACTGTGGAATTCCTGGATCATCACAAGGTTCAAGACTGTATTCTGTAATGAGGTACATAAATAAAAGAAACTTAAAAAAAGAAAAGGTGCTTTATTTAACTATCACATTACACTGTATATAGATGTAATCTCCACCATGTATTTAATTGTAGAACAGTATTTATTTCTAACATAATAACTTAAATAATTTGTGATTTTTTTTTTACATTTTATGTCATTTATCAAAAGTTTTTCTTAAATTATGCAATCTAGTATACATATTCCCTCGTAGAACCCTCCTCGTCACCCACAGTGCTCCTCCTGAAGTAGAGAAGACGAGAAAAAAAAATTTCATGGCATTTGTGTTTTTTTGCTAATAAAATATTAAGTGTGTGGAAGCCCTAGGGTCCCTACATAGATGGCAGAAAATTTCTAGCACTAAAAATTATTTCCATTCCTCTGAATATGGTTGTTTTACCAGAAAGCACATGGATTTCTTCAAGTCATGTTGAGATGAATGGAATTTTCTGCCATGTTCGAAGGCACTTTTATGGTTGTAATTAATCCTAAAATTCCTACTTACTCCAAATATGCAAGCAACTTGATTATGAAAAACATTATAGCAGACAAGCTAATTAACTATGCTTTAGAATTGTGGTTACCCTGCAGTAAGGTTTGTTGGGTTGATAGCCCCTCACCTGGGAACTGTCATGCCCTGCTTTGGTGAGGTGTGGAGGTCTGTTAAGGTGGCAGCAGATGTGTAGTGTTTTCTGTTTACTTGGAGTGAGCTGTATCTGCCTCCCTTCAGGTGCACTGGGTGGGGTCATTTGTGTGAGTTTAAACCACGCACCTACCCAGTGTCCTTTGCGGGTTATAGCTTCTTTCTCACTCGGAGGAAAGGTGGATTGCTGTTTCTGCTCTGCTTCTAAGATAAGTGTGTTTTTGGTTTCCATTTGTGTTCTGTCTAGGCTGTTAGTTAGACACCTGCTTCCTCCAGGATTAGAGAAAGCAGGCTGCCTTTTTCCCCCCTTGTCCACTATCTCAGGGACTATAGGGTTAATTCAGTCTTAGGCACGGGGGCATGTTTATTCCCACCTTAGGGGTCTAAACGTGTGCACAGCAGTCTAGGGTCAGCTGATAGGATCTTGTCAGGAGGTGACCATTTTTCCCAGCTTTTGCCTAGATGCTTGTTTGTTGTTTCTTGTGTGTCTATTGTATCTTGTACCCTTCCTGGTGTGACATTATAATCCGCCCGCCATAATAATTCCTAGACTGCCAGTTCTCTGCTGCTAGGAAATGGAGTCAGTTGATGTGTGTAAATGGATCGTATGCAGGGGTTATGCCTGGAAGTTGCTGATCTGCGCAATTCAGTCTCAGGTTGTCAGAATGCTCTGGCATCAGGTGCTATTGGAGGAGGTCAAATGTATTGGGAGCCTAGAGTCTTCCTGATAGATTTTCAGGGGGTATGGATGACTATATCCATTTTAGAGAGTCATGCAGGCTGTACTTTTGGTTGTGGCCGTCTTCATAATTATTTCCTTGCTTAAAGGGGATGCTCAATCCTGGGCCTTTTCGCTGCCGACCGGTTCTCTGACACTTTGGCCGGTGGATGAATTTTTTAAGGCCTTGGGATTGATTTATGATGACCCAGATCGGTTCTCGATGGCGGAATCTAGATTGCGTAATTTGATTCAAGGAGAACATACTTCAGAGGCGTACTGCGATGAGTTTAGAAAATGGGCTACAGAGTCTGAGTGGAATGACCCCGCGCTGCATAGTCAGTTATGTCAGGGGTTATCAAAGAGATTGAAAGATGCCCTTGCTTTTCATGAGTATCTGGATACGTTGGAAAATTCTATGTCTTTGTCAGTGCGCTTAGATAGACGCATTAGAGAGAGGGGTAAGGCCCTTTCAGTGCGAGGGATTCCTTCTGACAGTGGTTTTGTCTCACCGGTTCCCCAGGTTAATGTGACATGTAATTCTGGGATGGAGGAGGAACCCATGCAGCTGGGTCAGGTGTCTTTTCGTTCCGGTAATAGGAACCTTAGGAGGTCGCATAAGTTATGTTTTTACTGTGGAGCAAATGGTCATTTTGTTTATGCTTGTCCTTTGCTGAAACCGCAAGTTGATGATAAAGAACCACAAAGAGGTTTTCATAAAAAAGAGAAAAAAAACATCCCTGACTCTTGGTAGTGTAGATGGGCTGCCGGAGCAAGCAGGAAGGCAATCTCCCTGCAATACCTGTTTTCTCCTTCCAGCTATGGTGGCGCTAGAATCAGGAAAATTTAAGTTTGAAGTGTTTATTGACTGTGGTGCTGGAGTAAACCATATTGATTTTCTGCTTCTTCAAAATCTGGGCCTAAGTACGTGCACTTTAGAGAGAGAGATTCCGGTGTTTGCAATTGATTCTTCCCCTCTTTCTCAGAAGAATCACAGTCATATTGTTCATGTTATTCGGTTATGGGTGGATGATTCACATGTTGAAATAATTTTGTGTTTTGTCATGAAAAACTTGCCTGCTCCTATGGTCCTTGGTTTGCAGTGGTTGATTAACCCCTTAAGGACCCATGGCGTATGGGTACGTCATAGGTCCGGTCCCCAAGGATTGCGCCAGCTCCTGCCCGCTGCAGGCGCCATCGCTGCGGGGGTCCAGCTGTTTCATGTAGCTGACCCCCGCGGCTAATGATCGCGGTCGGCAGCGATGCCGATCGCAATGATTTAACCCTGCAGATGCCGTGGTCAATCCTGACCACGGCATCTGCGCGTGCTAGAACCGAAAGTAACACTTTCCGCAGCGCTCCGGCTCCCCCAAGTGGTGATCGGGGGAATCGCAGCGCTGGATGTAATAGCCTTGAATTCAATGAATGATTCGAGGCTACTACTTACTATTTCCTATGCAGCCCTTGTTAGCAATAGGGCTTCATAGGAAAGTAGTAAAATCCTCATAAACTCCAATACAAGTATATTGGAGTTTATGATAGAAACAATCAGATGACTGATTTATATAGGTCCCTATGGGAACTATATAAAAGTGTAAACAAAAGTGTAAGGAGATAGGGAATTACTGGCCATAAAATTGTCCTTTGAGGAATGGCGTCACTGGTTGGAGGGGGCGTCTCATCCCGTTACTGTATATACTGATCATAAGAACTTTGCTTACTTGCAGTCCGCCATCGCCTAAATCCTAGACAGGCTAGATGGTCACTGTTCTTCACTAGATTCAATTTTGTAGTTACTTTTCGCCCGGGAATTAAAAACTTCAAGGCAGATGCTTTGTCTCGTAGTTTTCCTGGGGAAAGTGATTTGGAGGATCCTGCTCCGATTTTGGCTGATGGGGTAGTTGTAAAATAACAGAAAATAATGCACTATAAAATTAAATGCAAGAACAACATATGGACTAGGCCCTCACTCTTGATAAAAACTGATACACTTTGTCAATACATTTTGATCAAAATACATCTAAGCCCACCTACCGGCGACAAGGTGGTCTCAGTTCAGGCGTGTTCCTATGCTAACCTATTCATACTGTGGCGCATTTTTCAGGAGCACAGTCCCCGCACATATGGTGTGCTGCCCCTTGTAACCTCCATGTGCATCAGCAAACGGTGGGAGGAGAGACACACACACCTATATGTACCACCTTAATCGATTTGTTTGATTTGTCTTGAAGGAGTGGCACCTTCACGTGTGAATATGCTCCTACACTGGGAGTGATATTCAAGTGCACTTTTGCCCCACCTATCTAATAGGTGACCTTGATTCATCTGAAGGTGGTACATATAGGTGTGTGGTGTGTGTGTCTCTCCTCCCACCGGTTGATGATGCCCATGGAGGTTACAAGGGGCAGCACACCATTTGTGTGGGGACTGTGCTCCTGAAAAATGCGCCACAGCATGAAAAGGTTAGCATAGGAACCCGCCTGAACTGAGACCACCTTGTTGCCGGTAGGTAGGCTTAGATGTATTTTGTTCAAAATGTATTGACCAAGTGTCTCAGTTTTTATCAAGAGTGAGGGCCTAGTCCATATGTTATGTTTGCATCTAATTTTATAGTGCATTATTTTCTGTTATTTTGTAAATGCAGCCAAATACATCCACACATTTAATACCATATTGTGCAGGATGGTTTATATATAGTTTTTCTGTGATTTGTTTGATTTGTCTTGAAGGAGTGGCACCTTCATGTGTGAATACACTCCTACACTGGGAGTGATATTCAAGTGCACTTTTGCCCCACCTATCTAATAGGTGACCTTGATTAAGGTGGTACATATAGGTGTGTGTCTCTCCTCCTACCGGTTGCTGATGCACATGAAGGTTACAAGGGGCAGCACACCATATGTGCGGGGACTGTGCTCCTGAAAATTGCGCCACAGCATGAATAGGTTAGCAAAGGAACCCGCCTGAACTGAGACCACCTTGTCGCCGGTAGGTGGGCTTAGATGTATTTTGATCAAAATGTATTAACCAAGTGTCTCAGTTTTTATCAAGAGTGAGGGCCTAGTCCATATGTTATGCTTGCATCTAATTTTATAGTGCATTATTTTCTGTTATTTTGTAAATGCAGCCATATACATCCACACATTTAATACCATATCGTGCAGGATGTTTTACATATAGTTTTTCTGTGATTTGTTTGATGGGGTGGTTGTCTCCGCTCTGTACCCCGAGTTGGAGATGAAGGTGTTGGAAGCCTAGGAGGTGGCTCCTGATTCTCTTCCCCAAGGGAGGTTGTCTGTTCCTTCTAGACTGCGATACAAAGTATTCAGGGAACATCACAATACCGTCTTTACTGGACACCCTGGTGGCAAGTCCACCTTTGATCTTATTTATCGGAGGTTCTGGTGGCCCGGGTTACGTAAGAGTATTTATGATTACGTGGCAGCTTGTGAGACCTGTGCACGGTCAAAGGTTGCTCACACTGGACACTTCTGGTTCTCTTTTTCCTTTGTCTATCCCTTATCATCCTTGGACGCACTTGTCTCTGGATTTTATTACTGATCTGACAACTTCTTCCTGGAGAACGATGATTTTGGTGCTTGTGGACCGTTTTAGCAAGATGGCTCACTTTGTATCGTTAGCTAGTCTGCCCAATGCTAAAACTCTTGCTCAGTTTTTGTTGATAACATCGTGAAATTACATGGTATTCCCTCAGATGTGGTTTCTGATAGGGGTACTCAGTTTGTTTCCAGGTTTTGGAGGGCGTTCTGCTCTCGTCTTGGCATTAAACTTTCGTTCTCTTCGGCTTTTCATCTGCAGTCGAATGGGCAGACATAGCGTACTAACCAAAACCTGGAGACCTACTTGAGGTGTTTTGTGGCTGAGAACCAGGAGGACTAGTCCTCATTCCTATCTCTAGCAGAGTTTGCCTTAAATAACCGTAAGCAGGAGTCCACGGGTAAGTCGCCATTTTTTGGCCCATATGGTTTTTATCCTCAGTTTGGTATGCCTTGTCTTCTATCTGGCAGGGGATCCAGGGCAATTTGGAGAAGATGGGTAAGAGGTATAAGCGAATGGCTGACAAGAGACATGTGACTGGTCCGGACCTGTGTGTGTGTGATCTGGTGTGGTTAGCTACTAAAAATATTAAACTAAGAGTACCATCTTGGAAACTGGGTCCAAGAATTATGGGACCTTAAAAATTATCTGTGGTTGTCAATCCAGTAGAGTTTCGTTTGGATCTTCCACAGACCTGGAAGATCCAGGATGTGTTCCATAGGTCTTTAATTAAGAAATATGTGAGACCAGTGGAACCATCGCCATTGCCTCCTCCCCCTGTTCTGGTTGATGGTAACTTTGAGTTCGAGATCTCTAGGGTTCTTGACTCTCGTGTTCTTCGGGGTTCCCTTCAGTACTTATACTTACTATAAAGTTGGTCCTGGGTGTCCGGAGGTCACCCGTAGAAGGGGGGGGGTACTGTCATGCCCTGCTCTGGTGAGGTGCCGAGGTCTATCAAGTTGGAAGAACGTGTGTAGTGTTTTCTGTTTACTTAGAGTGAGCTGTACCTGCGTCCCTTCAGGTGCACTGGGTGGGGTCATTTGTAGGAGTTTAAATCACGCACCTACCCAGTGTCGTTTGCGGGTTATAGCTTCTTTCTCACTCAGAGGAAAGGTAGATTGCTGTTTCTGCTCTGCTTCTAAGATAAGTGTGTTTTTGGTTTCCATTTGTGTTCTGTCTAGGCTGTTAGTTAGACACCTGCTTCCTCCAGTATTAGAGGAAGCAGGCTGCCTTTTTTCCCCCTTGTCCACTATCTCAGGGACTATAGGGTTAATTCAGTCTAAGGCACGGGGGCATGTTTATTCCCACCTTAGGGGTCTAAACGTGTGCACAGCAGTCTAGGGTCAGCTGATAGGATCTTGTCAGGAGGTGACCATTATCCCCAGCTTTTGCCTAGACGCTTGTTTGTTGTTTCTTGTGTGTCTATTGTATCTTGTACCCTTCCTGGCGTGACAGGAACAACAAGGAAAATAACTAGACAGGCCCCTTCCCTTAATCCTCATATTCCTTGGAGCCTTATCAGTTTTCAACCACTTCAGAATCATTGGATTTTATAATGTGATTTTTTATGCTTGGACATGGCTACTAAGTCAAACTTTTATGCCTCGTTCTCACGTCATTGTTTTGGTCAGTGATTTCCATCAGTGATTTTGAGCCAAAACCAGGTGCAGCTCTAAACACAGAACAGGAGCAGATCTTTCCTTTATTCCATTTGTCTGTGGAGACTCCAATCCTGGATTGGCTCACAATCCCTGATGGAAATCACCGACCAAAACACTGATGTGTTAATAAGGCATTATATGCATGTAAAAACATAGCCTTTTCTGACACTTTAGATAGATAGATAGATAGATAGATAGATAGATAGATAGACAGATAGATAATATAGATAAGCAAATTTTTCAAAGTTTGTTTCATTCCTATTTGTCCAAACCTTAAAACGAAATTTAATTTGGATACAAATCAAATCTACCTGAATCAGAGAAAGTCAGAGAGTCACCTCCATGAGGAGTCTTATAGGCTAGACAAACCTCCATTGAATATGCAAATTAGCTTTCTTTCCAAAAACAACTGATTCTTATGTATCAAGCCAATGCATCAAGGCTTCACCTTTTAGGCAGTCTTTGAAAATCTGCAATAAACTATTATTTACACTGTGGAATGCTTATTCCGCAGTGGAATGCAGAGCTAGGATTGACAATTTTTAGCCCCTTCAGATAAAACAGGGAAAGTCTTTATATGGTTGCCAGGGAATTCCCCGTTGAAAATTGTCCCTGTGCTGTCTTCCAATGTGGAATTAACATTCCACAGAGTAAATTGTGCTTTGTTAATGCTTTTTACAGATTTTCTAAAGCTAAATGTCTCCATTGATTTCAACTACTTGAATGTTCCTATACAGAAATCCACCCTTAGCTTTCTTCTCCTTTAGAAAGGAAAGATAATTTACATATCTTTTACCGAGAAACCTAGAGGAGTGTTGCCGGGCCTATAAGACTCCTCACACCTACCATGTGCTCAGGTGCTCTCAATAAGGGGAAATAGTACCCCCTGAATCCCAATCAAAGCCTCTCACCTGGATAAGCCAGTTTTCATTGCTCTGCACTGATTGGGGACAATCTAAGATATGTTTAAAAGCCTGTTTAAACCTTTAAGGCAGGCATGTCCAAACTGCGGCCCTCCAGCTGTTGCAAAACTACATCTCCCAGCATGCCTAGATAGCCTACAGATATTAGGGCATGCTGGGAGTTGTAGTTTTGCAACAGCTGGAGGGCCGCAGTTTGGACATGCCTGCCTTAAGGAAATCCATTCTTTAACATGTGCACTATGCATCCTGAATTTCTGGTGTTCCAAACAGCAGCCACCCGGAGCTAATGTCTGTGATCGGCGATAATGCTGATCACAAATATTTAACCCCTCAGATGCCAAGGTCATTTGTGACCAGGGGAACTGTTCATTTATTGTGGTAGATTCGGTCCCTCTGAAGGATCCAAGGCTACCACAGTAACAGTTCTTCTGGAGCTCTGCCTGTGGCCCAAAGGCTCCAATGGCAACTCATTAAAGTCTATTCGACAATAGTTCTATCAACTATGTTTACATCCCCAAGTGAAAATGAAAAGTAAAAAAAAAAAAAATGTAATATAAAAAATACAATTTCCCCATAATAAAAATAAATAAACAAAAATAAATAAACATTATTGGCATTGTCACATCCAAAATATTAAAATATTAATGTATTTATCCATCACGATGAGTTCAGTAAAGGAAAAAAAAAGGAAAAATCAAAATGACTGATTCGTCTTTTTTTGTCTCTTCAACTCCCCCCAAAAATTGAATGAAAAGTTCTACACACCCCAAAATGGTAATATTAAAATCTACACATAGCCCCACAAAAAATGAGCCCTCAAACAGCTGTTTCAGAGATGTAACATTAATGAGGTAAAAGTTATGGGGATTAGAATATGGCAATGTAAAGAAAAAAGCTATTATTTTCTAAGTTTTTATTTTTTTAATTTTTAAAACACAAGAAAAACTAGATAAATGTGGTATAATTGTGATCATACTGATCCAGAGAATTAATATAATAGGTACGTTTTACTGCATAGAGAATGTTGTAAAAACAAACCCCTACGAACTATAGAGGAATTGCTTTTATTCAGCTTTCCACTACATTGTATGCAATATAAAATGTTGTCACAACTTGTCTCACAAAAAAGAAAGCATCGTTTATGTGAACAGAAAATTGAAAAAAATATGACTCTGAGAAGGCAGGAAGTGAGGGAGAGGATATTCGTAACATTTGCTAAACTACTGACTAAACTATATAATAAATAGTAAAAGTACAATAAATGCCTCATATACACATACTTTACAAAATATTTCATTATTCTTTTAGAACATTATGAAATATGGCCATCAAATGCTGCATTAAGGTCTTATCCTTACCGGAAAAGGTAATGTTGAATCCTTCATATGATATTGAAAAATCTGAAATAAAACGTAACTGAGCTCTGAAATTTCCATAGAGACCAGCGTTAATTGCTGTAGGGAGCTCGGAACCAGTGAGTCGTGCTAGTGGTTGAGTAAAACTGCCGTTTTCAGTGATTAGTAAGTAGTCGTGAAGATCTTCCAGATGAAAGGTGTGAAAGGTGAACTGTACTCCTGAAAAAGGAAATTAGATTTAGAGATGATGATCAAACTTCAGTCAAATATTTCTGAATAATATAATAGTATATTTTGAATAGACATATTGATTTATACACAGAATCTAGGAACTGAGAAATAAGTGACTGTTTTTTCAAAGAGTAAATGTTATGCCATTCCCCCCCCCCCCATAAATGAATATGCAAATATAAGAACACTTTTAATTATTGATGAGTGAATTACTTGAAATTTGATTTGTATCTCATTTGGCCGAGTCAGTCTCATGATTCTATTAAGGTTCGAATAGATCGGACCTGATTCAAAAGTGCTTTAATTATCCTGAAAAGTTACGGATGACATTCTGGGATCTTCAGCCAATATTAGTAGTCTTAAAGTGACAGTGACATATCTGCTATGGGTAAGTACATACATGGTAAAATATATGGCTATGGCAGTCTTTTTTTAAAACAAACAGCACTACAGGATTTTATGCCATGGTCTGAAAAATGTTTGCCTTACACAAACAGATCACCCTAATTCTTCTTCATCATCTTTCCTGTATTCTGATCTAAATAATGGGTAATACTCTTTTGAGAAACTCACTCAAATCGAATCATCAAAAAAATTCAGATTCAGAAGTAGCCCACATTCTTTTGGAAAATAGGGGTTGAATTTGATTAATTTGTAATGGATTTGCTTATCTCTGTTTGTAATATATTTTATCAGAGAAAGATGCTTTGTTCTTCTCTTATCAGACTTTTCTCCCGCTCCCCCTTTACTCATTTTCAATTTACTACTCAAGTTTACGGATGTAGTAGGGTTAACACTCATGCTTTATGAGACGTGCTATCTAAACTAAATGCAACTAAACATGTTAAGCAATTGATTTTCAGTGGCTTTTGTTTCAACATAATGCGATGAGTTAAGAAATTTGAGTTAAGGGTTTGAGTGTTACCCCTGCTACATCTGTATCTTCAGGAAGATGGGGTACCTACTCACTGAAGGATTACATTACATAGTAGTCTGTGGAAAGAGAAGGAGGATCAGAGAATTTCTGGGTGAAAGTTGAGGCTTCAGAATCAAATAGTAGTTTTCCACTGAGTCATAGTGTCAAGCTACAAAGTTTTTAAACTGCAAACGTTGTCTCGGAACTGATTCGTATTATAACTTGAGGGGAAATTTTACAATGGCGTAGCATCTCATTGAAAAAATATAGGGGTTATCCTGGCACATCAAGACCCTTACACAAATCTCACTGGGCGTCAGATAGCTGTTTTGGCAACTGGCCATCTCATCATTCAGTTGTGTCTTTCCATACATTATGTCAGATTCGGTAAGAAATTATGTCTGGAAAATAATTTTTAATTTGCACTGTATGATCAATAATTCTCTAATACAATTAAATCTTTCAAAGATCATCTCTTTTGAGAAGACAATTTGTGATGTAGGTTTATCTGTAACCTTTCAAGTCCTCTATATTCTAGTATAATGGCCCGTTTGCCTGATAGGCCTTTGGGGAAGGAGTAACAATTTATAGTTAAAAAGGCAAGGTTCTGTCTATATTTTTTCTCAATAACAATTGCCTGCATATATAAGAGCATTAGGAGTGGTGAGTAAATGAAATTATTATCAACAGCTTTCATACTGAACTTCATGGGCTGAGGGTGGTGGGTTGCATTCTCAAACCACTGATTTAGACAGCAAATACGTTTGCAGCACCCCTGAAAGGAGCAACCCTGTTAATTTTTTTTTTTTACCACAATCTAGGATGATTGCCCAAAAAGAGATTTCACTATTTAGAAATGGAAGCAGCTGAAGTAATTTTGAGGGAAATGATTGGGAAACACATTATTCTATGGAGGATAAAACCACTTAGTCATAATGGTGGGGGTGTAGATGAGGTTCAACAAAAGTAAGAGGATCTGAATAAAAGGGAAAGAAAAGGGTAGTCTGAAGATGAGGATCATGGAAACAATTGGTCTTGGAAATTTTTGTTTTAGAGATATTGCTAGACATATTTTTATCATATCTGCTGGATAACACAGTACAAATATATATTTTCCTTTAGCAACGGGGGGCAAGGAGAAAATTCATATTAACTGCAATTGTTTCTTACATAAAAATCAAGTTTTAGCTTTAAGAGTTAGACATCTTATTACTGCAGCTTGATGAAGATGTTTCTTTAGTGTTTACATAACAGCTGCAACTTCTACCCATTTCCTGATGCTCCTCAATGAGCTCTGGTGGAATTAAACTTTGCCCTCTTTAGTGCTCATCACCTGCAATAAGCAATGATTTGTGACGAGGCTCATCAACAGATGGCACCTGGAAACAGCTTCAAGCAAAACAAAAGTAAAAGCTAAAGATCTGAGCAGTTAATAGGTTAAAATTCTGAAGGGAAAATTGCTAAATAAAACGAGTATGTGAAAATTATCCTTCCTGCTGAGGCATTCATAAGAGAAAAAGAGCCATGTCTGGGAACTGAGCCAAGGTCATGAGCTTGGACAAATTTTTGTATCTGTGTTTGGTGGGGCTATGATGGTTCTAAAAAGCTAGGGTGGACAGTATAGAAATGTATATGTCAGCAAGGTCAAATATCTGGCAAGAATGGCGCCATGAAGAATTATTTATTTGGCAAATGCAGTCTATAAAAAAAAAAAAAAGCAGAAATTAGTGGATGGTTAAGTGTAATGCTTTAGACATGAAAAGAAAGTACATCTAATGCAAATACTGATGATCTTCTGTTCCATTATGACTAGTTATTTCCTGTGCCTATCAGCCGTAGCCTGAATGTTAGCCATTTATTACATGGTTCCTCTTGTTATTACATAGTTCGGTGTTTCAAAACTTGGGCCCCAAAAATTTATCTAGTTAATAAGAGATAAAAGTATTGAGACTTGAGACATAAAATAACCTATTAATCATCTATAACCAGCAAACATCCAAGACATATGTTGACTTCTGTTGTAATTGTTATTATAGTTATTTTAAAAAAGGTGCCAAATTCTAAATAAAAAGACAAGAATCACACATCCACATGCCAAGCATTGATCTATTGCTGCTAAGCATAATGTACAAACATGAACAAGAGGCTTTTTGTATACTCTTTGATCAGAATGCAGCACCACATCAGGATAGCCTTTTCAGGTGGGTCACTGCACAAATTTGTGGAACACAACATGGTGACAACCAATGCTTCAACACAGCACCAGCATCTGGCAAGACCCAGGAGCCCAACAGCAACCTGCTGCAAGGCTAATTCGCACAGCACCAGGGCAATAACTTATTCACCATGTGAATAGATCTCAACAGCCCACCTTTCCATATGATCTCAGAAAACAGACTGATACCAAGGAGCCCTTGTGCAGTCTCCTGCTAATTAAAACACCTTTGTCAAATAGGTGGAGTGCTGATATCACAGAAAATGGAGGGGGCAAATGCAAGATGCCAAACAAGAGAGAAAATACGTGGATCACACACAAGAACATGAACACAAGGCCCTTTTGTATACATTTTGATCAAAATGATTTAGCCCGCTCACCACATCATGGTGGCCTCTTTTTAGTTGGTTCCTACCCATATACATTTTAATCAAGACATAGAGAAATCACCTCATGTTCATCTTTGTAAATTATACTCAGTAGCAACAGGTCAATGAATAACATGGGGGTGTGCAATTAATGTATTTTTTGCAGCATACATGACTTTTCTGTAACTGCTTTTGCTAAAGCCACAAGGTCACTGACCCAAAGTCCCCCTATGACTACAAATACTCTTGTGTCGATAGAAAAGCTTGAACCAGAGGGGATTTATAGCCATACAACAGATATAATAAACTCAATTATCCCTGTCTAAGCCAAAGTGCATTATTTGCCTCAAATTAATATATTATCTAAAATGTATGACATAAGCTGCATGCTTACCAATAAAGAACTAGTGTACAAAATGTTGCCATATGTAATATCTAGTATAAAAAGTCTTAACTGAGATTTTCTATTGCTTTTGGACATTGATGATACATTTTCTACACAAACAATATCCATGGAGAGACGGAAAACTAGAACTTTTCTTTCAACGTAGAAGAAATAACAAGTAAAACTAACAACAACTAACGTTCCACACAATGTAGAGCTATTTCAGGAAAAAACTGTTAGCACTGTCTATCAACAACACAGGAATGATATAGAGATAATGTAGAGAGGAAACGGTGTAGTTCCAATTAAGTCTTCTTTTAATGTAACAGCTTTCACACCATGAGTGCTCCTAATCAATGCAGTGCCATCAACTGCCTTGTTCTTCATGCAGCTACCTAATGCACTGTGCAATTCTCTTAATAGAGATAAAGCAACTATACTAAGAAGAAAGTATGCAAAGTATGATACTTAGTAGCAAAGATAGGAAACTCTTATTCCCTCTTATTTTCTTAATCGTGATGACTATAACAGTAACTTTGGTCTTAAATGTATGGTAGCTAACAAAATTAATGCACTGTAAAAACCACTACATTACAATATTTAACGTTTAACGCTATTGCAGCAGGCAATTCTCTTCCACCACTCCTTAGTCCAATTCCATTCATTTTTGATGTATTAAACATGAGTAAACCAGTTCGGACCAAACCAAGTTTTCAGGTTTGTTTCGGATGAATCCACTAAAACGGCGTGTTGTGGTAAAAAAAAGCACTAGGGAGGAAGAAGAGGGTGTCTCACGTGACCCTGAGAGAAAGTGGTGGTCTTTCCCTGAATAACTAACTACCAGACTTACAGACAGACTGTATGAGCCAATCCAGCAGGCAGGAAAGTACTCTAGCAGAATAAGCAGAATGTTATTCTGTTTAGGTCTTACAGTAGCTTCAGAAAAGCGATCTGAGGGAGTCAGGGAGAGTGAAAAATCAATCAGGGTCAGTCAGAAATCAATCAAGATTGTATTCTATTGTCATGGAGAGTGAAAGGAAAGGTTAGTATTATATAGAAGATGAAGAATTGCGTGTGTAGAATAGAGGGAAGCTGTCAGGGAGTAAGAAGGGAGGAGCTGTGCTTGCCTGTGCATCCTAGCACAACTATAGCTGCTGCAACCCTCCAAAGCAGCTACCTGCAAGGAAATCAAGGAAATACTTAAATTTTTTCCCTGATTTTCACAGAATCCTTTATTTATTTTTATTTATTTTTATTTATTTGGTGTGGGGGGGGGGTGAAGGATGTAATAAGCAAAAACTGTACAAACTCATGTCCTACCATCTTTCTAGCATAGCACATGTCTTTCTAGCATAGCACATGCATATTTCAGTACCACAAGAAAAATATATATGCACTGCACTGTTGCAGTTATTTCTGGTGAAGGCGTATAGGGGCGTATTTCAGTACTACAAGAAAAATATGTTCTCAGTTTACTGTTGCAGTTATATCTGGTAAAGACTTTACTGGCATATTGCAGTATAAAAAGAAATATACATTCGCCATTTGCTGGTGCACCTATATGTAGAAAAACCTTACTGACTTATATCAGTAGAAAAATTAAAATATATTCAGCGTTCACTCTTGCAGTTATATTTGGTAAAGCCTTTAGTGTCGTATTTCTGTAGAAAAATAAATATATATTTAGCGTTCAGCGCTGCATTTATATGTGGTAAAGTCCTTTTTGCGGTAGGGACCAAATTATGTTGCGGTGAAATTTTTTTGTTACATTTCACATACTGCGTGCTTACATGATGACATCCATAAAAGTGGCGCACCAATACAGGTGAATTCACTATTCCCTAACCATTCACAAAAATATGAACTAATTCACACCAGCCCGCATATATCTGCAGTATTGCTTACTGAACACTATGGGGACTTTTCTGTCGCACAGAAACCGCAAGGGGACTGCGTCTCGCTCTTCCAGCTCTGTTGAAAAGCCTTTAGTGGCGTATATACGTGGAAAAAGAAAAATATACTCGGCATTCACTGTTCCAGTTATATGTGGTAAAGCCTTTAGTGGCGTATATCAGTAGAAAAAGAAAGATATTCAGCGTTCAGCGCTGCAGTTGTATGTGGTAAAATCTTTTGTGACTTATTTCGGTGGAAAAAAAAATTTTATTCAGCGCTGCAGTTATATGTGGTAAATTCTTTTGCGACTTATTTCGGTGGAAAAAAAATTGTAGACTGCACTGCAGTTCTATGTGCTAAATTCTTTTGTGACTTATTTTGGTGGGAAAAAAATTGTATTCAGTTTTCAGCGCTGCAGTTATATGCAGTAAGGTCTCTATGATAAATCTTCAGCATGGGGGCCCTTGTGTGGCTTCTACACACAATCAAAAAAATCCTTCAGCGGAGGGAATAGATGCCGGAGGACTGGGACCCTCAATGACCTTCCCAGGAGTTTGTATTTAGCGATGCTGTTATATGTGGTAAAATATTTAGTCATTTATTTGGTGGAAAAAAATATAGTATTGAGCGTTAAGCACTGCACTTATATACGGTAAAATCTTTTTTGAATTATTTTGTTGAAAAAAAAATCTTGTAATCTGCGTTAAGCACTGCACTTATATGCAGTAAAATCTTTTGTGAATTATTTCACTGGAAATACAAATTTCCACCTCCTCCATTAACTTCCTCATCTCTTCATTCTCATCGGACACACAAACTTTACACACATCCTTCACCCCCAAGCTATATAAATAAGTGGTGCAAGCACCACCTAGGGGCAAATAAAGGTAAATGATACTGCAAGCCTGTAAAAGGGAATTATAGCATGATACCTCAATACATTTGATATGACATTTAGCAAGAGTTTAAAGTGCCCACATATAGCACATAGTGGGACACTGCATCAAATATTGAATCAGGCATCGATCAGCCAGGATTTCCACACCCCAATGCCTGATGCATCAGACTAGATCATCCATGGTGCCACACCAATAATTTGACAAAAGAGACCTGTTACTTCTGGCTACTTGCCTCAGCTACTATTCTGATGCTGTTACCCGCCTGATGCCACACATCTGATGCCAAGTGCTCCTTCTTTCCCCCACCAACTTCAGCAGGTACTGGTATTGCCACCCACCTCCACAGTATGTCACCTTGCCACTCTGTGGCCTACTCATGCTGCCGCCACCTCCAGACTCTGTCATTGTGCCACTCTGTGGCCTCCTCCCGATATGGCTGCTGCTGCCATCTCCAGACTCTGTCATTGTGCCGCTCTGTGGTCTCCTCTTGCTGCTGCCATCTCCAGACTCTGTCATTGTGCCGCTCTGTGGTCTCCTCATGCTGCTTCCAGCTCCAGACTCTTTCATTGTGCCACTCTGTGGTCTCCTCCTGATACTGCTGCTGCTGCCACCTCCAGACTCTGTCATTGTGCCGCTTTGTGGTCTCCTTATGCTGCTGCGACCTCCAGACTCTGTCATTGTGCCGCTCTGTGGTCTCCTCATGCTGCTGCAACTTCCAGACTGTCATTGTGCCGCTCTGTGGTCTCCTCATGCTGCCGCCACCTCCAGACTCTGTTATTGTGCCACTCTGTGGCCTACTCATGCTGCTGCGACCTTCAGACTCCGTCATTGTGCCGCTCTTTGGTCTCCTCATGCTGCCGCCACCTTCTGATTCGGTCAGTGTGCCACTCGGTTGCCTCCTCATACTGCCGCCACCTCAAGACTCTGTCATTATGCCCCTCAGTGGCCTTCTCCTAATGCTGCTTCTGCCACCACCTACAGACTCTGTCATTATGCCACTCGGTGGCCTCCTCATATTGCTTCCACCTCCAGACCCTGTCATTGGGCAACTCTGAGGTCTCCTCATGTTGCTTTCACCTCACCACTATGTCATAGATCCACTCTATGGACTTTTCATGCTGTTACCAACCTCCCCACTTCATGACTAGTCCACTATTTTGGCTTTTGGACTGGCTGAAATCATCATGTATTTCACACCTCTTTATGATCTGTCAGAAAGAATGAGATGCAGAATGGCTCCTGTCTGCACAGCAGCTTGAAGGCCTGGATGGTCCCATCAGAATTGGCTTATGATTTGGTAGCCAAAAGCAGGAGTGGGTAGAAAACACAGAAGACATGAAAATATTCCATTCACGTGTCATCTCTGTTTTAGATCCACTCCTGTTTTTTTTTTGCCTTTAGCAATACTGATAGATTATTGAGCAAATGCTGACCGAGTGAAGGCATATGCACAGACAGGATCCGTTTTTTCTGGGTCATTGTTCTGACGGATCAGGGAATGGGGAAAATTAATCAGTGATGTCAAAACATACTTAATACTGACACCCTCTCAACTCTGTCTGGGGAGCTCAACTTGTATAAGTGTTTAATAGAACAGGTTCTGTAGACTTCTATGTGGAATCAGCTGACAAGGGTGTAAAAGGAGTGCGCTTCTTCTTGACGCTAACATCAACCTGTAAGGCTGAGTGGATACTTCAGTTATTTGGTCAGTATTGGCCCCGTGACTGCTCAAATAAGTGAAGTATACAGTGATAATAAGATTGACGCCTGTCATCTGCATGTCATACGGACTCACAGTATTATTTCAAAGCAGACTCCCTATGCATGTTACTGCAAGGCACAGTGTTCTACACCACTATAAAGCCTCTCAGCAGCCAGGAAATAGCCATTTTTTAACGTAATTCACTGCAAATATATTCAGATCAAATACAATTTTTCCCAAAATTCTCTTATCTCTAGCTACCACCATCAATGCAAAGCATCTGCCACCACTATCACTAATACTACTACTACTACTACTACTACTATTGCTACTACATAGATATCCTTGTATTTTCCATGCTATTCTGCTCCTATCCTACTATTGTGGCCACTAGTGTGGGGCGTGAATATTGGAATCACGAAAATTAATCGCAAATATCGGCAGTTCGAGAATTCATAATTATTTAGAATAAAGTGATATTTATTTGTAATTTCTAGAATTCTAGATTTTTTTTCATCAGTAATCTCCCTTCTTGCTTATGGGCCAATGAGAAGGCTGCAATGGCTTTGTCTGAGCTTAGCAACATCCCTAGCAACCAATAGGAAAGTTGCCTACCCCTTGCTATATAAGAACCTCCCCAGCAGCCATTTTCTACAGTTTTTTAAAGTTCTAATATAGATAGCAGTGTCATTGCTGTGCTCTGTGCTTTCCACATAATATTAGATAGATAGTTAGATAACTTATATATAGTGATGTCGCGAGCGGCGAACGTGAACTTCCGCAAATGTTCGCGAACGGGCGAACCGCCATAGACTTTAATAGGCAGGCGAATTTTAAAACCCACAGGGACTCTTTCTGGCCACGATAGTGATGGAAAAGTTATTTCAAGGGGACTAACACCTGGACTGTGGCATGCCAGAGGGGGATCCATGGCAAAACTCCCATGGAAAATTACATAGTTGACGCAGAGTTGGGTTTTAATCCATAAAAGGCATAAATCACCTAACAATCCTAAATTTTTTTGAACAACGTGGTTTAAAACATCCAGTGTGTGTATACGATCAGGTATGATGTTGTATCGATCAGGTAGTGTAAGGGTTATTTGCACAACCGCAAACTCCCCATTTGCACAAGGTTGGATACCAAGCTAGCCATGTCCCGGTGATGTCATTGAAGGTTTCTTCCTCCACCCAGCCACGTACAACACCAAGGGTCCCCGAAAGGTGAATTGAATAGATTTTTCGAATGGGGAGATGGTTAAAAAAAACGCTGGCTCCCCCCCCCCTTTGTTTTAATCCACAGTTACTGCGTCTGCGCCGTTCAATTTACTGTCACACCCGATATGAGTGGTATTTTCTGTAGTACTATTCTCATCAGTTTAATCCCTGTTACGTCCCCAATCTGGGGTCCATTTATAGAATTGATTTTTCGAACGGGGAGATGGTTAAAAAAACGCTGGCTCCCTCCCCTTTGTTTTAATCCATGGTCACTGCGTCTGCGCCGTGCAATTTACTGTCACACCCGATATGAGTGGTATTTTCTGTAGTACTATTCTCATCAGTTTAATCCCTGTTACGTCCCCTATCAGGACGTGTAGTGAATGGATTTTAGATAAGTGGTACTACGCATGCTAGGTACTGTGCCACCCGTTATGAGTGTTGGGCACTAGCAGAGGGCGCACTACAGTCTGTGGGCCTGACACACACACACTGGCAGGCAACTGAAATTAGATTAAAGTGTACAGATAAAGTGCCTTATTTTAGGCAACGTCCAGTGCCGCACGGTATGATTGATGGGCAGCACTGGAAGAGGGCACACTACAGTCTGTGGGCCTAATACACACACACTAAACGGCAGGCAACTGAAATTAGATTAAAGTGTACAGATAAAGTGCCTTATTTTAGGCAACGTCCAGTGCCGCACGGTATGATTGATGGGCAGCACTGGCAGAGGGCACACTACAGTTTGTGGGCCTGACACACACACACTGGCCGGCAGGCAACTGAAATTAGATTAAAGTGTACAGATAAAGTGCGTTATTTTAGGCAAAGTCCTGTGTCGCACGGTATGATTGATGGGCAGCACTGGCAGAGGGCACACTACAGTCTGTCGGCCTGACACACACTGGCAGGCAACTAACCTTAGATTAAAGGGTAAAAATTAAATGCCATTTTTATGCAAAGTCCTGTGCCACCCGGTATGAGTGGTGGGCACTGGCAGTGGGCACACTACAGTCAGTGGAAGTGGGCCTGAAACACGCTGGCAGGCAACTAACCTTAGATTAAAGGGTAAAAATGAAATGCCTTATTTATCGGCAAGCTACTGTGCCACCCGGTATAAATGGTGGGCACTGGCAGTGAGCACACTACAGTCAGTGGAAGTCGGCCTGACACACACTGGCAGGCAACTAACCTTAGATTAAAGGGTAAAAATTAAATGCCTTTTTTTGATGCAAAGTTTCTGTGCCACCCGGTATTAATGGTGGGCACAGTACAGTCAGTGGAAGTGGGCTTTACACACACTGGAAGAAGGCAGGCAACTGAAATTAGATTAGAGTGTAAAAATTAAATGCCTTATTTATCGGCACGCTACTGTGCCACCCGGTATGAGTGATGGGCACTGGCAGTGGGCACACTACAGTCAGTGGAGTGGGCCTGACACACACTGGCAGGCAACTAACCTTAGATTAAAGGGTAAAAATGAAATGCCTTTTTTAATGAAAAGTCCTGTGCCACCCAGTATAAGTGGTGGGCACTGGCAGTGGGCACACTACAGTCAGTGGAAGTGGGCCTGACACCCACTGGCAGGCAACTAACCTTAGATTAAAGGGTAAAAATGAAATGCCTTTTTTATCGGCAAGCTACTGTGCCACCCGGTATGAGTGGTTGGCAGTGGCAGTGGGCACACTACAGTCATTGGCAGTCGGCCTGACACACACTGGCAGGCAACTAACCTTAGATTAAATGGTAAAAATTAAATGCCTTTTTTTGATGCAAAGTCCTGTGCTACACGGTATGAGTGGTGGGCACTGGCAGTGGGCACACTACAGTCTGTTGGCCTGCAGCTCCCCACACATGGGCAGGCCAGGCAACTGCAATATATGTATGGAGAAAAATAAATAAAAGCAGACTAAATTAGGAGTCCCAAAAAAAGGCTTTTTGGGGTACTGTGACGCTGTCCTTACAGCAGATGAATCTGTGGACACAGAACACTGGCCTAGCTAATGCTTTCCCTATGAATTCAGAATCATCAGTACAGCAGCAGCTGCAGTCTCCCTGTTCTCACTAACATGCAGCTTCAGACTGAATCTAAAATGGCTGCCTTTTTTATTTGAGGTGGTACAGTGTGGGAGGGAGGGAGGGTGCTGATTGGCTGGAATGTGTCTGCTGACTGTGAGGTACAGGGTCAAAGTTTGCTCAATGATGATGTATAGGGGGCGGACTGAACATCGCATATGTTCGCCCGCCGCGGCGAACGCTAACAAGCTATGTTCGCCGGGAACTGTTCGCTGGCGAATAGTTCGGGACATCTCTACTTATATACATAATACACATAGTTAGTGGTAGATAGTGTCAGTGTAGGTTAGATAGTAATATAGTGTAGCTGATTAGGTTCTGCTGTCCATACAAACATGCTACTTAAATAGTGCTGTATGTATCTATGTATGCTACTTACATACATACATACATAGTGCTGTGATGTCACAAGTTCACAACAATACTTAGTGCACCAATCATTAATGTGTAGTCAGACCTGTTTAAATGTGAAGTTGCATGTTTTGCGCCAAAATATTTTCATCATTAGTGCCGATTTCGCAATTGTGAATATATTGGATCACTCTATCTACATATTAAGCCCTGCCATGTCAACCATTTTCTCCAGTCTCAGAAAACTTCTAGAAGCTTTAAAAATTTAGCTATAGTGACCCAAGCCTGTATTGCGCGTGCATTATATGCATATTACATTGCCGATTTTTGCAATCAAGACCATATTCGTTAATTCTTGAATTTGCGAATATTTGACAAATATTCTACCAAATATTTGCAAAATATCACAGATTCGAATATTGCCCCTACCGCTCATCAATAGTAGTCACATGCCCCTATATCCATACGTTATCCTTTCGAAATCCACACTGCAGTGCTGCTGCTCCCAATTAAAAGGAAGACATTTTTAAGGCTAATTCACAATGAGCATTTTTTCTTCTGACAATCAACACTTGTGCATGCCTAACAGGCAGACATTCTGACACTGCCAAGACATAATTTTTGGTCCCTTGGTCCGCCAACCTACAAACCCATAGCTATGTCTGTCAGAGTCACTCAGACATCATTTACTATCTACTATCATTGCATTGCAGAACTTCAAAAAAATAATAAAGAATATATGAAAAAAGATAACACGTTTTCATTAAACTTCTTAGCCCTAGGATGCTGAAGGGTGTTATATACCAACTTTCAGGGCAATTGAAGCAACTTCTGTTCAGTCAAAACCATTTGTTTCCAAACTGAACATTTTCAAAAATTTGACAAACCGAACCAGAAGCAAATCGTGAGTGGTTCACTCATCTCTAATATGTATCTATAATTAAATTTATTATTGTGCTCACAAGATCCAACTTGTATCTAATGATGAATCTACCCACCATAGCTTTATTTATTTAGCCTACTGAAGGTTTACATATTTCATACCAATTAAATAGGTCTATTTGTTTGTATTCATATTAAGTTATAATACATAAGCTTGTAAAATTACCTTTTCCATGGGTTACTTCTATGGTCCATGTACAATTCAAAGAGTTGGGGTAGGATTCAGGATATCCTGGAGACAGAATTGTGCCACTTGGACCTCTTACATCACCACCACATAATGCTAGGAAAAAAGAAGATACATGATGGTCAAACAATTTGTATATAATATATGAAGCATTTTCAATGATAGAAGGCAGAAGTTACATTCATGCTAATATAATCTGATTTATCACAACTGAAATCACTGTAAGACTTCCAATGTAGTGGATTTTCGGCCACTTGGTATGACTCAATCATATCTTCTTCGTATGGCTCAACCTATTTTTCCGTTATAGAAGACCCACAAATGTTTTGTGCTCAGGTATGATAGATTTATTGACATGGTTAGTTTGCATCATTCTATATAAGGCATAGTTTTGAGAACTTCCGTTACCCTAGCTTTACCTTTTAATCATTTTGGCATAATGTGAAATTGCACTAGACAGAAGGTCAACACACTATGCAATGAATCTTCTATTTTCATTCAGCAGGACCTGCGATGACGTCACTGCGCTCACCACGCGGTGAGCGCAGTGATGTCATTGCAGGTCCTTTTGCAGGTCCTGAAGAAAGAAGAGGATATCGGCTGTGCGATCAAGTGGATGAGGTGAGTTTTTTTTTATTATTTTTAACCCCTCAATGGCCATTTTATTTAGCATTCTATCTTAAGAATGCTATTATTTTCAGTTATAACCATGTTATAACGGAAAATAATAAAGTAAAGTTCGGTTCCCCATTGACTTTAATGGGGTCCGGGTCCGGTGTTCTGGTCCTGAACCCGAACTTTGACCTGAAGTTCAGCAGAACCCGGCGAATGCGAACTTCACCTGGTACGCTCGTTTTGCTGGGTGCCCATTTAGCCAGAACACTGAACAACTGGAATCTACTTCAGCTCTACATTGGAGTCAACACATGGAGCTGTTAACATCACTTACAGCTCCAGTTTATTATATAACTGAATTATATAAGCCTATATATCACAGAATTTAGCTTTACTCCTGTATCATATCCTGATCTCAGATAGGGCAGTAGAAATCACCTGACACATTCCCTTTTTATAAATTATAAAAAGATTTTTTAGTTTTTTTTAACTAGTGTCTATCCGAGTTTGTAGTGAATAAAGCCTAGGCTTTTGTATATGTTTAATGGTTATGATAGTGGCTTCATTTGGGTTTACCTTAAAAACACTGCAACTGAGTATTTTTGGAATATTCTGCTGTCCTATCAGAGATAAATATTAATTTGGCATCACACGGTCTACATCCTACATACAATTAAGTGGGACAGAGCTAATGTGGTTTTATGCAGCCTTATATCACTTTCAGTTTGACCTCCAAAGACAGACCTTATATTCATTTTCACTTAAATTTTTAATGCCAGTTTAATAAATTTGTGTATATAAACTCCAAACTTCCTCGGAATGCTATCCAAAGAAAGAAAATAATCAATTGCCATATAAGTTTGGATGTAAAATGACACTTAAATTTGGTTAGAACGCTCAATCTATCTGTTTACTCATCGGTAGTGTTCATGCAATCACACTGCTGTGCAAACGTTACAGTCTGTATAAATCTTTTTGATCAGTCAAAGAAGAATCTCGGCAGGCAAGTTCATTTTAACAAAAAAACACACATAACATTCAAATGCCTCTCATCCAAAATCATTATCAATTTTTGTGATTTGTATAAGATGAAAGTTTTCAAGGACTTTGTGAAAACTTTTTTTCTTTTAAGTAACAACCTCATGTTTTCCTTAGCAGTGTCAATAACAGTGTGATAGTTTTATTGTGAGGCTACTTTATTTCGTTGGCGCTGCTAGAAAAAAAAAAAAAAAACTTTAAGGTGATGGCCCCATGCCTGTACACTGTGAAAAGTAGCGTAAAGGATTTGCTGCTGAAGTGAACAATCCCTTTAAACCACTGTTGAATATTGTTTTGTTTGAATGAATTCCATATCCTAGACTGTCACACTATTCTGATGGATAATGTGATTTATAGAAATCTGAATATATGGCTATATGCCTAAACAGAAAAAAACAAGGATACATATGAAAGCAAAAATAAAAAAATGTCCGTCCGTCCCCCTAAAAAAGTGGTATACACTTCCACCCACTTTTGTTTACCAGTATATCTTTATGCCATGTAAATTGGGCTTAAATCTGGCTATGGCTTCTCTTCATTACAGAGATCCGTCTCCATACATCCTTAACATGTACTGCCTCCGATAAGGCAAAGTTAGTTAGTTAGTCACGCAAGACTTCGTTGAATAACTTCTGTACTTGAGTTTTAAATTGGAAAACCACTTTAAAACTTGGAATCAAACTTGGCATCAGATCGTACTGGTAAGCAAAGTTTTTAGCAAAGTGACTTTGGATATAGCATCCAAAGCTTGCTTCTCTCATCCCTATTTACATGAAAGGATCGATAGATATTAATCATGAGAGAATTTCTTGAAATTTGATTCAGTTTTGATTTGGCCAAATTGGTCTAAATAAATTTGATTATGGATAATGGATAATATTATTTGACTATGGCTATGGATAATATTCTTGGGTCTCCTAGCACTCTATGCAACTTATTTCAAGCTCTTTAATGCAAAGCCAGAATTCGTAAACTAAAAGTGACTCGGTCAGTTCAGGGGGCTGGCTGTTAAAGACAGCCAGGCCTCTGCTACATCCGCTCTCATTGTTGAAAACTTTGATGCCGGTGGATGAACCCCTTAGATGCGACTGACCGAGGGAGGGGCTTCCAATCTAACTCCATCAGCTCACAGCTTTGAGATTTGGGGGTGAAAATGGTTGTTATGGCATCCAGATACCTTACAAAGGCATTTGGGCCTGCCATGTAAGGAGGCCTATGAAGGTAAGCTGCCAGACTGGGTCATAGGCAACTGTCAGTGTAAAATTGAGAGTTGCAATTCAGTGCGGTACAGCATGCATTGCACTGTATTGAACCAGTGTTTAGATCATCAAAAGTTGATGTCTTATGGTATGACTAAAACAAAAGATAAAATAAATAAATATAAAAGTGTTTAAAAGAAAATAAATGTTTAAAGTGTAAAAAAAGTGTTCCTTTCCAGTAATCAATCCATCTAACGTAAAAAATAAAATAAAAAAGTGTACATAGTCTTAACAGTCAATTCTATCAATTTAGCACATGATATACAATGTCAAGTCAACACTGTAAAAAAACAGCTAAAAACTACGCCAGAACATCCATTTTTTGGTCACTTCGCCACTCAAAAATTATGTTATGTGATAAAAAATTCATATGTACCCTAAAATAGTACCAATGAAAATAATCACCTCATCCCACAAAATAATGAGCCTTAACCAGAAGAATTAAAATTAAAATATGGCTCTCAAAAATGGTCACATTATATATTTGTTATTTCAAAACTGTTTTTATTGTGTAAAACTGAAAACAAAATTCAACAAAATACCTGTGGTGTCAAAATGCTCACTGTACCCCTTAAAAATTACTTGAAGGATGTAGTGCCCGAAAACCATTCTAGCAAAAAACTCCTTCCCTTCTGTGCTCATATAGCAGTTTACGTTCACATTTATAAGATTTCTGTTCCCAGTAGAACCCACCTATAAATTCCATTAGTATGGTGTATGTTTCAGATAGCAAGAGTTGGACACAACAAATTGGCCACAGAAATACCATATCTGTGGAAAAATTGGGACTTTCATTTTGCATGGTCCGATGCCCATTAATTTCTTCAAAAATACCTGTGGCATCAAAATGCTCATTCCACCTCATAGGACCTTGAGGGGTGAAGTTTTCTTTGGGGTTTTATTTATTATTCCACCCCAGAACCTCTATAGTTGTCAGCACAATGGTGTAAATCACTATATTGAGCCTCGAAATGTGCATGATGCTCTTTTACTCCTGAGCCCTATCATATATCCAGGTAAAAGAATAGGGCCACATATAGGGTGTTTATCAAATCAGGAAGCAATGCATAATAATAAGAGGGCTGACCTTACCACTTGTTTTTCTCTTATTACCACTTGTGAAAATAAAACTAGTTAAAACTACAATTAATTGAAACAAAATGTGATTTTTTATTTCATATCCCAATCTTCTATATATATATATATATATATATATATATTTTTTTTTATATAAAGCACTCATGGGGTCAAGTCAATCACCGTACCCCTAGGTATATTTCTTGGAAGGTTTATTTTCAAAATGGGTTAACTTTTTGGGATTTTACACTGTACTGGTTCCTGGGGCTCTGCAAATGTAACATGGCACCCAAGAACCAATCCTGCAAGATCTTCCTTCCAAAAGCCAAATAGCACTCCTTTTCTTTCTGAGCCCTGCAGTGTGCCCATATAGCTTAGAACCACATATTGGGTTTTGCCCAATTTAGGAGAAAATTAGCAACCAATTTTGGGTTGCTTGTTTCCTGTTGCCCCGTTTAACAATGAAAAATGTGGAGCTTAAACATAATTTATTGTAAAATGTATTTTTTAATTTTCACAGTCAAGTATTTTGTTTCTAAATTCTGTGAAACGATTGTGGGGTAAGAACACTATACTCCTGGATAAATTTCTTGAGGGCTGCTTTTGATTAGGTGATACAGTACATATAACTAAGTTGGTTCTATCTCTTCCTTATTGTTTGCTTATTGAACACAGAGATAAAAAGTAGTAACAAAGTGTATGTGCAGGTTCCACTCTCTTGAGTGTAAATGCCCAACGGCATCAGATAGGTATTAAAGGGGTTGTCCAGTTTCCTATATTGATGACCTATCCTCAGTCCTACTCCCAGGAACCCCGAAGATCAGCTGTGCAAGTACTGCATTCTCTTCACTGCTTACCTGCTCACCGTTGGCATTGCAGAAGTAAGCTGGTGGAATTGCAGCTACTCTGTCCCCTTCCTAAGGCTAGGTCATTGATACAGGAAATAAGACAACCCCTTCAAATATAGTAAGTTCCTGTCTGGACTGAGGTCACCTTGCCAGGGTAGGTGGGCTCAGACATGCTTTGTTCAAAATATATCCGCTAAGAGCCTCAGAGTTATATATCATATCAAAATGAGGTATCAGTTTATATATAACATTTGCATTAAGTGCACAGTTTTTTTTTCTTTATACAGTATGTAACCATGGACATCTATATATTTATTTATCATATCATGCAGGATGTTTTTATATTTTTATTTCTTTGTTTTTTTCATGAGGGGTGTAGTTTGCAAAATGGGGTTCATTTTTGGGGATTTTTTGTTATGGGAGGATCTGTGGATGACGCACTGCTATGGGGGGATCTGTGGATGACGCACTGTTACCTGGGGGATCTGTGGATGATACACAGAAAACTCAAAGCAGGGGCCATGCCGACAGCGTAACGTCACTCACTTAGTCAGTCATGCTCCTGCCATCTTCATTAATGAAGTGAGAGCAGCATGACCGAGTGAGTGACGTCACGGGCCGGCTGAGTACATTACAGGGGGTGCAGTGACATATGTGTGTACACTACAGGAGATGCAGTGACATGTGTATATACAGGGGGTACGGTGTGTTGATACATATGACACCGAACATATTGTATGTAAACAGGGGTACACATGGCTATGTACATAACATGTATACACAGGGACAGTCTGCTGCTGCTGGTAGTTCCTGTTACACTGCACCGGAGGGCAAATCAGTCGTGGTGACAGGACTGAGGACGAGTTAACAGCTCAATCCCCGTACAAGCTATGAGCTTTCCAGTCACCATCCCCCAACCTGATCACCCTCCTGCCGGAACAGGGCAGGGACCGGGCCCCAGGCCACACACCCATCACCGGCAGCCAGTATGCCAGCACACAAACAACCCGTGACACAACAGAAATGCATCCATACTAAGGCCATGTTCACACACAAGGCCCCAGCCGGCACGCATCCCAGAACCAGCATGCATGGGGATACCCACAGCCAGTACACAAAGCTCATGCAGCCAGCTTGCAATGCACCAGAGACATGAGCCACAGAGATGCAGACAGGGGAATCCACAAACACAGGCCACAGTTCACACACTACACAGCAGCCAGCATCATATTCATCATATATCATCAAAATCGAATATTCGTCATTATTCTATTTTTCGCGATTAATATGCAATTTTAATTATTCATGTATTGTGAATTGAACTTTGAACAGGGTATAGAGTCAACTTTTCTATTGGTTGGCTATCAAGAATTAATGAATAGAACGAATATAGCTCTATATTCTCTATATTGGTTAATTCTAGCAAGCCAACCAATAGGACACTTGACTGTACCCAGCTCTAAGTTGGATGTGCAATGCGAAAATATTACTTTACCTATTTTTTTCAAAACTGACTCATTATTCTATTTATTGCCTAAAATAGGCAAAGTAATATGTTCACATTGTACATCCAACTTAGAGCTGGGTACAGTCAACTTTGCTATTGGGTTGGCTTGTTAGAATTAGTGAATATAGAGAATATAGCGCTATATTCGATTTCATCATATTCGTTAATTCTACCCAGCCAAACAATAGTAAAGTAAATTGCATATTCCTCGCTCAATTTGTGCAAGTAACTCGGAGGGACTTCCTGCCTCCATCTCCACTGCATATTGCCACGGTGTGTCTCATCGCCCTTTAGCTCCTCTGGCTGCTCCTGCTCCTCCTTTCTAGTTACCTGTGTAGAAAAACCACCCATTTCGCTACACATTGCTTGTGCTCCAATGCCCTCCCCCTCTTCCAGTTCAGCCCCCAAATTGCTCATGTGACCATGAGATCTAAGCGCCACGTCTCCAGTCCCCTGACCAGCCAGATTTACCAGCATCTGTTCCACGACATGATGCAGAGGAATGACGTTGTTCATCCCGTAGTTTTGGCGAATGACAAATAATGTGGCCTCCTCAAAGGGCCTACGCAAACAGCTGGTGTCACGCATGAGCTGCCACTGGCTTACATTAAAGTTACACAGGGGAGTACGGGAGTACGGCCTTTCTCTGTTCGTATAGTCGGCCCAACATATGGAGGATGGAATTCCAAGAGTTAAAACGTCGCATGTAAGCCTATGTTGGGGGAAGCCGTTCTGCCGCTGCAGCTCAAGGAGGGTGTGCTTTGCTGTGTACAAGTTGCTGAAGTGCATGCAAAGTTTCCTAGCTATTCTTAGGATGTCCTGCAGATGGGTGGAAGACTTCAGGAACCGATTGGCAACCAGATTGAACACGTGTACCATGCAGGGCGCATGGCTCTGCATGACGCAGCACCCGTGACGCAGCGCCGACACCATGTTCTTCCCATTCTTAGTCACTATGGTTCAGATTTTGGGTTGTCACAGAGAAAGCCAGGATTCTATTTCTTGATGAAGAACACTGAGCAGTTCCTCCCCTGTGTGACTTCGTTCACCCAGGCAAACGAGGTGTAGAACAGCGTGACACCGCCGTGCCCTGCACATGTGGTATGCTGGGGGGGAAACTTTGACTTGTCCCTGCAGTGGAGCCTGAGGACACGGTGGAGGATGAGGAGACAGAAACGGACATTGTTGCAGGACCAATGGGGTGAGAACGTGGAGGCAGTAGCGGCGTCACGTGGCCAAGTTGCTGATGTGGCTGAGCAGGAACCACATTCCCCCAGTGGGCAGTAAAAGACATGTATTGTCCCTGACCGTAGTTGTAGCTCCATATGTTGGCACTGCCATGTACTTTGGCAGACACTGACAGGCTGAACAACTGGCTCATCTCACATACGTTTGCATGGCTGGTACTGCCTTTTTGGCTAAGAAATGACGGTTTGGGACTCTCCACCTCGGCTTGGCACAAGCCATCAGTTCTCTGAAAGGTGCAGAGTCCACCACCTGGAAAGGGAGGGACTGCAGCACCAGAAACTTGGCCAGAGGCACATTCAGTTTCTGCGCCGTTGGATGAGTGTAGACATACTGTTGTCTCTTGGCAATTTCTTCTGTGATTGATTGCTGACGGAATGACTGACGAGGAGTAGGAGCAGGAGCATCAGCACTAGCAGATGAGAGGAAAGGACAGACAGCTCAGCTTTAACTGCCTGAACTTGGGTGTGTGCCACTGGGTGATGCAGAGGTTGCTGCGGCAGGCTGGACCACGACATTGGAGCCACGGTTCTCCCAGGCCACATTATGTTGATGCTGCATATGTTGATGCAGGGCAGTGGTGCCAACATTGGCACCCTAGTCATGCTTCAACTTCTGCCCCCAGATTCTACAAATGGCCATGTTCAGCTCCTCCAGCAGCTTAACAAAAAGTGCCACACCGCCGAGTAGGTGATTTTACCCACAACACTCCGCCCTGACTGACTGCTACTGCCGCTGCTCTTGTGAACTTCTGCACCACTACTTTCCAGGCCGGTAAGCTACCCTTGTTGGCTCCGGACATGGTTGGCTCCCGACCTCCCACTGCTGCCACCCTGCTGACTTCCAGCCACGCTAGCGACTTGCTGGCTCCGCCGTTGCCTCATGGGCAAGCTGCCACCCTCTTCTCCCGATGATGATGAAGCCATTAATTCACCCGGCTCCCAATTGCGATCAGCTACATCATCATCATTAAGTACTGTCTGCATGTCACTGATGACCTCCTCAATGGCCTCTGGGTCAGGAGCATGATTGCTCGCAACACCAGCTCCCACGCCACTCTCCTCATCAATACTTGTTCTCCTACTGGAGGCCAGTAGCTGCTGACTGTTCTCTAGTAGCTCGTCCTCGCTGTATAGTGGAGCTGAGCCCACAGCATATAATACTTCTCTGGCTGAGGGAACAGAAAAGGACAGAGGCAGATTGAGGACAGGTGAGGGCACAGGGCCTTCTCCTTGGCCATGTCAACTAGGGGTTGTGTCTCACGAACCCACCGAAACTTGGCTGGGGGTGTCTGATGTTTCTTGCAACAAAGTGGATGACTGAGTCAACCTTTCAAGTACCGCTGAGTTGCTGGTCAAGACACGACCGCTAGATGACACCGGGAGTTCAGGCCTCTTGCTTAGAATCCCTACTGCCACACTGCCTTACTCTGTTGTGACCTGTGCCTACTCCAGAAACATTTAGGCCTCTGCCACTTCCCTGTACAGCGCCTGGCACCTCTCTGTCTGACATACTGTTCGATCAAATATATAAATTAAATGGAAATTAAAACACCCCAAAAAGGTCTGTAATTTTCTCACTTCCCCACACAACAACTGCACTGCTGAACGGCAAATAGGCCCTTACTTTTTTCCACTTATACACTCCACAAAAGGCTTTAGAACATATAACTGCACTGCTGAACGGCAAATAGGCCCTTACTTTTTTCCACTTATACACGCCACAAAAGGGTTTAGCAAAGTTCAAGGAAGAAGCGGGCACCTAGCCCTGATGCGCGCTGGCACAGGAAGGAGAAAATCCACTGTGTAATAAAGAAGATCCCAGCGAGCGCTTGTTATCTTCATCAATTCATCTGCTTTTTATTTCATAAATACATCAATAATGGTTCACTATAAGAAAGTGTGAACGCTGGCACTCTTATAGTGGTCAAGCAAATGTACATTTAACTGCTGGTTAAGCAGACATTTACCAGCAACTTAGTCACACAGGTGGGGTGGTGAGTGGACTGTCTGCCTCTCACGGTGGTCAGTCACTTTAACCTCACACAATTGGGCAGTGACCACACTGACGTTTGACATATAACTGGGTGTTATTATCACTGTGGTGTGGGGGAGAGAGTGCACTTTTCCCCCATCTATTCAGTAGTCTAGTGTATTCAGCTGATGCAGAAAACAGTTGCTTTTAAAACATATTTTGAGGCTCACAACTCATTTTACGTTACATTTAATAGCTATTCTAGATCTGGGTCAATAATGGTATTGAGCCAAGGTTTGCTATTTGTTTTTTGAGGCTATTCATAGGTCTGTGACATCACAGGGCTGGCTGGCTGCTGATTGGCTGAATATATGACATTGTGGGCTATCCCTCGTTCCCAGAGCTCCATGTCCTAACACGTGCAGCAGCCATTTTAGGAAAAAATGCTATTTGTTACCACGAAGTGTGAGGAAATTTCGGATTCGGTGTCAACCATAAAAGCAATTTTTTTCAAATCCTGCATGTCAAAAGTTCATGAAACACTCCTAACAAACTTTATAAATGTAATGACTTTGCTTAGTGTCCAATATTTAGCCAAACAAGGTAGTAGTGATTAGAAGCCAAACAATTAATCTAAAATATTGTAGAATAAAATGCAACGGGAACAAAATGCTATTTTTATGAAATCAAATGATATGGGATCATCTGTGTGACATTAACATGCTGATATCACTTACTACAGGGATTTTGCAAAACTTAAAGCATGTCCAACAACAGAGTAGCAGGTATAAAGGACAGAAGGGGTTTGAAAAGCCTATGTTTAAAGCAGCAATATTAGATGACAGAGTCTTAATTTTTTTAGAAACTGTACCACTCTTGTCCATAGGCTGCGCCTGGTATTACAGTTGAAGTATTTTTAAGTAAGTGAGACTGAGATGCAATACCAGATAAAATCTATGGACAAAAGTAGAGCTGTTTTGATTAAAAATAAAAAATAAAATAGAGTTTTCTAATCCCATGCAACCCCTATTATTTTTAACATACAGTATATGCTTTTCTACTATCTTAACAGTCCAAAGTGTTGTACAGAAGTTTTGATAATACACAACAATCTTTTCCCCGTGAGGCTTACAGTCTAATTTCACTTTCCAAATACAACATTCTAAAGCTGATTTCATAGGGAACTTATTCTATCAGCATGGAGTACTACCCTCAATGGAGATCTTGTTCTTGGTTGGGTTCAAACCCAGGATGCCGGGTACTACAAGGTAACACTGTTAATCGCTGAGCTACCATGCTACCCTTTTAAGGAATAATCGAAGATTAAGAGAGTTATCAATCATTGGATGATATCCAGGATTACAATGTTAATGATCTATCCTTCAGTAGACCATCATTATCAGAGCAGTGGGGATCTGACTTCCTCAATTGATGTAAAGGAAGATAGCACTCCATAGAGGGCCACACTCCCTTCTTTTGGTAGTGATTGTCTCTGATATTGTGTCTCACTATGTCTCAGTTCTATTTAAGTGGATAGGACTGAGCTGCAATATCAGGGACAGCCACTACCAAAAGTACAGTGCTGTACTTAGTAAGCACTGTGGCCCCTTCAATCTGCTGATTGGCGGGGTGCTGAAAGTTCAACCGATATTAAAAGCTTATTCTACTATAGGCCGTCTAAATCAATCTTGTGGTCCCGGATAACACCGTTAAAGAGAAATTGAGTGCACAAGGAAACAATGATTAGGTGAAAAGAGGGGGCAGAGAACAATTTCTATTTTTACTTACATTGCATCATAAAAGTTCAAGTTACCATTAAGAGCTCCATATTCAAACGTTTGTCCTTTGTTATGAGAGTTCTTTGGGAATATCCCTATAATTAAACCAACCATATATTATGCCAGCCAAATGGCTATTTAAGTTCCATGTCAAAAGTACCACTGTGCTTCTTTGCCCTACTGGTTCTCAGCACTAGTCATGTTTGCGTTTGGAGCCCACGCACCCCTGAAAACTCTGTTATATGCTGGAAGAAATATGTCGGGTGGTCACCAAAGGTCTAAAAAGGCAGCTGCAGGGTTAACCCTCAGGAAGGGTAATCTTTATCAAGGCAATCAACCTACTTATCCCAGCACCATTAGAACATAACATTGAAAACTAGAAGAAGGAGACAATCAAAAAACATTCCACCTCCACCATTGAAATGATGGTACATACATTAAGACTGTTCTATGTTTGTGATTGTCCAAAAAGTTCATTAATGGCATTTTGGAGGAATAATGGTTGATTGTTTGCCAACCCCAACCCGTCATTGTGCTTAAAAAAATGATTTACAAGTTTAGGGTGTGGATAGGGAGGAATCATTCTGCAACATTTATGTTGAACAGGGTTCAGTAGCGGAGGTTACAACCTGGGTAATAGGAACATTCCTATTACACCTTGCTGCACTGACTGGGGATCCAAATTGCCATCATACAGCTCTGTAATTCCAGCAAACAGTTCTTATTAGAGTGCAAGTGCTGTTTGATATAACCATTAACAGGGTTTATTGCAAGGAAATATTTGTATGTCTTATTTGCCCTTGAGCGGTGCAGTTATATGTTCTAAAACATTTTTCTCAATTTCATTAGATTTCCCAGGCAGAAGATGGGGTTTCAGCATGGTCATGAGATGTCATTTCCTGCTCATGCTCACTGTTGCAGCTCCCACCAAACCCACAGTGCAAACAGTCATCTTGGAAAGTGGGTGAGAGCCCTGAAAAGGACAGCTCCAGACATCAAATCTTCCCTCATAACAACTACATCTGCAACTCAATTTTCACAAGATGCTGGCATTTTATGGTCAGTAAATGATATGAAGAGCTGTTTAGTTATCTTGCAGAAACTGATCACTCCCCCACCGTCAGTTGTAAACAATAGGAAGAGGGATATTTTCTCACACTGTATACAACTAACGATGGGGGAGCGATGAGTGTCTGCAAGATAATCTGACAGCTCTTCGTACAAGTGATTTATTGATAGTAAAATGTCAGTATGTAGTGCGAGGATTGAGTTGCATGTCTAGTTATGTTATTTGCAGAGGAGGATTATTGATTGCTGCCAAAAAGCTGCAGACATGGATAGAAAGTCTGGTGGAAAGTGCGCTCCCCCAGCTCCTTAACTATGCATGTTAGGGAAAAGCACTGATGGCTGAATCCAAGGTCAACAAATGCAGAGCCCAAGCTATGTAGGTAAGACAGATTTTACAAATAGGCTTAGGAAAAGGGGTATTATTTGCAATTATGATTATTATGACCTGCTCTAAGAAAGAACTAGAATATATTTTTTGGAATAAAAGCTCTTTAAGGCTCTTTAACACAGGCTGACCAAACAGGCAATTATTGAGAAGAAACCGTTCTACAGCGATCATTTGATCCCGTACAAATTCATTGTTTCTCCTGTTACTGAGGACAATCTGACCAGAAACTATGATTTGGGGGTCTGCATCAATGACACTTTTATCTGATGAATGAGCATGAGTGATTGGAGAAACCCTTCCACAGGCCAATTATCAGGAATTGTTCTAAGGAGTGCTCTTTCCCTATAACTGTTATGGTTGTCCTGTAAAGGGGCCTTTAAAAAGCTTCTCTTGGGTTAGAATATATAAAATCTTATCTCAATACCAAAATATAATGAAAGTGATATTCAGAATCAAAGAAAAGTAGATTTAAATAATACAGTACCAGAGCTCCCATTTTGTTGTGCGATTGGAGCAACACAGCACACTTTTTGGGTGTGCGCTAAACAATAGCCGACAATTAGATTTCTGCTTTCATTGTGTAACTTGCATTACATAAATGACAGAATCTAATTATTTAACATAGGCTACAATATATTTCCTTTGCATGTGCTATAAAGTAACTAGCAGAAAGCATATAATTACTAGCAGACAAGTAATTGTTATATAACTACAATGTAGGTGGAAAATAAATGAAAAATATGGTGGGTGTAATGTGTTTTCCACATATGTCTGGGATGAACCGTTCAGCTCTGTTTATTCCAAATTTTAACATTGTGATTAAAAGGGGATCAAAATTGAAACAAATATTTCAGCTATTTTTCCTGAAATCAAAATTTGATGTAAAGGGCTAAAGAACCAAAGCATGTAAGGGATTTTACATTTTATCAGCAAAACACTACCAAAAAATAAATAATAAGAAAGTAAAAAAATATGTATTTCAAAAAGTGTGGGTTGCCTGGGCTTTCAGTCATTTATTTAGTTGCCTGTTTCTCTTAAGGCTGTATTACACAGTCCAATGTGGAAGATGATTGCCTGCTCGCTAGTAGAGGAGACCGCTGATATTACACACAGCAAACTTCTCTGTAGCATGGGGAGGAGCAATCTTTATGCCACTGCTCATCTCCATGCTGTATAATGGACACCACAATCTGCCACCTGAAAACAATAATTTTTTAACATGTCAAGAGATTTGCATTGCCCAATGAACAAGCTTGTTGCTTGTTCAACGGGCAATTAGCAGCAGTATTACACTGCAATATGATCATTAACGATCATCTGCTGAAAAATTGGCAGGTGTAATTCAAGCTTAACTAACTACATGAAGTTCCTCAAAAGCTACACTGCCCAGACATTGCAGGATCACTTTGGCTCTGGCTCTGGCCTCCCAGTCGAGTTATACCAAGCACAACACAAGAACTAGAGTGGCGACATATTTCTAACCTCATAAACCTAACTACTATCCCTCATTAGGTCTTTACTTATACTTTTTAATAATGGTCGTCAATATATCTTGATCTGTTTTGATAATAAGTTTTATTAAAAATTTGTTACTTGCTCTATGTTTAAATTGCACTGGCATTTATAATTCCTGGGTGTATTTTTAAATGTATGTCAAAAGGAATCTATGTCACTGCACGTTTGTTTAATGTCACAGGAAGGAGCAGAACATAAAACATGCAACATAACCTTGTTTTTTTGTCTTTGACATATGCTTTCTCACCTCATTCTTTCCTTTGTTTTGACTGTTATGATACCAGCCACATATTCCAGTTATTATTATTATTATTATTATTATTATTATTATTATTATTGCTATTGTTCATGGTTTAACTGAACTAAACAAATAGAGTTTATGGTTTCAATTATCAAACTGGTGTAAAGTAGAACTGGCTTAGTTGTCCATGGCGACCAATCAGATCGCACTTTATATTTTCCAAAGGATCTGTGAAAAATGAAAGGTGGAATCTCATTGGTTGCTATGGGCAACTAAGCTAATTTGATTAATGTGTTTTATAAAGGAGATAACACAGCCATGCTGAGCATCCTGATTTTACCATCACAAGTTGGAAGAGGATGGCTCCACCAGTGATTTTTCTCACATAACAAGGGTTCTTCATGGCTAAGCGTATATCCAGGCTGGCATCCATAGGAAACAGTAGATCCAATAGAAAAATCATAACCATAGCGAAGACCATGTACAGGTATTCCGGGATCCAAGCATGAATGTGTATCCACAGTTACACCTACATCAACAGAAATATAAAGTTAATTTTATTTGTAAGTTTCAATACAATATTTGTTCATATTATTAATTATGTAGCTATCTACAGTGTCACTTGAAAGTCTTTGAATCCTTCAGAATTTTCGATATATCTGGTTAAATGTGACCTAAAACTACATCAGATTTTCACACAAGTCCTAAGAGAAGATAACTAAATCAAACAAAGATAGCAAAATATTAGACATTTATTTATTGAGGAAAATGAACCAATATCACACATCTGTAAGTGTAGAAAACATGTAAACTTTTAAGATTAGCTAATAATTTAAACTTGAAATTAGAGTCAGGTGTTTTCAATCAATGGCATGGCAATCAGTTGTGATTGGGCAACCGGTTTTATTTAAAGTCCTTAAAATATGCAGAATAGGGATATATGGGGTGCCCTACTTTGTAGCTAACACTAAACTGTGTAAAGTAAGTAACACTGAAGAGGACAGTTTTCTGCTACAGGGAAATCTGGATAGATTGGAGGCTTGGGCAGAGAAATGGCAGATGATGTTTAACACTGACAAATGTAAAGTTATACACATGGGAAGGAATAATGAAAGTCACCCGTACATACTAAATGGTAAAACACTCGGTAACACTGACATGGAAAAGGATCTAGGAATTTTAATAAACAGCAAATTAAGCTGTAAAAACCAGTGTCAGGCAACTACTGCTAAGGCCAATAAGATAATGGGTTGCATCAAAATGGGCATAGATGCCCATGAGGAGAACATAGTCCTACCACTTTACAAATCCCTAGTCAGACCACACGTGGAGTACTGTGTACAGTTCTGGGCTCCTGTGAACAAGGCAGACATAGCAGAGCTTGAGAGGTTTCAGAGGAGGGCAACTAAAGTAATAACTGGAATGGGGCAACTACAGTACCCTGAAAGGATATCAAAATTAGGGTTAATGACTTTAGAAAAAAGACGACTGAGGGGAGATCTAATAACTATGTATACATATCAGGGGTCAGTACAGAGATCTCTCCCATCATCTATTTATCCCCAGGACTGTGAATGTGACGAGGGGACATCCTCTGCGTCTGGAGGAAAGAAGGTTTGTACACAAACATAAAAAAGGATTCTTCACGGTAAGAGCAGTGAGACTATGAACTCTCTGTCTGAGGAGGTGGTGATGGTGAGTACAATAAAGGAATTCAAGAGGGGACTGGATGTATTTCTGGAGTGTAATAATATTACAGGTTATAGATACTAGAGAGGGGTCGTTGATCCAGGGAGTTATTCTGATTGCCTGATTGGAGTCGGGAAGGAATTTTTTCCACTTAAGTGGGGAAAATTGGCTTCTGCCTCACAGTTTTTTTTTTTTTTTGCCTTCCTTTGGATCAACTTGTAGGAAACAGGCCGAACTGGATGGGCAAATGTCTTTTTTCGGTCTTATATACTATGTTAATATGTTACTATGTATAAAATTGCTTTAATTGAAACATTGAAAAACAATAAAATAATGTAAAACAATATACCTAATAAAGGTAGAGGTCAGAAATAGAAATGCATTGTTAACCATTTCTCATTGTATTAGTGTTTTATTTTCTATGTTTTAGTACTCCTACTATTATACACAGTACAGTGCCTCATATAACCCTATTTTGTAAACCATATGGATTTTAATACTCGCCATCATTTGTATATACAGGAGAAAGGGTGGTAAAGTCTGTTACTTCAGGAGAGATGCTCATGCCATACCTCAGTGTTGTGCCTTCCTTTGCACAACTGATTTGAGTACAAAGTACAAGTCTACCTGTGCTATGATATCCGTTGGGTTTAAGCACTAGTGGAGAACCCCTGTTTTCTTGTGTTACACTTTTATCTAAAGTACAGGGACTTATCAAAATCTGATTTTCTAAACATATGTTTGTTGAAGTATATCATGGCATAAATACAGCAGATTTCTGAGGACCTTAGAGAACGAGTTGTTGATGCTCATCAGGCTAGAAAAGGTTCCAAAACCATCTCTAAAGAGTTTAGATTCCACCAATCTACAGTCAGACTGTTTGTTTACAAATAGAGGATATTCAAGGCCATTATTAACGGCTACAGGAATGGTCAACCAACAATGATCACACCAACAGGATTAAATAAATCTAAGGTAACCTCTGAGCAATTAAGGGCCTTCAACACACTAGATAATGTTATTGTTCATGAGTAGGGATTAACGAACCTGTGGAAGTTTGAGTTTTCCGTGTTCAGCCAAACTTCAGGTCAAAGTTTGGGTTCGGGACCCGAACTTGACGCCGGACCCCATTAAAGTCAATGAGGACCTGAAATTCACTTTATTATTTTCCATTATAACATGGTTATAACTGAAAATAATAGCATTCTTAAGACAGAATGCTAAAAATAATGGCCATTGAGGGTTGAAAAATAATAAAAAAAACCTCACCTCATCCAGTTGATCATGCAGCCGGTATACTCTTCTTTCTGCAGGACCTGCAAAAGTACCTGTAATGACATCACCGCGCTCACCATGTGGTGAGCGCGGTGACGTCATCGCAGGTATTTTGCAGCTCTACTGACAGTCTAGCACACTTTCAGACTAGGAGCCACACCCTCTGCTCCCCTGGGCAGCCTGGCTTGGTTACGTGGGAGTAGTCATCCCACCCTGCTATTTCACTATTGCTAATTAAAACCCAGCCTAGATCAGCTTAAGCCAACAGATAAACTATTAACGACTTTCAGTAACCTAAGGTTTCTGACAAAACTTTACCGGTTCATTTCATTGAGGCCTGGCACCTCGGCAACACATATCTATTGTCAAGTATGGCATCATGTGCCTTCTGACACAAGATACAAAACAAAAAAGAATTGCGGGTCACTTTATTCACCCATACAAGGAAGATTCTAATATACTTCAGTTAGACCTCCTCCCTTACACACAATATATTGCAGAGTTCATGTGTGCATATATACATATTTCCTCAAATACATTGTTTGCATGTTGGTACAGTGACTGATGCAGGAGCAAACAAGTCCAAATCTGAATTGTGTGACACCAAGTAAATAATCTAGTAGTGTGAGAGACATTGTATTTGTTCCATCTGTCAATATATATAACACTCACTTTCATAATGTATCTTAAATCCATTATTGGATCGACTGTTGTCTGTAGTGAAGAGGAGGTAAAGATAATTCAAACTGCTGAACAGAAATTGTGGGACTTGTGTGCCGTTATAAGATCCCAAAATTGGTGATAACAAGTTCGGACCATCATGTACTTCCAGGACGTCATAATTAAGTTCAGTCTGAAATCTGTAGAGAAAAAAATATATATTCAATTACTGCATTTTTGTAGTGTAAAGTATAATTTTTTCATACAGAAAGAGGGGGATAATTATTATTGCTATCTCAAATTTACACAGCTTAAAACTATAAAGGCTCTAGAGGAAAAGACCTAAGTTGTCTGAAATGCTTGCAATTTAGTCATCATCTTTTCAGTTAGCCATTAAAAAGTATCAACCGCTGAAGAATCTTATCTTGACCATTTATGTAAATTCTCTATAAGTTAACAGGGCTCCAATCTGTGCAACCCATTTCCTAAATAAGGGTTCATTAATTATTTGTTTATTGCAATTTCAGAAGCTAAATATCTCATGAGATGAACTGTTTCATTGAAAGAAGATGCATGTAGTTACACACATATCCTACAGAGGCCACTGTAGGAGAAATGTGATATTAGATGGAAGTCATTCAAATGGATAGACAGACATTTAATAGTCCTGCAAGCTGTTTTCTTATAGAGTAATTTTCCTCCCATATATAGAAGTTACCCTAACAGGATTTTCTACATTAATTGGGTATCATATTAGCATTTTACATGGATTTGTGGAAATCCACGCACACACACAATTCATATCCACCTCTCTCCCTGGACTTATACTCCTGTTTCTGCTATGCTCTGAAATTGCACCACAACATGGTCACTTCTCTTTTTGGATCCTAAAAAAATTTATATAAAAGATTTAAATTAAGCTGAACAATTCTATATAGATACTAATTTATATGAATTCCTTGGAATAGCCTACTGTTCTAGCTTAAAGCGACGCTTCGGTTCAAGAATAAAAAAAAATCTTTGACTGGGGAAAGAACAAAACACTTACAAAGTCACCTTGTTTTCATCTTTTGAGCTGCAGATCGGTCAATTCATGGGCTTCTCGTCTGCCATCCAATGCACAGGGGACATGAGAAGTCCAAGAAGTGGTGCAGATATCTTGGATGACAGAAGAGGAGCTCAAGAGTTATCAAATCTGTAACTAAAAAGATGAAAAGGAGTGCACTATGTAAGAGTTCTATTTTTTCCAGTTGATGTGATTTTTTTTCCCCTGAACTGGGCAGCTTTAATGGCCTACGTATCTTTACTATGGATCTTGGCCTGGGTGGGTAATCTTCTTTATGCTACCCTCTACAAGCTATACATATTTCGTAAGACATCTGACTAGAGATTCTACTTAAAATCTTGTTTCTATACTAATGAAAGCAAAATCCAATATGGTCAAAACTGCACAAGATTGCTAATCTGATATTTCCACAAGAAACCCTTAATCATGAGATTTCCTAAAGATAAGAAGTTAATCCACGTATGAACACTTCAGGAATTTGTGAAATCTAGCTTTTATAACTATAAAGCAGATTATTTTTTACACGTGTTTGCTTTAATGAGGAAAAAAATATAAAGATTAAAGATGCGTGACCTTTCAAATGTAATTTTAATGGAGCGTCCAGGTTCTGCTTCAATCACCCATTCACAATTCAGTGAGTCTTTATAGTAACCAGGCCAGCCTGGAGACAGTATGACTCCACTGGGAGCTGAGAAATGTCCACCACATGGAGCTGTAAGTGAAAAAAAAGTTAAAGTGAAAAATTTTAATTATATTGTAGAGTAGTATAAGAAAAAAAAACAAATTGTAAATTATCAATTTCTAAATATATCTTTATAGTTACAGAGTTAAAAAAAAGCCTAAATATTTACACCTCCTATGGTATACGTTGAATGTAAGAAGGGTTGGGCAAGCTGGATTTCAAAATTTCAACATGGTCAATGCTTTTGTTTTCAAGATTGCTAAAGCTGCCATCATAAACGTCTGACAGTGACTTATTGCCCTCTCCCCATTTAAAACATATGCATGCTTGGCTGAACCAGGCAAGCTTGCATATAGGGTGGTCAGTAGCAATAACTGTTATCCGAACAAGTGTTTAATTTTAACTTTTATACTAGGGCTATTCACAAGACCTTTTTGTTTGTTCCATCAACCCTCTTGACCTTGAGCCTTCCCAAACGTTAAGTTGACATCTACCATACCTTGCTGCTTGTCTTTAAGTATTGACTTTATAAACACTATTAGGTATATACAGTATAAACAATGACGTGACAGGCTTGCAGCAAGAGGTTTTGTACATCCCTGTCTTTTTGGTACTGACTTGTAATTTGTACTCTATTAACAGGTATGACTGTCTTTCCTATATTTGTATTGTCACAATACATACATAGCGATTTTTGCTTACCCTGTAAATATACCCATTTTTTGGCCTCTAATACAAGTTTGTCAACCCTCTTCTTAGGTCAAATTTAGTAAAGGAGTGTAATTTCTCCTTAAACCAATTCCTTTCAATATTTTGGCATATTAGTAAAACCTTTGGAAGCTTGAAAGTTACATCATATCCACTAGGTGGCCATACATATATTTGTATAAGACAGACATCTTGTTATACAGTATTGCAAAATCATGTTTTTTAATGATCTTGTATTACACATATCAGGATATATAAAAGGCTATAGACACCTTTTTTATTATTGATTGCAAAATTAAACTACCTCCTAAATAGTCTCCCTTAAAATGTCCTACCATTTGGCTTCTGCATTGAGTGGCTACTGGTGCTGTTGAATTTGTCAAAGCACTTCTTTGGCTCTATCCGCTCTCTTAGGGTACAGCCAAATAGTCAGGTTTCTGCATGCATTTTCGGAAGCCAAAATAAGGAGTGAATCATAAAACAAGAGAAAGTATAAAGGAATGATACGATTTTCCCTCTTTTTTTTATTTACTCCTGGTTTTGACTACCAAAAGTTCATCAGGAATCCTGACTGTGTGGCTATACCCTTACTCTTAAAAATTCAAGTAGGAGGTTGTATATAGTAAATGTACTTGGAGAGTAGGGTGAGAATCAGAGGGTGTAATTTTACTGTTATCACCATTAAGGTATAAAAATACAGTTGAAACCAGAAGTTTACATACACTATATGAAAATACACATATGCATGTATTTATTAATATCTGACATGAAATCATAATAAACCTTTCCTGTTTTTGGTCAATTAGGATTACCCTAATTAATTTTATTTGCCAAATGCCAAAATAAGGGCTCGTTCACATCACCGTTTGTCTTCTCCGTTCTCCATGCCCGGTTAAGGAGCAGCAGAACGAAAAGGACGGATGCTGTACATAACTGACACCAACGAAGCCTAAAGACCCCAGGACTTTCGTGTCCGTTCAAAAATCATGTTCTGAGAGGACACCAAACGGACCCCATTAAAGTCTATGGGGTCTTTAGGCTCCGTTGGTGTCAGTTAGGTGTCAGTTATATACAGCATCTGTCCTTTTCGTTCTGCTGCTCCTTAACGGAGCCAGAGAATGGAGAAGACAAACGGTGATGTGAACCAGCCCTTATGAGAGAGTTTAAGGATTTTGTATTACTTTCTGCAATGTCAAAAGTTTACATTCACTAAGATTACTATGCCTTTAAACAATTCTGGACTGCCCATATGATTATGTCATGTCATCTGATGAGCATCATGGGGAAGTCTAAAGAAATCAGCCAAGATATCAGGAAGAGAATTGTGGACTTGCACAAGTCTTGCTCAACCTTTGGTGCAATTTCAAGACACCTTAAGGTGCCTCGTTCATCTGTACAATCAATTATACGCAAGTGCAAACAAGATGGGAATGTCCAGCCATGATACCCCTCAGGAAGGAGAAGGGTTCTGTGTCCCAGAGATGAACGTGCTTTGGTTTGACATGTGCATATCAACCCAAGAACAAAGCAAAAGACCTTGTGAAGATGGAAGCTGGTAAGATCCACAGTTAAATGAGTACTATATCAACATGGGCTGAAAGGCCACTCTGCCAGGAAGAAGCCATTACGCCAAAAGAAAGATAAAAAAGCCAGATGAATGTTTGCAAATGCACACAGGAACAAAGACATGCATGTTTGAAGACATGTCCTGTGGTCTGACAAAAATAAAATTTAACTTTTTGGCCATAATGAACATTGTTACGTTTGGAGGAAAAATGGAGAAGCTTGGAAGCCTAAAAACACCATCAAAACTGTGAAACACAGGGGTGGCAGCATCATGTTGTAGGGTTGTTTTGCTGCAGGAGGAACTGGTGCACTTCACAAAATAGATGGCATCATGAGGAAAGAAGATTATGTGGAAATACTGAAGCAACATCTGAAGACATCAGCCAGAAAGTTAAAGCTTGGGCGGAAATTGGGTCTTCCAAATGGACAATGACCTGAAGCATACTGCAAAACTATAAATACTGCATACTGCGGTTATAAAGTGGCTTAAGGATAACAAAGTCAATGTTTTGGAGTGGCCATGACAAATCCTATTAAAAATGTATGAGCAAAGTTGAAAAGGCAGCTGCGAGCAAGGCGACCAACAAACATGGCTCAGTTACACCATTTTTTGTCAGGAGGAATGGGCCCAAATTCCGACCAACTATTGTGAGAAGTTTGTGGAAGGATATCCAAAACATTTGACCCAAGTCATAAAGTTTAAGGGCAATGGTACTAAATATTAATGAAATGTATGTAAACTTTTGACTTTGCAGATAGTAATAAAAATGCCTTAAACATTCTTTCTCTCTTTCTCTCTTTCTCTCTCTCTCATTATTCTGGCATTTGGCAAATAATAATAATTATGGTAATCCTAAATGACCAAAAACAGGAAAGGTTTATTCTGATTTCATGTCAGATATTGAGAAAAACATGGATATGTGTCTTTTTATATAGTGTATGCAAACTTCTGGTTTCAACGGTATATATTTCTATATTTCTATGACCTTCAAGCCAAGATGAAAGGCAAGTAAATACATACTCATCTGTATATAAAATATCCAGAATTGAATTACTTAAGGAGTTAACATTGCAGAACCTCTAAATCTTAATTATTTAAGTTTAACCATGGAATACGATATGAGGATTGTATTTATGCATACCCTAAAAGTACAGTGAAATAGATTATATTAGCAATTGTGAGAGGAGTTTCTTGCTTTTAAGGCTTCAACTTCCAACTGAGAAACACAATATTTAACTTTGAAATGAAAGCTCCAGCCCTTATGTACAGCCTTATGAAAGATTCATTTTGGAATCCAGTGGAAAATATCTGGCAGCAACATGACTTTATGCTATTTCTTCTCTAGAGAAAGAATAGCTAAAATCAGATTGCATGTGTACACTAGTGCAATGCCATGGTGTGCCGGGTGCTTATACGTTTTTTCTTGAACAAGATATAATCTTTATACAAGTCTCATGCAGTCTCAAACAAAAAAAGTAAGGGCGGTTTCACATTCGCGTTCTGGAAACCCGTTATATGTTCTGTTATAATGGAATATAACAGAATTTTAGGACGGAATGCAAAACAGAAGCCTCCTGTACATATTAAATATGAAAACACTGGGTAACACTGACATGGAAAAGGTCCTAGGAATTTTAGTGAACAGCAAACTAAGCTGTAGAATCCAATGTCAGGCAGCTGCTGGCCAATAAGATAATGGGTTGCAACAGAAGGGGCATAGATGATTGTGAATAGTGATGAGCGGGAGGTGCCATATTCGATTTCGCGATATTTCGCGAATATTCGATTGAATATTCGTCATATATTCGTTGAAATCGAATATTCGTCATTATTTTATATATTGCAAATTTATATTCGCGTCGCAAATGAAACTTAGATCTGAGTTCCTAATGGTTAACTTGTATTGCTAGAATTGACAAAGATAATGAATGTCACACGAATATAGCACTATATTCTCAATCTTCGTTATATTCTAACAATACAGCCACTAGGAACTTAGCTCTAAGATCAATTCGCAATCTGAGTATATGTTCGCCTCGCGAATGAAACTTAGATCTGAGTTCCTAATGGTTGTTGCTAGAATATAACAAAGATTGAGAATATAGTGCTATATTCGTGAATTCGAGATATTCTCAGTCTTCGTTATATTCCAGCAATACAACCATTAGCAACTCAGCTCTAAGTTTAATTCGCGAGGCGAACATATACTCGCATTGCGAATTGATCTTAGAGCTAAGTTCCTAATGGTTGTATTGCTAGAATATAACGAAGATTGAGAATATAGTGCTATATTCGTGAATTCGAGATATTCTCAATCTTCGTTCTATTCCAGCAATACAACCATTAGGAACTCAGCTCTAAGTTTCATTCGCGAGGCGAACATATACTTGCATTGCGAATTGATCTTAGAGCTAAGTTCCTAATGGTTGTATTGCTAGAATAGAACGAAGATTGAGAATATCTCAAATTCACGAATATAGCACTATATTCTCAATCTTTGTTATATTCCAGCAATACAACCATTAGGAACTCAGCTCTAAGTTTAATTCGCGATGCGAACATATACTCGCATTGCGAATTGATCTTAGAGCTAAGTTCCTAATGGTTGTATTGCTAGAATAGAACAAAGATTGAGAATATCTCGAATTCACGAATATAGCACTATATTCTCAATCTTTGTTATATTCTAGCAATACCACTATTAGGAACTCAGCTAGCTCTAAGTTTCATTCGCGATGCGAACATATACTCGCGTTGCGAATTAATCTTAGAGCTAAGTTGCTAATGGTTGTATTGCTAGAATAGAACGTAGATTGAGAATATCTCGAATTCACGAATATAGCACTATATTCTCAATCTTCGTTATATTCTAGCAATACCACTATTAGGAACTCAGCTAGCTCTAAGTTTCATTCGCGAGGCGAACATATACTCGCGTTGCGAATTGATCTTAGAGCTAAGTTCCTAATGGTTGTATTGCTAGAATAGAACGAATATTGCAATGCGAATAATTCAGGTTATATTAATCGCATTGCGATTACAACTTAGTCAAATTTGTGAGTTCGTGATTCTCACATCCGACAGTACATTTTAGCATGGAGGCGTTCCCATAGGGATGGGGACGCTCCATGCACACGGGAAGTCGGCAGAAGCGGCAACGGGCATTGACTGAAGCGGGCAGGGAGCCAGGAATCATCCCGACAGGTAAGAACAGCTTTTGGGAAGTGGGAAGACAACCAGAGAGCAACAAGAATTAACAAAAAAAAAAACAATATTCGAAATTGCGAATATATAGCGATATATTCGCAATATTCGCGAATTATTGAAGTTGCGATATTCACGATAAAATTTCGCAATTCGAATATTCGCGCTCAACACTAATTGTGAAGAGAACATAGTCCTACCACTTTACAAATCACTAGTCAGACCACACATGAGTACTATGTACAGTTCTGGGCTCCTGTGAACAAGGCAGACATAGCAGAGCTGTAGAGGGTCCAGACGAGGGCAACTAAAGTAATAACTGGAATGGGTGGACTATAATATCCTTAAATATTATCAAAAGTAGAGTTATTTACTTTAGAAAAAAGACAACTGAGGGGAGATCTAATTACTATGTATAAATATATCAGGAGTCAGAACAGAGATCTCTCCCATAATCTTTTTATCCCCAGGACTGTGACTGTGACAGGGGACATCCTCTGCGTCTGGAGGAAAGTTAGTTTGTACACAAACATAGAAGAGGATTCTTTATGGTAAGAGCAGTGAGACTATGGAGCTCTCTGCCTGAGGAGGTGGTGATGGCGAGTTCACTAAAAGAGTTCAAGAGGGGCCTGGATGTATTTCTGGAGTATAATAATATTATATGTTATAGCTACTAGAGATGGGTCGTTGATCCAGGGAGTTATTCTGATTGCCTGGGAAGAAATTTTTTTCCCCTTAAGTGTTAAAAATTGGCTTCTACCTCACAGTTTTTTTTTTTTTGCCTTCCTCTGGATTTACTTGCAACATTACAGGCCAAACTGGATGGACAGATGTCTTTTTTCGGCTTTATAAACTATATTACTATGTTACTTTAGGAGCCATTCTGTTTGGCTCTATCCTAATATATGTTTATGGGGACAAATAACAGTTCAGTTTGATTCCGTTATACATGATGGAAAAAATAGTCCTGTCCTGCCATTCCCAGTCAATGGATATATGTATTTTGAATCTTCACTTCCATGGATACCTACTAAGTAATAGCAAATTCTGAATGATCTAAAACCTCTGCATGTCTCTATATAAAATCGTAGATACATAGTGTTATAAAATGACTCTATAGACTTCTATGCGTGCTGTTTTTCAGCTCAGTGCAACTTAGAGCCAGGATATGGCCATGTTAATGAGACAAAAATAAATAAATAATTGACCTATCAGATATGAATATTTTATTGCTTTGATATGCTTTTTTTGGTTTTGAACTTTTGATATTTACTTATTTGCAAATCTAAACTCTAGGAAGCCAAAAAATAACCCCTTTGATAACTATGAAAGCTATAATGGTGGCTATATTAGTTGTCTTCCTGCTATCCCCGATAAATTAAGCAGGTGAACAAGTCCACCATAAGTATTTTAGGAACTTAGGACCCAAATCGAATCTCATGGGTCATATATGCAAATTGGACTTAAACCAAATCTAATCTCACATATAGTAGTCTGGCATTTTCTGTTTCAGAAGCTCACTTTCAGCTTTACTGTGTAGACCAAGACAGCCACTGTACAGTCATCTCATTATGATTAATGGTTCAAAATTTAGGGCACATGACAATTCTGAAGGAGTCCTATATAAGACTGAATCACAATACAGATAAGTCTCCTTATGTAGATCCTCTTCTACACCCTGATATCTTAGAGAAACATTGCATGTGATCTTCCTTCAGATTATATTAGTCAATGGATACTATTTTGTCTATAAAGTCTTATTTATTGCAGCTAACTTGAAACAAATATCAAGGATGTGTATACTTTCAATATGTCTGCCCCTAGAAAAATAAAAAAAAATAAAAAATGTATAAAAAAACAAAACCAAGAACACTGTTTTCTAATCAGAGGCAGTTAAGTAATGAAACTGAAATTAAATGCACAAGACATTTCCCTTAAACGTAACATAAATTTTAAATGTGATTTATACAGATATCTTTCTTTCAGTCTTTAACCTGACTCTGGAATTTGTTTGATTAGTTGTTTTTATTTTGCTGAGGTGACAAAAAAATATAGTAATATACATTTCACTAGAAATTTTACAGCACCAGCAATGGCTTTTAGTTTTCCATTTCATTGATCAAGGGCTGGAGTTATCTCCTAAAATTTACACTAAATAGCTACATGGTAGATGACTGGAATGAACACAAGTTTTGCAGTGCAAGCCTTCCACATATATCACAAGTTTATTTCGAACTGGTATGATTTAATGGTGTGTAAAAATGTTCTGTCATTTTGCCACTTTTATAGGGTACATAAAAGATTTCGTGGACAGGGAATGTAGTCAATCATATGGCTTATAGACTCCCACTCTCATATATAAAATACACAGTACAAGAGAAAATCCACATTCTCTTTAAATGTTTTTATTATATTTTGGAACTTCAATGCATATTATCTGTGTTTTGGAATGTAAATTAACCATTGTACAATAAGATGGCAGCCTGTCCTGTTGAAACCATTAAATCAACAGATTAAAGGGGTTTTCCGGTTTGTATCAATATCCTTTAAAATAATAATTTATGAAAGTCTCTGTAATTTTGTAAGGTATTTCTTTTACCTTTATTCCTCCTATCACCTCTTCTAGGCTATGGTCACATGACCATGTTCATGCAACTCTTTCTTATTTCTTGTGATCTTATGTCCATGGACGTGTTAGAGCATCATGGGGGAGCATGGTAGGCGAGTGTCTATGTAACTAGCTGGGAAAGAGAAGCTATAAACTAGCTGGGCTTTATTAGGAGCAGTGACAGGGGAGTATGTATGTAACTAGCTTGGTGGGAGCTGCTATAAACTAACAGTGGTTTGTTTGGGGCAGTGGTAGGGAGTGTCTATGTAACTGGCTGGGTGAGAGGAGCAATAAACTAGCTGGGGGTTGTTAGTAGTGGTGTTGGAGCTTTGGCAGAGAAAAGAGAAATGCATAAATGTTTTGGTTGGATACAGCAACAGGAAGTGCTACATACAGGATAGAAACAAACCAGGACAATGTCCAGAAATTAATCAGGAAAGTCTCAAAAAACAACAACCGCAAAACATGATGTACATGAGGTAAGCAAGTACATGAGCATATCTATTAAACAGCATAGTTGTCCCAAGGAAAACCTATTTAAAGATCAAAAGCAAAAAACCCCGGTATCTATGTATCTATGTTTCTATCTATCTATCTATCTATCTATCTATCTATCTATCTATCTATCTATCTATTATTAGAAGTGGCATCTATTCATCCCACTGGCAGAATACACACTATAGTATGGTTTATCTAAGCATTACTATTTATTATTCTTACTTTTAAATTATTGTTGAAGTTTTAATTAGTCCAGTACTCATAAAATGTGCTTTTGGACTTGGTTCCAAACATTGGTCCCAACCTTTTGCACCGGCTTTATAAGGTTTATTGGTAGATGTTGCACCAAGTCCATAGATTCTAAGTGAGTCGAAAGGCCCTTCTGTCACATAATAATACAACACTATTATAAATGGTTATTGGCAAGTGGGGAACCTTTAACAGATTTTGCGCTGGAGCCCAGATTAATATCTCTGTTAGCCATGTCATAAATAGAACTGGTGAATGTTGCCTATGCTTCACTAAAATAATGGCTTCCTCTTCCAGTCTGAATTGAGCTTGGCTGGGAAGAGAAAGTAACTGGTACTTAAGTTGGATGTATTAAGTTAATGGTGATATGGGGAATTGTGACATTTAGAGGAATTAAATAATGGTCTTTATTTACTGTCAGCTCTGGCACATGGCGGTAGTACTGAGCAGAAACATAGGGAATGTCGGTTTTGAAAGCTTCAATGGAATAACCTTTAAAAAAATGCTTTATTTTTATGTATTCCTGTATTCACCTCAGGTTGGACATATTATATGACTAGGGACATGGCATTCTGCAACTGGTGATCACAACTGATGTTGATCAATGTCAAGAATATGATTTTGTTCAACCTAAACCTTATCATTTAAAGTAAATATGCATCATCTTCACTTCCTTCATTTAACATTTGTCATTTTGAAATTCAACAATGAATTCATATTAAAGTCTAAGCTGACAGACCTTCACATCTAGGTATCGGGCCACTCCACATTATTTTCCCATCTATCAGCACACAAGTGATGGTTTCAGTGCCTTGAGTTTTGATAAATCCATCTTCACAGACCACAGAAACCGAGCTTCCTAACTGAAAGTTGTCTCCAAAGCGACGAGCATTTAATGGAACTCCAGGATCTGGACACTCGTTATGCCCAAATGCTGAAAAACAGATGTTAAGAATTAAATATTGCAACAGAAAAAATATAGGCTAAAACAAAATAGCTGCTGTACCATGTCTATTAACTTTAGAAATACACTTTTAAAGAAACAAAATCCATAAATAATATCTTGGTGGTTGATTATATGTTTCATGTAAATGTAAGAGGTAGCAATAATATTGAAATGATTCTCTTTATTTCATTAGTATACTCCTTCATTATATATTGGAAAACTGTGGAAATCCTACATTTTATTATGTTTCTAAAACAGACAGATGAAATACTAAAAAGATGCGCACTGTGGTTTGGTATAGGATAGGTAGGATATACCAGTAAGGCAGTTATACTGTAACTCACAGGCTAGAGTGTTTTTACCAAAATTAATTCAGTGCTCTCATTAAGAGAAACAAAATTAGAGTATTGCAGGTTTAATACCTTTTAATAGCTAAGGGTGGGTTCACATCAGCGTTATGGAGTCTGTTTTGGCTTTCCGTTATAACATGGTTATAATGGAAAAAATTGGAATCCATATGACGGAAGTCTAAACAGAAGCTTTTAAGAGGCATTCCATTTTGATCCGTCATAATAGAAGTCTATGGGAATCATAACGGATCCGTCTGCAAGACGGAAGACAAAATCCTGTCTATAGGACTTTTTTTTTCCCCGTTATGCATGATGGAAATGGGACGGATCTGTTATGATCTCCATAGACTTCTTTTATGATGGAAAGAAAACGGAAAGCCTTTAGAAGGCTTCCGTTTTGCATTCCGTCATAATACAAGTCTATGGGCAGCATAACGGATCCGTACCATTTCCATTATGTAGTACTGGACACCTGCATAATGGAAACCAGGACCGATATGTTCTGCTGCCCATAGACTTGCATTATGAAAGATCAAAATGGAATGCGTCTTAAAGGTTTCCGTTTTGATTTCTGTCTTATGGATTCCGTTATTTTCCATTATAACCATGTTATGATGGAAAGCCATAACGGAATCCATAACACTGATGTGAACCTACCCTAACTAAAATAGAAGTAATGATGTTAAATAGCGAGCTTTCAAGACAGAACATTGGATAATGTGTAGAAAAACTCCAGAAATGTCATGATTCGTCATTTCTTAGTGAATATTACCTGCTTTATTGAATCTGTGGCTTATTTTAGTTTCATTTTAGCATAATTTTGAGAAATAATAGAAAACCAGCGCTCAAAAACTAATACACTTGCATCCGTACCGCAATATGAGTGAGCCCTAGTGAATATTACATGCTTTATTGAATCTGCAGCGGATTTTAGTTATGTTTCGGCCTAATTTGGCCTTTATCATACTATAACCGAATAGAGAGAATAACATAGGTAACATGATTCATCTAGGTACACAATGGCAGTGGTGGGTAATGTATAATGATATCTTATATAATCATAGTTACTCACACTCATATTGCGGTGCGGATGCACGCCTATTCCTTTTTAAATGCTGGTTTTCTATTATTTCTCCCCAACAGCGGCACCACTTTGATAAAGTCCAAATTTTGCCAAAATGTAACTAAAATCAACCGCAGATTCAATAAAGCATGTAATATTCACTACGAAATGACAAATCATGATATTTCTGGAGTTTTTCTACATAATATCAACACCACTGAGGTCAATACTGTGGCTGGTGATCGCTGAAGCATTTTCATCTTGTATTAATACATCATCAATGGAGCCAGGTGAAGAGTGGCAGGCAGGGACCAAATTGGCATGGAAATGGCAAAATATTGGTGAGGTGAGCATTCATCTGTTTTGCTGTAGCTCTCGAAGAGAAACTACAAAGCTCCATCCATTGTGTGGTGGATGGAGCTTGTAACTGCAACGCTGGTCCCACTGAAGTGAATTAACTCAAATAACTACACAATGGATGGATCGGTGTAGTTTGAATGCCTACTTTGGCATCATAGCTTCTCAGGAATAACTGATAGGTGGGGTGTTTGGTTTTGGACCCCCCCCCCCCCCCCATAGACCAGATATTGATGGCCTATCCTGGGGGTAAACCATCAACATTAAAATCCTGGACAACCATTATAACGTCATGGTCACAAACAATAATCAATAATTCATCTTAGGGTCTTGGTGAGAATAGGGTAGGGATGCTTTATCCATAAAGCTAGAAGCAACTATAAAGACTGCTATAGTCCTGGATAAGATGAAAGGATACCTGCTAGAAAATTTGTTACATTATAGATACTTGTAGATAAGTAAAGAAAATAGCATTCCGATATGGTGGATTGGAAAGATTGATAAAGATTATGTAGTTGAATTAGGCTAGTAGAAGACCAGAAGTGACAGTAGGGATGAATCCCTCTAAACTAATGTATATTTAGAATTACTTATGTAGGCAAGACAGATACACTGATATAAGTATGTAATTAAAGAAAAGGGATAATAATTACAAAAATGTATTCTAATTCAAAATGAAAAGAGGAAACAAATTATATAAACTGATTATGAGGTGAATACTTAATGCATATGAGTGTAAATAATGCAGCACATATCATACCAAGGGTCCTTGTCTTTCAATGACTTGAGTTGTTTTCTACATATTAGAAGAATCTTGACATTTCTCCAAGATAACACATTTCTCAAACTGTTCAGTTCGATGGACATAAAAATTGATTATTCTCAGACCTTTAACCTAATACATTTCCAGTGTACAGCTGCCTTTAAAATTATAGAGAGCAGCTGTTATTTAAGCATCTGTACTCCTGATATGTTCTATGTTTCTTTTTTTTAACCCTATCAGTATTCATTCCTCTACAGGGAAATCATTTTCCGCCAATACTTCTTATCCTGTGGGTGAAACTGTGAATGCTTGATACTTATTGGATATTATTTTACTAACAGAGACTTGATCTGGCACAATGCTTATTATTATGAAGACGATATTCAAAAGGAAAATAAGTCCCAAATCTTGTTTGCTTATTGGCTTACAAATGTTTCTCAAGGTAGGGTCTTGCGTGCATGAAAATACTCAAAGGTGGGGTGAGGGGAAGGTGGAGCAATCGCCTACAGACAGAGAACTTCTAAACTTGAGTGTGATATCATGACAAAAAAGCCATTGAAAAAGTCAATGAAATCAGGTAAAGTCATTTAAAAGTTTCTGCACATTGTTTATTTAATTATTAAGAATGAAGATGAAAAACGAAGAATCAAGGTGAGGATTGTTAGATCTGTATACTGGAACATTTGAATGATAGATAGATAGATAGATAGATAGATAGATAGATAAATAGATAACCTCCAAACTGCCTTTTTTCATGGGACCAAGAGAATAAGAACAATCTTGACTAGAAATGGGCATGGCCCACCACTAGTTAAAGGGAACCTGTCATCAACTTTATGCTGCCCATACTAACGGCAGAATAAAGTAGAGACAGGTGAGTTGATTTCAGCGCTCTGTCATTTATAAGTAAAAAATAAGGGGTTGCCGAGAACCAACATCACAATCATTGCAGACTGGGCCAATCGCAGCGCTAAGCTCAAAGCCTGGGAGAAAAAAAATCTCTCAGGCTATAAGCTGAGCACTGCGATTGGCCAGCGCTACAGCCTGGGAGAAGGAGACGCCCAGGAGAACAAGGGTAGACTCCTCCCAGTTGAGCCGAAAATCTAAAGATACCAGAGCCTATACAGGGAGAACAGACCGGCGCCCAGGGATAATAGTAATAATAATTAGTTTAGATTTTTTATCGTAATGAAAGGTCCTCTTTAAAAATGATTGAAAGCTCTGACCACTTTGTATACTGCCAACATAAATGTTAAATATGCTGGCTCTCAATGTACATGTTGTGCAGATATTCAGATTAGAGCTGATCGAATCAATTCTTTAGAATCAAAATTTTAATTGAATGTTTGAGAGTACGAGGAAGAGAGAAAGAGAAAAAACTAAGAGAGAGGGAGGAAGAGATTTTCTGTCATTTTAAAGCACTTTTGATTCGGGTACAATCAATTTGTACCCAAATCAACTTTCTCGGTCGATTTAGACAAATTAGGCAAAAATAAGTTTTAGAATATGATGAAAATTACTGGCTTCTGGTACAAATTTATTTAACAATATAGTAATAGGATTCATGTATGTGCACATATTATGACTCAAACATGGTCAATGTGTTATACAGAGTCATAATACTCTGTGGGTCCCTACTGAACCGATGTATGTCAATACAAATACTGTATGATCTATAATAATATTTTAAAATAATGTAAAATTCAGCATATGGAGTTTTCTTTCTTTCAGGTGGTGCAAAAAATGGTGCGGTATGGAGACACTATACAACAGCACACAGACTGTAAAAGTTAAAGGGATTTTCTGTAATTTTTTAACTTATGACTTATTGTCCGCATAGGTCATCTTTATATGATCAGTGGGACCCTGCTGATTAGCTGCTAGTGAAGGCTTCAGTGCTTTCAGTAGCCCCAAGGCCTTCGATCTTCTCACCAACCACGTCACATGGCCTAGGCAAAACTGGAGAAAGCCGTGGCGCTACTGCGATGCCAATGCCTTCTCAAATAGCTGATCAGCAGAGGTCCAGGGTGTCGAACAACTATGGATCAGATACTGATGACTTATCCACAGAATAGGTCATCAGTTCAATAATCGCGGAAAGCCCCTTTAATATAGTACAGAGCCATGTGCCTATATAGAAACTCTGTGCACACAAAAATTTACAATAGTTATACATATTTAGTTAAAGTTGTAGATGGTACATACAACAACTATGTCTGCTGATCAGGCTAAAAAACTTTGACCCCTTAAGGCCCAGAGTTTTTTTTTTTTTTTGCATTTTCGTTTTGCTCTCCCTGCCTTCCTGAGCCATAACTTTTTTATTTGTCTGTTCACACAGCTATGTGAGGGCTTGTTTTTTTCAGGACAAGTTCTACTTTCCAATGCCACCATTTAATATTTCATATGATGTAGTGGGAAGCAGGAAAAAAATTCCAAATGGGGTGAAATTGCAAAAAAATATGTGATCCCCCCACTGTTTTATGGGTTTTTTAATTGCGACGTTCGATGTACGAATAAAACTGACCAGTTTATTTTATTCTACAGGTCAGTACGAATCAGGCCATACCTTATATGTATAGTTTTTCTTGCGTTTCTACAGTGATAAAAAAATTAAAATGCGGGAAAAAAATCTGTTTAATTTTTTTGACGCCATATTTTGACCCCTATAACTTTTTTGTAATTATGTGTACGGAGCTGTGTGGGGGCTTTTTTATTTTTTGCGTGGGGCGATCTGAACTTTTCATTGATACTATTCTGGAGTGTGTATGACTTTTTGATCACTTTTTATTAAATTTGTTGTATAAAAGGAAGGGACCAAAAACTGAGAATTGGCCATTTGGACGCTTTTTTACATTTTGCTGTTTGCTGTATATATTTTAATATTTTTATGCTATGGGCATTTCACACATTACGACACATTTTTTTAAATCTTTTATTTTTATTTTGGGAAAAGGGTGGTGATTAGAATTTTTATGTTTTTGATTTTTTACACTTTTTTTTATAGTTTCCATGGGGGACTATAACATGCAATCATCTGATTGCTATTATCATAGACTTCAATGCACTAGCATTGGAATCTATGATGATTTTATTAGTTTCCTAAGGAGCCTTATTACAGGCAAGGGCTCCATAGGAAATACTATGCAGCAGCCTCATGTCATTTATAGAAACAGGGGCATCTGCATACATGCTCGAGCTCCTCCGATCGCCACACGGGGGGAGCAGGAGCACAACCAAAAGTGCGTACTTTGGGTTTCAGCGCGCTCAGATGCCGTGGTAAGGATTGATGGTTAAATGTCCGCGAGCGGCATTAATGCCGGTTGCGGACATGACCCGCTGGTGTCTGCTAAAAGAAGCAGGCGGCCACCCGTGGCTATGGCGCCCACAGCGGGTAGGAGTGGGCTCCATCTTTAAACACCAGGGGTTAATGTAAAACTAAAACAAACAAAAAATATATGCATTTTAAAATACATGAAAAAAGAAAAACATATTATTTGAAAACTGCCGTAAAGATTTTTTCCTTACCAATGTATATTCAAATATTCCACTAAGTCAAGTTAAATTTACTCAAACATACAGATATAATTAATTTACACCATCAACTTTTCAGTACTAGAATAATAATTATTTCAGGAAACCGACACATATATGGAAGAATATATTCCCGATTCTTGGAACACCCCAAAGTAATATTATGTGAGTGCAATAATAAATGTAGCCTTTGAATTATTCATCTTCATTACTGGTAATTTTACCTCCACCATGTCCACTTTACTGACTTGTAAAGTGTATAATTTAGTGATTAAAAGAACATGCACAAAGTCAAGATTAGTCATTTAACTCATAAAAAATTTAAATCTGACCAGTATGTATGATGTTTATATATATATCTATATCTATATCTATATATATATATATATCTATATATATATATATATATATATATATATATATATACATTTGATACAATATAAAGTAGTCAGTGTACAGCTTGCATAACAGTGTACCCTCAAAATAACATAGCCATTAATGTCTAAACCGCAGGCAACAAAAGAGAGTACACCCCTTAGTGAAAATGGTCAAATTGTGCCCAAAATGCCAGTATGTGAGAGCGATAATGCCAAATTTAACACACCTGCTCCCCTCACACTTGAGACACAGGAGAGGGAATATGAATGATTGGCCACAATTTGGGCATTTTTACTTAGGGGTGTACTCACTTTTGTTTCCAGTGGTTTAGACATGAATGGCTATCTATTGAGTTATCATGATGGGGGAGATTCATCAAAACTGGTGCATGAATGAAAGGAATAATTTGATTGTGACTAAATGCTATGGTCAACTAAGCCAGTTTTCCTTTACACCAATTCTGATAAATCTCCCCCAATGTACCATATCATTTTACATTTAAGTAATATACTAATATACTATAGTGAGTTAGTAGAAAATTACAATTTGATAGGTGCTCACATGTTACACCTCTGTTTAGTAAAGTTTTGCACAGACATAAGTATTCAGACCCTTTGCTATGACACTTGAATTTCAGCTCTGGGGGCCTCCCATTTTACTTGATCATTTTTGAGACATTTCTACACTTTGAATGGAATCCTTCTATGGTAAATTCTGTTAATTGGACCTTATTTGGAAAGGCACACACCTGTCTACAGTATATGTCTATAAAGTCCCACAACTGACAATGCATATCAGAGCAAAAACAAAAACTGTGTGTGGAGCTTGTGTGAAGACAGAGAACGTCTTAACCCCTTGTGACCAGCCTGTTTTAGGCCTTACTGACCATGCATTTTTCTTCCGTTTTTCATTGTTCCCTTCCAAGATCTACAACTATTATATTTTTCCATCTATGTAGCTGTATGGGGATTGTTTTTTGTGGGACAAGTTGTAGATTAAATTTTTTGGTATAAATAACATAATATCTTTATTCTCTTGGTCAGTACGATTACAGTGATACCAAAAAACACATATTTTTTTTAGGTTTTATTACTTTTGTGTAATAAAACCCTGTTTATTTTTTCAAAGGAAGAAAATCTTTTTGCATCGCCGCTTCCCAAAACCTATAACTTTTTTATTTTTATTTCTATGGAGTTGTGTGATTTTTGTAGGACAACCTGTAGTGTTCATTGATATCATTTTGGAGTAAATTACACTTTTTGATCACTAGTTATTAAGTTTTTTTGGTGACAACAACGAATAAAATAGCAATTCTGTAATTTTTTCATTATTATTTTTTTACGCCGTTCACCGTAAGGGATAATTTCAATGACATTTATGTAGTGCGAGTTGTTACGGATGTGTAAATACCAAACATATGGGTGAGATTTCTATTTTGCTATTTTTTTCATTGAAAAGCGTATTTTCAATGGAAAAAAGCGTATATTTTTACAGAATTTTTTTTATTTAATAAATGTATTATTATTTTTTTTTACAACTTAATAGTCCCACAAGGGGACTATAACATACAACATTTTCATTGCTTTTAAAATACAATGCACTATCCCTATAGTGCATTGCATTTTAATGTCAGTGCTTTACTGATTAGAGAGGCACTGCACCAGAGAGGCACAGCCTGCTGGAAAATACTCAAGGCTGGTTTGGGGCCTATATCAGACCCCAGCAAGACTTTACACACATCAGAACCCAGCGATCACATTTGCGTGGGGCTAACAGGAGACAGAGGAAGTCTGCTCCCTCTCTCACTGCTGTACATGGTGGGCACTATGGCCCATGGCATGTAAAGCATTAAACAGCCCAGATTGGCACTCTTGCTGGTTCGGGCTGTTAGAGCAGGAGCGTGGCTCTCATGTGAGAGCCGACCCCTGCTGCACAGGGGACCTGTGCAGCGCTTAGACTGGCCTGCTGTATAAAAGCAGTGGCCTAGCCTAATGCCCTTTAAGATGTATGGGTGGTCACTAAGGCATTAATCAATGGAAGAGGGGGGAATGTAGGCGGAGAATAGATCACGTTGATCTGACACGTCTGTAGCACCATATCAGGACCACAGGAATTTATAATGAAATGATTTTATTTTGAAAAGGTGACAACACGTTTCGGAGTGACAGAACCTCTTTTTTCAAGTCTAAAAGAGCATAAATAAAAATGCACAATACAAAATAGAATTGAAAAAATAAAAGCAAAAAAATAAATTTTCCTAATATTAAGAATAGTAGAATGAGAAGAATATTATTAAGAGATTTTATTATTTATGAATGTACTTTTTCATTTCAATAGACTGTGAAAAAATAGTTTCTTTGCCTTTGCTTTTTCAACGCATTGTCACCTTCTCAAAATAAAAGACTTTGATTATACATTAGTGTGGTGGTGATATTGGGCCAAAGACTTGTCAGATCAGGGCTATTCTCCATCTATTCCCCCCTCTTCCATTGATTTATACTCCTCCTAAGGTTTGGCAACCCCTTGAAGTGAGGATTGGATGACAACGGCAACACCGACCCCTTCTTTCACACACGCCTACACTAGTGCTGTGCATATGTTTTCACAACAAGAAAAGGTGAGCCTAACTATTTAAATTAGCATTTATTATTTGATGCATATTACACTATGAGCTATTTTCCCCTTTTATTTTTGCCTTTATTACTAAGGGATCAATGGATGAAGTTCTGAACAACCAGAACTCTCACTATATATCTGGCTACCCCACCAAACTAAGAAATTTGGGGAGAAGGGCCTTGGTAAGAGACGTGACCAAGAAGCTAATGACTACTTGGCTGAGCTACAAAGATCCTGTGTGCTGATTGGAGAAACAGCAAGAAAGTCAACCATTACTGCAGTAGTCCACCAATTTAGGCTTTGTGTCAGAGTGGCCAGAAAGAAGTCTCTCCTCAGTGAAATACACATGAAAGCCTTCCTGGAATTTACAAAAAAGGACTCTCAGACTGTAAGAAAAAAGATTTTCTGGTCCAATTAAACCAAGATTAAACTATTTTTCCTTAATTCTAAGCATCATGTCTGGTGGAAACTAGACATTGCTTATCACCTTCCCAATGCAATCCCTACAGTGAAGCATGTTGGTGGTAGCATCATACTTTGGGTGTACTTTTCAATGGCAACAATGTAAAAAGGAGACAGATCAGGGTTGAAGGAAATTTGAATGGAGCAAAGTACAGAGATATGTTTAATAAAAACCCGATCCAGTGTGTTCAGGGGCTTAGACTGGGCCAAAGATTCACCTTCCAACAAGACAATGACCCTAAGCAAACAGGTATTATACGAGTGGCTTAGAAACAACTCTGTGAATGTCCTTCCTTGGGAAGACCTCAAAACATTGGGAAATAGAAAAGAGAATGCAAAGAGAAAGTGCGCTGGAGTATAACAATGGTTGGGTGTGGCCAGTATACTTGTCTTCTCAGCACAAGGTACGGACAAGTCCTGTGGGATCCATGCCTGGTTCATTTTATTGAATGTGAGCTTGTCCACATTGGCTGTGGACAGGCGGGTGCGCTTGTCTGTGATTACCCCCCCCCCCCTTGCCATTCTAAACACACGTTCTGACAATGTACGTGCTGCAGGGCAGGCCAGCAATTCTAAGGCATAAAGGGCAAGCTCAGTCCATGTGCCAAATTTGCAGACCCAGAAGTTGAATGGGGCAGATCCATGAGTCAGTATGTGTAGGCATGTGCACACAGACTGTTTCACCATGTTGCTGAAATGCTGCCTCCTACGTTTCCTATCAGCTGGTGGTGCTGGTTGTTGAGGTGTGCTAACAAAGCTTTTCCACATTTCGGCCATGCTAACCCTCCCTTCTGAGGTGCTGGCTGTGTTGGCGACTTCTTCTTCCTCCAGCTCTGCCTTCGTCTTGTGCTTCCGCTGAGCCCCCGCTGTCAGGTGTGAATGCAATCAGCAGTGCGTCTACCAGCGTGTGCTTGTACTCGCACATCTTCCAATCATGCTCCAGTGACTGAATGAAGGACAGCGCATTGTTCTTGTAGCAGGGATCCAGCAGGGTGGCCACCCAGTAATCAGCACTGTTTAGAATGTGGGCAACTTGGCGGTCGTTGCACAGGCACTGCAGCATGTAGTTGCTCATGTGTGCCAGGCAGCCCAGAGGCAACGACAAGCTGTCCTCTGTGGAAGGTGTATCATCTGTGTCCTCTGTATCCCCCCCATCCATGCTCCATTGATGCCCATAATCTTCTTTGGATGCCACTCTGCTGTGAACACGATTCCTCCTCCTGCAGAACTGTGCCCTGGCTGGACAGTTGGGTACCTAGCCTCTGTTGGTGCAGGAACCCACCCTCAAAGTCACTTGACTGGCCTGATAACCATGGAAATGACCCCTCTTCCTCCTGTGCCACATCCTCTTCCATCATCGCCCAAAGTGATTTTTCAAGGAGACATAGAAGTGGGATAATAACGCTGAGGACTGCGTTATCGGCACTGGCCATGTGGGTGGAGTACTCGACACAGTGTAACACGGCACACAGATCTCGCATGGAGGCCCACTTGTTGGTGCTGAAGTGGTGCCGAGTGACTCACCTGAGCGTTCTGCAGCTAAAACTCCACTATCACCTGCTGCTGCTCGCACAGTCTGTTCAGCATGTGCTAGGTGGAGTTCCACCTCGTGGGTACGTCGCACATGAGGCGGTGAGCAGGATGGCCGAAGTTACAGATGTAGTAGAAATTCAATGCACCTCCTCAAAAGGGAAGAATCGCAGGGCAATATAAATGTGGTGCTTGGAGCTATTGGTTAACATATATATTTTCTCCTACCTGCAGCAAATCTTGACACTGAAGACGGTATAATGAAAAAGCCAGCCAAAACGGTGAACAATAAATGAAAGGTGGGCAATAAAATGGGCAGCAGAAGGGAAAGGATCTGTAGGAACACATAAAGGGTACAGGATGGAGGGGAATGACATGCATGAAAAAGGAAGCAGCAAGGAGAGGCTAAGCAGATGCATGAGAAGGGGCAGGGGCAAGGTGGTGAACTGCATTGAATGGGGATAGCAGGGTGAATATTGGCTATTTGATTAAGTGGGCACAAAAGGGAGAAGATTAAAAGGAACATATAGGGGGGCACAATGAAGAGTATTGGGAGTTTCGATTTAAAAATTGGTAGGGGGGGTGGGGAGGCTATAATGAACATGAAAAGGGGACAAAAGGTAGAGGATCACTGGATAATGGAGTAGGAGCAAAAGGGAGAGGATCAGTGGTTAATGGAGTAGGAGCAGAGGGGAGAGGATCCCTGGTTAATTTAGTAGGTGGAGAAGGGAGAGGATCACTGGTTAATGGAGAAGGTGCAGAAGGGATATGATCCCTGGTTAATGGAGTAGGAGCAGAAGGGAGAGGATCAATGGTTAGTGGAGTAGGTGCAGAAGGGAGTGGATGCCTGGTTAATGGAGAAGGTGCAGAAGGGAGAGGATAATAGGTTAATGGAGTAGGAGCAGAAGGGAGAGGATAACACTGGTTAATAGAGAAGGTGCAGAAGGGAGAGGATCAATGGTTAATGGAGAAGGTGCAAAAGGGAGAGGATCGATGGTTAATGGAGAAGGAGCAGAAAGAAGAAAACCTATTTCTCACACTGTGGGATTGGATTGTGGGAATAATGTTGGGATTTTGTAATTAGTGTGATATTTTATTAAGCAGTACACCCAAACAGCAACATATTAAAATACATATCTGATAAAATACCCATAATAATTACTTATCTGGGGAAAATGTTAGTATTTGGATATATCACTGAATTTAAAAAATCCTGACAAAAAAAAAAAAAACATGTTTTTTCTTTATGAATCCTGATAGAGCTAAATATATTTTTCAGCATACTCCTGTCATTTCCTTCCCCATGTCCTCTATAATGTGAGTATCTGTGGGTGAAGTGAGAACAGAAAACAATGGGCTTGAGAGGATCGCTGGTTAATGGAGAAGGTTCAGAAGGGAGAGGATCACTGGTACATGGAGAAGGTCCAGAAGGGAGAGAAACGCTGGTTAATAGAGTAGGTGAAGAAAGGAGAGGATTGCTGGTTGATGGAGTAGGAGCAGAAGGGTAAGGAATAAGGATTAATGGAGAAAGTGCACGAGGGAGAGGATTGCTGGTTAATGGAGTAGGTGCAGAGGGTAGAGGATCACTGGTTAAAAAAGAAGGTGCAGAAGGGAGAAGATTGATAGTTAATGGAGAAGGTGCAGTAGCGAGAGGATTGCTGGTTAATGGAGTAGGTGCAGAAGGGAGAGAATGTATGGTTAATGGGAGAAAACTTATTTCCCACACTGTGGGAGTGGATTGTGGGTATTATGTTGGCATTTGGTCATCACTGTGATATTTTATTAAACCGCAACATATTAAAATAAATGTCTTAAAAATTGAATATCTGATAAAATACCCATAACATAATTAAATTAATAACTTATGTAGGTAAAATGTTAGTATTTGGATGTATCACTCTAAATTAAAAAAATCTGCATCAATAAATAAATAAATAAATAAAAACTCCCCCCCCCCTATAAACCCTGAGCTAAAGATCTTATTCAATATACTCCTGCCATACCTGTTTCCATGTCCTCTACAATGTGTGTGTATGTGGGAGAAGGGGGAGCAAAAAACAATAGGCTTGTTAATTAGCTCATTAACAACCCAATACACCATCAATCCTTTATCACCTCCTACATTATATAAGATATAGGGACAACATCAGTGGTAATATTATAAAAAATCAGGGTTTATAGAAAAACAAAAGTTACATTTTTTTGGGGGGGATTTTTTAAATTCAGTATTATATCCAAATAGTAACATTTATCCGCATAAGGCTACATGCACACGACCGTGTGTGTTTTGCAGATTCGCAAAACACGGATCTGCAAAACACCGAAGCCGCTCCGTGTGCCTTCCGCAATTTGCGGAACTGAATGGGTGCCGTGTGCCTTCCACAATTTGCGGAACGGAACGGGTGGCTCATTATAGAGATGCCTATTCTTGTCCACAAAACGGGTAAGAATATGACATGCTCTATTTTTTTGCGGGGCCATGGAACAGAGCAACGGATACGGACAGCACACAGAGTGCTGTCTGCATCTTTTGCGCCCCCATCGAAGTGAATGGGTCTGCGCCCGAGCCGCAAAATATGCAGCTCGGACGCGGACCAAACATACGGTCATGTGCATGTAGCCTAAATATATGATAATATAGTTAAAAGTTACTTATAAATTTGACAGTTATGTTTATATTAATATATTACTAAACACTAAATATAAACAGCAACATGTTACCTACATAAGGATCCGCAGGGACATGAGAAATGGGCAGTAAGGAGAGGATCACTGTTTAATAGAGTAGGAACAGAAGGGAGACGATGACTGGTTAATGTCGAAGGTGCAGAAGGGAGAGGATTGCTGGTTAATGGAGTGGGTGCAGAAGAGAGAGGATCGCTCAAAAATTGAGTAGGAACAGAAAGGAGAGGATCGCTAGTTAATGGCTTGTGCCGAGGTGAGATTGAGAGTCCCAAGCCAGCATTTCTTTGTGAAAAAGGCAGTAAAAGCCCTGCACAAATATGTAGAACAGAAGGTGGGCCAGTCCTTGAGCCTGTCAGTGTTTGCCAAAGTGCATGGCAGAGCAAAAGTGTGGAGCTATAATTATGGTCAGGGACAATACATGTTCTTTATAGCCCATTGGGTGAATGTGGTTCCTGCACAACCACATCAGCAACTTGGTCAGGTCACGCCGCTTGCACCTCCAAGCTATCACGCTGTTGGTCCTGCTAAAATGTCCGCCTCTGCCTCCTCATCCTCCACCATGACCTCGTCACAGTGCCCCTCAAGCATACCACATGTGCATGGCACGGAGGTGTCACGCTGCTCGGAGTAACACAGGGGAGGAACTGCTCCATGTGATTCATTAAGAAACCGAAACTTGGCTTTCTCCACGACAACTGAAAATCGGAACCATGGTGACCAACATCGGGAAGAACATGGTGTCGGTGCTGAGTCAAGGAAGGCTCAGCCATGCGCACTGCATGGCACACATGATCAATTTGGTTGTCAAGTGGTTCCTGAAGTCTTCCACCCATCTGCAAGATATCCTAAAAATAGCCAGGAAACTTTGCATGCACTTCAGCAACTCGTACACCGCAAAGCACACCCTCCTTGAGCTGCAGCGGCAGAATGGCTTCCCCCAACATAGGCTTATATGCAACGTTTCCACCCTGCATATGTTGGACCGACTATATGAACAGAGATTGTCAAACAAATTGTCACCATTCGGCAGAGGGATGACTTCTGGCTCTCCACCTTGTTGGACCCTTGATAACGGTCCAAAATGGGAGTCTTTTTTACATCCGCTGAGAGGAAGGACAAACTTAATTACTACAAAGACATCCTACGTTGTCAGTTGGCCGCTGCCTATCTGCGCCATCGTCCATACTCTCGCAGGTCTGACCAGAGGGGGCCCTCTGCGCTCATGTTCCACTGCCATGGCTGCTGGGGAGGGGTAGGGTGGCAAGAGGAATTCCATTTCCATCAGCAGAAGCCGGAGTCTACAGTCGCTGACGAGCAACTTTCTTCACCCGCAGAGGGAAAAAAACTACTCACCAGCTGCAGCAGGTAGACCTGAAGCAGAACCTGAACCAGCAGGTGGTGGCATACTTGGACAGATTTATTTACAAAAAGGTCACATAGACCTACTAAATCCTTTTAGGGGTTACAACATAGATATTAAAACGTAACCTTTATTATATTTTTATAAAAACTGATACATTTATTTATACACCCAATCCCATTAAAATTAAAATTATCATGGAAGGAATCAGATATTCCACTCAATACTGAATGTGTGTAATCCTCTTTTACTTGGAGGTATTGCTTATGGCTGCAGTTCACTTTGCTGAGTTATAATGTGTGCATCTGCCATAGGTTAATGCATATGTTTTTCTACATTCCTACGAGGAATCCAGTGCATTCGTTGCTCAACATTGTGCTTGATGGCAACCTACAACTTTGCACCAGATCTTTTTATGGGCTTCCTAACATAGTGGGTGAATACATACGCACATGCCAATTTTCTGTTTTCTATTTCTAAACAATAGTTTTATTTATATTTTTTTCTCATTTCACTTCACAAACTTAGACTATTGTGTTCCGATGCATCACATAAAATTCTGATTAACAAAACATTGAACTTAAGGCTGTAATGTTTCCATTTCTTTCTGCGAAATCGAGGAAAACTCGTGATTCGTTAATAACGCAATGGGAAAAGAGTGCTCGTTACTCCTATTACATCTGTACGCTGCAGCGCAGATAGGCGAACAGCAGCAGGGTGAGAATTACGAAATCGCGCATAGACAGCCCGCACTTTCTGCAGCAGCTCTGACATATCTGGGGAATTTTTCAGGAAGTTCTGCACCACTAAATTTAGTAAATGCGCCAGTCAAGGGATGTGCATCAAACCAGCTAGCCCCAGAGCTGCAATGAGATTTCACCTATTATCGCACACCACCAGGCCAGGCTTGAGGCTTAGCGGCACCAACCACTCATCGGTCTGTTGTTCCATGCCCATCCACAGCTCCTGCGGGGTGTGGGGTTTTTCCCCCAAACAGATGAGTTTCAAAACAGCCTGTTGTTGTTTCCCCCTGGCTGTGCTCAAGTTGGAGGTGAAGGTATTACGCTGACCGGGTGAGGAGGCGGTCGGACATGCGCCAAACTGCTATCTGCCTCAGGCCCAGCCGCTACTGCATTTAGCCAGTGTGCAGTTAGGGAAATTTAACGTCCCTACATGTGCTTAATGGTAAACGTATCAGTATTTATGTGGGCCTAGCCATAGATGGCGGTGCGCAGTGCACACCAGATTTTGTCCGCCACTTAGTTGTGCAGGGCAGGGATGGCTCACCTGGAAAAGTAGTGGTTGCTGGGAACCACATACTGTGGGACAGCCACCGCCATAAGGTTTTTAAAAGTCTATGTCTCCACCAGATGTAATGACAACATTTAAATGGCCAGGAATTTTGACATGCCCACACTCAGGGCCATGGATCGCGGGTGTGTAGGGGGGTACTTCCTCCTTCTCTCCAGTGTTTGGGGAATGGACAGCTGAAAGCTACCATGGGACAGTGTGGGCATGCTGGGTGATGGTGTTGCTGCCACATCCTCTGTTTGCTGGGTTGCAGGTGCCACTGTCAGTACAGAGGGGGATGAAGAGGCTGAGAGTGCAGCAGAAGTGGGAGCAAGAGGAGCCTGAAATCTTTTGTGGTTTTTCAGGTGTGTACTCCACTGCAGCTTGGGCTTTGCATTTAGATGCCTGATCATGCAGGTGGTGCTCAAGTTTAGAACATTTACAGTTGTGTTTAAAATTATTCAACCCCCAATGCTGTAAAGGGTTTTAGGGAATTTAGTGTACATTTGTAATTGTGTTCAGAATGAAATCTTACAAGGACTTTTTAAAGAACCATATTCAACTAAAATGACATCAATTGTTTTTGTAATACAGTATTAAATGTTTTTTTTTTTTTTTTTTTCTTCAGTGACACAATTATTCAACCCCTTAAAGACTACCACTCTTAAGAACAGAGGTTCATTCAAGTGTTTTCGATCAGGTATTAAAAACACCTGTGGATGTCAAGGTGCAGCAATCAAGCATAATAAGCACCAATTAGGCAGATGTAAAATGACTGTGATACTCAGCTCCTTCTAGACATTTACTGGTGTGTTTACAAACATGGTGAAGTCAAGAGAATGGTCCAGGAAGACAAGAGAAGAGGTGATTTCTCTTCACAGGAAGGGCAATGGCTATAAGAAGATTACAAAGATGTTAAACATACCAAGAGGCATAGGAAGCATCATTCGCAAATTCAAGGCAAAGGGCACTGTTGAAACGCTACCTGGTCGTGGCAGAAAGAAGATGCTGACTTCGACTGCTGTGTGCTACCTGAAGCGCAAAGTGGAGAAAAGTCCCAGTGTGACTGCTGAGGAACTGAAAAAAGATTTGTCAGATGCGGGTACTGAAGTTTCAGCTCAGACAATAAGGCGCACACTGTGTAATGAAGGCCTCCATGCCAGAACTCCCAGGCGCACCCCCTTGCTGTCTCCAAAGAATAAGAAGAGTCGACTGCAGTATGCCAAAAGTCATGTGGACAAACCACAAAAGTTTTGGGATAGTGTTCTGTGGACTGATGAAACAAAATTCGAACTGTTTGGGCGCATGGATCAACGCTATGTTTGGAGGAGGAAGAACAAGGCCTATGAAGAAAAGAACACCTTGCCTACTGTGAAACATGGCGGGGGGTCAATCATGCTTTGAGGCTGTTTTGCTTCTACAGGTACGGGGAAGCTTCAGCGTGTGCAAGGTACCGTGAACTCTCTTCAGTAGCAGGAGATATTGGATGAAAATGCGATGCAGTCTGTCACAAATCTGAGGCTTGGGAGACGTTGGACCTTTCAACAGGTCAATGATCCCAAGCATACCTCCAAGTCCACTAGAGCATGGTTGCAGATTAAAGGCTGGAACATTTTGAAATGGCCATCGCAGTCACCAGACTTAAATCCGATTGAGAACCTCTGGTGGGACTTAAAGAAAGCAGTTGCAGCACGCAAGCCTAAGAATGTGATTGAACTGGAGGCTTTTGCCCATGAAGAATGGGCGAAGATACCCGTAGATCGCTGCAAAACACTTGTGTCAAGCTATGCTTCACGTTTAAAAGCTGTTATAACTGGAAAAGAATGTTGTACTAAGTACTAAAATTGAATGTCACTTTGGGGTTGAATAGAACTGATAATAATGTGAGCACAGAAAAGACATTTGTGGTTATTACATTATAAATGTTATGTTATATTTGTTTGACTTACAAGTGCCTCTTTGATTTAATTGTAAACAAAGATGACTGAAATGTTCAAAATCAATGTCAAACTGGCCAAAACACTCAATTTCAGTGGGGGTTGAATAATTTTGAACACAACTGCGTGCCTCGCTTCAGGCTCTGATTGCACAGCGTGCAAACCACTCTCGTCTTGTCATCAGCGCATTTTCTGAAGAACTGCCATGCCAGGGAACTCCTTGGAGCTGGCTTTGGTGTGCTCAGTACCTGGCTGCGGTGGGAAGTAGCAGGCATACTGGCTAGGGGACAGCCATTCTGCTTTTGTACCCTGCTCCCTCTTTTGCTGTGCGGCTGGCTCTGTGTGACCACCACCTTTTCCTCCGAAATGCACATGCCACTCGCATGACCTTGATTTCATGTGGGGTCGAGGACCTCATCATCGTCCACATAATCCTCCACCCACTCTTCTCCCCTGCCCTCCTTGGAGGTCTGCACATGACAGAAAGTCACAGCCGTTGGCACCTATGTTCCATCATCATCATCAAAGACATGCTGTGGTTGTCCTCCTATGTCCACATCCTTAAACATAAGTGGTTGGGCATCAGTGCACTCAATCTCTTTTACTTCTGGGGCAGGGCTAGGTGGCTGGCCACGGAAACCCTTCCAGCAGAGTAATCAAAAAGCATAACAGACTGCTTAATGACTTGGGGCTCAGACTTCTTGGCTGATTTGGAAGAGGGTGAGGTGAAAGACAAATACCCATGGGCTGCAGGTGCCAACTCTGCGGTTTCAGCAGGGGACCGGGTGGGAGAAAATGTGAAGTAACTGGAGGCACTGTCAGCCATCTAATCTACTACCGCCCCTACTTTTTCTGGCCTCACTATTTGTACACAGGTATTCAGGCATACAAAATGACGCTGAACGTCCTGTCGGCTACGTGCACCTGAGGAAGGTGTTTCATTTGGAACAGATCAACCACATCCTCTCCCTGCAATAGGAGCTCCACCAGCACCAACAGCACCACGACCAGGGCCACTCCCATCTACTACCGCCCCTACTTTTTCTGGCCTCACTATTTGTACACAGGTATTTAGGCATACAAAATGACGCTGAACGTCCTGTCGGCTACGTGCATCTGAGGAAGGTGTTTCATTTGGAACAGATCAACCACATCCTCTCCCTGCAATAGGAGCTCCACCAGCACCAACAGCACCACGACCAGGGCCACTCCCAATATTTGATGCTCACCTCATTCTTTGAGGTCACCCACCGAACTAACAGACAGATTAAATATGCTAATTTCCCTGTCATGTATGCAGTGCAGGTGTAACTTACACCAAAAATGGGTATATGTCACCCACCAAACTAACAGACGGATTAACTATCATATTTTGTTTCAGGGGTACAAAAATGATGCATTGCACCCACAAATAACCACGATAGGTCACCCACAGAATTAACAGCCAAAATAATTATTATGTTTCTGTGTCAGGGGTGCAAAGCTGGTGTATTGCACCCACAACAAAATCATTATGGGTGACCCACAAAACAAATAGCCAGATTCCTAACACTCTCCCTCACTTCAGATGCCTGCTTCCTGTCCCTGCACTACTCAGAGCTGATGGGCGGTGTTACATGTGATCCAGCTTGCATAGAGGCTGGGTCACATGATACACCAGCCAATCATAGCCATTTCATTACTAAACATGGCTGTGATGGCTTCTAAGTGCCACAGCTTAAAAGCTTGTTGATAGGCTGCCCTGTAGCCTTTCAAAAGCTTTATTCAGTGCCCGAACACTGAACACCGAACCCGAACTTTCACTTAACACTAATATTAAACATTCTATTTTCACTTTCTCATTATGGGTAACAAGTGCAGAATGATGAGGAAAAAAATTTATTTTATTTTAGCACAAGTCCACAACATAACTAAATGTGAACAAAGTGAAATGGTCTGAAGACTTTTCGAATGTAAGGTATGATTTTTGATAGAATTGCCTCAATCATGTAGTGCCATACAGAGGCACCATATGGTCGTACACAACGTATAATTTGGCTTTGATGTATTAATCTATAGAGACTCCATCTATCATCTCTGCAGTCTGCATAAAGTCTAATTTAGTGACACAGAATACAAATTTGTAGTAGTAAAGTATGCTTAGTTTTCCACAGAAACAGGGACAGTTTACACAGAGATGCAATATCAGACACAGACAAGAGTGGCGCTGGAGGAAAAAATAATTTATGAATTTCTACTTTCTACTTTGATTTCTGTCATTGAAATAGAAACTTTGGAATCAATATTCACACAATAGAAACCTGAATTCTTCATTACGCCTTTTGTATTTTTTCACAAACACCTACCACTGTAAAAATCTATAATACAAAATTATTAGTGAATGGCAGTCTCCAATAAAACCTCCGATGCCTGCAGTAACATTTTTTAACTTCTGTCATGGCAGACTTGATTTGTTATGAAATAAGCAAAGCTTTCTTTTTGTCAGATCGAGTTTAAGTCAATTCAGGCAGTGTTAGTAACAACTAGCAGATGGATAGTGCAGTGTTTTTCTCTTCCATTGGATTGTGATTATTTAATTACTTTTCTTCGTGGGAAGACATGTTGCAAAAAGTCCTCATAATGCACCATTATATGGAGAAGTTGTTTCACCAAGAGCTTTGACAGAATAGCATTTCCACTTACGTAACTTGGTTAGCAACAATGTACAGTGGATATAAAAAGTCTACACACCCCTGTTAAAATGTCAGGTTTCTGTGCTGTAAAAAAATGAGACAAAGATAAATTATTTCAGAACTTTTTCCATCTTTAATGTGACCTATAAACTGTACCACTCAATTGAAAAGCAAACTGAAATATTTTAGGTGGTGGGAAGAAAACAAAAAAAAAACTAAAATAATGTGGCTGCATAAGTGTGCACACCCTCTTATACGTGGGGATGTAGCTGTGTTCATCATTAAGCAATCACATTCCAAAATAATGTTAAATAGGAGTCAGCATACACCTGCCATCATTTACAGTGCCTCTGATTAACCCCAAATAAAGTTCAGCTGCTCGAGTTTGTCTTTCCTGCAATTTTCTTAGTCGTATCCCACAGCAAAATCCATGGTCCACAGAGAGCTTCCAAAGTATTAGAGGGATCTCATTGTTAAAAGGTATCATTTAGGAGAAGGGTACAAAAGAATTTCCAAGGCATTACATATACCATGGAACACAGTGAAGACAGTCATCATCAAGTGGAGAAAATATGGTACAACAGTGACATTACCAAGAACTGGACGTCCCTCCAAAATTGATGAAAAGACGAGAAAAATACTGGTCTGGGAGGCTACCAAGAGGCCTACAGCAACATTAAAGGAACTGCAGGAATATCTGGCAAGTACTGGCTGTGTGGTAAATGTGACAACAATCTACCGTATTCTTCATATGTCTGGGCTATGGGGTAGAGTGACAAGACGAAAGCCCTTTCTTATGTAGAAAAACATCCAAGTCAGGCTACATTTTGCAAAAACACATCTGAAGTCTCCCAAAAGCATGTGGGAAAAGGCGTTATGGTCTGATGAAACCAAGGTTGAAATTTTTGCCCATAATTCCAAAAGATATGTTTGGCACAAAAACAACACTGCACATCAGCAAAAGAACACCATCCCCACAGTGAAGCATGGTGGTGGCAGCAGCATCATGCTTTGGGGCTGCTTTTCTTCAGCTGGATCTGGGGCCTTAGTTAAGATAGAGGGAACTATGAACAGTTCCAAATACCAGTCAATATTAACACAAAACCTTCAGGCTTCTGCTAAAAAGCTGAACATGAATAGGAACTTCATCTTTCAGCATGACAACGACCCAAAGCATACATCCAAATCAACAAAGGAATGACTTAACCAGAAGAAGATTAAAGTTTTGGAATGGCCCAGCCATAGCCCAGACCTGAATCCGATTGAAAATCTGTGGGGTGATCTGAAGAGGGCTGTGCACAGGAGATGCCCTCGCAATCTGACAGATTTGGAGTGTTTTTGCAAAGAAGAGTGGGCAAATCTTGCCAAGTCAAAATGAGCCATGCTGATAGAATTATACCCAAAAAGACTGAGTGCTGTAACAAAATCAAAAGGTGCTTCACCAAAGTATTACTTTAAGGGTGTGCACACTTATGCAACCATATTATTTTATTTTAATACTTTTTTTCTTCCCTCTACCTAAAAGATTTCAGTTTGTTTTTCAATTGAGTTGTACAGTTTATAGGTCACATTAAAGGTGGAAAAAGTTCTGAAATGATTTATCTTTGTCTCATTTTTTTTTATATCACAGAAACCTGACATTTTTAACATGGATGTGTAGACTTTTTATATCCACTGTATATAGTGGTAAACATAACAAGATGTATGAATCAAGTATATGATGGTAACAATGACAACAGATAGCAAGATATGGTTTCTTGTTCTATTCATATTCCTTTAAATGGAATGTATCAACAGAAAACTACATTGTTTAATGAGGTGTGTAAAAAAAAACGTATTTTTAATAGTTTAGTGTGTGTATATATTTTCTATGTGACTATCCATCTATAAAAAATAATTAAATATTCCAGTATTAACATAAGTTACTGGAGGACATACAAAATACTTTTTTCTGTATCTCTCTTGTGAGCTTTACTGTGTTGACTGGGTTGAGCTGAGTCATCTTATTTAGGTAGTATAGCAACACTATACACACTGATGTGGGTCTGTAGGAACCTCCCCTGCCACTCCCTGCTCTATTGGGTAGAAGTCAGTCTTCCTTGTGACTTTATTAGATTTGTGCCAATTTTCTAATCATTACAGGTACAGTCTGTTCATAAGTAGCATATATGTAGCAGAGATAAGAGATATTAGACACCTTTCAGATCTATAGAACCATTATTCAGTCACAAAATGTTGTGCAACAAATCAGCCCCATATGAACATATCCTTGGGGCCAAATGCTCAGGGCAATGATTAGGAGGAAACCGCTCATTCCTGATCTTTGCCAGCTTTTTAACATTACATAAAGATGCATTATCTTGGAGCATCTTACTCTACATATGGATGAACTATTCCTGAATTGAGCAATTGAAACATTGACTATTTAATATTGGATGTGTAAATTGGACTTTACTCCCATTTGCTGCAGCTCCCATAAGGCACACACCTTAAAGGGGTTGTACAGCCTGCTTTTATTAATGATCCATCCACCAAAAAATGCACGAACAACATTTTTCAAGTTTAAATAAAGTATAAAGGATTTTTTTGAGTGCAGAACAAACTTCTATATTCTGTACTGCATGTTCTTTTTAAAGAGGACCTGTCTCCCCTACTGACGTGTCTGCTTTAGAATTTAAAAGAGTCAACATAGATGAGCTGCAATACTAGTCATTGGACAAGAGTAGTATTTGACAGTAATAGTAACATTTTAAAGCCAAAGGAGGAAACTGACTGCAACCATGTTAGGTGTAATGTTGTATCTTTTACATAAGTCTCATTTAACAAAATGTTATCCAACTGAATAAACCACTTACTGCTATACGTAATATTAAATCCACGTCCAGACATGGAATGATCTGCTTGGAATTCCAGCCGCAGTATATGATTGTTACTAGTAAGATGAGATGGGACTTCAGCACCGGTAAACGTTCCTAATATTGGAGAGTCTAAATAGTCGCCATCTTTAATAGCCAGGAAATCAAACTGAGACTCCAAGTCAAAATCATTAAAAGACAAATGTATCCGGCTGCCTGGATCTGAAATGATGGTCCAGATGCAGTTTAAATTGTTTCCGTAACCTTCTGGGTAGTCAGGAGAGAGCACTGTTCCCATCGGTGCAGTAAAATTTGACAGACATGGAACTGTAAAAGTAAAATACAATAAATTAGTGCATGGAGAGGTTTTAGCAAGCTCTTCACTTTACTTTTAAAAATTTGCATAATATGCAGCTTGTTAGTTTTTGATTGCCTACGTGTGGGCATAATCCCTGGACAGAGTCCAAATGAACATTACAATTGTCAGCTCTAATTGCATTTTCTTTGTCTGAAAACTCTCTATTGCAAATGACTCCAGTTACATGTGTAACATAGAAGACGATGTAAAATCATTTGCAAAGTAACAGAAAACAGGATTATGGGTTTGCTTAAATTAAGGAAAAAAAAAATAATTTGGAAGAGAAGAAACCTGCAACTGATTATACATATCTTCATTAACTTGCTGGATGTCTTCACTGAAGTCTAAACAACAGATGGCGTTAAATTTCTTAGTGTATGATATTAGGATTAAGTTTGTGTACTATGGGGGCAAGCAATTTATTTTTATTCAAAGGCATGGAGTAATAGAAAAGTACAGTCTCAGATAAGCTCCTGAGCTGACGAAAAAGGCAAATCTGTAAATCTGTTATCTAATTTACAGAGAAGAGGGAACACTCCAGATACGGTGGACTGTGGAGGACCCACTTTTATTTTCTCCAACTGTGACAATTCAGCCCAACACAATGAGGCCTTTCTCAAGCTCTCTAGCTATTGTCACTTTTCTGTGTGCTTGTGGTGCCATCAACAAAGACAGGCTCACACATTTCCAGTCCAAATATCTTTTATTTTCCGTCCAACACCTGACAGTGGCATGCAAGTTCATTTGTCCCTTTTGCGCATCCACATGTGCATGACATACAAAAATAAATCACCTTGCCCATCGGGGCGCTAACTATACAGCAGGTTACCTCACTTATGTACAGGCTCAGGTGAGACAACCTTAGAATGAGGCCTTTCACAGCTTACAGATCTTGTAGCTTCCAGGCACTGACACTAAATGAGGCTCTCAGCCCAGTCTTTATCCCAACGTTAATTAGCCCAGCAGTTACACCTAGGTTCATCTCCAGCTAGAGCAAAGTGCTGTACTCGAAGGGAGGGAATGGTAGGCCCCTCTACCAACACCTACCCAACATTCTATAAAAAAATCCAGATCCATACCACAATTTAAAGAAATGTGCATCAGCAAACTGCACTTTGCTGAAACAACACTTCTTTCCTGGATTCTTTACCTCACCCATCTGAGCATTCTAATGGAGATGTACTTTATCATACACATTGTTATACTATCTACATATCCATCCCAAATCCATCTATCTGCTGATTTCATTTCGGTCTATTTTTGACTCCGGTCTTAACAACCCCTATAGATGGTAGTGGATAGCATAGGCCTCTGCATAACTTTGGCATACCCAGTGCCACTCATGCTGGCTTACATTTAGACAATTTTTTATGCCTAAAACATTTAGATTGCGGCACAATCTGTGCTAGAGTAAATGACCCCCTTTGCGTTTTCAGTAGTAAGTTTTGAAAGTGTCTTTAAAATGCCTTAATTTAAAGGGTTTCTATGGCCAGGCAGAGAGTACTCCCTTCGGTCATCTTCTGGTCCTCACTGGACTGGAACCGTGATGTTCTACCTATACACACATCACCACTGCCTATCACTGACTAGCTAGCAGCAGTGATGTATGGATAGCATATTGCACTTCCGGGCCATTGGTGACCGTAAGTGGAGGAGAGGGAACCTTGGAGCTAAAACTAAGGAGATGGTGACAGTTGAGTCTATTTTTTTAAAATCTTTATATCCAATATCAAAAAGGATTCATGGTTTTGGAGAACTTCTTTAACACAATAGTAAGCTGTCACAATGGTCACACACTTAACTCAGTTTGCAACCTTTTAAAGAGGTATGCCCTTTTAATACAATTATCGCCAATTGGTATTACAAAATGTGGCCATATGTTTATACTCTCCCATTTTAAGAAAGAACTACAGCTGAAGTCTTGAAGGAATATCTTGGATTGAATGTAACTCAGTTTACTCCTGTGGATTGCAGCTGTGACAAAATTCTTCAAATTTGAAAGTGGGACTACAAAAGTTTGCAGTAAAGTTGCAGCCTTAAGATTTGTTTGTTAAAGTGATTTCCTAAGACTTAACTAAGGTTGATCATCGATACCAGATTAACAGGTGTCTGACTACTGGTATCAGTACTGATAAGCTGTTTTTATAAGCCAGAACCAGACACCAAAACTACCAAGCTCCATACACTGTGTAGTGGTCCTGCCATGTTACTGCAATGCTGCACACTTTTACTTGAACGGGAGCAGCGCTGCAGTAACCACACAGTACATATACAAACAACTTTTGTCTTTTTTACCACATTTGTAGAATGGATTCATAAATTTTTTTATTTGCTCCACTTCTATGTAATATTTGTTAGCTTCACCATATATGTCAGTATGCATATATAAGAGAATAAATACTTACAGATACATATTGGGATATTTGCAGACCACTGATTATTTTCTTTACAGGATATTGATTTCTGTCCTATTAATTCAAATCCAAACTGGCATTCAAATCTTAGGAAATCTCCATTGGAGAAGCCGTCTCCTTCCCGAATACCATACAATGGGGTTCCAGGATCACCACAGCTTTCCTTTTCAATTTCTATAACAATAAGAGAAAGTTAAAACTTAGGACAAAAAGGCCATAATACAACACAGAAGTGTCTTTCAGATCCCAGAAAATAGCAATAAACCAAATACCAAATGTTTGCAATATGAGCTAACAGGTAGTGGGGTACGGTGTAAGATGTGGGTAGAGAAAAGTGAGTAGATTCTAAACAAATCAAATTTGACTTATATTTTCCCAAAATTTGAGTACATTTTGAATCTGAATTTTTTGGCAATTCAATTTGAACTAATTTCTCATAATTGAGTGAGCAATTATCAGCTCAGAAGACAGGAAAGATGGAAAGAAGGATCACATGACCCCAGGCGTTGTGTCCTTCCTCACATTCAGATGCATTTGCTGCTAAAAAGTAATTTTTTTGGACCATTCTTTAAACATAAAAATCCTACAGTGCAGTTTGATTTTAAAGAGGTTGTTTGTTAATAGAAATGAGTGTTATGTAAATTTGTAAGTTATGTAACATTCAATTTTATTATTTGATTAATAAAAAATACTAACCCTATCTATATTAGGCCAGGCAGCTATTGATTGAAGACACCGCACGAAATCTCGTCGGGCGGCGTGGTGTCACACCAGATTTATCATGGTATCTTCAATCAAATTGGCTGCAGTGGCCTTGTTGCCTTCAAGTTGATAAATTATATATATAATCTTTTTTTTACATAATCATCTTTTCTTAGAACTTTCAGTTGTGCCATTCTTCTTTTAGTCCCCTTCAATATTTATGAATACATTGACCATTGATAATTACCTATGACAAAAAATGTATCTATATAAAGTCTGGTACTGTCAGCATTCGTGTGATAGTGTGCAGGCATACCACCCCATCTGGTAATGAAGAACTGCACAATGAGTTCTAAGATAAGATTCTCAAGAATATTTTTTTTTATAAAGTATCAAAGTATTTAGTAAAAAAGGATATATCAGGAGTGCTGACAGGTCCTGTACAAATGATGCAATTCTGGCTGTTTGCAGACACCACTAGAGGGAGCTTAGGAACCTAATAAAATTCTAAGAGAGTTTGATGAAAGCCGTATAAAGCTTTCTTCAGTAACCTTACATCTTCTGCCAGACTGTTATCACTTAAACTTTCTAACGTCAACCGCTGAAGTAATGACCTGTCAGGTCAATTGATCACATGAAACATGGGGGTCAGATCACTGTTGCAGCCAGTGATTAGCTGTAATAGCATCAAAGCAGATGTTGATAGTGGGGAGCACGAGTGAGGCAGCCAAGGATGCGGAGCAAAGGGGCCAGGACCCAGAGTGGGGGAGCAGGAAAGCAGGTCTGGTCAGGAGGGGGTTTTGCCAAAAACTCTCCAAAAGGTGGTCAATTACTTTAACTCTCTGAATATGCAAGGGGAATCAGCGCATCTGGAGCTCTGGATCCAATAAACTAAACTCTGAGGGATTTCCTCCAAAAATTCAGATTCAGGTTCTAGCAAATTCGAAAAGAAAAGATTAACATTAATTTTGTATAGATCACTCAAAACACCAGCCTCTATTTTATAGGTCAGAGCAAAAAAAAAAGGGGATAATCTTTGAATGTTTTTTTATTTTTATTTTAAAACATTTCAAGTAGTGTGGTGCATTATTAAACTGGATGTTTGTTACCACCTCCTACCCTTCGGTTACCCATAGACATACAATATGTCACCATCACTTTAACATTACTAAAGCTGCCTTGGCATTATATAGCTTGAATTGAGTTGGATACAGGCCTAGAAGACCATGGAGTCATCACATAGGACTTTTCTGGGCAATTATGGATATTTTGATTTGGGTTAACTATATTCAGACTAAAATCAATTCCTATATCTGATTCATGTGAATCTGACCCAAAACAAATTTCAAGAAATTAGTGCATAATACATGGATTTGTGTAAAGGGGACAAATCAACAGATAACTCTGTAACGTCATTCACGAATCACATGACAGGAGTTATAAAAAATAGTTTTTACTTATTTTCACAATTACTATAATATAATATATTAATAGTTTTAATTTGTACATAATTTGCATAAAAATTTTAAAATTTGTATACATTGCATAAAAAATATAAAATTTCCATTTTTACTGTCAATTTCGTTATCAAGACAAATTAAAAGTTAGAAAAGTGCAAAAAAAAAAGATTAAACTGTCAAATCTCACAGATGTTCTATTCAAAATTGATAACCTGCTTGGCCTCTTATTCCTGAATCCATCCAGAAGTAGGCTCCCGGTGCATAACATTGGATTGTTATGAATGGGAATTGCCTTTTTATTTGTTGTATATTATCCCCATGAGCCACCTACTATGCTATTCATTCTGAGTGCAAGCAGAGTAATAAAAGACAATTAGCTTGAAGAGTTATAAAACTAAATCAACAGCCTAAGCAAGTATTCTTTTACTGCAAGTGCCATATGTCTGGTAGGTTACTTACATAAGTGACACATTTTTTAGCTGAGGCTTAAAGAATAAATGCAGAAGAATGACATTAATGTATTGATCTGGAGTAGACATGAGCCAGAGGTCACTAATAAAAAACTAATAGAATTATTACAGGTGAGCAGATAATTGTCGGTAGGCGATAATGGGCAAGTTTATAAATGGTCATGATGAATAGCACTATGATTTGTGAATGAAGCCTGGATCAGAGGTTTTATTCCAGAAAGATACAGTTTACACAATCAATAAAATGTATAACTAGATTGTATGGGATTGGTTAGGAAAAATATTTCCATCTGAAAATGTGGTGTGCTTTGTGCTATTGTATGTATGCAAGAGCAAGGGATGAAAAACTTCTGTGAGCAGTGCTAGAATCAATAACTCTAAAAGGTATCTGATTTTCAGTCTTTATTTCCAGTGTAGCATGCAACACATTTCAGGATCAATCCATTTATCAGGCTTTAAACACAAGGGCCCTGATTTATCATGCCTTCATTACACAATTCTGGCTTCAAAAAGTCACATAATGGGGCTTTTCTGACTTGTTAGACTTACTTGCACCAAAAATGTGCATTTTTACACCCCTTACAGTTTTAAAATGTGCATGAGAAAGTGGTTGTGGTTAGCAATGTTAATGAGTGTCATTCCAGATTTATCACTGAGATCTTTTAAAAAGTCACAAAAAAGCTGCCTGTAGCTCAAACATAATGTTTAATGTGACAGGTTCCTTTTAAGGTAAAACATGTATGTTGGTTGTGGATTTCACTGTACAGTGGTTGGGGTGTAAAGTTTTAGACTTCCTACCATACTAAAGAGGCAGACTGGTCATCTGTTAAAGGACTACACCCCACAGCTGGGAATTGTAGAACCGTATTGAGAGATAATTTATTAAGAGAGAAATTGCAAATATGTGTATAATCAGAACTGTGCCGACTTCTGCAAGTATGTGTATCTGTGCCATGTACACAATTTTGAGTAAAGAGTTCAGTTTACTTGTTTCACCAAGTTGGCCTGGTTTTATTGTGAAATGTCCCTGCCTTGCACCCCACTCCCTCCACCACCAGCAGGCAGGGGACTCAAAACAAGGTGTGCCCCAATGGGTAGAAAGGGTGCAACCCTCCCTTTACTGTGCTCAGTCTAGGAAGTGCCGGGGATGACCAAAGCCAACATTAGAACTACTGCCACCATGATCCTCACACCACCACCACTCTTGTCCTCCCGCCTTCCTTGGTGGCAGATGCACTATTGCATGGCATTTTAATATTATGTGAATTAACAGACTTTTGCTGAGTAGATGATATGTTCCAAAGTCTGTGCAGATCAATATCTTAATATATCTGTATTGCAATCTGTGTTTTTCTGATGCAGCACTTCAAATCCCCTGCATAGCTGTAGACTTTAAATATAACATGCTCTCCATCTGAGCCCACAGTAAGGGGGCTTAGAAGCTTAATTCATACAGTGTACATATGAAATTACATAATAACACAGTATGCAGTGAACTCTTGAGCTTTCCCTAGTGGTGAATGTGAGCAGCCAGCATGTTATCTTTTAAATGTAGACTATGTAGGGGAATCAGAGGTCTGTAACACAAAAACAAAGATTTTTATATAGCTGGAAAAACATTTATTTAAGACCCAAAGAGCCTGTTGGGCCAAGAAGAAAGGTAATGAAGGTTACATCCTTACATTGTTTTATGGGGAGAGGTTACTAATTATGGTGCATGCATACAATATATACAGTATACACATTGTGAACTATCTATTGCTCAACTGGTCACTAGGCTGGATCTAAAACCTTAATTTACTCCCACTTTAGCCTTTTCCCTACAAATATTCAGTACTAATGAATATCCACCTGACTCTCTTCTCCTAGATGCTTTTCTTCCAGGCCCATTACAGTATATCTTTATTCAGAAAGCGTTACAGATGTCTCAATTATTTGCAGAGTGTGCTTTTAGCAGTGAAATAAGCATTTTCACAGACTCATGGCAGTACAGAGATAAAATTCACTTTATGATTATGATGAGATTCAATTTATTGGAGCCAGCCAGAAATTGTCCATTTGAATTCCATTTCCCCTGATACCCTGCTGCAATTAACAACTGCAGTACTTATGAAGAGTAATAAGTAAAAAGTTGGATTATTCGCTCTTCTTTTGGTGTGTGGTCATGGTGTTCAAGATTTTTTTCTATGTTATTTTTTTATCACACATTCACATTCACACATGGCATTTTCTCTCTGTTTTTTTTAACATATTTTGGATTAGACAGAAATAAGGGATATGACGACTATTCTAGAAAGAAAAGTTGATGAGCAAAAATGCGTCATATTCGCCCTGACAATGTAAATTCAATTGTCAAAAAATACATGAACCTTTATTAGAATACATATGCAAGGAAACAGACAAAAAATATTAACAATTCATAATTAATACATGGTGGAGAAAAGAAATAGAACTGTCTACTCCAAAACGTCTTATAATAAATCCATGACATTGCACTAAGCTGATACCATAAAGCAACAAATAAATCAAAGAAAAGCATAAGATGCATTAATGAATACAGTCCTCAACATAAAGTAATATTGCAGAAAAAAAGCAGCAAAATAACACAAGAACTGCCAATATGAATGATAACAATATAAAATACAGTCAATATCACCAATGTTGGTAAGTCAAGCTTAGAAGAACGTTCATGAAATCTCAAAATAAGATACCATAATAATACCATCCCCTAGTAGGACATATAAAAAAAATGTCAAAAAGAGGAAAAAATCAAGTAAAAATAAAAAACACTTTTTTGCCATTTATTCACATGAAAAGATAAAAAAAACTATACATATAGCTGGTATTGCTTTATATGAAGTGACCCATAGAATATAATGATTACCGTTTTATCCCATGAACTGTGTAAAAAAAAAGCAAAATCAAAAGTGTTGTTTTTATTCATTTTATCTCTCCAGAAAAATCTAAAAAAGCAATAAAAAAGTCTTATGTATCCTGAAATGGCAGCGATGGAAAAAAAACATCATTAAAAAATAAGCCCTCACACAGCTTCATTTTGGAAACTTTAAAGAATTTATAGGTCTTTGAATGCAGTGACAAAAAGAATCAACAAAAGGTAGGAAAACACAAAAAAAAGTAATGTAGTATTTATGTAATCATAGTGACCCACAGGTAAAACTATACCACTTTTTCCACAGAAAAGCAAAAATGTTATGGATTTTGAAAGCAAAGATGAAATGTAGAGATGAAAAAGAATAAAACAGCTGTGTTCTTAAAGGGGTTGCCAATATCGTTATATTGATGGTCCATCCTCAGGATAGGTCCTGCATGCAGTCCTTTTTTCTGTATTAAAAACTGATCTTAGATAGAAATGTCTCAAACGGATGCCAACTGACGCAATAAGATACTTTTTTTTTCTCTTCTTCTGATGCTCTCCTGAATGAAGATGCCCAACGGCATAGATAGGTTTAGAATAGGACCTGCGTTGACTGAAACCACCTTGGTGCTGGTAGGCAGACACAGATGGGTTTTGATTAAAATATATTGGCTGAGAGTCTCAGATGCTATTATATCAGAATGAGGGCTTAGTCTGTATATAATGTTTGCATCTATTGTGTTAGTGCATTATTTTCTGTGATTTTTCTTTAATAAATGTAGCCATGCACAACCATGTATTACACTACATTGTGCAGGATTTGTAAAAAATCTTTTTCTGTGATTTTAGATTAGTTTGTAGACTATACACTTAAAGGAGTGACACCTTCAAGTGAGAATGTGCTTCTATTTTATCCTGAGAGTAGAATTCTTGTGCACTTTTACCCATAGATGATCATAATTAGGTGGAACATATAGTTGTGTGTGCTCCTCCTCTCATTGGTTTCATGATTCACACAGGTAACTTTGAGCAACACACTATATATGCAGAGTCTGCTCTCCGGATGTTGATGCCTAATAGCATAAATAGGTTTAGAGTAGGTCCTGCCTGACTGAGACCACCTTAGCGCTGTTAGGCAGGCACAGATATGTTTTGATAAAAAAAAAAAAATATATATATATATATATATATATATATATATATATAGTTGAGAGTCTCAGATTTTATCATATCAGAATGAGGGCTAAGTCCATATATAATGTTTGCATCTATTGTGATGTAGTGCAATAATTTCTGTGATTTTTCTTCTGATTGATCAGAACAACTGAAAGCTAAACGGTGATGTTAACTCAGCCTACACATTGAACCTACAGAACTGTGTCCACTGTGTAGTGGATAGAGTGCAGTGGTGCAGCAGTGCTCCAGCTAAAGTGAACAATATGTCTAGTTCCGGTGTCTGATCGCAGTCTGGTGTTTCTTAAAAACAGCTGATAAACAGGGGTGCTAGGTGTTGGGGAGCCCCCAAGCATATGATATTAATGGCCTATTCTGATATGCTATCAATATAAGAATCCTGGGCTGCACCTGTAAGTACCAAACTAGTCCTTAATAGGTTAAGAGTTCAATGGGTTAAGACTTCAACCTAAGACAAAATGTCATCTAAGCTCCCACAATTCACTGCTTTCTGTAAGACACCATTAGAATCCTTAAGGTAACTTTAGAGAGAAAAGTAAATGTTTTACAGACTTCCCCTCAACATGAAGTGCATTTACAAGGCTTAAAGGGATTATCTGACTTATTCATTTATTTATTTATTTTCAAAGCAAAAAAGTCAGGGACACTATTTGACTAATTAACAGAAATATATACTCACCATTCCTAACCCTGTCCTTTCCAGTGCTGCTATCCCATCCTCAATGCCAGGCTTTGTTATCCTGACTAGAGCAGTGACATGCCCATAGACTGTACAGGATGACGGCAGGCTATCACTAGCCTAGGCACTGTATACCATTGTGGCCAGTGATTGACTGTTGCAGTATATGGACATCCTATTGCTGCAGCAAAAACATTGCATCATGGTTGCAGCAGAAGTGAGAATAGGAAGAAATATGGTAGGAAGTTGTCAGGATGGTGAGTGCGTTTTTTTAAAGGTGTTTTCCGAAAGTTTAATGCTGATGACTAGGGATGAGCGAATTGACTTCTGATGCTTCATCCGAAGTCGATTTACATAAAACTTCATTTTAATACTATATGGAGCGGGCGTTCCGTACAGTATTACAATCTATTGGCTCCAATAAGCCGAAGTTATTACTACATGAAGTCTCGCATGACACTAAGCTGTGTAGAACTGTAAAGTCTATAAACTACAAGCTGACTTGAACACTCTGAGTGATTGGGCATCAACTTGTCAAATGAGGTTCAATGTGGATAAATGTAAAGTTATGCATCTTGGTAGTAATAATCTCTGTGCCTCATATGTCCTAGGGGATGTAACACTGGTAGAGTCACTTATAGAGAAGGATTTGGGTGTCTTTGTAGATCATAGATTGAATAACAGTATGCAATGTCAATCAGCTGTTTCTAAGGCCACCAGGATATTGTCATGCATTAAATGGGGCATGGACTCGCGGGGCAGGGATGTAATATTACCACCTTACAAAGCGTTGGTGCGTCCTCCTCTGGAATATGTACTTCAGTTCTGGGCACCAGTCCATAGAAAGACGCTCTGCAGCTGGAAAAAGTACAGAGGAGAGCAACTAAACTGATAAGGGGCATGGAGGTTCTTAATTAAAATAATTGAATGTATTTAGTCTTGAGAAGAGATGTCTAAGGGGAGACATGATTGAACTATACATATATAAAAAAGGGCCATACAAAAGATATGGTGAAAAACCGTTCCATGTAAAATGTCTTCAAAAGACAAGGAGGCACTGCATCCGTCTGGAGAAGAAAAAGTTCAGTCTCCAGACACGTCAAAGCTTCTTTACTGTAAGAACTGTGAATCTGTGGAATAGACTTCCTCAGGACGTGGTCACAGCAGGAACAGTGGATAGTTTTATAAAGGGTTTCGATTAATTCTTAAAAGTAAACAACATTAATGCTTTTGAAAAAGTGTAGAAATCTGAGTCTCATTTCTTTCTGGGATTTACGTCCCCACCTAGCCCTTGTTTGAACTTGATGGACTTATGTCTTTTTTCAACCGTATTAACTATGTAATTATGTAACTTTGTGTAATAACTTTGGAAATGGGACTGAGTTGCACCTAAGCTATGTGACTAATGAACATGACGTCACTGGCCTAGAAAGAGGCAGCAGCACTCACTGGAGCGTCATGGCCTCTTCAAACACCTAATCAACAAGGGTGCCAGTAACCCGACAACCACTGAGCAGATACTAATGACTTATCCTGAGGATAGATCATCAGCATTAGGGCTCATGCACACGAACGTACGTATTTTACGGTCCGCAAAAAATATGGATGACATCCGTGTGCATTCTGTATTTTGCAGAATGGAACTGCTGGCCCCTAATAAACCAGTACTATCCTTCTCCATTTTTTTGAGGACCTATTGAAATTAATCATTCCTCATACTGTCCGCAAAAGAAAAAAGCCATAACGGACACGGAAAGACAATATGTTTGTGTGCATGAGCCCTTAAACTCTTGGAAAATGGCAGTAAATTTATGCTAATAGTGTCCCTGTCTTGAACAACCTCTTTAATAGATAAGATTGAATCCTGTACCACAGACATAAACTTTTATGCATCAATTATTTAACAAGTTGCTCAGATTGTTATAGGAAATAATTTATATTGTTCTTATTAAACACTGCTTGGCATACTCATAGAAAACCATTTAAAACAAACAGCTCAAGGTCAAGGCTACTGGCACACACCCTACAATCTTTTAAAGGGGTTATCCCATGATTAATGTAAGAAAATAAATATCAGATATCATGTAGAACCAGCCCTGTAACTCATATGGATCCAGAGATCTCCCCATTCATTGCTCTGTTAGATTTACATCTAGCTGGCAGCTCAAGGGGAGTGTCTTTTCTGCTGCAGCTCAGTTGGCATTTTCTTTCTGCTGCAGCTCTCTGCCTATCGCAGCTCAGCGGATGAAGCTGAGCTTGTGCGGCCTTCTCAGTGAGCCAGGCAAAAATAAGAAAAAGAACAAAGAGCAGGTGGCGCTATACAGATACGTTTTATTGAATAACTCAGTAGTTATACACATTTTTTTATTACATGCAATAACAAAAATATTCAGATCCAGATGCTGGCTTGAAAACTGTAGAATATTTTTTATGGGACAACCACTTTAAGTGAAAGCTATAGAAGCGTTCAGATAATTATGTTAGTTTTTTGCCCAGTGATTATTACACATTCAAATATGAACGCAGAGTTGGAACAAGAGTTATTTAATCCCCAGTTTCACTTTTATTTGAAGGAAAGGAACAGATATGTAGAAAATGGAAAAAAAAGCTACCTATAAAGTTGCTAACATATGGTGCACACGCATGTCTCTAAATAATAACACTTTAAAGCAGTTTTTCCAGATTCAACATTCTTTAAAATAATTAATTTATGAAGGAAGCTGTAATACTGTAATGTATTTGTTTTCCATTTATTGCTCCTATCTTCCATTCTGGGCATTTACATTGATGTGATTCATATCTTTTTATTATGTCTGGTATAGTAATTTAATAAAGATTGTTATTTGTTTTGAGCTATAAGGACTCATGTGCCTTTATGTAGGTTAATTTGTTCATTTAGAGTCAGCTTGTTATTTGGAGTCTTTTGCGTCTAGATATACTTTTACTTATTTTAAGGGTTTTAATATTTTTTCTCATGTTTGTTAACCTTTATGTGGTAACAAATGAGTAAGTTTGATGGTGAAAAAAATCTTGCCATTTGCTAATGAGTTTACCAATGTCCAGTGCCAGAAAATGTAAAACCATGAAGCTTTATTTGCTCATTTTAAGGTCATATCGGCATTACACTCCACCTACATGTTTTTAGTCATTCTAGGATAATGATGACTAAGCTCAGACATGGCTTGAAACGCCTAAGCAGGGTATGGCCCTGACATGATTTTAAAATGGCCAACTAAATTCATGATATTGATTTTCTGGTGCTGAACATTATAAATCTCTTATTATTACCAATGGCATGATAGCCACACAACTATGCCTACGCTTTGAGTGTCTGTAAAAACAGTGCATCACAAATGCTTGTCAGTGTCCTTCTGAGGTCCATGCACCCTTATCAGTTGCTAGGTTACACTATCAAAGGCAAGATTTTCCTTTTATCCTCTTTCAATCTTTATTTCCTATTTCTCCATGTTAAATTCTAGCCATGTGGCTGTGCAATGAAGATATAAAAATGGGTGGAAATAAAGAGCCGAGGCAATGTACAACCAAAACCTCTAAAAACTGCCAGGGCTAGATCTCCTCTTATGATCAGCTCGGGAACTGGTGATACTCTGGGCCAATTTTCAAAACATGCAAGATCTAAGCCAAGCTCAGCTGCTGCCAGCTCTGTTTGAGTATCTCCCATCTAGCAGTGCTGGAAGACAAAAGCACTGCCGTGTGCAAGATCTGCAGGGTTAAAATAGGCTATGGGAGTTTATAGACAAACATAAGCGCCACTGCTCTGCATGAAGTGAAATCACCCGATTCATTGGGAAACTAAAACTGGCCACTATATTTGTTTTCATTTTTTTGTTATGAAGACAGATGAATTGTTTTCAAGATATAATTCTTTAAGCCATTCCATGTATTCAACTTCCTGTCCTGGCTCTTTAACTTTCTAGCTCCCTGTAGTGACTCAGTTAGCATAACACATTGTCCTAATCAATGCAATGCTCTTTTGTGGACATCTTTATCCAGGCATATCAAGAGGACAATAGGGCTGTCATAATATCTCCCCAATTCTGCACCTACTATTACAATGAGGATTAGTTTACGGAGAAAATTTTCCCCTCAAAGTAGCAGTAAAACAATAATGGGTTACCTATCTACTTAGCAGACAATAATTTATGTTGACTTCTACACAAGGAGACAATTCTCTATTTCATTATAATAATATAGTACTGTCAAAATGAAAAATAAAAAACTGCCAAAAATTCAGAAAAAAAACTGAGCTTTAAAAATATTTCTTTGAGCGGAAAGTGTAAATTTAGATTAAAATTGATATTTTTTCAGCGTTTTAAAAATTTAGACTAGAAGTATTAAAATTAAGATGAAAATATATGCATTCGGTACAGGTAGTATGCAAGTAAAAGTAGTTTGCTGTATTTTTTTTTTCCTTTAACAATCTGACAAGTTATTTTTCAAATTGAAAAAAAATAAAAATAAAAATTGTATTAAAGGACTGGCATGTCCCTGGAGAAGGTGTAAAAAAAGGAGCAATCACTTGTTTTGTATTCATTTGCTGCAGAGCAGTGAGAACATATTTAAGCAGTGCTTATAATCCAAAGAGCTACAGTAAAATTATATAACCACCCAAGTATGAAAGCATTGATATCGCTAGATAATTAACAATAGCAATATTCTTTGCAAGCATAATTAATTAATCATTAGAGATTAGGTATTGTTGGAATTGCAAGCTGCCTCATTAAATTTGTACTTAAAGCATCCAGATGTTTTTCTACATACATAATGACATACTAAAATTCCAATGTTCTAAAAAGACAAAAAGGAAACCAGACACACTGGACCCATAGCTTGCAAAAGACAATAAAAATCCAGAGCTGTATTAATTAAAAAGTATAATTTGCATCATAGAAGTAAATGAAAATTCCAATGCAGGACCCCCACACCTAGCGTAAAGCCATTTAAAATCCTGGTGACTTCTTATCTGACAGATAGATGGGCCTTTGGGCCCCCCCAGACCTAAGAGTCCAGTGGTGACTGCTACCTCTGCACACCTTTCACTATGCAACCAAAAGGAAAACTTTTCAAGAAAGAATGAGATCACATAAGACAGCAGATGCAATGACGGCCATTGGGGTTAAAATTTTTAGGGCAGTGGAATATATACTTAAAGGGGTATTCTGGTTGGTTAAAGTTTTTCTTTATCCATAGGATAAGGTATAACTATTAGATTGGTGGGGGTCCTATATCTGGGACCCAAACTGATCACGAGAACAGGGCCCCCGTAGCTTCCATAGAAATGAATGTAGCGAGCATGCGCATGTGTGAATGGCCACTCTGGTCATTTCAGGGGACTTGCAGGGGATATGGGGTCCCAGTTCTTAGGGTAGGTGGGGGTCCCAGTGGAAGGACCCCCACGGATCTAATTATCATCCCCTTTCCTGTGAATATGGGCTAACTTTAACCAACCAGAATACCATTTTAAAGGGCACACAGTATGATAGGTGGTCAAGGTGGAAAGTGAGGTAGCATATGTGAATGCACACCTTGAGGAACAATATATAAAATGATGCTTTATAGGGTTATATAAATAGCGGGTAAAAATAATATGGTGGGACAGACTTAAGGCCTCTTTACACTGCTCATTTGAGCAGAAGATTGTTGGGAAGGAATCATTCCTTCCCGACAATCGCCTGCTCATCACTGAAAGAGACTGCTGTATTTACATGCGGCAATCTCCTCCATAATTTGGGGAGGAGTGATCACTAATGCCATTGCTCATCCCCATACAGAATAATTGTTTGCCGGCAGCAGAGTGCGACAGCATGATGGATGGATGTGTATTACAAATTTGTCTAAAAATTGTGCCAAATGGCACAATTTGGCACATCTAGGGCTTTGACATTTTATTCTGACATGCTCAAAAAAGGGGGTTGCGCTTAGAGTAGAGTAGGCAGAGCCTCACAGCAAAGATACGCCATGTTGCACCCAAATTTTGACAAAATTTTGACATAAAAATCCATCTCAAAGGCAACCAATAGTTGGTATAGAGTCAGAAAAAAAGTGTTTCCCAACAACACATTTATAATCCAGCCTGAGCAACTTTGATAAATCTAGGGCCCATCTAAGCTTATGAGAGTGCACATGTGGGTCAATAACACTCATGCTGAACAACATTATTATCTATATTTAACTACAATGGTTCTGCTGAAATTGATGTGGTAAGCACCAACATTAATGGGTTAATGTGTTGTTATCCCGACAGTGTAACTTAATATCAACTTTAAGCTTTAACCTCCTAACAGTCCCGTTAAAATGAGAAAACCCTCGCAAAAATGTCACTATTTTACTGTAGATTTTTAAATGTGTGTCTGCAGTAAATCTTGTTGGTGCAGAACTCAGGGGACACTATTGCATTTTTTACTCCTTAGTAACATAATTTATTTTAGCTTTAAGGACCAATTATATTTTCATAACTTAATTTTTGTATTCTAAATTTTTGTTTTTATTTTGCGGGGTTAGTTGTAGGTTTTTTTAGGAACCATTTTAAGGTATATATGGTGTATCATAGTATTGGGAGCGAATATTCAAATATTCAAATCGCGAATTTTAATCGTAAATATCGCCACTTTGAGAATTCACAAAGATTTAGAATATAGTGCTATATATTCGAATTCACGAATATTCTTTTTTTTTTTCATCTGAACCCATGATCCCTCCCTGCTTCTTGCTTGTGGGCCAATGAGAAGGCTCAGTCTCAGGAAACTTCTAGCAGCTTGAAAAATTTAGCAATAGTTACCCACGCCTGTCCTGTGCACGCATTACACGAATATTACATTGCCGATTTTCGCAATCAAGAAAATAATCTTGAATTATCGAATTCGCGAATTTAGGACGAATATTCACCCAAATATTTGCATATATATTTTATGGCACTCACTGACTTTATTATGTGTGTCAGTACAGTGATGATATTGTCACATTTCTATATATTTTGAGTATTTTTCCATCTCTCCGGAAGGCCATCAGCTCTGCAACTGCTCCCTCATTCTCCTCCAGACTGACAGGGAGGGGGGCAGCTGCTTTAACTACTCATAACTCTGCTTTGGTACCAGCTGGGGATATGGGCTTTGTATTGTTTGAAAGCTGGCTTTTTAAGCTTGAAGACAATACCAGACTTAAGCTTGGAAACAACAGTTAGGGGGTTAAGGTGGATTTAGAAGGGACAATTCTGCAGCCCATTGCCAAGAAGGAAGGTTTTTTTCCCGACATTCAGCTGCTCATTCTGTGAAGGAGACCATTGAATTTACATGCAGCGATCTCCTTCACTTTATGAGGACGAGGTATTGCAATCTCTCATCCTTATACTGAATCATGGCTTCTGATAAGCAGATCGCAGTTTAGACCACATGATGTGCTGCCCAGAACCTGTGATCAGTGGTGCCTGAATGAACGTTCCACTCGTTCATTGGTTGTTGGGTGGCATATTTTATGGGCAGATTGTCAGTTCCTGATAATCTGGACGATTTTTGGCTTGTGTAAATGCAGCTTTAGAAGATTTACACATTGTTAAACTAAACTAGCATGATTAGCTTGTATGTTAACGCTACAGGAATTACTTGAATGCCTGTGTATTTGTTGCTTAAAGGGGCTGACTCATGAAGAAAACAGCTTAGTTAATTGTAGGCAACCCAACAATCAGTTGTCCACAGTTGGTCCAACTCCCAGAAGTGGGAGAGTTTTCTAAGTATGCCCTGTGACCTGTGCTGAGGCCAGGAGGGAGTAGATAAGCTGTTATATCACCTATTGTGAATGGTGGACCCTGTGTTATTTATATAAAGGTGTTAACAGTTATTGTAATCCTGCCTGTGATGCTAATGATAACGGATACTAAAAAACATTTTCCTGTACAGAACACAAATTCTTGGCCTACAGTATTATTTGACCTAGTAGCCAGTGGGAAAATTGCAGGATTACTTACATTTTTAAAATATAGATAGTAACATTGACAATTTAAATGTAAAAAAATTATTTCAAAATATGTTTAACATAAAAAGGTGATTTAAACAATAATGTGGGTCATTCCCTCTAAACCCAAACTAATCTTTTTTTTTTTTTTTCTACAATCCTACAAACTATTGTTCCTCCTGTTCTATAGCAATTTAATTTTTTTTTGCCTCAATTTTGAGGCTTAAAAAAGTTGTCGCAGATGTCAGGATTAGGCATTCAACTCCATGTATTCACCTGGGGCACTGACACACAGGAGAATGGCTTAATTTGAGAGGGCATGAAAGGTGACTGAAGTGCTGAGAAGTATATTAGATTTAAATTGGCAAATGTTCAACTACTATTGGCAGCTATGTTTTACTTTGTACACAATTCCTTTGGGAGCATGGCAGTCTCTACCAAGTATACCAGTACGGGGAATGAACATTTACTTAGATTAGTTGGCTCTTAACCCTTGATGTAACAACATGGTACATGGGCAATGTCAAGTGATAAATGACTCAATCCATATTTTTGTACTCTGGAAAATCAGCATCTGGTAATTAGAACATGGCATATTACAACTGAATTGTACAATATGTATCATTTTTATAAAGCAAGGAAAAGAAAACAATTGATTTATGAACTTTGCAATAATTAGCAGATTTCTCCCATTGTCTTATGTTCTATTAATTATATGCTATCAACAGCTCTGGTAACAACAGATGCTGCACCAACACAGACTTATCTAATCTAATTTGCGCAGACAAATTGCACAGGGGTTGTTCAGGATTTTAATATTAATAATCTATTCTCAGGATAGGCCATCAAAATCTGATTAGTGATGGTCCAAGATCCCATAACTCCTCCTTTCAATTGTGTCGGAGTACCTCAGAAACTGGAAATTGGTGCTGCTCCTGTATACTTCAGTGGGAGATATGCTGCAATTAGCAGCTCTGTCCACTACATTATAGATGGAGCTATGTAGTTCCTGCACCAAACCTAGTCTAAGACAGATGATTAGTGGGGGGAGGGGATTAGTTGGACTTCCGTTGATTTGATATTGATGGCTTATCCTAAGGATAGGCCACCAATACCAATATCCTGGAATACTTTTAAGACACTTTTTATATGGACCAACCAACAGGTAATTATCAGAAATGAACCATTCATTCCTGATAATTGCCTATCATTAAGCATAGGGGAGAGCTGCATTAATATGCAGTGATCAATCCCTCTGTATGGGAATGAGTGATTAATACTGTGATCGCTCGTCCCCATATATATTTGTTGTTTGCCAGCAGAAGACCGGTATACACAGGATTATCTACTACCAGCAAATGATGATTTTAAGAGACTCATAAAATATGCAGTCACCCAATAAACAAGCAAAGAATACAAGTATCAGCACTAGGAGAGCAGCAGGCACTAGAAGACTAGCTCTGTCAATTCAAGGGAAGGGAGAGAGACAGAGTTTGTAAAAAAAAAACTGGTGTTCTAAGAGCTCTGGCCAACCCGTCGGTGCTCCAGTTAAGTCATTTGCATATAAACAAAAATACAGTTTTCATAGTATTGGGGCCATATAGAGTAATAATAAAGGTATCATTTTTTATCAGCGTGATCATCTCTACCAGGCTGTGTGTCTGGTTTATTAGGGCTGATCATGCTGACATATGTTCTTTAAGGCACTGTTAGTTCACAAAGCAATTCTACAGATATGCCCAGCCTTCCACAAATTTCATTAAGAACAATTTCTCTTGATACACATTTCATAAAAAAATCACAATATTCTAGCACAACTGTTAACAGGCTACAATCCACATCATAACCTTTGGGTGACCACATATAGCATAAACAACTCCTGACAGAGTATCACAAAATCAAAGCTGATCATCTTGGATCACTCATCTCTGGTTTTGTAGACCAAAGAAGAAATCTGCTTAATATTTTATTATTACAAATAAATTTTGGTAACAGTGTAATGTACTTTTCATTCAATAAGACACACTTTTTTCTCCCCAGTATTGGGGGAAAATGATAGTGCATCTTACAAATGAGCATTTCCATTAGGGAAGCACTCATTAGTACACAGGAGGTGCAGGGAGCAGTGAGCGTATCGCTGCTAGCACTGGTATTACTCACCCCTTCCCGATCTTCTGCCGATGACTCACTGCTCTGTGTTCTGACAGTATACAGCATCAGGATGTAGTGCACATAAGCGCGCACAATGGCCTGGCGCTGTGTGACTTAATTTTACAGTGCAGCGCTACAGGAGTGCTCTGGATCTCCTGAGTGAAGGCTTTGCCCGGAGCAGTAGGTACGTTTTTTTTTTTTTTTTTGTCTGATCTGTGGTCTGATGAATAATAAGGGTCTGATTTGGATGTCTGATGAAGATTGGAGAGCTGATAAAGATTGAGGATCTGGTCTGAGAGCTGATAAAGATTGGATGATCTGATCTTAGGTCTAATTAAAGATATTTTTTTGTTATTTTCCTCCTCTAAAAGCTAAATCTAAAACCTCTCTAAGATGTGTCTTATGGTCAGTTGTGTCTTAGATAATGAAAAATACAGTATATAATTTGACTACTTTTCTTACTTAAATTTTTTATATGATAATACTTGAATTGAAACATTGTTACAAACAGATTTATTAGAAAAGAAGAGGGTTTTTTGATGCCCTTGAAATAGTTAAATTGTGAAGCTACACACATTTATCACAGTTCAAGGCTTTGTCAAAATCTAAAATACCAAACATGTTTATTGCTATAGCATTTATGAAAATTATAATATTCATACAATTCACAGGAGAAGCAGTCCGGAGGTTATGTGCACTGACTGACAGCAGCATAGAGAATTTTTCAAGAGACATCTTTTGAATCTCAGTGTCAGTTCCTTCTGACCTTGAAACAAGTCATTTTGTCTCTCTCTGTCACAGGAACCAAAATGCCAAGTAAGCGTGATTGTGCAGAGAAAAGATGCCTGAAATATTATGTGCTGAATAAAAAGAAAGGTAAAATGTTCTATATAACAAAATTACTAAATAGCTATAGCTACCAGCATTGAAACCCTCTTAAAACTGTATGAGAACTGACAAAATATATAACAAAAAACAACTTCTAGGTAATTGTTGATGTGATTGACATAGTTTATTTTGAAAATGTATTCCTTTCGCTAAAATCTTTTTTTAATCAATCAAGTTGATAATATACATTTTAAAAATTGTTAGAGCTATGTTTTTTTATGATATAGCTCTTCAAATATCCTGTAAAACCATTGAGACAAATGGTAAAATTCTGTCTGCTTGCAGCCACCACCAGGGGGAGCCAAGGAACTATGCATTGGAGTAATTAAGCCCCACATAGTGGTGGCTACAGATAGTCAGAGTTTGTTAAAGGGAATCTGTTACTAGTTATATGGTGTCCTAACTAAGGACAGCATAACAAAGTGACAGATCCATTTAGATCAACTTTCTTTAATTGACCCAGCCTTCTTGCGAAAATCTTGTGCTAAACAGCTCAAGCGCATGCCAAACGAGTCCCCCTATTCATGAGTGCACGGCTCTCCCCATCCACCCGCTGCTGGTTCAGTTGGAAAAAAAGATCAATCAGAGGCAGGTGGGTGGGGAAAGCCATGAGCTCATGAATATGGGGACTCATTTGGCATGCGATAGAGCTGTTAGGATTTAAAAGTGAGGCAGCTTTAACTGGAGACAGATTTCCTTTAGACAAAGCAGAAGATTTGGAGTTATGTGTCAGAGAAACTGAGTTTTAACCCTTATGAGAATATAATACAAAATAAATCAGCACCCAATGTTAGACCTGAAAAGAACATGCTATTAGAATGTTGATGTGCACTTTAAATGCGACATCATTTCAGAGGTGAGCACTAGCAGGCATCCAAGAAGAAGGCTTTTAATCAGGCGGTAATCTATAAGCTTGATCTGCAGATTTACAAATTGATTCTTGAATTGACCAGAGTAACTACACAATGCATGGATCACTTAGCTGAACTTATGATTCACTGTGGATGGAGCAGAGCGAGAAGTCTGCAAACTGATTCCTCTTTTATATTCTAAAGGTAGATTGCATTAATCAGCAACTCGAATAGATCAATTCTTTTCGTTCAGAGTGAGGAAACAATAACAGGAATGAAATGATATTTTAACGTAAACTGCTGAAAGTATGGGACATCCAACAAGCTGCAGATTTGACAGCAGATAGACACATCACGGACAGATGAAGTAAGGGAGAAATTATGTAGCTATTGGTAGGCAGTGGTGGACTGACCATAGACCCTACAGGGAAATTTCCCAGTGTGCCAATGCCCAGGGGCCGCCCAAGCTCTTCTCACGGAGGCCAGTCAGGTGCATAAAAATCTAACACTGTCAGCATTAATTAATGTAGAAGCACAAAGGTTTTTTTCAACTTGGCCAGCGGCCGCAGGTGCATTCAACTGTATTGCCTTTCTCAAGAACACAATATGGTTTCATATTGTGACACACAAGGCAATATTTTGTGATGCACTGTGATATTTGATTCTGCTAGGGCAGTATTTTGGTCTGGACTATGGTATTGTTGGTCTACCTACTTCTGTTGTTCCTGCCTACATGTTTTGGCCCTGCCTTCTGTCAAGCTTGTCCCACCTATAACATGGGGACACTTTTATGTTTATTTCCAGGGCCACTTTAAGTTCTCAGTCCGCCTGTGTTGGTGGATGTCAAGGTTTTAGTCTCACTGATGCTCAAAGGAGCTCAAAAGGTCCTTCTCTCACAAAACACCAGTATTATAAATGGCATATGACATGTGAGGGACCTGTTATAGATTGGAGAAAAATATGGAAAATGAGAACTTCATGAATTAGATAACATTTTTCAAAAATTGGTGCTATATCTATTCCTGTACAACTAGACTCACTACTAATAGCTATACATCCAAAGAAATAAAAAGCTGTGTCCAATAAACATGACCATGGGCAACAATCTTACCCCAACACATACTCCTACAATCAGCATATGAGATGATGTTGAGAAAAACTCAAAAAAAGTATTATATTAGTAGGCTTGTAGCTTTTTCACTGGGGAACATCACTTTAGATAATATTTGGCTTGAAGCATAACTATATTACATGTTAATCAACTATAAAGTCACAATGGCAGATCAGACATCAAAAAGTTTGCTCTACACTTTTATTAACCACTTACCGCCTGATGACGTAGCTGTACATCATCGGAGTGATGTTTAAACATGGCGCCCGTTCTTGCCCGATGCCGGCGCCATAGCTGTGGGTGGCCGCCTGCTTCTTGTAGCAGACACCCGCGGACATTTAACCCCTAAGACTCCGTGGTCAATCCTAACCATGACATCTGTGCGCGATCCAAACCGAAAGTAGAACTTTCGGTTCTGCTCCGGCTCCCCTGTGTGGTGATCGGAGGAGCCGAAGCGTGTATGCAGCAGCCTTGCTCTTTTTAAATGAAACAAGGCTGCTGCATAGTATTTCCTATGGAGCCCTTGTCTGTAATAGGGTTCCACAGGAAAGTAGTAAAATCATCATAGACTCCAATACAAGTGTAGTGGAGTCTATGATAATAGCAATCAGATAACTGATTGTTATATTTCCCTATGGGAACTATATAAAAGTGTAAAATAAATAAATACATAAATAAATAAGAAATAAATAAATAAATAAAAAAACATAAAAATTCGAATCATCCCCCTTTTCCTAAAATTAAAATAAAATAACTAAAAAAAAAAAGAAATATATCATGGGTGTAGCAATGTCCAAAAAACGCCCATAGTATAAATATATAAAAATGTATTCCCCATACTGCAAACATCAAAACCGAAAAAAGCTTACAAATGGCCGATTCGCCATTTTTGGTTGCTTCATTTTCTACAAAAAAATGAAATTAAAATTGATCAAAAAGTCATACACACCCCAGAATGGTATCAATGATAAGCTCAGATTGCGCCGCAAAAATGAGCCCCCATGCAGCTTTGTACACATAACTACAAAAAAGATATAGGGGTCAAAATATGTCAACAAAAAATAAAACTTATTTTTTCCCCATTTTGAATTTTTTTATCACTATCAAAATGCAAGAAAAACTATACATATTAGGTATCGCCAGATTCATAATGACCTGTAGAATAAAACTGACTGGTCAGTTTTAACACACATCAAACGTCGTAATTTAAAAACCCATAAAACTGTGGTGGCATTTTCTTTTATTTTGCAATTATACCCCATTTGGAATTTTTTTTTCCGCTTCCTACTACATCACATGCAATATTAAATGGTGGAGTTGGAAAGTACAATTTGTCCCACAAAAAACAAGCTATGGCTATGTGAACCGACAAATAAAAAAGTTATTAGAAGGCAGGGAGTGCAAAACAAAAATGCAAAAGAAATAAAAAAAAAACTCCGGGCTTAAAAGGGTTAATTAAAGGATTTTTTTTTTTAAACAAAACCAGGCTACAGGTAGAACTACTATAAACACAGCATCAGGAATTATTATTTTTTGTTATTTGTCTTTAAAGTTTTAATGTGGAACCATCAATGAATACCAGCAGAACAAAATTAAAACAGAATCTGGATATTAGCTGCTCTATCCACAACTTTGTGGCAGGAAAGTAACTATATCTATATCTATAACAAAATGGAAGCTGTACTGCTTGTAACATTTTAGGACCCATATGGTGACAGGTTTCTGCATGCAGTTTTGGAAGCTAAAACCAGGAGTGAATTAAAAGAAAAGAGGTGAAGTCATATCTGTTATGTTATACCTTTTATGGTCCACTCCTGATTTTGGCTTTCAAAACTGCATTGAGAAACCTGACCATGTGGCCATACCCTAAAAGTGGAAACTTTTAGAATTTTTTACATGCATTAAAACTGAGGATTTGGAAGCCATATTGGCTTCACATATATCAAATTCAGTTTGCATGTTCATTTATGAGTTTATTTCATCTTACCTTTGTAGTTCACCTTAAATCCAATTGATCCAATGCTGTCATCAGTTTGTAGATGTAACCACATCTGATTCTTCATGCTCACAATAAGGTCTGGAACAAAACTCCCAGATAATCTACAATAAAATAAGGATTAATACGATAGTTATTGCATCAAACCTGCACTAAAATAAGTCTGTGACACTCTTTTTCAAATTTATTCAGTGACCTAAATGTATAATATATTGGATGTGGATGTGTGGTTTTCTAAATAAACCTAAAAGGTCAGGCTGAACTATAATGACCTCATCAGCGAATTACTGGCTGTGGTGGTCACATTTGTGTCAACAAGTCACTAATGGACAAAAAAAGAAGAGAGTGGCGGAGGATCAGGCGGCAACAGACCAAGAACAACATGGAATCTGTGATTATCTATCTATCTATCTATCTATCTATCTATCTATCTATCTATCTATCTATCCATGTATTCATTCGTCCAATTACAACTTGAACAGCAGTTTTGCATATATATATATATGCCTTAAACACTCATTTAACTACATGTAGACCAAATTTGTACTTATCTTGTTTTTTTTCCTAGATATTACTGTCAGAGATAGGTCTCTGAATTGTTGGGGAATGGACATCATAAAGCAGGGAAACATAGGAGTTTTTCTCTTGATCAAATTTCACATTTCTGTTCATATTCTGGTGGCCCGTGCCTCTCTCTATTTCGGCAGCCCAAACCTGTTTCTCCTCTTATGACTGCTCACAGCGGGCCTGGCCACCAGCATTGCATGTGTTCTCCTGCTTCAGGCCTCAGCCTGGGCGTCTTCTACAGGCCCCCGTGCTCTGTCTCTTAGATATACACGCATGCTCCTTGGTCCTTGAAGGGCCAGCATGCATACACCCTAGTTCTCTGCAGCCAATGGCTGGACACTGTTTGGTACTTAAGGCACATTTCTCTAGGGGAGGGTGTCTGAGCTGTAGGTATTCTAGCTTGGTAATTCTAGTGAAGCTGTGATTTGCTGTTTGCCCATGTATAAAATATGACCCCCCCCCCGCTGCCTGTCATGACTATTGTCTGTTTACTGTATTGACCCTTAGCTACCTTCCCTCATGGGTCAGCTGCCAACTACACCAAGACTATTACAACAGGTAGCAGCCTGGTTGCTCCCCTGCAGCAAACCCCTGTATAGGGGTTAAAGGGTGAAAACAATGGGACTGCTAGATAATGCCCTTAGGTCTAGCCCAAAGTCAAAGTGGTTAGTTGACGAAGTGGTCCCACACCGAATGTTTATTATATGTGCAAAAATATAACATTGTTTTATTAACTGAAAGAACTAAAAAACACTTTTGTATCTGGATGTTACTCTTACATACATGCTCTTGTGCCCTTTGGTGTTATTTTTATTTCTTCTTAGAATGTCTATTCAATGTATCCAGTACTGGTTATACATGCCCATTAGGGAATGTGGAGTTCCCTGCCTGCGTCTATGTCAGCCAAGATACTGTGTGCTACAATTGGGTACTTCTCACCACACTGAACTAGACATTTTGATGGGGAATCAAGGAGCACCATTGGGCACTATAATTAGTATACATTATTACAGACATATAAACACATCCAATTTTGTGCAATATTTAATCATATTTAATCACGGGAAAGCCCCTTCAAAGACCATAATATCTTGCCAAACTAAAAATTTAATAAATGTTTCACGTTGAACTGGATCCTGACATGCTTTAGAAGATATTTTCATGTACATCAAAAATAATGGGAAAAGATAGTGAAGCTATGCATATAAAATTATGAACTAAAATAGACACTTACTGGTGCAAAACGGTCTTTGGGTCACCAACTTCTCCTCCATCACCGATGGTCAGAGTATCATAGCCTATTTCAAGATCAAATTCTTCAAAATTTATTTGAATAACCTAGGAAATAGAAAAAGTGTATGATTCAAGCTTGGTAACAGTTTTATAATGCAAAACACAAAATGATATGACAAAGTAAAAAATAAAATTTGAAGAAATATAACAGAGTATCGAGAATACATGGCTATGGTCAAAATAGTTTAATATTGTTTATAAAATTCCTGTTTGTTAGTCGGACCTATATCTTACAGCAGTTCCTTTTTTACTGCTGTGTTCACTGGGGAAATATAAAATCTAAATAATGATCAGAGGCAGCGGAATGAGGCAGCACCATGTGGTCAAAGCTCCACTGACTGACTTCTAAATGAAACTTTAATATTGTTTAATGTACAATAATATCGTAGTCACAGGGATTTTCAAGAAAACAGAAAAGCGAGGAAAAAATTACGGCTGTGTGAACCATTTTATGCTAGTACTACTACAAATACACATAACAAGACCCAGGTTTAGGCATAGGGTAATCATCATGGCTTCTGGTTTATTTACATGCAGATCGACCCTTGGTAATCAGCTAATTACTAGGGTGTGCCCATGCCACTCTGTGCCACCCCTTTTTAATTGACAGGACAAGGCAAGCTGACTATGCAGGAACCTGGCTGTGCCAATCAAGAAGGAGGGGAGGAGCTGGCAGAGGAAACAGGAGGAGCAAGGGTGCGCAGAGTGGCTTGGACATACCTTTAGTGCACTCAACTGCTCATTTGTATATGAATTAAAAGTACTAAAGAATGAATCAATAGATCTCTAACTGAAAGGTATCATATTTATAGATGAGCGAATTTCTCAATCATTCATTTTGGCTGGTTCGCCGAATTTTCAGAAAAAAATTGAATCAATCCGTAATTATTTGTGGCTAATCGCGTTAATAAACAGCTATTTCCTGGCTTCAGAGAGCCTGTAGAGTGGTGTAGAACACTGTGTCTTGCAGTAACACGCATAGGGAGTCTGCTGTGCTAGTGAAACAATACTGTGAGTCAGTATGACATGCAGATGACAGGCGTCGCTCTTAGAATCACTTCACACTTCACTCATTTGGTCACTTACAGGGCTAAAACTGACCAAATAACTCAAGTATGAACTCAGCCATACAGGTCGATGTTATCGCCAGGTAAAAAAAACTATACAGAGAACTCGGTCAGCATTTGGTCAGTAATCCATCAGTATTGCTAAAGCCAAAAAAAAAAAACAGGAGTGGATCCAAAACAGAGATGACACATGAATGGAATATTTGCATGTCTTCTGTGTTTTCTACCCACCCCTGCTTTTCGCTGCCAAATCATAAGCCAATTCTGATGCAAAATAGGGACCATGTCATACAGGCCTTATAGCTGCTACCTAGACAGGATCCGTTGTGCATCTCATTTTCCTTCCTTCTGACAGATCAGAAGAAGGGTCAAATAAATGATGATGTCAATCAGGCCAAAAAGGCAAAATAGTGGCCCAGTCATGGAGTGGGGAGGGTGGGAACAGCATGAGAAGTCCACAGAGTGGCACAGTGACATAGTGTTGAGTTTGAAGCAGCATGAGGAGAACACAGAGTGGTGAAATAGCAGCAGCATGAGGAGACCACAGAGAGGCACAATGAAATAGTGTGGAGGTGTCAACAGCAGCATTAAGAGACCTGAGTGGTGAGGTGGCAGCAGCATCAGGAAACCACAGAGTAGCCCGATGACAGAGGGGGAGGTGGGTGGCAATACCAGTACCCACTGACAATGGTGTGTGTAAGAAGGAGCACTTGGCATCAGATGTGTGGCATCATGCGGGTAGCAGCATCAGAATAGTAGCTGAGGCAGGTAGCCAGAAGAAACCGGTCTCTTTTGGCAAGGTTTGGGTGGGGATCTGATGTATCAGGCCTTGGTGGGTGGAAATCCTGGCTGATTCATCTTAACAAAGGTCAGTCTCTACATATTTTGGATGGACAAGCGAGTTCTTTTTCTGTAACTATGGCCCCCGACGCACTATACACCCGCTCTGATGCCACACTACTGGACGGACAGGACAACTTTTCCAGGGCAAACTTTGCCAGTTGCGGCTAGTAATCCAGTTTGCTAGGCAGGAAATCCAGCGAGTCTTCAAATTGGGGTGACAGGGTGCTGCCAGGTATGTCACCACCTGCTGGTTCAGGTTCTGCTCCAGGACTAGCTGTTGCTGCTGGTGAGTATTTTTTTCACTAGGCTGGTTAAAAAATGCTACTCATCATCGACTCTAGACTCAATCTGCTGCTGATGGAGCTGGTACTGCTCCTACCCCCCAACCCCGACACAGCAGCCATGGCAGCTGGATCAAGAGCGCAAATTGCCCAGCCGGTAAGACCTACAAGAGGAGGGACAATGGCGCAGATAAGCAGCGGCCAACTGACTAAATAGGATGCTGCAATAGAAGCTCAGTTTGTCCTCCCTCTTAACTGGTGTAAAAAGGCCCCCAATTTGGACAGGTAGTGAGGGTCCAACAAGGTGGAGAGCAAGAAGTCATCCCACTGCCGAATGCTGACAATTCAGCTGTCTCTACCCAAGCAAGTGAGCATGCAGTGGGCCATTTGTGCAAGTGACTCAAAGGTAATCCCCGCCACCATCTCCACTGCATACTGCCACAGTGTTCCTGGGTCATCTGCCTTGTCTTCTTCAACTCCATCTTGTTCTTCCGGCTGCTCCTTTTCTCCTGTCACCTGTGTAGAAAAAAACACCCATTTCGCTACACATTGCATGTGCTCCAATATCCCCCTCCTCCTCCTCCAGTTCAGCTCCACAGGGCTGATATAGCCCTGAGACATAGGCTGCACGTCTCCAGTCCCCTGACCAGCCAGATTTACCAGCATCTGTTGCAGGATATGAAGCAGTGGAATTGCATTGTTCATACCATAGTCCTGGCGACTGACAAATAACGTGGCATCCGCAAAGGGCTTGAGCAAACGGCAGGTGTCATGCATGAGCTGCCACTGGCTGACATCAAAGTTACACAGGGGAGTACTCCTGTCCACTTGGATCCTCAAGAAATCATTTCTGGCTTTTCTCTGTTCGTATAGTCGGTTCTATATATGCAGGGGGGAATTCCAATGGGCGGAAACGTATGTCAGCCTATGTTAGGGGATGCCGTTCTCCCGCTGCAGCTCAAAGAGGGCATGCTTGGTGGTGTACAAGTGGCTGAAGTGGATGCAAAGTTTCCTGGCCATTTTTTGGATGTATTGAAGATGGGAGAAAGACTTTAGGAACCACTTGACAACCAGATTGAACACATGCGCCATTCAGGGCACATGGCTCAGCCCTCCTTGACGCAGCGCCGACACCATGTTCTTCCCGTTGTCGGTCACCATGGTTCCGATTTTTAGCTGTCGCTGCACACGTCGGCGCTGACGTGCACATTGGCAGATACTGACAGGCTCAAGGACTGGCCCACCTCCTGTTCTACATATTTGTGCAGGGCTGGTACTGCCTTTTGGCAAAGAAATGACGGCTTGGGACTCTCCACCTTGGCTCGGCACAAGCCATCATTTCTCTGAAAGCTGCAGAGTGCACCACTTGGAAAGGAAGGGGCTGCAGTACCAGCAACTTGGCTAGGAGCACGTTCAGCTTTTGTGCTGTTGGATAAGTGCATACTGTTGTCTCTTGGCAATCGCTCCGGTGATCGATTGCTAATGGATTGACTGACTAGGAGGAGCAGGAGCATCAGGGCCAGCAGATGATTGGAATGACAGCTTCCTTCAGCAAAGTTGGTGGAGCCTTGACTGCCTGAAATCAGGTGTGAGCCACTGGGTGATGCAGCGTTGCTGCTGCAGGCGGAACCACCACATTGGAGCGACTGTTCTCCCAGGCCACTTTATGGTGACACTGCATATGTGGATGCAGGGCCATGGTGCCAACATTGGCATCCTGGCCACGCTTCACCTTCTGCCCACAGACAAATGGCCATGTTTACCTTACCTGGCGGCTTAACAAAAAACTGCCACACCAACGAATAGGTAATTTTACACTCAACACTAAGCACTGACTGACTGCTACCGCCGCTGCCTACGTGAACCCTTGCATCACTACTTTCCTGGCATGTAGGCTCCTGTGAAGCGGGTGGTCTACCACGTGCCCATTTGGCTCCTGACCTTCCACTGCTGCAACCCTGCTGGCTTCCGGCCACACTACCGACTTGCTGGCTCCGCCGATGCCTCACATGCACCCTCTTCTCCTGATGATTATAAAGCCCCTTCATCACCCAACTCTCAATTTCGATAGGTTATATCATCATTGAGTACCGTTTACATGTCACTGATATCCCCCTCAACGGTCTCTGAGCCAGGAGCCTGATAGCTTACAACACCAGTTCTCATGCAACTCTCCTCATCACTACTTGCCAGCCTACCAGAGGAAGTGGTGGATATCTCACTGTATAGTGGAGCTGAGCCCACAGCATATAATACTTGTCTGTATGACGGAACAAAAAAGGACAGAGGCAGGTTGAGGACAGGTGGGGGCCAGCTCCTGGGCTATACCAACTAAGGGATGTGTTTGACGAACCCACAGACTATTGACTGGGTGTGTCTGATGTCACTTGGGATGAAGTGGATGACCAAGTCAACCATTCAAGCACCACTGGGTTGCTGGTCAAGACATGACCGCTAGCTTACACTGGGAGCTCAGGTCTTTCTAAATGACACCAGCTGTTACGCCCCCTTTCTCTGCTGCGACCTGTGCTTGAGCCAGAAACTTTTTGGAATCTGCCCCTCCCCCTGTGCAGGACCTGACACTTAATAAACCCCACAAAAGGCTGTAATGTTATCACTTCACCAGATAAAGGCTAATAAGCCTTTATTTTTAAACTAATACACCACAAAAAAGGCTTTAGAACATATAACTGCTCCTCTGAATGGCAAACAAGCCCTTTTTTTTGCTAATACACCCCAAAAAAGGCTTTAGAACATATAACTGCACCGCTGAACTGCTAATAAGATTTTTTTTTCCTACTAATACACCCCAAAAAAGGCTGTAATTTTGTGACTTTACCACACAACAGCAAATAAGCCTTTTTACCCGCTAATACACCCAAATAAATGGTTTAGAACATATAACTGCATCGCTGAATGGCTAATAACACTTTTTTTTCCCACTAATACACCCCCAAAAAAAGCTGTTCCTAAAGTCTACCACCCATCTGCAATACATGATAAAAATGGCCAGGAAACTTTGCTTGCACTTCGGCCACTTGTACAACGCCAAGCACTCCCTCCTTAAGCTGCAGAGGCAGAACGGCACCACCCAACATAGGCTAATATGAGACATTTCCGCCCGTTGGAATTCCACCCTGCATATGTTAGACCGACTATATGAACAGAGAAAGGCCATAAACGTTTTTTTGATGATCCAAGTGGACAGGAGTACTCCCCTGTGTAACTTCAATGTCAGCCTGTGGCAGCTCATGGTTGAAACCTGGCGTTTGCTCAGGAAATTTGAGGATGCCACGTTATTTGTCAGTCGCCAGGACTACGGTATGATCAACGTAATTCCACGGCTTCACATCCTGGAACAGATGCTGGTAAATCTGGCTGGTCAGGGGACTGAAGACGTGGTGCCTATATCTCATGGTCACATGAGCACTGTAGGGGCTTAACTGGAGGAGGAGGAGGACATTGGAGCACAAGCAATGCAAGGCAAAATGTTTTATTTTTCTACACAGGTGACAGGAGAGGAGAGCAGGAGCAGCCGGAGGAGCAAGAGGGAGAAGAGGAAGACAAGGTAGATGACCCAGTTACGCTTTGGCAGTTTGCAGTGGAGATGGAGGCACGGAGTTTCTTTGAGTCACCTGCACAAATGGCCTGCTGCATGCTTACTTGCTTGGATAGTGACAGCTGAATTGTCACCATTCGGTAAGGGGATGACTTCTGGCTCTCCACCTTGTTGGACCCTCGCTACCGTTCTAAAATGGGGCCTTTTTTACACCCCCTGAGAGGGAGGATAAACTGAACTACTATAGAGACATCCTACAGTGGATATAAAAAGTCTACACACCCCTGTTAAAATGTCAGGTTTCTGTGCTGTAAAAAAATGAGACAAAGATAAATTTCAGAACTTTTTCTACCTTAATGTGACCTATAAACTGTACCACTCAATTGAAAAACAAACTAAAATCTTTTAGATGGAAGGAAGAAAACAAATAAAACTAAAATACTTTGTTGAAGCGCCTTTTGATTTTATTACAGCACTCAGTCTTTTTGGGTATGAGTCTATCAACATGGAACATTTCAACTTGGCACAGCACAGAAACTTGACATTTTAACAGGGTTGTGTAGACCTTTTATATCCACTGTATATAGTGAGTTGGCCGCTGCCTATCTGTGCTATTGTCCATTCTCTCGCAGGTCTGACCGAGGGGGCCCTCTGCGCTCACTCTTTGCCATGGCTGCATGGCAGGGTGGGGGTGGTAGGACCAGTTCCAGATCCATCAGCAGCGACATGAGTCTAGAGTCGCTGATGAGCAGCTTTTTTCACCCGCCTAGTGAAGAAACTACTTACCAGCAGCTAGACCTGGAGCAGGACCTGAACCAACAGGTGGTGGCATACTTGGACAGCTCCCTGCCACCCCACATTGAAGATCCACTGGACTGCTGGGCAGCCAAACTGGATTTGTGGCCGCAACTGGCAGAGTTTTCCCTGGAAAAGATGTCCTGCCCAGCTAGTTGTGTGGCATCAGTGCGGGTGTTTAGTTTGGCTGGGGCCATAATTACCCCAAGAAGAACTTGCCTGTCCATCCAAAATGTGGAGAGACTGACCTTGGTCAAGATGAATCAGGTGTGGATCAGCCAGGATTTCCACCCACCAAGGCCTGATGCATCAGATTAGATCATCCATGCTGCCTCACCCAAACCTTGACAAAAGAGTCCGTTTTCTTCTGGCTGCCTGCCTTGGCTACTATTCTGATGCTACTACCTGCCTGATGCCAAACATCTGATGCCAAGTGTTCTTTTTACACCCACCATGGTCACCGGGTACTGTTATTGCCACCCATATCCACACTGTTTCATCGGGTCACTCTGTGATCTCCTGATAATGCTGCCACCTCACCCCTCAGGTCTCCTCATGCTGCTGGTGCTGCCACCTTCACAGTCTGTCATTGTGCCACTCTGTGGCCTCCTCATACGGCTGCTGTTGCCACCTCCACGTTATGTTACCTTGTCACTCTGTGGCCTCCTCATGTTGCTGCTAACTCCACACTACCGTATGTCACGTGCCGATCTGTGGCCTCCTCATGCTGCTGCTGCTGCCACCTTCAAACTACGTCCCCTTGTCACTCTGTGGTCTCCTCATGCTTCTACTAACACAACACTATGTCACCTTGCCACTCTGTGGTCTTCTTATGCTGCTTCTAAATTAATACTGTCACTGGGCCACTCTTTGGCCTCCTCATGCTGCTGCTAACTCAACACTATGTCACCTTGCCATTCTGTGGTCTCCTTATGCTGCTGCTGCCACCTCCACACTATGTCACCTTGACACTTTGTGGTCTTCTCATGCTGCTGCTAAATCAACATGATGTCACTGGGTGACTCGTGGCCTCATTATGCTGCTGCTACTGCCACCTTCACTATGTCACCTTGCCCCTCTGTGGTCTCCTTATGCTGCTGCCAACTCAAAACTCTGTCTCTGGGCCACTGTGTGGTCTCCTCATGCTCCTGCCACCCCCACACTCTGTCATTGTGCCACTCAGTGGCCTCCTCATGCTGCTGCTACCTCCACACTATGTCACCTTGCCACTCTGTGGACTCCTCATGCTGCTGTTAAAGCCACACTATGTCACTGGGTCACTCTGTGGCCACCTCATGCTGCTGCTGTGCCACCTCTAAACTATGTCCGACTATAACTACAGAGAAAGGCGATAAACGATTGTTTGATGATCCAAGTGGACAGGAGTATTCCCCTGTGTAACTTTGATGTCAGCCAGTGGCAGCTCATGCGTGACACCTGCCGTTTACTCAGGCCCTTTGAGGATGCCACGTTATTTGTCAGTCGCCAGGACTACAGGATGAACAACGTAATTCCACTGCTTCATATCCTGGAACAGATGCTGATAAATCTGGCTGGTCAGGGGACGGGAGACGTGGCGCCTACATCTCAAGGCCACATGAGCCCTGTGGCGCTAACATCCACCTGTAAGGCTGAGTTCACACTTGAGATATTTGATTAGTTTTGACCCCGTAACTGCCCAAATAAGTGAAGCGTGCAGTGATTCTAACAGCGACCCATGTCATGTGCGTGTCATACTGACTCACAGTATTGTTTCACTACCACAGCAGACTCCCTATGCATGTTTCTGAAAGGCACAGTGTTCCACATCATTATACAGGCTCTCTGCAGCCAGGAAATAACAGTTTTTTTAACACGATTCGCCATAATTAAATTCGGATTGAATCAAATCTTTTTGGAAAATTTGGCGAATCGGCCGAATCAAATTGTTTAGAAATTATCCACTACAGGACCGCCTAACGCACGGATGCGTCCGGCGGCCGGTCCTGTAGCTCTGACTGGACGCATCGGCGCGTCATCTCGCGAGACGCACGTTCACAGTGCCGCGCGTCTCACCAGTTCTACTGCAGCCTGCCAGCGATGATCAATCGCTGGCATGCTGTAGATGCAAAATAAATCGCATCAAACTGGTATATTAGACGCTGTTTTGTTAACAGTGTCTGATATACCTGCTACCTCGTCCTCTGGTGGTCCCATTTGCTGGGATCGACCACCAAAGGACCAGGTAGCTATGTAAAGTTGCACCAAACACTACACTACCCCCCCGTCACTTATTAACCCCTTGTTAACCCCTTGATCACCCCATCTAGATTCCCTGATCACCCCCCTGTCACTGATCACCCCCCTGTCGTTGATCACACCCCTTGTAAGGCTCCATTCAGATGTCCATATGTGTTTTTCGGATCCGTGGGTCCACGGATCCGCGGATCTGATCCACGGATCTGCGGATCCGCGGATCCTCCAAACACGGACACCGGCAATGTGCTTTCCGCATTTTGCAGATCCGCACATTGCCAGAACTATATAGATAATGCCTTTTCTTGTCCACAATTGCGGACAAGAATAGGACATGTTCTATATTTTTGCGGAACGGAAGTGCAGACCCGGAAGGGCGGATCCGTAATTCCGGATCCGAGCAGGACAAAGTCTGTCCCCATAGAAATGAATGGGTCCGCAATTCTGTTCCACAAACAGAATTGCGGATGTGTGAATGGGGTATAAGGGTCCCTTATCACCGCCAGTTAGTTAGCTACTTGTTAGGTAGTTAGAGCCCAGCCCACAGCAATGCAGTCACTGATTTTGGCAGAGATTTTTTCATCCACGATGATCGATGCGAATGAAAAAATCTGTGCCGTTCATTTTTTTTTCAGCCCAGAGGCTGAACGGGAAAAAAAAATCTCATTACCCATATGCTCAATATAAGGGGAATCGCAAAAACTCCTAATGCTGGCCATACGTGTAATGATTGCGGAGACCCTCAAATGCCAGAGCAGTACAAACACCTCACATGTGACCCCATTTTAGAAAGAAGACACCCCAAGGTATTCTGTGAGGGGTATGGTGAGTTCATGTAAAATTTAATTTTTTGTCAAAAGTTAGTGGAAAATGCCCTGTGAAATCCTAAAGGTACTCATTGGAATTAGGGCCCCTTTGCGCACCCAGGCTGCAAAAAAGTGTCACTAATGTGGTATCGCCGTACTCAGGAAAAGTAGGGCAATGTGTTTTGGGGTGTATTTTTATATATACCCATACTTTGTGTGAGAAATATCTCTGTAAACGACAATTTTTTAAATTTTTTTATACAAAGTTGACAGTTTACAGAGATATTTCTCTCACCCAATATGGGTATATGTAAAAATACACCCCAAAACACATTGCCCTACTTCTCCTGAGTACGGCGATACCACATGAGTAACACTTTTTTGCAGCCTGGGTGCGCAAAGGGGCCCAAATTCCAATGAGTACCTTTAGGTTTTACATGGCTGCTCACAATTTAGCTCCACCCAAAATGCCAGAACAGTAAACACACCCCACAAATGACCCTATTTCGGAAAGTAGACACCCCAAGGTATTCACTGAGGGGCATAGTGAGTCCGTCTGAGATTTTTTTTTTTTTGCCAGAAATGGAAACTTTATTATTATTTTTTCCTCAGAAAGTGTCATTTTCCGCTAACTTGTGAAAAAAAATGAAATTATACATGAACTCACCATGCCCCTCCGCGAATACTTTGGGGTGTCTTCTTTCTAAAATGGTGTCATTTGGGGGGTATTTATACTATCCTGGCATTCTAGCACCTCAAGAAACATGACAGGTGCTCAGAAAGTCAGAGATGCTTCAAAATGCGGAAATTCACTTTTTTGCACCATAGTTTGTAAACGCTATAACTTTTACCCAAACCAATAAATATACACTTATTGGATTTTTTTTTATCAAAGACATGTAGAACAATAAAATTTATATAGAAATGTGTTTTTATTTTTTTTAATTTTACAACAGAAAGTGAAAAATGAAATTTTTTTGCAAAAATGTCGTTAAATTTTTATTAATAGCAAAAAAAGTAAAAATGTCAGCAACAATGAAATACCACCAAATGAAAGCTATATTAGTGAGAAGAAAAGGAAGTAAAATTAATTTGGGTGGTAAGTTGCATGACGGAGCAATAAACGGTGAAAGTAGTGTAGTGCAGAATTGTAAAAAGTGGCCTGGTCATTAAGGGTGTTTAAGCTAGGGGGGCTGAAGTGGTTATATACTATAGTATGTGTGTATGCACATTAAAGGAATCCTCACCATCACCTTTTCAATTACAAAATTTTTCACAGCCACCTTCTTTTATAAACTATGTTATTAGTGGAAATGTTCACCCCGTGCTTTCCAATTATTCGCCCAAAAATACGCTTAGTAACCTAACTGCCAAACTACAGAAGCCATTGTCTTTTGGCTGTTGTGGCAGTTAGCCTGAATATTCATAAGGTTGCATATAGCAACCAATCACACCTTAGCATCTATTTTGCTACAGGTGCTGCAGAGGTCACTGTTAAGGAGGCATGCCCCTTTGAAGGTCACTGTCAAGCGGTTGGGGTGCTTTGGAACTCACTGTTAAATGGGCAGGATGTTGTGAAGGTCAAAGTTAAAGGGGTGGGCTGCTGTGTAGGTCCCATTTTAAGGAGGCAGGCGACTGTGGGGGTCAGTGTTAAGGGGTGCGGGGCTGTAGATGTCACTGTTGTGGGGGATACAAACATTAAATGAAATAGATTAAATATACCCGGCTCTTCCTTCTAGTATATATGTATATATATATATATATATATATATATATATATTACTGCCGCTAAATTTTTGGGACATTTCAGATCAGCTGGTAGAAATGACCAATTTCAATAACTCTACGCCTGAAAGTAATGCACTAATGATACATGAGTACAATCAATTGCACCAAGAACATTAGGAATCTGAGAAATATTGTAAAATTCATGTTTAATTTCAGCCTCACTGCAAGGCTCAGTGGGGAATTTAATGAGCAGTTTTTAATACCTGATTTAATATCAAATAAAATGCTGAAAGCAATGTACTAAAAAATAATCCTGCCAGAAAGTCTTCTATTTTTCCTACTCTGGGATCTTAAGTGCTTACAATAATCACAGATTTTGTACTTTTAATAACTTTTTACAATGATTGTGCTATGGGCGCCAGAAAAATGTTTATAAGGCTCGATTCAGACGTCCGTGTGTGTTTTGGGGATCCGCGGATCCGCAAAACACGGACACCGGCAATGTGCGTTCCGCATTTTATTGAACACACATCGCTGGCACTCTCATAGAAAATGCCTTTTCTTGTCCGCAATTGCGGACAAGAATAGGACATGTTCTATTTTTTTGCGGAACGGAAGTGCGGACCCGGAAGTGCGGATCCGAAATTACGGATCCGGGCAGGGCATAGAGTGTCCCCATAGGAATGAATGGGTCCGCAATTTCGTTCCACAAAATTCGGAACAGAATTACGGACGTGTGAATGGGGCCTAAAGGTACACATGTGTGACATCTAATCCCATACTGTCCATGGCAATAAAATGAATATGCAGCCTATTGAAGCCCTCTATTGGAATGGTGCCTACCATTGAATATTTCTAATGGTTCATCTTCATTCTATAAAAATTCTTGCCTACTTTTAATAGTATTGTAATTAGAGATGAGTGAACTCATTTCAAACAAACTTAATTTGACAAACATGTTTTAAAAATTTCAAGTTTCATCCAAATCTGAATGTTTGATGATTTGATTCGGGCAAACATTGTAGAGAGATAGAGAAATTTATATGTAAAAGATTTTAGAAAGTTAGAGATTAGAGAGTGCCAGGAGATCTCAAAGGGTCCTACACAAATTTCCTGGTCAATTGCCTCCCTTACATCTGGTGGCATATGAGGCAGAGCTTGCTAACAGCTCATTTACATCCTTTCTTCCCAGAATTCCAGAGGAGCATGTATGGCCTATAAGTCTCCTCACACCGATTAAGGCAGTCTCCGTAAGGTGAGATTGTACCCCCCAAATCCTGACCTAGGCCTCTCACCCGTTAAGCCAATAGTCTCTGCTCTGTACTGATGAGGAGCAATCACAGCAAAATAGCTATCTGCAGATGAGGTGCTGGCTTATTTAATATCCAAGTCATGTCTCAAGGCCTATTTAAAGGGTTGAACATTGAGTTATAGGATAGCTGCCTTATATCTAATGGCATTAGAGGAAGAGCTTATTAAAAGCTCATTTTAATCCCTTATTCTCAAAATTCCAAAGGAGCCTGTATGGCCTATAAGTCTCCTTGCAACAATTAAGGTGCTTCCATAAGGAGAGATAGTACTTCCCCAAATCCATGCTAATTAGAGTAGTTTATATTCAGGTAAACCCAAATATAATCAGTTTACCAATTTGGACAACTCAAACTTGATTCAAACTTGAATTTTGAGTGATTCACTCATCTCTAATTGTAATTTTTGATTTTATATCATTGTACATGAATCATTAATAAAAACAATGATATTATCTATGATCCAGCCCCTGAGGAATAGATCTTAGTGGAAACTGATTTGTTCCAACCCCGGTCCAAGTGGAGTTGTCTTCTGGACCTTTGTGTCAGATCCTGGTTATACAGGTGAAGCTTCTGGCAATTTGGTGTGCCAGCCCAATCCTATATCGTTATAGTGGGCATACAGTTGTGTTCAAAATTATTCAACCCCCACTGAAATTGAGTGTTTTGGCCAGTTTGACATTGATTTTGATCATTTCAGTCATCTTGTTTACAATTAAATCAAAGAGGCACTTGTAAGTCAGACAAATATAACATAACATTTATAAGGAAATAACCACAAATGTCTTTTCTGTGCTGACATCATTATCAGTTTTATTCAACCCCCAAGTGACATTCAATCTTAGTACTTAGTACAACATCCTTTTCCAGTTATAACAGCTTTTAAACATGAAGCATAGCTTGACACAAGTGTCTTGCAGCGATCTATGGGTATCTTCGCCCATTCTTCATGGGCAAAAGCCTCCAGTTCAGTCACATTCTTAGGCTTGCGCGCTGCAACTGCTTTCTTTTGGATTTAATTCTGGTGACTGCGATAGCCACTTCAAAATGTTTCAGCCTTTAATCTGCAACCATGCTCTAGTGGACTTGGAGGTATGCTTGGGATCATTGTCCTGTTGAAAGGTCCAACGTCTCCCAGGCCTCAGGTTTGTGACGAACTGCATCACATTTTCATCCAATATCTCCTGGTACTGAAGAGAATTCATGGTACCTTGCACACGCTGAAGCTTCCCTGTACCTGTAGAAGCAAAACAGCCCCAAAGCATGATTGACCCCCCGCCATGCTTCACAGTAGGCAAGGTGTTCTTTTCTTCATAGGCCTTGTTCTTCCTCCTCCAAACAAAGCATTGATCCATGGGCCCAAACAGTTCTAATTTTGTTTCATCAGTCCACAGAACACTATCCCAAAACTTTTGTGGTTTGTCCACATGACTTTTGGCATACTGCAGTCGACTCTTCTTATTCTTTGGAGACAGCAAGGGGGTGCGCCTGGGAGTTCTGGCATGGAGGCCTTCATTACGCAGTGTGCGCCTTATTGTCTGAGCTGAAACTTCAGTACCCGCGTCTGACAAATCTTTTTTCAGTTCCTCAGCAGTCACACGGGGACTTTTCTACACTTTGCGCTTCAGGTAGCACACAGCAGTCGAAGTCAGCATCTTCTTTCAGCCATGACCAGGTAGCATTTCAACAGTGCCCTTTGCCTTGAATTTGTGAATGATGCTTCCTATGCCTCTTGGTATGTTTAACATCTTTGCAATCTTCTTATAGCCATTGCCCTTCCTGTGAAGAGAAATCACCTCTTCTCCTGTCTTCCTGGACCATTCTCTTGACTTCACCATGTTTGTAAACACACCAGTAAATGTCTAGAAGGAGCCGAGTATCACCGTCATTTTACATCTGCCTAATTGGTGCTTATTATGCTTGATTGCTGCTCTTTGACATCCAGAGGTGTTTTCAATACCTGATCGAAAACACTTGAATGAACCTCTGTTCTTAAGAGTGGTCGTCTTTAAGGGGTTGAATAATTGGGTCAATGAAGAAATCACAAAAAAAACATTTAATACTGTATTACAAAAACAATTGATGTCATTTTAGTTGCATTTGGTTCTTTAAAAAGTCCTTGTAAGATTTCATTCTGAACACAATTACAAATGTACACTAAATTCCCTAAAACCCTTTACAGCATTGGGGGTTGAATAATTTTGAACACAACTGTATAATGTAAATCTGGCATAGGAAAGTGTTTTTTATGGATAAATATGGAATCTGTGAAGACAATATTTTGGTATGTTCCGCACACCATATGAAAGCAGAATTGCCTCTAGGAGTAAAAAACAGTGCTTTAGGAGGCACCATACACTTAGGAGGAGATTTATAAAACTGTCTGAAAGAAAACGGTCTTTGTTGCCCATTGCAACCAATCAGAATACTGTTTCATTTCATGCAGTGGTTTTGAAAAAAAAAAGCTGTCCTGTGATTGGCTGCTATGGGCATTAAAAGCAATCTTTTTTTTTCTTTTATTATTATAGATATGACCCATAAGGCCTCATTTATCAAAACTGTCTAAAGGAAAAAAAAAACATAGCATAGCAATCGGAGCTCAGCTTTCTTTTTTTCTACTGCTCTAAACCTGTTCTATGATTGTTTACTATGGGCAACACATACAGTTTTTTTTAGACTGTTTTCACATTTTGGCATTGGTTTACCATGCCTTCATCACAGAATTCAGAGTTTAAAAAAAAAAAAAATCACAAAATGGGGCCTTTGCATCTTTTTGGACTCTCTTTGCAGACGGCAGTAAACTGTGTAAAGTAAGTAACACTACAGAGGACAGTATATGTATGTATGTATATATATATATATATATATATATATTGCAAAGGGCATTACAAAGGATGTAACAGTATACTGTATATACTACAGAGGACAGTACTATATATATATATATATATATATATATATATATATATATATATATATAGATTGAGAAAGGCTCTATTGTTGAGCTGAAATGTCACCGTACCACTTGGGTAAATACAAGCTTTTTCTTTTTTATCCTGGAGTGCTGACCTTTTTTTAAATTTTTATATTTGGCTAATTGCTTATTCCCTTTGGGCTTTGCACCCATTTGCTACTTTTGTTTTTGCTTTTGCGTCTGTGCTGCCATTTTATATATATATATATATATATATATATATATATATATATATATATATATCTTACAGAGAACAGGTTACAAGTTATAGTTACAAGATTTCTGGAGAATGGTTGTTAATCCAGGGAATTATTCTCCCGCCTCATGCCATGGGTTATTAAGACCGGCTTCTAAAAGGCTAGTCTTAATAAATAACCCCCTATGTTACAATGTTTCAATCCAGACTTTTCACTGAGACTATTTTAAAAAGTCTCAAAAAAGAGGTCACAATCTCACTCTAGTAGGAACATGATAAAGATAAGACAAATTTATCAAACATGCGACATTTGATAAATGTTGCATGAAGTACACCAACACAGACTCAAGCAAACCTGACTTCAGATATTCCCTGCATGATAACTTTCCCTTTTGTGTCCATTTATCGTATGCACCAGGTCAGGAAACCTCCTAGATCATCTGCTAAATGGACCCAAAGTATGGATGCAACTAAGTGGCTCCCATGTTAACAAAAATGTATGTATATCATTTTTACAGGTCACCTTTGCATGAACAGTTTGCTGTGCAATTCAGTGCAGTTAAAAACAGAAACCCTATAGGGCAACTTAACATAGCTTTGAATTCTAAGGCCTCTTTCACACGGGTGTCACGTGTGAGGGCCGGATAGGATGCGGGTGCGCGCCAGGGAAATCGTGCGAGTGCGCACGCAATTTCAGTCAGTTTTGACTCCGATTGCGTTGCGTTATTCAGTTTTTTCCACGCGAGCTCAATGCATTTTGCACGCACATGAGAAAAAACTGAATGTGGTACCCAGACCTGAACCCGGATTTCTTCACTGAAGTTCCGGTTTGGGATCGATGTTCTGTATATTTTATTATTTTCCATTAAAAGATGGTTAGATCTCTGAGGGGAGATCTAATAACTATGTATAAATTAATCAGGGGTCAGTACAGAGATCTCACCCATCATCTATTTATCCCCAGGACTGTGACTGTGACGAGGGGACATCTTCTGCGTCTGGAGGAAAGAAGGTTTGTACACAAACATAGAAAAGGATTCTTCACGGTAAGAGCAGTGAGACTATGGAACTCTCTTCCTGAGGACGAACGAACATTTGCTGTATCTTTATTTTTGCTGATTACCTGGGGTGGGAACCCTATATACAGCAGCCTCTAGCTGAGGGCGAACAAATCTTCATTGTAGTGTATTTCTGGAGTGTAATAATATTACAGGTTATAGATACTAGAGAGGGGTCGTTGATCCAGGGAGTAATTCTGATTGCCTGACTGGAGTCGGGAAGGAATTTTTTCCGCTTAAGTGGGGTAAATTGGCTTCTATCTCACATGGGTTTTTTGCCTTCCTCTTGATTACCTTGTAGGAAACAGGCCGAACTGGATGGACAAATGTCTTTTTTCGGTCTTATATACTATGTTACTATGTAATGGAAAATAATAGCATTCTTTTATTCAGAATGCTAAGTAAAAGATCCATTGTGGATTTAAAAAAAATAAAATAAATTTAACTCACCTTGATTACGCAGCCGGGTTTGTCTTCTTTCTTCTTGAGAGTGGTGATGTCAGTGCAGGTCCTGCTGAATGAAGGTAGAAGAACCTTCTATTTTTATTCAGCAGGACCTGCGCTGACATCACCGTGCTCGCCACATGGTGAGCGCGGTGACATCACCGAAGGTCCTTTTCCAGCCAGGTCTTGCAAGAAGAAGAAGAAAGAAGAGGAGAAACTCTCACTTATATGCAGTAGATGTAGTGAGTGAAGCATTTTGCTAGCTGTACTCACCTCTCCCTGGTCGTCCCCCTGGTCCTGCATTGCTAGTCCTGACTGTGTACAGCATCAGATGCTGTGCGACATCAGTTCATAGTGTAGCACAGGCCTGGAAATAACCAGTGGTGAGTGCGGCACACCATCAGAAGTAAGTCTATTTTGTTATGATATGATATGGAGGTCAGATGAAATATATATATTTTTTCCCCTCCTCCCTCTAAAATCTAGCTTGGTCTTATAATCCGATGTTACTTATAAAGCGAACAATACAGTACTCAATTTGATGCTATTGTTGCTTGTAAGGCCATATGCCAATGCAAGATGGCCACATCCCAACAGCAGTATGGCATCTCCGTATGGCTATACCCTTATATGAAATGCTGCTCCAAAACCACATATAAAAATGTGGTGAAAATAATATCCACCACAGAAAAAGTGTTGAAGATATATATTTTTTTCAATTTGTAGGAATACATGGTGATTTTCTACTGCAAAAATTACTCCACAAGTGGATTCCATCCCTTAGGGTCCAAAATATGATTCAACCATTGCTCCTCAGCATCTCAGAGATTAAGTTTATGATCTATGAGATCTTGTCTCCTTAGAGAACAAGCGCACACACACTGAATGCTATTTAAGTAGTCACCTGATAAACTTCCCTGGGGGTAGATAATATTAAAATGTACATCTGGGAATGTCTTTAGAGTATTCACGCCACTTACACTAAACTACAAGATGTTCTTATTCCTATAACAGATAGGCTGGGAATATTGAAAAATGATCCTAAAAAGAGATTTGCTCTACAGAGAACTTGGAATCAATAAGAACACATTAAAAACATGGCTGAAGAGCCTCAAGAGAATCCTTTATGACAGGACGGATATGCTTATCTAACTAGAAGATTAATCTAATTGGCTGTGGAGGGTACCATATTTTTAGTTTCATATAGGGTGAGAACCCATAATGAGATGAAGGACTAGTATTACTTTGAAGAGCAATCCATTAAATATATAAAGTTACTGGAATGAAAGATAGGCCCAAATTTGCCTGTAAATTTAAACTGCTTATGATTTTAAATTAGGTGATTACCTACATTTTGCCATTGTCTCAAAAATAATTTTAAAATCATATAGGACAGATTTACCAGGCTATAATATGGCAGCTTTAGGGGTTTCATCTTACTCCTGCAATAACTGCTCCCCATAGTTCCAGATGTGTCTTTCCTAGAGATGAGTGAATCGATTCTGTGGAGTTTAACATTTTTGAAAAATCTAATTCTATAGTCACAATTTTAGGTGATTTGATTCTAAAGAATTTCGGGAGTGAAAGAGAACCAAAAATGTCATCCATGGCTTTTCAGGGCAATTGAAGCACTTTTGATTTGGGTAGATTCAAAAATAAAATTTATAGAAATTCGCTCATCTCTCGTCCTTCCTTACCTTTCCTCTTGGCTCAAACTATCCCTAGATAAGTGCAGGGATAATATACTCTTTCAGGAATTCACTTTGTTGGGAGATGTTTATGATTTATGTATCTATAGGCCATCATCCAGTGGTTGTGATGTGAATTGCAGCCTGTCAAGGGTTTTTCTAGGATATCATGGTAATGCATTGAATATGTATCATGAGAAATTGAAGTCCTTAGCAATATTAGAGGAAAGAAAAGGGAGGAAACATCTGTATACTGAACTTCGATCACCATAGTGCCTTAAAAACATTGGGATTAGTATTTTTCTACTATAGTCAGTGCTAGTGCTCGGGAAAAATGCACTCAGTTTTTCAGAACGATTTAATGTGCTGGACAATCAACAGCCTCTTTCCAACCTCATTCAATAACTTCACCATTTCACTCAACCATTAATCTCATTAGTGACTGGGGTTCATCATTTTATTTATGTATTCATATTCTATGCATTGATGTACAAGTTGCAAAAGGCGATGTATACCTTTGGGGGCTATATTTATGTTATTATTGCATTTTACTCATTTTGAGCGTAAATCATTTTTTTATTGGTCTTTATTAAAAATGTTGAACCTTTTTCTCTGTGCAGCCTTGAGATTCTCTAGTAGTATTCTCTGTCAGGCAGCACAGCTGATGGCTCCCTATGTCTGACCTCCTAAATACTCTTTATAGATCTATTCTTATATCACTGATAGGAAATAAGAATGGGGCTTAAATAAGTGTTTATGACCTTTTATTGCCCCTGAAGGTGTGAATAGCCTTTAAAGCAGTTGTTCATCAATAGAAAAACATGGCTGCTTTGTTTCAGAAACAGCATCCCACTTGTTAAAGGGTTTTGTCCAGTATTGCCGCTCATTTTCATTGACATTGAGGTGTGTGATCCATGAGCAGCCCCACAGGTCAAGTAGATCATTCAATCGGAAAGGGCCATCACAGTTGGTCTGACACCAGAGGCTTGCAATCACATAGAAATTGTAATACTGATTGTTTTATATAGTTATTGTGGAGCCGTTATTTGTTCATTATTTACTAATGTTATTTATGCACAATGTGACGTTACTGCTATTTAGGTCACTTTATTTTGCTTTGGTCCTGTTATCTGAACAGAGTTCAGTTTGGTGCTTAGAATTGTATGCTTAGGAAGCACCTAAAAACTTTCAGTGTTCTAGGCTAGCATTGATTAAGTCTAGCAAATATTAAGCCTATGAATGTTGTGTTTCCTTATGCTGTTGTGTGCCATGGCGATAATGACGTCCTAATACAGGACATGACTATTTGTACACTGCATGACCATATATTTAGATCAGAGATGGCACCAGCAGAAGGTTATGCACAGGTCTTTGGTCAACATAAGTCCAGTCCTGAAAATAGCAATTACTTATTTGCAAATAGAATGGTTAACAAAGACAATAGATAGATGATAGATAGATAGATAGATAGATAGATAGATAGATAGATAGATGGATGGATGGATAGATAGATAGATAGATAGATAGATAGATAGATAGATAATATGATAAGAATAGATACTGGATATAAATACTGTAGATATGAGAAAGATACATAAGATACTGTAGATTCAAGCAGTGCTTGAAAAAGGCTCCATTGAGAAGAGCTGAAACATTGCTGATGCATGGGTGAATAAAGACATCCACATTTTTCACTTAATTTTTGGATCGCTGCCTCTATTTCCATTTTCATATTATCTGTTGATCTTGGTCACAGATCCTGATTGGAACTGCACGCAGCCAACTCTAAGTGTGCTGTTTTTCCTTATTTTATTTTGTATTTAGACAGATAGACAGACAGACAGGAGAATAACTTTACCTTGTTAGAATTTTCTGCAGTAATCACCCAAACGCACTGTGCATTACTGTCATATTGAAATGGAAAATTAGGGGATGTGAATGTGCCACTTGGACCTTGAAGATTAGATCCGCAAGTTTTTACTGAAAAAGAAAACAATTACTAATTAGTGTAAAAAAAATCAAACATTCAATCTAACTTGACTTGAAACCAAAATATTCAAAAGGTCTATTTTGTTATACTTTAGAGGGAAAATAAAATGAAAGAAAACATGTCACCATAAAAATTAAGTGCAATTTGTAAAAAAAATTTGCACTTTATTGATTTGAATCTTTGCTCATTCTGCACTTAGGAGTTGTGTGGGTGGTTCCACTCAATGACAGCTATATCTATTCACAATCATATAGGGAAGACTGACAAGCACTGATTTGGACTTACCACATGACTCTTAAGGTCAGAATGAGCATAGAATACATGTTTTACCAAATATTTTCCTACAAAACTGCATATCAGTCTTCTCAGCTCCTCCTGCTTTATAAATGCTTTATAACATGCTGCCTGCAGCCTACACTGCATTTTCATGGTAAATGGTTTCCTTCAAGCGCCAGGGAACAACAAGATCCACAGTATGAAAACCTTTCTAAACAACTCTGCATCTCAGCATCCTGTGGATATTTGTGCTAGTTAACACACCTGAAGGGTTAGCTAGTTGTTTTTTTTTTTTTATTATAGTTAAACTTTGAATTATTTTGTACGATATCCACTTAAAGGGATTGTGTCATCATAGACTTTGATGGCATATCGCTTGGATATGCCATCAAAGTCAGGTAAGTGAGGGTCCCACCTCTAAGACTCAAACCCATTTCTAAAGTTAAGGAGAAGTCACCACGTATGCACAGCATGGTCTCCATTCATTTCTATGGGGGCTCTGAAATTTTTTTGGAAGTCCCATAGAAATGAATGGCGAGTGCACCACACAAGCATAGTCACTGCTCCATTTACTTCTATGGAAAGAGTCAAGCCAACGTTCAGCTATTTTTGGAACTTCCATAGAAAGTTATGGATACACGGATGCTATCCGTTCAATTCAGGGCTCCCAGTGTCCATCTAATAAATTAACACTACATTTTTGTCACAGAGGTTCTAGGGTTTCCCCTTGTGGAGACTGGTAAGTTGACAAAGGGAGTCATATAGGCCAGGCAAAAAAGGAATGCAAAAAAGCTCTTATGTAGGTACACAAAAGTTAGCTCTCTTGTGCCATATTGAATGACTACCCAATTATTTAATGCCTTAAAACAGGCCTTTGATCATGACTTGGGATATACCCTGTGTGCCAAAACCAGAATTATTTCCAAGATTCTAAGAAACTTATCCTCAGAGAACTATTCCAGAGGTTTTGCCCCTTATCAGTGCAGATTCGTTTTGCTGCTTTCACATGGTTCTGGGCAAAGAGGTTGTCACTGTTTACTTTTCAAGGACAATTCACAAAGGATGCATAAACACAAATAAATATAGGAGAGACATACACATAGAATATTATTTTATTATAATTGTTCAACCACTCAAAATCATTATAATCTTCAATTAAATTATTAAAATAGTTTTACTCTCTTTACTAGTTATTGTATTTTCTTTATAATAATAAAAAATATATATTTCAAAGCATACTCTTTTCGCTATGTTTTTTTCTGATTGTATTATTTTTTTTCTTTATATGATTATGAAAGCAGCCAGCTTGACTGTCCTATGAATAGCACCTTTTTACATTTGGACATGAGAAAGCTAAGAAAATATTTGACTCATTGTATTATATAGGAGACTGTGTGAGCATGAGCAGTAATCATGAAGCAGGAAGGGGGAGGAGTAACTAAACTGTTTCTATCACCAATTAACAATGGTATGATCCTTTGCTATCTGCCTTCAAATGCCTGGATATAAGAAAACTAAATCAGAAGATCACATATTAACTTATATGGAAAAGTGTTGAGCATGCTTCATAAGAAGGTATAGTGCATGAATATGGAAAGAAGCAAGAGGTGCTGAGCCTTGCCCATCACCTATTGTCAATTGTGTGGTCCTCTGTTAACTGTTTCTTGCTGAATACTAGAGGTGTTAGCCTTCATTGTATACTTTTGCTGATCAACCTGGGTTCAAAGGGCACATCCAAAGTAAACCAACAGCAAATTGCTGATATGTTGTCAGGTTTTATTGAGAAGTTTGAATATATAAAATAAAACGAAGTAGCAAAAAAAAAAAAAAATGGCCTTTCGAGCCTTACAATTAACATCCTTCACTAACAGATGGAGCACTTCTCAAACACACTACCCTGATTCCTGTCCTGTCCTTAGCTAAAACATTATTCTCTGTCTATCAATAAATGAAACCTACTTTACTAGCTATTGTCTCACTAAAGTCTCTCGCTATATTCTGTGTTTAAATTTTATTTGCCAGTTAAAACCGAATAGTAACACATCTCCTTTTTTCTAATCTGTTTTTATTTTCTGATTGCAGAATTTATTATTCTATTTCCTGAACATTATTATGGGGTGGCCATCTTGCCTGAGCTGTTCTTAACAGCATTTATAAAGCCTTAGAAAGCATTAGAAAAAATGCTTTGCAGCCGCCCCATGGGCCATAGACACAATGTTTAGGAGGGGACCTCATTGACTTCTATGGAGAGTTTTCTAGGCATGCTCTCTGACCTATTCAGTGTTGATTATACAGGGAAAGTATTGATAAGCTTTGAGAATAAACTATTGTGAATGGAGTATCCTGTCTTATCTATACACAGTGATTATATAATTATAGGCAGGATTAGAATAAATGATAAGCAGATAACTGAAGTTAAGTGATCTGTACAGACTAAGGGCTGTATTAATTGTAAATATGTGAGTAGGCTCACCCCCCCCAGTGACCCTAGTAAGGGGCTCTTACATACAGTAGTTTTTACCGGAGCTGGCGGTCATGTGAAGTACCGTATGTTGCTGGCATCTATCACGAAGTTCCATCCGCTCTGTGCTGCAGGCGTCTCGCAAGAACACGAGGACGTCTCCTCTCTTGCAGAGTTCCGGATACTGTGTGGTAATTGAAAATTTCATTCGCAGACTTGAGTCCCAATTTCTGTATGCTGTTTGTCTATTGTATGGCCATACTTCTTGATAGGTCCTCGATGTGCACAATGAAACAACCCATATGGGACTCAAGTCTGCAAATTCATTTTCCTATTACCGCACAGTATACGGAACTTTGCGAGAGAGGAGACGTCCTCGTGTTCTCGCGAGAACTAGACACCGGCAGCAGAGAGCGAACGGAACTTCGTGATAGACGCCAGCAACATATGGTACTTCACATGCCCGCCAGCTATGGTGGAAACTACTGTAGGTAAGAGCCCATTTAGGGTGACTCTCAAACTGCAGACATGGACCTATTGGGAGTAACCTGTAATGGCATGAAGCACGCTTCTAGAGGATTCATAAAGTGTTAAACACAGTCCCAGACACACAGTTTTGGAGCCTGAACAGGACATACTATTAAACTTCAGTTATCCAACAAATGTGGTATACAAACATTAGAACCCAGATTAGTGGGGAATTTTAGTACATTTTTGCATCTGAATATCCAGCTAATTTACATACTACTAGCAGGTTTTCAAGTATAATATAGAGCCAATACTGTGTTTATTGTCCTTAATGTATTGCATACATTTTTATTTTATTTTATAATGTTTTATTGTATTTTTTAGGATAGAACACATTATTAAACCTCTGCCAATCTACAAGTTTATCTATTGTGGTATACAGGTACTGGGATCCAGATTGGTGGACAACTCTAGTACACTTGTGTGCCTCAATGCCCTGTGAATTAATATATTACTAGCACGTTGCTAAGTACATTATTGTGTTTACTGCATATAAATGCTGTTTTTTATATTGTTCTATTGTATTTTTGAGCGATTGACCCATTAAATAGTATTTCATTACTATTTTCTCCTGTGACACCTTATGTTAGAGTGCTAACCACATTCTAGCTAAGGGCTGTATTACACCAACAGATTATCTGATAGATGGGCATTTACATACACTCATCTTTTATTATACACATCAACTATTGGTCTGATTGGACAGAAATTGGTCAGATAATATGCTGATATAATACAGCCCTTACGTCATTTTCTGATGACACATTCCTTTAAGATTTATTTTTTTCCTCTTAGACATACTATAATCCAAATAAAATGCATGCATTTTCTGGTTAGGATCTTATATGGTGCCTAAAACACATGCCACTATAGTCCTTCCTGATTAGTGGAGGTTTGCTACAAAGCATTATCGATTAAGTCCACCAGCCAGGGCTCTCCCTGGGGTCATGTGATTCTCCTTCATCTTCTGCTGTCCTGATCTGCAAAAGGCAAAATCCTGAATGCCATTTCCATTGATTCAGTCAAAGCAAATTGATAACATTACAAATTCATTAGAAAAAAAGTTTTTTGCAAATTATAAACAAATTCTATTTGTTTAGAATTGATTTGCTCATCTCTACTGCCATTCTCAGCCAGTAGTTGAATTTGTAATAGAATTATATTAGAGTCATATTATTATAACCACTTCCTTCTTTCGAAGTCAGCAGCATGTAGCTCATGAAGGACGTCCTGTGTCATGGGTGATTTATCAGAGATGATTCTTGGCTTTCAGACCAAAGGTCAGTAAAGTATTTATCAAAACTGTTCCATTTGTGAACTGTTCTTGTGCTGCTGTGGTGAAGGTGTATCGTGAATGGACAAAATGCCCCATTGCAAATAAGCAACGTGCATGGGCGTAGCTATAGGGGGTGCAGAGGTAGCAGTCGCTACCGGGCCCAGGAGCTTGAGGGGGCCCAAAGACCCTTGTGCCACATAAGAAGACACACAAGGCACTGAGGGAAGGGGGCCCAAGCTGAAATCTTGCACCAGGGCCCATGAGCGGTTAGCTACGCTCCTGGCGACGTGGACACTGGGGAGCACCCTGTGCCATTGATATCAGAGGTGAATGTCAGCCACACAAGGTGCGCAAGGGCAGAGCAACACGTTACAGTGGAGCAGCTCATCACCAAAATGAACTAGAAGGCTACCAACAGTTCAGTGAAAAGTACTGTGAATGGGGCTCTGAAACAGACGGATGGTCAAAGCATCAACACACAACAAAGTTGTATCAGAAAAAAGGCTTCAATTTTTATGGCAGTATCAAAATTCTCTGGCAATTTTAGGATGATTCATATCTTTTGGATATACCGTTTGTATTATACACCTAAAGATTTGTCAAGATTTTATCGCAGGGAAGATCTGGCTTGCAAAAGATGTGGGCAAAAGAAAGCACATTTCCTCCATGTAGTCTGGGAATGCTCAGCGGTGAGAAACTTTTGGTTTAAGGTAATAGAGGAGTTGAACTGTAGAACCCGACATAGGTTAGAATGGGACCAGCCACTTATATTGTTAGGGGTAGCATCGCAAATTAAGAATGCAAAAAGTGAAGTGGTAAGGTTATGGTTGAAAGCTCTGATAGTAGCAAGAGTAATAATTGTTAGAAAATTGGGGTCACAGATCAGTCCGGAAATAAATGAATGGATAGCGCTAATGGATAAGGTGGCAATATACGAACAAAAAAGTGCTGGGAGCGCCAAACAGCGTGGCAGCGTAGCTAAAACCTGGGCCAGTTGGCACGGATAAAAATAATTGCGTAACAGACAGTATGTTTTACCCCTGATATGAGATAGGGGGAATCTAAGGTTCGCCGTAGCACACAGTCCTAAGGGGGTGGGGGGATAAGGGTTTGGGGGGGAGATTAGAAGGATTAAATGGATTATATATGATCAGTGGTTATAAAGGGTATATGCTATGTAAATGGATACCATGTTATGCTGATTTTGTATTTGGATATAAGATGGATTGGAATTATGTACCGAATTGTGTATTCATATAAGTATGGAAAAAATAAAGTATTTATAAAAAAAAAAAAAAAAATTCTCTGGCATTATCTGGGCATATGCATGCACGCAGATGGCACTCTCAACCAATTTGGGGGTAACTCTATCCTTGCAGATCACATACACCCATATATGCGGTTTCTCTTCCCTGTAAGAGTTGGGATCTTCCAGAAAGACAATGTGACATGTCACAAGGCTAGAAATGTCCATTGTTGGTTGGCAGAGCATGACCCACACATTGAAGTACTTCCCTGGCCCCCTAATTTGCCAGATTTTAACCCAATTGAGCATCTGTGGAACCACCAAAGTCGTCGTGTTCGCTCTATAAATCCTTCCCCATGCTCCTTCCAGCAGCTGTAGGATGCACTGTAGTCATCATAGCTCCAGATACCTGTGACAACCTACCAGGACCTTATTGAGTCACCCCCAACCCATCTAGGTTACTCTGGATATTAGCTGGTGGTCAGAATAATGTGACATGACTGTGCATTAATATTCATCATTTTTAAATGCTCATACTTGTATAAAGACATATCAATATGGAATGATTAATATGAGCTTGGCCAGATGGTTTATCCAGCTAAATCTCAGATTTATTAATACTGGTGTGAATATGGTAACTGAAATTTTAAAGCCTAAATTCAAATTAGCATTTCCACTGCAGCATCTGTCATATTCTCAAAAATCCATATTGATAGTTTTTAAAGTGACAGCATCTAGAATGTACAGTGTAAATGCATATTGGTCTCATTAATTAAATAAAACAGATTATTATAATTGATTTCTAGGGTCACCAGTTGAATAATAATTATAAATTTTGTTAGTCTATATGTTACTTCATCCCCCCCCCCCTCTTATTGGAGTAAGATTGCACTTTTTATGACTTTTTTTTTAAAAGTCTCAATTAATAAATCAGGAGTGAAGATAATCATCACAGCTAACTATGGTACAAAAATGCAAAATATGGTATAGGGGTGTGACATAGTAAAAAAAGGTCAAGGCTTAAAATGTGTCAGTATGCTCCAAAACTGCACTACAATTTTTACGCACAATGTTGGTACAGAGTAAGCAAACTAATAAGTGGCAAAAAGGTAGACAAAAATCTGTAAGGCTACTTTCACAATGGCGTCTGGTGCGGATCCGTCATGTATCTGCACAGATTGATCCGCACTGATAATACAACCGCATGCATCCGTTCAGAACGGACCCGTTTGTATTATCATGAACATAGGCAAAACAGATCCATCTTGAACACCATTGAAAGTCAATGGGGGATGGATCCGTTTTCTATTGTGACAAATTGTGTAATTGAAAATGGATCCAACCCCAGTGACTTACACTGTATGTCAGAATGGATCCAATTGGCTCAGTTTCGTCAGACAGATTTGGTGTCCACCTCCAGAGCAGAATGGAGGCGGAACGGAGCCAAACTGATACATTCGGAATGGATCCCTTTCTATTCAGAATGCATTGGGGTAAAACTGATCCGTTTTGGACCACTTGCCCTGAATGGATCTAACAAGCAGACCCAAAAATGCCAGTGTGAATGTAGCCTAAAATGTACCAGATTTATTATCCAAAGTGAGCCACTTTGATAAATTTTGCGCATCTTCAGTTTTTCTTTTTCAGTTTTTTTTTTTTCAGGCATTTGCAGGGGCAATGTGTTATGAGGGTAAAATTTGAAGTCACGTTCTTATGTGTTTGTTTTTAAGCCATCTTAATTATAAATGTATCACATTTACCTATTTACATTCAACATACAAATTACCTAGTGATGTTTCTGTCTAAAATCTAATGTTACTTATTATGAAGGGGGACTGGAGCGTACTTCTGGCTCTTCTCTTCTTCGCTGCTCTTCAATTATGCATCAACATAAAAAATATAAAATATACCCAATAATACCAAAAAATATATCACAGTCATAGTCCCCAAATGTTATCCTAATTTCAGAGCTCTGGCAATAAGCATAAAAAATATTGCAGTAAAAGAAAACTTATAAAAAAAGTCATTGTAAGAAATCCAAAGTTGGTGCACATTTGATTTTTTTCTCTTTTCTCCTTCCTTTAGCTCAGTTAGACTTGGGATGCCAATAATATGTTACCACGATGTATCTTGTAACTACGTTACTTATCAACATGATGAACCAGTTTGTCCCACTATTCATTCTCTAGTCAGTGTGAATAGATTTCAAGGCAACGTTAGCATTTAACTGGACATACGCCACCTCAATGTTGTTAACATTGGTGGTACTATATGTTCAGTGTATTAAGTCAGATCTCTAATGTAGCAATGCTGTGCATCTCTCACTAGAGTTTCCCCGTTTCACTGTAAGGTTAGTTGTTAGTAAAAAGGACTTTCCAATAGTATTATTCCTGCAGATATAAGTTGTGTTCGGCTCACCTCTATCCACGCTGTACTGCTGAGTCTTTTAGTCTTCCCGTGTGATGGCACACTTGCCCATACGTGGTAGCTATTTGAGCATGCCAACTTGTACTCAAACAGCATCCAAAGTGGTATCGAGATAAAAACGATTTTCTTAATATATTTTTGTGCCATAATTACAGTCTCTGCATTATTACTGGGATAATTTCAGTAATTAGAGATGAGCTAATTTTTTAAAAATTCGATTTGTGCGATCTGCTGAATTTTTGGAAAAAATTTGGTTCAATACGAATTTAATTGCAGCAAATTTATTTTAGAAATGGCTATTTCCTGGCTGCAGAGAGCCTTTACAGTGGTGTAGAACACTGTGCCTTGCAGTAACATGCATAGGGAGCCTGCTGTGGTAGTCAAACAATACTGTGAGTATGTATGACAGGCGTCACTCTTAGAATCACTGCACACTTCACTTATTTGGGCAGTCACGGGACCAAAACTGGCCAAATAACTCAAGCATGAACTCAGCCTTACAGGTCGATATTAGCGCCAAAAAGAAGCACAGTCCTTTTACACCCTCGTCAGCTGATTCCACATAGATGTCTACAGAACCTGTTCTATTAAATGCTTATACAAGTAGAGCCCCCTGACAAAGTGGAGAGGGTGTCAGCAGTAAGTTTGTGTTGACGTCACTGATTATTTTGCCATTCCTCTGATCCGTCAGAACAATAACCCCCAAATAACGGATCCTGTCTGTTGAGCATCCGCCGTCACTTGTTCAGCATTTGGTCAGTAATCCATCAGTATTGCTAATGGCAAAAAAAACAGGAGTAGATCCAAAACAGAGATGACACGTAAATGGAATATTTGCATGTCTTCTGTGTTTTGTACCCACTCCTGCTTTTGGCCACCAAATCACAAGTAGTTTTGATCTCGAATATTCTAATGGCGAATTTATCGCAAATTGATTGCGAATATCGGAACTTAGCACCATCCCAAGCAACTAATAGGAAAGTTGTCCTTAGTGTTGATTGTGATTATTCTAATCATGAATTTGTATTGCGCATATATTACATTGTTGATTTTCACAATCAAGTAAGTAATGTTTGGAGATCACGAACTAAAGAATTTGCGAATTTATGGCAAATATTCGGCCAAAAATTTGCTAAATATTGCAAATTCGAAAACTGCCTATGCCACTCATCACTAATCACAAGCCAATTCTGATGGGACCATATAGGCCTTACAGCTGCTACACAGACAGGATCAGTTGTGCGTCTCATTTTTCGTTCCCTTTGACAGATCAAAAAAAGGGTCAAATAAATGATGATGTCAGGCAGGCCGAATAGGCAAAATAATGGCCCAAGTGGGGAGGGTGGGAACAGCATGAGAAGTCCACAGAACAGTAGCAGAGGCAAGTAGCCAGAAGAAACCTGTCAAAGTGTTGATGTGGCACCATGAATGATCCAGTCTGATGCATCAGGCATTGGTGGGTCGAAATCCTGGTTGATCCACACCTGATTCATCTTGACAAAGGTCAGTCTCTCCACATTTTGGGTGGACAGTTGATTTCTTATTGGGGTAACTATGGCCCCCACCACACTAAACACGCGTTCTGATGCCACACTACTGGCCGGGCAGGACAGCTTTTCCAGGGCAAACTCTGCCAGTTACGGCCACAAATCCAGTTTGACTGCCCAGTAGTCAAGCAAATCTTTAATGTGGGGTGGTAGGGTGCTGTCCAAGTATGCCACAATCTGCTGGTTCAGGTCCTGCTCTGTCTAGCTGCTGGTGAGTAGTTGCTTCACCATGCAGGTGAAGTAAGCTGCTTATCAGCGACTCTAGACTCAGGCTGCTGCTTATGGAACTGGTACTGCTCCTACCACTGCACCCCTCCCCATCAGCCATGGCAGTGGATCGTGAGAGCAGAGGGCCGCCCGGTCAGACCTGTGAGAGGATGGGCAATGGCGCAGAAAGGCGCAGGACTACATAGGATGTCTCTATAGTAGTTCAGTTTGTCCTCCCTCTCAAAGCCTCTATTTTGGACCGGTAGCGAGGGTCCAACAAGGTGGAGAGCCAGAAGTCCTCTCTCTGCCGAATGGTGAAAAATCTGCTGTCACTACACAAGCAAGGAGCATGCATCGGGCCATTTGTGCAAGTGACTCGGAGGGACTCCCTGCCTCGATCTCCTCTGCATACTGCCAGGGTATGTTTGGGTCCTCTGCCTTTTTTACCTCATCGCCCTGTAGCTCCTCCGGCTGCTTCTGCTCCTCCTCTCCTGTCACCTGTGTAGAAAAACCACCTATTTCACTACACATTGCTTGTGCTCCAATGTCCTCCTCCTCTAGCCCCCACAGGGATCATGTAAATATGAGATATAGGCGCCATCAGGGGCGTAGCTAAATGCTCATGGGCCCTGGTGCAAGAATTGAGCAAGGGCTCCCCTTCCCTTAGTATTTTGTGGCCAGGGGCAGGGAAGGACATTACCTTTGTGTTGCCTGTGGCAAAAATTGAAAAACTACACCTTCCCATGTCAAATTCTTGACCTAACTCCTTCCCTTCAGCGAGAAGTTTAATTTGACCGGCATGCACTTTCTATAATACCAGTGTCTTCTTATGTGGCACAAGGGTCTTTCGGCCCCCTCAGGTTCCTGGGCCCAGTAGCGACTGCTACCTTTGCACCCCCTATAGCTACGCCCCTGGACGCCATGTCACCCTTCCCCTGACCTGCCAGATTTACCAGCATCTGTTCCAGGACACATGGAATGACATCGGTTATACCATAGTACGACTGGCGACTGATAAATAACTTGGCCTCCTTAAAGGGCCTGAGTAATGGCAGGTGTCACGCATGAGCTGCCAGTGTTTGACATCATAGTTACATAGGGGAGTACCCCTGTCCGTTTGGATAATGAAGAAATCATTCATTGGCTTTCTTTGATTTGGAGGGTCGAATTCCAACTGGTGGAAATGTCATATCTCAGTCTATGTTGAGGGATGCCGTTCTGCCGCTGCAGCTCATGGAGGGTGTGCTTTGCGGTTTACAAGTGGCTGAAGTGCATGCAAAGTATCCTGGCCATTTTTAGGATGTCTTGCAGATGGTTGGAAGACTTTAGGAACCGCTTTACAACCCAATTGATAACATGTGCCATGCAGGGTGCAGCCCGCCTTGACACAGCACCGACACCATGTTCTTCCCGTTGTCGGTCACCATGATTCCGATTTTAATTTGTTGCGCAGAAATCCAGGATTCGATTTCCACCACTTGGAAATGGTGGGAATGAAGCACCAGCAACTTGGAGAGCAGCACGTTAAGCTTCTGCACCGTTGGATGAGTGCACGCATACTGTTGTCTCTTGTCAATTGCTTCGTTGATCGACTGCTGACGTAATGACTGACGAGGAGCAGGAGCATTAGGACCAGCAGATGATGGGAAGGACAGACAGCTCCCTTCGGCTGAGGTGGTGGAGCCTTGGCTGCCTGAAATTGGCCACTGGGTGATGCAGCGGTTGTCAAATTGGAGCACAGTTCTCCAAGGCCACTTTATGGTAACGCTACATATGTTGATGCTGAGCCATTGTGCCAACATTGGCACCCTGGCCACGATTTACCTTCTGCCCACAGATTCTACATATGGCCATGTTCACCTCCTCCGACGGCTCAACAAAAAACTACCACACTGCCAAGCAAGTGATTTTACCCCAACACTACACACTAACTGACTGCCACGGCAGCTGCCTCCGTGAACTCGTGCACCACTTCCTGGGCAGGCAGGCTCCTGCGAAGCAGGTGTCAACCCCGGGCACATTTGGCTCCCAATGCAGCCACCCTGCTGACTCCCGGCCACACTAGCGACTTGCTGGCTTCGCCGCTGCCTCACAGGCGAGCAGCAACCCTTCTCTCCCGATGATGAGGAAGCCCCTAATTTACCCGGCTCCCAACTGCGATCAGATACATCATCGAGTACTGCCTGCATATCACCGATGTCCTCCTCAACTGTCTCTAGGTCAGGAGCCTGACCACTCTCAACACTAGCTCCCATGCCACTCTCCTCATCACTAATTGCCTGCCTAGTTGAGGAAGCGGTGAATATCTCCTCCCCAACTTGGCTTGCCAGTAGCTGCTGACTGTCTTCTAGTAGCTCGTCTTCACTGTATAGTGGCCACAGCATAAAACACTTCTTTGGCTGAGGGAACAGAAAAGGACAGAGGCAAGTTGAGGACAGGTGAGGGCAAAGGGCCTGCTCCCAGGCCATGCCAACTAAGGGTTTTGCCTGACAAACCCACTGACTTTTGATTTGCGATCAAGTCCAAGATTGAGTCCACCATTCAAGAACTGCTGGGTTGCTGGTCAAAACACGACTGCTAGCTGACACTGGGAGCTCAGTCCTCTCAAAGTGACCTCTGCCTGCGCCAGAAACATTTAGGTCTCTGACACTCCCCTGTGCAGGGCCTGGTACTTCTCGGTCTGACATACTGTTAGATCAAATAAATAAATAAAAAGTAAGTAAAAACACCCCAAAAAAGTCTGTAATTTTCTCACTTCAACACACAATGGCTAATAAGCCCTTCCCCCCCCCCCCACTAATACACACAAAATAGGGCCTTAGAACATATAACTGCACTGCTGAACGGCAAACAATTTTTATTTTGACACTAATACACGCCACAAAAGGCTTTAGAACATATAACTGCACCGCTGAACTTAAAATATATTATTATTTTGCCACTATTACACAACAAAAAGGGCTCTATTACATATAACTGTAACGCTGAATGACAAATACAGTATATTTTTCTTTTGCTACTATTACACCCCAGAAAAGGCTTTAGAACATATAACTGCACCTCTGAACGGCAAATATATTTTTCTTTTGCCACTAGTACAGGCCACAAAAGGCTTTAGAACATATAACTGCACCGCTGAATGGCAAATATACTTTTATTTTGCCACTATTACAGGACAAAAAAGGCTTTATAAAATATAACTGCACCGCTGAATGGCAAATATACTTTTATTTTGCCACTATTACAGGACAAAAAGGCTTTAGAACATATAACTGCACTGCTGAACGGCAAATATATTTTTCTTTTGCCACTAATACACACCACAAAAGGCTTTATAACATATAACTTCACCGCTGAACAGCAAATATATTTTTATTTTGCCACTATTACTTTTGAAAAGGGGCTTTATAACATATAACTGCATCACTGAACGGCAACTATATTTTTCTTTTGCCACTAATACACGCCACAAAAGGCTTTATAACAAATAACAGCACCGGTGAACGGCAAATATATTTTTATTTTGCCACTAATACATGACAAAAAGGGATTTAGAACATATGACTGCAACGCTGAATGGCAAATAAATTTTTCTTTTGCCACTAATACACGACAAAAAGGGCTATAGTTTTAGCACTTCACCACACAACTGCTATTAAGCCCTTTTTTCCCATTATTCCCATTTTTCTAACACTGTCCCTAGCGACTGCTGACGTCTCTCCCTGCACTAAGTACACTGGACAATGGCAGAATCCTAGATGGCTGAGGCTATTTATAGGGCTGTGAGATCACAGGGCTGGCTGACTGCTGATTCGGTGCATGCATGGCATTATGGGTGATCCCGACTTCACAGAGTTTCTTGCTCCATGTCATCACATGTGCAGCAGCCATTTTAGGAAAAAATGTGGTTCAGTGCCACGAAACGTGAGGAAATTCAGATTCGGTGAGAATCGAATTTTTCCTGAAATTCGGATCGAATTCCACTTCATCAGCTTAGATTCGCTCATCTCTAGCGGTAATAATGCAAAGACTGTAATTATGACAAACCAGCCAAAACACTCCATCTTTCTGGTGCAAAGCCTTTCATATATCGTCGCTGTATTGCTGTAATTAAGGGCAAGCATATGAAATGTCGATAATATTTCATAAATGTGGTGCTTTTTTTAGTCGTAGGGGGTGATGTATCATGCTGTGACTTTTTAACAGATTTTTATGTGCTTTTTTTGGATGCCATGTTTTGCAACAAATTTACAAAATGTTACACTCCATTTGTTATGTCTATTTTTTGAATTTACATTTTTCAGTCTAGATTTTTAATTTATTATAAGGCCATCATTTTCTACTCCATCAGGGGGACATTTACAACTTTTTCTGACATGCTTGAGAAAGTGGTAGGGCTTGGTGATCAATAGCCCTCTGGAAAATGGGGTCTGGGAGTTAAGCCTAATATGCACTTTCATGAAAATTCTGCCACAATTCTGGCATAGAAACACGAGGGGAAGGAGGGGCAGTCAGCACGTCGCTGTATGCAGGTGCATGTTAAGAAGGTTAAAAAGCAGCGTTGATCCAGCATGCATGCTGGGCCCACACTCCCTGGATTTTATGTGGCTGTCATAGCCCACAACAGGTAGGATATAGGGTTAGGACCACTCATAGAGGCGGCCTTGGCACGGCGAGTGGCTTATTACTTTTTGATCAAAATGTACACTAACGCCTCTAGTAGTGAGGTAGGGCAGAATGCTGGTTGCAGAGTGCAGTTACATTTCTGTATTTGTATGTAAATTCTGGCATACAAATCTCAAAGTGAGCCAACCAATAGTCGGTTCAGAGTCAGAGAAAGGCGTCTATCCCTGCACCAGATTTATCATTCAGCCTGAACCTTTGTGATAAATCTGATGCAGGTGTAGATAGTTTATCTACGCTTATGCCATCTTGACTAGCCAGAAAGTGAGAGAGAGAGAGAGAGACATTTCCAGGCAATAAGAGCACTTTTGAGTTGAGTCAAATTTATCCCTACCCAAATCTAATAAGATGGTCAATTAGGCTGAATCAGACCCAAATCAAATTCTAGAAAATTTGTTCATCTCTTAATAAGATACAAATTTTTTTGAGTGTCTGCTTGGTTAGCCAATATTTTTCTTGCAAAAATGAGAAAATGCTGCACATCATTTGTTAAATTGTTCACTTGAATCACATTTCTCGGTCTAAGGCAACTTTAACACTTGGTTTATATTTTCTGGTATTGAAATCCGTCATAGGATCTCAATACCGGAGAAAAACTATTCCTTTTTGTTCCTATTCATTGTCAATGGGGACAAAATGTAACTAATTTGAACAGAAAGAGCTCATTCTAAAATTAAGTATAATTAGAGATATATGGTTAGGCAATAAGTCTCCTCTTGGTAAGACTTGCCAAGTACTTCTTATGAAACAATATGTATGCAAATTAAGTCTCCTCCAGAAAGGAAGAGAACTATATATGTAGTATGACCAATCATTGGCATATTAATACTTCTGGTAGAAAGCAAAGTAGCATATTTTCCAAATGGAGCATTGCTTGAAAGATTCCCTACACTAGCTCTCCATAAAAAAGACCAGTTTTTCCTGAGAGCTGAAAGAATATTCATGGAGGAAATACCTATAATAATAGTCATAAAAGGTGATACTTATATACTTACATACATGCCAGAATACTGTATATCAACTTGAATATATCTTTGATCTGCCATCTACCCTCTCCATAATGCAATCCTATGGACCCACTAAAACTTAATAGAACTGCTTACTATTGTATATTAAGATGAGTTCATAGTTTCAACTATAGAACAATTCAGTAAGGATTATATCATTTTTTTAAGACCTCATTAAATAAGTTGCCTGATTTGGAATCACCATTTTAAAATACCCTAGGGAATTCAAAGTAAATACATTGGTCACTCATTTGGGACCTACATAAATTAGTTAGGTTATAGATCTTCTCCCACTTTGGAGGACCCATGACATCCATGCATTGCCTTGATGTCCTATTTTAATGGACATCATGTAATGCCTCATTCTTCCTGTGGTGGCACTGCAAGGGAATGACACTCTTGGTGCCAAGTCCCAGACAGATTAAAACTGATTGTTGTGTAAAAGAGAGATGTACAAGGAAACACGTCATATTGGGTAGAGCAGTTTGGTAAAGCCCTCACCAGCGCAATCCTATGGATAAAATTGTAGCATAGGAGATTTCCCAGGCATTTAAAGCAATTTCGATTTGGGTTAAATTGAATTTCTTGGCCAAAATCGGATGAAGACTAATTTTTGAAAATTTACTCATCACTAGTTATATTTTCAATCAAACAGTGATCAGCCGGCACTCCGTTCCAAGGCGTGGTGCACGTGTCAGAGATAGCAATCTCAGCATATAGTGTAAGGAAAGACCGGCACTCACTTGATCTTCGTATTCTTATGATGCTTTTATTAGTCACATATAGGATTCTGTGACGCGTGCGTTTCGGCTCACAATCTGAGCCTTCCTCAAAGGCGCACGCGTCACAGAATCCTATATGTGACTAATAAAAGCATCATAAGAATACAAAGATCAAGTGAGTGCCGGTCTTTCCTTAGTTATATTTTCAGTCGACATGAGTTAATCATTAAACAGTGAATTATATTTCTTTTTTTTTCTTCTTTAGGCCAGCCCATCTCGATGTGTGCCCTCTATGGAGAATGGTGTTTTATCCCCTCTGCTAATTAAGTTCTAAGCACTAGTTAATATGTTTTTAATTATATGATTGGAGATTCTGCCTTCATTTCTTTCAGACAGGACTGACTCATCTATTTTGTGTTATTCTCCACAGGCAGAGAGTGATACAGTCATACTTTAATGTGTTACAATTATCCTTTTAATGTGAATTAGTTGACAATTCCCACCGATCGCACATATTAATCGTTTAATCTTCATTATACAGTTAGTCAGGTCTATATGCTTTCTTCTGACAAAGGATCTATTTTAAAATGACATGGATCCCAACTACTATGGCCCCAACAACTCTTACAATCTGAATGTTTGCTTGAGGCTGTATATAGCTTTAAGTTCCTCACTCTATAGCCCTATGCTCCCCTGTATTCCATCTGTTCAGTGTATATGTATAGTGAAGTGTATTACATAAGACAGGAAAGTCATATAATTTGAGTACTGGTTCTATAATAAAATGGATATGTGCTCCTTACAATGTACAAGAGGGGTATAGGTCCCCATAAACCTATTTGACAAATGCTACTATGAATAGAGCCTTTGCTTTGTATTCATCAGATTTTGTGCTATGTGACCCCTTCCTGCACCACATCGTACAAATATATACAGCAATGGATGTTATCTGTACCAGTGACTATATCATCTACTGTACATAGTTGAAAGGGGAGGGGATTTTGATTTTAGTCCATTGACACCCACTCAATACGGTCTTGGGGTGCCACAACATCCAGGGGACAAATTGAGGCCATGAATATAAGTGCCTAATATGTCATATCTGTGACAGACACAATGTACTGCAGTACTTTAATATTGCATTGTGCATAGTTCAGGTTAAAGCCAAGAGGTTAATTGAATATAATTTACTTGAGAAAGGAATTCATGGCTTAGAAAGTTGAGAAATATTTTACTCAAGAGACTACAAAAATGAAATAGAATCATAAAGATTTGTACAGATTTGTTATTATAACACAGCGCTATGACCCCTAAGAAATCATTAACATATTTTCTATAGATCATGGCCAGCACGGTGCTTCAGTGGAGCCTTGCAGCCCAGGTTTGAATGCAACTGGGGACAACATCTGCATGGAGTTGATATGTTCTCCCTGTCTTACTTGGGATACTCCAGTTTCCTCCCAAACGCCAACATATACAAATAGGCAAACTGACTTTCTAAAAAAAATCAAACAAAGCAATAGCTGATCTTAGGGAGACCAGCTACAAAAATACCGTGGAGCCTCACTTAAGAGTCTCAAACACAGCAATCCAAAGTGCAAGGCTCCCTGGGAAACATAAAATGCAAAAAGATTGTGGAGCCCCAGTTATGGGTCTACAACACAGTGAAAGCCAGATATCCCTCAAAAAAAAATGAGAGTGGGGATTGAGTGCCTATATGACAGCCAGGGAGTTTCCCCCATCACACAACTATCCCTGCCATTTGAATCCCTGTGAGGGAAGCATATTACAAATGTTAGTCATTGTCATACAAAAAATCACAAGAAGATATAACTGAACTTTTTTCTATTTCCTCATCTCCAAAAAAACAAAAGTTAAACAATATATTTTTAAATACCTTAAAAAGGTGCTTCTACAAGCAACTAGATGCCCCTTATACCCTTAGGTTAGATTTTTTTTAAATGATCTGTGAAATAGATATCTAAATGTTCCACACCACTAAAAAAACATATAAAATGACCAATGATAAACAATCTTTCTACTAAAATAAGGAACAATAGAAAAACAAACCAGTATATGTTGGACAGAGTCTTTTATGTCCATTCCTCAGGCAACAATGATATCATGAAATTGTAAATACTGACGTTGGAATTGTTTGTTAGTCTGCAGAGGTCCAGATAGTTTTTGGTTTCCTCGTGAAACAGATTGGATTTTCTGTTGGCTAGCACATTTTATCTCTCTTTGCTTGGGGTAATAGCTTGATGTATTAAATATTGAAGCTAACATTTACAATATTATTATATCTGTGTTTCTGTTTTGTCACATATTTACTTTGATTGCTATGTAAATATGCAAATTATTGTGATTTCTTTTTCCACCAGAAAAAATTCATAAGGGATTGCTAAATAAAATTGAAAATCACATCATCTTTTGAATATGCATGAAACGCAACAAAGTTTGTCTATGCCATCTGCTTCACAATATGACAGTGGATTTATTTATAAGATTATTTAAAACTGATTAGGGAACAGTTTCACAATGCGCTTGTTTCATTGGTTGCCTATGTCATCCAATTGTTAATTTTCCTGCTTGACGTATCAAAAATATTTTTATTTATAATGATATAAACAAACTGCACATTGAAATGTAAAAATTACCCCAGTGTTCAAGTAGCATATATGTACTGTAGTATAAGAAAGCCTCCTGGGATATGTAAAAAAATATATATACTAGAACAATTCTGAGATTAAAAGTCAGAAAGCAGAAAAAAAACCTGAATGAACATTTGAATGATAAAATAATTTGAAACTGTGACACTGTGCTCCCATGCACAAGGGATAGAAGAAAGATGTCTGAATCCTTCAGGATCTTGTAATTTTCCGTTTTGTATTTTCATTTTCACTCCCTGCCTTCCTGAAGCCCTTTTGTTTTTTTATTTTTCCATTCACATAGATGTTTGAGGACTTTTTTTTCTTCAGAACAAGTTGTTCTTTCTAATGGTATTATTTTATTGCATATAATGTATAGGAAGCTGTATGGGGAAAAAGATTCCAAATGGCATGGCATTTTATAGCATTTCTTATGCAGTAAAGCGTGTAGCATTCCTTATGCAAATATTACCTTCATTCTCCGGGTCAGTACAATTACAGCGGTTCCACATTTACAGTATATTGTTTTTGTTTTTTTTTTTCTTGTGTTTTAATACAAAAAAAACTGAAACTTTGAAAAAACAGATTTCTTTTCTTTGCATGGCCATATTCTGATTCCAATACTTAGGAGCGAAGAATCAGAAACTTAAGGCACTCACCAGGCTCCTAAGTATTGGATTGATGAATATCTACTGATCTGATTGTTGCTGATCACCGCTACACCAGCAGTCGGATTGGGTTTTTTCTATATGGTGCGTGTGTACATGGACTTTACAAGTCAACGTTGGGTATACAAGAGCAGTGCCACCGTATCTGTCTCTCCTTTGTAAAGCATATTCTCATTCCCCAAATGCACCTATGGAGCTCTGTGAGGCCCTTTTTTTTTGTAGAGCAGTCTGTAGGATTTATTGACACAATTTTGGAGTGTGAAATGACTTTTTGATCACTTTTTATTTTCTTTTCTTTGGGGGGGAAGAGACTAAAAAATGGTGAATCATCTACTTTGATTTTTTTTCTGTTATGGCATTCAACATACTGGGACAAAACATTTATATTTTAACAGTATGGGTGTCTTGTGACAAGGCCATAACTTAGATTTTTCTTTTATTACTTATTATTTTTTTATATGGTTTAAAGTGGGTAATTTGATTTATTTTTTATTTTTTTACTTTTAACTTTTTTAAGTCTCTGTAAGGGACTTGAACATGCATGGAACATCTTTTTTTGTAAGCCTCAGAGCCTCTAGCAGGCTCAAAGCTGTCATAGCAATTGTATGGCTTACCCAATCTCCATGTGGAATAGACATTCCGGAAAAGACTCTCAGGTGCCATAATCACAATTGACCATAGCACCTATGAGGGTAAATGTCCGTGATTGGCATTATCGCCGATAACAGATGAATTGGTGGCACCCCCAATGATGGCATACAAAAGAGGCCCGAACATCCGGGACAGGATTGTCAAGCCGGATGTGGGGGTGCAATAACGGATAGACAGACACTTTTAGCGCCTAAGAAGATGGCTTATTTCCCATGCCTCTCTTGTTGCAATTGTAGTGGCATCATGAAGGGGGATAGTTTTGCACATCCGTATAGTGGAAAGATCTTTAAAATTAAAGGGTATTACACGTATAGATCTAGGGACGTGGTATAAATGATCCAATGCCCTTGTAGTTATACAGTTATGTTCAAAATTATTCAACCCCCAATGCTGTACAGGGTTTTAGGGAATTTAGTTTACATTTGTAATTGTGTTCAGAATGAAATCTTACAAGGACTTTTTAAATAACCAAATGCAACTAAAATGACATCAATTGTTTTTGTAATACAGTATTAAATGTTTTTTTTTGTGATTTCTTCATTGACACAATTATTCAACCCCTTAAAGACTACCACTCTTAAGAACAGCGGTTAATTCAAGTGTTTTCGATCAGGTATTGAAAACACCGGTGGATGTCAAGGAGCAGCAATCAAGCATAATAAGCACCAATTTGGCAGATTTAAAATGACTGTGATACTCAGCTCCTTCTAGACATTTACTGGTGTGTTTACAAACATGGCGAAGTCAAGAGAATGGTCCAGGAAGATAAGAGAAGAGGTGATTTCTCTTCACAGGAAGGGCAATGGCTATAAGAAGATTGCAAAGATGTTAAACATACCAAGAGAAACCATAGGAAGCATCATTCGCAAATTCAAGGCAAAGGGCACTGTTGAAACGCTACCTGGTCGTGGCAGAAAGAAGATGCTGACTTCAACTGCTGTGCGCTACCTGAAGCGCAAAGTGGAGAAAAGTCCCCGTGTGACTGCTGAGGAACTAAAAAAAGATTTGTCAGATGCGAGTACTGAAGTTTCAGCTCAGACAATAAGGCGCACACTGCGTAATGAAGGCCTCCATGCCAGAACTCCCAGGCGCACCCCCTTGCTGTCTCCAAAGAATAAGAAGAGTCGACTGCAGTATGCCAAAAGTCATGTGGACAAACCACAAAAGTTTTGGGATAGTGTTCTGTGGACTGATGAAACAAAATTAGAACTGTTTGGGCCCATGGATCAACGCTATGTTTGGAGGAGGCCTATGAAGAAAAGAACACCTTGCCTACTGTGAAGCATGGCGGGGGGTCAATCATGCTTTGTGGCTGTTTTGCTTCTACAGGTACAGGGAAGCTTCAGCGTGTGCAAGGTACCATGAATTCTCTTCAGTACCAGGAGATATTGGATGAAAATGTGATGCAGTCCTTCACAAACCTGAGGCTTGGGAGACGTTGGACCTTTCAACAGGACAATGATCCCAAGCATACCTCCAAGTCCACTACAGCATGGTTGCAGATTAAAGGCTGGAACATTTTGTAGTGGCCATCGCAGTCACCAGACTTACATCCGATTGAGAACCTCTGGTGGGACTTAAAGAAAGCAGTTGCAGCGCGCAAGCCTAAGAATGTGACTGAACTGGAGGCTTTTGCCCATGAAGAATGGGCAAAGATACCCGTAGATCGCTGCAAGACACTTGTGTCCAGCTATGCTTCAGGTTTAAAAGCTGTTATAACTGGAAAAGGATGTTGTACTAAGTACTAAGATTGAATGTCACTTGGGGGTTGAATAAAACTGATAATGATGTGAGCACAGAAAAGACATTTGTGGTTATTTCATTATAAATTTTATGTTATATTTGTCTGACTTACAAGTGCCTCTTTGATTTAATTGTAAACAAGATGACTGAAATGATTAAAATCAATGTCAAACTGGCCAAAACACTCAATTTCAGTGGGGGTTGAATAATTTTGAACACAACTGTATCTATGTGGGGGAGATGACTATGGAATTGAGGGAAAGTATCAACAAGCCTAAGAGCAAGATTAGGAATGCGATGATTAATAAACCGGTCGCTAAACACTTTATTGAGTATTGTCATTCCATTAATCAGATGTGTTTCCGTGTGATTGACTCGGTTGGACCACTGAGAAGGGGTGGCGATAGTGTCAAAATACTGAGGAAAAAAGAATTAAAATGGATATACACCCTAAAAGCGTTGCAGCTGTATGGGTTGAACTTAGAATGTAATGTAACCAGCATTAATTAGCTATACAACTGTAAATACGGTGATAGGACTCTTCAGTATGGAACATATATTGGGTACATTTTGGGGTCTCTTTTTAGTGGATCGCCTGCCTTTTACAATGCTCTATTGTGGGACTGTTATGACCCCTGCATAGTATATATACATGATAATGGTCTGATCGATGTATTGGATTGGCAGGGACTGATGATGCGCATGCATTGTGTATGAAATATCATGTTACCTAATATATTGTTTGGATATTACATAATGCATGATGGTATTTACTTGAAATGTGTTCTTTGATTGTTGTATATTGTATATGTCTATGCTTATGGGATGAAATCCCTCTTGCTTTGCACTGCCACACTGCCTTTTCGGTCATATGGATGTTCTTTAGAATATACATACAATAGATACATATTATCTGACAGTACCGGATAGGGCTGCTAAAGTCATATGGTTATTGTGAAGGCTGGATGCGTGATCACACGTGTCCCGATTGTATGGATGTATGATCTGTGCTCAGTGTCGGACTGGGGTACCAAGGGCCCTCCAGTAAAATTTATTTTGGGGGCCCACCGTATGGATACATTCAAATATAATAAATAATTTAACAGGTTTTTTATATGAACATCGGCTGGTTGAGGTGCTGTACATTGAATATATTTACGTAGTGCAGTAAATCTAATGTTTTATGTGCCACTTGTGCAGGGGGTGGGAGACTAGGGGCCCACCTTGCTCAGGGGCCCACCGGTCGATTCCCCTGTACCCCTGTGGGCCAGTCCGAGCCTGTCTGTGCTGGTAAATCAATGCACATTTAGATATATCTCAGTAGCATTAGACTTTTATTATATTTGGTGCTATTTACATGGGGGAAAGTTTTTTCTAAGACACCTTACTTCTATATTGATTTCTTTCTGTTGGATGTGCTGACCTTCACTCCTGTTGTTAAAGGAAATATGTATTATTATTATTATTATTTATTTATTTTATTTTTTTATTGCATTGTACTCATTTTGAGCGAAAAATATTTTTATAAATTGGTCTTTATGAAAAATATGGCATCCCTTTTTCTGTAGAAAGCTGACATGCTCTAGTGGCACCCTTTTGGATCTTTTGTCTTTTCTGTCAGACCAGGAGCAGACGAACTCCTTATCTCTGCTCTCTGACATTATAAACACTCATTATAGCTTAGTTATTAACTTACTGATAAGAATGTTGCTTAAATAAGTGTTTATGACCTCTCAGTAGTTTAGAGATAAGGTTTAAAGCCCTGCACTGGCGGTGGATCCGTCTATATTTTTTTACAGGTGAAAAAGTCTGAAAAAAGACCCATCCACATATTTTTTTAAAAATGACACTGAAAAAACAAACACCAGGTAAAATATACGCAGCATGGAAAAACCTGCAATCATTTTCTATAGCTTTTTTTGTGGTAACAAATGCTATAGCAAATTTGTGTTTAATGGAGCCCTTAAGGTGGGTTTGTTATCTAGATGACCCAGTATTTGACCAAATGGTTACTGATTCTTTGGAGTGGGTGTCATATAATCCCAATGCAGAGGAGGGTGGTTTATACATGATGAACAGAAAAACTCACAAGGTTTTGTTTTCTTTTTCTTTTTTTTTGTGGTAAATGTGTGCATGAAGGAACCCTTCCTTTTGTTATGAAGGGCTTGGCATGACCATTTACTATACGGTCCACTGATTTGCTTGGAGTAGGCACTAGAGATGAGCGAAGTTGACAAGGAAAAATTCGATTTGCACCGAATCTGAATTTTCTCATGCTTCGTGATAAAAAAATCACATTTTTTCCTACAATGGCTGCTGCGCGTGTTAGGACATGGAACAAGGAACTCTGGGGACAAGGGATCACCCACAATGCCATGCATGCAGCCAATCAGCAGCTAGCCAGTCCTGTGATTTCACAGCCCTATGAATAGACTCAGCCATCTTGGAATCAGCCATTTTCCAGTGTATTTAGTGCAGGTAGAGATTGCAGCAGGCACTAGGGACAGTGTTAGAAAATACTTTAAAACTTTTATTTTGCTGTATAGAAGTTCAGGGAAAGGATAAGGAGGAATCACTCCACAGTATTGAGCAGAACAGGGTTCAATAGGGGAGTTTACAGCCTGTATAATAGGAACAATCCTATTACACCTTGCTGCACTGACTGCAGATCGAAATTGCTATTATACAGCTCTGTAATTCCAGCAAATCGTTCTTGTTATTGGGGTGCAAGTGCTGTTAAATGCAGCCATTACCAGGGTTTATTACAAGGAAATATTTCTACTTCTCATTTGCCCTTGTGCGGTGCAGTTATATGTTCTAAAGCATTTTTTGGCTTGTATTAATGGGAAAAAAAAGTATTATTAGCCGTTGTGTGGTGAAGAGAAAAAAATGAAAGCCATTTTTGGTGTGTATTAGTAGTAAAAAAAAAATTTTGACGTTCAGCAGTGCAGTTATATGTTCTAAAGCCCTTTTTGGCATGTATTAGTGGCAAAAAATATGTATTATTTGCCATTCAGTGGTGAATTTATATGTTCAAAAGCCCTTTTTGGGATGTATTAGTGGGAAAAAAAGAGCTTATTAGCCGTTGTGTGGGGAAGATTAGAAAATTCCAGACTTTTTTGGGGTGTTTTTACTTCCTTTTTATTTATTCATTTGATCCAACAGTATGTCAGACAGAGAAGTGCCAGGCCCTGCACAGGGAAGTGGCAGAGGTCTAAATGTTTCTGGCTCAGGCAGAGGTCACGGAAGAGTAAGTGGCTATGTCAGCATTTTGAGAGGCCTGAGCTCCCAGTGTAAGCTAGTGGTCGTGTTTTGACCAGCAACCCAGTGGTTCTTGAATGGTTGACTCGATCTTTGACTTCAGGGGTCGGGGGCTTGACCCGGTAGCAGGCCCTGTACCCTCACCTGTCCTCAACCTGCATCTGTCCTGTTCTGTTCCCTCAGCCAAAGAACTGCTATATTCTGTGGGCTCAGCTCCACTATACAGCGATGACGAGTTACTAGAGGAAAGTCAGCAGCTACTGCCCAGCCAAGATGTGGAGGAGACATCCGCCGCATCCTCTGGTAGGCGGGCAAGTAGTGATGAGGAGAGTGGCCTGGGAGCTGGTGTTGCCAGCGGTCAAGCTCCAGACCTAGAGACCGTTCAGGAGGACATCAGTGACATGCAAATGCTACCCAATGATAATGAAGCCTAAAGTGCTACTTCTTTCATCCAACATCTTTAGCTGGTACTGGTATTGCCACCCACCTCCCCACTCTGTCACGGGTCACTCTGTGGTCTTCCGATGCTGCTGCCATATCCACACTATCTCACTATGTCATCTTGCCACTCTGTGGTCTCCTCATGCTGTTGCCACCTCCACACTATGTCATCTTGCCACTCTATGGTCTCCTGATGCTGCTGCCACCTCCACACTGTCACCCTGCCACTCTGTGGTCTCCTGATGCTGCCACCTCCACACTCTATCATTGTGCCACTCTGTGGTTTTCTTAGGCTGCTGCTGCTGCAACCTCCACACTGTAATTGTGCCACCCTGTGGCCTCCTCCTGATGCTGCTGCTGCCGCCACCTCCGCCCTCTGTAATTGTTCCACTCTGTGGCCTCTTGATGCTGCTGCCACCTCCACATTGTCATTGTGCTACCCTGTGGCCTCCTCCTCATGGTGCTGCTGCCACCACCTCCACACTCTGTCATTGTGCCACTCTGTGGCCTCCTCCTGATGCTGCTGCCACCTCAACACTTTGTCATTGTGTCGCTCTGTGGCTTCCTGATGCTGCCACCACCTCCACACTCTGTCATTGTGCCGCTATGTGGCCTCCTGATGCTGCCGCCACCTTTACACTGTCATTGTGCCACTCTGTGGCCTTCTCCTGATGCTGCTTCCCCCTCCACAAGGTAAATGTGCTACCCTGTAGGCTTCTCCTGATGCTGCTGCTCCCACCTCCACACTCTGTCATTGTGCCTCTCTGTGGTCTCATCATGCTGCTGCTGCTGCCACCTCCACACTGTCATTGTGCCACCTTGTGGCCTCCTCCTGATGCTGCTGCTGCCACCACCTCCACCTGCTGTCTTTGTACCACTTTGTGGCCTCTTGATGCTGCTGCCACCTCCACACTGTAATTGTGCCACCCTGTGGCCTCCTCCTGATGCTGCTGCTGCCGCCACCTCCACCCTCTGTAATTGTGCCACTCTGTGGCCTCTTGATGCTGCTACCACCTCCACATTGTCATTGTGCTACCCTGTGGCCTCCTCCTCATGGTGCTGCTGCCACCACCTCCACACTCTGTCATTGTGCCACTCTGTGGCCTCCTCCTCATGCTGCTTCCACCTCACCACTATGACATAGGGCCACTCTGTGGACTTCTCATGCTGTTCCCACCCTCCCAACTTCGTGACTGGGCCACTATTTTGCCTTTCTGCCTGGCTGACATCATCATTTATTTGACCATTCTTCTGATCTGTTAGTAGGAAGGAAAAATGAGACACACAACGGATCCTGTCTATGTAAAAGCTGTAAGGTCTGCATAACATGGTCACTATTTTGCATCAGAATTGGCATATGATTTGGTAGCCAAAAGCAGGAGTGGGTACAAAACACAGAAGACATGCAAATATTCCATTCACGTGTCATCTCTGTTTTTGATCCACTCCTGTTTTTTTTGGCTTTAGCAATACTGATGGATTACTGACCAAATGCTGACCGAGTGAATGCGGATGCTCCACAGACAGGATCCGTTTTTTGGGGGTTATTATTCTGACGGATCAGAGGAAGGGAAAAATAATCAGTGATGTCAGCACAAACTTACTGCTGACACCCTCTCCACTCTGCCGGGGGTCTACTTGTATAAGAGTTTAATAGAACAAGTTCTGTAGACATCTATGTATCTATGTGGAATCAGCTAACGACGGTGTAAAAGGAGTGCACTTCTTCATGACGCTAACATTCACCTGTAAGGCTGAGTTCACACTTGGTCAGTTTTGGCCCTGTAACTGCCCAAATAAGTGACGTTTGTAGTTATTCTAAGAGCGATGCCTGTCATCTACATGTCATATTGACTCACAGTATTGTTTCACTACCACAGCAGACTCCCTTTGCATGTTACTGCAAGGCACTATACATCACTATAAAGGCTCTCTGCAGCCAGAAAATAGCCATTTTTTTAACGCGATTGACCGCAAATAAATTTATATTGAACCACATTTTTTAGAAAATTTCATGAATCAGCCGAATCAAATTTAAAAAAAAATTGCATATCTCTAATGGGCATCAAGCAATATCTTTGCACAAGATGCTGGTGACCTGAGCTTCTTCATTGATAGAAAAGCTGTCATGCTCTAATGTTAATTATAATTAACTATTAATGATTTATTTATGTGATTGGTAAGAGCTCTTTTAGATATACATGGTGTAACCTCTGCAGTTCACTGTTACACACCTTTCTCTTATTTCCACCTCGTCATGGCTGGCAATCATATACACCAATAATTTGCTAATGGGCTTCAGGGAACATGAATTCCCAGAAGCTTCCATGTACCATTATTGTATCAATGATCTCATCTTGAGTGTCTATTCAATTACCATTTAATGATGCGCAAAGTAGCTCATGCTGATAATGAAAAAACGAACGTTGGTAAACAGGAGGCACATATCATCAATATCCACCCAACAAGCATGCAGTTTATAGCCTCCTATTTTCTATATGTTCCCAGGCTATGGTTCATTTCTATTTTCCAATTATTCAGGATTTCTTTTACCCAGTTAAGTGAATGGAAAAAAAAATGTATGTTGATAATATATGGTAGAGGAACGGTAAAGTATGTCCTGAGGCCACAGGACTGATGTTATGCTTCAACCCCAACAATTGCCGATCATAAGTTTCTCAAACCGTGAAGACTTTGTTCTCTGTATAGTATAGTAGAGTTTCCTATATTCTCCACATATAGGAACCAACTTCCCTTTGCCGTAATATATATGCGTACATAGCTATTCATATTCACATACTGTATCTGCTATTGACTCCCATTGGAAAAATAATTATTTTTTTTCATAGACTAGACTATCACTGAAAAATTGACAATGCTTCTCAATGCATACTAGCCAAATGTATTGCCTTTTATAAGTATGCATAAAATCTATAGACACATTCAATGCATACACTAGAATAACTAGATTGAAGATATGTATTGCCTTCCATAGGTATGCATAAATTCTGTAGGCACATTTGATGCATGCACTGGAATAACTTGATTTGCAGAAATGTACTGCCTTCCATAGGTATGTATAAATTAGGTACATTAGATGTATACATTGGGATCATTAGTCTGGCAAAATATAATAATAATGTTAACTTTTAGTATCTAATGTTCACATCTTATTTAAGATTTTTTTTTTTCTTCCAAGTTGACATAGATAGGAAAAAGGTAGATAAAAAAGGACACAAAATAAATAACATTACCAGTGTTTTATTGTGTAGTCAGAGGTGTAACCCTAATTCTGAATCTATTACTGGGTTGCCAATTATCATGCAACATTTATAACTTATTTTGTCTATGGTTCGGGTTCCCAGCTCGGTGTGCGGCTACCTCCTCCGAACCCCTTAAAGTTTTGCCCCTATTTGTAACAAGTACAATTGATTAAGGGGCTGTGCTAAGATTTAAATTTACCCCTAGTCACAGTAGAGTAACTGGTTGGGATCTAACTCCTGGGACCCCACACACTGTATGAATGGTGTGATGATTGAAAATATGCACCAATGATCTATTCACCGCCATCGGACTGTAAGAGGCAGCTGACCATTGTATTGGGCTTTTCATTGGCAGTACTATAGAAATTAATGGCTCTAGAGTGCACACACGTTCAGCCATTGCTCTATTAGTTACATGAACCCCTTTTTCTTATGATCAGTGGAGGTCCTAGCAAATAAACCAAAACTGATTACACAAGTCAAATGTTGGCTGAACACGTGCTGCAGATTTCACATAATTTTTTGTGTTGAAAAAACATAGTATAATACAGTACCAGCAAAGTGTATGAGATTTCATAAATCCCATGTACACCTATCTTTTTCGTTCTATGCAGAAATTGACCTTTTATTCGGAATTTGTGCTGATCACCCTTTTTAATGCAAGTGAAAGATCGGAGGCAAAAACCACATCAAATCTGCAACAAAATCTACAAGTAACACATGCATTTTTTGGCGTGGGAATTCTTAGAAATCCGCAAGGAAATCTATGTAGATTTTCAGTTTGTAATCCTGTACCTGTTTACAGGCAGCCACAGAGTCATGCCACACAGTTTTTTGCTATGCATTTTGGGAGGTCTAAAAAGACACATTAAAAATGCCTTCCTCAGCGTTTCTTTTAACAGTGAACTTTTTCCACATATAGTGTGTTTTACTTTTTATTTTTGATGGTGTTTTCTGTATGCCTTTTTTCAATAAAAAAACGATATACCTTTTGTAATGTCGCTTTCTTTGTAGAGCAGTATGGGGGAAAATACATTGGTATTTAAAAACGGCATTCAAAAATGCCATTAAATAGTGCAACACACACTAGCAACTTATTTTTTTTTTAATCTGGACAAAAAAAAGACTATAGAGATCTATTATGTAGGTAGGGATTTAAAAAAAATGCATAAAAAAACACATCTCAAGGGAGAAAAAAAAAACTACAAAACGCCTGTATTTTCTACAGACTTCCATGGAACACTGCAAGAAAAAAGCCAGCCAAAAAAAGCACCAAAAGCTACTAAATCAATGTCAAAAAACCTATGCGTGATACCAGCCTTGACACCTATTCAGTTGTTGCTAATATAATGACAATGATTCAGTGTGTCATGCAGAAGAATATTGAGTACCACATGCACACCCCATTTATTAAACTGTAAATGGCTTAATAACCAATTTATTGTAGTCCAGCAATGAGGCAGTAGACATGGCTTTAAATAAATGATCACAAATGAATGGCTCAGATCTTCCATTCATCACATGACTTGTTTAAATCAGGTTTTTATGTTAAACATATTTTTAAAGAATGTTTGGTAATGTTATTTTTCCATTTCAATATCTATATTCAAACAAAAAACATAAAATCCTGCAGTGGATTTAGACGGGACGACTGAGTAGCTAATTATCTGGAAGGACGTGTCCTTTCCCGACAGTCAGCTGCTTGTTCAGTGAAGGAGATTGCGCATTTACAAGAAGTGATCTTCTTCATTGTATGAGGACGGGGGATCGCTATAGCGATCCCTTGTCCTCATACAGAATCATGGCTTCTGAGCAGCAGATCACTTCTTATACCACACGATCTGCTGCCCAGAAGCCATGATCAATGGTGTCTGCACAAGCGACAGGATCGCCTGATGAATGAGGGCTTCGCTCATTCATTGGGGATTTAGACAGCAAGATGATCAGGAATGACCATTCACAGGAATGGCGTTCCCGATAATCTGGACAATTTTGGTGCGTCTAAATGCACCTTAAGCCTCATAATAGGCACAGCTTCTTAATCTGTACAGATCACTTTACTGCAGTTACCTGCTTATCTGCAAATTTGATATATCATTACAGGCAAGATTAGAATGACAGATAAGACAGGATCCACCATGCACAGTAGGTGACTGTCAAAGCTTATCTATCCTTTCCTTGTACAATGCCCTCCATACAGGTCACAAAGCATGCCTAGAAAACTCTCCTATAGAAGTCAGTGAGGACCCCTCCTGACCATTGTGTCCATGGACCATAGGGCTGCTTAAAAGCTATTTTCTTCATGCTTTCTACACTAAATACGAACATCTCAGGCAACATGGCAGCCCCATAATCATGTTCAGGAAATAGAATTAAAAAAATCTGCAATTAGAAAATAAAAACAGATTAGCAATCGTGTTACCATCTGGTTTTAAAAGGCAGAAAAAAAAATGGTGACACATTTCCTTTAAGATCTAATTCCAGAAAAAAAAAATTGCATTAAGCTGTATCTGTCCCTTGTGCTGAAACATTCTGAGCAATGCCTTATCACTTTCCTTTTCCTCTTTCTCTGTCTATGAATCATTTACTATAATGTTTTGATGCAGCAAAAAATGCCCTGTGCAAATAAAAGGCAGACCAGGATCCACTTAGCACCATTACTGTGTTAACGATCAATATACACTTAACATCCCGTCTGTACCGTCCACTCAAGCCTCCCACTAAGAAATAATGTGGCCATGTCAGTCTTTAGCTATAGAAACATTTAGTGACTTTTTAAAATCAATATTTAATGGGGTATGGAATATCTGTTTGCTCGCTTTCTGGATTGTTAACCGACTCAGCGCACAAAAACTAGTTAAAATTGGTGTTCCTGTGAATGAATACCGGTATACCTCTTCATTTCTTCTTTACTGCAGCTGCCTAGTACCAAAATTCTGTTGATTTTATAACATTATAGTTTTACTGTTATAGAGCTTAATTTCCTGTTTCCAATTACAAAATCAAGAATTAATACAAAATATGGCATATCTATCAGAGGCAGAACACACAATTGCTATGGGGTCGTGGGGATGGGGGCCCAGCGTTGAACCGCTTTTCCTGTACTTGACATGAATTCACTGCATTTTATTTCAGCTGCAACTTAGAGGGCTCAGCGCAAAAAGTTTATTTACAGCTTTCACTGATGTCAATGGCAACTGTACACATTTCTCTGCACTTAGGTCTCCATAGTAACCACTACAGGTAGACAATTTTATAATATACTGTGTAAAGGGAAGAAGGATTTCTTAAAAACATATCTTTGTGAGTTGTCTGCTGTAATTACATTGAGAAATATGGTGATCAGAATGAGAGCATGTACGGATAGATAAAGTGGATAAATCAAAGAGTGATTTTTTTTCTTATTTCCAATTTTTCTTCTGCATAGAAATTTTAAATTCATCAGAAATTTGTGAAGTCATGTTGCCTGGGAGTGTTGCATGCACACTGAGAAACTGGATTTGGCTATCCAACTATCCATGCCTGGTTCATTTTAATGTGACGTGAGCTTGTCCATGTTGGCTGTGGACAGACGGCTGCGCTTGTCTGTAATCACCCCCACCCACCGATCTAATAGACGAATTAACTATATTAATTTCCCTGTCAAGCATGCAGTGCAGGTGTACTTCACACCAAAAATGGGTATATGTCACCCACCAAACTAACAGACAGATTAACTATATTAATTTCCATGTCACATATAAAGTGCATGTGTATCTCACACCAAAAATGGGTATATGTCACCCATTGAACTAACAGACAGATTAATTATATCAATTTCCCTGTCATTTATTAAGTGCATGTTTATCTCACACCAAAAATGTGTATATGTCACCCACCAAATTGACAGACAGATAAACTATTATATTTTGTGTCAGGGGTACAAACATGGTGCATTGTACCCACAAAAAATCACTATAGGTCACCCACAGAATTAACGGCCAGATTAATTATTATATTTCGGTGTCAGGGGTGCAAAGATGGTGCATTATACCCACAAAAAATCTCTATAGGTCACCCACAGAATTAACAGCCAGATTAATTATTATATTTCGGTGTCAGGGGTGCAAAGATGGTGTATTGCACCTACAAAACATTACTGTAGGTCACTCACAGAATAAATAGCCGGATGAAATTCCTAATACACTTCTTCACTTCAGCTACCTGCTGTCACAGATGTTCCTGTGACAGGTGGAAGGAGATCAGTGAGACTAGCAACACATGGTTTAATCTGACATGTTTTCCGTTTGGATCAAATGACGTCTGTGTTGTTTCTGGTGCTTGCCACACCTTCTTTCCCCAGGTGTGGCTATTATGGTCATTTAAATGAGTAATACAAAGTACCAGTCACGTCCGGGATACGATACCACGCTGCTGCAGGTTCCAAATTGTGTTGTGGGAAAAAACACTTTTGCCAATCCAATTATAATGCTCAGGAACCGCGCTGCATCAAGTGGAAACAAGTTCAGACCTTGCAGGTTCCAACGTCTGTGGGTCAGTTGAACAGCCGGAACAAAGATTAAAACCTTGCCGGATATGCTGTAATAAAAAGCAAGATAGTGCACCACCTTTTGTAAAATAAGCTGTTGCGCCTTTAATCACACTTACAGAGTCGCAGTGTATACAGTCATAAAACCGTCTCAGCGGTATTTGCCCGACCCGGGTTTCGCTGGCCTGAGCTTCATCAGGGGCAGGAACACGTCACTACCGGGGTTGCCCCACTCTTTTATATGGTTCCCTTAATTAGTACATACGATCATATAATACAAAAACTAATAAAAGTTACTTAAAATACATTTCGATAAATACATCATTGTTAATTCACACCAGATACAACTTATACTATCCTCTATCTCTCTTTATAGTACCGCCACACTTTAAAACCAGGACTATTCATTCAAACATCATTATTATCCTGTTACTTCGCTTACAAGGACCTTTCATTCACATAAAAGTCATGTGATTTAATCCACCTATCACTGCAGTGGGCGTTTAACCAACTAATCACGTCACATCTCCTAGCCAATGGGTTCTTCAAAGTTCAGTGGGTGTGTGCTACCTCACATCACTACCGCCGGGAGACAGATGGGAGCAAGAGAATGGAGACCGCAATGAAACATAGTATCGGGCAAGATGAATCGATCAGACCAAACAAGGTTTTAAGTCGAACTCAACATTGAGGCCGCCAGGTTGTAAAGTGCCAAGTCGATATATCCATTCAACCTCCTTTCGATTGATCTGAGCGATCCTATCTCCGCCCCTCCAATGCGGCTCCACTCTCTCAACCCCCATAAACTTCAAACCAATTGGATCCTTTCCATGATGGACTTTAAAGTGCGCCGAAACACTATGTGTTGTGCCCTTTTATGTTATAATGTGTCTCAGATTCTGGTCCTTATTCTTTCAGTTCCTCCTGAACTCATTACTGCTATTCCACACTGTCCTCTTCTTTCACACACTTCGATTTTTAAACTTCTTTCGTTCACCAGTATGATGACACTCCAGCTGTGCTCGACGATCATGGCAGCTTCGCATGAATCGACCATGTGAACTGTCCACAACCACTGTTGCGGGTACCACTGGGGTTTGCACTGCCGGTCTTTCAATACACCTGCAGATGGAAGAACGAACCAGTTGTTGATCACTGTAAATTTTCCGTTCTTCCCAGTCCAAAGAACACTCTTTACACGATCTTCACGTGAACGCATTCCATTCTAGTTCACAGCCTGCAGCCTCGATTCTCTCTCTATTCAAACAAAGATAACATCGACATAATTTCTTCCAGAGGGAAGAGCGCCCTCCGGAGAAGTGCATCATCCCGGGTAAACGTGTTGCTCCCCCAAAGCCCATGTAAAATGTTGACGAAACTGGGCGAATTTCGCCCCATCGCCGTCCCAACCAGCTGTAGTAATAAGCCCCATTATACCAAAAATAATTATGCATCAACAAAAATCAAGGCAATCAAGGATGAACTGTCCTGTTCAACATTCATAGTATCATCCTATCTAGCCTATCTTTCACTGCTCTAAGTCCCAGTTTTTGGGGATGATGGTATATAGGGACATGGCGTCCACAGTAGCCATCCATGTGTTGTTCATACAGGGCCTAGCTTTTAATGACATCAATCATGTCTCCCGTATCTTTCAGGTAAGATCTATTGGTGATCGCATATCCCTGAAGGAAATGATCTATATATTCAGTGACTCTACTGGACAGGAGTTTAACCCGACTGATCGACGTCCGAGGGTCCACTATGCTTTGTGGACCTTGGGCAGGTGGTAGATCACAGGGACTACTGGATGAGCCACCATGAGATACTCAAACTCCTTTTATTTAAATACCTTTCCTCAAACCTCTTTTCAGGATGATGTCAAGTTTGTTCTTAAATTCAACTGTAGGGTTACCCTTTAATTTACGGTATGTGGAGTTATCAGAGATAACTCTGATAACTCCACATACCGTAAATTAAAGGGTAACCCTACAGTTGAATTTAAGAACAAACTTGACATCATCCTGAAAAGAGGTTTGGGGAAAGGTATTTTAAATAAAAAGGAGTTTGAGTATCTCATGGTGGCTCACCCAGTAGTCCCTGTGATCTACCACCTGCCCAAGGTCCACAAAAGCATAGTGGACCCTCCGGGACGTCCGATTGTGTCGGGGTTAAACTCCCTGTCCAGTAGAGTCACTGAATATATAGATCATTTCCTTCAGGGATATGCGATCACCAATAGATCTTACCTGAAAGATACGGGAGACATGATTGATGTCATTAAAAGCTTGGGCCCCTGTATGAACAACACATGGATGGCTACTGTGGACGTCATGTCCCTATATACCATCATCCCCAAAAAACTGGGACTTAGAGCAGTGAAAGATAGGCTAGATAGGGATGATACTATGAATGTTGAACAGGGACAGTTCATCCTTGATTGCCTTGATTTTTGTTTGATGCATAATTATTTTTGGTATGATGGGGCTTATTACTTACAGCTGGTTGGGACGGCGATGGGGGCGAAATTCGCCCCCAGTTTCGCCAACATTTTTATGGGCTTTTGGGAGGAGCAACACGCTTACCCTCGGATTGATGTACCTTCTCCGGAGGGCACTCTTTCCCTCTGGAGAAGGTATATCGATGATTGCTTCTTGATTTGGATAGGAGAGGAATCAGGGCTGCAAGGCTTTGTGGATTCATTAAATTGGAGGAATGGAATCTCCGATTCACCGGGAGATCAGTAATAAAAAGTGGTCTTTTGGATTTAAGCATAGAAATAGATGGGGAGAGGTTTTTAACCAAAACTCACTTTAAAGAGACCGATGTCAACTCATATATTGACGTTAGTAGTTGTCACTTTCGTCCTTGGCTTTCCAACATCCCTGCTGGACAATTTAAGAGGGTATCCAGAAACTGCATGATCGATCAGGACTTCGATAAACAATGTGCAATATTAAAAACCCGGTTCTTGGAAAAAGGGTATGAAGACAGAAACCTAGAGGACAACATCTCCAAAGTCAGGAGTAACAGGATAGGAGAGAGCACGAGGGAACCTAGACAGAAAGTAGAAAAGGATTTTAGATTCACGCTCATGACCGGCTTTAATGTTAAAGCTGGACCATTGAAACAGATTATTAAAAAGAACTGGAAAATTTTGAAAATTGATCCAACAATAGGTTCGATTCTTCCATCTCTGCCTGAGGTTGTGTATAGAAAAGCCCCGAACTTGAAGAACAAACTAGTGAGGAGTGCCATCCCACCCACCAACACGAATGGACCCAAGAAGTTGGGACAGTTCACATGGTGCGGTTTCTGCGGTCCATGCAGAAACCGCCATCGTGCGGATCGGAAAATGAACTCTTCTGAAGTGTCATCCCATACTAGTGGGCAGAAGTTTAAAATCAAAGGGGAGTGTTCATGTGAGAAAGAAAGGATAGTGTATGTATTGGAATGCCCATGTGGGGTTCAATATGTAGGGAGGACTTTGAGAAAATTAAAGGTTAGGATACAAGAACACATTCGCAACATAAAAAAAGGACTTTTAACACATAGTGTTTCGGCGCACTTTAAAGTCCATCATGGAAAGGATCCAATTGGTTTGAAGTTTATGGGGGTTGAGAGAGTGGAGCCGCATTGGAGGGGCGGAGATAGGATCGCTCAGATCAATCGAAAGGAAGTTGAATGGATATATCGACTTGGCACTTTACAACCTGGCGGCCTCAATGTTGAGTTCGACTTAAAACCTTGTTTGGTCTGATCGATTCATCTTGCCCGATACTATGTTTCATTGCGGTCTCCATTCTCTTGCTCCCATCTGTCTCCCGGCGGTAGTGATGTGAGGTAGCACACACCCACTGAACTTTGAAGAACCCATTGGCTAGGAGATGTGACGTGATTAGTTGGTTAAACGCCCACTGCAGTGATAGGTGGATTAAATCACATGACTTTTATGTGAATGAAAGGTCCTTGTAAGCGGAGTAACAGGATAATAATGATGTTTGAATGAATAGTCCTGGTTTTAAAGTGTGGCGGTACTATAAAGAGAGATAGAGGATAGTATAAGTTGTATCTGGTGTGAATTAACAATGATGTATTTATCGAAATGTATTTTAAGTAACTTTTATTAGTTTTTGTATTATATGATCGTATGTACTAATTAAGGGAACCATATAAAAGAGTGGGGCAACCCCGGTAGTGACGTGTTCCTGCCCCTGATAATGCTCAGGCCAGCGAAACCCGGGTCGGGCAAATACCGCTGAGACGGTTTTATGACTGTATACACTGCGACTCTGTAAGTGTGATTAAAGGCGCAACAGCTTATTTTACAAAAGGTGGTGCACTATCTTGCTTTTTATTACAGCATATCCGGCAAGGTTTTAATCTTTGTTCCGGCTGTTCAACTGACCCACAGACGTTGGAACCTGCAAGGTCTGAACTTGTTTCCACTTGATGCAGCGCGGTTCCTGAGCATTATTATTATGGTCATTTAACCTTCTCTATTTATAGTTGCTTCTCCCACAATGCTGTGCGGTTTAAAGCTTCTATTTGGACCTTTGGATAGATTGTGGTTGTATCTCGACTGAGTTCCTGTTGCTTCCATTGCTCCTTTGAAGTTAAGTCTTTCCTTTCTCTTTTGTATTTTGTTTGGGTTCTGAGTGTGGCATTTCCCTAAAGTTTGTATTAGGCCTGAATAAGACTCCTGTTTGTCCTTCCTTTTGGAGGAACAGGTAGTCTCGTCCCTCCCATTAGTACCAGGGTCTTATAGAGCTTGATAGGACTCTAGGTATTCCTGCGTATGGAACCACCTACCTTTGGGGTCTGTTCATACTAGTAGTCAGTCAGGATTTTGGTTATAGTTTTCACTAGGAGGTGTTCATTTTCCTTCCCTAGTTCTCAGGCCTGATTCCCTGTTCCCGCCTTCCCTCCTATGCTCAGTGTGGTGTTTCCCTCCCACACCGAAGCATGACACCTGCTTCTTGTCTCTGCACTACTCAGAGCTGATGGGTGGTGCTACATGTGATCCAGCTTGTATAAAGGCTGCATCTAAGTGCCCACAGCTTAAAAGCTTGTTGATTGGCTGCCCTGCAGCCTTTCAACAAGTTTTATTAAATGCACGAACACCGAACTCGACCCAAACTTTTGCAGCAAAGTTCGGGTCCGGGTACCCGAACTTGCAAAGTTCGGTATGGACACGAAATTTGCAGTTCGGGTTTGCTCAACACTAGTGGCCACAAATAGACTAATACACACTCCTCAACATTGAAATTGCATCACCAAGAAAGACAAGTTGTAAAGTTATGCAAATCAAGGAAGTAGCAGATGTTGCAAAGATCTTCAAATTATCAAATTTTCAAGCACCTAGCTCCAATCTGTGGCATGTGGGAGGGGCGTAAAAGACAGATCGAAATTACAAATTTTAGGCCGCATGAAACTTCAAAAGTCAGATCAGTTTGTATGAGACAATTGTTTGATGCTTCTTGTTCGTTGACCTTCCAGTTATCATCACTTGTGGCAAACAGAGGGACAGAATCCATGAACTGAGAGACCTTGGTTTATCACTCCAGCAGATCGATAGATACCTAGGCTGAGATGTCAGCACTTACAACATTTTGTGTAATGGTGCTTGGAAGAACAATGATGAACTGGAAAGACAGCAAGATGGGCACAGTGGCTAACCTTTGCAATTACAGATCATCTGTTTAGAAGAATGGAGCATAGTGATCAATTCTGTAGTGTTCTGTAATTGAAACTTGATCACACATCCCAAGCCTAGCGTGGTAAACAGTATCTTCACAAAACATCAGGTGTTTGCATGTCAATGCACTGCGAGCCAGACGTCCAGCTACAGTTGTTCCATTGACCTCACATAAGGTATCATGGTGCACAGAAAGATGGCAATGGAATCTGGAATAGAGTTGTATTCTCTTCAGCTATGAGTTCCTCTTTTGTTTCGAAAACAATGACAACCGGAGATTGGCCTTGAGCCCATGTGGGCAACTCCATGAAGATGCTTTTACAAAGGAACGTCACATTGGTTTTACTCCTGGGAGTGTCATTTGGGGTGGCATAACAGACAGTAACTGCACCTCTCAAGTCTAAATTTAAGGTACACAAACATCTCGGTGTTACATTGATTTGGTGATGGAACCAGTGGCAATGCTCTTGTAGAAAGCAAGTGAAAGGAAGGTAAATATGCCTTCTGGAGTTTACCTTTAATTTACATTTTGGGAATAGTTGGTGATAAACTTGAGATTGTTGTAGTTGGCTCCTATGATGCAATTTTTAACCATATCACGCCAGTAAGTCACACTTTAACAATGAATGATATCCACTTTATTAGGTATTTCTTCTCCTTTTTTCAATATTACAAAATAAATGTTTCTTTTCTTTTTTCATGTCTGCTGTTGAAACTCTTTACATCTGCCTAGCGGCCATGCACTAAGTTCTCTTTGAAGTTATCTCTCCTTTCACACTAAGAAGCAGCTGGCATTACTTTGAAGAGCATTTTAGTGCCCCAGGACTAAATGGGTCATATTGGGTCTCATGTGATCTCTGTACTGCTTGGATACAGATACTATAGCTTCACCTACATTTTATTGTTAATAGTATCTTCATATCACATTAAAATTATTCATTAGAAACATCCAGTTTTCACAGGGCAAAACCTTCACATTGCACGTAACTTTAGCTTGATGAATGGTGTTATAGCCAATGGACATTTCTCCTTTACAGTTTTTTTTTTACATTTTTACCTTCCTTGACTAAAGCAGGAATAAGTTTAGCCGCATAAAGTTGAATTCCCAGCCTCACACATTTCATTTTTATGGCTTCTTAAAGTGGTACGGAGGAGTATAGGATTTTTTCATTATTTTAATTTCGGTAAAATCTTATGGAGGTATATTAGAAAACGTTCATGTTCAATGCACATACACCATCTCTGATGCACGAGGGACCTATTGCTTTTTTGGACAAAGGCCATCTCTTCTAGGATAACCCTCTGATTCATTCTTTACTTTTATAGGCTAACATTGCCATGGCCTAAAGTAGTTCCCATCACCCATTGGGAGGGACCTCCTTTTGCCATAAGCTCAATAGCAAGTTCCTGGGCTGCTTCTATGATATGTATTTACTTTATAACTGTATATACAGAAAAAAAAGTCAGTTTTCATTCCAGACAATTTAAGAATTCTAACATTACTGCTTTCCTCTATACTGTACACCAAAACCCTCATACCATATTTCAGCCCAGTTTTCTGTATATAACTCACAGAAAAAAGATGCACCACATGGATAAGCAACTTACAACACTGGCTAATCCCTCACTCTGGTGTTAAAAGCTGAGAGATTCGCCAATATTTCCAATCAGGAACATATCGGAGCCCCTTTAGGCACCACTACACGGTATCTCAGCATGACATGGGGTCCTACCACTAGACTACCTATGGTGTGTGAACAAGGTCTGAACAGGTATTAAGTAGCCTACAGCCCCATCCCACTCACCTGCACTGTAGGACCAACAATGCAATGGGGAACACATGAGGACGCAAGCTACACCTACAACAGACCATGTGACACCGGCTTCCAGGTGCAACAGAATGTTTACAAGCCATATGCAATGGCACATTCAATACATATAAAACAAGAATCACAAAAATAAACGTGGCCTAAATAGGTGGGACTGCTCCAGACCCCAAACACTGTGGCGTGTTTCTAACTGGGGGGGCAGTTCCTCCGCATGTGGTTCGCAGCGAACGGCTATCCCCAGCAAAAATTGCATACAATGGAGGATGCCGGCGCGAACCACAAGCACCACACAAACATCCTACACAAAATAAAACATGTGCGGATGAAAATATACAAACACATAACTCACAGAAAAAGATGCACCACATGGATAAGCAACTGACAACACTGGCTAATCCTCACTCTGGTGTTAAAGCTGAGAGATTCGCCAATATTTCCAATCAGGAACATATCGAGCCCCTTTAGGCACCACTACACGGTATCTCAGCATGACATGGGGTCCTACCACTAGACTACCTATGGTGTGTGAACAAGGTCTGAACAGGTATTAAGTAGCCTACAGCCCCATCCCACTCACCTGCACTGTAGGACCAACAATGCAATGGGGAACACATGAGGACGCAAGCTACACCTACAACAGACCATGTGACACCGGCTTCCAGGTGCAACAGAATGTTTACAAGCCATATGCAATGGCACATTCAATACATATAAAACAAGAATCACAAAAATAAACGTGGCCTAAATGGGTGGGACTGCTCCAGACCCCAAACACTGTGGCATGTTTCTAACTGGGGGGGCAGTTCCTCCGCATGTGGTTCGCAGCGAACGGCTATCCCCAGCAAAAATTGCATACAATGGAGGATGCCGGCGCGAACCACAAGCACCACACAAACATTTGTGATTCTTGTTTTATATGTATTGAATGTGCCATTGCATATGGCTTGTAAACATTCTGTTGCACCTGGAAGCCGGTGTCACATGGTCTGTTGTAGGTGTAGCTTGCGTCCTCATGTGTTCCCCATTGCATTGTTGGTCCTACAGTGCAGGTGAGTGGGATGGGGCTGTAGGCTACTTAATACCTGTTCAGACCTTGTTCACACACCATAGGTAGTCTAGTGGTAGGACCCCATGTCATGCTGAGATACCGTGTAGTGGTGCCTAAAGGGGCTCCGATATGTTCCTGATTGGAAATATTGGCGAATCTCTCAGCTTTTAACACCAGAGTGAGGGATTAGCCAGTGTTGTCAGTTGCTTATCCATGTGGTGCATCTTTTTTCTGTGAGTTATGTGTTTGTATATTTTCATCCGCACATGTTTTATTTTGTGTAGGATGTTTGTGTGGTGCTTGTGGTTCACGCCGGCATCCTCCATTGTATGCAATTTTTGCTGGGGATAGCCGTTCGCTGCGAACCACATGCGGAGGAACTGCCCCCCCAGTTAGAAACACGCCACAGTGTTTGGGGTCTGGAGCAGTCCCACCCACTTATTTTTGTGATTCCAGTTTTCTGTATAAAATAATACAGACAGCGCCCAACAACCTAAGGCTACATTTATATGACAGTGAAAAATGGGCATGGCATTTGTTATTAACCCCTTAAGGACCCGCGCCGTACATGTACGGCGGAGATATCCGTGATTTAACGACCAGCACCATACATGCACGGCACAGGGTCCGCGGGGCTCTGGGTAAGGATCAGAGGGGAATCGTGGCAACGTGTCTGCTCTTACCGGCAGGCAGCCATGAAAAGTAAGGGCAGCATGGTGCTGAACCACCCTCCTGCAAAAAAAAAAACAAGAAAGAAAAACGGCTGGAATAGCTGCATAGATTTTTTTTTTTCATCTGCAGCTGTACCAGATCCCTAAAGCACCCTCCATCCCTGTCCCTGTTCCTTGTTTTTTTTAGGTTTTTGCACGAATGCACCATCTGCATGCGTGCATTTTGCAACCACTGAGTACCGATCAGTAGTTTTTCTCTACTCCTTCTCTCTATATTTCAAATTTATTACAAGCCCCTTCACGTGTGAAAACACTGCATACACACCCCACACTAAATAAAAGTTTATACGTTTCACAGATCACACCCCAATAAATGAAAATGGCCCATCCATACCAATGAGTGTACTCAGCTGAAGAGGCATACGCCATGCTTGCCTCTGATACTAAGTCGGCCAGTGAAGGAGAAGAGGATGCCACTTTCCTCTGCTCCTCTACTCCCTCATCATCATCATCCGCTGATGAGGGGCCCTCTAGAAGGGTAGCAGAGGAGGTAGCCCCCCAGAATGACACCATATGGACCCCGCCTCCTGACGAATATCAGACCCAAATTCCTGAGTTTGTGGGAAACTCAGGAATTTAGATAGATTGTGCGTGCTTCACTTAGCTAGATTTCTTCAAAATCTTTTTCTCTGAAGATTTTGTATATTTAATGAAGGCCCAAACCCATTTATACGCACAACAATTTATTTCCCAGAACCCCATGTTTCTATACGCTAGACCCCTAGGTTGGACCCCAGTAGATGTAGCACAGATGAAGAAGTTTTGGGGACTTGTGCAGCATATGGGCGTAGTAAAAAAAAAAAAAAAAACGTTAGGCAATATTGGAGTTCGGACATTTTCTAGCAGATTCCAATTTACAGCCAGACTAAGACCCGGAAGCGATTTGAGTCAATTAGGAAATTCCTACACTACAATGACAATGCACAGTGCCCACCCCAAAACAACCCAACATTGGACCATCTGTTCAAAGTTAGCCCTGTCATTGGCCACTTCAACTCCAAGTTTACTGAGGTGTACAACCCAAAGAAAAATGTATGTGTAGATGAGTCCCTATGACTGTTCAAAGGGAGGATAAGATTCTGCCAGTACCTGCCTAGCAAACGGGCAAGGTATGGCATAACAATATACAAACTGCGAGAGTTGCTCCATGCACAACCACAAATTCCGCAGTTATGAAGGGAAATATTCCAGGATAGAATCCCCAGAAGGCCCCCCTGTCCTAGGAGTTAGTGGGAAGATTGTGTGGGAATTACTGCACCCACTGCTGGATAAGGGTTACCACCTCTATGTGGATAACTATTATACCAGCATACCCCTATTCAGGTCCCTAACTGCCAAAGGTACTATGGCTTGTGGAATAGTGCGCAAAAAAAGGCCTCCCTAGATCCCTGGTAGTGCAACCACTGAGAATGGGTGAAAGTAGGGCTCTCCAGGATGAGAACATGCTGGTGGTTAAGTACAAGGACAAGAGGGACGTCCTTGTACTGACCACCATTCACACTAATACCAGCTCCCCTTTTCCTGTACGAGGTACCACAACCACTACCCCCAAACCAGTTTGTATTCTGGATTACAACAGGCCCATGGGAGGAGTGAATCTTGTGGATCTAGCTCATGAACCCTACAGTGCCACCCTGGCAAAGCTGGCCATACACATTGTACAGATGGCAATGTGCAATGCGTATGTGCTATTTCATTCTACAGGCCACAGAGGAACTTTCCTTCAGTCCCAAGAAGTGGCAATCAAGGTCCTAATTTTTCAAAGCCAGGCTGGGGAGGGTCCCAGTACTTCCTGGAGTTATGGTGCCCGTGTTGTACCAGGGCAACCTTTTACAGGTCAAGTCCCCCATACAGCAAGGAGGGGAAGGACCCAAAAAAGATGCAGGGTGTGTTCCAGAAGGAAGATAAGAAAAGACACAATTTACCACTGCAAAACCTGCCGTGAAAAATCTGGCTTGTGCATGCAGGAGTGCTTCAGAATTTACCACCATAGAGTATTAATTTAATTTCGTCCATGATGTACCCTGTAGTTTTAGTACCTTATATCTCATATTTATTTCTGTGAAACACCTGTTAGGTCAAAAGTGCCCTTTCCACTCCTTAAAATGTTCGTACAGGGGTGTTCTTTACAAAATGGGGTCACTTCTTGGGGTCTTTCATTTTCAAGGACCTCAGGAAATTTATTTAATGTGACATGGCACCTAAAATACATGTCTGTTTATTCAGGCCTGCAAAAAAACTGATTTTGCACTTTGCCTCTAGAGACCTGCTGTGTGCCAATTTAAAATTTTTACAAATGTGTGCTTTGAAATCCTTTCTCTAGTATTTCTGCCTTCTGTGAGACACCTATTTGCTGAAAAGTACCTTCAAATGTGTGGGACATAGATTCATGACCGCCTGGTCCCGTTATAGAATACACCAAAAAATGGCCATTTGGGTATTAATAACAATTAATCTTTATTAGTAATTGATATAAACAGAGGTGGAGAAAACTACATCCTGGGTCGTGAACCACCCGTATGAGGAGCGTAGATTGCACAAATAATAGTAAAGGGTAGCAATGACCAAATATAAATTATAATCACATATACATAGCTTAGTAAGTAATAGCAGTACAGCATAAAGTGCAACGTGCTTCAATCACAATAAAAGTGACATAACAAACAAACAAAATAACCAATGTGCTGTACAAACAATCTGCTAATCCACTTATGTAAAGTAGCAAAGTGCTGACGCTCCACAGTCCCAATGTACGTTTTGCTCCTATTGCTTCATCAGGGGAACAACTATGTAGTTTTCTCCACCTCTTGTATTTTATGTCTGTTTTTATATTAATTACTAATAAAGATTAATTGTTATGATTACTCAAATGGCCATTTTTTGGTGTATACTAATTGCTGAAAAGTACCCTTTTCACCACTTAAAATGATCTTAAGGGGGTACTATTTCTGAAATTGGGTCATTTTTTGGGGGGTTTTCATTTTTGGGGACCTCAGGAATTTTTTTAATGCACCATGGCACCTAAAATCCATGTCTGCCAATTCAGACCTATCAGCAAAATTCATATTTTGCCATTTGCCTGCTGTGTGCCCATACAGCATGCTACAAGCACATATTGGGTGTTTCCTGAATAGGCAGAAAATGGGGAACACAACCTGGTGCGCAGTCTCTCCTTTAACCCCCTGTGAAAAAAATTGGGGTCTGCTAGTAATTTTTTTCCCACAAATATGTGCTTTGAAATGCTTTCTAAGTATTTCTGTCTTCTGTGAGACACCTGTTTGCTGAAATCTACACTTTCTACCACTTAAAATGTTCATACAGGGGTGCTCTTTCTAAAATGAGGTCACTAGTTGGGGTTTTTCATTTCTGGGGACCTCAGAAATTTATTTAATGAGGCATGGCACCTAAAATCCATGTCTGCCAATTCGGGTCAGCACAATTCATATTTAGCTGTTTGACTCTAGAGCCCTGCCATGCGCCCAAACATCATTTTTTTAGCACATATGGGGTGTTGGCCTATTCGGGGGGAAATGGGGAACACAATGTGGGGTACATTTTGTCCTTTTACCGCTTGTGAAAGTGAAAAATGTGGGTGTAAAGCAACTTTTTCTGGAAAAAATTTTTTTTTTCATTTTCATAGCCAAGCGTTTCCTAATTATGTGAAACGCCCAATGGGTCAAAATTCTCACTGCACACCTTGAAATATTCCTTGAGGGGTGTAGTTTCCTGAATGGGGTCACTTTTTAGGGGTTTCCACTGTAGGGCACCTCTGGGTGCCTTCATATGTGACATAGTTCCTAATAACCATTCCAGATAAATCTGCTCTCCTAACACCATATGGTGCTCCTTCCACTTTGAGCCCTGCTGTGCACCCATACATCAGTTTTTGAGCACATATGGGGTGTTGGCGTATTCAGGGAGAAATGGGGAACAAAATGTGGGGTGCATTTTGTCCTGTTACGCCTTTTGAAAGTGAAAAATGTTGGTGTAAAGCAAATTTTTCTGGAAAAAAAATATTTTTCATTTTCATAGCCAAGCGTTTCCTAGTTTTGTGAAACGTCTGATGAGTCAAAGTGCTCACTAAATACTATGAAATATTCCTTAAGGGTGGTATTTTCTGGAATAGGGTCACTTTTTGGGGGTTTCCACTGTAAGTTCACCTCAGGGTGTCTTCATATGTGACAGAGCCCCAATTACAATTCCAGCTAAATCCGCTCTCCAAAAGCCATATGGTGCTCCCTCCACTCTGAAGCATGCTGTGCGCCCATACATCAGTTTTTGAGCACACATGGGTTGTTTCTGTAAACTCCTGATTCATGATAATAGATTTTGAGTTTTGTTTGGCTGAAGTGTTGCAGAAAAAAATCTATAAAAATTTTAAATCTGCTAAAAAAGTTACATTTTGAAATTTCATTCCCATTTTCATCTAATTCTCATGGGGCATCTAAAGGGTTAACAAAGCTTATAAAATCAGTTTTGAATACCTTGAGGGGTGTAGTTTAAAAAAATGAGTGATTTATGGGTCGTTCCTAATATGTAAGCCCCAGAAAGTGACTTCAAATCTGAACTGGTCCTGAAAAAATTGGGGTTTGGAAATGTTCTTAAAAATTTTAATATTTGTTTCAAAACTTCTAAGTCTTCTAACGTCCCAAAAAATAAAATGTCATTTTCAAATGATGCAAACATGAAGTAGATATATGGGGAATGTAAAGTAATAACTATTTTGGAGGTATTACTATCTATTATAAAAGTAGATAAATAGAAATTTGGAAATTTGCAAATGTTTCCAAGTTTTGGGTAAATTTTGTATTTTTTTTTTTAAATAAAAATAATGTAAATTATTTTTTTTACTCAAATTTACTACTGTCATGAAGTATAATATGTGACCAGAAAACAATCTCAGAATGGCCTGGATAAGTAAAAGCATTTAAAAGTTATTACCACATAAAGTGACACATGTCAGATTTGCTAAAAATGGCTTGGTCCTTATGGTGAAAAATGGCTGGGTCCTTTGTTATATATTTAATATACATAGCATAATTGTAAAATTCACATTGTTATAGTCAACAACCCACGGAAAAAATTTCCTATTTCCATTTTTGCATTTTGAATTTTTTCTCCCCTCGTTCCAATAGCCATAACTTTTTTTACTTTTCCGTTCAAATAGTTATATGAAGGCTTATTTTTTGCTCTACAAGATGCATTTTTTAATGCCACCATTTAATTTAATTTCCCATGTCTTTTATTAGAAAACAGAAAAAAAAATCTTTGTGTGGCAAAAGAAAACAGAATTCTGGCAAGGTTTTTAGGTTTTTGACATCCAAGAATTCACAATGTTTTACTACTTAAAAAAAAAAATGAAAACCTTTGGAACAAAAAAAACACAAAATTTTCTTTGCATCACCATATTCTGACAACCATAACTTTTTTATATTTCTAAGTAAAAATTGAGAGACTGGCACACCACTTGTTGAACGGTGCTCTGTGTCTGGGACAAGCCCAAGAATACAAATGTGCAAAAAACACGGCACTCGTATAGTAAAGATATGCTGAAAAATCACATTTATTGAATAGCCACCATCATGAATATTTCATACAAAGAGGGCCAACGTTTCGGTCACAAAGGACCTTAATCAGGGCCTGTTCAGGACGAGTAGTGCAGGAGTCGGTGGGCACCGGCTCCTGCACTACTCGTCCTGAACAGGCCCTGATGAAGGTCCTTTGTGACCGAAACGTTGGCCCTCTTTGTATGAAATATTCATGATGGTGGCTATTCAATAAATGTGATTTTTCAGCATATCTTTACTATACGAGTGCCGTGTTTTTTGCACTTTTTTATATTTCTGACTACAGAGCTGTATAAGGGCTTGTTTTTAGCGAATTTATTTTTTTGTTTTTATTGTTACCATTTCTGTAGTATGTAAGACTTTTTGATCACTGTTATTCAATTTTTTGGGGGGACAAGATGACAAAAAATGGCAAATCACTGAATTTTTTTAATATCTTTTCATAGTTCAGACATTTTAAGATGCGACGATGCCCAATATGTTTGTTTTTTATTGTTTATATATTTTTATATGTAAAATTGTGAAAGGGGGTGATTACAACTCTTAATATATTGGTGTTTTTTTTTGTGTTTTTTTACTTTTTTAAAAATAACAATTAGCCCCCTTAGGGGCCTAGTACATGGGATCTTTTGATCCACTCTCCTATTCACCCTAATGAAGATCTATTAGGGCAAATATAATTTTTGCAATCTCCATTCTGAGCTATGCCTCATGCATAGCTCAGTATGGAGAAAGTCATAACAAGCCTGGATCGCTTCAGCATCATCCAGACTGCCATGGCAACCAATCAAAGCCCAACAATTTCACTGCTGGGCCTCCGATCGGAAGGAAGAGGAAGCCGCATCCATCTGCCTTTACTCAAAGGTGCCATGAACAACGTTGATCGCATCACCTGAGGGGTTTAATCACAGGGGTGGCACAATTTCCACTTCCTGTGATTGTGGGTGGGTGCTGGCTATATTATACAGGCCCGCTCAATGCACATTCAGACACATAACATCTTATATATACAGCACTATGGGTTAGGGGGTTAAAGTGGTTGTCTGCGATTCATCAAAATCTTGGAAAACCTCTATAATATTTTAAACTCATATACTCACCCCTTTCTCCTGCAAGATTCTGTGTGGCACTCCTCCAGAATGCTGTTTGTTTTCAAAAATCAACAGTAGTATTAATAAGCCTAGATACAATAGATGACTACTACAGCAAACCACTGACCAGTGTCACAACAGTTTACAGCTAAAGACAGTGATTGGCTGCAGCAGTCATGTGCTTTATCCAGGCACATCACTGCTGCTTTTTGAAAAATAATCACCTGTAGGAGTACTGGAAGAGTACCAGTGAGAATGGCATTGGAGTAAAAGTTGAGTATATGATTTATATTAAAACATTAATTTGTAAGACATGTAACAGAATATAACAGAATTTTAGGATGGAATGCAAAAACAGTTTTTTTTTTTTTTTTCATTATGCATATCCGAAAAAATAAATAAACAGTTATATGTGCCAATAGTAATATATTAGGACGGAGTAAAACGGAAGGCCTCTTAAAGGCTTCAGTTTTTTAATCCATCCTAAAATTCTGTTATATTCCATAATAACTCTATTATAAGAGAACACTATAGTGAGAACCCGCCTTTAGTTGTTCATTTTATTGCATGAGAAAATGTTGAAAAAAATAAAATAAAAACATGGATAGAATTGCTAGATTTTTATTACATCTCTCCCACCCCAAAAAATAAAAAAATAACCAAAAAGTTAGATTTACCCCTTTCTCATTTTCACCTTCTTGACGGACGATTTTAAGTGGTCATAACTTTGGAATGCTTTTACAATTCTCAGGCTTGTTTTCTAATGGCACATTTTACTTCATTTTAACGGTAAATTAGAGTCAATATGTTTTAACTTCATTTTTTAAAAATCCTAAATTTGTTGAAAAATTGGAAAATTGTATATTTTCTATATTTGAATTTTTAGCTAGTCATATAAAATATCATTTATCATTTGTCTACTTTATGTTGCCATGATTTATTAAAACGTTGTTGACTCTTTAGGTGTCCCACAGAAATTGAACTAAAATTTCATTTTCTGTGCCTCTTTAGGTATTCCACAGAAATTAAACAAAAATTTCATTTTCTGTGCATTTTCAGTTTTTATCCCTTACTACTATAACACAGTAAGGGTTAACAAAAAAACAAAACAATATTTATTACCCTGATTCTGTAGCTTACAGAAACATCCCATATGTGGTTATAAACTACAGCATGGGCACATTTATTAAGACAAACATTTTAGACTTAATAAATAAATAAAGCCTGGAGCGGGTTCCGCCGAAGTTATGAAAAGGCGCCGGCCTATACATAACTTTGGCAGATCCTCTGCCAGTTTTAAAAGTAAGATATCGTCTTAGATGTCTTACATTTAGACCTTTTTCTACGCCTAAAACAGGCGTATAAAATAGTAAAAGAGATGAGTCTGATGCCCCATCCCCTTCTCTGCCCAAGCCACACCCACAATTTTAGACATGGCATGAATGGGGAAAAGTTGTGAATGTAGGCGTATTTTTGCTTAAAAAATGACACCCATGGTTTTAGAAAGACCCTACATATGGCCTTAATCTTTTGCCTGCACATACAACAGGGCTCAGAAGTATAAGAGCATTATGCATATTTTAAGGTCCAATGTGGTGATTACACCACTTGTGCTTAAAACTCTATAGGCTCTTGGGTGAACTAACAAATGGAATTCCTGAGAAGAAACCCAATTTTTGAAACTCTGCCCATCAAGATATTAATGTGTGGAATGGGAATTTTGACTCCATAGGTATTCTGCAGAAATGACTCTACAATGGACCATGCAAAATGAAAATTGCAATTTTTTCATAGATATGGAACTTCAGTGCCCAATATGCTGTGCACAGGTTGTGCCATTTGAGACTCACACTACACTTCCTGAATTCAGAAGTGGGTTCTGTTGGGTAAGGAAATTTTATAAAAGTGGATGTAAGCTGCTTTATGGGCACATAGCAGGGCTCAGAAGGAAAGGAGTGCTGTTTGACTTTTGGATTGTAGATTTTGATGGAATGGTTTTCAGGCGCAGAAATCCTGAGGTGCCTATAAAGTTAAAACCACTAATAAGTGACCCTTTTTTATAAAGTACACCCCTCAAATTATTTATCAAGAGATGGGGTGAACATTTTGACATCAAAGGTAATTTACAGAAAGTAATAAGCAGGGGGCTTTGCAAAATGAAAATTGAAACTTTTTCATAGATATGGCATTTCAGTCCCCAAACTGTTTTGCCTAGCATTTACAATCTGAGACATACCACACCCCTTTAATTGTTAAGTCAGTTTTACTGGGTACTGAAATGCCATACAGTTGGACATAAACTACTGTTTCATTATGCTGCAGGGTTTAGCTCCAATTTTATAGATTGTTTTAATGGTGCCATGTTCCTTCAAACAGCCTCTGAGATACTAGTACAGCCACTTTCTGACAACCATCCTTTTTTTTTTTTACAAAGCTGTGTGGGGGCTTATTTTCTTGTAGGATGAGTTGCCATAACCAATGTTACTATTGTGGGGGTATGGTAAACAGAAAATGGCTGTTATGGCATTTTTTTTTTCAACATGCACCTGATATAGATCATGTGACATTTTTACACAGCTGGTATGTTACCTGACAGTACCCAATATATCTATTTTTTTTTTTTTTTTTACAATTGTAAATGGCTTCACACTTGAAACTTTTATTTTTTTATAAAAACACTTTATGTGCTTTTTTACTCTGCATTGAGACCCAGCCTGGTGGACCCAGAGGCTTTTGCAAGGTTTTTGGGTGTCATGGCAACCATCGGCACTAAGTGATTGCATTATAGGGGGCCAATAGAGTTAGAGAGGGAGCTGCCATATATACTAAAGGGGTAGGCAACTTTCCTATTAGTTGCTAGGGATGTTGTTAAGCTCAGACAAAGACATTGCAGCTTTCTTATTGGCCCACAAGCAAGAAGCAGGGAGGGATCATGGGTTCAGAATATTTGAAAATCACATATATATATATATATATATATATATATATCACTATATTCTAAATATTCGTGAATTCTCGAAGTGGCGATATTCACAATTAAAATTCGTGATTCGAATATTTGCGCCCATTGATACCAGAATGCAAGAAGTCTCTTATGTTGGGAACGGGTTAAAAATATGAACCGAGTCAAACAACCCTCATCCAGCTGCAGTGACAGAAAAATTAAAAATGTGACAATAAAGGGTAATGCTAAGTAAGATGTAGTCTCGGCAAAATTATTACACCACCTAACCCCCCCAAATGTAGACATTCCTTATGGCTAGATTTACAACAAAAGAGGAAAAATCAATGCGGCTGAGTATTTTATTTAGGATGTCATATTAAGATATTCTGCTATAGACCTTTCCAATTTGACAGACAATTTTTTTGGTTAACAGAATTTGCATGGTTAATGTAACGTTCATAACGAGCAATGGAATGGAACTCAATTTATAGAACAATACTTGAGAAATCCATTGTAATACTTCACGCAGGGTTTTTGCAATAGCATTGTCATGCAACGTTGTGTATTTGTCTATCTGTAAGTAATTGCAATGCACTTTCCAATTTTGGATTATTGTTCACTATCCTAAAAAAGAAAATTGAATGCACATTTTAAGCCTTGTCAGAGACTATTTTAACTTAGTCTTGTGGAATATATTGCACGCCACCTCTTATTGAAACTTTCTTCTAAGGTTACTTTATTGACACTTTTGCTGAAATCACAGATTCCTATAGAAGCAATTTTAGACAGCAAAAGAAGAGTATAATTATATTCTAATAAAAGAAATAGAATTTTTGCAATCCATTTTTTTTACTGCTTCTCTTCTAGCAAATATTTGCACAGTTGGATTTTTATCTTTTTAGCTGACTTAAGTAAAGATAAATAAAGACAATCCCAAATAGTTAGTGGACTAAGCCAATGCCATGCAAGTCACAAATGCCATAGCACTCTGGTTGTCTTGGCTTATGACCTGAGAGAAAGCGACAACAACTTGAAACAGAGGTATTTTTGAAAATAGGTTGTCACAAATATGCCAATAGAGCCTAAAGTACTGGCCTGTGGATATGTATTTGCTCCTCATGGATGTTATATGTGATGGATATGGCACTTTTTGTACCTTTTAAATATCACTTATTTACATGCCCATTGGTGATAATTATTAGATTGGTTCTGATCCTAGCCATAGGACCCCCACTGATCACCAGAATGGGGGCCCTGTCCCATATGGAGGCCCCCTGAAATTGACAGAGTGGTTGGTTGAAAATTTGCTCCATTCAATTCTATGGGAGTGCCGGACATAGCCGAACATTGTATTCATAGAAATTAATGGAGAGGTGGAAAGCATTTCCGACATGCTTCGTCCTTTTCAGGGGGATGAGGCTCCCATTTTGGTGATCTATGGTATGACCCCCACCAATCTAATAATTATCCCCTATGGGCATGTACAAGAGTGATATTTGATATTTGGTACATTTTCAAGTAGTTAAATGATCTAATAGTTATCCTCTATTCTATGGATAGGAAATAACATTCTTTAACCAGGATACCCCTTTAAGAGAGCAACCACCAAATATTTTATCAGTAAATGATGTAACTTTATTATTTTTCTTTTCAATACTTTTTATTAAGTTTTCAAGGTATAAACAACATACATCTATGCACAAGATATATAAATCATAAGAAACATGCACTGATAGTGTACAATTATAGTTGACAGTTCACATAAGGAACAAGACAAATGAAGCGATAAAAGCGGAAAATTACACAATACCGCTAATAGTTAGGTCAAAATGCAGCATATCAATTCTACATGTGCACTAATATCAGACAAGGGACATGAAAAAAAAAAAAAAACATGAGGTGAACCTAAAATAATGAACGTAAAACGAAAACGAAATCTCAGGATATCACATAGTGAGAGCTTGGGATAATGATGCATGAGGAGACAAAAATTCCGCTTTTAGCCATTTATTCCAGAGCTGAACAAAACTCTCAACTTTATGGCTAGAATAGGCCATTATTTTTTCATATTGGCAATTAGAATGAACTCTAGATATAACCTCTTCTTTAGTCGGAATGTCTGCTGACTTCCAGTGACTTGCTATGGCAATCTTCGTGCAGACAAAGAGGTGAGCTATGGGAACTCTGCATAAAGGTGAGATTTCTGACATATCCATCAGGAGTAAAGCTTTGCGAAACAACACTCGGATGTGGGAGTTACTTAGCCTGGAAGCTATAGCGAAGATGTCTGACCATAAGCTAGTAATCAGCGGACAGGCCCAAAGTATATGATAGAGAGTACCTCTATTACCACACCCTCTCCAACATAAATCAGAGACGTCTGGAAAGATTCTGTGCAATCTGACCGGTGTGTAATACCATCGTAAACACGTTTTAATAACTGCCTCAAACATGGTAACACTCCGAAATGTGCCCGATATGAATTTAAATGCTGACGTCCAGTCTGAATCCGATAACACTGATTGGGTCTCCCTTTCCCATTCCTTCATTGGCACAGTCTTAGTGAATTTATCTTTATCTCCCAGAGCTTTATACCAAAGACGGGTACCACTGTGAGAAATGGCATTGGAAGTAGACCATATGTCAAGACAAGCTTTTTGCATTTGTACTTGACAAAGAGGGTCCTTTTGTAACACGTGTCTGATCTGAAGGAATTTGTAAAACTCATTGTTCAAAAGACCAAACTCAGCTTGTAAAGCACTAAAAGGTTTAAACCCATGATCGTCAAATAGTTGAGAAATAGTTTGAATACCCTGGGATAACCAAGAACTGAACTCTGTGTTTGGGAGGGAGAGAGCCAACAGCTGTAAGGGTGCAAAATCCCTAGCTGAAATAGTATGAGTAATACTGTGAGCATGAAAAACCTTCCAGTGGTGAATTGAAGCGTCTAACACCATAGGCAAAGACTGGACTTTGGAAGGGGTAGCGCTGACGCTAAATAGAAGCAGAGCTTTGAGGTTTTTTGAGGGAGCTAATTCTGATTCTATCCTAACCCAAGGTTTGGTATAATCTGTCTTCCACCAACTCCTAAGGGTCTGTATTTGAGTCGCTAATTGGTAGTCTCGGAGATTCGGTAGACTGAGCCCTCCTAACAGCTTGGTCTTAGTGAGTGTGCCCGCAGCGAGTCTAGATTTGTGGCCTGCCCATATAAACTTATTGACCATACCCTGCGCTACTCTAAAAAGGAACTGGGAATTTTGATGGGTAACATCCTAAAGAGGAATAGTAACTTTGGCAAGGTGAGCATTTGGAAGGCTGCAATGCGGCCCACCCATGAGATCTCATATTGATTTTGTTTGTTTAGACCTAATAGTATCTAAAATAGGGAAAAATTATGTTTGTATATATCTGAATTGGCTGTCGTTATCGCTACTCCCAGATATTGAATAAGGTCCTGTTTCCAGTCAAAAGAAAAATTTTCTTTTAAGCCAGTCAACAGAGAGGGAGACATATTAAAGAGCAAGGCCTGAGATTTAATCTCATTAACCTTGTAGAAGGAGAGGTTACCAAACAATTTAATAGTGGATAACGCCGCATTCAGGGATGTTGTGGGAGAGGACAGAGTCAACAGAATATCGTCTGCATATAGCGACAAACAATGTTCCTCTGTCCCGATTTTAATTCCGGTTACCTGTGGGTGGAGTCTTAGAGCCTGGGCCAGAGGCTCAATAGCTAGAATAAAAATTAAAGGGGAGAGGGGACAGCCCTGGCGAGTACCGTTTGACAGGAAAAAAAAACGGGAAGATAAAGCGCCGTTAGTAAACACCCTGGCAGTGGGGTTGGAGTACAAAGCTTTAATTGCAGTAACGAATTGAGTACCGAGGCCCATAGCTTCGAGGGCCGAGAAGGCGAATGACCATCGAACGCGGTCAAACGCCTTCTCGGCGTCCAAGGTCACGAAAATCGCCTCTAGACCACGGCGGTTGATATAGTCCACCAGGTTTAAGGTTCGTCGAGTATTATCAGATATTTGCCTTCCCTTAACAAAACCAGACTGGTCATCTTTAATTAAAAAAGGTAACATAGTTGCTAGCCTAGACGCTAACACTTTGGCATATAATTTTATGTCGGTATTAATGAGGGAAATAGGCCTGAAATTTTGGGGCCTGTCAGGGACCTTACCTGGTTTTGGGAGAGTAATTACTACCGCCTCAAGCATTTCTGATGGGAACTCACCGTCCGAGAAGGCCTGATTGAAAACGCGTACCAGATGAGGAGCCAGTTGGTCAGAGAAGGTCTTATAATATATGTTAGATAGCCCATCTGGGCCTGGCAACTTATTCAGAGGAAGGGCCGACATAAGTGTAATTATTTCATCTTGAGTAATCGGTCTAACTAGTATCTCTTTTTGTTGTGGGGACAGAGATGGAAGATTAAGAGAGTGTAAAAAGCTATCTATTTCTTCATTTGAGGCCATATAAGTGTCAGGTGAATCCTTGAGGTTGTACAGTTGGGAATAATAAGAAACAAATTGTTCCACCATATTTCTCGGATCATAGATCTTCTCGCCAGTTTCCGGATTATACATATAAGGTATTCTAGACTTGGCTGCTCTATGCTTCAGACGGTTCGCAAGCAATTTGCCTGCTTTGTTGTCTTGGGCATAATATTTGGCCCTGATCTGCCTCAGCTGTTTTTCGTACCGAAAAAGAAGAAGTTCTCTCAGTTGAGTCCTGAGAGAGCGAATCTGATTCGTTCTAGATTGGGAAAAGGAGTTCTTGTTAAGAGACTCCAGTGAAGATAGCTGGGCTAGCACCTCTTTAAGTTTTTGCTCCCTGCGTTTTTTAGCTTGGTGTCCCAATTTTATCATCAAACCCCTTATAAATGCCTTGTGGGCATTCCACAGTATACTTGGGCTAGATACTGATCCACAATTCAAAGAGAAATACTCAGATAGGGCCTGGAGTAGTTCACTCCTGTGGTCAGGGTTAGACAATAGGTAAGGGCTGCATCGCCATAGGGAATCTCTGACATTGAACTCTTCCTGAACAGAGAACGAAATAGCCGCATGGTCAGACCATTTAATAACATCTATCTTCGTTTGAAGCGCCAACTGCAACAAGGATCTGCTTATAAGGAATAGATCTATACGTGAATAGCTATTATGCACTGAGGAAAAGAAGGAGAAATCTCTCTCCATTGCGTGTTGTAACCGCCAAATGTCGTACAGATACTCGATTCTAAGCAGAGGGTTGAGGGTTGGATACGACCGTCTGTTACTGGCTGTAGAGTCGAGATCTGTGTCTGGGACAATATTAAAGTCTCCACAGGCTACAAAATGACCTGACCGAATTTTAGCAACTTTGGTCAGAACCCTGTTCAGGAAGCTTAGTTGGTGTCTATTGGGAGCATAAACTGCAAGCATGGTATACGAAACATTATTAATCAAGCAGGCCACTGCTATATACCTCCCATACTTGTCAATCAGTGAGGAACAAATTTGTACTGACACTGAGTTACGGAAAGCTAACATGACGCCTCTTTGCTTTTTCACATAGTGAGACTGTAGGATTAAAGGGTACGAGCCATGTTTAATTCTGTGTGCGTCTGAGTCAGTAATGTGTGTTTCAGAAACACAGAGAATGTCCGCCTTAAGTACCATGCTGATAGATTATGTGATATAGAAGTAAGCTATTGTCATGTAGAAGCAAGCTGATTCCTGAGATCAAACATAAATTGAGAACGAAGAACATGTTCAATACAATTCAAAACAATAACTTATTAGGTAACAGAAAAACACAAACGTACGGGACCACTTGTGCCCCAGATGGAAAGGGCAACCAGGGTCTTACTGTTACATGGGGAAAAAGTCTCGGTTGTAACCGGGTAGAACCATCAAAAGACTGGCACAAATGTAATTGCTAGAGTCAGTGCTTGGTTCCCCTGCGAGCTTCTACAGTGCGCCATTCAGGCTGTAAGCGAGTCTGAGAAGATGCAGAAGCAGTATCCGGAAATGACACCGAAATGTCCCAAGATGTTAAGAGACGGCGGCCTTCCTCTGCAGAAGAAATCACATGCTGTTGGCCATCCCTGGTTAAGATGAGACGCACCGGAAAACCCCATTTATAAGAGATGTCGTGCTCTCTCAGGGCAGCAGTGATAGGACCCAATGCCCGGTGGAGCCGAAGTGTCGCCGCAGATAGGTCTGCAAAGAGCTTCACCGATTGGTATGGCGACGGCAATTCAGGTAAGTTGCGGGCAGCTTGAAGGACTGCTTCTTTTGTCTTGTAGAAGTGAATCCTGGCTAGGGTGTCCCTCGGGGTGGTAGAAGGCAGATGTTTTGGCCTTGGGACTCGGTGGGCCCTATCAATGATCAGATCCTGTGTAGGGCAGGCAGGTAACAGCAGTTGCATTAACCCTTTGAGATATTCATACAGCTCTGCAGGGCCAATATCTTCTGGGATCCCTCTGAATTTTATATTGTTTCGCCTAGATCTGTCTTCCAGGTCATTGACTTTGGCTTGGAGATGTTCTACTTCAGCGGATAAAGACTCATGCGAGTCTATGAGGCTGTTATGAGATGAGGCAAAGTCACTCATTTTTTGCTCCACATGTAAGACCCTGACATCTAGGTCCGAGATGGATGTTCGGAGCGGGGCTATGAGGGAAGACACATCATGGCGCAGGGACTCCCCCAGTGCGATCATCATGTCACGGAGCAAGGTCCCAGAGGCAGGTTGGTCTGAGGTTGGAAAGCTATGCATTAACTGTGTTACGGTGCCAGTTAGGGGTGCTGACTCGCTTACCGCTTCAGGCGACAGCTGCCCTGTAGTCGCTTCCCTTCGCGCTCTTTTCTCCTTAGCAGGGGAAGAAGTAGCAGAAGATGGCGTCCGCACTGCCACATGTTCCGAGATAGGGGAGCTGCGCGCCGAACCTGCTCCACTCGAGTTGCTGTTGGATGTCGTCGGGCTGTGAGGCAAAGAGACCGACGACCGCTGTGGCAGTTGATGATCACGGCAGCCTGGAGATGCGGTCTTCTCCGCAGGAGTCTTGGGAGACACGCGTTGCAGCTCTGTCTGGGCCTCCATGGCTGCCGCCTCCGCTCCACCTTGCAGAAAGAAGCTAAGTTTACCCTGTTTAGGGAGAATCTTCTTGCCTCTCGGCATGCTCACAGGTGAAGGGCAAGCGATAGCGTTCAGATTGACCAGTAATAGTCGCCACTGTAGGGGAAGCAAGGCTGATATAAGTCGCTATGTGCCAGAGCTCAGAGTTAAGCAGCCATACTGCTCGGCAGCCAAACCACGCCCCCCGTAACTTTATTATTTTTATTAATTTAGATATAAATATGTTTATATGTACACATTATTAGATAAATTCTGTTCACTTTTTACCTAGCACCGTCTACTCTTCAGCAGTATTTTTGCATAATTTTTGGAACTCTGACAGACCCTCTATATAATGGGATAGGTCAGGATTTCAGGATTCAAAAGAAGGAATCAAAATAGATTTGTCATGGCTGTATTGATGCTACTGTGAACTGAGCCATCTATTTTTGCAGTTGTTTATTTAATCAATTGAAACAAATAACATGAAAAGAATTTACTCAAGATGTGCCCCGAGGAAACTAGGAAGTATATACTGTACCACATAAGAAATCTGTCTTATACGATATGCCAGTGTGTGCATTTGTAAAATCTTTCATAATGCGCTTCATCTGGGCATAACAATGTCATTCCATTTGGCTAAGTACAATGCGCTAGGAGTATGAACCATTTGCGGTGTCCATTCTGCTCTGTGAACATTTCTGGAAAGGCCTTATACAACTCATGCAGTCTACAATTCCTAATACTACATATGAAATAGATTGGAACAGACTTTTAATTTTCATAATTTTGCGTGATGCTTATATTAATTTAATCAAATTTGTGGAAACTTAAAACATGTCTAATTTGCCAAGCATTATGTTAATGATTCAGTGCAAAATGACTATTTAAAATGAAACTCTAATCAAATGAACATAATTTTGTAAAAGTGATCTACTAGGGTCCTTAATGGGGCAATCTGATTTTATTTTTTTTTAAAAAGGGTACTGCTAGTAAAATAATAAAAAATGTTATAATCACTGTCCCAAACCCTCTCCATTCCAGTACTCCTATCGTCTTCGGTGCTACAACTATGATTTTTTTTTTTTTAATAATAACATGCCTATATACCACAGCCAATCACTAGCATCAACAGTATATGGCAAGTGATTGGCTGCAACAGTTAAGTGCAATATATGGGTTCTCACCCCTGAAGACAGGAAAACAAAGGCCAGTGGAGACGACAAAGCAGCAACACTGGATTTTGGATGGTGAGTATAAATTTTTATTATTTTAATAATTTTTTTTTTTGTTAACTTAGCCAACTCCTTTATTTGTTTAAAATTAGTCCTTCAAATGCAAGTTTCTAAGTTAATTCTCCTTAACACCATATTATTGCTTGGTATTGGGCTATGCAGTTGAAGTTGCAATGCAACACTGCCTTCTCTGACATTTGCAGGTATTGGCTGAATCTTTAACTCACAGACTTCCTGCTCTGCCCACCGTCTGCTTAGAAATCTTACAGTATTAAAGGGACCCTTCTATCCAAAAGGAGCATTTAATATTCAGAGTAAGCTTTTCTTTTTTTCTTTTTGTCTGCTTTTCTTTTTCATTTTGGCTTTACTGTGCCATTGAAAATACAACACAAAATATTTCCTTTCTGTAGCAGTCAGCAAAAATAATAAAACCACTTTTATAGATACTGTAGGTAATGCATTGTCATTTTACTACTACTGTGATCGAAGCATGTTATCAGCAAATTAATCCTCATGATATTAGTAGAATTAATACGTATAGAACTGGTATGGCAGCTGTATTGTTCTCTTGATAAGCCTAGATAAAGATGCCAGCAGAAAAGCATTGAACAGATTAGTGTAATGTGCGGTGCTCGAAATTGATTTGCTATAAAGGATCTCTGTGGCCGAAGCAATAGAAAAACTGCCATGGTAAAAGTGAAAAAGAAAAAAGCTACGGAACCAAGATAGGAAATGGAATACACAGAATGACTTCAAAAACATATCCAGGAAATCATTCACCCATTTCATATACATATTTATGGAAGTGTCCCTTTAAGCTTATTACTATTAAGAGGGCCCCCCCCCCCCCATCCCCCAGTAATCATGTTTAACCTCTGGGAGTATTGCAGTAATCCACCCTTGGTAAAGTGATGTTCTTTTTCTAAACATTGCTTTCCCGAATTTTACAACTGTTCCATATATTTCTTATAGTATAACATTTATATCTGGATGTTAATAGTATGCATATAGAAAAATGTGTCCGCAGGGACCTGGAGTCAAACTTAATACCTTGTAACAGGGAAATGAATCTGTAATAAGATGAAAGATTTACACTATTAATATGTTCCAACTCACAGAATTGACAAATACTGTAAAGGATTCCCAAAGAGTTAATATTCAGAGGATTTGTCCTTCTGACTCTACCTTACATTAATGTGCAGTAATCTTCCTCGGTGTTCACAAACTCTTTCAACCTCACTGCTTCCTCATTTCTCAGTAAGTGCTTACAAATTCTTCAATGCCCTCATTGTCAATGTGCTGTCAGCACAGGAAATATCAAGACACTGAATCTCATTTTCTCTTTCTATTACAAGTACTAATTCTGTGTAGGAGAATTGGTTGATAAAGCCACAATGCCGCTACCTCTTTATTTGTCCTTCCTGGTTTGGAATCATTGACCCAGACGCCCCATTTAACATTGCTTTATCATTATTTATGACGTTAAGATTTTAGAACTATCCACCTTTCGTAACTTTCTGATCTGGCATTAGATATTGCTTAAAGGGATTTCTAGGATCAGAAAAATATAGTTGCTTTCTTCCATAACCAGTACTACACCTATCCTCAGGTTGTGTGTGCTATTGCAGCTCTGCCCCATTAACTCCATTGGAGCCCAGCTGCCATACCAGATATAATCTATGGACAGTTGATGGCCACGCCCTGCCATTCACCCTCATAAGCGTCAAGCTGCTAGGCCTCAAGTTTATAGTGCAGTAGAATGACACATGCGGTTGTGGAGTGAAAACATCATTGTGACTGTTTGCTCGGGACTCAGATGCCACAATGATATAATTGTGACCTCCTGCACTGGGACAAAGGCCTCTCAGGCTGCAGGTCAGAAGAGGCCTGCAGCTTCCTCCATAATTGGGTTGGGGAACGGAACCCAGGTGAGTATTAGATTTTTATTTTTATTTTATATCTTGCCACTTAGGGACCAATGAGGGTGTTACCTGGAGAGCTATAGAGCTTTACTAGGGGCATTTATACTACTGGGGGAGCTATAGAACTTTACCAAAGGCATGCCTGCCAATGAGGTCATTACTCTGGGCACTATATGGCTTTACTGGGGATCACCTTTACCACTGTGTGCACTGTAGGGCTTTACTGGGGCACTTCTAGTTTTCTTTTTCCCAGGGCCACTTTAAGTTCTTAGTCTGGCCCTGGGTGAGCGAATAAATTCAAAAATACAACCATGATTTTCCAAAAAGTTCTGAATCTAATCAACCTGAATTTTGTATGATTTGATTTGGGATAATCATATGAGGAGAGAAAGAAAGAGAGATAAATCAAAACAGAAAGAGAGCGCGACAGAGAGAGAGAGAGAAAGTAAAAGTTTCCGAGAAATTAACACAAATTTTATTGGGTTGAATATTTTTGGTCCAAATCAAACCATATGGCCAATTTTGCTGAATTGGACCTGAATTGAAATTTTCTCATAACTAGCGATGAGCATCGCTAACCTCTTCACCCGCTGCTTTACTTCACAGTGACCTCTGAAAAGGTTACAGAGCATGCTCACAACACTCTCTAAAATATGCAAACAGGTCATTTTCTGACTTGGTTTTGTTGTTAAGCATATCTCTATATTGGTTTTCTTGCAGCATAATAGTTACCTCATAATCATGTAAAAAAAACTTAATTTAAATATGTGAATAATGTATGTGTCAGTATAAATTGTTAGTAAATAAAATAAGGTAATACATTATCTTTATAGTTTATTTGCTTCTTACCTTTACACACAGGTCTGTGATCACTCCAAGCTGCAAAAACATCTGCAATCCTTTGACAAGTGATTTTTTTTTCACCTTGAAGAACATAATCTTCATCACAAGAAAACAGAACTGTTGCACCAAGGCTATAATAAAGCATAACATGACACAATATTATAGAATAAAATAGTAGCTTAGTGTGAGAATATTTAGGGATGATTTTTTTAGGTCTCCCAAAACTAGACAAACCATGGGGAATGTATCTTTATGGGGGGTCATCAATTTTTTTCCACAGTCAGTCTAGGAGCAAATAACAATGTGAGTTTAACAAGCTGTCTGTATTTCATGACCCTAAGTTCACGTGCCTCAGAAAAAAACAAAATAAGAAATATCCTCTGCTATTTACTATATAATTGAAAAAGGGTATTATGACACATACAACCCCAACTGAGGCCAAAATGACACTCTTTAGGCTGCCATCAGATACATAGAGCCCTATGGATATGTTTGAATTGTAAGGCTGGCATACAGATTAGATAGCTGTCAGCAGAAAGTTATTATGGATGACAGTTATGTCTCCTGGCTCCACAACACAACACACATGCACACTCAAGGAATATGTTTGTGCACTGAATGAGGAGACACCTCTGGCTTACTTCTCACACAGGGTCAGAGATTGAAAATTCTATTTCTGGATTCTTTATTTCCCCAACATCTGCCATTAGGGAAACGTTCTGGTTCCTTCAAATGTGGTGGGTTTGACCAACATTTATCTAAAGTGTACGGCCATTTTAAATGGGTTGTGAAGGTTCTTTAAAAAATAATAATAATCTATCCCCCACCCTACAGTACCTATGAAGAAATCAATGCTTACCTTACCACTCTATGAATCCCATGCTGTCTTCACTGAACTACCAGTCTCCATCTATAAACTTCGACAAACTCACGGGTTCTACTGCAACCAACAACAGGTCCCAGTGAGGTCAGTCATTGGCTGCAGTGGCACAAGTGAGCCATTCATGCAGAAGTTGACAGATGTGGACCGGAAGTCCAGTGAAGACAGCCCAGGAACTGTGGATCCAGAACAGAGCAGCGGGAAGCAGGCAAGTATAGAGATCTTTACAGGAATTATTGGGCGGAAGTGGGGAGATAAAAAAAATTAAGCAGGACAGCTCCTTTAAGACATATCCAATGTGCACTGTATCTAATGTAGAGGTTTTGTGGTTTAAAGTTTCTGGGCACTAGCAGTGGAACTAAATGTTTTCTTCCATCAGTAGATTTTCTGGGACATTGCTGTTGTTCGGGAACATCTTCCAGGTATTAACACTTACCTTTAACATGGTCCAATTATGTATATGTTCATTTATAATAAATGCATTTCAAGCACATAGCAAATGGTTAAAGAACCTCTTCTAACAGTGCTTTAGATTACACCATATATCAAGTCTTCCATTATTACTCATTAATCTGCACACTGTGGCTCACATGAGAAATGATTTTAATAAAATATTATTGTCTGAGTAGTTCAAAGTGTGAATTGATTCAAATGTAGACCTTGACTATTTTGTAAGAAGAAACAACGGATATTGACAATCAAGAAAATCATCCTTTATATTTAAAGCGTGGATTTATTGTATTCAGATTTAGTTAGTTGAAGGTGAATTTATGTTTGTAAATTAGGGGCAATTATAGCAAAGCTCTATCTATCTATCTATCTATCTATCTCTCTATCTATCTATCTATCTATCTATCTATCTATCTATCTATATTAGAGACGAGCAAATCAATTCAATAGAAACTAAATTTAACCCAATTCATTCTAATGTCTAACTACCTACATATTCCATATCTTTGTATCTATCTGTCTACCTAATATCTATCTATCTATCTATCTATCTATCTATCTATCTACCTTTCTATCATCCATTTATCTATCTACTCCATACAGTATCTATTATCTATCTATCTATCTATCTATCTATCTATCTATCTATCTATTATCTATCTCTCTATCTATCTACCTTTCTATCATCCATTTATCTATCTACTCCATATAGTATCTATTATCTATCTATCTATCTATCTATCTATCTATCTATTATCTATCTATCTACAAACTGGATTCCAAAAAAGTTGGGACACTAAACAGATCGTGAATAAAAACTGAATGCAATGATGTGGAGGTGCCAACTTCTAATATTTTATTCAGAATAGAACATAAATCACGGAACAAAAGTTTAAACTGAGAAAATGTACCATTTTAAGGGAAAAATATGTTGATTCAGAATTTCATGTTGTCAACAAATCCCCAAAAAGTTGGGACAAGGCCATTTTCACCACTGTGTGGCATCTCCCCTTCTTCTTACAACACTCAACAGACGTCTGGGGACAGAGGAGACCAGTTTCTCAAGTTTAGAAATAGGAATGCTCTCCCATTCTTGTCTAATACAGGCCTCTAACTGTTCAATCGTCTTGGGCCTTCTTTGTTGCACCTTCCTCTTTATGATGCGCCCAATGTTCTCTATAGGTGAAAGATCTGGACTGCAGACTGGCCATTTAAGAACCCGGATCCTTCTCCTACACAGCCATGATGTTGTGATTGATGCAGAATGTGGTCTGGCATTATCTTGTTGAAAAATGCAGGGTCTTCCCTGAAAGAGATGACGTCTGGATGGGAGCATATGTTGTTCTAGAACCTGAATATATCTTTCTGCATTGATGGTGCCTTTACAGACATGCAAGCTGCCCACGCCACACACACTCATGCAACCCCATACCATCAGAGATGCAGGCTTCTGAACTGAGCGTTGATAACAACATGGGTTGTCCTTGTCCTTTTGGTCCGGATGACATGGCGTCCCAGATTTCCAAAAAGAACTTTGAATCGTGACTCGTCTGACCACAGAACAGTCTTCCATTTTGCCACACTCCATTTTAAATGATCCCTGGCCCAGTGAAAACGCCTGAGCTTGTGGATCATGCTTAGAAATGGCTTCTTCTTTGCACTGTAGAGTTTCAGCTGGCAACGGCGGATGGCACGGTGGATTGTGTTCACTGACAATGGTTTCTGGAAGTATTCCTGAGCTCTGTGATTTCCTTTACAGTAGCATTCCTGTTTGTGGTGCAGTGTCGTTTAAGGGCCCGAAGATCACGGGCATCCAGTATGATTTTACGGCCTTGACCCTTACGCACAGAGATTGTTCCAGATTCTCTGAATCTTCGGATGATGTTATGCACAGTTGATGATGATAGATGCAAAGTCTGCAATTTTTCGCTGGGTAACACCTTTCTGATATTGCTCCACTATCTTTCTGCGCAACATTGTGGGAATTGGTGATCCTCTACCCATCTTGGCTTCTGAGAGACACTGCCACTCTGAGAAGCTGTTTTTTACCCAATCATGTTGCCAATTGACCTAATTAGTGTTAATTGGTCTTCCAGCTCTTCATTATGCTCAAATATACTTTTTTAAGCCTCTTATTGCTACTTGTCCCAACTTTTTGGGGATTTGTTGACACCGTGAAAATTTGAATCAACATATTTTTCCTTTAAAATGATACATTTTCTCGGATTAAATGTTTGATCTGTCATCTACGTTCTATTACAAAGAAAATATTGACATTTGCCATCTCCACATCATTGCATTCAGTTTTTATTCACGATTTGTATAGTGTCCCAACGTTTTTGGAATCCGGTTTGTATCTATCTATCCATCTAATATCAATCTATCTATCTATCTATCTATCTATCTATCTATCTATCATCTATCTAAACAAACACACAACGATAGCAGCACCAGAGAAAAAAAGAGAAAAACAAGGTGCAAGTCCACGGGATTTGATTATATCCGAATAAACAAGGCACAAAAGGCAGCACAATTCGATGTATGAAAAATAGTAAACAGGTCTTTTATTCACTGATGCAATCACATGAATAAAATATCTCTTTGCTATTTTTCATACATTGGAGTGTGCTGTTTTATGTGCCTATCTATCTATCTATCTATCTATCTATCTATCTATCTATTTTAGATATGCTGTGTATATATATATATATATATATATATATATATATATACATATTTTTTTTATCTAGCTACTGTTCTACTGTTTTGTTAATGTATCTTAATTTGCTAAGTAGTTATCTCTCACAAGAAGGTGTACAATGGATAGGTTATGATTAGTGTGTTGGAAGGCATTGGAAGTTATTTTAATGGTTAAAGAATATGAATGGTAAATATATGTAACAATCATATTAATTGAAGGTGTTCATGTAAGGTGAGCCTTAGATGTAGGTGCATTTTAATAGCAATTGTTTGTAACAAATAATTCTGCAAATTGAAAAATCAGATGCGCATAATTTGCTTCCAGCTAAACACACCTACAAAAAAGAAAATGTTTAGTAATAAAAGATGGAAGGGGGAAAGAAGCATTGCATCATTGGCTAGTATTTCTATTGGAATCCATTAGTACATTTATTATATCATGTCTTAAAATAAACCTTCTATATGATCTTTACTTGGATGAAAGTTTTACCTAAAATTAGAGCCTATTCTTTTCCCATTTTCTGGTTCTCCCGGATCAGGACACATATTTGATGCTTGTTTTATACCTCCCTCATTTACTGTAAGAGAGAAAATATATTTTAAAAAGTTATGATTTCATAGATAAGTTGCAGGTTATACATGTGATATTGTATACATGTTTCATGCAGGAAGGTGCATTGACTAAGAGTATCACACACTGGAAAAATGAAGGTTATAGTCAATTCAAGGTACCTCATACATCATAAGCATTTAGGTTTTAACAAATACAAATATTTCATAGCAAATAATGAGTATACAATAGTTACATTATTTAATAGGTATAATAATAACAACATAAATAATACAATTTAATAACAAAATCCAACAAGAATATATACTACCATTCTATATAGTACTCGTAATTTTAATCATGCCCACAGTAATATTTGGGAGGCAGCACCATTGTTTAGAAGGTAAATATATAAAAGATAATTATGGTAAAGAGAGCACATTGCTTGAATATTTTGCCCTATTTTTCTAAATAAATTTATTATTTCAACTTTCGGTCATCATATCATGCCACCAAACTCATGCTGCTTATAAATCGTTTTATTTGCAGTATGTCTTTATTCTTACAGTAGTCTCATGGCAAGAGATACATTATTTCCAAAAATATGTTTTCTACAAATTCAAAGACCTGTTTAGCTTTATCAAACAATTAACCTGGGATTTCAATTGGGTAGAATTGATTTATACCCTAATAAATTTCATGTTCAAATTGGACCACAACACATTTTAGGATTTTTGTTCATATTTGATCCACACCAAATCCTTAGAATGATAGTACTAAAATTTCTTCAGTTTTTCCTCCTACAGCAACATTCATCTGCAGTGGTGAGAATTAGGGCTCATTGACACGGCCGTAGGTGGGCTGTTCTGTGCATTTGGGACTGCAATTTGCGTTCCCCAATGCACTGTCAACCTCCGTACGGCTGCCAGGATGAAATCAGACCCATTCAACTTGAATGGGTCTGCATTCGTCCGTTCCAAAAAAGATAGAGCAAGTTCTATCTTTTTGCGGAACGGAAGTACGGAACAGAACCCCACAGAAGCACTCAGTAGTGCTTCCATAGTGTTCCAGTCTGTGATTTCATTCCGCACCGTTCCGCATCTCTGGATTGAAGTGAATGGGTCTGCATCCGTGATGCAGAATGCACACGGAATGGTGCCCATGTATTGCGGATCCGTTCTTGTGCATGAGCCCTTACAAAAACAGGCCTATTCAAGGGTTTCCTGCATAGCAGGCTGGAGCAGCAATACTTAATTAGAGCTGTGTCCCCTTAATTCTAAGGATCAATGAGGGTCTTTGGGGTGAATCCCCCACTAATGTTTTGTTTGAGTAGTCTCCAAGGCACTCCTCCCAGTTAGACAGAATCCTACTCCACACTGATAAGGGGCAACACCCCGAAACAGCGATCTGTGGATGGTTAACTGGTTTAGATCTTCCCCATCAGCTCCTTAAATCTTGTAAAAAAGTTGGATCTTGACATAGGGGCCACTTAATATGTTGGATTTAATGATCTCTGTAATGAAGACCCCCCTTTGCTCGATTTTCATTTCTTTGAGGGATATCTGGCTTTCATTGCATTGTAGACCCAATACTGGGGCTCCACATTTATTTTGCCTATTACTGTTTCCCAGGGAGCTTTGCACTTTGGATTGCTGTGTTGAGACACTAGGCATGTCCTAGTGATATGCTAAAAATTTTGAAAATTGGGTTTTATTTTACCTAGTATTGCTAGTAGATCATTCAACTTATGCAATTCTAGTGACATAACTGTAGCTTCTGAGCTCCAGCACAGGTCAGTCTCTGCTTAAAGTGTCTTACAAATGTGATGACTCACCCACAGACTAATGTGGAAAGGGTGCTACCAATCCTTTCAGACTCACCCAAGTCTTTCAAACAGAAAGAATACTAAATACATATGTATGGATGGGCACACCACACTTGGAATTATAATAATAATGCTATTGTTTATTATAATACAATTAATAAGAAATACAATAAAAACAATAAGATAAAACAATCAGATAAATTAATCAGATACCAACAACTCCAATATAATAAAATTAAAATTGTCGCTCATATATTTTACATGGAATTTTCTTGCAATAGTATGCTTAAAGTGTAACTGTCATTTTTCTTTTTCTTTTTGGAATGTTTAGGGGTAGTGATAATCACCATTTTTGTAACATACTTTAATTATTGAAATTGGATGTTTCTATTAGAAAAATGTCTCTGAAGTGGCCAATTTCTTGCATTAGCAGCGCTCCCTGTCTTTTATTTACTCTCTCTCTTTGTCAATATATATATATATATATATATATACACGAAAAATGGCGGCACTGACAAAATGTAGAAACAAACGGGTGCACGTTCAATGGGAATAGGCTTCTTACCCCAAAAATAAGTCCGAAAAACAAACAGCACAAAAGGTGTTTATGGGTGAATAAAAAACACCTTTTTTTGATCTCTGGATGTGCTGTTCGTTTTTCGGACTTATATATATATATATATATATATATATATATATATAGTTTCCTGTCCCGCTGCTATCTGTATAATTTTCCCTGTGTAAGGCGGGAACGATGTGTAAGAAGTAGATGGCTAGAAGAATTTATGCAAGCATTGAGCTCTGAGCGCTGGCTATTAAGACGGCTGTCTCTATACAGTGTAGAACAGCTATTGTCTCCCTGCCTTCTAAATAATGAGCAGTCAGTATACAAGAAATGGGCCACTTCAGAGCTATTTTAATAAACATACAATTTCAGTAATTAAACTATATTACAAAAATGGTCAGTATCACTGCCCCCAAATTTACACTTTAATTACCCAAGAAGATTTTATTAAAAATAGTTTTGAACAAAAAAACAAGGATTTGCACCCACCATAAATAATGATCATGGAACTAAAGGCTGGCAACCTGATAAACACATATATGACAATGGGGTTATTTATCAAACTGGTATAAGGTAGAACTGGCTTAGTTGCCCATAGCAACCAATCAGATTCCACCTTTCATTTTTCAGTGCTTCATTGGAAAATGAAAGGTGCTATGGGCAAAGGTCTACTTTACATCAGTTTGAAAAATCTCCCCCAATGTGTTTTTAATGTTGTTGGTAATGTTACATATAGACATATTAGATGATTGCATCTACAGTATGTAAAAATATTTTATGTGATGAAATATTAATTTATCTTAAAGAGTTCTGTGTTTCCTGTTGTATAACTGGATCAACTTGCAGTATAACAGGCTGAACTGGATGAACGGATGTCTTTTTTTAGCTAATTAGCTAACCACTAATATAGGCATATTTCAGCATGTTTAATTTTCACACAAATATACGATGCTAGATATCACGTCAATGCACGTAATCTTGAATATCAGCCTATTGAGACGTGTTTAAAATACAAAATAATAAATCTCTTTATTTGTAAATCTCAGATAAAATTGACTGGGTATAAAGTATATGTCTCCAGGCAAAAGTGCATGTCTAGACCAGAGCGGGATTGTATTAAACCTTCTGGTATCAACATGCACCACAAATCACTCACTCCTGTCCAGGAAATGATTTGTTGTAATCAGGTATTGACCTGACCACCTGAACAGTGAGGTATAGATCGTGAATAGACCAGCCGGTCAATAATCAGTGAGCACTGTAAGTGTTACACTTGAATCAAGTTGATATAGTGGAGGAATCTAGTGTTGCAGCTTGTATAATATGGTGTAACAAGCTGCCACTAGTTTTGAGTATGTGCACGCTCAGATTGCAGTGCACCTCTCGCTCCCCACTATCGTACACGGAGTATAATGATAGAAATGCTCCGATGTATGTCTGCTATGCCTGCTACGGGTGATCTGCCTGTATGCTATCTCGTGATGATATAAATTAGAACGATACACATCCACTCATTTCACCATAACATCCATTGGGATAGAGAAGTCGGGTGTAGGGGTTGTATCTCTATTAATCACAAGGTATCAGCGGCAGTTAGCCCTGCAGGACGACATTCACACAGGCATACATGCAAGACCTATAGCTGGCTAATCATAATCTAACTATAGTTTAGCAGCTCGACGCGTTTCTATGCAGCATGATAATGACCACATATCCTCAGGAGCTTCTCTAGAAATGTGTAGCAGATAATTCTGCCTAACCAGGATATGCTCTGCACCGTCTAGTGCCAGAGCTCCGGCGCTATGTCGGCCGTACGTGGCCGCTTACACGCCGGATATTTGTAACCTATACCCCGCCCACTGGAGGGGCGTATGTGATGATGCGTCACCATTCGGTGCATAGAGGCGTAACTGTCTGTTGACGCCCACCGATCAGGTACGCATCCAATATTTGAATATGCCTCCGTGGGAAAAGCACTGTGTGTCTGAGGGGATGCTATTAGCGGTACATCATGCGTCCCTATATATTAGCTCCTTGTCAGTGGTGGGAGTTATATGGGAACTATCTCTGAAGAACGAACACTCCAACACTAAGAAACTGTATTTGTCATCAAGGTTGTATCCTATATATCAAATGATCGCATCGCATTAATTCAGTTGCGTATGATAAGCTCATTAATAAATCATGCAACTGTTGGATTTAGGGATCAGTGATCAGTTACACTGTACTGCGCTTGAGAGAGCAGCACACCATGCAGACTATCACTCCCGACAGTTTGAAAATATATAGATGTACGATTAATGTGAACATACACTTACATCTAATAGGTAAGTCAATAACATACAGCAGTAATAGTCTGCATGGCTCAAGAATTGTCATTAGGAGGTCACTGAGTCATCAAGGGATTAGGTCCAACCTACATATTGACTATATCTTTAAAGAAAGCATGCATACGATATAGTCTCATTAAGTCCCTGTGGTTGGACCGTTTGGAGTCTGAAGATCCAATTAGCCTCCTTCTGTAACAGAGGTGTATCAACATCACCTCCTCGTGCCGATCTTTGTAACATGTAGATGCCCTGTACTTTCAGGACTGTACAGTCACCACTGTGGCAGGTATTGATATGTCGTGCCACCGATGTATCACGGTTATGACGCACATCCAGGAAATGTTCGCCAATCCTTCTTCTCAGCTCACGTTTGGTTTTGCCCACGTATTGTTTGCCACAACAACACGTGAGCAAATAGATGACACAGGTAGACGTACATCTAATAAATGTATTTATCCAAAATCTCTCACCCGTAATTGAGCTGTTAAAGTACCGCCCCCTCTGGATGTGTGCACAAATGATACAGGACCCACATGGGAAGGTACCCCTTGCGGTCGACCTGAGCCATGTATCTGGTGCTGGTCGTTCGTAAAAACTATGCACCAGGCGATCACGCAAGTTTGCATTACGACGGTATGAAATAGCAGGATGCGGTGGCAATGTTGGGCCTATATCAGGGTCTGATTGTAAAACCGGCCAGTGGTTGGCAAGAATTTGGCGGATTTGTGGGCAAGCCTTGTCAAAAGTGGCTATGATACGTGGCATGCCATCTGACGCTGGTTTACACTTGGGGACCAACAGTTGGGCCCTATTTTGATTAAGGGCATGATGGTATGCTTCCTTTAGAGATCTTTCTTAGTATCCTCTGATTCTGAACCGAGTTCTTAAATCAAGTGCAGCCGCCTTGAATGAACCAATAGAGGAACAATTCCTCCTAGCCCTCAGGTATTGTCCTTTTGGAATACCTCTCTTGAGGGCCAGGGGATGTCCACTCTCAAAGTGCAGTAAATTGTTTGTGGCTGTTTTTTTCCTGAACAGTTCCGTATGGAGTCTTCTATCCGTTCCCATCGAAATTGTCAGGTCCAAGAATGTGATATGTGCTGGGTCTATCTCTGATGTAAAATATAGTCCCAGCTCATTCACATTCAATCTTGTCACAAACTCATTAAATTGTTCTCTGGTTCCTTTCCATAAGATCAGGACATCATCGATAAAACGTATCCATAACTGGATAGACGATGTATATTGTTCCATTGAGTCCCCAAAGACTACTTCTCTCTCCCACCAGCCCAGGTAGAGATTTGCAAAAGTAGGGGCACAGGGGCTACCCATAGCAACTCCCCTGAGCTGGTGGAAGAGGTGTCCGTCAAAAATGAAGATGTTATGCATTAATACAAAGCTGAGGAGGTCCATCAATAGCACATTATGGCGATTGTATTGTTCTCCCCTTTGTTTAAGAAAGGCCTCCACAGCCCGACATCCACTTTCGTGCGGTATCGAGCTGTAGAGAGCCTCAACATCAAGACTGGCCAACCAAGTATCTGCCTCACATACAATGCCCTCAATGCGTTGGAGTACATCCATTGTGTCTCGGGCATAGGAAGGTAGCTCCTCAACAAATGGACGTAAATTGAGGTCCACATACGTGCTGACGAATGAGGTAAGACTTCCTATGCCCGAGACAATAGGCCTACCCTTAAGTTGGTCCCCTTGTTTATGTAGCTTGGGTAAGCTATAGAAGGTAGCTAGCAAGGGGTATTTAGGAAGAAGATAGTCAAACTCGGCCTTGCTGATGAGTTGTTCATCACGGGCCTGGACTAAAATAAGCTGGAGTTCCTCCTTAAAACCTCCTGTGGGATCCGTAGAAAGACGCTTATAGGTCTTGTTGTCGTTCAATAGCCTATAACACATGGCCTGATATTGTGAGTGGTCAAGTACGACTATATTTCCCCCCTTATCGGACGGTTTTATGGCGATATTCTGGTTTGATGCCAGTTCATCTAAAGCCCTCCGTTCTTCCAAACTGAGATTATCCTGTCCATAATGTTGATTTTCCAATTTCTGGATATCTCTTGTAACTAAGAATACGAACGTGTCTATGGGCGTATTCTCATTGAGTGGGGAAATAATTTCGACGGGTTCCTAAGGTTAGTGAATGGTCCGTTTCCTGTAATCCGACCATTATCCTCACTTAATCCAGCTAATAATCTAACTCCTTCTAAATCGTCGGGCTCAATGCCTAATTCTAGACACTGTCTCCTGTCCTGCATACTAAAAAATTTCTTCCATTTCATTTTTCTGGCGTATAGGTGTATGTCCTTGATCCAGTTAAATAGATTGAATTTTTGTAGAGGAACGTATGAAAGCCCACGTTTTAAAACTTTCAATTGGGATGTAGTGAGTGGGGTCGAGGATAAATTGACTACCTGTAGTGTGTCTATTTGGGTAAATCGCCTAGTTTCTTGTGGCGTAACATGTAGTCCGAGGCTGGAGGTGTCTGATCTAAAAAACCTCCTCTTCTGCCTCTACCTGTCCCCCCTCTCGGTCTTCCACCTCGTGTCCTCTGAGGGCCCCTAGTTGGAGCTCCTCGTCCTCTATTCGAGAGGGAGGAGTGCTCTCCGTCTATCTCACCCTCCGACGAGGATATTTCGGTTTCAACCTCAGAGGTCGGTTGGGGTCGGGGACCAAATTCAAATACCCTCCCCTCTTTGAAATCAACAATATCCCTATTGAATTGAAAGTGTTTACGCTCTTTGATCTGAGACGTAAACCGTTCAATCTGCTGTTGGAGCTGAGTTTATTTTTTGCTGAAGTCTGTATGATCAATAAATTTCTTAGACAGATTTATATGTTCCTTTAACTCACTTTCTGTTCTTATTAATAGTTTGCGTTCCTCCTCTACTAGTAATTTCATAAGACGGATGGAACCCTCAATGGACTCTTGTTCCCACCGTTTAAGAAATTCGCTGGATCTAATTCTGACTGATGGCTGAATTGGGTTTCTTAGACCTCTGAGTACAATATTGTTTTTGATATATGTCTCCAGAGTTTGTACTTCCCACCAACAGCGTACATGGTCTTTATATACGCGAGTTAGGTTTTTGAAAGAAGCCGTAATGCTCATATGTGTTGATTGGGCTGGAAGTTCTTTTTCAGAGAATACTTCTCTTGGGTCCCCCCTATTGAACTAATGTATGTAAAAAATGCTAATATATAATTTTTTTTTTCTGAAGTTCTTTTGCAGTAATATGTGGTTCAATGGTCACAGACTACGAATAAACGTATATACAGTATCTACTATAGATAAAAACTACACAGTTAGTCTCCAAGGCATTGCTCCCGGTTAGCCAGAATCCTACTCCACACTGATGAGGGGCAACACCCCGAAACAGCTGTCTGTGGATGGATACCTAGCTTAGGTTTTCCCAGTCACATCCTTAAAGCTTGTAAAAAAGTGGGATCTTGACATAGGGGCCACTTAATATGGTGGATTTGGTGATCTCTGTAATGGAGACACCCCTTTGCTTGGTTTTCCTTCCTTTGAGGGATATCTGGCTTTCATTGTGTTGTAGACCCAATACTGGGGCTCCACATTTATTTTGCAAATCTACACAGGTCAATGAAGACAAACCTTTTACAACAAGCAGAGTATTAGGTTCCTTCCTTTCATCTGCCCCTTCTTGCTAACTTACCAAATATGCACTCAAATGTGCACACTACAAAAAAAAAGGGACCAGGATATATTGATCCAAAATTTGGCATGCAGTTATGTCACAGACAGATATATAAATAATTGCAGGTGGGGTCTGAATTGAAACTGGTTCGTGCCATCTATGCCAAAAGTGCTTTCCCGCTACCTTATAAAATAAAACCTCTCAGAGGCTACTTTTGGGTATTTAACCTCTTGGTGAGAGATCTTTGACTGCTAGACAATTAAAGACATTTTGCCTAGTTGACAGAATTTTAGATGGGATGCATCATAAGACTGAGAGAAGCAGGATGGTCCGTTAAATGAATTGTCTGCCATCTAAGCCTTTCTGACCTAGCTGTTAAGAGATGTGGGGAGCAGTGGTTATGTAAATGCATGCACCCATGATGAATGAGGAGACCACCAGTAGAGAGGATCATTTGTGTTTGTGCTACAGTCTGGAAATTTTATCTACAAATCCAGTTTCTATTTGAGATAATTTTCTATTTCCAATGGATTGGAGAAATACAATGCTGCAAATCATTTGGACTATTATTAAATTAAAATAGGATAGGCACTAAATTTGCTTAAGAGAAGCAATATTGAAATTACAGACTCCTCTGTATATTTTGTCTCCAGTAAATCTATTACCATTTTTCTTAATTTCTCCCTTTCACAAACATGAATAAAGTTTTTAAAATTCCGATTGTTTATGTGAGTTGGAAAACTTCCATAGTACTACAGAGACTTATTGTATAATTTTTTACTATCAGACTAGTTGATAAATATGTGCATGTATCTCTATCAGTCAACTGTGTAATGTTCTCTATGGCACTGGATAACATTACAGATGGAACAGGTAATGATTGAGGCTATGATAAAGTAGACCTATGTTAGAACAACAACAATAATTAATATCTCTCTGTTGACAGATACTTATGAGAGTATTTATCAGGAGAGTCAAATTTTGCCCTTCATAAGAGTCTCTGAAGATGCAAAGTGCTGGTTGTGACCAATATAATTAATGATAGTTCAGAGCAGTATGCCAACTTTATCTAAGATGCTTACATTAATACACATGACTTCCGTGACTTACTATAGTCAACAACAAATCTAAAAGAAAGGTAGCAAAGGAAAAACATATAGAATTGATAGAAGGTTTGACCTATTATTGTGGTCTACTTCATCATTTACTGTGACAAATTTACTGGCTACATCATCAAGTCTTCTCTAGAGACCTAGACTTTGCACCGGCCATGGCATGTAATTTGTATACATCAAATAGGAATATGTATCCCTATTTCTTATTTATATATTGTTCAGTAAAGTTAAAATGTAACTGAATAGAAGAAGAAAAAATGACAAAAATGTTATTGTCTATATTTTTAAAGATTACAGAGTTTCCTTTACGTATATTTTTAGTGTTTATACACTCACCTAAAGAATTATTAGGAACACCATACTAATACGGTGTTGGACCCCCTTTTGCCTTCAGAGCTGCCTTAATTCTACATGGCATTGATTCAACATGGTGCTGATAGCATTCTTTAGAAATGTTGGACCATATTGATAGGATAGCATCTTGCAGTTGATGGAGATTTGAGGGATGCACATCCAGGGCACAAAGCTCCCTTTCCACCACATCCCAAAGATGCTCTATTGGGTTGAGATCTGGTGACTGTGGGGGCCATTTTAGTACAGTGAACTCATTGTCATGTTCAAGAAACCAATTTGAAATGATTCGAGCTTTGTGACATGGTGCATTATCCTGCTGGAAGTAGCCATCAGAGGATGGGTACATGGTGGTCATGAAGGGATGGACATGGTCAGAAACAATGCTCAGGTAGCCCGTGGCATTTAAACGATGCCCAATTGGCACTAAGGGGCCTAAAGCGTGCCCAGAAAAATCCCCAACACCATTACACCACCACCACCAGCCTGCACAGTGGTAACAAGGCATGATAGATACATGTTCTCATTCTGTTTATGCCAAATTCGGACTCTACCATTTGAATGTCTCAACAGAAATTGAGACTCATCAGACCAGGCAACATTTTTCCAGTCTTCAATAGTTCAATTTTGGTGAGCTCGTGCAAATTGTAGCCTCTTTTTCCTATTTGTAGGGGAGATGAGTGGTACCCGGTGGGGTCTTCTGCTATAGTAGCCTATCCGCCTCAAGGTTGTGCGTGTTGTGGCTTCACAAATGCTTTGCTGCATACCTCGGTTGTAACAAGTGGTTATTTCAGTCAACGTTGCTCTTCTATCAGCTTGAATCAGTCGGCCCATTCTCCTCTAACCTCTAGCATCAACAAGGCATTTTTGCCACAGGACTGCCGCATACTGGATGTTTTTCCATTTTCACACCATTCTTTGTAAACCCTAGAAATGGTTGTGCGTGAAAATCCCAGTAACTGAGCAGATTGTGAAATACTCAGACTGGCCCGTCTGGCACCAACAACCATGCCACGCTCAAAATTGCTTAAATTGCCTTTATTTCCCATTCTGACATTCAGTTTGGAGTTCAGGAGATTGTCTTGACCAGGACCATACCCCTAAATGCATTGAAGCAACTGCCATGTGATTGGTTGACTAGATAATTGCATTAATGAGAAATAGAACAGGTGTTCCTAATAATTCTTTAGGTGAGTGTATTTGTCATATTCTCAAAATATACTGCTCTACAGAAACTTTTAAAACAACAGAATAAGTGACATGTGTATGATTGGTTGGGGCAAATAGGACAACTTTTAGTGATGAGAATGAGGAACCCATGTTCCCTGTTGAAATGGAGACTATGGTCGACAATGTGCACCGACTCTTTGTTCAAACTCTTTGGGACTTTTGGTGATGCACCACTAACGGAGAGGCAGTATAAACTTTTGACCATTGCTTGATTACATTGCTTGACTGCCACTCCGTTGAAATGAGGAGCATAGGCCCCCTATTTTCATGATCAGTGTTCTGGCATCCCACCAACTATATATAGGTGATAAGTTGCCATTCTGGGAAAACCCCACTTAGGGACTTTAGAATAGGCAATGTGATCATTAGGGGTTCAACCTGTTAGATCTCCTCAAATAACTGAATTATTAGGCTAGAGTACTCTCTGAATGTTTTTGTTTTTTTGAGGCATCACTCTTGATCTACATGTGGAGCTATAGTCCAGCCCTAGTGGCAGACATAGGCAAATGGACAAGCTACTGGGTGTGGATAAAAATTGAAAGGGCCACTGTTCTTCTGAGAACACTATGGCCCCTTCATTTGGCTGATTAGTGGGATCCATTATTCCATTAACTTTCCCTGAGTATGCATTGGTATTATATTCCTTGAATTCATATCAAGATACAGCAACTTGTCTGTATGTTTGTCGTAGGTCTGGTACTAATTCTTATTACTCTGCATATTCTTCATTCTGTGGACAAGCTATACTTTTTTTTTTTTCAGAAAAAAAACATACAAGAAACAAGGAAAAAAATCTATTTTCCCATTTGCAATTTATAATATTGACTTATTACAAATTCATGACCCATTTACTTAGAAAAATTAGTAATGTGTTTGCTTAAATAAATACAAAACTTTCAATGAAGTTAACCATTAATAATTAAACAGTAATTAATATGAACATAGGCAACAGGGATTAAACGAAAAATATCAAAAAGGACTACTAGATTTACGTAAGTAATCAAACTAATTCCCTTTAAATAAATAAAGGAAGCACAAAACCTGCTCTACTGCAGTCATTATATTCATAAACAAAGGTATGTACTGGCAAGAGCGAAACCTCTATAAAGTGGACTATATATATTTTAAATATATAGAAATATTTAATATATATATATTAAATATGCTGTTTCATCCAGAAAATGTATTTTCAGCTATAGTACTGCCCAGCAAACAGCTGATCACTGCCCCTTCTGCATTACAAAGAGATATATAGCTTGAATCATATGAGATGTTATGTGTATAAGGGGTTGTCTGGTGAGATAAACACATCATTTAGGCTTTGTTCACATCTCCATTAGGTTAATCCAATAGTCTGTTCCTGCATGCAGAGCTATTTTTTCCAGAAGAAAGCTGGTATATATGACAGAAACCAACCGGTAGTAAATGGGAATCTGGGGGTGCCCGGCAGTGTCCAGCTATGTCAGATATGGTAACTCTGGTAGTCTGCTACTCTGGTGGAACAGACTACCAAAATTACCTAACATATATGTGAACCTACTCTTAGATTTTTTGACGTTGACATTAATAAAAAATTATAATATAAAGTATAAAATCTACATCAATGAATTGATTTTAGTGCCGATCCTTAGGTCCACAAAGCTCCTCTCCTGCATTCCATCTGACAGAGAGGATTCTTTCCCTCTCTGTTTCAGTGATGTCATGAAGGTAGCTGTCTAGCACATTGTAATTAAGCCAAACTTCTTCTGTGTCAATGCAGAAGCAGAGATGGAGACAAGTTTAGCTACTGAACTGAGCTAGACAACCAGCCCCCTTCCAGTACAAGTTGGAACAAGTGAGAAAGCAGACTTTCCAGGACTATAGAACCAGCACTGAAATTGGGACATTGTTGGATATTGGGAGTTGTTGGACATAAGCAGACCCTGTCGTAACTCCCTGTCATTGCACCCACTGCTTATAAAAAAAATTTGGTTTGTGACAAAGTAATTCCTTCACATTTTTTTTTTTTTTCGAAATTCGCTCATCTCTATTTGTAATATATCTTATAAGTGAAAAATAAATGAACATTCTCTGCTAAGTCTGCCTTGATAGACAAGACAGTTGTCAGCTCATTGAATGATCAGTTTACATGCTGCCTATAGTGAACTAGGAGAGGAAGAAAGGAGAGCAAGAATCAGCTGTTAGAAGGGATAAAAAGACATCTGAGACTGAGACACACATTCTGTCCATAGAATTCTATGGAGAGGAGAAGAAGAATGAGACGCTAAAGGAATTTTTCTCTGAAAAGTCATGTTATGAAGTTTCTTATATTAATCTGTATCATAGATTTATGCAAAGTTTTTGAAACGACAATGACCACTTAGATTACTATTTTTTATTCAAGTTTAAAAACATTTGAAGAATTGTTTACCTTTCTGAAAAGCCCCTTTTTAGTGGAAAATTCTAATGTTTAGACTAAATTCATACCATAATTAGGTTTTAGTTACCTCTGCTATGAACCCACATAGTATTGGGCCAGACATATGCAGGTATACTTTTTTTGTATATAGTGTAATTGTAGTTTTACAAAACAGTTTGAGCAGTGGGATTCTGACGTAACCAAAAGTATGTATGCCTTTTAAAAGTTAACTGTTCTTATTGGCTGAGTTGCACACTAATATAAATCACTCTGATGTGCAGGAGGCTCTGGGATAGTGAGACTGAGTTACTGAGCAAATCTGTATAATTTATTTTATATGCATTTGATCCATAAAGCTCCCTAATCCCTATTTATTTACCTCCTCTTAAATATAATATGTATTAAACTTAACCTGTATAAGTCTACTTTCACGCTTATGTCAAAGCTCATCTGGAAGGTTTTCCAGCAGAGAACAGCTTGTTGGGATTGACTGGATCCAGCACGTCTGTCATAAATGCCAGAATTTGACCGGACAAAAACTGCTGCTACACTAGTTTTTGTATTGCCAAATGCCACCATTTATGCTGGGGAGTGGCCATATCCTCACTGAATCCCATTATAATCAATGGGATCCGTTGACAGACAGCACAATATGGCTAGGCGGGATCCAGAGAGCTCTAGGCAGGCTGTTCCTCTGCCAGAACAGACTGCCGGATAGCTTTAGCGCATGTTTGAAACTAGCCTAAGATATATGAGTAAGTAAACCTTTCAAAGAGGTATATTAAAACCATGTAGACTGAGGAGGCATGAGTTTTTCAATAGTTTTAATTGAGAAAATCATTATGTTTTGAGCAAGATAGAGATGTACTATTTCACTTTTGGGACCAATCCTTTGAGTACATACGCCATATTATTGTTCCATAAGAAAGAATACATTATTGGCATATGTGATTTATAGCAAAGAAAGAAGTCTCAATTCTCATCAAGTTTGACTGAGGATATTCGTGAAAATTATTAAGGCAAGATTTAAGAGTCATCGGAATCTGGCCAGTAGAGGATACCAGACAAACCTAAGCATTTCTGGGAAAGAAGAACACTAGACAGTCATCAATAAATGTCTTCTTTGAGCTACACTGTGTTCCTTATGAGTACTGACTGCAAGCAGATAGGAAGAAGTATTATGATGCATTGTTAGGTGTCATTACCATTTGCATTAACAACTAAGAACTTGGCAGCAAACAGGTTTTTGAAAGGTTTTAAAGTCAAGGTCATGTTACAATGCCTGGGATGCTGTTTTTAAATCAAAACTCAAACCACCTGTGATATGAGAAAGGAATGCGGAGAACTTTTAAGCCAGGGCTTTACTTTAACCATTTTTCAAACTAATATTTGGCTCTGAATGAGATCACCAGAAACATTCATGACCAAATTGTAGTTGTCCATCAAGCAATGGTTTTCCCCCATTCCCAGGTGTTACAATACTTTCTTTCAGACAGAGATTATGGATTTACTGATTACAAATTTTTATATTAAACCAATACAGTGTGTAGTTGATATGACCAGCCTTGCATGTGTCGAAGTTATTCAGATGCAGGGGTTATTAATGCAGGGTCATCAAGACCAGTGTTATTAAGATCTAATGTGTATGGGGGCCTTTAGAATCACCTATTTAACTAAATTGGATAGCATATGTGCAAAATGAGTTATATACATATATGTATCTTAAGGAAAGGGTAAAAAAGTCCCTATAAAGATAATCAGAGTGTTTCTTTCATGAAAGGTCCCTTTACATAGGACAATTTAGCATGTGATTGTCGGGAAGGACATTTTCCTCATCAGTGAAGGAGACCACTGTATTTACATGCAGTGATCTCATTCACAGTATGGGGAGGAGCAATGGCTAATGCAAATGTTCGTCCCCATACACAATCATATTGTTTGCCGGCAGCAGAGGCTGTTTAGATGGCACAATCTGCGGGGAAACTGTTTTTGGTGTCCGCACAAAAGAGAATATTACTTGATGAACAAATGTTTCATTTGTACATTGGTTAATTGGCGGCACCTTTACACCACCAGATAATCGCTAACGAGAGTTCATATGATTCCTAGCCCGTGTAAAGGAGCCTTTATTCATGTCTGTTGTTCATAGTCTAATGGGATGTACAGAAGGGAAAAAGCAGGAAAGAAACAGAATGATGTCTGGCAAACTACTTCCAGATGAACCTTTGGATGGGGCTATAATGTGTTTATAAAACTACAAGGACCATAAGGGTCTCATAAATGTACTGTAAGTGAATATGTGATATATACTGTTGGCCGCTCAGTAGCTCAGTGGTTTGCACTGTTGCTCTGCGGCCTTGCGTCCAGGTTTCAAATCTAAAACCTTCAAGGATCTTCTATGTGCTTACTGTTTTTGTATGGGTTTCCTCTGGTTACACTCCATCCCCAAAAAATATTATGTAAGGTAATTGGCCTCTTATGAAACTGACCCTAACAAGTGTATATGTCTAAGGTAGTGAAAAGAGCCTATAATATTATAGGGGACAGGGAATGATATTGATAATAACAATGTGTGTTTACTGCTGCAAAAATGAATACATAAATGTATAGACCATACTAAACTAGTCCCTTCTACACATTACACAGGGGCCTACCTGGTGTAAACAAATCACTATATACATTGTTACAAGTTTTCTAAAGTTGTGCATCTTTTAGGACAAATTTAGGACCCACCTCCAAATTGAAGAATGTACAACACAAGAAAGATACATAATAAAATAATAGGCTGATGGGATTTTCTTGGATTTTGAATATTAATGGCCTGTCCTGAGGGTAGGCTATCAATGTCTAATTTGCAGGGGTCCTACACCCTACACTCCGAACAGCTGTTTGAGGGTAGCTCCAGCATCAAAAGTCAATGGAGGAACTAAACAGCTCCATCAATTGTGTCCTGGACAGATCTTTTAACTGCAGTTCTGCAAATACTAAAGCAACTGGAACTTCTCTGATAATAGGCCATCAATAGTAAAATAATGTAAAAACCCATTTAAGAGAGAAGAGGGCTAAAAAAAATAGCTCCTTTTTTAACCTCTTAGGGACATAGGGCGTACATGTACAGTCCCCTGATAGGGGACGTAACAGGGATTAAACTGATAGGAATAGTACTACTTAACACACCACTCATATAGGGTGGCACAGTACATTGCACGGCGCACGCGCAGTGCCCCAAATTGGAAGGAAGAGGACCAACCAACCATCTTTTTCCATCTCCCGGTTCCTAAAATCTATTCAATACACCGGCCCCTGATAGGGGAAAAAACAGTTTAAACTGGTATGAACAGATTTTTTTAATTTAAAAAAAAGAGGACAGCCTCTGCGGAGCTGGGTATTTGGCCGCGTTACTGAACGCTCATGCACAATGGCTGTAGGCTCATGCGTCCTTTTGCAGAGGTGACAAACCTGGTCAGTCAAACCCAAGGCAACATCATCGACCTCATCCCATATTTGTTTTTTCTGGAGCGTGCCCTGCGAAGAGTGCTGGATCAGGCCGTCGATGAGCATGAAGAGGAAGAGTTGTGGTCACCATCACCACCAGAAGCAGCCTTGTTGTCATCAATTGCTTGACCTGCAGCAACGCAGAGAGAGGAGTCTGAAGAAGAGGAGTCAGAGGAGGAAGGTGGCTTTGAGGAGGTGGAAGACCAACCACAGCAGGCATCCCAGGGGGCTTGTTGTCACCTATCAGGGACCCTTGGTGTTGTACGTGGCTGGGTGGAGGAAAAGACCTTCAATGACGTCAGTGAAGACAAGGAACCGGACATGGCTAGCTTGGTATCCAACCTTGCGCAAATGGGGAGTTTGCGGTTGTACAAATGGACTGTTTGCGGTTGTTTGTGGTGCGTTAAACGGGGAGTTTGGTCTGTCAGAGGTTGGTCTGTCACTGTGAAGCGGGCATAACCCTTACACTACCTGATCGATACAACATCATTCCTGATCGTATACACACACTGGATGTTTTAAAACATGTTATTCCAAACAATTTAGGAATGTTAGGTGATTTATGCCCTTTATGGATTAAAACCCGACTATGCGTCAACTACGGAATTTTGCCATTGATCCCCCTCCGGCATGCCACGGTCCAGGTAGTAGTCCCATTGAAACAACTTTTCCATCACGATTGTGGCCAGAAAGAGTCCCTGTGGGTTTCAAAATTCACCTGTCTATTGAAGTCTATGGCAGTTCACCCAGTTCGCCCGTTCATAAACATTTGCGGAAGTTCGGAAAATTTTATGTTCGCGACCTCTCTAGTGGCGGGTGGTGATCAGAACAAGGTGTCTGCTGAAGTCATTTAGCAGGGACCTTGGTACAATGCCGAGGGGGGTCCTGTGAACCCCCCGTATCGGCAATTGCTGCAAAGCGCAGGTCAATTCAGACCTGCGGTTTACAGCGCTTTCAAAAGTCTGTGACTGCAGGGATCAGAATCCTCAAAATATATATTTTTTTAATTTTCACAACCCCCCCCCTGCAGCCCTCATTGTGATGTTCCGGTGGGGGGTGCAGTGGAGAGAGCTGCTGTTGGTGCGGGCGGGCGTGTGACACTCTGCTTTAAATGACTGACATCTGTGCTGGCACAGATGTCAGCCGTTTAACCCCTTCCGTGCCACAGTCCATAGGGAATCGCTGTATGGAAGGGGTTAACAGGGAGGGAACCATTTCAGCCCACGATTCTTGATGGGATCACAAAGTGAGGGGGCCCCCTCCCTCCCCATCACTCGCTGCTCTGTTGTGGCAGCAGGTGATGGTTACCATGGCAATCGGACACCTTCACAGGCTTCCGGGTTGCCATGGTAATGCTTAATCTGATTAGACTTCTGCTAAAGGCAGAAGTCTGATCAGACTATGTGTAAAGTGAAAACACAGTACAGTACACTATATAGTGTACTGTATTGTATTATACAGACATCAGACCCACTGGATATTCAAGAACCATGTGGGTCTGGGTAAATAAAAGTAAAAAAAAATGTAAAAATTAAAAAAAAACATTTATCACTGCTAAAAAAAACAAAATGCACTACACATGTTTGATATCATGTTACTTTGATATGTTACTTTCCTCGCACGGTGAAAGCCATAAGAAAAAACTATGATGAAATTGAAATTTTGCCCACCTTACATCCCAAAAAAGGTAATAAAAGTGATCAAAAAAGTAATATGTACGCCAAATATTTACCAATCAAATCACCACATAATCCCGCAAAAAATTAGCCCCTACATGAGACAATCACCCAAAAGGTAAAAAAAAATATGGCTCTCAGACTATGGAGACACAAAAGCATATTTTTTTTCAACTAAAACGCTGTTATTGTGTTAAAATAAAATACATTTTAAAAAGTATACATATTTGATATCGCTGCATCCGTTAGAACCTGCTATATAAAAAATATCACAGGTGAGCACCATAAAAACAAAACAAAAAAATTGTGTAATAAAAGCCATTTTTTGTCACCTTGCATCACAAAAAGTGTAATACCAAGTGATCAAAAAGGTGTATGCCTCCCAAAATAGTACCAATCAAACCGCCATCTCATCCCGCAAAAAATGAGCCCCTACATAGGACAATCGCCTCAAAAAATAAAAAAAATATGGCTCTCAGACTATGGAGACACTAAAACATGATTTTTTTTTTCTAAAATGCTGTTGTTGTGTTAAAGTAAAATAAATAAAAAAGTGTACATATTAGGTATTGCCGCGTCTGTAAGAACCTGCTCTATAAATATATCACATTACCTAACCCCTCAGGTAAATAACATAAAAGGATGAAAAAAAAAAAAACTGTGTCAAAAAAGGCATTTTAGTCACTTCACATCACAAAAAGTGTAATAGCAAACATTCCAAAAGTTATATGTACCCCAAAATAGTGCCAATAAAACCGTCATCTCATCACTCCAAACATGATACCCTACCAAAGACAATCGCCCCCCAAAAAAATATATATATACAGTATAGAACGCTCAGACTATGGTGACATTAAAACATGATTTTTTGTTTATTTCAAAAATGATGTTATTGTGTAAAGCTTAAAAAAATAAAAAAGTTGACATATTAGGAATTGCCGTGTCCGTTAAAAACCTGCTCTATAGAAATAACACATGACCTAACCCCTCAGGTGAACACAGCAAAAAAAAATATATAAATACGATGTCAAAGGCCATTTTTGTCACCTTACATCAAGAAAAGTGTAATATCAAGCGACCAAAATGTCATATGCACCCCAACATAGTGCCAATAAACCGACATCTTATTCTGCAAAAAATGAGCCCCTACATAAGACAGTTACCCCCTCCCCCCAAAAAAATAAATAAATAAATATGTCTTTCAGAATGTGGAGACACTAAAAAATATTTTTTTTTCAAAAATGCTTTATTATGTATAATTGAAACAAACCCCACCAAAAAAGTCTTATTTGTTATTGTTACGTCCGTAACAACCTGCTCTATAGAAATAGTTCCCGATCTAACCTGTCAGATCAATGTAAATACCAAAAAATAAAAACGGTACAAAAACAGCACATTTTTTTGGCAAATATTCAATTTTAATCAATTTTTACAGTAACAAAGCAAGGTTTAACAGCCAAACAAAACTCAATATTTATTGCTCTGATTCTGTAGCTTGCAGAAACACCCCATATGTGGTCATAAACTGCTGTATGGCCAAACGACAGTGCACAGAAGGAGGGGAACACCATATGGTTTTTGGAAGGCAGATTTGTACACGTTTTGTAGAATCTATGCTTTTTCCCTCTCTGGTATAAGCACTCCTCCCCATTCGGCCCAGATGTTTTTAATTAGCAGGAGACTGCATAAGAGTGTAAAAATTCCTACCGCCTTTCAGTTGGAGTTCCTGAGAGTATGTGATAAGGTGAGTTTCACACCTGTTCACATGGTGCACTGCTGCTTGGCGGCCATTGCTGCTTTGTTGCTGTGCTGGTGGGGTCCAGTGCCAAGTTGGCTTTGCTAGACAGTGGGGGCACTGTTTGACTGCTGGGTCACGCTACCTGCTGGGGCGGTGCTGCAGCGCCGATGGTCGCCGTGCAGCGCTGCACCAAATTTAAAGTAGGTTCCCATTCAAAGAGCAGCCTATGAAGGATCCAAGGCCTTCTCCAGTGCTGATCCTATGAAGCCCGGCCACAGATCATTTTTACAACATAGGGACACAGAGAATCTCCTATAAGCTACATTGTCAAATCATTGAGAGAAGCGATCAGATGATCAAAAGTTCAAGTCCCCTAGAGGGGCTAAAAGTAAGTGAAAAAAGTTTTAAAAACAAAATAAAAATATAAAAAATAAATGAATAACAAAACATAATGATTATTAACATTGCCACATTCCAAAATGCCTATAAAAATATAAAAATATGTATGGTGAATGCCATAATTGGAAAAAAAATCTAAGAGGCCTTTCCATTGCTTTTTCATCATTTCAACTCCCAAAATTTTTTATAAAAAGTGATCAAAAAGTCACACACACTACAACATGGTATCAATTAAAACTACCGATCACGCAACAAAAAATGAGCCTTTACACAGCTCCATATACCATAAAGGGACACGCATTTACAATTTCACAAACTTTATTAGTTGATAAAGGACCAACGACATACACAATATCAATATAAAAATAATTATATATAGCAGCAATACAGGTAGTAGCCAAGACATGTGGCTCCCCTCCCCCACATAGAAAACACCGATAGTTCTCCTATGTAAGGTAAAAGCCTTTTACAAAAGTACTGGCATAGACAAGCACATCCCCAATATAACAATTATATAATGGAACAAAGCCCCACTAAAACTGGTATAGTGGATAAACCACACAAACACTGCAGCAAGGAGGCATATATATTCCATAAATGTATACCTGAGGGACACTTAAAAGGGAGAACACGGGTTTTCTATTGCAGAGAGGAGTGGGCTCTCCTCTCTGCAATAGAAAACCCGTGTTCTCCCTTTTAAGTGTCCCTCAGGTATACATTTATGGAATATATATGCCTCCTTGCTGCAGTGTTTGTGTGGTTTATCCACTATACCAGTTTTAGTGAGGCTTTGTTCCATTATATAATTGTTATATTGAGGATGTGCTTGTCTATGCCAGTACTTTGTAAAAGGCTTTACCTACATAGGAGAACTATCGGTGTTTTCTATGTGGGGAGGAGCCACATGTCTTGGCTACTACCTGTATTGCTGCTATATATAATTATTTTTATATTGATATTGTGTATGTCGTTGGTCCTTTATCAACTAATAAAGTTTGTGAAATTGTAAATGCGTGTCCCTTTATGGTCATTTGGTTAACATTATTATAGTCACGCATCGTAGTATGTGTGTATAGCGTTGGCATTACAGCTCCATATACCTAACTATATATATATATATATATATATATATATATATATATATAAATAAAAATAAAAAAGTTATGGGGTCTGAATATAGGGATGCAAAGAAAAAAAAATAAGCCCTTATACGACTATCTGAATAGAAAACTAAAAAAGTTATGGCCAGTTGGACGGCAGTAGAGTAGAGTAGAAAATGAAAATGGAAAAGTGGAAAATCTCTTGATCCTCATGAGAATTACTTCTAAAACACATAGCAATAAGTAGTATGTTGGTCATTTAACATGTACCTAAACTTTCAAATATATTACATACCTATTTTAGATATCACAAAATGATTTTTTTGAAAACATTTGTTTTCAACATTTTCTTTGCGAAATAAGCACATAAAGTTCAGATGCCTATGCGATTTTGAAATCCATACACTCATACACCGCTGACATGACATGTGGTTTGGCCTTGCCTTCTACCAGTTTGGCTTCACCTACAACATAGTTGTTTTTTTTTCCAGGGCAAATTTTTCAACTGGTTCAATTGAATTAAACGAAGCTGCAATGCCACAAACAATCCATAGTCAGGTTCAGCACTATTTTTGAAAATATGCATCCATCTTTTTCTAATCCTAGATAACCCATTAAGTTTGGATATTTGCTAAAAAAAAAATAGAATCTCCTCACAAAACATTAAAATAAAACTACTAAAACTAAATATTAAAAAATAGGAGATTATTAATTATTACTCATGAATTACCTACTGTTTCTCAGTTTCTAATGTACAGTATTTCATTTTTACTCTGTCATGTTTGTATATTTGTTTTCTTTTCTTTGCTTTTGAATATTTTTCAAAATGTTTTTCTCTATCAATTTTCCCATGTCTCTTTCTTTGTGTTTAATTTTCAGGCAACTTTTCTATCCAGCTGCTTAAAAAAGCATCCTGCTGTGCCTTACAGACAGGATTTGCTGCTTTAACAGAACAACAAAAACAAGCACTTGTGGTTTTTTTTTGCTTAGAAGTGTCTGCATAACAATATCATAAAACAAAGACAACTTTTAAAGATCAATAAGGGTTTTTATACGATATGCTTAAAATATTTTAGAAATATTTTAGAATTTCTAATAAGACTGTGCGCCAAAATATCAATATTCCTGTTCTCAGGAAGATAAAACTATTATAGTTCTATAATATGTCACCTAAAAAAAGGTTAAAGCGGTTGTCCAATGACCGCTAACTAATGCAAAGAATGAAAGTTCTTCAAGTCCCCATTCTTGACCAAAGAGGAACTGTCCCTCTCCATAGAGGTGAAACTGAATTTCAGCCAAAAGTATTCATTTGACTATTTTGACATAATTTCTCAGTAACCTTAGTAAAAAGGGACAGCACTTGGTAAATAATTATGCATCTCATTATACACTTAGCTCTCTGGGTGGGGGTTAGAGTGAAAATTACTTTCAAATGTTGCTGTCTGATCTATGGATTGCAGCCATTATCTACCTAGTGATTTTACCTCTGAAATACTGATATATAACTTTTGTGAGAAAAGCTTTGGCATTTGGTGAACAACCAATTTAGAAAGTAGCTGTTGATTCCTTTATTATTATTTTTAATAAATGAGTAGTGTAGGCAAATATAAAAGAAAGCAATAAATAAGAGAAAAAGATGCTTCTCCTGTTCATCCCTTTTAATAACTCTCAATTCACTGTTCAAATCCATTCCCAGTAAAGATGGGCCGCCTGCACACTGAAGGAGATCAGATTGCATAGAAGTCTATGGAGAGAAATTTTTATTTGTATGCATTACATACTCCACTTTAGTGCCCAGAATGGGAGATCTTAGTAGAGAATATTGTGGCAGAAATATGCCAACCAGTCCTCCTTTCAAACAGAAATGAAAACTGATTGTGTCATACCAGCAAACAGTTCTTTTGTTATTAGAGCTGAGCAGAGAGAATTCTCATATTCGGCCTATAAGACGCAAACTTTCTTTATAAATAAAGTAAAAAAGTTAATAGGTATCAATCACTCCAGTTATTCTATTAACAACATGTCATATTTGAATAGTACAACTTAATCTAGAAGTAATTGACGACCGTTCATAACATTCCCATTAAAACTACCAAAACACGCCCCTTACAATTAAATCTACTTTCACACTAGCGTTTTGGCTTTCTATTTGTGAGATCCGTTCAGGGCTCTCAAAAGCGGTCCAAAACGGATCAGTTTTGCCCAAATGCATTCTGAATGGAAAAGGATCTGCTCCGAATACATCAGTCACCATTCCGCTCTGGAGGCAGACACCAAAACGCTGCCTACAGCGTTTTGCTTTCCGCCTGACGAAGTAGAGCCAAACAAATTCGTCTTGGCACACAATGTAAGTCAATAGGTACTTTCAATGGTGTTCAAGACGGATCCGTCATGGCTATAGAAGACATAATACAACCGTTCATGACGGATGCATGCAGTTGCATTATTGTAATGGAAGCGTTTTTGCAGATCCATGACAGATCTGCAAAAAGCGCTAGTGTGAAAGTAGCCTAACCCTCGCAACAACAAATATAAACCATAACCATACCAGCTGATGCTGTAACAAAACAATAAGCTTTTTCATTATATCTTTAAATATGGGCACCATAATTCTGCAATGACAAATAACACTACTCATTATTTATACTAAACACATTAGAACCACATTATGCCCCTGCCCTATCCTTTATTACGCATGAAGGACTTTTTTCGGTCTAACATACAGTAACTGATCTCACAGAAATGTTTAAAATGCATGATAAAATATAGGATCTATTTTTTTTGTTGTTTATTTTTCTGTTCCCCCTGATGCATCAGAAGAACAGAAAGAAACACGGTGATGTGACCCTGGCTTTAGATTTCCTTTCTTTCCTTTTGGAAGGATGACTGGTTTGCACATCTCTTTTCCAGAGAATTGCTACATGAAGGCATTTAGTTTTCCTTCTTTTTTGAAGGAGGAATGATTTGCATGTCTCTTTCCAGAGACCTCACTCTCTCTCTCTCACATTCTACCTCCTTCACCCAAAATTAATCTCAAGAATTTGGGTTAGTTAGAATCCAAATTTATTGAAAAATTTGGGATAAATTCGGAATCAATTTGCTCATCTCGAGTAGGTATATATTTATTTCTATTGCTTATACAGCACCAATATATTCTGCAACATTGTACAAATATTGTCACCATTCATATCAGTCCGCAAAGGAGCTCACAGTCAGTTTTCCTTATCTGACGCACATATGTATAGTAGGGAACCTAGAGGAAACTCACTCAGAGTTGTTCCAAAAAGGTCAGTCTTAGGGCTCATGCACATGACCATGCTCAGTCAGTCTTAGGCCTCATGCGGACCCATTCACTTCTATGTGGCCAAAAAAGATGTGGACAGCACACTGTGTGCTGCTAGAATCCGTATGTCCATTCCATGGCACCCCCAAAAAGATAGAACATGTCCTATTCTTGTCTGTATTATAGAAAAGAATAGGACAGTTCTATAGAGAGCTTGATGTTCTATTCCACAATATGCGAAACACACGCAGCCGGTAAATATTTTTTGCGGATCCACAATTAGCGGACCAGAAAAATGACTACAGCTAAGTGCATAGGCCCTTAGACAGGCTCCCTTTGATGCAATTATGTAGATGTGCCCTAGACATAGAGGTAGGGAGTGCACTAGCTCTGGGATATGTCTTCTTTAGCTTATCTAATACCACAGACTACAGTATGGACAAGCTGATCACTTGAATACCAACAGTATGGCCCTGGAAATGTATGGTGTGTGCCTAGTCATTTCTAGTGAATCAATAGTCAAAAGAAAATTGTAATAAAAATGATAATACCTTATAACAGGAAAAGTGCACTAGACCAGTGTTTTCCAACCAGTGTGCCTCCAGCTGTTGCAAAACTACAACTCCCAGCATGCCCGCACAACCAAAGGCTGTCCGGGCATGCTGGGAGTTGTAGTTTTGCAACAGCTGGAGGCACACTGGTTGGGAAACACTGTACTAGACTATACTAGGTTCAATCAAACACTCAGCAACATACTGAGAACCCGTTATCCTTGGCTTCTTGTGATTCCTGACACGCGACTTTTGTCTTTATCACCCAAGACAGAGAGATAATAAACTGTTCAAATATGAACTTTTATTAGCTGCCTCCATGTATATCATTTTCATGTGCTGGCATAGGCAAAAATGAATGAATCAAATTATTTGAGACATTTTGCTACATTATTATGCAGCTTAGATACGGTAATGTTGCTTGTATTAAAAAGACAGCATAATAAAGTGCATTTAGCAGTCTATGCACGTTCCTTGTCGTAAATATCTGAATGCTATATGACGGCTTGCATAAAATGTTTATTTTACAGTAAAATGTATTTGAAATGCAAATACCAGGTGACCGTTGCTATTACAATTCGAGAAAATTGGGAATTAGAATAAACGGATATCTAATATTAATGCAAATCAGTATATATGTTATCCAACTTTAACAACTTTAATAAATCTCAAGATGCACCAGGGAAAACTCATAACTAGGAATGAATATTTTCACGGGTTTAATTTAACAGTATAAGAAAAAGAAACCATGTTAAACGGTACAGTAGATTGAGAAGTAGATTTATTCACTGAACTATGATCCCTTAAAGGAACATGGCAGCCAAAACTGATTCCTCCAAGACAGGGCCAGAGCAGGAAGTGAATGACAATGGGATTCTCTTTTTGGTGTTGTTTAGATGATTGTGTCATGCTCCACCCCTTGAAACCCGGCACTAGGCATAACACAGAGTGTTTCTTTAAATCTTAATATATGAGTTGTCTTGATCTTAAAGGGCTTTATCCTAATCCCTTTAACTACTACAGGACCGCCTAACGCAGGGATGCGTCCTGCGGGCGGTCCTGTAGCTCTGAGTTGACGCGTCGGCGCGTCATCTCGTGAGAGCCGAGATTTCCTGTGAACGCGCGCGCGTGCGCGCGTTCACAGAGAGGCGCGGCACGGCAGTTCGGCTACAGCCTGCCAGCGATGATCCATCGCTGGCAGGCTGTAGATGCGAATAAAATCGCATCAAACAGCTATATCAGACGCTGTTTTATGAACAGCGTCTGATATAGCTGCTACCTGGTCCTCTGGTGGTCCCATTTGCTGGGATCGACCACCAGAGGACCAGGTAACACAGTAAAGTTGCACCAAACACTACACTAACCCCCCCACCCCCCTCACCTATTAACCCCTTGATCACCCCATCTAGACCCCCTGATCACCCCCCTGTCATTGATCACACAGCTTGTAAGGCTCCATTCAGACATCCATATGTGTTTTGCGGATCCCTGGATTCACGGATCCGATCCGCGGATCCGATCCGCAGATCCTCAAAACACGGACACCGGCAATGGACTTTCTGCATTTTGCAGAACCGCACATTGCCAGAACTATATAGAAAATGCTTTTTCTTGTCCGCAATTGCGGACAAGAATAGGACATGTTCTATATTTTTGCGGAACGGAAGTGCAGACTCGGAAGCGCGGATCCGTAATTCCGGATCCGAGCGGGACAAAGTCTGTCCCCATTGAAATGAATGGGTCCGCAATTCCGTTCCGCAAACAGAATTGTGGACGTGTGAATGGGGCATAAGGGTCCCCTATCACCGCCAGTTAGCTAGCTACTTGTTAGGTAGCTAGCGCCCAGCCCACCGCACCGCAGTCACTGATTTTGGCAGAGATTTTTTCATCCACATTGACCGATGCGAATGAAAAAATCTGTGCCGTTCATTTTTTTTTTTTTTTCAGCGCAGAGGCTGAACGGAAAAAAAAAATCTCATTACCCGTATGCTCAATATACGGAGAATCGCAGAAACTCCTAATGCTGGCCATACGTGTAATGATTGCGGAGACCCTCAAATGCCAGGGCAGTATAAATACCCCACATGTGACCCCATTTTAGAAAGAAGACACCCCAAGGTATTCCGTGAGGGTTATGGTGAGTTCATGTCAAATTTTATTTTTTGTCACAAGTTAGTGGAATATGAGACTGTAAAAAAAAAAAAAAAAACAATTTCCGCTAACTTGTGCCAAATTTTTTTTCTGTGAACTCGCCATACCCCTCACGGATTACCTTGGGTGTCTTCTTTCCACAATGGGGTCACTTGTGGGGTATTTATACTGCCCTGGCAATTTAGGGTCCTAAAGCGTGAGAATCCAAATGCGTAAAATGGCCTGAGAAATCCTAAAGGTACTCATTGGTTTTAGGGCCCTTGCACATCTTGGCTGCAAAAAGTGTCACTCATGTGGTATCGCCGTACTCAGGAGAAGTAGGGCAATGTGTTTTGGGGTGTATTTTTACATATACCCATGCTGGGTGTGAGAAATATCGCTGTAAACGACAACTTTTAAAAATTTTTATTCAAAGTTGTCAATTTACAGAGATATTTCTCTCACCCAGCATGGGTATATGTAAAATACACCCCAAAACACTTGCCCTACTTCTCCTGAGTACGGCGATTCCACATGTGTGACACTTTTTGCAGCCAAGATGCGCAAAGGGGCCCAAATTCCAACGAGTACCTTTAGGAGGGCATTTTACGCATTTTCTTCTCACGCTTTAGGGCCCCTAAAATGCCAGGGCAGTATAAATACCCCACTTGTGACCCCATTTTGGAAAGAAGACACCCCAAGGTATTCGCTGAGGGGCATAATGAGTCCATGAAAAATTAAACTTTTTGTCAAAAGTTAGCGGAAAGGAGACTTTGTGAGAAAAACAATAAAAATCAATTTCCACTAACTTGTGCCAAAAAATCTTCTATGAACTCGCCATGCCCCTCATGGAATACCTTAGGGTGTCTTCTTTCCAAAATGGAGTCACATGTGGGGTATTTCTACTGACCTGGCATTTTAGGGGCCCTAAAGCGTGAGAAGAAAATGCGTAAAAATGCCCTCCTAAAGGTACTCATTGGAATTTGGGCCCCTTGCACATCTTGGCTGCAAAAGTGTCACACATGTGGTATCGCCGTACTCAGGAGAAGTAGGGCAATGTGTTTTGGGGTGTATTTTACATATACCCATACTGGGTGAGAGAAATATCTCTGTAAATTGACAACTTTGAATTAAAAATGTTAAAAGTTGTCAGTTTACAGCGATATTTCTCACACGCAGCATGGGTATATGTAAAATACACCCAAGCACATTGCCCTACTTCTCCTGAGTACGGCGATACCACATGAGTGACACTTTTGCAGCCTGAGTGCAAAGGGGCCCTAAACCAATGAGTAACTTTAGGATTTCATGAGTCATTTTATGCATTTGGATTCTCACACTTTAGGGCCCCTAAAATGCCAGGTGAGTATAAATACCCACATGTGACCCCATTTTGGAAAGAAGACACCCCAAGGTATTCCGTGAGGGTATGGTGAGTCCACTGAAATTTTTATTTTTGGCACAAGTCAGCGGAAATTGTTTAGTTTTTTTTTGTTTTATTTTTACAAAGTCTCATATTCCACTAACTTGTGACAAAAATAAATTTTACATGAACTCACCATGCCCCTCACAGAATCCCTTGGGGTGTCTTCTTTCCAAAATGGGGTCACATGTGGGGTATTTCTACTGTCCTGGCATTTTAGGGGCCCTAAAGCGTGAGAAAAGTCTGAATCAAATGCGTAAAAATGCCCTGTGAAATCCTAAAGGTACTCATTGGATTTAGGGCCCCTTGCACATCTAGGCTGCAAAAAGTGTCACACATGTGGTATCGCCGTACTCAGGAGAAGTAGGGCAATGTGTTTTAGGGTGTATTTTACATATACCCATACTTTGGGTGAAGAAATATCTCTGTAAACTGACATCTTTGAATTAAAATTTTATACAAAGTTGACAATTTACAGAGATATTTCTCTCAACCAACATGGGTATATGTAAAAATACACCCTAAACACATTGCCTTACTTCTCCTGAGTACGGCGATACCACATAAGTGAGACTTTTGCAGCCTGAGTCGCAAAGGGCCCAAATTCAATGAGTACCTTTAGGTTTTATCATGGCTTGGATCTCACAATTTAGGCCCGCCTAAAATGCCAGGTGAGTATAACATACCCCACATGTGACCCCATTTTGGAAAGTAGACACCCCAAGGTATTCACGTGAGGGGTATGGTGAGTCTGTCTAAGATTTTTATTTTTTGGCACAAGTCAGCGGAAATTGTTATTTTTTTTTTTTTTGTTTTTACAAAGTCTCATATTCCACTAACTTGTGACAAAAATGAAATGATACATGAACTCACCATACCCCTCACAGAATCCCTTGGGGTGTCTTCTTTCCAAAATGGGGTCACATGTGGGGTATTTATACTGTCCTGGCATTTTAGGGGCCCCTAAAGCGTGAGAAGAAGTCTGGAATCCAAATGCGTAAAAATGCCCTGTGAAATCCTAAAGGTACTCATTGGTTTAGGGCCCCTTGCACCCAGGCTGCAAAAAGTGGCACACATGTGGTATCGCCGTACTCAGGAGAAGTAGGGCAATGTGTTTTGGGGTGTATTTTTATATATACCCATACTTTGGGTGAAAAATATCTCTGTAAACGACATCTTTTAAAAATTTTTATACAAAGTTGACAATTTACAGAGATATTTCTCTCAACCAACATGGGTATATGTAAAAATACACCCCAAAACACATTGCCCTACTTCTCCTGAGTACGGCGATACCACATAAGTGAGACTTTTTTGCAGCCTGGGTGCGCAAAGGGGCCCAAATTCCAACGAGTACCTTTAGGTTTTACATGGCGGCTCACAATTTAGCCCCGCCCAAAATGCCAGAGCAGTAAACACACCCCACAAATGACCCCATTTCGGAAAGTAGACACCCCAAGGTATTCACTGAGGGGCATAGTGAGTCTGTCTAAGATTTTTATTTTTTTTGCCAGAAGTTATCAGAAATTGAAACTTTTTTTTTTCTCAGAAAGTGTCATTTTCCGCTAACTTGTGAAAAAAAATGAAATGATACATGAACTCACCAAGCCCCTCCGCGAATACTTTGGGGTGTCTTCTTTCTAAAATGGTGTCATTTGGGGGGTATTTATACTATCCTGGCATTCTAGCACCTGAAGAAACATGACAGGTGCTCAGAAAGTCAGAGCTGCTTCAAAATGCCGAAATTCACTTTTTGCACCATAGTTTGTAAACGCTATAACTTTTACCCAAACCAATAAATATACACTTATTGGACTTTTTTTTATCAAAGACATGTAGAACAATAAATTTAGAGAAAAATTTATATAGAAATGTAGTTTTTTTTTGAAAAATTTTACAACATAAAGTGAAAAATGTCATTTTTTTGCAAAAATTTCGGTCATTTTTGATTAATAGCAAAAAAAGTAAAAATGTCAGCAGCAATGAAATACCACCAAATGAAAGCTCTATTAGTGAGAAGAAAAGGAGGCAAAATTCATTTGGGTGGTAAGTTGCATGACGGAGCAATAAACGGTGAAAGTAGTGTAGTGCGGAATTGTAAAAAGTGGCCTGGTCATTAAGGGTGTTTAAGCTAGGGGGGCTGATGTGGTTAAATAACTTTTTTTTTTTTTTTTTTATTAATTAATTTTTATTATTTACCAGACATTGATAATATAACACTCAGTAGAATTAACAATAACATTCTGAAGTCGAGGGGAATATATACACATCGCATCATATTTTTCACTGAACCGCCATTCACATGGCGGAGAGAGAATCCCAAGAAATAACCAAATCCCCTCCACATCACATTGGGTATCACAAATTTATTATATACCTATTAAACCAACCCCCCCTTCCCCCTCCTCCCTCCCAACTGAGCATCGTCATGGAGCATATCGTGGGCCTGATGGGGACGCAATACAAATGGGTGTACAATAAGATACTGCACAGTGGAGCCTAAAGCTCCAGATTTCTGGAGCCCCAGATCTTCACCCACTCCTCTCTCTGTTTTGGGGTCTTCGCATTTATTTTTTCCACAGATTTAATTTTCTTGACCAGATTGATCCATTCTCTTATTACTGGACCCTCTTTCGACCCCCAGTTCCTCATTATTATCACACGGGCCAGGAGTAATATTTTTAATACAAATATTTTTTCCGCTCTAGCAATAACTTGGGGTTGATTGACATAACCAAGTATTACTACGTTAACATTCCATATCAAATTACCTGTTGTATATCTCATAGTTTTTCCCCTGACTGCAATCCAGAAATCTTGTATTTTAGGGCACTCCCATAAAAGATGTAAAAACCCGCGTTCTCTCGGTTACATTTCCAGCATCTACTGTCCCGGTTTTCATAAAACCTAGACAGGTCTGCTGGTGTATAATATAGCCTATGAATGATTTTAGGCTGGATCAGACGATAGGATCCCGCCGCGGAAGCTAACTTGATATTTTTATAAATCTCCCCCAATTCAGAGGGTCCTCTTCTCTCAATTCATTCTCCCATCTTTGCTCCCAACTGCCCCTGTGTATTACCATATATGATCTAAGCAGTTTTCTATAAATAACCGATAGTCTGATCTTTTTAAATCTAATGCTATAACAGTAGTCCATAAAGTCATTGTGTTGTACCATGAGATACGCCCTATTTTCAACCTTATTTATCGCGTGTTTCAATTGACCATATCTAAAGTGATCTAACCACACTGTGTTAATACCCAATAGCTCCTCTCTACCAAGGATAATCCCATCCTGTACCACCTGTGTGACCCTAAAAATATTCTTCTTTTGCCAGTATCTTTGGCTTTCCAAATCCATCAATTCCTTCAATTGTATATTATCCCAGAGCGGTGAGAATTGTAATGCACATCTAATCCCTAACCATTGTTTGATTTCACTCCAAGTTCTGTGCAATCCATACCTCCAACAACATTTCTTATTATTAAGTCGCCCAGATTCCAAAATAGTGAAAATATCCCAGTCCCCTGTCATAACCCCATCCGTAATAGTATATATTTCTTTCTTCTGCATCTGTGCCAACCAAACCACCTGAGCATCCAGAAAGTAACCTTTTATGTGTGGGAAAGAAACCCCCCTCTCTATCGGCAGGCACAGCCATTTTTGTTTTAACCGGACCCTCTTCCGCCCCCAAATCAGTTCATTTAGCAAACCTTCTATCTGCCTGAACCACTTGTCTCCTATCCATACTGGACAGGAAGTGATTCTATAGAGTATCTGTGGTAGGAGCACCATTTTACACAGAGCGATTCTCTCTGCTTGCCCTATTGGTAATTTTAACCATAATCATATCTTATCTTTTATAATTGTCCTCAAGGGGCTTATATTATTTTCAATATAATCAGGGGTCGCTGCACTTATTTTGATACCTAAATAGTCCACTGAGTCGTATATAGACAAGACCTTCACTGGCAGTTCTTCTTTAGCCGGAGATTTCAAAGGCAATAGCACGGTTTTTGACCAATTAATTTTATAGCCTGAACAAAATCCAAACTCATTAATCAGGTCAATAACATAGGGAACAGTTTTATACCCTTCCTGAAGGAACAAAATAATATCATCCGCATAGAGACTAATTTTGTCCTCCGGGCCCTCTCTTCCGAATCCCCTAATTTTACTGTCTGCTCTGATCAAGCAGGCTAGTGGCTCCAAAAAAATCGTGAAAAGCATGGGGGAGAGGGGGCTTCCCTGCCTTTTACCACGTGATAGTGTTAATGGTTTTGAGAGTTCCCCGTTAATGTTCACCCTAGAGGTAGGGGCTGCATACAATAACTTAACCCATTTTATAAAGTCGTCTCCCATATTCATTTTCTGCATAACTTGCCATAGGAACTCCCACTCCACCCTGTCGAAGGCCTGAGAGGCGTCCAGCGACAGGATGGAGCGATCGTCCCCCTCCCCCACATGTATATTCCACAGAGTTCTCCGAATACTAGACTGCACCCATCTCTCCGAGATAAAGCCGGTGTGATCCGGATGGATCAGTCCCCCTATTACTCTTTTCAATCTAATAGACAAAGCCTTCGCCAGGATCTTATAGTCTGAGTTAAGCAATGATATTGGCCTATATGAGCCAATATCAAGCATATCCTTATCCTTCTTCAGGATTAACACTATAATCGCTTCCGAGATGGAGGGGGGTAACTCCCCACTCTCCACCGCCCCCCTCCATATCCGAAGCAGTCCCGGCAAAAGGCTGTCCTTATATCTACGGTACATTTCAAAAGGGAGCCCGTCTGAGCCTGGAGTAGTATTCCCAACTATTGTTCCAAGGGCTTCGTATAATTCCTCAATCCTAATGGGTGCATTTAGCCTCGCTCTGTCCTCGTTACTAAGGAGTGGCATCTTAATTTTAGTTAGATATTCTTGAATAATGTTTTCTTTTCCTCGCCCCTCCGTTTCATACAGTCTAGCAAAGTGTTCAACAAAGGCATGAGCAACCTTTCCTTTATCCGACGAGATACCTCCTGCATCCAATCTTATTTCCCCTATTTTAGTGGTACTCTCCTGATTGCGGATGATCATACTGAGTACACGACCTGGTCTGCCGGATTCGTGGTGTTTTTTTGCCTGCCAAAACAGCTGTCTCTGATGTGACTTCTCCTGCAGGTAGGCCGTATACTCAGCCACTCTTTTCTGAAGTTCTTTTTGCATGGTTGGATCCAGACTCTTCACTTGTAGCTCTCTAACCTTTTGCTCAAGATGTTCCTCTTGCTTCCTAAAACCCCACTTAGTTGAGGAGATCCGTGCAAACAGGATACCCCGCAAGTAAGCCTTCATGGTGTCCCATACTACATTGCCACTTGCTGTATCAATATTCCGCTCCCAGAACTCCCCTATTTCCTCCTTAATCTTTTCAGGCTCTTGTATTAAGTCAAACCAATGAGGATTAATCCTAAAAATTCTATTGCCCCCGCCATTGGGTCCATTCCGAATACTTAACAATATTGGGGTATGATCCGATATACTCTTAGCCTCATACCTCATCCCCACTATTCTCCCCAAGAATTCCGTGCTCGCTAACGCGAGATCTATTCGTGATCTTGCCTAGTATGACCGACTGAAGCAGGAGTACACCTCCTTTTGCCCATATAAGAATCTCCAAACATCTGTCAGACCTAGTTCCCTACTCAGTTTGCTTAAAGGTGACCCCTCCCCCTGCATGGTGGGGGGTCCCAATGTATGGGCTGTTGAACTCCTGTCTACCTTCCCATTTATTACTGCATTAATATCTCCCCCCACCAGCACCGGGCAGCCTGATTTATCCGCCATGAATTCCGCTAGCTTATTCAAGACCCTAGGGGAGAAGGGCGGGGGAATGTACACAAAGGCCAGTATACATCTCTCATTGTTCCAACTACAGTACAAAAAGATGAATCTCCCTTCATTGTCTATCTTATGATCTAAAACCTTTATATCTATTTTTTTGTGAATTAGAACACTTACGCCCCTTGAGTACGTTGTATGAAATGAATGATACTCCAGACCTGCCCATTTCTTAGATAAGATTTTTTTGTACTCTCTTGAGAGATGCGTCTCCACCAAGCATATTATTGCCGGAAGATGTATCGTTATTAAGTCATTTACAATCGCCCTTTTAGTTCAATCTCCTAGGCCGCGAACATTCCATATTAGTATTCTATCACTACCCCCCTGCATTGCGTACCCGACTTTCACTTAATACAAGCCCCAGACCCACCTGCTCCATGACAATGCCCAGTGCCCCTCCCTTTCCCCCTCCCCCCCTTCTCCCAACCCCCTCTCCTGGCACACCAACGTCACCATCCATGTACCTCTTCCTCCCCACCCCTACTCGCCCCCCTTCGACCCCCCCCTCTCTCCAGCGATCCCAGTAACATTCCTATTTCTCCATCATTCCCTATAAACCATGTTCCTCCAGCCATCCTTCAAGCTGGATTACATTATTAAAGAAGAGAACTTGTTGATTGTACACTATTCGCATTTTAGTTGGATACAGCATTGCATATTTTATCTCTGCTTTAATTAACCTTTTCTTGACCTCTACAAATTCTTTCCTTTTCTTTTGCGTGGTTTTTGAGAAATCTGGATATATTTGGATGTCATGGTTCTCAAATTTTAATTGTTTTTCTCTACCCCATCTTAGAATATCATCTCGATCTCTTTGGGACAGGAATTTCACTAAGATGGGCCGGGCCTGCACCGACCGGGGGCTTGCATCCTGGTATTCTATGGGCCCTTTCAATCGGGTACTTGAGCAGTGACTTATCTGCCCCTATTTGTTCCTCTAACCACTTCTGGATGAGGGCCACAGGGTCTACTCCCTCCACACCTTCTGGAAATCCAATGAGTCACAGGTTAGCTCGCCTCAACCTATCCTACATATCAGTCACTCCATCGCTAACCACTCTCAATTCGACCTCGGTTTCCCCCAGTCTCTTATTCATTTGGACCATTTCTTTATCTACTCTAGATGAAAAATCCTGTAGTTCTTTCACCTTTTCCCGTATTTTATTATTATCTGCCCTAATGAGCATAATATCGCTCTGCACTGACGCAATCTTTGTCGCTAGGTCTGAAAGAGCTTGGTTCGTATGGTGAACTGTGTCCAGAATTTCTGCTAACCTTTTATCAATAATCTCATCCCTCCTCTCCCGTACCTCCTCTACTTCACCCTCCCCACCCTCTACATACGAGGGATTTTTGTCGGGCTTTCTCTCCGGGTTCCGTAATTCAACCCCTATCTGCTTTCTGCGTTCTTTTGGCGGGGTGACTTCAAATATCTATCCATCTTGTTTCCGGGGCTAGATAGTCGGGGGGAGGATGGTCCTACTGATTTCCTTTGCTGATTTTTAGGTGGCATGTTTTTTTTTTTTTTTCTTTTCCCTTTTATAAATTCCCTGTTTCCGCGGCTAATTAGCAGATAAGGGTCTCCTACGAATCTCAAACCGTTCAGTTAGCCCATACAAACAGTCCAGTTAACACAAACAGATACGGGGAGAGATCAGTAACTATTGTAACCGATATCAGAGTTCAAGCATAGATCCATCCATGTTTAGACTCATTAGAAAGGAGTCTCTCTCCATCTGGCGGGGCAGACCGCTTCTTCGAACGAGGCACTTTCGGACGAGGCACTTTATCGTCACTTTATCGTCACTGAGCCGTCCCTAGCGTGCCTGCAAAAAAAAAACCCTCCTTAGGGGATATCTGTATCTATGTCTCTTATACGGATAGCGGGAGTACCACAACTCGCTGTTGAGCAAAGTTCCCCCACTTAGAGGCTCGCGGGGCACAACAAAGTTCGGTCGGCTTGGTAGCCCTTGGACCGCAATAAACAATTTTTTAACGGCTGATAACCACGCCGAGCAGAATTTAACTCTCCCGTTGTAGCACCACCCGCCGCTGATCGCAGAGTCCCCCTGCCCAGAGGCTCACAGGACACAACAGAGTTCAATCAGCCCGGCAGCCCCCGAACTAATAAACAGTTTTCAACGGCTGGTAACCTCGCCAGACAGAGCTCCGCTCATCAATTATAACGTAGATATGCTGGGGGAGGAATTACTCACGCTTCTTCACCCTGCTGCCTCCAATATGCTGCAGCAGGTATGCCTCTGATGACTGCCGCCCCAGCAGCACTCCAAAGCGGATCTCTCGTCCTGTTGCCCACTCCTCAATGAAGCGCTGACGCCTCCGTAGCCACCAATGGGCATACGTACATGGGGGGAAAGGGCCACGGGTTGCCTCTTCTTCACCTCCTTCCACTTTTCCGCCTCTCACTGTTGTCGACCGCTTCTTAGCTCTTAGCTCCGCACTCCCATCCAGCTCAGCATACAATCGGGCGTGCCTTCTTCAGCTGTCGCGATCCCCTCTGACCGTACTCGCCGGCTGCCCACCATCAAGGAAGGGAGCACCTCTTGGACGCCTCACCCAGCACAGCCGCAGTCCCAGCCACCGTCACCGGCCTCAAATTATCAGCGCAGCTCCGGTTACATCAGCACGCTGAGGGAACGCCGGGTCGAGGAGGGGGAGAGGAGGAGGGCGGGGGGCTGCGCGCACGTACCTACGTCATGCCGCAGCTACGGGGCCCTTGTTTTTTTAAATAACATTTTTGATTCTTATTTTTTATATCTAAAAGATGCTACTTAAAATGACAACTTCATGTTGCAGAAATTATATTGTGTTATTTTTACTATGTTATTATTATTATTACCTCTATAAGAAGATATGGGGTCACATGACATATGGAAGAATCACATGTTTACTGCTATTTCACCCATGGTGGCATGTTAAAATTCATGGGCTGTACTGTTGTACTGTGTAGAGACAGCGGTCAACTTTACTACATAAATATTAGACAATTGTGGGATTCTTATTAATAATAATTTTAAAAAAAAACTATATCCCTTTAAGATGGAAATTTTTATTACAATGATTTAGATTTTTTGTATCCTGGCTATAAGATCAGTTTATATAGTCTAAAATATTCAACAATATAAGTCACAATTCAACATCAGTAGATCATAAATTCACGAACGTTGCAATTTACAAGAAGTACTTTTTTATATTGGATCAATATATCATTAACTGAAGCATATATCATGTATCTTTACTTAATGCATTTGTTTTGTTCCATGCACTGTTATATATCAGTACTGATGGACATAATTTATGGGGAACTTATGAAATGAATATTCATACACACACAGTATATCTATCTATATAAATTTTTAGATTTCAGATATAAAATAGTAACTAAATTGTCAATTTTAACCAATGTGATACAATGAGATAGAAAAGACTAAATAATTGCTAATAATAATATATCAAACAAAGAAAGCAAAGACTAAAAAAAGCATATGTAAAATGGAACCCTAAAGGGCCCTTTACACAAGCCAACAATAGTACAGATCATTGCTAACCAGTGTTACTAGTAATGACCTTTAGCGATGATCTGGCGGTGTAAATGCCACTCAGTTTATATCTGTGTTCAATAACTCCGATAGTCTGTTATGACAGACATGCGGACTTACTGAATTACACTATCCGGTATAGCCAGACACTGCCAGGCATCAGCCCATTAGGGCTGCATCTATTCCTCACCGGCTTAGGACCCACTCTATGACATAGGAGGAGGATGGTGGCATCAGTAGCAATTATAAAGAGCAGAGGCAACATACAGCCAGAACTTCCCAAAAAACTGCCAGGGCTGGATTGGCTACTAATATGGTCAGCTTGGAAACTGCTGATGTCACTGATACTGTGTGCACAGGCTCCCAACTGGCCAGACCTAAGCTAGTATCCTTGTCATCATCATCATCAACTGTTGCTGCTTCTCCAACTCAGACTGCTCCTCCTAGTTCACTCTATTTTCAGCAATTGATAACTAAGTGTGTGGCCAAAAAACAACTTTACAAGCCCAGTAATCAACTAGAGTTCAAGCTTAACTCCCATCTGGTCAAGTTGGTGGGCGTGCAGTCATACCACTTTGTAGATTATGTTGCCTTTAGGGAGCTGATATTGTGTGCTCAGACTCACTGAAAGATACTTAGCCACCATTATTTCTAAAAAGAAAAAAGCCATCTCTGCCTTGTACTGTCAAGTGTTGGAGAATATTGGCCGCTTCTTGCAATTCTTGCTGTGCACCAAGGTGCATGCCAAAGTGAACACCTAGAGCAGCTGTTATGGGCCAGGAGAGTACATGTCTTTTATAGCCCACTGGTTCAATGTTTTGCGCATCGAGGTAGCACCACATCAAGAAGGACAGGTACTTTTGACACCTCCACATTTGTGTCTGTCTTTTTCTCATACCAGGAGCTCATTCACCTCCTAAATACACATCATCCCGTCCCCAAAATTAGCAGGTTCCCCCTCCCCCCCTTCCTATTTAAAGTTAAGTGTTACCATGCCATTTTTGAGCTGATCGGCCTGTGCAAAAGTAGACACGCAGCTGATTCGTTGCTAAAGTGCATCAATCAGGAAACATCCCACTGGCTTTCTCCCCACCAACTCTAACTGGGCAAGGTGGTCAGCAACAAAGGCAGGAAAATCGTGGCCATGCTGCATTTAGAGGAAATGATACATGCTCCCTGCATGACACATGTGATATATTTAACAATGTAACACTTTTTGAAAAGGTACATAGGCTAGCAGAAGGTACCAGCTATGACCAGGAGACATGTAGCAACAAAACTGCTTAATACACAACGTTTTAACTTGCTGGAATCCCCCCTTGCATATGCTAGAGCTTCTATATGAGTGGCATAAAGCAATGAATGAGTTAAGCAAGGAGCATGTGTTGTTTTGAGGTGAAGGAGGCAGCTTATCAGAGACAACTGTCACATACCCATGCCATTAAGTGGGCCCTCCAGATTTGTCAGTAGGGACAACTGTTGCATCAATAATGTCTTGCTCCTGACATTTATCTTAGGGCAGACACTTATGCTGATGCAACAACTGATGGCAGAAAAAGAACAGCTTACACATCTTGCTGGATGTCCTGTAGATTTTGGAGACCTACACCAAAAAAGTGTCATGGAGGAGGAAGTGGATGATGAGGAGCTACCACTGGAGGAGGAGGAGCTGGAAGAGAAGGAGTTACTTCTTCTGAAGAACAAGGCTGATGATCATGATGATGATGAAACTGGCCACAATGGCAAGAATGGCAAACTTTATGCTTGCTTGGTTATGTAATAACAAGCATATCCTTACCTTCAAGAAATCTAAAAAGCAAAATGGGGGAATGTTTTCCTGCTTCCAAAAGGGGGACACAAATTACTTTATTACTAGGATACACTGTTTACTCAGATTGCCAAAGCTTTTGGCAAGCAGGTCCTATTGCTATAATTGCATTCAAGAGCTTAAAAGAATGGTCGCAGAGAAAATCAAGAATTTAACTTTAACAAATTTTTTCACATTACATACACTAACTTAAATGTATTTTTATTGGGATTGTATGTGATAGACCAACAAAAAGTGGCAAGTATGTGTGAAGTGAAAAGAAAATGATACATGGTTTTAAAACATTTTCAGAAATTAAAATCCGAAAAGTATGGTGTGCATCTGTAGTCAGTCCCTGTACTCTGATACCCCTAAATAAAATCTAGCGTGACTTATTGCCTTCAGAAGTCACCTTATTAATAAATCCACCTGTGTGTAATTTATTTTCAGTATATTCTGTGAAGGCCTCAGAGGTTTAATAGTGAACATTAGTGATCAAACAGCATCATAAAAACCAAGGAACACACCAGACAGGTCAGGGATAAAGTTATAGAGATGTGTAAAGCAAGGTTAGGTTATTAAAAAATAACCAAAACTCTGAACATCTCAGGGAGTATGGCTCAACTGCAAACCTACCAAGACATGGTGGTCTACCTAAACTGACAGCCCAGGCAAGGAGAGTACTAATTTGAGAAGTACCCAAAATGCCTATTGTCACTTTGGAGGACCTGTAGAGATCCACAGCTCAAGTGATAGAATCTATCCACAGGACAACTATTAGATGTGTACTCCACAAATCTGGCCTTTATGGAAGAGTGGAAAGAAGAAAGCCACTTTTAAAAGCAAACCATGAGATGCCCTACTTGCAGTTTGCCACATGCCATGTAAGGCACAAAGAAAACACGTGGAAGAAGGTGTTGTCATGCCAAACACTGTAGGTGGTGTAAAACTAACACAGCACATCACCCTGAACTCACCGTCCCCACCGTGAAACATGTTGGTGACAGCTGTGGGGATGCTTTTATTCAACAGGGACAGTGAAGTTGTTCAGAGTTGATAGGAAGATGATGGGGCTAAATACAGGGCAATCCTGGAAGAAAACCAGCAGGTAACGACCCTAAACATACAGCCAGAGTTACAATGGAATGGTTTAAATCAAAGCATATTCATGATTTAGAATGGCCCAGTCAAAGGCCAGATTAAAATCCCATTGAGAATCTGTGGCAAGATTTGAAAATTGTTGTTCACACACGTTCTCCGTGCAATCTGACTGAACTTGAGCTATTTTACAAAGAAGAATGGGCAAAAATTTCAGCATCTGGATTTGCAAACTTGGTAGAGACATATCCCAAAAGACTTATAGCTGGAATTGCAGTGAAAGGTGGTCCTACATAGTATTGATTCAGGGGCGCTCAATACAAATGTATGCCACACTTTCCAGATTTGTATTTATTTACAATTTTGAAAAACATTTGTTATTTTCTTTTTATTCTACACATACTTGTTACTTTGTGTTGGTCTTTCATATAAAATCAAAATAAAATAAATTTCAGTTTGTGCGTGTAATGTGAAAAACTGAGGAAAAGTTCAATGGGAATGAATACTTTTTTAATGCATTGTATATACTAATTAAGATATGTGGGATGTTAGCGTGATTTTACTTAATCATATATTAACTAGCATCTACATAGGATAAGATTTGGAATAAAATATATGCAGCATGTAAAATAAAATGATAGTTACAACATTTATAAACTGCATATTAGTCATGTTTTCCTTCCAAAATATGACAGTCGACTGGGAAATCTACGGTATATTCCCCCATCAAGATTTTGCAATTGACAGCATAAGCTTGTTATACATAGCATGTCATTTTGCTCTTTTAGTACCCTGTGCTGTTTTCCAATTTCTAAGTGGATATTTTCCGGCTCACAAATTCAGATTACTCAACATGCTTATTTTGTTTCCTGAAATAGTGGGACATTAGAAGAGGGATTATATGTGCCATCACTGCACAGAGTCAGATGTTCAAGACTATGTATTTAAGAAGGATATATTAGAGCCCTTTCAATTATTATAATTAATATTCTCATTTGTCACTGAACAGTTTGAACTCTTGATATTTCATTAAAAACAGACCTAAAGCCTCCAGAATGTTCTACACAATATCAACTCCTAATCTAGTTAATTGATGAAGTGGTGATATAGCTGTCAAGGTTAAAAAAGGCAAAGGTCTGTCATTTCCAACCTATAATTTTACCGTGTTGATCCAGAAGAAGGCAAAAACCCTTATAAGGCAAATGCCAATTGCTCCATGAATCTGATGTGTGATCTCTATGGCATTTAGTAATTAAATATGTTGAGGGTCTATGTTGGAAGTGTCAGTTTGGGGATTCTTGGCTCAATCAGGGGAACTTATTCTGGAGGCTCACCCTTTATCTGGACAGCATATATGTATGCCACTTATTGCAATTTTTGATGCTATAATCTACACAAGACATATCTGAAGGGCCTAATAGATTATTTGTGAATAATATATACTTTAGTGGTAAGTGATTGGCTGCAAATGAGTGGGGGTGCCCTTATGTTGATCTTTCATGGACATAATCTGAAAGGGTTAATATGGTTCTAGATTTGCAAAGATTAGAAACACATTGTCAAGAGAGAACACAAAACCATTCAAAGAAAGGATGCTTTTGTCAATAGGTGGATGGAACAGAATCAAAGGGCTAGGTGACCCCTTTTTCAATAAGAAACTGAAGTTAAAATAAATATTTAATTATAGTCATAAATAATTACCTCACCCTCATTAAATATTTGCTTTCAGTTTATGGTGTGATCCCCTTGTGCAGCAATAACTGCAAACATTTCCGGAAATTGTTGATTAGTCCTGTGCATCGGCTTGGAGGAATTTTAGCTCATTCCTCCATAGAAAACAGCTTCAGCTTTGTTATGTTGGTGGTTTCCTTCCAGGAAATTCTCATTTCAGGTCCTTCCACAACATTTTTATTGGATTAAACCCTTAATGACATTGGCTATACATATATGGCAAATGTTGTTTCCAAAGCGGAGCGAGCAGTAGCACCATAGCTGCTGGGTGACTGCTGTTTCACACAGTAAACGCCTATGGCTAATGTTTGAAATCAGCAATGTCGATTGCAGACATGTAATTCCTCAAATGCCATGATCAAATGTGATCTTGGAATGTGAGTGAGGAAAACCTTGGAGCACTGCACTCCTAGGTCTGGAATGGCTGCCCCTAAACTGTTACTGCTACCACCGTGTTTCACAGATGAAATGAGGTTTTTTATTCTGAAACACAATATTTTCCTTTCTTTAAACATGACACATCATTTAAGCCAAGAAATTTTATGTTGGTCTCATCTGCCCACAATCCATTATTTCAATAGCCTTCTGGCTTGTCCAGATGACATTTGGTTATATTCTCTTTAGAAAGTAGTAGCTTTCTCCTAGCAATCCTGCCATGCACACCATTGTTGTTCAGTATCCTCCTGATGGTGGACTCCAATGGTGAATTAATGAGAGAAAGGAATTTTTTAGTTGCTCGGAGTTTACCTTGGGTTCCTTTGAGATCTTGCAGGCTATTACATGCACTTGGTGGCTCTATTTATTGACATCTCCTGGAAAGGGTAAAAATGGTCTTGAATTTCCTCCATTTGTACACAGTCTGTATGAATAGGAATTGGTGGAGTTCAATCTCTTCCCAGCCTGATGAGTATCAACAACCCCTGATTTGAGGTCCTCAGAAATTTCCTTTGCTCATGCCATGATACATTGCCACAAACAAATTCAAATTGTTTGCTAATGCTAAAGTTTTGCATACTTTTGCCACTCAAAGACATGATACTGGAAAATTTCCTTAATAAATAAATTATTAAGTCTAATATTTTTGTCTACTTTTGGGACTTATGTCAAAATCTGTTGTGGTTTAAGGTCAAATTTATGCAGAAATAGAAAGCTATAAAATGGTTCACAAATGTTCAATCCCCACTGTGTCTGTCTATCTATCTATCTATCTATCTATCTATCTATCTAATATTAGCAATTTGATTCTATCAATTTGTAATTCACCCTGAATTTCTTAAATTTCACTTCAGGCACGAGAGAGACCCACATATAATACTTTACTTGAAATGAGACGTGCCATCTAGTTCTGTTTCTAAAAGACAAGAGTACTGGGTGTCTCAAGAAAAAAATTGCCCTGGTTAGCAGAGTAGCCTTGAATGTATGCTTGGAGGTGCCTCTTTCTCATTAAGGAGACCAAGTATACATGAGGATTATTGAAACATATATGCAGATTTTAGTATATTGTATCTGCTGTCAGCTTATAGGATTAGTGTTAATTTTTTTTTTTAAGCAAAGCTACTTTGCATACAGTAATTTTGTGTTTCTTGGTCTCGGTCACTCTCATATTATTTTTTTTTTTTTTTCTGAATCTTTTCAGAGAAAATATGAATCCTAGGTGACCATAGACTGTTATATATGAACTTATAGAGTAACTGGAACATACATGACTCAGGTCTAAATAGATTTTTTTTTCAAAATTATCTCTAATCTATCTATCTATCTATCTATCTATCTATCTATCTATCTATCTATCTTATATCTGTCTATTGGTCTATTGCTTGTCTTCCCTTAGGAGATCTGTATGAGAGAAATAACTAAAAACTTAAAAAAACACTATAGATAGCCCTTTAAGGGGAGCTGAAGCAGGCTGATAGTGGATAAATTAGATTATTCCTCCGAAGCCACTGAGGGGGTTTTAGCTCCTGGAACTATGCATAGTACCTACATCTCGGCAAACAGAGTTAAAGTATTTAACATTTATGCAAGAGAACTGGAATACTGAGAATATAGGAAATATAGGAAATTCTGTATTACAGGGCTACTCCCATTAAGAAGGGTCTCATTATGTATGGGACTCCCTTTATCAGAGTGTCACTCACAGATTGGCAGATTGGCATTTGATTGGCATCATCCAATACTTAATTTCATCCAGCATATACCTAAGCCAAAGAGAATGTGGACACACTTTATTTGTCTTTAGGTATCTTTATGAAAAGAGCCAATTAACATTTAACTTCTGCAGAAAAACATTCAGAATCCATTTAAATATGAAAAAAATTAACTCTTTATTCCTTTAAATATGATTCTTCATTCTGCTTATTTAATATTGATTTTACAGAAGACCATACGTGTACCACTGACACTATGTATGATCACCAAGACCAATTATTTATGGACAGAGTACATTTTGCTACGCATATACAGTCATCTACTGCTACTGTAGCTTCATGGAGGAACTGGGTACATTGGTCTGAATCTTATATATGGTTCCTCCAACCAAGTCAACTGTTACATATCAATGAATAGAATATTTATACAGGTAGTTCTGTGAATGATTGTAAACACAAAATTATCCTTTAGTCTATAATCACAGTAAAATCAAGTATAGCTGCCAATGAACATTTCTTCTTCTTTGTCTTTTATCCCGTTCTGTGGTCCTGTCAGTTTTGATATAGGACTCTAAGTTTTATTTTCACACCCTTGATAACTTGTACACAATACAATATGATTAAACAAAGGAAAAATCCTGTATATTCTTTAAAGGCAATGAGTTATCAGAAAAGGCCCTATAGGTTAAAGGTGTTGTCCTGGATTGCCTAATCTGGGAAGCATATTTGACTGCTCCCCACTTCTTAGAAATTTCCATCATGGACAGAGTTGTGTGCACTGCTGCAGCCAATTACTGGTCTCAGCAGCAACATATCCTCAAGTGACATGTCACCACTGCGACCAGTGATGCATAGCAGCGGCAAATATTACCCCATTCAGGGCCAGAACTTTATATGTTAGGACTAAAATTCTGTACCGACAGCCCAGCATCCACGGAGCAGGAACTGAGCAGCAGGGAACAGGTAAGTATGCTTTTCTTAATAGGTCTGGTGTGGTACAGAAAGAATTAAAAAGTTAACTTCTTTTCAGACTATGTTTTTAAATCAAGTTTCTATGTTTTTTAGAAGTTTTGATTTTTAAATATTCCATGTTGAAATTTATATATTTGCTTTATGGCTAGTGCTACCACATGGGCCATAGACACAATAGATTGGAGCTGAACTCAATGACTTTAATAAGACAGCTTCTATGGATCTATCCTCAATTACTTCTATGGGACTTCTATGCCATGCAACCTTTGCATAGATCATGCTGCAGGGATGGTACGTAGATAACCTATGACAATCAACTATTGTGAATTCTGTATTCTGTGTTATATATACAGATTTTTATTTGTCATTGTAAGCATGCCTGAGATATTAATGCTGAAATATGATCAGAACAAATCAATAAAGGTGGATTTAGATGCACCAATAATCATCCAGATTATCAGGAATGGCCATTCCTGCAAGCAGTTGTTCTCTTTCATCTGGCTGTCTAAATGTGCTGCTGATCACCCAATGAAAGAGTGAAATGCTCGTTCATTGGATGATACTGTCGTTCATGCAGATACTACCAATCATGGCTTCTGAGCAGCAGATTGTATGGTCTAAACAGCGATCTGCTGCTCAGAAGCCATGATTATGTACATTGAAGGAGATTGCTACATGTAAATGCGCAGTCTCCTTCACTGAACGAGCAGCTGACTGGTGGGAAGGAAAGTTTACTTCCAGACAATTGGACCCTCAATTGGCCTGTGTAAATCCATCTTAAGTGTTGGCCTATTATTAGTTTTTGTGGACAATGGGAAAATGGTACAGGATTTTAGAATTTTTTAATCCCCTTCAGCACCCCTGTGATTTTCTGTTTTTACCTTTTCATTTTTTACTCCCTGCCTTCTTGGATCTAAAATTTAAGAATTTGTCTGTTCACATAGCCACAAGGTGCTTGTTTTTGTTTGTAGAACAAGTTGTACTTTCTAATGGCCCCATTTTATATTGCATATGATGTAGGGGGAGGCTGGAAAAAAATTACATATGAAGTGAAATTGGAAAAAGTTCTTAAATTATTTTTCTTTTCTCGTGTTTTTTACAGCACAGAAACCTGACATTTTAACAGGGGTGTGAAGACTTTTTATATCCACTGTAGGTAATTGCCAGATAGCATATTCCCTTCAGCTGCAAAACCTTAACTACCTGAGTGCCTGGGTGCATATGCACTCTAACTCTTCTTATTCAGTTACATAAAACCTCTTGGAGCAGGTCTGTTTGTCATAAGTAGCTCCACAGATTAATTCCTGCTTTGTATCTCTTAAAATATATGCATCAAAGCTTTCAGAATGTTTTCCTTTCCAATATTCAATTATTCAATCTCCCCCAGCCATGTACTCCTTTTAGAGCAATCACTGCTGGGTAATTCTTCTACTCCTATCACAAACTTATCCTAATTAAAGAAGTTAATAAGCTCTACACTGGTTAATGCCAAGTAGTTTGTATTTACGTATTTCTGCCATCATTGCTGTATTTTTTTTTCCTTTTTTTGTGGCATAATAAATCAGGTGTAAACAAATCTCATGGATAAATCATTGAGTACGCTCTATTAATGTAATCTCAGACAACGCATGGAGCTACTGCTATAATACATAGTTGCATCTGTTTATCTGTCCATATTACTAATAATAGATGCATGGACTGATTTAGGTTCATAATCTGTTGTGAGATGATTGGTATAATCAAAGGAGGATTGCAGTTAAATTATGGAAATGAACACTTGATGATTGATGATTATCTATTCAGTGGGGACCCAAACCCTTTCTAATATGACCTGGTGATGTCGCGAACATAAAATTTTGAACGGCGACCGCGGATTTCCGCAAATGTTTGCGAACGTGCGAACAGGGCGAACCGCCATAGACTTTAATAGATAGGCGAATTTTAAAATACACAGGGACTCCTTCTGGCCACAATAGTGATGGAAAAGTTGTTTCAAGGGGACTAACACCTGGACTGTGGCATGCCGGAGGGGGATCCATGGCAAAACTCCCATGGAAAATTTTGTAGTTGATGCAGAGTGAGGCAAGGCGAATTCGCAATGCGATTAATATAGCCTGCATTAATTGCATTGCGAATTCAACTTAGAGCTGAGTTCCTAATGGTTGTATTGCTAGAATATAACGAAGATTGAATTCTCAATCTTTGTTATATTCTAGCAATACAACCATTAGGAACTCAGCTCTAAGTTGTAATCGAAAGGCGAATAATACAGGTTATATTAATCGCATTGCGATTTCAATCTCTATAATGCACTATTCATAGATATATACCATTAGCAAACTCGCCAAAGTTGTAATCTCAATTTCTCAAAGCGATAATACTGACAATTATTAGTTGCTTTGCGAATCCATTTGATGCCTCTATTTGATTGTATATGACGGTTGACTATGACTACCACCAACTTTCTACTGCCTCCGAGGAAAGATATCTGAACCCCCCAGGGGCCATTTGGGCGTTTTTGATAGAAAACGCATCAAAAACGCATCTACATTTTTATAATTTTTTTATTTTTTATTTTATTTTTTTGTGTATTTTGCCACATTTGGTTGCATATTTACATTTGGTATAGGCAAATATGGTAGTATAGTTCATTACTCTGCCAAAATCTATATTCAGCTACATGGCTTAGAAAATATGCTGTTAAACAATGATCCTAGGTTTTTGTATAGACACATGATCTAGACTACCATATTTGCCTATACCAAATGTAAATATGCAACCAAATGCGGCAAAATACACAAAAAAATAAAATAAAAAATAAAAAAATTATAAAAACGCAGATGCATTTTTGATGCGTTTTCTATCAAAAATGCCCAAATGGCCCCTGGGGGTTCAGATATCTTGCCTCGGAGGCAGCAGAATGTTGGTGGTAGTCAACCGTCATATACAATCAAATAGAGGCATCAAATGGATTTGCAAAGTGAATAATAATTGTAAGTATTATCGCTTTGAGATTACAACGTTGGCGAGTTTGCTAATGGTGGGATAGTAGAAAGTAACGAATACAGTGCTATATCTATGAATAGTGCATTATAGAAGTTGGATTCGCAATGTGATTAATATAACCTGTATTATTCGCATTGCGATTATAACTTAGAGCTGAGTTCCTAATGGTTGTATTGCTAGAATATAACGAAGATTGAGAATATAGTGCTATATTCGTTATCTTCGTTATATTCTAGCAATACAACCATTAGGAACTCAGCTCTAAGTTGCAATCACAATGCGAATAATACAGGTTATATTAATCGCATTGCGATTTACAATTACTAACACTGCAGCTTCAGAACGAATCTAAGATGGATGCCATCCTTGCGTTTAGATAGGAGGTGGGTGGGCCTGGGAGGGAGGGTATGCTGATTGGCTGGAATGTGTCTGCTGACTGTGAGGTACAGGGTCAAAGTTTGCTCAATGATAAAGTATAGGGGCGAAAGTAATCATCGCATATGTTCGCCCACCACGGCAGACGCGAACAAGCTATGTTCGCCGGGAACTGTTCGCCGGTGAATAGTTCGGGACATCTCTATATCACACTAGCACAAGAAGAAGAGTTATGAGCATGTCTAGGTGCTACATTTACCATTACCATATTCAACTCATACCTTTTCATACCTTTTCTTCTAGTAGTAGCGTGATTAAGGTTCAAGAAGAAACAAAATGTTGCACTACCTTCTATATAGATAAAGTTAAAAAAAATATACATAATTGTATCCTTATCTGAATGTCCAGTGAATTAGCTTAAGGTGGCCGTACACATTACTGGTTAATCAGAATGGATGATTTCACCCAAGATGAGTGTTCGTCAGTTTAAATTTAACAATCTTTTTAGCCGACAGATGATAGACCATTATCGTTTGAAAAGAAGTCAGCCATATTTAATATATTTGTCCAATAGTCAGATGAGAGATCTTTCATTAAAAGAAAGATTGTTCTTGAACGAAAGACCATTCCCAGAAAGATCTTCCATTCATCGCCCATTGAACGTAATCAACCAGTTTAAACAACTGTAACAGCCAATATGGACAAATGTGTGTATGGCCATGTCTGTGAAATTAATGTTCACCAGATGTTTATTCAACTGGTGCTCAACCATCAACCAACTGCTATCTAATGTGTATCTCCAGTTTTACTGACAGGGATATTTCTTCCTCTTTAAACAGCTCTGAACTAATCATTTGTGTAACCCAACTATAACAGAGGATGAGCCATAGGTTACTGGCTCTATGAACATTGGTAGGTTGGTAAATAAAAATGAGAGCAGAGATGTAAAAAGTTGAAGTATTGTAGAGACCTTTTTTGACTAGTAGAAACATTTTAAATTTTTAGTATATGGCCATTAATATAACGACTATTTAGAAAGTTCCACCTGGTTGCTGCTTATTATTGATTTAAATGGAGCCAGTCCGTTTAGTAGAATTGCAGTAAGTTATGGCTTGTAGTAGATTAGCCAAGATATAAGACTCTACCAATTGTATCTTTGATTCTTTAAAACTGCAGGTTCAAAATCTGTTACCTCCTGCATTCAAAAATGCTCATGTCAGAAAATCCCAAGAGACTAAAAACCACAGATGATATAATGTCAGTTTGAAGAAATGTGGTACCATCATGTTAGAAAAAATAGCATGCAGACATTTCATATTTAGCAATGCCTTAATAACAAGAATAAACAGAAGCACAAGAGGTCAATGATGCACCAAAAGTAGAAGCAAAAATGGGTAAACTCACAGATAGAAAACTTGCTGCTGATGTCTTTCCCTGGAAACAATTTAAATCCTCTAGACTTATAATCTATGGACTTTTTCACTATTTAGGAAAACAAAGAAGAACATATATAAGGTAAAACAGTCTGGTTTAATAATCGTTGTCAAAATTTGTGAAGGTCATCATTTCTTTTTTTGAGCCATTTACAAATATACTTAAAAAATGCTAAAATACAGTTAGCTCAGTATTTTCAGGAGAGTCATGTGTAGTAGATTTAGTTATGGCTTCCATTTTACCAATGCTAGTTGCTTTTTTAGCGTATTTGAAGCTTTGTGGTAGCAGTTTCACAGCTAAGAAGATCTAATGATCTTTCATGTGGGCTGTCAGTCAACCGTTTTCAAAAACTACCATCTTGTAAAGAGCACTAGATAATATAGTATGTGCATAGAGAAAAGCATAACTTGCTAACTTGCAAACACTCTGACATTATGTATAATACAGTATGTCAGACATAAAATAGAATGAAATAGATTAAAATGTTGGTTGACAAACTCAGCCTTGATATATCTATATCCTATCTACTGTGGCATCAATTTCTACAGTATATATTATGTCTAGTGCATTTCCATTAGTGTAGTAGTTAGTATTTTGTACGTATTTATCGCATGTACAGTTTGTGTAGGTGTTTTTATTACATTTAACATATTTTTTTAACATTTTTATTTTGTCTTCCATTTGTTTTACATTTTTTGATTGTTGTTATAATTAAAGGGCTAGTCTCGTCACAGACAATCTTATTAACATGTGAACTTCTGCCATAGTCAGTTGATTGTCACGGCAATCCTGACAATTCAACAAACAGCTGATTTTGCCAGAAGTTGCTATTAGTTGCTTATGTTCCCTGCATGAGTCACTACAGGGGAATTGAAGTAATAGGAATGATTATTCAAATTAACGACCAAATGACCATGCATATTAGGCTGGGTTTGCACATTCAGGTTTTTTATGCAGTTTTGAAAGCCAAAATCAAGAGTAGATTTAAAAGGAATACAAATCTGTCTTTCCTTTTTATGTGACCTCAGTTTTTGATTATCTATTCCTGGCTTTGACTTTAAAAACTGCATAAAAAAAAACTTGAGAGTATAAACCCAGCCTAATACATGGATGGCCAGGTCTGCCAGACACCCTAGGAGAAGCTAAACAGTTAGTGTAATAAATGGTTTTCTATAATAAGTGAGATTCACAACTTTAGTAGTGTAAAAATAGTAACAAAAAATCTGACAAAAAAGTCAAATGCTTACAAAAATGTACTGTAATTAAAGATGCTCTCTTGAAACTATTTTTAAATAATCAGGTGACCACTGCTGCTACTGATTGGCTGAGTGGGCACCTTCAGTAATTTCCTGTGTTGAGCCAGCACCAATAAACACAGATTAGCATGGATTTGGTAAACAAAATGTACAGAACTCTGTTTCATAGCTATGTACTTGCTTTCATTTGTATGGAGGTGTAATATGGCACCTATAGCAGTCTATGAAACTGTAATATACCTCCATATCTAGGTAAAACAGGCATACAGAAGGTTTTTCTGTCTCTTTTCCATGGAGTCCAACAGAAAACAGATCATAGCATGCTCCAACGTAATACAAAATTATGCCTCTAGGGGATATCCAGAACTGTGAAGCCCCATATGATTGTTTTTTTTTAAACATGATTTTTAGATACTCTGTCTCAAGATGTCTTATACAGTATGTGTATATGTGTGGCCACCTAGCGGTTGTGATGTGAATGGCAGTGTTGGCATGTTGTAGCATTCTACTGAATTCCTTTCATGAGCAATTTGGTGTCCTTAACCAACTTTCAGCTAAGGTAAGATAAAATATATTTGTACAGCACATAAAGGCACATTACAATGGCCCGCAGCATGCCTATGACATTGCAGTATGGAGTTACTGGGACATTTTAAGCTACTGCCATATAACTACTGTTTATAAAATAAATCAATTCTTAAACTTCAAAAACAAATAACCTGTTATTAATTCTATATAATACACACAATATTATTTCTTATGCTAGATATTTTTTTTTTATGAATTGTTGAAAACATTGTATTTCTATTCCAGAACTAGAACAAAACACCAATGAGTTTGACATTTGTTGTGCTTAAAGAGGTTTCCCCTTGACAACAATTTATCACTTATTCACTGGATAGGGGATGACCCCTACTTATCACTAGAATGGGAGCCGATATACGAAGTGGCAGACATGCATGTGTGTCCACTGCTATACTTAACTTTATGAGGCTGCCGGAGATAAGTGAGTACATGAGCTCAGTTGTCCTATAGCATTAAATGGAAGGACAGACAGACATGTCTGCCTGCTGCCCCATTCGAATAGGGAACACTGGCCCCTATTCTAGTGACTGAAGGATGCTCCAGAGGTCAGAGCCCCGCCTATTAGACATATATCCCAGATCCTGTTGATAGGGAATAAGTTGTTGTCATGGGACAACCCCTTTAATGAAAGGTTAATGAAGACATGCAATATGATTATTAGAGCTGTGTAAAAATATATTTATACAGATATTCTAAACTTGATTGTGTGTATTAATTATAGATATATTCAGATTTTTTTAAATAGCTCTTTTTTCTCTATGGCACAAAACATAAATAAATAAAAAAGAAAAATATATATATGATGGAATGAGGGAACAAAATATTTCTGGCAAAATAAAATATGTTATATTGGATGACACAATTATCTAACATTGTAAAAAAATTTTTGATATGAAAAGACTATAGGGTATTAAAAATGCTCTTGGTGAATCAGCACTGAAATCTGGATATTTTGCCAAGAGCTTTTAACAGGCTACTTATTTATTAATTCATGCAGAGAAAATGTTGCACAAACTGTTCGAAATCTTGGAACAAAGTAAAACCATTTATAAGCATCCAAGTATGACAAAAGATAATGTGATCCATTGAACTGTATAACAAAAGGCATCTACATCTGCTTTTTGCCAGCATCCAGGCTGTTCAACATTCAACTAGTGAAATGGTATTCAACAATATGCTACTTATAAACCACTGTATGCCCAAATAAAGATGTCTAAAAGGGAATGTATCATCAGAAAATGACCCAATGGTTAAATCAAGATTTTATAATAAGCCTATTTAAAAATTGTGTTTTCTTCAAATTTTTCATGCCATTATGTATGCTTTAAAGGGAACCTGTCACTTTAAAAAAAAACATATAAAACCGCCAGTATTACCTTATAGTAGCCCCCAGTCTGTTGTTAATCATGTGTTTGATCCGGTAATCTGATACTCCATACATGACAAAACAATGTTTTAAGCACCATCAGTTCTATCTTGCCAGTCAGCATGAAGTCAAGGGGGCAGTGGCCTCCTTGCTTCACGTAAAGATAAGCATGCCCCCTAACCGTCCCCTCTTGTGTGTGATTGACATCCTGCAGTGCGGCCTGGAATCGCATAATACTCACACATGCGTGGTGCACTCCTTGTCACTGTGCAATTCAGAAAACCGCGCATGCGGGAGACTTATGCGATCCCAGTCCCAATCCTGAGCATGGGCTGTTAGAAGACGCAGCTTTGATAACAAATTCTGGTCCGCTTGGGTTCTACTGAACTTATAGTAGATCAGCACCTTTATTGTGTTTTTAAAAGGGGGAAGAATGGGTTAAGAATAGGGATGAGCAAACTTCAAGTTTTAAAGTTTGAGTTCGGGTTCAGGTATATGTTGTATTGCGTTATGGATTCCGTTACCATGGACCATAACGCAATTCCATAATGGAATGCATAAAAGACCTGTTATGCAGGCCATAGACTTCTATCATGATGGAATGCATAATAGAATGCCTCAAAAGGCATTCCGTTATGCATTCCATCATGGAATTGCATTATAGTCCGTGGTAACAGAATCCATAACGCAATTCAGCATATACTCAAACCCGAACTTCAAAACTTGAAGTTCGTTTATCCCTAGTTAAGAATAAAAAAGAAGCATTATTCACCTTACTGCAATTCCCACTCTGGCCCCCAATGCTCTCCACTTCTGGCTCCTGGTTTGACACACTGGAAATGGCAGGAAATACTTGATTAGTCAATCACTGGCTGAGGCAGGTCACTACTTCGGCCATTGATTGACTGACCAGGCATCTCTAGTCATTTCCTGTGTATCAAGCCAGGAGAAGGAAGTGAAGAGCAGCAGGGACCATGGCCGCATTGTAGCCCCCTTTTTTTAAGCTGAAATGCAACCATGTGCATGATTCCTTGCACATACAGTAGTACATACACCCATACAAGGAGAATAAGGGTGACTTACTTTACCTCTTATATTATACATGGTCTTTCTAATGGTTTTGATTATTATTTCATATATTTCTTAAAGGGTTTTTTCTTGGAAAGGAATTTTCAGAATAGGTCATCCATATCAGATCAAAGGGAGAGTTCCACACCCGGCATCCCCACTGATCCATTCAGGTGATTAAGGTCTGAGCTGTAGTAGGCCAGCGTCAGAAGCTACAAAGTGGACAGAGTTTTCCATCCGCTGCATAGTTTCCGGCATCAGTGGCTGCCAAAAACAACTGGAGGGTGGATGTGTTTGGAGTCAGACCTATCCTGAAGATAAGTCTGGTCATCAATATCTAAGTCCCCAATAAAACTCTTCAATTTTAGTTTTTAATTAGACATCTACTGGAACATTAGCGAGTTGTCTTAACTGACTTATAAAGTGGTTTTAAAAGAAGAGACTGTGCGGTAGTCAGTAGATGAGCTGTCTTATTATCATATCTTTATTACCCTAAACACATTGTTTTAGCAAAATCAGATACTGACAAATATATAGATAAGGAGGTAAGCCTCTGTCATTGCTAGCATTTTAAGTGTCAGGTATGGTTATAAAACAGAACATTTCAAAAACGTCATCACCTTTAAAATCAATAAAGCAATTATTAATTTATTTCATTTTTTTTCCAGACATGTGAATTGATGATCTGGCAAAACTGATAAATGAATAGGAAATTGGCACTGATAAACAAATTGGAAAATTATATGCGGTGGAAGCTCCAATTCAGCAAAGTGGTGAAGGAGAGGGAAAAGATACAGCTTGCCAGAGCTCTTAGTCAGCAAAAAAAGAAAGAAAAAAAAAAATACAAATGAATTAAAATGATTGCCCTTCTGCTTATTAAAAGAACACTGTCTGATAAATCTCACGCTCTGCAAGGTCAACTCTGTGCTTAAATACATTTTTAATCAGTAATGCACCATGATTGTGATAATTGGTTAGCTTGCAGATTTTTAATCATTTGGTTTTCAGGATGCAGGAAAAAAGATAGTTTATGCAGTGTATGGAAAATAAATCACGTGCCAAAAGGTCCTGGTCCATATTCTAATCAAAGATAATTGACAGTGTTTATACACAATGTAGCAGAAACACAAGGGGGGGTTTCAGTCAGCACTCCCTGTATGCAGGTGCACGTAGCCAATGGCAGGTATACATACAAACAAAAAAATGCAACAGCACTCTGCAACTAGAACTCTGCCCAAGATACATGCTATAAGAGGACATAGTGTACTCATACACGCCTACAAACAGTGGAGACATTAGTTTACATTTTGATCAAAAGGCAGTAAGCCCACTCACCCCTTCACGGTTGTCTCCTAGAGTGGGTACTAACGCTAAATCTGACCTGCAATGGGCCAAGCCAGTCACATAAAATCCTCATAGCGCTGAATATTACCTGTTATGGGCCACGACAGCCACATTGCAGGTCAGATTTAGCGTTAGTACCCACTCTAGGAGACAACCGTGAAGGGGTGAGTGGGCTTACTGCCTTTTGATCAAAATGTAAACTAATGTCTCCACTGTTTGTAGGCGTGTATGAGTACACTATGTCCTCTTATAGCATGTATCTTGGGCAGAGTTCTAGTTGCAGAGTGCTGTTGCATTTTTTTGTTTGTATGTATACCTGCCATTGGCTACGTGCACCTGCATACAGGGAGTGCTGACTGAAACCCCCCCTTGTGTTTCTGATTAATATGTGTGGAGGTGTGGCAGCCTCCACTTCAGCCGTGCACACCTGACTGGTTTCTCTGCCCTAGCTGCTGGTTTTTAATCAGAGTGAGTATATAGCTGAATGCGTACTCACATTACCTGCTAGTAGCCTTCTGGCTCCAGGAGGAGTGCATAGTGGGCTCAGCATGCATGTTGGTACCTGCATCCCTGGATCTAATGGAGGCTGTTACAGCACCAGAAGGGGTTAATAAGTAAGGTTTGTTCCAGCATGCATGCTGGACCCACACTCCCTGGATTTTATGTGGCTGTCGTGGCCCATAACAGGTAATATTCAGCGCTATGAGGATTTTATGTGACTGGCTTGGCCCATTGCAGGTCAGATTTAGCGTTAGTACCCACTCTAGGAGACAACCGTGAAGGGGTGAGTGGGCTTACTGCCTTTTGATCAAAATGTAAACTAATGTCTCCACTGTTTGTAGGCGTGTATGAGTACACTATGTCCTCTTATAGCATGTATCTTGGGCAGAGTTCTAGTTGCAGAGTGCTGTTGCATTTTTTTGTTTGTATATACACAATGTAGCGTTATGTCAGGATTGAACATCAAAAGGGATTTTAGGTTCAAGAGCAGCGATCAATGATCACAATATAGAAAGCCTTCTTTTTAATAAGATGGATTATATAAATGAATAGTCCTTCAATTTGTACTACAGAGTAGATACGGCTAAATAAATCTGGGCATATGTATGAGATAGCTGCCGGCCAAGAACTCATTCGGACGTCATCCATCTCTCCAGATTCTCTTATATATGCGCACGCTTGGCTAAGCATGCATGTGTTCTGAATGAAGAGAGGGGGAGTAATTTGATGCCAGGTACTTCTGGAAGCAGCTTAAATTCCTAAAAAATAAATAATCTAGCATTTTAACATCTAACAGCACCATCCTTCTCTTCCCCAACAAGGCCCTCATAAAGATTAGATGGCCATCTTAAAGGGCACCTGTCAGCAGATTTGTACCTTTGAAACTGGCTAGCTTGTTGTATGTGCGCTTGGCAGTTGAAGGCGTGTGTGTTGGTCCCATGTTCGTATGTGCACGCATTGCGGAAAAAAACTGATGTTTTTATATATGCAAATGAGCCTCTAGGAGCAAAGGGGGTGTTGTCATTGCATCTAGAGGCTCATCTCTCTCTCTGTAACTGCCACACCCTTTGCACTTTGATTGACTTTAAGAGAAGTCAGCGACAGGCGTGATCATGTTTACACTGCCTGGCACTGGTAATGAAAGTGCAAAAGGTGCAGTCCCATGTTCAGATATGCCAGCATATATAGCTGTTAGAATTAAGATCAGTAGTGAACGCTGTTGAAATCTGCTTTTATTTTCAGCTGATATCACTCGTGACACAATTTCAAATAGCTATATCTCCAGATGTACATCAGTTAATGCTTTAACCTTATTTTAAAGCTTAAACTTTCAGCTTTTAAGCAATACTACTCCCTTATCTCTAGCTTCTACCCAGCCAGATATGTGAGGAGTTAAAGCAGCCTATCCCCTGCTGCCCAAGCTTTGCTCAAGCTGAACTGTTAAAGGGGTTGTCTGAGATATATAAACACTTGGGCAATCTGCCTAAAATAACGAATGAATACACACCCATTTTCTCCTCTGCTACTTCCTGCCCTGTGCTCCAGTCCTCACCTCGGTTTGTTGTTTTTCAGGCTGCAGCGTTCTTTGCACACAGGTCACCACTGCAGCCAATACGATGACATCAGCAGCAGGAGGACCAGAGCACAGCATAGAAAAAACAGGGAAGAAAACAAGTGAGTATTCATTCATTTGCTATTTTAAGCCATTTACAGGGGTTGCTCAAGTTATTATACAACTCGAACAACCATGTCAAGTACTTTTATTAAAGCTAAGACAGAGCTTGAGCAAAACTGTTAGTTGGTTAAAAACAAAAAAAACAAAAAAAAAAAAAACATGCTATAGCTATATTCTATATTCCCCCTGGCAACAAAACACTGGAAAATTAAGTGGTACTAATAAAAATAGCAGGAGGAGCAATCTGAAACTAATTCACATGACTGGGTATAAAAATGGTAGCAGTTTGTAAGGTTGAAAAAAAGACATATGTCCATTCAGTTTAGCCTTTCATTCATATCACTCTTAGAAGAAAAGATGGGTATCTAAAAATTGTGTAACTATTTTATAAAAATGTTTCACAATGTAAAATTGCTAATACTTGTAAATATCCCCCAAATCAACGTACATCATCAAAAGATTCTGAGAATCTGATAAAATCTATTGGCACAAGGCCAACAGTCAATATTGGATCCTAGTGATCTACAGGCCCTCAAGTGGCACTGCAAAAAAAAGACATGATTCTGTACTGGAAATCACTGTATGGGCTTAACACTTCAAGAAATCAATGCCTGTGGAAACAGTCTGCCGTGCAATCCACAAAATGTAAGTTAAAGCTGTATCATGCATAGAGGAAGCAATATGTCAATACCATCCATAAAAAAGGAGACCATCAAGCTTGTTATTTGCGTAATGTTCAGAAGCCTGCATCTCTGTTGGTATGGGGTTGCATTAATGCCTATAGTATGGGCAGCTTACACATCTGGAAAGGCACTATAAACAGTGTTTTAGAACAACATATATTGAAATCCAGATAACGACTCTGAGGGAAGGTCTTACAAATTTAAGCAAGACCATGCTACACCACATACTGTCTCCATCACAACAGTATGACTTTGCAGAAGAAGAGTATGGGTGTTGGACTGGCCTGCCTGCAGTTCAGACTTTTCACCAACTTAAAACATATTGCACATCATGAAACAAAAAAAAATCTGTCAAAAAGACACAGGGCTGTTGAGCATCTAGAATCATACATCAGACAAGAATGGAAAAATATTCTGCTTCCAAAACTCCAGCAATTGGTCTCCTCACTTCCCAGATGTTTACAGACTGTTGTTAAAAAAAGAGGGGATGCTACACAATGGCAGACATGTCCTTGTCAAATTGCCTCACTTTCACCATTTGATTTATCAATCACACAGATAGAAAAATCACTGACTCCACTGGTGCTGATTATTGAAACTAGCTGCAATATCGCTGTATGGAGGTATCCATACAGAATCTTCACAACAACTTAGTAAAACACTGCAGATATCGCACTCGCATTTCACTGTTGTCTCCCGCTTTCCTGCTTGGTGAGATTCTACCTGCATATGCGAGTACCGGTGGTGTTTGTGCCTACCTTCTTGCCCTCGCTTCCAGTATTCTCCTTCTCTCCTTATAGCAGTAGCAGTAGAGATGTCGCGAACATAAAATTTCCCGTTCGCGAACAGCGAACGTGAACTTCCGCAAATGTTCACGAAAATGCGAACAGGGCGAACTGCCTTAGACTTCAATAGACAGGCGAATTTTAAAACCCACAGGGACTCTTTATGGCCACAATAGTGATGGAAAAGTTGTTTTAAGGGGACTAACACCTGGACTGTCGCATGCCGAAGGGGGATCCATGGCAAAACTCCCATGGAAAATTACGTAGTTGACACAGAGTGTGGTAAGTTGAATTAGCAATGCGATTAATATAACCTGCATTAATCGCATTGCGAAATCAACTTAGAGCTGGATTCCTAATGGTTGTATTGCTAGAATATAATGAAGATTAAGAATATAGCGCTATATTCTCAATCTTCATTATATTCTAGCAATACAACCATTAGGAACCCAGCTCTAAGTTGTAATCGCAATGCGATTAATATAACCTGTATTAATCACATTGGGATTACAACTTAGATCTGAGTTCCTAATGGTTGTATTGCTAGAATATAACTAAGATTGAGAATATAGCGCTATATTCTCAATCTTCGTTATATTCTAGCAATACAACCATTAGGAACTCAGATCTAAGTTGTAATCGCAATGCAAATCATACTTACAATTATTAATCGCTTCGCAAATCCATTTGATGCCTCTATTTGATTGTATATGACGGTTGACTATGACTACCACCAACGTTCTGCTGCCTCCGAGGCAAGATATATGAACCCCCCAGGGGCCATTTGGGCGTTTTTGATAGAAAATGCATCAAAAACGCAACAAAAACGCATATGCGTTTTTATAATTTTTTATTTTATTTTTTTGTGTATTTTGCCACATTTGGTTGCATATTTACATTTGGTATAGGCAAATATGGTAGTCTAGAATTCAGTGTTTCCTAACCAGTGTGCCTCCAGCTTTTGCAAAACTACAATTCCCAGCATGCCCGGACAGCCTTTGGCTGTGCAGGCATGCTGGGAGTTGTAGTTTCGCAACAGCTGGAGGCACACTGGTTGGGAAACACAGGTCTAGATCATTACTCTGCCCAAATCTATATTTAGCTACGTGGCTTAGAAAATATGCTGTCAAACAATGATCCTAGGTTTTGGTATAGACACATGATCTAGACTACCATATTTGCCTATACCAAATGAAAATATGCAACCAAATGTGGCAAAATTCACGAAAATAAAATAAAAAGTGAAAATATTATAAAAACGCAGATGCGTTTTTGATGCGTTTTTGATGCGTTTTCTATCAAAAATGCCCAAATGGCCCTGGGGGGTGGGCTCAGATATCTTGGAGGCAGCAGAGCGTTGGTGGTAGTCATAGTCAACCGTCATTTACAATCAAATAGAGGCATCAAATGGATTCGCAAAGCGATTAATAATTGTAAGTATTATTCGCATTGCGATTACAACTTAGAGCTGAGTTCCTAATGGTTGTATTGCTAGAATATAACATATATTCTAGCAATACAACAACCATTAGGAACTCAGCTCTAAGTTGAATTCGCAATGCGATTAATGCAGGTTATATTAATCGCATTGCGAATTAAACTTAGATCTGAGTTCCTAATGGTTGTTGTATTGCTAGAATATAACGAAGATTGAGAATATAGTGCTATATTCGTTATCTTAGTTATATTCTAGCAATACAACCATTAGGAACTCAGATCTAAGTTGTAATCGCAATGTGAATAATACAGGTTATATTAATCGCATTGCGATTTACAATTACTAACACTGCAGCTTCAGAATGAATCTAAGATGGATGCTGTCCTTGCGTTTAGATAGGAGGTGGGAGGGTCTGGAAGGGAGGGTATGTTGATTGGCTGGAATGTGTCTGCTGACTGTGAGGTACAGGGTCAAAGTTTGCTCAATGATAAAGTATAGGGGCGAACGCGAACATCGAATATGTTCGCCCACCGCGGCGAGCGCGAAGAAGCTATGTTCGCCGGGAACTGTTCGCCGGCGAATAGTTCGGGCGTTCTCTATATAGCAGGTTGTAGAGCTGGGTTTCTTCGGTGATGTGCGTTTGTATTTCACTGGGAGCGGGCTCCCGCCGGTAGCACTGTTCTCCAAAGTCCCTGCACTCGCACTCCGTACAGGAGCGAGTGGCATCACTCAGCTAGAGCTACGGGTTAGTGGTGGAGGCAAAACAGTTTCACCCAATGCGTTTCGAATGATATGCGTCGTTCTTCCTCAGAGATCACTTGCTGTTCCGCCTTCCTCCTATTTCTAGACTGCCCTTGTTGCTTAGTTTAACCCTTCCATCGCCTGCTTGTCCTTCTCCTTCATTGGTCTTTACTATGCAAAGCTGAAAAGTTCAATATCTGTATTTAATCCTTTTGGACACAAGGTATCCATATTGAAGATCCATTTGGTCTCTGTCTTTGACATCTTTTTAATAAAATCGCCACCTCTTGCGTCTTTTGTCTTTTGTTCCCTAAATTGGCCTCCATGCTTTTCCCTGTTATGTTTAGATAGTGGATGACCCTCCACTTTTTTCTTTATGTTGTTCATATGTTCTCCTAATCTCTCTTTTAACGCTCTTTTCGTGCGGCCAATATACTGTAGGTTTTATTACATGGACATGTTATTGCATAGATGACCCCTCGGCTGTTACAGGTTATATGTTGTTTAATGTTATATTTATAAGTCCCTTCTGTATTCTGAATTTCTGTCTGTTTCATGTTTTTGCACAGTAACTGTCACTACAATATACAATGCAGACAGCATATTATAATGCAGAAGAAGCTGAGCAAATTAACATATACTTTTGTGGGGAACGATTCAGTAAAACTTGTAAGCTCTGCATATTATTAATGTTGAACAAATTGAAGCCAAACAAATTTACTTTGATCCAAATTTCAGAAAAAATTTGATTTGCCCCAAACTCGAATTTCCTAATGCTTTGTGGTAACAAATCTATTTTTCCTGAAATGGCAGTAAAAAAATACATACTCATCTCATCTATTTGCCGTCATGGCCATCTTGATGGCAGAAACCGCGTCTCGTCACGTCACCAATACAAGATTTTGCATGGTGTCTTCAATCAAGATGGTCATGGCTGCCTCTACACGAGCAAATGAATAAGGTGAGTATTAATATTTTTTTTTTTTTACCCCAATTAACCTCTGAAAGACCTAAATTGTAGCCTCAGATGCTGCGATCAGCAATGAACACGGCATCTGAGGGGTTTGCGGTTCCCTGTCATTGCACCTGCTACATACAAAGGAATGCGCTTAGTGACAAACTAACTCATCTCAAAACAAATTTATTTGTGAAATTTGGCCAAGCAGTCAAATCAAATCTTTCATAACTTCGCTTATCTCTGTATATTATATACTATAAGAGACTGACAGCTATCTCTGTATACAGACTTAGGCTACATGCACACGACAGTTGTTTTTTGCTGTCCGCAAATCGCGGATCCGTCTTCCTTTTTTTTTCACATCTACATCCGTTCCGTGTGTCCGAAAATTTTGTAGGTTGTGTTTCCGTGTGTCTTCCGTGTGTCTTCCGCAAAAAAAACGGAAGGCTTGAAACAGTTTCTTAAAGTACCTGCACAAGTGCCCTGGTTTGCAAGCAACCATCCGCAAAAAAAACGGATGCGGATGGAAAAACGGAAGGCTTCAGTGTGGCTTCCGTTTTTTTTGCGGACCCATTGACTTCAATGGGTCCGCAAACCGTTTTTTGCGGACAAGAATAGGACATGCCATATTTTTTTTGCGGACGTGAAATGCGGAATACGGACGCGGACAGGAAACGGAAGAGGCATCAGTTTTTTTTTCCGGATCCATAGAAATGAATGGGATCCGCAAAAAAAACGGAACGGAAGCCGCAAAAAAATACTGTCGTGTGCATGTAGCCTTAAACAGAGAATGCTATCAATCACCGATAACACCTCGCTGTGTTCAGCTATCAGTGACTGACAGCAATCTCTGTATACATACTTACACAGAGAATGCTATCAATCACTGATAACACCTCCCCGTGTACAGCTATCATTGACTGACAACTATCTCTGTTTACATACTACTTACACAGAGAATGCTATCAATCACTAATAACCCCTCCCTGTGTACAGCTATCATTGACTGACAGCTATCTCTGTGTACACACTTTCACACAGAATGCTATTAATAACTGATAACACCTCCCCCGTGTACAACTATCAGGGACTGACAGCTATCTATATGTACACAATTACACAGGAAATCCTATCAATCACTGATAACACCTCCTTGTGTACAGCTATCAGTTACTGACAGCTATCTTTGTATGTACACATACACAGAGAATGCTATCGATTACTAATAACCCCTCCCCGTGTACAGCTATCAGTGACTGACAGCTATCCCTGTATACTGACTTACACAGAGAATGCTATCAATCACTAATAGCACCTCCCCGTGTACAGCTATCAGTGACCGACAGCTATCTCTGTGTACACACAGAGAATCAATCACTAATAGCACCTCCCCGTGTACAGCTATCAATGACTGACAGCTATCTCTGTGTACACACAGAGAATGTTATCAATCAGTGATAACACCTCCCCTGTGTACAACTATCAGGGACTGACAGCTATCTCTGTATACACACTTACACAAAGGATGCTATCAATCACTAATAACCCCTCCCTGTGTACAGCTATCAGTGAAAGACAGCTATCTCTCTATACACACTTACACAGAAAATGCTATCCATCTCAAAACAAAGCTCAGTGTACGACTGAAGTCAGATAAAACAGAGATATAAATGTTTAAATTACATGTTTTACAGAATTCTTTTCAACACAACTATATATCAATCTGCTCAGCTCCTCCTGCTCTATAACCTGATGCCTGCAGATTGCACCACATTTTGCATTGATATATCCTCTTTAAAGGAGTTTTTCAGGAATTACTTATCATTAGTGTTGGGCGAGCATGCTTGGCTGAACACCAGTTTGGCTCGAGCATCGCTATGTTCGGCACATAGCGGTGTTCGGCCAAATACCACGTGTGCTCTAGCATTGAGAGTGTGCTCAATGCTCGAAGATTGCAAAGTGTTCTACTCGAGCACACGAGCACTTTGGTGATTGCCCAACACTACTTTTCATTGACCAGTACATAAGAGACATCTTCATTATCAGATGATGAGGTCCAACTCACTTGGATGGGAGCAGCCCTGCAGTAACTAGGCACTGTTAATATAAAGTAGACGGAACTGTATAGTTCTGGTGCCTGGTTCCAAAATTGAAGCTTGTGAAAACAGCTTTTTTCTTTTTTTAACCTATCTTAAGAATAGTTTGTTAACCTCAATTAAGTTATATATTTAGCATTAAATAGAAGTGAACAATGAGTCCTCATCTTTGGCAGTTTCCATTATTAATTGAGGAATGCATAGCACTTTGTTCTGTTTTTAAAACTCATCACTTATTTGATCCAGATGATAGGAGTGCTAAGTGAATTCTGAAAATTCAGTGGCTTAATAGAATTGCAATGTCTTCTACTTAACAATGAGATGATTTCCAACATTAAGCTGTAATGTTGTAGTTAGTGCATGGAATGATGTGACAATAAGTAATGGTGGTACGGTATCATGTTCTGCCTAATTAACCGATGTACAATAAAGGATATTGCAATGTTAATGAGCAATATTCAAGATAATTGCAAAGTATTTTAAGACTGAATTGCACATATAAGTAGTTTAGCATTTTTTTTTCTGTTTCAAATAAAAAATGTTAATAAATTACTTTGCAAAGTTCACAGACTAAGCTAATATTGAATTGCTTTGTTTCAGGACAACAGACCTACTGTTCACACTAGTTCACATGCATAGGTATCCACGTGTCCTATGTTTTCCTGGGTAGGTGGCTTGCTAGCGCTATAGAGTGTGAAACCCCTTGTCACCTTTTAAACCATACTAGGAGGAAAACTTTTTGGCCCATTTGAAATGATCATATTGCATCTGCAAATCCCAAAGTGTGTTGTAGCCATAATACAGGCACAAAGATAAATCCACATGACAATCCTCTATATTTAGGTAGTCAAAATAAGTCACTCCTCCCCTATCTACAGATGTGTCCTTCCTAACTTTCACTCTTGGTTCAACATATCCTGAGATAAGTGGTTGGGTGATTAGCTTAAAAAAAAATATATAATTTCACTCTATTGGGTGTTGTTTAAGCTATATGTGGCCACCCTATGGTTGTAAAGTATGTTTCAGCCTGTTAAGGGTATTGCAAACATTTTATGATCATGTATTGAATTGGTATTGTGAGAAATATAAGTCCTTCATAGGAATTGAGATATTTTAACTGATGACCTGTCCTTTAACTGATGACCTGTCCTCAGTTTTTTTTTAGATATGTTAACTGATGACCTGTCCATCAGTATCTGATCTTTTCTCAGCTTACCAGCGCTGTACATTGTATAACAGCTATCCTTGATATCTCGCACTTCTCCATTCATTTCAATGAAGCTAAGCTGTGTTAAGGCCATGTGACTTATTAACATGACATCACACGGCCTAGGTAAAGCTGCAAGAAGGTCACTACTGTGAGCTGCGGTGCCTTCTCAAACAGCTGATAAGCAGGGGTCCTCGGTGTTGGACTACCACCAGTCAAATACTGATGACATATCCAGAGCATAGGTCATCAGTCAAAGTATCTTTGAAAATCCTTTTAATGAAAAAAGTGGATAAGTTAAAGTGGACACACCTTTAGATCACTAATACTGCTGCTTTTATTCACGGCCTCTTTCTGAATGGTATTCTTTACATACACTGTATTTAATGGGTTCGAATACCTGTATAGTATGATGTATAGGGCAAGAATCCAACAGACTGGACAGGATGATTTTGCGCACAAAAGAGACAACTTGTAAAACTTATCCCGATAGATTCACATCAGTTTTATGCTGCTTCTTGGGATGGTTCAGAAAATGTTATGAGTGGTTCAGTGACAATGATTGTCATTGCTTGATGTTCTACTACTCTTCCCTTGCACTGTGACACTCATACCCCAAGATACAATGCCAGAAAATAAGAAAATAAAAAATAGCCAAGTAAAGGAAATTATAGTTAAAATTTAAGAAAATAAACTATTTCATACTAATTAACCCTAATCAATGACATGCTAACTAGCACTAAGTTGTGTATAGGTCCCTCTTAACATTGAAAATGGCTCTAGAACAATGCTACAGTGATTTACATAGTCATTCTCTATAATGCCTCAGATGTTCTTTGTTATAACCATGAGACCATTACATTTTCACAAAATAAATGGAGAGGAGACAGTTTTGCATCAAACCTCATTTCCAGAGCAGAGCACTGATCCCATACACATACAGATTCTTCAAATCTCAGGTGAATGAAGAGTATTATGCCATTTCATGATAGGGTAGCTTTAAATTCAGATGCTTCCATGGGTGTATCAAATTCAATTGCAAAAATTGCCACATTGTTACTAAAAATATGACAGTGAATGTTTTAAAGGGGTTTTCTGACTTTCTGATATAGATGACAGGTGTCATTTATATTAGAATTAGATTGGCTAGGGTCACACACCCTGCACCCATGATTGAAGAAGCCGCAACACTCTAGTGAGCACTGTGACCACTTCCTGGGCCAGCGACGTCACGTTTATCAGTCACATGGACTAGGCATTGCTCAGTCCCATTAAGTAAATGGGGCTGAGCTACAATACCAGACGCAGCTGCTATACAATGAACGGCTCTGTGTATGGTGAGATACAAAGAGGCCAAGGCATGCACTGAAGCACTTTGAACTGTTTGAATAGCTGATTGGCTGGGTTCTTTCTTTCTTTCTTTCTTTCTTTCTTTCTTTTTTTCTTTTTTTCTTTCTTCTAGGTATATATTTTTTTCTATCTATCTATCTATCTATCTATCTATCTATCTATCTATCTATCTATCAATCATACAGTCTATGTTCAGAATAGCATGGTCATAGACTGACACATACAAGAGAACAGAATGTCATTTACCAACATACCTTTTTTCATATTTTTTTACACTATTGAAATTCCAGTCTTTTTCATATTCACTATTTCTTATCAAGTGTCAACCTAAAATACAAACTGATCCATTACGACAAGACAATCACATACACGTTTCATAATTTCCAGAGTTTTGTTTTTACTATTTTTGTCATTTTAAGATTTTACTTGATCCCTTTTTTCATTTAGCAGAAAGGCCGAAAAGATATTTTATTAAATAGCAATTTGATTTTTATAAAAATATTCTTAAAGAGCGTGCTAACAAATCACTAATATTAAACTCTATTTTAAAAAACTATATAACCTAATGTCCGGTTTTGATAAGCTATGTATTTTACAAAATGCTATAACAGTTTATTGAGTCTACTGTAATAATGGTGTACTGACACGCAAAGTTTGACTTATTTTTATGCATATTTTATTTCAATGCCAGAAATTGGTCATACGGAAAGAAAGAATTGGCTTGTGTTTTATGAATGTCCTCCTAGTTTTGGCTTCAAAACTCTATGTCAACTGCATCAAAATCTGTGTGTCCATAGACTTTAAATTTCATCTTAATACGTATACTGTAAATATTGAACCATTTAGTTAAGTAAAAAAAAAAAATAAATAAATAAATATATATATATATATATATATATATATATATTTTAATAAGCAATGCTAGTATCATTTCTATTGTCTAATTGTCTATTCCTGCGGCTACCACTAATAATAATCAATATCATTATTTATTTATTAGATCTAATTGAGACTTAATAAGTAATTATATAAAATATAATTTTTCTTCTAGTAAATACATATTTTTAATTTTATAATTTGAAATATTAACCAGATATATAGCATGTCCAATAAACAAAACAGAACTGTATCCAAATTCCAAGCAATTTGGGGATAAGTACTTTTTCTTAAAAAATGCTCAACTGCAATAAATCTTTAAATACACCTTTCATATTCATTATCTTAACCCAAGGGAGAGGGGAGACATTCTCAAAGGAGATGCTAAGATGTCTCTCTCTCTCTCTCTCTCTCTCTCTCTCTCTCCCTTGTTCCAGGAACTGTTTGTCAGTTCCATCAAAAAAGGGATTCAAAATATAGGTCTCCTGAACGCGTTGTGAAAAGGACAAAGTATAGGTGGAGTACACACTGTAGACATTTTGATAACAAGTTTACTAATTTAAATCTTTATCGTTCCTAGTATGTTTTCATATTGAACTGAAAACAATTTAACCTAAAAGATAAAAAATATCAAAGCCAAGATTTGTTATGTTATGAGACATTGACATTTTAATTCTTGTCAAATACCGTATGTTAAACTAACAACTTGTTAATATCAGAAACCAAAATGAAGGTTTGTCATAATTTTTTGAAAAACTAATGAAAGAAGCACTCCCACAAATATTTTTATTCTCTGACTTGTTAGAAAGGTACATGATATAAACTGTAGTGAAAGTGATTTTCTTATCAATGACTATATTTGTCAGTTATACCTTCCCTTCTGATGCTCAGCTATGTCATGTGACCAACACTCTGCCTCTGCGAATAACACAGCATCTTATGCGTGGCCAGCAAGTCAGCTTCTCTATGTATTTATATGGGGGCATTGATGTCAGTCTTATAGGAATGAATAGAGGAATAACTAACTTCCTCTCCTGTGTCAGTTGGAGAGGCAGAGTGCCGGTCACATGACACAGATGATGATCAGAATGAAGGTTAAAACACACAAATACAGTCTCTGGTAAAAATATTACCTTCATCATAGTTTATATCATTTACCTTCCTAACAGGTAAGAGAATATTTTTTTTTCTAGGAGTTCTCCTTTAAAAAGTGGCAACTAATATCACTGTACTTCCTGTTTTGTTTTGTTTTTTCACTTTTTCAAAATGGCTGCTATAACAAAAAAGTCAACATCTATTTAAAGTTGTTCAAATTAAATAAATTTGGCTCTATTCCAATAAATGCTATAAAATAAAGAAATCATCTTATACTCACCCTGTTTCTCCCCTGCAGTACCCAGTGCTACAGCTCTAGTCTATCTCCCCCGGCTTGTATACAAGGCTACAGTGGTCATATAGAGATCTTTAGCATATGACTGCTGCAGTTAATCACTCTCATCAGCTATACATAAGACAAGACCACTAAGGACAGTGACATGTTATATAACCTTATATAATCAATGCAGCCTTAAATTTAAACAGCAGGAGGAGGAGGATGACAGTAGCAGCAGCACTGATAACATCAAGAGAGAAACAGGTAAGTTTATAATATGTTTTTATTTTATGCCATTTAGTAGCCTATGGCGAATTTTAATTTAACTCGTACAGCCCCTTTAAGAAAATATGTCTTGTTTACTTAAAGGGGTTACACAAATTAATAAAAAATTATCAAATCTTGGCTTCTGCTCTAACTTCTGGTTTACTAATATATGAGTTGTTTTATGTTTTTCTTTATATTTATAGCATACTAAATATTCGTAGTTCAAAGCTCTAAGAAGTTTACTCTGCTTTGGTATCTTATTAAATGAATACATTTGTTGTTTTGTCCCATATGATGGCTAAGAGTCCAAAATACATTTGAGAAAGTGGGTGACATAAGTTATAATATCTGAAATTCTAATGTTAAGGTAGATATTTTTGCTCAAAGGGGAAGAAGCTGTATTGAAAGATAAAAAATATTATTAAAGGCAGGTACGTTTTCACGGTTTGGTTTCACAATATTTTATAAAGTAGAATTTGTTGCTGTATTTTGAAAATAAATGGTTACAGTTTAAAAAATATAATTATATTATAAAAAAATTAGCTTTTATTGCTAGGATACATTTATTTCCACCACACAGCAAATTTAAAATGATTGAAGCAAGAAGGAAGTTCAATGTACTAAAATTTCTTAATTATGGGATTTGGTCATTATTATTTGTTGGTTAGGCTGCTTCCCAAATATAGATGTGATCTTTTTGAAAATAATATTATAATATTTTACCTGCACAGCAACTTAAAAAAAAAAATTCAGATTACCCAGGTGTTTAAATAAAATGTAACAAAAAAATCTAATGAATGCTCATTAAATAAAAAAATAAATAAAAAATAAGCATCATTCAATAAAGGAAGAAAACATGTTAACATTTCTTCCAAAACAAAACTTGAGTAAAAATCAACCATAAATAAATACATTTTATGGCCATTGTCAATGATTGTATTGTCATTTCATGCTATGACATATTTGGATCAATTTTTGAGTTTGTTTTATTTTGTTTTTAGCTTCTTGAACCCCTTTTAGTTTCTTGGGGGTGATTTTTTAAAACTGTAAAAATAATTTAGTGTTTTTTAATATAGATATATTCAAAATGGGTTCCTTTAATGAAAAATAAATTTGTTACTTTTAGCCATGATATGACAAACATAAGTGACCATGGCCTTAATCAACGGCTTTTAAAGGGTCACAAATAAAATAGTATAGATACCTCTATGAGTAACACCTGCAAATTCTTTAGCTCTTTCTATCTGTACAGAATTTCTTGGTCGTCTTCGTAAGCTTTGGGTTTGAGTTGTTGGTGAAGACTGCAGGTCCAGGGTTATGCTTGATTCCAAATCATGTTCAACGGCTTGGACCAGGAGTTCTTCAGTAAGTCTTTTGTTGGGGGTAGCAGTTAAACAGGATACAGTAACATCAGCAGAAGTGAGAGCAAGTGTTACAGCACCAGGAGTAGCCTCAATTTGCTCCTCCAGCTCAGCGGTGGAAGTGGTTTTTCTGAAACCTGTGGGACACATAGTGGCACTGGATGCTAACTTTTTCTTTTGAATTTTGCATTTTCCTGATTGCTATTATTTTGTTTGCTTTAAAAATTGTTTTAAAGTATTTTTATGAAGGAAAATAACATGGACACATAACGACAGCTTTATCCACTTTAAATATACCATAAATTGAGAAAATGTTATGTCTACCGCTGAATACATTATTTTTAAATCTTTTGCTTTTGATAATTACAGATCTAAGAAGGCTGTCAGACACAGTGTATGAGCTTATATATTGCAATGCTACATGTATAATTTAAGGTGATTACTGGCATGGGGAGGATTCTTGTTTTTTTTTTATAGTGTTATGTGTTTGTTGAAAATGTACTAAGCATAGAATGATTTTAATCATCAATACTTTTATAAAGGTGAAACAACTCTAATCATACACTTCATAGCTAACCACTGACAGCTAGGTACTTCACCTATTTTAAAGCATACATCCATTAAAATATAAAATAAAAACCTCATAATTCACTTAGATCTCCATATACAGTACTTTCAAAACTTCTGTGTGTGTGTTGGAGATATCTTCTATCGCATTAGCTAATAGAAAGTGTTTATCAAAGAAAGGGCAAAAACTAGATGGGGTAAATGGCTGACTAGTGCACCAGAGTGAAGACACAATTTATAGATTACAAATGAAGCCCTTGCCTTCAATGCAAAATAGCATGCCCTCACTATTATCATTATTTACCAGATTATAGATAGTGAACCAGCAGGTTCAAAGGTCAGAGTTCGAATTCTTTCTCTCCTCATGTTTTCTGTGGTCACACTCCTGGCACAGGTAAAACAACTCCAATCATACACTTCATAGCTAACCACTAAAAGCTAGGTACTTCACCTATTTTAAAGCATAAAACCCTTAAAATATAAAACAAAACTCATAATTCGCTTAGATCCTCATATACAGTACCTTCAAAACTTTTGGGTGTGTGTGTGTGTTGGAGATATCGTCTATCTCATTGGCTAATAGAAAGTTGATATCAAGGTAAGGGCAAAAAGTAGATGGGGTAAATGGCTGACTAGTACATCAGAGTGAAGACACAATTTATGGATTACAAATGAAGCCCTGGCCTTCAATGCAAAATAGCATGCCCTTACTATTATCATTATTTACCAGATTATAGATAGTGAACCAGCTGGTTCACAGGTCAGAGTTCTCATTCTTCCTCTCCTCATGTTTTCTGTGGTCACACTCCTGGCACAGATCAGTGTGCCTGACTTAATCAGTGCAGAGGCTGCTATAATCACAGGAGAGTATTATGGTCCAAGTAATCTACCCTTATAAGATACCATCAAATGAATATGAATAATAAAAATGAGAATGGTAATTTCTATGCCTCATGCCCCCATCAGATAGTTTTGGAGATCCTGATAACAATTTTATATATATATATATATATATATATATATATATATATATATAGTACAGACCAAAAATTTGGACACACCTCCTCATTCAAAGAGTTTTCTTTATTTTCATGACTATGAAAATTGTAGATTCACACTGAAGGCATAAAAACTATGAATTATCACATGTGGAATTATATACATAACAAAAAAGTGTAAAACAACTGAAAATATGTCATATTCTAGGTTCTTCAAAGTAGCCACCTTTTGCTTTGATTACTGCTTTGCACACTCTTGGCATTCTCTTGATGTGAAATGGTTTTCACTTCACAGGTGTGCCCTGTCAGGTTTAATAAGTGGGATTTCTTGCCTTATAAATGGGGTTGGGACCATCAGTTGCGTTGTGGAGAAGTCAGGTGGATACACAGCTGACAGTCCTACTGAATAGACTGTCAGAATTTGTATTATGGCAAGAAAAAAGCAGCCAAGTAAAGAAAAACGAGTGGCCATCATTATTTTAAGAAATTAAGGTCAGTCAGTTCGAAAAATTGGGAAAACTTTGAAAGTGTCCCCAAGTGCAGTCACAAAAACCATCAAGCGCTACAAAGAAACTGGCTCACATGCGGACCACCCCAGGAAAGAAAGACCAAGAGTCACCTCTGCTGCGGAGGATAAGTTCATTCGAGCCACCAGCCTCAGAAATCGCAGGTTAACAGCAGCTCAGATTAGAGACCAGGTCAATGCCACACAGAGTTCTAGCAGCAGACACATCTCTAGAACAACTGTTAAGAGGAGACTGTGTGAATCAGGCCTTCATGGTAGAATATCTGCTAGGAAACCACTGCTAAGGACAGGCAACAAGCAGAAGAGACTTGTTTGGGCTAAAGAACACAAGGAATGGACAGTAGACTAGTGGAAATCTGTACTTTGGTCTGATGAGTCCAAATTTGAGATCTTTGGTCCCAACCACCATGTCTTTGTGCGACGCAGAAAATGTGAACGGATGGACTCTACGTGCCTGGTTCCCACCGTAAAGCATGGAGGAGGAGGTGTGATGGTGTGGGGGTGCTTTGTTGGTGACACTGTTGAGGATTTATTCAAAATTGAAGACATACTGAACCAGCGGCATGCTATTGCAGCGGCATGCTATTCCATCCGGTTTGCGTTTAGTTGGACCATCATTTATTTTTCAACAGGACATTGACCTCAAACATACCTCCAGGCTGTGTAAGGGCTATTTGACCATGAAGGAGAGTGATGGGGTGCTGCGCCAGATGACCTGACCTCCACAGTCACCAGACCTGAACCCAATCGAGATGGTTTGGGGTGAGCTGGACCGCAGAGTGAAGGAAAAAGGACCAACAAGTGCTAAGCATCTCTGGGAACTCCTTCAAGACTGTTGGAAGACCATTTCAGGTGACTACCTCTTGCAGCTCATAAAGAGAATGCCAAGAGTATGCAAAGCAGTAATCAAAGCCAAAGGTGGCTACTTTGAAGAACCTAGAATATGACATATTTTCAGTTGTTTCACACTTTTTTGTTATGTATATAATTCCACATGTATTAATTCATAGTTTTGATGCCTTCAGTGTGAATCTACAATTTTCATAGTCATGAAAATAAAGAAAACTCTTTGAATGAGAAGGTGTGTCCAAACTTTTGGTCTGTACTGAATATAGTTACCCGATTAACCCTTGAACTTGCTTAATGTTCCTCTCAGATACTGCAATCCGCCATGGACGCTGCATCTGATAGGTTCAATGATGAGGGGCGGCACGATTGCCGTTCCCAGTCATTGTGCCCTCTACATATATACAAATGTGCTTCGTGACAAAGTAATTTGTCACAAAGCAAATTTCTTTGTGAAATACAGTGAAGCAGCCAAATCGAATTTATGTAAACTTCGCTCAACACTAATAATAACAGATAATAAATAACCATATAAACAAAGTCAAAGTGAAATAATCTAATACAAAAGAGACTGCTTAGATCAGCTGTGATGATTCACCATGCCTCATTTGTGAACTATGAGAAACACTTTAAAGGCCCCTTTACACTGTCTGATGTTTGGGCAGATTATTGCTAATGAGCATCCATACAAACGCTCGTTAGCGATAATTTGCCAGTGTAAAGGTATTGTTCATTATCCTATGAAAGAGCAAAAATGATTGAAAAGCTCTTGCCTATATAATAATAAGGAAGGAAGAGCAAGTAGTGGCAGAGCTTAGTGCATGGAGAGTGCAGCCTCAATGCAAGCCAGGATATGTAGTTTTCATCAGTATGAGGGCTGATGCTCACAAATATATTTTGTTTCCGTGTTCATTTGGAATTTTTTTTGTGGCCCGTATGCTGAAACATTCTGTTCAAAGGGGCCACAAAAAAACAGAAATAACTGTGCATTCTGTTTCTGTATGTCCGTTCTGCAAAAAAATCAAATATGTTCATTATTGTCCGCATTACGAACAAGGATAGAACTGTTATATTAGGGGCCAGCTGTTCCGTTCCGCAAAATACCGAATGCACATAGATGTCATCCGTATTTTTTGTGGACTGCAAAATACATACGATCATGTGCATGAGCCCTGATGCTAAAAATAAAGACTCATACTGCAGCAAATAAAGAATTGACAAATGTCACAGAGCTATACTATCGATAGCGTTTTTTTATTTTATTTTGAAAATTATGCCTATTCTATTACAACAAATGCAATGGATCAACTCACCATGCTGAAGTGACATAGCACAGGGACATGGAGATGCCCAGAGATCAGCTGCAAATTCAAGAAACTAAATCCAGCATTACAATGACTTCAAGTAAAACTTCCTCTTTATCGTAGAAAAATTAAAAAACAGTCTAAACACTGATTAAATGGAAGCCTAACTTAGATGAGCCATTTCATATATACAAATCCTTAGCCATGGAATTTCTATGACTAATTATTTGTGTATCTGAAACACGTAAGTTATTTCAACTAAGTTATGCTACTATTGGATCCATGTTCAGACTGTTTTTAATTATCATGACCAGTTACCCTTTAATTTATTAAGCATTAGAACTTATGTTCATGCATTTTAACCCCTTTAAACATTACATATGGTACGTTTTATTTCATATAGTCCTATCTTACAGCAAGTAGTATCTGTCTGTCAAGTCATCCGGCGTTACTATTTCTCTTTTCTTATGAAGGGCACCTAGTAGGTGAAAGGCCTCATTCACATGAACGATAGGGATTGGCTCAGGATGCATTCATAGTACGTTCAGTCAGCTTTGATGTATTTTTCATGGGTGTAAAAAAAAACTAAAGGTTTACAAACATCTAGCAACCATCAGTAAGAAACGCATTGCATCCAGACTGCATCAGGATTATATCCGGATGGAATGCATTGTTCACTGAAGCCCCATTCACTTCTATGGGGCCAGGGCTGCGTGAAAAACACAGAATATAGAACATGCTGCGATTCTCACGCAATGCAGAACTAATGCCTGAAAAAAAAATGATCATGTGCACAGAAGCTTTGAAATGAATGGTTCAAGATTCAGTGCGGGTGCTATGTGTTCACTTCACACAGAAAACTTACCTGTGTGAAAGGGGCCTAAGTAGTCTTATAGGCATACAATGCTCCTATAGAGAACAGGAACGCATGTTAGCAAATTCATTTGAAAAAAGGAAAGTAAGAAGGCCACTATTAGAGATGAGAGAATTTTTCCAAAATTAGATTTTGGGAAAAATTTGGTTTTATCCGAATATATTTGTGGAGAATTACGTTAAAAAAAGGCAATTTCCTGGATGCTGAGAGCCTTTATAGTGGAGTAGAACACTGTTCCTGCAGTAACACGCATAAGGAGTCTGCTTTGGTAGTGAAATAATACTGTGAGTCCGTATGACATGCAGATGACAGACGTCGCTCTTAGAATCACTTCACACTTCACTTATTTGGGAAGTCAAGTAAGAACTCAGTCTTACAGGTCAATGTTAGTGTCAAGAAGAAGCGCACTCCTTTTACAGTCAGCTGATTTCGCATAGATATAAACAGAACCTGTTCTATTAAACACTTGTAAAAGTAGAGCAACGTCGTCCCTTCTTGCGTCCTCCCAGTCTGGATGACTGCAAGGACTGCCAATTGTATATCTTGCCGGTTTGATAATCATCGAGGTCACGATGCCATTTATCCCTCTTAGCCCGCTTAATCTCAGACCTGTGGCGAGTAATATGTAACGCTGTTTTATCTTTATATGAGGAATATTCATCCACATTGAGTAGACCCTTGATCTGTACATCAAGATCCTGTGAGGACTTGTTCAGAGAGTCCACCTCCTTTTGTAAGAAATCAATGTTCAAGAGCATCAGTTCAAAAGAATATTTGTTGTTAATAGCTTCAAAAGACTTGCAAAACTCAGTATTGTTGGGGAATAGATTGTGGCGAAGGTGTGACCTAAGGCCCCTTGGTATACGTTGATTTTTATAATATTCCCTTAAAGTGACAAGGTGCAATTCCATGGATACCAATTTTTTGGATTCCTGCTCCATTTTCCATTTCAATATATCAACAGATGGTGAATTCAAGAAGGTCACATCACCTCCATCCACATCAATCAGTCTCTTAATGTCCTCATCAGTGTAGGCACAAGAATGTCTTAACGGAGTTTCAGGTAGCTTACCAGATTCTAGGGGACCCTCCATAATGCCGTGGTGTGCGGTGGTCTTCCCCTGTGCTCGCCTCCTGGATCCAAACAATAATAATGTACAAAATGTAGAGGCAGCACCAACGGATTCCGGTCATCCAGAATCCATTGGTGCTGCCTCTACATTTTGTACATTATTATTGTTCCTATTACTCAGTCTGTCACCTCCCCGACTAAACCCTGTTCAACACAAATGCTGGTGGAATGATTCCTCCCTATCCTTTCCTTACACCTTGAGTAACCTTTCCCTGCACTTGTAAATCGTTTTTTTTTACCACAATCAAGTCTTTCCTATCACTGTCCCTAGCGCCTGCAGACCCGTCTCTCCCTGCACTAAGCACGCTGGTGAATGGCAGAATCTAAGATAGCTGCCGTATTTATAGGGCTGTGACATCACAGGTCGTTCTGACTGCTGATTGGCTGCATGCATGTCAGTATGGGTGATCCTGCCTTCCCAGAGTTCTTTGCCCCATGTCCTCACATGTGTAGCAGACATTTTAGGAAAAAATTTGATTTGTTTCCATGAAGCGTAAGTAAATTCGCATTCGGTGATTGCAATTGAATTTTTCCTAAAATTCGGATCGAAATCCACTTCGTCAGCTTTGATTCGCTCATCGCTATCCGCTATACTATATGTCAATGGTCCAACCTTTTAAAACAGGTCTTGAAATATAATTTAGTATAATATATAATGTTTAGAGTGGAGCGAACACCTGGATGTTCGGGTTCGAGGAGTTCGGCCGAACTTCCCGAAAATGTTCGGGTTTGGGACCTGAAGTCAATGGGGACCCGAACTTTTGGGCACTAAAAAGGCTTTAAAATAGCCCAGGAAAGGGCTAGAGGGCTGCAAAAGGCAGCAAAATATAGGTAAATCCCCTGCAAACAAATGTGAATAGGGAAATGACTTAAAATAAAATATAATAATTAAAAATTAACCAATATGAATTGGCAACTTGGCTGGGGAGGGGGTGGAATAGGAGGTTGGGGTGGCATCAGGTGGGAATGCTATTGGAGTTGATGTTCTCATCACAGCCAAAAAGGATTCATGTCTGCCTACAATGCCACAGGCCTCATTCACAGACTCAGGGCCATGGCACCCGCAAAGAGGAGAGTGGTCACATAACAGCAACACAGGCCTCAGGTCAACCTGCAATGAAACAGGCCATTATCATTTTTGTAGGCCCCTGACACCCAGACAGAGGAGAGGCAATTTGACAGTAAAAAGAGTTTAATGTCTCTCACCCAGACAGCAAGCAATGAAACGAAATATAGGCCACTGACACCCAGACAATAGGACAGGCATTAGACTGTAAAAAGAGTTTAATATCTCCCACCAAGACAACAAATGATTAAACAACATATAGGCCCCTGGCACACAGACAATCGGGCGGTCATTAGACACTGAAAAGTGTTAAATGACTGCCACCAAGACAGCAAGCAAGTATGTGAAAGTTAGGCCCCTGACACCTAGACAGAGGAGAGAGGTCCCAAAGCAGAGAATCAGGCTTCATGTCACCCACCAATGGAGAAGGCCACTTTCAGATATTTAGGCCCCTGGCAGCCAGACGGAGGAGGGGTTCATTCAACTTTGGGTTGCCCTGCAAAATAATGGTAAAATTTAAAAAAGAGGATTCAATAAAGAAGTGCACTGGAGTGTAAGAATATATAGTTAAGGGGAGGTAGTTATAAATGTCTATTCTGCACAAGGGATGGACAGGTCATGTGGGATCCATGCCTGTTTCATTTTTATGAACGTCAGCTTGTCCACGTTGGCTGTGGTCAGACGGCTACGTTTGTCAGTAATGACGCCCCCTGCCGTGCTGAATACACGTTCAGACAAAACGCTGGCCGCCAGGCAGGCCAGCACCTCCAAGGCATAAAAGGCTAGCTCTGGCCACGTGGACAATTTGGAGACCCAGAAGTTGAATGGGGCCGAACCATCAGTCAGTACGTGGAGGGGTGTGCACACTTACTGTTCCGCCATGTTAGTGAAATGCTGCCTCCTGCTAACACGTTCCGTATCAGGTGGTGGTGCAGTTAGCTGTGGCGTGGAGACAAAACTTTTCCACATTTCTGCCATGCTAACTCTGCCCTCAGAGGAGCTGGCGTGACACAGCTGTGTTGGTGACCTCTTGCTCTGCCTTCGACTTGGACTTCCACTTGTTCCCCTGTGACATTTTGGAATTCTCTAAGGAGCGCATCTACCAGCGTGCGCTAGTACCTGCGCATCTTCCTATCACGCGCCAGTGCAGGAAGTAAGGTGGGCACATTGTCTTTGTACCGGGGATCCAGCAGGGTTGCAACCCAGTAGTCCACACACGTTAAAATGTGGGCAACTCTGCTGTCGTTGCGCAGGCACTGCAGCATGTAGTCGCTCGTGTGTGCCAGGCTCCACAGAGGTAAGGACAAGCTGTCCTCTGTGGGAGGCATTTTGTCATTGTCCTCCGTATCCCCCCAGCCATGCACCAGTGATGGGCCTGAGCTGTGTCGGGTGTCACCCCGCTGTGAAACTGCTTCATCCTCATCCTCCTCCACCTCCTCCTCATCCTCCTCGTCCTCCAGTAGTGGGCCCTGGCTGGCCACATTTGTACCTGGCCTCTGCTGTTGCAAAAAACCTCCCTCTGAGCCACTTTTAACAGACTGGCCTGAAAGTGCTAAAAATGACCCCTCATACTCCTCCTCCTACTCCTGGGCCACCTCCTCTTCCATCATCACCCTAAGTGCTTTCTCAAGGAGACATAGAAGGGGTATTGTAACGCTGATAACGGCGTCATCGCCACTGGCCATATTGGTGGAGTACTCGAAACAGCGCAACAGGGCACACAGGTCTCGCATGGAGGCCCAGTCATTGGTGGTGAAGTGGGGCTGTTCCGCAGTGCGACTGACCGCTTTGCTGCAACTGAAACTCCACAATGGCCTGCTGCTTGCACAGTCTCTGCAAGGTGGAGTTCAACCTGGTGGGCACGTAGCATATGAGGCGGTGAGCGGGAAGGCCGAAGTTACGCTGTAGAGCAGACAAGCGAGCAGCGGCAGGATGTGAATGCCAGAAGCGCGCACATGCGGCCCACACTTTATGCAGCAGCTCTGACATGTCGGGGTAGTTGTGAATGAACTTCTGCACCACCAAATTCAGCAAATGCGTCAGGCAAGGGATGTGCGTCAAACCGGCTAGTCCCAGAGCTGTGACAAGATTTTGCCCATTATCGCACAGCAAAGGCCCACTGGCAGCAACCACTCGTCGGTCTCCTGCACGGTATGGTGCCTGTCCCTCAAACATATGAGTTACAAAATGGCCTGCTGACGTTTACCCCGGGCTGTGCTAAAGTTGGCGGGGAAGGTGTGTGGCTGACTAGATGAGCAGGTGGAAGAAGAGGAGGAGAAAGCCGGATAGGAGCAGGAGGCTATAGGAGGCAAAGAATGATGCCCTGCGATCCTTGGCGGCGGAAGGACGTGCGTAGTGTTGAGCGAACAGTTCGAGCATAGTTCGGGTTCGTACCGAATTTTGGGGTGTCCGGGACACGGACCCGAAGGCCCCATGCACACGACCGTTGTTTTTTTCCGCGTCCGTTCCGTTTTTTTTCACTGATAGGATGCTTCCCCATTCATTTCAATGGGTCCGTCAAAAAATGCGGATGGTCAACCGTTTTTGTTCCGCATCCGTGATCCGTGTTTTCATTCCGTCAAAAAAATAGTGCATGTCCTATTTTTTTCACGTTTGCGGACAAGGATAGGCATTTTTACAATGGATCTGCAATAAAAATCGGATCCGTAAAAAAAAACGGTCCGTCATCCGTTTTTTTTGACGGACGCAAAATTTCAAGGAGGAGCGGACGCGGAGGCAGGCAATGGTCGTGTGCATGTAGCCGAACCCGGACATTTTCAAAAAAGTTCGGTTTTGGGTTCGGGTTCGTTGTTCGGCAATTACTTCCTGCTTTCTGAAGGGCTGCACAGCATCCAATCAGCTAGCGTTTTACTTCTTGCCCTAAGAGCCCATCACAGCCATGCCTACTAATGGCATGGCTGTGATTGGCCAAGTGCAGCATGTGATCCGGCCTCTATTTAAGCTGGAGTCACGTAGCGCCGCTCGTTACACTGCTCTGATTAGTGTAGGGAGAGGACGCAGCTTCTGTGAGGGCGAGATTAGGCAGGGAAAAGTCAGCAAGAGCACCTAATGAATGGATCGATCTACAGCTGTGAATGATTGAACTTCTGCTAGTTACTTGCTCACTGTTTTTTAGGCTGCACAGAACGTTTTTCTGTCACTTATTTTCTGGGGTGATCGGCAGCCATTTTGTGACTTGTGGTGCACCAGATCAAGCGGCCACCAAGTCCATCAATCCATAAATACTAGTTTTTTTTTTGCTATATCCTACATCAGGTGCTTGGCTGTGCTAATTGTCACCCCTAGAAAATCAGGATAGCAATTTCTATATTTATTAAGGGGTTAAATACAATTGCCCAAATACCAATCCCCTAAATCTGGTGTTCCAGCTTTGGCTAGCCAAGTATAATACTGTCTGCTGTCTGGCAAAGGATAGATTATTTTATGTGGTGAAATTCAATTGCCAAAATACCAATACCATAAATCAGTGGTTTCAGCTGTGGCTGGCAAAGTATAATAGTGTCCGCCAAAACATATATTTTGTTCTGGGGTGAAATTCAATTGCCAAAATAGCAATGCCCTGAATCTGGTGTCCCAGCTGTTGCAGGCCAAGATTCATAGTGTCCGCAAAAACATATATTTTGTTCTGGGGTGAAATTTAATTGCCAAAATAGCAATACCCTGAATCTGGTGTCCCAGCTGTTGCAGGCCAAGATTCATAGTGTCCGCCAAAACATATATTTTGTTCTGGGGTGAAATTCAATTGCCAAAATAGCAATACCATAAATCAGTGGTTTCAGCTGTGGCTAGCAAAATATAATAGTGTCCGCCAAAACATATATTTTGTTCTTGGGTGAAAATCAATTGCCAAAATAGCATTACCCTGAATGTGTTGCCCCAGCTGTTGCAGGCCAAGATTCATAGTGTCCGCCAAAACATATATTTTGTTCTGGGGTGAAATTCAATTGCCAAAATAGCAATACCCTGAATCTGGTATCCCAGCTGTTGCAGGCCAAGATTCATAGTGTCCGCCAAACCATATATTTTGTTCTGGGGTGAAATTCAATTGCCAAAAAAACAATACCCTGAATCTGGGGTTCCAGCTGTTGCAGGCCAAGATTCATAGTGTCCGCCAAAACATATATTTTGTTCTGGGGTAAAATTCAATTGCCAAAATAGCAATACCCTGAATCTGTTGCCCCAGCTGTTGCAGGCCAAGATTCATAGTGTCCGCCAAAACATATATTTTGTTCTGGGGTGAAATTCAATTGCCAAAATAGCAATACCATAAATCAGTGGTTTCAGCTGTGGCTGGCCAAGATTCATAGTGTCCGCAAAAACATATATTTTGTTCTGGGGTGAAATTCAATTGCCGAAATAGCAATACCCTGAATCTGGTGTCCCAGCTGTTGCAGGCCAAGATTCATAGTGTCCGCCAAAACATATATTTTGTTCTGGGGTGAAATTCAATTGCCAAAATAGCAATACCATAAATCGATGGTTTCAGCTGTGGCTGGCAAAATATAATAGTGTCCACCAAAACATATATTTTGTTCTGGGGTGAAATTCAATTGCCAAAAGAGCAATACCATAAATCAGTGGTTTCAGCTGTGGCTTGCAAAATATTATAATGTCCGCCAAAACATATATTTTGTTCTGGGGTGAAATTCAATTGCCAAAAGAGCAATACCATAAATCAGTGGTTTCAGCTGTGGCTGGCAAAATATAATAGTGTCCGCCAAAACATATATTTTGTTCTGGGGTGAAATTAAATTGCCAAAAGAGCAATACCATAAATCTGGTGTCCCAGCTGTTGCAGGCCAAGATTCATAGTGTCCGCCAAAACATATATTTTGTTCTGGGGTGAAATTCAATTGCCAAAATAGCAATACCATAAATCGATGGTTTCAGCTGTGGCTGGCAAAATATAATAGTGTCCACCAAAACATATATTTTGTTCTGGGGTGAAATTCAATTGCCAAAAGAGCAATACCATAAATCAGTGGTTTCAGCTGTGGCTTGCAAAATATTATAATGTCCGCCAAAACATATATTTTGTTCTGGGGTGAAATTCAATTGCCAAAAGAGCAATAACATAAATCAGTGGTTTCAGCTGTGGCTGGCAAAATATAATAGTGTCCGCCAAAACATATATTTTGTTCTGGGGTGAAATTAAATTGCCAAAATAGCAATACCCTGAATCTGGTGTCCCAGCTGTTGCAGGCCAAGATTCATAGTGTCCGCCAAAACATATATTTTGTTCAGGGGTGAAATTCAATTTCCAAAATAGCAATACCATAAATCAGTGGTTTCAGCTGTGGCTGGCAAAATATAATAGTGTCCGCCAAAACATATATTTTGTTCTGGGGTGAAATTCAATTGCCAAAATAGCAATACCCTGAATCTGGTGTCCCAGCTGTTGCAGGCCAAGATTCATAGTGTCCGCCAAAACATATATTTTGTTCAGGGGTTAAATTTAATTTCCAAAATAGCAATACCATAAATCAGTGGTTTCAGCTGTGGCTGGCAAAATATAATAGTGTCCGCCAAAACATATATTTTGTTTTTGGGTGAAATTCAATTGCCAAAATAGCAATACCATAAATCTGTGGTTTCAGCTGTAGCTGGCAAAGTATATTAGTGTCCGCCAAAACATATATTTTGTTCTTGGGTTAAATTCAATTGCCAAAATAGCAATACCCTGAATCTGGTGTTCGAGCTGTTGCAGGCCAATTGTAAATCTGTCCATAAAAGGATACCTTTCATCCAGGGCATAAATACTAGCAGTAAAAGAGATATTCCCCTAAATCAGTAGTTACTTCTGTGCCTGGATTAGTGTAATACGCTACATAAATAAATAGGCAGATAGTGTTAGGTGCCTGTAAAAAAAGGCCTGAATTTGAAATCAATACATTGGGCCAAATATTTTTTTTTCTTATTGTGGTGCTTGGTGAACGGTAACAATGAGGAAAACATCTAGTAAGGGACGCGGATGCGGTCGTGGTGGTGTTAGTGTACCCTCTTATGCTGGGAGAGGACGTGGTCATTCTGCCACAGCCACACGTCCTAGTGAACCAACTACCTCAGGTTCCAGTGCCCGCCAGAATTTACAGCGATATTTGGTGGGGCCCAATGCCGTTCTAAGGATGGTAAGGCCTGAGCAGGTACAGGCGCTAGTCAATTGGGTGGCCGACAGTGGATCCAGCATGTTCACAACATTATCTCCCATCCAGTCTTCTGCAGAAAGCGCACAGGTGGCACCTGAAAACCAAGCCCATCAGTCTGTCACATCACCCCCATGCATATCAGGGAAACTGTCTGAGCCTCAAGTTATGCAGCAGTCTCTTATGCTGTTTGAAGACTCTGCTGGCAGGGTTTCCCAAGGGAATCCACCTAGCCCTTCCCCAGTGGTGGAAGACATAGAATGCACTGATGCACAACCACTGATGTTTCCTGATGATGAGGACATGGGAATACCACCTCATCGGAGTCCGCACGTCTCTGATGATGACGAAATACAGGTGCCAACTGCTGCGTCTTTCTGCAGTGTGCAGACCGAACAGGAGGTTACGGAGGAAGACTGTGTGGAAGACGATGCAGGGGTCGATGAGGTCCTAGACCCCACATGGAATGAAGGTCATGCCACTGACTTTCATAGTTCAGAGGAAGAGGCAGTGGTGAGACCGAGCCAACAGCGTAGCAAAAGAGAGAGCAGGGGGCAAAAGCAGAACAGCCGCCTCCAAGAGAGTTCGGGACCGAGCACCCCAAAGGCAGCTTCAAGGAGTTCCCTGGCATGGCACTTCAATGTGCTGACGACAAGACCCGAGTGGTTTGCACGCTGTGCCATCAGATCCTGAAGCGAGGCATTAACGTTCTGAACCTTAGCACAACCTGCATGACCAGGCATCTACATGCAAAGCATGAACTGCAGTGGAGTAAACACCTTAAAAGCAAGTAACTCACTCAGGCTCCCCCTGCTCCCTCTTCTGCTGCTGCCTCGGCCTCTTCCTCCGCCTCGGGAGGAACATTGGCACCTGCTGCCCACCAAACAGAGGATGTGCCACTGACACCACCACCTGCGTCACCAAGCATCTCCACCATGTCACACGGCAGCGTTCAGCTCTCCATCTCACAAACCTTGGAGAGAAAGCGTAAATTCCCACCTAGCCACCCTCGAGCCCTGGGCCTGAATGCAAGCATTTCTAAACTACTGGCCTTTGAAATGCTGTCATTCAGGCTGGTGGACACAGACAGCTTCAAACAGCTGATGTCCATGGCTGTCCCACAGTGTGTTGTTCCCAGCCGCCACTACTTCTCCAAGACAGCCGTGCCTTCCCTGCACAACCAAGTATCCGATAAAATCAAGTGTGAACTGCGCAACGCCATCTGTGGCAAGGTCCACCTAACCACAGATACGTGGATCAGTAAGCACGGCCAGGGACGCTATATCTGTAGTGGCGGCTGGGCTCAAGGTGGAGAGTTCCTTGGCGCACGTCCTTCCACCGCCAAGGATCGCAGGGCATCATTCTTTGCCTCCTGTAGCCTCCTCCTCCTACTCGGCTTCCTCCTCCTCTGCTTCCACCACCTCATCCAGTCAGCCACACACCTTCACCACCAACTTCAGCACAGCCCGGGGTAAACGTCAGCAGGCCATTCTGAAACTTATATGTTTGGGGGACAGGCCCCAAACCGCGCAGGAGTTGTGGCGGAGTATTGAACAACAGACCGACGAGTGGTTTCTGCCGGTGGGCCTCAAGCCCGGCCTGGTGGTGTGCGATAATGGGCGAAATCTCGTCGCAGCTCTGGGACTAGCCGGTTTGACGCACATCCCTTGACTGGCGCATGTGCTGAGTTTGGTGGTGCAGAAGTTCATTCACAACTACCCCGACATGTCAGAGCTGCTGCATAAAGTGCGGGCTGTCTGTGCGCGCTTCTGGCGTTCACATCCTGCCGCTGCTCGCCTGTCTGCGCTACAGCGGAACTACGGCCTTCCCGCTCACCAGCCTCATATGCGACGTGCCCACCAGGTGGAACTCCACCTTGCACATGCTGGAGAGACTGTGCGAGCAGCAGCAGGCCATAGTGGAGTTTCAGCTGCAGCACACATGCGTCAGTCGCACTGCTGAACAGCGCCACTTCACCACCAATGATTGGGCCTCCATGCGAGACCTGTGTGCCCTGTTGCGCTGTTTCGAGTGCTCCACCAACATGGCCAGTGGCGATGACACCGTTATCAGCGTTACAATACCACTTCTATGTCTCCTTGAGAAAACGCTTAGGGTGATGATGGAAGAGGAGGTGGACCAGGAGGAGGAGGAGGAGTATGAGGGGTCATTTTTAGCACTTTCAGGCCAGTCTGTTAGAAGTGGCTCAGAGGGAGGTTTTTTGCAACAGCAGAGGCCAGGTACAAATGTGGCCAGCCAGGGCCCACTACTGGAGGTCGAGTAGGATGAGGAGGAGGTGGAGGAGGATGAGGATGAAGCAGTTTCATAGCGGGGTGGCACCCGACACAGCTCAGGCCCATCACTGGTGTGTGGCTGGGGGGATACGGAGGACAATGACAAAATGCCTCCCACAGAGGACAGCTTGTCCTTACCTCTGTGGAGCCTGGCACACACGAGCGACTACATGCTGCAGTGCCTGAGAAACGACAGCAGAGTTGCCCACATTTTAACGTGTGCGGACTACTGAGTTGCCACCCTGCTGGATCCCCGGTACAAAGACAATGTGCCCACCTTACTTCCTGCACTGGAGCGTGATAGGAAGATGCGCGAGTACAAGCGCACGCTGGTAGACGCGCTCCTGAGAGCATTCCCAAATGTCACAGGGGAACAGGTGTAAGCCCAAGGCGAAGGCAAAGAAGGAGCAAGAGTTCGCCAACGCAGCTGTGTCACGGCCAGCTCATCTGAGGGCAGGGTTAGCATGGCAGAAATGTGAAAAAGTTTTGTCTCCATGCCACAGCTAACTGCACCACCACCTGATATGAAACGTGTTAGCAGGAGGCAGCATTTCACTAACATGGTTGAACAGTACGTCTGCACACCCCTCCACGTACTCACTGATGGTTCGGCCCCATTCAACTTCTGGGTCTCCAAATTGTCCACGTGGCCAGAGTTAGCATTTTATGACTTGGAGGTGCTGGCCAGCCCGGCGGCCAGCGTTTTGTCTGAACGTGTATTCAGCACGGCAGGGGGCGTCATTACTGACAAACGCAGCCGTCTGTCCACAGCCAACGTGGACAAGCTGACGTTCATAAAAATGAACCAGGCATGGATCCCACAGGACCTGTGCCTCCCTTGTGCAGAATAGACATTTATAACTGCCTCCCCCTCAACCATGTATTCTTGTACTTCGGGGCACTTCTTTATTGAATCCTCATTTTTTTAACTTTACCATGATCTTGCGGTGCAACCCAAAGTTGAATGAACGTCTCCTCTGTCTTGGTGGTGGGGCCGAAATAACTGAGAGTGGCCTTCTCCGGTGGTGGTTGATATGACGCATGATTCCTTGCTGTGGGACCTCTCTCCTCTGTCTGGGTGCTGGGCTAAAATAACTGAGAATGGCCTTCTCCGGTGGTGGTTGATATGACGCATGATTCCTTGCTGTGGGACCTCTCTCCTCTGTCTGGGTGCTGGGCCGAAATAACTGAGAGTGGCCTTCTCCGGTGGTGGTTGATATGACGCATGATTCCTTGCAGTGGGACCTCTCTCCTCTGTCTGGGTGCTGGGCCGAAATAACTGAAAGTGGCCTTCTCCGGTGGTGGTTGATATGACGCATGATCCCTTGCTGTGGGACCTCTCTCCTCTGTCTGGGTGCTGGGCTGAAATAACTGAGAGTGGCTTCTCCGGTGGTGGTTGATATGACGCATGATTCCTTGCTGTGGGACCTCTCTCCTCTGTCTGGGTGCTGGGCCGAAATAACTGAGAGTGGCCTTCTCCAGTGGTGGTTGATATGACGCATGATTCCTTGCTGTGGGACCTCTCTCCTCTGTCTGGGTGCTGGGCTGAAATAACTGAGAGTGGCCTTCTCCGGTGGTGGTTGATATGACGCATGATTCCTTGCTGTGGGACCTCTCTCCTATGTCTGGGTGCTGGGCCGAAATAACTGAGAGTGGCCTTCTCCGGTGGTGGTTGATATGACGCATGATCCCTTTCTGTGGGACCTCTCTCCTCTGTCTGGGTGCTGGGGCCGAAATAACTGAGTGGCCTTCTCCAGTGGTGGGTGATATGACGCATGATTCCTTCCTGTGGGACCTGTATCCTCGGTCTGGGTGCTGGGCTGAAAAAACTGAAAGTGGCCTTCTCCAGTGGTGGGTGATATGACGCATGATTCCTTGATGTGGGACCTCTATCCTCGGTCTGGGTGCTGGGCTGAAATAATTGAAAGTGGCCATCTCCAGTGGTGGGTGATATGACGCATGATTCCTTTATGTGGGACCTGTATCCTCGGTCTGGGTGCTGGGCCGAAATAACTGAGAGTGGCCTTCTCCGGTGGTGGTTGATATGACACATGATTCCTTGCTGTGGGACCTCTCTCCTCTGTCTGGGTGCTGGGGCCGAAATAACTGAGTGGCCTTCTCCAGTGGTGGGTGATATGACGCATGATTCCTTCCTGTGGGACATCTCTCCTCTGTCTGTGTGCTGGGGCCGAAATAACTGAGTGGCCTTCTCCAATGGTGGGTGATATGACGCATGATTCCTTGATGTGGGACCTGTATCCTCGGTCTGGGTGCTGGGCTGAAATAACTGAAAGTGGCCTTCTCCAGTGGTGGTTGATATGACGCATGATTCCTTGCTGTGGGACCTCTCTCCTCTGTCTGGGTGCTGGGGTCGAAATAACTGAAAGTGGCCTTCTCCAGTGGTGGTTGATATGACGCATGATTCCTTGCTGTTGGACCTCTCTCCTCTGTCTGGGTGCTGGGGCCGAAATAACTGAGTGGCCTTCTCCAGTGGTGGGTGATATGACGCATGATTCCTTCCTCTGGGACATCTCTCCTCTGTCTGTGTGCTGGGGCCGAAATAACTGAGTGGCCTTCTCCAATGGTGGGTGATATGACGCATGATTCCTTGATGTGGGACCTGTATCCTCGGTCTTTGTGCTGGGCTGAAATAACTGAAAGTGGCCTTCTCCAGTGGTGGGTGATATGACGCATGATTCCTTGCTGTGGGACCTCTCTCCTCTGTCTGGGTGCTGGGGTCGAAATAACTGAAAGTGGCCTTCTCCAGTGGTGGGTGATATGACGCATGATTCCTTGCAGTTGGACCTCTCTCCAATTGATATTGGTTAAATTTTATTTATTTTATTTTAATACATTTCCCTATCCACATTTGCAGCGGATTTACCTACATTTTGCTGCCTTTGGCAGCCCTCTAGCCCGTTCCTGGACTATTTTACAGCCATTTTAGTTCCTAAAAGTTCGGGTCCCCATTGACTTCAATGGGGTTCGGGATAAAGTTCGGGTCGAGTTCGGATCCCGAACCCGAACATTTTCGGGAAGTTCGCTCATCTCTAGACGTGCGCCAAAGAATAGAGATGAGCGAACTTTAAAAAAATGTCCGGTGTTCGGCGTTCGGGTTGTGGTAAGTCGCACATCCCGTTATGGATTCCACTATAGCGGCATATGGAATCCATAAGGGGCGGCTGCCACCAACCCAAACTGTTGAACAGCCGAAGGACCTGGGGAGACGTCACTGTCATGTGATCAGTGCAGGGGGCGTGGCTCAGTACGGGATCAAATCCAGTGCTGAGCCACGCCCCCTGCACTGATCACATGACAGTGACGTCACCCCAGGTCTTCGGCTGTTCAACAGTTCGGGTTGGTGGCAGCCGCCCCTTATGGAATCCATATGCCTCTATAGTGGAATCCATAACGGGATGCGCGACTTACCACAACCCGAACGGCAAACTTTTTTTTAAAGTTCGCTCATCTTTACCAAAGAACTCTCTGCCTGGGGCCTAGCCACCACTACATTTACCCAGTGTGCAGTTAGGGAGATATAGCATGGCCGTGCTTACTGGTCCACGTATCTGTGGTTAGGTGGACCTTGCCACAGATGGCGTTGCGCAGTGCACACTTGATTTTATCGGATACTTGGTTGTGCAAGGAAGGCACGGCTGTCTTGGAGAAGTAGTGGCGGCTGGGAACAACATACTGTGGGACAGCCATCGCCATCAGCTGTTTGAAGCTGTCTGTGTCCACCAGCCTGAATGACAGCATTTCAAAGGCCAGTAGTTTAGAAATGCTTGCATTCCGGCCCAGGGCTCGAGAGTGGGTCGGTGGGAATTTACGCTTTCTCTCCAAGGTTTGTGAGATGGAGAGCTGAACGCTGCCGTGTGACATGGTGGAGATGTTTTGTGACGCAGGTGGTGGTGTTGGTGGCACATACTCTGTTTGGTGGGCAGCAGGTGCCAACGTTCCTCCCGAGGCGGCAGCAGCAGAAGAGGGAGCAGGGGGAACCTGAGTGAGTTCCTTGTTTTTAGGGTGTTTACTCCACTGCAGTTCATGCTTTGCATGTAGATGCCTGGTCATGCAGGTTGTGCTAAGGTTCAGAACGTTAATGCCTTGCTTCAGGCTCTGATGGCACAGCGTGCAAACCACTCGGGTCTTGTCGTCAGCACATTGTTTAAAGAAGTGCTATGCCAGGAAACTCCTTGAAGCTGCCTTTGGGGTTCTCGGTCCCTGGTGGCAGTGGCCAGTAGCAGGCGAACTCTCTTGGAGGCGGCTGTTATGCTTTTGCCCCCTGCTCCCTCTTTTGCTACGCTGTTGGCTCGGTCACACCACTGCCTCTTCCTCTGAGCTATGAAAGTCAGTGGCACGACCTTCATTCCATGTGGGGTCTAGGACCTCATCGCCCCCTGTATCATCTTCCACGCAGTTTTACTCTCTGACCTCCTGTTCAGTCTGCACACTGCAAAAAGACGCAGCAGTTGGAACCTGTGTTTTGTCTTCATCAGAGACGTGGGGACTTCGATGAGGTGGTATTCCCCATGTCCTCATCATCAGGAAACATCAGTGGTTGTGCATCAGTGCATTCTATGTCTTCCACCACTGGGGAAGGGCTAGGTGGATTCCCTTGGGAAACCCTGCCAGCAGAGTCTTCAAACAGCATAAGAGACTGCTGCATAACTTGAGGCTCAGACAGTTTCCCTGATATGCATGGGGGTGATGTGACAGACTGATGGGCTTGGTTTTCAGGTGCCACTTGTGCTCTTTCTCCAGAAGACTGGATGGGAGATAATGTTGTGAACATGCTGGATCCACTGTCGGCCACCCAATTGACTATCGCCTGTACTTGCTCAGGCCTTACCATCCTTAGAACGGCATTGGGCCCCACCAGTAGCACAGTAGCGTGTGAAAAATTTTATAGGATTAGGCTTTCAGCACTTGTATTGTAACACTTTGTGTATTATACCCCTCAACGGAAAGAAATACACTCAGAGATGCTAAACAGTGTGTGCAAATGTAGAGGATTATGCTGCATTTTAACACTTATTGTAATATTCCCTTTAACGGAAAAAAATACACTTGGAGATGCATGCTGAATGTAATATACCCTTTTACGGATAGATTTACACTTGGCCTGCAAAAGCTGGAACACCATATTTTCGTTTTTATTTCAGAAAATAATATATCATTTAACGGACACTATGAAACTTGTCCAGTCACAGCTAGAACACCAGATTTACGGCATTTCTATGTTTGCAAATTAATTTTACCCCAGAAAAAAATATATCCTTTGCCAGACACTATTAAACTTGGCCAGCCACAGCTGAAACCACTGATTTAGGGTATTGCTATTTTGGCAATTGAATTTCACTCCAGAACAAAATATATCCTTTGCCGGACATTATTAAACTTGGCCAGCCACAGCTGGAACACCAGATTTACAGTATTTTTATTTTTGCAACTAAATTTCACCCCAGAAATAATATAACCTTTGACGGACACTATGAAACTTGGCCAGCCACTGCTAGGACACCAGATTTAGGGGACTGCTATTTTGGCAATTGAATTTCAAAAAAAAAAAAAATATCCTTTGCCGGGCACTATTAAACTTGGCCAGCCACAGCTGAAACCATTGATTTAGTGGATTGCTATTTTGGCATTTGAATTTCACCCCAGAAAAAAATATATATCCTTTGCCGGACATTATTAAACTTGGCCAGCCACAGCTGAAACCATTGATTTAGTGGATTGCTATTTTGGCATTTGAATTTCACCCCAGAAAAAAAAAATATCCTTTGCCGGACACTATTAAACTTGGCCAGCCATAGCTGAAACCACTGATTTTCGGTATGGCTATTTTGGCAATTGAATTTCACCCCAGAACAAAATATATCCTTTGCCGGACACTATTAAACTTGGCCAGCCACAGCTGAAACCATTGATTTAGTGGATTGCTATTTTGGCATTTGAATTTCACCCCAGAAAAATAAAAATATCCTTTGCCGGACACTATTAAACTTGGCCAGCCACAGCTGAAACCACTGATTTTCGGTATTGCTATTTTGGCAATTGAATTTCACCACAGAACAAAATATATCCTTTGCTGGACACTATTAAACTTGGCCAGCCACTGCTGGGACACCAGATTTAGGGGATTGCTATTTTGGCAATTGAATTTTACCACAGAAAATTATCTATCCTTTGCCGGATATGATTAAACTTGGCCAGCCACTGCTGGGACACCAGATTTAGAGGACTGCTATTTTGAGTTTCTAGGGGTGACAATAAGCACAGCCAAGCCCCTGATGTAGGATATAGTAAAAAAAAAAATATAGTATTGATGGATTGATGGACTTGGTGGCAGCTTGTGCTGGTGCAACACAAGACACAAAATGGCCGCCGATCACCCCAGAAAAAAGTGACAGAAAAACGCTCTGTGCAGCCTAAAAACCAGTGAGCAATTAACTAGCAGAAGTTGAATGATTCACAGCTGTAGATCAATCACTTCATTAGGTGTTTTTGCTGACTTTTCCCTGCCTTATTTCGCCCTCACAGAAGCTGCGTCCTCTCCCTACACTAATCAGAGCAGTGTGACGTACGGCGCTACGTGACTCCAGCTTAAATAGAGGCTGGGTCACATGCTGCAATTGGCCAATCACAGCCATGCCAATAGTAGGCATGGCTGTGATGGCTTCTTAAGGCAAGAAGTAAAACGCTGTGCAGCCCTTCAGAAAGCGGGAAGAAATCGCCGAACAATGAACCCGAACCAGAACTTTTTTGAAAATGTTAGGGTCCGTGTCCCGAATACCCCAAAATTCGGTACGAACCCGAACTATACAGTTTGGGTTCACTCAACTCTAATAATGTTGAGTGAATCAGCGAATTGACTTCGATGTGAATTTCAGGAAACAATTTATTTTTTGCGAAGTCAAATTTTTCTCATGCTTCGTGGTAACAAATATTTTTTTTCTAAAATGAAGGTAAACAAAATACATACTCACCTCATTCATTTGCTTGCGGAGACGCTGTTGAGGCCATCTTGATTGAAGATTAGTGATGAGTGCATAGAAGTTAAAAAAAACTGACTTTGACCCACATTTCTGAAAAAATATGAATTTGCTACAAAGTCGAATTTCCTCGTGCTTCATGGTAGCCGGCTGGCTTGATGACATCATCATGTCACTATGCAAGATTTCTTGTGGTGTCTTCAATTAAAATGGCCGTTGCGGCTTCTACGTGATCAAATGGATAAAGTGATTTTTTTTTTTACCAGATTAACCCCTGAAAACTCTTTAAGATAGATTGGAAATAGCAGATGAGGTTTAACACTGACAAATGTAAAGTTATGCACATGGGAAGGAATAATGCAAGTCACCCGTACATATTAGATTGTAAAACACTCAGTAACACTGACATGGAAAAGGATCTAGGAATTTTAATAAACAGCAAATTAAGCTGCAAAAAACAGTGTCAGGCAGCTACTGCCAAGGCCAATAAGATAATGTGTTGCATCAAAAGGTGCATAGATGCCCATGATGAGAATATAGTCCTACCACTATACAAATCATTAGTCAGACCACACATGGAGTACTGTGTACAGTTCTGGGCTCCTGTGAACAAGGCAGACATAGCAGAGCTGGAGAGGGTTCAGAGGAGGACAACTAAAGTAATAACTGTAATGGGGCAACTATAGTACCCTGAAAGGTTATCAAAATTAGGGTTATTCACTTTAGAAAAAAGACGACTGAGGGGAGATCTAATAACTATGTATAAATATATCAGAGGTCAGGACAGAGATCTCTCCTATTATCTATTTATCCCCAGGACTGTGACTGTGACGAGGGGACATCTTCTGGAGGAAAGAAGGTTTGTACACAAACATAGAAAAGGATTTTTCATGGTAAGAGCAGTGAGACTATGGAACTCTCTGCCTGAGGAGGTGGTGATGGTGAGTACAATAAAGGAATTCAAGAGGGGACTGGATGTATTTCTAGAGTGTATTAATATTACAGGCTATAGCTACTAGAAAGGGGTCATTGATCCAGGGAGTTATTCTGATTGCCTGATTAGAGTCGGGAAGGAATTTTTTTCCCCTTAAGTGGGAAAATTTGGCTTCTGCCTCACAGGGTTTTTTTGCCTTTATCTGAATCAACTTGTAGGAAACAGGCATAACTGGATGGACAAATGTATTTTTTAGGTCTTACAGTATATACTATGTTACTATGTTACTATGAAGATGCCGCGGTCACTGATGAACGCGTCATCTGAGGGGTTCAAAGTTCAGTCAAGCAGCCGAATCAAGGGCGTAATTCAAGGGTGTAATTTATTAACTTGAAATATGTCTATGCTAGGCGTATTTCAGATGGACATTGTGCCGCAACGATTAGCATGCTAGGTCTAAAAAAGTGGGTGTGGTGTGGGTGTGGAAGGGGATGGGCTGATAGGCCTGTCTCATTCATCACTTTCTACACCTGGTTTAGGCTTAAAAAATGATCCAAATATAAGACAGTAAGGAAGCCTTCTTACATATGGAAGCGGCTCTGGATGCACCTCTCTGTGCCTCTTCATAACTTTGGGGGATCCACTGCAAGAACAGGTGCTTTATTAAGACCGGCGTCTAAAATGCTGCTTTTAATAAATGACCCCCCACAGCGGCCTCTCTGCGAGCAAATGTGAGTATGTGTTTTTTTTTTAACCTGATTAACCTCAATTGTAACATCAGATGCCGCAATCAGTGATGAATGCAGCATCTGAAGAGTTCAAAGATGGGGGGCAGTGCAATTGCCATTCCCCATCATTGTGCCTGCTACTTACAAAGGAATGCACTTCATGACAAGGTAATTCATCATTTCTTTTATGAAATTCAACTAAGCAGCCAAATTGAATTTGTCATAACTTTTCTCATCCCTAATTATATCCAAACCAGGTACACATTTGCAGTCAGCTGTAAATGTCCCTTATGAGGTGAAGAAAAAAGAGCTTTAGCTTGTATAGGTGAGAGGCCAGAGGCACTAGAACAGTGATGGCTAACTTCCGGAGTTTTGAGAACAGCCAAGCAAATGTGGATCTTGGGAGTTGTAGTTTCACCACAGCTGGAGTGCCGGAGAATAGCCATCACAGCATTAGAAGAACATTTTTTCTCTTGGAAAAGAGCTCATTTTTATACCTTTTTTTTTCCAAAAGGAGCATTGTATGGTCCATAAGACCGCTTATATCTACTAGGTGTTCTTTATATGAAAAAATAGCACCCCCACATCTCTGACAAAGACTTCTTTCCAAGCCAAGCCAGTACTCTGTTTTGAACTGATAAAAGGCAATCACAGAAGCTATCTACAGGTGATTGCCTGGATGGGCGATAAACCTAAATTATGTTTCAACGCCTGTTTTAAAACATTGACTCAAAGTATAGCTACCTTCCAACTTGTGGTGCTAGAGGCAAAGCTTTCTATTTCATTTTGAAAAGACATATAATTGTATATATTCACTCCAGTTGTAACTTATTTTGTTTGTACTTACAGTAGTAGCTTTTTTTTAGATTGAGTTTAGGAATGGGGATATGTCTCTCTAATATTTAGATTTCTTTCTATTATGTAATATAGAGAGTTTATTATCAAATTAACTACTGTGATTCTGGACATTCGGTATATAGTTTATCATTAATTTTTAAAGTAATCTCCATTTTTGTAAAATGATTTCACTTTTAGGGTGTGTTCACACTAGCGTTAGGGATTCCGTTATGGCTTTCCGTTATAACATGATTATAACAGAAAATAACGGAATGCTCAGACAGAATGCAAAACGGAAGCCTTTAAAAGGCATTCCGTTTTGCGCCATTCTAATAGAAGTCTATGGTAAAGCATAACGGATCCGTCTGGGTCCCGTTATGCAAGACGGAAAACAAAGTCTTGTCGATAGGATTTTGTTTTCCATCTTGCATAACGGGAACCAGATGGATCCGTTTTGATTCCCATAGACTTCTATTAGGACGGAAAGCAAACGTTTTGCATTCCGTCATAATACAAGTCTATGGGCAGAAGAATGGATGCATCCTTCTGTCTTATGGATTCCTTTATTTTCCGTTATAACCATGTTATAATGGAAAACCATAATGGAATCCCTAACACTAGTGTGAACCCATCCTAATTTTGTCTTTCATAATACTTTGTTTTTACACAACGTGTTAGCTGGGATCATGTATGAGAAAAAGATAAAAAGAGAGAATGCATTTATTTTTGGAGTGCCAATAAAAATATTAAAATAGATATTGTATATCATTTTCTAAGAAAAATACAAACGTAGCCCGTTATATTTACTATTTCAACACTCTTGAACATTTACGAGTAAGCTTTAATTTAAAGAAAAAATAATAATTTATGGCATCTTTTAAAAAGTAAATAGCTACAGATTTTCTCACCTACAAGAATTCACAATGCTATGAAAGATTTGCTCACAAAGACATGCAGATTAAAAACACTGTAAATTAAATATTTCTTATGCCTCTTGCAGATGACCGTATGTATTTTGTGGTCCGCAAAAAAACGGATCCTCAGAAAATACTGATGACAATGTCGTGTTGGACATCTGTGCACACAACGGTAAACTGCACAGACTCTGTATAACCCGATCAGTGTACTATTCATGTGTACAGCCATCCTAGCTCCAGGCAACATGATATCACCGCATTTAGCGGTATGGAACAGCTGGCCCCTAATAGAACAGTACTATCCTTGACGTTTATGCGGACAATAATAGGACAAGTTCTATCTTTTTGCGGAACGGATATACGGAAATGTGGAAACGGAATGCACACAGAGTACCTTCCGTTTTTTTTTTTTAAACAGACACGGAAAGAAAATACATTCGAGTGCAAGAGGCCTTAATGTCAATCTCGTTCTTGAAGTACGAGTCCGGTTTTCAAGGGCTTGAGAGATAAGCATTTTTCCTTGCCTCTAAACCTTCAATCTGATCTTGCTATGCATTACAAATTCCACACTGGTACTGTGATCATTGCTTACAAGAAAGTGAACTTTGATTTCAATTTACATAGGTGGTGATAAAAAATGGCAAATATACCATCTTTGTAGCAATGCTATCAATCACAGCTGTGCTGCTATAAATATTTTGAAATACAATATATTTACATGTATCCAGAAATTATTTTTGTGCAGACACCTCCATATAGTAATGCTCTAAATAATTCTACAATATTTTAATATAAAAAAATGGAAGATTGACTCCAATAAGTTATCATACCTCTGCAAATTAACAATTATTGCATAAATTCTGATAAAATCTTAATTATTTCCTATGGCATGGCAAGCTGAATATTAATCCACTATGCCACACGTTTGCCAAACTGAAGTCCATGACGACAAATAGGGTATTTCTGTAAGGAGAAATTTCCTAAAAAAAAAAAAAAGTGCTGCTTTCTCTCCTTTTAACCCTTGCAAAAATGAAAAACTATTAGAAAAAAATGAAACTTTTCAATTTCACAGTCCAATGTTATAAATGATGTAATAAAATGTAGAGGTCAAAACCATCACTACTTTCCTACCTAAATTCCTTGGAGCGGGGGGGGGGGTGTTATAGTTTAAAAAATTGGGTTATATCTTGTTTTTTCCACTGAACAGGTACCTTAGTAGAGCTGTAAGTGCTACATTGTTCGCAAAAAAAATTCCTTTAAATCAGAGCTTCAAAATCCTAATGGCACTGCTTCTGAGTAGAGATGAAAAAACCAGTTGAGATTTGTTTAACCACTTCAGCCCCCCTAGCTTAAACACCCTTAATGACCAGGCCACTTTTTACAATTCTGCACTACACTACTTTCACCGTTTATTGCTCCGTCATACAACTTACCACCCAAATGAATTTTACCTCCTTTTCTTCTCACTAATAGAGCTTTCATTTGGTGGTATTTCATTGCTGCTGACATTTTTACTTTTTTTGCTATTAATCAAAAATGACCGAAATTTTTGCAAAAAAATGACATTTTTCACTTTCTATTGTAATTTTTTTTTTAAAAACTACATTTCTATATAAATTTTTCACAAAATGTATTGTTCTACATGTCTTTGATAAAAAAAAAAAATCCAATAAGTGTATATTTATTGGTTTGGGTAAAAGTTATAGCGTTTACAAACTATGGTGCAAAAAAGTGAATTTCCGCATTTTGAAGCAGCTCTGACTTTCTGAGCACCTGTCATGTTTCTTGAGGTGCTAGAATGCCAGAAAAGTATAAATACCCCCCAAATGACACCATTTTAGAAAGAAGACACCCCAAAGTATTCAGTATGGTGAGTTCATGTATGATTTCATTTTTTTTCACAAATTAGCGGAAAATGACAGTTTCTGAGGAAAAAAATAAAAATAATAAAGTTTCCATTTCTGCTAACTTCTGGCAAAAAAATAAATAAATCTCTCACGGACTCACTATGCCCCTCAGTGAATACCTTGGGGTGTCTACTTTCCGAAATGGGGTCATTTGTGGGGTGTGTTTACTGTTCTAGCATTTTGGGCGGGGCTAAATTGTGAGCAGCCATGTAAAAGCTAAAGGTACTCGTTGTAATTTGGGCCCCTTTACGCACCCAGGCTGCAAAAAAGTGTCACTCATGTGGTATCGCAGTACTCAGGAGAAGTAGGGTAATGTGTTTTGGGGTGTATTTTTACATATACCCATGTTGGGTGAGAGAAATATATCTGTAAACTGACAACTTTGTATAAAATTTTTTAGAAAGTTGTCGTTTACAGAGATATTTCTCACACCCAGCATGGTTATATGTAAAAATACACCCCAAAACTTATTGCCCTACTTCTCCTGAGTACGGCAATACCACATGTATGCCACTTTTTTGCAGTCAAGATGCGCAAAGGGGCCCAAATTCCAATGAGTACCTTTAGGATTTCACAGGGCATTTTTACACATTTGGATTCCAGACTTCTTCTCACGCTTTAGGGGCCCCTAAAATGCCAGGGCAGTATAAATACCCCACAAGTGACCCCATTTTAGAAAGAAGACACCCCAAGGTATTCCGTGAGGGGTATGGTGAGTTCATGTAAAATTTTATTTTTTGTCACAAGCTAGTGAAATATGAGACTTTGTAAAAAAAACAAAAAGAAAAAAGAAAAAAAATAACAATTTCCGCTAACTTGTGCCAAAAAAAAAAAAAATTCTGTGAACTCGCTATGCCCATCACGGAATACCTTGGGGTGTCTTCTTTCCAAAATGGGGTCACATGTGGGGTATTTATACTGCCCTGGCATTTTAGGGGCCCTAAAGCGTAAGAATCTAAAATGCGTAAAAATGTCCTGTGAAATCCTAAAGGTACTCATTGGTTTTAGGGCCCCTTTGCACATCTTGGCTGCAAAAAAGTGTCACTCATGTACATGTAAACTGACAACTTTGCATAAAAAAATTTAAAAAGTTGTCGTTTACAGAGATATTTCTCACACCCAGCATGGTTATATGTAAAAATGCACCCCAAAACTCATTGCCCTACTTCTCCTGAGTACGGCAATACCACATGTGTGCCACTTTTTTGCAGCCAAAATGCACAAAGGGGCCCAAATTCCAATGAGTACCTTTAGCATTTCACAGGGCATTTTTACGCATATGAATTCTCACGCTTTAGGGCCCCTAAAATGCCAGGGCAGTATAAATACCCCACAATTGACCCCATTGTGGAAAGAAGATACCCCAAGGTATTCCGAGGGGCATGGCAAGTTCACAGAATTTTTTTTTTTGTTGGCACAAGTTAGCGGAAATTGATATATATATATATATATATATATATATTTTTTTTTTTTACAAAGTCTCAAATTTCCACTAACTAGTGACAAAAAATAAAATTTTACATGAACTCACCATACCCAGCACGGAATACCTTGGGGTGTCTTCTTTCTAAAATGGGTATCCCAGACATGATCTAAAGATTTTTCAGGGGATGTTATGGTTAACATAACATCATCGGCATACAATGTAATTGTATGCGAGGAGGCCCCAACAGGAATACCAGCAATGTTTGGGTTGGATGTAATAGATTGAGCAAGCGGCTCCATTAGCATAGCAAAGATTAATGGCAACATAGGACAACCTTGTCTGGTTCCATTGCTTATATTAAAGACTTAGGGCAACTTTAATGTCACTTAGTCACTTTAATGGAGTGAAAAAGTCGCAAAAAATGCGCAATCGGTAAATTTGCGCATTTTTTTGCGACTTTTTCAAGCTCTGCACTAAGCTCTCCAGTTTTGTGAAAGTGGGCGTGTTGTCTTATGTAAATGAATCTCTAGACAGATTTACTATTGCAACCATTTAAAAAGTCGCAAAAAAGTAGCAAAAAAGTCGCAAAAAAAAATGTGCAATTTCACTCCAGGGGGGACCATGCTTATCTTATGCGACTTTTTAATAGAACATGCAACTTTTTTGTAAAGACGTGCGACTTTTGTAAAGCCGCTTACTGAAGGATAAACTGCTACCGTCAAACCACATTTATCACAGTATTAAAGGACCATTAATAAATCTGACTATCCTAAAGTGACTTTGGGCAGATGTAAAAGTGGAGTAAGATGTAAGTGTAATGATAAATCTGGCCCTTAGAGAGGAAACCTGATGCCTGGCTGAGAGGATAGAATACAATCCTAGGATTCCAGAAAGATTGTGTCCTTGAAACCCAAACGTGCTAAGAACTTTCTCCAGGTACCCCCGGTGCACCCTATCAAAAGCTTTTTCAGCGTCTAATGATAGAAATAGGGTGGGGGCCCTGGAGAGTTCAGCCAATTCCAGAAGGTTGATAATATGCCTTGTTATCCTCCTTTTTGCCTAGGTCCGGTGGCTGGACTCCGGTTAATGTGGCCGACATGACATTTTGGAGCCTCGTGCTGCAAATGCGCCTAGTCAAAAAAAACAGTGTCAGGCTGTACTGGAGTGGTAACGTCCTCTCCCAGACCTCACTCTACTGTATAGCCATGACACATTCCCATTTTAAGGCCATTCGGAAATGCCTGCATTATGCAGATAATGCAGCTTGTCCCCCCCTGAGATGATCCTGCCTATGACAGCCTGTACAAAATCAGGACGTCATCGATCACTTATGAGCCAAATTTTTGGAGGCCTATGTACCTGGAATTGAGATCGCTGTTGATAAGTCTCTCATTGCTTTCAAGGAAGACTTATTTTCCACCAGCATGTTCCCTCTAAGTGGGCAAAGTATCGCGTGAAGCTGTACAAACTTTCTGAGAGTACCTCAGCGTACACTTACAAGTTTCTTGTGTACAAGGGGTGAGATTCCCGTATTGAACCCCCAGAATGTCCCCCCACTCTGGGTGTTAGCGGGAAACTTGTGTGGGACTTTATGCACCCACTGCTAGATAAGGCTTACCACCTGTACATGGATAACTTTTATACTAGTATCCCCTTGTTCCAGTCCCTCGCCATGGAGTGAGGCATACGGGCTCAAATTATTTTGTACAAAATGTATTTGCCAAGCATCTCTAATTTAAGCATAGCATTAGCAATATAAATACTTTTTTGTACTTTATTTGGATCGCACAGTGCTGTTGCATCATATATTTAGTTTAGTTTTGTTTTCAGCCATAGCAACGAGCACCTGCATATTAGGATGTGCTGACTAACCCCCTTTTGTTATTCTTTGCAGTTTGTACTGGAGTTTTGGCTGATTCTAGTCGGTCGTGCACTCCTGACCTGCCTGCTTGCCTTTTAGGTTGATTTTAATTAGCATGAGTATAAAGCTTAGCCCGCCCTCCCCCACTCACTGAACGCCTTGTGGCATCAGAAGAGGTATGGGGTGTATTCTTACTGCATCGACTGGTAGCTATTTGGCACCAGGGGATGTGTGGAGTGGGCTCGGCATGCATGTTGGTACCCGTATTCTTTAGATTTAATGGAGGCCATTTTGGCACCAAAATGACAAAAATTAAAAGGGGCCCAGCATGCATGTGGGACCTACGCTCCCTCAATGTTATGGTAGCTATTCATGGCACATAAACATGTGTGGTTTAGTGTTAGGAACCCGTTTAATCAGAGATCGACTTGACGTGTGGCAGACGGGCTCAAATAATTTTGTGTAACTCAGAGAATAGGATATGTGTGTGTACGTCTCACTACATAAATTGTATCTCACAGTCTGAAAGACGTATTAAAATAAATTAATAATTCTTTATTTTTACTTCTGTTTAAAATTTGGGGATTAGTCAACTGACAATGTATATATATGTCCAGGCTACTAAGCCAGTGGTGTGTGGAGCAGGGATTATGTATAGCCTTTCACACACACCATTAGCTTAAAAAATCAACATGTGTCTCATCACATATGTGCAGTGATGAGGACAAACACATGGTGTAGTAAAGCTCTGGGAAGAGCGTGCGCATGCGCATAATTACGTAGGGAACATAAGTTGCGGCTGAGTCCTTTTGTTGAGTCCCAATGTGGTGTATCACATGGAACTCACCAGGTGACTGTCTATCATAGAGAACATTGTTTTAACGGTAATCGCCTCCTAGTATTTTACTCTCCAAAGAGAGACAGGGTAAACGGTGACCTAATCTCGCTTGAGCTGAGGCCAATATCTGTTTGTGCTCATCACTGCACATATGTGATGAGACGCATGTTGATTTCCTAAGCTAATGGTGTGTCTGCAAGGTTATACATAATCCCCGCTCCACACACCACTGGCTTAGTAGCCTGGACATATATATACATTGTCAGTTGACTAATCCCCAAATTTTAAAAAGAAGTACAAATAAAGAATTATTAATTTATGTTAATAAGTAATTTTGTACAAAATGTATTTGCCAAGCATCTCTAATTAAAGAATAGCATTAGCAATATAAATACTTTTTTGTACTTTATTTGGATCGCAGAGTGCTGTTGCATTATATATTTAGTTTAGTTTTGTTTTCAGCCATAGCAACGTGCACCTGCATATTAGGATGTGCTGACTAACCCCCTTTTGTTATTCCTTTTTTCAGTCCCTTACTGCCAGATCCACGTTCGCTTGTAGATTCATGCGGAAAAATCAATGCGGCCTCCCTACCCACCCCCTCCAGGTACCTATCCCCAGGGATGAGAACCGTGCCCTTACCAGTTAAAACTTGTTGCTAGTCAGATATAAGGACAAGAGGGATGTCCCTGTACTGTCCACAATTCATGGTAATGGCATCACCCATGTCCCTGTGTGAGGTACAGGTACCGTGGCAACGGTCCTCAAGCCTGATTGTATCTTGGACTGCAATCGGTATATGGGAGGAGTTGATCTGTCTGATCAAGTTCTCAAGCCATATAACGCCATGCGCAAAACCCGGGCTTGGTACAAAAAAGTTGCAGTCTACTTGGTAGAGGTTGCCTTGTACTCTTTTGTGCTGTCCCAGAGTGCTGGCAACACAGGGAAATTCCTGCAGTTTTGTAAGGCAGTCCTCAAGGACCTGATCTTTTCTGACCGGGAAAGAGCAGGCCGGAGTACCTCAATTTTAATTCTATTTTGCCACAGACAATTGTCCAGGAAATAAATAAAAAAGCTATGGCTCTCAGACTTTGGAGACACTAAAACAATTTTTTTTTAAATGATATTATTTTGCAAAAAACGTATACATATTAGGTATTTCCGTCTCCGTAAGAACCTAAACTATAAAATACCACATGAACTAACCCCTCAGGTAGACACTACAACAACAAAAATACTGTAAAAAGCTATTTTTTTTGTCACCTAACATCACAAAAAGTATAATAGCAAGCGATCAAAAAGTCATTTGCACCCCAAAATAGTGCCAATAAAACCTTCCCCTCATCCCGCAAAAGATGAGCCCCTACCTAAGGCAATCGGCTAAAAACGAAAAAAAAAAAAAAAAAATTGACTCTCAGACTATGGAGATACTAAAATGTTTGTTTGTTTTTTTTAAAAAAAGGATATTAAAGTGTAAAGCCTAAATACATTTTAAAAAGTAGACACATTAGATTTAGCCACCTCTCTAAGAATCTGCTCTATAAAAATAACACATGACCTAACCCCTCAAATGAACAAAGTCAAAAAAATTAATAAAAAATGTTGCCAAAACAGCTATTTTTAGCCATATATTCTATTCTAATCATTTTTTTCCATTAACAAAGCAAGGGTTAACAGTCAAACAACACTCTATATTTATTACCCTGATTCTGTAGTTTACAGAAACACACCATATATGGTCATAAAATGCTGTATGGCCAAATGGCAGGGCACACAAGAAGGGAACTTTTTGGAGTTTCTCCAGGGGTGCATCAGGGGGTCTTCAAATGGGACAAGGTGTAAATAAACTAGTCCATCAAATTCCGCCTTCCAGAAACCATATGGCGTTCCTTTCCTTCTGTGCCCTGCATACAGCAGTTTATGACCATATATGTGGTGTTTCTATAAGCTACAGAATCAGGGCAAAAAATATTGAGTTTTGTTTGGCTGGTAACCCTTGCATTGTTACTGGAACAAATGGATTAAAATGGAAAATTTGCCCAAAAATTTTAATTCTGAAATGCAATCTCCATTTGCTAATAACTTTTGTGGAACACCTAAAGGGTTAACAAAGTTTGTAAAATCAGTTTTGAATACCTTGAGGGGTGTAGTTTCTAAAATGGGGTCATTTGTGGGTGGTTTTATTATGTAAGCCTTTAGAAAGTGACTTCAGACCTAAACTAGTCCTAAAAAAGTGGGTTTTGGAAAATTTCAGAAAAATTTCAAGATTTGCTTCTAAACCTCTAAGCCTTCTAACGTCCCAAAAAAAAAAGAAAATGTCATTTACAAAATGATCCAAACATGAAGTAGACATATTGGAAATGTAAAGTAATAACTATTTTAGGAGGTGTCATTAACTGTTTTAAAAGCGGAGAAAGAGAAATTTTGAAAATTGCAAATTTTTTTTTTTTTTTTTAATATTTTGACTCAAATTTACCAGTGTCATTAAGTACAATATGTAACAAAAACGCAATCTCAGAATGGCCTGGATAAGTAAAAGCGTTTTAAAGTTATTATCACATAAAGTAACACATGTTGGATTTGCAAAAAATAGCCTGGGCAGGAAGGTGAAAACTGACCCGGGGTAGAAAGGATTACTCTTTCTATTTATAAATGTTTTTGGGAATTAAGAAAAGCTATTAGGCTAAAATAAATATTATGTATAAGTTGTTAATCAGCATTCTTTGTCATTAATTAAATACATTTTTGATAAGTGGAGCAATAAAAATAAACCGAATTTAGAGAATCTTGTTATATAAACTGTGTGCATAATATCATATGTGCTATTTCAATCAAAGTGAAAATTAAAAATCATAATATGATTCATGGAAATCACTGCTATTGTCCACAAAAGTAAGATTATCAATATAATAAATGTAGTTTCATAGTAAAAGTCCAGGGCACAGCTATAGCATATTTTCTTTGCCACTTAAGAAGTCACCAGTGTCATAAATGGCAGATGACTGGTGGGACACCCCCAAAATAAGTTATTAACTTTTCAAAATAAATTTTAAATCATTTTCTCATTGGTGCTTATTCAGTAGAGAATATTTGTAGAGCAAACCAATTTCAATGTTTCCCTTATTAGCTATATTATTTCAATTATTTTTTTTAAAGAAATCTATAAAGTGGCTCTGTGCTATATTATATGATTCATAGAAAAAATAAAAATAAAAAATATAAGAGTAACAGAAATTTTTAAATGTCTAATGTATTTAGCAAATAAATACAAGTAACAAAAAGTATTAAATTGCAAATAAATATATATATATATATATATATATATATATATATATATATATATATATAATAAATAATGAGCAGCATATATTGTGATGGGAAATATAATCAAGCCAGCAAAGGAGGCAACATGGACATCACAATACATTAGTAGTTAACTTATATTACCTTTGTCTATTTGATAAATGCCATTTGCTGATTTAAAACAATCCCTTTAACCACTTAAGGACCGCAGGTTTATACCCCCCTAGTGACCAGGCCCTTTTTTACAAATCGGCACTTCACAACTTTAACGGTTTATTGCTCGGTCGTGCAACTTGGCACCCAAATGAATTTTACCTCCTTTTCTTCTCACAAACACAGATTTCTTTTGGTGGTATTTGATTGCTGCTGAGATTTTTAGTTTTTCTGATATTATTTAAAAAAGTCCGCAATTTTCTCAAAAAGTGTTTTTTTTAACTTTTTTTTGGTAAAATTGTTCAAATATAATTACATTTATATACAAGTTTGTGTCAGAATTTATTGTGCTACATGTCTTTGATAAAAAAAAATCCAATAAGTGTATATTTATTGGTTTGCGCAAAAGTTATAGCGTTTACAAACTATGGTGCAAAAAAGTGAATTTCCGCATTTTGAAGCAGCTCTGACTTTCTGAGCACCTGTCATGTTTCTTGAGGTGCTAGAATTCCAGGATAGTATAAATACCCCCCAAATGACCCCATTTTGGAAAGAAGACACCTCAAAGTGTTCGCTAAGGGGCATGGTAAGTTCATGTATGATTAAAAAAAATTTCACAAGTTAGCGGAAAATGACACTTTCTGAGGAAAAAAATAATAATAAAGTTTCCATTTCTGCTAGCTTCTGGCAAAAAAAAAAAAAAAAAACTCTCCCATGGACTCACTATGCCCCTCAGTAAATACCTTGGGGTGTCTACTTTTCGAAATGGGGTCATTTGTGGGGTGTGTTTACTGTTCTGGCATTTTGGGTGGGGCTAAATTGTGAGCAACCCTGTAAAGCCGAAAGGTACTCATTGGACTTTCGGCCCTTTTACACACCTAGGCTGCAAAAAAGTGTCACACATGTGGTATCACCGTACTCAGAAGAAGTAGGGCAATGTGTTTTGGGGTGTATTTTTACATATACTCATGCTGGGTGAGATAAATATCTCTGTAAATTGACAAGTTTGTATAAAAAAAAAACATTTACAGAGATATTTCTCACATCCAGTCTTAGTATATGTAAAAATACAGACCAATATTTTTTTTGTTTTTTTGTTTTTTCTTACAAAGTCTCATATTCCACTAACTTATGACAAAAAATAAAATCTTACATGAACTCACCATACCCCTCACGGAATACCTTGGGGTGTCTTTTTTCTAAAATGGGGTCACTTGTGGGGTATTTACACTGCCCTGGCTTTTTAGGGTCCCTAAAGAGTGAGAAGTAGTTTGGAATCCAAATGTGTAAAAATGCCCTGTGAAATCCTAAAGGTACTCATTGGAATTTGGGCCCCTTTGCGCACCTAGGCTGCAAAAAAGTGTCACAAATATTTGGTATCCCCGTACTCAGGAGAAGTAGGGCAATTTGTTTTGGGGTGTATTTTTACATATACCCATGCTGGGTGACATCAATATCTCTGTAAACTGACAATTTTGTATAAAAAAAATTGAAAAAGTTATCAATTTGGTATTTCTCACACACAGGCTGGGTATTTGTGAAAAGACACCCCAAAACACATTGCCCTACTTCTTATGAGTACAGCGATGCCACATGTGTGACACTTTTTTGCAGCCTAGGTGCACAAAGGGGCCCAAATTCCAATCAGTACCTTTTAGGAGGGCATTTTTAGGCAATTGCATTCCAGACTTTTTCTCACGCTTTAGGGCCCCTAAAATGCCAGGGCAGTATAAATAGCCCATATGTGACCCCATTTTGGAAAGAAGACACCCCAAGGTATTCCGTGAGAGGCATGGCGAGTTCATAGAAGATTTATTTTTTGGCACAAGTTAGCGGAAATTAATTTATTTTAGTTTTTTCTCACAAAGTCTCACTTTCTGCTAACTTGTGACAAAAAGTTCAATCTTTAATGGACTCAATATACCCGTCAGCGAATACCTTGGGGTGTCTTCTTTCCAAAATGGGGTCATTTGTGGGGTGTTTGTACTGCCCTGGCATTTGAGGGTCTCCGCAATCATTACATGTATGGCCAACATTAGGAGTTTCTGCTATTCTCCTTATATTGAGCATACAGGTAATGATGTTTTTTTTCCGTTCAGCCTCTGGGCTGAAAGAAAAAATGAACGGCACAGATTTTTTCATTCGCATCGATCATTGTGGATGAAAAAATCTGTGCCAAAAAATGTGCATAAAAAAAGGGGGAAAGGCGTCTGCCAGGACGTAGGAGCTCCGTCCAACATCCAAACCCACTTCAGCTCGTATGCCCTGGCAAACCCGATTTCTCCATTCACATCAATCGATGTGTATGAATAAATCATTGCCAGAATTTTTTGACATGGGGTCGGTTATGCCTGACCATAGCAGGGACCTCAACTTTGTCATGCTCACTTTCATCCATGGCGTCCATATCACTTTCATCCATCACGGCCAGAATCCTGTAGGCCTCTTCAGCGGAATACCCCTTTTTTGACATTTTGGACTAACTAAATTTAGGGGGTATTTCATTCCTCTGAGACTACCCAGGAAAAAGAGCACATCTGCCTAGTAAAAAGGAGTGCTTGCGAAGTAAAGCTGCGATTGCTAATAATGATCCAAAAAGCTCAAATGATCTTTATAGTGCCGCAGCGATTTTACGGTGTTTTTGCAGTGATCAGAGAAAAAAAAATTCTGTCACTGCGGTGGGGCGGACTGAACGCAAGTGTGGGCACAAGATCAGGCCTGATCAGACGAACATTACGTTTTTTGTAGAGCCTAAGGTGACCCTAATGTACTGATATAGATCTGATTGCGATCAGCCTTGATCACTCACAGATACTATTTAATACTAGTGATGATTAGCGACAGCGATGACGCAAATCAACGACTAATCAGTGACTGCGGTGCGGTGGACTGGGAGCTAACTACCTAAAAAGTAGCTAACTAACTGGCGTTGATAAGGGACCCTTACAGGGGATGATCAATGACAGGGGGGTGATCAGGGAGTCTATATGGGGTGATCAGGGGTTAATAAGGGGTTAATAAGTGACAGGGGGTGTGTGTTATGTATGTGTGGTGCTTGGTGCTACTTACAGAGCTGCCTGTGTCCTCTGGTGGTCGATCCAAGCAAAGGGGACCGACCACAAGAGGAGCAGGTAGCAGGTATATCAGATGCTGATTACAAAACAGCATCTAATATACCTTTCTGATTGGATTTTTTGAACATCTACAGCCTGCCAGCCACTAATCAGCACTGGCAGGCTGTAGTTTCTCTTCATAACATCGCGCTGCTGTGAGCGCGCGTTCACAGCAAATCTCGGGTCTCACGAGATCACGCCAATAGGCGTCGCTGAGACCTGAGACCACTGCCGTGCTGACGCCTATCGACGTTAGTGTGACGGCAAGCGGTTAAGGTAAATAGGAATATATGACATTGTTATCAATAAATCATTGATAAAAACAATCATAAATAATCATAAATAAGTATGCCTATTCACATGATTAAAAATATATAAAAAATTAAAATATATAAACATCTAAAATATTACAATAAACATATACTGATACTTTATTTTCTATGAATGTTACATTTAAATTACATTTTTTGACATATAGGAGGGGTGCGCCAGTCCTGTCTCGATCTTCTTTATCTGCGGTATTAGGTATGTGCAGGCCGATTATGTGATGGTGTATATAGTTGGGAGCCTAGTAATGGAGTCCTAAAGATCATATGTACTATGTGGTAGCAATTAGTAAATGGCTTCAGCTTTAACCAGCCAGTGATTCATGTGGTTCAGTATATGCCATACCTCCCTTTATTAGTATTGTTGAAATTTAAGCAGGAAGTATCTTAACCTTTTACCCTTTTTCCTCCCTATATATGGGAATATTTATATTTTATAGGGTTTGAATGAAGATTATTGATTTTATTGGAAATTGTGTACTATGTTATTGTATTTATAGATTTATTGGGTACACCCCATCAAGTAGAGTGGAATTTTTCGATCGGTATATATTGAAATATAGATATAGTATGTTAACACACATCCTTAACTAAACTAGTTTTATTAAACCAACACTGTCAATTGTGTTTCAAAGGCTTTTGTCATAAGATATCACAATACGTTTAGAAATTTGAGTTAAGTTAGAGTTTTAACTCTACTAAATCTGTTTTTGTAATTTATTACATTTTATTTAGAATTTTGTGTAATTAAAATCCCCACTATATTAAATCTATTTTTCATAAAGCTATGTTAATTAGTATAATTAATTATAAACAATACTGTATTCGCATCTCATTTGTTTTCCAGCAAGTTACAGTACATCATGGCCACTAATAGTTAAGCTAGTTAAAAAATTAGGAACATAGAGCCAGGACTTTGTGACAGGTATGATTCAAATCTTTAATAAAGTGAATAACAAACTGTCACATATATCTAAAAATGCTGAAGAGTCCTTAAAGGTAATAACTATGATTAAGATGTCTGTATGAAAACACCCAAGTAACTATGAAATTGTAGAAAATATCTAAACAATGGCTTTGTACAAAGCTTGCTAGATTGAAGATAAAAAACCAACATTGATCAAATGGTATAAGACTAGAAAAATGGTCAATTCCATATTTAAAATGAATGTATCACCACAATCTTGGACTACTTCAGTAATACATGAATAGTACTACAAATAAGAAGTCCAGATCACTATTTGTTATTTTCCTCATGCCCCCCATTTCATGCAACCCGTTTTCAGGGTTCAGAGCTGAACGGAAATACATTGTCAGGACTGCTACACATGAGTCCTCTCCATTTTTAGCACAGTATAGCTATCTGGTCTGTGTGTTTCAGGGTAGCTTTGAGTGCTGAGAGTGGGGGAACAAGGTGCAGTAGGAAAAATAAATTGTAATCTGAACTCCATATCTGCAGTACTACTCATTTATTACAAATAATAATAGTCCAAGATTGTGGTGATAGATTCCTTTTTAAGAAATATTCACATACACATATACATAAATGGCATACGTTATACACAAGACATCACAAATGTCTGATAGATACAGGCCCTACCACTAAGGTCTGCATCTAGAGAACAAAGTTACCAAACATCCTTCCTGATTGGTGAGGTCAGAGGTAATGGAGAAATGAATGTGCATAACTATCCCCATTCACTCATAGGGAACCTATGCATACAGCTGTGGCAATTCAAAATGTGAGAAGTAGAGATTTTCTAAAATTTCAAAAATTCGGTTGTTGTCCAATTAATCTAGATTTTGGTACAAATTGAAAGTGCTTTAAATGCCTGGAAAATCTCTTATTCTCTATCTCTTTCTTTCTATCTATCTGTCTTTCTCTCTCTCTCTCTCTGTAGAAACATGTTCCCAAATCGAATTTCAAGAAATTATGACTTTCCTGAATCAGATTTTTCAATTCTATAAAAAGAATTCACTTATTTATAGTTGGAAGGGATTAGGGGGTTCAAATTCTCAATATTGGAATGGGTTTCAGATGTTGGACCTGAATTTAGCATACATTAATGTTCTATCCTATGAATATACCAAAAGCCTATGATGGGAACACTTAGTGAGAGAATGATAAGTAAGGTTGCAAAGTGTTTTATGGTCATGTGAACCAATAGGATATGCCGATCAAATACTGTTGCCTGATCCTTTTAGAGTTCAAACATTTTTTTTTTTATCAATAATGTCAATAAAAGTGATATCTTCTAAGCCCATTTAAATAAACCATCCAAAATTTAAAATTAATTTAGATTTATTTGCCCATGTTTTGTGTCATTATTCATTCCTGGCATAGATCTGATATGCTACACTGAACATAAGTGAATACTACTTTTTTTTCTTCTTCTTAGGTATATTTTAAAATGTTTAATGCTAACATAAGAGTAATTTTGCACTGCTCCAGAAACTTTCAATTTCTACTGACTACAAAAGACTACCCTTATACAAATTGTGGTAAACTTTTACTAAACACAGTATTTTAATTCTGAAAGAAATATTCAATGTGCTGCCTAAACAGTAACTGCAAATAAAATTCTAGAGCTCAATGCCCCACAAAAAAATCAAAAATATAAAAATTAAAAAAAACACAAATCTATAATTGTTGGTAAAACATTATATGTTAAAACACCATGGTTTACAAAGACAAACAAAGGGAAAATAATACAGGATGCAAAAACACAAAAATAAATGAAACAATGTTAGTGTAAAAGCAACATAAATACAATTTATAACTAAAAATAATTACAAATACTTTTACACAGCTCTAAAATGTATTTTTATATGAAATAATAATAATAATAATAATAATAATAATAATAATAATAATAATATTAATAACATATGACATTATATAGAAGGTGTGTATTTATTACAGATACATTTTTTTTTATAACCATCTATACACTAACCTCATGGTTTTGATGAACAAAATAGAAACAAACAGCAAACAAGTATTCTATAACTTCAAAGTAGTTTTGAAAAATCTCCTATCTTAGGACAGAATGGGAAAAAGTGAGATATGCTATGCTAAGGTATATTGTATATGGTTTTCTACCATTAGCTTTGGTATTTTTTTTAAAAAAGCTATGGAAATAATGTCAGTCCTGCTTCCTCTGCCCACACTCAGAGATTGGCTTCTATTCCTGCATTAGGTTTTAGAGAGTGTTGTCAACCATGGATTCTAAAAGTTAATACTGATTCTTAGTAATACTAATGATAGCATTCTTAGTTTTTAAAATAATGTAAAAAATAATAATAATATTAATTTAACCAATTAAAAATAAAATCTGTCATTAAGATGAGAATCTTTTAAAAATGAAAGTTTGATTAATAGAAGTTCTTTAGGGCTTTAAAATTGATATTGCCTAACCTAAAAAATAAGTGAGGAAATTTAGCAAAAGTGGTATAAAGCAAAACAGGTTTAGTTGTACATAGCAACCAGAGTCCACCTTTAATTTTTCAGAGCTCCTTTGGAAAATGAAAGGGGGATCTGGTTGCTGTAGGCAACAAAGCCAATTTTCCTTTACACTAGTTCTGATAAATCTCCCCCAATGTGTGTAAACCCCGAGTATAGCATAAGAAATACAATTTCAGATGGTTTGAGAGCAAATTAAGTTGTTATTGTAGATATCACAATTCATGCTTCCTATTTAACTAACTTCAGGTTAGGTGGTAATTAGTTAGTTTTCAGCAATTTATAAGATGAGGCTGGGTTTAGATTGCTATCATGATTTTTGCTACTGCCGTCATGCTTTCTGGGCCTTGAATGCTATTGAGGATCGATTTTCAAAAGAATCATAATAAATCCTGATCAGCAATGAGCGAAACAATTCGTCATAATCAAAATTTGAACCATATATTTTTTTTAATTTTAGATTCACTCGAATCTGAATTTCTTGAGATTCAATTCTGGCAAATTTTTAAGAGAGAGAAAGCGAGTGGGGGAAAAATAAAGAGAGAGTCTTTCAGGCACTTAAATTATTTTTGATATGGGTAGAGTTGATTTGTACCAGAATCTAATTACAAGGTCCATTCGGATGAATTAGACCCTAAACATATTTTAAGAAATTCGCTCATTTCTAATCATAGATCCCAAAATTATTTTCTTGTAAAAGCAACAATTACTTTGTAGACTATAGTATTTTTGCCCAATGCACTTCAACACCAATGGGTCAGATCTTATCTGAAATATGAACAGAGCCTCAATTTTTATGTTTTTGAGCTAATTACTAATAATTGGTATAAAGATGCTGTGCTGGCCAATGGGACAATATTTAGGTCCATGTAAATTATAATATTTAACTGTGCATAAAAACTACTTTAACTATAGTCCTTACACTATTAATCAAATGATAGAACATCGTTGAATAACAAGCCACATGAAAGATGGTTTTTGAAAAGCAGTAACTAATGAGTAATGAAATATATTGGTGGATGCTGTAAGTTTGTTTTAGTTATCCTAAATAATTTTATAATGTCATTTTTGTTTATCTTGTGTATGATTTTAATGAAAAGTGTGTTATGCCCTTAGAGTATTAGTTCCATGAAATTTTATTACTCAGTAAAATGTCTATTCTAATGTCACAAAAGTGTTTTAATTAAAATATAAAATTACAAAACATATATTTTAATTGTTTTAAGCACAAAAATGTATTATTTTATTTTATTTTTTAAATCAACAACATACATATCAGCATTTAGTATTAGCACTGTTCTGGTCACTCCTTTGTTATCATCTTCAAATGTTGGATCATTTTCAGCAAGGTTCAATTAAAATAGAATGTATGTGTGTTTTTTGTTTATCTTCTAAATGTTTATGAAGCTGAAAGCTATGATTCTGGCACAAAATGTTGCACAGGTTATACCTTATAGTCGGTCTTAATTTTTTTATTGGACAAAATATTGGCACCTTGAGACTGATTTTCAGTGCACTGAAACACATTTTAGGCACTTTGGGGCAGACTTTTGGAGGCATGTGGACAAATTTTCCGGCATAAGCTAAATCAACAAATAGGTAGACTAAAGATATATCATTCAGTATCAGTCACTATGATAAAGTTGGTGCATTTCAAGACTACCCAATTAACTCTGTCTACACTTACACAGGATTAGTAAATCTGTACCTAGGTATATAAAATATTATAGAGATTTTCTCCCCTAGAAGCAATGTATCTGTGGAAGCCTGATGGAACATGCCACAATTTATTTTTGTCAGATTCTTATATAAATCTGATAGACAAAACCTTGGTATGCCTGTGCATGAAATCTGAGCCATAACAATGTGAGCCATTTAACATCTTTTGAATACTGAAAGGTTGCAATAGATGTATGTAGCTGTATGCATGAGCATATTTGGAGAGCTAATTTTCTCAATGAGGACAAATCTGCTAAAATTATTTTAAGAAATGTAAAATATAATCATCATCAAAAAATAGATACTTTATATGAATAATATTGATGATGATCATATTAATAATACTGACCAAAACAAATGTTCACCTGGGCTATAGGAAAAACTATATCAAGACACAAGTCATTCTGACACTTAAATGACAAATATGTTTTAAACAGTAAATGTTAAGATGAATAACAAAACACAAAATTTAAAGATATGATTATAATAAATTTATTTGAATAAACTCTAATGAATAATTCTACTTAATAAGTTGATTAAATACCTTGATACTGAGCACTGAATCCTCGGTATCGGTGGTTACCATCAGTAACAAAATGAAGCCTTAACCAGTGCTTGTTGCTGACTACTGGTGGTGGTACATTCATCCCGGATAACCTGTGTAAAGATCAAGAAACAATCTTCACTGTATATGTCTTACAAAAAATTTTTTAATTGAATCTCAAAATAAATAAAAACAAATGCTTCATAAATTTGTCACAAAGGTACTCTACTGACAAAACAGCCAAGAGCATTTCATATATTACCCAAAATATATGCCTTATGATTGGAATCATGGCTATTAGTCTAGTCTAATCATATGTCCCTGTTGTCACTGGGTAAAAATTAGGGTGTTGTTATACAAAGAACCAAGTCAGGTGACGTTGAAGTCAACTGTTTGATATAAACCTGACTTGGCACCCAGAACTTCTACAATACACTACCATTATAATATAATGATGCAGTATACAAATAATATAGTGATAAAATTCTCAAATACTTCTCAATTTAAAAAAAAAAAAAAAAAACTCAGAAATGTGACTGAAACCCAGGGTCCAGAGTTGTAATTGATGATGCTGGATCAGGGTGTCCAGGTCAATCAGAGCCAGTGGATAACCTTCAGTTGACGTTCTTTCTGTGAAAGCACTTTTACTTCGGAACATTTTTAAGCATTTGTTATGCTCAGTTAAGTAAATGTTGCTTCCGTTTTAGCCATTCCCATCTGAGATCTATTAAGTACTACACAAAGAATTTTTTTTTCTGCCTAAAATAACGTATCTAAGATAGAAATGGCTAAAACTGGCATAACTGAGCATAATAGATGCTGAAATGCCGGATCCATTTTTTGTAGTTTACTGTTCTTCTGACGGATCAGAAGAATTGAAAATAAAATGGTAATATGAACTCGGCCTTAGTCATAAAACTATTACGGAAAACCCTACTATGAAAACCAACCAAGACTTAATGACACCACTGAGAAGGAGAGATGTTCTATTTCTACATATAATGCATGTCATTAATAGTTCATCTGTTAAAGTTATAAATAATGATTATGACTAGTGTTGAGCGAACAGTTCGAGCATAGTTCGGGTCCGTACCGAATTTTGGGGTGTTCGTGACACGGACCCGAACCCGAACATTTTCGTAAAAGTTCGGGTGCGTTGTTCGGAGATTTCTATGGCGCATTTTAAAAGCCTGCAAAGCAGCCAATCAACATGCGTCATACAACTTGCCCCAAGAGGCCGTCACAGCCATGCCTACTATTGGTATTGGCATGGCTGTGATTGGCCAAGTGCAGCATGTGACCCAGGCTCTATTTAAGCTGGAGTCAAGGAGCGCAGCACGTCACTCTGCTCTGATTAGTGTAGGGATAGGATGCAGGTGCTGCGTTATGGTGAGATGGGCAGGGATTAACTCATCAAAAACACTTAATGAAGTGAAAGATCTACAGCTGTGAATCATTCAACTAATGCTAGTGAATTACTCACTGTTTTTAGGCTGGGCAGAACGTTTTTCTGTCACTTTTTTCTGGGGTGATCGGCGGCGGCGATTTTGTGTCTTGTGGTGCGCGTTTTATTCTGGGGTTGAAATTTAATTGCCAAAAAGCAATCCCCTGAATCTCGTGTTCCAGCTGTGGCTAGCCAAGTGTAATACTGTCAGCCAAAATATATATTTTTTTTCTGAGCTAAAAATTAATTGCCAAAAAGCAATCCCCTGAATCTGGTGTTGCAGCTGTGGCTATCCAAGTGTAATACTGTCTGCTGTCTGGCAAAGAATATATATTTTTTTCTGGGGTTGAAATATAATTGCACAAATAGCAATTCCCAGAATCTGGTGTTCCAGCGGTGACTGAATAATTTCCCTAGTGTCAGTCAAAGGATAGATTTTGTTCTGTGGGGAAATACAGTTCCAAAAATAAAAATACAGTAAATTTGCTAAAATAGCGATTCCATAAATCTAGTGTTCCAGTTGTTTCAGGCCTAGTTTACATCTGTCCGTAAAAGGGTATATTTCCTTCTGTGGTGAAATTTAATTGCTAAAATAGCAATTCCATAAATCTAGTGTTCCAGCAGTTGCAGGCCTATTTGAAATCTGTCCGTAAAAGGGTATATTTCTGTATGTGGTGAAATTTAATTTCTTTCTATGGTGAAATTTAATTGCTAAAATAATTCCATAAATCTAGTGTTCCAGCAGTTGCAGGCCTATTTGAAATCTGTCCGTAAAAGGTTATATTTCTGTCTGTAGTGAAATTTAATTGCTAAAATAGCAATTCCATAAATCTAGTGTTCCAGCAGTTGCAGGCCTATTTGAAATCTGTCCATAAAAGGGTATATTTCTGTCTGTGGTGAAATTTAATTGCTAAAATAGCAATTCCATAATTCTAGTGTTCCAGCAGTTGCAGGCCTATTTTAAATCTGTCTGTAAAAGGGTATATTTCTTTCTATGGTGAAATTTAATTGCTAAAATAACAATTCCATAAATCTGGTGTTCCAGCAGTTGCAGGCCAATTTGAAATCAGTCAGTAAAAGGGTATATGTCTTTCTGTATTGAAATTCTATTGCAAACATTGCAATTCCCTAAATCTGGTGTTCCAGCAGTTGCAGGCCTATTTGAAATCTGTCCATAAAAGGGTATATTTCTGTCTGTGGTGAAATTTAATTGCTAAAATAGCAATTCCATAATTCTAGTGTTCCAGCAGTTGCAGGCCTATTTTAAATCTGTCTGTAAAAGGGTATATTTCTTTCTATGGTGAAATTTAATTGCTAAAATAACAATTCCATAAATCTGGTGTTCCAGCAGTTGCAGGCCTATTTGAAATCAGTCTGCAAAAGGGTATATTTCTTTCTGTGTTGAAATTCTATTGCAAGCATTGCAATTCCCAAAATCTGGTGTTCCAGCAGTTGCAGGCCTATTTGAAATCTGTCCGTAAAAGGTTATATTTCTGTCTTTGGTGAAATTTAATTGCTAAAATAGCAATTCCATAAATCTAGTGTTTCAGCAGTTGCAGGTCTATTTGAAATCTGTCCGTAAAAGGGTATATTTCTGTCTGTGGTGAAATTTTATTGCTAAAATAGCAATTCCATAATTCTAGTGTTCCAGCAGTTGCAGGCCTATTTTAAATCTGTCCGCAAAAGGGTATATTTCTTTTTGTGTTTAAATTCTATTGCAAACATTGCAATTCCCTAAATCTGGTGTTCCAGCGGTTGCAGGCTTATTTGAAATCTGTCCGTAAAAGGATACCTTTCATCCAGGGCCTAAATACTAGGCCTACAATTGATATTCCCCAAAATCAGTGGTTACTGCTGTGCCTGGATTAGTGTAATACGGTACATAAATAACTAGGCAGATAGTGTTAGGTGCCTTTAAAAAAAGGCCTGAATTTGACATCTTAACATTGGGCCAAATATAATTATTCTTATTGTGGTGCTTGGTGAACCGCAAAAATGAGGAAAACATCTAGTAAGGGACGCAGACGTGGTCAATGGACCTTCTGTTGCTGGGGGAGGACGTGGCCATTCTGCCACAGCTACACGTCCTAGTGAACCAACTACCTCAGGTTCCAGTACCCACCAGAATTTACAGCGATATTTGGTAAGGCCCAATGCCGTTGGGATGGTAAGGCCTGAGCAGGTTCAGGCGCTAGTCAATTGGGTGGCCAACAGTGGATCCAGCACGTTCACAACATTATCTCCCACCCAGTCTTCTGCAGAAAGCGCCCAGATGGTGCCCGAAAACCAAGCCCATCAGTCTGTCACATCACCCCATGCATATCAGGGAAACTGTCTGAGCCTCAAGTTATGCAGCAGTCTCATATGCTGTTTGAAGAGTCTGCTGGCAGGGTTTCCCAAGGGCATCCACCTAGCCCTTTCCCAGCGGTGGAAGACATAGCATGCACTGATGCACAACCACTCATGTTTCCTGATGATGAGGACATAGGAATACCACCTCATCAGAGTCAGCAAGTCTCTGATGATGACGAAATACAGGTGCCAACTGCCGCGTTTTACTGCAGTGTGCAGACTGAAAAGGAGGAGGTCAGGGAGGAAGACTGTGTGGAAGACGATGAAGGGGACGATGAGGTCCTAGACCCCACATTTAATGAAGGTAGTGCCGCTGACTTTCATAGTTCAGAGGAAGAGGCAGTGGTGAGACCGAGCCAACAGCGAAGCAAAAGAGGGAGCAGGGGACAAAAGCAGAACAGCCTCCACCAAGAGAGTTTGCCTGCTACTGGCCAGCGCCACCAGGGACCCAGCACCCCAAAGGCAGCTTCAAGAAGTTCCCTGGCATGGCACTTCTTCAAAGCTGATGAGAAGACCCGAGTGGTTTGCACGCTGTGCCATCAGAGAGTGAATCGAGGCATTAACGTTCTGAACATTAGCACAACCTGCATGACCAGGCATCTACATGCAAAGCATGAACTGCAGTGGAGTAAACACCTTAAAAACAAGTAACTCACACAGGCTCCCCCTGCTCCCTCTTCTGCTGCTGACTCGGCCTCTTCCTCCGCCTCAGGAGGAATGTTGCCACCTGCCGCCCACCAAACAGAGGATGTGCCACCGACACAACCACCTCCGTCACCAAGCATCTCCACCATGTCACATGGCAGCGTTCAGCTCTCCATCTCACAAACCTTGGAGAGAAAGCGTAAATTCCCACCTAGCCACCCTCAAGCCCTGGGCCTGAATGCCAGCATTTCTAAACTACTGGCCTTTGAAATGCTGTCATTCAGGCTGGTGGACACAGACAGCTTCAAACAGCTGATGGCCATGGCTGTCCCACAGTATGTTGTTCCCAGCCGCCACTACTTCTCCAAGACAGCCGTGCCTTGCCTGCACAACCAAGTATCCGATAAAATCAAGTGTGCACTGCGCAACGCCATCTGTGGCAAGGTCCACCTAACCACACATACGTGGACCAGTAAGCACGGCCAGGGACGCTATATCTCCCTAACTGCACACTGGGTAAATGTAGTGGCGGCTTGGCCCCAGGCGGAAAGTTCTTTGGCGCACATCCTTTTGCCGCCAAGGATCGCATGGCATTATTCTTTGCCTCCTGTAGCCTCCTTCTCCTACTCGGCTTCTTTCTCCTCTGCTTTCACCAGCTCATCCAGTCAGCCACACACCTTCACCACCAACTTCAGCACAGCCCGGGGAAAACATCAGCAGCCCATTCTGAAACTCATATGTTTGGGGAAAGGCCCCACACCGCGCAGGAGTTGTGGCGGGGTATTAAACAACAGACCGACGAGTAGCTTCTGCCGGTGGGCCTCAAGCCTGGCCTGGTGGTGTGCGATAATGGGCGAAATCTCGTCGCAGCTCTGGGACCAGCCGGTTTGGATAACTGAAAGTGGCCTTCTCCAGTGGTGGGTGATATGACGCCTGATTCTCTGCTGTGGGACCTCTTTCCTCTGTCTGGGTGCTGGGGCCTAAATAACTCAAAGTGGCCTTCTCCAGTGGTGGGTAATATGATGCCTTATTCCTTGCTGTGGGACCTCTCTCCTCTTTCTGGGTGCTGGGGCCTAAATAACTGAAAGTGGCCTTCTTTAGTGGTGGGTGATATGAAGCTTGATTCTGTGCTATGGGACCTCTCTCCTCTGTCTGGGTGTCGTGGGCTAAATAACTGAAAGTGGCCTTCTCCAGTGGTGGGTGATATGACGCCTGATTCTCTGCTGTGGGACCTCTCTCCTCTGTCTGGGTGCTGGGGCCTAAGTAACTGAAAGTGGCTTTCTCCAGTGGTGGGTGATATGACGCCTGATTACCCATAAAGTATTTTTCCTGCATGCAGTATTTTCTTTTCATCTAAAACGCAATACTCAGATCGAAATGGCTAAAACGTATGCCAAATGTGCATAACGGATGCACAGGATCCTTTTTTTTTTTCTTTTTTTTCTGTTCTTCTGACGGATCAGAAGAATGTATGCTCTCCTTAAAAATAAAATGATCACTGATGTCTCACATCTAAGACTCAACCAGCTGTAATCCATAGGGGTGTTCGATATCCCTATAGTACATAAGAAACTAAACATACCCAAGACCATGGCCATTAATACTTACAGGTTGGCTGAGTGCATATACATTCCGAGACATCCAGAGTAAGACACATTATTTGTATTCGCTCACCTCTCACCTCTACTAACAGATGATAACCCTGAACAGGGGAACATTTTTTTTTTTTTTTAAAGCAATCTTAGGATATTAAAATTGTATAGACATATAGATAGATATGAGGTAGATAATAAATATTAGATAGATGGAAATATAGACAGACAGATATATAGAAAAGATGCAGTAGATCGCACGTTCAAAACTGAAAAAAACTGGAGTGCCAATGGCTGTATGGACAGTCTCCAATGTCAAGAATCACAAAAATAAACGTGGCCTAAATGGGTGGGACTGCTCCAGACCCCAAACACTGTGGCGTGTTTCTAACTGGGGGGGGCAGTTCCTCCGAATGTGGTTTGCAGCGAACGGCTATCCCCAGCAAAAATTGCATACAATGGAGGATGCCGGCGCGAACCACAAGCACCACACAAACATCCTACACAAAATAAAACATGTGCGGATGAAAATATATAAACACATAACTCACAGAAAAAAGATGCACCACATGGATAAGCAACTGACAACACTGGCTAATCCCTCACTCTGGTGTTAAAAGCTGAGAGATTCGCCAATATTTCCAATCAGGAACATATCGGAGCCCCTTTAGGCACCACTACACGGTATCTCAGCATGACATGGGGTCCTACCACTAGACTACCTATGGTGTGTGAACAAGGTCTGAACAGGTATTAAGTAGCCTACAGCCCCATCCCACTCACCTGCACTGCAGGACCAACAATGCAATGGGGAACACATGAGGCCGCAAGCTACACCTACAACAGACCATGTGACACCGGCTTCCAGGTGCAACAGAATGTTTACAAGCCATATGCAATGGCACATTCAATACATATAAAACAAGAATCACAAAAATAAACGTGGCCTAAATGGGTGGGACTGCTCCAGACCCCAAACACTGTGGCGTGTTTCTAACTGGGGGCAGTTCCTCCGAATGTGGTTTGCAGTGACGGCTATCCCCAGCAAAAATTGCATACAATGGAGGATGCCGGCGCGAACCACAAGCACCACACAAACATCCTACACAAAATAAAACATGTGCGGATGAAAATATATAAACACATAACTCACAGAAAAAGATGCACCACATGGATAAGCAACTGACAACACTGGCTAATCCCTCACTCTGGTGTTAAAGCTGAGAGATTCGCCAATATTTCCAATCAGGAACATATCGGAGCCCTTTAGGCACCACTACACGGTATCTCAGCATGACATGGGGTCCTACCACTAGACTACCTATGGTGTGTGAACAAGGTCTGAACAGGTATTAAGTAGCCTACAGCCCCATCCCACTCACCTGCACTGCAGGACCAACAATGCAATGGGAACACATGAGGCCGCAAGCTACACCTACAACAGACCATGTGACACCGGCTTCCAGGTGCAACAGAATGTTTACAAGCCATATGCAATGGCACATTCAATACATATAAAACAAGAATCACAAAAATAAACGTGGCCTAAATGGGTGGGACTGCTCCAGACCCCAAACACTGTGGCGTGTTTCTAACTGGGGGCAGTTCCTCCGAATGTGGTTTGCAGCGAACGGCTATCCCCAGCAAAAATTGCATACAATGGAGGATGCCGGCGCGAACCACAAGCACCACACAAACATCCTACACAAAATAAAACATGTGCGGATGAAAATATATAAACACATAACTCACAGAAAAAGATGCACCACATGGATAAGCAACTGACAACACTGGCTAATCCCTCACTCTGGTGTTAAAAGCTGAGAGATTCGCCAATATTTCCAATCAGGAACATATCGGAGCCCCTTTAGGCACCACTACACGGTATCTCAGCATGACATGGGGTCCTACCACTAGACTACCTATGGTGTGTGAACAAGGTCTGAACAGGTATTAAGTAGCCTACAGCCCCATCCCACTCACCTGCACTGCAGGACCAACAATGCAATGGGGAACACATGAGGCCGCAAGCTACACCTACAACAGACCATGTGACACCGGCTTCCAGGTGCAACAGAATGTTTACAAGCCATATGCAATGGCACATTCAATACATATAAAACAAGAATCACAAAAATAAACGTGGCCTAAATGGGTGGGACTGCTCCAGACCCCAAACACTGTGGCGTGTTTCTAACTGGGGGGGGCAGTTCCTCCGAATGTGGTTTGCAGCGAACGGCTATCCCCAGCAAAAATTGCATACAATGGAGGATGCCGGCGCGAACCACAAGCACCACACAAACATCCTACACAAAATAAAACATGTGCGGATGAAAATATATAAACACATAACTCACAGAAAAAAGATGCACCACATGGATAAGCAACTGACAACACTGGCTAATCCCTCACTCTGGTGTTAAAAGCTGAGAGATTCGCCAATATTTCCAATCAGGAACATATCGGAGCCCCTTTAGGCACCACTACACGGTATCTCAGCATGACATGGGGTCCTACCACTAGACTACCTATGGTGTGTGAACAAGGTCTGAACAGGTATTAAGTAGCCTACAGCCCCATCCCACTCACCTGCACTGCAGGACCAACAATGCTTGTGGTTCGCGCCGGCATCCTCCATTGTATGCAATTTTTGCTGGGGATAGCCGTTCGCTGCAAACCACATTCGGAGGAACTGCCCCCCCCAGTTAGAAAAACGCCACAGTGTTTGGGGTCTGGAGCAGTCCCACCCATTTAGGCCACGTTTATTTTTGTGATTCTTGTTTTATATGTATTGAATGTGCCATTGCATATGGCTTGTAAACATTCTGTTGCACCTGGAAGCCGGTGTCACATGGTCTGTTGTAGGTGTAGCTTGCGGCCTCATGTGTTCCCCATTGCATTGTTGGTCCTGCAGTGCAGGTGAGTGGGATGGGGCTGTAGGCTACTTAATACCTGTTCAGACCTTGTTCACACACCATAGGTAGTCTAGTGGTAGGACCCCATGTCATGCTGAGATACCGTGTAGTGGTGCCTAAAGGGGCTCCGATATGTTCCTGATTGGAAATATTGGCGAATCTCTCAGCTTTTAACACCAGAGTGAGGGATTAGCCAGTGTTGTCAGTTGCTTATCCATGTGGTGCATCTTTTTCTGTGAGTTATGTGTTTATATATTTTCATCCGCACATGTTTTATTTTGTGTAGGATGTTTGTGTGGTGCTTGTGGTTCGCGCCGGCATCCTCCATTGTATGCAATTTTTGCTGGGGATAGCCGTCAGCTGCAAACCACATTCGGAGGAACTGCCTCCCAGTTAGAAACACGCCACAGTGTTTGGGGTCTGGAGCAGTCCCACCCATTTAGGCCACGTTTATTTTTGTGATTCTTGTTTTATATGTATTGAATGTGCCATTGCATATGGCTTGTAAACATTCTGTTGCACCTGGAAGCCGGTGTCACATGGTCTGTTGTAGGTGTAGCTTACGGCCTCATGTGTTCCCCCATTGCATTGTTGGTCCTGCAGTGCAGGTGAGTGGGATGGGGCTGTAGGCTACTTAATACCTGTTCAGACCTTGTTCACACACCATAGGTAGTCTAGTGGTAGGACCCCATGTCATGCTGAGATACCGTGTAGTGGTGCCTAAAGGGGCTCCGATATGTTCCTGATTGGAAATATTGGCGAATCTCTCAGCTTTTAACACCAGAGTGAGGATTAGCCAGTGTTGTCAGTTGCTTATCCATGTGGTGCATCTTTTTCTGTGAGTTATGTGTTTATATATTTTCATCCGCACATGTTTTATTTTGTGTAGGATGTTTGTGTGGTGCTTGTGGTTCGCGCCGGCATCCTCCATTGTATGCAATTTTTGCTGGGGATAGCCGTTCGCTGCGAACCACATTCGGAAGAACTGCCCCCAGTTAGAAACACGCCACAGTGTTTGGGGTCTGGAGCAGTCCCACCCATTTAGGCCACGTTTATTTTGTGATTCTTGTTTTATATGTATTGAATGTGCCATTGCATATGGCTTGTAAACATTCTGTTGCACCTGGAAGCCGGTGTCACATGGTCTGTTGTAGGTGTAGCTTGCGGCCTCATGTGTTCCCCATTGCATTGTTGGTCCTGCAGTGCAGGTGAGTGGGATGGGGCTGTAGGCTACTAATACCTGTTCAGACCTTGTTCACACACCATAGGTAGTCTAGTGGTAGGACCCCATGTCATGCTGAGATACCGTGTAGTGGTGCCTAAAGGGGCTCCGATATGTTCCTGATTGGAAATATTGGCGAATCTCTCAGCTTTTAACACCAGAGTGAGGGATTAGCCAGTGTTGTCAGTTGCTTATCCATGTGGTGCATCTTTTTCTGTGAGTTATGTGTTTATATATTTTCATCCGCACATGTTTTATTTTGTGTAGGATGTTTGTGTGAGTGCTTGTGGTTCGCGCCGGCATCCTCCATTGTATGCAATTTTTGCTGGGGATAGCCGTTCGCTGCGAACCACATTCGGAGGAACTGCCCCCAGTTAGAAACACGCCACAGTGTTTGGGGTCTGGAGCAGTCCCACCCATTTAGGCCACGTTTATTTTGTGATTCTTGTTTTATATGTATTGAATGTGCCATTGCATATGGCTTGTAAACATTCTGTTGCACCTGGAAGCCGGTGTCACATGGTCTGTTGTAGGTGTAGCTTGCGGCCTCATGTGTTCCCCATTGCATTGTTGGTCCTGCAGTGCAGGTGAGTGGGATGGGGCTGTAGGCTACTAATACCTGTTCAGACCTTGTTCACACACCATAGGTAGTCTAGTGGTAGGACCCCATGTCATGCTGAGATACCGTGTAGTGGTGCCTAAAGGGGCTCCGATATGTTCCTGATTGGAAATATTGGCGAATCTCTCAGCTTTTAACACCAGAGTGAGGGATTAGCCAGTGTTGTCAGTTGCTTATCCATGTGGTGCATCTTTTTCTGTGAGTTATGTGTTTATATATTTTCATCCGCACATGTTTTATTTTGTGTAGGATGTTTGTGTGGTGCTTGTGGTTCGCGCCGGCATCCTCCATTGTATGCAATTTTTGCTGGGGATAGCCGTTCGCTGCAAACCACATTCGGAGGAACTGCCCCCCCCAGTTAGAAACACGCCACAGTGTTTGGGGTCTGGAGCAGTCCCACCCATTTGGGCCACGTTTATTTTTGTGATTCTTGTTTTATATGTATTGAATGTGCCATTGCATATGGCTTGTAAACATTCTGTTGCACCTGGAAGCCGGTGTCACATGGTCTGTTGTAGGTGTAGCTTGCGGCCTCATGTGTTCCCCATTGCATTGTTGGTCCTGCAGTGCAGGTGAGTGGGATGGGGCTGTAGGCTACTTAATACCTGTTCAGACCTTGTTCACACACCATAGGTAGTCTAGTGGTAGGACCCCATGTCATGCTGAGATACCGTGTAGTGGTGCCTAAAGGGGCTCCGATATGTTCCTGATTGGAAATATTGGCGAATCTCTCAGCTTTTAACACCAGAGTGAGGGATTAGCCAGTGTTGTCAGTTGCTTATCCATGTGGTGCATCTTTTTTCTGTGAGTTATGTGTTTATATATTTTCATCCGCACATGTTTTATTTTGTGTAGGATGTTTGTGTGGTGCTTGTGGTTCGCGCCGGCATCCTCCATTGTATGCAATTTTGCTGGGGATAGCCGTTCGCTGCAAACCACATTCGGAGGAACTGCCCCCAGTTAGAAACACGCCACAGTGTTTGGGGTCTGGAGCAGTCCCACCCATTTAGGCCACGTTTATTTTTGTGATTCTTGTTTTATATGTATTGAATGTGCCATTGCATATGGCTTGTAAACATTCTGTTGCACCTGGAAGCCGGTGTCACATGGTCTGTTGTAGGTGTAGCTTGCGGCCTCATGTGTTCCCCATTGCATTGTTGGTCCTGCAGTGCAGGTGAGTGGGATGGGGCTGTAGGCTACTTAATACCTGTTCAGACCTTGTTCACACACCATAGGTAGTCTAGTGGTAGGACCCCATGTCATGCTGAGATACCGTGTAGTGGTGCCTAAAGGGGCTCCGATATGTTCCTGATTGGAAATATTGGCGAATCTCTCAGCTTTTAACACCAGAGTGAGGGATTAGCCAGTGCAGTCTCCAATGTCCACAAAAATATAGTATAAGTAATTCCACAGCACTTCCTTGATAGTGAAAAAAGTTGCTACTTTATTTACCGGGTAAAAAGCGACGTTTCGGTGCACCCAATGGCACCTTTCTCAAGCAGTGCTTGAGAAAGGTGCCATTGGGTGCACCGAAACGTCGCTTTTTACCTGGTAAATAAAGTAGCAACTTTTTTTATTTCATTTATTAAAAGTGTTTAATAAATGTGGAGCAAGGCATGTGAACCATTAGTAAATTTTACTTTTATTAGTAAATCTGTCCCAGTATGTGTTAACTTGCTTGTAAGAACTCTAGTACTAGATAAAGTAAAACAATTAGAAAACGATAGATAGATAGATAGATAGATAGATAGATACATAGATAGATCGATAGATAGATAGATAGATAGATAGATAGATAGATAGAAAAAATGCAACGGATCGCACAGCAGGTTCCAAAAAATGAAAAAAGATGGAGTGCCAGTGGCTGTGAGGACAATCCCCTATGTCCACAAGAATATTGCACAAGAAATTCCACAGCACTTCCTTAATGGTGAGAAAAAGTGGCTACTTTATTTGCGACGTTTCGGTGAGCTCAATGGCACCATCACTGCTTGAGAAAGGTGCCATTGAGTGCACCGAAACGTCGCTTTTTACCCGGCAAATAAAGTAGCCACTTTTTCTCCCAAACTTTCGCATCCCACTTTATATTGTAGCAGTGGAGATGCCAGAGGGCCATAGGAAGGCCGTTCAAGTGGTGTATCTCACGCAGAGCAAGCTGGATGAGAACAAGAAAGACTAGGAAAATAGTTTTTCCCACTGTCTGCAGCAGCTAGGCTGGTTATGGGGATAATTAGCAGCCAGCTGAGGACCTTGGATAAATGTTGGCTGAGCTCCTCAATCAGGGCTCCCAGTCTGGGAAAGGAGCATGCTGTTTCAAGGCCTGTGGGAGTCAGGACCATCTAACCCTGTGGTGTTTTTGGGGAGCTGGGTGGCAGACCCGGATCCCGCTAGAGAGGGAGCATATTCTGTGTAGTCAGTGGCCAGGCGGCTGAGGTTTATTTTTATGATTTCTTTATACTGCTTTTATGACAATAAAGCTGGTCGTGGCCAATTTGCACCCGAATCTACAGTGGTGGAGTGACTTCTTGATGTGTGCCAACCATCTGAGCTGTTAAGATGGCGATCTGGAATAGCTAAATGACCCTGAGTTGTTACAATATATATATATATATATATATATATATATATATATATACTGAGACTTCACACTTCATCATTAAATCCTTTACAAGAAAATTCTGTCATTGATTTTGCAATGTGATACTTCAATAAATCATTCAACATCACCATTCATACATGGATTTATTATATGAGAAAAGAATACAACCTTTATGGACTATAATATTCCCAAATGCATTTCAGCTGCTGTCAACATATAAATCATTAAAGGTGCTATCTGACTCTTTGTAACTGCTGGCCTATCCTCCAACACGCGGGACCCCCGTTGATCTGCTGTTTTAGAAAGCCCTGGCTCTGGACTTATTTTCACATATAAAATCACACTGATAAAAAGGAGGATGAGACAATGTCATAAGGCTTCCCATATGCAGTTTAGACATTCACATGAGACATCATACACACAGAATATGCTGCATCAATATTGTGCTAAATAAGAAAGGCTGAGACCAAACATTAGCATAGGAAAGGAAAAATCCACTCTCTCTATTACAAAGTTTGGGCTCAACATAGAATGCAAAAACTCTCTCATGGGCACAATGTACTCAATGTAGCCAAGCTTCAAATCAAGAAGCTAAAGTAATATTTGCAATAAAGTTCCATATCAAGTGTCAAACATGTCACTGGCAATTCATCGGATAGCATCAGTGCTGAGGCTCAGAGCAAGTCTATGAGCTTTGAGGAATACCCAGGAGACACAAATATATAGCAGTAGGAATCTGATGCTTGGCTCAGAATAATGTTTTAAAAAGTTCACTTTATAAATTCTGCATGTATTTTTACAGGCAAAAATATAATTCAATATCTTAGTAAGTTTGCAGCAGATCATGTTTTTTGAGCTTCAGCCATGTTTTTAATCTTGCTATTCTAATTGTTCCTCTGGCTATGACAGGGGACATACATTTTTGGGAGTTAGCTTTGCAGTTATTTTCTCCTCCTGAGTGACTTGTTTTAGATATTTTTGCAGTATGCATTCTGTATCTTTAGCGAAGTGCACAGTTTGCCCATTTGCACGGTTGGATTTTGTGTACAAATTGGCGTGGACACTGGACATATTGAGATAACGGATGAGCCAAAATTGCAGAATGTTTTGTGGAAAGAAACATGAAAATATAGAAGGCTAATTGAACAAACTATAAAGAAATAACAGGCAAGAGGAGCAGGTCAGAGGAACATACAAGCCCCATGGAGGCAAAGCCTAGAGATCAAAGTACAAAGGCTATGGAGCCAGGAGGTTATGGAAGTCTGACTGAACATAGTACAATATAGGGAATACTAGGCAAAAGGGATAATGGCGCAAAGACTGGTAGAAGAATTGTCACCTTTGGAGAATTATTTTTTTTTATTTCAGGGATTCCCTATTTTCAAGCTTATTAAAGGCTGCCCTACTGCTTGGACAGCTGTAATCTCTAAGTGAATCCAATAGAATCACCTCAGCAAAAGAAATTAAGCATTACACAGCCCCCATTGCCATCAATGGGCTGTCTGTGTGATAAATGGACATACAAGGTCCTTCACAGGATAGCTACACTGGTCAAAAGATGAAAATGGTGATGAGTTCCCTAATAGGACACTTTAAAACTGGCCTGCTAAAGTGAATGACTTTTAAAAAGGATCTGTCATCTCTCCTGACATGTCTGTTTTAGTAACTACTTGTATTCCCCATGAAATAACAATTCTGGATCATCTTTTATACAGCTCTGTTGTTCTGTTTCTCAGTTACTGCTACTAGAAATCTATTACAGAATCTGAAACTGGGTGTTAGCAGTTGGCGGCACCGATTGGATAATGTTGAACTGTGTTATAGTTTAAAAAATTGGGTTATATCTTGTTTTTTCCACTGAACAGGTACCTTAGTAGAGCTGTAAGTGCTACATTGTTCGCAAAACAATTCCTTTAAATCAGAGCTTCAAAATCCTAATGGCACTGCTTCTGAGTAGAGATGAGAAAACCAGTCGAGATTTGTTTAACCACTTCAGCCCCCCTAGCTTAATCACCCTTAATGACCAGGCCACTTTTTACAATTCTGCACTACACTACACTTTCACCGTTTATTGCTCCGTCATACAACTTACCACCCAAATGAATTTTACCTCCTTTTCTTCTCACTAACAGAGCTTTCATTTGGTGGTATTTCATTGCTGCTGACATTTTTACTTTTTTTGCTATTAATCAAAAATAACCGAATTTTTTGCAAAAAAATGACATTTTTCACTTTCTGTTGTAATAAAAAAAAAAAAAAACTACATTTCTATATAAATTTTTCGCAAAATTTATTGTTCTACATGTCTTTGATAAAAAAAAATCCAATAAGTGTATATTTATTGGTTTGGGTAAAAGTTATAGCGTTTACAAACTATGGTGCAAAAAAGTGAATTTCCGCATTTTGAAGCAGCTCTGACTTTCTGAGCACCTGTCATGTTTCTTCAGGTGCTAGAATGCCAGGATAGTATAAATACCCCCCAAATTACACCATTTTAGAAAGAAGACACCCAAAAGTATTCGCGGAGGGGCATGGTGAGTTCATGTATCATTTCATTTTTTTTCACAAGCTAGCGGAAAATGACACTTTCTGAGGAAAAAAAAATAATAATAAAGTTTCCATTTCTGCTAACTTCTGGCAAAAAATAATAAAATCTCCCACGGACTCACTATGCCACCCAGTGAATACCTTGGGGTGTCTACTTTCCTAAATGAAGTCATGTGTGCTTACTGTTCTGGCATTTTGGGCGGGGCTAAATTGTGAGCAGCCATGTAAAAGCTAAAGGTACTCGTTGGAATTTGGGCCCCTTTGCGCACCCAGGCTGCAAAAAAGTGGCACACATGTGGTATCGCCGTACTCAAGAGAAGTAGAGAAATGTGTTTTAAGGTGTATTTTTACATATAACCATGTTGGGTGAGAGAAATATCTCTGTAAACTGACAACTTTGTATAAAAAAATTTAAAAAGTTGTCGTTTACAGAGATATTTCTCACACCCAGCATGGTTATATGTAAAAATACACCACAAAACTCATTGCCCTACTTCTCCTGAGTACGGCGATACCACATGTGTGACACTTTTTTGCAGCCAAGATGCGCAAAGGGACCCAAATTCCAATGAGTACCTTCAGGATTTCACAGGGCATATTTATGCATTTGGATTCCAGACTTCTTCTCACGCATTAGGGGCCCCTAAAATGCCAGGGTAGTATAAATACCCCACATGTGACCCCATTTTAGAAAGAAGACACCCCAAGGTATTCCGTGAGGGGTATGGTGAGTTCATGTAAAATTTTATTTTTTGTCACAAGCTAGTGAAATATGAGACTTTGTAAAAAAAAAAAAATCAATTTCCGCTAACTTGTGCCAAAAAAAAAAATAATTCTGTGAACTCGCCATGCCCCTCACGGAATACCTTGGGGTGTCTTCTTTCCAAAATGGGGTCCCAGTGGGGTATTTATACTGCCCTGGCATTTTAGGGGCCCTAAAGCGTGAGAATCCAAAATGCGTAAAAATGTCCTGTGAAATCCTAAAGGTACTCATTGGCTTTAGGGCCCCTTTGCGCATCTTGGCTGCAAAAAAGTGTCACTCATGTGGTATCGGCGTACTCAGGAGAAGTAGAGCAATGTGTTTTGGGGTGCATTTTTACATATACCCCTGCTGGGTGTGAGAAATATCTCTGTAAATGACAACTTTTTAAAAAATTTTAAACAAAGTTGTCAATTTACAGAGATATTTCTCTCACCCAACATGGGTATATGTAAAAATACACCGCAAAACACATTACCCTACTTCTCCTGAGTACGGCAATACCACATGAGTGACACTTTTTTGCAGCCAAGATGTGCAAAGGGGTCCTAAAACCAATGAGTACCTTTTAGGAGGGCATTTTTACGCATTTTTCTAAAAATGAACGGCACAGATTTCCTCATTCGCATCAATCAATGTGGATGAAAAAATCTGCCAAAAAATGTGCAAAAAAAAAAAATTTGTAAGGCCCCATTCACACGTCCTCAAAAATGTCCGCATCTATTCCACAATTCTGCGGAATAGATGCGGACCCATTCAGTCTGAATGGGGCCGGCGGTGATGCGGAGAGCACACTATGTGCTCGCCGCATCAGCATTTGCGGAGCTGCGGCCGCAAACTTCCGGGTTTGGCCCCCAAACATCCGGCCGCAGCTCCGCAAAAGATAGAGCATGTCCTATTCTTGTCCGCAATTGCGGACAAGAAAAGGCATTTTCTATATAGTTCTGGCAATGTGCGGATCCGCAAAATGCGGAAAGCACATTGCCGGTGTCCGTGTTTTGCGGATCCGTGGATCCATGGATCCACAAAACACATACGGACGTCTGAATGAGCCTCACAGGGGGGTGATTAGTGACAGGGGGTGATCAGGGGGGTGACATGGGGTGATCAGGGGTTAATCGGGGGTTAATCAGGGGTTAATCAGTGACTGGGGGGTGGATGGGGGGGTCTGTGTGGTGATTGGTGCACTTACAAAAGATTCCTTTGGTGGTCCCAAGCAAAAGGGACCACCAAAGGAACGAACAGCAAGCATATCAGATGCTGTTAACAAAACAGCGTCTGATATGCAATTTTTTTTAACTTCTACAGCCTGCCAGCGCATGATCAGCGCTGGCAGGCTGTAGCTTAACTTCTCCCCGACGCGATCCTGTGAACACGCGCACGCGCCTGCGCGCGTTCACAGGAAATCTCGCGTCTCGCGAGATGACGCCCCGGCGCGTCCAGGAGGAACAAACCGACCGCCGCCAGGACGCAATCCTGCGTTCAGCGGTCGGCAACAAGTTAAAGAACTTTCATAAAGTAGGAGGGTCCTCAGATGTCCAGAGACTGCACCAGTCACACTCCCATGGTCTTGGCCACCAGAGGCCAGTGCCTTTTTCTATATTGCGTAATTATGGCCACTGATGCTGGATTACAAGGTGACTGTAACCATGGATACGAACATTATATAATGTGATGGAAAAATGAATCTGAGCAGCAAAGGAAGCAATATGCATAATCACAACATATTAGTAAGTGACTTGTATTAACTTTCTCTACATGATAAATGCTATTTGCTGAAGTGAGACAACCCATTTAAGTTTATTTTTAACCTGATCCCAAAAAATGCTCAAACTGGGGCAGGAAAACCAAATATGGGACATGTATTTCACTTACTTATATAACATCAACATATTCTACAGAACTTTGCAAATACTATTATCCCTTGCTGTCCCCAGTGGAGCTCACAATGTAAACTCACAAACACAAGAAAAACATACAAACTCCATGCAGATGCTGATCTGGGTTGCCTTTAAACCTAGGACCTAGGGCTGCAAAGCATCAGTGCTAATCACTAAGCCACCATGCTACCCATTGATCAAGGGGTGGATTGGCAACATGTAATTTTTGTGTACTGCTGAGCTTTTTTCAAGAATAACAATGTCCTAGACTATACTACCTAGCCAGTGTCTTAAAAAGTTCTGTATTCCCACACAGCCTGAGAATGTAAAGCTGTGATAGTGTGAGAGGATAAACCTGTATCCTCATTAGAAAATTGTCAACCTAGTTTTTCTTCCCAAGCTATGATAAATAGTGATGAGCGGCATAGGCAATATTTGAATTCATGATATTTTGCACTATATTCTAAATATTTGCGAATTCTCGAAGTGGCGATATTCGTGATTAATATTTGCGATTCGAATATTTGTGCTCAACACTGATGATAAACCCAGGTCCACTAGATCATGATATGATTTAGCAAGGACTTTTGGAGGGAATGTGAGCAGTAGAAAAAAAAAAGAAGAAAAAAACAAGAAATACCTAACCAATTAAGATTTCCTGAGAGGGGACAGAGCAATCGTACACATAAACCTTCTTGTCTACCTGAAAGACAGTCTCTGCAAAACGAAATACAAAGTCTTCCATATCCAGCAATTGTTTGTCTTTAAAAGCTAACTTCAAGGTCTCCCATTTAAAAAGATCCCATGTATGAAAGATCTCCCTTGTTTAAGAAGGATGGAACCATCAATAGAGTATCATACTAGTTAAGCAACCTTTCATGATTGAATGGACTGCCATGTTAATAAGGTGCTTCTAGTAACTTCATTATGAACTTGCTGATGTATTTTGAGAATAGAAGGCTCCCATAAATATATGAGATTGTGACAAAATCTATGAGAGGCCTGCACCTGTGCATACATTTGGCATATCCCCCAGCCGTGCAGGAAGGATTCAGGACTGGCAATGAACCACTAGTCTTGATAAATGTCCCCTTATGTGCCTTCTTTTTAATCAAATTCATTTTTAGATTAGAGGCCTCCCTCTTTGGAAGAGACATAAACATGGAAAACATAAGGGATGGCAGAGGAGCGGTTAGCAATTAATAATAATAAATCATCTGCAAAAACTGCAGTGGCATGAGAAAACTGACTAATCCAATTTCTGATATTTGTTTAACCTAATGAAAATTCAGCAAAAGGAAGGGCAAAGGGTAGCAGTGTCAGGTGCCATTTTTGAATATAAAATGTATCCGAAACTGTGGTGTTAATCCTAATACTCATGTGTGGGTTGTAATAACGCAAAGAGACTGACAAAATAAAGGAAGAGGGAAACAAAATGTCTATAGGACTCTGCAGAAAATCCAATCCACTCTGTCAAACTCTTTCTTGGCATCCGTTCCAAGCAGAACCAGATGTATCTTATGGTTTTTTTGCATAGTAGACAGAGTGGATGACATGTGTAGTATTATACTTCTCCTCCCTCCCCGGAAAAAATCGTATCTACCAACCAGAATGTCTAACAATTTAGCAATGCCATCTGTCAACATTTTCTCCCACCATTTCAAATCTATATTAAGAAGAAACATTAGTTATAGCAGACACATAATTCTGAATGTTTCACCCCTCAGATGCCACATTCAACACTGATCTCAGCATCTGACTGTCATATTGAGGTCTTTCAGGAGGTAATCAGGGGTTAAAAAATACATACTCACCTCATCCATTTGCTCACAGAGAGCCCGTCACGGCCATCTTGATTGAAGAAGATGCGTTAAATCTCCCTAGTGCTGAGGTGATGACATCATCACACTGGGTGGGTACTGTGATGTCATCACTGATGACATCACTGCACCCAGCCAGGGTGTTGACGTCCACATCAGCGTGTGAGATTTGTTAGTTTTCTTCTATCAAGATGGCTCCACGAGCAAATTGATGGTTTTTTGTTAACTGCCATTTCAGGAAGAATTGATTCCTTATCATTACCAGAAAGGACCAAGAAAATTTGACTTTGTGGCGAATCAAAATTTTCCTGAAAATTGGATCGAAGTCAATTTGTTTCACTTCGATTCGCTCAACACTAGTAAAAACTGTAGTCTTCATCTCAATTTTTTTTCCTGATAAGCAAAGAGGTACATTTGTATCCCTTATCCCCATGGGCATGTTGATTTAATTTGAACAATCTGAAATGTTTTGCTTCACTAAGGTTCAAGAGGTCTTTCAATTGAATCCTAAGCTCTTCATTTTGCCCTTGAGTGGGAGTAAAGATTTCTCAGATTATCCAATTCTGAGATCCAAGAAAAATGAAAATTCAATCTTTATTCTCTTTTTTTTATTCTATAAAATGTATATATAAGACACATAAGGTCACATTTATTAAGACTGGCATTTTAGACGCCGGTCTTAATAAGGCCCACAGCTGATGGTGGTTCCGCCAAAGTTATGAAGAGGCACAGGTCTCTCCATAACTTTGGCGCATACAGCACCAGTTCTAAATGTAAGCTAAATATAAGACAGCTTTTTAGGCATAGAAAATGATGAATGAGATGGGCCTGCCAGCCCATCCCCTTTCCCGCCCATGCCATGCCCACAATTTTAGACCTGGTGTGAGCAGGGCGTATCTAAATGTTGCACCGCCATCTGCATCTGAAATGCTCAGAATTTAGAATAGTAAATGACCCCCATAGAAAAAAATGGGGTCAGTCAGCACGTCCCTGTATGTAGTTGCAATGACCCCCATAGTATCATTCAATTTGAATAACTCAAGAATGCTTTCAAGTTTCTCACAATTACTGGCATCGGAGAGTAACATCTCATTTCAAATGCAGGTCATAGGGCAACTTGGTAGCAAAACAAAGGAAACAGTTACAGAGACAGTGACATTATCGGAAACAGTTATCTAACCTATGTCCATATCTACTATATTTTGTAGAAATCTTTCTCAGTTTAAAATGTAGAGGGATATTTACTGACTTATATTCTGACACTTTGTGGTGTATTAAAGTTGCAGATTTTGTTTACCACCATTTTTGCGACAAAACACCCGGTCACTTCACTTTTCCAGAATAGTAAGAAAATGGCCATTGGTGTTGGCCGCGAAGTGGGTGGGCCATCAGACACAGCTCATTTAGCATTTTCCATGCTGGTTTTTGCCTTGGAAAATGGCTTAAATCTACACCAGCAAGGGAGCCACGGCCTGCTGGACAAAGTGCCAAACTTGAGTCCTGTGTGTCTTCATAACTTTGGCGTTTCTTCTGGCAGTACAGTGGTACAAGACTGGCATGAAAAACACTTGTCTTAATAAATGGCCTCCATAATCTATTCTACAGTATGAATGGTAAGCGGATGAGAAAAAGGCAACATCCTTTATTGGAGTTTATGAAATCATAGAAGAATTAGTAAAACCCGCCTCTTTATTCCCTCCCAGATGTCTGGGAGGGAAGAAAACATGTAATATTCAGTGGGTTTAAAGAACTTCCCACCATACCAGAGGTTTATTGAGATACACAAATGGGCTTGGGAAAATGCTACTATAAAGAACCCATTACTAACTCCATAAATTCCTCTTTATTCTAGTGCCATAAAGACTAATGCTGCAGCAATGAAATGTCCTACTATCCATTTGACCACTGCATCCAATAACTGTCCTCAGCTTTGAACCTTTGAGACTAGTTAAGTGTAGTGATGAGCGGCAGTGGCAATATTCGAATTTGCGATATTTCGCAAGTATTTGGGTGAATATTCACCATATATTCGCGAATTCCCGAATTCCTGATCTTCAGGCATTTTTTTCTTGATTGTGAAAATTTGCATTAAAAAATTAGCATACAATTTGCTCACAAATTTGCATAGACTCGTATTTAAAAAAACCCCCGAATATTCGCGGTTACAAATATATTTTGAGATATTCTAAATATTTGCAAACTCTCGAAGTGACGATATTCGGGATTAAAATTCGCAATTTGAATATTCGTGATCAACACTAGTCATAGGTTGCAGCAATCATGTTTGTGTTTAAGAACTGCACCAAAGTACTGGAATGGACAGGGATTTTTCAGGTGTGTTATTATTTTATGGAATTTCCCCCTCATCCTGAGCTTTAAGCAAGATGTTGGCGGATGGCCCATCGCGAGCAAATGGCGACGGTAAGTTTGACTAAATTTTTTTTTTTTATTGTTAACTTTACACAGTTTTTACACTCAGATGCCGCTATCATGTATGAACGCGGCACTGAGGAGTACAATGATGGGGGTGGCGCAATAGCAGCTCCCTATAATTGCAGCCACTACTTACAAAAAAAAATGCGTTTCATGACAAAGTAATTCGTTACAAAGCAATTTTTGTTTTTTAATTCGGCGAATCAGCCGAATCAAACTTTTCAATTATTTGCTCATCTCTAGTCTTTATATTAAAATTCATATACAAAATGACAATATTACTTTTACATTCTTTCTTCTCATATAACCACATTTATTAAGACATCTAAGTAATATTCAAATCAAGACACATAACAACCACCTCCTCCCTCCCACTAACATAGTTTGTAAGGATTAAAAAAAAGTCATCCGTCCAGTCTGTTATCCTGCAAGTTGATCCAGAGGGAGACAAAAAAAAAAAAACATAAGGTAGAAGTAACTTTTCTTCATTTGAGGGGAAAAAATTCATTCCCAACTCCAATCAAGCAATCGGGCAATCTCCCTGGATCAACCACCCTTCTCCAGAAATCTAGTAACTATAACATGTAGTATGCATATCCTTAGTTTTCCATGATTAGTCATTCCTCTAATTTCATATTAATGACCAACAATGGCCTCCATAAGTACATACATCTCATCTTTTTCTCCTTACTTATTATAGATAAATTTTAAGAAGGGATAGAATAATTTGCGTATTTTACCTATTTGTTCAAGGATAGTATTTCCATTTTCATCCATCATTTTAGCAGTTCATTAATGTGAATGTGGATGACACAATTTCAATGTACAAGAGTAGCTCCCAATCCGTTGAAGTTGAAGCACATTACTTATCAGATCAGCTTTAATCTACTAAGTATAAAATTACATTGTACATAGCTCTCCTAACCAAGTGTCCTTATTTTTACACTTCAGACACATCCTGACTTTTCTGTTACAACTATTTCCATGTATTGCAGGGGTTCTCTAAGAGAATAAGCTTCACAAGATTCAGCGCGGAAATTGCTGGGTTTTGCGCAAACAGGTGATTTTACTTTTAGCTTTAAAAACAAGATTTTCCAACAGGGAGTTTGTATTTAGAAACACATCGTTAAAGAGTTAACATGCTAAGTAGATGACAATACAGACATACTATAAATTGCTTGATGAAAGTCACACAGAATATACACTTGATAAATAGTTAGAAATCCTAGAATTGTATTTGAAAATTGCTTTAGATCAGAATTTTAATAGCAGCAACATAAATTTACTTTCATAGTCGGTAGTTTCATGTTACTATACCAATGTTTTTGTTTATTTTTCAGATTTGATAATTATTTGTTTAAAAAATTAATCTGTAAATCTTCTATAACACGTCTGGAACTTTTCAGTTGTAGCTACATTAAATTGGCTCACTTGAACAAGCTACTCAGGTGCTATGAGCTTGCTATGTTCTGAAAGCATCTCTGCAACTAAAATTGCCATAAGCTTTAAAAAAAATCTCAGAAAGTTCAAGTGTATCAACCAAACCCTGCAACCTTTATCTCTTTATGTGGTCTTAGGACTACTTTATCTAGAGGTAATTTATGAGGGACTATCAAATTTTGTTCAATAGCTTACTGTTCAAGTAAAACTAAAAATGAACCGAGCCCTTTCTGAAACCAGTCTAAAAATATGATTCTGCTGTTTGGCATCCTGCACATACCTGATTGTTGTTCTTGATGTGTCATGCCCAGTGTAATTTTATTTTATTTTTTTCTTCTTCAAGGTTACGTGTTACAGTCTGGTGCAAAAATATGTTTTACAAAAATGTGTGATTTTTAATATCACGTTATTTTTTAACATAAATATCTTTATCTTAACAGCACAATGACAAGCAAAACAAGTCGTGCTATCATTAGTAATATTGGATTTAGTCCTGAAATTCTCTAAGGGTTTGTACAAGATAAGAAAAAATATGTCTACTTTTTGCTAAAAACAACACAACATCTGCCCATACTGCCAGTTTTATATGATATTGCCACTCATGCCCATTCATTTCAATAGAATTTACCTCTAATTCCAAAAATAACCCAGGAACATATGTGATGCTATTTTCAGCCATGTTTCTATAATCCAATACAAACTATTTAAAACATGCCATTTTATACATGTCAGACTATAAATAACACTTTTATAAATGCCCTACTAATAGGAATAACTTTAGATAGTTATCTATATATTCAGGATCACATTTTTTAGATAGAGCAGATTTAGCATGGATTTGGAGCTTATTTCAATCGCAATGCTTTATATGTTATTTTTTTTATTAGTAATGAGCGGCAGGGGCAATATTCGAATTCGCAATATTTCGCAAATATTTCGTAGAATATTTGTCATATATTCGCGAATTAGCTGTTATATTCTAAATTGCAGAAATTGGAAAATTTAATATTCAAGTAATGCACGTTCAATAAAGGCGTGGTTCACTATAGCTACATTTTTAGAACTGCTCAAAGTTTAATGAGATTGGAGAAAATGGTTGGCACGGCAAATTATTTTAAGCGCTCAAAGTTTTTTTTTTCAAAAAGACATGTCCTCTCGTCACAGTCACAGTCCTGGGGATACATAGATGATGGGAGAGATCTCCGTACTGAACCCTGATATATTTGTACATAGTTGTCAGATCTCCCCTCAGTTGTTTTTTTTCTAAAGTAAATAACCCTAATTTTGATAATCTTTCAGGGTACTGTAGTTGCCTTATTCCAGTTAATACTTTAGTTGCCCTCCTCTGAACCCTCTCCAGCTCTGCTCTTTCTGCCTTGTTCACAGGAGCCCAGAACTGTACACAGTACTCCATCTGTGGTCTGACTAGCGATTTGAAAAGTGGTAGGACTATGTTCTCATCACGGACGTCTACGCCCCTTTTGATGCAACCCATTATCTTTTTGGCCTTGGCGGCAGCTGCCTGACACAGTTTTTTTCAGCTTAGTTATCTGTTTATTAAAATTATTTGATCCTTTTTCATGTCAGTGTTACCAAGTGTTTTACCATTTAGTATGTACGGGTGACTTGCATTATTCCTTCCCTTGTGCATAACTTTACATTTGTCAGTGTTAAGCCTCATCTGCCACTTATTTGCCCAAGCCTCAAAATCTATCCAGATCCCTCTGTAGCAGTATATTGTCCTCTTCAGTGTTTACACAGTTTAATGTCATCTGCAAAAATTTATATTTTACTATGCAAGCCTTCTACCAGATACTTAATAAATATATTGAAAAGAATAGGGCCCAGTACTGACCCCTGAGGTACCCCACTAGTGACAGTGACCCAATTTGAGTGTGTACCGTTAATAACCACCCTCTATTTTCTGTCACTCAGACAGTTACTTACCCACTTACAGACATTTTCTCCCAGTCCGAGCATCCTCATTTTATATACTAACCTTTTATGTGGTACAGCGTCAAATGCTTTGGAGAAGTCCAAATATATGGCATCTATTGATTTGCCCCTGTCAAGTCTAGAACTTACCTCCTCATAGAAACTGTTTAAATTAGTTTGGCATGACCGATCCCTCATGAAGCCATGCTCATATGGCATTATTTGCTTATTTCCGTTGAGATCCTCTAAGATAGCATATCTCAGAAAACCTTCAAAAAGTTTCCCCACAACAGATGTTAAACTTACCGGCCTATAGTTTCCGAGGCTCTGTTTTTGGAGCCATCCAGTCCTGGCGATTTGTCTATTGTTAATCTTTTTAAGTCGCTGTTGTACTTCTTCTTGGGTCAGACAGAACACTTTGATTGGGAGATTTATTTTTACATTCAGCATTTCATCTGACAGTTTATTTTCCTTAGTGAATACATTGGAAAAAAAAATATTTAACAGCTTTGCATTCTCCTCGTCACTCTCTGCAACTCCCCCCTCATTACTCTTTAAAGGGCTGACACCCTCAGATTTATTCTTTTTAACACTTATATAATTGAAGAACATTTTAGGGTTAGTTTTACTCTCTTTGGCAATTAATCTCTCGGTCTCTAGTTTTGCTGCTTATATTTGTTTTTTACATATTCTATTTTTTTCCTTATAGTTTTTCAGTGCTTCCTCACTGCCCTCCTGTTTTAGTGATTTATATGCTTTCTTTTTGTCACCTATTGCTTTCTTTACATTTCTATTTATCCACATTGGTTTCTTTTTGCTCCTTAACCTTTTATTCCCAAACGGTATGTATCTCTCACAATGAGATTTTAGGATGCTTTTAAAGATATCCCTTTTTGTGGCTGTATTTTTGTTTTAGAGGACTTTATCCCAGTTAGTTAGGCCTATGACCTCGCTTAGTTAGCTAAATTTAGCTTTTTTAAAGTTTTGTATTTTTGTTCCTCCCTGTAGAAATGCTCATTTGAATGATGATTGGAAGGTTATTACTTTATGGTCACTGTTTCCCAGGTGTCTCCCAACCTGCACATCTGTTGTTCTGTCAGGTCTATTGGTTAGTACTAAGTCCAGTATGGCCGTCCCTCTAGTCGGGTCCTGAACCAGTTGGGAAAGGTAATTGTCTTTGGTTATTGCGAATAAGAACCTGTTTCCTTCATGTGATGTACAGCTTTCAGTTTCCCAGTCTATATCTGGGTAGTTGAAGTAACCCATAATAACCACCTCATTATGATTTGCGGCCTTGTCTATCTCGTTTAGTAATACATTTTCTGTGGACTCTGGTATATTAGGTGGTTTATAGTAAACTCCTATTAGTAATTTATTATTGTTTTAGCTCCATGTATCTCTACCCACAGAGACTCCACATATTCATGTCCCTCACTTATATCTTCTCGGACTGTGGGCTTTAGACAGGACTTTACATAAAGGCAGACCCCTCCCCCTCTCCGGTTTTGATGATCCTTTCTAAACAGACTGTAACTTTGTACATTAACGGCCGAGTTATAGCTATCATCCAGCCATGTCTGAGTTATTCCCACTATGTCATAGTCCTCCTCACAAATCACTAATTCCAGTTCCCCAGTTTTGTAAGTCAGGCTTCTGGCATTAGTGTACATACAATTTAGAGGTTTTTGTATATTTTGAACCCTACACCTTTCCTTCTGAAATGTTTTAGCTCCTCCTTCCATTCCTCCCCTAGTCCCTCTACCTTGCCCCCGGTCTCTATCTGCACTATCTTCCCCTCCTAAACCGTAAGTACCCTCCCCCAAGTCCCTAGTTTAAACACTCCTTCAACCTTCTAGCCATCTTTCTCCCCAACACAGCTGCCCCTTCCCCATTGAGGTGCAGCCCGTCCCTACGATAGAGCCTATAGCTGACAGAGGAACCCAAACCCCTTCTTCCTACACCAGTTCTTGAGCCACTTGTTAACCTCCCTAATCTCCAGCTGTTTTTCTTGTGTGGCTCTTGGTACAGGCACTATTTCGGAAAATGCTACCTTTGAGGTCCTTTCCCTAAGCTTTTGACCTAAATCCCTGAAATCATTTTTAAGGACGCTCCACCTACATCTAACTTTGTCATTGGTTCTGATATGGACCATGACCGCTGGATCTTCACCAGACCCTCCCAGTAATCTGTCAACCCGATCTACGATGTGTCGAACTCTAGCGCCGGGAAGACAGCACACTGTTTGGCAATAATGGAGTCTCCCACTACCAGCACCTGTCTGGCCTGCCCTGCTCTCCTGGTCCCCTGCTTACTGGAGCTGACATTCCCCTGTTGAAACTTGCCTGTTTAGAGACTTGATTAGCGATTCCAAATGGGTAATTTGCATATATATATATGGTGAGCTGTGTATTTAATCCTACCCTGGGTGATACCATCTTCTGAGCTGTGTATCTAATCTTATGTTGTATAAGAAAATAGTGGAGTGGTTGGCTCACTACCTAGTGACTATGTAGGGTGCTACCAGCTCTATAAAGGGGTGCCCTTCCCTAGAAAGGAAAAAGTATCAATTGCTTCCAGATGAGCGAGCACTCTCAACACCGGCACTGTATTGTTATATATTTTTCAGGTAGAAATAAAAAATTAAAATTAAAAAATAAAACATTAAAACAATGTCTACGAAAAGTCAGGTAAGGTTATTTATAACCTAATACAGTGGACTCTCAAATAATTGGATGTTGATCTAATGGCACATAACTACTTATAAAGGAGGACTTTGAGGAGCAAGTGATTAATTGATTTACGCGACTATTAGTGGAATACAAGGAGAAAGACTGTAAACTACACTGCCGATTTTTGAGCTATAATATTATCGGATATCCCCCAAATAGCACATTGGATGCAAAATATTTTGCTTCTTCCAATCGATGTTACAACCTTTTATTTAAATTTATGGTGGACCGTGACACTATTGATCTAACATTGTGGACTCCGATTTGAATGCAGAGTGATTGGAGCAAAAATTTTATAAGAAGTGAGGATATATTGCCATATACAGATGGACTTTTAATGGGTTATGCACATTAGCATTAACTATACATCTACTTTAGATCATGTACAACCTGGGAATATTTGTACATTGTTTTAATGTTTTATTTTTTAATTTTATTTTTATTTTATATTTCTACCTGAATAAATATATAACAATACAGTGCCGTTGTTGAGAGTGCTCGCTCATCTTGAAGCAATTAATCTTATGTTTTGCGATACTGTCTGCTGAGCTGTGTATCTAATCCTAGCCTGTGTGATACTATATGCTGAGCTGTGTATCTAATCTAATGTTGTATGATACTGTCTGCTAAACTGTGTATCTAATCCTATCCTGTGTGAAACTGTCTGCTGAGCGTGTATCTAATATTCTATCCTGTGTGATACTATCTGCTGAGCTGTGTATCTAATCCTATCCTGTGTGATACTGTCTGCTGAGCGTGTATGATCTAATATTCTATCCTGTGTGATACTGTCTGTGGAGCTGTGTATCTAATCATATCCTGTCTGCTGAGCTATATACCTAGTAGTTGAATTTTAACTTCATTTTTTAAATCCCTGTTGGCTGAGTGGTAGGGGGCATGGCCTAACTGGATTGGGGCGTATCCTTGAACATCTCAATCTAAGACAGCAGCACTGTCCTCTCTGAGTGTGAGCTGCAAAGAGAAAGTCACCGTCCCTCCCATCTCTCCAGCTGACAGAAGTTGATTTTTAACTTCATTTTGTCAATACTCATTGGCTGCAGAGGGGAAGGGGTGTGTCCTAAACGTATCGGGGGTGTGGCTTAGCACACCTAAAAGTTGATTTTTAACTTTATTTTTTCAATCCCTGTTTGCTTAGTGGGAGGGGACGTGGCTTAACATGATTGGGGGCGTGTCCTTTTAAACAGCTCTCTCTAAGACAGCTGCACTGTTCTGTCTGAATGTGAGCTGCACGGAGAAAATCACCGTCACTTCCACCTCAGCAGGGCAGAGGGCATGGCCTAACAGAATCAGAGGTGTGGCTTATCTGGACCTGGGAGCTGGGTTTTAAGGGTGACTTGAATGGCCACCCTACTTTCCCCCTGAACTGAACTATGACCTCCATAGCACTCCGCTCCCTTAACAGTGTCATCCACAGCGCCCTGCCCCTTTAAAGCTGACCTGTAGCAGTAAAGAGAAATGGTCGAGTTGTTATGGAAACCTCAGGAAATAAAGTGCTAAGTGCTATTAGGCCCTGGCTTTACTTCTATAGCGATTATCCTGGTGGCAGATTTCCTTTAAACCTCATCTAGAGCAACTAAGAAACATGGCGGGGTAGTTATGGTTACCTGGATTAAAATTGTGTGTGTGGAAACGAACTGCCAGCGAGCAGTAAATGTCAGTTTGGATTTAAGTGAAAGGCTGGCTGGCTTGTAATTGCTATAATGCAGCCCATTTTTGGGGAATATCTCAGGAATGGTAAGTCCTAGAGAGCTGAGACCTGGTCTAAAACCTTCCCGGACACCTGATGTACCCGTGTGCCAAATTTGGTGAAGATCGGTAAAGTCGTTTGGTCGCGCATAAAGAACATCTAGACGTCTAGACAGAAATTCATTTTTATATATATATAAGAGACTAGCAGAAGGACCCGGCTTCGCACCCGGCTGTTTAATCTAACCTCCACAGTGGCCTCCACAGTGGCCGCTCCTTTAACATTGACCTCCACAGTGGCTGCCGCCTCTTTAATATTAACCACCCCTTTAACAGTGACCTTCATAGTTGCCGCCCCTTTAACCGTGACCTTCACAGTGCCTGCCCCTTTAACAGTGACCTCGACAGTGCCTGACCCTTCCTCAGTGACCACCCCTTTACCAGTGACCTCCACAGTGCCCGCCCCTTTTAACAGTTACTGCCCCTTTAACAGTGACCTCCACAGTGACCTCCCCTTTAACAGTGACCTCCACAGTGCCCGCCCCTTTAACAGTGACCTCCACAGTACCCGCCTTTTTAACAGTGACTTCCCCTTTAAAATTGACCTCCACAGTGACCGCCCCTTCAACAGTGACTTCCACAGCGGATGCCCCTTAAAGAGGTGGGCACTGTGGAGATCACTGTTAAACAGTGACCCCCCCTTTAACAGTGACCTTCATAGTGGCTGCCCCTTTAACAGTGACCTTCACATTGCCCATTCCTTTAACAGTGACCTTCACAGTGCCCATCCCTTTAACAGTGACTTCCACAGTGCCAGCCCCTTTAACAGTGATCTCCACGGTGTTTGTTCCTTTAATAGTGACCTCCACAGAGGCCACCCCTTTAACAGTGACCTCCACGGTGCCTGGCACTTTAATAACAGTGGCCTCCACAGTTCCCTCCCCATTAATGACAGTGAACTCCACAATGCCTACCCCTTTAATAGTGGCCCCTGCCACCCATGCATGTAGCAGTGTAGTTGTGCCGTTATACATCATATGACTGAATATTTAAGGACCTGCAAACTATTAAAACCTGCGATCAGTTGTTATGGCAACCTGGAGTAGGACCTGCAAGCTTCTATTGGTTATAAGGGACATGTGACGTGTGGATGGCACTTTGGATATGAATAGAAAGACTTGCAGGTTTGTTTTGGCTAATGACGGTATTTTTTTGGGAATATCTCAGGAACAGTACATTCTAGAAAGCTGAGACCTGGTCTAAAACCTTCCCGGACACCCGATTTCCCGTGTGCCAAATTTGGTGAAGATCGGTCCAGTCGCTTGGTCACGCATAAAGAACGTCCAGACACCTAGACAGAAATTCATTTTTATATATATAAGATATGTATCAAGATGAATCAGGCGTGGATCAGCCAGGATTTCCACCCACCAATGTGTGATGCATCAGACTAGATCATCCATGGTGCCAAACCAACATTTTGCCGATTTCTTCTGATTACCTGCTTCAGCTACTATTCTGATGCCACACACTTGATACCACACATCTGATGCCAAGTGCTCCTTCTTTCACCCACCATCTTCAGCGGGTACTGGTATTGCCACTCACCACCACAGTATGTCACCATGCCACTCTGTGGCCTCCTAATGCTGCCACCACCTTCAGACTCTGTCATTGTGCCACTCTGTCGCCTACTCATGCTGCCACCATCTCCAGGCTATGTCATTGTGCCACTCTGTGGTATCCTCATGCTGCTGCCACCTCCAGACTCTGACATTGTGCCACTCTGTGGCCTACTCATACTGCTGCCACCTCCACACTCTGTCATTGTTTCACTCTGAGGCCTACTCATGCTGCTGACACCTCCAGACTCTGTCATGTTGCCACCCTGTGGACTCCTCATGATGCTGCCACCTCCAGAAACTGTCATTGTGCCACTCTGTGGTCTCCTCATGCTTCCACCACCTACAGACACGGTTAGTGTGCCACTCGGTGGACTACTCATACTGCCAGAGAAAAAAAGGGCAATGCAACAGCACTCTGCAGACACAAATAAAGTACAACAATGCCATAATTATAGAAAACATTTTGATTCTTATGCTACGCTCATAAATTAGAGATACTTGGCAAATACATTTTCTACAACATTATCTGGGCCCGTCTGCCAAACATCAATGTGATCTCTATCAGATGGGAACCCTACACTAAATACTACCTGTATTGTGCCAAAATCGCCACAATAAAATTCAGGGAGTGCTGGTTCCACATGAATGATGGGTCCACTCTGCTTTTTACCATTTTTGGTGCCATAACTACCTCCATTAAATCCAGGGATGCTGGTACAAACATGCATGATGAGCCCACTCTATACTTCTCCTGGTGCCAAATGGCTTCCAATGAATACAATAGCAGCAGGCTATAGCTTTATACTTACTCTAATTAAAATTAGCCTATGGGGCAGACAGGCTAGTCAGGGGTGCAAGACCAACTGGTGTCAGCCACACCTCCAGAATCTGTAGTAGAAGTGGTAAATACAGTGGCACTGCTGCTTTATACTCTCAGAGACACACAAAGCCTCTGCTGGCAAATTGCTGCAACCCAGCTCGTCACTCCATATGTCGTACTCAGCAAACCAGTATCAAACCATTTCCATACATGAGGAAAAAACGCAAAATGAATTGCGGCACTCGCCGGAGTGAAGTAGGTATTATCTTTATTCTTCCTTTCTCAGGATACCTACATGAGGGGTTCAGGGGCAGACAACTGATTACAGAAGAACAGTGGCTACGGCCGTTTCGCGCACAAAATCGCGCTTCCCCTGGCCGCACTAGCATCATTGCGTAACATTACGCCATTTAAAGAAGATGCCGCCATGCTGTAACCTTAGTAACAGCTGGACGCACTAATAAAACAAGACGTTAAAATCAATGTGAAGAGGTGAACATAAATACACACCGTTACAGTACACATACCAAATTGGCACTATAAGTCACTATTGACCATCCATGGTTGCGCCGGGATAGGCAGAACTTAACCTTCATGGAATTGCACGGAAGACTGAGGCATTCTAGCTTAGGGTTCATAACAGTACTTTGGTAATTCATCACTTTGATTCGGCAAGCAAGCCGCCTCTTAAAGGAATTTGGCCATGTCGTTTTTGTCATTTAACCCATTGGCTCCGTTAGCTCCCATGCGCATAATCCACCTTGCCGCTCTCTGCAGGTGCAGCCGGTGCCGACTCCCCCCCTCCCCCTCAGGATGGGTTGGACCAGCCCCACTCCCGCAAAAAATAGACAATGCGGATAGCCCCCGTGTGAAGCCCGGATATGTTCGATCAGGCGAGGAGACCCTTTGCCCGATCAAATCGAATTAACATGCTCCCGTATTGTCTCAAAGAGGGGGCATATAGTTTTGCCAATATAGAACATTTTACATGGAAAAAAAACGACATACACTACGTAAGATGTTCAGCACGTTATAAAGTCTCTGACCAAATGTTTGACTCCTCCTATCTGAAGCCATTTGCTCCGTACTTGCAGCCACACCTCCAGCTCTAGTACAACTGAAAAAAAAAGGGGGTCAGTCAGCACATCTCAATGTTGATACCTGCATCCCTGGATTTAATGGTAAAAAGCAGAGTGGACCCAGCATGCATGTGGAACCTGCATTCCCTGAATTTTATGGTGGCCATTTTGGCTCATTACAGGTAGTATTTAGTGTTGGGTTCACGTCTGATAGGGATCGACTTGGCGTTTGGCAGACGGGCCCAAATAATTTTGTACAAAATGTATTTGCCAAGTATCTCTAATTTATGTGTAACATAAGCAACAAAATGTTTTCTATAGCCATGACATTGCTGTACTTTATTTGTGTCTGCAGAGTGCTGTTGCATTACCCTTTTTTTCTTTGTGTTTCTAGCCATGGCAGCGTGCACCTGCACATTGGGATGTGCTGACTGACCCCCCTTTTTTTGCAGTTCTACAGATACTGCTGCCACCTCCAGACTCTGTTTTTGTGTCACTCGCTGGCCTCCTCATATTGCTGCCAACTCCAGACTCTGTCATTGGGCCACTCTGTCGTCTCCTCATGGTGCTTCCAACTCCCCACTATGTTATAGGGCCAGTCTGTGGACTTCTCATGCTGTTCCCACCCTCCCAACTTCATGACTGGTCCACTATTTTGGCTTTCGGCCTGGCTGACATCATCATTTATTTGACACTTTTTTTTGATCTGTTAGAAGTAAGGAAAATGAGACACACAACAGATTCTGTCTGTGTAGCAGCTTTAAGGCCTGTACAGCCCCATCAGAATTGGCTTATGATTTGTTAGCCAAAAAATGGAGTGGGTAGAAAACACAGAAGACATGCAAATATTCCATTCATGTGTCATCTCTGTTTTAGATCCACTCTGTTTTTCTTTTGGCATTAGCAATACTGATTGCTTATTGAGCAAATTCTGACCGAGTGAAGGCGTATGCTCCCCTGACAGGATCCGTTTTTTCTGGTAATTTTTCTCACAGGTCAGAGAATGGGGAAAATTAATCAGTGACATCAACACAAAGTTACTGCTGACACCCTCTCCACTCTGTCTGGGGGCTCTACTTGTATAAGCATTTAATAGAACAGGTTCTGTAGGCATCTATGTGGAATCAGCTGACGAGGGTGTAAAAGGAGTGAGCTTCTTCTTGACACTAACATCTACCTTTAACGCTAGGAGTTGATACTTGGGTTTTAGGTCAGTTTTGGCCCGGTGACTGTGCAAATAAGTGAAGTATGCAGTGATTCTAATGGCGACGTCTGTCATCTGCATGTCATATGAACTCACAGTATTATTTCACTACCAAAGCAGACTCCCTATGTGTGTTACTGCAAGGCACAGTGTTCTACACCACTATAAAGTCTTTCAGCAGCCAGGAAATAGCCATTTTTTAACATCATTTGCCGCAAATTTCTTCGGATGGAATATAATTTTTTCCCACAAAATTAGGCGAATCGCCAAATCAAGTTTTTTAAAAATTCGCTCATCTCTAGTGGAAATAAAACATGAAATATGAAATTAATAAATTATTTTAAGCGCTCAAAGTTTTATTTTAAGCACTTTTTAAGCAATTTTTCTTTGATCTGTTTTATAACCACAGCATGTGTTAAATTATTATTATTTACTTTAGATTATGATAAATGTTTAGAATTTTCTTTTATAAAAGTTTTTTAATGAATTTTCTTGAAACAAAAACCGACCCGGACAAGTATAGCTTCACAGGGCAATATGACAAAAGGACATTACAACAAGCGAAAACATTGACTTTTATCTAAACATCTATACCTTACGTTATAGTTTACTCTTGATTGCCCTATTTTTAGAATATTAATTCTAAAATTAGTTTCAAGTTATGTATGAAGTTTCAATATTACACATTTACACTGGGTTCAGACCTGAGCGTTTAGAAGCCTATCGTTTTATGCGCGTTCAAGATGGGCGTTTAGGCGCGTTTTTTCAAGCGTTTTGGTAAATAGTGTAGGCGCGTTTGACGCGCGTTTATGTGATTGACTGCATAGTTGGCCAATGACCAAACAGCCCTCCCTATATAGTTTGGCCAATCTGAGGTGTGAATTTAGAAAAACGCGCGTCCATAGGCGCGTTTTACGCTGCACAAACGCCCGAACAACACGCCTATCGCGTTTCCCATTGAAGTCTATTGGCACCAAACGCTCGAAAAAAGCCCGAATTAACGCGAACATACTTGCTTATGCGTCGGACGTTTATAGGCGCCTACGAACGCGCATAAAAACGCGCAAGTGTGAACCACCCCCATTGGAATGCATGGTTCCTGTACTGTTGTGCGTTTTTATGTGCGTTCGAACGCGGCGTTTTACGCGAAAGTGTGAACTGAGTGTTAGTAAGCAATAGTGATGAGCGGCAAGGGCAATATTCAAATATTTTGATTATAACAATAGTACTGCAAATATATAAAAAAAAATAAACTAAACTGGGTTCTAGAAGTCTTGCATAAAACAGAGGCTCTTATTAATTCCATTTTCCAAAAAATAAATAATGTACTAAATACTTGCTATACAAGCCCTAGGTAGCAAGACCTCAACTGGTCGACAGTTCTTATACTACTAAGGTGCAGAGACATACAAACACCAAGAGACAAAACAACACAAAAACAGGGTCATAAATAAATGGGCAAGAACCAGACCGGCTATGCAGTACCAAACAAGAGACATAGAGTGGTCAGAAGACATGCCAAGATCAGAACAACGCAGTACAAAATGAGAGATAGAGAGTGGTCAGAAGACAAGCCAGGGTCAGAGGAAAGGGCAATCCAAAAAACACAGGAACCAGGAACATAGCTAGCCAGTCAGAGACATCACTGACACTGGTTTATGTCAAGGAAGAGGTTTAAATAGATCACTGAGTCCCAGGATCAGAATCTGACTCATGACCCTGAGGTCATGATTTGGCGCTCAAGTAGTCAGAAACACAAGCACATAGGAATAGAGCAGCTGAACACTCAGCGCACTGCTAATCTCTTTTAGCACACTCCCACTTTGTGGAGAAACAGAGCATTGCATCCTGTTGCCAAAGATGCTGTCATGTCTCAAGGGGGCATGACTTAGAAGCAATTCTCTCCTGGCATAGCTGCGCCAAAGCCGGAGATCACGCTGCCGGAGCAAGGACAGGTGAGTTTGTGACATTCCCGTCCCTCTTAAGCGGGTCCACTGGACCCACAACCTGGAGAGTAGGTTTTGAGGAAAATTTGAGATGAAATGTTCTTATTAAATGAGAAGCATGAACATCCCGAGCCTTCACCCATGTTCTGTCCTCAGCACCATATATCTTCAAATGAATTAGGTACTGCAGAGAGATCTGAAGTCCAGAAGGGTGAGTTTGTGACAGGAGGCTTTCTACTGAATGCAAACCAGTGGGGGGTCTCGTGCTGCAGCAAGTTTTACTTTATAACCAGACAGATTATGAGAAGCTTGAGGGGGAGTGAGAGGATTGTACTAAGAATAAGTAGAATCAAACTAACGAAAGAAAATAAGCCAGAAATTCCCAAGATTTTAAATTTTTGTATACTTTCTACATTTAGTCAATCTATCTATCTATTTATCAAAAAATAAATAAAATAATTTATTAAAATTATCTGAAAAAATTTACCAAAAAGAAGTGAAATACAGATTTTTTAAGATGATATTAATACTAACATAGTAACATAGTACATAAGGCCGAAAAAATACATCTGTCCATCCAGTTTGGCCTGTCATCCTGATAGTTGATCCTGATAAATAATGCTTATATGAAATCATTATTAGTTCACTTGAAAAAGATACATATTAGTATTTGGTTATAAAACTTGCAGTGAAATATATATATATATATATATATATATATATATATATATATTTTTTTTTTTTTTTCATTACATTTATTAATGTTGTAATATTTTTTACATGCAGAACATTTAATTAGTTGATAATTTCCTTTGTATGCCAAATATACTTGTATATATATTCCAGTCTGGTATATAGTACACAGACACATTTTTCAGGACATATTTGTATGCAGTGCTACTCTGTCTGCTACCTACTGAAATAAATTATGTATGGTTGGTGATCTGATTTATAAGCTTGCTGAAGCAGTTCAGGGGCAGTGTTTCTTAAGTAGAAAAAAAACTGCAAATGGGAAAACATTCTAAAATTCTGAGTCACTTCCCAATTTTATAGATGAAACTGTATATTTTATCAATATTCTTGAAAGGAAAAGCTGAAGGCACAATTTTATTTCTAAAGCAGAATTTTAACCTGGAAATGCAATTAAAGAATAATTCTAAGCAGGCAGTAAAATAGGGTCATAACTGGGCAGAAAGACATTTATCAAGTTCTGACAGGAAAACATGTATATTGTTGCCAGGCTGCAGAGATCGAGAGAACCATTAGTTCCACACTTTAGCAGTGATAGGAAAATATATCAATCAAAAGATTTTATTTTTGTTGTTTTGTAAATCAATCAATAGTAACTGAGTGATGCATAAGAACTGATTGAAGTACTACATCCAAATCCCTTTTAAAATAAAAAAAAGTATAAAAAATAAAGATGAAATGCATGGCAGCAAATTGCCCTTGCTCTCTTATTATCATAAGAAGGAAAATAATCTTAAAGGAACAAACATTAAAAAAAAAAGATGCACAAAGAAATAACAAAAAAAAAATTATATATATATTGTAGCCAACAAGCTGCAGTATTTTTCTCCCACACATTTTGTATAATCTGCACAGAAAATCTGCAGCAGGTGTAAATTCAGCCTTAAAAGTTCTATTTTTTTTATGCGATTGTGTCTCCTTGTGCAATGAAGAAATCTGTTTGTCCCAAGAGATAAGCCATATCCTTCATCATCCTCCATACTGTTCTGGGACAGTCTGTAAGATAACTGGCTGGAGCAGGAACTTACCTCCCCATATCTTATCTGTAGTTGGACTCAAAATACCTTAATGCCTCATTCCCATGGCTTAGTACCACTTGTTTTTTTTGCAGGATGTCTATAAAAGCTGTTTTAGAAACATACAGAACATTCAGCAGACCGGCATTAGCAAGGTTTTAGTAAGCCTACTACCAAATATTTACAATTACACAGAATAAATAAAGGGGCAGTAGACATAACAGAAAGGGAATTTGTACATCATGTTGTTAAAACCGGTCCAAAATTCTGTGTTGATAGCAGTCTAAACAACTTGTAACCACCCTTAGAAGGGGCTTAGAAACTTAAGGCATACTGTTTATTTATTGAGTATATACTGAGCTTAATATAAACTAAAAGCAATAAAACAACATAGAAAATAATATACACGAAGATACAAAGAACTGCCTAGTAGTGGCTATATGAAATTAGTCTATAATTTATACATATTGATATCTATATATCTGTAGCTTTATCTATATTACCTGCTAGGCTATCATTGCAATTTTTTTAAATTTTGCAACAAAGGGTATGCAAGTGTACTCCTGCCCACTGGTGAAGTAGAAACTGACGGCACCTGTATAATAGGCAAGTTTAAACTTCAGATTCAAAAATGACCAGCTTCTTTGTGTAAAAAAAAATTGACAAATAGCAGGGATGGTGCGAACCACAATAAAAATGGCACAAACACTTCTTAGGCCTCTTTCACACGAGCGTGACCGATTAAGTCCGGATGCGTTCAGGGTGCATTCAGTGAAACTCGCACCATTTTGCAAGCAAGTTCAGTCAGTTTAGTCTGCAATTGCGTTCAGTTGTTCAGTTTTTTCCATGTGGGTGCAATGCGTTTTGATGCATTTATCACGCGCGTGATAAACAACGGAAGGTTTGCAAACAACATCCAGCAACCATCAGTGAAAAACGCATTGCATCCGCACCTGCTTCTGTATGCAATGTGTTTTTCACTGAAGCCCCTTTAACTTTTATGGGGCCAGGGCTGCATGAAAAACGGAGAATATAGAACATGCTGCTTTTTTTTATGCAAAGCAGAACTGATGCGTGAACAAAAAAAAAACCGCTCATGTACACATACCCATTGAAATGAATAGATCATAATTCAGTGTGGGTGATATGCGTTCTCTTCACGCATCGCACCCGTGCGGAAAACTTACTCATGTGAAAGAGCCCTTAAATTTGTCGCAAAGCCTTCTCCACTGATGGAACACTCAAAAAAAAAAAAAAAAAACACTCCACTTCCACTCAATCCACTTGACACAAAGCCATTCATACATATTCCTCTAAATGTTAGTAAATCTGTCCATGCATCATCCTCTGAATGCTCGTAAATCTGTCCTATAGTATTGGGGAAAAAAATGAATTTTTTCTGAAAACTGCATCATATCCATCTACAGCATGAGTGGTATTACAACTCAGCCCCTGAACCTCTGAGTTAAATGGATCAATAGAAGGGTGGCCAAAGGCTTGTATGGGACCATGCCTTTCCAGTGTACGTCTCTGATGTCACACATAGGCATAGGAAAGAATTAAAAAATTGCCATGTTCCATCAGAAGCTGAATTACAGATGCTGAATTCCCCCATAGAAGCATTACTTTCAGGAATGAATATCTCCATAAAGTGGCTCTAGCACCATAATGCAGCATTTGGAAAGGCAACAGCCTTGCCATATTTCAACAGAATAATAATAATAATAAAAAAAAAAAAACAGCACTTAGTATTACATAAATGCATGATAAATAATTAAATCATAAATAATTTCAAAAACTAATGTAAAACAGAAGTCCACTTCTGCATTTTTTGCCCCATCTATTTGGATAAGCTATACAACCTCTACTTCCTGTTTTTTTCTGATGTTATCTAAATTAATTCAATACATTTTTTAAGAACCAAAATTAAATCTGTTCTTTCAGTTGAATCAGTTCTGTTCCATCAGTGATCACAGTTGCCGTCATTAGGATTAAGAAATACGTAAGACGAGGTCTTATAATTCACTTTGAATTGTCAGGTCTTCCATGACACAGGTAATGTTTTGCTCCACTGAACAGCTTTTAATTGTAATAATGAGTTTGGAGTCTAATGATAAAATAGATTTCAAGGGTCATTCATTGATGTCATTGGAATGGCTCCAGGGCAGAAGAGGGTCATTATTCAAAGACAACTAAAGCATAGTCTAATGCTCATGAAGCTAAAGAAATAAGAATCCCACGTCTGTGGGAAATAAGAATCCCAAGTCTGTGTAGGTGAGTTCTAACAAATCCTGACCATTTGTGGGGACTGGAGCACACCATGTCAATTAGCTGTGATGAAAATTCTGAAATACAGAACTCACTTTGTATCATTAGTCAGTGACCATACATTAAAAATAAAGAAGTTCACTGACAAAAGTTTTACTCTAGAGCATTGGTCACTAACCTATCACTCTTCAGATGTTGCAAAACTTGTAGGGTTTATCCCATGATAAATTGGACATTGCAGTGGATCCAACCATTGGAAGCTCCTGCAATACTGTGACAACAAGGGATCCCTAAGTCCACTCTCTGAACAAAGCAGAAGTGAGCATGTTCACCCAGCACTTGATTAATTTCTATGGGACTGGCAGAGTAACTAAACATTTAAATACATTTTTGTTAAAATGTCCCTAACATCATAATAACACATTTTGTTTAGTGTTGGGCACGAATATTCAAATTGCGAATTTTAATCGCGATAATAGCAACTTAGAGAATTCGCCAATATTTAGAATATAGTGATATATATTCGTATTTTCGAATATTCTACATTGTTTTTTCATCAGTAACCTCCTGTTTTGCTTGTAGCCCAATGAGAAGGCTGCAATGTCTTTGTCTGAGCTTAGCAACATCCCTAGCAACCAATAGGAAAGTCGCATACCCCTTACTATATAAGAACCTCCCCACAGCCATTTTCTACCGTTTATTACAGTTCTGAGAGAGACAGCAGTGTTATTGCTGTGCTCTCTCGTTTCCATTTGTCACATTACATTAGTTAGTTAGTTAGCTTATATATATAATACAGATAGTTAGTGGGATATAGTCAGTGTAGGTTAGATTGTGATATAGTGGCAGGTTCTGTTGTCCATACATGCATGCATGTGCTGTGATGTCACAAGTTCACAACAATACTTAATACACTAATCACTAATATATAGTCAGACCTGTCAAAAAGTGAAGTTGCACTTATTGCGGCAAAATATTCACATCATTATTGCCGATTTACGCAATTGCGAATATATCGGAGCACTCTATCTGCATAAAAAGCTATTGTAATGTTCTGCCGTTCCAACCATTTTCTCCAGTCTCATTAAACTTTGAACAGTTTGAAAAATGTAGCTATAGTGACCCACGCCTGTATTGAGCGCGCATTACGCGAATATTACATTGGCAATTTTCGCAATCTAGAAAATAATAGCGAATTTGCGAATATACGATGACAAATATTCTACCAAATATTTGTGAAATATCGCAAATTTGAATAATGCCCCTGTCGCTCATCACTAATTTTGTAATATACTTTATTAAAGGTTTTTGTATTTTTAATAGACTGTAGCGTGCCACCCACAAAATGCACCTTTCGCTGTGCAGGCTCCTGCCCATGCCTGCTTCGCTAAGCTAAAAGCTGACATGACTATTAGCTTAGCAAAGCCGGCACAGGCAGAAGCTGCCCCGCATAGCTAATCCTGGCAAAGCACATGTTTATAGGGTGCCCATGTGCTATGCCAGCATTTAGTAAACCTCGGGGGGGGGGGGGGGGCACGGGCAGGAGCAGCAATATGCACTCGTGCCCATACTCCCTGCGCTGCGGCCCAATTGAGGACCTGTGTACTCCATACACCGTACAGTGCTGACAAGTCAGCTGTGTACTTAAAAGTCAATTGTAAGCGCACAGGGAAACTTGCGCTTTATGGAGGCAAAAGTGTAGTAAAAATACAAAAAACATTATTAGAGAATCTTACAAAATGTGTTAGTATGACATTAGCGACATTTTAACAATCATTTATTTAAAAGTTTAGTTACTCTTTAAACCAGGCTCATGCTGTTAGAGCCTGGGCCTATGCAGGCATTCTGGGAATAGAAGTTTAGCTATACTGTATCTGAAGAGTCACAGGATGGAAGCTAATGCTCTAGATGTTTTAATATGTTTATACACTGCTAAATTATAGGCAGTTTATAATTAGAGATGAGCGAAATTTTCAAAAATTAGATTCGCCAGTTTGCCAAATTTTTGGGGAAAAATTTGGTTCGATCTAAATATATTTGTGGTAAATAACGTTAAAAAACAGCTATTTCCTGGCTGCTGAGAGCCACTATAGTGGTGTACAACACTGTGCCTTGCAGTAACACGCATAAGAAGTCTGCTTTGGTAGTGAAATAATATTGTGAGTCCGTATGACATGCAGATGACAGGCGTCGCTTTTAGAATACCTGCACACTTCACTTATTTGGGCAGTCACGGGAAGAGTTGAGCGGACACCTGGATGTTCGGGTTCGACGAGTTCGGCCAAACTTCACTGAAATGTTCGGGTTCGGGATCCGAACTTAACCCGAACTTGACCCTGAACCCGAACCCCATTGAAGTTTTGGGCACTAAAATGGTTGTAAAATAGCCTTGGAAAGGGCTAGAGGGCTGCAAAAGGAAGCAAAATGTAGGTAAATGCCCTGCAAACAAATGTGGATAGGGAAATGACTTAAAATAAAGGAAATAAAAATTAAACATTATTAATTGGCAACTCGGAGGAGGAGGTGGAATAGTAGGTTGGTGAGGCGTCAGGTGGGGATGCCATCAGCAGCGCCTCTACCAGCAAGCATTTGTAGTCATGCATCTTTTGATCAGTAACAGACGTTTTTACAAAATTTGGTTTCCTACCAGCAATGCACAGCTATGGCTTATCACTGGCAAAACTGGGTTAATGTCGCCCACCAATGGATCAGTTGATATTCAGAAATGTTAGGCCCCTGGCCCCAGACACAGGGGAGGTCAATTCATGGCAAAAAGAGGTTAATGTCACTCAACAATGTAGGCCCCTGGCACCCCGACAGAGGAGAGGTCAATGCACGGCAAAACAGGCTTCATGTCACCCACCAATGGAACAGGTGATTATCAGAAATGTAGGCTCCTGGCACCCAGACAGAGGAGTGGTCAATGCACTTCAAATAGGCTTCATGTCACCCACCAATGCAACAGGCGATTATCAGAAATGTAGGCCCCTGGCACCCGGACAGAAGAGAGGTCAATTCTCGGCAAAACAGGCTTCATGTCACCCACCAATGCAACAGGCCACTATCAGAAATGTAGGCTCCTGGCACCGAGACAGAGGAGAGGTCAATGCACGGCAAAACAGGCTTCATGTCACCCACCAATGGAACAGGCGATTAGCAGAAATGTAGGCACTTGGCACCCGGACAGAGGAGAGGTCAATTCACCGCAAAACAGGCTTTATGTCACCCACCAATGCAACAGGCCACTATCAGAAATGTAGGCCCCTGGCACACAGAGAGAGGAGAGGTTCATTCAAATTGGGTTAGCCCCCCAAATATTGGTACAAATAAAAAAAATGTTTCAATGAATAACTGCACTGGAGTACAAGAATTTATGGTTGAGGCGGTTATAAATGTCTATTTTGCACAAGGCACGGACAAGTCCTGTGGGATCCATGCCTGGTTCATTTTAATGAACGTGAGCTTGTCCATGTTGTCTGTGGACAGGCGACTGCTTTTGTCTATAATGACACCCCCTGCCATGCTAAATACATGTTCAGATAATACACTGGCTGCAGGGCAGGCCAGCACCTCCAAGGCATAAAGGGCAAGCTCAGGCCATGTTGACAATTTGGAGACCCAGAAGTTGAATCGGGCAGAACCATTAGTCAGTACATGTAGGTGTGTGCACATGTACTGTTCCACCATGTTATTCAAATGCTGCCTCCTGCTAAGATGTTCCATTTCAGCTGGTGGTGCAGGTTGCTGTGGCACGGTGACAAATCTTTTCTACATGTCGGCCATGCTAACCCTGCCTTCTGAGGTACTGCCCGTGACACAGCTGCGTTGGAAACCTCTTCCTCCTCCTCTGCCTTCACCTTCTGCTTCCATTTGTCCCCTTGTCAGTTGATAATGCCCTCAAGCATGTGTCTACCAGCGTGCGCTTGTAGTCGCGCATCTTCCTATCACGCTCCACTCCGGTAATTAAGGTAATTCTTTGTAGTGTGGATCCAGCAGGGTGGCAACCCAGTAGTCAGCACAAGTTACAATGTGGGCAACTCTGCTGTCATTGTGCAGGCACTGCAGCATGTAGTCGCTCATGTGTGCCAGGCTGCCCAGAGGTAAGGATAAGCTGTCCTCTGTAGGTGGTGTATTGTCTGTGTCCTCCGTATCCCCCCAGCCATGCTCCAGTGATTGCCATGAGCTGCGTTGGGTGCCACCCTGCAGTGAACCTGGTTGCTCCTCCTCCTCTACCTCCTTCCCCTAAAGAACTGTGCCCTGGCTGGCCACATGTGTACCTGGCATGCTGGTGCAGGAACCCACCCTCTGAGCCACTTCTGAATGACTGGCCTGAAACCCTGTGAAATGCTCCCTCTTCCTCCTCCTCCTGTGCAACATCCTCTTCCATCATCGCGGTAATTGTTTGTTCAAGGAGAGATAGAAGTGTTATTGTAATGCTTACAACAGCGTCATCAGCACTGGCTGATGATGTTAATACCAGGAGGTTGTTTTTGTTTTGTTTTTAACAAATTCTAATCAAAATGGTTGAGTTTATAAAATTGTATATACGGTACTAGCCACAAAAAGGAGTATTTTTTTTTTGTTTTAATCCCTAAGGAAAATTTCTTTTTTCTTTTATTTTGTTCTGAACCATAGAGACAGACTACACAAAACCACCTTTTTGGCAGCAGATGCATTAAACATTGGACAGATGAATAGTACAAGCACCTTCTAATTACTGAGAGCGTTTTTTGTAAACGTTCATCATGTTAGATTATAGCCATCAATTAAAGAGTTAATTCTGTACCTGATAAATTCAAGGAACATGTTGCAATACTAGTAATTACATTTGAGATAATTAATGGGTAGATGTATGTTTCCGTTGCAGTTACGATGTATTGCAATTTGCAAAGCAAGACTGCAATCAGTTCATGAACTTTATCCAAACCCAACTAAGGTCTACCAAGATAAGTTAACAATGATAAAAAAAAAAGAAAAAATGTTATGTCAACCATTAAAACGCTGTCAAAATCTACCACATATAGAGCAGCAAAAACCATTGCATGTTCCTCCTTGTCACAGTTGTGGCTCATGAATTGCAGGACTGTTTTCCATTGAAAACAATAGTAGGTAGACACCACGCATCGGCCTAAATTCTGTACCAAAATTCCATAGGTAATTTTTGCCATGTGAGTGGTCCTAGTAGCATATTTGCATGTATAAATGTTACTTCTATATTATTTATTGTAATAAAAGACTACTGCAGTCCTGCATGAATTACCATGGCCATATATAAACACTGCAGCCTTAGATCAGCTTGTGCATTCCCCTCCTCCCCAATACATTTTTTAAAGTACAATTTAAAAAAAGCAACAATAGGGAACTTTATTTCTGGGAAAGCTGCCAAAAGGGTTGATAAACAGAGCTCCCATATTTGTCAATGTCATTTTCTATTACCTGAACTGTTACAAGACTTTGGGGAAAATGTATAAAGGTTTGAAGCAAATGTTCTGGTGTACAAAAGTTTCAAATTTTCAGGCAAGTGCATTTTTGTTCCAAAATGTTCTACTTTCTTACACCACTTACCTCTTTTGAAAAGTGGTTTAAAAGTGGGCACAGTTTGGAGTGCTAAATAGTTTCATGCCAGAATTAGTAAAACTGGGTCTAGACAAAGGTGTAACTTTAAAAAGGCACCAAATTAAACAAACATTATGTTACCTGATAAATTTGGCACATTTTTCGGCAACCCAAAGTCAAGGCAAAGATTGACTTGAAAGAGTCCCATCATGATATATTCCCCCTTAGTTTTTGATAAGATCTGCAGATGGGACATATGCCCTGCAGGCCTTCTCCTCACACCATACTTGATTGCCACTTAATGATCTTTTTGATGTCTGTGTCTATCTCTTTGGAATTCTAAGTGTACAGCTTAATCACTGTCTCAATAAATCCCATAGAATTTAATGCATAGAGCCACAAACACATACAAATGTTTCCACCCATATCTTCATATGAATTTTGTTAAGAACTCCAGTGTTCAAATTACATTACAACCACTGAGTGAACATATCTAGTCACATATGGCATACACATCTCCTGATAGAGTATCCCATAATCATGTTTTTATTCTTTTCAAAGCTGGTCAGCTCATCCACTCATCTTGGTATATATTGAGTGATATATATATCCCACAATGCCTATCTCGCATATCCTCCTTCTTTTCCTCTCGCTTTCTAAAACTTAATATGGATAAAACAGAATTTATCATCTTTCCCCCATCTTGCTCACTCCCCCCAACAGACATATCTATCACAATCAATGACTGCACACTCTCCCCGGTCAACCAAGTCCGCTGCCTTGGAGTGACCTTGGATTCTGCCCTCTCCTTCCGACCACACATCCAAGCCCTTTCCACCACCTGCCGTTTCCAACTCAAAAACATCTCCCGCATCCGCCCTTTCCTCAACTTTGAATCGGCAAAAATGCTTATACATTCCCTCATCATCTCCCGCCTAGACTACTGCAACATTCTCCTCTGTGGCCTTCCATCTAGCTCTCTCGCACCCCTACAATCTATCCTCAACTCTGCTGCCCGACTAATCCATCTCTCCCCCGTTACTCCTCTGCATCTCCCCTCTGCCAGTCCCTGCACTGGCTCCCCATTGCCTAGCGAATTCAGTTTAAAATACTAACCCACACATACAAGGCCGTCCACAATCGGTCCCCTCCCTACATCTCTGAGCTACTTCCCGATACATCCCCACACGCAATCTTCGATCCTCACAGGACCTCCTTCTCTCCTCTCCTCTTATCACCTCTTCCCACACTCGCCTCCAGGATTTCTCCCGTGCATCCCCTATACTCTGGAACTCGCTACCCCAACATATCAGACTCTCACCTACAGTGGAATCCTTCAAAAGCAACCTGAAAACCCACCTCTTCAGACAAGCCTACGACTAGTGACACTGCTGCTTCTATACCGCCATGACCAGCTTCACCCACGCCTACTGTCTCCATCCCCCATACCACGTAGATTGTAAGCCCTCACGGGCAGGGCCCTCTGTCCTTCTGTACCAGTCTGTAACTTGTCTCGTTCATGCTTAAGGCTATTGCATTATTATGTATGTGCACCGCTTATGATATGTACAGCGCTATGGAATGAATGGCGCTCTAAAAATAAATAATAATAATAATAATAATAATATTGAGTCATGAGGAAAGGTAAGTAGAACAGATATGTACTTACCAATCACATGATAAGTGGATGGAGGCAACAAAGCATGATAGAATTTAAAGGCTGTAGACACATTCAAAGGTATATTTGTAATACTGTATTTTACTTATTTTGTGCTAAAAATTATTTTTTCAATTGGTATTGAATTGGCTCTGTTCTTCCTGCTGCTACTTTACTCCAGACACTTTAATTGACATGACCAAGCATTGTCTCATAAGTCTCATGTCTGCTCAGTACCCAACATAGGCATAGTATAGAGGAAAACTTCCGTTGATCCTCTTACCTGTACTATAGCTGTGTCAGCTACTGAACTGCATGGAGCAGAGCAAGACTTTCTGAGAAGTCAAGGCCATGCATGATGATGACCATCATAATGCCTGGCCCTGTAAGTTACAGTGAGTGGGGTGTGGCAGCAGTAGGGAGAATAGAGATGCTATTAGGAGAAACAGCAATGTCCCTGTTGCTTCCAGAGGCTCATTTGCATAAGTTAAAACTACTTCATTTTATACTGAAATAAAACCACATAATGGGATGGGACCAAGACAGATCAATTCTGCTGACCAGCGCCCAGATCTAAGGTCAGCCTGTTCTTATGCTATGAAACTGGTGACAGAAGCCATTTAAATAATACATCCCATGGAACACATTAGATATTTTCTTGAAGTAATCCAATAGAGGGGGGGGGGGACTGCATTTGTATCTTGTCTTGGCATGCAGAGGTGCAGCATGGCCCCATAGACTTCTATGAGTGGTCGCACAGCTCAGTACAATACTGCCATGTGCACAAGCTATAATCCTGTAGAATCGGCCTGGTTTATGTCCTACACTATCTTAATATATGCCTACCTAATGATTCCAAGTTTAATTGCATATAACCCCCATTTTGCATTTGGTTTGGTGACACAAAGTGTAACTATACCATATATCTGTCCTCAGGAAATCGCATCATCCTGTCACTGCAGTATATAAGCATTTCAACTTGATTCAGAGAGTACATTACTGAGCCTAGCAGAGCTAGCTGACAGGCAAAATAACCAAGGCTGCTGAAAATGACATTTATAATTTGCAGACGTCTGATCCAAGCACATTTATCACGGCCCCTTAAAAATGGAAGGAAAAGTATTGTGCGATTTCACACCATTAAATGTACTTAAGTTTATAGTAATTGTTGACGAATTCCTTTCGGTAATGATTTTGATATGTTTCTGTGCTCCATGTCAGGAGACAGCACAGTGTATAAGGCGTAATCTCTCTTGAATCTCTCTGGCAGGTACTGTTGATGCACAGTGTGACAAATATTTCCATACACAGCACAAACTACCCCATTATAAAGTAAAAAATTAGATGATTTATGGAACTGAGCAGCAAAGCTGATTTACAAAAATCTCTATGCCTCTTACTCCAATACTAGCTAGACAGCAAAAATGAGCCTGACACAATCTGCATTACCTGGTTACTATATATATATTACTATGTATGACTATATATTACTATATTATATTACTATATATTATATTACTATATATAAATATATATATATATATATATATATATATATATATATATATATACATACACACACTACATCAGACATAATACTGAAAGGTGTTAAAGAGAATGTGTCATCAGAAAATGACCTATTGTTTAAATCATGTTTTCAAGCTAAACATATGTATTTTCGAATTTTTGGTGATTTTTTTACATTTTATTTTTAATGTCACCATATTAAAAATAAATAAAACCATGCAGTTTTTGCGCTAACTACTAGGTTTAATAATATATCAAGACTTCTTGTTCTGCACAGATAACTCTTCAGTAGCCATCTCATTATCATCACAGGCAGGATTATCATGGCAGATAACACCTTTGTATATATACCACAGGATCCACCACTCAGAATAGTTGGTACTACAGCTTATTTACTCCTCTGGACCTCTGCACAGGCCGCAGAGAATGCCTAGAAAAATCTTCCATAAAAGGTAACAATGTCCCCTCCAGACGATTGTGCCTATTGCCCATTTGACTGCTCTCAAATAATTTTTTTTTTTTTATGTAGAAGAAACCATGGAAAAAAAAGATCACAAAAACTTCTGAAAAAAATTTCAACATAAAGAGTTGATCTAAACAATAGATCATTTTCTGATTAAACATTCCCTTTCAAATGAAGATATGACATAAAAGATAACCATAATTTAATGCTCCATAGCCGTTGTTCTGCTCCATAGCCGTTGTTCTGGTGTTTTCCTTCAGTTCTGTAACCATCACATTGTGTACATCATCCACATGACTGATGCAGCCAGTCACTGGTCTCACCAGTCACCTGACATAATTTTAAATTCTCATCACTGAGGCAAGTGATTGGCTGCAACAGTCATGTGGATGATGTACTGTACATGATGCCATCACTGTAGGGACCACCAGACCAGCAACAGTGGTATGCCAGATGGTTTACTTGGCTATTGTCGTCAGCCCCATAGAAATGAATGGAAGGCGGCCGTGCATGCGCAGTGCACCCTCTATGACTTTTAAGGCTCCGTTTACGAGATAGATGCAGGTTCCAGAGGTGGGACCAACACCTATCAGACAATTGGGGCATATCCTAGTGATATGCCCACATTGAGATGGGAAGATTAAAGAAGTCCCAGAAACAGGACAACCTGCAATCAAGTCTTGCTCAAAATAAGCAGATACTAATAAAATTTTCATAACTCCTAAGAAATATTCTATCATATTTCTGTAAAAAAATAAATAAATAAATAAAATAAAATATCTTTATCTTTCATTGAAAGGGGAACTGGCTTGTTAAATAGACCCAGTGCTAGTACTAACATTTTGCATCAATGCAAAGTTATGTAAATTAGCTTATTCCAACCAAGCCAGGAACTTCTCCAAAAGGAAGAATGGCCATCTGTAGACAGATTCAGGGTTCCTGCCCCTTATTCTTGACTTACGTAAAGCTTTGGTGGAGGAGGTTTTCACTGAAGAGACCAAGTAGGTGTATGAAAAATTATTTCCAACCAATGCTTCACTTGAACCATTACCTGAAAAATCTCCATATACTTCATGGATCATCTAAAACAGACATCTAGAGAAAGGTTGCCCTTATTTTATCCTGGTGTGGCTGAATTTGTAAATCTAACATAGGATTGACCGCCAGTTTTTTAAAAATTATCAACAAAAAGCAGAATGAGGAAATTTAAAAAGAAAATTCAAATTGCTTCTTAGTATTACAAAGTTGTATATACTGTATACCTAAATATTTGTTCTTCCCGCCTCACAGCAGATATAAAAAACAGTGATGTCAAGCAAACAGTAGGAATTAGCATACAATGTTTTCCTTTTGGAAATTAATTTATTTATTTAAAAAAAAAATGTCTCACTGTCTGAATATAAAAGTATAATTGCAAAAGCTATTTGACCGATTGGCAGTAAATGAGTATTTCAATGTACACCTCTATAGGCAGCAGAAAATAAAACAAATTGTAAATGACGCAATCTGAGTGCCTCTTGCAATTGTGATAAATGGTAGCCCAATAGGCAATATGAATGAAGTCGTTATTCTGTGGAGGAAAAAAATTGAAAGATAAGCCTGCCAGCTAAATTCAACTGCATGATTGCAGTGCATGATTCTGATCATTACTTTGAGAATAGTAAAAAGGTTGTTGTGCCATAAAGGGAAACCCTTTGGTTGGTGTAATTAGAGTATATGAAGGGGCACTGCATTTATAGTTATGTGAACAGTAGTAGTAGTAGGCCTTCTTTATGTACAATATGACTGACATTAGTAATGCCTGACACTGTTGAATGGGCAACTATTATAGTGGCACTATATGGTTGGTATCCCCCTTCCTCAACAGCAGCAGTACTGGTTTAAGTTGATTGGAAATCTTTACTCAATCGTTTCCAGAGCTTAGAGGGAACACTATCTTGAAGGTATTATGATGGTATTATTACAGGGGCATTTTAAGTGACATTACTATAGAGGTAACTAATACATAAGTAGTACTGCAGGGGCATTGTGGTTAGCACTAAATGGGTACTGTGGTTGGCACTGGGTACTGTGGTAAAGCAAATAAATATATTATCTCAAACAAATATACAGGATGAGTCAAAAGTCTCAGGACTTTATTTCTGAAACAAAAGGGAAAATGAAATATCGGAATACCCCAGCAAGTAATGGGTGAGGATGCCTATCTTTTAGGCTATGTCCGGAACATGGCTGCCATCTTGAAAGCAACAATAGTGGATCAGGTAGAAATTTTTCCAACGGGAAGGGGGTCAAGTAGACGAAGACAAGAACTTTCTCAGAAATCAATTGTCGCAATCAGATTTGCAATATCTCTTGTAGTTAAAACCTGTTTAATACAGAAAGTTGCAATAATAACCAGGAACATTCCCTGTGATGCACAGCTATTTGACTATCGACTTCTGAGAAAATTCTGGCATATTATTTGATATGCTACATGACCCCCTTGCCATTATAAAAAATGTCCCCTGATCCAATTCGGCAGCTTTCAAGATGGTGGTAATTTTCCAGACGTAGCCTAAAAGATAGTCCCCTCACTCATTGCTTGCTGGGGTATTCAGGTATTTCATGTTCCCTATTATCTCAAAAATAAAAGGGTGTCTTTCGACTGTTGAGTCACCCTGTATTTTACTTTGTGCATGTTAATTTTACCTCTGTAAGGGGATGATCACACAGCATGGTTGTGAGCCATTCAGGTCATGGCCACATTCAGTTGAGAACCACATATCAAATTCGACCACAGCCGCCTTTTACTTAACTAATGATGACCACACTGTATGGCAAGTCTTCATTGTTAATGGCTAAACAGTATTGAAGGCGTTGCACAGCCATTGACAGTGAAAATAGGCTATAGCAACAATTAGAGATGAGCGAATTTTTAAAAAAATTCGATTTGGCCAGTTCGCCAAATTTTTTGAAAAAATTCAGTTTGATCCGAATTTATTCACGGCGAATCGCGTAAAAAAAAGTTATTTCCAGGTTGCAGAGAGCCTTTATAGTGATAAAGAACACTGTTCCTTGTAGTAACATGCATAGGGAGTCTGCTGTGGTGGTGAAATAATAATGTGTGTATGATATGCACATTTAACTTATTTGGTCAGTCATGGGGCCAAAACTGACCAAATAACTCAAGTATGAACTCAGCCTTGCAAGTCGATGTTAGTGTCAAGAAGAAGCACACTCCTTTTTCACCCTCGTCAGCTGATTCCACATAGATGTCTACAGAACCAGTTCTATTAAATGCGTATACAAGTAGAGCCCCCCGACAGAGTAGAGAGGGTGTCAGCAGTAAGTTTGAGTTGACGTCACTGATTAATTTTCCCCATTACCCAGAAAAAACGGATCCTGTCTGGGGAGCATACGGCTTCAGTCAGCATTTGCTCAATAATCCATCAGTACTGCTAAAGGCAAAAAAAAATTGAGTGGATCTAAAACAGAGATGACACGTGTATGGAATATTTGCATGTCATCTGTGTTTTTTACCCACTCCTGTTTTTGGCTACCAAATCATAAGCCCATTCTGATGGGACAATACAGGCCTTAAAGCTGCTACACAGGCCGGATCCGTTGTGCGTCTCATTACTTCTGACAGATTAAAAGAAGTGTCAAATAAATGATGAAGTCATCCAGGCCAAAAGCCAAAATAGTGGTCCAGTCATGAAGTGGGAAGGGTGGGAACAACAGCATGAGAGGTCCACAGAGTGGCCCTATAACATAGTGGTGAGGTGAAAGCAGCATGAGGAGGAAGCCACAGAGTGGCACGATGACATTGTGGAGGTGGCGGTAACATCAGGAGGCCGCAGAGTGGCACAATGACTGAGTGTGGAGGTGGCGGCAGCAGCAGCATCAAGGGGAGGCCACAGAGTGGCACAATGACAGCGTTGAGGTGGCAGCAGCAGCATGAAGAGACCACAAAGTGGCAAGGTGACATGGTGTAGAGGTGACAGCAGCATCAGGAGACCACAGTGTGGCAAGGTGACATAGTGTGGAGGTAAGGGCAGCAGCAGAATCAGGAAGAGTCTGGAGGTAGCAGAAGTATGAGGAGACCACAGAGAGGCACAATGACAAAGTCTGGAGGTGACAGCAGCATGAGGAGACCACAGAGTGGCACAGTGACAGAGTGGGAAGGTGGCAGCAGCATCAGGAGATCACAGAGTAGCAATATAACATAGTGTGGAGGTGGCAGCAGCATCAAGAGACCAAAGAGTGGCAAGATGACATAGTGTGGAGGTGTAAGCAGCATCAGGAGACCACAGAGTGACCCGGTTACAGAGTGGGGAGGTGGGTGGCAATACCAGTACTAGCTGAAGATGGTGGGTGAAAGAAGGAGCACTTGGCATCAGATGTGTGGCATCAGGCGGGTGGTAGCATCAGAACAGTAGCTGAGGCAGGTAGCCAGAAGAAACTTTTGTCAAAGTGTTGGTGTGGCACCATGGATAATCTAGCCTGATGCATCAGGCATTGGTGGGTGGAAATCCTGGCTGATGCATGCCTGATTCATCTTGACAAAGGTCAGTCTCTCCTCATTTTGGGTGGACAGGCGAGTTCTTCTTGGGGTAACTGTGGCCCCCACCACACTAAACACTCTGATGCCACACTACTGGCCGGGTTGGACAGCTTTTCCAGGGCAAACTCTGCTAGTTACAGCCACAAATCCAGTTTGAGTGCCCAGTAGTTCAGCGGATCTTCAATGTGGGGTGGCAGGGCACTGTCCAAGTATGCCACCACCTGCATGTTCAGGTCCTGCTCCAGGTCTAGCTGCTGCTACTGGTCAGTAGTTTCTTCACTAGGCGGGTGAAGAAAGCTGCTCATTAGTGACTTGCTGCTGATGGAGCTGGAACTGCTCCAACCCCCCCACCCTGCCACAGCAGCCATGGCAGAGGAACGTGAGCGCAGAGGGCCCCCTGGTCAGACCTGCGATAGGATGGACGATGGTGTAGATAGGCAGCAGCCAACTTTCTACATATGATGTATCTATAGTTGTTCATTTTGTCCTTCCTCTCAGCGGGTGTAAAAAAGGCCCCCATTTTGGACCGGTAGCGAGAGTCCAACAAGGTGGAGAGCCAGAAGTCATCCCTCTGCCGAATGGTGACAATTCAGCTGTCAATACGCAAGCAAGTGAGCATGCATCGGGCCATTTGTGCAAGTGACTCAAAACGGACTCCCAGCCTCCATCTCCACTGCATACTGCCATGGTGTGTCTGGGTCCTCTGCCTCGTTTTCCTCATCGCCCTTTAGCTCCTATGCCTGCTCCTGCTCCTCCTCTCCTGTCACCCGTGTAGAAAAAATAAATAACAATTTTGCTACACATTGCTTGTGCTCCAATGTAATGAAACTATCTTAATGTTGCCTACGGATATGGATGAACTGTAAAGTGATAGACCACTGTATAACATTATGGACTCTGATGGACAGCTGGAAATAGGACTTTGAATATTGATACATTAATATAATAGATTCTGTGAACTTGTGTTTTATTTACTTTTTAGCCATTCTGTTAAGCACTTTATCTGTCAAGTACTTTATCTATCTACGGCGATATTTATCTACAGCATTTGTTAGTGTGTAGTGTTTTTACCTTTTTATTTTTAATAAATTATCAATTATTATTTTCATGGTCCCATTATCAAGAGAGGGTCTTACTGGTTTTTGACTGGCATTTCAACATTTAGATTGGGTGACTCTATTGGTCGGTGTACCTCGTATGGTAATCCAACACTCAAGATGCGACCTTTTCCATTATCCAGTTTCAACCCATGAGTCATGCAGGGCGCATGGCTCAGCCCTCCTTGATGCCGTGCTGTCACCATGTTCTTCCTGTTGTTGGTTACCATGGTTCTGATTTTGAGTTGTCGAGGAGAAAGCCAAGATTCGATTTCTTGTTAAAGGACGCGGTGCAGTTCCTCCCCTGTGTCACTCTGTTCGCCCAGGCAAACTAGGTGCAGAACAGCCCATGCGGTATGCTGGTTAGGCACTGTGAATTGTCCCTGCAGTGAAGTGCAGGACCAATAGCGTGAGAATGTGGAGGCGGAAGTGGCATCACCTGGCCAAGTTTCTGGTGTGGCTGGGCAGGAACCACATTCACCCAGTGGGCCATAAAGGACATATATTGTTTTTGACCATAGTTATGGCTCCCGACCAATTTTTCCCAAAAAGTTTTTATCACAAACAAATTTCACCACTGAATGGCTAATCCACACAATTTTTCTGTCCATACAGAAGACAGCCTACAATCACCCATCAATTTTCCCAAAAAAGGCTGTTTCACACAATAATTTCACCACTAAATGACTAATCTACGCAATTTGGTCCATAAAGAGGAAAGTCTACAATCACCTATCAATTTTCCCAAAAAAGCTGTATCACAAACAAATTTTACCACGGAATGACAATGTAAATTCACCCCAGAATGACTAATAACACATACTTATTTTTCCCACTAATACACCCCTAGCTGTGGAATGATTCCTCCCTATCCTTTTCCTACACCTTGTATAATATTTCCCTGAACTTGTGGCATTGTGGGTGATCCCGCAGTCCCAGAGTTCCTTGTTCCATTTCCTCACACGTGCAGCAGCCATTTTAGAAAAAAACGTGATTCGTTACCACGAAGCGTGAGGAAATTCGGATTCGGTGCAAATCAAATTTTTCCTGAAATTCTTATAGAATTCCACTTTGTCAACTTTGATTCGCTGATCTCTAGCAACAATATACCGATTACATGTTTTTGTTAGTGTACTATTTGTTTCATGTTAATTTTTGGCAACAAAATGAATAGAAAAGATGAATAATTTCAATTTATATTCTAAAACGCTTTACACAAATCACACTGAATAAATCTCTGCATGCATTGTTGGCCTTGTATATTATAAGTCTGTCCTGGCAGACTGTTAACAGACACCGTTTGAAATTTTGGTTGTTAGCCACCCGCTGTTCCCAATAAATCAGGCAGCGAAGCACTGATCCATGTCACAACATGTTTTAACCTCTCTCTCCTACTGAACAGAGTGGCAACAAACCAATATTTGCAATTCAGTTTAGCAAATGGAAGGTATCCTGCATCCTGTTAGCTGGATCAATGTTAAAGATTTAAACTAAAGCTTTAAGGCAACAAACAAATCTTGCATACTGTCACCCATAAGACAGGAAAAATGAAAATTAGAAGGAAAAAAAAAAGAAAAACTTGGAAAAAAACAAAACAATGTTGCTCCCTGTTGGAGTTGTGGATTTCATTATCATGTGTGATAATTACTGTAGCCAGCAGGGAGAAATCTCACAATTTGTGTCTTGCTTAATGATTAGAAATGATTAGTTCTGTTTGTCAGACAGTTATTATTTCATTTACAGGTATGACAAATGTTAATTTATCAAAAAAGCCCGGTTGAAATCCTCAAGAATGGTAACAGGAAATAGGACAAGTTAGAAACCTTCTTAAATTAAGACTCAAATAAGACTCTATTCACTTTGACTTTTTTTTACTATTCTTCCTGGGTTCAGAAGTTTTTGATGGCAAGAATACTGCAAAATGCAAAGCTATTCTTATCATCAAAAGCAATGGAAGCCCAACAACAACCTCAAGGATCTCACTGAAATCTGGCAGGATTCATAATAATAATTCATCAGGGTGTGTCCATGATACCTGTTATCTCTTAACAGAAATAGACTCCATGACCATAGTTTGAACATAGCCATAAACAACTACAGACAACTGAAGGTGACAAGTTTTGCATTGAACAACACCAGAGATGAGCCAATCAATTCTGTAGAATCAAAACTTGATCCAAAAAAAAAAAAAAAATAATAATATTATATAGAATCTGAATTTCTAGTGATTTTATTTAGGAAGTTTTTGCAGGAGAGAGAGAAGCACTACTTTTTATTCAGCTTGAAGCACCTCCAATACCGTTAGAATTGATTTTAGTCTGAATCAAATCACATAAATGATTTGGAAGAATCAGGCCTGAGACAAATTTTCTGAAATGTGGTCATCATTAGACAAAATCATGAGACATATTGTAATGGGCAGTGGGTGAGGACCCACTGTGCCAACTAGCAAGTTTGACTTTGGGCTAAACTTAAGGGTGCTTTCACTCTTTAAGACCTGTACAGGGATCTGAACTTTGCCACAGGGAACCAAACAGACTGCTACCTCCTGGTGTAGTCCTGGTGTGGTTCCCTGCTGACCAACAGGGATCATAGACACCAGTGTGATACACCAAAGAATCAAGCAAAAGATTTAGTCTGAATACAGTCCAAGGTCTGTGTAGGCTGGGTATGTGCATAACCCAGATAGCAATTCCATGTTCGGAAAAAGCAGAACCGATAGTCAGGCAAGGTACGTTAGTCAGACAAGAGATCACACTTTAACTGGTTACTAGACACTTGACGACCTCAAAGCTCAGGCCAGGAAGTGAATATGGAGCACAGCAAAATAGGAAGGCTAATTACCTCCTCAATCAGCAGCTGGGAGCACTAGGAAAGTATTAAGTCTCGCAATGCTGAAAAAATGTACACTGACAGCCTCAATACACACAAGGAGGGTAGAATGAAGTCTGCCAAGGACAACAAGGCTGCATGACGCATATCGATTTATTCCACTAGATGTGGTAATGAAATTTAGTGTAGCATGTGCCATTTTCCTCGTCCCCATTAGTGATGAGAGGCAGGGGCAACATTTGAACTTGCGATTTTTCGCAAATATTGGTAGAATATTCATCATATATTTGCAAATTTGAGAATTGGCAAATATTTTCTTGATCGCAAAAATCGGCACTGTAATATGCATGTATTGAGCACGCAATACAGGCGTGGGTCACTTTTACTACTTTTTTCATGCTGCTAGAAGTTTCTTGAGACTGGAAAAAAATGGCTAGCACAGCATAACATTACAATAGCTTTATATGCCGATACAGTGCTCCAATATATTCACGATTGCGCAAATCGGCACTAATGATGCGAATTTTTTGGCGCAATACGTGCAACTTCACATTTTAGCAGGTATGACTACATATTAGTGATTGGTGCACTAAGTATTGTTGTGACATCAGAGCACTATGTCTGTAGCATGTATGTATGGATAGCAGAACCTATCACAATACCTAACACCCTGCACTGGAACCTATCAGCTACACTATATCACTATCTAACCTACACTGACTATCAATCGCTAACTATCTGCAATATATATATACGCTAACTAACTAACTATCTAATGTAGTGACACAGGAAAGCAGAGAGCACAGCAATAACACTGATGTCTCTCTCAGAACTGCAAAAAACTGCACAAAATGACTGCTGGGGAGGTTATTATATACTAAAGGGGTAGGCAACTTTCCTATTGGTTGCTAGGGATGTTGCGAAGCTCAGACAAAGACATTGCAGCCTTTTCATTGGCCCACAAGCAAGAAGCAGGGAGAGATTATGGGTTCAAATGAAAAAAAAAATTAAAATCTAGAATATTTGAAAAAACAAATATGAATATCACTATATTCTAAATATTTGCAAATTCTCGAACTGGCGATATTCACGATTAAAATTCGCTATTCGAATATTTGCGCCCAACAATTATCAAGCTGTATATATCTTAGCTTGCCACTGTTTAGTAGACAAAAGGTGCACATTAGGTCAGATTTACTAATTGACTGGAAAATGTAAACCTGTCTAGCCAGGTTGTCTAGTCCTGCGCTAGACTTATCACAGTGGCTCAGGCTGGATGATAAGTTTGGTGCATGGCTAGACACGTTTGTCTAACCCTATACCAACGATTAGTTGTCTTTGCTTGAGACAGAATTTTATGCCAGAAAATTGCCACTAAATTTAATAGACCACACACCCCTGTACAAAGACACCTCTTTCCCAAATAAACCATGTTCCCTTGTTGGGTTAGGCACATATAATTATTTAAACCTAGGGGCAACAAATTACTTTGCAATACTTACCATAAAAGGCTGTCAGAATGACTTTTGCTGTCAAACTTGTCAGTTGTTGGGTTTGTCAGTAATTTCCATAAAAAAAAAATGGAACCATTTGCCACACAAAACCACAACACATTCATAGATGTTGCAGCTTAGCTATTGTATCTTGAGACATATTTGTCTTATAGCAGGCAATGCTGTCTTTGCCGTATGCTTGGTGGATTAATATGGGAAAAGCTTAAAATTCACTTTATTAACATTATTGACAGTTACTGAGATTTTGGCCTGAGGGAGGAATGAGATTGATGCCTGGCAGGCAAACTTACTATTCTGTCTGCCGCCATGTTTGTCCTACAGTTTGAGGATGTAGTTTAGAAGACCATGGGTAACCCTACCAAGAAACAACATTTTTGAAGCCATACATATATATTAATCAATAAAGTCTTTTTTTTAGTTGAATAGTCCATTGGCTTTGTTAACAGATGGGTTCTTCAAATACCAAAACAGGTTTAATGTCTATGTCTACTGAAAAAGAATGAATACTGTATATAGGTCTTGGTCTATTGGAAACTTGTTACATGAATCAAACATCTGTTTTATTAAGCACTAGAAGACAATTTGCATAATGGAGAACAAAGTGGATACTAAAAGGGCCATGATTCTCGCCATGGAATTTACCCCTTGTCATGTACAGAGGAAAATCCATAGCAAAATCTGTATGTTATATGTATAACACAGACAAATATTGTTATAGATTTGTTGCAGATTTGAGGGAGTGAAACATTCTGTTATACCCAAATTTAGTCTAAGGTTCCCATTTTGATTATAGAACTGCTTAGGCTAAATCCATTATGATTTCTTGGTAATAATCTCCCTCACTGCAGTTCACTACAATGCTGAAAGTGCTGTTTCATCAAAGACATCATATTTTGTCAAACATTTCCCCTGTAGTGTCCGCTGCAGGAGAAATATAGTATTACATGGTGGCAGTTAAATTGAATAGCTGTAAATGTCATATATGGACATCTCAAGTCCTCCAGAGAAGGAACTGATCTTTAGGCCTCACGCTATGACGTCTTTGTGTCCTATTTGTATTCATGACAACCCCAAAATTTGCTGCTTTATGGGGTTTTCTCAGGTTTTTTAAGTGATAGCCTATCCTCAGAATAGGCCATCACAAACTGATCGACAGAAGCTCGACACCCCAAACCTTTGCCAATCAGCTGGTCTTTGTAGCTCAATGGAATTCAGCACCAAAACTGCATAGCACAAGCAACATTAAAGTGACAGGAGCTCATTACTACAGCGCAAATCCCATTGAAATGGAATCAGCTCGTGATGGACAATCCTGAGGATAGGCCATCACTTAAAAACCCCTGGCCGATCACATTTCTAGGAAATGAAATTAATGGTTTTACCCAATTCACTATCTGCAGTTGCTTTAAAGTAGGACAAAGTATGTCTCACAGGTTATAAAAAGTTCTCTCCTATCCCTAAAGCAAAACTCTTGTGAAGAATGTTATACAAAAAAAAGTAAAAAGCCGAAATGAATAGTATTTACTACTGTACATTATACTTGAGATCCCTCGTGTTACGAAAAGGGCAAATATAACTTCAAAGCTATTCTCTCAAACAGCCTGACATTGTGCTTTGAAATATAAACCAACTTCCCAGCACTGAAACAAAATAGAGTTGAAAAGAGCAGGAAAGTTTCTAAGAGAATAGAAAATGTATTAATTCACGTAAAAGTAAAAAAAAGACATAATATTCTTATCAGTTGTATATTGTGACTTATTTTCAATAGACTTTTAATACTATCTGTTACATAACGCCAACTATGATTATTATAAACCTTTATGTTGATAAATGAACATACTGGAGGTACTGAGAACTTAGATTCTGTATGAACTGTCTGCTAAGTTTAAAACCTTTACCGTTTTGTGCAAACAGCTGATATATAGAGCTATGTGTCTCTGTGGTTACAGACTTTCAATTCCTTCTGTTTCACTAGGATGATAATGTATACATTAAGGGGCACATTTATTAAGACTATCATTTCAGATGCCGGTTTTAATAAAGCCTTAAACTGGCGTTCGATCTGCCAAAAATTATGAAGAAGCGCAGGCTTCTGCTTCTGAGCAGTCTTAAATTTAGACCCTTTTCTACTCCTAAAACAGTAAATGAGATGGCCCTGCTGGCACGTCCTCTTCCCCGCTACTCCCACAATTTTAGACCTGGAGTGAGCAGGTCAAAGTCAGAGATAGCCATTGCGCCACTATCTGCACCTGAAATAAGCCTAATTTAGGCGTATTTCAGCATAGTAAAGACCCCCTAAAAGTTTATATTGCTAAATGCACAATCTGTTGTGTTCTTCCTTACCTTTCTTTTCGACTCGACATATCTCAACATATGCTGAACAAAATTACCCTATTTGAAAAAGAAGAAAATCTATGATTTTTTGACAATCTGTTGGGAGTAGATTATGCTATATGTATCTATAGTATGTGTGGCCACCAAGTGAATGTAATGTAAACTGCAGCTTCTTGATGATTTTACTAGCATGTTGTAACATTTGTATTATGAAAAATTGGAGTCTTTATTGTAATACATGGATAGAAAAATGTGAAAAAAACTATAATGAAGTTACAGGAAACAAAGTGTATATAGTTTAAGACTTGTACCATTTTGTGTCTACAGCTTATAGGCAAATCCATGTTTCACCATGGTTATAGACCTGCAAGCAAGCCATGTGTGTAGTCTGATTCTGCAGCAATGTGATACTCTTTTCAGTAGTGTGATCTTTTCCCTCTTCTACTGTGTTTTACATTTGCAAGAAGAGAGATCACGATATACACAGTGATTGTGTGCAGTTTGTAACCATGAAGACATATAGCTCTGACTAGGAGCTGGATACAGACTGTAGGAGATTTATTATTAAGACTATGAAGATGCTTCTTATTTTATTAACGTTCACTGAAGCAGTAGAAAAGGATGTTGTAAATGTGGACAAATCGTTTCCAAATACCTGTATATTAATATCTAACAAGAAAGGGTTATTCCCATATTGCCTAAGGGACTGACCATGTGGAGTGGTCATGATACACTCACAATACTGTTAGGAATCCCTGCATCTCGTTTCCTAATAGAAGTCAATGAGAAAATAGGTTTCTGACAGGGACCTGGCAATGTTGTGATTAAGGATGAGGAGACGCGTGGATGTTCGGGTTCGCCAAGTTCGGCCGAACTTCGGATCAAAGTTCAGGTTCGAGACCCGAACTCGACCCGAACTCGAACCCAAACCCGAACCCCATTGAAGTCAATGGGCACCTGAACTTTGGCGAACTACAATGGCTGTGAAAATAGTCGTAGAATGGGCTAAAAGGTTGCAAAAGGAAGCAAAATGGGGGTAAGAGCAAGACAATTGCCCTGCAAAAAAAAATGTGGATAGGGAAATGACTTAAAATAACATAGAATAGAAAATAATAAAAAATAATAATCTTGAACTAGGAGGCAGAGGTTAAAGTGGAGTAGGAGGTTAAGGAGGCGGTGGGCATGGTGGTGTAGGTGAAAGCGGTGGTGGAGGAGGTAGCCAAAACTTGTTTTTAGTTTATTGATTTAAAAAAAGTCCTTTATTTATTTTTTTAATTTTTTTTTATAAATTTAGGAAGACCCCAAAACATTTGGAAATAGAAAAGAAAATGTGCTCGAGTATAACAATGGCTGGGTGCGGCCAGATTACTTGTCTATTCAGCATAAGGTATGGACAAGTCCTGTGGGATCCATGCCTGGTTCATTTTAATGAACGTGAGCTTGTCCACATTGGATGTGGACAGGCGGCTGCGCTTGTCTGTGATTACCTCCCCTGCTGTGCTAAACACACATTCGGAAAATACACTTGCTGTAGGCCAGGCCAACACCTCCAAGGCGTAAAGGGCAAGCTCAAGCCATGTGCCCAATTTGGAGACCCAAAAGTTGAATGGGGCAAACCCATCAGTCAGTATGTGTAGGTATGTGCACAAGTACTGTTCCAACATGTTGCTGAAATGCTGCCTCCTGCTAAGATGTTCCGTATCAGCTGGTGGTGCTGGTAGTTGTGGCATGCTGACAAAGCTTTTCCACATTTTGGCCATGCTAAACCTCCCTTTTGAGGTGCTGGTGGTGCCCCAGCTGCCTTCTCCTTGTGCTTCCACTGAGCCCCCGCTGTCAGGTGTGCATGCCATCAGCAGCGTGTCTACCTATCTAGCTGCGATCCAGCAGGGTGGCCGCCCAGTAATCACGCACAGCAGCATGTAGTCACTCATGTGTACCAGGCTGCCCAGAGGCAACAACAAGCTGTCCTCTGGAAGAGGTGTATTGTCTGTGTCCTCTGTATCCCCACAGCCACGCACCATTTATGCCCCATAAGCTGCTTTGGGTGAAACCCTGCTGTGAACATGGTTCCTTCTTCTTATAATCCTCCTCATCCTGCAGAACTGTGCCCTGGATGGACAGTTGTGTACTTGGCCTCTGTTGGTGCAGGTACCCACCCTCTGAGCCACTTGTAAATGACTGGCTTGATAACCGTCAAAATGATCCCACTTCCTCCTCCTATTTCTCCTGTACCACATCCTCTTCCATCATTGCCCTAAGTGTTTTTTCAAGGAAACATAGAAGTGGGATGGTAACACTGAGGACTGTGTCATCGGCACTGGCCATGTTGGTAGAGTACTCGAAACAGCGTAACACGACACACACGTCCCACAGTGGTGCTGTTTTTCAGAGCAACTAACCCATGCGTGCCACAGCTGAAACTCCACTATCGCCTGCTGCTGCTCGAACTGTTTCTCCAGCATGTGCAAGGTGGAGTTCCACCTTGTGGGTAAGTCGCATATGAGACGGTGAGCGGAAAGGCTGAAGTTATGCTGCAGCACAGACAGGTGAGCAGCAGCAGGGTGAGAACCCTGAAAGCACGCACATAAGGTCCGCACTTTCTGCAGCAGCTCTGCCATATCAGGGTCATTTTTCAGGAACCTCTGCACCAACAAATTCAGCACATGCCCCAGGCAAGGGAAGTGCATCATACCGGCAAGCCCCAGAGCTGCTACGAGATTTTGCCCATTATTGCAAACCACCAGGCCAGGCTTGAGGTTAAGCAGCAGCAACCACTCATTGGTTTGTTGTTCCCTGCCCGTCCACATCTCCTACGCTGTGTGGATTTTTTCCCCAAAACAGATACATTTCAAAACAACCTGCTGTCATTCCCCCCTGGCTGTGCTGAAGTTAGTGGTGAAGGTGTTACGCTGACCGGATGAGGAGGAGGCAACAAGAAATGTCCTGCAATCTTCTGTGACGGTAGGTCATGCGCCAAACTGCCACTCGCATGACCTTGATACCATGTCGGGTCTAGGACCTCATCATCCTCCACATCATCTTCCAGCCACTCTCCACTCCTTGCCGTTCTGTACACAGCAGAAAGCCGTAGCAGTTGGCACAGAGTCATCAAAAAGCCTAAGAGACTGTTTCATGACTTGGGGCTTAGACTGCTTGGCTGATTTGCAAAGGGGTGAGGTGAAAGACAGATTCCCATGCGCTGCAGGTGCCAGTTCTGCGTTTCAGCAGGGGACTGTGTAGAAGACATTGTGAAGGAAATGGAGGCCCTTTCAGCCATCCAATCAACTACCGCCTCTACTTGTTCTAGCCTCACCATTTGTACACATGTATTCATGCCTACAATATGAGGCGAACATCCTGTCGCCTACATGCACTTGAGGAAGGTGTTTCATTTGGGAATGTAACTGCCTGGCTAGGCATGGCTGTGATGGCTTCTAAGTGCCCACAGCCTTTCAAAAGCTTTTTTAAATGCCCGGACACCAAACTCGAACCCAAACTTTTTCAGCAAAGTTCGGGTTCGGGTCCAGGTACCCAAACTTGCAAAGTTCGGTACGGACCCAAACTTTACACTAGTTGTGATAACTACACCTGATTTGCTTGCAGTTGAATATACATAAAACATATCCTGCTGCTTGCGGCGGCTGACTGGACGGGGTATACAGTTGAGTAGCGCTAGTGTTATATCTTTAACATATTTTATCATGTGTCGCTATCTGAAGGTAATCAGAATTACCAAATCAACTTGAAATCAAATGAATTGACGATTCGCAGCAAAACTGAATTTTCTCGCGAATATTGGTAACAAATCAATTTTACCTGAAATGGTGGGGAAAAACACATACTCACCTCACCCATTTGTGCACGAAGAGGCTGCCCCAGCAATCTTGATTGTAGATACCACGCAACATCTTGCCCTCGGTAATGTATGATGTCACCACGCCGGCCAGCATGATAATGTCATGTGCCCGTTACATACAAAGAAATACTCTTCGTGACGAACTAATTCATCACGAAGCAAATTTCTTTGTTAAATTCAGCAGGGCAGCAGAATCATATTTTTCATAACTCGTTCAACACTACTCAGAATCTAAAGAACCGTGAACATGCACAACAGTTCAAACAACAGTAATCGCAGGATGAAACGCACACAAACACATGATTATGTATATGATAACAAAATGCGGTCGACTGTATTCATTCAGTAACCGCATCATGACTGCGTGATGTGGTCCTCCTTCTCAACACGGAACTCTTTACATGGATGAGGCTTTAACTCAGTATGGCCTGCAGAGGCTGTTAATGAGAAAATAGGGGTTATCAGACCCCTGTCCTCTAAATAGGTGAGGGTCCAGCAGTTTTCCTGAGATATACTGAGCAGCAGTTAGACTGCCTGTTCATGGTATTCAGCTACCCACAGAAATTATAAGATATGAAAGACTTGCTTGGCTTTTTCTGTAACTCCAACAAAAATTATATGGATCACCATGTACATGCATTTTTAAACCTACATTTACTTCCGGCTTGAGTGTGTTGCTTTGTAGACATACTGTACCATAAGGTGGAATGAAGTGTCCAAGGGCCCTTTTTTTCAAAATTGGTATAAGTCTTAATATACTGCCGGCCAAACCTGCGGACAGTCTAATGTATGGGGATCTCCAAACTGAATATTTTTGTCCGATCCTTTTGTTCTCCTGGGAGATAAGCCACCGTCGGAAGGGTTTGGCAGTGGATTTCTCCCCTCTTACCATTGAATAAAAATAAACATTTGACCGAGAGGGTTGGGATTGTTTGGCTGACAGATGGGTATGGCTGTCCTTAGAGGCAATCGTACATTTATGGCATATCTCGGAAATATAACACTAACGGTGCTAATCAATAACATCTCCAATGAAGATGTCAATAACAATAATTATGTATATAATAAAAATAGCTTTTATGACCTACAAACTTTTTATGAATCAAAACACATATAATAATTCTGACTGTATAATAAATTCCCCAAAAGTTTGCATCTTATCCAAAGTATTTACATTTCTATTTGCTGAATTTTACAGATCTAAGGATTTTTCATATACACTCAAAGGTATCTTTATAATAACGACTGCTGTCAAATTCCTGTACAGCAAGGAAAACATATTTCCACTTCTATTTAAAGTTCAAAAATATCCCAGTTAGTAATGAGCTGGCTGATTCATGAAGTGAAAAGCTTAAGGATGTATGCTTACAGCTATAAATTCATGGTTAACAAGCTGATTTAGCCTCAACCACAAACAACCACCAATCTTTGATATTAAGGCCTCTTGAAACTCGGATGAAGTTGTCCATTTTTCTACTAAGTTCTAAGATGTTTTAGAATGAACATCTTGTTTTGGATTTATGCGTTGACCATTCTAAAAACATATTGGGGGTCATTTATGAAACAGAAACACGCCTATATTAGGCGTATTTCTAGCACAGATTGCGGCACAAAGGATCTTTGCGCCTCAGTCTGCAACTTTTCCCCACTCACGCCAGGTCTAGAAAAGTGGGCATGGTATGGGAGGGGAAGGGGGCGAGCTGGTAGGCCTCTCCCATTTACCATTTTCTACACCTGTTTTAGGTGTAGAAAATAGTCTAAATGTAAGACAGCTGGGAAGTTGGCTTACTTTTAGAAGCGGTGTTAGATCCATCAAAGTTATGTAGAGGTGATACCTCTACATGAATGTGGCGGATCCACCGCCAATGCAGGACTTTATTAATCCTGCACTCTGCGATATTTCATGCTGGATCTTCAAGCAAGATGGCCATGGCGGCCTCTTCGCGATTAAATGGATGTGGTAAGAACAATTTTTTTTTTTTAATTAGCAACCACTAAAATGCTTTAATATGGATCTCAGATGCCGCGAACAACGATGAACGTGGCATCTGAGGGGTTCAATAACGGGGATCAGCACAATCGTTTTCCCTGTCATTGCACCCACTATTTACAAAGATATTCAAGAAGCAGCCAAATTGAATTTTGAGAAGTATATCTCTACTGATAACATAGTCTGCCATCTTGTGAATAACAATTTACCCAAGTATTAAGCAACTTTATAAACAAATCATCACAAACAATGAAACTCGACTTTTTCAGGGTCCAAACTAAGGGGGCATAACATAGGTCCTTTGAAGCAACATGGCATATATAGACCACTGATGGTCCCTTTACTTCTTATTCCCTGTGGACATGAAAACGTGACCACTTAGGCTAGGCATCCTCAAACTGCGGCCCTCCAGCTGTTGTAAAACTACAACTCCCACAATGCCCTGCTCTAGACTGATACCTGTAGGCTGTTTGGGCATGCTGGGAGTTGTAGTGTTGCAACAGCTGGAGGGACACAGTTTGAGGATGCCTGACTTAGGCAATCATTAGATTTAATGGGTTAAATATCTGGCAAGTTCTCAGCTGTGTTATAGAACTGACACAGGACAGGAAGTCAGTTACTTCTCTGTTCATTCCCATGAGACTGACATTGAGGCTCCAATAGGAATACATAGTGACACTGGCTTCCTGTTAACACATAAGATGCTATGTTATTTGGAGAGTCAGAGAGTTGGTCACATGGCACAGCTGAAGATCAGAAGGGAGGTTATAACTCACAAATACAGTCACTGTTAGGAAGATTATCTTTATTATAGTTTATATCATGAATAAGCATGAGCAAACTCATGGAAGCTCAGGTTCTGGAATTCAAAAGGAACCAGAACTTCACTTTATTATTTTCCGTTATAACATGGTTATATCAGAAAATAATAGCATTCTTAAGACAGAATGCAAAAGAACATGGTCATTTTGGGGTTAAAAAACAAACCAACTCACCTCATCCACTTGATCACGCTGCAGCAGCTTCTTCTATCTTCACTGAACAGGACCTGCCAAAGGACCTGCGATATGTGTGATGACGTCATCATGTGGAGAGCGCAGTGACGTCATCGTGCACATCGCAGTACCTTTGGTAGATCCTGTTTAGTGAAGATAGAAGAAGCTGCTGCAACGCGATCAAGTGGATGAGGTGAGTTGTTTAGTTTTTTAACCCCTAAATTACCATATTGTTTTGCATTCTGTCTTAAGAATGTTATTATTTTCCGATATAACCATGTTATAACGTAAAATATAAAATCCCCTGAACACTGAACCTGGACTTCAGTGAAAAAGTTTGCAGTTCAGGTTCACTCCTCACTGATCATGTACTTTTCTAACAGGTCAGAGAATAAAACTGTTTGTGGGAGTGTTTCTTTAACAGATTTTGTAGGATTTAACATTGTATTATACGGTACTTCCTAGTGGTCCATGTCCAAGTTTATGTCCATGAGTTACAATACTGCACACAGCCACATACAGAAGATCTGTGCCTTGTAGGAAACTGCATTCTAGAGACCCCTTGTATCCTGCTAGTTGTTTGGATATACTGTATGAAGTCAGACTCAATCACACATTAATTTTATCACAATAATAGAGGATCAAAGTATAGGAGCCTGGGAAAAAAATACACACACCCACATTTAACCGTTACTGTTACCACATTCACTGCCATTCTCCCTGTATTAGGCTAAGCAGCTGTGGTCCTAACTGTTGCCCTTCACTATCACATCAAAGGCTGCCCTTTTAAGGCTGCATTATTTCCCAATTCCCCCATCCACTTTCACATTGAGCCCAGATTGCTCAGGTTATGCCTAGCATGACCTATTAATAACTTCATAAGAACCACTACTGCGAGACTGAACATTTCTATGTAGCCCATTCCCTACATACAAAAACATCAAACATAAAAAAGTAAATTAGCAAGCCACAATATAAAATATCTCTTTGTTTTTAACTCACAATATAGATTTTTTTAAAAGAGCAAATTGAAAATTGGATTTTTCATTGATTGATTAAAAAGTTGGAAGGCTTTCAGTAACATGGAATTTGACTTCATCCACAAATTTGAGTATTGTGAGTCAGACAATAGGGAAGAGACTAAATAAATCATACTTATGAGTTTCAGTAATTGAGTGCACAGAGGAGTCATATAGTAACAAAGAATTTATAGAGAATAGACAGCTGACGAGTGTATAAATATACATACATTAAAAATATCTCATACTAATATATAGTATATATAGAGTCTGTGGATTTAACCTCTTCTGTATGGAAGCTATAACCTTCGGTGAAGCTCAGAATGCTGTGGTTACATATAGAATATGCCGTATTTTATAAAAAGCAGTGTTATGGAACTAAATAGGCTTTGTATATCATTCGGACAGCAGAGAAGAGAATGGGACTTCAACGTTGGCAACCTCAGGACACTAAGGATGAACATCACGCTATTTTAACGGTAAATTAGCAATGCTTTTCAGGTCTGTACCAGTCCTTTCATTAGGTATCATATTGATTGCCAGACCAAGGGACTGGTATGGTCCCAAAATGCATTGCAAATTTACCATTAAAATACCTTGATCAGTATCACCTATGCCTGAAAATTGAGCCACACTGAAGTCCTGTTCTTTTCTCAACTTTTTGTCTGAATCACCATGCCTAAATGGACTCTACCGTGTTACTGCATATCAGGTTGTTGCACCTTCAGGGAAACACATACAGGTAAACGACCCTTTGGCTTAATTCCTGTGGTTTATGTCAGTGTCCTGTCTATGAACGCTCTCCTTTGTTGTCACACTTTTTATATCATTGTGGGATGCTAATATTTCAAAGAGGCACCTGGGGTATGGAAAAAATTATGCCTTGACAGGGTCAGAATGCCTGCCCATATGATATGCACAAGTGTTGATTGTCCAAAAATATATAAATGACTCATTGTGAAAAACCCTAAAAAAAATTACCCCTATTAATTGGATGCAGCAGCAGTGCAGTATGGATGTGGAAAGGATATGGTACAGATATAGTGGCATATGGCCTCAATAGTGGCAATAGCAGGAGCAGTGTATTATGGAACATGCAAGGCTGTCTATGAGTAGTAGTGGCAATAGTAGTAGTAGTGTTAATGGGGGGGGGGGGAGTAAGGGATTAACAACAAGGAGCAGCAGCTAAGGCTGTGGCGGCTGCAGCAGCAACCATATGGTACATGTTAGAAGAAAGGCAGCAGCATGATGGCAGCAGCAGCCTTATAGAAGATAATGCAGGTCGTAGCTGTGGCATAAAGGCTGTCGTGTAGCAACAGCAGCTGTACAGACCATGATGCTTGGAAAGTGGCATAATGCAGCATGCAGCAGCAGCAGCTATACAGAATGTGATGGTAGTTAGGCAGACAGAAAGACAGCAGCAGTGGAAAGATAAGGCATCGGCAGCAAGGTGATATGTATTCATCAGAATCAGCCTGAGCTGTGAGAAAATGTTGGTATTAATGCAATAATCACATACATTTATGCTGCTTAATGAAATTTAACCTCCTTAATAGCATGATGCACATGGCAGCAGCAGCCACACAGAACATGATGGTAGACAGGTCCCAGCATTGTCATGGTGCAGGCAGAAGCAGCTGTACAGAATGTGATGGCACTTAGACAGACAGCAACATTGGCAAGATAGGGCACCACCAGCAAGGTGAGGTCTATTCATCAGAATCAGCAGGAGTATGTAAAACCTGCTGAATGCAGGCTTGGTTCATTTTGACAAAAGTGATGTTTTGGACATTGGCAGAGGACAAATTGGTCCGTTTGGGTGCTACCACACTCCTCACAGCACTGAAAACCCTCTCCAATTTGACAATAGAGGTTGGGCAAGAAAGAAGATAGAGAGTATGCTGTGTCAATTCAGGCAACTGTTCCAGACTGCCTGCCCAGAAAACCATGGGGTCAGGGAATAAGATATGTAACAGAGACTACCCATAGTTTAGGCATGGAGGCAGGAGCTGTTGGCTTGCTGACTGGCCTCAGCCAGGTGCTGCAGGTGGAAATACTGCTCAATCATGTAGAGGAAACTGAAATGGCTGATACTGCTGCAGGTAATGCTGCTGTTGATTCTACTGGTCATGTCGGAAGGAGGAGGGGGTTGTGTGACCCTGCAGGGGAAGAGAGGGGCCTCCTTTTCAGACACTCTGGTAACAGGATTCTTCTGCCCATAAGTTGTGGCAAGCTGCGTACGCAGTGTTTTCTGGTAGTAACATAATTTTTCCTCCCTTTTTGACATGGCTAGCCAGTAAACATCATATTGCTCAACAAATTCAAATTCTAACCATGTGGGAACTGAATATACATAAATGGACGACTTAGGCTTGACGCTAAATTTCACCTTAATACACACTGGTAGATTGCTTTCACTGTCACACCAGGGGTATTGCTGCACTAATCACATATATATGCTGCTTGATTAAATTGAACACTCTCCTCAAAAAATTGAAGTTGTAACTGTGTTGAAATGGAATATACGTAAACGTATGATTGAGGCTTGATGCTAATTTTAACCTTAATACACTCTGGTAGATTACTGTCAAGCCAGAAGTATTGCTGCAGTAATCCCGTACATATGCAGTTTAATTTAATTCAGTTTTCACACGGTCGCAAAATAAAGTTTTTTGCTCCTTTTGTTTCATAGAAAAAGTGGTACTTAGATGCACAGAAAATCTTGGTCTTTTGGTTCTATTTTCAGTGTTTGCACTTTAACATGCAGTGAGAATATATACCATACAATGGTAGCAGTACAGTGTAAGAAAAAAATATATATACTTCACTAACCTATTTGTTGAAACCATAAATTAAATCACAGTCTACTATAAACCTACATGTGCCCTGAAACAATTTAAAGCTGTGAGGTCTACCAGCTTTGAAGAGCACTATATCAAAACCCTTTCGCATTATCAATTTTATTGAGTTGTATTTTTACTGAGAAAAAGTGCTCATCTGCCAGTTTCCTGGATTTGATTAGAATATGTTACTATATTTTTATACTAAATATAGTGTTGATCGAGCACCACGGATCGGGATACTCAGGTGCTCTACCGAGCACCCAAAAATAATGAAAGTCGATTGGAGAACACAAGCATTTAACCAGGCACCCCCTGCTCTGAAGAGTGGAGGGTTCCTGGTTCATAGGAAAGGTTCATAAATTGATGTAAACACCACCAAAAAGGTTTGGGAACAGCATGGGGAGGATGTCTGGATGCATCTTGGACTCTCATGGCGCTGGTGGGAACGATATAGTCTGAGTAGTACGCCACTTTTACAGACTGACAATAATATGCACAAAACCAAAGATAAAATCAATTTTAGAGGAAAAATTGTTAGCAAGCACTCTTTCCTGTATATTTACTTGTATATAAAGTGCAAGTTCTGCCAAAAAATGTGTTGGTTTTTGGAATTGGGGCCATGATCAAGAGGGAAGGCTGGTGGCTTTCTTATTGCGCCAGGAGAGGTGAAATTCTTGGACCGGCGCAAGACGAACCACAGCGAAAGCATTTGCCAAGAATGTTTTCATTAATCAACAATGAAAGTCGGAGGTTTGAACAGGCGATCCGGCAGCATTATTCCCATGACCTACCAAGTCTTTGGGTTCCATGGGGAGTATGGTTGCAAAGCTGAAACTTAAAGTAACTGACAAAAGGGCACCATCAGGAGTGGAGCCTGCGGCTTAATTTGAATCAACAAATTGTTGACCAGACTCTTGGATAGTGAGTCTGGACTTGTAGGTGAGGGCCTGCTGGATAGCTGACCCTCTAAAACATTAGAGGTGAGGGTCTGCTGCTGAGCTTACCATTTAAAAAATTATGGGAGAGTGCCTGTTTAGCTTACCATCAAAAAAATTATGGTTGCTGAGCTAACCTTCTAAAACATCATGGTTTAGGGCATGCTGATGAGCTGACCATCAAAAAAATTATGTTGAAGGGCCTGCTGCTGAGCTGACCTGGGTGATCGCACGTCCCCGTGACGATTTGGATGTCTGCCCTATCAACTTTCGATGTTATTTTATGTGCCTACCATGGTTACCATCGTTAACGGGGATACAGGGTTCGATTCCGTAGAAGGAGCCTAAAAATGGCTACGGCTAACCACTTCCAAGCTAGGAAGCTGGGGGCATGCAAACTACCCACTCCCGACTCGGGGAGGTAGCGACAAAAAATAACAATTTAGGACAGGACTGGAATGAGTAATAACAAATTACAGGGAATGTCACAGGTATTTAGAATGAGGAAACGTTATACAGGAGAGGTACCACAGGTAATGAAGTCAGCCATGTGTGCCAGAGTACCAACAGGCAAGACTTTGCTGTTGTCATGGTGAGCTGACCCTGTAAAAGAATGTAGATGAGCTGACCCTGTAAAAGTTTGTAGGTGAGGGCCTGTAGGTGAGCTGAACCTGTAAAACATTATATTTGAGGCCCTGTAGGTGAGCTTACCATGTAAAAGATTGTAGGTGGGGTCCTGCAGATGAGCTGACCCTGTAAAACATTGTAGGTGAGAACCTGTAGGTGAGCTGACCCTGTAAAGATTGTAGGTGAGGGGCTGCAGGTGAGATGACCCTGTAAAACATTAAATTCGAGGGCCTGCAGGTGAGCTGACCCTATAAAACATTAATTTCAAGGCCCTCCAGGTGAGCTGACCCTGTAAAAAATTGTAGGTGAGGTCCTGTAGGTGAGCAGAGCCTGTATAGCATTACATTCGAGGATCTGCAGGTGATCTGACCCTGTAAAAGATTGTAGGTGAGGGCCTCCAGGTAAGCTGACCCTGTAAAAGATTGTAGGTGAGGCCCTGCAAGTGAGCTGACTAGTGATGAGCGGCAGGGGCAATATTCAAATTTGCGATATTTCGCGAATATTTGGGCGAATATTCGCCACATATTCGAGGATTCGCGAATTCGTAATCTCCAGTCATTATTTTCTTGATTGCGAAAATTTGCATTAAAAAATTCACATAAAAATTTGCATAAAAATTTGCATAAACTGGCATTTAAAAGGTATCTTTTAAATGCCAGTTTATGCAAATTTTCATGCAAATTTTATGCGAATTTTTTATGCAAATTTTCGCAATCAAGAAAATAATGATATAATTTTCTTGGTTGCGAAAATTAGCATATAAAAAATTTGCATAAAAAATTGCATACAAATTTGCATAAACTGGCATTTAAAAAAACGAATATTCGCAATTGCAAATACATTTTGCGATATTCCAGATATTCGCGAATTCTCAAAGTGCCGATATTCGCAATTCGAAAATTTGTGATCAACACTAGAGCTGACCCTGAATAACAGTATATTTGAGTGCCTGCAGATGAACTGACCCTGTAAAACATTTCATTCGAGGGCCTGCAGGTGAGCTGACCCTGTTAAAGATTATAGGTGAGGGCCTGCTGGTGAGCTGACCCTCTAAAATATTATATGCGAGGGCCTGCAGGTGATCTGACCCTGTAAAACATTATATACGAGGGCCTTCAGGTGAGCTGACCCTATAAAACATTTTAGTTGAGGGCCTACAGATAAGCTGAACCTCTAAAAAATTATATGCGAGGGCTTGCAGGTGAGCTGACCCTTTAAAAAATTATATTCGAGGGCATATATGCGAGGGCATTATATTCGACGAATAAGCATGTTGATATGATGGAAGAGGAGGAGGAGGATGAGAAAAGGAAGATTCAACCATATACCCATTTTTGTGGTGTAAAGTGTGCATGGGAATACAGTGTATTGAGTACATTATGAACAACACATTTAAAGTGCCTTTATGTTCATCATCTCAGCTTTTCTCTAGTGGAATCGAGAAGTCAGGGGCAATCCAGGCCTTGTTCATTTTTATAAGAGTCAACCTGTCAGCATTTTCAGTAGACAGGCGGATACGCTTATCTGTTATAATGCCACTGGCAGTACTAAATACTCACTCAGGCAAAACGCTGGTGGCAGGGCAGGCTCTAGCTTGGACACCCAGTAGATGTACGACACCGAGGAATCATTGAAGACGCTGACACTGTCTACTATGGACTCCTTCACCATCTTCCAAAAGTTTTCCCTTCTTGTGACAGTAGGCATCAGGGTAAGGGTGCTGGCAGGGTGTCATGAAATTGTACAGGCTTTGGATGGTGTTGTCCTGCCTCTGTTGGAACTGCTGTTTGTTCCCCTTGTCTCCCCTCCTCGGTTGCCCAAGGAACTATGGACTCTGCCCTCTGCATTGTAGATGGAAATTTTTGGAGCAATTTTTCACCCTTCTGCTATTGCACCTTTTTTCTTGTCCTCTCCACCAGAGGAATGAGAGATGAGAATTTCTCTTTGTAGCAGAGGTCCAGAAGGGTGAACACCCAGTAATCCGAGTTGTCTAAAATGCATATAACGATCGGATCATGGGAAAGGCAGCCTAACATGAAGTCAGCCATGTGTGCCAGACTACCTACAGGCAAGTTCAGTTCGCTGTCATCATCAGGAGGATGACTCTCAATCTCTTCATCCTTTTCCTCCTCTTCTACCCACCCATGCTAAACAGATGGAATTGAACTTCCATGGGTACTACTCTCTGTAGCAAAGGCAACCGTCTCCTGCTCCTAGTCCTCCTCCATTTCTTCATCGTCCCATTTGTCCTGAGAAGATGAACTGAGGGTGGTCTGGCTATCACCCTGTGTAATGTCTTCTTTCCCATATTCCACCTCTTCCACATGTAAAGCGTCGGCCTTAATTGTGAGCAGCGAGCGTTTCAGTAGACACAGAAGTGGGATGGTTAAGTTGATAATAGCATTATCGCCACTTACCATCTGTGTGGATTCGTCAAAGTTTCTTAAAATCTCACAGAGATCAGACATCTATGCCAACTCCTCGCTTCTGAAGAGCGGAAGCTGACTGGAAAGACGACGACCATGTTGTAGCTGGTATTTCACTACTGCCCTCTGCTGCTCACAAAGCCTGGCCAACATGTGGAACATAGAGTTCGAGCGCGTGCTCTTGTCGCACAACAGCCGGTGAGCTGAAAATTTCAAACACTGCTGCAGTGTTGACAGACAGGCTGAAGCTGACGATGAAACCACTGAACCACTAAGTTAAAGACGTGGGCTAAGCATGGGATGTGTGTGAGCTTGCCAAGCTCCAAAGGCGCCACCAAGTTACCGCCATTATCGGACTCAACAATGCCTGGTTGTAGGTTGATTGGCAAGAGCCACAGCTCAGTCTGGTCTCTTATCCCCTGCCAGAGCTCTGTGGCAATGTGTTGTTTGTCCCCTAAGCATATCAGCTTCAGCACGTCCTGTTGACGCTTCCCCACAGCAGTGCTACGCTGCTTCCAGCTACCAGCTGATGGCTGACTGGGGCTGCACGTGGATAATTTGGAGGTGGAAGTGGAGTAGGAGGCGGAGGAGGAGAAGTGGGGGTTGGAGCCACTAATGTAGGTGCTGGTGGAAACCCTGATCGACATAGGGCCCCTAATCCTCAGCACCTGTGCCATCCCAGGGTAAGATTTGCTCCCGACCTTCATAGCGTTCACCCAGTGTGTGTGAAATGTAGCGTCCCTGGCCAAAAGCACTTGTCCATGTGTCAGTAGTTAAGTGAACCTTCCCAGTAACTGCGTTGGTCAGGGCACTTGTGATGTTTCCGGACACATGTTGGTATAAGGTGGGCAAGGCACACCTTAAAAATAGTGGCTGCTGGGGACTGCATAACGCGGGACGGCTGCCAACATCAGACTTCAGAAGACCCCAGTGTCCACAAGCCTAAATGGCAACATTTCCATGGCCAGTAATTTGGAAAGCTGCACATTTAGTGCTATGGCCAGTGGGTGGGTGGCTGGGTATTTGTGCTTGAGTTTAAATGTCTGGGGTAAGGACATTTGGACACTGTGCTGGGACAGGGAAGTGGATGTGGTTGCTGATAGTGCCTGCAAAGGTCCAGGTGCAGGGCGGGAGGCATCCGGGCCTGCGTCTTTGACAGGGGATTGGCCAGCAGCACGTAACATAGGGGAAGAGGAGGCAGTGGTGTGACCTGCAGACACAGATTGTGGACCCAGGCTTGGATGCCATGTGGCTGATCATGCTGGTGGTGGTGAGGTTGCTAGCGTTCACGACCCGGCTCATTTTGGTACGGCACAGGTTGAAAACTACTATTCTTTTGTCTTCTGGACTTTCCTCAAAAAAGTGCCATACTGCGGAACACCTACCCCTTGGCAAGGGAGATTTCTGCAAAGGGGTGCTCCGTGGAACAGTTACAGGCCTTTTTGGTGTGGCCCGCCTTCTCCTTTTTGCCACCCCCTGCCTCTTCCAGCCTGTTGCGGTGCTGCAGATCCCTCCCCCTCTGTACTCCTGTCCTCGCTCGGCTTTCCACCTTCCCAGGTTGTGTCAGTAACCTCATTGTGCACCAACTCCTCTTCCACTTCCTCACTCTGATCAGCCTCCTGATTTGTTGACCTAAGCACAACCTCAGTGATTGACAACTGTGTACCATTCTCTTTATCAGCCTCTTGAGACAGTAATTCCGGTTGACTTATTCACAATTGTGTCTCATCATCATCCACCTCTTTAAACACTACTTGCCATTCCCCACCGTCATCTTCTTGTGACTGTAGATGCTCAAGAGGTTGGGAATCTGGGCACAAGATCTCATGTCCCTATTCAAGCGTGCTTGGCGAAAGGGCCAAATGAAGTAATGTCGATGAAAAGTGGTCATGTGAATATCCGAGTGTGGGATCACTTGTTTGGCCAGACTGTCCATGGTGGGAGGAAGGAGGATCTGGGTGAGGATTGTATTGACCAGAGTCCTGGCTACTGAGTAGAAAAAAAATCCAGCTCAACCTGCATATCATGTCTCCATCCACGGACCGAACCAGGTAAGTCGTCCAGTCAGCAAAATAGAAACGAAAGTCCAGCACTTGAAGGGGATATCAATGCTCCGTCTTTATTGGTAAAATATACATTCACATATAGTGGACCCCACTGCACACTTGCACATCCAACTTGACGCGTTTTGACCAGTTACTGGAAGACCAGTAACTGGTCGAAACGCGTCAACTTGGATGTGCAAGTGTGCAGTGGGGTCCACTATTTGTGAGTGCATATTTTACCAATAAAGACGGAGCATTGATATCCCCTTCAAGTGCTGGACTATCATTTCTATTTTGCTCCTGGCTACTGACACTGGGCTTGGTGGAAGACGGGGTGGTGCTTAACCGACTGGAAGCATTATCTGCTGCAATCCAACCGTCCACCTGGTCGCACTGGTCTGACTTCAAGAGTGGTGTCCTGTGCCGCCCTGCAAACTGGAACATGAAGCTAGGTATGATTGTGGATGATTGTTTTTCTTGTGTTTTGACAGCAGGCACAGTTTCTACGCCCCCAGGACCACTGCCTCTGCGTGCACCATCAGCATCACGGCCACTTCCCGGTCGCTTACTGCTCGCCTACTTCATTTTAAATGTTATATATGCTTGAAAGTATGTCACACATTACAGTAACGTAGGATTTGGAAGTGTATGTGCAAACATTTTTTTAAAGTATTTGGGATGAGGAAACGTTATACAGTACAGGTACTATAGGTAATGTCACTGTTCGCAGCGTCTATGAAAAAAGTACACTGTATGTCACAGATACAGTTTTTTAAACGCACCTTACACTTTAGATGTGGGCCTGGTAATGTAACTCTCACAAGGTGACACTGTCTATTGCAAAAGTACACTGCATGTCCCTGATAAATGTTTTAAAGGCACACCTTACACTTTAGATATTGGCCTGGTAATGTCACTCTCACAAGATGACACCGTCTATTGAAAAAGGACACTGTATGTCACTGATAAAATGTTTAAACGTACACCTTGCACTTTAGATTTGGGCCTAGTAATGCCACTCTCACAAGATGACACAGTCTATTGAAAAAGTACATTGCATGTCACAGATAAATTTTTTAAAAGCACACTTTACAATTTAGATGTTGGCCTGGTAATTTCACTCTCAGAAGCGGACACCGTCTATTGAAAAAGTACACTGTATGTCACAGATACATTTTTTAAACGCACACCTTACACTTTAGATGTGAGTCTGGTAATGTCACTCTCACAAGATGACACAGTCTATTGAAAAGGTACGCTGTATGTCACTGATACATTTTTTAAAAGCACACTTTACAATTTAGATGTTGGCCTGGTAATGTCACTCTCAGAAGCGGACACAGTCTATTGAAAAAGTACACTGTATGTCACAGATACATTTTTTAAACGCACACCTTACACTTTAGATGGGAGTCTGGTAATGTCCCTCTCACAAGATGACACAGTCTATTAAAAAAGTACACTTTATCTCACTGATAAAAAAAATTAAAGCACACGGTACACTGGAGATGTACCCCTGGTGATGTCAAAATCAGCAGCGGACACCGTCTATTGAAAAAGTACACTGTATGTCACATAGTGATGAGCGTATTCAAATTCACGATATTTCACTAATATTTTGCCAAATATCTATACTAATAAAATCCCTGTGTCCCTGACGTCCGTGCGTGTGTGCCGAATACTCAACTGCGCATGCACGGCGCACAGAGCATTTGGCACACACTCAACGGACACTGTTCAGATGCTGCCAGGCAGCAGGTGGCTGGTATATACAGACTTCTTAGTATATTCTAACTTGAAGCTTCCCCATCACTATAGGAACGTCTCTATGTAAGAATATACTGTCGGATCTGAGTTAGATTGTGAAAACTCAGATCCGACAGTATATTCTAACACAGAGGCCTTCCCATAGAGAAGTCTGTATATACCGGCCCCTGCTACCTGGCAGCACCCAACCTCTTACAGGGGGCTGTGATCCGCACAATTAACCTCTCAAGTGCCGCACATGAGGGGTTAATTGTGGGGATCACAGCCCCCTGTAAGAGATCAGATGGTGCCAGGCAGCAGAGGGCCAGACCCCTCTCCCTGCCCAGTATTAAAATCATTGGCCAGTGCGGCCTCCCCCCCCCCCCATGCCATGGCCCATGTGTTGCCTGAGGGAGGGCCACAAAACCTTTCGCTGACAGCGGTCGACAGCAGGAGGAAACGTGGGCCCGGAATTGTCTCCCTCCTGTCCCCTCTCTGCTCCCTCCCTTCTCTGGCCCAGCAGCAAGGTAAGCCAAAGTGGGGGAGGGATCAAAGTATTTGTATTTCCTCATGTGTTGCCAGCGTGCCTGCTTGCTCCATACCCCCTCTGCTCTCTTTGCAGCAGCCCTTTCATTCACCACCCTCCGTGCAGCAGCCCTTTCATTCACCCCCCTCCATGTGCAGCAGCCCTTTCATTCACCCCCCTCCATGTGCAGCAGCCCTTTCATTCACTCCCCTCCGTGCAGCAGCCCTTTCATTCACCCCCCTCCGTGCAGCAGCCCTTTCATTCACCCCCCCCATGTGCAGCAGCCGTTTCATTCCCCCCTCCCCCATGTGCAGCAGCGGTTTCATTCACCCCCCTCCCCCCGTATGCAGCCCCTTCATTCACCTCCCCTGTGTGAAGCCCCTTCATTCACCCCCCATATGCAGCCCCTTCATTCACCCCCCATGTCGAGCCCCTTCATTCACCCCCATGTGTGCCGCCCCTTCATTCACCCCCATGTGCAGCCCCTTCATTCACCCCCTTCATTCACCCCCCTCTGTGCAGCTCCTTCATTCACCCCCGTGTCCGACTCCAGCACCTTCATTCACCCCCCTGTGTGCAGCCCCTTTATTCACCTCCTTGTCCGACTCCAGCCCCTTTATTCACCCCCCGTGTGTGCAGCCCCTTTATTCACCCCCGTGTGCAGCCCCTTCATTCAAACCCGTGTCCGACTCCAGCCCCTTTAATCACCCACCCTATGTGCAGTGGCTGCCTACAGCCCCTTCATCCACCCACCCTGTGTGCAGTGGCTGCCTGCACACCCTTCCTTCCTTCATCCGCCCCCCTCCGTATGAAGCCCCTTTATTCACCCCCCCTGTGTGCAGCCCCTTTACTTACCCCCCTGTGTGCAGCCCCTTCATTCACCCCCCCCCTGTTTTCAACTCCAGCCCCTTCATTCAACCCCCCTGTGTGCAGCGGTTGCCTGCAGCCCCTTCATTCACCCTTCCTGTGTGCAGATCCATCATTCAGCAGCTGCCTGCAGACCCTTCATTGCGGAGGGGGCAGAGGCGGGTTGGTGGGGGGCGGCGACGGAGAGGGGGCCTCATGGATCAGTTTTGCAACGGGGCCCCATGGATTGTGTGTACGCCACTGATGTGCGGCATCCTATTGTAATGGCAGCGGGGCCGGGTGCACTCACTGTATTGTACCGGGCCCTGCTCAGAGTAGAAATACTATGAATAAATGTACTAATATTAATGATCTTCACCTTTTCACTTACTACATAGTGAGGCAGGAGGCCGGGCGGGCACTGGCAGCATAACTGACTAAGTCATGCGCCTGCGCCGCCTGCTTCATTCATGAAGTGGGCGGAGTAGGGGCATCACTTAGTAAGTTACTTTGCCAATGACCGCCCTGCCTTCTGCCTCACTATGCAGTAAGTGAAGAGGTGAAGATCGTTATTATTAGTACAGTTATTCATAGTATTTCTACTCTGAGCGGGGCCCGGTGCAATACAGTGAGTGCACCAGGCCCCGCTGCCATTACATTCACAATAAACAGCGACACTGTTATGGGGGAATCTGTGGATGAAACATAGCATACAATGCTATGTGTCATCTACAGATACTCCCATAACAGTGTCAGCCACAGATCCCCCCATAACAGTGTCAGCCACAGATCTCTTCCATAACAGTGTCAGCCACATATCCCCCCATAGCAGTGTCATCCACAGATCCCCCATAACAGTGTCAGCCACAGATCCTCCATAACAGTGTCAGCTACAGATCCCCCCATAACAGTGTCAGGCACAGATCCCCCCATAACAGTGTCAGCCACAGATCCCCCCTCAACAATGTCAGCAACAGATCCCTCATAACAGTGTGTCCTCTACAGATCCCCTCCATAACAGTGTCAGCCACAGACCCCCATAAGTGTCAGCCACAGAACCCCATAAGTGTCAGCCACAGATCCCCCCCATAACAGTGTCAGCCACAGATCCCCTCCATAACAGTGTCAGCCACAGATCCCCATAACAGTATTAGCCACAGACCCCCCATAAAAGTGTCAGCCACAGACAACCCCATACCAGTGTCAGCCTCAGACCCCCCCATACCAGTGTCAGACACAGATCCCCCATACCAGTGTCAGCCACAGACCCCAAATACCAGTGTCAGCCATAGACCCCCTTAACAGTGTGTCCTCTACAGATCCCCTCCATAACAGTGTCAGCCACAGATCCTCCATAACAGTGTGTCCATTACAGATCCCCCATAACAGTGTGTCCTCCACAGATCCCCCATAACAGTGTGTCCTCAACACATCCCCTATAACAGTGTGTCCTCCACAGATCCCTCATAACAGTGTGTCCTCCACAGATCCCCCATAACAGTGTGTCATTCACAGATCCCCCATAACAGTGTGACCGCCACTGATCCCCCATAACAGTAGGTCCTCCACAGATCCCCCATAACAATGTGTCCTCCACAGATCCCCCATAACAGTGTGTCCTCCCCAGATCCCCCATAACTGTGTGTCCTCCACAGATCTCTCATAACAGTGTGTCCTCCACAGATCCCCCCATAACAGTGTCAGCCACAGATCCCCCCCCCCATAACAGTGCCAGACACAGATCCTCCATAACAGTGTCAGAACTAATGTTCTAGCGCCTGTTTTTGTAACGGGCCTAATGTCTAGTTCGTTATATGTTTGCTAATTCGTTACTTCGTTATATTCGTGCAATGGTTTTTTTATCGCGAAAAATCGAAATATTTGTGTGCGCATGGGCATATTGGCTATTACCATAGTATATGGCAATTACCTGCCTGCTTCTTGCTTGTGGGCCAATGTGAGAAGGCTGCAATATTGTATTCTGTAGTGAATTAGAATATTCTTCATTATTTAATTTATTTTATCTTATGCGAAAAATCGGCAATGTTATATGCGCATTAATCGAGTAAGCGCGGGTTATAGGCAACTTTTCTATTAGGTTGGCTTGCTAGAATTCATGAATATGTAGAATATAGTGTGATATATATTCTTAAAAATGAATTTGTCTTTTTTTTTCCATCTGAACCCATTACATAACATTTACTAATGGGTTCAGATGAAAAAAAAACAAAAAACAATTATTCGTTTTTACGAATATTTATCACACTATATTCTACATATTCGCAAATTCTAGCAAGCCAGCCCAATAGGAAGTTGCCTATAAGCCGCCCTTACTCGATTAACAAGCATATTACATTGCCGATTTTTTGCATAAGATGAAATAAGTTAAATAATGAAGAATATTCTAATTCACTACAGACTACAATATTGCATCCTTCTCACATTGGCCCACAAGCAAGAAACAGGCAGGTAATGGGTTCAGATGAAAAAAGAATTGACAAATATTTGTTTTTACAAATATATCACTATATTCTAAATATTCGCGAATTCACGAAGTGCCGATATTCGCGATAGAAATTCGCAATGCGAATGTTCGCGCTCAAAACACTAGTCACTGATAAATTTTTTAAACGCACACGTTACACTTTAGATGTGGCCCTGGTAATGGCACTGTACGCAGAGGACACCATCTACGGAAAAAGTACACTGGATGTCACTGATATTTTAGGGATGCACACAATTTACACAGGAGATGTGGCGCAAATAATTTAGCTGTCCGCATCGGCCTATTACATGGTATTTAGTGTAGGATGCGCTAAAAATATATATTGCTGCTGTCACACACAATAGTCCTTAAAAGGACTTTTGGGTCTCTGAAAAGTTTTTTGTATAAAAAGCGTCCAATTACACTCCCTACACTGTCTGTCCCTTCCTATGCACAGCTCTCCCTAACACTGAGCAATTTAGGTCAGGTTGCACTATAACCATATATTGCTGCTGTCACACACAATAGTCCTTAAAAGGACATTTGGGTCTCTGAAACGTTTTTGTCCAAAAATAACTTCAATTAAACTCACTACATTGTCTGTCCCTTCCTATACTCAGCTCTCCCGACTAACACTGACCCAAGCACGTCTCATTGGGTGCTTTATTTATATTATTATTTATTGGACGTCACTATTGCAGTCAGAAAAAAAAACGGAAAAAAAAAACAGGGAAGACCAGAGCATGACACAAGAAGTGGGAGGAGAGAAAAGTGTAGAGTATTACTTTTTGAAATTCCATTTCTTCTTCCTGGGAAAGCATTCATCTAACTTCAACAATCTCTATAATTATCTTGCTATTGTTCTTGTGTAATGCACCACAACCTGAGGTCCCGAGCTAGGCAGAAGATGGCATATCAGTTTGCAGTCAGTGTGCTTCCTTTCCTTTATTTTTGAGATATCCCAAGATGATGGTATGAGATGTCTGTGTTACTCACAATGTTCAATAGAGTAATGCAAAAGCTGGTCATCTCACGCTGCTAATCTCTGTATAGGTAAGGAAGGTCACCTTTTGGATGCTGTTACCAAGAAGTACTTGATGTTTTGGCTCTGTTTGGCATGTGCAGCAGAGACGATAGAGTGCCTGTGTAGTCGCCAAACATATTGTAAAAAATGTATACATTTTAATATTAGTTATATAGTTGCATATACCTGGAGCTTTAGTTGGGGGATATTAAAGGGGATGTTTAGCAGGATTTTTGATGTTTTACAGGTACTGTAGTTACAAACAAAGAAGAACCTCATTGATATCCCTGTTGCTGCTGCTATGACACCACTTTTATCTCTACTGCCTCACTTACTGGTCCAGGATCGGCACACAGGAATGCCAGAAAATACCCTCTCAACTAAGCACTAGCTAATGCTAGTATGGAGACTGATTGGCTGAGTCTGCCTTTTATGGAATTGTTAGCATGTCTAGTTGGAACCAGGAGGTGGAGAGAAGCTGGAACCAGATCAAAGTCAAAATGCCAGCAGCAAGGATATCAATAAAGTTTATTTTTCCTCAGGATAGGTTATCAATATCTCTTTGGTGAAGGTCCGACACCCGGCATCCTTGCAAATCAGCAGTTTGAAGAAAAGGAGACGCTTTATGCTACTTCCTCTTTATTACACTGCCATTGTCTCAGAAGCGAGTGCAATTACAAGTATTTGCTTGATTCACTTGAATGGAGTACTTGTAATTAGCCTGTGCCACTGCTACAGGGGGGGGGGGGGTGAGGGGGGCAATTTGCAGTGTAATGAAGAGCAAGCTGCAATTGCATGGAGAGCCACCTCTTCTTCAAACAGTTGATCGTTGGGGTGCCAGGTGTCAGACCCCTGCTGATCAAATATAGATGACTTTTCCTGAGCATAGGTAATGAATATATACTGCCTACACGACTCCTTTAATTGTTTACAATTTGTTTTTCGATATTTAAACACAAAAAAATAATAATAATGTAGTATTGCTGTAATTGTACTATTTTTTTTTTCCAGTGTCACCCTATTTGGAATTTTTTCCTAGCTTCCCACCATATTGTATGCAAATTGTCCCACCAAAATTAAGCCCTCATATGGCTATGTGAATTGAAATTTATGGCTCCGGGAAGGCCAGGAGTGAAAATAATAAACATTTCTATAAATATAATGCTTAGATGCACTGTGGACCTAGGCAAGTGATACCCAATAACAGTAAAGGTATTTTTCCATTAAAGTTTAACAACTCTTCCCTTCACTTTTTATAGATCACATCGGATTATAGACCACTACAGTAAATTATCTGGTTTTATTTTTTCTTTTTATTTTTTTATTTTTTGTCTATTAGAAACCCTCTCAAAAGAATCTGAGCATGTCACATAAAACCAAAGATTACTTTCAAAATGGGGTCAAGAGTGATTGGGCAAATGCCACCTAAGTATAACGTTGTCACTAGAGTTATAGAGCTACTTGAGTAACTGTAATGTGCATTTGTTTGCTTTTATGAATTAAAATTACCTTGACACATGATGTATATGGTTTATTCCAGATTTCTTCTGGGGTTTCCTGTGCTAAGCTAAACAGTAATAGAGGTCAAAGAGGCAATTAAGCTATGGCATGGAGAACAACTTCTCAATTCAGCTGATTTGATTGAGGTCAGGTCTTGTGCATTACAAATACATTTGAAGCTTTGATTAATATTTTATTCCGGTAACATTTAACATTAACTGGATGCTTTAAAAATCACTCTGTAGTTCCAAAATAGCACATGTTCCTGTTTCTTTAAAGCTTAGAAAGATTAGAAAGCTTGCAAAAACACAGGGATGGACTAGGCACTTAAAGTGGCGCAGGCAAAAAACCTAAACGAGGCACCATGTTGTAGGCAGGTCTAAACTGACAGCAGGTGAGGCAACAAAAGTAGAGAGGGCCAACACAAGTAGGCTGGGACAACAGAAGTAGTCGGGTCCAGCACAAAATGCCATCCGAGCAGAATCAGGATTGGTGACGGGTCCTCATTAATAATTTTCTGACATGAGATCGGTGGGGATCCACACTCCCCGACCAACTGCTTGCACAAAGGGCCACCATACTCCTCTCTAACTCTACTCCTATCTAGCCCACTGTGCATCTTTGTCTTTGACTTATATTAGTAATAAAACTCTCCAATGGGACTTTAATGTCCATGTAGCTCCGCTGCTGTGATTAGAACAGTAGATTCTGAATCCAAGTAGGATAAAGAGAGTGCTTTGTACTTTACCATTTAAATAATACTCATATAAGTCTATGGAGAGTGTTGAAGACTCAGAATCACTTATTTCACATAAAGAATAAAGATAAATAATATTAGCAATAGAAAATGCATACACATGTGCAATAAATAAGTGCAATAAAGATGTAACAGTATTTTGTACATGATACCATATGTGTGGGAGGAATTGACTAGGAGACTGAAAGCGAAAGCAATACTTTATCTCAATTTCCTTGATTTCAGTGTGCGTTTAGTATGGGTTTACACAGGGCTTGTTTGTTGCAATTTTTCTTTTATTTGCATCCTTGAAATATCAGAAAAACCACAAGTGGCTTTACCGCTGTATTACCAGCTGCATTTTTTTCTGCAAGTGGTTATAGTGGTTTCAGCCGTTTAAAACGTATCTACTGATAATGTATTTTTCCAACAATGCAAAAAGACAATAGAACAGCAATCAAAAAAGCCCTGTGTGAACCCAGCCTAAAATGGGTAAAGTGGGTATTTGACATTAACTGCACACATATATTGGATTTGCTTACATGCCCAATAGAGATAAGTGAATTAATTCAGAGTTCATTCCAAATTTTTTCAACACTTGAATTCTAATAAAGCTGAATTTTTCATGATTTATTTTTGAAAGAAAGACACTGGAAAAAAGATGTGCAAATTAGTCATTTAAAAAAAAAAGAAAGATGTTTCTGCATAATGCTCCATTGAAAAAGTGATGTGAAACCCAGCCTTTCTTAAAAAGGAAAAAAAAAACTGCAATTTATACCAGCGAACATCTCTTTTTTAGTATTATCAGAGCTGAGCAAAGAATATTATCCTAACTGCCTAGAGGCCTTAATTGGGGTCTGGGAGGGGTACTATTTCTTCTTATGGAGAGTGCAGAGTACAACACAGGAGTATTTTAGGCCAAGCAACACTGCTCTGGGTTTCTGGGAAAAATATGTGCAAATTATCACTTATTATGTCTGCTGGCATCGGAAAGGCTTAACTTTCTTTTTCTTTTGGAAGTTAATTTGCATATCTTTCCTTGAAACTAAAAGATACACAGATTGATTTTCCAAAAAGAAAAGATAGATATACCTTTCTGATACCAGCAGATATAAGAAGGGCCACTTTGCATATATCTTTTCCAAAAACCCAGAGGAACCTTGCCTGGACTGCAATGCTCCTTATGTGTACTTGGTGGTTTCCATATGGAGAAATATTACTCCCAACCAAGGCCTTTCAGGCAACTAAGCAGGGGCGTAACAACCGCAGTTACAGAGTGTGCGATTGGCAGTGAAGTAATCTGGACAGGGCACAGGGAGATAAGCGCTTCCATTGTGGAAGCGTTCATCTCCATAGTCATCTGTATCTCCGTCCTCAGGACAGCGATACAGATGGCTGTGCTGTGGCCGGACAGGGGAGGGAGGCGTCTCCCTTCCCTGTTGCTCTGATAGGTTGCATGCACAAGACCCGCAGCCTATCAGAGTCCAGTGCAGGCGGCGCGATGACATCATTGCACCACCTGAGCCGTACAGCGCGGGACACAGGCCGGAAAAGGCATGCATCATCGCATTGCAGCCATGGATAAGTATAAGTGTTTATTTTTTTTTTTAAAGGGACTATACCTGTTACTGACACATGATGGGGGGGCATGAATAAGCACTTACTGGCACATGATGGGGGGCATAGAGAGACCCTTGTTACTGGCACATGGAGGGCATGGAGAGGAGCTTGTTATTGGCACATGGGAGGCATGGAGACACACTTGTTACTGGCACATGATTGGGGGGCACGGAGAGGCACTTCTTACTGGCACATGATGGGGGCATGGAGAGACACTTGTTACTGGCACATGATTTTGGGGGGCATGGAGAGGCACTTGTTACTGGCACATGATTGGGGGGGCATGGAGAGGCACTTGTTACTGGCACATGATTGGGGGCATGGAGAGGCACTTTTTACTGGCACATGATGGGGGGGCATGGAGAGACACTTGTTACTGGCACATGATTTTGGGGGTCATGGAGAGGCACTTGTTACTGACACATGATTGGGGGGGCATGGAGAGGCACTTGTTACTGGCACATGATGCGGGGCATGGAGAGGCACTTTTAACTGGCATATGATTGGGGGCATCTATCGGGGCACTTATTACTGGCACGTGATTGGGGGCACTTGTTACTGGCAAATGATGGGGGGCATGAAGAAGCACTTGTTACTGGCACATGATTGGGTTGGCATTTATGGTGGCACTTGTTGCTGGCACATGATTGGGGGCATCTATGGGGGGCACTTCTTACTGGCACATTATTGGGGGGCATCTATGGGGGCACTTCTTACTGGCACAATATTTGGGGGCACTATAGGGGCTTTTACTGAGGCCACAAAGAAGGGGTATTTTATATGGGGGGCTCTGTGTGATATTAGTATTATCAGGGGGTTTATTTGTTTCTGCAGTATAATATTAGGGAGCACAGTGGCATAGTATTGGGGGTAGTAGGATGATTTGTCCAAAAGATGGGAGGATGATGGAAAAGTAGTCAACTAAGATTTATTTTTTTTTGTCAAACTGCAGAGACGAAAAATCGCTGAAAAATGGTGGTCTGGTCTGAAGGTCTGAAAGGAGAAGATGAGAAAAGAGAACATCTACATCAAAGGGGACGTCATTGGATGTAAGAGGTATGTGGGGCTGTATTACTCTGTATTTCTGTAGTGATGGGAGCAGGAGCGCAACGATCGCGGTCGCAGAGGGTGTGACCGGGGGGTGGACGCTCGAGGGGGGTGTATTTGGGGGCTGGGCCTGGGGGGGGGGGTTAATTTAAAGTCTACCCTGGGGCCCATAGAACTCTAGTTACACCACTGCAACTAAGCTAATTCTCCCTGCTCAGCTCTGATAAACAACAACAAAAAAGAGCAGTTTGCTGGTGTTATTTTCCTTTTGGAAGAATGACTGCTTTGCATGTCTCTTTTCTAGTGAAATGTTACATGGAAACTTCCAGTTTCCTCTCCTTTTGCGTAGGACTGATTTGCATTGCAATAGTCCTAAATTTCCAACTTATAAGGACTGTCCCTTCGGGGTCAGTATAATATATATATATATATATATATATATATATATACAATGTAAAAAATGATGAGAGCACCAACCCAAAATAGACAAAAATAGGGTGCAAAGTCCAATCAGGGAATAGGCTTACCCAATATAAAAAGACGAAAATATAGACAGCACTCCGGAGTAGTGGTCAATCGTGAAATTTATTCACCCATCTGGGTGAATATATGTATACACTCCCTGATCCATTACAGGTGCCATTCTAATGCTTTTCCACTTCCAATATAGGAAGTTTCCATAAATACTGTATCTTCATAGCCAAACACTGGCCATTGCAGTGGCCTACTTTAGCTAGTAGACCTGTATTACTAGCCACTTTTTGTGTTATGAGCTGGGGCAAGATTGTGAGGAGCAGCAGGGATAAAAGCAGTTTCAATTGGAGCAGCGGTGATCCATAAGGTGAGTAGTAATTATTATTGTTTTATTTTTAACCCCTTTTTAACACGTCATGTGCTTTAGCATATGGAGTCCTACAGGTCCATAAATTGAAACTGTGTGCCACCACATGGTACCTCCACACAGCATGAGTTTACAGAGCCAGCCTCATCAAGAGACAGGGTTTCTAGGGGAGATTATCTTTATATTTTGGCATCAAATATGGTATCAGATTATGTAACCTCTCTGGAGGTTGTATTACAATTCTCAACTTGTATGGAGCTAGCATATCATGTGTAAGGTTTCAGTCTGTTTGTGGGTCAAGTAGATCTTGTTCTCTGATCCAAATATGATTCTTTATTGACATTAAGATTCACAGTAAAAGCAAGCAATGATAGTAACATTGATTCACTGGGTTTAAAATATGCAGAAAATTGAGATTTTTTTTTGTCTTGAAGAATCAACCAAGTACTTAAAAATGACCTATAGTAAGACATTTACTACCTAGTGCTCATTTTTTCAGGTAGACTACCATTATGTCACAGTACTGACAAAATTAGTATTATATTTTAGTTAGAAAGCTTAAAATGTGTCCTCTACTGACCTTATACACATATCTATCTCCCACCCTGTACACCCATTCGTCCTGTATGTCACTGTGTATGTATGTGTACTTTGACCTTAGAAAGAACATGCATTTATCTTTGTCTGATCAATTCTTTAGCATATGAATCAGTGCTTAGGTCACTAAAGTGACGCTAATTAACCTCATTCTTGTCAATGTCAGATGTGGACTGAAAAGATTAACCTTTAAACCTGACACATAACATCCAGCGACTGCATCAATTTGTCATATACAGACTTCCAAAAAGACCAATGTCTCTCCATCTATTAACCCTAATGTGAAATAATGATCAGATACTACATGGAATGTAGATTCACTTATGAAACACACAACTGGATACCTCCTATACCCCTAAATGTAGGGTGACATTAGAAATAGAAATAGGATAATCAATTTGCTACAATAAAAATTTGAACTGAATGTTTGAAAAAAAAATTATTCCGTAGAATCAAGATTTTTTGAGACAGAGAAAGAGAGATTTTTCCAGGCATTTAAGCACTTTTCATTTGGGTAGAATTGATTTGTACTCAAATTTAATTTCTTGGTCAATTCAGCCAAATTTTAGAAAACTGGCTCATCTCTAATTAGGACATATGAATATAAGGAACATCAGATCACTTTGACTGCACTAGCTCTTCAGTTCTGGAAGAATTCCAGTAACAAAATGTAATGTATTGTAAAGTATTTTCTGGAGATACTTGACACCACAAGTAGAACATTCTGGATTGTTATGCAAATTCTTGGTTATCACTATTCATTAATAAGAGGACTAATCCAACCAAGATTGGAAATTTTCTCTCCAAGAGACAACTTCATGGACCACCTTAATAATCTGCATAAACTTTTAGTATCAATTTGACCAAGATTTGCTAGGTTCCATCAAAGTGATTTGGAAAGTAAACAGAGGTTGGCTATAGTTGTAGCAGAATTGTTGGAGGATCGCAAATCATTGGTAGAGGAGCAGTGGAGGATTGGTAGGTGAATATAGCTTATTATTTTTATTATTATTATTATTATTTTTCTTCTTATTATTATTATTATTTCTATATACTTTTCTGTGCCTCTTCTAAAAAGAAATGGCCTGAAAACTCTTTTTTAAATAATTTGTTATGAAAGCACATTAAAGGAGATTTACTATACCAATTCTGTCTCAGCAAAAATGAAAGGGGTTATGTAATTTTAGTAAGTGACATTTATCATGTAGAGAAAGTTGATACAAAGCACTTACTAATGTATAGTGATTGTCTATATTGCCTCTTTTGCTGGCTTGATACATTTTCCTATCACATTATACACTGCTCATTTTCATGGTTAAGGCAACCCTGCAATCCATCAGTAATGGTCGTGCTTGCACACTATAGGAAGAAACATCAGCCTATATGGTGTCTGTGACTGTGGGAGTTCACATAGACTGGTGCTTTTTTCTATGGTGTCCAAGCACGGCCACCGCTGCTGGATTCCAGAGTGGTCGGAACCATGGAAACAAGCAGTGTATAATGTGATGGAAAAATGAATCCAGCAGTGGACTAGTGAATATAAAATATAACTTTTAATATGAATGACTTATAAAAGGCCCTATCAAGAGGACCAATATCGGGTGAGAATAGCTCAATCTCCTGCCATCGGCAGGTATAAGGCCTAGATAGAGTATATCACGACCAATAATCAGCCAAAATAGCTATACACAAAAGGTCAAAAGTGGCAATGTCCACTCACTGTTCCCCAAAACTATGGTCAACAGTAAAGTGGAATCATATCCACTTGCCCAATACAAACAACGAGCTAGAGGCGCCCGTGCATCATAAACATGTGATAATCTTACCTGCCTTGTCCGGCAGAAAGAACAGACCACTTGTGGGCTAACATACCTCAAGGCACCTTAATCAATAAAGATATAGGAAAATAGAGGCCTTACCGCATCCTGTGATGTGCGTATGACATGAAACCTTATCCGTGATAAAGACTTGGATTTCAAGGTATGTCCACCAATAGTATTGTGTCCATGTCAGTGGCTGATTTGTCTCCTAAATCGCCTTAATGGTAGGTCCCTATCTAGCAGAGGGAAAGGGTTCTATTCTTTCTCCTGCCTACTGACACGGAGCACTCGCCCCGACAGGGGCGACCCCATACGGATCCTGTCCCTGTAAGGGGCTTAAAAAACTACACTCCCCCTACCACTTATTCCCTACGCGCCACGTTTCGTCCCAGCACATGGGACTCCTCAGGGGATATAATACAGCTTAGGAGGGATAAATGGTGATGGCACAAATTCCCTTATCACTGAAGAATGGACAGTGGTCCTAGTTTACAGATCGCAGGAGGGAAGTGTCCCTTCTGATACCGCGTCTCACCGCTTCAAAATTGAAGGACTCAGGATTTTTTGCAAATCTGACATGTGTCACTTTATGTGGTGAAGCTTTAAAACACTTTTACTTATCCAAGCCATTCTGAGATTGTTTTCTCGTCACATATTGTACTTCATGACACTGTTAAATTTGAGTCAAATTTTTGTAAAATTTTCTATTTCTCTGCTTTTAAAACAGATAGTGATACATCCTAAAATAGTTATTACTTTACATTTCCAATATGTCTACTTCATGTTTGGATCATTTTGTAAGTGACTTTAGAAGGCTTAGAAGTTTAGAAACATTTTAGAAACTACACCCCTCAAGGAATTCAAAACAAACCTTCTTTACCCTATAGGTGTTCCACAAGAATTAAAGGAAAATGTAGATGAAATTTCAGAATTTAACTTTTTGGACAGATTTTCAATTTTAATCCATTTTTTTCCAATAACAAAGCAAGGGTTAACAGCCAAACAAAACTCAATATTTATTACCCTAATTCTGCAGTTTACATAAAACCACATATTTGGTCGTAAACTGCTGTACGGGCGCACGACAGGGCACAGAAGGAAAGGAATGCTATATGGTTTTTGGAAGGCAGATTTCACTGGGATAATTTTAAATTGCCATGTCATCTTTGAAGACCCCCTGATGCACCTTAGAGTAGAAACTCCAAAAAGATGACCCCATTTTGGAAACTACGGGATAAGGTGGCAGTTTTGTTGGTACTATTTTAGGGTACATATGATTTTTGGTTACAAGGTAACAAAAAATAGCTGTTTTGGCACTGTTTGTATTTTTTTGTTATTTACAATGTTCCGCTGACAGGTTAGATAATATGGTATTTTTATAGGGCAGATTGCTATGGATGCGACAATACTAAATATGACAATGAAATATTTTTTAGTGTCTCCATATTCTGAAAGCCATAGTTTTATTTATTTATTTATTTGTCTTATGTACAGGCTCATTTTTTTCTGTATGAGATGATCGCTCATGTGCATAGCCCCATAAAAATGAATGGGTCAGGATTCAGTGCGAGTGCAATGCGTTCACATCACGTATTGCACCCACGTGGAAAACTCGCACGTGTGAATGCAGCCTTACACTTTTTGTGATGTAAGGTGACAAAAAATTGCTTTTTTGACACGTTTTTATTATTTTAGGGTGTTAATCTGAGGGTTTAGGTCATGTGATATTTTCATACAGTAGGTTATTACAGACACGGCGATAAATAATATGTATACTTTTTTGATTTACTTAAGTTTTGCACAATAACAGCAGTTGTTAAATAAAAATAATAATTTTTTAGTGTCTCCATATTCTGAGAGCCATATTTTTTTTACCTTTTGGGTTATTGTCTTAGGTAAGCTCTCATTTTTTGTGCGGATGAGATCACGGTTTGATTGGTATGATTTTGGAGTGCATATGACTTTTTGATTGTTTGGTATTACACTTTTTGTGATGTAAGGTGACAAAAAATGGCTATTTTTACATATATTTTATGGTGTTCAAGTGAGAGGTTAGTTCATGTGATATTTTTATAAAGCTAGTTGTTATGGATACGGCAATACCTAATATGTATACTTTTTTATTTATGTATGTTTTAAACAATAAAATCATTTTAGAAAAAAAAAACATGTTTCAATGTCTTCATAGCCTGAGAGCCATATTTTTTTCATTTTTTGTGCGATTGTCTCATGTAGGGGCTCATTTTTGCGGGATAAGGTGAAGATTTGATTGGTACCATTTTGGGGTACAAACAACCTTTCTGATCACTTTTAATACCTTATTTGGGGTAGTGAGGTGGGCAAAAGTTCAATTCCATCATAGTTTTTCTTATTTTTTTATGGCATTCACCGTGCGGGGTGACATGATCTTTTCATAGATTAGGTCGTTATGGACGCGGTGATATAAAACATGTGTAGTGTATATTTTTTTTATTTTTAATCAATTATAAATGTGCAGCTATAAGAAGAAATTAGATTTTTTTTTTTAGAGGGTTTGATGCCTCTATAATACACTGCAGTACACTATATAGTGTACTGCAGTGTATCGTGTCTTTACACAGCCTGATCTGCCTCCTGCCTTTAGCAGGAGCCTGATCAGGCTTAGCTATGCCATGGCAAGCCGGAGCCCTGTAAAGGCGTCCGGTTGCCATGGTAACCATCGGGACGCTGCCACAACAGAGCAGAGGCCCGATGGGGGAAAAAGGGAGCCCCTTCCCTCTGTTAACCCGTTAAGCATCGGGTCATTGCAACAGTTCAGCAGCGGCCTGATAGGAGATAGTTAACCCTTTCCATACAGTGGTCCTTAATGACTGTGCCATGGAAAGGGTTAAACAGCTGACATGGGTGCCAGAACCGATGTCGGCCGTTTCAAGCATAGTGTTAGCTGTATGCTAACACTCTGTTAACCACTCCGGCCATCCTGAAAATGGGGGAAAGGGTGAGGGGGGGGGGGTGGAGGATAGTGCACCCACTCGGCCATCATGAAATGATATATATATATAGATCTACATATTTAACAAGGTTCTGATCCTCACAGTCACGGACTATGGGGATCAGAACCGTTCAGCCGGCATTAGGATCGTGTGATTGGCTAGCCAATCAGAGCAATCGTCGCCCGGGACTGCCCTCATTGGTCCTGGGCTAGTTAGCTGAGATCCCTGGCTGTGTCTCAGCGCTGTCACCATGTCGGCAGACCTGGTGACAGTATAATGCCATGACATGTATACTCGTCATGGAGCACCAAGTAGCAGTGCTCCAAGTCAAGTATACACGTCATGTGTAGGGAAGAGGATATATATAGAAAAATTGTAAAACATTTGTGCTTTGTTTTTATTTACATTCATTTTAACTTTGTTTTCATTGAAATAAATAAATGAAAATGTAAATCAAGACAAAGAAAAGTAGGGTGGTGAAAACACAAAAAAATGTAACTAGGAAATGCCTGAATAGAATGTTCTAGCAACTTTACTTTTGTATTTTTCGATGGATTATTTAAGCCAAAGCCAGGAATGACTCCAAAGGGAAGGCAATGTGTAAAAAAAGCAATTACACAGCACATTTCTTCTCTTTTCTTTCCACTATTGTGGCTAAAAACATAAACATAAAAACTTAAATCACTATAACAAAAACTATTTCTATAAAGACAGCCACCTGTAGGTAATTTATAGGGTGGAAATAATAATTGTGATTGTCCTAACAAAATCTATCATTTGAAAGCACTGTTATTTCATTATCCACAAACCTTAGCATAACATACTTTCCAATGAAAAGGTACATTTTGTTGTCATGTACAACAATTTCTTTCTATGGCTCCTTGTATTTACTGCGAAATAGACAGGCTTCGAATAGCTTTTTACATATTTGTATTTCTCCTCCAGATGTTTGTGTACACAGTACTCCCCTTAAAATATCACAACACCTAAATTATATCTAGTCAGAAATAAAGATGAGCAAATATTTAAAAAAATTTGATTCAGCCGGATCGCCGAATTTTTAAAAAAAAATTGGTTCGATCCGACTTTATTCTCAGGGGATCACGTTAAAGAACATCTATTTCCTGGCTGCAGAGAGCCTTTATAGTGATGTAAAACACTGTGCCTTGCAGTAACACACAAAAAGGAGTCTGCTCTGGTAGTGAAATATAGTGATGAGCGGCGGGTGCCATATTCGATTTCGACGAAATTCGCGAATATTCAAAAGAATATTCGTTTCATATTCGTCGAAATCGAATATTCATCATTATTCTAGTTATCGCGATTAATATGCGATTTAAATAATCGCGTATTGCGATTTTAACTTAGGCTACTTTCCTATTCATTTCATATCTACAATTATAGAGAAGATGACGAATATGACGAATGTATTCGTCATATTCCTCAAAACAAAGATAACAAAGTATTCTCCATCCGTTTTAGCAACCTATTCGTCAACTTCGCTAATTCTAGCAATCAAATAGGAGGCTATGCGATTATATAACTTATTTTTTTTAATAGAATAATTATATTACTTGGTAATTATTATAATTATTCTATTTATTAAAAAAAAAAAAATTATATAATCGCATAGCGAATTAAACACAGCTGTCTCTATAGTCAACCCTACTATTTGATTGCTAGAATTAGCAAAGTTGACCAATAGGTTGCTAAAACGAAGATGGAGAATACTTCGTTATCTTTGTTTTGAGGAATATGACGAATATATTCGTCATATTCGCTAATTCTACCAAGCCAAGAACGTCTCCATACTAAAATGTACTGTCGGATTTGATAATTACGTTGAAATCGCAATGCGATTTAATATAACTTGAATTAATCGCATTGCGATTTCTACTTAGATCTGTTTTACTATGGTTGGCTTGGTAGAATTAGCGAATATGACGAATGTATTCGTCATATTCCTCAAAACAAAGATAACGAAGTATTCTCCATCTTCGTTTTAGCAACCATAGTAAACCATGTCTGTTGAAATCGCAATGCAATTAATTCAAGTTATATTAATCGCATTGCGATTACAACTTAGCAGTGCACTGCTATCGTACATATTAGGCTAGAATTAACAAATATGGAATACAGCAGCAGTGCTAAGTAGAAATAGCAATGCGATTACTTCAAGTTATATTAATCACATTGCGATTTCAACTTCGAGCTGGGTTTATAATGGGTCAGCTTGCTAGAATTAATGAAGCTAATGAATATGGAATATATTATAGCAGTGCTAATTGAAATCGCAATGCGATTAATGTAACTTGGAGTAATCGCATTGCGATTTCTACTTAGCACTGATGCTATATTCCATATTCGTTACTTCTAGCCTAATATGTAAATAGCAGTGCACTGCTAAGTTGTAATTGCAATGCGATTAATATAACTTGAATTAATCGCATTGCGATTTCAACGTAATTCTCAAATCCGACAGTACATTTTAGTATATGGAGACGTTCCCATGGTGATGGGGACGCTCCATGAGCACGGAAGTCGGCAGAAGCGGCAACGGGCACTGACTGGAGCAGCCAGGAAGCCAGGAATCCTTAGGACAGGTAAGAACTACTTTTGGGAAGTGGGAAAGAAAAAATATAATAAAAAAAAACAAAAAAAAACCCAATATTCGAAATAGCGAATTTATAGGGCTATATTTGAAATATTCGCGATAAAAATTTGCTATTCGAATATTCGCGCTCAACACTAGTGAAATAATACTGTGAGTCAGCATGACATTTAGATGACAGGCATCACTCTTAGAATCACTGCACACTCAATAACTCAAGTATGAACTCAGCCTTACAGGTTGATGTTAGCGTCAAGAAGATGCACACTGCTTTTACACCGTCTTCAGCTGATTCCACATAGATGTCTACAGAACCTGTTCTATTAAACGCTTATAGAAGTAGAGCCCCCTGACAGAGTGGAGAGGGTAGTATCAGAGAGAAGACCGGCACTCGCATAGTGCCGGTCTTCTCTACGATACTGATTTCCGGGATGCCAGGCCACTGACACATGCACCATGCACTGTTCAAGCAGTGCCGACCAGCTATCTAATCAGAGTGGAGAGGGTGTCAGCAGTAAGTTTTTATTGACGTCACTGATTATTTTGCCCTTCCTCTGATCCATCAGAACATTAACCCCCAAAAAACGGATTCTCACTATTGAGCATCTGCCTTCACTCGGTCAGCATTTGGTCAGGAATCCATCAGTATTGCTAATGCAAACAAAAAAAAACAAGAGAGGATCCAAACCAGAGATGACACATGAATAGAATATTTGCGTGTCTTCTGTGTTTTGTACCCACTACTGCTATTGGCTACCAAATCACAAGCCAATTGTGATAGGACCATACAGGCCTTACAGCTGATACACAGACAGGATCCGTTATGCTTCTTATTTTTCCTTCCTTCTGACAGATCAGAATAAGGGTCAAATAATTGATGATGCCAGCCAGGCCGAAAGGCTAAATAGTGGACCAGTCATGAAGTTGGGAGGGTGGGAACAGCATGAGAAGTCCAAAAAGTGGCCCTATGACATAGCGGTGAGGTGGAAGCATATGGAAGAGGCCACAAAGTGGCAGAATGACAGTGTAGAGGTGGCAGCAGCATCAGGAGGCCACAGAGCGGCACAATGACAGAGTGTGGCGGTGGCGGCAGCATCAGGAGGCCACAGAGTGGCACAATGACCGAGTGTAGAGTTGGCAGCAGCATCAGGAGGCCACATAGTGGCACAATGACAGTGTGGAGGTGGCAGCATTAGCACCAGGAGACAAGAAAGTGGCACAGAGACCTAATGTGGAAGCAACAGCAGAATCAGGAGACTACAGAGTAGCAAGGTGACATAGTGTGGAGGTGACAGCAGCATCAGGATACCACAAAGTGGCAAGGTGACATAGTGTGGAGGTGGCAACAGCATCAGAAGACCACAGAGTGACCCGGTGACAGAGTGGTGATTTGGCACTAGTATCAGTAGACCACAGAGTAGCAAGGTGACATAGTGTGGAGGTGGCAGCAGTATCAGGAGACCACAGGATGACCCAGTGACAGAGTGGGGAGGTGGCAACAGAATCAGGAGACAACAGAGCGGCAATGTGACATAGTGTGGAGGTTTCAGCAGCATCAGGAGACCACAGACTGGCAAGGTGACATAGTGTGTAGGAGACAGCAGAATCAGGAGACCACACAGTGGCAAGGTGACATAGTGTGCAGGTGGCAGCAGCATCAGGAGACCACAGAGTGGCAAGGTGACATAGTGAGGAGTTGGCAGCAGCATCAGGAGACCACAGAGTGGCCGCACTAAACACTCTGATGCGACACTACTAGCCGGGCAGGACAGCTTTTCCAGGGCAAACTCTGCTAGTTGCGGCCACAAATCCAGTTTGTCTGCCCAGTAGTCCAGTGGATCTTCAATGTGGCGTGGCAGGGTACTGTTTGAGTATGCTACCACCTGCTGGTTCAGGTCCTGCTCCAGGTCTAGCTGTTGCTCCTGGTGAATAGTTTATTCACTAGGCGGGTGAAAAAAGCTGCTCATCAGCGTCTTTAGTCTCAAGTTGCTGCTGATGGAGCTGAAAGTGCTGCTAACCCCCACCCTGCCACAGCAGCCATGGCAGAGGAACGTGAGCAGAGAGGGCCCCCCCGGTCAGACCTGCGATAGGAGGGACAATGGCACACATGGGCTGCAGCCAACTCACATAGGATGTCTCTATAGTAGTTCTCAGTTTGTCCTCCCTCTCAGCTGGTGTAAAAAAGGCTCCCATTTTAGACCAGTAGCGAAGGTACAACATGGTGGAGAACCAGAATTCATCCCTCTACTGAATGGTGACAATTCGGTGACTCGAAGGGACTCCCTGCCTACTGCAATGGCGTTTCTGGGTTCTCTGCCACAACTTCCTCATTGCCCTGTAGGTCCTCTGGCTTTTCCTTCAACTCCTCTCCTATCACCTGTGTGTAAAAAAACACCCATTTCGCTACACATTGCTTGTGCTCCAATGTCCTCCTCCTCCTCCAGATCAGCCCCCACAGGGCTTATGTGGCTGTCTCCACGTCTCCAGTCCCCTGACCAGCCAGATTTACCAGCATTTGTTCCAGAACATGAAGCAGTGGAATGAAGTTGTTCTTTCCATAGTCCTGGTGACTGACAAATAACCTGGCCTCCTCAAACGGCCTGAGAAAATGGCAGGTGTCACGCATGAGCTGCCACTGGCTAACATCGAAGTTAAACAGGGGAGTACTCCTTTCCCCTTGGATCATCAAGAAATCGCTTATAGCCTTTCTCTGTTCGTATAGTCTGTCCAACATATGGAGGTTTGAATTATAGTTGGAAACGTCGCATATCAGCCTATGATGGGTGATGTCGTTCTGCTGCTGCAGCTCAATTAGGGTGTGCTTTGTGCTGCAACAGTGGCTGAAGTGCATGCAAAGTTTCCTTTTCATTTTTAGGATGCCTTGCAGATGGATTGAAGACTTCAGGAACTGCTTTACAACCAGATTGAACACATTTGCCATACAGGGTGCATGGCTCAGCCCTCCTTGACGCAGCGCCGACACCATGTTCTTCCCGTTGTCGCTAACCATGGTTCCGATTTTGAGTTGTCACTGAGAAAGCCAGGATTAGATTACTTGATGAAGGGCACAGAGCAGTTCCTCCCCTGTGTGACTCTGTTTGCCCAGGCAAACGAGTTGCAGAATAACGTGACACCGCAGTGCCCTGCACATGTGGTATGCTGGAGAGGCACTGTGAATTGTCCCTACTGAGGAGGCTGAGGACACAGGGGAGGGTGAGGCGGCAGAGGCAGACATTGTCAATGGACCAATGGCGTGACAACGTTGAGGCGGAAGTGGCGTGACCTGGCCAAGTTGCTGGTGTTGCTCAGTAGGAACCACATTCAACCAGTGGGCCATAAAGGACATGTATTGTCCCTGACCGTAGTTAGAGCTCTACACGTCGACGCTTCCATGCACTTTGGCAGACACCGACAGGCTCAAGGACTGTCCCACCTTCTTTTCTACATGTGTGTGCAGGGCTGGTACTGCCTTTTTGGCAAAGAAATGACAGCTTGGGACTCTCCACCTTGGCTCGGCACAAGCCATCAGTTCTCTGAAAGGTGCAAAGTCCACCACTTGGAAGGGGAGGGACTGCCCGCATACTGTTGTTTCTTGGCAATCGTTAAAGTGACTGATTGCTGACAGAATGACTGATGAGGAGGAGGAGGAGTAGGAGCATCAGGACCAGCAGGACCAGCAGATGATGGGAAGGATAGATTGCTCCCCTTGGCTCAGGTAGTGGAGCATTGACTGCCTGAAACCGTATTTGTGCTGCTGGGTGATGCAGCAGTTGCTGTGGCAGGCTGGACCACCAGCCATAGTTCTTCCAAGCCACTTTATGGTGACGCTGCATATGTTGACGCAGGGCCGTGGTGCCAACATTGGCACCCCAGCCATGCTTCACCTTCTGCCCACAGATTATACATATTGCAATGTTCACTTCCTCCAGTGGTTTAACAAAAAACTTCCACACCCCTGAGTAGGTGATTTTACCCCCAACACTATGCACTGACTGGCTGCTACTTAAGCTGCTTCCGTGAACCCATGCACCATTACTTTCCGGGTAGGTTTGGCTACCGACCTCCCTGCTGACTCCCGGCCACGCTAGAAACTTGCTGGCTCCACCCTACTTCACTGGCAAGCTGCCACCCTCTTTACCCAATGATGATGAAGCTCCTAATTCAACCAGCTCCCAAGTGCGATCAGCTACATCACCATAATCGAGTACTGTCTGCATGTCACTTCTCAACTATCTCTGGGTCAGGAGCCTGACCACCCGCAACACCAGTTCCCATGCCATTCTTCTCATCACTACTTGCCCGCCTACCGGGTGAAGCAGTGGATGTCTCCTCCACATCTTGGCTGGCCAGTAGCTGCTGATTGTCCTCTAATAGCTCTTCCTCTCTGAACAGTGGGTCTGAGCCCACAGCATATAATACTTCTCTGGCTTAGGGAACAGAAAAAGACAAAGGCAGGTTGTGGACAGGTTAGGGCACAGGGCCTGCTCCCAGGCCATGCCAACGAAAGGCTTTGTCTGACAAACCTACCGACTCTTGGCTGGGGGTTTCTGATGTCATTTGGGATTAAGTGGATGACCGAGTCAGCCATTCAAGAACCACTGGGTTGCAGGTCAAGACTCTACCACTACATGACACAGGGAGCTCAGGACTCTCGCTGCGACTCCTGCTGCCACGCCCCTTAACTCTGTGCCAGAAACATTTAGGCCTCTGCCACTCCCCTGTTCAGGGCCTGGCATTTCTTTGTGTGACATACTGTTAGATCAAGTAACTAATTAAAAAGGAAATTAAAACACCCGCAAAAAGTCTGTAATTTTCTCACTTCACTAGACAATGGCTGAGAATAAGCGCTTTTTCCCCCCACTAATACACACCAAAAAGGGCTTTAATTTTCTCACTTCACCATACAATGGCAAATACTTTTTTGTGCCACTAATACACTCCACAAAAAGCTTTATAACATATAACTGCAGCACTGAACAGCAAACATATTATTCTTTTATCTTCTTAAACACTCCACAAAGGGGGTTTAGAACATATAACTGCACCGCTGAACGGCAAAAATATTTTCTTTTTTAGACTTACAAACTTCACAAATGGCCTTAGAATATATAATTACACCACTGAAAAGCAAATTGGCCCTTATTTTTTCCACTTATAAACGACACAGAAGGCTTTAGAAGATATAACTGCACCACTGAACAGCAAATAGGCCCTTATATTTTTCCACTTATACACAACACAAAAGGCTTTAGAAGATATAATTGCACCGCTGAAAGGCAGATAGGCCCTTATTTTATCCCACTTATACAGGACACAAAAGGCTTTAGAATGTATAACTGCACCGCTGAAAGGCAAATAGGCCCTTATTTTTTCCCACTTATACAAGACACAAAAGGCTTTAGAATGTATAACTGCACCACTCAAAGGCAAAAAAGGCCCTTATATTTTTCCACCTATACACAACACAAAAGTCTTTAGAACATATACCTGCACCGCTAAACGGCAAATAGGCCCTTATTTTTTTCCACTTATACAGGACACAAAAAGTTTTAGAACATATAACTGCACCACTGAACAGCGAATAGGCCCTTATATTTTTCCACTTATACACAACACAAAAAGTTTTAGAACATATAACTGCACCGCTGAACGGCAAATAGGCCCTTATTTTTTTTTACTTATACAAGACACAAAGGCTTTAGAACATATAACTGAACCGCTGAACGCCAAATGTATTTTTCCTTTTTTCACTTATACACTCCACAAAAGTCTTTAGAATATATAACTGCACTGCTGGGCGACAAATATATTTTTCTTTTTTGCACTTATATACTCCACAAACGGCTCTAGAACATATAACTGCACTGCTGAAAGACAAAAATATTTTTCTTTTGACAAATAGTTAAAATGTAGGATTGGCACTCATATATGGAAATAACAATAATTGATCTTTGTTTTGTTTTGTCTTTTTTATCATTCTATTGATTTTATTGCTTTGCAGATTAGGTATATAGTATGTAAATATGTTTTGTGAATGTGGGAATTGATTTTATGAAGATATTTTATTGAATTAATAAATAGATTGTTATTTCCAAATATATGAGTGCCAATCCTATATTTTAACTATTTGTCTGATGTAGTATTTGAGGGGTGAATCAAATTAGGATTAGAGCACCTGCCCTGAGAAGGTGAGAGTGAGCGATTCTCTATATTTGTTATTTGATATTTTTCTTTTGCCACTAATACACAACAATAAGGGCTTTAGAACATATAACTGCACTGCTGAACTGCAAATATATTTTTCTTTTGCTACTTATACATGACAAAAGGGGCTTTAGAACATATAACTGCACCGCTGAACTGCAAATAACATTTTTTTTTGTGCCACTAATACACGCCAAAAAGGGTTGTCATTTTTTCACTTTACCACACAACGGCTAGTAAGCCTTTTTTCCCAACTAATAGAAGCCAAAAATGCTTCAGAACATATAACTGCACCTCACAAGGGCAAATAAGACAGAAAAATATTTCCTTGTAATACACCGTGTTAATGGCTGTATCAAACAGCACTTGCACCCCAATAACAATAACGGTTTGCTAGAATTATAGAGCTTTATAATGGCAATTCGAATCAAGTTCCCCTGAACTTGTAAATCATTTTTTTAGCATAATAAAGTATTTTCTAGCATTGTCCCTAGCGCTTGCTGACGTCTCTTCCTGCACTAAGTACATTGGAAAATTGCAGAATCCAAGAAGGCTGAGGCTATTTATAGGGTTGTGACATTAAAGGGCTTTCTGAATGTTGATTGGGAATGCAGGATTACCCATAATGCCATGCATGTAGCCAGAGTTTCTTGCTCCATGTTCTCACACGTGCAGCAGCCATTTTAGGAAAAAAATGCAATTTGTTACCACGAAGCATGAGGAATTTCGGAATCAATGCAAATCAAATTTTTCCTGAAACTTGGTTCGAATTCCAGATAGAACTAACCTAGATGAACATACATAAGCACCAGTGCTTGATATAGCTTCAAAAGTAAACAGATGATTATATGTTTCTAGGACAACACAGTTATACTTGACCTCAATATGTTGCAGATATTGTAAATAAGGTCACCTCCAAGTGTTCTGAATGTTATCCTTAAACCTTTCACTTTATGTTATATTTTGTTTTATATAAAATCTCTCAGAAGAAAGATACCTGGTAATTTTTCCAACTTAAAACTGAATAAAAGACAAAAGTAAAAAGAATACAATGTATATGAAATAATATGATAACTTTATTTATATTTTATTATTTATTTTATGCACTTATATAGGGCTACTATATTCCATAGCGCTTTACAGGCTTAAATATAAATTGATTAATTGTTTAATTGCTTTTTCTTTCCCCCTTTCTAGTGGAACATTGTTAAAATAAAAATTGTTGGTATGCACAATAGCCTTTTGGCACCCTCAAACACTAGCTAGCTTCCATTTAAGAGGCCAAATCATGTAAGCATCAAAATATTATATATAGCTTAGTGTATGTATGTGTGTGTGTGTGTATGTATGTCTGCTAAAAGAATCTGCACAGTAGCATTTCAAAAGGACATCCCTGTGTCCGTCCAGGCCCTGCACCGAATGGAAGACAGGGAGTCTAAAAGCTGGACTGTCCGCCCTAAAACCAGACCTACGGCCAACCTAGGGGCAGGCTGCTGTGGAGGTCACAGTTAAGGGAACGGTCCGTCATGGATGCCAGTGTTAAGGGGGTGATTGATTTAGAGGCCACTGTTTAGGGGGGCGGGGTGTTGTGGAAATCACTGTTAAGGAGACGGGGTACTGTGGAGGTCAATAATAAAGAGGCAGCTGCTGTGGAGGTCACTGTTAAAGGGGCAGGCCACTGTGGAGGCCACTGTTAAGGGGGCAGGATGCTTTGGAGGTCACTGTTAAAGGAGTGGGCACTGTGGAGGTCTCTGTTAACGGGGGCGGGATATTTTAGAAATCACTGTTAGGGAGACAGGGTACTGTGGAGGTCACTAACAAAGGGGTGGCCACTATGGAAGTCACTGTTAAAGGGGAGCATGCTGTGGATGTCACTGTTAAAGGGGCAGGCATTGTGGAGGTCACTGTGGGGCTGTGTGCTGTGGCGGTCACTGTTAAAGGGGCAGGCATTGTGAAGGTCACTGTTAAGGGAGTAGGGGACTGTGGAGGCCACTATTAAAGGGGCAGGGGGGAACTTTGAGGTCACTTTTAAGGCAGCAGGGTACTGTGAGATCACTGTTAAGGCAGCGTGGTACTTTGAGGTCAATGTTAAGGGAGCCGGTACAGTGGAAGTCACTGTTAAGGGAGTGGGGTACTGTGGAAGTCACTTTTTAAGGGGCAGTCGCTGGGGAGGTCTCTGTTAAGGGGGCCAGTAATGATGGAGGTCACAGTTAAGCGGACTATAACCTATGGTCAGTTTTAAGGGGCGGGTGTAGATGTCACTGTTATAGTGGATACTGTCGATATCTTTTAACGACACACACAAACATTAAATGAAATAGATGAAATATACCTGTGCAAAGCTGGGTCCTTCAGCTAGGATATATATATATATATATATATATACATATATATATATATATATATATATATATATATATATATATAATTATTATTATTATTATTATTATTATTGAGAAGAATTCTAGATTAAAAAAAAAATCGCAATAAAAAAAAGTCCCCCTCCGTCTCACCCACTGTGTCTGACTTCTATATTTGAAAAAGTGGAACAGGTGCTTCATAAACATGGCTTCATTCTGAACTCCATATTTTTCAATGTATTGACTGACTATGGGGTGCATCAAAAGGGGCATACATGCATAGGATGAGAACATAGTCCTGCCACAATGACACATGACACAAAACTAGAACCAGCCCTTAAATGAATTCACAGGTCCCTCCATTCATTGCTTCAATTGCTCAGTTAGACTTATTTCAAACTAGCAGCTCGGAGAACATGTCCTTTCTCAGGGGTGTGCCCTTTATGCTGAAGTTGTCTCCCTGTAACTGCCAAAGCTTCTAACAGCAGATAGGAATGATGGCAGTTGAAGGATAGAACTAATAGATGGACGGAGAAATGAGGAACAGAGCAAATAGCAGGTTGTGCCAAATAGATACAGTTTATTGAAAAACTAAGGAGGGGCGGGGGGGTCATTTATGAACAGATATATGCCACTTTTATGGTGTATATCTAGTGCTGATTCTGCTGCCTGCCATGTTGACATCTTCCCCGCTCATGCCAGATCTAAAAAAGTGGACATGGCGTGGGCTGGGAAGGGGACAGGCCATCAGGCCTGTCTCATTCATCATTTTCTACACCTGGTCTAGGCGTAGAAAATTAAATGTAAGACAGAAATGATACTGTCTTACATTTAGCATCCACCACCAGAGCTTATTAAGACCAGCTTTCATAGGTGTTAATAAATGTGCCCCTAAGTGTTGATATTAAATTTTTAATTACATGCAATTATACAAATATACAGATCCAGGTGTTGGTTTGAAAAAATGTAGTATATTTTTTGTTGGACAGCCCCTTTAAGGTCAATGTCAAATTTAGTCAGTCTTTGTCCAGAATGATATAAAAAGACATAGAGTTTGAAAGATCCTTATCACTTTAAACTCCTTATATCATCTAATACATCATACATATGACATTCATCATTCATACAGAATAATACACATAATATAACTGGCATTTGTTCAAATTATATCTTTGAACAATATATCATCATTTCTCTTTTCCCTTCAAAAAATACGCCCATATAAGCCCTCACTTGGCTGTTACAAAATGTTCCCACAAGGCACAGCTGTGTGCAGGATGACAGCTTCCCTTCTTCTCATTAAAAGAAAAAAAACAAGAAGAGTATCATAAAAAGAGTTAAGTATAAAGTATCAAAACATATTTTTAAAAAGTGCAATTTTGCCTAAAAAAAATTAAGAAACTGTGCCAAAAATAACTAATTTACTCAAAGTTCTTAAATGGATCATCTTTACAGAGTCACTGTACTTTCACACAATTTTATTTAATAGAGAATTTTATAAAAAGCAAATTTCTAAATCATTTCATTTAAAAAAAATATGCCTGCATCCACCTAATAAACAAGCTATAAAGTCATGGTCACTAGAAGTGTCACTTCCACCAAATTTGCAGCCCACTGCCTGTTGTTATGCAAGATTCATCCCTGGTAACAGAGGCTCAGAAGACGGCTCAGAGGAAGTGGGTGTATGTCAGAGATAGCTAAAATCGTGAGCCTGAAAGAAACGCTGATTCTATACAGCTTCTGAACATTACAGGAGCCTCCTTAGTATCTATAAATGTTTTTTTTTTATCCCTCCTTATCTGTTCTGTAAGCTCTGGAGCAGAAACTAAACATAGTGGGGGTAAGGGAAAGGATGTCATAGCAGTACACTGCTGGCAGAAGGGAGATGCTCTGCTTCAGAGTGAAATAAGTCTACCTGTTCAGCTAAAACAGGGAGTAATATGCCTGAAAAGAAAACATTAGGGAAGCCCAAACATAACTGTTCCTTCTCAGTTATAAACAGATAAACACAGCCATTACATAAACTTTTTTTGAAAACTCAAGTACATCTTACAGTTCACTGAAACAACACAAAACTTCCAAATTGTAGTCTAAGAGGTTTTGCTGATTTCTCTAAGGAAAAATCTAATAAAATATTATATTATTCAAGAATACAACATGAGGAGTCCTTAGCGATCACAAAATACAGATGCAGTGGAGCTAAACTTGATGGTTAATAAATTAAGTAATAAAGGGCACAAAAAGGTGAACTAACTTTTTCAATGTATTTTAACGGCAATGCAGCATTTTGGAATTAAAGGTGCTTCATTAACATGAATGGATGACAGCCCTCTGAAACATTTCTTAGTCACACAAGGTTAAACATACATTTAAAAAAGACGAGCATCTTACCGTATTTTTGGTGGCTCAGAACCTTCAACTTCTAAGAAATCATATTTTTCCTCCATCTGAAAATCTGTAAAAACAAGGGATATGGTGTCGCCAGGTTCTGTGACAATCGTCCATGTGCAGTCTGCATTATTATGGTATTCATTTGGAAATCCAGGGCTTGAGATAATTCCATTTGTTCCTCGTACTGTTCCTCCACATGCATCTTCAGCTATAAAAACAGAGGCATGTATTAACCAGAAATCCTCAAGTAGTTGGTAGTAGTTAGAGATTAGTGTCCATACAGAACTTTGCGAGTTTGGGTACCCGGACCCGAACTTCGTTCGAGTTCCGTGTTCTGGCATTTAATAAAGCTTGTTAACCCCTTAAGGACCCTGCCATATTTCACCTTTTTTACTTATCCAGGCCATTCTGAGACTGTTTTCTCATCACATATTGTACTTCATGACAGTGGTAAAATTGAATCAAAAAAATTTCATTTTTATTTATAAAAAATACCAAATTTATCAAAAATGTACAAAAATTAGCAAATTTCCAAATTTCAATTTCTCTACTTTTATAATAGATATAAAAATAGTTATCACATTGTATTCTCCATATGTCTATTTCATGGTTTGATCATTTTGCGAATGCTATTTTATTTTTTGGGGATGTTAGAAGGCTTAGAAGTTTTGGAGCAACTCTTGATATTTTTCTGAAAATTTCCAAAGCCCACTTTGTAAGGACAAGTGTTGAGCAAACAGTTCGAGAATAGTTCGGGTTCGTACCGAATTTTGGGGTGTCCGGGACCCGGACCCGAACCCGGACATTTTCAAAAAAGTTCGGGTTCGGTGTTCGTCGATTACTTCCCGTTTTATGAAGGGCTGCACAGCAGCCAATCAGCTAGCGTTTTACTTCTTGCCCTAAGAGCCCATCACAGCCATGCCTACTAATGGCATGGCTCTGATTGGCCAAGTGCAGCATGTGACCCAGCCTCTATTTAAGCTGGAGTCACGTAGCGCCGCACGTCACACTGCTCTGATTAGTGTAGGGAGAGGACGCAGCTTCTGTCAGGGCGAGATTAGGCAGTTTAAAGTCAGCAACAGCACCTAATGAACGGATCAATTTACAGCTGAGAATCATTGAACTTCTGCTAGTTACTTGCTTGCTGGTTTTTAGGCTGCACAGAGCGTTTTTCTGTCACTTATTTTCTGGGTTGATCGGCGGCCATTTTGTGACTTGTGGTGCGCCAGAAGAAGCTGCCACCAAGTCCATCAATCCATCAATACTAGTTTTTTTTTTTTGCTATATCCTACATCAGGGGCTTGGCTGTGCTAATTGTCACCCCTAGAAACTCAGGAAAGAAATTTCTATATTTTATTAAGGGGTTAAATACAATTGCCCAAATACCAATCCCCTAAATCTTGTGTTCCAGCTTTGGTTAGACAAGTATAATACTGTCTGCTGTCTGGCAAAGGATAGATTATTTTCACCATGGGAACGCCTCCTCCAGTAGAATGTACTGTCGGATGTGAGAATTAAGTTGAAATCGCAATGCGATTATTATATATCTGCTTAATCGCATTGCCGTTTCAACTTAGCATTGCTAAATAATTCCATCCATATTCGTTAACTTACTGACTCAGTAAGTTAACGATATGGATGGAATTATTTAGCAATGCTAAGTTGAAATCGCAATGCGATTAAGCAAATATATAAGAATCGCATTGCGATTTCAACTTAATTCTCAGATCCGACAGTACATTCTACTGGAGGAGGCGTTCCCATGGTGATCGTTAGCTCAAAGTTGTAATCGCAATGCGTTTATTGCGGTATATTATCCCTCTGGGTGTCTTTTACAGGTTAATTTTTATTTATTTTATTTTATTTTAATTCATTTCCCTATCTACATTTGTTTGCAGGGGATTTACCTACATTTTGCTGCCTTTTGCAGCCCTCTAGCCCTTTCCGGGAGTCTTTTACAGGCTTTTTAGTGCCCAAAAGTTCGTGTCCCCATTGACTTCTATGGGGTTCGGGTTCGGGATGAAGTTCGGGTTGAGTTCGGATCACGAACCCGGACATTTTCCGGAAGTTCGGCCGAACCTCTCGAACCCGAACATCCAGGTGTTCGCTCATCTCTAGTAAGGACCAGTTCAGGTCTGAAGTCACTTTGTGAGGCTTACATAATAGAAACCACCTACACGCCTCAAGGTATTCAAAACTGATTTTACAAACTTTGTTAACCCTTTAGTTATTCCCCAAGAGTTAATGGTAAATGGAGATAACATTTCACTTTTTTGGAACATTTTCCATTTTAATCCATGTTTTCCAGTAACAAATCAAGGGTTAACAGCCAAACAAAACTCAATATTTATTGCTCTGATTCTGTAATTTACAGAAACACCCCATATGTGGTCTTAAACTGCTGTACAGGCACACGGCATGGCGCAGAAGGAAAGGAATGCCATATGGTTTTTTGAAGGCAGATTTCAGTGGGATAATTTTAAGCTGCCATGTCACATTTGAAGACCCCCTGATGCACTCCTAGAGTAGAAACTCCAGAAAATGACCTTATTTTATAAACTACAATCATTAAGGTATTCAAAACTGATTTTACAAACTTTGTTAACCCTTTAGGTGTTCCACAAGAATTAATAGAAAATGGAGATGACATTTCAGAATTTCACTTTTTTGGCAGTATTCCCATTTTAATAAAAATTTTTCCAGTAACAAAGCAAAGGTTAACAGCCAAACAAAACTCAATTTGTGGTTGTAAACTGCTATAGTGGCACACGGCAGAGCACAGAAGGAAAGGAAAGCCATATGGTTTTTGAAAGGCAGATTTTGCTGGACTGGTTTTTTGACCCCATGCCCCGTAATTTCCCTGATGCCGGCGCCGGTCATTAAGGGATTAAAATTCTGCAGAGCAGCCAATCAACAAGCTTTTGGCATGGCTTTGATTGGCCGATGCATCATGTGACCCAGCATCTATACAAGTTGGACCTTGTGTAGCACCGCCCATCGGCTCTGAGTAGTGCAGGGACAGGAAGTAGGCAGCTGAAGTGAGCGAGAGTGTTAGGAATCTTATCAGGCTATTTATTCTTTGGGTGACCTATAGTGATTTTTTTTGTGGGTGCAACACACCAGCTTTGCACCCCTGACACAGAAATATAATAATTAATCTGGCTGTTAATTCTATGGGTGACCTATAGCGATCTTTTCTGGGTGCAATGCAATGCAATCTTTGCACTCCTGACACAGAAATATGATAATTAATCTGGGTGTTAATTCTGTGGGTGACCTATATTGATTTTTTTGTGTGTGCAATGCACCCTCTTTGTACCCCTGACACAAAAACATAATAGTTAATCTGTCTGTTAGATCAGTGAGTGATATATACCCATTTTTGGTGTGAGTTAGCCTGCTCTGCATACATAACAGGCAAATTAATAAAGTTAATCCGTCTGTTAGTATGAAGGGGGACATATACCCATTTTACTGTAGGTGTGAGGTACACCCGCACTGCATCCTTGACAGGAAAATTAATATAGTTAATCTGTCTGTTAGTTAAATTGGTGATATATACCCATTCTTGGTGTCAGGTACACCTGCACTGCATATGTGACAGGGAAATTAATATAGTTTATCCGTCTGTTAGTTTGGTGGGTGACATATACCCATTTTTGGTGTGAGGTACACCTCACTGCATCTATGACAGGGAAATTAATATAGTTAATCCGTCTGTTAGTTTGGTGGGTTACATATGCCCAATTTTTGTGTAGAGTACACCCACACTACATCTGTGACAAGGAAATTAATATAGTTAATCCGTATGTTAGATTGGTGGGTGACATATACCCATTTTTGGTGTGAGGTACACCTGCACTGCATCCGTGACAGAGAAATTAATATAGTTAATCCATCTGTTAGATCAGTGGGTGACATATACCCATTTCTGGTGTGAGATACACCTGCACTGTGTAACGCACCAAATTGATCAGCTAGGATCTCAACTGCGGAGTCCTTTGACATCCACTCCTGTCACACTACTTGAGTGTTGATGGTGTCTTTTGCGGCTGCTCAGTGTGTACCCCAGGCGGCTCTCTCAGTCTTAAGCGGAGAGTATGGGGTAACAAAATCATGTACCGCGTACTAAAGATAGAGTGTAAAACTAATAGTGAGGGAAGTTCGTTTTAGTAGTGGGAATTCAAGTTAGAGTTCATGAATATAACAGCTCTTGACAACATTCAGGAATCCCAGGTCTGCAGTACTTATAACCACCACCGCGAGTCCCTTCCTTTCAGTGAGCAATGTCAGTGAAACAAAATGACAGGCTGATACTTGCTGTTAGAAGTCATGCAGGGATCCTGCAGTGGTGGAGCCGGATAAGGTAGGTGAGGGTTTCTCCTGAAGGTTCAGAGTTGCAGGTAGTTAGGAGCTTGTGGTCCTCGTGGTGAATGGAGCAGGCAGGGTGCGCACTCCATTAGTGGAACGCCCTGTGCAGCACCTGGCTCCTATTTATTGACCAAGTGTGGATGGGCGGAGCCACCTTAGACGGCCCAGCGGCCACTGCTTCCAGCCTGGGAGGCAAACAGCGATCGTTGTCATGGATCCAGGCTGGAGCGCAAACCACCGTATCCTTACAGTACCCCCCCCCCTTAAGGGGACCCTCTCCGGGGTACCCCAGTAGGGGAGGGTCGGTCGGGAAATCTCCTGTGGAACAACTTTTGGAGTCTGGGTGCATGGACGTCTCGCACATCTTCCCAAGAGTCATCCTGAGACCCGTAACCCTTCCATCTAACGAGGTACTGGATCCTCCCCCGTCTTCTTCTGGAGTCGAGAAGCTGCTCAACCTCAAATTCCTCCTCACCACGGACATCTATCGGGGGAGGGTTGAGGAACCCGTGAGGGAACGGGCTAGGTCTAAACGGTTTTAGCAACGATACATGGAATGTGGGATGTACCTGTAGTCGAGGAGGAAGGGTAAGTCTCACCGTGTTGGGGTTGATAATTCTTTCTATCAGAAAAGGACCCAAAAATTGCCTACCCAGTTTCTTAGCAGGTACCCCCAACCGAAGGTTTCTCGTTGACAGCCATACCGAGTCTCCAACCTGATAAGGAGGATTTTCTCTTCTGTGACGGTCGTAGTAGATCTTCTGCCTTTCCTTTGCACGTTGGAGGTTGTCTTTCAGCATCCTGAGGGTTGTTTGCAAGGTAGTTACATAATCATCTGTGGCAGGAACGTTTGTAGGAAGGCTGATTTCAGGGAGAGACCTAGGGTGGAATCCATAATTAGCAAAGAATGGACTATGTAGAGTGGAGGAATTCACAGAATTGTTGTAAGCGAATTCGGCAAGAGGGAGTAGGCTTTCCCAGTCATCTTGAAGGAATGAGCAGTGACATCTGAGAAATTGTTCCAGACATTGGTTCACCCTTTCCGTCTGCCCGTTAGTTTGGGGGTGGTAGGCGGTAGACATTCTATGGTCGATTTGGAGTCTAAGACAAAGTGCTCTCCAAAATTTGGATATAAATTGTGAACCCCTGTCTGATATAACTTGGCTAGGGATTCCATGTAGTTTTATGACATTGGACAGAAAGGCCTCGGCAGTTTCACTGGAGGAAGGTAATTTTTGAGGGCGATGAAGTGTGCCATCTTAGTTAGTAGGTCTACTACAACCATGATGGTGTTGTTTCCTCTGGAGCGGGGAGTTCTACAATGAAGTCCATTGAAACCCATTCCCAGGGTCTGTTGGGGATAGGAAGACTCATAAGAAGGCCATATGGTCGATTTCTATCACTTTTGCATGAGGCACATGTCTCGCACGTGGAAACATATTGCTTAATTTCTTTGGTCATTTTTGGCCACCAGAAGTTCCTGCGTATCAGGTTTATGGTTTTGGCAATGCCAGGGTGTCCCGCGAGGGTGTGTCATGGCAGAGTTTGATTACCTGGGTGGTGAGAGGAGTTGGTATGTACAGTAGGTTGTCTTTGTAGAGGAAACCCGTTGGTCTTTCAGAAGTCCCGGGGATGTTAGCACAGTCAATTTTCAGAGCATCCTTAAGCTGGGTTTCCAATTCGATGGTGGCGAGGATAATTTTGTTAGGTGGTATAATGCATGTGGGGGCTGTGACTGCGGCGCGGCATTCAGCCAGACGTGATAAGGCGTCAGCCTTCCCATTTTTGAGCCTGGTCGATAAGTAATTTGAAAGTCGAATCTGTCAAAAAAACTCCACCGTACCTGACGTGCTGACAGTGTTTTACTGGTTTTCAGGTATTGTAAATTACGGTGATCCGTGTATATTGTGATGGGGTGTGTTGAACCTTCAAGTAGGTGCCTCCAGTTCTCTAGGGAACATTTTATGGCAAGAAGTTCCTTTTCCCCTATGGGGTAGTTGATTTCAGCGGTGTTTAGAGTCTGGGAGTAAAACCCGACAGGATGTAGTGGGGATGAGAAGGAGCTCCGCTGGGACAGAACAGCTCCTATGGCTGCCTGTGATGCATCTACTTCCAGCACAAAGTGATAGTTTGGATTCGGAATGGTCAGAATTGGTGCTGAAGTGAATTTGTCTTTAAGTAACTCAAAAGCTGATTGGGCCTCCATGGACCAAACAAATTTCGTATTGACACTAGTTAATCTGGTTAGGGGTTTGATGGTAGCGGAGAAGTCTTTGATGAATTTCCTGTAGAAGTTCGAGAACCCTATGAATCGCTGGAGGGCTTTCCTAGAGTCCGGAATCGGCCAGTTTTGGATGCAAGTGATCTTTGACTGATCCATCTGAATTCCCTTGGGTGAGATTATATAACCAAGGAACGGAAGGGTAGTAGTCTCGAATATACACTTTTCTGGTTTGACATATAAGTGATGGACGCTTAATCGCGCAAGTACCCAACGGACGTGTTTCCTGTGATCTTGTAGGTTATCGGAGTAGACCAATATGTCATCTAGATAGATGACAACACATACATCTAGTAGATCCCTAAATATGTCGTTGATAAAGTTTTGGAATGTGGCAGGGGCATTGCACAAGCCGAAAGGCATTACCATGTACTCAAAGAGTCCGTACCGGGTGCGGAAAGCAGTTTTCCATTCATCCCCGGTTCTAATCCTAATCAAGTTGTATGCGCCTCTCAAGTCCAGTTTAGTGTAGATAGTTGATGTTTGAAGTCTTTCAATAAGCTCGGATATTAGCGGCAGGGGTACCGGTTTTTGATTGTTATTTTATTTAATGCTCTGTAATCAATGATGGGTCTGAGGCTCAAGTCTTTGTTCCTTACGAAGAACATACCTGCGGCTGCAGGGGAGGTTGAAGGCCGAATGAATCCCTTCCTTAAGTTCTCTTCGAGATACTGTTTGAGGTGGTCAAGTTCTGGTTGTGCCAATGGGTAGATTCTTCCTGTGGGTATTTCACTGCCCGGCAGCAGGTCTATGGGGCAATCGTAGGGTCTATGGGGCGGAAGGGATTCCGCCATCTTTGCACTAAATACCTCAGAAAACTCTGAGTATTGGGTAGGGACCTGGTTCACCCCTACATGCATGAGAGTTTTAATAGGGAAGCAGGTCTCCCTGCAATAACGTGAGGTAAACCCAATTCTCCCCTGTTCCCATAAGAGAACTGGTTGATGTAACCGGAGCCATGGCAAGCCTAAAATGATGGGGAACGAAGGGGAGTGTATGACATCAAAGGATAGAAATTCTGTGTGTTTATTTTCGCTTGTCACCAAAAGGGGTTGAGTCTGGCTATGGATAGGTCTAGAGGTTGTACCATCAATAAAACTCACGGATATCGATACCTCTTTCCTTGTATGGGGAATTTTATTTCTCTCTACTAGATGCTTATCGATAAAATTCCCTGAAGCTCCCGTGTCCACCATTGCATCAACGATAGTTCGGTTTTGGTCCCACTGTAAGGTAAGAGACGTATAAATGTAACCACTTGTGTTGTTATCTTTTCTGCCTAAGTTACAGAACGTCATCATTTTACTTTCATGTTTCTTTCTTATGGCAGGACATCCAACAACCGAATGGTCAGCCGACGCACAGTATAAGCAGAGGTTGAGGTTCCGTCTCCGGGTTTTCTCTCTCTCAGTCAGAGGACCACGAATTGCCCCAATCTCCATCATCTCTGCTACAGGATCCGGGCTGGTCTGTCTCGGGGTGGGTGTAAACCCTGAGACTCTCTCGGCCCTACGTTCCCTTAAGCGTCTGTCAATGGTGGTGACCTTCTGCATCAAGGCGTCGAGTGTATGTGGCAGCTCTCCGCGGGCTAACTCATCCTTCAGGGCCTCAGATAGACCGAGACGGAACTGATTTCTAAGAGTGAGATCATTCCATTCAGTCTCACGGGCCCAGCGAGTGTATTCCGCAATAAAGTCCTCAACGGGTCGTCTCCCTTGCTTTAGGGTGCGAATGGCGGTCTCCGCAGTCAGCTGCTTGTTGTGGTCCTCGTAAAGGAGGGCCATTGTTTCAAGAAATTGCGGAAAGGAATTCAAGACCGGGTCTTCCTTTTCTAAATAGGTGTTAGCCCATGCTCTGGGCTCCCCCTGAGGTACGAGATCATGGTGAGTACTTTGGTTCTATCGGTAGGATAGGTCCGAGGGCGTAACTGAAACATCAGCTTGCACGCATTCAGGAATTCGCGGAACTGCTTCCGGTCTCCTGAGAAAAGTTCAGGTGGACTGACCTTGGGTTCCGGTCCATCGTGGAGGTGTCCTGTGCGCGACGAGACGAGATCTCGCAACGTCTGATTTTCCAATTGGAGATTCTGTACGGTCACGTTAAGGGTTTCCACCCTCTCAGTGAGGGCGACCATGTGCCGCGCGAGCTCCGCTGGATCCATGAGGGTTCCACTAATATGTAACGCACTAAATTGATCAGCTAGGATCTCAACTGCGGAGTCCTTTGACATCCACTCCTGTCACACTACTTGAGTGTTGATGGTGTCTTTTGCGGCTGCTCAGTGTGTACCCCAGGCGGCTCTCTCAGTCTTAAGCGGAGAGTATGGGGTAACAAAATCATGTACCGCGTACTAAAGATAGAGTGTAAAACTAATAGTGAGGGAAGTTCGTTTTAGTAGTGGGAGTTCAAGTTAGAGTTCATGAATATAACAGCTCTTGACAACATTCAGGAATCCCAGGTCTGCAGTACTAATAACCACCACCGCGAGTCCCTTCCTTTCAGTGAGCAATGTCAGTGAAACAAAATGACAGGCTGATACTTGCTGTTAGAAGTCATGCAGGGATCCTGCAGTGGTGGAGCCGGATAAGGTAGGTGAGGGTTTCTCCTGAAGGTTCAGAGTTGCAGGTAGTTAGGAGCTTGCGTCCTCGTGGTGAATGGAGCAGGCAGGGTGCGCACTCCATTAGTGGAATGCCCTGTGCAGCACCTGGCTCCTATTTATTGACCAAGTGTGGATGGGCGGAGCCACCTTAGACTGCCCAGCGGCCACTGCTTCCAGCCTGGGAGGCAAACAGCGATCGTTGTCATGGTTACACAGGGCATGGATCCAGGCTGGAGCGCAAACCACCGTATCCTTACACACTGCATCCTTGACAGGGAAATTAATATAGTTATTCCTTATGTTAGTTTGGTGGGTGACATATACCCATTATTTGTGTGAGGTACACCTGCACTGCAACTGTGACAGGGAAAATTAATATAGTTAATCCGTATGCTAGATTGGTGGGTGACATATACCCATTTTTGGTGTGAGGTACACCTGCACTGCATCCGTGACAGAGAAATTAATATAGTTAATCCATCTGTTAGATCAGTGGGTGACATATACCCATTTCTGGTGTGAGATACACCTGCACTGCATCCTTGACAGGGAAATTAATATAGTTATTCCTTATGTTAGTTTGGTGGGTGACATATACCCATTATTTGTGTGAGGAACACCTGCACTGCAACTGTGACAGGGAAAATTAATATAGTTAATCCGTATGCTAGATTGGTGGGTGACATATACCCATTTTTGGTGTGAGGTACACCTGCACTGCATCCGTGACAGAGAAATGAATATAGTTAATCCATCTGTTAGATCAGTGGTTGACATATATCCATTTTTGGTGTGAGATACACCTGCACTGCATCCTTGACAGGGAAATTAATATAGTTAATCCTTCTGTTAGTTTGGTGGGGGACATATACCCATTTTTGGTGTGAGGTACACCTGCACTGCATCCTTGACAGGGGAATTAATATAGTTAATCTGTCTGTTAGTTCAATGGGTGACATATACCCATTTTTGGTGTGAGGTACACCTGCACTGCATCTATGACGGGGAAATTAATATAGTTAATCTGTATGTTAGTTCAATAGGTGACATATACCCATTTTTGGTGTGTGAGGTACACTTGTACTGCACCCGTGAAAGGGAAATTAATTTAGCTAATCTGTCTGTTAGATCGGTGTGGGGACATGTACCCATTTTTGGTGTGAGGTACACATGCACTGCATCCATGACAGGGAAATTAATATAGTTAATCCTTCTGTTAGTTTGGTGGGTGACATATACCCATTTTTTGTGTGATATACACCTGCACTGCATACATGACAGGGAAAATTAATATAGTTAATCCGTCTGTTAGTTCAGTGGGTGACCTAAAAGAATGAGGAGAGCATCAAATAAGGGACACGGCCCTGGTCATGGTGCTGCTGGTGTTGGTGGAGCTCCTGGTGCAGGGATAGGACGTGGTCTGTGCCAGCTACACGCCCAAATAAAACACCTTCCTCAGGTGCACATAGATGACAGAACATTCAACGTTATTTTGTAGGCCGAATACTAGTGTATGAATGGTGAGGCCAGAACAAGTAGAGGCGGTAGAACATTTGGTGGCTTATAGTGCCTCCAGTTCCTTCACATTGTCTCCCACTCGGTCCCCTGCTGGAAGTGCAGAGTTGGAGTCATGCAGCAATATCTTATGCTTTTTGATGACACTGCTGGCAGTGTTTCCTTGAGCCATTCACCTAGCCCTGCCCCAGAAGTGAAAGAGATTGAGTGCACTGATGCCCAACCACATATGTTTCAGGATTTGGACATGGGAGGACCACCACAGCACATCACTGATGATGATGACGAAACATTGGTGCCAACTGCTGTGACTTACTACCATGGGCAGATCTCCAAGGAGGGCAGAGGTGAAGAGTGGGTGGAATATGATTTGGACGAGGATGAGGTCCTAGACTCCACATGGAATCAAGGTTATGCGATTGATGTGTGCAGTTCGGAGGAAAAGGTGGTGGTCACACAAAGCCAGCCGCACAGCAAAAAAGAGAGCAGGTTGCAAAAGCAGAGTGGCAGTCCCCTATCCAGTACATCTGCTACTGCCCACTACACCCAGGGACTGAGCACACCAAAGCCAACTCCAAGGAGTACCCTGGCATGGCAGTTCTTCAGACAATGTGCTGACAACAAGATGTGAGTGGTTTGCACGCTGTGAAATCGGTGCATGAAGCAAGGAATAAATGTTCTAAACCTGAGCACACCTGCATGACTAGGCATCTAAATGCAAAGCACGAGCTGCGGTGGAGTGCACACCTCAAAAACCACAAAGGATCTGAGGCTCCTCCTGGTCCCTCTTCTTCTGCAGTCTCGGCCTCTTCCCCCCCTCTGGAGTGACAGTGGCACCTGCCACCCCGCAAACAGTACATGTGGCAGCAACACCTCCACTAGCACCACTAAGCATCTCCACACTGTCCTATGTAGGCGTTCAGCTGTCCACCCCCCATACACTGGAGAGAAAGAGGAAGTACCCCCCTACCCACCAGTTATCCCTGGCCCTGAATGCCAGCATTTAAAATTCCTGCCCTTGGAAATTCTTTCATTCCGTCTGGTAGAGATGGAGACTTTTAAAAACCTTAGCTTCCTCAGCGTTACTATCCCATTTCTATGTCTCCTTAAAAAAAACGCTTCGGCCGATGATGTAAGAAGATGTGGCACAGGAGGAATAGGGATCTTTTCCATGGTTATCAGGCCAGTCATTCACAAGTGGGTCGCGGAGGGGCGGTACTTGTACCAACAGAGGCCAGGTACACAACTGTCCAGCCAGGACACAGTTCTGGAGGATAAAGAGGAGGAGGATGATGATGAGGAGGAACCATGTTCACATCATGGTGGCACCCAAAGCAGCTCATGGGCATCACTGGAGTGTGGCTGGGGGGATACAGATGACACAAACGACACACCTCCCACAGAGGACTGCTTGTCTTTGCCTCTGGGAAGCCTGGCACACATGAGCGACTATATGCTGCAGTGCCTCTGCAATGACCGCAAAGTTGCCCACATTTTAACCAGTGCTGATTACTGGGTGGCCACCCTGCTGGATACCTTCTACAAGGACAATGTTCCGTTCTTACTTCCATCACTGGAGCGTGATCGAAAGATGCGCGAGTACAAGCACACTCTGGTAGACGAGCTACTGATGGCATTCCCACCTGACAGCAGGGGCTCAGTGGAAGCAAAAGGCGAAGGCAGATAAGGAGGAGGAAGACGTCGCCAACGCAGCTGGGGCACCGCCAGCACCTCAGAAGGGAGGGTTAGCATGGCTGAAATGTGGAAAAGCTTTGTCAGCACACCACAACAACCAGCTGATTCGGAATGTCTTAGCAGGAGGCAGCATTTCAGCAACATGGTGGAACAGTACATGTGCATACGCCTACACATACTGACTGATGGGTCTGCCCCATTTAACTTTTGGGTCTCCAAATTGGGCACATGGCCTGAGCTTGCCCTTTATGCCTTGGAGGTGCTGGCCTGCCCTGCGGCCAGTGTATTGTTCGAATGTGTGCTTAGCATGTCGGGGGGGGGGGGGGCCTGGAATCACAGACAAATGCAGCCGCCTGTCCACAGCCAACAGGGACAAGCTCCCCTTCATTAAAATTAACCAGACATGGATCCCACAGAACTTGTCTGTACCTTGTGCTGAATAGACAAGTATAATGGCCGCACCTAGCCATTGTTATATTCCAGCGCACTTTCTCTTTGCATTCTCTTTTCCATTTCCCAATGTTTTGGGGCCTTCCCAAATTTATAAAAATAAAAAACAAAACAAAAAAAAAACAGTCTTGGCTCTCTCCTCATCCTCCACTGCCACTTCCACCTACACACACTTTGACCTCCGCCTCCTAGTTCAAGATAATATATATATATTTTTTTTTCTACTCTATGTTATTTTAAGTCATTTACCTATCCACATTTGTTTGCAGGGCAATTTTCCTGTTCTTACTCCCATTTTGCTTCATTTTGCATCCCTCTAGCCCTTACTATTACTATTTTATAGCCATTTTAGTGCGCCAAAGTTCTGGTGTCCAATGACTTCAATGGGATTTGATTTTGGGTCAAGTTCGAGTCCCGAACCCAAACTTTGACTCAGAGTTCGGCCTAACCCGGCAAACCCGAACATACACAGGTCCGCTCGACCCTTTTATAGATATTTAAAATGGACATAAATATCAATAAATTCGGTTCACCTTATGTAAATATCTCTACAAGGGCATGCTATAGTTTTTTAAAATTGCAGCATGTCCCATTAGTAGCATTTTTGTGCCACGTTTTGTGATGTTTCCTACCACTATTTTCACTGTATTTACTAATGATGTGGATATTGTAATTCCACAATTATTCTATCTATTGCAATTAGAACACGTTTTTGAATAGACGAGAAATCACATTGAGGTGATTTGCCTGTTCACATGTCTCTCCATCAGCCATTTTATGGACAGGACTTCTGTGTGGATTGCATAAAAGACTTGGTAAACAAGGAGGCATACCCCATGAAATATAAGAAACAGAGGCAAATTTTAACAAAGGCTAAATCAGTAAGTGCCATATTGTCATCTTATACCCATATACCCATACTGGTCACAAGAAGCCATAAAGTGGCCAACCGCCTTAAGGAATAAAAGGCAATAAATAAAGATTTTCGGAAAACAGACTTTTCTAAAATGAGATCAGTGGTATACGAGTCCCTATCAGACTGGAACAATTTCAATGGAGTCCAAGAGAAATGGGACTACTTAAAATTGGCACTACTGAAGGCAACAGAAAAGTGCATTAGGCTTGTCAGTAAAGGCAAAAAAAGGAAGAGACCACTGTGGTACTCAGCAGAAGTGGCCAAAATCATTAAAAACAAAAAGATGGCATTTAGCAAGTATAAAAACACCCAAAACGAGGATGACCGGGAAATCTATAAAATGAGGCAGAGAGAGGCCAAGCAATTTATAAGAGCTTCTAAAGCTCAGGCAGAAGAGAAATTAGCTCAGTCAGTGAAAAAAGGTGATAAGACATTCTTCAGATACATAAATGAAAAAAGGAAATTAAAAAAAGGAGTTACCAAATTAAAAACAAAAGAAGGAAGGTATATGGAAGAGGATAAAGAACTAGCTGACTGCCTCAATGAATACTTCTGTTCAGTTTTTACAAAGGAAAATGAAGGAGAAGGACCTCAGTTAGGGAGGAAGACTAATGAATCCTTTGATGCATGTGTCTTTACAGAGGAAGAGGTTCTAAGTCAGCTGTCCAAAATTAATACAAATAAATCACAGGGTCCTGATGGGATACACCCAAAGCTATTAAAAGAGCTTAGAGGTGTACTAGCAAATCCATTAACAGATTTATTTAACCAATCACTGGTAACAGGAGTCGTCCCAGAAGATTGGAAATTAGCAAACGTTGTGCCAATTCACAAGAAAGGTAGTAGAGAGGAATCAGGCAACTATAGGCCAGTAAGCCTGACATCAATAGTGGGGAAATTAATGGAAACCATACTCAAGGAGAGGATTGTGGAACATCTAAAAACCCATGGGTTGATTGATAAAAAACAGCATGGGTTTACTTCAGGGAGATCATGTCAAACTAATCTTATTGACTTTTTGATTGGGTGACTAAAATAATAGATGGCGGAGGTGCAGTAGACATCGCTTATCTGGACTTTAGTAAGGCTTTTGATACTGTCCCACATAGAAGGCTTATCAATAAACTGCAGTCTTTGAGCTTGAGCTCACATATTGTTGAATGGATTAGGCAGTGGCTGAAGGACAGAAAACAGAGGGTTGTAGTCAATGGAGTATATTCAGACCATGGTATTGTTACCAGTGGGGTACCTCAGGGATCTGTTCTGGGACCCATTTTGTTTAATATCTTTATCAGCGAAATTGCAGAAGGCCTCAATGGTAAGGTGGGTCTTTTTGCTGATGACACAAAGATATGTAACAGGGTTGATGTTCCTGGAGGGATACACCAAATGGAAAAGGATTTAGGAAAACTAGAGGAATGGTCAAAAATCTGGCAACTAAAATTTAATGTCGATAAGTGCAAGATAATGCACCTGGGGCGTAAAACCCAAGAGCAGAATATAAAATCAGTGATACAGTACTAACCTCAGTATCTGAGGAAAGGGATTTAGGGGTCATTATATCAGACGACCTAAAGGTGGGCAGACAATGTCATAGAGCAGCAGGTAATGCCAGCAGAATGCTTGGGTGTATAGGGAGAGGCATTAACAGTAGAAAGAGGGAGGTGCTCGTGCCGCTCTACAGAGCACTAGTGAGACCTCATTTGGAGTATTGTGTGCAGTACTGGAGACCATATCTGCAGAAGGATATTGAAACTTTGGAGAGAGTTCAGAGAAGAGCTACTAAACTAGTACATGGATTGCAGGACAAAACTTACCAGGAAAGGTTAAAGGACCTTAACATGTATAGCTTGGAAGCAAGAAGAGACAGAGGGGATATGATAGAAACTTTTAAATACATAAAGGGAATCATCACGGTAAAAGAGGAGAGAATATTTAAAAGAAGAAAAACTGCTACAAGAGGACATAGTTTTAAATTAGAGGGGCAAAGGTTTTAATGTAATATAAGGAAGAATTACTTTACTGAGAGAGTAGTGGACGCATGGAATAGCCTTCCTGCAGAAGTGGTAGCTGCAAATACAGTGAAGGAGTTTAAGCATGCATGGGATAGGCATAAGGCCATCCTTCATATAAGATAGGGCCTGGGGCTATCCATAGTATTCAGCATATTGGGCAGACTAGATGGGCCAAATGGTTCTTATCTGCCGACACATTCTATGTTTCTATGTTCTATGTTTCTAAAAACACTACTCACAACCCATAAAACATTTTTGCTCTACTTTTATATTTTTACATACAGTCATGGCCATAAATGTTGGCACCCCTAACATTTTTCAAGAAAGTAAAGTATTTCTCACAGAAAAGTATTACAGTAACACATGTTTTGGTATACACATGTTTATTTCCTTTGTGTGTATTGGAACAAAACCAAAAAAGGGAGGAAAAAAACAAAATTGGACATAATGCCACGCCAAATTTCAAAAGTGGGCTGGACAAAATTATTGGCACCCTTAACTTAATGTTGCACACCCTTTGGAAAAGATAACTGAAATCAATCGCTTCCTATAACCATTAATAAGCTTCTTACACCTCTCACCCAGAATTTTGGACCACTCTTCCTTTGCAAACTTCTCCAAGTCTCTCTTATTGGAAGGGCACCTTTTCCCAACAGAAACTTTAAGATCTCTCCACAGGTGTTCAATAGAGATGGCCCGAACTATTCGCCGGCTAACAGTTCCCGGCGAACATAGCTTGTTCGCGCTCGCCTCAGCAGGCGAACATATGCGATGTTCGGTCCGCCCCCTATACATCATCATTGAGCAAACTTTGACCCTGTACCTCACAGTCAGCAGACACATTCCAGCCAATCAGCAGCATACCCTCCCTCCCAGACCCTCCCACCTCCTGCACAGCATCCATTTTAGATTCATTCTGAAGCTGCAGTCTTAGTGAGGGGAGGGAGAGTGCAGTTGCTGCTGATTTAATAGGGAAATTGATAGCTAGGCTAGTGAATTCAGTGTCCACTCCAGTCCTGAAAGACTCATCTGATCTCTGCTGTAAGGACAGCGTCCTGATAGCACCCCAAAAAGCCCTTTTTAGGGCTGCTACATTAGTCTGCTTTTTTTTTTTTTTCTCCATATATATATTGCAGTTGCCTGGCCTGCCCGTGTGTGAGGAGCTGCAGGCCGACAGACTGTAGTGTGCCCACTGCCAGTGCCCACTACTCACACCGTGTGGCACAGGACTTTGCATCAAACAAAGGCATTTCATTTTTACCCTTTAATCTAAGGTTAGTTGCCTGCCAGTGTGTATCAGGCTGACTTCCACTGACTGTAGTGTGCCCACTGCCAGTGCCCACCACCACTCATACCGGGTGGCACAGGCATTTAATTTTTTCACTTTAGTCTAATTTCAGTTGCTTGCCTGCTGCCAGTGTGTGTCAGGCCGACTTCCACAGACTGTAGTGTGCCCACTGCCAGTGCTCACCACCACTCATATCATGTGGCACAGGCATTTAATTTTTACACTTTAGTCTAATTTCAGTTGCTTGCCTGCTGCCAGTGTGTGTCAGGCCGACTTCCACAGACTGTAGTGTGCCCACTGCCAGTGCCCACCACCACTCATACCGGGTGGCACAGGCATTTAATTTTTACACTTTAGTTTAATTTCAGTTGCTTGCCTGCTGCCAGTGTGTGTCAGGCCGACTGCCACAGACTGTAGTGTGCCCACTGCCAGTGCCCACCACCACTAATACCGGGTGGCACAGTAGCTTGCCGATAAATAAGGCATTTAATTTTTACACTTTAGTCCGGATAGGGTACGTAACAGGGATTAAACTGATAGGAATAGTACTAGTTAAGACACCACTCATATAGGGTGTCACAACACATTGCTCTATGCACGCGCAGTGCCCCAATTTGGGAGTAAGAGGACCGACCAAGCTGCTTTTTCCATCTCCCGGTTCCTGAAATCAATTCAGTTTGATGTATGAGAGTTTGGTCTGTCACTGTGAAGGCAGTCGAAGGTACCCGGCCTACATTTTTTTCCACAAAAGGCAATCCCTGATATGGGACGTAACAGGGATTAAACTGATGAGAATAGTACTACAGAAAATACCACTCATATCAGGTGTGACAGTAAATTGCACGGCGCAGACGCAGTCACCGTGGTTTAAAACAGAGTGGAGGGAGCCAGCGTTTTTTTAACCATCTCCCCGTTTGAAAAATCAATTCAATTGTCCTTTCGGAGACCCTTGTACATGGCTGGGTGGAGGAAGAAACCTTCACCGGGACATTGCTAGCTTGGTATCCAACCTTGTGCAAATGGGGAGTTTGCCGGTTGTGCAAATGGACTGTTTGCGGTTGTTTGCGGTGCATTAAAAGGGGAGTTTGGTCTGTCAATGTCTGTGAAGCAGGCGTAACCCTTACACTACCTGATCGATACAACATCATACCTGATCGTATACACACACTGGATGTTTTAAAGCATGTTATTCCAAACAATTTAGGAATGTTACGTGATTTATGCCCTTTATGGATTAAAACCCGACTCTGCTTCCACTACGTAATTTTCCATGGGAGTTTTGCCATGGATCCCCCTCCGGCATGCCACAGTCCAGGTGTTAGTCCCCTTGAAACAACTTTTCCATCACTATTGTTGCCAGAAAGAGTCCCTTTGGTTTTTAAAATTCGCCTGTCTATTGAAGTCTATGGTGGTTCGCCCGGTTCGCCCGTTCGCGAACATTTGCAGAAGTCCGCGTTCGCTATTCGCGAACTGAAAATTTTATGTTCGCGACATCACTAGTGTTCAATGGGATTTAGATCTGGACTCATTGCTGGCCACTTCAGAACTCTCCAGCGCTTTGTTGCCATCCTTTTCTGGGTGCTATTTGACATATGTTTGGGGTCATTGTCCTGCTGGAAGACCCAAGATCTCGGATGCAAACCCAGCTTTTTGACACTGGGCTCTACAGTGCAACCCAAAATCCGTTGGTAATCCTCAGATTTCATGATGCCTTGCACACATTCAAGGCCAGAGGCAGCAAAACAACCCCAAAACATCATTGAACCTCTACCATCTTTCACTGTAAGTACTGTGTTCTCTTCTTTGTAGGCTTCATTCCGTTTTCGGTAAACAGTAGAATGATGTGCTTTACCAAAAAGCTCTATCTTGGTCTCATCTGTCCATAAGACGTTTTCCCAGAAGGATTTTGGCTTACTTAAGTACATTTTAGCAAAATGTAGTCCTGCTTTTTTATGTCTCTGTGTCAGCAGTGGGGTTCTCCTGGGTCTCCTGCCATAGCGTTTCATTTCATTTAAATGTTGATGGATAGTTTGCGCTGACACTGATGCTCCCTGAGCCTGCAGGACAGCTTGAATATCTTTTGAACTTGTTTGGGGCTGCTTATCCACCATCCAGACTATGCTGCGCTGACACCTTTCCTCACTCTCTTCCATCCATGCCCAGGGAGATTAGCTACAGTGTCATGGGTTGCAAACTTCTTGATAATGTTGCGCACTGTTGACAAAGGCAAATCTAGATCTCTAGAGATGGACTCGTAAACTTGAGATTGTTGATATGTTTCCACAATTTTAGTTCTCAAGTCCTCAGACAGTTCTCCTCTCCTCTTCTGTTGTCCATGCTTAGTGTGGCACACACAGACACACAATGCAAAGACTAAGTGAACTTCTTTCCTTTTTATCTGCTTTCAGGTGTGATTTTTATATTGCCCACACCTGTTACTTGCTCCAGGTGAGTTTAAAGGAGCATCACATGCTTGAAACAATCTTATTTATCCGCAATTTTGAAAGGGTGCCAATGATTTTGTCCAGCCCATTTTTGGAGTTTAGTGTGACATTATGTCCAATTTGGTTTTTTTCCTCCCTTTTTTGGTTTTGTTCCAATACACACAAAGGGAATAAACATGTGTATAGCAAAACATGTGTTACTGCAATACTTTTCTGAGAAATACTTCATTTTCTTGAAAAATTTCAGGGGTGCCAAGATTTACGACCATGACTGTATTAAGACGCTGTTAAAAAAGGAATGTGTCATCAGAAAATCACCTATTATTTAAATAAAATTTTATTTTATTGTCTAACATATTTGAAATCAGATTATTTTTATATTATATTTTCTATGTCAATATCTATTTTTAAACAAAAAACATCAAATCCTGTAGTTTTCCCACTGGCCACTAAGCCTTTTTAGGCACCACTTTATCTGTACAGATCACTTTACTTGCAGTTCTTGCAGTTACTCTATCTATACACAGAGGGGATATCATTACAGGCAGGATTAGAATGACAGATAACACAGGATCATCAATTTACAGTAGGTGATTGTCAAAGCTTATCTATTCTTTTCTTGTACAATGAGCTCTGCACAGGTCACAGAGCATGCCTAGAAAACTCTCCTATAGAAGTCAATCAGGTCCCCTTCTGACCATTGTGTTAATGGACCATGAGGTTGCCATAAAGGCATTTTCTTAAAGCTATCTAAATTAACAAGAGCACAGGAAGATGGCCACCCCCCTATATCATGAGAAAATAAAAACAGAATAGAAAAAAGGGATAAGTGTTATTATCTGGTTTTAAATGGCAGATACAAACTTTTGGTGACACATTTCCTTTAAATCTTCTAGCAGAATACATGGGTATGGGGTTGGCATGAGCTAACAATCCATTTTTCTATCTATGGAAATTAATCAGTATTTTTCCTTTTAATGACCTTGACTATAACAGAATATTTTTAAGCATTAAGAGTGAAATAATTAAAGCAGATCCTCGCTCTGTCTATGTGTCCTATTATATAGATATAAATTGTTATTACTTTGGAATTGGTGGAATTAATCAGTATTACCCAGCTGGGAAACAAAACGTCATCTATTTTATCAAGAAATGATATTCCAACTAAAATTGAAATGATATTGGATTTGTCTTTTGATATGTTTAGAGCAAGCTTTAGCCACAGATTCACAGTCAGGAGACTTTGATAAATAGACTCTTGATGTTGATCATGTCTTTATTTTAGTACAATTTCTTCTCATTATTTTTATTCAGCCATATTGCTTGCTAAAGAATTAGAGCGCCAATTTAGCACAGAGAATATTTGTTCCATGAAGAATGGTTAAGCAATTTTAAGGATGTGAGATTTGGTGGGTATAGTATATACAGATGTTGTCTTCCCTATTGACATATTCCAAGATATGCAACATGAGATGACCAGCTTTTTTTTAAAAAATCATGATTTTATATTAGTCTGTTAGGAGATGTCTATGCCATGGTTGTCTATGTATGGCCAACTAGTGAATATGATGTAGGTTGTAGCCTGCTAAGGGTTTTGCTTGCATGGGATATACTGTACTTATAACAATGCTGACTGGACACTAGACATCAGAATTGAACTTCACTCAACAGAGATAAGCAGAGTTTTAAAAAATTTGTAGTATGCCAAGAAGTTTGATTAGTTAATCATTAATTTGACACAAATTGCTGAAAATCAGGAATACCCAGGCCACTTTGCCTTAATGTATGGCCACAATGTATAGTCCTTCTTCATTATTAATGGCCGCGGGGTACCTTTAATGCACGTTTAAACAAGGGCTGTTGCTGGTATGGTAAGTGAAGGAATAGTTGTGTGGCCAATAGGGTGAATTTTATAGGAAGCTAATTTGACTATTTGTATATTTTTGGAGTGTGGGAAGAAACCCTCACAAACATAGGGAGAACATACAAACTCCATGCCGATTTTGCCCCTGATCAGATTCAAACTAAGGACCCCAGTGCGGCAAGGACCAGTGCTAACCACTGAGCCGCCATGGGTTTATTCCAATATGTTGTTTTGTCTTTTGGTTACATGGGACTTTGGTTACTGGTTTGTTGGATATAGCTTCTGCATATCTGGACGATATAATCATCTTTAGTGACTATTTGGAAAGCAATTTTTCAAAAGTGCAAATGGTACTAGTTTCTTTCAGGGCCACAGAATTAACGGCAAACACTAAAAAGTGTGCTTTGGGTCTTGATGAGGTGATTTTTCTCGGATATATAATAAGATATGATAAAATGAATGAAGTGAAAGCCATTTAAAATTGGTCACAGCCCTGAACAAACAAACAAGCCAAAGCTTTATTTAGGAATTTGGGGCTACTACTGCAGGTTCAAACCAAATTTCTTTAGCAAAGCAGCTCCCTTGACAAACATTACCACGGTAAACAAATAGGAAATAAATCTGTGATGGTCAAGTAGAACATAGAGGCAGAGGGGGCATTTCAGGAATTGAAGGTTCTCCGTTTTGACAGAATTCCTAATGTCTGTTTGTGGTTCAAGCTGACACCTTGGATCTGAAATAAAGCGCAGTCATTTTGCAGGAGATTGAGGGAGAAGAACGTCCTGTCATATATCTGAGTAGGAAGCTTACATCCTCTGAAAAAAACTACAGTACTGTTGAATGTGAAGGTTGACAATCATGTGGGCCTTGGAATCAAAGTATTACTCTTACTGGGATGAGTAAAGCAAAATATATAGATACAAGAGTTACAATGAGATTTTTCCTGTTACAATTTTTTATTTTTTTTTTAGTTGAGCAGGGATCAGGCAAACTGCAAGGAAATGCAGATACCCAGTCCAGGACACACTGCTTGATAGCTAAAGGTGTCTGACCCCATAGTTTCAAACAAAGTAGGAGGGTATTTGAGACAGTTACAGGAAAAATTATTGGGGATCATTATACTTGAAGATTCCTCTCATATGTACTGACTTCCCCTCTCAAGCTTGGTCTAAAAAAATGGGTGTGGTGTGGGCGGAGAAAGAAGCGGGCTGGCAGGCCCTTCTCATTTAACATTTTCTACACCTGGTTTAGGTGTAGAAAATAGTCTAAGTGTAAGACATCTAGGAAGTAGTCGCCTATACATAACTAGAGTGCTTCTACATAACTCCGGTGCTTCTTCATACCTCCACCGCTAGCTACAGGGGATATTAAGGCCGGTGGCTAAAAAGCCGGTCTTAATAAATGACCCCTATATGTTTCCAGTACATTGTGAAACAGAATAAAGAACAGGTAAAGCCCTGTTTGAAATAGACTTCTATGTCCCTGTCTCTGACTGCATTAGATCCCACTTTGTCCACAGTTATACAGCTAATTACCCACAATATTCTAAAATATATACACAAACGTGTGTATTAAGACAACAGGTGGCTCTAGGTAATCCAAGCTACATATTTAGTAGAGGTGGGAAAAAAAGACAAGTCAATCATAATCATTTTCTGATTGATATTTTCATGCTGTGTTAATCCAGGAACAACATCAATGCAAGACAGATTTGTACTTGTGCAAGCAGGAAGGCGGGAAGACTCTTCTTTACAATTTATAAATTACAAAAAATCATGTAAGATAATGCAGAATGTCAATCCAATGAGATGTCCCTGATCCAGCAGCTGTGCAATTTGTGTGCAGCTGCTATCTGTGCATGCATGTTATTTTTATAGCATTTATAGTATATAGGTGGTTGGGATCTGGTTAAAGGGATTTTTCTTACATGTTCATGTATCCTGTTATAACATTGGGAGGTTATCTAAAGAGGAACGGTCATATGGTCAGGACCCCTACTATGAGCAAGAATGGCAGACAATATACAAAAGTTACTTCTCTTGAACCATCCACATATTACAAAGATGGCAATTCCTAAGTTCCCCCGAGTAAGGGTTGTGTACTTTTTTTGAAACTATGTGTACAGACCTCTATTTGAACAGATTAAAGGAAAACAATATAGCAATGACAAATGACAAAACAGGTGCACACTGTAGGATGTATGTTGTGGTACTTGTGGTCCGCTGCGGGCATCCTCCACCGTATGCATTTTTACTGGAGATCGCCATTAGCAACGGGCCACAAGTGCAGGATCTGCTCCCGGTATATATATATATATGCATAACCGCATCTGGGGTTGAGCACATCCTGCTTCATGCCACCTCTTAGTTGTTCTGTATATATAATTGTTTGGAGGTGTATAAACTCCTATTTAAATGTTGCCTGTTTTCTATCCAAAGGCTACATTTAGGTGCACCTGTGAGTCCTGAGCCATATCAGCCGATATTGGGTGGGGCTCACAGCCTTCTCCCTCCTCCCATTCCATGCATGACTACATGCTGGAGGTAACTGGGGAGTTTGATGCGAGTCGGTCTTTACACTCCTGTAATGTAGCCCACTGGCCCCTGGTATTGCCTATACGGATCAGATAGATAAGTGTTAGGTCCTGAGCTACTTGAGAGACCTTGGCGTGGTGCTCGGGCTTAGACATGTCCTCCACAGCAGGATATGTTGACCAATCTCTCAATTTTAACATCAGTTTGAGGGTTTAGTAAGACTGCAGTGTGCACCTATCTTGTCATTTGTTATTGCTATATTGTTATATTGTTTATCACATCCACACAATTGCCATCTTGTCTAAGATGTCTGTTGTGGTACTTGTGGTCCGCTGCGGGCATCCTCCACCGTATGCATTTTTGCTGGGGATTGCCATTATCAACGGGCCACAAGTGCAGGATCTGCTCCCCGGTATATATATGCAAAATGGCATCTTGGATTGAGCACATCCTGCTTCATGCCACCTTTCAGTTGTTCTGCAGATTAAAGGAAAGCTAAAGTTCTAAGCACAAAAAATAATAATAATAATAATTAAATACATATATAAAAATGTCCCTCTTAGATACACCTGCAAAACTATCAGCAAGCTGCAATGGCAATCAGCGTTGCAGAAATCTATCTGGCAGAAAGGAGCACTTTTTTCTCTGTCTCCACTATCTTTGGCTATGCACCACCATGACCTCACAAAACTGGAAGTTTGGTGGGAAAGATGGTGGTGTTTAGTCCTGACTGACTATAATGGAGTCCATAGCCTGTATAGGGCAGAAGGATCTACAGAAGGGGACCAGAGAAGTCAAGACAACAATTATAACATAGATATATGAGTATTGTATGATTATTGTTTGCATGTACTTTATGATCAGATCTTTTAGAATTTTAGTGCAAACATTACAGATAAAGAAGAGCTGCAGTGAAACTGCTGAGAAAATGCTACTCCTATCACTACCTTCATTTTGTGTAAACTATCCAGCTTTCCAGAGGCCCCGATAGGCAAATTTGACTAGGTCTGACTGAATTTGGCAGCTAGAAACACAATTAGTATTCAGCAGGCCCTATTATAGCTCCACGTGTTACCCAGCTGTATTACAATATTGAGGAATTTGCAATTTCATTTGTCCTGCAGTGTCACATTGATTCTTACCCAGCTTCTCCAGGCTCATAGATAGCAAATCAGGCTGGTTAGTCTACTCTCAGAGTTAAGGATTTACCAATACATCACAAGGCAGGTCTGCCATTCTGCAGTCTGGGAAAGCTGGGTAACAGCTTCTGCTGGGCTGTGATGGAGGGCATATTATCTAGGGAAAAGCGAATCGACTTTGGATGAAACATCCTAAGTCGATTTGCATAAAACTTTTTTTCAATACTGTGAAACAAAGCGAGCGCTCCGTACATTATTAGAATGTATTGGCTCCTATGAGCCGAAGTTATTATTTTGCGAAGTCTCACAAGACTTCACATAATAACTTCATAAATTGATTTCTACTGTAAAAAAACATTTCCAAGGTACCACTGATATAGGACAGGGCAAGGATGAAAATAAGGGAACCATGTTTAATTTTATATGATCTTTTTGTTTGCATTGTGGTTTAGTTCTCCCTTAAAAAAAAAATATATAAGCAGCATAGAAGGTGTGGCTTAAAGGGCATCTATAAGTAGATTTGTACCTATGAAACTGGCTGACCTGTTGCATGTGCACTTGGCAGCTGAAGGCATCTGTGTTGGTCCCATGTTCATATGTGCATGCATTGCTGAGAAAAATGATGTTTTAATATACAGTTGTGTTCAAAATTATTCAACCCCCAATGCTGTAAAGGGTTCTAGGGAATTTAGTGTACATTTGTAATTGTGTTCAGAATAAAATCTTACAAGGACTTTTTAAAGAACCAAATGCAACTAAAATGACATCAATTGTTTTTGTAATACAGTATTAAATGTTTTTTTTGTGATTTCTTCATTGACACAATTATTCAACCCCTTGAAAGACTACCACTCTTAAGAACAGAGGTTCATTCAAGTGTTTTCGATCAGGTATTGAAAACACCTGTGGATGTCAAGGAGCCGCAATCAAGCATAATAAGCACCAATTAGGCAGATTTAAAATGACTGTGATACTCAGCTCCTTCTAGACATTTACTGGTGTGTTTACAAACATGGTGAAGTCAAGAGAATGGTCCAGGAAGACAAGAGAAGAGGTGATTTCTCTTCACAGGAAGGGCAATGGCTATAAGAAGATTGCAAAGATGTTAAACATACCAAGAGACACTATAGGAAGCATCATTCGCAAATTCAAGGCAAAGGGCACTGTTAAAATGCTACCTGGTCATGGCAGAAAGAAGATGCTGACTTTGACTGCTGTGCGCTACCTAAAGCGCAAAGTGACGAAAAGTCTCCGTGTGACTGATGAGGAACTGAAAAAAGATTTGTCAGATGCGGGTACTGAAGTTTCAGCTCAGACAATAAGGCACACACTGCGTAATGAAGGCCTCCATGCCAGAACTCCCAGGCGCACCCCCTTGCTGTCTCCAAAGAATAAGAAGAGTCGACTGCAGTATGCCAAAAGTCATGTGGACAAACCACAAAAGTTTTGGGATAGTGTTCTGTGGACTGATGAAACAAAATTAGAACTGTTTGGGCCCATGTATCAACGCTATGTTTAGAGAAGGAAGAACAAGGCCTATGAAGAAAAGAACACCTTGCCTACTGTGAAGCATGGCGGGGGGTCAATCATGCTTTGGGGCTGTTTTCCTTCTACAGGTACAGGGAAGCTTCAGCGTGTGCAAGGTACCATGAATTCTCCTCAGTACCAGATATTGGATGAAAATGTGATGCAGTCCGTCACAAACCTGAGGCTTGGGAGACGTTGGACCTTTCAACAGGACAATGATCCCAAGCATACCTCCAAGTCCACTACGGCATGGTTGCAGATTAAAGGCTGGAACATTTTGAAGTGGCCAACGCAGTCACCAGACTTAAATCCGATTGAGAACCTCTGGTGGGACTTAAAGAAAGCAGTTGCAGCGCGCAAGCCTAAGAATGTGACTGAACTGGAGGCTTTTGCCCATGAAGAATGGGCGAAGATACCCGTAGATCGCTGCAAGACACTTGTGTCAAGCTATGCTTCACGTTTAAAAGATGTTATAACTGGAAAAGGATGTTGTACTAAGTACTAAGATTGAATGTCACTTGGGGGTTGAATAAAACTGATAATGATGTGAGCACAGAAAATACATTTGTGGTTATTTCATTATAAATGTTATGTTATATTTGTCTGACTTACAAGTGCCTCTTTAATTTAATTGTAAACAAGATGACTGAAATGATCAAAATCAATGTCAAACTGGCCAAAACACTCAATTTCAGTGGGGGTTGAATAATTTTGAACACAACTGTATGTAAATAGGCCATTAGGAGCAATGGGGTGTTGCCATAACTGATAGAGGTTCAGCTCTCGGCAATTGCCGCGCCCTCTGCACTTTGATTGACTTTAGAAGAACGTAAGAGCAAGGTGTGATCAAGTTTACACTGCCTGGCCCTGTCAGTCAAAGTGCAGAGGGAGTGGCAGTTGCAGAGAGCTGAGAATCTAGGAGAAACTGTAAAATCCCTGTTTCTCTTAGAGGCTCATTTGCATTTATCAATCTGCTGACAGATGCTCTTTAAAAAACCACATGATGTCGAAATATGGATATGGAGAACGGAGCACTCAAATAACTTTGACTGAGGTCTCAGCCCTTAAATGGCCTGTTAGGGTTAAGGCTTGTTCACAATCATAACAAAAGTCCAGGTGATGCAAATTTCAAATCTTTATAAATACCCAGATTCCTTTAACCTTGCCCTCAAAAACAGCAGCCATGGGTTTTTCTAAGCCGCTGTCTATGCACTCTGAAAAGAAAAATGGTTGAGGCCCACAAAGCAGAAGAAGAGTATAAGAAGATGCCAAAGCATTTTCAGGTTGTCATTTCCTCAGCATTAAATGTAATTAAGAAATGGCAGTTAGCAGGAAAAGTGGAGGTTAATCAAGGGTCCGGAAGACCCCCAAAAAATTCAGATAGCTGCTCCTAGAAAGGCAAATAAGAACCCTGCTTGACTGCAAAAGACCTTCAGGAATATTTAGCAGACTCTGGATTTGTGGTACATTGTTCTACTGTTCAGCGACACCAGCACAAAAATAGCCTTTATGAAAGAGTCATCAGAAGAAAACCTCTCCTGCGTCCTCACCATACAATTCAGAAGTTTGTAAAAGTACATCTAAACAAGCATGATGTTTTTTTTAAACAAGTCCTGTGGACCGATGAGGTAAATAATATAACTCTTTGGCTACAGTGAGTAATGGTTTGTTTGGAGAAAAATTAGAATATAATTTCATGAAAAGAGCACCTCTACAACCATTAAGCATGGCAGTGGATCAATCATGCTTTGGGGTTGTGTTGCTGTCAATGGCACTGGAAACATTTTATGGGTAGAGTGAAGAATGGATTCAGTGAAATTCCAGCAAATTCTGGAAGCAAACATTACATCAACTATAAAAATACTGACGTTGAAAAGAGGATGGCTTCTACAAATAGATAATGATTACAGATAAGCGAACTATTGGAAAATTTGATTTGGCTGCTTCGCCGACTTTTACAAGAAAATTCGCTTTATGACAAATTACTTTGTCACAAAGCACATTTGTGTGCAAGTAGTGGGTGCAATGACTGGAAGCTGTGATTGCGACGCCCCCCGCCACTGTACCTCTCAGATGCCACGTTCATACATGATTGTGGCATCTGATAGCAATAATCCAGTGCAAAATAAAAAAATCATGCTTACCTGATCCATTTTCGCTTGATGGGTGGGCCGCCACCATCTTGCTTAAAGATCTGGCAAGAAATTTTGCGCGGTTTGAGATGACGTCATCACGCTGGCTGGCAAGGTGACGTCATAAGTTACCGAGCACGGGATTTCGGCCGAGATCTTCAAGCAAGATCGCAGCAGCCAACCTGTTGCGAACAAATGGAGCAGGTAAGTATAATTTTATTTTTTTTTTACTATTCCAGGTTAAATCAATTTGCTATCACAAAGCACCAGGAAATTCAGCTATGTGGCAAATCAAAGTTATCCAGAAATGCAGATCGAAGTACAAGTGTGGACTTCGATTCACTCAACCCTAATAATGATCCTAAACACATCTCAAAATTGACAATAGACTACTTTGCATGTGAGACGGTCCAGGAATATCACAGAACTGCAAGACTTTTATAAGAAAGAATAGATGAAAATCCCTCAAACAAGAATTGATTGGTTGGCTACAAAAAGCATTTACAAGCTGTGACAATTGTCAGAAAAGGTGCTACTAGGTACTAACCATGCAGGGTCCCAAAGTTTTTCTAGAGGACCTTTTCCTCCTTTGTTATTTTATTATTTTTGAAAATGTAAAAGATAAAAAAAAATGTTTCTGCTTAAAATACAAAGGGAACATGTCATCTTTAAAGGTTATGTACACCTTTGGAGGAATTTTTTTGTATTATTATTGCACTGTACTCATTTTGAGCCAAAAGTCATTTTTTCAATTGGTCTCTATTAAAATTATAGAGCCCTTTTTTCTGTACAGGGCTCCTCTAGTAGCAGATTCTGGATTTTCTTTCTTTTCCGTCAGTTGGGGAGCTGACAAGCTCCTTATCTTTGCTCTCTGACATTAAAAACACTCATTATAGCTCAGTTCTCATCTTACTGTTAAGAATGTGGCTCGAATAAGTGTTTTATGTTTTCTCAGTAGTTTAGATGACTGGCAAAAAGTGTCAGTGAAAGTACCAGTCACACAGTTACAAAAACAGTTGTGACAGAACTGCTTAATATTTTTAATAAAGGCCATTTGAAAATGACTAAAATGCAGTCAGATAAAAAAAATTGCCTCCGAAGGTGTACATAGACTGTAACTTTATGCCTTTTGGAGATTATTTCAACATCAACTTGCTTAACTGTTCACAGTAACAGTAATTTTTTACCAGGGGTGCTCAAACTTTTGCATGTAACTGTATGTGTGAATATATATATATATATATAAAAAAAAAAAAAAATAATATATATATATATATATATATATATATATATATACTGCAAGGAAAAGGGAGTCAGTCAGCACATCTCAATCTGCAGGTGCATGTTGGCATGGCTAAATACACACAGAAAAGAGAATACACCAGCACTCTGCAACCCAAGCAGTACATAAATGTCATAATAATGAAAAATGTTATAATGTTAATTATATGCTTATATAGTAAATTTGAGATGCTTAGTAAATATATTTTGTACAAAATTATTTGGGCCCGTCTGCCAACTGGCAAGGTGATCTCTGTTTGCCACTGTTCACAAGGGCGATGTCTCTGCGTTTTCTGTACAAGGTGTGGAGATGGTGTCAGCACTGATCAGAGGAGGGGATCGAAAACAAAAGCTTCTCAGCAGAGAAACGTACTGGATGTTTATTTTGGAAACATGCATAACGAGGGGTTTGAATAGAAAACATGACCTAACATTGCAGTATATGTAGATTCTGTGGATGTGATTTAAAGTATGTGGATTTAAGCCGCCGCCCCTACTTATGTGCTTTGTTGGGCTTCCCACCTAATTCAGACACCTAAATTTTTGGCGGTGGTTTCCAATTAAGCAAGGGGGAGGGGTATACCTATGTTGTATATAAGACTTGCTTTTAGTGTGTAATGTATTGTCTTGATGAAGGGCTCAATACTATAGCCCGAAACGCGTCACGGTCATATTTCGTCTCTCCATGTGATGTAAATTTTGCAAGCCAAATAAAGAACAAACTATTTTTTACGCAAGAAGCTGGAATTGATCCTTTGTTTTTTGGATTGTCCCACATCCTTCAAGGGTGACTAGAGGTGAGAGCTGCACTTCCTTCTCTTGTGTGTGTACAACATCTACTATACATGAAAAATGGAAGCTCTTTTTTTGGCATCTGCAGATCGGTACCTAACATTAACAGAACTTCCTGGTTCCTACATCACCCTGAACATTGTAGGTTTAGGTTAGGCCCAGGAGACGCAGTTCTGTCAGTGTCTGCAGAAGACACCCTGATGCTGGTAGAGCGGTGTGAGACACATTTTATTTTTTTGCTATTTGCTTTTTGCTTTATCTGAATCTTCAACACTTTAAGTAAGTTGATCTTTATGGGTATATATTTGTTTTTTGAATCCAACAATTACATATTTAATTGTCTTTATATGGAAAGGGGTGTTGGGTTCTTCAAACTAAAAGGCAATGAACAACCCTTTGTTTCAAAAATCATCAGAAGATCAGGTCTCTTTCCCATTACTGTATTTATTCTGAAGGCTATATTTAATCCATAACCTCTTACAATAGTTCTCCCATGGTCTAAAACTACATATAGTCATTGATCTGGAATGATACACCCAGTGCACAATGAAGTGGAAAACCAAAGGCAACACTGCAGTAACCTTATTGTTTCTAGACTGCTTAGATCTCTGAGACAGCCTAAGGATATCTGGTTCCAAAAGGAAAGGCTACATTGTATTGATTTTTCCATCAAATTCACTAGCTGTAAGCTTTGTACTGTAAACATCAGGTATAAAATACTTTATAGAACATGTATATTATTTAAGGAAAAAAGTTTGTTCTTGGTATAGGATCAAGTTATTTGAAGAAAGTGAAATGACGCATGTGCAATAGAAGGAACCTGAAATAAACCTAAAAGTAGGTAAACAAATAAAAGTACTAGACAGATGTTTGCCAAAAGCATAAAAGATCAAGTTAAATTGATTCATTACATTGCCTAAACATGAATAAATACTTCACTGAAACTTCATTTCCAGCTAACTGCGTATCCTATCACTATCATTTCTCTGAAATATTAGCTTATTTCAGGATCTAACCTAATGAAAAGACACATCCTTGGGCATAATGATACCCTTCTGTTCAGTATTAGCTCTCTAATAGCCTGCAGATTTTATGCTCTTATGCCCTTTTGTATCAGCAGCTTCCTGATTGCAAACTAAACATTTTTTTGCACTTAGTACTTTAGGTACCAGCTCAACATTTGTGATAGTTAAAACCCAGACTAAAATAATTACCCTTAATGTGTCTACAGTGAAAATAGAGATTTCATGAGATGCCTTAAAGGGAATGTGTCATTAGAAAATAGCCTATTGTTTAAATCTGTATATATATATATATATATATATATATATATATATATATATTTATTTTTTTTTATTTATTTTTTTTCATGTCCTTATCTACTGTATATTTTAAAAAAAATCCTAAAATCATGCAGATTTTGCAATGCCCACTAGGCCTAAAATATGTCAAGACTTCCTGTTCTTTGAGAGCAGCCAACATGAGCTATAGACGCAATTTACAGCAGGGGACCTCCTTGACTATAAAAGAGCACAGGAGGGAGCAGATACTGTAAGCTGTGATATCACCAATTGTGGATGGTGGATCTTTGTTATCGTAATTCTGTCTGTGGTGCTAATGTGATGGCTGCCAAAAAGTTATCTGTACGGAACAGAAAGTTTCACTATATTTTAAAGCCTAATGGTCAGTTCAAAAAACTGCATGATTTTAAGTATTTTTTAACATAGATAGTGACACGGAATTTTTTTTTTTGTTTAAAAAGTTCTAAAACAAATGTTTAAATGGAATATGTCACCACGGTTCTGGACTATTATTTATACTACAACAAGAGTCATACTACACATAAGTAGTTCAGATCACTATTGTTTTCCCTCTGCCCTCTATTCCCTCATGGTAAGCACTCAAAGCTTCACTGAAATACAGTCCAGAATATTTTGCTGTGCTAACATAATAGGGAGGACTGCTGTGCGCATGTAGAGCAGCAGGAATATAAAAATAAGAATCTGTTTTGAATTCCGTCTTACAATTCCGTTAATTTACCTTATAACCATAGTATAATAGAAAGCATTATCAGAATTCATAGCGGTGATGTGAACCCCCTCCTTACACATAGATTTTTTTTAATTGGAAATGTTTGAGTTGTCATCTTCCATAAAATTTTTAAAAAGTACTAATTGTAGACAAAATGTTAAAATTACACTGTAAAGTTTTAGGGAGATTCAGAAACATTGGGGTGGTGTGTCACTATCGGCATGCAATACATAGGGGGTAATTTATTAATCTGAAATACACCTAAATTAGGCGTATTTCAGGCACACATGGCAGCGCACCAGTAAGTTGCGACGCTATCTCTAACTTTTCCCTGCTCACAACAGGTCTAAAAAAGTGGGAGTGGAATAGGAGGGAAAGGGGATAGGCCGTTAGGCCCGTCTCATTTACCATTTTCTACACCTGGCTCAGAAGCTGTATTATATTTAGAACTGGCGCTGGATGCGCAGAAGTTATGAAGAGGCCTGCTCCTCTTCATAACTTTGGTGGATCCACCGCCAGCTTTGGCTCTGTATTAAGACCAGCATCTAAAACGCTAAATCTAATCTATGACATCAGTATAGGAGACCGTTAAGGATCTGTCCCACATCCTTCAAACACTCACTGCCAGTTCCCCTGAAGATGCCAGAGCAACTGGCGAAGCATGTCAGGGGCGGTGCTTGAGGGATTTTTAGAACAGGAGTGATGCTTCTTTAGGGTTATATAGAAAATATCAAATGCAACTATTGTAGCTAGGGACAGAGCAATAAGGGGCTAGGGACAGAGCAATAAGGGGGGCTGGAACAAGCGCGCAATTACCAGCCTCCTTTAGTCCACGGCTACAGCATCAACACAGTGCAAACAACAGTGTTAATATATCTAAACTGACAAAGCAAAAAGATAGCAACACAACTGATAGTTTAACCAGATTTATTTGGTCTAATTGATACATTTTATAAATTCATTATTAAAAGCTGTTTTATTACTAGTGCAATTAGACACTTGTTACAATAAGGCAATTACTAGTCTCAATTTACAAGACTACTTGTAAATAAATAGTTAAAAGTGCCTTTACATATGCCTAGGGTCCTCTGTTTGTAGTAAAACTCTTCATTAGTCCTCATGCACACGAACATTTATTTTATCAGTTTACGGGCCATTTTTTGTGTTCCGTATACGGACCTTATACGGAACCATTCATTTTGAAGGATCCGCAAAAAAAACAGAAGGTACTCTGTATGCCTTCCATTTCTGTATTTCCGTTTTTCCGTTCCATTCAAAGATACAACATGTCCTATTATTGTCCGCATAAGGCCTCTTGCACACGGCCGTATGGCTATTTTGCGGTCCGTTTTTCACGGATGCGTTGTTCCATTTTTTGTTTCAGTAGTGTTTCCATTTTTTTTCTGTATGGTTTTCGTATATGATCAATTTTTTGCGGATTGCAAATGGGAACTGAAGTATGGTATATACAGTATACAGTAATTACATAGAAAAATTGGGCTGGTCAGAAAATTTTCAATAGATGGTTCTGCAAAAAAAGGAACGGATACAGAAGACATATGGATGCATTCAGTATTCATTGCGTTTATTTTTACAGCCCTATTGACTTGAATGGAGCTACAGAACGTGATTTGCAGGCAATAATAGGACATGTTCTATCTTTGTACAGAACAGAAAAACGGAAATTCGGAAATGGAATGTATACGGACTACATTCCGTTTTTTTTGGCTGACCCATTGAAATTAATGGTTCCATATACAGACCGTATATGGACCACAAAAAATTAACCATAAACGAAAAATAAAACGTTTGTGTGCAAGAGGCCTCATGGACAAGGATAGTACTATTCTATTAGGGCCAGCTGTTCTGTTCCGCAAAAAACGGAATGCACACGGACGTCATCTGTATTTTTGGCGGATCCGTTTTTTGCGGACCGCAAAATACTGAAATAGCCATACGGTCGTATGCAAGAGGCTTAACTTTGGCAGATCCACCGCCACTCCCGCCAGCTATGGGCCTTTATTAAGACCAGCATCTGAATGTGCCCCATAGTCTTAAAACATGGAGAAAATAGTGCAAAATTATAAATTTGGTGCAACTTCTCTTAGCTGCTTCCCTTTTTTCTTCTACACATTTATTTTAAAATTATGCAAAATGTTTCTAAACACATATGACATTTGGATCTCATTATGAACTCCACCGTGAACCCCACTGTATCATGGAAAGATGAAAAAGTGCCTACTCGTTATTCTAATATCTTTTGATTTAAAATCACAGCATTCAAAGGCTTTAAATTGTTCTGAGTGCGTGAAGCTTACTTGTTCCTTTACACTCATCTCTACTGAGATGGAAAATTACCAGAGAATTTGACCAGAGGTCTGGATAAATTAATAATGAAGCCTTCTGATTAAACAGAATTCATTTATTAGTGCAAGCAGATACACTGTATTATCTACGTTAACAAAGGTAGGGCTAGTCACTTGCCCAGGTAACGGTAGCACCAAATGATTTGCAAATAATGAACATTTATGTCTTGCTATGTGGGGTAGAGCGTTAATAACTCAATTTACCAACATAAAACCCTCCAGGTGCCTTATTACTAATGCAAATATAAATGCAGAATGCACGCATGAGAAACGTTTATGCTTAAAAAAGGATTATTGCCTTTAAATTGTATCATGATTTTTTGTAGATACAGAGACGCAATTATAAAAAAATGCCTTTGTATTTAAGCTTTAGGTGACTGTGACAATGAATGAGATAGCAGGGGCTATAAAACTTGCAGATATGGAGAATTGCTATATCACTCATATCTTCCCTTTTCACATTACAAAGGATATTCACTGTGCTGATAACTAGTGTTGAGCGAATCAAAGTTAACAAAGTGGACTTCAATCTAGATTTCAGGAAAAATTTAAATGGTCAGGTTGCATCCGTACTTGCTTGCGGATGCGATTTTTACGCAGCCCCATTCACTTCTATGGGGCCAACCTTGCGTATTCTGCACGGTGAATACCAGAGGAGTGTCAGAATAATGCCCTTAGGGTTAGTCCAAAACCAAACCAGTTAGTTAGCACAGTAGCTCCACACTCACTTATCCATAACATTGCCCTTTATACTTTCTCTGCTTTTATGATCCACTCCCAATTTTGGATTCCAAAACTGCATCAGGAGACCTGATTATGTGGCACAGGCCTATACATAACTTTTTGGCATCCAGCGCCAGCTTCCTTGCTGGCTTACATTTAGACCCTTTTCTATGCCTAAAACAGGTGTAGAAAATGATTAACAGTTCTTTCGTCCCTTCTCCTCCGATGCCGCACCCACATTTTTAGACCTGGCATGAGCAGGAAAAAGTCACAGATTGCAATGCAACTAACCTTTGTGCCGCAATCTGTGCCAGAAGTATGCCTAATATAGGTGCATTTCTGGATAATAAATGACCCCGTCCCATATGTGGCTCAAATATATATAGGCTATATATGGTTTGAATATACAGTACATAGCCTCAAATTAAAAATAATGGTTGGATATAAAATCTGCCAAATCAGACTATTGATAAAATATCAAAAACACTTTCCTTCAATGCAAAGAAAAAAGGTTATTCATACGGTATGTTGACAAGATGATACAATCACATATTAAGATATTGACAACATTACCCTTTTATACCTTTTCCATCCCTTTAGACTATTCATAAATCCAAAGGTTTGGACTATTATAAAGGATTTGATAAAAAGTGTACAACTAGTGTTTCTAACATATTTGACTTTGGGAAATATAAGAAAAAACTGTTGCCATGGTAGCTGTAAAGAAAAGATTTCTATAGCATCCAATTTAGTTCTTTAAAGGGTTTTACGGTTAAGGCAAATAAATAATACATATTGCATAATGAACATTATCGCTGTTATTTTATATTATTTATTTTTACTTCCTTGGGATAAAAATGTGTCCTTTCATGTGACGGTCACACAGGTGTTCTGCACTGAACAAGACACATTCCTTATAATTATACTGTAGATGTCGGATATTCATTTGTGAGATCATTACAATAATAGGATATGGTAGTTGTTTCCTCTGGAAGTAAATAATAATGGCGCAAGTACAGAACTTGAAAATTGTCAGAAATTGATACAGAAAATAGCCTGTTTTTACCTTCAATGAATAATAAGGAAGCTTTAATAACTCGTTAATTTTCTCATTGATTGGTTACTATGAAAAACGTTAAAGGAGTGTTTTAACTAAAAGAAAAAAAATAATTTACAAAAATGTAAAAGAAAATCATACCTCATGGATTCTCCACTGCTCCCTTCTAAACCCGCCTGGTCACATGCCCCTATGTTAACACAATTTCTCTGGACTAGGAAAAGGAGAGTGGCAATGGAAATGCCAGGCTCAGAATGGGAGAAGTTGAGGATCATTGAGGTGAGTATGGATCCACTCCCAATTTTATGCTGAGGTGAGTATGGATTTTGTACATTTTTAGTTTCAAAAAACATTTTTTTTCTTGCAAAACTATTGCTATTGGATTTTCTACAAAAAGCTTGAAATGTGCGGGTCCAACTTCTAGGGCACTTCGTTTTTCATGAGAATTGGAGCCTCATGACCCTCATATGCTGATTTGGTTGGCTTTTCTAAACAGATATTAGATGATCAGCACTTTCTGTAGTTCCCATGCAGAAGCCACAGCTACAGTACCTCACCACTGACTCCCCCAGAAGTTGTAAGATGCTAAATAAATGTGGAGCCCCAGTTATGAGTTTTCAACACAGTGAAAGCCAGATATCTTCCAGGGAAAAAAAAAACTAAGCAAAGGGGTGTGCCCAATATAGAGAGGTCAGTGTGTAGTAGGATTCTGGTTAACCGGTAGCAATGTCTTGGAGACTACTCAAACAAAACAATAGCTGATCCTTGGTAGACCAACTATAAAAAATGACATGGAGCCTCATTTAAGAGTCTCAACAGAGCAATCCAAAGTGAAAATCTCCCTGGGAAACAGTATTATGCAAAATAACCATGGAGCCCCAGTTCTTGGTCTTCAACACAGGGAAAGCCAGATATCCCTCCAGGGAAGAAAAACCAAGCAAAGAGGCATCCCCATCCACCATATTGACTGGTTCCTATGTCAAAATCCAGCTATTTTACAAGCCTTAAGGATATGACAGGGGAAGACCTAAGCCCGTTATTCATCCACAGACCGCTGTTTTAGGGGTGTTGCCCCCCCATCAGTGTGGAATAGGAACGATTCTGGCTAACCGGACGCAATGCCTTGGAGACTACTCAAAGAAAACAATAGCTGATCTTTGGGAGACCAACTATATAAAGAACACCATGGAGCCTCATTTTAGAGTCTAAACACATCAATCCAAAATGCAAAGAAGAAGTTGAACCATCATGTGTCAAGTATATGTGGCCTCGTCTGAGGATATGTAATAATGTTCATAACAGAAATATCCCTTTAATGCTTTAATATAGTCTGTGTTACATGCAGATATGTGTTCCTAAGGTCCATAAAAACTAACCTGTATTATAATACAACATTATGGCTCTAATTTTTCAAGCCTGCTCCCAGAATTCTGGCTTCAAAAAGTTACAAAATGGGACTTTTGCAGCTTTTTGGACATTTCTCATGGTTAAGTCTCATTGAAGTTGCAAAAAGGTTGTAATCTCACTCCAGTAGGAAGGTACGGTAGGAGAACTGGAGAAGCTTTTCTAGATAAAAGTGTTAGGTTAAAAAATAACACATTTATCAAACATGTGATATTTGATAAATTTGGCATATAGTATGCCAAAAAATACTCAAGCAAAACTGACATCAAATAAAACCCTCATGATAAATTCTCCCTATGTATATTAAAAACCAATTACAATGTATCTATTTAAGTACTTTGTCTATGTTATAGAACTAATCCTTTATGTGGTGACATGTCCCCCCTATATCATGTGACCCAGTGACATTACACATGGATTACACATCACTGCCGTGGCCAGACATTGGTTGCAACAACCACTTGACCTGTGTCAACCCAGATGGTGACATGCAGAGAGCGGAGGAGGTGGCAGTGGGGGCAAAGGAGCCAGAACGCAATGTCAGGGAACAGATAAGTATGCTTCTATACACAGGTACACCCACATAGGGGTTCTGCCCTAAAGGCCCCGGGGTTGAACAACCTCTTAAAGTTTAAATACCGCATTTTTGCATCTTTGACAATAAGCAATATAGTTGGTAAACATAAAGTCATTGTGGCATACAGGAAACAAGAGCAATGGGTAGTAAAAAAAAAAATGGTGAATATTAAAACTAGCTTAACTTAACAAACAAGAACATAAAAAAAAAAGAAATAAAAAGGTATTATAAGGATTTATTCAAATGAATCAAAATGACATTCTCCAGAAAAACAATACACATCTCCTACCAAAATTAGCAAGAGGTGGTACAGAGTTACACTGGATGGTCCCACTGCTAAGGTAACGAAACGACTCCTGAAGCCTCTGCATTTCTACAGCAACAGCTCACGTGTTGTATGATTGCCTTGGAAACTAGGTCACTGTTTGAGATAGCAGTATCTTGCCATTGCGTGAATATTTAGGTGGGTAATACAGATTATTAAGTATCTATTTAGGGTAAAAATCTGCAAATTTTTTTTCTCTGCACAAAATAAAAATAAAGGATGAAGACAGATAAAATGCAGGTGTTGACTGTTTTTCTTAAAGAAGCATTCTTACAAAAAAATATTATTCTCTGACCTATTAGAAAGCATTATGTAATCTGTAGTGAACGTAATCCTCTCACCACTATCTGCATTTGTGAGTTTTCCCCTCTCTTTTGCTTCTTGGCTGTATACCAGCAGACTTTCAAAATAACACAGCATCTTACGTGTAGACAGGAAGCCAGTTTCTCTATATATTCCTATGGAAACCACAAGGTCAGCCTTATAAACTTTGTTACTATGTTACTAACCATGCAGGGTACCTATACTTTTGCTTCATGCCCTTTTCCTTTTTTTTTTTTTTTTTTTTAAACGTAAGAGATGACAATAAAAATAGTTATTGCTTAAATTACAAAGGCAATGTGTCATATTTAACTTTATGCCTTTTGGAAATTATTCCATCTTCAATTTGCTTAACTCTTCACAGTAATAGTAATTTTGACTGTTTATACAAATATTATATAGCTTTTTGACATAAAAACAACAAATCATGCTATCCCAATTCAACAAAAAGTTAGTGAAGTAAGAATCATGAGTCTTTATTTGGAACATCAGTAACATCATCATTGTTCTCCTCATCATCTCTTCAATTACTATTAGTGTATTAAGTACATAACTAATGTTGAGCCCTTGGAGAAAGATCCATCGTGGTTAGATCCACCCTCTTTACTACTGGATGGTAGAAACCATGCACGTCTTGCCCCTTTAGTATTTCCAGGGGTGGCCCAAAGGTCGTGGAAAGAACATAGAGGGGAAAACAAACACCAGACCATTGTATCCGGGGTGGCAAAAACTGGTGCCATAACAAGAGGCCATTTTTACTCTGGGGCTCTTGTCATTGGCTTCAAACTTCATTCCAGTCTTAAAAATTTGTGAAATATTTGGTAGAAAGGGAGCATTGTGGAATTTGTGCCCATGGAGAGAAAGTGATGGGTTCTCTAAGAAAGTTTTTGGTAGAGTAATTTGTTAATATAACACTTAAAGACCAATACATGTTGTGCCACCACACCTAAGATATATTGTATTATACTAAGACAGTAAAGCTTTTTTTGGAACGCTTCAAAGAAAGAACTTGGCAAGAAGTAGTTTTTTTTGTAGAACAAAACAATTATTCAAACTACATCAAGGCAATAATACCAAATTGGCAGCTTTTACAAACTCTAAATTCAATGATTTATTCCATGCATGTTTATCATTAATGGCCCTTAAATACTGTAAAATTATATTTCCCATGAAAATGGAAAATAAATCATGAAAACGAACAATGTGCTCCAAAAAAGACATAAAGACACTTTTGTCCAACAGTACCTAGTAATTAATTTCTGTTTTAGAATGCTGCAAAGGTCAGCAAGGATCATTTTCTTTGTACAAATGTCTACATGTAATTCAAGTTCACAGTGTAGGTCTAAAGTATAATTATATGCTACGTGCCAGGAATGATCAGTTCTTAGGGTACAAAGTAAAACTATCGCCTGTAGGATGGGACCTTTTCTTGGAAGTAAAATGTGTTCCAACAGAGAACTATTAAAATACAAAGTTACATAGTATTCATTTTGGGGAAAAATCTGCATATTGCAAATTCCACAAATAGAGGAAGGAAAATGGAAATTATGCAAGGTGTAAATAATTAACAAGACAATTTTTTAGGAAAGCAAAATAAAGAACATTTTAATTAAAATATTTAAGTTATTTGCCAATTCAGATTTGTCTTCCAGGACCAATAGAAGAATGTTTAACATGCTCTACAGTAGCATAGTAATGCCAAGTCTTGTAATGAACCTCTTTTCAAGATAGAAGGGCTGGACTAGAACAGCAGGGAACCAGAGGAAAATCTGCTAGGTGCATGTACTGACTTAAATGGGTTATCCAATAATTATTGTAAAAAAATAAAATCAGTCATCATATTTTACATGATAATTTCCTTCTAATAAAGCTAGAACCAGCCCTGTACCTCACACAGATTCAGAAATCTCCACATTCATTGCTCTGCTATATTTACATCAAGCTGACAGCTCAAGGGGAGTGAATTTTCTGCTGCAGCTAAGGAGGTATGTCCATGCTCTCCCTATCACAACTCAGTGAGTAGGACAAAGAAATAAGAAAAAGAACAAACAGCAGGTGCTGTTGTACAGATACATTTTATTGAATAACTCAGTGGCTATGTTACATTTTTAGTTACTGTATATGCAGTTACAAAAACAATTCTGATCCATGTGCTGGTTTGAAAACTGTTGAATATTTTTCATGGGACAACCCCATTAATAATGGAACCTAAGGGTCCAGCAGAAGACAACCTTATTTTAAATAACTTTGGAACCAGTAATTTAGGGTCTTTTTTATAGGACATTATAATGATACATCCTGTGCACAAAATGATGGATGAACAAAGTGATCAATGCAATTAAAAATGGCTTATGTAGATTAGCAGTTTGGTAATTTTTTCCTGTGTCTGGATCCAAGGCATGCCAGTATGACATGGCTTTAAATCTATAACACAGAGATCAGTGAAACAGGTCACCCCCACAGGGTCGATCGTGTCCCAAGTTTTTAGAGATGCCGAGTGGTGATGCGGCCTTAATAGTTTTGTGTGTCCCTGTGCTCCTACCTGCATATATACATAATAATGGTAAAATTAAACTTAATCTGTCACAAAACAAGCACACAAACTACTTCAATAGCATAACAATAGAAAATGTTATAGCCAAGTAAAAAAATTCAAAGAGCTTCTTGTCATTGCTAGGTTGATCTGTTTTGGACAATCCTTACTTGTTAGAAGGTTCCCTTGACAATAAACTGATCTGCTCTCTGTAACTGATTGCCCTTCTTACCTATGTTCATTAACCCAGAATTCTAAAATAATTTGTCTAAATAACATTTGTAAGTCCAAAAAAGTGCACATTTTAATGAGATATTAATGGGTTAACTTCTTAAAAATAACTTTATTGGAAAGGGAGAAGGAAACCCATGCCAGTGTGCACAGAGCCTTAGGGTGAGTTCAGATTAATTTGTGGCAAAGTCTATAGCAGAAAATATCCACCATATCTAGCATTGAACTTATCTTTTTTTTATTACCATGTAATAGCAGAATAAGAAAATGGCATCTGATCAATAAGTGTGGAGTGAATACCCAGAAATTCAATTTGGATTTGATTTGGGTCCTAATAAATTTGACTGCTAATGCCCAGCAGCTCGTGCAGACACCTGACTCCCAGCATTTACATGATCACTAGGACTGGTGCAGAAAGCACCATTGCTGCTTCCTGATCTGTATACACAGAACACCCTTGATATATGCTGACCGCCAAGATGTTTAAAAAACTATTGGTTATTGGCAATCGGTTAAACATGGGAAGATATAAACATTTAGGAACCCTGTGTTTCTCATAGCACTTAGGGCTTACCCAGTCCAAAACCCTCACAAGAGATCTAAAAGTCGCTCCAGTATTCACCAGTGACCAGCAAGATAATGTTGGATTTCTGTTTGTAGGACCCTCAGAATAGCTTCCTACAGTGTTTGGCGGCACTGTTTGCTACAGAAGGTAGCAAGTCTGATGAGTTAAAGGGGTTATCCAATATTTAAAACTTGCCCGCCAATGCCTGTAACCGGCACCCGCGGCACTCCAAATCCCCACATGGCTGCTGCTGCATCCCCCCGGGTGACGCTAGGGAGGATTGTCCCGATTTGGCCTGCTATTCGCTGCTCTCTCATCACTGGATGTTTTGATCCAGGCGACGGTGAGAACAGTGGCCGTGCGGGGATCAGGAGCGACACAGATGCTGTGGAGCAGGGTAAGAATAATTGATATGAAGGGCCTGGGCATTGGGGGGCATTGTTTTAGATGTTGGATAATCTCTTTAAGCATTTTGCAACAAGAGATGGACAGAGTCACAAGCAAGACAATTCCAATGGGTAGAAACAGTATGTACTGTATGCTGTAGATATGTCAGCATATGGCACTAATCATAATGCTATGAATTGGGATGAGTGTAGTAAAGTCATTATTGAAAGCTCTCACAGTCATAATGTGGTACCCAATGACTCTTCACTTTTCAGTCTGCAGGTCTACAGGTGTGTACTTCTTTACCTTTGCTCTTAGCTCAACATATCCTAAGATATGGGATGCTAGTTGACCAGCTTTAAATAAAACAAAAAACATGATTTTGCAATATTCTGTCATGAGATGCCTAATCTATATGTGTAGCCACCCAGTGGTTGCACATGGCAAGAGGTTTGCCAACAGATTGAGATAGTTATTAAATTTATTTCACTAGAAATTGGAGCCCTTAATGAAATTAGAGCTAAGTCAAGGGTGGACAGATCTGTAGTTCCTGTCCAGGCAACGGCTTGTGAAGAATGTCATTGTCAACCTGCATAATGCCTGCAAAAACCCTTGAGTTGCCAATCTTGCAGAATTAAAGGGGTAGAACAGCTCTCTAAATCATACCTTATCTAACACAATTAGCAAAATCTTATGGGTGCAATAAACAAAAGGAACATAACAGAAGTTGTTTTATACTTGTTTCCTTGTTCATGGAACAATAATAAAAAATCCATGAATTTGAGAAGAACATATTCATTAAAAAAAAAAGGTAATCTAGCTATAAAACAGAAATGGTAATTTAGCTATTGAAAAGAGAAACCATGACATTTAACAAGTATAATACAAACTTAGCCCACTTAGTGAGGGACAGAGGGCAGGGCGCATCAGCGATACAGCAATAAGCTGAGGTGTACAACTGCCTGCTTCTTCACATCTGTGACAAAACATCTAAACATTAATATGACAAGCTGTCAGTAGGAGACCCCCAAATCATGAGCTCAATGTGCTAGTTGATGTTACCTGCTGTTCCTTAGCAGAGACCAATTGACAAATATAATGCTAGTAATGCATTTCTTTTGAAAATCCGTAACTCTGATTACCTATTATCTATTTCGATATGCAAGCCATAAAGTATGTCCTTACATTCCATCATTTTGTTCAGCATCCTTTATTTTGCAATGTTGCCGTCTGTATAGTTGTACTGCGCTTTCACTGTCAAACAAAAACTGTCCTTGCACATAACTGTCAAGGCATTCTGCTAAAAAAAAATTTGATGTGTATGGGAGTAGCCATATTGCATTGTCCTTTCGTGGCATTCCTCCCACACTGAATAAACAAGCCTTGCCTGACAGAGTCTTCTATAGATGGCCAGCTTGACTAGAGCCGCTTCCAGCATGCATTTTGCACCGTACAATCTTACACAACATGTTACATTCACGTTCAAAATTTGGTGCAAATTATTTTCTTAAAATACATATCTTTTTAAGGTTCAGAGATTTATTCTTCTACTATAGGTCTCTAAACAACCTACATAGATGTAGATACAAGACATAACATTCTGGCTTCTTGCAGTCACCACTAGAAAGCTGAAGAACTTGCCTTATTATTAGAAAATATTGGAATATATATGAAAAATATTGTTTGTAGTTGAACCTAGTACAATATTACGGTCATTAAAAAATGTTCATATCTCCATACATTGCAGGAAAAAAAGTTAGAACAGCCCAACCTGCTGTTTATATTGAACAAAGTTTCTCTGTCCACCTCGGTAAATACAGTAATGAGGTCTCACTCTGTTATCACTTCTTCAGTGTTTCCATGCTGTAGCTTCAGAAGCAACCAAGTCAGCACATGAGGTATCCCTCCAAATACAAAGTAGAAAGACTGAGCATGTTGTAATTTATACCTCGTACCTCACATATCAGTAAACTGCTGTATATACAGGCCAGGAACGGGTAGTGGGAGGGATTATGAATGGGGCATGGGGGCCCAATTTATATTCTTGCTATGGGGCCCAGAGATTTTTGTGACTTTTTTAGGCCACAATAGTGCATAAAAGAGTTTATAAATGTCCCTTTATGATTTATTTTGGAGGCCAGTATATTTAAAGACAATTCTTTCATCAAAAATATCTGAAACATGCTGCAATTCACATCACAACCACTGTTTTACTTGTCACATACAAACAAATGTACTGTAGCATAATCAACTATAAACATAGAACCCTTGTCCACGCAGATATGGGTTCATCCCTACACAGGGTTTACACAATCTCTCCCAGATTTTCAAGGTCCAGCGAGTGCTCACCAGAGACTGCCAGAACCACAATGCTTTCCTTTCTCATGGTGAACCCATTTCTTGGCAGCTTCCCCTCAAAAAGAAAAGATAACTCTGCCCAGTGCTCCCTCCTGCCACCTCCTCCCTGTGACAGAAGTAATGAGGAAGACAGTGCTAATTTCAGCCCCACTGGGTTCAGGGATGTGAGCCTGACTCCCTTTGGACTATATGAAGACGATGGAGGCAATAGCCTATTCCTTCTGAACGGTACTCAGCCATCTCCACTGACCAATGTTCAAGTGCTGTTCACATGGTACTCTGCTCTACCGGGATACATATATCAGAAGCAACTCTCAAAAGATTACCACAAACATGGCTGCGCCTCTACTGTCAAGACATTGTGAGCCAAGAGGAAAAATATTAAAGTACACATTTTTCTTACAACCTTATTATATTTTTAAGATATTACTTTATACACAGTGTATAAAATTTTATATGACATCTATTCATTACAATATTTTAAATAAAATTTACACTTTTTTCCTTTGTTTATCAAACCATCATAATACCTGAGCAGCGTATACATAGTTAAGCTTTGAGAACAGTCCTTATATGAATAGCTAGCACTCATTTTGAATGTCATCTCCTCCCCTGTCATGTAAAGAAACAGGAATTGACACCATGGGAATCCATCACGGGAAGGATATTCAATTAATGTTGACCAGTCCCTATTGATATGTCAATCATAAACAACATGAAAAAAATGAAAAAAGAGCACTTTAGAATGAGACAGCAGAATCACACGATGCATCTCTGCGATAAAAAATAAATAAAAATAAGGAAATGCAGATGATGTCCAGATATCTCCTTGTGTCTTAACAGCAGAACATTTCTTTAATGTAGTGATTCCCTCCACATCAGATAACTAAGATATTTTGCATAATTTGCCCATCTGTATATTTTCTTGTTCCATTTTTTTTTTTATATATTTGCATTACATGTGTTCATTTGCAAGTCATTACTCCCTCAGTAACGGAAGCCTGCATAATTTAATTTATGATAGGGAGACATGCTTAAATTAAACGCAGTAGTGTTTCAATCTATTTTCCTGGGAACTCAAGGAATGAATTTTAAATGGTTGTGGGTTCAGGAGTTAAATGGTTTCCTAAAAGAGCATCAGCATTGGGTCATTCCCAACCAGTATATAATGAAGACAGTTTATGTACAGATGTTACATAGTAGCAGACTAATTTAGAAACCAAAGAAGAGGTGTGAGGGCCAGTGCCAGACTGGGGTTTCTTGGGCCTACATGATAAAAAATGTTTAATAGGTTTACAGTTAAAAATAGAGACCCCCAGTGGCAGCTATTTTTTTCCAAAGACCACCAAAAGGATTTGTTTGTCCAGGATCTTTGTGGCCCATTATGATATCAGAGCCTAAGACCACCAGATCCACTCATGCCCGGGTGGGTGGGACCAACCCTGAAGGGCTCTTATATCAGGAAAATGGTTTTCCTCAGTTTATTGCTTGTTGCTATTGGGTCCTTCATGAAAGGCTCCCTTTAGTTTAGTTCAGCTTTAAAAAAAAAAAAAATTGCAATACCACGTTCATTGTATTGTAAAGGGATTGTGTCACAATCAGAATTTACCACCTATCCACTTTTTGTACTAGATATTATATTTGCAGTCCGCGCTGCATTTCTGACAGTACAATAAAACCATTAAATACTGCATTTACATTTTTGGTAGAAAAAAACTAATTTTTTGTGCTAGATAGTACATTTACGGCCTGCGCTGTATTTCTGACAGTCCAATAAAACCGTTAAATACTGCATTTACATAGTTTTTTGATAAAAACACTGTTTGTGCTAGATAGTACATTTGCGGGTTGCGCTGCATTTCTGACAGTCCAATAAAACCAGTAATACTGCAGGTATATTGTTGTTTGAAAAAAAGCACACTTTTTGCACTAGATAGTACATATGCGGCCTGCGCTGCATTTATGACAGTCCAATTAAACCGTTAAATACTGCTGTTATATTGTTGTTTGAAAAAAAAAACACTTTTTGTGCAAGATAGTACATTTGCGGGCTGCGCTTCATTTCTGACAGTGAATGAAATACACTTAAAATCCATCTGTTTTATTATGTGTGAAAAAGAAAACCTTTTTTGGGCCATAAATACCTTTGTGGCCTGCACTGCATAGCAGACAGGGCAATTATTTTTAAAGATTTGTCTGTTCCATTGTTGGGTGACATTAACCCATTTTTTGCTGTTTTATACCCCTGCTCTACATAGCAGACAGGGTCATAATTTTTGAAAATTCGTCTGTTACATTGTAGGGTGACATTAACCCATTTTTGCTGTCAAAAAACCCCTGTTCTGCATAGGTGACAGGGAAATGAGATTATTATTTTAAATTTTTATTTAATTTATTTTACTTTAAGTCATTTCCCTATCCATATTTGTTTGCAGGGTACTTGTCAAGCTCTTGCCCACATTTTGCTGCAATTTGCAGCCCTCTAGCCCCTTCCATGACTCTTTAGAGCCATTTTAGTGCCCCAAAGTTTGGGTCCCGATTGACTTCAATGGGGTTCGGGGTCAAGTTTGGGTCCCAAACTCGAACTTTGCGACAAAGTTCAGCCTAACCCGGCGAACCCGGGTGTTGGCTCAGCTCTACTCAGTAGCATTAAAAAGGCGAATAATTGAGGCAGGAAAGAAAAAATAACTTGAATTCAGACCTTGTTATGAAGTTCAACGGCAGCTTAACCTGAATAAGTATTCATCCAAACGATTTTCAGGCTTTGTCTTGGTTCCAGCAGGTTTTAGCATAAACTGGCAGGCAAACTCAATAACTCTGCTTTCTCTCTTTCTTTGCTGTACTGACAGGCCTGCTTAAATACTTGGCTTTCTTTCTCTGTGCTGCACTAAACTCTGTTTAAGTCTGGTTTCTGTACTTTAGGTCAGTTCTGGTATCCTTGGATGGGGTGCCGTGGACTGTTATTCCCCTCCAAACACTCAGTAATACTTATCCTCAGCCGAAGAACACTTTTCTCTGGCTGCTACTTCTTTCAGGTCTTCTCAGCTCCAATATGGAGTCTAAACCAGAATCAAATATAACTGCAACCCCTCCCTTTGGTAGGATACAGGACTGGCCCACTATTGCCCAGAGGGGGGAGACTAGAATGGTTAGTTCCATTCCATCTAAGTATCTGTTTCTATCTCTGCCATATACGCTGCCACCTGCTCGTGAACCAGGCATATTAAATGTAATAAACAGTTGCATAGAAATCATAGCATTGCAAAATGTAGAGGACCTGGACAAAAATACAAAGATGACATTTACTTTATGTTACCCCATTAGAGACAGTAGCAAAGTGCAGGAATGGTAACGCCACTCCTGGGTGTTACACTTGGCTGTTCTTAGAACTCTATAGAAATGATTGGAGATAAGTAGTTTCACCACAGCTGGAGTGCCAGAGGTTAACCATCACTGCTCTAGGACAATAGATTGAGATGGCTACAGTAATGGGACTAGGGCCTATCTCTCATTGGCTCGAAACAAATCTCAAAAACTTTGGGATTGTTAGAATCTAAACTTCTTGGGAAAGTTTAAACTGGTAGAACTGATTTACTTGTCCTTAGTGCTTACCTTAACATTTCAATTCATCAGAAAAACATTTCAGCAGCATCACAACACTTCTGTGAAGTTCTTGAGGGGAGGAGGGATGTTTCCTTGCTCACTGTTCAGGGCATTGTGAGTATGGAGGGACAAAAGGTAGCTATACACATTAGGTAGAAGTTGGTTGATGGGTGAACAGCCGTTGAACAAACATCTGAGGAACGTTAATTTTGCAGACACTGTCATAAATGTTTTAGTTTATTTTGCGCTACAGTTGTTCAGATGTTAAGTGAAGCTGTGCAATGGACAAAAGATATTTCTAGGAATATCCTTTCAAAGATCTTTTGTCCAGGAAAATATTAACTATCGTCAACTTCATTTCAGATGACAATGGTTAACTAAAACTATGGCTCGTTGTTAAAGTCCAACCAAGGAACCTTACACCCATTTTGATAAATTTCCCCTAATAGGTAATATATGCTCTGGAACCAATGATTGACAAGAAGTATTTTTGATCTTAACGCCCAACATCCAGGTCCTATGGTCTTAATATTTGGTTTGTTCTAAAGGATCCTTTATTATTAACCCTTTATAATGTGTTCTGCTTTTTATGTCAATTTTGGTTATTTTTATACATATTGAATTGCAAAAAAATTGTGGCGTGTTAACTAATTGATTAATATTCATATGCCTGTTTTTAATCACCTTTCTGATTCCTCCGTATTATTATTATTATAATTATATAACACATTATAATGTAAGATTATAAAGCTAGATACATTCTCAGGAATCTTAACTAGGTGTTTGAACTTTATCAAGAAGGAAAGTAACCCAGTTCTGAGGGTTATTAATCAAAGATGACCAAGATGGTCATCACGGTTTCATCCATGGCACACAGGCATTAGATATATTAAGGGGACTAGCGCCTGTACAGTGTCCACAATACTTAAACATGCACCACCTTACCAGTTGCGTATCTTCAATGGAGGCAGATTACATAAGTTGTAACAGGCCTGGACAGAGGGGGACCTGGTGCGAAACCTCCTTCCTATTTTAATGAAATAGTGTAAAGTGCAAAGAGACTATTAAAATAACTGTATAATTCCTATGTACTGAGCTCCCTCTAGTGGTGGCTACAACAGCCAGTTTTGTAATATATCATGCAAAGGGAAGCAGTGATTTACAGCTGTATGGGGAAATTTATCAGTCTATTTACATGTAGTCCAGTTGACTTTTTTATTGTAATTTTTTTAATTAAAATAGTTTTTGCTCAACAAAAAAAAGACAAACAAATTCATCAGATATTTAGGGTATTGCGCTTCATGTTCTCTGGATGTCTGGTGCATGTGCACTGGGAAACTGGGTGTCTAACTTTTCCTATGGGGCCCTATGAGATTTGTTTACGCACCTGCATCTCATCATATAATCAAGATAAATGCTTTTATCACAACTGGCTTTTCTGAATCCAACCAGCTGTGATGTACTAAGGCTGTCTAAGAGTTAGAGAGTTTAAAGTTAGACGGGACAGTCCAAAGATACACCAGACTTCTCAAAGTGGCTGATACAGGATGACAAATGTGTGCAGTTTTAGACTATTAATTCTATGCTTATAATTAGAGATTAGCGAATCAAAGCTCACAAAATGGAATTCGATCCCAATTTCAGGAAAAATTTGATTCCCACCAAATCCGAATTTCCTCAAGATTCGTGGCAACAAATTGCATTTTCTCCTAAAATGGCTGCTGCATGTGTGGGGACATGGAGCAAGGAACTTTGGGAAGAAGGGATCACCCATAATGCCATGCATGCAGCCAATCAGCAGCCAGCCAGCACTGTAATTTCACAGCCCTATAAATGGCCTCAGCCATCTTGGATTCTGTCATTTTCCATTGTACTTAGTGCAGGGAGAGACGTCAGCAGGCGCTAGGGACAGTGTTAGAAAAAATGTCATTGTGCTAAAAAAATTAATTCCAAGTGCATGGAAAGATTATTCAAGGTGTAGGGAAAGAATAGGGAGGAATCATTCCGCAATATTTATGTTGAGCAGGGTTCAGTAGGAGAGGTTACAGCCTGGGTAATAGAAACAATCCTATTACTTCTTGCTGCACTGAATGGGCATCTAAATTGCCATTATACAGCTCTGTAATTCCAGCAAACCGTTCTTATTAGGGTACAAGTGCTGTTGAAAACAGGCACTAACAGGGTTTATTACAAGGAAATATTTCTATGTCTTATTTGCCCTTGTGCGGTGCAGTTTTATGTTCTAAAGCCTTTTGTGGCGTGTATTGTTGGGAAAAATAGGGCTTATTAGCTGTTGAGTGGTGAAGTGCTAAAATTGCAGCCGTTTTTGTCGTGTATTAGTGGCAAAAGTAAAATATATTTGCCAATCAGCGGTGCAGTTATATGTTCTAAAGACGTTTGTGGCGTGTATTAGTTGAAAAAGAAAATATATATTTGCCGATCAGCGGTTCAGTTATATGTTCTAAAGCCCTTTTTTGCGTGTATTAGTGGCATAAAAAAAAGTATTTGCCGTTGTGTGGTGAATTGAGAAATTAAAGCCCTCTTTGGCGTGTATTATTTGAAAAAAAAAAGGGTTATGTTAACCGTTGTGTGATAAATTGAGAAAATTGCAGACTTTTTTGGGTGTTTTAAATTCCTTTTATTTATTTATTTATTTGATCTAACAGTGTGTCAGACAGAGAATTGCCCGGCCCTGCACAGGGGAGTGGCAGAAGTCTAAATGTTTCTGGTGCAGGCACAGGTTGCAGCAGGGTAAGGGGGTGTGGCAGCTGGAGTCGCAGAGAGAGGCCTGAGCTCCCGGTGTCATCTAGCGGTCGAGTCTTGACCAGCAACCAAACAGTTCTTGAATGGTTGACTTGGTTATCTCTGTTTTGGATCCACTCCTGTTTTTTTTTTTTGCATTAGCAATAATTTTGGATAACTGACCAAATACTGACTGAGTGAAGGCAGATGCTTAACAGACAGGATCCTTTTTTAGGGGGTTATTGTTCTGACGGATCAGAGAAAGGGTAAAATAATCAGTGGCATCAACACAAACCTTCTGCTGACAACCTCTCTACTCTGTTGGGGGGGCTCTACTTGTATAAGCGTTTAAAAGAACAGGATCTGTAGACATCGATGAGGAATCAGCTGACGAGGGTGTAAAAGGAGTGTGCTTCTTACATCGACCTGTAAGGCTGAGTTCATACTTGAGTTATTTGGTCAGGTTTGGCCCTGTGACTGCCCAAATAAGTGAAGTGTACAGTGATTCTAAGAGTGACGCCTGTCACCTGCAAGTCATATAGACTCACTGTATTATTTCTTTTTTTTTAAATCAGATACATGTTTATTATTATCTTGCAAAAATAAACAGTATCATTGTACAAAATACTTGTCTCATAGAATATGTTCAATTTAATGCAAAGATATACATTTTACAAAACGGGATAATCCAAAAACATGATCCCTACAACAAGGAACCCGACAACAAAACAGCCCAGCCCCCCACCCACCCACTGTGAGACCTTATCTTGGGTATGGAAGCAAGAGCCTGTATAAGACTTCCTTGGATTAGTAGCAGACCATAACATCACCTGCACAAAATAGATCTTCAACCCATTGGGCTTAGATAAATACAAGCAGCTCCACCCAGGTTAACCTGAGAGAACCCTCAAACTACTTTGCAAACTTAACCATGTACTACAGACTCCAGATCTGTCGATCCAGGGACCCCAAACGGCATCAAATTTAGACATGCAATTGCGCTTCATGTATACTCCTCTTTCCAATCTTATAACTGTATTCATTCTGCCAATCAATTCCGATATGCTTGGGGGAAGCGGCTGTATCCATTTAGCATCTAGAGTTTTGCGCGCCTGATACAGGATCCTGTTAATGCCAATTATAGCAGTTGGTGGCAAATTATCTGAGTCCAACATACCAAGCAAGCAAAACCTAGGGTCCAATTTATAAGTAGCGCTATAAATTTTGTTTAATAAAGCAATTATGTCTGTCCAATAGCCCTGTACTGCACTGCAACTCCACATCATATGGAACAAACCAGCTCCTTCTTCCCCACATTTCGGACACTTCGAGTCAGATCTATACCCCACCTTCCATAAGAATATTCACAGTATTATTTCACTACCAGAGCAGACTCCCTATGCATGTTACTGCAAGGCACAGTGTTCTACACCACTATAAAGGTTCTCTGCAGCCAGAAAATAGCCACTGCAAATAAATTCGGATCAAACTGCATTTTTTCCCAAAAATTCAGTGAAACGGTGAATCAAATTTTTGAAAAATTTGCTTATCTCTACTTAGAATCTGTTGACTTATTTTGAGCCAGATTCTTTAACCAAATTTCTGCCATCATTTTGACTCACAGTGTCACAACGTGGGCCACACCCATTACTACCAAGCCATATCTATCCCCTCAAAGCCATGCCCCTCTACCAAACAACGTGCAAAAACTTTGTAAGACACTTAAGGCCTCTTTACATGGGACAATGATGCGGACAATTTTAGAGAAGGCAAGTTCAATAATGTGTAAACATGCTGCGGATTTGTTTATTTTTAAAAAAAAGGAAAATACTGCAGAGTTGATCTGGGTCTGTTAAGACCCAGCAGCTCGTGCAAACTCCTGGCCGCTAACCTATGACAAGACTACTGGGACCAGAGCAGGAATGCCATTTCCACTTTCTAATCTCTATACACAGTGCCCTTTCAGCGCTGTACATAGGGGAAGGCAGAGGCAGTGGTAGATTTTAATTGGGGCATTTGGGTTGGCTGCCCCAGGCTCGGCAACGCTGGGGCTCCCAATGCCAACCTTAACTGCCTATCACCGCCATAGGCTTCAGGCCTAGTAGGTAAAAGACCTGCCCTGGTGCGTGTGTGCCAACTTTGGGGGGTAGAGGAGGACATATTACTGCAGGGACAGTGTGGGAAAATGTTTCCATGGGGCAAATTACTTAATGGATGGCAGTGTGGGGGCAAATGAATTAATGGAGGGCAGTGTGGGGGCAAATGACTTAGTGGAGTGCAGTGTGGAGGCAAATTACTTAATGGAGTGTGGTCTGGGGATAAATTACTTAATGGGGGGCAGTGTGTGGGCAAATTACTTAATGGATGGCAGTGTGGGGGCAAATTACTTGATGGGGCAGTGGGGGCAAATTACTTTGTGGGGGCAGACTACTTCATGGGGAATGGTGTGGGGGGAATTACTCCATGGGGAGCAGTGTGGGGGGAATTACAATATGGAGCAGTGTGGGGGAAATTACTATATGGGGCAGTGTGGGGGAAATGACTATATGGGGGTAGTGTGGGGGAAATTTCTATATGGGGCAGTAACATAGTAACATAGTATATAAGACCGAAAAAATACATTTGTCCATCCAGTTCGGCCTGTTTCCTACAAGTTGATCCAGAGGAAGGCAAAAAACCCATGTGAGGCAGAAGCCAATTTTCCCCACTTAAGGGGAAAAAAAATTCCTTCCCGACTCCAATCAGGCAATCAGAATAACTCCCTGGATCAACGACCCCTCTCTAGTAGCTGTAGCCTGTAATATAATTACACTCCAGAAATACATCCAGGCCCCTCTTGAATTCCTTTATTGTACTCACCATCACCACCTCCTCAGGCAGAGAGTTCCATAGTCTCACTGCTCTTACAGTGAAGAATCCTTTTCTATGTTTGTGTACAAACTTTCTTTCCTCCAGACGCAGAGGATGTCCCCTAATCACAGTCACAGTCCTGGGGATAAATAGATGATGGGACAGATCTCTGTACTGACCCCTGATATATTTATACATAGTTATTAGATCTCCTCTCAGTCGTCTTTTTTCTAAAGTGAATAACCCTAATTTTGATAACCTTTCAGGGTACTGTAGTTGCCCCATTCCAGTTATTACTTTAGTTGCCCTCCTCTGAACCCTCTCCAGCTCTGCTATGTCTGCCTTGTTCACAGGAGCCCAGAACTGTACACAGTACTCCATGTGTGGTCTGACTAGTGATTTGTAAAGTGGTAGGACTATGTTTTCATCACGGGCATCTATGCCCCTTTTGATGCAACCCATTATCTTATTGGCCTTGGCAGTAGCTGCCTGACACTGTTTTTTGCAGCTTAATTTGTTGTTTATTAAAATTCCTAGATCTTTTTCCATGTCAGTGTTACCGAGTGTTTTACCATTTAATATGTACGGGTGACTTACATTATTCCTTCCCATGTGCATAACTTTACATTTGTCAGTGTTAAACCTCATCTGCCATTTCTCTACCCAAGCCTCCAATCTATCCAGATCCCTCTGTAGCAGAAAACTGTCCTCTTCAGTGTTAATTACTTTACACAGTTTAGTGTCATCAGCAAAAATAGATATTTTACTGTGCAGGCCTTCTACAAGATCATTAATAAATATATTGAAGATAATAGGGCCCAATACTGACCCGTGAGGTGCCCCACTTGTGACAGTGACCCAATCTGAGTATCTACCGTTAATAACCAACCTCTGTTTTCTGTCACTCAGCCAGTTACTTACCCACATACAGACATTTTCTCCCAGTCCCAGTGTGAGGGGAAATTACTATATGGGGTAGTTTGGGGATAATTACTATATGAGGTAGTGTGGGGGTGTTGTTATTAAGGGACATTATTTTTGGGGAAACTATACAGGCATTATTACCTGGAGCCCAATATAGGGTGTTATTATTACTGGGGGCACTCTAGAGGACATTATATCTGCTGTAGACACTATAATGACCTTTGGGATAATTTATCAAACTGGTATAAAGTAGAACTGGCTTAGTAGCCTATAGCAACAGATTCCACCTTTCATTGTTGCTCCTCTGGAAAATGAAAGGTGGAAACTGATTGGTTGCTATGGGCAACTAAGGCAGTTCTACTTTACACCAGTTTGATAAATGACCCCAATTATGTGAAATCTAACGTGTCTGTGTAACAAACTCTGTAGGGACGAGATGAGGCTGAACTGATTTGTCATGGTGGTCTGGGTCAGACGGAGGAGAAAAGGAAAGAGAAGGTCTACATGAAAGGAGATGTCCCTGGATGTAAGAGGTATGTGTTGCTGTATTCTCCTATATATAGAGCTGGCTCATTACTGAGACCTGCGTCTCATCTTCTCCTTCAAGTTTCTTTTTATCATAATCATATGTATTTTAAATTTGGCAACTAAAATTTTCTATGTAACAGCCCAGATAACAGTGATAACTTTCTGTCTGCAGATAATGTAGTAGATGTTCCATGCAGTCCTATGTAACACCCCACATAACACAATAGTTCACTGGTATGTAGGTTGTTACATAGGACTGCAGGTAACATCTATGACATCTGTACTCAGAGCGCTATGAGATGGTGGGGCTCCGACTCCTGGAACCCCCGCTAATCCACTGTTTGAGGAGACCACGATGTCCCACTGATTGCTGCAGCCTCTTTGCTCCTTACCAAGCACAGCGCTCTCCATTTGATAGCACTGCCCTTGGAATTGTAGCTCAACCCCAATCACTTAGATGAGACTGAGCTGCAGCTAGGCCATGTGATTGATGAATGTGACAGTCATGTGGTAGCCGCTTTATTCAGAAGAAAAATTTAAACTTAAAATGGAGGGAGGGGCTCGACTTGGGTAGACAGCCCCGGGCTTATCATGCACTTAATGAAAAATCGCCCCTGCCTTCTCTGTGGGTAGCCCTGATGTCACTGAAAGCTATATCCTCACTCAGCAGCTCCATAGTTATCATTAATTTTAAAATGTCTTTGCAGAGACATTTATAGTCAATGGTCGGTCGGCAAAAAGAAAATGAAATCAATAAACAAATATATTTGCTCTGGGATTATTCGTTGTATAAATCCGTTATGATAACTCTTCTTCTACTGAAAATAATGTGTTACAGCTTCATAAGGAAAAATGACTTGTTGATTCTCAAGTGTTAATAAGGAAAACAATCAATCACAGTAATGTTCTGGGTAATTCATCTTGTTATTTAGTGATTCAAAGTGTCCTTGTTGACATTACAGTCTTTGACCCGGTAATTTGACAGGTTCTATGTCTTTAGTAACACATTAAAATAATCTATGTAGAGTGTATACAAATGCATGTCTTAGATAACATGATAGGGTGTGTGTTTTTTTCAGAAAAAAATGGGGCTAAACTGCAATACAAGCAGGGGCATAGCTATAGAGAGTGCAGAGGTAGCAGTCGCTACCGCGTCCAGGTGTCTGATTGGGCCCAAAAACCCTTGTGCTGCATAAGAAGACACTGGTATTATAGAAAGTGCCTGCTGGTCAGGTTACACCTCTGGCTGGAGGGAAGGGGTTAGGTCAATAATTTGGCATGGAGAGGTCACAAAGCACTGAGGGAAGGGGGGTCCAACCTGAACTTTTGCACCAGGGCCCATGAGCCTTTAGCTACGCCCCCTGACTACAAGAATAAACTATAGATAAGAGCAGTGCTGCTTCTCGGGAAAAATTGAAACTCCTGTGTAACAACTATTGTATTATAATATTTAAGGGAAATCTGTCACCAGTGACCTCCCTATCCAACTGTTTGAATATACACATAGCTACAGTATGCTTCACCTGATTAAAAAACAGTTTTTCTTTTATTGATACGAGGCTCAGATCTAGAGTAACAACACTTTTTCTTAATATGCAAATTAAGTCTTTGGTGCCATGAGTGCGTCACCTTTGCTCTTGTTGCACACAAGCTCCTCTCCTATCTATGACCAGCCCCTTTCTTGCTGTTTTGGTTGACAGGGCCAGGCAGTGGCAAAGCAGTGAAAAGGGGTCTGGCCACAGAAAAGAGTGGAGCTTGTGTGCAACAAGAGCAGAAAAGGCATAATTTCCATATACAAAATTATTATAGCTCAGGAACTCTGGAGCCTTGGATCAACTAAAGAAAATCTGTGTTTTAATCAAGTGAACCCCAGCTAAGTGTCTATGCAAACTGTGTGATAGGGAGGTCGCATCAACATCGTTTACGGGGGTTTTGGGATTTTTGCGTTTTGTTTTGCGCTCCCTGCCTTCCAAAAGCCATAACATTTTTATATTTCCGCTCACATAGCCATATGACGGCTTGTTTTTTGCGGGACAAGTTGTACTTTTAACGCTACCATTTATTTTTGCATGTGATGTAGTGGGAAACGGGAAAAAAATTCCAAATGGGGTGAAATTGCAAAAAAAAAGCAATTTCACCACAGTTTTACGGGTTTTTAAATTACAACGTTCGATTTGCGATAAAACTGACTGGTTAATTTTATTCTTCAGGTCAGTATGAATCCGGCAATACCTAATATGTATAGTTTTTCTTGCGTTTTGATAGTGAAAAAAAAATTAAAAGTGGGAATTTTTTATTTTATTTTTTTGTCGCCATGTTTTGACCCCTATAACTTTTTTGTAATTATGCGTACGGAGCAGTGTAGGGGCTCATTTTTGCGGGGCAATCTGAACTTTTAATTGATACCATTATGGGGTGTGTATGATGTTTTGATCACTTTTTATTCATTTTTTTAGGAAATGAAGCGTCCAAAAATGGCGAATTAGCCATTTGGACGCTTTCTTTCCGTTTTATGTTTACCGTATGGTGAATATTTTTAATATTATTATAGTATGGGCGTTTTCGCACATTGCGACACCCATTATGTGTAATTTTTTATTTATTTTATTTTCATTTTGGGGAAAGGGGGTGATTTCAATTTTTATATTTTTTTTATTTTATTTTTATTTTTTAAATTTTTTTTTTTTTTTTTTTTACCACTTTCTTATAGTTCCCATAGGGAACTATAAGATGCAATCATCACATTTCTATTCTCATATATTCCAATGCAATAGCATTGGAATATATGAGAAAATCGCATATTTCCTATGGAGCCTATTACAGTCATAGGCTCCATAGGAATACTATGTAGTAACCTAGGTTTCATTCACAGAAACCTAGGCTACTACATGAATGCTCCGGCTCCCCCTTGTGGCCATCAGGGGAGCCGGAGCAAAAACCGAAAGTGAAACTTTCGGTTTTTGCGCGATCAGATGCCGTGGTCAGGATTGACCACGGCATCTGAGGGGTTAAATGTCCGCGATCGGCATCGCTGCCGGTCGCGGACATGAGCTGCGGGTGTCAGCTTGATGAATCAAGTGTTTACCCGCAGCTCATGCGCCATCTTTAAAGTGCGGACGAAGGGCGTACATGTACGCCCTTCGTCCTTAAGGGGTTAAAATTATTATAGATGGCGGGAGCGGGCGCCATCTTTAAAGTGCGGACGAAGGGCGTACATGTACGCCCTTCGTCCTTAAGGGGTTAAAATTATCATTTATGAAGGTTGCTGAAATTTTGTAATGTATTTCTTTTACCTTTATTGCTCCTATCTCCCGTTCTGGGCTGTGGTCACATGACCATGTCCATGAAGCTCTTTATTATTTCCTGTGATGTTATGTCTATGGACAAGGCAGTGATAGAGGAGTGTCTATGTAAATAACTGAATGGGGGACTGTCACAGATTCTAACAGTAGATACAGCTGGTGACAGGTAAAGGATGGAATAGAATATGTACAACCACCTCAGCGATGTTGCTGCAGTGGACAGATAAAAAAGGAAAAGAAAAAACAGCAGGTGGGGCTATTCAGATACATTTTATAGAACAACTTGAATAACTTAGTCGCAATATCATTCTTTTAAATTCTCATTCCCTTACGTCCTAACAGCAGCACAGATGGGGTTAACCACCCCCTGTGGACTGGTAATGTTTACTGAGCCCAAGACTAATAACTCAATTTAACAATTAAGTATCTCCTTAAAAGGAGGAAGTCAACCCCCAGCCCACTGTGTGTTTTTTTCTGTCCTCCCAAACAGGTGGGCTAGGCGGTTTGTTCCCCCCTTTCCTTTGGAAAGATTCGGTGAGCCTTCTTTTCGTTTGGGTAATGGTGGTGCCATTTCCTAGGTACCTTGTCAGTTCGGCCGGCACCGTATCTGCTGCCGGCCCCTCGCAGTTGCGCCTGGCTGGGGTGTTTTGGCGGCGTCCTCGTTCCAGGATTCTCGGTCCCTGGGCGCCGCCATCTTCCGGAGGTGATGTGGGAATTCTCCTTTTGCGTCACTTCCGGGTAATCCGGCCGCAATTTTTTCACTGGCACCATTTTTTTCACAGATGCGATTTTTTATCGCGGATGCGATTTATTTTTGCGTTTTCATGCGAAAATTTTAAGTAATTTTTTCTTATGCTTCTTTCTGTGGGTGTTGTTCTGCCTCCGGTCTGTTTTTCTACCGTTCCTCGGAGATAGGTGGTTTACAAATGTTTTGCTTGTCCCTTTTTTCCGCAGTGATGTCTTCTCCGCGGGATTCGGAAGGCAGGAAAGTGGATTCCAAGAGGAATCATCTATCCTGCTACCATTGCAGCGGTCAACGGTTATTGTAAGCTGATCATACCTGCACTTGTGAGATCGCAGAAGTTAAACAGCTTAAGGCTACATGCACACGACAGTTGTTTTTTGCTGTCCGCAAATCGCGGATCCGTCTCCCTTTTTTTTTCACATCCACATCCTTTCCTTGTGTCCGCAAATTTTGTAGGTTGTGTTTCCGTGTGTCTTCAGTTTTTTTTGCGGATCCGCAAAAAAAATGGAAGGCTTGAAACAGTTTCTTAAAGTACCTGCACAAGTGCCCTGGTTTGCAAGCAACCATCCGCAAAAAAAACGGATGCGGATGGAAAAACGGAAGGCTTCAGTGTGGCTTCCGTTTTCTTTGCGGACCCATTGACTTCTATGGGTCCGCAAACCATTTTTTGCGGACAAGAATAGGACATGCCATATTTTTTTTGCGGACGTGAAATGCGGAATACGGACAGGAAACGGAAGAGGCATCAGTTTTTTTTGCGGATCTATAGAAATGAATGGGATCCACAAAAAAAACGGAACGGAAGCCGAGAAAAAACACTGTCGTGTGCATGTAGGCTAAGGCTGGGAAAATACTAGTTTGGGAGACCTCTGTCCCGGTAAAGAGACCTTCTTGGTCTCCTTAGTTTCTTCCCCCTCGGATGAGGAGGATCTGATGTCATGTTTCCCCCTTGAAAAGACACAGAAATTGCTCAAGTCCATCAGGTCGGGGGACCATGATGTTGACCGTGGGGAGCCTTCCAATCCCGCTAGTCGGGCACCTCGTGTCTTCAAAGCGAATGAGACCCCCCACTCTGTCACGTTTACAGAGTGGAAAAAACCTGGAAAGGGTCCGGTTTTAACAAAGAAGTTTAAATCCATGTTCCCGATGGCTAAACCCTTGGTGGATTTGTGGAGATCCATTCCCAAGGTGGACATGGCTATTGCCAAGTTGTCCAAGCGCACTCTGGTTCCTGCAGACGATGGGTCTAGCCTGCAGGACCCCCTTTGCAGAGTGCACACTAAGACGGGGTCATACGGCAGCTGCGGCTTCCGCTTCCACAGCCATAACGGCTTCTGAAGTTCCTCCGGTCTTGCCTAAATCAAATTCAAGTTGACGTAAACCAGAGGGTTTTCCAGGACGACATACTGGCTGCCTTCAAGACCATCAACCTGGCTACGGACTTCTTGTGCGATACCGCACAGCTCCAGTTGAAGCTAGCGACAATATTGGAAGCTCCCCACACAGCAGACCCTGGTGTCGTGGGACACTCACCTCTGCTCAGATCTGCACAGATTCAACCTGACAGCCTGGAGGTTGATCAGTCCCTTCCCAGAATAGAAGGGCTTTCAGAGTCTGTCCTGAGAACGCTGTCTCATTCTATTGCGGACTCTACCAAGAGAGCCTACTATCGTATTATGAGGATATTCTCATCCTGTTGTACCTCAACTGAGGTGGTATCTGCAGATCCGCCCCTCTCCGCTATCCTTCAGTTCCTGCAAGATTGGCTTGATAGAGGCCTTGCCCTTCTACTCTGAAGGTTCAAGTTTCCTTAACAGGCTTTTTTCTCAGGACCCGCTGATCAAACGGTTCCTTAACCCCTTAAGGACACGGCCCTATTTCACCTTAAGGACCAGGCCATTTTTTCAAAATCTGACCATTGTCACTTTATGTGGTGATAACTTTAAAACGCTTTTTCTTATCCAGTCCATTCTGAGATTGTTTTTTCGTCACATATTGTACTTCATGACAGTGGTAAAATGAAGTCGAAAAATTTCATTTTTATTTATAAAAAAAATACCAAATTTACCAAAAATTTTGAAAAATTTGCAATTTTCCAAGTTTCAATTACTCTACTTCTATAATACATAGTAATACTGCCCAAAAAAGTTATTGATTTACATTCCCCATATGTCTACTTCATGTATCGATCATTTTGGGAATGCTATTTCAATTTTTGGGGACGTTACAAGGCTTAGAAGTTTAGAAGCAAATCTTGAAATTTTTCAGAAATTTTCAAAAACCCACTTTTTAGGGACCAGTTCAGGTCTGAAGTCACTTTGTGAGGCTTACATAATAGAAACCACCCAAAAATTACACCATTCTAGAAACTACACCCCTCAAGGTATTCAAAACTGATTTTACAAACGTCATTAACCTTTTAGGTTTTCCACAAGAGTTAATGGCAAATGGAGATAAAATTTCAGAATTTCGATTTTTTGAAAAATTTTCTGTTTGAATCCATTTTTTCCAGTAACAAAGCAAGTGTTAACAGCCAAACAAAACTCAATTTTTATTGCCCCGATTCTGTAGTTTTCAGAAACACCCTATATGTGGTCGTAAACTGCTGTATGGCCAAACTGCAGTGTGCAGAAGGAAAGGAGCGCCATATGGTTTTTGGAAGGCAGATTTTGCTGGACTGGATTTTTGACACCATGTCCCATTTGAAGCCCCCCGATGCACCCCTAGAGTAGAAACTCCATAAAAGTGACTCCATCTAAGAAACTACGCCCCTCAAGGTATTCAAAACCAGTTTTACAAACTTTGTTAACCCTTTAGGTGTTCTACAAGAGTTATTGGCAAATGGAGATGAAATTTCCGAATTTTCATTTTTTGTTACCTTGTCTCAAAAAAAGTGTAATATAGAGCAACCAAAAATCATGTTTACCCTAGAATAGTACCAACAAAACTGACACCTTATCCCGTAGTTTCCAAAATGGGGTCACTTTTTTGGAGTTTCTACTGTAGGGGTGCATCAGGGGGGCTTCAAATGGGACATAGTGTCAAAAAACCAGTCCAGCAAAATCTGCCTTCCAAAACCATATGGCGTTCCCTTCCTTCTGTGCCCTGCCGTTTGGCCATACAGTAGTTTACGACCACATATGGGGTGTTTGTGCAAACAAGAGAATCAGGGCAATAAATATTGAGTTTTGCTTGGCTGTTAACCCTTGCTTTGTTACTGCAAAAATGGATTAAAATGGAAAATTTGCAAAAAAATAGCTGTTTTGGGACTGTTTTTATTTTTTGTTATTTACATAGTTTAACTGACAGGTTAGATTGTGTGCTATTTCTATAGAGCAGGTTGTTACGGACGCGACAATACCAAATATGACTACTTTTTGGGGTTTTTTGTTTCAGTTTTACATAATAAAGCCTTTTTGAAAATAATTTTTTTAGTGTCTCCACATTCTGAAAGCCATAGTTTTATTTTATTTTTTTGGGCGACTGTGTTATGTAGGGGCTCATTTTTTGTGGGATGAGATGGCGGTTTGATTGGCACCATCTTGGGGTGCATATGACATTTTGGTCGCTTGCTATGACACTTTTTGTGATGTAAGGTGACAAAAATGGCTTTTGACACCGTATTTTTAATTTTTTTTTTGCTGTGTTCAGCTGAGGGGTTAGGTCATGTGTTATTTATATAGATCAGGTTGTGACGGACACGGCGATACATAATATGTATACTTTTTTATTTATTTATATAAGTTTTACACAATAATATAATTTTTTAAAACAAAAAAAAATCATGTTTTAGTGTCTCCATAGTTTGAGAGCCATATATATATATTTTTTTGGGCGATTGTCCTATGTAGGGGCTCATTTTTTGCGGGATGAGATGGCGGTTTGATTGGCACCATCTTGGGGTGCATATGACTTTTTGATCGCTTACTATTACACTTTTTGTGATGTAAGGTGACAAAAAAATGGCTTCTTTGACAACGTTTTTATTTTTTATGTTTACGGAGTTTATCTGAGGGGTTAGGTCATGCTATATTTTTATAGAGCAGGTCCTTACGGACGCGGCGATACATAATATGTGTACCTTTTTTTATTTATTTTGGTTTTACACAATAATATCCTTTTTAAATGAAAAAAAACATGTTTTAGTATCTCCATAGTCTGAGAGCCATATATTTTTCAGTTTTTAGGCAATTGTCTTAGGTTGGGTATAATTTTTGCGGGATGAGGTGACGGTTAGATTGGCACTATTTGGGGGGTCATATGACTTTTTGATCGCTTGCTATTACACTTTTTGTGATGTAAGGTGGCAAAAAAATGGCTTTTTGACAAAGTTTTTATTATTTTTTTTACAGTGTTTACTTGAGGGGTTAGGGCATGTGATATTTTTATAGAGCAGATTCTTACGGACGTGTAGATACCAAATATGTCTACTTTTTAATTTTTTTTTTTACATTTAACACTAAAAAGCATTTTTGAAAGAAAAAAAATCATGTTTTAGTCTGAGAGGCATAGTTTTTTTGATTTTTTGGCCAATTGTTTTAGGTAGGGGCTCGTTTTTTGCGGGATGAGATGGCGGTTTGATTGGTACTATTTTGGGAGGCAAACGCCTTTTTGATCGCTTTGTATTACACTTTTAGTGATGTAATGTGACAAAAAATGGCTTATTTACACCATTTTTGGTTTTTTTTTTATGGCGTTCACCTGAGGAGTTCAGTCATGTGATATTTTTATAGAGCAGGTTTTTACGGACGCGCGATACCTAATATGTGTAGTGTATTTTATTTTTTTAATTTTTATTCAGTGTTATGTGTTTTTTCATTTTTACTTTTTTCACTTTTTACATTTTTTTGACCCAGACCCACTTGGTTCTGAAAGATCCAGTGGATCTGGTGTCTGTATAATACAGTACAGTACACTATATAGTGCACTGTAATGTATTTTGTACTTTAGAAAGTCTGAATAGACCTTTAGCAGGTCTATTCAGACTTTCAGCACCATGGAGAGCAGGACGCTTCTGAAAGCGTCCTGTCTCCATGGCAACCATCACCCACTGCCATAACTGGGCAGGGGGTGATGGATGAGGAGGGAGTGGAGCACCCTCCCTCTGCGATCCCATCCTGTTGGGGGCTGCAAGGCACAGCAGCCCCCGATGGGAGAGGGAGGGAGCGCTCCTCCCTGTTAACCCTTCCATACCGCGGTCCGTACGGACCGTGGTACTGAAGGGTTAAACGGCTGGCATCTGCAGCACAGATGCCAGCCGTTTCTATCAGAGTGTCAGCAATGTGCTGACACTCTGATAGAAACCACTAGACACCAGGGATAGATTACAGGGGAGGCGGGCGGGGATCGCAATCGCGATCCCGCCCGCCGCACCGCCCGCCTCCCGCCCGCCGCCCGCAACCACCCCCTGCACCCCCGCAGCCACAATATGATTGGGGGCTGCAGGGGGTTAAAAACAGTTTGGGGCATTAACTCTCAGATCCCCGCGGTCATAGACCGCGGGATCAGAGATCGCACAGAGCGCTGCAAACCGCAGGTCTGAATTGACCTGCGGTTTGCAGCGATCGCCCATATGGGGGGGTCACAGGACCCCCCTGGGCATTGTAACAAGGTACCTGCTGAATGATTTCAGCAGGTACCTTGTTCCGATCACTGCCAGCTGAGCAGCAGTGATCGGAACAACTCATGACGTACCGGTACGTCATGTGTCCTTAAGGACTCGGGAAACATGCCGTACCGGTACGTCATGTGTCCCAAAGGGGTTAAAGGAGCTGTAAGATTAAAGCCTACAGTACTGAGACCCATTTTTCAATGGGATTTATCAGTAGTTCTCAGGGGGTTAGCATTTCCCCCCTTTGAACCGTTAGAGGAGGTGGACATCAAGTTCGTCACTTGGAAGTTTGTGTTTCTCCTTGCAGTGACTTTGGCCAAGAGGGTCTCTGAGCTTCAAGCTCTCTCAGCACATGAGCCCTATACCTTTTTCTAACATGACCGGGTCCTTCTTTGATTCCTCCCGTATTTTAGGCCTAAAGTTCCTTCCTTCCAGAATATCAACCAGGTGATATTCCTCCCGGTTCTGTCGGCATCTACTACCTCCTCCGAGGAACCTGCTAGACATCCTCTAAACGTCTCAAGATGTCTCCGGATCTATGTGGATAGATCAAGGAGTTCAGGAAAGATGAGAATGTGCTAATCCTGTTGCTGGTAAGTTTAAAGGCTGTAAGGCATCCAAACCTTCCATCAGTCGGTGGATTGAGGAGGCTAATAAGGAATCCTTTGTTTTCCAATCTCTGGACCCTCCGGGATTCGAGGAGGCCCACTTTACTACAGCTGAGGCTACTTCTTTTGCCGAGAGGAGTCTTCTGCCTCTCGACTTGATTTGCAAAGCTGCTTCCTGGAGCTCTGAATCGTCATATATATCCCATTATAGACTAGATGCCAGTCTAGCTGAGTTTTCGGCCTTTGGGCAGACTATTCTTAGTTCTGCCAGGCAGGAAGGCCCTTCCTAGGGGTTTCGTCTTGCTATCCCCCATCTGTGCTGCTGGTAGGACGTATGGGAATCGTTAATTTCTAACGATAATTTGTTTTCCCTTAGTCCTAACAGCAGCACACAAATTTCCCACCCTAGTAAGTCTAGTTTTTTTCTTACTATAAACACAGTGGGCTGGGGGTTAACTTCCTCCTTATAAGGAGATACTTAATTGTTAAATTGAGTTATTAGTCTTGGGCTCATTAAACATTCCGCCGGTCTTACCAGTCCATGGAGGGTGGTTAACCCCATCTGCGCTGCTGTTAATATTCAGACCCAAGGGTAGCTTTATATATATATATATATATATATATATATCATGGGGCAACCCCTTTTAATTCCTTTCAGTAGTCTTTGTTCAGTGTCTTAAGCCATGTTGCATAAAATTCCTACATAACAATTCACAGAACAATTACTTGTAAAGGGATTATGCAAAAACGTACTCTTTTTTTTTCCCCACAAGCTGCACTTCTCTAATCGACGGTCTTGATTTGCACATCAGTCTTATTCACCATTTTCTTTAATGGTTGTTATGGAAAGCATGGTCAAAATTATGCTGTTCTGTTTTTTTTTTTATAAAAAGAAAATAATAAAAACTTCTGAAATAATTAACAAAAGGACAAAAAGGACCCAGACACATGCTTAGATCAATACAGAGACCCGAGCCATTCAACCACTTTGTTGTAGTTACAAACTGATAATGGAAAAGTCTACAAGCTTATTAAAACAGATCACAATATCCTGGACAAGACTTCATATGATTGTAAATTCAAGTTTAGAGTGATAGTGCGATAGTATCACACCAGGAGTAAATAGAATACATGCTAAAGTTTAACGTCTAAAGGGCGAAGACATGAAGATTGAATTTAATATCGGACGGGAGCATTTACTCAGATGCACAGAAGTATAAATCGGCTTAGGAATTTCATTGCTTTTGCAATGGAATAATGTAGAATAATATGATGAAAAGTATTCAAGGGCATGTGCATTACAAATAAAAATGCGAGGAAGAAAAAACATTCTGAATTAATCAGCTCTTTGAAGAGCCTGGGCAGAAGAAGGAATCCAAGCAAAGCTGTCAAGGTTTTATTATATTTATGGAAAGTTTTCTACAAATTGTTCAGCTTAAAATGATTGTCAGGAGCTGAACAGTACAAGATGAGCAAAAAAAAAAAAAAAAGTTTATTGTGAGAAGACAATCGAAGGCTCATATTTAGAGACTCCAGACAATCAAAATGCCAGATTGGTGGCTCAAAATTGTTTTGTTGACCAGTCCTCAGAATAAGTCTTTAATCAAATCATTGGTGGCATAAACATTAATTACACCACAATGGCGCTAAAATGTCCTGTGTTCTTTGGGTCCTTCTGAGGTTCAGCACATTTAATGAGGGGCTAGGCACCACAAGTGCTGAATCTCAGATGGACCCCATGCACACAGGACTTTATCGATCAGCATGGACTTTGTGATACTATGTGCTTTTGACCATGAGTCATTTATGTATGCACTATAATGTGAAGTATTTTTGATAAAGAAACATAATGAAGAAGCTTATTTGGTTTTCAATGCGTTTTTAACTCTCAGTTCTCAGAAAAAGTGATCAATTTCAGATTGTTGGGGATTTCACTCTTGGCACCTCCATGGACTTTGCCTAGTATTGCAATCTGGAATTATTTGAAGGGGCCATGGACGTGCATTATGGCCTCTTCATAGCATACCAGTCACATTCCTGTGTATTTTATTACAGCTATCTTTTGTATTGCAGCTCAATCCCTTTCACTTTAATGGGACTGAGATGCAGAAAGGCCATGTAACTGATGGAAATTACATCACAGGGCAAGGAACAGGCCGCAGAACACACCGGAGGTGGACCACTAGTAGAGGTGAGTGAACTGCTCAAAATTCCATTCTGGTTTGATTTGGCCAAACCGAACAACTGATTCGATTTTGCTCTGAATTGATTCTAGTTAAATCAAGAGTGCTCCAGTTGGACTGAAACATTGCTTATAACACTCTCACGTCTCTGAATCACATTACCAAAAATTTGGATGTAGATGTAACTCAATTTAAAAAATAAAATTTGTGTTGTATGTATCCAATTTGTTTAGGATCAATTTGCTGATCTCTAACTACTAGTGATCTGATATTAATGACCTATCCCAAAAATAGATATTCCGTTTTTCAGCCCCAGAAAACTCCTTAAAGCCTAATTCCTCTATAAAATCTCCCCAACCTCAAAACCCACCAGTTCTAGACACCTTGTCTTCTTTCCTTCCATGTACTCCATAGCCTAGTGTAAGTATGACTGTGTCTGATTTTCTCTCAGGCCCCTATGTGATTTTGTCTGTGGCCAAGATAGGTCTCTTGTGAGTTGAGAATCCATGGTCACTCAAGCAGGAAGTGATAACATTGGATTGCAGACAAGTTGCTGCTATCACAAATTGAAATGGACATAGGAAAATGATGGCAATCATGCTGCAGGCGATGCTGTATCTATTACTTAAGCCAAGGGGCAAATGGAGACATTTTATGGGACTCCAGCAAGGAAGAGAAATACTAGTTGGCATGCCATAGATATAAGGGCAGGTTCATATCAATGCTATGAATTCTGTCATTGCTTTCTGTTATAACATGGTTACAATGGAAAATAAAATAATTTGTAAGACAGAATTTAAAAGGGAAACCTTCAGAGGCATTTTGATCTGTCAGAATAGAGGTTTATGGGCAAACATAGCAGATCCGTCTGTTTTCCCTTATGCAGGACGGAAAAGAAAGTCCTGCTGACAGTAGCAAGCCATGTCACTGCATTGTGATACACTGGTGTTTCAACCATGGTTTCACACTGGTCTACCTATAACCTTTCTGAATTATCTTAACATAAATATATTAGCTCCACCCCATCCACATGGCTATCTCCCATCTAGAAGTTTATGAATGAATTGCTAGCAGTTTGCAATGAAGGGCCAGGTGGATGTTACCAGCTGCACATCGGCAGCACTGATTGGATAGTGTCAGACTGTGTAGGGCCCCCCAAACAGGTAACACTCAGGTAGTCTTTTATTGCAAACTGCTACCATTTCATTCATAACTTATACCAGGAATAATTAAGGTTATAAGTTATAAGACAGAGTTCAGACTAAGCAAATATACATCTACACTCACAAGTTCATACCCATAAGGCAAATAAAGCTGGTTAAAAGATGGCTGCACAATACATCATAAACTAATAGAAAAAAAATAAAAAAGGGGCTCATTCCAAAACGGAATGAAGGAAGCTCTTAGAGCACATTTTTGATCAAAAGTATGTCGGGCCCAAGTGCCACGTCACGGCGGCTTCCGCACAAGGATCCCTAACACTACAGATACTGCCTCTTATAGTCTTACCAGTCTCCTTTTATTCAGGGCACTGCAGGAACCAGCTAAATTGATTTTGTGCTGAGAAGTCCCAGGTACCAGTCTCCTTTTATTCAGGGCACTGCAGGGTGGCGCCTCTTTTGGACTGAGCAACGCCCAAGTACCTGGCACTTCTCAGCACAAAATCAATTTAGCTCTTCCTGCAGTGCCCTGAATAAAAGGAGACTGGTAAGTATATAAGAGGCAATATCTGTAGTGTTAGGGACCCTTGTGCGGAAGCCGCTGTGACGTGGCACTTGGGCCCGACATACTTTTGATCAAAAATGTGCGCTAAGAGCTTCCTTCATTCCATTTTTGAATGAGCCCCTTTTTTATTTTTTTCTATTAGTTTATGATGTATTGTGCAGCCATCTTTTAACCAACTAGGAAAAATTAAGGAATAGCATCATATGAATAGTTGCTCCATGATTGTTATTACATGGAAGATGTAAGTAGTTACTAAAACAGACCTGAAAGGAAAGGTTATAGGTCTTTTTTTAAAGCAATAATTTTTGGACATTTTTGATGGTTGCTTTTACCTCTTTAATACTTTGGTGTGTTGTCATTTACTTTACTACTTTGCCTTTGGGTAAAAAAATAAAAAAAAAACTTTAAAACACCTGGAGCTTTATCTGGAATCATCTCTCTGTGTCAGACATGACATCTCACTTTAATACTGAAGCCATTTTCAAAAACTTTGAAATATAGCTTCAAAGGGATCAAGGTCTGTGGAGTCATTGGAGGGAAAATAGGAAAAACCATGTGATGTTTTCAGCTACAATGTAGTCTATAAGGCTGTTTAGAGAATTCATCACAGAGACAAAAATAACGAAGTGTCATTTAAAGCTAAATAAAAAAGAGGCACACAAAATGATACTAAAACTAAAGACCAACTGTTTCTATTATTTTGCTTTTCTAACTACAGTATATTTTTTATACATCAAAATTAAAAGGGATGTATCATTTTAAATATTGTTGGCATATCAAGAGGATATGCCACCAGTGTCATACAGATGCACTTCTCACCTCTGGGACCCTTACCTATCTCCAGAACGAGACCTGCAAAGTGAGTGGAAAGCAACCACACATGCTTAGTCATCCTCCATTCATTAGTATGGGAATCGCTAAGATATTTTTGGAACATGCAAAGTGTGCTCTTCTTTACTTTTAGGGACCCGCGCCTATTTGACTTTGCTGGCTTATCCTAACCATATGCCTGAGATGACATTAACCCTTTAAATGATTATTCAAATTATATACTATTTACAGTAAACTATAGCTAAAATCTATTGCTGTACTACATATATAGCAAATTACAGCTAATTACCGTGGGCCTTATCATCATGAACACCCTGTGATCAGTTTATCTTTGGAAAAAGTCTACCAAAAGACTTTGACCTTTTTACCTCTTAAAGAAGTTTTTCGGTTTATGATATTGATGACCTATCCTCAGGTCATTACCTGCTCACCACTGCAATGTCAATGGTGAGCAGGTAAACAATGAAGAGTGCTCTACACTCTTATGAGCACTGCTGTCTCTTCAAATGGATGATGAGCAGTGGTGCTGGGAGTCAGACCCCAGAAGATCTGACCTCAGTATAGGTCATCAATCTTGGAAACCATAAAAAACCTTTAATGGTCACCCTCTATCTTTGGTTTTCACTGTTTTAGAGGGAACAGAGTGCTTTTGTGAGCACTCCTACTCTTCAAATGAACTGTGGCTAACAGCTTGGGTTCTTAGAGCAATGATTTGTTCTACAGCCAGGAGAAGTAGCTCCAATCTCAAATGTTAACCCTTTGATTGGTGCAGTTTGTGACTGGGGCATGATCAAAGGGCATTTCCTTCTCTGCTTTGGCCCCAGTGATTTGATTGGAGGCTGGGTAAGCCCCCTGACGTCAGCCCTGGGGATCTAGAAAGGACTATAAATTCAGTAATCTTGCTGTTAGGGAACATTAATGTTGTCCTACTACAGCCTATACCTCAGAGCTCTATTACACTTCCTAATCTTCAGGCAGTGCGAGCACCGATGAATGATAATTATCCATCAAAACTTCTTTGCACTAGCATGATTACAAAGGGAGATGCAAACAGTGAATTAAGCAGAAAAGATAGCTAACTCAGTCATTTCTTCTTAATTCTCTTCTATAGATGATTGGCAGCACATCCCTGATTACACAGGGAGATGTACTACCGATAATCAGGCATCTTTCATCCTGATCAGCCAATGAACAAGAGTTTGCTTGTTCAACTCTTTACATCATTGAAGGGGAGCAGGCCACTGCTACAGCCAGCGATTGGCTGCAGCAACGTCAAGCCGGAAGTTTACTTCCAGGGAGCGGAGCAGCAGAGGTCATAGAGCGCAGGAGTCAGGAACCAGACTTCCTTCCCTCCTCAAACATGCACAAGCTCTTTAAGTAGCAAATCTTGAAGCAGCAAATGCATTTTTAATGCATTTGTTCTTTTTCTTAATGTAAAATACTTTCTGGTCCCCCGGGACTGTTTCAAAGTCTTTAATCAAATAAGTCATTATCCATTGATCACCGGATCACTGGATGAGCATTTGCTTACATACTGTCACTACACTCTCAAGCTGGCTTTTAATCTAGCCTCTATACCAAGACCTGTGCCACTAGGACCTTTACATGTTTTTGACAATCCAATACGTCATAACAAAGTTCCCTTTAAAATACCCTCCTTACTTAAAATTTCCATTCAGTGTTAGCCATGCCTTACCTGAACTCCCTAGCGTACTAAGTTGATACCTAGAATGTGTAAAGAGAGAAACCTGGCAATCAATCTAGATGGGGAGAAGCCAGAGGGGGAACTGCGCAGCAGACACTTCTCTCTATGCAAATGTGCAAGATTTAGGGGATTATGCTCTATATTAAAAATAGACATGGTATGGGTGAGGCCTAGAAGGAAGAGATGTAAGGGGTCATTTTTTATACTGAAATATGACGCTATTAGGCACATTTCAGGCACAGATGTTGGTGCAATGGTTAGTTGTACCGATATATGCGACATCTCTCTGCTACCGACAGGTCTAAAAAAGCGGGCTTGGCGTGGGTGTCATTTTCTATGCCTGTCATAGGCCTTGTTCTAAATGTAAGACAGCAACTAAGCTATATTACATTTAGAACTGGTGCTGGATGCGCCTTCGCCTCTTGATGACTTTATTAAGACCGGCGTCTAAAACACGGTCTTAATAAATGTGCCCTGTAGTCTCTCGCTGTCTGGCAAAGCTGGCATAGATTTGAATTTTTGGTACACGGACAGCCAGAGATGCACCTACACCTCAATAAATTAAGCTCATATCACTCCAGTACAAAATAGATCAAGACCAGCATATAAAACAATGATGAAATGATTTTCCCCTCAGTTCTATGTAATGTGTGAAATGTAACTTTAAGACCTGACATTTCATCCAATTGAATCATTGTGAGATAATCTTTCTTAAGCCTATAAAACTTAGGCCTCATACACACAAACATAGCTTAGTCCTGCATCTGATCAGCAAAAAATGCAGTTCGGATGCGGACCCATTCATTTCAATTGGGTCGCAAAAGATGCAGACAGCACAATCTGTGCTGTTCACATCCATATACAGTATCTGTTCCGCCTTCCAACAACAAAGATAGAACAGGTACTATTCTTGTCCGTTTTGCAGACAAGGATAGGACATTTCTAGAGAAGTTTGAAAAAAAGGGTGGTATGCACATGATCGGGACCCGTTTGTTTTTTTGGACCCACGATTTACAGATCGCAAAACAGATACAGTTGTGTGCATGATGCCTTAATTGGAAAAGTTCACTGGCTATTGCACAATTTTGTTTGGCTTCAGTTCCCTTTAAAGTGAGCTCCAATTTTTACGTCATGCAATTTGTATCCCCAATATCCAGTGCTGATTACTTTCTTAAAATATCTTTATAGTGGTTGGAGCCTATGATACAAAGTTTCAAATGCCCTGCATAGAAAAAATTGAATAATAAAGTTCTGTCTGCCAGCAGCCACCACTAGGGGGAGCTTTAAAGATCCTTGAATAGCGTTTTGTTATTAAGATCACTATACAAACAAGATGAAGTAAGCTCCCCCTAGTGGTGACTACAAGCATGCAAAATGTTATTACAGTATTTTTCAAATGTGATGTTGAGCTCCTTACCTGAAAACAAACTGTATAAATATAGTAAAGGATCAATCAAAACAACATTTCTGTGTCATTTTAGATTTTAAAAAAATAAGATGGTGTTCAAGGATTCTGTCCAAAAAAATTTGTTTGAGAGTAGACCATATTTAAATTTGTTGATATGTGGTATATACAGTATATAGAAGAAAGGTAGCCCCATAACTAAGCAAAATGAGCCACATTTTATTTCACAGCAGGTGTTGTATATCTATAGTATGTGTTAGACTATGAATGAAATTTTTCATTCAAGAGATAAATACAAAACAGCAGTAACTGATTGGCCAACGTCACTACCTGCATTTCCACCCAGATCTCCACCAAAGACATTTTATTAAATCTGCCTTGAACAATATGTCCTAAGGAAATTGAGGCTACACGGCTACAAATGTTTAGCTGAAACAACAGAAGTTGTTGTCTACGTTTGACTTTAGCCTGACAGCAGCAACAGCAAATAAAATGTAAAAACTAAAAGGAACTGGATGTATAATAGCCTTGAAATGTCAATCTGTCAAAATCGCTCTACTAATATTCCTCTTTCTCTGACAGTGCCATTTAAAAAGTAGAAGCTTTTTCAAAAGGACTTTTATACATATATATATCACAAATCTGGAAATCTGCTAGGGCGAGTATGTGCTGGGTACCATAAGGCTGCACTGTATATACTGGTATAAATGTCAATAATAAAGGCAAAAACCGACATAACACAATGTAAGATTATAACAAAATAGCTTCTTCAAAAGGGTAGTACTTTTTTTTCTATTTTATTTTTTTAGGGGGGTGGGGGCGGGTTGACAAACCTGGGCAGATCTGTGAAGGGAAGCATACTTCCTGCTTCCTGACAATGGCTCTCTGCTCCTGTATTCTCCAGCCTTCGCTGTGCCGCTCAGGTCCATGGATGTAAACTTCCAGTTTGACGCTTCTGCAGCCAATCTCTGGATGCAGTGGTGACCTGCTCCCCTTGCATCACATGACCATTTGTCATGAAACCAGGGGAGCAGGTCATCACCTTGGCCAGCAACTGGCTGCAGCAGCATCAAAACAGAAGTTTATATCCAGTGACCCGAGGGGGCTGGAGCACTGGAAGCTGAAGAGCGCAGGAGCTGGAAGCCAGTGTCGAGAAGCAAGTAAGTATGCTTCCCTTCACAGATCTGCCCAGAGGGTTGCCAAAACCCACCGATTATACATATTCTCTTTAAAAAGGTTCTCTAGTTTAACAATGTAATTTTTAAAATGTGTCCAGAGTACTCCAAACGCCACATTATTTTTGCCCCATATAACTGTTTTTCACGATGCACTTTCCATCTCCTGTTATTAGCATTACTGTATCCTCACAGGATGTTTACACACCACACTTACTGTTTTCATCAGCTTCCTGATGAGTTTTCTAACCAAACCCAGCATATTTTGCTTTATGATATTTCACATGGCTTGATCTGCCTAGCTAACATGAAGATGGGAGGTGTAGGGGGTGTTACTACTGCAGAGCAAACAGTGTGAAAAGCAAAGCAAGCCCTGATAAATATTACAAAGCAAAACGTGCTGGGTTTGGTTTGCAAACCCAGAAGGAAACAGAAGAAAACAGGAAGTTCTGTATGTAAACATCCTACCTGGATGCAGTAATGCTAATAACAGGGGACGGAACTGCTAAAGAAAATGTGGCAAAAGTATGCAATGTTTGGGGTCCTCTAGGCAGTTAGAAAAAATAATGAAACCGAGAACCTCTTTGAAGTATCCCAGAGCATTTTATTTTGTTTGTATTTTAATACCTCTGTGGGTTTTGATGCTGTTTTTGAATCAAAATCAGTAGTGGATTTATTCAGCAACAAAGAGAAGTATATATCTTTTATTTATATTTATATTTGGCTTTGGTTAAAAAACTGAATGTCAAACATTAAAACTGTAACTTTTTCTTTAAAATAAATAAATAAATACTGTGTGAAACTGCCCCAAAGCTGATATGTCTAATAACACATTGGTCACCACGGAGTCAAACACTTTGGGGCTTAAAGGTTCTATCTTTTTCTCAGTAACAGTGCCTCTTCTGTCCAGTGGCTGTGTCTAGTATTGCAGCTCAGTCCCATACAAGTGGAGATACCAGACACAGGCCACAAACAAGAGTAAGACTGTTCCAAAAATGGCAGAATCTTCAGTTCAAATCACATACCACGTCTTTACAGCAGTTACAGTTCACAGCAACTGATGTTTCATACAGCACATATAAATGTTTGCTCGGAAACGGGCCTTCTTGTGCTGATACATAAGAATGCATATAAGACAGAACAATGCTTAGTCTTCCAGAAAAGAGAATGCAGAGCTGGAGTAACTGTTCTGACATTAGAAGAATAAATTCATGGCACTCATAAGTAATTTGCCAAATGAAGTTTTGAATGTTTATTCTAGCCACCAATGGTTTTCAGTGTTATTGGGCCAACGTTTTGGTCCCTCCTGGAACTTGTTCATGGCCTCCAATATTGTGCTAACCGGAAGAAAGGTGGTGTACCTTTCTTCCGGTTAGCACCATATTGGAGGCCGTGAACAAGGTCCGGGAGGGACCGAAACATTGGCCCAATAACACTGAAAACCATTGGTGGCTAGAATAAACATTCAAAACTTCATTTGGCAAATTACTTATGAGTGCAGTGAATTTATTCTTCTGAATACCGGAATACTATCCCATCACAGAGCACCAAGAGAGAAAAGAGAACTCTCAGTCTTGTGGAGTGCCAGCCATCTAGCTTGTATATGTTCTGACATTAGGGAAATATCAAATGGCCCATACCAAGCTGTGTATAGTGTCTGTATGGAGAGCCTGCTAAAAAAAATAAAAAATTAAACTTTATCTTAACTAAGTTTACTAAGTCTATCATGGCTATATAGGTTAGTAAGAATCCCACAGCATTTAGAGTACGACCCCATGATGCATCTGGTCCCATGTAGCCAAACCTTACCCACTCATAGCAACCAATGGTCACATGATTTTGCACTAAAATTGTGAAACCCATTAGCTGCCGTGGGAAGGCATTGCTTGGTTGCAGGTGGCCAGACACACCTATTGTCTAGGAATCAATACAGATCCATGTTTTAATTGATCTGTAAAGAAACACTTATATACACCTCTAGGTCTAAACTATACTTCTCTATGCCATAATATTGAGATAGATACATTGCTCCTATGGGAAATATGGTGACTTGTAGAGGCACCTATAGGATGAAACATGCTGTGCCATCACCTCCATGAAAAACAATAGGGACATTGAGATGCCATACAGGCTCTATGCACATTTTTTTTTTTTTTTTTGCTTTATCCATCAGCCCTAAACTCCAGAAATGTTTCAACTGTCCTGATACAACTGGACCTGGTAATAGATATTCAGTCTTTGTTTGATATGTCCACACTCAAAATTATTCCAAACCCCTCAATTTCCCCCCAAAAAATATCATCAGTATGAATTGAAGTCCATACACAATATTTAATAAACTTAGTACACAGCAACCCAAGGATGAACAACATACCTCTACAAATGGGGACTGGAAAATCCCATAAAGCTGTGTTAGCTGAATTTGCTATACATGTGAGCTGCGGGTGACCGTCCAGAATATATCCTGTTACACAGCTGTACCGGATTTTGTCTCCAACATCAAACTTCGTACCAGACAGCACACCTTTCGGTGGTATTCCAGGGTTTCCACAGGAGCTGCTTTGTAATTCTGTGAAAAGATATGAATATAATCAGGAATAATACATACTATAGAATGAATGAATCTACAGTGGTTTCTAAAACATGTTTAGATCATTGGGGTTTTCATCTTGCTATTATAGGAATCTTTATCTTTGCGAATAACAACGCAGAGCTATGGGGTTTTTGATTTTTTTTTCTAATTGAGGTTTACGGTTTTTACAGGTACTATTTTGGGGTACGTTTATGGTAGTGCTTAGGTAAAAGATAGAGGCAAATGATAAGTTTTCCAACAAAAAAGAGTTTACTTACTTTATTGCTAATGGGTAGCTAAAATGATGTCAAGGACCACAGGCTTTATAACTTTGGAGGGGTGCTTGCAGCTGGGGAATTCTCTATGAACTGTGTACACATTTATTAGACATCCAAGACCTCAAGGGCTTGCAGGACCCTAGACTGGGGCATCTAAATTAAATATTGGGAAGTTGGTAGCGTGAGTTCAAATGAGTGTCTTTTCAATTTCAAACACTGATTGGAGTACAAGCACCAACATCAGTAATTATCCATTTCTCCACTTTATTTAACCAACCCTTGCAACTGCATAGAGGTGTTGTTTAGTGAGTGAGCTATTGGTGGTGGTCTGGAAATATTGTGTGAGTGTAACTTGGAGTTATCACAGGTACATTTGTGTATTTGGATTGAAAATCAAACAAACAAAGAAACAGTACTTCATCCAGTTTTTTCTTTCTTTTTATCCCATTTATTACTTCATTACTTATTACTTCATTAACCGAAATGTATATGTGATATACGTGTTTCATAATATATAAATTGTTTTAAGGTTTTGTGTTATTTGTTGTATATTTATTTATTTATTTATTTATTTATTTATTTATTTATCTGTGTATTTATTTACTTATTTTTTTTCTTCAATACTTTCAATATTATTTACTTCTTTAAATGGGTATTCCCATCTTAGACATCGATGGCATAGCACTAGGATATGCCATCAAAGTCTAACTGGTGCTGGTCCAACCTCTGGGACCTGCTCCTATCTCCAGAAAAGGGCCCTCAAAGTGAAGGAGAATGAAACACACATGCATGGCGCGCTTTCCATTTATCACTATAGGAGTACCAAACATAGCCAAGTGAGTGCGCTAGGCTGTTGATTTCCACTATCAGACTGCTGTAAATAGTTTACTAGACTATGATATATATATATATATATATATATATATATATGTACAAAAGATAACATACAGAGTAAAGTGAGTAACAATTACCAAAGTAGCGAACAAATAAGCAAGCTCCCCATCGAGCCAGTGCAAAACATGGCACTCGGCCAACTCCCATATGATACAAAGAGAGCTGATGGGAGCAAGGCACATCTTACCATGATGATGTCTTCAATGGAGCTGCTCTGTTATATAGCGAGATGTTTTCTAGTCTCCTGGCCCCTCCTAGCCCCAACTTAAGGTCTTCAGTATGCAGTAGGCATGTAAAGTTATTTTATACTTCAGGAACGTAGCCAGGTATCAGGCACCACTAACTAACTACATTACAAGGAATTAAATGGGAAGGAACCACTAAATACTTTGCTATACAGGAATTCTCATAGTGGGAAATGGATGGTGTCCACACATGTGCAGCTGCTCTCCATTCACTTCAGGGTGCCTTTCTGAGGACATAAGCGGGTCCCCATGTCTATCTGACATTGATGGAATATTCTAGTGACATGCATACCAATAAACTGTTATAGTTATGTATGCCAGCACATTGTGGCTGCAAATAGAAATATGAACAGACACCTGTTTAGGCAAACTACTGTTATAAACTAAAATGTGTTTACAAAAGACATCTACTGGAACCTTTGTATGGTTAACTCTTATACAATGAACAGGTTTACTGTGTACATGCTAATTTTCTCTGATCCTGGCATTTACAGTGGGAGTGCTATTGTGTATTGTGTTCTCCTCTGGGTGTTCACACAAGCAAAGCAGCAGTGGTAATACAATCACTACCTAGATGTACACAAGAATACTAACAGTATTAATATGTCAAAGTGAGGAAAAGGGTTAAAAGCATATATTAGGAAATACTGATACACAGGATTATACCTTGGGCAGGGCCTGAGGAGATGGTACATGACTCTGGGATTCAGTGAACATCAATGATACAAGTCATGCACTACCCACTCAAGCCCCACACTAGGTAGAACAGAATGAATCAGTTTTGCCTGGGGTGTTCCTTTAAGCATTTTTATATGTGACAGTTCAACTGAGATAGTGAACACTGTAGAATCTGTTCCTGAAACGTACGATAACAAAAAATGATATAAATATTCATTGTAGCACAATGGAAGCTCAAGACATATATCAAAAGTGTGCTGGTAAATGGTGTCATTTGTAACAATTTAGTTGTCTGAATGTCAAATTATATAGACATGGAATTGATAATGGCATCTTTCCGTATTAGGAGGACAGCAGTCAAGCATCATTACATGATTTCAGGAAGCCCACTCCTTGCATAATCTGTCAGTGTCAATCTTGGGCTTTCCACTTTCCTTGGATAACCTCAACATATTATAAGATCATATACAGTAAACGGTAATATAAGATGATGATTTCACATCCCACTGACCTTCCGTTATGGAGTAAATATTCATGTCATCATGCACATCTTGTTCTCTTCTATCCTTACTCAATTTAAGTAAATCTAATATCTAGGACACTGTCTTGATTCTCCCTAATATCAGATTTTAAGGGGAAAGAAGGATCAGGTATGTTTCACTTCAAGTAGCCTGGGTGTCTAGATAACGTATTCTTCCTTTTTATGTACAGAACAAGATGTTTCAGCAACTCAAGTGATAAAATATGACATGAACAAAAACATTCCCAATCAGGCTCGGACTGGCCCACCGGGGAGTCGGCGAATCTCTCGGTGGGCCCCTGAGCTAATCAGTAAGGAGTTTTTCTGTCCTCTTCTCTGCACAAACAAGCACTGTCACTGTATTTATGTGCCCTGTCCCCTCTTGCTGGAGATCCTATAACCAGTAGGGCCCCCGTGTATCAGGGAGACCCATCAGGCCCCCTGACAGGCCGCTAAGACAGCAGCAGAACTTTAAACTATAAGTGTGACAGCCAACCGCCACAGGAAAAGCTATTTCGAGTGGTGGTCACTTTAAAGATTAGTGCAGCACCAGCAGGCATGACATCACAAGGCAGAGAAAACACGAGCGGAGCGCGGGAGTTGCCTGCAAGTTATGTATGGGCTCTGCTCTAGTGTGTAAAGTGTGGAGAGCAGGGTCAGGCTTAGTGGTGTGCCCCTGCACAGGGCTATTACCCTTCTCTCTGTAGTGCAGGGGCACCAAATCAGTTCTCCCCACACCAGGAAGCAGAGCGGGGTTGCATCAAACACTCCATTGATAATGCAGCAGGTGGTCTGCAGGCATCACCACTGCTGCTACTAACACCAGTGCCGGAAGGTCTGTTATGGTGCAGAGAGATCAATAAGCTTGCGCTCTGAATAGTTGAGGGTCTGGCTCACTGATGTGAGTTATGCTGGGCAGAAAGTATAGATCCTGAGCCCAGGGTCCCTTCACCCCTTAACATCTTGTATAGAAGATAACCTCCCTGACCTGAAATTGACACAGCAGCTCCAACCCCCCACCCCCCAATCCCCCCGAGCTGCTGTTAAACACCTCTCAAGAACCTGGTCTTTGGAGATGAGTTACCTTTTTTTTAAACTTTATTTAGACCTACTTTTTGAGAAGAATATGTGGGTTTTAGATAAATTCAAATTACGTTCATAAATCCACCATATCTGGCACAGGTTTTTTTTGCCTTTCTCTGGATCAACTTGTAGGAAACAGGCCGAAATGGATGGACAAATGTCTTTTTTCAGTCTTATATACTATGTATGTTACTATGTTTATACCATAATTTCATGTGATCCCACTTGGATCCGGCTGCTTTCAGGCAGAAATTCTGGCTTTCGGTCAGATAAAAAGTTGCGCATACTGGCAGTTTACGGCATTATCCAACTATGCCATATACGGTGATCTCCAATAGCCTGCAGACTTTTTGAACGCAAATGTAAAGTTAGTGTAACAATACATAAAAAAAAAAAATAATGATTTCCTTCCCTTTGACATATACAGTCCTGAACTGAGTGCCACTGTTAAAATAAATCAATACAATTGCAGCGGCATTTAGGCCCATTAATCGCATTACAGAGCTTTTCCCTGCTGCAGCATGGAAAGTCTCAGCCATAGCTTGAAAGCCTCTGTATGCAGTGTTTGGGCCTATATGCCATTACTATTGTAGCAATGGTGCTCAGTTCAGGATGTGTCACAGCAAGGAGAGCAATTATCTTTTTTTTAACAAACATGGTATTATTAAGCCCACCATTTATTCAGCATGTGTAACCTGTATAAGGTCTCACGCACATGGCCACCTCCACATTGCAGTCTGCAAACCACAGATCATTTGCAGGACAGCCACATGGATATGGACAGCACACGGATGACATCTGCGTGCAGCCTTTTTTTTTTTGTGTGGACCCCCGTAGAAATGAATGGAAAGAACGTTCAATCTGTAAAAAATGCAGATTGAACACAAATGCTAAATATGGTATTGCAAATGAGACCTTAACCTCACTATCTTTTGTAAAAAGTGGCAACCCTAATAAAAAAGAAGTCCTCAATTTTTATACTAAATAAAGTTTGCTATGATTATTGTGAAATGTATGTAGAAATCCTTTTAATTTCCAATGGTAATATAAGGAACTAAATTCTGCAGAATTATAAAAAAATTGGACGTGAGCAGGAAATAGTGTAAAAAAACAAAACAAAAGAAAACAAAATGTCACTTACCTATTAGAAACAATGGAATAGAACAATCTCTGTACATGCCCTTTTTGAGCATATGGAGGTGATTTTCCATCAGCCAGAGCAGAGACCCTCCCTGTAAGAGTGAATCCTGCTCTGGCAGATTTAGGCCGTCCATGTAACATAGACGTCCATTCACTGCGACTTGGGTTTTCTCTGTTGCTCATGCAACCTGTATTGATCTCAAAAGCCATCATTAGGTAATATTGTTGGAAAAATGAAAAGATATGCACAACAATTACCTTTTTTCCCATAAAGGATGCTTTTGCAGTGCAAAATTTGTAAAATGTGAAATAAAGTAGACATATTTGCTATTGCCATGAGTTATTCAGCTATCTATACTGCACAGTACATATAATTAAAAAGATGAAAAACTATTTCAGATTTACTGTCTCGCCCCCCTCAAAAAAAATAATTAATAAAGGCTAATCAATAAAACATATGTAACCCCACATTATGGCACTAGTAAAGTAAGTGGGGAAATTGCTTGTTTTATGTCTCAAATGTTAAATGTCAACTTCACTATGCAGTCTGGGCTGAAGTCAATGCATGGGTATTTAAATGGACTGTACAGGAGTGAAAAGGGATCTGTCTATGTTCTGAAAAAGTGTCACATTGATTAGTGGACTGTTTTTTAATTGCAGAACAGCCCTTTTAAAGTGAATTGAGCTAAGCAGCAATGCCAGATGTAACCCATAGACATGGGCACCACTGTTTTTAGAGAAAAAATATATATAGTTTTCGGGTCAACCTATTTAACTAGCAGAACTGTGTTTGGCTTAGGACATTCAACTGTTTCACATTTGCAGTAAACAGATCCAGCAGGGTGTTATGGCCAGAAACACCCTGCTGGATCTGTGAATAATGGGTGCAACCGTGCTCTATCAAGATATCATTCGGCCCCATTCCCTATAATGGGGAATGCCATAGATTCAGTTGTTACCTGGCAAATACAGTATGTAGAGAAATGGCGTGCAGCAGTATTTGTCCAGCCGCTCCTCTGTATATTTGCCTGGTAGGGCTGGAATTATGCAGGTTCCCATTATAGCGAATAGGGCTGAACAGTATCTTACCAGCCCAAAGTTGTGCCAGGTATTCCTGGATCTGGAAAGCTGTTCCTAGCTGGGTCTGTTTACCTCAAATGTGAAAGAAACCTACGGCTAGAGGAAAGAATTTAGATATCTTTTTGTCCCCTTTTTTTTTACTATTTTTTTGATTATACTTGTTCATTGCATGCATTGTTATTTTTAAATGCAACTCAGAAAGTGTTTTTCAGTAGCATTCCGTAGCATATGCCTGTTGTTTTTTTTTTTGTTTTTTTTTACTAGGCTAGGTTTTCATATGTGCTTCAAATTACACTCTGAATATACAGTACAATAAGAACTTGGTAGGCGTAATTGCATTTCAAGGTACATTAAGTTATTTCTCGCTTATAGGAAATTATATTATTATCCCTACAATATGGTCATTTTTATTCTGCCACTTACCACTGAAAATAGAGGGAAACGTAAAAATATTTCACTTGTTGCTACAGATTGAGAAACATTTCAAAAGTAATTTCGCTCAGCTCTGTGGACTTATCTTATGCCGTGTACTCAGTGTCCTGATTTCCTGTAGATAACGGTATAATTCAGATCTTGTAAATAAGACGAAAAGTTTAGAAATGTGTAGATGTTTATGTTGTCTAGGCCAAATATGACCAAATAGTCTCAGCTCAGAGGAGGCATTTTTGATGAATGCTTTTGCTCTTATAATCCTAATATTGCGATTTAAAAGATAAATCAAGTGGAATAAACTGCAATAGACTGCAATTTCAACCTCGAAATGTGACTGCAAAGCCTGATGGTGAAATGGACTAGAAATTAGCAGCTGTATTTGATCTTTCATTCTATAAGGCAGGATTTTTAGACTTGCTCTGGCCCCCTACCTTATTTAGAGGGAACCTGCCATGTTTACCCCCTTAAGCACTGGGGCAATTTAAGTTGTATGCGCTCTTTCCAAGAGTTTTAGGAGGACTTATTTTTTGCAGGACACCATTTATATTTTTAATCACTTCATTTGATTTACCATATCTTGTTTTGGAAAAAAAATCTTTGTGGGGTGCAATTGGAATAAAAAACACAATCATGGTATAGTTTTTATTTTTTTTATTTTTATGGCATTCACTATGTGTTAATAAATAACTTAACCTTATTCTTCTGGTCAGCCCCCTCTATCTGATGCTTCAGTTGCTATTGAATACAGTATCTGACAGTTTAAATGTCCGGGATCTGAGTCATCTCTGATCCCGATCATTGTAGCTGGGTGTCTGCTGTATTATACACTGACCCCCACAATGTATGGAGAATGCTAGGCTCTTCAACCCCCTCCATACATTCTCTACATGGGAATCCCCTATTACTTTTTTGATAATATAACCATACTCAGGAAGCTAAGATCTGGGCATAATTTAATGTTTTATACAGCAGATATGTCCTAGATATCCTACTATCTGTGTAAAGCAGGCTATATACATTAGAAAGTATTACTGGTGGGGTCTGCCAGCAGTCAGATCCCCGCCCATATCATATTGATGATTAAGCCTCATTCACACAGTCAGTGTTCAGTCAGTGATTTCCATCAGTGATTTTGAGCCAAAACCAGGTGTGGCGCTAAACAAAGAACAGGTGCAGATCTTTCCCTTATACCTTATCTCTGTGGAGACTCCAATCCTGGTTTTGGCTCACAATCACTGATGGAAATCACTGACCAAATGACTGATGTGTGAACGAGGCATTACCATGAGGCCATCAGTGTGAAAATCCTGAAAAACTCATTTAACCTATTCACCACCAATGGCATACTGAAAAGAACTAAATAAAGATCAGCAAAACTCAGCAAGGACATGGCTAAGATTTCCTGTACTGGTGAGAGAACTTGGATATAGTTAATACACAGTCGAGTTCCATTATTCTGACCACTTCCTACTTTCCATGTTGGAAACACATAGCTCATTAAGGAAGTAACATGTTAGCTAGGGTTGGTAGGTATATAAGGTGCAATAGGCAATAGGCTGTGTGCACACATATCCCTTATTGCTTGTCATGGGTAAAAGGGGCGATTTTCAGAGTTCCAAAAATAAATGGTTATTTTCTCTCGGCCCAAAGGTAGTAACATTTCTTAAACTATTTTTGTGAAAGTGTATCATTTATGAATAAGCAACGTGGAGACTGTAGAGCACCAGACACCATGGATGTAAAAGGTGAACGTCGGCTATGAAGGTGCACAAGGGCAAACTTACACACTACAGTGGAGCAGGCCATACCAAAATGAACCAGGGGCTACCAGACAGGTGTTTAAAACAACAGTTTAGTGAACCTAACTGTGTTTGTGGCTCTGAACCAGGTGGATTGTCACTGCACTTTTGCTAATAAAGGTGCATCACAGAAAAGGCTCCAGTTTTTACTGCAGTATCGGAATTGGACTTCTTCTGATTGGCAAGGAGTTGTCTTCTCAGATAAGTCATGTTTTATGCTTCATAGAACAGATGAATGTTGGCGTGTCAAGCAAGAAACATCAGAAAACAAACATCCTGCAACCATTGCTGGAAGAACACAAGCTGGTGGTAGAAGTTTTATGGTCTAGGGAAGATTTTCATGGCATTCTCTTCCCTGGGGCAGATGAGATCTTTTAGCAAGACAACGTGACATGTCGCACAGCTAGAAATGTTCGGAAGAGCATGACAAAGACTTCACAATACTACCCTTGCCCCCTAATTCCCTAGACGTAAACCCAATTGTGGGACCCTCCAGCTGCTGTGGGATGCCCTGCAGTCAGCATAGTTTCAGATATCTGTGACAACCTAACCGGACCTTATTGAGTCACTCCCAGCCTGTCTAACTTCTGTCTGTGCTGCACATAATGGTTATTCTAGATATTAGTGGTCATAATAATGTGACTTAACCATGTATGTCCCTTAGTACCCTGTTATCCCCAAGACTTCTTGATCCTCTACTCTGATAGCTCAACACTAGCCATAAAACAACCAATGAGAAGTCATTTTTTACTGTTTTATAGGGAAGAAAATAAATAACACAATTTCTGAGGCAAAGAACATCGGAAGCTAAACTGTTTTTGGTTTATGCCAAAAACAATCAATTGGCACAAGCAGTGAAATTCTGAATTGGTCATTTGGCATGCACCTACTGTAGATGCTGTAAAGTGCCCCAAAGTGTTAGATTAAAAATTTAGCTGTGCTATATATACATATCGTCTGGACATTAAGGGCCTTTTACAAATGAATTTACTAGTGTGTTAACATCTTTTCCTTTTTTTAGAAAAATTCTGTTAGAAAGGTGGCCACTATAGTGTCATTTGCCTTGCAAATATAATCAGCTTTCTTGATGTGCTATAATTGAAAGACTGAATTCCTCATTACTCTCAGTTAGACGCTGTTGTCAGACTAGAGGAACTGTAGATCTGGGGCACTCTGCTGTTCACTATCAATATTGCAGCTTCTCATTCTTTGTCATTAAATGTCTCAAGGTCCCTAAAGGAAGAACAAACAATGCAATGTGTAGTGTCATTTTTCTGTTGGTATATGCGGCGAGCAATGTGAGTGAATGAATCTAGAAAAAGGAAAACTGTGTACAGAAATTCAAAAGTGACTTATAGCATAACTGGGGAGAGAAGATTTACCTAGACTCAAGCAAATTTCTCATTCTGAATAATTATATATCTTCCATATATCTTACTAGGTAGATTATAAAATGTAGATTTGCAGGATGTGCAGAAATAGTTCTTGATCGTGGCTGTTTCAAATTTTGCAATTTTTGCAATTTTTGCTCGGGATAGCCATTCGCTGCGAACCACATGCGGAGGAACTGCCCCCCCCAGTTAGAAACACGCCACAGTGTTTGGGGTTTGGAGCAGTCCTACCCATTTAGGCTACGTTTATTTCTGTGATTCTTGTTTAATAATGGTAACTTGCCAAGAACATTTTCTAAACATGTTGGCACTTTTAAGGCTACATTTATACCTGTGCTAAAGCAATCTGACAGGCTATTTCGGCAGAGGAATAGCCTGCGGGAGTTCTCCGGATCCGGCCTAACTAGATACAGCCGTTCACCGCCAGAGCCCATTAACGGCGAGAATCCGGCATAAACGTGGGATTCGGACAGACAAAAACAGATGCATGCAGCAATTTTTCTGTCTTGCTGAATCCTGGCATTTATTCAGGGGAACAGTCAGACTATCCAATATACCGGATCTGCTTTAGTGCTAGTGTGAAACTAAATATATATAACAATGGAGGGGATGCTAAAATAAACAAAAACAAAAAAGTTTTATTAAATTAGCACAATTTTGGAGTAAGTGAATAAAAAAAACTTTTAGTACAGGGGGTTTGTTTTTTGTGATCGCCCATTCATTGTACAGCGGTCCCTGTTACACCTCACAACTTTTTTCATCTTAGTACAGGGGCTGACAGCCTTATGCAGTAGGTGTCTTTGCCTACTGCACCACACGTTGGTCTTTTTGAAAAATTAGGGGCATCTACAAGTTGTATATGGCTTTTCAGCCTATAGATGCCCGCTCTGTGGTGGACCCTCTTTCACTACAGGGCAGATCTGTGATCATATGTGTGGCTGTACTGCAGTGAAGGTTTTTATTCACTTACTCCAAAATTGTGCTAATGTAATAAAACTTTTTTGTTTTTGTTTATTTTAGCATCCTCTCCATTGTTATATATATTTACTAACTATTAGGGGTGTATACCTGTCCGATAGGGCCAACTCAGTCTTTTTCTATTTCTTATGAATGGAACACATTTGTATTTCTAAGACTGTGTTCACATCATACTTTTGGATAATGTTTGCAATGCACAACAGATATTTAGGAGAAACATATTGTAGTAGACTACAAAATAAAAAAAGAAATTAAAAAATATATATTTTTTTTATTATTTTTGGGAAACCGTGGTTGTCACTGTTATTCAGGATCTGTTGCTGTATCTGCTATTATTATTTTGTCTTTTGTATTTCACTGTTCTAGAAGATCTGTGGATGTGGCTCTAATTTGGGATCTTTTGGCTACTGGTTTGGTTACAGTTAAGGAGGGTCCAGTCATGGTAATAACTTGTTGGGAGGTGTAAAAGAAGCAATAATACCCTACACTTGTGAGGGTCCAATACTCCTTCTATAACATAAGAAAACATAAAACGAGAAGACACCAGTATTATTGATGGCAGATAGCAGGTATGGGTCCTGTCATAGATTTTGCATTGGGACCCAAAAACTTTTTTATGCCTCTGGGTCATATTACTGTCAGTGTCACAGTGGTACTTTGGTTGTTACTGCTATAAGGTTTCCTATAGTTTTCCTTGTCATCATGAGAGTGTCACTGTTAGGGGTGTTCGAGGTCTGTTAGAGGGTATGATTTAGGCCTAATCAGTCTGTTTGTCACTTTTGTCTACAAGAAAATAATATGCATATACAGCAGAGCTAAAGATATTAATGCAAATATATTATTTTTATGGCTTTACACAGAATAGCAGGTGAAAATCTAAATATATATTTTAAGGCTGGTGTCAGATGAGCGTGCTCTCTCCACATGATGACCACTGCTTAACTGATCCCAAATGACTGTTTCATAGTAATTTATAATGATGTGACTTCTACTTCCCCGGGTGGCTGGAACTGCCATCATCATAGATCACTAGCAGCGAGTTCAGATAAGTGGTTGGTCCAGAAAATGCAACCATCACACAGACTATGTTTTATAAGCCATGTGAAACTGGTCTAACTCAGAGCGTTATCAGAATACTCAAATAAACCAGCACCAAAAGACTTAATTTGCCTATTTAGGTTTTCTACTTATGTGTTTGTAGAAATGAATCCAAAAGTTTTCAAACATAAGGTAATATCTAGATAAACTTTACAGAAAGTTCATTAAAACAAAGAGGATCTAGCTGGACATAGCTGTGAGCTACATCCCATAGGAAGATTGTATGCCTTTTATGACTAAGGCCCAGCAAGCATGAAATGCATGAAAGTCAGTCATTGAATAAGCACACTGGGAGTGCAAAACATAAGCCTTTCTTGTGGAAAGTGGCATCTCCTGGGATCAACGTTCTCTTCATGATCTGCTATAAAAATATTGACATAAATTTGAGTTTTTTAGTTGCTTTTCTTGGATGTCTATCTAGAACTTGCAGTTTTATCCAAGTTTGTTGATAAAACAGCAGAACTATAAGAAGTCTGTTTTGCCCTTACTATCAATGTGGTGTTAATATATTATTTAAAGTATATAAAATGATAAGTAAATTGAACCATCTTGAAATTCATTTATAGGATGAAGCATGCAACTATAATAACACAAGCCTACAGCAAATATATATTTATAAAAGCTTGAGAAGTTATTTATTTTCACATTTCATAGCTTACTCCAGTAGTCTATTCCAGCAAAGGAGCTACTTTTGCAGAAATTGCACTATTTTTCTGGCAGGAAGTTGGCCTTTATGCCAGGAAACCTGTTGAATTCTATTATAGTGAATTGGAATCCAGGGATGCCCGCGAGCATCTGGCTATGCCAGACACTGTTACTCTTGTAGTCTGCTCCTCAGACAGAACACACTACTGAAGTCACTAGAGTTGTGCGAATTGAATCCCACGAAGTGGAAGATGATCCGAATTTCAGCATAAATTTCATTCGCCTAGAAGCCGAATTTCTTCATCGTGTCAGCAAATCGATTTAACCTGAATTAGTTTAAAAAACAAAAAAATTAAAACTTACATCCTCCACTTGTTCGCGAGGGTTCGCCAGCCTCCATCTTGCTTAAAGATCTCAGACAAAATCCCGTGCGGCGCGAGATTACATCATGCAAAATGGCGGCAGCCGGACCATTCGAGCAAATGGAGGAGGTAAGTTTGATTACATTTTTTATTTCATAATTAATTTTACATTCAGATGCCGTGATCATGTATGAATGCAGCATCTGAGGGGTGCAACGATGGGGGCAGCGATATCGCAGCTCCCTGTCATTGCAGCCGCTACTTACAAAAAAATGACGAAGTGATTCTTAACTAAGCAAATTTTTTGTGAAATTTGGTGAATTAGCCGAATCGAACTTTTAAGAAATTCACTCATCTCTAGAGGTCACCAAACAGAGAGGTGAACAAGGCCTTAATGATATTGGCATAGAACCATGAATTTTAACAATTCACTGGAATTCTCAAACATAATATACATTCAAGAATGTCAATGATTTCCATAGGGATCTCTCCAAAGTATTTAAAGGAAACCTGTAATCAGTTTCATGCTGCCCTAACCCTGGGTAGCATTAACAAGGTCTCTCTTAAAGAAAACTATGCTGCAGCTTTTCAGAGAAATTATAGCTTCAAGAAAAACAACCATGGAGAGAAATGTCTGGGTGGCATCTTGTCTCCATCTTCTCCCCAACTATCTTAGCTTTATTGACAGGTTTCTCCCTATATGGAAGTAAAAAGAAACCTATCAATCAAGCCAACAAATACTTCTCTTTGTTGACTCTTTTGTTTCTCTGAAACGAAATATTACAAAATATTTTTTAGCTCTCTGTAATTAACACAGTACTACCATATTTTTTTTTTCTTCTAGCCTATTAAAAAGGTATATTAGGTAAATTCTAGTGAAGGTTATCTTTTACTGGTAGCTGAATTTGTGAGTTATGCAGTCCCTACTGGTCCTCAACTGTGTTATATGACCAACACTCTGACTCTCCAATGTGTGAACAGAAAGCCAATTTCTAGATTTATGGTGTTGTGTTAGGTAGAGATACACAGTGTTAATCATGACTCAGCTGAGGACCAAAAGGAAGTGGATAACTCACAAATGCAACCACTCAAAAAAATATAAGGATGGGTTCACATCTGCTATAACCAACTCTGGTAGTCAGTTCTGGTAGAGGGACAGACTACTGGAGTTATAAATCCAGCATAGCCAGATACTGCTACACACCGCTGGATCTCCATTAATTATATGAGATTGACATGGATCCAGGGGCTTTCCAGCATAAATGCTCCCTGTCCATGCATTTTTTGGGTGACATTTTTTGTGCTATGGTTAAATGCAAATTTGATGATGTTGACAAAGAGACTGTTTAAAAAAAAAACACTGCATTGTTGATGCGCTTCTTAAAATAAAAAATAAAAAAAAATGTTCCAAAAACTGTCCCTTATTCAGGGCAGAATTCTGACTTTGTTTATACATACACAGTAATATTGGAAGAAGCAGTGGCTTGTTCTAGATTTGTGTACAAAAAAATACCTTAACTGAACAAGTGTTTGAAAAAAAATATAGGCCCAGTTGCATGTCCCCTGAAATCAACCAAACTATTCACCTCTATTAAAACAGTAAAATACACTTCTTTGAGCATTTATAAAGTTGTAAAAAAAAATTGCAACAGGTTTTTGGGAAACAATAAAAGGCCCAACTGGATGTCATCTGAGTGTGACAGAACTATACACTGCCATTGATACTCTAAAATACAAACATTTACACAAATAACCCATTTGAAACTTTACAATAGCTTTTTTAGCACAAATACAGGTTAACCTGGACATTCCCTTAGTGTGACCAAACTATAAACTGCTATTAATGCACTAAAATGCACTTATTTGTGCAATTGCAACAGGTTTTGGGAAACTGCAAAAGGCCAAATTGGACACTCCTTGGGTGTGGCAAAACATATACCAATATGTTGGTGTTGATGCAGTAAAATACATATATAATTGCACACATATAATCTGTAGAAAAACTACAATAGGCTTTTTTTTTGGGGGGGGAAGGCTTGTTCCTGCACATAAAACAGTGTACTGTCTCATTAAGGATCTCTGTGCGGCAGTGCAGGATCATGCATTTTATGAACAGCTCCAGTAACCCTGACTGTAAGACACACAACCATTTCCTGTCCCTAATGATACAGCCTGACTTTTTACCTAGTAACTCAATCAAACTACCTAAATATATTATCTTTAAAATCCTTACACTGTCCCTCCAAAAGGCTAAAATGGCTACCTTGTGTGTCTAATTAGTGTCAATCAGAGACTCAGCATATATGCTGTATCATATCAGTGGCAGAGCTCACAAAGGTGTCTTTGCTTAAGATCTAACATAGAGATGTAATGGGCTGTGGATCCACTGTACCAACTAACTGGCTATACTTTGAGCTAGCCCTAAAGGTATCATCCTGGCAATCCTCTGGTTTTACCTCTTTAACCCCTGAACAGGGACCTTCGCTGCAGGGAACTCACCAAGAATTAGTTTGAAGCACCAAAGGTTTAGGCAATACTCATAGTCAGTAAACAGGTAGAGGTCAGGACAGGCAGTGCAATTCAGTGAAACTAAATCAAAATAAGGGCAGACAGCAAAGGGTCAGTAGATAGGCTAAAGTCAGGGCAGGGAGCAGAGTATCAGAGTTGGTTACCAGGCAGAAGTTTGGTGCACGGGCAGACAATGAAAACAGAGCATCTTCACTGGTTAAACTAGTACACTAGGAACCTGAGTTCAGGCAAGGAGTGAGAGGGCAGGCCAGTATTTATAGCAGAAGCTGATTAAAACATTTATAAGCAGCCATGCAACTGCAAACAGAGCAATCAGAGGATGATAGTGGTGGTAATGGCAAAAATGGAAGTAGCTCAGTTCCTAATAGAAATAGCTGGTTAGCGACAGACATAGGCTGCCAATATGACAATAGCCTTGTAGACCAGCCAATATCCTGTCTCCTGATGTTCAGACTGTTGGGGTCATGTGATTTTACTTTTTCATACTTGCTTTGCTGTTTTCCAGTAGTGTACTGAATTGTAAATAGATTGCATAGCTACTTCCTTTATACTCATTCAGAGGTAGACCAATCCCTTAGACTCACCAATTCTAAACAATACAGGAGATTTATAACACAGATTTAGAGCCAAACTGGCAATTTAAAGTGTATATTTCTATAGGATTTCAGATGGAAAGCTGGCATTGAGTGCTCACTGTCGCGGCACTGTAGTTGACAAGTTGCAAGCGATGCACTAACACTTTTATTTTGTTTGCAAATAAATTGCTTTTTGAGTTCTGTATCCTTAGTGCCAAATATAATTGCTTTTTCCAATATTCTGTACTAAGTAAGCACTTTTAACTCAACTAACAAATCCTTATCCTATATGGAAGCTGATGGCTGTTATTAAATAACATTGATGTAGTGGGCAAAGTGTAATGGATCATTGGGTGTCCATAGTGTTTCAATGTATTGAATTTTGAAAAAAATATTTACTCATCTTATTATCCATTTATATACAATTTGCATTTCTACATCTCTAGATCTTAATACAAATGCAGGACCAACAAGAAGATTAGGACAGGCATGGAAAAGGGGACTAAGGAGAAGAAGCTAAAGAGAGATAGAAGAGAAGGGAAGAAAGATTAAAAAGGAGAAGGAAAAAAAAGATCTGGACTTAAGTGCTTTGGGACCAAGCACACTAACTGAAATGAGGACACATGTGTATAAGAAACAGAAGTCAGAACTGAAAATAAAACAGAAAGAATGATCCAGTGGTTAGATCCAATATAGAACTCAAGAACCAAGAGTGGATGGCCAACAGTGTAATTGTTAAGAGACCCCCAAGAATAGGAAGGTCCAAGACTGGTGGGCGACCACATAGCTAGTCATAAATCTAAGTGATATGCTTTAACTTATATTATGCAAAACATTATAAATACACAGTACTGTGAAAAGTTGTAGGCAGGTGTGGGGAAAAATGATGCAAAGTAAGAACACTTTGGAAGTTATGATAAGGCCCCATACAGCCCTGATCTCAATATCATCAAGTCTGGTTGGGATTACATAAAGAGACAGAATGATTTAAGAAATTCTACACCCGCATAAGGTCTGTGATAAGTTCTCCAAGATGTTTAGAACAACCTCCCTGCCGAGCTCCTTTAAAAACTGTATGCAGTGTATCTAAAATAACTGGTGCTGCTTTGAAGAGAAGGGGAAGTCACACCAAAATAATTGGATTTTGATTTCTCTTTTGTTCATTCAACTATTAACACTTCTATTTTTAAAGCATTTTTTGCTGTGTGTGTGTATATATATATCTATATCTATATATATATCTCAATAATGACAGTGGGCAGCACCGCTGTCAGGGTGAGCGAATATAGTGCCAGCGGCTATGGAAGTGATCCAACAACCAAAAATGTAGAAAAAAGAACTCCACAGCACTTCCAAATAAATGTGCATATTTTATTCCACCAAATGCAATGTTTCGGTCCTCTCTATGGAACCTTTCTCAAGCAGTAATAGTAATGGTGCCAAATACAGATATAAATACCTCACAAGTGATAATAAATTCATTAATGCAATTAACATGTAAAGTGCAAATGTGCTTACAATTTTACATAAAATATTATAAAAAGAAAATCAGACAACCGTGTTACATAATTACAATAAATTCATCTATAAAATTCATTACAAATGTGTAAAAAAATTACTAAATATACAAAAGTGATTAATTGTGCATAATTGTTAAAGGTAAAAACACATGTACTATCCCATATGTGCTCAATTAAAAACATTGATAGATAGCGGAGGGAAGGACTGTACCTGTCCAGCATGGAGTCTTGCATATCGTTTAGCGTCTCAATTTCGAGACTGTGCATGTCCGGAAGTGATAGCATCCAAAGTCAGGCGTCACATGATACAAAATAATCACATGACCGCAGTCATTAGTATCGAGACTGCATATGTCCAATAGTGATGAGCGGCAGGGGCAATATTCGAATTCGTGATATTTCGCGAATATTTGGGCGAATATTCGAAAATTCGCATAAATTAGCATAAAAATTCACATAAATTAGCATAAAAATTCGTATAAACTGGCATTTAAAAGATAACTTTTAAATACCAGCTTATGCGAATTTTTATGCTAATTTATGCAATTTTTTTATGCGAATTTTCGCTAACATGAAAATAATGACATTATTTTCTTGCATGCAAAAATTTTCATATAAAAAATTCGCATAAAGCGAATATTCACAATTGCGAATGTATTTTGCAATATTCTAAATATTCGCGAATTCTCGAAGTGCTGATATTCGCGATTAAAATTCGCAATTCGAAAATTCGTGATCAACACTAATGTCCAACAGTGACGGCATCCTAGGTGAGCGATCATATGACACAAAATGATCACATGACCCCAATCACCATTGGAACGCTGTAAACAATAATGACAAAGTAAGCATGAGTGTATAAAAAGAGGGATCGTCTGACATACGCAAGTTTAGCGTATCTTACTCCTCACTCAACACATTACAGAATGCCAAAAGAAACGGAACATAAGTAAGCAGATAATCTCCATGCTCCATGTGTATCCGTTCACAACAGAAAAATACATAATCTCAGACATATTCTGTTGCACATTTATTTGGAAGTGCCGTGGAGTTCTTTATATATATTAAACTTAAAAAGAATTAGATGGATATTAATGTTCTTTGCCAAACAAATAATATGAAGTACAAACTAGAATTCTGCATTAGCATGCCTTTTAATGAATATTTTCTGTAGCAAGGTTTTAGGAAAAAATTGACATGTTTCACAATTATTATTGAATTACATTGTCCAACTGTCTTGCATTTGTCAGTAGTTGTCATGTTATCCCAGACTTATATGTTTTTAAATCATGTATTATTAATTTATAGATTTTTCTGATATATTTTACTACATCACTGATACATTAGAAATTCTGAGAAGGTAGAAGCAAACTAAATATATATAGCTGAATAGAACACTAAACTACTGAGAACCCTGCTGGGGCATGGCCTTTCCTGCCTACTGACACACTTCTGGTACATGAGCACAGCCTTATCAATCTTTCTGCTTTAATCAAAGAACATTGCCTTTTCTACCATGAGGAATGAGACCTTTGCTGTGGTGTTCTCTTCAAACACTGCAAATAACTACTTTTGTGGTATACACAAAATACCAATATTGTAAATATTGTATTTTTTTTTTTTTTACATTGTCTTCTCTGATAGTGTCTTCTGCTATTTCTCCTGTGTCTGAAATTCTGATCCAACTTCTAGATTTAGTGGTGTATCTACATGCTCAGTAGATTCTGTGCTCTCTTCCCTCTCTCAGGGCTCATGCGATGTCAAAGTAAAGCAGGTGAAGTGGCCCATACACCTTTCATTCATTTGCCATAAATTCTAAATTCATCTCTATCAAGGTAGTGGAGGCTATAGTGCTACCAGTGGAATGATTGGGGCTGTGGGAGAACATACAACCTCCATGCATTTATTGTCGTTGGCCAGAATCAGATCTATTGAGCTATCATGCTACCCCAAATATTGAAAATGTACAGTAAGTTTATACACTCCTCAACACTGAAATTGCAAAACAAAGAAGGACAAGCCATAAAGTTATGTAAATTGAGGAAGTAGCAGATGTTGCTAAGATCTGCATATGGTCACCTTTTAAAGCACCTAACTACAGTCTGTGGCATGTGGGAGGCCAGATTGAAAGCAAAATTTTCAGCCACATAAAACTTCAAAATTTGGATCAGGTAGTGTGGGGCACTGGTGCTCAATGCTACTTGTTTGTCGACATGCCAGTTATATAACCACTTGTCGCAAACTAAGAGGGACAGAATCCTTGAACTAAGTGACCTTGGTTTATCAATGAGCCAAAGATTGTTCTGGAGACCACATGGTCAATGCCATGAAGAGGTCTTCACAAGTAAATTTCACACCAGTCCTACTACCGGGATTACTGTGTGGGGTGGCATAATGTACAATAGCTGGACCCTTCTAGTCTTCATTTCAGGTACATTAACAGCTCTGCTTTACATTGGCTTTTTTGTAGAACCAGTGGTTACAGACATTTCTGCAAAGTGTCCCATGAGCCATCTTTCAACAGGACACATGTTGCAGCCTGCATTTATTTATTCTTTTTTTATTTATTTTATATAGCGCTGCTATTTTCTGCAGCGCTGTACAAGCATTAGTATCAAGCTGTCCCCAATGGGACTCACATATGTTTTTGGAGGAAAACGGAGTTGGGAGGAAACCCACAAGGGAACATACAAACTTCATGCAGATGTTGTACTAAGTCAGATTTGAACCTAGGTCGCCAGCGCTGCAAGCCACCGTGCTGCCAAGCACAATTGAGCTACCATGGCCTGCAGCATTTCCAGAATTGTCACCCATTGAGGACATCTGGGAAGTCATAGGTCAGAGTTTGCAAAGGATCAGCAGTGGATCTTCATGAGTTGTGTGCCCAGGAGCATTCAAAGTGGCAGAGCATTCCAAATAATGTATAACCTTATTGATAGCATGCCAATGCATGTAAATGCATGTATTTCTGTACGCAATGCTCATATGCAACACTGAACTAATTGAGATGTTTTTATTATTTTGTTTCTATTTTTTATGATCATTAACATGTTTATTGATCCTATGAATATTCTATGACTTTTGCTTCTTGGTTCTGCAATTTCAATGTGAAGAAGTGTAGTCCTTTACTTTTAAGCTGCTATTGTTGGTGTGTAATTTTTTTTTTTATAGGTAAACAAGATTGGACATCTACTTAAATGGAAAGAACCATGGGTTTAATTTTCAACAAATTTCCTTTTTCAAACAAAATTTGTAAAATGAATAAACTTAATTAGTAAAACCAAATAAAATGCTGTGTCTACATTGTAAATTCATTAAGCTTGACATTTGAGCAGAGAGAGAAAAGCAAGTCTTGATTATAAGAAGGCAAACAAAAATGTATGCAGTATTTTAAATATATATATATGAAATGAACTTGGTAAAAATAGACTTTTTGACAGTTGTAAGCAGGGATAATTTCAGACAATGTTTTTCATCAAAATTTGTGAATAGATGAATGAATAGATGAATATGCAATCTTGTGGATCAAGTATAATTGTTCAGTGCAATGACTGTTTGAGCATAATCACTCAACGCAACAGCTACAGTAGATTTCAATTACATTCCATTTAATTGCAAGCAATGTGTGTTTTTCCCTTGATAAATCTCTCTGAACTTTCTCAGCTTTGAAAAAGTACCATTTAGTTTAAAGGAAAATAACTTACAATAAAGTTTCTGTTGGGTTCAACAACACAGAATGTCTTGGGCCTAGGAACAAAAAAGTGCACCAAGGATGATTTACCCTCAACAAATAAGGTCAATCCTTTTAATACTATTTTCTTGTTATCACAACTTTTTTTTATGTAATTAGAGCAATAGTGCTACAAAGCAGAAGTGGATCCACTGTGTCAAATGAAAAGATTGGACCCCTCCAGTCTTCACCCTTTAGCCCATATTGGGATCTGGACTTCACTGCAGGGGAACTAAAAGGTCTTTACATCTTGGAGTAGCCTATATTTGGAGTGCTGACCCAATGGGGTGCAGAGATACCAGTGCAAAGCATGAGGAATCAAGCAAAACCTTAGATAGGTACAGGCCAACGTCAGTGCAGGCATAAATATCTAATAATCCAATAAATATTCTGAAGCCAGGACATACAGCTCAGGGTCAGAACAGAGGTCAGGCAGACGTCTGCCAGCAAAGGGACAAATCCAGGAAACAGGAGGAAGTTGGTATATAGGCAACTAATGTAGAACAGAAAACTTTTGCAGGACACTATCGGACTAAAACTATTGCAGAGCACAGTCCCATAGGAAAATATGTTGTAAGTACTCCAGGATAACCAGACATTGGCTTGGGAACAATATGGAGGCTGGTGGGGGGGATCCTGTTGATCTTCTAACATAGTAACATAGTTTATAAGGCCAAAAAAAGACATCTGTCCATCCAGTTTTGCCTGTTATCCTGCACGTTTTCTGTTTTTATTTTATTCTTCTGATGAATGATTTGCTTTGTCCTTAGTCATATTCCCTATCAAGAAATTTAAAGACTGGGGTAAGTTTTTCTTATTTACCAGATTTGTTGAATTAGAATACCCAATTATTCTTTTTTATCTTTTAAACACGATTCTCAAACCTGACAGAACAATTAATCCAATATATCCCAATGGCCAGCGAAATATCAACTGATTCACAAATCTGCAAAAATCAAATTGGATAATGGAGTTATATAAACATGTGATCCATAATTAAGCATCACTGGGGAAATATTGTTCTAAAATATAATGTTTAGAAATGGTATCGTTTTGCCTCATCCCTAGTATTTACTTAGCATGAAGTACTACCTTTTTAAAATGGCTAACATACCTGTAACAAAAATACACTAATTTACCATATAAAACAAATTAGAAAACATCAATGTTCATCATTAATTGCTAGGTATGTACAGTACTCTGGCTACCATGCAACATCTTGTTCTTAAAGGGATTGTTCAATATTAGAGATGAGCGAATTTCTAAAAAATTAGATTTGGTCTGATCGCCGCATTCTCAGAAAAGATTGTTTCAATCCAAATTTATTTGTGACAAATTGCATTAAAAAACAACTGTTTCCTGGCTGCTGAGAGCCTGTAAAGTGGTGTAGAACACTGTGCCTTGCAGCAGCACACATAGGGAGTTTGCTGTGTAATACAATACTGGGAGTCAGCTCTTAGACTCACTTCACACTTAACTCTTTGTTCAATTACGGGGCCAAAACTGACTAAATAACTCAAGTGTGAACTCAGCCTTTCAGGTCAATGTTAGCGGCAGGTATAAAGAGCCATGCAAAGGCCCAAGATCCTACTATAACATGAAAGAGCGCACTCCTTTTACACCATCGTCAGCTGATTCCACATAGATTTCTACAGAACCTATTCTATTAAACGTTTATACAAGTAGAGCCCCCTTGACAAAGTGGAGAGGGTGTCAGCAGTAAGTTTGTGTTGACGTCACTGACTATTTTGCCCTTTCTCTGATCCGTCAGAATAAACCCCCAAAAAACAAATCCTGTATGTTGAGCATCCATCTTCACTCGAGCAGCATTTCATCAGTAATCCATCAGTATTGCTAAAGCAAAAAAAAAAACTGGTGTGGATCCAAAACAGAGATGACACCTGAATGGAATCTTTACATGTCTTCAGTGTTTTGTACCCCACTCCTGCTTTTGGCTACCAAATAATAAGCCAATTCTGATGCAAAATACAGACCATGTCATACAGGCCTTACAGCTACTACATAGCCAGGATCTGTTCTGCATCTCAACAGAAGGGTCAGATGACTGATGGTGTCAAAAAAATAAAGCAAAATAGTGACCCAGTCATGGAGTGAAGAGTGTGGCAACAGCATGAAAAGTCGACAGAGTGACCTAGTGAAAGAGTGGTGAGGTATCAGCAGCATGAGGAGACCATAAAGTAGCTCAGTGACAGAGTGATGAGGTGGCAGCAGCATGAGAAGACCACAGAGTGGCCCAATGACATAGTGGTAAGCTGGCAGCAGCATGAGGAGACAATAGAGTGGCCCAGTTATATAGTTGTGAGGTGGTAGCAACATTTGAAGACCACAGGGTGGTAAGGTGGCAGCAGCATGAGGAGACCACAGAGTGTCCCAGTGGCATAGTGTTAAGGTGGCAGCAGCATGAGGAGACCACAGAGTGGTTCAGTGACGTAGTGTGGAGCTGGCAGCAGCATTAGGAGACCACAAAGTGGCCCAGTGACATAGTGGTGAGGTGGCAGCAACATGAGAAGACCAAAGAGTGACCCAGTAACATAGTGGTGAGGTGGCAGCAACATGTTGAGACCACAGAGTGGTGAGGTGGCAGTAGCATGAAGAGACCACACAGTGGTGATGTGACAGCAAGAGAATTCCGCAGAGTGGCCCAGTGAAAGAGTGGTGAGGTATCAGCAGCATGAGGAGACTAGTGTTGAGCAAGCATACTCGGCCGAATACCTTTTGAATTTTTTGGCGCATACACTTCCAAATGCTACGATAATGTACGTGTGACATATTTTCAAGCATATATAACATTTAAAATGAAGAAGGCAAGCGGGTAAGGGACGGGAGAGTGGCTGTGATGCTGATGGTGCATGCAGAGGCTGTGGCCCTGGGCACTTTGAAACTTGTGCATGCTGCCAGAGCACAAGAAAAACAATCATCCACGATACCTAGCTTCATGTCCCAGTTTGCAAGGCTGCTCAAGACACCACTTGAAGTCAGTCCAGTGTGACCAGGTGGTCGGTTGGATTGCAGCAGATAATGCTTCCAGTTGGTTAGGCACCACCCTGTCTTCCAACAAGTCCAGTCTCAGTAGCCAAGGCCCTCGCATATAATTTTTTACAGGGTCAGCTCACCTTCAGGCCCTCACCTACAACCTTTTAGAGGTCAGCTCACCAGCAGGTCCTCACCTACAATTGTTTACATGGTCAGCTCGCCTGCAGGCCCTCACATATAATGTTTTACAGGGTCAGCTCTCCTTCAGGCCCTCGCATATAATGTTTTACAGGTCAGCTCACCTCCAGGCCCTCATCTACAATTTTTTACAGGGTCAGCTCACCTGCAGGCCCTCACATATAATGTTGTACAGGCTCATCTCACCTGCAGGCCCTTGCTTATAATGTTTCACAGGGTCAGCTCACCTACAAGCCCTCGCATATAATTTATTAGAGGGTCAGCTCACCAACAGGCCCTCAACTACAATCTTTTACAGGGTCAGCTCACCTGCAGGCTATCGCATATAATGTTTAACATGGTCATCTCACCAACAGGTCCGCGCATATAATATTTTATAGGGTCAGCTCACCTGCAGGCACTCGTATATAATTTTTTAGAGGGTCAGTTCACCAGCAAGCTCTCACCTACAACCTTTTATAGGGTCAGCTCACCTGCAAGCCCTCGCATATAATGCTTTACAGGATCACCTCACATGCAGGCTCTCGCATATAATGTTTTACAGGGTCAGCTCACCTTCGGGCTCTCACCTACAAACTTTTACAGGGTTTGCTCACCAGCAAGCCCTCACCTTCAATCTTTTACAGGGTCAGCTCACTTGCAGGCCCTCGCATATATTGTTTTACTTTACAGGGTCAGCTCTCATTCAGGCCCTCACATGTAATGTCTTATAGGGTCAGCTCACCTGAAGGCCCTCACCTACCACCTTTTAGAGGGTCAGCTCACCAGCAGGCCCTCACCTACAATCTTTTACATGGTAAGCTCACCTACAGGTCCTCCGAAAAAAATGTTTTACAGGGTCAGCTCACCTGCAGGCCCTCACCTACAATCTTTTAGAGGGTCATCTCTCCAGCAGGCCCTCACCTACAACCTTTTAGAGGGTAAGCTCACCAGCAGGCCCTCACCTACAGTCCTTTATAGGGTCAACTCACCTGCAGGCTCTCACATATAATGTTTTATAGGGACAGCTCACCGGCAGGCCCTCATCTACAATCTTTTACAGGGTCAGCTCAGCAGCAGACCCTTACCCCTAATGTTTTAGAGGGTGAGCTTAGCAGCAGGCTTTCACCCCTAATGTTTTACATGGTTAGATCAGTAGGCCCTTGCTCAAAATGTTTTTGAGGGTCACCAGCAGGCCATCAATCATAATTTTTCAAGGGTGTGTGTGATGCCCTCCTTTATGTGTAACAAAGGGTGTAATGGAGTGCCAGTTCCTTGTAATTTCTGGCAACTACAATTTATGGCAACTACAATCTTTCACTTAGTGCATAGGCTTTATGAGTGTAGGAGTCCCACTCCATGAACAATGAGGCCCTCCTTTATGTGATATACAGGTTGTATCTGAGTGCCTCTTGCTAATTTTTATATCAAGTAAATATACAGGAAAGAATGTTTCCTAACAATTTTTCCTCTAAAGTCGAGTTTATCTTTGGTTTTGTGAGTATTATTGTCAGTTTGTAAAAGTGGTGTACTACTCAGACAACATCGTTCCCAGCAACGACCTGGGAGTCCAAGATGCTTCCAGACATCCTCTCCATGCTGTTCCCGAACCATTTCGGTGGTATTTCCATCAATTTCTGACCTTTTCCTATGAACCAGGCACCCTCCCCTCTTCAGAGCAGGTGGTGCCTGGTTTAATGCTTGGGTTCTCCCATTGACTTCCATTATTCTCGATCCCGATGTGTTTGGCCCGGGCACCCGAGCACCCGAGAACTTGGGTGCTCGATCAACACTAGAGGAGACCACAGTGTGGTGAGGTGGCATCAGCATGATAAAACCACAGAGTGGCCCAGTGACATAGTGGTAAGCTGGTAGCCGCATGAGGAGACTACAGAGTGGCCCATTGGCATAGTGGTGAGGTGGCAGCAGCATGACGAGACCACATAGTGGCCCAGCGACATAGTGTTGAGGTGGTAGCAGCATTAGGAGACCACAAAGTGGGCCAGTGACATAATGGTGAGGTTGAAGCAGCTTGAGGAGACCACAGAGTGGCCCATTGACATAGTGGTGAGGTGGTAGTAGCATGAGGAGACCACATAGCGGTGAGGTGGCAGCAGCATGAGGAGACCACTGAGTGGCCCAGTGACATAGTATTGAGGTGATAATAGCATGAGGAAACCACAGAGTAGCCTAGCAATATAGTGGTGAGGTGGCAGCAACATGTGGAGACCACAGAGTGGTGAGGTGCTAGCAGCATGAGGATACCACAGAGTGGTGATGTAGTAGCAGCATGAGAAGTCCACAGAGTGGCCCAGTGAAAGAGTGGTGAGGTATCAGCAGCATGAGGTTACCACAGAGTGGCCCAATGACATAGTGTTGATGTGGCTGCAGCATGAGGAGACCACAGAGTGGCCCAGTGACATAGTGGTGAGGTGGCAGCAGCATGTGGAGAGCACAGAGTGGTGAGTTGGCAGCAGCATGAGGAGACCACAGAGTGGCCCAGTAACATAGTTGTGACGTGGCAGCAGCATGAGGAGACCACAGAGTGCTGATGTGGTAGCAGCATGAGGAGACAACAGAGTGGCTCAGTGACATGGGGAGGTGGCGGGCAATACCAGTACCAGATGAAGATGGTGGGTGGCTATAGAAGCACCTGGCAGCCGGTGTTGCATCAGGCAGGTAGCAGCATCAGAATAGTAGCTATAGCAGGGAGCCAGAGAAAACCATTCTCTTTTGTCAAGGTTTGGGTGAGGCAGCATGGATGATCTACTCTGATGCATCAGGCATTGGTGGGTAGAAATCCTGGCTGATAGATGCCTGATTCATCTTGACAAAGGTCGGTCTCTCCACAGTTTGGGTGGACAGGCGAGTTCTTCTTGGGGTAACTATGCCCCCCACCGCACTAAACTCCCGATCTGATGCCAAACTAATGGCCAGGCAGGATAGCTTTTCCAGGGAAAACTCTGACAGGTGCAGCCACAAATCTATATTTTTACATACACCCGACCGCATCTTAGGGATTGGCTCCCACCCCTAGAATTACAGTTCAAAATCACAGTTTGAAATTACGGTTTGAAACTATACATATGTCCTTTCACTTCCTACACATCCCTTTTATGAGATATGTTGAAAAATAGATAAACAATGTATATTTGACTAAATGTGGTTATAAAATAAGTAAGAAGCACAATTAAGGAATTTTCTTTATCAGGATTGAATTGTGCAATATTTCAGCAGCAATGCACAAGAAAACACACGAGCCCCCCAAAAAATCGCAACAGAACCACAATTCAACCGCAAGTTGAGATATAGAGGATTATTGTATTTTGCGATCTCAGGAGATGGACTTATGAGAGAATGAGAACTAATAGGGAATGTATTTCCCAGATTTAGAATGGTGAACAAGGTCCAGTTCGGGATTTTGTTATAACTGAATGGACCATCTGAACCAGAGTTTAGTGGGATCCATATTGATCAATGTGATATAAAAGGAGGTGCTTTCATATGAGCTAGGTTACCACTGAGGAAGAGGTCAGAGATATATGAAGACCTCGAACCGCGTTTGGGAAAAATCCTAGCTCTAAATACCTTCTGTCTAGCGTAAGCTGAAAATTTGAATGGAACTTTGATTATCCTTCTGGGTCCAGAGATCCCATTTATATTTGGATTGTCTCACAATCGGGAGCTGAATGTTGCAGCAGTTACCGCTGATCACAGACAACCTTTGACCTGAACGGTGGAGGATCTCGGGGAACCTGTGGAGCGAGACCAGAGCACACCAACATGAGGCATGCTGCTGAATGAAGTTGAGAGCGGTGAGTTACAAGCTGATTGCGGTAAAGTGCCGACGGAATAGAGGTAAGACGAGGAGTGCATACTATATGGTGGGACGCCACCTTTGCACATAGACTCTACCTCATCGGCTAAGAGACTAATTGACAGAAGTGCCGCTTCAGCCACATGAAATCACACTGAACCCTCTCTTTACAGATAAACTTCTTTTTTTACAGTCAACTTTTTTACAGCTAAACTGATTTTTCTTTTTAAGCAATACTCATTAATATATCCTTCTCAACAGTGTTTTTCTCCAACATCTATCACCGTATAGAATATTCAATAGGTTTGAAGTGGTTATTAACAATATCAAGACTTTTTGTAATGTGGTCTAATAATGAATATATGAATGTCAATGTGTATTTTAATTAGTTTTCAACAACTAGTTTTTTATGGTTCTTTTATTGATCCTTTTATGTTGAAATAATAAATATATTGAAGATTAAGCAGGTGTTTGTACTATACTCCAGATTTTGAGTGCCATATCATTAGTTTTATTCTGCAGCCACAAATCCAGTTTGGGTGCCCAGTAGTCGAGAGGATCTTCAATGATGTCTGGCAGGGTGCACTCCGAGTATGCCACCACCTGCTGTTTCAAGTTCTGCTCTATGTCTAGCTGCTAGTGAGTTTCTTCACTATGCAGGTGAAGAAAGCTGCTCATCAGTGACTCTAGACTCAGGCTGCTACTGATGGAGCTGGTACTGCTCCTTCCACCCCACCACCCTCCAGCTGCTATGGCAGTGAAACGTGAGTGCAGAGGGCCCCCCTGGTCAGACCTTCGTGGGGATGGGCGATGGCGCAAATAGGCAGCGGCTAACTGACTATATAGGATGTTTCGATAGCAGTTCAGTTTGTCCTGTGTCACTGATAATAGGGAAGGGGAAATCACCAGATACACACAAAAGGAATAGACAACAGTTAAAAACGTTAAAACGTACCCCCAGTGTAGTACAAAGATCGGGGAAATAACAGTATTCCTGGGGTCACGTGATCGCACTGTAAGTGGTCCCGTGACCAGTTGTCAGAGCGTCCAGACACCGGCTGGCGTGCGCTTGCCGGCTGCAAGGCAGTTTTTTCTTCCGGTCAAGTGATCGCAGTTAACGCGATCACATGACTTGGTTGCCGCGGAGTGGTGGGCATGCGCTCCTCGGCTATAACGCTCCTGGCTGGGAGCGATCTTCTCTGGTCATGTGATCGCTGAGAATGCATCAGTGGAATGACAAATAAATTAGCCTCCTCAAAGGGCCATAGGAAATAGCAGGTGTCACGCATAAGCTGACACTGGCTAACATCGAAGTTAGACAGGGGGTTTTTTCTGTGCGCCTGTATCATAAAGAAATAGTTTATGGCCTTACTCTGTTGATATAATCGGCCTAACATACAGAGGGTGGAATTCCAACAGGTGGAAATGTCACATATCAGCCTATGTTGCGGGATGCTGTTCTGCCGCTGCAGCTCAAGGAGGGTGTGCTTTGCGGTGTACTAGTGGCTGATGTGCATACAAAGTTTCCTGGCCATTTTCAGGATGTCTTGCAGATGGGGTGAAGACTTCAGAAACCGCTTTAGAACCAGATTGAACACATGCACCATGCTGTACGCATGACTCTGCCCTCCTTGCAGCGCCAACACCATCTTCTTCCCGGTGTCGGTCACCATGGTTCTGATTTTAAGTTGTCAAGGAGAAAACCAGGAATAAATTTCATGATGAAGGACGAGGAGCAGTTCCTCCCATATGTGACTCCGTTCACCCTGGCAAACTAGGTGCAGAACAGAGTGACACCGCCGTGACCTGCACATGTGGTATGCTGGAGGAGCACTGTGAATGGTCTCTACAGTGGAGGCTAAGAATGGAGGATGAGGAGGCAGAGGCGGATATTGTCGCAGGACTAACGGCGTGAGAATGTGGAGGCGGAAGCGGCATCACCTTGCCAAGTTGCTGTTGTGGCTGGGCAGGAACAACAATTACCCAGTGGGAAGTAAAGGACATATATTGTCCTTGACCGTAGTTACAGTTCCACACGTTGGCACTGCCATGCACTTTGGCAGACACCAACAGGCTCAAGGACTGGCCCACCTTCTGTTCTACATATATGTGCAGGGCTGGTACTGCCTTTTTTGCAAAGAAATGACGGCTTGGGACTCTTCACCTCGGCTCGGCACAAGCCATCAGTTCTCTGAAAGGTGCAGAGTCCACAACTTTGAAAGGTAGGGACTGCAGCACCAGCAACTTGGCCAGGAGCACGTTAAGCTTCTGTGCCATTGGATGAGTGCACTTATACTGTTGTCTCTTGGCAATTGCTTCGGTGATTGAATGCTGACAGAATGACTGACCAGGAGTAGTAGGACGAGGAGCAGGAGCATCAGTACCAGCCGATGATGGGAAGGACAGACAGCTCCCTTCAGCTGATGTGAAGGAGCCTTGACTGCATGTAATTGGGTGCATGCCACTGGGTGATGCAGCGGTTGCTGTGGCAGACTGGACCACCACATCGGAGCCACGGTTCTCGCAGGCCACTTTATGATGATGCTGCATGTGTTGATGCAGGACTGCAGTGCCAAATCCGGGCCAAACTTCAACTTCTGCCCACAAATTCTGCAATTAACCATGTTCACCTCTTTCGGCGACCTAACAAAAAATTGCCACAGTGCTGAGTATGGCATTTACCTGCCAACACTCCATGCTAACTGCCTGCTACCTCCGCCTCTGTGAACCCCAGTGCTGCTACGTTCTGGGCTGGTAGGCTCCTGTGAAGCAGGTGGTCTACCCCCTGCACATTTGGCTCCCGACCTCCCACTGCTGCCACCCTGCTGACTCACAGCCATCCTGCCAGTCTGCTGGCTCAGCTGCTGCCTCACGCGCAAGCTGCCACCCTCTTCTCCTGATGATGAAGCCCCTTCTTCAACCAGTTCCAAAGTGCGATCGGCTACATCATCATCATCATCCGTTGCTGTCTGCATGTCACTGATGTCCCGATCAACGGTCTCAGGGCCAGGAGCCTGACCGCTCGCAACACCTGCTCCCACGCTCCCTGCTCCTCATCACTGCTTGCTCGCCTACCAGAGGAAGCAGCGGATGTCTTCTCTTGATCTTTGCTGGGCAGTAGCTGCTGACTGTCCTCTAGTAGCTCGTCCTCGCTGAAAAGTGGAGTCGAGCCATATAAAACTTCTCTTGCTGAGGGAACAGAAAATGACAGAGGAAGGTTCAGGACAGGTGGGGGCACAGGGCCTGCTCCCGGGCCATGCCAACTAAGCGTCGTGTCATAGGAACCCATCAACTCTTGTCTGGCAGTGTCTGATGTCACTTGCGACGAGCTCGTAGACCGAGTCAAGACATGAACGCTAGATGACACCAGGAGCTTAGGCCTCTCGATGCAACTCCTGCTGGGGTTCTTCTGCTGCCAGCGACGGAAAGATTTTAACCACAGCCCGCTCCCTTTGAAGGGTTCATCACCTGTCTGTCTGACATACTGTATAATAAAAGAACTAAATTAAATTCAAAATAATACCCCACAAAAAAGCTATAGTACAATGTAAAAATGGTATCAAACAGCTATGTTTTGTTACCTTTAAAATGGTTTTCCCACTAACAATCAAAATCGCCTATCCATAGAATTGGGGGGTAAGCATCTGCTCTTTGGCAATCTGACCACTGGGATCCCTAACAATCATGACAGCAGAGGACCCAAAGTGCCCACATGAGTAGAACAGAACATCAATGTGGATACAAGTATATATTTTATATAAAATGCCTTGCATTATGTTGCATCAAAGATCCATACAAAAAGATGCCTAAGGATACATAAAGAGAAAGCAAGCTGTGGAGGAAAATGTGGAGGACAACACATACTGCTAAGTCTTCTTATGTTATGCATAAACATTGATTTTAGTTTTGTGTTTCTTTCACAGCTTCAATGACGGGGGATGCACCATTAATATTTGCAGATATTGTAAATGTTTGATTATCTTGGATGTGATTTCCCAACAGACCTTTACATACCAGATGAATTACATTACTGAAAGGACTACAATTTCATTGCTGAACATCAGTAGATACAATTGTACTAAAGTCCAATGTGCAGTCCACAGAGATTATTATAATTTAATATAAAGGTCTTAGGAAAGGTCTATGAACTTAAAGTGTTGGGTAATAAATTATATAAACCTTAGAAAAGCAAAGGAATTCTAAGGAAATTTCATTGATCAGGTCAGCAAATCTATGGATGGATTTTTGCACAAAAAGGAATCAATAGAAAATATTGACCCTAGACAAAAACTGAAATGATTTGGAATATGACAGTTTATCTGCTTGACACATAATGGGGAAGCAGCTGGAACAAATGCACATATGAAAGCAGAGGCCTGGTTGAGCAGTAAAATAACAAGCAAACCCTCAAGTTACTCTCAGTGTCAACGTGTTGATCAACAGAGGTGATGGCAAAAGCAATTATATGTGTAAATTATACCTGAGAAGGTTGCATTATTGTTGGTTTGATTGAAGAAGGGTTGAGGTATGGGGCTTAAGTTTAAACCACCTAGGTATAGGGTATGAAAAGTGATAACATAGCTGGTCATGTCTTTTGTAAAAAAAAAAAAAAAAGTATAAATCTTGTCTAATGCATGCAGTCCTGGAACAGCTGTTTGAGGGTGCATATCTTTGTTCAAAATGTGAGCAAATTACCTGTTTGGAATCACACTACATGTATGTAAACGGGCAAGTTTCAGTATTGAGAAGCTTTGACAATTTGGAAAAGAGTTTGCTGCTCACTGAGCAAGCACTCTATGGGATAGATGTGGGGGAAGGTGGTAGTGAGGAAGCTGAGGAAAGTGAGTTAGCTAGCTGGATAACAGTTAGAAAGCAGGGTTGAGGGAAGAGTGCCAGGGAGGCTAGCCCTGATCTGACACACCCCATCAAGTTTGCAAGGTTGGCAGATGAGGGGGATGCCAGTTCAGGGAGAGTACTGCTGCAGCCAGACCTTTCCCCTGACAGTCAGGGGAATGTCAGCTCCAGTAAGCAGGGGACCAGGAATGCAGGGCAGGCCAGACAGGTGCTAGTAGTGGGAGACTCAATTATTAGGGGTACAGATAGGGCGATCTGTCTCAAAGACCGGGAGTCAAACAGTGTGTTATCTTCCTGGCGCTCAAGTTCAACACATCGCAGATCAGGTTGACAGATTACTGGGAGGGGCTGGAGAAGATCCAACAGTCATGGTCCATATTAGAACCAATGACAAAGTTAGGGGTAGGTGGAGCGTTCTTAAAAATCATTTTAGGGGATTAAGTCAGAAGCTTGTTTTCCAAAATGCTACCTGTACCAAGAGCCACATAAGAAAGGCAGTGGGATATTAGGGAGTTTAACGAGTGGCTCAAGAACTGGTGTAGGAAGGAGCGATTTGGGTTCCTGGAGAACTGGGCCGATTTCTCTGTCGGCTACAGGCTCTATCGTAGGGATGTGCTACACCTCAATGGGGAAGGGCCAGCTGTGTTGGGGGAAAAATGGCTAGAAGGTTGGAGGAGTGTTTAAACTAGGGACTGGGGGGGGTGGGTAATTACATTATATGATGGGAATATAGTGCAGATAGAAACCGGGGGCAGGGTAATTAGACTGTGGTAGAAATGAAAGGAGGGACTAGAACAGTTCAGAAGGAAAAGTGTAGGGTTAAAAATATACTTAAACCTCTTAATTGAATACATGCTAATGCCAGAAGCCTGACTAATAAAACTGGGGAACAGGAATCAGTGATGTGTGAGGAGGAATATGACATAGTGGGAATGACTGAGACATGGCTGGATGATAGCTATGACTGGGCAGTTAATGTACAGGGTTATAGTCTGTTTAGAAAGGATCATCAAAACATGAGAGGGGGAGGGGTCTGCCTTTATGTAAAGTCCTGTCTAAAATCCACAGTCCAAGAAGATATAAGTGAGGGACATGTGGAGTCACTGTGGGTAGAAATACATGGAGTCAAAAACAATAATAAAATACTAATAGGAGTTTATTATAAACCACCTAATATACCAGAGTCCACAGAAAATCTGCTACTTAACGAGATAAACTAGGTGGCAGATCGGTCATGTCAAAGGTCGTTATTATGGGGGACTTCAGCTATCCAGATATAGACTGGGAAACTGAAACCTGTATATCTAATAATGGAAACAGGTTCTTGGCAATAACCAAAGACAATTTCCTTTCCCAAGTTGGTGGAGGACCCGACTAGAGTGATATCCATACTGGACTTAGTATTAACCAATAGACCTGACAGAAAAAGAGATGTGCAGGTTGGGGGAAACCTGGGAAATAGTGACCATAAAATAATAACCTTCCAATTGTCATTCAAAAGAGTGTTTCGTTAGGGAGAAACGAAAATACCAACATTCAAAAAAGCTAAATTTAGCCAACAAAGATAGGCCATAGGCCTAACTAACTGGGATAAAGTCCTCAAAAATAAAAATACAGCCACAAAATGGGATATTTCTAAAAGCATACTAAAATCTAATTGTTAGAGGTACATACCTTATGGGAATAAAAGGTTAAGGAACAAGAACAAACCAATGTGGATAAATAGAACTATAAAGAAAGCAATAAATGACAAAAAAACAACAACATTTAAATCACAAAAACAGGAGGGTAGCGAGGAAGCACTGAAAAAATAGAATATGTAAAAAACAAATAAAAGCAGCCAAACTAGAGACTGAGAGATGAATTGCCAAAGAGAGCTAACCTAATCCTAAAATGTTCTTTAATTATATAAATAGTGAGTATAAATCTGAAGATGTCGGCCCTCTACAGAGTAATGAGGGGGGAGTTGCAGAGAGCGATGAGAAGAAAGAAAAGCTATTAAATATTTTTTTCACCACTGTATTCACTGAGGAAAATAAACAGGTGAAATGCAGAATGTAAAAGTAAATTCCCCATTAGAAGTGCTCTGTCTGACCCAGGAAGAAGTACAGAGGCATCTTCAAAAGATTAAAATAGACAAATCACCAGGACCAGATGGCATACACCCCTGTACCCTAAGAGAATTAAGTAATGTCATAGCCAAACACTTATTTCAGATATTTAAGGACTCTATTCTGACAGGGAGTGTTCAACAGGATTGGTGCATAGCAAATGTGGTGCCAATATTCAAAAAGGGTCCAAAAACAGAGCCCAGAAACTATAGGCCAGTAAGTTTAACATCTGTTGTGGGTAAACTGTTTGAAGGTTTTCCAAGAGATGCTATCTTGGAGTACCTCAATGAAAATAAACAAATAGCACCAAATCAGCATGGCTTCATGAGGGATCAGTCTTGTCAAACTAATTTAATCAGTTTCTATGATGAGGTAGGTTCTAGACTTGACAGTGGCGAATCAATTGATGTCATATATCTGGACTTCTCGAAAGCATTTGACACTGTACCGGATGAAAGGTTAGTACATAAAATGAGAATGCTTGGACTGGGAGAAAATGTTTGTATGTGGGAAAGTAACTGGCTCAGTAATAGAAAAAAGAGGGCGGTTATCAATGGAACACATTCAGATTGGGTCACTGTCACTATTGGAGTACATCAAGGGTCAGTATTTGGCCCTATTCTCTTCAATATATTTATTAATGATCTTGTAGAAGGCTTGCACAGTAAAATATCAATTTGTGAAGATGACACTAAACTGTGTAAAGTAATTAACATGGAAGAGGACAGCATACTTCTACAGATGAATCTGGATAGATTGGAGGCTTCGGCAGATAAGTGGCAGATGAGGTTTAACACTGACAAATTTAAGGTTATGCAAATGGGAAGGAATAATGCAAGTTACCTGTATATACTAAATGGCAAAACACTTGGTAACACTGACATGGAAAAGGACCTGGGAATTTCAGTGAACAGCAAACTAAGCTGTAGAAACAAGTGTCAGGAGTTGTTGCCAAGGCCAATAAGGCAATGGGTTGCATCAAAAGGGGCTTAGATGCCCGTGATGACAACATAATCCTACCACTTTGCAAATCACTAGTCAGACCACACATGGATTACGGCTTCCAGTTGTGGGCTCCTGTGAACAAAGCAGACATAGCAGAGTTGGAGAGGGTTCAAAGGAGGCAACTAAAGTAATAACTGGAATGGGGCAACTACAGTACCCTGAAAGATTATCAAAATTAGGATTATTCACTTTAGAATAAAGACGACTGAGGGGAGATCTAATAACTAATGATGAGCGGCAGGGGCAATATTCGAATTTGCGATATTTCATGAATATTTGGGCGAATATTCGCCATATATTCGAAAATTCGCAAATTCGTAATCTCCAGACATTATTTTCTTGTTCAATATCGCAAAATATATTCGCAATTGCGAATAATCGCTTTATGCGAATTTTTTATATGCAAATTTTCGCATGCAAGAAAATAATGTCATTATTTTCTTGTTTGCGAAAATTCACATAAAAAATTCACATAAATTAGCATAAAAATTCACATAAATCAGCATAAAAATTCGCATAAACTGGCATTTAAAAGATACCTTTTAAATACCGGCTTATGCTAATTTTTATGCTAATTTATGCGAATTTTTACGCTAATTTAAGCGGATTTTTATGCGAATTTTCGCAAACAAGAAAATAATGACATTATTTTCTTGCATGCGAAAATTTGCATATAAAAAATTCGCATAAAGCGATTATTCGCAATTGCGAATATATTTTGCGATATTCTAAATATTCGCAAATTCTCGAAGTGCTGATATTCGCGATTAAAATTCGCAATTCGAAAATTCGTGATCAACACTACTAATAACTATGTATAAATATATTAGGGGTCAGTACAGAGATCTCTCCCATCATCTATTCATCCCCTGGACTGTGACTGACGAGGGGACATCCTCTGCGTCTGGAGGAAAGAAGGTTTGTACACATTCTTTATGGTAAGAGCAGTGAGACTATGGAACTCTCTGCCTGAGGAGGTGGTGATGGTGAGTTCACTAAAAGAGTTCAATAGGGGCCTGGATGTATTTCTGGAGTATAATATTTTACAGGCTATAGCTACTAGAGAGGGGTAGTTGATCCAGGGAGTTATTCTGATTGCCTGATTAGAGTTGGGAAGGAAATTTTGCCTTCCTCTGGATCAACTTGCAGGATAACAGGCCTAACTGGATGGATAGATGTCTTTTTTGGCCTTATAAACTGTTACTATATTACTATGTTAAAAAATAAGTGCCTCATTCTGTCATAATACAGGGTGAGTCAAAAGTCTCCAGACACCTTTTATTACAGAAATGAAAGGGAAAATTAAATATCTGAATACCCCAGAATGTAATGTGTCTATCTTTTAGGCTATGTACAGAACATGACCACCATCTTGAAAGCCAGCATATGGGATCAAGGGCACATTTTTCCAATGGGAAGGGGGTCATGTAGCATATCACATTTTCTCAGAAATCGATTGCTGCAATTAGATTGTCAAAATTTTTTGTGGTTCAAAAGTTATCAACACAGAAAGTTCAAAACATCAAAGTTCAAAGTTCTGTGTTCAGCACCAGGGACAACACATTGAACATGTCAAATAGCTGTGCATCCCAGGAATAGTTCTCAATTCTCGTTGCAAATTTCTGATAACTTTTGAACCAAAAGACATATTGCAAATCTGATTGTGACAATCAATTTCTGGTCTTTATTGATATGCTACATGACCCCCTTCCCATTGAAATCATTTGTCCTTGATTCAATATGGCAGCTTTCAACATGGTGGCCATATTCCGGACATAGCCCAAAAGAGATAGGCCTACTCACCCATTACTTGCTGGGGTATTTAGATATTATAATTCCTGTTTATTTTCTAAAATAAAAAGGTGTCCTGGGACTTTTGTCTTACCCTGTATAAAGTTCATGACCCCCCCCCCCCTTCCCACACACACACACACACACACACAAACCTTTCTTCATAACTCATATTGTAGATTTCATCTCTTCCTATATTACTTTGGGAAAATCTTTCAACTGACCACAAGATATTTTGTTACTCAACTCTCCTTGTTCTACAGATGGGTCTCTACTGGTGACTGACTAACCAAAACAGGTTACCAAGCAACTCAACTCATATCTCCTCTTTCCAGTAATGTCCACTTCTAAGGGCTGCGGATTCCTGCTTTCAGCCGCTGGTTGCACTAAATTGTTGTAGCAACAGGGGAGTGTTAATACGATCAAGCATGGAAGCACATTTAAAGGCAACCGGTCAACCTGCCATCCTTTACCTACCAAGTAGTGACCCTGCTTTGGCGTGGTTTCTGGATTCCAATCTCATTTCTGGATTTGCTGCTTGGTGCTTGTTGTTCTACTCCTAATCCTGACCCCTGGTCTAATCTCTGACTGCTTTCTTATATCTTTTTGTGGCTACTCAATTTCTGAATGAGCTCCTGTTGATCAAGCTCAAAAAATATGTTCAATGTGAAAGGTTCCCTTTAGGAATACACTTTTGAGTGAGAAATGTAATATGTTACCTTACTGCTATACAATGTTTTGCTGGATTGCGCCTTAGCTTTTTGGCTTCTATTGCACATTTTGATGTAAGTGTACTCTTGTGAGGTTTTATATATAGCTATGGTACCATATGTTACTCTGATTTACTGTTTGATTCTGCCACTTTACTGTTAAAATTGAGCAAATATTTAATTTGTCAGGGATCCAAGTCAACTTGTCAACATGTGATGGAAAAAGTAATATTTTTTATAATTCATGTGGGCATTTTTGCACTTTTTTGCTTTTAATCATATCAATAACAAACTGAATTACACACTGAATTAGCAAAACAGTGCCAGATTCTCTAAAAGACATAAAGTAAAGTTTAAAAACCAGCTTTGGAATTGCTGTTTTGTTCTGCAAGTACCAAAATAAATTAAAGAATATGAGGGACATTTATGAAGATGTCAGTCTTCATCCCTCCTTCCTTGGCGGTTCAACCGCCTAAGTTATGTAGAAGCACCCGCTTCTACATAACTGAGGCTGACTTTATACTTGTCTAAATCTACGCCAGCGGCCTTGCTGGCATGGATTTAGATAATTTTCTACGCCTAAAACAGACGTAGAAAATGATAAATTAAACGGGCCTGCTGACCCGCACTTTTCCCTGCCCACGTCCCCTTTTTTAAACCTGGTGTGAGCGGTGAAAAATGGAAAAAAGTCACAGATTGTGGAGAATATAACCTTTGCGAAAAAATGGAGTATATTTGTTCGTAAATGACCCACTATGTGCTATCAGATAAAGCAGAGTATTTTTGTCAGTTAATCATGAAATATTCACCTTTTAGAAGACTGATTCTTGCTGAGAAAGCAAAAAGAATTCATAAACTATGTATAAAAGTTACATGAGTTTCTTTTTTTTTTCTTTTTTTATTCTTTTCTTTTAACAGCTCTTTTATTGGTAAACATCCATCTTTGCGCTCATTAATATTTACTGACCAAACATCTCTTTATTCCTTTCCTAGAACTCTCATCTCTGGGTTTATTTAACTCTGAACAAATTCAGCAAGCTTTTTAACACTAGAAGGTCCAATATGTCTAAAATTCTGGGATAATAATTGTAACCAAAAGTACTACAACTAGTGATGAGTGAAGTATTGAAAAATTTGATTTGGACACTTCCCTGAACTTTACAAAAATATTTGCTTCTCGACAAATGGGTACAATGACACAGAGCTACAATTGCGCCACCTTCCATCATTGTACCCCTCAGATGCCACGATTATAGCTGATCGCGGCATCTGACAACAATAATAAAGCGTAGAATTAAAAATATAATAATAAAATCATACTTACCTAATCCATTTGATCACAAAGAGCTGTCCTCCACCATCTTCATTCAAGATCTACTGTGAAATATTGCGCGGCCCGTGATGACATCATCACGTTGGTCGACGAGGTGACGTCATAAGTCGCCGTGCATGGGATTTTGTGCAAGATCTTCAATCAAGAGATCAAGAGGTAAGTATGATTTTTTTTATTTTTTTACTGGCATTCAGGGAAGTTCGATTGTGGAGTTTGATTCTCTCAACCCTAACTACAACTATTACTGCTACAATAACTATTACTACTTATTATATTTATACTAGAGATGAACGAATTTCCCACTATTACACTACTATCTCTAATTTCAACCCAATTTGTGAGAATCAGCCAATAAATTTGATTCAGGTATGATCGATTGTATTTGAATCAAAAATTATTAAAAAGCCTGGAAAATCTCTCTCTCCGGAATTTCTTTTAAAAAATGTGGGTAATATTTTGGTTCTAATAGATCAATTCACTCATCTCTAACTTATACATTTCAAATAATGTTCATTTTAACCTGGGTGAGAGTGGCAGTGTTTCTGAAAAGAAAACAACAACTATTTTTTTAAACTTTGGCTAACCCTTTTAATACCTAGTGGCCCATATTAAGCAATCCTGGCTGTTGTAGACAGAGTAAACTCATTATCATAATGGGTGATAAATTTGTTGCATATTTAGGCCTCTTTCACACTTGCGTTCTGAGGATCCGGCGGGCACTTACGTCCCGCCGGATCCGTCAGAACGCAAGTCACCTGAAAGCATTAGAAGACTGATCAGGATCCTGATCAGTCTTCTAAATGCTTTCAGGTTACCATGGCAGCCAGGACACTTCTGAAGTCCTGGCTGCCATGGTACTCAACAGCAGTGTACTTACCTGCGCTGCGGTTGCTCCTTCATGACATCACAGGTCCCTGCGGTGCATAGATCAATGCGCCGCCCGGACCTGTGACGTCATAAAGGAGCGCCCAGAGGCCGCAGCGCAGGTAAGTTCACTGCTGCGGAGTACTTACCATGGCAGCCAGGACTTCAGTAGCGTCCTGGCTGCCATGGTAACCTGAAAGCATTTAGAAGACTGATCAGGATACTGATCAGTCTTCTAATGCTTTCAGACGACTTGCGTTCTGACGGATCCGGCAGGACTTAAGTGCCCGCCGGATCCTCAGAATGCAAGTGTGAAAGAGGCCTAAATATGCAACAAATTTATCACCCATTATGATAAAATCGGTGAGTCTGAGTTTACTCTTTCTCTGAGTTTACTCATGGTAACCGATCCACTGGGGCCCCGATCGGAACTGCTGCTGCGCATGCGTAGAGCTAAACGTCGGATCCGGCGATGCGCCGAAACGATGTTTAGCTTAATTCCAGATCCGGATTAATGCACTTCAATGGGCATGAATTCCGGATCCGGCGTAACGGCATGTCTTTCGGATTTTTGGATGGAGACAAATCCGCAGCATGCTGCGGTTTTGTCAACGTCCAAAACACGTTCACATACTGAACGGAAGACATCCTGATGCATCCTGAATGTATTTCTCTCCATTCAGAATGCATTGGGATAATCCTGATCAGTATCTTTCCGTCCTAGAGCCCCGAGGACGGAACTCTAGGACGGAAAGCAAGAAGGCCTTAGATTGTCCCAATAGACAAAAATTTAGCTTTGAACCAAAAATATGTCCTAATGCACTAAAATTCTGTCAATCAAAAAACCTGCACCACTTTTGTGCACCAGAATCATGAATTTCATCTTCATGAATGTATGTAAAAGATATAGAAAAACTGGACAAATTCAAGTTTGAACCCAAGAAATGTTGAGGACGTCTAAAAAAGTCATCCTTTTTAGCACTGCTGAACAACTATGCTTCTAAAATGAGGTGTGTCTAAATCATGGCCCAAGATGATGGTGCACTTTTCATGGTAAACATGAGTCAATATGTTTCAACATCATCTGAAATATCCCCTTTACTGTATATATATTTTTTTGTTGCTTTTGTTACTTTTATAGCACCCCCACTCCCTCCTGAAATCTGAAAATGATTGTTAAATTAAAAAGGTTTTTAGTTTTATGCACACTAAATAAAGTATAATCACTATATATATTACAGATCCTATAACATTCTGATGTACAGTATGTTTCAGTTCCTTTCTATGAAGATATTAGCTTGCTGTCAGTGAATGAGAACACTCTTCTTTACATTCAGAGGAAGTAAATCTTTATATGCCTAGTCCTGTGATCAGCTAAGAAATGGATACAATTTGAGCTGCTGCTATCTTCAGCTTACAGTGTTGCCTAGACTAAGTACATGGTATTGACTTTTCAGCTGAGAGTAGGCTTAACTATTTCCATGTTTTCAAACTAATATATTGAAAGTATTGAAGAACTGGAAAGTTAAACGGGTTGTCTGTCCATGGGAAGTCTGATGAAACAAGACAATATGCATTACATACCCTTGCCTTTATTCCCTTGCCATTCCAGCACCACTGCTCTGGTCCTCAGTTCTGACCACTTGTTTCGAATATGCAAAAACTGGTCAGCACCTCGGGTAGATTAGTCGGTGCTCACTAGTAGGAGTAATCCATAATAATTTAAATAAAACAGCATAGCACTCTATTAAATGCAAACAGTGTCCTTAGTTTTTATTAAAGGTGCTCCAAAATGTATATGAAAATGACCTCAATTTATTTGGCTGCCAGTATGCCAACGTGGCCACTGAAGCCAATCACTGGTCTTAAAGGCCTCATTCCATATACTGCTGATGCAAGTAATTGGCTGTAAAAGTCACTTGGAAATATACAGGGACAATGAGAGGACTTGAGAACAAGACTGAAACAGCAAAGGAATGACTCAGACAACCCTTTTAATTATTAACCTAAAGCCAGATTTTTTTTGTGTGTGTTGACTGTAAAAGAAAAACAATGCAAGACTAAACACCAGTAGTCTTTAAATATTCAGAGTTTAACATTCCGTACCAAAAATAAATAAATATATTAACAAATAAATAAAATGTCACCGTATTAATCCCTTACTGCCCAGCTTCGTACATGTACAGCACTGGGCAGTTTTTTATAAGTGGTGCCCCCTCGCAAACAAAGTGTTATAGCCATTGGATATAGCCATAGCCATTGGATATAGCCATAGTCATTTGGCGTCGGCTTTTTTACACAGCAGACACCTGGGGCTAAAGTATGCAAACAATGATAATGTTGAACGAAGACAGTTAACCCCTTCAGATGCCATGGTCAAATGTGACCACGGCATCTGGGAGTTCCTGGGTGTTCAACGGCTCTTCTAGCGGGGATCTGAGGATCTGGAAAGTGCATGCTGCCTCAGTTCTAAATTATCCGAGGCTGCGGTAGATAGGTTCCTATTAGTGATGAGCAAGCATGCTCGGCCGAACATCTGTTCGGCTCGAGCATTGCTTTGCTCGGCACATGGCTTGAGCGCAATGCTCGAATCTCCTCCCTGCACGTTTCGCGGATTTTAATTAGCCAATCAATGTGCAGGTAAGTACTGCCCTCACTGTAATGCTGTAGCCATGCTGGCATTACAGTGATTGGCTGGCCAGAACGCGTCATCAGGTGCTATATAGCACTCGATGACGCATGTTCAGCTCAGACATTGACATGGTAAGCATAGGGTAGGAAGGGAAAGACAGAGCAGGGAGCAAATTTCAGCGATTTTAGTTATAGAAAGCTTTTCAAAGACCCAAAAGTCCATTTAAGGACTACTGTGTGTGTGTTTTAGATCAACAATATATTTAACAGCAGTGTCAGGGACATCCGTGCTAAGGAATGGACAGAGAAATTTGCTGTATTTAATACCAAAAGCTTTTCAAAGACCCCAAAGTCCTTTAAGGGCTACTGTGTGTGTTTGACAGCAACAAGATATTTTTATTTTATAACTATTAGTGACATATACTGTACCTCATCCGCAGACTGACTCTTTAATAATCTGGGTCACATCTAGTGTCCATAACCTGTGGTGTTCTCTTTAACCAATACTGTCCTGTATCATAAAACACTGTCTGTATTACAAATTCCAATAATCAGGGCCTAATATAATGTGAAGTGGTGCCTAAAGGGGCTCCGATATGTTCCTGATTGGAAATATTGGCGAATCTCTCAGCTTTTAACACCAGAGTGAGGGATTAGCCAGTGTTGTCAGGTGCTTATCCATGTGGTGCATCTTTTTTCTGTGAGTTATGTGTTTATATATTTTCATCCGCACATGTTTTATTTTGTGTAGGATGTTTGTGTGGTGCTTGTGGTTCGCGCCGGTATCCTCCATTGTATGCAATTTTTGCTGGGGATAGCCGTTCGCTGCGAACCACATGCGGAGGAACTGCCCCCCCAGTTAGAAACACGCCACAGTGTTTGGGGTTTGGAGCAGTCCCACCCATTTAGGCCACGTTTATTTTTGTGATTCTTGTTTTATATGTATTGAATGTGCCATTGCATATGGCTGGTAAACATTCTGTTGCACTTGGAAGCCGGTGTCACATGGTCTGTTGTAGGTGTAGCTTGCGGCCTCATTTGTTCCCCATTGCATTGTTGGTCCTGCAATGCAGGTGAGTGGGAGGGGCTGTAGGCTGCTTAATACCTGTTCAGACCTTGTTCACACACCATAGGTAGTTTAGTGGTAGGACCCCATGTCATGCTGAGAAACCGTGAAGTGGTGCCTAAAGGGGCTCTGATATGTTCCTGATTGGAAATATTGGCGAATCTCTCAGCTTTTAACACCAGAGTGAGGGATTAGCCAGTGTTGTCAGGTGCTTATCCATGTGGTGCATCTTTTTTCTGTGAGTTATGTGTTTATATATTTTCATCCGCACATGTTTTATTTTGTGTAGGATGTTTGTGTGGTGCTTGTGGTTCGCGCCGGTATCCTCCATTGTATGCAATTTTTGCTGGGGATAGCCGTTCGCTGCGAACCACATGCGGAGGAACTGCCCCCCCAGTTAGAAACACGCCACAGTGTTTGGGGTTTGGAGCAGTCCCACCCATTTAGGCCACGTTTATTTTTGTGATTCTTGCCTAATATAATGTCCATAATCTGTGGTGTTCTATAACCAATACTGTCCTGCCTCAGAAAACACTGTCAGTATTACAAATTCCAATAATCTGGGCCTAATATAGTGTCTAAAATCTGTGGTTTTCTTTATCCAATATTGTAGAACATCTGCAAACAGTTTCTGTGTTACAAATTCCAATAATCTGGGCCTAATATAGTGTCCATATTCTGTGGGTTTCTGTGACATATACTGTCTCGCATCCGAAAACAGTGTCCTTAGCAGACAGTAAAACAATCTGCGCCACATCTAGTGACAAAACCATTAATATAAAGAGGACGAGCCCTAAGGGAAGGGGAAGTGGGCGTGATGCTGATGGTGCACGCAGAGGCCATGGCCCTGGGCGCAATAAAACTGTGCCTGCTGCCAGTGCACCAGAAAAAAAAATCAACCGTACCCAGCTTCATGTCCAACTTTGCTGGGCGGTGCAGGACAACACTGTCCAAGTCGGACCAGTGCGAACAGTTGGTTGGATTGCTGAAGATAATGCTTCCAGTCGGTTAAGCACCACCCTCTAGTCCAGTCTCTGTAGCCAAGAGTCTTGTTAACTGAATCCTCACTCTGATCATCCTTCCTACCACCATGGAGCGGCTTGCCAAACGAGTGATCCCATACCGAAAATTCCGAGGAGCACACTTGAAGAGGTACCTGAGATATTGTGCCCTTATTCCCAACCTCTTGAGCCTTCACAGTCTCAAGAAGGTGACGGTGGTGAATGGCAATCATTTGTTCACGAGATGGATGATGATGGGACACAGTTGTCAATCACTGAGGTTGTGGTTAGATCAAGTCAGGAGGATGAGCAGAGTGAGGAAGTGGAAGAGGAGGTAGTGGACGATGAGGTCACTGACCCAACTTGGGAAGGTGAACAGCCGAGTGAGGACAGTAATACATAGGGGGAGGGATCCGCAGCACTGCAACAGACTGGGAGAGGCGTTGGAAAAGGGAGAAATCGGCCCACACCAAACAGGCCCCCCACAACTGATACACCGAGCACCCACATGTGTAAATCTACCTTGTGAAGGGGTAGGTGTTCCACAGTATGGTGCTTTTTTAAGGAAAGTGTAGGTGACAAAAGAGTGGTAGTTTGCAATACCAAAATGAGAAAGGCGTGAACACTAGCAACCTCACCACCACCAGCATGATCCGCCACATGGCATCCAAGCACCCTAATAAGTGGGCCGAACACCTGGGTCCATAATCTGGGTCTGCGGGTAACACCACTGCCTCCTTATTCCCTGTGTTACACACTGCTGGACAATCCCCTGTCGAAGGCGGATGAAAAACGGAAACCACACGGATGCATTCCATATATTTGCGGACCCATTGACTGGGGCCTCGAACCGTGATTTGCGGACAATAATAGGATATGCGCTACTTTTTTGCTTAACGGAAATACGGAAATGGAATGCACAAGGAGTAACTTCCGTTGTTTTTGTGGACCCATTAAAGTGAATGGCTCCACATACGGAAGTGGAAAGAAAATACATTTGTGTGCATGAGCCCTAAGTCTGTTGCTTTTTAGCCATCTGAGAAGTGCCTGGAGCAATATCAGGCTGAACTATGTCATTAACAAATGCCAGCAAGGTCTAAAATGAGGGCAAACAAGCAGTCTCGGCAGAATGCTCCGTGTCACCGGCAATGGCTCCAGAACCATCTTTCTGGCAGTTTTGCAATAAGTGTAGTTTGATGAAACTTATTAATTTTAAGGATATAGGGTTTGGGAACTACCATGTACTTGAGTCTTGTGTATTTCATATACTACTCTTTATTCATGTTTTATTGCTTTACTATGTATATTTCTAAATAGTCTACATCAGAATAATAATCAGCAAATACCATTCAAGTGCATTGCTCATGGTTGTAGCTCTAGGGCAGGGATCAGCAACCTCTGGCACTGTTGGGCGTTATATTATACATACTGTGGAGTGTTGTACACTATACACTATGAGGGGCTAGGGGTGTTAGAATATATATATATGTATATATATATATATATATATATATATATATATATATATATATATGTATCAATGGAAGAAAGGCCAGTCGCACTCCAAAGTATTCCAATTTTATTCACCCAGTGACCAGGTTTATTCACCCAGTGTCTGAGTAGCAACGTTTCAACCGCTTGTTGCGGTCTTTCTCAAGCTATGTGAACATGTGCACATGTGCAGTATATAAAGGCATATCAAATCAATACAATAATTCAGTGTACAGTGGATACCTCCGTTTGTGAGGACCGCTTTTTTCATTAATTCATACATTTGCTACGATCTTCTTAATGATTAAATTGAGATAATCCATAATATACAGCGATCCTAAGTCATGTGACTGAGTCATGTGATAACAACATGACCTAGTCACATCCGGACATGTGCATTAGATGGTTGAAGCTGCAGTGGCCATCTTGGTTTTGGTACTTTTCACACAAAATGCCACAGTGAATATCGCGAGATGAGGGTCGTTCTCGCGCATGCGCTTTGGAAAAATATGTTCTCGCGCATGCGCTTTGGAAAAGTATGGACGCCAATGAGACTGGATTGCTCCGATGCCACCTGGGAAGGATACACTGCCGTTTTTTTTAAATGGGTAATGTTTTTAACTACAAGCACCTGTGTAGTTGTGATTAATAATTATCACTGTAGTGTATAATTTATACACTTTATAGCACTTTATATTTTGCACCAGCACTTTATGCCACTTAGGTGTTTTTATACATGGTTCAATCATGGTCATATTTGATGTACACTCACTTGAAATTAGATTTTTTACATTTTGTATTTGATTGGATGAATTATTGTATTGATTTGATATGCCTTTATATACTGCACATGTGTACATGTTCACATAGCTTGAGAAAGAACGCAACAAGCGGTTGAAACGTTGCTACTCAGACACTGGGTGAATAAACCTTGTCACGTTTGGAATACTTTGGAGTGCGACTGGCCGTTCTTCCATTTATAGCAAGTGGTGAACCTGGTGAGATTTCACACTGGCCTGATTGTGCACCCACCATTGAAGTGTATATATATATACATATATATATATATGTGTATATATATATATATATATATATATATATATTATTCTTTTCTTTAATATTTACCAGAAAAAAAAAAAATTGGTCAAAATGGAGGGAGGGGCCAAGACTGGTAAACAGCCCCAGGCCAATGATATACTTAAAAAAGTATTAGTATTAGGAATGAAAAATTTAATGTTTTGCCCCCTACAGTTTCATGCTGTATAGTTCCATTCTGTACAAGTGTTACCCATAGAAAATGACATACAAGTGTATAATTGTTTTATAGGACATACTATATAATACTCATAACATACTAGGAAATGGTGCAACACATCTCTTTGTAAAGCATTTTGAAAATATTTTAGGATTTCAAAAGGAAATTGTTTGTTTTTTAGTAATCTAAGGCAGAATGGATGTTGGGGATGTTGTCGCAACCAACCTTTCTTACTATTATTCTAATGATTATAAAATCAGATTATTTTGTATAAGCAGCTTAAATATTAACCTATGTATCTCCAGCGTGTTAGACTACAATCAAATCCTGTGTGGTCTGATCATGCAGTCATGTGTTAATCTATCAGTTCTGCCACCTCGTCCTCCTATAATAGGATGATTAAATGGGTGCTGATCAACATACTGTATCCCCAGTCAGTGCTTGCATTGCTTACCAACACATAAAAGATCTGTAACTTATGGCGGCAGAATCTGACTACATTCTGGTTTGTTTGTAGTCTGGACTCTGTTACTCTTGGTTACATAAAAGTTCAAACAAACACTTAAGATGTTTTGAAACTAATTTGGTATCTGCTTAAACATTGTTTTCATAGATATGATTGTATACCTAGTCAATGTATTCCAATATTCAAAAAATAAAAATATAATTGAGTAGACCAATATCAGCCAAATCATAGCATTTCACTTAACAATATATTAGGAATGTGCTTTTATTTGATTTTAATTTTGTTATTTGAAGGGTGATAATGGAAGTAGTAGAATTATTTTACTAGAAAAAATAAATAAAATAAAACGCCTTCAGGCAAAGATGTATGGGGCCTTAAAGGGATTTGTCCAAGTTTAAACTTATCCTCAAGACCCCCACCAAGGAAGAGAATAGTGGTCCCCAAGTCACTTCTGTGAATGAAGCATAGTCCTTGGCTCCACATGCTTCAACTCTACTTTATTCATAACATGGATTTGGGGACTCCTGTCCTCTTGATCAGAGTCGGGGGTCTTAGCAGTTAAACTCCCACCAATCAGAAATGTATCACTTTTCTGTAGATAGGTGACAAATTTGGGATTTGGGCCAATACTTCAATGTGAATGTCTACCTTTTACCACCAAAGGGCAGATTTATCAAAACCGGTGTAAGAGAAATGTTGAGCAGTTGCCCATTGAAACTAATCAGGTTGCTATTTTTATTTTACAAAGGGCTTTAAAAAAATTAGAGATTGTTTACCATAAGGAACCCTTCCACATTTTCTTTGCACCAGTTCTGAAACATTATCCCCATGTCTTTGAAGGTTCAATATTTTATTCATATTCACGTCTTATATGAGCTCCATTTTTCAGATGGGTGAGATAAGGTAATCCAGGAGGCTATGTTGTTTCAGTAAAGTAAAGTTTGCAGGAATTTGTTTATTTAGACTTTACTTACAGTGACCTCCACAGTGCCACTCCCCAGTAACAGTGACCTCCTTAACGCCTCCTTAACCGTGACATCCACAGCACCTCGGCATTTAACACTGAACTCCCCAGAACCCCATCTCCTTAATTGTGAACTATAACATTTACGAAAAAAAGGATGAGTTGTTATGGAAACCTGGTTTAAAACTGTGTATGTCAAGACTAAAGCATCTGTAAGCTCCTATTGGCCAATATGGGAAATGCAATGGTGCCATGTTTACATTATTATTTACGCTTATAGTGATTTTAGCTATGATTCACAGTTTTTGTGGGGTTGGGCAGCATTGTGTGGATGGAGAGAGAGAGAGGGAGTGTTTCAATCATTTCTACCGGAAAAACGTACATATTTTGTGGAATGTTGCAAGAAGACAAATATTGTATATACTATATATGCCATAAAAAGGCAGCACTGGCAGTATTAACAAGGGCCTTACAAGGGGTGGGTGCAAGCCCAAAGGGAATAGACAATTACCCAAAGTACAAAATATAAAAATGGGCAGCCCTCCAAATGCAGAAGATAAAAAAAGGTGTCCTTTTTTCACCCATGTGGTAATAGCAACATTTCAGCTTAATAATAGCCTTTCTCAAGCAATTAGATGATATATATATATATATATATATATATATATATATATATATATATATATATATCAAGTATACAGGAAGTTACTTTACGCACTGCTAACTTTTTGTTTGGAAATTTGTAATTTTCGGCACTGACCTTTCTCGCACTCAAATAGCGTATATTGGAAAATACTGTATTAGGAGCAATAAACAGAATTCACTTGAGTAGATGTTGCCAACAAACTTTGCATGAAAATCAATCACACAATGTAAGTGAAGATGGATCATAGCATGCCGGCAAGGCTGTATTGACTGACTACGCTTTTCAAAGAGGCTAACACCATGTGGAGAAACTCAAGTGCTATGTGTATGTATTTACTGAGCAAATACAGTGTGCTTAAATTATATCTGTCGCGGCTGACACACGCACACAGCTGCAGTCAGATAATAAATGTGAAAACTTGACGTTTTCCACTCATTGCTATTCTCTATGCCAGTGCCATACCGCGATATGACAGTGTAAGACATCTAATTACAATGCTTTGAGGGAAGCTTACGCCCTGAGAAGACGGGTGTCATTGTTCTCCACTCTGTACATTTTTTAATGACCTCTAAGCTGAGACAAGTGATATAATCATCAATATCAACTGTCATGACATGCAAACCCCAAGAGACCCAAAGTGCAGTGGTTGACAGGGCATACATATTCCACCACACCTGGGGATTTACCAGGGATTGAGATCAATTAAGAATGTGATGGGACTCCTAAAATAGTTTAGACATATTCAGCAAGTTTTAGTTACTAAGATGGGAAATACATTAAAACATGTCTTAAGAAAATCTCTGTCAAAGGGCAACCTCAGAAAATACATACACACACTTTACTGCAGAACTCAAAGCAGACTCCTCTAGTTGCTATTAGGGTTGAGCGAATCAAAGTATCCGAAGTGGACTTTGATCAAAATTTCAGGGGGAAATTTGATTTGCCACAAAGCCGAATTTCCTTGTGCTCAGTGGTAACAAATGAATTTTCCCTGAAATGGCAGCAAAAAAATAATTCATACTCGCCTCATTCATTTGAGTGTGAAGAGGCCACCGTGGCCATCTTGGTTAAAGCTCTTGTGCAAAATCTGTCATCACGCTGGACGGAAGGGTGGCATCATCATGCACTATGCGAGATTTTGCACTGGATCTTCAATTAAGATGGCAGCAGCACCCTTTTCTCGCTCTTCTCGCTCAAATGGAGAATGTGAGTATTATATTTTTTTTAACTGATTAACCCCTGAAAGTCCTCATTTTTAATCTCAAATTCTGCGATCAGCAATGAAGGACATCTGAGAGGTTCAATGATGAAGGAGGCGCAATGGCCTTCCTTGCCATTGTGCCCACTACTTACAAAGAAATGCGATTTGAAGCGAATTTCTTTGTGAAATTCGGAGAAGTAGCCTATTCAAGTTTTTGTAAACTTCGCTCATCACTAGTTCCAGCTTCCAGAGGATGCAGAGGTTGGGGTTACAAGTGGGTCTGGAACCTGAGCAATCTTGAAAGGTTCTACTGCCTCTCATGAGACACAAGACTTGTACTGCAAATTAAGTGCCATTGTTGGGAGGCTTATTAAAGATTTTGTATTGGAGGCTTCACTTTATGCTTTTTCTTTCAACGTTATAGAATAATATTGTATCCAACCTTCAGCACCTTACTCTGATAAAGAGTCTTGTTTAACTTGAAAAACTTTCATGTTGTGAATGCTCTTTTTGTCTGATTCTAGGCCGTTTTTCTAATGTATATATATAGTGACTTTAATATTGACATATTGCGTGGTGTATACGTATATGTATAAATAAATATATATATATATATTTATATATATATACTGTATAGATATATATATTAGGCCAATATGTCAATATGAAAGTCACAATAGATGAGTAGATGGGACAACCCCACCTGTTCGTCTGAGTTTTGCATAAAGTTAATTTCATGCATGCTTGGAAACTTGATCTATGTGAAGACACGCAGACCAAATGCTGCTCCTTTGACCCAAATTCACAGCATCATATTGACTTAACTTGTACGTTATTGCCTGACCATTGGTCTACTGTACTGAGACCCGCGGTGAGGCATCAACTCAAAGCATCAAATATATTCCCTGCACGGCCGGAGGATGTGCCTAAGTTATGATAAGCAGCAAGCCTTGCCATAAATTAGGCACATCCTCCAGAAGTCCAAGCATCTAAACTAAAATCTACACTTGGCGTAGGTTTCAGTGTTCTTTTACACCAGAAAAATGATAAAAGAAGATAAAAATGCCAGGTCACTGGACCCATCCCTCCCCTCTACCATGCCCCATTCTCATGATAGTGGAATGGGCAGAGTAGAACCACCACCAATTTAGGCACAATGCTGTTTTAAAAGTCACAAACTCAAGGTTTGTGACTCTTTTATGCCAGTCTGGCGTGGGGAGAATGATAAAGTCCCCGCTAAGAGTATAATGTACAGGGACAACTAAAGACATGCTGCAAATTTATTTAAAATAAACATGGTGATTATCATTCAGAGGATCTAGGAATGTCAGATGCTACACCAGCTGTTGGCTACCGGAGGCATTTGCATCTTTATGGCCCTCTATCCGCATGGTCAGTCACCTTAATGAAAACATAGATACCACTAATCAATTTAGAAATTTAAATAATAATATTTTTTTTTTTTTTATTGTTGCTCATTTTTATTTACTCTTGTAGGACTATGAAGGTTCCATAGCTTTTATATATTTTATTGACGATGATGACAATTATTACTTTGCTTTAATTTTTAAATTGTAAACTCACTGGGGCAGGGACTAATGTTAATCGAATCAATTTATTCTGTTTATGGTACTGTGTAATATCTTGGTGCTATTAAAATAAGGAATAATAGTCATGATAATAGCTCCATGCTTAAGTAAAGGCTAGAAATGATCACATGTCATCAATCGCAAAAGTCGCCTCTCCGCCAGGAAATTGTAGCCATTTGAAAAAAAAAAATTAATAAAAGTTGCATCGAAGTTCAAAGCTAGAATAAAACTCGTAGGTTTACATGTTGAACTTATAGCTTGTAACATTGTGCTAATGGAAGATTTGTATCCCGCAAAAGCCAAATGTCCAGGAGTAGACATTGTAATTAGATAAAAGTGTACTCACCAGAAGTCCCAATTACCAAGAAATAGTTTGACCTTTTCTGGAAAATGTATGGAAAATAAATTGTTCGGTAAAATACCATAAAAATAACTAATAGTGCAGCAAAACTCAAAGCTATTATAAAACAAAAAGTGGTGAATGATAATTTACTGTTAGTGATCAGTGGAGAGATTTCAATTTTGTTGCAAATTTCAACCATTTGGATATTTAAGCAAGTCAGTTTAAATGCAATGCAATTGAGAAAAGAACAACAACATTATAAATGTACTTAATATACTTCAAGGGTTTACTGCCAATGGATCGTTTGCACGATTGGATGTTCTGCAGACAGATGATAATTATCAATTATCATTCACTTGCTGCACAATTACACTGGACAATGGTTTGCAATATGCCTAACCCTAAGTTCACACTTGCGCGTTTTACAGCGCGTTCGAACGCGCTGTAAAACGCCCTACGCATAAAAAAGAACTTGAGCTTTTTTTGGGGCGTTTGTCGCGCGTATTGTGATTGACACCACAGTAGTCAATCACAAGAACGCGCGTAAGACGTGCGTTTCCTATTTGCAAAAATGCACTGTAATACGCGCGACAAGAACGCGCGTAAAACGCGCGTTTCAAGAACGCTCAAGTCTGAACCCAGGGTAAGGGAATCTGTCTCAAAAAAATACAATGGTACACAAGGCGCAGTGTCCATTGTTTCATTCTGGAGAAAAAAAAATACTTATAATCCATATGCAAATGAGAACCTAAGTACACAGAGGGTGGGCCCAAAAACACACTGTGCATCCTTGTCCTCCTGATTCCTCTAGCAAATCCTTCTTTTCTTCCTTAATTGGCAGGGCCAGGAAAGATGACTATTCAGAAACCTGACCCTGCCGATCAAGAAGGAGAGGAAGGGTTTGTTAGAGGAAGCAGGGGGAGCAATGGTGCACAGAGTACTTTGGGCCCGCAATTGCAATGTATGGGAAGGGAGCTGCCATCGGGTCCCTGCACTGCTGTGATGGGGACCCGATGGCAGGGAAGGCAGCCTAACACCTGCCTTAGGCATCGTGGCTGCCTTCCATGACAGCCTGTGAGATCCAGCCCACTGGATCTCACAGGCAGGAAGGCTGTAAGTGTATTACATTGGTAATACACTTACAACCAATGCATTACAATACAAAAGTATTAGAATGCATCGTAAATGGGATGAGACCCAAAAAAGTTGGAGTCCCAGAGTGGGAAAAAACGAAATTGAAAAAAGAAGTTAAAAAAATAAAGTTTTACAAGATAATTTAAAGTTTCAAGTAAAAAACAATAAGTGTACTTTTCCAAAAATAAAGTAGACATATTAGGTATCGTCTGGCTCTATAAAAATATTACATGACATAATCCCTCAGGTGAACACCGTCAAAAAAATGAAATAAAAACTGTACTAGTCACCTTACATGACTAAGACTTAAACACCAAGTGATCAAAAAGGCGTATGCCCCCCAAAATAGTACCATTCTAACCGTCACCTCATCCCACAAAAATTTTGCCCCACCTAAGACAATCCCCCAAAAAATAAAAAATAAACTATGGCTTGGACTATAAGTCACTAAACATGATTTTTTTTTGTTTCAAAAATGCTTTTATTGTGTTTAATGGAAAAATAAAATAAACATATTAGGTATCGACGCATCCGTAACAACCTGCTCTACATCTACAGGCTACATTTAGGTGCACCTGTGAGGCCCTTGGCCATATCAACCAGTCTCGGGTGGGGCTCACAGTCACCTCCCACTTCCCATTGCAAGCATGGCTGTTTGTTAGTCAGGCCTTATCCTCCCATAATTTAGCCCACTGGCCCCTGGTATCGCCCATACGGCACAGGTAGGTGAGTGGTAGGGCCTCGGGCTACTTGACAGACCTTGGCGTGGTGCCCGAGCTTAAGACATGTCCTCCTAGTAGGATATGTCGAACTAACCTCTCAATTTTAACATCAGTGTGAGGGTTTAGTATTACCGCAGAGTGCACCTGTCTTTGCTATTGTTAACCGTATGTAGGATGGTTATTGTGGTACTTGTAGTCCGTTGCTGGCATCTTCCATTGCATGCATTTTTTTGCTGTTGATTGCCATCAGCAAAGGACTACAAGTGCAGGATATGCTCCCCTATATACATGCACAACTGCATATGGGTTTGAGCATGTCCTGCTTGTTTAACACCACATCACAATTTCTAATGGTTTGTCTTTAAAAATACTACATGAACTAACCCCTCAGGTGTCACCTTACATTACAAAAAAGTGTAATGGCAAGCGATCAAAAAGTCATATGCACCCCAAAATAGTGCCAATGAAACTGTCATCTCATCCCGCAAAAATTATACCCTACCTAAGACAATCGCCCAAAAAAACTATGACTTTCAGACTATGGAGACACTAATGAAGAAAGGATCAGCACTCAAATTCAGTTCTTTGCAATTATATTCCTTTTATTTTGCCCATCGATGAGGAGACAAAATGCTACACGTGTTTCGGCTATGTGCTAGCCTTTGTCAAGCATGCAAACATACAGCAGTTCAAACCATTAAATAGTCTATTGACACCTGACACACAGTGAGGTGGAGTGCTGACCGTTTCTGTTTGCTATGGAGACACTAAAACATGATTTTGTGTTGTTTTGTTTTAAAAATATGGTTATTGTGTAAAACTTGAATAAATATTAATAAGTATACATATTATGTATCTCCATGTCCATAACAACCAGGTATATAAAAATATCACATGACCTAACCCGTCAGATGAACACCTTAAAAAATAAAAAGTGTGTAAACAAAAAAAGCAATTTTTTGTCACCTTATATCACAAACAGTGTAATATCAAGCGATAAAAATGTAATATGCACCCTAAAATAGTAGGAATCAAACCGTAATCTCATATAAAAAAATATGAGCCCCTACATAAGACAGTCACCCCCACAAAAAAAAAAAAAAAAGAACTATGGCTTTCAGAATTTGGAGACACTAGAAAAATCTTTTTTTTTTTCAAAAATGCATTATTATGTAAAACTGAAACAAACAACCCCAAAAAAGTCATATTTTGTATTGTTGCGTCAGTAACAACCTACTCTATAAAAATACCATATGATCTAACCTGTCAGATGAACATTGTAAATAAGAAAAATTAAAATCTGTGCCAAAATAGCTATTTTTTACCTTGCCTCACAAAAAGTTTAATATAGAGCAACCAAAAATCATATGTACACTAAAATAGTACCAACTAAACTGCCACCTTATCCCAAAATTTCCAAAATGGGTTCTATTTTTTGGAGTTTCTATTCATTTTTTTTTTTTACCTTTATTTTATAGTTCCCATAAAGAACTATACCAAGTAATCATGAGTTTGCTATTCTAATAGACTCATATAGAGCATATAGACTCTAATAGAGCATTAGATCCCGGTATTTAAAGCCCTCAGATCCTATGGTCAGGATTGATCATGGCATCTGAAGTGCTAAATGACTGCAATCGGCATTACCACCAGTCGTGGACATTAGCCGCAGGTGTCTGCTGTATGAAACAGCAGGGACTCCGCGGCTATGGTGCCCGCTCTGCTCAGGAGTGGGTGCTTTCTTTAAAGACCCAGCCAGTGCTGTACTAGTAGTGTGATGGTCAGGAAAGGGTTGAGATCCTTTTACATGGACAAATGTTTCAGTCAATTAACAGGAACTGGCCAAACATTGACAATAATTGCCTATTCGTTTGTGGAGATGAGGGCTGCCTTTTCATTAAGCATTCACCTCCAAAGTATGGGCACAAGTAATCCCTAGTGTTGAGCGAGCATGCTCGGCCGAACACCAGTTCGGCTCAAGCATCGCTATACTCGGCACATGGCGGTGTTCGGCCGAATACCGCATTTGCTTGAGCGCAATGCTCAAGTCTTCTCCCCGCACGCTTCTTGGCTGCTATGCAGCCAATAAAAGTACAGGTAAGTAGTGCCCTCATTGTAATGCCATAGCCATGTTGGTTACTGTCATTAGAGTGACTGGCTTTCCGGAACTCGCCATCGGGTGCCATATAGCACCCGATGGTGTGTGTTTGGCTCAGTCTTGGTCAGGGAGAGCTATGCATAGGAAGGGACAGACAGTGCATGTAGTGATATTCGACTATTTTCGTTAGAAAAACTTTTCAGAGACCCAAAAGTCCTTTTAAGGACTATTGTGTGTGACAGCAGCAATATATATTTGTAGCGCAACCTGCGCTAAATTGCGTCTAATAGGCTGCTGCAGACAGTTAAATTATCTGCGCCATATTTCCTGTGTAAAGTGTGTGCATCCCAAAAAATATGTGTGACATCCAGAGAAACTTTTTCCGTAGACGGTGTCCCCTGCAGACATCTAAATTATTTGCGCCACATCTCCTGTGTAAAGTGTGCGTATCCCAAAAATATCTGTGACATCCAGTGAACTTTTTCTGCAGACGGTGTCCACTGCGGACAGTGACATTAGCTGTGCCACATCGGCTGTGCAATGTGTGCGCTGAAAAAATGTATCAATGACATACAGTGTACTTTTTCAATAGACGGTGTCCGATTCTGACAGTGACATTACCAGTGCCACATCTCCACTGTACCGTGTGCTCTGAAAATTTTTATCTGTGACATACAGTGTACTTTTTCAATTGACGGTGTCCGCTTCTGACAGTGACATTACCATTGCCACAACTCCAGTGTACCGTGTGCGATGAAAAAATGTATCTGTGACATACAGTGTACTTTTTCAATCAACGGTGTCCTCTTCTGACAGTGACATTACCAGTGCCACATCTAAAGTGTAACGTGTGCATTTAAAAAAAATGATCTGTGACATACAGTGTACTTTTTTAATAGACAATGTCCACTTCTGACAGCGACATTACCAGTGCCACATCTCCAGTGTACCGTGTGTGGTTAAAAAATGTATCTGTGACATACAGTGTACTTTTTCTATAGATGGTGTCCGCTTCTGACAGTGACATTACAAGTGGCACATCTAAAGTGTATTGTTTCCGTTAAAATAATGTATCTGTGACATACAGTGTACTTTTTCAATAGACGGTGTCCGCTTCTGACAGTGACATTACCAGTGCCACAACTCCAGTGTACCGTGTGCGATGAAAAAATTTATCTGTGACATACAGTGTACTTTTTCAATCAACGGTGTCCTCTTCTGACAGTGACCTTACCAGTGCTACATCTAAAGTGTAACGTGTGCATTAAAAAAAAAAAAGATCTGTGACATACATTGTATTTTTTTAATAGACAATGTCCACTTCTGACAGTGATATTACCAGTGCCACATCTCCAGTGTACCGTGTGCGGTTAAAAAATGTATCTGTGACATACAGTGTACTTTTTCTATAGACGGTGTCCGCTTCTGACAGTGACATTACAAGTGCCACATCTAAAGTGTATTGTTTCCGTTAAAATAATGTATCTGTGACATACAGTGTACTTTTTTAATAGACGGTGTCCGCTTTTGACAATTACATTACCAGTGCCATATCTGCAGTGTAATATATGTGCATAAATGTGTAACGTGTGTGTAGCGACCTGGGAATCCAAGATGCAACCAGATATCCTCCTCATGCTGTTCCCGAACCATTTTGGTGGTGTTTTCATCAATTTCTGACCTTTTCCTATGAACCAGTCACCCTCCCCTCTTCAGAGCAGGGGGTGCCTGGTTTAATGCTCGGGTTCTCCCATTGACTTCCATTATACTTGGGTGCTCTGTGGAGTACCCGAGCATCCCAATGTGTTCCGCCCGAGCACCCGAGCACTTGGGTGCTCAATCAACACTACTAATCACTAGTGTTGGGCGCAAATATTCAAATTGTGAATATTTATCGTGAATATCGACACTTCGACAATTCGGGAATATTTTGAACATAGTGCTATATATACGTATATTTGAATATTCGTCATTTTTTTCCATCTGAACACATGATTCCTCCCTGCCTCTTGCTTGTGAGCCAATGAGAAGGCAGCAATGTCTTTGTCTGAGCTTAGCAACATCCCTAGCAACCAGTAGGAAAGTTACCTACCCCTTTACTATATAAGATCCTCCCCAGCAGGCATGTTCAGCATTTTTTTTTTAGAGTTATGAGAGAGACAGCAGTGTTATTGTTGTGCTCTGTGTTTTGCTGTCACATTACATAGTTAGTTAGTATATATATATATATATATATATATATATTAAAGAAAGTTAGTGTGAGCTAGTCAGTGTAGGTTAGATACTGATATAGTGTAGCTGATAGGTTCAAGTGCAGGGTGTTAGGTAGGGTGATAGGTATACTGTCCATACATAAATGCTACAGACATAGTGCTGTGATGTCACAAGTTCACAACAATGCTTAGTGCACCAATCACTAATATGTAGTCAGACCTGCTAAAATGTGAAGTTGCACATATTGCGCAAAAATATGCACATCAATTGCAGAATTGCGCAATCGCGAATATATTAGAGCACTCTAGCTGCATGTAAATGTATTGTAATGTTCTGCCATGCCAACCATTTTCTCCAGTCTCAGTAAACTTCTAGAAGCTTGAAAAATGTAGCAAAAGTGACCCACACCTGTATTGCACGCTCAATACGCGAATATTACACTGCCGATTTTTGCAATCAAGGAAATAATAGCAAATTCTCAAATTTGCAAATATACGATGAATATTCGCCCAAAAATTCACAAAATTTAGCAAATTTGAATATTGCCCCTGCCGCTCATCTCTAGTAATCACTACGGTGATCACATGAAAGTACTTGTTTCTGGGCAGCAGATCCTTGATTACACAGGCCAATCTGCTGCACAAAAAGACATAATCACCTAATGATGGTGGCCTGTGAAATAATTTAGGTACTGTTACCACCTTAGGCACAATAAAAGTTACCACTACTGTGTAAATAACTATCTGTTTGACCTTATGATTTTTAGGTTCACTATCTGTCTGATTTTGGGGTCACTATTATTTATTTATGAAGTATAGTACTTGGGGGCACTTTGAAACACAAGAGGTGTTGTAATCGGTCAACAACAGACACAATATAGAGGATAGCTATAAGGTTTAAAGTTTGTATAGAGGTGGGAATAGGTGTACGAGTGCTGGAAAAACAAACACCCAAAGAAGTGTAGGCAGCAAACTCTATAACTATGAATAGAAGAAGTTGTCATGGTGGTCAGAGCCTGATGCAAAAGAAAAGGGGAAAGGAACAACTTTAATCAGAGATGACATGACCAGTGAGTCAAAGCCTTTTGCATTAACATTTTAAGAAAATTGTCCTTACATACAGTTAATTATTTATGCAATGTTTGCGTCATGTTTTAGCGAGTGTCATATTGACCCCTAGTACAGCTCTCAGGCATAAAACACCATGACAAGAAGACAGTCAAAACAAGGAACACAACAAATACTTTGTCCACAGATATACAGACATGGCAGGAAACTGGACCAGCAGGTAAGGGACCAGTGACAGGTAATACCACTGGACCAAGTTCTTCACAGGGCCCCTGATGGTGGGGATGAACTTAGACGAGGGCTCACCTGTCACACCTACTAAATGGTCCTGGTACACTTGGCCACTTGCCTGAAGAGACTGATGGTGTAAGCACCAGCGGTCCACACAAACGTAAGGACTGGAACCCAGTCATACAAAGTGGAATCCAAACAACTGCACAGGACACAGTTCAGACAAAACAAACGAGAACCAGAACACAAGCAGATACCTGGACCTCATGCTGAACGACACATGGCGGCCACAAGCAGAGCTGCCCAAACAGGCAGGCAAACGGATGCCTAGATCCCATGCAAAACACCACATGGCAGTAACAGGCAGAGGTGCACACATAAACTATATGTCCTCCCTGTGGAGAGCCCAAAAGCCCTCTCATCGAGGATACAGAACAGGACTAGCAGATTCCTGTTCCCCATGCGGAGTTAGTTCATGGGCGAAGAGACAGCTGCACCACATGACACAAAACCAGACAAAATGACCTTGATGTCTCACTGGGTAACCACATAGACAAGGCAGATGGAATATCCCCAGGTCAGGTGCATAGCTCCTGGATTCTTCAAGGCTGGAGATTGACTGACCCCCAAACCCACAGCTCACAGGTATATAAAGAACAGGATAACAAGGTCATCTGACACCTAGCAGACACACGCAAACCAGACCCTTAACCCCACCAAAACTAAGACAACAGGATTGGAGCATGCAAACACAAGTAGCAGTTCACACACAAACTGCCGCAACTACACGTAGGTCATTTCAACCAACCTACATGGAATCCACCGCAGCCAGTATGCCAGAGAGCTACTAAAGCAAGTATGTATGGCAACCTGTGACACAGTGAACTACTGTGACAGGTTGACTGTGAAGTCACGGGAAGGTGGGTGGGTTAATGAAGAAACGAGCTATGGAATGAAGAAGAAATATCTGAAGTATACCTTGCTTTCCTTGTAATTGTATTTATATTGCATCATTGTTTCACCTTCCACCCTCAGGTAACCATTGAATGAGGTCTATTGAATTTGTTCATTTTCATTTGATTTGCAAGGTCAGGCTTTCTGTAAGCAGTTCCGCATATGCCCTTAAACTTCACATGGAATCTTGTTTTATGCATCTTCTGGAGACCTCTAGTTCTCTCTAGGCTACTTCTCTCTTGTAGTATGCATCATATGTTGAATTTCAAAATGCCTTTCAAGCTAATTTGCTTCCCTTCTCTCTAATATACAGTGAATTAATGTCTTTTCATGTTATGGTGCCTTAAGTTTCTTTAGGTGACAGTAAAGTAAATGCCAAAAGCTTGGTAAATGTTATAAATAGCTTCAACATAATTAACAACACATGCTCAGACACAGTAATTGCACACATATGTAGCAGAGTTAAATTTATAAGTACCATTGACAATATTTGGACTAATTATTCTATTGTATTAACACAGAGTCCATGATGTGTTGTCTTGAGTTCCCAGGCAGGGGGGCCTTTGATATTCAAAAAAGCCACCACTTACTTGAGAACACTTACTTGAGCCAAATTGAGCATGCAGGTGTATGGGAGAGTCCGAAAGAACAGCCATCAGCTTACAGCTATTGAAGGTATATTGGCACAGTAACAGCAAACATAGGTTCAACTGAAAACAAATGTTTAACTCCTTCCCGACATCGACAGTACATGTAGAGAGGACACCAGGCCTTTAAAGATAGCACCCTATTTTATGAGCTGGGTATAAAAAGAGTATACAATTCATATTATCCCCATTTCTCCATTTCAAATATAAACAATAATAAAAGAAAGATTATTGGTCCCAAAATGCCCGATCTATTAAAATATAAAAGTATTTATCCCGAACAATGAATAGCATAAGGGAAGAAGCAAATAAAAATGGCACTCAATTGTCCTAATAAAATGAACAAAAAGTGCTAAAAGGTTATACACACTACAAAATGTTATCAATGAAAAATATAGATTGCATACTGTGTAGACATGCATATAAATAAAAATTTATAGGTGTCAGAATATGGCAAATTCATTTATTTTACATTATCAAAACACAAGAAAAACTATAAAAAATTTGGTGTCATTATAATTGCTCTTACCCGAAGACTTATGCTCATTTATACCACATGGGGATACCGTAAAAACAAATCTATGACAGAATTGTGATTTTTCTTTCTCTGTTTCTACCCCATTTATCCATTTTTCCGCTTCTCACTAACTAGTATCCAAAATAAAAATAAAAAGTTAGGGCTACTGGAAGGCAGGGGGAAAAAGAATGGAAAAAAAAAGAAGGAAAATAGCTGCATCAGAATGGAGTTAATACTGCCAAAACATCATTACTCCAAGCTCCTCCTTCTAGATCTAGTCCTTCAAAACACCTCTTACAAACTCTATCATCTCCCTTCATGACCCTCTCCCTAATTTCCTCACCGCTGACACACCACTTCCTCATGCTTCTCTATGTCTGTCAGCATCCCTTGAGCCAGGGGCGGACTGGCCATAGACCCTAGAGGGAAATTTCCCAGAATGCCAATGCCCAGGGGGACCACTAGAGCCCTCCTCAGGTTGCTGAGTATGTAACAATCTGACACTCCCAACATTAATGGAAGCATCAGATACTTATGTACCCAGCTGGGTGCCACAGATGCCCTCCTGAATTATCATTTATCAATATCAAGATACAACTGAATTCTGCATCAGGCAAAGGATCCTCATGGCTTCCTACCCCACCATTCACCCTGCCTGTTGCCTGCATTGAATATGATATAGTTAAGCCCACCTACTTGTGTTGCTCCCATCTTCTGTCAATTTGAATAGGGCACCTGTAGTTTTTTTTCCATCACCCCTTTAAGTTGCCACTCCGCCCCTGCCTTGAGGCCCTGTCATGGGACGCCTATGCATCTCCACCTATATCTTTGGTATGGAACAGCCCCTGGATTTCAGTACCACTTACATTCTGATGAAATTCAGGTTTACCTATTTGGCCTGGATATCACTTCACTACTGTCCAGAATCTTAGGGTGTTTATCAGCTATATCCTTAATTCTTCTTTTCCTGCTTTCTAAAAGTCAACATGGAGAAAACTGACTTCATTATATTAAACCCAACTCACTCAGCTCCCCCAGCAGACCACAGTCAATGGCTTCAAGCTTTCTTCAGTCTCTTAAGTCTGCTGTCTTGGAATAACACTTGATTTGACTCTGTTTAAGCGCTTACCACCTCCTGCCACCTCCAAATCAAAAACATTTTTCATATCCACTCTTTCCTCAGTCCTGAGTCAACTGAAGTACTAGTGTATGTCCTCATCCTCTTCCACCTAGACTACTGCAACATCATTTCCAGTGGCCTCACATGTAACATTCTTGAACACTTCCAATCCATCATCAACCCTGCTGCCTAATTGATACACCTCTTCTCATATTTCTCATTCACCTCTCTCCTCTGCCAAACCATTCACTTGCTCTCTAGTGTTTTTTTTTTTTAAATAATAAGATAATATCTGTATGACCTTACTATGCTACAAGTCTACAAATGAGTTGGGGAAGGTATGTGTCACTGGCTTGTGCATATTGATCTAAAAAAAACTAAGTAGAACATACTGTAACACTAACTATTGCATAATCTCTTCCCTCTTTTTCCTGCACACTTAATTTCTCTCTTGACCCCAATTTCATTCATGAATAGTGAAGGTGGTCCCATCAGATTCTGGGGCTAGTGTTGAGCAAATTGAAGTTAATGAAGTGGACTTCAATCTGAATTTCAGGAAAAGTTTGACTCACAAAGCCAAATTTCCTTGCGATTTGTGGTAACGAATCAACTTTTCCTGAAATGGTGGTAAAAAAAAGACATATTTACATCCATTTGCTCTCGGAGAGGCCATCATGGCTATCTTCATTGAAGAAACTGCTAAAAATCTCACGCGACAACATGTGACCTCAACACGTCAGCGCACTGGCCGTGTGCAGTAAAGTCATCAGTGATGACGTTACTGCGCCCAGCCAGCGTGAAAACGTGGTGATGTTTTCATGTTATGGCGCAAGATTTTGCATGGCTTTTTCAGTCGAAATGGTCGCAATAGCCTCTTCGCGAGCAAATGGATGAGGTGACTATGTATTTTTTTTTTGCTCCCGATACTAATAGGCCTCAATGTTAACGTCAGATGCAATGTTCAGCGATGAAAATGACGTCTGAGAGGTTCATTGATGAGAAGGGGGGGGGGGGGAGGCGCAATTGCCGTTCCCCATCATTGCACCTGATACATACAATGGAATGGGATTCGTGACTAAGTAATTCATAAAGAATCCAATTTCCAATTGAAATTTGGTGAATCAGCCGAAATTTGATTCATTTGCTAATCTCTAGCTGAGGTCAATCAGATGCTGGGACCCATGGCAGATGCAATGCCTGCTGATCTGAATCTGAATAGGTAGGTAGGTAGGAGAACCAAAAGGAGTTCCTCTTTGACCTATGACAAAACCAGCTTCTGTGTAATTTATAGTAGCTATTACGGGAACTGTTGGCGAACCAACACATCCTTAAGCTTTTTGACTGTACAATGTGCTTAATGCACATGAAGTGAAGGTACGTGATAACGTATATTGCCATTATCACTATGAGTGGAGAGTCACCACATCAGGCATCAGCTTGTGTGTTAAATTGCACTCAACAAAGTTCTGTAATGAAAATGACTTATTTCATGTATCTAAAAAAATACATTTGCTTTGACGACCATATAACTAATATCATCATTGTGTCCAATTGTTTAATGTGGCAACTGTAGACAAAACACAACACAGTAAACACAGTGTAAATTAATTTCCAACATATTCAGCACATTACCCAATTCTCCTTAACCAGAGGTACAAAACTGGCAAAAAGGTACAGTATTCAGTGCAACCCCCACAGGCATTGTGTTGATGACACTGTTGTAAGGGATGTTGTGTGTCACATACAGCTATGGGGGCACTCCGAGAGAAATAACTTCTATTTTTATGGGAATGTGTTACCAATATTTTCTTTTCTGCCAGTTAAAATCAGTTAGCAACACATTATTTTTCTTCTATTCTGCTTTTATTTACTTATTTCAGATTTTTTTTATTCAGTTTTCTGAACATGATTATGGGAGAGGGCACCTTGCTTGAGTTGTTCTCAGCTGCATTTAGAGATATGCTTTACAGTAGCCACCATGGGCTATAGACACAGTGGGCAGGAGGGGACCTCTTTGAATTCTTGAGGAGAATTTTATAGGCATGCTCTGTGACCTGTGCAGAGATCAGGATGGAGTAAAAAAAAGCTGTGATATCACCTATTGTGAATGATGGATCCCGTGGTATCTGTGTATGGGTGATAACTGGTATTGTAATCCTTCCTGTAATTAGTGTTGAGCGATGATAGATCCGAAGTCGATTCACTCAAAATTTCATTTGAATGATGTACGGAGATTCGTCTCCATACAGCATTCAAATATATGGGCCTTTGCAAGGGAAATTCGTTATCAACAAAGTCTCACGGGACTTCGGTGGATAACTTAGGACTTTGATTTTAGAATTTGAATAGCATTTTAAAACTTGGATCCGAAGTCGGCTGTGGTACCAAGATACCAGCCTTTACAAACTAAGCTGACACCGGAGTTTCGCAAGACTTCTGTGATAACGATTTTCACCTCGTCAGAGACGGGTCTCCATGCAGCTTTAAAACAAAGTTTTGAGCAAATCGACTTTAGATCTTGGATCCGAAGCTCAAGTCTCTCAATGCTACTTGTAATGATGAAGAAATGACGGCAGTAAAGTGATCTGTACAGACCAATTTAATTCCTTGATAGGAGGGCCATGTTTCTGCACAGTCATCCTGTCTGTCCCTGCCAATTAAAAAAGAGAAGGAGGGACACTCTCTTTATAGCATGTGATGCATACTGGATGAGAAAGGTAGCCTAGAGAGATTAAAAGCTTCTAGAAGGGTTCAGAATGGGTGATAAGGTATCTCTCTATTAATTCAGAGGTTCCTATTAAAACATATGCGAATGAATACTAAACCCCTTTAAAAAGTGAATATCCTCTTTAATAATTATATGGAAAAAAGTTCAAACTTAAATAGATTAGTTGTCTTTTAATTAAAGTTTGCTTAATGATATATCTACTACTTAATGCACTAGAGGAAAAATCAATTTTAGTTTGCTGGAGTCACTGGTGAGGCAAATGGCTTTTCTTAGAGATTTTAAAGGACTGAACATTAACTGCCTCACAGAACAAATGAATCTCTGTTTCTTAAAATGTGTGAAATGCCAATGAATCCACAAAACTGCTAAACCATTGCTTGTATAGTGTCCATATTCAAGTGCAAACAGTTTCCGAAGCAAAGGATTTATGACCATGTGGAAAAAAGTCTGCAAAAGTAAAAGTTCATGGGTTTACGAACAGAAGGAAAAGATGACCCCAATTCTTGGTTGCCAGGTAACTAATTTATATATTTAGAAATTAGCTCTTGTTTGGTCCCAGGCCAATATATTTCTGGTAATTGGAGTCAAAAACATTATTAACCAATATTAAATTAACACATAGGATTTCATTCTGAATACCTAGGGTATAGGACAACATATATTTCCTTATATTGACTTTTTTAAACTCTATGGCCTTGATTTATCAAGAACGTCATGTAATACAGTAGTCTTGATAAGGCCAGCTCAGTCGGAGCAGATATCTGGTTTTATTACCTGCGTGTTTTATATAATATTCTGTAAGTATAATAAATATCCTTGGCTGAACCTAGTGTTGCAGTACTCCACTAGCTTAGATCTTCTCTGGTTTGTCTCTGAGAGGGATTATAGGAGGATGAAACCAAGAGAAAGAAAGGCAATGCAGCCAGTTTGAAGTGATCGTTTTTTGTGTTAGTTTGGAAAGGAGTAACTTGATCTTCTCAGTTGCTTTGGATTTCTGGTTTGGGATATTGTGGATATCGTGGATCTAACTATGAACTTATGAACTTATATGAGGATGAATTTGATATGGCAAAAGGGTCTTTCCTTACTAGTAATAGGCCACTCTGGGTTTCTGGACAATATATATACTTTGTCTGGGGGGACTCTTTTTAATTATGGAGAGTTCCTATTATGCTTATTGTAGGCCATGAAAGACCTCTATGGGTTTCCAGGAAGTATATTAAAATTAGCCTTTATAAGCCTATCTCATACCAGCAGACATATGATTTGCTAAACACAGAGAAGCGTTGACTGCCTTATAACAATACTCCTCATGCATAGTCGGCACCCTCTATAAGGAGAAATGGTACCCTAACCAAGGCTTTTCAGATAGCCAATAAAGTTTTCCGTAATTACGTAGCTCTGCTAAAGGGTAGCTCCAGAAAGAGCTGATTTCTTGGTATGAGAAACGCTGTATTCCAATTTTTTTGGAAAGGACTTTAGCTGGTGTGTATCTTTTCCAGTGAATCATTATGTGGGGACGCAAGCACAGCAATAGATAGACATTTTTATTATGAAAAAACACTGATTGAGCAAAGCTGATTGAGCAAAACTTAGTGGAGAAAATATGTATAAATACACATACTTGAGATGAGCGTAACAATTTGGAGTTTTTCAAAAGAATGCTAATCTTAACTGATGGCAGCCAAATTAAATCATTCAAATATGCATATATTCTTCATATAAACCAAGAATAGTGTCACTAGCCTACAGTACTTATTATGCATATTTTTTGGTCTCCTTAATGTTAAAGAACAACCTGAAGATTAACCCCCAAAAACCAGTCAGCTAAGCAAGCCAGGTTTCTATTGAGATAGTCTTTTTTTTTCTTTTTCTTCTTCTTCTTCTTCCTCCTTCTGCAAGAAGAGCTGGCTTGCATGTTTTATTGAGAAAAGTGTAATCCAAGGTCATATATTCTAGTTCTCTTATCTTATTTTCAGTTGAATATTACAATATTACAATGAGAGTCCCTCTCTCTGGTTTGTCTGAAAAAAGTCCCCAAATATTTGTTTGTCCCTTAAAATGTAATTTTTTGGGGAAACTTTGGATTAATTCTGAAATGTTAGAATGGATTTGAACAACCTTAATATTGACAAACTTAAATATTTAGCAATTCATTTAATCCAAATACACATACATTTGTATGTGAAAAACATGTCGATTTCGGTTTTCTTTCCAAAAGGATTAACAAAGCTTAGTATTTCACAACTAATCCATATCCCTCCAGTCATTACTCAGTCTTTAAAACATACTCATGTGCCTAAACTAGGAAAATAGCTAAGCCATCCTCACATCTGCAATTAAGGCTTTCAGGACAAAAGCCCTTTATCACAAAAAAAATGCATATAGAATCATCTTTGCTAGTTGAGAGGCCTATTTCTGTTATGGAGACCAGTTAATATATGTGATGACTATTAAAGGCTAAGTAATACTCCTCTTGGTAATTTGAATATTTTTCTCAAAAACCCAAAGCTATGCAAAATTACATTTTTGTTCTTTCTGGGCTTTGAAGTCAAGGAGGTGGTCCTATCAATGATTGACAGCTCTTAGAGGGAAAGCTGTTAATCACTATAGGACCACCTGCTTGATTTCAAAGCTCAGCATGAGCTGGGATTTAAATGAATGAAATACATAACACTTTATATTGAATCTTTTCAAAACTTTGTATCAATCTGCTCATCTCCTCCTGCTCTATAATATGCTGCATGCAGCTCAGACTCCATGTTCAATGTGACAGGTTCCTTTTAAAACTCTTGGGATCTAATGCAAAATATGTAACATATCTCTTACCTACTATTTATACTAGTGTAGCAGAGAGTTCTTTAGGCCTCCTTGAGAACTAGGGCTTGGTTATGATTGCCACCTCTGTATTTCCTAGAGCTACACTTTTGGATGCATGTTTGTTGTTGGATTAACCATGCGGGATCACCCGACTGCTTGGTCATGGGAGTGGAAATACACTTTTAATCACATTACTTTCCGCCATATGTCAGTCATTATTCTTCCTCTCATCGAACATGTATAGCATAGCTATAATGGGAAATAATGGAATACGTTCAATGGAGGCAGACCAAAAAATTTATATATGCATATCTGACATGCGTCAAAATTAATCATGTGTTGACATTTTGGATAATGTCCACACTCCAACTACAGTCTTATCCACACCTCCTACTCATTAAACATGTACATAAACCCCTAAATTTTTTCCATTCCCAATAATGTAAAATGACCAGGTATATTTCAACAATTTCTGTGGTAAAATTACTTTGCCTTATAAAATAAAATTCTGCACATTCTCTGTTTTTTTTTCCTTACCACAAAGAAATGAAAATCAATTTCTATACCCAATAGATGAAGTCGCCAGTTTTATAAAGGTCATTAAAGGCTGTCAGCTTCTTGCCATCCGGGCCAAAATAAACATGTTGTTTCAAGGAAACATTATTAGAACAAGACAACATGCATGTCTAATGCTTCAGGGGAAAAAAAGTGTGTGTCTCATGAAATGCAGCTGGGAATGACTGTGTTATAAAGTGGGTTATAAGTCATGCAGGATTTATGTCTTGGAGGATTGTAGAACTTTCAATGGATACTACAGGAATGTTTACAATACACAGATATTCCATGCTCCTGTCATATTTTTAATAAATTCTTAAATAGATTGCCCAACCTTTAGAAAAACAGGTCAGGAGCCTTAAATGTTTTTTTTTGTTGTTGTTTTTTTTAAAGGTTCCCACTCTGGTCTTTAATACTGCACTGTTGAGATTAAGTAACTCTCTATCATATCTCCACACCACTTGATCAAACAATCCATATTTGGCCAAAAAGGTGATGTACCGTATGAGCTGAAATTAGGGGATCAAGTGAGGGATAGTGATGAGCGGCAGGGGCGATATTCGAATTTGCGATATTTCACAAATATTTGGGCGAATGCCATATATTCGAGAATTCGTGATCTCCGGTCATTATTTTCTTGATTGCGAAAATTTGTATTACGAAAAGAAAAATCGCATTTCGAAAATTCACAATCATCACTACTCCTCAAATCAAAGATATTGCAGCCTTCTCATTGGCCCACAAGCTAGAAGCAGGGAGGGATCATGTGTACTGTTTAAAAAAAATCTCAACTATTCAAAATTACGAATATATATCACTATATTCTAAATATTTGCGAATTCTCGAAGTGCTAGTATTCGCGATAAATATTCTCAATTCAAATATTCGTGATCAACACGAATCATCAACAGTGATGGAGAGATAATACACTAATATAAACAATAGCCAGTAGGGGACCATGGTGAGGGGACAAGTGAGTTGACCTCTAACAGTGGTGTCAGGTAAGTACATGACTATTCCAGAAAGGTGTCTTTTGCATAAATTGCATGTTCCACTGGCAAAGCGTATGTGGATCTTCTTTATCACTTCAATAGATCTGGCTGGGGAAATTCCTAAGTACATTATCTAAGTGTTTCCTGTGGTCTTCAGCCTTTAGTCCCTGTACAAGAATCTGGACTCTGCTGCAGGCGCATCTCCATGGGGTCAAGAGACACTGGTGCAGAGCAACAAGAGATGACAGCAAAGTCCTGGTCAGGCATAGGCTGAGGTCAGGGCAGGCAGATTTTGTCCATTCCAATAAACAGTCCAAGTTCAGGGCGGACTGCTCAGGGTCAGAACAAAGACCAGGCAGAAGTCAGGCAGCGAAGGGTGAAATATAATACACAGAAGTTGGTATGTGGGAAAACAAGAGGGGAATGTGCTAAAATATCCCAAGGTGACCAGCTATTGGATGTAGAAGATTAAAATGTGCATGCTGGACATATTAGAGCTGGAGGAAGCATTCATCCTAACAGGAGCAGAGAAGAAGAGGGAGGCCACAGTCTGCAAGGACTATCTGAGCTACTCCGTTAACTGGGCCTGCAGGGAAGGAGTAGGATGATAGCAATGGGTCCAAGATGCCAGAACCCAGGAGGTGGGCAGCAGATGAACAGGGAGGTAGTGAATATGGACCATCATGTAACAGCTTCCAAACTTAAAGACTTTTATTGCATATCATCCCTTATCTAAAGGCATAATCAGTTAAGAAGCTTATTTTGTATTGTTTTATGGTGATTTACTGTGGTACAACCCCCTATTGATCAGCAGAACCCAGTGGCAGCGATTCATCAACAATTGGCAAAGGCCATTCTTTTTTTATTTATTTTTTCCAAGCACAGTCCCATACATATTAAAGTGCCTTATTTTTGGGAACGCAGTTGACCACAATCAAATGATCTTCCTTTCAGCAATCTCTAGTGATCATGGGGGTTAATACCTCACCAATCCTACACTGATGTCCTGTACTAAGAACTGCAAGGAACATGTCTGAATCATAAAACCACAATTACATATATCATATTACATATTCAAAACTATGGAAGAATAACAGTTAAGAAAAATCCCTGCAGCTTTTTTTTTGGGGCAGAACCAAAATCAGAAGAAACATTGTAACGTTTAACTGACTCTGTAAAACTGAGATCTTTTAGATGTCACTGTGGCACCTATGTTATACTGATAAAATAATATTTGTTCCTTAAAGTGGTTGGCCACTTTCTAAATACTTTTGGCCAATGTGTATGTAAGTTGACTATATGACAATTATATATATAGCCTTTGTTGATTTTCTGTGCAGTTTGCTTTATGTCCCCTTGTTGGGCACATATTCTGTGCTGTCCAAACAGGAGACATGTCCATAAGATGGCTGCTGATGAAGGGTCATGTGACCAGGCAAAATTAACTCCAGACACATCACTCAGCCTTCTCCACACAATTATACCACATCTGCCATCTGAACTTGCAATGTTGAGAGTTTAGTGCAGGTTTATTGTATTATAACAAGGAAGACTGAGTAATTTGTCTGGTCACATGACACCCAATCAACAGCCGTTATACAGACAGGACCTTCATGTGTACAGCAGAAAAGACTTGGCCAAAAAGGGAGAATACTTTCTGATTTGGTGCAAAATATCAACAAAAACTATTGAGTAAGTGTCATAAAGTCATCTTACAAACACATTGGTCGACAATAGCCAAAAAGTGGGCAACCCCTTTAGGATGCATTCAGCCGAGAGAGAGCCCCCTTTTTCCATTTTGATGCCATGTTTTTTTTTTTCAATTGGAATAAACTATGACACCAAATGACATATTGGACACCTTTCTACAGAGATAATGTACTGTAGAATAACTTTCCAAGTACTGTAACCTAGTTTTCCACTTATTATATTGAACTTTAAAGGGAAGTGAAAGCTATTGATTTACCCAACTCAAAATATCAAGACAAGAATATTGCATTATCTGAAAATATGAAAATATTAAAGCTGTGCCACATATAGATATATTTCTCCAGGAGTCAGCAGGACAGTATACGGAATGAATGAATATATATATATATATATATATATATATATATATATATATCAATAATTTAACATTTACCTTTATTGGCTTAGAAAGTCAAATTAGAGAATCTGCTCACAAAAGATGGTCACATCTCACTGGAGTGGTATGTAAAATATGATTATATCTTCCCATCCCAAGTGTAAAAGTTTCGATTTTGTTAAGTATTGAATAGCAAAATTTCTTTAGCCAAATGTATATACAAGCGTAAGGTGATCCCAGCTAACATCTACATTCTGTAACATCATATGGGTCTATAAGCCAAGTTCAATTACATCATATAGATGTGTACACCTGGTCCAATACTCAAATTTTTCGTGAAGCAAATTTGATTTGATACATATTCCTAACAAAACCGTTGACGGACTGGAATTCACAATGCAATCACTGGGTGGCCACTCATAGACACATATAGGATAAACATCTCTTGACACAATATAGAGAAATCATGTTTTGTTTTTTTCAATAACGTGTTATCGCACATGGATATGTTGGACAAGAGGAACAGTAAGAAAGGACATACCTGTATCTGTCTATTTTCTAAATTCTAAAGCACCATATAGGTTTATTATCTAATTAATAACTCTGTAATAGTAATGTTCAGCCTGTGGATCTCCAGCTACTGCACACTACAACACCCAGAAGGCCCTTATAGCTTTTGGATTTTTGTCAGTCATGATGTGCTGAGAGTTTTAGTTTGCATTGCAACTAATGGAGAACCACATGTTGGACTGTCACTAAATTTGGTATACACGCACACATATATCTACCATTACCTTTTCACAAATTTCATTAAAGGGGTATTCCCATTTCAGACACTGATGACATATTACTAGGGTATGCTATCAATGTCAGATAGGGACAGGTCCCACCTCTGGGAACCATTCATTTCCAGAATGGGGCCCCCAAAAGCACACCAAGAATGCAAGGCATACTTTCCATCCACTGCTATAAGAGTTCTGGAAATTGCTATTGCAATATATGAGCACTGGCCATGTGCACTCTGTGATGCGGAGGCAGACCCATTGACTTGAATGGGTCCACGATCTGCAAGACACGGTGAAATATAGGACATGTCCTATATTTTCCCCTGAGATTCGAATTTAGATCGCTGGATTCAAAGTCCAGAGGGCTAACCATTACACCATGGAACCAGCTGTTATGATATTTAGCAAAGTGGAAGCATGGATCCGAAGGCCACAGAAAAACTCTAAAGCTCTACCGTGGGCTTTCAGGTCCATGCATGTCCTATCTTTCACTATGTCTTGTAGATCGTAGACCCATTTAAGTCAATAGGTACATACTGCAGAAAGGGATTCACACGGTCGGTGCCCGTGCATTGCGAACCACTATTTGTAGTCCACAACAATTGTTCATTGAAACATAAAATAATAATAATAATAATAATAATAATAATAATAATAATAATAATTAACCAGGGTATAAAGCATTACATGTTCATTTACTTCTTGCTAAAAAGCATTTTAGAAATATTTACATAGTGAATAGACCATTACTAATATTCTACATTTTAAGCAAAAAATGTCATTACACACATACAGCATTGAAATATTAGCACAGTTTTTATCCATTTTTTAAACAATTATCAGTTACAATCGTAAAATGTATTTTCTTATATGTTCTTACCTTCATAATATATTTTGAAGCCGTGTGCACTCACTGCAAAATCACTGGTCAAACGTAATGAAAACACCGATCCCGTACTTGTTACAGGTGGAGGAAGATGAAATCCTGTTAGTCTGAAATATAAAGTGAAATAAAATGTAAAAACCCATTGTTAGAACATTATAGAATACTAATAGATTAGGGTAATGTAGATGCTTAAAGGGACACGTCTATTTTTAGAAATTTAGGTTTTTGTTTTATTTCCACAGTGCTATATCATTGCAAATTAAATACAAAATATTGCATTTATGTAACAGTCAATACAAGTGATAGGACTCTAGGGTTCGTTTACTGCTGTTATGATATGAAGATCTTATCTGAAGGGAATATAATACTAGATGCAGAATTAGGATAACAGTATGACAGCTCTATGGTTCCCCATAGACCTAGATAAGAATGTCTGCAGAAAAAACTTTGTACTATTCAGTGTAAAGGGGTTTTACCATGAAAAAAATTCAACTTTTTGCAAACCAGCACCTGGATCTGAGCTGAGTTATTAAATTAAATCTATCTGTATAGCGCCACCTGCAGTTTCTCTGTCCTGCTCACTGAGATACTAGCACATGCTCAGTTCTATCCATCAACTTCCAAAAGCTGCAACAGAAAGGGCAAAACCAAAAGAGGACACACCCCCTAAGATGACATCTTGAAATAAATCTAGCGGAACAATTTGAACAATGAATATGGAGATCTATGAATCCATGCGAGGTACAAGGCTGGTTCTAGCTTCCAGCTTTGTTAGAAAGAGGCTGTCATGTAGTAGATCATTTATGATTTTACTTTTTTAAATTATTCATGGGATAACCCCTTTAAACAAAAAGGAAGAGGAAATGGAATAGGAAGTAGAATATATGGAGTGATTGAAAAAATTATTTTCGAAAACCATCCGCCCATTTTTTAAGTAAATAAATTTGTGAAATATTCACATATAGGTTGTTAATATATGCTAAAGTAATTTTGATGGACGTGTCACAGATTTTGGGAATAGAAAAAGATGGCTGATTACACAGGGAATGTGCCGCCTATAATCATGGATCTTTCATTCTGTTGAAAGATGCAAATTAGCTGACAAATGAGTGTTTGCACATTTATTGGCTGATTGGCAGCACGATTATACTGGCCAATTATCGTGAACGAGTGTTCATATGAATAATTGGCCAGAAAATTATCCAGGCTAATAGGGGCTTTAGTGTGGACAGCATAACAATTACAAATGACAATACAGCATGTTTCCTCTGTATGAAGTTCTTCACAGCTAAACAATGATATTATCTCCTTCCTGTCCACAAGAACCAAGAGCATGAACACCATGGAAAGTCTTATCTGGGTAGTGGCTCGCAGAGGGGTATCGTACAATTGAATCTGTGCCTATGGTATGCTTCCCATAATATGTCTACAGCCAGCAGCAACAATCTCACTCCTAGCACAGTTTTTTTACTTAGAGATTTACTACAGGATGTAAGAAATTATTGGATTTGCATTTCAAAGGATTTAACTCCATCCATCTAAGCTCTTAGAAGCAAAGCAATTTAATGAAAATATGTATAAATTCTGTTTTAAGAAACCATATGCAGTAAATTATAGAACAAAGCTTACATGACAACTAGAGATGAGTTAAGTTCTCAAAAATTTGATGCGGCTGCTTTGCCGAATTTTACAATTTTTTTTGCTTTGTGACGAATTACTTCGTCAGGAAATGCATTATTTTTTTTGTAAGTAGCGGGCACAATAACAGGGAACGGCTGTTGTCCCACCCCCTGTCATTGAACCCCTCAGAAACTGAGTTCTTCTCTGATCGTGCCATCTGAGTTCCATATTAAAGCATTTTAGGGGTTGCTCATTAACCACTTCAGCACCCCTAGCTTAAACACCCTTAATGACCAGGCCACTATTTACAATTCTGCACTACACTACTTTCACCGTTTATTGCTCGGCCATACAACTTACCACCCAAATGAATTTTACCTCCTTTTCCTCTCACTAATAGAGCTTTCATTTGGTGCTATTTCCTTCTTGCTGAAATTTTTACTTTTTTTGATATTAATCCAAAATGACCGAAATTTTTGCCAAAAAATGACATTTTTCACTTTCTGTTGTAATTTTTTTTTTAAAACTACATTTCTATATAAATTTTTCTAAAAAAAAAAATGCAATAAGTGTATATTTATTGGTTTGGGTAAAAGTTATAGCGTTTACAAACTATGGTGCAAAAAAGTGAATTTCCGCATTTTGAAGCAGCTCTGACTTTCTGAGCACCTGTCATGTTTCTTCAGGTGCTAGAATGCCAGGATAGTATAAATACTCCCCAAATGACACCATTTTAGAAATAAGACACCCCAAAGTATTCGCAGAGGGGCATGGTGAGTTCATGTATCAGTTCATTTTTTTTCACAAGTTAGCAGAAAATTAAACTTTCTGAGGAAAAAAAATTATAATAAAGTTTCCATTTCTGCTAACTTCCGGCAAAAAAAATAAAAAATCTCCCACGGACTCACTATGCCCCTCAGTGAATACCTTGGGATGTCTACTTTCCGAAATGGGGTCATTTGTGGGGTGTTCTGGCATTTTGGGCGGGGCTAAATTGTAAGCAGCCCTGTAAAGCCTAAAGGTACTCTTTGGACTTTTGGCCCCTTTACGCACCTAGGCTGCAAAAAAGTGGCACATGTGGTATCGCCGTACTCAGGAGAAGTAGGGCAACATGTTTTGGGGTGTATTTTTACATATACCCATGCTGAGTGAGAGAAATATATCTGTAAACTAACAACTTTGTATAAAAAAAGAATTAAAAAGTTGTCATTTACAGAGATATTTCTCACACCCAGCATGGTTATATGTAAAAATACACCCCAAAACACATTGCCCTACTTCTCCTGAGTATGACGATACCACATGAGTTACACTTTTTTGCAGCCAAGATGCGCAAAGGGGCCCAAATTCCAATGAGTACCTTTAGGATTTCACAGGGCATTTTTACGCATTTAGATTCCAGACTTCTTCTCAGGCTTTAGAGACCCCTAAAATGCCAGGGCAGTATCAATACCCCACAAGTGACCCCATTTTAGAAAGAAGACACCCCAAGGTATTCTGTGAGGGGTATGGTGAGTTCATGTAAAAATTTATTTTTTGTCACAAGTTAGTGGAATATGAGACTTTGTAACAAAAAAAAACAAAAAACAATTTCTGCTAACTTGTGCCCAAAAAAATATATTTCGGTGAACTCGCCATGCCCATCACGGAGTACCTTGGGGTGTCTTCTTTCCAAAATGGGGTCACATGTGGGGTATTTATACTGCCCTGGCATTTTATGGGCCCTAAAGCATGAGAATCCAAATGCGTAAAAATGCCCTGTGAAATCCTAAAGGTACTCATTGGAATTAGGGCCCCTTTGCGCATCTTGGCTGCAAAAAAGTGTCACTCATGTGGTATCGCCGTACTCAGGAGAAGTAGGGCAATGTGTTTTGGGGTGTATTTTTACATATACCCATACTGTGTGTGAGAAATATCTCTGTAAATGACAACTTTTTAATTTTTTTTATACAAAGTTGTCAATTTACAGAGATATTTCTCTAACTCAGCATGGGTTTATGTAAAAATACACCCCAAAACACATTGCCCTACTTCTCCTGAGTACGGCGATACCATATGTGTGACACTTTTTTGCATCCAAGATGCGCAAAGGGGCCCTAATTTCAATGAGTACCTTTTAGGATGGCATTTTTACGCATTTGGATTCTCACGCTTTAGGACCCCTAAAATGCCAGGGCAGTATAAATACCCCACAAGTGACCCCATTTTTGAAAGAAGACACCCCAAGGTATTCCGTGAGGGGCATGGCGAGTTCACAGAAATTTTTTTTTTTTTGGCACAAGTTAGCGTAAATTGATATTTTTTTTTGTTTTTTTTACAAAGTCTCATATTCCACTAACTTGTGGCAAAAAATAAAATTTTACATGAACTCACCATACCCCTCACGGAATACCTTGGGGTGTCTACTTTCTAAAATGGGGTCACATGTGGGGTGTTTGTACTGCCCTGGCATTTTAGGGTCTCCGCAATCATTACCTGTATGGCCAGCATTAGGAGTTTCTGCTATTCTCCTTATATGGAGCATAAGGGTAATGAGATTTTTTTTTCCGTTCAGCCTCTGGGCTGAAAAAAAAATGAACGGCACAGATTTCTTCATTCGCATCAATCAATGTGGATGAAAAAATCTCTGCCAAAAAATGTGCAAAAAAAAAAAAAAAAGAAGTAAGGCCCCATTCACACGTCCGCAGAAATGTCCCCATCTATTCCGCAATTCTGCGGAATAGATGCAGACCCATTCACTGTGAATGGGGCCGACGGTGATGCGGAGAGCACACTATGTGCTCGCTGCATCAGCATTTGCGGAGCTGCGGCCGCGAACTTCCAGGTTTCGGCCCCCAATCATCCGGCCACAGCTACGCAAAAGATAGAGCATGTCCTATTCTTGTCCGCAATTCCGGACAAGAAAAGGCATTTTCTATATAGTTTTGGCAATGTGCGGATCCGCAAAATGCAGAAAGCACATTGCCAGTGTCCGTGTCTTGCGGATCCGCGGATCCATGGATCCGCAAAACACATACAGACGTCTGAATGAGCCTTACGGGGGGTGATTAGTGGCGGGGGGTGACAGGGGCTGATCAGGGGGTGACATGGGGTGATCAGGGGTTAATCAGGGGTTAATCAGTGACTGGGGGGGGGTTGGATGGGGGGGTCTGTGTGGTGATTGTTGCACTTACATAAGTTTCCTTTGGTGGTCCCAAGCAAGAGGGACCACCAGAGGAACGAGCAGCAAGCATATCAGACGCTGTTAACAAAACAGCGTCTGATATGCGATTTTTTTAAACTTCTACAGCCTGCCAGCGCATGATCAGCACTGGCAGGCTGTAGTTAAAGTTCTCCCCGACGCGATCCTTTGAGCGCGCGCGTTCACAGGAAATCTCGCGTCTCGCGAGATGACGCGTGAATGCGTCCAGGAGGAGTAAACCAGCCACCGCCTGGACGCATCCGTGCGTACAGCGGTCCGGAGCTGGTTAAGAAAAAAAAAAAATGTTAAATCCTACTTACCTCATCAATTTGAGCTTGAAGAAGTCACCACGGTCACCTCGCTTGAAGATCCAGCTCGAAATATCGCACAGCGTGTGATATCGTCATCACGTTGGCCGCCGTGGTGACATCATATATCACTGCGCACAAGATTTTGAGCGGGATCTTCAAGCAAGATGCCTGTGGTGGCCTCTTCAAGCTCAAGTGGATGAAGTATATTTTTTTTATTTTTAGCGCCATTTCAGGGAAAATTGATTTGGTACCACGAAGCACAAGGAAATTTGCAACAAATCTAAATTTTTCCAGAAATTCACACCATAGTACAGTCACTATTTAGAATTAGAAGTCATACATTATGGTGGACATAAACCCAGACTCCATCACCATTGGATTCTATGATAATGTCTGATTCGGTAGAAACCCAGGGCAAGAGGGTTTGGGTCTTATAGCCACAATATACAGTACATATGTCTTTATGCATTTGATTTTGTTCTGACTTATATTAAGTCAGATTCACAACAAAAAAATAATCCTTGACTGATTTTCTTTTGTGGAAACCGGTCAACCAACATTTTTACATTCTCTTATTTTATAGCTCTGAAGACAAATTATTTATGATCTTAACAACAGCTGCATCAGAAAATAGCAGGAATGATCCATCAAAATGTCCAGGTAATTTATCATGTCTTTAATTAATTGCTCCCATTTGTTTTAGACAGTCAATATACTATTTACTGTATGCGGAGACAGGCACACAGTAAGGGGACATTACTAATGAATTACTACTGAGAGAGTGCAATAGGCAATATATAAATGACCACTAAAATACAGATCACTAACTATTGATCATTGACCAAGCTCTATTTATGTAGTCCTATATGTTAAGCATAGCTCGATTAACCCCAACAGTTCTGTCCAAGTTCTGCTTGGGTTTTGGTAAAAGGACCTACTAGTTTAGCTTGATGTCTGCGCTGGCAGTAAGGTTAATGGTGGGGAGGGGAATGGCTTTAAACATTAAAGGGGTTGTCTAACTTTAACAAATGGCATTCATCATGTAGGCAAAGTTAATACACGGCGCTTACTAATGTATTGTAATTCTCCAGATTGCCTCCTTTGCTTTCTTGATTCATTTTTCCATCACATTATACACTGCTCGTGTCCAGGGGTTATGACCGTTCTGCAATCCAGCAGCGGGTGGTCCTGCTTGCACACTATGGGAAAAAGTGCTGGCCTATGCCAAATCCTGTGGTCCCGTCCACCAGAGACACCAGTGCTTTTTCCTATCAGAGTTATGCACTCTTGTCCCTGTTGCTCCACCTCTTAAAGACACCCTAAGCGAGAGATTCTGCTACCTAAAGACAGGGAAAGGGGAACTACAGGCTGCTGGAGAGCATGGAAGATGACACTTTCCCCAACATCAGACAGGGTTTTATTGGAACATATTCGTAAGCCCTCATGGGCAGGGTTCTCTGCCTTTCTGTACCAGTTTGTAACTAGCCTTGTTAATGCTTATTGTACTTGTTTTTTATTATCTATGTATACCCCTTTTAATATGTACAGCGCCATGGAATGAATGACATTTAAATAACAATAATAATAACATAGCAATTGTATCATAGACTGCAATACTATTTTATTACAGTCTATGATATAAACAATCCAATGACTGCACGTTCAAGTGAAAAAAATCAAAAAGAAATAAAACTTTAAATAATCGCGTTCACTATTTCACAAATAAAAATAAAACCTAAAGATCATTGCACCCACTATGTCTGAAAATGGACAAACTATTAAACTATTAATCCAACACAGTGAACTTCATAATAATAAAATAAATAAAATAAAAATGACTGTAACTCTGTTCTTTGGTCTCCCCCCCCCCCCAAATAAATAGATAGATAGATAGATAGATAGATACATTGATCCAAAAGTTGCACATATACTAAATTGTTTTCAATAGAAACTAGCCGGACAAAATAGTGCTTCACAAAGCTTCGTTACTTTTGTCTACGATGTAGACAAAAGTAACTAATAATCCAATTTGCTGCAAAAGTGTGGTGCATGGCTGAACTGAATGAAAATAAAAGGATCAAAGTCTGAAAAGAACCATAAAGAAGAAGTGTAACATCTCAAAAATTGCTGTTGGATTTAGATACTATTGAGACTTATCTTTGTTGAGTGAGCTATAAGTCCAAGGGTTCTTGAATTCGAAGATGAAGAGTTGAGATGGGAATAAACGTGACGCTGTAGAATTCTGGCAACATCTACAGATTGTTTTTCAAGTATATTTTTTAACTTTACACTCGATAAGTGCTCATGCACTTTAATGTCCGGTTATGAATCTTAAGCCTCCTTCATAGGGTTCTCGCATTTACAGATGTTTGATAAATAATCAAGGGCTTTTTCTTTTTGAGTTTTATTAGACTATATTGTAACTTTATAGAGAAAGTAGAAGAAGTCCCCCCTTGGTGATTCAATTAAAAAAGGCTTTCAATGTTATCTTATCCTTGAAAATATTAAATGTCTTAACCAATTTTTCTCAGTTCTGATTACAAATGACTGTTCCCATCATATCTCTCTTTATCCCAACCTCTTTTGAAAAATGTAGTAAAATCCCTTTAGTTTTTATTTTTCTAACACAAAATAAATATGACAGTCCATAACTTGGGAATGACAAATATGTGTAATATTTCTCTTAAATCAGTTGAGGAAATGTATTTATCACCTACATAAAGAAGATAAGTAAGGCTTAAACTGATACTCTACTGAAACTAAAAATTCTTACCTTTGCTCATAGGGAGACATTTATGTAACCTCCAAATTGCATGGCTGTGATTGGCCGATGCATGATGTGACACAGCCTCTATACAAGCTGGATCATCTGTAGCACTGCCCATTAGCTCTGATTAGTGCAGGGAAAGGGAGTACTGTAGGCAGCTGAAGTAACGGAAAGTGTTAGGAATCTCATCTGGCTATTTATACTGGGGTGACCAATTGTGATTTTTTTTGTGTGGGTGCAATACACAAGCTTTGCACCCCTGACACAGAAATATATTAAATAATTTGGTTGTCAATTCTGTGGGTGAACTATAGCGATATTTTTTGGGTACAATGCACCGTGTTAGCACCCCTGATACAAAAATGTAATAGTTACTCTGGCTGTTAATTCTGTGGGTGACCTATAGTGATTTGTTTGTTGGTGCAATGCACCATCTTTTTACTCCTGACACAAAAATATAATAGTTAATCTATCTGTTAGTTTGGTGGGTGACATATAACCATTGCTTGTGTGAGGTACACCTGCACTGCATACATGACAGGGAAATAAATCTAGTTAATCCATCTATTACATCGGTAGGTGACATATACCAATTATTTGTGTGGGGTATACCTGCACTGCATACATGACTGGGAAATACCTCTAGTTAATCCATCTGTTACATCGGTGGGTAACATATACCAATTGTTTGTGTGGGGTACACCTGCACTGCATACATGACAGGGAAATAAATCTAGTTAATCCATCTGTTACAACGGTGGGTGATATATACTAATTGTTTGTGTGGGGTATACCTGCACTGCATACATAACTGGGAAATAGCTCTAGTTAATCCATCTGTTATATCGGTGGGTGACATATAACTATTGTTTCTGTGAGGTACACCTACACTGCATATGTGACACGGAAATAAATCTAGTTAAACCATCTGTTTGTTCCTTGCGTGACCTCAAAGTATGAGCAGAGCATCAAATAAGGGACGTGGCCCTGGTCGTGGTGCTGCTGGTGTTGGTGGAGCTCCTGTTGCAGGGAAAGGATGTGGACGTGGTCGATCTGTGCCAACTACATATCCAAATGAAACACCTTCCTCAGGTGCACATCGGCGACAGAACGTTCAGCGTTATTTTGTAGGCCTGAATACTGGTGTAAGAATGGAGAGGCCAGAACAAGTAGAGGCGGTAGTAGATTGGGTGGCTGACAGTGCTTTCAGTTCCTTCACATTGTCTACCACCTGGTCCCCTGCTGAAAGCGCAGAGTTTGCTCCTGCAGCCCATGGGCATCTGCCTTTCACCTCACCCTCTTGAAAATCAGGCAAGCAGTCTGAGCCCCAAGTCATGCAACAGTCTCTTATGCTTGTTAATGACTCTTCTGTCAGGGTTTCTGTCGGCCATCCAACCACTTATGTTTTAGGATGTGGACATGGAAGGACAACCGCAGCATGCCTCTGATGATGACGAAACATAGGTGCCAACTGCTGCAGCTTTCTGCAGTGTGAATACCGGCAAGGAGGGCAGGGATGAGGAGTGGGTGTAAGATGATGTGAAGGATGATGAGGTCCTAGATCCCACATGGAATCAAAGTCATGCGAGTGATGTGTGCAGTTCAGAGAAAGAAGTGTTGGTCACACAGCGCCAGCCGCACAGCAAAAGAGGGTGCAAAAGTAGACTGTCCGTTAACAAGACAGTATGCCTGCTACTGCTAAGTGACAGACAAAATCAGGTCTGTACTGCACAACACCATCTGTGGCATGGTCCACATAACCACCGATACATGGACTAGTAAGCATGGGAAGGGGCGTTATATCTCCCTAACAGCACACTGGGTAAATGCAGTGGCGGCTGGGCCTGAGGCGGATAGCAGTTTGGCACATGTCCTTTCGCCACCGAGGATTGCAGGACGTTTCTCATTGCCTCCTGTTGCCTCCTCTTCATACTCCACTTCCTCCTCTACCACCTCCTCATCCGGTCAGCTTAACACCTGCACCAGCAACTTCAGCACAATCAGGAGGAAACGATGGCAGGCTGTATTGAAACTCATCTGTTTGGGGTAAAAACCACAAACTGCGCAGGAGCTCTGGACGGGCATGGAACAACAGACCGATAAGTGATTGGTGCCACTGAGCCTCAAGCCCGGCTTGGTGGTGTGCGATAACAGGCAAAATCTCGTAGCAGCTCTGGGCCACACATCCCTTGCCTGGCGCATGTGCTGAATTTGGTGGTGCAGAGGTTCATGAAAAATTACCACGATGTGTCAGAACTGCTGCACAAAGTGCGGGCCGTCTCTGCGCACTTTCGGCGTTCTCACCCTGCTGCTGCTCGCCTGTCTGCGCTGCAGCGTAACTTTGGGCTTCCCACTCAACGCCTCATATGCGACGTACCCACAAAGTGGAATTCCACCTTGCAAATGCTGGAGAGACTGTGCGAGCAGCAGCAGGCAATAGTGAAGTTTTAGCTGCAGCCGCACAGGTAAGTCGCTCTGCGGAATGGCACCACTTCACCACCAACTAGAGGGCCTCCATGCGGGACGTGTGTGCAGTGTTGCACTGTTTTGAGTATTCCACCAACATGGCCAGTGGTGATGACGCCATCCTCAGCGTTTTTATCCCATTTCTATGTCTCCTTGAAAAAACGCTTCGGGTGATGATGGAAGAGGATGTGGCACAGAAGGAAGAGGAGGAGGAAGAGGGGTCATTTTGAAGGTTATCAGGCTTGTCATTAACAAGTGGCTTGAAGGGTGGGTTCATGCACAAACAGAGGCCAGGTACACAATTGTCCAGCCAGGACACAGTTATGGAGGATGAAGAGGGTAATGTGGAGGAAGAACCGTGTTCACAGCAGGATGTCACCCAAAGCAGCTCATGGCCATCACTGGAGCATGGCTGGGGGGATACAGAGGACCAGATGATACACCCCCCACAGAGGACAGCTTGTCGTTGCCTATGGGTAGCGTGGCACACGTGAGCGACTACATGCTGCAGTGCCTGCGTAACGACCGCCGAGTTGCCCACATTCTAACCAGTACTGTTTACTGGGTGGGCACCCTGCTGGATCCCTGCTACAAGGGCAATGTGCTGTCCTTAATTCTGTCACTGGAGCGTGATCAGAAGATGCATGAGTACAAGCGCACGTTGGTAGATGCGCTGCTTATAGCATTCCGACCTAACAGTGCGGGCTCAGTGGAAGCACAAAGCGAAGTCAGAGGAGAAGGAAAAAGTCGCCAATGCAACTCGGGCACCGCCAGCACCTCAGAAGGGAGGGTTAGAATGGCCGAAATGTGGAAAAACTTTGTCAGCACGCCTCAACAACCAGCACCACCAGCTCATACGGAATGTTTTAGCAGGAGTCAGAATTTCAGCAATATGAAGTTCTGACTGATGGGTCTGCCCCATTCAACTTCTGGGTCTCCAAATTGGACACATGACCTGAGCTTGACGCCTTGGAGGTTCTGGCCTGCCGTGCGGTCAGTGTGTTGTCCGAATGTGTGTTTAGCACAGCAGTGGCGGGGGGGTGATCACAGACAAGCGCAGCCGCCTGTCCGCAGCCAACGTGGAAAGGCTCACGCTCATTAAAATGAACCAGGCATGGATCCCACAGGACTTGTCCGTACCTTGTGTTAAATAGACAAGTATATCGGCCGCACCCAGCCATTGTTAGACTCCAGTGCACTTTCTCCTTGCATTCACTTTTCTAGTTTCCGATATTTCCCAAATTTATAAAATAATTAAATAAATAAAGGGGAAAAAATTAAAATAAAAAACCAACAAAAACAATGTTGGCTACCACCTCCTCCTCCACCGCCGCTTCCAGCTACACAGCAACGTCTACTGCCTCTTCAACCTCCTACTCCACTTTGACCTCCGCCTTCTAGTTCAAGATTATAATTTTTTAAATTTTTTATATTCTATGTTATTTTTAGTCATTTCCCTATCGACATTTGGTTGCAGGGCAATTGTTCTGCTCTTACCCCCATTTTGCTTCCTTTGAAGCCCTCTAGCCAGCACTATGACTATTTTACAGCCAGTTTTGGGCATCAAAGTTAGGATCCCCATTGACTTCAATTGGGTTTGGGTTCCAGTTTGTGTCAATTTTTAGTCCCGAACCCAAACTTTCTCCTGAAGTTCAGTCGAACCCGGAGAACCTGAACATCCAGGGGTCTGCTCAACTCTACCTACATCATGTCTACTCAAATAGGTGCACATCCCAGCTGCACATTTCACGAGCAGAGAAAACAGTTAAACTTTCAGTACACACATTCTTACGTGTATACAGCTTTGTTAAATCATTTTTTATACAATTTTGTGGAGAAGTGAAGCAACAAAATAACTGTGAATTGGCTATTGTGATTCTTTTCTTTTATTTAATTTGTCATATGGGACAAATATTTTTATTCTTTAATAGTATTTTGGGACGTGGCAATGCAACTTTTTTTATCATGCGATTGTCTGGTCGTTCCTCCAGTAGACTGTCGTAATTTAACATTGCACCCTATGGGAGATCCACTATTCCCATGGAGCCCTGCCATAGGCAGCACTCCATTGGAACTTTACTATGACAGGCCTCAGGACCTTTAGAAGGCCCATGGCAACTAGACAGCTCTTCTATCTTGGCACGTGGGAGCCGTTCAAACCCCAGAAGTGCAGTGCTTCCAGGGAAAGACCACTGAGATGTCATGGTTGCAATTGACCATGCCATCTGAGGGGTTAAAAGTCCATGATTGGCATTATTTTCAATTGTGGACAATGCCTCCAGGTGTCTTCTGTGTAAAACAGCAGAAACACAGCATCTATGGATCTGGTTTGGCAGGCACCAACTTTTGAGACCTGACCCACACTGTACATGTATGATGCAGGTTGTGAGGGGATTAAAGGAAAATTCAAGTTATATTTGTAGAGTCAACTGTGACATTTTTGTTTTACCTACCTTTCATAAATACTAAATATTGTAACAGTTTGTATTTTCTGTTACAACATGAATTCTACATTTAAAGGGCTGTCCAAGTCATTTTTTTTAACATCTTATCTACATTCTAACCTAGTATCAAGAATGTTGTCACATTTACGCTTTTTCCCAAAGACCAACTAAGCAGATAATCATCAGGAACTAACTTTTCCTGTTGTTTCCTGTTGGTTTAAAAATTTCTACAGCCCAAGATTTTCTATACAGTAAAAAAATGTATCTAGATGTAAACCTGCCAGACTTACTATGTAGCAAAATGAAACACCTTCTCCATAAGACTATCTGATAAATGTCTATGCAATCTGCACAGCATACAGCATATTGCCAACTGTATGGTAAAATGTAGTGTGATCTGAGCTGGATCTATGTGATATTCTACATTAAACTTTAATCGTGCTAGAGAGAAAGTGCTGGAATATGGGAGGTCAAATATTTGAATGCACACAGTTCCTTGGCTATCCTGGTGAATAGGAGTAGAAAACAGTGTACACTATGAGTGGCCGATAGGACTAGAGATGAGCGAACACCTGGATGTTCGGGTTCGAGAGGTTCGGCCGAACTTCCGGAAAATGTCCGGGTTCGTGATCCGAACTCAACCCGAACTTCATCCCGAACCCGAACCCCATAGAAGTCAATGGGGACCCGAACTTTTGGGCACTAAAAAGGCTGTAAAAGACACCCAGAGGGATAATATACCGCAATAAACGCATTGCGATTACAACTTTGAGCTAACGATCACCATGGGAACGTCTCCTCCAGTAGAATGTACTGTCGGATCTGAGAATTAAGTTGAAATCGCAATGTGATTCTTATATATTTGATTATTCGCATTGCGATTTCAACTTAGCATTGCTAAATAATTCCATCCATATCGTTAACTTACTGAGTCAATAAGTTAACGAATATGGATGGAATTATTTAGCAATGCTAAGTTGAAACGGAAATGCGATTAAGCAGATATATAATAATCGCATTGCGATTTTAACTTAATTCTCACATCCGACAGTACATTCTACTGGAGGAGGCGTTCCCATGGTGATCGGTAGCTCAAAGTTGTAATCGCAATGCGATTAAGCAAATACATAAGAATCGGATTGCGATTCCAACTTTTTAGTACTCAACTTTTAAAATCGTACACCACTTTAAGTTCCAAAGTTGCAATCGCGTTCGAATAGAACTTAAAGCTGTCTCTTAGTCAGTTTTAGTATTGGTGTGCTGTAATAGAAGTTACATTCGTACGCGAATATAACTATTCAAGAATTGTGTACGTGCGTCTGTACGTGTGCGTTACCTCGGACACTATTCTATTTTGCCAGCCACAGCTGAAACCACTGATTTATGGTATTGCTATTTTGGCAATTGAATTTAACCCCAGAAAATAATCTATCCTTTGCCAGACAGCAGACAGTATTATACTTGTCTAGCCAAAGCTGGAACACCAGATTTAGGGGATTGGTATTTGGGCAATTGTATTTAACCCCTTAATAAAATATAGAAATTTCTTTCCTGAGTTTCTAGGAGTGACAATTAGCACAGCCAAGCCCCTGATGTAGGATGTAGCAAAAAAAAAAAACTAGTATTGATGGATTGATGGACTTGGTGGCAGCTTCTTCTGGCGCACCACAAGTCACAAAATGGCCGCCGATCAACCCAGAAAATAAGTGACAGAAAAACTCTCTGTGCAGCCTAAAAACCAGCGAGCAAGTAACTAGCAGAAGTTCAATGATTCTCAGCTGTAAATTGATCCGTTCATTAGGTGCTGTTGCTGACTTTAACCTGCCTAATCTCGCCCTGATAGAAGCTGCGTCCTCTCCCTACACTAATCAGAGCAGTGTGACGTGCGGCGCTACGTGACTCCAGCTTAAATAGAGGCTGGGTCACATGCTGCACTTGGCCAATCACAGCCATGCCATTAGTAGGCATGGCTGTGATGGGCTCTTAGGGCAAGAAGTAAAACGCTAGCTGATTGGCTGCTGTGCAGCCCTTCAGACAGCGGAAAGTAATCGACGAACACCGAACCCAAACCCGAACTTTTTTGAAAATGTACGGGTTCGGGTCCGTGTCACGGACACCCCAAAATTCGGTACGAACCCGAACTATTCTCGAACTGTTCGCTCAACACTAGATAGGACTGGTTTCAAATACTCTTCTAAGAGAATTTTGGTTTTAAAAAGTTGAGGTCCTCCATTGTGAAAAGCAGCTGCTAAGTGTGTCTTTTTCTCTGGAGGTCCATTCACTATATTGGTAGACCATCGATTTTAATGAAAGGATTTATTCTTACATAGGTGGCATTGCAGGAAAATTAAAACCAGCATGGCTTATAAAGAAAATATCACTGTTATAGATAACTAGAGGTCTCAAATTCCATCACAAAAACAAAAATATTAAACCCCTTTATATAAAATATATCTTTTCTTTATACTTTATAAAATAACCGTTATTACCACATTCATTTCATAATAGTTTCAGCCGTGATTATAGCATTCATATTCCTCTACATGGGTTATACACATAGATTCAAGTCACAATGTAGCTGGAACATAAAATATGTCCAGATTTTCTTTACTCACGGTTTTAGCCAGTAGAGATCTTTCGCCACCAGTTAAGCAAAGTAGGCTTAGATTTCATTTCCTTCATAGGGTTTTCAAACTTTTTCAAGAGAAGTGGGATCCAGAGGGAGGTCAGGTGTTCTGTCCATTTGTGTTCCTTGACTACCCCTGACTGCAAGCAGAGCACCCACCCGAAAGGAGCGAACCCAGTTCTCGGTGGCTAAGCCCTCGATGTCCCCTTGCTAACCCTAACAATTGCACCCGACTTCCTGGTTGGATCCCTAAAATAAAATAACATGACAAAGATAGTGTCCCAACAAAAATAGCGTTCCAATTATTTTCTAAAGTGCCTAGAATGTGCTTGTATTTCAGGGTACTCTAGATTTGGCTAGACTCTACAGATAATACTGGGTTGAGATCCACTGGCCACCCCAGATAGGCTAGGCTCTACAGACAATGCTAGATCACACACCATTATTCTTCTGAGGTGGCCAGTAAATCTCAACCCAGCATTGTCTGTAGAGCCTAGTCTATCTGAGGTGGCCAGAGGATCTGGAATGGCTTATAAATGAGAGTAGATGAATGACAGTGAACACAAATAAGCTATACTGAGCTGACCCTGCTCTTAATACAACCCATAAAGATAGCCAAAACAAATAAAAATCCAGCTCAACAATAGAAACATGTCAAATCACAGCAAAGAAAGTCTGTAGGACTTTCCCAATATATACTGATCCAAGATACACTGATAAAACAAAATAGGCAAGAGCTATTTATTGGATCTGGAAATAAATGTAAAAAAAAAACATATGTTATCTCCAGCAACCAGAGAAGAAAAAAAACCTACACGTCAACAACTACAAGGCTAAGAAAGGCATCAACAAGGCTAAGAAATCAACAACTCCACCCAAAAGTCAACAGGCCAAGCTAGGCATAACCAGATCCAAATTCAAATTCAAGGCAGCTGCATACCAACATCCCCAACATTGCTGGTACATAGACAAACATGAAGCAACAGGAAAATCTCTATTGTTTGTTACAACTGCATATGTGGAACTCTAAGAAGGTGTATATATACTTCTTACTTCCGACATGCACTTGTGAGTTAGGAAGCTGCAGGACATAGTAATACTTGATGTAATTACTTGATTATTAGTAAACCAAAGTAGTGGATTCTATAATGATGTTATTTGATTTCTGTAATTTGCAGCATTTGACACAGACAGTTCATATTACAGTCCAACAATGAACACAATATCTATGTCGTTAAGTGCTGAGATGCCGACTTTTAACAGCGACTTCTGATTAGACTTAATTAAAAGTGCTCTAAAGGCAAAAATATAAATTAAATCATTGTTTTAAGAATCCATTAACACATCTGCAAATAATTTAGTGGCTAAATATTCAATGAATAATGTATTTTTTACCAGAATGAAAATTACAAGTAACACAAAATTATAGATATAGTTATAAAATCATAGTTACATTAATATAAAAAAATAGATAATGGCTGTTGGCGGCAGATAACAGTGGATCCACTGCAGAAAATAGCTCCACTGCAGAAAATAGCTTCTCCTCCACTCCTGATCATTGCGTTTGTCACAATGGATGCCAACAAGCCTCCCCCATAGAAGTAACATTTTTACTGGGGTTTCTAATTTTAATTTATTTGATTATAGAACTGCTTGGTATAAGTTTTAATCACCACATTGATGTTTTATACGCATATTAGAGAGAGGTTTCACTTTGAAACCACATATAAATAATACTGCAATGAATTATGTTGTCTGCAAGTATTTAAAAAATACTATTGGAAAAAGAGCACGAAAAATCCTGGCTATGAAAATTACACATCTGATCAAATTGAAATTCCTGTCATACAGTGGTATTTTAAAGTTGGTGAAGCCTTCAGAATTTTCTAATATTTCTGCATAAATTTGACCTAAAACTATAGCTAGTTTTCAAAAACAATAGACTTGGTCATTTGTTTATTGAGGAAAATAATCCAATATCACAAGTCTGTGAAAGGTAAACGTGCGGGAACCTTTTCTTTCAGTATCTGGTGTTCTCACAATGAGTAGCTATGAAAATACCTTGTCAACAACCATTTGGACTTTGCTCTAACCTTAAGGGAATTATCCTGGCAGTCCCCTGGGATTTACCCTTTAACCCCTATACAAGGATGTAAACTCTACTGCAAAGGAGCCACCAGGTTGCTACGATCCCAGAATGGTCCTGGTTGAACTGACAGCTTACCAATGGGAGTCAGAGAGACCTGTGTGGGACAACGTGGGACCAGACAAAGCTCATAGTCAATAACAGGCCAAAGACAGGGCGAGCAGAGTTTGTGCAAATCAATAAAACAGGCACAATGTCAGGGCATTCAGCAAAGGGTCAATATGGTAATCAAGCACAGGTCAGGTCAGGCAGCAGAGAGTCAGAGTCAGGACTCGGGCAGAGGTTGGTACATGGGCAAACGTAACAGAATACCTTATGTAGGAAATAGCAAGCTAGGTACATCTATTGCTCAAATAGAGAATGAGACAAACAGCATATATAGCAGAAGATGATTAACACATTAGAAACAGCCTAGCAGCTGCACACAGGGCCAAAGGAGGGTTACACCTTTGCAGTACTGCAGAATGAGGTGAAGTTCGATGAATATCCCCAATAGACACACAGAACACTGGTGCCAATTGCACTGGAACTGCAACAGACACAGTGTAAGTTGATCTGCACCTATATACCCCCCAAAATGGCAGGGCAACAGTGGGCACAAACCACTGGCGCAACAGTTGCGATCCACTTGTGGAGCAATAACTACCTGTAAATGTTTCTGGTAATTGTTAATTAGTCTTGTGCATCGGCTTGGAGGAAATTTAGCCCATTCCTCAGTATAAAAAACCTCAAACGTGTTACGTTGGTGGGTTTACTCCCAAGAACTGCACATTTAAGCTTCCACATAATTTCAATTAGATTAAGGTCAGGACTTTGACTTGGTCATTCCAAAACTTTAACCAACTTTATTCTTCTTTAACCATTCTTTGGTAGAACGACTTGTCTTGCTGCATGGCCCTCATTCTCTTGAGATTCAGCTCATGGACGAATGTCCTGACATTTTTCTTTAGACTTTGCTGGTGTAATTCAAAATTCATTGTTCCATAAATAATGTTAAGCTGTCTTGGCCTTGCTGTAGAAAACAAGCCCAAACCATGATAGTACTATCAGAATGCTTCACAGATGAGGTTTTTATACCTGAAGCTTCTATTTTTAACCAACACACTGTCTCAATAGCCTGCTGGCTTGTCCAGGGGATCTTTAGCAAACAACAGACAGGCAGCAATATTCTTCTTGGAAACCATTGTTGTTCAGTGTCCTTCTGATGGTGGACTCATGAACATTGACAATATAAACTGTGAAAAAGGTTTTTAGTTATTTAGTTGTTACCGTAGATTGCTTTGTAACCTCCCAGATTATTATACATTTTGCTCTTGGCATCATCTTTGTTAGTTGGCCTCTCCTGGAAAGGGTAATAATTAGAGATGAGCGAACTTCTCGAAAATTTGATTCGGTGGCTTCTCTGAATCTTCCAGAATGATTCGAATTTGAATTTATTCATAGCGAATCTCATTAAAAAACTGCTATTTCCTGGCTGCACGGTGTATAACACTGTGCCTTGCAGTAACACACATAGGGAGTATACTGTGGTAATTGAACAATACTGTGAGTCAGTATGACACGCAAATGACAGGCATCACTCGTAGAATCAATGCACACTTCATGGGGCCAAAAATGACCAAATAACTCAAGTGTGAACTTAGCCTTACAGGTCAATGTTAGTGCCAGGTATAAAGAACCCTTGAGAGGCCCAAGATCCTACTATAGCATTAAAAAGTGCACTCCTTTTACGTCCTCAGCTGATTCCACATAGATTTCACAGAGCGCCCCTGACAGAGTGGAGAGGGTGTCAGTAGTAAGTTTGTGTTGACGTCACTGATTATTTTGCCCTTCCTCTAAACCGTCAGAACAATAACCCCCAAAAAACGTATCCTGTCTGTTGAGCATCCACCTTCACTCGGTCAGCATTTGGCCAGTAATCCATCAGTATTGCTAAAGCCCCCAAAAAAACAAGAGTAGATCCAAAACAGAGATGACACGTGAATGGACTATTTGCATTTCTTCTGTTGTTTTTACCCACTCCTGCTTTTGGCTACCAAATCATAAGCCAATTCTGATGCAAAATATGGACCATGTCATGCAGGCCTTACATCTGCTACATAGACGGGATCTGTTGTGTGTCTCATTTTTCCTTCCTTCTGACAGAATAGAAGAAGGTTCAAATAAATGATGATGTCATCAAGGCCAAAATGGCAAAATAGTGGCCCAGTAATGGAGTGGGGAGGGGGGGAACAGCATGAAAAGTCCACAGAGTGGCCCAGTGACATAGTGGTGAGGTGGCAGCAGCATGAGCAGACCACAGAGGGGAACAGTGACATAGTGGTGAGATGGCAGCAGCATGAGAAGACCACAGAGTGACCCAGTGATATAGTGGTGAGGTGGCAGCAGCATGAGGAGACCACAGAAAGGCCCAGTAACGACGTGGGGAGGTGTGGAGCAATATCAGTACTAGCGGAAGATGGTGGGTGGCAGTAGGAGCCCATGGCAGCAGGTGTGTGGCATCAGGCAGGTGGCAGCATCAGAATAGTAGCAGAAGCAGGTAGCCAGTGGTGTTGAGCGTGAACATTCGAATAATGATTTTTTTTGTGAATATCCGCACTTTGCTAATTTGCGAATATTTCGAATATAGCGCTATATATTCGCTATTTCGAATATTAGGGGATTTTTTAAGTTGTTAATCCTTGTTGCTCTCTGGTTGTCTTCCCACTTCCCAAAAGCTGTTCTTACCTGTCTGGAGGATTCCTGGCTCCCTGCCCGCTCCAGTCAATGCCCGTTGCCGCTTCTGCCGACTTCCCGTGTGCATGGAGCGTCCCCATCACAATAGGAACACCTCTATGCTAAAATGTACTGTCGGATGTGAGAGTCACAATCTCACAAATTTGACTAAGTTGTATTCGCAATGCGATTAATATAACCTAGCATTTCACCTTCAACTTGCATCTGTGTAGAATTAACTAATATTGAGAACCCAGCTCTAAGTTGAATCCGCACTGCAAACATTTACTCACATTGCAAATTTAAGTTAGAGCTGAGTTCCTAATCGTTGGCAGTCTAGAATATAACGAAGATTGAGAATATAGGGCTATATTCGATATTCCTTATCTTAGTTATATTCTAGCAAGCCAACCATTAGAAACCAAGCTCTAAGTTGAATTCGCACTGCGAACATAAACTCGCATTGCGAATTCAACTTAGAGCTGTGTTCCTAATGGTTGGCTTGCTAGAACATAACGAATATTGAGAATATAGTGCTATATTCGATATTCGTTATCTTAGTTATATTCTAGCAAGCCAACCATTAGAAACCAAGCTCTAAGTTGAATTCGCAATGCGAACATATACTGGCATTGCGAATTCAACTTAGAGCTGAGTTCCTAATGGTTGTATTGCTACAATATAACAAAGATAAAGAATATTGAATATAGCACTATATTCTCAATCTTCGTTATATTCTAGCAAGCCAAATATTGGGAACCCAGCTCTAAGTTGAATTCGCAATGCGAACATATACTCGCATTGCGAATTCAACTTAGAGCTTGGTTTCTAATGGTTGGCTTGCTAGAATATAACTAAGATAACGAATATCGAATATAGCACTATATTCTCAATATTTGTTATGTTCTAGCAAGCCAACCATTAGGAACACAGCTCTAAGTTGAATTCGCAATGCGAGTTTATGTTCGATTAGACGATTGAGAATATAGTGCTATATTCGATATCTTCGTTGATTCTACTAAGCTAACCCAATAGAAAATTTGCCTGTATACACTGTTCAAAGTTCAACTCGCAATACGCAAATATTAATTTGCATAACATTCGCAATATATATAGAATAATGATGAATAATCGATTTCAACGAGTATATGACGAATATATAATCAAATATTACCGAAATATCGCAAAATCGATTATATGGCACCTCCCGCTCATTACTAGTAGCCAGAAGAAACAGGTCTCTTTTGACAAAGTTTAGGTGTGGCACCATGGATGATCTAGTCTGATGCATCAGGCACTGGTGTGTTGAAATCCTGGCTGATCCACGCCTGATTCATCTTCACAAAGGTCAGTTTCTCAACACTTTGGGTGGACAGGCGAGTTCTCCCTGGGGTAGCCATTTCCTCCGCCACAATAAACAACTGCTCTGATGCCACACTGCTGGTCGGGCATGAAAGCTTGCCCAGGGCAAACTCGGCCAGTTGCGACCCTAAATCAGGGGATCTTCAATGTGGGGTGACAGGGTGCACTCCTAAGTTTGCCACAACCTGCTGGTTCAGGTTCTGCTCTATGTCTAGCTGCTGCTGCTGGTAAATAATTTATTCAGTAGGCGGGTGAAGAAAACTGCTTATCAACGACTCTAGATTTAAGTTGCTGTTGATGGAGCTGGTACTACCAGCCATTTCTCTATGCATTTCTTGTGCTCGAATGTCCTCCTCCTCCTATAGTTCAGCCCCCAAAGAGCTCATGTGGCCATGAGATGTAGTCTCCACGTCTCCTGTCCCCTGAGAAGCCAGATTTAGCAGCATCTGTTCCAGGAAATGAATCAGTGGAATTACGTTGTTCATTCCGTAGTCCTGGCGACTGACAAATAAACTGGCCTCCTTAAAGGGCCCGAGCAAACAGCAGGTGTCACGCATGAGCTGCCACTGGCTAACATCGAAGTTACACAGAGGAGTATCTTTCTCTGCCTGTATGATCAACAAATCGTTTATGACCTTTCTCTGTTCATATAATCGGTCCAACATAGGGAGGGTGGAATTCAAATGTGGGGAAACGTCGCATATCAGCCTATGTTGAGGGACACCATTCTGCCGCTTCAGCTCAAGAAGGGTGTGCTTTGCAGTGTACGAGTGGCTGAAGTGTATGCAAAGTTTCCTGGCCATTTTCAGGATGTCTTGCAGATGGGGTAAAGACTATAGGAACCTCTTTGCAAACAGATTGAGCACATGTGCCATGCGAGGTGCATGGCTCAGCCCTCCTTGATGCAGCGCTGATGCCATGTTCTTCTCATTGTCGGTCATTATTGTTCTAATTTTGAGTTGTCGAGGAGAAAGCCAGGATTTGATTTCTTGATGAAGGACTCGGAGCAGTTCCACCCCTGTGTGACTCCTTTTGCCTAGGCAAACTAGATGCAGAACAGCGTGACACCGCCATGCCATGCACATGCGGTATGTTGGAGGAGCATGGTGACTTGTCCCTGCAGTAGAGGCTGAGAACACGGTGGAGGATGAGGAGGCAGAGGCGGGTATTGTCGCAGGACCAATGGCGTGAGAATGTGGAGGAAAAAGCGGCGTCACCTGGCCAAGTTGCTGGTGTGGCTTGGCAGGAACCACTTTTACCCAGTGGGCTGTAAAGGACATATATTGTCCTTGACTGTAGTTATAGCTCCACACATTGGCGCTGCCATGCACTTTGGCAGACACTGACAGGCTCAAGAACTTGCCCACCTTCTGTTCTAAATATGTGTGCAGGGGTGGTACTGCCTTTTTTGCTAAGAAAAGACGGCTTGGGACTCTCCACCACGGCTCTGCATGAGCCATCAGTTTTATGAAAGGTGCAGAGTCCAACACTTGGAAAGGGAGGGACTGAAGCACCAGCAACTTGGACAGGAGCACGTTCAGCTTCTACGCTGTTGGATGAGTGCATGCATACTGTTATTTCTCAGTGATTGATTGCTGATGAAATGACTGATGAGGAGCAGGAGGACGAGGCGCAGGAGCATTAGGACCAGTAGATGATGGGAAGGACAGACCTTTCGCTGAGGTGGTGAAGCCTTGACTGCATGAAATCGGGTGCATGCCACTGGGTGATGTGACAGGCTGGATCAACACATCGGAGCCACGGTTTTCCCAGGCCACTTTATAGTGCCGCTGCATGTGTTGATGCAGGGCCGTGTTGCCAACATTGGCACTCTGGCCACGATTCACCTTCTGCTCACAGATTCTACATATGGCCATGTTCACCTCCTCCGGCAGCTTAACAAAAAACTGCCACACCGCCAAGTAGGTGATTTTACCCCAACACTACACACTGACTGACTGCTACCTTTGCCTCCCTAAACCCCTGCACAGCTACTTTCCGGGCCAGTAGGCTCCTGCGAAGCAGGTGGTCTACCCCCGACACATTTGTCTGCGGACCTCCCACTGCTGCCACCCTGCTGACTCAAGACCATGCTACCACCTGACTGGCTCAGCCACTGCCTCAAGCACAAGCTGCACAAGCTTAACAAAAAAGTTAAACTATGTAAATTCACCGCACAACGTCTAATAGGACGTACATATATTTCCTATTAATACACCCTATAAATGGCTGTAGTACAAAGTAACCACTGCAGAACGGCAAATAAGATTTATTTTTTTTCCTATGAATAAACCCACCCCAAAAAATGTATAACAATCTAAAATCACAGCAGAGCTGCTAATAGGACGTACATATATTTTCTATTAATACACTCCCTGTAAATGGCTGTATCAGACAGCACTTGCACCCCAATAACAAGCAAGGTTTGCTGGAATAACTGAGCTATCATTTAGTGCAATTTGGATCGCCAGTTAGGGCAGCAAGGTGTAATAGAATCGCTTATATTACCCAGGCAGTACTCCCCCCTATTGGACCCTGTTCTCCTTTTATAGTGTAGATAATGCCTCCCTATCCTTTTCCTACACTATGAATAATCTTTCCTTGAACTTATAAATTCTTTTTTCAGCACAGTAAAGTCTTTCCTAGCATTGTCCGTAGCACCTGTCTCATCTCTCCCTGCACTAAGTACACTGGAAAATGGCTGAATCCAAGATGGATGAGGCAATTTATTGGGCTGTGACATCACAGGGCTGGCTGGCTGCTGATTGGCTGTATGCATGGTATTGTGGGTGATCCCTCATTCCCTGAGTTCTTTGGTCCATGTCCTAAGAACTGGAGAACCTCAACAACTCATGATACACTTTCACAAACACTTTCATATTATCTGCTAATCCTAAAGGTTTACTTTTGCCAGTTATAGATGCAATATTTGATCATTTTGCTAAATAAATAATTAATTTGATTTGGTTATCTTCATTTACTTTTAGTACTTGTGTGAAAATTGGATGTAGTGCTAGATCACATTTATGCACAAATATAGAAACTTCTGTGGAATTCACAAAATTTAAAGCACCACAGTAAAAGAAAACTTAGAAATTAAGTTATGACCGTGAAGGTATCATTCAAATTATCCACACATTTGTATGCTAGTGCTAGTTATAGCATATTTTCCACATTATATTATTACACTCACTTTAAGATAGTAACCTTTTCCAGAACCTTTTACCCAGCTCTGAAAAAACTAAAAATATATGTTACCTTTCATTTATTCACAGTGATTGTGGAAGGAAAAACATTTGTTCAGGCTAATTAAGCCCAATTTATGATAATTAGTGTAGTTTCTGTTAATTGTACTGATGTAAATTTAGGTATTTGTATACTTACTAAGCATGTTCATAGTTTTACTGACAATTCCTATGAAATTATTGACAATGCAAACAGAAAAGAGAAATACCATTATACTTTCATTCTTTTTTCATATTTATATTTCCATGAATCTGCTAATATTAAATTTACTGCATGGTATATTGTTGGAATTAAGCCAGCCATACTCGAATGCAGAATACAAAGAGCAACACATATCCAGTGCTATTTCCTCAACTTCCTTACGAGGAATGAACCCCTTACATATGTAGAAATTAGCATATTTCATTCACCATGAAGTATTTAGAGAGCATGGAAGTACAAAAAAATCTATAATGTTAGAAGAAGCACTATGGCATTTGGTAGAGCAATTCAGTGATTGTATTAATTCATAATTCTCACTATAGTATATAGTGATGAGCGGAAGGTACCATATTCGATTTTGCAATATTTCGAAATCGAATATTCGTTATTATTCTATTTATTGCGAATAATATGCGATTTAATTATTTGTGTATTGCGAATTGAACTTTGAACGGGGTATAAACGCAACTTTACTATTGGTTGGCTTGCTAGAATTAACAAATATAGAGAATATAGCGCTATAGAAAGTTGCCTATAGACAGCATTAAGTTGGATGCGCAATGTGAAAATATTACTTAATATTCTCGCATTGCGCATCCAACTTAGAGCTGAGTATAAGCAAGTTTACTTGTATTGCTAGGATTAGCGAAGATAACGAATACGAATATAGCGCTATATTCTCTATCTTCGTTAATTCTAGCAAGTTAGCCGATAGGAAAGTTATACCCCATTAAAAGTTTCATTCGCAGTAAATGAATACTACATAATGTAATATTTGCATACTGCAAATTTAAATTTAAACGGGCTATGACTTTCCTATTGGTTCTTGACTTGCTAGAATTAACGAAGACAGAGAACATAGCGCTATATTCTCTATCTTCGTTAACAGTATCTTATTCTTGGGTTCTGATTGAAAAAAATAAAAAATATTCGTTTTTACGAATATGTAGCACTATATATATACATATAGCACAAAGTGTCAATATTCGTAAAAAAAATATTCGCTATTCGAATATTCGTGCTCAACACTAATAGTTTGTCTTCTGGGTCCCGCCGTCTGCTGCTGGTGCGGTGCTGGAGCACCGATGGTCGCCGCGCACCGCTGCGCCATTATAGGTTAGAGTAGTTTCCCACTTGTAGAGGCTTCCTTGTCGCTATAAGTGGGCCTATGCTCTTTGATCAAACTGTATACTAATGCCTCTTTTGCACAGCATACTATGAATTACAAATTGGGCGGATATGCCACGTAATTATGCTGAGACAGTCGTTATATCAAAAGCATAGTTTTGAGGATGTGCGATCCAGATTCACTCTCCAGTATATATTGTCATTATCTATTTTCTTTCCCCCCCCTCTGGTGTCAGAACTCCTCCCCATTTGGACTAGGTGTTTTTAATTAGCCTTAGCTGCAAGGGGTTTATAAACTGCTACTATCTCTCAGATGCATTTCCTGGGGGTTGTGACTGGGTGAACTCTTTGCACTCGTTCACATGGTGCAGTACTGCGTGTTTGCCATTACTGCCTCAGTGCTGTGCTGGTGGGGCGGTGGGGCCCAGGGCCAAGGAGGCTTTGCTGCACAGTGGGGTTGCTGTGTGGCTTCTGGGTCCCGCCGTCTGCTGCTGGTGCAGTGCTGGGGCGCCGGTGGTCGCCGTGCACGGCTGCGCCATTATAGGTTAGAGAAGTTTCCCACTTGTAGAGGCTTCCTTGTCGCGGTAAGTGGGCCTATGCTCTTTGATCAAACTGTATACTAATGCCTCTTTTGCACAGCATACTATGAATTACAAATTGGGCGGATATGCCACGTAATTATGCTGAGACAGTCGTTATATCAAAAGCATAGTTTTGAGGATGTGCGATCTAGATTCACTCTCCAGTATATACTAATAGTTTTTAGTTTTTGGGTCATCAGCCATGGAGAAGCTTGGAGAAGCTTCTTCCTTTCTTTTCTCTCAGAGAAAGCGCTTGTGCTTGGATTTCCATATCTGGTGCTGCACTGCACAGATCTTCAACACCTTTGAAGACCCTGCTCTGGTGAGAATGCATAAGAAGCCACACCAATACAGAACCACAACACACTGTAGAAGAGCTGCTCTCCTAGGACTCATATAAAAGGCACAGTGACTGTGACATCAAGCCAGGGGAGGGACGAAGGGAAACATTCAGTGGGGAGTAGGTGATGATACAATACTGACACAACAATGTAATTAGTTAGAGTTGGGTCATACCTGAAGATGGTGACCCACAGCGACAGATGGCACATAAAACTCACAGGAGCTTACCAATGGATCAGGAGGAAAACATTTTTTTATTTTTCCCAGGGAAAGAAAAAGAACAATGAGGAATAACATATCTAATGCCATAATTGATCTCTAATGGAACAAAAAATACTGGCCTGCTTCTTGAAATATCCAACTTTGTTAATTACTCTCAATCTGAGTCAATCATAACTGATACAACAATTCAAACAATAAGGACCATTCAAACGATTCTAATGAGTCACCCAACATTACTATATCCCCATAGATATCAATGAAATGTTGAGCTTCAGTTGTCCAATTGTTACATAACATTACTTAAGAAATTTCCATGAACTTTTAAGAGGTGCAATAGATACTCCTCAGCATTATGTTGTGCAAACGTAATCTGCCCCAACCTCTTTCAATCAACATGTCAAACTCATAACTACTAGAGATATGGTAGCCCTCTACCCACTATATCTCCATGGTCACCACGGAGTCTAGGTCCCTACTCACAAGTAGTTTCTGGAAACCATTCATATTTTCATACTACTCAAATTTTATGTAAAGCATTTGCAATATCTAACTATCTATCTATCTATCTATCTATCTATCTATCTATCTATCTATCTAATCTCTATATGCATCTATCCATCTACCTGCACACTCCTCAACATTGAAATTGCAGCACCAAGATGGAATAGTCGTAGAATTATGGAAAGCACATGATTCATAGACATGTTAATGACAGATATGCAAATGATGAAAGAATGGATGCAAATTATTCAAAATATCTCGATTTATTCAGTATCAAGTGTGAGCACCATGCAAAGAAATACACACACTTACATGCCTTGGCATTCTATCAATGAGGATATTAATGGTAGTCTGAGGTATGTTTTGCCAAGGTAAATTCATTTGGGCATGCCTCTTTGTAAATGCCGACCAATAACATCCCAGATGTGTTTGATGAGAGCCAAGTCTGGAGATGCTGCAGTCCATGGTAGCACATTTAGGCAACGCAGCCTGCTCACATTAGCACAAGAAACATTTAGGCTGTAGTTGTCCTGTTGAAAAGCACCTCCTAGGACACTTTAAAGAAAAGACAATACCACTGGTTCCACAACCAAATAATGCAGCTATTAGGGTGACTAGAAGGGTGCAGCTACCGTACATTTCGCAACCCCACAGAATAACACCAGGAGTAGGACTGGTGTGATGTTCCCTTGTGAAGGCCTCTTTATGTCATTACACACATTGTCGCCAAACCACTGGCTGTCATTATATCCGAGACAAAATGGAGATTCGTTATCGAAGAGGATAGCCCCCCATTCCAGCAACAATTGCTTCCTTCCTGTGCACTTTGATAGCCTTTGAGATCGGCAAAGTGAAGACAATGGAACACCCATTGCTGGGTATCTGGCTCGTAGCCCAATGTCCTACAAACACCTTCTGGTGGTTTATGTAGACATTGTTTGATGCCCTAGGCTTGGGACAGTGCTGGCATCTTGGCATAGGTGTATAGAGATCTGCTGGAGTAATAAACCAAGTTCTCTCTGTCCAAGGATCTGGTGCCTCTCATTTTGCGACATATTGACGAACAGGAGGTATCACACAATCATCCCACATAATTTTTGAGGTTTTACGATGCTAAAATAACTTTGTTTTCAAACTGGCTTTTATGCCCCTTGCATGTGCTACAGATTGGAGCTAGGTGCTTGAAAATGTAATCATCTGAAGATCTTAGTAACACCTTCTACATCCTCAGGTTAAAGAACTTTACAACTTGTAATTCTTGGTTGTTGCAATTTCAATGTTGAGGAGAGAGTGTATATATATATATATATATATATATATATATATATATATATATATATATAGTAAGAAATATCAAATAGCAGCACTTCACAGAGTAGAAAGATGGGTGCAATTCCTTAGGTCCTGGATAAGAGCTTCTGTAGATATTGAATAAAGTAGGCAGCACTCCAAGGAAGTAAAGTTGTGATCCTTTATTCCACCTCTGCAATGTTTCAGCTGCTCATTGCAGCCTTTGTCAAGCTGTTTAACATATATATATATATATATATATATGTTACAATTTTTCATCTGACTTAAAAGTTAACAAAACATAAGAAAATGACTCCCTGTAAATGAAATGCTTTGCTCTCCCTTTAATTAGTTAGAAAAACTGTACGGCTTTTGGTTCAGGAACATTAAGCATTTGCTATTAATTACTAAAACTTAATAATTCAAAAGGCACCACTTAATGACTATAAGGCAGTAAAAAAGTAATGATATTTTCCATATGGTGAATTCAAATTGGAATAGGTGTCGGAGAAATTCATATATTTGCAAGTGAATAAGACTGTTAGGCTTTTAATGCGTCCATCACGGTAAACATAGTGGATTTTAAGTTTGATAATGATATGACTCATACGGTTGATTCTTTGAAAATATTTTGCACCATGGATATTCAGTTGAATCAATTCGAAAATATGTGTCTTGTATGATGTTTAGTACTAAAAATATTTTATTGCAGTAGCTGGAAAACAATTCTAAAAGGAGCTTGTCAGCTCAGTGCCACTAAGCATAATGCCTTTCAGGGCTGGTTCCCCATACAATAGACATGAATTTCTTAGTAACATCTGTTCCTGTAATGTGGAGAAATTAATATTTTTACCTTTATGCTAATGAGGATTTGAGTGCCTCATATGGGTGGGCCATGCTATTCAGTGCACTATTGTTATGTTTTATCGCCCAGTGCCTCCATCTTTGCTTTGACATCATCGCTCTGGGCTCTGAAATTCTTTGCTTGCGCCAAATATTAAAAGTTCAGCACATGCACAGTGCAGGCCCTGAATGCCAAGACCGAGGAATATTCTGCGCATGAGCAGGTATAGGATTTCAGAACTAGATTACTTTTAATGTTCCCTTAGGCATAAATTTAGTATCTCAATACAATGTGTCACAAATACTCTTTTCCTACTACCTTATTTTGGAGCCATGGCCAGATTCACAGATTTATTTTCATATGGGTCCTTATGGATCTTGAAAGATCCCATTGACGTATTATATGTTCTGTCATGATTACTTGTGGGTTCTGGTGTTTTTGATGGAAAGGCTGGGTTTACATCACGTTTTAGCTGTCCTTTGAGGTGTTTTTGACTGCATGGATAATCTAGTCTGCAGCACCCGAATTCAATCTGTCCATCGCTGATGCCCCTGGGTGCACCTTACACATCAGCCTTTCTTTGCAGACATGTATTATACTATTTAGTGTTAATGCAGAGATCAGAGATGTAAATTCTCTCTCTATGGACTGTTTTCTGCAAAACACGCAAACAGGCCAGAAAGAGAGAATGGCTTATTAGAAGTATAGCAAATGTAATGTTTAAAGCAGCACTCAATGCCGTATGGACTTTAACTGGAATACATCAGCCCATCCCCGACCTCAGATTCACTTTGGTCATCTGATCAGCATACAAAAACAAATTGACAGCAGCATCTCCAGAAGTGAATTTTATTCACAGTGGGTCCATGAAAAAATTTGCAAATAACATCAGAAAGTACGTTTCGTTTTCTGCCGTTATTTGCACATTTTTTCATGGACTCACTGTGAATAAAATTTACTTCTGGAGATGCTGCCGTCAATTTGTTTTTGTATGCTATCAAGAGTATACACGTAGGTCATCCATAGTAAAATGCTGGACAACATGCAAACATGTACAAGGAAAGTTCTTACATAAAACCATGTGAACACTAAAAAAAAAACCACATACCTATTGTCTTGCTTGAATTCTAGCTACTAAGCCACAATTCTGCTCACTGAATCTACAAATGTATTTATCCAGTTGGGACAACCCTGCCCTTATGCCCTTTTTAAGACATATGGCCGCTTAGACAGGGTACTGAATCGACCAGTCCGGTATGAAGTCTTATTGGCAATGCTCCATGGAAACAAATATGCAATGAGGTATCTCCCAAGAAAGAACTATCCTGCCAGAGCAATCTACTGGAATTTGACAATGGGACATAATGAAGCCAAATATCTATCCATAGACAGCTGATTCGGAGTGCTTGCCTCTCATCAGTACAGAGTAGGATTCTGGTGGTCAGTGAGATGACATATGGCCAACATTTGGAGATTTTCTAGCTTGGATCTTTTATCTATAGTATTTTAAAGCAGCAGCTTCTCCGTGAGTGCACACAGTGCAACCATTTGTTGCATGGTGGACCATTAACACACATTTAACCTATTCTACAACCTGCAATTTTCCGTTTTTGCATTTTCGATTTTCACTCCCTGCCTTCCAAGAGCCAAAACCTTTTTATTTTTTTCATGTGATTTGTACTTTTTAATGGCACCATTTACTATTGCATGGAATATAGAGGGAAACTGGCAAAAAAATCCAAATTGGGTGGAAATCTAAAAAAACAACCCCAAAAAACTACTGAACTCTGTCACAGTTTTATCGGTTTTGTTTTTATGGCATTTCGTATGACTTTTTGATCTCTTTTGATTCAATTTTTTGGGGAGGTGAAGTGACAAAATATGGTGAATCGCCCATTTTGATGTTTTTCACTGTATGGGATATGTATTTTGATAGTATGGGTGTTTTCAGATGCGCCAATGCCTATGAGGTTTAGTTTTTTATTGATTATGTATTTATTTTTTTATTCTAGGGAAGGGGGGGAATTTGAATTCTTATATTTTTTTAAACTTTTTAACATTTTTTTAAGTCACCTTAGGTGACTATAACATATCTTGTATTCCGTATAGTATATCTATGCAATACAGAATACTGATCACCCAATGCAGTGCTGCCACCTACAGGCCTGCATTGGTATATACTAGTAATCAGCCTGTAAGCCTTTTACGGGCTTAGGCCTATTACTAGTACAGGCTGTCTTCCTCGATCTCAGCCAGGAGAAAGCAGCCTGGGCAGAACATGGCTCCTGGTTTTAGTTCTCCAAGGTGCCGTGCTCATATTTGACCACTGCTTTTGAGGGGTTAAATTACTGCTAATCACATATATCACCCCCAGCCCTCTGCTGTGTAAAACAGCAGACATCCGGCAGTTATGGCGCTCGTAGGCAGGCGCCATCTCTAAAGACCATACTTCCCCTGTACATGTACAATGGAGGTCCGGAAAAGGTTAAGCCAGATATCCCATTGCTATTAAACAGAAAAAAAATATGTGTTTGTACATTTTTACAAAACCTTTTCTTTGGTATTTGTGGCAGATAAAGTTTAGAGAAGATGATTCAAGTGGTGCAATCACCCCAGGAGCCTTACGAGAGGAGATACACTATTCCCTGTAACATTGGCCATAGTTACACAACTACATGACCAAACAAAAGAAAACTGCATGTTGACATCAGATCATTGGCGATGAGATAATTAAGCTTTTCCAAGAGACCAAATAACCTATGACTGCTCTACTGCATATAACTAATATTATTTTAACCACACTGTCATGCAGTTACAGCTTCTTGGCATGGTAATTGTTTATTTTTATTTTTTATTTGTATAAAATCTGATAAATTCAGCAAACACTGACATTTTAAATAAGTAAGAATAAAATAGCAGCTGCTGCATTAGGTTTTACACCAGCGAGATGTCCGACACACAGTGAAGATATGACCGAACAGGGCTGAAAAGCAATTACTGTGCAATGGTATTATGAATGCACGGTATGGGTAAACTGGTAAGGGAAGCGCAGGGTTGGCATGGAGTTTATTTTGGTCCAGTGTTTCTGTGAATGCAGAAAATTGATTCTGAAATAAAATAAAATGATATGAAAGAATTCAATGGATGAAACGTAGAGACATAATTAGCACTTATCACTTTACTGCAGGCTCTCGCTTTCAATGCTGCTGCAAAAACCATTTATTCGACTTTAATTATTAAAAAGCAACTATGGTGGAAAAAATAATTGTCTCGGCTTTAAAACTGTATGGGTCAGCCTCACAGTCAATTCTCCAAATGAAAACATCAAATTAATGTTTTTGAGGGTCTTATCCATTTGAAATGGAATTGAATAGAAATCCACTGCCACTTTAAGATTTGTATATACCGTAATATAACTCATAAGTTATGCCTTTTTTTAAAAAAATCAAACTACCTTACACTTTATATAGTCTTAAGGCTTTGGGAATTTTTGTTGAATTTTGACAAGCTTTTTATGTGTTTTTTAATGATGAAATTTTTTCCTTGTTTTTGATGTTTTATTGAGAAGCCTATGGAGAAAATGGGCTGAAAAAAAAATGAAAGTTGCTTTCAACATGATGCATTTGGAGAAAAAGGCACTAACTTGAATAGAATGGCTACGAAGAGCATTTCTTATCCTGGAGTACCCAGCCCATCTATGTATTACTCAGACAGTCTATCGATTTCCAGATGTAATGCCTCATTTCCCCAGTGGTGGCACTGCAGGCAAACTGAACCTTACTGCCAAGTTCTTCCACAGATAAAAGCTGATCATGGACAGCTGAACATCCAGGGTGTCTCTGATCAGGATATCTTACAAAAAAGATAGCTCAAAATGGAAAATACCTTTAACCCGTAGAATACCAGCACCGTACATGTACAGCGCATAAACGCGGACACAAATACCAGCGCTGTACATGTACGTTGGGCTGATCGAGCGGGTGTAGGAGTTGCGCTCGCCCGATCAGCGGCAGGGGTCCGGCTGTCACTGTTAGCTGGACCCCTGCTGTATGCGCCAGCATAGGTGAAAACACATATGCCGGCGCATTAATCCTTGCACAGCCGTAGTCAGCGCTGACCACGGCACATGCGGGATCCTGCCGGGTGTGGGTGGCCATCGGGTCCCAGCGCTGCTAAGACGGGGACCCGATGGTAGGGAAGACAATCCGATGCCTTTCTTAGGCAGCATGGCTGCCTTCCGTGACAGCCTTTGAGATCCAGCCCCCTGGGTCTCACAGAAAGCAGGCTGTAAGTGTACTACTCAGTGTAATACACTTACAGCCAATGCATTACAAAACAGAAGTACTGTGATACATTGTAAAGGGGATCAGACCACCAAAAGTTGATTTTCCAGAGTGGGACAAAAAATAAAGTGTAAAAAGAAGTAAAAAAAATAAAGTTAAATTTTTTTTAAAGCTTCAAGTAAAAAAAAAAAAGCGTACTTTTCCCCAAATAAAGTAAGAAAAATAGGGAAAAGAAGAAAAGTAGACATATTAGGTATAGCTGCACACGTATCAACCGGCTCTATAAAAATATCCCAAGACCTACATTTTTTTTTCACCTTACATCACTAAAAGTGCAACACCAAGCGATCAAAATGGCGTATGCCCCCCAAAATAGTACCAATCTAACCGTTACCTCCTCACGCACAAAATGAGCTCCTACCTAAGTCAATCGCCAAAAAAAAAAAAAATACTATGTCTCAGATTATGAAGACACTAAAACTTTTTTGTTTCGAAAATGATATTACATGACCTAACCGCTCAGGTGAACACCTTAAAAAAAGAAAAAAAACTGCCAAAAAATCCATTTTTTTGTCACCTTACATCACAAAAAGTATAATAGCAAGCGATTAAAAAGTAATATGCACTCCAAAATTATACCAATCAAACCGACATCTCATCCCGCAAAAAATGAACTCCTACCTAAGACAATCACCCAAAAAATAAAAAAAATAGGGCTCTCAGAAAATGGCAACACAAAAACAAGATTGTATTCTGTTCAAAAATGATTTCACTGTGTAAAACTTAACCAAAATAAAAATGATTGACATATTAAGTATCGCCGCGTCTATAAAAATCTGCTCTATAAAAATTTCTCATTACATGCCCCCTCAGGTGAATGCTGTAAAATAAAAAATAAAAAAACTATGCCAAAACAGCCATTTATTTTCGCCTTGCCTCACAAAAAGTTTAATAGCAAGCGATCAAAAAGTCTTATATACTCCAAAATGGTACCAATCAAAACGTCACCTCATCCCGCAAAAATGAGCCCCCACATTAGACCAACACAAAATTTAAACCAATGGCACCCATAAACATATCCATCAAAATCTGCGCTGCAAAAGCCATATGGCGCTCCTTCCTTTCTAAGTCTCCAGCTGTGTGCCCCCACAGGAGTTCACCACCACATATGAGGTGTTGCCATATTGAGAAGAAAATGGGTAACAAATTATGGGGTGCTTTTTCTCCTGTTACCCCTTGTGAAAATGAAAAAATTGGGGCTAAAAAAACATTTTATTGGAAGAAACAAAACTTTTCATTTTTATAGCCAAGTGTTTCCAAATTCTGTAAAATGCTTACGGGGTCAAAGTGCTCAGTACCGCCCTTAATATATTATTTAAGTGGTGTAATTTCCAAAATGGGGTCACTTTTTGTGGGTTTCCACTGTAGGGGTACGTCAGGGTCTCTTCAAATACAAAATGGTGCCTAAAAACCATTCTAGCGAAATCTGCCTCCAAAATCCATATGGCGCTCCTTTCCTTCTGACCACTTTCACATGCCCATATAGCAGTTTACCACCAAATATGGGGTATTTCTGTAAACTGCAGAATAAGAGTAATATATATTAAGGTATATTTTGCTGTTAACCCTTGCTGTGAAAAAAAATGATTAACCTAAAAAATCTACCAAAAGAGTGAAATTTTGACATTTCACCTCCAAATTCCTTTAATTCTTGTGGAACAACTCAACAGTTAACAAAGTTTGTGACATCAGTTTTTAATAATTGGAGGGGTGTAGTTTCTAAAATGGGGTCATTTATGGGTGGTTTCCATTACCTAAGCTCCTCAAGATAACTTTATAACTGAATTGATGCTAAAAAAAATGGTTTTTGAAATTTTGTTGAAAATTTAAAAAATTGCTTCTAAACTTCTAAGCCTTTTAACGTCCTAAAAAAAAAAAATCAATATACAAAATGATGCCAACATAAAGTACACATATGGAGAATGTTAAGTAATAAATATTTTATGAGGTATCACTTTCTGTTTTAAAAGCAAAAAAATAGAAATTTTGAAAATTGTGAATTTTTCATAAATTTTGGTAAATTTGGTGAAATATATTGAATCAAATTCATGACTGTCATGAAGTACAATGTGTCATGAAAAAACAGTCTCAGAATGGCTTGGATAAATAAAAGTGTTCCAAAGTTTTTACCACATATAGTGACACATGTCAGATTAGCAAAAATCGGCCTGGGATTTAATGTGAAAAATGGCTTGGTACTGAAGGGGTTAAATAGCAGTTCCCTCAGGTAATTTAGCAACTAAAATCAATATTTTAGCAGGAAGCTTTTATGGCAATGCTGATTAACAACTGAAAAAATAGCACCATTTTATGTGTGATGCAGAACTTTCAATTCCTATAACACTTCCCGAGAAGTATAAGAATAACCCAGCTGAAAGTAATTGCAAGAAGGGGTTGTTATTTAAGTAATTTCTTATTTAATTTTACTCAGTTTCAAAAGAAAACCATGCTTTTTATCTATCACCTGATGCTGCTGACCTGACTTCTAGCTTGAGGGTAAGACTACATCACATTTATCAAAGGGTACAGCTACACTGTGATGTGTGCTGTGTAACATTTTTTGCAATGATAGTCAATGGTGTCACACTATCACATGCAACATGCTGCGATTGTGAAACAGTCTCACGAAAATCCAACTGGACGCAACACTGCTGCATCAAAAAGTAGTGCAACTAATGTAGCCATTTAACCGAAGGGCTGTGCACATTTGGGGGAGTCGGAGTGGTTGTTGCAGAGAGTGGGCACAACTGAGAAGAGACACATACTTACTGTACCTGCTTTTCCCACCCAGGCTCCGGGCTTCTGAGCTCTCCGACCTACACTGCTCTACTAGGTTCCCTTCCGTTTTGACGGAGCTGCAGCCAATTGCTGGCCGCAGTGATGACCTGCTCTCCTTGTGTCAAGACAAATGGTAATGTGATTCAAGGGGAGCAGGTCACCACTGCAGCTAGTGATTGCCAGCAGCAGTGTCAAAATTGGAATTTACATTACCCAAGTGGAGCAGAGGAGGCCAGAAAGCAGAGGAGCCAGCATGGGGAAGCAGCTAAACATGCTTCTCTTCACTGGTGTTCCCACAAACATGCAACTCCCTTTTAAAGGTGCTTTTTGATTTGCATCAACATGATTTAAAATATATATATATATATATATATATATATATATATATATATATATATATTAATTCTGTAATGTATTTGATTTCCTTTTATTGCTCCTACCTCCCGTTCTGGGCTGTGGTCATGTCCATGCAGCTCTTTCTTATTTTCTGTGATTATGTCCATGAACGGGGCAGTGATTGTGGAGTGTCTATGTAACTAGCTGGATGGGGCGTTGTTAGGGGCGTCGCTAGAGATGGAGCAGAAGCCATAACCAGAGTTATTGGTTTGCATGATGAAAATGGGTCAGGATAAAAAAATCATGGGGAAAGGTACATGAGGTATGTAACCTTGTAAAGACAAGGAGAGTAGACTGCGTATGCACGACTGCCCTCTATTCATTTCTAAGGGACTGCTGAAAATAGTCAAATACTTGCCTATTTCCAACAGCCCCCATAGAAGTGATTGGAGGGGTGGCTGAGCTTGCGCGGTGTGCTTCCTATTACTTTCGATGGAACTAGTGAAAATAGCCGAACGGACCGCTCTGATATTTTCGTCACTCCCATAGAAATGAATGGAAGGTGGTCCACTTTACTTCTCTTTGCGAGCTCCTATCCGCTCCTATCTGTATCTGCACCTATCAGACATTGGGGATATATACTAGTGATATGCCCCAAATATAGGAGATGGCTAACCCCTTTACGGTAAGATTCACTGGCACAAGGAGATAAGGCCCATGTTCTAAGTATATGTGGGGGGATCACATAAGTGCTCCTTCAGTTTCTTATTTACATAGGGCACAGATAATCCCCCCTTCTCTCACAGGTCTCCCAAACAACCCTTTCAAAATGTAGATCACTATTCAGGTGAATGAAGCTCTTTAATGAGTTGTCTCCAGTAAAGCTGACACATACATCTGTATTTGTGACTCATCTAATTAATGAAAAGTACAGAGATTGACCAGTATATGTCGAGTACATCAGTGTATATTTAATACCCACAAGACGAGCATACATTTATTCTTCCTGGTGCTAAGATCTTTCAGAAAATTACAGATGGCTATCAGAGAACTTCCTGGAATTACATCAAGCCATCTGTCGTAAGATGCCTCCTGCACTTTCCCAAAGTGGCATGCTTTCTAATGTGTATTCTGCGCTATTAAACCGTACATCATTACGCCAGCAACATTTATTAATTCTTTCTGACTGTTACCTAATCAAAATGACACCACTGAACGGAGCGGACTTATCAGAAAAAAAACATAAAACAGTCAAAACCCAGACCTCTGCTTTCTTCATTGCTGAAGCCAAAGCCAAGCATCTAAAATATTTACATAAAGCCTTTCTAAGTGAATTCTGGATAAATAGACAATTCATCTGAAAAAAGGATCTAATAAGAATATGCAATGATCTAATTTTCAGTCAGCTTTTCAGAATATCTAAGAACAATATGTCATCAAATTTTTAAGATGACAAACAAGCCATGTCATTTGAGAAAACGCAGTTCATCTCGTAAAGAGAACGAGTCACTCTGTCTTGTCTTGGCTAAACAGTACAATTTGTTATATTTCAGTTACTTATTTACAGACTATTTAGCATTGTCAAGGTCCATTCAGCACAATGCTTGCCTCAATGTTATCAGACTAAGGCCTCATGCACATGACCTTATGTATTTTGCAGTCCGCAAAAAACAGACCTGCAAAAAATACGGATGACGTCCGTGTGCATTTCAAATTTAGCGGAACGTAACAACTGATAGAACAGTACTATACTTGTCTGTAATGCGGACAATGATAGGACATGTTCTATTTTTTTGTGGAACGGAAATACAGACATATGGAAATGAGATGCACACGGAGTAACTTCCGTTTTGTTTGCGGACCCATTGAAACCAGCAGAAAAAACAGAACAGACACGGAAAGAAAATACATTCGTGTGCATGAGCCCTAAAGCCTCATTCACACGTCAGTGTTTTGGTCAGTGACTTCTATCAGTGTTTGTGATCCAAAACCAGGTGCAGCTCTAAACAGAGAACAGGTGCAGATCTTTTCCTTATATATTATGTCAGTGGAGCCTGCAAACCTGGTTTCAGCTCACAATCACTGATGGAAATCACTGATCAAAACACTGACGTGTGAATGAGGTTTAAGACTGGCCATGAGCTTTAGAAGGCTGACAGGGCCATGAGCTTTAGAAGGCTGACAGCATTCCTTTGCATCTTCTGGCCGATGCATGTGTTCGGAATAGGGAAAAGGACGAAAGAGCTTCCAGACACCAACTGCGGAAATGTATTGTCCTTGAAAACAAAAGGATCAGGCATGTTGAAATCCATCCTCCCAAACCTTCTTTTCCTTAAAAGGGTTATTCAAGAACAACCCCCTGCGCCCCATCTTGCCCGACCTTTAAAGTAAAGATTAATTACCTGCTTTCCGATGCTGGCGCCCTACTCCTTTTCCTCCAGGTCTAAAATGCTCTAATGCCATAATCCCATGTGGATCTCTCCATAAGGCCCAGGATCCCTCCCTACTCTAAACCTAACGTATTTCACTTTTAAAATCATTAGGATTAAAAACAGATGCCACTGGATTATTACAACAACACTAGCACATAAGTGTTTGCTATGTCTTTCCCTATGCTTAGCTCACAGGACAATGGCAGAGACTGCACGGGATGAGGCTTGGCTAGATTGGCTGGCTGCATGGCTAGGGTGATCTTGCATTCCCGGGCTTCTTACTTTAACTTTGGAACATATGCAGCAGCCATACTAGGAAATTCGGCTCAAAGTTTTCCTAAATTCCGTACCGAACTCTGCTTCGAATGCTTTGGTTCACTGAACACTACTTTCCAACTACCCTTTTATAGTGGTTTATCCCTTATATTATCCCAAGTCCATATATCTCTACATTTTTAGCAGAACAATTACAATTAGTGTTGAATGAATCATAGCCAAACAAATTCACTTTGCTATGAATTTCAGGAAAAATTTGAAAGCTGAATTTCCTTGTGGTTCATTGTAACAAATCAATTTTTCCTGAAATGGCAGTTAAAAAAAAATACAAACTCGCCTCATCCATTAGCGCACAAAGAGGCTGTCACGCCCATCTTGATTACAGAAACTGTGCGAAATCTCCCCTGTGGGGTGACATATCACATCAACATGCCGGCGTGCCAGCCAGGTGGGGTCATGTTAACAGTGATGATGTCACCACACTAGGCCAGCATGTTGATGTCGCCACTTCACTGCGCAAGATTTTGCGTGGTGTCTTTAATCAAGATGGCCGCGACAGCCTCTCCCCGAGCAAATGGATAAGTTGATTATTTTTTTTTACCCTGATTAACCCCTGAAAGGCCTAACTTGTAGATTCAGATGCCGCGATCAGCGCTGAACATGGCATCTGAGGGGTTCAATGACAGGGGTAGTTGTTTCCCGTTATTGCACCTGCTACATACAAAGGAATGCACTTTGTGACAAAGTAATTAGTCACAAATCAAATTTCTTTCTGAAATTCGGTGACACAACTGAATCAACTTATTAATAACTTCGCTCATCTCTAATTACTATATTGCACTATTTCATCACCCAGTTTAATGTAAAGGTTTGTAAAGTATATTAAATAGTCAATGATAAGACAATTAAGTGCACTGAAATGTAATGAATTTTAATCAATTTAGCTGAAGGAGTCTTCAGCATCCATCTTTGACCATTTACAGAGACAGAAGAAATTTTCCTTGGGTTAACAGATGTTCGGCTCATATTGTCTAGTTGCAAAAGTACAATTTATTTCTCCTCTTGCAATCCATATCTATTTTTACTAGACCCGTATTGACTGGCTACATTTGGAATTGTGGATTTCCCCTGCTATGAATTACACAGTAATAAGAATAATCTCCTTTGAAAGAGAAAATAAACTAATCATTTGTTGCTGATGTCAGAACCCGTGTTTGCCCAGATTGGCTAATATTAATGTTCCTGTATGCTAGGAGAGCTCCATCATATTGCAGATGTCCATAAGTGATGCTGGCAGTCATGACTATGATAGTGCTCGTTCAGTCATAATTTCCTGGTAAAGCCGGCCATCTGCTCATTATCCATTGCCCTACACAATGTTGTATGATAACTTGTATTTCTACATTTGATTTTAGGGCCTTATACTTGATATGAATATGATCACACAGGGGCTGTTGTGCCATTTACAAATATAATGGATAAGGTGATTTCATATCAATTTCAAAATTGAAAGAAAAATTTCCTTTAAGTTAAACCAATATATTAGAAGAGCTCAATAATGGAGATGGGACAGGGCTCTGTCTTACATGAAAATTCACCTGCCAAGGATCTGTATTCAAGAACTGGATCCTTCAGTGACTCATATATAACAGATTTGGGGGCATTATAAAGATCACACCACCAACCTGTTTTTGATTTTTTAAAGCAAACATTATGTATTTCCCATTTTTTGGTCTACTAATTATGAGCATTCTACTGTACTAGTAGGCCTATTCAATTGTCAGCCTTACCTTCGTTGCCTAACTATCCATTACTACCATAATACCCTGTGTATGTTCTTGTGCTAACTGCATTTTTTGACAAACATAGGCATGGATAATAAGTTGTGGAAATAACACGTGGGCCTTATGGAGGGGGCCATAATTGGGACCCATTTTGAACTTTCCTATGGAGCCTCTTCTTTTCTATATTCTATTTCATGTAAATATTTGAAGATCTATCTACTGAAGCTCTATGTATTAAATGATTAGATTTTACTGTGTGTAGTGTCTAATGTAGGAATTGTCAAAATTATTTTTAGTTTGGGAAACTGCAGGAAACCTAATAAAATAATCAACAAATTTGTATTTCCATGCCCCTCCAATCCAGCACCACTGCTCTGCCCTTCCTTAGGCTGCAGCCAATAATGTATTGCTTTAGTTGCAATATTGACATCCTGTGCACTGGCTCACTGGTTTTGTCACACACCTCTGAGTCCAGTAATTGTCTGCAACGGTGTATGGAAAGTCACTACTGCAGCTAAGACAATATATCACTGGCTGTAGCCCAGGGAAGAGAATGCAGCTTCAGTGTGGGATCAGCGGGGGCTGGAAAGGTGTGTTTGCTTTAATCAACTTTCAGCAGCTTCCTGCAATTAAAAAAAAAAAAAAAAAAAAACTACTTTGTCAATCCCTTTGAGTATCCAAGAACACAAACTTAAATGGCTTTTTTGGACATTTTCAAAGACCCCAGTATACCACATGACATGCCATTGGTACTGTATATCATTGATATAGACTAATAAGTTGATTACAGCAAGGAACCATGAAAGACATGGTTTCAGGAGTTCACCCAGCCAAATTACTTTGCAGGGCTGTGCTGGGAGGGTTGCTGTACTAACCATCCAAATCCAGGCTGGTCAGCCTATGAATGTGGCTTAAAGCTAAGCATATCAAGTGTGTGACTCTATGCCTAATCCCAGAGTTGGGCAGGGGATCTAAGGCCGCTGATTATTAATTGACTTTCCTATGATTTCACTTGTATCAGAGCTCTATACTGTGGGATATCCTATTCCTTTATATTGAACTGACTAATGGTCTATTTTTGGATTAACCCTGTAGCTGCTATTCCTGCTTGTATTAGCTCTACTGGTAACTGACCTTGGCCTGTCTCTATATTAACCCGTTGTTTCTCTTTGTACCCCTGGTTATTATGGAAGGTTTTCCACTTGCGTGCTTGCGCAAGTTTTTTATTACCATCTCAACAGACATAACCTGGGTACCTAGCAACTTAGTTCATAGTGGGTTGGGCTCTTGTGAAGAGCATGTGGTTAGCCTTAGCATATTTTTACCAAGGGTAGTTTTGGAAGACTGGAAACATTTCTGGTCTTCATTGGCTGTGGTTGTAACAGTGACCTAATACTTCCTAACACATGCTGTATGTGATTATTTATTATGTTTAGCATAACAAATATGCATGTTATACAGGGAAACAAATGTCAGAAGATTCTTTTCATACAGAGTTGTACCTATTCAATGTTTCATCTGTAAGAGGTGAGCAGCTCCATATTGGTTTGTTTGTTGCAGTCCACCTTTACATTTTTCCCCATGAAGCAATGAAGCTAAGTCAGATAAATATGTCTTGATCATTTTTTACCTAGCTGAGTAGGAAATATTTCATTGGCTTGTTTCTGAAACAAGACAGGACTGCACATGTTCTATCACTTTCATGGATTATACTATTAAAATTTGACTAATGTTATATGAAGAAAACATGCAGTTATTCAAAGTTGTGTGAGACCTTTCTATGGGACTTAGTGTAGAAATGGAGTGCTACCAGACCAGATTTACCTATAGGCACTCAATAAATGTATAATTGACCAAGGGGTGAGGGTTTCTATTCCCAGAAGGAATTGACCTGACTTACCTTTCTTGCTGCAGTTACCAATGACATTTTCTGAATGACAGCTAGTTACATATAATAAATAGCGATCAGAGATCAGCCATCCTCAGGCACTTTAGCTGCTTTAAAACTACAACTCTCAGTATGCTCCATTTGATTATATGGGGGTTACAAGAACAACCAAGCAAGTGTTCATACTGGAAGTAGTAGTTTCTCATGGAATTCCAGATTAAGAGCAGCTGAAGGTTGATATAGATATAGATCTTTCTAATTTAGCTTTTTGTGAAAATCATGTTAAAGGGTATCAATTGTAAGAAAAATACCTATAGTGTTAATCACATTGTACATTAAATATGTGTTTTTAAAAAAACATGTTTTAATTTTTTTCAAACTATTTTTAAATGAAGAAACACTGCAATTTTCATACTGACCACTTGACAGACTAACACTTGTTTTTGCAGATGACCTTTCAGATTGTGTTATACATACTGGTTCAAAATTTAGCAGTCATTTAATTATCATCAGATAGCAGAATTGCAATGGAGGGTGATATCTCTCTTATGCAGCTAAAACAAGTGTATTGGAAATAGTGCAGCTCCTCCTCCCTCTACCTTCTCAATGACAACTGCACTTATCACTAAGCATGCTCACAACAGTCTTCCATAAAAAATCAATAGATTATCTGACTTGGGTATTTTAATTCCAAGTGTCTGCTAGAGTAAATCTCTGCTACTGCAATGATTTAGACACAATGGCTGCCATGATTATTATGCCAGGAAAATATTCAAAAAGAATAAAAGATAAGATTTAAAAAGAAGAGCATATTTCAAGATATGTTTTAATTATTAAAAAATAAAGTGCTAGATCCCCTTAGCGTTTATTCAAGGCTACAATAAATGAGTCATTTTAGTTGAAGCAATTCCGAGATAATTGCCGTGGAGCATACTGACTAGTGTCCAATATGTCATAGCAAACTTATCTAAGTGTTTGTGACCCTTCTAGTTTGAGATGATGTGAAAGTACTTTGTAAGGACATCTACTCTACTGTGATAAGTCACTTGTTCTCTTGCACAATGAAGCATGAAAACATTATGATCCGATTAAGATTTTCAGCAAAATAAATTATGCAAGAATTATTTCATAGACTGTGCAGCCACAGAATGTTTAGAAGACGTATGCCAGCTGGTTCAGTGACAAGGCTCAAAAAATATTCATGTGAAGGCTCTATGTTTGGGAAGCTGCATCAAGATGTTCTCGTAGATCAGCCCTGAATTTATACATTCATACATTCTGCTGCCACGCTGAGAAATACATAATGTTAGGCACGCTGCAAACTATACATATATATGAAACATTTACATAACAGGCAGGCAGTGTGCATTGCAACATACAGATACATCATTATATATCACTAGATAGAAACAGTTGGCATAAGAGCACAGTGATTGACTAAATATACAGTAGATATGTGAGACTCGGGAAGGAGGTTGATGGATGGAAGGAATGAAGGAAAGAAAAAAAGAAAGAAATAAGGAAAGAAGGGGGTGGGGGGAAGAGGGAAGAAAGGAACCCATACCTTGATTGAACATCAATCCTTCTTTCTATCTTATTTTTGCTTTTTAGATAGATGGATATGTGTGACACTGGTGGCCTATGTCTGCTATTCCCCTCACCATATGTAGGTCTGCCTTGTGTATGTGTGACAATGAGCTTAGTTCAGCATATCTAACCTCAGGTTCAGCGCTACAGGGGTTACACCCTTCTCTCCTTGCTGTGTGCTGCCTTACAATTGACAATTTAATTTATCTACTCCCCTTTATAAGCCGACTCCATGTTACACTCCGACCTTCAGAGCCAGTTGGGTCTGCTAGACTTTGCTGAAAGCTATAACCTATTTGTTCCTGTGTATCAACTGCTGCTGGGTTCCTTGACCTTGACTCTTAATGCCTGCCTTGACGTCAGCCTGACTCTTGACTAAGAGTAATGACTGATCCCCTGGTGTCTCTGATCCCCATGAGTCAGCAGCTGACCACTCTTGGTGGTTGACACAGTGGATCCACATCCATAACAGTAACAATATGAGATAGTGATTGTGATGGGTATATGACTGGGTTAGGGCATATCTATAATGACAGGTCTTGTGGGGTGCTCCCAGTAGATAGTATCTACTAAAAGTCTTCCAAGGAAGGACAATTGGTGAGCCAGAAACAGGGTTATTAATGCTCATGGGGATTGAACTGTAGGCTATTTAGTTTTATCCCACAGAAGAGGAGCTAATGCGAGACTTAGAAAGAGGGGTGTCCAAAGCTGTAAAGCTGTTCTATATATAGCTGCACTCATATAGATACATAGAGAACATATCATATCTTGTGAAAAGTATTGATATTAGGAAAGACAAGCTGATTTGCCTGGTAAAGTACTTCAAAGTAGTTGAAAAAAGGTTGCTTTCTCCTAAGCTTTTAAATAATTTTTCCATAAGGGATGAAAAGTTCTGGGTGATGGCAGACCATCCTCATAAATTTATCTACATTTTATTAAAATTTGGATTGGAGTGTGTGGTATTGAATTATTTTTAAATATAAGCTTTGTTAAACAAAATTTACAATAAAGATATATAACAATTCGGTATCGTTTTCAACCTGTTCTGCTCTTATAGGTATGTCCACAGGGGACATATAGACAAATGCAATAACAATTCAGGTGGCTTAAAGTCTTTAGGCAACATTTGCCCAACTAAGGAGCAGCAACAAATGAAGCTCAAAGCAACATGGCTTTCTAAGTGAAAGAAAATGGCAAGAGTGTGGTAATGAAAAAAAAAAAAAAAAACAACAGCAATTAATTTTTACTTTTATTAGGCACTATTTACAGTTATTGCTAACATGCATGTTAAGATAATAGAAAAAGCACCTCTTTCCTACTGTGACCCCAATATAAACTTGAAAATAAAGAAAACTGAAACCTGAATTAATCAGTATGGAAAGTGAAGCTGCTGTCTCTATATTATATGAATAGTTGCTTTAATTGCTGTACAAATGCTATTTATTTCTGCCTTTTTATGTGCAGACCACTAAATAGAGTTGAGTGGACACCTGGAAGTTGGGGTTCGCTGAGTTCGGCCGAACTTCCCTGAAAAGTTCGGGTTCGGGACCCGAACTTGACCCGAACTTGACCCCGAACCCCAATGAAGTCAACGGGGACCCGAACTTTGGGGCACTAAAATGGCTCTAAAAGAGTTATGGAAAGGGCTAAAGGGCTTCAAAAGGCGGCAAAATGTGGGTAAGAGCATGACAAGTGCCCTGCAAACAAATCTAGATAGGGAAATCATTACTGATTTAGAATATTCTTCAATATTTAATATAGTTTATGTTATGCGAAAAAACGGTAATTAAATATGCGCATTAATATATATATTCGACAATTCTACCAAGCCAACCCGATAGGAAAGTTGCTTAGTGCTCTTACGCGATTCGATTAATTACCGATTTGTGCATAACATAAACTAAATTAAATTATCCTATACAAAAATAGGTATAATACAGTGCTTCCACCTGCTGGCCTGAATTATAATACACAAGTAATGAGCCTGGAAACCTAATACAGGCTCAGGCTCATTACATTGAATGAACACCTTCTGCTGGGGGGAGTTGTTCTAGCCCATGAAGCATGAACTTCCTGCTTCTCAGATGCCTTGGACACATTTGACCATGGCATCTAAGAGGTTAAATATTCGTGATCGTCATTACCGCCGGTTGTACATTAGCTGCAGGTGTCTGCTGTATAAAACAGCATGGTTCTGCTAGCTATGGCACTCACTCCAGCTCCAGTGCAGAGTAGGCTTCATCTTTAAAGATCCAACATCTACTGTACATGTATGGCGGATGTCATGAAGGAGTTAACCTGGAGTGAAACTAATTGACAACTAATTCATTTCGCCCATTTTCCCACTCTTTTTTTCTAAACTGGAGTGATTGGTGTAGAGAGTCAAAACATTTTGCAAATACAAGTCCAAAAAGTTTCAAAGGTCCTATTTTGTGGCTTTTCAAAAACCAGAATTCTGGAGTTCAGGGCTTGATAGTTTCTCCCCACAACCCCCCCCCCCCCGGCCCTTGTGTCAGTTTTGTCTGCATTGTTTTCTTAAATTCTGCAATAGAACTTCCATAAAGCATTAGGGCATAAAAAATGGACAAAAACATTTTGTCCGATGTCTCATTTATACCGCTGTTAAAAATGACAGAAAAATAATTTTCACATTTTGATGAAACAAAAAACAAGTGATTTATGGGATAATTACTTCTTTCGAAATGGGTTTATTTCCGACCAAACTGCAATTGTTTTACTCAATCCATTAGCTGTTAACTAATGATGATATGAAAATTCTTAATTAAACTGCTGTATTCATTTCGCAATAAAGTGGATGCCATTTCTGGAGACATTTGCTGTTTCCTTTAAGAAAAATGCAGCACATATATTTACAGATTTTGATTTATTACTCGGGTAAAACTTTAATTAACAGCTGCTGCACTAAATAACAATGTACATAATTGATCAAATGGTTTCACTGTAGGACACAATTATGCAAATCTCCAAATATAGTTTGCTTAATATTTAATTTCTTTATTGTGCATCAAAATGTATGTGTTTAATTATCTCCCTGTTAATATCAGCGGATAGATTCTCTACATTTACACAAGGAATACAGTTGGGAGCATTTACTGTTTTTGGGAACAAGGGCAATGTTAGGATCTCACTTGCAGAGCTGGTCTTATATTAGATGGTGCGTTTTGTATGGTAACTGCCTTACAGTGTACAAATAACCGTATAAATCATAATAACCATATAACCAAACTGAAAATACAGTACCACCAGACAGTACTCAAAATAAAAGCAATATACAGTAAACAAATAACAGCTCAATACATAAAGTCATCAAATAATAGTGATATACAACGTCTAAATGATACTGCTATACAGTGCACTTAGGACTGGTCTTACATTAGATGGTGTTTCCCCATATGGTAACTATCATATAGTGTACAAATAACCATATAAACTGAAAATACCACCATATAATGCTGAAAATAAATGGACTATACAGTGACCAAGTAACAGCTCAATATACAAAGTCATCAAATAATAGTGATATACGTCTAAATGATACTGCTATACAGTGCACTTAGGACTGGTCTTACATTAGATGGTGCTTCCCCATATGGTAACTATCATATAGTGTACAAATAACCATATAAACTGAAAATACCACCAGAGAGTGCAAACAAAAATAAAAAATAATGCAGTACAGTGACCAAGTAACAGCTCAATTTATAGTCATGAAATATTAGTGATATACAGTATTTATGTTATGCTGCTATACAGTGCACTTAGGGGCTAGTCTTACATAAGATAGTATTTTATGGAGATCACAATTTCAGGAAGACCAACATAGTGGTGGTGGAGGGGGGGGGGATGTTTTAACTGCTCTCATGGTTCTCATATATTGCTTCAAAGGAAAAAACAAACAAATCACATTTATCACTGATTGTTCCCTATTGTGCACCTTTACCATCATCTAATGTTAAGCCAATAGTTGAGAACCTTTTCACAAATAATTGTCCTATTTAGGATAGCAATGATCCAATAACACAGGCTTCGCAGCAAATTAATAATGCTGGAAAAGTTTTCACCCCCTCTAAGAAAGAGCAATGAATTCCTTTCAATAAGGAAAATCGTTCCATTAGCCTCATAGATCAGTTATAATTTATTTGCAAGATACCAACATTGAATGCCTTGGAGAAGCCAAATCTAAATCGGGAGGCCCTGGGGAGGCTGATGGAGTTCATGTGGCTCAGTATAGCATTTTTTTCTGTTATGGGTTTTGCTCCCATTTGTAATACTGTGTTCCTTGGCGTATGCTACTATTTATTTTCTGTTGGACTCATGTAACCTAAGTCTATGGGCATTATATTAAAGGGGTTGGCCCATCTCACTCTTGGCAGTAAATTGTCTAATAGGTTGTGGGTCCCACCTCTGGCACCTACATATGTTTCTAGAACGGGGCCTCTAAAGTGAATGAGGGCCCACTGTGCAAGTACGACCACCCTCCATTCACTTTTATGGGAATGCCGAAAATAGCCAAATGCTGGTTTGGCTATTTCCTATACTCCCATAGAATTGAATGGAAAGTAGTGACGAGTGGCATAGACAATATTCGAATTCGCAATATTTGGAGAATTTTTGGCCAAATATTCACCATAAATTCGCAAATTCGAGAATTCGTGATCTCCAGTCATTATTTACTTGATCAGGAATGTAATATATTCGTGATAAAAATTTGTGATTTGAATATTCGTGATCAACACTAACGCTGGGTTCAGACCTGAGCGTTTATGAGAAGCGCGTCTACAGCGCGTTTTTGTTGCGCGTTTTACGTGCGTTTTTGGCAATAGTAAACGCGCGTTTTACGCGCGTTTGTGTGATTGACTGCAGTGTTGTCCAATGACCAAATATCACTGTCTATATGAAGTTTGGCCTTTCCAGCATGTTTCAAATTCATAAACGCGCTTTCGAACGCGTGTTTTCAGTGTCAAAGACGCGCAAAATACAAGTGTTGCGCGTTCCCATTGAAGTCTATGGGCCAAAACGCACGACAAACGCCCCAAAAAAGCTCAAGTACTTGTTTATGCGTCGGGCGTTTTTCAGCGCGTTCGAACGCGCTGTAAAACGCGAAAATGTGAACCAGTCCCATAGGGAAGCATTGGTTTGCATCGGTTATGCGTTTTACATCGCGTTCGAACGCGCTGTAAAACGCGCAAGTGTAAACTGAGGGTAAGGGGTAGGCAACTTTCCTATTGGTTGCTAGGGATGCTGCTAAGTGCTGATATTCGCGATAAATTCACGATAAATTTGCAATAAATTCACAATCGCAATCAGCAATATTCGCGAGTACAAATATATGGCGCTATATTCTAAATATTTGCGAATTCTCGAAGTGGTGATTTTCGCGATTAAAATTCGCGATTCGAATATTCACGCTCAACACTAATGGAAAGCACACCGAATCCTCGCCGGTGCACTCTTCTTCATTTTCAAGGACCCGTTAAGTGATTCCTGTAGGTCCCAGAGGTGACACATGCACTTATCGTCCATTGAGTATGAAATGGGCTAACCCCTTTAAAGATTGATATACTGCACACAGTAGCATACTAAGCAGCTACTTTAGATAGCACATGAAAGGATGAAGGCTGCGCCAAATGCAGCAGCATGCATGTCGCAGGCAATGTTCAAATTTCCTCCTAGCACAGGGAGCAGCAAAAATGACTGGCTGACAATAAACGTATAATATCTACAGGAGAAAAATAGGAATACGCAGAGCTAAACAGATATGCCGTTATCACCATCACTTTCTTGAATTGTTTTTATTCAATAGCCATATTCTATCCAATGTTTTAAAATTCATAAAAAGAGATGAGTCAATCTCTCAAAATTAGATTTGGGGTCGATTCAGCTGAATTGGTTGACCGATTCAATTCGGTTCCAAATTGATTGTACGTGAATTGAAAGTGCTCCAATTGACCTGGAAATTTGTGTATGACACTCTGAGGTCTGGAGAGATTATATTTCTCTATTTGTCACTTTCTACATTTTTTTTATTAATTTCTCTCTCTCCTCAAAATTCACCTGTATCAAATCAGATTTGGATCCACCTTGACATGTTCTATTTTTTTGCGGAGTTGCGGCCTGGAAGTTCGGCCCGTGCTCCGGAAATGCGGATGCGGTGAACACATAGTGTGCTCTCCGCATCCATTCCTGCCCCATAGCCAGTGAATGGGTCCGTACTCGTTCCGCAGAATTGTGGAACGGGTGCGGACACATTCACGGACGTCTGAATGGACCCTAACTGCTACAGCTTCTAAAAGAACATATGGATGGTGGCAGTTGAAGATTTAGCCTACATGCACACGACAGTTGTTTTTTCTCGGCTTCCATTTCAGTTTTTTTTGTGGATAGGATAGGAACCCATTCATTTCAAAGGGTCAGCAAAAAAATGCTGACAGTTCATCCGTTTGTGTTCCGCGTCCGTTGTCCGTGTTTCCCTTCAGCAAAAAAAGTAGTGCATGTCCTACTTTTTTCTCATCTGCGGACGAGGATAGGCATTTATTACAAGGGATCTGTGAAAACAAAGGAATCCTTCAAAAAAAACTGAAGGACCATCAGTTTTTTTTTGCGGATCCCGATTTGCGGACATCAAAAAACAACTGTCTTGTGCATGTAGCCTTAAACTGAACACATTTTAACAGCTCAGTGAGACGGACAAAACATAAGGTAAATAATTAATAGCCGGTGGTGCTATACAGATACATTTTATTGAACAGTTCCCTGGCCATACAAATTTTTAAATTATATGCAATTACAAAAGTATTCAGATCCAAATGCTGGTTTGAAAAATTTAGAATATACTTCATGACACAACCCCTTTAAGTTTCTCTTCGAATGATAGCTCTGCTACAGTGTCAAACGTCAAACATAACCCTGCTGCATTTGTGCATCATATGAAAAATTGACATGGGTATTTAGCTATATGTTAGCAATGGACTGAGCGTGTGCAGTATTCATACATGCATAATAAACTCAGCCTCTTCATTATGGATTTCACCGACATGTGAATAAATATGGCTTTATCACCCGTGCAATCTTCGGTGGCGTATGAATTTATGATGAATTTCTCCAGCGAGCATCGACTATCCATTTTCAGTAATATGGTTTAATCTGACTCCTGTGATTTCTTGTCAGACAACAAATAATCTATAATTTGATGTGTTAGATAAGAATGACCTTTGTGTGATTAATGTCTGCGATGCTCCTGCTGACCTATAATTAATCTACATTACTTCTGCTCTGTAAGTATTTTTATCTCTATTGTTAGTCTATATCAGCTTCATGTGTTAATGATTGCCTACTATTGCTGCAGTTTGATATATTGTGTCTTTATTATGTAGTTATATTACATATTTAAAATGTTTTTACTTATTTGCACTTTATTTCCACGTGCTCCTGGGTCTTTGCGGCTATGCTGCAAAAAATAAGATGGCCCATTCTTTACCACATCTTGCAGATTGTGGACCTATTGAGATCAATGGGTCTGCACTGCAATGTGGTTTGCACACCTGCGGTTTGCGATCTGAAAACAGACACTGGCATGTGAATGGACCCTTATAATGGAAACAGTGAGTGGCGGGAAACTGGACAGTGTTGGTAAGGGAGCAATCCGTGAAGTGACTACTGCTTTTTAAACTTTTGCACAACATCCTCAATCAGTGAAGTGACTACTGCTTTTTTTAACTTTTGCACAACATCCTCAATCCGTAAAGTGACTACGGCTTTTTTTTTTTTTTTTTTACTTTTGCACAACATTTTCATCTTTAAAAAAAAAGGGAATGTGTTTGAATTTTTGAGTGATTCTTTGTTTTAATTTCCCTTGTCACTATCCTAAAATTGTACACTGGCCACTAGGTCTAAAACATGTTCAAGACTTCTTGTTCTTGGAGAGCAGCCATATAGGGAGTGCAGAATTATTAGGCAAATGAGTATTTTTACCACATCATCCTCTTTATGCATGTTGTCTTACTCCAAGCTGTATAGGCTCGAAAGCCTACTACCAATTAAGCATATTAGGTGATGTGCATCTCTGTAATGAGAAGGGGTGTGGTCTAAAGACATCAACACCCTATATCAGGTGTGCATAATTATTAGGCAACTTCCTTTCCTTTAGCAAAATGGGTCAAAAGAAGGACTTGACAGGCTCCGAAAAGTCAAAAACAGTGAGATATCTTGCAGAGGGATGCAGCACTCTTAAAATTGCAAAGCTTCTGAAGCGTGATCATCGAACAATCAAGCGTTTCATTCAAAATAGTCAACAAGGTTGCAAGAAGCGTGTGGAAAAACCAAGGCGCAAAATAACTGCCCATGAACTGAGAAAAGTCAAGCGTGCAGCTGCCAAGATGCCACTTGCCACCAGTTTGGCCATATTTCAGAGCTGCAACATCACTGGAGTACCCAAAAGCACAAGGTGTGCAATACTCAGAGACATGGCCAAGGTAAGAAAGGCTGAAAGACGACCACCATTGAACAAGACACACAAGCTGAAACGTCAAGACTGGGCCAAGAAATATCTCAAGACTGATTTTTCTAAGGTTTTATGGACTGATGAAATGAGAGTGAGTCTTGATGGGCCAGATGGATGGGCCCGTGGCTGGATTGGTAAAGGGCAGAGAGCTCCAGTCTGACTCAGACGCCAGCAAGGTGGAGGTGGAGTACTGGTTTGGGCTGGTATCATCAAAGATGAGCTTGTGGGGCCTTTTCGGGTTGTGGATGGAGTCAAGCTCAACTCCCAGTCCTACTGCCAGTTTCTGGAAGACACCTTCTTCAAGCAGTGGTACAGGAAGAAGTCGGCATCCTTCAAGAAAAACATGATTTTCATGCAGGACAATGCTCCATCACACGCGTCCAAGTACTCCAAAGCGTGGCTGGCAAGAAAGGGTATAAAAGAAGAAAATCTAATGACATGGCCTCCTTGTTCACCTGATCTGAACCCCATTGAGAACCTGTAGTCCATCATCAAATGTGAGATTTACAAGGAGGGAAAACAGTACACCTCTCTGTATAGGCCATAGAAACAGTGGTCAGGAGGGGACCTTATTGACTTCTCTGGGATAATTTTCTAGGAATGCTCTGTTTCCTGTGCAGAGGTCATTGTACAAGGAAAGAATCGATAAGCTGTGGCAATCACCTATTGTGGATGCTGGTGTTATCAGTCATTCTAAGACGGCCAATGATGATAGAAAGATAGCTACTGAGAGGTTGCCTGTACAGAACAGGAAATAATGACCAATTATTATCACTAGTGGCCAGTCCAAAAGTTGTAGGATTATATACATTTTTAAATATAGATACAGGAAAATAAAAAATAAAACTCATAAAGATTGTAAAAAATACATGTTAACATAAAAAAATTATTTCTGATTATACTTTCTATTTAAATACAGTAGTGTTCAGTGAATATAGAATCCTAACTATTGCTTTGCTTCTGTTGTGTCTAGCTGGAAAATGCTGACGGTTCCCATGACTATTCTGAATTCAGCTTTGGATGTGACTAAACTCCCATTGATATTGGTGTATACCGAGGGTGCACAACCTACGGCCCGGGGGCCACGTGCGGTCCTCGATACCATTCTGTGCGGCCCCCAACCATCTGGTAACAGACATGTAAGTCTATGTCTTGTGGCTGCTCACATGTATCTCTCATGTATTTTCCCATTAGATGGGAGTCCTAGAAGTGTAACCAGACATTAATGTTATATACTGTACGTTCAATATGCCAAAAATGCAGTATTTCAGTAGGTAATACCCCTTTAAGTTTTATTTTCAGCGCTTGGAATTGGTTCAGGCTGACAATGTGGCCCCCAACCAGAAAAGGTTGTGCACCCCTGGTCTATACGAAAACTCTACAACTCCAATGTGAGGAGATATGGATTATACTGTGACGAGAGGAAATCCGCTACGTCTAGAAGAAAGAAGGTTTCTATATCAACATAGAAGCAGATTCTTTACTGTAAGGGTCCATTCACACGATCGTATGACTCGTGGCCATGTTGCAGACCGCAAAAAGCCATCTGCAGAACACAGGCAGCAGCTGTATACTTTGCATTGCGCATGTGGACTGGCTTATTTTAAGATGGGTCTTTGATCCGCAGGATATAGCAAAAGATAAAAAATGTGCTATCTTTTGCATTGCAGAGGAACAGATGGAAAGCCCACAGAAACGAATACCCTTCCACGGGCTTTCATGTCCGTGACTCCACATCACAAAAGATAGGGCAAGTCCTATATTTTGTCGCATCTTGGCTATCATTGACTCATTCAAATCAATGGGTCCGCAAAGTAGCAGATAGTTCACACGGCAGGTGCCTGTGTTTTGTGGACTTCTATTTGCGGTCCGCAACACAGGCATGGCACCATAAGTTTGACTGAAAGACCCTAAAGAGCCCCTGGTAACAGATGATTGCCCGGTGTCTGACACCTGGACCCCCACAGTTCTGATATTGGTGTCTTACAGTATCTTGAGGATTTGTTTATCAATATATTTTTCATTTTTCCAGATAATAACCCCTTTAAGGCTTTAAAGTAAAAGCTATAGTCATGTTAAAAAAATGTTTAAAAATGTAATAAAAAATCCTTTAAAAAAAACCCTGTCCTATACATAAAATCCTATATAAACACACTACCCCCCAAAAAAAAAAAAAAACAACATCAGTCTAAAAAACTTATCTTACAGTAAATACATCTGCAATGATAAATTCCCCCTATATAGCATAATAATCTCCTCACAGAGTACCTGTAAATCAGGCTTTTTTCTCAAAGTTTGAGGTCATGCCACACATATCGATATACTTACTGTATGTCGACTTACTGTATGTCGAAACGAGGAAAAGGATAAGGAAGGACACATCTGTAAGTTAATATTAGTAGCAGATACAAAGTTGTCCAGCTTCATATACTAAGTGAAGCTGCAATATGTTAAATCCCTTCGTGACCACCCATACGTGTTTTTATGGAGGTCACTAAGGGGCCTTGGGCTGGAGCGCAGCCTTTTAACGACGGCACTTCAGCCCAAGTTAGCACCAGAGGTAGATGTGGGCTCGAAAGAGTGATCAGAGACCCTGACAAGCGGTCTCTGATCACGTGATCGCCGTGATACACTGTATCACGTCAATCAATGAAAGTGCAAAGCTGTCGGCAGTAAACTTTCTTTTTTTAATAATCCAATTTCTTCTTATAGCTGCACATTTATAATTGATTAAAAATTTAAAAATAACATATACTACACATGTTTGATATAACCGCGACTGTAATGACCTGATCTATGGAAGGGTCATGTTACTTTCCCCGGATGGTGAACGCCATAAAAAAATAATGAAAAACTATGATGGAATTGAAATTTTGCCCACGTCACTTCCCAAAAAAAGGTATTAAAAGTGATAAAAAAGTCATATGTACCCCAAAATAATGCCAATCAAACCATCACCTCATCCCGCAAAAAATATGCCCCTACATGAGACCAATCGCTCAAAAAATATAAAAAATTATGGCTTCCAGAAAATGGAGACACAAAAGCATATTTTTTAATTAAAATGCTTTTATTGTGTTAAAGTGAAATAAATAAATAAAAAAGTACACATATTAGGTATTGATGTGTCCACAACAACCAGCTACATAAAAAGATCACATCATCTAACCCCTCAGATGAACACAAAAAAATAAATAAAATAAAAAATGTGCCAAAAAAGCTATTTTCTGTCACCTCACATCACAAAAAGTGAAATACCAAGCGATCGAAAAGTTGTAAGTAGTACAAAATGGTACCAACGAAACTGTCATTTCATCCAGCAAAAAATGAGCCCATACATGAGACAATCGCCCAAAAATTGAAAAATAAATGGCTTTCAGAAAAAGGAGACACAAAAACATTTTTTTTTTTCAAAAATGCTTTTAGGCTACATGCACACGACAGTATTTTTTTGCGGCTTCCGTTCCGTTTTTTTTGCGGATCCGATTCATTTCTATGGATCCGCAAAAAAAACTGATGCCTCTTCCGTTTCCTGTCCGTGTCCGTATTCCGCATTTCACGTCCGCAAAAAAAATATGGCATGTCCTATTCTTGTCCGCAAAAAACGGTTTGCGGACCCATTGAAGTCAATGGGTCCGCAAAAAAAATGGAAGCCACACTGAAGCCTTCCGTTTTTCCATCCGCATCCGTTTTTTTTGCGGATGGTTGCTTGCAAACCAGGGCACTTGTGCAGGTACTTTAAGAAACTGTTTCAAGCCTTCCGTTTTTTTTGCGGATCCGCAAAAAAAAACGGAAGACACACGGAAACACAACCTACAAAATTTTCGGACACACGGAACGGATGTGGATGTGAAAAAAAAAGGAAGACGGATCCGCGATTTGCGGACAGCAAAAAACAACTGTCGTGTGCATGTAGCCTTATTGTGTTAAAGTGAAATAAATAAAAAAGTATACATATTAGATATTTCCACGTCCGTAGCAACCAGCTCTCTAAAAATATCACATCACCTAACCCCTTAGGTAAACACCATAAAAAAATAAAAATAAAAACTGTGCCAAAAAAGAAATTTTTTGTCACCTTACATCACAAAAAGTGTAATACCAAGCGATCAAAAAGTTGTAAGTATTACAAAATGATACCAATGAAACTGTCACCTCATCCTGCAAAAAATTAGACCATACATGAGACAATCGCCCAAAAATAAAAGAAATATGGCTTTCAGAAAATGGAGACACAAAAACATTATTTTTTTCAAATTGGGAAAGTGAAACAAACAAACAAAAAAAAAGTAGACAAATTTGTAGACACCTTCTTAGAATTCATTTCTTTAAAAGACAAGGGGGTAAAACAAAATAAATCACTACACCCATAGATGAATATGTTAAGGGTCTAGTTTTCAAAATGCAGTCACTTTTGTCTTTGTTTTTTTTTTTGGGGGGGGGGGGTTCTATTATTCTGGCACTAATAAGCCTCTGCAAACCTGGCTTGTTGCAGGAAAAAATATGTACTTCAAAAAGTTAGGTTAAAATCTAAGTCTAAATAAAAAATAATAATAATAATAATAATTAATAGTTTTTTTGTAAGTGCAGCCAAAATAAAGTAAAAATGTAGAAATATATTTCTGATAAAAGTATTAAATAGTATTTATGTATGTATGTGAAATATTGCGGTTGAAAATAGGAAAATATGCACATTTTTTAACATTTTCATAGATTTTTACGTATTTTAATAAAGATGCACATATTTTATCGGTAAAATTTTACCACCTAAGTAAAGTACAATATGTGATGAAGAAACAATGAATTACTTTGATGTGCAAAACCTTTGCAAAGCTTTTCTCTGTTAGGCCTCTTTCACACGGGCGTCATGTTTGACACCCGATAAGAGGCGGGTGCGTTGAGGGAATATGTGCGATTTTCCCGCATGGGTACAAACGTTTGTAATGCGTTTTGCATGCGCGTGAGAAAAATCGCCATGTTTCGTACCCAGACCCGAAGCCGGACTTCATCACTGTAGTCCGGTTTCGGGTCTTCTGGAGAATTTATTATTTTCCCTTATAACATGGTTATAAGGGGAAATAATAGCATTCTTAATAAAGAATGCATAGTAAAATGAAGTGGAAGGGGTTAAAAATAATAAAAGTTTACTTACCTTAGCCACTTGATCGCGTAGTTGCGATCTGTCCTCTCTTTCCCAGCATCAGCTAAGAACTAAAGGACCTGTGATGACGTCACATCACATGGTCCAATTACATGGTCCGTCACCATGGTAAGATGGACCATGTGATTGGACCATGTGATGTGACATCATCACAGGTCCCTTAGTTCTTAGCTGATGCTGGAAAGAGAGGACAGATCGCAACTACGCGATCAAGTGGCTAAGGTAAGTTAACTTTATTATTTTTAACCCTTCCTCTTTCATTTTACTATGCATTCTTTATTAAGAATGCTATATTTCCCTTATAACCATGTTATAAGGAAAATAATAAAGATGGGTCCCGTTGCTAAGCAACCATGCGGGAAAATCGCAACGCATCCGCACTTGCTTGCGGATGCTTGCGATTTTCCCGCAGCCCCATTCACTTCTATGGGGCCTGCGTTGCGTGAAAAACGCACAATATAGAGCATGCTGCGATTTTCACGCAATGCAGAAGTGATGCGTGAAAATCACCGCTCATGTGCACAGCCCTATAGAAATTAAATGGGTCTGGATACAGTGCGGGTGCAATGCGTCCTCCTCACGCATTGCACCCGCGCGGAAAACTCACCCGTGTGAAAGGGGCCTTAAAATGACACATGTCAGATTTTCTAAACCTGGCTTCGTCATTAAGGCCCAAACAGGCTTGGTCACTAAGGGATTAAAAGCCGAGCTACATCTCAAGTCTAATGTCTCTAAGAAACTATTTTCTTACGCTACGGAAGGCTCAATTAAATACTGTACTATTTGTTGAAATTACAATTAGTCCAGGTTAGTAGTAGTAATTGGTTTACCAGGCGGGATTGCTCCTTTTCAAATAAAGTGCTAAAATATTTAATCAAGTGACCCACTAGTGTAATAAAACACAGCTGCTCCACAGGTTAATGAAATTTATGGAGTTGTTTTTTCAGCCGCAATTAATTACTAAATCTTCGCAACTAGAAGTTTTTAAAATCAATTACTAAAGATTAACAGCAACAGGGTTTGATATAAAAGCTGCCAGGAATATGACCTTTATCTCTGTCTCCCTTTTTAATGCCTTACAATGTCTAGGGTGTACTTGCTGCGTACATATAGAATTACCTTAAAATAATTTCATTAAGCTTTATTTAAACCTTGCTAGAACAAATACAATTGATTAAAGGTTACAGAAATCCCCTCTAGGAAATACATTGGATTAATTATGGCGTTATGTGGATAGCTTTGTTCAAACTAGTGGGGATTTTATTGGGTATAATCACTTATTGTCTTGTACAAGGCAGCAATAGTGAGACTATTTAAGTAGTGACCCTATGATTCAATTTTATAGCAAAAGTCCTAAAATACTGGTAACCCTTAGGCCCCTTTCACACGGGCGAGTTTTCCGCGCGGGTGCAATGCGTGAGGAGGACGCATTGCACCTGCACTGAATCCGGACCCATTCATTTCTATGGGGCTGTGCACATGAGCGGCGATTTTCACGCATCACTTCTGCGTTGCGTGAAAATCGCAGCATACTCTATATTGTGCGTTTTTCACGCAACGCAGGCCCCATAGAAGTGAAAGGGGATGCGGGAAAATCTCAAGCATCTGCAAGCAAGTGCGGATGCGTTGCGATTTTCCAACATGGTTGCTTAGCAACGGGACACGATCTCTATTATTTTCCCTTATAACATGGTTATAAGGGGAAATAATAGCATTCTTAATAAAGGATGCATTGTAAAATGAAGTGGAAGGGGTTAAAAATAATAAAAGTTAACTTACCTTAGCCACTTGATCGCGTAGTTGCGATCTGTCCTCTCTTTCCCTGCATCAGCTAAGATCTAAAGGACCTGTGATGACATCACATCACATGATCCAATCACATGGTCCATCTTACCATGGTGAGCTGATGCAAGGAAAGAGAGGACAGATCGCAACTACGCGATCAAGTGGCTAAGGTAAGTTAACTTTTATTATTTTTAACCCCTTCCACTTCATTTTACAATGCATTCTTTATTAAGAATGCTATTATTTCCCCTTATAACCATGTTATAAGGGAAAATAATCAATTCTCCAGAAGACCTGAAACCGGACTTCAGTGATGAAGTCCGGTTTCGGGTTGGGTACCAAACATGGCGATTTTTCTCACGCGCGTGCAAAACGCATTACAAACGTTTGCACCCGCACGGGAAAATCGCGCATATTCCCGCAACGCACCCGCCTCTTATCCGGGCGTCAAACATGACGCCCGTGTGAAAGAGGCCTTAGGCTTCCAGCGCAGCACATGTACGGTGCTGGGTATTCTTTAAACAGCAGACAGAGGCTTGCAGCTAATGTCTGGGACTGGCAAAAATGCCAATTGCAGGCATTTAACCCTTTAGATGCCATGGTCAAGTAAAACCTTCACATCTAAATAGCGAAAAACCCGGGAGTGCAATTTTCCAGGTTAAGACCGGCTCCCCTGTGCAACTATCAGGGAAGCCGGTCCTTCAATCTATGTAATACTCTGAGTCTCTCTAAAGATACTCAGTGTGTTAGAGCTGCAGTTCCTAGGATGACCTGCAGGATAACATCAACATCAACTTTAGCTTATACTGTAGTTCTGTGGATCTGTAGTAAACAAAAAATAAAATACTGACTAGTCAGTATTGTAGCCTCCTGAGGAGCTAAAAAAAAGTAAGAAATAATAATAATAATAATAATAATAATAATAATAATAATAATAATAATAATAATAATACTATAAAATATAAAACATAATAATTTTTCTTGTTTCAATGTGCCCCCCTTGATGCTGCTGGTAACCTGTGCTGCTGGTGGCAGGCTTTAGGTTGAATAAGTCTTCTCTCTGACATATAGGCAGCTGACATATAGTCTATTCTTATTCCCAGGAAAACATGCCTTCTCAGTTACACTGCTCCTTATCTGTCAAGCAGGGCTACCCTGCAGTGAACAGAGGATCACTGTGAAGAGGCAACAAGCCCCTGAGAAGCTGGTGCAGAGTATGGGAGTGGTAGTGGCCCTGGTGAAGTTTTTCATCACTGTGTACTCCCTTAGGCTGTTGCTTCCTAAGGATCGGTGCAGGGGAAATGTAGTACTGAAGAAGAAGGATAAAATTTGTAAAGTTTTTTACTAAGTACAACGTAGAACTTCAAATAAATTGAGAGGCAGATTTTAAGTGTAATCTTCTAACTGGTACTTGTAAGGATATGGAATCAGGTTGGATGGCTACAGTTTAGCACTTAGGTTATACTGGCCTGATAGTAGTGTTGTGATGGGTGTCTTCGTTGTAATGCTGCAACAGGAATACTGCAACAGGAATTCCCCCTCTTGGCAAGAAGCAAGATCAGCTCACTTCTACCAAGAGGGGAGGAATCTGTTCCTGGTTAACCTTTGCCACCCATATTCTCTGCTGGTAACTTCAGCCAGATAACAATTAATCAATACAAAATACATTACAATGCAAAACATATGCAAATTGTAGTACCCCTAGGTCTGGGATACTACACCTGGCTGCAGGTAGGGTGACTGAGTATTTATGTCTGCCAGCACTCCATACAATAGTAGTACTCTTGACTGGCTCATTTTAAGAGGAATATAAATGTCAAAAATGCTTCCTTTTTAAATTATCTATCCACAATGTCCATATTTACCCTTTCAGGCATGGGCAATGCAGTGGCTTTGTCCATGAAAGATGTTAAGTGGCCGATGTTCACAGTGAAGTGCTGTCTGCATCACAAATAATGGAAGTAACTGTCAGGACCCACAGGATGCCACAACTAGTAGATTTGAATTTCTTACAAATGTTGTTGGGTGGCAATGTGGCAGTTGGCATGCTATGTGTGTCATGGGCAAGGTTTCAATGAAAATCCTGACTCAAATCAGTTAAAAATTTATATCCTCCGCTATCAGGGGTGTAGCTCAAGGCTCATGGGCTCTGGTGCAAGAGTTCAGATTGGGCACTCAGTGCTTTGTGGCCAGGGGCAGGGAAGCACATAGCCTTCGTGCTGCCTGAGGCCAAAATTGAAACGACACCTCCCCCCATGCCAAATCCTTGACCTTACCCCTTCCATCCAGCCAGAGGTATAACTTGACCAGCATCCGCTTTCTATAATACAAATGTCTTCTCATACGGCACAAGAGTTTTTGGGCCCGTTCAGGCTACAGGGCCCGATAGCGACTGCTACCTCTGCACCCACTATAGCTACGCCCCTGCTTTTTACAGAGAAGCATAGAAGACATAGAATTTTGCCATAAACACCAGTAAATGTGTCCTCGCCTCTGCATTTGCTACACAATTTTAAAAATAAATAAATAAAATATTTCATCAATGTGGCCAAGTGAGGTCTTGTTTTATGCTGGTCAATTCTTTTTTTTTTTTTTGGAAGAATTTATTTTAGAAGAATGTTCAGTTTTTTTTAACAGGCAAATGCATGAAATCACAAACATGTTTAAAAGATTCTCTGTCATTTTCCAATCATCCCCTATGCATTTTAAAGTTTATTATATGTATTAAGTTATTACAAATACATTATTAAATATTTTATTGGCGGAGAATAGCAGGAGTAATCCAACAGCAGGAAGGTAGAATAGATCATATAGAGACATGGACATGTGGCTAAGGTGTAGGGAGGGGAAACAAGAACATATAGGTTGTTTTAATACAGGGGTGTACAACCTGCGGCACGGGAGCCCTCAACCATCTGGTAACATACATGTATGCCTATGTCTTGTGGCTGCTCACGTGTATTTTTCATGTACTGTATTTCTCCCATTAGATGGGAGTCTTGAAAGTGTAACTAGACATTAATGGTATATAATGTGTGTTCAATATGCCATAAGTACAATATTTAGGTTGTTAATACACCTTTAAATTTTAATTTTGGCCCTTGTCATTGGTTCAGCCTGGCACTGTGGCCCCCAACCAGGAAACGTTTTGCACCCCTGTTGTAATAGCTACCTTTTTTTTTTTTTTACAAGAATTTTTGTTGCTGTTTATGTTGTAAAAAAAAATCCTGAAATTTACCAAAGAAAAAAAATTTATTGCATGAAACAGTCACTGTAATAGAAGAAACCGTGCTTAGGCAAAACAATATGGTTCCTTTCCCCTTGGCCAAGCACAGCTCAGGATAATCAGCAGGGGATTATATAAGACAATCATATAGTATGGATATTGTGATGGAATTTTTAGGGGAAACTCTATTCAGAAATCATCAGAATTTTTTTGCTAACTCAATGCTTGGCACTACTGGTGTAACACTTTAAAACTGATCATTTGCCAAGCCTGGGCAGCGACTATACATGCTGTATGCAAGACATTTTGTATTTCCGAGATTCCAGAACAACATCTGCGACAATTGTAGCGACCCCATATTGTTTCCATAGTTACAAATGTTACCAAGGGCTATCATATTATTAGTAAGTGTGCCAAATGGCATCAAGAGATATCAGTGAGTCTTTAAAGGGCTATTGAAATCTCAATTACCAGGTGGCAAACTTCTTTTTGATTTTACAATTTTGTGGATACAGCATTTAAGAGCAGACTGTATCTGTACATACATGTGTAAAAGCTTTAGTTATAATTATAAACGATTATATAAGATTATTACTATGTAATATATTTGAATGCAAACTTTATGTGTGCATTAATGCGTCTCTGCAATCTTACTGGTTTATTTTCCAGATTGGTTATAATCCCTTTTGAAGGGGTTTTCTGGGAGCAGGTCATACGAATCCAACTTAAAGGGGTTGTCCCATGAAAAAATTTCTACAGTTTTTAAACCAGCACCTGAATCTTAAATCTTTTGTAATTGCATGTAATTAAAAATCTAGCATAGCCAATGAGTTATTCAATAAAATATATCTGTATAGCGCCACCTACTGTTAGTTTTTTCTTATTTCTTTGACCTGCTCACTAAGAAGGCTGCACATGCTCAATTTCATCTTTCAAATGCCACCTGAGCTGTGATAGGGAGAGTCGAGGCACGCCCCCTTAGCTGCAGCAGAAAAGACACTCCCCTTAAACTTACAATCAATCATTATGAAACCGCACTCGCCAGATCATATGGTCCACCGGAATGCAACAGCCAGCCTGGAGCCCCAGAGCCATACAGGCTCCTATGCAAATGATTCAGGAAGAGATGATGGAGGCAGCATGTCCGATTGAAAAATCCCTTTATTTGGGAACTGCTCACATGAAATACGTGAATATAAAAAGTTGCTACGTTTCGGCTATCACAGGTGCTTGACAAAGGCTAAGTGATAGTCGAAACGTAGCAACTTTTTATATTCACGTATTTCATGTGAGCAGTTCTCAAATAAAGGGATTTTTCAACCGGACATGCTGCCTCCATCATCTCTTCCTGACTCCCCTTAAGCTGTCAGATTGATATAAATCTACCAGAGCAATGAATGAGGAGATCTCTGGGTCCATGTGAGGTACAGGTCTGGTTCTAGCTTTGTTGGAAAGAGGTTGTCATGTACTATATGATGCTTTACATTACTCATGGGATAACCCCTTTAATTGCACATAATAGGAAAATATATAATATACCTACTATCTCAAATTGCGTGGATTGGCCATTGAGAGAGTTATGGCCACAGCACTCATCCTGATGGCTTTTGTGGATGAACATCCCCGGGTTGATACCTCTCCACCTGAGGAACCCAGTCATGTGATTCTTCTCTTCTTAAAGGTATTATCCATGAATGATGATAAAATTGCTGCTAGCAACCTGGCCTAGAATGTGAGCAGGACTGGCTGTGACCATTTGCAGAGTTGATTAGTGGATCATGGGGGTGGGACCTCACTATGCACTTTCATAAACCACATATTGGTAAGATTTCATTTCAGGCTGCTCAGCCCTGGTGGCATACTGTAGGCAGAATCACATCATTACCATATAGTAAAGAATAATATTGTGAGTCCCTGCCCTTCGCCTTCCCCCAAGCAGCTCTTCAAGTGGAGGCAACCAATTCTTCTCACATTCTAGGACAGGTTGCTGGTGGCCATTTTAAGTAATTCCCAAAAGACCCCTTTAAAATACTTTTTTTTTTTTCAGCAAGAGCTACAAGTGGGACATGACTTACATTGTGAATGGGGCCAGAATTATCCCTTTCCCTGGTGAATGTACAAACTCCCAAATTCACCTTGTCTGTGCATGTTCTAGGATGAGGAATAGTTTTGGCCCTGTCAATAAGCAGAAGTGAAGTTCCTCCACTGCTCAAGCTGGAAAACTGGTAAATAATGTTGGCAGAAGCAGTAGTCTTAGACTAGCATCATATGGCAAGTTATGTATAATTAAGATTGGTTTTCAGGACATGCTGTGCCCCAGAAAATCCATTTAAGGTGGCCAAACACTTTCAATAGTCAGTCAACTATTCCTCCCAACCTCACCATACACATGAGCACTCTTTTTTGGTCTCAGTGGGGGGAGGGGATGAGGTTGCACCCAGATACCTCTACTGTATAAGTGGCTTATATATCTTGAGAGTAAGGGCTCTTTCACATGAACAGATACCATGTGGGTAATCCACTGCGTGAAAGAATACCAAGCCCTGTTCCGGACAGCAGAGACACGGAGCATTAACATGATTAATGCTCTGTGCCTTTCTGTGACCATTTTACTACAAAATCACAGTGAGATAAAGTTGTCATTGTGATTTTGAAGTAAAAAAGGTCACAGAGCAGCACGGAGCACTATCAATCAAGTTAATGCTCCGTGTCTCTGCTGTCCAGAGCGGGGTTAGGCACTCTTTCACGCAGCGTATTACCCGCACGGCATCCGCTCGTGTGAAAGAGCGCTAAAGGAGGAGTATATCTGCTGAACCAATGGCTTTGACCAATGTTAGTTTACAGGGGTTGCACATGAGGACTCTCCTGTGATCTTCATATTGGCGGGGGTTTGACTGTCAGATTGAATATCAGATCCGCATATTAGATTGGTGGAGGTCCAAATACCGGCACTCTCACAGACGATCTGTTTAAAGAGGTTGAAGCACTTATGTGAGCTCCACATCAGCCTTAAAGTTACCTAAACGTTATCTTCTTTGTAGAAATAATGACATGTAATTACAATAGCACGTCCCATTCACTTGAATGGGATAAGCAGTTGTAATTGCGCTGCTGCAGCAAAGGATATGACAACACCACTAGTTTCGAAGCAGAAGCAGCACTTGCATGAGTGCCGCTACTATTTCAAACAGCTGATCTACGAGAATGTCGGTAGTCGGACCACTGCCGATCCGATATTCAAGACCTATCTTGAGGATTGGTCAGCAATATTAATCCAATGCAAAGTCCTTTTAATGTATACAGTTACTTTTAGGTTATTTAGACCAAATTTTAACATCAGCATTATCCTTCCAGACCCAGAACCCTCAGGCTTATACTGAACCTAAATGACCACTGGACTGTATGATTGTCTGTTTGGTTCCGTAAATCTTACCTTTAGGCTACATGCACACGACCGTTGCCTGCCTCCACGTCCGCTCCTCCTTGAAATTTTGCGTCCGTCAAAAAAAACGGATGACGGACCGTTTTTTTTGACGGATCCGATTTTTATGGCAGATCAATTGTATAAATGCCTATCCTTGTCCGCAAACGTGAAAAAAATAGGACATGCACTATTTTTTTGACGGAATGAAAACACGGATCACGGATGCGGATCAAAAACGGTTGACCATCCGCATTTTTTGACGGACCCATTGAAATGAATGGGGAAGCATCCTATCCGTGAAAAAAAACGGAACGGACGCGGAAACAAACAACGGTCGTGTGCATGGGGCCTAAATCTGACAGTCTGAAACTACTCCTAGAAACAGAACAGATGAATTCAAGAATTTATACCCTTTGGTGATTTCTCAAATTAATGAGTCATACGTAGGTTAAAGCTATTAGACCTACAGTCTCAATAATATTTTAAATCTGTATATTCCTCTCTCAAGAGCAAAATCTTAAATTCCCCATACCACCCTATCAGCGATATTCAAATTCTGGCTCCTGATCAACGCTCATTTTTTATTTTTTTGCAAGAGAAGGTAGTTTGAAAGGCAGAAGCTTTGACACGTCAGCATTTCTCTCTATTTAGAACCCAGAGTCGAGGTCTGGCAGCAATTTAATCAGTCTGATTTACCTAGGGCATCTCTTGGCATGACTGCTAATCAGTGATTAGTCGGCCATGGAAGTAAGGGGGAAAAAAAGCATTGCTTCAAAGGTACCTGAGTTTTCAATAAACAGTTTGCATAATGGCTGTGCTTCTTTGTACAATCATACCCATTATGGAGAAAGTCTTGTTTGGACTTCCCTGGTGTTTTTTTAAGCCTAATTATTCCCTTCTTCAGCTGCATATCTAGATGCATTTCACTCAGAAGCAGGAGCGTTTCTCTTCTGCCAGCACTGTACTGCTGTTATATCCTTTCCCTTACTTCTCACTATGTTTCAGCTCTGGAGCTCACATAATAAAGGAGGGAGAGATCACACAATATATAACGCAAGAGAGTGAATCTGGATCTCACATCCTCAGTACTATGCTTTTGATATAACGACTGTCCTTCAGCATAATTACATGGCATCTCAGCCCAATTTGTAATAAATTCTATGCTGTGCATAAATGAGGCATTAGTATACAGTTTGATCAAAGAACATAGGCCCACTTACCGCAACAAGGTAGCCTCTACAAGTGGGGACCTACTCTAATTTTATGGCGCAGCAGTGCGCGGCGACTACCGGTGCGACCCAGTAGCCACACAGCACCCCCACTGTGCAGCAAAGCCACCTGGGCTCTGGGCCCCACCACCCTACCAGCACAGCACAGAGACAGCAATGGGAGAGATCACACTCTCACACTCCTGTGATCATCAGAAGCTGGGTAGAAGTAGTTATTTTATCAGTATCACACTCTCATCTAGGTCCTGTGCCCTCCCAGTGTCATTCACTGCCACCTCAGCTCCTACTGTACATTGGACATGTGGGTACAACTGTCATAACTCAATACCTTAGTAAGAAAATGCAGTAAAAACAATGCCCATTTTTATTTTTTATTTTAAATTCTAGCTATTTTTTCTGGTAAAAATATAGGGGGAGATTTATCAAACTGTTGTTAGAACTGACTTAGTTTTCCATAGCATAGCAACCAATCAGATTCCAGCTTTCATTTTCCAAAGGAGCTGTCAAAAATGAAAGGTGGAATTTGATTGGTTGACAATTAAACCAGTTCTACTTTATGCCAGTTTAATAAATGACCCCCATAGTGTTAGCCTAAAATAGACTTTAAATTCATGTTCATGAATGTCTACTTTACAGATGTTTGTAATACATGTCCACTTTAGTTTAATGGGGTCAGGTCTAGTGCTATTACATGAATTGGAGGTGGTGAGTTTTTTTTTTTTTGTGGAGGGGGGGGGGTGCTGTATTATGCATATTTTTTATGTAATTGCTTTTTTTTTTTACCAATCATGTGACCACAAGGACAGTGACATTGTCACTGTCTGTGTTCCATATGTAATACTCATTAAATGCTGTGTAGGAAGGAATGGAAAAAACTAAAGTAGTGAGAAACCAACATTTGGCTGCCCTTTAGAGCTATGGGAAGTATACACTGATGCGGGTTTAACATGGTTTTCCAAAACATAAGAACTAATGACCTATCCTCTGGATTCCTACTTCCTATACCATCCCATTTTCACAGTCATCATCACTCTATATCACAGTTGAAATATCAAGTTCTGGAACAGGTCCACCAACCGAGGAGAGGTGGAGACATTAAAAAAATGTTACTCAGAAGAGAGGCCTTCTGGATTCATACCCTGGATACCTTACAGCCCAGGGGTCTCAATAGAGATTATGAGGTTATGTGTTTTTAACCATTATTTACAGTATTTACTTTACTTCTCTTTCAGACCACTATCATTCCTTGATTATCACAGCATGAAGAATATCTCAGCTATGGTAGAAAAAACCTTCTTATTTACTTTTTTGTCTGATGTCACTTCCTGTATATTTGCATAATTGATGATGTCATTTCCTATGTATACTGTGGTAAGGTGCAAGGTACCGTTGTCGACGGGAGGTATGTGTCACCGAGGTTCCTGGCCTCGGTGAGGTAAGAGCCGGGTTTTTTGTGTCAGCAGCAGCTAGTGCTGCTTGACAATTTGATATTTAGTTTGGCTGCAAAGCCAATCCGGGCCGGCTCTTACTGGGAGTAGGCAAAGAGTTGGGTGGGTGCCTACTCCCCACGGTCCAGGCCGGACTTTGCCGGGCTTTAAAACACAGCCAGCACCAGCAGGTGGGGGTGATTATCCTGGAGCTGGTGTTAGGCTGTGGAATCATCTGAGTTTGGGAGTTCTGATCCATTCTGTTCTGTGTGGAGTTCACGCTGGAAGCAAGAGCCCAAGCAAGGAGGAGTGCAGACGGCCTGGAAGCATGAGGTCGATCGCCTTGCGGCTGGACTGACAGCCAGGTGCGAACCTGCACCTAAAACCTCCCAGGTGACTGGAACCTGTTTTTGGACTGTTTTGTTTTGCCTCATGATTTCGGATGTGTGTGATTTAACACCAAGAGACTGTTTATTGTTTATGTTGTGTAAGTGTGAATAAAACACTGATTATTGCACCTTCTGGACTCCCTTTTGCCTCTGTACTGCACCCGCACCGCTATCTACCAGAGCGACTCCCCACAATACCTATATATTGCATGTGAGATCAGTATCACTGTGTGGTTGAGAAAGGCTGGACGAGCCGAAACGCGTCCCCTTATAACAATTTTGTATCACTTGATGTGATTAAAACAGCATTTCAAAAACAAGAAGCCACTGTTGCTGGGATTTTTCCTTCTTTTTTGCTACATGGGGATAGCCCCTTCATGTGCAACCTACCTGAGGATCGTGGGCTGTCATTTTGGAGTACTATCCTCTGGATAGTCACATCAGGAAGTAGAAGCAGCACTCCCAGGTCCATATGGCCCCAATTAGATGTAATAGCCCCGCAAGGACCACAGATCCAAGTGGTCCATTAATGTAGAAAAGATGAATAGGCGGTGGCAGCATATCCCATAATTCTTCTTTATTGGAACAGCATAAATAAAAACTGCGACATTTCGGATGTAGAACAGCCCTTATCAAGCACAACAATCAAATGGTCAATACATATTGATCCGGAGAGAGGCAGCAGCACGTCCAAAGGGCTTGGCGGGTGCAAAATCCTCAGGAGGACGGACAATCCTCCACACATATAGATCCCAGAGAAGAGGCAGCACTCCTGAGTTAAATGGTGATGACCCAATTTATTCCAAGGCAACGTTTCAGCCTACTCCATGAGGCCTTTTTCAAGCATAATCCTTTATATTAAGAGCAAAATCCACCCACAATCGTATGCCCCAATCAAGTATACTCAGAGACCTCCCCTCAGGCATCTCTACCTATCCAGATATCCAGTATTTCACTACCCATTTTACATGATGATAAAAAATTCCACACCAGTTATCCCATACTCCTCCTGGAGTGCACCTCACTCTCACTGTGTTCCGCGTCCTTCGATCTGTAATGCGCATGTCGCTACGTCTACGTCACTTCACTCCCATTCCATGTCTCGCGGGATCTCGCTCCATGCTGCCGCTGGTGAATGGGAGCAAAGTGACGTAGACTGAGGGACATGCACATTACAGATTGGAGGACGCGGACCACAGTGAGAGCGAGGTGCACTCCAGGAGGTGTACAGGATAACAGGTGTGGAATTTTTTATCATCATGTAAAATGGGTAGTGAAATTCTAGATATCTGGATAGGTAGAGATGCCTGAGGGAGGTCTCTGAGTATACTTGATTGGAGCATACGATTGTGAGAGTATTTTGCTCTTAATATATATATATATATATATATATATATATATATATATGTATTGACCATTTGATTGTTGTGCTTGATAAAGGCTGTTCTACATCTGAAACGTCGCGGTTTTTATGTATGCTGTAATGTTCCAATAAAGAAGAAAATATTGGATATGCTGCCGCCACTTATTCATCTTTTCTATCCTCTGGATAGGTCTTTAGTATCTGATTGGTGGCGGTCCAATACCTGGGACCCCCACGATCAGCTTTTTGAGAAGGCACCGGTGCTCCTGTGAGTACTGCTGCCTTCTCTCAGCTTACCAAGCACAATGCTATACATTGTATAGCGGCTGTGCTTGGTATCATGCTCAGCACCATTCACTTAAATTGGGCTGAGCTGCGCCTAGGCCGCGAGACCGATGAACGTGTCATCACTAGCCTGGGGAAACCTTTGAGAGTGCCAAAGATAGGTCATCAGTTCTAAAGTCTACAAAACCCCTTTAAGGGCCAGGATTTAAAGGGGTCCCTCACTCCATTTAAGAAATGAGTGAATACTGGGAAAGCATTCTATTTACCCAAAGATGGGTCATCATCACTTCCAGTCTGCCAGGGTCTGGAAGCAGCAAGGATGGGAGCTTCAACATTGGACCAGAGAGACTTTCATAAAATGAGTGTTTTTCTTTTCTGTATGTAGTTCCCTGTTTTTATGGGAGGGGGCATTAATTGATAAAAAATCATAGTTGGTCAGCCTATTGCTACCTAAGCTAGCGTCTCATCTCCTGCATGCCGATCCAGGACCAGGAAGTTAGAAACCAGCAGGGTTCCAGTAAGCGTCAGAAAAGGAGTAGCAGGGAATCAGTAAGAGTGAGCAATTCTTCTTTTTATCTTTATTCTAATACCTCTCTGATCTATTTATAAAGATTCTGTATTAAAATAACATATTTATTATTTTATGTTATTATTTTTAGCTTTTATTAATAATTAGATTTTATTTGAGAACTTTTTAAACTGCTCCTTATAATTTATGGACGTGATTGCAGGTTAGTATATCATAATTCTGTCACTTGTGGTAAGGTCTAACAATTTAGTGCTACAAACAGGCATGTACTGAATATTATGCTTTTTTGATTAGCGGCAGAGTTAATTTCAATGGGTCTCAGGATCCCATATTCCCAACAGGAAAGAACAAGGGTGGTATAATGAAAGCAATTAAATGCAATGAGTGATTCACATTCCTGGTAATTGGAGTTTCAAGAGTAAGGAAAATTAGTTCATTTTGTGTACATATGATTGAATTTGACAATAGTCTTTGAAATTCTCATTTGATTATTTGAAAGTTGTAAGAAATGTGTCACTAAAACTTCTATGGATTTTTTGATAAATGGATAATTAATAAAAAATAAAAAATAAAGCAAAGAAGTCCATAGAATAGGAGGTGGAGCTAAAAACTTGAAGGGGGGGGGGTTACTTGATCCCTGTGCTGGCCCTGTTAACTGCCTCTGCTAAAATATGCAAATCTGACTGGCTGGCTGGCACACAGATAGTAAAAAAAAAAGTGGACCAGGAAAAAAAAATCTGATTATTTGGGATGGTCCAGAACCATCAGACCCACCCTAATTAGTGGCGGGAGAAATTGATTAATCCATCTATGCAAAAATTCACTCCAATTTACTCCCAAAATTGGCATTCATACCTTGCACCACATATTTTGATTGACAATTTTTTTTTAAGCTGGTCTGACAAACAGCTATGACTTAGGCTACAGAATGTAGGTGCACTCAATTCCCTTCAGTTCAATTTTGTCTCCATTGAAAAAAAAATGAAGTGTTTTCCCCTGCTATTGAGATCCTGTGATCCCTGTGGAGCTGTCCCATAATGAGAATTTAAAGGGGCTGTGCCATTATGAAAACGTCCCATCCATAAGATCTGTAGAACTGAGAACTGTTCTGTAAACTGATCTTCTGTGGAAAGACAATCATTACACTGGCTTCTTTTTAAAAGCAGGTTGTCTTCATGAGGCACCCTCATTAAGGGCCCAAACAAAAGGTTTTATGGACAGCCCAGAAAACTTTTGTTACACTCTGTATGTACACAGTTTATAGTGGAGATTAGAAAGAATAGCACCACTCTTGTCCAAGGGATGTGTCTGGTCTTGCAGCAGATCCCAACCAAATACAATATATGTAATGCCAGGCATAGCCCATGGATAACAGCGGCATTGATTCTAGAGAAACAGACTCATTTTTAATCTTGTATAACTCCTTGTAGAATGTAAATCTAGAAAACTAACGAGGGAGACATTTCATAAAAGCATAAACAAGACCACATAATTCAACTCAAATTTACAGTACCTTGTTCTAAAATTCGTAGGGTGAGGGTGTCCATCATATAAAGATAAATAATCATATTCTTCTTCAAGAGCAAATGATTGAAAGGCAATCTGGATTCTGTTTTGTTCTTCTCCTATTATTACCCATGTGCAATTTGCCCCATTTGGATAGCCATACGGGAAGCCTGGGCTTTCTATAGTCCCATTCAATCCTTTTAAAGTTCCACCACAAGTATATATAAATCCTGAAGAAAGAACAGACAGATTATGAGTATTTATTTATGGACACATTTATTTTAATGGTCCTATTGATGTAATTGTAACAGGTTCAAAATAAAGATCTATATCTACAATGAATACACAGATATGTGTGACTGACATTTATTACTTAGCACTCTATTTTTATGACTACTTAAAGGGCATGCAGACCTTTACAACCAAGTTTTTTGTAAAATAACTGAAACATAAGAATAAAAACGGTGGCCAGTAATGGAAGTATAAGTTGGAGTATGCTCAGAAATGTACTGCCTAGTGAATGGATGGGCAAACTGCGGCTCTCCAGCTATTGTAAAACTACAATTCCCATCATGCCCTGCTGTAGGCTGATAGCTGTAAACGGTCTTTGCCTGCTGGGAGTTGTAGTTTTGCAACAGCTGGAGAGCCACAGTTTGCCCATCCCTGGCATAGTGTACTGTAGTTAAAGGTCTAAGAAAGAGTGAGGTCTGTCACTGACACATATGTATGTAAATGTTTATGAAGGTTTTCAAAAACTGAGATATGCAAGGAAAAAATAATGGGGGAGATTTAAAAAACTTGGCTCAAAATTGCACCACTTTTTGAGCCTCACTAAACAATTTTGAAGAATCTTTGGGAAGGGGTATGGCTGAAGGAGTTTTAAAATACACCAGATTGATTAATGGTGTGTGTGTGTAAAGATTTTGGTGACTACTTAAAAGATCTTGGAGTTGCTCACAATATACAGTAAAACAATGGCAAAGACACAACAGTCAGACAACTATCTCAAAGACTTCTCAGTGGTAATTATTTCCAAGTTTACAGGGACCTAACTACAGAGATGCAATGGTTGCATTCTTACCCAGGCCCTGAAGCCAGAAATTTGCCTTTGGCTGATAGAGGTGAAAAGTACTGTAAATGGCATTAAGAGTAATGATGAGCGAATAGATTTTCGGATCATAGATCCGAAGTTGATTAATTAAAACACTTTGTTTTAACGCTGTCTGGAGACCTGTCTCTGTACATCATTAAAATCTATTGACTCCATGTAGGAAACATTTTTGCAACCGATTTCGCGTGAGACTTCATTGAATGAAGTCGGTAATAACTTCTGCATTTAAAAACTTTTTAAAATAGCAATCCGAAGTCAGGTTTGGTACTGAGGAACCAGCCGGTACGAAACCCGACCTCAGATTCTGAATTTTAAATGTTTAAAGATTAGGAAATAAATACTGAATTAATTCACCAAAGTCTCAAGCAACTTCGGTTGAAATTAATTTTGCCCCTACCGAGGCAATACATTTTAATGCTATATCGATCCAATATATTGATCGATTTGTTCAAGCCTACTTAAGAATATGACTGTTCCCACCCTTAGCTTTATAAGGACCCTCATTTCTCATGACATAAATTCAATACGATACCAGACAATTCTAGTAAAAAATCTTTATAGCCTGAAATTAAAATCAAAAACGTTTGGTGGCCACACATAGACAAATAGCATACACATCTCCTAAGAGTACTGTGAGGTCCCTTTGGATATGTTAAGCCATGAGGAAAGTTAAGGAAGATAAGACACATTGTGTGAACAAATGGTTGAAACAACAGTAATTTCCCGTTACTTACTATCAAACAAAAGTTACCATGGATGCATATGTTTCTTTACAACTAGAGAGTAAATTTCCCAAAATTAATTTTTAGTCCGATTTGGTCAATTTGGCCATCAGATTGAGTTAGCTACTAATAAAATCAATCAAAATTGCCCTGAAAAGTCATGCATTACCTTTGGAGGTTTCCTAGGACTGTATCTAGCCTTTTCTGAGTTCCTTACTGCCAAGACTGCACTAGTAATGACAAAGTGACATAAATGGCTATGGTAAAAAAAAAAAGGATGGTAGCCGATGGTGAAAGAAAATTTTAATTAAAAAAGGTCCAGAAATGACCACTTTTTGGTGGTAGATGCCTTCTTCTCTGTATTCTAAACTATCAAATGGTGGCTGCACTTTTGTGTGATTTGTCCTGGATAGAGATGAGCGAACACCTGGATGTTCGGGTTCGAGAGGTTCGGCCGAACTTCCGGAAAATGTCCGGGTTCGTGATCCGAACTCAACCCGAACTTCATCCCGAACCCGAACCCCATAGAAGTCAATGGGGACCCGAACTTTTGGGCACTAGAAAGGCTGTAAAAGACACCCAGAGGGATAATATACCGCAATAAACGCATTGCGATTACAACTTTGAGCTAACGATCACCATGGGAACGCCACCTCCAGTAGAATGTACTGTCGGATATGAGAATTAAGTTGAAATCGCAATGCGATTCTTATATATTTGCTTAATCGCATTGCGATTTCAACTTAGCATTGCTAAATAATTCCATCCATATCGTTAACTTACTGAGTCAGTAAGTTAACGAATATGGATGGAATTATTTAGCAATGCTAAGTTGAAACGGCAATGCGATTAAGCAGATCGCAAAGTAGGATACAGCTTTGAGATACTCTGATTAAAAGCACCGGGTTGATACATAGTAGATACAAATACAAATAATGAGGCAGCACTCCAAGCATATAGTGAATATTTGTTGGATCCATTTATTTCCAAGTGTCTGGGCTTAAACATTGCTACTTGGGGAATAAACAGCTGAAACATCTATTCACCATATATCTGGAGTGCTGCCTCATTCTATATATATATATATATATATATATATATATATATATATATATAGTCCTTGTAATCCTTGTTTTCTTTTGCATTTGCGATTGTTTGCACCTGAACTCTCTCTTTATACATAATTTGGAGGTGCTGGTCTCTCTCTTTTACATTGTACATGGCTTACCCTATTTATATCTTTCACTTCTGCCTAGTGCTTCTAATCAAAGTATCACATAGTATCTACATTGTCCTTAAGTTTGCAGGCCAAAAACTCAAGAGAGGCACATCTATTAGAACTCACCTTGTCTCTGGTAGATGAGCCCAACACAATTTTGATCAAACGTGTAGAAAGAGCTTCTAATTTTTATATATTAAGTATAGCAGTAATGCAATTTACATTTATTCATGTTTTAGTGATTGCATGTGTTTTTGCTCACGGCATTGTACTGGTTCTTGTAGTCCTTGTGTGCTTTTGCATGGCAGCCATTGTAGCCTGCACCTAAACCTCCTCTTTTTTCATATAGTTTAGAGGTGCTAGTCTAACTTTCTTTAAGATAGTTATATAGATAGATAAGTAAATAGAGAGAGATATTAGAAAACATAAATTAAAAATATATTGAAATATAATAAAAAACTATCAGTCCCAAAATAACTCCTAACTCCCAACCACAATGAGAACTCATGCAATAGAAAATACATTTTCTTTAATTTTTAAAAAAATGACACTGTTGGGACTCAATCAATAACGCTAATAAGGTAGATCATGAAAAATATTACAAATACTTTATATTATTATTATTATTATTATTATTATTATTAATTAATCATTTCTTTTCATATCTTAATTGCACTTAAAATGTGGCTGATCATGTGGATGTCTTGTGATAAGTCCATAATAAATCATACATTTAAAACATATAATCTTACAGGATATTGAGAAATCCAAATGAAGAGAATGTAATGTGATGCATGCATACATTCACTTGAGTGAATGGAAAATAATTTCCATTCTTGATTTAGTTAAACATTTTTCATGGCTTGACGAATTCTCAGTCAAAAAACAAGAGAGAAAGAAAATGAGACAATGTGGCTAATTAATAGAGCCTATGTATAACAATAATTGAAACAATGTTTCTTCTTGTATTAATTGTTTGTTTTCTGCCTTTTGACCCGTATTACAAGCCAACATCAAATATTCATTGATAATGAGGAACAACAAGACAGAAGATGGCCTTTGAAGTTGATCCAAGCATGGGAGATGAATTTTCAATCCTAGTTCCCAGAGGAAATCAAACACACAATTCGGATGAATTCCCTGTAAAAATTAATATCATTATTTATTTATTTATTTATTTATTTATTTGTTTTTTTTGGCAATAAACGTTCAGATTAGTTGAGCCGACATAATCACTCCCAGGAAAGATAATAAAACCTTGAGGATGGATTTACTGTACTCCCTGGACATATAAACAGAAGATCTGGTAGACACTATAAACCAGGTAGGCCATTCAGTATTGAGTCAATAAAACATATCTGAAACATGTTCCCATTATTACCAGTTAATTGAAAACAATTCATCACTATTTTTAAAAAGTGTGGTGCCTCAGTATAAGGGATAATAAACTGATTGATGGGGCTCTGACTGCTCACAGCCCCTATTCACAATCCTGAAGGAGCAGCAGGTTGAGCATGAGTCTTCCTACTGTATTCGGTCTCTATGGGACTGCCATAAACAGCCAAGCGCACTGTTTGGCTTTGCCCTGCAGTCCCATAGAGACATAGGGCTCATTCTTGACCTGCCTCTGCATTGGACGGGGGAACGGGGCTTCTGTTCTCAGGATCAATAGGAGTCCTAGAAGTCAAATCCCCACTAATCAGTTACTTATCCCTTAGCCTGTGGATGGGGAATAACTTTATTTCTTGGCACAAACCCTTTAAAGAAAGAAAGTTTTTATACTAACCAAACCTGAGTTTTCTCCAAAAGGAAGAGACACCGATCTGTAGATGGATGTTTTAGTGTTTTTTTTATACATGGTCAGTACATAGCAGGTTGGCTAGATAAGTTGTCCTTGGGAGGGGAAGGGGGGACTGGTTCTCATTGAATACATCAGCTGGTTTATAGAGACCTATCTATAGGCACTGCTTCATGTGAAAAAAGTATGCAAATTAACTCCAGAAGGAAGAAAACTACCACACATTTGATGTCTTCAATTCAGTGAATAGAAAAGAGATTAAAAAAAAATGATCATTACTTTCAGCAGGATTTTTAAATGTGGTTTCTATACCAACTTGTCTTAATAAATCATTTTAATACCTATTTTTAGCCTTTTTTGCCCAAGTCACAGGCCTGAACAGGTAGCCCTTAATAGTCAGTGAAAATATCCTAAAATTCTTTTTAGATCCAAGTTTCCTGCAGAGAATGCAGTTGAATAGAAACTGTCTGTAGCCACAAGTAGGGGGAGCTTAAAATATTACTGCATATTGTGTAATGAGGTTAGCAGTCATATCTGGTATCCAAAAGGTAAGGCAAATAACAAATGTAAAATTTAATGCACAGTTAACCCCAACATAGAAAAGTGCAAAACAGTTGAGATGCAGGCAATCCAGGCTTAGGCAGAATGCTGAATCTCCATAAAGAGACCAGTCCTGGAGGGAGACTACGGTATGGATACTTATTGTCAATGCTCCTTTGGAAACAAATATACAAAGGTATCTGCCAAGAAAGAGAACCTTTTCACCAGGGGAAGGATGGGAACTTAAAGTGTCTCTGGAAAAAGAAAAACTAAAACTGGCCCCGTTTTGTAGGCAGGTCCAAATTAACCGAAGATGCGGCAAGATAAGTAGGCAGGGTCAACAATACCATAGCGCAAAATACTATCCCAGCAGAGCCAAATACCACAGTACAACACAATATACTGCCCCATAAGCTCGCCCTCTGTGGTGGCCATCAATAGTTAGCTACCATCTGCTGTCCTCCTCCTCCAGTTGTCTATGGAGCAGGGGGCTTAGGAGATGAGTTGCGGGCCATAGAAGTTAAACGGAGGGAATGTGTGGTTTCTGGCTGGGTACATTAGTACCTGATTCTCACAGCGTTAATTACTGTTGAGAGCTCATTATGTACCTGGTCAGCGGCAGAGAGGAGGACTTGGGTGGCCCCCTCGGGCATCGGCCCAACAAAAATTTCTATGTAAGGTCTATGGCCAATCCAACCCTGCTTCTCAACAAGTCCATCTTGGATGTGGCTCCTTATGAGTCATAATCTGACTTTCCAACAAGCCTTGGGATTTGAAAAAGGGAATATAGCCAGATATGGATGATATCTGGTCTGGTCTAATAGGTAGTACTGGTGAGATGCTTCTCTTTCTTGGGAGATACCTCTTTGCACATAGGCCGGTAAGGGAAATTTCAACAACAAAAGCAGAAAATCCAAGGTCACATTAGAAGCTAGTTAGCCAGAATCCTACTCCACACTGATGAGGGGCTACACCCTGAAACAGCTGTCTGTGGATGGATAACTGGCTTAGGTTTTCCCTGTCACATCCTTAAAGCTTGTAAAAAAGTGGGATCTTGACATAGGGGTCACTTGATATGGAGGATTTGGTGATCTCTGTAATGGAGACACCCCTTTGCTCGGTTTTCCTTCCTTTGAGGGATATCTGGCTTTCATTGTGTTATAGACCGAATACTGTGGCTCCACATTTATTTTGCATATTACTGTTTCCCAGGGAGCTTTGCACTGTGGATTGCTGTGTTGAGACTCTTAAATGAAGCTTTGCTGTGTTTTCTGTAGCTGGTCTCCCTGAGATCAGCTATTGTTTTGTTTAAGGTCACAATAGAAGCAGGACAGTTCAAAACACTCGACACAGGATCCGGGATAAAAGGTTGAAAACACAAATCCGTCTCAAGATACAGTATATGTAAGATGCACGTTTCAGGATGCCAACTTAAGTTTTGGGTATGAAATATAAATCTATCAAAATTGGTTGTCTGTGTAGTGAAGAACAGGAGAGGTCCTTTAGTGCAAGAAATGCTATTTGTAAATGCTCTACACTTTGGCCAAGAGATGAGTATTCTGAACAGGAGTAATATTGAACACCTTAAAGAGGTTCTCCAGGAATGATTAAACATGGCTCTAAGCAACCTATCCTAATATATAAATAGGACTGGTTGCCTCCACGTGCACAGCTGCCTAAGACGGGTAAGGGGGCAGGACCTCATTACAAAATATGCTCTAGCACTTGCATATACTACACATTGGTAAAGCTACTTTTACATCAACGATTTGGCATTCTGTTTTTGAGATCCGGCAAAGGATCTCAAAACTGGGCCAAAAAGGTTCAATTTAGGGCCAATGTTTTGTAAATGGGGTAAGCTCCATTCAGGATGCATCAGTATGCATTCTGTTCCAGCAGCATTCCATTTTGTGAACAGACACAAAAGGAGGTAGCCAACACTATTTTTGTATTTATTTATTTATTTATTTATTTTTATAAATTTGGGAAGACCCCAAAACATTAGGAAATAGAAAAGAGAATGCAAAGAGAAAGTGTGCTGGAGTACAATAATGGCTGGTATACTTGTCTATTCTGCACAAGGTACGGATAAGTCCTGTGGGATCCATGATTGGTTCATATCAGCTGTTGGTGCTGGTTGTTGTGGAGTGCTGTCAAAGCTTTTCAAAATTTCGGCCATCCCTTCAACCCTCTGAGGTGCTGGCGGTGCCCCAGGTGTGTTGGCGACTTCTTCCATCTCCTCTTCTTCGGCAGTGGCGGCTGGGAACCATATACTGTGGGACAGCCACTGCCATAAGGTTTTTAAAAGTCTCAGTGTCCACTAGACGGAATAACAGCATTTCAAAGGTCAGGAATTTTGAAATGCTGGCATTCAGGGCACTCGAGGGTGAGTAGGGGGGTACTTCCTCTTTCTCTACAGTTTTTGGGAGATGGACATCTGAACGGTTCCATGGGACATTGTGGAGATGATTGTGATGGAGGTGGTGGCGTTGCTGCCACATCCTCTGTTTGCAGGGTGGCAGGTGCCACTGTCACTACAGAGGGGAAGGAAGATGCCGAGACTGCGGCAGAAGAGGGAGCAGGAAGAGCCTGAAATCTTTCGTGGTTTTTGAGGTGTTTACTACATTGTAGCTCGTGCTTTGCATTTAGATGCCTGGTCATGCAGGTGGTGCTCAGGTTTAGAACATTTATGCCTTAATTCAGGCTCTGATTGCACAGTGTGTAAACCACTAGCGTCTTGTTGTCAGCACAATGTCTGAAGAACTGCCACACCAGGGAACTCCTTTGTAGCTGGCTTTGGTGTGCTCAGTCCCTGGGTGCAGTGGGCAGTAGCAGGCGTACTGGCTCGGTGACGGACACTGTGCTTTTGTACCCTGCTCCCTCTTTTCCTGGGTGGCTGGCGCTGTGTGACCACCACCTCTTCCTCTGAACTGCCGTCACTTGCATGACCTTGATTCCATGTGGGGTCTAGGACCTCATCATCCTCCACATCATCTTCCACCCAGTCTTCACCCCTGCCCTCCTTGCCGGTCTGCACACTGCAGAAAGCCCCAGCAGGTGGCACCTATGTTTCATTATCATCAGAGAAGTGCTTCGGTGGTATTCCCATGTCCACATCCTGAAACATAAGTGGTTGGGCATCGGTGCAATCAATCTATTCCACTTCTGGGGCACGGCTATGTGGATGACCCACGGAAACCTAGCCAGCAGAGTAATCAAAAAGCATAAGCGACTGCTCCATGACTTGGGGCTCAGACTGCTTGGCTAATTTGCAAGGGGGGGAGGTGAAAGTCAGATGCCTATGGGCTGCAGATGCCAACTCTGCGCTTTCAGCAGGGGACCAGGTGGGAGACTATGTGAAGGAACTGGAGGCACTGTCAGCCACCCAATCTGCTACCGCCTCTACTTGTTCTGGCCTCAACATTCGTACACCGGTATTTGGGCCTACAAAATAACGCTGAATGTTCTGTCGCCTATGTGCACCTGAGTAAGGTGTTTCATTTGGGCGTGTAGCTGGCACAGATCGACCATGTACTCTCCCAGCAACAGGAGTACTGATGAGCGGCAGGGGCAATATTTGAATTCGTGATTTTCGCAAATATTTGGGGGAATATTCCCATATATTCGCGAATTTGAAAATTTGTTATCTCCAGTCATAATTTTTTGATTGCCGATATCGGTAATTTTAAAATTTGCATTATGAAAATTCGCATTCAACACTACAAAATAAAATTAAAGATATTGCAGCCTTCTCATTGTCCCACAGGCTACAAGCAGGGAGGGATTATGTGTACTGTTCGTTATCTCCAGTCATTATTTACTTGGTTGCGGAAATCGGCAATTTAAAAATTCGCATTCCGAAAATTTGCATTACGAAAATTCACATTCAACACTACTCCTTAAATAGCCTTCTCATTGGCCCACAAGCTAGAAGCAGGGAGGGATCATGAATATTCGAAATTACGAATATACACTATATTATAAATGTTCTCGAATTAGTGAAGTGCCAATATTCGCGATAAAAATTCACAATTCGAATATTCGTGATCAACACTAAACAGGAGCTCAACCAACACCAGCAGTACTACGACCAGGGCCATGTCCCTTATTTGATGCTCTCCTCATTCTTTAAGGTCACCCACTGAACTAACAGATGCATTAACTATATCAATTTCCCTGTCATGTATGCAGTGCAGGTATACTTCACATAAGAAATGGGTATATGTCACCCAACGAACTAACAGACAGACAAACTATATTTATTTCCCTGTCCTGTATGCAGTGCTGGTGTACTTCACACAAAAAATGTGAATATGTCACCCATCAAACTTACAGACGGATTAACTAATACATTTGTGTGTCAGGGGTACAAAGATGTTTAATTGAACGCACTAAAAAATCGCTGTAGGTCACCCACAGAATTAACAGACAGATTGATTATTATCTTTCTGTGTCAGGGGTGCAAAGATGGTGCATTGCACCCAAAAAAAAAATCGCTATAGGTAACCCAGAGAATTAACAGCCAGATGAGATTCCTAACACTCTCCCTCACTTCAGCTGCCTGCTTCCTGTCCCTGCACTACTCAGAGTTGATGGGCGGTGCTACACATGATCCAGCTTTTATTGAGGCCGGGTCACATGATGCACCAGCCAATCAAAGCCATGCCCTTAGTAGGCATGGCTGTGATGGCTTCTTAGTACCCACAGCTTAAAAGCTTGTTGATTGGCTACCCTGCAGCCTTTCAACAAACTTTATTAAATGCCAGAACACCGAACTCAAAACGGAACTTTTCTGGCAAAGTTCGGGTTCAGGTCTGGGTACCAAAAACCGAACTTTACAGTTCGGGTTCGCTCAACACTACTAATGTATCCTGATGTGTTAAATCAAACTGAACCATTTTGGTCTGTTTTTTTATAAGTGTTCCTATAAGGCTGCAGAGCCATGATGGCAAATTTCATCAATACCATTTACTGTAGAGTAGTACAACCCCTTTAAGGACTGTGTTAACCTGGAAGTGTAATGTGTACTTACTGTAGTAATTTACTATGGTTTAATTATCAAGATAATCTGTTAGAAGTATTACCTTCAACCTGAACAGAGGGAATCATTAGTGCTTTGGTATGTTCTTGGGGCACATCTGCACATTATTATACTTCACAAAGACCAATACATCACATGTACTGTATGTCCTCAATAGACCATTAAGACACAAAGTATAAACTATGTTGATTTTGCTTTGAAGGGATTCTTAATAAAAAAACTGATTTGTAAGTCCCAGTGATGTCTTCTAAAATGTGTCATTAATCTAAACCAAGAATTTAAGAGCCACAATAGCAAAACCAAACAAAAGGTGTTTGGATATAAAAAATTTACTGAGCTTTTAAACAGAAGTGCAGTGAACAATAGCCACTGGAGACCTCCCACACACATCTTGAAGATGGATGAGTTTCTACTTCCTACAAACAATTAATTGAAGATTTTAATGCATTCTCAAATTAAACATCTCCTCGAGGAAAAGAGTCCATGCGAGCACCATCTTAGCTTTTCATACAAATGCAAATTGGATGATGCATTCTGCATATTTATCTTCTATTCATTCATTTATGGCAGTTCAGTGTGAACACTTCACTAAGGATTAGATTGACATTGTCTTTATAACAATAGTTCCTTTCTTAAGAACTATTTCTATTCTGGTGAATTTTGAACAAAGTGCACCCTCTCACTAATCTAAAACATTTAATATTAATGAGAAAAAAATAACACTGATAATGAAAATTATGATAACAATGTCACATAGAATGAAAAAACAATAAATATTATTAATAATAAAAAATATTATTATTATTATTTTATTATTATTATTTTTATTATTATTATTATTATTATTATTATTATTATTATTATTATTATTATTATTATTATTATTAACTATTATAAATATAATGATACAATAATAAATAATTTAACATGCAATGCTAAAAAAAAGTTATTGTTAATAATAATATACAGTGCTAAATAGAATGATAAAGTAATTAATAATAATATAAAATAAAGCTAAATATAATGATAAAATAATATAGTAATAATAATCCTAAGAAATAATGCTTTATATAATAATAAACAATAATATGATAATAGTAAATAATAATAATAATAATAATAATAATAATAATAATAATAATTGTAGTCTACAGGAACTTGAAAAAAGAGTAAAAATAACCTCAAAGACATAAATATGAAAAAGTTATGGGGGTCGGAATATAGTATTGCTGTAATCATACTGCCTGGGTGAATAAAGATAAAAGGTCACTTTCATCGCATAGGGAATACCGTATGAACAAAACCCATAAAACTGTTGGAGAATGACTTTTTTTTCTAGTTCCAGACAATATGGATTTTTTTTTTTCCAGCTTTCTATACTACACAGTCTGCAACAATATATAGTGCCATTAGAAAATACAACTTGACTCGCAAAAATATCAAGCCCTCAAAAAGAATATGAATAGAAAAAAAAATGTAATAGCTCTGGGAAGGCAGGGAGTTAAAAAACGAAAATGAAGAAAAAAAATATTTAAAATATTGCTCCTTCAGGAAGGGGTTAATACTGGAGTAGAATACTGAAGACATCTCCTTAGGATAGCTCATCAACATCTGATCATCAAAGGTCTGACTTCCGGATAAGCTGTTTCAAGAGGCCACAGAGATTTGGTCACTTCCTAGGCCAGTGATGTTATGCTCATTAGTAACATGACCTATTTGCAGTTCAGTTCCATTCAAGTAAATGGTCCTGGGCTGCAATACCAAGAACAGCCACTATACAATTTACAGCTTTCTTCTTGGTATGCTATGGTGAGGAAGCAGCACTCACCGTAGCACCAAAGCTTCTTAAAATAGGTGATCAGTGGCAGTGCATAAGACCTTAGCCAATTAGATATTGAAGACCTATCATGAGCATAGGTCATCAATATTGTGTTCCGGTAAAACCCCAGTAGTAATAATGGTAAATAACAATAATGGTTATAGTAAATAATGCTAAATATTAGAGATGAGTGAATTTCTTAAAAGTTTGATTCAGCAGATTAGCCGAATTTCTCCCAAAAATTTGCTTTGTGACGAATTACTTTGTCGCAACGGTCTTTTTTTTGTAAGTAGCGAGTGCAATGACAGGGAGCTGCAATAGCACTGCCCCCATTGTTGTACCCTTGTTGTACCCTTCAGATGCCCTCAGCGGCATCTGAGTGTAAAATGAACAATAAAAAAAATGTAATCAAACTTACCGCTTCCATTTTCTCGCGACGGGCCGGCCGCCACCATCTTGCTTAAAGATCTCGGCCGAAATCCTTTGCGGCGCGAGATTACGTCATCACGCCGGCAGGCGTGATGATGTATTTTTGCACCGCACAGGATTTTGGCTGAGATCTTTAAGCAGGATGGAGGCTGGCGGCCCGCCGCAGACAAATGGAGGAGATAACTTTTTTTTGTTTTTTATACTGTTTCAGGTTAAATCGATTCACTGACACGAAGCACGAGGAAATTCGGCTTTTAGAATAATCAAATTTATCCCGAAATTCAGATCGAATTCCACCTCGTCGGATTCGATTTGCTCATCTCTACTAAATATATAATATAAGGGTTAAATAATAATTATATAATAATATATGAAAGGGTCTGACAGTCATTTTAAATATATTCAGTGCTGTTATTCTTCTGTTAATAAAATAGAAGTAGCCTACAATCCAATTAGTTGCAGTCATCATTACTTTAGACCCAAGGGGGAACTCAAATGAACCTTATGCAAAACCTTTATCAGAAGCAGCACAGTGTATATTATTATCATAACTAGAGATGAGCGAATCAAATCCCACGAAGTGGAATTCGATCCAAATTTCAGGATAAATTCAATTTGCCTCGAAGCCAAATTTCCTCGTGCTTCGTGTTAGCGAATCGATTTAACCTGAAATAGTGTAAAAAATAAAAATAAATAAAACTTACTACCTCCATTTGCTCGTAACGGGCCACTAGCTGTCATCTTGATTGAAGATCTCGGCCAAAATCCTGTGCGCAGTGACATATGACGTCAACACGCTGGCGAGAGTGATGACACAATCTTACGCTGCACGAGATTTTGCACCAGTACTTTAAGCAGGATGGCGGTGGATGGCCAATTGTGAGCAAATGGAGGCGGCGAATTTGATTACATTTTTTAAATGTTAATTTTACAATGTTTTTACACTCAGATGCTACGATCATGTATGAACGTGTCATCTAAGTGGTACGATGATGGGGGGCAGCGCTATCGCAGCTCCATGTCATTGCACCCCCTACTTACTAAAAAATGTACTTTGTGACAAAGTAATGTCGGATCGAACTTTTCAAAAATGTGCTCATCTCTAATCATAACCTCAGGAAAATGTGTTAAAGGTTTTTTTGAAGGGGAATATTTGGCCATTGGACAACATTTTATGAAAGGCATTACATCAGTGGAAAGAATCCACAACAGAAGGTGATGTGGTAGATTTTAAAATCTGCACTGCAGATCAATGTATGCACAGAATGCTTTGTTAGTTGAACATGAATGATGAATAATCAAAGAAGAAATGTTAGAGATGCTAGACCATCCTAACCAAAACTGTATAAAGCATCTGTTTGGCTAATAGTAATGGAGAAAACAAAGAATACAGAGAGAGAGAGAGAGAGAGAGAGAGAGAGATTAGAATAGATAGATAGATAGATAGATAGATAGATAGATAGATAGATAGATAGATAGATAGCCTTGAAAAAGTATTCATATCCCTTGAACTTTTCCACATTTGTTCATGTTGCATCCATAAAGTTAACTTTATTTTATTGGGATTTTATGTGATAGACCAGGGATCAGCAACTTTTGGCAATCCAGCTGTTGGGAAACTAGAACTCCCAGCATGCTCCTTTCACTTCTGTGGGAGTTCAGAGAACAGCCAAGCAAGTGTACAGAAGTAGTTTCACAAGACCTGGAGTGCCAAAGGTTGCTGATCCCTATGATAGGCCAACTAAAAAGAACCAAGTATGTCTAAAGTAAAAATAAAATAGTATGGCACAACTACAAGCCTACAAAGTCATTACCGTCCACCAAAACTGACAGCCCCGGCAAGGAGAGCACTAATTAATGAAGCAGTCAGGAGGCCCATGCTCACTCTGGAGGAGCTGCAGAGATCCGCAGCTCAGGTGGGAGAATTTATTCACAGGACAACTATTAGTCATGTACTCCACAAATCTGGACTTTATGGAAGAATGGCAAGAAGAAAGACATTTTTGAAAGCAAGCCATCAGACTTTCTGATTGCAGTCTTCCACAAGACACAGCAAACATAAGGAAGAAGTTTCTCTGGCCAGAGGAGACCAAAGTTGAACTTTTGACATAAATGTAAAATAGTATGTGTGGTGGAAAACTAACACTGCACATCACCCTGAACACATCATCCTCACCATGAAACATGGTGGTGGCAGCATCATGCTGTGGGGATGCTTTTCTTCAGCACGGACAGGGAAGCTGGTCAGAGTTGATGGAAATATGGATGGAGCTAAATGGAGGGCAATCCTGGAGAAAAATCTGTAGAGGCTGCGAAAGACTTGAGACTGGGGCGGAGGTTCATCTTCCAGCAGGACAATGACCCTGAACATACAGCCAAAGCTACAATGGAATGGTTTAGATCAAAGCATATTTGTGTGTTAGAATGGCCCAGTCAAAGTCCAGACCTAAATCCCATTGAGAATCTGTGACGACTTGAAAATTTGTTCACAGATGCTCTCCATCCATTCTAACTGAGTTTGAGCTATTTTGCAAAGAAAAATGTGCAAAAATGTCAGCCTCTAGATCTGCAAAACTGGTAGAGACTTAACTAAAAAAACTTGCATCTGTACATGGAAAAATTTGAAAAATTTCAAGGGGTATGAATACAGTTGCAAGGCACTATGGATAGATAGATAGATAGATAGATAGATAGATAGATTGATAGATAGATAGATTACTGCTAAATCAAACTTTGATACAAAAATTGGAGATCAGAGACTATGCGACCACACCGTTTACTGTGCCAAGTAAGCCCCTGTGCAGTTGAGAGAGACGAGAGGTGCTCACGACCTTTAATTCTTTCCCAAAGTCTTTTTTGAATAGCTATAAATCTAGATGAGAGCTTTATATACATGCTAGATAGGATTTATGTCATATGCCACCCTACCATTTACATGGACGAGTGAGGATAACATCAAATTACATGATTCCTGGAATCAGCTAGTCGCTAGACGTTACATGCCTAGTAGCCATTTCAAGCATAATATTCCTGACTTTAATCTAACCCCTCTCAGAGACCACAATTATTACACTGTCAATGATCTCCCAGGGTACTGGACAGATTGACAGCTCAGGGATTTGGGGGGTTGGGGAGTATTCATAGACTGCGCTATTCATAGAGGAACCTCAACTGAAATAGAAATCTGTTTTAATTCATTAACCTAGATGACACAAGTGCTGGTAATCCACATTCCAGGAAGTAACAGAAGCAGGGATACTTAATGACACACAGTGGAATTACCATGCCACAATGACACTTTGCACAGCTCTTTTATAACATACAGTAATGTCATCCATCCACTGCAGGAGAAATACACGTCGTATCATTTGGATAATAATTTTAGCTGTTTAGTAATTGTGGTGCTCGTGAAGCTACACAAAAATATAGCTAAAACTCAAATAGAATAATAAATGTCTCTGATTCTTTCTATTCTACTGACTGAATCTTTTAATAAGACTAAATGCATTTTCATTTGATACTAACAAGGAGAAAATGGTTAAGAAAACTTTTGTATGATAAACCTCTACCTTCCTGAAACTTTTGATGCCTTTGACCTTCTTAATGAAAAGACATCATGAGCTGGAAGCTACGTAAAATGCTTAGCTAGGCTCCATGGTCCATATGTCTGTTTATACATTACAGGGGTCATTTGTTAAAGACTCCCTGCTGCCAAACTGATTCCCAGAACAACGTTCTCCTGAACATAACAAGTCCTATTCACTAACTCCTTAAGTGTAGTTTTCCTTTGGAAATACAGTACAAAATAGCAAAGATTTGATCAAAAATTTGCCACTCGAGTGAAACATTGAAGTGGACTGTTGCTTTTTTCGAGAAAGACCAGTACTGCTGCTTTTACAAGATTTATTATCTATTTAAATGGGTTATCCTATCCTATCCAATGTAAAAAAATATATATATATATAGTTCATGTTTCTTTCTAACAAAGCTAGAACCAGCCCTGTACCTCACCTGGATTTAGAAATCCCGCAATTCAATTGCTCCAAATGCTCTGCTAGATTTATTTCAAACTGGCTGCTCAGGGGGCCCTTTCTATTGCAGTTGGTCGCAGTTATAGGATGGAACTGAGAGGGTGTGTCCACCTCAAAAGGTGGAAAGATAAATAAGAGAGATAGCAAACCATAGGTGGCGCCATACGGATACATTTTATTGAGTAACTTAGTGGTTATTCTACACTTTTAATAACATGCAATTACAGTATTCAGATCCTGGTGTTGGCTTGAAAACTGTAGAATATAGCGACATATCAAAAGTTTAGATTGTTTGGGGTCTTAGTGCTGAGACCCCAATGATCTCTAGAATAAGGGGAGAAAAGAGCGTGCATCATGCACTTTCTCTCCTCGCTGCTCCATTCTGCCCTCTGCACAGAGGAGAAAGAGCATGATACTGTATCCTTCTCTCCCCTTGTTCTAGAGACTGGTGGAGGGCTCAGCGCTCAGACACCAAAAGTATAAACTTGTGATATTTTTCTGTAACATATCAAAAGTTTTTTGAAAAGTTAGTGATCTTTTAGTGTCAAACATTACTGTGCATCACAGTTCAGATGGCCATACACTCAAGACAGATTCAAGACTGTTCATGTATATTTTTCCCAGAGCTGAATGATCTGCTTCTACTGTGGATCCCTCTAGCATTGGCTTGTCTCCTCCAGGAAAAATGATCATGCATGTTAACATGCAACCTGCCCTGTCCTTTTCTCCTTTGACATCTGCCACATTAGAAAGTTAACCAATTCTGCTGAAGTCAGCAGGTACAGTCAACATTTGTCTACTGTGTATGACCACCTTTAGTACGTGATTTTTACAGAAATGTTCTGTGATTGGTTTTTGCCAAACATGCTATAGTACATAAAGCTTTTTAAGGAGACGGGATCTTCTATTTTCAAAATGGATTTATATAATCCACTATGTTTCTGTTTGCTTAAATATATGATGTATTTTGACCTGCTAAAAATTATAGCTTTTCTGAACCAAGTGTTAATAAATAACAGAGACAATGAATAAGCTGTAGTTGGGCTTTCCCATTCTGCGCATATGTGGTTTTCAAGAAGACCTTGTTTTTTAAGAAGAGCAGTGTCCTCATCATAGAAAACCAGAATCTGTCTAGATCAAGATTCAAGACCATGTATTGATATTTTTTGGTATGTGATTTGAGAGCTATTCTGGTCTAACCTATGGCCCAATTAATGGAACCTTTAACCAGCTCAAGGAACATCTTCTATTAAAAATATTTACTGTAAGGCCTCATGCACACGACCGTTGGTGTTTTGCGGTCCGCAAACCGCGGATCCACAAAACACGGAAGCTGCTCCGCGTTCCGTTCCACAATTTGCGAAACGGAACACGGCCCATTGTAGAAATGCCTATTCTTGTCCGCAAATGGACAAGAATAGGACATGCTCCATATTTGTTTGCGGGGGCACGGAATGGAGCAATGGATGCGGACAGCACATGGAGTGCTGTCCGCATCTTTTGCGGCCCCATTGAAGCAAATGGGTCTGCGCCCAAGCTTTAAAATATGCGGCTCGGACGCAGACCACAACAACGGTTGTGTGCATGAGGCTTAAAGTGAAGAAATGCATTGCATTATAGATGCAGCCACAGTGACAAGCCAAAGGGATTTTCAAGATTGTAAGTATTTCCTCTATTGATCTATTATCAATTTCCCCTAATGTGTGAAATTTAAGGCTAGCAAAATTATATTATTGGTTTAATCATACACATCAATACCAAATAAATTTCTGCCACATACAGATGGGTTCCTCTTTATCTTTGATCTTGGAGCAACATATATCCCCAAATATTCTGTCAGAAGATAACTATATGTGTGTGGCCACCCAGTGGTTGTTTTTGGGAATTGCATCTTGACAAGGGTTTCGTTTACATAGCTATATATTGTATTCACTTTGCTTTGTGAGAAATTAGAACTAGTGTTGAGCGAGCATGCACGCCAGTATGGTTCAAGCATTGCTATGCTAGGCTTATGGCGGTACTCGGCCAAGTACCGTATGTGTTCTAGCGCAGTGTTTCCCAACCAGTGTGCCTCCAGCTGTTGCAAAAAGGCTGTGCGGGCATGCTGGGAGTTGTAGTTTTGCAACAGCTGGAGGCACACTGGTTGGGAAACACTGTTCTAGCGCAATGCTCCAGTCTCCTCCCCGCACGTGTCTTTGCTGCTACACAGCCAAGAAATGTGCAGGAAGATACTGGCATGCACAGTTATGCCGTAGCCATGTTGGCTACTCTCATTAAAGTGATTGTCTGGCCGAAACACTTCATCGGGTGTTATGTAGCACCCGATGGCATGTGTTCGGCTCAGTAAGGGAGAGCTGTGCATAGGAAGTGACAGACAGTGTAGGAAGTGTTATTGGAAGATTTTTATTAGAAAAACTTTTCAGAGACCCAAAAGGAATTTTAAGGATTATTGTGTGTGGCAGCAGCAATATATATTTTTAGCGCATCCTGCGCTAAATAACGTCTAATAGGCCTCTGTGAACAGTTAAATTATCTGCGCCACATCTCCTGTGTAAAGTGTGTGCATCACTAAAGTATCAGTAACATCTAGTGTACTTTTTACGTATACGGTGTCCGCTGCAGACAGTTAAATTATCTGCCCAACATCTCCTGTGTAAAGTGTGCACATCCCAAAAATATCAGTGACATACAGTGCACTTTTTCAAGTGTCGGCTTCTTAGAGTGACATTACCAGGGCAATATCTAAAGTGTAACGTGTGTGTTTAAAAACTATATCTGTTAAATACAGTGTACTTTTTCCGTAGCTGCCAAGAACAGTGACATTACCCGTGGTACCTCTCCTGTATAACGTTTCCTCATCCCAAATACCTGTGACATTCCCTGTAATTTTTTATTAGCCGCTGGTTACAACATCACACATTATCTGCGGGATATCTCCTATGTGACGTTTCAACATCCCAAATACCTTTTGAAATTGTTTTGCGCATACAGGAAACAGGCCGAACTGGATGGACAAATGTCTTTTTTCGGTCTTACAGTCATGTGAAAAAATTAGGACACCCTTTGAAAGCATGTGGTTTTTTGTAACATTTTTAATAAATGGTTATTTCATCTCCGTTTCAACAATACAGAGAGATTAAAGTAATCCGACTAAACAAAGAAAACTGAAGAAAAGTCTTTTCAAGATCTTCTGTAAATGTAATTCTACAAAAATGCCTATTCTAACTGAGGAAAAAGATAGGACACCCTTGCCCCTAATAGCGAGTGTTACCTCCTTTGGCTGAAATAACTGCAGTGAGACGGTTCTTGTAGCCATCTACCAGTCTTCGACATCGGTCTGAGGAAATTTTACCCCACTCCTCAATGCAGAACTTTTTCAGCTGTGAGATGTTTGAGGGGTTTCTTGCACGTACAGCCCTTTTCAAGTCACTCCCACAGCATCTCAATGGGATTCAAATCTGACTTTGACTTGGCCATTCCAGGACTCTCCATTTCTTCTTTTTCAGCCAATCTTTGGTTGATTTACTAGTATGTTTTGGGTCATTGTCATGTTGCATGGTCCAGTTCCGCTTCAGCTTTAATTTTCTAACTGATGGTCTCACATGTTCTTCAAGCACCTTCTGATACACAGTAGAATTCATCGTGGATTCTATGATGGTGAGCTGACCAGGTCCTGCTGCAGCAAAGCAGCCCCAAACCATGACACTTCCACCTCCATGCTTCACAGTTGGTATGAGGTTCTTTTCTTGGAATGCTGTGTTTGGTTTACGCCAAACATGTCCTCTGCTGTTGTGTCCAAATAATTCAATTTTGGACTCATCTGTCCAAAGAACATTATTCCAGAAGTCCTGGTCTTTGTCAACTTTATCTCTGGCAAATGTCAGTCTGGCCTCGATGTTTCTCTTGGAAAGCAAAGGTTTCCTCCTTGCACACCTCCCATGCAAGTTAAACTTGTACAGTCTCTTTCTGATTGTAGAGGCATGTACTTCTACATCAACAGTAGCCAGAGCCTGCTGTAGTTCTCGAGATGACACTTTAGGGTTTTTGGAGACCTCTTTAGCATCTTGCGGTCTGCTCTTGGGGTGAACTTGCTGGGGCGACCAGTCCTGGGCATGTTGGCAGTTGTTTTGAAAGCCCTCCACTTGTAGACTATCTTCCGGACAGTGGAATGGCTGATTTCAAAATCTTTGGAGATCTTTTTAAATCCCTTACCAGACTCATAGGCTGCTACAATCTTTTTTCTGAAGTCCTCTGACAGCTCTTTTGCTCTCACCATGGTGCTCACTCTCACTTCAACAGTCAGGAGCACACCAAAGTAAATGTCGCTGGTTTAAATAGGGCAAGCCTCATTCAACATGCAGAGTAACGATCTACTAATTATGTGCACCTGGTGTGATATACCTGTGTGAGATCTGAGCCAATTTAAGAGGGAATACATGTGAGGGTGTCCTATCTTTTTCCTCAGTTAGAATAGGCATTTTTGTAGAATGACATTTACAGAAGATCTTGAAAAGACTTTTCTTCAGTTTTCTTTGTTTAGTTGGATTACTTTAATCTCTCTGTATTGTTGAAACGGAGATGAAATAACCATTTATTAAAAATGTTACAAAAAACCACATGCTTTCAAAGGGTGTCCTAATTTTTTCACATGACTGTATATACTATGTTACTATGTTACTATGTTACTATGTTACACTTCCGAATCCTACGCTACTGTCCGTGTGAAATACTTTCAAGCATATATAACATTTAAAATGAAGAAGGCGATTAGTAAGGGACAGGGAAGTGGCCGTGATGCTGATGGTATACGCAGAGACCGCGGCCCTGAACACGTTGAAACTGTGCCTGCTGCCAGAGCGCAAGAAAAAAAATCATCCATGATACCTAGATTCATGTCCCAGTTTGCAGGGCGGCACAGGACACCACTGTTGAAGTCAGACCAATGCGGCCAGGTGGTCGGTTGGATTGCAGCAAATAATGCTTCCAGTCAGTTAAGCTCCACCCTGTCTTCCACCAAATCCAGTGGCCCTCGCATATAATTTTTTACAGGGTCAGCGCACCTGCAGGCCCTTGCATATAATGTTTTACAGGGTCAGCTCACCTGCAGGTGATTGTATATAATGTTTTATAGGGTCAGCTCACCTGCAGGCCCTCACCTACAATCTTTTACAGTGTTAGCTCACCTGTTGGCCCTCGCATATAATGTTTTACAGGGTCAAATCACCAGCAGGCCCTCACCTACAATCTTTTACAGGGTCAGCTAACCTGCAGGCCCTCACATATAATTTTTAAGAGGGTCAGCTAAGCAGCAGGCCCTCAACCATAATATTTCCAGTGGTCAGATTAGCAGCAGACCCTCACCCCTAATGTTTAAAGGGTCAGCTGAGCAGCAGGCCCTCGCCCCTAATGTTTTAAATGGTCAGATCAGCAGGCCCTTGCTCCAAATGTTTTTGAAGGTCACCAGCAGGCCATCAATCATAATTTTTCAAGGGTGTGTATAATGCCCTCCTTTATGTGTAAAAAAGGGTGTATTAGAGTGCCGGTTCCTTGTAATTTTTGGCAGCCCTTTCACTTAGTGCATAGGCTTTATGAGTGTAGGAGTAATGTGAATGAGGCCCTCCATTATGTGATATATAGGTTATATCAGAGTTCCTATTGCTTGTGATTCTTGGAGCACTTGCACTTTATATACAAGTAAATATACAGGAAATAATGTTTCTTAACAATTATTCCTCTAAAATCGATTTTATCTTTGGTTTTGCGTGTATTATTTCAGTCTGTAAAAGTGGCGTACTTCTAGGACAACATCATTCCTAGCAGCAACCTTGGAGTCCAAAATGCATCCAGACATCCTCCCCATGGTGTTCCCGAACCATTTTGGTGGTTTTTCTATGCTCTGTGCCTGAACTACAGACTTATGTGCTTGTTAACTTTCTGTGTACCCACCTTGGCTTGTTTCCTGGATTAACCTCTAGTCTATTGATTTGGCTTCCTAGGATCCTGACTGTGGCTTGTTTTGTGTTACCCCGTGTCTGCTAAATTGGCTACTAGTGATTCTCCTGGTATTCTGATTTTGGCTAGTTCTTAAATTAATCCCAAGTCCACTGTCCACTGCAAGAGTGTCTTCAGGAATACTAGCTTTGCCTGAGTTGCAGCAAATCATTCATGAAAGTGTCACTGAAAGAGCAAGTGTCACTTAAGGAGCAACTGTCAGCATTACTAACCTCTTAAACCAGGCATAACACCTGGTAGGGCTGATCCTGCGGAGTGAAAGCATACCTTCATTTGATTTTAACAATGCATCATTGTAGATAAAATCAACATATATTAAATATGCAAATTATTAATAAGTTTACTAGGGGCAGCCATAGTATCTTGCTGCACCTTAGCTTCTCTGTTCAGCCCTGGTTTAACCTTTTCCCTCCTCTTGATTGACAGGGCAAGGCACCAACAGAATTATGACAGTTAGCTCTGTCATTCTGTGTCTACTCTGCACCATACAGATGGTTTATGCTTAGAAGTAATCTGGGCTCAGTGGGATCTACGGTGTATGCATCTATCAATCTATATGGCATTGGCTTGGAATTACAGGGCTAGGTGCCATTATGTTACTGATGCAGGGCTCCAGTCAATCAAGTGGGGTGGGGGGCACAATGAGGCTGAGCATATGCACATAGGTGCACCAAGAGGCTAAGTCCCAATCCCTTGATAGACTTAAGCCCTCATTTGCCTATTTAAGAAATGGTGATTTTTGAGGTTTCCCCTGTTACTCTTAAACCCTAAAACATGCTGATATGTTAATTGGCTTCCAATGAAACTGCCCAGTGTATGAGGCTGGTTATTAAGATTATGAGCCCCAATGGCACAGGGTCTGATCTAAATAGTGACAATCTCTTCAATACTATATAAGCAATTAATTAAATAAATGAACACAATAAAATTGTCTCAAACATAAAAAAATTTAACATACACTTATTGACAAAAAAAAAAATAACAACACACAAATGTTAGATTGCTACATAACTTGGCAGGCAGTGCAGTTATGTCTCAGGCAGGTATGTAAGTGACTACATGTGTGCTCTGATTAGATGCTGGGAATTTCCATAAGTGGGTGTAAAGGTGCTTCCCTGCTGTTCTATAAAAAGGTTTTCAGAGGCTACTTTTGGGTAGAATACCCAAGGTAAGAGATTGCCTGCTAAACATGCCTCTCATGCATTTTACAGCAGGATAATGCTTGCCCACACATATCAAAGGTTTCCCAGAAATGCCTCTGGCAGATTGAAATAGTTTGTTGACCTGCCAGGTCACCAGATTTATCACCATTCAACCATTTATGGGACCAGCTGAGACACCATCCCCATAATGTAAAAGAAAATGTGATTCATTAGACCAGGCTCCTTTTTTCACTGATTCATAGTCTTATACTCACAGGCTCATTATTGGCACTTTTAAGTATCCAGCCTGCAAAAGACACCTAGATATGCAGCATTCTGAGATGAACTATGTTCTGACAGCTTTGTATAATAGACAGAAGTGTATTTTTTCAGCAATTTTTCATACAGTAGCTCTTCTGTGGGATCAGACCAGCTGAGCTAGCCTTTGCTCCCTACATGCATAAGTGAGCCTTCAGCATCCTTGACCTCGTCACCAGTTCATTGGTTGTTTTCCATAGACCACTTTTGGCATGTAATAGCCGTGCACACTGAAACACCCCACTAAAACTGCCATCTTGGGGAAACACCCAGTCATCTCTCCATCAAAAGTAAGCGAATGAGAAAAAATTCCAATTTTCTTAAGTAAGGAATCTTGGCCATAACTGCCCAGATATTAGATATGGCATCATTAATGGTTACTAACTTAAAAATGTATTTGACTAAGTTAAGCCGAGCTAGACTTGATATGTTTTTAAAAAAGACCCAATTCTTAAAAAAACAAGAAGTCTGATAAAATTAGGAGTCTTCTAACTATTTTAATACAGTATGTTTAAAAGGTGGAGAATGAAAACCAATGGTGTTCCCAAAAAACATAAAAAAATGTGTTTAATGACATAGGATAATTAATTTTGTCTTTGATCACAGATAACACATAGTTCAATAGTCCTTTAGTTCACATGACTAAGAGTCTAAAAGCCCCCATTAGATATGGGTGGAGAGAGAGAGACTTTTCTAGGCATTCAAAGGACTTGCAAGTAGAATCATTTTGTAAGCAAATAAAATCACGAGAGCGGACCTGAAGCAAATTTTGAAAAATTTGCTTATTCCTAGCCCCCATACATATTAGTGTATTGTTGGGCAAAGCCTCTGAAGATGACAAGTTTGTCTGCCAGTCTAATTGTATGGGGGGTGCCTGATTATCCCCTAACAGATGATGTTGGGGAATAAGAAGGATCGAGTGATAGTTTGGCAAGATACTTTTTGTTCTTCCAGAGTCTGGAGGGAGTCAAGAGAGGTAGCTGGTGGCAGAAAGATCCTTTAGCCCACAGCTATTGAATGTGTATGGCCACACTAAGGGACTACAGGACTGATGTCCGGCATGCCAATTTTATATAGTTTTTTTAAAATTTATTTACGTGACACTTGACCATTGGTGGAATACAAGGAGAAAGACCGTAAACAACATTGCCGATTTTGAGCCATAACATTATCGGATATCTCCCAAATAGTACATTGGATACGGAGTATTCTGCAAATTACAATTGATGTTACAATCTTTTATTTAAATTTGTGGTGTACTGTGACACTATTGATCCAACATTGTGGACTCCGATTTGAATGCAGAGTGATTGGAGCAAAATATATAAGAACTGAGGATATATTGTTTTTATAACCATTAATGAAAACATGCCGTATATAGATGGACTTTTAATGGGATATGCCCATTAGTATTGACTATACATCTACTTTTGATCACATATACCCTTGGAATATTGATTATATATAACCTGGGAATATTATTATATTGTTTTATTGTTCCTAATTAAAATTTTAATTTATTTTATATTTCCACCTCGAATAAATATATGACAATATAGTGCCGGTGTTGAGAGTGCTCGCTCACCTTAAAGCAATTGATACTTTTTCCTTTTTGGGGAAGGGCACCCCTTTACAGAGCTGTTAGCGCCCTACATAGTCACTAGGCAGTGAGCCAACCACTCCGCTACTTTCTTTATATAGTTTTTGTTTCCTTTTTTAAGCCAAAATTATGATTGTATTTTAATATGAGGGAATCAGAATGTTTTCAATATAATTTCCTCCCCATTATGATCCACTCCCTTCATTTGCTTCAAAAACTGAGGCAACAAAGACACATCTGGTAGCATACAAGCCTAGGGGCATCGCCAAACCCTGTGGAATAAATTAGCCTCAATTATTTTAAGCCCATAACAACCTGAAAAAGGGTCATATCAGATTCAATGTAATTTACTTCACCTGTCCGAGGTTTTTAGATGCGATGGCTAATCAGTGTATGTAAGAATTGAAACACTAAAATTATAAGATTATAATATTTCCAATTTTCTACACTAGGTGGTAGTCTATGTTTCCCTACATATTTCTGACATAAATTGTATCTTTCTCTTTTTAGATAGAAATCTATTTGCATTTCATTATCCTTGCAGCTTTTTAGAAAATGTCAGGGGCTGAAACAGACACATGTATTGTATGTACAGGAAGATCTTTATACACGACAACTGAAGGCTCACACAGTACTGTGTATTATATGTAAATTAATATCTGTCAGAATTGACCTGTGGGCACACAGATATAGCTAAAGTCTATAAAAATAGGTAAGAAATTGATATTTCGTCTGGCAAATAAATGAACGATAACATGTAAAGTTCTGTCTAAAGCCTATACTATGTGAAGGGGGAAGTGAACATGTGGCATCACTGTGGGTAAAAAAACCTGAAGGAAAAAACACTAATAAAAAGTAATGAATAGCAATAGAAAATCTACTTCTATTGATAGAGGTTAGAGGGTGTGGGTAGTTGTCATGATTTACTATGACTAGTGGTTGGGATTTAGCTGCAACTGGATTTACGTACCATTGTTTTAGGTCAGGTCAAGGTTCAGAACAACCAGAAATCATGAGTATTACCTACAGCTGCTGATGCTCATGTTATAGCACCTTAGGACCATAAAGAATGGAGCAGCCAATTATACTTAGATGTGTAGTCATTTTGGGGGACTATCCAGATATACTCTAAGTTGTGATACTAAAACCTTGAATCTTATAAACAAAATGGCAATAACAAAATACAGTTACCTTTCCTAACTGGTACAGGACCCGATTAGAGGGACAGCCATACGGGACTTAACTAACAGACCTGACAGAACAACAGGCATGCAGGTTTTGGGACACCTGGGTAATAGGGATCCAAATATAATAAACATCCCATTGATATTAAATAGGGTACTTTGTAGGAGAGGCACAAAGACAATGAACTTCAACACTGAAATACAGGAATGAAAATGTGTTCAGTTTACATAGTTCATTAGCCCCACTGACTGGAGAAATGTCCTAAAAAATAAGAGCACACTAAATAGAATGTTTTTAAAAGCATCCTAATTTTTTATTATGAGAGGTAAATACCTTAGAATAAAATGGCCAGGAGCAGGAAAGAAACAATGGAGATAAATAATATTGTAAAAAAGGTCAATAATTAACAAAATGAAAGCATTCAAATAGCTGAAGTTGGACTGTACTAAAGAGGCACTAAAAACTGTAAGACAAAAAACAAGAATATGTAAAAGGCAGATAAAGGCAGCCAAGCTGGCGACAGAGAGGATCATTGCCAAAAGCAGGACAACTAACGCTTGAATGTTCTTTATTATAAATAAATGGTAAAAGGTTTAAAATAACAAAGTATGAAGGCAAGAGATCGAGGAGAAGTAAAGGGAATTTTATTCTCTCCTTCGGATAGATCAATGTCAAAATAGACAAATCATGTTATCCATGTGGTAAGGGCCCAGTGTCGGACTGGGGGGCCTAGGGCCCACCAGTAAAATTTATTTTGGGGACCAACTGTACGGATAGATATGTAATTAAAATATTACCTGCTCACACAGCAGCAAGATTCTACCAGATATTGAATATGGAGGTCCCTGCAGCAACTTTGAGAAGGTAGGTCCTGAGGAAAAGAGGATACTGGCTAGCTTTCCTTTATACCTAGAAGTCATCTCAGCTATCTGATTGTGTCTATAATAATACACTGGGTAGATTCTTTAATAATCTATCAAGTTTTTTATATGAACATAGGCTGGTTGGGTTGCAGCACATTGAATATATGTATGTAGTGCAGAAAGTCTACTATGTGGCACTTGTGCAGGGGATGGGAGACTATGGGCCCACCTTGCTCAGCGGGCCACCGGGTGATTCATCTACACCCCTGTGCGCCAGTTTGAGCCTGTATGGGCCCCTGTATTCTAAGGAAGTTAAATAGGAACCACAAAATCAATAGTAAAAGTGAAGATAAGAAACTTTTTTAATACATCGTATTAGATAAAAATACATATGTTTCCGCATATCAGCCACTTTTCCCCTCCTCTGCTTTGCCTCTTGCCTCTTCACTCTCAGTTCACTGCTAAAATGTACCTTGAGAGACAACACTTACTAGCAGCTCACTGACCAGGATTTTTACACCAACACAGTTTACTGTAAGAGCAGTGAGACTACAAACCTCCCTACCTAAGAAGTTGTGATGTGTGCACTAAAAAAATTCTAAAGGGATCTGGATGCATTTTTTAACTATAATTTTATTACTAGTAGTGACTAGTGTGTGCTTGATTAAGGGAGACATTATGACTTGGAGATCTATTGATCTATCTTTTATTTCATAAGTATGGAAATGGGTTAATAAACCTATTTAAAATCTCCTGCTTCTGATGTCCCCCAATATCAGCTGTCAAATAAGGCAACAGCTTGGATTTTTTACATTTGGATTGTATATTTTACTGACTCTAGCTCTGTCTATGGATATTGTTTTTTCTTTTTATGTGAAAAAGCAATAAAAGAAGAAAAATACAGTAAAGGGAATATAACCTCTACCTCTGAAGCACTTGAGATCTTATTTCAAGCAGTAATCATTACAAGCTGGAGGCTATGAGAAAAGGTTACACTGTTTGCCAAGTAACAAATTAGAACACCCTCATACACTAGACTAAAATGGCTACTTTTATAACATGTATAAATTTCCCTGTTGTTTGAAATGTCACCGGAAAAAAAAAAACCAAAGTAAAAAGCAACAACTATATCCGTTTACTAACTTGATGGCAACAAGGTCTATAATGTACCATATACAACAGCTAGAACACAAATTAGAACAAAGGTCTGGAGGGAGATTAACTACATTGCGTCTTATGACCTGGTACTTAGGTTCCCAAGAGAAAACTGATGAACGGAAGAAGAGGAACAAAACACAATGAAAAAGGCAGACTAAAATCCTGAAAAAAACTGCATTAGATGGATCTGCAATTTCAATTTTTTTGAATCTCCATCATTCACAAATGACCACTGAATGGAAAAAGTAAAGATAAACTGCTCTAATAAATAATTTAAAGTGTCCCTTGGTTTAAAAAAAAAAAGAAAAAAACAAACAAACAGAATACTTACATGGTGAACCCCTTTTCATCCTTGTGGCCACAGATCTGTCAATTCCCGGGCTCCTCTTCAGCCAAACAAGCTGACATCACAGCTTCCCAGTCTGCCTAATTCTTGCTGTGCAGTAGGGGGGGGAGGGGGGCAGTTGATAATAGGGACATTAGACATTTCCCACTAATAAGACATGTTACAAAGTTTCCTGTGGTCAATTGTACTATGCAAAGTTGAGTGAAAGTTATTGACCATTTAAAGAGACCCGTTGGCTCTCCTGTCTGTTTTCTGTTTTTCTAAATACTTGCATTCCCCAGTAATGTATAGATAATTTTACTTCTAGGAATTCCTAGTCTCCTTGTTAATATGGTGTGTCCCAATGCACTCTCAATGACACTTTCAGCCGTGATTGAAAAATGTCAGACTGAGTAGCAACACACTTTATTTACAAGGGAATTGTAAGACCCAGTTGTCAAATTATTAATACGTTTCCAGGAAGACTAACAGAGGAATAACACCATTTGGTGATGGCACTGATATGGACAAACTTGACGCTAATTTGTGTGCATTGTGTTAAGTGTAATATGTTTATATAATGTGCATGTGTACATAACGTATGCATATAACCTTTATATATATATATATATATATATATATATAATGTGTATAAAGTGTGTGTGTGCAATGTGTGCATATAATTAGAGATGAGGGAATCACTCGAGATTCGGTTGGGTTTAAAAACGGCAAATTTTTTGAAAAGTTTGGTTCGTACCCCAATCGTTTCGGTCAAAACCGAAGTTGCTCTGATTGCCTTGAAAATTGGTATCTGTCCTCCTGTAGCCTTGTAGGACTCATAACTTTTAGGAAAACTTGTTTTCACTTTTCGCTTATTTTTACTATTTTTTTCCCCTCCCCCTCCTCCAAGCTCTGGAGCACAGTGATAGCAATAGTAAATAAGGTCTGAGTGACTCTGACATACATAGCTATGGGTAAATGCAAATTTGATGGCAGTAACATACAGCATGTTTAAAAACACACAATGCTGGCTCATGTGTTATGCTTTTTGATATTCAAAACCTTCCAAAAATTGTCCCTTATAAATAGGCAGATGGTGTTAAAACATATAGTGTGTTATGAGAATTTTTTTTTTTAAAGTGGCTTGGGGGACCAAGTATCCAAATGATGCCTTACAGGGTCAGAATGCCTACCCTTACAACATGCTGAAGTGTTGATTGTCAGAAGAAAAGGTGGCTTGTTACAAACAATTTTAATTGGAAGCAGCAGCACTTCAGAGTGCTGGATGTGGAAAGGGTATGGATATAATAGCATGCAGCCAAAATAGTAGCAGCAGAAGCAGCATAGCATGGAACATAAAAGGCAGTAGAACGGTTGTCTATGGGTAGTAGTAGTAGTAATAGTAGTAGAGGTAGTAGCATCAGATGCTTTGCGATAATAGTGGTGGCAGTAGGGGAATTAGCAGCAAAGGAACAGCAGCAGCTGAGGTAGCTGCAGCAGCAGCAGCCATGTGGTATATGTTGGCAAGCAGGCATCAGCATGATCGAGGTTGCAACAGACTTACAGAAGATGATGGTTGGCAGGCTGCAGCAGTGGCATGATAGTGGCGGTGGCATGATGGAGGCAGCAGCAGTACTACAGAATATGATGGCAGGCAGGTCGCAGTAGTGGCATTTTGGCGGCGGTGCCACGACGGAAGAAGATGCAGCAGCCATACAGAAGATGATTGTTGACAGGCCGCAGTAGTGGAATGATAGAAGTAGAGGCATGATGGTTGGAGGCAGGCAGCGACAGTAGTAATATGGGGCACCGCCAGCAAGGCCAGATCAATTCATCAGCGTCCTGGTACTTAAGGACTCAGGGATATGTACGCCCTGAGAAGTTACGATCACTGCAGCGCTGCGGGTGGTGATCGGAACAGGATGCCTGCTGAAATCAGGGGGGTCCTGTGACCGCGGGGATCAGAGACTAAAATCTGCCCCAAAGTGTAAATTTCCCCCCCCCCCTGCACCCCGCCATCTTAGTGTCCCCCCGGGCGGTGCAGGGGGGGGGATTGCGGGCGGTGCTGCGGGTGGGCGGTGCGGGAGGCGGGCGGTGCAATTGCAATCCCCCGCCCGCCTTCTTTCAATCGATTTCCCTGGTGTCTAGTGGGTATAGCAGGGGGTCAGCACATTGCTGACCCCCTGCTATAAACTGCTGACATCTGTGCTGCAGATGTCAGCAGTTTAACCCCTTCTATACTGCGGTCCATACGGACCGCGGTATAGAAGGTGTTAACATGGAGGGACCTCCCTCCCTCTCCCATCGGGGGGCTGCCGTACCTTTGCAGCCCCCCCCCCCCGTCAGGATAGGATAGTAGAGGGAGGGAGCTCACCTCTCTTCCCATCACCCGCTGCTCTGTAATGGCAGCGGGTGATGGTTACCATGGCAGCAGGACGCTTTCAGTTTATTTGTTCAGGACGCATAGTAACTCTGGTCAAACTTCTGCTAAAGGCAGAAGTCTGACCAGACTGTGAAAAGTAAAAAAATACAGTGTAGTACACTATATAGTGTACTGTTCTGTATTATATAGACACCAGATCCACTGGATCTACAAGAACCAAGTGGGTCTGGGTCAAAAAAATGTCAAAAAAATAAGAAAAATACATATCACTGAATAAAAATTAAAAAAAAAACAAATAAACTACACATATTAGGTATCGCCGTGTCCGTAAATATCTCCTCTATAAAAATATCACGTGACCTAACCCCTCATGCAAATACCGTAAAAAAAAACACAAAAAAAATGGTGTAAAAAAGCCATTTTTTGTCACCTTGCATCACAAAAAGTGTAATACCAAGTGATGAAAAAGGCGTATGCCTCCCAAAATAGTACCAATAAAACCGCCATCTCATCCCGCAAAAAATGAGTCCTTATATAGGACAATTGCCCAAAAAAATAAAAAAATATGGCTCTCAGACTATGGAGACACTAAAACATAATTTTTTTTTCTAAAATGCTATTATTGTGTTAAAGTTAAATAAATAAATAAAAAGTAGACATATTATGTATCGCCGCGTCCGTAAAAACCTGCTCTATAAAATATCACATTATCTAACCCCTCAGGTAAATACTGTTAAAAAAATAAAATAAAAACAATGTAAAAAAAAAACATTTTTGTCACCTCACATCTCAAAAACTGTAATAGCAAGCGATCAAAAAAGTTATATGCACCCAAAAATAGTGCCAATCAAACCATCATCTCATCCCGCAAAAAATGATACCCCACATAGGACAATCACCCCCAAAAAAAAATAAAAATAGGGCTCTCAGACTATGGAGACACTAAAACATGATTTGTTTTGTTTTAAAAAATGATAATATTGTGTAAAACTTAAATAAATAAATAAAAAGTATACATATTTGGTATCGGCGCGTCCGTCGCAACCTGCTCTATAAAAAAAACACATGACCAAAACCCTCAGGTGAACACAACAAAAAAAAAAAAAAAATACGGTGTCAAGAGCCATTTTTGTCACCTTACATCACAAAAAGTATAATAGCAGGCGACCAAAATGTCATATGCACCCCAAGATAGTTCCAATCAAACCGCCATCTCATCCCGCAAAAAATGAGCCCCTACATAAGACAGTCGCCCAAAAAATAAAAAAAATATATGGGTTTCAGAATGTGAAGACACTAAAAAAATCATTTTTTTTCAAAAATGCTGTATTATGTAAAACTGAAACAAAACTTCCCAAAAAGTAGCCATATTTGGTATTGCCGCGTCCGAAGCAACCTGCTCTATAGAAATAGCACACAATCTAACCTGTCAGTTCAACGATGTAAATAACAAAAAATAAAAACGGTCCGAAAATAGCTATTTTTTTGCAAATCTTCATTTTAATCAATTTTTCCAGTAAAAAAACAAGTCCGAAAATAGCTATTTTTTGCAAATTTTCCATTGTAATCAATTTTTCCAGTAAAAAAACAAGGGTTAACAGCCAAACAAAATTCAATATATATTGCCCCGATTCTCTAGTTTGCAGAAACACCCCATATGTGGTCGTAAACTGCTGTATGGCCAAACGGCAGGGCGTAGAAGGAAGGGAACGCCATATGGTTTTTGGAAGGCAGATTTTGCTGGACTGGTTATTTGACACCATGTCCCATTTGAAGCCCCCCTGATGCACCCCTACAGTAGAAACTCCAAAAAAGTGACCCCATTTTGGAAAGTACGGGATAAGGTGGTAGTTTTGTTTGTATTATTTTAGGGTAAATATGATTTTTGGTTGCTCTATATTACACTTTTTTTGAGGCAAGGGAACAAAAAATAGAAATTCCGAAATTTCATCTCCATTTGCCAATAACTCTTGTGGAACACCTAAAGGGTTAACAAAGTTTGTAAAATCAGTTTTGAATACCTTGAGGGGTGTAGTGTCTTAGATGGAGTCACTTTTTTGGAGATTCTACTCTAGGGGTGCATCTGGGGGCTTCAAATGGGACATGGTGTCAAAAATCCAGTCCAGCAAAATCCGCCTTCCAAAAACCATATGGCGTTCCCTTACTTCTGTGCCCTGCCATTTGGCCATACAGCAGTTTACGCCCACATATGGGGTGTTTCTGAAAACTACAGTATAGGGGCAATAAAAATTGAGTTTTGTTTGGCTGTTAACCCTTGCTTTGCTACTGGAAAAAATGGATTCAGACGGAAAATTTTCCAAAAAATCGAAATTCTGAAATTTTATCTCCATTTGCCATTAACTCTTGTGGAAAACCTAAAGGGTTAATGTCGTTTGTAAAATCAGTTTTGAATACCTTGAGGGGTGTAGTTTCTAGAATGGGGTCATTTTTGGATGGTTTCTATTATGTAAGCCTCACAAAGTGACTTCAGACCTGAACTGGTCCCTAAAAAGTGGGTTTTTGAAAATTTCTGAAAAATTTCAAGATTTGCTTCTAAACTTCTAAGCCTTGTAACGTCCCCAAAAAATAAAATGGAATTCCCAAAATGATCGATACATGAAGTAGACATATGGGGAATGTAAATCAATAACTTTTTTGGGCGGTATTACTATGTATTATAGAAGTAGAGAAATTGAAACTTGGAAAATTGCTAATTTTTCCAAATTTTTGGTAAATTTGATATTTTTTTATAAATAAAAATGAAATTTTTCGACTTAATTTTACCAGTGTCATGAAGTACAATATGTGACAAAAAAACAATCTCAGAATGGCCTAGATAAGAAAAAGCGTTTGAAAGTTATCGCCACATAAAATGACAGTGGTCAGATTTGCAAAAAATGGCCAAGTCTTTTAGGTGAAATAGGGCTGAGTCCTTAAGGGGTTAAACTGCATATGGCAGCATTAACGCTCAAACTGTGCAGACAGAGTCACAAACTATGCTTGATATCATTAAATAATCTCACAAATATATCATTTGTTAACATAAACTACAGTAGGGTCCATTACGTTAACACCCATACTAACTTGCTTCTTCACCATTTCACAAGTAGATATCATTTTCACTTCTAACAGAAATGTGTTATTAAAAGCGATACTAGGCAGCACTACGTCTAAAAGACCTCTCACTATATACAGATATAGCAGATAGATCTTAACTGATGATTATGTATGTATTATTAATTACTACTACTACTACTACTACTACTACTACTACCACTACTACTACTACTTCTACCGCTACTACTACTACTACTACTACTACTACTAATAATAATAATAATAATAATAATAATAATAATAATATCATTATTCATTATTTGCCTGATGTCATTTGTAAACCCACACATGATATATTATTTTCACCATGCGTTCTACTTAATGACAGCCTTGTCGCTATTTCTTTTGTTTGTTGCGCATATTCATAGCTATCTTCTTATACCAAGGATTTCTGTTATGACAAAGTAGGTACCGGACAATGTTAAAGATGTTTCCTTCCTTTTCTATACTCTTGGCCCAACATATCCCAAGATATGTGTCGCAAAATAAGTAACTCTTTTTAAAAAATAGTTTCATAATATTCTGTCACAAGATGTCTATTTATATGTTCCTATCTTTGGCCACCCAGTGGTTGTGAAGTGACTAGCAGTCTGTCAAGGGTTTTGAAAGCATGTCCCAATATTGTGCTAAGGTTCTTTTATTAGAAATTGGGAGTCCTTAACCATCTTTGAGCTCAGATAAAGGTGGACTATATTTCATGGTTACTGGTACACTGTAACAGTGTTTTACTTATACTATACAACACATGGCGATAATAGATGATACTGTATAGGAAACCACCATTCAACCAAAGGCAGGCCTTATCCAATGTTTGCCTAGTATATAGTACTGCCTGCTTACCCTGTTGTGTCACAAATTCTTGGCATTTGTACCAAACAAGTTCTAACTGTAGTAGAGATGGACAAATTTACTAAAAAAAATTTCGGATCTGATTTCTTCAAATTTTCTCTCTCTTGCACTGAATCAAATGTAAATAAATCCAATGAAAAAAAAATGAATTGAATTTAGATTCTAAAGAATCTATTTGCTCATCTTTAACTGAAGCTTCATTACGAAAAGAATCTGTCATGTTGGAAGACCACATCAAACTGCAGAATTTATTAGGTATCCTAATTAAAGCAAGCCAACAGGTATTACTACATCCACATCCACTGGAAGTCTTCTCACACCCTCTCTCATTCAAGTGCCGAAAGAGATTATCTACTAAATTCTGATGATCAACTGAGATTTGCTAATTGTGCAATGACAAGAAAGTTGGAGTCAAAGCCATTAGACATGGATCCCAAATATGGTACCCACAGAAATCTTTAAGCTCATCTATAGATGAGGTATCATATTCTTATCTAACAACAATGATCTTAAAGGGTTTCTGTCACCAGGATTACACATTATAAGCTGTCTGACATTAGCTATGTGCTAATGTCAGAGCAGCTTGATAATGTCTTTTTTATAAAAATCTGATGTATATTTAGGCTAAAAAACGTCTTTTTATAATATGTAAATTAGCCTCTAGGAGCAGGGGGGGCGTTGCCCTGCTCCTAGCGGCTCCGTGCGGCAACCTGCTGGCACGCCGCTTCTTTCTTTGATTGACAGTGCCAGGCAGCGATCCTCTCCTGCCTCCGGCACTGTCTCCCTGCTAAATCCTGTGCCGCCGCTCTGTATTCGGCACAGGCGCGGTGAGCTGAGGACAGCAGGCACCAGCGGGAGACAGTGCCGGAGGCAGGAGAGGATCGCTGCCCGGCACTGTCAATCAAAGAAAGAAGGGGCGTGCCAGCAGGTTGGCGCATGGAGCCGCTAGGAGCAGGGCAACGCCCCCCTGCTCCTAGAGGCTAATTTACATTTTATAAAAAGACATTTTTTAGCCTAAATATACATCAGATTTTTATAAAAAAGACATTATCAAGCTGCTCTGACATTAGCACATAGCTAATGTCAGACAGTTTATAATGTCAAAACGTGATGACAGAAACCCTTTAAGGGAGAACATCCACCTAATATTTCATTTTTTAAGCATACAGACCTCTTTGGGGCATACAGAGGCCCACAGAAGTTTTTTGTTTTTTTCTCCATGAATTTGAGATGAATCATACCCCAAAGCAGGTAATATTAGGCATACGTTGTCACTCAAAATTACTTTATATAAAGGAGAAGATACATTATGAAGTCACTAAGAGTGGCTTATTTGAGTGCATATACATTCCGAATTTGGATCCTAAGGCCATATCCACAAGGTGCATATTTAGCATGGATTCTCTGCACTGATTTTCATGTGAAAAATCTGCAGCATAATCCAGTACTAGATAAGTAGATGAGATTTTTTCAAATACACAGTTTGGGAGTTTTTTCTTTGTGGAAACCACAGCATGTAGATTGTTTGTAAGGATTTTCAGCGCAGATTTCACCCTTTGGAATGCCCAGGGTGAGCTATGGAGCAAATTTACATCAAAATCAATAAAATCTTCAAGTAAAATTAGGATTTTATTGCAGAACTGGTGTGGAAAAACTGAAAGATCCATGCGGAATGTGTACCATTAGAATAAGGTACAAGATTTACCATGAATGCCTTCTTGGTTCGGATACAACCTCCAATTCTAACATTGATATGACAGATATGATATTTTAGGAAGTATGTGAGTGCCATTATTGCTCCACATTAAGCAATTAAAGTCAATGGACTTCTTTGGGGGTATTGTTATCACAGCCTTCTACTTACAGTATCTGGGCTGAAAATCTTTTTTCCAATTGGTCTTTATTTAAAAAAAATTCTAACTGTTTGCCTTCTACAACTTTCCATTTTACTGCCTCTGCAGACTTCTTTCTGCTTTTCAGTGAAATCTGTTAGACAGCTGCTCTGTCAGCTAGATCTGTAGCTCTTATCTCTATAGCTCTTATTTCTGTAGCTTCCTGACAGTTTGTAAACCCATATTTGGGCTAAAGTCTTATCATTGTGATAAGATTCAGCTTAAAAAGAGGGTCTCATCAGAAAACTAACTATGGTTCAAAAATATGATTTATGTTAAACAAATGTTGGCATTTTTGGTGATTTTTAATTTTACATGTCATTATACATATAAAAATCCTTAAATTGTGAAGTTTTTGTACTGGCCGCTTAGCCAAAATGTGTAAAGACTTGTTTAGAGATATTATTCCTTTATAGCAGCTAAATTGGCCATGGACAGATTGGACACACATTGGACCTAAAATATACATTAACTTTGCCAGTGACCCACTGGTTCACTGCTAAAGAGTGAATATTCAGGTTCACTTTAAAATGTCTACTGTTCTGTAATGTGCTTAATGTTATCTGTGCCCTGTTTGATCCAAAAATAGAGTTAATAGTTAAACTGGCTTGCCCCATCTTTGCCTGGCTAGAGTGGTAGGGAGTTCTTAGCAAAAGACTATTCCTAAGAGTAAAAGCAACTATACTGAGGATCAACCTCTGAGGCAAGAAACATTAAATTTATACAGAAAGTTGAGGACATAAAGGCTGTGACAGTAAAGGTAACAGACGCTTACAGTTTAGGACTTTACTCCATATGGTTAGGGTTAATTGCTTCTGGCACCTGTCACACTTCTAGGAACTGCAGAAATACACAGAAAGGATTTGCACTCATCTGGTCATTTAGTAAGACTGCATGGTATATCTAGAGAGAGACTTAAAAGGGAACATCATGCTGCCTACCTATTATATAGAGCCTACTGGAGAACTATTGCCTTATAAAACTTGAAAACTGTGCCTACTGCTTATGTTAGTACTGCAACCCTCATTATCTATTCAGTAAGAGTTTATTTATTATATCCAAACCATCTGCCAGCTCTTCACCTGTAGTCCTGCCTTGTTCTCCACTAGACATCCAACAAAAGTGATCAATACAGAACAGGAAGTCTCTGATACCATTAGGCCTATTAACCCAAGCATTACAGGAGGATTTTTTTTTAAATATAGACGATGACATGGAAAATTGAATTAAAAAAACGCCAAAAATTCTGAAAATATATGTCTAATATTAAAATGTAAACTAAACAATTGGTAATTTCCTGATGGCACATTCCCTTTAAATGACTACTTATAAGCTGTCAGGAAAGTAGATATAAGGGATACAGATTGATTCAACAGAGCAGCAGATGTCAGTGAAAAGCAAAGACAACAATCTGCCGAGGCTTTGAAAACTGAAGACTGTAGAAGTAGTGTTTTTTTTTATTTAATTTAAGTCATTATAACACATTTAAATTTAGATTTTCCAACCGCATACTAATTTTGGCACAGCTGGGGGTTACAATTGTCTAAATCTTCCTATCGCTAAAAATAGCCTTTTAAATCACATAAAATGTTCCACTTGAAACAGGTCTAAAATTGTCTCCGTTTTTCCTACTAACATGTCCAATGGAAAAATATGATAGCATTGCATGGCTTTGGATCAGGTTATTTTGCAACCATTATACATTGTGACGCTTAATGTTTATTACGATCAATAGTGTCATCTGGTTTTCATAGGATTTGTCTACTCCAGTTTTAAAATTTAATACATCTCTATACGTAAATGAGCAGCCCCATGCTGTGGAATCTTTATAGATATTTGCTAAATATCTCCGATTTGAGTGATAGTGAAACGCTTCATATCTGTTCGGAGAGAATCTAATGCTTATGCACGGATATATTATGGATGTGGGAGATCTTATCTTTACTGTTGATGCTGGCTTACACTGCATGAACAGTGTGATGTTTTAAGACAGATGCACTATGTTGCACCTCGTGTAGGGCCTGAGGGGTGGTGTATGGTACAGGGATTTCCTTTGGCAGTTTAGCTTTTTCTAGAAAATGTATCTGTGATCAAAAAGCAAAATCATGTTAAAAGATACACATTACACATCTTTTTTACCCAAGTACTGTCATAGTCATGAAATGCAAAATTATACTGTAATACCATTCCCACATAATACTGAAATGTTATAATAGCACCACCTCACCTCGTATGGTGCTGACCTATAGTATCTTGTGATCTGGGACACTAAAGGGTTTGAAGAGATTTTCTGGAAATTAAATAAAGATGAAGCTTTGATAACTTAAACTCAGAATAGATCATTGCTAACTGATTGGTAAGGGTTTGACTCCTAGAAGCTTAAAAAAAAAAAAATTGTCTGAACATTCGGACAAGCAATATGGGTACTATAGCAAGCACAGAATCCCAGTTCACTTTAATGCGACTGGGCTCCATAAAAGTCATGGGACCAATGAACAAGACAGGCCTAGGGAAAGTGCCATGGCCTCTTAAAACAGCTTATTGGTGGGGATGTCAGGTTCGGACCTCCACATTTCAAAAATTGATGACTTATTCTGAGGATGAGTCATCAACATTTTAATCCCAGAAAAGTTCCTAAATGGTAAAGTTCCTGGTGGACTGGGGTGGTGAAGGGGTTAATAGTGAAATCTTTGGGGTCTAGGGCAGTGAAAAATATACATGGTACCAGAATTCTAGAATTTCAAGGCTTATGTTCTGCATTTTTTTTTCTAAGAGTGGTCATGGTAAATGAATCATCTGGAAATTACTGAAACACACAGTGGAGTGGAAAGATTTCCCATCCTATATTTAACTTGCTCCTGAAGATCCTGTCCAAGCCTTAAAAGTACTCTGCGGTTTGGTGTTCATTGAATATCTGTACCATGCATCACCCTCTCTCATTCCCCACTAGGTATAACACAATCCATCAGTTTCCCAAAAATAACCTCTGAAATGCAAAGCCCTGGAGTATATAATAATACAGTACAGGCAACCTATTTTCTAATAAAAAATAAAATAAAATAAAAACTTCACCAATATACAAATGGAATGGTGTTTGAAATTTTTTGGGTCACATTTCAGAAATATTATAGACCTGTGATCTGTTACAAGCCCTGCGTGTTTAGGTTAAATGGCACAGTAGCTGATATACACATCAAGGATTTTTAAAGAGGTGGTTAATTTCAGAAGAAACAATGGTGGATTTGAAGGTTTAGTCATGCTAGACCTCTAAAGACAAATTAAGTCATTCAGATGGATAAAGTTTCTTCTACATCAGACACTAGTTTCTTCCAATTGGGACATTAATTAATTGGTTAAGAAAATATTTATTTGGTGACGAACAGTTGACCACAGTTTGTTGCCTTATTGCCCAGTCACCAGATTTATTGCCAATCAAGCATTTAAGGGACCAATTGGGATGCCAGCTTCTAAAATCTACAAGTGTGAAGGATTTATAGGCCCAACTGCAACATCTGTGGGGAAATGTGCCACAGGACACTATACAGAACCTATATGCTTCCATACCATACCATACCATAGCTTATCTTCTATCCAGGCTAGAGGTGGCCCAACAGGGATGGGGAGCTTCCTTTCTATTGCACAGTTTTCCTCAAAAAGTATCCTTTCTCTTTGATATTCTAATCACTTACAGATATCATTACATATACAGTATTTTTTGTCAATGAGTGTATATTATCCATCCAACTGGATCACCATAAAAGAAGAACAAAGTACAGATAAATTATTTCATCATAAAACATTTTTTTAGCCTAAATTATTTTTTGATTATTTTTAAAATGAAAATCTGTTTATACATGTATAACATGGTCTTCTATTTATGTTAACCCATTCAGGTTCAGGACATTTTTTGTTTTTGCTTTTAACTCCCAGCCTTTCCAGAGCCATAACTCTTTTTAATTTTTCCATTCACACTTGTTTTTTGCAGAACAATTTGTACTTTCTAATAGCTCCATTTACTGTTGCATAACATATAGTGGAAAGTTGGGAAAAAAATTCTGACACTGTTTTATAGAATTTTTTTTGTTAATAGAGTTTCCTATCTGTTAAAACTGACTGGTTAGCTTCAGTTGGGTCACTATACAATGATCCCATATTTAAAATATATAGTTTTTTTTAGTTTTAAAATAGAAAAAAAAATAACTTTGGAAAAAATTTATTTTTTTCTTTGTTTTTGGTTTATTTCCATTTCCATCACAAAAACTTTTTTTTTTAATGTGTACATTTCTGTGTCAGGGCTCATTATAATCTGTAGATTTTATTGATACCAAATTGTATATGACTTTTTGATCACTTTTTGTTCTATTTTTTGGTGGAGGTGAAGTGACAAAAAATTAACGAATCTACAATTTAGATTTTTTCCAGTATGCCATTCGCCATATTGGATGAATATTTTTATACTTTAATAATAAAGGCAGTTTCACACTTTTTTTTCTTTATTCTACACTTTTTAATAGTTCATCTAGGTAAGTTTGTCAAGAAATAAGAAAATGGACAGGAGGGGACTTCGTTGATTTTTATGGGAGAGTTATCTAGGCATGCTCTGTGACCTGGGCAGAGGTCAGAAAGAAGGAGATAAGCTGTGATATCACCTATTGTTAATAGAGGTTTCTGAGTTATTTAAATGTGTGATATCTGTCATTATAATCTTATGTGTCATGATAAAAAAAAATGACTACAGTAAAGTGATCTACACAAACTAAGAAGGGACGCCTATTATTTCGCTTAGTAACCATTGTGAAATTTGCCATATTTTGCTAGTTTTTAATACAGACATTGATGCGAAAAATTAAAAATAATGCCATCAAAACATCCTAAAAAAATGTTTAACATAAAACCATGATTTAAATAATAGGTCATTTTCCCTTTAAGATATTTGCCCTGCAATTTTATAGATTCTAATAATAACCTTTACCATGATTATTGCAACCCAATACACATGTCAATAAATTGTTAATATGGGTTGTAGCTGCATGAATATTCATTAACATCTTTAATTTTCTGGATGTAATCAGTAAAACAGGAGAAGCAAAAACGATTCTAATCTGAGACATGTAAGATATAGAGAACAGAGAAAATAAGGCTGCTTCCAGCTGATTCGCCGGCTCGAGAGCCTTACCTAGAAGAATCAGCTGGAGGTGGCCTGTTCTCTCTGATATCGTACAAGTCTAATTATATTTTGCACGTTGAAGACTTTGATTAAGGAATGGAGCTGTAATTATACAAAGTTAGTTAATGAGTTATTATATGAGCGGGATGACAGCAGCTCTTCCTTGATTTTTACTATTCTATCTTGTACATTATCAGTGATGTATTTCAAAGACATTCCCATATGGTATTCATTTATTACAAGCCATAAAATATGTGTCTAGGCTACTTCTCCACATGCTTTGCTTTTATAAAGTTATTAAAAAAAATGAAAAATATGGTAGGTGATTCCAAGAAACAGCACCTCTCCTGACTATAGGCCAGTGATGGCTAACCTCCGGCACTGCAACTGTGGGGAAACTATGACTCCCAGCATGCTCTATTCATTTCTATGGAGTTCTGAGAACAGCCAAGCAAGTTTGCATCTTGGGAGTTGAAGTTTTACCACAGCTGGAGTGCCAGAGGTTAGCCATCACAGCCATAGGCTGTGTCTAGTATTACAGCTAAGCCCCATACAACTACAGTTATCATTTAACTTCATTTGTAGTTCATATGCCAAAGTTAAAAAGGGCATGTACCATCTTGACATGTCTTTTTTAGTTGCATGCCCCATGAAAAAACAATTGTGGAATATTTATTCTTATGAATCTATGTTGTCTAGCCATTACTCTGTTATTCCTACTGTTCATAAATGAATTGTTGACAGTATGGAAGTCCATATGGAAGTTACCAGTGCTGTCAATTCTCATATTTGACATATCTTGATTGACAGGGCTAGCTTCCTGCATAGTCACCTCAACTGACCCTGTCAATGAAAAAGGAAAGGGCAGAATCAGGAGGAGCAAGGGTGCACATAGTGGCTTTGGACCACCCTCTATGCACTTAACTGCGTTCTGCGTTTTTGGCTGTCATACGGTAGCCAAATATAGAAGCCGCTGGCAAGCATGGACCTCCTTTTGGAAATTTTAGTGACCTTTGTTTAGCCATTTGGGGACTAAACTTCTTCCAGAACATAATAGCAATCCCATCTACTATCAGTAAATAACTTACCACTGTCGTCAGTTTAGCCTTTAGATTATCGTGCAGTGCCTGTGAACTTTATTGTACTTTAACCCTTTCAGGACCCTGACATTTTTCACCTTAACGACCAGGCCATTTTTTGCGTATCTGACATGTGTCACTTTAAGTGGTGATAACTTTAAAACGCTTTTACTTATCCAAGCCAATCTGAGACTGTTTTCTCATCATATATTGTAATTCATGACAGTGGTAAAGTTGAGTCAAAATATTTCATTTTTATTTATAAAAAAAATTACCAAATTTACTAAATATTTTGAAAGATTTGCAATTTTTAAAATGTCTATATCTCTGCTTTTAAAACAGATAGTGATAGTTATTATTTTACATTTCCCATATGTCTACTTCATGTTTGGATTATTTTGCAAATTACATTTTCTTTTTTTTTGAGGATGTTAGAAGGCTTAGACGTTTAGAAGCAAATCTTAATTTTTTTTAAGAAAATTCCAAAACCCAATTTTTAAAGACCAGTTCAGGTCTTAGTCACTTTGTGGGTCTTACATAAAAGTAACCACCCATAAATGACCACATTTTATAAACTACATTCCTCAAGGTATTCAAAACTGATTTTACAAACTTAACCCTTTAGGCGTTTCACAAATTAAAGGAAAATGGAGATGACATTTCAGACATTTCCCTTTTTTTGGCAAATTCTCAGTTGTACTCCATTCTTTCCAGTAACAAAGCAAGGGTTTACAGCCAAACAAAACTCAATATTTATTACCCTGATTCTGTAGTTTACAGAAACACCCCATATATGGTCGTGAACAGCTTTTTAACTTTTGGGTAATTGTCTTAGGTAGGGTCTCATTTCTTGCAGGATGAGATGATGGTTTGATTGGCACTATTTTGGGGTGCATATGACTTTTTGATCGCTTGGTATTACATTTGTTGTGATGTAAGGTGACAAAAAAATGGCTTTTGACACCGTTTTTAGTTTATTTTTGTTACGGTGTTCGTCTAAGGGGTTAGGTCATGAGATATTTTAATAGACCTGGTTGTTACGGACAAAGTGATACCTAATATGTCTACTTTTATGTTTTCTTTTCACTTTTAACACAATAAAAGCATTTTTGAAACAGAAAAATCATATGTTAGTGTCTCCATATTCTGAGAGGCCATAGTTTTTTTTATTTTTTGGGAGATTGTCTTAGATAGGGGCTCAATTTTTGCAGGATTAGGTGAAATTTTCATTGGTACTATTTTTGGGGGCATACACCTTTTTGATCGCTTTGTTTTGCTCTTTTTGTGATTTAAGGTGACAAAAAAATTGTTGTTTAGCACAGTTAGCACAGTGATATTTTTATAGAGCAGGAAATACCTAATATGTTTTTTGGTTTTTTTTTAGTTTTTTTCATAAAAAATAGAAATGTGTTTTATTTGAGGAATTCTTTTCTTTACTTGAAACTTTTTTTTATATGAAAAACATATTTTTTAACTTTTTTTTTACTTTTAATTTCTGTCACACTATGGGACTTCAACTTCTGGGTATTGATCCCCTCTGCAATGCATTACAATACAGCCTTTGCTGAAAGCCTGCCTGTGAGACCCAGCCTAAGGGCTGGATCTCATAGGCTTTCGTAGGAGGCAAGCCCTTGTCTTCTCTGCCATCGGGTCCCCGCCACTGCAGTGTGGGGACGCAATGGAGATGCGGAGGGCACCCGTACCCTCCGCAAACCCTCTGCATGCGGTCAGCTTTGACCGTGGCATACAAGGGGTCAAAATGCCAGCATCGGTGTCTTCACCGATGCTGGCGTATGCAGCAGCGACCCGGCTGTCATTGATTGCCATGATTGTGCCGCTGATCAGGCGGGTGCAGCTCCGGCACCCGCCCGATCAGCCTACCGTACATGTACATCGCTGGTCCTTAAGTCATGTCCAGCTGTGACGTACATGTAAGGCAAGGGTCCTTAAGTGGATAATGAAGAATTTAAAAAAATACTAATAATAAAGTCATAAAAAAGTAATCTCATAATGTGAATTGTAATACTATAAACAATAATAAAAAAGAAACCCTAAAAATAAAAAGGCATTATTTAGTATAAAAAAGATTAATAATATAATAATAATAATAATAATAATAATAATAATAATAATAAAAAGATTAATAATAATAATAATAATAATAATAATAATAATAATAATAATACACACATTAGGTATCTGCAGGACTGTAAAAAACCAAAGAATTAATCAAGTGAAACATGATATAAAAAGTAAACAATTTTTTTTTTATATTTCTGTAGGAAAAATAAAAAAACATAAAGTACACTGTAAGGTTACTTTCACACTAGCGTTCTTCTTTTCCGGCATTGAGTTCCGTCCTAGGGGCTCAATACCAGAAATTAACTTATCAGTTTTATCCTAATGCATTATGAATGGAGAGAAATCCATTCAGGATGCATCAGGATTAGAGTTGAGCAAACACCTGGATGTTCGGGTTCGAGAAGTTTGGCCAAACTTCCCGAAAATGTTCGGGTTCGGGATCTGAACTAGACCGAACTTCACCCCGAACCCGAACACCATTGAAGTCAATGGTGACCCGAACTCTTGGGCAATAAAAAGGCTAAAGGCAGCAAAATGTAGGTAAATCCCCTGCAAACAAATGTCGATAGGGAAATGACTTAAAATTAAATAAAATAAAAAAAATAACAAATATCAATTGGCAACTTGGAGGAGGAGGAGGTGGAATAGGAGGTTAGGGTGGCATCAGGTGGGAATGCTATGGGAGTTGATGTTCTCATCACAGCCAAAAAGGATTCATGTCTGCCTGCAGTGCAACAGGCCTAATTCACAGACTCAGGGCCATGACACCCAGACGGAGGAGAGATTCATTCAACTTTGGGTTGCCCCCCAAAATGGTAAAATGAAAAAAAGAGGATTCAATAAAGAAGTGCCCCGGAGTACAAGAATATATGGTTGAGGGGGAGGCAGTTATAAATGTCTATTCTGCACAAGGGATGGACAGGTCCTGTGGGATCCATGCCTGGTTCATTTTTATGAACGTCAGCTTGTCCATGTTGGCTGTGGACAGGCGGTTGCGTTTATCAGTAATGACGCCACCTGCCATGCTGAATACACGTTCAGCACCTCCAAGGCATAAAAGGCTAGCTCTGGCCACGTGGACAATTTGGAGACCCAGAAGTTCAATGGGGCCGAACCATCAGTCAGTACGTAGAGGGGTGTGCACACGAACTGTTCCACCATGTTAGTGAAATGCTGCCTCCTGCTAACACGTTAGATATCAGGTGGTGGTGCAGTTAGCTGTGGCGTGGTAACAAAACTTTTCCACATCTCTGCCATGCTAACCCTGCCCTCAGAGGAGCTGGCCGTGACACAGCTGTGTTGGCGACCTCTTGCTCCTCCTCTGCTTTCACCTTGGGCTTCCATTTGTTCCCCTGTGACATTTAGGAATGCTCTCAGTAGTGTGTCTACCAACGTGCGCTTGTACTCGTACATCTTCCTTTTTATGCTCCAGTGCAGGAAGTAAGGTGGGCACATTGTCTTTGTACCAGGGATCCAGCAGGGTGCCAACCCAGTAGTCCGCACACATTAAAATGTGGGCAACTCTGCTGTCGTTGCGCAGGTACTGCAGCATGTAGTCGCTCATGTGTGCCAGGCTGCCCAGAGGTAAGGACAAGCTGTCCTCTGTGGGAGGCATATCGTCATCGTTCTCCGTTTCCCCCCAGCCACGCACCAGTGATGGGCCCGAGCTGCGTTGGGTACCACCCCGCTGTGAACATGCTTCATCATCCTCCACCTCCTCGTCCTCCAGTAGTGGGCCCTGGCTGGCCACATTTGTACCTGGCCTCTGCTTTTGCAAAAACCTCCCTCTGAGCCACTTCTAAGAGACTGGCCTGAAAGTGCTAAAAACTGATCCCTCTTCCTCCTCCTCCTCCTGGGCCACCTCCTCTTCCACCATCGCCCTAAGTGTTTTCTCAAGGAGACATAGAAGTGGTATTGTAATGCTGATAACGGCGTCATCGCCACTGGCCATGTTGGTGCAGTACTCGAAACAGCACAACAGGGCACACAGGTCTCGCATGGAGGCACAGTCATTGGTGGTGAAGTGGTGCTGTTCCGCAGTGCGACTGACCCGTGCGTGCTGCAGCTGAAACTCCACTATGGCTTGCTGCTGCTCACACAGTCTCTCCAGCATGTGCAAGGTGGAGTTCCACCTGGTGGGCACGTCGCATATGAGGCGGTGAGCGGGAAGGCCAAAGTTACGCTGTAGCACAGACAGGCGAGCAGCAGCAGGATGTGAACGCTGGAAGTGCGCACAGACGGCCAGCACTTTATGCAGCAGCTCTGACATATCGGGGTTAGTTGTGAAGGAACTTCTGCACCATCAAATTCAGCACATGCGACAGGCAAGGGATGTGCGTCAAACTAGTCCCAGAGCTTCGACGATATTTCGCCCATTATCACACACCACCAGGCGGGCTTGAGGCCCACTGGCAGCAACCACTTGTCGGTCTGTTGTTCAATACCCAGCCACAACTCCTGCGCGGTGTGGGGACTGTCCCCCAAACATATGAGTTTCAGAACGGCCTGCTGACATTTACCCCGGGCTGTGCTGAAGTTGGTGGTGAAGGTGTGTGGCTGACTGGATGTGCAGATGGAAGAAGAGGAGGAGGCTACAGGAGGCAAAGAATGATGCCCTGCGATCCTTGGCGGTGGAATGATGTGCGCCAAAGAACTCTCCGCCTGGGGCCCAGCCGCCACTACATTTACCCAGTGTGCAGTTAAGGAGATATAGCGTCACTGGCCGTGCTTACTGGTCCACGTATCTGTGGTTGGGTGGACCTTGCCACAGATGGCATTGCACAGTGAACACTTGATTTTATCGGATACTTGGTTGTGCAGGGAAGGCACGGCTGTCTTGGAGAAGTAGTGGCGGCTGGGAACAACATACTGTGGGATAGCCATTGCCATCAGCTGTTTAAAGCTGTCTGTGTCCACCAGCCTGAATGACAGCATTTCAAAGGCCAGTAGTTTAGAAATGCTGGCATTCAGGCCCAGGGCTCAAGGGTGGCTAGGTGGGAATTTACGTTTTCTCTCCAAGGTTTGTGAGATGGAGAGCTGAATGCTGCCGTGTGACATGGTGGAGATGCTTGGTGATGGAGGTGGTGGTGTTGGTGGCACATCCTCTGTTTGGTGGGCGGCAGGTGCCAACACTCCTCCCGAGGCGGAGAAAGAGGCCGAGGCAGCAGCAGAAGAGGGAGCAGGGGGAGCCTGAGTGAGTTCTTTGCTTTTAAGGTGTTTACCCCACTGCAGTTCATGCTTTGCATGTAGATGCCTGGTCATGCAGGTTGTGCTAAGGTTCAGAACGCTAATGCCTCGCTTCAGGCTCTGATGGCACAGCGTGCAAACCACTCGGGTCTTGTCGTCAGCACATTGTTTAAAGAAGTGAAATGCCAGGGAACTCCTTGAAGCTGCCTTTGGGGTGCTTGGGCCCTGGTGGTGGTGGCCAGTAGCAGGTGAACTCTCTTGGCGGCGGCTGTTCTGTTTTTGCCCCCTGCTCCCTCTTTTGCTACACTGTTGGCTCAGTCTCACCACTGCCTCTTCCTCTGAACTATGAAAGTCAGTGGCATGACCTTTATTCCATGTGGGATCTAGGACCTCATCGTCCCCTGCATCGTCTTCCACACAGTCTTCCTCCCTGACCTCCTTTTCGGTCTGCACACTGCAAAAAGATGCAGCAGTTGGCACCTGTGTTTCGTCATCATCAGAGACGTGTGGACTCCGATGAGGTGATATTCCCATGTCCTCATCATCAGGAAACATAAGTGGTTGTGCATCAGTGCATTCTATGTCTTCCACCACTGGGGAAGGGCTAGGTGGATTCCCTTGGGAAACCCTGCCAGCAGAGTCTTCAAACAGCATAAGAGACTGCTGCATAACTTGAGGCTCAGACAGTTTCCCTGATATGCATGGGGGTGATGTGACAGACTGGTGGGCTTGGTTTTCAAGCGCAACCTGTGCGCTTTCTGCAGAAGACTGGATGGGAGATAATCTTGTGAACGTGCTGGATCCACTGTCTGCCACCCAATTGACTAGCGCCTGTACTTGCTCAGGCCTTACCATCCTGAGAACAGCATTGGGCCCCACCAAATATCGCTGTAAATTCTGGTAGGTACTGGAACCTGAGGTAGTTGGTTCACTAGGACGTGTGGCTGTGGCAGAACGGCCACGTCCTCTCCCAGCCCCAGAGGGTCTACTAACAACACCACAACCATGTCCGCGTCCGTGTCCCTTATTAGATGTTTTCCTCATTGTTACTGTTCACCACAATAAGAACAATATTATTTGGCCCAATGTATTGAAGGCACCTACAGGCACCTAACACTATCTGGCTATCTAGTTATGTAGCGTATTACACTAATCCAGGCACAGCAGTAACGACAGATTTAGGGGAATATCTCTTTTTGGGCTAGTATTTAGGCCCTGGATGAAAGGTATCCTTTTAGGGACAGATTTTCACTTTGAGATGCACAGTAACGTGTGAAAAAATATATAGGATTATGCTTTCAGCACTTGTATTTTAACACTTTGTGTAATATACCCTTTAACGGAAAGAAATACACTTAGCGATGCAAAACAGTGTGCGCAAATGTAGAGGATGTTTCTGTTTTTTAAAACTTATTGAAATATACCCTTTAACGGAAAGAAATACACTCGGAGATGCACGCTGAGTTTAATATACCCTATAATACCCTATGGGTATTGCTATTTTGGCAATTGAATTTCACCCCAGAAAATAATGCATCCTTTGACGGACACTATTAAGCTTGGCCAGCCACTGCTGGGACACCAGATTTATGGTATTGCAATTGAATTTCACCCCAGAACAAAATATATCCTTTGCCGGACACTATTAAACTTGTCCAGTCACAGCTGTAACACCAGATTTATGGAATTTCTATTTTTGCAACTGAATTTCACCGCAGAAAATAATATATCCTATGACGGACACTATGAAACTTGTCTAGTCACAGCTGGAACACCAGATTAACGTTATTTCTATTTTTGCAACTGAATTTTACCCCAGAAATAAATATATCCTTTGCTGGACACTATTAAACTGCTGGGACACCAGATTTATGGTATTGCTATTTTGGCAATTGAATTTAACCTCAGAACAAAATATATCCTTTGCCAGACACTATTAAACTTGTCCAGTCACAGCTGTAACACCAGATTTACTGTATTTCTATTTTGGCAACTGAATTTTACCCCAGAAAAAAATAAATCCTTTGCCTTACACTATTAAACTTGTCCAGTCACAGCTGTAACACCAGGTTTACGGTATTGCTATTTTGGCAATTGAATTTCACCCCAGAACAAAATATATCCTTTGCCAGACACTATTAAACTTGTCCAGTCACAGCTGGAACACCAGATTTACGGTATTTCTATTTTTGCAACTGAATTTCACAGCAGAAAATAATATATCCTATGACAGACACTATGAAACTTGTCTAGTCACAGCTGGAACACCAGATTAACGTTATTTCTATTTTTGCAACTGAATTTTACCCCAGAAATAAATATATCCTTTGCTGGATACTATTAAACTTGGCCAGCCACTGCTGGGACACCAGATTTACGGTATTGCTATTTTGGCAATTGAATTTCACCTCAGAACAAAATATTTCCTTTGCCGGACACTATTAAACTTGTCCAGTCACAGCTGGAACACCAGATTTACGGTATTTCTATTTTTGCAACTGAATTTCCCCGCAGAAAATAATATATCCTATCACGGACACTATGAAACTTGTACAGTCACAGCTGGAACACCAGATTTTCTGTATTTCTATTTTGGCAACTGAATTTCACCCCAGAAAATAATAAATCCTTTGCCGGACACTATTAAACTTGTCCAGTCACAGCTGGAACACCAGATTTACGGTATTTCTATTTTGGCAACTGAATTTCACCCCAGAAATCAATATATCCTTTGCTGGACACTATTAAACTTGGCCAGCCACTGCTGGGACACCAGATTTACGGTATTGCTATTTTCACAATTGAATTTTACCCCAGAAAAAAATATATCCTTTGCCGGACACTATTAAACTTGTCCAGTCACAACTGGAACACCAGATTTACAGTATTTCTATTTTTGAAACTGAATTTCACCGCAGAAAATAATATATCCTATTACGGACATTATGAAACTTGTGCAGTCACAGCTGAAACCACTGATTTATGATATTGCTATTTTGGCAATTGAATTTCACCCCAGTTCCGTGTTCCGAACAACCCAAAATTCGGTACTAACCCGAACTATACATTTCGAGTGCACTCATCCCTAATCAGGATGTCTTCAGTTCAGTCACTGCATGTTTTTTGGATGGAGAAAATACCGCAGCATGCTGCGGTATTATCTCCATCCAAACTTCCGGATCCAGCATTAATTTACATTGAAATGTATTAGTGCCGGATTCGGCATTAAAAATACCGCATTGATGGATCCGTTCTTCCGTTCTGTGCATGCATAATAAATAATAATAAATAACGAATCAGTTTTTCCGGATGACAACCGAAGAGACAAATCCGTTATTGCAATGCATTTTTGAGACGGATCCGCATCCGAATCCGCCTACAAATGCCGTCCATTTGCATACAAATTGCCGGATCTGCCTGCCATATCCTCACAACGCAAGTGTGAAAGTACCCTGGTTTTTTATGTACTCCTGTACACGCCAAAAAATAATAACATTTCTCCCACATAAAACAGGGCTTTGATTGGTTTCTATGGGCAACAAAGTCAGTTCTACTTTACACCAGTTTGATAAATGACCCCCATAATTTATTTATATATATGGAAATATTAATGCAAAAAACACATAAAACACATATTGAATTAAAATATATTACACAATATAATCAATTAAATAATTCATGGAACAGGACAGGGATCACTTTTTCAGATATTTTGCATTTTGAGTCTGGTTTTAAATAAGCCTGATGAAAATACCACAGCATTTAAAATACACATCAGCGGTCAATTACTGTCTGGATTCCGTGATGAGTTTTCTGCAGCATGCAGATAAGATCTGGTAAAATCTAAGCCATTTTTGCTGCAATTGTAGTATGCAGCAGACTTCCTACCAACAAATCCCGTTGAAAAATCTGCAGCTTTTCTAACACATGCAAATTCTTTTAAAAAATTCAAAAGCCAAGTTATTGATGCCTAATGGACCTACCTGAACAATCCCCTTAACTTTTCCCTACTAAAACAAACTTAGTCATGGGAGTAACTGTAGCATATGGGGCTATTGGGGGGTTATCAGGAGCAAGAATATTTAATTTTTTTTGTGGGGCATAACAATTTGGTGGCTTTTTGCTATAATCTGGGATTTCTGATATATGGTACTATTATGCCTACTATTAATTATTGCTGCTAATGCTGTAGTTTACTTCTTTTTTTTTTACACTAGGTGGTGGGGGCCCCATTTTATTTTTCTTTGGAACCCTATCAATTATAGTTACTCCCCTGTATTAAGGTGTAATTTTTTTGCATCAGAATGTAAAGTGCTGCTAAAGACCATTGCTGACCATCCATTGGAATGGGTATAATGCAGTCTAGTCTTGGGGGATACAGGTAGCTCTGCTACCTCCAGTAGAGTCTTAATCATGTTGTAATGCAACCATATAAAATATATCAAGATGTGTCCACCATTACCTTTTCAAAAATTTCAAAGACTCCAGTTTCTCATAAAGCATGTTCAATGCAACATTGCAACAGGCTGGCAAAACCCCCGAGAGACTGCAACTTACATGAAAACCACTGGGTTTCCACAGATAGAGATCTATAGCATTTACATCTTATGGCAGAGTATCGTAAAACCATAGTATTTTTTTCAAAACTGACCATGTCATGCCATTCAAGATATATTAAGCTAAGTTGAAAAGTAAGGACGGACAAATCTACATGCCATATGAATATAAAAAAACTTGTCTATGTGTCATATACAAAGGCAGTTCCTTCATTCAATCTGTTTCATGTTTTTGATTGGCTCCTTGTAATTTCAATTTTCAATTAGAAAATAACATGAGAGTGAAACACATACTCAGGTGCTAACCTTCCCGTTTCTAATTTTTATCTACCTGCTTTCCACAAATGGGTTTTGTCTAAATAGCTTAAAGCTTAAAATACAGATAAGGCATAACTAGAGACATTCTGCATGAGGCACAACAATTATTATGGTAACTATTTTAGTGAATCAGCTATAAGGAACATTCTTCCTAAATTATTTTTAAAAAAATCTGCAAAATGACTATTTTATTACATTACATAGCTAAAACTAAGGTGTGGAGCATTGAGAAATATTGATAAAGTGACTGATAGCTGGTCTCCTTGTCAGACACATATGTCTAAAATATGCAGGATAAATATGATAGAAAAATGAAGATTGCAATGCTATACAGGATGTTCATCTTATACAACAATAGTAAAAATGATGAGCAATACATTAAAGGTGTTTCTTGTTACACAAAAAAAAAAAATAACACCACAATGTAAGTCAGATGAGTAAGATCTGAATGCATTGTGACTCCTCCAGTGTAATTGAGATCTGTGCCCCACGCCCAGCGTTTACATACCAGTGCAAGACTCACAGGGAGTGTCTGTAGCATCAGGTCTCTGCATCTCCTTCCTCCTCCCAGCTCCAACATTACAGATCCAAGCCTGCTTGAAGCCCTGCTTGAAAAAGCCCACTCTAAGACACAGCATCACTGTTGACATCATGTCTCCAGGACAGGGTCCAGGAGAATGAGCAGGACACTGCCCTCAGAGGCAAGGTGATTTAAGATGTAGTGTCTATAGGACAGAGCCTTACAAGATTTGCCATGCCTCAGATAGAGTGCAGGAAAGCAGGGCATTATAGAAAAACAATCACCATTAGTAAGTGATAGTAAGTGATGTTTCCTGTCAATTGATGCAATTTATGCAAGATTGAAATACCCTTTTAACATTATTCAGTGGTATTTTTGAGGGCCAAATGGACTATAGCTGAGGATGTTACTATAATGGTACTTTCACTCTTGCGGCAGTGTGATCCGGCAAGCAGTTCCATTGCCTGAACTGCCTGCCTGATCAGGCAAACTGTATTCAAACCCATGTAATTTTTTCTAACTGATCAGGCATTTTTCAGACTGATCAGGTCAGAAAAATGCCTAATCAGTCAGAAAAATGCATTGCAATACCGGATCAGTTTTTCCGGTGTCATCAGGAAAAATGGATCCGGTATTTTTCTTCCACATTTTTAAAGGTCTGCACATGCGCAGACTAGAATGCTGGATCCGGCACTAATACATTTCAATGCATGCTGCGGTATTTCCTCCGTCCAAAACGTCTGACAGTGACTGAACTGATGCATCCTGAATTCCTGATGCATCCTGAACAGATTTCTCTCCATTCAGAATGCATTGGGATAAAACTGATCAGTTCTTTTCTGGTATTGAGCCCCTAGGACGGAACTCAATGCCGGAAAAGAAAAACGCTTGTGTGAAAGTACCCTAACAAACTCAACTCAATGTAAAAAATGGAGTAGGAATATGCCCAATAAATGTTAATTCGATAGTTCCGAAGATAAAAGAACAGCAAAAATCGCAATGTCCAGAAATAGGTCCAATATCATATATTATATTCCACAAATATAGTATGAACGAGCAGAAAGTAGCGGCGCCCCGCTATAAGCAAAAACCAGCGGCGTCCCACTGGAATATTTTCAATGATTTTCGTATGACTGTCCTGCTGGTAAAAATTCAAACGGTCTTATTGCATCACTTTTTTTTGCATCACACAGTCGCTCTCTAGGGTGGTCCTATGCGAATTAAGACCAATATTCTACGAGCGATGTTCGTCCTCATTTCCCATGCTGGTAAATGTTTGACACGTGCAGACTGGCCTTCGATTTGGTCTCAGGTCTTGCGCAATATTTCTCAAAAATACCATTCACGTGGCGGACGAAATTTCAGTGCAAATTCAGCAGAATATTCCAACTTCTCGGGTGGTTACAGATTTGGGGGTTCTGTCCTAGCTAGATGCGTTTCGGGGTATCCAGTCACCCCTTCCTTGGTCCTGAGACCAAATCGAAAGCCAGTCTACACGTGTCAAACATTTACCAGCATGGGAAGTGAGGACGAATATTGCTCATAGAATATTGGCCTTAATTTGCATAGGATCACCCTAGAGAGCGAATGTGTGATGCAAAAAGAAGTGATACGGTAAGACCGTTTGAATTTTTACGAGCAGAACTGTCATATGAAAATCATTGAAAATATTCCAGTGGGACTCCGCTGGTTTTCGCTTATAGCGGGGAGCTGCTACTTTCTGCTCGTTCATACTCTATTTGTGGAATATAATATATGATATTGGGCATATTTCTGGACATTGCGATTTTTGCTGCACTTTTATCTTCGGGACTATCAAATTGACATTTATTGGGCATATTCCTGGACATTGCACATTTTGCTGTCGATACATCTTTGGGACTATTTTGCATGGAACTTTAAGTGCGATTCACATTAATCGATGCCAGCCAAATAGGCTGTGATATCGACTGTCCTTATCTTTATGAGTCTTTTTTTATACTGCCATTATAGTGATTGATGCTCCACAATTTTACCACACATATTTTTAGGTGCCTTATAATATTTTAGTTCATATATATGTTGCCATTTTTAGAGTGTTATTGGTAGTTAATTCGATAGTCACCATCTTATGCACTTTGGTCGAGACATTTTCCATAAATTATACATTTTAATATATTGTTAATAAAATTCCGTATGGTTAATATATCCTGAGAGTGCCCAGTTCCTTTTCACATACTCAGTTCTTATAATTGAGGGGACAGGGTGAGTCCTCTTTACTGAGTGCACCTCTACTGGTGATTAGTGAGTCCTGTGCGCCACATTTACTACTCAAAAACAGGAAAGGTTTATTCTAATCTTATGTCATATATTGAGAAAAACATACATATGTGTCTTTTGATATAGTGTTTGTAAACTTCTTGTTTCAACTGTATAAACTAGCAGTAAGTGTTTGGTGCCATGGGTAACTTGATGAAGGCTAATCTGGGATGTTGAGGTGATGTCTGGAAGTCTGGGTGCTCTTACCCCCTGCAATAAAGTCTGCATCTTTCTAGTGGGTGCCAAAATAATGAATCATACTTGGAACAAAGAATCAAGCCAAAACAGATGCAGGTAGAAGAACTATAACAATGGAACATAACAGTCAGGCAACGTTGATAACCAATAGACAGCCAGAGATATAGTCAAAGTAAACTAACTTAAAATAGCAACCACTATAGATTTGTGCATGACTTGCATGTTTAAAGTGAAAATATTAAATTGTTAATAACTGTTTATATACCTTTTTCATTTTTACAGTATGGCATTAAAATTTAATTGTAAAGGCATTCAAATTTAATTGTAAAGTATTGTCCTACATAGATAGAGAACCGTTTTCCAGTTTACTGCTGTTGTGAGGGCAAGTTATCTGTAAGGCTCTATGAAGAAAGTTAAAGAGTCAGGACAGGAAGTCGAATACATTGTGTGACTTCAAAAAAATGACACCCACAAAAATACATAGAATATTCACATATAGGCTTTAAATATGTGACACAACTTTAATTCTTAAGGCAAGAATTCTGCAGATTATGTCATATGGGATTGAGAAACCTTTTCCAAATGAGCCTTTAGAAATCCTCTGCTGATCTAATGGGACAGGATCTGATTAGGCATGAAGACATAATATAGCCACAAAAACTTGTTGAACCAAAGCAATAAATTTAATGACAAGACTGGATGCAGGACCACAGAACAAACCAAAATTATAAGTCGACCGAAATTTAGAGTCAAGTTCAAACAAAACAAGCCGAAGATCTACGGTCTAAATAACCCACCAATTAAAAGCAAATGTGACCTGGTTTACAGAGCAACCACTGTAGGTGTAACTGGAGCTAAAATAAGGGTGCATAATATCATTGAGAATTTAGAATACAACTTGTAATCTGTACAAAAAATTCTAAGAAGCCGTAGAACACTTTTAGTTCTCAAGTAAGTTGTTTTTATATTTTCAGTGATTACATTGCATGGATGAGTGCCCTGGCAATGGCAAGCAAGGGGTAAAACCGATTATGCTGGATCTATCTAAAACCAGGCGCAGAGAAAAGAAGCTTGCCTCTCACAAGATTTTATTTATTTGTGTTTATCTTTAATATTTGCTCGTAGCAAACAATGTAACTCTTTCTGAAACCATTAAAGATCATTTCTATGCAGAATACGTCCTGCTGTGTTGATAAAAAGCAAACATTTCAGAAGGCAAGGCAGATAATTTACTTTGGAATGCTTCAGCCCCTATCCATTGACCTACAGCCCAAGAAAAGGTTTTGTAATACATAGGCACGATTTTAATCTCCGCAGTAATATTAATAACAGCACCGGTAGAATAGCTTTCTAATGCTAACAATGTTTTCACAGAACGGAGTGTAAGATTATTATGTATAAAACATTAAAAGAAAACTGCATTTTTAATAAAGATTTCAGATGCCCATAAAACATTTATAGAGCCACTCAGAGGCTTGAGGGTCATTAATGTGTTTGTTTGGTCTCCTCGAATAGACATTTACTTGTAGTGAGGCCAATGCATCAGAACTGAATCTCAATAGTAACTGTTAAGGTCTTTGTGAATTATAGATTATATCCGGGGAGGATATTCCTCATGTGAACCGTAGAGTTGGTAATAATGTATAGTCTGATCTATTATACGATGCGTGTTCTTGATGCAAAAATCTCACAGAATACACATTAATAAGTAAAAAAATGTCATACAAAATTAATAAGAGTTTTCTAAGGCAATTATATGGATATAGTTGAGTGTTATTCAACACAATGATGAGAATTTATCAAGGTTTCTAAGTTAGTTTTCTGATATAAAGAAGTCACAAAGTTTTCTGCATGTACCCTTTTTGGCAGACATTTAAAAAAAATTGTTGGTTTACTCCATGCCAGCCATTTTTCTAAAAAGTGGAAAAGTTGTGGTCAGGAGAGAGCAGGACCTAAATGGCTCAACAGATTTAAAGGGGTTTTCCCAAGATTTTCTGACCCCCGCCATTCCTGTCGATCACATGTTTAAGCAGGTCGTAAAGCTCCACTGAGTGCTGCTTACTAAGCACAGCACCATCTATTTAATAGCAGCTGTGCTTGGCATCGCAGAATAGTTCCATTCAATTGGATGGGAATTAGCTGAGCCTCAGCCATGTGAGGGATGGCAGTGACTTCATTGGTCTGGGGAGAGACCATAGCATGCACTTGAGCACAGTTTCCTTTTCAAAAAGCTGATCAGTGGGGGTGCTGGGAGATGGATCCTTGCTAATTTCATTTTAATGACCGATTGATGAGGACAGATCATCAATATAAAAATCCTGGGAAACCCGTTTAAACATTACTTATGCCAGAAAACTAAATTACACTTGAAATCTCCACCATCTCCTAGCTGGTGTAGAGTTCAGTTTCTGGCATATGAACCTCTCAAGATGCCCCAAAATTGTGCACCTATTAATACATTATGCACATCTTACACCACCGCAACTTATAATTATGATTTATTTACTCTACATCAGTCTTAATCAATCAGCTTAATCTGTTGTCTGTAGTTTTTTCCAAATTTTTACAAGGGCTCATACCCATGGTTGGCTATGCACAATTTACACTATCAACAGTCTATAGGGCTATAGGGTACTTATGTATAAAGTTCAACAGAAATTAAAAAATAAGACACTCTCTATACAATAACATATTACTGATTTGGCAAAAGAGAATTAAACACTGCACATCTTGGGTAGTACAGTCTGTATAAAGTGTGGGATGGAGCAAATGCAGGTGACTGGGTGCTCATCATTATGCTAACAATAGATCACTGCCCTGATGAAGGCACCGATTCAGTCCTTAAATACAGCCTCTATCTTGGATGAACCTTATTTGAATATCTGTAAAGAATAAATCAAGGCAACTGGACTTGCTATAGATTTCTTGAAAACGTTTAACTCTTTCTTCCAACGTGAAACGTTTTCAAGAAATATACAGCAAGTCCAGTTGCCTTGATTTATTCTTTAGAGCTATACCATGACCTGGATAAATGAGAACCTTCACAGACAACCTTATTTGAAGTTAAGCAGCGCAGTCAAGTCCCTACTAACCTGGTTTGTTTCTATTACTGAGGTATTCTTTATATTCTGTTACTATGTGGTGGCACACAAAGTTTTTATGGCACTACAATACTGAGCCTTGGGCACTCCATGTCTGACAGTGCCATGTGCATAAAGCCTTATTAAATAAGTTTTCCCAACCAAATTTGTTATATCTGTATTGTACATGCATAATAAAGACAATATTAAGGAATACATGAATAATAAATGCCCATAACGATGAGAAGAATACAAACCATGGGTAAACTTATAGAAGGTGGTGCTGATAGGAAAAAAAAACAACTGGAGACACCTCATATTGGCACAAGTCGGCACATCATCTGCCAGGATATCAACAAAGACTGGTCAGGCCAGAGCATTCCCTGCTTTTCCTAAACTTTTTTTTCAAGCCTGAAAATTAGTTTAAAGTTCCATCTTTCTTCACTGTTTTCTAGGATATATGTACAGTATGTACAGTATATACTGGCACTTGCAGAAATTGGTGGGAGACATTTGCCAGTATTTGGCAGTACGTGATTAACCTGAGTGATATTTTCAGATTTAACAAGAATGTATATTTGTTTTTACTGAGTATTCAGCCTTCAGCCTTAAGGCAGCATCAGGTTTTTAACAGTATGAAACAAGCTGATATTAAAAAGTGTGTGCCAACTACATTGAGGAAACATTTAGATTTTTAGGACAGACAAGTAGAAGTCATCATTGATAGACTTTAGGATCTTATATCATCAAGTGTATTTGAGTAAAAGGCCTTTTGATTCTTTGCAATATAAAAAGCAATCACGATTGGGAAGTAAACTCAGCTATAAATACTGCATACTGTAGATAAATCTCAGTCATTGTCTCTCTATCCAAACAATCAGCCATTTGCACCGCTGAACAGGCTCTGCCGCTAAACAAACAATTCTGATTAATACATTCAGTTCACCTCATGTTCTCCATTAAAATAATTGAAAGACTATTGACTTTTCTACTTTTTATTAGACTTTTCACAGGAAGAGTACAATTTGGACTGTTATTTACAGCTCGTAGACAAACATAGGTACAAGGTAGACCAGAAAGGTATAAAAGCCTGCTCTAAACTGAACATTAGGATGAGAAATGAAATGAGAGAATTGAATTACAATAACGTAACTCTAGGATAAAATAAAGTACAACCATCACTATGAATAGATGCGACTGAAGTAAGAATGATACCTGTTAAAGGAACGCGCCAGAAAAAAAAAATTACACCGTGCTGTATTCAGTCTGAGAGGTTGAAGCATGTGTCAGAGATTAAAAACTCCAAAGATAAAGGTCATGCTGTGATGCTTGAGGTCCTGCAATATGCATAACAAAGTAATCCGTTTTTCCTGGAGTGTTCCTTTAAAACAGGCATCCTCAAACTGCGGCCCTCTGGCTGTTGCAAAACTACAACTCCCAGCTTTCCTGAACAGCCTACAGGTATCAGTCTACAGCAGGGCATTGTGGGAGTTGTAGTTTTACAACAGCTGGAGGGCCGCAGTTTGAGGATGCCTGCTTTAAAAGGTCGTTTAATATTGGCAATGCTTTTTTTAACCCTTTAAGGACCCTGGGATTTTTAATTTTTGCATTTTCGTTCTGCGCTCCATTCCTTCGGAGAGCCATAACTTTTTTATTTTTCCATTTACATAGCCATATGAGGGCTTGTTTTTTGTGGGACAAGTTGTACTTTTCAATGCCTCCATTTACTATTGCATATGATGTAGTGGGAAGCAGGAATAAAATTGCAAATGAGGTAAAATAAAAAAAAAAAGCAATTCCACCACAGTTTTATGGGTTTTTAAATTCCGATGTTCAATGTGCGATAAAACTGACCAGTTAATTTTATTCTACAGGTCAGTATGAATCCAGTAATACCCTATATGTATCATTTTTCTTGCATTTTGATAGTGAAAAAAAATTCAAAAGTGGGAAAAAATCAGTTTTATTTTTTTGTCGCCTATAACTTTTTTGATTGCGGGGCAATCTGAACTTTTCATTGATACCATTATGGGGTGTGTATGACTTTTTGATCACGTTTTATTTAATTTTTTTGGAGGAAATGAGCAGTCCAAAAATGATGAATCCCCATTTGGTTGCTTTTTTCCGTTTTTCTGTTTAGATGTTTATACTATGAGCGTTTTCGCACATTGCGACACCCATGATGTGAATTTTTTTATTCTTTTGTTCTTTTATTTTGGGAAAAGGGGGTTGATTTGAACTTTTATGTATTTTTTATAAATTTTTATTTTTTAAATTTTTATTTTTTTTACACTTTTCTATAGTTCCCATAGGGAACTTTAACAATCAATCAACTGATTGCTATTCTCATATATGCCACTTTCCTATGGAGTTCTATTACAGGCTAGAGCTCCATAGGAAATACTAGGCTGCTGCAGGCTGCTGCATACAAGCTCCGGCTCCTCCGATGGCCACACGGGAGCAGGAGCAAAAACAAAAGTGAAACTTGAAAAGTGAAACTTTTGGTTTTCTGCGCGCGCAGATGTCGTGTTCAGGATTGACCACGGCATCTGAGGGGTTAAATATAAATATCCGCGATCAGCATTACTGCCGGTCGCGGACATTAGCCACGGGTGTCTACTTCAAGACGCAGATGGCCACCCGCGGTTATGACGCCCGCAGTGAGTGGGAGGGGTGCCATGTTTAGGGACCGGATCCATGACGTACAGCTATGTCATGGGTCCTTAAGGGGTTAAAGAAGCCGCCTTGGTGATCAGTCAGTTGTTCCAGGCTTCTCTATCCCCCAGTGATCAGTTGTCACTGCTAGAAGCTGCTGTGGGCAACTGCTCATTTCACTTATAGTTGCTACTGCAAGGGACTTAGATACTGATCTATATTCAGCATAGGTCATTGATAACAGATTGCTAGGGGTATGACTCTCCATACCCCATCGATCATCTGTTTCAGGCAGCTCCTGGTGTGAGAAACTATAAAGTAGACAGAGGGGGAAGCAGACCCACCAAGGTAAATGTCCTGCCATAATGAGGAGAGACCAAGGCACAAAAAGCTAAAAATTTAGAGACAGGAGTGGGGGGTAAGCCGTAGTGAGCCAGTGTGACCCTGCATAAACAACTGTAATAACCCTGTCTAGCTGCTGACCGAAAACTGCACTAGGATAACTGGCGCTACGCATTTCGACAAACAGCCTCATCATGAGCCCATAAAGATAGTCAGCAAACAATTTGCAAAGCGGCCACATGTGTAACAAAGTGGAGTGGCATCCATCACTGGTATACAAAAAGGAAATGACTTCAAAAATGACAGTTGTGTTATATGGCCCCCTCTGTCTCAGTTTATAATGTCTACGCTTTAGACAGAATTAGGAAATCTGCCAAATTAGTTTTTTCTTCTAGCTTATGTATCTTTGTTAGTGTTTCCTATTAAGAAGCATTAGCAGCAACTAGCAAAGAGGGTTAGGGGATCTCACCAGTCACACCATAAATTATAATTTATGTGTACAGCATTGTACTGAAAATGACACATCCGGTATCATGAGAACTGATTAAAATTGCATTTAATTAACACTGCCACTACTGGACTTCAATATAACATTGGACAAGATAATAGAGCGAGCCTGATAGGAATGCAAACTATATCAAAGAAAATAAGACTGTTCACTTAAATCAGCAAATAATCTGTTACGGAGCATTGTGAATCCAATTGTATTCGCTGACAGATGATTTATAAAGGCCTCGAAAACACAAATTATGTTCCACAGTGATCAGTGTTTGTATTTTACCATTTAAAGAGAACCTTTCATCAGATTCTCAAAGATGTTTCTGTTTTCAATGTGAATGAATGTGAAAAAGCTTTATACCGCATGGACTGACTTCTGCAGAATTACAGTGTGTTCAACCTCCCTTATACCTACCCTTCAATTTCCAAAACCATCATTCCCTTCCTCAAGCCTAAGAAGGGGTTGTCTGGCTTAGACCGCATATTTTCAAATCCTTAAGGATAAACAGCAGATGGTCTATAGTATTCCTCATATCTATAAGTGAGAGCCAGCAATGAATACAAAGAGGGATTCTGTCCTTGGAGGACTCAACACATCAATGTGTCATTCCTTTCAATGGGAACTATGCAATGCTTCCTTTCCTCTGTGGAAGTGCTGTAGGGCAAATAAACAGTAACTACCACAGGCTACACTAGATTGCTGTGAAGCCCAGTGGCAAGACATCAGCCCAGACACCAGATCAGCTTGACACTAAGGGAAGCATCTAACAAAATAGATTGTCTAAAGTAGACAAACCCTTTAACTATTAAATGTAAAGGTCACTGCCTGCCACAAAATCAACACATTCCTATACTGCTGTCATAATTCCTATGATATGATTATTATGTTTCTATGTAAATCCTTCTCCTTGTCATATGTAGCTTTATTCTCAGTAGCTAAATCAAATTATAGAAAAAGTCACTATCTCTTACAAGATCAGCCTTCTCTTCCACTTCTGCTATCACTGATTCCATGATCTGATATATGATCTTTAAACTCATCCACATCATGGCATCCTACCTGTCCAATGCAGCCCTATCCGAATATACTGTAATTACACAAGGGTATACGTCACTGTCTCTTACAAGATCAGCACAGTCCTCCACTTCTGCTATCACTGATACCATAATCTGATAAGCTATATGATATATAAACTCATCCACATTATGACATTCGTTCTGTCAAATGCAGCCATATCCAAACATAATTACACAAGGGTATAGGTTACTGCCTCTTACAAGATCTGCACACTCTTCCACTTCTGCTAGAATTGTTCCCATGATTTGACTTTAAGGTGTATAAACTCAAATGCAGCCCTATTGTAACATTAGCGTATAGATCACTGCCCCCACAGAATGAACCCACTCCTCCCCTTCATTGGAGCTAAACTACAATACCAAAAACACCCTCCCCCTTGGACATGTGTGGCACAGTGTCTAGAATAAAGTTGCTATGTTTTTCTAATCCTATACAATCCCTTTAAGGAGAGTTATATCTTAATATTGGACTAATTCTGAAGATTATGGAACCCCCAGCTTCTCCATCATGTACAGACGTCCATGACAGATGGCGGCATGCTCTGGGTGTGGCATTTTCTCCCTCTTTATTTGCCATTTTTGTCCCATGGACACACATTTTTTAGTCCCCTCTAAAAAAAAAAGCACAAGTGCTAGTGTGTGTTGTGTTTTAGTGTTTTTTTTTTTTTATCCTACCTACTGTATCCTTCCATACTGCTCTACTGAAAGAGATATTACAGGGAGGGGGTACATGCTTTTATATGTAAAAAGACAAGACTTTAAAAAAAGCCATTAAAAGTTGTGTTCAAATAGACTATTAGGCCCAAAATACCACAAAACAGCTTACCAAATGTGTAAAAAAGGTAAGGTGCTTTTGTGATATGTTTTTTTTACATAAAAAGCATACCAAAAATGTATGTGTGGCCACACCCAAAATGTGTGTATGTGCATTTTTTTTCAACAAGATATCATAGTGAAAATGGATACATTAAGAGAACAAATTCTACTCTGCTACATCTGCACTTAAAAATCAACTAGTTTAAGGTAGAAGAAGATACAATACCCTAGGATTTTCTTGCTGGATTTCTTTTTCATTAGATGGATCTTTGCTTTGTTTTCACATCTAAAATTGAGCAGCCAGCAAAGCTGAGCAGCCAGAAGACGAGGGAGCCATCAATGTCGATGGAGAGACAGTTCAGCAGTCAATCAGAAATCCCATTTTTCCTTCGCTTTTAATTTATTTCCCTGCCAATTTCTTTTGTTATCTGGACAGCTGTGATGACATCATAGCGCTCTAGAGTACTTGATCTCTTTCCGCTTCCTACTCCATTTCAACTTTCACAATAGGATTAATTAAAGGGGTACTCCAGAATTTTATTATTGATGGTCTATCCTCAGGATAGCCCATCAATTTCTGATTGGTGGGAGTCCGACGCCTCACACTCTCAGTGATTAGCTGTTTCATTGTATCTCTAGCACTGTAACTATACAACTCCGCCCATTGTGTAGAGAAGAGAGCTGGTTACGGCAGATCTTCAAAACCAGTGGTCCACAAGAAATACAAACCCTGTAGACCAACCAAGCCAAAAAATGAATAGATGTGTCCGTCCTTATGTTTCTCTTGGCATGACATATCCTATGATGTGTGTCACAAAATGAAATGCTTTGAAAAAAAAAAGCATTATTTTGCATTATTCCATCAGGTGATGTACTGTATATGCCATATCCGTGTGGCCACCCAATGGTCTTAATGTAAGTTACAGCCTGTCAAAGATTTTGCATTTATGCCATAATAGTGTGTTGGGTTTGTATTGCACAAAATTGAAGTCCATAAAACAATGTTTACTAAGGTGAAATGGGACTAAGCTCAGACCACCAAGTTGATGTAAAACATTGGAGCTGGCCACTGCTGTTTCCCCTGCCACTTGGTGGTCTTGGCTTAGGCCCATCTCACCTTACTAATGGTAAGATGAGACAACCCATTTAATGGAGTTACCCAGCAGAGCAAACCTTTTAGTACAGTAGTCATATTTGTTAAAATAATTAAATGAGTCTATATCCACCCACATTGAATTCACACCACTCACTTTCTGATGTTGACTAGATCTATGCTGTTCTCTCTTTCATGGTCTGCTCTCGACATGCCATTAAAGACCAGCTCAACTGATCATTGACTGAGATGGGTTAACTCTGCACTGATGGAGAATATTGATTCCTTCATTTTTATACATCACCATGAGCATATCACTAAAATTTCAGCCTGGCTGGGCAGCCCCTTTAAGGATGGACACATCTGTTCATGCACTTACATACTATAGCTCTGGACTGAAAACCAACACAGAGCTATTGCTTATTGGGACTTGTGCCAGGGCAATTACTGATATGCTGGCTAAGAAGAAGGCAGAGCAAGGCTTGACAAGCACAGAGAAAGCAGGGAGCCAGAAGGAAAGTGCCCAACCTCTAGGAAGGGACTTGGGGTGGATCAGGACTTAATACAGAGCCTGTATTAAGTATAATTAGGGGGCAGAACCTTCCATTCGAGGTCAGACCACTTCCCCCACTGTTCTTTGTTTTCATTTAAGTTTAGTTCTTCCTTTGACACCCACTTTACGAATCAAGATTGTTCCAATTTTCTACAAGTCACCTTATCCTAATTGTATCTTCCATTGTGTACATAGCGCAGAAAGGAAAAAAAAGAAGTTGGTCACATTCTTGGACAGGATTGAAATAATATTTGCGTGCATTCGCTTTCTTACAAAGTTGCCAAACAGAAACATGGCACCAAAAAAATAAAGCGATTCCAGCAATGATTTTGTCTGACAGGTTGTTTGTTTGACAAGTCATATTATTCTGGAACAGCATATTTGTCACTGGCGGCAAAAGAAATGCCTTGCAGAAATTTTCAGGTGTTTTCGTTTGCATTTTGCTAGAGGAAAATTCTCTTCTGATAAGAAAATTCTTATTGGAAGAAAACACCTTTCAAATTGAAAATAAAAACTCACTTTTGATGTGCGTGAAAAGAAGGTCATATCTGTGGGGCAGTGAATTTCTGACTTTCTACAGAGCCCATTTGTATGAGATGAGGTCACAGTGGTGTATATTTGCAATTTTTAATGCACAAGTTATATATATATATATATATATATATATATATATATATATATACATATTAAATGGCATATGTGTTTTGCACTGCATTTATCAAATACTTTATATACAACAACTTTTACACATCATCTGACATGGGGGAGTGGCTTTGTCAAAAACAGAGCACAGCTCAGATACACTCCTGTGGGTCAAAATAAATTCTATTAAAACCAATCCAACTTATAGGTAGCATAAATTTAGACTAGCCAGTCTACACATGCAGCAGATTTACCATCCAGCATAAGCCACTGTAATAAATCTGGGGCAGTTTAAGACTAAGGCTAGTTTCACACTTGCGCCTAGCTGTACTGGAAGGTTGTTTCGGCAAAGCATCTGTGCCTCGTCATAAATTTTTTGAATCCCCTGGCAAAGGGGAAAACAAAGACTGGCATAAAAAGCAAATCTTTTGAAATGACCCCTATTGGTTCACATTTTTGTGAGATTATATAGATTCTGGTGTGAATTGTGTCAAAATGTGGTGCAATGTGACACATAGATTTAGAGAATTTAGCTGGTCCTAGCACGACAAGGGGAATGGCTTACTTGAAATGGGGTGTAGCTTCAAGTTAAAGGGGTGTCTCCTAAGATGAAAAATGCAACATGAAAATTGTGCCACAATTCTGGCATAAGATTGTGTAAAAAAAAAGAGATAATCAATTCTATAAAATCAAACTTCCACCACAATTAAAAAAAAAAAAAAATTGGATTTGTCAGAATCAGAATTTCTTGAGAAAAAATTCAGGTTAATTTTTATACCATAGGAGAGATGAGAGAGATGATAGATAAAAGAGAGAGAGAGAGAGGGGGTGATTTACTTAGACTTAGGGCTCATGCACACGTCTCCGGCTGTATGTATTTTGCGGTCTGCAAAAAATGGATGCACAAAAAATACGGATGACGTCCATGTGCATTACGTATTTTGCGGAACGGAGCATCTGGCCCCTAATAGAACAGTACTATCCTTGTCCATAGTATTAGGGCATGTTTTTTTTTGTGGAACGGACATGCAAACATATGGAAACGGAATGCACACGGAGTAATTGCGGGCCAATTAAAAAGAATGGTTCCGCATACGGTCCACACAAAAAATGGAACAGACACGGAAAGAAAATATGTTCATGCATGAGCCCTTAGGTCTTAGTAGATTACTTACTGTAAGTCTTAGATTCTTCCTTTGCACCACCATAAGATTTAGCTAACTTATGATAATCACCGGGAGAGAAAAACTACTCCAGCCAACTGGATTAGTTTTTTGACAACATTTAGTAAATTTTGCTAGAATAGTCGAAAGTCTCAATAAATTCCCTCCAGTTAGTTTTTCTTTTCTTTTTCTTTTTTTCAGGACATTCAGAGTACTTTCCATTGGGATAAAATCGATTTCTAGCCGAAACAACTGTTAAGAAATTCTCTCATCTCTCATCTTAAACTAATCCACCTTAGTTGGTAGAGAGTCAGAGAAAAGCCCCCTGCCCCACATTTATCATCCAGCCTTAGACACTGTGATAAATATCTGATGAAGGTCTAAGCCTAATATGTCGCACCTGTAGAAAAAAAAAATATGCAACTGCTGCAAAAATTATTTTTTCATGCATTCTTCAAGTGTATTTTTAGTAACATGTACCCCCCATCCCTTATTGAATATGGATTCTATTTTAAATTGAACCTGTAGAAATGACATGTCAGTAATTTACAGAAGTATGAAATGGAAACTATGCAGATACTCTTGACCATCTTGCAAGAGTCTTGCATTCGCTATACCAGTGTGTGAACAATCTTGTATGACGATGGAAAAATTCCATCAAACCTATAGTAAAATCCACAAGACTACAGCAACAAAGCCTTTCTTTAAAGGGATCATAGACCGGTACCAGGTGCTTTGATTCAGCTTGAGAACCATTTACATTCTCTGCCCCCCTGCTGTGTATGGCTCTTTGTCATGATAATGGCCATGAGCTGGCGACTGCAGCTGTGGTTATTATGGAGCAGGCTCGAAAAGGAAGTTGCCAGCAACTACGACACACTATGAGGCCGTCCGTCGTGCATACTGAGGACTACAATTCCCATTTCTGTCTTTCTCTTTATCAGCCTGATGTGATTTTAGCATTAGATTCATTTTGCTATCCAGCTGTATAGACAGATATGAATGTTCCCTCGCTGATTCTCTTCACCATGTCATACATTGTGTGGTCGTAATTACCCTGAATGGCGTGTCTTTCGATGTCTCTTTATTAATTTTCAGGTATAGAAATGCAAATCTGTCTTGACTACTCTGGGTGAACACGATAACCATGTGATTCATTTGGACCCATAGAATTAGGGTGTATATAACGGAGAACTTCATAAACTCATGTTGTTAGGTTGGCAATAAGTAGGGGAGAGATGGAAAAGAGTGTGGAGCTCATTTACTAAGGGACTGGCGACTATTTTAGTAGAGAAATAGCCACATGTCCCCTTTTTCACCAGCTATGCAGCTAAATATTGGTTTTATGCGATGTTTGCCAGTTAGGCATGATGGGGGAATGGCAGGGGCATGTTCTGAGCCTGTCAGGGGCCCGCAACTTTACTAACAGTTACACCTGGAAAAAGGCATAGATGTTAGCGAAACAAGACACCAGCCAAGGACTGCCACTAATGCACCAAATTTATGACGAGGCGCACACCTCATCATAACTTAGACAAATCTAACGGCAACGCAAGGGGTAAACTAAGACTGGCGTAAAAAGCCGGCCACGGTAAATGTGCCCCCTGTGAGTGCAGGATCATGTAAGAGGAATTATGAGGCATAGTACCTCTTGCAATATAGTGCACTTGACAGGGGCGGATTGGCCATAGACCTTACAGGGAAATTTCCTGGTTGGCAGATGCCCAGGGGGCTGTCTGAGCCTTCCTCACGGCCGGCCAGTGGAAGTTTTTGGGGATGTATTTTGTGCTGCTGGCAGTATTTTGTGATGCACTGTGGTATTTGGCTCTATTAGGGTGGTATAATGTGCCATAATATGGTATTGCTGGCCCTGCCTTCCATCAACTTGAACCCAAATACAAAATTGGGCCACTTTTAGTATTTTTTCCAGGGCCACTTTAAGTTCCCAGTCCACCCCTGACACTTGAACTAATATTTTGCACTGTAAGGGCTTCTGCTCATGGATGCAGAGTTACAGAAACTCAACACCAATTTCCATGCAGTTTTCTGTATTTTTCTGCAACAAAACTGCACCAAAACCCGCATGTGTTACTTGCAGGTTTTGGTATGGATTTGATGCAGTTTTGTCACAGATCTCACCCTTTTGTTGAAACGGGTGGAATCCACAAAAAGATTTTTTTATTAATATTTTTTTTAAATTAACACTTTGTCCGTATAATAAAAAAATAAATAAACATAAATTCATCAGACATCTGGGACATTGCACTTTGCATTCTACATTGCCTGGGAGTGATTGATGCAAGCATACTGGGAAATTGGATGGGGCAGGGGGCCCATACTTCATTTTTGCTGTTGGGGCCTTTGAGCTCTGTGTACATACCTGATTGTTGACACGAGTTTCCCTTTAGGCATGGGCAATAAAGATGTTATGCAGCCTGATACACTGATTGAATCTATCTATAACCCTATTTACCGCAAACATACCTATACTGAGACATACAGACACATCATAGCGTTTCCCATCAGCTTCAAAGCTTTACAATTTTCTTTACATCCAAGCCTCCAGGACAGTCTTCAGTACATCAAATGCCAGTGACCCAATTAACATGAACCTAATTGTCGGACATTCTCAAATTTCATATCATAGCACATGGCTGGCAGTGAGTTAGCTCTGCCCTAGGTTATAGACATGACATGATACAAGTGCAGAGTGACAATTCGCTGCACACTTGCAAATGATTTAAGTGAGCGTAAAAATTCAAGTTATTTATTTCAGACCCTATTACGACAGATATTTTAAGTCTAGTCAGCCGATCCCATTACATGTGCTTTCAATTTGCTTCTACTATGGTTGGAGAAACTACAAGAAAAGTGACTAATATGTGGTTTTAAACTATTGCTTCATTAAGCTACTCTGATCAAATGCATAGGATAAAAAAGGTTAAACTGACCCACACATTCAATACCTCACAGCTATTGTATTACAGAGACAGCAATATTGCTATCAAAGTCACCGTAGACATTTGTCACTAGTGTTGTCAAGCACCAAAGTGCTCGTGTAGAACACATCGCGATGCTCGGGTGCTCTATCGAGCACCTAAGCACAATGGAAGTCAATGGGAGAACCCCAGGCAGCCCCTGCTCTGAAGAGGGGAGGGTTTTGGGACAAGTTAGGACAAGGAGTCCCTGCTCTATAGCTTTATCCATATATGGAGTCAGTGTTTGGGGATAGCCCAGTGTATTTAAATCTAATTTCTAAAAAGTTTCTGCTGCGATTTGAACTCCCAACTTTGTACATTAGATGCACCGAGCTATAAAGCTGAATGCTTAAACTATGTCAGAAAAACCTCATAGTAGTTTCTGATGTAGTGAATATTCCTATTCAGCAGAAGACTTATTTGATATTTCTGTGCAGGTTAAAATCTAGCTTTATAGTGTAGTGGTTAATGTCTTTGCCTCTAACGTACAAGGTTGGGAATTCAAATCCTAGCAGATATATATATATATATATATATATATATATATATACATAGTAGTAGTAGAAAAGGCACGGCAGCACTCCAATAAAGGTGAAAAAGGTGAGTCTGTTTATTCCCCAAAGATGCAGCAACGTTTCGACTGCTGTGCAGTCTTTGTCAAGCCATACAAAACATGTGCCATAGTGAAGTATATAAAGGCATATCAATAAAGTGCATAATCAATCAATCAATAATATAATCTGGTATAAAAGTGACCATTAAAATACTTAAAAATGCTTAAAAGTCATATCCACAACATGTGCAATACATATCATCTGTGTTAATGTGTATATAATATATAAAATCATGCAGTATACAGTGCCATAACTTCAATTCATATAAATTCTAAAGTAATTAATTAAGTGTAACACCTGTGCATGATTGGTGTAGTTAAAAAGAGATATAATATAGTCTCACAGTTGGAATGATCGGCAGGTCCGCTTTGGCGTCTCAGTAAAGTTAATGCGCATGTGTCCGAGACAAACATCGCGTTGTTTCAGACGTCATGACATCCTGATTTGCCCTATTTAAAAATGGCCACCGCTATTTGCATTACTACGAGGGCGCATGTCAATGCCCTTACTTCAACAGGCCAGTCCCACAGATCACATGACATCTGTCATTTTCACATCGGGCAACATTGTCAGTATTTAACCTTCACAGGGGTCTTGTGGGGAGACTGTGAACCGCTCGACAACCTGATCATTTTTTTATACATTTTTAGCCATAATATATTTACATATATTATTATATATTTAGAATATATAATATATGTAAATATATTATGGCTAAAATCATCAGTAGTAGTTTCCCACATATCATCCATTCATATATCAGAAGTATGAATATGTATATATATATATATATATATATATATATATACTGTAGAAAAAGCGAACAGCACTCCGATAAAAAGTGGAAAAAAAGGAACTCCTTTATTCACCTGAACAGTGCCCAAGGGGGGTAGCAGACAAACCACGTTAACACAACCAAGTCAAGGTTGTTTCCCATATCTGGGATGTGTTAACTGTAAATATATCAAGAAAAGTAAGAGTTATGTACATCCTTCCACGGGGACAACTTACAATATCAAGTTTTATCTAACTTGTGATTCCAGTTTTGTGATTTATGTTCTATCATGCCCATGTAATTTACTTTATGTGGGGGATACCACCACAGAACTGAAAACACGTTTGAACAATCACCGCTATTGCATTAGGAAGAAGCGTCTGGACCTGCCGGTGTCCAGACACTTCACGGAGGCAAAACATAAAGAAAGCGATCTCAAATGTTGGATTATAGACCACATACCCGTACACAGACGCGGGGGCAATAGGTCCAAGTTACTCAAACGCAGAGAGCTATGGTGGATACACACGTTGGGGAGTCTTTGCCCCAATGGTTTGAATGTAGATTATAACTTGGGTGATAATCAGTGACAAGTGTCTTGCCCTATTTCCTTGCTGGATATTGCTCAGTATCTGGTGTGTAGATGTAAAGAACCATAAGAACATTTTATTAACTATTATATATTTTTTTTATTTTTTCTAGATAATTCACCTCACCAACAACACTATGCGAGAACATGGGGATTGGAGCTCAATGATGATCTGAGTGCGGCCAACCAGTCAAGTAACATCGACTATAATGTATACAATGTACCTTCTATATCGGTTTGGCATTGTCCTGCCTTGAGTTCAATATAGGGTGTTTAGAGATATATTGTGTCCATCTCTTTATGTTTTTCCTTATGACATACCAGTTGTCCAGATATGGCTTAATCAGCTTGAGGAGATCCCTCACGAGTGGAATATGTGCATATGGCTTTTGGGTATGACCTGCTGTGACTCCATGTGATCGTGGATGTCCACAAGTCTTTCCCTCAGTGGCGAGGTCACAACCCTGTGATGGAGTTTGTCCTTTGCCTGCCAGCAATACATCACACTCGATATAGAAGCTGATATATCAACAATATGGAGCCGTAACATTGTTTCATAACATTGTTCCACAACTGGACATGCGCTGGATTCGAATACCCTCTATTCCCGTCTTTTCCCTTAACCAAGATGGCGCTTTGGAACCTTATTGGCCGGTGTGCATGCGCGGAATGAGCATTCTGACGCATAGCGCATCTGACCATCGATATGCCCCCCTATTGGATTACTCCAGGCAGGCGCAATGAATTCCAAGTAACGCCGTTTTTTGTGTAAACACATTGGATTTCAACTGACTGGTATGTCCACTGATTACCCGTTTGTAACTCCTCCCCACAGTCTTGCAATTTTATTTTACAAATAACGCATAATCCACAGAGGATATTTGGGCATTATAATGTAATTTTTGATTATTATGAAATATATGTATATTAGGAAATCGGAACAGAGCAATCAGATGGGATTATGCGCAGATTTACTATGTTTTTGTATCACTATGTCAATTGTATTTCATCACATGTGTTTGACTAATTAATAGTCAACACCCACTATTGTGATTGGGCCACATGACCTGTATGTTAATTTGGTTTTCACTATATATATATCACCATTATGTATGTGTTATTTGCTTGAGAAAGGCTCTATTTGTAGGAGCCGAAACGTAGCACTGTTCAGGTGAATAAAGGAGTTCCTTTTTTTCCACTTTTTATCGGAGTGCTGTTCGCTTTTTCTACAGTATTTTGGGGTAAGAAACCTATACCTTGGAACGTGCACCCAGCATTTTTCCTCCAATTTTGACTAGCGCCGTCATTTTTCTTATATATATATATATATATGCGTATAGAAAAAATGGCAGCACCATATCAAAACTCAGAACCGGGTGCAGCGCCTTGCCGGGACCAGCCAGTCCCAAATATAAAACAGAAAAATAAGGCAGCACTCCATACATAAAAAATAATATCTCTCCTTTATTCACCCATGTGGGCAGTGTGATGTTTCGGCTCCAAACAACTGAGCCTTTCTCAAGGGCTTGAGAAGGCTCAGTTGTTTGGAGCCGAAACGTCGCAAATTTGATTTAGCCTCTATTTCTGAAAAGTTGCTGCCGGGATTCAAACTCACAACCTTGTACATTACAGCAAAGAACGTTAACCACTACACTATAGAGCTAAATGGCCAGTTACAAAAAAAAATAAAAATATGAGACTTATGCTACATAGGAATACTTACTATTAGTAAGTATTCCTGTATAGCAGAAGTCTCATTTATTTTTTAAGTAACTGGCCATGCAGCTCTATAGTGAAGTGGTTAAGGTTCTTGGCTGTAATGTACAAGGTTGTGAGTTTAAAATTTTTCAGAAATAGAGGCTAAATTAGATTTAAATACACTGACTCGAGCATCGCGCTCGAGCACACGCGGTATTCAGATGAACAACGCGATGTGCCGAGCATAGCAATGCTACAGCCGAACTGGTGTTCGGCCGAGCATGCTCGCCCAACACTATTTGTCACATCAATGTTCTTTCTGTGTACCAGGAACTGAAATATATGCCAGATACTGGCATCCACTTTCTAATATATTGTTATTATCCATATTGCTTCCTTTGCTGGCTGGATTCATTTTTCCATGACATTATGCCCTGCTCATTTCCCTGGTTATGACCACCCTGCAAACCATCAGTGGTGGTCTTGCTTGCACTCTATAGGAAAAAAACACAGGCCTCTCTGGTGGCCAGGATTGTGGGACCACACATAGGCTACTGCTTTTTTCCTATTGTGTACAAGCACTGTACGGCCACTGCTGATGGATTTCAGGGTGGTTGTAACAATAGAAACAAGCAGTGTATAAAGTGATGGAAATGTGAATCCAGCCAGCAAAGGAAGGAATATGGAAAATTACAATACATTAGAAAGTGGCTTATAATAACCTCCTCTACATAATAAATGCTGTTTGCAGAAGTGAGACAACCCCATTAACCCAGTTTTCTGGCATAAATTATTGGAAATTATTGGAAAAGTATCGAGAGCATGGGGGAATTGTAGAAAATTTCAAATTTTTGTGTCAAATGTCATTTGAGATGTCAAATGTATTTTTACCACAATGTATAGCAGATGCAACAAGAGAAAGTATAAAATAAAAAACTGTCAGGAAAAAAAACAGAATACAATGTAACAGAAAATTTAACAAGAAGTTACATAAGTTATATCAGTAATATTCTGAAATACGGTTTTATATAAAGGGTCTTCTTATCAAATGGATCTTATATAAGCAAGAGCAGATTTTCCCCCAAATGCTTGGGGCCCCAAAGATCAGGAAGGCCCTGATAGCTGAGTCGCCCTGGCAGCAGCACCACATTCAACTTCATTCATGTTCTTAGGATGCAGAAACAGTTGAATGCAATAGTGAAGCAGGGAGCTCTTAAAGGGCAAGAACATGCAAATTCAAATGGCTGTCTGTCCCTGGGTATTTAAGGCACTGCCTAAAGTGGCAGGGTACCTAAGTTTTAGGTTACCTAGTCTCTAGTAACCAACAAAGTTGTATTTGTCTGACTAACCATGTACCATACTGCAGCCTGACTACTGACCCTGACTTCTAGCCACCTGACCTTAGCTTATTTCTTGTACTGCCATACTGTTGCCTGCATTAACCTAGGTCTCTCTTCCAACCATGCATAATGTCTGACACCCTTGTGTTTTACACTAATATGTTTAGCCTGGTAGCTTTCCTGCAGCAAAGTCCAGATCCCTGTATAGGAGTTAAAGGGTGAATACCTTGGGACTGACAGCATAATGCCTAGAGTTAGCCCAAAGCCAAACCTATTGGTCACTACAGTGGGTCCACAACCACTGCCTGTAACACCCATCTATATAACACTTGGTACTATAGTCATTTAAATTACTTTCGGCCTATGCTATAGAGTTAAGGGTAGTAGTCATCTCATTATCATCACAGGATTAAAATGAAAGGTAACACCTATTATAAAGCTGAAGGAGATAGCAATGTGCAATAGATGATAAACACAACATGCCTCCTTCTCTGTCCCTCTCCCTGCACAGTGTAATCTGCACATGTCATGCTCACAACACTACTTCAAAAGTCAACAAGTCCTTTTCTGACTGAAGTCTAAGTGCTTGCTGCATAGCAATTATCTTAATCTGCTGGTCACAGCTTAGACAAAATTGTTGCCTCCATAATCATTAAAATAAAACAGAATAAAATATAAGCTATATTGGTGACTCATACTCAGGATAGGTCATCAATATCAGATGGGCAAGGATCCATCATCCTGGACTCCTGATGGTCAGCTATTTGAGTAGGCCACAGCACTCCAGTAAGTGCTGCATCCTCCTTGCAGCTTACCAAGCACAGCACCTTACATTGTATAGTGGCTGTACTTTGTATTGCAGATCAAGCCCATTAACTTGAATAAGATTGAATTGTGTCTAGGCCGCCAATGAATGTGACATTCCTTGCTTAGGAAAAAGCCACGGCCTCCTCAAACAGATGGTCAGCTTGGGAAGCTTGGAGTGGAAGCCCCACCAATCTGATACGGATGTACTTTCCTGAGGATTCGTCATCAGTACTGGAATATTTTAAAACCCCTTTAAATATTTCAGGGTATGTTTTTAAGTATCAAAAATGCAGGTAATAGATTCACTTTAAGCACATGAATGGGCAGATTTTCAGGTTGAACAGCTTTTAATTAATTGTCGTAATTTGTACTGGATCTATTACCACTAGTGGTGAGCTGACATGAGGGCAGGAGGTTTTGTGTAATTTGTACAAATGTGCATTCACTCTATGTTATGTAGTTTGCCAACAAAGGAACAACTATAGTCAGGGCTTGAATGACTTCGATACAATGTTTCCAAACACTACGTGAAAGGATATGTCAGCCATGGGAAACACCATACAATGCCTACCGTACACTATGCAACTACCCTTTCTAAATACCTGGTAATTTATTGTCAAGTAGCAGGCACTTCAGTTTGCATTGTTTTTATTCAGCAAGTGTTATTTTCATGTTTTCATTTCTGCATTGTGCTATGGCTGTTCAAGAAGAGACAACATAATAACTAATAAAATGCAACTTGCTAACATGGCAATAACATTTTTTAGGACCTCTACTTTTTTATACCCCTGGTTCAGAAGGAAGAGTTTCAATACTCAAGAGCATAGATTGATATTGATTGGATATACACAGAGAGAGCTGACCTGTGCAAAACTCACTCAACTACAAGGGCACAAATGCTAATCCATAAACATAATAAGGAGGCTGTCTTGTTAATTTTATAATTAATTAATGACTAGCTTTCTCCAGGCTGAAAGGGGCTGCTTGCAAAAAAATGTATATTCTAGGGATTTTATAATGGATTTATTGATTTACACAATAGTACTGACAATATATAAAGAGCTAAAAATAAAAAGATACAGAGATACACAACACACAAAAATAGTTATAAAAAGCAATAGTAATAGCTCTTAAAGTACAACTAGTTAGAAGGAGAAACTTTGACCTTGATTTATGAACAGGGGACAATCTGAAGTTTGTCTTCACATTTGTCTATCTGTGTATGGGTAACAGTCAGTGCTTTATATTTATGAAAGGGTTATCCTAAATTTGGAGCCCTGTACCTCAAATGGATCCAGAGATCTCCCCATTCATTGCTCTGCTAGATTTACAGTATATTAAGTGGACAGCTGAAAGGGAGTGTATTTTCTGCTGCAGCTAAGGCGTTGTGTCCATGCTTTCCAGATCACAACTCAGGAGGCAGTTGAAAGAGGAAACTGAGCATGTGCGGCCATCTCAGTGAGCAGGACAATAAAATAACAAAACAAACAGCAGGTGACGCTATACAGATACATTTTATTGAATAACTCAGTGGCTATGCTAAACCTTTGGTTACATACATTTACAAAATAATTCAGATCTAGGAGCTGGTTTGAAAGCTGTAGACGATTTTTCTTAAAACAACTCCTTTAAAATTAGCACAGACAAACTATTATATTCTGAATTATTTTCACCTGCCACAGCTCTGGCAGGTCAGGCGTGGAGTGCAGTTGAGACTTTTTGGTACTTTCCTTCTGATAAATAAGGCAAAAAAACAATGTACTTCAAATAGCTGGATTTCTGAAGTTCATTTAGTAGGAACAAAAAATAATTTCAGACTGTTGCAAACTATTGATAAATTTGTCTTACAAGAAAATGACTGAAATGTCTCAATTTACTCCAAAATAAAGACAAAATCAGTTTAATAAATAAGATTATTAAAAAATAGCAATTTCAAAAAGTTTAAAAAAAAGTTTTAACCAGGACTATCTAATCTTGTTTCAAATTTTTATCTGTACCATTTGAGATTTGTTTAGGAAATGGCAGCTCTTATTGTAATTATTTATTGTTGAATCTTTCAGAATCTCTACTGAAACATTTCTTAGTGAGTTATTTGCCAAACAGAGGCCAAAATTCATTCTTATAGCCATGTCCATGTGTATGTACCCTGTATATCAGCAAACAGAGCATAAGGATTGTGAAGCCATAGGTATTGCATGTGTAGCTATATGGTTCCTCCATTAAAATATCTCTAACATGGCCTGTTACGGAACGTGTCATATACTTCTATGACCTTCTAGACAGAACGATAGGCACAATGAGGTAAAATATAGACCTGTAGCTGGCTATGACTGCCATATTACTACTGGATCAGTACAACACAGACTTATGAAAATACTGCACTCATATAAAGAAGTGTGGTGCTTGGAAGTTTGTGAACCCATCAGAATTTCTGCATAAATTTGACCAAATTTTGACGCAATTTTTCACACAGTTCCTAAAAGTACTTAAAGATAACCAAATCAAACAAATGAGTAAAAAATATTATACTTGGTCATTTATTTATTGAGGAAAATAATCACTCACATTTCTGTGAGTGGCAAAAGTATGTGAACAACTTATGTAGCAACAACTGCAACTGTTTATTAGTCCTACACATCGGTTTGGTGCAGTTTTAGCCCATTCCTTCACAAAAAACAGCCTCAACTCCAAGGAACTGCTTGTTTTAGGTCCTTCCACAACATTTCTGTTGGATTAAGGTCAGGATTTTGATTTGGCCATTTCAAAATGTACCTTTATTCTTCTTTAACAATTCTGTGGGAGAATGAATTGGGTGCTTATGATCTTTACGCTATTGCATAACCCATATTCTCTTGAGATTCAGCTCACGGACAGACTTTGATAGCTTCCTTTACTTTAAATAAAAAAGGTCGTCCGCTCACATCCCATCACATTGATTGAAAAAAACTGAATCAATTTAATCTTCAAATTATCTGCTGATGCTAAACGTTGACATGCATTTGCCACCCACAGACACATAATATTAGATCGTTTTCCTTAATAAATAAATCATCATATCAAATATTTTTATACAATTTGTTTGATTTAATTATTTTTATCCACTTTTTGGACTTGTGTAAAAATCAGGTGTAGTTCTATTCAATTCAATTTATGTGGAAACAGAAATTTCTGAAGGGTTCCCAAACTTTCAAGCACCACTGCATATTCATATGTCCCTTGAGAAATGATAGTCCCTAAAGTAAAGGAGATAAAGTTCTACAGATGTGTCCTTCCTTAAAGGGGTTTTGGAGTCCTTCTTGAATTTGTCCCTTTTTAATTACCCCTACCCCAGCATGTGGTACCTAATTAAAGAATAAAAACTCACCTGCTTCCTGCTGTTCTGCTCTGGTGCCCTGGCTCCGATCACTGGTATTTATGCTCCCAAATTGTTGGGGTCATGTGCGGTGCTGCAGCTAATGACTGGCCTCATTAGTGACTTTACACAAGTGACACATAAACCAGCAGTGACATTTTGCTTGGGGACATGTCATCGCTAATGCCAGTCATTATATGTTGTAATACATGTGGCCTCATCAGCACCCGTACTGGAAGGAAACAATCCAGGGACCATAAGGTCACCAAATACTGCTAGGACACCAGACCAGCGGAGTAAGGAAAGTTGAGTATGATTCCTTCCTCAGGTATTTCTTGCTTGGTGGTGGTGGTGGTGGGTCTAGTTAAAAAGGGACAAAATCCATGAAAACTTTAACTTTCCTTTATGCCAACAAGATGTATCCTAAGATAAGTGACACAAAAAAACCAGCTTTGATAACACAACAGGATTTCGCTATACTTTGTTGTGATCAATTTATGCTATATGTGTCATGTTGCCAGTCAGTAGTTGTGATATCAACTACAGCATGCATGAATCAAACCTAAATCGAATTTTGAGCAAATTACTCATCTCAAGTGTTTGGATTGATGATTACAATATGCTGTAACATTACAGGGAATTGTATCAGCCTTTGTATCCCTCAGTTGATCCTGAATATGAACAAATTATTCTTATAAAAGTTATTCTGGGACACAAATGTTATTTTCCTGTGACATACATAGCTAAATTATCTTTATGTCCAGAAGCAGACAAAGACATATTTAAATATCTTTGATATTAAGTCTGAAAAGCTTGTTAATATTGCAAGGCTAGTTTGGGTTGTGTTTTCTCCTCACATTAAATACTGAATTGATAGTCTTAACCTAATTCATATAACATTTTGTCTTGAATATTTGATAACCCGAAAAGATGAAAGTTTCAAAAGAGCCATGTTTTCATTAGCATAATCTCCTTTCATGTTAAGTATACAGTTTGGTTAAAATGACTCACACAAAAGTAGTTTTATCTTCCTAGGTTTAACTGTAGCAAACCTCTCTAAGACCAAAAAATAGGCCATGGTATGGGGACTTGTCCCTCCTAAAATCTCAAATGACAATTCATGGTAAGTCATGCCACAGCTAACAGCTAAATAGTTTAGCACAAAGTAAATTTGAGACTATTCCAAGAATAGTAATGAGCGGCAGGGGCAATATTCGAATTTGCGATATTTCACGAATATTTGGGAGAATATTCATCATATATTCGTGAATTCGAAAATTCTCTGTAATATTTACGCGCAGTACAGGTGTGGGTCACTTTTGCTACATTTTTCAAGCTGTTAGAAGTTTACTGAGACTGCAGAAAATGGTTGGTACGGCAGAACATTACAATAGCTTTATGTGCCGATAGAGTGCTCCAATATATTTGCGATTGCGCAAATCGGCAATTGATGCGCATATTTTTGCGCAATATGGGGAACGTCACAGTTTAGCAGGTCTGACTACATATTACTGATTGGTGCACTAAGTATTGTTGTAAACTTGTGACATCACAGCACTATCTCTGTAGTATGTATGTATGGACAACAGAACCTATCACACTAACTAACAGCCACACTATATCATTATCTATCCTACAATGACTATCTCACACTATCTTTAATGTATATATCTATATATATCTATATCTATATATATATATATATATATATATAGAAATAAGGTAAGGCAGCACTCCGCTCAAGTGTAAAAAATGGATCCCTTTATTCACCTCTTGCAATGTTTCAATCGCTCATTGCGATCTTTCTCAAGCCTTGAGAAAGATCGCAATGAGCGATTGAAACGTTGCAAGAGGTGAATAAAGGGATCCATTTTTTTACACTTGAACGGAGTGCTGCCTTACCTTCTTTCTACAATTATTGGCCCACATCCAAGGGCAACAGGACTTGCACCCGCTGTGTTCTTTTGGAGTGCTGCTACCTTTTTCTTTATATATATGTATTGTGGGGAGTCGCTCTGGTAGTCAGCGGTGCGGGTGCAGTTTAGAGGCAAAACCAGGAGTCCAGATTGTGCAACAAACAGTGTTTTATTCACACTTGCACACAAAATGAAAAACAGTCTCTTGGTGACAGTTCACACACAACGGAAATAACGTAGCCAAACAAAAACAGTCCAACACAGGTTCAGTCACCTGGGAGGTGTAGGTGCAGGTTCGCACCACGCTGTCGGCCCAGCCGCAGGAGAATCCAGCTTCAGGTAGCCAGGAACACAACACCTCCTTGCTGAGCGCTTTCCTCCAGGACAGAGAACTCCCAGCCCTGTTAGCAGCTCCAGGATAATCACCCTCACAGCTGGTGGTGCTGGCTGAGTTTATAAACCCAGCCCAAAACTCGGACTGGACCGTGGGGAGCAGCCACCCACCCTACTCTTTAGCTGCTCCCAGTAAGAGCCGGCCCGGATCGGCTTTGCAGCCATGCTATTTAACAAAGTCAAACAGCACTAGCTGCTGCAGACAAAAACCCGGCTCTCACCTCACCGAGGCCAGCAACCTCGGTGACACGTACCTGCCATCACATATGACACCTTGCACCTTACCACATACCCCCTTTGTTCAACCCTGAGGGGTGAACACACGTGAGGCAGTGGACGCGGGACAGGGCATCTGCGTTGCCCTGCAAGCGGCCTGCCCTGTGTTCCACGGAAAACTTGAAATTTTGAAGAGATAGGAACCACCTGGTGACCCGAGCATTCCTCTCCTTGGCCTGACTCATCCATTTGAGGGGAATGGTCGGTCACCAGACGGAACCTCCTCCCTAACAGGTAGTAGCGGAGAGATTCGAGTGCCCACTTGATAGCCAGGCACTCCCTCTCCACTATACTATACCTGGACTCGGCGGGACTGAGCTTACGGCTCAGGAAGACAACGGGATGTTCTTCCCCGTTGACCTCCTGCGACAGTACCGCACCGAGGCCTACCTCCGAGGCGTCGGTCTGTACGACAAACTCCTTGTTGAAGTCGGGTGTCACCAAAACCGGGGACCCACACAGGGCCGACTTCAACGCGGAGAAAGCCTCCTCCGCCTTCTCATTCCAGCTAACCCTCCCAGACTTTCGCCCCTTCAACAGGTCTGTCAATGGCGCTGCTATTGTGGCAAAGTGGGGCACAAACCTCATGTAGTAACCTACAATCCCCAGGAACGACTTTACCTGCCTGGTGGTGACCGGTCGGGGCCAGTTACGAATGGCCTCTACCTTAGTTACCTGAGGTTTGATGACTCCCCGCCCAATTACATATCCCAGATATTTTGTCTCCTCTAACCCTATGGAGCACTTCTTTGGGTTAGCGGTCAGTCCGGCTTTCCTCAGGGCATCCACTACCGCCTGCACCTTGGGTAAATGGCTTTCCCAGTCGGTGCTGTGGATGACTACATCATCCAAGTAGGCCGAGGCGTACCGACGATGTGGTCGCAGCACTATGTCCATTAACCTTTGGAAAGTGGCGGGGCGCCATGCAGGCCAAAGGGTAACACCTTGTAGTGATACAGGCCCTGCGAGGTAACAAATGCGGTTTTTCCTTAGCCGACTCCGTTAAGGGTACCTGCCAGTACCCTTTAGTGAGGTCCAGCACAGAAAAATAACGGGCTTGTCCTAAACTTTCAACCAGCTCGTCTACTCGGGGCATGGGATACGCGTCAAACTTGGATACTTCATTTAACTTACGAAAGTCGTTGCAGAACCGCAACGTCCCATCCGGCTTGGGTATTAGGACTATGGGACTGGCCCACTCACTTTTCGACTCCTCAATGACCTCGAGCTTCAACATTAACTGTACTTCCTCCGCGATGGCCCGTCGCCGAGCCTCGGGTACCCGGTATGGTTTTAACCGGATCTTGGCCTGAGGCTCAGTGACGATGTCATGTTGGATGAGAGACGTGCGGCCAGGGAGGTCCGAGAACACATCCGTGTTCCGACTGATGAACTCCTGACTTCCTGAACTTGTTTGGAAGACAGGCTGTCTGCAATTTTTACCGTGGTTACTGCTTCACAGGCCTCGAACTGTGGGGCTGGACCCTTTTCACCTAGAAGCCCTGGCCGGGGCTGTGGTCGTCGGCTGTGTCCCTATCTTTCCACGGCTTAAGTAAATTCACGTGGTACACCTGCTCCGGCTTGCGCCGCCTGGCTGGTGTACTTTGTAATTTACTTCCCTACCTTCTCGATCACCTCATAGGGGCCCTGCCACCTAGCTAGGAATTTGCTGTCAAGGGTGGGTACCAGAACCAAAACCTGATCTCCCGGATTGAAGTCCCGTACCCGAGCCTGACGATTGTACACCCTACTCTGGGCTTGTTGCGCTGCCTCCATATGCTCCCGGACCAAGGGCAACACCCTTTCCATCCGGTCCTGCATTTGGGCGACATACTCAATGACACTTTTGTGGGGGACAGGCTGTTGTTCCCACGCTTCCTTGGCGATATCCAACAGGCCCCGAGGGTGTCTGCCATAAAGCAGTTCGAAGGGCGAGAACCCAGTAGAGGCCTGGGGCACCTCTCGCACTGCGAACATGAGATAGGGCAGAAGCAGATCCCAGTCCTTCCCATCTCTAGACACCACCCTCTTTAACATATTTTTTAGAGTTTGGTTAAACCTCTCCACAAGACCGTCTGTTTGCGGATGGTAAACGGACGTCCGTAACTGCTTTATACGCAACAATTTACACAGTTCCCTCATTACTTTGGACATAAAAGGGGTCCCTTGGTCTGTCAGAACCTCTTTTGGCAGGCCCACACGGGAAAACATCTCCATTAACTCTTTGGCAATGAGCTTAGCTGAGGTATGTCGCAGAGGCACCGCCTCCGGATACCGAGTGGCATAGTCGAGAACTACCAGAATGTGTTGGTGGCCCCTGGCAGACTTTGGTACAGGCCCAATTAAATCCATCGCGATTCGCTCAAACGGTACTTCAATAATTGGCAGAGGTACCAGGGGACTACGGAAATGTGGCTGGGGGCTAGTTATCTGACAGGTCGGACAGGACTTACAATAATTCTCTACCTCCTTGAACACACTGGGCCAATAAAATCGCTGCAGTATGCGGTCCTGGGTTTTCTGCCACCCCAGGTGTCCCCAAGAACATGTTGGTGGGCAAGCTCCATGACAAGCTTGCGATACGCTGTGGGCACCACCAACTGTTCAACAGGTTCGCCTCGGATTTGGTTCACCCGATACAACATATCCTGCAGAACAATAAACCGTGGGAACATTAATTCAGCCCCTGGTTTCTGGGGTTTCCCATCAATTTCCAGCACATTCTCCCAGGCCCTGGTTAGGGTTTGGTCCCGGTGTTGTGCGGTCCCAAAATTTTCCCGGAGACATTGAGGTCTGCCAACTCAGGTCCCGGTGGCAAGTCCTCCGTGTCTCCCACCATTACACTCCAGTGGGGTTGTCTCCCCCTCTACCGCTGGAGCAGTGGTCACCCCTACCGCCGGCCCTTCAGACTCGGGCTCCCAGGGTTCTGGCCTTCCAGCGGTATCAGGCCACTCTACTAGGGTCACCCCTGTCTCGGGTCCCTCAGATACCTTTATTGCCGGCCACAGCGCCGGAAAACCGAGGAAGTCCCTCCCAAGTATTAGTTCGTGTGGGAGTTTAGTAGCGACAGCCACCTCGTGGGTCCACCTACCAGCCGCTGTGGACAAAGTCACTAGTGCAGTGGGATAGTCTTTCAGGTCTCCGTGGATGCACAGGACCCCGACTTTACGGCCAGTATACTCCACAGGCCGTACAAGTGCAGCCCTTACCAGGGAGACTAAACTCCCGGAGTCCAGCAGAGCCACCGCCAGAGAGTCTCCCACCTCTACCTGACACAGGTGGTTATGGTCCTGCACCTCACGGGTGCCAGTTGCGCACAGCTTCCGTGCATACAGGGAGTGACGACCCCGTAGTTCATATCCATCGGCTCATCCCGATGCGGACAGTCGGCCCTGATGTGGCCTGGCTCCTGACACCTCCAGCATACCACGGGAGGCGGACTCGCAGGGGGTATATTCCGGGCAGGCCGCTCTGTCGCCGGACGTCGGAACTGGGGCAGAGGCCTCCGGGGTTTGACTGACCCCTTCCCGCAAGAGTCCCCTGCAGGTTTCTGGTGGCCTCGTAGCGCTCCACCAGGTCGACCATCTCCAGGGCATTGGTGGGCGATACCTGGCCGATCCAGTGCTGGAGGGGATAAGGCAGGGCCCTCCAAAAGATGTCCGCCAACAGTCGATCCAGCATGGCAGTGGGACTTAGTAGATCGGGCTGCAGCCACTTTTGCAGCCTGTGCAGCAGATCGTAGAACTGCGGCCTAGCGGGTTCAGTCGTTTTAAAGTCCCACTGGTGGACTCTTTGGGCGCGGACCAGCACGTTCACGCCCAGTCTGGCTAGGACCTCTCCTTTCACAGCGTCATAATCTGCCGCTTGGTCATCCGACAAGTCGAAAAACACCTGCTGGGGTCCGGAAGCCAGGAACGGAGCGACCACCTCAGCCCACTGGTCACGGGGTAACTTTTCTCTCACGGCGACCTTCTCAAAAACCACCAGGTACGTCTCAACGTCGTCTGCGGGGGTCATTTTTGGGATCGCCGCACGGACCGCTTTCCGGGCATCTTGGACGTGGTGGGACGCTCCTGCCGCCTGTAACGCCATCACATGTTGTAGCAGTAGTTGGTTGGTCTCCCGCTGCTGCACGTTAGCCTCTATGAGAGCCTTCACAGCAGCCTCCATGTTGCCAGAAACTCCTGCTTGCAGCTTTGCTGGCTTAATATATTCCATACACTTTAGAAAAACAAAACTTCGGCGTTCACGCCAGCCTCACTGCGCATGCCCGCATCCGACACCAAATGTGGGGAGTCGCTCTGGTAGTCAGCGGTGCGGGTGCAGTTTAGAGGCAAAACCAGGAGTCCAGATTGTGCAACAAACAGTGTTTTATTCACACTTGCACACAAAATGAAAAACAGTCTCTTGGTGACAGTTCACACACAACGGAAATAACGTAGCCAAACAAAAACAGTCCAACACAGGTTCAGTCACCTGGGAGGTGTAGGTGCAGGTTCGCACCACGCTGTCGGCCCAGCCGCAGGAGAATCCAGCTTCAGGTAGCCAGGAACACAACACCTCCTTGCTGAGCGCTTTCCTCCAGGACAGAGAACTCCCAGCCCTGTTAGCAGCTCCAGGATAATCACCCTCACAGCTGGTGGTGCTGGCTGAGTTTATAAACCCAGCCCAAAACTCGGACTGGACCGTGGGGAGCAGCCACCCACCCTACTCTTTAGCTGCTCCCAGTAAGAGCCGGCCCGGATCGGCTTTGCAGCCATGCTATTTAACAAAGTCAAACAGCACTAGCTGCTGCAGACAAAAACCCGGCTCTCACCTCACCGAGGCCAGCAACCTCGGTGACACGTACCTGCCATCACATATGACACCTTGCACCTTACCACAGTATATATATATATATAAACTATGTAATGTGACAGCAAAATACAGAGCACAGCAATGCTGTCTCTCTCATAACTGTAAAAAAACTACAGAAAATGGCTGCTGGGGAGGTTCTTATATAGAAAATGGGTAAGAACTTTCCTATTGGTTGCTAGGGATGTTGCTAAGCTCAGACAAAGACATTGCTGCCTTCTTATTGGCCCAGATTAATGCTGTACGGAGATCTGTCTCAATAGAGCAATACAATGTACAGGCTCCGATATTCCGAAGTCAGTTACTCGTGAAGTCACACAAGACTTTGTTGAATAACTTTGGTAATTGATTTTTAAAGTGGAAAACTACTTTAAAACTTGGAACCAAACTCGGCTTTGGTTCCGAGATACCAGTGTTTGAGAAAACAAGACCCTCTTCTGTTTTATTCTAGCCAGAGCACTCAGCTCTTACTCATCACAAGCTCATTCTGAATCACAATTTGCTGTAGAAAAATGTTGTTCCCTGGGGGCCATACAAAAGACTCAAAGGCCATATGAAGCCCCAGGACCACAGACTGGGCCTGGGGGAAAAGGAGCGTAACACCAGCAGGGGGAAGCAGGTAAGTAATGTTCACTTTTCAGGTCCGGCCAAGCAGCGGGGTTTGCAAAAAAAGAAAAAAAAAAACATTCTTCTGCAACCCTTTTATGCATGAAACACTGGAAAATAAACTCTTAAGTTAATATTCATTAATAATGAAGATTTTTTTTTAATTCAAAGCTGTCAAGATAGCTGTTACATATAGAATAAATGTATATAACATTCCATGCACCCTAGATTGGTTATTATTATGACAATGGGTGTCTTCTTAATGTGCTATAATCATCTTGAGATCTATCATATACATAAGCAAGCTACTATGGTTATGCGAATATATTAAAGCTAAAGGTGACAGGTCCCAATTATTGCCTTTCGGATAAGATGACAAAGTCAGGAAGATGCCTCAGTAATGTATACGCATTGGTATATTGATGGAAATGTCAAGACAAGTGGAGAAGGCAGAAGGCAAGGTGTGAAAAGTCAGTATGACTTATTTTCTTTGAAAAGATATGTTCTCCAAAGATACAGTTGAGAAAAAGAAGTGGAGAATTAATTAAAGACTGGATAAAAATGTGTAAAAACGTGATTTGAAACTAGTATAATTAGACTTTTTTTTAATCTATCTTTTACTATCTTCTTTTTATACCGCTTGTAGTTATTATTCTGTCATGGATAAAGATGGCAGGAAAACATATTTGGAATCAAACTCTTAATATGTAGTAAAGTAATCAAACCACTGTGATATAATAAATATAGACTAGGATAAAATTGCAATTATCCATAATCATAACATCAGCTACTGCAAACCATCAGGTACATAGACCCACATATGTACAATATACTTAAATACACACAGGTATGTGCATTTATTTACTCTTTGATTGCTCACCAGTGTCCTGTCACTAACATATCAATGTTTTACCTGAAGTAGAGATGAGTGAATCTCTTGAAATTTAATTTGGGTCTGACAGTAATAACACAGTAATAACAAAGTGTAAAATAATAAAAAAAAAGTTAAATGATACTTACCTCATCCATTTTCTCTAGATGGGCTGCCGCCATCTCGATCGAAGATCTGCCGCTAAATCTTGTGTGGCCTGTGATGATGTCAAATACTGGATTTCTTCAATCAAGATGGTGGCGGTCGGCCCATTGCTAGCAAGTGGATACAGTAAGTATGATTTTTTTTTTTTTTTTACCACCATTCAGGGAAAATTGATTCGCTACCACGAAGCATAAGGAAATTCGGCTTTGCAGCAAATTTTCCCTGAAATTTGGATCGAATTCCACTTTGCGGACTTCGATTCGCTCAACACTATATAGATATATATATATTATATATATATATATATATATATATATATATTATATATATATATATATATATATATATATATATATATATGAATCCAACAAACTGGCGCAGCACTCCTTAGATAAAGTGAACAAAGAGGTGTTTATTCACACATGTTTAACACAGCAACGTTTCAGCTCTCTCACAGAGCCATTTTCAAGCCAAGTGAATAATACATATCAACATAATATATTTATACAAAATTCATTATTAGTTACACCTGTGTATCATTAAAATCACGTGATAAATACTTTAGAGGAATTCAACGTGTCCTTAATTCATTTTGTGCGAAGTTCATCCAAAAGTCCCCCGTCCCGCTCCAACGGGACCGCTAGTGGTATATGATAACACTCATAGTACAAAAAGTGAAAGTGCGCTTGTGCATACATTTAAAAGCAATCAACCTGGCTTGCATTCTATCCAGGGTGTACTAAAAAATAAGATAGGAGAACAATAGTTGTGACATTAGTTTTACCTTAGACTGGATCACTTTACACAAATTCAATGAAGATGGAGACTTCATCCTCCTTGGCGTGTGTCTCCTCTCACTGCGCATGCCCTACGTTCCTCCCGACGCACGCCACCTTGTATTCATGTCTCGTCTCGCGGGAAGAGATGCGCTTACCGCGACTGAACCATCGCGCCTGCGCATCCTACCTCCACTACGGACTCGTCCATGTCACTAAGGGGCAATAAGTCGGGCAAACCAGCACCCATATACATATATCCACCCACTGTGGATCTACCATTATATTAAATAAAGTCACCTTATGTCATATCCAGACTACACAAAATATATCACAGTCTTAAACATAAGATTGCCTCCTATCCTTTTCTACTACTATAATAATGTGATCTCACAACCTTTATTAAAAAACTTTTTTTTATAAAAAAACTTTTTTAAACTCAATTGATGTGAGGAATTGCATAATTCACCTGCTACAATGATCCGGAAAATCAGAAGGCAGCATTGAGACTCGGTTTCAAAGGTACCCCAGACAGATTTTTATCTGAACATACCAGTGGTAACCCTAAAATCTACGTTGAGCTCATTGGGCTTCAGCGTATTGAGACTAAAGATCCACTTCAGTTCACATTTTTTGAGGCGAACCTCCCTATCGCCTCCTCTTTTGGACATCTCTGTATGTTCAAGGATCATAATTCCCATGAAAAAAGAAACAAGACAAATGTACTTTAAAACGATGAGTATTGGTAGTTATCCTTGTTTGTATTGCGTTAACTGTAAATATCTGCACAAAGGACAATATTTCATACACCCCAAAACACAGGAAAAATACAAAATCCATCAGTATTTGACCTGTAGTTCATCATGGGTTGTGTATGTATTGTGGTGCCCGTGCAAATTATTATATGTGGGGGAAACCACTACAGAAATGAAAGCAAGGCTTAATAACCACAGACAGAGCATTAGGGACGGGAGAAAGGATCTCCCTGTCTCTAAACATTTTTTTGAAAAAAAACATAAAGAACAGGATCTGCGTTTTATGATCCTTGAACATACAGAGATGTCCAAAAGAGGAGGCGATAGGGAGGTTCGCCTCAAAAAATGTGAACTGAAGTGGATCTTTAGTCTCAATACGCTGAAGCCCAATGGGCTCAACGTAGATTTTAGGGTTACCACTGGTATGTTCAGATAAAAATCTGTCTGGGGTACCTTTGAAACCGAGTCTCAATGCTGCCTTCTGATTTTACGGATCATTGTAGCAGGTGAATTATGCAATTCCTCACATCAATTGTGTTTAAAAAAGTTTTTTTTATAAAAAAAAGTTTTTTAATAAAGGTTGTGAGATCACATTATTATAGTAGTAGAAAAGGATAGGAGGCAATCTTATGTTTAAGACTGTGATATATTTTGTGTAGTCTGGATATGACATAAGGTGACTTTATTTAATATAATGGTAGATCCACAGTGGGTGGATATATGTATATGGGTGCTGGTTTGCCCGACTTATTGCCCCTTAGTGACATGGACGAGTCCGTAGTGGAGGTAGGATGCGCAGGCGCGATGGTTCAGTCGCGGTAAGCGCATCTCTTCCCGCAAGACGAGACATGAATACAAGGTGGCGTGCGTCGGGAGGAACGTAGGGCATGCGCAGTGAGAGGAGACACACGCCAAGGAGGGTGAAGTCTCCATCTTCATTGAATTTGTGTAAAGTGATCCAGTCTAAGGTAAAACTAATGTATACAACTATTGTTCTCCTATCTTATTTTCTAGTACACCCTGGATAGAATGCAAGCCAGGTTGATTGCTTTTAAATGTATGCACAAGCGCACTTTCACTTTTTGTACTATGAGTGTTATCATATACCACTAGCGGTCCCGTTGGAGCGGGACGGGGGACTTTTGGATGAACTTCGCACAAAATGAATTAAGGACACGTTGAATTCCTCTAAAGTATTTATCACTTGATTTTAATGATACACAGGTGTAACTAATAATGAATTTTGTATAAATATATTATGTTGATATGTATTATTCACTTGGCTTGAAAATGGCTCTGTGAGAGAGCTGAAACGTTGCTGTGTTAAACATGTGTGAATAAACACCTCTTTGTTCACTTTATCTAAGGAGTGCTGCGCCAGTTTGTTAGATTTGTAAAGAGACCCCGCTACCAGGGGTGGACGCGTGCACCATTGGATTAACTATACTGGAGGAGTGCTGCCTCATTTTTGCTTTTATCTGAATACGGATTACAAGGCTCTGCACCCAAGACTGGTTTACAACTGTTTCTTCCATCAAAAACTCTATATAGAGTATAAGGTATGGATACCAGAATTTTAGCGAACGAGACACATGTTTTTTCGTACAATGATTCGGATATTGAAAGGATCATGAGCGGTGTGGAGGGGGAAGCCAGATTTCTGAATACACCCTCTGTGATTAACCTTAAAAGGGACTATGAGACCTGTACAAAGAAAGTCCTCTCATTGGAATTGCATTTGCTTACGTTGGTACAATACCATAAATGTAACCGGATTCCACGAGGGATTCGAACAAGGTTAAAACCCAATATGTTTACTCAGGATTTGGAATTCCGATCTCAGTTTGAAGCAATTTCAAATAAATATGCTCTTTATATATTATTGTTGAACATTGAATACTTACAAAAAGATCTTAATGTATCAAAAATGAAGAAGCAGGCTTTGGAAGATGCTTTGAGATTGAATATGATGGAGAATGATCTTTCTTTATTTGTTGAAAAACAACAGGCATTTCTCTCTAAGCTACGTGGCGAATTAGAGGAGACTAAAAGAGGCAAATGGTACAGAGATGAACAGGATTACTCAACAGGACGTGTGTATATTTGGGAAACATCAAGGAATAATGACATGAAGAAACCGGTGAAGAAAACGCAAGATCACAAGATAAAGTCTAACAGACAAAATGGCGTGGAAACAGCAGTCGAGTCCAATACATCTTCTTTTTAGGGAGCAAGCCTCATCTCTCCAGGGCGCACAAGGAGGGGAGGCTGTCGACATCGACGATCTAAGAAAGGGCAGAATACAACGCCCACAGAGACACAATTCAACCAGACCACAAAGGAAAAAGTGAATGTACCTGATGTGGTGGTAAATATATCATCATATACACTGGATGAATATGAATGTAGTGTTTTGAATAAGGGATTATCATTTTGTCCACAAGCGCACATGGACTGGTTCCAGTTGGAGCTCGACTTGAACCGCCTCTTCAGAGCACTTAAACTGAGGGTGTGGTTCGACTCGGGCTCCATGGACCCCAAGATGGTGACGACAACGGATACACATAGTACGGGGTTAACTTTGAAACAGTTTGACCTTCACCTTAAGAGTGATTTTACACCTATTATTGGTTCACATGCTATGGAAGTATTTATGGAATCTGTGCATAGAGATATTGCATGCCTTAGACAGGAGTGTCAGGGGAATGTTTTCTCTAGACCAAACATGTATACGGAAGAGATGAGGGCACTGAATCGTTTGTCCAAGAACCACGATCTCACCATCAAACCTGCGGATAAGGGTGGTGGGATCGTGGTTATGGACACTTCTAAGTATGTACAGGAAATCAATAGACAATTAACGGAAGGGGATACATATGAAATTTTGAGTAAAGATCCCAGATTTGATATTGCTAGGAGAATCGAGGTTCTATTGAACAGAGCACTACAGGATGATGTTATAGATAAACAACTTAAAGAGTTTTTAACCATTAAATCACCTGTTACTCCTCTGATATATGTATTGCCCAAAATACACAAGAGTTTAAGGGACCCTCCTGGGCGTCCCATTATTTCTGGTAGAGGGTCTATATGCTCAAACATTGTGATCTTCTTGGATAAAGTTTTGAGACAATTTGCTACAGGTGCGAAATCATATATCAGAGATACGGGAGATTTTTTGAATAAATTGGATAAGTTTAAACTCACAAAGCAATGTATTCTGGTGTCATTTGACATCGTATCTCTCTATACATCTATAGATCATACAAGGGGGGTGCAGGCAGTGAAAGAGGCATTGAGGGATTCTACATACCCAGATAGGGTGCAAGAATTCCTGTTGGAACTGTTGGAACTCACTTTACGCTGCAATTATTTTTCTTTTCAAGATAGATTTTATTTGCAACGGGTAGGCGCGGCGATGGGTTCCAACGTCGCGCCTACTTATGCAAATATATTTGTGAGGTCACTTGAGGAGCACCTTGTCTATGTATCTCCCCACTTCAGACACGTCTTGACGTGGTGGAGGTACATAGACGACGTGTTCCTTATTTGGACTGGAACCATGGAGGACCTGGAGGAGTTCCATGTGTTCTTGAATTCTTTGGATGAGGGCATTAAATTTACCCGAGTGACATCTGAAAATAAGCTTCAATTCCTTGATACGGTGGTATATATTCAGGATAATTCCATGCACACAGATTTACATGTGAAACCAACCGATAGAAATACATTACTACACTTCACAAGTTGTCACCTTAGAAAAATGATAAATTCACTTCCCTATAGCCAAATGATAAGGGTCAAACGAATTATTGATGCAGATGATAAAATAGAGGTGGCCCTACAAACAATGAGTGACTCTTTTGCCCAGCGAGGGTACCCTAGGTCCCTATTGAATAGACATATGACAAAGGTAAAAAATATCCCAAGGGAAGAATTAAAAAAGGAGAGAACTAAGCGAGTAATGGATAGGATCCCGTTTGTGACTACATATAATGAATATTCCCCAAAAATTGAACAAATTATTAGAAAGCATTGGGGGTCAATACAAAGTGAGTTTCCCCAGATAGAGTCTTTTAAGAGGACTCCAGTTATGTCGTACAGGAGAACAAAGAGTATCAAAGACCAATTAGTGAGGGCTGTAATTCCCATGAAAAAAGAAACAAGACAAATGTACTTTAAAACGATGAGTATTGGTAGTTATCCTTGTTTGAATTGCGTTAACTGTAAATATATGCACAAAGGATCATTGTAGCAGGTGAATTATGCAATTCCTCACATCAATTGTGTTTAAAAAAGTTTTTTTATAAAAAAAGTTTTTTAATAAAGGTTGTGAGATCACATTATTATAGTAGTAGAAATGGATAGGAGGCAATCTTATGTTTAAGACTGTGATATATTTCGTGTAGTCTGGATATGACATAAGGTGACTTTATTTAATATAATGGTAGATCCACAGTGGGTGGATATATGTATATGGGTGCTGGTTTGCCCGACTTATTGCCCCTTAGTGACATGGACGAGTCCGTAGTGGAGGTAGGATGCGCAGGCGCGATGGTTCAGTCGCGGTAAGCGCATCTCTTCCCGTGAGACGAGACATGAATACAAGGTGGCGTGCGTCGGGAGGAACGTAGGGCATGCGCAGTGAGAGGAGACACACGCCAAGGAGGGTGAAGTCTCCATCTTCATTGAATTTGTGTAAAGTGATCCAGTCTAAGGTAAAACTAATGTATACAACTATTGTTCTCCTATCTTATTTTCTAGTACACCCTGGATAGAATGCAAGCCAGGTTGATTGCTTTTAAATGTATGCACAAGCGCACTTTCACTTTTTGTACTATGAGTGTTATCATATACCACTAGCGGTCCCGTTGGAGCGGGACGGGGACTTTGGATGAACTTCGCACAAAATGAATTAAGGACACGTTGAATTCCTCTAAAGTATTTATCACGTGATTTTAATGATACACAGGTGTAACTAATAATGAATTTTGTATAAATATATTATGTTGATATGTATTATTCACTTGGCTTGAAAATGGCTCTGTGAGAGAGCTGAAACGTTGCTGTGTTAAACATGTGTGAATAAACACCTCTTTGTTCACTTTATCTAAGGAGTGCTGCGCCAGTTTGTTGGATTTGTAAAGAGACCCCGCTACCAGGGGTGGACGCGTGCACCATTGGATTAACTATACTGGAGGAGTGCTGCCTCATTTTTGCTTTTATATGTATATATATATATATATATATTCATTATTATTGTGGGGTGCCAAAAAGTTGGTTTTTCATTTGATCTTTTATGTAGTATTTATGGCTCCCTCCCTGCTATTATTGCTCAATTACACAAGCATGAAATACATCCCAGTCTGTTGAATATTTATAGTCTGCAGACAGAAATAAACTCCAACAATAAATCTGAAATGCACGGTGTTTTTACTGATATCAAAGGATTTATTGCTTATGTTAAATATTTGTTCTATGGTCTTGCTATTATTTTCCAAAGTAGATATTGTAATCTGTATTCAAAAATGCAATATTTTAAGGGATTCTAAGGACATGAAAATAACAGTTTCATCAACGATTTGGATAAAATGCCAGCCACTGTAGTGGAAAATAATTTTTTTTTGTATCCTAGCTAGAAATTCTAATACTATGACTACTACCACTAATAATAATAATACTGATAATAATAACAACAATTATTATTATTATTATTATTATTATTATTATTATTATTATTATTAGCATTATATGAATTTAATCCGGCATTAACGAAAACTGATGGGTGGGTCTAGTTCCAGAGCCTTAGAATCATGGTGCTCCACCTTAGGCTCTAACCTCTTTCATCCACATGTTATACTGGGCTATTACCAGTGCCAGCCAAATGCTTTACATTTCTAACCCCTATCTCTACAAAGACAAATTCCTGTGAATGGCAGCTGAACTACAGTAACCCAGCATGGCCATTACAAAGAGAGCAGAGCTCTGCCTCTGTCTCCATTCTGTGTGTTATTTCTGGTCCATTGGATGGCTGGTATAAACCATTGATTGATGGGTTGCTGGTTATCGGACCCCCCTGATGTATTGTTGATGACCTATCGTATTTATAATCCAGACAACTTCTTTAAAGAGGACTTGTCACCAGTCCTAACTTGTGACTGTTTTAGTATATACTTATATTCCTCCTGAAACAATTTTATTTTTTTTAGAACTCTGTTCCGTGCGTGGATGGACAACTGGGTGTTGCCGTTTCCCATATCAAAGGGGTGTCCCATGACACACTCTGAGACTATCACCACTGGTTGGACAGTGTCAGAGTGTTCAGGAGCAGTCTCCCAGCTGGTAACACTCAATTGCTAATTTCATTGTATATTTCTTGGAGGAATAACAGAGCGATATCACAGTGTAGAATTCTAAGAAAAGACGCTCCAGAATTGTTATTACTTGAAGAATTGCAAGGGTGGTGACAAGTTCTCTATAACAGTAATCTAAAAATATATTCTAATATTAAGTTTTAATAATGGAAAACTGGTAATAAAATAGCATCAAGAGTTAATATGTGTTAAAATATCCAATAAACAATAAAATATATAATAATATTACATCTGATGACCAAAATCCATTTATCTTGACAAATATGAAACAAATAAGGTTGTAAATGTTTCTATGAATGCACTAGACTCATATTATTAAAAAAAAGATAAAAACACATCATGCGTCAGAGACACATCCATATTTGTCAGTATTCATAATATCTATGGAAAAAAAAATATAAAAAAACTGAATAAATTAAAACATTTAAATCCTAAAAATCAAAAAATAAAGGTCCAGTATTGTATGAAACCACCAGTTCTGTACAATAATAAAACAATAATAATCATTTGTAAATCAGCATCTGCAAATGATGTACACCCTACATCGGATGGCTTTGTCAAAGATAAAAGGTTAATTGCATTTCACGGTGATGAAAGTACAAAGCATACCTGGTTCTAATATATCGTATAATAAAAGTCTCATTATATTTCAAATGTGAAAAGCCAGTGACACATATTTATACGGCCGCTGAGTTTTTTCTTCTAATTGTATTTCATACATTACATTTCCTGTAAAGTTTGGTACAGCAGTGGAGATCTGGTAATAACTGATATCAGATGACTCTTTCAATGCACATTATAATGAATTAAAATACAGATAATGCGGATAATAATGAGAAGGATTAGAATTCTATGCCTTTAATCTGTTAATAGCGGACGTCAAATATTTTTTTATTTGACAGTTGTAAGGGTGGGTTCACACATGGCTGATACGATGTAGATTTGCTATTTGTGCGGCAAATCTTAAATGTTGTATAGTACCAGCACAAGGAATTTCATCCACGTGCTGCATAAAAAATCTGCAGTGTGAATTGACCTGTGGTGCACATTTTAAATCTGTGACAAATAAATTTATGCTTTGGATCTCCATTATGGATTCCACCCTTTGCAATAGAAAGAGTGAAATCACAATTCCTGCAGCAAAAAAAAACCCAAAACAAAACATGTAATTTGTGCTTTTTTTTGTTGGGGATTCTGCCGTAGCGAACAGTTCCTTATTTTCAGTATTTCCTATCCTTAATGATATGCAAAATAAATGTGGAGCCCCAGTTATGGGTCTACAACACAATGAAAGCCAGATATCCCTCAAAGGAAGGAAAACCGAGCAAAGGGGTGTCTCCATTACAGAGATCACCAAATCCACCATATTAAGTGGCCCTTATGTCAAGATCCTGCTTTTTTACAAGCTTTCAGGATGTGCTTTCAGGATGTGACGGGAAAAACCTAAGCCAGTTATCCATCCACAGACAGCTGTTTCGGGGTGTTTCCCTCATCAGTGCGGAGTAGGATTCTGGCTAACTAAGAGCAATGCCTCGGTGACTACTCAAACACAACAATAGCTGATCTCAGGGAGACCAGCTACAAAAAACACCGTGGAGCCTCACTTAAGAGTCTCAACACAGCAATCCGAAGTGCAAAGCTCCCTGGGAAACAGGAATATGCAAAATAAATGTGGAGCCCCAGTTATGGGTCTACAACAAAATGAAAGCCAGATATCCTTAATAATAGTGATAATAGTAGATTTTTTTTTAATGCAAAAAAGTGAAAACATCACATTATAACATTGTTTCAAAATGTTGGGACACGAAACCTATAAAGGAATGATAAAGGAAACAGAAGATAAATTTGTAAGTCTGCAGGATTTTCTGCATGTTCCTGAAACAAATGGTTCTGAAAAAAGAAAAGATGAAATAAAAAAATGAGTTAGGGCTCTTTCACACTTGCGTTTTTGTTTTCCGGCATAGAGTTCCGTCGTCGGGGCTCTATGCTGGAAAAATCCTGATCAGTTTTATCCCCATGCATTCTGAATGGAGAGAAATCTGTTCAGGATGCATCAGGATGTCTTCAGTTCAGGACCGAAACGTTTTTTGGCCGGAGAAAATACCGCAGCATGCTGCGCTTTTTGCTCCGGCCAAAAATCCTGAACACTTGCCGCAAGGCCGGATCCGGAATTAATGCCCATTGAAAGGCATTAATCCGGATCCGGCCTTAAGCTAAACGTCGTTTCGGCACATTGCCGGATCCGACGTTTAGCTTTTTCTGAATGGTTACCATGGCAGCCAGGATGCTAAAGTCCCTTCTGCCATGGTAAAGTGTAGTGGGGAGCGGGGGAGCAGTATACTTACAGTCCGTGCGGCTCCCGGGGCGCTCCAGAGTGATGTCAGGGCGCCCCATGGGCATGGATCACATGATCCATGCGCATGTGGCGCTCTGATGTCATTTTGGAGCGCCCCGGGAGCCGCACAGACTGTAAGTATACTGCTCCCCCGCTCCCCACTACTACTATGGCAACCAGGACTTTAATAGCGTCCTGGCTGCCATAGTAACACTGAAAGCATTTTGAAGACTGATCAGTCTTCAAATGCTTTCAGGTCACTTGCGTTGTTACGGATCCGGCGGGCAGTTCCGGCGACGAAAGTGCACGCCGGATCCTAACAACGCAAGTATGAAAGAGGCCTTATGCCTCTTGCCATTATGGGTCAGTTCTGTGCATTGCGGTCCCCAATGCACGGGCAACGTCCGTGCTATGGCCGGGGCGGATCGAGACCCATTAAACTTGAATGGGTCCGTGATCCGTCTGTACAGCAAAAAGATAGAGCAAGTTCTATTTTTTTGCGGTGCAGAGGCACGGACAGAAAAACCACGGAAGCACTCTGTAGTACTTACTTGGGGTTCCGATCCCTGCTTCCGTTCCACATCTCCTGTCACCAGTTTTCCTATTTTAAAAAAAAAATTTTTTTTTGTTTGTTTGTTTCTTAACTTCTGTAATATCCAATAAGACCTTTTTAACAATGGGTTCTGATTAACTGATCCGGCATCGACCAATGAATTATTCACTGTATGTTTAGACAGTTGTTTTCTTTCTGATGAGTCAAACAAGTCTTTTTATTACGTTTCACTTCTGTTGTTTCATCCAAATTTCAAAACTTGTTTAGTGATTTTAGCTGAGATCAGAAGGAAACATTCCATTTTATCCAGGTGATCGAGCAGGCTCTGTACCAAGCAAGCAATGGCAAGCGAAGAAACCTAAGGTTACAGAATAAAGTATACCCATTATGCAGGTACACTGAGAAAGCATGTCTTATCGTACTGGGTGCATTAAACTTGACAGTTATGGATCTACAAATAAAAAGGCATAAATAAAGATACAGAGGTAGCAGTGTCAAGCTTGTCAATGCAGAGAGCTGAGCTTATTCGGTATAACCAATCATGGCTAGAAAGACACGACCGCGTTCTTCCAAAAACAGTGCACCAGCTGCCTACATATTGTGTATAAGCATTGTAGCACAGCACCGGCAGCAGCCGCAATACCGCCAATATCCTGTGGGCAAGTTTGATGCTGTTTTTGGAAGTAAACAGTCATGTGTTTATAATCCTATGAAACCAATTTATTTTTGATTTTCCACAGACCTACTTAAAACTATGCCCCTTGAACCTTACTCATAAGGCCTCATGCACAGGACAATATTCATTTTTCAGTTGGCAAATCACAGATCCATAAAATAACTTGCCGCCCGTGTTGCATCTGCAATTTTGTGACTTCAATGGGTCTGTGGTCCACATTTTGCAGACATGTTCTATCTTTTTGTGGAATGGACATACGGATGTGGAAAGCACATGGATGATCTGTTCATCAAAGAAATAGAACTTGTCCTATACTTGGCCGAAAAATGTGGGTCACAGATCCATTGTAGTCAATGGGTCAGCAAAAAATGCATATGGAACATACAAAAACACAGCAGTTAAATAATAATTGCGTCTTGCTATATTTGTAAGTAGAACATGTGGAAAGCTACCATTAACTGATATGTAAGGCTCAACCATTGATCACTTTCTAAAGCTTGCAGTAGAGAGAACATCAATTTAATCTAATAAAGTATAAAGGACATATATCTTGCTATGTGGACTATATAACATCCATCAATAACAATTCAGTTAAAGTGTCTATTAAAGGCCAACAGGCAGAGTGCAATGGATCTAGACTAGGGGGACTTGAAAAGGGCTTCGAATATTTGATATGATTTATCTATTAATATGACTCTATAGACAGGCTGTTCTGTTCTTATTAGGGCTCATCAGCACAGCATGGTGTTTTCTGAAGAGTAGTTGTAAAGGAGCAGTAGTAACATAGTAACAAAGTTTGTGAGGCTGAAAAAAGACATCCATCCATCCAGTTCAACCAATTATCCTGCAAAGTTAATCCAGGGGAAGGATAAAAACCCTAATGAGGTAGAAGCCAATTGTTCTCTTTCATTTTATTAGGGAGATAGAAAGGATATATTATAATGGGTAGTCTTACATTGGATAGCAGCCCATGCAGTATTTTCTCTGGGTACCCTCCAAATAGTGCACAGTCATACGATGTAAAAAAAAATCATATAATTCAATAAGCTCCAACAGTATGGCATGCAAATTACAGAACCATTTGGCTGCATAAATTACAATCATATACAGTGTCTAACACCAACATATGAAGGTAAGTAGAAATGCCACACAAAGTATCACCATACAGTGGTGAAATAATACCAACATACACTAACCAAATAACACCTCCATAGAGAAACAGGTTATATCAATGCTTATATTATGCTACTAGATGATTGCTATTAAAGCATAGGTCTTTTGTGGGTTTCCCTAATGTATTTTTTAACCTAATTACCCACCTCTTCAGTAGTGTTAATCGCAAATATTCTAATCGCAAATTTTTATTGCGAATAACGGCACTTCAATAATTCACGAAGATGTAGAATATAGTGCAGTATATTTGTAATCGCGAATATTCTACATTTTTTTTCCATCAGTAACCTCCCTTCTCACTTGTGAGCCAATAAGAAGGCTGCAATATCTTTTTCAGTGCTTAGCAACATCCCTAGAAACCAATAGGAAAGTTGCCTACCCCTTTACTATATAAGAAACTCCCCAGCAGCCATTTTCTGCTGTTTTTTTTACAGTTCTGAGAGACAGCAGTGTCATTGCTGTGCTATGTGCTTTCATCTGGATCCTATTCCTTATCCAATTACGTTAGTTAGTTAGATAGTTAGTTAGTTAGTTAGTTAGTTCACGTATATAATTCAGATAGTTAGTGGGAAATAGCGTGAAAATTTGAATAGCAAATTTTAATCGAGAATAACGGCACTTCGTGAATTTGCGAAGAGGTAGAGTATAGTGCTATATATTTGTAATCGCAAATTTTCTATTTTTTTTCATCAGTAACCTCCATTCTTGCTTGTGAGCCAATGAGAAGGCTGCAATAACTTTTTCAGAGCTTAGCAACATCCCTAGCAACCAATAGGAAAGTTGCCTATCCCTTTACTATATAACCACCTCTGCCCCCCTAGCTTAAACACCCTTAATGACCAGACCACTTTTTACAATTCTGCACTACACTACTTTCACGGTTTATTGCTCGGTCATACAACTTACCACACAAATGAATTTTACCTCCTTTTCTTCTCATTAATAGAGCTTTCATTTGGTGGTATTTCATTGCTGCTGACATTTTTACTTTTTTTGATATTAATCAAAAATGAATGAAATTTTTGAAAAAAAAAACACATTTTTCAATTTCTGTTGTAAATTTTTTTTTTAAACTACATTTCTATATATATTTTTCTCAAAATTTATTGTTCTACATGTCTTTGATAAAAAAAAAATGCAATAAGTTTATATTTATTAGTTTGGGTAAAAGTTATAGCGTTTACAAACTATGGTGCAAAAAATTGAATTTCCGTATTTTGAAGCAGCTCTGACTTTCTGAGCACCTGTCATGTTTCTTGAGGTGCTAGAATGCCAGGATAGTATAAATACCCCCCAAATGACACCATTTTAGAAAGAAGACACCCCAAAGTATTTGCGGAAGGGCATGGTGAGTTCATGTATGATATCATTTTTTTTCACAAGTTAGCAGAAAATGACACTTTCTGAGGAAAAAATAATAATAAAATTTCCATTTCTGCTAACTTCTGGCAAAAATAGAAATAAAATCTCCCACGGACTCACTATGCCCCTCAGTGAATACCTTGGAGTGTCTACTTTCCGAAATGGGGTCATTTGTGGGGTGTGTTTACTGTTCTGGCATTTTGGGCTGGGCTAAATTGTGAGCAACCCAGTAAAACCTAAAGGTACTTGTTGGACTTTATGCCCCTTTACGCATCTAGGCTGCAAAAAAGTGGCACACATGTGGTATCCCTGTACTCAGGAGAAGTAGGGAAATGTGTTTTGGGGTGTATTTTTACATATTCCCATTCTGGGTGAGAGAAATATCTTTGTAAATTGTCAACTTTGTATAAAAAAAATTAAAAAGTTGTCATTTACAGAGAAATTTCTCTCACCCAGCATGGGTATATGTAAAAATACACCCCAAACCACATTGCCCTACTTCTTCTGAGTACAGCAATACCACATGAGTGACACTTTTTTGCAGCCTGGGTGCGCAAATGGGCCAAATTCCAATGAGTACCTTTAGGAATTCACAGGGTATTTTTACGCATTTGGATTCCAGACTTCTTCTCACGCATTAGGGGCCCCTAAAATGCCAGGGTAGTATAATTACCCAACAAGTGACCCCATTTTAGAAAGAAGACACCCCAAGGTATTCCGTGAGGGGTATGGTGAGTTCATGTAAAATTTTATTTTTTGTCACAAGTTAGTGGAATACGAGACTTTGTAAGAAAAAAAAAGCCAATTTCTGTGAACTTGTGCCAAAAAAAATCTTTTATGAACTCGCCATGCCCTTCACGGAATACCTTGGGGTGTCTTCTTTCCAAAATGGGGTCACATGTGGGGTATTTATACTGCCCTGGCATTTTAGGGGCCCTAAAGCGTGAAAAGAAGTTTGGAATCCAAATGCGTAAAAATGCCCTCCTAAAAGGTACTCATTGGAATTAGGGCCCCTTTGCGAATCTTGGCTGCAAAAAAGTGTCACACATGTGGTATCGCCGTACTCAGAAGAAGTAGTGCAATGTGTTTTAGGGTGTATTTTTACATATACCCATGCTATGTGTGAGAAATATCTCTGTAAATGAAAACTTTTTAAAAAAATGTATTAAAAAAAAATAATGAACTGCACAGATTTCTTCATTCGCATCAATCAATGTGGATGAAAAAATCTCTGCCAAAAAATATGAAAAAAATAAAAAAATAAGGAGTGCTTGCGAAGTAAGGCCCCATTCATACGTCCGCAAAAATGTCCACATCTATTCTGCATTTCTGCGGAATAGATGCGGACCCATTCAGTGTGAATGGGGCCGGCGGTGATGCGGAGAGCACACCGGGTTTCGGCCCCGAAACATCCGGCTGCAGCTCCGCAAAAGATAGAGCATGTCCTATTCTTGTGCGCAATTGCGGACAAGAAAAGACATTTTCTATATAGTTCTGGCAATGTGCAGATCTGCAAAATGCGGAAAGCACATTGCCGGTGTCCTTGTTTTGCGGATCCGCGGATCTCCGAAACACATACGGACGTCTGAATGAGCCTTACAGGGGGTGATTAGTGACATGGGGGGTGACAGGGGGTGATCAGGGGTTAATCAGGGGTTAATCAGTGACGGGGGGTGGATGGGGGGGTCTGTATGGTGATTGTTGCACTTACATATGTTTCCTCTGGTGATCCCAAGCAAAAGGGACCACCAGAGGAGCAGGCAGCAGACATATCAGACAATGTTAACAAAACAGCGTCTGATATGTGATTTTTTTTTAACTTCTACAGCCTGCCAGCGCATGATCAGCACTGGCAGGCAGTAGTTAAACTTCCTCCCGACGCGATCCTGTGAGCGCGTGCGTTCACGGGAAATCTCGCCTCTCACGAGATAACGCGTCGATGCGTCAATGAGGAATAGCCCGGCCGCACGCAGGACGCATCCCTGCGTTAGGCAGTCGGGTAGTGAATAAGAAACTCCTCAGCAGCCATTTTTACAGGTTTTTTACAGTTCTGAGAGAGAGAGCAGGGACATTGCTATGCTCTGTGCTTTCATCTGGATCCTATTCCTTATCTTCCTTATCCAATTACATGAGTTAGGGTGGGTTCACACTAGCGTTATGGTTTCCATTATGGCTTTCCGTTATAACATGGTTATAACGGAAAATAATGGAATCAATAAGACAGAATGCAAAACGGAAGCCTTTAGGAGGCATTCCGTTTTGATCCGTCCAAATAAAAGGCTATGGGAAAGCATAACGGATCCGTCTGGGTTCCGTTATGCAAGATGAAAAACAAAGTCCTGTCGTCAGGACTTTGTTTTCCGTCTTCCATAACGGGAACCAGACGGATCCATTATACTTTCTCATAGACTTCTATTCGGACAGAAAGCAAACAGAATGCCTTTTAAAGGACTCCAGTTTTGCATTCCTTCATAATACAAGTCTATGGGTTCCAGAACGGATCCGTCCTCCGTTTTATGGGTTCCGTTATTTTCCGTTATAACCATGTTTTAATGGAAAGTCATAACAGAAACCATAACACTAGTGTGAACTCACCCTTAGTTAGTTAGCTCATGTATATAATACAGATAGTTAGTGGGAGATAGTCAGTGTAGCTTAGTAGTGTTGGACGCGAAAATTCGAATCGCAAATTTTAATAGAGAATATGGCCAATTTGAGAATTTGCGAACATTTAGAATATAGTGCTATATATTTGTATTTTTGAAGATTCTATATATTTTTTTTATCTAAACCCATGTTCCCTCCCTGCTTCTTGCTTGTGGGCCGATGAGAAGGCTGCAATGTCTTTGTCTGAGCTTAGCAAACACCCCTAGCAACTAATATGAAAGTTGCATACCCCTTACTATATAAGAACCTCCCCAGCAGCCTTTTTCTGCAGTTTTTTGCAGTTTTGAAATTGACAGCAGTGTGATTGCTGTGCTCTGTGCTTTGCTGTGTCATTACATTAGATAAGTAGTTAGCTTATATATATAATACAGATAGTTAGTGGGAGATCGTTATCGTGATATAGTGTAGCTGATAGGTTCCAGTGCAGGGTGTTAGGTATGGTAGTTCTGCTGTCAATATATACATGCTACAGACATAGTGCTGTGATGTGACACGTTCACAACAATACTTAGTGCACCAATCAGTAATATGAAGTCAGACCTTCTAAAATGTGAAGTTGAACGTATTGCGCCAAAATATGTGCATCATTAATTGCCGATTTGCGCAATCACAAATATATTGGAGCATTCTATCTGCTATTGTAATGTTCTGCCATGCCAATCATTTTCTCCAGTCTCAGGAGACTTCTAGTAGCTTGAAAAATGTTGCAAAAGTGACCCACGCCTGTATTGCGTGCACAATATGCGCATATTACATTGCCAATTTTCGCAATCAGGAAAATAATTGCGAATTCTTAAATTTGCAAAGTTATGATGAATATTCGCCCAAATATTCGCAAAATATCGCAATTTCAAATATTGCCCCTGCCGCTCATCACTATAGGTTAGATAGTGATATAGTGTAGCTGATAGGTGCCAGTGCAGGGTGTTAGGCAGTGTGATAGGAATTATTGTTTCTCTGCTGTCCATACATACATGCTACACACATAGTGCTGTGATGTCACAACAATACTTAGTGGACCAACCAGTGATATCTACTCAGACCTGATAAAATGTGAAGTTGCATATATTGCGCAAAAATTATACGCATTATTAGTGCCGATTTGCGCAATTACGAAAATAATGACGAGATCACGAGTTCTAGAAATTGTGAATTTATTGTGAATATTATGCGAAATATCTGCAAAATATTGCAAAAAACGAATATTGCCTATGCCACTCATCACTACTCTTCAGCTGCAAAGCTAGATGCATTTCTCTCAGAAGCAGTGGGCATCTCCACTGTACTTCTGTGCCCTTACTTCCCACTATCACACAGACACAGAGAAGGCTCTTATAATGTTCAGAAGCTGTGGAGAAGGCTCAGGGTTTAAACTAGCTCTAACACGCCCCCACTTCCTCACTGTGTCTCTGTTACGAGGGACAGATCTTGCCTGACAACAGGACGTGGACTGCAAATTAGGTGGAAGGGAGAGCCCTAGTGGCCATGACTTTACAGCTTTTTTTCAAGTTGACGCAAGCATATTTTTTAAAAATGAATTGATCTAGAAGTTTGCTATTTTTACATTTCTCTAATAAATAAAATCAAAATGTGTGAAAGTACAGTGACAGATTTTTGGTGTTTGCTAGCCTCAAGTACCTGGCAATCCGTGGCAATGTGATCAATGTGATCATTTCAAATTTCTCAACCATTAAATCAATTATTTGCAAAAAAAAAAAAAAAACTTTAGTTGAACCTGCAACATCAAACAGAGTCAAATAAAAAGTAACCTATTATAATAGTCGAGTATGAATCGGTGATATCACTTGTGTAGCATGCAGAAGCTGTTGTACTTTTTAAGGAAATCATTTGCTTCCTATTCCCTGATTTGCTATGGACATTAACTATAGCTGTTCATCACCAATTGATTTCAGTTTAATTACATGGATCAACTCTCCAGCTTACATAATGAATTAAGGAAAATGACACGAGAATACAAATCCCGAAATGCTACACAATATATAATCATAGAGTCTTGATACTGTGCATGCAGAAATGGGAGGTCAACTCTAGCAATTTTTGGCATCTGAGGTTGGTTGGGTATTTTCTTAGTCTTTCTGCACATTCTGAAGAACCGCAGGTGATACTTCACAGCACTGTAGAATTCGTCATTTCAAGGGAACCATATTGCATATTTTTTTCCACATACACAGGGGACTTTAAATGACCCCAGAGAAAAAAGTCCAAAAGCCATTTTGGGGGCCATTCTATTGTGGACCTCTATGCCCATTTCAGCGCCCACGGAATAGCACATCTAGCCATCTGCATACAGCCACAGCAAGGTACACCATCCTGTTGAAAGTAACATGAGAACTCACTGTTCTCCTTGAGCACAGATGGGAATATGGTATTCTGTAACTTTAGGAAACTTTGGCCTTGCTTAACTCCTAAACAGGCAAATGTAGGTTAAAACTGACATTTCCAGTGTGTCCCAGTGAGTAAATTCTAGCTAAGATTGATTTACCAAATGACCCCTTTCCCACTGTAAAATCCAGAGCTGAATTCAATATAGAATATTTCAGAATGGCGGCTGAAAATGTTTCCTCTATCATATAATGCAACCTCCCTCCCAATGAATCCTTTCACATCATTCATTGGAAGTTTATGAGAGATGAGCGAATTTTTCAAAAATTTGATTTGTCCGGTTCACCGAATTTTCCAAAAAGACTTGATGCGATACGAATTTAGTTGTGGCGAATCTTGTTTAAAAAAAAGCTATTTCCTGGCTGCAGAAAGCCTGTATAGTGGTGTAGAACACTATGCCTTGCAGTAATACACATAGGGAGTCTGCTGCAGTAGTGAAACAATACTGTGAGTCAGTATGACACGTAGATGACAGGCGTCGCTCCTAGAATAACTTCACTTCTCTCATTTGTTTAGTTACGGGGCCAAAACTGACCAAATAACTCAAGTGTGAACTCAGCCTTACAGGTGAATGTCAGTGTCAAGAAGAAGCACACTCCTTTTACACTGTTGTCAGCTAATTCCACATAGATGTCTACAGAATCTGTTCTATTAAATGCTTATACAAGTACAGCCCCCCGACAGAGTGGAGAGAGTGTTAGCAGTAAGTTTGTGTTGACGTCACTGATTATTTTGCCCTTCCTCTGATCCGTCAGAACAATAACCCACAAAAAAGGGATTCTGTCTGTTGAACATCCACCTTCACTCAGTCAGCATTTGGTCAGTAATCCATCAGTATTGCTACAGCCAAAAGAAAACAGGAGTGGATCCAAAACAGAGATGACATATGAACGGAATATATGCATGTCTTCTGTGTTTTGTACCCACTCCTGCTTTTGGCTACCAAATCATGAGCCAATTCTGATGGGACCATACAGGCCTTACAGCTGCTACATAGACAGGATACATTTTGCGTCTCATTTTTCATTCGTTCTGAAAGATCAGAATAAGGGTCAATGATGATGTCAACCAGGCTAAAAAGGCAAAATAGTGGCCCAATCATGGAGTGAGGAGGGTGGGAACACCATGAGAAGTCCAGTGGCCGAATAACATAGTAGTGTGGTGGAATCAGCATGAGGAGACCACAGAGTGGAACAATGACATAGTGGGGAGGCAGGTGGCAATAACAGTACCCACCGATGATGGTGGGTGTAAGAAGAAGCACTTGGCATCAGATGTGCCGCATCAGTCGGGTAGCCACATCAGTACAGTAGCTGACGCAGGTAGCCAGAAGAATCCGGTCTCTTTTGTCAAAGTTTGGGTGAGGCAGCATGGATGATCTAATCTGATGCATCAGGCATTGGTGGGTGGAAATCCTGGCTGATCCACACCTGATTCATCTTGACAAAGGTCAGTCTCTATACATTTTGGGTGGACAGGCAAGTTCTACTTGGGTAACTATGGCCCCCACATCACTAAACACCAGCTCTGATGCCACAGTACTGGCCGGGCAGGACAGCTTTTCCAGGGCAAACTCAGACAGTTGCAGCCACAAATCCAGTTTGGCTCCCCAGTAGTCCAGCGGATCTTCAATGTGGGGTGGCAGGGTGCTGTCCAAGAATGCCACCACCTTTTGCTTCAGGTCCTGCTCCAGGTCTAGCTGCTGCTTCTGGTGAGTAGTTTCTTCACTAGGCGGGTGAGGAAAGCTGCTTATCAGCGACTCTAGTCTCAAGCTGCTGCTGATGGAGCTGGGACTGCTCCTACCCCCTCATCCCGCCACCCCAGCCATGGCAGTGGAATGAGAGCACAAAGGGACCCTCCGGTCACACCTGCGAGAGGATGGATGATGGCGCAGATAGGCAGATGCCAACTCACTACATAGGATGTGTCTATAGTAGCTCAGTTTGTCCTCCCTCTCAGTGGGTGTAAAAAAGGCCCCCATTTTGGACCAGTATCAAGGGTCCAACAAGGTAAGGAGCCAGAAATCATCCCTCTGCCAAATGATAACAATTAGGCTGTCCCTACCCAAGCAAGTGAGCATGCATCGGGCCATTTGCGCAAGTAACTCAGAGGGACTCCCTGCCTCCATCTCCACTGCATACTGCCACAGTGTGCCTGGGTCATCTGCCTCGTCTTCCTCATCTCCCTCTTGCTTCTCCGGCTGCTCCTCCTCCCCTATCACCTTTGTAGAAAAACCACCCATTTTGCTACACATTGCTTGTGCTCCAATGTCCTTATCCTTGTCCTTTTCCTCCAGTTTAGCCCCCAGAGGGCTCATGTGGCCATTAGATATTTGCGCCATGTCTCTAGTCCCCTGACCAGCCAGATTTACCAGCAGTGGAATGATGTTGCTCATCCTGTAGTCCTGGCGACTGACAATTAACGTGGCCTCCTCAAAGTGCCTGAGCAAATGGCAGGTGTCACACATCAGTTTCCACTGCCTGACATCAAAGTTACACAGGAGAGTACTCCTGTCCGCTTGGATCATCAATAAATCACTTATGGCTTTTCTTTGTATTGTCAGGGGTGGAATTCCAATGGGTGAAAACGCTTCATATCAGCCTATGTTGGGGAACACTGTTCTGCTGCTGCCGCTCAAGGATGGTGTGCTTGGCAGTGTACGAGTGGCTGGAGTGCATGTAAAGTTTCCTGGCCATCTTTAGGATGTCTTGCAGATGGGTGGAAGACTTCAGGAACCGCTTGACAACCAGATTGAACACGTGCGCCATGCAGGGCGCAGGGCTCAGCCCTCCTTGTCACAATGCCGACACCACTTTCTTCCCGTTGTCGGTCACCATTGTTCCGATTTTGATTTGTCGCGGAGAAAGTCAGGATTCAATTTCTTAATGCATCACACGGAGCAGTTCTTCCCCTGTGTGACTCAGTTCACCCAGGCAAACGAGGTGTAGGACAGTGTGACACTGCCATGCCCTGCACATGTGGTATGCTGGAGGAGCACTGTGAATTGTCCTTGCAGTGGAGGCTGAGGACACGGTGGAGGATGAGGAAGCAGAGGCAGGCATTGTCGCAGGACCAATGGCATGAGAACATGGAGGCAGAAGCGGTGTCGCCTGGCCAAGTTGCTGGTTTGGCTGGGCAGGAACCACATTTACACATGCACTTTGGCAGACACCGACAGGCTCAAGGATTGGCCCATCTTCTGTTCTATATATTTGTGCAGGGCTGGTAGTGCCTTTTTCGCAAAGAAATGACGGGTTGGGACTCTCCACGTAGGCTCGGCATAAGCCATCAGTTCTCTTAAAGGTGCGGAGTTCACCACTTGGAAAGGGAGGGACTATACAACCAGCAACTTGGCCAGGAGCATGTTCAGCTTCTGCGCCGTTGGATGAGTGCCCGCATACTGTTGTCTCTTGGCAATCGCTTCGGTGATCAAATGACTGACGAGGTGTAGGAGGGCAAGGAGCAGGAGCATCAGGACCGGTAGATGATGGGAAGGACAGACAGCTCCGTTTTGCTGAGGTGGTGGATAGTGATGAGTGGGAGGGGCAATATTCAAATTTGTGATATTTTGCAAATATTTGAGCGAATATTCATCATATATTCGCAAATTTGCGAATTCATGATTATTTTCTTTATTGCGAAAATCGGCAGTGTAATATTCGCGTATTGTGCACGCAATACATGCATGAGTCACTTTTGCTAGATTTTTCAAGCTGCTAGAAGTTTACTGAGACTGGAGAAAATGGTTGGCACGGCAGAACATCACAATAGCTTCACATGCAGATAGAATGCTCCAGCATATTTTCGATTGCGCAAATTGGCAATTGATGCACATATTTTTGCGCAATACGGGCAACTTCACATTTTAGCATGTCTGACTACATATTACTGATTGGCAGAGTTGAGCGAACCCGAACTATAAAGTTGGGGTTCATACCAACTTTACGGTTTTTCACACCTGGACTCGAACCCAAACATTTCCGTAAAAAGTTTGGGTTCATGTTTGTTGTTTGGCGATTTCTTCACGCTTTTTTAAAGGTTGCAGGGTAGCCAATCAACAAGCATTTCACTTCTTTGCCCTAAGAAGCCATCACAGCCATGCCTACTAATGGCATGGCTGTGATTGGCTAACTGCAGCATGTGACCCAGCCTCTATTTAAGCTGGAGTCATGTAGCGCCGCACGTCACTCTGCTCTTCTCAGTGTAGGGATAGGATGCTACTGCTGCTGTGAGGGAGAGATTTGTGAAGAAATCTGTTGAACTTGGTGGTGTTAAATATTCGAAATACAGCAATTATTGAGGGTGCTATGCTACATATTTGTATCCAGCCCTGAGCCCAGTGATACTGCAAATTTTTTTTAATTTCATCTGTTAGTGAGGTGGGAGTCGGCGTCCATTTTAGCAACTGCAGTGTTGTTGGAACTGCATGTGACCTGCATGTGTGCCAGGGACATTAGTCTAGTTATTTTCTGGTAGCTCATTGGAGGAAAAAATCCTTTTTTCTGGCATGTCACGTCCCCCTACATTACCTATTTTAAAATTTTGCGCTGACATACTGCATTTCTGTAGTTGGGGGAATAAACTCGAATTGTGGTGCCACAGAGCACTTTTGCATACAACGCTGAAAAACCTGCTTTATAATTTTGCGGTGACATATGTAGTGCATTTCTATAGTTGGGGGAATAACACCCTGCACTGGATCCTATCAGTTACACTATATCAATATCTAACATACACTGACTATCTCACACTAACTATCTTTAATATATATATATATATATATATATATATATATATATATATATACATATGCTAACTAACTATGTAATGTGACAGCAAAACACAGAGCATAGCAATGACACTTCTGTCTCTCTCATAACTGTAAAAACAATTCAGAAAATGCCTACTGGGGAGGGAGGAGCTTATATAGTAAATGGGTAGGCAACTTTCCTGTTGATTGCTAGTAATGTTGCTAAGCTCAGACAAAGACTTTGCTGCCTTCTCATTGGCCCACAAGCAAGAAGCAGGGAGAAATCATGTGTTCAGGTGGAAACTGATGATTATTCGAAAATATGAATATATAGCACTATATTGTAAATATTCTCGAATTCTCGAAGTGCCGATATTCTCGATAAATATTCGTGATTCGAATATTCGCGCCCAACACTAGTGGTGGAGCCTTGACTGCCTGAAATCGGGTGTGTGTCACTGAGTGATGCAGCGGTTGGTGCGGCAGGCTTGACCAACTCCCATCGGAGCCACGGTTCTCCCAGGCCACTTTATGGTGATGCTGCATATGTTGACGCAGGTCCGTGTTGCCAACATTGGCACCCTGGCCATGCTTCACCTTCTCCCCACAGATTCTGCAAATTTCCATGTTCACCTCCTCAGATGGCTTTGGCTCCCAACCTCCCACTGCTGCCACCCTGCTGACTCCCGGCCAAGCTACTGACTTGCTGGCTCAGCCACTGCCTCACACACAAGCTGAAACCCTCTTCTCCGATGATGATGAAGCCCCTTCGTCACCTGGCTCCCAATTGCGATCAGCTACATCATCATCGAGTACTGTCTGCACGTCACTGATGTGCTCCTCAATGGTCACTGAGCCAGGAGCCTTACCGCTCACCACACCAACTCCCACACCACTATTCCTTCCTTATCACTACTAATACTACCGGAAGAAGCGGTGGATGTCTCCTCCAGATCTTGGCTGGGCAGTAGCTGCTGACTGTCCTCTAGTAGCTCGTCCTCGCTGTATAGTGGAGCTGAGCCCACAGCTTATAATACTTCTCTGGCTGAGGGAACAGAAAAGAACAGAGGCTGGTTGAGGATAGGTGAGGGCACAGGACCTGTTCCCAGGCCATGCCAACTAAGGGTTGTGTCTGACGAACCCACCAACTCTTGGCTGGGGGTGTCTGATGTCACTTGGAATGAAGTGGATGACCAAATCAACCATTCAAGCACCACTGGGTTGCTGGTAAAGACACGACCGCTAGATTACACCGGGAGCTCAGGCCTCTCGAAGTGACTCTTGCTGCCACGCCCCCCTACTCTGCTGCGACCTGTGCCTGTGCCAGCAAAATTTAGGACTCTGCCCCTCCCCTGTGCAGGGCCTGTCACTTCTCTGTCTGACATACTATTAGATCAAATAAATAAATAATAAGGAAATTAATACACCCCAAAAAAGGCTTTAATATTGTCACTTCACCATACAACGGCTAACAAACCCTTTTTTCCCACTAATACACCCAAAAAAAGGCTGCAATTTTGTCATTTCACCGCACAACGTCAAATAATCAATTGTCCCCCCACTAATGCACCACACAAAAGTTTTTTTTTTTTTAGGCAGACACCTTATACCTCATTGCACCCATAGACTCTGCTCCCTATCTCCTATTCCACATCCTCCAGGTGTCAATAGGTTGCACTGTCAGGACTGTCAGTCTTAGCAGAGGGGGTATGGCATAGGAGATAGGGAGTGGAGCCTCTGGGTGCAATGAGGTATAAGGTGTTACACTAAGTGCACTAAGGGGCTCATTTACATATTAGAAAACAGGGAATTTCTACAGAATGCTGCCACCTAAGGAGATGGGACCAACAGCATTACATTCAGCTGACATGCACCCATTTTACATGTCAGCTGGATTAATGCTGATATATGTGGTGACAGATGCTCTTTAATAACCAAGAATTTACAGATGTTGCAGTAACGTAGAAAGTATTATAATCTGAGGTACATTGCTTTACAGATTTTTCTAAAATCTATATAAAAACCCAAAAGCCACAAGTAAATATATTATAGTAAACTTAAGAAAGGTAAAGGGGCCTCAAATCATTTAGAACATATTAGAAATATGTAGTAGAGAACGTGTTCTCCACCAGCTTGTATAAGAATCCGGATTTCATTGCTATACATGTATTCTTCTTCATGACACCTGGGATATGTCTTCTGTTGTGCCACTATCAATAATTCTAAAATAAAATTGTACGATTCAGCAATGCACCACTGATATTCAAAATCTATTATTAATCTAATGATCAGAATGAATCTATTTAGTGGGCAAGAGCTGAAATACATCAAAGACTAACTGATTTATCTGCATTTGAAAATGACCTACTAGAGCTTCAGACATTGCAGATAGAAATGTTCACAGTCAACAGGAAAGAACTTCTAAAGTATGGCACAGGTTTTCTCAGGGATGGCTTTACCTTTTACTGTCAAGTGCTTTTCAAATTTTATAGTTGTTGCTACCAAAATGCCCACCTTGATTATTTTAACATTAAATCTTTGAATGTAACAGTTGGTTGATGATTGAACACCAGTTGAACAAACAAACAAATGGTAAAAGTTTTTTTCAATGACATGTCCATATATACTTTAGTCCGTATTGGCAATTGCAGTTGTTCAAACTGGCTATACACATTCAAAAAAATTGGATAATGGACAACATATCTTTCGTTCACAAATGATCTTTTTTTAGACAAAAATATTAAATGCTGCTGACTTATTTGCAGATGACGAGGGTCTATCGGTCATCTAGAACAATCATTTGTTGCTAAATTTCAACCAATGAATGTTTGTTTTCATTGAAATCATCCATTTTAAACAACTTTAGACTAATGTGTATGGCCATCTTGGGATTTTTCCATATTTATCTGCTTCCTCCATAGCATGCATAGAGTGGTGTCTTGGATTACCCAATCATTCTAAAGGATTCTTGGATCACCTAGACCCACCTAGATCATGGCAACACCACTGCAGGCATAAAGGGTATTTTAATTTGAAGGAAGCATGCATGAAGAACCCTCGAGACCATAGTAGAACCTCGTGTTGTCAATGGTGGATATGGTAAGTAAAGGGTCACTAACTTTTCAAATAACTACTAATATGTCTTTGAGACATATTACAAGTTTAGATTTGTGTGGGTCTGAGCACTTTGCCCCTGACAATCCCAAGAAAAAGGGGAGAATGACACAGACATCGTACAAACTCTTTCCTCATTGCTGTGGAGGGGATTGAGATGGGCCCATAGACCTCTATGGAGCCCTTCTCATACAGCGCTTATCTCCCCTCATTCTCGGGATCAGTGGGGGTCTTAGCACTCAGATCTAAACTATTGATATGTTTCTATGACATGTCAAAAATTAATGACCCTTTAAGTAAAGATAGACTTTGATGATAAAACAGTTTGGCAACAAGCTCATTCAGAACAATTACCTGTACCCAAAAACTAAACACTAGACAATGAAAAGATCCGTGTTTAAGAAGATCACCCAATCTGCAATGCAATTTTTTATTCCCTTAGGGTACTTTCACACAATCTGCATAGCTATCCAGCAGGCTGTTCCGGTGGGTGAACAGCCTGCCGGATCCACCATGCCGCAAGTACCCATGCACTGCCATGCTGCCGCTCCAACCCCATTGACTATAATGGGGCGGGGATGGAGCTACAGCGCAGAACGGCAGTGCACAGCAGAGATCGCCGGACTAAAAAGTCGGACCTGCAGTACTTTTAGTTCGGCGATCTCTGGCCGTACACTGAGTCAATGGGGACGGAGCGGCAGCACGGCAGTGCACGAGTACTTGCGGCATAGTGGATCCTGCAGGCTGTTCACCAGCCGGAACAGCCTGCCAGACGGCTATGCCGCTAGTGTGAAAGTGCCCTAATCCTTTACCATATCTGCAGTTTAGTATATTGGCTTCCTCGTTTAGAAGCCCAATTTTCTGGAAGACTACTGTAGTGTTTGCTACTATTTAAGGTAACATTACTGCTTGCAGTAATGTTGTCTTGTCGGTTAGTTGGACATTGGCCTCTGCAAAACCTTACATGTTGTAATATTTATTTTGTACAGAAAAATGGGAAATACACTGGAGATTTGAACCTAGTACATCTGCATCATCTTATTAAAGGGGTTATCCAAGACTATCAAATGCTCCCCCATGTGCCGGGCTCCTCACAATGAATTTACTTACCTGGCTCCCCAATCCCTGTACCGCAGGGAGCGGTGAGCCAGGTAAGTATATTCATTGGGAGGGGCCCGGCATATGGGGGAGCATTTTAGAGTCTTGGATAATCTCTTTAACAGTCGTTGGGGAGGGTGGTGTCTTGGGGACCATTAAGGTTTTTTTTTTTTCACACTGGAGTTCTTTAAATAATAGTTCATTTTTGTAACTATTTGCATTAAAAGCAAATCAAAATCTGAACACCATCTTTAGCCATTTGTATGTAGCGGTAACACCTTGAGAAAGCAGTCAGAGAAACCGCTAACACTGTCACTAACTGTAAATGTCAGCCAAAACATTTTCATGCTAACTGCTAAATTAGACACACATAAGTGAGAAATATCACAGATTTGGACAAAGGAGCAAGCAGAACCCAATACAATTGTTATGTGCTGGAGATAGAAATCACTTAATAAAAGGTCACTCCTTACAAGTGTCATTGTTGAGATATTTTCAGATTTGGGGGGGGGGGGGAACAGAATGACAGACTCAGATTTCTTTTTGTAATGTTTAAAAAAAAAAAAAAAAAAAGAAATTACTGCCGAATGTAAAATGTAAAATGGATTATCTAATACAGGCATGCTCAACCTGCGGCCCTCCAGCTGTTGCAAAACTACAACTCCCATCATTCCTGTACAGCCTACAGCTATCATCCTACAGAAGGGCATATTGGGAGTTGTAATTTTAAAACAGCTGGAGGGCCGCAGGTTGAGCATCCCTGATCTAATAGATACATAAAGTTTAAATGACAATGGCAGGAATTTCCACCAATTAAAACAAGCAGAAGCAAATGAATACAGAAATATCCCCCCAAGTAACAAAACCAGTCAATACCAATTTTCAAATACTGCACTAGAGAATTCTGAGTTCCTAGAGGGGTATAATTCATTTGGGGCATCCATCCATAAGCTAGAGCTGAATGAGAATACAAAGAGTGTCTCTCTTTATCTGGAGGACCCAAGATGTCCATGTATTACACAGACAGCTCATTCATTTAAAATTTCACTCTGTAATGCTTAATTTGCCCTGCAAGGGTGCTGCAGGCGAACTGAACATTCACTGCATGGTTTCCTCAAAGACTAATCTGAGGATCTATTGTTGGGCATACACATTCAATAGCTATAGACGAAACAATCATTCGGCAAGCAGCTATTTCTCTTGACTCCCTCCTGGCCCCCCATACAAATACACTTTTCGGCTTGACCAAAGACATGTGTGTATTCTATGGGAAGAGATGAGAAAGCTGCTGCCAGAGGTGTCTGGCAGCAACATATCTCCTGGGAGAACAAAAGGATGGGGAGAAAGTATTTATTTCAACCGATCCTTCCCCATCTGATATCTGTTGGGGAGAGTCAGGAGCTTCTGATAAACATAAGAGCGTCAGCCAAACCCGTCATTATCGGCAGGTTCCACTGACAATACACTAATAAGTAAGGGTGGGGGGGAGGGTTCACATCAGCGTTTCACTGTCAGCATTCCATTAAAATGTGATTGAAATGGAAAATAACGGAGTTGTTATAACGAAAAGTCAAACAAAATACCTTAAAGCAGGGATGCCCAAGCTGCGGCCCTCCAGCTGTTGCAAAACTACAACTCCCAGCATTCCTGGATAGCCTACATCTATCAGTCTACAGCAGGGCAGTGTGGGAGTTGTAGTTTTACAACAGCTGGAGGGCCGCAGGTTGGGCATCCCTGCCTTAAAGGCATTCCATTTTAATATGCCCTAATAGATCAGCCAAAAATGTAAAACCACACATAAAGTATAATTACATTCTTTATTACTTCATAGAAAACAATAGAGATACAATCATTACAAAATATGCATATGCATTATTGCATATTTTGTAATGATTTTATCTTGATTATTTTCTATGAAGTAATAAAGAATGTATTTATACTTTATGTGTGGTTTTACATTTTTGGTGGGTCGTGTAATGTTAACACACAATGGTTTGTACCGTTTTAGTAGTTGGTTGTCTATGTCCTAATAGAGTTGAATAGAAAAATAGAACTCCGTCAGAGTTCTGTTATTTTGGACGGAAACAAAAATCCTGTCTGCAGGACTTTTTTTTCCGTCCAAAATAACGCAAACCAGATACAATGCTGCTTTCCGTTCTTTTTCTGTATTGCAAGATACATCTCTTAGAAATGGTTCCCAATTCAATACACATATATATCTATTAATCCTGACTAGAGATGAGCAAACACCTGAAAGTTCGGGATAGGGAAGTTCGGCCGAACTTCCCGAAAATATTCGGGTTCGGGATCCGAACTCGACCCGAACTTTATCCTGAACCCCATTGAAGTCAATGGGGACCCGAACTTTTAGGCACTAAAAAGGCTGTAAAATAGTCCAGGAACGGGCTAGAGGGCTGCCAAAGGCAGCAAAATGTAGGTAAATCCCCTGCAAACAAATGTTGATAGGGAAATGAATTAAAATAAAATAAAATAAATAAAGTTTAACCAATATCAATTGGAGAGGGGTCCCACTGCAAGGAATCATGCGTCATATCACCCAACACTGGAGAAGGCCACTTTCAGTTATTTTGGCCCCAGAACCCAGACAGAGGAGAGAGGTCCCACAGCAAGGAATCATGCGGCATATCACCCACCGCTGGAGAAGGCCACTCAGTTATTTCGGGCCCAGCACCCAGACAGAGGAGAGAGGTCCCACAGCAAGGAATCATGCGTCATATCACCCACCACTGGAGAAGGCCACTTTCAGTTATTTCGGACCCAGCACCCAGACAGAGGAGAGAGGTCCCACAGCAAGGAATCATGCGTCATATCACCCACCACTGGAGAAGGCCACTTTCAGTTATTTCGGCCCAGCACCCAGCCAGAGGAGAGAGGTCCCACAGCAAGGAATCATGCGTCATATCACCCACCACCGGAGAAGGCCACTTTCAGTTATTTCGGCCCCACCACCCAGACAGAGGAGAGGTTCATTCAACTTTGGGTTGCACCGCAAGATCATGGTAAAGTTAAAAAAATGAGGATTCAATAAAGAAATGCCCCGGAGTACAAGAATACATGGTTGAGGGGGAGGCAGTTATAAATGTCTATTCTGCACAAGGGAGGCACAGGTCCTGTGGGATCCATGCCTGGTTCATTTGTATGAACCTTCACCGAGAGAAATATTTGCTTAAAAATTTACTTTTAATGATTAATGGTTAAAAATACTCATATCAATAGAAAGCCTCCAAATAATATAATCACGGAAGGGAGAGAAAAAAGGAAAAATTATGTCCCTATTTGTATCCCTCATCCGCTAGTAGCCCTGCCTACAAAACGGAATGGCCGCCCCGATAGGGGCGATCCCGTATCAAGTATCCTCCTGCCTCCTACACCGTGGTATCGCGATCCGTAATGGCGCTCTCTGAGAGACATTAGATTTATGGGGACACGCAAGTATCTGTTGGTTTCCAGATCATCTATGACTGGCCGCACTTTATGATGTATACTGTTGTATCTGAGTATATAACTGAATTAGAGGTGGTCATCTATGTTCCCCCATTCTATTGCCCAGTGGGTTACCAGCCCCCCTTTTTTGTTTTGGTGAATATTTGACATTGAGCTGGATTGGCGGTGTGCAATAGGTTGTGATTGAGTATAACACATCTCAATTTTTTGGTGCAGAATCTTCTGTGGGCCATTGTGACCCCCTATTTTTCTTTGAAGTCCCCTGAGGATCTGCGAACTAAGTTGTTGTGTAGTGAAACGCGTTGGGACAAAATTATCATGTAATTGGGACCTAAAAAATTATATTACTATTTTCCACTCTGTATATAAAAAAGTGTTGTTGCACCAGTGCGAGAATTTGTAATTTAAGTGTGGCTTGGAATCATTATACCACATGAAACGGCATTATCTTGGCAAAATATAGGATACAATAGTGACTACAGTGACAGAATTATTTACTACTACAACTGACACCTGTCCTGTATCTTTGGTGGTGGGTTCTGTCCTGTATCAGGGACGGTATAGGGATACCAGGAGGTTCCTGATACGGGATCGCCCCTATCGGGGCGGCCATTCTGTTTTGTATAGTAGAAGTATCGCCTCACACATATGTAAGAGTGTTTAGCTTTATGGACACCTTTTGGCGCAATACACCTAGCCCAGATGGTAGTGTGAAGAGTAAATTTTATTTGACAACGCGTTTCGGGGTCTCGGCGACCCCTTTATCAAGTCTGTTTTGCTCGCCAGCGGAGTGGTGATAGAGAGTGCCAGTCACCACGTCGTCTATAACCTGGTATGAGGAGCCGACTGGCGTGGTACAGCGTCCTCCTCCACGTGGACAGAAAGGCGCCTTTCTGTCCACGTGGAGGAGGACGCTGTACCACGCCAGTCGGCTCCTCATACCAGGTTATAGACGACGTGGTGACTGGCACTCTCTATCACCACTCGCTGGCGAGCAAAACAGACTTGATAAAGGGTCGCGAGACTCAGCGTTGTCAATCAAATTTACTCTTCACACTACCATCTGAGCTAGGTGTATGCGCCAAAGGTGTCCATAAAGCTAAACACTCTACATATGTGTGAGGCGATACTTCTACTATAGACGAGATTCCGAACGGCGGCCCAGCCAGCCACCAACGGGAATTTTGGACGTACCTGGCAGCATCCACCGATTATCCCCCTACAGCGCAACATATAAAGAACGGGTAAAAAAGTAAAAAAGAAATAAACAAGGTGAGCACACAACTAATATTTTAATAGCACAATAACACAGTTCCTAGACGTATTACCCTATGAGCGCCTTCTCGTTTCACGGCTTCATTCTGTTTTGTAGGCAGGGCTACTAGCGGATGAGGGATACAAATAGGGACATAATTTTTCCTTTTTTCTCTCCCTTCCGTGATTATAATATTTGGAGGCTTTATATTGATATGAGTATTTTTAACCATTAATCATTAAAAGTTAATTTTTAAGCGAATATTTCTCTCGGTGAAGGTTATTATTATTCTAGAAATATTACTACCTATCTGACCTTTCTGACAGTTTACTTGTCGGTACGTTGCTTTTTTTTTTTCATTTTTATGAACGTCAGCTTGTCCACGTTGGCTGTGGACAGGCGGCTGCGTTTGTCAGTAATGACGCCCCCTGCTGTGCTGAATACACGTTCAGACAAAACGCTGGCCGCCGGGAAGGCCAGCACCTCCAAGGCATAAAATGCTAACTCTGGCCACGTGGACAATTTGGAGACCCAGAAGATGAATGGGGCCGAACCCTCAGTCAGAACGTGGAGGGGTGTGCAGACGTACTGTTCAATCATGTTAGTGAAATGCTGCCTCCTGCTAACACGTTCCATATCAGGTGGTGGTGCAGTTTGCTGTGGTGTGGAGACAAAACTTTTCTACATTTCTGCCATGCTAACCCTGCCCTCAGAGGAGCTGGCCGTGACCCAGCTGCGTTGGCGACCTCTTGCTCCTCCTCTGCCTTCGCATTGGGCTTCCACCTGTTCCCCTGTGACATTTGGGAATGATCTCAGGAGCGCCTCTACCAGCGTGCGCTTGTACTCGCGCATCTTCCTATCACGCTCCAGTGCAGGAAGTAAGGTGGGCACATTGTCTTTGTTACGGGGATCCAGCAGGGTAGCAACCCAGTAGTCCGCACACGTTAAAATGTGGGCAACTCTGCTGTCGTTGCACAGGCACTGCAGCATGTAGTCGCTCATGTGTGCCAGGCTCCCCAGAGGTAAGGACAAGCTGTCCTCTGTGGGAGGCGTATCGTCATTGTCCTCCGTATCCCCCCAGCCACGCACCAGTGATGGGCCTGAGCTGTGTAGGGTCCCACCCAGCTGTGAACCTGCTTCATCCTTATCCTCCTCCACCTCCTCCTCATCCTCCTCGTCCTCCAGTAGTGGGCCCTGGCTGGCCACATTTGTACCTGGCCTCTGCTGTTGCAAAAAACCTCCCTCTGAGCCACTTCTAACAGACTGGCCTGAAAGTGCTAAAAATGACCCCTCATCCTCCTCCTCCTGGGCCACCTCCTCTTCCATCATCGCCCTAAGTGTTTTCTCAAGGAGACATAGAAGTGGTATTGTAACGCTGATAACGGTGTCATCGCCACTGGCCATGTTGGTGGAGTACTCGAAACAGCACAACAGGGCACACAGGTCTCGCATGGAGGCCCAATCATTGGTGGTGAAGTGGTGCTGTTCCGCAGTGCGACTGACGCGTGCTTGCTGCAGCTGAAACTCCAATATGGCCTGCTGCTGCTCGCACAGTCTCTCCAGCATGTGCAAGGTGGAGTTCTACCTTGTGGGCACGTCGCATATGAGGTGGTGAGTGGGAAGGCCGAAGTTCCGCTGTAGCGCAGACAGGCGAGCAGCGGCAGGATGTGAACGCCGGAAGCGCGCACAGACAGCCTGCACTTTATGCAGAAGCTCTGACATGTCGGGGTAGTTGTGAATGAACTTCTGCACCACCAAATTCAGCACATGCGCCAGGCAAGGGATGTGCGTCAAACCGGCTAGTCCCAGAGCTGCGACGAGATTTCGCCCATTATCGCACAACACCAGGCTGGGCTTGAGGCCCTCCGGCAGAAACCACTCGTTGGTCTGTTGTTCAATACTCCTGCGCGGTGTGGGGCTTGTTCTCCAAACATATGAGTTTCAGAATGGCCTGCTGACGTTTACCCCGGGCTGTGCTGAAGTTGGTGGTGAAGGTGTGTGGCTGACTGGATGAGCTGGTGGAAGCAGAGGAGGAGGAAGCCGAGTAGGAGGAGGAGGCTACAGGAGGCAAAGAATGATGCCCTGCGATCCTTGGCTGCGGAAGGACGTGCGCCAAGGAACTCTCCGCCTGCGGCCCAGCCGCCACTACATTTACCCAGTGTGCAGTTAGGGAGATATAGCGTCCCTGGCCGTGCTTACTGGTCCACGTATCTGTGGTTAGATGGACCTTGCCACAGATGGCTTTGCGCAGTGCACACTTGATTTTATTGGATACTTGGTTGTGCAGGGAAGGCACGGCTGTCTTGGAGAAGTAGTGGCGGCTGGGAACAACATACTGTGGGACATCCATGAACATCAGCTGTTTGAAGCTGTCTGTGTCCACCAGCCTGAATGACAGCATTTCAAAGGCCAGTAGTTTAGAAATGCTGGCATTCAGGCCCAGGGCTCGAGGGTGGCTAAGTGGGAATTTACGCTTTCTCTCCAAGGTTTGTGAGAGCTGAACGCTGCCGTGTGACATGGTGGAGATGCTTGGTGACGCAGGTGGTGTTGTCGGTGGCACATCCTCTGTTTGGTGGGCGGCAGGTGCCAACATTCCTCCCGAGGCGGAGGAAGAGGCCGAGGCAGCAGCAGAAGAGGGAGCAGGGGGAGCCAGAGTGAGTTCCTTGCTTTTAAGGTGTTTACTCCACTGCAGTTCATGCTTTGCATGTAGATGCCTGGTCATGCAGGTTGTGCTAAGGTTCAGAACGCTAATGCCTCGCTTCAGGCTCTGATGGCACAGCGTGCAAACCACTCGGGTCTTGTCATCAGCACATTGTTTAAAGAAGTGCCATGCCAGGGAACTCCTTGAAGCTGCCTTTGAGGTGCTCGGTCCCTGGTGGCGGTGGCCAGTAGCAGGCGAACTCTCTTGGAGGCGGCTGTTCTGCTTTTGCCCGCTGCTCTCTCTTTTGCTACGCTGTTGGCTCGGTCTCACCACTGCCTCTTCCTCTGAACTATGAAAGTCAGTAGCACGACCTTCATTCCATGTGGGGTCTAGGACCTCATCGTCCCCTGCATCGTCTTCCACACAGTCTTCCTCCCTGACCTACTGTTCGGTCTGCACACTGCCGAAAGACGCAGCAGTTGGCACCTGTGTTTCGTCATCATCAGAGACGTGCGGACTCCGATGAGGTGGTATTCCCATGTCCTCATCATCAGGAAACATCAGTGGTTGTGCATCAGTGCATTCTAAGTCTTCCACCACTGGGGAAGGGCTAGGTGGATTCCCTTGGAAAACCCTGCCAGCAGAGTCTTCAAACAGCATAAGAGACTGCTGCATAACTTGAGGCTCAGACAGTTTCCCTGATATGCATGGGGGTGATGTGACAGACTGATGGGCTTGGTTTTCAGGTGCCACCTGTGCGATTTCTGCAGAAGACTGGGTGGGAGATAATGTTGTGAATATGCTTGATCCACTGTCGGCCACCCAATTGACTAGCGCCTGTACCTGCTCAGGCCTTACCATCCTTAGAGCGGCATTGGGCCCCACCAAATATCGCTGTAAATTCTGGCGGGTACTGGAACCTGAGGTAGTTGGTTCACTAGGACGTGTGGCTGTGGCAGAATGGCCACATCCTCTCCCAGCACAATAGGGTACACTAACACGACCGCGTCCGTGTCCCTTACTAGATGTTTTCCTCATTGTTACCGTTCACCAAGCACCACAATAAGAAAAAAAATATTTGGCCCAATGTATTGATTTCAAATTCAGGCCTTTTTTTACAGGCACCTAACACTATCTGCCTATTTATTTATGTAGCGTATTACACTAATCCAGGCACAGCAGTAACCACTGATTTAGGGGAATATCTCTTTTACGGCTAGTATTTAGGCCCTGGATGAAAGGTATCCTTTTATGGACAGATTTACAATTGGCCTGCAACAGCTCGAACACCAGATTCAGGGTATTGCTATTTTAGCAATTGAATTTCACCCCAGAACAAAATACACCCTGTTACGGACAAATTTAAACTAGGCCTGCAACAGCTGGAACACCAGATTCAGGGTATTGCTATTTTGGCAATTGAATTTCACCTCAGAACAAAATATATGTTTTTACGGACACTATGAAACTTTGCCAGCCACAGCTGAAACCACTGATTTATGGCATTGCTATTTTGGCAATTGAATTTCACCCCAGAACAAAATATATGTTTTGTCAGACACTGTTATACTTTGCCATCCACAGCTGTGACACCAGATTTATGGTATTGCTATTTTGGCAATTGAATATCACCCCAGAACAAAATATATGTTTTTGCGGACACTATGAAACTTGGCCTGCAACAGCTGGGACACCAGATTCAGGGTATTGCTATTTTGGCAATTGAATTTCACCCCAGAACAAAATATATGTTTTGGCAGACACTATTATACTTTGCCAGCCACAGCTGAAACCACTGATTTATGGTATTGCTATTTTGGCAATTGAATTTCACCCCAGAACAAAATATATGTTTTGGCGGACAGCAGACAGTATTATATTTGGCTAGCCAAAGCTGGAACACCAGATTTAGGGGATTGGTATTTGGGCAATTGTATTTAACCCCTTAATAAAATATAGAAATTGCTATCCTGAGTTTTTTAGGGTTGACAATTAGCACAGCCAAGCCCCTGATGTAGGATATAGCAAAAAAAAACTAGTATTGATGGATTGATGGAGTTGGTGGCAGCTTGTTCTGGTGCACCACAAGTCACAAAATGGCCGCCGATCACCCCAGAAAATGAGTGACAGAAAAACGCTCTGTGCAGCCTAAAAACCAGTGAGCAAGTAACTAGCAAAAGTTCAATCATTCACAGCTGTAGATCGATCAGTTCATTAGGTGCTGTTGCTGACTTTTCCCTGCCTAATCTCGCCCTCACAAAAGCTACATCCTCTCCCTACACTAATCAGAGCAGTGTGACGTGCGGCGCTACGTGACTCCAGCTTAAATAGAGGCTGGGTCACATGCTGCACTTGGCCAATCACAGCCATGCCATTAGTAGGCATGGCTGTGATGGGCTCTTAGGGCAAGAAGTAAAACGCTAGCTGATTGGCTGCTGTGCAGCCCTTCAGAAAGCGGGAAGAAATCGCCGAACAACGGACCCGAACCCGAACTTTTTTGAAAATGTCCGGGTTCGGGTCTGTGTCCCGGACACCCCAAAATTCGGTACGAACCCGAACTATGCTCGAACTGTTCGCTCAACACTAATCCTGACCCAAATTCTAATAGCTGTATTTTTCCATGTATTTAACATGCCACTGTGATCTTGGTCTTTAACCACTTCAGCCCCCCTAGCTTAAACACCCTTAATGACCAGGCCACTTTTTACAATTCTGCACTACACTACTTTCACCGTTTATTGCTCGGCCATACAACTTACCACCCAAATGAATTTTACCTCCTTTTCTTCTCACTAATAGAGCTTTCATTTGGTGGTATATCATTGTTGCTGACATTTTTACTTTTTTTGCTATTAATAAAAATTTAACGACATTTTTGCAAAAAAATGACATTTTTCACTTTCTGTTGTAATTTTTTTTTAAAAAAACTACATTTGTATATACATTTTTCTCTAAATTTATTGTTCTACATGTCTTTGATAAAAAAAAAAAAATACAATAAGTGTATACTTATTGGTTTGGGTAAAAGTTATAGCGTTTACAAACTATGGTGCAAAAAAGTGAATTTCGGCATTTTGAAGCAGCTCTGACTTTCTGAGCGCCTGTCATGTTTCTTCAGGTGCTAGAATGCCAGGATAGCATAAATACCCCCCAAATGACACCATTTTAGATAGAAGACACCCCAAAGTATTCACGGAGGGGCATGGTGAGTTCATGTATCATTTCATTTTTTTTCACAAGTTAGCGGAAAATGACACTTTCTGAGGAAAAAAAATATATATAATAAAGTTTCCATTTCTGCTAACTTCTGGCAAAAAAATATAAAATCTCAGACGGACTCACTATGCCCCTCAGTGAATACCTTGGGGTGTCTACTTTCCGAAATGGGGTAATTTGTGGGGTGTGTTTACTGTTCTGGCATTTTGGGCGGGGCTAAATTGTGAGCAGCCATGTAAAAGCTAAAGGTACTCGTTGGAATTTGGGCCCCTTTGTGCACCCAGGCTGCAAAAAGTGTCACTCATGTGGTATCCCCGTACTCAGGAGAAGTAGGGCAATGTGTTTTGGGGTGTATTTTTACATATACCCATGTTGGGTGAGAGAAATATCTCTGTAAACTGACAACTTTGTATAAAAAAAATTAAAAAGTTGTCATTTACAGAGATATTTCTCACACAAAGTATGGGTATATATAAAAATACACCCCAAAACACATTGCGCTACTTCTCCTGAGTCGGCGATACCACATGAGTGACACTTTTGCAGCCTGGGTGCAAAGGCCTAATTCAATGAGTACCTTTAGGATTTCACAGGGCATTTTTACGCATTTGGATTCCAGACTTCTTCTCACGCTTTAGGGGCCCCTAAAATGCCAGGGCAGTATAAATACCCACATATGACCCCATTTTAGAAAGAAGACACCCCAAGGTATTCCGTGAGGGTATGGTGAGTTCATGTAAAATTTTATTTTTGTCACAAGTTAGTGGAATATGAGACTTTGTAAAAAACAAAATAAAAAAAATATATATATCAATTTTCGCTAACTTGTGCCAAAAAAAAAATTCTGTGAACTCGCCATGCCCCTCACAGAATACCTTGGGTGTCTTCTTTCCACAATGGGGTCACTTGTGGGGTATTTATACTGCCCTGGCATTTTAGGGAACCTAAAGCGTGAGAATCCAAATGCGTAAAAATGTCCTGTGAAATCCTAAAGGTACTCATTGTTTTTAGGGCCCCTTTGCGCATCTTGGCTGCAAAAAAGTGTCACACATGTGGTATCACCGTACTCAGGAGAAGTAGGGCAATGTGTTTTGGGGTGTATTTTTATATATTCCCATGCTGGGTGAGAGAAATATCTCTGTAAATGAAAACTTTTAAATTTTTTTTATTCAAAGTTGTCAATTTACAGAGATATTTCTCTCACCCAGCATGGGTATATGTAAAAATACACCCCAAACACATTGCCTACTTCTCCTGAGTACGGCGATACCACATGTGTGCCACTTTTTTGCAGCCAAGATGCGCAAAGGGGCCCAAATTCCAATGAGTACCTTTAGGATTTCACAGGGCATTTGTACGCATTTGGATTCTCACGCTTTAGGACCCCTAAAATGCCAGGGCAGTATAAATACCCCACAAGTGACCCCATTGTGGAAAGAAGACACCCCAAGGTATTCTGTGAGGGGCATGGCGAGTTCACAGAAAAGAAAAAAGTTTGGCACAAGTTAGCGGAAATTGATTTTTATTTTTATTTTTTACAAAGTCTCATATTCCACTAACTTGTGACAAAAAATAAAATTTTCCATGAACTCACCATACCCCTCACGGAATACCTTGGGGTGTCTTCTTTCTAAAATGGGGTCACATGTGAGGTGTTTGTACTGCCCTGGCATTTGAGGGTCTCCACAATCATTACACGTATGGCCAGCATTAGGAGTTTCTGCGATTCTCCTTATATTGAGCATACGGGTAATGAGATTTGTTTTTCCGTTCAGCCTCTGGGCTGAAAAAAAAAAAAATGAAGCGGCACAGATTTATTCATTCGCATCAATCAATGTGGATGAAAAAATCTCTGCCAAAATCAGTGACTGCGGTGCGGTGGGCTGGGCGCTAGCTACCTAACAAGTAGCTAACTAACTGGCGGTGATAAGGGACCCTTATGCCCCATTCACACGTCCGCAATTCTGTTTGCGGAGCGGAATTGCGGACCCATTCATTTCTATGGGGACAGACTTTGTCCCGCTCGGATCCGAATTACGGATCCGCGCTTCCGAGTCTGCACTTCCGTTCCGCAAAAATATAGAACATGTCCTATTCTTGTCCGCAATTGTGGACAAGAAAAAGCATTTCTATATAGTTCTGGCAATGTGCGGATCTGCAAAATGCGGAAAGCACATTGCCGGTGTCCGTGTTTTGAGGATCTGTGGATCCGCAGATCCGCGGATCCGATCCGCGGATCCGATCCGCGGATCCGTGAATCCACGGATCCGCAAAACACATATGGACGTCTGAATGTAGCCTTACAAGGGGTGTGATCAATGACAGGGGGTGATCAGGGGTCTAGATGGGGTGATCAAGGGGTTAACAAGGGGTTAATAGGTGAGGGGGTGGGGGGTTAGTGTAGTGTTTGGTGCAACTTTACATAGTTACCTGGTCCTCTGGTGGTCGATCCCTGCAAATGGGACCACCAGAGGACCAGGTAGCAGGTATATCAGACGCTGTTCACAAAACAGCGTCTGATATACTTGTTTGATGCGATTTATATCGCATCTACAGCCTGCCAGCGATGGATCATCGCTGGCAGGCTGTAGTTAAACTCCTGAGACGCGGGCTACTGTGAACGCGCGCGCGCGTGCGCGCGCGTTCACAGGAAATCTCGCGTCTCGCGAGATGACGCACTTCTGCGGCGCCCCAGAACAGCCCGACCGCCGCGAGAACGCAGTTGTGCGTTAGGCGGTCGGGAAGTGGTTAATGTCAGCCAGCCTGGAGGATGGGGGCAGTGGGGGCGTGCTCACAGATGGCAATACCAGAGAAAAAATTCTACCTGTATATGTCCCCATGGGGATGGTATCATGGACTTCTATGCATGGTATCAATCACTCTTCACCAAACAATCAAAAATATTAATAAAAAAAGTGACATTTTCAGAAAGTTGTAATCTATCTATGATGTGATTGTTGTGGAATGGGGGGGGGGGAATTAACAGATAAGACAGCTTTCTATAACATTTTTTTACATGTTTTCAGCCCCTAACTGTACCTAAATTGTTTCTATGAACTGGCTTTAAGTCGAGATTCTTGGAAATTACCAGGGAATGAAGAAATGTAAACATCAACTATATTACAACATTGCAGAGTTTTATTATTTGGGCGGTTAAACGTAACGTTGATGTCAATATCTATAGTTATAGGGATACAGTTAAATAGAACCAATGTTAATAAAAGGCAATCTTCAGCTATTTTTTTGTTATTTTAATATGTACAAATTGGAAAAGTAGTAATATTTCAGTTCACAGCCAAAGACAGTACAGTCTGTTCCTCACAACAGCAATAAAAAGTGTAACAGGGCTGTATAGACCGGGAAATAAAATGTTATGGCCAAATAAAAAGTCACTTAGGGAAAATAAATTAAATAAAAAAAGTATGTGCAGCCATTTCACAAAGTACTCATCTGAACCATGTACAAATGAGATTGCAGGCACCAGTTAACTAGTATCCTATGAACTAGCCCCTGATGCTTACAGATGAGTCCACTCTTAAGTTTCCATTTTTCATAAATCTCTTCCATTGTGTTTTTAGCATGATAAACTCACCTTTACTCCATCTGATTTAAAGATATGTTTCTGCCTTCCCAACATCCACTCTACTTAAACAAGTTGGCCCATTTGGGACATTGATGGCATATCAATAGGGCCCGCTTCTATCTCCTGAACATAGAGTAGCTGCTCATGCACAGCCACCCTCCATTCACCCCTATAGGATTTCGGAAAATAGTCAAGTGCAAGCTTGGCTCTTTCTGGTAGTCCTATAGTGGGGATAGGAGGGGTGGCAGTGATTGCTCCATTCACAACTGTAGGACTTCTGAAAATATCTGACTGTGCTCGCTTGGCTATTTTTGGAACTCTTATGCACATGCACGCATGTGTTGTGTGGTCTCCTTCATTTCAGGACCCTATTCTCTACATAGGAGCAGGTCCAAGAGGCAGGACCAGCACCTATCTGACATTGATGTCCCAGATGGGCTAACCCCTTTAAAGGCTATCTGTCTCCACTATGTCAGAATTTTCTAGAGAAAATTACAGTGCACAGGTTCTGAAGTCGTGTTCGCTTTGGGAGCTGAGTATGTCTTAAACTGGCTGGCATTATATTTGTTTTCTCATGTTTTAATGCCTGATATTATTTGTATTTTTAAATACAAATTCTTCATTCTTACACCTTTCTGTTTATATTGTAGCCTTTCTTGGCCATCTTGCGGTATGTTGCATCTTTTCTATGTTGCATGTTCATTCTTATGTGTTATTATCACTATTTACTCATTCAAAATGATTGAACACTGACCACCACCTTTTGTTTTTATATTTATAAATTTTATGTGATTTTAGGTCTTGATTGGCAGTCTTTTTGAACTAATTGCTAAACTTTTTGGAACTGCATTGAAGTAATGTACTCTGCACAGTCAATGTACTCTGACATATTGTACACAGTATCAAAGCCAAACTGATTGTAGATTGTAATTGGTGTTGAGCGAAGTTTTGAAAAATTTGATTCGACTTCCTCGCTGTATTTTACAAAGAAGCACATTTCTTTGTAAGTAGTAGGCACAATGATGGGGAAGGCCATTGCGTTGCCCCAAGTCATTGAACCCCTCAGATGCCGCGTTCATCGCTGATCGCGGCAACTGAGAATGATGGTGAGGGCTTTCAGGGGTTAATCTGCAAAAAAAGTTAAAAAATAATATTAATGCTCACCTTATTCATTTGAGCCTGAAGAAGTCTCTACGGCCATCTTGATTGATGACATTTTTTTTTTTACCGCCATTTTAGGGAATATTGATTCATAACCACGAAGCACAAGGAAATTCGGCTTTGCGGTGAATCAAATTTTTCCTGAAATTTAGATCGAAGTCCACTTCAAATACTTTGCTTCATTCAACCCTAATTGCAATCTCTTGCAGGTAGGGTCCTTTCTCCCTCTATACTGGTCTGTTTTAGTTTCATGTTTATTGTATTTGTATTTTTATATTACAGACTGTATATTTTACCCTTTTTGATGCAAAACAAACTGTGTATAGTTATGTTTTGTTTTTGACCAGCAATTTATAATCCTTCAGATATATTCAGGTCATTATAACACAATATATGTACTTGCTGTACATGACATCTAAGCTACTTAAATGATAATTTAAGATGCATCGTGTGTTGCATTACTATTATAATTACAGTCCTGAATACATTTTAAGGATATTTTTTTGAAGGGCTCAGCTCACTTTTGTTATTTAACCCACTAGTATATTTGCATCCTTTCTGACACTAAATAAAAAAAAAAATCTATCAGTTTTATCTGGATATGCTAACAACTGGCAGTAGAATGTACTTCTATTTGTAGCTGTGATTTATATTGCTCATGGATAACAGCAATCCCGGTGGCTATACCTGGCAATGCGAGTATGACTTTGATGTGTCAGTGATGATAGGAAATAAGCAGCAGAGCTGTACAGATTAGTTATTATTTTAATACAAATTAAAGATTTTTAAGGTTTGTTGAGTTTTACTAAGTAACTTTTTCAAAACACTTTTATAACTAATATTGGCTTTGGCAGATGAATTATAATTCTTTATAACCCTGAATTTAGGAAAGACAGTCCCTACTTTTGACCGAAATTCTTCTATCTCTTCTTATTTCTAAATAATATTTCCCTTTTGGAGCTGACCCATAAATTTGCAAATTCGATTCAAAACAGTGAACATCGAGCCAGAACTCAACAGATCATATTGTAAGTCAATGGAGTTCATCGAACATTGTTGGATTATTACACCAACTGGCTATAAGTCACAAAATAAAATCAAAGGTTGGAGTTAAGGCTTTGAATCCGTGTCATGGTCACCAATTATAAAAGATTTCAACACAGATTTAGCTCCCTCCTTTTGTTTTAGTTAAAGGGGTTGTCTGACCTAGTAGTCAAAAATCCCAATGGATGGAATGGGCACCCAGTTAACAGAAAAACCCTCTAACTGTTCAGCTGCAAATCCTGAACTGCTGCCCCATTCCCACCCACTTTCGGTACCCACTGGACCAGAAGTGCCTCAGTGATGTGACTGCCATGGCCAGACACTTGAACTGCACATCATTAGCTTGTCACTAGCAGTGACGCACCATTCAGACACATGTGACCGCTGAGGACAGGAATTTGTTGCAGTGGTCATGGGACAAAACCACCTCACGAGGTAGAGGCACGGGATTAGTCACCATTTTTACATAATTTGCAGATTTTAAAGGTTTTTTAAGAAAGCTGAGCTGTGGACAGGTATTTTTTTTAGTTTTTTTAATTGAGCAATAGCTTTGACCATTCAGCTTGTTGCTTTATAGACTGGAGCACCCCTTTTAATTATTGATATTTGATGCTTTGAAATATGTATATCACATTGATTTTATGGTAATATGAAAATGAAAAGGATGTAAAAGTACACAAAAAGTTGGATTTTCCATTCGAAGAATCGTCTTCGTCCTAATACAAAGTTGGCATATGTAGCATCCAAGAGTTTTTTCACTTCCCTATTTGTTAAAGGGTCCCTTAAAAGTAATCTGGTCTGACACCCTGCTGTGACACCAGTGATAAGCTGTAATTTGAGAGGGGCATTGACAGTGCTCTCTACTCTGGCCAGTAGATGAGGATCCTGAACAGAGGTTGCCCTCGAATGATTGGATTTCATCCACAAAATATATGAAAAAGGGTTTTCTTAAGTAGACAACCCTTTTTAAAATACGATACCATTCAGTCACTAAGTGATATCTAATTCATATTAGTACCCAACCTATAGGTATATTTTACTTATTCATTTCAAATTGAATTCATCAGTAAAAAAAAAATATCTCTGCCTGTGTTTTTGCGACCAAAGAGCAGTAATTATCTTTTCTAATTACTAAGGTGATAACACTACTTTCTGCTCCCAACCAGAAACAAGCTGACATTTTCATAATGTCTAAAGGTATGGATGTAATTGGGGGTTCATGAGTTGACATTGATAAAGCTTCTACATAGGTTGTCCAAATACCATTAGCTGCCTGCTGGGTAACTGCAGGTGCCTACTGGTATGACCTTCTCAGTTTATCATCATAATAGGTTCCTAGGAATTCTACTATATGAGCAAATGTGTATTAGTGTGAAAATTAGGGAAGATGAAGAACAAAATACTCCAAACCCTAAATCTTAATTCAGTCTCTGTAATAATACTCAATTAAAAAAGGCTTGCATGCATGGACTGAATTAAATATTATGCACCATCCACTACATTTGGAATCTCATTACTCATGATAATGACAAAATCTTAATGTCTGCTGTTGCCTGAAGGAGGTTTTCCCTCAATGCAACATTCTCCAGTGCAAGCAAATTGCAGAATTATCTTCCTTGGCTGAGATCTATAAATGTAAGCAAGAACGTGAGCACATTTAATATATTCTATGTTCCTACTCAATAGTCTCACATTGTTAAATGAGTTTCCTCTTTCTACAGACAAACGCCATATGAAATTCATAAATGGTAATTAATCACCTCATTAGTCTAGGTGTCGATGCCCATGATGTTAGGAATCAGAGTTCTCCTGAAACATGTAGAATAACGCTTAATGCGTCTTACTATTAGTCTACCAGAAGGATCATTCAGCCCACCAGGACAATGTCCTTTCCACTTAGGGCTTTGCATATTATTCTCCCGGGGACCATTGAAAATATTTCACATATTTATTAATTACGATGGACCTAACAGCTTGCCTGTGTCAACTTGAAAAGGTTGGGTGATAGATTTTTCCTTCCGGTTCTTTATGAGAGAACAGCACTCAATTGTGATGAATCTTCAAGTCCTTCAACCATACTAAATTCAGAATGACACACGAGCAGGCACATTGGGGGAGATTTACTTATCCTGTCTAATACTGTAGTTACAGTAAACTTAGGGAGAATGTATTTGATGTGCTGCACTAGAAAAGGATTTTGTCTGTTTTGGAGTAAACATTTGCGCCAGAATTATGATGTATTTCCAACAGTTTACATTTACGAACGGGTAGGCAAAAGTTTTGTGGAGGGAATACATTTTTGCCAGATTTATCACTCAGATTTTTTGACAAAAAGTTGCAAAAAAGTTGCAAGTGTACTCCAGTCCCCTAGGGGCATAAAAACTTGTGGCTTGTGATTAATATGGTTCAATTTTAGTCAAAAAATGCAATAGGTGTTTCGTACAACAGATTTAACAAACAACATACAACATTTTGACGATTTGTAATGCAAAAACAAAGAAAGCACAACCTATGATATACCCAGGAAAAAAAGAGCAGTTGCATGTTAATAGATTACCCCATTACGGTACCTTCACATGGGTCCAGGTCAACATGCAGATGATCCATTCCACAAATTTCCATTTGAATTGCTGTGCGTTTCTGCACCCAAACAGCAACAAAAACTACAATTTTAGCTGTTTTTGGTGTGGATTTGAAGTATTTTTTTTCCGCAGATCTCATTCTTTATTAGAAAGGGATCCACACAGCAGGTCAATTTCTGCAAGGGAAACATTCACAAAGTGTACAAGAGATTTTTTCTCATACACTTTGCTGGTAATGTACTACACTGCTGTTTTTGTGCACAGGAATCTGCGCTGAAAAAAAACATATGTATTCTGCTACACGTGCAGGTACTATTTGTAATAAATTTACCTGTCCTTGCTCCAACGGCACAATTCTCAGCCTTGGCATAGGCAAACCCGGGATGGAAGTGTGGCTAAGTCATGCCCTCTGGGGATGCGACAGCATCCTTAGCAACAGGACGCAATGCTCTGTTTCTCCCTGCAGCAGGCATGTGGTTAGGGAGATTAGCTGTGGGCTAATTGCTCAGCTGCTTTATTCCTGTGTGCTAGAGTTTCTGACTAATGGAGCACCGATCATGGACCTATCAGGTTCTAATGCAGGGACTCTGCGCTCTATTTAAACCCCTTCCTGGCCATACACCAGTGCCAGTGATAGTCTCTGACACACTAGCTGTGTTCCTGGTTCCTTTTTCCTGTGCTTATTGGATTGCTTGTTCCTCTGACCCCGGCTTGTCTTCTGAATGATCTCTGTCTTTTGTTTGGTACTCCATTGTCCATCTGGTTCTGATCTCATCTTGTCTCCTGACCATTCTCTGTCTCTCATTTGCACTGCATACCTTGTCTGGTTCTAATCCATTAACATATGACTCGGGTATTGTGTTTGTCTTTGTTGCTGGTTCATCTCTACACCTAAATGGCGTACGGACCGTCGGCCAGTTGCAATCTAGCTATCTAGCCGCTCTTCCTGCAAGTATGTAAGGAAAGTGGGCTAACCGTAGGGCTAATACTGCCCTTGTCTGTCCCTACCTACAGTCGTAACACCATTAGACAGAAAAGCTAAAGATGTGGCAAATGTATCATTGTGTCTCATGTTGGATGATGTATTTGGTGGATGACTAGACATTTTTGGCATAAAATGTCCCCTCTTAAGATACCCCCTTTAACAATAAATTACAACTATTTGCCACTATGCCATGTCCCCTCTTCAAGTGAGGGGCAGCAATTTTTTTTATTTTCGCTTATTTGTTTCATAAATATGACTACAATGAGCAGGATGCACAATTTCATTATTAGGCCAAGTTGATTAAAAGTTGGTTAAGCATGTTGGTTAAGCATATTTGTAGTTCTGGAGTGTAGGCTGTAACTGCAGTACTGTAAGGAAATCTACCTAGAGAGGTTGACTGATTTTTACATTCCCCACTCACAGAGATAAGCATGCTATGTTGATATGAATGTGTCAAATGCAGTTTGGGTTAGGCTACTTTTTTTTTTTTTCTTCTTGAAAATAATATCAAATATTTGCAGTTGCATAACACTGCCAAAAGGGTTTTTTGTGGTAGAAAGTTACATTTGTGTTCATCATATTGTGGCACATTCAACACAAGTCATTGCAGTTTATTATACTGTACATTTCTATAGCAATTTATATACAATGGAACAAGCAACTGTAATTACACTATGCCCCCGCTGACAACATGCAGTGTAATCTTGAAGAGGAAGAAGTGCTCGTACTAGTGCCATCTCCTCTTCAAACATCTGATTGACAAGGGTGTCGGGAGTCAGACTCCCAGCATTAATGATCTATCCTATAGAGTATAGGCAATCTACAGTATATGTACTGGCTGCAAAACCCCTCTAAGCGGTTGAGCTGCAATTCACAGGTTGTACTTAACCCACCATATGATCAGATAATATAGGAATACATTAAATTATTTATTTGTACGAGGAGATACTTATTTATATATTGTCCTTCTATCTATCTATCTATCTATCTATCTATCTATCTAATCTATTGGTTGTCTTTTTATCCATTTTCTTTCTTTCTTTCTTTCTTTCTTTCTTTCTTTCTTTCTTTCTTTCTTTCTTTCATTCCTGTCATGTTTTGTTCTATGAGCACGTTTTGTAGGTTTTGCACCAGTAACAGAAGCAGCACAGAGGCCGGAGACTGCCTATATTTATACAGTGCACGAGTACTGATACTGAGAGCTGCTGACACCTGCTGGAAAGGATAAATTCAACTGTAACATGAGCGTCCAAGGTTTCCTGGGCTGATCAACAAGAAAGCCATTAATATACACTACACTGAGCCTTGTCTCATGCACTCAGACAACAGAATTCCATATGTATCTAAAACTGAATAATATTATTGTCTACAATTGTGATTATTTTGATTCAGAATACTATACTCAGGGCCTCCTGAAATAAATGTATCAGCTTACTTTGCTGATGTCAAACTTTAATCAGGCTTAATATAGTGATTGTATTTAAAGACTTACATATATTATTCAATAGAGTATTATTATTATCATCATTATTATTATTATTATTATTATTATTATTATTATTAACTATAATAATCATCCTTTGTGCAGTGTGAGTTCTATATTGTAGCAGATGTCTATCATCTAAATTAGACATATTTGGCCGTAGACATGTGCACAAAGTCATCATGTGAAAAATAAGGCTACAAAATATTAAAAAAAATTAAGGGACACACAACTGTACATATTTCTCATGCTGTCATCACTGGTATACTAAAGATATTTAGGTCTGCCAACCTCCCTAAGCTCTTAGTCTTAGATCATAGGCAGAGAGTTAACCTCTTATGGACACAGGACATACTGGTATGTTCTGTGTCCGCTCCCTAAATATGGCGCCCGCTCCTGCCGGATGTGGGCGCCATAGACGCGGGTGGCCGTCTGCTTCTTGAAAGATGCCGATCGCAGACATTTAACCCCTCAGATGCCATGGTCAATCCTGACCACGGCATCTGAGCACGTACAAACCGAAAGTTTTACTTTCGGTTTGCACTCCGGCTCCACTGTGTGGCTATTGGAGGAGCCGCAGCATGCCTGCAGTAGCCTGGGTCTCCATGAATGAAACCCAGGCTGCTATTGCATTGGAATGTATGAGATTAGCAATTAGATCATTTATTTTTATAGTTCCCTATGGGAACTATAGGAAAGTGTAAAAAATGAAATGAAATTATAAATAAATAAATAAAAAAACATAAAAGTTCAAATCACCCCCCTTTTGCCAAAAAAAAACAACAAAAAAAAAACACACACATCATGGGTCTTGCAATGTGTGAAAATGCCCATACTATAAAAATATTGAAAAAAAATATTCCCAATGCGGTAAACAGAAAAATGGAAAAATGCGTCCAAATGGCCGATTTGCCATTTTTGGATGCTTCATTTCCTCATAAAAAAAACAAATAAAAGGTGAGCAAAAAGTAATACACCCCCCCGAATGGTATCAATGAAAAGATCAGATTATGATGCAAAAAATGAGCTCCATACACATAATTAGAAAAAAGTTATAGGGGTCAAAATATGGAGAGAAAAAAGTAAAACAGATTTTTTCCCACTTTTGAATTTTTTTTCACTATTAAAAAGCAAGAAAACCTATACTTATAGGGTGTCTCTGCAAAACTGTGGTGGAATTGCTTTTTTTTTTGCAATTTCACCCCATTTGGAATTATTTTTACTGCTTCCTACTACTTTATATGCAATATTAAATGGTAGCGTTGGAAATTACAACTTGTCCCGCAAAAAAACAAGCCCTCATATGGCCATGTGAACCGATAAATAAAAAAGTTATGGCTCTGAAAAGGCAGGGAGCGCAAAATGAAAACGCAAAAAAAAAAAACTCCGGTCCTGATAGTATTAAGCAAATTGAAGTCCACGTCCGCAAAGCTGAGTTTCCTTGTGCTTCATGGTAGCGAGTTAACCTGAAATAGTGCAAAAAGCAAAAAACAAAAACAAAAATCATACACTCCCTGATCTATTTGCTTGCAACAGGCTGGCTGCCGCCATCTTGCTTGAAGATCTTGCACAAACACTAGTGAGCAGTGATGCATTTCAGCGTGATGACGTCAAGCAAGATGGTGGCGGCTGGACCACCGCTAGAAAATAGATCAGGTATGTTTTTTTTTTATTTGACACCATCTTGTTTATAGCAGGTGCCACAATAATTTATGAATGCTGCATCTGAGGGGTACAATGACAGGGGGGGACCGCACAATCGCCGCTCCCTGTCATTGCATCTGCTATTTACAAAGAAATGGGCATTGTGACAAAGTAATTAGTCACAAACCAAATTTTGGGGTACAATTCGGCAAAGTAGCCAAATTAAATTTTCCAATACTCTTCTCTAATCTAAGACTAACATCATCCATAATCTGAACTGTCCACTCCTAAGACTTCCCGCACTGCAGCAGTTCACTGCAATGCAGTACCCTGGATAATCACAATAATGACCTACATTCACACTTGCCCTAAAATCTTTTTAGGCAGGTTTAACACATTCCCTTCTCTTCTAAGTTTACCCTCCCTTTCTTAAAGGCCCCATATAAATTATTGAATTCTTAGCCTAACCCACTGAGAACGGCAGGTTCTGCTGACAAGTTAATGGGTATGGGGAGATCCCAACTCTTCTCCAACAGATGATGTAAAAGGAAAGATGGCAATTTTTCCACCATTTTCTTTTGATCTCCCAGGAGAATTGCCTGACAGCGGCTTTCTGCCCATTGACAACACATACACACTCAGCTGAACCGGGCACGTAATCGGGAGTTTGGAGGGATTGAGTCCCGAAAAGAAAGAGGGAAAACAATTGTTCCACCCACAGATATTGATTGCGTATAGCCACCTTAGCTCTTCTCCATTTACCCCCTTCTACATTATTCCTCAGAACTCAATCCTTTCATCTAAGGGTATCCCCCACTCTCATATGAATCACAGAAAGAAAGAAAAAAAACGCACCACGGATATGCCACTGACTATACTAGCTAGTCAAACAAGCAGATATTAAAAGCTGAGACTTTTGCCAATATATTCCTGTCATATTCCTCCGTTTTGTGTAGGATGCCTTTGTGGTGTATGTGGTCCGCGCTGGCATCCTCCATTGTACGCATTTTTTGCTGGGGATGGTCATTTGCTGCGGTCCACATGCGGTGGGACTGCTCCCCCAATGAGAAACACGCTACAGTGTTTGGGGTCTGAGCAGTTCCCTCATATTGGCCACTATATTTCTGTGATCTTTTCCCCCACTCTCCTTCTACCCCAATGTACTTCACATCTACAAATACATCGCCTGGCTTTACATGTACTACCCTAAAGCATTTGTACCTTTTGTTTCAGCCCAATTTACTCATAGATTGCAAGCTCTTGTGAGCAGGAACCTCACTGCCACTGACTGATTTGGTAAATACTCTATTACTCTGTAATGTCTGATTTTGTCTGTAAGTCTTCCTATGATTGTACAGTGCTGCAGAATATGTTCTATAAGTATTATTATTATTGTTATTATTATTATTGTTACATTCCATATTGTTTGCAGTTCTAATTACCTATGCTTGTAACTTTTTTTTAGATTTTTCTCATGTACTTAATAATGCATGGGCATTATAATTCCAAGCTCTGTCACTCCCTCCACCTCATAAAACGCTAAACTACTTAAGCTCCTCCGGTATCTGCTAGAGCTAGATGCCTGGAGATATTACAGGACAGTACTGAAGAATACAAATCACATTTATAATGTTCTTATTCTTGCAATGGGAGTTTATGTGAGCATTGATTTGCTGTTCAAAGAGGGCAAGACAGAGGGCACGCTACAGGGGGATAGTCAGTAATGTATGTATACAGCAGGTGGCAAATTCACTGGATATTGAAAAAAAAACTGGTTATATTGACACCTTGTCTTCCAGAGTATTATATAATGAGATTGTTAAAGAATATCGTAACTCGTAACTGTACAATAGATATATCAAAATGATCAGCCAACCCAAAAATATAAATTTGAATGTTGGCCCATTATGTTTCTTTACACCATTCCATAATCAAAATGGTAGAAGACAATGAAGGTGGTGCCATACCATACTGTCCATCAATAAAGATGGTCACCAAAAGCCATCTTGGACAGAACTGTTAAAGATTTGAGAATCGTTGGCTTATTACATAGCTTACTATATAGCAAAAGATCATATAGTCATTGGCTTTTCTGCCGCCATGTCAGCACTGCCGCTCTCATCCTCATCTCTAGACTATGTTTACATGGATGCAGAAGCTACATACCCCATGTGACTACTACAGGAAATCACTGACCTCAATGGTCTACTGTTGTATACTACGAGGGTATATAGTGACGTAACTGTTGCAGATGGGTGGTGAGGACCGACAGTGCTGTAATGGTGGTGGAATAACAGGTAAGTATACAATCTTTTATTATTCTTATAACCTCCTCCCCTTTTTTAACAACTCAGCAAATGCCTTTAATTGAGATCTATGACTTGAAGTAGAATAGAAGTTGAGATGACAAGTGAAAAAAGCAAACACATCTTGAGACACTTTCAGCTACAATTGGTCTACATAAACAGTGCCCCAAAGAAGATAAAGAAAACTGTTGGTGACCAGACAAAATCTGGATGGAGTTTCCATGACACCTGTGACACTACATTCACAGCAGTTGATCTTCATAACACCCCATGGGCAGAAATTGGAGACCTATCTCCATGTACTGTAAAAACATAATTCATCTCAACCGGTGGTCTACATCTGATGCCTATTCTCCAATGGTGATTAGCAATTAATCTGTGTTAATGTCAAACTGGGGCTCTGAGTGGCTCCTGAGAAGAAATTACTCTGAAGCACTACCGTTTGTCTTTATAGAACCTCTGCTTCTACACATGTATCATGTTATTATCCCACACATAGGACATCACATCAATAAGGTCAAATAGTGAATAAAATCATAAAAAATTGTGGTAAAGCGATTTGTTCCAAAGTCAAATCTAGATAGGGTTGTCTAGTGCAGGACCTTTAGGTCCTATTACTGTATCAGAACTTTGGCCCTTTGAATGATCGTCTGTAGGGCCTCTCTGATCCTAGGAGTGCTCAATACAATCTACTGTATCTGACTGCAAAGCATGTCCTATCTTTGAAGGCATCCTAAAACCTGAACTTTATCATGGGGCATTCACAGATCACATGCAGCCTATGTGATATCTTAAGTCTTTGAAAGAATGCTATGCAGAGTTAATACTCAAGTGATCTTGATGGTCTCTTCTTCATCATCATGTTGAATCTGAAACACTAAAGTATGCAGACTTTTAACGTTCCTAGGCCCACCTATCATCCCTGGCCTTCAATTTCCAACTTGCAGACAAGTTTACATGACAATGACTTAAAAGTAGCTGAAGGTGGTTTTAGCTTTTCTCTTCTTATACTCCTTCAGTAGTTTGCAGGAGTAGCTGTGTTCCATGCTGGAGTTTAATAAGCCAGGAGACACATTTTGAACAATTTCTGAGATTCCCAATGAATGCAGAAAGAAATACAATGCTTTCTGATTTTGGCCCCCTATGGGAAAATAGATGTCATTTTACTGATCGCCACTGTTTTCTCCTCTGAATCATGAGCAGTGTGTTGCATTACATGCTTGCCTGCTATTCATAATACTGATTATTCTTTAGAGGGCAAGTCATTACCTTCATCTGAAATGGAGCTCACTCCTCTCTGGTTTTACTTCTGCACCAGTAAGGAATAATTCATATTATAGGCACCAGTATTAGCATAACCAGCAGCTACCAATGTGTTTAAAATTGGATTTCAAATCAAGTTCATCACAGCAAGAATGCATTTTGTTGTGTTCTGTCCATATTAACCAACACACTGCTGCACAAGGCATGTGATTTACTAGCAGAGCAGAAATACCTTAAGAATTAATTAATAAACTGAGGAGCCTGGTTGCATATTTATATTCCCCCAGATGGAAAGAATACCAAGGTAGAAAACAAACAAACTACACATGATTGCTAATGCTGCAGTGTTATTTACATATGTGTGTGTATGTATATATATATATATATATATATATAATATATATATATATATATATATATATATATATATTATATATATATACACACAAAACATGGGGATACGCACATACATAGCACACATATACATGCAGGTAGAAATAATAAGCGCCACTATGATGCTGATTTTACAGTAAAGTATATATATATATATATATATATATATATATAGTGGTTCAAAAATTGCAAAGCAGCACTCCAGTCTTAAAACGTTCAAGTATTTATTCAGCCCAGTGTGGCAACGTTTCAATTGTTCACTACAATCTTTCTCAAGCCATATATATATACCCACACAGGATATTTATTCATTCCTTGTAAAGAGCATTTTTAAAGAAAAAACTCCCTTTGAATTGTTTTTTCCAAAATATAACCTTGTTCCTCAGAGACTGGATATTCACATAATCCTTTTTTGTTTTTTGTATAATTGACTTCCATTCACCACCATATCCCTTCTATGTGACGCCCTGTTGCTCATTTCTCTTCCCATTCCCCACAGTGTACTCATCTCCATGTCTCATTTACACCACATTCCTCAGAACCCTGCTCCCCACCAGTTTTCTGCCTCTTAATTTCCCAAATTCCCAAGCCATCCGCCTGTTTGTCCCTGACACCCTCCTCCCTTGCCCTCAGACCCACTGCCTTCAGTCATGTCACCACCCAATTCTTCACCGATTTTTACAAAGGCAATCTGCTATAATAGACAGAATGTTACAAGATTAATAAATAACATTCTACAAAAAGAAAGAAAAAAAAGCACAATAGGAATGACTTATGAGCTGAACTGATATAAAAGACACTCCCTGGTTTAGCATTGATGTATTTAGCTGTCTAGTTTTATTTGGTACTATGAAAGTCAGATCCAAAATATTAATTTTTACATCCATCAACAGGTCTCATTACAAGTTACTTTGTTCCAAAGATCAAAATTACATTCTAAAACCCCTCTCCTAGACTGGTCCTTTCAGTTTGAAAGATGCTGCCTCCCTGTGTCTTCAAATCACAGAACAGCACTATAATCATCTGTTAGAACAAGGTCCCTGCATCGGAAAAAAGTCACTGCAAACTGAAAATATCTAAAATCCACAATAATTAAAATGTATCAAAAAAATGACCCAAAACATAGATGATGGGAGAAATTCAGAAATTCTCAATGTAGGGTGCCTAGACATTGGCATTTGTATGTGGATCGTAGTCCACTCTGTTATATTGTATTGCAGTATACGATAGGCTGTTTGGTGGTCTATAGATTCCAATTCTTTCAATGGATATAATTTGATAAAAACGCCACTGCTGATTGACTACCTTCATTGCATAGCCAGAACTGCATCAAAGCCAAAAGCTTCCTGTAATTAGGATGGAGATTAAAATTCCAAGCATGCTACCTATCTTCAGCTATAATGTCAGATAGCATGCAATGAACTAACCCCCCCCCCCCAACCCCTGGAACATGAATTTTCATTTCCATTGCATGCAAACGGGATTGCTTTCCTGTGAGGGGGACACCCAGCTGCAAGATCCACAATAAACTGCTTGAGAAAGAAAAGAAAAAAAGCTTCTCTAATCTAAAATGCCCATTAAGTTGGAGGATTTGGATCCCAGTTCTCCATCCTCCCCTGCCTACATAGTCACAAGCCTGATGTTCTGAAGCTGCCTGCCTACAAGCCAGCATGATCAATATAGTCTAGTGTGACAATCACATGCAGGCTTTCCATGGCATGTGAATATAAGCAGAATGGGGGGCACATAATGCTCTGCTTGTTGGCGACCCCCTTCTGACAGTCTATTCACTGGGCAGACTGATCAGCGTTAAGATTCAGATCACAGATCCCCCCCCCCCCTCCCCCTCAGATAGCTTAAACATCCATATTCCTGAATTTCACATATGAAATTGGTGACTTGACATTTCCCAGCACCTGTATCCACAGTGAAAGAAGCAGCACCCTTATCCCATGTCCTGAACCATTTGCAGATCCATCAGCGTACCCTGCCATGCATGCTGCTGCCCCCTCTATATCCCATGCTCAATATGGTCCCAGTAACTAACAGATCAATCCCTGTATTCCACCAGCACCCTCTCTCTTTCTTCCCATTTGCCATATGCTTCTTTACCAATGGGGATTTAAGATCCTTTCTAACAGGGGCGCGTGCTAACTTTACACCCTGCCGGAAGGGGTTAACTCCAAACACATATATGACAATGATTAAGACAAGGAAAGGAAAGGGGGGGTGGGGGTCCTGGATGGAGAGCAGCATGGATGGATGGTTAAAAAGGGGGGATTCTGCCCGGATTCTCCAGCCTGTGGGAACTAACTCAGTATACTGCAAATATCCCCCCAGTCCCAGCTTCAATCACTGCATTGAACAGTAAAAGGCTTGCAAGCAAATGCATCTCCTCTTCCAAGCAACAGCAGCAGCAGAAGCCTCAGCAGCAATAGTCTAACAGAAAATCACCATAAGGCACCGTCTGCCTGTCCTTACCTCTCACACATGTCAGCATCAGTATAAAAACCAGGTAGCACAATGTAAATCCACTTTGCATTGCCATTTTCCTTAGACATAGGGAGTGCACAGGTCCACATTTAATCCATCCTATTTTGCACAAGTGCTCTGCTGTCTTCTTTGCTGGAGTGCAGGTGCAGATAGCTTTCATGTTATCCTCTAGATTCCAAACCTCCTCCTTCTTCTTCTTCCTCCTCTTCTTCTTCTTCTTCCCTTGGCCAAGGAGCAGCGCAGTTGTTGCTGTTGTTGGTCACAGCTCAGAGTGAATGGTGTTTCTGAGATACCAAAGCAACCTTGACGAGGACTCAACCATCTCTCCAACAGGGGCATCAAGATACTAGATTGTTTCTTCCCATTTCACTCCCTCCCTCCCCTGGCCAAAAAAAAAAAAAAACCTGGGGATTCACGCTGAAGCAGCAGACAAGGGGTTAAAGCTCACCTCTCAGTGTGCGCAATTGCGGGCGCAAAAAAATAGAAATAAATAATAATCAGGATGATAATTTAGCATGTGCAGAGCACAGCAAATGCCATGCACAACAGGAGGATCAATGCTGCTTGGCAGAGCTCCTCATCCACCACTGTAATAGATGCCTGGAATTTTCTCACTGACGCCTCAAGGAGAAATACAGAAGATAATAAAGGCTATCAATTCTGCACTTGGAGCCCGGAATATATCCTGACGCTGTTAATCTTTTTGCAAGGATTAAGTTAAAAAAGAAAAAAAAAGAAAAAATGTGAGGAAGTCTCATTGACATGGGGGTGGGGGATAGGCATGGGCGAAAAATGGGGAGGAGGTAGGGGGTCAATTAGAGCAGCAGAGAAGTTGCTTTGGTGTTGGACAGGAGGCAATCAAATATTGGTGCATGTGCAAGTAAGGGTTAATACCCAGCTAAGATAGAACACTTGTGCCATCTACAGGCTGCCAGGCAGTGATCAGTTAATTACTACTTACCACCCTGACTGATGCCCCCAGGTTAGCCTGTTGCATTGATATCCAGTGGGTGACACATCCTTTTTTTTTTTCTTTTTTTTTGGGGGGGGGAGGGGGCAGTCATTAGAGAAGTGACAGGAGTGGGGAGTATATCTGATGGCTGCTCTTTGCTGCAGATCAGCCACCCACCATCCTGTATTTCCTCCCATCCTAGAGATCTGCAAACTAATTATCCTTAGCCTGTCATGCGTAATTACATGTCGTGGGCTACTTTACTTCTAAAGAGCCGACCACAGCCTTGCCACCTGTTCATGGATCGCCAAGGATCCAGAAGATGTGAGGATAATTGTAGAGTATTCTATGTGGACCTTCAGTGGGAGAGGGGTATGAAATATAGAATAAATCGGAGAGGTGACTGATGACACATCGTACATGCCGATGCAGTAATAGGTAATAACATATGTCGGCCATGTGAACACCACCCTACCCAAAAAAAAAAAAAAAAACACAGAGATAAAAACTCTATGGCTGTCATGCAGTACACTGAAATGTATATGGTAGCTGAATAGGGAATTTCAGACTTTACTGAAGATCACAACTTCACCAGGACCTATACTCGTGTAGTTAGAGGGAGGGGATGGAAGGATTTATCAGTAGGTGCTGTATAACCTATGAAGATATGCCATGTCCACCTACTGTGGCCCCAGTAAGGATAGAGATAGATAGATAGATAGATAGATAGAGTATAGATAGATCGAGTATAGATAGATCGAGTATAGATATATCGAGTATAGATAGATCGAGTATAGATATATCGAGTATAGATAGATCGAGTATAGATAGATATATATATAGATAGATAGATTGATTATAGATAGATAGAGTATAGATAGATAGATAGAATATAGATAGATAGATACAATAGATAGATAGATAGATAGAGTATAGATAGATAGAGTATAGATAGATAGATAGATAGATAGATAGATAGACAGATTATAGATAGATAAAGTATAGATAGGTAGATACAATAGATACGATAGATAGATAGATACGATAGATTAGATATATAGATAGATAGATAGATAGATAGATAGATAGATAAATAGATAGATACAATAGATAGATAGATAGATAGATAGATAGATATGATAGATAGATACGATAGATTAGATAGATAGATAGATAGATAGATAGATAGAGTATAGATAGATAGATAGATAGATAGATATATAAATAGATAGATACGATAGATAGATAGATAGATAGATAGATAGATAGATAGATAGATAGATAGATAGATAGATATGATAGATTAATTAGATAGATAGATAGATAGATAGATAGATAGATAGATAGATAGAAAAAAATTCCACAGCACTTACAGAAAGTAAATTAAATAGTGTTTAATCACCAAACAGCAACGTTTCAGTCCTCTTACTGGGACCTTTCTCAAGCAGTGATAAAATACATACTGCAGGTGCTTAGTGCATTTAAATAGGGTTAACAATGTGATCAATTAATTAGCATGATTATATATAAAATTAGACATAATTATTAAAAAGAGATAAATTCATAAAGTGTACATGATTATAAAACTTTCAAATTCATCGTGATTAGTAATATGAGAATAAATAAGTTTATAAAAATATATCCCTGTATCCCTTTTGTTCAAACAACTGTGTAATTCATAATTAGATAAACTCAACATAATATGTGGTGTACAGGTGCAGATTAAAAACTATTTATTAAAAAACAATGATGTAAACACTTAACCAGCATGGATCCCGGCACAACAGGTGATTCTCAGCGGGATACTTAGTAAACTGCGTCTGCGTAGTCTGCCTATCCGCTTCCGTTACTCACATAGAAAGCATCCTTGGAGCGTACAAGCGACTCCCAGAGCCCGATCACGTTATCGGGTTATCCATGGCACACAATATGAACCACAAGCTGTACCACAGTAACGGAGTATATATCAAAACGTTATTTGACCACATCCAATTATAAAGATCAAAAAAAGATCAAATATATTAAGAGGTCATATGGTAGAGGGGAGCAGGACCAAAGTATAATAATAAAGGTGGGATACGGAATCCTTCACATCCGGTCACATCTTCCAATGTGGCCATGGTCTATCTGGGCCACAGTGGAAGCTGATCGGTGGGGGTCCCGGTTGTTAGATCCCCACTGATCAGTTACTGATGAACTATTCAGAGGATAGCTAATCAGTAGAGATGAGCGAATCAAAGTTGACAAAGTGGAATTCAATCCGAATTTCAGGAATTTTTCGATTGACACCAAACCCGAATTTCCTCACGATTCGTGGCAACAAAGGAAGGAACTCTGGGAAGGCAGGATCACCCATAATGTCATGCATGCAGCCAATCAGCAGCCAGCAAGCCCTGTGATGTCACAGCCCTATAAATAGCCTCATCCTTCTTGGATTCTGCCATTCTCCAGTGTACTTAGTGCAGGGAGAGACGTCAGCAGGCGCTAGGGACAGTGTTAGAAAAAATGTCATTGTGCTAAAAAAGCGATTTACAAGTGCAGGGAAAGATTATTAAGGAAAGGATGGGGAGGAATCATTCCGTAACATTTATGTTGAGCAGGGTTCAGTAGGGGAGGTTACAGCCTGGATAATAGGAACAATCCTATTACACCTTGCTGCACTGACTGGGGATCCAAATAGCCATTATACAGCTATGTAATTCCAGGAAACTGTCCTTATTGGGGTGCAAGTGCTGTTTGATACAGCCATTAATAGGGTTTAATAAAAGGAAATTATTCTATGTCTTATTTGCCCTTGTGCGGTGCAGTTATATGTTCTAAAGCATTTTTTGGCTTGTATTAGTGGGAAAAAAGGGCTTATTAGCCGTTGTGTGGTGAAGTGCTAAAATTACAGTCCTGTTTGTCGTGTATTTTTTTCTTGATTGCGAAATCGGCAACGTAATATTCGTGTATTCTGTGCAAAATACATGCGTGGGTCATTGTTGCTGCATTTTTTAAATGACTAGAAGTTTCCTTAGACAGGAGAAAATGGTTGGCATGGCAGAACATTACAATAGCTTTATATGCAGATAGAGAGCTCCAATGAATTTTGCAAATGCGGAAATCGGCAATTAGTAATGCGCATATTTCGGCGCAATATGGGCAAGTTCACATTTTAGCAGGTCTGACTACATATTACTGATTGATGCACTAAGCATTGTTGTGAACTTGTGACATCACAGCACTATGTCTGTAGCATGTATGTATGGACAGCGGAACCTATCACACTACCTAACATCCTGCACTGGAACCTATTAGCTACACTATATCTCCATCTAACCTACACTATCTCCTACTAACTATCTGTATTATATATAGAAGCTATCTAACTATCTATCTAATGTAATGAGTGGAAAGCACAGTGCACAGCAATGACACTGCTGTCTTTCTCGGAACTTTAAAACACTGTAGAAAATGAAGGGAAGGTTCTTATAAAGTAAGGGGTAGGGAACTTTCCTATTGGTTGCTATGGATGTTGCTAAGCTCAGATAAAGACATTGTAGCCTTCTCATTGGCCCACAAACAAGAAGGGAGGTTACTGATCAAAAGAAAAATCTAGAATATTTAAAATTTCGAATATATGTCACTATATTCTAAACATTCCCAAATTCATGAAGTGCCGATATTCGTGATTAATATTCGCGATTCAAATATTCGTGCCCAACACTATCGTGTATAAGTGGAAAAAAATAATGGCCTATTTGCCTTTCAACGGTGCAGCGGCCATGACAGCAGGGGTCACTTCAAGAGGCCTGAGCTCCCAGTGTCAGCTAGCGGTCAAGTCGTGACCAGCAACCCAGCAGTTCTTGAATGGTTGACTCGATCTTCGACTTTGCCAAGAGTCAGTGGGTTCGTTAGACACAACCCTTGGTTGGCATGGCCCAGGAGCAGGCCCTGTGGCCTCACCTGTCCTCAACCTGCCTCTGTCCTTTCCTCCATTAGGCGGGCAAGTAGTAATGAGGAGAGTGGGAGCTGGTGTTGCAAGCAGTCAGGGCTCTGACCCAGAGACCATTGAGGAGGACATCAGTGACATGCAGACAGTACCCGATGATGATGATGTAGCTGATCGCACTTGGGAGCTGGGTGAAGAAGGTGCTTTTTTTTCTTTTATTTATATAATAATGTAATATTATAAAATCCTGTGTCTTCATGATAAATCTGCAGCTTGGGGGCCCCGTGTGGCTTCTACGCACTTTCAAAGTAATCCCTCAGCGGGGCGAATAGATGCCAAAAGACCGGGATGCTCCATGACGTTCCCAGGAGCTGCTGTCGGGAGCAGCGGTTCATTTCTTAGATGTTTGTATAGTGTCGGGGAATCTGTAGACCCTCTCCCTCTCCGTGCATCACAGGATGTCCTCCTTCCCATCCATGATGACTGGGAACTCGTGATGTTTACCCTGACGAAGAGACCAGCAGCTGGTTGTTATGGTTTGAATCTTGATGAACTTTGCGACTCTTCCGGGCTCCAAGCAATCTTGAAGCTTTGTCTTCTCATTGTCTGAAGCTACTAGAGGCCTGTTCATGCCAGGCAGGCTCCCCCAGAAGTATCTGGCTAGATGAGCAGCCCATACCGCACTTGCATCAATCTTGACAGGATGTGTCTCCAGGTGGAGAGAAATAGTTTTTTTAAATGCTTTCTCCAGCATTACTTAGCCCCGCATATCACTGATGGCCACGGCTGCTCGTTACAGTACAGAATGAGATAATGTTGCCATACAGTGCATATACATAATGATGCAATACCATACACAGAGCTAATGGCACCAGTAGTGTACAGTGTCCGCAGAATGGCAATGCTGCAAACAACATCACCAGGAAATGCTGTAATTAATTGAACCTTCATCTGCAGTAAAGATAAGCAAATTGGAGAAAATTAATGTCGCAACATGGGTCACCGACAAGAGAAAATGAGTATATGGAAAGCAATTTATAGCAAATTTACTCATTTATCATATCAGTGGTGATCCCTTATAAAAAAAAATGTCACCATAGTGTGTCCTCATACACAATAGTACACAGTGTACCCTATAAACAATACCTGCTGAGTGCCCCATACACAATAGTACCGTCATTGTGTGCCCTATGAACAATATCAGCTTAGTGCCCCATACACAATAGTACCGTCATAGTGTGCCCTTCTAAACATTAGGGTAGGGGTGTGTCTATGTGCTAAAACGTCTCAATAGGCTGTCCTGTACCACCTGAGGGATGTGTCATGGGTCATAATTCGTCGCAATTTAAAAGAATATGGCACGTGAATATCGCCATATGTTCACATGTTTGGCGAATCGCGAACAAGCAAAGTTCCCCGTGAAACGACCGCCAGGCGATGCACAAGGCCATCTCTACTGACTGTTATAGAGAAATATTAAAAAATCAGAATTTTGCTTATAATTAGAGTTGAGCGAACTTGTATTTTAAGTTTGGCGTCCAAAGTTTGGGTTATCGAAGCATCCCGTTATGGATTCCGCTAAAAGGACCATAACAGCATTTGGAATCCATAAGGGGATTCTTCAATGAACCAAAACCTTGGACAACACTAAGGACCTGGGGTGACGTCACCGTCATGTGATCAGTGCAGGGGTTGTGGCTCAGCACCTCTTATCCAATCCAGTACTGAGCCACGCCCCCCGCACTGATCACATGATGGTGACGTCACCCCAGGTCATTAGTGTTGTCCAAGGTTTGGGTTCATTGAAGAATCCCCTTATGGATTCCAAATGCCGTTATGGTCCGTGGTAGCGGAATCCATAACGGGATGCTTCGATAACCCAAACTTTGGACGCCAAACTTAAAATACAAGTTTGCTCAACACTACTTATAATGTAGATGATAAAAACAAATTGGTATTCAAGGATGGTCATTCTCTTTTCTGATAGTATTATGGCAATAGACTAATAGAAGTCAAGCCAAACTAAAGACCCTTCCATCGCCAGCGGGCTGCAGTTATTTCCATATATGATAATTAAACAAATTGTTGATTTTGCTACTTATTGTACCAAAATGAGATTTGTGACATCAGCAGGTTATTTAATATTGCTGCCACTCAGTTCATTTCACCTTTTCCTTTTCTGATTAGTGAACTAATTCTAGAGGGAGACCCATCAATTAAGATGTTGATTGAGATAAATTTAGAGGTTAAAGAGGATGTGACAGGAAGTGTTAAAAATAGAAAAATGAATCAACTTCTTTGTGTTTGTTGTTATGTTTTTTTTCCCATAAATGCTGCTATGAGTATGTCTGTCTTGGCAAATTCACTGGTCTTATGAGATATGCAGTCTGGAAGGAAAGTATCATCCTGTTGAGTCATATTTCCGATGTATCTCTTCAGCATGTTGGGTCACAGACTGTTACCCAAATGTTGCTTTGTCTATAAATACCTACAAATGTAGCCTAAGAGGTCATATATATAAGACAATTCGATTTCTATTGATTAAAATTCTAATGAACTAATGCAAGACAATGAACTGCATGATCTATAATGTACAGTATGATCGCAGAGTGATTGTCCACTTTGGTCGGTTGGGTAACATAATAGTCATGTCTGAGGCTTCTTCATTTTTAAATAGAAAGCTGTGAAACCTCTTTGAGACAAACCAAAAAGTCCATGGAAAATGCTCCTCAAGAGGCATGGCAAAATACAGATGTATCCACCCTTAAAGGGCATCTGTCAGCAGATTTGTACCTTTGAAATTGACTGACCTGTTACATGTGCACTTGGCAGCCGAAGGCATCTGTGTTGGTCCTATGTTCATATGTGCCCGCATTGCTGAGAAAAAATAATTTTAAAGATATATGCAAATGATCCTCTAGGATCAACAGAGGCATTGCCATTAAACCTAGAGGCTTTGCCCCACCCTTTCTACTATGACAGGACCTGGCAGTGAAAATGTTATCACGCCTTTCCCTGTCAATCATAGCAGAGAGGGTCCAACAGTTGCTGAGAAAGGTGTAATGACAATACCTCTGTTGTTTCTAGAGGCTCATTTTCATTAAACATCATTTTTCTCAGCAATACGGACTCATATGAACATGGGACCAACACAGATACCTTTAGCTGCCAAGTGTACATGCAACAGGTCAGCCAATTTTATAGGTATATATCTGCTGACAGATGCCCTTTAAATACTAGTGTTCAGTGAATCAAAGTGTCCAAAGTGGATTTGGATCCAAAATTCAAGAAAAAATTGATGGCAATGAAAATGAGAAGCTAAAAGGCTAAGCTAAGAGGCCGTCGCAACCAGAAGCTGCACAGTGATATGTGGGTCACCGCACTGGCCAGGCGTGTTTGGGTCATCAGCGATGATGTCATAGCACCCGGCCAGCATGATGACGTCATCACGTCACAACACGAGGTTTCACACTGTGTCTTCCATAAAGATAGCCTCGACGGCCTCTCCGCGATCAAATGGATAACGTGAGTATGTATTTTTTTTATTATTTAAGTGGATTAGCCCCTGAAAATCCTTAATTTTAATCTCTGATGCTGCAATCAGCGATGGATGCAGCATCTGAGTGGTTCAATAACAGGGGGCTGCGCAATAGCCATTCCCCATCAATACACCCGTTGCATACTAAGGAATGTGCTTAGTGACGAAGCAGCCAAATAATCTTTTTTAAAGCTTTGCTCATCTCTACTCAACGCCCTCCCTATCCAGCTGTTTATATAGACACATGGCTACCATTCAGCTGATTAAAAGCTGTTTTCCTTTTGTTGATACAAGCTTCTGTTCCCGATCTATGATATTTTTTCATTAATATGTAAATTAGCCCTTTGGTGCACTGAAGGCTTCACCATTGCTCTTGTTGAATCCATGCCCTGATACTTTCTGTGGCTATCCTCTCTCTCGCTGCTTGGCCACTGCTTGGCCTTGTCAATCAATGCAGCAAGGAAAATTCTGGCCACAGAAAAGAGCCATGCTTGGGTGCAAAAAAACATTGATGGAACCTTCATTGCACCAAAGGCATAATTTGCATATTAAAAAAAATATCATAACTCAGGAGCGAAGCCTCTGATAAACTAAAGAAAAATGGCACTTTAATCAGACAAACCACAGCCGGGGCGTAGCTATAGGGGGTGCAGACGTAGCAGTCGCTACCGGGCCCTGGAGCATGAGAGGGCCCAAAGACCTTTGTGCTGCATAAGAAGACACCGGTATTATGAAAAGTGCATGCCAGTCAAGTTACACCTCTCGCTGGAGGGAAGGGGATAGGTCAAGAATTTGGCATGGGGGGGGTTGGGAAGTGCCGTTTCAATTTTTACATTTTTGCCTCCCTGGCCACAAAGCACTGAGGAAAGTGGGGCCCAAGCTGAAATCTTGCACCAGGGCCCATGAGTCTTTAGCTACATCCCTGACCACAGCTTTGTGTCTATGTAAACTGTTTGATATTGAGGTCACATGTAACCGATTCACTTTTCAAAAATGTTACCGGAGTCCAATTTCTGATTAAATAAACTATTAACTATTAATTAATAGTTAATATTAATATTAAACTATCAATATATAATCAAAGCCCTCAACAGGCTGCAACTCACTTCCCAACCACTGAGTGTCTCCACAGACAAATAGGCATACACATCCCCTGACAGAGCATCACAAAATCATGTTTTGTTTAGTTTTTTTCAAAGATGGTCGTCTTGTGCCTCACATCATGGGATACTGAATGTTAAGCCTAAAGGAAAGTTTAGGAAGGACACATCTCTACATTAGATAATGGTATTGATTATCTTTCTTAGACAAATCTGGTCTTAATCATGGGTGACCTTCTTAATTGTCTTTTAGAAAGACTATCCTATAAAATGTTTCTCAAGATGATCGGGAACAGTGACCCATTGGACTATGTTATTCACCTACAGATATTCCTCCTTTTTCTAGAACTGGTAGGAATCATAGCTAACTGAGCCCAGTACTTGGAAGGGGTGTCATTATTCACTGTAACAGTCTGAAGAATCCAGCATGGCCAGTTATATATGAGAAGTTGATGGGTTTGTCACAGTAGACTAGAAATTAAGTAGCACAAAATGATCATACAGTGGAGATGCTACTAATAAGCGTGGATAGCAGACTCAATTCAGGGTACTGATGGGATATCCATGATAGAGACAATGTAGTGCACAACTATCAAGATTCTGCAAACATCTGGTTCTCCAAACCACATATTTTCTAGTTACTTTTTCTTTGGCTAATCGGTGGAGACCAGACAGGCTCAACAAAACAAAGCTATTAAAGCTGATAAAGTACAGAGAAGACAGTCACCCTAATGACATCTGTATGTAGATATGAATAAAGGACTTGTCAAGTTAAAAAAAACAAAACAAACAAACATTTTTTAATATATCCTGTCAGGGACGTCTTAATAGAAAGTGGTCTTATGTTCAGTATGTTTATCTCGTGTGCAGAGTGGCAATAAATAATATCTCTCCCTCTGGAGGACCTGTTCCACCTTTCTTCACAAAGAAAATTCTTTTCTGGTAAATGACACAATTAAAGATGATTGAATTGATTAGAGATGAATGGTCATTTTTTTACACTTATACACCCCAAAAAAGGCTAGAGTACAAAGTAACTGCACCGCAGAACGGCAAATAAGATGAAATTGTTTTACACTTATACACCCGAAGTGGAATTTGATCCGAAATTCCGGAAAAATGGGATTCTCACCGAATTTCCTCACACTTCGTGGTAACAATACGCATTTTTTCCTAAACATGGAACAAGGAACTCTGGGAATTCGGGATCGCCCATAATGCCATGCATGCAGCCAATCAGCAGCCAGCCGGGACTGTGATGTCACAGCCCTATAAATAGCCTTAGCCATCTTGGATTCTGCCATTTTTCAGTGTACTTAGTGTAGGGAGAGACGTCAGCAGGCTCTATTGCCCCTGCCGCTCATCACTGTAACAGGGTTTATTACAAGGAAATATTTCTACTTCTTAGTTGCCGTTGTGTGGTAAAGTGCAAAAATTACAGCCCGTTTGGCGTGTATTTTGGCTTGTATTAATGGGGGGAAAAGGGCTTAGCCGTTGTGTGGTAAAGTGCAAAAATTACAGCCCGTTTTGGCGTGTATTAGTGCCACAAAAAAAAATTATTTGCAGTTCAGCAATGGAGTTATATGTTCTAAAGCCCTTTTTGTCATGTATTAGTGGCAAAAGAAAAATATATTTGCCTTTCAGCCATGCAGTTATATATTCTAAAGCCTTTTGTGTCCTGTATAAGTGGCTAAAAATAAGGGCCTATTTGCCGTTCAGTGGTGCAGTTATATGTTCTAAATCCTTCTTTGAGGTGTATTAGTGGGAAAAAAAGAGCTTATTGGCCGTTGTGTGGGGAAGTGAGAAAAATACTGACTTTTTTGGGTGTTTTAAATTGTTTTAGATTTTTTTTTCTGGGTGTCATGGAGGGGGACAATTGTGCCATGGGGGGGGGGTGATGTGCCATGGGGGGGATGTGTCACAATAGAGGGTCATGGGGGTGATGTAAAAAGGAGGGGGTGATGTGCCATGGACGGGGAGAAATGTGACATGGGGGGATGATGTGCCATGGGGGGGGGAGAGAAATGTGACACAATAGGGGGTCATGGGAGTGATGTAAAAAGGAGGGGGTGATGTGACATGGAGGGGGAGAAATGTGACATGGAGGGCTGATGTGACATAGGTAATTTGACATGGAGGGGGTGAAATGTGCCATGGGGGGGGGGAAATGTGACATGGAGGGCTGATGTGACATAGGGGGGTCATTTGACGTGGAGGGGGAGAAATGTGACATGGGGATGACATGGGGGGCATAATAGCTGACATGGGGGGCATGATGGCTGACATGGGGGGAATCATGGCTGACATGGGGGCATGATGCCTGACAAAGGGGCATGATGGCTGGCAAGGGGGGCTGATGGCTGACATGGGGTATGATGGATGTAGGCTAATGGCTGACAGGGGGGGCTGATCTGGGGTATTGGAGGGCTGATCTGAGGTCGGTAGCCAAACGTGCCTGGGGTAGACCATTCGCTTTGCAGGAGCCTACCGGCCCGGAAAGTAGAGAAGCACAGGTTCACAGAAGCAGCGGCAGTAGCAGTCAGTCAGTATGTAGTGTTGGGGGAAAAATTACCTACTCGGCAGTTTGGCAGTTAAGCCACCGGAGGAGGTGAACATGGCCATATGTAGAATATCTGGGATGAAGGTAAAGCGTTGCCAGGGTGCCAATGATCGCACCATGCCTCTGCGTCCCATATGCAGCATCACCATAAAATGGCCTGGAAAAACCGTGGCTCCAATGTGGTTGTCCAGCTTGCTGCAGCAACTGCTGCATCACCTAATGGCACACACCTGGTTTCAGGCAGTCAAGGCTCCACCATCTCAGCCGAAGGGAGCTGTCTCTCCTTCCCATCATCTGCTGTTCCTGATGCTCCTGCTCTTCCTTCTTCTCATCAGTCATTCCGTCAGCAATCGATCACTAAAGTGATTTCCAAGAGACATTAGTATGTGTGCACTCATCCAACGGCGCAGAAGCTGAATTTGCTCTTATCCAAGTTGCTTGTGCTGCAGTCCCTCCCTTTCTAAGTGGTGGACTCTGCACCTTTCAGAGAACTGATGGCTTATGCCGAGCCGAGGTGGAGAGTCCCAAGCCATAATTTCTTTGCCAAAAAGGCAGTACCAGCCCTGCATATAAATGTAGAACAGAAGGTGAGCCAGTCCTTGAGCCTGTCGGTGTCTGCCAAAGTGCACGGCAGTGTCGACGTGTGTAGCTGTAACTACGGTCAGTGACAATACATGTCCTTTACAGCCCACTGGGTGAATGTGGTTCCTACCCAGCCACACCAGCAACTTGGCCAGGTGACGCCTCTGCCTTCACGTTGTCACGCCGTTGGTTCTGCAACAATGTCCGCCTCTGCCTCATCATCCTCCACCGTGTCTTCAGCCTCCACTGCAGGGACAATTCACAGTGCCCCTCCAGCATACTACATGTGCAGGGCACAGCGGTGTCATGCTATTCTGCACCTTGTTTGCCTGGGCAAAGGGAGTTACACAGGAGAGGAACTGATCTGTTTCCTTCACCAAGAAATCAAATCCTGGCTTTCTCCGTGACAAATCAAAATCGGAACCATGGTGACTGACAACGGGAAGAACATGATGTCGACGCTGCATCAAGGAGGTCTGAGCCATGTGCCCTGCATGGCACACGTGTTCAATCTGGTTGTCAAGCGGTTCCTGAAGTCTTCCACCCATCTGCAAGATATCCTAAAAATGGCCAGGAAACTTTGCATGCACTTCAGCCACTCGTACATCGCAAATCACACCCTCTTTGAGCTGCAGCAGCAGAACGGCATCCCCCAACATAGGCTGAAATGCGACTTTTCCACTTGTTGTAATTCCACCCTCCATCCTCCAACTATACGAACAGAGAATGGCCATAAACAATTTCTTGATGAGTCAAGCGTACAGGAGTACTCCTCTGTGTAACTTTGATGTCAGCCAGTGGCAGCTCATGCGTAACACCTGCCATTTGCTCAGGCCCTTTCCTCAAATTTAGATAATTTCCGCCGTACATCACAGGAACCCCAACAGCTGGTCTATACGTTTACGACTACAAATTGTCCTTACTAATTTGTCATGGGTATGAAACCGTTCACATACTGTATGTATAAAACAAATCCAAGTAAATTGCAAGTTCAAATGGAAAGGATCAGCAGTAATATGAAAATCATCCTCCACTCACCATACTAACTCCTGCTCCCACTGTCCGGTACTCCAGGAGTACTCCTCTGTGTAACTTTGATGTCAGCCAGTGGCAGCTCATGCGTAACACCTGCCATTTGCTCAGGCCCTTTCCTCAAATTTAGATAATTTCCGCCGTACATCACAGGAACCCCAACAGCTGGTCTATACGTTTACGACTACAAATTGTCCTTACTAATTTGTCATGGGTATGAAACCGTTCACATACTGTATGTATAAAACAAATCCAAGTAAATTGCAAGTTCAAATGGAAAGGATCAGCAGTAATATGAAAATCATCCTCCACTCACCATACTAACTCCTGCTCCCACTGTCCGGTACCCCTACATGCATTTTGCACAGGGTTTGTCAACGCACACTGGGGTGCTGTACAGTGGGACCTGGAGTTAGCATGAAGGGCATTTAACCTTCTCTATTTATTGTTGTTTCTCCCACTATACTATGCGGTTTATAGCTTCTGTTTGAGTTGTGAATTGCTGGTGTGTGGATCTCGGCTGAGTTCCTGATGCTGCCATAACCACTTGCAGTTAAGTGTTTTCTTTCCCTTTTGTATTTTTTTAAGGTTATTTTGTGTGTTGCATTTCCCTGTCATTTGTATTAAGGCCTGAGGGAGACTTCTGTTCCTCCTTCTTTTAGGAGGAACAGGTTGTCTCAGTCCTGACATTAGTACCAGGGTCTTTAAGGGTGAGTTAGGACACTAGGTATTCCTGTGTATGAACTCACTTACCTCTGGGGTCTATTCATACTGGTAGTTAGTCAGGACTTTGATTAGAGTTTCACTAGGAGGTGTCCATCTAATTTCCAGGCCTTATTCCCTCACCCCTTTCCCTCCTATGTTTGGTGGGGTGTTTCCCTCCGAATGTGACATTATAAAATTCCAAAACCGGGCTGCAGGGGCTGTCTTTGAAGGTTGCTTACCTCCGCACGACCATCTCGCACATCCAGAGACTATGGGCTTCTGGTCCTAGTGGTGAAGGTGGTGACCACCAGGCCTGTCTCGAGCCTAAAGTTGACTGGACAGATTCTCTGGGGGAAGTGATAATATAATTTTGTTTAGGGAGGCGTGCAAGCTAGATAGATTCTAGATTGGGGTGATTATTGCATTGACTATTGTCTGAATACATCTTTTTCTGCTTTAACCACTAAAACATTAATCTCTTTTGTATCTGATTTTGCCAATGTATTTTCTGAAAGTGGATGCCAGGATTTACCTCCGCATCATAAATATGATTGTCCTATCAACCTTATTCCCGGAGCTAAGTTGCCCAAATCTAAGTTGTATAACCTTTCTGAACCCGAAAGAAAGGCCATAATAGAGTATATTACCGAGAGTTTGGCTAAAGTAGTGGTGCCCAATAGTGTTGATCAAGCACCAAGTGCTTGGATGCTCGGGCCGAACACATTGGGATGCTCGGGTGTTCTACAGAGCAACCGAGTATAATGGGAGTCAATGGGAGAACCCGAGGATTAAACCAGGCACCCGCTGCTCTGAAGACAGGAGGGTGCATGGATAATAATGTGTAAATAGGTAAAATTGATGGAAACACCACTGACATGATTTCGCAACAGCATGGGGAGGATATGTGGATGCATCTTGGACTCCCAGGTCACTGCTGGGAACGATGTTGTCCGAGTAGTACGCCAATTTTACAAACTGACAATAATACGCACAAAACAAAAGATAAAATCAATTTTAGAGGAAAAATTGTTAGGATACATTCTTTCCTGTATATTTACTTGTATGTAAATTGCAAGTGCTGCCAAAAATTACAAGCAAGAGGCACTCCGATACAACCTGTATATCACATAAAGGAGGGCCTCATTCACACTGTGGTACAATTGTTAATGTAGTGGGAATCCTACACTCATAAAGCCTATGCACTAAGTGAAAGGGCTGCCAAAAATTAAAGGAACCGGCACTCTAATGCACCCTTTGTTACAAATAAAGGAGGGCATCATACACACCCTTGAAAAATTATGATTGATGGCCTGCTGGTGACTCTCAAAAACATTTGAAGCAAGGGCATGCTGTTCTGACCATCTAAAACATTAGGGACGAGGGCCTGCAGCTGAATTCACCCTCTAAAACATTAGGGGTGAGGGTCTGCAGGTGAGCTGACCCTCTAAAATGTTGTAGGTGAGGGCCTGCAGGTGAGCTGACCCTGTAAAAGATTGTAGGTGAGGGCCTGCTGGTGAGAGGACCCTCTAAAAAACTATATGTGAGGGCCTGTAGGTGAGCTGACCCTTTAAAACTTTATATGTGAGGGCCTGTAGGTGAGCTGACCCTGTAAAACATTATATGCGAGGGCCGGCAGGTGAGCTGACCCTGTAAAACTTTATATGCGAGGGCCTGCAGTTCAGCTGACCCTGAAAAACTTTATATGCGAGGGCCTGCAGGTCAACTAACCCTGTAAAAGATTGTAGGTTAGGGCCTGTTGGTGAGATGACCCTCTAATAGGTTGTAGGTGAGGGCCCTCAGGTGAGCCTACCCTGTAAAACATTATATGCAAGGGCCTGCAGGTGAGCTCACCCTGTAAAAAATTATATGTGAGGGCCTGCAGGTGAGCTCACCCTGTAAAAAATTATATGTGAGGGCCTGCAGGTGAGCTGACTCTGTAAAACATTATATGCGAGGGCCTTGGCTACTAACACTAGACTTGGTGGAAGACAGGGTGGTGCTTAACCGACTGGAAGCATTACCTGCTGCAATCCAACCGACCACCTGGTCGCACTGGTCTGACTTCAAGAGTGGTGTCCAGCACTACCCTGCAAACTGGGACATGAAGCTAGGGATTGTGGTTGATTGTTTTTCTTGTGTTCTGGCAGCAGGCACAGTTTCAGCGTGCCCAGGGCAATGGCCTCTGCGTGCACCATCAGCATCGTGGCCACTTCCCCGTCCCTTACTGCTTGCCTTCTTTATTTTAAATGTTATATATGCTTGTCACACGTACACTAGCGTAGGATTTGGAAGTGTGTGCGCAAAAAAATTTAAAAAGGTATTTGGGATGTGGAAACGTCACACAGGAGATGTGCCGCAAATGATGTCAATGCTGTAAACAGCGGCTAATAAAAAATTACAGGGAATGTCACAGGTATTTGGGATGAGGAAATGTTATACACGAGAGGTACCACAGGTAATGTCACTGTCCCCAGCGTCTACAGAAAAAGTACACTGTATGTCACAGATTAAAAAATGATGCGCACACGTTGCACTGGAGATGTGGCACTGGTAATGTCACTGTCAGAAGCGGACACCGTCTATTGAAAATGTGCACTCTATGTCACAGAAAAAAAAAATCAGCGCACACGGTACATTGGAGATGTAGCACTGGTAATGTCACTGTCAGAAGCGGACACCGTCTATTCTTTAGTAAAATGGCGCACTTTATAGCATTGCTGGGACTACCTAATGCTAAAACTCTTGCACAAGTGTTTGTTGATAACATTGTGAAACTACATGCCATTCCCTCTGACGTGGCATCAGATCGTGGGACTCAGTTTGTTTAAAAATTCTGGAAGGTGTTCTTTACTAGACTGGGGGTATAACTGTCCTTTTTTTCGGCTTTTCATCCTCAGTCGAATGGACAGACGGAACGCACCGTCTCCAGAGTCTGGAGACTTACTTAAGATGTTTTATCTCTGAGAACAAGGAGGAATGGTCCTCGTTTTTGTCTTTGGCAGAGTTTGCCATAAACAGTCGTAGACAGGAGTCCACTGGTAAGTTACCATTTTTTAAAGGCATATGAGTTTCACCTGCAATTTGGCACATTCTCCGGTTCGGATACTTCCAGTATCCCTGAGGAGGAACATTTTTCATCATCATTGTCTTCTATATGGCGGAAAATTCAAAATAACTTGATGAAGATGGGCAACAAATATAAACGTGCGGTTGACAGGAAACTTATGAATGGTCTGGACCTAAGTGTGGGTGATTTTGTGTGGCTGTCAACAAGGAATATTCAGTTAAAGCTGGGACCATGTATAAGATCACTGCCATTATTAATCCTGTAGCTTTTCATATTGAACTTCCTCAGGCTCTGAAAATTCATAATGTGTTTCACAAATCTTTGTCAAAGAGATATGTTGAACCTTTGGAGTCATCCCACTTGCCACCCGCTCCTGTCATGGTGGATGGCAGTTTGGAATTCCAGATCGCCAAGATTATTGACTCTCAAGTTCTCATTAGATCTCTCCAGTATCTTGATCACTGGAAGGGTTATGGACCAGAGGAGAGGATGTGGTTACTGAACTCTGACGTGAATGCCAGTCATTTGGTAAAAGCCTTTCACAGGTCTCACTCGGATAAGGTTGGTCCTGGGTGCCCTAAGGTCACCCGTGACAGGTGGCAGGAGAATGGTGAGACTGGCAACACATGGTTTGATCTGGCATGTTTTCCGTTTGGATCAAATAATGTCTGTGTTGTTTTTGGTGCTTGCCACACCTTCTTTTCCCAAGTGTGGCTATTATGGTCATTTAACCTTCTCTATTTATTGTTGTTTCTCCCACTATGCTATACGGTTTATACCTTCTGTTTGAGTTGTGGATTGCTGGTATGTAGATCTTTCGCTGAGTTCCTGGTGCTGCCATAACCACTTGAAATTAAACGTTTTGTTTCCCTTTTGTATTTTGTTTGGGTTATTTTGTGTGTTGCATCTCCCTGTCATTTGTCTTAAGGCCTGAGGGAGACTCCTGTTCATCCTACCTTTTGGAGGAACAGGTTGTCTCAGTCTTGACATTAGTACCAGGGTCCTTTAGGGTGAGTTAGGACACTAGGTATTCCTGTGTATGAACTTACCTACCTCTGGGGTCTGTTGATACTGGTAGTTAGTCAGGACTTTGATTAGAGTTTTACTAGGAGCTGTCCGTCTCCTTTCCGTAGTTTCCAGGCCTTAGTCCCTGAACCCTTTCCCTCCTATTTTCGATGTGGTGTTACCTCCCACACTCGAACATGACATCCTGTGACACTAACCAAACCCTTTGTTCTAACTAATGATGCTTCCTACATCCTTTATTACAAAGCTCCAATGCAGGTCATATCCAACAGCAACTGAATATTTCAAACAGATTTGCCAGAGGGTGCTATTGTAGGCTAATAACTTTATAATAAGACAGTTTTGATAAATGGTGGTATTTAGGGAAAGTGATAAATACAGTATTTTGGGTGGATACATTTATATTAGAGGCACAACCCCTTTAGTACCAATTGACTTTGGTTTTGTAGGTTTAGGATCATTGCATTTTGGTTACCAGGCCATATTTTTTGTGATCTTGTGTTTTTTGTGGTGGTAATCTATTTCCATTTTGAGGTTGTTAGCATGCAAAGCCAAGCATGATAAAATTAACATGTTTTAGCATTTTCAGCAGTTCATTAACTTAATCAATTATTTAAAGGGAAATGCATAAACTGGTTTTGGAATTTTACAACATTGTACAAAGTCAGACAAAATTCTACTGGTCAAGACAAGAATAAGGCAGGAACATTTCTCTGACCTTCTTCTAGTCTTATGATCAGAAAATAATCAATCACATACAAATATTGATTATTCTTCAATCAAACTCAACAGCTGTATGTCTTACAAAGATGGTGCTGTTTATGTCTGCCTCAAACTGTGCTTGCTAGATTCCGTAGACCTCACTTTGCTGAAAATGAATTAAAGCATAGCATCTACCGTCCATTTATAAACCTCAAATAGACTTGGGAAGGGTGCTGAATCTCCTTAAAGATATCAGTGCTGTATGGAGACTTACTGGAAGTATTCCATTGTATGGAGACTTGTTTGCAATGCTTCATAGGAAACAAATACACAAAGAGGTATCTCCCAGGAAAGAGAACTAAAATCTAACTTTCCAACAAGCCTTTAAATTTGACAAGGCAATATAATCATGCATAGCCAACTCAGATGGATATCCCCCGGTCTTAATAACCCTTATATCTGTCAGTGGATCTGCCAAAGTTATGAAGAGGCACAGGCCTCTACATAACTTTGGCACATCCAGCGGCAGTCTAAATGTAAGCCAGCTTCCTTGCCTAAAACAGACATATAAAATGGTAAGTTAGACAGGCCTGCTGGCCCGTCCCCTTCCCCACCCACGCCAGATCCACTTTTTAGACCTGGCATGAGCAGGGAAAAGTTGCTGATAGCAGTGCAAATAATTGTTGTGCCGCAATCTGCACCTAATATATGCCTAATATAGGCCCCCTTAAATGACCCCCTTAGTTCCTCCAGGCTGAACCTGCCCGCTAATAAAGACCTGTGATTACAGCAGCATCATCACTAGAATAAATTGTTATATAAAAGTGTGCTAACATCAGGAGGATTGATTAGTGTAAAATATGTTAGTTGAGTGAAATCTAGAGTGAAACTCCACTAAGCGCGGGTTCACATTCGCATTATGGAATTCTGTTATAGGGTTCCATTATAACAGAGTTATAACGTAATAAAACAGAATTTTAGGACGTAATGCAAAATGGAACCCTTTAAGTTTCTGTTTGGTTCTGTTATACACAACAAAAAAAAATAGTTCTTTCGACAGAACTATTTTTTCCATTATGTATAACGGAACCAAATGGAACCATTATTTGTCCCCATAGACATGTATTAGGATGGAGCAAAATGGAATGCCTCTTAAAGGCTCCCGTAGTGCATTCTGTTATATACCGTTATATTTTGTTATGTCTCTGTTATAGCGTAACCCTATAAAGGAATTCTATAACGCAAATGAGAACCCACCCTAAGTCTGTAAATAAAAGACAACAATAACAACGTTCCCTTAGTGAATTAGATAGAAGTAGAGGTACAAAGGGATACTTTAATCACTTACAACAGTAAGTGGAGATCAATTATAATACAGGTTGTCGACTTCTGTTGGTCCCGTATGTTTTTTTAATGAAATTTGGTTATAATTATAGGAGTCATTTGGATTTATAGAAAGGGTATGGATATGTTTAGCGGCTTTGCCTGTGTTAGAGAAACTGTTAGAATAATGCTCAAAATTTGCATCTTTTGCATCAGTAAAAAGAAATCAAAATTACTACACAAGTATATGATTTGAATTAGGCTAATTTGTGTCCTGATTAATCCAATGCATCTGAATCCCCCTTCTAGAAGACTACTTTCCTTACAGAAAAAAAGTATAATGGGGAAAAATTCATGAAAAGTAAATCATGTTTGGATATATATGGGATATAAGATAAATTCACAGCAAAGTAAAGCATGGATATATTGAAACTTAGCAGTAAGGACTGCATGTACTGCCATGTCATGCTTCTTTGGGTACTGTATGTATAGGACTATTCTTTTTTAAAAGCAATGTGGAAAGTGTTCTAATCAAGATGCCCCAGAATTGTGGAATGCATACCATGCTCCACCTTTAATAAAGGGGTCATCACGTGATTATTCTCAAAAGCAGACATTATATAGTACATGACAATCTCTTTGCAACAAAGCTATAACCAGCCATGTACCTCATATCAAGTCAGCAGCTCAGGAGGAGTGTTCTTTCTCAGGAGAATTTATTTTCTCCCTATTCTCACTGTAACAGATCAGGGTGTCCTTTCTGCAGCATCTCTCTAATTAAGACAGCTTAGGGGGGATGTCATTTGTATTTTACTAAACACAGATCTCCAAGAGGAAAACAAAACAATTTGTTATTTTCATAAAACATGAAGAACATTGTGATAGCAATCAGGATTGCCCTTCGTTACCTGGTAAAGGTTGATCGTCAGGAACCTGACACCCTGCAACCCGAGGATCAACTTTTGTTGAGTAGTTCTACAGTTGAAGTGAATTAATTTCTAGCTCCATCAACTACACTCAGTGTATGTGACTATAATTCCGGTGATAACTTCTGCTGCTGGATCTACTGCAGAACATTTGATCAACTAGAGTATAGGGTACCACACCCCTGCTTATCAAATATTGATAGACTATGCTTAAGGCAGGTCATCAATAAAAATGGACTGGAAAAATACTCGAAATAGCCTTCTTTCATTTCATTGCTTCATCTTTCATTTCATTGAACATTCTGCCAAAGTGGCCCTCCTAGATTAAAAGATACTCCTAAGGTACTGCCACTAGCACCACCATCTCCCATTATTTCCCAAATCTTTTTTGGGGGAGGGATGGGAGTAGAACATGTGTTCTACCATCAATCTAGCATAGAATATAGAATACTAGTGCAAACTCTGTGTCAGGGCATCTCACATGGTAAATAAGTTTGAAAAACAATATAAAATATGCAGGGTAATGGACAAAAACATAAATGATTGATAACGTAATATCAGGACTAGTGTGCAGCGAACCCGAAGTGTTTTCCATAAAAGTTCAGGTTCGAGTTCGGTGTTCGGCCGTTTAATAAAGCTTGTTGAAAGGCTGCAGGGCAGTCAATCAACAAGCGTTTAAGATGTGTGCCCTTAGAAGCCATGACAGACATGCCTACTAATGGCATGGCTGTGATTGGCCAGTGCAGCATGTGACCCAGCCTCTATATAAGCTGGAGTCACGTACTGCCGGATGTCACGTCAGTTCTTATTAGTGTAGGGATGCTGCTGCTATGAGGGAGAGATAAGGAAATAATCTGATATCAGAGCTTGGTGTTAAGTCTGCGATCTACAGCAATTTTTTTTGTGGGGGCAATGTAACATTTTGTACCCTGCCCTGAGCCCAGTGACACAGAAAAATAAGTTTCAATCCGTCTGTTAGATGGATGGGCATCGGCGGCCATTTTGTGCAAGTGCAGTGCACTTGCACCTACATATGTGCCAGGGACAATAATTTAATCCTGTTCTTGTAGTTCAGTGGGCAACATATACAAACTTTTTAAGTGCACCTGCACTGCATATGTGTCAGGGGAAGGTAAAATAATATAGGTAATCCGTCTGTGAGTTCAGGAACCAAGGGGGTGACATATTCACATTTTTTTCAGTAAAGCACCCCTGTGCTGCATATGTGAAAGTGTAATCAATTCAGTGAATCCATCTGTTAGATTCTAGAGGGACAAATTAATTTTGTTTTTGCTAAAAAGTACTTTCCCCCCCCCCCCCCCTTAAAGTACCTTTGCGGCCTGCACTGCATTTCTGAGAGTGAAATATAATCAGTAAATGCAACTGTGACATTGTGGGTGAAAAATAAATCAATTTTTTTTTTTGCCATTAAGTACATTGGCTGCCTACACTCCATTTCTTAGAGTGAAATATAATCAGTAAATCCAGCTCTTAGATTGTGGGTGGACATTTCCACGGTTATCAGGCCAGTCATTCACAAGTGTCTTAGAGGGTGTGTTCCTGCCCGGGAAATATATTCTGTAAATTTGGCGGTTTAGATTGTTGGGTGCTCTAGTTATATGCTGTAAAATGATGTCTCCATGATAAATCTGCAGTGTGGGGGCCCCATGTGGACGCTCCTTGACCCCTTTTTTCTTTGAAACTACCCCTGCACTGCATACCTGACTGGGAAATATATTAAGTAAATTTGGCGGCATTTAGATTGCTGGCTGGGTGATTTGTACCCCTTTTTTCTTTCCAACCACCTCTGCACTGTATACCTGACTGGGAAATATATTCTGTAAATCCGGTGGAGTTTAGATTGTTGGGTGATCTGTACCCCATTTTTCTTTCAAACTACCCCTGCACTGCAGACTTACCTGGGAAATATATTCTGTAAATTCGGTGGAGTTTAGATTGTTGGGTGATCTGTACCAATTTTTTCTTTCACATTACCCCTGCACTGCATACCTGACTGTGAAATATATTCTGTAAATTTGGCGGAGTTTATATTGCTGGCTGGGTGATCTGTACAACTTTTTTCTTTCAAACTATCCCTGCACTGCATACCTGACTGGGAAATATATTCAGTAAATTTGGCGGTATTTAGATTGTTGGGTGATCTGTACCCCTTTTTTCTTTTACACTACCCCTGCACTGCATACCTGACTGTGAAATATATTCTGCAAATTTGTCAGAGTTTAGATTGCTGGCTGCGTGATCTGTACAACTTTTTTTCTTTCAAACTACCCCTGCACTGCATACCTGACTGGGAAATATATTCTGTAAATTAGGCGGCATTTAGATTGTTGGTTGATCTGTACCCCTTTTTTCTTTTACACTACCCCTGCACTGCATACCTGACTGGGAAATATATTCTTTAAATTTGGCAGAGTTTAGATTGTTGGGTAATCTGTACCCCTTTTTTCTTTCAAACTACCCCTGCACCGCATACCTGACTAGGAAATAAATGTTGTAAATCCGTCTGTTAGTTTGGTGGGTGAACGCAAAGAATGAGGAGAGCGTTAAATAAGGGACATGGCCCTAGTCGTGGTGCTTCTGGTGGTGGTGGAGCTCCTGTTTCAGGGAGAGTACATGGTCGATCTGTGCCAGCTACACGCCCAAATGAATCACCTTTTGTACGCCCGGATGCCGCTCTATGAATGGTGAGGCCAGAACCAGTACAGGCGAGAAATTGGGTGGCTGACAGTGCTTCCAGTTCCTTCACATTGTCTCCCACCCGATCACCTGCTGAAAGCTCAGAGTTGGCACCTGCAGCCCATAGGCATCTGTCTTTCACCTCACCCCCTTGCAAATTAGCCATGCAGTCTAAGCCCCAAGTCATGCAGCAGTAATTTTTGCATTTTTGATGACTCTGCTGGCAGGGTTTCCGTCTGCCATCCACAAAGCCCTTCCCCAGAAGTGGAAGAGATTGAGTGCACCGATGCCCAACCACTTATGTTTCAGGATGTGGACATGGGATGACAACCTCGGCACATCTCTGATGATGACGAAACACAGGTGCCAACTGCTGCGTCTTTCTGTAGTGCGCAGACCGACAAGGAGGGAAGGGGTGAAGAGTAGGTGGCAGATGATGTGGAGGATGATGAGGTCCTAAACCCCACATAGAATCAAGGTCATGCGAGTGATGTGTGCAAGTCGGAGGAACAAGTGGTGGTCGCACAGAGCCACCAGCACACCAAAAGAGGGAGCAGGGTGCAAAAGCAGAGCGGCCGTCCCCTAGACAGTGCACCTGCTACTGCCCACCGCAACCAGCAAATAGAGGATCTGGCAGCAACGCCACCACGTCCGTCACCGCCACCAAGCATCTCCACAATGTCCTATGGAAGCGTTAAGCTGTCCATCCCCCAAAGACTGGAGAGAAAGAGGAAGCACCCCCATACCCACCCACGATCCCTGGCCCTAATATAAAATTGCTGGCCTTTGAAATGCTGTCATTCCATCTGGTGGAGACGGACTCTTTTAAAAAAACTTATGGCGGTGGCTGTCCCACAGTACGTGGTTCCCAGCCGCCACTACTTTTCCAGGCGAGCCATCCCTTCGCTGCACAACCAAGTGGCGGACAAAATCAGGTGTGCACTGCGCAATGCCATCTGTGGCAAGGTCCACATAACCACTGATAAGTGGACCAGTAAGCATGGCAGAGATGTTATATCTCCCTAACAACACACTGGGTAAATGTAGTTGCGGCTGGGCTTGAGGTGGATAGCAGTTTGGCGCATGTCCTTCTGCCACCGAGGATTGCAGGGCATTTCTCTTTGCCTCCTGTTGCCTCCTCCTCCTACTCGGCTTCCTCCTCTACCACCTCCTCATCCGCTCAGCTTAACACCTTTACCACCAACTTCAGCACAGCCGGGGGAAACGACAGCAGACGTTTCGAAACTCACACACCAAAGTTGCTATGGATGGGCATGAATCAACAGACCAATAAGTGGTTGGTGCCACTGAGCCTCAAGCCCAGCCTGGTGGTGTGCGATAATGGGCGAAATCTCGTAACAGCTCTGGGCCTAGCCAGTTTGACGCACATACCTTGCCTGGCGCATGTGCTAAATTTCTTGGTGCAGAAATTCCTGACAAACTTCCTCGATATGTCAGACCTGCTGCAGAAAGTGTGGGCCGGCTGTGCGCACTTTCAGCGTTCGCACCCTGCTGCTGCTAGCCTGTCTACATTGCAGTGTAACTTCGGCCTTCCACTCACCGCCTGCGACGTGCCCACAAGGTGGAACTCCACCTTGCACTTGCTGTAGAGACTGTTCTAGCAGCAGCAGGTGATAGTGGAGTTTCAGCTGCAGCACACCCAGGTGAGTCGCTCTGCGGAACAGCACGACTTCACCACCAATGAGTGGGCCTCCATGCGACACCTGTGTGCCATGTTGCGCTGTTTTGAGTACTCCACCAACATGGCCAGTGCCAATAACACAGTGATCAGTGTTACTATCCCACTTCTATGTCTCCTTGTAAAAACGCTTTGGGCGATGATGGCAGAGGATGTAGCACAGGGGAAAGAGGAGGAGGAAGAGGGATCATTTCCACGGTTATCAGGCCAGTCATTCACAAGTGGATCAGAGGGTGGGTTCCTGTACAAACATAGGCCAGGTACACAATTGTTCAGCCAGGGCACAGTTCTGGAGGATGAGGAGGATTGGGAGAAGGAGGAGGAACCGTGTTCACAGGAGGGTGGCATCCAAAGCAGCTCAGGGCCATCACTGCAGTGTGGCTGGTGGGATACGGAGGACACAGACCATACACCTCCCACAGAGGACAGCTTGTCATTGACTCTAGGAAGCCTGGCACACACAAGTGACTACATGCTGCAGTGCCTGCGCAACAACCACCGAGTTGCCCACATTTTAACCAGTGCTGATTACTGGGTGGCCACCCTGCTGGATCGCTGTTAGAAAGACAACGTGCCATTCTTATTTCCCTCACTGGAGCATGATTGGAAGATGGCATTCCCACCTGACACCGGGGCCTGTACAAAAGCTTTGTCAGCATGCCACAAAAACCAGCACCACCAGCTGATATGGAACGTCTTAGCAGGAGGCAGCATTTCAGCAATATAGTGGAACAGTATGTGTGCACATACTGACTGATGGGTCTGTCCCATTCAACTTCTGGGTCTCCAAATTGGGCACATGGCCTGAGCTTGCCCTTTACATCTTGGAGGTGCTGGCCTTTGTATTGTCTGAACGTGTGTTTAGCACGGCAGGGGGCGTTATCACTGACAAGCGCAGCTGCCTGTCCACAGCCAATGTGGACAAACTCACGTTCATTAAATGAACCAGGCATGGATCCCACATGATTTGTCCATACCTTGTGCAGAAAAGACATGTATTCCGGCCTTACCCAGCCATTGTTATACTCCAGCGCACTTTCTCTTTGTTCCTTTGTTTCTTTCTATATTTCCCAATGTTTTATGGTCTACACAAATAAATAAAAAATAAAAAAAACTGTGTTGTTGGCGACTACCTCCTCGTTCACCGCTTCCACCTACACCGCCATATCCACCGCCTCCTCAACTTCCTACTCCATATGCACCTCCTCCTCCTAGTTCAATATTGTTATTTTAAATTTAAATGTATTTAATGTTATTTTTAGTCATTTCCCTATCTACATATGTTTGCAGGGCAATTGTCCAACTCTTACCCCCATTTTGATTCCTTTTGCAGCCCTCTACAACTTTCCACTACTTTTTTAGAGCCTTTTTAGTGCCCCAAAGTTCGGGTCTCCATTGACTTCAATGGGGTTTGGGGTCAAGTTCAGGTCCAGAACTCGAACTTTGTGGTGAAGTTCGGCCGAAACCAGCAAACCCGAACTTCCAGGTGTTCACTCAACTCTAATTATGACTAAATCTATTTATTTCTACTTCCACACAGTACAATTTTATTTTTTATTTTTATGAGGGGAGATTATCGCATTTATGCAAACCCGCATAGAGGTAATCAGTAGATCAATACACAGGGTAGTGCACCACATCATCTGTGAGTGATAACATGATATTAATCATCAGGTCTGACTCCATCTGTTTCCATTTATTTCTCCACATGGTTGGAATATTATTTTTTGGGGGTTGTTCATTTAAATAAAACCAGTATATAGGTGATCAGTACACCAATACAGAGGGTAGAGCACCAAATTACCTGGGACTGTGACAATAAGCTTCAGGCTTCAGTCATCCATTTCAATTTATTTCTTTCTCCATATGAGTCCATATTTTTTGGGTGGCTTGTTCCATTTAATTAAACCAGCATATACAAGATCACTACATCAATATACAAGGTAGTGCACCAAATGATCTGTGAGTGATGGCTTGTACCCCTCAGCTGGGAACTACCGCCACCATTGCAAGAATATTATTTCTATCCTTAGATTCTCCAGAGAGAGAGACTTTGAAAAGATAGAGAGAAGGAGTACTACAATCCCCATCCTGGTCTTTATCCATACATTGCTACCTAAGACGATTTGCACTGAGAATTTTTTGGAACTGTTTTTTTAATGCTGTTGAATATACTACAACTCCCATTTTACACTTTAGTAAAGAGATATTGTTTTATTTCTACCACTGGCTTAGTTACTGACTCTAGCACCATTCACCGCCCACAGCTAAATCTCCTGCCTTGCACTTGTACCAAACTTATAACACCAAGGGCTCCCCAAATACCATCAGGAAGGGCACCCCTAACATCAGGGTGTGTCCCAAGGGAAGAAAGGGTGTGCCCTTCTTTCACTGCCCAGCCTTAGGAAGCATTGGTGTGAGTACTGCCACGTTGAAGAATTATTGCAGCCAGAGCAACTACCACTCCCATCCTCCACTCACTCTCCCCCAAAGCTTGCGGAAAATGTGATAAAATAGAGAATCTCTCATATGAATTGTAATTTTGCTCCTGTACAGACTATAATGCAGTGAATTCTCACCTGATGAAATACAATTCTGGTTGCCACTTTGAAGAAAAAAAAAAAAAAAAACATTATAGAAAGATCAAGAGGCAGGGAACTAAATGAATCTGTGGCACGGAAGATCTCAGTAGCACAAATTGCTCAAACTAGGTCTATTAATGTTAAAGAGATTTCTACCAAAAGTTTAAAGTTAAATGAAGCTGCATGAAAAGGTGTAAGATTGAATACGGTTAGCAAATTCTAAGTTAATAGAACGGTGTCCCCTGTTCTAGATGCTCATCTACAGGCAGAGCACAGTGCAGCTCCAAAGAGCATCTCTCTCCGGGGGACTCATCATGTTCATACATTTAATTTATTTCGATATATTTCATGTAATGCTTCATGGCTCCTCCAGTGGCGCTGCAGACAAATTGAACACTTGCAGTGAGGTTCCCAGCAGAATACAGCTGATCACTGGAGATCCCAGCAGCAGGACACCATAATTATCTGTCCACCCTTCTAGCAAAAATAAATTGCCCAGTGCTGACATCTCCTTCAACAAGCTACAGTAATAATAACATGGTGATAGCTGAGTGGTCTAGATATACAAAAATAGGTTTCATTATTTATTTATAAAATAATAATAATAATAATAATAATAATAATAATAATAATAATAATAATAATAATAATAATAATTTCTTGATATGGATGAATGGATTAGGTAATTCAACTTGTTTTTTAATACATTTGCTAATAAATAGAGCATGCTCCAATATTCTTGAAAAGTTGTGGATGGCCATCTGGGGACTCTTAGGACCACATGGAACTAATTTCAAGCTCTTTAAGCCAAGCCAGCATTAGTAATTTTAAAGTGACAGTGACATACACCACCACCACATGTCTATTGGTGGTAAAAAACAGCTTCTTTAAAAACAAACTGCTCAGTAGAATTTTTCGTGTTTCATTTTTTTTAAATTGAAACTGTGTCTGCTTTTTCGGGGCAAATGCTAGTCAGTGTGTGAGCACACCGCCTGAGGCCATGTCTTTCATCATGGTCAATTTTGAGAAGTTCATCTGAATTGAATTACCAAACATTTGGATTTGAATTTGACTGGAATTTTTGGAAAATTTGTTTAGGATCAATTCACTCAGCTTTAGTTTTATTCAGCTCCTTCAATATCCAAATTATACACCCAACATTAGTGATGAGCGAGCACCAAAGTGTTCGGGTGTTCGGGATCTCGCTGCTTGGAGCCATATTGTCCCAGTTGTCCGCCACTTTTACATAGCGACAAAATCACTCCCAAGATCCCACCCCCCCCAGAAAAAAAAATCATTTTTAGAGGTAAAATTGTTAGGAAACATTCTTTCCTGTATATTCAATTGTATATACAGTGCAAATGCTGCCAAAATTTATAAGGAAGACGCACTCCGATGCAGCCTGTATATCACATAAAGGAGAGCCTCATTCACATGGTGCAACAATTTTTCAGTTTGGTTACACTGCTGCACCTGCACTCATAAAGCCTAGGCACTAAATGAAAGGGCTGCCAAAAATTACAGGGAATCGGCCACTCCAATAAAACCTTTATTACACATAAATGAGGGCATCATACACACCCTTGAAAAATTATCATTGATGGTCTACTGGTGATCCTCAAAAACATTTGAAGCAAGGGCCTGCTGGTAACCGTCTAAAACATAATGGTTGAGGGCCTGAAGGTGAGCAGACGCAATAAAAATTGTAGTAAGGGCCTGAAGCCGAGCGAACCCCATAAAACATTGTAGGAATGGCCTACAGGTGATCAGAAGATATAAAGCATTGAAGGTGAGAGCCTGAAGCGTAGAGAACGCCATAAAACATTGCAGTGATGTCCTACAGGTGAGCAGATGGTGTAAAGCATTGGAGGTGAGGGCCTGAAGCCTAGCGAACCCCATAAAACATTGCAGTGATGCCTATAGATGAGAAGACCATATAAAGCATTGGAGGTGAGGGACTGAAGGTGAGTGAACCCCATAAAACATTGCAGTGATGGCCTACAGGTGAGCAGACAGTTTAAAGAATTGAAGGTGAAAGCCGGAAGCCTAGCGAACGTCATAAAAGAATGCAGTGATGGATAGAGTAGACGTTATAAAGCATTGGATGTGAGGGCCTGAAGCCAAGCGAACTCTACAAAACATTGTAGTGAGGGCATATACACTCACCTAAAGAATTATTAGGAACACCATACTAATACGGTGTTGGACCCCCTTTTGCCTTCAGAACTGCCTTAATTCTATGTGGCATTGATTCAACAAGGTGCTCATAGCATTCTTTAGAAATGTTGGCCCATATTGATAGGATAGCATCTTGCAGTTGATGGAGATTAGAGGGATGCACATCCAGGGCACGAAGCTCCTATTCCACCACATCCCAAAGATGCTCTATTGGGTTGAGATCTGGTGACTGTGGGGGCCATTTTAGTACAGTGAACTCATTGTCATGTTCAAAAAACCAATTTGAAATGATTCGAGCTTTGTGACATGGTGCATTATCCTGCTGGAAGTAGCCATCAGAGGATGGGTACATGGTGGTCATGAAGGGATGGACATGGTCAGAAACAATGCTCAGGTAGCCTGTGGCATTTAAGCGATGGCCAATTGGCACTAATGGGCTTAAAGTGTGCCCAGAAAACATCCCCCACACCATTATACCACCACCACCAGCCTGCACAGTGGTAACAAGGCATGATGGATACATGTTCTCATTCTGTTTACGCCAAATTCGGACTCTACCATTTGAATGTCTCAACAGAAATCGAGACTCATCAGACCAGGACACATTTTTCCAGTATTCAACAGTCCAATTTTGGTGAGCTCGTGCAAATTGTAGTCTCTTTTTCCTATTTGTAGTGGAGATGAGTGGTATCCGGTGGGGTCGTTTGCTGTTGTAGCCCATCCGCCTCAAGGTTGTGCGTGTTGTGGCTTCACAAATGCTTTGCTGCATACCTCGGTTGTAACGGGTGGTTATTTCAGTCAACGTTGCTCTTCTATCAGCTTGAATCAGTCGGCCCATTCTCCTCTGACCTCTAGCATCAACAAGGCATTTTCGCCCACAGGACTGCCGCATACTGGATGTTCTTCCCTCTTTACACCATTCTTTGTAAACCCTAGAAATGGTTGTGCGTGAAAATCCCAGTAACTGAGCAGATTGTGCAATACTCAGACCGGCCCGTCTGGCACCAACAACTATGCCACGCTCAAAATTGCTTAAATCACCTTTCTTTCCAATTCTGACTTTCAGTTTGGAGTTCAGGAGATTGTCTTGCCCAGGACCACACCCCTTAATGCATTGAAGCAACTGCCATGTGATTGGGTGACTAGATAATTGCATTAATGAGAAATAGAACAGGTTTTCCTAATAATTCTTTAGGTGAGTGAATATTCTGTATTGAAGAGGAGGCGGAGGAGGAGGCGGATGAGAAAACAAGATTCAAACATATACCCTTTTTTTTCAGTGAAAAGGGTGCATCTGAATCTTGTGGATTGAGTACATTATAAAGCATACATTTAAATTGCGCTTTTGTTCTTCATTAGCTCAGCTTTCCTCTGGTGGAGTGAAGAAGTCAGTGGCAATCCAGGCCTTGTTCATTTTTATCTGAGTCAACCTATCAGCATTGTCAGTGGATAAGCGGATACGCTTATCTGTTATAATGCCACCAGCAACACTAAATACACGCTCAGACAATACGCTGGCGGCAGGGCAGGCCAGCACCTCCGAGGAGTAGAGCGCAAGCTCGTTCCACGTGTCTAGCTTGGACATCCAATAGTTGTAAGGCACTGAGGGATCATTTAGGACAGTTACAGGTCTGCAATGTATTCCTTCACCATCTTCCAAAAAATTTCCCTCCTTGTAGCACTAGGCCGCGATTCAGGGTGAGGTTGCTGGCGGGTTGTCATGAAAGTGTCCCATGCCTTAGAAAGTGTTGCCCTGCCTCTGTTGGAACTACTGTGTGTTCCCCTTGTCTCCCTTCCTTGGTTGACTAAGGAAGTACGGACTCCCGCATTTTTAGATGGGAAATTTTGGAGCAATCTGTCAACAAGTACCTTCTGGAATTGCATGGTTTTACCCATTCATCTCCACCACAGGAATCAGAGATGAGAATTTCTCTTTGTAGCGGGGGTCGAGAAGGGTGAAAACCCAGTAATCAGTGTCACCTAAAATGCTTATAACGCGAGGGTCGCAGGAAAGGCAGCCTAACATGAAGTCAACCATGTGACTCTCCATACCCTTATCCTCCTCCTCCTCTTCTGCCCATCCACGCTGAACAGATGGAATTAAAGTTCCATGTGTACTAGCCTCTGTAGCAGAGGCAAGTGTCTCCAGCTCCTCCTCCTCCTCTTTATGGCCCAATTCGCGCTGAGAAGACAAACTGGGGGATGTCTGGCTATCACCCTGTGTCATCTCATCCCCCATTACCTCGTCTGCCACATTCAAAGCATCCTCCTTAATTGTGAGCAGCGATCATTTGAGTAGACACAGCAGTGGGATGGTTACGCTGATAATAGCGTTATCGCCACTAACCATCTGTGTGGATTCATCAAAGTTATTTATAAACTTCACATATGTCTCACATCAATGCCCACTCCTCGCTTGTGAATAGTGGCAGTTGACTGGAAAGGCGACGACCATGTTCCAGCTGGTATTCCACAACTGCCCTCTGCTGCTCACAAAGCCTGGCCAACATGTAGAATGTAGAGTTCCACCGCATGCTCACGTCGCACAACAGTCGGTGAGCTGGAAGCTGCAAGCACTGCTGCAGTGTTGACAGACCGGCTGAAGCTGTGGACGACTTTCGAAAATGGGCACACAAGCGGCGCGCCTATACTAGTAGCTCTTGCAAATTGGGGAAGGTTTTGATGAACCGCTGAACCACTAAGTTTAAGACGTGGGCTAGGCATGGCATTTGGGTCAGGTTGTCATGCTCCAAAGCCGCCACCAAGTTACACCCTTTGTCAGACACAACCATGCCTGTTTCTAGGTTGAGTGGCGAGAGCCACAGCTCGGTCTGGTCCCTTATACCCTGCCACAGCTCTACGGTGGTGTGCTGTTTGTCCCCTAAACAGATAACCTTCAGCACGGCCTGTTGTTGCTTACCAACAGCAGTGCTACACTACTTCCAGCTAGCGACTGATGGCTGACTGCTGTTGGAGGTGGAAGTGGAGGAGGAGGCGGCAGAGGAGGAAAAGTAGTGGTTGGAGCCAGCAACATAGCTGCTGGCGGAGACCTTGATGGACGTAGGGTAAACCTTGGCGTGGGTAGCACCTGTGACATCCCAGGGTACGACTCACTCCCGGCCTCCACAACATTCACCCAGTGTGCGGTTAGGGAAATATAGCGTCCCTGGCCACCAGCACTTCTTCATGTGTCCGTGGTGAGGTGGACCTTCCCAGTATGTGCATTGGGCATGGCACCGGTAATGTTCTGGGACACAAGCTGTTGTAAGGAGGGCACAGCACACCGTGAAAAAAAGTTGCGGCACCCTAAATGGCAACATTTCAAGGGCCAGTAATTTCTAAAGTTACGCATTTAGTGCTATGGCCTGTGGGTGGGTGGGTGGCGTTTTGCGCTTGTGTTCAAATGCCTGTGTTATCGACATTTGGACACTGAGCTAGGATAGGGAAGTGGATGTTGTTGCTGATGGTTCATGCGAAAGTCCAGGTGCAGGGCGAGGGACATCCGGGCCTGAGCCTTCGACAGGGGATTAGCCAGCAGTGCGTAACACAGGGGAAGTGGAGGCAGTGGTGGGACCCGCAGATGCAGGGTGTGGACCCAGGCGTTCGGCCCACTTATTAAGGTGCTTGGATGCCATGAGGCGGATCATGCTGGTGGTGGTGAGGTTGATAGTGTTCACGCCATTGCTCATTGTGGTATGGCACAGTTTGCAGAATACCACTCATTTGTCGTCTTTGCTTTCCCCAAAAAAGCGTCATACTGCGGAACACCTACCTCTTGGCAAGGTAGATTTACACATGGGGGTGCTAGGTGTTATTCTTGCGGGCCTGTTTGGTGTGGGCTGACGTCTCCCTTTTGCAACCCCACTGCCTCTTCCAGACTGTTGCGGTGCGACAGATCCCTCCCCCTCTGTACTGCTGTCCTCGCTCGGCTTTTCAGCTTCCCATGTTGGGTCAGTGACCTAATCGTCCACCACCTCCTCACTCTGCTCATCCTCCTTACTTGACCTAACCACCACCTCAGTGATTGGCAACTGTGTCTCATCATCATCCACCTCGTCAACGAATGATTGCCATTCACCACCTTCATCTTTTTGAGACTGTGAAGGCTCAAGAGGTTGGGAATCAGGGCACAATATCTCAGGTACCTCTTCAAGTGTTCTTGGCGAGAGAGCCAAACCAAATACTGGTGAGGAAAAGAGGTTATGTGAATATCTCAGTGCGGGATCACTTGTTTGGCCAGTCGCGACATGGTGAGAGGAACGAGGATCAGAATGAGGATTTGGTTGACCAGACTCTTGACTACAGAGACTGGAGTGGAAGAGAGGGAGGTGCTTAACTGACTGGAAGCATTATTTTCTGAAATCCAACTGACCACCTGTTCGTACTGGTCCGACTTGGACAGAGTTGTCCTGCGCCGCCCAGCTAAGTTGGACAAGAAGCTGGGTAAGGTGGATTTTTTTCATTTTTTCTTGTGCACTGGCAGCAGGCAAAGTTTCATTGAGCTCAGGGCCACGGCCTCTGCTTCCACCATCAGCATCACGCCCAGGGCCACTGCCTCTTTTTGCACCATCAGCTTCACGCCCACTTCCCCCTTACCTTCTTCATATTAATGGTTTTGTCTGTAGATGTGGCACAGATTGTTTTACTGTTCGCTAAAGACACAGTTTTCTGATGCAGGACAGTACTGGATACAGACAGAAAAATACAGATTTTCGGCACTAAACTAGCCCAGAGATAATGTAATTTTGACAATACACACTGTATTCGGATGTAGTTCTTTTTCAAGCCCTGCATTATCTGTCCCTTCCTGGTGACGCCGGTCCCTGATAGTGCTGAAGCAAACCCCTTCTTAAAAAAAAAAAAGGTGCTGCACTGCTGTCAAACACACACTGCTGTCAGGACTGTTATGTCTTTCAATAAGGTTTTTGGAGTAAAATCAGTAAGTTTACAGCAAAATGCTATCTGTCACTGCCTACTGTCTGCTCTCCCTGACGCTGAATGAGCCGAGCGCTGGACCTCAGCTCCTATATGAAGGCTTACAGCTAACATGGCTATGGCTTTACACTGATGGGAATTACTTACCTGAACCTTGATTGGCTGCTTAGAAGGCGCCAAACGTGCGGGAAGGAGACTCGAGCAATGCAATGAATATACGTGGTGCTTGGCCGAGTAATGCTGAGCGCCGAGCATAGCGATGCTCGAGCCGAACCAATACTCGGCTGAGCATGCTCGCTCATTACTACCCAACAGGCCTCAGGATGGAGTCAACATTTTCTTTTATTCTGGAATATGCAAAAGCCTATACTCAGCATTACCCCCCTGCTGACCAATATGTTTCCTATAGTCTATAGCAGGGATCAGCATCCTCCCACACTCCAGCTGTTCTGAAACTACAACTATCAGAATTTCCCTTTCGATTTCTGGGGAGTAACAAAAACAGATTAGCAAGTGTGCATGCTAGGAGTTGTAGTTTCACAGTAGCTGGTGTGCTGAACATTGCTGAACCCTGGTCTATAGCTTAATGTAGAATTCAAATTTGAGACTTCTTAAAAAAAAAAAAAAAAAAACTCTAATTATGCTGACCCTGTTTTCCCTAATTTTGCAACAAATTAGCCTTTTTATCAGCTTTTTTCCTGAATTTTATAATGTAAAGTGTGCCCAGTGTTTTTCTATATCTAGGGCAATATAAAGTGAGGCCTTATCCGCAATCACTATAGCTTTGTCTACAAATCATACTACAATGCTGCATATCTCATCTCCATTGCTTAACCAACAGCCTACATTGCTAATCAACTCTCTTTACAAAATATGCATTCCTATCTGCTGGTCTTCTCCTGTGCTGCACCAGTTTTATTGAACTCCCTGCCAATGGTGGATTATAATAGGGACTTTTGGGCTGGCAGTCCCAGGACAGACGCTTTTGGGGGGCCTATGCCAGCTCAAAAAGTCTACTCTCTTAAAAGCCTACAGTGTACAGCCAGTCTTCATAAGCAGGCTGTATACAGAATACAGAAGGCAGGGGAAGGGGTATATGCGGAAAGTCCTGATGCCAGGGTCATTTTAGCAGACTCTTCCTTGGAGTATAAAACTGAGTGTCTGTTGGCTGTAACTGAATACAGCCACCAGTTTTAGCTGTTAGAACATAAAGGAAAGGGGCAAGAAGTCTACAGAGCAAGGATTTTTTGTCCTGTAAAAAAAAAACAGGAGACTGAAAGGATTATGTTGTAGTCTATGAATATACATATATGTAGATAGGCATGATCATCTATCAACATGGTGTACAATTGGTCGGGGAGCCCAAGTTAATTGAACAGCCCTGGACCCATGGTACACTTAATCAGCCCATGCTCTCTACCCCAAACCATTAAAGGGGTTGTGCCACTTCAGTAAATGGCATTTATCATGTAGACACCGTTAATACAAGGCACTTACTAATGTATTGTAATTATCCATATTGCCTCTTTTTTGATTCATTTTTCCATTGTATTATACACTACTTGTTTCCAGGGGTTACAGCTATCGCTTTGGCATAGATAGGTGGCCTAGATTGGAGCTGCTGTGTATGCATGCCTATGCGCACTTTCACGGTCCTGGCACCACGTTACCAGAGAGAACAACGCTTTTTCCTATAGTGTACAAGCATTGCCACCACTGCTGGATTGCATCAGTGTCTATAATCCCTAGAAACTAGCAGTGTATAAAGCGATTGAAAATGGAACCAAGCCAGCAAAAGAGGCAATATGTGCCATGTCCTAGGAGGAGCTGGAGTGCAGGATGAGGGTGCTAGTAGCTCTGGCTATCCACTCGCCATTGCTCTCTACAGGGCAGTGACAGGCAAAGGTGTCACTAGGGCTTTTTATCTGGGGCCAAGGCCCCCAAATCAAACTACCACTGCCCCGACCCTCTTTAAAGCGGGGCAAAGTTGCTCCTGGGTGGCCCAAGGCAGCTGACTCTTGAGCCCCGCTGGCCACTGCCCACAAATTCAATGAGGACTGGGAACTGGTGAATGCTTTATACTCACCTCTTCCTGGTCCTCAGATCTCCGCTGTGAAAGCTGCACACACGTGAGGTCGCGCTGTGACCTCACGCTGTGCATGCCAGTTCTCAGCACAAATTGAAGAGGAGGAAGACCGAGCGTGGGCGGTGAGGAGTGGCGGTGTCTGGAGCAGGAAAGGTAAGTGTTTTTTATTTTACTTATGAGGCTGATGGAGGAACTGGGGGCTGATGGAGGCACTAGGGGCTGAAGAGAGGCATATGGGGGCTGATGGAGGCACTGGGGGCTGAAGAGAGGCATATGGGGGCTGATGGAGGCATATGGGGGCTGATGGAGGCATATGGGGGCTGATAGAGGTATGTGGTGGCTGATGAAGGCATAGGGGGGCCACCCCTACCCTTATTTGTTGTCGTTTTTGGTGTGTGGTGATGTCTGGTTTGGTGTTCTATGTCTGGCGTGTTTGGTGTTATGCCCGGCATGGTTGCTAGACATCTCCTTTGTCTGTACATGCCTGCGGAAGTGGGCCCGTTGGTTTCCCGGAGGGGAGAACCTAAAAAACATTTAGCAGCCTTGCCTAGAGCCTCCTTGCTTCCAGTTTCTTCATGGGGGTCCAGGTTGTTTTGGTGTCGTTTGTTACATCTTTGCGGTGGCAGGTTGTTTTATTGGGTGCTTACCTGCCGTTCAGTGGCTGATCTATCCTCCTGACGAAGCCCGTGGGGTGAAACGCGCGTCGAGGTGTTTCAGGTGTCCGCACTCCTCCCGGATCAGACAATGGGTAATATATAATAGCTTTTTTAATTGTTTAGAATGTTCACAATTTGAGGCATGACTGTTATTGGGTTCTCCTATAATGGGGATATGTTACTCTACCATTAGATTGGACGTATGTGGGTATGTACCCTTATGGGGGTGATACAATTTTTTGCCGCAATATTTTGATATAGGTCTACTGTGGACATTTAGGATACTATACACCATATGTCAATGGTCCGTGTTTTGTGGGGGCATTAATCTCTGGGTCGTGGCCTGCTGTGTCAGGCACTTCGGTGATACGCTTATCCCTTGTGTCATGTGTTGTATTTAATAATAAAATTGAGAGATATTATATCTATTATTGTGTGATTCCTTTTTTGCAAGGGTTTAACATTTTTGGCGGTGTGATCTATCCTTTTCCCCATGTGTTACTAGGCCACTGGGAGACGCCCGTTCTTCCATGTTTTTTGGAGTAACTGGTGGTCTCTGGCCCTGTCTACTTATCCTAGGGCATTTCAGGGATTTCAGGGATCTGAGCTTCCTGAGTATACAGTTGTGTTCAAAATTATTCAACCCCCAATGCTGTAAAGGGTTTTGGGATAGTGTTCTGTGGACCGATGAAACAAAATTAGAACTGTTTGGGCCCATGAATCAACGCTATGTTTGGAGTAGGAAGAACAAGGCCTATGAAGAAAAGAACACCTTGCCTACTGTGAAGCATGGCGGGGAGTCAATCATGCATTGGGGCTGTTTTGCTTCTACAGGTACAGAGAAGCTTCAGCGTGTGCAAGGTACCATGAATTCTCTTCAGTACCAGGAGATATTGGATGAAAATGTGATGCAGTCCGTCACAAACCTGAGGCTTGGGAGACGTTGGACCTTTCAATAGGACAATGATCCCAAGCATACCTCCAAGTCCACTAGAGCATGGTTGCAGATTAAAGGCTGGGACATTTTGAAGTGGCCATCGCAGTCACCAGACTTAAATCTGATTGAGAACCTCTGGGGGGACTTAAAGAAAGCAGTTGCAGTGCGCAAGCCTAAGAATGTGACTGAACTGGAGGCTTTTGCCCATGAAGAATGGGCAAAGATACCCGTAGATCGCTGCAAGACACTTGTGTCAAGCTATGCTTCACGTTTAAAAGCTGTTATAACTGGAAAAGGATGTTGTACTAAGTACTAAGATTGAATGTCACTTGGGGGTTGAATAAAACTGATAACGATGTGAGCACAGAAAAGATATTTGTGGTTATTTCATTATAAATGTTATGTTATATTTGTCTGACTTACAAGTGCCTCTTTGATTTAATTGTAAACAAGATGACTGAAATGATCAAAATCAATTTCAAACTGGCCAAAACACTCAATTTCAGTGGGGGTTGAATAATTTTGAACACAACTGTAGGTCCTCCTACCTTCTCATCGGTCAGCTCATACAGCTAGGAGACCAGGGCTTAATTTAGGGATGCGGTAGAAGGTCACCTGCTCCCTTTTCCCTTTTACAGGCTTAGTCACAGTCACTTTATACGGTGGGGAGTTTCCCCTACTCCCCATCGTGACCGCCAACACCTCAGAAGGTAGAGTTAGCATGGCTGAAATGTGGAAAAGCTTTGTCAGCACGTCTCAACAACCAGCACCACCAACTAATACAGGACGTCTTAGCAGGAGGATGCATTTCCACAACATGGTGGAACAGTATACTGTATGTGCACATGCCTACACTTACTGACTAATGAGTCTACCCCATTTAACTTCTATGTCTCCAAATTAGGCACGTGGCCTGAGCTTGCCCTTTATGCCTTGGAGGTGCTGGCCTGCCCTGTGGCAAGTGAATTGTCCGAACATGTGTTTAGCACATCAGGGGGTTATCATAGACAAGAGCAGCCACCTGTCCACAGCCAACGTGGACAAGCTCACATTTATTAAAATGAACCAGGCATGGATCCCATAGACCTTGTCCGTACCCTGTTCTATACTGAATAGACAAGTATATTGGCCGCACCCAGCCATTGCTAGACTCCAGCGCTCTTCTCTTTGCATTCTCTTTTCTAGTTCCCAATCTTTTAGTGTCTTTCCAAATTTAGAAAAAATAAATAAATAAATTAAGGAAAAAAAAAAAAAAAAAACAATAAAGACAGTGTTGGCTTCCACCTCCTCCTCCCCCGCCGCTTCCACCTACACCGCCACATCCACCGACTCCTCAATCTCCTGATCCACTTTGACCTCCGCCTCCTAGTTCAAGGTTATCATTTTTAAAAAATGCTTATATGCTATATTATTTTACTTCATTTTCCTATCCACATTTGTTTGCATGGCAATTGTCCTGCTCTTACCTCCATTTTGCTTCCTCTTACAGCCCTCTAGCCCTTACTATGACTATTTTACAGCCATTTTAGTGCACCAAAGTTCGGGTCCCCATTGACTTCAATGGGGTTTGGGTTCGTGTTCGAGTTCAAGTCAAGTTCGGATCCTAAACCCAAACTCTGACCCGGAGTTCGGACGAACCCAGCGAACCCAAACATCCACGGGTCCGCTCAACTCTAGTACAGAGTCTTATAAGCTGGGAAATAGAGATGAGCGAATTTCATATTTTGAACTTCGTACACACTTGGTTTGGTGGTGAAAGGTGAATTGCATTATGGATTCCGTTACCAAGGACCATAACACAATTCTATGATGGAATGCATAACATAATTCATTTAGAAGCATTCCGTTATTCATTCCGTCATAATAGAAGTCTATGGGCTGCAAAACGGATCCATCTTGTTTCTGTTATGCACGAGACGGATCCGTTTTGCAGCCCATAGACTTCTATTATGACGAAATGGATAACGGAATGCCTCTAAAGGCATTCCATTATGTCTTCTGTCATAGAATTGTGTTATGATCCGTGGTAACGGAATCCATAACGCAATTCACCTTTTACGACCAAACGAAGTGTAAATGAATTCTATAAGCAGAAATTCGCTTATCTCTACAGGGGCAATGATCCCTGGGAGAAAAGAATATGTAAATATGCTCTAATCCAGGGGAACAACAAAAGCTGGCTCTCTAAATCAATAGTAGGCGTTTCAATAGACCTTGCTACAATGACTTGGGAAATAAGCCAGAATCAGTTACTTTCTATATGGGAAAGACACCATCTTCACACACTTGTTTCAAGATTTTCCCCTCCCCAGTGCACAGCAGGGAAACTGGTTTGGCTTGGTGAGAAGCCTTTGATGTGGGTCTATGGCAATTTAAGTCTCTCCTTGTGGAGACTTCTCAGTTTGTTTGCATAACTTCATTGGTTCATCTCCACTCAACCATGTACTCAACTAGTCTCCCTTGTCCCGTTACTCTGCATGTTGCAATTACTGAATGTTGGCTTAGATGCTGACTGGTCAAATATTCATGCAGATAATGTTTTTTCTGGACTATAGATATTAATTAACCTACCCCAATCCCCATTTGATCATCTTCATCAAATCTTCAATCAGATGTTTTGGGCTGCTACTTCATCGGGACTTATACTGTGTATGTAGCTGAAGGTAGACAGCTTTGTACACTGTATAGTGGCCATTCCAGGGTACTGCCCTTGAGTAGGAGCTGATCTTCAGTACACTGCTGCGGGAAAATACAAAGTGTAAGGAGCCTTCAGCTTCTGCTCCGTACACTGTTAGTTGTGCTATGGCAGCCCAAACATCTGATTAGTGGAGTGCTGAGTGTTGGACCCAAAAGATCTGATATTGATGACCTATCCTGAGGTTAGACCATCAATATCTGTAGCCCAGAGAACCTCTGTAATGTTCTTGCCTGGACAGGGTTTGCAGTATGGTACATATCGAGTCAGTCCTTCCATTCCATTTTATATAGTAGGCTCTTATAGTCAAGGTCCACTCGCCTTTTGTCTCACAGTTCGCTCATTTGCATTGATAACTTGTCATTTTACTTCTTTTTCACTTTCTACATTCTAAATCAGTGTGGAATATGCTGGTGCTATATAAATACATTTTTTTTATTATTAATATTATTTGCTTCCAAGGCATTGTAAGGTAGAGGTGACAAATATCTTCTAAAGCTTCATATACCACAACATAAAATGTCTATTTTATGATAACTGAAGTTTTCATTTTAATAAGCAATGAGTTCTGCACTGGAAGAGTTCGTACAAACACCTCTGCACTAATATTTGAGAAATATGGAATATCAATGAAATAATTCAGCACATTTAAATTTTCGATGAGAATGTTTTGCAGCTGGTGAATGAATTTAGGAACTCCGAGCCAAGAACAACTGCACAAATGTTTGAACGTAAAAGAGACAATTAACATGCAATGACTCATCATAGGTTTCTTTATCTTTTGTCGTGTACACATTAGGAATTATCACTATTGGAGGACACAATAACAATAAAAAGACATCCAGAATAGATTTTGGCAACTTTAGCATTACTCTATGGGTTAGGCTACTTTCACACTTGCATTTTTTGTGGATCCATCAAGGATCTAAAAGAAAACTCTTCCGTTAAAATAATACAACGGCATGCATCCGTCATGAATGGATCTGGTTGTATTATGTCTTTTATGGCCATGACGGATCCGTCTTGAACACCACTGAAAGTCAATGGGGGTTGGATCAGTTTTCTATTGTGCCAGATTGTGTCAGAGAAAACGGATCCGTCCCCATTGACTTACATTGTGTGCCAGGACAGATCCATTTGGCTCCGCTTCGTCAGGCGGACAGAAAAAACTGCAGGCAGTGTTTTGGTGTCCACCTCCAGAGCGGAATGGTGACTGAACGGAGGCAAACAAACAAACAAACTGATGCATTCTGAGCGGACCCTTTTCCATTCAGAATGCATTAGGGTAAACCTGATCTGTTTTCGACTGCTTTTGAAAGCCCTGAATGAATCTCACAAACGGAAAGCCAAAACGCTAATGTGAAAGTAGCCTAAAATGAAAATAAACCTATTTGGTACATTCAGCGGCAGAGTTAGCTCTCGGCACAGTAGGTCTGTGTTGGTGAGAGGTTTGACGATTGGGCCATGAGTGTTGAATGGAAAATCTACATACGGATGCAATGAATGCTGTGTATTATTATTTCAATTAGATGCACACATTATTGTGTGACTGAGATAAGGACATCCAGGGAGGGCAAAGAGAAGGGTGCAGAGGGCACTAGATGCTGTTTGAAGCCCAGTGCAATGTTCTTAGAAAAGCTGACAAACATTTTAGAAACATATTTGGCGTAAATAGGTTATCCTGGAAAATATATTTATGACTTATCCTCAGGATAGGTCATCAGTATCAGCGCAGCAGGGACACTGTCAGAATCCTATTCACCCTAATGGATGTATATTAGGCCTATTGCATATGACCGTATGGCTTTTTCAGTATTTTGCGGTCCGCAAAAAACGGATCAGCAAAAAATACGGATGATGTCCGTGTGCATTCCATTTTAACGGAACAGCTGGCCCCTGATAGAACAGTAGTATCCTTGTCCGTTATGCAGACAATAATAGAACATGGGATCAACTGATTCTAGGTTCTAGCCCCCTAAGGGGGTTAAAAGCTATTACTGTAAAAGTAAAAAATAAAATAAATATTAAAAGTTTAAATTATCCCCCTTTCCCAATTTTACATATAAAAATATGTTAAACACCTAACACATAAACTGCGCCAATTATGGGTGTGATTGTGCCAATTAGTCAACTCCAAGAAAACCACACCTCTGATCATAACATATCAAAATTTTATTTCAATGATTAAAATATTCACATAATTATACATAACAGTAAATGCACCAGCAGCATTAAAGAGTACATGATGGCAAGACAGTGGACAGAAGCAACACTTGTTCAGCACAACCAATACACTATAATAAGTGCAACTTGAAATAAGAAAATCTCGACGTATACTATAGGTAGGTTCACACGAGGGTAACAATGATCCCTCCTGTTGTGGTCCTTCCCAGACTATCTAAGGGAAGGTATCAATACCCACATCAGGCCGCCCTATAGTATTCGTCACTAGCATACAAAAAATGCTGAAAAAATGAATAGGTCAAACTCCCATCTTTAACAAACAGACCCCGAGGTGATATCACCCTCCATCGGATTCCCCTCAGCGGTCTGCGGGTGTTGATCTCCAGCAAAACTACATACAAACAAGTGACCATGTAAGGTGAAAGTATGTAATACTGACCAAGTGTTGCGTCCGTCCCGGTAACCCCAACGCGTGTTTTGCCCGTAGCTTTTTCAAGGGGCGCTGTGAACTTACCTATAGTATACATCGAGATTTTCTAATTTCAAGTTGCACTTATTATAGTGTATTGGTTGTGCTGAACAAGTGTTGCTTCTGTCCACTGTCTTGCCATCATGTACTCTTTAATGCTGCTGGTGCATTTACTGTTATGTATAATTGTGTGGTTATTTTAATCATTGAAATAAAATTTGGATATTTTATGATCAGTGGTGTGGTTTTCTTGGAATGATATAAAAATATGTTACCAAATAAATAAACTTATCAGATATTGCTGCATCCTAAAATGTCTGAACTATATTTAAAAAAAAAAATCCTGTGCTGTGAATGCTGCAATGGAAAAAAATGAAAACCACACAATTCACAATTTTTTGGTCACCTTTCCCCCACTAAAAAAATGGAATAAAAGTGATCAAAATGGTACCAATAAAAACTACTCTACAAAAGCAAGCCCTCATACAGCTCTCTGTAGATATAAAAAAGTTATGGCTGCCAGAAAATGGGGATGCAAATTATAGTTTTATTTTTTACATTTTTTTTTAAAAGTAGTAAAAAAAAATATATATACAAGTATTGCCATATTTGTATTGAGCCACAGAATAAGGTGCCATGTCATTTTTAGTGCACAATGAACTCGGTGATATCAAACCCCCAAAACCTTTGATGGAATTGTAGTTTTGTAGTTTTGTTTTTCAATTTAACCCCACAATTAATTTGCCAGGCATGGTAAATTAAATTGTTCCTTTAAAAAGTACAACTTATCCCGCAAAAAATAAGCCCTCATATGGCTATATAAAGTTATATAGAGTCTGTGGCATCATGTGCTGCTGGGGGGTTTTGTGAAACCAGGTAGCACATCAGGGGCTGGCGAGCCTTTGGTGTGACCTGCTGATGTGGCACAGGGCGTGGTTTATGTTCGTTTTGATGGGTCACTAGGTGTCCACTTGAAACAGGAGGTGCGAGAGAAAATATAGAAAGATGAGTACTCTTCTTCCCCTTTAAAATTCACTTTAGATAAGGTGAAGCCTGATGAGAGTAAGAAAGGGAAAGAGGAGCGGTGTTGGTATCATTTGATACCTCACACTTTTTGTAACTGGCTTCAGGCATTTGCCATTATAGCTAGTGTTATCGGGGAACGCGCATTGCAAAACTGTTCTGCGTGGTTTTGCTATATGTACTTGGTAGGCGAGGCATATCAGGTTTATGCCGGGACCGCTTTGCTCCACAATGACGAGCAATTTAGTGGAAAGCTGTGGGCTGGTCTTCACATTGGGATCACAAGAACATAGCTAGAGATGAGCGAATTTTTTTTTTAGTACTTGGGGGGAGCAGACCAGGACTGCTAATTAAGGAATCTGTAAAGCTATGTCACACATTGTGCCCGTTTCACAGCCAGATCCCCCATAACAGTGTGTCCTCCACAGATCCCCCATAACAGTGTGTCATCCACAGATCCCCCATAACAGTGTGTCATCCACAGATCCCCCATAACAGTGTGTCATCCACAGATCCCCCATAACAGTGTGTCATCCACAGATCCCCCATAACAGTGTGTCATCCACAGATCCCCCATAACAGTGTGACATCCACAGGTCCCCCCATAACAGTGTGACATCCACAGATCTCATATAACAGTGTGTCATCCACACGTTCCCCATAAGTGTCCTCCACAGATCCTCTATAACATCTGAATTACAAACTCTGTTATGAAGTCGGGCGTCACCAAAACCGAGGACCCACACAGGGCCGACTTCAAAGCGGAGAAAGCCTCTTTCGCCTGATCATCCCAGCGAACCATCACCGACTTGCGTCTCTCCAAGAGCCCTGTCAATGGCGCGGCCACCGTAGCAAAGTGTGTGACAAACCTCATATAATACACCACCATTCCTAGGAATGACTTTACTTGCCTAGTGGTGACAGGTCAGGGCCAATTTCTTATCGCCTCTATTTTGTACACTTGAGGTTTTATGACTCCGCGCCCAATGACATACCCCAGGTATTTTGTCTCCTCTAACCCCATTGCACATTGTTTTGGGTTAGCGGTTAATCCAGCCTTCCGAAGGGAGTCCACTACAGCCTGCACTTTGTGTAGGTGACTTTCCCAGTCGGTACTGTGGATGACAATATTGTCCAGGTAAGCCGAAGTGTACCGACGATGTGGTCGCAACACAATGTCCATTAGCCTTTGAAAGGTGGCGGGGGCGCCATGCAGACCAAAGGGTAACACCTTATACTGGTACAGCCCCTCGGGGGTGATGAAGGCAGTTTTCTCTTTGGCAGCCTCCGTTAAGGGTACCTGCCAGTAGCCCACTCGTGAGGTCCAAAACAGAAAAATACCGGGCTTGTCCTAACCGCTCGATCTACCCGGGGCATGGGATATGCATCGAACTTGGAGATTTTGTTTAGTTTTTGGAAATCGTTAGAAAACTGCAACGTTCTGTCCGGCTTTGGTATTAAGACTATCGGACTGGCCCACTCACTTCTGGACTCCTCAATGACGTCTAGTTGCAGCATTAGCTGCATCCCCTCCGAGATGGCTTGTCGCCGAGCTTTGGGTACCCGGTATGGTTTCAACCTGATTTTGGCCTGAGGCTCAGTGACAATGTTATGCTGGATTATGGAAGTGCGTCCAGGGAGGACCGAGAACACATCCGTGTTCCTGCTGACAAACTCCCTGGCCTACTGAGCCTGTTTAGAGGAGAGGCTGTCAGCAATCTTCACTTTGGCAACTGCTCCCCTTGCATCAGAGGGCTGGAACTTCTTCCCCTAAAAAACTCGGCCATGGGCTGTCGTCAGTACTGGACTTCCTATCTCTCCAAGGTTTGAGTGAATTTACATGGCATACCTGCTCCGGCTTTTGCCGCCCTGGCTGGTGTACCTTGTAGTTTACCTCTCCAACTTTTGCTAGTACTTTGTAGGGGCCCTGCCACCTGGCCAATAACTTACTGTCCACGGTAGGAAACAGAACCAAAACCCGATCTCCCGGGTTAAAGTTCCGGACACAAGCCTGCCGATTATAGACCTGACTTTGAGCTTGCTGCGATGCCTCCACATGCTCCCTCACAAGAGGCAACACTGTTTCCATACATTTATGCATGTAGGGGAGGTATTCAATAACACTTTTATAGGGTGTAGGTTGTTGCTCCGATGCCTCTTTGGCTATGTCCAACAAACCACGAGGATGTCTGCCATATAGCAGTTCGAAGGGCAAGAACCCAGTAGAGGCCTGGGGCACTTCTCGCACTGCGAATATAAGATAGGGCAGAAGGAGGACCCAGTCCTTCCCATCTTTAGACACCACCCTTTTTAATGTGTTTTTTAACGTTTGATTAAACCTTTCTACCAGGCCATCAGTTTGCGGGTGATAAACGGACGTCCGTATCTGTTTGATCTGCAGCAACTTACAGAGTTACTGCATGACCTTGGACATAAAAGGGGTCCCCTGGTCAGTTAGAACCTTTTTGGGCAGCCCTCTCGAGAAAACCTCTCCATTAACTCCTTAGCTATAAGTTTGGCCGATGTATGTCGCAGTGGCACCGCCTCCGGGTATTGAGTGGCATAGTCTAGGACAACCAAGATGTATTGGTGCCTTCTAGCGGACTTCGGTACTGGGTCTATGACATCCATAGCTTTTCTCTCAAACGGTACCTCGATGATTGCATTTTCTGCATTCCCAGATGACCCCTGATAGCATGTTGGTGGGCTAACTCTAAGACAAGTTTGTGATAAGCCTGGGGCACCACCAACTGTTCAATATGTTCACCCCATAGTTGGTTTACCCGATACAGCATACTCTGTTGAACCACAAAACGGGGAAACATTGACTCAGCCCCAGATTGTTGTGGCTCATCTTCGACTATTACAACATTTTCCCAGGCCTGCAATAGGGTGGGGTCCCGGCGTTGTGCTGTGCCAAAATTTTCCCCAGAGACGTTGAGGTCTGCCAACTCAGGACCTGGTGGCAAGTCCTCCACGTCTCCCACCATGACACCCAGTGGGGTTGTCTCCCCCTCTTCCACCGAAGAGGCGGTCACCCCTACTGCTGGCCCTTCGGCCTCAGGTTCGCAGGGTCCTGGTCTTCCTCCCAAACAATGCCAATCTCCTGGGTTTTACCCCTGACTCAGAAACTCTCACAACTGGCCACAGGGCCGGAAAACCCAGAAAATCGCTCCCTATTATAAGTACATAGTGTAGATTTGTGGCAACTGCCAACTCGTGGGTCCACCTGCCGGCTACCGTGGTTAGAGACACCAGCGCTGTGGGGTAGTTTTTAGGTCTCTGTGAATGCACATCACCCCGACTTTCCGGCCAGTATACTCAGCCAACCGTACTAGGTTAGCCCTTTCTATGGTCACCAGGCTCCCAGAGTCCAGCAGTACCTCCGCTTAAGTATCTCCCACTTCCACCTGGCACAAGTGGTCTAGAGCTTCCTGGATACCTGTGGCACACAGTTTCCTAGCATACAGCGACTGATGATAAGCACAATTAGTGTCCATGGGCTCAACCCGATGAGGACAGTCAGCCCTTACATGGCAAGGTTCCTGACACCGCCAGCAGACTAACGGGGCCAGGCCCATAGTGGGAAACTCCTGGGTGGGTTTTATTGGCTCAAATCTCAGGGCCTGCGGTAGGGATTTCTGGGGTTTGACTGCCCCCTCCCGAAAGAACGCACCTTGAGATTCTTAGTAGCCTCATAGCGCTCCATCAGGTCCACCATCTCCTGGGCATTGCCAGGAGACACCTGGCCGATTCAGAGCTGGAGAGGGGGTGGCAGGGCCCACCAGAACATATCAGCCAATAGTCTATCCAGCATAGCCGTGGGATTTAGGACATTCCGACTGTAGCCACTTTTGCAAGAGATGGAGTAAGTCATAATACTGGGGTCTCGCTGGCTCAGCCGGCTTAAACCCCCACTGATGTACCCGCTGGGCCCGGACTTACACATTCACCCCCAGTCTTTCCAGAATGTCACCCTTTACTTTCTGGTAGTCGGCCGCTTGATCGTCCGGCAAGTTGAAATACACCCGCTGGGAATCGGAGGCCAGGAACCGAGCCATGACCTCAGCCCACTGGTCTTGGGGTAGCTTCTCCCTTGTGGCCACTTTTTCATACATTGCCAGGTAGGTTTCGATGTCGCCTGTGGGTGTCATCTTAGAAATTGCTGCACGGACTGCTTTCCTGGCATCGTGGATGCTTGGGGTTGCTCCTGCTGTCTGTAGAGCCATCACGTGTTGTAGTAGCGACTGGTTAGTTTCTTGCTCCATGAGGGCCTTTATTACAGCCTCCATTTTTTCAAGGGACATGGGTTGCAAATTTGCTGGTTTAATGTACGACATACAACCGTGCCCAGCAAAAATGCAAAACCAGAAAAATATATTGGCGTTCACGCTTGCCCGCCTCCTCCACGAATTGTGGGGAATCACACTGGTAGGCAGGTTAGCGGACGCAGTATAGAGGCACCAACAAGGTCTTTGAATCAAAGAGTTCAGTGTTTATTCACACATTCAGTAAATAACAAAACAAAAAGTCAGTTTTAAGGAAAACAATCACTTTGTGGTTCTGGTGTTTGTTCACACTGTGCAGCAACCAAAAAGTCCTTTGGTGTTTGTTCACACAATGCGGCAACCAAAAAGTCCTTGGATACAGCAGAATCCACCTGCTTTGACACCACCAATGTAGGAAGCCTTAATCCAGGCCCAACATCACAGATCCCAACACAGAGACCGACAGAGCTCCACTGTCAGGGAGGAGTAATCCATACCACCTGACAGTCCTGTTTGTGTTTTATAGCCCAAGCCAAGACCTGGCCTGGAACATGGGGAGTAGTCACCCACCCAGCACTTTGACTACTCCAAGTAAGAGCTGTCCCGGATCAGCTAAAAAGCTAATACTAGCTATCAAGAAGTCAAACAGCAACTGCTGCTGACACATGAAACTGGATCTTACTCCACCGAGGCCAGGAACCTCAGTGACACATACCTTCCATCCACGATGGTTCCACGTACTTTCTTGCTATAGACAGTACAGACCAAACGTTTGGACACACCTTCTCATTCAAAGAGTTTTCTTTATTTTCATGACTATGAAAATTGTAGATTCACACTGAAGGCATCAAAACTATGAATTAACACATAAATTATAATTATACACATAACAAAAAAGTGTGAAACAACTGAAAATATGTCATATTCTAGGTTCTTCAACGTAGCCACCTTTTGCTTTGATTACTGCTTTGCACACTCTTGGCATTCTCTTGATGAGCTTCAAGAGGTAGTCACCTGAAATGGTTTTCACTTAACAGGTGTGCCCTGTCAGGTTTAATAAGTGGGATTTCTTGCCTTATAAATGGGGTTGGGACCATCAGTTGCGTTGTGGAGAAGTCAGGTGGATACCCAGCTGATAGTCCTACTGAATAGACTGTTAGAATTTGTATTATGGCAAGAAAAAAGCAGCTAAGTAAAGAAAAACGAGTGGCCATCATTACTTTAGGAAATGAAGGTCAGTCAGTCCTAAAAATTGGGAAAACTTTGAAAGTGTCCCTAAGTGCAGTCACAAAAACCATCAAGCGCTACAAAGGAACTGGTTCACATGCGGACCGCCCCAGGAAAGGAAGACCAAGAGTCACCTCTGCTGCGGAGGATAAGTTCATCCGAGTCACCAGCCTCAGAAATCGCAGGTTAACAGCAGCTCAGATTAGAGACCAGGTCAATGCCACACAGAGTTCTAGCAGCAGACACATCTCTAGAACAACTGTTAAGAGGAGACTGTGTGAATCAGGCCTTCATGGTAGAATATCTGCTAGGAAACCACTGCTAAGGACAGGCAACAAGCAGAAGAGACTTGTTTGGGCTAAAGAACACAAGGAATGGACATTAGACCAGTGGAAATCTGTGCTTTGGTCTGATGAGTCCAAATTTGAGATCTTTGGTTCCAACCACCGTGTCTTTGTGCGACGCAGAAAAGGTGAACGGATGGACTCTACATGCCTGGTTCCCACTGTGAAGCATGGAGAAGGAGGTGTGATGGTGTGGGGATATTTTGCTGGTGACACTGTTGGGGATTTATTCAAAATTTAAGGCATACTGAGCCAGCATGGCTACCACAGCATCTTGCAGAGGCATGCTATTCCATCCGGTTTGCGTTTAGTTGGACCATCATTTATTTTTGAACAGGACAATAACCCCTAACACACCTCCAGGCTGTGTAAGGGCTATTTGACCATGAAGGAGAGTTATGGGATGCTGCGCCAGATGACCTAGCATCCACAGTCACCAGACCTGAACCCAATCGAGATGGTTTGGGGTAAGCTGGACTGCAGAGTGAAGGCAAAAGGGCCAACAAGTGCTAAGCATCTCTGGGAACTCCTTCAAGACTGTTGGAAGACCATTTCAGGTGACTACCTCTTGAAGCTCATCAAGAGAATGCCAAGAGTGTGCAAAGCAGTAATCAAAGCAAAAGGTGGCTACTTTGAAGAACCTAGAATATTACATATTTTCAGTTCAGACCCCGATGAGGACTACGAGCATGCAGATTAGCTTCCCTGAGAAGGTTTCTGATAGTTTGTGCAGAAATTTTTTGGTCATGCAAACAGATTGTTGCTGCAGCTGTCCGGGTGGTTGGTCTCAGACGATCATGGAGGTGAACATGCTGGATGTGGAGGTCCTGGCCTGGTGTGGTTACATGTGGTCTTCGGTTGTGAGGCCAGTTGGATGTACTGCCAAATTCTCTGAAACGCCTTTGGAGACGGCTTATGGTAGAGAAATGAACATTCATTGCACGGGCAACAGCTCTGGTAGACATTCCTGCAGTCAGGATGCCAATTGCACACTCCCTCAAACGTTGCAACATCTGTGGCATTGTGCAGTGTGATCAAACTGCACATTTCAGAGTGTCCTTTTATTGTGGGCTGTCTAAGGCACACCTGTGCAATATTCATGCTGTCTAATCAGCTCATTGATATGCCACACCTGTGAGGTGGCATGGATTATCTCGGCAAAGGAGTGCTCACTTACACAGATTTAGACAGATTTGTGAGAGTAATGGGTCTTTTGTGTATGTAGAGAATGTTTCAGATCTTTGAGTTCAGCTCATGCAAAATGGGAGCAAAACCGAAAGTGTGGAGGTCCTGACCTGGTGGGGTTTTTGTAAAAAAGAAAAAATACATAGAATATTCAAGGCTGATATTCATATGCTGTTTGTTGTAATATTATCCCTCTAAAAATAAAAAAAAATAAAAAGATAAAACCACAGGTCACAAATAGAGATGAGTGATAAATTTGATTTGCCGCAAAGCTGAATTTTCTCATGCTTAGTGGTGGCAAATCGGTTTAACCTGAAATAGTGTAAAAAAATAAATAAAATCATACCTACCTCCTTCATTTGCTCACGATGGGCCGGTCACTAACTTCACTCTGTAGCCACAAACATTAGAACATTGGAAAATGTCCTTATAGATTTAAATAAGAAAACCAATGTGCATTGTATATTTTTTCACCAGAAATCCAGTCTGTATATAAAAAAGGGTCTTCTCAAACAGGTTTTATTTTAATGAGGTTTGTCTGAATTCCAAATATGTGAGAAACTATAATCTATTTGTGTAATTCCATACATCTAAATTGCTAAAATTTGCTTCCAATGATTTGTTCTTACATATAAAGGTTCTGTACGTCCCACAGCAGGACAGTCCCTCAAAATTCACTAAAGGTGCTAATGTGCAGTGATTGAATTCACAATTTCATATATTTCTGTTGATTTATGGCTGTTGACACATTGCTTTGTAAAGCTTTTGTCTTCATCAGATCTAGTTCCCCCGGCTTCTCATGACTCTATAGGTGAGAACACTTATGGGAATGGCTTGTGAGCTGCCCCTGCTGACAAGTAGATGCTGTGGCTAATTACAGTGTCATATATAAAACACCATTCATTGAGCTCACTGGGGAGCGTAAAGTAAGTTCCATTTGCAGAACATTTTTAGAGATTAGATTTTCCTGTGTTAATGCTTCTCCATGGGGAGAGCGTGTCAGCCTTGTTGCAGAATAAAATGTGTCTCGTCACTATTGTAATGCTAAGAGCTAAGAGTCTGATGTTTGCCAGGTGCTGGTCAATGATGACTATCACTTCTGAAAAGAGATAAGTAGTGATGAGTAAGCATCACTATGCTTGGCTCTCGGCTTTACACGGCCAAGCACCATGTATATTCATTGCATTGCTCGAGTCTCCTTCCCGTATGTTTGGCACCTTCTAAGCAGCCAATCAAGGTTCAGGTAAGTAATTCCCCTCAGTGTAAAGCCATAGCCATGTTAGCTGTAAGCCTTACACTGATTGGCTGGCCGAAATACGTGATACCATTTAATATAGGAGCTGAAGTCCGGCGCTCGGCTCATTCAGCGTCAGGGAGAGCAGACAGTAGGCAGGGACAGATGGTGTTTTGCTCTAAACTTACTGATTTTGCTCCAAAAACCTTATTGAAAGGCCTAACAGTCATTTAAGAACTACAGTGTGTGTTTGACAGCAGCCTTTTTAAAGAAGGGGTTTGCTTCAGCACTATCAGGGACAGACGTCACCAGGAAGGGACAGATAGTGCAGGGTGTGAAATCGCTTTTTTAACTTCTAAAAGACAGAAAGATTTCAGATTAGTGACATCTACAATACGCCATCATAAAGCAGTGTGTTGGGCAGATATTATAAAAAGGGACTTATTCACTACAGTGTGCCTGGTACTGAGATATACACTGCACCATCATAAAGCAGTGTGTTGTCAGACATTAAAAAAGGGGCTTATTCACTACAGTGTGCCTGGTACGCTGCACCATCAGAGAACTGATGTTTTCTGGGGAAATGAACCTAACTTGTGCCACATCTGTGTGTGTGTGTTCAATCTGCAACCGTTATATTAAATAATCCAGCAAAGAGTGATTTATATTTTCGCCATAGTTAACTAGTTTTGGGCACATCTGTGTGTGCGTTTAGGCAGTAACAGTATATACAGTGTTTCAGCAGAGAATACATTTTATTTGTGACAAATTTTTATCCAATATAGAACTACATCCGAACATAGTGTGTATTGTCAAAATTACATTATCTATGGCCTAGTGTAGTGCTTGAAGAGGTACCTGAGATATTTTGCCCTGATTCCCAACCTCTTGAGCCTTCATAGTCTCAAGAAGATGACGGTGGTGAACGGCAATTATTCGTTGACGAGGTGGATGATGATGAGACACAGTTGCCAATAACTGAGGTGGTGGTTAGGTCAAGTAAGGAGGATGAGCAGAGTGAGAAAGTGGAAGAGGAGGTGGTGGACGATGAGGTCACTGACCCAACATGGGTAGGTAAAAATCAGAGCAAGGACAGCAGTACAGAGGAGGATGGATCTGTAGCACCGCAACAGTCTGGAAGAGGCAGTGGAGTTGCAAAAGGGAGAAGTCGGCCCACACCAAACAGGTCCGCAACCATTACACTGAGCACCCCCATGCGTAAATCTACCTCGGCAAGGGGTCGGTGTTCCACAGTATGGTGCTTTTTTGAGAAAAGCGAAGATGACAAAAGAGTGGTAGTCTGCAACCTGTGCCTTACCAAAATGAGCCATGGCGTGAACACTAGCAACCTCACCACCAAAAGCATGATCCGCCACATGGCATCCAAGCACCCTAATAAGTGGGCCGAACGCCTGGGTCCACACTCTGCGTCTGCGAGTCCCACAATTCCCTCCACTTCCCTTGTGTTACGCACTGCTGGACAATCCCCTGTCAAAGGCGCAGGCCCAGATGCCCCTCGCCCTGCACCTGGACTTTCACATGAACCGTCAGCAACAACATCCACTTCCCTGTCCCAGCGCACACACAACTTTCAAAATTACTGGCCCTTGAAATGTTGCCATTTAGGCTTGTGGACACTAAGGCTTTCCACAGCCTGATGTTGACGGCCGTCCCTCGGTACGCAGTCCCCAGCCGCCACTATTTTTCACAGTATGCTGTGCCTGCCCTAGACCAGCATGCATCCCAGAACATTACTCATGCCCTGACCAACGCACTTACTGGGACAGTCCACCTCACCTTGGACAGGAAAATTGCTTGTGGCCAGGGACGCTAAATTTCCCTAACTGAATACTGGGTGAATGTTGTGGAGGCCGGGAGTGAGTCATACCCTGGGATGGCGCAGGTGCTACCCACGCCCAGGAATGCAGGCCCTACATCCATCAGGGTCTCCGCCAGCAGCTATGTTACTGGCTCCAACCCCTACTTTTCTTCCTCCGCCGCCTCCTCCTCCACTTCCACCTCCAACAGCAGTCAGCCATCAGTAGCTAGCTGGAAGCAGTGTAGCACTGCTGTGGGTAAGCGTCAACAGGCCGTGCTGAAGCTGAACTGTTTAGGGGAGAAACAGCACACCATCACAGAGCTGTGGAAGGGTAAAAGGGACCAGACCGAGCTGTGGCTCTCGCCACTTAACCTTGAAACAGGCATGGTTGTGTCTGACAATGGCGGTAACTTGGTGGCGGCTTTGGAGCTCAGCAACCTGACACACATTCCATAGCCCACGTCTTAAACTTAGTGGTTCAGCAGTTTATCAAAACCTACCCCAATTTGCTGGAACTACTAGTATAGTCGCAATGCTTGTGTGCTCATTTCCAGCCGGTCTGTCAACGATGCAGCAGCGCTTGCAGCTTCCAGATCACCGAGTATTGTGCGATGTGAGCCCGCGGTGGAACTCTACATTCTACATGTTGGCCAGGCTTTGAGAGCAGCAGAGGGCAGTTGTGGAATACCATCTGCAACATGGTCGTCGCCTTTCCAGTCAACTGTAACTTTTCACAATCGAAGAGTGGGCATTGATGTCAGACCTATGTGAGGTCTTAAAAAACTTTAATGAATCGACACAGATGGTTAGTGGCGATAACACTATTATCAGCGTAACCAACCCACTGCTGTGTCTACTTCAAACGATCGCTGCTCACAATTAAGTAGGATGCTTTGAATACGGCAGATGAGGTAATGGGGGAGGAGATGACACAGGGTGATAGCCAGACCTCCCCCAGTTCGTCCTCTCAGCGCAAATTTAGCCATGAAGATTAGGAGCAGGAGCTGGAGTCACTTGCCTCTGCTACAGAGGATAGTACCCATGGAACTTTAATTCCATCTGTTCAGCGTGGCTAGGCAGAAGAGGAGAAGGAGGATAAGGGTATGGAGAGTTCACATGGCTGACTTCATGTTAGGCTGCCTTTCCTGCGACCCTAGCATTATACACATTTTAGGTAACACAGATTACTGGGTTTTCACCCTTATCGACCGCCGCTACGAAGACAACTTCTCATCTCTGTTACCTGTGGTGGAGAGGACGAGTAAAACCGTGCAATACCAGAAGGTACTTGTTAACAGATTGCTCCACAATTTTCCTACTTCCTTAGTTCATACTTCTTTAGGCAACCAAGGAAGGGAGTCAAGGGGAACACACAGTAGTTCCAACAGAAGCAGGGAAACACTTTCTAAGGCATGGGACACTTTTATGACACCCAACCATCAACCTCACCTTGAATCGCAGCATAGAGGGAAAATTTTTGGAAGATGGTGAAGGAATACATTGCAGACCGTGTGAGCATCCTAAATGATCCCTCAGTGCCTTACAACTACTGGGTGTCCAAGATGGATACGTGGCATGAGCTTGCGCTCTATGCCTCGGAGGTGCTGGCCTGCCCTGCCACCAGCGTATTGTCTGAGAATGTATTTAGTGCTGCTGGTGGCATTATAACAGATAAGCGTATCCGCTTGTCCACTGACAATGCTGACAGGTTCAGACAGATAAAAATGAAAAAGGCCTGGATTGCCCCTGACTTCTCCACTCCACCAGAGGAAAGCTGAGCTAATGAGGAACAAAAAAGCTATTTAAATGTATGCTTTATAATGTACTAAATCCACAAGATTCAGATGCACCCTTTTCACCGGAAAAAAAATAGGTATATGTTTGAATCTTGTTTTCTCATCCGCCTCCTCTTCCATGCAGAATATATGTGCCCTCACAGCAATATTTTGTAGAGTTCACCCGACTTCAGGCCCTCACCTCCAATGCTTTATACTGTCTTCTCACCTATAGGCCGTCACAGCAATGTTTTACGGGTTTCGCTAAGCTTCTGGCCCTCACTTCCAATGGTTTATACGGTCTGCACACCTGTAGGCCATCACTGCAATCTTTTATGAGGTTCGCTAGGCTTCCAGCCTTCACCTCCAATTCTTTATAACATCTGCTCACCTGTACGACATCACTGCAAAGTTTAATGGGGTTTGCTCACCTTCAGTCCCTCACCTCCAATGCTTTATATGGTCTTCTCACCTATAGGCTATCACTGCAATGTTTAATGGGGTTTGCTAGGCTTCAGGCCCTCACCTCCAATGCTTTATATGGTCTGCTCACCTGTAGGCCATCACTGCAATGTTTAATGGGGTTCGCTAAGCTTCAGGCCCTCACCTCCAATGCTTTATATGGTCTTCTCAACTATAGGCCATCATTGCAATGTTTCATGGGGTTTGATAAGCTTCAGGCCCTCACCTCCAATGCTTTATATGGTCTGCTCACCTGTAGGCCATCACTGCAATCTTTTACGGGTTTGCTAAGCTTCAGGCCCTCTCCTCCAATACTTTATATGGTCTTCTCACCTATAGGCCATCACTGCAATGTTTTATGGGGTTCGCTAGGCTTCATGCCCTCACCTCCAATGCTTTATATGGTTTGCTCACCTGTAGGCCATCACTGCAATCTTTTACGGGGTTCGCTAAGCTTCAGGCCCTCACCTCCAAATCTTTATAAGGTCTGCACACCTGTAGGCCATCACTACAATGTTTAATGGGGTTCGCTCACCTTCAGTCCCTCACCTCCAATGCTTTATATGGTCTTCTCACCTATAGGCCATCACTGCAATCTTTTAGAGGGTTCGCTAGGCTTTGGGCCCTCACCTCCAATGCTTTATACGGTCTGCTCACCTGTAGGCCATCCCTGCAATGTTTTATGGGGTTCGCTCGGCTTCATGCCCTCACCTCTAATGTTTTATATGGTCTGCTCACCTAAAGGCCAGCACTGCAATGTTTTATGGGGTTCGCTCATCTTCAGGCCCTCAACTATAATGTTTTAGAGGGTTACCAGCACGCCCTTGCTCTAAATGTTTTTGAGGGTCATCAGCAGGTCATCAATGATAATTTTTAAAGGGTGTGTATGATGCCCTCCTTTATGTGTAATAAAGGGTGTATTGGAGTGCCGGTTCCTTGTAATTTTTGTCCGCCCTTTGACTTGTGCATAGGCTTTATGAGTGTAGCAGTGTACCTGAACAATTGTAGCACCATGTGAATAAGGCACTCCTTTATGTGATATACAAGCTTTATAGGGGTGCTTCTTCCTTGTAATTTTTGCCAGCATTTGCACTGTATATACAGGAAAGAATGTTTCCTAACAATTTTTCCTCTAAAAATTTCTTTTTTTTTGTTGAGGGGCGGGATTTTGGGTGTAATTTTGTCGCTATGTAAAAGTGGCAGACAACTGGGACAATATGGTTCCCAGCAGCGACATTGGAGTCCAAGATGCACCCAGACATGGTCCCCATGCTGTTCCAGATCCATTTTGGTGGGGTTTATGTCACTTTCTTACCTTTTCCAATGGACCAGGTACCCTCCTCTCATCCGAACAGAGGGTGCCTGGTTGTCTCCCATTCACTTCCATTATACTTGAGTGCTCGACCAAGCGCACAAATATCGCTATGTGTTCGGACCGAGTACCCAAACACTTTGGTGCTCGCTCATCATTAGAGAAGCACATTTCCTAAAATTCATGTTGGTTCTGATTCTATCAATTAGGTCATCAGATTAAGTTTGGTCCAAATCAATTTGACCCATATCTAAAGTGACCCAGAAAAGTCTTGTATGATTCTATGGTTTCTCCTAACACTGTATCCAACCTCTTTCAAGCTCTTTGATGCCAATATGGCATTAGTAATGTCTAATGACAGTGACAAAGCTATGGGTAAAAAAAAGGTAGCTGAAGGTAATAAACAACCTCTTTAATAAAACACTGCACTCTAGGATTTCTTATCCCTTTTGACATTAAAACATGGTCTCAAAATTATCCTTTTACAATTTTTTAAAATTAAAATGTGTTCATTGCCTTGGCATGATTGTCACACATGTATTGATCGTGCAGGTACTAATGATGATTAGACAGGCTCCAGACAGTTCAGCCTCCCTGGCTCTATACTTATATGTTATCTTATTAGCAGATCAATATGGCTATTTGCATGGCCAAGGCCTAACACTTCCATAATATGTGTTGTGCTTTATTTTAGGGTCTATGATTTTTGTCACCTTGCTTGAGATCGAGGATGATCCTGCTTCTGAAACTCATGCATTGTTTATTACTTTAAAGCATAACTAGCTTATACAACAAGATACAGCAAAACATGTGCTAAATTAAGATTGTAGCAGCAAAAGACCCTTAGGCTGTGTGTATATATGTGTTATTCTTTCTCATTGCTCCTGCTTTCTGGGAAAAATACTTGTAAAGACCATCAATCTCTATGGAGTTATGTGTACACATGGGAATCTACAGAAGTAGATATCAGAGGAAAATGGGAGAAAGCATAACATATTCTGCTAGACTTTATTCCTTCTCAGGATCCCTGCAATTCCATAGGGATACATGGTCTCGTCTATGTGCCTTAAATAAAACACATAATAGAATTCATGCGAGTATAAAACAGATGATGTTAACACCAAGTTAAAATGATTTTTTTTTTTTTAAACAAATTCTAACTTCACTTATATTATGTTGGAATGATGAACAAAATTCTCAACATTGAATCTCTCCTATGATCTCAGTAAAATGTGATGATTCTTGTATAATTAATGTACAGTATTGATTTTTTTTAAAGAATATTTAACTCTAAAATAAGCAAATCTTCCTTACTCGTGATGTGCAAATGTCTTGAAATTCAATTCGGACAAATCGGTAGGGCTATTTGATTCGATTTGGAATAAATTTGACCTGAATCAAAATTACTCCAATTTCCCTGAAAAATTGTGGATGACATTCTAGAGTTTCCTATGACTGTATGAAACTCATTTCATGCTCTTTAAAGGGGTTGTGCAGGCAGTGTATATTGATAACCTATCCTCAGGATAGGTCATTAATATCTGATTGGCAGGGGTCCGACACCCGGTACCCCCACCAATCAGCGGTTTGAAGACGAGGCAGTGTCCCATGTGAGCTCTACTTTTCTTCATTACACTGTGCATTGCTTTGGAAGTGCAATGTAATTACAAGTACTCACTCTGTTAAAGTGATTGTAATACTTGTAATTACACTACTCCACTGCTGGAAGGAAGACAACGCATAGTGTATCGAAGAGGAAGCTTGGCTTACAGGAAGTGCCACCTCCTCTTGAAAGAGCTGATTGGTAAGGGTGCCAGGTGTTGGATCCCCACCAATCAGATATTGATAACCTATCCTGAGGATTGGTTATCAATATATACCGCCTACCCAACCATCATTAGTTTCTTTCTTCAACATATAGTGACAGCGACATATATGGCTATGGGTCAAAACATGGCTTTTGGTGCTAACAAAATGCCTGTTTAAAAACAAACTGCACTATAGGATTTAGATTATTTAAAAAAAATGGTCCAAAAATATTAGCTTTTTGGTGGCAAATGCTCATACAAAGGTGACTGCGGGACACCGCTTTTCCAGTCAAACTGGCCTGTCAACCTGGATCTGACCCACGTTGTCTTCTTCCTGGTGTGTCTTGCTGCTGAGTCTGCTCTTCACATGGGCTCTGTCAAGTTTGCCGGTCTAGCCTCTTCTCCAGTGCCCATAGGTTGTGACCCTCTGGCTCTTAAAAGGCCAGCACTCTTGCATCCTATTCTTTACCAGCCAATTGCTGGCAGTCCCAGGGGACTTAAGGCTCCTTTCCATGTGGGAAGATACTTAAGGAATACGTTTCTTAGTCTTCTATATACTATCTGGGTCATGTGATCATCCTTCATTTACTGTCTTCTGATCTGAAAAATGGCTAATTATAATACTCAGAAATTTCCTGATTAGAATCACCAAAATGTTGGATTTGAGCTGAATTTTTAGAAAAATTGTGATTGATTTCAGTTACAATTGGTTTTCTCATCTCTATTCCTTACTTAGACATACTATCCAGAAATGTTGTGCCTAATTCACAAATTTTGGGCCTTTTCTCTTCTCATTGGTTTCTATGAATTTTGTAATTGCATATTTTTCTTCTCTTACTAGATGTCTCATAACATCCATATTTCTACCTAACTGGAGGTACGCTTAAACTTATACAATTGCATTTATTCAACTTAAATACCCTACAGTAAACTCGTTAAACATACAGACCTTCAATTTCTGTTGACAGGTTCTGTTTCATATGCTCAAAGAAAGTTCTTTCTGTATAATATAGTAAAATATACAGACATTCCTGTCTCGAAAAGATCAAATCATACTTTTTTCCAAAGCAACTTCTTCATTTTAATGTTCTCTTTTAAGAGGTTTCTACTGAATAATTCTGTTAAAGATTTAAAGTGCAAAATCTGGAAAAATAGACCTTTATGCTTGGCACATAGAGCTGTCTTTTTTGGCAGTGGCAAAGGCTATTGATCTCCTGGGTTGAAGGTCAAGGATGAAAGTGACTTGGCACGCATCTTGAAGTCAATCACCTTGATTAAATACTCCTCTGAGTTTGTAAAGGGTGTTTAGAAATGAGTGCAATGCTAATGGGACATCATAAAAACTGACAGTCTTCTGCTCAGTTGGAATGGGAATATAAATTGTAATGTTTCTGGTGAATGTTAAATCAGCTAGTAACTTTTTTAGAATTGCGTCCTCCAAAAAATGTGAAGGAATTGTGGGAATATAATTGTACAAATTACTGACCAGTAATTCACAAGAGAACCTTTAGGATGACACCTAATTTTTTTCACAACCCATCCAGGAGGCAAATTTTAAGATAAGAAGCCATGGTGAAATCAACATGGAAGTGTTCCATATTCGTTTTTCTTAGACATTAAATGGGAATTGAGAAAGATACATGCAAATGTTTCCTTCCTTAACTCTCTTTGGCTTAATATATATTCTTATATATTATTATATATTGTCTGACCTGCGATGACCAGCTTTGAAAAAAAAATAATAATTGCATTACTCACAATTCTCGCCAGAGTAATGCAAAAGGGCTTTAATTTTCAAAGCTGGTTATCACACACCACTAAGTCATAAAAAATAGTAAGGTAAGAAAATGGTAAGGAAGGACAAATGTATTCTCAAGAGGCAGGCCATTCAGTTGTTACACAGCCCTTAGAGAGAAGGGCATAAGCCCTGGTTAATTCCGCCCACTTTGTTACTGGGTGGGAATAACCTGAGCATGACAAACACTAGGCTCTTTTATCCATGGTAGAAAAAACTGTTGATTTGAGTTTTACTATGAGCATAGGCACACTGGAAAAGACAATGTAATTGGAGGTTTTTTAGGGCTTCTCATTTGGCAATATAGCATTAACAAATGACAAAACAGGTGCACTCTGCGGACTTACTAAGTCCTCAAACTGATGTCAAAATTGAGAGATTAGTCAACATCTCCTGCAGTGGAGGACATGTCTTAAGCCTAAGCACCACTCCAAGGTTTCTCAAGTAGCTCGGGACCTAACACTAACCTACCTGTGCTGTATGGGCAATACCAGGGGCCAGTGGGCATTACAGAAATGTATAGGCCGACTCACAGCAGACTCCTCAGTTACCTCCAGCACGTAACCATGCCTGCAATGGGAGGAGGGAGAGGGCTGTGAGCCTCACCCAAGACTGGCTGATATGGCCCAGGCCTCCTCATTTGGCACCAGATTTTCATCAAAAACATCTAGCACAGTGGGCCTCATGACTGTCCTGTTCTGCAGATCAATAAATCAACATTCTTAATGTGGATGTCTCACTTCAGCAAATGGCATTGATGATGTAGACAAAGTAAATACAAGGCACTTGCTAATGTATTGTGACTGTCCATATTGCATCCTTTGCTAGCTTAATTAATTTTTCAGTCTCATTATACATTGCTTTTTTCCAGGGGTTATGGCCTCCACTGCTTGCATACTATAAGGAAAAGCATTGGCACCTCTGGTAACTGGGAACCTGGGAGCATGCATAGACATGCATGAACAGTAACTCCTGTCCTGGACACCTTATATCTGTGCTTCACCTGATCATTATGATAGGCCATCAATATCACCCCTCTCAATCAGCTGTTTCAGAGAATCTTCAGCAGAGCAGCTACACAGCTCCATCCATAGTTTTTGGACAGAACTTGTAACTTCAGTGCTGCTCCAATTCAGTTCAGTGGGAGCAGGGATGTGGTTACTAGCACCATCCACTACACAATGGATGGAGCTGCACGCAATAGTTTTGTTAAACAAGTTACTCTAAATCTGCTGTAGAGGTGTGAGGTGTAGGACCCCCAGTGATCAGATATCGATTACCTATCTTGAGGATATGCCATCAATATATAAAAACCATGAATACCCCTTTAAAAAAGTTTCTGGCATATTTAAAAAGTTTAATGGTGCTCCTTTACATTTATCTATTATTCTTTTAACACAGAATGAGGATTATTGTTGCATGAGCTCTAACCTAGAACCTATAGAGGTATTTGTCCTTGAAAAAAGGAATATACATAGGAGAGAGAGTTATTTTTATTTTTATTTTTTATGTGAAGATGCTTTAGTCACTCCCTCCTGACCTTGAAGTCTGCACTGTGTATAGTATGCTTCCTTCTGCACGGCATTCAGCCATTCTTTTATTCTGACAGTATAGTGGATTGTTTCACTTCTCTATTGAACTACATCTCCGGCATTAACCTTGATCAGCTTTTAATCACAATGCTCGTAGGAAGAAGAGCCTGGAGTAAGAGCAGCAGTTTTGCATATGACGATCCTTTTTGCATGTCATTGCAGGGCTTAGTAATATTAAGTTGTCATATTATGGCATCCATATACTGGAAATGTTTTTAGGTTTCTGTTTCTGAGTCAGTGATAAATGTGTGTTACAAAACATTAGAATAAACATTTTTTGCAACCACAGAGAGGTTATGATGACCACTAGTAGTGGTGGGGGTGATGGATGAGGTTGTCACCTAAAAATACAGCCCAGGTTGTGAGTGTATTTACATGTGTTGGTTTAATGACAAAATTCTATAAAAAAATAAAAACCATAAAAATGGTGATTGTAAATGTAATATAAAAAAAAATATAATTTTTTTATTTATTCGGTATGTCAGTAGTGTTGAGCGAAGCGAGCATCAGATCATAGATCCGTTGTCAGTCACTTCCGTCAAAACTTTGTTTCCACGCTGTACGAAGATCAACTTGAAAACATTTTTAAAACTAGGACCTGAAGTCGACTTCAGTATCTACTGGGTACCAAAGCGGACTTCAGATCCCAGTTTTAAAATAGTTTTCAAGTTGAATAATCGAACTCTTAAGTTATTCAGCGAAGTCTCGTAACAAATTTCACCTTGGCGGAGCCCGTACATTTGAATGTTGTACAGAGACGGATCTCCGTACAGCATTCAAAAAAGTTTTGACAGAAGCGACTTCGGATCTATATTTCCGAAGCGCGCTTCGCTGAACACTATATGTCAGTATCAACATGAGTTTAATATTGTACTTAACATGGTGCTTATGGTGTCGTTGATGAAAGTGATTTAAATGGTCATTGTCGTTGCAAAAGACTTTGTATAAATCACTAGTACAGGTGAATATAAGAAAACTTGTAATATATATTATTATTAGTGTTGAGCGAGCATGCTCGGCCAAACACCAGTTCCCTTGAGCATCGCGATGCTCGGCACATTGCAGTGTTCGGCCGAATACTGTGTGTGCTCGAGCTCGATGCTCGAGTCTCCTCCCCGCACATTCTTTGGCCAAAGCCATGTTGGTTACTGGCATTACAGTGATTGGGTGGCTGCCGGTACATCTCCTGTATAACGTTTGTGCATTCTAAAAATATCTTTGACATCCAGTGTACTTTTTTCGTAGACGCTGCGGACAGTGACATTACCTGCGCTACATCTCCTGTATAACGTTTCCGCATCCCAAATATCTATGACATTGAAAGTCACTTTTTCTTAGCTGCTAGTGACAGCAGCACCATTACCTATGGTACCTCTCCTGTATAACGTTTCTGCATCCCAAATATCTGTGACATTGACTTCTTATATTTGTGCAAACACTTAAAAAAACTGTGCTACTGTACGTGTGACATACTTGCAAGCATATATACCATTTAATATGATGAAGGCGAACAGTAAAGGACGGGGAAGTGTGTAAAAAAGGGTGTATTGCAGTGAATTTTTGGCAGTCCTTTCACTTAGTGCATAGGCTTTATGAGTGTAGGAGTCCCACTACATGAACAATTGTATCACAATGTGAATGAGGCATAAAGGAATGTGATATACAGGTTGTATCGGAGTGCCTCTTTCTTGCAATTTTTACCAGCACTTGCACTTTATATACAAGTAAATATACAGGAAAGAATGTTTCCTAACAATTTTTCCTCTAAAATATATTTTATTTTCGGTTTTGTGCGTATTATTGTCAGTCTGTAAAACTGGCATACTGCTCGGACAACATCGTTCCCAGCAGCGACCTGGGAGTCCAAGATGCATCCAGACATCCCCCCCATGCTGTTAATGCTTGGGTTCTCCCACTGACTTCCATTGTGCTTCGGTGCTCGGCAGAGCACCCGAGCATCCCGAGGTGTTCTACTCGAGCACCCGATCGACACTACTTATTATAGAAAATGCATCTTTCTTCATGTATCAGCCTATTTTTCACCTTTCCCTGTCCCCGACATTGAACATTAACAGTCAGTTAACCATTGAAGGGAACTGTCATCATTAAAATGCTTTGTAAACTACACCCATCATGTTAAAGAGCAGGATTACTGCTCATTCTGGGATTTGAAGTCAATGAGGCAATCTTATCAGTGACTGACAGTTTTCCTTCTATGAGGCAGCGGTCCTATCACTGATTGACAACCTTCCCTCTGTGAGGAGGCGGTCCTATCAGTTATTGATAGGATCGACTTTTAATATAGGGAAGGCTATAAATCACTGATAGAACGTCCTCCTCATAGAGGGAAGGCTGTCAGTCACTGATAGGACCGCCTCCTTATAGAAAGAAGGCTGTCAATCACTGATAGGATTGACTTTTAAAAGAGAGAAGGCTATCAGTGATTTACAGCCTTCTTTCTATGAGGAGGCAGTCCTATCAGTGATTGACAGCCTTCCCTCTATGAGAAGGTGGTCCTATCAGTGATTGACAGCCTTCCCTCTATGAGGAGGGGGTCCTTTCGTCATTGACAGCCATCCCTCTATGAGGAGGACGTCCTATCAGTGATTGACAGCCTTCCCTCTATGAGGAGGGGTTCCTTTCAGTGATTGACAGCCTTCCCTCTATGAGGAGGGGTTCCTTTCAGTGATTGACAGCCTTCCCTCTATGAGGAGACTGTCCATTCAGTGACTGACAGCCTTCCCTCTATGAGGAGATGGTCCTATCAGTGACTGACAGCCTTTCCTCTATGACTGTGTATACAGAGAGAGTTGTCAATCTCTAAAAGGACCACCTGCTTGACTTCAAAGCCCAGAATGAGCAGTAGTGTAAATGTATACATTGTTAAATAAAGTTTTACTGAATCTTTTCTTATATATCTATATATAAATCTGCTCAGCTCCTCCTGGTCTTTAACGTACTGGCTGCAGATCAGAGACCATGTTTAATGTGACCGGTTCCCTTTAAGATCCATGAGAGATGAGTTGGATTGCCAGATCACTGAGGGATCAGGTCACATTCTGCCGATAAAAGTTGATGGCAAGAAAGATGAAAAAGGTGCAGAGGGAGAGGCAGAGAGACACACAGAGTTACTGCTGCTGGCTCTAATACATATTTTATCTTATCCAAATGCTGGATTTAGAGCTAAACTGCTTAGTAATGCTACATAATGTTCTGCTGAGGGATTGTTACAGAAGAAAGAGCAAAAGAGATAGAGAGAGATACATGTTCATATATGTTCATATGTGCCCACATTGCTGAGAAAAATGATGTCATAATATATGCAAATGAGCCTCTAGGAGCAACTGGGGAGTTGCCATTACACCGAGAGGCTCTGCTTTCTCTGTTTCTCTGCAGCTGCCACTCCCTCTCCACTTGGGAGAGGATAGGGCCAGGCATGATGATGTTTTCACTGCCTATCGTTATCAATTAAAGTGTGAAGAACCAAGCCTCTAGGTGTAACGACAATGCCCCCGTTGCGTTTATATGCAACAGGTCAGCCAGGTCAGACAGATGCCCTTTAAAAATGGTGTCTGAGCTAATATATGTGATCAACAATAATGGTGATCGCAGACATTTAACTTCTCAGATGCCATGGTCAATTTTGCAATCATGGAAGCCATTCTTTCTCTTTGGTAGCCTTGAGCGTTAGTATGGCTTAAAGAGAACCTGTCACCAGGAAATTCGCTGATAAACCAGGCATGCTGCCTTGTAGGGCTCACCCTGCTGAATACAATGATACCTTTCACTTGGTGATCTGTTGCTTTATTGTCGAGAAATAGTACTTTTAATCCATATGCTAATGAGCTGATATGAGTCCAGTAGTTAATATGAGTCCAGTATTATAGCCAATAATATGAGTCCAGTATTATAGCCAATACAAGCCTAACTGCCATACCCACGGCGACATGTCCCTTATCAGCCATCATGTGTTTATCACCCCATGAACAAACTAGCCCTTATTATAATTACTAACTTCAATAGTATATTCCTCCCCTTTTTTAATATAATACCTTAGCATTCCCTGTTATTCATTTTCCCTCTAATTATTAAAATGAATGAATGAATGATGTAATAAACCACGCCCCTTTTGAAACTGAAGAAGTTAATAGGGGAGGGGCTACAGCTCTGAATAGAAAAAACACTGGACTCAAATCAGCTCATTAGCATATGGATTAAAAGTACTTTTTCTCCACAATAAAGCACCAGATCACCAAGTAAAAGGTATCATTATATTCAGCAGAGTGAGCCCTATAACGCAGCATGCCTGCTTTATCAGTGAATTTCCTGGTGACAGGTTCCCTTTAAGGCTACCACAGCAGTACATTCCTATGGAGTGTGATGCCATCTATGAAAAATGACCTACAGTATAGTTATTTCACATAGACATTGATCAGCAATAACCAGAAAGTGGCCAGCACCTTTTGTTCAATAAAAATATAATCCCATACAATAGGAGGGGTATGGAGATGCAATATGCGCTCAAAGCAGTGTGTGGGAACCATCTCACCAATCCATAATGCTTTCATCCGTAATCTGGCCATACGAATTGCTCATCACTGTATGGGGTTTTTAACTGCAGATTAATCAAGACGGACATAAATACTTAGAAAACATATCCATAATTATGTCTACTTGGAACCATATTTCAAGACACTCTTTTTAACCAGACCTAAAAGACAGCGCCCCCCATGGTGATACATTAACCTTAATTAAAGTTTAATTAAAGATAAGGCTGCTAATAATGTGAGTATATTTTCCATTTAATAGGCCTCAGAATATTTTTTGACTCAGCCTCCCGCTGATTTAAACCATTTAATTTACAGTAAAATTGTCTTATTTTCCAGTTTTGCAGAGGAGCTTCTTAGAATTACAGCATCGAAGAGGAAATGAAGAAAAAAAATCTTCAGTGCCAGCATGATCTCTAGATGCCATACGTTGTCAAAGTTGTCTGCATCAGTTCGGTACATCAATAATGTATGTTTTCATGTCACAATGAAGGCAATCTTTACACTGGGACATAAGAAATAATTCGAGATGAGCGAATTTCTAAAAAATTTGATTCGGCTGGTTTGCCGTATTTTCAGAAAAAATTTGCTTTGATGCGAATTTATTCGCTGTGAATCACGTTAAACATCTATTTCCAGGCTGCAGAGAGCCTTTATAGTGGTGAAGAACACCTTGCAGTAACACGCATAGGGAGTCTGCTGTGGTAGTGAAATAATACTGTGAGTCAGTTTGACATGCAGATGACAGCCGTCGCTATTAGAATCACTGCATACTTCACTTATTTGAGCAGTCACGGAGCCAAAACTGACCTCAGTGTGAACTCAGTATTAAAGGTCCATGTTACGATCAGGAAGGCTACAAAGTGGCAAAATGGCAGAGTCTGGAGTTGGCAACAGCAATTCAGGAGGCCACAGAATGGCACAATGACAGAGTCTGGACAAAAGACTGAGGGCACAGATTGTTGAGAAAGATGCAGATGGAAAGTTATCTAAAGAGCTGTACGACGGTAACCTACAGATTGTCACTTCAATGTAAAATTAAACATTTTTAAATATTTTTTTTTTTTAATATTAAATACTGAGGGCACAGATTGTTGAGTAAGATGCAGAAGGAAAGTTATCTGTAGAGCTGTACGATTGTATCCTGCAGATTAATGCAGCCCTCAAAAGCAAGTTGGGTTTGTCAGTTCCAAAATCCAAATTAGATTGTGGGTCGGGTGATCAGTCCAAGATCTTCAAGCAGCAGCATAATGATACCAATGAGTGGCAAGGTGACATTGTGTGGAGATGACAGCAACAGCAACAGCAGGATACCATAGAGTGGCACAGTGACATAGCGTGGAGATGGCAGCATCAGAAGACCATGGAGTGGCATAGTGACATAGTGTGGAGATGGATGATCTAATCTGATGTGTCAGGCATCAGTGGGTTAAAATCCTAGCTGATCCATGCCTGATTCATCTTGACAAAAGTAACTCTGTCCACATTTTGGTAGTACAGGCGAGTTCTTCTTGGGGTTACTATGGCCCCTGCCGCACTAAACACCCGCTCTGGTGCCACACTACTGGCTGGGCAGGGCAGCTTTTCCAGTTGAGGCCACAAACTCTACCAGTTGCGGCCACAAATCCATTTTGGCTGCCCAGTAGTCCAGCGGATCTTCTATGACAGCTGGCAGGGTGCTGTCCAAGTATGCCACCACCTGCTGGTTCTGCTACAGATCTACCTGCTGCTGCTGGTGAGTAGTTTCTTCACTATGCGGGTTAAGAAAGCTGCTTATCAGCGACTCTAGACTTAGGCTGCTGGTGCTGCTGTCACTTGAGTCGAAGTCGAAGATCGAGTCAACTAATCAAGAACCGCTGGGTTACTGGTCAACTAAATGACATAAAAAGTAAACTGTGTATATTTTTTCTTTTTCTCTAAGAATTATGACAATAAACGCTTTTAATGTAAATAACAGCGTATGTTAACTGCGTCTATTTTTCTCATATTGGAGTGAAATATGGCAATAAACGGTTTTCGTGCAAATAACACCAAATGTGAACAGTGTATATTTTTTATGGGTTGTACTGAACTGGCAATATAAGCTTTTAGAGCAAATAACACCCAAATGTGAACAGGGTATATTTTCACGGGTTGTACTGAACTGGCAACATATGCTTTTAGCACAAATAACACCAAAATGTGAAGAGGGTATATCTTTCACGGGTTGTACTGAACTGGCAATATACGCTTTTAGCGCAAATAACAACAAATGTCAACAATGTGTATTTTTTTTCTAGAAATATGACAAAAACGCTTTTAGCGCAAATAACAACCAAATGTGAACAGGGTATATTTTTCACAGGTTGTACTGATCGGCAATATACGCTTTTAGCACAAATAACAACAAATGTCAACGGGGTGTATTTTTCTCTTTTCCTCTAAAAATATGACAAAAAATGCTTATAGTGCAAATACCACCAAAATGTGAGCAGGATATATTTTTCACGGGTTGTACTGAACTGGCAATATACGCTTTTAGCACAAATAATAACAAATGTCAACGGTGTGTATTTTTCTTTTTTTCTCTAGAAATATGACAAAAAAACGCTTTTAGCGCAAATAACAACTAAATGTGAACAGGGTATATTTTCATGGGTTGTACTGAACTGGCAACATATGCTTTTAGCACAAATAACAAGAAATGTCAACGGTGTGTATTTTTTCTTTTTCTCTACAAATGACAACACCCGAATGTGAACAGGGTATATTTTTCACGGGTTGTCCTGAACTGGCAATATGCGCTTTTAGCACAACTAACACCAAAATGTGAAGAGGGTATATTTTTCACGGGTTGTACTGAACTGGCAATATGCGCTTTTAGTGCAAATAACAACAAATGTCAACGGGGTGTATTTTTCTCTTTTTCTCTAGAAATAGGACAAAAAATGCTTATAGTGCAAATACCACCAAAATGTGAGCAGGGTATATTTTTCACGTGTTGTACTGAACTGGCAATATACGCTTTTAGCACAAATAACACCCAAATGTGAACAGGGTATATTTTTCTCGGGTTGCATTGAACTGGCAATAAACGCTTTTAGCGCTAATAACACCCAAATGTGAACAGGGTATATTTTTGTCGGGTTGTACTGAACTGGCAATAAACGCTTTTAGCGCTAATAACACCCAAATGTGAACAGGCTATATTTTTCATGGGTTGTACTGAACTGGCAATGTACGCTTTTAGCGCAAACAACACTAAAATCTCAACAGCCTATATTTTTCTCGGGGTGTACTTAAACTGGCAATAAACGCTTTTAGTGCTAATAACACCAAATGTGAACTGCGTTTAATTTTCTGGTATTGTACTATAATAGGGCACTAAACGCTTTCACTATATATAGCTGCAGTGAACAGAGAATCAGAGTATATATTTCTCTTTTTCCACACATATAATCCACTACAGGCTTTTCAACATGGGACTTGCATCCCAATAACTAATTGCTGGAATGACATAGCTATATTATGAGACTATCTGGATCCCCAAGTAATGTTTCCCTACACAATTAAGTTTTTCTTATGATTCTCCCTATCTCTCCCTGCCTGTGAAATGATTCCTCTCACTATCCTTTCCCTGCACTAGGGAATCGCTTCTTTGCTTTTTTTTAAAACAATTAGTTGTTCTTTCACTGACTCTCCCTAGCTCCTTGTTACCTGTCTGTCCCTGAACAAAGTACACTGGTGAAAGGCAGAATCTAAGATGGCCGCCGTATTTATAGGACCTGTAACAACACCGGGCTGGCTGGCAGCTGATTGGCTGCATGCATGGCATTATGGGTCATCCCGCCTTCCCAGAGTTCCTTGCCCCATGTTCTCACACGTGTAGCCGCCATTTTAGTCGCCATTGTAGCCGGCTAACCGCCATGCTAGGAAAAAATGCGATTTGTTACCACGAAGCGCGAGGAAATTTGCATTAGTTCAGAATCAAATTTTTCCTGAAATTCAGGATGAATTCGACTTTGTCAGCTTCAATTCGCTCATCTCTAGAAATAATCATTTGTGAGACAATTGTCCTGTCTTTTCTATTTAGCAGTAGGATCTTACAGCAATACCTCCCACATCTGTTTAATTTATAGCAGGAAGCTGCAGCCCACGTACAGAGGAGATTTTGAGCTTCTTCTGTGGTGCTCTCAGGTGCTTTAGAGATTGTAATATGACCGCCACTTTGTGTCCTTACGAGACCAGCACCATCCCTACTTCCTCCAGATCAATTGTTTTTGTACAGTTACAATATAAAAACTTCATCATATCCATTCAAGCATCAAGAACAAATGTTAACATTTTAGGAAGAGGCTTCAGAAAATTCTCCAAAATATTAAAATACAAAATGCAAAATTTAATTAAAAAAATAGCAAACTGATTTCTTGTGTTTACTATATTCTCATTCAGAATGTATGCATTTATGACGTGTTACAGATGTAGCTGTTAACACTTGACACATGGTGACTGCTTTGTAGTATCACGTTTTGACGTTTCTTCAATGAGGCCAAACAGGTGGCATCAGGCTGCTATATAGACGACACCAGCAGGAGACAACTAAACATATCTGGATGCTATTTTTTTAGACTGCAGATGGCGTTTTTTTTTAAATAATCAACTATATGTAAGCCATAAAACAGCATGGTAGAGGGTGAGGAGATTTGTATTTTTCTTCTTATATGCTGATGCACATTAGTGCTTGAAAATGATACCTTCCATTGCCAACTCCAAGTGTGATTGCGAAGTTTTGGCTGACTTGGAATAGCCATGCATCAGCCTTTCACTGGAAGAGTGCATTGTTATACCAAAGTTCCCCTCCAGGGGGCAAAGCTCAGTTACCCTTGTCGTAACAGCTGCTCACTGATGGTTTCAACTGATCAGTTTTTCATATTGGGTCATACTTACCACTACTCATGGTGGTTATTTCTATATTTCTATTTTGTCTTTTTGCATTCTGTTACTATAGGATAGTATAATTTAAGCCTATGTTGCAATGTACCTACAAGTTACCGAATCAAGGTTATCAATAGGGATAAGTGAACCTGAGGAAGTTTGGGTTCACCGGATTCGGACGAACTTCAGGTCAAAGTTCTGGTTCAGGACCTGAACTTGACCCCAAACCTCATTGAAGTCAGTAGGGACCCGAACTTCACTTTATTGTTTTCCGTTATAACATGGGTATATCGGAAAATAATAGCATTCTTAAGACAGAAGGCAAAAGAATATGGTCATTTAGGGGTTAACAAAAAAAACTCAGCTCATCCACTTGATCGCACTGCAGCAGTCTCTTCTATCTTCATTCAGCAGGGCCTGCCAAAGGACCTGGGATGTGCGCAATGACATTACCGTGCTCTCCCATGTGGTGAGCGTGGTGATGTCATCGCACACATCACAGGTCCTTTGGCAGGCAGGTCCTGCTGAATGAAGATAGAAGAGACTGCTGCAGCCCGATCAAGTGGATGAGGTGAGTTGTTGTTGTTTTTTTAACCTGTAAATGGTACTGATATTTTGTATATATTTTACCCAGAAAATCAGAGGAGCGGTGTCTAGCCTGCAATAGCCTCACATATATAAACTGGTCTCCATAATAGAAATAGTACCAACCCAGCGGTTCCCGCTAATGCCTTGCAATTATAAATGTTGTTCTCATCTGCTTTTTTCTGATTAAAGGTTTTTGTCCTGAAATAACTAATTATAGGTGTGAGACTGGCTTAACTATTTTTCTAGCTTTGCTACATGCACATGTTCAAAAGGCATCATTGTATTCTGATGATATCCTCAATTGGGCTAAGCTCTTTGGGGCATATTTGGATGTTTTGTAGCCACGTTGCCAGCTATCATACCCCATTACCTGGAAAGAAGCAGAATTTTGCAAGAACTGCTGATGAATGTGCTGTTTTTACTTTTGTTTGTTCAATCATCTCTGTCTGGTTCCTTTCATCAGCATCTCTTTAACTGCATCAAACCCCAGGGAGCGATGGCCCGAGGTAGGACATTATGACACAACAACACTACATTAGGGGCACTAACACTCCCATCCTTTACACCAGCTTCCACGGGGGCTCGCGGCACTCTTAATAAACCCTTAATAAAATTCTGACATCAACATTACTTAGTTCGGTTGATGAGACATTAAAGAAGTTTGAGAAGGCTTTATACAAACAAAGGGTGTACAATTTGTGGTGGCTCACCTGTTGGTGGGGTAGAAGCTGGGTGCTCACTCCCTATAAGCTCCCCACGCTAAAGAAGAAAATATATAAAATCAAAATATATTAAAAGTAGAAATCAAACGGGTTACTATAGACCATGCGCCACATGTGTTGCCATGGCGTAAATGAGAGTAGAAGTCCTCTTTGTTTGCTAGACTATAAACGTCAACCAGTCTACCACATGTGTAGTGGGAATCCTCTTGTGATGTATACCAGGTGAATGGCGTGTAGACTCATTTTATTGCCCCGAAACGCATCTGGGAGAAGAGCGGTGAGGGACGTGAAATTGTGAGGTGCAGGACGGATGAGAGAATACAGACCAGTCATCCCCAAATAGAAGCGCCCTGAAGATATTCGCTACATTGTCTATCAAGAATTCAGCCAGCAAAGATCACATGACCGCACTAACAGGTCACGTGAGACATTTCCAGTGACGTCACTGCAGGTCCTGGCAGAGAACCGAGCGTGTGAGCGAAGTTTGCTCCGCTCGCAACACCGCACTGACAGAAGCCCACTCGGCACGGAATACCATCTGAGAAAGACGTGAAGGGTGGTAATGTACCATATACTTGCTATACGTGATTGTATTGCCTAACAACACCTCTGCCTGTGAATATATAGCGGGACTTATAACTTGAGTCTACACACCATTCACCTGGTATACATCACAAGAGGATTCCCACTACACATGTGGTAGACTGGTTGACGTTTATAGTCTAGCGAACATTAAAGAGGACTTCAACTCTCATTTACGCCATGGCAACACATGTGGCGCATGGTCTATAGTAACCCGTTTGATTTCTACTTTTAATATATTTTGATTGGTTTGATTGTTTTCATTGTTTTTATTGTTTTAATCTGTACTACAACACTTGGGTTGGCCACCCATAGACTATAATAATTGTAATCATTAAAAATATGTGTATCATATTGCAGTTCCCCACCAGTTGCTTACATATATTAGTGAGTGTCCCCCCATCCACTTTTTATACCTTATACAAACAAAACATAGGAAATTTAGTGGATTGATAATTTAGAATTTTTTTTTAAATATGTGCTTTGAGAGAGGGACAGAAAGACAACCTGGCTCCTTGTCAGGGAATATGATAAATTTTGTCTTTTTTTTTTTTTTTCCATCCAATTCTCACTGAATTTCTCCTTTCTCCATTAATCCATTAATTCATTCACTCATTCAAAAAAAATTGAAATTACATCATAATAAAGTGCAGATTTTTATTAAATTTTATTTTTATCTACACCTCCTTATTTTAATCAAAGGTGGAGGCGTGAAGGAGACACTTGTGTTATTTACTGGTCATTTATAGTGGTGAATAGTGTTGATCGCAAATATTCAAATTGCGAATTTTAATTGCGAATATCGGCACTTTGAGAATTTGCGAATATTTTGAATATCGCTAAATATATTCGTCATTGCAAATATTCGAATTTTCGCAATCAAGAAAATAATGACGAGATCACAAATTCACGAATTCTCGAATATATGGCGAATATTCACCCAAATATTTGCAAAATATTACAAATTCGAATATTGCCCCTGCAGCTCATCACTAGTGGTGAAGGCATTATGTGAAGTGCATGGAAGGTAACTAGTCACAAGGGGATAAACTTGAGCAAAATTATTTTGATTTTCTATCAAAATCTGCTATTTGTAATACAAGCCACAGTCACCTTTAGTGAGATTCTAACGCCGAAGTTACAGCTCAGGCCTACCCGTCTGGTGGAGCCGCAGACTAAAGTATTGGCGTGTGCCTGTACCTCTGGATGCTAGACGCGCTACCTACTGGCTTCTACCTCTCCCAAAATCAATCCCCAACACCAGCTAGGACTCCCTACAAGGTCACCAGAGAGATAACAAATGTACCACTAGCTGGGAAAGTGCTGGTCCATGACGCCGGGGCCACAGCTGAACCCTCTGACACATGTACAGGGAACATACCGTTTGAATTGTCTGGAAGGCAATGGGGGAAATATTTATCTAACGTCATCAGCTAACTGCAGATAACAGCTGCCTGATAACACTCCCATTAAGCTACAGGGAATCTCTCCCCCACCTGTCAACCTTTTCATCCTCTGAGCATCCCCAGTCCCTCAGCAATACAACCCATTGACACTGCCTACATCTCTTAGTGACCTCCTGATTGCATTCTGAGGTCTGCACAATCAATACCATTTAAAGGGCCACTGACCCAATTTTTCTGACCATAAGGTCATCAGATGGACAATATCTATCTAGCTTTCTTGCTCCATATTAGTTTGTTTTCCATGCTTTTAAGTCTAATTACCAATTAATGTGTGGGCTGTATCCTCCACAGGCCCCATCGATCTACCAATAAAGAGCATGTTATAATCCCATCAATACGCGGAAGTGGGGGTACTAAGCTGTCATAAAGGTCCAGGTCTAAAAGTAGGCAGATATAAAGGTCCCAGTCAGGACTCCCAGAGACCTTACAAAATCTCTAATTGTCTCAGTCTGATCTAGACAATTTTGTGATGAAGAAGGCACACGCCCAACAGGGAACTCAATCCTACACCCCCAAAAGCTCTGCCTTACACCAACCACCTTCACACCATAGCAGATAGACTGAAGATGACGCTGACATCTCAACAGACCTACCCATATCTAGGTCATTTATTTCACAAGCTCTCTTGAAAGCACTCAATCCTGTCTTGGAGGAACTATCAGAAATAAAAAGGGAGATGAGACAGATTGGGCACAGAGTAGAAGCCCTTGAAGTGACACAGTCTGCCTTTTCAACTTACTCAAAACAAACCTCTGATGCATTGACCTCCTATAAGCATTGTATTAGCCATTTATATGATTATATTGAAGATTAAGACAACTGAGGCAGGAGGAACAACATTCGCCTCAGAGGAATACCTGAAACAGTAGCCCCAGACGCCCTACAAAAAGCAGTATCTGAAATCTGCAACACACTACTTGGAGATGTTTACTCTGAACCGATAGTTATTGAAAGGGTCCATAGGGCATTACGACCAAAACCCAAGCCAACTGATCCTCCAAGAGATATCATCTGCAAACTCTTGAATTTCACACAGTGATGAAGAAAGCTCGGGAAAGTGCACAAATCATATATGAAGATTCACCCATCCACTTATTTCAAGACCTGGCTTCTGCCACCTTAAACAAGAGACGCATCCTTAAACATCTGACGGACTACCTGAGACATAAAAGAATTGCCTTCTGCTGGCTGTTCCTATTCGGAATGTTAATTTCTTCGAAAGAAAAGAAATATGTGATTACATCTAGTGATGAGTGAAACGAAGCTGACGAAGTGAAATTAGATCCGAATTTCAGGAAAAATGTAATTCGCACCAAATGCGAATTTCCTCACGCTTCGTGAAAACGAATCGCATTTTTTCCTAAAATGGCTGCTACACGTGTGAGGACATGGGGCAAGGATCTCTGGGAAGGCGGGATAACCCATACTGACATATATGCAGCCAATCAGCAGCCAGCCCTGTGATGTCACAGCCCTATAAATATGGTGGCCATCTTAGAGTCTGCCATTTACCAGCATGCTTAGTGCAGGGAGAGACTTGTCTGCAGGCGCTAGGAACAGTGATAGGAAAGACTTGATTGTGGTGAAAAAAAAAAACACATTTTTCAAGTTCAGGAAAAGATTACTCAAGGTGTAGGGGAAGGATAAGGAGGACTTATTCCATCAGCATTTCTGTTGAGCAGGGTTCAATCGGGGAGGTTACAGTCTGGGTAATAGGAACAATCCGATTACACCTTGCTGCACTGACTGGGGACCCAAATTGCCATTATACAGCTCTGTGATTCCAGCAAACCTGTCTTATTAAGGTGCAAGTGCTGTTTTATACATGCATTAACATGGTTTATTACAAGGAAATAGCTCTACGTTTTATTTGCCCTTGTGTGGTGTAGTTATATGTTCAAAGCATTTTTTGGCTTGTATTAGTGGGGAAAAAAGGGCTTATAAGCCATTGTGTGGTGACGGGTGAAAATTACAGCCCTTTTTATCGTGTTTTAGTGGCAAAAATAAAATATATTTGCCACTCAGTGTTGCAGTTATCTGTTTTAAAGCCCTTTTTTCCGTGTATTAGTAGAAAAAGAAAAAAAATATTTGCCGCTCAGCGGTGCAGTTATCAGTTTTAGGCTACATGCACACGACCACATGTGTTTTGTGGTCCGCAAATCGGAGATCTTCAAAAAATAGGAGGATGTTCCGTATGGAACCCTTTTTTTTGTGGATCCGTTGTTTTTGCGGATCCATTGTAATAATACCTATACTTGTCCGTAAAATGGACAAGAATAGGACATGCTCTATTTTTTTTTTGCGGGGCTATGGAACGAACATACGGATGCTGATCGTACACAGTGTGCTGTCAGCATTTTTTGCAGACCCATTGAATCCTATCCGCAAAAAAAACGGATGATGTGTGCATGAGACCTTAAAGCCCTTTTTTCCGTGTATTAGTGGAAATAGAAAAAAAAAATTGACGCTCAGCGGTGCTGTGATATATTCGGAAGTCCTGTTTGCTGTGTATTAGTGGCCAAATAAAAATATTTTCTCTGTCCAGCGTTGTACTTCTCTGTTGAAAAGCCTGTTGTGTAAAAGTTGAGTGAATCGATACCGCGCTCAAGCTACCTATATATTGCAAACCTCTGTGCCTCTATATCCCTATGACAACCACTGCGATAGCGTCAATGTACATGCATTACACTCCCCTGCAACTACTTCACCGCTATGAACACTAACGTACCTCAATGCTTTGTACTTTTGTTCCCCGGACTGCCGTGCGGGGAACAATCCTCTTCGCAGCGGATTATTTTAGGAGTCGCGCCCCGGCCGGTGGCGCTTCTCCGATGTAGTCGTTCGAGCGCTCGCTAGGAGCGGGAGTGACGTCACTTACTGTGCACTACGGATAGTCACAGTTAACACCTTTTGCTTCTACGCGTTTCGGGTAATTACGTTACCCTTCGTCAGGAAGACAGACTTGGTATCAACTGCAAGGTAGCTCCTATTTATCCCCGCCCGCATTTCCTGTGTGAGTGGGTATAACCCTTTCCCTCCTAATTTGGCTGTTGGCCTAGTCAAACGCAAATACCTCAATTTCCATGTTGAGACCTATTGGGGCTAGAGTATCCATATTAAATATTAACCTTGTCTCTGCCTTAGACATTTCTTTAATGTAATCACCCCCTCTATAATTTTTCTTTACTAGTTCTAGGCCACAAAATGTCGATCCCATGAATTTACCTCCATGCTTCTCCTTATAATGACGTGACAGTGGGTGTCCATCGAACTTGTGTTCTATATTGTATATATGCTCATTAATTCTTTTTTTCATTTGTCTTTTTGTTCTACCGATGTAAATTTTATGACATGGGCATACAATAGCATAGATTACCCCTGCGCTATTGCAGGATATACAATCCCTTATGTGGTGTGTGTATGTGCCCCCTGAGTTTTGCATTTCTGTTCTCTTACTATTTTTAGTTTTTCTACACCCCTGGCATCTTTTGCATGGAAAGAAGCCTTTTATTGTGTTATTTCCATGCTGCATATTTTTCTTGTTATTTCTACTACTGACATATTTATTCGTGGCGGCTATGGTATTCCCTATATTCCTAGCTTTCCTAAACGTAAATTTGGGGTTGTTTGGAATTAATTCTCCTATTATCTTATCCTCCTTTAGTATTCCCCAATATCTCCCTACCATTTTCTTAAATTTCCCCACTTGGCTATTGTATGGTACAATTATGGGTGGGATTATCCCTATTTCTTCCATCCCATGTTGTTTTTTTGTTGTTATTTCGATTGTGTCATCGCCCAATAGTTGCTGTCTGTCCATCTGGCTTACTTCTGTTCTACATTTTTCTAGTTTCTCCCGGTTATATCCTTTATTTTCACATTTCTTTTGCATAGTATTTGCTTCCTTCTCATAATCTTCTCTTTTGGTACAGTTTCTTCGGAGCCTCATAAACTGACTCTTTGGTACATTTTCTAGCAATAGGGGTAAATGACAGCTTTCTCTCGAAATGAAGCTGTTAGCGTCTGTGGGTTTATTATAAGATTTTGTGCAAATTTTGCCTTCTTCAGTGAATATAGTTAGGGCTAAAAAATTAATTTCTGCTTTACTATATGTAGGTGAGAATTCCAGATAAAACTCACATTTTTATTTAATTCTTTAAAAAATTCCTGTAATTTTGCCTCATCCCCTTCCCATATAAAAATTATATCATCAATAAAACGATGCCATAGGGCGAGGTTCGCCTGGAGTTCGCCATTGCAGTGGATGTATTGCTCCTCCCACCTTCCTATGTATAAATTAGCGAACCCCGGTGCGAACCTCGTCCCCATAGCAGTACCCCACTGCTGGAGATAAAATTGATCATTATACATAAAATAGTTTTTTTCTAAAATAAAAGGAATACATTCCTCTAAAAAATTTATTTGGTCGTCTGTCATTTCCCCTTTTGCTTTTAAAAAGAACTTGGTGGCCTCACACCCTTTTTGGTTTTCAATTATTGAATATAAAGATTTCACATCTAGGGTTCCCAATATATAGGTGTCCTTCCATTTTACTCCATTAAGTATTTTCAAAATGTGGCTCGTATCTTTAATGTATGCCGGGAGAGTTTGTGCATAAGGCTGCAGGAACTGGTTAACGTATCTGGATAGTGCACTAGTAAGGCAATCTACTACAGACACTATTTGCCTGCCTGGAGGATCAATTGGGTTTTTATGGATTTTCGGATTATGGTAAAATCCAGCAATTCTAGGGTGTTGAATCTCTATAAATGCTTCCACTTCCTTTTTTCGTAGAATTCCTTGCTTTTTACCTTTTTGAATGAGCACCTTTAATTCCTTTTTGTATCTCTCTGTAGGATCTTGTTTTAATTGAGAATACGTTTTTTTGTCATTTAGTATTTTCATAGCTTCACTATGGTATTTTTCTTTATCTAGGATAACAATTCCCCCCCCCCCCCCTTTATCCGCTGGGCGAATAATAATCTTATTATTCTCCTGCATGGATATAACTGCCCTTTTTTCTTCCTGTGAGATATTATTCAGATATTGTGGGTTCCTCGGGGGATTGAATCTCCTTATTTCTTTAGTTATCAAATTCATGAAAGTGTTGAAGGCTGGTGAGTATTCTTGAAGAGGGTGAAATTTTGATTTTGGTTTCAAGTCTGTATGTTTGTATGGATCCTCATCTTGGTTCTCTTTTAATTGCTCTTTATTAATGTTTTTTTGACTATACTTTTTATCTTTCTTCAAAAAATATCTTTTCAATGGTAATTTGCGCATAAATTTACGGATACCTATAAAGGCTTCAAATTTATTAAAAAAGGTAGTGGGGGCAAATTTTAAACCTTTTTGGAGTATATTGAACTTTCTTTTTGTTAGTTTATGTTTACTTAAATTGTAAATTTTTTGTATTTGTTCTCCTTCTACATTATTTGTTTCTATTTTTGTTTTGTATTTTTTCTTTTGGGCGAGTTTCCCTCCTCTAAAACCCCCGTTTGGATTTCTTTGTCTTCGGGGCTGAAGTCTTCGGGGCTGAAGTCTTCGGGGCTGTCTTCGGGGCTGCAAGCAAGTAACGCCTACCCTGAAACCAAGTACCGCACGGCAGTCCGGTGAACACAAGTACAAAGCTTAGAGGTACGTTAGTGTTCATAGCGGTGAAGTAGTTGCATGTACATTGACGCTATCGCAGTGGTTGTCATAGGGATATAGAGGCACAGAGGTTTGCAATATATAGGTAGCTTGAGCGCGGTATCGATTCACTCAACTAGTCAATTATTTGTAAGTGGGTAGATGCAGACCCACTTGATACCGCTGCCATCCAGTGTATATAGCGGGTACAGCGCTACTGGGAATTCATACTATATGTGGTCAGTTGTGTGCAGCCCCCAGCAAGCAGCGTACTATTGATACTACACTTAAGACAGTATGTCAGAACTATGGTGGGACAGGAGCGATAGGATACAGAGAGTTCAGAACACCTTCTGCCCACAGCCAAGACAAACAAATGATAATAGTGGTGATCATTTTAATTCCAATTTCCCATTCATTAGAACTACACTGAAACAACTAGAACATGCCCTTAACCTAGAAATGAGAGACCTATGGGAGATCACGTCCTTAGAAAAATATATAGAATGGGACATCATACCAAAAGGTTTAAGGATAGAATAAAGGCTTTCAGGGGATATGGGAGACATAGAAATTATAAAAGAATGGGAAAAAATGCTTCATGATTTTTCCAGGAGAGCGATTATTTTCATCATTCACAAACGAAAATTAAGGCTCATGGCCTCAATAAAGAAATACGAGAATTATTCAAAAATTTGAGACCCTGGAAAGATCATTCAGGCATTAAGCCACTAGTAGAAAGTATTAGGAGGCAGATGTCAATTAAGGAAGGTGAAATCAGAGAGAAAAAAGTGCACAAATTTAACAGAGATGTGTTACCAGTTGCGGTGGAGATAAATGAAGAGTGGGGGGACATGACCAATTGTTATGAAACAATTGATGAATGTCCCATTGAGGAAGGAAGCAATATAGAGTTACATGAATCCATCCTCACAACATACAGCGAGGACACTTCATCCGTGGCAAATGAACCTCCCCCACACCAATATCCCCAATAGTTTGAATACAGAACCAGAAGATTACAACTGTTAATAGGTTTGATATACTTATGGAAATAGAAGAAGTCACTATAGGGGAAAGGAATGAGGGGAGCATAATAAATGATGGTAGAAGTAGAAATAGGAATGAGGAGGATGATAATACTGATACCTTAGGAGAAAGTGTTGAACAGGAAAAAAGAGGAATAAGAGAGCAGAATCAACAAATTCAGCAACAACAACAACAAAAACACAAAAAGAAATTAACCCCGAAGATAATCCCCAAAAAAACAATAAAGAAGGATTTTTTTCAGCCCCGAAGACAAAGAAATCCAAACGGGGGTGTAGAGGAGGGAAACTCGCCCAAAAGAAAAAATACAAAACAAAAATAGAAACAAATAATGTAGAAGGAGAACAAATACAAAAAATTTACAATTTAAATAAACATAAACTAACAAAAAGTGAGTTCAATATACTACAAAAAGGTTTAAAATTTGCCCCCACTACCTTTTTTAATAAATTTGAAGCCTTTATAGGTATCCGTAAATTTATGCGCAAATTACCATTGAAAAGATATTTTTTGAAGAAAGATAAAAAGTATAGTCAAAAAAACATTAATAAAGAGCAATTAAAAGAGAACCAAGATGAGGATCCATTCAAACATACAGACTTGAAACCAAAATCAAAATTTCACCCTCTTCAAGAATACTCACCAGCCTTCAACACTTTCATGAATTTGATAACTAAAGAAATAAGGAGATTCAATCCCCCGAGGAACCCACAATATCTGAATAATATCTCACAGGAAGAAAAAAGGGCAGTTATATCCATGCAGGAGAATAATAAGATTATTAATCGCCCAGCGGATAAAGGGGATGGGGGGGGATTGTTATCCTAGATAAAGAAAAATACCATAGTGAAGCTATGAAAATACTAAATGACAAAAAAACGTATTCTCAATTAAAACAAGATCCTACAGAGAGATACAAAAAGGAATTAAAGGTGCTCATTCAAAAAGGTAAAAAGCAAGGAATTCTACGAAAAAAGGAAGTGGAAGCATTTATAGAGATTCAACACCCTAGAATTGCTGGATTTTACCATAATCCGAAAATCCATAAAAACCCAATAGATCCTCCAGGCAGGCCCATAGTGTCTGTAGTAGATTGCCTTACTAGTGCACTATCCAGATACGTGGACCAGTTCCTGCAGCCTTATGCACAAGCTCTCCCGGCATACATTAAAGATACGAGCCACATTTTGAAAATACTTTATGGAGTAAAATGGAAGGACACCTATATATTGGGAACCCTAGATGTGAAATCTTTATATTCAATAATTGAAAACCAAAAAGGGTGTGAGGCCACCAAGTTCTTTTTAAAAGCAAAAGGGGAAATGACAGACGACCAAATAAATTTTTTAGAGGAATGTATTCCTTTTATTTTAGAAAAAAACTATTTTATGTATAATGATCAATTTTATCTCCAGCAGTGGGGTACCGCTATGGGGACGAGGTTCGCACCGGGGTTCGCTAATTTATACGTAGGAAGGTGGGAGGAGCAATACATCCACTGCAATGGCAAACTCCGGGCGAACCTCGCCCTATGGCATCGTTTTATTGAAGATATAATTTTTATATGGGAAGGGGATGAGGCAAAATTACAGGAATTTTTTAAAAGAATTAAATAAAAATGAGTTTTATCTGGAATTCTCACCTACATATAGTAAAACAGAAATTAATTTTTTAGCCCTAACTATATTCACTGAAGAAGGCAAAATTTGCACAAAATCTTATAATAAACCCACAGACGCTAACAGCTTCATTTCGAGGGAAAGCTGTCATTTACCCCTATGGCTAGAAAATGTACCAAAGAGTCAGTTTATGAGGCTCCGAAGAAACTGTACCAAAAGAGAAGATTATGAGAAGGAAGCAAATACTATGCAAAAGAAATGTGAAAATAAAGGATATAACCGGGAGAAACTAGAAAAATGTAGAACAGAAGTAAGCCAGATGGACAGACAGCAACTATTGGGCGATGACACAATCGAAATAACAACAAAAAACAACATGGGATGGAAGAAATAGGGATAATCCCACCCATAATTGTACCATACAATAGCCAAGTGGGGAAATTTAAGAAAATGGTAGGGAGATATTGGGGAATACTAAAGGAGGATAAGATAATAGGAGAATTAATTCCAAACAACCCCAAATTTACGTTTAGGAAAGCTAGGAATATAGGGAATACCATAGCCGCCACGAATAAATGTGTCAGTAGTAGAAATAACAAGAAAAATATGCAGCATGGAAATAACACAATAAAAGGCTTCTTTCCATGCAAAAGATGCCAGGGGTGTAGAAAAACTAAAAATAGTAGGAGAACAGAAATGCAAAACTCAGGGGCACATACACACACCACATAAGGGATTGTATATCCTGCAATAGCGCAGGGGTAATCTATGCTATTGTATGCCCATGTCATAAAATTTACATCGGTAGAACAAAAAGACAAATGAAAAAAAGAATTAATGAGCATATATACAATATAGAACACAAGTTCGATGGACACCCACTGTCACGTCATTATAAGGAGAAGCATGGAGGTAAATTCATGGGATCGACATTTTGTGGCCTAGAACTAGTAAAGAAAAATTATAGAGGGGGTGATTACATTAAAGAAATGTCTAAGGCAGAGACAAGGTTAATATTTAATATGGATACTCTAGCCCCAATAGGTCTCAACATGGAAATTGAGGTAGTTGCGTTTGACTAGGCCAACAGCCAAATTAGGAGGGAAAGGGTTATGCCCACTCACACAGGAAATGCGGGCAGGGATAAATAGGAGCTACCTTGCAGTTGATACCAAGTCTGTCTTCCTGACGAAGGGTAACGTAATTACCCGAAAAGCATAGAAGCAAAAGGTGTTAACTGTGACTATCTGTAGTGCACAGTAAGTGACATCACTCCCGCTCCTAGCGAGCGCTCGAACGACTATATCGGAGAAGCGCCACCGGCCGGGGCGCGACTCCTAAAATAATCCGCTGCGAAGAGGGACAACTGCAAGCAAGTAACGCCTACCCTCAAACCAAGAACCGCACGGCAGTCCGAGGAACCCAAGTACAAAGCATTGAGGTACGTTAGTGTTCATAGCGGTGAAGTAGTTGCAGGGGAGTGTAATGCATGTACATTGACGCTATCGCAGTGGTTGTCATAGGGATATAGAGGCACAGAGGTTTGCAATATATAGGTAGCTTGAGCAAGGTATCGATTCACTCAACTAGTCAATTATTTTTAAGTGGGTAGGTGCAGACCCACTTGATACCGCTGCCATCCAGTGTATATAGCGGGTACAGCGCTACTGGGAATTCATACTATTTCTGTTGTGTAAAAGCAGAAAAAAATTTGCGCCTAATGACATTTTGCGGTGCAGTGATATATTCTGAAGCCCTGTTTTCAGCTTATTAGTTGCAAAATAAAAATATATTCGCCGTCCAGCATTGCATATATCTGCTGAAAAGCCTGTTGTGTAAAAGTAGAAAATAAGTTAGGCCTAATTGACGTTCTGCGGTGCAGTGATATATTGTGAAGTCCAGTTTGCCGTGTATAAGTGGAAGAAAAAAAATTATATTAACCGTTCATCATTGCATTTATCTGTTGATAAGCCTTGTGTAGTGTAAAAGTTGAAAAAAATAAAGGCCTATTTGCCGTTCAGCGGTGCAGTTATATGTAGTAAAGAAGCGGGCTTTTTAGGGGAAATTTTATAGGTGCCTGTACACCTCCTTTTGCTGTATGGACCGAATTATATAGTGGTGTAGAGTATGTGAAACTGGATTTTTTTCGTCAAATTTATGGCTGATTGAACACCTCCTTTTGTGGTATGGACCAAATTACCTAGTGGTGAAATTCTTTATGTGACACAGGCTTTTTTTGGGAAAATTTTGGTGTGATTGTACACCTCCTTTTGTGGTACAGGCTGAATTAAGTAGTGTCGAAATTTGTAATATGAAACAGGCTTTTTTTGTCAAATTCATGGGTAACTGTACACTTCCTTTTGTGGTACCGGCCGAATTACGTAGTGGTGAAATGTGTAATATGAAGCTGGCTTTTTTTCAGAAAATGTATTTGCGGTATGAACTGAAGTACTTAGTGGTGAAATTCTTTATGTGACACTGGCTTTTTGGGGGAAAATTTTGGGGAAAATGTGCACCTTTTTTGCAGTACAGGCCGAATTACATAGTGGTGAAATTTGTAATATGAAACGGGCTTTTTTTAGTCAAATTCATGGGTGGCTGTACACCTCCTTTTGCGGTACGGGCTGAATTACGTAGTGGTGAAATTTGTAATATGAAACAGGCATTTTTTCGGAAAATGTATGTGTGAATATACACCTCCTTTTGCGGTATGGAACGACTTACTTAGTGGTGAAATACTTTATGCGACGCTGTCTTTTTTCGGAAAATGTATGGGTGAATGTAGACCTTCTTTTGTGGCATGGACTGAAGTACTTAGTGGTGAAATTCTTTATGTGACTCTGGCTTTTTTTTCCGGAAATTGTATGGGTGAATGGACACCTCTTTTTGCGGTACAGGCCGAATTAAGTAGTGTCGAAATTTGTAATATGAAACAGGCTTTTTTTGTCAAATTCATGGGTAACTGTACACTTCCTTTTGTGATACTGGCCGAATTACGTAGCGGTGAAATTTGTAATATAAAAAGGGCTTTTTTCCGGAAAATATATGGGTGAATGTACACCTCCTTTTGCGGTATGAACTGAAGTACTTAGTGGGGAAATGTTTTATCTGACACTGGCTTTTTTGGGGAAAATTTTGTGGAAAATGTACTCCTCTTTTTGCAGTACAAGCCAAATTGCATAGTGGTGAAATTTGTAATATGAAACGGGCCTTTTGCGGTATGGAATGACTTACTTAGTGGTGAAATACTTTATGCGACACTGTCTTTTTTCGGAAAATGTATGGGTGAATGTAGACCTCCTTTTGCGGTACGGCCCGAATTACATAGTGGTGAAATTTGTAATATGAAACAGGCTTTTTTTAGTCCAATTCATGGGTGACTGTACATCTCCTTTTGCAATACAGGACAAATTACGCAGTGGTGATAATACTTTATGTGACACTGGCTTTTTTTGTGTGGAAAATGTATGGGTGAATGTACACCTCGTTTTGCAGTATGGACTGCAATTGGAGGTGAAATTCTTTATGTGACACTGTTTTTTTTTTCTGAAAATGTATGGGGGAATTTAGATTTTCTTCTGTATGAACCAAATTCCATTATCCTTTCATTGCTATATAGCACCCGATGACGCATGTTCAGCTCAGTCTTAGTCAGGGAGAGCTGTTCTGAGGAAGCTGTTCTGACAGACAGTGTAGGGAGTGATATAGGAATATTTTTATTAGAAAAACGTTTCGCTAAAAAAAAAAAAGCTAAATAGCTAAAACTTTACAGACCAAAAAGTCTGTTTAAGGATCATTGTGCGTACCAGCAATATCTATTTTTAGCTCATCCTGTGCTAAATAGGGTGCAATAGTTTGACAGCTGCAGACAGCAATGTAAAGTGTGTGCATCTAAAAAATGGTGTCCGCTGCGGACAGTGACATTAGCTGTGCCACTTCTCCTGTGTAAAGTGTGCACATCCAAAAAATATCTGTGACATCCAGTGTACTTTTTTCGTAGACTGTGTCCGCTGAGGACAGGGACATTAGTTGAGCAACATCTCATGTGTAAAGTGTGCACATCCAAAAAGTATCTGTGACATTCAGTGCACTTTTTCCGTAGATGGTGTCTGCTGCAGACAGTGACACTAGTTGTGCCACATATCCAGTGTACAGTGTGCGAATCCCAAAAATATCTGTGACATCCAGTGTACTTTTTCCGTAGACGGTGTCTGCTGCGGACAGAGACACTAGTTGTGCCACATCTCCAGTGTAAAGCGTGTGAATCCCAAAAATATCTGTGACATCCAGTGTACTTTTTCTATAGACAGTGTCCGCTGTGGACAGTTAAGTTAGCTGTGCCACATCTCCAGTGTGTAGTGTTCTCTGAAAAAATATATCTGTGGCATATAGTGTACTTTTTTTTGGTGACAGCATTGGCATTATCTGAGGGATATCTCCTGTGTGACGTTTCCACATCCCAAATACCTTTTAAAAAAATGTTGTGCATACACTGCCAAATCCTATGCTACTGTACGTACGACATACTTTCAAGCATATATAATATTTAATATGAAGAAGGCGAGCAGTAAGGGACGGGGAAGTGGCCGTGTTGCTGATGGTGCCTAAAATCTATTATAGGGTCAGCTGACCTGCAGGCCCTCGCATATAATGTTTTAGAAGGTCTGCTCACATGCAGGCCCTCAACTACAATCTTTTACAGGGTCAGCTCAACTTCAGACCCTCGCATATAATCTTTTACAGGGTCAGCTCACCTGCAGAGCCTCACTTATAATTTTTTAGCGGGTCAGCTCATCTGCAGACCCTCACCTACAATCTATTATAGGGTCAGCTCACCAGCAGGCCCTCACATATAATGTTTTACAGGGTCAGCTCACCTGCAGGCCCTCGCATATAATTTTTTAGAGGGTCAGCTCATCAGCATGCCCTCACCTACAATATTTTACAGGGTCAGCTCACCTGCAGGCCCTTGCAAATAATGTTTTACAGGGTCAGCTCACCTTCAGGCCCTTGTATATAATCTTTTAGAGGGTCAGCTCACCTGCAGGCCCTCGTATATAATGTTTTACAGGGTCAGTTCACCTGCAGGCCCTCACCTACAACCTTTTAGAGGGTCAGGTCACCAGAAGGCCCTCATGTACAATCTTTTACAGGGTCAGCTCACCTGCAGGCCCCTGCATATAATCTTTTACAGGGTCAGCTCACCTGCAGGCCCTCACCAACAGATCCTCACCCCTAATGTTTTAGAGGGTCAGCTCAGCAGCAGGCCCTCACCCTTAATGTTTTAGATAGTCAGTTCAGCAGGACCTTGCTCCAAATGTTTTTTGTGTATGATGCCCTCCTTTATGTGTAACAAAGGGTGTATTGGAGTGCCGACTCCTTTTGCATATAATGTTTTACAAGGTCAGCTCACCTGCAGGCCCTCACCTACAACCTTTTAGAGGGTCAGCTCACCAGCAGGCCCTCACCTACAATCTTTTACAGGGTCAGCCTACATTTCCTCGCATATAATTTTTTGCAGGGTCAGTTCACCTTCAGGCCCTCGGATATAATGTTTTACAGGGTCATCTCACCTGCAGGCCCTCACATATATTTTTTAGAGGGTAAGCTCACTAGGAGGCCCTTACCTACAATCTTTTATAGGGTCAGTTCACCTGCAGGCCCTCGCATATAATGTTTTACAGGGTCAGCTCACCTGCAGGCCCTCGCATATAATGTTTTATATGGTCAGCTAACCTGCAGGCCCTCACCTACAATCTTTTACAAGGTCAGCTCAACTGCAGGTCCTCGCATATAATGTTTTACAGAGTCAACTCACCTGCAGGCCCTCACCAACAGATCCTCACCCCTAATGTTTTAGAGGGTCAGCTCAGCAGCAGGCCCTCACCCCTAATGTTTTAGATAGTCAGATCAGCAGGCCCTTACTCCAAATGTTTTTTGTGTATGATGCCCTCCTTTATTTGTAACGAAGGGTGTATTGGAGTGCCGACTCCTTGTAATTTTTGGCAGCCCTTTCACTCTGTGGTCTGCTCATGCTGCTGCCACCTCCAGACTATGTCACATTGCCACTCTGTTGCCTCCTGATGCTGCCGCCACCTCCAGACTCTGTCATTCTGCCACTATGTGGTCTCCTCATGCTTCTGCCACCTCCAGACTCTGTCATTGTGCCACTTTGTGGTCTCCTCATTCTGATGCCACCTCCATACTCTGTGGGGAAAAGGGGAGATTCCATGGTACTACTGGGAACTGACGCAGAACAGGCCTTTGATAGGGTTGTGTGGCCTTTCCTCAAATGTATACTACTTTAGATGGGTTTGCCTGGTTTGTACGAACAACCAAGCGCATACATCAGGGTCAATTATATCCTCTCTCAGGCAGTCAGGATTAATAATGGCACCAGGCAAGGTTGTCCCCTTTCCCCAGTTTTATTCGAACTCTTAACTGAACCCTTTTTACGACATATCAGACTAATTCAGGAAATAAATGGAGTGAAATGTGGAAACCTTTAGTTTAAACAAGCTGCATATGCAGATGATTTATTACTAATGATTTCTAACCCAACACAGGCTTTTCCCATTATATTTGAGATATTTTGTTCCTTTGGATATATTTCAAACTTTAAAATCAATATTGCCAAATCCCAAGCAATGGGTATATACCTACAGCCCAAAGAATTACAGAGGTTACGTAAAAACTCTCCCTTTGAGTGGACAAGCACCTCTTTAAAATTTTAGGGAATTAATATCCCTCCAGATCTGAAAAATCTATATCATCTAAATTACCTACCATTGCTAAAATCTATTCCTGAAACTTTAAAGTCCTGTTCTCCAACCTTTATTTCTTGGCTTGGACGAAGAAATATGTTTAACACTCTGATAGTCCCTAAAATCACAAGTCCTTCCAATACACCTCCCCCAGCGATCTTTTGACTCCTTCTGAAAACTGTGCTCCTCTTATATTTGGAGCTCCACTAAACCCAGAATATCCAATAAGATCCTGTTACTACCATTCCAAAAGGGTGGGATTGGTTTCCCCTCATTAAAAAGATACTATTATGCTGTTCATCTCAGTAGAGTGATCGACTGGGTTAGAAAACCGGTACATAAACATTGGGTATTGATAGAAGAAAAGATGGCAAAATGTCCACTAAGATCCCTGGTGTTCGCAGACCCACCAAGCCTGACAAAAACCCAGAAAGACAAGACTCTCCTTGCAGCTACACTGTCAGTTTGGCGGATTCCTGAGATTAGAGAGTCATGCTCAAAATATCCCTCTTCCTTAATGTCAATAGGAGATGGCCTCATATCCTCTGGTGATGGCTACTTCTCTTTACCTCACCAACTGAGAAACTCAGTTCTCTCACCAGGAGAATTTTTAGATCAAGAGGGAACCTTTTTAGACAAACCCTTGATGAGCATTACATTTCATATACCTAGCCTAAATGACTTACAGTATGCTTTAATAAGCTACTCCCTTAAGAAGGTACTATCATCTGACAACAGGCCACCCACTCCTACCTGCCACCCACTCCCACTCCTTACACAATATATTACTAGCACCCAAGCTCACCTTGAGGTGCACCACCATACAGGAGAATGCCTACAAAATTTTGACTAAGTGGTACCTAACTCCAGTCAAGTTAAAAATGATGCACGGATCTACCCTGACCTCTGTTGGAGGTGTAAAGTAAATTAGGGATCTTTCTTACACATATGGTTGTCGTGCCCCTTATTAGTGACTTGGAAAATAATCTTTGACAATATGAACCACATCTTAAAACTATGCAACTCAAAACTTCTGCTGTGTCCCAAGATAGCTTTATTATCTTTACTCCCAGATACACCCCCTAAATCAAAGCAAGGTTTATTGAGAATTTTAATAGCAGCAGCAAGGCTACTGATAGCCTCGAACTGGAAGTCAGAAACACCGCCTTCAGCCACTCTTTGGATTGACGAGTTAGAATCAATCTCCAGGTTAGAAGAACTTTCCCACTAGGTACAAAGATCTCACCAAGTATATCGCAATCTGGTTGCTATGAGAGAAATGGAGAGATAATAAATAAGGGTCCTGAAATTGACATTATGCCCCCCCCCCCCCCAACTAAGAAGCTCACCAGGCTCACCGCAATAGCAATCTTCCTCCCTGTATACCTAAGTCGTAAAAAGGTGTGGTGGGAATTGGGGTCCACTGTCACATGGCTGTCTGCTAGGCACCGGTTCTACCTCAGTGTAATTCTCTCCCCCTCCCTCCCCACAGGTTATAGGTTTGTTAATATTATTTGCTCTTTATTTATGTGCTAATTGTCTGCAACACCAGCAAGGACTACGAAATTATTTCATCGGTACCTCTACATCTGCATTGCCTTGTTACCCGGTTATACACAGGCTCTGGCTATTGAGAACATGTCCATGCTAATGTACTGTACTGTTAACTCATCTACCAGAGTTCTTTAGCACTTTGTTTCGTATACTATATATGTCTTCTTTGTTGAAAATGTATGACGTCCGCATTTAGAGACGTCCATCCCCAAACCATTAAATGTTTTTTCGCTGATGCATAATGTAAGGAATGTTTCTTTCACATTGCTGTGCCATCTGTCTGCTACTCTCCATTTTAACAATATGCGTGAAGCGTAAAGACATTTTCACCCGAGTCCTTTTCACCTCATAATAATAGGCTGTGTACACATAAGAGGAGATATGTTTGGACTATGGACAAATATACATTTTATCAATTTATTTATTATGGCTAATATAATGCTAGTGTGCAGAGATTGTTCTCAGTCGCCATCCCCTAATTTCCCTGTCTCCAACACAAAGCAAAATCAATTTTGTAGGATGTCAATTAACATTTTAGGATGATTTAATAGCATTGGTTGAAATTGAAAAATCTCAAAGGAAACTCACACACATATGGTAGAACATGCAAATGTCATGCAGATGTTGCCCTTGTTCGGAATGGAATCCAGAATTCCAGGGTTAAAGTATAAGGGTATAAGTATATCACTCAACAAGACTCGATATATTAGGAAGAGGTAGGGTCTCTATCTGCTCTGTACCAATGGCCTGCCAGTATTATCATGCGGAGGTCAGTGCTGATAATGACTTTACACTGGCAATATGAAATGCTAGTAATTTTCTGAGACTTTATATTTCTCTCCCTCTATTGTGGCGGGAAATGGGAAGAACAGTCAGAAGAGACTTGAGTGTTCCAGTTTTAATATACTGCTTCTCCAGGCTTAGGATTTCTTAGTTCTAAGCTCAACACAGGGTAGGATCAGAGGAGCTTCTAATGAGTTGGTCAACAGATTCGATTTGTGTGCAAATACATTTGACCTGAATTTAAAGTGCTTAGAGTACTCTAAAAAAGGCCCAGAGAATAGCTCATCAATATTAAACAATCAGCGACAACCTCTTTAAAACATAGTATACAAATTACCTCTTTTTTTTGCAGCAAATTCCTTTTTCTCTGTCCTCTGACCTGTAAAATGGTGGTCGTCATTTTGAAAGATTGATCCGAATTAAAGGTTGGTGAATTGATTCGAAACAAATAGCTAAGGCTGTATGCAGCCTGTATTTGTGGGAGGGGTGTCTGGCTTTATATGCCCCATCATCCCCCACAGCCAGACGCCCGTTCATCGCGCACCCTCCCACCCGCCCCTTTCTTCTAGCTCTCCATTGGGTATGCCCCCTTCTTTTGGTGTACTCCGCGCTCGTGGCTCCCGGCACAATCCAGCCACTAGGTTCAGGGTTAGGGTCTCGGCGTACGCAGTTCACCTCTCTAGCCCTGACCATAAATCAGATTTGTTGCAAATAAAAAAAAAATTGTTCGCCAAATTAAATTGAAATTTTGGCATTTAATTTTAGATGAACTGCTCAAAAACAGGGCCCAGCACCATTTTACTGTAGAAATTGGTGGGGCATACAGCCTGATCAGCCAATCAAGGTTCATTTAGGAAGGTCCTTTTACTGAGAATGTTATAGAATGACATCCTGTGTTCAACTTCTTTGTGACCTGAAAGGATGTATTATGGCAGTGTCTGTCAAAAAGCTTTTAAAGACTCAATTTTAGTGTGATAGGGACACTGTCAGAAGAATATAGGGAGAAAATAGGGAGAAATAGGTGGGTATATTTTAGAGTCTCATCAGTGAAACTATATATAGAGAGTGAGGATTTGGTCAACCTTCTTAATTGTTTCATGCAGCTTGCAAGCAATTGCTCTGCATTACAGAATCCTGCAAGAAACCCATATTTTTCTGTATTAACAGCAGCCAGTTTTTTTTTTTTTTTTAATGTTTCCACAGTTGATGGACTTATTGCCAGCACCCCAATATCATATGTTCTGCGGCAAATGCTATAAAATTGAGCATTTTTTTTCTAAAAAAAATAGTTTCTATTTATCATTTGTAATTGGGCATTTTAGTGCATTATATCAGTGCTACTTAATGTGTTTTATATTACTGTATGATAATGGGTAATTACTAGAGTTGAGCGCACACCTGGATGTTTGGGTTCGAGAAGTTCGGCCGAACTTCACGAAAATGTTCGGGTTCAGGATCCGAACTTGACCCCGAACCCTATTGAAGTCAATGGGGAACCAAACTTTTGGGCACTAAAAAGGCTGTAAAATAGACCTGGAAAGAGCTAGAGGGCTGCAAAAGGCAGCAGAATGTAGGTAAATCCCCTGCAAACATATGTGGATAGGGATATGAAATAAAATAAATAAAAATTAACCAATATCAATTGGCAACTTGGAGGAGGAGGTGTAATAGGAGGTTGGGGTGGCGTCAGGTGGGAATGCTATGGGAGTTGAAGTTCTCATTACAGCCAAAAAGGATTCATGTCTGCCTGCAGTGCCACAGGCCTCATTCACGGACTCAGGGCCATGGCAACCATACATGAGAGTTGAAGTTGTCATCATAGCCAAGAAGGAATCATGTCTGCCTGCAGGGCCACAGGCCTCATTTAAACATTCAGGCCCACGGGACCCACACGGAGGAGAGTTAAAATCAAGCCAAGACAGTATTGATTTCACCCAGCAATGCCACAGGCCTCATTTACTAATTCAGGAGGACCATGGCACCCGCAAAGAGGAGAGCGGTCCCGTAACAGCAACACAGGCCTTAGGTCAACCTGCAATGGAACAGGCCATTATCATTTATGTAGGCCCCTGACACCCAGACAGAGGAGAGGTCATTTGACAGTAAAAAGAGTTTAATATCTCCCACCAATGCAGCAAGTGATTAAACAAAATATAGGCCCCTGACAACCAGACAATGTAGAGGTCATTTGACAGTATAAAGAGTTTAATATCTCCCACCAATGCAGCAAGCGATGAAACAAAATATAGGCCCCTGACAACCAGACAATGTAGAGGTCATTTGACAGTATAAAGAGTTTATTATCTCCCACCAATGCAGCAAGCGATTAAACGAAATATAGGCCCCTGACAACCTGACAATGTAGAGGTCATTTGAGGATAATGTCACCCACCAAAGCAACAAATGATTAAACGAGATATAGGCCCCTGACACCCAAACAAAGGGGCAGGTATTTGACAGTAAAAAGAGTTTAATATCTCCCACCAAGACAACAAATGATTAAATATCACCTAGGCCCGTGACACCCAGACAGAGTAGAGGTCATTCGACATCAAAACGAGGATAATATCACCCACCAATGCAACAGGCGATTATCTAAAATGTAGGCCCCTGGCACCCAGACAGAGGAGAAAGGTCACATAGCACCAAAAGAGGCATCATGTTACCCACCATTGGAACATGCCACTTGTAGTTATTTAGGCCCCAGGACCCAGACCGAGGAGAGAGCTCCCATAGCAGCAAAACAGACATCATGTTACCCACCAAAGGATCAGGCCACTTTGAGTTATTTAGGCCCCAGCACCCAGACAGAGGAGAGAGGTCCCAAAGCAAAAAATCAAGCTTCATGTCACGCACTAAAGCAGCAGGCGATTAGCTGAAATGTAGGCCCCTGGCACCCAGACAGAGGAGAGGTTCATTCAACTTGGTGTTGCCCCCCAAAATAAAGGTACAGTTAGGATTCAATAAAGAAGTGCCCTGGAGTACAAGAATGTATGGTTGAGGGCGAGGCAGTTATAAATGTCTATTCTGCACAAGGGATGGACAGGTCCTGTGGGATCCATGCCTGGTTCATTTTTATGAACGTTAGCTTGTCCACGTTGGCTAGGGACAGGCGGCTGCGTTTGTCTGTAATGACACCCCCTGTCATGCTAAATACACGTTCAGACAATACACTGGCCGCAGGGCAGGCCAGAACCTCCAAGGCATAAAAGGCTAGCTCTGGCCATGTGGACATTTTGGAGACCCAGAAGTTGAATGGGGCCGAACCATCAGTCAGTACGTGGAGGCGTGTGCACATGTTGTTGAAATGCTGCCTCCTGCTAACATGTTCCGTATTAGCTGGTGGTGCAATTAGCTGTGGCGCGGTGACAAAACTTTTCCACATCTCGGCTATGCTAACCCTGCCTTATGAGGAGCTGGCCGTTGAGTTGGCGACCTACTGCTCCTCCTCTGAATTTGCCTTGTGCTTTAACTTGTCTCCTCGTGTCAGATGGAAATGCTCTAAGGAGCGCGTCTACCAGCATGTGCTTGTACTCACGCTCCAGTGCGGGATTTAAGGTGGGCACGTTGTCTTTGTACCGGGGATCTAGCAGGGTGGCCACCCAGTAGTCAGCACACGTTAAAATGTGGGCAACTCTGCTGTCGTTGCGCAGGCACTGCAGCATGTAGTCGCTCATGTGTGCCAGGCTGCCCAGAAGTAAGAACAAGCTGTCCTCTGTGGGAGGTGTATCGTCATCGTCCTCCATTTCCCCCCAGCCACGCACCAGTGATGGGCCCGAGCTGCGTTGGGTGCCACCCCACTGTGAACATGCTTCATCCTCATCCTCCTCCACCTCATTCTCGTCCTCCAGTAGTGGGCCCTGGCTAGCAAAATTTGTACCTGGCCTCTGCTGTTGCAAAAAACCTCCCTATAGCCACTTCTAAAAGACTGGCCTGAAAGTGTTAGAAATGACCCCTCTTCCTCCTCCTCCTCCTACTGGGCCACCTCCTCTTCCATCATCGCCCTAAGTGTTTTCTCAAGGAGACATAGAAGTGGTATTGTAACGCTGATAACAGTGTCATTGCCACTGGCCATGTTGGTAGAGAACTCAAAACAGCGCAACAGGGCATACAGGTCTCGCATGGAGGCCCAGTCATTGGTGGTGAAGTGGTACTGTTCCGCAGTGCGACTCACCCGTGCGTGCTGCAGCTGAAACTCCCCTATGGACTGCTGCTGTTCGCACAGTCTCTCCAGCATGTGCAAGGTGGAGTTCCACCTGGTGGGCACGTCGCATATGAGGAGGTGAGCGGGAAGGCCGAAGTTACACAGTAGTGCAAACAGGCGAGCAGCGGCAGGATATGAACGCTGGAAGCGCTCACAGACGGCCCGCACATTATGCATCAGCTCTGACATGTCGGGGTAGTTGTGAATGAATTTCTGCACCACCGAATTTAGCATATGCGCCAAGCAAAGGATGTGCGTCAAACTGGCTAGTCCCAGAGCTGCAACGAGATTTCGCCCATTATCGCACACCACCAGGCCGGGCTTGAGGCTCACCGGCAGCAACTCGTCGTTCTGTTGTTATATACCCTGCCACAACTCCTGCACGGTGTGGGGCCTGTCCCACAAACACATACGTTTCAGAATGGCCTGATGACTTTTACCCCGGGATGTGCTGAAGTTGGTGATGAAGGTCTGTGGGTGACCGGATAAGCAGGTGGAAGAAGAGGAGGAGGAAGCTGAGGAGGAGGAGGAGGCAACAGGAGGCAAAGAATGATGCCCTGCGATACTTGGCGGCGAAAGGACGTGCGCCAAACAGCTCACCGCCTGGGGCCCAGCCGCTACTACATTTACCCAGTGTGCAGTTAGGGAGATATAGCGTCCCTGGCCGTGCTTACTGGTCCACGTATCTGTGGTTAGGTGGACCTTGCCACAGATGGCGTTGCGCAGTGCACACTTGATTTTATCCGATACTTGGTTATGCAGGGAAGGTACTACTCTCTTAGAGAAGTAGTAGCAGATGGGAACGACATAATGTGGCACAGCCAACGCCATCAGCTGTTTGAAGCTGTCCGTGTTCACCAGCCTGAATGACAGCATTTCAAAGGCCAGTACTTTAGAAATGCTGGCATTCTGGGCCAGGGATCGAGGGTGGCTAGGTGAGAATTTATGCTTTCTCTCCAAGGTTTGTGAGATGGAGAGCTGAACGCTGTCGTGTGACATGGTGGAGATGCTTGGTGACGGAGGTGTTGGTGTTGGTGGCAAATCCTCTGTTTGCTGGGCGACAGGTGCCAACGTTCCTCCAGAGGTGGAGGAAGAGGCCGAGGCAGCAGCAGAAGAGGGAGCAAGAGGGGCTTGAGCCCTTTCTTGGATTTGAAGGTGCTTACTCCACTGCAGCGCGTGTCTCGCATGTAGCGTGCAAACCACTCGGGTCTTGTCGTCAGCACATTTTTTAAAGAAGTGCCATGCCAGGGAACTCCTTGAAGCTGCCTTTGGGGTGCTCGGTCCCTGGTGGCGGTGGCCAGTAGCAGGCGAACTCTCTTGGCGAAGCTGTTCTACTTTTGCACCCTGCTCCCTCTTTTGCTACGTTGTTGGCTCGATCTCACCACTGCCTCTTCCTCTGAACTCTTAAAGTCAGTGGCACGACCTTCATTTCTTGTGGGGTCTAGGACCTCATTGCCCCCTGCATCATCTTCCACACAGTCTTTCTCCCTGACCTCCTGTTCGGTCTGCACACAGCAGTTGGCACCTGTGTTTCGTCATCATCAGAGACGTGCGGACTCTGCTGTGGTGGTATTCCCATGTCCTCATCAGGAAACCTAAGTGCTTATGCGTCAGTGCATTCTATGTCTTCCACCGCTGGGGAAGGGCTAGGTGGATGCCTTTGGGAAACCCTGCCAGCAGAGTCTTCAAACAGCAGACTGCTGCATAACTTATGGCTCAGACAGGTTCCTTGATATGCATGGGAGTGATGTGAAAGACTGATGGGCTTGGTTTTGAGGCGCCACCTGTGCGCTTTCTGCAGAAGACTGTGTGGGAGATAATGTGAACCTGTTGGATCCACTGTCGGCCACCTAATCGACTAGTGCCTGTACTTGCTCAGGCCTTACCATCCTTAGAACGGCATTAGGCCCGACCAAATATTGCTGTAGATTCTGGTGGCTACTGAGATCTGAGGTAGTTGGTTCACTAGGACGTGTAGCTGTGGCAGAATGGCCACGTCCTCTCCCAGCACCAGAGGGTCCACTAACACCACTACGACCATGTCTGTGTCCCTTATTAGATGTTTTCCTCATTGTTACCATTCACCACAAAAAGGAAAAACTGATTTGGCCAAATGTATGGAGTTCAAATTAAGGCTTTTTTTTACAGGCACCTAACACTTTCTAGCTATCTATTTATGTACCGTGTTATACTAATACAGGCACAGCAGAAACCACAGATTTAGGGACAATTTTAGGCCTAGTATTTAGGCCCTGGCTGAAAGGTATCCTATTAGGGACAGAATTACACAATAGCGTGTGCAAATACAGAGGATTACACTTTTAGCCCTTGTATTTAGACACTTAGTGTAATATACCCTTTTATGGACAGAAATACACTTGGAGATGCACAGTAGCATGTGCAAATATAGAGGATTTATTTTTCAGGCCTTGTATTTAGACGCTGCCATGCTGAATGTAATATACCCTTTTGCGGACAGAATTACACTTGGAGAGGAACAGCCGAAAGCACAGATGTTTAGGATTTCTATTTCAGGGATTTTATTTACCACAGAAAAAAATCTATCCTTTGACGGACAGTATTACACTTGGACAGCCACAGCTGGAACACCAGATTTAGGGGATTGGTGTTTTGGCAATTAAATTTCACCCCAGAAAAAAATCTATCCTTTGACAGACAGTATTAGAAGTCGCGCAACACATGTGTCCATGTAGCCCTAGCCTTAGGGAGCTGATGGCATGTGCTCACCCTTAGTAGAAGATAACTAGCTAAAATTATTTATTTCAAAAAGCTATCTCTGCATTGAACTCTCACATGGTGGAGAACATGGGATGCACCTTGCAAATTCCACTGTTTGGCAAGGTGCATGCCATGGTGGCCACCTTGAGCAGCTGATATGGACAGAGAAAGTACATGTCTTTCATGGCCCACTGGGTCAATGTTCTTCACGACAGCAGTGACTCTGCAGAAACAAGGCCAGTTTATATTGACACCTCCAAGTTTGTGTCGGTCTGGTTCCCACACCAGCTGCTTATCCACCTCCTTCAGATCCTCTTCCATGAATATCCTCCCATCCCCAACAGAAGCAGGATAGAGCATTGATCCCACTTGCTCTACCTCATATCATGTGTAAACTGAAGTTGCAAAGGTGTGTTAGAACTAATTGGATAATCAAGCAGCAAACACCCATTTAGCTGTCTCCACTCGAACTCCAAATAGCCACTGGCCAATGCCAACTGGCCTTGGTGGTCAGAAAAAATGGCTGGAACTTTGTGGCTATGCTGCATTTGGGGGGAAACAACACATGATTCCTGCACAGCACATGTGATAAATGTAGTCGTGCAAGCTAAGAGGGTGCTAGCTAAGTCATAGAGACTGTCCTCACATGTCAGCCATTCTTATGTGGCAATTAGTGTTGAGTGAATTGAAGTCTCCGAAGTGGACTTTGATCCGAATTTCAGAAGAAATATGATTCACCACAAAGCTGAATTTCCTCTCGATTCATGGTACAAATTTGATTTGTTTAGAATCATCCTGAAAAATGAGTTCAGCGATTTGCACAAATGTGGCCACTAGCGATGAACGAAGCGAGCTTTAGATCCTAGATCTGAAGTCGCTTCACTCAAAACCTCAGTTTAATTCTGTACGTGAATCCGAACTCGGGTTCGGTTCCGAGGTACTAGTTTAAAAATAAAATTCCAAAGTTATTCACAGAAGTCTCGAGAGACTTTGTGAGTAACTCACTTTGTCTGGTCAGAGGCCATACATTTTAATGCTGTATGGAGACAGATCTCTGTACAGCATTAAACCAAAGTTTTGAGCGAAGCGACTTCGCATCTAGGATCTTAAGCTCGCTTCACTTATTCCTAGTATCCACCACTGATAAATCACAACTTTGACTATAATCCCTCACTAGTGTTGAGCGAACAGTTCGAGCATAGTTCGGGTTCGTACCGAATTTTGGGGTGTTCGGGACACTTTTCAAAAAAGTTCGGGTTCGGGTCTGTTGTTTGGCGATTTCTTCCCGCTTTCTAAAGGGCTGCACAGCAGCCAATCAGCTAGCGTTTTACTTCTTGCCCTAAGAAGCCATTACAGCCATGCCTACTAATGGCATGGTCGTGATTGGCCAAGTGCAGCATGTGACCCAGCCTTTATTTAAGCTGGAGTCACGTAGCGCTGCACGTCATACTGCTCTGATTAGTGTAGGGAGAGGACACAGCTGCTGTGAGGGTGAGATTAGGCAGGGTAAAGTCAGCAACAGCACCTAATGAACTGATCGATCTACAGCTGTAAATGATTTAACTTCTGCTAGTTAATTGCTCACTGGTTTTTAGGCTGCACAGAGCGTTTTTCTGTCACTTTTTTCTGGGGTGATCGGAGGCCATTTTGTGACTTGTGGTGCACCATAACAAGCTGCCACCAAGTCCATCAATCCATCAATACTAGTTTTTTTTTTTTTTGCTATATCCTACATCAGGGGCTTGGCTGTGCTTATTGTCACCCCTAGAAACTCAGGATAGCAATTTCTATATTTTATTAAGGGGTTAAATTCAATTGCCAAAGTACCAATCCACTAAATCTGGTGTTCCAGCTTTGGATAGCCAAGTGTAATACTGTCTGCTGTCGGGCAAAGGATAGATTATTTTCTGTGGTGAAATTCAATTGCCAAAATAGCAATCCCCTAAATCTGGTGTCCCAGCACTGGCTAGCAAACTATAATAGTGTCCGCCAAAACATATATTTTGTTTTGGGGTGAAATTCAATGCCAAAATAGCAATACCCTGAATCTGGTGTTACGCAGTTGCAGGCCTAGTTTAAATCTGTCCGTAACAGGGTATATTTTGTTCTGGGGTGAAATTCAATTGCCAAAATAGCAATACCATAAATCAGTGGTTTCAGCTGTGGCTGGCCAAGTTTTATAGTGTCCTGCAAAGGATATATTTTTTTCCGGGGTGAAATTCAATTGCCAAAATAGCTATACCATAAATCAGTGGTTTCAGCTGCGGCTGGCAAAGTTTCATAGTGTTCTGCAAAAGATATATTTTGTTCTGGGGTGAAATTCAATTGCCAAAATAGCAATACCATAAATCAGTGGTTTCAGCTGTGGCTGGCCAAGTTTTATAGTGTCCTGCAAAGGATATATTTTTTTCCGGGGTGAAATTCAATTGCCAAAATAGCAATACCATAAATCAGTGGTTTCTGCTGTGGCTGGCCAAGTCTCATAGTGTCCTGCAAAGGATATATTTTGTTCTGGGGTGAAATTCAATTGCCAAAATAGCAATACCATAAATCTGGTGTCCCAGCACTGGCTAGCAAACTATAATAGTGTCCGCCAAAACATATATTTTGTTTTGGGGTGAAATTCAATGCCAAAATAGCAATACCCTGAATCTGGTGTTCCGCAGTTGCAGGCCTAGTTTAAATCTGTAAGTAACAGGATATATTTTTTTCTGGGGTGAAATTCAATTGCCAAAATTGCAATACCATAAATCAGTGGTTTCAGCTGTGGCTGGCCAAGTTTCATAGTGTCCTGCAAAGGATATATTTTGTTCTGGGGTGAAATTCAATTGCCAAAATAGCAATACCATAAATCAGTGGTTTCTGCTGTGGCTGGCCAAGTCTCATAGTGTCCTGCAAAGGATATATTTTGTTCTGGGGTGAAATTCAATTGCCAAAATAGCAATACCATAAATCTGGTGTCCCAGCAGTGGATGGCAAAGTATAATATTGTCCGGCAAAACATATATTTTGTTCTGGGGTTAAATTCAATTGCCAAAATATCAATACCCTGAATCTGGTGTTCCAGCAGTTGCAGACCTAATCTATCCGTAATAGGGTATATTTTGTTCTGGGGTGAAATTCAATTGCCAAAATAGCAATACCATAAATCAGTGGTTTCAGCTGTGGCTGGGCAAGCTTCATAGTGTCCTGCAAAGGATATATTTTGTTCTGGGGTGAAATTTAATTGCCAAAATAGCAATACCATAAATCAGTGGTTTCAGCTGTGGCTGGCCAAGTTTCATACTGTCCTGCAAAGGATATATTTTGTTCTGGGGTGAAATTTTTTACAAAATAGCAATACCCTGAATCTGGTGTTCAAGCAGTTGCAGGCCTAGTTTAAATCTGTCTGTAACAGGGTATATTTTTTTCTGGGGTTAAATTTAATTGCCAAAATAGCAATACCCTAAATCTGGTGTTCCAGCAGTTGCAGGGCTAGTTAAAATCTGTCCTTAACAGGGTATATTTTTTTCTGGGGTAAAATTCAATTGCCAAATAGCAATACCATAAATCAGTGGTTTCAGCTGTGACTGGCCAAGGTTCATAGTGTCCGGCAAAGGATATAATTTGTTCTGGGGTGAAATTCACTTGCCAATATTGCAATACCCTGAATCTGGTGTTCCAGCTGTTGAAGGCCAAGTGTTAATCTGTACGTAAAAGGGTATATTACACTCAAGGTGTATATACAAGTGCTGAGAGGGTCATCCTCAATAACTTCACACGTTACCGTGCATCTCCCATTGTATTTCTGTCCGTTAAAGGGTATATTACACAAAGTGTTAACCACATCAGCCCCCATAGCTTAAACACCCTTAATGACCAGGCCACTTTTTACAATTCTGCCCTACACTACTTTCACCGTATACTGCTCCGTCATACAATTTACCACCCAAATGAATTTTGCCTCCTTTTCTTCTCACTAATAGAGCTTTCATTTGGTGGTATTTGGTGCTGACATTTTTACTTTTTTTGCTGCTAATTAAAAATGACCGAAATTTTTGCAAAAAAATGAAATTTTTCATTTTCTGTTGTAAATTAAAAAAAAAAAATACATTTCTATATACATTGTTCTCTAATTTTATTGTTCTACATGTCTTTGATAAAAAAAAAAAATCCAATAAGTGTATATTTATTGGTTTGGGTAAGAGTTATAGCGTTTACCAACTATGGTGCAAAAAAGTGAATTTCCGCATTTTGAAGCAGCTCTGACTTTCTGAGCACCTGTCATGTTTCTTCAGGTGCTAGAATGCCAGGATAGTATAAATACCACCCAAATGACACCATTTTAGAAAGAAGACAACCCAAAGTATTCGCTGAGGGGCATGGTGAGTTCATGTATCATTTCATTTTTTTTTCACAATTTAGCGGAAAATAACACTTTCTGAGGAAAAAATAATAATAATAAAGTTCCCATTTCTGCTAACTTCTGGTAAAAAAAAATAAATAAAAATCTCCCACGGACTCACTATGCCCCTCAGTGAATACCTTGGGGTGTCTACTTTCTGAAATGGGGTCATTTGTGGGGTGTGTTTACTGTTCTGGCATTTTGGGTGGGGCTAAATTGTGAGCAGCCCTGTAAAACCAAAAGGTACTCGTTGGGATTTGGGCCCCTTTGTGCACCCAGGCTTAAAAAAAATGGCACACATGTGGTATCACCGTACTCAGGAGAAGTAGGGCAATGTGTTTTGGGGTGTATTTTTACATATACCCTTGCTGGGTGAAAGAAATATCTCTGTAAATTGACAACTTTGTATACATTTTTTTTAAAAGTTGTCATTTACAGAGATATTTCTCACACAAAGTATGGGTATAGATAAAAATACACCCCAAAACACATTGCTCTACTTCTCCTGAGTAATGTGATACCACATGTGTGACACTTTTTTGCAGTCCGGGTGCGCAAAGGGGCCCAAATTCCAATGAGTACCTTTAGGATTTCACAGGGCATTTTTACGCATTTGGATTCCAGACTTCTTCTCACACTTTAGAGACCCCTAAAATGCCAGGGCAGTATAAATACCCCACAAGTGACCCCATTTTAGAAAGAAGACGCCCCAAGGTATTCCCTGAGTGGTATCGTGACTTCATGTAAAATTTTATTTTTTGTCACAAGTTATTGAATTATGAGACTTTGTAAAAAAAAAAAAATATCAATTTCCGCTAACTTGTGCCAAAAAAACTAAATTTCTGTGAACTCGCCATGCCCCTCACGGAATACCTTGGGGTGTCTTCTTTCCAAAATGGGGTCACTTGTGGGGTATTTATACTGCCCTGGCATTTTAGGGGCCCTAAAGCGTGAGAATCCAAATGCGTGAAAATGCCCTGTGAAATCCTAAAGGTACTCATTGGAATTTGGGCCCCTTTGCACATCTTGGCTGCAAAAAAGTGTCACACATGGGGTATCGCCGTACTCAGGAGAAGTAGGGCAATGTGTTTTGGGGTGTATTGTTATATATATACCCATACTGTGTGTGAGAAATATCTCTGTAAACGACAACTTTTTTAAAAAAAATTATACAAAGTTGTCAATTTACAGAGATATTTCTCTCACCCAACATGGGTATATGTAAAAATACACCCCAAAACACATTACCCTACTTTTCCTGAGAATTTTTTTTTTTGGCACAAGTTAGAGGAAATTTATATATTTGTATTTTTTTTTTTTTTACAAAGTGTCATATTCCACTAACTTGTGACAAAAATAAAATTTTACATGAACTCACCATACCCCTCATGGGATACCTTGGGGTGTCTTCTTTCTAAAATGGGGTCACATGTGAGGTGTTTGTACTGCCCTGGCATTTGAGGGTCTCCGCAATCATTAAATGTATGGCCAACATTAGGAGTTTCTGCTATTCTCCTTATATTGAGCATACGGGTAATGAGATTTTTTTTTTCCGTTCAGCCTCTGGGCTGAAAAAAAAAAAAATGAACGGCACAGATTTCTTCATTCGCATCGATCAATGTTGATGAAAAAATCTCTGCCAAAATCAGTGACTGCGGTGCAGTGGGCTGGGCGCTAACTACCTAACAAGTAGCTAACTAACTGGCGGTGATAAGGGACCCTTATGCCCCATTCACACATCCGCAATTTTGTTTGCGGAACGGAATTGAGGACCTATTCATTTCTATGGGGACAGACTTTGTCCCGCTCAGATCCGGAATTGCGGATCCGCACTTCCGGGTCTGCACTTCCGTTCCACAAAAATATAGAACATGTCCCATTCTTGTCCGCAATTGAGGACAAGAAAAGGCATTTTCTATATAGTTCTGACAATGTGCGGATCTGCAAAATGCGGAAAGCACATTGCCGCTGACCGTGTTTTGCGCAAAACACATATGGACGTCTGAATGGAGCCATACAGGGGGGTGATCAATGACAGGGGGTCGATCAGGGAGTCTATATGGGGTGATCAGGGGTTAATAAGGGGTTAATAAGTGACTGGGGGGTGTAGTGTGGTGCTTGGTGCTACTTTACATAGCTACCTGGTACTCAGCAAATGGGACCACCAGAGGACCAGGTAGTAGGTATATCAGACGCTATTAACAAAACAGCGTCTGATATACCTGTTTGATGCGATTTATTTAACTTCTACAGCCTGCCAGCGATTGATTATCGCTGGCAGGCTGCAGTATAACTGCCGAGCTGTGAGCTGCTGTGAACTCTCGCAAGATATTGCGCTGACGCGTCAAGGGGGAACATCCCGGACGCCCGCAGGACGCAGCCCTACGTTCGGCGGTCGGGATGAGGTTAAAATACAATTGCTGAAGGCATAATCCCACATATTGTTTCACACTCTACTGTGCATCTCCAAGTGTAAATCTGTCCATAAAAGGATACCTTTCATCCAGGGCCTAAATACTAGCCCTACAAGAGATATTCCCCTAAACCAGTGGTTACTGCTGTGCCTGGATTAGTGTAATACGCTAGATAAATAAATAGGCAGATAGTGTTAGGTGCCTGTAAAAAAAGGCCTGAATTTGAAATCAATACATTGGGCCCAATTTTTTTTTTCTTATTGTGGTGCTTGGTGAATGGTAACAATGAGGAAAACATCTAGTGAGGGACGCGGACGTGGTCGTGGTGGTGTTAGTGGACAATCTGGTGCTGGGAGAGGACGTGGCCATTCTGCCACAGCCACACGTCCTAGTGAACCAACTACATCAGGTTCCAGTAACCGCCAGAATTTACAGCGATATTTGGAGGGGCCCAATGCCGTTCTAAGGATGGTAAGGCCTGAGCAGGTACAGGCGCTAGTCAATTGGGTGGCCGACAGTGGATCCAGCATGTTCACAACATTATCTCCCACCCAGTCTTCTGCTGAAAGCGCAGAGGTGGCGCCTGAAAACCAAGCCCATCAGTCTGTCACATCACCACCATGCTTATCAGGGAAACTGTCAGAGCCTCAAGTTATGCAGCAGTCTCTTATGCTGTTTGAAGACTCTGCTGGCAGGGTTTCCCAAGGGAATCCACCTAGCCCTTCCCCAGTGGTGGAAGACATAGAATGCACTGATGCACAACCATTGATGTTTCCTGATGATGAGGACATGGGAATACCACCTCATCGGAGTCCGCACTTCTCTGATGATGACGAAACACAGGTGCCAACTGCTGCGTCTTTCTGCAGGGTGCAGATCGAACAGGAGGTCAGGGAGGAAGGCTGTGTGGAAGACGATGCAGGGGACGATGAGGTACTAGACCCCACATGGAATGAAGGTCGTTCCACTGACTTTCATAGTTCAGAGAAAGAGGCAGTGGTGAGACCGAGCCAACAGCGTAGCAAAAGAGGGAGCAGGGTGCAAAAGTAGAACAGCTTCGCCAAGAGAGTTCACCTGCTACTGGCCACCGCCACCAGGGACCGATCACTCCAAAGGCAGCTTCAAGGAGTTCCCTGGCATGTCACTTCTTTAAAAAATGTGCTGACGACAAGACCCGAGTGGTTTGCACGCTGTGCCATCAGAGCCTGAAGCGAAGCATTAACGTTCTGAACCTTAGCACAACCTGCATGACCAGGCATCTACATGCAAAGCATGAACTGCAGTGGAGTAAACACCTTAAAAGCAAGGAACTCACTCAGGCTCCCCCTGCTCCCTCTTCTGCTGCTGCCTCGGCCTCTTCCTCTGCCTCGGGAGAAATGTTGGCACCTGCCGCCGACCAAACAGAGGATGTGCCACCGACACCACCACCTGCGTCACCAAGCATCTCCACCATGCCACACGGCAGCGTTTAGCTCTCCATCTCACAAACCTTGGAGAGAAAGCATAAATTCCCACCTAGCCACCCTCGAGCCCTGGGCCTGAATGCCAGCATTTGTAAACTACTGGCCTGTGAAATGCTGTCATTCAGGCTGGTGGACACAGACAGCTTAAAGCAGCTGATGTCCACGGCTGTCCCACAGTATGTTGTTCCCAGCCGCCACTACTTCTCCAAGACAGCCGTGCCTTCCCTGCATAAACAAGTATCCGATAAAATCAAGTGTGCACTGCGCAACACCATCTGTGGCAAGGTCCACCTAACCACAGATACGTGGACCAGTAAGCACGGCCAGGGACGCTATATCTCCCTAACTGCACACTGGTTAAATGTAGTGGCGGCTGGGCACGCGGCGGAGAGTTCCTTGGCGCACGTCTTTCCGCCGCCAAGGATCACAGGGCATCATTCTTTGCCTCCTGTAGCCTCCTCCTCCTACTCGGCTTCCTCCTCCTCTGCTTCCACAAGCTCATCCAGTCAGCAGAACACCTTTACCACCAACTTCAGCAAAGCCCGGGGTAAACGTCAGCAGGCCATTCTGAAACATATGTTTGGGGGAGAGGCCCCACACCGCGCAGAAGTTGTGGAGTGGTATTAAACAACAGACCAATGAGTGGTTTCTGCCGGTGGGCCTCAAGCCCGGCCTTGTGGTGTGCGATAATGGAAGAAATCTCGTCGCAGCTCTGGGACTAGCCGGTTTGACGCACATCCCTTGCCGGGCGCATGTGCTGAATTTGGTGGTGCAGAAGTTCATTCACAACTACCCCGACGTGTCACAGCTGCTGCATAAAGTGCGGGCCGTCTGTGCGCGCTTCCGGCATTCAACTTCTGCCGCTGCTCGCCTGTCTGCGCTACAGCGTAACTTCGGCCTTCCCGCTCACCGCCTCATATGCGATGTGCCCACCAGGTGGAACTCCACCTTGCACATGCTGGAGAGACTGTGCGAGCAGCAGCAGTCCATAGTGGAGTTTCAGCTGCAGCACGCATGTGTCAGTCGCACTGCGGAACAGCACAACTTCACCACCAATGATTGGGCCTCCATGCGAGACCTGTGTGCCCTGTTGCGCTGTTTCGAGTACTCCAACAACATGGCCATTGGCGATGACACCGTTATCAGCATTACAATACCACTTCTATGTCTCCTTGAGAAAACGCTTAGGGCGATGATGGAAGAGGAGGTGGCCCAGGAGGAGGAGGAGGATGAGGGGTCATTTTTAGCACTTTGAGGCCAGTCTGTTAGAAGAGGCTCAGAGGGAGGTTTTTTGCAACAGCAGAGGCCAGGTATAAATGTGGCCAGCCAGGGCCCACTACTGGAGGACGAGGAGGATGAGACAAGACAGTCCAAAACAGGCTCCAGTCACCTGGGAGGTTTTTAGATGCAGGTTCACACCTGGCTGTCATTCCAGCCGCAAGACAAGCGACGTCAGGCTTCCAGGCCGTCTGCACTCCTCCTTGCTGGGCTCTTGCTTCCTGCCCAGAGAACTTCCAAACTGAAATGAATCCCCAGCCTAACAGCAGCTCCAGGATAATCACCACACACACACCCAGCTGCTGGCTGTGTTATAAAGGCCCGGGAAAACCCGGCCTGGACCGTGGGGAGTAGGCACCCACCCAACTCTTTGCCTACTCCCAGTAAGAGCCGGCCCGGATTGGCTTTGCAGCCAAACTAAATAGCAATGTGTCAAAACAGCACTAGCTGCTGCTGACACACAAGAAAACCCGGCTCCTACCTCACCGAGGCCAGGAACCTCGGTGACACGTACCTGCCATCGACCGCGGTACCTTGCACCTTACCACAGGCCTAAATAACTCAAAGTTAGCTTCTTTAGTGTTGGGTGATATGACGCCTTATTCCTTGCTGTGGGAACTCTCTCCTCTGTCTGGGTGCTGGGGCCTAAATAACTGAAAGTGGCCTTCTCCAGTGGTGGGTGTTATGACACATGATTCCTTTCTCTGGGACCTCTCTCCTCTGTCTGGGTGCTGGGGCCTAAATAACTCAAAGTTACATTCTCCAGTGGTGGGTGATATGACTCATGATTCCTTGCTGTGGGACCTCTCTCCTCTGTCTGAGTGCTGGGGCCAAAATAAATGAAAGTGGCCTTCTCCAGTGGTGTGTGATATGATGCATGATTCCTTGCTGTGGGACCTCTCTCCTCTGACTGAGTGTTGGGGCCTAAATAACTGAAAGTGGGCTTCTCCAGTGGTGGGTGATATGACGTATGATTCCTTGCTGTGGGATCTCTCTCCTCTGTCTGCATGATAGGGTCTAAATAACTGAAAGTGGCCTTCTCCAGTGGTGGATGATATGACACATGATTCCTTGCTGTGGGACCTCTCTCCTCTGTCTTGGTGCTGGGGCCGAAATAACTGAAAGTGGCCTTCTCCAGTGGTGGGTGATATAACGCCTTATTCCTTGCTGTGGGACCTCTCTCCCCTGTCTGGGTGCTGGGGCCGAAATAACTGAAAGCGGCCTTCTCCAGTGGTGAGTGATATGATGCATGATTCCTTGCTGTGGGACCTCTCTCCTCTGTCTGGGTGCTGGGGCCGAAATAACTGAAAGTGGCCTTCTCCAGTGGTTGGTGATATGATGCATGATTCCTTGCTGTGGGACCTCCCTTTTCTGTCTGGGTGATAGGGCCTAAATAACTAAAAGTGGCCGTCTCCAATGGTGGGTGATATGACGCATGATTCCTTGCTGTGGGACCTCTCTCCTCTGTCTGGGTGCTAGGGCCTAAATAACTGAAAGTGGCCTTCTCGAGTGGTGGGAGATATGACACATGATTCCTTGCTGTGGGACCTCTCTCCTCTGTTTGGGTGCTGGGGCCTAAATGACTCAAAGTGACCTTCTCCAGTGGTGGGTGATATGACGCATGATTCCTTGCTGTGGGACCTCTCTCCTCTGTCTGGGTCCTGGGGCCTAAATAACTGAAAGTGACCTTCTGCAGTGGTGAGTGATATGACGCCTTATTCCTTGCTGTGGGACCCATCTAACATATCTGGGTGCTGGGGACCGAAAGAACTGAAAGTTGCCTTCTCCAGTGGATGGTGATATAACGCCTTATTCCCTGCTGTGGGACCTTTCTGGGTGCTGGGGCCGAAATAACTGAAAGTGGCCTTCTCGAGTGGTGGGTGATATGACGCATGATTCCTTGCTGTGGGACCTCTCTCCTCTGTCTGGGTGCTGAGGCCGAAATAACTGAAAGTGGCCATCTCCATTGGTGGGTGATATAACGCCTTATTCCTTGCTGTGGGACCTCTCTCCTCTGTCTGGGTGCTGGGGCCTAAATAATTCAAAGTTACCTTCTCCAGTGGTGGGTGATAATATGCATGATTCCTTGCTGAGGGACCTCTATTTCTGTCTGGGTGCTGGGGCGTAAATAACTGAAAGTGACCTTCTCTAGAGGTTGGTGATATGACGCATGATTCCTTGTTGTGGGACCTCTCTCCTCTGTCTGAGTGCTGGGGCCTAAATAACTGAAAGAGGCCTTCTACAGTGGTGGGTGACATGACACATGATTCCTTGCTGTGGGACCTCTCTCCTCTGTCTGGATGATAGGGCCTAAATAACTGAAAGTGGCCATCTCCAGTGGTGGTTGATATGACACATGATTCCTTGCAGTTGGACCTCTCTCCTCTGTCTGTGTGCTGGGGCCTAAATAACTCAAAGGTAGCTTCTCCAGTGGTGGGTGATATGACGCATGATTCCTTGCTGAGGGACCTCTGTCCTCTGTCTGGGTGCTGGGGCGTAAATAACTGAAAGTGACCTTCTCTAGAGGTGGGTGATATGACGCATGATTCCTTGCTTTGGGACCTCTCTCCTCTGTCTGGATGATAAGGCCTAAATAACTGAAAGTGGCCTTCTCCAGTGGTGGGTGATATGACACATGATTCCTTGCAGTGGGACATCTCTCCTCTGTCTGAGTGCTGGGGCCTAAATAACTGAAAGTGACCTTCTCCAGTGGTGGGTGATATGACGCATGATTCCTTGCTGTGGGACCTCTCTCCTCTGTCTGGGTGCTGGGGCCGAAATAACTGAAAGTGGCCTTCTCCAGTGGTGGGTGATATGACGCATGATTATTTGCTGTTGGACTTCTCTCCTCTGTCTGGGTCCTGGGGCCTAAATAACTGAAAGTGACCTTCTCCAGTGGTGGGTGATATGACGCATGATTCCTTGCTGTGGGACCTCTCTCCTCTGTCTTGGTGCTGGGGCCAGAATAACTGAAAGTGGCTTTCTCCAGTGGTGGGTGATATAACGCCTTATTCCTTGCTGTGGGACCTCTCTCCCCTGTCTGGGTGCTGGGGCCGAAATAACTGAAAGCAGCCTTCTCGAGTGGTGAGTGATATGACACATGATTCCTTGCTGTGGGACCTCTCTCCTCTGTCTGTGTGCTGGGGCCGAAATAACTCAAAGTTACCTTCTCCAGTGGTGGGTGATATGACGCATGATTCCTTGCTGAGGGACATCTCTCCTCTGTCTGTGTGCTGGGGCGTAAATAACTGAAAGTGACCATCTCTAGAGGTGGGTGACATGACGCATGATTCCTTGCTGTGGGACCTCTCTCCTCTGTCTGGATGATAGAGCCTAAATAACTGAAAGTGGCCATCTCCAGTGGTGGGTGATATGACACATGATTCCTTGCAGTAGGACCTCTCTCCTCTGTCTGGGTGCTGGGGCCTAAATAACTCAAAGTTACCTTCTCCAGTGGTGGGTGATATGACGCATGATTCCTTGCTGAGGGACCTCTCTCCTCTGTCTGGGTGCTGGGGCCGAAATAACTGAAAGTGGCCTTCTCCAGTGGTTGGTGACATGACGCATGATTCCTTGCTGTGGGACCTCTCTCCTCTGACTGGGTGCTGGGGCCGAAATAACTGAAAGTGACCTTCTCCAGTGGTTGGTGATATGACGCATGATTCCTTGCTGTGGGACCTCCCTTTTCTGTCTGGGTGATAGGGCCTAAATAACTAAAAGTTACCGTCTCCAGTGGTGGGTGATATGTTGCATGATTCCTTGCTGTGGGACCTCTCTCCTCTGTCTTGGTGCTGGGGCCGAAATAACTGAAAGTAGCCTTCTCCAGTGGTGTGAGATATAACGCCTTATTCCTTGCTGTGGGACCTCTCTCCTCTGTCTTGGTGCTGGGGCCGAAATAACTGAAAGTTGCCTTCTCAAGTGGTTGGTGATATGACGCATGATTCCTTGCTGTAGGACCTCTCTTCTCTGTCTGGGTGATAGGGCCAAAATAACTGAAAGTGGCCATCTCCAGTGGTGGGTGATATGACGCATGATTCCTTGCTGTGGGACCTCTCTCCTCTGTCTGGGTGCTGGGGCCTAAATAACTCAAAGTTACCTTCTTTAGTGTTGGGTGATATGACGCCTTATTCCTTGCTGTGGGACCTCTCTCCTCTGTCTGGGTGCTGGGGCCTAAATAACTGAAAGTGGCCTTCTCAAGTGGATGGTGTTATGACACATGATTCCTTGCTCTGGGACCTCTCTCCTCTGTCTGGGTGCTGGGGCCTAAATAACTCAAAGTTACCTTCTCCAGTGGTGGGTGATATGACGCATGATTCCTTGCTGTGGGACCTCTCTCCTCTGTCTGGGTGCTGGGGCCAAAATAACTGAAAGTGACCTTCTCCAGTGGTGGGTGATATGATGCATGATTCCTTGCTGTGGGACCACTCTCCTCTGTCTGAATGCTGGGGCCTATTTAACTGAAAGTGGCCTTCTCCAGTGGTTGGTGATATGACGCATGATTCCTTGCTGTGGGACCTCTTACCTCTGTCTGGATTATAGGGTCTAAATAACTGAAAGTGGCCTTCTCCAGTGGTGAGTGATATGACACATGATTCCTTGCTGTGGGACCTCTCTCCTCTGTCTGGGTGCTGGGGCCTAAATAACTTAAAGTGACCTTCTTTAGTGGTGGGTGATATGACGCATAATTATTTGATGTTGGACCTCTCTCATCTGTCTGGGTCCTGGGGCCTAAATAACTGAAAGTGACCTTCTCCAGTGGTGGGTGATATGACGCCTTATTCCCTGCTGTGGGACTTCTCTCCCCTGTCTGGGTCCTCGGGCCGAAAAAACTGAAAGTGGCTTCTCGAGTGGTGGGTGATATGACGCATGATTCCTTGCTGTAGGACCTCTCTCCTCTGTCTGAGTGCTGGGGCCGAAATAACTGAAAGTGGCCATCTCCAGTGGTGTGTGATATAACGCCTTATTCCTTGCTGTGGGATCTTATTCCTCTGTCTGGCTGCTGGGGCCGAAATAACTGAAGGTTGCCATCTCCAGTGGTGAGTGATATGACACATGATTCCTTGCTGTGGGACCTCTCTCCTCTGTCTGGGTGCTGGGGCCTAAATAACTCAAAGTGGCCTTCTCCAGTGGTGGGTGGTATGACACATGATTCCTTGCTCTGGGACCTCTCTCCTCTGTCTGGGTGAAGGGGCCTAAATAACTCAAAGTTACCTTCTCCAGTGGTGGGTGATATGACGCATGATTCCTTGCTGTGGGACCTCTCTCCTCTGTCTGGATGATAGGGCCTAAATAACTGAAAGTGGCCTTCTCCAGTGGTGGGTGATATGACACATGATTCCTTGCAGTGGGACCTCTCTCCTCTGTCTGGGTGCTGAGGCCTAAATAACTCAAAGTTAGCTTCTCCAGTGGTGAGTGATATGACGCATGATTCCTTGCTGAGGGACCTCTATCCTCTGACTGGGTGCTGGGGCTTAAATAACTGAAAGGGACCTTCTCTAGAGGTGGGTGATATGAAGCATGATTCCTTGCTGTGGGACCTCTCTCCTCTGCCTGGATGATAGGGCCTAAATAACTGAAAGTGGCCTTCTCCAGTGGTGGGTGATATGACACATGATTCCTTGCAGTGGGACCTCTCTCCTCTGTCTGGGTGCTGGGGCCTAAATAACTGAAAGTGACCTTCTCCAGTGGTGGGTGATATGACGCATGATTCCTTGCTGTGGGAACTCTCTCCTCTGTCTGGGTGCTGGGGCCGAAATAACTGAAAGTGGCCTTCTCCAGTGGTGGGTGATATAACGCCTTATTCCTTGCTGTGGGACCTCTCTCCCCTGTCTGGGTGCTGGGGCCTAAATAACTGAAAGTGGTCTTCTCCAGTGGTGGGTGATATGACGCATGATTCCTTGCTGTGGGACCTCTCTCCTCTGTCTTGGTGCTGGGGCCGAAATAACTGAAAGTAGCCTTCTCCAGTGGTGGGTGATATAACGCCTTATTCCTTGCTGTGGGACCTCTCTCCCCTGTCTGGGTGCTGGGGCCTAAATAACTGAAAGTGGTCTTCTCCAGTGGTGGGTTATATGACGCATGATTCCTTGCTGTGGGACCTCTCTCCTCTGTCTTGGTGCTGGGGCCGAAATAACTGAAAGTAGTCTTCTCCAGTGGTGGGTGATATAACGCCTTATTCCCTGCTGTGGGACCTCTCTCCCCTGTCTGAGTGCTGGGGCCTATTTAACTGAAAGTGGCCGTCTCCAGTGGTGGGTGATATGACGCATGATTCATTGCTGTGGGACCTCTCTCCTCTGTCTGGGTGCTGTGGCCTAAATAACTCAAAGTTACCTTCTTTAGTGTTGGGTGATATGACGCCTTATTCCTTGCTGTGGGACCTCTCTCCTCTGTCTGGGTGCTGGGGCCTAAATAACTGAAAGTGGCCTTCTCCAGTGGTTGGTGTTATGACACATGATTCCTTGCTCTGGGACCTCTCTCCTCTGTCTTGGTGCTGGGGCCTAAATAACTCAAAGTTACCTTCTCCAGTGGTGGGTGATATGACGCATGGTTCCTTGCTGTGGGACCTCTCTCCTTTGTCTGGGTGCTGGGGCCAAAATAACTGAAAGTGACCTTCTCCAGTGGTGGGTGATATGATGCATGATTCCTTGCTGTGGGACCTCTCTCCTCTGTCTGAGTGCTGGGGCCTATTTAACTGAAAGTGGCCTTCTCCAGTGGTTGGTGATATGACGCATGATTCCTTGCTGTAGGACCTCTCTCCTATGTCTGGATTATAGGGTCTAAATAACTGAAAGTGGCCTTCTCCAGTGGTGAGTAATATGACACAAGATTCCTTGCTGTGGGACCTCTCTCCTCTGTCTGGGTGCTGGGGCCTAAATAACTTAAAGTGACCTTCTTTAGTGGTGGGTGATATGACGCATAATTATTTGATGTTGGACCTCTCTCCTCTGTCTGGGTCCTGGGGCCTAAATAACTGAAAGTGACCTTCTCCAGTGGTGGTTGATATGACGCCTTATTCCCTGCTGTGGGACTTCTCTCCCCTGTCTGGGTGCTGGGGCCGAAATAACTGAAAGTGGCCATCTCCAGTGGTGTGTGATATAACGCCTTATTCCTTGCTGTGGGATCTTATTCCTCTGTCTGGGTGCTGGGGCCGAAATAACTGAAGGTTGCCTTCTCCAGTGGTGGGTGATATGACGCATGATTCCTTGCTGTGGGACCTCTCTCCTCTGTCTGGGTGCTGGGGCCGAAATAACTGAAAGTGGCCTTCTCCAGTGGTGGGTGATATGACACATAATTCCTTGCTGTGGGACGTCTCTCCTCTGTCTGGGTGCTGGGGCCGAAATAACTGAAAGTTGCCTTCTCCAGTGGTTGGTGATATGACGCATGATTCCTTGCTGTGGGACCTCTCTTCTCTGTCTGGGTTAAAGGGCCAAAATAACTGAAAGTGGCCGTCTCCAGTGGTGGGTGATATGACGCATGATTCCTTGCTGTGGGACCTCTCTCCTCTGTCTGGGTGCTGGGGCCTAAATAACTCAAAGTTACCTTCTTTAGAGTTGGGTGATATGACGCCTTATTCCTTGCTGTGGGACCTCTCTCCTCTGTCTAGGTGCTGGGGCCTAAATAACTGAAAGTGGCCTTCTCCAGTGGTGGGTGGTATGACACATGATTCCTTGCTCTGGGACCTCTCTCCTCTGTCTGGGTGCTGGGGCCTAAATAACTCAAAGTTACCTTCTCCAGTGGTGGGTGATATGACGCATGATTCCTTGCTGTGGGACCTCTCTCCTCTGTCTGGATGATAGGGCCTAAATAACTGAAAGTGGCCTTCTCCAGTGGTGGGTGATATGACACATGATTCCTTGCAGTGGGACCTCTCTCCTCTGTCTGGGTGCTGAGGCCTAAATAACTCAAAGTTAGCTTCTCCAGTGGTGGGTGATATGACGCATGATTCCTTGCTGAGGGACCTCTATCCTCTGTCTGGGTGCTGGGGCTTAAATAACTGAAAGTGACCTTCTCTAGAGGTGGGTGATATGAAGCATGATTCCTTGCTGTGGGACCTCTCTCCTCTGCCTGGATGATAGGGCCTAAATAACTGAAAGTGGCCTTCTCCAGTGGTGGGTGATATGACATGATTCCTTGCAGTGGGACCTCTCTCCTCTGTCTGGGTGCTGGGGCCTAAATAACTGAAAGTGACCTTCTCCAGTGGTGGGTGATATGACGCATGATTCCTTGCTGTGGGAACTCTCTCCTCTGTCTGGGTGTTGGGGCCGAAATAACTGAAAGTGGCCTTCTCCAGTGGTGGGTGATATAACGCCTTATTCCTTGCTGTGGGACCTCTCTCCCCTGTCTGGGTGCTGGGGCCTAAATAACTGAAAGTGGCCTTTTCCAGTGGTGGGTGATATGACACATGATTCCTTTCTGTGGGACCTCTCTCCTCTGTCTGGATGATAGGGCCTAAATAACTGAAAGTGGCCTTCTCCAGTGGTGGGTGATATGACGCATGATTATTTGCTGTTGGACCTCTCTCCTCTGTCTGGGTCCTGGGGCCTAAATAACTGAAAGTGACCTTCTCCAGTGGTGGTTGATATGACGCATGATTCCTTGCTGTGGGACCTCTCTCCTCTGTCTTGGTGCTGGGGCCGAAAAAACTGAAAGTGGCCTTCTCCAGTGGTGGGTGATATAACGCCTTATTCCTTGCTGTGGGACCTCTCTCCCCTGTCTGGGTGCTGGGACCGAAACAACTGAAAGCGGCCTTCTCGAGTGGTGAGTGATATGACACATGATTCCTTGCTGTGGGACCTCTCTCCTCTGTCTGGGTGCTGGGTCCGAAATAACTGAAAGTGGCCATCTCCAGTGGTGGGTGATATAACGCCTTATTCCTTGCTTTGGGACGTCTCTCCTCTGTCTGGGTGCTGGGGCCTAAATAACTCAAAGTTACCTTCTCCAGTGGTGGGTGATATGACGCATGATTCCTTGCTGAGGGACCTCTATCCTCTGTCTGGGTGCTGGGGCGTAAATAACTGAAAGTGACCTTCTCTAGAGGTGGGTGATATGACGCATGATTCCTTGCTGTTGGACCTCTCTCCTCTGTCTGAGTGCTGGGGCCTAAATAACTGAAAGTGGTCTTCTCCAGTGGTGGGTAACATGACGCATGATTCGTTGCTGTGAGACCTCTCTCCTCTGTCTGGATGATAGGGCCTAAATAACTGAAAGTGGCCTTCTCCAGTGGTGGGTGATATGACACATGATTCCTTGCAGTGGGACCTCTCTCCTCTGTCTGGGTGCTGGGGCCTAAATAACTCAAAGTTACCTTCTCCAGTGGTGGGTGATATGATGCATAATTCCTTGCTGAGGGACCTCTATCCTCTGTCTGGGTGCTGGGGCGTAAATAACTGAAAGTGACCTTCTCTAGAGGTGGGTGATATGACGCATGATTCCTTGCTGTGGGACCTCTCTCCTCTGTCTGAGTGCTGGAGCCTAAATAACTGAAAGTGGCCTTCTCCAGTGGTGGTTGACATGACGCATGATTCCTTGCTGTGGGACCTCTCTCCTCTGTCTGGATGATAGGGCCTAAATAACTGAAAGTGGCCTTCTCCAGTGGTGAGTGATATGACACATTATTCCTTGCAGTGGGACCTCTCTCCTCTGTCTGGGTGCTGGGGCCGAAATAACTGACAGTGGCCTTCTCCAGTGGTGGGTGATATAACGCCTTATTCCTTGCTGTGGGACCTCTCTCCCCTGTCTGGGTGCTGGGGCCTAAATAACTGAAAGAGGTCTTCTCCATTGTTGGGTGATATGACGCATGATTCCTTGCTGTGGGTCCTCTCTCCTCTGTCTTGGTGCTGGGGCCGAAATAACTGAAAGTTGCCTTCTCCAGTGGTGGGTGATATAACGCCTTATTCCTTGCTGTGGGACCTCTCTCCCCTGTCTGGGTGCTGGGGCCTAAATAACTGAAAGTGGTCTTCTCCAGTGGTTGGTTATATGACGCATGATTCCTTGCTGTGGGACCTCTCTCCTCTGTCTTGGTGCTGGGGCCGAAATAACTGAAAGTAGCCTTCTCCAGTGGTGGGTGATATAACGCCTTATTCCCTGCTGTGGGACCTCTCTCCCCTGTCTGGGTGCTGGGGCCGAAATAACTAAGCGGCCTTCTCGAGTGGTGTGTGATATGACGGATGATTACTTGCTGTGGGACCTCTCTCCTCTGTCTGGGTGCTGGATCCGAAATAATTGAAAGTGGCCATCTCCAGTGGTGGGTGATATAACGCCTTATTCCTTGCTGTGGGACCTCTCTCCTCTGTCATGGTGCTGGGGCCGAAATAACTGAATGTTGCCTTCTCCAGAGGTTGGTGATATGACACATGATTCCTTGCTGTGGGACCTCTCTCCTCTGTCTGGGTGCTGGGGCATAAATAACTCAAAGTTACCTTTTTAAGTGTTGGGTGATATGATGCCATATTCCTTGCTGTGGGACCTCTCTCTTCTGTCTGGGTGCTGGGGCCTAAATAACTGAAAGTGGCCTTCTCCAGTTGTGGGTGTTATGACACATGATTCCTTGCTCTGGGATATCTCTCCTCTGTCTGCGTGCTGGGGCCTAAATAACTCAAAGTTACATTCTCCAGTGGTGGGTGATATGACGCATGATTCCTTGCTGTGGGACCTCTCTCCTCTGTCTGTGTGCTGGGGCCAAAATAACTGAAAGTGACCTTCTCCAGTGGTGGGTGATATGATGCATGATTCCTTGCTGTGGGACCTCTCTCCTCTGTTTGAGTGCTGGGGCCTATTTAACTGAAAGTGGCCTTCTCCAGTGGTGGGTGATATGACACATGATTCCTTGCTGTGGGACCTCTATCCTCTGTCTGGATGATAGGGTCTTAATAACTGAAAGTGGCCTTCTCCAGTGGTGGGTGATATGACACATGATTCCTTGCTGTGGGACCTCTCTCCTCTGTCTGGGTGCTGGGGCCTAAATTAATGAAAGTGGCCTTCTCCAGTGGTGGGTGTTTTGACACATGATTCCTTGCTCTGGGACCTCTCTCTTCTGTCTGGGTGCTGGGGCCTAAATAACTCAAAGTTTCCTTCTCCAGTGTTGGGTGATATGACGCATGATTCATTGCTGTGGGACCTCTCTCCTCTGTCTGGGTGCTGGGGCCAAAATAACTGAAAGTGACCTTCTCCAGGTGTGTGTGATTTGATGCATGATTCCTTGCTGTGGGACCTCTCTCCTCTGTCTGAGTGCTGGGGCCAATTTTAACTGAAAGTGGCCTTCTCCTGTGGTGTGTGATATGACGAATGATTCCTTGCTGTGGGACCTCTATCCTCTGTCTGAATGTTAGGGTCTAAATAACTGAAAGTGGCCTTCTCCAGTGGTGTGTGATATGACACATGATTCCTTGCTGTGGGACCTCTATCCTCTGTCTGAATGTTAGGGTCTAAATAACTGAAAGTGGCCTTCTTTAGTGGTGTGTGATATGACGCATAATTATTTGATGTTGGACCTCTCTCCTCTGTCTGGGTCCTGGGGCCTAAATAACTGAAAGTGACCTTCTCCAATGGTGGGTGATATGACGCCTTATTCCCTGCTGTGGGACCTCTCTCCCCTGTCTGGGTGCTGGGGCCGAAAAAACTGAAAGTGGCCTTCTCTAGTGGTGGGTGATATGACACATGATTCATTGCTGTGGGACCTCTCTCCTCTGTCTGAGTGCTGGGGCCGAAATAACTGAAAGTGGCCATCTCCAGTGGTGTGTGATATAACGCCTTATTCCTTGCTGTGGGACCTCTCTCCTCTGTCTGGGTGCTGAGGCCGAAATAACTGAAGGTTGCCTTCTCCAGTGGTGGGTGATATGACGCATGATTCCTTGCTGTGGGACCTCTCTCCTCTGTCTGGGTGCTGGGGCCGAAATAACTGAAAGTGGCCTTCTCCAGAGGTGGGTGATTTGACACATAATTCCTTGCTGTGGGACCTCTCTCCTCTGTCTGGGTGCTGGGGCCTAAATAACTGAAAGTTGCCTTCTCAAGTGGTTGGTGATATGATGCATGATTCCTTGCTGTGGGACCTCTCTTCTCTGTCTGGGTGATAGGGCCAAAATAACTGAATGTGGCCGTCTCCAGTGGTGGGTGATATGACGCATGATTCCTTGCTGTGGGACCTCTCTCCTCTGTCTGGGTGCTGGGGCCTAAATAACTCAAAGTTACCTTCTTTAGTGTTGGGGGATATGACGCCTTATTCCTTGCTGTGGGACCTCTCTCCTCTGTCTGGGTGCTGGGGCCTAAATTACTAAAAGTGGCCTTCTCCAGTGGTGGGTGGTATGACACATGATTCCTTCCTCTGGGACCTCTCTCCTCTGTCTGGGTGCTGGGGCCTAAATAACTCAAAGTTACCTTCTCCAGTGGTGGGTGATACGACGCATTATTCCTTGCTGTGCGACCTCTCTGCTCTGTCTGGGTGCTGGGGCCAAAATTACTGAAAGTGACCTTCTCCAGTGGTGGGTGATATGACGCATGATTCCTAGCTGTGGGACCTCTCTCCTCTGTCAGGATGATAGGGACTAAATAACTGAAAGTGGCCTTCTCCAGTGGTGGGTGATATGACACATGATTCCTTGCTGTGAGACCTCTCTCCTCTGTCTGGGTGCTGGGGCCTAAATAACTAAAAGTTGCCTTCTCCAGTGGTGGGTGATATGACGCATGAGTCCTTGCTGTGGGACCTCTCTCCTCTGTCTGGGTGCTGGGGCCAAAACAACTGAAAGTGGCCTTCTCCAGTGATGGGTGATATGCCACATGATTCCTTGCTGTGGGACCTCTCTCCTCTGTCTGAGTGCTGGGCATAAATAACTGAAAGTGGCCTTCTCCAGTGGTGGGTGATATGACGCATGATTCCTTGCTGTGGGACCTCTATCCTCTCTCTGGGTGCTGGGGCCGAAATTACTGAAAGTGGCCTTCTCGAGTGGTGGGTGATATGACAAATGATTCCTTGCTGTGGGACCTCTCTCCTCTGTCTGGGTGATGGGTCCTAAATAACTGAAATTGGCCTTCTCCAGTGGTGGATGATATGACTCATGATTCCTTGCTGTGAGACCTCTCTCCTCTGTCTGGGTGATGGGTCCTAAATAACTGAAAGTGGCCTTCTCCAGTGGTGGGTGATATGACACATGATTCCTTTCTGTGTGACCTCTCTCCTCTGTCTGGGTGCTGGGGCCTAAATAACTGATAGTGGCCTTCTCCAGTGGTGCGTGATATGACGCCTTATTCCTTGCTGTGGGACCTCTCTCCTCTGTCTGGGTGCTGGGGCCTAAATAACTGAAAGTGGCCTTCTCCAGTGGTGGGTGTTATGACCCATGATTCCTTGCTCTGGGACCTCTCTCCTCTGTGTGGGTGCTGGGGCCTAAATAACTCAAAGGTAACCTTCTCCAGTGGTGGGTGATATGACGCATGATTCCTTGCTGTGGGATCTCTCTCCTCTGTCTGGGTGCTGGGGCCAAAATAACTGAAAGTGACCTTCTCCAGTGGTGTGTGATATGATGCATGATTCCTTGCTGTGGGACCTCTCTCCTCTGTCTGGGTGCTGAGGCCTAAATAACTGAAAGTGGCCTTCTTTAGTGGTTTAAAGTGGCCTTCTTTAGTGGTGGGTGATATGACGCATAATTATTTGATGTTGGACCTCTCTCCTCTGTCTGGGTCCTGGGGCCTAAATAACTGAAAGTGACCTTCTCCAGTGGTGGGTGATATGACGCCTTATTCCCTGCTGTGGGACCTCTCTCCCCTGTCTGGGTGTTGGGGCCGAAATAACTGAAAGTGGCCTTCTCGAGTGGTGTCGGTGATATGACGCATGATTCCTTGCTGTGGGACCTCTCTCCTCTGTCTGAGTGCTGGGGCCGAAATAACTGAAAGTGGCCATCTCCAGTGGTGTGTGATATAACGCCTTATTCCTTGCTGTGGGACCTCTCTCCTCTGTCTGGGTGCTGGGGCCGAAATAACTGAAGGTTGCCTTCTTTAGTGTTGGGTGATATGACGCCTTATTCCTTGCTGTGGGAACTCTCTCCTCTGTCTGGGTGCTGGGGCCTAAATAACTGAAAGTGGCCTTCTCCAGTGGTGGGTGGTATGACACATGATTCCTTGCTCTGGGACCTCTCTCCTCTGTCTGGGTGCTGGGGCCTAAATAACTCAAAGTTACCTTCTCCAGTGGTGGGTGATATGAAGCATGATTCCTTGCTGTGGGACCTCTATCCTCTGTCTGGGTGCTGGGGCCAAAATAACTGAAAGTGACCTTCTCCAGTGGTTGGTGATATGATGCATGATTCCTTGCTGTGGGACCTCTCCTCTGTCTGAGTGCTGGGGCCTAAATAACTGAAAGTGGCCTTCTCCAGTGGTGGGTGATATGACGCATGATTCCTTGCTGTGGGACCTCTCTCCTCTGTCTGGATGATAGGGTCTAAATAACTGAAAGTGGCCTTCTCCAGTGGTGGGTGATATGACACATGATTCCTTGCTGTGGGACCTCTCTCCTCTGTCTGGGTGCTGTGGCCTAAATAACTTAAAGTGACCTTCTCCAGTGGTGGGTGATATGACGCATGATTATTTGATGTTGGACCTCTCTCCTCTCTCTGGGTCCTGGGGCCTAAATAACTAAAAGTTGCCTTCTCCAGTGGTGGGTGATATGACGCATGAGTCCTTTCTGTGGGACCTCTCTCCTCTGTCTGGGTACTGAGGCCAAAATAACTGAAAGTGGCCTTCTCCAGTGGAGGGTGATATGACACATGATTCCTTGCTGTGGGACCTCTCTCCTCTGTCTGGGTGCTGGGCCTAAATAACTGAAAGTGGCCTTCTCCAGTGGTGGGTGACATGACGCATGATTCCTTGCTGTGGGACCTCTATCCTCTGTCTGGGTGCTGGGGCCGAAATAACTGAAAGTGGCCTTCTCGAGTGGTGGGTGATATGATGCATGATTCCTTGCTGTGGGACCTCTCTCCTCTGTCTGGGTGCTGGGGCCGAAATAACTGAAAGTGGCCTTCTCCAGTGGTTGCTGATATGACGCATGATTCCTTGCTGTGGGACCTCTCTTTTCTGTCTGGGTGATAGGGCCTAAATAACTAAAAGTGGCCGTCTCCAGTGGTGGGTGATATGACACATGATTCCTTGCTGTGGGACCTTTCTCCTCTGTTTGGGTGCTGGGGCCTAAATAACTCAAAGTGACCTTCTCCAGTGGTGGGTGATATGACGCCTTATTCCTTGCTGTGGGACCTCTCTCCTCTGTCTGGGTGCTGGGGCCGAAATAACTGAATTGGCCTTCTCCAGTGGTGGGTGATATAACGCCTTATTCTCTGCTGTGGGACCTCTCTCCCCTGTCTGGGTGCTGGGGCCAAAATAACTGAAAGTGACCTTCTCGAGTGGTGGTTGATATGACGCATGATTCCTTGCTGTGGGACCTCTCTCCTCTGTCTGGGTTCTGGGGACTAAATAACTGAAAGTGACCTACTCCCGTGGTGGGTGATATGACGCCTTATTCCTTGCTGTGGGACCTCTCTCCTCTGTCTCGGTGCTGGGGCCGAAATAACTGAAAGTGGCCTTCTCTAGTGGTGGGTGATATAACGCCTTATTCCCTGCTGTGGGACCTCTCTCCCCTGTCTGAGTGCTGGGGCCAAAATAACTGAAAGTGGCCTTCTTGAGTGGTGGGTGATTTGGCGCATGAGTCCTTGCTGTGGGACCTCTCTCCTCTGTCTGGGTGCTGGGGCCGAAATAACTGAAAGTGGCCTTCTCCAGTGGTGGGTGATATGACACATGATTCCCTGCTGTGGGACCTCTATCCTCTGTCTGGGTGCTGGGGCCGAAATAACTGAAAGTGGCCTTCTCCAGTGGTGGGTGATATAACACATTATTCCTTGCTGTGGGACTTCTCTCCTCTGTCTGGGTGCTTGGGCCGAAATAACTGAAAGTGGCCTTCTCCAGTGGTTGGTGATATGACGCATGATTCCTTGCTGTGGGACCTCTCTTTTCTGTCTATGTGATATGGCCTAGATAACTGAAAGTGGCCATCTCCAGTGGTGGGTGATATGACGCATGATTCCTTGCTGTGGGACCTCTCTCCTCTGTCTGGGTGCTGGGGACTAAATACCTGAAAGTGGCCTTCTCCAGTGGTGGGTGATATGACACATGATTCCTTTCTGTGTGACCTCTCTCCTCTGTCTGGGTGCTGGGGCCTAAATAACTGATAGTGGCCTTCTCCAGTGGTGCGTGATATGACACCTTATTCCTTGCTGTGGGATCTCTCTCCTATGTCTGGGTGATGGGTCCTAAATAACTGAAATTGGCCTTCTCCAGTGGTGGATGATATGACTCATGATTCCTTGCTGTGAGACCTCTCTCCTCTGTCTGGGTGATGGGTCCTAAATAACTGAAAGTGGCCCTCTCCAGTGGTGGGTGATATGACGCATGATTCCTTGCTGTGGGACCTCTCTCCTCTGTCTGGGAGCTGGGGCCTATATAACTGAAAGTGACCTTCTCCATTGGTGGGTGACTTAAAACCTTATTCTCTGCTATGGGACCTCTCTCCAATTGATATTGGTTAATTTTTATTTATTTTATGTTATTTTAATTCATTTTCCTATCCACATTTGTTTGCAGGGCATTTAACTACATTTTGCTGCCTTTTGCAGCCCTCTAGCCCTTTCCTGGACCATTTTACAGCCTTTTTAGTGCCCAAAAGGTCTGGTCCCTATTGACTGCAATTTTCGTAAAGTTCGGCCGAACTTCTCGAACCCGAACCCGAATATCCAGGTGTTCGCTCAACTCTACCCCTCACAGCAAGCATTAAGCAAAGAGGAGGGTATAGGTAGTCTTTACGAAAAAAAGGAATCTTTTGAAAGAACAATATAATTGTCAGATGCTTTATTTTGACCTTTTTCATCATTAATGGAGCACATTAATGAGAAGGGTTATACCCTTTTAACTTTATTTTACAGCATTTTGAACCTGATAAAAATAACATCTTGCTGGACAACCCATTTAAAGTGGCACTGCTGGAGGTTTTTACTGTTTATTGATAATCACTTTTTTGTAGATTTTGATTTTATGTCTCCACTGAATATAGCTGGCTCACAACCCAGACTACTTAATGCAATTTCATCCCCTCAGGATGAATGGTATCCTCAGTTCTGAGAAATACATGCAGATGCAGTACTTATCCACCATGCAATTATCAGGGAGGCATCTGATTTAAAAACTTAACAATAGCAAAGACAGGTGCACTCTGGGGTAATACTAAACCCTCACACTGATGTTAAAATTGAGAGGTTAGTTCGACATATCCTACTAGGAGGACATGTCTTAAGCTCGGGCACCACGCCAAGGTCTCTCAAGTAGCCAGAGGCCCTACCACTCACCTACCAGTGCCGTATGGGCAATACCTGGGGGCCAGTGGGCGAATTACGGGAGGATAAGGCCTGACTCACAAACAGCTCACCAGTAATCTCCAGCATGTAGCCATGCTTGCAATGGGAGGTGCCTGTGAGCCCCACCCGAGACTGGCTGATATGGCCCAGGGCCTAACAGGTGCACCTAAATGTAGCCTGTAGATGAAAAGCTGGCACATTTAAATTGGAGTTTATACACCTTCAAACATCAGAATATCAACCAATTAAACCATCAATCAAACCATTAGAAAACGTGCTACATGCTGGAGGTTACTGGTGAGCTGTTTGTAAGTCAGACCTTATCCTCCCATAATTCGCACACTGGCCCCTGGTATCGCCCATATGGCACAGTTTGGTGGATGGTAGGGCCTCGGGCTACTTGAGAAACCTTGGCCTGAGCTTAAGACATGTCCTCCTAGTAGGATATGTCGAACTAACCTCTCAATTTTAACATCAGTGTGAGGGTTTAGTATTACCGCAGAGTGCACCTGTCTTTGCTATTGTTACGTTTTTGATTGTTCTCCACATCCACATAATCGTTACCATATGTACAATGGTTATTGTGGTACTTGTAGTCCGTTGCTGGTATATTCCATTGTATGCAATTTTTTTCTGTTGATTGCCATCAGCAATGGACTACAAGTGCAGGATATGCTCCACTATATACACGCACAATTGCATATGGGTTTGAGCATATCCTGCCTGTTTAACACCACGTTTTCTAATGGTAGGCATCTGATTTACTCCAAATTTATTCTGTAGCAGGACAGTGACCATAAACATACAGCGAATGTCATTAAAAGCTACCCTCAGCATAAGGAAGAACAAGGAGTTCTAGAATTGATGATATGGCCCCCATAAAGCCCTGATCTTAACATCATCAGGTCTGTATGGAATTACATGAAGAGACAGAAGGATTTCAACAATCCTACATCTGTGGGTATTTCTCCAAGATGTTTGGAACAACCTCCCTGCCGAAAAACTATGTGCAAATGTACCTAGAAGAACTGATGCTGTTTTGAAGACAAAGGGTGGTCACACCAAATATTTATTTGATTTAGATTTTTCTTGCACTTTTGTTCTTGCACTTTGCATAATGTTAATTGATAAAAATAAACTATTAACACAATTTTTTTAAAGCATTTTTACTGTGTAGTATTTTTCCAACAACTGTCTAAATCTTTTGCTCAGTACCGTCAAAGCTAGTTAGACGGATATAATCATAAATAGATATAAAATTATTCAACATAAATTTGCTAGCCGAAGGACCCAGCTTAGCATTGGTATATTTCATCTAATTCATTTAATGTTTATGTGTCGTTAAAAGATATCAACAGTATCCACTATAACAGAGACATGTACAGTACCCCGCTCCTTTAACAGTGACCTCCACTGGGGCCTTCCCCCTTAACAGTAACATCTGCATCACCCTCCTGTTAAAAGTGACCTCCACAGTGGCCACCCCTTTAATAGTGACCTCCACAGTACCCCGTCTCCTTAACAGTGATTTCCACAATAACCCGACCCCTTAACAGTAACATCCACAGAGCTCTGTTCCATTATAATGTGACCTCCACAACAACCCGCCCCCTTAACAGTGACCTTCATAGCACCCCGTCCCTTAACACTGACCTCCATAGCGGACCGTCCCCTTAACTATGACCGCCAACATTACCTGCCCCCTTAACAGAGACCTCCACAGTACCCGCCCCTTTAACAGTGACCTCCACAGCATCCTGCCCCCTTAACAGTAACCTCAACAGCAGCTCGCCCCCTTAACAGTGACCTCCACAGCAGCCCGTCCCTTTAATAGTGACCCCCCACAGTACCGCATCTCCTTAACAGTCATTTCCACAACACCTCGTCCCCTTAACAGTGGCCTCTACAGCAATATGCCCCTTAGCACTTACCTCAATAGTGGACCGCCCCCTTAACTGTGACCTCCACAGCAGCCTGCCCCTAGGGTGGCCAGAGGTTCGGTTTGAGGCCGGACAGTCTGACTTTAAGTCTCCCTGTCCTCCATCTGGCGCAGGGCCTGGACAGACACAGGGATGTTCTTTTGAACAGCTCAGACAGCAGCATTGTGCAGGGAAAAAGTCACCCTCCCTTCCACCTCTGCAGCTGACAGAAGTTGATTTTTACCTTTATATTTTTTCCATCCCTGTCGGCTGTGGAGTTAGTGGGGGCGTGGCAAAACAGGATCGGGGGCGTAGCTTAGCTGGACCTGGGGATGGGGTTTTTAAGTCAGTCTTTTAAGGGTGGCCTGAATGGCCACCCTACCTGCCCCCTTAACTGTGACCTCCTCAGCACTCTGCTCCCTTAACAGTGTCATCCACAGCACCCTGCCCCTTTAAAGCTGACCTACAGCACTGAAGAAAAATGGCTGGGTTGTTATGGAAACATGGTATAAAACTGTGTGTATGAAGCTCATGTGACCAGGTTTTTATTGGCTAATGCATTTTTTGGGAATATCTCACGAACGGTATGTGAGAGCTGAGACCCGGACTAAAACTCTCTGATGTACCTGTGTGCCAAATTTTATGATTGTAAATGTGATGGTGTGGATTCCTTTACCAGACATACACACATACACGCATACATTCAGCTTTATATTTTAGATTTAAATGAAATGCTACAATATAAGTAAATATACAATACCTAAATGTCAATAGACAAGAAACAAGTCAACATACTTATGTACCAAAAAAATAGGGCATCTTTAGCCGTGCCTGATTCCACCAGAAATAACAAAGGATGATCCCTTTTTAAAGTTCTGATTGCATGACAGCCCTACAAAAGTCATGAGTATAATTCAAACTAGTCCTTAACAATGAATTTCCAATAAGTTGTCAATTTTTATGTAACAGAGTCAGAACAACCCTTCATAAACCTAAGTTAAACTAGCACTTAAAGGCTATGTACACCTTTGGAGGCAATTTTTGTTTATGATTACACTTTACCCATTTTGGCTAAAAATCATATTTTCAATTGGTCATTATTAAAAATATTGAGCCGTTCTGTCACAAAGGGTTAAATATTATTCTAACTGTGTGTGACTGGTACTTTTACTTTGTGAAGGTCATCTAATAACCATTATTTCTAAACACTTATTTAAAGGGACACTGACAGCCCCAATAAGCATTATTAGCTATATATAGGCAGGCATAGGTCTTCTAATGTTTATTTTAAACATATAAGTATACCCCCTGTCCACCTTATAAATGCAGTAAAATCATGTTTTATAACCTGATTGAATGACTTGCCTTTGTGCCCAAGGGGCAGAGTTTCTCCTCCACTTGTGCCCAGCCGCGCCCCAACTGCCGTTTTCAAGCGCCGTCATTATTATTCACTTCACTTCACTGGGCAGCTTCTTTTGTCCGCGCCGCTCCGAGATCCCGCGATCCTAGAGCCGGCACAGGCGCAGCAGGTGAGGCTGAAGCCGCCTCACCGATGGTTAGGGGACGCAAGCGCAGTAACAATGTGGCCCCTGGGAGTGCCGGGCAAGGTATCCCACGCATGTCCAGAAGATGCTAGTGAGGCCGATGCCAAAAGCTTTCTATTGGGCATGCGCAGGATCGGGGACAGAAGAAGAGGCGCTTAAAAACCGCAGTTGGGGCGCAGCTGGGCACAAAGGCAAGCCATTCAATCAGGTTATAAAACATGATTTTACTGCATTTATAAGGTGGACAGGGAGAATACTTATATGTTTAAAATACACATTAGAAGACCTATGCCTGCCTGTATATAGCTAATAATGCTTATGGGGCCTGTCAGTGTTCCTTTAAGCCACATTCTTATCAGTGAGATAAGGATTGACCTAGAATGAGTGTTTATAATGTCAGAGAGCAGAGATAAGGAGTCTGTCTGCTCCCTATCTGACGGAAGAGAAAGAGAATCCTAAGGCAGCTAGTAGAGAACTGTACAGAAAAATGGATTCCATATTTTTAATAAAGACCAAATTGTATAAATGATTTTTAGCTCAAAATAAGTACAATGCAATAATAAAAATGCCCTAATAGGTGTACATAGCCTTTAACAATTCATTTCCAAAAAGTCAAGAATAGAGATGAGCGAACACCTGGATGTTCGGGTTTCTAGAAGTTCGGCCGAACTTCCCGAAAATGTTCGTGTTCGGGATCCGAACTCGACCCGAACTTTATCCCGAACCCGAACTCCATTGAAGTCAATTGGGACCCAAACTTTTAGGCACTAAAAAGGCTGTAAAATAGTCCAGGAACGGACTAGAGGGCTGCCAAAGGCAGCAAAATGTAGGTAAATCCCCTGCAAACAAATGTGGATAGGGAAATGAATTAAAATAAAATAAAATAAAATAAAATTTAACCAATATCAATTAGAGAGAGGTCCCACTGCAAGGAATCATGCGTCATATCACTCAACACTGGAGAAGGCCACTTTCAGTTATTTCGGCCCCAGCACCCAGACAGAGGAGAGAGGTCCCACAGCAAGGAATCATGCGTCATATTCCCCACCACTGGAGAATGCCACTTTCAGTTATTTCGGCCCCAGCACCCAGACAGAGGAGAGAGGTCCCACAGCAAGGAATCATGCGTCATATCAACAACCACCGGAGAAGGCCACTCTCAGTTATTTCGGCCCAGCACCCAGACAGAGGAGAGAGGGGCCACAGCAAGGAATCATGCGTCATATCAACCACCACCGGAGAAGGCCACTCTCAGTTATTTCGGCCCAGCACCCAGACAAAGAAGAGAGGTCCCACAGCAAGGAATCATGCGTCATATCACCCACCACCGGAGAAGGCCACTCTCAGTTATTTCGGCCCAGCACCCAGACAGAGGAGAGAGGTCCCACAGCAAGGAATCATGCGTCATATCAACCACCACCGGAGAAGGCCACTTTCAGTTATTTCGGCCCCACCACCCAGACAGAGGAGAGGTTCATTCAACTTTGGGTTGCACCGCAAGATCATGGTAAAGTTAAAAAAATGAGTATTCAATAAAGAAGTGCCTCGAAGTACAAGAATACATAGTTGAGGGGGAGGCAGTTATAAATGTCTATTCTGCACAAGGGAGGGACAGGTTCTGTGGGATCCATGTCTGGTTCATTTTTATGAACGTCAGCTTGTCCACGTTGGCTGTGGACAGGCAGCTGGGTTTGTCAGTAATGACGCCCCCTGCCGTGCTGAATACACGTTCAGACAAAACGCTGGCCGCCGGGCAGGCCAGCACCTCCAAGGCATAAAATGCTAACTCTGGCCACGTGGACAATTTGGAGACCTAGAAGTTGAATGGGGCCGAACCATCAGTCAGTACGTGGAGGGGTGTGCAGACGTACTGTTCAACCATGTTAGTGAAATGCTGCCTCCTGCAAACACGTTCCGTATCAGGTGGTGGTGCAGTTAGCTGTGGCGTGGAGACAAAACTTTTCCACATTTCTGCCATGCTAACCCTGCCCTTAGAGGAGCTGGCTGTGACACAGCTGCGTTGGCGACCTCTTGCTCCTCTGACTTCGCCTTGGGCTTCCACCTGTTCCCCTGTGACATTTGGGAAATGCTCTCAGGAGCGCCTCTACCAGCGTGCGCTTGTACTGTCTTTCTACCAGGGATCCAGCAGGGTGGCAACCCAGTAGTCCGCACACGTTAAAATGTGGGCAACTCTGCTGTCGTTGCGCAGGCACTGCAGCATGTAGTCTCTCATGTGTGCCAGGCTCCCCAGAGGTAAGGACAAGCTGTCCTCTGTGGGAGGCGTATCGTCCTCCGTATCCCCAGAGCCACGCACCAGTGATGGGCCTGAGCTGTGTCCGGTGCCACCCCGCTGTGAACCTGCTTCATCCTCATCCTCCTCCTCATCATCCTCCTCGTCCTCCAGTAGTGGGCCCTGGCTGGCCACATTTGTACCTGGCCTCTGCTGTTGCAAAAAACCTCCCTCTGAGCCACTTCTAACAGACTGGCCTGAAAGTGCTAAAAATGACCCCTCATCCTCCTCCTCCTCCTCCTCCTGGGCCACCTCCTCTTTCATCATCGCCCTAAGCGTTTTCTCAAGGAGACATGGAAGATATATTGTAACGCTGATAACGGTGTCATCGCCACTAGCCATGTTGGTGGAGTACTCGAAACAGCGCAACAGGGTACACAGGTCTCGCATGGAGGCCCAATCATTGTTGGTGAAGTGGTGCTGTTCCGCAGTGCGACTGATGCATGTGTGCTGCAGCTGAAACTCCACTATGGCCTGCTACTGCTCGCACAATCTCTCCAGCATGTGCAAGGTGGAGTTCCACCTGGTGGGCACATCGCATATGAGGCTGTGAGCGGGAAGGCCGAAGTTCCACTGTAGGGCAGACAGGCTAGCAGCGGCAGGATGTGAACGCAAGAAGCGCGCACAGACAGCCCTCACTTTATGCAGCAGCTCTGACATGTCTGGGTAGTTGTGAATGAACTTCTGCACCACCAAATTCAGCACATGCGCCAGGCAAGGGATGTGCATCAAACCGGCTAGTCACAGAGCTGCGACGAGATTTCGCCCATTATCGCACACCACCAGGCCGGGCTTGAGGCCCACCGGCAGCAACCACTGGTCGGTCTGTTGTTCAATACCCCGCCACAACTCCTGCGCGGTGTGGGGCCTGTCAGCCAAACAGATGAGTTTCAGAATGGCCTGCTGACGTTTAGCCCGGGCTGTGCTGAAGTTGGTGGTGAAGGTGTGTGGCTGACAGGATGAGCTGGTGGAAGCAAAGGAGGGGGAAGCCGAGTAGGAAGAGGAGGCTACAGGAGGCAAAGAATGATGCCCTGCGATCCTTGGCGGCGGAAAGATGTGCGCCAAGGAACTCTCCGCCTGGGGCCCAGCCGCTACTACATTTACCCAGTGTGCAGTTAGGGATATATAGCGTCCCTGCGCCGTGCTTACTGGTCCACGTATCTGTGGTTAGGTGGACCTTGCCACAGATGGCGTTGCGCAGTGCACACTTGATTTTATCAGACACTTGGTTGTGCAGGGAAGGCACGGCTGTCTTGGAGAAGTAGTGGCGGCTGGGAACAACATACTGTGGGACAGCCATGGACATCAGCTGTTTGAAGCTGTCTGTGTCCACCAGCCTGAATGACAGCATTTCAAAGGCCAGTAGTTTAGAAATGCTGGCATTCAGGCCCAGGGCTGGAGGGTGGCTAGGTGGGAATTTACGCATACTCTCCAAGGTTTGTGAGATGGAGTGCTGAACGCTGCTGTGTGACATGGTGGAGATGCTTGGTGACGCAGGTGGTGGTGTCGGTGGCACATCCTCTGTTTGGTGGGCGGCAGGTGCCAACGTTCCTCCCGAGGCGGTGGAAGAGGCCGAGGCAGCAGCAGTAGAGGGAGCAGGGGGAGCCAGAGTGAGTTCCTTGCTTTAGGTGTTTACTCCACTGCAGTTCATGCTTTGCATGTAGATGCCTGGTCATGCAGGTTGTGCTAAGGTTCAGAACGTTAATGCCTCGCTTCAGGCTCTGATGGCACAGCGAGCAAACCACTCGGGTCTTGTCGTCAGCACATTGTTTAAAGAAGTGCCATGCCAGGGAACTCCTTGAAGCTGCCTTTGGGGTGCTCGGTCCCTGGTGGCGGTGGCCAGTAGCAGGCGAACTCTCTTGGCGGCGGCTGGTCTGCTTTTGCCCCCTGCTCCCTCTTTTGCTACGCTGTTGGCTCGGTCTCACCACTGCCTCTTCCTCTGAACTATGAAAGTCAGTGGCACGACCTTCATTCCATGTGGGGTCTAGGACTTCATCGTCCCCTGTATCGTCTTCAACACAGTCTTCCTCCCTGACCTCCTGTTCGGTCTGCACACTGCAGAAAGACGCAGCAGTTGGCACCTGTGTTTCGTCATCATCAGAGACATGCGGACTCCGATGAGGTGGTATTCCCATGTCCTCATCATCAGGAAACATCAGTGGTTGTGCATCAGTGCATTCTATGTCTTCCACCACTGGGGAAGGGCTAGGTGGATTTCCTTGGGAAACCCTGCCAGCAGAGTCTTCAAACAGCATAAGAGACTGCTGCATAACTTGAGGCTCTGACAGTTTCCCTGATATGCATGGGGGTGATGTGACAGACTGATGGGCTTGGTTTTCAGGTGCCACCTGTGCGCTTTCAGCAGAAGACGGAGTGGGAGATAATGTTGTGAACATGCTGGATCCACTGTTGGCCACCCAATTGACTAGCGCCTGTACCTGCTCAGGCCTTACCATCCTTAGAACGGCATTGGGCCCCACCAAATATCGCTGTAAATTCTGGCAGGTACTTGAACCTGAGGTAATTGGTTCACTAGGACGTGTGGCTGTGGCAGAATGGCCACGTCCTCTCCCAGCACCAGAGGGTACACTAACACCACCACGACCGCGTCCGCGTCCCTTACTAGATGTTTTCCTTATTGTTACCGTTCACCAAGCACCACAATAAGGAAAAAAATATTTGGCCCAATATATTGATTTCAAATTCAGGCCTTTTTTTTTACAGGCACCTAACACTATCTACCTATTTGTTTATGTAGCTTATTACACTAATCCAGACACAGCAGTAATCACTGATTTAGGGGAATATCTCTTTTAGGGATAGTATTTATGCCCTGGATGAAAGGTATCCTTTTATGGACAGATTTACAATTGGTCTGCAACAGCTGGGACACCAGATTCAGGGTATTGCTATTTTGGCAAGTAAATGACACCCCAGAACAAAATATATGCTTTGGCGGACACTATTATATTGAATTTCACCCCAGAACAAAATATATGTTTTGGTGGACACTATTATATTTTGCCAGCCACAGCTGAAACCACTGATTTATGGTATTGCTATTTTGGCAATTGAATTTCACCCCAGAACAAAATATATGTTTTGGCGGACACCAAAAATTTTTTGCCAGCCACAGCAGAAACCACTGATTTATGGTATTGCTATTTTGGCAATTGAATTTCACCCCAGAACAAAATATATGTTTTGGCGGACACTATGAAACCTGGCCTGCAACAGCTGGGACACCAGATTCAGGGTATTGCAATTCTGGCAAGTGAATTACACCCCAGAACAAAATATATGTTTTGGCGGACACTATTATATTTTGCCAGCCACAGCTGAAACCACTGATTTATGGTATTGCTATTTTGGCAATTGAATTCCACCCCAGAACAAAATATATGTTTTGGCGGACACTATTATATTTTGCCAGCCACAACTGAAACCACTGATTTATGGTATTGCTATTATGGCAATTGAATTTCACCCCAGAACAAAATATATGTTTTGGCGGACACTATGAAACCTGGCCTGCAACAGCTGGGACACCAGATTCACGGTATTGCTATTTTGGCAAATTAATTTCACCCCAGAACAAAATATATGTTTTGGCGGACACTATGAAACCTGGCCTGCAACAGCTGGGACACCAGATTCAGGGTATTGCTATTTTGGCAAGTGAATTACACCCCAGAACAAAATATATGTTTTGGCGTACACTATTATATTTTGCCAGCCACAGCTGAAACCACTGATTTATGGTATTGCTATTTTGGCAATTGAATTTCACCCCAGAACAAAATATATGTTTTGGCGGACACTTTTATATTTTGCCAGCCACAGCTGAAACCACAGATTTATGGTATTGCTATTTTGGCAATTGAATTTCACCCCAGAACAAAATATATGTTTTGGCGGACACTATGAAACCTGGCCTGTAACAGCTGGGACACCAGATTCAGGGTATTGCTATTTTGGCAAATTAATTTCACCCCAGAACAAAATATATGTTTTGGCGGACACTATGAAACCTGGCCTGCAACAGCTGGGACAACAGATTCAGGGTATTGCTATTTTGGCAAGTGAATTACACCCCAGAACAAAATATATGTTTTGGCGGACACTATGAAACCTGGCCTGAAACAGCTGGGACACCAGTTTCAGGGTATTGCTATTTTGGCAAGTGAAATACACCACAGAACAAAATATATGTTTTGGCGGACACTATTATATTTTGCCAGCCACAGCTGAAACCACTGATTTATGGTATTGCTATTTTGGCAATTGAATTTCACCACAGAAAATAATCTATCCTTTGCCAGACAGCAGACAGTATTATACTTGTCTAGCCAAAGCTGGAACATCAGATTTAGGGGATTGGTATTTGGGCAATTGTGTTTAACCCCTTAATAAAATATAGAAATTGCTATCCTGAGTTTCTAGGGGTGACAATTAGCACAGCCAAGCCCCTGATGTAGGATATAGCAAAAAAAAAAAAAACTAGTATTGATGGATTGATGGACTTGGTGGCAGCTTGTTCTGGTGCACTACAAGTCACAAAATGGCCGCCGATCAACCCAGAAAATAAGTGACAGAAAAACGCTCTGTGCAGCCTAAAAACCAGTGAGCAAGTAACTAGCAGAAGTTCAATCATTCACAGCTGTAGATCGATCCGTTCATTAGGTGCTGTTGCTGACTTTACCCTGCCTAATCTCGCCCTGACAGAAGCTGCGTCCTCTCCCTACACTAATCAGAGCAGTGTGACGTGCGGCGCTATGTGACTCCAGCTTAAATAGAGCCTGTGTCACATGCTGCACTTGGCAAATAACAGCCATGCCATTAGTAGGCATGGCTGTGATGGGCTCTTAGGGCAACAAGTAAAACGCTAGCTGATTGGCTGCTGTGCAGCCCTTCAGAAAGCGGGAAGTAATCGACGAACAACGAACCCGAACCTTTTTAAAATGTCCGGGTTCGGGTCCGTGTCCGAACGATGCTCGAACTGTTCGCTCAACACTTGTCAAGAATTTTTAGGTAGTTGTAGTAGATTGAAATTTTCCACTTAATTACCTATTTTGCACACTGCAGTAACTAACTGTGTTAATAGGGTTTTCCCATCTCAAACATATTTTGCATTTACCCAGGGTATTACATAAATGCCTATAGGGGAAAAGAGGTTCCTTGCTGTTCATTTGCAGATACAAACAAGATAAGAGCCATGCCTGGTGCTCTCTAATAAAGTTGATTCTTTTAGGGTGAGGCATCACAGTCAAGTTCCTACATGCAGCTATGGAAGCCACAACCAGCAGTGAATGCAAAAAAAAGGAGAAATCATATCTGCTCTTTATACTTTATCTCCTTTTAACTGATCATGTGACTGATCATAAGACTTAAAGGGGTTGTGTCACTTCAGCAAATAGCATTTATTATGTAGAGAAAGTTAAGAAGAAAAGAACCAACTTATGTGTGGTCCCATGGTACCAGCCACCAGAGAGGCCAGCACTTTTTCTTATAGTATGTAAGCACGACCACCACTGGTGGATTACAGGGTGGTCGTAACCCCTGGATACAGGCAGTGGATAATGTGATGGAAAAATGAATTCCGCCAGTAAAGGAAGCAATATGAACAATCACAATACATTGTAGTAAGTACATTGTACATGATAAATGCCATTTTCTAAAGTGACACAACGCCTTTAAGTGGAGAGAACCACATACAAATGCAACCTACAATATTCTCCATGGAATTTAATGTAACAGGCTTGTATCTGCAAATGAGGTCCACCATTTTTCAGGCATCCCATGGAAGCTGAAAAACCCCAATAAATAAACTAATTAATGAAAAACTCATGTCTGCTGCATCTGTATAAATCAGCTTGATTTTGTTAGATTTTCAAGACATATTTATTTTTTTGTACCTTAACATACAGATACATTGACTTCAAGTATCTTTTCTACCTTTATAACTTCTAATGCAGTAAATGACTCTTATCATTGCATTCCCAGTTTACCCTTCCACTGACCGCCACTAATGTCTCAAGCATTATGGCTCAGTAAATGACCCCTTTAGCCAGGGGCCTGTAGCAGTTAAGAGACAATCATGCATAAAAGCCACTTTCTTCTGATGATAGCCTTATCTTAAAGTTGCTTTCATTAGTAGTTCAAATTTTACAAAAGTATTTGTGATCAATTCCATTTATTTCCAGACATAAAACTTCTTGTATTTTAGTTGTAAAAAAAAAAAATAACCTTGGTAATTTTTGTAACTAAAGCAGCTAATATTTTAGCAGTTAATAAAATAAAACCGTATTTTTTTTCATTTAATTTTATTTTGTTTTTTTATTATTTTTATATATTTATTGCTTCATAATTAGATGAGCAAATCAAAGCTGACAAAGTGGAATTCAATCCGAATTTCAGGCAAAATTTGATTTGCACCGAACCCGAATTTCCTCACACTTCGTGGTAATGAATTGCATTTTTTCCTAAAATGGCTGCTCCACGTGTGAGGACATTGAGCAAAAAACTCTGGGAAGGCAGGATCACCCATAATGCCATGCATGCAACCAATCAGCAGCCAGCCAGCCCTGTGATGTCACAGCCCTATAAATAGCCTCAGCCATCTTGGATTCTGCCATTTTCCAATGTACTTAATGCAGGGAGAGACTTCAGCAGGCGCTAGGGACAGTGTTACAAAAAATGTCAGGGTAAGATTATTCAATGTGTAGGGAAAGGATCGGGAGGAATCATTCCGCTACATTTATGCTAAACAGGGTTCAGTCGCAGAGGTTATAGCCTGGGTAATAGGAACAATCCTATTACACCTTGCTGCACTGACTGGGGATCTAAATAGCCATTATACACCTCTGTAATTGCAGCAAACCTGTCTTATTAGGGTGCAAGTGCTGTTTGAAACAGGCATTAACAGGGTTTATTACAAGGAAATATTTCTATGTCTTATTTGCCCTTATGCGGTGCAGTTATATGTTCTAAAGCATTTTTTTGGCTTGTATTAGTGGGGAAAAAGGGCTTATTAGCTGTTGTGTGGTGAAGTGCTAAAATTACAGCCCTTTTATGCTCAGCACATCGCCTCATAGCAGTTTTTCTTTCTGATGTAGTACGTTGCTACATCAGAAAGAGAAACTACTATGAGTTTTTTCTGACACAGTTTAGGATTTAGCTTTATAGCTGAGTGGATAAGCTCCTTGCCTCTAATGTACAAGGTTGTGAGTTCAAATCCCGGCATAAACTTTTCAGAAATAGAGGATACATTAGATTTAATTACACTAGGTGTCCCCAAGCACTGACTCCATATTTGGACATAGCTATATATGGAGTCAGAGCAGGGACTCCTAAGCAGAACTAGAGTCTCGACATCCTCCCCTCTTCAGAGCAGGGGGTGCCTGGTTTAATGCTTGGGTACTTTCATTGAGCTTGGGTTCTCTGTAGAGGACCCAAGCATTGCGAAGTGTTCTACTGGACCACACGAGCACTTTGGTACTCGATCAACACTAGTCAAAAAAGAAAAAATATATTTGCCGATCAGTGGTGCAGTTATATGTTCTAAAGCCGTTTGTACCGTGTATTAGTGGAAAAAAATATATATAATTGCTGATCAGTGGTGCAGTTATATGTTCTAAAGCCTTTTGTGTCGTGTATTAGTGGAAAAAGAAAAAATATATTTTCCGATCAGCAGTGCAGTTATAAGTTCTAAAGCATTTTGTGGCTTGTATTAGTGGAAAAATAAAAAATATATTTGCCGATCAGCGGTGCAGTTATATGTTTTAAAGCCTTTTGTGGCTTGTATTAGTGGAAAAGAAAAAATATATTTGCCGATCAGTGTGTATTAGTGGGGTAAAAAGGTCTTATTAGCCATTGTGTGGTGACTTTGATAGGGTGTTTAAACTTCCTTTTTATTTATGAATTTGATTTAGGCTACATGCACACGACAGTTGTTTTTTGCTGTCCGCAAATCGCGGATCCGTCTTCCTTTTTTTTTCACATCCACATCCGTTCCGTGTGTCCGAAAATTTTGTAGGTTGTGTTTCCGTGTGTCTTCCGTTTTTTTTTGCGAATCCGCAAAAAAACCGGAAGGCTTGAAACAGTTTCTTAAAGTACCTGCACAAGTGCCCTGGTTTGCAAGCAACCATCCGCAAAAAAAACGGATGCGGATGGAAAAACGGAAGGCTTCAGTGTGGCTTCCGTTTTTTTTGCGGACCCATTGACTTCAATGGGTCCGCAAACCGTTTTTTGCGGACAAGAGTAGGACATGCCATATTTTTTTTGCGGACGTGAAATGCGGAATACGGACGCGGACAGGAAACGGAAGAGGCATCAGTTTTTTTTGCGGATCCATAGAAATGAATGGGATCCGCAAAAAAAAGGGAACGGAAGCCGCAAAAAAATACTGTCGTGTGCATGTAGCCTTAACCGTATGTCAGACAGAGAAGTGCAAGGCCCTGTACAGGGGAGTGGCAGAGGCCTAAATGTTTCTGGCGCAAGCAGCGGTCGCAGAGTAAATGGCCATGGCAGCAGGAGTCACTTTGAGAGGCCTAAGCTCCCAGCGTCAGCAAGCAGTCGTGTCGTGACCTGCAATCCAGCGGTTCTTGAATAGTTGATTCGATCTTCGACTTCATCGCAAGTGACATCAGACGCCCCCAGCCAAGAGTCAGTGGGTTCGTCAGACACAACCCTTAGTTGGCATGGCCCAGGAGCAGGCCCTGTGCCCTCACCTGTCCTCAACCTGCCTCTGTCCTTTTCTGTTCCCTCAGCCAGAGAAGTATTGTATGCTGTGGGCTCAGCGCACTATTCAGTTAAGACGAGCTACTAGAAGACAGTCAGCAGCTACTGGCAAGCCAAGAGGTGGAGGGGACATCCGCCACTTCCTCCACTAGGTGGGCAAGTAGTGATGAGGATAGTGGGGTGGTAGCTGCTGTTGCGAGCAGTCAGGCTCCTGACCCAGAAACGGTCGAGGAGGACATCCGTGACGTGCAGACAGTACTCGATGATGATGATGTAGCTGATCAAACTTGGAAGCCTGGTGACGAAGGGGCTTTATCATCATTGGGAGAAGAGGGTGGCAGCTTGCCTGTGAGGCAGCGGTGGAGTCAACAAGTTTCTAGCGTGGTTGGGAGTCAGGAGGGTGGAGTCAGCAGGGTGGCAGCAGTGGGAGGTCGGGAGCCAAACGGGCCTGGGGTAGACCACCCACTTCCCAGGAGCCTACCTGCCCGGGAAGTAGCAGTGGACGGGTTCACAGAGGCAGCGGCTGTAGCAGTCAGTCAGTGCGTAGTGTTGGGGGTAAAATCACCTACTCGCGGTGTGGCAGCTTTTTGTTAAGCCGCCAGAGGAGGTGAACAGGGCCATATGTAGAATCTGTGGGCAGAAGGTGAAGCATGGCCAGGGTGCCAATGTTGGCACCACGGCCCTGCGTCAACATATGAAGTGTCATCATAAAGAGCCTGGGAGAACCGTGGCCTTGATGTGGCGGTCCAGCCGGCAAAAGCAACTCCACGTTGTCACATTGTTTGTCCTGCGACAATGTCCTGCATCCTCAGCCTCCATTGCAGGGATAATTCCCACTGCCCCTTCAGCATACCACATGTGCAGGGCATGGCAGTGTCACGCTGTTCTGCACCTCGTTCGCCTGGTTAACGGAGTCACACAGGGGAGGAACTGCTCCATTTCCTTCAACAAGAAATCAAATCCTGGCTTTCTCTGCAAAAACTGAAAATCGGAACCATGGTAACCGACAACGGGAAGAACATGGTGTCGGTGCTGCGTCAAGTACGACTGAGCCATGAGCCCTGCATGGCACACGTGTTCAATCTGGTTGTCAAGCGGTTCCTGAAGTCTTCCACCCATCTGCAAGACATCCTAAAAATGGCCAGGAAACTTTGCATGCACTTCAGCCACTCGTACACCTCAAAGCACACCCTCCATGAGCTGCAGTGGCAGAACCGCATCCCCCAACATATGCTGATATGTGACGTTTTCACCCATTGGAATTTCACCCTCTATATGTTGGACTCACTATACGAACAGGGAAAGGCCGTAAACGATTTCTTGATGATTCAAGTGGACAGAAGTACTCCTCTAAGTAATTCGATGTCAGCCAGTGGCAACTCATGCATGACAAATGCCGTTTCCTCAGGCCGTTTGAGGCCACATTATTTGTCAGTCGCCAGGGCTACGGGATAAATGATGTCATTCCAATTCTTCATGTTCTGGAACAGATGCTGGTAAATCTGGCTGGTCAGGGGACAGGAGATGTGGCAACACAACCAATGTGTAGTGAAATAGGTGTTTTTTCTAGCCAGGTGACAGGAGAGGAGTAGCAGGACCAGCCAGAGAAGCTACAGGGCAATGAGGAAGATGAGGCAAATGACCCAGACACACCATGGAAGTATATAATGGAGAAAGAGGCAGAGAGTCCCTCTGAGTCACTTGCACAAATGGCCCAATGCACCAAATGCAGTGCTCACTTGCTTGCGTAGAGACAGCTGAATTGTCACTATTCAGCAGAGGGATGACTTCTGGCTATCCAACTTGTTGAACCTTGGCTTCCAGTCCAAAATGGGGGCTTCTTTTACACCCGCTGAGAGGGAGGACAAACTGAACTACTATAGAGACATCCTATGTAGTCAATTTGCTGCTGCCTATCTGCACCATTGTCCATCCTCTCGCAGGTCTGACCAGGGGGGCCTCTGCATTAACGTTCCACTGCCATGGCTTCTGTGGCAGGGTGTATGTGTGGGGTGGAGGGGCAGGAGCAGTTCCAGCTCCATCAGCAGCAACTTTAGTCTAGAGTCGTTGATGAGTAGCTTTCTTCACCCGCCTAGTGAAGAAACTACTGAGCAGCCGCAGCAGCAGCTAGTCCTTGAGCAGGACGTGAACCAGGAGGTGGTGGCATACTTGGACAGCACCCTGCCACGCCACATTGAAGATTAGCTGGACTACTGGGCAGCCAAACAGTATTTGTGGCTGCAACTGGCAGAGTTTGCCCTGTAAAAGCTGTCCTGACCGGCCAGTAGTGTGACATCAGAGCGGGTGTTTAATGCGGCGGGAGCATTGTGAGAGACTGACCTTTGTCAAGATAAGTCAGGCGTGGATCACACAGGATTTCCATCCACCAATGCCTGATGCATCAGATTAGATCATCCATGCTGCCTCACCAAAACCTTGACAAAAGAGACCAGTTTCTTCTGGCTACCTGCTTCAGCTACTAGTATGGAGGTGCCTTGTTGGCTGATAACGGCATCTGAACGTAATAACACAGTGTAAAATAAATAAATAAATAATTTATATCATACTTACCTCATCCGTTTTATCACAATGAGCCAGCCACCGCCCTCTTGATTGAACATCTAGCACAAAATCTCTCATGGCCTGTGATGACATCATTCATCACGTCAGCCAGCATGGTGACGTCATACAGTATGTCACTGCACAAGGGATTTTGTATGTGATCTTTAAACAAGATGGCAGCAGCTTGCTCATTGCGACCATATGAATATTTTTCCCACCATTCAGGGAAAATCGATTCGCTACCAAGAAGCACGAGAAATTTAGATTCAGATCAAAGTCTACAAAGATTTGATCAACACTAGAATTAATAATTTTTTTTTTTTATTTTGTCTATTAGAAATACAAGCTGCTATTAAATGGGAATGAATACATTAGATTTATTTTACATTATTTTTTTTATTTGTAATAAATACACAATTGGGGTCATTTATCAAACTGGTGTAATGTAGAAATGGTCTAGTTGCCCAGAGCAACCAATCAGATTCCACCTCTCATTTTTGACAGCTCCTTTGGAAAATGTAAAGTGGAATCTGATTGGTTGCTTTGGGCAACTAAGCCAGTTCTACTTTACACCATTTTGATAAATGACCCCAAATGTGTTTACATATATATATTTTTTCATTTTTAATAAATATAAACTGTTTGTATAGGAATTAATACATTAAGTTTTTTTTTTTATTATTAATATTATTATTCATTGGCAGTGGTTGGCAAGTAGAGATGTCGCGAACGTAAAATATTCCATTCGCGAACGGGAACTTCCGCAAATGTTAGCGAACGGGCAAATCGCCATAGACTACAATAGGCAGGCGAATTTTAAAACCCACAGGGACTCTTTCTGGCCACAATAGTGATGGAAAAGTTGTTTCAAGGGGACTAACACGTGGACTGTGGCATGCCGGAGGGGGATCCATGGCAAAACCCCCATGGAAAATTACGCAGTTGATGCAGAGTCGGGTTTTAATCCATAAAGGGCATAAATCACCTAACATTCCTAAATTGTTTGGTATAACGTGCTTTAAGAAATCCAGTGTGTGTATACCATCAGGTAAGATGTTGTATCGATCAGGTAGTGTAAGGGTTACGCCCACTTCACAGTGACAGACCAAACTCTGACAGACCAAACTCCCCGTTTAACGCACCGCAAACAGTCCATCTGCACAACCGCAAACTCCCCATTTGCACAAGGTTGGATACCAAGCTAGCCATGTCCCGTTCCTTGTCCTCACTGACGTCATTGAAGGTCTCTTCCTCCACCCAGCCACGTACAACACCAAGGGTCCCTGAAAGGTGACAACAAGCCCCCTGGGACGCCTGCTGTGGTTGGTCTTCCACCTCCTCAAAGCCACCTTCCTCCTCTGACTTCTTATTTTCAGACTCCTCTCTCTGCGTTGCCGCAGGTCCAGCAATCGACGACTAGAGATGGCCCGAACTATTCCCCGGCGAACAGTTCCCGGCGAACATAGCTTGTTCGCGTTCGCCTCGGCGGGCGAACATATGCGATGTTCGGTCCGCCCCCTATACCTCATTATTGAGCAAACTTTGACCCTGTACCTCACAGTCAGCAGACACATTCCAGCCAATCAGCAACATACCCTCCCTCCCAGACCCTCCCATCTCCTGAACAGCATCCATTTCAGATTCATTCTGAAGCTGCAGTCTTAGTGAGAGGAGGGAGAGTGTAGTTGCTGCTGATTTAATAGGGAAATTGATAGCTAGGCTAGTGTATTCAGTGTCCACTCCAGTCCTGAAAGACTCATCTGATCTCTGCTGTAAGGACAGCGTCCTGACAGCACCCCAAAAAGTCCTTTTTAGGGCTCCTACATTAGTCTGCTTTTTTTTTCTCCATATATATATTGCAGTTGCCTGGCCTGCCTGTGTGTGAGGAGCTGCAGGCCCACAGACTGTAGTGTGCCCACTGCCAGTGCCCACCACTCACACCGTGTGGCACAGGACTTTGCATCAAACAAAGGCATTTAGTTTTTACCCTTTAATCTAAGGTTAGTTGCCTGCCAGTGTGTGTCAGGCTGACTTCCACAGACTGCAGTGTGCCCACTGCCAGTGCCCACCACCACTCATACCGGGTGGCACAGGCATTTAATTTTTACACTTTAGTCTAATTTCAGTTGCTTGCCTGCTGCCAGTGTGTGTCAGGCCGACTTCCACAGACTGTAGTGTGCCCACTGCCAGTGCCCACCACCACTCATACCGGGTGTCACAGTAGCTTGCCAATAAATAAGGCATTTAATTTTTACACTTTATTCTAATTTCAGTTGCTTGCCTGCTGCCAGTGTGTGTCAGGCCGACTTCCACAGACTGTAGTGTGCCCAGTGCCCACCACCACTCATACCGTGTGGCACAGGCATTTAATTTTTACACTTTAGTCTAATTTCAGTTGCTTGCCTGATGCCAGTGTGTGTCAGGCCGACTTCCACTGACTGTAGTGTGCCCACTGCCAGTGCCCACCACTACTCATATAGGGTGTCACAGCACATTGCTCTGTTCAAGCGCAGTGCCCCAATTTGGGAGTAAGAGGAGCGACCAAGCTGCTTTTTCCATCTCCCGGTTCCTGAAATCAATTCAGTTTGGTGTATGAGAGTTTGGTCTGTCACTGTGAAGGCAGTCGAAGGTACCTGGCCTACATTTTTTTCCACAAAAGGCAATCCCTGATATGGGATGTAACAGGGATTAAACTGATGAGAATAGTACTACAGAAAATACCATTCATATCGGGTGTGACAGTAAATTGCACGGCGCAGACGCAGTGACCGTGGATTAAAACAGAGTGGAGGGAGCCAGCGTTTTTTTAACCATCTCCTCGTTCGAAAAATCAATTCAATTCACCTTTCGGGGACCCTTGTTGTTGTACGTGGCTGGGTGGAGGAAGAAACCTTCAATGACATCACCGGGACGTGGCTAGCTTGGTATCCAACCTTGTGCAAATGGGCATTTTGCGGTTGTGCAAATGGACTGCTTGCGGTTGTTTGCGGTGCATTAAAAGGGGAGTTTGGTCTGTCAATGTCTGTGAAGTGGGCGTAACCCTTACACTACCTGATCGATACAACATCATACCTGATCGTATACACACACTGGATGTTTTAAAGCATGTTATTCCAAACAATTTAGGAATGTTACGTGATTTATGCCCTTTATGGATTAAAACCTGACTCTGCGTCCACTACGTAATTTTCAATGGGAGTTTTGCCATGGATCCCCCTCCGGCATGCCACAGTCCAGGTGTTAGTCCCCTTGAAACAACCTTTCCATCACTATTGTGGCCAGAAAGAGTCCCTTTGATTTTTAAAATTCGCCTGTCTATTGAAGTCTTTTTCTGTTCGCCCGTTTCACCCGTTCGCGAACATTTGCGGAAGTTCGCGTTCGCAAACTGAAAATTTTATGTTCGCGACATCACTATCGACGACGACAAGGCTGCTTCTGGTGGTGATGGTGACCACAACTCTTCATGCTCATTTACGGCCTGATCCAGCACTCTTCGCAGGGCACGCTCCAGAAATAACGCATATGGGATGAGGTCGATTATGTTGCCTTGGGTTTGACTGACCAGGTTTGTCACCTCCGCAAAAGGACGCATGAGCCTACAGCCATTGTGCATAAGCGTTCAGTAACGCAGTCAAAAAATACCCAGCTCCGCAGAGGATGTCCTCTTTTTTTAAAATAAAAAAAATCTGTTCTTACCAGTTTAATCTCTGTTTTGACCCCTATCAGGGGATGTGTATCGAATAGATTTTTGGAAACGGGAGATGGAAAAAGATGATTGGTCGGTCCTCTTACTTCCAATTTGGGGCACTGTGCGTGCGCCATGCAATGTACTGTGCCACCAATACCAATAGTGTGAACTACTATTCTTGCCATTTTCATCTTTGTTAAGTCCCCTATCAGGGGACGTGTATTGAATTGAATCCTTGCATGGGGAGATAGAGAAAAAAGCTTGCTCTGTCCGCTTCCTTCTAATTTTGGGCACTTGCAATGGAATTTGCCACCAATGCAACTAGTGTTAACTAAGTACTATTCCTATCAGTTCAATCTCTGTTTTGTCCCTTTCAGGGCCAGGGCCGGTGTAATGAATAGATTTTTGGAACCGGGAGATGGAAAAAGACCCATGCTCGGCCTGCTTTGTTTGAATTTCAGGTCACTGCGAGTGTGCCGTGCAATGTACTGTGACACCCTATATGAGTGGTGGGTAGTGGGCACAGTACAGTCAGTGGGCCTGACACACAATGACAGGCAACTGCAATTATATTAACCCCTTAAGGACTCAGCCCTATTTCACCCTAAGGACTCGGCCATTTTTTGCAACTTTGTTACAACTGACGATCTATCCTCAGGATAGATCATCAACATCTGATCGGCCAGGGTTCGACACCCTGGACCCCCACGATCAGCTGTTTTAGAAGGCAGTGGCGCTGCAGAAGCGCCGTGGCCTTCTCACTGTTTACCGCTGCCAGCGCCCCGCCTGGTGACATCATGACTTGAATTAAGCTCTCGGCTCTCCTGCTGTGTTGCTGCCTTCTCAAACAGCTGATCGGCAGGGGTCCCGGGTGTTGGACCCCAGCCGATCAGATGCTGATGATCTATCCTTAGGATAGATCATCAGTTGTAACAAAGTGAAGAACTCCTTTAATTCAGCAGCAGCTGCAGTCTCCCTGCTCTAACTATCACTGTAGCTTCAGAATCAATCTAAGATGGATGCTGTCCTTGCTTTTTGATAGGAGGTGGGAGGGTCTGGGAGGGAGGGTATGCTGATTGACTGGAATGTGTCTGCTGACTGTGAGGTACAGGGTCAAAGTTTGCTCAATGATGACGTATAGGGGCATACCGAACATTGTATATGTTCGCCCGCCGTCGCGAACGCGAACATGCGATGCGAAAAGTTCGGGACTCTTTTGGCAAGTTACTTTTTATGTGAATTAGTGCATAAAAAATTGGCAAGCTACTTTTTTATGGGCATTAATCAATTAAGTTTTAATTTTATTTATTTCTAAGAAATAAACACTGCACCATTTAATTCTAAAAAAGCAGATTGTATTTTAGTTTTTATCAAAAAAAGAAAACGTTCTCTCAAGTTAATGTTGTATAGAATGCAAGAATGCAGACTGGCTTGACGATGCACACAGTGGGGCCATTATAAGCAATATTGTGAAAATAAATATCTAATTATTACAAATGTATTATTTAGATTTTGTGTTCAAATATCTGATAGCCTTGGTGAGATAGAGATTGGTATAAAGGCATAGCCATATGGTGCTGCAATGGAGCATAAATGTGTATAACTGCTTGTTTGTTTCTGTCAGTGATTGGTACTGTTCCTATCAAGGACACATCAGCAGGACCCAGGGACTGTGCAAAGAAGGGAATGTACAGTAATTACACTGCAAGACTTCTAGTATTGAAAATAAATACGTCTTTTCAAGCCCAAGAGAGCTTTATAAAAATGAAGCATAAAAGAATAAAAAAATAAAATAAAGAAATAAGACCCGCAAATCAGTTAGCATACACATGATTTAGCAAAACTTTAATGACCTTAAAAATCTAAATGATATAATTATAATTTACCTAATAATGCTAAAGAGAAAAAATAAAAGCTTATGATGAGATGGAGTCAAAGGCAAATACCTTTCCAGTTTCGCAAACAAAATCAAAGTGGTAATGGGAGCTTTTATAACTCTGCTCCAAAGTGCATGGAGGAAGATTGTAATTTTCATGATCTCTGAAATGTCACACAGTAAGTTTGTCAAGTCTTTAGAGATGCCACGCTGTTATGTCTCATTGGGGAGTCTGATATAATGTCTGACTGTGTAGACAATAGCTTTAGCCAGTGTGTTTAAATACGGAGGCAAGGACTTTGGCCCCCATAAAATGTCATCTGTGGCATACCACTAGGGTTATAGTTAGAGATGAGCGAATCGAAGCTGATGAAGTGGAATTCGATCCAAATTTAAGGAAAAATTGAATTCACACAGATACCGAATTTCCTCGCGATTTGTGGTAATGAATAGCATTTTTTCCTAAAACGGCTTCTGCACATGTGAGGACATGGAGAAAGAAACTCTGGGAAGGCGGGATCACCCATAAAGCCATGCATGCAGCCAATCAGCAGTCAGCCAGCTCTGTGATGTCACAGCCCTATAAATAGTGTCAGCCATCTTAGATTCTGCCATTTACCAGTGTACTTGGAGGGAATGCAGGAAGAGACCTGTCTGCAGGCGCTAGTGACAGTGATAGGAAAGACTTGATTGTGGTGAAAAAAAAAAAAAAAACTATTTACAAGTGCAGGGAAAGATTATTCAAGGTGTAGGGAAAGAATAGGGAGGAAACATTCCACCATCATTTCTGTTGAACAGGGTTCAGTTGGGGAGGTGACAGCCTGGGAAAAAGGAACAATCTGATTACACCTTGCTGCACTGACTGTGGATCCAAATTGCCATTATACAGCTCTGTAATTCCAGCAAACCGTTCTTATTAGGGTGCAAGTGCTATTTGATACAGGCATTAAAAGGGTTTATTGTAAGGAAATATTTCTACATTTTATTTGCCCTTGTGCAGTGCCGTTATATGTTCTAAAGCATTTTTTCACTTGTGTTAGTGGGAAAAGGTCTTATTAGCCATTGTGTAGATGAAGTGCTAAAATTACAGCCCTTTTTGTTGTGTATTAGTGGCAAAAGTAAAATAAATTTGCGCTCAGTTGTGCAGTTATCTGTTTTAAAGCCCTTTTTTGCATCTATTAGTGGAAAAACGAAAAATATATTTGCCGCTCAGCGCTGCAGTTATCTGTTTTAAAGCCCTTTTTTTCCGTGTATTAGTGGAAAAGAAATAAATATTCGCCCCTCAGCAGTGCAGTTATCTGTTTTAACCACTTCAGCCCCCCTAGCTTAAACACCCTTAAAGTATAACTGTCAATTTTTATTTTTTTTTACTATTCGATTCTGGTGATTAATATTACCTTGTTGGCCCTGTTTTAATTTCTGATTCTTAAATAAATAACCCCTAAAAGCCACCTAAAAGTCCCCAGTATTGGCTATATTTACCTGAGATAAAATCAGGTTGCTATGCTCCTTCCGTCTACCAGGTGAGGACGGAGCACGCTGCGTGCACTGGGAACTGATAGTGAGTTAACATTGTAAGGGAATGTATAAAAAGCCAGGTTCTTCCTGACAGGAGATAACAGTGCTGGGCTGTGTGTGTGAACTTCTCCACATGCCTGTGCTTGGCAGACACTCCCTTAGCAGTGAAGGACAATGTAGAGCCCAGTGTATAAATGACAGCCTTATCTGATAAGAGGAGAGCTTGTAGGAGGACTATAGGCTTCAGCCAGACCTGGGAACTTCACTGCAAGACCCCCCTATACAGAGCTGGTCTTCACTAACTTCACTGCAGGCGTCCTATGGATTAGCCTCAGGGCTGAGGGCGGCCATCTTAACAGAATAGTGAAATTGCAGTTTTATGCAGACTGGTTGCTAAGGGCTGAATCTTATTAAATAAGGGGTAAGTAAGTCTAATAGTTATTGATTCAGGTATATTATCATATTAGTAACTACATATATGAAAACTGAAATTATGGTCTAAATGTGACAGTTATCCTTTAATGACCAAGCCACTTTTTACAATTCTGCACTACACTACTTTCACCGCTTATTGCTCCGTCATACAACTTACCACCCAAAGGAATTTTACCTCCTTTTATTCTCACTAATAGCGCTTTCATTTGGTGGTATTTCATTGCTGCTCACATTTTTACTTTTTTTGCTATTAATCAAAAATTACCGAAAGTTTTGCAAAAAAATGACATTTTTCACTTTCTGTTGTAATTTTTTTTTTTTAAAAACTACATTTCTATATACATTTTTCGCAAAATTTATTGTTCTACATGTCTTTGATAAAAAAAAAAATCCAATAAGTGTATATTTATTGGTTTGGGTAAAAGTTATAGCGTTTACAAACTATGGTGCAAAAAAGTGAATTTCGGCATTTTGAAGCAGCTCTTACTTTCTGAGCGCCTGTCATGTTTCTTCAAGTGCTAGAATGCCAGGAAAGTATAAATACCCCCCAAATGACAACATTTTAGAAAGAAGACACCCCAAAGTATTCGCGGAGGGGCATGGTGAGTTCATGTATCATTTCATTTTTTTTCACAAGTTAGCGGAAAATGACACTTTCTGAGGAAAAAAATAAAAATAATAAAGTTTCCATTTCTGCTAACTTCTGGCAAAAAAAAATTAAATCTCCCACGGACTCACTATGCCCCTCAGTGAATACCTTGGGGTGTCTACTTTCCGAAATGGGGTCACTTGTGTGGTGTGTTTACTGTTCTGGCATTTTGGGCGGGGCTAAATTGTGAGCAGCCATGTAAAAGCTAAAGGTACTCGTTGGAATTTAGGCCCCCTTTGTGCACCCAGGCTGCAAAAAAGTGTCACTCATGTGGTATCGCCGTACTCAGGAGAAGTAGAGCAATGTGTTTTAGGGTGTATTTTTACATATAACCATGTTGGGTGAGAGAAATATCTCTGTAAACTGACAACTTTGTATAAAAAAATTTAAAAAGTTGTTGTTTACAGCGATATTTCTCACACAAAGTATGGGTATATATAAAAATACACCCCAAAACTTATTGCCCTACTTCTCCTGAGTACGGCGATACCACATGTGTGACACTTGTTTGCAGCCAAGATGCGCAAAGGGGCCCTAAAAGCAATGAGTACCTTTAGGATTTCTCAGGGCATTTTTACGCATTTGGATTCCAGACTTCTTCTCACGCTTTAGGGGCCCCTAAAATGCCAGGACAGTATAAATACCCCACATGTGACCCCATTTTAGAAAGAAGACACCTCAAGTTATTCTGTGAGGGGTATGGTGAGTTCATGTAAAATTTTATTTTTTGTCACAAGTTAGTGAAATATGAGACTTTGTAAAAAAAAAAATATATATCAAATTCCGCTAACTTGTGCCAAAAAAAAAAAAAAATTCTGTGAACTTGCCATGCCCCTCACGGAATACCTTGGGGTGTCTTCTTTCCAAAATGGGGTCACATGTGGGGTATTTATACTGCCCTGGCATTTTAGGGGCCCTAAAGCGTGAGAATCCAAAATGAGTAAAAATGCCCTGTGAAATCCTAAAGGTACTCATTGGTTTAAGGGCCCCTTTGCGCATCTTGGCTGCAAAAAAGTGTCACTCATGTGGTATCGACATACTCAGGAGAAGTAGGGCAATGTGTTTTGGGGTGTATTTTTACATATACCCCTGCTGGGTGTGAGAAATATCTCTGTAAATGACAACTTTTAAAAACAAATTATACAAAGTTGTCAATTTACAGAGATATTTCTCTCACCCAGCATGGGTATATGTAAAATACACCTCAAACACATTGCCCTACTTCTCCTGAGTACGGCGCTACCACATGAGTGACACTTTTTTGCAGCCAAGATGTGCAAAGGGGCCCTAAAACCAATGAGTACCTTTTAGGAGGGCATTTTTACGCATTTTTCTTCTCACGCTTTAGGGCCCCTAAATTGCCAGGACAATATAAATACCCCACATGTGACACCATTTTGGAAAGAAGACACCGCAAGGTATTCTGGGAGGAGCATGGCGAGTTCACAGAAGATTTTTTTTTTTGGCACAAGTTAGGGGAAATTAATTTTTTATTGTTTTTTCTCATAAAGTCTCCTTTTCTGTTAACTTTTGACAAAAAGTTAAATTTTTAATGGACTCACTATGCCCCTCAGCGAATACCTTGGGGTGTCTTCTTTCCAAAATGGGGTCATTTGTGGGGTGTTTGTACTGTTCTGGCATTTTGGGTGGGGCTAAATTGTGAGCAGCCATGTAAAAGCTAAAGGTACTCGTTGGAATTTGGGCAGCTTTGCGCACCCAGGCTGCAAAAAAGTGTCACTCATGTGGTATCGCCGTACTCAGTAAAAGTAGAGCAATGTGTTTTGGGGTGTATTTTTACATATACCCATGTTGGGTGAGAGAAATATCTCTGTAAACTGACAACTTTGTATAAAAAAAATTAAAAAGTTGTTGTTTACAGCGATATTTCTCACACAAAGTATGGGTATATATAAAAATACACCCCAAAACTTATTACCCTACTTCTCCTGAGTACGGTGATACCACATGTGTGACACTTTTTTGCAGCCAAGATGCGCGAAGAGGCCCTAAAACCAATGAGTACCTTTAGGATTTCACAGGGCATTTTTACGCATTTGGATTCCAGACTTCTTCTCACGCTTTAGGGGCCCCTAAAATGCCAGGACAGTATAAATACCCCTCATGTGACCCCATTTTAGAAAGAAGACACCCCAAGGTATTCTGTGAGGGGTATGGTGAGTTCATGTAAAATTTTATTTTTTGTCACAAGTTAGTGAAATATGAGACTTTGTAAAAAAATATATATATATATCAATTTCCGCTAACTTGTGCCAAAAAAAAAAAAATTCTGTGAACTTGCCATGCCCCTCACAGAATACCTTGGGGTGTCTTCTTTCCAAAATGGGGTCACATGTGGGGTATTTATACTGCCCTGGCATTTTAGGGGCCCTAAAGCGTGAGAATCCAAAATGAGTAAAAATGCCCTGTGAAATCCTAAAGGTACTCATTGGTTTAAGGGCCCCTTTGCGCATCTTGGCTGCAAAAAAGTGTCACTCATGTGGTATCGACATACTCAGCAGAAGTAGGGCAATGTGTTTTGGGATGTATTTTTACATATACCCCTGCTGGGTGTGAGAAATATCTCTGTAAATGACAACTTTTAAAAACAAATTATACAAAGTTGTCAATTTACAGAGATATTTCTCTCACCCAGCATGGGTATATGTAAAAATACACCCCAAAACACATTGCCCTACTTCTCCTGAGTACGGCGCTACCACATGAGTGACACTTTTTTGCAGCCAAGATGTGCAAAGGGGCCCTAAAACCAATGAGTACCTTTTAGGAGGGAATTTTTACGCATTTTTCTTCTCACGCTTTAGGGCCCCTAAATTGCCAGGACAATATAAATACCCCACATGTGACACCATTTTGGAAAGAAGACACCCCAAGGTATTCTGGGAGGAGCATGGCGAGTTCACAGAAGATTTTTTTTTTTGGCACAAGTTAGCGGAAATTTATTTTTTATTGTTTTTTCTCATAAAGTCTCCTTTTCTGTTAACTTTTGACAAAAAGTTAAATTTTTAATGGACTCACTATGCCCCTCAGCGAATACCTTGGGGTGTCTTCTTTACAAAATGGGGTCATTTGTGGGGTGTTTGTACTGTTCTGGCATTTTGGGTGGGGCTAAATTGTGAGCAGCCATGTAAAAGCTAAAGGTACTCGTTGGAATTTGGGCCCTTTGCACTCAGGCTGCAAAAAGTGTCACTCATGTAGTATCGCCGTACTCAGGAGAAGTAGGGCAATGTGTTTTGGGGTGTATTTTTACATATACCCATACTTTGTGTGAGAAATATCGCTGTAAATTGACAACTTTGTATAAAAATTTTTAAAAAGTTGTCATTTACAGAGATATTTCTCACACCCAGCATGGGTATATTTAAAAATACACCCCAAAGCACATTGCCCTACTTCTCCTGAGTACGGCGATACCACATGTGTGACACTTTTTTGCAGCCAAGATGCGCAAAGGGGCCCTAAAACCAATGAGTACCTTTAGGATTTCACAGGGCATTTTTACGCATTTGGATTCTAACGCTTTAGGACCCCTAAAATGCCAGGGCAGTATAAATACCCCACAAGTGACCCCATTTTGGAAAGAAGACACCCCAAGGTATTCCGTGAGGGGCATGGCGAGTTCACAGAAAAAAAAAATAATTGGCACAAGTTAGCGGAAATTGATATTTTTTTTTTATTTTTTTTTTACAAAGTCTCATATTCCACTAACTTGTGACAAAAAATAAAATTTTACATGATCTTACCATACCCCTCACGGAATACCTTGGGGTGTCTTTTTTCTAAAATGGGGTCACATGTGAGGTTTTTGTACTGCCCTGGCATTTGAGGGTCTCCGCAATCATTACACGTATGGCCAGCATTAGGAGTTTCTGCGATTCTCCTTATATTGAGCATACGGGGAATGTGATTTTTTTTCCCCGTTCAGCCTCTGGGCTGTAAAAAGAAAAAAAATGAATGGCACAGATTTCTTCATTCGCATCGATCAATGTGGATGAAAAAAGCTCTGCCAAAATCAGTGACTGCGGTGCGTTGGGCTGGTCGCTAACTACCTAACAAGTAGCTAGCTAACTGGCGGTGATAAGGGACCCTTATGCCCCATTCACACGTCCGAAATTCTGTTTGCGGAACGGAATTGTGGACCCATTCATTTCTATGGGACAGACTTTGTTCCGCTCGGATCCGGAATTGCGGATCCGCACTTACGGCTCTGCATTTCCGTTCCGCAAAAATATAGAACATGCCCTTTTCTTGTCCGCAATTGCGGACAAGAAAAAGCATTTTCTATATAGTTCTGGCAATGTGCGGATCTGCAAAATGCCGAAAGCACATTGACGATGTCCGTGTTTTGCGGATCCGTGCCGCGGATCCGTGGCACGGATCTGTGGATCTGTCGATCCGCGGATCCGCAAAACACATATGGACATGTGAATAGAGCCTTACAGGGAGGTGATCAGTGATAGGGGTGTGATCAGGGAGTCTATATGGGGTGATCAGGGGTTAACAAGGGGTTAATAGTGGTTATAAAGTGAGGGGGTGGGGTGGGGGGGCCTTAGTGTAGTGTTTGGTGCAACAGTAAATGGGACCACCAGAGGACCAGGTAGCAGGTATAACAAAACAGCGTCTGATATACCTCTTTGATCTAATTTATTTTACATTTACAGCCTGCCGGCGATTGATCATCGCTTGCAGGCTGTAGTATAACTGCAGAGCCGCGCTCTGCTGTGAACGCGCGCGCGTGCGCGCGTTCACAGCAGATCTCGCCTCTCGCGAGATGACGCACGGATGCGTCCAGCAGGAATAAACTTGCCGCCGCCTCGACGCATCCGTGCGTTCAGCGGTCGGCAAGCGGTTAAAGCTCTTTTTTCCATTTATTAGTGGAAAAGGAAAAAAAATTATTTGTCACTCAGCGGTGCAGTTATCTGTGGTAAAGCCTTTTGTGGCCTGTATTAGTGGAAAAGGAAGGTAAATTTGCTGCTCAGCTGTGTAGTTATCTGTTCTAAATCCCCTTTTTTGCGTGTATTAGTGGAAAAAAGAAAAATATCTTTGCCGAGCAGCGGTGCAGTTATCTGTTGTAAGGCCTTTTGTGGCCTGTATTAGTGGAAAAAGGAAAAATATATTTGCCGCTCAGCGGTGCAGTAATATATTCTAAAGCCTCACTTGACATGTATTAGTTGCAAAATAATAGAATATTCGCCGTTCATCGTTGCACTTATCTTTTAAATAGCCATATGTGTAAAAGATTAAAAAAACTAGGGCCTAATTGCCATTCTGCGGCGCAGTGATATATTCTAAAGCCCTGTTTGCCGTCTATTAGGGGCAAAATAAGAATATATTCTCCATTCATCGTTGCACTTATCTGTTGAAAAGCCTTTTGTGTTGTGTAAAAGGTGAAAAAAATTAGGGCCTAATTACGTTCTGCGGTGCATTGATATATTCTAAAGCCCTGTTTGCCGTGTATTAGTGGTGAAACCATTAAGCGTTGCACTTATCTGTTGAAAAGCCTTTTGTGTAAAAGTTGAAAAAAATTAGGGCCTAATTGCCGTTCTGCAGTGCAGTGATCTATTCTGAAGCCCTGTTTGCCGTGTATTAGTGGGACATTTTTTTTTTGATCTAGCATTTGATTATTTGATCTAACAGTATGTCAGGCAGAGAAGTGTCAGGCCCTGTACAGGGGAGTGGCAGAGGTCTAAATGTTTCTGGTCCAGGCAGAGGTCGCAGCAGAGTAAGGGGGCGTGGCAGCAGGGGTCACAGCAAGAGGCCTGAGCTCCCGGCGTCATCAAGCGGTCGTGTCTTGACCAGCAACCCAGCGGTTCTTTATTGGTTTACTCAGTCATCCACTTCGTCCAAAGTGACATCAGACACCCCCAGCCAAGAGTCAGTGGGTTCCTCCAACACGACGCTTAGTTGGCATAGCCCGGGAGCAGGCCCTGTGCTCCACCTGTCTTGAGCCTTCCTCTGTCCTTTTCAGTTCCATCAGTGCGAGAAGTATTATGTTCCTTTGGGTCGGCTCCACTTTTAAGCGAGGACGAGCTACTGCCCAGCCAAAATTTGAAGGAGACATCCACTGCTTCCTCCACTAGGCGGGCCAGTAGTGATGATGAGAGTGGCGTGGGAGCTGTTGTTGCAAGCGGTCAGACTCCTGACCCAGAGATGGTTGAGAAGGACATCAGTGACTTGCAGACAGTACTCGATGATAATGATCTAGCAGATCGTACTTGGGAGCAGGGTGACAAAGGGGCTTCATCCTCATCGGGAGAAGAGGGTGGCAGCTTGCCCATGAGCCAGCTGTGGAGCCAGGAAGTCACTATCGTGGCCGGGAGTCAGTAGGGTGGCAGCAGTGGGAGGTCGGGAGTGAAACATGCCCAGTGTAGACCACCCGCTTCTCAGTAGCTTACCTGCCCGGGAAGTAGCGGTGCACAGATTCAAGGAGGCAGTGGAGGTAGCAGTCAGTCAGTGCGTAGTGTTGGAGGTAAAATCACCTACTCTGTGGTGTGGCAGGTTTTTGTTAAGCTGCCGGAAGAGGTTAACATGGCCCTATGTAAAATATGTGGGCAGAAGGTGAATCGTGGCCAGGTTGCCAAGGTTGACTCCGACTGCATCACCCAGTCACACACACACACGGTTTCAGACAGTCAAGGCTCCACCACCTCAGCCGAAGGGAGTTGTCGGTCCTTCCCATCATCTGCTGGTCCTGATGCTTCTGCTCCTCTTCAGTCATTCTGTCAGCAATCCATTACCGAAGCGATTGCCAAGAGAGAACAGTATGCATGCACTCATCCAAAGGCGTAGAAGCTGAATGTACTCCTGTCCAAGTTGCTGGTGCTACATTCCCTCCCTTTCCAAGTGGTGGACTCTGCACCATTCAGAGAACTGATGGCTTGTGCCAAGCCGAGCAGTCATTTTTTTGCAGAAAAGGCAGTACCAGTCCTGCACAGACATGTAGAACAGAAGGTGGGCCAGTCCTTGCCAGTGCACAGCAGCAACGACATGTGGAGCTGTAATTACGGTCAGGGATAATACATGTTCTTTATAGCCCACTGGGTTGATGTGGTTACGGCACAGCCACATCAGCAACTCGACCAGGTGGCGCCACTTCAACCTCCACGTTGCTACGCCGTTGGTTCTGCGACAATGTCCGCCTCTGCCTCCTCATCCTCCACCGTGTCCTTAGCCTCCACTGCAGGGACAGTTCACAGTGCCCTTTCAGCATACCACATGTGCAGGGCATGGCGGTGTCATGCTGTTCTGCACCTCGTTTGCCTGGGCACACCGGGAAGGAATTGCTCCGTGTCCTTCATCAAGAAATCAAATCCTGGCTTTCTCCACGACAACTCAAAATCGGAACAATGGTGGCCGACAACGGGACAAACATTTTGTCGGCGCTGCGTCAAGGAGGGCTGAGCCAAGTGCCCTGCATGGCACATGTGTTCAATCTGGTTGTCAAGCAGTTCCTGAAGTATTCCACCCATCTGCAAAACATTCTAAAAATGACCAGGAAACTTTGTATGCACTTCAGCCACTCGTACACCGCAAAGCACACCCTTGTTGAGCTGCAGTGGCAGAACGGCATCCGCCAACATAGGGTGATATGCGAAGTTTCTAGTGTTGAGCGCGAATATTCAAATAGCGAATTTTAATCACGAATATCGCAACTTCGAGAATTTCCAAATATTTTGAATATAGTGATATATATTCGTAAAAACTAAAAATCTTCAATTAAATATGCGCATTAATCTGAGACTGGCAATTGACGACCCGGTGAGACTCCCACTCAGAGGGGACATCCTATACCAGGGTCCTTTACTACATCCTCATCTGGAATTCCTGAAACTCACGGCCTGGATCCTGAGGTCTCCATCTTAAAGTCTCAGGGCCAGTCGGACAAAGTCATAGCCACCTTGAGATGCTTCAAGAAAATGGTGACATCTGCGATATATTTGAATATTAGGAAAAGGTTCTGTTCATGGTCAGGTGAAAAGAATTCAAACCTTAAAGGGCCTAACATTCAAAAGATTCTGTATTTTCTACAAAATGGGCTTGAACTAGGTCTCTCTCCATCTACCTTAAAAGTTCAGATTTCCACATTAAGCGCCCTCTTTGATACCAACCTGGTAGACCATAGATGGATTAAGCGGTTTATAAGAGCTGCCCGTAGACTTAGACCCACCTTAAGATCTCGCACCCCGACCTGGGACTTGAATCTGGTACTTAATAACCTTATGCGTTCCCCGTTTGAGCCGTTGGAGGACTGTTGAATTAAGTTACTTTCATTTAAGACCGCCTTCCATGGATAAAAGACACCATTACCCTATGGTATAGGAATCAAAATCTGGATCCTCCATCCAATATTTGAGCACATTCTACCAGAGCTGTCTCCACTACTTTTGCTGAAAGAGCAGGGGCTTCCCTGGACGATATATGCAGGGCTGCCTCCTGGTCTAGCATTCACACATTTGTGAGACATTACCGCTTGGAATTAGACATACCGGTAATTCAGTTTCCATAAAATCACCATGACGGCCCGTATATTCCCTCCCCTTTTTATGAAGTTTCACCTTTATTTCTCCTGGTATGAAGTAATACTGGGAAATACTAATAATTTTGTTCTGGTACTTGATATCTTTGAAACACTGAGGTGTGGTGGTGGGAGGGGGCAATTTAACCTCTTCTCTGTTTCCTTCCCCCCACAGAGGTCATGGGTCAATCTCCTGTGTGGCCATCATGGTGATTTCATGGAAACTGAATTACCGGTAAGTCTAATTCCGGTTTTTGGCTGTTAACCCTTGCTTTGTTACTTGAAAAAAATTGATTAAAATGGTAAATTTGCCAAAAAATCTAAATTCTGAAATTTTATCTCCATTTGCCATTAACTCTTGTGGGACACCTAAACTGTTAACAAAGTTTGTAAAATCAGTTTTTAATACCTTGAGGGGTGTAGCTTCTAGAATGGGGTTTCTATTATGTACGCCTCACAAAGTGACTTCAGACATGAACTGGTCCTTAAAAAGTGGGTTTTGGAAGATTTGCTTCTAAACTTCTACGTTTTTTAATGTCCCCAAAAAATAAAATGGCATTCCCCAAATGATCGAAACATGAAGTAGACATATGAGGAATGTAAAGTAATAACTATTTTTGGAGGTATTACTATGTATTATAGAAGCAGAGAAATTGAAACTTGGAAATTTTCTAATGTTTCCAAATTTTATGTAAATTTGGTATTTTTTTATAAATAAAAATGAACTTTGTTGACTCGATTTTACCACTGTCATGAAATACAATATGTAATAAAAAACATTCTCAGAATGGTCTGGATAATTAAAAGCGTTTTAAAGTTATCACCACATAAAATGACACATGTCAGATTTGCAAAATACGGCCTGGTCCTTAAGGTGAAATATGGCCGTGTCCTTAAGAGGTTAACAATGTGGACATCCAAATAACTGTTAAATAAGAAAGCTTATTAACGCCAATTTGAGAATCAAGGCCTAATGGAATTGCTTATCTATTAAACAAGGTGGACACCCCAATATTGGAAAGCGTAGTGACCCCAATTTGAGAATCAAAGCGTAATAGAATTGATTATCTAGTAAATAAGAACAGTTTAATTACACAGCTTAATTACCCCGATTTGAGAATCCAGACCTAATGAAATTGCCTATCTATTAATTAAAGTGGAAACTGTTCAATTAGCACTGTGCCCTACACAGCGATTGATGCAAAGTGGGCTTTCTCCTATGTATCCCTTCAGCTTCAGATTACAGAGTCAGCACTGTCCCTGTACTGTCGCTGCAGTCTCTCTATGCTCTCCCTATGCTCACCCTACACTGTGTAAAGACTGTACCTATTATCTCCGTACACTGTTACTTTTCTGCACTCTCCCTATCCAATATTCCATAATTTATGGGATTTTTCAGGCTTTTAATATTGATGACCATGGAATATTGCTAAGCAATGGAATTGCTTTTCTATTGAACAAGGTAGACATCTCAAAAACAGTAGAAGTAGACAGCTTATTTACCCCAATTTGGGAATCAAAGCAGAATAGAATTGCTTATCTAGTTAACAAGGTGGATACCTAATAGCAGTTAAATTTCTCTGTAATCTGTAGTGTGTTCTGTGCCCGTAAGATTTCTGAAGGATTAAACAGGACAACTGTCATTGCTTTAGTCTTTTTTTTTTTTTTTTGCTATAGATTATTTTGCTGTTTACTAATATATTATAGTTTGAGTATTGAGTTTTATTTTGATTGTAGTGGTGTCAGCTAGTGAGGTTTAATAATCTGGTAATTATCATACTGATTTGCTAATTGTAAAAGTCCTATCCTGGGGCCAGGATCTCTTCAAGAGAAAAGGATTTAAAGTGGATGTCATTGTAGCTTTGTTATATACATTCTTGCTAGTGAGTATTTATTTTTACCAGGATGGAATATTTAGCAAGACAAGACTCAAAAATGTAAAAGATATGACTCTTGAGGAGGAGAACTGGTGGAGTTACATATACAATATATATATATATATATATATATATATATATATATATAACAGATCTTTGTTATTGATAGTTACTTGAAACTGAACAGAAGCCAGTGTCATAACAAAGACACTCACCAAGACCATAGAAAATGCCCACAGGATTGTCAGTGTCATTGTATAGCCTGTGGCACTGTATGCAGACCTCCTGCTGTTGGGATAACTCATTATAATGGAGAAGAGAAAAGTGTTTTGGCTACACTTCTCCAGGACATCAAGACCTCATTATATATTGTGGTTCATAATTTCACCTGCAGAAATCTACACATGTGTTTTGGATTCTATTTGTACTTGCTGGAAGGAGATACCTGTGGAGATCCCTCTTACAGAATTCCAGCCATGCATTTTTAATCTTTCTTTCTTTGTCCTGTATCTATTTACCACAAAACATCCTCTTCACCCCTCTTCTCATTATGTCTTTCATAATGGCCTTGTGATTGCATATTTACCATCCTTTCCAAACCAGGCTATGTCTTTAAAAATGCAGTCACCTTGAAGATATATTCCTTTGTCTACAAAAAAAAAAAAAAAATGGTCTCAGGGCCTTCAATTCCAGCTTACTTTACCCGGCCTCTCCTTTTACTTCCCACCCCTCTTTTTCTGTTCCTTGTCTTCAACTGTTTACTCACATTCATGTACAAAGAGATCTGTAAGGCATATAAGGTGCAAGTAGACCAGGGACAAAAATACATAGGCAAGATGTGGTTGCTTCCTTTACTATTATAATTTGCACAAGTACTTTGTAGCAATAGTAAATAGCAACAGGATTTCTCTGTTACTGTATATATCAATAAACAGTCTCACTTTACTTGCCATAACCCCATGCAATTCCCACAAACTCTTCCATGACATACTCCACCACCACTACTACTTTATTTCTCAACTCTCTGCTCCAAAACAAATGTCTACTTGCACCAGCTCTACATATGGGATTGGTAGAATTTCAGCTGCCTCGAGGCTGGGAAGATAAACCTGGCCATAGTTATTGCTTGGGTGCCCACCAGACAGGATAGAGCTACTTCATGGGCAGAGTGGTCATAGACTTTACAGGGAAATTTTTCCCATTGCCCAGGGGAAGACCTAAGCCTACCTCACAGCAGAAGGCTACATACATGACGATCTGATGGTCTCAGCATTAATGCCAGGAGCATCAGTTACTTATGCACTTGGCTCGCAGCCACAGGTGCTCTCTCTTATTTCAATTATATTGCCATCGCCAGGACAGAGATACACATGACTACTGTGGTGAGAGCTCGGGTAGTAGGTTGTGCTGCACTACAGTATTTCTGTTGTTCCTACCTACTGTACTTGTGTTCCCTGCCTTCTGTCAGTTTGGAGCCATCTCGAACATGGGAGCAATTTCAGGCATTTTTCCAGGGTCACTTTATGTTCCCAGTCTACCACGGGCTACTCCTGGATGGGAAGAATGCAAAAAGAAATCTTATCAATCCCATAATCCTTTTATTTTCTGTTTAACTGGTGCAAAACATAATGTTATCTTTTTTCTATGAGTGGGCATACATATGGCAATACCAGTACTTTTGCACCATAAAAATATTTGTTATGCAAAAAAAATAATCTTATGTCCCTGCTTTCTGAGATCCATAACATTTTTTTAATTATTTTAGTATTTCATCAGGGTTTTTTTGTGGAACTGGCAGTACGTTTTATTGGTACCAATTTGGGTGGGGGAATGGAAAACAATCAGCAAATCTGCCATTTTTCTATTCTTTTTGTTTTTTTTCTATGACCATTGCAGTGCAGTAAAATTATGAGTCAACTTATGATTGTGTCCAAACTTATGCATGTCCTGCACAATTCCCCTGTATGGATACCTCGTAGGATATTTATTAAAATAGATAGACTATTTAGGGACCTGATTTGGCGTAAAAAAATGCTCAGATTAGACTAGACACTCTGCAGAGGGGGAAAGAAGCGGGAGGGTTGTCAGTTCCGGATGTGTGGCTTTACTACATCTCGTCCCAAAAACTCATCCAACACCTGTGCGCACGTATATGTGCCAGGATGTAAGGTCACACTCCTAAATGTATTCGCAATTCCAATGTTGACCATGTATACTAATTCTAAAATATAACTTTTACTAGATATGCCATAAAACAATTCAAAATGTTAAAAAACACCACAGATCAGTGAGCAGACGAGAGGACTGAACCTCTACCAACACATTCCACTTGATATCATGTCATCTAATAGTCTGATGGTTAGAAAGAGGATACAATCCTACCAGTTCCAGACGTTTAGATTGTGAATGTTTTTCGGTGTGTACTAGAACGATATCCTTCACTGCAGTGGCCGAGGATATTGGGGATAGGTGCTTTGTAACAGTGATAATAGGTGGCGTGGACTGATGACCCTAATCAAAGGTTCCCTCACAATTAGATCAATGAAGGGGACTGGTACATTCGCTACCTAAAAGACACAGAGCACACGCCCCGACAGGGGCGACCCCATACGGAACCTGTCCCTAGTTAGGGGCCTATTCCCTATGTTTGCCCTCACTACATCCCTACATGCCACGCTTCGTCTCAATCACAAGACTCATCAGGGGAATCGATAATGAAGTTCAACTGAAAAATACAAAGATAAACACACAAACAAAATAACTACCAGTACTTCTTAACAAGGTTCAGTCAGTGTGCACCAAGTACAAGTGCCCATGAACAAACTTGTTACTTACTAGTGACGTTTACCATACACAGGTAGACAGTGGTCCAGCTGTATTAGATGCAGGGAAGTGTCCCTTTCATCATGCTGCCTCACCGTTGGTGTATCAAGTGGGGAGAACGCTACACTGTGTCTTATCCCTTTTAAATGTGCCTCGCTCTCAAGCTCCTCCCCTACTTCCTGTTGCATGTCTGTGGAATGCATGGCGTGTGCTCCACAGACCGGAAGTTGAGAATCAAGTGTTCCTGGAGCCACAGGTCACATGGCTTCACATGGATTCAGCGTCTCCCGTTGCTAGGTGAGCATACGATCGCTGTAACATGGATGCCAGCTGCCACAAATGATGGACAGCAGTTTTAACACCTATAGAGTCATAAACAGGACTCGTAGACAGATTTGTAAGACCAGCTTACCAACACAGACATTCCAATTCCTTTCTTCCCTGTTACAGGTTAGATACCTTCAGGGGATAAATTTAATCGCTGAACTTCCTATTCTGGATACTTCAGTTAGGCATCCTTGTGATGTTCGTGGGATGCCAAGCATCGATTTATGCATTCATCTATAGCTGCTATCCTCCTAACGCTTAAGATAAAAAGAGTCAGGAGGGGACCATATGGAAAAAGTGGCTGGGAGAGAGTTTGGGGAAGGAGAAGGAGGTAGAGAGAGAAAAAACAGGAGGGATTTATTTGGGCGGTCAGGGACTTACGGTGGGTCAAATAAGACAGCTATAATTTTGCTGCTCATTCAATCCACCCGGCTGTACAGTCCCAAGTAGTAGATCCATTTAACCTCACATTGCAGGATCTTCTGATCCCAGTTGCCTCATCTCATTGTTTTTTTTAATAAGCTCAATACCCATGAATGATAGACACTCAGATCTGCCTTCATGTTCAGTATTCACATACCGTGCCACTGTGCTGTCCCTTGAGTTCACTATCTCACTTAAATGCTCTCCTATTCTCGGTCTAAACTCTCTTATTGTCTTCCCAATATATTTTTTGTCACATGAACAGGTTATTTTGTAAATGATTCCCTTGGATCTACAATTGATGAAATCTCTGATCTCATATCTCCTCCCCGTATTGTTACTCACAAATGTCTTGCCATGTTGCATGTATTTGCATGCCACACATCCTGAGCATTTAAAGTTGCCACATATCCTCCTGTCTAGCCATGTACCTGGCTTTGAGGCTGCCACAAAATGACTTTTGACCAGTTGATCTCTCACACTTGGACCTCTTCTGTAAGTGACACTAGGGTATTCCCTGATCACTTCTCTGATATCTGAGTCCATCCTAAGAACATGCCAAAACTTATGAATCACCTCCCTCACACTGAAGGAGGCCTCATCATAAGTACTAATAAGACGGATCTCACGTTTCTCCTTCACAGTATTTAATCTCGTTAGAATTCTGGGATTGAGTAACGACATGCGATCCCGAGCTTTGGCCGCTTGAAACGCTGGTTTCAATGTCCTAATGGGGTAACCTCGTTCCAGGAATCTGGCTTTCAGATCAGCCGACTTTGCCAAAAAGTCAGAGTGTTGGGAGCAATTCTGTAGCTTTCTAAGATATTGGCCATGTGAAATGCTTTTTCGTAGTGGGAAAGGATGGCTACTCTCCCACCGTAGCAGAGAGTTTGTTGATGTAAATTGTCGAAATATTGATGTTTCCAGTATGCCATCAGGTTTTTTAAGGATGCAAATATCCAAGAAGGGCAATTGTGAGGTACTGCTTTCAGAGGTAAACCTCAGGCCTATGTTATTGCTGTTTAAGCTGTGTGCCCAAGCCCGAAAAGATTCTGGTTCTCCTTTCCAAATGACAAACATGTCGTCTATAAAACGTGCCCACATTTCAATCTGGTTTGGAGTGTCATCACCGAAGACAAGGGTCCTTTCCCACCAGCCCGGGAACACATTAGCATAGGATGGGGCGCATGGACTCCACATCGCTGTGCCTCTGAGCTGGTGGTAAATTCTGCCATTGACCAGGAAGTAGTTCCTTCTCAATGAGAATTCCAACAGTTGAAGCACAAAGTCACTGTGGGCATCAAACTGTCGTCCTCGTGAGGATAGAAAGTATGCCACAGCTTGTAGGCCATACTCATGTGGAATTGAGGAGTATAGAGCCTCAACGTCTATAGTCCCCAAAATGCAGTCCTCCTCAAGTTGGATACCCTTAATCTGTTTGAGGAGATCCCCAGTGTAAACCCCAAAAATACCACGCCACAAATAGTAAAGTATCTAAATTTTATTAATTCCATAATTCTAAAAAAGACATAATTATACGTAGCAATTAGTACACCAGCAGAATCTAAGAGTACATGGTAGAACAAGACGGAAACAGCATTCTAGCAGTACAACCTATACACAATCATAAGTATGCCCCTCAGTGTCAGTATATAAAAATCTCCAAAGAAAAAGCCCCAACATAGCCCCCATCGCCCATAAAATAAAATAAATAACCTCCCAGAAAACACACCTCAATATATCGGGGGGATAAAATATACCTCACATATAGTGAAATATTAAACTCCATCTAATAAGACAGATAAAGTGCTAATTGTGTTAAAAATGTTGAAAAAATTATAAAAATTCATATACAGAGTCCATAAAACATATTAAAGGACAACAAATGTACAGTGCTAATTAATTCATATATAACAATCATATAATGACTTATAATATGCAAATCACCAAAACACAGAAAGTCAAATAGTATTAAAGTGCAAGTGCAAGACCTGTGCCCAGTGCTTGTGCTCACTCGTGATAAGTGATAAAAAGTATATTATATAAATATATTATATAAAATATATAAGATGACACAATTCATCAGTGCTAAGAAAAGAGAACCCATAGGTTCTGTCACGACCGCTGTTTCCGGCCGTGACCTTCCGTCCATTCGTGTGCTGCAGTTCACCGCTGCAGCTTCGTTTCAGTGTGTTTGTAGGTGGTCTTGTATGGGTTAACTCCCATGTGTGTGTCTGTCAGCTCCATGGGTGTTGCCTCTCAGTTGCACCAATGGAACCTGTATTTAAGGCTGAGGTTTTCTCAGTTCTGGGTCAGCTCTCCTGGTGTGTGTTTGTCCTGTCCTGCTCCTGGTGTGTACTGTCTCCCATGCTGCTGTCCCATGGGATCCGTGTCCGTCTGTTCTCTGTAGGTTCCCCTACTTGTTCATTGTTGTTGCTCTGCCTGTCGTTCATTGCTTGATGTGGTTCGTACTCCTGCGTCTCTGTTATTAGTTTGCCTGTTCTGTTATGTCTTGTACGTGTCCTGGGTCATGCCCTCCGAGCAGCCTACCTGCTGCTGGTGCAGCGGGCTTTGCCCGTGCAGCATCTCTCATGGTGCTGGTGACCATAGCCTCGTTTGTGTGTTTGCTCTATGTTCACTAGCTTGTGCTGCAGCCTTCCTTGCTGCAGAGTGCAATGGCAAGGCCACGCAGTATGTCACTGGTGGAGCAAGATCTTCTCTGCCCTTTGCCACTCCTGTGTTCTTGCTGGAACTCCTGCTAGCATGTATTTGCCTATGTTTGCTTTTATGTATTTTACTATGCACTGTCGGTACCTCCGGTACCTGTGTCCGTTCGTCCCTGTTGTCACTGTCTAGTTCACGCTCCAGAGTGGACCCTGGCAACCCCCTGCAGCAAAGTCTATCCCCACCATCAGGGGCTCTAGTGAACACCTGGGTTTGCTTAGACACGCCCCTCTGGAGTATTGCTAGACAGTGGCGCAGTGGGGGTTTCTCCCACTGTGCGGACAGTGCATAGAGGTTATGTTTTCCCTGTGCTTCTGCCTTTGCCTGTGTTTGTACAATATACTCAGTTTTGTCCGTATCCTGGTCCCATGTTTGTGATACGACGCGGAGGTCTTTCGCGGGACCTCCAACTCGTGACAGGTTCATTATCTTTTCATATTAGTCCCTGTGGATATTCTTTGCATATCCATATCATCCCACAGAGGAAAAAAGGGGGGAAGGAGAAAGAAACGGGGGAAGGACAGGAGGGGATTATTGTTATGGGGAAAATATGGAGATCTAAATCAGAGAAGGGAGAGGGGTGATAGGAGGGAGATAATTTAGGTCATAATGAAACGAAGATCAAGTGGACATGCGGCCAAACTCTTCTAAAATGAAAGAGGAGACAAAAACATAGTTAATAATATATCCATAAAATTAAAAACATATTAAAATCAAAATTCCGTTAGAAATATTGAACGCACAAATTGCTTTTGGGACCAAAGGAGAACACGTAAGTTCAAGATTACCCATTCAGTCACCTGTGACATGGTAGGGGTGATATACTGGGCGATTTGCACTTGTGACAAGATCTATGTGGGGATGCCCTCAAGACCCTTTAAAAGGAAGGTAAGGGAACACATATTGGCAATTGAGGGAGCCAAAAATACAGAGGATGTGAGTTCTCTGCAGTCTATCCCCACTTCCTTAAGGAACATGACTTGGATGGGTCATTGTTCAGATTTCCGGGCATTGACCGGTACTAATCTCAAGATGAGGTGGGGATTGGAAGAAAATATTTTCCCAACGTGAGACCAGATGAATTTTGATTTTAATATGTTTTATGTTTTTAATTTTATGGATATATTATTAATTATGTTTTTGTCTCCTCTTTCATTTTAGAAGAGTTTGGCCGCATGCCCACTTGATCTCCGTTTTATCATGACCTACATTGTCTCCCTGCTATCACCCCTCTCCTTTCTCTGATTCAGATCGCCTTACTTTCCCCATAACAATAATCCCCTCCTGCCCTTCCACCATTTCTTTCTCCTTCCCCCCTTTTTTTCCTTTGTGGGATGATATGGATCTGTAAAGAATATCCACAGGGACTAATATGAAAAGAAAATGAACATATGAAATGTCGGATATCTTGCGCCTGGAAAAAGCATTTTTGTTCAAGATAGGTGTTCGGGCAGATGCGGATTGTCCTAGATGTGGTGCCAGTCCCGCGTCCTTGCTACACATGTTTTGGGAATGTGCGGAGCTCCGGAGCTTTTGGACGGCGGTGTTGGCCTCTATAAAGGGCGCCTATAATATTACGGTTCCGCCCGGGCCGAGGACGTGTGTGGTCGGGATACTGGACATTAAAAATCGTCACCATAGTCTGGGAGTACAACGTTTGCTTTTCCAGGAGAGGAAACTGATAGCTAGACATTGGCTTATCCAGGGGAGAATTCCTGAACAGGATGTCGGATATCTTGCGCCTGGAAAAAAATGTATACACCAAGAGGCAGTGTGTGGTAAAGTTTGACAAGATTTGGGAAAAATGGGAGGACTATAGGATGCGAGTGGTTTGATTGACCTTTTCTCCTAGGGATACTGTGTTGGAGGCGCAGTGAAGTATGTATGTACCGTGATCCAATATGAGTGTGTTTGGCATGTAGTGGATGTGTCGCTGCCTGCTGGTTTGAAGTGAGAATTTAGTGATAGGTTGACATCCTAGACCCTGGGATAGTGCGCTCTGTAGTGTGTGCCATGCCCGTTCCATTGCATGGGTGGGGGGATGGGGGGGAGTTTGTTTAAGTGGGGTGGTTTTTTATTTTAAAAGAAAATAATTGTTTTATACAATAGTATTAATGTGCTTTGAGGGTACTTTCCTTTTTATCCGAAACTGTAGTGGATGATACATAATTTGCTGATATGTTCATTATTATGACTGAGCATATGGTGCTTGTGTAACTTTTTTTTTTTTTTTTTTTTATTGTATGATGCACGGCTATTGTACGTTTACTTTTTGTATTCCATAGAAAATCAATAAAAATTATCTGATTAAAAAAAAAAAAAAAACATGATTGTGGCTGTGCCAAATATATAAGCAAATGCCTCTGGCAGTCTTGAAGTTTGCTGTTGTAACCTTGTTGGTGGTGGTGTACCTATGGGCTCACAGAAGGCATTCCTTCCTCTGTCAAACACTTGAGATGCTATTGACCATGGTATCTAAGGAGAATAAATGGGCAGGATGAGAGGTTCCTCTGATCTTGTCAACTACAGCAGAAACTCGGCTATACTGCTGTTGTTCACATGAGCATAGCTTCTTTGCCTATGCAATCACTATGATGTGCATGCATGGCAATACAGTCTTATCACACGGAATTCTATAATGTAGATGTATGTGTGTGTGGGTTCACCAAAAGGATATACTCTATCAACCTTTTGAAAATGTGATTGCCCAGAAGTTATAACAAAGACATTATAAAGGGAAAAGAATGATTTTTGGAAAAGTTAGAAGAATGCCCATAACTCCCTTGACTCACATCAAAATCAAGCCGCTGGGTTAAGAACATTTACTCTTAGAGTGAAGACATTCTGTTGGTGAACATACTGTAAAGGAGGACTACCCAATGGATTTCTCTTTACAATCTTAACAATAACATTTGGAGAGCTCTCATTTTAAACAAATCCCTCTTGTTCTTAGCAGGAACACTGGTAACACTGAAAAGAGCTTAAGAAAAAGCTGAGCAAGAAATCTCATATAAACGTATGTATTGAAATCCCATTTTTTTCCGTTATCTAGGATATTTAGTTTTGGGCAAAGTGAGTTTCTCAACATTAATGCTATAAAAAGAATTTCAAAACACTATAAATAGGGTTGAGCGAACCGGAACGGTATTGTTCGGGTTCGTACCGAATTTTGGTGTGTTCGGGACCTGGACCCGAACATTTTCATAAAATTTCCGGTTCGGGTCTGTTGTTCGTCGATTCTTTCCACTTTCTGAAGGGCTGCACTAATGGCATGGCTGTGATTGGCAGCATGTGACCCAGCCTCTTTATAAGCTGGAGTCACGTAGTGCCGCACGTCAGTCTGCTGATGTTAGCCTAGTGAAAGGTTGCTGCCGGTGCTATTAGGGACAGGATAGGCAAGTAATATATTGAACCTGTTGTACTTTAATCCACAAGATACAGCAAATAGAGCGGGAGGGAAATTCAGCAATCCTACATTTATGTACCCATCCACTGCCAAGGAATTTTTTTTAAATCCATCTGTTACTGAGGTGGGGGTCGGCAGCCATTTTAGCCACTGCAGTGTACTGCATATGTGCCAGCCTGCCAGGGACATCAGCCTAATCCTGTTTGGTAGCTCAGTGAAGGAAACAATGATTTTTTTCTGGTTGCTCAAGTCGGCTACATTACCTTTTGTATAATTAAGGGGTGACATAGTCCATTTGTCTAGTCTAGGACCTGTGGTGCCACAGAGCACTTGTGTATACAATGCACTAAACCATATATTCAATTTTAGCAGTCAAATAGTGCCTCAGTGTATTTTTGTGAGAAAAAGCGGTAATCCTGGTCCCCAAAGCATTTTTAAATACACCGCCCAAATACACATTTGACAGTTCTGCAGTGAAATAGTGAATTAGTATTTTTTTTTTTTAAGGGGGAAAAAAGCAATATTCTTGCTTCACAAAGCAGTTGTGCATACAGCATACAAATACATATTTAATATTTCTGCAGGGAAATTATTTTTTTTAAAGCCGTGTTCTGGGTCCACAAACCACATTTGCATACAGCGTACAAATACCTACATTTAATTTACAGCAGTAAAATACTGCATTTCTGTGTTTTATTACAAAAATACTTGTTCTGGGTCCACAAACCACTTTTGCATACAGTATAGAAATATCTACATTTTATTGATAGCAGTGAAATACTGCATTTCTGTGTTTTATTGAAAAAAGCTGTGTTCTGGGTCCTCAAACCACTTTTGAATACAGCGAAGAAATACCTACGTTAAATTTACAGCAGTAAAATACTGCATTTCTGTGTTTTATAAAAAAAATCCGTGTTCTGGGTCCACAAACCACTTTTGGATACAGCGTAGAAATACCACATTAAATTTACAGCAATAAAATACTGCATTTTTGTGTTTTATGAAAAAAATCTGTGTTCTGGGTCCACAAACCACTTTTGCATACAGCATAAAAATACCTATGTTTTATTTCCGGCAGTTAAATACCGCATATCTGTGTTTTATTGAAAAAAGCCGTGTTCTGGGTCCACAAACCACTTGTGCATACAGCATACAAATACCAATTTTAAATTGCAACATGGAAATAGTGCTTTACTGTGTTAAAAAAAAACAAAAAAAACGTGTTCTGGGTTCACCAAACAGTTGTGCATACAGCATACAAACACATATTTTACATTTCTGCAGTGAAATTGAGAATCAGTGTGTTTTAGGCCAAAAAAAATGTTATTCTTGGTCCACAGAGCATTTTTATGGAACTGCCTTAGCGAACTTAATTGTTGACAATTGGCCGTTAAATTGACATCGGAGAGAACCCATCTTTCAGCTTGGTGGATGAACACAAATAATGAGGAGAACATCAAATAAGGGACGTGGGCATGGTCGTGGTGGTGTTGGTGGACCTCCTGTTGCTGGGAGAGGACGTGGCCATTCAGCGCCAACTAACGGTCCAAGTGAAACACCTTCCTGTGAGAAGGCGACAGAATCTGCAGCGTTATTTGGTCGGCCTGAATGCCTCTCTACGGATGGTGAGGCCAGAACATGTACAGGCGATAGTAGATTGGGTGGTTGACAGTGCCGCCAGTTCCTTCAAAGTGTCTCCCACTCAGTCCTCTGCAGAAAGCTCAGAGTTAGCACCTGCAGCCCATGCCCATCAGTCTTTCACCTCACCCACTTGCAAATCAGCCAAGTAGTCAGAGCTCCAAATCATGCAGCAAACTCTTATGCTTTTTGATGACTCTGTTGGCAGGGTTTCCCCAGCCCATCCACCTAGCCCTGCCCCAGAAGTGGAAGACCTTGAATGCACTGATGCCGAACCACTTATGTTGCAGGATGAGGACATGGGAAGACCGCCGCAGCACGACTCTGATGACTGCTGTGGCTTTCTGCAATGTGCAGACTGACAAGGAGGGCAGGGGTCATGAATGGGTGGAAGATGATGTGGAGGATGATGAGGTCCTAGACCCAGACTGGACTGAAGGTCGAGCTAGTGACATGTGCAGTTCTGAGGAAGAGGCGGTGGTCGCACAGAGGCAATAGCACAGCAAAAGAGGGAGCAGGGTGCAAAAGCGGAGCGGCCATTCCAGAGACAGTATGCTTGCTACTGCCCACTGCACCCAGGCACCGAGCACACCAAGGCCTGCTCCAAGGAGTTCATTGGTGTGGCATTTCTTCACACAATGTCCTGACGACAAGACATTAGTGGTTTGCCCGTTGTGCCATCAGAGCCTGAAGCAAGGCATAAACGTTCTTAACCTGAATACAACCTACATGAGCAGGCATCTACATGTAAAGCACGAACTGCAGTGGAGTAAATACCTTAAAAACCACGAAAGGTCTCAGGCTCCTCCTGCTCCCTCTTCTGCTGCTGTCTAGGCCTCTTCCTCAACCCCTGGCGTCAATGTGGCACCTGGCAACCAGCAAACAGAGGATGTCCCACCAACACCACCACCAATTCTGTCACCATCATCAAGCATCTCCACCATGTCACAGGAATGCATTCAGCTGTCCAGCTCCCAAACACTGGAGAGAAAGAGGGAATACCCACCTACCCACCCTCGATCCCTGGTCCTGAATGCCAGGATTTAAAAATTGCTGGCCTTTGAAATGCTGTCATTCCGTCTGGTGGAGACGGACTGTTTCAAACAGCTGATGGTGGTGGCTGTCCTACAGTACATAGTTCCCAGCCGCCACTACTTTTCCAGGTAAGCCGTTCCTTCCCCGCACAACCAAGTGGAGGATAAAATCAAGTGTGCGCTGCGCAACGGCATATGAGGCAAGGTCCACATAACGACAGATACATGGACCAGTAAGCACGGCAAGGGCCGCTATATCTCTCTGACTGCACACTGAGTAAACTTAGTGGCGGCTGAGCCCGAGGCGGATAGCGGTTTGGCACATGTACTTCCACCACCGAGGATCACCGTGCATTATTCTTTGCCTCCTGTTGCCTCCTCCTCCTATTCCGCATCCTCCTCCTCCTCTTCTACCAGCCGCACATCCGGTCATCGAAAGCACCTCACCCCCAAGTTCAGCACAGCCAGTGGTAAACGTCAGCAGGCAATTTTAAAACTCATGTGTTTGGGTGACAAACCCCACACCGCACAGGAGCTTTGGAGGGGCATTGAACAACAGACCGATGAGTGGTTGCTGCCAGTGAGCCTAAAGCCCGGCCTGGTGGTGTGCGATTATGGGCGAAATATTGTTGCAGCTCTGGGACTAGCCGGTTTGATGCACATCCCTTGCCTGGCACATATGTTGAATCTGGTGGTGCAGAAGTTTCTTAAAAACTACCCAGACATGTCAGAGCTGCTACTGAAAGTGTGGTCCGTCTGTGCTCGCTTTCGGCGTTCTCACCCTGTTGTTGCTTGCCTGTCTGCGCTGCAGCATTACTTTGGCCTTCCAGCTCAGCGCCTCATATACGACTTGCCCACCAGGTGGAACACCACCTTGCATATGCTGGAGAGACTGTGTGAGCAGCAGCAGGCAATAGTGGAGTTTCAGCTGCAGCACGCACGGGTCAGTCGCTCTGCGGATGAGCACCACTTCCCCACCAGTGACTGGGCCTGCATGTGAGACCTGTGTACCTTGTTGCAGTCTTTTGAGTACTCAACCAACATGGCCAGTGCTGATGACGCCATTGTTAGCATTACAATACCACTTCTATGTCTCCTTGAAAAATCAATTACGTCAATAATAGAAGAGGATGTGGCAGAGGAGGAGGAGGAAGAGGGGACATTTCACAGGGTTTCAGGCCAGTCATTCCGAAGTGGCTCAGAGGGTGGGTTCCTGCACCAGCAGAGGCCAAGTACACATGTGGCCAGCCAGGGCAAAGTTCTGGCGGGCGAGGAGGATGAGGTAGAGGAGGAGGAGGAACTGGGTTCATTGCAGGGTGGCACCCAACGCAGCTCAGACCCATCACTGGAGCGTGGCTGGGGGGATACGGAGGACACAGATGATACACTACCTACAGAGGACAGCTTATCCCTACCTCTAGGCAGCCTGGCTCACATGAGCAACTACATGCTGCAGTGCCTGTGCAACGACAGCAGAGTTGCCCACATTGCAAGTTGTGCTGACTACTGGGTTGCCACCTTGTGTCCACCTTAATTCCCGCACTGAAAGGTGATAGGAAGGTGTGCGACTACAAGTGCACGCTGGTAGACGCGCTTCTGAGGGCATTCCCAACTGATACAGGGGGACAAATGGAAGCACAAGGCGAATGCAGAGGAGAAGGAGGAGCAAGAGGTCACCAACACAGTTGTGTCACGGCCAGCTCCTCAGAAGGCAGGGTTAGCAAGGCCAACATGTGAAAAAGTTTTGTCACCGCGCCACAGCAACCTGCACCACCAGCTGATAGGGAACGTCTTAGTAGGAGGCAGCATTTGAACAACATGGTGGAACAGTACATGTACACATGCCTCCACATACTGACTGATGGTTTTGCCCCATTCAACTTTTGGGTCTCCAAATTGTCCACATGGCCAGAGCTTGCCCTTTATGCTTTAGAGGTGCTGGCCTGCCCTGCAGCCAGTGTATTGTCTGAAGGTGTATTTAGCATGGCAGAGGGTGTCATAACACACAAACACAGCCGCCTGTCCACAGCCAACGTTGACAAGCTCAGGTTCATTAAAATGAACCAGGCATGGATCCCACAGAACTTGTGCGTACCTTGTGCAGAATAGACATTTATAATCGCCTCAAACATACATTCTTGTACTCCAGTGCACTTATTCATAGAATCCTTTTTTTTATTTGTACCATTATTTTAGGGGCTACCCCAATTTAAATGAACCTCTCCTCTGTCTGGGTGCCAGGGGCCTAAATTAGTGAAAAAGGCCTGGTCCATTGCTGGGTGACATTAACCTCTTATTGCCGTGAATGCACCTCTCCTCTGTCTGGGTGCCAGGGGCCCAAATTAGTGAAAGTGGCCTGCTCCATTGCTGGGTGACAATAAACTCTTATTGCAGTGAATGCACATCTCCTCTCTCTGGGTGCCAGGGGCCTAAATTAGTGAAAATGGCCTGTTCCATTGCTGGGTGGCATGAAGCCTGTTTTGCCCTGAATTGACCTCTGCTCTGGCCAGGGGCCTAACATTTCTGAATATCACCTGTTCCATTGGTGGGTGACGTTAACCCAGTTTTGCCAGTGATAACCCACAGCTGTGCATTGCTGACAGGAAACCAAATTTTGTAAAAACATATGTTACTGATCAAAAGATTCGTGATTACTGACTACAAAACGCACGCTGGTAGACTCACTGCTGATGGCATTCCCACCTGACGCCTCCCCAACATCCAATTCCACCTCCTCCGCCGAGTTGCCAATTAATATTGTTTAATTTTTATTGATTTTATTTTAAGTCATTTCCCTATCCACATTTGTTTGCATGGCATTTACCTACATTTTTCTGCCTTTTGCAGCCCTTTAGCCCTTTCCTGGGCTTTTTTACAGCCATTTTAGTGCCTAAAAGTTTGGGTCCCCATTGACTTCAATGGGGTTCGGGTTCGGGGTCAAGTTTGGGTCAAGTTCGGATCCCGAACCCGAACATTTCAGTGAAGTTCGGCCAAACCCCTCAAACCCGAACATTCAGGTATCCTATGAACTCTAACTAAATAGTATATTATTTAGTACATACTGTATTCTCCAGTAATCTATCTAAAGTCTGTATTTATCTATCTATTATCTATCTATCTATCTATCTACAAAAGTGGCGGCACCAGAGAAAACATGAAAAATGAGGTGCAAGCCCAAGGGATATTGACTGAATCCCAATAGGTAAAATATCAAAAAGGCCAAGTCAGCACACTCAAATATATAGAAAGCAAAAATGTTATTTTATTAAACTATGTGTTTATAATGTTTCAGCCTCTCTCAAGCAACATTTCAGTGCAGTTCGGCCGAACTCCTCGAACCCGAACATCCAGGTGTCCGCTCAACTATAAAGTATATTATTTAGTACATACTGTATTCTCCAGTGATCTTTTTAAAGTCTGTATCTATCTATCTATCTATCTATCTATCTATCTATCTATCTATCTATCTATCCCAGAGAAAACATGAAAAATGAGGTGCAAGCCCAAGGGGAATTGACTGAATCTCAATAGGTAAAATATCAAAAAGGCCAAGGCAACACACTCAAATATATAAAAAGCAAAACAGTTATTTTATTCAACTATGTGTTTGTAATGTTTCAGCCTTTCTCAAGCAAGTGTGAGGATTACATAAGCACATACTTTCTCTCTGTATATATCTATCTATAGTCCAGAACAGCACTCCAGTAAATTGTGAACAAAAAACTCCTTTATTCACCCGTATGGTGAAAGAAGGAGTTTTTTGTTCACAATTTACTGGAGTGCTGTTCATCCCTTAAGAATGTGCGCCCAAACTTTCACTGAATAGCCAGTGCCGCCATTTTTCTTCTTCTTCTTACCATTGTTACACATAAAAGAGGGCATCATACACACCCTTGAAAAATTATGATTGATGGCCTGCTGGTGACCCTCTTAAACATTTGGAGCAAGTGCCTGCTGAGCTGACGATCTAAAACATTATTGTTGAGGGCCTGCTGCTGAGTTGACCATTTAAAAAATTATGTGAGAGTGCCTGCTGCTTAGCTGACTTTATAAAACATTATGGTTGATGTCCTGCTGCTGAGCTCACCCTATAAAACATTATGGTCGAGGGCCTGCTGTTGAGCTGACCCTCTAAAAAGTTGTAGGTGAGGACCTGCAGATGAGCTGACCTTCTAAAACATTATATGCGAGAGCCTGCAGGTGAGCTGACCCTGTAAAATATTATATGCGAGGCCTGCAGGTGAGCTGACCATCGAAAACATTATGGGTGAGGGCCTGCTGCCGTTTTGTTGACTCTAGATAACTTCTGGCTGATTGCACATCCCCGTGACGTCAACAATCCATTTGGATGTCTGCTCTAACAACTTTGGAGCAATTTTTCAACAAGGACCTTCTGGTATAGCACCATTTTGCTTGTCCTTTCCACCAGAGGATTGAGAGATGAGAAGTTCTTTTTGTAAAGGGGGTCGAGAAAAGTGAACAACCAGTAATCCGTGTTGTCTAAAATGCGTATAATGCGAGGGTCACGGGAAAGGCAGCCTAACATGAAGTCAGCCATGTGTGCCAGAGTATCAACAGGCAAGACTTCGCTGTCGTCATCAGGAGGTGAGCTGACCCTGTAAAAGATTGTAGGTGAGGGTCTTCAGGTGATTTGACCCTGTAAAACATTATATGTGAGGGCCTGCAGGTGAGCTGACCATCGAAAACATTGTGGGCGAGGGCCTTCTGCCTCTTTGTTGACTCTAGATAACTTCTGGCTGATCGCACGTCCCCATGATGTCGACGATCCATTTGGATGTCTGCCCTATCAACTTTTGATGGCACTTTCTGCGCCTACCATAGTGACCACGGGTAATAGGGAATCAGGATTCGATTCTGGAGAAGGAGCCTGAGAAACGGCTACCACATCAAAGGAAGGCAGCAGGCACGCCAATTACCCACTCCTGACTCATGGAGGTAGTGAAGATAAATAACAATACAGGACTCTTAAGAGGCCCTGTTATTGGTAATGAGTACCCTATTAAATCCTTTAACTGCGTTGGTCAGGACACGTGTGATGTTACGGGACAGATGTTGGTGTAAGGCGGGCACGGCACACCATGAAAAAGAGTGGCGGCAGGGAACTGCGTAACGCAGGACGGCCACTGACATCAGGCTGCGGAAGGCCTCAGTGTCCACAAGCCTAAATGGCAACTTTTCCAGGGCCAGTAATTTGGAAATCTGCGCATTTAGTGCTATGGCCTCTGGGTGGGTGGCTGGGTATTTGTGCTTGCGCTCAAATGCCTGGGGTAAGTACATTTGGATGCTGTGCTGGGACAGCGAAGTGGATGTGGTCACTGATGGTGCTTGCAAAGGTCCAGGTGCAGGGTGGGAGGCATCTGGGCCTGCGCCTTCCACAGGGGATTGGCCAGCAGCACGTAAGACCGTCTATCAAAAAAGTACACTGTATGTCACAGATAAATTTTTGAAATGCACAAGTTACACTGGAGATATCCCGCAGATAATGTCAATGCTGTCACCAGCGGCTAATAAAAAATTACAGGGAATGTCACAGATATTTGAGATGAGGAAACAATATATTGGAGAGGTAACACAGGTAATGTCACTGTTCACAGCGTCTACGGAAAAAGTACACTGTACGTCACAGATAACATTTTATGCTCACATGTTACACTGGAGATGTACCCCTGGTAATGTCACTGTAAGAAGCGTACACCGTCTACGGAAAAAGTACACTGGATGTCACTGATATTTTAGGGATGGACACACTTTAAACAGGAGATGTGGCGTGGATAATTTAACTGTCCGCAGTGGACACCATCTACGGAAAAAGTACACTGTATGTCACTGATATTTTTGGCATGCGCACACTTCACGCAGGAGATGTGGCGCAGATAATTTAACTGTCCGCAGCGGACACCGTCAATTGAAAAGGTACTCTGTATGTCACTGTTAAATGTATGTACCTTAAGAGGGGAAACTGATTTCCCCGAAACGCGTAGTGCATTTTTAATGTGTTTATATGTGTATACTCCTTTTAATAACAAGAAGAGAAACATAAAATACGCTTACTGGAATACATGGGTTTGCGCCAGAAAAGTGGAAGTTCTTCTTCTTCACATTGAATCCCCTGGTAATGTCACTGTCAGAACGGACACCGTCTATTGAAAAAGTACACTGTATGTCACTGATACATTTTTTAAACGCACACGTTACACTGGAGATGTACCCCTGGTAATGTCACCGTCAGAAGCAGACACCGTCTATTGACAAAGTACACTGCATGTTACAGATACATTTTTAAAATGCACACGTTACACTGCAGATGTGGCACAATAATGTCACTGTCCGCAGCGAACACCGTCTATTGAAAAAGTACACTGTGTGTCACTGATAAATTTTTTAAAAGCACACGTTACACTGGAGATTTCCCACTGGTAATGTCACTGTAAGAAGCGAACACCCTCTATTGAAAAATTACACTGTATGTCACTGATAAAATTTTTAAACTCACATGTTACACCTTAGATGTGGCCCTTGTAATATCACTCTCAGAAGCGGACACCATCTATTGAAAAATTACACTGTATGTCACTGATGAATTTTTTCAGCACACATGTTACACTGCAGATGTTGGACACCTAATGTCACTGTCCACAACAAATACTGTGTATTGAAAAAGTACACTGTATGTCACTGATACATTTTTTATACGCACATGTTACACTGCAGATGTGGCACATTTAATGTCACTGTCCGCAGTGGACATCGTCTATTGAAAAAGTACACTGTGTGTCATAGATATTTTTGGGATTTGCACACTTTACACAGGAGATGTGGCACCGATAATTTACCTGTACGCAGCAGCCTATTATACGCTATTTAGCACAGGATGCGCTAAAAATATATATTGCTGCTGTCACACACAATACTCCTTAAAAGGACTTTTGGGTCTCTGAAAAGTTTTTCTAATAAAAATATTCCAATACCACTCCCTACACTGTCTGTCCCTTCCCATGCTCAGCTCTCTCTGACTAATACTGAGCCAAACACTTGTCATCGGGTGCTATATAGCGACCGATGACGCATTCCGTCCAGCCAATCACTGTAATGCCAGTAGCCAACATGGCTACGGAATTACAGTGGTGCCAGTACCTCCCTGCATGTTTATTGGCTGCATAGCAGCCAAGAAACGTGTGGGGAGGAGACTTGAGCATTGCACTCGAGGACATGCGGTACCTGGCCAAGTACAGCCATGTGCCGAGCATCAAGATGCTCAAGCCGAACTGGTGTTCGGCCGAGCATGCTCAATCAACACTAATCTCTACCAGCTTTTCATCTAGAGGCTTAACTTTTTGCTAATTCTTCTTTGCAAAATAGCTGAAGCTTATTCAAATTTGAAGGAGAGTGTCTGTGAACAGCAATTTCCAAGTCTTGCCACATATTCTCAATGGGATTTAGGTCTGGACTTTGACTGGGACATTCTCACACTTGAATATGCTTTGAATCTCTAAACAATTCCATTGTAGCTCATGCTGTATGTTCAGGTTGGTTGGTCTGCTGGAAGGTAAGCCTCCACCCCAGTCTCATGTGCAGCCTCTACCCTGGTTTCCTCCAGGATTGCCTGGTATTTAGCTCCTTCCATCTTCCCATCAACTCTGACCACCTTCCCTGTACCTGCTGAAGAAAAGCATCCCCACATCATGATGCTGCCACCACCATGTTTCATGGTGGGGATGGTGTGTACAGGGTGATGTGCAGTGTTAGTTTTCTGCCAGGCATTGCATTTTGCATTTAGACCAAAAAGTTTGGTCTCATCTGACCAGAGCACCTTCTTCCACCTGTTTGCTGTGTCCCCTACATTGCTTGTGGCAAACTGCAAATGGGACTTCTTATGATTTGTTTTCAAAAATAGCTTTTGTCTCTTCAAGTGAGCAGACCGTATAATGCATTAGACATGATGGACTGAAGCCGAGCGAACACCATAAAACATTGCAGTAAAGGGTCTACAGATGAGCAGACCGTATAAGGCATTGGAGGTGAGGGCCTGAAGGTGAGCGAACCCCATAAAACATTGCAGAAATGGCATACAGGTGAGCAGACCGTATAAAGCATTGGAGGTGAGGACCTCAAGCCAAGCGAACCCCATAAAACATTGCAGTAATGGCCTACAGGTGAGCAGACCATTTAAAGCATTGGAGGTGAGGGCCTGAAGCCGAGCTAACACTACAAAACATTGAAGTGAGGGCATATATATTCTGTATGGAAGAGGAGGCGGAGAAGGAGGTGGATGAGAAAACAAGATTCAAACTTATACCCTTTTTTTGCAGTGAAAAGGGTGCATCTGAATCTTGTGGATTGAGTACATCATAAAGCATACATTTACATTTCATTTTTGTTCCTCATTAGCTCAGCTTTCCTCTAGTGAAGTGGAGAAGTCAGTGGCAATCCATGCCTTGTTCATTTTTATCTGAGTCAACCTGTCAGCATTGTCAGTGGACAAGCGGATACGCTTTTCTGTTATAATGCCACCAGCAGCACTAAATACACGCTCAGACAATACGCTGGCGGCAGGGCAGGCCAGCACCTCCAAGGCATAGAGCGAAAGTTCGTGCCACGTGTACAGCTTGGACACCCAGTAGTTGTAAGGCACTGAGGGATCATTTAGGACACTGACACGGTCTGCAATGTATTCCTTCACCATCTTCCAAAGATTTGTAGCACTAGGGCGCGCTTCAGTGGGAGGTTGCTGACGGGGTGTCATGAAAGTGTCCCATTCCTGGGAAAGTGTTGGCCTGTCTCTGTTGGAACTAATGTGTGTTCCCCTTGTCTCCCTTTCTCGGTTGCCTAAGGAAGTACGGACTCTGGCGGCCGCATTGTCAGATGGAAAATTTTCAGCAATCTGTCAATAAGTACCTTCTGGTAATGCACGGTTTTACTCGTCCTCTCCACCACAGGAATGAGAGATGAGAAGTTCTCTTTGTAGCGGGGGTCGAGAAGGGTGAACACCCAGTAATCTGTGTTACCTAAATTGCATATAGCGCGAGGGTCGCAGGAAAGTCAGCCCAACATGAAGTCAGACATGTGTGCCAGAGTACCAACGGGCAAGATGTCGATGTCAACTTCAGGAATACTTTCCATACACTCCTCCTCCTCCTCTTCTGCCCATCCATGCTAAACAGATGGAAATAAAGTTCCATCGGTACTAGCCTCTGTAGCAGAGGCAAGTGTCTCCAGCTCCTCCTCCTCCCCCTCATGGCCCAATTGGCGCTGAGAAGATGAACTGGTGGAGGTCTGGCTTTTACCCTGCGCCCCATTACCTCGTCTGCCACATTCAAAGCATCCTCCTTAATTGTGAGCAGCGATCGTTTGAGTAGGCACAGCAGTGGGATGGTTACACTGGTAATGACATTATCGCCACTAACCATCTCTGTGGATTCATCAAAGTTTTTTAAATCCTCACATAGGTCTGACATCAATGCCCACTCCTCGCTTGTGAATAGTGGCAGTTGACTGGAAAGGAGACGACCATGTTGCAGCAAATCCTGGCCAACATGTAGAAGGTAGAGTAACACTATGTTCTGACGTCGCACAACAGTCGGTGAGCTGAAAGCCGCAAGCGCTGCTGCAGTGTTGATAGACCAGCTGAAGCTGTGAACGAATTTCGGAAATGAGTACACAAGTGGCGCACATTCACTAGTAGCTCCTGCAAATTGGGGTAGGTTTTGATAAACCGCTAAACCTCTAAGTTTAAGACGTTAGCTAATTATGGAATATGTGTCAGGTTGCCAAGCTCCAAAGCCGCCACTAAGTTACAGCCATTGTCAAACACAACCATGCATGTTTGTAGGTTAAGTGGCGAGAGCCACAGCTCGGTCTGGTCCCTTATACCCTACCAGAGCTCTGCGGCGTTGTGCTGTTTGTCCCCTAAGCAGGTCAGATTCAGCATGGCCTGTTGACGCTTACCCACAGCAAGCGACTGATGGCTGACTCCCGTTGGAGGTTGAAGTGGAAGAGAAGGCAGCAGAGGAGAAGTGGGGGTTGGAGCCAGTAACATAGCTGGTGGCGGATACCCTAATGGACATAGGGCCCACAATCCTGGGCGTGGGTAGCACCTGTGCCATCCCAGGGTCCGACTCACTCCCAGCCTCCACAACATTCACCCAGTTTGCGGTCAGGGAAATGTAGTGCCCCTGGCCACCAGCACTTGTCCATGTGTCAATGGTGAGGTAGACCTTCCCAGTAAGTGCGTTGGTCAGGGCACGGGCGATGTTCTAGGACACATGCTGGTGTAAGGCGGGTATGGCACACCGTCAAAAATAGTGGTGGCTGAGGACTGCGTACCGACGGACAGCCTCTGACATCAGGCTGCGGAAGGGATCAGTGTCCACAAACCTAAATGGCAACATTTCAAGGGCTAGTAATTTTGAAAGTTGCACATTTAGTGCTATGGCCTGTGGGTGTGTGGGTGGGTATTTGCGCTTGTGTTCAAATGCCTGTGTTATCGACATTTGGACGCTGCACTGGGACAGGGAAGTGGATGTTGTTGCTGACGGTTCATGCAAAGGTCCAGGTGCAGGGCGAGGGGCATCTGGGCCTGTGCCTTCAACAGGGGATTGGCCAGCAGTGCGTAGCACAGGGGAAGAGGAGGCAATGGTGTGACCCGCAGACCCAGAGTGTGGACCCAGGCGTTTGGCCCACTTATTCGGGTGCTTGGATGCCATGTGTCGGATCATGCTGGTGGTGGTGAGGTTGCATTTTGGTATGGCACAGGTTGAAAACTACCACTCTTTTGTCGTCTACACTTTGCTCAAAAAAGCGCCATACTGCGGAACACCTACCCCTTGGCAAGGTAGACTTATGCATGGGGGTGCTCGGTGTAATGGTTGCGGGCCTGTTTGGTGTGGGCTGACTTCTCCCTTTTGAAACCCCACTGCCTCTTCCAGACTGTTGCAGTGCTGCGGATCCCTTCTCCTCTGTACTGCTGTCCTCGCTCGGCTTTTCACCCTCCCATGTTGGGACAGTGACCTCATCGTCCACCACCTCCTCTTCCACTTCCTCACTCTGCTCATCCTCCTGACTTGACCTAACCACCACATTAGTGATTGGCAACTGTGTCTCATCATCATCCACCTCCTGAACGAATGATTGCTGTTCACCACCGTCATCTTCTTGAGACTGTGAAGGCTCAAGAGGTTGGGAATCAGGGCACAATATTCCAGGTACCTCTTCAAGCATGCTTGGCGATAGAGCCAAACCAAGTACTCGCAATGAAAAGGGGTAATGTGAATATCTGAGTGTGGGTTCACTTGTTTGCCCAGACACGACCTGGTGGGAGGAAGGAGGATCAGAGTGAGGATTCGGTTGACTAGACTCTTGGCTACAGAGACTGGATTTTGTGGAAGAGAGTGTGGTGCTTAAATGACTGGAAGCATTATCTTCTGCAATCCAACCAACCACCTGTTCGCTCTGGTCCGACTTGGACAGTGTTGTCCTGCGCCGCCCTGCTAAGTTGCACATGAAGCTGGGTAAGGTGTGTTCTTCAGTATTTTCTGGTGCACTAGCAGCAGGCATAGTTTCATTGCCATGGCCTCTGCTTGCACCATCTGCATCACGCCCAGGGCCACGGCCTCTGCTTGCACCATCAGCAACACACCCAGGGCCATGGCCTCTGCTTGCACCATCAGCATCACGCCCACTTCCCCCTCCCTTTGTGCTTGCCTTCTTCATATTAATGGTTTTGTCTGTAGATGTGTCGCAGACTGTTTTACTGTCCGCTAAAGACGCAGTTTTCTGATGCCGGACAGAACTGGATACAGAAAAATTGAGCTTTTCGGCACTACACTTTGCCAGAGATAATGTAATTTTTACAATACACACTGTATTGGCTTGCTGTAATGTACTGGATACAGAAAAATAAAGATTTTACGCACTACACTAGGCCAGAGCTAATGACATTTTTACAATACACACTGTGTTGGCTTGCTGCAATGTACTGAAAACAGAAAAATAAAGATTTTTGCCACTACCCTAGCCCAGAGATAATGCAATATTTACAATACACACTGTATTGGCTTGCTGTAATGTACTGGATACAGAAAAATAAAGATTTTCAGCACTGCACTAAGCCAGAAATAATGTAATTTTTACAATACACACTGTATTGGATTCCAGTACGGTACTGGATACAAAAAAATACAGATTTTCGGCACTACACTAGGCCAGAGATAATGTAATTTTGACAATGTACACTTTATTCAGATGTAGTTCTATATTGGATACAAATTTGTATTCTCTGAGGGAATACTGTATATACGGTTGTAGCCTAAACACACACACAGTTGCGCCCAAAACTAGTTCACTATGGCCAAAATATAAATCACAGTCTGCTGGAGTAATTTATATACCAGTTGCAGATTGAACACACACATAGATGTGGCACAAGTTAGGTTAATTTACCCAGAAAAATTATTTCTCTGATGGTGCAGTGTATATCTCAGTACCAGGAACACTGTAGTGAATAAGCCCCTTTTTATAATGTCTGCCCAACACACTGCTTTATGATGGTGCAGTGTATATCTCAGTACCAGGCACACTGTAGTGAATAAGCCCCTTTTTATGATATCTGCTCAACACACTGCATTATTAGTGATATCTTCAATACGCCTTCATAGAGTTGAGCGAACCCGAACTGCATAGTTCGGGTTCGTACCGAATTTTGGGGTGTTCGGGACACGGACCCGGACCTGAACATTTTCAAAAAAGTTCAGTTCAGGTCCGGGTCCGTTGTTTGGCAATTTCTTCCCGCTTTCTGAAGAGCTGCACAGCAACCAATCAGCTAGTATTTTACTTATTGCCCTAAGAAGCCATCACAGTCATGCCTACTAATGGCATGGCTGTGATTGGCCAAGTGCAGCATGTGACCCAGCCTCTATTTAAGCTGGAGTCACGTAGCGCCGCACGTCACTCTGCTCTGATTAGTGTAGGGAGAGGACGCAGCTTCTGTCAGGGCGAGATTAGGCAGTTTAAAGTCAGCAACAGCACCTAATGAAGTGATCGATCTACATCTGTGAAACATTCAACTTCTGCTATTTAATTGCTCACTGGTTATTAGGCTGCACAGAGCGTTTTTCTGTCACTTTTTTCTGGGGTGATCGGCGAACATTTTGTGTCTTGTTGTGCACCAGCACAAGCTGCCACCAAGTCCATCAATCCATCAATACTAGTTTTTTTTTTTTTTTTTTTTGCTATATCTTACATCAGGGGCTTGGCTGTGCTTATTGTCACACCTAGAAACTCAGGATAGAAATTTCTATATTTTATTGAGGGGTTAAATTAAATTGCCAAAAAAGCAATCCCCTAAATCTGGTGTCCCAGCAGTGGCTGGCCAAGTTTAATAGTGTCTGGCAAAGGATATATTTTGTTCAAGGGTAAAATTCAATTGCCAAAATAGCAATACCGTAAATCAGTGGTTTCAGCAGTTGCTGGCCAAGTTTCACAGTGTCCGGCAAAAGATATACTTTGTTCTGGGGTGAAGTTCAGTTGCCAAGAAAGCAAAACCGTAAATTAGTGGTTTCAGCTGTGGCTGGCCAAGTTTAATAGTGTTCGTCAAAGGATATATTATTTTCTGGGGTGAAATCCAGTTGCCAAAATATCAAAACCGTAAATCAGTGGTTTCAGCAGTGACTGGACAAGTTTCATAGTGTCCATCAAAGGATATATTATTTTCTGGGGTGAAATTCAGTAGCAAAAATAGAAATACCGTAAATCTGGTGTTCCAGCTGTGGCTGGCCAAGTTTAATAGTGTCTTTCAAAGGATTTATTATTCTCTGGGGTGAAATTCAGTTGCCAAAATAGAAATACATTAAATCTAGTGTTCCAGCTGTGACTGGACAAATTTTATAGTGTCCGGCAAAGGATATATTGTGTTCTGGGGTGAAATTCAATTGCCAAAATAGCAATCCCCTAAATGTGGTGTCACAGCAGTGGCTGGCCAAGTTAAATAGTGTCCGGCAAAGTATAAATAATTTTCTGGGGTGAAATTTAATTGCCCAAATAGCAATACCGTAAATCAGTGGTTTCAGCTGTGGCTGGCCAAGTTTAATATCGTCCGACAAAGGATATATTTTGTTCTGGGGTGAAATTCAATTGCCAAAATAGCAATCCCCTAAATCTGGTGTCACAGCAGTGGCTGGCCAAGTTAAATAGTGTCTGGCAAAGTATAAATAATTTTCTGGGGTGAAATTCAATTGCCAAAGTAGCAATACCGTAAATCAGTGGTTTCAGCTGTGGCTGGCCAAGTTTAATATCGTCCGACAAAGGATATATTTTGTTCAGGGGTTAAATTCAATTGCCAAAATAGCAATCCCCTAAATCTGGTGTTGCATCAGTGGCTGGCTAAGTTTAATAGTGTCCTGCAAAGGTTATATTTTGTTCAGGGGTGAAATTCAGATGCAAAAATAGCAATATCGTAAATCTGGTGTTCCAGCTGTGACTGGACAAGTTTCATAGTGTCCGTCAAACGATATATAATTATCTGGAGTGAAATTCAGTTGCAAAAATAGAAATACAGTAAATCTGGTATTCTAGCTGTGGCTGGACAAGTAGTTTAATAGTATCCGTCATAGGATATATTTTGTTCTGGGATGAAATTCAATTGCCAAAATAGCAATACCGTAAATCAGTGGTTTCAGCTGTGGCTGGCCAAGTTTAATAGTGTCTAGCAAAGTAAATTTTGTGTTCTGGTGTGAAATTCAATTGCCAAAATAGCAATCCCCTAAATCTGGTGTCCCAGCAGTGTCTGGCCAAGTTTAATAGTGTCCGGCAAAGATAGATAATTTTCTGGGGTGAAATTCAATTGCCAAAATAGCAATACTGTAAATCAATGGTTTCAGCTGTGGCTGGCCAAGTTTAATAGTGTCCTGCAAAGGATATATTTTTTCCTGGGGGGAAATTCAGTTGCAAAAATAGAAATACCGTAAATCTGGTGTTCCAGCTGTGGCTGGCCAAGTTTAATAATGTCCATCAAAGGATTTATTATTTTCTGGGGTGAAATTCAGTTGCCAAAATAGAAATACAGTAAATCTGGTGTTCCAACTGTGATTGGACAAGTTTCATTGTGTCCGGCAAAGGATATATTATTTTCTGGGGTGAAATTCAATTGCCAAAATAGCAATACCATAAATTAGTGGTTTCAGCAGTGGCTGGCCAAGTTTAATAGTGTCCGGCAACGGATATATTATTTTCTCTGGTGAAATTCTATTGCCAAAATAGCAATACCGTAAATCAGTGGTTTCAGCTGTGGCAGGCCAAGTTTAATAGTGTCCGGCAAAGGATATATTTTTTTCTGGGGTGAAATTCAGTTGCAAAAATAGAAATACCGCAAATCTGGTGTTTCAGCTGTGACTGGACAAGTTTCATAGTGTCCGTCAAAGGATATTTTATTTTCTGTCATGAAATTCAGTTGCAAAAATAGAAATACCGTAAATCTGGTGTTCCAGCTGTCACTGGACAAGTTTCAAAGTGTCCGTCAAAGGATATATTATTTTCTGGGGTGAAATTCAGTTGCAAAAATAGAAATGTCGTAAGTCTGGTGTTCCAGCTGTGACTGGACGAGTTTCACAGTGTCCGTCAAAGGATATATTATTTTCTGGGGTGAAATTAAGTTGCAAAAATAGAAATACCGTAAACCTCATGTTCCAGCTGTGACTGGTAAAGTTTCACAGTGTCCGTCAAAGGATATATTGTTTTCTGGGGTGAAATTCAGTTGCAAAAATAGAAATACTGTAAATATGGTGTTGCAGCTGTGACTGGACAAGTTTCATAGTGTCCGTCAAAGGATATATTATTTTCTGGGGTGAAATTCGGTTGCAAAAATAAAAATGCTATAAATCTGGTGTTCCAGCTGTGAATGGACAATTTTCATAGTGTCCGTCAAAGGATATATTATTTTCTGGGGTTAAATTCGATTGCCAAAATAGCAATACCGTAAATCAGTGGTTTCAGCTGTGACTGGACAAGTTTCATAGAGTCCGTCAAAGGATATATTATTTTCTTGGGTGAAATTCAGTTGCAAAAATAGAAATGCCGTAAATCTGGTGTTGCAGCTGTGACTGGACAAGTTTCAGAGTCCGTTAAAGGATATATTATTTTCTGGGGTGAAATTCAGTTGCAAAAATAGAAATACCGTAAATCTGGTGTTGCAGTTGTCACTGGACAAGTTTCCTAGTGTCCGTCAAAGGATTTATTATTTTTTGTGGTGAAATTCAGTTGCAAAAATAGAAATGCCATAAATCTGGTGTTCCAGCTGTGACTGGACAAGTTTCATAGTGTCCGTCAAAGGATATATTATTTTCTGGGGTGAAATTCGATTGCCAAAATAGCAATACCGTGAATCAGTGGTTTCAGCTGTGGCTGGCAAAATTTAATAGTGTCCGTCAAAGGAAAAAAAAAATTTCTGGGGTGAAATTCATTTGCAAAAATAGAAATACCGTAAATCTTGTGTTTCAGCCATGACTGGACAAGTTTCATAGAGTCCGTTAAAGGATATATTATTTTCTGGGGTTAAATTCATTTGCAAAAATAGAAATACCGTAAACCTGGTGTTGCAGCTTTGACCGGACAAGTTTCATAGTGTCCGTCCAAGGATATATTATTTTCTGGGGTGAAATTCAGTTGCAAAAACAGAAATACCGTAAATCTCGTGTTCCCGCTGTGACTGGACAAGTTTTACAGTGTCCGTCAAAGGATATATTATTTTCTGGGGTGAAATTCAGTTGCAAAAATAGAAATACCGTAAATCTGGTGTTGCAGCTGTGACTGGAAAAGTTTCACAGTGTCCGTCAAAGGATATATTATTTTCTGGGTTGAAATTCAGTTGCAAAAATAGAAATACCGTAAATCTGGTGTTCCAGCTGTGACTGGACAAGTTCCATAGTGTCCGTCAAAGGATATATTATTTTCTGTGGTGAAATTCGGTTGCAAAAATAAAAATGTGTAAATCTGGTGTTCCAGCTGTGACTGGACAAGTTTCATAGTGTCCGTCAAAGGATATATTATTTTCTGGGGTGAAATTCAGTTGCAAAAATAGAAATACCGTAAATCTGGTGTTGCAGCTGTGACTGGACAAGTTTCATAGAGTCCGTAAAAAGGATATATTATTTTCTGGGGTCAAATTCATTTGCAAAAATAGAAATACCGTAAATCTGGTGTTGCAGCTGTCACTGGACAAGTTTCCTAGTGTCCGTCAAAGGATTTATTATTTTTTGTGGTGAAATTCAGTTGCAAAAATAGAAATACCGTAAATCTCGTGTTCCAGCTGTGACTGGACAAGTTTCACAGTGTCCGTCAAAGGATATATATTATTTTCTGTGGTGAAATTCGGTTACAAAAATCGAAATGTGTAAATCTGGTTTTCCAGCTGTGACTGGACAAGTTTCACAGTGTCCGTCAAAGGATATATTATTTTCTGGGTTGAAATTCAGTTGCAAAAATAGAAATACCGTAAATCTGGTGTTCCAGCTGTGACTGCACAAGTTTCATAGTGTCTGTCAAAGGATATATTATTTTCTGGGGTGAAATTCAGTTGTAAAAATAGAAATACCGTAAATCTGGTGTTGCAGCTGTCACTGGAAAAGTTTCCTAGTGTCCGTCAAAGGATTTATTATTTTTTGGGGTGAAATTCAGTTGCAAAAATAGAAATATCGTAAATCTGGTGTTCCAGCTGTGACTGGAAAAGTTTCATAGTGTCCGTCACAGGATTTATTATTTTCTGGGGTGAAATTCAGTTGCAAAAATAGAAATGCCGTAAATCTGGTGTTCCAGGTGTGACTGGACTAGTTTCATAGTGTCTGTCAAAGTATATATTATTTTCTGGGGTGAAATTCAATTGCAAAAATTGAAATACCGTAAATCTCGAGTTCCAGATGTGACTGGAGAAGTTTCACAGTGTCCGTCAAAGGATATATTATGTTTTGGGGTGAAATTCAGTTGCAAAAATAGAAATACCTTAAATCTGGTGTTGCAGCTGTGACTGGACAAGTTTCATAGTGTCCGTCAAAGGATATATTATTTTCCAGCTGCATTGGCAAATTCTTCCTCCTCCTCCTCTGCCTTCACCTTGTTCTTCCACTGAGTCCCCGGTGTCAGGTGTGAATGCCATCAACAGCGTGTCTACTAGCGGGCTCATCTTCCTATTACACTCCAGTGAGGTAATTAAGGATGGCACGTTGTCCTTGTAACGGGGATGCAGTAGTTTGGCCACCCAGTAATCAGCAAAAGTTAGAATGTGGCAGTAACTGGGCGGTCGTTGCGTAGGCACTTCAGCATGTAGTCGCTCATGTCTGCCAGGCTTCCAAGAGGCAAGGACAAGCTATCTTCATTGAGGGAGGTATATCGTCTGTGTCCTCTGTATCCCCCAGCGTTCCTCCTACTCCTCTTCCTCATCCTCCAGAACTGTGCCCTGGCTGGACAATTGTGTTCCAGGCCAGGGCCTATGTTGGTGCAGATACCCACCCTCCGAGCCACTTGTATTTGGTTGTCCTTAAGTTAAGGATAAAGCGTGTATATAGTTTTGTTTCTTTATATGGTTAGTTTAGCTGCCTTATAGTTATTTTAATATGTTTTTACGTTAATTTGTAAATAGTTTGTTAATGGTTTGAGTGAAAGGGGGGGGGGCGGTGTTGAGCGTGTAGGGTGTGAAGCTGTTTGGGTTTATTTTCCATCCGCTTTCTACACTGTCTATACTGCCAATATATCTAATTTCATTGTATAATACTGTTGAGGGGGCCCTGCCAAAGTATTTTAGTCCTCCTCCTCCTCCTGGATGGGCCTCTTCTAGGTCTGGGACCCAAAACAGTGTGCTTCCCACGCTTCCCTGTAGCTACGCCCCTGGGCAAACCCATCATTCAGTACATGTACTCTTCCACCATGTTGCTGAAATGCTGCCTCCTGCTAAGACGTTTCAGATCTGCTGGTGGTGCAGGTTGTTGTGGCGTGATGACAAAGCTTTCCCACATTTCGCCAATGCTAACCCAGCCTTCTGAGATTCTGATGGTGACGGTGACCCAGCTGCCCGTGAGCTGGCTTGGGTGCCACCCTGTTGAGAACACGGTTCCTCCTCATCCTCCTCATTCTACTTATCCTCCTCATCCTCCAGAACTGTGCCCTGGCTGGACAATTGTGTTCCAGGCCGGAACTATGTTGGTGCAGGAACCCACCCTTCGAGCCACTTGCATGTCACTGGCCTTAAGTTAAGGATAAGGCGTGTATATAGTTTTTTTGGTTTATATAGTAAGTTTAGCTGCATTATAGTTATTTTAATATGTTTTTAAGAAAAATTGTAAATAGTTTGTTAATGGTTTAAGTGAAAGGGGTGGGGGGGGGATGTTGTGTGTGTTCGATTAACTGAATTGATTTTCACTGTCTGGTGTTTAGGAATTTCTGCACCCCAAATTTAGCACATGTGGCAGGCAGGGGATGTGTGTCAAACCGGCTAGGCCCAGACCTGCTAGTATATTTCACCCATTAGCGCACAACACCAGGCCGGGCTGGAGGCTCAGTGGCACCAACCAATGGTCGGTCTGTTGTTCCATGCCTGTCCACAGATCCTGCACAGTGCGGGGTTTGTCCCACAAACACACAAGTTTTAAAACAACCTGCTGTCGTTTCCCCCCGGCTGTGCTGCTGTGGGTGGTGAGGGTGTTACGCTGAGTGGATGAGGAGGAGGTAGAGGAGGAGGAAGCCGAGTAGGAGGAGGAGGTAACAGGATACAAAGAGAAATTCCCAGCAATCCTCGGGGGCGGAAGGACATCCGCCTTTGGGCCAGCTGCTACATTTACCCACTGTGTTGTTGGTTATGTGGATGTTGCCACAGATAGCGTTGCGCAGTGCACACTTGATTTTGTCCGCCACTTGGTTGTGTAGGGAAGGGATGGCTCGCCTGCAAATGTAGCGGCAGCTGTGATACACGCACTGTGGGATAGCCACCGCCAAAGGTTTTTAAAACTGTCCACCAGACAGAATGACAGGGCATTCAGAGCTATGGGTAGGGGGGTACTTCCTCTATCTATTTCTTTTCATCCCCAGTGTTTGGGAGATGGACAGCTAATAGCTGAGCACTTCCATGGGATTTGGTGGAGATGCTTGGTGACAATGACAGATGTGGTGGCTTGCTGCCACATCCTCTATTTGCTGGTTGACAGGTGCCACTGTCACTCACTTGTGCTCAAGTTTAGAATGTTTATTTATTATTTTTCTGTATTTTATTTTATTTTAAGTCATTTCCCTTTTCACATATGTTTGCAGGGCATTTACCTACATTTTGCTGCCTTTTGCAGCCCTCTAGCCCTTTCCAGGGCTATTTTACAGCCATTTAAGTTCCCAAAAGTTTGGGTCCCCATTGACTTTAATGGAGTTCGGGGTCGGGGTGAAGTTCGGGTCGTTCGGATGCCAAACCAGAACATTTTCGTGACGTTCGGCCGAACTTCTCGAACCCGAACATCCAGGTGTTCGCTCAACTCTAGTCACTAATCTGAAAACTTTCTGTCTTTTAGAAGTTAAAAAAGCAATTTTCAAGCCATGCACTATCTGTCCCTTCCAGGTGATGCTTGTCCCTGATAGTACTGAAGCAAACCCCTTCTTTAAAAAAAAAAAAAAAAGTGCTGCACTGCTGTCAAACACACACTCTAGTCCTTAAAAGGACTGTTAGGTCTTCAATAAGGTTTTTGGAGTAAAATCAGTAAGTTTAGAGCAAAACGCTATCTGTCCCTGCCTACTGTCTGCTCTCCCTGATGCTGAATGAGCCGAGCGCCAGCCCTCAGCTCCTATATGAAATGGTATCACGTGTTCCAGCCAGCCAATCAGTGTAAGGCTTACAGCTAACATGGCTATGGCCTTCCAATGAGGGGAATTATCTACCTGGACCTTGATTGGCTGTTTAGAAGGCACCAAACGTGTGGGTAGGAGACTCAAGCAATGCGACAAATACACCTGGTCCTTGGCCGAGTAAAGTCGAGCGCCGAGCCTAGTGATGCTCGAGCCGAACCAATACTTGGCTGAGCATGCTCACTTATCACTATCAGTGATATCAACAAAAACTTTCTGCTGACACCCTCTCCACTCTGTCGGGGGGGCTCTACTTGTACAAGCATTTACTAGAACAGGTTCTGTAGACATCTATGTGGAATCAGCTCTCGACATTGAAAATGGAGTGCACGTCTACTCGACGCTAACATTGACCTGTAAGGCTGAGTTCACAACTGAGTTATTTGGTCAGTTTTGGCCCCGTGACTTCCCAAATAAGTGAAGTGTGCAGTGATTCTAATAGCAAAGCCTGTAATCTGCATGTTATACAGAACCACAGTATTATTTCACTAACCCAGCGCACTGCCTATACGTGTTACTGCAAGGCAAAATTTGGAAAATTCAGCGAATCGGCCAAATTGAATTTTTGAGAAATTCACTTATCTATCTATGACCCTCCTAGGAGCTGCTGTTGGGAGCCATGGTTCATTTCTGAGACATCTATATAGTGTGGTCGGAATCTGAAGACCCTCTCCATCTCCGTGCACAACTGTATATACTCCTCTTGTGTTAGGAAAAATCTTATTTTTATTATTGAATTTATTAAACATTTTATTATTACATTTATTAACAATAATAAGGGTGCCCTCCTTTCCATTTCGTGATGACTGGGGACCCCTGACGAAGAGACCGGGGCTTGGTTGTTTTAATCTTGATTAACTTCGCAACTCTTCCGGGCTCCAAGCAATCTTGAAACTTTGTCTTCTTTTCATTGTCCGTCGCTAGTAAAGGCCTGTTCATGGCAGGAAGGTTCCCCCAGAAGTATCCTGCTGGATGAGCAGACAATACCACACTTGCATCAATCTTGACAGGATTCGGCTCCAGGTGGAGAGGAATTGTTTTTTTGGAATGCTTTCTCCATTGCAATATTACGTTGTTGAATAAACAGAAGACTGGCCGATTCTCTCCTGTGTTAGGAAAAAATAAAATGTTATTATTACATTTATTAAACATTTTTTTTATTACATATATTAAATATAATATATGCCCTCTGTTCCATTCCATGATGACTGGGAACCCATGATGTTTTCCAGGACGAAGAGATTGGGGCCTGGTTGGTTTGTATCTTGATTAACTTTGCAACTCTTCCGAGCTCCAGGCAATCTTGAAGCTTTGTCTTCTTCTCATTGTCTGTCACTAGTAGAGGCCTGTTCATGGCAGGGAGGTTCACCCAAAAGTATCTTGCTGGATTAACAGCCAATAAAGCACTTGCATCAATCTTGACAGGATTCGTCTCCAGGAGAGAAATTTTTTATTTGGAATGCTTTCTCCATCTCAATGCCACGTCGTTGAATAAATTGAAGACTGGCTGATTCTCTCCTGTCTTACGCAACATTTAATTTTTATTATTAAATGTATTAAATATTTTAATATTACATTTATTAAACCAAGACTTGAGTAAAATTATAAGAAAGTGCAGTTAAACTTGCCAAAACTGACCTAATAACTCAAGTATGAACTCACCGATATTAGTGTCAAGAAGAAGTGCACTCCTTTTACACCCTTCTTAGCTGATTCCACATAGATGTCTACAGAACATGTTCTATTACACGCTTATACAAGTAGATCACCCCTGACAGAGTGGAGAGGGTGTCAGCAGTAAGTTTGTGTTGATGTCACTGATTATTTTGCCCTTCCTCTGATCCATCAGAACAATAACCCACAAAAAAAAAATCCTGTCTGTGGAGCATACGCCTTCACTCAGTCAGCATTTGCTCAGTATTTCTAATGCTAATAAAAACAGGAGTGGATCTAAAACAGAGCTGACACATGAATGGAATTCTTGCATGTCTTCTGTGTTTTGTACCCACTCCTGCTTTTGGCTACCAAATCATAAGCCAATTCTGATGGGACCATACAGGCCTTACAGCTGCTACACTGACTGGATCCGTTGTGTGTCTAATTTTCCCTTCCTTCTGACAGATCAGAAGAAAGGTTGAATAAATTATGATTTCAGCCAGGCCAAAAGCCAAAATAGTGGCCCAGTCATGAAGTGGGGAGGGTGGGAACAACATGAGAAGTCCATAGAGTGTCCCTATGACATAGTGGTGAGGTGGAATCAGCATGAGGAGAACACAGAGCAGCACAATGACAAACTCTGGAGGTGGCAGCAGCATCAGGAGGCCTAAAAGTGGCACAATCACAGAGTATGTAGTTGGCAGCACTATGAGAAGGACAGTGAGTAGCCAGGTTACATAGTGTGAATATGGCAGCATCAGGAGGCCACAGAATGTCAAGGTGACATAAAGTGGAGATAGCAGCAGCAGCATGATACATCAGAGTGGCACAGTGACATAGTGTAGACATGGCAGCATCAGGAGGCCATAGAGTGGCAAGGTGACATAGTGTTGACATAGCAGAATCAGTAGGCCACAGAGTTTCAAGGTGACATAGTGTGGACATGGTAGCGGCACCATGATACATCAGAATGGCATGGTTACATATTGTAGACATGGCAGCATGAGGAGACCACAGAGCGGCAGAGTCTGGAGGTGGCAGAAGCATGAGTAGGCCATAGAGTGGCACAATGACAGACTCTTGAGGTGGCAGCAGCATGATGAGACCACAGAGCGACACAATGACAGAGTCTGGAGGTGGCGACAGCATCAGGAGGCCAAAGAGTGGCAAGGTTACATACTGTGGAGGTGGGTGGCAATAATAGTAACCCCTGAAGATGGTGAGTGAAAGAAGGAGCACTTGGCATCAGATATGTGGCATCAGGTGGGTAACAGCATCAGAATAGTAGCTGAGGCAGGTAGCCAGAAGAAACCAGTCTCTTTTGTCAAAAGGTTGGTGTGGCACCGTGGCTGATCTAGTCTGATGCATCAGGCATTGGTGTGTGGAAATCCTGGCTGATCCACGCCTGATTCAACTTGATGCAGTGTCCCACTATGTGCTATATGTGGGTACTTTAAGCTCTTGCCAAATATCATATCAAATGTATTGTGGTATCATGCTGTAGTTCCCTTTAACAGGCTGTCAGTATCATTTACCTTTATTAGCTCCTTATATATATAGCTGGGGTGGGGGGGTGTAAAGTAAGCGTGTCCGATGTTAATGAAGAGATGAGGAAGTTAATGGAAGAGGTGGAAATTTGTATTTCCACCAAAATAATTTGCAAAAGATTTTACCGCATATAAGTGCAGCGCTTAACGCAGAATACAAATTTTCTTTTCAATGAAATAAATCAAAAAAGATTTTACTGCATATAAGTAAATGCTGAATACAAGATTTTTTCCACCTAAATATTTCCAAAAAGATTTTACCGCATATAAGTGCAGCGCTTCATGCTGAATACAAGATTTTTTTCCAACAAAATATTTCAAAAAAAGATTCTACTGCATATACAGTGAGGAACAGAAGTATTTGAACACCCTGCTATTTTGCATGTTCTCCCACTTAGAAATCTTGGAGGTGTCTGAAATTCACATTGTAGGTGCATTCCCACTCTGAGAGACAGAATTCCAAAAATAAATCAGGAAATCACATGATTTTTAAAGAATGTATTTGTCTTGCAATGCTGCACATAAGTATTTAAACACCTGGAAATCAGCAAGAATTCTGGCTCTCAAAGACCTGTTAGGCCACTTGCAGACGAGCGTTCCTCCCGCTCCCGGCCTGACCTTCCTGCACTGACGGGATTCACATAGCATAATATTGATTTATGATGCTATGTAACCCGTACAGTTCAGGAATGTATTGGATAACACTGGCATAATGCTGCCAGTGTTATCCAATACATTCCAGAACTGTAAGGGTTACATAGCATCATAAATCAATATAATGCTATGTGATCCCTGGCAGTGCTGGGAGGTCAGGCCAGGAGCTCCGTTGCGGCAAAATTGTGGACCTCCACAAGGCTGGAAAGAGCTACTGGGCAATTACCAAGAAGCTTGGTGAAAATAGATCAACTGTTGGAGCAATTCTTAGAAAATGGAAGAGGCTAAAGACGACTGTCAGTCTCCCTCGGACTGGGGCTCCATGCAAGATCTCACATCGTGGGGTATCACTGATGATAAGAAAGGTGAGGAATAAGCCCAGAACTACAAAGGAAGCGGCTGGTCCACTGTGGGACCACAGTTTCAAAGGTCACTGTTGGTAGAACACTATGCTGTCATGGTTTCAAATCATGCATTGCACGAAAGGTTCCCCTGCTCAAGTCATCACATGCCCAGGCCCGTCTGAAGTTTGCGAATGACCATGTGGATGATTCAGATGAGGCATGGGAGAAAGTCATGTAGTCAGATGAGACCAAAGTAGAACTTTTTGGTCTAAACTTCACTCGTCGTGTTCGGAGGAAAAAGAAGGATGAGTTGCATCCCAAGAACACCATCCCTATTGTGAAGCATGGAGGTGGTAACGTCATGCTTTGGGGGTGCTTTTCTTCGAAGGGGACAGGACGAATACACTGTATTAAGGAGAGGATGAATGGGGCCATTTATTGTGAGATTTTGAGCAACAAATTCCTTCCCTCAGTCAGAGCATTGAAGATGGGTCGTGGCTGTGTCTATCAACATGACAATGACCTGAATCACACAGCCAGGATAACCATGGAGTGACTCCGTAAGAAGCATATCAAGTTTCTGGAGTGGCCTAGCCAGTCTCCAGACCTAAATCCAAACATCTTCGGAGGGGCTGAAACTCGGTGTTGCTCAGCGACAGCCCCGAAACCTGATCTAGAGGAGAGCTGTGTGAAGGAGTGGGCCAAAATCCCTGTTGCAATGTGTGCAAACCTGGTCAAGAGCTACTGGAAACGTTTGACCTGTAATTGCAAACAAAGGCTTCTATTCCAAATATTATCACTGATTTTCTGAGGTGTACAAATACTTATGTGCAGCAGTGCAAGACAAATAAATTCTTTAAAAATCATACAATCTGATTTCATGAATTTTCTTTTTTAATTCTGTCTCTCTGAGTGGAAATGCACCTAAAATGTGAATTTCAAACCCCTCTATGATTTCTAAGTGTGAGAACTTTCAAAATCGCAGTGTGTTCAAATACTTCTGTCCCTCACTGTAAGTGCAGCGCTTAAGGGTACTTTCACACTTGCGTTGGTGTGGATCCGTCTGTTTATTTGCACAGACGGATCCACACCTATAATGCAAACGTTTGTATCCGTTCAGAACGGATCCGTTTGCATTAGGTTTAAAGAAAAATGACAAAGTCCAAAACGGATCCGTTTTGAATTACATTGAAAGTCAATGGGGAACGGATCCGTTTTCAAATGCACCGTATTGTGTCATTGAAAATGGATCCGTCCCCATTGACTTACATTGTAAAAAAAAACAGATCCGTTAGGCTCCGCCTCTTCAGACGGACACCAAAATGCTGCATGCTGCGTTTTGGTGTCCGCCTTCAAAACGGAATAGAGGCGGATCGGAGCCGAACTGATGCATTCTGAACGGATCCTTATCCATTCAGAATGCATTGGGGCTGAACTGATCCGTTTTGGACTGTTTGTGAAAGCCCTGAAACGGATCTCACAAACGGAATCCAAAACGCTAGTGTGAAAGTACCCTAACACAGAATACAAGATTGTTTTCCAATAAAATAATTCAAAAAAGATTTTACCACCGCATTTCTCGCCCTATAAGACGCACCGGCCCATAAGACACACCTAGGTTTTTGGGGAGGAAAATAAGATTTTACCAAAACGTATGCTTTTGGTGGGTTTTGAACTAATGGTGGTCTGTGGATGGCACTATTATGGGGTATCTGTGGATGACGCACTGTTATGGGGGATCAGTGGATGACACACTGTAATGGGGGGGGATTTGTGGATGACACACTGTTATGGGGGATCTGCGGATGACACACTGTTATGGGGGGGATCTGTGGATGACACACTGTTATGGGTGGATCTGTGAAGGACACTGTTATGGGGGATCTGTGAAGGACACTGTTATGGGGGATCTAGGGATCTGTGGATGACTCACTGTTATGGGGGATCTGTGACGGACACTGTTATGGGGGATCTGTGGATGACACACTGTTATGGAGGATCTGTGGATGACACTGTTATGGAGGATCTGTGTTTGACACTGCTATGGAGAATCTGTGGATGATGCACTGTTATGGGGGATCTGTGGATGACACACTGTTATGGGGGATCTGTGGATGACACACTGTTATGGGGGATCTGTGGATGACACTGTTATGGAGGATCTGTGGATGATGCACTGTTATGGGGGATCTGTGGATGACACACTGTTATGGGGGATCTGTGGATGACACACTGTTATGGGGGATCTGTGGATGACACTGTTATGGAGGATCTGTGGATGACACACTGTTATAGCGGGATTGTGACAGACACTGTCATGGGGAGCATCTGTGAAGGACATTGTTATGGGGGATCTGGGGATGGCACTGTTATGGGGGATCTGTGGATTTGTGGATGACGCACTGTTATGGGGGGATCTGTGACAGACACTGTTATGGGGATCTGGGGATGTAAGTGTTATGGGGGATCTGTGGATGGCACTGTTATGGGGGGGTCTATAAAGGACACTGTTATGGGGGATCTGTAAATTACGCACTGTTATGGGGGATCTGTGGATGACACACTGTTATGGGGGATCTGTGGATGACACTGTTATGGGGGAATCTGTGGATGGCATCCACAGATCCCCCATCCTATTGCAGTGCCATTCACAGACCCCCCACCCCATAACAGTGCCATCCACAGACCCCCCACCCCATAACAGTGCCATCCACAGACCCCCCATAACAGTGCCATCCACTGACCCCCTACCCCATAACAGTGCCATCCACAGATCATCCCACCTCATAACAGTGCCATTCACAGACCCCCCACCCCTTAACAGTGCCATCCACAGATGTCCCCAATAAAAATGTCATCTACAGATCCCCCCCCCCACTGCTCCAGTGCTGCACTATAGAAATATAAAATGTCTCATTTAAATCAAGTTCATTAAAGCTGCCCATTTACTTGTATATCACTTGTATATCTACTCACAACAGCTTTTTGTAGAACGCAGGCAGGCCGGGCGGGCGACAGCATAACGCACTGATATCACGTGCCTGCTCCGCCTGCTTCATTCATAAAGTAGGTGGCGCAGGCACGTGACATCAGTGAGTTACGCTTCCACCCGGCCTGCCTGCATTCTACAAAAGGTTGTTGTGAACGCACCGGCGCCGCCGCAATAGCCGGCCCACAGCTCCTCCTCCCAGTCCCTCCCCACTGATATATCGCAGGGGCATTCGCACCATAAGACGCAGGGACATTTTTCCCCCATTTTTTGGGGGCAATAAGGGAGTCTTATGGCAGCTCTTCACGCTGAATACAAGATTTTTTTTCCACCAAAATATTTAAAAAAAGATTTACCGCATATAAGTGCAGCTCTTCATGCTAAATACAAGATTTGTTTCCACCAAGATATTTCAAAAAATATTTTACCGCATATAAAGTGCAGCGCTTGACACAGAAAACAAGATTTTTTTCCAATGAAATAATTCAAAAAAGATTTTACTGCATATAACTGCAGCTCTAATAGCTAACTATCTTTTTCTTTTTCTACTGATATATGCCTCTAAAGGCCTTACCACATATAACTGAAACAGTGAACGCCGAGTATATTTTTCTTTTTCCATGTATATACTGTATGCCACTAAAGGCTTTTCAACAGAGGGTAATAGGCTCTCTGTCAGTTTCAATAAACCAACTGCGCCTGAGGCGGAGTGATCTGAAGTGAACAGGACATAGCGGAGGAAGTAGGTCCACACTGGAAGAGCGAGACGACGTCCTCGTGCAGTTTCTGTGCTGCAGAAAAGTCCCCGTAGTGTCCAGTAAGCAATACTGCAGATAGATACGGACTGGTGTAAATTAGTTCGCATTTTTGTGCAGGGTTAGTGCATAGTGTATTCACCTCTATTGGTGCACCTCTCTTATGGACATTGTCATGTAAGCGCACAGTGTGTGAAACGTAAATACGAAATTTCACCACAACGTAATTCGGTCCATACCGCAAAAAGGAATTTCCCACATATAACTGCAGTGCTGAATGCCGAATATATCTTTATTTTTCTACAGAAATACAACACTAAAGTCTTTACCACATATAACTGCAACATTGAACGCTGAATATATATTTTTTCCTACTGCTATACTTCAATAAATGTTTTTCAAGAAATAAATGCACCAGCGAATGGGGAATGTATATTTCTTTTTTTACTGATATATGTCAGTAAAGGATTTTCTACATATAAGTGCATTAGCGAATGATGAATTTATATTTCTTTTTCTACTGCAATTCACCAGTGTGTGAATTGCTATACATCAATAAAGGTTTCTTCAAGATATAAATGCAGCAGCGAATGGCAAATGTATATTTCTTTTTCTACTTATATACGTCAATTAAGGTTTTTCTACATATTAGTGCACCAGCGAATGGCGAATGTATATCTCTTTTTCTATTGCAATACACCAGTAAAGGCTTTACCAGATATAACTGCAACATTGAGAATATATTTTTCTTGTAGTACTGAAATATGCCCCTATACGCTTTCACCAGAAATAACTGCAGAAGTGACCTGAGAATATATTTCTCTTGTTGGACTTAAATAGGCCACTATAGCCTTTCAACAGAAATAACTGCGGAAGTGAACTGAAAATGAATTTTTCTTGTAGTACTGAAATACGCCCCTAAAAGCTTTCACCAGAAATAACTGCAGAAGTGACCAGAGAATATATTTTTCTAGTTGGACTAAAATACGCCCCTATACGCTTTCACCAGAAATAACTGCAACAGTGCAGTGCATATATAGATTTTTCTTTTTTTACTGTAATACGTCCCTGTACGCTTTCAACAGAAACAACTGCACGAGTGCAGTGCATATACATTTTCAGTTTTTTACTGTAATACGCCCCTATACGCTTTAACCAGAAATAACTGCAACAGCGCAGTGAGTATATATTTCTCTTTTTTTATTGAAATACGCCCCTATACTCTTTCACCAGAAATGACTGCAAATGTGCAGTGCGTTACATTTTTTTGTGTATTACTGAAATGCCGCCCTGTTTCAGAGATAGATGCAAAATTACATTTATATATCTTATATTTCTTTAGTAATCATAAAATGAATGTGTAATTACTAAAAAAAAATGTATATATATATATATATATATATATATACCTCTGATATATATGAATGCATATCATGTGGGAAACTACTACTGATATTCTAAGCCATACTATATTTACATATATTATATTATATATTCAAAATATATAATAATAAATGTAAATGCACCGCTTATGATATGTACAGCGCTATGGAATGAATGGCGCTCTAAAAAAAAAAAAAAATAATAATAATAATAATAATAAATATATTATGGCTAAAAACTTATATATAAATTTAATTCAGCCTCTATTTCTGAAACTTCTCTGCTGGGATTTGAACTTACACCCTCATTAACCACTCAGCTATAAAGCTGACTGATAAACTGTGTCAGAAAAACCTAATAGTAGTTTTTTTTATGTATAAAGTATTCCTTTACAGCAGAAGAATAATTTTATATTTTAGTGCTTGTTAAGATATAGCTGTATAACGTAGTGGTTAAGGTTCTTGGCTCTAATGTTGAATGTTATTAATTTAAATCCTGGCAGAAAAGTTTCAGAAATAGATTCTGAATTAAATTAATATATTTTATATATTTTTTAGTAATTCTAAAAAATGTATGGCACAAAATAAATGTCTAATTGCTAATAAATATATATATATATATATATATATATAATCATGAAGACAAATGAGGGGCACACTGGGTAGTATCTGAGAACAAGCCAAAAGATAACAATATGTGGACAAAATATATATTTAATGAAATATAATTAAAAAGCGCGTATAAAAACCTCTCTAAAGCCGAGACAATATCACTTTTGATAACTAGCACCAAATACCTTATGGTAGGCAGTTCACCATAAAACCTGAGCTTCTTTAGTTATGGTACTACATACAATTCATGTGCAAAATTCATAAAAAATAATCCTAATAAAATAATAAGAAGCTCAGAAAGGCTTTATTGTTAAGCCGAAATGTTGCCTGCCCACTTGGGTGAATAAAATAATTCTGGATTTCCTTTGGAGTGCTGTCCGTTTTCTACGCTATTTTTGTGGGTTGCTCACACCCCTGGACTTTGCACCCGCTACATTGCCTTCCGTTTGGTGCTGCCTGGTTTTTTCTTTATATATATATATATATATATATATATATATATATATATATATATAACAAAATAGAGCAGGCAGCACTCCGGACTTGTGTAGAAAATGTGGGATTTATTAACACCCAAACAACTGCAACGTTTCAGCTCGCCTCAATGGAGCCTTTGTCAAGAAAAGTGTAGTGCTCAAGTGATCATTATATAGTGGAAGCTCATAGTTAATTACTTAACATTCAATCAGTAATCAAAGTAATAAAATAGTACAAAAATAGTGTGCAAAAATAGTTTTAACATGTGATACATTTAAATATAATACGTGATCGGTATAAAAATCAAGTTCATTGTGTAAAAAATAAGCTTTCTAAAGCGAAAAGTTGATGATCCAATCAATTAATTCAATCACGTGCAAGTGTGTAAGTGATTGAATAAAATAAGGACATATGCTAGTCACGGAAGTTTCCATGGATCGCAGGCTTGTCGTGGTACCTAATGTGCCTGTGCCTGGTCAAACATCGCGAGAGTATGACGCTGCCCGCTCACTAGCGCGCAGGATCCTCCTCTTGCCCATCCAAAAGATGGAGTCACTTGTCTCTATGTCACACTGTGCATGACCAAAAAGGACTGCAATGTAGCTAATGATGATCACCAACACGGTATAACCTTGTCGTCTATGGACATATCACATTATAGAATAAAGGGAAAATCATGAGTATTTAGGTACCGATATGCTGAAATGGGTGACAATCGCATAACATGTTAATGTTTTACGTGCCCTCCCCAAAGGTAAGCAGAGATCAAATCAGCTCCATGCCTATTAACCCCTACCTCACATAGGTCGGTACCTGTCCCATGAATTCCTTAAGACATCATTCTATGTATACATCCCCTTGAGTCCGCGTTTGGTGCATGTTGCACCATACACCTCATTTGAAGCCATAGCAACAGAGGAGGGGGTAGGTGTCACCCGATTCACTCCTACCATGAGATGGTACAAAGAAGGATGACTTACACATATAAAAAAGTTACTTAGATTAAACTGTGAAAAATACTACTGCGGTCCATTTGGATATCACAGTAGAGAAGAAAAAACATTTGTACCATGGATCAAGTTAATATATCTATTCATATGGAAGTTTCATGCTGCGTCTTGTCCTTAAAGTGGCTGTAGAAATCCATTTCAGATATAACTAAAAATAAAAGAGAAAAAAAAGGAAAAATTAACAAAATGTCATTTGCACTACTAAATTCAAACACTAAAGAGGTCTGGGGAACAAACCCCCATCAAGTAGTTGAGGATCAAATCACCTTAAATTCAGCATTTAACCCTTTGGGCTTTAATGTTTGCAAGCGGAATATCCAGTAGAGTTCCCTGCGTTTCAATAGGGTCACTCTATCACCTCCGCGTCTGGGCATCTGTACTTGATCAATAATGTGGAATCTTAAATCCCTTTCTTTATGTTTGTCCTCCACAAAATGCCTGGAGACCGGTAGGTTCATTTTTTTTCTCCCTGATACTGTATCTGTTGTTGTTAAGCCTTGTTTTCTTGTCCCACGTCGTCTCCCCTACATAAAGGAGACAACATGGGCATTTCAACAGGTAGACCACAAATGCGGAGTCACAAGTGAGGTGTTGTTTTATAGAGAAACTCTCTCCTGTCTCTGGATGTGTGAATGTTGAACCTTTATCCATCAAGAAACAATTCACACACCCATGACACGGGAAACATCCATTGCATCTAGCTCCAAAGTAGACCAATTACGTTTTTTTAGTGCCCATATCAGCTCATACCACCTGGTCTTTGATGTTCTGTATACGTCTATATGACATCAAGGGCGGATTATTGAATTCCTGTATTTGTTTAAAGCTACTGCATAAGATTTGCCAGTGCTTCCTCAGGATCTCACTAATCCTGACACTCAAAGGTGAATAGCAGGAAACAAATGGAATACGCATCCTCTGTTTAAAGTTTGTCTCCCTATCCATGAAAAGTTCCTTCCTAGAAAAAGCTTTTACCCTATTCACATGTTGATGCACCAACTTCTTAGGATAGCCCCTAACCCGAAATTTCATACTCATCTCCTCTAACCTCCGGTCACTAAGCTCATTGTCCTGCACAATCCTTTTTACTCGCAGTAATTGGCTATAGGGGAGTGATTTTAACATTGGTTTCGGGTGGCAACTGTCAAATTTTAGAAGTGTGTTTTTGTCTGTGGTTTTGACATAAATATCAGTACTCAACCTCCTATCAACTCTCCTAACCATGACATCTAGGAATTGGATCTCACATTCAGATGCTACCACCGTGAACTTAACATCAGGGTCCAGCTCATTAAGAAAGTCCCTAAATTCAAAAAGATCAGACATGTCACCCGTCCAGATAAGGAACACATCATCTATGTAGCGCCACCACTGAAGGACTTGTCCAAAGTGGTGGCTAACATAGATGAGCCGCTCCTTTATATGTGACATAAAAATGTTGGCATAATTTGGCGCCACATTCGAGCCCATGGTGGTCCCCCGTAGCTGAACATAGAACTCATCCTGAAACAAAAAATAGTTACAGGTGAGGACCATGTTCAGCAGGGAGATAAAGAACTCTTGGCACTTGCTGGAATATTGGGTACCAGCCAAGGCCATCCTTACCGCCTCCAATCCTCTGGTGTGAGCAATTGATGTATACAGGCTTACTACGTCAAATGAAGCAAGTATAGCATGTTCCGGGAGTTGGATATGTTCTATAATATTCAAAAAATGTGCAGAATCCCTAATATAGGATTTTGCTGATTTCACAAGCAGTGACAGAATTCTGTCCAAAAAGATGGCTATTTGTGAGAAAAGAGAACCAACCCCGGAAACAATCGGACACCCGGGTGGGGACGTGAGGCACTTGTGAATTTTTGGCAATATGTAGATCACCGGAGTTCTCGGGCGATCCACATACAAAAATGCATGCAATTTCTCGTCAGTAATGTCTTGCTCCTTAGTCATATCAAGTATCACTCTGATACGCCTTAGGAATTCAAACTTGGCGCCATTAGAAAGTTTACAATATACCCCCTGATCACTAAGTTGTCTAAGGATTTCCTTAACATAATCAGAGGTATTCATGACCACCACCGCCCCACCTTTGTCCACCTGCTTAATGGTCAATTCAGGATTTCGAGCTAACTCTTTAAAGGTTATTGCTTCATGTTTGGACAGGTTATTCTTAATATGAAAACTATGTATGTCTGCAGATCTCAAACAAGCCAGTTCTGATCTTACAGCAGTCATGAATGTGTCCAAAGCCACATGACTAATCTGAGGTACAAATTCACTTTTCACAAACAGTTGTACATCATCCAATTTTAATTCAGACCTAGTATCCACCACAGCTGGGGCCGTGGTTCGGTTTGCATCAAACCACAGTCTCAGCTTGATGGACCTAAAAACCTATGGAGGTCCAACTCCAGTTGGAACCAATCCGTCTTTCTGACAGGACAAAATGACAACCCCTTCTCCAATACAGACAATTGCATAGTGGTTAAAGGGGATGACGAAATATTTACCACTATGGTCTCTTTCTGAGTGTCCGTTGTGGTTTCACATATATGGTTTTTTCACCATCTTTAGTGTCTCCTACCTCCCCTTCTCATCTGGTTGACTCCAGATCCTGTGGAAGAGGGGGTAACAGGGTTAAAAAGAGCTGTTTCAGACATAGACAAACAATATCCAGGGTTGAAAAATACCACAGATTTTCCAGACGCAGTCCTTTTGGATTTAGGGGATACTTTAGATGTATTCATCACATCCCACTCCCATTCAGTCTTTGAGTCCCTTGCCAACAATAGACAAAAATAGTATCCTGCGCGCTAGTGAGCGGGCAGCATCATGCTCTCGCGATGTTTGACCAGGCGCATTAGGTACCACGACAAGCCTGCGATCCATGGAAGCTTCCGTGACTAGCGTATGTCCTTATTTTATTTTATTTAATCACTTACACACTTGCATGTGATTGAATTAATTGATTGGATCATCAACTTTTCGCTTTAGAAAGCTTATTTTTTACACAATGAACTTGATTTTTATACCGATCACGTATTAGATTTAAATGTATCACATGATCATGTTAAAACTATTTTTGTACAATTTTATCACTTTGATTACCGATTGATTGTTAAGTAATTAACTATGAGCTTCCACTATATAATGTTCATTTGAGCACTACACTTTGCTTGACAAAGGCTACATTGAGGCGAGCTGAAACATTGCAGTTGTTTGGGTGTTAATAAATCCCACATTTTCTACACAAGTCCAGTGTGCTGCCTGCTCTATTTTGTTATTTCCTGCTGATCCCCTGGTCCGGGAACCTACAGTGATTTGCACCTGGCATTCTAAGGAGGGCTGCTATTCATAACCTTTGTATATATATAAATATATATATATATATATATATATATATATATATATAGATATATAGATATATAGATATATATAAATGTTATATTTAGCCTCTATTTCTGAAAAGTTTCTGCTGGGATTTGAACTTGCAACCTTCTACATTAGAGCCAAGATCCTTAACCATTACAATGTACAGCTACATGTTACCCTGCAGTGAAATATAAAATGATACTTCTTCTGCATAGGAATACTTACTAAATGACAAACTACTATGAGGTTTTTCTGACACAGTTTATCATTCAGATTTATTGCTGAGTGATTAAGGTCCTTGCCTTTAATATAGGAGGTTGTGAGTTCAAATCCCAGCAGAAAATTTTCAGAAACATAAGCTAAATTGTATTTAAATACAGTGCCTCGAGCACATGCGGTATTCGGCCGAACATTGCGATGCTCGAGTCAAACACAAGTTTGGTCGAGCATGCTTGCTAAACACTATTGAGGACACAGGAGAGGTTTTATTCTGATAACACTTTCATATTTGTGCAGGTCATATTTGTGCATGGGTCGCTGAACAGTGTACCACAACTCCAGATTCTGCTAAATCTTCCTGAAGATTTTTTAAAGACAAGCCAGAGATCTGATTTGTCTTTCTATAAATCTTTCAAGCAGCTGTTTCTAAAAATGTGCTTAATCTTTGAGACCTTCTCTTGACCTCCACGTTTTTTTTATTTCCATTTCTTAGCCTTTCAAACTGAGGAAATGGCAACACGAATCTACCTAAGTTATCATACCATTATTGTCACTGTATATTAATATTCTGTAAATTTCTATATTGTTTATATTACTAGGACACACCAATGTCAATTAAACAACACCTTAAACCATAATTGTGGGAAAAAGTTGTTCTCTGGTATTTTAAATCCCTATGAATATCCCCTGATAATTCATTCATGAAAAATCCTTAAAGTGGTATTCTGTTTATATAAAGTTATTCCCTGTCCACAGGATAGAGTATAGCTATTAGATTGTTAGGGGTCCTTTCAGTGGGACCTTAACTGATCACAACAACAGGGGTTCTGTACCCATTGGAGCCCAAAATGAATGTAGCAGCAGGTGCAGAGAAATGTTATTAATTTATATGGGAGTTCTGAAGATACCACAGTGTTGTACTTGGCTAACTCCCATGTAAATAAGTGGACTGGCTGTGTACATGACCGACCAGTCACCAGTTCATTTTGTGGGTTTCCACCGGGGTAGAGGTAGGACTCACAATGATCTAATAGTTACCTCCTAACTTGTGGATAACTTCATATACATGGAATATCCCTTTAAGGACTTTTATATAACCGCTATATAATGGTAAAAAATCAATGCAAACAAATCCAAACATCTTGGAGAACTAACCACAATAACTAAAAAGGTAGTGCAGCAGATTAAAGGCACATTTGGGGTCCTTTACTATTCTGAAATATGCCTATATTAGGTGGTTAGTTGCGCCGCTATTTGCTACTTAGTCCCGCTCATGCCTGGTCTAAAATTGTGGGTGTGGCATGGGTAGGAGGTCATCATTTTCTACACCTGGTTTAGGCATAGAAAATAGTCTAAATGTAAGACAGTAAGGAAGCTGTCTTACATTTAGAACTGGCAGCGCGACTTCATAACTTTGGCGATCCACCACCAGCAACGGGGCTTGAAAAAGACCAGCATCTAAAAAGCCGGTCTTAATAAATGTGCCCATGCTTACTTCCCTTTGAAATTGGAAAACGTCCAGCAGTGCCATTAGCTCAGAGCTGGCAGGGATGGATAGATATGAGATAGATAGATAGATAGATAGATAGATAGTGTCAGGATCACAACTTAGGTCATCCAGATTTTAACGTCAACCTCTTACTCTGCTACCTTAAACCACACGGTTATTCTAAATGCTACCCCTTTACCTAGCTAACAACTAGTGATGAGCGGCAGGGGCAATATTCGACTTTGCAATATATCACAAATATTTTGGCGAATATTCACTAAATATTTGTGATTTCGAAATATTCGTGACATTATTTTCGATTGCGCTATTCTGTGCGCGTGAATGCATGCACGCACGCACTAGCTACAAAAATGATGAAAATGGTTGGCAGCAACTTTTCGAGATAATGAGGAAGAAGTCTTGATCACGGTAAGTAATTGTACATTTCAGCACTGTTTTAGATTAAATTTCCATGCATGTCATTAACAATAGCTTTATATGCAGATAGAGTGTTTAAAAATATTCTAAAGTGCGCAAATCGCCACTATTGGTTCAAATATTTTAGCGCGATACATACAACTTCACCTTTAATCAGGTCTGACAACATTATACTAATAGGTGAACTTAGTATTGTTGGGACATCACAGCACTATTTCTGTAGCATGTATGTATGTATGGACACTCTCACATACACATTTCACATTTATTTTCCAGCCACACACTATATATTGTATATATAAAACCACACACTATATACCCCACACTATATACCCCACACATACATAGTCTATAGATTAAAGTTATTGTCCTGTTGGTCCAAAGAAGCTTTCTTTCACTGCCATAATTTGCTGGTTCATTTAGCATTACCCAGGGGGCACCACAGTGAGGCGAACCAGCTGTACACCCCATACTGTACCGTCACTTCACTAGACACGTACATCTACTCAGCTGGCCAATATACGATTGATCAAACCCCACACACATACAATCGCAATACAATCCGATCTTATGTGTGCACCCTTCATCACGGACCACGGACCCATTCACTTCAATGGGTCCGTGATCCAGGAGATGCGGTGCTGAACCCCACGGAAGCACCTCAGAGTGCTTCCGTGGTGTTTCTGGCTGTGCCTCTGAACCACAAAATAATTTGTGCAATATTTGTTTGCGTAACTGACAGATTACAGACCCTTTCAAGTGAATGGGTCTGGGATCACTCTGCAGCAGACACACGGATTACAAATTACATACATCCCCCACTTAATTTGGTTTTGTTACGAGTTCTTCTGAGTTGTGTGTCTAAATTCTGAACATTATGTGATTACAGGTGTTCCCCTTCCTACTGTCCACCACAGATCTTCTAGAGAGGATCTCAGTGTGGTGGAGGTCTCTGAGGAGGAGGAGGAGGATGGAGAGCAGGCCGGACCTTCTGGGCAGCAGGATGCCCCTCCACCACGGACAAAGTTGTGAAGGTCGAGGCAGAAGCCTCTCAGGCGTCGCTCCTCCTCCCCTCCTTGTCCAGTTGCTGAAAAGGAGGAGATAGTGATGACCCCCACCAAGAGGGCAAATATGTGTACACATCAAAAAAAATCTGTACCCATGACATATACAGAAACATTAACCCTTTCTACCCCGTCAGTTTTCAACTTCCTGTCAAGTCCATTTTTAGCAACTCTGACATGTGTCACTTTATGTGTTAATAACTTTAAAAAGCTTTTACTTATCGTGGCCATTGTGAGATTTTCTCGTCACATATTGTACTTCCTGACAGTGTTAAAATAATAAATGAGGAACACACAAAGGCCGCAAACTTCCATACACAGGGCGTTCACATAATAAAAGAGCACGTGTTCGCACCTGAAATTGAATGCAAGATGAACTACAACCTTATCACATCTAAGCGGTCACATGATCGCAATCTTGAAAAAGAATATTATCACTCGCAAAATGGTGACATGGCTTCAAGAACATTATATACTCCACAGTTTATACTGCTAATTTTAAAGTTGTGTATATATAATATTAGCACGTGCAAATTATAATCACATATTTTTCAAGAAGTAACATAAAATATAAATGTATGTATCGATATCTACACGGATAAGTATAACGCCAATCACACCCAACCATGTAGAGAGGTCAACACGGAAGTCAGACATCTTGTTCAGGACGACAGACAACACAGTGTTCGTACCGAAATCCATATTTAAACAAACAATAAAAAATAAATTATAAAACTTTATTAGGTTCATCAATCAGTCTTATAAAAACGCTAACTGCACAAGACCTTTTGATAAGGGAAGGCCACATACGGTGCCCATCTTGCTACAGTAAGAACCATAACAATTTTATTAACCAGATTCTTTATTTCTATATAATAATATAAATATTGACAATATATGATGAAAATAGCACATGCACAAATATGAAACATGAACACCAGTTTAAGAGAATTGTAATACTCAATACTTGACAAAGTCCAAAGGCGAATAAGTGGTCCATGCTGATTGTCCTCCGCAGACAGCATAAACAGGTAATTGTTCACACTGTACTATAATGCCTAAACATAACTTGGCAGGATATGAGACAGTAGCAGGTAAATAGTGATGCAACAGTATAAGGCCTACACATCAATTTGCCAAACTCAGCAGGATCATGATAGACAGCAGCATGTAAATGGTAACTCTGTAGTATCAAGGCTACACATTGCTTGACTCAACTCTGCAGGATCAGGACAGACCGAAGCAGGTAAATAGTTATGCTATAGTATAAGGCCTACACATAGCTGGGACTAACTCTGCTGATTCTTGACAGACGACAGCAGCAACTGTTACATGGTAACGGTCGAGTACAAGGCCTACTCATAGCTCGGTCTAAATCAGCCTGGCAGGCAGCAGCAGCAGCTAAAGGTAATGGTGTATTATAAGGCCTACACATAACTCAGCATGATCAGGACAGACAGCAGCAGCAGCTAGATGGGAACGATCGAGTGTAAGGCCTACACATAGCTTGGCCTAACTCTTCAGGACAGACAACAGCAGGTCCTAAGTTGGCTGGAGGAATGTGTTCCCAGGAATGGGCCCCCAACCGACCTGGGCAACACCACAAATAAACTAAGACACCTCTGACAGCAGCAGGTCCTAGGTTGGCAGCAGGAATGTGTTCCCAGGAATGGGCCACCACCAGACCTGGGCAACACCACAAATAAACTAAGACACCCCTGATAGCAGCAGGTTCTAAGTTGACAGCAGGAATGTGGTAACATGCATACAAAATCCAATATTTTAGATTGTCAATATTTGTTATCAAAGGTATTTTAAGTTTTAAAAGCACACTATAAATTTGTACAAAATTAGGTATGCACACCGCATGCACCGGTCTGCTCTTAGTTTCCATATCGGGCACATCGAGTCTGTAGCAGAACACTGCGGTAACGCAGCCTGCCTCACTGTGTGCTGATTCCTCCAAGCCAGAGGGCAGTAGGAGTGGCGGAGTTAAGCAGTGGCTCTCTCATGCTCCTTTTGTCTGTGAGGGGGCATGGGTACTGCCACTCTCCCCACCCATACACGATCGGCGCCACACTCACGCTGGGCTCCGGACAACGGCAGGACCTATCCATCCTCTGTCCGTCTGAGCACAAAAGGCAGTGATGAGCCAGCTTGCCTCAGCCAGGGTCTGGAAGTGTCCCCGACTCTGTCAGCAGGATTAGTTCACTTTACCATAGGCGAAGACTCAGCCACAGTCCACGGCAGATGGGGCGGTCCTCGGCAGGTGCCTCCAGTGCAAAGCCCAGATCATCGATCGCGGGTCATGGTGCAGAATAAGCCTTTACATGTGAGGCTTGGCTACACACGGGGGTAGTGTCACACAGCCCATTGCAGACTTCACCAGGAAGGGGCTGACAGTTGCAGTGGGGCACCTACACTGTCATTCAGCAGAGCAGAGTTTGGAGTCTGTTCTAAAGGCACCATGTGTTGTTCATGAGTTACATAGAACTGCTCTTAAACTTTCAACGCCTAACAAATGCAGCTCTGCTTCATTTTGGTTGACTAGGACTAGAAATTCTTATTCCATTTAGTTCCAGCAAAACATACAGTAATCCGGTCCTCTACAATGCCTGGAGGGGGAGAATAATGCAGCGCTTCCCAGGAAAGATGGGGTACATAGATATGTACATTTTGTTTATCCAGCTATAATATATTTATCTACCCCATGTCTCCCTGGAAGGTCCTGCCATTGTCCGGAGCCCAACGTGTGTGCGGTGCCGGTCATGTATGGGTGGGGAGAGCAGCGGTACCTCACAGACAAAAGGAAGATAAGAGAGAGCTGCTGCTAAACACTGCCACTCCTACTGCCTTCTGGCTTGGAGGAATTAGCACACGGTGAGGTAGGCTGAGTTACCGCAGTGTTCTGCTACATACTCGATGTGCCTGAGACGGAAACTGAGAGCAGACTGGTGTGGGTGTTGTGTGGAGCACTGTATGACGATTGGTAATTGAGAGATCTATTTTCCAGTATGGTTTATGTATCGAGTTGTTCTGTTCTGTCTTCAGCAGGAGGGGGATGAAGGACCTTCAGTGACATCACTGGGTCACATGGTTCAATCACCTGCTTCCGTCATGGAAGCTGATGATCTTATATAGTAAGGGGTGGGCAGTTTTCCAATTGATTGCTAGGGATGTTGCTAACCTCTTTGCCTCCTTCTCATTGGCCCACAAGCTAAAAGAAGGGAGCGATCAGTGTCCTCTCGAAGTGCTGATATTCGCATCACAATAAACATTTTTTTACACAGTCCACATCACTGTGATGTGTACTCTGTAAAAAAAACAAAAAAAAAACAAAGAATATTCGCCATTACTATATACGATATATGATATATTCGTAATATCTAAGGAATATCAGCTTCCACCACTTGTCATATTTATCAAAGAAGCCTAAAATTAGGTACCTCCCCATTACCCATTCCATTCGACTACTTGCTCTAGCATTCACAGGGTTAGTACATACATACTAACCTTACTTCTTCTGAGGTTGTGAAATGGTTTAGAACACAAGAAGGCTCTAAAAGTGAAGTTTTAACATTTAAAGGACAGGGTTCACAAAAAATTACAGTTATCATGATAAAAGAAATGGAACTTGATTTGTTACGAGAGGGTTGAAGTCCGTTTGCCTGGGGTTAGCAGGAAAGTCAGCCAATTCATCAAACAAATTGTCTCCCAAAGAAATGATAACTTGCTACAGTGACACATACACTTTAAAAAGGTCTGCAGCTACATCCACCAGATCCCCTTTCTCTGATGTCAGGACTGAGGCTAGTATTTATGCTAATGACCATTTACAAGTGCTTGGCACAGAATCTGTCCACTAAGATAGATATTCCTGTGGGCATCAGAGATAACCCATACCCCTTTCATCCAACCTGTCATAATGTTTCTAACATGTGTATATAAAACATGAATAGAGTTGAGAGGACACCTGGACGTTCGGGTTCGCGAAGTTCGGCCAAAGTCAATAGAGACCCGAACTTTTGGGCACTAAAATGGCTGTAAAATTGCCCTGCAAAGGGCTAGTGGGCTGCAAAAAGCAGCAAAATGTAGGTAAATCCCCTGCAAACAAATGTGGATAGGGAAATGACTTAAAATAAAATAAATAAAAATGAATCAATATTAATTGGCAACTTGGAGGAGGAGGTGGAATAGGAGGTTGAGGTGGTGTCAGGTGGGAATGCTATGGTAGTTGAAGTTCTCCTCACAGTCATAAAGGATTAATGTCTGCCTGCAGTGCCACAGGCCTCATTCACAGCTTCAGGCCCATCGCAACCATACATGGGAGTTGGAGAAGTTCTAATTACAGCCAAAAAGGAATCATGTCTGCCAGCATTGCCACAGGCCACATTCACAGATTCAGGCCCAAGACAACCATACATGTGAGTTGGAGAAGTTGTCATCTCAGACAAAAAGGATTCATGCCTGCCTGCAGTGTCAAAGGCCTCATGCACAGACTCAGGCCCCTGGCACCCACAAATAGGAGAGTTCAAATCACGCCAAAACAGTATTGATTTCACCCAGCAGTGCCGCAGGCAACAATCACTTATTCAGGCCCATGGCTCCGGCAAAGAGGAGAGCGGTCCCGTAACAGCAACACAGGCATCATGTCACCCACCAATGCAGCAGGCGATTATCATTAATGTAGGCCCTAGCACCCAGACAGAGGAAAGAGGTCCCATAACCGCAATACAGGCATCATGTCACTGACCAATACAGCAGTGCCCTGGAGTACAAGAATGTATGGTTGAGAGTGAGGCAGTTATAAATGTCTATTCTGCACAATGTATGAACAAGTCCTGTGGGATCCATGCCTGGTTCATTTTAACGAACGTGAGCTTGTCCACATTGGCTGTGGACAGGCAGCTGCGTTTGTCTGTAATGACGCCCCCTGCCGTGCTAAATACACATTCAGACAATACACTGACCGCAGGGCAGGCCAGCACCTCCAAGGCATAAAGGGCAAGCTCTGGCCATGTGGACAATTTGGAGACCCAGAAGTTGAATTGGGCAGAACCATCGGTCAGTAGAGGTGTGTGCACACGTACTGTTCCACCATGTTGTTGAAATGCTGCCTCCTGCTAACACATTCCCTATCAGCTGGTGGTGCAGTTTGCTGTGGCGCGGTGACAAAACTTTTCCACATCTCGGCCATGCTAACCCTGCTATCTGAGGAGCTGGCCGTGACACAGCTGTGTTGGTGACCTCTTCTTCCTCCTCCTCTGCCTTCGCCTTGTGCTTACACTTGTCTCCCCGTATCAGTTGGGAATGCCCTCAGGGGTGCGTCTACCAGCGTGCGCTTGTAGTTGCGGATCTTCCTATCAAGCTCCAGTGCGGGAATTAAGGTGGGTACCCAGTGGTCAGCACAAGTTAAAACTCTGCTGTCGTTGTGCAGGCACTGCAGCATGTAGTCGCTCATGTGTGCCAGGCTGCCCAGAGGTAACAATAAGTAGTGTTGAACGCGAATATTCGCAAAGCGAATTTTAATCTCGAATACCATGATTTCGAGATTTCGTGAATATGTCGAATGCATGACCCCATATTCGCAATTACAAATATTCGCTCTTAAGATGGATAGTGATAGGGAAACTGTATTGAAAATAAAAGATTCAGACATAATTCGCCCAATCTTTTTTGCTTTCTATAACAATTTCCACTATTCCTGTCAGAATAAAGACCTAATTGGTAAAAACTTTCCTGTGAATGTTCGTCACTTGAATCTTCGCACTAATCTATTTGCGGTTTGTATTCCTCTCCTACCAAGCATGTGTCAGACTCCAGTACGCTGTATGTATGTATGTCTTTTTCGCACCTTTCCATTCGCACAAACGACTTCCCCCATTTCAAGCTTTTAATACGCGAATATATGACGAATATGATGCGATGTATTCGTCAAATATCGTGAAATTGAATATGGGTCTTTGCGTTCATCACTAATGATAAGCTTTCCTCTGTAGGTGGTGTATCGTCTGTGTCCTCTGTATCCCCCCAGAAACAGTGAGGGCCCTCAGATGCGTAGGGTGCCACCGTGCAGTAAAACCGGTTCCTTCTCCTCCTCCTCTACCTCATCCTCCTCCTCCAGAAGTGTGCCCCCGCTGTCCACATGTGTACCTGGCATCTGCTGGTGCAGGAATCCACCCTCTGAGCCACTTCTGTATGACCTGCTTGAAACCCTGTGAAATGCCCCCTTTTCCTCCTCCTCCTGTGCCGCATCCTCTTCCATCGTCGCCGTATTATTTTTTTCAAGAAGACATAGAAGGGGTATTGTAATGCTAACAACAGCATCATTAGCACTGGCCATGTTGTTTGAGTACTACAAAGACCGCAACAAGGTACACAGGTCTCGCATGCAGTCCCAGTTACTGGTGGTGAAGTAGTGCTGATCCACAGAGAGACTGACCCATGAATAATGCATCTGAAACTCCACTATCGCCCACTGCTGCTCGTACAGTCTCTCCAGCATATGTAAGGTGTAGTTCCACCTAATGGGTATGTCGCATATGAGGCGGTGAGCAGGAAAGATGAAGTTACACTGCAGCGCAGACAGGCGATTAGCAGCAGGATGAGAACGCCAAAAGCGCGAACATACGGACTGCACTTTCAGCAGCAGCTCTGACATGTCTGGGTAGTTTTTAAGAAACTTCTGCACCACCAGATTCAGCACATGCGCCAGGCAAGGGATGTGCGTCAAACCTGCTAGTCCCAGAGCTGCAACGAGATTTTGTCCATTAGCGAACACCACCAGGCCGCGCTTGAGGCTCACCGGCAGCAACCACTCATCAGTCTGCTGTTCTATGCCCCTCCACACTCCTGTGCGGTGTGTGGTTTGTCACCCAAACACATGAGTTTTAAAATCGCCTGCTGACGTTTACCCTGGGCTGTGCTTAAGTTGGGTGGGGATGAGGTCCTTTCGATGACCGGATGTGGAGGTGGTAGAAGAGGAGTAGGAGGAGGAGGAAGAGGATGATGCGGAGTAGGAGGAGGAAGGAACAGGAGGCAACGAATACTGCCCTGCGATCCTCGGTGGTGGACATGGACATGTGCCAAACCGCTATCCGCCTCGGGCCCAGCCGCCACTATGTTTACCCAGTGTGCAGTTAGGGAGATATAGCGACCCTGGCCATGCTTACTGGTCCATGTATGTGTGGTTATGTGGACCTTGCCTTAGATGGTGTTGTGCAGCGCACACTTGATTTTATCCTCCACTTGGTTGTGCAGGGAAGGGACGGCTCGCCTGGAAAAGTAGTGGCGGCTGGGAACAACGTACTATGGGACAGCCACCGCCATCAGCTGTTTGAAACAGTCTGTCTCCACCAGATGGAATGACAGCATTTCAAAGGCCAGTAATTTTGACATGCTGGCATTCAGGACAGGGCTCGAGGGTGGGAGGGGGGTATTACCTCCTTCTCTCCAATGTTTGAATGCTGCCGTGTGACATGGTGGAGATGCTTGGTGATGGTGTCATATGTGGTGGTGTTGGTGGAACATCCTCTGTTTGCTGGTCGCCAGGTGCCACTGTGATGCAAGAAGTGGAGGGAGAGGCCGAGCCAGCAGCAGTAGAGGGAGCAGGAGGAGCATGAGAGTGTTCCTTGTTTTTAAGATGTTTACTCCACTGCAGTTCATGCTTTGCATGTAGATGCCTGGTCATGCAGGTTGTGCTCAGGTTAAGAACATTTATGCCTCGCTTCAGGCTCTGATGGCACAACATGCAAACCACTTGTGTCTTGTCATCAGGACATTGTGTGAAGAACTGCCACGCCAATGAACTCCTTGGAGCAGGCCTTGGTGTGCTCGGTGCCTGGGTGCGGTGGACAGTAGCAGGCGTACTGTCTCTGGAATGGCTGCTGTGCTTTTGCACCCTGTTCCTCTTTTTTGCTGTGCTGGTGCCTCTGTGCGACCACCACCTCTTCCTCAGAACTGCACGCCTCACTAGCACGACCTTCAGTCCAGTCTGGGTCTAGCACTCATCCTGCAACAAAAGTGGTTTAGCATCAGTGCATTTAAGGTCTTTCTCTTCTGGGGCAGGGCTAGGTGGATGGGCCGGGGAAACCCTGCCAACAGAGTTATCAAAAGCATGAGACTTTCCTGCATGATTTGGGGCTCTGACTGCTTGGCTGATTTGCAAGGGGATGAGTTGGAAGACTGATGGGCATGGGCTGCAGGTGCCAACTCTGAGCTCTCTGCAGAGGACTGGGTGTTAGATACTGTGAAGGAACTGGAGGCACTGTCAGCCACCCAATCTACTATCGCCGGTACATGTTCTGGCTTCACCATCCGTAGAGTGGCTTTTGGGCCGAACCAGAGAAAGGTGTCTGACTTGGAGCGGTAGTTGGCGCTGAATGACCACATCCTCTCCCAGCAACAGGAGCTCCACCAACACCCCCATGATCACGCCCACGTCCCTTATTTGATGTTATCCTCATTATTTGCGTTCACCCACCAAGCTAAAAGATTGGTGTCTCTCCGATGTAAATTTTTTCCCTGCCACTTGTCGACAATTACGTTCGCTAAGGCAGAGCCCGTGTCATAAAAATGCTCTGTGGACCCAGAATAATATTTTTGGCCACAAAGTACACTGATTCTTAATTTCTATGCAGAAATGTAAAAAAAAAAAAAATTGGTACGCTGTATGCAAAAGTGGTTTGTGGAACAAGAAAAAGTATTTTTGTAATAAAATACAGAAAATTTGTATTTCACTGCTGTAAATTGAAATTAATTATTTATACGCTTAAAACACTGCTTTTTTTAATACAACCCCAAAATGCAGTTTTTAACTGCTGTACAACAAAAGTAGATATTTATACTATGTATGGACACCAGGTTTGGGGACCCAGAACACGGATTTGGTCACCAAAATTCACAAATGCAGTATTTGACTGCTATAAATTGGAAATAATTATTTAAACGACGGGTGCACAACTGTTTTTTCGGCCTAAAACACGGCTTTTTTCAATAAAACCCCAAAATTCTGTTTTTATCTGCTGTACATTAAAAGTAGATATTTATACAGTGTATGTACAACTGCTTTGTGAAGCAAGAATATTGTTTTTTTCACACAAAAAAGAATAATGCACTATTTCTCAGCTGTAATGTGAAATCGGTATTTAAGCGGTGTATTTCAAGATGCTCTGTGGATCAGGATTACCACTTTTTTGTCAAAAAACATACACTTATGCTGTATTTCACAGTAGCAATGTAAAATAGGTGGTTATAATGTGTATTTTAAACTGTTTGGTGGACCTTGAATAACGTTTTTTTTTTCTATAAAAAACAAAGAAGCACTATTTCGCTGCAGAAATATAAAATGCGTAGTTGGACGGTGTATGCAGAACTGTTTTGTACGGTTTATACGGTTTTTCCCCCAAAAATACACAAATTCTCTATTTACCTCAGAAATGTCAAATATATATTTTGACGGTGTAAAATCTGCTTGATGGATCAGGATGACTACATTTTTTTAACTAAAATACACTGATGCATTTGATAACTGATATTGAATATACGGTTTAATGTATAGTATGCGAAAGTGCTCTGTGGCACCACAGAGCCCAAACTAGACAAATGAACTATGTCACGGCTTTTGTCACCAAAATTCACAAATGCAGTTTTTCACTGCTGTAAATTAAATATAGGTATTTATACTGTGTATGTACAACTGCTTTGTGAAGCAGGAATTTTGCTTTTTTCACACAAAAAAGAATAATGCACTTTTTCTCAGCTGTAATGTGAAATCGTTATTTGGACGGTGTATTTCAAAATGCTTTGTGGATCAGGATTTTCACTTTTTTGTCAAAAAAATACACTTATGCTGTATTTCACAGTAGCAATGGATTGGTGGTTGGAATGATTATTTCAGACTGTTTGGTGGACCTTGAATAATGTTTTTTTTTTTCTATAAAAAACAAAGAAGCACTATTTCCCTGCAGAAATATATGTCTTATATAAAATATGTCTTTAGGCGGTGTATGCAGAACTGTTTTATGGACAAGGAATACGTTTTTTCCCCCAAAATTACACAGATTTTCAATTTCACCGCAGAAATATCAAATATATATTTTGGCGGTGCAAAATAGGCTTGGTGGATCAGGATGACCAAACTAAAATACACTGATGCACTATTTGATAGCTGAAATAGAATATACGGTTTAGTGCATAGTATACAAAAGTGCTCTGTGGCTCCACAGATCCCAGGATAGACAAATTGACTATGTCACCCCTTAAACATACAAATGGCAATACAGGGGACTTGAGCAGCCAGAAAAACAAAAAAGGTTATTTTCCTTCACTGAGCTACAAAATAGGATTAGGCTGATGTCCCTGGCTGGCTGGCACACACGCAGTACACTGCAATGGCTAATATGGCCGCTGAGCACCACCTCAGTAACAGATAAATTACAAAAAAAAAGATTTCCCTTGCAGTGGCTGGGTACAGAAATGTTGGATTGCTGAAGTTCCCTCCCTCTCTATTTGCTGTATCTTGTGGATTAAAGTAGCACAGGTGCTTCTGATTTCTGTCCTATTCTGTCCCTGATCGCAGCACCAACATCCTCTCCCTAAGCTCAAATCAGCAGAGTGAAGCACAGGGGTGCTTTACTGAAAAAAATTTGAATATGTCACCCCCTGGGTTCCTGAACTCACAGACGGATTACCTATATTATTTTACCTTCCTCTGGCACATATGCAGTGCAGGTGCACTTAAAAAATTTGTATATGTCTCCCACTGAACTACAAGAACAGGATTAAATTATTGTCCATCGGACATATGTAGGTGCAAGTTCACTGCACTTGCACAAAATGGTCGCTGATGTCCACCCAACTAACAGACGGATTAAAACTTATTTTTCTGTGTCACTGGGCTCAGGGCAGGGTACAAAATTTTACATTGCACCCACACAAAAAAATCGCTGTAGATCGCAGATTTAACACCAAGCTCTGATATCAGATTGTTTCCTAATCTCTCCCTCACAGCAGCAGCATCCTATCCCTACACTAGTAAGAGCTGACGTGACGTGCGGCAGTACGTGACTCCAGCTTATAAAGAGGCTGGATCATGTGCTGCACTCAGCCAATCACAGCCATGCCATTAGTAGAAGTAAATCGCTTGCTGATTGGCTCCTGTGCAGCCCTTCAGAAAGCGGTAGAAATCGCCGAACAACGGACCCGAACCCGAACTTTTTTTTAAATGTTCGGGTTCGGGTCCGTGTCCTGAATACCCCAAAATTCGGTACAAACCCGAACTATACAGTTCGGAGTCGCTCAACTCTAAACATGAAGGGGATAGAGAAAGTGCAGGGGACATTCTTTAAGAACCCTCTTTTGCAGAGCCCTGATTTAGGTGACATTCACATAGATGATGCCGGTGGAGGGCCTAGTTCCAATCCTGAAAGCACACAGCTAAGTTACAAATTAGGTCCAGTATTTATTGGCCGAATATATGCTTTTTTTTACCTGACTCCTACTGTAGGTCATGGTATGCTCTACCTACCTTTTGAATAGCTCCACCAGGACTAGGCCTCTAAGGACATCTCAAATCATACAATAGATATTTTCTGAGCGAGGTTGTTCTTCTTCACTGGTTTTGTTTAGTCAGCCCTTGTGTTCAGGTTTTGGGAATAAGTGGCAGTCTAAATATACCGCAATTACCCAATGAACGAGCGAAACGTTCATTCATCAAATAATCTGATAGCTTGTGTGGACACCAAAAGCGTAATTTGCCGAAAGCAGATTTGCTGTGTAAACACGATCTGCTTCTGGCAAACAATGAGTTAATATGGGGAAGAGCGATGGCATAAGCGATCACTCCTCCCCATCATCTGGAGGATGCAGAGGTCTCCTCCGCCGAGCAGTAGATTGTCAGGAAGGAATGCTTGCTTCCTGATAGTCTGCTGCTCTGTCGTCCTGTGTAAAAGAACCTTAAGGCATCAATGATTTTATGACTATTCACAAAAATGTCAGGGGGTTCCTACTCTGATATCTACAAATTATGTTGCTATCTATATCTCCACAGAGGTAGGAAAAATATTAAAATAAAATAATATGGTTGCATAAGTGTGCACACCCTCTTAAAACTGGGGATGTAGCTGTGTTCAGAATGAAGCAATCCCATTCAAAATCATGTTAAATAGGAGTCAGCATACCCCTGCCATCATTTACAGTGCCTCTGATCAACCCCAAATAAAGTTCAGTTGCTCTAGTTGGTCTTGCCTGAAATTGCCTTAGGCTCCATGCACACAACAGTTGTTTTTTGCTGGTCCATCAGTTTTTTTTGGGAGGATTCCTTTGTTTTCACAGATCCCTTGAAATAAATGCCTATCCTCATCTGCAAATGCTGAAGGGAAACACGGACAACGGACACAGAACACAAACGGATGAACTGTCAAAAATTTTTTTCTAACCCATTGAAATTAATGGGTTCCTGTCCTATAGGCAAAAAAAACTGAAATGGAATTCGAGAAAAACAACTGTCGTGTGCATGTAGCCTTAGGCCTCTTGCACACAAACTTTTTTTTGGGTCCGCAAAAAAAAACGGAAGTGTTTCCGTGTGCATATACGGATGTCATCTTTTTTTTGCGGATCCATTTTTTGCAGACCGCAAAACCATATGTTCATGTGCAATAAGCATTAGGCCTCATGCACACGACCGTTTTTTTATGCTGTCCGCAAAAAGGGTTTCCGTTGTTCAGTGATCCGTGTCCGTTTTTGCCTTCCGTTGTGTTTCCGTGTGTCTTCCGTTTTTTTTGCGGACATGACCCAAAAGATTTTACCAAAAGACAGGCTGACAATTTTTCCCAAGTGCCTGCCAAGGGATCCGCAAAAAAAACGGACACGGAACGCGGATGACACACGGATGGCATCCGCATTTTTTCACGGACTCATTGACTTGAATGGGTCCGTGAACCGTTTTTCACGGACAAGAATAGGACAGGTTATATTTTTTTGACGGACTGGAATCACGGACCACGGATGTGGAGGACAAACAGTGCATTTGCCGGAGCAACGGACACGGAATCAAACAACGGTCGTGTGCATGAGGCCTTAGTCTATAACACAGCAAAAGCCATGGTCCACAGAGCGCTTCCAAAGAATCAGAGGGATCTCTGACATTTTAACAGGGGTGTGTAGACTTTTTATATTTTATATCTTTTTATAGATAAATTAGATAGATAGATAGATAGATAGATAGATAGATAGATAGATAGATAGCAGAGATAAGCAAATCAATTTGTTGGAATTGAAATTCAAAGCATTTTTTTATTGTTCTGAATGTCTACAGATTTGTTTAGATCAAATTTTGAGAGAGAAAAAAAGATGCTCAAGTGCCTTGGGGATTAAAAATGAAAGAAAAAGAGCTTTTTAAAAAATATAAAAAACAATTCTAAGGCCTCTTTCACACGGGCGTCACGTTTGACGCCCGGATAGGATGCGGGTGCGTTGCGGGAATATGAACGATTTTTCCGCATGTGTGCAAACTTTTGTAATGCGTTTTGCACGCGCGTTGGAAAAATCGCCATGTTTGGTACCAAACCCGACTTTATCACTGAAGTCCGGTTTCGGGTTGAGTATTCTGGAGATTTTATTATTTTCCCTTATAACATGGTTATAAGGGAAAGTAATAGCATTCTCAATAAAGAATGCTTTGTTGATGTTGATTAAGTGGTTAAAAATAAAAAAACGTAACTTACCTTAGCCACTTGATCGCGTAGTTGGCGATCTCTCTTCTCTCTTCAAGCTTTAGCTGCAGTCTAAAGGACCTGTGATGATGTCACATCACATGGTCCAATCACATGGTCTGTGATTGGACCATGTGATGTGACGTCATCACAGATCCTTTAAACTGCAGCTAAAGCTTGAAGAGAGAAGAGAGATCTCCAACTACGCAATCAAGTGGCTAAGGTAAGTTACGTTTTTTTTATTTTTAACCACTTAATCAACATAATGAAGATCGGGTCCCATCGCTTAGCAACCATGCGAGAAAATCGCATCGATTTTCCCGCAGCCTCATTCACTTTACTGTGTTGAGTAAAAAACGCAGAATATAGAACATGCTGCGACTTTCATGCAAAGCAGAAGTGATGTGTGAAAATCACCGCTTATGTGCACAGCCCCATAGAAATGAATGGGTCCGGATTCAGTGCGGGTGCAATCCGTCCACCTCACGCATTGTACCCGCGCGGAAATCATGCCCGTGTGAAAGGGGCCTAATAACCTTTCTTTCACAGTTTTACATATAAAAATACATAGACAATCAAAATTTGGTATTGCCACATTTAAAAAAATCTAAGTAATTTTTGCATATTGCCAATCATTAAAAAAAAAAAATACCAAAATCACCATTTTTTTGTCACAACTAGAAATTATTGAAGTTCTCTCAAATTTGATTCAGCTGCTCTGCCAAATTTTAAAGAAAATTTTGCTTTATGATGAATCATCTCATCAAGAAGCACATTTCTTTGTAAATATGGAGTTGTGCATTACCCCCCCCCCCCCCTGTCATTGAACCGCTCAGAGAACCATATTAAATCATTTTAGTGTTTGCAATTTAAAATTAGTAAATTGTACTTACCTTATCTATTTGATCGCGAAGAGGCCGCCGTGGCCATCTTGCTCAAAGATTTCACGCAGTATGTGATGACGCCAGCTGACATAGTGACATTATAAGTCACTTTGCACAAGATTTCATGCAAATTTCAAGCAAGATGGCCACTTTAGCTTCTTTGCGCTCAAATAGATGAGGTATGATTATTTTTATTTTTACTGCCATTTCAGGGAAAACCAATTTGTTACCACGAAGCACGAAGAAATTTGGCTTTGCTGCAAATCGAATTTTTCCTGAAATTCGGATTAAAGTCCACTTTGTGAGCTTCAATTTGCTCAACACTAGTCTCATTGCCCCCCCCCCCCCTCAAAAAAGTGATAAAGAACGCTATGTACCCCAAGATAAAACAAAAAAAAAACGTAATCTCCTCCGACAAAAAGCCCTCATATAGCTTTATAAGTGGAGATTTAAAAATGCTATAGATGCTAGCTTATAGCGACAGAAATCCATTAATTCAAAGGTTTTTTATTTTTTTTAAGTAGCAAATCATAAGAAAAACTATAGACAGTACACCTGGTATCACTATTATCAGACTGACCAGCCCAATAATGGTAACATTTCATTTTTAGTGCACACCAAGCACCATTGACTAGAGGGAGACAAAGACAATAAAAACTCATTGGTGATTAATAAAGGAAATCTACAAAATTCTGACCCATTTCTCCAAAGATATTGGTTCATCAGGGAGTTGATAAACAGGGAGAATGGTAGCTGCAATACTGCTGTTTACTAGATAACACTGAGTGGAACTGTGTCCCATAACTTTGCATTGAATAGTAATATGGTAAATGAAACTGCACCATTGAAGCAAACAGCTTACTCCATAAAAACATGCCATCATGTGGTTATGAGAAAGGAAAAAAAATATTGCTCTTGGAAGCCAGGTAAAAAAAAAAAAAACCTCAACAAAAATGCTTGTATCCTTAAAGTGTAACTAACTTCTTGAACAAATGTATTAAAAAAAAACACTTCAAATTCTGTTTAATTAATTTTTGCAAATAAATTATTATTTTTTTTACTTTTTTTTTTACCATTTTGATGGTCAAAGATGCCCCCAATTCCAGGGTGTCAATAGCGCTTTTGGATCCATATACCAGTATATTGCTGACATTCACAGATCCACTGTACTGCAGGCATAGGGGCTGCAGTCAGGGCTGTACTGGCAGGAGCGCACATTGCTGCCCACAGCTGATGCCTGGCATAACACAACTGTGCTAAAAAACAGTAATGTAATTTAGTAATGATGAATCAGTTGCTAAAAATTTGAAAAAAAAAGTTGTTTTGAAGAAGTTAATCAAAGTAGCAGGCTTTTCTTATAAAAAGTTAACGGAAAGATGTATACACTACAAATTATGTAATTTTTATAGCATATTTATAGCATGATAACACAATCGTGTTATTGCCCATCCACAGGGGAAGAAGGAGAGGCAATAATAGGACCTTTCATATATTTGGTATTGTAATGGGGACAAAAGATCAAAGGGGCTTTCTGAGACTTTACTATTGATGGCTTATTCTCTGGATAGGTAATCCATATCTGATTGGTATGGATCCAACACGTAGGAACTCACGATGATCAGACCGGTGCTCGCAGTAGCACCAAAGCCGTCTAGCAGCTTTGCCTAGGCCATGTGACGTCACATTCATCGGTCACATGGTCTTCATTGAAGTGAATGGGGTTGAACTGCGATACCAAGCACAGCCACTGTACAATGTATGGTACTGTACTTGGTGAGCAGAGAGAAAAATAGCAGCCACCATGAGTCGCAGACACAATGGTCAGGAGGGGACTCATTGACTTCTGTAAGAGAGTTTTCTAGGCATAATCTGTGACCTGTGCAAAGGTGAGGAGGGAGTAGATAAGCTGTGACATCACCTATTGTGAATGGTGGGTCTTGTATTATCTACATAGTTATTTTATTTATATATACAAGGTATCTCTGTCATTGTAATCCTGCCTGTGATGATAATGAGATGACTGCTGAAAACTGATCTGTACAGCTCAAGAAGTGGTGCCTATTATTAGGCAGAGTGGCCAGTAAGAAAGCTGCAGAATTTTTGGATTTTTAAAAATGTGGAAAGTGATATGAAAAATGATAAACTGTGTCACCAAAAATTATTAAAAATATAATTAACATAAAAACTTGATTTAAATAATAGGTCATTTTCTTAAGGAAAATTCTATTTAACCTAGGCTCTTGATTATCATCAGCACTGCCCTGAAGGTAGCCCTTTCCAGTGTGAGAGCTGAGAAGTATTTCAAGGCATTTTTCCTCTACCCCACCAAAATGTAAGAGCATACAGAAATGTATTTTCTATTCCAAATTGTGTTCCTGGGAAACTGTAATTGAACATGTAGGAATTGGTGCTTTTTGTGCTACGTATCATATTGCTCCTAGATCAATAATTATAAATAGTTCTGACAATGATTATAATAATAATAATAATCCCAAAATACAGACACTTTTTTGTTACATTTTAATGTACATTTACATGCACTATTCCAAATTCATGAGCATAAGAAAAGTGTCTCTTTTGTGCCTTGTCTTCATTAAAGAGAAGCCTCGGTGTAAATTTTGGTCCCAAACTTAGTGAACTTCAGAATATTTAAAATGTGCAAGAAAAGAAAAGTAGCACTGCCGATTCTAAAGATAAATGTCTGATGTGACTGAACGATAAAGACTTTTGTTCCCGCTATATAGTATCTGTCAAGTAAAGAACAGAACAAGTGGGAGGCAGAAAAATGAAAGTATCTGACTAGATAAAAAGGACGCCAACAATAATTCAAATTACAGGGCTGGGGAGTTTTAATAGCAAATATTGTTACACTGGTATCTTAGAATAATTTTAAAAATAGGGATAGAACACTTGCTTGGTGTTATATTGATCATACCCTTAAATAAGCAGAGAAAGATTAGATTCTTATTTTATTTTATTTTTTTATATTTTGCATGAATATAACATGAAATAGTCTACATCTCCTAAACCTCCAGCAATTACTTAGAATATACCTTGTTACAACTGATAATGCTATTGTCTGGACATTTTAAAACTTTACATACCGTTATCTCAATTCCATAGATCTTGTAAATTCTAAATTGCTGAGAATGTGGAAAGTGAAAATTATATACATTTATTCTGCATTGATCTGAAATAATTTACTCATGCATAATGGAAACCAGAACGGATCCGTAATGCTGCCCCTAGACTTATAATATGAAGGATCAAAACAGAGTGCCTCTTAAAGGCTTCAGTAGTTATGACCTCCTTCTTATGGATTCCATTATTTTCCGTTATAACCATGTTATAATGGAAAACAATAACAGAATCCATAACGATGATTTGAACTCACCCTAATTTGTGTGTACCCCAATGTGCCTTAAAAAATACAGCTCATCATACAAACAGAGCATTATATAGGTAAGCACAAAAAAAGAAAATCCTCAGGTTTGCAATGCCAAAACTTTCTACTTACCGTATCTTTCGCCCCAAAAGACACACTCCCCCCCCCACTCCCCAAATGTCAGCGATGTATGAGCGGGGAGGGACTGGGAGGAGGAGCTGGGGGCCAGCAATTGTGACGGGGCCAGTGCAGTCACTGTACTCCGGCCCCGCCGCTCCAGGGCTGCTCTATACAAATATAAAATGTCTCATTCAATTAAAAGTGATTAAACATGCCCCCTCACTTCTGATATTACCGTACACCCTAACAGCTTCTGTAGAATGCAGGCAGGCAGGCAGCGTAACTCCCTGATGTCAGTGCCTGTGCCACCTACTTTATGAATGAAGCAGGTGGCGCAGGCACGTGACGTCAGTGAGTCACGCTGCCGCCCGCCCGGTCTGCCTGCATTGTACAGAAGCTGTTAGGGTGTACGGTAATATTAGAAGTGAGGGGGCATGTTTAATCACTTTTAATTGAATGAGACATTTAATATTTGCATACTGCAGCACTGGAGCAGTGGGGGGGGGGGGGTGGAATCTTTGGATGACAGTTTTCTGGGGGACATGTGTGGAAGGCACTGTTAAAGGATGTGGGGTTTGTGGATGGCACTGTTATGGGGTGGGGGTCTGTGGATGGCACTGTTATGGGGTGGGGGGTCTGTGGATGACACATATATAACAGTTCCATCCACAGATGCCCCATAACAGTGTCATCCATAGATCCCCCATAACAGTGCCATCCACAGATCCCCCATAGCAATGCTATCCACAGATTCCCCATAACAGTTTCATGTAAGATAAAAACAGAGAGAGAGGACCGCGCCTCATGTGTGGTGTTGTTACGAATGGTGACGCAAGAGATATAATAAAATCTGCTCACCAGAGGCTGTTGTGAATGAGTCACAACAGCTATATGAGCTCCTGCTGGTATATTATCCCGACCAGCACACGGGGGCTTGGCTGCAGCCTGGGTTCCTTCCTGTACTCAGAGAGTGTGAGTGCTGGAGTGGAGGTAGATCATAGGAGAAAAATGGAGATAAGAACCTTATTTCCGGCGCTGCCAAGGATGACGGAATGATGCGATGTCTTTTAAAAGGTACTTTATTCGTCTTTATTCGACGAATAAAGTACCTTTAAAGACATTGCATCATTCGTCATCCTTGGCAGCGCCATAGTTCTATCCATTTTTCTCCCATAACAGTTTCAGCCACAGATCCCTCCCATAGCAGTGCCATCCACAGATCCCCATAACAGTGTCCATTACAGATCCCCATAACAGTGTTCGGTCACAATCCCCCATAACAGTGTCCGTCACAGATCCCCATAACAGTGCGTCATCCACAGATCCCCATAACAGTGCCATCCCCAGATCCCCATAACAGTGCCATGCCAGATCCCCATAGCAATGCTATCCACAGATTCCCCATAACAGTTTCATGTAAGATAAAAAGAGAGAGAGGACCGCGCCTCATGTGTGGTGTTGTTACGAATGGTGACGCAAGAGATATAATAAAATCTGCTCACCAGAGGCTGTTGTGAATGAGTCACAACAGCTATATGAGCTCCTGCTGGTATATTATCCCGACCAGCACACGGGGCTTGGCTGCAGCCTGGGTTCCTTCCTGTACTCAGAGAGTGTGAGTGCTGGAGTGGGAGGTAGATCATAGGAGAAAAATGGAGATAAGAACCTTATTTCGGCGCTGCCAAGGATGACGGAATGATGCGATGTCTTTAAAAGGTACTTTATTCGTCTTTATTCGACGAATAAAGTACCTTTTAAAAGACATTGCATCATTCCGTCATCCTTGGCAGCGCCGGAAATAAGGTTCTTATCTCCATTTTTCTCCCATAACAGTTTCAGCCACAGATCCCTCCCATAGCAGTGCCATCCACAGATCCCCCATAACAGTGTCCATTACAGATCCCCATAACAGTGTTCGGTCACAAATCCCCCCATAACAGTGTCCGTCACAGATCCCCCATAACAGCGCGTCATCCACAGATCCCCCATAACAGTGCCATCCCCAGATCCCCCATAACAGTGCCATCGCCAGATCCCCCATAACAGTGTCCGTCACAGATCCTCCCATAACAGTGTATCCACAGATCCCCCATAACAGTGCGTCATCCACAGATCTCCCATAACAGTGCCATCCCCAGATCCCCCATAACAGTGTACTTCTCAGATCCCCCCCATAACAGTGCCATCCACAGATCCCCCATAATAGTGCCATCCACAGATCCCCAGTAATAGTGTCATGCACAGATCACCATTAGTTCCAAACCCACCAAAAGCACACCTTTTGGTTAAAAATATTTATTTTCTTATTTTCCTCCCAAAAAACTTAGGTGCGTCTTATAGGGTGAAAAATATGGTAATTGAGATAAGTAAAATGGAGAAAGCCGGTGTGTTTTAAAATTAAAAAGTGATTTAAAATTCTACTGTATTTGGAAGTTTGTCATAGGGCTATTGAACTTACTTACTTTCAGGGGAATGTTATGAAAATATATGAGACTCTTAAAGGGGTTCTCCGGCCTAAACTTTGTTTTGGCTCATTAATTCTAACCTGTGGAGTAAACATTATTGGTGACATATTTACCTTCCACAGTGTAGCTGTTCCTGAGATCTGCCTCATGGTTATGTGGTCCCTCATCATGGATTTTCTCTTCTTCTGGGCGAAGTCTGTCTCCTTGTCTTCCGTTCTTCTCTTCCTGGCTTGACCAGGAGACGGATCGTCACTAATGACATCACTGCCTCCTGCAAGTTGAAGCGCTGGCCTCCGTCTTCTCTCCAAATGCAGGCGCAGTACGTACATTAACAGTGTGCATAAGCCAGTATCTCATCTCCGGCTCTGTTAAAAAAAGCACTGCGCATGCGCCGGTATCTCCTCTCCAGCTCAGTTCAAAAAAACTATGCACATGTGCCTCATTGCCAATGAGGTAATCGGGATTGTCACTGGATGGCATAAGGGGGCACTGAATGGCATAGGGGGGCACTGGATGGCATAAGGGGGTACTTTATGGCAAACAGGGTGTACAAGGGGGCACTGGGTGGCATAAGGGGCACTGGATGGCACAATGGGGCACTGGATGACCCAAGGGGGTACCTCATGACAAACAGGGGGCACTGGATGGCACAAGGGGGCACTGGATGGCACAAGGGAGCACTGGATGGCATTAGGGGGTACTTTATGGCAAACACGGGGCACTGGATGGCACAAGGGGGCATTGGATGGCACTAGGGGCACTGGATGGCACTGCTATGGGGGCACTGTGGATGTCACTGTTATTGGGCACTGTGCACTTCACTGTTATGGGAGAACTGTGGGTGTCCCTGTAATGGGGGCGTTGTGGATGTCACTCTTATGGGGGCCCTGTGGATGTCACTGTTATAGAGGCACTGTGGATATCACTGTTATAGGAGCACTGTGGATGTCACTGTTATGGGGGACTGTGGATGAAACTGGTATGGAGGCACTGTTGATTTCACTGTTATGGGGCACTGTGGATGACACTGTTATGGAGGCACTGTGGATGACACTGTTATGGAAGCACTATGGATGACACTGTTATGGGGGCGCTGTGGCGGTCACTGTTATAGAGGCACTGTGGACGTCACTGTTATGGGGGCACTGTGGATGTCATTGTTATGGAGGCACTGTGGATGTCACTGTTATAGGGGCACTGTGGATGACACTGTTATGGAGGCACTGTGGATGTCACTGTTATGGGGGCACTGTGGATGACACTGTTATGGAGGCACTGTGGATGACACTGTTATGGATGCACTATGGATGACACTGTTATGGGGGCGCTGTGGAGGTCACTGTTATAGAGGCACTGTGGATGTCACTGTTATGGGGGCACTGTGGATGTCATTGTTATGGGGGCACTGTGGACATCACTGTTATGGTATGTTAATGCAATCTTGAGACACAAGGAGTTAAAATGGATACACATTTTGAGATCTTTACAGCCGTGTGGTTTGAATCTTGAGTTTAATGTCACATCCATCCATTAGATTAGTCGATTATTGTGACCCCACAGTGTTAGGCAGGGTTGTACTATTGTTTTTATTTGTAAATACATCTTGTGTCCTCCACCCTTGGTGTCCCTTACAGTGATTTGTATGATATCCGCAATGTGTCCTTTGAAGGACGTATACCTACATATATTGTGTTTATATGGCATCATCACTAATTATAGTGTCCGCGCATGGCTCCTGGCATCAGGTGATCACCTTGGAGACGCTTGCTCCCCGCTGGTGTTGCCTGACGGCATCGCGAGACTAGTCGCGGGATGATGACGCGATCTAGCGTCGCATGGGGCATACGTCATCCGGAGCGCGACATTACACGTGCGGGATACTGCGGCGTGGATACGCTGCACAGCATGGGTGTTTGTGAGAGTATAGCTCACCGAGTAAGGCGCATACGGATGACGTTCTACAGGTATGTTCCCAACACAGGTGATGCTGCCTTTTTGTTATGCAAATATGGGGTTTGGAAGTGTTTGGTCACTGATAGGTCAGCCATAACTTGACATACCGATTGATTGGTGGACACTAATTGTTGCACCCAGGTGCTTTTAATATATATATGTGTATTGCAACCTTCATTTGCATGAGCTTGATAAAGGCTATTTATTAGCTGAAACGTTGCTTTGTTATATGTCTTGGAGTTCTCAATAAACGATTTTATTGCGAGATGCTGCCGAGAACACCCATCTTTTTTTGAATCACTGTTATGGGGGCACTGTGGATGACACTGTTATGGGGGCACTGTGGATGTCATTGTTATGGGCGCTGAGTATAAGTGATAGGACTCGTGCTCAGAACCGTATCTGTTTTGCAGTCTGCAAGTGGCGGATCCACTAAATAAGAATACTGTCCATGTGCAATTCACATTTTTTTGCAGTCCTATTGAGTTCTATGGGTTTTAGATGTGCATTATGAGGACTAGAATAGGACATGTTCTATCTTTCTCAGAACTGACATACAATTCTGCAAAGCACAGGGACGTCATCACTGTTTTTTTCATCCGTATGTCAGTTCCAGTAAAGACAGAACATCTCCTATTCCGGTCTTCAAAATGAGGTCCTCGAATTCATAGAACTCAATGGGACTGCAAAAAACCTGGATTGCAAAATGGATACGGTTGTGTGCATAAGGGTTTAGATACACAGCTCAGCAGGCAGGGTCATACAAGATAGGCTTAGATACACCACTCAGCAGGCTGGGTCATACAAAATGGGATTAGAAACACATTTTAGCACACTGTATCATAGAAGATAGGATTAGATATACACTTCATCAGGCAGTATCATACAAAATGGAATTAGATACACACTTCAGCAGGCAATATTGCACACAACAGGATGTGTATCAGGTACACATACACGATAGGTTTAGATACAGATTTGTTTGGATACACTTGCTGATTCAAGCTGTTTTGCACACTCTGGAGATGGCGAGGGAAGAGCCTGCAGATGGTCAGTGATGGGATTAGATGCACAGCTCAGCAGGCTGTATTACACAGGATATGATTAGATACACAAGTGTGGAAAGAGCCTGTGGTCAGTCAGTAATGGAATTTAAAGTAAAGTCAAAAACAGATCACCACTGGGCGCCTGCACGGGAAGGGGTTGTCCCCAGGAAAATAGAAATCGATGAATCCCAGCAAGCGTATAAGGAATAAACTTCTTTTATTTTCAGAAAAACAAAATGTCACAGGACGCGTTTCGGCCCGTCCAGCCTTCTTCAACTGCAGTTGAAGAAGGCTGGAAAGGCCAGCGCATCCTAGACATTTGTTTTCTGAAAATAAAAGAAGTTTATTCCTTATAAGCTTGCTGGGATTCATCGATTTCTAGTAATGGGATTTAGACACTGATTGAGAAGTAAATTCATGTCTGTGTTCAAAAAGATGGACACAGGAGTTGTAATGGGTTTAGCTGCTGCAGGCAGGGCAATGTGGGAGGCGTGTCCAGCCTGTTACTCATCTCTGTGCAGTGCAGCCAGGCTTGTGTATCAATAAAGTTATGTATTCAACAAAACAAGAAGGTGAGAAAGTAAACAAATCTGCCAGGATAATCTGATGTCTTCTAGGGGGGAAGGAAAGCTCAGACAGGTATCGGGGGCATATGTAAGCATGGTGATGGGTGTTAGGAGCATATAAAAAGAATTTAGATTTTGGGACCGGACAACCTCTTTAAATAATGTGTAAAAAAATAAATATGAAAAATAAGTGTTTGATACAATGGCAATTTTGCAAGTTTTTCCACCTGCAAAGAATGCCGAGGTATGTAATTTTTATCGTAGGTACACTTCAACTGTGAGAGACAGAATCTAAAAAAAAAATCCAGAAAATCACATTGTATGATTTTTGGATAATTAATTTTCATTTTATTGCATGAAATAATTATTTGATCACCTATCAGCCAGCAAGAATTCTGGCTCTCACAGACATGTTAGTTTTTTTTTTTTTAGGAAGCCCTCCTACCCTGCACTCCTTACCTATATTAATTGCACCTGTTTGAACTCGTTACTAGTGTTGAGCGAACAGTTCGAGCATCGTTCGGGTTCGTACCGAATTTTGGGGTGTCCGGGACCCGGACCCGAACCCGGACATTTTCAAAAAAGTTCGGGTTCGGGTTCGTCGTTCGGCATGTATTTAGGCGCATTTTGAAAGGCTGCAAAGCAGCCAATCAACATGCATCATACTACTTGCCCTAAGATGCCATCGCAGCCATGCCTACTATTGGCAAGGCTGTGATTGGCCGAGTGCAGCATGTGACGCAGCCTCTTTATAAGCTTGTGCGCACGTCGGGACGTGCTCACTCCCGATGTGAATAGAACAGGGATAGACGCAGCTGATGCTAGGGCGAGAATAGGCAGGGATAATTGAATAACTGGAAGCAAATTTCTCTCCTCCACCTGTGATTCATCTGAACAACTGCAGCTGAGCTGCTTTTTTGATAGGGATTGGCTATTTTTAGAGTGGCCAGAGTGATTTTTCCATCCACATGTACCTGGGCTGACCGCCGGCCGCCATTTTGCGACTTGTAGTGCTGCAGCAGAAGCTGCCACAGTGTGCATTCAAAGCTCCAAACAAGTCAGACATCTACACCTGGGATTCAGACCAATAGCGATTTAGCAGCACAGTCCAAGGCTATTTTTTTAAAGGTTGTGCAGACCATTTTGTGGCACATGTTACTGGGCTGATAGGCGGCGGCCATCTTGGGACTAGTGCTGCAGCACAATCTCTCCCAACGTCCATTAATCACTTGTAATAGTGGTCTGTGCCATAGAAATCCTACATCAGGGACTTGGGTGTGCTTGTGTCACCCCTACTAATACCAGTCCACCTGTAATCCATACAGTCAAAAGACTGAAAGTATTCCAGTGAGGGAATTTTTTTTATTTAAAAAGGCCAAGTTAGTTTATCTGGCGTTCAATATACTAGATACAGTTAGGCCTGCGTTTCATACATCTGGAATTAGCAAATTAATGTGCTGGGGTTGGGAAAACATATATGTACCCATACTAGAATCTGTCAAAGAAAGCGGTACTCACATATAACAGTCATTCCATCTGTAATCCATACAGTCAAAAGACTGAAAGTATTCCAGTGAGGGAATTTTTTTATTTAAAAAGGCCAAGTTAGTTTATCTGGCGTTCAATATACTAGATACAGTTAGGCCTGCGTTTCATACATCTGGAATTAGCAAATTAATGTGCTGGGGTTGGGAAAACATATATGTACCCATACTAGAATCTGTCAAAGAAAGCGGTACTCACATATAACAGTCATTCCATCTGTAATCCATACAGTCAAAAGACTGAAAGTATTCCAGTGAGGGAATTTTTTTATTTAAAAAGGCCAAGTTAGTTTATCTGGCGTTCAATATACTAGATACAGTTAGGCCTGCGTTTCATACATCTGGAATTAGCAAATTAATGTGCTGGGGTTGGGAAAACATATATGTACCCATACTAGAATCTGTCAAAGAAAGCGGTACTCACATATAACAGTCATTCCATCTGTAATCCATACAGTCAAAAGACTGAAAGTATTCCAGTGAGGGAATTTTTTTATTTAAAAAGGCCAAGTTAGTTTATCTGGCGTTCAATATACTAGATACAGTTAGGCCTGCGTTTCATACATCTGGAATTAGCAAATTAATGTGCTGGGGTTGGGAAAACATATATGTACCCATACTAGAATCTGTCAAAGAAAGCGGTACTCACATATAACAGTCATTCCATCTGTAATCCATACAGTCAAAAGACTGAAAGTATTCCAGTGAGGGATTTTTTTATTTAAAAAGGCCAAGTTAGTTTATCTGGCGTTCAATATACTAGATACAGTTAGGCCTGCGTTTCATACATCTGGAATTAGCAAACTAATGTGCTGGGGTTGGGAAAACATATATGTACCCATACTAGAATCTGTCAAAGAAAGCGGTACTCACATATAACAGTCATTCCATCTGTAATCCATACAGTCAAAAGACTGAAAGTATTCCAGTGAGGGAATTTTTTTATTTAAAAAAGGCCAAGTTAGTTTATCTGGCGTTCAATATACTAGATACAGTTAGGCCTGCGTTTCATACATCTGGAATTAGCAAACTAATGTGCTGGGGTTGGGAAAACATATATGTACCCATACTAGAATCTGTCAAAGAAAGCGGTACTCACATATAACAGTCATTCCATCTGTAATCCATACAGTCAAAAGACTGAAAGTATTCCAGTGAGGGAATTTTTTATTTAAAAAGGCCAAGTTAGTTTATCTGGCGTTCAATATACTAGATACAGTTAGGCCTGCGTTTCATACATCTGGAATTAGCAAACTAATGTGCTGGGGTTGGGAAAACATATATGTACCCATACTAGAATCTGTCAAAGAAAGCGGTACTCACATATAACAGTCATTCCATCTGTAATCCATACAGTCAAAAGACTGAAAGTATTCCAGTGAGGGAATTTTTTATTTAAAAAGGCCAAGTTAGTTTATCTGGCGTTCAATATACTAGATACAGTTAGGCCTGCGTTTCATACATCTGGAATTAGCAAACTAATGTGCTGGGGTTGGGAAAACATATATGTACCCATACTAGAATCTGTCAAAGAAAGCGGTACTCACATATAACAGTCATTCCATCTGTAATCCATACAGTCAAAAGACTGAAAGTATTCCAGTGAGGGAATTTTTTTATTTAAAAAGGCCAAGTTAGTTTATCTGGCGTTCAATATACTAGATACAGTTAGGCCTGCGTTTCATACATCTGGAATTAGCAAACTAATGTGCTGGGGTTGGGAAAACATATATGTACCCATACTAGAATCTGTCAAAGAAAGCGGTACTCACATATAACAGTCATTCCATCTGTAATCCATACAGTCAAAAGACTGAAAGTATTCCAGTGAGGGAATTTTTTTATTTAAAAAGGCCAAGTTAGTTTATCTGGCGTTCAATATACTAGATACAGTTAGGCCTGCGTTTCATACATCTGGAATTAGCAAACTAATGTGCTGGGGTTGGGAAAACATATATGTACCCATACTAGAATCTGTCAAAGAAAGCGGTACTCACATATAACAGTCATTCCATCTGTAATCCATACAGTCAAAAGACTGAAAGTATTCCAGTGAGGGAATTTTTTTATTTAAAAAAGGCCAAGTTAGTTTATCTGGCGTTCAATATACTAGATACAGTTAGGCCTGCGTTTCATACATCTGGAATTAGCAAACTAATGTGCTGGGGTTGGGAAAACATATATGTACCCATACTAGAATCTGTCAAAGAAAGCGGTACTCACATATAACAGTCATTCCATCTGTAATCCATACAGTCAAAAGACTGAAAGTATTCCAGTGAGGGAATTTTTTATTTAAAAAGGCCAAGTTAGTTTATCTGGCGTTCAATATACTAGATACAGTTAGGCCTGCGTTTCATACATCTGGAATTAGCAAACTAATGTGCTGGGGTTGGGAAAACATATATGTACCCATACTAGAATCTGTCAAAGAAAGCGGTACTCACATATAACAGTCATTCCATCTGTAATCCATACAGTCAAAAGACTGAAAGTATTCCAGTGAGGGAATTTTTTATTTAAAAAGGCCAAGTTAGTTTATCTGGCGTTCAATATACTAGATACAGTTAGGCCTGCGTTTCATACATCTGGAATTAGCAAATTAATGTGCTGGGGTTGGGAAAACATATATGTACCCATACTAGAATCTGTCAAAGAAAGCGGTACTCACATATAACAGTCATTCCATCTGTAATCCATACAGTCAAAAGACTGAAAGTATTCCAGTGAGGGAATTTTTTTATTTAAAAAAGGCCAAGTTAGTTTATCTGGCGTTCAATATACTAGATACAGTTAGGCCTGCGTTTCATACATCTGGAATTAGCAAATTAATGTGCTGGGGTTGGGAAAACATATATGTACCCATACTAGAATCTGTCAAAGAAAGCGGTACTCACATATAACAGTCATTCCATCTGTAATCCATACAGTCAAAAGACTGAAAGTATTCCAGTGAGGGGATTTTGCTTATAAAAAATAATATATTTCATTGTGGTGCGAGTTGAATCGCAACAATGAAGAAAAATACTATTAAGGGACGAGGGCGCGGTCGTGGTGGTGTCCGTGGAGCCTCTGTTGCTGGTAGAGGACGTGGCCGTTCGGCCCCAGGCGCACACAGTAGGGAGCGAACTCCCTCAACTAGCCGGCAGAATGTACCGCAATATCTCGTGGGGCCCAATGCCGCTCTTAGGATGGTAAGGCCTGAGCAGGTACAGGCATTAATCGATTGGGTGGCCGACAGTGCTTCCAGCACGTTCACCACATGGTCTTCCACCCAGTCTTCTGCGGAAGCGCATAGGTGGCACCTGAAAACCAAGCCCATCAGTCTGTCACATCACCCCCAAGCATATCAGGGAAACGGTCTGAGCCACAAGTTATGCAGCAGTCTCTTCTTCTGTTTGAAGACTCTGCTTCCAGGGTTTCCCAGGGCGTCCACCTAGCCCTTCCCCAGTGGAGGAAGACATACCATGCACTGACGCACAACCACTTATGTCTCCAGATGAAGAGGACATGGGAATACCACCACAGCAGAGTCACCTACTCTCTGATGATGACGAAACACAGGTGCCCACTGCCGCGTCTTTTTGCAGTGTGCAGACTGAACAGGAGGAGGTCAGGGAGGGAGACTGGGTGGAAGACGATGCAGAGGACGATGAGGTCTTAGACCCCACATGGACTGAAGGTCGTGGCGATGACTTTCACAGTTCAGAGGAAGAGGTAGTGGTGAGACCGAGACAACAGCGAAGCCAAAGAGGGAGCAGGGGGCCAAAGCAGACGAGCCGCCGCCCCAGAGTTCGCCTGCTACTGGACATCGCCAACAGGGACCCAGCCCCACAAAGGCAGCTTCAAAGAGTTCCCTGGCATGGCACTTCTTTAAACAATGTCCTACCGACAAGACCCGAGTGACTTGCACGCTCTGCCATCAGAGCCTGAGGCGAGGCATTAACGTTCTGAACCTCAGCACAACCTGCATGACCAGGCATCTACATGCAAAGCATGAACTGCAGTGGGTACACACCTTAAAAACCAGGCACTCGCTGAGGCTCCCCCTGCTCCCTCTACCGCTGCTGCCTCGGCTTCCGCCTCGAGAGGAATGTTGCCACCTGCCGAGCAGCAAACAGAGGATGTGCCACCGACACCACCACCACCGCCACCGTCAACTAGCGTCTCCACTATATCACACAGCAGCGTTCAGCTCTCAATATCTCAAACCTTAGAGAGGAAGCGCAAATTCCCCCCGAGTCACCTTCGAGCCCTTGGCCTGAATGCCAGCATTTCTAAACTGCTGGCCTTTGAAATGCTGTCATTCCGGCTGGTGGACACAGACAGCTTCATACAGCTGATGGCCATGGCTGTCCCGCAGTATGTGGTTCCCAGCCGCCACTACTTCTCCAAGACAGCCGTGCCTTCCCTGCACATGCAAGTGTCCGATAAAATCAAGTGTGCACTGCGCAACGCCATTTGTGGCAAGGTCCACCTAACCACAGATACGTGGACCAGTAAGCACGGCCAGGGACACTATATCTCACTAACTGCACACTGGATGAATGTAGTGGCGGCTGGGCCCCCGGCGGACAGTTCCTTGGCGCACGTCCTTCCGCCCCCTAGGATCGCAGGGCATCATTCTCTGCCTCCTGTAGCCTCCTCCTCCTACTCGGCTTCCTCCTCCACTGCTTCCACCAGCTCATCCGGTCAGCCACACACCTTCACCACCAACTTCAGCACAGCCCGGGGTAAACGTCAGCAGGCCATTCTGAAACTCATATGTTTGGGGGACAGGCCCCACAGCGCAAAGGAGTTGTGGCGGGGTATTGAACAACAGACCGACGAGTGGTTTCTGCCGGTGGGCCTCAAGCCAGGCCTGGTGGTATGCGATAATGGGCGAAATCTCATGGCAGCTCTGGGACTAGCCGGTTTGACGCACATCCCTTGCCTGGCGCATGTGCTGAACTTGGTGGTGCAGAGGTTCATTCACCACTACCCCAACATGTCAGAGCTGCTGCATAAAGTGCGGGCCGTCTGTGCGCGCTTCCGCCGTTCACATCCTGCCGCTGCTCGCCTGTCTGCGCTACAGCGGAACTCGGCCTTCCCGCTCACCGCCTCATATGCGACGTGCCCACCCGGTGGAACTCCACCTTGCACATGCTGGAGAGACTGTGCGAGCAGCAGCAGGCCATAGTGGAGTTTCAGCTGCAGCACGCTCGCGTCAGTCGTACTGCCGAACAGCACCACTTCACCACCAATGATTGGGCCTCCATGCGAGACCTGTGTGCCCTGCTGCGCTGTTTCGAGTACTCCACCAACATGGCCAGTGGCGATGACACTGTTATCAGCGTTACAATACCACTTCTATGTCTCCTTGAGAAAACACTTAGGGCAATGATGTTAGAGGAGGTGGCCCAGGTGGAGGAGGAGGAGGAGAGGATGAGGGCTCGTTTCTAACACTTTCGGGCCAGTCTGTTCGAATTGGCTCAGAGGGAGGTTTGTTTAAGCAGCAGAGGACAGGTTCACAAGTCGCCAGCCAAGGCACTGTACTGGAGGACGAGGAGGATGAGGAGGAGGAGGTGGAGGGGGACGAGGATGACGCAAGTTCACAGCGGGGTGGCAGCCCAGGCCCATCACTGGTGCGTGGCTGGGGGATACGGTGGACGATGACGATACGCCTCCCACAGAGGACAGCTTGTCCTTACCCATGGGTAGCCTGGCCCACATGAGCGAATATATGCTCCAATGCCTGCGCAACGACAGCAGAGTTGCCCACGTTTAACGTGTGCAGACTACTGGGTGGCCACCCTGCTGGATCCCCGGTATAAAGACAATGTGCCCACTTTAATTCCTGAACTGGAGCGCAACCGTAAGATGCGCGAGTACAAGCGCACGCTGATAGAGGCGCTCTTGAGAGCATTCCCACATGTCACAGGGGAACAGGTGGAAGGTGAAGGCAGAGGAGTGGCAAGAGGTCGCCAACGCAGCTGTGTCACGGCCAGCTCATCTGAGGGCAGGGTTAGCATGGCAGAAATGTGGAAAAGTTTTGTCTCCACGCCACAGCTATCTGCACCGACACCTGATACGGAACGTGTTAGCAGGAGGCAGCATTTCACTAACATGGTTGAACAGTATGTCTGCATACCCCTCCACATCCTGACGGATGGTTCGGCCCCATTCAACTACTGGGTTTCGAAATTGTCCACGTGGCCAGAGTTAGCATGTTATGCCTTGGAGGTGCTTTCCTGCCCGGCGGCCAGCGTTTTATCTGAACGCGTATTCAGCACGGCAGGGGCGTCGTTACTGACAAGCGCAGCCGCCTGTCCACAGCCAACGTGGACAAGCTGACCTTCATAAAGATGAACCAGGCATGGATCCCACAGGACCTGTCCCTCCCTTGTGCAGAGTAGTCCTTATTAACTGCCTAAAACATGTCTTGTTGTGCTACGGGCCACTTCTTTATTTGATACAAATTTTATGAAACCCACAGTTGAATGAAACTCTTCTCTGTCTGGGCGCCGGGGCCTAACCAGATGAAAGTGGCCGGTTAAACTAGCGGGTGACATGAAGCCATAACCTCTGCCATGCTACCTCTGTCTTCTGTCTGGGTGCTGAGGCCTAAGTCAAATAAAGCGGTCTTCTGCTGTGCTGGGGGATATGAAGCTAATCTCTGACCTCTCTCCTCTGTCTGGGTCCAAAGGCCTAAATCACTGAAAGAGGCCTTCTCCTGTGGTGTGTGATATGATGCCAGAATATGTGCTGTGGGGCCTCTCTCCTCTTCCTGGGTGCAGGGGTCAAATAAACTAAATTGTGGCCTACTCCTGTGGTGGTTGATATGATGCCTGATTCTCTGATGTGGAACCTCTCTCCTCTGTTTGGGTGAAGGGGTCAAAGTCTTTCAAAGTCGCCTTCTCCTGTGCTGATTGATATGAAGCTGATGGTTGTGCCATCTGACATGGTTGCCGGGGTCCCATTAAATTGGGGCCTACTCCTGTGGTGGGTGATCTAAATGCCTGATTCTCTGCTTTGAAACCTCTCTCCTCCGTCCGGGTGTAGGGGTCAAAGTCTTTCAAAGTCGCCTTCTCCTGTGCTGATTGATATGAAGCTGATGGTTGTGCCATCTGACATGGTTGCCGGGGTCCCATTAAATTGGGGCCTACTCCTGTGGTGGGTGATCTAAATGCCTGATTCTCTGCTGTGTAACCTCTCTCCTCCGTCTGGGTGTAGGGGGTCAAAGTAACTAAATGGTGGCCTACTCCTGTGGTGGGTGATATGATGCCAGAATATGTGCTGTGGGGCCTCTCTCCTCTTCCTGGGTGCAGGGGTCAAAGTAACTCAATGGTGGCTTCTCCTGTGGTGGCTGATATGATGCCAGAATATGTGCTGTGGTGCCTCTCTCCTCTTCCTGGGTGCAGGGGTCAAAGTAACTAAATGGTGGCTTCTCCTGTGGTGGTTGATATGATGCCTGATTCTCTGCTGTGAAACCTCTCTCCTCCATCTGGGTGTAGGGGTCAAAGTCTTTCAAAGTCGCCTTCTCCTGTGCTGATTGATATAAAGCTTATGCTTGTGCCATCTGACATGTTTGCCGGGGTCTGATTCAATGGTGGCCTACTCCTGTGGTGGGTGATCTAAATGCCTGATTCTCTGCTGTGTAACCTCTCTCCTCCGTCTGGGTGTAGGGGTCAAAGTAACTAAATGGTGGCCTACTCCTGTGGTGGGTGATATGATGCCAGAATATGTGCTGTGGGCCTCTCTCCTCTTCCTGGGTGCAGGGGTCAAAGTAACTCAATGGTGGCTTCTCCTGTGGTGGCTGATATGATGCCAGAATATGTGCTGTGGTGCCTCTCTCCTCTGTCTGGGTCCAAAGGCCTAAATCACTGAAAGAGGCCTTCTCCTGTGGTGTGTGATATGATGCCAGAATATGTGCTGTGGTGCCTCTCTCCTCTTCCTGGGTGCGGGGTCAAAGTAACTCAATGGTGGCTTCTCCTGTGGTGGCTGATATGATGCCAGAATATGTGCTGTGGGGCCTCTCTCCTCTTCCTGGGTGCAGGGGTCAAAGTAACTCAATGGTGGCTTCTCCTGTGGTGGTTAGTATGATGCCAGAATATGTGCTGTGGGGCCTCTCTCCTCTTCCTGGGTGCAGGGGTCAAAGTAACTCAATGGTGGCTTCTCCTGTGGTGGCTGATATGATGCCAGAATATGTGCTGTGGGGCCTCTCTCCTCTTCCTGGGTGCAGGGGTCAAAGTAACTAAATGGTGGCTTCTCCTGTAGTGGTTGATATGATGCCTGATTCTCTGCTGTGTAACCTCTCTCCTCCGTCTGGGTGTAGGGGTCAAAGTAACTAAATGGTGGCCTACTCCTGTGGTGGGTGATATGATGCCTGGTTCTCTGCTGTGGGACCTCTCTCCTTTGTCTGGGTGCTGTGGTCAAAATAATAGTAAGTGACCTTCTCCATTGGTGGGTGACTTGAAGCCTGATTCTGTGCTATGGGACCTCACTCCAATTAATATTGTTTAATTTTTATTTATTTTATGTTAACTCATCATTTCCCTATCTACATTTGTTTGCAGGGGATTTAACTACATTTTGCTGCCTTTTGCAGCCCTCTAGCCCTTTCCGGGTGTGTTTTACAGCCTTTTTAGTGCCCAAAAGTTCGGGTCCCCATTGACTTCTATGGGGTTCGGGTTCGGGATGAAGTTCGGGTCGAGTTCGGATCCCGAACCCGAACATTTTTCGAAAGTTCGGCCGAACTCATCGAACCCGAACATCCAGGTGTTCGCTCAACTCTACTCATTACCTGTATAAAAGACACCTGTCCATGCACCCAATCAATTACATTCCAACCTCTCCACCATTGCCAAAACCAAAGAGCTGTCTAAGGACACCAGGGAAACAAATTTAGACCTGCACAAGGCTGGGATGGTCTACAGGACAAGAGTAAAGCAGCTTAGTGAGGAGACAACAACTGTTGGCGTAATTATTAGAAAATGAAAAAAACACAAAGATGACTGTCAATCTTCCTCGGTCTTGGGCTCCATGCAAGATGGGGTAAGATGATTCTGTGACAGGTCAACTACACGGAAGGACCTGGTCAATTACCTGAAGAGAGCTGGGACCACAGTCTCAAAGACTACCATTACTAACACACTATGCTGACATGGATTAAAATCCTGCAGGACATGCAAGGTCCCCCTGCTCAGACCAGCACATGTCCAGGCGCATTTGAAGTTCACCAATGACCATCTGGATGATCCAGAGGAGGGACGGGAGAAGGTCATGAGGTCAGATGAGACCAAAATGTAACTCTTTGGTATCAACTTCACTCGCCGTGTTTGGAGGAAAAAGAAGGATGAGTACAACCCCAAGAACAACGTCCGAACCGTGAAACATGGGGGTGGAAATATCATACTTTGAGGGCACTTTTCTGTACAGTGGACAGGACAACTGAACTGTATTGAAGGGAGGATGGATGGAGCTATGTATCGTAAGCTTTTTGCCAACAACCTCCTTCCATCAGTAAGAGCATTGAAGATGGGTTGTGGCTGGGTCTTCCAGCATGACAATGACCCAAAACACATAGCCAGGGCAAATAAGAAGTGGCTCGGTAAGAAGCATTTCAAAGTCCTGGTGTCGCCTATCCAACACCAGTAGCCCCACGACTAGGGCCACGTCCCTTATTTGATGCTCTCCTCATTCTTTGAGGTCACCCACAAAACTAACAAATGTATTAAATAGATTTATTTCGATGTCATGTATGCAGTGCAGATGCACCTCACACAATCAATTGTTATGTGTCACCCACCGAACTAACAGATGGATTAACTAGATTAATTTCCCTGTCACGTATGCAGTGCAGGTGCATCTCACAAAAACAATTGATATATGTCACCCACCAATGTAACAGACGGATTAACTATATTCATTTCCCTGTCACGGAGGCAGTGCAGGTTTACCTTACAGAAAAATTGGTATATGTAACCCATTGAACTAACAGACAGATTAGCTATATTAATTTCCCTGTCACGGATGCAGTGCAGGTGTACCTCACACCAAAAATGGGTATATGTCACCCACCAAACTAACAGGCAGATTATCTATTATATTTTTGTGTCAGGGTGTGGTAATGGCGGTATAGTGGTTTTAGCAGAGTGTCAGCACATTACTGACACTCTCCTAAAAACTGCTGACACCTGTGTTGCATGTGTATGCATATATGGTATGATCAGCAATGTATACAGATCCATGCACCCTTAGTTCCGGCGTCGGGATATCTGCGATTCGGTTTGTGCATTACCTTGGCAACCTGTCATTCAGTGATGTCATATCTGTGCGCGGTGGATAGCCGCGCCGCAGGTTAATTGACAAGAGCAGAGATTAAGCGGTATAGTGACGTGACCATGAGGGATTACCGCGAGATTTGGATTGCCGTTGTCCAGGTGATGTGTAAACAACCAGCAGCGCGAGTTTGCACAGAGACGCGAACGCCGGGCGGGAACATGGAATAACATGGCGAACTTTGCACAGGTGATAATGTTAATATATGCAAAAGAGGGATTGAAACCGGCAGCAGTTAGGATTGGATAGTTAATGCAGGTGGGCCAATGTGATTGGAGGATCGTTATGAGGAGGTTGGTGGTTACACTATTTAAGATCTGTATGTGTCACTTCTGATTATTCTTGACAAAGGCTGATAACAGCCGAAACGTTGCACTTTATTTGTAAACATCCTGTGAAGTTTTTGCAATAAAGAGAAAAACCGGAGATGCTGCTGCAACTCATCTGTTTCTACTATTTGGTGTGAACGCTGGGGATCCGCGGTTCGTTTGGCGGCTGTTGCAGTCCGGTGACCCGGTGAGATTGTGTGTGCTGCTTTTATCCATTCCAATCTGTGCTGCAGATGTCAGCAGTTTAACCCCTTCTATGACGTGGTCCATACGGACTGCTGAATGGAAGGGTTTAACAGGGAGGAAGCTCTCTCCCTCTCCCATCGGGGGCTGCTGTGCACTTGCAGCCCCCGATTCTTGATGGCAATGTAACTTTGATAAGACTTCTGCTAAAGGCAAAAGTCTGATCGGACTAAGTCCAAAGTAAAAAATACAGTACAGTACACTATATAGTGTACTGTACTGTATTATATAGACACTAGATCCACTGGATCTAAAAGAACCAAGTGGGTCTGGGTCCAAAAAACAATGTAAAAAAGGGAAGAAAAAAAATATCACTGAATAAAAATTTTAAAAATAAAATACACTACACATATTAGGTATCGCCACATTCGTAAAAACCTGCTCTATAAAAATATCACATGACCTGACCCCTCAAGTGAATGCCGTAATAAAAAAAATGGTGTAAAAAATAGCCATTTTTTTGTCACCTTACATCAGAAAAAGTGTAATACCATGTGATCAAAACGGCTTATGCCTCCCAAATTAGGACTAATAAAACCGCCATCTCATCTCACAAAAAATGAGAAAAATAAAAAAATATGACTCTCAGACTATGGAGACACTAAAACATAATTTATTTTTTTCTAAAATGTTGTTATTGTGTTAAAGTAAAATAAATTGGAAAAAAGTTTACATATTAAGTATTTCCGCGTCTGTAAAAACCTGCTCTATAAAAATATCAGATGATCTAACCCCTCAGGTAAATACCGTAAAAAAAAATAAATAAAAACAATGTAAAAAATATATTTTTGTCACCTCACATTACAACAACTGTAATAGCAAGCGATCAAAAAGTTATATAGACTCAAAAATAGTGCCAATGAAACCGCAATCTCATCCCGCAAAAAATGATACCCCACATAGGACTATCGCCCAAAAAATAAAAAATAAATGGCTCTCAGACTATGGATACATTAAAACATGATTTTATTTTGTTTAAAAAATGATATTATTGTGTAAAATTTAAATAAATAAATAAAAAGTATACATATTAGGTTTCATCGCATCCGTAACAACTTTCTCTATAAAACTAACACATGATCTAAACCCTCAGATGAACACAGCAAAAAAAATAATATAAATACCGTAACAAAAGCCATTTTTGTCACCTTACATCACAAAAAGTGTAATAGCAAGCGACCAAAATGTCATATGCACCCCAAGATAGTTCCAATCAAACCGTCATCTCATCCCGCAAAAAATGAGCCCCTACATAAGACAGTATACTAAAAAATAAAAATAAATATGGCTTTCAGAATGTGGAGACACAAAAAAAATCTTTTTTTTTTTTTAATTCTTTGTTATGAAAAACTGAAACAAAAAACCCCAAAAAGTAGTCATATTTGGCATCGTCGCGTCCGGTACAACCTGCTCTATAGAAATAGCACTCGATCTAACCTGTCAGATCAACTATGCAAATAACAAAAAATAAAAATGCTCCCAAAACAGCAATTTTTTGGCAAATTTTCCTTTTTAATCCATTTTTACAGTAACAAAGCAAGGGTTAACAGCCAAACAAAACTCAATATTTATTACCCTGATTCTGTAGTTTGCAGAGACACTCGATATGTGGTCATAAACTGCTGTATGGCCAAACAGCAAGGAATAGAAGGAAGGGAACGCCACATTGTTTTTGGAAGGGGGATTTTGCTGGACTGGTTTTTTGACACTATGTCCCATTTGAAGCCCGTCTGATGCACCCCTACAGTAGAAACTCCAAAAAAGTGACCCCATTTTGGAAACTACGGGATAAGGTGGCAGTTTTGTTTGTACTATTTTAGGGTAAATATGATTTTTGGTTGCTCTACAGTACACTTTTTTTAAGGCAAGGTAGCAAAAAATAGAAATTCTGAAATTTCATCTCCTAAAGGGCATGCCACCAGCTCTAATGAAACCAATCGCCTCTAGGCCCTGATAAAGGTCTTGGTTAGACCGAAACGTCGGCCATCTACTATCATGTTATTCCAATGGTGGTTGAAAAATAATGAAAAATAATAAAAAAACGTGATTGCATTATAATCAAGCTGTCGCCTGAGTGCCGTGTTTTTCCACTTTATATGATTTGGGATATTCCCACAACACCGAGCACCATCTACAAGGAGGAGTGCCAGCCATTTTCTTCAATGAAGATAGAAATAGGTTGGACCAACCTATTGATCTGTCGGAACTTCAGGCTGCGCTTAAATCCATCAGTGGTAATACTTCCCCTGGATCTGATGGCCTCCCCTTTGAGCTGTACAGAAGGTTTGGTGGAGTGTTGTTACCGTACCTTTTACAAGTGTTGAACTCGGCATGAAATGAAGGTACATTACCTCCCTCGATGTCTGAGGCCATTATCTCACTGATATTAAAAAAGGACAAGGATGACAAGGATATTAATGCATACCGCCCAATTTCACTGCTTAACGCAGACTATAAAATCTATGCTAAAATCTTGTCAAATAGATTAAAAGGGGTGATAGCAAAAATCGTGCATATAGATCAGACTGGATTTATACCAAATAGATCAGCGTAAATGAGTATACGTAGAACGTTAATGGGCATACAGGTGGGAGAGGGGGGTGATCGTTCTATTCTTTCCCTTGATGCTTCACAAGCTTTTGATAGGGTGGAATAGGAGTTCTTGTGGCAAACTATGGAACGAATGAAAATAGGAGAACAATTCATTAAGTGGACTAAATTATTGTACACAGACCCAAAAGTGAAAATAGCGATTAATGGGTGTACAACTAATGCTATTTCACCATGCCGCGGGACGCGGCAGGGTTGCCCCCTCTCCCCCCTGTTATTTGCCCTATTTGTAGAACCATTAGCATGTACCATCAGAGAGAGTGGACAGATAATGGGGTTTGGGAGAGGAGGTACTAAGGATAAGATAAATTCATATGCCGATGATGTGCTACTGTTCCTCCGGGACGGCTATAAAGTGCTCCTGCATGTTATGTCTACGATAAAGGAATACGGTCATCTCTCGGGATACAAAATTAACTGGGAGAAAACTGTATTATTACCTCTTAAGAGAGCCCCTAGGATTAGGGATCCACAGATCAAGATAGCATTAGTATCTGATACAATATCATACCTCAGTGTAAAAATAAGCTCCTCTGCAGAGGACTATATTGAAAACAATGTATCCCCATTGCTCGGGGTGGTTAAAGCGAAAATACGGGTGTGGCAAAAGATGCCAATATCTCAAGTAAATAGAATAGCCTTGCTCAAGATAATTTTACTGCCTCAAATTTTGTATAAAATAGCACCATGTATCAATTGGATAGGCAACATGTTTTTTAAGCGGTTAGAAAGTTTATTTAATGAGTTAGTATAGGGGCAGAAGAAAGTAAGACTGAAACAGAAATGGCTATGGTTTTCAATAGAGGAAGGGGGTTTCTCTCTCCCCTATGTTCAGGGGTACTATCTCGCGTCACAGCTTGGTTGGTGGCTGGGCATGGAGGAGGAGACCTGGTATTGTTCAAGAGGTTATCAAGGGACTCATAATGATATTTTAGCCATACTCGAGTCAGGATATTTTGTGCAAAATATAAAAAGGAATAAAGTTGAATATGTGATACACAGGGTATGGAGGAAAATTAAGGAGCTCATTGGTATAATAGGATCACTACAGTGTACACCGTTATGGCACAATTTAAACTTAATTGAATTTAATAAAATGAATAACATAGAGTATTGGCACAGACTTTGGATTAATTGGGTAGCTCAAATTACACAGAATGGAGAGATAAGGAAGATAGAGGAAATAATTGGACCAAATACGGGTCTTATGGATCAGTTTAGGTAAGCACAGTTAAAGCACGCTTACACAAAAACTACGAACAGACAGTCACTGGAAATTAATTCACACAAATTTATAGATTATTGTAGGATGATTTGGTCTAAGAATGTGAAGATGTCTCGAATATATAAGAAATTATTAACTAGCATGGAATATAAATTTAAATTTAGAGGTATTAAGAGCTGGGAAGAAGAGATAGGCCCAATGACTAAATTAGATTGCCAAGAAATATGTAGAAATATCAAAGTAGCCTCAACAGCTAATAACTATAGATTAATGCAATTGAAATTGCTGCACCGGCTTTACTATTCACCGAGGGACATGACCAGATTTTATAAAGATAAGGAATATAACTTTAACAAATGTGGTCAGAAAATGGCATATTTTTTACATTTGATTTGGTCATGTCCAATTATACAGGAATTCTGGGTCAAGGTTCGAGAGGTACTAATAGCTAGAACAAAAGTTACACCGAGGTGGGAAATAGCTACTACCATACTTGGAGCAACCCCACACTTTGCTAAGGAAGAGATAGGGGTTAAAACACTATGGCTTAAGACGTTGCTTTTAGCAAGAATTATAGTCATAAGAAAATGGGGGTCAGCACAACGACCTGCCTGAGGGAATGGATCTCCTTGACAGATAAAATTAAAAAATATGAAGGAATGGCAGCAAAAACTGAGAAACAAAGGAAAAGGAAAGAAAAAGACTGGGCCAGCTGGAGCAACTAGGCTATTATGTGGCTCGGCCGAAAGAATAACATGAATCGAGTTGGTAAGGTTTGGTACAAAAAAAAAAAAACCCATGCGGTGGGACAAACCATGCGTGTTTATTGGTCTGCGCTCTAGAACTGACACACAGCAAGGGGAGGGTAGAGGGGTGGGCGGAATCGGGATTGGGTGGTAAGAGCAATTTGAAGAGGAATAATATATATGATTATTTTATTATATATGATAAATTCAATTTAGCACTCTATGTTAGAGAAGAATTGGATAAAATATGTGCAATCAAGTTTATTTCTTCTGGAGTATACCCTTCGGATATAGGAATGGTATAATTATGAAGAGTGCTAATTGTTTATACAAATTGTGATATGTATTATGTATTATTGTATTATTTTATATGTGGAAAAATAAATGAATAAAAAAAAAAAAAAAAAAAAACAAAGATCTCCACTCATTAGTGGAACTTAGTCAGTGCATGTGCTCCATAATTGTCAATGTGTACATGTTGTTCATCTGCTATCACCCAGCCAGTTTCCAGGTCCATAGTGAGTCAGAATGCCAATGTTGTAATTTAATTTACCCTGCACTTCATACCCTTTGGTATTTTGTTTGCAAATGTACCCAGCTTTCTCTATGTTATATCATTAATTAAAAGCTTTGTCTTTTTCCATAATAACACTTATAAAATAAAATGAAGTTCAAATGATCAGAAACTACTTCTTCGCATTTTAAAGGTTCAATGTCAGGGCTGTCATGGAAGTCCATGAGGTCTACTGTACCTATCTCACAGGTAGGCATTCAGAATGTATTGTTGGATCTTGTGTACAAACTGTGGTGTGCTACAATATATCAGTCTCTGTAGGCAGATATATTTACTTCCCTAGCTCTTATAGGAGAATAGCTATGTGAATGTACCTATTGTGCAAGTAGATGATTAATTCCCAGTCAAATCCACCATTAAGAAAATTGCACAGAAGACTCAAAAACTAGATATATTAAATGTTTAGGTGTTTTTTGTATCCAGTCTTTTCAAGAGACTTGCTTTCAGAAGTCCAAATTAATCTTCATGGATACTTTTCCAGCTTCACCTCCAAAGTTTTTAGAAAGTTGGGTGAAATTTCTTCTCACAGCCAAAGTAATCTGGAAAATAATAAGTGATGTGGAGATCCCGTATAGTCAGCATATTATTTCAGGAAGACCTGTATCTTCTGAAAGTAAGTATGTCTTGATCTTCACAAACAGTAAAGTATATGCTCCAGCACTCACTTTTGTTGAGGTGTCTTTTCTCCGTATTTTATTGAGGTAAATTCTTCACAGACATATAAGACAATACATCTCTCAGGTATGGTGACTGTTGACCAGTTTCAAAAAACTTCTTATTCTTATTTTCGAAACGCGTCAACAGTTACCATACCTGAGACATGTATTGTCCTATATGTCTGTGAAGAATTTACCTCAAAAAAATATGGAGAAAAGACACCTCAACAAAAGTGAGTGCTGGAGCATATACTTTACTGTTTATCGTACATTTCCTGAGGAGGTTGAAATACCAGGCACGGTGCACACAGGTACATTAAATTATAACAAAAGTGAGCTGGATTCCTTATTGGACATTCTTGATCTTCACAAAGGTTGCTTGGGGTCAGTATCGTCCTGTAAAATAAATGTTTATCAATCAAATGTTTTCCAGATGGTATTCATTTAGATTCATTTCTTTCTACATATTCATCAATATGCATGATGTCTTCAATCAAGAACAACTCACCAACAACAGGGGCTTTCCCATGGTTTGGAAATGTCCAATTTGAACTATAGTTTTGGACTACGTGCTTTGTCCATTTGTTGTAGCGTTACCATCTTACCTATGGGACACCACAGACCTCCTTAAGTGCCTTGAAGGCATAACAATCGAGCCAAACACATGGTTAGCCTCACTTGATGTAGAAGCACTTTACGCCTCTATTCCTCATAATAAAGGTCTGGCAGCGGTGAAGTACTTTTTGGACTCTAGATCCAATGAATTTAGTGAGCACAATAATTTTGTTATCCAGCTTCTAAACTTCATACTCACCCATAACTACTTTGTTTTTGACGGTCGCTTCTACCACTAGCTCAAGGGCACTGCAATGGCTAGCCCATGTGCGCCCACCTACGCAAATTTGCTCCTGGGCTGGTGGAAAGATACTGTTGTCTTTTCCAAATCCATGACCCACTAGACCAGACATATTCAGTTATGGTCTAGGTTTATAGACAACATCTTGCTGTTGTGATCTGGCAATGAGGAAGAACTTAGACTGTTTATGGGTGAACTAAATATGAACCATTTAGGACTATACTTTATATTTGAGCTTCAACATGATTCTATCACGATTCTTGACACACGAGTTGAAAGAGGGGAAAAAAATTCTATTAAGACCACTTCATATTGTAAAAATACCTCAACTAAGAAGGGATAGCCTCCACCCGAAATCACTCAAAAGAGGTGTACCTAAAGGGCAGTTTCCTAGGATTCTAAGAAACTGCTCTGATCATAGTGATTTTATTCCGGAGGCATATCAGCTATTCCATCGATTCAAACAAAGGGGATACCCCGACTCCTGCTTATATGAGGCATGGAGTAATGCTAATACTATGGACAGGACCACGTTGCTTCAATCTAAAAAGAAAAATGACCAATCTGAAATGATTCGAATCGTTGGCACCTTTGACACCGCATTCCATCAAATTCGTGAGATCTTAGGGCAATACTGGTCACTTATAAAAATTGGATCTTGAGCTGGGGAAGGTTCTCCCTGATTATTCAGCAGTCACCAACGTGGACAGTGTATAGGGGACTCAATAGTACATAGTCACTTTGAAACTCCTTTGAAAGGCACGTAGCTGTCCAGTAGAAAATTAGTTATGTTTAAATGTGGCAAATATAGGGCTTACCCGTATTTTGGGGTGGGTGACACCTTTACTGATAGTACAAAAGGAAAGATCTATAAATCCCGTTCATTTGCCAACTGTAATACGGTTGGAGTTGTATACTTGCCTCAGTGTGACTGTGGACTCAAATATGTAGGAAAGACTTTCATAATGTTTAAAAAGAGGATACTGGAACATATAGGTGACATTCATAATAAGCGGGACAAACCCTTGTCAAGACATATTCTGCTTCATCATGCTGGAAATTTAAAAACTATACAATTCTCAATTATTGAGACAATTAAACAGTCAATCAGGGGTGGTGATTTCAAAAGGCTGTTGAGACAAAAGGAGTTGAGATGGACGTACACCCTTAATACTGTGATACCTTTTTGTCTCAATGAAAACATTGACTATACAGTGGGTACGGAAAGTATTTAGACCCCCTTACATTTTTCACTCTTTGTTAAATTGCAGCTATTTGCTAATCGTACCGAATTTTAGGATTTTCGGGACAAGGACCCGAAACCGAATATTTTCATAAAAGTTCGGGTTCGGGTCTGTTCGGCGATCCTTCCCACTTTTTGAAAGGCTGCAGAGCAGCCAATAAGCAAGCGTTTTACATCTTTGCCATAAAAAGCCATCACAGCCATGCCTACTAATAGAGTGCAGCATGTGACCCAGCCTTTTTATAAGCTGGAGTCATGTAGTGCCACACGTCACTTTGCTGCTGTTAGTATATGGAAAGGTTGCTGCGGGTGCTCTCAGGGAGAGATTAGGAAAGAAATCTGTTGAACCTGGTGGTGTGAAATCTTCAAGCTACAGCAATTATTGAGGGAGGGTGCTACTACAATCCTACATTTTTGTACCCAGCCCTGAGCCCCGTGCAAAGAATTTTTTTTTTTTTTTTAATCCATCTGTTACTGAGGTGGGGTCGGCGGCCATTTTAGCCACTGCAGTGTCCTTGGAACTTTATGTGATCTGCATGTGTGCCAGCCTGCCAGGAACATCAGTCTAATCCTTTTTGGTAGCTCAATGAAGGAAAAAATCCCTTTTTCTGGCAGGTCAAGTCCCCTACATTACCTTTTGTATAATTTAGGGGTGACATAGTCTATTTCTGTAGTCTGGGGCAAAAATCTGTATTGTGGTGCTATAGAGCACTTTTGCATACAACGCACCAAAATGTATTTTCAATTTCAGCAGTGAAATAGTGCATCATTGTATTTTTTGGTATTCCTGGTCCACAAAGCAGTTTTAAAGGGAATCTGTCACCTGGAAAATCAATATTAAACCGAACATAGGTCCTTATACAGTCATGTGAAAAAATTAGGACACCCTTTGAAAGCATGTGGTTTTTTGTAACATTTTTAATAAATGGTTATTTCATCTCCGTTTCAACAATACAGAGAGATTAAAGTAATCCGACTAAACAAAGAAAACTGAAGAAAAGTCTTTTCAAGATCTTCTGTAAATGTCATTCTACAAAAATGCCTATTCTAACTGAGGAAAAAGATAGGACACCCTTGCCCCTAATAGCGAGTGTTACCTCCTTTGGCTGAAATAACTGCAGTGAGACGGTTCTTGTAGCCATCTACCAGTCTTCGACATCGGTCTGAGGAAATTTTACCCCACTCCTCAATGCAGAACTTTTTCAGCTGTGAGATGTTTGAGGGGTTTCTTGCACGTACAGCCCTTTTCAAGTCACCCCACAGCATCTCAATGGGATTCAAATCTGGACTTTGACTTGGCCATTCCAGGACTCTCCATTTCTTCTTTTTCAGCCAATCTTTGGTTGATTTACTAGTATGTTTTGGGTCATTGTCATGTTGCATGGTCCAGTTCCGCTTCAGCTTTAATTTTCTAACTGATGGTCTCACATGTTCTTCAAGCACCTTCTGATACACAGTAGAATTCATCGTGGATTCTATGATGGTGAGCTGACCAGGTCCTGCTGCAGCAAAGCAGCCCCAAACCATGACACTTCCACCTCCATGCTTCACAGTTGGTATGAGGTTCTTTTCTTGGAATGCTGTGTTTGGTTTACGCCAAACATGTCCTCTGCTGTTGTGTCCAAATAATTCAATTTTGGACTCATCTGTCCAAAGAACATTATTCCAGAAGTCCTGGTCTTTGTCAACTTTATCTTTGGCAAATGTCAGTCTGGCCTCGATGTTTCTCTTGGAAAGCAAAGGTTTCCTCCTTGCACACCTCCCATGCAAGTTAAACTTGTACAGTCTCTTTCTGATTGTAGAGGCATGTACTTCTACATCAACAGTAGCCAGAGCCTGCTGTAGTTCTCGAGATGACACTTTAGGGTTTTTGGAGACCTCTTTTAGCATCTTGCGGTCTGCTCTTGGGGTGAACTTGCTGGGGCGACCAGTCCTGGGCATGTTGGCAGTTGTTTTGAAAGCCCTCCACTTGTAGACTATCTTCCGGACAGTGGAATGGCTGATTTCAAAATCTTTGAGATCTTTTAAATCCCTTCCCAGACTCATAGGCTGCTACAATCTTTTTCTGAAGTCCTCTGACAGCTCTTTTGCTCTCACCATGGTGCTCACTCTCACTTCAACAGTCAGGAGCACACCAAACTAAATGTCTGAGGTTTAAATAGGGCAAGCCTCATTCAACATGCAGAGTAACGATCTACTAATTATGTGCACCTGGTGTGATATACCTGTGTGAGATCTGAGCCAATTTAAGAGGGAATACATGTGAGGGTGTCCTATCTTTTTCCTCAGTTAGAATAGGCATTTTTGTAGAATGACATTTACAGAAGATCTTGAAAAGACTTTTCTTCAGTTTTCTTTGTTTAGTTGGATTACTTTAATCTCTCTGTATTGTTGAAACGGAGATGAAATAACCATTTATTAAAAATGTTACAAAAAACCACATGCTTTCAAAGGGTGTCCTAATTTTTTCACATGACTGTAGCTGTTTATACTTTCTTTCCATAGGTGTTCTTTACACTTGGATCCGGCTTTTTATCTTTATAAAAATCCTCTTAATTTTAATTTTGGGGAAAAAAGTTGTGCTCTTGGTCCACAAAGCAGTTGTGCATACAGCGTACAAATACATATTTTACATTTTTGCAGTGAAATAGTGCATCAGTGTATTTTTGGGAAAAAAGCGGTATTCCAGGTTCACAAAGCAGTTGTGCATACAGCGTACAAATACCTACGTTTAATTTCCAGCCGTTAAATAGTGCATTAGTGAATTTTGGGGAAAAAAGCCATGTTCTTGGTCCACAAAGCAGTTGTGCATACAGTGTACAAATATATATTTTACATTTCTGCAGTGAAATAGTGCATCAGTGTATTTTTGAGAAAAAAGTGGTATTCCTGGTCCACAAAGCAGTTTTAAATACACCGCCCAAATACGTATTTTAAATTTCAGCACTGAAGTACAGTTTGGCATACAACATGCAAAAACATATTTTAAAATTTAGCAGTGACATACTGCATTTCTGTAGTTTGTTGCAATAAACACTGGTTTTGTAATACATAGCAGATCTGAGGCCTACCCTGTATTTCAGTCATTTAAAGTAACCTTTTGAACTCCGCATTTACATAGTTGGTTTCAAACACACTGGCTTTGTGGTAGATAGCACATTTGCGGTGTACGCTGCATTTCTGACAGTCAAATAAAACCGTTAACTTCTGTTTTTACATTGTTAGTTTGAAAAATCAAATTTTTGGTGATAGTAAAGTAATTGTAGTGAATTGCTCCGTTACACTGTTGTGTGACCTAAATACATTTATTCTGTTTGTGACACGAGCCCTGCCTTACTGTAAAGTGAACTTAATTGTTGACTATTGGCAACTAAATGCAGCAGTCTCTTATGCTTCTTTATGACTCTGCTGGCAGGGTTTCCCAGGGCCATAATCATAGTCCTGCTCCAGAAGTGGAAGAGATTGAGTGCACAGATGCCCAACCACTTATGTTTGAGGATGGGGACAGGGGAAGACCACGGCAGCACGAATCTGATGATGACGAAACACAGGTGCTAACCGCTGCGGCTTTCTGTGGTGTACAGACTGACAAAAAGGGCAGGGGTGAAGACTGGGTGGAAGATGATGTTGAGAACAATGAGGTCCTACACCCCAAAATTTACCTCTGAAATCCATGTTTTCCATGGGTGGTGATAAAATCATAATTTTTTAGGCCAGGAATTACCTTTGTGGCCTGCGCTGCATATGTGCCGAGGACAATAATATAGTTAATTCTTCTGGGAGTTCAGGGGTTGACATATTCAAATTATTTGCTGTCAAGTAACCCTGCACTGCATAGGTTGGGTGCAATATTACTATTTTTGCCGGGTACAATGCCCTGCTATGCATAAGTGACAGTGACCGAAAATGTGAAAAATCCTCTTTTTAATTGTTGGGTGAAATATTACCGATTTTGCCAGGTACAAACTCCTGCACTGCCGAACTGTGAGGGAACTTACAATTGGCGGTTACATTCTTGCATTACATACAGCCTTTTTTGGCTGTGAAGCCAAAGGTAGTCGCCAACAACATGTTTTTTATTTTTTATTTTTTTAAATAAATTGATGTAGACCCCCTAAAATTGGGAAAATATAAAAAATAAAACAAAGTGTAAGTGCACGGTAGCATAAAATGGTTTGGTGAGGCAGATATACATGTCTATTCTGCACACAGTACAAACAAGTCATGTGGGATCTATGCCTGGTTCTTTTTAATAAATGAAAGCTTGCCCATATTAGCTGTGAACAGGCAGCTGTGCTTGTCTGTGATAATGACCCCTGCCATGCTAACCACATGTTCAGATAATACAGTAGCTGCAGGGTAGGCCAGCACCTCCAAGGTGTAAAGGGCAACGTCAGGACATGTGCCCAATTTGAAGACCAAGAAGTTGAATGGGGCAGACCCAGTGGCGTAGCTAGAAATGATTGGGCACCACAGCAAATATTTGACTGGCAGGGTTTCCCAGGGCCTGGTGGTGCAGGTTGTTGTGGCGTGATGACAAAGCTTTCCCACATTTTGCCAATGCTAACCCAGCCTTCTGAGGTGCTGGTGGTGACCCAGTTGCCGTGAGCTGGCTTGGATGCCACCCTGATGAGAACACGGTTCCTCCTACTCCTCTTCCTCATTCTCCAGAACTGTACCCTGGCTCGACAATTGTGTTCCAGGCCAGGGTCTATGTTGGTGCAGATACCCACCCTCCGAGCCATTTGTATTTGGCCGGCCTTAAGTTAAGGATAAGGCGTGTATATAGTTTTGTTTGTTTATATATGTTTTTAATTAAATTTGTAAATTGTTTGTTAATAGTTTAAGTGAAAGAGGGAGTGGGGGGGAGGGTTGTGTGTGTTCGATTAACTGAATTGATTTTCACTGTGTGGTGTTCAGGAATTTCTGCACCTCAAATTCAGCACATGTGGCAGGCAGGGAATGTGCGTCAAACCGGCTAGGCCCAGACCTGCTATTATATTTCTCCCATTAGCGCACAACACTAGGCCGGGCTGGAGGCTCAGTGGCACCAACCAATCATCGGTCTGCTGTTCCATGCCTGTTCGCAGCTCCTGCACGGTGTGGGGTTTGTCCCACAAACACCCAAGTTTTAAAACAGCCTGCTGTTGTTTCCCCCTGGCTGTGCTGCTGTGGGTGGTGAAGGTGTTACTCTGAGCGGATGAGGCGGTGGTAGAGGAGGAGGAGGAAGCTGAGGAGGAGGAGGAGGAGGAGGTAACAGGAGACAGAGAAATGCCCAGGAAGTACATTCGCAAAAATGCTATGCGCCTCAGGCCCAGCCGCCACTGCATTTACCCAGTGTGCTGTTAAGAGAGACATAACGTCCCTGCCCGTGCTTACTGGTTCATGTATCAATTGTTTTGAGGATTTTGCCACAGATGGTGTTGCGCAGTGCACACCTGATTTTGTCCGCCACTTGGTTGTGCAGGGAAGGTTTGGCCCACCTGCAAAAGTACTGTGGGACAGCCACCGCCAGAAGGTTGTTAAAACTGTCCACCAGACAGGATGACAGCATTTTAAAGGACCAGGAATTTTGAAATCAAGGCATTCAGAGCCAGGGATTTATACATAGATATTAGATCTCCCCTCAGTCGTCTTTTTTCTAAGGTAATTAACCCTGATTTTGATAACCTTTCAGGGTACTGTAGTTGCCCCATTCCAGTTATTACTTTAGTTGCCCTCCTCTGAACCCTCTCCAGCTCTGCTATGTCTGCCTTGTTCACAGGAGCCCAGAACTGTACACAGTACTCCATATGTGGTCTGACTAGTGATTTGTAAAGTGGTAGGACTATGTTCTCATCATGGACATCTATGCCCCTTTTGATGCAACCCATGGGCGTAGCTATAAGGGGTGCAGAGGTAGCAGTCGCTATCAGGCCCAGGAGCCTGAGGGGGCCCAAAGACCCTTGTGCCGCATAAGAAGACACACAAAGCACTGAGAGAAGGGGGGCCCAAGCTGAATTGTTGATCCAGGGCCCATGAGCCGTTAGCTACGCCCCTGATGCAACCCATTATCTTATTGGCCTTGTAAGCAGCTTCCTGACACTGGTTTCAACAGCTTAGTTTGCTGTTTATTAAAAATCCTAGATCCTTTTCCATGTCAGAGTTACCGAGTGTTTTACCATTTAGTATGTACGGGTGACTTGCATTATTCTTTCCTATGTGCATAAATTTACTTTTGTCAGTGTTAAACCTCATCTGCCATTTCTCTGCCCAAGCCTCCAATCTATACAGATCCCTCTGAAGCATAAAACTGTCCTCTTCTGTGTTAATTACTTTACACAGTTTAGTGTCATCTGTAAAAATTGATATTTTACTGTGCAAGCCTTCTACAAGATCATTAATAAATATATTGAAGAGAATAGGGCCCAATACTGACCCCTGAGGTACCCCACTAGCGACAGTGACCCAATCTGAGTGTGTACAGTTAATAACCACCGTCTGTTTTATATTATTCAGCCAGTTACTTACCCACATACAGACATTTTCTCCCAGTCCGAGCATTCTCATTTTATATACTAACCTTTTGTGTGGTACAGTGTCAAATGCTTTGGAGAAGTCCAGATATACGACATCCATTTAGAATGTTTATTTATTATTTTTCTGTATTTTATGTTATTTTAAGGCATTTTCCTATCCACATTTGTTTTCAGGTCATTTACCTACATTTTTCTGACTTTTGCAGCCCTTTAGCCCTTTCCAGGGCTATTTTACAGCCATTTTATTGCCCAAAAGTTCGGGTTCCCATTGACTTCAATGGGGTTTGGGTTCAGGGTCAAGTTCTGGTTAAGTTCGGATCCCAAACCCGAACAATTTTGTGAAGTTCGGCCGAACTCGTTGAACCTGAACATACAGGTGTCCGCTCAACTCTAACCAAGATATAACTTTTTAACCTTAATTCTAAGCGGTATGTGTGGAGAAAACCAAGCACTGCTCATTACCTGTCTAATACAGTCCCAACCATGAAGTATGGTGTTGGCAGCGTCATGCTGTGGGGGTGTTTATCAACTGCAGGGACAGGACGACTGGTTGCAATCGAGGGAAAGATGAATGCAGTCAAGTACAGGGCTATCCTGGACGAAAACCTTCTCCAGAGTGCTCAGAATATCAGACTGGGTCGAAGGCTTATCTTCCAACAAGACAATGACCCTAAGCACATAGCTAAAATAACGGAGTGGCTTCACAACAACTCTGTGACTGTTCTTGAATGGCCCAGCCAGAGCCCTGACTTAAACCCAATTGAGCATCTCTGGAGCGATCTAAAAATGGCTGTCCATGAACGTTTGCCATCCAATCTGAAAGAACTGGAGAGGATCTGCAAGGAGGAATGGCAGAGGATCCCCAAATCCAGGTGTGTAAAAGTGTTGCTTCTGTCCCAAAAAGACTCATGGCTGTATTAGATCAAAAGGGTGCTTCTACTAAATACTGAGCAAAGGGTCTGAATACTTAGGACCATGTGATATTTCAGGTTTTCTTTTTTAATAAATCTGCAAAAATGTCAATAATTCTGTGTTTTTCTGTCAATATGGGGTGCTGTGTGTACATTAATGAGGAAAAAAAAATGAACTTAAAAGATTTTAGCAAATGGCAGCAATTTAACAAAGACTGAAAAATGCATGTGCTTCCTTTAACTGACCAGCCAGGTAAATGGGCCAGTATCATTGAAATAAGACATTCTCGGGTTAATATTATGGTAAATTAGGAGTTTGTAGCTATCTCCACTAATAATAGTAGCTTGTGACAACCTGTTCTAGCCAGCACATTTAGTTGGGTATCTGTAATGTGCAGGCGATTCACCCACATTATGTATGTGTTTATGAATTATTGATGCAGATTATTTAATGGTCTATTTAAGGCAGCACACACATTGTGATATCTGAATCATGATGGGAGAGACATCCATCTTACTATGTACATTGTATATAATTATCACATCATTGTATGTACCAATGACTTGGTAATTGTGGTTATGGTGTCGGATTTGAAGTACTGTTTTTTCTTCCTATTCACATAGTCTCACTGCTCTTACCAGGTCTGAAGAATGTTTGCGGGAATAGGATCACTGCTGCAAGTCGTGGGTCAAGAAGAAGCCTGGAGACTTCTTAATCTGTTATAAGGTCAAAAGAGGAGAGAGAGCATGTGGAAGTGTGGGTGGGAGAAAGATTGAATTTTATTGGGGACTGAGAGATTATTTACTACCAGATGTTACAAATGTTGTCTCTGAAGTAAATAGCCACGACGTTAGCGCAGAGGTCAGTGATGGGTACAAGAGCTTTACGGCTTGCAAGGGACTGAAAAGCCTCAAAGAGTTGTTTTGGGTTATTTGAGGGCGAGGACATGACAGAGGTGAATTAGTTGTGTTTGGCAATGTTGAGGGCTGAATTGTAGGTTTTAAGTATAAATAAATAATAGAGAAAGTCTGCTGACATTCGTGATTTTCTCCATAAGCGTTCCGCATATCTGGAGCAACGCTGGAGAAAACATGCTTCAGGTGTGTGCCAGGGTTGCCATGTTCTGTATCGGGAGGGTCGAATTGATATTGGAGCTGCAGAGTGGTTTGAAGTTATGGTTGTAATAATTGGCAGCCAGGTCTAGATAGGAGAGGGTAGAGATTGGGGTAAGAGCTACCTGTAGGGCAGGGGTGGGGATTGGGGAACCTTTTTGGTGCCAAGTGCCTGTAACATCATTCACCGGCCATACTAAATTCTCAACTTAAAAATGTGACAGCTGTATTTGGTCAAACACTTAGGGGTAAGTTACAGAAATCGTACTTCAATTGAAAATAAATCTAGAATGCTGTATTCTTGCTGCACAAAATGGTGTCTGAGCTATATATATTACATATAGTACTGGTGCCATTTTGACCAAACATAGCAGTCTAATTTTTAAGTTCAGAATTTTATGTATTTAGTTCTTTATTTGGCATTAAGTTCCTCCCAGGGGGTCCAGAGAGCGGTTTACCCGGCTTTCACTCTGCCCCTGCCTCTTCCTTTGCAACTATCCCTACCTGTGACCCTTTCTCAGCCTCAGATATGCCCCCCACCTCCATCAGCCTCAATCAAACTCAGATCAGACTCTGATCAGACCTCTCAGCCTCAGATCAGACCCCTATCCGACCCTCCCTAGCCTCAGATCAGCCCCCATCAGACATTCCAGCCTCAGATCATGACAGTCATCATGTCAGTTGCTGGCAGTTAATGGTGTGTAGGTTTCTATAAGTGTGAAAAGCAGGAATTTTGTGAGAAGAGTGAGAGGTATTAATAGTAAAGGAAAGAAGATTGTGGTCAGAAAGAGGAAAGGATGAGTTAATAAAAAAGACTAGATCAAGTGTATTGCTGTGTTGTGAATTGTGAGAGGCCAAGAGAGGAGGTTATAGAAAGAAAATGAGAGGCTGATGGGGAGATAGGATCAAAAGAGCTTCTACCCCATGTTATGGTAAGTATGGCAGTCATGTATTTGACCCTGTTCACACATTCACCTGTTCACCCATTCTTAGTGCATTCAGCAGTGTGCTGCTATTTCTCTAGTTTGCTGTATAGTTGCCGTGTAGCTTGCACCTGCATTTAAATTACCTCTAGGAGGTGCTGTTTCATTTTCTGGTATGTATATATAGATGAGGAATAGGCATCCACTATGGAACTTAGCACTCCTACTTACCCGCCCACCTGCGTGGTGCTTTTAATCAGTACTATCACAACATCATAGTGGAGTCAGACACTCCGTGTTAGCGTAGGTCCCCGTCTGATTAGAAGCCACCTTGCCGCTTGGTAGACGGGCCCGACATATGTTTGATCAACTATATGCGCTAAGAGCTTCTACCCCATGTTATGTTAAGTGTGGCAGTCATGTATTTGACCCTGTTCACACATTCACCTGTTCACCCATTCTTAGTGCTTTCAGCAGTGTGCTGCTATTTCTCTAGTTTGCTGTATAGTTGCCGTGTAGCTTGCACCTGCATTTAAATTACCACTAGGAGGTGCTGTTTCATTTTCTGGTATATATATATATATATATATATATATATTAAATGTTTATGAGATTTGATTCTATGTTGTGTTGAGCGAACAGTTCGAGCATCGTTCGGGTTCGTACCGAATTTTGGGGTGACACGTATCCGAACCCGGACATTTTCAAAAAAGTTCGGGTTCGGGTCCGGTGTTCGTCGAGTTCTTCCCGCTTTCTGAAGGGCTGCATAGTAGCCAATCAGCTAGCGTTTTACTTCTTGCCCTAAGAGCCCATCACAGCCATGCCTACTAATGGCATGGCTGTGATTGGCCAAGAGCAGCATGTGACCCAGCCTCTATTTAAGCTGGAGTCACGTAGCGCCGCACGTCACACTGCTCTGACTAGTGTAAGGAGAGGATGCAGCTTCTGTGAGGGCGAGATAGGCAGGGATAAAGATGTGATTGAATGACCTACCTTTCTACACCTGTGCATCAGAACAACTCAGCTGAGCTGTTCACTGAAAGTCACTATTTTGTTGAGACTGGCCAGAGCGATTTTTACTGGCACATGTAACTGGGCTGACCGGCGGTGGCCATTTTGGGACTTGTGGTGCGCCAACACTTGCTGCCACAGAGTGTAAACCAAAGCTCCAACGAAGTTAAAAATCTACACCTGTGAATCAGAACAACAGCGATTCAGCTGCTCAGTCAAAGTCAATTTTTTTTCTGGCTGGGCAGACTGTTTTCTGGCACATGTTACTGGGCTGATAGGCGGCGGCCATTTTGGGACTTGTGGTGCTACAGCAAAAGCTGCCACAACGTCCATTAATCTCATGTAATAGTCGATTTTTTCATAGATATACTACATCAGGGGTTTGGCTGTGCTTGTGTCACCCATACTAACTGCAAAGATATTTAATATATCAGTGGTGAAACTGAAAGTAACCCACTTGGATAGCAAATCCCATGAATGTGCTGTTCCAGCTAGGCTAGCCAGTGCCACTACTTTGTCCAATACTGTCAGCCAGAATTTTTTTTTTTTTATGTGCCAGAAATATAAATTAGAAAAAGCTTTCACCGTAATAATAAAATTATTCTGGTGTTAGACCAGAAGAAGCACTCCTGTTGTAATTAATACTGTAAAAAGGCTTAGGCAATATTTCTCCCAGTGTGGGAAATTTATCTAGCAAAACTAGCATTTTAACAATTCCGGTGTTCTGAAATACCAGCAGTCCTCTTGTAATTAATACCGCCAAAAGGCATTATATCGTCCAGTGTTGTAATTTTGGTGAAAAAAAGGCAAATTTAATCAATCTGGTGTTTGGTAGACCAAAAACACTAGGCCTCACGTTTTTACTCCTGTAAAAAGGAATTATATTTCCCCGTGTGGAAATCTATGTACCCAAACTAGCATTTTAAAACTTCAGATGTCCTATTTGCAGCAGTGTTCTTGTAAATAATACCGCCAAAAGGCATTATTGTCCAGTGTTGTAATTTTGGTGAAAAAAAGGCCAATTTAATCAATCTGGTGTTTGGTAGACCAAAAACACTAGGCCTCACGTTTTTAATCCTGTAAAAAGGAATTATATCTCCCCGTGTGGGAATCTATGTACCAAAACTAGCATATTAAAAATTCTGGTGTCCACTTTGCAGCAGTTTTCTTGTAAATAATACCGCCAAAAGGCATTATTGTCCAGTGTTGTAATTTTGCTGAAAAAAAGGCCAATTTAATCAATCTGGTGTTTGGTAGACCAAAAACACTAGGCCTCACGTTTTTACTCCTTTAAAAAGGAATTATATCTCCCTGTGTGGGAAGCTATGTACCCAAACTAGCATTTTAAAACTTCAGATGTCCTATTTGCAGCAGTATTCTTGTAAATAATACCGCCAAAATGCATTATTGTCCAGTGTTGTAATTTTGGTGAAAAAAAGGCAAATTTAATCAATCTGGTGTTTGGTAGACCAAAAACACTAGGCCTCACGTTTTTACTCCTGTAAAAAGGAATTATATCTCCCCGTGTGGGAATCAATGTACCAAAACTAGCATATTAAAAATTCTGGTGTCCACTTTGCAGCAGTTTTCTTGTAAATAATACCGCCAAAAGGCATTATTGTCCAGTGTTGTAATTTTGCTGAAAAAAAGGCCAATTTAATCAATCTGGTGTTGGTTGGACCAGAAACACTAGGCCTCAAGTTTTTACTCCTGTAAAAAGGAATTATATCTCCCCGTGTGGGAATCAATGTACCAAAACTAGCATATTAAAAATTCTGGTGTCCACTTTGCAGCAGTTTTCTTGTAAATAATACCGCCAAAAGGCATTATTGTCCAGTGTTGTAATTTTGCTGAAAAAAAGGCCAATTTAATCAATCTGGTGTTGGTTGGACCAGAAACACTAGGCCTCACGTTTTTACTCCTGTAAAAAGGAATTATAACTCCCCGTGTGGGAATCAATGTACCAAAACTAGCATATTAAAAATTCTGGTGTCCACTTTGCAGCAGTTTTCTTGTAAATAATACCGCCAAAAGGCATTATTGTCCAGTGTTGTAATTTTGCTGAAAAAAAGGCCAATTTAATCAATCTGGTGTTGGTTGGACCAGAAACACTAGGCCTCAAGTTTTTACTCCTGTAAAAAGGAATTATATCTCCCCGTGTGGGAATCTATGTACCAAAACTATCATTATAAAAATTCTGGTGTCCAATTAGCAGCAGTGTTCTTGTAATTAATACCGGAAAAAGGAATTATATCTTCCAGTGTGGGAATTTATGTACACAAACTAGCATTATAAAAAATCTGGTGTCCAATTAGCAGCAGTGTTCTTGTAATTAATACCGCCAAAAGGCATTATTGTCCAGTGTTGTAATTTTGGTGAAAAAAAGGCCAATTTAATCAATCTGGTGTTTGTTAGACCAGAAAAACTAGGCCTCACGTTTTTACTCCTGTAAAAAGGAATTATATCTCCCCGTGTGGGAAACTATGTACCAAAACTAGCATTTTAAAAATTCTGGTGTCCAATTAGCAGCAGTGTTCTTGTAATTAATACCGGAAAAATGAATTATATCTTCCAGTGTGGGAATTTATGTACACAAACTAGCATTATAAAAAATCTGGTGTCCAATTAGCAGCAGTGTTCTTGTAAGTAATACCGCCAAAAGGCATTATTGTCCAGTGTTGTAATTTTGGTGAAAAAAAGGCCAATTTAATCAATCTGGTGTTTGTTAGACCAGAAAAACTAGGCCTCACGTTTTCACTCCTCTAAAAAGGAATTATATCTCTCCGTGTGGGAATCTATGTACCAAAACTAGCATTATAAAAATTCTGGTGTCCAATTAGCAGCAGTGTTCTTGTAATTAATGCCGGAAAAAGGAATTATATCTTCCAGTGTGGGAATTTATGTACCAAAACTAGCATTATAAAAAATCTGGTGTCCAATTAGCAGCAGTGTTCATGTAATTAATAACCGGAAAAAGGAATTATATCTTCCAGTGTGGGAATTTATGTACACAAACTAGCATTATAAAAAATCTGGTGTCCAATTAGCAGCAGTGTTCTTGTAATTAATACCGCCAAAAGGCATTATTGTCCAGTGTTGTAATTTTGGTAAAAAAAAAGGCCAATTTAATCAATCTAGTGTTTGTTAGACCAGTCCAGAAACACTAGGCCTCACGTTTTTACTCCTGTAAAAAGGAATTATATCTCCCCGTGTGGGAACCTATGTACCAAAACTAGCATTTTAAAAATTCTGGTGTCCAATTTGCAACAGTTTTCTTGTAATTAATACCTGAAAAAAGAATTATATCTTCCAGTGTGGGAATTTTGGGGCTAAAAAATAATATATTTTATTGTGGTGCGAGTTGAATCGCAACAATGAGGAAACATTCTATTAAGGGACGAGGACGCGGTCGTGGTGGTGTCCGTGGAGCCTCTGTTGCTGGCAGAGGACGTGGCCGTTCGGCCTCAGGCGCACAAAGTAGTGAACCAACTCCCTCAAGTAGCCGGCAGAATTTACAGCGATATTTGGTGGGGCCCAATGCCGTTATGAGGATGGTATGGCCTGAGCAGGTACAGGCATTAGTCGATTGGGTGGCCGACAGTGCTTCCAGCACGTTCACCACATTGTCTTCCGCCCAGTCTTCTGCGGAAGCGCACAGGTGGCACCTGAAAACCAAGCCCATCAGTCTGTCACATCACCCCCATGCATATCAGGGAAACTGGCTGAGCCTCAAGTTATGCAGCAGTCTCTTATTCTGTTTGAAGACTCTGCTCCCACGGTTTTCCAGGGGCGTCCACCTAGCCCTTCCCCAGCGGTGGAAGACATTCCATGCACTGACGCACAACCACTTATGTATCCAGATGATGAGGACATGGGAATACCACCACAGCAGAGTGACCGAGTCTCTGATGATGACGAAACACTGGTGCCCACTGCCGCGTCTTATTGCAGTGTGCAGACTGAACAGGAGGAGGTCAGGGAGGAAGACTGGGTGGAAAACGATGCAGAGGACGATGAGGTCTTAGACCCCACATGGACTGAAGGTCGTGCCGCTGACTTAAATAGTTCAGAGGAAGAGGCAGTGGTGAGACCGAGACAACAGCGAACCCAAAGAGGGAGCAGGGGGCAAAAGCAGAACAGCCGCCGTCCAGAGAGTTTGCCTGCTATTGGCCAGCGCCAACAGGGACCCAGCACCCCAAAGGCATCTTTAAGGAGTTCCCTGGCATGGCACTTCTTCAAACAATGTGCTGAGGACAAGACCAGAGTGGTTTGCACGCTCTGCCATCAGACCCTGAGGCGAGGCATTAACGTTCTTAACCTGAGCACCACCTGCATGATCAGGCATCTACATGCAAAGCATGAACTGCAGTGGAGTACACACCTTAAAAACAAGGAACCCGCTCAGGCTCCCCTGCTCCCTCTACCGCTGCTGCCTCGGCTTCCGCCTCGAGAGGAATGTTGCCACCTGCCGAGCAGCAAACAGAGGATGTGCCACCGACACCACCACCGCCACCGTCACCTAGCGTCTCCACTATTTCACACAGCAGGGTTCAGCCCTCCATCTCTCAAACCTTTGAGAGGAAGCGCAAATTCCCACCTAGTCACCCTCGAGCCCTTGGCCTGAATGCCAGCATTTCTAAACTACTGGCCTTTGAAATGCTGTCATTCCGGCTGGTGGACACAGACAGCTTCAAACAGCTGATGGCCATGGCTGTCCCCCAGTATGTGGTTCCCAGCCGCCACTACTTCTCCAAGACAGCCGTGCCTTCCCTGCACATGCAAGTGTCCGATAAAATCAAGTGTGCACTGCGCAACGCCATTTGTGGCAAGGTCCACCTATCACAGATACGTGGACCAGTAAGCACGGCCAGGGACGCTATATCTCCCTAACTGCACACTGGGTAAATGTAGTGGTGGCTGGGCCCCAGGCGGAGAGTTCCTTGGCGCACGTCCTTCCGCCGCCAAGGATCACAGGGCATCATTCTTTGCCTCCTGTAGCCTCCTCCTCCTACTCGGCTTCCTCCTCCTCCTCCTCTGCTTCCACCAGCTCATCCAGTCAGCCACACACCTTCACCACCAACTTCAGCACAGCCCGGGGTAAACGTCAGCAGGCCATTCTGAAACTCATATGTTTGGGGGACAGGACCCACACCGCGCAGGAGTTGTGGCGGGGTATTGAACAACAGACCGACCAGTGGTTGCTGCCGGTGGGCCTCAAGCCCAGCCTGGTGGTGTGCGATAATGGGCGAAATCTCGTGGCAGCTCTGGGACTAGCCGGTTTGACGCACATCCCTTGCCTGGCGCATGTGCTGAATTTGGTGGTGCAAAAGTTAATTTACAACTACCCAGACATGTCAGAGCTGCTGCATAAAGTGCGGGCCGTCTGTGCGCGCTTTCGGCGTTCACATCCTGCCGCTGCTCGTCTGTCAGCGCTACAGCGGAACTTCGGCCTTCCCGCTCACCGCCTAATATGCGACGTGCCCACCCGGTGGAACTCCACCTTGCACATGCTGGAGAGACTGTGCGAGCAGCAGCAGGCCATAGTGGAGTTTCAGCTGCAGCACGCACGGGTCATTCGCACTGCGGAACAGCACCACTTCACCACCAATGATTGGGCCTCCATGCGAGACCTGTGTGCCCTGCTGCGCTGTTTAGAGTACGCCACCAACATGGCCAGTGGCGATGCCACTGTTATCAGCGTGACAATACTAATTCTATGTCTCCTAGAGAAAACGCTTAGGGCGATGATGGAAGAGGAGGTGGGCCAGGGCCAGGAGGAGGAGGAGGAGGATGACGAGTCGTTTTAAGCAGTTTCAGGCCAGTCTGTTAGAAGTGGCTCAGAGGGAGGTTTTTTGCAACAGCAGAGGGCAGGTACAAATGTGGCCAGCCAGGGACCACTACTGGAGGACGAGAAGGATGAGGTGGAGGAGGATGAGGATGAAGCAGGTTCACAGCGGGGTGGCACCCAGCACAGCGCAGGCACATCCCTGGTGAGTGGCTGGGGGGATACAGAGGATGATGACGATACGCCTCCCACAGAGGACAGCTTGTCCTTACCTCTGGGGAGCCTGGCACACATGAGCGATTACATGCTGCAGTGCCTGCGCAACGACAGCAGAGTTGCCCACATTTTAACGTGTGCTGACTACTGGGGGGCCACCCTGCTGGATCCACGGTACAAAGACAATGTGCGCACTTTACTTCCTGCACTGGAGCGTGATAGGAAGATGCGCGAGTACAAGCGCACACTGGTAGACGTGCTCCTGAGAGCATTCCCAACTGTCACAGGGGAACAGGTGGAAGGCCAAGGCAGAGGAGGAGCTAGAGGTCGCCCACGCAGCAGTGTCACGGCCAGCTCCTCTGAGGGCAGGGTTAGCATGGCAGAAATGTGGAAAAGTTTTGTCTCCACGCCACAGCTAACTGCCCCACCACCTGATACGGAACGTGTTAGCAGGAGGCAACATTTCACTAACATGGTTGAACAGTACGTCTGCACACAACTCCACGTACTGACGGATGGTTAGGCCCCATTCAACTTCTGGGTTTCCAAATTGTCCACGAGGCCAGAATTAGCATGTTATGCCTTGGAGGTGCTGGCCTGCCCGGCGGCCAGCGTTTTATCTGAACGTGTATTCAGCACGGCAGGGGGCGTCATTACTGACAAACGCAGCCGCCTGTCCGCAGCCAACGTGGACAAGCTGACGTTTATAAAAATGAACCAGGCATGGATCCCACAAGACCTGACCCTCTCTTGTGCAGAGTAGTCCTTAATAACTGCCTTAACCCATGTTGTCTTGTACTCTTGGCCACTTCTTCATTGAAAAATCAATTTTTGAAATAAAGTAGGATCTTGGGGTGCAACCCAGAGTTGAATGAACCATACCTCTGTCTGGGTGCCGGGGCCAAAGTACATGAAAGTGTCCTTCTCCTGTGCTGGGTGATATGAATGTTATACTTGTGCTGTCTGACATGTCTCCTTTGTGTGGGTGCAGGGGGCCAAAGTCACTGAAAGCGGCCTTCTCCTGTGGTGGGTGATCGAAATGCCTGATTCTCTGCTGTGGGACCTCTCTCCTCCGTGTGGCTGCAGGGGTCAAGGTCTCTAAAAGTGCCCTTCTCCTGTGATGGTTGATGTAAAACTGATGCTTGTGCTATCTGACCTGTCTCCTCTGTGTCGGTGCTAAGGCCTAAGTCACTGAAAGCGGCCTTCTCCTTTGCTGGCTGATATAAATACCTGAATCTCTGCTGTGGGACCTCTCTCCTCCGTGTGGCTGCAGGGGTCAAAGTCTCTAAAAGTGGCCTTCTCTTGTGCTGGGTGATGTGAAGCTGATGTTTGTGCCATCTGACATGGTTGCCGGGGTCCCATTAAATGGTGGCCTACTCCTGTGGTGGGTGATCTAAATGCCTGATTCTCTGCTGTGAAAACCCCTCTCCTCCGCCTGGGTGCAGGGGTCAAAGTCTCTCAAAGTGGCCTTCTCTTGTGCTGGGTGATGTGAAGCTGATGTTTGTGCCATCTGACATGGTTGCCGGGGTCCCAATAAATGGTGGCCTACTCCTGTGGTGGGTGATCTAAATGCCTGATTCTCTGCTGTGAAAACCTCTCTCCTCTGTCTGGGTGCTGGTCCAAAATACATGAGAGTGGCCTTCTCCGGTGGTGGTTGATATGACGCATGATTCCTTGCTGTGGGACCTGTATCCTCTGTCTGGGTGCTGGTCCAAAATAAATGAGAGTGGCCTTCTCCGGTGGGGGTTGATATGACGCATAATTCCTTGATGTGGGACCTCTCTCCTCTGTCTGGGTCCTGGTCCAAAATACATGAGAGTGGCCTTCTCCGGTGGGGGTTGATATGACGCATGATTCCTTGATGTGGGACCTCTCTCCTCTGTCTGGGTGCTGGTCCGAACTAAATGAGAGTGGCCTTCTCCGGTGGTGGTTGATATGACGCATGATTCCTTGATGTGGGACCTGTATCCTCTGTCTGGGTGCTGGTCCAAAATAAATGAGAGTGGCCTTCTCCGGTGGGGGTTGATTTGAAGCCTTATTCCTTGCTGTGGGACCTCTCTCCTCTGTCTGGGTGCTGGTCCGAAATAAATGAGAGTGGCCTTCTCCGTTGGTGGTTGATATGACGCATGATTCCTTGCTGTGGGACCTGTATCCTCTGTCTGGGTGCTGGGCCGAAAATAATGAGAGTGGCCTTCTCCGGTGGTGGTTGATATGACGCATGATTCCTTGATGTGGGACCTCTCTCCTCTGTCTGGGTGCTGGTCCAAAATACATGAGTGGCCTTCTCCGGTGGTGGTTGATATGACGCATGATTCCTTGCTGTGGGACCTGTATCCTCTGTCTGGGTGCTCGTCCAAAATACATGAGAGTGGTCTTCTCCGGTGGTGGTTGATATGAAGCATGATTCCTTGCTGTGGGACCTGTATCCTCTGTCTGGGTGCTGGGCCGAAATAAATGAGAGTGGCCTTCTCCGTTAGTGGTTGATATGACGCATGATTCCTTGATGTGGGACCTCTCTCCTCTGTCTGGGTGCTGGTCCAAAATACATGAGTGGCCTTCTCCGGTGGTGGTTGATATGACGCATGATTCCTTGCTGTGGGACCTGTATCCTCTGTCTGGGTGCTGGTCCAAAATACATGAGAGTGGCCTTCTCCGGTGTTGGTTGATATGAAGCATGATTCCTTGCTGTGGGACCTGTATCCTCTGTCTGGGTGCTGGTCCCAAATAAATGAGAGTGGCCTTCTCCAGTGGTGGATGATATGACGCATGATTCCTTGCTGTGGGACCTCTCTCCAATTGATATTGGTTCATTTTTATTTATTTTATTTTATTTTAATTCATTTCCCTATCTACATTTGTTTGCAGGGGATTTACCTACATTTTGCTGCCTTTTGCAGCCCTCTAGCCCTTTCCGGGAGTCTTTTACAGGCTTTTTATTGCCCAAAAGTTCGGGTCCCCATTGACTTCTATGGGGTTCGGGTTCGAGATGAAGTTCGGGTTGAGTTCGGATCACGAACCCGGACATTTTCCGGAAGTTCGGCCGAACCTCTCGAACCCGAACATCCAGGTGTTCGCTCATCTCTAATTCTATGCTAATTTGGTAGTCCGTGCAGCACTAGATATTGAGTGACCTCCAATATATCTTAAATATATACTGTATTTTATTCTTGGACTGTGGGTGTGTTTTTGGAATAGGAGCCAATTCCATTGTCCAGGGTGAGTCGAGCCACTGGCGCATTAACTTTTTTTTCTGTCCTTCAACTGCCACCAGCTGCATAACGTGGACCGCCTCTAAGCTGCCAGCTTGAAATAAATCTAGCAGAACAATTGTAGCAATCAATGAGGACATCTCTGGATTCATGTGAGGTACAAGGATGGTTCTAAGTTTGTTAAAAATGCTCTTTGGTGTACTATATGATATCTAATTTTCATTTTTTTACATTATTTATGAGATAACCCCTTTAAAGACAGGTTCTCATATATGTGAGATATAAATAAATAAATTGGTATTAGAGAAAAAAATACATATTGAAATATGGAATGAAAGAATCAGGTTCTAGGTTTGCTGAAAGTAAAGATATAGAAAATAAAGTTATTTGTTTTATTTTAATTAGAGTCATAAATTCAAGTGTTATTCTTTGCATTAAGGTTTATCATTTATTTGTATCATGTGCTTGTCTGGAATATAAAGCCATCAATTTGCATGTGTAAAACATGCAGTATTTGCATGGCCGATATGTTCTTGGTCTACATTCTGCAAAGTTATTATTTATTTATTTATTTTTACAACCCATAGTACATTGCAAAAATGCATAAAAATAGAAAATGCATACTGTACATCATCATTATACATTTCTTTGTATACAGATGGCAATGTAGCAGTGGATATGATATGCTAATACACTTCCTAAATCTCCAGCCAACTTTTGTCAACACCATCCTTACCCCCCAACTGTTCAAAGTCTGTTGTGTTTTTCATTGCATGCGAAATATTAAAATGTGTTATCATGTCTTAATTGAAATTGACTAGTTACAGTCTATTTGACAGTATATGTAATCTGAAGAGAGCTCTCTTTGCAATGCTAGTTATTTTTGAGTTATGATGTAAAAATGGTAGCACATTTTTAGGCTCTCCATTGTTCTTTTTTAATGTTAAAGTCTGCACAAAAATGGGATAATATTGTGACATTACTCAATTATTCATTGAATTAAAATAACCATGGTAACCAGAAGTATGACATGTAAAAACATGTAAAGGGGTGTCACTGCTGCACTTTAAAGGAAATTGACTGTTAAAACAGGCACAACACCTTGCAGAGCTAGCTCAGCTCGATGTAATGATACCTTACACTTAGGGATCCTTTTCTTCATTATGGAGAAAATGTACTTTTAATGTATATGTAAATGAGCAGTTAGTGCACCAAGGGCAGTGTCCAAGTCCTTTTGTACATTCTTGCTCCTCCCCTCCCCCCTCAGGGCAAGGCACGTTGACTGTGCAGGATCCCAGCCCTATCAAACCAGAAGAAGAGGAGAAGCCTGGCAGAGGACGTAGAAAGAGCAAGGGTGCACAGAGTGGCATGTGCCTACCCTTGGTGCACTTAACTGCTCATTTGCATGTGGATTAAAAAATACTTTTTCTCCAGAATGAAGTAACAGATTGCTAAGTGAAAGGTATCATTACATTCTGCTGTGATAGCCCAATGAGGCATTGTTCCTGGTTAAAGAGGTTGTTCCATGACAACAAATTATCCTCTATCCACAAAAGATCAAGGATAAAAGTTGGATCCACTGGAGCCCATGCTGATCACTAGAAAGGGACCTTATGTTCTCCGTTTGAATGGAGCAGGACATGAGTGTCTCCTACTCTTTCAACTCCATGGGACTGCCAGAGATAGCTGAGCATTTTTACTCCCCAATCCGATAAGTTGGTGTCATAGGACAACCCCCTAACAATGAATCTTCTGTTCAAAGAATCCCATAAAGAAAAAAAAAAAAAAAGGTTCTCTGCAGATGGGTGGTTGGGATAGGGTGCTAGATTCTAACATTCACTGAGTTTTGCTCCATTCTGCCTCCATGAACTGATCATAGCATAAGCAGGAAGGAAGAATTATGGATATACACGAGAGCACATCTAGGATATCTCATTCCTGAACTTCTGTCATGTACTAGTGCTCATGCACTTAGGAATGAAATTAGAAGAGCTCTCATTTGGCTTTACCACTGCCCCTCAATCACCCTCTATTCATTGTGGGAAGGTACAATAAAGTGCTGAGGTGCATAAAGCAAGGTTTTACCTTGTATCTATTGTGTATTTTTTGGCAGCATGTTATGTGTATGATGTTTCTGGATACATGAAGGTTTTTTTGTTCTGTGCAAATCAGATCTAACTTAAATGAGTTATCTAACACCTTAAATGACCCCCAATGCCCAGGCCCCCCATATAGGTTATACTTACCCCACTCCCCAGCACCCACGTTGCTCCCGATGCCCGCAAGGCCGCCGATGCATCTCCCCGTCGCGCAGATCAAAACACCCAGGAAGCAGCTAATAGCAGGCAATCACGGGGATGAGCCTCCCTAGCATCACCCACAGAAGTTGTGTTGGGTCCCTGCCTTCATGGATCACAGCTGTTTGGCATCTCAAGGGCAACCCAGACAATACTGTGTGCAGAAATCTATTGAGGGTTCACAAAACTCAACATTTTCTCACTACAAATCAATCAATACAGAAATGATAATAATGTTATTAATAATAATAATAATAATAATAATAATAATAATAATAATAATAATAAAAAATATCCATTGCATTGTTTCTGACAAAATCCTAAGATTCAAACTATGTAAACAGAATGTTCTAAATCTGTGCAGCAAATGTTTTCAAAGAAGCAGAATTAATTTGAAAATTTGAAGATTAAATGTAAGAAATTGCAGCTCAACCTTTAAAAGCAAATGTGTTCTCCAAAACAAAATGTGGCTTTTATGTTGAAATTTTATGTTGAAATGTCACATTGTATAAGAATGGAATTGTTACAGTTCAATAACTATTACAATGTGTACTCCCATATACAGTAATACACAAGCTTTGTTGAATATTCAGAAATTGAAGGGTTTCTACTTTTTCTTCTGCTGGTCTAGTTGTGAATCCTCAACCTTTTGATAGACCTGTATGATGTGATATAGAGAAGCATAATAGATTGATCTATCTGTAATCAACTGCTCTACCTTTATACAGTACATTGCAGTAATCTCACATTTCATTACATTTCTTTAGATTTTTATGCTTGACCTTATGTTTATTTTTATATACTGTAAATAAATATATTTCTGATATTACACTTTAAAGAGCACCTACCATTGCAAGAAAGAATTGTAGAGTGACTATTAGAGATAAGCAAACGCTCCACAATTCCACACATAGAATGAAGTACGATCCGATATTGCAAGACATTCCAAACACAAGACCGCACTTCGTATATAATCTCATCTTTATTTAAACACAAAAAAAAACAGAAAAACCTGGCTTTGCACGGGTATATTTCATCTATTTCAATAAATGTTTGTGTGTGTCATCAAAAGATATTGACAGTATCCACTATAACAGTAACATCTACAGTACCTCACCCCTTTAACAGTGACCTCCACATTGGCCTGCCCCCTTAACAGTAACATCCACAACGCCCTCCCCTTTAACAGTGATCTCCACAGCGTCCGCCCCTTTATTAGTGACATCCACAGTATCCTGTCACGTTAACAGTGATTTCCACAATAATTCGCCCCCTGAACAGTGACCTCCACAGAGCTTGTTCGCTTAAAATGTGACCTCCACAACACCCCACCACTGAACTCCATAAGGGACCGTCCCCTTAATTGTGACCTCTACCATTCCCTGCCTTCTTAACAGAGACCTCCTAAGCACACACCCCTTTAACAGTGACCTCCACAGCATCCCGTCCCCTTAACAGTGACCTCCACATCAGCCCGCCCCTTTAACAGTGACCTCTACAGCAGACTGCCACTTAAAAGTGACCTCGACAGCAGCCCGCCCCTTTAACAGTGACCTCCACAGAGGCCGCCCCTTTATTAGAGACATCCACAGTACCTCATCTATTTAACAGTGATTTCCACAACACCAGTGGCCTCTACAGAAATCTGCCCCTTAACACTGACCTCCATAGCGGACCGTCCCCTTAACTGTGACCTCCACAGCAGCCTGCCCCTAGGGTGGCCAGAGGTCTGGTTTTAGGCCGGACAGTCCGGCTTTCAGACTCCCTGTCCTCCATCTGGCACAGGACCTGGACGGATACAGGGATGTCCTTTTGAACAGCTCACTCTCAGACAGCAGCACCAAGTTACAGGAACAAAGGAGGCCGCTAGACAAGAGATCCCTCTCCTGTTCCATTAAGGATTTGTCCGTAAGATTAATGACTTGATTTTGAGAGAGCTTTATTTGGTCTTGTTTGTCATTTGCGAAGGGATTTGCTCCCTGTCTCTCAGTTGATAAGGGAATTGATTTGCCCCACTCGTAATTTCTAAAAAAGAGCTTTGTGTTGGTAATGGAGTCTGGTATCCAGAGGGTGGTTGAGAGGAGGAGGAGGAGCATGTTTGCAACACAGGTAAGTGATCTATTGACCTCGTTTGTGGGTTCCGATAAGGGGCCCGTTGGTATCCCCGGTTTGATTTTGGTGTCCATCTCCTGTTCCTCTCTCTTTCCTTATTGTTTCCTCTGCCCCGTGAAGATGGTAAGCTTCTATCAGTTTCGGAGGACTCGGGGTCAGTAGATGATAAGTCGTTTTGTGTGACTTCTTGGGAATTTGTTTGTAAGATATTAAAGGCACGCTTATCCCGAAACTCTCCTAAATCGCGGATGAATTGTCTGTGTTTGCGATCCTTTAATACCGTCTGATATCTTTCAATGTTGGTTCTCAGAGTACTTTCACGTCTGCCAAAATCTGGATCAGATTTATAGTTCAGTGCAGATTCAATCAATGAGTTGAGATGATTGGAGGTTTTTTCCAAGATTAGGCGTTCTTCCTCTAAGAGAATCTGCATGAACCTAATCGAGCTTGAAATTAGCTCATTGACTGTGTGTGCTGTCCCTTTATCCTCCAATCAAATTCCTTTACGAGCAGCTATACGGGCATAACATATCAAAACCGTGAATTTGCCAACTGCCGTACCCAAGGAGTAGTATACATGTGTTCCTGTGACTGCCTACTTAACTATATTGGCAAAACTAAATGGGAACTTAGACGTAGGGTCTGTGAACACCTTGGTGACATAAAGAATAAAAGGGACAAACCTTTAGCACGCCATGTGATTGAATGCCATAATGGCAATACCAGGACCCTCAGATTTCAGGTTATTGAAGTCATCAGACAATCACCCAGGGGTGGAGACTGCGATAATAAGATCCTAAGAAAAGAAGCCCAGTGGATTCATTGCCTCAGAACAATCTTCCCCCAGGGACTAAATGAACAAATCTCCTTTACCTGCTTCATCTAAATTAACTCCTTTCCTTTTCTGTTTACGCCTTTGAAGTAGCACAACCGTGCTGCGGGATCCCTAAATTAACTAAGTAGAATTGACTGGAGATCCAGAGTATATCAGAACCACAATTGGTTCATAAGTCTATACATCTTACCAATCTAACATCATCAAATAATATACTATAAACATTAATATTTTATATATAACAAATCACTCTTTCTGTTGCTTATATTCAGGTCAACACTAGTTGCTGTGGATTCAACGTAATTACCTCTTACATTATTGATGTCATGAATGGACAAAGTATACTTATTGATAGATAAGTGTGAGTAGACTCTCAGGAGTTGGTCCATGGTGTGTCTTACGATGCTACCATAAATAGGTCTAACCGTGACTCCATTGTGGACCACACTTGTCTATGGGTATCAGTGGTCATACAAACGAATATCCTCTGTTTGTTCCACAACCAGGAAACGGCAGTAGAAAGCTTGCGTTCCACAACTAGGAACCAGCAGTCACACATTGGCTGCACTTCCGGTCATGTAACCGGACATTACGTCAACGCCTCAATGAAAGCTTGCATTCCATAACCTGGAACCAGCAATACACGGGCTGTTCTTCCTGTCATGTGACCGGATATGACGTCAATGCCTCAACGAAAGCTTGTGTTCCATAACCAGGAACCAACAATACACGGGCTGTTCTTCCGGTCATGCGATCGGATATGATGTCAGCGCCTCCGATTCCTCCGTAGCAAGATAGATGACCGGATCACTCGAAGACACCCCGGTTTGGTATAACGTAAGGTAGACACGCCCATTAGGAATAATAACATGACATGGTATACCAATCGTCTAGCCAACATTCATGTCAATCAATACGATTAGGGAATGAGGGGGAGTGACATAATCGTATGGCACCAAAAATCCCCTGCATTTAAATCTAGCCTCAACAGATGGAGGGTGCACGCTATCAGCCAATGCCAGAGAGTAGCCACCATCCTTCGGCTATGTTTTTTGATTATCCATGAGTCCCCTGATGAACCAAGGAACTTCTACCTGGGGAAACGCGTCGGGACACATCTACATCTGGGACATTGAATTGTCCTAACTATCGCTTGGGAGTAAAAGACACGATTCATAGGGTCACGGTAGGGTAAGATAAAGGTTTAGCCACCGAGAGGTGGGGTCGCCCCTTTCTGGGCGGGTGCTCTGCCTGTAGACAGGGGTAGACACCTAAGGGTATCATCAGGGAATTAACTTCTCCCGCCCCATCTGAAGCCCATCTATATCTTTGATACAACTTATCTACAAAACTGTAAGTGACACATCTCTTACCTAACTATCAACGGTTGACCCATTGCCTAGATGCTATCAGTAAGTCTTTACCTACCCTTAATCTGGCCTATTTTTTACTAATGTATAAATTGAACAAGTTTATTTTATCAGTATTATCTAGTAAAAGTTATATTTTAATTGGAAGATCTTTCTCTTCTGTGAATTTTTGTTGACAGCCTTCCGCTTTAATATATTTACATTCAGTGATACATCATCATTAACAGCCTCATACTCCTGCATTTAATATATACATTTAAAACTCTATTATTTCCTGTTTCAGTGTTACCATTAATTGATAGCATCATCTGTGTGTGTATACATAGACAGCTGTCACTCACTGATCTTTGTACACGGGGGAGGTGCTATCAGTGAATGATAGCATTTTCTGTGTAAGTGTGTATACAAAGATAGCTGTCAATCACTGTTAGCTGTACATGAGGGAGGTGTAGAGTAGAGTCTGTAGCGACTTTGCGAGTTTGGGTTCTCGGACCCGAACCCGAACTTTACAGCAAAAGTTCAAGTTTGAGTTCAGTGTTCAGGTATTTAATAAAGCTTGTTAAAAGGCTGCAGGGCAGCCAATCAACAAGCTTTTAAGCTGTGGGCACTTCACAACCATGCCTAGTAATGGCATAACTGTGATTGGCCGGTGCATCATGTGTCCCACCCTCTATGCAACCTATGCAGTACACCAGCTTTGCACCCCGGACACAGAAATATAATAATTAATGTGGCTGTTAATTCTGTGGGTGACCTATAGCGATTTTTTTTGCGGGTGCAATGCACCATCTTCTTACCCCTGACACAAGAATATAATAGTTAATCTGCCTGTTAGTTTGGTGGGTGACATATACCCATTTTTGGTGTGAGGTACACCTGCACTGCATCCGTGACAGGAAAATTATTTTAGTTAATCCATCTGTTAGTTTGGTGGGTGACATATACCCATTTTTTGTGTGAGGTACACCTACACTGCATCTGTGACAGGGAAATTAATGTAGTTAATCCGTCTGTTAGATTGGTGGGTGACCTCAAAGAAGGAGGACAGCATCAAATAAGGGACGTGGCCCTGGTCGTGGTGCTGCTGGTGTCGGTGGAGCTCCTGTTGCAGGGAGAGGATGTGGTCGATCTGTGCCAGCTACACTCCCAAATGAAACACCTTCCTCAGGTGTACGTAGGCGACAGAATGTTCAGCGTTATTTTGTAGGCTTTTTTACATTGTTTAAGATATAATAATATTATACATTTTGATGTTAGTTTCCTGGAGAATTGCAATAAATATTTATTACTAATTTATTCTAGAATGCAATTGGTTTCATAAACAATGCAATTAACTTCTTGTACAGGTCTACATGCCATTGTTTCCCAACATGAATATTAATTTCTTCCTCATATTTGCAACTATGAATGTTTTAAAGTGCCATCTAGTTATGGATGGTAGGTGAATAATCACTTTGCAATGTAGTACAAAGCCCTATGGCACTGCTGTGTTATTTTATGTTAACATTCTGTCATTCTTTTAAATATATTAGGTTTAAGCTCAATTTGCTCTTATGGATGAAGAAAATAATATTCTGTAAATTATTTTATCTCCACAGATATTAATGCAAGTAAAATTAAGTCTGTGCATTTGAAATAAATCTCAACTTCTCTTGGGCATAAGATTCTTTTATGAAAGCTGTATTTTAAATTATTTTATTGTTCTAAAGCCCACAAGGAAGACTGTGCATAATGAAAATGACTTATAGAGCTGTTTTTCATACTTTTTAATAAACATTCAGAAGATATTAAAATTCATATTAAAATGATCTATTTGCAAATATTTACAAAATCAGAGAGGTTAGTTCAAACTCATGGCCCTCCAATTCTAAATCTGTTAAGTAACCACTAATAATGATGCATCATTTACAATTATGCCTATTTATGTAATGTATTAGTTTTCATCTACCTGGGAAGAAGCTTTCTTTGACATTTCTCTATTAAAGACTCTTTTGGTCACAAATCACAGTAAAATTGGTAACTGAGTTACTGGGAGGACTTGAAAGCAACCTCAATTGTTCCCTATGAGAAAAAATGTTGCTGGCAAAATCATGCTATAATTTTATGGTAAACTATAGAGATCTCTCAAATGATTTGTTTATACCCAGGAATGTGACTATGATGAGGGGTACATCCTCTATGTCTAGATGAAAAAAGGTTTTGACAGAAAAATAGAATCGGGTTCTTTACTGTAAGAACAGTGAGACTATGGAACTCTCTGCCAGAAGAGGTAGCAATGGTGAACTCACTAAATGAGTTCAAGAGGGGTCTGGATGCATTTCTGTAGGGTAATACTATTATAGAAAGACAAAAACTAAATATTTCCCTATTTAAATAATAATAATAAATCAGGGAACACAAAAGATCCAGTAAGGGCTTAGCCACTAAAAGGTTGGGTTTCAGGCTGGGTGCTCTACCTGTAACTAGGGATAGTTTGAGGGACATCCTAGGTACAAGAGAGGATGGTCCGGATTATCAAAGACAAAATTCCACCACCTTTATCAATCTGTGATTAAGTAGGACCAGCTTGGTCCCATCTACGAGTATACTGTATCTTTCACCTATATTTCTTTATACTATTGTTGTGTTATGTTACAGGGGTTTAGTTTTTAAGGTATATCATTAAAAGTTATATTTTAATTTATTACAATAGGGAGGTTTTTTTCTCTATTTTTTCTTTGTAATTACATTACAGGTAATAGTTACTAGAATTCTGGGGAAGGGTTGTTCATCTATGGAGTTATTCTGATTTCCTGATTGTATTTGGAAAGGATTTATTTCCCCTAAAATCAGGAAAATTTACTTCTACCTCACAGTTTTTTTTTTTGCCTTCTTCTAAATCAACTTGCAGGATAACAGGCTAAACTGGATCAAATGATGTCTTTTTTTTAGTCTTACAGACTATGTTACTATGTTACAGATGAATACATTTTCCATGGGCTTATAGATGCATTTTAGGATATCTGCAATGTTATATAAACAGTACAGAGTTTGTACCTTAAGCATCTAAAGTAATAGATTGGTCTTTTAGAGCATACCCATGAAGCAAGTCATGCTGTATGAGCAGATAACTCATGGTAATCTGTAGTGGTAAGGTACACAGAGTAGGGTGCACTGTCAAGAAATAATTTTCTTTAAAAAAAAGAAAAAAAAAAGAAATAATTTTCTTTTTGTCTTGACATTTTAAAACTCTATCTTTCAGGATACTTTTACCTTAAAAAAAAACAAGGTATCGCGATGGGTTCTAATGTGATGCCCCCATATGCCAATTGTCAGATATTTAAGAACCAATTATGTCATACCTTTTTCACTACTTACAGCAAAGTATGAAAACATTATGTTGATTACATGATTATGCATATGGGGCAGCCCATTGGATTCCCTTCTCATTTTCATGCCTTCCTCAACTCCAAATACCCTGAACTACAGTTTGTAATACATGATACCAAATCCATCAAATTCCTAGAAACTGTATTCATAAGGGAAGACGTAGGCACCTTTTCAACAGATTGATATCACAACCCACTGACCAAAACAATCTATTACACTTTTCCAGCTTTCACCCATTAACCACAAAGAAATCACTTCCATGTTCACAATATTAATGCGTTAGAAGAATATTCGAAAAAGGTCCAGCATGGAAGAAATGTCTACAAGAAATGCACACTAAGGGGGTTATTTATCAAACTGGTGTAAAGTAGAACTGGCTCAGTTGGCCATAGCAACCAATCCGATTCCTCCTTTCATTTTTGATGGTTCTTATGAAAAAATCAAAGTAGGAATCTGATTGGTTGCTATGGGAAACTAAGCCAGTTCTATTTTACACCGGTTTGATAAATGACCCCCTAGATTTGTAGAACACAGCTAACTCCGCAAACTTCTTTATACTCAAATTCCTCCTAAAAGGAAAAAGATTTAACCCTCAGAAAAGCACATACCCTTTGTACACACGTTTCATCCATGTGCTTATAGACTTACATATAATATGCAACCACTGGCACATTTTGTCTAAATCTTTTCCAACAGTGGAAGAATTTAAAACTGCAATACTTCCTTGTACGCATCATCACAAAAATATCTGAGACTTTCTTGTCAAGGCCAATGAAGGCTCTAATACCATAATTTAGTTTGGCAATTCCCTTCTCTCTTACGAGTTATAGCAGGTGATAGTCAGCTAATTTTAGAAATCTTATTAAAAGTTATATTTTAGTGGTGTTTTTTTTGTGAAAACTTACTTTCTTTACTTCACTATATGTATCTGATCATCTGACGGTTGACTTGTCAGATCTGTAATAGACTAAAGATTTTGTTTGACAGCATTTTGCTCCATTGTGACAGATATTTAGCTCAGACACAGAATTATGGTGCGGTGGGATAGATTTTTGGCTTAGTAAGACAGGATTTTGGGACATATATTTTCATCCAGCATCAGCCACTATGATATGATAAGATCCGGACCCCCAAAATACAGCAGGACTATGAGATCCCGGGGACATTCACATGTTCTATATCTAATGTCGTGTATCTGATTTTCTGCACTAAATGTCCTGTTGGTGGCCTTTGCATTGGAGAAACAGGACAGAAACCCAATGCAAGGATGAGGTCCCACCACCATACAATTAAAGAGAAGAAGCTACACTTTCCTGTGGCTAAGCATTTCTGTAGCCCAGGACACAATGAAGAACACATGAAAGTTCTCATATTAAAACTTCAAATCCAAAAGAGCTAGAAGAATTTGGGAATACAAATTTATAACACTGCTTGACACTTTGAATACTGGGCTGAATTTGTCCCCGGGACTTATGACACACTACGAGATCTAAAGAGTCTTCTATAGCAGTGTTTCCCAACTAGTGTGCCTCCAGCTGTTGCAAAACTACAACTCCCAGCATGCCCGCACAGCCAAAGGCTGTCCGGGCATGTTGGGAGTTGTAGTTTTGCAACAGCTGGAGGCACACTGGTTGGGAAACACTGTTCTATAGACATAGTTGACACCAGGTCTCTGAGATAACATCAATTTAGAGACCATAAAACTTTCACACCCCATATCTGTAAGATAATTAAGGACTCATTCTCAAGATCTTTGATATGTTGTTCTGTTGTATTTCAAATGCCCATTCATTCCACCATGTCTCTGTTCTTATTGTATATATATTGCTGTTTCTTCAAATATTCTTGTAGTACGCCTGATGAAGGGACTGGTGATGTCTCGAAAGCTCGCTATGTAACATCATTACTTCTATTTTTGTTAGCCATTAAAAGGTAGCAAACCTGCAATACTTTTATTTTGTTTCTCTTAATGAGAGCACTGAACTGTGAGTCCTTATGACATGCAGATGACAGGCGTCACATTTAAAATCACTGCACACTTCACTGATTTGGGCAGTCTTGGGGCCAAAACTGACCAAATAAGTCACATATTAACTCAGCCTTACTGGTCAATGTTAGTGCCAAGAAATAGAGCACTCCTTTTACACCATCATCAGCTGATTCCACATAGATGTCTAAAGAAGCTGTTCTATTAAACGCTTATACAAGTAGAGCCCCCAGACAGAGTGGAGAGGGTGTCAGCAGTAAGTTTGTGTTGATGTCACTGATTATTTTGCCCTTCCTCTGATCCGTCAGAACAATAACCCACACAAAACGGGTCCTGTCTGTGGAGCATCTGCATTTACTCAGTCAGCATTTGGTCAGTAATCCATCAGTATTGCTAATGCCAAATAAGACAGGAGTGTATCCAAAACTGAAATGACATGTGAATGGAATATTTGCATGTTTTCTGTGATTTGTATCCACTCCTGCTTTTGGCTACCAAATCATAAGCCGATTCTGATGGGACCATACAGGCCTTACAGCTGCTACATAGACAGGATCCGTTGTGCGTATAATTTTTCCTTCCTTCTGACAGATCAGAAGAAGGGTCAAATAAATGATGATGTCAGCCAGGCCGAAAGGCAAAATAGTGGCCCAGTCATGAAGAGGGGAGGGTGGAACCAGCATGAGAAGACCACAGAGTGGCCCTATGACATAGTGTTGAGATGAAAGCAGCATGAGGACGCCACAGAGTAAAACAATGACAGTGTGGAGGTGGAGGCAGCATCAGGAGGCCACAGAGTTGCAAGGTGGTATAGTGTGGAGGTGGCATCAGCATGAGGAGGCCACAGAGTGGAAAGGTGACATAGTGTGGAGGTGTTAGCAGCATGAGGAGACCACAGAGTAGAGCAATGACAGATTGTGTTGGTGCCAGCAGCATGCTGAGACCACAGATTGGCACAATGACAGAGTCTGGAGGCGGTGGCAGCATCAGGAGGCCACAGAGTGTCAAGGTGACATACTGTGGAGGTGGGTGGCAATATCAGCACTCATTGAAGATGGTGGGTGAAAGAAAGAGCACTTGGCATCAGATTTGTGTCATCAGGTGGGTGACAGCATCAGAATAGTAGCTAAGGCAGGTAGCCAGAAGAAACCTGTCTCTTTTGTCAAAGTATTGGTGTGGCACCATGGATGATCTAGTCTGATGTTTGTTTGCCCATTTACAAAAGTCGTCCACAGCTTCAGCCGGTCTGTCAACGCTGTAGCAGCACTTGCGGCTTCCAGCTCACCGACTGTTGTGCGACGTAAGCACGCGCTGGAACTCTACGTTTACATGTTGGCCAGGCTTTGTGAGCAGCAAAGGGCAGTTGTGGAATACCAGCTGCAACATGGTCGTCGCCTTTTGAGTCAACTGCCACTGTTCACAAGTGAGGAGTGGGCATTGATTTCAGACCTTTATGAGGGTTTTTAAAAACTTTAATGAATCCACAAAGATGGTTAGTGGCGATAACGCTATTATCAGTGTAACCATCCCACTGCTGTGTCTACTCAAACATTCGCTGCTCACAATTAAGCGGCACGCTCTGAATGTGGCAGACGAGGAAATGGAGGAGGACATTACACAGGGTGATAGCCAGACCACCCATAGTTTGTCTTCTCTGCGTGAATTGGACCATGAAGAGGAGGAGGAGGAGCTGGAGACAGAGGCTAGTACCCATGGAACTTTAATTCCATCTTTTCAGCGAGGATTGGCAGAGGAGGAGGAGACGGAGAGTCATCCTGATGTCGACATCGACGTTTTGCCTGTTGGTACTCTGGCACACATGGCTGACTTCATGTTAGGCTGCCTTTCCCGCGACCCTCGCGTTATGTGCATTTTAGATAACACGGATTACTGGGTGTTCACCCTTCTCGACCCCTGCTACAAAGAGAACTTATTATCTCTGATTCCTGTGGTGGAGAGGACGAATAAAACATTGCAATACCAGAAGGTACTTGTTGAGAGTTTGCTCCAAATTTTCCATCTGACAACGCGGTCGGCAGAGTCTGTACTTCCTTAGGCAATCGAGGAAGGGAGACAAGGGGAACACACAGCAGTTCCAACAAAGGCAGGGCAACACTCTCCAAGGCCTGGGGCAGTTTTTTCACATCCTGCCAGCACTCTCAACCTGATGCGTGGCCTAATGTCACAAGGAGGCAAACATTTTGGAAGATCGTGAAGGAGTATGTAGCAGACCGTGTCTGCGTCCTCAGTGATCCCTTTGTGCCTTACAACTACTGGGTGTCCAAGCTGGACACGTGGCACAAACTGGAGCTCTACGCCTTGGAGGTGCCGGCCTGTTCAGCCGCCAGTGTTTTGTCTGAGCGTGTATTTAGTGCTGCTGGTGGCATTATAACAGATAAGCGTATCCGCTTGTACACTGGCAGGTTGACTCAGATAAAAATGAACAAGGCCTGGATTGCTCCTGATCTCTCAACTCCACCAGAGTGCTGAGCTGATGATGAACATAAAGGCAATTTCAATCTTTCATTTATAATGTACTCAGTCTACTGTAGTGTATTCCCATGCACCTTTTCCACCACAAAAAAAAAGAGTATATATTTGAATCTTGTTTTATCCTCCTCCTCCTCATCCAGATTGTATATATTCCCTCCACTCTAATTTTTTTAACCCCTTAAGGACCCATGACGTATGGGTACGTCATGGGTCCGATCCCTAAGTATGGCGCCCGCTCCTGCCCTCTGTGGGCGCGATCACTGCGGGGGTCCGGCTGTTTCCTGTAGCTGACCCCTGCGGCTAATGATCGCGGTCGGCAGCGATGCCGGTCGCAATCATTTAACCCCGCAGATGCCGTGGTCAATCCTGACCACGGCATCTGCGCGCGCTAAAACCGAAAGTAAAACTTTCGGCAGCTCTCCGGCTCCCCCTAGTGGTGATCGGGGGAATCGCAGGGCTGGATGTAGTAACCTCGAACTCAATGAATGATTCGAGGTTACTACTTACTATTTCCTATGCAGCCCTTGTTAGCAATAGGGCTTCATAGGAAAGTAGTAAAATTCTCATAAACTCTAATACAAGTGTATTGGAGTTTATGTTAGAAACAATCAGATGACTGATTTATATAGGTCCCTATGGGACCTATATAAAAGTGTAAAAGAAAAATAAAATAAATAAAAAAAAATAAAAAAAAACTAAAAATTCAAATCACCCCCCTTTCCCCAAAATTAAAATAAAATAATATATTTTTTTTAAAAAATACACATCATGGGTGTCGCAATGTGCGAAAATGCCCGTGGCATAAAAATATAAAAATATATTCCCCATACGGTAAACAGAAAAACGGAAAAAAGCGCCCAAATGGCGGATTCGCCATTTTTGAATGCTTCATTTCCTCAAAAAAAAATTAAATAAAAAGTGATCAAAAAGTCCTACACACCCCATAATGGTATCAACTAAAAGTTCAGATCGCCCCGCAAAAAATAAGCCCCCATACAATGCCATACACTTAATAACAAAAAAGTTATAGGGGTCAAAATATGGCGACAAAAAAAAAAATAAAAAATTTCCCAATTTTGAATTTTTTTTCACTATCAAAACGCAAGAAAAACTATACATAATTGGTATCGCCGGATTCGTACTGACCTGTAGAATAAAACTAAATGGTCAGTTTTATCACACATCAAACGTCGTAATTTAAAAACCCGTAAAATTGTGGTAGAATTGTTTTTTTTTGCAATTTCACCCCATTTGGAATTTTTTTCCCGCTTCCCACTACATCGTATGCAATATTAAATGGTGGTGTTGGAAAGTACAACTTGTCCCGCAAAAATAAAGCCCTCATATGACCATGTAAACGTAAAAATAAAAAAGTTATGGCTCTCGGAAGGCATGGAGCGCAAAACGAAAATGCAAAAATGAAAAAACCCCGAGTCCTTAAGGGGTTAATAGGGTAAGCTGAACTGCAGGCCCTCAACTCATTTTTTTTATAGGGTCCGCTGAACAACATGCACTCACATATAATTTTAGAGCGTCAGCTCATCTGCAGGTACTCCCCTGTAATGTTTTAGAGCATCAGCTCACCTGCAGGCACTCATATATAATTTTTTAGAGCGTCAGCTCACCTGCAGGCACTAGCATATCATGTTTTAGAACGTCAGCTGAACAAAATGCATTTGCATATAATTTTTTAAAGTGTCTGCTCACCTGCAGGGACTCGCATGTCATTTTTTATAGTGTAAGCTCAAGTGCAGGCACTCGCATGTAAATTTTTAGAGTGTCTACTCACCTGCAGCCACCCACATATCATGTTTTAGAGCATCAGCTCACCTGCAGGCACTAGCATATCATGTTTTAGGACGTCAGCTGAACAAAATGCACTTGTATATAATTTTTTAGAGCGTCAGCTCATCTGCAGGCACGCCCATGTCATGTTTTAGAGCTTAAGCTCACCTGCAGGTACTCGCATATAATTTTTTAGAGCGTCAGCTCACCTGCAAGCAATCTCATATCATGTTTTAGAGTGTCAGCTCACCTGCAGGCACTCACATATCATGTTTTAGAGCGTCAGCTCACCTGCAGACATTCGAATATCATGTTTTAGAGCGTCAGCTCACCTGCAGTCACTCGCATGTTTTTTTTCAGAGCATAAGCTCAACTGCAGGCACTCGCATATAGTTTGTTAGAGCGTCAGCTCACCTGAAAGCAATCTCATATCATGTTTTAGAGCGTCAGCTCCCCTGCAGACACTCGCATCCAATGTTTTAGAGCATCAGCTGAACAGCATGCACTCGCATATAATTTTTTAGAGTGTCAGCTTACCTGCAGGAACTCACATATCATGTTTTAGAGCATCAGATCACCTGCAGACACTCACATATAATGTTTTAGAGCATCAGCTGAACAGCATGAACTCGTATATAATGTTTTAGAGCATCACCTGAACAGCATGCACTCACATATAATGTTTTAGAGCGTCAGCTCACCAGCAGGCCCTCGCCCCTAAAGTTTTAGAGGGTCAGCTCAGCAGCAGGCCCTTGCCCCTGATGTTTTAAAGTGTTAGCTCAGCAGCAGACCCTTGCCCCTAATGTTTTAAAGGGTCACCAGCAGGCCCTTGCTCCAAATGGTTTTGAGGGTCACCAGCAGGCCACCAATCATAATTTTTCCAGGGTGTGTATGATGCCCTCCTTTTTGTGTAATAAAAGCTGTATTGCAGTGCTGGTTCCTTGTAATTTTTGGCAGCCCTTTCACTTTGTGCATAGGCTTTATGAGTGTAGGAGTCCCACTACCTGAACAATTGTACCACAATGTGAATGAGGCCCTCATTTCTGTGATATAAAGGCTATTTTGTTTTGTCTCTCCCTTGTAATTTTTGGCAGCACTTGCACTTTATATACAATTGAATATAAAGGAAATAATGTTTCCTAACAATTTTTCCTGTAAACTTGTTTTTTTTTTTTTTGTGGGGTTTTGGGCGTGTTTTTATCAGTCTGTAAAAGTGGCGTACAACTTGGACAACATGGTCCAGCAGCAACCTGGGAGTCCAAGATGCATCCAGACAACGTCCCCATGCTGTTTCCGGCCCATTTCGGTGGTATTTCTGTCAATTTCTGACCTTTTACAATGGACCAGACACCCTCCCCTCTTCGGAGCAGGGGGTGCTTGGTTGTTTCCCATTGACTTCCATTATACTCGGGTGCTCGGCCGAGGGGGGTGTTGCAGAGAGCGACGAGGATAAAGCAAAACTATTAAATATTTTTTTCTCCACTATATTCACTGAGGAAAATAAACTGTCAGATGAAATGCAGAATGTAAAAGAAAATTCCCCATTAAAAGTGCCCTGTCTGACTCATGAAGAAGTACAACAGCGACTTAAAAAGATTAAAATAGACAAATCGCCAGGTCCGGATGGCCTACACCCCTGTATCCTGAGGGAATTAAGCGATGTCATAGCCAGACCTTTATTTCTGATATTTATGGACTCTATATTGACAGGGAATGTCCCACAGGATTGGCGCATAGCAAATGTGGTGCCAATATTCAAAAAGGGTCCAAAAACAGAGCCTGGAAATTATAGGCCGGTAAGTTTAACATCTGTTGTTGGTAAACTGTTTGAAGGGTTTCTAAGAGATGCTATCTTGGAGTATCTCAATGAAAATAAGCAAATAACGCCATATCAGTATGGCTTCATGAGGGATCGGTCATGCCAAACAAATTTAATCATTTTCTATGAGGAGGTAAGTTCTAGACTTGACAGCGGCGAATCAATGGATGTCGTATATCTGGACTTCTCCAAAGCATTTGACACTGTACCTCATAAAAGGTTGGTATATAAAATGAGGATGCTAGGACTGAGAGAAAATGTCTGTAAGTGGGTAAGTAACTGGCTGAGTGACAAAAAACAGAGGGTGGTTATTAACGGTACACACTCAGATTGGATCACTGTCAATAGTGGGGTACCTCAGGGGTCAGAATTGGGCCCTATTCTCTTCAATATATTTATTAATGATCTTGTAGAAGGCTTGCACAGTAAAATATCAATTTTTGCTGATGACACTAAACTGTGTAAAGTAATTAACACTGAATAGGACAGTATACTGCTACAGAGGGATCTGGATAGATTGGAGGCTTGGGCAGAGAAATGGCAGATGAGGTTTAACACTGACAAATGTAAAGTTATGCGCATGGGAAGGAATAATGCAAGTCACCCGTACATACTAAATGGTAAAGCACTCGGTAACACTGACATGGAAAAGTATCTAGAAATTTTAATAAACAGCAAACTAAGCTGTAAAATACAGTGACAGGCAGCTACTGCCAAGGCCAATAAGATATTGGGTTGCATCAAAAGGGGCATAGACGCCCGTGATGAGAACATAGTCCTACCAATTTATAAATCACTAGTCAGACCACACATGGAGTACTGTGAACAGTTCTGGGCTCCTGTGAACAAGGCAGACATAGCAGAGCTAGAGAGGGTTCAGAGGAGGGCAACTAAAGTAATAACTGGAATAGGGCAACTACAGTACCCTGAAAGGTTATCAAAATCAGGGTTAATTACCTTAGAAAAAGACAACTGAGGGGAGATCTAATATCTATGTATAAATATATCAGGGGTCAGTACAGAGATCTCTCCCATCATTTATTTATCCCCAGGACTGTGACTGTGACAAGGGGACATCCTCTGTGTCTGGAGGAAAGAAGGTTTGTACACAAACATAGAAAAGGATTATTTACGGTAAGAGCAGTGAGACTATGGAACTCTCTGCCTGAGGAGGTGGTGATGGTGAGTACAATAAAGGAATTCAAGAGGGGCCTGGATGTATTTCTGGAGTGTAATAATATAACAGGCTATAGCTACTTGAGATGGGTCGTTGATCCAGGGAGTTATTCTGATTGCCTGATTCGAATAAGATAGGAAATTTTTCCCCTTAAGTGGGGAAAATTGGCTTCTGCCTCACAGGCGTTTTTTGTCTTCCTCTGGATCAACTTGTAGGAAACAGGCCGAACTGGATGGAAAAATTTCTTTTTTCAGTTTTATATACTATGTTACTATGTTACTATGTATATTATGAACACTATATGTGGCCCAGATTATTGGAATTTGTAATACAGACATTGTTTGTAGATGTTCTACAGTATTGGTTACAGAAAACTACAGATTATGGACACTAGATGTGGCCCAGATTTTTGGAATTTGTAATACAGACACTGTTTGCAAATGTTCTATATTATTGGTTACAAAACACCACAGATTTTAGACACTAGATGTGGCCCAGATTATTAAAGACACAGTCTGCGGACGATGTACAGTATATGTCACTAAGAGGTATAAAATAAAAATATTTTGCTGCTGCCAAACACACACAGTAGTCCTTAAAAGGAGTTTGGGGTCTTTGAAAAGCTTTTGGTAGCAAAAACAGCAAATGTCTCTCCCTGCACTATCTGTCCCTTCCGAAGCATTGTCCCCGAGACTGCAGGAGGTAAATAGATTGCTGCACTAAAACACACACACAGTAGTCCTTAAAGGGAATTTTGGGTCTTGGAAAAGCTTTCTCAGAATAAAAACTGTGAAAATCGCTCCCTACACTGTCTTTCCCTTTCTATGCTCTGCTCTCCCTGTCTACGCCTGAGCCTGAGCTATATAGCACCCGATGACGTTTTCCGGCCAGCCAATCACTGTAAAGCCAGCAGCCAACATGGCTACTGGTATTACAGTGAGGGCAGTACTTACCTGCACCTTTATTGGTTGCTTAAAACCCGCGAAACATGCGAGCGGAGAATCGAACATTGCGCTTGAGCATGTGCGGTACTCGTTAGAGTACCATCATGTGCCGAGCACAGCGGTGCTTGAGCCGAACAGATATTCGGCCGAGCATGCTCGCTCATCACTAGTGACTATGCCATAAACACCCACTCTGATGCCACACTACTGGCCAAACAGGAAAGCTTGCCAAGGGCAAACTCGTCCAGTTGCGGTCACAATTCACGTTTGGCTGCCTAGTAGTCCAGAGGATCTTGGATCTGGGCGACAGGGTGCGGTCTAAGTATGCCACCACCTGTTGGTTGAAGTTCCACTCCATGTCCTGTTGCTGCTGGGTTGTTTCTTCAGTTGGCAGTTGAAGAAAACTGCTGATCAGAAAATCAAGACTTAAGTTGCTTCTGATGGAGCTGGTGATGTTAGTTCCCTTTTCCTTTGTTTCTTCCAGACCCATTTGTACTCATTAGAGCCCAGTTTATTGACTTTCATCTCATTGCTCCAAATCACCAGTTTCCAATATTCTACTGTGCGCTATACTTACTTTTGGCAAACTTCAGCCAACCTTTTTTATGATGATATTGAATTCAAGGTGTCTTCACCTCTTTTCAGGACACTATTCCAGACTTGTTTAATGCTCGCTGCATGGTGCTTGCATGGACATCTATGAGCTCACTATTGAAAAGCATACGAGACACCTCCAGAACTGATAGACCTTGTGATCAAGCTCAAGGAAATTTGGATTCATGGCCAATTACATTTTTCCTAAAATCCGGATCAAATATAATTCTTTTTGTTTCAATTTGCTTAAGTCAACACTAGTCCTCATCACCATCCCCACTACTTTTATCAGAATATGATATGTCATCATGGTCTCCTGGTCCCCTCCAATTTTGTGTTCTATATTTTCCCCAAGTGCCACTGCTGCTACCACTGCTCCTTCTTCCATCACTGTGGCTACAAGTGCCCCTACTGAGCATGCAGTAACAACACATTCCATTCTAGTGAAGGCTTTTAGTGGATGCACTTCTTCCATCTCTTTGTCACCAGAGAACAAAAAGTAAATACAAATATTCTGAAATGAGCAAGCACTCCGGTATGCAATTAAGAAGAATATTTTTTTGTCCAGCCAGATAGTACATAATGTTTTCAATTACAAATAAAAGCAGCAATGTTTTGAGCCATATTCTTGTATAAGGCCATTTGTCAACAAAATACATATTTAGAAAATATAGAACATTACATAAGATAAGAATGTATAGGAACACAAAAAAAGACCAAGAGGATATCTCCTGCCTACCAACAATGTGCGGGTAAAATTACCTAGGCATCTTGTATGAGACATCCACATATCCAAATATATCAATACATATACTCCCAATACTGATCAAAAACTAACACGAAAAAAGGAGCCAAATGCAAATATCCATATAAATATACTTTATTAATACATAGAATTTAAAAATATATGCAACAGGAGGTGCAAAAATTGAAGCGCCATCCTAGACCCAGTATAGGCTAGTAACAAAAAGGGGGGGAGCGATACTGCATGCAAACACGATCGTGTTTTGCACTTAAATATTACTGATTATAAGCATTACCCTATACAGAGGACGTATCACACCATGGATCACTGCCTCCGTAGTACGGAACCAGTAATAATGATCTTACAAAAGCCAGAGTGCCAGAAAAAAGATCATAACATAAATGCAGATCTTACCCAAAGTAGTAAAAATGCAGCCAAAGGACCAGGGTGACGCCACCCCCGGACGAAGGTTCGCCGAAACGCGCGTCGGGGTGGCGTCATCCTGGTCCTTTGGCTGCATTTTTACTACTTTGGGTAAGATCTGCATTTATGTTATGATCTTTTTTCTGGCACTCTGGCTTTTGTAAGATCATTATTACTGGTTCCGTACTACGGAGGCAGTGATCCATGGTGTGATACGTCCTCTGTATAGGGTAATGCTTATAATCAGTAATATTTAAGTGCAAAACACGATCGTGTTTGCATGCAGTATCGCTCCCCCCCTTTTTTGTTACTAGCCTATACTGGGTCTAGGATGGCGCTTCAATTTTTGCACCTCCTGTTGCATATATTTTTAAATTCTATGTATTAATAAAGTATATTTATATGGATATTTGCATTTGGCTCCTTTTTTCGTGTTAGTTTTTGATAAGAATGTATAGGGTTATCTTACACAGGTATATGATCTGCAGTGAGAAATATTTCAGAATTGCGAATAGTATGGAACCATATACAAAAGATCCTAATATCAAAAATCAGTTCGCTATAATATAGGGCCCATCCAGACCTGGCTAGGATGGATTGTCATAACACACCACCTATTGGACATACAGTGTCTAAATGGAACATATTTTATCCAATTATAGAACAACTATGAGCAAGACCGTAATTAAATCCCAACTCAGGAAAATACACTATCCTAAGAGTTCAAGAAAATGTGCAATATATCATTTGTAAATGGTAAAATATAACGATTCAAGGTTTATTCAGTGGCGGCCACATCTTCCCTACAGAAGAACTTTATAGTGCAAACACCATGCAAGATAAAGACGTACAAAGTAACGGGCTGTCAGTTGGTAGCAGTGCAAGTAAATAGCAAAAAAGTCTGGACGTTGTGGTGTAAAACTACAGTAGATACTACTAGTTGACAGTGTGCCACTGCAGTAATGGGACATAAATAAAATGGCAGTGGTATCAATAAATTGTGGTAACAAGTTATTAACTGGTAATTTGATACCAGAATACATTATGAAAATCCATGACTTTTAATTGATAGACCTCATAATAAAATGTTTGAAAAATGGAAAAATGCAAAATGAAAGACCCAGGCACACAAGATCTGATGCTTTAGCAAGATCTGCAAATTTAACATAAGTCATGGACATAGGTAGCAGAGCTCTATTGCAGCACATGAGGTAGCATCATCAGATATTGTGAGAAAATAGAATTGACCATCAATTCAAATCAGAACAAGTCTGTCCTCCTCCTGGTCTTCTTTGTGACTGCCAGTCTGCATTCCCAAACAAACCAGTATCCTTGTCATAATTATTAACAGTTTCTTCTTCTGAACAGTATCCTATTCCTCCTTGTCCTCTGAGACATTGATAATGGAATCTGTGACCACAAAAAAAAAATATTCCCGACCATCAATTAACTTGTATGCAAAATGAACTTTTATCTGACCAAGTTTCTGCCAGTTGAATCGCTGCTGCACCACTTAGTTCAGGGAATTGTGATACAATTCTTAACCATATTTTTCCACATGCTGTCACTAGGAATTTTGACCAGGTGGGTATGAGTAAAAATTAAGTGGCACACTTCCAAGCCTTAACCCAAATGCAATTTTTCTGGGCCATATCATTTCTTGGACTTCTGGCCAGGAAAGCAAAAGTTTAAATTGTCTTGTCATTCCACAAATGTGGCTCACATTTTTTACACTTCCACTCCACCTTTCAAGACTTGTCTCATCAATGTGGAAATGTGGCGCACTTCCGCACCTTTACTAATTCTGCTGTATGATATTCGAACTTTGGGCCAGCTGTCCATTTTATTTAGGCAGACTGGAACAGTGACTCAAACTGACCCAGTATGCTGTATCTGTTCTTGTTTCCCAAACTCCAGTGTCTTCACAGAGAGGGTTTTCAGAATGGCAGGGAGCATAATGACACCCAAAAAATAAAAACAATTTTATTTTTTCAAAATGAATGAGACATTGATCTGCTACTATTGCTGCCACTATTACCCTTTCCTTTCCTCATCCACACTGTACTACTGCTGCTCCCAATTAAAAGGCAGATTTTTTTCCAGGCTCATTCAGAACAAGCCACTCTTTTTTCTGACGATTAACACTTTTGAATGTTCCAGGGCCGGCTCCAGGTTCATGTGGGCCCTTGGGCGATAAAGTCCCAGTAGGCCCCTTTGTGGCATTTTGCACGGCGCTTACAGCAATGAATGTGCATTTATTATAGATTAAATACTTTACACAGAGCATGCTACAGAGCGGATATATGTGAATCAGTCCTTTATGTGCCTACTTTTATTTTCTACCCAGTGTTTCAGTCCCTGAGGTCTACTCACAGATATGTGCCCCCTCACAGTAGATATGCCAATATATGCCCCCTTCATAGTAGATATGCCAAGATATGTGCCCCCTCACAGTAGATATGTGAAGATATGTGCCCCCCTCATAGTAGATATGCCAAAATATGTGCCCCCTTCACAGAAGATATCCCAAAATATGTACCCTTCTAACAGTTGATATGCCAAGATGTGTGCTCCCCTCACAGTAGATATGCTAAGATATGTGCCCCCTTCACAGTAGCTATCCCAAAATACGGTATGTGCCCCTCACAGTTTATATGCCAAGATATGTGCCCCCTCACAGTTGATATGCCAAGATATGTGCCCCCTTCACAGTGGTTATGCCCAGATGTGCCTCCTTCACAGGAAGTGAAAAAAACTGACAATAAATACTCCTCGCTTCAGTCACCTGGCTACTCCCATGATATGCGCTCCCCACCAGCAGCAGGATACTGTGACACACCGCGCTGCTGTGTAGGAGGAGCAGAGGCTGATTTCCAGCCTGCCCCGCTCCTCCTTCTACACAGATCAGCAGGACGATGTGTCAGGACATCGTGCTGCTTCTGCTGTGAAGCGCTGCCGGCTCAATGGTGGAGGGGGGGGGGGGCAAATAGTTCCCTACTTCAGTAGTGTGCCTATGGTGTTTGGCACTCGGGCCGGGTCCTTTCTCTGGCATACAAAAATTGTACCCCCTCACAGTAGTATTGCCCTCATTGTACAACCTTCACAGTATTTTTGTACAGAAGTGTGCCCTTTCACAGTAGTTATGCCCTCTCTGTGCTTCTTTTACAGTTGTAATGCCCTATCTGTTCCCCCTTCACAGTAATAATCACCATTGTGCCCCCTTCACTGTAATAATCCCTATTGTGCCCCCTTCACAGTAATAATCCCCATTGTGCCCCCTTCATAGTAGAAATCCCCATTGTGCCCCCTTCACAGTAATAATGCCCCCTGTGCCCCCTTCAAAGTAATAATGCCAACTGTGCCCCCTTCATTGTAGAAATGCCCTCTGGCTCTGTGCCCCCTCCATATTAGTAATGCCCTCTGTGCCCCCTCCAGAGTAGTAATGCCCTCTGTGCCCCCTCCATAGTAATAACAAACTCTGTGCCCCCTCCATAGTAATAGTCCTCTGTGCCCCCTCCATAGTAATATAGACCTCTTGCCCCTTCCATAATAATAAAATCATCTGTGCCCCCTCCATAGTAATAAAGTCCTCTGTTCCCCCTCCATAGTAAAATAAGTCTTCTGTGCCCCCTCCATAGTAATAAAGTCCTCTGTGCCCCCTCCATAGTAATAAAGTCCTATGTGACCCCTTTGTATTAAAAACAAAAAAACACAGTAACATTCCGGAAGCTCACAGTCCTCTCTTCCCTGCGGCAGCACATATGGCGGCAGCACAATCTGTGCCTTCAGGTTGAATAGTGGAGCAGAGAGAAGTGTTCCTGCTTCAACATTCAGAGCGCTGCTGGCCTGAAGAAGGGAAGGAGCGCGGGGAGCTGAGCAGTTAGTGACAGGACCCATCTCTCTGCGCTACAGCAATGAGTGCTTCCATCTGTATTGATGGAAGCGCTCATTGCTTCTGGCATCTGGCAGCTGTGCTGAGGGCCCCCGCAGGAGCTGTGGGCCCAGGCACTTGCCCAGTTATGCCGGGTGCTGACGCCGGCTTTGGCGTGTATAAATTCAGGCAAGCATTTTTCCCCTATTAAAGCATAATTTTTGTGCAGAACTAGCCATTCTTTAATTTTAAATTATTGTTTGTGCATATAAACAGAGGCATACTTTTTGACACTTGTTTCCAACAAGCAATTCTTTTTTCCCATAACACTATGTGTTTTTAACCCCTTAGTGACTAATGAAGTACTGTGTACATCATGATGTGGTGTTAGTTACCACATTATGACATGCACTATACGTCATGAGATCAAAGTGCCACTGTAAGTACACTTGCGGTGACACTGGCATCTAAATGAGTGCTACGGACAGCGGAGCTGTCCAGGCACCCTTCAGGGACCAATCACAGCAGTCCCTGCCTTTGGATTGCAGCGTTCAGCAGCGCAGCTCAGATCTCCTTAGTGAGTGTCGGGGCTGTGCTGCTGAGTTTGCTGTTCCCTGATCTCCCCCCTTCAGGATGGCTGACAATCTACTGTCGACATCGGTGCTGGCACCAGTGAAGTACTGCCAATATAGGCAGACCACACATTTGCTATGGGTCCTGCAGCACAGGGGGGCCTGGAGCGCATGGAAGGCCCCACCCCCTACCTCGACATCCTTTCTGCACAAGACACAGAGAAAGTTTATTCATTCATAGTTAATATTGAGGCAGTCCGTTTTCTCCCTCGTACATTTTCTCCCTTGTCCCCCCCACCCCCGCGCGACACCTCAATGTCTAACCTCCGCTCCATGATCCGGGCTGTGGCCTTCATTCCCTGGCACCCACATTGCTCCTGATGCCCGCACAGCCGACATTGCCTCCCTCCCGTCACGCAGATGAAAACATCCAGCGACATGGGGGCCAGTAAATAGCAGACCACGATGAGAACGAGCATCCCTTGCATCGCGGGTGACGTTAGGGAGGCTCATTTCCGACACGGCCTGCTATTGGCTGCACCCTCCCCCTCCATTGGGCATAAGTATTATCTGTATGCGGTGCCTGGGCATTTGGGGGGCATGATAGGGGTTAGATAGCCCCTTTAAACCTTAGGATACCAGAGGTTTTTTCGTTTTTGCATTTTCTTTTTTCTTCCCTATCTTCCTTGAGCCATAACTGTGGTTTGGTTTGGTTTGGTTTGGATAAAGTTGGTTAATATAAAAAAAAATAAATAAATAAATTATCACTAAAGGTTTCAGTAGGTCATGTATACATTTCTTTATTGGCAAATGGGGGTGTGGCAGGGGAGGAGCCAGGACAGGAGGGGGGATGGGCCAGGGGTGGTTAGTGGGCTGGATTAGGGGGAACAATTCGAATTCTTGCTATGGGGCCAAGTGATATCTATGTACAGTATGCCCCTGGCTGGCATTGATGTTGACCGTTTCTAGAGTTGAGCGAACACCTGGATGGCCGATTCGGCCGAACTTTCGAAAAATGTTCGGGTTCGGGATCCGAACTCGACCCGAACTTCATCCCGAACCCGAACCCCATAGAAGTCAATGGGGACCCGAACTTTTGGGCACTAAAAAGGCTGTAAAACACACCCGGAAAGGGCTAGAGGGCTGCAAAAGGCAGCAAAATGTAGTTAAATCCCCTGCAAACAAATGTAGATAGGGAAATGATGAGTTAACATAAAATAAATAAAAATTAAACAATATTAATTGGAGTGAGGTCCCATAGCACAGAATCAGGCTTCAAGTCACCCACCAATGGAGAAGGTCACTTACTATTATTTTGACCACAGCACCCAGACAAGGAGAGAGGTCCCACAGCAGAGAACCAGGCATCATATCACCCACCACAGGAGTAGGCCACCATTTAGTTACTTTGACCCCTACACCCAGACGGAGGAGAGAGGTTACACAGCAGAGAATCAGGCATTTAGATCACCCACCACAGGAGTAGGCCACCATTGAATCAGACCCCGGCAACCATGTCAGATGGCACAAGCATAAGCTTTATATCAATCAGCACAGGAGATGGCGACTTTGACAGACTTTGACCCCTACACCCGGACGGAGGAGAGAGGTTTCAAAGCAGAGAATCAGGCATATAGATCACCCACCACAGGAGTAGGCCCCAATTTAATGGGACCCCGGCAACCATGTCAGATGGCACAACCATCAGCTTCATATCAATCAGCACAGGAGAAGGCGACTTTGAAAGGCTTTGACCCCTACACCCAGACGGAGGAGAGAGGTTTCACAGCAGAGAATCAGGCATCATATCAACCACCACAGGAGAAGCCACCATTTAGATACTTTGACCCCTGCACCCAGGAAGAGGAGAGAGGCACCACAGCACATATTCTGGCATCATATCAGCCACCACAGGAGAAGCCACCATTGAGTTACTTTGACCCCTGCACCCAGGAAGAGGAGAGAGGCCCCACAGCACATATTCTGGCATCATACTAACCACCACAGGAGAAGCCACCATTGAGTTACTTTGACCCCTGCACCCAGGAAGAGGAGAGAGGCCCCACAGCACATATTCTGGCATCATATCAGCCACCACAGGAGAAGCCACCATTGAGTTACTTTGACCCCTGCACCCAGGAAGAGGAGAGAGGCACCACAGCACATATTCTGGCATCATATCAGCCACCACAGGAGAAGCCACCATTGAGTTACTTTGACCCCTGCACCCAGGAAGAGAGAGAGGCCCCACAGCACATATTCTGGCATCATACTAACCACCACAGGAGAAGCCACCATTGAGTTACTTGACCCCTGCACCCAGGAAGAGGAGAGAGGCCCCACAGCACATATTCTGGCATCATATCAGCCACCACAGGAGAAGCCAACATTGAGTTACTTTGAACCCCGCACCCAGGAAGAGGAGAGAGGCACCACAGCACATATTCTGGCATCATATCAGCCACCACAGGAGAAGCCACCATTGAGTTACTTTGACCCCTGCACCCAGGAAGAGGAGAGAGGCACCACAGCACATATTCTGGCATCATATCAGCCACCACAGGAGAAGCCACCATTGAGTTACTTTGACCCCTGCACCCAGGAAGAGGAGAGAGGCCCCACAGCACATATTCTGGCATCATATCAGCCACCACAGGAGAAGCCACCATTTAGTTACTTTGACCCCTTCACCCAAACAGAGGAGAGAGGTTCCACATCAGAGAATCAGGCATCATATCAACCACCACAGGAGTAGGCCACAATTTAATGGGACCACGGCAACCATGTCAGATGGCACAACCATCAGCTTCATATCAATCAGCACAGGAGAAGGCGACTTTGAAAGACTTTGACCCCTACACCCAGACGGAGGAGAGAGGTTTCACAGCAGAGAATCAGGCATTTAGATCACCCACCACAGGAGTAGGCCCCCATTGAATCAGACCCTGGCAACCATGTCAGATGGCACAACCATCAGCTTTATATCAATCAGCACAGGAGAAGCCACCATTGAGTTACTTTGACCCCTGCACCCAGGAAGAGGAGAGAGGCCCCACAGCACATATTCTGGCATCATACTAACCACCACAGGAGAAGCCACCATTGAGTTACTTTGACCACTGCACCCAGGAAGAGAGAGAGGCCCCACAGCACATATTCTGGCATCATATCAGCCACCACAGGAGAAGCCACCATTGAGTTACTTTGACCCCTGCACCCAGGAAGAGGAGAGAGGCCCCACAGCACATATTCTGGCATCATACTAACCACCACAGGAGAAGCCACCATTGAGTTACTTTGACCCCTGCACCCAGGAAGAGGAGAGAGGCCCACAGCACATATTCTGGCATCATATCAGCCACCACAGGAGAAGCCACCATTGAGTTACTTTGACCCCGCACCCAGGAAGAGGAGAGAGGCACCACAGCACATATTCTGGCATCATATCAGCCACCACAGGAGAAGCCACCATTGAGTTACTTTGACCCCTGCACCCAGGAAGAGGAGAGAGGCCCCACAGCACATATTCTGGCATCATACTAACCACCACAGGAGAAGCCACCATTGAGTTACTTTGACCCCTGCACCCAGGAAGAGGAGAGAGGCCCCACAGCACATATTCTGGCATCATATCAGCCACCACAGGAGAAGCCACCATTGAGTTACTTTGACCCCGCACCCAGGAAGAGGAGAGAGGCACCACAGCACATATTCTGGCATCATATCAGCCACCACAGGAGAAGCCACCATTGAGTTACTTTGACCCCGCACCCAGGAAGAGGAGAGAGGCACCACAGCACATATTCTGGCATCATATCAGCCACCACAGGAGAAGCCACCATTGAGTTACTTTGACCCCTGCACCCAGGAAGAGAGAGAGGCCCCACAGCACATATTCTGGCATCATATCAGCCACCACAGGAGAAGCCACCATTTAGTTACTTTGACCCCTTCACCCAAACAGAGGAGAGAGGTTCCACATCAGAGAATCAGGCATCATATCAACCACCACAGGAGTAGGCCACAATTTAGTTTATTTGACCCCTGCACCCAGGAAGAGGAGAGAGGCCCCACAGCACATATTCTGGCATCATATCACACACCACAGGAGAAGGCCTCTTTCAGTGATTTAGGCCTTTGGACCCAGACAGAGGAGAGAGGTCAGAGATTAGCTTCATATCCCCCAGCACAGCAGAAGACCGCTTTATTTGACTTAGGCCTCAGCACCCAGACAGAAGACAGAGGTAGCATGGCAGAGGTTATGGCTTCATGTCACCCGTTAGTTTAACCGGCCACTTTCATCTGGTTAGGCCCGGCGCCCAGACAGAGAAGAGTTTCATTCAACTGTGGGTTTCATAAAATTTGTATCAAATAAAGAAGTGGCCCGTAGCACAACAAGACATGTTTTAGGCAGTTAATAAGGACTACTCTGCACAAGGGAGGGACAGGTCCTGTGGGATCCATGCCTGGTTCATCTTTATGAAGGTCAGCTTGTCCACGTTGGCTGTGGACAGGCGGCTGCGCTTGTCAGTAATGACGCCCCCTGCCGTGCTGAATACGCGTTCAGATAAAGCGCTGGCCGCCGGGCAGGAAAGCACCTCAAGGCATAACATGCTAACTCTGGCCACGTGGACAATTTCGAAACCCAGTAGTTGAATGGGGCCGAACCATCCGTCAGGATGTGGAGAGTGTGCAGACATACTGTTCAACCATGTTAGTGAAATGCTGCCTCCTGCTAACACGTTCCGTATCAGGTGTCGGTGCAGATAGCTGTGGCGTGGAGACAAAACCTTTCCACATTTCTGCCATGCTAACCCTGCCCTCAGATGAGCTGGCCGTGACACAGCTGCGTTGGCGACCTCTTGCCACTCCTCTGCCTTCACCTTCCACCTGTTCCCCTGTGACATGTGGGAATGCTCTCAAGAGCGCCTCTATCAGCGTGCGCTTGTACTCGCGCATCTTGCGGTCGCGCTCCAGTTCAGGAATTAAAGTGGGCACATTGTCTTTATACCGGGGATCCAGCAGGGTGGCCACCCAGTAGTCTGCACACGTTAAAACGTGGGCAACTCTGCTAATCGTTGCGCAGGCATTGGAGCATATATTCGCTCATGTGGGCCAGGCTACCCATGGGTAAGGACAAGCTGTCCTCTGTGGGAGCGTATCGTCATCGTCCACCGTATCCCCCAGCCACGCACCAGTGATGGGCCTGGGCTGCCACCCCGCTGTGAACTTGCGTCATCCTCGTCCCCCTCCACCTCCTCCTCCTCATCCTCCTCGTCCTCCAGTACAGTGCCTTGGCTGGCGACTTGTGAACCTGTCCTCTGCTGCTTAAACAAACCTCCCTCTGAGCCACTTCGAGACAGACTGGCCCGAAAGTGTTAGAAGCAGAGCCCTCATCCTCCTCCTCCTCCTCCACCTGGGCCACCTCCTCTAACATCATTGCCCTAAGTGTTTTCTCAAGGAGACATAGAAGTGGTATTGTAACGCTGATAACAGTGTCATCGCCACTGGCCATGTTGGTGGAGTACTCGAAACAGCGCAGCAGGGCACACAGGTCTCGCATGGAGGCCCAATCATTGGTGGTGAAGTGGTGCTGTTCGGCGAGTACGACTGGCGAGCGTGCTGCAGCTGAAACTCCACTATGGCCTGCTGCTGCTCGCACAGTCTCTCCAGCATGTGCAAGGTGGAGTTCCACCGGGTGGGCACGTCGCATATGAGGCGGTGGCGGGAAGGCCGAAGTTCCGCTGTAGCGCAGACAGGCGAGCAGCGGCAGGATGTGAGCGGCGGAGCGCGCACAGGCGGCCCGCACTTTATGCAGCAGCTCTGACATGTTGGGGTAGTGGTGAATGAACCTCTGCACCACCAAGTTCAGCACATGCGCCAGGCAAGGGATGTGCGTCAAACCGGCTAGTCCCAGAGCTGCCACGAGATTTCGCCCATTATCGCATACCACCAGGCCTGGCTTGAGGCCCACCGGCAGAAACCACTCGTCGGTCTGTTGTTCAATACCCCGCCACAACTCCTTTGCGCTGTGGGGCCTGTCCCCCAAACATATGAGTTTCAGAATGGCCTGCTGGCGTTTACCGGGCTGTGCTGAAGTTGGTGGTGAAGGTGTGTGGCTGACCGGATGAGCTGGTGGAAGCAGTGGAGGAGGAAGCCGAGTAGGAGGAGGAGGCTACAGGAGGCAGAGAATGATGCCCTGCGATCCTAGGGGCGGAAGGACGTGCGCCAAGGAACTGTCCGCCGGGGGCCCAGCCGCCACTACATTCATCCAGTGTGCAGTTAGTGAGATATAGCGTCCCTGGCCGTGCTTACTGGTCCACGTATCTGTGGTTAGGTGGACCTTGCCACAAATGGCGTTGCGCAGTGCACACTTGATTTTATCGGACACTTGCATGTGCAGGAAGGCACGGCTGTCTTGGAGAAGTAGTGGCGGCTGGGAACCACATACTGCGGGACAGCCATGGCCATCAGCTGTTTGAAGCTGTCTGTGTCCACCAGCCGGAATGACAGCATTTCAAAGGCCAGCAGTTTAGAAATGCTGGCGTTCAGGCCAAGGGCTCGAGGGTGACTCGGGGAATTTGCGCTTCCTCTCTAAGGTTTGAGATATTGAGAGCTGAGCGCTGCTGTGTGATATAGTGGAGGCGCTAGTTGACGGTGGCGGTGGTGGTGGTGTCGGTGGCACATCCTCTGTTTGCTGCTCGGCAGGTGGCAACATTCCTCTCGAGGCGGAAGCCGAGGCAGCAGCGGTAGAGGGAGCAGGGAGCCTCAGCGAGTGCCTGGTTTTTAAGGTGTGTACCCCACTGCAGTTCATGCTTTGCATGTAGATGCCTGGTCATGCAGGTTGTGCTGAGGTTCAGAACGTTAATGCCTCGCCTCAGGCTCTGATGGCAGAGCGTGCAAGTCACTCGGGTCTTGTCGGTAGGACATTGTTTAAAGAAGTGCCATGCCAGGGAACTCTTTGAAGCTGCCTTTGTGGGGCTGGGTCCCTGTTGGCGATGTCCAGTAGCAGAGCGAACTCTGGGGCGGCGGCTCGTCTGCTTTGGCCCCCTGCTCCCTCTTTGGCTTCGCTGTTGTCTCGGTCTCACCACTACCTCTTCCTCTGAACTGTGAAAGTCATCGCCACGACCTTCAGTCCATGTGGGGTCTAAGACCTCATCGTCCTCTGCATCGTCTTCCACCCAGTCTCCCTCCTGACCTCCTCCTGTTCAGTCTGCACACTGCAAAAGACGCGGCAGTGGGCACCTGTGTTTCGTCATCATCAGAGAGTCGGTGACTCTGCTGTGGTGGTATTCCCATGTCCTCTTCATCTGGAGACATAAGTGGTTGTGCGTCAGTGCATGGTATGTCTTCCTCCACTGGGGAAGAGGCTAGGTGGACGCCCCTGGGAAACCCTGGAAGCAGAGTCTTCAAACAGAAGAAGAGACTGCTGCATAACTTGTGGCTCAGACCGTTTCCCTGATATGCTTGGGGGTGATGTGACAGACTGATGGGCTTGGTTTTCAGGTGCCACCTGTGCGCTTTCCGCAGAAGACTGGGTGGAAGACCATGTGGTGAACGTGCTGGAAGCACTGTCGGCCACCCAATCGATTAATGCCTGTACCTGCTCAGGCCTTACCATCCTAAGAGCGGCATTGGGCCCCCACGAGATATTGCGGTACATTCTGCCGGCTAGTTGAGGAGTTCGTTCCCTACTGTGTGCGCCTGGGGCGAGCGGCCACGTCCTCTACCAGCAACAGAGGCTCCACGGACACCACCACGACCGCGTCCTCGTCCCTTAATAGTATTTTTCTTCATTGTTGCGATTCAACTCGCACCACAATGAAATATATTATTTTTATAAGCAAAATCCCTCACTGGAATACTTTCAGTCTTTTGACTGTATGGATTACAGATGGAATGACTTTGTTATATGTGAGTACCGCTTTCTTTGACAGATTCTAGTATGGGTACATATATGTTTTCCCAACCCCAGCACATTAGTTTGCTAATTCCAGATGTATGAAAGCATGAGGCCTAACTGTATCTAGTATATTGAGCGCCAGATAAACTAACTTGGCCTTTTTAAATAAAAAAAATTCCCTCACTGGAATACTTTCAGTCTTTTGACTGTATGGATTACAGATGGAATGACTGTTATATGTGAGTACCGCTTTCTTTGACAGATTCTAGTATGGGTACATATATGTTTTCCCAACCCCAGCACATTAGTTTGCTAATTCCAGATGTATGAAAGCATGAGCCTAACTGTATCTAGTATATTGAACGCCAGATAAACTAACTTGGCCTTTTTAAATAAAAAAATTCCCTCACTGGAATACTTTCAGTCTTTTGACTGTATGGATTACAGATGGAATGACTGTTATATGTGAGTACCGCTTTCTTTGACAGATTCTAGTATGGGTACATATATGTTTTCCCAACCCCAGCACATTAGTTTGCTAATTCCAGATGTATGAAAGCATGAGCCTAACTGTATCTAGTATATTGAGCGTCAGATAAACTAACTTGGCCTTTTTAAATAAAAAAATTCCCTCACTGGAATACTTTCAGTCTTTTGACTGTATGGATTACAGATGGAATGACTGTTATATGTGAGTACCGCTTTCTTTGACAGATTCTAGTATGGGTACATATATGTTTTCCCAACCCCAGCACATTAGTTTGCTAATTCCAGATGTATGAAAGCATGAGGCCTAACTGTATCTAGTATATTGAGCGCCAGATAAACTAACTTGGCCTTTTTAAATAAAAAAATTCCCTCACTGGAATACTTTCAGTCTTTTGACTGTATGGATTACAGATGGAATGACTGTTATATGTGAGTACCGCTTTCTTTGACAGATTCTAGTATGGGTACATATATGTTTTCCCAACCCCAGCACATTAGTTTGCTAATTCCAGATGTATGAAAGCATGAGCCTAACTGTATCTAGTATATTGAGCGCCAGATAAACTAACTTGGCCTTTTTAAATAAAAAAAATTCCCTCACTGGAATACTTTCAGTCTTTTGACTGTATGGATTACAGATGGAATGACTGTTATATGTGAGTACCGCTTTCTTTGACAGATTCTAGTATGGGTACATATATGTTTTCCCAACCCCAGCACATTAGTTTGCTAATTCCAGATGTATGAAAGCATGAGCCTAACTGTATCTAGTATATTGAGCGCCAGATAAACTAACTTGGCCTTTTTAAATAAAAAAAATTCCCTCACTGGAATACTTTCAGTCTTTTGACTGTATGGATTACAGATGGAATGACTTGTTATATGTGAGTACCGCTTTCTTTGACAGATTCTAGTATGGGTACATATATGTTTTCCCAACCCCAGCACATTAGTTTGCTAATTCCAGATGTATGAAAGCATGAGCCTAACTGTATCTAGTATATTGAGCGCCAGATAAACTAACTTGGCCTTTTTTAAATAAAAAAAATTCCCTCACTGGAATACTTTCAGTCTTTTGACTGTATGGATTACAGATGGAATGACTGTTATATGTGAGTACCGCTTTCTTTGACAGATTCTAGTATGGGTACATATATGTTTTCCCAACCCCAGCACATTAGTTTGCTAATTCCAGATGTATGAAACATGAGGCCTAACTGTATCTAGTATATTGAGCGCCAGATAAACTAACTTGGCCTTTTTAAATAAAAAAAATTCCCTCACTGGAATACTTTCAGTCTTTTGACTGTATGGATTACAGATGGAATGACTTTGTTATATGTGAGTACCGCTTTCTTTGACAGATTCTAGTATGGGTACATATATGTTTTCCCAACCCCAGCACATTAGTTTGCTAATTCCAGATGTATGAAAGCATGAGCCTAACTGTATCTAGTATATTGAGCATCAGATAAACTAACTTGGCCTTTTTAAATAAAAAAATTCCCTCACTGGAATACTTTCAGTCTTTTGACTGTATGGATTACAGATGGAATGACTGTTATATGTGAGTACCGCTTTCTTTGACAGATTCTAGTATGGGTACATATATGTTTTCCCAACCCCAGCACATTAGTTTGCTAATTCCAGATGTATGAAAGCATGAGCCTAACTGTATCTAGTATATTGAGCGCCAGATAAACTAACTTGGCCTTTTTAAATAAAAAAAATTCCCTCACTGGAATACTTTCAGTCTTTTGACTGTATGGATTACAGATGGAATGACTGTTATATGTGAGTACCGCTTTCTTTGACAGATTCTAGTATGGGTACATATATGTTTTCCCAACCCCAGCACATTAGTTTGCTAATTCCAGATGTATGAAAGCATGAGCCTAACTGTATCTAGTATATTGAGCGCCAGATAAACTAACTTGGCCTTTTTAAATAAAAAAATTCCCTCACTGGAATACTTTCAGTCTTTTGACTGTATGGATTACAGATGGAATGACTGTTATATGTGAGTACCGCTTTCTTTGACAGATTCTAGTATGGGTACATATATGTTTTCCCAACCCCAGCACATTAGTTTGCTAATTCCAGATGTATGAAAGCATGAGCCTAACTGTATCTAGTATATTGAGCACCAGATAAACTAACTTGGCCTTTTTAAATAAAAAAAAATTCCCTCACTGGAATACTTTCAGTCTTTTGACTGTATGGATTACAGATGGAATGACTGTTATATGTGAGTACCGCTTTCTTTGACAGATTCTAGTATGGGTACATATATGTTTTCCCAACCCCAGCACATTAGTTTGCTAATTCCAGATGTATGAAAGCATGAGCCTAACTGTATCTAGTATATTGAGCGCCAGATAAACTAACTTGGCCTTTTTAAATAAAAAAAATTCCCTCACTGGAATACTTTCAGTCTTTTGACTGTATGGATTACAGGTGGACTGGTATTAGTAGGGGTGACACAAGCACACCCAAGTCCCTGATGTAGGATTTCTATGGCACAGACCACTATTACAAGTGATTAATGGACGTTGGGAGAGATTGTGCTGCAGCACTAGTCCCAAGATGGCCGCCGCCTATCAGCCCAGTAACATGTGCCACAAAATGGTCTGCACAACCTTTAAAAAAATAGCCTTGGACTGTGCTGCTAAATCGCTATTGGTCTGAATCCCAGGTGTAGATGTCTGACTTGTTTGGAGCTTTGGAATGCACACTGTGGCAGCTTCTGCTGCAGCACTACAAGTCGCAAAATGGCGGCGGCGGTCAGCTCAGGTACATGTGGATGGAAAAATCACTCTGGCCACTCTAAAAATAGCCAATCCCTATCAAAAAAGCAGCTCAGCTGCAGTTGTTCAGATGAATCACAGGTGGAGGAGAGAAATTTGCTTCCAGTTATTCAATTATCCCTGCCTATTCTCGCCCTAGCATCAGCTGCGTCTATCCCTGTTCTATTCACATCGGGAGTGAGCACGTCCCGACGTGCGCACAAGCTTATAAAGAGGCTGAGTCACATGCTGCACTTGGCCAATCACAGCCTTGCCAATAGTAGGCATGGCTGCGATGGCATCTTAGGGCAAGTAGTATGATGCATGTTGATTGGCTGCTTTGCAGCCTTTCAAAATGCGCCAAAATACATGCCGAACGACGAACCCGAACCCGAACTTTTACGAAAAAGTTCGGGTTCGGGTCCGTGTCACGAACACCCCAAAATTCGGTACGGACCCGAACTATGCTCGAACTGTTCGCTCAACACTACGTTTAACCTCTTCCATGCCGCAGTTCATATGGACCGCTATATGGAATAGGTTAACAGGGAGGAAGCTCCCTCCCTCCCCCATCGGGCACTGAGCTGCTGTGGCAGAGTCCCGATTGATCATAACAGAGGGAGGGAGCTCCCTCCTTCCCCACTCCCCTGTAAAGTTTTGGCTCGTACCGAACTTTGCGAATTCGGGGACCTGAAGCCAAACTTTGCTGGAAAAGTTTGGGTTCAAGTTCGGTGTTTGGGCATTTAATAAAGCTTTTGAAAGGCTGCAGGGCAGCCATTTAACAAGCTTTTAAGCTGTGGGCGCTTAGTAATGGCATAGCTGTGATTGGCTGGTGCATCATATGACCCAGCCTCTATAAAAACTGGATCACGTGTAGCACCGTCCATCAGCTCTGAGTAGTGCAAGAACAGGAAGCAGGCAGCTGAAGCGAGGGAGATTGTTAGGAATCTGGCTATTTGTTTTGCGGGTGACCTATAGTGATTTTTTGTGGGTGCAATGCACCATCTTTGTTCCCCTGACACAAAAATATAATAGTTAATCAATCTGTTAGTTCGATGTGTGACATATACCCATTTTAATATGAGATACATGTGCACTTTATACGTGACAGGGAAATTAATGTAGTTAATCTGACTGTTAGTTCAGTGGGTGACATATACCCATTTTTGGTGTGAGGTACACCTGCACTTCATATGTGACAGGAAAATTAATATAGTTAATCTGTCTGTTAATTCGGTGGGTGACATATTCCAATTTTTAGTGTGAGGTACACTTGCACTGCATAGATGACAGGGAAATTAATAGAGTTAATCCATCTGTTAGTTCGGTGGGTGATATATACCCATTTTTGGTGTGAGATACACCTGCACTGCATACGTCACAAGGAAATTAATATAGTTAATCCATCTGTTAGTTCGGTGGGTGACATATTCCCATTTTTGGTGTGAGGTACACCTGAACTGGATACATGACACTAAAATTAATATAGTTAATCCGTCTGTAAGTTCTTTGTGTGAAATATACCCATTTTTGGTGTGAGATAAATGTGCATGCTTATGTGACAGGGAAATTAATATAGTTAATCAGTCCATTAGATCAGTGGGTGACATATTTCCATTTTTGGTGTGAGATACACTTGTACTTTATATGTGGCAGGGAAATGAATATAGTTAATCCATCTGTTAGTTCGGTTTGTGACATATACCCATTTTTGGTGTGAGACACACATACACTTTATATTTGACAGGAAAATTAATATAGTTAATCTGACTGTTAGTTCGGCCGGTGACATATACCTATTCTTGGTGTGAGATACACGTGCACTTTATACGTGACAGGGAAATTAATATAGTTAATCTGTCTGTTAGTTCGGTGGGTGACCTCAAAAAATGAGGAGAGCATCAAATAAGGGACATGGCCCTGTTCGTGGTGCTGCTGGTGCTGGTGGAGCTTCTGTTGCCGGGACATGGTCAATCTGTACAAGCTACATGCCCAATTGAAACACCTTCCTCAGGTGCACGTAGGCGACAGGACGTTCAGCGTCATTTTGTAGGCCCAAATACCGGTGTACAAATGTTAAGGCCAGAACAAGTAGAGGCAGTAGTAAATTGGGTGGCTGACAGTGCCTCCAGTTCCTTTACATTGTCTCCCAACCTGTCCCCTGCTGAAACCACAGAGTTGGCACCTGCAGCCCATGGGCATCTGTCTTTCACCTCACCCCCTTGAAAATCAGGCAAGCAGTCTGAGCCCCAAGTCATGCAGCAGTCTCTTATGCTTTTTGATGTCTCTGCTGACAGGGTTTCCGGCGGCCATCCACCTAACCCTGCTCCAGAAGTTCAAGAGATTGAGTGTACTGAGGCCCAACCACTTATGTTTCAGGATGTGGACATGGGCGGACCACCGCATTCATGACGATCACCAAACACAGGTTCCAACTGCTGCGGCTTTCTGCCGTGTGCAGACCGGCAAGGAGGACAGGGGTGAAGAAGATGATGTGGAGGATGATTAGGTCCTAGACCACACGTGGAATCATGGTCATGCGAGTGACGAGTGCAGTTCAGAAAACGAGGTGGTGGTCACATAGCACTAGCCGCACAGCAAAAGAGGGAGCAGAATGTAAAAGCAGAGTGGCCATCCCTTAGCCAGTGCACCTGCTACTTTGCATCGCAAGGACTGAGCATACCAAAGCGAGCTCCAAGGAGTTTCCTGGCGTGGCAGTTCTTCAGACAATGTGCTGACGAAAAGACATGAATGATTTGCACGCTTTGCAATCAGAGCCTAAAGTGAGGCATAAATGTTTTAAACCTTAGCACCACCGGCATGACCAGGCATCTAAATGCAAAGCACGAGCTGCAGTGGAGTACATACCTGAAAAAGCACAAAACACACAAACCAAGATGCTCATCAGATAAAACAACTCGTTTAGGGGATACTCAGGTCCCCTTCATCAGATTAAGAAACTTAATGAGGACTTGGGCTTCTCCTCCTGAAGACTTGGAACATCACAGTTGCCTACCCGGGGACTGAATACTTATTTTGAACAAATTCACAAAGATGCCTATCTATAGCACAACCGTCTAAGGTGAGCCTCCATTTTTTGCTCTATCAATTAATCTGATAATTTAGAAAATACTATGGTGCGCTTTTATTTTGTATGCTTTCCCAGCTACTGAAAGCCTAACTATATAATGTCGGACAAAATCAGGTGTGCACTGTGCAACGCCATCTGTGGCAAGGTCGACATAACTACCGATACATGGACCAGTAAGCACAGGCAGGGACGTTATATCTCCCTAACTGCACACTGGGTAAATGCAGTGGCGGCTGGGCCTGAGGCGGATATCGCATGTCCTACCGCCACTGAGGATTGCAGGACATTTCTCATTGCCTCCTGTTGCCTCCTCCTCCTACTCAGCTTCCTCCTCTACCGCCTCATCATCTGGTCAGCATAACACCTACACCACCAACTTCAGCACAGCCAGGGATAAACAACAGCAAACTGTTTTGAAACTCATCTGTTTGGAGGAAAAACGCCACACCGCGCAAGAGCTGTGGACGGGCATGGAACAACAGAACGATGAGTGGTTGGTGCCATTGAGCTTCAAGCCTGGCCTGGTATGTGCAATAACAGGCAAAATCTAGTAGCAGCTCTGGGGCTAGCCTGTTTGACGCACATCCCTTGCCTGGAGCATGCACTGAATTTGGTGGTGCAGAGGTTTTGCAAAAATTACACCGATTTGTCAGAGCTGCTGTGGAAAGTGCGGGCTGTATGTGCGCATTTTCGGTGTTCTCACCCTGCTGCTGCTCGCCTGTTTGTGCCGCAGCGTAACTTCAACATTCCCACTCACCACCTTATATGCGACGTACTCACACGGTGGAACTCCACCTTGCACATGCTGATGAGACTGAACAAGCAGCAACAGGAGATAGTGGAGTTTGAGCTGCAGCACGGGATGTTTGTGCCATGTTGCACTGTTTCGAGTACTCCACCAACATGGCCAGTGCCGATGACGCAGTCCTCAGCGTTACTATGCCACTTCTATGTGTCCTTGAAAAAACACTTCGGGCGATGATGGAAGAGCATGTGGCAAAGTAGGAAGAGGAGGAAGAAGAGGGATCATTTCCACGGTTAACAGGCCAGTCATTCATAAGTGGCTCGGAGGGTGAGTTCTTGCACCAACAGAGGCCAGGAACACAACTGTCCAGCCAGAGCACAGTTCTGCAGGATGAGGAGGAGAATGATGATGATGAGGAGGAACTGTGTTCACAGTAGGGTGACACCCAAGCAGCTTATGGGCATCAATGGAGCATGGCTGGGGGGATGCAAAGGACACAGACGATACACCTCCCACAGAGGATAGCTTGTCATTGCTTCTGGGCAGCCTGGCACACATGAGTGCAGACTACATGCTGCAGTACCTGCATAATGATCACCGAGTTGCCCACATTCTAACCAGTGCTGATTACTGGGTGGCAACCCTGCAGGATGACCCCTACAAGGACAACATGCTGTCCTTAATTCTGTCACTGGAGCGTGATCGGAATATGTGAGAGTACAAGCACACGCTGCAAGATGCCTGCTGATGGCATTCACACCTGACAGCGGGGGCTCAGTGGAAGCACAAGGCGAAGGCAGAGGAGGCGGAGAAAGAGGTCGCTAACGCATCTGGAGCCATCGCCAGCACCTCAGAAGGGAAAGTTAGCATGGCTGAAATGTGGAAAAGCTTTGTAAGCATGCCAGAACAACCAGCACCACCAGCTGATATGGAACGTCTTAGCAGGAGGCAGCATTTCAGCAACATGGTGAAACAGTACATGTGCACATGCCTACACATACTGACTGATAGGTCTGCCGCATTCAGCTTCTGGGTCTCCAAATTGGGCACATGGCCTGAGCTTGCCCTTTACTCCTTGGAGGTGCTGGCCTGCCCTGTGGCCACTGTATTGTCCGAACGTGTTTTTAGCACAGCAGGGGGGGGGTGATCACAGGCAAGCGCAGCCGCCTGTCCACTGTCAACGTGGACAAGCTCACGTTCATTAAAATGAACCAGGAATGGATCCCACAGGACTTATCCATACCTTGTGCTGAATAGACAAGTATAACTCCAGGGCACTTTCTCTTTGCATTCTCTTTTCTATTTCCCAATGTTTTGGGGTCTTCCAAACTTATAAAAAAAAAAAAAACAGTGTTGGGTGCCTCCACCGATGCTTCCACCTACACCCCCACGTCCACTGCCTCCTCAACCTCAACCTACTCCACATTGACCTCAGTCTCAGTCTATTTCAAGATTATTTCATTTTATTTTTTTATATTCTGTTATTTTAAGTCATTTCTCTATCCACATTGTCCTGCTCCTACCCTCATTTTTCTTCCTTTTGCAGCCCTCTAGCCCTTAATATGACTATTTTACAGCCATTTCAGTGCACCAAAGTTCAGGTCCCCAGGTTGACTTCAATGGGGTTCGGGTTAGAGTTCGGGTCAAGCGTAAGTCTCGAACTTTGACCCGAAGTTCGGCCGAACCCGGCGAACCTGAGCATCCAGGGGTCTGCTCATCCCTTTTTACACCACATGTGGGGTGTTTCTGTAAAACGCAGAATCAGGGTAATAAATATTGAGTTTTGTTTGGCTCTTAACCCTCGATGTGTTAAAGAAAAAAAATTATTAAAATGGAAAATCTGCCAAAAATGTGAAATTTAGAAATTTAATCTCCATTTTCCTTTAATTCTTGTGGAATACCTAAACGGTTAACAAAGTATGTCAACTCAGTTTTGAGTAACTTGAGGGGTGTATTTTCCAAAATGGGATCATTTATGGTTGGCTTCTATTATGTAAGCCCCACAAAGTGACTTCAGACCTGAACTGGTCCTTAACAATGTTAAGATTTGCTTCTAATATTCTAAACCGTCTAATGTCTCAAAAACATTAAATTACATTTACAAAATGATGCCAACATAAAGTGGACATATGGGGAATGTTAAGTTATAAATATTTTATGAGTTATCTCTCTGTTTTAAAAGCAGAGAAATAGAAAGTTTGAAAATTGCTAATTTTTCTAAAATTTTGGTAAATTTGGGATTTTTTCATAAATAAAGGTGAAATATATTGACTCAAACGTATAACTTTCATGAAGTACAATGTGTCAGAAGAAAACATTCTCAGAATGGCTTGGATAAATAAATAAAAGTGTTCCAAAGGTATTACCACATAATGTGATACATGTTAGATTTTCAAAAATAAGCCTGGTCACGTAGTGCAAAATTGCCCGGTCATTAAGGGGTTAAATATCATTGTCCCCTAGAAGCTTTGTAATATGAAAAAGCATAACACATGTGATGCACAGTGTGTTTTTAACTCAGTCGATGTCACCGTCAAACATGCATTTACCCATAGTTATATATGTGAGTGTAACTGACATTATTTGCTATTGCTGCCATTGCATTCAAGAGCTTAGAGACCCCCTCTCTAAGCTCTTGAGTTACACTGACATGTATAGCTATGGGTAAATGCATTTTTGACGGTATTAACAAAAGACACTGACTGAGTTAAAAACACACTGTACCATCACATGGCAGACAAAAAATGTAAACAATTTTCAGGGCAATTGGAACAACTTTGTGGAATTATGTTAGAATTTGATGAATCAACACTAAATGAATTTCAAGAAATTATCTCACCTTCAACGTGTATGTGTGTGTATATATATATATATATATATATATATATATACTGTATATCTATAATAGTGTTTTCAGGTCGCGTTCCCGATGAAAGAATAATCATCTACAGCGAGTGCCAGTCTTTTCTTTAGTATATACAGTGGGTACAGAAAGTATTCAGACCCCCTTACATTTTTTACTCTTTGTTATATTGCAGCCATTTGCTAAAATCTTTTAAGTTCATTTTTTTCCTCTTTAATGTACACACAGCACCTAATATTGACAGAAAAACACAGAATTGTTGACATTTTTGCAGATTTATTAAAAAAAGAAAACCTGAAATATCACATGGTCCTAAGAATTCAGACCCTTTGCTCAGTATTTAGTTGAAGCACCCTTTTGATCTAATACAGCCATAAGTTTGCTTAGGAAAGAAGCAACAAGTTTTTCACACCTGGATTTGGGGATCCTCTGCCATTCCTCCTTGCAGATTCTCTCCAATTCTGTCAGGTTGGATGGTAAACGTTGATGGACAGCCATTTTAAGGTCTCTCCAGAGATGCTCAATTGGGTTTAAGTCAGGGCTCTGGCTGGGCTATTCAAGAACAGTCACGGAGTTGTTGTGAAGCAATTCCTTCGTTATTTTAGCTGTGTGCTTAGGGTCATTGTCTTGTTGGAAGGTAAACCTTCGGCCCAGTCTGAGGTCCTAAGCACTATTGAAAAGGTTTTCATCCTGGATTTCCCTGTACTTGACTGCATTCATCTTTCCCTCGATTGCAACCAGTCGTCCTGTCCCTGCAGCTGATGCTGCCACGACCATGCTTCACTGTTGGGACTGTCTTGGACAGGTGATGAGCAGTGCCTGGGTTTCTCCACACATACCACACATAGAATTAAGACCAAAACATTCTATCTTGGTCTCATCAGACCAGAGAATCTTATTTCTCACCATCTTGGAGTCCTTCAGGTGTTTTTTAGAAAACTCCATGCAGGCTTTTGTGTGTCTTGCACTGAGGAGAGGCTTCCGTCGGGCCACTCTGACATAAATCCCCGATTGGTGGAGGGCTGCAATGATGTTTGACTTTCTACAACTTTCTCCCATCTCCAGACTACATCTCCTGAGCTCAGCCACAGTGATCTTTGGGTTCTTCTTTATCTCTCTCACCAAGGCTCTTCTCCCCCGATAGCTCAGTTTGGTCGGACAGCTAGCTCTAGGAAGGGTTATGGTCCTCCCAAGCGTCTTCCATTTAAGGATTATGGAGGCCACTGTGCTCTTAGGAAGCTTAAGTGCAGCATACATTTTTTTGTAACCTTGGCCAGATCTGTGCCTTGCCACAATTCTGTCTCTGAGCTCTTCGGGCAGTTCCTTTGACCTCATGATTCTCATTTGCTCTGACATGCACTGTGAGCTGAACGGTTGTATATATAGACAGGTGTGAGGCTTTTCTAATCAAGTCCAAAGTGTATAATCAAACACAGCTGGACTCAAATGAAGGTGTAGAAACATCTCAAGGATGATCCGAAGAAATGGACCGCACCAGAGTTAAATATATGAGTGCCACAGCAAAGGGTCTAAATACTTAGGATTATGTGATATTTTTGTTTTTCTTTTTTAATAAATCTGCAAAAATGTCAATAATTCTGTGTTTTTCTGTCAATATGGGGTGCTGTGTGTACAGTACATTAATAAGGAGAAAAAATAAACTTAAAAGATTTTAGCAAATGTCCGTAATTTAACAAAGAGTGAAAAATGTAAGGAGGTACCCACTATATATATATATATATATATATATATATATATATATATATATAGACACAGATGTCTGTTGGAGTGCAGGGCTGGAGGCTAAATTGCCCCCCCCCCTTTTCCTAGTAAAGGAAACCTGATACCACCACCTCATATTGCCACATTAAGGATGTGCCCTTGTGAATAGACTACATGGCTGTGTAAATGTAGCCTTATGGTGTTTGAAGATGTGTGATATATTTTTAGAAATTACTCTGAACGTTTAATTTTTTGCTGTGCAATAATAAAGCAAAAACTTTTAAGATGGAGAAATTTGCTACATTCCTTACACAGTATCAAAGGATAAAGCCAAAAATAATTTTAACAAAAAAAGGTAAAGGGATACGATTCTTTAATGACAAGACTTAAAACATTGAGGACACAGACCTATGACCTCCCAAGTAAAATATTTTGACTGATCTTAGTATGATCTCCTTTTTATTCAAAAAGTTCACATGTTCATGTAAGAAAAGGCACCAAGGGTTGTCCCATTTTTTTTTACATTTTATTTGGCATCAAAGAAAATAAAAGATAAAAATGCGGGTGGCAATTTTATGTTAACCTAGGTCTAGAATGCTATAAATTACTGATATCAACCTATAGACCTATAGCAAATAAGCTAGTCTTTTGGGACTTGTAGAAAGCAATAATATAAAGTCAAGCTGATGTCTGCTATCTATAGAGAGGGAGGCAAGTGCTCCTTTCTTTTCTTCAGATCATTATAGTGAAGAGAATATAAAGGAGATATACATTGTGTTTCCATACAATAGAAATCTATAGTCAATAAATATCCTTCATATAGAATAATTCCTCATAGAATGGGCTGGGTTATACTTTATAGAAACACAACAGGCATTTTTTTTATTTATTTTCCCCCATTTGTAATGGACATCCGGTAAACAGATTTCCAGTTTTCTTTACATTTCACCCCTGCCACATTTATTGCTTTAATTGCTCTGCTAGATCTATATCATGCTGACAGCTCAAGGGGCGTGCCATTTATGCTCCAGCTCTCTCCCCATCACAGCTCAGAAGGCAGGTGAAGGATGGAGCTAAGCATGTGCATCCACCTCAGCAAGGTGGTCAGAGAATAAAAAATAAAACAGCAGGTGATGCTATACAGATACAGTTTGTTGAATACCTCAGTTTCAGCACGGTCTTACCACCTATGGTCACTAAGAGGTACAGCCTAAATTATTTGCCTGAATACACATTCACTCTCACCTGGTAATTGATATTTGTTCTTTCCATTTCCTTAACGTTGCTCCGTGTGAATTGCAAATAATCAGATAATAAGACTAATTTTCAGGAGCAATGGAACGCATGGTTTTAGTAACTTCACTGTTGTATAATAAGTTTGAGAATGTGAACCCGCAAAGCTCAACTTAGACTGCCTCTACATAGTGATACAATATGGCTGTACAAACATGCATAAATTAAGATCAGTTTTGCAAGGTGAGATTGTGTAGACTATGAAATTACCTTGTACACCATTTTAAACTGTGGAAGAAGTATTCTTAAAGAAGTATTCCAGTAATTAAAAGTTATCCCCTATCTACAGGGTATGGGACAGGGTATGGTGATGGTGAGTACAATAAAGGAATTCAAGAGGGGACTGGATGTATTTCTGGAGTGTAATAATATTACAGGCTACAGCTACTAGAGAGGGGTCGTTGATCCAGGGAGTTATTCTGATTGCCTGATTGGAGACGGGAAGGAATTTTTTTCCCCTTAAGTGGGGAAAATTGGCTTCTGCCTCACAGTTTTTTTTTGCCTTCCTCTGGATCCTGTAGGAAACAGGCCGAACTCGATAGACAGATGTCTTTTTTCGGCCTTATATACTATGTTACTATGTTACTAATATTCTGAAGAAAAGGTACATCTCAGCCTTTTTACATAAAATAGTGGATGTAAAAAATCTACACACCCCGGTTAAAATGTCAGCATGGCACAATTTGACTTGGCAAGATTTGCCCACTCTGCTTTGCAAAAACACTCCAAATCTGTCAGATTGTGAGGGCTTCTCCTGTGCACAGCCCTCTTCAGATGACGCCACAGATTTTCAATTGGATTCAGATCTGGGCTCTGGCTGGGCCAATCTTCTTCTGGTGAAGCCAGTCCTTTGTTGATTTGGATGTATGCTTTGGGTCGTTGTCATGCTGAAAGATGAAATTCCTCTTCATGTTGAGCTTTCTAGCAGAAGCCAGAAGGTTTTGTGCCAATATTGACTGGTATTTGGAACTGTTCATAATTCCCTCTATCTTAACTAAGGTCCCAGTTCCAGCTGAAGAAATCAGCTCCAAAGCATGATGCTGCCACCTCCATGCTTCACGGTGGGTATGGTGTTATTTTGGTGTTTTTGCGCCAAACATATCTTTTGGAATTATGGCCAAAAAGTTCAACCTCGGTTTTTATAAGACCATAACAACTTTTCCCACTTGCTTTTGGGAGACTTCAGATGTGTTTTTGCAAAATGTAGCCTGGCTTGGATGTTTTTCTTCGTAAGACAAGGCTTTTGTCTTGCCACTCTACCCTATAGCCCACAAATATGAAGATTGTTGTCACATGTACCACACAGCCAGGACTTGCCAGATATTATCTTTGTCTCATTTTTTTTTACAGCACAGAAACCTGACATTTTAACAGAGGTGTGTTAAATCCACTGTATTCATTTTTATGGACCATGCTGGTATAACCTGGCGATCTTCTGTATATAATTGCATATGTGCAGCTCGTATAAGTTATATATCTCCTTGTATATGACCTGGGAGTACAAGCCGCATCCAGACAACATCCTTTTCCAGTTATAACAGATTTTAAACGTGAAGCATAGCTTGACACAAGTGTTTTGCAGCCATCTACGGGTATCTTCGCCCATTCTTCATGGGCAAAAGCCTCCAGTTCAGTCACATTCTTAGGCTTGCGAACTGCAACTGCTTTCTTTTAGTCCCACCAGAGGTTCTCAATCAGATTTAAGTCTGGTGACTGCGATGGCCACTTCAAAATGTTCCAGCCTTTAATATTCAACTATGCTCTAGTGGACTTGAAGGTATGCTTGGGATCATTGTCCTGTTAAAAGGTCCAACGTCTCCCAAGCCTCAGGTTTGTGACGGACTGCATCACATTTTCATCCAATATCTCCTGGTACTGAAGAGAATTCATGGTACCTTGCACACGCTGAAGCTTCCCTGTACCTGTAGAAGCAAAACAGCCCCAAAGCATGATTGACCCCCCGCCATGCTTAACAGTAGGCAAGGTGTTATTTTCTTCATAGGCCTCCTCCAAACATAGCGTTGATCCATGGGCCCAAAAAGTTCTAATTTTGTTTCATCAGTCCACAGAACACTATCCCAAAACTTTTGTGGTTTGTCCACATGAATTTTGGCATACTGCAGTGGACTCTTCTTATTCTTTGGAGACAGCAAGGGGTGCGCCTGGGAGTTCTGGCATGGAGGCCTTCATTACGCAGTGTGCGCCTTATTGTCTGAGCTGAAACTTCAGTACCCGCATCTGACAAATCTTTTTTCAGTTCCTCAGCAGTCACACGGGGACTTTTCAACACTTTGCGCTTCAGGTAGCACACAGCAGTCGAAGTCAGCAACTTCTTTCTGCCACGACCAGATAGCGTTTCAACAGTGCCCTTTGCCTTGAATTTGCGAATAATGCGTCCTATGGTGTCTCTTGGTATGTTTAACATCTTTGCAATCTTCTTATAGCCATTGCCCTTCCTGTGAAGATAAATCACCTCTTCTCTTGTCTTCCTGGACCATTCTCTTGACTTTACCATGTTTGTAAACACACCAGTAAATGTCTAGAAGGAGCTGAGTATCACAGTCATTTTACATCTGCCGAATTGGTGCTTATTATGCTTGATTGCTGCACCTTGACATCCACAGGTGTTTTCAATACCTGATCGAAAACACTTGAATGAACCTCTGTTCTTAAGAGTGGTAGTCTTTAAGGGGTTGAATAATTGTGTCAATGAAGAAATCACGAAAAAAACATTTAATACTGTATTACAAAAACAATTGATGTCATTTTAGTTGCATTTGGTTCTTTAAAAAGTCCTTGTAAGATTTCATTCTGAACACAATTACAAATGTACACTAAATTCCCTAAAACCCTTTACAGCATTGGGGGTTGAATAATTTTGAACACAACTGTATAAGTACTTCTCCTGTTTTCTGCTTTCACTAGTGTTGTGCCCAGGTTAGCAGGTGAGCAGACTTCACAACTTGCAGGTGTGTTCCTTGGTTTTGATGATGCAGTTCGATCATTCATGTTCACAAACCTATGGCCTTCACAGAATAGCTGTAGTTATACAGCTGTATTTATAAAGTACACACACGTGGGCTCTATTTACTAATTAGGTGTCTTCTGAAGGCAATAGTTTACACTAGATTTATTGAGGGGTATCAGAGTACAGGGGGCTGAATGCAGGCTCCATTTTTCAGATTTTTATTAATTAAAAATTTTGCAAACCATGTATAATTTTCTTTTCACTTCGTACATACTTGCTGCTTTGTTTTGGTTTATCACATAAAATCCCAATAAAATACATTTAAATTTGTGGGTGTAATGTGAAAAAATGTGGATGAGTTCAAGGCGTTTGAATACTTTTTCAAGGCACTGTACACACATATTTTCCTCCTTTTTTTTTCATAAAAAAATGACTTAAGAAATATATATATTCATTTTAGCAATAGTATAGCAAACTTTGTGTGTGTAAAATATACAGACGTATGCGCTTTTTTAAAATCTTTTGTCTTTTATAAAAAGATTTAAAAATATGGTATTTGTTTTGACTACATATAGTGTAGCAGGTGGAGGAGGCTACTTGTGCGTAAAATATATAAACGCAAACCTATTTTTTTCACATAAAAAAAAAAAGTCAAAAGCTTAAAATAAATGATGAGCGAGCACCAAAGTATTCGGGTGTTCGGCCCGAACACATTGCTATATTCGTGTGCTCGGCCCGAACACATTGCTATATTCGTGTGCTCGGCCGAGCGCCCAAGTAAAATGGAAGTAAATGGGAGACAACCAGGCACCCCCTGCTCTGAAGAGAGGAGGGTGCATGGTCGATTGGAAAAGGCCAGAAAGTGACAGAAACACCACCGAAATGGATCGGGAACAACATGGGGACCATGTCTGGATGCATCTTGGACTCCCAGGTCGCTGCTAGGAACCATGTTGTCTGAGTTGTTCGCCACTTTTACAGACTGACAAAAATATGCACAAACCCCTTCCCAAAAAATCAATTTCACAGGAAAAATTGTTAGAAACATTCTTTCCTGTATATTCAATTGTATATAAAGTGCAAGTGCTGCAAAAGATTACAAGCAAGAGGCACTCCGAAACAGCCTGTATATCACATAAAGGAGGACCTCATTCACATTGTGGTACAATTGTTCAGGTAGTGGGACTCCTACACTCATAAAGCCTATGCACTAAGTGAAAGGGCTGCCAAAAATTACAAGGTACCAGCACTACAATACACCATTTATTGCACATGAAGTAGGGCATCATGCACACCCTTGAAAAATTATGATTGGTGCCCTGCTGGTGACCCTCAAAAACATTTGGAGCAAGGGCCTGCTGGTGACCCTCTAAAACATTAGGTGCGAGGGCCTGCTGCTGAGCTGACCCTCTAAAACATTAGGGGTGAGGGCCTGCTGGTGAGCTGACGCTCCAAAACATTATATATTTTTTGTGGTGGAAAAGGTGCATGGGAATACACTACAGTAGATTGAGTACATACTAAATGATAGATTGAAATTGCCTTTATGTTCATCATCAGCTCAGCTCTCCTCTGGTGGAGTTGAGAAGTCAGTGGCAATCCAGGCCTTGTTCATTTTTATCTGAGTCACCATGAAAGCATTGCCAGTGGAGAAGCGAATACTCTTATCTGATACGCGCTCAGACAAAGCGCTGGCAGCAGGGCAGGCCAGCACCCCTAAGGTGTAGAGCGCTAGTTCGTGCCACGTGTCCACCTTGGACACTCAGTAGTTGAAAGGCACTGAGGGATCATTTAGGATGCTGACACGGTCTGCTATGTATTCCTTCACCATCTTCCAAAACTTTTTCCTCCTTGTAGCACTAAGCCGCACTTCAGGGTGAGGTTGCTGGCGGGGTGTCATGAAAGTGTCCCATGCCTTGGAGAGTGTTGCCCTGCCTTTGTTGGAACTGCTGTGTGTTCCCCTGGTCTCCCTTCCTCAGTTGCTTAAGGAAGTATGGACTCAGTATGGACTGCAGGCCGCGTTGTCAGATAAAAGATTTTGGAGCAATCTCTCAACAAGTACCTTCTGGTATTGCACCGTTTTATTCGTCCTCACCACCACAGGAATGAGAGATGAGAAGTTCTCTTTATAGGGGGGGTCGAGAAGGGTGAACACCCAGTAATCCATGTTATCTAAAATGCATATAACGCGAGGGTCGCGGGAAAGGCAGCCTAACATGAAGTCATGTGTGCAAGGTTACAAACAGGCATGACGTCGATGTCAACATCAGGATGACTCTCCATCTCCTTATCCTCCTGTAATTATAGTTCCATGGGTACTACCCTCTGTAGCAGAGGCAACTGTCTCCAGCTCCTCCTCCTCTTCATGGTCTAATTTGCGCTGAAAAGACAAACTGTGGGTGGTATGGCTATCACGCTGTGTAATGACTTCCCCCATTTCCTCGTCTGCCACATTCAGAGCGTCCTCCTTAAATCTGAGCAGAGATCGTTTGAGTAGACACAGCAGTGGGATGGTTGCGCTGATAATAGCATTATCATCACTAACCATCTGTGTGGATTCATCAAAGTTTTAAAAAACCTCACAGAGGTCTGACATCAATGCCCACTCCTTGTTGTGAATTGTGGCAGTTGATTTGAAAGGTGACGACCATGTTGCAGCTGGTATTCCACAACTGCCCTCTGCTGCTCACAAAGCCTGGCCAACATGTAGAACATAGAGTTCCAGTGCGTGCTCACGTTGCACAACAGTCGGTGAGCTGAAAGCCGCAAGCGCTCCTGCAGCGTTGACAGACCGGCTGAAGCTGTGGACGACTTTCAGAAATGGACACATATGTGGCGTGCCTTCACTAGTAGCTCTTGCAAATTGGGGAAGGTTTTGATAAACCACTGAACCATTACGTCTAAGATGTGGGCTAAGCATGGGTTGTTTGCTAGATTTCCGAGTTCTAAAGCTGCCACCAAGTTAAGGCCATTGTCAGACACAACCATGCCTGGTTTTAGGTTTGGTGGCAAGAGACACAGCTCTTTCTGGTCCCTTATACCCTGCCATAGCTCTGCAGCAGTGTACAGTTTGTCCCCTAAGCAGATCAGCTTCAGCATGGCCTGTTGATGCTTACCCACAGCTGTGCTACACTGCTTTCAGCTAGCGGCTGATGTCTGACTGCTGCTGGAGGTGGAAGTGGAGGAGGAGGCTGTGGAGGAGGAGAAGTGGGGGTTGGAGCCAGTAACATAGCTGCTGGCGGGTGCTTGGATGCCATGTGGTGGATCATGCTGGTGGTGGTGAGGTTGCTAGTGTTCACGCTCATTTTGGTATGGCACAGGTTGCAAACTACCACTGTTTTGTGGTCTGCACTTTCCTCAAAAAAGCGCCATACTGCGGAACACCTACCCCTTTGGCAATGTAGATTTAAGCATGGGGTGCTCAGTGTAACGGTTGTGGGCCTGTTTGCTGTGGGCCGACTTCTCCCTTTTGCAACCCCACTGCCTCTTCCAGAGTTTTGCAGTGCTGCGGATCCCTCCCCCTCTGTACTGCTGTCCTCGCTCGGCTTTTCACCATCCAATGTTGGGTCAGTGACCTCATCGTCCACCACCTTCCTCACTCTGCTCATCCTCCTGACTTGACCTAACCTCAACCTCAGTGATTGACAACTGTGTCTCATCATCATCCACCTCGTGAATGAATGATTGCCGTTCACCACTGTCATCTTCTTGAGACTGTGAAGGCTCAAGAGGTTGGAAATCAGGGCACAATGTCTCAGGTTCCTCTTCAAGCGTGCTGGGCGTGAGGGCCAAATCTAATAGTGGCGCTGGAAAGAGCTTCTCAGAATATCCGAGTGTGGGATTACTCGTTTGGCAAGCCTCTCGAAGGTGGGAGGAAGGATGATCAGAGTGAGGATTCGGTTGGCCAGACTCTTGGCTACAGAGAGTGGACGAGAGGTTGGTGCTTAACCGACTGGAAGCATTATCTTCAGCAATCCAACCAACTTACTCTTCACACTGGTCCGACTTGGACAGTGTTGTCCTGCGCCTCCCAGCTAAGTTGGACATGAAGCTGGGTACGGTGGATGTTTTTTTATTTTTTCTGGTGCACTGGCAGCAGGCACAGTTTCATTATGCCAAGGGCCACGGCCTCTGCGTGCACCATCAGCATCTCGCCCACTTCCCCATCGCTTAGTAATTTCTTTCTTCATATTAATGGTTTTGTCACTAGATGTGGCGCAGATTGTTTTACTGTCTGCCAAAGACACCGTTTTTGGATGCAGGACAGTATATGTTGCAGAAACACACAGAATATGGACCCTATATTAGGCCCAGATTATTGGAATTTGTAATAGAGGCAATGTTTTTAGATGTTGCACAGTATTGGTTACAGAACACCACAGATTATGGACACTAGATGTAGCCTAGATTATTGGAATTTGTAATACAGAAACTGTTTGCAGATGTTCTACAGTATTGGTTACAGAACACCAAAGATTATGGACACTAGATGTGGCCCAGATTATTGGAATTTGTAATACAGAAACTGTTTTCAGATGTTCTTCAGTATTGGTTAAAGAACAACACAGATTATGGACACTAGATGTGACCCAGAATATTGGCATTTGTAATACAGAAACTGTTTGCAGATGTTATACAGTATTGGTTACAGAACACCACAGATTATGGACACTAGATGTGGCCCAGATTATTGGAATTTGTAATACAGAAACTGTTTAATAGTTTTCAGTTTTTCTTAAATAATTATTATTATTATTTTTTTTTTTACAGTATATAAAATTGGTTAGATTCTATCGCTCTAATGGCACAAAATAAAGGTCTAAGGTTCCCCTTGAGAAATAATATCATATACTTGTAGGTTGATTCAGAAATGAATTAGTTATCTGTAGTTAGATAGTCTGATTGCTAAAACTGAAAAGTGACTTGGGAAGGAAGGTAAACACTTCGGAATTGAAGTGGTTAAGAAGATTTCATATGGGGTTCCTTGGGGCATTGGCTCCCAAGAGCTGCAAGTTACTCCTCTGGCACAGGTAGATAGCATAGCTGGCACATGCACCCACTTTTACTGCTTGCAAAACAAAAAATATTTTTCATATTAAACAAAGCAATAAAATGTCATTTAAAATTTGTTGGCCGGCTAATAATTATTTCCATCTGCTGCTGGCTGCCAGGTTTCACGTGGTAAAGCACAGATTTCAGGACATATAAAATTCAGATCCGTGGCTAAATGAGAACAATATTAGACAATTCTAAGCTGTAAACTGTACACCTATTCCTACAATTACGGATTCTTCACTCACACAAGTGACAACTCAGCTGTGTTTATCCACAGACTAATTAAAGATGTCATTCTGCAATATTTACAAAGGCTGAATGAAAAAATACATTTATAAGACATCACCTTCAAGTCTGTTTGCATTCAGTGTTTCATACTGTATGGTATATAGTGCCATTTTAACACCTTTGCATTGAAAAGTGGTCTTCCAAGAGAGGGGTGTTTCAAAAGAAGATAGCAACTAAAGGCCGCTTTCAAGCAGTCAATGTTTGATCAGTGATTTTCATCAGTGAAGTAGTGAAGCCTACATAGGGATAAGGTATAATTGAAAGATTTTGTGCTTTTTTGACCTGTTTGACTAGGTTTGGCTCACAATCACTGATTAAAATCACTGATTAAACTGTGGGAAAGGGGCCTAAGTATAACATATGGTGGAACTGAAAATCTGTCTCAGAAAATCTGGGCTGGATAAGGCAGTTATCTTTTTAAAGAGGTGGTTTCACTACAATCATGTTAGTAACTGTTGAAAATGTCCAGTTTGTAAAAATTTGATTAAACTTATACTCTTACAATAAATTTAAGTTTTATCTTTAACTGTCACTTCTAGTATTGAGTGCATCGAAGTCCACAAATTTTTTCATGTATTTTTTGCCCTAAAAGACAAACCTGCCCAAAAAATGCACGTAGGTTTTAGAGGAAGAAAAAAATATATATATTTTTCATCAGACCCCCAATCAGACCCCAATGTTAATCAGACCTCAGATGAGACCCCCAATCAGACCCCAAATGTTAATCAATCCTCAGATCAGACCCCCAATGTTAATCAGACCTCAGCTTTTATCCTCAAATATACCTCAGACCCCCAACTAGACCTCAGATCAGACCCTCAATGTTAATTAGATGACAGCTCAGACCCCTCATTAGACTCAGATCAGACCGTCCAATGCAAATTAGACTGCAGGTTAGACCCTCCATTCAGATCTCAGATCAGACCCACAATGTTAATCAGGTTTCAGATCAGACAAAAAAAAAAATCAACTGTTCCAAATGCCACTGCCACTTCTGCTTTTGAGATCCATCTCTCTTCCTGGTCTCCCTACCGCATTGTCCCGAAGTGGCACAGAGTGAGGTCACAAAGCACACCTATGTCCTCACTCTCTGCACAGGTCACCTGACAGCATGCAGTGCCTACTGGAGAAGACCAAGAGGCATTGACTGCAAAATCCTTACAAGGAGCACTGTATTCACTGCTTCCCTGTCCTGCTGTACTAATAAGCGCTTCCATAATAGACACACTCATTGTTATTCGCTCTATAAGATGCACTGACATTTCCCCCATCCACTTGAGAGAAGGAGAGTGTGTCTTAATAGGGCGAAAATTCAATATATATTTTTGACTACATAGATTTTCTTCATTTTTGGGAGAACACTTCCTTCCCAAATACAGCCAGGCAATCAAAATAGCTCCCTGAATCAAAGACCCTCCTCCAGAATTCTAGTAACTATAACTTGTATGTTATAATGGCCTTTCACTTGCACCATTGTACCGTCTGTGCCAGTATCGGATGCTTGTGGGAGCAACTAAGCCCCGTGTCTCTGTATGACTATTCGTTGGTGACACCCCTTAGTATATCCTGGTCCCGGTTACTTGTGGTGTGAATTTGGCCAATTTGCTTGTACTCCTTCTCAGTTCTGTATTACGAGTGTTAATCATCTCCCTGGTTGCATGTCTGCATATGTTTGACTAATTGGTTTGTTTAATCTACCATGTCCTTGAGTTCTATGTCAATTTGGATATGTCGCTTGAGTGCCATGACCTGCCCTGGTTGTGCAATCATGTGTTTCTTTCTATATACTCTGTTTGCTTGACCCTGTCATGGAATGTATGTGTTCTGCTAGAGTCTGTATGGAGCTTATTTATGTGTCTGTGTGTCCTGCATTCTATTCATATTCCTGTACCACTGTCTCTATACTGTGTCTAGTAGTGACAGTGTGAGCATCTTGTGCTTCCTTTCACAGAGATGTCTTGCCCGCTACTGTCCAATATCTGCTATGTATGTCTAGGTTCCAGAAGTCCATTGCTGAAGTATGTATGCCAAAGTCTGTATATCTGACTCCTGTGCATTCTGTGTTCCTGCTCGCCAGCATGCCTTGCACTTACAGAGTGCGAACAGGTTCCTTTAGCTCATATAGAGTTTGATTGGGTTCCTGATCTGTTTATCTACCAGTGCTCAGTGTTTTTTGTCATGCCTGTGTCTCAGCTGATTTCACCAGTGTCTCAGACCTCAGTAGGTCAGCTTCCAAGTTCACTGGGATCATATCAGGAGGTAGCGGTGTGACTACATAACCCACAGAGAAGTCCACATCTGTGTACAAGTTTTAAAGGGTGAATACTGGGGAGTTTCCAGAAAAAAATAAAATGCCCTTAGGTTTATTCTAGACACAGAGGATGTCCCCTTGTCATAGTCACAGTCCTGGGAATAAAAAAATGATGGGATAGATCTCTGTATTGGCCTTTGAAATGTTTATAAACAGTTTTTTAGATTCCCCCAAAGGCACCTTTTTTCTAAAGTAAATAACTCTAATTTTGCTAATCTTTCTGGGTACTATAGCTCACTCATAATGGTTATTACTTCAGTTGCCCTCCTCTGAACCCTCTCCAGCTCTGCTATGTCTTATTGTGCACAGGAGCCCAGAACTGTACACAATACTCCATGTGCTAACTAAAGATTAGTAAAGAGGCAGGACTATGTTCTCATCACATGCATTTATGCCCCTTTTGATGCACCCAATAATCTTATTGGCCTTGGCAGCAGCTGACTGACACTGGTTTCTACAGTTAAGTTTACTGTCAAGGAATATTCCTAAATCATTTTTCTTGTCACTGTTACTTAGTGTGGTACTATTTATTATGTAATGGTGATATGTATTATTCCTTCCCATGTGCATAATCTTACATTTGTCAGTGTTAAACCTCATCTGCCACTTCTCTGCCCAAGCCTCCAATCTATCCAGATCCATCGGTAGCAGTATACTATCCTCTCCTGTGTTAAATACTTTACACAGTTTAGTATCTGCAAAAATTTATATTTCACTATGCAACCCTTCTACAAGATCATTAAAAAAATATATTGAAAATAATAGGTCCCAATACTGACATTTGTGGTACCCCACTAGTGACAGTGACCCAATCTGAGTGTGTAACATTAATAACCACCCTTTGTTTTCTATAACTGAGCTGGTAACTTACCCACAAATTTTCTCCCAGTTGATGCATTCTCATTTTATATACTAACCTTTAATGTGGTACAGTGTCCAATGCTTTGGAGAAGTCCATATATGACATCCATTGCTTCGCTGCAGTCAAGTCTAAAACTTACCTCCTTACCTCCTCATAGAAACTGGTTCAATTAGTTTGACATGGCCGATCACTCATGAAGCCATGATGATATGGTGTTATTTGCTTATTTTCATGGCGGTACTCCAAAATAGCATCTTATTGGTGACAGTGACCCAATCTGAGAATACACCTTTAATTGATAACTATGTGACCTCTTGTGGAGGGATATAATGTATATATTGTACTGTAAAGTTTCTGTGTCACTGCAAACAATAGATGGTCCTGTGTCTGCCTCATGTCTGTGTCATCCAAAGAATTTGTAAGAGGTGTCGCCTCGCCACCAACCTCCTGGCACATCTATATATAACTGCAAGTGATTACAATTTTCAGTTACAAATTCATTGTCAAGCAGCCTTCCATCAAAGGCCCCATGGTAGTCTTCTGCCCTGGCTACTACTGCACACATACTAACTATTCATATGTGTGTAAGAAGGAAACTTAGGGGGGCATTCAAACGAATCTAGGGCCGCTGTGCCCAGGCTGCTTGACACTGAATTGTTAACAGTCAGACTGCATGGAAGCCTGAATTGGTAACAAGCAAAGCGCACGGAAGCCTCACCGCACCGAAAGAGATTGAACATATCTTATCTTTTGCCCAATCGTACAGATCGCAGACCCATTGAAGTCAATGGGTCCTCACTGCTATGCTGAGCACACATGGCAGGGGTTTGTGTTTTGGGAGACCCACGGTTTGCAATCCGCAACCTGGATATGGCGGCCCTACATTCGTGTGAATGTCAACTAAGTATCACAGATTTTACACAACCATCTAACCCCATTTCCGCTATTTGGCTCCCTGTGAATAGGGTAGAATGTCTATTAATACAGTATATTAGGAGTTGGCCAGTTTATATTATTAGCTGCACATTTGCTGGTAGCAGCACATGCATTCAGCTAGTAATAAGCATTACTAAACTATCAGCACTGATGTCTGATAGTTTAATATAAATAACTCATGTTAACACACAGGTCTGCTGACCTGCATGCCGGAGTTTAGAACATGGCCACTGATGGATGATTCCATCCATCAGGGACCTCCATTCATTTATACTGAGTACTTATAGTGAAACTAGCACAGCCCATCCACCTTGTATATTCTTCTCAACCTGATCCATCATCCATCATCCATCACCCATCTACTGAAAAGCACTACAGATATCGGCTAGTGGTTGGATCATGCATTTTTATATCTACTCCCCTATTTTGTTACGATGGCTGAACCACTGGACAAAACAAGCACTTACCATATCTGTGACCCCTATCTCTTCATAAATTATTAGCTTTAGCAAGCAGGACGCTCATTCCTCCTATTTTAATTGTTGATTTGTTTTTTGCTATGTGATATATAATTTTGTTGGTCCATGAACTATTTCATTTTAAAGCACTGTAGAACATGTTGGTGCTATATAAATAGATTATTATTATCTGTTGGGGCATTTTTGTAGCCTAAAGGTTTACTATATGATAATCCTGATTGCAGGACTGTGGCTGAAAATAATCTTTATCTCTTTATTAGGTTAATCACCCCATTAAAGATTATTTCTCAGAATTTAGAAGTTGGTCTACTTCCCAGTAGAATGGGCCAGTCCTTTAAAGGGGTTGTCCAATGAAAAATATTCTACAGTTTTCAAACCTGGATCTGAATACTTTTGGAACTGCATGTAATAAAAAAAATAGCATAGCCACTGAGTTATTCAATATAATGTATCTGTATAGTGCCACTGCTGTTTGTTTTTTCTTATTTCTTTGTCCTACTCACTGAGATGGCCTCACATGCTCAGTGTCATCCTTCAACTGCCTCCTGAGCTGTGATAGGGAGACCATGGACAAACTTCTTTAGCTGCAGCAGAAAATACACTTTCCTTGAGCTGTCAGCGTGATATAAATCTGGTAGATCAATGAATGTGGAGATCTCTTGATCCATGTGAGGTACAGGGCTGGTTTTAGCTGTTAGAAAGAGATTGTCATGCACTATATGATGTCTGATTTTCATTTGTTACATTAGCCATGGGATAACCCATTTATAGGTGTCATTTCCATCATTGTCTATCTGAGAGCTTGAAGGATCTCAGTCTTATTCGATTTTTAAGGGAACGCAAATTGGAGTATAAAGGAGTATACTTCCTTTCCCAAAAAAATATATAAATATATAAATTGATTCTAAAAAAACAAGGTCTGAGCAGGAAAGACCCTTAAATAATGGTAAAGGGATTAGTCGCTGAAGATAAGGAAAAAACAGAGTTACTAAATGTTTTTTTTTTTTAGCTCTGTATATACAAAAGAAGATAAAGGAGCTGATATCTGTGGTGCTGGGGCATTTAGTACATCCAGTAATATACTCAATTTTCTAACTGTTGATATGGTCCAAGCTAAGTTAAATAAGGTAAATGTGAACAAGGCTCTGGGTCCAGATGGATTACACCCAAGAGTTCTTAAAGAGCTAATTTCAGTCATTGCTTTGCTGTGCCCCTGTTTATATTTTTTAAAGATTCTCTAGGTACTGGTACAGGATCTAGGTCCTCCACAGGTAATTATAGACCAGTTAGTTTAACTTCTGCTGTGGGAAAAATGTTTGAAGGACTCTTAAGGGACTATACACAGGAGTATGTGACTGTAAATAATATTAAAAGTGATAACCAACATGGGTTTACCAAGGACAGAAGTTGTCAGACTAACCTGATTTGTTTTTTTATGAGGGGGTGAGTAGTAGACTGGACATAGGGGCAGCTGTGGATGTAGTGTTTCTGGATTTTGCAAAGGCTTTTGATACTGTCCCTCACAGATGTTTAATAGGCAAAGTAAGGTTTATAGGCTTGGAAAGTATAGTTTGTAATTGGATTGAAAACTGTCTGAAGGACAGTGTCCGGAGAGTTGTGGTCAATGATTCCTATTCAGAATGGTCCCAGGTAAGTGGTGTACCACAAGGTTCATTGCTGGGTCCTCTATTATTTAATTTATTTATTAATTAATGATATCAAGGATGGGATTAATAGCACCATTTCTATTTTTGCAGATGACACTAAGCTATGATGTACTGTGCAGTCTATGGAAGATGTCCATAAAATACAAGCTAACTTGAACACTCTGAGTGTCACTACCAGAGCTTTGAGACGTTCTCACAGCTCTTTTTCTCCACCCCTGTGATGATGTAACTACTAGAGCTTTGAGACGTTCTCACAGCTCTGTTTCTCCGCCCCTGTGATGAGGTCTTTACTTTCTGTTTCCTTCCTCCCAGCTGTCCCTCCTGTGTTTGATTGCTCTGCCTTTAAATAACCCCTCTTCCTTTGTACGGTGCGGATTATACTTCTTCATTCGAGCAGTATCTCTCGCTTGAGTATCTTCACTGGTGTGATATCTTTTCTGGACCTGTGTTCTGCTGAAGCAAGTACTTCGGACATTGTCTGCTGACTTTGGATCTGTTTTCACTGCTGCTGCAGCTCCTTCAGTTAAGTGTGCAGACATTGTGTGTTTCTGTTTGTTTTGCTGACTGGATCCGAGGCGACCCCGGTTCCGTCCATATACTGAGCAGGGCACCGGTGGCCGTGCCCCTTCCACTACTGTAGGGGTTACAGTGGTCATCAGCCTTAGGTACGCTGGCATGTCTCGATCCACCATCTGGATCTGGTCATGGGCTTAGCAGCATAGGGAGAGCTTTTAGGGTCTGACAGGGGTCACCCTTTATGTTCCCTAGTTTGGGTCCGGTCAGTAGCTAGCTCACTGTGTATGCTCTTGTTGCTCACATACAGCCGTGACATTATAATCCGCCGAAACCGTCCTTTTGACATGGATCCGCTTTCTGACCTGGTTGACCGCATGCAGGGTCTTTCTTTGGAGGTAGCGGATCTCCGTCAATCTATGATTCAGCTTCAAGCATTGGGCTCGGCCCGGCCCATGGAGTCTGTTGCGAGCCAAAGGTCTCACTTCCGGAAACGTTCTCCGGGGTAGTGAGAATTTTGTTCGCTTCAGAGAGGCATGCAAACTCCATTTTTGCTTGTGTCCCTGTTCCTCTGGTAATGAGGAGCAGAGGGTGAGGATTGTCATCTCCTTGCTCAGGGGTAATGCTCAGACTTGGGCTTTTTCACTGCCATCGGGGATCCCTCCCTTCGATCCACAGAAAGATTTTTTGTGGCCCTGGGGCAGATATATGATGACCCGGATCGTGTTGCTCTGGCTGAATCTAACTTACGTTTTTATGCCAGAACAAACTGTCTGCAGAGCTTTATTGTTCTGAATTTCGGAGATGGGCAGCTGATTCAGGTTGGAATGATGCTGCACTCCGAGTCAGTTCTGTCATGGTCTCTCAGAGAGATTGAAAGATGCGTTTGCTTTCCATGAGAGACCAACATCTTTAGAGTCTGCCATGTCATTGGCGGTACGCCTTGACAGGCGTCTAAGAGAAAGAAACGAGACCTCTCGGTCCAGCCATTGTCACTCTAGGGGCAGTGGTGCGGACTCATTCAGTGTGCAGGGGCCTCATCCTGTCTCGGTCCCTCTGAGGAGGAGCCTATGCAGCTAGGTCGACTTGCCCCTGATAAAGGAGGATTTAGTCCTCAGAGAATGGTGTGTTTTTGTTGTGGGGGCATTGGTCATTTGGCAAATGTTTGTCCCTCTAGGAGTTTCATGAACTGTACTAAGAATAATAATAAGAGAAAATCCCCAAAGGAAAATCATCAAACTCTGCTTCATCTGCTACCTTGGGCAAAGTTGATGTAGGAATTGGGGCTTTTCCTCTGACCTGCAGTTCTCGTTTTCTCCTTTCTGCCAGGGTGGCGCTAGAGAGCAAAGTCATTTCTTGTGAAATTTTTGTTGATAGTGGAGCGGCCGTCAATCTTATTGACACTCAATTTGTAGCCAGGCATGGTTTTCGGGTTTGTACATTAGAAAAAGATATACCTGTTTTTGCCATTGACTCTGCTCCACTCTCACAGAGATCCCTGAAGGGCATTGTTCACAATATCCGGTTAGCTGTAGGTGACACTCATGTGGAGGATATATCTTGTTTTGTCCTTAACGGATTGCCTACTCCTCTAGTGTTGGGGTTACCCTGGCTCACTAAACATAACCCCACTATTGATTGGCAAGGAAGGCAAATAAATGAGTGGAGTGAGTTTTGTAGAGAGAATTGTCTCACAGCGACTTTTGCAGAGGTATCTACTAAAACTTTGCCATCATTTCTCTCTGATTTCTCGGACGTGTTTTCCGAGAGCGGTGTGCAGGAGCTACCTCCTCACCGGGAGTTTGACTGTCCCATTAACCTCATTCCCGGCGCCAAGCTGCCAAAAGCACGCCTGTACAATCTCTCACAACCTGAGAGAATCGCAATGCGAACCTATATCTCTGAGAGTCTCGATAAGGGGCATATTCGTCCCTCAAAATCACCGGTCGCCGCGGGTTTTTTTTTGTTAAAAAGAAAGATGGCTCTCTGAGACCTTGCCTAGATTTTAGGGAGCTGAACCGTATCACGATTCAGCGATCCCTATCCCCTTCCTCTGATCCCAGACCTCTTCAACCAAATTGTTGGGGCCAAGGTTTTTTCCAAATTGGATTTGAGAGGCGCGCACAACCTGGTCAGGGTCAGAGAGGGGATGAATGGAAAACAGCCTTTAATACTCCCGAGGGGCATTTCGAGAATCTCGTTATGCCTTTTGGCTTGATGAATGCTCCGGCCGTCTTTCAGCATTTTGTTAACAGTATTTTCTACCATTTAATGGGGAAATTTGTATTGGTGTATCTTGATGATATTTTGATTTTTTCCCTGATGTTCGGACTCATCAGGATCATCTTTTTCAGGTTCTGCAGATTCTGCGAGAAAATAAATTGTACGCCAAGCTGGAGAAATGTGTGTTTATGGTATCGGAGATTCAATTTCTGGGTTTTCTCTCTCTGCTTCTGGTTTTCGCATGGATCCGGAGAAGGTCCGTGCTGTGCTTGAGTGGGAGCTTCCTGAGAATCAGAAGGCATTGATGCGCTTTCTGGGTTTTGCAAACTATTACAGAAAGTTCATTTTGAATTATTCCTCTGTTGTCAAACCCTCACTGACATGACCAAAAAGGGGGCGGATTTTTCCTCTTGGTCGGAGGAGGCGCTTGCAGCTTTTTCTAAGATTAAAGAGAGTTTTGCGTCTGCTCCCATCTTGGTGCATCCCGATGTTTCCTTACCTTTTATTGTTGAGGTGGATGCTTCCGAGGTGGGTGTGGGTGCGGTTTTGTCCCAGGGTCCGTCTCCTTCCAAATGGCGACCCTGTGCCTTTTTCTCTAAAAACTCTCACCGGCAGAGAAAAACTATGATGTGGGAGATAGGGAATTGTTGGCCATCAAGTTGGCTTTCGAGGAATGGCGCCATTGGTTGGAGGGGGCCAGGTACCCTATCACCGTTTTACCGACCATAAGAATCTGGCGTACTTGAGTCGGCTAAGCGTATGAATCCGAGACAGGCCAGATGGTCTCTGTTCTTCTCCAGATTCAATTTTGTCGTTACATTCCGCCCTGGGATCAAAAATGTGAAGGCTGATGCTCTCTCTCGCTGTTTTCCGGGAGGAGGAAACTCCGAGGACCCGGGTCCCATTTTGGCGGAGGGGTAGTTGTTTCTGCTCTGTATTCTGATTTGGAGGCCGAGGTCCAGGCTGCCCAGACTGAGGCACCTGCCCGTTGTCCTTCTGGAAAGTTGTTTGTGCCTCCTGAGTTACGTCACAAACTCTTCAAGGAGCATCATGATACTGTTCTTGCTGGTCACCCCGGGAGTAGAGCCACGGTAGATCTCATTGCTCGGAGATTTTGGTGGCCGGCTCTTCGTAAGTCGGTGGAGGGTTTTGTGGCTGCTTGTGAGACGTGCGCCGCGCTAAGGTCCCTCGCTCACGGCCTTCAGGTCCCCTTCTCCCCTTACCCATACCTTCCCGTCCTTGGACACACCTGTCCATGGACTTTATCACGGATCTTCCTCGTTCCTCAGGGAAGTCGGTGATCCTGGTGGTGGTGGACCGTTTTAGCAAGATGGCACATTTCATACCCTTCCCTGGATTGCCCAATGCTAAAACGTTGGCGCAAGCTTTTGTCGACCATATTGTTAAATTGCATGGCATTCCCTCTGATATTGTTTCCGATAGAGGCACGCAGTTTGTGTCCAGATTCTGGAAGGCTTTCTGTTCTCGCCTGGGGTTCGGCTGTCCTTCTCTTCTGCTTTTCACCCGCAGTCGAATGGTCAGACTGAACGCGCCAATCAGAATCTGGAGACATATTTGCGCTGTTTTGTTGCAGAGAACCAGGAGGATTGGTGTTCATTTCTCCCTCTTGCTGAGTTTGCTCTGAACAACCGTCAGTCAGGAATCTTCTGATAAGTCACCATTCTTTGGTGCATATGGGTTCCATCCGCAGTTTGGGACATTCTCGGGAGGGGTTCCTTCTGGTTTGCCTGAGGAGGAGAGATTTTCCTCGTCTTTGTCTACCATTTGGCAAAAGATTCAGACTAATCTAAGAAAGATGAGTGAGAAATATAAGCGTGTGGCTGATAAGAGACGTGTGCCTGGTCCGGACCTGAATGTGGGTGATCTGGTGTGGTTGTCTCACAAGAAATATTAAACTGAAGGTTCCCTCCTGGAAATTGGGTCCCAAGTTTATTGGGCCTTATAAAATCTTGTCAGTCATCAATCCTGTTGCCTTCCGTCTTGATCTTCCACGGGTTTGGAAGATACATAATGTATTTCACAGATCTCTTAAAACCATATGTCCAGCCCACGGTACCCTCCTCTTTGCCTCCTCCTCCGATTTTGGCTGATGGCAATCTGGAGTTTGAGGTTTCCAGAATTGTGGACTCTCGCATTGTCCGCGGTTCTCTTCAGTACCTCGCTCATTGGAAGGGTTATGGTCCTGAGGAGAGGATGTGGGTTCCGGTGTCGGACATTAAAGCCACTCGCCTCATCAGGACTTTTCATAGGGCTCATCCTGAGAAGGTGGGTCCTGGGTGTCCGGAGTCCACCCGTAGAGGGGGGTACTGTCACTACCAGAGCTTTGAGACGTTCTCACAGCTCTGTTTCTCCACCCCTGTGATGATGTAACTACTAGAGCTTTGAGACGTTCTCACAGCTCTGTTTCTCCGCCCTGTGATGAGGTCTTTACTTTCTGCTTCCTTCCTCCCAGCTGTCCCTCCTGTGTTTGATTGCTCTGCCTTTAAATAACCCCTCTTCCTTTGTACGGTGCGGATTATACTTCTTCATTCGAGCAGTATCTCTCGCTTGAGTATCTTCACTGGTGTGATATCTTTTCTGGACCTGTGTTCTGCTGAAGCAAGTACTTCGGACATTGTCTGCTGACTTTGGATCTGTTTTCACTGCTGCTGCAGCTCCTTCAGTTAAGTGTGCAGACATTGTGTGTTTCTGTTTGTTTTGCTGACTGGATCCGAGGCGACCCCGGTTCCGTCCATATACTGAGCAGGGCACCGGTGGCCGTGCCCCTTCCACTACTGTAGGGGTTACAGTGGTCATCAGCCTTAGGTACGCGGGCATGGCTCGATCCACCATCTGGATCTGGTCATGGGCTTAGCAGCATAGGGAGAGCTTTTAGGGTCTGACAGGGGTCACCCTTTATGTTCCCTAGTTTGGGTCCGGTCAGTAGCTAACTCACTGTGTATGCTCTTGTTGCTCACATACAGCCGTGACACTGAGTGATTGGGAATCAACTTTGCAAATGAGGTTCAATGTAGATAAATGTAAAGTTATGCATCTTTGTAGTAATAATCTCCGTGCTTCATATGTCCTAGGGGATGTATCACTGGAAGAATCAGTTATAGAAAAGGATTTGCGGGTCCTCGTAGATTAAATAACAGCATACAATGTCAATCAGCTGCTTCTAAGGCTACCAGGAGATTGTCATGCATTAACCGAAACTGATGTAATACTACCACTTTACAACGTGTTGGAAAAAGTACAGAGGAGCGTGACTAAACTGATAAGGGGCATGGAGGGTCTCAGTTATGAAGAAAGATTAAAATTATTAAATTTATTTAGTCTTGAGAAGAGACGTCTGAGGGGGGACATGATTAAACTATACAAATATATAAATGGGCCATATAAAAAATACGGTAAAAAACTTCCATAAAAAAGGCCCTCAAAAGACAAGGGGGCACTTCCTCCGACTGGAGAAGAAAAAGTTCAGTCTCCAGAAGTGTCAAAGCTTTTTTACTGTAAGAATTGTGAATCTGTGGAATAGACTTCCTCAGGATGTTGTCAAAGCAGGAACAGTGGACAGTTTTAAAAAGGGTTAAGATGAATTCTTAAAAGTAAATTACATTAATGCTTATTAAAACGTGTAGAAATCTGAGTCTCACTTCCTACTGCGATTCGTGTCCCCACCTATCCCTTGGTTGAACTTGATGGACTTATATCTTTTTTCAACCGTATTAACTATGTAACTATGTAACTTTCAGACCACTCGGTATAAGCTTGAGGTCCTACTTTTGTCTTCTGAGGAACCTATGCAGTTGGAATCTACCATGGCAGCCCAGAAGCATAGAATCTACTTGAGATTTTGGCAGCTGTGTTTCTACTGGGGAAATGTTGGTTATATGCTCAATAAAACTCCAACAACTACTGGTTCTTGGGAAGACCACCTAGGTGGTCAAGTATATCCCATTGTTTTCAAGATTTTTTTTTTCCCTATTTCAATTTCTTATTCTAAAAGTACAGTTGTTTGGAGTGCATTTGTTGACAGTGAGTTTGCAGCTAATTTTTTGGATTTACAGTTTGCTAAGAAATTAGCTATTTAGTTAATGCAGCTTGCAACTCCTATAAATGTTACTGCGGTGATTAATACTTCCTTGTCTCAGGGCCTTGTTAAACTTTATGATTTCCTTTTTGTCCTGACCTTGATAATTTACCCACTGAACTAAATTCGGGGATCCCTTGGCCACTGTCGCACAATCTAGTCAATGACTGGGTAAAATGGGATCGGGTCAGGTGGAGCTCCAGATGTATGGAACCTTGCATGTCTTTGTCTTTCTTCTGTGTCTCTTTCAACCTCCATTTCTTCAAAATTTTGCTGATATATTTAATTAATATGATAGTGAGGCTCTCTCTGACTAGACAGTATTGTGCCATAGCACGTCTTCCTGAAAATTCATTCCATAGGGTGGGAATTTATAATGTTTCTGCCCCAGAAAGACAGGTTATAAAGTATATTGTCCAGGATAGCCTTCATATGGATCATATTAGACCTTCTGTTTCTCCACTGGGATCTGGGTTTTTCTTTGTTAAAAAAATGACAGTGGTTTAAGGCCTCGTATTGATTACTGTAAATAAAATAATTATTAAGAATCCACTCATTCCCAATCTATTTAATCGGATCTTAAGAGCCAAATGTTTTTTTAAGTTAGATTTATATAGAGCTTACCACCCTCTTTGCATTTGTAAAGGGGATGAGTGGGAAACTATATTTAACACTTCCTGAGGGACACTATGAATATCTAGTTATGCTTATGGGTTGAATGTGTTCTCAGAGATTTAATTGCTAACTTTTTTAAGGTCTGTTTGATTATATACAGTACTTGTATTCTGCCCTGATTGGTACTCTCATGTTAAACATGTGCAATCTCTTCTGCAGGTACTTAGGGAGAAACCGGTTGTAAGCCAAACTAGAAAAGTGTATATTGTTTGGGATACATGCTTTTTCCTCATGATTTTTCTATGGATCCTTATAAGGTCAATTGTTGACTGGTTACAACCAACTTCATATTAAGGCCTTGCAGAAATTTCTGGAGAACTGCATGTATCACAGGAAATTTACTCATAATGTATCTTCTGTTACTAAGCCATTGACTCTCACTGATCTCACCAAACACATCTTCAATATTAGTCAATATTAGTGTCAGGAGGCTATTTCAGCCTTTTAAACCTTGAAGCATGCCTTCATGCAAGTTTCTATTTTGGTCTAGCCTGATCTTTCGCATCTCTGATTATTATTGTAGAGGTCGATGATTATCAAAATTAGGGTTATTTAGTTTAGTTAAAAGATGACTAAGGGGAATAATTCAAGTCACCCATATATACTAAATGGTAAAACACTGGGTAACACTGACATGGAAAAGGACGTAGAAATTTTAGTGAACAGCAAACTAAGCTGTAGTAACCAGTGTCAGGCAGCTGCTGCCAAGGCCAATAAGATAACGAGTTACATCAAAAGGGGCTTAGATGCCAGTGATGAGAACATAGTCCTATCACTTTACCAATCACTAGTCAGACCACACTCCTGTCTCCTGTCAACAAGGCAGACATAGATGAGCTGGAGAGGGTTCAGAGAAGGGTAAGTAAAGTAATACCTGGAATGGGTGAACTACAGAACCCAAAAATGATTATCAAAATTATGGTTATTCACTTTAGAAAAAAAGACAGCTAAGGGGAGATCTAATAACTAAGTGTAACTATATCAAGGTTCAGTACAGAGATCTCTCCCATGATCTTTTTATGCCCAGGACTATGACTGTGATCAGGGAACATCCTCTATGTCTTTACTGTAAGAGCAGTAAGACTATGGAACTCTCTGCCTAAAGACGTGGTGATGGTGAACTCACTAAAAGAGTTCAAGAAGGGCTTGGATGTATTTATGGAGTGTAATAATATTACAGGTTATAGTTATTAGATTTCTGGAGAATGATAGATGACCCAGGGAGTTATTCTGACTGTGTGATTGGAGTCGAGAAGGAATTTTTCCCCCTAAAATGAGGAAAATTGGCTTCTACCTTACCGAGTATTTTTCCCTTTTCCCGATCAACTTGTAGGATGGCAGGATGTCTTTTTTCAGCCTTGCTAACTACAGTATGTTACTATGTTACTATTATGCATATGAGGTAGGGGTGAGATTAACTTTGTCACAGGGATCTTCCTCTCTGACTAATCTGCACCATTATGATTAATTGTCGGACATATTTTCCTCATCTGAGAGGAATTATGACATTAGCAATAGAAAGTTACTTTCCCTTAAGTAGCCATTTGAGGAGTGTCAACATGTTGTGGAGGAGTCTAAGCATCAAGTTACAGTCTTGAATGACTGGAAAAATTTGATATTAGAACCTTGTCTAACACGAAGGCTAACTCACTGTCCCATAATTTCCTGACCCTGAACCAGATCTAATTCTGTCTAACGACATTGTGACATCAGAAGTTACTTTTGATCTAGAAAATCAGAGAATGCCAGCAATCAATTCCAGAATTCATACCTGCTAGTAAACTGTTTGTCCCCCTTCAATTTAGACTGATTACTAAAGTTTGTAATGATTCTGTTTTGTGTGGACATGCGGGGATTACAGGGACCAAAAGATTTGTTTACCATCATTATTGTTGCCTTCATTATCCCAAGATGTTTAGGCCAATGACTTTGCCTATGACTTGTTCCTTTAAGACTCCTCATGTTAGTCCTAGTGGTGAATTTTGTCTATTATCTGTTCAAAAAAGACCATGGACCCCTTTTTTGTATGGATTTTATTACTGATTTGCCACATTCCAAGGGTCAAATTGTAATTTGGATGGTGGTTGATATTTTTAGTAAAATGTGTCATTTCATTCTATTGGTGAAACTGACTGTATTGTAATGAAATTTTAAGTACTGATTGGTTCTGTCCCCTTTAATTATGTTCCTGTTTATTATTATCATTGTACACCCTGTGGTGTCGGTCATGTGTTATAATGTAGTAGACAGATATGTGTTATAGCATGATCGATGGAGTCTCACCTCATTTAGGCTAGTGATGATTATTTACTTTTTATTATTCTATATGTGATTTCTCTGTGTTAACTTATATTTAATCAAACTTAATAAATATATTTATCCACTTAGCCTACGTAAGCTTATTCATTCTCAAATCTTTTGAATTTACGTTACATTACACTGCCCAATTCCAAGAACTTGTCTTGTCTGTTTATTAAGTACATTGTACATTTACATGATATTTCTAAAATTTCTTATTGGGGGGTTCAGTTTGTTTCCCGATATTGGAGGGCTTTGTAATAAACTCCAGGACCACTCGTCATTTTCTTCTACATTTCCAATGGTCAGATGGAACAGTTTAATCAAACCTTTGAGCCGTATCTTGATGTATTGCTGATTAATCTGAATCGCTAGATTATCTGACACAATCCGAATTTGCTATAAGTAATTGCCATCATGTATTTCTTAATACTCTTGGTTCTTTTTTCTGTAATTATGGGTTTTATCCTCATTTTGGGTCGTTTTACACTTCTGTTACCAAAAATCTTGGGATGGAGATCGATGCTAATAAACTGTGCACGGTTTGGGCCCAGGTTTAAGTGAACTGCAGAAACCACTTTTTTTTTTAAAGAAAAATGCTGAAAAGTGACATTCTCCGGGTCCTTTGTTATTTTTTTTTGTGGAAGGGAAAAGATATGGCTGTCTACAACAATTTGTATCCTAAGGTACCTTTATCTAAGTTGGAGTGGACACTATAAGACTATGGAAGTTATGAATTCTGTGTCTTTCCAATTGTTTCTACCTTTTTTGTTTAAGATTCAAAATGTTTTTCATAAATCTCTCTCAAAAAGTACACTGGAGACACCACCTAAAGAGCCTTCTCTCTCTCATTGTTGATTTTAGCAGTGTTAGAGGTTGTCTTTAATACATGTTACATTGAGAAATTTATGAACCAGAAGACGGCCTTATGTATCAGCCCGTTCTGTACATGCAGATAATCTGGTCCAATCTTTTTATAAAAAAGTTTTCATTTAAACCTAGTCCTAGGTCTAGGGGTCCAGTAGTCCCCCATAGAAGGGGAAGGGGTACTGTTAGGAGTTCACCAAGCCAAATCATTGTGCAGGACTGTGCTGGGAGAGTTGACTTGATGACCAGCCCCAGCTGGTCGATCTGTCAGTTTGACAAGTCATTCTATCAGTTTGACAAGTCATTCTGTCAGTTTGACTGCAGATCTCTAATTGACTTGCCTATGATTTTCTATGCTGAAGTCTTGGTTCTTGAGCAGTGTGCTTCTCACTACATCATTTGAATTCCTGGTATCTGACTGTAGCCTGTTTTCTGGATTAAATTTTTGTCTGCTGTTTGGGCTTCTTTTGATTATTTCTAGCATCCTGACTTTGGCTTGTTTTTGCATTAATCTCTCAACTGCTGATTTTGCTCTGTCTGTCTCGCCTGGTTTTGACCCTGTTTGTTGAATACTCTTTGCACCCCTGGTCATTCTGGTTGGTCTGCTTCAAGCAAGCTACCTTAGTCCACAGATGTAATCTGAGTCCTTAGCAGCCAAGTCCATCCTGTCTACCAGCATGCTCAGCTGAATAACTAGAGGCAACCCTAGATTTTTATCAACCAGAGTGGTTAAGGAAGACTGGTAGCATGTAAAATGATTATCTATTAGAAGAACACTCCAGTTATTGCACTTCATTGATGATTATTGATGTATTTGTTGAGGCATACAGAATGATGTTGAACAATATGTTTTTTGTTTACTTTGAGATATTGAAGTGTGAAGTGTTGAGTAGGGGCAGTCCTTTAGGAAAGTAAATATTGCAATGCTGACAAGTTGATAATTTCTTCATAGCCAGTGGCCAAGAAAAGGGAGAGCTAGCAGTCTCAGGCATAGAAGGTTATAGAATAGAGAGACTACTTACTGTTCAATGTAGCCTCTGCTGTGCACCTGGCACTGGTGGATGTCTTAGATGAAGCTTAATGAGTCTTTCCTGGAAGCTGTCAGTTCCTGAGGGCCCTTTTCTCAGCATGTAGCACTGTTCAGAGGCCAGCAGGGGAGAAAGGAAGAAAAAAGGTGCTTGTCTGACAGTTGATTGGGGTTCTGATGGAGACAAAAGGGGGAGGAGCTATATGTAGCTGGAGAGTTAATTTCCGTTTCTATAAGACTGCAGTTGAGGAGAGTGACTGAGGAGAGTGACTGAGAAGACTGGCTCTGGAGATGTTAATCATTATTAAAATTAGCAACAGAAGAAAGTACAAAATGATCTACAGTATAAAGGAAAGACCAGTGACTGGGAGAAGTCAGACAAGTGAAAAAACACATTGGGGGAAATTGTCTTAGTTTCCCATAGCAACCAACCAGATCCCCCCTTTCACTCTTTAGAGCTCCATTCCTAAATAAAAGTTGGAATCTAACTGTGTGCTCCTGGCAACTTTGCCAGTTTTTCTTTACACTAGTTTTGATAAATCTCCCCCATTCAGTATGGTTGATGCAAGTATATATAAATAATTTCAGTTCTGCTGTTCATAGCCAAATCTAACTCTGGATAAAAGTTCCTAATGCCGCCAAGTTGCCCTGCTGGCAATGTCAGAGACTATAGGGCTAATTGGCAGGGGTATCTGGGTTTGGGGCTGAAACCGGAAGGATCACATATTGATCTCCATTTTAAGATTTGTATTACAAGTAGCCACAATAGTGCATTGTAAACCAGTGACACATAACATAAAGCATTTTCATAATAGGTCTAATGCTCACATTCACATTGAGACTGCTGCTATACATATAAACTATAAAGATTCCTTCCCTGATGCTGCCTGCACTACATAGAAGATGAAGTGGCTAGTTCAAACATTAGGCAATAGCAAAATCACTAAAGCACATCCATTAACATCTTTCTGAGAGCTGTGTTCAGATACTTACATGTAAAATGATCTTTTGAGAATGGCAGCATCAATAGAAAACACCTATAAGGAAGGGAATTTTCTTTCCTCGGTAGCTGTTCATGAAAAGCTCCCTACAGATATAACAAGCACTCGAGTGTTGCTTGGGATGAATGCAGTTTGATTATAAAAGGTGTGATGATAACTATTCACTATGTAGCTGTCCTCGTCAGAATTGCATGTGGAGGGTTCGATATGATCATGCTGAGTAGGATTCAATAGTTCATGATTTTGTGGTTTATGGAAATGCTATAGATGCTATGATTTTTCAATTTTAATTCTGGTCTTTAACTTAAGACTGGTGTCAACATTAGAAGGTGCTACTGGCTGTATTGCGGTCTATCTGGATATATTATAATACTGGGATGGCTTCTTACCGTTTTCCCATGCAGCAAACCTACACTTACAGAACGCTATTGGTATAAACCAGTGGTGGTTAACCAAACATATTATGGGGTCTTAAGGTTGTATTACATACAGCGATACAGCAGGTGATTGTTAGGAAGGAAGTATTCATTCCTGACAATCGCCTGTACGTCAGTGGAGGAGACCACTGCTATTATATGCAGTGATTTCCTTCACAGTGTAGGGAGGAGTGATCACTAATGCGATCACTTATCACCATACTGACTACTTGTTTTCCAGCAGCAGATTGTAATTAGACAGCCAGCAAACAATGATTTTTAAACCTGCTTAAAAATCTGGATCGACCTCGTTCATCGCCTAATTGGTGGCAGTATTACACTGCCATTCTAATACAGCCTTTAGATGGATTTCATACCTAGTAAATTCAATGTAATTAGTCCCCTTGTTTGTACTACAGAGTTGGTCACACATCTCCTGTTACTATCAGTATGGTAAATAAATGGACATATGGACTTGTAGCAAATAATCCAGTGCCATGTTTTAATGAAAACCACTATCTACTGCATACTTAGGCTACTTTCATATTTGCATTTTTGCTGTATGGCTTTGAGATCCGGCATGGGATCTCAAAACCACAGGGAAATGCTTTTGTTATAATAATACAACTGGCCATCCATTTAGAACGGATCCGGTTGTATTATTTTGAAAATAAAGTACCCGGATCTGGCACTAAAACCATTGTAAGTCAATGGTAGCTGGATACGGTTTTTCATGTCTAAAAAAACGGACCCGGAACCATTGACTTACATGATTTTTTGTGATGGATCCAGCTTCTTCAGTTTCCCATGCTGCCCACAAAAACGCTGCTCAGACACACAACAAAGCTGTCTAGATCCTGTGTTCCTTTCTCAATCATTTTAATTAAAAAATAATGGTACACAACACTTAACGCAGAAATTACTATTTGTATCATACACATTGAATAAACATCATTGGAACATCACCCAAGTTTACCAGTTCAGTGCCAGGAGGAATTGGATGGAACATGGGCACAAGTAAATCCATGAGTCAAGGAGAACATACTAGAAATTAGAAAAAGAAATAGAGGAAGAAAAAAAAAAAGAAATCAAGGGTGAAAATAAGCATTAACTAAGTAATGGTGATGAAAACCTTTAGGCTGGGTTCACATGGGCGAGTTTTCGACACAGGTGCAATGCGTGAGGTGAGCTGTGATTTTCACGCATCACTTGTGCGTTGCGTGAAAATCGCAGCATGCTCTATATTGTATATTTTTCACGCAACGCACGCTCCATAGAAGAGAATAGGCCTGCGTTGTGTGAAAATCGCAAACATCCGCAAGCAAGTGCGGATGCGGTGCGATTTTCCCAGATGGTTGTTAGGAGACGATTGGGATGGGGACCCAATCTTTATTATTTTCCCTTAAAACATGGTTATAAGGGAAAATAATAGCATTCCTAATACAGAATGCTAAGTAAATTAAAGATGGAGGGGGTAAAAAATAAAAAATAAAAATTAAACTCACTTAATCCACTTCTTCGCGCAGCTCGGCTTCTTTCTTCTTCTTTCTTCAGGACCTGGCAGGAAAAGGACCGGTGGTAACGTCACTGCGCTCATCATATGGTCCATCACCATGGTGATGGACCATGTGATGAGCACAGTGAAAGCATTCCAAAAAAAAAATCCTCTCCAACTGGAACCAAATGCTGTCAAGATTGATGCAAGTGCCGGATTATTGTCTGCTTATCCAGCAAGATACTTGTGGGGGAACCAGCCTGCCTGCCCAAAGGCCTCTAATACTAAATTATTAATATTTAATACATTTAATAGTAAAAATGTTTTATAAAATTAATAATAAAAATTACATTTTTCCTAACACAGGAGGAAGAGGACATCCTGTGGTGCACTGAGGTGGAGAGGGTCTTTGGATTCCCAGCACATCTCACAAATGAACCGTGGCTCCCGACAGCAGCTTCTGGGAAGGAAGGTCATCATGGAGCGTCCCGGTCATCCGGATTCTATTTGCCCCCCTGAGGGATTATTTATTAATTTTATTTATTTTGAATGTGTGTAGAAGCTGTGGGGAACCCCCACACCGCAGACCCCTAATTTAAAAAAAAAATATTATATATGTATTTAATAATAAAATGTTTTAAAAAATAGAATAATAACATTTAATTTTTTCCTAGCACAGGAGGAAGAGGACATCCTGTGGTGCACTACTGCACTGAGATGGAGAGGGTCTTCGGATTCCCGGCGCATCTCAGAAATGAACCGCGGCTCCCAACAGCAGCTCCTGGGAAGAAAGGTCATGGTGCATGTTCTGACGGATCAGAGGAAGGGCAAAATAATCTGTGACGTCAAGAAAAAATTTCTGCTGACACCCTCTCCTCTCTTTCGGGGGGCTCTACTTGTAAAAGCGTTTAATAGAACAGGTTCTGTAGACATCTTTGTGGAATCAGCTGCCGACGGTGAAAAAGGAGTGTGCTTCTTCTCAATGCTAACATTGACCTGTAAGTCTGAGTTCACACTTGAGTTATTTTGTCAGTTTTGGCCCCGTGACTGAACGCATTGCACCTGCACTAAATCCGGACCCATTCATTTCTATGAGGCTATGCACATGAGCAGTGATTTTCACGCATCACTTCTGCGTTGCGTTAAAATCGCAGCATGCTCTATATTGTGTGTTTTTTCACGCAACGCAGGCCCCAAAGAAGTGGATGGGGCTGCGGGAAAATCGCAAGCATCCGCAAGCAAGTGCAGATGCAGTGCGATTTTACCACAAGGTTACATGGTTACATGGTTATAAGGGAAAATAATAGCATTCTCAATACAGAATACCTCCAATTGATCGCGTAGTTGCCGATCTCTTCTCTCTTCTTCAAGCATTAGCTGCCATCTAAAGGACCTGTGGTGACGTCACATCACATGGTCCAATCACATGGTCCATCACCATGGTCTATGTGATGGGCTCAGTGACGTCATCACAGGTCCTTTAGCCGGCAGCTAATGCTTGAAGAAGACAGATGAGATCGCAAGTACGTGATCAAGTGGATAAGGTGAGTTATTTTTAACCCCTCCATCCACATTTTACTAAGCATTCTTTATTGAGAATGCTATTATTTTCCCTTATAACCATGTTATAAGGGAAAATAATAAAATCTACAGAATACTCAACCCAAACCCGAACTTCAGTGATGAAGTCCGGGTTCGGGTCTGGGTACCAAACATGCCAATTTTTCCCACGCGTGTGCAAAACGCATAAAAACGCTTTGCACTCGCGCAGAAAAATCGTGCATTTTCCCGCAACGCACCCGTCTCTTATCCGGGCGTCAAACATGACGCCCGTGTGAAAGGGGTCTAATTGCAACACATGTCATCTGCATGTCATACACAATCACAGTATTATTTTACTACCCCAGCACACTCCCTATGCATGTTACTGCAAGGCAAAGCATTCCACGCCCCTATAAAGGCTCTCTTTAGCCCAGAAATAGCCTTTTTTAATGAGATTTGCCACAAATAAATTCAGATTGAAACAAATTTTTTCGGAACATTCAGCTAATCGAATTTTTTAGAAATTTGCTCATTTCTAATAGCTATTTCCATATATGGAGTGCTTGGGGACCGCCAGTGTATATAAATCTATTTTATTATCTCATGACCTTAACTCACGACCTTCTGCTTTAGAGGCAAGCATCTTAACTACTGGGCTATACAACCCAATTGTAAGCTGTACTAGAAAAACCTCAGTAGTAACTATACAGAAGGAATACTTATTGATAAAGAAACTACTATGAGGTTTTTCCAGCACAGTTTATCATTGGGTTGTATAGCCCAGTGTTTATGATGCTTGCCTTGCCTTGCCTGATGCAGAGGGCTGTGAGTTCAAATCCCGGCAGAAACTTTTCTGAAATACAGACTAAATTAGATTTAAATACACAGGGTGTCCCCAAGCACTGACTCCATATATGGACATAGCTATATATGGAGACAGAACAGGGACTCCTAAGCCAAAACTAGAGTCCCGACACCCTTCCCTCTTCAGAGCAGGGAGTGCCTGGTTTAATGCTCGGGTTCTCCCATTGACTTCCATTGTGCTTGGGTGCTCTGTAGCACCCGAGCATCGGGAAGTGTTCTACCCGAGCACTTTGGTGCTCGATCAACACTAGTTAGGACACCATAAAACTAGTAAAGGATTCCTTTTATATATTGACATGATATGTAATTTGTGTTATTTTGATTTTGCTTAATGAACCATTGTGTGTATGTGGCTACAAAAGGGGCGGCACATTTGTGCAACTCTGGAGCCAGATGGAGTGCAGAGAGTACGGAATAGCCATTTCTCTAACCTTGTCTACACCAGGATTTTTTTTATGCTTTAAATAAAGTGGATGAAAAGGCTGAATAGTAACTGTAATGCTGTTTTATTCCTTTGGAAAACAGTAGCATATTACAGCTATCTTCCCAAAAGTATTATTGGTTGCCTCAGAAGAAAAGTGAAGTAGTACATTGAATCTGAACCTGGCACATACAAACCCATCTGGGAGAAGATTTGCAATGTACATTGTTATATGCGTGTGCTGAGACTGTTAGACGTACTACAACCCTCATTTTGCACTACATTAAATAGAGACGTTTATACTGGTAAATCTGGCCTGGTTACTGACTTGTACACCATACACCGGCCACTGTTCACCCTATGCATCCTGCCTTGCACCCATATAATAATTGACTCCCAGGGTACCCCAAATTATCATCAGGCAGGAGCCCCAAGGGGAACTAGAAAGTAGTCCAAACGAAGAAAGGGTGCACCCTGCTTTCACTGCACTGTTCATAGGGAGCAACAGTGTAAGGAATGCCATTGTGATATACTTTCTGCAGCCCGAGACACATTAACTTCCATCCTCCTTTCTGGCTCCTCAGGGGCTTGCTGCAGATGATCCCACAGGCAACATATAGCAGCAATAGCTTTCACATTGTAGTAAAGCTCACATGGATATCTGAGGTTTTATTGATCATTTTCTCCCTGTTCTCACTAAAGTTGCCAAATGCTATTCATATTGTAGAAGGGTGATCATTAGGGATCATGTTTTCATATATATTATGATATCCCACAGAAAACAAATTGTGCCATGCTCCATTGGACTCCATATGTAGAGATAGAGAATGGCAGTGCATAGAGAATCCCTGTATGGGTGCCTTGCACACTGCAATGTGCATATGCCTCTATATTTTGCTACTTCTGGATGTTATGTTACTTCATCATCTTGCCTATATTGTATATGTTGCTAGTCAATGGAATTACCAATGTTCCAATATATTTTACCCATACATCAAGCTTCTCATATTAACGGCTCATATTCCTTGTCCGTTCCATTTTTTTTGCTGATAGCAGGCAGACCCATTCATTTCAATGTGTACGGAAAAAATGTCAAATCAGTATGTCCATTCCATAGCCGCGCAAAAAAAATTAGAGCATGTCCTATTTTTTTCTAGTTTGCGGACAATGATAGGCATCATTACAAAGGATCTGCAAAAATAACGGATCCACAAAAAAACGGATGCCATACGAACATCATCCGTTTTTGTTTTTTTTGCTGATCCGCAATTTTCGGACGGCAAAACACATACGGTCGTGTGCATGAGGCCTAACACACAGATATATACCTGAGATTTAAAGAGAACCAGTTATTTTGAAGATACAGCTTTATCTAAAAACAGCACATAATAGGGCAGCAGGAGTTCCGCAGATTGATCTATAGTTTTGTGATAAACAGTCAGAATATTTAGGAATTTATTGATTTTAATCCCTGTTCCTTCTGAGCTTATGGGACCAGTGCATGAACCAGTGCCTGATGGCCTTCCCTAAATCAGAGCTCATGCAGATGCCTATTTTACATATAAATAATAGGCCAACCATAGCCTACTATGGGTCTATACTGTACCTTTTACTCCATACTGAGCCTTTTACTTAAGTATTCTGCATGAACCTGTGAAAAAATTGTGATTTACAGAGGTTTTTACGGGGAATGTGTATGAAAGTATGCCTCATGGAGGCTATACGTGAGGCTATGCTGGATGACTAGTCATCATAATACATACCTGTATGAACTTTAGATGGTACTAGTCAAGGTCTGTGTTTTTTTATGTGCTTGTCCCTTGTTAGGGATTAAATACAGAAAACAGTGCTATAAGGTACATGAGGACAGGGACAAACATACTTTGACTGGGTTGCAATTAAATGTTTCTTCCCTGAGGAGTATAATTTGAACAGATTCTATCTGTGGAAGCTGTATCAAAACCATTAGAGATGTGCAAAGTTTTGAAAATTTTTATTAGAAACCGTGTTGGCAAATTAGCTTGCAGCTGCCTTTCATTTAATAATGAAGACTGCGCTGTATAGTCCTTCTTCATTGTCGATGGCCGCACAGCACAGGGGCTGATGCTGGTATAGGGGTTTGGCTGGTTAGGTGGAGGCACGATATGCATATTATTTCTGTTCTTGCCTGCAATCTCCTGCAGGTTTTTTGACAGTAAACACTGAATATTAATTAGCTCTTGCATACCTACTTCTCCAACACCAGCGCTCTCCTGCCCTACAAGTGGGAATCCTTCTTATGCTATCTGTTTTTCCTCCTTTTCCACATCATCTAATTTTGATGAAAATGTGTCATCAGGAACATCCAGATCCTCCTCTCTCTGCATCTTGCTGACTTTTTTAGGACATCGAGACTTTGAAGAATTTGGAAGAAATAAGGCCAGTAAAAGATAGAGATGGCCATCATTAAAACCTGGCCCCTTGAACGGGTGCAAACTGGATGTTATTGGTTGGAACGCTAGCAGGGAAATAATAAAGGCTTCCATCTTATTGGTATTCAATTACATTTACAGCTGATGTAGGAAAAAGAAAATGAAGGAATATATATATATATAAAACTGATGCAGAATAAGTCTCTCTGTTCCCTCCCTGCACTCTCCCTCTCCAATATTCTTCTATAAATTATTTTCAGCAACACAAGAGCACATGAGCGCTTGTCACATCTCTCCCTATGCTCACTCACAGTACAATTGCAGAGCCAGTGTTGGATGAGGGTTTTATAGTGTTGTGACATAACAGGGGATGGCGATCTATGGATTGGCTGGCTGCACGGCATTATTGATGATCTTGCATTCCTGGGTTTCTTACTTTCACTTTGTAACACGTGCAGTGTATAATGTGCATATGTGGGTAAGTAACTGGCTAATTGATAGAAAACAGAGGGTGGTTATTAACAGATCGGGTCACTGTCACTAGTGGGGTACCACAGGGGTCAGTATTGGGCCCAATTCTATTATATCTAATATTGTTATTAATGATTATATAGAAGGCTTCTACAGTAAAATATCAATCTTTGTACAGAAGATGACACTAAACTGTGAAAAGTAATTAACATGGAAGAGGACAGTATACTGCTACAGATGGATATAGATAGATTGGAAGCTTGGGCAGAGAAATGGCAGATGAGGTTTAACACTGACAAATGGAAGGTTATGAACAAGGGAAGGAAAAATACATCTCAGTAGTATATACTAAATCATAAAACACTGGTTAACAGTGACATGGAAAAGGACTTGAAAAGGACATGGAAAAGAATCCAGCGTCAGGCAGCTGCTGCTTATTCCATGCTGATTATGGGTTGCATCAAAAGGGGCATAGATTCTCATGATGAGAACATAGTCATGCCACTTTACAAATCACTAGTCAGACCACACATGGAGTACTGTGTACAGTTCTGGGCTCCTGTAAAAAAAAGCCGACATAGCAGAGCTGGAGGGGGTGGAGAGGAGGACAAGTGAAGTAATAGTTGGATTGAGTGGATTACAGTACCCAGAAAGATTATGAAAATTAGGGATATTCAGTTTAGAAAAAATATAAGACTGAGGGGAGATCTAATAACTATGAATAAATACATCATGGGTCAGTACAGAGATCTCTCCCATCGTCCTTTTATATCCAGGACTGTGACTGTAACAAGGAGACATCATCTACGTCTGGAGGAAAGAAGGTTTGTACACAGACATAGAAGAGGATTCTGTACAGTAAGAGCAGTGAGACTATGGAACTCTGCCTGGGGAGGTGGTGATTGTGAATTCACTGAAAAAGTTCAATAGCGGCCTGGATGTATTTCTAGAGTGTAATAATATTACAACTTATAGTTATTAGATTTCTGGAGAAATCCAAGTAGTTATTCTGAATGCCTGATTGGAGTCAGAAAGAAAGCCAAGAAATTGGCTTCTTCCACACACTTTTTTTTTTGCCTTCTTCTGGATCAACTTGCAGGATAACAGGTTAAACTGGATGGTGATATATCTTTTTTCAGACTAATAAACTATGAAACTTTAATTATGGTTGAGTAAATCGAAGTATCCGAAGTGGACTTTGATCCAAATTTCAAGGAAAATTAGGTTCACTGCGAAGTCTAATTTCCTCGGGCTTCGTGGTAACAAACCAATTTTCCCTGAAATGGTGGTAAAAAGAAATCGTACTTAACACATCCATTTGAGCACAAAGAGGCTTCTGTTGCCCTCTTATTAGAGGATCCCAGGCAAAATCTTGTGTGCAGTGACGTATGATGTCACCATGCCGGCCAGCGTGGTAACATCATCACATACTGCTAAAGATTTCAATCAATTTGTGCGTATCACTAATTTTTTTTAACCGATCAACCTCTAAAACCCCTCATTTTTATCGTCAGATGCCGCGATCAGATGCAGCGCAATCACCATTCCCCGTCATTGAACCCACTACTTACAAAAAAATATGTTTTGTCACAAAGTAATTTGTTATAAAGCAAATTTTTTGTGAAATTCGGCAAAGCAGCCAAATCGAATTTATGCAAACTTCGCTCATCACTAACTATAATGCCTGAGCAGTCTTTGCGACTCAGCAGTCACCCTTGATTTAGCCTCTGTATACATCAGGGACCCCTTTCTATAGATGTCTGCCAAGATGATGTGACCTGCTGCTATGCAATGGATGCGCACTCACTGTGTCACTTGAACCCTTTTGAACACTTAAACACTTGTTCCTTAAACAAGGATGTAGACTTCTCTGCAGGAAAACCACTAGTCTGATACTTCTCTCAGTAGTCTCTGTTCAAGTGACTGCTTACCTACATGAGTTAAAAGACACTGGTGTGAAACAGGGACAAGCCAATTTCAGGGCAAGCAGAGTATATGCAATCCTACTAACAGTCAGAGGTCAGGAAAGGCAGCTCAGTGTAAGAACAGAGATCAGGTAGAGGTCAGAAATAAAATGGTTACATCAAGCAAACAGGCCAAAGTCAGTACATTGGCAAACAAAGATAGAACAGCACATAATTGCAGGACAATTACAGACTAGAAAATATTGATCAGCTACCTTTGCATATGGCTGGGGCAGATTAAGGTGTGCATGCTGGCCATTTAGGAGACAGAAGGGGCATGCGTCCTACGCAAGAGCCTTAGTGACCTAGCTGCATGAAGGGTCAGAGCTATTCCAGACCTGTTGGAAGGGCTGAGAGTGCCAGAGCAGGTAGGAGATACAGCAGAAGGGGAGAATCCGTGGGAGCACCACAACAGGTAGGAGATATGGCAGAGTGGGATGAGCAGTGGTAGACAAGGACTGCTGACATAACATTTGCTTGTGTAATCCATCAGCACTACCCATAGTGCAGTTTGAGTAGTTTTTGTTTAAAGAAATACTTTATTGTAAGATGTGTGTTTGGTCATGACAATCTCAGCCTTGAATGTTTGAAGTTGGAATAACCAAAGATGAATGACAGTAAATTGCAGTGATTGTTATAGATGGAAGATTTTGCAAAGAGATACAAAAAATGGTTTATTGTACTCTCTATTAGGCAAACATTTATAAGAAAAATATAATTGTGGCTTGGAGCAGTAAGAGCATTTGGTAATATATGAAAGCAAATACTGAAAATATTTTTCAAGTCATCAAATGAATTATGAAGAGAAATAACAAAAAAAAGGTGCTATATTAGTAATGTTAAACAAAAGCAGATATTGAGGATACATAAGTAAAAAGTGGCTCACTCAAATACATTACCTTCAATTGCAGGAAGGGCCATACAGTTGTAGGGGGGTGCACCGTTTTTTCACACAGGGCACACCCTGATGTTGGAGCTCCTACCTAATAGTAGTTAGAGTGTCCTTGATATTATGAGTTTGGTGTATGGAGATATAATTGCTGTAGCCAGCGAAGAGAGCTGGAGTCAGTAACCAGGCCGACCATAGCTTGTATAAGTCTCCCTTTACAAAGTAAAAGTGCAGAATGAGAGTAGTAGGAAATCCAATGGTATCAAAACCCAGTTCCAAACTATGCAATTCGCAGAGCAAATCTTCCCAATGGGTTTAAGCAAGATTGGGGGTTGTAGCACTTAATATCTCTATCTTTCCAAAGTCTCTTTCACTCGGCAGAATCTAAGGCTGGCAAAAAGATTCTTGCAAACATGTCTGTAGTCCTGGGTTGAGGGGTACAGAACTTACATATGGCTGGCCAGGACATTTTTAACCCCTTAAGGACGCAGCCTTATTTTACCTTAAGGACCTGGCCATTTTTTGCAAATCTGACCAGTGTCACTTTATTTGGTGATAACTTTAAAACGCTTTTACTTATCCAGCCCATTCTAAGATAGTTTTTTTGCCACATATTGTACTTCATGACAGTGGTAAAATGGAGTAAAAAATGTAATTTTTATTTTAAAAAAATAACAAATTTACCAAAAATTTGGAAAAATTTGCAATTAAAAGTTATTTATTTACATACCCCATATGTCTACTTCATGTATCTATCATTTTGGGAATGCCATTTCATTTTTTGGGGACGTTACAAGGCTTAGAAGTTTAGAAGCAAATCTTGAAATTTTTCAGGTCTGAAGTCACTTTGTGAGGTTTACATTATAGAAACCACCCAAAAATGACCCCATTCTAGAAACTACACCTCTCAAGGTATTCAAAACTGAATTAAACTCAAAACTAATGTTAACCCTTTAGGTGTTTCACAAGAGTTAATGGCAAATGGAGATGAAATTTCACAATTTCGATTTTTTCAAAATTTTTCCATTTTAATCCATTTTTTCCAGTAACAAAGTAAGGGTTAACAGCCAACAAAATTCAATATGCATTGCCCTGATTCTGTAGTTTGCATAAACACCTCATATTTGGTTGTAAACTGCTGTATGGCCAAACGGCAGGGCACAGAAGGAAGGGAACGCCATATGGTTTTTAGGAGACGGATTTTGCTGGACTGTTTTTTTTGCACCATGTTCCATTTAAAGCCCCCCCCCCCCCGATGCACCCCTAGAGTAGAAACTCCATAAAGGTGACTCCATCTAAGAAACTACACCCCTCAAGGTATTCAAAACCCATTTTTCAAACTTTGTTGACCCTTTAGGTGTTCCACAGGAGTTATTGGCAAATGGAGATGTAATTTCAGAATTTCTATTTTTTGTTCCCTTGTCTGAAAAAAAGTGTAATATAGAGCAACCAAAATCATATTTACCCTAAAATAGTGCAAACATAACTGCCACCTTATCCCGTAGTTTCCAAAATGCACTTTTTTGGAGTTTCTACTGTAGGGGTGCATCAGGGGGGCTTCAAATGGGACATAGTGTCAAAAAAAACAGTCCAGCAAAATCTGCCTTCCAAAAACCATATGGTGTTCCCTTCCTTCTATGCCCTGCCGTTTAGCCATACAACAGTTTAAGACCACATATGGGGTGTTTATGCAAACTACAGAATCAGGGCAATAAATATTGACCCAGACCAACTTGGTTCTTGAAGATCCAGTGGGTCTGGTGTCTGTCTAATACAGTACAGTACACTATATAGTGTACTGTACTGTATTGTTTACTTTACATAGTCTGATCAGACTTCTGCCTTTAGCAGAAGTCTGATTAGACTTACATCACCATGGCAAGCAGGACGCCTCTGAAAGCATCCTACTGTCATGGTAACCATCACCCGCTGCCAGAACAGAGCAGCGGGTGATGGGGAGGAATGGGGGCTCCCTCTGCGATCCCATGAAGAATTGGGGGCTGCAAGGGCACAGCAGATGGGAGAGGGAGCTCTCTCCCTGTTAACTCCTTCCATACAGCGGCCCGTGTGCTTACCCTCTGCTATAATCACTAGACACCAGGGAAGCATTAGAAAGGAGGCAGACGGGGGATCCCGCACCACCCACAATCTCCCCCCGGAACCCCCCCTGCACCCTTGGTGCAGGGGGGGTTAAAACTATAGATTTAGGAAATTTTTATAGTCTCTGACGCCCTGCGTCCATAAGAGGTTAAAGTGCAGAAAGGTGTATTAGCAGTGTCCATCTCATTGCAGTAAATTCTCTATCAACCTTAAACAGAAAATACCTTACTGACTGACTCCAGTGCTCGGCCATGCAGATTATGGACATTCTAGTTCGTCCTATCTCTCTTTATAGTACTATAAAGTAGAGAATGTTTTCTCTGTGGATGTCTTAGGGATAGTGATTCTCTGGGTTGTAAACTTAATCCTTTGAGGAGAGAGTACATGTAGTTTCTTTCATTTCCTCAGCTAGAAACTCACTGATTGAACTAGGGGCAGACATAAGTTCAATTCCTAGCTTCTTAGAGGGGCAGATTCATGCAAAGCTATAATGGATATTGGAGATGAGTGAAGTTCTTGAGAGTCACTTTGAGTCTAATTTGTAATTTTTTTCAAAAAGTTGAGCTTAGAAGTGAACCAATTCGCACAAATTGAAGATTCTCCAATTACTCTGAAACTTGCTATATAACACCCTCTAGTCTCTATGGTTATTGTTACTTTTTTCATGAAAATATGTTATCTTTCTTCGTAAATTTTTTAAATAAATGTTTGCACTCCCCCTCCCTTTGAAATGTTTGTGTTGGATTTGGGGTTTAGGGGAGTATGTCCAGGGGAGGGCTGATAACTTCTAAGGGTATGTATCATGAGCCAAACAAACCCAATACCTAGAACCATTATCATGGAGTAGATATAGCAAGCAACATAAGCTGCAGAAAAGTAATACTATTTACAGTCAGGGAAACCAACTCACCCCCATCCTTCGGGCTATTGTGAATCTCAGGACTATCTCTGGGGTTTCTAGGGGACTAGAACCCCTTTAAGTGCATTTTATGTGTATAATGGTTATAGTGGTTGACAAGAGGCTGCTTATCTTTAATACCTGGAGATTTAGATCAGTTTCATCCTACTCATTACCCATATACACATTGGCACAACTAGAGATGAGCGCATCGAAGCTGGCAAAGTGGCATTTGAACAGAATTTCAGAAAAAATTCAATTCACACCAAATGCAAATTTCCTCGCGATTCGTGGTACGAATCTCATTTTTAAAATGCCTGCTGCACGTGTGAGGACATGGAGAAAGGAACTCTGAGAAGGAGGGATCACCCATAATGCCATGCATGCAGCCAATCATGAGCCAGCCAGCCTGTGATGTCACAGCCCTATAAATATGGCGGCCATCTTAGATTCTGCCATTCACCAGTGTACTTAGTACAGGGAGAGACATGTCTGCAGGCCCTAGGGACAGTAATAGAAAAAACGTCATTGTGCTAAAAAAAGATTTAAAAGTGCAGGGAAAGATTAGTAAAGGTGTAGGGAAAGGATAGGGAGGAATCATTCCACAGCATTTCTGTTGAACAGGGTTCAGTCGGGGAGGTGACAGCCTGGGTAATAGGAACAGTCCAAATACACCTTGCTGCACTGACTGGGGATCCAAATTTCCATTATACAGCTTTGTAATTCCAGCAAACGGTTCATATTAGGGTACTTTCACACTTGCGTTGTGCGGATCCGTCTGTTTATTTGCACAGACGGATCCGCACCTATAATGCAAACGTTGCAACTAAGAAAATTTCAGGAAAGACCAACTAGAGCAGCTGAACTTTATATGGGGTTAATCAGAGGCACTGTAAATGATGGCAGATGTATGCTGACTCTTATTTTACATGATTTTAAATGTGATTGCTTAATTCTGAACACAGCTAGATCCCCAGTTGCACACTTATGCAACCACATTATTTTAGTTTTTTTTTTCTTTCCTCCACCTAAAATATTTCAGTTTGTTTTTCAATTGAATGGTCCAGTTTATAGATCACATTAAAGGTGGAAAAGGTTCTGAAATGATTTATCTTTGTCTCATTTTTTTACAAGACAGAAACCTGACATTTTTTTTTAATCAAATTTAATTCAAGGAGAATTCAAAGAATCACATACAATGTAATAAAAAACTCGACCATACAGCGGTTCCATACATGTCACTCATTAAATATAACATGTCTAACATTATATCATGTCCTCAGAAATCCACCTCTCAGATCGAATTACAATCTCCTCATACATTTTTCTTAGTAAATAACCTCCTTCCCTCCCCCCAACAGTGGACATAACAATAAAAAAACTCTTGGTCACAATCTATGGTCTCCTTAACAGATTTTGGTACCTCAAAAACCTCACATCCGTTTGGTCTCCTCCAAATATCTCTTCATCTATAATCTTAAATACAGACTTTAGTTCTCTAACAAGTTTCCCAATGTTCCCTTCAGTTGTTCCTCCAGGTACCACTTGGTATTAAGAAATGGGGCCATGACTTCTTTTCTTTCTACCAAATCCAAGGAATGGACCATAAACTGTCTCCACTTGTGGAAAAATTGCTTAGTTGACTTTTCTTCATTATTCTCTGTGTCTAACCTATCCATGTAAAGGATGTGTTTCATTGTAACTATGGCTTCTTCTAGTGTGGGTATGGATGATTTTATCCAATGTCTAAGAACAGTTTTCTTAACTGACAATACAAATCATTGCACTCCTTTAACATGTGTGGAATTAGTGATTTCACCCTTCTGGTCAAAAGGTAAATAGTGGAAAATACAATTAAGGGGGGTGAGCTGATGCTCTATCCCCCATACAGACTTTATATACTTAGTGGCTTCCCGCCATAGCGGCTTCAGGATAGGACAATCCCATAGGCCGTGCAACAATCCTGCTTTTGGCAGGTGGCATTTCAGGAACCATCTTAGGTAATGTTTTTGGGCATCTCTATACGATAAATCGAAGGCATACATTGCCCTGTGCAATATTCTAAAGTGCATTTCTCTTCAAGGTTTGTTGCAAATGGCCTCCCTTACTCTTTCCAGCCCTTCCCTTAGTTTACCCAGCAAGGTTTCTCACAGTTCTTCCTCCAATTTCTTGAAGACCTTTTCTCCCATAGGGGACGACTGAACATTCTGGATTTTTTTGCATATATCAGACAGAGATGACTCCTGAGAACCCACCAAGTGCTCAAACCAAACTAATTTTTCTGACTCCAAATTCACTGATTGTGCCCTGCAGTATGATATTATCTGCTTGTATGGCAAAAAATGTGAAGCCGGCAGATCAAATTTAGACTGGAGATCCCGCCATGACAAGATGTCTGTGCCTGATGAAGACAGAATCTGCTTTACCGTATGGATACCCTTTTCTCTCCACTTCACAAACATCTTAGATTGCCTTCCCTGGGGAAAAGCTGGCAAGGTCCACAAAGGCATATATAGCGTGATATACATAGGTAATTTGTAAAGCTTCCTCACTATTCTCCATGCTGTCATAGTGTCTTTTAACAGCCCATAATTTTTAATTTCAGCTTGGGTGTCTCTAATTCTAGGATGCAGAAGGGCTACTAGGTCCCATGGATAGGCCAATTCTCTCTCCAAGGGGGTATTAGAAAAATGTGACGTGTTTTTCACCCAGTCCCTAACATGTCTAAATAAAGACGACACATTATAGAAACCTGACATTTAAACAAGGGTGTGTAGACTTTTTATATCCACTGTACTTAACCCTAGTCTTATATCTTTTCTATTGATGAGATCCTGGAATATCATGCTCAATGTGACTGGTTTAGAAATATCAAAATCTCTTAATTCATTTAAGAAATCCATTGACTGCTTTTTCTTTAATTTATCATCAATAATCACAGGATAATTACATTTAAAACCCATACCTTTGTCCTCTAAACTGGCATCTGCCTTAGAAGTCTGAGAAATCTGACCTTTTTCCCCTGTGTAAATCCTTCTCTGGTGTAGATCTATTTGTAGATTGTTGACACTGAAAATGATGTTCACTTCTAGTGTTGTCGAGCATCAAAGTGCTCAGGTGCTCGAGAAGAACACCTTGGGATGCTCAAGTGCTCTATCGAGCACCTGAGCAAAATGGAAGTCAATGGGCGAACCCGAGCATTAAACCAGGCACTTCCTACTCTGAAGAGGGGAGTTTGCCTGGTTCACAGGAAAAGGTCAGAAATTGATAGAAATACCACCAAAATGGTTCAGGAACAGCATGGGGGAGATGTCTGGATGCATCTTGGACTCCCATGTCGTTGCTGGGAACGATGTTGTCCGAGTATACCACTTTTTCAGACTGACAATAATATTTACAAAACCGAAGATAAAATCGCTTTTAGAGGAAAAATTGTTGGGAAACATTCTTTCCTATATTTTTACTTTAATATAAAGTGCAAGTGCTGCCAAAAATACAAGGAAGAGGCACTCTGATAAAACCTGTATATCTCATAAAGGAGGGCCTCATTCACATTGTGGTACAATTGTTCAGGTAGTAGGACTCCTACACTCATAAAGCCTATGCACTAAGTGAAAGGGCGGCCATAAATTACAAGCAATCGGCACTACAATACACCCTTTATTACACATAAAGGATCATACATACCCTTGAAATTATGATTGATGGCCTGCTGGTGACCTTCTAAAACATTATGGGCGAGGGCCTGCTCCTGATCTGACTATCTAAAACATTATGGGTGAGGGCCTGCTGCTGAGCTGACCATCTAAAACATTATGGGTGAGCGCATGTTGCTGATCTGGCCATCTAAAACATTAGCGGTGAGCGCCTGCTGATGAGCTGACCATCTAAAGCATTATGGGCGAGGGTTTGCTGCTGACCTACCATCTAAAACATTATGGACGAGGGCCTCATGCCGAGCTGACCATCTAAAACATTATGGACGAGGGCAACTGGCTGCTATTATTTTACAGTCAAAATTTAGTTTTTTTTTGTAATCTACTGTGACACCAGATATGAGTTGCACTGGTGACACTGTGCACTTGCAGGGCCTAAAACACACACGCGTGCAGGCAACTGACTGCTATTATATTACAGTCAAATTTTTTATTTTTTTTTAAATGTAATCTACTGTGACACCAGATATGAGTTGCACTGGTGACACTGTGCACTTGCAGGGCGTGAAACACGCACGTGTGCAGGCAACTGACTGCTATTATATTACAGTCAAAATTGTTTATTTTTTTTTAATGTAATCTGCTGTGACACTAGATATGAGTTGCACTGGTGACACTGTGTACTTGCAGGGCCTGAAACACACACGCGTGCAGGCAACTGACTGCTATTATATTACAGTCAAAATTTTTTATTTTTTTTAAATGTAATATACTGTGACACCAGATATGAGTTGCACTGGTGACACTGTGCACTTACAGGGCCTAAAACACACACGCGTGCAGGCAACTGACTGCTATTATATTACAGTCAAAATTTATTTTTATTTTTTTATGTAATCTACTGTGACACCAGATATGAGTTGCACTGGTGACACTGTGCACTTGCAGGGCCTGAAACACGCACGCGTGCAGGCAACTGACTGCTATTATATTACAGTCAAAATTATTATTATTTTTTTTTTTATGTAATCTACTGTGACACCAGATATGAGTTGCACTGGTGACACTGTGTACTTGCAGGGCCTAAAACACACACGCGTGCAGGCAACTGACTGCTATTATTTTACAGTCAAAATTTTTTTTTATTTTTTGTAATGTAATCTACTGTGACACCAGATATGAGTTGCACTGATGACACTGTGCACTTGCAGGGCCTGAAACACAGGGCCGGCCTTTGGGGTGTGCGGGCTGTGCGGCCGCACAGGGCGCCATAGCAACAGGGGCGCCGGATGGCCGACAGCCCGCCCCCGGCCGACATACACAGCTAGCAGCGCAGCAGAAGTAATTGCACTGCCTGTCCCTCTACTGCTCCTCCGCTCACTCATGGCTCAGCAGGTGAGCAGGGAGCCTGACACTAGGAACTTGGAAGCGCCTCTGTGTGGCAGAGACTGAGATCCCCGGACTGCGGTACAGGAGCATTTGTTTCCTGTACCCAGCCGGACTGATAAGAAGTGATCACTTAGTGTGTGCTTCCTTTCAGTCCGGCCAGTACATAAATCAAATGCTCCTGCACAGCGGACAACAGAGCTCAGCCACGCTACTCTAAAGGTAAAAATTAGTAGTAAATCAGAATGGCAAGGGGAGGAGTGGGGGTGCAACAAAAGAGTGACAAGGGAAGTGGTAAGTGGTGGGGAGTTTGAAGCAAAATAGTGATAAGGGAAGGGGGGCTGAGAGAAAGTGACAATGGAGGGGGCTGAGAGAAAGTGGCAATGGGGGAGGGCTGAGAGAAAGTGACAATGGAGGGGGCTGAGATAAAGTGGCAATGGGGGCTGAGAGAAAGTGGCAATGGGGGGCTGAGAGAAAGTGGCAATGGGGGGCTGAGAGAAAGTGGCAATGGAGGGGGCTGAGAGAAAGTGGCAATGGGGGAGGGCTGAGAGAAAGTGACAATGGAGGGGGGCTGAGAGAAAGTGACAATGGGGGCTGAGAGAAAGTGGCAATGGGGGCTGAGAGAAAGTGGCAATGGGGGGCTGAGAGAAAGTGACAATGGGGGCTGAGAGAAAGTGACAATGGGGGGCTGAGAGAAAGTGGCAATGGGGGGCTGAGAGAAAGTGGCAATGGGGGAGGGCTGACAGAAAGTGACAATGGAGGGAGGGGCTGAGATAAAGTGGCAATGGGGGCTGAGAGTAAGTGGCAATGGGGGAGGGCTGAGAGAAAGTGACAATGGAGGGGGCTGAGAGAAAGTGGCAATGGGGGCTGAGAGAAAGTGGCAATGGGGGGCTGAGAGAAAGTGGCAATGGGGGGCTGAGAGAAAGTGGCAATGGGGGCTGAGAGAAAGTGGCAATGGGGGGCTGAGAGAAAGTGACAATGGGGGCTGAGAGAAAGTGGCAATGGAGGGTGGCTGAGAAAAAAAGTGACAAGTGAGGGGGAAGGAGTGTGACAAGGTGACAGGGGGATTACTTTGACAAGGTGACGTGGGGATTTGAGGGAAGTAAGAGTGACAAGGGAGGCGGGTGGGAAGGAGAGTGTCAAGAAGGGGGAGAGAGTGACAATGGAGGGCGAGAATGACATCCATCACACATGGTGCCCCTTTACAGACACAGAAACCCTTACACATACAAACACAGATTCACACAACGCATTCCGTACACACATTCAGAAACACACAATGCATACCTGATACACAAATGTCTTTCTATCACTACACACACACACTGTATCATCTACACATACTGCCATCCCTATACACTACATTCCATAAGCACACACATTAGATTCTCTACAGCAGCACATAACACATTCCCTCTGGATAGATCATCAGCATATGATCGGCAGGGGTCGAACACTCGGGACCCCGGCCGATCAGCTGTTTCAGAAGGCAGCGGCGCTCCTGGAGCTCTGCTATCCCTCTGCCCCTTCTCCAGATCCTTATTATGAAATCTTTCTCATTAGGAGTGGTTTTATTGTGTGTAAAAAAATGATTATATATATATATGCATTTCCGCAGCTCCATAGAGTAAAACGGGGTGTCAGAATCCCTTTAAATCAGTGTTATTTGATGTTGGGGGGGGGGGGCGCCACAAGGTTAGTTCGCACAGGGCGCCTGAATGCCTAAGGCCGGCCCTGCTGAAACACACACGCATGCAGGCAACTGACTGCTATTATATTATATTAGCCTCTCCTCCTGAAGAAGCGAATATGCGAAACGCGCGTAGAGGGGACGCCATTCCTGCGGGACTTAACAAGAGAATCATTGAGGGTACGTTGCCTGATGTTTTTATATTTTATGTATTTATGCCTAGGATAGGTGTGGTTTAGTGTAGGAAGACTCTAGAAGCCGGTGGGCGTATTTGTCTCCCTGACCACAGCAACTATCGGTATAGTGGATTATAAGGAGGGTACACTGATAGATCATTTGTTATAAGTATTACCAGTCTCTCATTTGATATTAATGCAGGAAGGATGGCGTTATGTAAGAATGGTTTCCCTAATTTAAATTGGTTGTAATTTTAAAAGAATTTCTAATAAAATAATATTGTTTTATTATATTTTGGTGTAGTGCTATCGATTTGAGGAATAGTATTATATTACAGTGTAACACTGGATGGTCGGCACTGCTCTCTGGAGTTAACGGTGCACATGTCAGCGGGCATCCCAGTAGACAGTATAAAAGGAAAAAGACCAGCACTCGTATATAGATTTTCTGAATGCAGATTTATTCAGTCACATATTATAACATAGTGACGCGTTTCAGCACAACATGTGCCTTCCTCAGACTATGTACAAAAACGTCCTACCTATTGTACCATATATACCTTCATTTAGATATAAGGGAACTGACGTCATACGTATAGCGGTGAAAAAATCATGTCCGCTGTAAGGAAAATAAAGAAAATTTAGAGATTGCATTCAAAAGAAGCCAGATACATTGTATTCTCTATTTAACCCCTTAAGGACGAAGGGCGTACATGTACGCCCTTCGTCCGCACTTTAAAGATGGCGCCCGCTCCCGCACGGAGCGGGCGCATGAGCTGCGGGTAAACGCTTGATTCATCAAGCTGACACCCGCAGCTCATGTCCGCGACCGGCAGCGATGCCGATCGCGGACATTTAACCCCTCAGATGCCGTGGTCAATCCTGACCACGGCATCTGATCGCGCAAAACCAAAAGTTTCACTTTCGGTTTTGCTCCGGCTCCCTGATGGCCACAAGGGGAGCCGGAGCATGCATGTAGTAGCCTAGGTTTCTGTGAATGAAACCTAGGTAACTACATAGTATTCCTATGGAGCCTATGACTGTAATAGGCTCCATAGGAAATATGCGATTTTCTCATATATTCCAATGCTATTGCATTGGAATATATGAGAATAGCAATCTGATGATTGCATCTTATAGTTCCCTATGGGAACTATAAGAAAGTGGTAAAAAAAAAATGAATAAAAAGTGATCAAAACATCATACGCACCCCATAATGGTATCAATTAAAAGTTCAGATTGCCCCTCAAAAAATGAGCCCCTACACTGCTCCGTACGCATAATTACAAAAAAGTTATAGGGGTCAAAACATGGCGACAAAAAAATAAAATAAAAAAATTCCCACTTTTAATTTTTTTTTCACTATCAAAACGCAAGAAAAACTATACATATTGGGTATTGCCGGATTCGTACTGACCTGTAGAATAAAATTAACCAGTTTTATCGCAAATCGAACGTTGTAATTTAAAAACCCGTAAAACTGTGGTGAAATTGCTTTTTTTTTGCAATTTCACCCCATTTGGAATTTTTTTCCCGTTTCCCACTACATCACATGCAAAAATAAATGGTAGCGTTAAAAAGTACAACTTGTCCCGCAAAAAACAAGCCATCATATGGCTATGTGAGCGGAAATATAAAAATGTTATGGCTTTTGGAAGGCAGGGAGCGCAAAACAAAAACGCAAAAATCCCAAAACCCCCGGTCCTTAAGGGGTTAAACCCTTTGGTTCCATTGTTTGTAATCAATGGATCCAATATGCTTCCTTTTTGAGCAATAATTTATTTCTATCACCACCGCGGCAGAGTAATGACAAATCTTCAATAACCTGGTAGGGTAGTTGTGATATTGCGTGTTTTTTCTGGTGGAAGTGCTGTGGTATTGGGAGCAGTAGATTCCCTTTTCTGATGGTAGACTTATGTTTACTGAGTCTATCCTTTAGTCTCATGGAAGTTTCTCTCACATATACCAATCCACAAGGACACTTCAGAATGTAAACCACAAATCTGCTATCACAGGTGAATCTACCCATTATCGGGATCTGTTCACCAGAATGTGGGTGGGTGAGGTGAGTACCCTTTATAACACTTAAGCAGTTCACGCAATTTAAACAAGGGAATATACCCAGCCGAGTGGAGGTCAAGGTGGTTTTTCTGAGGCCCGGTTTACTGCTACCTATATCGGCTCTAATGATTTTATCACGGATAATATCCGCTCTAATTGTAGGTTTTTTTCTGGGGGGGGGGGGGGGGCAACTAGTATATCACACCAGGTGCAATTAGTTATTTCAATAGAGTTTGTCCCTCTATCAAGCTGCGGTATCGCAACAAAACCGTACACAACTGCTGCACAATACAAATGCACTATTATATACTTTCTATGTTAGAAAGTATATTATAAGTATATCACACCCTCAGTATTGATAGCACACCTATACTAGTCCTTAAAATGGCTTTTGTGGCCCTATTAGCTAGCATTTGGTGTCCCTAACAGCCTGTCCCTGCTTAATATAGCAACTTCTCCCTACACTGACAAAAGACAGAATGTAAAATGGCTGCCAGATCAGTTTTTTTTTTTTTTTATAGGGTAGGGGTGTGTCCATGTGCTGAAACTTCTCTATTGGCTGTCCTGTTGTCACTACCAGAGCTTTGAGACGTTCTCACAGCTCTGTTTCTCCACCCCTGTGATGTCACAACTAGAGCTTAGAGGAGTTCTCTCTGCTCTGTTTCTCCGCCCCTGTGATGAGGTCTTTACTTTCTGTTTCCTTCCTCCCAGCTGTCCCTCCTGTGTTTGATTTCTCTGCCTTTAAATCACCCCTCCTCCTTTGTAGGGTGCAGATTATACTTTTCATTTGAGCTGTATCTCTCGCTTGAATATCTTTACTTGTGTGATATCTTTTCACTGGACCTGTGTTCTGCTGAAGCAAGTACTTCGGATATTGTCTGCTGACTTTGGATCTGTTTTCACTGCTGCTGCAGCTCCTTCAGTTAAGTGTGCAGACATTGTGTGTTTCTGTTTGTTTGCTGACTGGATCCGAGGCGATCCCGGTTCCGTCCATATACTGAGCAGGGCACCGGTGGCCGTCCCCCTTCCACTATTGTAGGGGTTACAGTGGTCATCAGCCTTAGGTATGCGGGCATGTCTCGATCCACCATCTGGACTGGACATGTGCTTAGCAGCATAGGGAGAGCTATTAGGGTCTGACAGGGGTCACGCTTTATGCTCCCTAGTTTGGGTCCGGTCAGTAGCTAATTCACTGTGTATGCTCTTGTTGCTCACATACAGTCGTGACACCTGTACCACCTGATGAATGTGTCATGCAAAAGAATATGGTGCCGGCGGACATTGTAGTATGTCCGCCTGTTTGGTGAACAGCGAACAAGCAAAGTTCGCCACGAAACAACTGCCGGGTGAACCGCAAGGCCATCTCAAAAACCCTCAAAAACATTAAAGGCGAGGACCTGCTGGTGACCCTCAAAAACATTATGGTTGAGGGCCTGCTGGTGACCCTCAAAAACATTGTTGAGGGCCTGCAGGTGATCACTGAAGACGCTGACGCAGTCTGCTACGTACTCCTTCACCATTTTCCAAGGTGTTTCCCTCCTTGTGACACTAGGCCACGCATCAGGTTGAGGGTGCTGGTGGGGTGTCATAAAACTGTCCCAGGCCTTGGAGAGTGTTGCCATGCCTCTTTTGGAATTGCTGTGTCTTTCCCTCGTCTCCCCTCTTCCAAAGAACTACGTAATCTGCAGCCTGCGTTGTCAGCTGGAAATTTTTGGAGCAATTTTTTCCACAAGGATCTTCTGGTATTGCACCATTTTTCTCATCCTCTCCACCACAGGAATGAGAGATGAGAAGTTCTCTTTGTAGCTGGGGTTGAGAAGGGTGAACAACTATTAATCGGTGTTGGCCAAAATGCATACAACGCGAGAGTCACGGGAAAGGCAGCCTAACATAAAGCCCGCCATGTGTGCCACAGTCCCAACAGACAAGACTTTGCTGTCCTCATAAGGAGGATGACTCTCAATCTCCTCATCCTCTTCCTCCTCTTCTACCCATCCACGCTGAACAGATGGAATAAAACTGCTACCCTCTGTAGTGTGGGCAAACATCTCATGCTTCTCCTCCTCCTCATCATCATCCAATTTGCGCTGAGAAGATCAACTGAGAGTGGTCTGGCTATTACCCTGTGTACTGTCTTCCCCCATTTCCACCTCTTACCCATGCAAAGCGTCCTCATTAATTGTGAGCAGCGAGTGTTTGAGTAGACACAGAAGTTGCATGGTTATGCTGATAATAGTGTTTTCGCCGCTCACCATCTGTGTTGATTCCTCAAAGTTGTGTAAAACCTTACAGAGGTCAGACATCAATACCCACTTGACGCTTGTGAAGAGCAGAAGCTGACTGGAAAGGCGATGACCATGTTGCAGCTGGTTTTCCACTACTGCCCTCTGCTGCTCACAAAGCCTGGCAAACATGTGGAACGTTGAGTTCCAGCACATGATCACATCGCACAACAGTCAGAGAGCTGGCAATTACAAGCCCTGCTGCAGCGTTCCTAGAACAGCGGAAGCTGTCGATGACTTGCGGAAATGGGCACATACACGGCGCTATTGAGAAACCACTGAACCACTAGGTTGAACAAGTGGGCTAGACATGGGCAGAAACCCTGATCAAAGTAGGGCCCACAATCTTTGGCGTCGGTTGCACCTTTGCCATCTGCATTGATCAGGGCACGGGTGATGTTACAAGACACATGCTGGTGTAAGGCTGGGGCTGCACACCGTGAAAAATATTGGTGGCTGGGGACTGAGTAATGCAGGACGGCTGCCGCCATCAGGCTGCAGAAAGCCTCAGTGTCCACAAGCCTAAATGTCAACATTTCCAGGGCTAGCAATTTTGAAAGGTGCGCATTTAGTGCTATGACCTGTGGGTGACTGGGTATTTGCGCTTTCGTTCAAAGGCCTGGGGTATAGACATCTGTACGCTGCGCTGGGGTACAGAAGTGGATTTGCTAGCTGATGGTGCTTGCGAATGACCAGGAGCATGGAGGGAGGCATTGGGCTGGCGTCTTGGATAGGGGATTGGCCAGCATGTAACACAGGGGAAGAGGTGTAACCCGCAGTCACTGATTGTGGACTCAGGCCTTCAGGCCACCTATTAGGGTGCTTTGATGCCATGTGGCAGATCATATTGGTGGTGTTGAGATTGCTAGTGTTAACGCCCCTGCTCATTTTGGTACGGCACAGGTTGCAAATGACAATTCTTTTATTGTCCGATCTTTCCTCAAAAAAGCGCCAGACTGCAGAACATCTACCCCTTGACAAGGGAGATTTTTGCAAGGGGGTGTTCTGGAAAACAGTTGCAGGCCTGTTTAGTGTGGCCCGCCTTCTCCCTTTTGCCACCCCACTGCCTCTTCCAGCCTGTTGCGGAGCTGCGGATCCCTCCCCCTCTGTTCTGCAGTCCTCGCTCAGCTTGCCACCTTCCCAGGTTAGGTCAGTGACTTTATTGTCCACAACCTCCTCTTCCACTTCCTCACTCTGGTCATCCTCCTGGCTTGTTGACCTAACAACAACCTCAGTTATTGACAACTGTGTCCCATCCTCATCATGAACCTCTTGAGACACTAATTGTGGTTGACTTATTGGCAACTGTGTCTGATCATTATCATCCACCTCGTGAAACACTAATTGTCGTTCCCCACCGTCATCTTCTTCTGACTGTGGATGCTCAAGAGTTTGGGAATCAGGGCACAAGATCTCCTCATGTCCCTCTTCAAGCGGGCTTGTCGAGAGGCCCAATTTAAGGAATGGTGATCAAAATTGCTCCTCGGAATATCCGAGTTTGGGATCACTTGTTTGCCAAGACTGCATGGTGGGAGGAAGGAGGTTCAGGGTGAGGAATATGTTGACTAGACTCTTGACTACTAAGACTGGACTTTGTGGAAGAAAGGGTTGTTGTTTAACTTACTGGAAGCATTATCTACTGCAATCCAGCCGACCACCTGCTCGCACTGGTCTGACTTCAAGAGTTGTGTCCTGCACCGCCCTGCCAACTGGGACATGAAGCTAGGTATCGTGGATGAGTGTGTTTCTTGTGCTCTGGCAGCAGGCACAGTTTCACCGTGCCCAGGGCCACGTCCTCTGCGTGCACCATGAGCAGCATGGCCACGTCTCTGTCCCTTACTGCTCGCCTTGAGCATATTAAATGGTTTAAATGATTGCAAGTATGTCACATGTACAGTACCGAAGGTTTTGTAAGTGTATGCGCAAATAAAGTACACAGAATGTCACAAATACTTTTAGGATGCGCACACGTTATACAGGAGGTATAGAGCAAGTAATATCGCTGTCACCACTGGTTAATGAAAAATGACACTGAATGACTGTCACTGATATTTAGGATGCGCACACGTTATACAGGAGGTATAGAGCAAGTAATGTCGCTGTCACCACTGGCTAATAAAAAATTACACTGAATGAATATCACTGATATTTAGGATGTGCACACGTTATACAGGAGGTATAGCGCAAGTAATGTCACTGTCAACACCAGCTAATAAAAAATTACATTGAATGAATGTCACTGATATTTAGGATGCGCACACGTGAGGTATAGCACAAGTAAGGTCACTGTCACCAGCGGCTAATAAAAAATTACACTGAATGAATATCACTGATATTTAGGATGCGCACACGTTATACAGGAGGTATAGCGCAAGTAATGTCGCCGCCACAACAGGCTAATAAAAAATGACATTGAATGACTGTCACTCATATTTAGGATGCGCACACGTTATACAGGAGGTATAGCGCAAGTAATGTCACTATCACCACCGGCTAATAAAGAATTACACTGAATGAATATCACTGATATTTAGGATGTGCACACGTTATACAGGAGGTATAGCGCAAGTAATGTCACTGTCACCAGCGGCTAATAAAAAATTACACTGAATGAATGTCACTGATATTTTGCATGCTCACACGCTACATAGAAAGTATAGCGCAAGTAATGTTGCTGTCACCACCAGCTAATAAAAAATTATACTGAATGAATGTCACTGATATTTAGAATGCGCACACCTTATACAGGAAGTATAGCGCAAGCAATGTCGCTGTCATAAGCATTTTTTAAGCTGCCCACAGGCTACACAGGAGATGTAACATAGTAACATAGTATATTAGACAGAAAAAAGACATTTGTCCATCCAGTTCGGCCTGTTTCCTACAAGTTGATCCAGAGGAAGGCAAAAAAAAAAACTGTGAGGCAGAAGCCAATTTTCCCCACTTAAGGGAAAAAAATTCCTTCCTGACTCCAATCAGGCAATCAGAAAAACTCCCTGGATCAACAACCCATCTCTAGTAGCTAAACTCCAGAAATACATCCAGTCCCCTCTTGAACTCCTTTATTGTCCTCACCATCACCTCCTCCGCATAGAGTTCCACAGTCTCACTGCTCTTACTGTGAAGAATCCTTTTCTATTTTTGTGTACAAACCTTCTTTCCTCCAGACGCAGAGGATGTCCCTTTGTCACAGTCCTGAGGATTCCAATTATTAGTTTAGTTGCTCTCCTCTGAACCCTTTTCAGCTCTGCTACGTCTTCCTTGTTCACAGGAGCCCAGAACTGTACACAGTACTCCATGTGTGGTCTGACTAGTGATTTGTAAAGTGGTAGGACTATGTTCTCATCACGGGCATCTATGCCCCTTTTGATGCAACCTATTATCTTATTGGCCTTGGCAGCAGCTGCCTGACACTGGTTTTCACAGCTTAGTTTGCTGTTTATTAAAATTCCTAGATCCTTTTCCATGTCAGTGTTACTGAGTGTTTTACCATTTAGTATGTACGGGTGACTTGCATTATTCCTTCCCATGTGCATAACTTTACATTTGTCAGTGTTAAACCTCATCTGCCATTTCTCTGCCCAAGCATCCAATTTATCCAGATCCCTCTGTAGCGCAGATAATGTCGCTGTCACCAGCGGCAAAAAAAAATCACACTGAATGTCACTGATATTTCAGATGCGCTAACATTAGACTGGAGATGTAGTGCAGGTAGTGTCGTTGCCAACAGCATCAAAAAATTCTGACTAAATGTCACTGATATTTTGGATATGCAAATGTTATACAGGAGATGTAGCACAGGTAATTTAACTGTCTGCAGCGGACACCGTCTATGGAAACAGTACACTGTATGTCACAAATATTTTGAGGTTGCGCACACGTAAGACAGGAGATGTCCCGCAGGTCCGCAGATAATGTCACTGTGCATCGGCCAAACAATAGCAAACTATTTAGTGCAGGATGCGCTAAAAATATATATTGCTGCCAGATACAACTATAGTCCTTAAAATAACTTTTGGGTCTGTAACAAGTTTTAGCAATTTAGCGCAGGTTGCACTAAAAATATATATTGCTGCCACACACAATAGTCCTTTAAAGTATAAAAACGAAACTATTCCTCTTTCCCTCCATACACTATCTCTCCCTTCTACTTTCCAGCTCTCCCTGACTAAGACTGAGCCGAACACTATATAGCACCCGATGACACGTTCCAACATGGCTACGGCATTTCAGTAAATGACAGTACTTACCTGCACGTTTATTGGCTGCGTGGCATCCAACAAATGTGCGGGGAGAAGACTCGAGCATCGCGCATCGAGCACACACGGTATTCAGCCAAACACCGCGATGTGCCGAGCATTCCGATGCTCAAGCCGAACTAGTGTTCGGCCGAGTATGCTTGCCCAACACTATTCACTTATATTTGCTATCTGAGTATTTGTATCTGTGACTGATTTTATCATATGATAGGGTTTAAATATTACATGTAATTTTCTGTGTTCGTCATAAAGAATATCTTTGCGTCTTTTATATCTATGTGATATTTGGGTCTTCTTAGGCCGGGTTCTGTCTACTTTTACATCTGCCTGTGTTCTATCTATACTTCTGATTGGAGATGAGCGATTCAAAGCTGACAAAGTGAAATTCGTTTATAAATTCAGGACAAATTTGATTGCCAACGAATGCGGATTTCCTTGCGCTTCATGGTAACGAATCGTAATTTTTCCTAACATGGCAGCTACAATGGCAGCTAAAATGGCGGCTACAAGTGTGAGGACATAGGGCTAGGAACTCTGGGAAGGCGGGATGACCCATAATGCCATGCATGCAGCCAATCAGCAGCCAGCCAGCCCAGTGAATGTCACAGCCCTATAAATACAGCGGCCATCTTAGATTCTGCCATTCAGTATTGTACTTTATTCAGAGACAGGCGTGTATGCAGGCGCTAGGGAGAGTGAAAGAAAAACGAATTGTTAAAAAAAAAGGAAAGAAGCGATTTACTAGTGCAGCGAATGGATAGTGAGAGGAATCATTTCACAGGCAAGAAGAGGCGTGTTCAGATGCTAGGGAGAGTCATCAGAAAATCCTTATTCTGATAAAAAGCAATTTACAAGTGAAGGGAAACATTACTTGGGGATCCAGATATTCTCATAATACAGCTCTGTCATTCCAGCAATTAGTTATTGGGGTGCAAGTGTTATGTTGAAAAGCCTTTAGTGGCTTTTATCTGTAGAAAAAGATAAATATATACGTAGGTCACTTTTGTTGTTATTTACAATAAAATTATTTGTAATCATTTAGGTAAAAGAGTATAGGGCGGTATTTCAGTAATGCACGAAAAATATAAATGCACTGCACGTTTGAAGTTATTTCTTGTGAAAGAGTTTAGGGCTAGTGTTGAGCGAACAGTTCGTAAATCATTCGGATCCGTACCGAATTTTGGGGTGTCCGTGACACGGACCCGAACACGGACATTTTCAAAAAAGTTCGGGTTCGGGTCCGGTGTTCGTCGATTTCTTCCCGCTTTCTGAAGGGCTGCATAGCAGCCAATCAGCTAGCGTTTTACTTCTTGCCCTAAGAGCCCATCACAGCAATGCCTACTAATGGCATGGCTGTGATTGGCCAAGTGCAGCATGTGACCCAGCATCTATTTAAGCTGGAGTCACGTAGCGCCGCACGTCACACTGCTCTGACTAGTGTAGGGAGAGGATGCAGCTTCTGTGAGGGCGAGATAGGCAGGGATAAAGAAGTGATTGAATGATCTACCTTTCTACACCTGTGCATCAGAACAACTCAGCTGAGCTGTTCACTGAAAGTCACTATTTTGTTGAGACTGGCCAGAGCGATTTTTACTGGCACATGTAACTGGGCTGACCGGCGGTGGCCATTTTGGGACTTGTGGTGCGCCAGCACTTGCTGCCACAGAGTCTAAACCAAAGCTCCAAAGAAGTGAAAAATCTACACCTGTGAATCAGAACAACAGCGATTCAGCTGCTCAGTCAAAGTCTATTTTTTTTCTGGCTGGGCAGACTGTTTTCTGGCACATGTTACTGGGCTGATAGGCGGCGGCCATTTTGGGACTTGTGGTGCTACAGCAAAAGCTGCCACAACGTCCATTAATCTAAAGTAATAGTCGATTTTTTCATAGATATACTACATCAGGGGTTTGGCTGTGCTTGTGTCACCCATACTTACTGCAAAGATATTTAATATATCAGTGGTGAAACTGAAAGTAACCCACTTGGATAGCAAATCCCATGAATGTGCTGTTCCAGCTAGGCTAGCCAGTGCCACTACTTTGTCCAATACTGTCAGCCAGAAATATTTTTTTTTTTATGTGCCAGAAATATAAATTAAAAAAAGCTTTCACCGTAATAATAAAATTATTCTGGTGTTAGACCAGAAGAAGCACTCCTCTTGTAATTAATACTGTAAAAAGGCTTAGGCAATATTTCTCCCAGTGTGGGAAATTTATCTAGCAAAACTAGCATTTTAAAAATTCCGGTGTTCTGAAATACCAGCAGTCCTCTTGTAATTATTACCGCCAAAAGGCATTATATCGTCCAATGTTGTAATTTTGGTGAAAAAAAGGCCAATTTAATCAATCTGGTGTTTGTTAGACCAGAAACACTAGGCCTCACGTTTTTACTCCTGTAAAAAGGAATTATATCTCCCCGTGTGGGAATCTATGTACCAAAACTAGCATTTTAAAAATTCAGATGTCCAATTTGCAGCAGTTTTCTTGTAATTAATACCGGAAAAAAGAATTATATATTCCAGTGTGGGAATTTATGTACACAAACTAGCATATTAAAAATTCTGGTGTCCAATTTGCAGCAGTCTTCTTGTAATTAATACCGGAAAAAGGAATTATATCTTCCAGTGGGGGAATTTTGGGGCTAAAAAATAATATATTTTATTGTGGTGCGAGTTGAATCGCAACAATGAGGAAACATTCTATTAAGGGACGAGGACGCGGTCGTGGTGGTGTCCGTGGAGCCTCTGTTGCTGGCAGAGGACGTGGCCGTTCGGCCTCAGGCGCACAAAGTAGTGAACAAACTCCCTCAAGTAGCCGGCAGAATTTACAGCGATATTTGGTGGGGCCCAATGCCGTTATGAGGATAGTAAGGCCTGAGCAGGTACAGGCATTAGTCGATTGGGTGGCCGACAGTGCTTCCAAGCACGTTCACCACATTGTCTTCCGCCGAGTCTTCTGCGAAAAGCGCACAGGTGGCACCTGAAAACCAAGCCCATCAGTCTGTCTGAGCCTCCAGTTATGCAGCAGTCTCTAATTCTGTTTAAAGACTCTGCTCCCACGGTTTTCCAGGGGCGTCCACCTAGCCCTCCCCAACGGTGGAAGACATTCCATGCACTGACGCACAACCACTTATGTATCCAGATGATGAGGACATGGGAATACCACCACAGCAGAGTGACCGAGTCTCTGATGATGACGAAACACTGGTGCCCACTGCCGCGTCTTATTGCAGTGTGCAGACTGAATAGGAGGAGGTCAGGGAGGAAGACTGGGTGGAAAACGATGCAGAGGACGATGAGGTCTTAGACCCCACATGGACTGAAGGTCGTGCCGCTGACTTAAATAGTTCAGAGGAAGAGGCAGTGGTGAGACCGAGACAACAGCGAAGCCAAAGAGGGAGCAGGGGGCAAAAGCAGAACAGCCGCCGTCCAGAGAGTTCGCCTGCTATTGGCCAGCGCCAACAGGGACCCAGCACCCCAAAGGCATCTTCAAGGAGTTCCCTGGCATGGCACTTCTTCAAACAATGTGCTGAGGACAAGACCAGAGTGGTTTGCACGCTGTGCCATCAAACCCTGAGTCGAGGCATTAACGTTCTTAACCTGAGCACCACCTGCATGATCAGGCATCTACATGCAAAGCATGAACTGCAGTGGAGTACACACCTTAAAAACAAGGAACCCGCTCAGGCTCCCCCTGCTCCCTCTACCATTGCTGCCTCGGCTTCCGCCTCGAGAGGAATGTTGCCACCTGCCGAGCAGCAAACAGAGGATGTGCCACCGATACCACCACCACCACCGCCACCGTCACCTAGCGTCTCCACTATTTCACACAGCAGCGTTCAGCTCTCCATCTCTCAAACCTTTGAGAGGAAGCGCAAATTCCCACCTAGTCACCCTCGAGCCCTTGGCCTGAATGCCAGCATTTCTAAACTACTGGCCTTTGAAATGCTGTCATTCCGGCTGGTGGACACAGACAGCTTCAAACAGCTGATGGCCATGGCTGTCCCCCAGTATGTGGTTCCCAGCCGCCACTACTTCTCCAAGACAGCCGTGCCTTCCCTGCACATGCAAGTGTCCGATAAAATCAAGTGTGCACTGCGCAACGCCATTTGTGGCAAGGTCCACCTAACCACAGATACGTGGACCAGTAAGCACGGCCAGGGATGCTATATCTCCCTAACTGCACACTGGGCCCCAGGCGGAGAGTTCCTTGGCACACGTCCTTCCGCCGCCAAGGATCACAGGGCATCATTCTTTGCCTCCTGTAGCCTCCTCCTCCTACTCGGCTTACTTCTCCTCCTCCTCTGCTTCCACCAGCTCATCCAGTCAGCCACACACCTTCACCACCAACTTCAGCACAGCCCGGGGTAAACGTCAGCAGGCCATTCTGAAACTCATATGTTTGGGGGACAGGCCCCACACCGCGCAGGAGTTGTGGCGGGGTATTGAACAACAGACCGACCAGTGGTTGCTGCCGGTGGGCCTCAAGCCTGGCCTGGTGGTGTACGATAATGGGCGAAATCTCGTGGCAGCTCTGGGACTAGCCGGTTTGACGCACATCCCTTGCCTGGCGCATGTGCTGAATTTGGTGGTGCAAAAGTTCATTCACAACTACCCAGACATGTCAGAGCTGCTGCATAAAGTGCGGGCCGTCTGTGCGCGCTTCCGGCATTCACATCCTGCCGCTGCTCGCCTGTCAGCGCTATAGCGGAACTTCGGCCTTCCCGCTCACCGCCTAATATGCGACGTGCCCACCCGGTGGGACTCCACCTTGCACATGCTGCGAGCAGCAGCAGGCCATAGTGGAGTTTCAGCTGCAGCACGCACGGGTCAGTCGCACTGCGGAACAGCACCACTTCACCACCAATGATTGGGCCTCCATGCGAGACCTGTGTGCCCTGTTGCGCTGTTTAGAGTACGCCACCAACATGGCCAGTGGCGATGCCACTGTTATCAGCGTGACAATACCAATTCTATGTCTCCTAGAGAAAACGCTTAGGGCGATGATGGAAGAGGAGGTGGGCCAGGGCCAGGAGGAGGAGGAGGAGGATGACGGGTCATTTTTAGCACTTTCTAGCCTGATTCTCTGCTGTGGGACCTCTCTCCTCTTTCTGGGTGCAGGGGTCAAAGAAACAAAAGGTGGCCTACTCCTGTGGTGGTTGACATGATGCCTGATTCTCTGCTGTGGGACCTCTCTCCTCCGTGTGGCTGCAGGGGTCAAGTCTCTAAAAGTGCCCTTCTCCTGTGGTGGTTGATATAAAACTGATGCTTGTGCTATCTGACCTGTCTCCTCTGTGTCGGTGCTAAGGCCTAAGTCACTGAAAGCGGCCTTCTCCTGTGCTGGCTGATATAAATGCCTGAATCTCTGCTGTGGGACCTCTCTCCTCTTTCTGGGTGCAGGGGTCAAAGTCTCTAAAAGTGCCCTTCTCCTGTGGTGGTTGATGTGAAACTGATGCTTGTGCTATCTGTCCTGTCTCCTCTGTGTCGGTGCTAAGGCCTAAGTCACTGACAGCGGCCTTCTCCTGTGCTGGCTGATATAAATGCCTGAATCTCTGCTGTGGGACCTCTCTGCTCCGTCTGGGTGCAGGGGTCAAAGTCTCTCAAAGTCGCCTTCTCTTGTGCTGGGTGATGTGAAACTGATGTTTGTGCCATCTGACATGGTTGCCGGGGTCCCATTAAATGATGGCCTACTCCTGTGGTGGGTGATCTAAATGCCTGATTCTCTGCTGTGAAACCTCTCTCCTCCGTCTGGGTGCAGGGGTCAAAGTCTCTCAAAGTGGCCTTCTCTTGTGCTGGGTGATGTGAAACTGATGTTTGTGCCATCTGACATGGTTGCCGGGGTCCCATTAAATGATGGCCTACTCCTGTGGTGGGTGATCTAAATGCCTGATTCTCTGCTGTGAAACCTCTCTTCTCCGTCTGGGCGCAGGGGTCAAAGTCTCTCAAAGTGGCCTTCTCCTGTCCTGGGTGATGTGAAACTGATGTTTGTTCCATCTGACATGGTTGCCGGGGTCCCATTAAATGATGGCCTACTCCTGTGGTGGGTGAGCTAAATGCCTGATTCTCTGCTGTGAAAACCTCTCTCCTCTGTCTGGGTGCTGGTCCAAAATACATGAGAGTGGCCTTCTCCGGTGGTGGTTGATATGAGGCATGATTCCTTGCTGTGGGACCTGTATCCTCTGTCTGGGTGCTGGTCCAAAATAAATGAGAGTGGCCTTCTCCGGTGGTGGTTGATATGACGCATGATTCCTTGCTGTGGGACCTGTATCCTCTGTCTGGGTGCTGGTCTAAAATAAATGAGAGTGGCCTTCTCCGGTGGGGGTTGATATGACGCATGATTCCTTGCTGTGGGACCTCTCTCCTCTGTCTGGGTGCTGGTCCAAAATACATGAGAGTGGCCTTCTCCGGTGGTGGTTGATATGACGCATGATTCCTTGCTGTGGGACCTGTATCCTCTGTCTGGGTGCTGGTCCAAAATAAATGAGAGTGGCCTTCTCCGGTGGGGGTTGATATGACGCATGATTCCTTGATGTGGGACCTCTCCTCTGTCTGGGTGCTGGTCCAAAATACATGAGAGTGGCCTTCTCCGGTGGTGGTTGATATGACGCATGATTCCTTGCTGTGGGACCTGTATCCTCTGTCTGGGTGCTGGTCCCAAATAAATGAGAGTGGCCTTCTCCGGTGGTGGTTGATATGAGGCATGATTCCTTGCTGTGGGACCTCTCTCCTCTGTCTGGGTGCTGGTCCAAAATACATGAGAGTGGCCTTCTCCGGTGGTGGTTGATATGACGCACGATTCCTTGCTGTGGGACCTGTATCCTCTGTCTGGGTGCTGGTCCAAAATAAATGAGAGTGGCCTTCTCCGGTGGTGATTGATATGAGGCATGATTCCTTGCTGTGGGACCTCTCTCCTCTGTCTGGGTGCTGGTCCTAAATAAATGAGAGTGGCCTTCTCCAGTGGTGGTTGATATGACGCATGATTCCTTGCTGTGGAACCTGTATCCTCTGTCTGGGTGCTGGTCCGAAATAAATGAGAGTGGCCTTCTCCAGTGGTGGGTGATATGACGCATGATTCCTTGCTGTGGGACCTCTCTCCAATTGATATTGGTTAATTTTTATTTATTTTATTTTATTTTAATTCATTTCCCTATCTACATTTGTTTGCAGGGGATTTACCTACATTTTGCTGCCTTTTGCAGCCCTCTAGCCCTTTCCGGGAGTCTTTTACAGCCTTTTTAGGGCCCAAAAGTTTGGGTCCCCATTGACTTCTATGGGGTTCGGGTTCGGGATGAAGTTCGGGTTGAGTTCGGATCACGAACCCGGACATTTTCCGGAAGTTCGGCCGAACCTCTCGAACCCGAACATCCAGGTGTTCGCTCATCTCTATTTAGGGTGGTATTTCAGTAATACATGAAAAATATAAACCCACTGCACACTTGCAGTCATTTCTGGTGAAAGCGTATAGGGTCGTATTTCAGTACTACACGAAAAATATATACGCACTTCACTATTTAATTGTTTTCTTGTTAAAGCATATAGTGGCCTTTTTCCGTCCAACAAGAAATATATATTCAAGGGTCAGTTCTGCAGTTGTTGCTGGTGAAAGGGTATAGGGACCTATTACAGTAAAAAAAAATATATATATATACGCACTGCAGTGTTGCACTGATTTCTGTTGAAAGTGTATAGGGGCATGTTTCATTCGAAAAAGATAAATGTATACGCGCTGCACTGTTGCAGTTATTTCTGGTGAAAGGTTATAGGGGACTATTACAGTAAAGAAAGAAAAATATATACGCACTGCATTGTTGCAGTGATTACTGTTGAAACCGTATAGGGTCGTATTTCAGTACTACAAGAAAAATATATTCTCAGTACACTGTTGCAGTTATATCTGGTAAAGCCTTTACTGGTGTATTGCAATAGAAAAAGAGATATACATTCGCCATTCGCTGGTGCACTTATATGTAGAAAAACCTTAATTGACGTATATAAGTAGAAAAAGAAATATACATTTGCCATTCGCTGCTGCATTTATATCTTGAAAAACCTTTATTGATGTATAGCAGTAGAAAACTAAAAATATGTTCACTGTTGCAGTTATATGTGGTAAAGCCTTTAGTGATGTATTTCTGTAAAAAAAAAAAGATATATTCAGGATTAAGCGCTGTAGTTATATGTGGGAAATTCCTTTTTACGGTATGGACCGAATTACGTTGTGGTGAAATTTCGTATTTACGTTTCACACACTGCATGCTTACGTGACGACGTCCATGAGAGCAGTGCACCAATAGAGGGGAATACACTATGCACTAACCCTTCACAAAAATGCAAACTAATTCACACCAGCCCACATCTATCTGCGGTATTGCTTACTCGACACTATGGGGACTTTTCTACAGCACACAGGCCACAGAGTGGCAAGGTGACATACTGTGGAGGTGGGTGGCAATACTAGTACCCGCTGAAGATTGTGCCACTCTATGGTCTCCTCCTGATGCTACTGCTGCCGACACCTCCACACTCCGTCATTGTGTCACTTTGTGGCCTACTCATGCTGCATCCAATTCCAGACTCTGTCATTGTGCCACTCTGTGGTCTCCTCATGCTGCCATGTCTATACTATGTCACTGTGCCACTCTGATGTATCATGCTGCTGCTGCCACTGCCAAGTCCACACTATATCAACTTGCCACTCTGTGGCCTACTGATGCTGCCATGTCCACACTATTTCACCTTGCCACTCTGTGGCCTCCTGATGCTGCCATGCCCACACTATGTCATCTTGTCACTCTGTGGCCTACTGATGCTGCCATGTCCACACTTTGTCACCTTGCCACTCTGTGGCCTCCTGATGCTGCCATGTCCACACTATGTCACCGTGCCACTCGTTTGTATGATGCTGCTGCTGCCATCTCCACACTATGTCACCTTGCCACTCTGGCCTCCTGATGCTGCCATCTACACACTATGTAACCTGGCCACTCACTGGCCTCCTCATACTGCTGCCAACTACATACTCTGTGGTTGTGAAACTCTGTGGTCTCCTCACACCGCTGCCACCTCCACACTGTAATTGTGCCACTCTGTTGCCTCCTGATGCTGCCGCCACCTACAGACTTTGTCATTGGGCCACTCTGTTGTCTCCTCATGCTGCTTCCACCTCACCACTCTGTCATAGCGACACTCTGTGGACCGTGTAGGGAATTGAATAGAATTTTTTTGTTAGGCAGGGTTGTTGTGTCTGGCAGCAATATATATTATTAGTGCAACCTGCAGAAAATAGCGTGCAATTGTTTGGCAGCTGAAGACAGCGACATTACCTGCGCTACATCTCCTGTGTAATGTGTGTGCAGCCTAAAAATATCTGTAACATCCAATGTACTTTTTCCGTAGACGGTGTCTACTGCGGACAATGACATTACCTGCGCTACATTGCCTATATAACGTTTGCGCATCCTAAAAATATCTGTGACGTCCAGTGTACTTCTTCCATAGATGGTGCGGACAGTGACATTACCTTCTATACATCTCCTGTGTAACGTTTGCGCATCCTAAAAATATCTGTGACATCTAGTAAACTTTTTCCGTAGAAGGTGTCTTCTGCGGATAGTTACATTACCTGTGCTACATCTCCTGTATAACGTTTGCAGATCCTAAAAACATCTGTGACATCCAGTGTACTTTTTCCGTAGATGCTGCGGACAGTGACATTACCTGCACTACATCTCCTGTATAAAGTTTCCTCATCCCAAATATCATCGACTGTAATTTCTCTTATCCGCTGTTGACAGCAGCGCCATTACCTGTGGTACCTCTCCTGTATAACATTTCTGAATCCAAAATATCTCTGACATTGACTGTAATTTTTTGTTAGTCACTGTTGACAGCAGCTCCATTACCTGTGCTACATCTCCTGTATAACGTTTCCTCATCCCAAATATCTGTGACATTAAATGTAATTTTTTCTTAGCCGCTGGTGACAGCAGCAATACTTAGTGTTGAGCGAGCATACTCGGCCAAACACCAGTTCGACTCAAGCATCGCTATGCTCGGCACATAGCGATATTCGGCCGTATTCCAAATGTGCTCGAGCGCAATGCTCGAGTCTTTTTCCTTCATCTTTTTTGGCTGCTACGCAGCTAATAAATATGCTGATAAGTGCTACCCTCACTGTAATGCTGTAGCCATGTTGGTTACTGGCATTACATGATTGGCAAGCCAGAACGCGTCATTGGGTGTTATATGTGCTATATGTTTCGGCTCAGTCTTAGTCAGGGAGAGCTGTGCTGAGGAAGGGACAGACAGTGTAGCGAGTGATATAGGAATATTTTTATTAGAAAAACTTTTCAGAGACCAAAAAGTCCTTTAAAGGACTATTGTGTGTGGCAGCAGCAACATATATTTTTGTGCTCCTCCACCTCCACTTGCACCTCTGAATTCTCATTTTGCAGCACCAGTCAGCCATCAGTCAGTAGCTGGAAGCAGTTTAACACTGCAGTGGGTTAGCGGCAACAGGCCGTGCTGAAACTTATTTGTTTATGTAAAAAGCAGCACACCGCTGCAGAGCTGTGGCAGGGTATAGAGGACCAGACTGAGCTGTGGCTCTCGCCGCGCAACCTACAACCAGGCATAGTTGTGTCTGATAATGGCCTTAACTTGGTGGCGGCTTTGGAGCTCGGCAAGCTCACACACATACCATGCCTAGCCCACGTGTTAAACCTAGTTGTTCAGCGGTTTCTCAAAACCTACCCCAATTTGCCTAAGCTTCTGGCGAAGGTGCGCCACATGTGTTCATATTTCCGAGAGTCATCTACAGCTGCCGCCGGTCTGGCAACGCTGTAGCAGCTCTTGCAATTGCCAGCTCACCAACTGTTGTGTGACGTGAGCACACGCTGGAACTCCACGTTCCACATGTTGGCCAGACATTGAGAGTAGCAGAGGGCAGTAGTGGAGTACCTGCTGCGACATGGTTGTTGCCTTTCCAGTCAGCTTCTTCTCTTCACAAGCAACGAGTGGGCATGGATGTCTGACCTCTATGCGATTTTACGCAACTTTGAAGAATTAACACAGGTGATGAGCGGCAATGCCGCTATTATCAGCATAACCATCCTACTTCTGTGTCATCCGAAACGCTTGCTGCTAACGATTAACAACTATACTGAAAAACAATGACAATTATGATTCCGGAGTCAAAACTGCAAATGTGAGATCCCAAAAGCAAGTACAAAAAGGGAGCTAAAATGTAACATTTACTTGTAATTAATAATTGTGATAAAGGCACCATACTAACAATACTGATAAACACAAACTTCCTATAGGAGAAAAAATGGCTCAAGGTAAAAAGGAACGTCCATACCAATTCAGAAGCATGACAGACTAGGCAAAAATTCAAGTTCAGAATGGCCTGTCAGATACCACGATGGTGTAGCTAGGTATCTTCATGCATAGATAGGACTGGGAACAGCCACCCTAACTAGCCCTAGGTGTTGGGAAGGGGTAACTGGTCTGACCCTGCCTACCTACACAGAGCACTCACCCCGAAATCGGCAACCCCGTCCGGATACCTAACCCTAGAATCGGGCCGTATTCCTATTGTGCCCTACAGGATATTCTTGACACGCCCCACAATGGAAAAAGGGAACACCAATGGAGCAGCTGCAAATTGTCCGGCAGCTGAACGCCGAACACTCGGGGTGCTCAATTTAAATCTGAACGCACACTTTAGCCATAGCCACGCCACCAGTAAGGTGACCAGGACACATGACTAGAGTTGAGCGGACACCTGGATGTTCGGGTTCGACGGGTTCGGCCGAACTTCGGAAAAAAGTTTGAATTCGGGACCCGAACTTGACCCCAAACCCGAACCCCATTGAAGTCAATGGGGACCCGAACTTTTGAGCACTAAAATGGCTGAAAAAATGTCATGGAAAGTGCTAGAGGGCTGCAAAGCCAGCAAAATGTTGTTAAGAGCATGGCAAGTGCTATGCAAACAAATGTGGATAGGGAAATGACTTTAAATAACATAAAATAGGTAAAAATAAAAAATAATAATAAGCGGTCGATGTGGCGGTGTAGGTGGAAGCGGCGGTGGAAGAAGAGGAGGTAGCCTACACTGCTTTTTGGTTTTAAATTTTATTTTAAAAATTAGGGTACACTTCAAAACATTGGGAAATATAGCCTGTGATAACCACCTCCAGTCATGCTAAACACACGTTCAGACAATACACTGGCTGCAGGGGTAAAGGGCAAGCTCAGGCCATGTGCCCAATTTGGAGACCCAGAAGTTGCATGTTCCCAAGTAGTTAATGTATTTTTAATAGAGTGATTAATAAAGATAAAATTTTACCTATTACTAGTCAGAGAGGTTGCAAAGGTTATGCTAGGTCCAAGTGACCACCTAACCCCTCTTCCAGAAGTTGCAGGGGCTGACCCCTGTCAGTCAGTTTGTGTAGGCGTGTGCACACTTACCGCCCCACCATGTCACAAGTCCCTGTGATGTTCATGATCCAATTTGATATCTGCTCTATCAACTTTCGATGTTATTTTATGCGCCTACCATGGTGATCACGGGTGGCGGAGAATCAGGGTTCCAGGCCAGAGAGGGAGCGTGAGAAAAAGAGACCAAATTTAAGGGCGATAAATGTATTTAAAAAATTTGGGATTGAGCATAAATGTGTGAAAAGCTATTGAGGCGCAAATGTGGGACAAATTACTGAAGTCCAAATGTGGGCCAAAAGAGTCAAGCGGAATTGTGGGAAAAGCTATTGAGGCAGAAATGTTGGCCAAAAGAGTATAATGGAAATGTTGGACAAAGTATTGAAGCTTAAATGTGGTACAACTTGTTTAAGTTTAAGCATTGAATCAAAGGAGGTGGAGCACATCAATTAAAGAAGCATTTCCGAAAATTTAGTCCCTGTTCCCTGGGGTTTATTCACGTCTAAAATTGTATAATATCAACCCAAGAATGTAACCGAAAAATTACTGAAATTAATTAACCTGTCTACTTGGTAGAGAAGAGGTCTATTACAGAAAACAATTGTTTATTGTCACCCGAAAATGTAAAAGAAAAATTATTGAAATTTATTAAGCTGTCAAATAGGTAGAGAAAGGGTATATTACACCCAAAAATTGGTGAATTTTACCATAAAATGAAACTGACAAATGTTTTTTTCTTTTTACCGGTCTACTAGGTATAGCAGTGGTACTATACACCCAAACATTGGTGAATTTCACCCAAAAATGTAAATGACAATTTTATTTTATTTTTTTACCGGCCTACAAGGTATAGCAGTGGTACTATACACCCAAAAGTGGTTAATTTCACCAGAAAATGTAACAGATCATTTTTTATTTATTTTACCGGTCTAATAGGTATAGCAGTGTTACTATACACTCAACAATTAGTGAATTTCACCATAAAATGTTAATAACAATTTATATATTTATTTTTAAATGGCCTACTAGGTATAGCAGTGGTACTATACACCCAAAAAGTGGTGAATTTCACCAGAAAATGAAATAGATAATTTTGTTTAAATTTATTTTACCGGTCTAATACATATAGCAGTGGTACGATACACACCAAAAGTTTAGAGTACGATATGGAATAGGAGTTTGAGGAGGCGGTGGACGCAGCAGAGTAGGTGGAAGCAGCGGTGGAGGAGGACGAGATAGCCAACACAGGTTTTTGGTTTTAATTTAATTTTGTAAAATTAAGGTACATTCCAAAAGAGTGTGATATATCCAAAATACAAACATGAGCAATTGCGCTGCAGTATAACAATGGCTGGTTAGTGTCTGTATACATGTCTATTCTGCACAAGGTACGGACAAGTCCTGAGGGATCCATGCCTGGTTTATTTTAATGACCGTGAGCTTGTCCACATTGGCTGTGGACAGGCGGCTGCGCTTGTCTGTGATGACGCCCCCTGCCGTGCTTAACACACGTTCAGATAATACACTGGCTGCAGTGCAGGCCAGAACCTCCAAGGCGTAAGGGGCAAGCTCGGGCCATGTGCCCAATTTGGAGACCCAGAAGTTGAAGGGGGCAGACCCATCATTCAGTACGTGTAGGCGTGTACACACATACTGCTCCACCATGTTGGTAAAATGCTGCCTCCTGCTAAGACGTTCCATATCAGCAGGTGGTGCTGGTTGTTGTGGCGTGCTGACAAAGCATTTCCACATGTCGGCCATCCTAACTCTGCCTTCTAAGGTGCTGGTGGTGCCCCAGCTGCATTGGCGACCTCTTCTTCGTCCTCTGCCTTCGCCTTGTGCTTTCACTGTGCCTCCAGGTGGGAATGCCACCAGCAGCACTTCTACCAGCGTGCGCTTGTACTCGCGCATCTTACGATCACGCTCCAGTGAAAGAATTAAGGATGGTACGAGGTCCTTGTAACGGGGATCCAGCAGCGTGGCCTCCCAGTAATCAGCACAAGTTAGAATGTGGGCAACTCTGCGGTCATTGCGGAGACACTGCAGCATGTAATTGCTCATGTGTGCAAGGCTGCCCAGAGGCAACAAAAAGCTGTCCTCTGTGGGAGGTGTATCGTCTGTGTCCTCTGTATCACCCCATCCATGCAACCAGTGATGGCCATGAGCTGGTCTGGGTGCCACCCTGCTGTGAACATGGTTCCTCCTCCTCCATCTCCTCCTCCGCATCCTCCACCTCGTCATCCTCCAGAACTGTGTCCTGGCTGGACAATTGTGTACCTTGGGTTTGTGTGTGCAGAAACCCACCCTCGGAGCCACTTGGGAATGACTGGCCGGAAACCCTACGAATCACACACACCCTAAACCAGTGTAGGCCTGAAGTAAATATATCTTTGCACAAAAAGGCGGTATTTCAAATGGCTGTATTTCAAATGCCTAATTCAAACCCCTGTATGTATAGGGGGGATCATACACGCCCTGAATCAGTGTAGGCCTGAAGTAAATATATCTTTGCACAAAAAGGCAGTATTTCAAATGGCTGTATTTCAAATGCCTAATTCAAACCCCTGTATGTATAGGGGGGATAACACACGCCCTGATTCAGTGTAGGCCTGAAGTAAATATGTATTTGCACTAAATGGCTTCATTTAAAATGGCTGTATTTAAAATGCCTAATTCAAACCATTGTATGTATAGGGGGGATCACACACTCCCTGAATCAGTGTAGGCCTGAAGCAAATATATCTTTGCACAAAAAGACTGTATTTCAAATGGCTGTATTACAAATGCCTAATTCAAACCCCTGTATGTATAAGGGGGATCTCACAGGGCCTGAACCTCAATAGGCCTGAATTCAATATTGGTACACCGAATGGCGGTATTTAAAATCTCTGAATGTAACCAAAATGTATTAAGGGTGTATCTCACAATGATATCTGCATCAAAGGCTGCCAACTACATTTTTTGTGCCCAAATGACTGTTTGTGTAATAACTAAATTTGACAGCAGTATATAAGCCTGTAATTTCACACGTGCTGATGCTGCAAGGCCTGAAAATAGTGTTTTTTTGTCAAAAAAGTGTGTTTTTCAAACCCCAGAAAATGATGGGTGTATTTCTAGCTTAAATTGCACATTGACTAATACAGATGTTGTAGATTGTAAAAAAAAGTCTTTTTTGCTTACAGAATATGAATGCTGTATATATTAAACTTGAATTTAACACTTGCAGATCTGGAAAATACTTTTTTTTTTTTTTTAAAAGTGTGTTTTTCAAACCACAGAAAATGATAGGTGCATTTCTAGCTTAAATTGCACACTGACTAATACAGATGTTGTAGATTGCCAAAAAAGTCTTTTTTCCATGCGCCCCACAACGGCACTAATCAGGAGGATACCCCGCTCCCAGGGACAGGAAACAAATGTGGAGACAACCTTTAAAAGCCTCCTTCCCTGGACATTCTCCAGTTTGTTTCCTGTCCCTCTGGGACGATGTGGAGATGAGCCGGGGGGGCGTATCCTCTCCTGCTCCGCAACCATCCACACGGCCTGGCAGTCTTACCGCTTCCCTGCCGCTGATCGGGAGGGCCGTAGCAGGGTGTCGGTCCTCGGGGCAAGATAGAAGCCCTCCCGACATCTAGGCACAAGTCCTGCTCTTGTACAGGCAGCCCTGGGCGATACAATTCCTTTCCGGACATGAATGTGGAGGAAACCGGCTGGGCGAGATCTCAGGGCCAAGATCTCGCGATAAAAGTCACGTGGGTGCACTCGCTGCGTCAGCGGACGTGCGGGACCACGTGACCCGGAAGTAACAGTCAAATTCGCCGGTTTTACTGATGGGATGGCGTCCTCTGCGATCTACAGAGTCCGGCTATTATCATGTCCCTCTCTGCAGACCTCCCTTCAGATCCTCCAAAGGCCCAGAGCCCGGTAAGCCTCCTCCCAACTGGGAGTATATTGCCTCTGTATTTGTATTCTCAACATTGCTTTACTTATGCCCCGGTGGCCTCCTTCTGGGTGAAGGTTCCTTTTTGAGAAAAAAGTATTTTTAGGTTTTTTCCTAAGGGAATTTTTTGCTTTATCCTAGGGGAAAAAATCGGGAGATTCTTCTGCCAAAAGGAAATGTGCGATTTGTAAAAAATATCTGGGGAGCCAATCTAAGAAGCCCCTTTGTCAAAAATGCACAGAGAAAGTTATGGCGGACGAGTCACCATCCCTGGTGGATAGCCTCAGGTCCATCATTAAGGAGGAAGTGTCCTCGGCTATCGAATTCCGCCTGGCCTCTCTTCCACACACTCCTTCCACCTCTAAAATAGACTTTGACGAGGGTGAATTGTCCTCAGATTCAGAAAGGCCTCTTTGCTCTTTAGAAGATACTGACACGCTGTTAAAAACTATTAGAGCAGCAATGAATATTGAACAGGCTAAGGAACCGCAGACCATACAGGATCAGATGTTCAAGGGTTTGGCAGACAGGAAGAGACGTGTATTCCCAGTACATGAGAATATCAAAAAATTAATTACTAATGAATGGAAGGATCCTGAACGCAGGGCAGGAACCTCAAAAATTTTTAAACGTAAATATCCATTTAGTGAATCAGATTCCGCTCACTGGGACAAAAACCCTCGAGTGAATGCTCCTGTAGCAAGGATCTCTAAAAAATCCTCGCTCCCTTTTGAAGACGTAGGCCTGCTACGTGACCCTATGGACAAGAAATGTGAGTCCATCCTTAAAAAATCCTGGGACACCTCTACTGCTATGCTAAGACCCAGTATCGCAGCTACCTGTACTGCAAGGACCCTCTCCTTTTGGTTAACCCAGTTAGAGGAGCACCTCTTGGCAGGCACCCCTTCTGTAAACGTCCTTGCCTCCCTACCTATTCTAAAACAAGCATCTAATTTTCTATCAGACGCTTCTGCAGATCTCGTAAAATTATCCGCCAGTTCAGCCGCCCTTGCCAACTCTGCAAGGAGAGCAGTATGGTTGAGATCTTGGTCCGGGGATAATACCTCTAAGAATATGCTTTGTAACATCCCCTGTGAAGTTGACAGATTGATTGGCTCAGTCTTGGATGATATCCTTGACAAAGCCTCAGACAAAAAGAAGGGTTTTCCCTCAGAATCTAGATATTTTCAAGTCTCGCCGCTCCTTTCGGACCCAATGAAGAGGTAGACCTGATACCAAGAAAAGTGAGGCTCTAGCTCCTGGCAGTCCTCTAGAGGTAGAGGCAGGGGGTTCATCTTCAATCCAGATAAATCTTCTAAGCAGCAAGGGCAATGACGCCAGAAGCCCTGTAGGGGGGAGACTCCTATATTTTCTTCCAGCCTGGCAGGCCATTACAGATTCCCCCTGGGTCTTGGATTTAATTACAACAGGCTACAAAATAGAATTTGCTACCGTTCCTCCAAGAAGATTTCTTTTAAACAAAAAATTATCCCCTGCTCAACAGTCGCTTCTAGAAGACCAGGTAAACTCCCTTTTATCAAAACAGGCAGTAATTCCAGTCCCTGCAGGCCAGGAAGGAGAGGGGTACTACTCCGGAATTTTCCTAGTCAGAAAACCGAATGGCTCTTACAGAGCTATAATAAATTTAAAAGAGCTAAACAATTATGTAACCTACAAAAAATTCAAAATGGAGACAATAAACTCTACCATAAATCTGCTGACCCAAAATCTTTTCATGGTGACTCTGGATTTGGCCGATGCATATTATCACGTGCCCATCTTCAAACCACACCAGAAATTCCTGAGATGTGCGATTCATCAGGGCGATCGTCTGCTTTATCTTCAATTCCAGGTACTTCCCTTCGGTCTCTCCGCAGCTCCTCGGGTCTTTACAAAGATAATGGCGGAAGTCTCAGCCTTTCTCCACAGGAGACAGGTATTATTTATTCCTTATCTGGACGATTTTCTGATTGCAGCACAAGACCCCGAAGTTCTTTCCAGACACCTGCAGTTAGTAACAAGCACCCTTCAGTCTCTGGGTTGGTTACTAAATTTAGAAAAATCAGACCTTATCCCAAGCCAAATAAAAGAATTCCTGGGAATCCAGTTGAATTCATGTCAAATGACGGAATTGTTCCAGAAATTCCGGTCTTTAAAGAAGGTCTCCATCAGGCAGATCATGTCCATCCTGGGCCTGATGACATCTGCTATCCCTGCTGTAAAATGGGCCCAGTTCCACAGCAGGCCCCTACAGCGTTTCCTCCTGTCTTCTTGAGAAAAAAGTCCCCTAACTCTAGACAAAAGAGTCTCCCTTCCTTCCCAACTCAAGTCCTCCTTAACCTAGTGGATGATAAGATCTCACCTGACAAGAGGAGTCGACTGGAGACCAAAAGATCCGATTGTAATTACAACCGACGCAAGCAGAATAGGCTGGGGGGGCCCATTGCCAGAACCAGGTTATTCAGGGAGTCTGGTCCCGGTCGGAGAAGCATCTGTCAGCAAATATGAAGGAGTTACGTGCAATCTTCCTATCTCTAAAAGCCTTCGGACCAAAGATTTTACGGAAGGATGTAAAAATATTTTCCGACAACAAGACAGCAGTGGCCTATGTGAACAAACAGGGGGGCACAAGAAGCAGGGATCTAAATCAGACAGCCTACTTCCTGTTCTCCTGGGTGCAGGACCATCTAAACTCTGTGTCCGCAGTCTACCTAAGGGGGAAAGAAAACTTGTTGGCCGACTTCCTCAGCAGACAGCCCCTAAAATCAGGCGAGTGGTCGCTGAACAAGAGGATATTTCAGCTCCTGTGCGAGAGGTGGGGTACTCCAGGAGTGGATCTGTTTGCCTCCAGAGTCAACAGACAGGTAGACTACTTCTTCTCCCTCTCCTACAGGGACAACCCAATGGGAGTGGATGCCTTTTCCGTACCATGGCCGGACAAACTCCTCTACGGCTTTCCACCAATATCCCTGATTCCAAAGACCCTGGCCAAGATCTTACAGGAGAAGCGGGAAGTCATCCTAGTGACCCTATTCTGGCCAAGACGAACCTGGTTCCCTCTACTGTCTGCCCTGGCAAAAGAGGACTACTGGATACTACTACAGATTCCAGACCTTCTACTTCAGGGGCCGGTTCTTCAACCAGAAGTCAATCACCTGAAACTGACTGCCTGGAAACTGAGCGCTCCCTTCTAAAGTCAAAAGGGCTCCCTGATGCGGTAATTACCACCCTCCTCTCTAGTCGTAAACCAGTCATCTCTAAAATCTACATTAGAGTTTGGAAGTCCTTTTTACGGTTTTTAGGCCCACTCTGTGATCCTTCAAATAGTCCAGATGTCAATCATATTCTGGAGTTTCTGCAGAGGGGGCTTGAGGGGGGGGGGTTAAGGGTCAGCACCTTAAAAGTGCAGGTTGCAGCTCTTAGTGCCTTTTTGGAGACCAGGTTAGCCGAAGTTCCTGTCATCAAGTGATTCCTTAAAGGCGCTAACAGACTCATCCCCAGGATCAGGTCCTTTGTTCCTCCCTGGGACTTGAATCTCGTCCTTTCTGTCCTTCTTGATCCCCCATTCGAGCCCATTTTGGTGATTCCCCTAAATCTACTCTCCATGAAAACCGCATTCTTAATTGCTATAACTTACGCTAGAAGAATTGGAGAGAGCCAGGCACTATCCTATCGGCCCCCATACCTGACAGTTCTGGAGGACAGAATAATTCTCAGACATGAACCATCCTTTCTTCCAAAGGTGTTTTCCAGATTTCATTGCGACCAACAGATTTCTTTACCAACCTTCTGTCCACAGGCCAAAACAGAAGGAGAGAAAAAATTCCAGAACTTGGACGTCAGAAGATGTGTCCTGGCATACCTAAAGGCGACACAGGATTTCAGAAAATCAAATCATCTCCTGGTCCAATATGCAGGAAAAAACAGGGGGCAAGGAGCCTCAAAAATGACTATTGCCAGATGGATAAAATCAACAATTTCTAGAGCTTATACGGAAAATAATCTTTCTCCGCCTTCCCAGTTGAAAGCCCACTCTACCCGGGCGGTTTCTGCATCCTGGGCGGAATGTGCTTCGGCCTCCCTATCCCAAATTTATCAGGCGGCAACCTGGTCGGCCCCGAACACATTCTTCAAGCATTATAGCAGCCAATAGGGACCTTTCCTTTGGCCGAAAGGTTCTCTCTGCGGTGGTCCCACACTAATGTTTGCTTAAACTGGAAAAGAATACACCATATGGGATTTAAATTACTGTAAAACGCGGGGTATGGTATATCTAGGGATGAGCGAGCTCGAACTGGATAGTTCGGGTTCGTACCGAATTTTGGGGTGTCCGGGACCCGGGCCTGAACCCGAACATTTTCAAAAAAGTTCGGGTTCGGGTCAGTTGTTCGGCGATTTCTTCCCGCTTTCTTAAGGGCTACACAGCAGCCAATCAGCTAGCATTTTACTTCTTGCCCTAAGAAGCCATCACAGCCATAGATAATAGGTTGACTTTGGTTTGTTTCAAAGACGCGCTGCAGGTTCTTCCGTGAAGTGAGTCAATTCACACTAGTCCAATCTTTATATAAACAAGAACTGCGCTGCTTTCAGGGCAAACTCTGGATACTAGATTTATAATCGGCTTCTTCTGTTCAGGATAGTAACAAACGCCACACCGATGCCCCCTGTGTGATACAAAATTCACACCATAGTGAAGCACCGCCAACAGGGTTTGACAGCTGCAGACGATAAAATACTGTATCAGAAATCACAGAACATAGTAAAAAATAGCCTCAGATATCCACATAGAAATATTTTATTGCACTTACTAGATTCAGAACATATAATGGCGATACAAGATCTCTCCTCACAGCCCGACCCGGGTTTCGCTTTCGCGCCTACTAATGGCATGGCTGTGATTGGCCAAGAGCAGCATGTGACCCAGCCTCTATTTAAGCTGAAGTCACGTAGCGCCGAACGTCACTCTGCTTTTATTAGTGTAGGGATAGGACGCAGCTGCTGTGAGGGCGAGATTAGGCAGGGAAAACTCAGCAAAAACACCTAATGAAGTGATTGATATACAGCTGTGAAACATTCAACTTCTGCTATTTAATTGCTCACTGGTTTTAGGCTGCACAAAGCGTTTTTCTGTCACTTTTTTTTAGGGGGTGATCGGCGTATATTTTGTGTCTTGTGGTGAACCAGCACAAGCTGCCACCAAGTCCATAAATCCATTAATACTATTTTTTTTTTTTTGCTATATTCTACATCAGGGGCTTGGCTGTGCTTATTGTCACCCCTAGAAACTCAGGATAGAAATTTCTATATTTTATTGAGGGGTCAAATTCAATTGCCAAAATAGCAATCCCCTAAAACTGGTGTTCCAGCTATGGCTAGCCAAGTGTAATACTGTCTGCTGTCTGGAAAAGGATAGATTTTTTTCTGTGGTGAATTTCAATAGCCAAAATAGCAATCCCCTAAATCTGGTGTCACAGCAGTGGCTGGCAAAGTTTAATAGTGTTCGTCAAAGGATATATTTTGTTCTGTGGTGAAATTTATTTGCAAAATAGCAATACCAAAAATCAGTGGTTTCAGCTGTGGCTGGCCAAGTTTAATAGTGTCCGTAAAAGGATATATTTTTTTCTGGGGGGGAATTCAATTGCCAAAATAGCAATACTGTAAATCTGGTGCCCCAGCAGTGGCTGGCCAAGATTAATAGTATCCAGAAAAGGATATATTTTTTTCTGGGGTGAAATTTAATTGCCAAAATAGCAATACCATAAATCTGGTGTCCCAGCAGTGGCCGGCCAAGTTTATTAGTGTCCGGCAAAGGATTTATTATTTTCTGGGGTGAAATTCAGTTGCCAAAATAGCAATACAGTAAATCTGGTGTTCCAGCTGTGACTGGACAAGTTTAATAGTGTCCGTCATAGGATATATTATTTCCTGCTGTGAAATTCAGTTTCAAAAATAGAAATACCGTAAATCTGGTGTTCCAGCTGTGACTGAACAAGTTTAGTAGTATCCGTCAAAGGATAGATTTTGTTCTGGGGTGAAATTAGATTGCCAAAATAGCAATACCCTGAATCTGGTGTTCCAGCTGTGACTGGACAATTTCCCTAGTGTCCGTCAAAGAATATATTATTTTCTGGGGTGAAAGTCAGTAGCAAAAATAGAAATACAGTAAATCTGGTGTTCCAGCTGTTGCAGGCCTAGTTTAAATCTGTCCGTAAAAGGGTATATTTTTTTCTGGGGTGAAATTTAATTGCCAAAATAGCAATACCCTGAATCAGGTGTTCCAGCTGTGACTGGACAATTTCCCTAGTGTCCGTCAAAGAATATATTATTTTCTGGGGTGAAAGTCAGTAGCAAAAATAGAAATACAGTAAATCTGGTGTTTCAGCTGTGACTGGACAAGTTTAATAGTGTCTGTCATAGGATATATTATTTTCTGCGGTGAAATTCAGTTTCAAAAATAGAAATACCGTAAATATGGAGTTCCAGCTGTGACTAAACAAGTTTAATAGTATCCGTCAAAGGATAGGTTTTTTTCTGGGATGAAATTCAATTGCCTAAATAGCAATACCCTGAATCTGGTGTTCCAGCTGTGACTGGACAATTTCTCTAGTGTCCGTCAAAGAATATATTATTTTATGGGGTGAAAGTCAGTAGCAAAAATAGAAATACAGTAAATCTGTTGTTCCAGCTGTTGCAGGCCTAGTTTAAATCTGTCCGTAAAAGGGTATATTTTTTTCTGGGTTGAAATTTATTTGCCAAAATAGCAATACCCTGAATCTGGTGTTCCAGCTGTGACTGGACAATTTCCCTAGTGTCCGTCAAAAGATAAATTATTTTCTGGGGTGAAATACAGTTGCAAAAATAGAAATACAGTAAATCTGGTGTTCCAGCTGTGGCTGGACAAGTTTAATAGTATCCATCAAAGGATAGATTTTGTTCTGGGGTGAAATTCAATTGCCAAAATAGCAATACCCTGAATCTGGTGTTCCAGCTGTCACTGGACAATCTCCCTAGTGTCCGTCAAAGGATATATTATTTCCTGGGGTGAAAGTCAATAGCAAAAATAGAAATACCGTAAATCTGGTGTTCCAGCTGTGACTGAACAAGTTTAATAGTATCCATCAAAGGATAGATTTTGTTCTGGGGTGAAATTTAATTGCCAAAATAGCAATACACTGAATCTAATGTTCCTGCTGTGACTGGACAATTTCCCTAGTGTCCGTCAAAGGATAGATTATTTTCTGGGGTGAAATACAGTTGCGGAAATAGAAATACAGAAAATCTGGTGGTCCAGCTGTGGCTGGACAAGTTTAATAGTGTCCGTCATAGGATAGATTTTGTTCTGGGGTGAAATACAGTTGAAAAATATAAATACAGTAAATCTGGTGTTCCAGCTGTGACTAGATAATTTTCATAGTGTCCGTCAAAAGATAGATTTTGTTCTGGCGTTAAATACAGTTGAAAAAATATAAATACAGTGAATCTGGTGTTCCAGCTGTGACTGGACAAGTTTAATAGTGTCCATAAAAGGATTTATTGTTTTGGCGGTGAAATTCAGTTGCCAAAATAGCAATAACGTAAATCTTGTATCCCAGCAGTGACTAGCTAAGTTTAATAGTGTCTGTTAAAGGATTTATTATTTTCTGCGGTGAAATTCAGTTGCCAAAATAGAAATACCGTAAATCTGGTGTTCCAGCTGTGACTGAACAAGTTTAATAGTATCCGTCAAAGGATAGATTTTGTTCTGGGGTGAAATACAGTTGCAAAAATATAAATACAGTAAATCTGGTGTTCCAGCTGTGACTAGATAATTTTCATAGGGACCGTCAAAGGATAGATTTTGTTCTGGCGTGAAATACAGTTAAAAAATATAAATACAGTAAATCTGGTGTTCCAGCTGTGACTGGACAAGTTTAATAGTGTCCGTAAAAGGATTTATTATTTTCGGCGGTGAAATTCAATTGCTGAAGGCATAATCCTACATATTTTTTCACACGCCACTGTGCATCTCCAAGTGTGAATCTGTCCATAAAAGGATACCTTTCATCCAGGGCCTAAATACTAGGCCTACAATTGATATTCCCCTAAATCAGTGGTTACTGCTGTGCCTGGATTAGTGTAATACGGTACATAAATAAATAGGCAGATAGTGTTATGTGCCTGTAAAAAAAGGCCTGAATTTGAAATCAATACACTGGGCCAAATATTTTTTTTATTATTGTGGTTAGTGTTGAGCGAACAGTTCGAGCATAGTTCGGGTTCGTACCGAATTTTGGGGTGTTCGGGACACGGACCCGAACCAGAACATTTTCAAAAAAGTTCGGGTTCGGGTCCGTTGTTCGGCGATTTCTTCCCGCTTTCTGAAGGGCTGCACAGCAGCCATCAGCTAGCGTTTTACTTCTTGCCTTAAGAGCCCATCACAGCCATGCCTAATAATGGCATGGCTGTGATCGGCCAAGCGCAGCATGTGACACGGCCTCTATTTAAACTGGAGTCACGAAGCGCCGCACGTCACACTGCTCTGATTAGTGTAGGGAGAGGACGCAGCTTCTGTGAGGGCGAGATTAGGCAGGGAAAAGTCAGCATTAGCACCTAATGAAGTGAACGATCTACACCTGTGAATGATTCAACTTCTGCTAGTTAATTGCTCACTGGTTTTTAGGCTGCACAGAGCGTTCTGTTTTTCTGTCACTTTTTTCTGGGGTGATCGGCGGACATTTTGTGACTTGTGGTGCACCAGAACAAGCTGCCACCAAGTCCATCAATCCATCAATACTAGTTTTTTTTTTTTTTGCTATATCCTACATCAGTGGCTTGGCTGTGCTTATCGTCACCCCTAGAAACTCAGAATAGCAATTTCTATATTTTATTAAGGGGTTAAATACAATTTCCAAAATAACAATCCTCTAAATCTAGTGTTCCAGCTTTGGATAGCCAAGTATAATACTGTCTGCTGTCTGGCAAAGGATAGATTATTTTCTGTGGTGAAATTCAATTGCCAAAATAGCAATCCGTTAAATCTGGTGTCTTAGCACTGGCTGGCAAAGTATAATAGTGTCTGCCAAAACATATATTTTGTTATGGGGTGAAATTCAATTGCCAAAATAGCAATACCCTGAATCTGGTATCCCAGCTGTTGCAGGCCAAGTGTTAATCTGTCCTTAACCGCTTCAGCCCCCCTAGCTTAAACACCCTTAATGACCAGGCCACTTTTTACAATTCCGCACTACACTACTTTCACCGTTTATTGCTCCGTCATACAACTTACCACCCAAATGAATTTTACCTCCTTTTCTTCTCACTAATAGAGCTTTCATTTGGTGGTATTTCATTGCTGCTGACATTTTTACTTTTTTTGCTATTAATCAAAAATTACCGAAATTTTTGCAAAAAAATGACATTTTTCACTTTCTGTTGTAAAATTTTTCAAAAAACTACATTTCTATATAAATTTTTCTCTAAATTTATTGTTCTACATGTCTTTGATAAAAAAATCCAATAAGTGTATATTTATTGGTTTGGGTAAAAGTTATAGCGTTTACAAACTATGGTGCAAAAAGTGAATTTCGGCATTTTGAAGCAGCTCTGACTTTCTGAGCGCCTGTCATGTTTCTTCAGGTGCTAGAATGCCAGGATAGTATAAATATCCCCAAATTACACCATTTTAGAAAGAAGACACCCCAAAGTATTCGCGGAGGGGCTTGGTGAGTTCATGTATCATTTCATTTTTTTCACAAGTTAGCGGAAATTGACACTTTCTGAGAAAAAAAAAAAAAAAGTTTCAATTTCTGATAACTTCTGGCAAAAAAATAAAAATCTCAGACGGACTCACTATGCCCCTCAGTGAATACCTTGGGGTGTCTACTTTCCGAAATGGAGTCATTTGTGGGGTGTGTTTACTGTTCTGGCATTTTGGGCGGGCTAAATTGTGAGCCGCCATGTAAAACCTAAAGGTACTCGTTGGAATTTGGGCCCTTTAGCACCCAGGCTGCAAAAGCGGCACTTATGTGGTATCGCCGTACTCAGGAGAAGTAGGGCAATGTGTTTTGGGGTGTATTTTTACATATACCCATGTTGGGTGAGAGAAATATCTCTGTAAATTGTCAACTTTGTATAAAAATTTTAAAAGTTGTCGTTTACAGAGATATTTTTCACACAAAGTATGGGTATATATAAAAATACACCCCAAAACACATTGCCCTACTTCTCCTGAGTACGGCGATACCACATGTGTGCCACTTTTTGCAGCCTGGGTGCAAAGGGCCCTAAAACCAAAGAGTACCTTTAGGATTTCACAGGGCATTTTTACGCATTTGGATTCCAGACTTCTTCTCACTCTTTAGGGGCCTCTAAATGCCAGGACAGTATAAATACCCCACATGTGACCCCATTTTGGAAAGAAGACACCCCAAGGTATTCTGTGAGGGGTATGGTGAGTTCATGCAAAATTTTATTTTTGTCACAAGTTAGTGGAATATGAGACTTTGTAAAAACAAAATAAAAAAAAAAAAAAAAAACAATTTCCGCTGACTTGTGCCAAAAATAAAAATTCTGTGGACTCACCATGCCCCTCACGGAATACCTTGGGGTGTCTTCTTTCCAAAATGGGGTCACATGTGGGGTATTTATACTCACCTGGCATTTTAGGGGCCCCTAAAGTGTGAGAATCCAAATGCATAAAAATGGCCTGTGAAATCCTAAAGGTACTCATTGGTTTTAGGGCCCCTTTGCGCATCTTGGCTGCAAAAAAGTGTCACTCATGTGGTATCGCCGTACTCAGGAGAAGTGGGGCAATGTGGTTTGGGGTGTATTTTTATATATACCCATGCTTGGTGAGAGAAATATCTCTGTAAATGACAACTTTTTACATTTTTTTATTCAAAGTTGTCAAAACACATTGCCCTACTTCTCCTGAGTACGGCGATACCACATGAGTGACACTTCTTCTTTCCAAAATGGGGTCACATGTGGGGTATTTATACTGAATTTGGGCCTCTTTGCATCTTGCCTGCAAAGTATCACTCATGTAGTATCGCATCAGGAGAAGTAGGGCGATGTGCTTTGGGGTGTATTTTTACATATACCCATGCTGGGTGAGAGAAATATCTCTGTATATTGACAACTTTGAATAAAAATGTAAAAGTTGTCGTTACAGCGATATTTCTCACACCCAGTATGGGTATATGTAAAAATACACCCCAAACCACATTGCCCTACTTCTCCTGAGTACGGCGATACCACATGAGTGACACTTTTTGCAGCCAAGATGCGCAAAGGGGCCCTAAAACCAATGAGTACCTTTAGGATTTCACAGGCCATTTTTACGCATTTGGATTCTCACGCTTTAGGACCCCTAAAATGCCAGGGCAGTATAAATACCCCACATGTGACCCCATTGTGGAAAGAAGACACCCCAAGGTATTCTGTGAGGGGCATGGCGAGTTCACAGAAAAAAAATTTGGCACAAGTTAGCGGAAATTGTTTTTTTTTTTTTTTTTTACAGTCTCATATTCCACTAACTTGTGACAAAAATAAAATTTTCCATGAACTCGCCATGCCCCTCACGGAATACCTTGGGGTGTCTTCTTTCTAAAATGGGGTCACATGTGGGGTTTTTGTACTGCCCTGGCATTTGAGGGTCTCCGCAATCATTACACGTATGGCCAGCATTAGGAGTTTCTGCGATTCTCCGTATATTGAGCATACGGGTAATGAGATTTTTTTTCCGTTCAGCCTCTGCGCTGAAAAAAAAATGAACGGCACAGATTTTTTCATTCGCATCGATCAATGTGGATGAAAAAATCTCTGCCAAAATCAGTGACTGCGGTGCGGTGGGCTGGGCGGTAGCTACCTAACAAGTAGCTAACTAACTGGCGGTGATAAGGGACCCTTATGCCCCATTCATACGTCCGAAATTCTGTTTGCGGAACGGAATTGCGGACCCATTCATTTCTATGGGGACAGACTTTGTCCCGCTCGGATCCGGAATTACGGATCCGCGCTCCGGGTCTGCACTTCCGCTCCGCAAAAATATAGAACATGTCCTATTCTTGTCCGCAATTGCGGACAAGAAAAAGCATTTTCTATATAGTTCTGGCAATGTGCGGATCTGCAAAATGCGGAAAGCACATTGCCGGTGTCCGTGTTTTGAGGATCCGCTGATCGGATCCGCGGATCGGATCCGCGGATCGGATCCGCTGATCCGTGAATCCACGGATCCGTGAATCCACGGATCCGCAAAACACATATGGACGTCCGAATGGAGCCTTACAAGGGTGTGATCAACGACAGGGGGTGATCAGGGGTCTAGATGGAGTGATCAAGGGGTTAATAGGTGAGGGGGGTGGGGGTTAGTGTAGTGTTTGGTGCAACTTTTATTGTAGTTACCTGGTCCTCTGGTGGTCGATCCCAGAAAATGGGACCACCAGAGGACCAGGTAGCAGCTATATCAGACGCTGTTCATAAAACAGCGTCTGATATAGCTGTTTGATGCGATTTATATCGCATTTACAGCCTGCCAGCGATTGATCATCGCTGGCAGGCTGTAGTCCAACTCTCGAGCCGCGCTTCACTGTGAACGCGCGCGCGCACGCGCGCGCGTTCACAGGAACTCTCGCGTCTCGCGAGATGACGCCCCGGCGCGTCCAAACAGAAGATCCCGGCCGCCCGCAGGACGCAATCCTGCGTACGGCGGTCGGGAACTGGTTAATAGGGTACATTTTGTTCTGGAGTTAAATTCAATTGCCAAAATAGCAATACCATAAATCAGTGGTTTCAGCTGTGGCTGGCAAAGTATAATAGTGTCCGCCAAAACATATATTTTGTACTGGGGTGAAGTTCAATTGCCAAAATAGCAATACACTGAATCTGGTGTCCCAGCTGCTGCAGGCCAAATGTTAATCTGTCCGTAAAAGGGTATATTTTGTTCTGGGGTGAAATTCAATTGCCAAAATAGGAATACCATAAATCAGTGGTTTCAGCTGCGGCTGGCAAAGTATAATAGTGTCCGCCAAAACATATTTTTTGTTCTGGGGTGAAATTCAATTGCCAAAATAGCATCACCCTGAATCTGGTGACCCAGCTGTTGCAGGTCAAGTGTTTATCTATCTGTAAAATGGTATATTTTGTTCTGGGGTGAAATTCAATAGCCAAAATAGCAATACCCTGAATCTGGTGTCCTAGCTGTTGCAGGGCAAGTGTTAATCTGTCCGTAAAAGGGTATATTTTGTTCTGGGGTGAAATTCAATTGCCAAAATAGCAATACCCTGAATCTGGTGTCCCAGCTCTTGCAGGCCAAGTGTTAATCTGTCCGTAAAAGGGTATATTTTGTTCTGGGGTTAAATTCAATTGCCAAAATAGGAATACCATAAGTCAGTGGTTTCAGCTGTGGCTGGAAAAGTATAATAGTGTCCGCCAAAACATATATTTTGTTCTGGGGTGAAATTCAATTGCCAAATTAGCAATACCCTGAATCTGGTGTCCCAGCTGTTGCAGGGCAAGTGTTAATCTGTCCGTAATAGGGTATATTTTGTTCTGGGGTGAAATTCAATTGCCAAAATAGCAATACCCTGAATCTGATGTTCCAGCTGCTGCAGGCCAAGTGTTAATCTGTCCGTAAAAGGGTATATTACACTCAAGATGCTGAGAGGGTCATCCTCATTAACTTCACACGCTACCGTGCATCTCCCATTGTATTTCTGTCCGTTAAATGGTATATTACACAAAGTGTTAAAATACAATTGCTGAAGACATAATCCTACATATTTTTTATCACGCTACTGTGCATCTCCAAGCGTAAATCTGTCCATAAAAGGATACCTTTCACCCAGGGCCTAAATACTAGCCCTAAAAGAGATATTCCCCTAAATCAGTGGTTACTGCTGTGCCTGGATTAGTGTAATTTGCTACAAAAATAAATAGGCAGATAGTGTTAGGTGCCTGTAAAAAAAGACCTGAATTTGAAATCAATACATTGGGCGAAATATTTTTTTTCTTATTATGGTGCTTGGTGAACGGTAACAATCAGGAAAACATCTAGTAAGGGACGCGGACGCGGTCGTGGTGGTGGTGGTGTTAATAGTGGACCCTCTGGTGCTGGGAGAGGACGTGGCCATTCTGCCACAGCCACATGTCCTAGTGAACCAACTACCTCAGGTTCCAATACCCGCCAGAATTTACAGCGATATTTGGTGGGGCCCAATGCCGTTCTAAGGATGGCAAGTCCTGAGCAGGTACAGGCTCTAGTCAATTGGGTGGCCGACAGTGGATCCAGCACGTTCACAACATTATCTCCCACCCAGTCTTCTGCAGAAAGCGCACAGGTGGCGCCTGAAAACCAAGCCCATCAGTCTGTCACATAACCCCCATGCATATCAGTGAAACTGTCTGAGCCTCAAGTTATGCAGCAGTCTCTTATGCTGTTTGAAGACTCTGCTGGCAGGGTTTCCCAAGGGAATCCACCTAGCCCTTCCCCAGTGGTGGAAAACATAGAATGCACTGATGCACAACCACTGATGTTTCCTGATAATGAGGACATGGGAATACTACCTCATCGCAGTCCGCACGTCTCTGATGATGATGAAACACAGGTGCCAACTGCTGCGTCTTTCTGCAGTGTGCAGACCGAACAGGAGGTCAGGGAGGAAGACTGTGTGGAAGACAATGCAGGGGACGATGAGGTCCTAGACCCCACATGGAATGAAGGTCGTGCCACTGACTTTCATAGTTCAGAGGAAGAGGCAGTGGTGAGACCGAGCCAACAGCGTAGCAAAAGAGGGAGCAGGGGGCAAAAGCAGAACAGCCGCCGCCAAGAGAGTTCGTCTGTTACTGGCCACCGCCACCAGGGACCGAGCACCCCAAAGGATGCTTCAAGGAGTTCACTGGCATGGCACTTCTTTAAACAATGTGCTGACGACAAGACCCGAGTGGTTTGCATGCTGTGCCTTTAGAGCCTGAAGCGAGGCATAAACGTTCTGAACCTTAGCACAACCTGCATGACCAGGCATCTACATGCAAAGCATGAACTGCAGTGGAGTAAACACCTTAAAAGCAAGGAACTCACTCTGGCTCCCCCTGCTCCCTCTTCTGATGCTGCCTCGGCCTCTTCCTCCGTCTCGGGAGGAATGTTGGCACCTGCCGCCCACCAAACACAGAATTTGCCACCTACAACCGCACCTGTGTCACCATGCATCTCCACCTTGTCACACGACAGCTCTCCATCTCACAAACCTTGGAGAGAAAGCGTAAATTCCCACCTAGCCACCCTCGAGCCCTGGGCCTGTATGCCTGCATTTCTAAACTACTGGCCTTTGAAATGCTGTCATTCAGGTTGGTGGACACAGACTGCTTCAAACAGATGATGTCCATAGCTGTCCCACAGTATGATCTTCCCAGCGGCCACTACTTCTCCAAGACAGCCGTGCCTTCCCTGCACAACCAAGTATCCGATAAAATCAAGTGTGCAATGTGCAACACCATCTGTGGCAAGGTCCACCTAACCACAGATACGTGGACCAGTAAGCACGGCCAGGGACGTTATATCTCCCTAACTGCACACTGGGTAAATGTAGTGGCGGCTGGGCCTTAGGCGGAGAGTTCCTTGGCGCACGTCCTTCCGTCGCCAAGGATCACAGGGCATCATTCTTTGCCTCCTGTAGTCTCCTCTTCCTACTCGACTTCCTCCTCCTCTGCTTCCACCAGCTCATCCAGTCAGCCACACACCTTCACCACCAACTTCAGCACAGCCCGGGGTAAACGTTAGCAGGCTATTCTGAAACTCATATGTTTGGAGGACAGGCCCCACACCGCGCAGGAGTTGTGGCGGGGTATTGAACAACAGACCGACAAGTGGTTTCTTCCGGTGGGCCTCAAGCCCAGCCTGATGGTGTGCGATAATGGGCGAAATCTCATCGCAGCTCTGGGACTAGCCGGTTTGTTGCACATCCCTTGCCTGGCGCATGTGCTGAATTTGGTGGTGCAAAAGTTCATTTACAACTACCCCGACATGTCAGAGATGCTGCATAAAGTATGGGCAGTCTGTGGGAGCTTCCGGCGTTCACATCCTGCCGCTGCTCGCCTGTCTGCGCTACAGCGTAACTTTGGCCTTCTCGCTCACCGCCTCATATGCGACATGCCCACCAGGCAGAACTCCACCTTTTACATGCTGGAGAGACTGTGCAAGCAGCAGCAGACCATAGTGGAGTTTCAGCTGCAGCCCGCACGCGTCAGTCGTACTATGGAACAGCACCACTTCACCACCAATGATTGGGCCTCCATGCGAGACCTGTGTGCCCTGTTGCGCTGTTTCGAGTACTCCACCAACATGGCCAGTGGCGATGACACCATTATCAGCGTTACAATACCACTTCTATGTCTCCTTGAGAAAACGCTTAGGGCGATGATGGAAGAGGAGGTGTCCCAGGAGGAGTAGGAGGAGGAGGATGAGTGGTCATTTTTAGCACTTTCAGGCCAGTCTGTTAGAAGTGGCTCAGAGGGAGGTTTTTTGCAACAGCAGAGGCCAGGTACAAATGTGGCCAGCCAGGGCCCACTACTGGAGGACGAGGAGGATGAGGAGGAGGTGGAGGAGGATGAGGATGAAGCAGGTTCACAGCGGGGTGGCACCTGACACAGCTCAGGCCCATCACTGGTGCGTGGCTGGGAGGATACGGAGGACGATGACGATACGCCTCCCACAGAGGAAAGCTTGTCCTTACCTCTGGGGAGCCTGGCACACATGAGCAACTACATCCTGCAGTGCCTGCGCAACGACAGCAGAGTTGCCCACATTTTAACGTGTGCGGACTACTGGATTGCCTCTCTGCTGGATTCCCGGTACAAAGACAATGTGCCCACCTTACTTCCTGCACTGGAGCGTGATAGGAAGATGCGCGAGTAAAAGCGCACGCTGGTAGACGCGCTCCTGTGAGCATTCCCAAATGTCACAGGGGAACAGGTGGAAGCCCAAGGCGAAGGCAGAGGAGTAGCAAGAGGTTGCCAATGCAGCTGTGTCACGGCCAGCTCCTCTGAGGGCAGGGTTAGTATGGCAGAAATGTGGAAAAGTTTTGTCTCCACGCCACAGCTAACACCACCACCACCTGATACGGAACGTGTTAGCAGGAGGCAACATTTCACTAACATGGTTGAACAGTATGTCTGCACACCGCTCAATGTACTGACTGATGGTTCGGCCCCATTCAACTTCTGGGTCTCCAAATTGTCCACATGGCAAGAGTTAGCATTTTATGCCTTGGAGGTGCTGGCCTGCCCGGCGGCCAGCGTTTTGTCTGAACGTGTATTCAGCACGGCAGGGGGCGTCATTACTGACAAATGCAGCCGCCTGTCCACAGCCAACGTGGACAAGCTAACGTTCATAAAAATGAACCAGGCATGGATCCCACAGGACCTGTCCCTCCCTTGTGCAGAATAGACATTTATAACTGCCTCCCCCTCAACCATGTATTCTTGTACTCTGGGGCACTTCTTTATTAAATCCTAATTTTTTTGATCATGATCTTGCAGTGCAACCCAAAGTTGAATGAACCTCTCCTCTGTCTGAGTGCTGGGGCCGAAATAACGGAAAGTGGCCTCTAGTGGTGGGTGAAATGACGCATGATTCCTTGCTGTGGGACCTCTCTCCTCTGTCTTGATGCTGGGCCGAAATAACTGAAAGTGGCCTTCTCCAGTGGTGGGTGATATGACGCCTTATTCCTTGCCATGGGACCTCTCTCCAATTGATATTGGTTAATTTTTATTTATTTTATTTTATTTTAATTCATTTCCTTATCCACATTTGTTTGCAGGGCATTTATCTACATTTTGCTGCCTTTTGCAGCCCTCTAGCCCTTTCCTGGACTATTTTACAGCCTTTTTAGTGCCTAAAAGTTCGGGTCCCCATTGACTTTAATGGGGTTCGGGTTCGGGATAAAGTTCGAGTCGAGTTCGGATCCCGAACCCGAACATTTTTGGGAAGTTCGGCCGAACTTCTCGAACCCAAACATCCAGGTGTTCGCTCATCTCTATTTCTTACCATTTATATAATTGACGAACATTTTAGGGTTAGTTTCACTCTCTTTGGCAATTAATCTCTCGGTCTCTAGTTTGGCAATTTTTATTAGTTTTTTACATATTCTATATTTTTTCCTTATAGTTTATCAGTGCTTCCCGGCTCCCCTCCTGTTTTAGTGATTTATATGCTTTCTTCTGGTCATTTATTGCTTTCTTTACAGTTCTATTTATCCACATTGGTTTTTTATTGTTTCTTAGCCTTTTATTCCTATAAGGTATGTACCTCTCACAATTAGATGTTACAATGCTTTTAAAAATTTCCCATTTTGTGTTTTATTTTTATTTTTGAGGACTTTGTCCCAGTTAGTTAGGCCTATGGACAAGCTTAGTTGGCTAAATTTAGCTTTTTTGAAGTTTGGTATTTTTGTTCCTCCCTTTAGGTGTGGTGTTCTGTAACCAATACTGTACAACATCTGCAAACAGTGTCTGTATTACAAATTCCAGTAATCTTGGCCACATCTATTGTCCATATTCTGTGGGTTTTTGTGATATATACTGCCCTGCACTGGAAAACAGTGTCTGTAGCGCAAATTTAAATAATCTGGGCCTAATGTAGTGTCCATACTGTGTGTCTTTCTGTGACAATTTCTGTACTACATCAGAAAACAATGTCTATAGCACAAATTTAAATAATTTGTGCCACTTGTACTGTGTGTGCATTTCATACATATCACTGACATATACTGTACTTTATCCGTAGATGGTGTATGCTACTCTGTGACATTGTTAGTGCTTTATCTCCTGTGTAATGTGTGCGCATCCCAAATACCTTTTTTTTTATTTATTGGCGCATATACTTACAAATCCTACGCTACTGTATGTGTGATATACTTTTAATCAAACATTTAATATTAAGTAGGCGACCTGTAAGGGTCGTGGAAATGGCCGTGATGCTGATAATGCACGCAGAGGCCGTGGCCCTGGGCGCGATGAAACTGAATAAAAGATTGTAGCTGAGGGCCTCCAGGTGCGCTTACCCTCAAAAACATTATTTGGAAGTGCTTAACGGTCAGCTTACCCTCTAAAACATCATTTGCGAGTGCCTTCAGGTCAGCTGACTTGTCAGCGTGTGTCAGTCGTTAAGTGGACCTTCCCAATAACTGCGTTGGTCAGGGCATGTGTGATGTTAAGGGACACAATTGCTGGTGTAATCGGGGGACGGCACAGCGAGAAAAATAGTGGCAGCTGGGGACTGAGTAACGAGGGACGTCCGCCGCCATGAGGCTGAGGAAAGCCTCAGTGTCCACAGGCCTAAATAGCAATGTTTCCAGTGACAGCAATTTTTAAAGGTGTGCATTTAGTGCTATGGCCTGTGGGTGGGTGGGTGGCTGGGTTGGTTGGCTGGGTATTTGTGCTTACGTTCAATGGCCTGGGTTTAGGAAATCTGTACGCGGGCCTAATTGGTGTGGCCTGCCTCCTCCCTTTTGCCATCCCACAGCCTCTTCCAGCATGTTGCTGTACTGTGGATCCCTCCCCCTCTGTACTGCTGTCCTCGCGTGGTTTGACACCTTCCCAGGTTTGGTCAGTGATGTCATCGTCCACCACCCCTTCTTCCACTTCCTCACTCAGGTCATTCTCCTGACTTGTGTTTTTGACCTAACAAGACCCTTACTTATTAACAGTCGCCCATCATTTTCTCAATGGTCAGCTCAGCAGCAGGCACTCACCCATCATTTTTTGCAATGCTCAGCAGCAGGCCCTCATCCCTAATGTTTTAGAGGGTCACCAGCAGGCCACCAATCATAATTTTTTAAGGGTGTGTATGATGCACTCCTTTATGTGCAATAAAGCAGTGTTTCCCAACCAGTGTGCCTCCAGATGTTGCAAAATTACAACTCCCAGCATACCCGGACAGCTTTTGGCTGTTCAGGCATGCTGGGAGTTCTAGTTTTGCAACAGCTGGAGGCACACTGGTTGGGAAACACTGCAATAACGGGTGTATTGGAGTGCCGGTTCCTTGTAATTTTTGGCAGCCCTTTCACTTGCATAGTGCATAGGCTTTATGATTGTCATTGTTCAACTACCTGAACAATTTGAAAGTAAATTATAAATGGCTCACCAGCAGATTTCTATGGATGTGGGTGCTCAGGTCTAATTACTGGTACCCCACCAGAAAATTAAGACACAATTAGAGAAGAATAGGAGAAGACCGCCACTCTATCTAGGAAGACAGTGGAGGCAAAGTGGCATATATATATATATATATGAATAAAATTAAATTTATTAGTCCCCATAGGAAAATAAAATGCCAAGGTTAAAATGATAATAGAAACCATACAGTTAAAAATTGATCTTTACATAGAGTCAAATAAAAACGTATTCTAACAGGGAAAATGACGTAATCACAGCAGCGTCACCAAAGATGGATCCAATGTGAGATAAAATAATAATAGGGATAAATATGGATAAATATAGCTTTGGTGAGGTCAGCTCCTGAAATACATAACCCACAGAAAAAAGATGCACCACAAGGATAAGCAACTGACAAAACTGGCTAATTCCTCACTCGGATGTTAAAAGCTGAGAGATTCATATAGACCTGCTATACTATGGATCAGGATAAATAGCCCACAAATTATAGTTTTCCAAGTGAATAGTAATACCAGCAGTTATCTTAGATTCAAAATTGTCTTATTTCTATCCTTTAGGAGATGCAGTCGCAATAGTCTCTGTACAGAAGCAGCAATAAGTGAATGCCCACAATAGTCTTAGTATAATTACTTTGAGTCAGCAGTGCCGCTTTGATGACAGTCCCTTATTATTATAAGGTATCAGACATATATTGCAAAAGTATGTTGCAAGGATAGAGATAGTTTCAATTTGAGTCAATGTTAGCCACTTAACCAGGCAGCCTGGAGGTCCCTGGTGGCGTCCCACCTGTGACGGACACACGATCCGGCTGCTTACCTGCTTTCTCTGGGCAGCGGTGTTTTTCAATGTTGTTAAGGCTAAATGCACACGACAGTTGTTTTTTGCTGTCCGCAAATCACGGATCCGTCTTCCTTTTTTTTTCACCTCCACATCCGTTCCGTGTGTCCGCAAATTTTGTAGGTTGTGTTTCCGTGTGTCTTCCGTTTTTTTTGCGGATCCGCAAAAAAAATGGAAGGCTTGAACCAGTTTCTCAAAGTACCTGTACAAGTGCCCTGGTTTCCAAGCAACCATCCGCAAAAAAAAAAAGGATGCGGATAACAAACAGATGGCTTCTGTTGGTCATCTGCATTTTTTGCTGACCCATTGACTTCTATGGGTCCGCAAACCATTTTTTGCGGACAAGAGTAGGACATGCCATATTTTTTTTGCGGACGTGAAATGCGGACAGCGGATGAGGACAGGCAATGCAAGAGGCATCCGAATTTTTAACGAATCCATAGAAATGAATGGGAAACCATCGGATCCGCAAAAAAAACAGAACGGAGGCCGCAAGAAACCACTGCCGTGTGCATGTAGGCTAAGTCTCCATTGGTGAGGTAGCCTTATCTTAAATCCGGCGGTACGGAGCGGGTGAAGTGAATTGAACACTGGTATATCAGCTCGTACTGTAGCTATGCTATGATGCGGCGGTATGCTGACTGCTCGCGCGGCTTGAGTTCGGCATCCTACGTGGTTCACTGAGGCGGGCAGTAATCCCAGCACGCGGTGATTCAAATATGTGATGATAAAAATTCAAAGGGCAGAAAAATAGAACAGAAGAGTAGAGGAGCTCTTCCTGCTTTTAGATGAATGAATATGTGAAGTCCATGGATTTTTCAGCAATCCTACAGGTGTACCCAGATGCGTTTCGAAGTCAGCCAGACTTCTTCCTCAGTGGTACCTGTAGTTTGCCAGCTTGTCCTATATATACCTATTGTCTGCAATATATAACAACCAGGATGGATCGCTGATTGCTTCATTCCTAGTAAAATTCAGTCCAGTGTTGGTCCTTTTGAATAATATAGTGAGAAAAATAGAGATTATCAATATGATATATCATATGTAAATGTGAAATTGATCCAAATAAAGTAGTAATCCATATAGATGTTACGTGATTTATGATTACAGCAATCACAGAGTGCTATCAAAACCGCTATATGTGAACAAGGTATAGTGACATAGCATATAAATTTGTATGAATCATACTATACAAATAAAAGGTGATAACAGATAATGATAGAAATAGATAATGATAAAAATAATAATGCGTGAATAAAAATAATAAAAATAAAAATAGAGAATATATAATAAAAATACATAATAGATAACCTGAACAATTGTACCGCAATGTGAATGAGGCCCTCCTTTATGTGATATACAGGCTTTTTTGGAGTGCCTCTTGCTTGTAAGTTTAGGCAGCACTTGCACTATATATACAATTGAATATACAGAAAATAATGTTTCCCAACAATTTTTCCTGTGAATTTTTTATTTTTTTGGGGGGGTTGTGCGTATTTTTGTAAGTGTAATAGTGGTGTACAACTCGGACAACATGGTTCCCAGCAGCGACCTGGGAGTCCAAGATGCATCCAGACATCGTCCCCATGCTGTTCCCGATCCATTTCAGTGGTGTTTCTGTCACTTTCTGACCTTTTCCAATTGACCAGGCACCCTCCACTCTTCAGAGCAGGGGTTGCCTGGTTGTTTCCCATTGACTTCCATTATACTCAGGTGTTCTGCCGAGCACACAAATATAGCAATGTGTTTGGGCCGAACACCCGAATACTTTGGTGCTTGATCATCACTAATAGTTACCCTAAAGAGAACTCGCCTTTCAACACATCAACAAATGTTGAGAGACTAACCTTTATAAACATGAAGTAGATGTGGATCAACCAGGATTTCAACACACTGATGCCTGATGCAACAGACAAGATTATTCTGGCAGTACTGATCTCACTGTAGTGAGCTGCCACACCAGAACATTGTAAAAAATGGCCTATTACTAGGGATGAGCATTTTTCTGTCAGTTTTTTCTGTGGTGATCGGCGGCCATTTTGTGTCTTGTGGTGCACCAGCACAAGCTGCCACCAAGTCCATCAATCCATCAATACTAGTTTTTTTTTTTTTTGCTATATCCTACATCAGGGGCTTGGCTGTACTTATTGTCACCCCTAGAAACTCAGGATAGAAATTTCTATATTTTATTGAGGGGTTAAATTCAATTTCCAAAATAGCAATCCCCTGAATCTGGTGTTCCAGCTGTGGTTAGCCAAGTGTAATACTGTCTGGCAAAGGATAGATTTTTTTCTGTGGTGAAATTCAATTGCCAAAATAGCAATCCCCTAAATCTGGTGTCACAGCAGTGGCTGGCAAAGTTTAATATTGTCCGGCAAAAGATATATTTTGTTCTGGGGTGAAATTCAATTGCCAAAATAGCAATACCATAAATCAGTGGTTTCAGCTGTGGCTGCCCAAGTTTAATAGTGTCCGGCAAAGGATATATTTTTTAATTTCCCCTTGCTGTGCTGCTGTGGGTGGTGAAGGTGTTACACTGAGTGGATGAGGGGGTGGTAGAGGAGGAGGAGGAGAAGGAAGCAGAGTAGGAGGAGGAGGAAGAGGAGGTAACAGGATAAAAAGAGAAATGCCCAGCAATCCTCGGGGCCGGAAGGACATTCGCAAAAATGCTATCCGCCTCTGGACCAGCCGCTACATTTACCCACTGTGTTGTTGGTTATGTGGATGTTGCCATAGATAACGTTGCGCAGTGCACACCTGATTTTGTCCGCCGCTTGGTTTCGCAGGGAAGGGATGGCTTGCCTGCAAAAGTAGCGGCGGCTGGGATACACATACTGTGGGACAGCCACTGCCATAAGGTTTTTAAAACTGTCCACCAGACAGAATGACAGCATTTCAAAGGACCAGGAAGTTTGAAATAAGGCATTCAGAGCCATGGGTAGGTGGGTACTTCCTCTTTCTATTTTTTTTCTCACCAGTGTTTGGGAGATGGACAGCTGATAGCCGAACACTTTCATAGGATTTGGTGGAGATGCTTGGTGACAATGACAGATGTGGTGGCGTTGTGGCCACATCCTCTGTTTGCTGGATAACAGGTGCCGCTGTCACTCACTTGGGTTCAAGTTTAGAATGTTTATTTATTATTTTTCTCTATTTTATGTTATTTTAAGTCATTTCCCTATCCACATTTTTTTGCAGGGTATTTACCTACATTTTGCTGCCTTTTGCATCCCTCTAGCCCTTTCCTGGGCAATTTTACAGCCTTTTTAGTGCCCAAAAGTTCGGGTCCCTATTGACTTCAATGGGGTTCGGGGTGAAGTTCGGGTCGAGTTCGGATCCCGAACCCGAACATTTTCGGGAAGTTCGGCCGAACTTCTCGAATCCGAACATTCAGGTGTTCGCTCAACTCTACCTATTACTTCTGGCTTTGTGCTGCTGCCACTATTCTGATGCTGCCACACGCCTGATGCAAAACACCTGCTTCCTCTATTGCCATATGCTCTGTGATCTGCCACCATCTTGTGCTGTTACCAGTGGAGTAACTAGAAATGACTTGGCCCCACAGCAAATTTGTGAACTGGGCTCCCCTACCCCATCAAATTCTTCACAACCCCCTCCGCCCGTACAACCCCAACATCATATGTTATCACTGTTTTGGACCCACTCATGTTTTTGCTTTACCACTATTGATCAACATAAAATTGACTAAATAACAAGCGTGTGATAGAGGCCATTAAAGTCCTGCATGCAGGACTTCTTTTCAACGTGAATAAAACCGATTCCAGGCTTGTTCAATTTAAAAACAAGCCACTGTTTCTTGTGACAATTGCCACATTCTTGGCCATAAAAGATGCCCCTGCCATAAGACGCACCTAGGTTTTAGAGGTGGCGTATAAGAAGAAAAATATTTTTTGTTAGACCTCAGATCAGACCACCAATAAGACCCCCAATGTTAATCAAACCTCAGCTCACAGCCCCAATCAGACCCCCAATGTTAATAAGACCCTCAATAATACCTCAGATCAGACCCCCAATCTGACCTCAGCTCAGACTCCAATGTACATCATGTCCAATCAGACCTCAGATAAGAGCTCCAATATAAATAATACCCCCATTCAGACCTCAGATGAGACTCCCATACCTCAGAAGAGACCCCTATGCCTCAGATCAGACCCTCATATCTCAGATCAGACCCCCCTGCCTCAGGTCACATCCCCCTGCCTCCTATCAGACCCCTATGCCTAGGATCAGACCCCATTCCTCAGAGAAAATAAAATTAAAAAAATCAACTTATCTCTCATGTTTCCGATGCCGCCACTCATAGGATCCAGCTCTCTCCTTTTTCCTGCCACATACTGTGCTCTGAGCTGACGCACATAGCGTGAAGTCAGATCACACCACCAATAAGACCCTCAATGTTAATCAAACCTCAGCTCACAGTCCCAATCAGACCCCCAATGTTAATAAGACCCCAAATAAGACCTCAGATCAGACCCCCAATCTGACCTCAGCTCAGACTCCAATGTACATCATGTCCAATCAGACCTCAGATAAGAGCTCCAATATAAAAAAGACCCCCCCATTCAGACCTCAGATGAGACTCCCATACCTCAGAAGAGACCCCTATGCCTCAGATCAGACCCTCATATCTCAGATCAGACCCCCCTGCCTCAGGTCACATCCCCCTGCCTCCTATCAGACCCCCATGCCTAGGATCAGACCCCTATGCCTAGATTCAGACCCCATTCCTCAGAGAAAATAAAATTTAAAAAATCAGCTTATCTCTCATGTTTCCGATGCCGCCACTCATAGGATCCAGCTCTCTCCTTTTTCCTGCCACATACTGTGCTCTGAGCCGACGCACATAGTGTGAAGTCACAGAGCGCCAACGTCCTCACGCTGTGCGCAGTCACAGCACAGCGAGTTGCCAAGGACCAGGAAGCGATAAGTACAGAGCCCTGGGAGTGTTGAATTCACTGATTCCCAGTCTTCCGGTACTAATGAGTGCTTTGGGGGGGGGGGAGTGCATCTTACAGGGCGAAAAATAAAGTAACACTTGTCTGTGCATAAATATTTTGGATACTTGTGCAGAATAGGCCACTGTTTGTTATGATATTATAACATTAAGGCATCATTTTTGGTCACTTGAGTCCAACAAGTTCTTTTTTTTTTTTTTATAACACCATGTGTGTTTAAACACCATCTGTCCCTGATAAGGGACAATTGTTTGAAGCTTCCTAATGTTAAAAAGCATAAAAATGCGATGATGCAGTGTTATGTTTCAACATGCTTTTTAACACAATCAGCCATGTATTTTACAGATAGCTAATTATGTCATTCATTCTTTCTATTATTTTCTATTATCATCTAAATTAATAGAAAAAAAATTAAAGAAAAGAGAGAGCGACCAGATATAAAACATGTAGAATCGATTCTGCCACAAACCTAATTTTGGGAAAATTTGATGAATCGGATATAAAATGAATGTCAAGAAATTTGCTCATCTCTAATATATGTTATCAAATATCTAAAACTTTACCAGATGATACTGTATAAACAAGTTCTTAGTGCTTGAAATATCTGGAAATAAGTCATGAAGCACCCTCCATAATTTTTTCATGAAATCCTCTAGCACGTAGCTCCCTTGTCTGATTTCAAAGGTGATCTACAGTATATATATATATATATATATATATATATATATATATATATATATAAACTTGATTTAAACCACAGGTCTTTTTTTTAGATGACACATTCCCTTTAAAAGGAATCTGTTACCAGATTTATGCTGCTTTTGCTGCTCAAGGGCTGCATAAACTGGTGGTCTAAACCCATTTCTATTCAAAGTACTGGTTCCAGGGGTGGAGGCTGCATGGAACAGCTGATCAATGAGGAGGTGGGGGGCACTTAATGGATATTGATGACCTGTCTTGCTTAACAGCATTGTCTATATATCTGCCTTTATGTTTGTTTGAATCTTGTCCTTATATGTCATCCAGACACAGTATTACTTACTTCACACTATACACTCGGTTATGATTGATACTTCTACATGATTTGGGTCATAGCGCGCCCCCCCCCCCCACACCTCTTTATGATATATCCTTTGATATAACTTACCTTTTGGTACATGAGTCCTTTACTTCCGCTATGTTTATTATTGGCAACCACCATTTTGTCCCCCCCCAACACTCTCCAGGTGTCATAACTCCCCAACAAGATTATTTATCATATTGTACCTATCTTAGTAGTGATTAGATAGGCCATTACCTTATGAGGAACACTACATATATGAGGTTTTATTTTTCCATTGTCCATCATGCATGGCTTTGTTGTTTAAGTGATGTATTTATTACATTATTTTTCATATTACCCCTACTAATCATGTTAAAGTACCATACTTTCTATATTTGATTCGTATAATGTCACCCACATACTATCATGCAATTATTAATGATGCTATTATAAATCATGTCTTGTTGGATCAAACCTACTTGTAAATGATATATCAGCTGCAATCTATTTACATTTTTCTTTTAAAATTTTGGAAAAATTATGCATCAATGCACAATTATTGATCAGTTAATTACCATTGCACACTTTTATTATGACATATTGGGTCCTGTGTGTACCACTTACACTTATTTTTACTTTATATATTTAGACAATGATCAATGTCCGAGGACCGAAACGTTGGCCTGTGCCATGCAAATTAATCGGATGTAATAAATACATTTCTCAAGTCATATCTTAAGTCAAGTGCCATGGTCTTCTCTTCTATTACTTTAGGAAAGTCACCCTACCACAGAGAACCAAAAAAACAAATACAAGTGGAGTGCCAACCATTCCTTTTTGACTATCTTGGGAATAGATCATCAATATCAGGAGCCTGGAAAAAACCTTTAAATAGTGAACATCTCCTTTGGGACTTGAGGACTGAAGTACAATGTAATGCAATTGCTTGGGAGTCCTTGCATTCATAAAATCCCACCTACACCTGATGCCCTAGACACTTTATAGAAAAAAAAGCTGTTAATCAACCATGCGGATGCGGGGGACAGCCACAGCTCATAAATATCAGGACTCCAGTTTTCGACTTGTGCTGGATCTTCTCACCAGGGATTTTAAGAAAATGAATGATAAAAAAAAAGAAAATTATGTAAGCCTACATTTGAATCAGGCTCTCCAATAGAACAGCATAAACCTGGTGCCAGATATCTTTTCAGTGCAGCAATTGAAGTACCCGATAAAAAAGTGAATGTCTTGATACAACCTAATTACAGTAGCTTGCTGCCTTATTTAAGCCCCGTGTGACAGACATCTCTTCTCAAACTTATTGGCTTTGTATAGAGTTACACAGAAACTAATATCCAAGAATTATCTTTAGGTTTCCTTAAGGAGAGAAAAAAAGCTGCATTTTTCAGACAATGATAAGACAAGCAGCAGAACATTCATTATTACTGGTTCAGCTGTTCGACCTTGACTGATAATCCTCGTAAGCCCTCAGTTCACCAGCCTCCTGCGAAGTCTGTAAATTGTGTGGGATCTTTGGACACAGAAAATTAAATCACCAACAGTGAGTGCCCTCAGAAACCAGATAAATAATATGCAGAGCGCAATTTAGAAAGATTTAGCAGCTGTTTGGAGGCTGCTTGAATTAATTCATTAATGCTAACTTGGAGAAAAATGTATTTACAGTACAATTTTACAGACAATAAGGACACAAGGACATGCTGGTGTGGATGTGGAAATGGAATCATAAGTCATGGGAAACAAGGCAGGAGATATTCAATTCTGCTGTCCGTTTTAAATGACTTGCTGTGTTCGGGGTTTTAAAGATTTATACAGATCCAAACCATTTATTTGTGAAAGTCTTGGCAAAAAGTAGAAAATTTCATAAGAAAGAAACAGGTACATGTATGAAACATAATATATACTTGCACATAGTGACATTGATATGCCCTATCACAAGAAATAAAAGTGTCAATAACATCTATATTTTTTTTATTTCAAAAAAGAGAGATGGAAAGCACGTGATAGGCAGGTCCGCATAAAACAGACAGTAGAAAGGAGCAGCTCATCTATGGTAGTTTTGCTCAGGGCACAACAACATATATAGCGATATTACGGGGATCCTCTGCTTGCTGCTCATCACCCCAAGAGAGTTAAGGCAGTGCTGGAAAATATTGGTGGCCACACAAAATATTGACACTTTGGGCACAATTTGGCAATTTTCACTTAGAAACTTAGGGGTGTACTCACTTTTGTTGGCGTCAGTTTTGACATTAATGGCTGTGTGTTGCGCTATTTTGAGTGCACACCAAATCTACACTGTTATACAAGCTGTACACTGACTACTTTACATTGTATCAAATTATCAGATCTTTAGTGTTGTCACATGAAAAGTTATAATAAAAAATGTGAGTGGTGTGCTGACTTTTGGGAGATACTGTATATATAAATATATATAAATTGCAAGGGATCGTCTCTTTTCAGGCGGTCACACTCACAGATATCTTTGCCAGACACCACGTTTAAGGTCTAAACACTGTGCTTTATTTTCAGGCACTTCATCCAATACAGGTGAATTCATGCTTAAGTCCCACTTCAATGCACAAAATAAACTCCTGCCCATCTGGGCTCTACCTAAACAGAATAATATCCCTGACTCACCTACATAACGCAGTTAACACTTGGAATTAGATACGGCTTTCTCAGCCAGTCGCTCAGCAGCTTCCAGGCTGTAGAAAAACAGTATGTCTGGGGAACTAGGGCCCAGAAGTTTGCCTGACTCTGGCCATGCGACTCTCTCACTGCAGGTGTCGCGTGGTCCCCCAAACTCCAAGCTATTCAAAGCCTTGTGACCTCTCAGTCCTCCTGACTGAGACCACACACAGAGCCTCTGCAGGCCTCTGCTTGACAAAACACTCTTCCCCTCCCTCCTCAGACTGACACACTGGGAGGTGGTTATTGTCGGCCTGATTACACCAGGCCTCACCTGAGATCACCTCAGGTGAAAGGAAAACATGCCCTGGAATGAGGGGGTGGATTGGGAGGTCCCACTGCCAAACCTACCACACAAATCCAATAAAATCCAGCCCTGAAAAATAAAGAAAATAGCTTCAGCGCCATCTTCCTGGAATTTACTTATCTCACCTTGGTAAGATATTCACCACCTCCCCACCTCCAGGGCTTCACCATACACATCACTGTTCACATTGCCACTATATATATATATATATATATATATATATACATATAGCAAGACAAAAAACAAAGTTTGGCACAGGTGCGCTTCTCCATAACTGAAAATGCAAAGTTAAATACAATGCAACAACACTCATACAAAATACTCATACAAAATACATGGTCATAAAATATGGAAACTAATGCTACACTCACTATATAAATTAAAATGAGATTCTTTGCAAATAGGTTTGATCAAATTGATTTATGCCCATCAGTCATGACAAGGCGATCTCTGTTAGACGGGAAACTATGCAAAATGATACCTTAACTGGTGCCAAATGGCCTCCATGATTTCAGGGTAAGCAGATTCTACATGCAGCATATACTGGAACCATTCTGAATGCTACCTTTCCTGGTGGTAGCAATCCAGTGAATACAGGGAAAATAGACTCCATTTCTATACTGTAGTTAATTAAAATCAGCCTGTGGGAAGTACAGTATAGAACTGGAGCCTGCTCCCCCATTATTCATTGGAGGCTTGCTAGCACCAGGAAAGGTAGCATTCAGAGTGGACGCTGCACGTGTATCAATACAGCTCTACTATCCCCATCAGCACACTCCCAGGAGATCGCTCCTCAGAGACTTGAGAAAGGGGCCCTGTGTACCCTGAAACGTGTTGTCAATAAAAGATTAAAACCAGCGTTCAAGCCTCCGGTCGTGTTTTGCGCCAATAAGCTATCAGTTCAGAAACAAGACAAAAACCACTCTGCTGTTCCCTCCTGCATATCTTGTTCATTGACTTGTCATGTCTTGTAATGCCATTCAATGTAGAATAAAAGGATATTATTCATAAATATGTATAAAATTATAAATTAAGGTAGGGCATTAACCTGATAGGGCATAACTCATTGGTGTGGGTCTGACCACTGGGATACCCATCAATCATGAGGTACTTTTGTCTGCAGCTGGAATAGAGCGCTGGTTGGGTATACGCATCATCAGTCTATTAAAAAGTCTATGCAACTGTCAGAGATAGTTGAGCACCTCCATTAGGTCGTGATTGTGATATGTCACTACAGTTTAGCTATAGTGCCAACAGGAAGTCTGAGGTAGTCTGAGACACACCTCCTATCTCATCATTGGTTGAGGATGACGCTCTCTCCTTGCCCACCTCCACTCTGGCTGCTGTGTATCAAGACAAAATCTCCCACAGCAACAGAAGATTGATTGATTGACTGCTAAACGTTAATTGACATGCATTTAATTAGGCACATCAGAATGAGTAAGAAGTGTCTAGAGAGTCATATTAAGTGGCCCGTTTTCTTTAAGAATTGGATATTGGATATTTTCTGCACTTTTTTGCAGCCAAGATGCGCAAAGGGGCCCTAATTCAAATGAGTACCTTTAGGATTTCACAGGGCATTTTTACGCATTTGGATTCCAGACTTCTTCTCATGCTTTAGGGGCCCCTAAAATGCCAGGGCAGTATAAATACCACACAAGTGACCCCATTTTAGAAAGAAGACACCCCAGGGTATTCCGTGAGGGGAATGGCGAGTTTATAGAAATTTTTTTTTTTTTGGCACAAGTTAGCGGAAATTTTTATTTATTTTTTTCTGACAAAGTCTCATGTTCCACTAACTTGTGCCAAAAAAAAAAATCAAGAGATGGCAAGTGAAGAAAATATTTGCACATCTTATGTATTTTAGACCCACTCCTGCTTTTGGCTTCTAAATCATGATCAAATCCTGATGAAAAATACTTACCATTTGATAGGGGCCTAACGCTCAATTTACATGAGTTTTGGCTATTTGGTTTTACTGAGATGTGGGAATTTTATGGATTTTATCACATGGTCAGTAAAAACAGGAGTGGGTCCAAAAAAGAGATCGCAAATGATGCTCCAAAGACAGGATTCTTTGTGTTTTTATTTTTTTTATTTTTTGGTTCTTCTGACTGATCAGGAGGATGGTAAAAAAAAAATGAAATGTCAACAAGGCCAAACAGGGAGTCCCCAGAACAGACTGGTGAAGTTGGCAACAACACGAGGAGTCAACAGTGTGGCCCAGTCACAGAGTGGTGGGGTTGGAAACAGCATGAGGACTTAACCTAGTGGCCCAGTCACACAGTGGGGAGGTGGGGGGGGGGGGCAGAAGTGGCAGTAACAGCATAAGATGGTGGCAGTAGAAAAAGATGGCAGCAGAGGCAGCAGGTGTGTGGCATCAGGTGGGCGGCAGCATCAGAATAGTGGCTGAACCACTTGGTCAGAATAAACAAGCCATTTTTTACAATGTTCTGGTGTGGCAGCACACTGCAGTCAGAACATAACTGCCAGAATGATCTAGTCTGATGTATAAGGCACCAGTGTATGGAAATCCTGGCTGATTCAAGCATGGTTCATCTTTACAAAGGTTAATCTCTCAACATTTTGTGTTTGACAAGCAAGTTCTATTTGGGTAACTATGCCCCCCGCCACACTAAACACCTGCTCTGATGCCACACTACTGGCCTGGCAGGAAAGCTTTCTCAAGGCAAACTCAGCCATTTGCGGCCAGAATTCAAAGTTTGGCTGCCCAGTAGTCCAGGGGATATTGGATTTGAGGTGACAGGGTGCACTCTAAGTATGCTACTACCTGCTGGTTCTGCTCCATATCCTGCTGCTGGTAGGTGGTTTCTTCAGTAAGCGGGTGAAGAAATGTGCTCAAGTTACTGCTAATAGAGCTGGTGCTGCTCCTGCAGTCATGGCAGTGGAGCGTAAGCGCAAAGGGCCCCCACCAGTCAGACCTTCATGAGGATAGGTGATGTTGCACATAGGCAGCGATCAACTTACTATGTACTGTAGGATGTATTTATAGTAGTTTAGTTTATCATCCCTCCCAGCAAGTGTAAAAAATGCCCCTATTTTGGCCCGGTAGAGAGGGTCTAACATCGTGAGGTGCCAGAAGTCATCCGTCTGTTGAACACTGATAATGTGTCTGTCACTATGCAAGCAACTCAGCATGCATTTTGCCATTTTTGCAAGGATCTCGGAGAGACTCCCTGCCTCCATCTCAACTGCATACTGCCACAGTTCTGTTGTTGTCACTGCCTGGACTTCCCCATCGCCCTCCAGCTCTTTCTGCTCCTCTCCTGTCACTTCTGCAGATAAATCACCTATTTTTGTATTTGCTAGGTGTTAATGTCCTCCTTCTTCTCCGCCAGTCCCCCCCCCCCCCCAGGACTCAGGTGGCTGTAAGATTTACAACATGATAACTACCCCAAACACACCTCCAAGACGACCACTGCCTTGCTAAAGAAACTGAGGGTAAAGGTGCTGGACTGGCTAAGCATGTCTTCAAACATAAACCCTATTGAGCATCTGTGGGCCATCCTCAAACAGAAGGTGTTGGAGCACAAGTTCTATAAAATCCACCTGCTCCTGATGTCGTCATGCAGGAGTGGAAGAGGATTCCAGTGGCAACCTGTGAAGCTCTGGTGAATTTCATGTTCTAGAGAGTTAAGGCAGTGCTGGAAAATAATGGTTGCCACACAAAATGGACACTTTGGGCACAATTTGTCCATTTTCACCTAGGGGTATACTCACTTTTGTTGCCAGCGGTTTAGACATTAATGGCTGCGTGTTGAGTTATTTTGAGGGCACACCAAATTTACATTGTTATACAATCCGTACACTGACTACTTTACATTGTATCAAAGTGTCATATCTTCAGTTACAGTAGAGGTTAGTCCTATCCATCTGCATCACTGTTCATACAGTCGATCCAAAATGTGGAGGGTGAAATTCTAATGTGTGGAAATGTCGCATTTGAGGTGATGTTGGGGAACACTGTTCTGCCTTTGCAGATCAAGGAGGGCATGTTTTGCACGGTAAGAGTGACTGAAGTTCATGTACAGTTTCCTGGCCATTTTCAAGATGCCTTGGAGTTGATTGGAAAACTTCATGAACCGGGTTACAAGCAGATTAAAGACGTGCGCCATGCAGGGTGCATGGGTCAGCCCTCCTTGACGCAGTGCGATAGAATGTTCTTCCTGTTATCAGTGACCATGGTTCCGATTTTCAGTGGGCAGGGAGATAACCAAGATTCGATTTCTTAATTGATGATGTTGAGCAGTTCCTCCCCGGTTTGACTTTGTTTGCAAAGGCAGGCCAGGTGCAGAACAGCGTGACACCATCATGCTCTGAATAGGTGGTATGCTGGAGGACCACTCAGAACTGTGCCTACAGTGGAGGCTGAGGTCAATGAAGAGGCACAGAAGGACATTGGTGCCGTAATCACAACATGATAATGCAAAGGCGGCATTGCAATCACAAGGCCAAGTTGCTTGTGTACCTGGGCTGGAACCACGTTTACCAAGTGGCCCGTAAAGGACATATATTGTCCTTGATCATAGCTACAGTATCGTGACGGCTTTGGGACTCTACAGAAGCCATCAGTTCTTTGAAATGTGCAGAGTCAACCACATGGAAAGGGAGGGACTGTAGTACCAACAACTTGGCCACGAGCACATTCAGCTTATGTGCCGTTGAATGAGTGCACACATACTGTATTTTTTACAATCACATCGGTGATTGATTGCTGGTGAAATCCATGACAAGGAGCATCAGGATCAGTAGATGATGTAAAGGAAACCGAGCTCCGTTCTGCTGAGATGGTAGAGCATTGACTGCTGGAGAAGGTGTGCGGGCCACTGGGAGATGCAGCGTTTGCTGCGTCAGGCTGTACCACAACATTAGCGCCACTGTTTTCCCAGGTCACTTCATGGTTATGCGCCATGTGTTGATGCAGAGCCATGGTGTCAACATTGGCATCCATTGCAGCAATTCACCTTCTGCTCCGGCGACTTTATTAAAAATTCCCACCCCGGTCTCTATGAATCTGTGCACCGCTAGTTGTTTCCTGATAGGTAGGCTCCTGAGTAGCAGGCATCTACCCCAGGCACATTTGGCTCTAGATCTTACACTGCTGCCACTCTGCTGACTAATAGCCACGAGCGCACCCTGCTGGCTCAGCCGCAAGCTGTCACCCTGCCGCTGTCTCATGCACCAGCTGCCACCTTCACCACCTGATGATGATGATGATGAAGTCCCCTCTTCACTCGGCTCCCATCTGTGATTGGCTACATTATCATCCACTTCAGTATACTCCTCACTTATGTCACCATCACCAGTCTCATGGCCGTGTCTCTGACCATTTGCAACACCTGCTCCTACACATCTCTCATCAGGAAGCAGCGGACCTTTCCTCCAAATCTGGTCGGGGAAGTAGCTGCAAACAGTACTCAATAATCTGGTGGTTGCCAAAAAGCGAAACAGAGCCAGTAGCATACAGTACTTCCCGAGCAGCAGGAGCAGAAAAAGAAAGAGGCCGGTTCAGGACTGGTGAGGGCACAGAGCTTGTTTCTGGGCAATGACAACTAAGTATGGTGTCAGAGGAACCCACGGACTCATGGATGTGGGTGTATGATGTCAGTTGAGATGATGTTGAAGTCTGAGTCAACCATTCAAGGACATTTGCATTGCTGCTCAAAACACGGCCACTGGGCTTGTTGCTGCGGCTGTTGCTACCACATTCCCCTTCTTTTGCTGCTACTTCTGCTGGCTCCAGCAACATTTTTGCCACTGCCCATTCCCTCAGAGTGCTCTGGCACCTGTCTGTTGGACATACTGTATAGTAACAGTAACTGTATCTGTAAAATAAGTTATTCAATGTCAATGTGGACATCCCAATAACAGTAGTATTAGACAGCTTATTCACCCCAATTTAAAAATCAAGACCTAATGGTATTTCGTATCTATTTAACATGGTGGGCCCCCCCAATAACAGTTAAATTACACAACTTATTCACTCCAGTTTGAGAATCAAGGCCTTATAGAATTGCTTAACTATTTAACAAGGGGGACACCCCAATAACAGTTAAATTACACAACATATTCACCCAAATTAGAGAATGAAGGAGTAATAGATTTGCTTATCTATTAAATAAGTTGGGCAGCACAATAACAGTGAAATTACACTATTTATTGACCCCAATTTGAGAATAAAGGCAAAATAGAATTATGTATCTATCAAACAAGGTGGACACCTCAATAACAGTTAAATTACACTACTTATTCACCCCAGTTTGAGAATCAAGGCATAATAGAGTTGCATATCTATTAAACAAGTGGGACACTCCAAAAGCAGTTAAATTAGTCACCTTATTTAATAGAATTGCTCAACTATTAAACAAGGTGGACACTGTTCAATTAGATAGCTTTGTGCAGGGATTAATGCAAACTGAGCTGTCTCCTATGGATCCTTTCAGCTTTCTGCAGTCTCCCTATGTTCTCCCTATGCTCTCCCTACAGTGTGTAAAAACTGTCCCTATGATCTCCCTAAACTGTCCCTACACTGTCCCTGCAGTTTCCATATCCAAGATTCTACAACTAAAGCTTTTTTAAACACTGTTCTTAGAACTTATCACGTCTCTCCTTATGCTCAGTTCACTGTAAAATGGTTGAGACCGGGCGGGATTAGGATTTTTATAGGGCTCTTTGACATCAAAGGGGCTGGCTAGCTGCTGATTAGCTGGCTGCACTACACTATGGATGATATATTGTTCCTGGGCTTCTTACTTCCACTTTGTAACACATGTTGCCGCCAATTTTAGGAAAAAAAAATTGTTACCACAAAGCGCCAGGAAATTTAGATGTGTTGCAAATCAAATTTTTCCTAAACTTCAGATCGAATTCCACTTCTGATGCTTTGATTCACTCAACATTAGTTAGACTAACGCTGGGTTCAGACCTGAGTGTTTCTGAGACGTTTTCCGCGCGTTTTTGTCAAGTGTTTTACGTGCGTTTTTGCGCGCGTTTTTGCCAATAGTAAATGTGCATTTTACGTGCGTTTGTGTGATTGACTGCAGTGTTGTCCAATGACCAAATATCCCTGTCTATATGAAGTTTGGCCTTTCCAGCATGTTGCAAATTCATAAACGCGCGTTCGAACGCGCGTTTTCAGTGTCAAAAACTCGCAAAATACAAGCGTTGCGCGTTCCCATTGAAGTCTATGGGCCAAAACGCACGACAAACGCCCCCAAAAAAGCTCAAGTACTTGTTTATGCGTCAGGCATTTTTCAGCGTGTTCGAACGCGCTGTAAAACACGAAAATGTGAACCAGTCCCATAGGGAAGCATTAGTTTGCATCGGTTATGCGTTTTACAGCGCGTTACAACGTGCTGTAAAACGCGCAAGTGTGAACTGAGGGTAAGGAAGGACAAAAGTCAGATGGATTAAGGAGAGAAAAAACAAAACGTACCATGTTTATAAATTGATTTTATGCCTGACTAAGACTGAAAGCCAGAAAAAAATAAAAAAAATAATTGTGATTAGATGAGTGACTTTCCCAAAATTCTTTTAAGGTCAGATTCTGAATAAACTTGCCCAAAATGTAAAGTAACTCAGGTCTGCTAAGATTGGATTCAATCACTTTCAAGCTCTTTAATGCCAAGACAGTATGAATATTGTGAAAGTGAGACTGACATACAGTATGTAGATATTGATAAAGGGATGGTAGCAGGTGGTAACACGCAACCTGCTTAATAATGCACTGTCAGATTTTATTTTAAAGTTAAAAAGTTTTCCAAAAATGATGCCTTTTTAATGGCAGTTGACTTCTCTGTTTTCTGAACTGCAAAATGGTGGTCTCTATTTGAGGAATTCATTTGGGACAAATCACAAATGTTTGGGATTCTCTAACATTAGAATATTATTGGAAATTTGTAATGAATTTGATTCTAGTAGAATCCATTCGCTCATCAATTATAAATCTGAGGAAGAAGGAAGACCCACTTTGAAGCGTGTTTCCCTTCTTATTGTTCGTGTTTTGTTTTTAATAAAACTCCACTTTTATCCATTAGTGGTCTTGATTACCCTTTTTTGTGTTATTGGACCCGTGCACGTATCTCCAAATCCTTCCCTAACCAATGACTGAGGGTGCCTAGGTATATAAGGCACCCTCTCCAGGCAGAGGGTGCCTGAGCTTTAACACCTTCTACCTGGGCCATTTTTTGCAAATCTGACATGTGTCACTTTATGTAGTAATAGCTTTGGAACACTTTTATGTATTCAAGCCATTCTGAGATAGTTTTCTTGTTACACATTGCACTTCATGATAGTCATAAATTTGAGTCAATACATTGACCTTCATTTTTAAAAAACATCCCAAATTTTGCAATGTCTGTGCTTTTAAAACAGAAAGTGATACCTCATAAAATATTTATTACTTAACATACCCATTTTGTCTACTTTATGTTGGCATCATTTTCTAAATGTCATTTTATTTTTTTAGAAAGTTAGAAGGCTTAGAATTTTTGAAGCAATTCTTAAAATTTTAAAGAAAATTTCCCAAACCCACTTTTTAAGGACCAGTTCAGGTCTGAAGTCACTTTGTGGGCTTACATAATATAAACCCCCCATAAATGACCTCATTGCAGAAACTACACCCCTCAAGTTACTCAAAACTGTTTTTACGTTTTAATGTTGGTAACCCTTTAGGTGTTCCACAAGAATTAAAGGAGAATGAAGATGACATTTCAAAATTTCACTTTTTTTGCAGATTTTCCATTTTAATCTATTTTTTTCCTTAACATATCGAGGGTTAACGGCCAAACAAAACTCAACATTTATTACCATGATTCTGCAGTTTACAAAAACACCCAACATGTGGTCGTAAACTGATGTAAGGGCACACGGCAGGGAGCAGTAGAAAAGGAGCGACATATGGTATTTGGAAGGCAGATTTTGCTGGACTGGTTTTTAGACGCCATGTCCCATTTGAAGCCGCCCTGATGAACTCTTAGAGTAGAAATTCCCAAAAAGTGACTCCATTTTGGAAACTAGGGGATAAGGTGCCAGTTTTGTTGGTACCATTTTGGGGTACATATGATTTTTAATTGCTCTATATTACGTCTTTTATGTGGCAAGGTAACCAAAAAACGGCATTGTTTATATTTTTTATTTTTACAGTGTTTACCTGAGGGGTTAGGTCATGTGACATATGGCAGATCGTTATGGACATGGAAATACCTAATATGTATACTTCGCTCAATGATACCGTTGCCAGGAGTCCGCACGGAGCCTAGTGCGCAGGCGCGGGATCTCAGCAGAGGGACAGGGAGGAATAAATTATTGCAGAAGCGGCGCTGGGCAGAGTAAGGCGGCACTGAAGAGAGGAAGGCAGCACTGGGCACCAGACAGGGCACCAGACAGTGAGGGGTGCGGCCAGGCACCCTGTATTAACGGACCTCCCCTTTGGCACCTTATGTGAGTAATTGACAAATTATAAAAATCATATTTATGTGGAAATAGAGCCACAGTGGAGTATAATAATGCCATCATAGGATTCAACTTATCAGTGTGGACATGGACATATGTTTAGCTTATGGGGGTAAAATCTGCTGACGGAATCTCTTTAAGTTTTACACAATAATAGCATTTTTTAAATGAAAAAAAAATGATGTTTTCGTGTCTCCATAGTCAGAGAGCTATAGCTTTTTTATTTTTTGACCAATTGTCTTAGCTAGGGTCTCATTTTTTGCGGGATGAGGTGACGGTTTGATTGGTACTATTTTGGAGGGCATACACCTTTTTGATCGCTTGGTGTTGCACTTCATGTGATTTTAGGTGACAAAAAATGGCTTTTTTTGCACAGTTTTTATTTTTTATTTTTTACGATGTTCACATGAGGGGTTAGGTCATGTGATATTTTTATATAGCAGGTTGTTACAAATGCAGCAATACAAAATATGTTTACTGTTTTTTTTATTTCACTGTAACACAATAACAGCTATTTTGAAGCAATATATATATATATATATATATATATATATATATATATATATCTTATTTTAGTGTCTCTATTGTCTAAGAATCATATTTTATTTTTTTTTTTGACCAATTGTCTTCAGTAGGGTCTGATTTTTTGTGGGATGAGGTGACGGTTTTATTGGTACTATTTTGGAGGGTATACGTGCTTTTGATCACTTGGTGTTTCACTTTTTGTGATGTAAGGTGACTAAAATGGCTTTTTTGAGATTTTTTTATTTTTATGGTGTTTATCGGACAGGTTGGATGAGGTGAAATATTTATAGAGCCATTCGTTACAGACGTGGTGATACCTTATATGTGTGTTTTTTTCCCTTTTTTTTCTATTTTTCATTATAAAATCAGGGGATTGGGGCATTTTTTTATTTCTTAAACATTTTTTTTTTTTGCTTTTTTTTTCAAAACTTTATTCCTGTCCCACTCTGGGACTTCAACTTTTGAGGGTCTGATCCCCCCTGCAATGTATTACAATATATCTGTATTGTAATGCATTGCCTGTTAGTCTATTACACTGAGTAATACACTAACAGGTTGCATATGAGACCGGGCCTGAGGCTGGATCTCCTCGGCCCCCGTAGAAGGCAGGTCCCGACACCATATAAGGCATTGGGCAACCTGTGTATGGCATCGGGCTGCCTTCTCACCCATCAGATCCCCGCCACAGCAGTGCGGGGATAAGATGGGCTCCCTCACCCGCCGCATGCACCTTCTATGCCGCGGTCAGCGCTTACCATGACATAGGATTTTACTGTAAAAGTATGGCAAAATGCGGCAAGTCACTTGCCACCATGACATACTATAACGTCATATGTCGGGAAGGGGTTGAGGTTCTCTGTGTGCTTCACTGATTCTTTTGCATTATCCAGTCTGTGTTCCCATCTGTGTTACTGCGGTTATCTACCCGTAATATAATCTTCATGTTATTACTACTCATTATTTTTCAGTAATGTACAATACCTTTAATAACATGGATATAATGCACTGAAATAGTTTTAGGACAAAAAATGTGCAGTTGCTCAGCATTTGCAGCAGTATGTTATTGGGGTGTTGGGAATAAGTCTATGAACTGTAGTAGCTATATTTTTTTATGCTGCCTGGCTGTTCATATACAGTAAATATGAGTTTTTTTTTCTTGAAGTAGGTTTTGAATGCTGAACTAGCTGTCAGCCAACTGGGCGACCAGTCCCTCATTTCTATGAATCATTCCCTAAAGCTTCCTCAGATCAAATTCCCTAAAATCTACACAATTATTTATCCCTTTTTTCTTTCTATAGAGTACCTATCACATTACATAAGTGGCTTGTGTTCGTAATAGTTTTTTGTCAAACACTGCCACATAACACCCTTCCAGGTCACAAGCTAAAGAAAGTATTTTGATTCTTTTGTCTCAAGATAAGGAGCTCCCTGTCCACTGCCCCCCCCCCCCCAAGATAAGGAGTTCCCTGTCCATAGTCCCAATGTCATGTGACCCTCCATCTTCTTCCTCCCGTATGGTTTTCCCTGTCAATATTTACACAAAAATGGCACTGGGTGATGTTTTTACAGAATTCATCCAAATCATACTGCAAAATCTTTGGATTAGTTTGCAGACAAATGCAGAATATGTTGATGCCATATAAATAAATTTCAAATAAAATGCAAGAGTACAATTACAAAATTATTCGCTTGTCAAACCTCAGTTTTTCTGAAATATATATGCATTTGAAAGTTTGTTTATTTTGATCAAAATACAGAAAATGTTGAATCCAGAATTATATATATATATATATAAAAATATATATATATATCAATAAAAAACAATATTATTTTCTTAATATTGCAATGAAATACACATGCACCTGTTCAGCATTCTGCATATGAACCTTTTCCATGAAAATGGATGAGGAGCGTAATCAGTGATTGATCATTTACCAATAAAAGACTGCTGCCATGTAGAAGATTGAAGGGATTTGCTCATAATGTGTGTGCATGTTGTATTGTTTATGTGCCTTTTATATTAAACTAAATTCCCAATTAGCTTCCACATTTGTCACAATATATTTTGGAATAGCAAAAGTCACTTACCTGTACTTAACATTCCAATATAGCAGAGCTTAGCTTGTTCCGTAGTTGAAGTCAAATGGATAACATGGTGGGTTGGTTATTTTCCTCCAAATTACATTTCAGTGTGTTGTCTGCCAAATCAGGCAAAAACAGCAGGTTTGGCCACTAGTCTAATGTGGAGCTTTCAACTCTCCCTTGACAGATGCAGGAGAGTAGTGTTGAGCGCGAATATTCGAATAGCGAATTTTTTTAGCGAATATTGGCACTTCGCTAATTCGCGAATATTTCGAATATAGCGCTATAAATTCGCTATTTCGAATATTCGGTTTTTTTTAGTTTTTTTTTTAGTTATATTTTTTTCTTTCCCTCTTCCCAACAGTAGTTCTTACCTGTCCTGAGGATTCCTGGCTTCCTGGCTGCTCTAGTCAGTGCCCATTGCCGCTTCTGCCGACTTCCGTGCTCATGGAGCGTCCCCATCCATGGGAAAGTCTCCATATACTAAAATGTACTGTCGGATTTGAGGAATTACGTTGAAATCGCAATGCGATTAATTCAAGTTATATTAATCGCATTGCGATTTCAACTTAGAGCTGGGTTTATAATGGGTCAGCTTGCTAGAATGAACGAAGTTAACGAATATGGAATATAGCAGCACTGCTAAGTTGAATTCGCAATGCGATTAATTTAACTTAAAGTAATTGCATTGCGATTTCAACTTAGCACTGCTAGTGCCACTGCTATATTCCATATTCGTTAATTCTAGCCTATGTAAGATAGCAGTGCTAAGTTGAAATCGCAATGCGATTACTTCAAGTTAAATTAATCGCATTGCGAATTCAACTTAGCAGTGCTGCTATATTCCATATTCGTTAACTTCGCTCATTGAATCGTTAACTTCGCTCATTCTAGCAAGCTGACCCATTATAAACCCAGCTCTAAGTTGAAATCGCAATGCGATTAATATAACTTGAATTAATCGCATTGCGATTTCAACGTAATTCCTCAAATCCGACAGTACATTTTAGTATATGGAGATGTTCCCATGGTGATGGGGACGCTCCATGAGCAAGGAACTTTATGGTTGGCTTGGTAGAATTAGCGAATAGCTGAATATGACGAATGTACTCGTCATATTCTTCAAACGAAGATAACGAGTATTCTACATCTGTTTAGTAACCTATTCGTCAACCTCGCTAATTCTAGCAATCAAATAGGAAGGTTGACTATAGAGACAGCTGTGTTAAATTCGCTATGCGATTTTTTTTTTTTAATAGAATAATTATATTACTTGGATATAATTATTATAATTATTCTATTTATTAAAAAATATATATAAATAACGCATAGCGAATTAAACACAGTTGTCTCTATAGTCAACCTTCATATTTGATTGCTAGAATTAGCGAAGTTGACGAATAGGTTGCTAAAACGAAGATGTAGAATACTTCGTTATCTTCGTTTTGAGGAATATGACGAATACATTCGTCATATCCGTCATCTTCGCTAGAATTCTAGATATGAAACCAATAGGAAAGTAGCCTTAAGTTAAAATCGCAATACGCGATTATTTAAATCGCATATTAATCGCGGTAACTAGAATAATGACGAATATTCGATTTCGACGAATATGAAACGAATATTCATTCGAATATTCGCGAATTTCGTCGAAATCGAATATGGCACCTGCCGCTCATCACTACTGGAGAGAGAAGAATTGGGCAAACTAAATTTTTTCACCCAATCATTTTTGTTGTTCCAGGAGATAGGCCGCTACCAGAAGTGTCTGGCAGTAGCTTTTCTTCCCCCTCTACTGACAACACATATATCCTCATCCAATTCAACCATGCATAAATATATATTAGAAGTAGGAGTAGTCAGGAGAGACAGCTATCGGCTGAACAAGCATTCCGTCTATAGTTTTTTTAATGTTTATGCACATGACAAAGATGAGTGAAACATACTGAACCATATATAGAACTAATGGCCATATACATATCTTTACCACATGGGTCTGTGATATGGTCTTGCACATGAGACCTACCCTTGGTTTTAGGGTAAAACATCCACAATTTTATCTAAGCTGCATTGCATTTGGTTTACTACTTTTTAGAATACCTAAATACCTATTCCACTTTAAAGTGTTGTGAAGTAACTTGTCCTGCTGTGTGATTAGGACAGGTTTTGTCTGTACTAATAGGATGCCTTGCATTTCATTTCTCCTGATGATTACTCCCCAGACAAAACGAGCCATTATAACTAATGAAAGGTATTTCTATATCTATAATAAAATAATAAGCAAGTATTTTCATGTTCTTAATTCCCAGAGAACCTTTAAGTAAAGATTATGATTATGAAATACTTTATTAAGGGACACTTCCATCAGAAAGGGGGAATATATTTATTTTTCATTTTGGCTTTACCATTGAAAATTAAATACAAATTATTGTCTGTCTGTTGCAGTTTGCCTAAATGATAAGACCTCCTATGCAGATAAGTAATCCAATGTCAGTTTATTCATGCTGTGAGAGGAAGATTTTATCTGCAAGGTAATCCTCATGTAAATAGTAGGTGTATAGTTAGGATAACAGTGTAACAGCTCTATTGTTCGTATTGATAGACCTAGATAAAGATGCTCACAGAAGGGCATTGCACTGATTAGCAACCTTCGGCCCTCCAGTTGCTATAAACTACTAATCCCAGGATGCTCCATTCATTTCTATGAGAGTTCTCAGAAGAGCAGAGCAAGGATGCATGCTGAGAGTTGTAGTTTCACAACAGCTGGAGTGCCAGAGATTGCCTAGCCCTGGTCTAGCCTAAATCAACACTTAACATAATCTTCTTTATCCTTGAGAAACATATTTAATATAAATGTAATGTAGTCTTGCTTATTTCTAAAATGATAATGTTGAAACAAATGTCTTACAAGAAGAAAGAAATATATATCCAGAAAGCTCATTTTGTTAGTTAGTTTACATCTGCAAAGTAAATTATACATTAATTTGTATATCACCCTCCAGTTGTTTGTTTCATTTTTTAATTTAGTTTTGTAGCATTGTTTTTTGAGAATTTATAGATTTATTGTTCACTGTTCCTGCCTGTATACTATGCAGTTTAATTAGTCTCTCAGTCGCTTGTTAATACATTTACGCAATTATGTTTTGGATATAACACTTTATTTCAGATATTTTGCGGCCTAGCATTCACAGAAGTGTAATTTTTCTCTTTGTGTTAGTAACAGTTACAATGTTTTCTTTTTCATACAGATCTCCTACCTTCTGTTTCAGTCACCCCCACATTTTTGATGGTGCATGCAATGCTTTACAACAGGCATGCTCAACCCGCGGCCCTCCAGCTGTTGTAAACTACAACTCCCATCATTCCCTGACAGCCTACAGCTATCATCTTACAGAAGAGCATTGTGGGAGTTGTAGTTGTACAACAGCTGTAGTGTTGTTGTTTTTTTATAATGCTCATTCAGACCAATTGAAGTTGGACTAATAAAAAATGCAAATCTCTATAAGAGCACACTTACAAATTAATTTGATATACCATACCCCTCTCAACCCTTGTATAAACCCAGTAATTTTTTTCAATTTCTTTTCTGTAGGAGTGTTCATTGTGCTATCAAATTTTGTTGTTTGTTTTTTTGTATCAAAATTAAAGAAAACAATAAGCAAAAATCTCAAGAATGAGCATAGTCAATGCATGAATTTTACAGGTAAGAAATCTGGTTGGTGGATGTCCAGCTCGTGGTACCCACTCCAATCAGCTGTTTGAAGAGACCATAGCACTCTGTGAGCGCCACACCCTCTTACTAGGTCAGTGACGTCATGTTAATTGGTCTAGACCAGGGATGGGAAACTGCGGCTCTCCAGCTGTTGCAAAACTACAGAGTGGGCTATTTATATGGATACACCTTAATAAAATGGGAATGGTTGGTGATATTAACTTCCTGTTTGTGGCACATTAGTATATGTGAGGAGGTAAACTTTTCAAGATGGGTGGTGACCATGGTGGCCATTTTGAAGTCGGCCATTTTGTATCCAACTTTTGTTTTTTCAATAGGAAGAGGGTCATGTGACACATCAAACTTACTGGGAATTTCACAAGAAAAACAATGGTTTTAACGTAACTTTATTATTTCATGAGTTATTTACAAGTTTCTCTTTGTTTACAGCCATTGACATGTCGCTGAGGCTAACACGTGAGGAGCGAATAGAAATTGTGTTGATGTCTGGTGAACGCAGTTAACGGGTCATTGCAGCAGATTTCAATGCAAGACACCCTACGAGACCACCCATCTCCCATGCTACAGTTAGCAAACTGCTTGCTAAGTTTCGTGAAACTGGTTCAGTGTAGGATTTGCCAAAATGTGGACGCATGAAATCTGTCACTAATGAAGAAACATCAGTGGCTGTCCTAGCTTCATTCAGCAAGAGCCCACAGCGTAGCACTCACCGCATGTCACCGAAGAGTGGCATTAGTCGAACATCCCTTCGGCGGATATTAGCTACTCACAAATGGCACCCTTACAAACTCCAGCTACTGCAGCATCTGAACGAGGATGACCCATATCGGTGCACTGGATTTGCAGAATGGGCAAAACAAAAATTGGAATGGGACCCTAAGTTTACGCAGAAGATTTTGTTCAGTGATGACGCAAACTTTTATGTGAATGGTGAAGTTAACAAACAAAACCACTGCTATTAGTCTGAGTTGAATGTTGAATGGCCCCCAATTTCCCCCAATCTGACCCCCTTAGACTTTCATCTTTGGGGTCATCTGAAGGCAATTGTCTATGCAGTGAAGATACGAGATGCGCAGCACCTGAAACTACGAATACTGGAAGCCTGTGCTAGCATTTCTCCTGCGGTGTTGCTATCAGTGTATGAAGAGTGGGAGAAGAGTGTTGCATTGACAATCCAACACAATGGGAAGCACATTGAACACATTTTATAAGTGGTCAGGAACTTGTAAATAACTCATGAAAGAATAGAGTTACGTTAAAACCAAGCACACCATTGTTTTTCTTGTGAAATTCCCACTAAGTTTGATGTGTCACATGACCCTCTTCCTATTGAAAAAAACAAAAGTTGGATTCAAAATGGCCAACTTCAAAATGGCCGCCATGGTCACCACCCATCTTAAAAAAAGTTTCCCCCCTCACATATACTAATGTGCCACAAACAGGAAGTTAATATCACCAACCATTCCCATTTTATTAAGGTATAGCCATATAAATGACCCACCCTGTATATATAAATATATATATATATATATATATATATATATATATATATATATATATTGAGAAAATTTCTTCACATTCATTTCGAATTCTGTGGATTTATAAACCCTTAAGGACCAGCGCCGTACATGTAGGGCGCTGGTGGACGTGACTTAAGGACCAGCACCGTACATGTATGGCGCCCGCACGATCAGCGGCAGGGGTCCGGCAGTCACTGATATCAGGACCCCTGCATCAGTGAAAACACCAATGCCAGTGCATTAAACCTCGCACTGCCACAGTCATCGCTTGCCGTGGCACTTGCAGGATCCTGCTGGGTACGGCGGACCCGATGGCTGCCTTCCATGACAGCCTGTAAGATCCAGCCCCAGTATGACACTGTGTAATACACTTACAGACAATACATTACAAAACAGAAGTATTGTAATGCATTATAAAGGGGATCAGACCCCCAAAAGTTGAAGTCCCAGTGTGGAACTAAAAATAAAGTGAAAAAAGAAGTTAACAAAAATGTTTATTTTTTTTTTTAAAGTTTCAATAAAAAAACGTCCTTTTTCCAAAATAAAGAAAATAACTATTGTGAAAAATAGGGAAAAAAGAAAAGTAGACATATTAGGTACCCATATCGACCAGCTCTTTAAAAATATGACATGACCTAATCTTGAGGTGAATACCGTCAAGAAACAAAAAAAAACTGCTTAAATTATTTTTTTTTTCACCCTAACTCACTAAAAGTGCAACACCAAGCGATCAAAATGGCATATGCCCCCCAAAATAGTACCAATCTAACCGTTACCTCATCCCGCAAAAAATGAGCACCTACCTAAGAAAAAATAAAGCTCTCAGACTCTGGAGACACTAAAACATGATTTATTTTGTTTCAAAAATGCTTATATTCTGTTGAATGTAAAAAATAAATAAAAAATTAAACATATTAGTAGAGATGTTGCGATCATAAAATTTTCCCTTCCACAAATGTTCGCGAACGGGTGAACCGGGCCAACCACCATAGACTTCAACAGGGAGGCGAATTTTAAAAAGCACAGGGACTCTTTCTGGCCACAATAGTGATGGAAAAGTTGTTTCAAGGGGACTAACACCTGGACTGTGGCATGCCGGAGGGGGATCAATGGCAAAACTCCAGTTGACGCAGAGTCGGGTTTTAATCCATAACGGGAATAAATCACCTAACATTTCTAAATTGTTTGGAATAACGTGCTTTAAAACATCCAGTGTGTGTATACAATCAGGTATGATGTTGTATAAATCAGGTAGTGTAAGGGTTACGCCCGCTTTACAGTTACAGACCTAACTGTGACAGACCAAACTCCCCGTTTAACGCACCGCAAACAACAGCAAACAGTCCATTTGCACAACCGCAAACTCTCCATTTGCACAAGGTTGGATACCAAGCTAGCCATGTCCCGTTCCTTGTCCTCACTGACGTCATTGAAGGTCTCTTCCTCGCGCAATGTGCTGTGCCACTCTATATGAGTCGTGTGTTCAGTAATTAGTAGTACTATTTTTATCAGTTTAATCCCTATTACGTCACGTATCAGGGGATGTGTATCGAATAGATTTTAGGAACCAGGATATGGAAAAAGAAGCTTGGTCGTTCCTCTTACTTCCGATTTGGGGCACTGCGCATGCGCCGTGCAATGTACTGTGCAACCCTATATGAGTGGTGTGTTAACTAGTACTATTCTTATCAGTTTAATCCCTGTTAAGTCCCTTATAAGGGGATGTGTATCGAACAGATTTTAGGAACCGGGAGATGGAAAAAGAAGTTTGGTCGTTCTTCTTACTTCCAATTTGGGGCACTGCGCGTGCGCTGTGCAATGTACTGTGCAACCCTATATAAGTGGTGTGTTAACTAGTACTATTCTTATCAATTTAATCCCTGTTACATCCCCTATCAGGGGACGTGTATCGAATAGATTGTAGGAACCGGAAGATAGAAAAAAAAGCTTGGTCGGTCCTCTTACTTCCAATATGGGGCACTGCGCGTGCACCGTGCAATGTACTGTGCCACCCTATATGAGTGGTGTGTTAGTAGTACTATTCCTATCAGTTTAATACCTGTTACGTCCATCAGGGGAGTGAATCGAATAGATTTTAGACAACCGCAAAGAGTTGTCAAAAGTTGACACACTCATGACATACATTTTACTCCTTTATGCGTCAATCTTGGTGTAGTGTTGACTGTGCTCGTGCACACGTTTAGGAGATTGCAGGCAATGGAGGTTTTTCAAAGCCTATGGTCGTGCTGAGGTAGTTCAGTGACAGTAAAGCGACCTAGAAAACAATGATTCTGCAATGTGGGCCCAATGCTGGTAGGCGTTAATGATCACCTTAGATGATCACAAAGAAAATAATGTTTTTTCTATGAACAATTATCCAATTCATTCAGCCGATCGCTTTTGGTCTGTTCACAATGAAGCAACGACCTTATCATCTGGGGTGTGCCAACATTGCCAACACACTCATAGAGGTGATCGCTTTATTGTGATAAGCAAGCCCCTTCACCACAACAAGGTAACGATCACGAAGGGGAATTGACACATGTATGTGCCTTTTTTTGTTTTGTTTTTGCAGCCACAGTGCAGCACCAGAGGCCAGAAAAAAAGAGATTAAATACAGCAGCGTGGGGAACATTTTTAGCCCAAGGCATCTCATCAGGCCTTTTTTAGTCAAATATATCCCCCACTGTCAGTCCCTTCAGTATCCACGCCTCATTCATCTTAATAAAGGTAAGGTAATCTACAATATTTTGACCTAGGCGATTTCTTTTCTCAGTGACAATACCCCCTGCTGCACTGAAGGTCCTTTCTGACAGGACACTTGAAGCGGGGCAGGCCAGAAGTTCTATCGCAAATTGGGATAGCTCAGGCCACAGGTCAAGCCTGCACACCCAGTAGTCAAGGGGTCCATCGCTCCTCAGAGTGTCAATATCTGCAGTTAAGGCGAGGTAGTCTGCTACCTGTCTGTCGAGTTGTTCTCTGAGGGTGGACCCCAAAGGGCTGTGGCGATGTGTAGGACTTAAAAAGCTCTGCATGTCCTCCATCAACAACACGTCTGTAAAGCATCCTGTCCTTGCCGGCGTAGTCATGGTAGGAGGAGGATTACTTTCAGCTCTTCCCCTGTTAAATTCCCGTTGTGCTCTGACATCACCCTTATACGCTGTGTAAAGCATACTTTTTAACTTGTTTTGGAACTGCTGCATTCTTTCCGACTTCCGGTAATTCGGTAACTTTCTGCTTATACCGGGGGTCTAGTAGAGTGGCCACCCAGTACAGGTCATTCTTCTTCAGCCTTTTTATACGAGGGTCCCTCAACAGGCATGACAGCATGACAGCATGAAATACCCCATTTGCACAAGGTTGGATGCCGAGCTACTCATCTCCCGTTCCTCGTCCTCACTGATGTCATTGAAGGTCTCTTCTTCCCCCCAGCCATGTACAACACCATGGGTCCCAGATAGGTGACAACAACGAGCACCCTTGGATGCCTGTTGTGTTTGGTCTTCCTCTTCCTCAAAGCCACATGCCTCCTCTGACTCCTCTTCCTTAGACTCCTCTTCCAGCGTTGCCGCAGATCAAGCAAGCGATGATGATAAAGCTGTTTCTGGTAGTGACGGTGACCACAACTCTTCCTCTTCACGCTCATCTACGGCCTGATCCAGCACTCTTCGCAGGGCACGCTCAAGGAAGAAAACAAATGGGATGAGGTTGCTGATGGTGCATTCAGTGCGACTGACTAGGTTTGTCACCTCCTGAAATGGACGCATGAGCCTATAGACATTGCGCATGAGCGTGCAGTAACGTGGCAAAAAATACCCAGCTCCGCAGAGGCTGTCCTAGCACCCCGGTCATATAAATACTCAATGACGGCTTTTTCTTGTTGGAGCAGGCAGTTGAACATTAGGAGTGTTGAATTCCAACGTGTCGGGCTGTTGCAAATCAAGTGCCTCACTGGCATGTTGTTTCGCCGCTGAATATTGGAAAAGTGCGCCATGGCCGTGTAGGAACGCCTGAAATGGCCACCTTCCTGGCCTGCTTGAGGACGTCCTGTAAGCCTGGGTACATAAACACAAAGTATTGTACAATCAGATTCAACACATTTGCCATGCACGGCACATGTGTCAACTTGCCCAAATTCAATGCCCCCAACAGATTGCTTCTGTTGTCACACACCACTTTGCCGATCTCCTGTTGGTGCGGGGTCAGCCACGGATCCACCTGTGCGTTCAGGGCGGCCAGGAGTTCTGGTCCGGTGTTACTCTCTGATTTTAAGCAAGTCAACCCCAAGACGGCGTGACACTGTCGTATCCGGGATGTGGAATAGCCCCTGGGGAGCTGGGGGGGGTGCAGTTGATGATGTGAAGCAAGACGCAGCAGCAGATGACGACTCAGCCGAGAAGGTTAGTGAAGAGGATAGAGTAGGAAGAGTAGAGGAGGTGGCAGCAGACCTGCCTGCAAGTCGTGGCGGTGTCACCAACTCCGCTGCAGAGCCACGTATTCCATGCTTGGCAGCCATCAGCAGGTTTACCCAATGCGCAGTGTACATGATATTCCTGCCCTGACCGTGCTTTGCAGACCAGGTATCAGTGGTCAGATGGACCGTACGTCCATGTGTGTAATGCTGCCTGACTGAGACATAACCCTGTTATCTATATCCTCTGGCAATAAGGGTTGCACATCTCTCATTTCTTCCAACTGATGTTTAAATAATTCCTCTGACAGATCAAGTGAAGTAGCTGTGGTGCTAGTGTTGGTGGCGACGGTGGGCGGGCGAGTGAGTGGTAACTTGAGAGGTGCCCGAAGCTGAGCTGGAGGAGGATGGTGCGTCAAGGTTACAAGAGGAAGCTATAGAAGATTGGGTGTCCTTTGTTAGCCAGTCAACTATGTCCTCAGAATTTTTGGAGTTCAGGGTAGGTGGCCTCTGAACACTGGGCATTATTCTAGGGCCAAAGGAAATCACAGCAACATGACCATCACGGCCCCTGCGGGGTGGCCTGCCTCTACCTGTCATTTTTTTTTTTTATTAGTGGTACTATGCGTGCAAGGTACTGTGCCACCCGATATGAGTGGTGGGCACTGGCAGTGGGCACAGTACAGTCAGTGGGCCTGACACACACTGGCAGGCAAATGCAATTATATTAAAGGGTAAAAATTAAATGACTTTATCTGTAAGGTACTGTGCCACCCTATAAGAGTGGTGTGCACACAGTACAGTCTGTGGGCCTGACACACACTGGCAGGCAAATGCAATTATATTAAAGAGTAAAAATTAAATGACTTTTTTATCTGCAAGGTACTGTGCCACCCTATATGAGTGGTGTGCACACATTACAGTCTGTGGGCCTGCAGCCTCTCACACACGGGCAGGCAGCTGCAATATAAATATATAAAAAATAAATAAAAGCAGACTGATGTACCAGCCCTAAAAGGGCTTTTTGGCGTGCTATAAGGACGCTGTCCTTACTAGTGATGTCCCGAACTATTCGCCAGGGAACATCGATGTTCGGTCCGCCCCCTATACATTATCATTGAGCAAACTTTGACCCTGTACCTCACAGTCAGCAGACACATTCCAGCCAATCAGCACTCTCCCTCCCAAACCTTCCCACCTTCTATAAAAACGGCAGCCATTTTAGATTCAGTCTGAAACTGCATGTTAGTAAAAGCAGGGAGACTGCAGCTGCTGCTGTGCTGATGATTCTGAATTCATAGGGAAAGCGTTAGCTAGGCCAGTGTTCTGTGTCCACAGACTCATCTGCTGTAAGGACAGCGTCACAGCACCCCAAAAAGCCCTTTTTAGGGCTGCTACATTAGTCTGCTTCTATTTATTTTTTCTTCACAGACTGTAGTGTGCCCACTGCCAGTGCCCACCACTCATACCGTGTGGCACAGGACTTTGCATGAAAAAAAAGGCATTGTCAAGGCATTTCATTTTTACACTTTAATCTAATTTCCGTTGCCTGCCTGCTGCCAGTGTGTGTCAGGTCCAATTCCATTGACTGTAGTGTGCACACTGCCAGTGCCCACCACTCATACCAGGTGGCACAGTAGCTTGCCGATGAATAATGCATTTAGTTTTTACACTTTAATCTAATTTCAGTTGCTTGCCTGCTGCCAGTGTGTGTCAGGCCCACTTCACCTGACTGTAGTGTGCCCACTGCCAGTGCCCACCACTCATACCATGTGGCACACGACTTTGTATAAAAAAAGGCATTTAATTTTTAGACTTTAATCTAATTTCAGTTGCCTGCCTGCTGCCAGTGTGTGTCCGGCCCACTTCCACTGACTGTAGTGTACCCACTGCCAGTGCCCACCACTCATACCATATGGCACAGGACTTTGCATAAAAAAAGGCATTTCATTTTTAGATTTTAATCTAATTTCAGTTGCCTGCCTGCTGCCAGTGTGTGTCAGGCCCACTTCCACTGACTGTAGTGTGCCCACTGCCAGTGCCCACCACTCATACCGTGTGGCACAGGACTTTGCATAAAAAAAAGGCATTTAATTTTTTCACTTTAATTTCAGTTGCCTGCCTGTTGCCAGTGTGTTTCAGGCCCACTTCCACTGACTGTAGTGTGCCCACTGCCAGTGCCCACTACCCATACCGTGTGGCACAGTACTTTGCACACATAGTACCACTTATCAAAAAAAAATGACAGGCAGAGGTAGGCCCTGAACTCGAAAAATTCGAAGGACATAGTTGACTGGCTTACACAGGACACCCAATCTTCTACAGCTTCCGCTCGGAAGCTTGACGCACCATGCTCCTCCAGCTCAGCTTCGGGCACCTCTCAAGTTACCACTCGCCCGCCCGCCACCACCACCAACACTAGCACCACAGCCGCTTAATTTGATCTGTCAGAGGATTTATTTACACATCAGTTGGAAGAAATGAGTGATGCACAACCATTATTGCCAGAGGATGTAGATAACAGGGATATGTCTCAGTCAGGCAGCATTACACACATGGACGTACGGTGTGATGATGATGATGTTGTACCCGCTGCTGCTTTCTTTTGCTGAGTTGTCAGATACAAGTGAAGCGGTTGATGATGACGTCGATGTGTCCATGGATGTCACGTGTGTGCCCGCTCGAAGAGAAGAAGAACAGGGGAAAACTTTTTACACTTTAATCTAATTTCAGTTGCCTGCCTGTTGCCAGTGTGTGTCAGGCACACTTCCACTGACAGTAGTGTGCCCACTGCCAGTGCCCACCACTCATACCGTGTGGCACAGTACCTTGCACACATAGTACCACTATTCAAAAAAAATAAAATGACAGGCAGAGGTAGGCCACCCCACAGGGGCCATTGTGGTGCTGTGATTTCCTTTGGCCCTTGAATAATGCCCAGTGTTCAGAGGCCACATACCGTGAACTCGAAAAATTCTGAGGACATAGTTGACTGGCTTACACAGGACACCCAATCTTCTACAGCTTCCGCTCGGAACCTTGACGCACCATGCTCCTCCAGCTCAGCTTCGGGCACCTCTCAAGTTACCACTCGTCCGCCTGCCGCCACCACCAACACTAGCACCACAGCCGCTTAATTTGATCTGTCAGAGGATTTATTTACACATCAGTTGGAAGAAATGAGGGATGCGCAACCATTATTGCCAAAGGATGTAGATAACAGGGATATGTCTCAGTCAGGCAGCATTACACACATGGACGTACGGTGTGATGATCATAATGCTGTACCCGCTGCTGCTTCTTTTGCTGAGTTGTCAGATACAAGTGAAGCGATTGATGATGACGATGTGTCCATGGATGTCACGTGTGTGCCCGCTCAAAGAGAAGAAGAACAGGGGAAAAGTTCAGATGGGGAGACAGAGAGGAGGAGGAGAGGAGTTGGAAGCAGGGGGAGGTCGTCGCAAGGAGCAAGTGGCACAGTCAGACAGCATGTATCGGCACCCGGGGTCAGCCAGACAGCACGCCAATCAACGCATGCTGTTGCCACCACCAGAATGCCGTCATTGCAAAGCTCAGCAGTGTGGCATTTTTTTGTGTGTCTGCCTCTGATAACAGCGATGCCATTTGCAACTTGTGCCAAAAGAAACTGAGTCGTGGGAAGTCTAACACCCACCTAGGTACAACTGCTTTGCGAAGGCACATGATCTAACATCACAAACGCCTATGGGCAGGGGCGTAGCTAACGGCTCATGGGCCCTGGTGCAAGAGTTCAGCTTGGGCCCCCCTTCCCTCAGTGCTTTGTGTGTCTTCTTATGCGGCACAAGTGTCTTTGGGCCTCCTCAGGCTCCTGGGCCCGGTAGCGACTGCTACCTCTGCACCCCCTATAGCTACGCCCCTGCCTATGGGATCAAGCATCACAAGCATCACACAAACTCAAAGCCACCATGTTTCTCCTGGTCCAGCATCTTCAGACACGTCAACTACTGCTGTCCTCCCTGCCCCCTCTCAACCACCCGCCACTCCGCCTCTCACTTTCAGCAGTTCCTGCTCATCTGCCCACAGTCAGGTGTCTGTCAAGGAAATGTTTGAGTGTAAGAAGCCAATGTCACAGAGTCACCCCCTTGCCCGGTGTCTGACAGCTGGCTTGTCGGAACTCTTAGCCCGCCAGCTTTTACCATACAAGCTGGTGGAGTCTGAGGCCTTCAAAAAACTTGTAGATATTTGGACACCGCAGTGGAAGGTACCTGGCCGAAATTTTTTTTCACAAAAGGAAATCCCCAACCTGCACTATATATTGTGGAAAAGGAAGTCATGGCATGTCTGGCACACAGTGTTGGGGCTAGGGTCCATCTGAACACTGATACCTGGTCTGCAAAGCACGGTGAGGGCAGGAATATCAGGTACACTGTGCATTGGATAAACCTGCTGATGGCTGCCAAGCATGGAATGCTTGGCTCTGCAGTGGAGTTGGTGACACCGCCACAACTTGCCGGCAGGTCTGCTGCCACATCCTCTACTCCTCCTACTCTATCCTCTTTGCTAACGTTCTCGGCTGAGACCTCTTTTGCTGCTGCGTCTTGCTCCACATCATCAACTGCACTCCCCCAGCTCCCCAGGGGCTTTTCCACATCCCGGATACGACAGTGTCACGCCGTCTTGGTGTTGACTTGCCTGAAAGCAGAGAGTCACACCGGACCAGAACTCCTGTCCGCCCTGAACGCACAGGTGGATCAGTGGCAGACCCCGCACCAACTGGAGATCGGCAAAGTGGTTTGTGACAACGGAAGCAATCTGTTGGGGGCATTGAATTTGGGCAAGTTGACACATGTGCCGTGCATGGCACATGTGTTGAATCTAATTGTACAACGCTTTGTGTGTAAGTACCTAGGGTTACAGGACGTCCTCAATCAGACCAGGAAGGTGTGTGGCCATTTCAGGCGTTCCTACATGGCCATGGCGAACTTTTCCGACATTCAGCAGCGAAACAACATGCCAGTGAGGCGCTTGATTTGCGACAGCCCGACTCGTTGGAATTCAACACTCCTAATGTTCGACCGCCTGCTCCAACAAAAAAAAAAAGGCGTCAACGAGTATTTGTATGACCGGGGTGCTAGGACAGCCTCTGCGGAGCTGGGTAATTTTTTGCCACGTTACTGGACGCTCATGCGCAATTCCTGTAGGCTCATGCATCCTTTTGAGGAGGTGACAAACCTAGTCAGTCGCACTAAAGGCACCATCAGCAACCTCATCCCATTTATTTTATTCCTGGAGCGTGCCCTGCGAAGAGTGCTGGATCAGGCCGTAGATAAGTGTGAAGAGGAAGAGGAAGAGTTGTGGTCACCATCACCACCAGAAACAGCCTTATCATCATCGCTTGCTGGAACTGCGGCAACGTTGGAAAAGAAGTATGAGGAAGCCGAGTCAGAGGAGGAATGTGGCTTTGAGGAGGAGGAAGACCAACCACAACAGTCATCCCAGGGTGCTTGTTGTTTTCACCTATCTGGGATCTGTGGTGTTGTACGTGGCTGGAGGGAAGAACAGACCTTCAATGACATCAGTGAGGACGAGGAACGGGAGATGAGTAGCTCGGCATCCAACCTTGTGTAAATGGGGTCTTTCATGCTGTCATGCCTGTTGAGGGACCCTCGTATAAAATGGCTGAAGAAGAACGACCTGTACTAGGTGGCCACACTACTAGACCCCCTGTATAAGCAGAAAGTGGCTGAAATGTTACCGAATTACCGGAAGTTGGAAAGGATGCAGCAGTTCCAAAACAAGTTAAAAAGTATCCTTTACACAGTGTATAAGGGTGATGTCACAGCACAACAGGAATCTAACAGGGGAAAAGGTTAAAGTAATACTCCTCCTACCACAACCACGCCGGCAAGGACAGGACGCTTTACAGACGTGTTGTTGATGGAGAACATGCAGAGCTTTTTAAGTCCCACGCATCGCCACAGCCCTTCGGGGTCCACCCTCAGAGAACGACTCGACTGACAGGTAGCAGACTACCTCGCCTTAACTGCAGATATCGACACTCTGAGGAGCGATGAACCCCTTGACTACTGGGTGTGCAAGCTTGACCTGTGGTCTGAGCTATCCCAATTTGCGATAGAATTTCTGGCCTGCCCCGCTTCAAGTGTCCTGTCAGAAAGGACCTTTAGTGCAGCAGGAGGTATTGTCACTGACAACAGAAGTCGCCTAGGTCAAAAAAGTCTAGATTACCTTACCTTTATTAAGATGAATGAGGCGTTGATACTGAAGGGACTGACAGTGGGGGAAACATTTGACTAAAAAAGGCCGGATGAGATGCCTTGGGCTAAAAATGGTCCCCAAGCTGCAGTATTTCATCTCTGCATGCCGGATGACTTGCGTGACTTCTCCGCCACCATCTAGGGTTCAAGCCGCAATGTTTTAGTGTACACTTTCTGCCTGGAAAACATTATTTTCTCCGGCTGCAACAATACTTAATTTTTCAGGCATGTGTACATGTCTAATTTTCTGGCCTCTGGTGCTGCACTGTGGCTGCAAAAACAAAATAAAAAAAGGCACATACATGTGTCAATTCCCCTTCGTGATCGTTACCTTGTTGTGGTGAAGGGGCTTGTCTATCACAATTAAGCGATCACCTCTATGAGTGTGTTGGCAATGTTGGCACACTCCAGATGATAAGGTTGTTGCTTCATTGTGAACAGACCAAAAGCGATCGGCTGGATAATTTTTCATAGAAAAAACATTAATTTTCTTTGTGATCATCTGAGGTGATCATTAAAGCCTACTAGGCCAACAATGGGCCCACACTGCAGAATCATTGTTTTCTGGGTCAGTTAACTCTCACTGAACTTCCTCAGCACGACCATTGGCTTTGAAAAACCGCCCTCGCCTGCAATCTCCCAAACGTGCGCACGAACACAGTCATCACTACACCAAGATTGACGCATAGAGGATTAAAATTTATGTAATGAATGTGTCAACTATTGACAACTGTTTGCGGTTGTCTAAAATCTATTCGATACACATCCCCTGATAGGGGACGTAACAGGGATTAAACTGATAAGAATAGTACTACTTAACATACCACTCATATAGGGTGTCACAGTACATTACACGGCGCACGCGCAGTGCCCCAAATTGGAAGTAAGAGGACCGACCAAGCTTCTTTTTCCATCTCCCAGTTCCTAAAATCTATTCGATACACGTCCCCTGATAGGGGACGTAACATGGATTAAACTGATAAAAATAGTACTACTAATTACTGAACACACCACTCATATTCCCCTCCGTCATGCCACAGTCCAGGTGTTAGTCCCCTTGAAACAACTTTTCCATCACTACTGTGGCCAGAAAGAGTCCCTGTGGGTTTTAAAATTTGCCTGCCTATTGAAGTCTATGGCAGTTTCGCCCGGTTCGCCCGTTCGCGAACATTTGCGGAAGTTCGCTGTTCGCAAATGGAAAATTTTATGTTCGCGACATCTCTAGTCCTTACAGCAGATGAGTCTTTGAGGAGTCTTTGCGAACGCGAACAAGCGATGTTTGCCGTGAACTGTTCGTCCGCGAATAGTTCGGGACATCTCTACATATTAGGTATGGCCACATCCGAAACAGTCATTTTTTGGAGTTTCTATTCTAGGGGTGCAGCATGGGGTCTTTAAATGTGACCTAGCAACTTAAAATTATCCCAGTGAAAACTGCCTTCCAAAAGCCATATTGCGTTCCTTTCCTTCAGCACCCTGCCATGTGCCCATACAACAGTTTACAACCATATACTGTATGGGGTGTTTCTGTAAACTACAGATTTAGGGTAATAAATATTGAGTTTTGATTGGCTGTTAACCCCTGCTTTGTTAGCTGAAAAAATGGATTAAAATGGAAAATCTGCCTAAAAAGTGAAATTCTGAAACTTAATCTACATTTTCCTTTAATTCTTGTGGAATAGCTAAAGGGTTAAGAAATTTTGTAAAATCAGTTTTCAATACCTTGAGGGGTGTAGTTTCTAAAATGGGGCCATTTATGGGTGGTTACAAAGTGACTTCAGACCTGAAGTGGGTTTTGAAAATTTACTAAGCCTTCTAACTAGTGTTGAGTGAACAGTTCGAGCATCGTTCGGGTTCGTACCGAATTTTGGGGTGTCCGGGACCCGGACCCGAACCCGGACATTTTCAAAAAAGTTCGGGTTCGGGTTCGTCGTTCGGCATGTATTTTGGCGCATTTTGAAAGGCTGCAAAGCAGCCAATCAACATGCATCATACTACTTGCCCTAAGATGCCATCGCAGCCATGCCTACTATTGGCAAGGCTGTGATTGGCCAAGTGCAGCATGTGACTCAGCCTCTTTATAAGCTTGTGCGCACGTCGGGACGTGCTCACTCCCGATGTGAATAGAACAGGGATAGACGCAGCTGATGCTAGGGCGAGAATAGGCAGGGATAATTGAATAACTGGAAGCAAATTTCTCTCCTCCACCTGTGATTCATCTGAACAACTGCAGCTGAGCTGCTTTTTTGATAGGATTGGCTATTTTTAGAGTGGCCAGAGTGATTTTTCCATCCACATGTACCTAGCTGACCGCCGGCCGCCATTTTGCGACTTGTAGTGCTGCAGCAGAAGCTGCCACAGTGTGCATTCCAAAGCTCCAAACAAGTCAGACATCTACACCTGGGATTCAGACCAATAGCGATTTAGCAGCACAGTCCAAGGCTATTTTTTTTAAAGGTTGTGCAGACCATTTTGTGGCACATGTTACTGGGCTGATAGGCGGCGGCCATCTTGGGACTAGTGCTGCAGCACAATCTCTCCCAACGTCCATTAATCACTTGTAATAGTGGTCTGTGCCATAGAAATCCTACATCAGGGACTTGGGTGTGCTTGTGTCACCCCTACTAATACCAGTCCACCTGTAATCCATACAGTGAAAAGCCATAAAGTATTCCAGTGAGGGAATTTTTTTTTATTTAAAAAGGCCAAGTTAGTTTATCTGGCGCTCAATATACTAGATACAGTTAGGCCTGCGTTTCATACATCTGGAATTAGCAAATTAATGTGCTGGGGTTGGGAAAACATATATGTACCCATACTAGAATCTGTCAAAGAAAGCGGTACTCACATATAACAGTCATTCCATCTGTAATCCATACAGTCAAAAGACTGAAAGTATTCCAGTGAGGGAATTTTTTTTATTTAAAAAGGCCAAGTTAGTTTATCTGGCGCTCAATATACTAGATACAGTTAGGCCTATGCTTTCATACATCTGGAATTAGCAAATTAATGTGCTGGGGTTGGGAAAACATATATGTACCCATACTAGAATCTGTCAAAGAAAGCGGTACTCACATATAACAGTCATTCCATCTGTAATCCATACAGTCAAAAGACTGAAAGTATTCCAGTGAGGGAATTTTTTTTTATTTAAAAAGGCCAAGTTAGTTTATCTGGCGCTCAATATACTAGATACAGTTAGGCCTCATGCTTCATACATCTGGAATTAGCAAATTAATGTGCTGGGGTTGGGAAAACATATATGTACCCATACTAGAATCTGTCAAAGAAAGCGGTACTCACATATAACAGTCATTCCATCTGTAATCCATACAGTCAAAAGACTGAAAGTATTCCAGTGAGGGAATTTTTTTATTTAAAAAGGCCAAGTTAGTTTATCTGGCGTTCAATATACTAGATACAGTTAGGCCTGCGTTTCATACATCTGGAATTAGCAAATTAATGTGCTGGGGTTGGGAAAACATATATGTACCCATACTAGAATCTGTCAAAGAAAGCGGTACTCACATATAACAGTCATTCCATCTGTAATCCATACAGTCAAAAGACTGAAAGTATTCCAGTGAGGGAATTTTTTTTTATTTAAAAAGGCCAAGTTAGTTTATCTGGCGTTCAATATACTAGATACAGTTAGGCCTGCGTTTCATACATCTGGAATTAGCAAATTAATGTGCTGGGGTTGGGAAAACATATATGTACCCATACTAGAATCTGTCAAAGAAAGCGGTACTCACATATAACAGTCATTCCATCTGTAATCCATACAGTCAAAAGACTGAAAGTATTCCAGTGAGGGAATTTTTTTATTTAAAAAGGCCAAGTTAGTTTATCTGGCGTTCAATATACTAGATACAGTTAGGCCTGCGTTTCATACATCTGGAATTAGCAAATTAATGTGCTGGGGTTGGGAAAACATATATGTACCCATACTAGAATCTGTCAAAGAAAGCGGTACTCACATATAACAGTCATTCCATCTGTAATCCATACAGTCAAAAGACTGAAAGTATTCCAGTGAGGGAATTTTTTTTTATTTAAAAAGGCCAAGTTAGTTTATCTGACGCTCAATATACTAGATACAGTTAGGCCTGCGTTTCATACATCTGGAATTAGCAAACTAATGTGCTGGGGTTGGGAAAACATATATGTACCCATACTAGAATCTGTCAAAGAAAGCGGTACTCACATATAACAGTCATTCCATCTGTAATCCATACAGTCAAAAGACTGAAAGTATTCCAGTGAGGGAATTTTTTTTATTTAAAAAGGCCAAGTTAGTTTATCTGGCGTTCAATATACTAGATACAGTTAGGCCTGCGTTTCATACATCTGGAATTAGCAAATTAATGTGCTGGGGTTGGGAAAACATATATGTACCCATACTAGAATCTGTCAAAGAAAGCGGTACTCACATATAACAGTCATTCCATCTGTAATCCATACAGTCAAAAGACTGAAAGTATTCCAGTGAGGGAATTTTTTTATTTAAAAAGGCCAAGTTAGTTTATCTGGCGTTCAATATACTAGATACAGTTAGGCCTGCGTTTCATACATCTGGAATTAGCAAATTAATGTGCTGGGGTTGGGAAAACATATATGTACCCATACTAGAATCTGTCAAAGAAAGCGGTACTCACATATAACAGTCATTCCATCTGTAATCCATACAGTCAAAAGACTGAAAGTATTCCAGTGAGGGAATTTTTTTATTTAAAAAGGCCAAGTTAGTTTATCTGGCGTTCAATATACTAGATACAGTTAGGCCTGCGTTTCATACATCTGGAATTAGCAAACTAATGTGCTGGGGTTGGGAAAACATATATGTACCCATACTAGAATCTGTCAAAGAAAGCGGTACTCACATATAACAGTCATTCCATCTGTAATCCATACAGTCAAAAGACTGAAAGTATTCCAGTGAGGGAATTTTTTTATTTAAAAAGGCCAAGTTAGTTTATCTGGCGTTCAATATACTAGATACAGTTAGGCCTGCGTTTCATACATCTGGAATTAGCAAACTAATGTGCTGGGGTTGGGAAAACATATATGTACCCATACTAGAATCTGTCAAAGAAAGCGGTACTCACATATAACAGTCATTCCATCTGTAATCCATACAGTCAAAAGACTGAAAGTATTCCAGTGAGGGAATTTTTTTTATTTAAAAAGGCCAAGTTAGTTTATCTGGCGTTCAATATACTAGATACAGTTAGGCCTGCGTTTCATACATCTGGAATTAGCAAACTAATGTGCTGGGGTTGGGAAAACATATATGTACCCATACTAGAATCTGTCAAGAAAGCGGTACTCACATATAACAGTCATTCCATCTGTAATCCATACAGTCAAAAGACTGAAAGTATTCCAGTGAGGGAATTTTTTATTTAAAAAAGGCCAAGTTAGTTTATCTGGCGTTCAATATACTAGATACAGTTAGGCCTGCGTTTCATACATCTGGAATTAGCAAACTAATGTGCTGGGGTTGGGAAAACATATATGTACCCATACTAGAATCTGTCAAAGAAAGCGGTACTCACATATAACAGTCATTCCATCTGTAATCCATACAGTCAAAAGACTGAAAGTATTCCAGTGAGGGAATTTTTTATTTAAAAAAGGCCAAGTTAGTTTATCTGAGCGTTCAATATACTAGATACAGTTAGGCCTGCGTTTCATACATCTGGAATTAGCAAACTAATGTGCTGGGGTTGGGAAAACATATATGTACCCATACTAGAATCTGTCAAAGAAAGCGGTACTCACATATAACAGTCATTCCATCTGTAATCCATACAGTCAAAAGACTGAAAGTATTCCAGTGAGGGAATTTTTTATTTAAAAAGGCCAAGTTAGTTTATCTGGCGTTCAATATACTAGATACAGTTAGGCCTGCGTTTCATACATCTGGAATTAGCAAACTAATGTGCTGGGGTTGGGAAAACATATATGTACCCATACTAGAATCTGTCAAAGAAAGCGGTACTCACATATAACAGTCATTCCATCTGTAATCCATACAGTCAAAAAGACTGAAAGTATTCCAGTGAGGAATTTTTTATTTAAAAAAGGCCAAGTTAGTTTATCTGGCGTTCAATATACTAGATACAGTTAGGCCTGCGTTTCATACATCTGGAATTAGCAAACTAATGTGCTGGGGTTGGGAAAACATATATGTACCCATACTAGAATCTGTCAAAGAAAGCGGTACTCACATATAACAGTCATTCCATCTGTAATCCCATACAGTCAAAAGACTGAAAGTATTCCAGTGAGGGAATTTTTTTATTTAAAAAGGCCAAGTTAGTTTATCTGGCGTTCAATATACTAGATACAGTTAGGCCTGCGTTTCATACATCTGGAATTAGCAAATTAATGTGCTGGGGTTGGGAAAACATATATGTACCCATACTAGAATCTGTCAAGAAAGCGGTACTCACATATAACAGTCATTCCATCTGTAATCCATACAGTCAAAAGACTGAAAGTATTCCAGTGAGGGAATTTTTTATTTAAAAAAGGCCAAGTTAGTTTATCTGGCGTTCAATATACTAGATACAGTTAGGCCTGCGTTTCATACATCTGGAATTAGCAAACTAATGTGCTGGGGTTGGGAAAACATATATGTACCCATACTAGAATCTGTCAAAGAAAGCGGTACTCACATATAACAGTCATTCCATCTGTAATCCATACAGTCAAAAGACTGAAAGTATTCCAGTGAGGGAATTTTTTTATTTAAAAAGGCCAAGTTAGTTTATCTGGCGTTCAATATACTAGATACAGTTAGGCCTGCGTTTCATACATCTGGAATTAGCAAACTAATGTGCTGGGGTTGGGAAAACATATATGTACCCATACTAGAATCTGTCAAAGAAAGCGGTACTCACATATAACAGTCATTCCATCTGTAATCCATACAGTCAAAAGACTGAAAGTATTCCAGTGAGGGAATTTTTTATTTAAAAAAGGCCAAGTTAGTTTATCTGGCGTTCAATATACTAGATACAGTTAGGCCTGCGTTTCATACATCTGGAATTAGCAAACTAATGTGCTGGGGTTGGGAAAACATATATGTACCCATACTAGAATCTGTCAAGAAAGCGGTACTCACATATAACAGTCATTCCATCTGTAATCCATACAGTCAAAAGACTGAAAGTATTCCAGTGAGGGAATTTTTTATTTAAAAAGGCCAAGTTAGTTTATCTGGCGTTCAATATACTAGATACAGTTAGGCCTGCGTTTCATACATCTGGAATTAGCAAACTAATGTGCTGGGGTTGGGAAAACATATATGTACCCATACTAGAATCTGTCAAAGAAAGCGGTACTCACATATAACAGTCATTCCATCTGTAATCCATACAGTCAAAAGACTGAAAGTATTCCAGTGAGGGAATTTTTTTATTTAAAAAAGGCCAAGTTAGTTTATCTGGCGTTCAATATACTAGATACAGTTAGGCCTGCGTTTCATACATCTGGAATTAGCAAACTAATGTGCTGGGGTTGGGAAAACATATATGTACCCATACTAGAATCTGTCAAGAAAGCGGTACTCACATATAACAGTCATTCCATCTGTAATCCATACAGTCAAAAGACTGAAAGTATTCCAGTGAGGAATTTTTTTATTTAAAAAAGGCCAAGTTAGTTTATCTGGCGTTCAATATACTAGATACAGTTAGGCCTGCGTTTCATACATCTGGAATTAGCAAATTAATGTGCTGGGGTTGGGAAAACATATATGTACCCATACTAGAATCTGTCAAAGAAAGCGGTACTCACATATAACAGTCATTCCATCTGTAATCCATACAGTCAAAAGACTGAAAGTATTCCAGTGAGGGAATTTTTTTATTTAAAAAGGCCAAGTTAGTTTATCTGGCGTTCAATATACTAGATACAGTTAGGCCTGCGTTTCATACATCTGGAATTAGCAAACTAATGTGCTGGGGTTGGGAAAACATATATGTACCCATACTAGAATCTGTCAAAGAAAGCGGTACTCACATATAACAGTCATTCCATCTGTAATCCATACAGTCAAAAGACTGAAAGTATTCCAGTGAGGAATTTTTTATTTAAAAAGGCCAAGTTAGTTTATCTGGCGTTCAATATACTAGATACAGTTAGGCCTGCGTTTCATACATCTGGAATTAGCAAACTAATGTGCTGGGGTTGGGAAAACATATATGTACCCATACTAGAATCTGTCAAAGAAAGCGGTACTCACATATAACAGTCATTCCATCTGTAATCCATACAGTCAAAAGACTGAAAGTATTCCAGTGAGGGAATTTTTTATTTAAAAAGGCCAAGTTAGTTTATCTGGCGTTCAATATACTAGATACAGTTAGGCCTGCGTTTCATACATCTGGAATTAGCAAATTAATGTGCTGGGGTTGGGAAAACATATATGTACCCATACTAGAATCTGTCAAAGAAAGCGGTACTCACATATAACAGTCATTCCATCTGTAATCCATACAGTCAAAAGACTGAAAGTATTCCAGTGAGGGAATTTTTTTTATTTAAAAAAGGCCAAGTTAGTTTATCTGGCGTTCAATATACTAGATACAGTTAGGCCTGCGTTTCATACATCTGGAATTAGCAAACTAATGTGCTGGGGTTGGGAAAACATATATGTACCCATACTAGAATCTGTCAAAGAAAGCGGTACTCACATATAACAGTCATTCCATCTGTAATCCATACAGTCAAAAGACTGAAAGTATTCCAGTGAGGGAATTTTTTATTTAAAAAAGGCCAAGTTAGTTTATCTGGCGTTCAATATACTAGATACAGTTAGGCCTGCGTTTCATACATCTGGAATTAGCAAACTAATGTGCTGGGGTTGGGAAAACATATATGTACCCATACTAGAATCTGTCAAAGAAAGCGGTACTCACATATAACAGTCATTCCATCTGTAATCCATACAGTCAAAAGACTGAAAGTATTCCAGTGAGGAATTTTTTATTTAAAAAGGCCAAGTTAGTTTATCTGGCGTTCAATATACTAGATACAGTTAGGCCTGCGTTTCATACATCTGGAATTAGCAAACTAATGTGCTGGGGTTGGGAAAACATATATGTACCCATACTAGAATCTGTCAAAGAAAGCGGTACTCACATATAACAGTCATTCCATCTGTAATCCATACAGTCAAAAGACTGAAAGTATTCCAGTGAGGAATTTTTTATTTAAAAAGGCCAAGTTAGTTTATCTGGCGTTCAATATACTAGATACAGTTAGGCCTGCGTTTCATACATCTGGAATTAGCAAACTAATGTGCTGGGGTTGGGAAAACATATATGTACCCATACTAGAATCTGTCAAAGAAAGCGGTACTCACATATAACAGTCATTCCATCTGTAATCCATACAGTCAAAAGACTGAAAGTATTCCAGTGAGGAATTTTTTATTTAAAAAAGGCCAAGTTAGTTTATCTGGCGTTCAATATACTAGATACAGTTAGGCCTGCGTTTCATACATCTGGAATTAGCAAATTAATGTGCTGGGGTTGGGAAAACATATATGTACCCATACTAGAATCTGTCAAGAAAGCGGTACTCACATATAACAGTCATTCCATCTGTAATCCATACAGTCAAAAGACTGAAAGTATTCCAGTGAGGAATTTTTTTATTTAAAAAGGCCAAGATTAGTTTATCTGGCGTTCAATATACTAGATACAGTTAGGCCTGCGTTTCATACATCTGGAATTAGCAAACTAATGTGCTGGGGTTGGGAAAACATATATGTACCCATACTAGAATCTGTCAAAGAAAGCGGTACTCACATATAACAGTCATTCCATCTGTAATCCATACAGTCAAAAGACTGAAAGTATTCCAGTGAGGGAATTTTTTATTTAAAAAGGCCAAGTTAGTTTATCTGGCGTTCAATATACTAGATACAGTTAGGCCTGCGTTTCATACATCTGGAATTAGCAAACTAATGTGCTGGGGTTGGGAAAACATATATGTACCCATACTAGAATCTGTCAAGAAAGCGGTACTCACATATAACAGTCATTCCATCTGTAATCCATACAGTCAAAAGACTGAAAGTATTCCAGTGAGGAATTTTTTATTTAAAAAAGGCCAAGATTAGTTTATCTGGCGTTCAATATACTAGATACAGTTAGGCCTGCGTTTCATACATCTGGAATTAGCAAACTAATGTGCTGGGGTTGGGAAAACATATATGTACCCATACTAGAATCTGTCAAAGAAAGCGGTACTCACATATAACAGTCATTCCATCTGTAATCCATACAGTCAAAAGACTGAAAGTATTCCAGTGAGGGAATTTTTTATTTAAAAAAGGCCAAGTTAGTTTATCTGGCGTTCAATATACTAGATACAGTTAGGCCTGCGTTTCATACATCTGGAATTAGCAAACTAATGTGCTGGGGTTGGGAAAACATATATGTACCCATACTAGAATCTGTCAAAGAAAGCGGTACTCACATATAACAGTCATTCCATCTGTAATCCATACAGTCAAAAGACTGAAAGTATTCCAGTGAGGAATTTTTTTATTTAAAAAGGCCAAGTTAGTTTATCTGGCGTTCAATATACTAGATACAGTTAGGCCTGCGTTTCATACATCTGGAATTAGCAAACTAATGTGCTGGGGTTGGGAAAACATATATGTACCCATACTAGAATCTGTCAAAAGCGGTACTCACATATAACAGTCATTCCATCTGTAATCCATACAGTCAAAAGACTGAAAGTATTCCAGTGAGGGAATTTTTTATTTAAAAAGGCCAAGTTAGTTTATCTGGCGTTCAATATACTAGATACAGTTAGGCCTGCGTTTCATACATCTGGAATTAGCAAACTAATGTGCTGGGGTTGGGAAAACATATATGTACCCATACTAGAATCTGTCAAGAAAGCGGTACTCACATATAACAGTCATTCCATCTGTAATCCATACAGTCAAAAGACTGAAAGTATTCCAGTGAGGGAATTTTTTATTTAAAAAGGCCAAGTTAGTTTATCTGGCGTTCAATATACTAGATACAGTTAGGCCTGCGTTTCATACATCTGGAATTAGCAAACTAATGTGCTGGGGTTGGGAAAACATATATGTACCCATACTAGAATCTGTCGAAAGCGGTACTCACATATAACAGTCATTCCATCTGTAATCCATACAGTCAAAAGACTGAAAGTATTCCAGTGAGGGAATTTTTTTATTTAAAAAGGCCAAGTTAGTTTATCTGGCGTTCAATATACTAGATACAGTTAGGCCTGCGTTTCATACATCTGGAATTAGCAAACTAATGTGCTGGGGTTGGGAAAACATATATGTACCCATACTAGAATCTGTCAAAGAAAGCGGTACTCACATATAACAGTCATTCCATCTGTAATCCATACAGTCAAAAGACTGAAAGTATTCCAGTGAGGGAATTTTTTTATTTAAAAAGGCCAAGTTAGTTTATCTGGCGTTCAATATACTAGATACAGTTAGGCCTGCGTTTCATACATCTGGAATTAGCAAACTAATGTGCTGGGGTTGGGAAAACATATATGTACCCATACTAGAATCTGTCAAGAAAGCGGTACTCACATATAACAGTCATTCCATCTGTAATCCATACAGTCAAAAGACTGAAAGTATTCCAGTGAGGGAATTTTTTTTATTTAAAAAGGCCAAGATTAGTTTATCTGGCGTTCAATATACTAGATACAGTTAGGCCTGCGTTTCATACATCTGGAATTAGCAAACTAATGTGCTGGGGTTGGGAAAACATATATGTACCCATACTAGAATCTGTCAAGAAGCGGTACTCACATATAACAGTCATTCCATCTGTAATCCATACAGTCAAAAGACTGAAAGTATTCCAGTGAGGGAATTTTTTATTTAAAAAAGGCCAAGTTAGTTTATCTGGCGTTCAATATACTAGATACAGTTAGGCCTGCGTTTCATACATCTGGAATTAGCAAATTAATGTGCTGGGGTTGGGAAAACATATATGTACCCATACTAGAATCTGTCAAAGAAAGCGGTACTCACATATAACAGTCATTCCATCTGTAATCCATACAGTCAAAAGACTGAAAGTATTCCAGTGAGGGAATTTTTTTATTTAAAAAGGCCAAGATTAGTTTATCTGGCGTTCAATATACTAGATACAGTTAGGCCTGCGTTTCATACATCTGGAATTAGCAAATTAATGTGCTGGGGTTGGGAAAACATATATGTACCCATACTAGAATCTGTCAAGAAAGCGGTACTCACATATAACAGTCATTCCATCTGTAATCCATACAGTCAAAAGACTGAAAGTATTCCAGTGAGGGAATTTTTTATTTAAAAAGGCCAAGTTAGTTTATCTGGCGTTCAATATACTAGATACAGTTAGGCCTGCGTTTCATACATCTGGAATTAGCAAACTAATGTGCTGGGGTTGGGAAAACATATATGTACCCATACTAGAATCTGTCAAAGAAAGCGGTACTCACATATAACAGTCATTCCATCTGTAATCCATACAGTCAAAAGACTGAAAGTATTCCAGTGAGAGATTTTTTTTATTTAAAAAAGGCCAAGTTAGTTTATCTGGCGTTCAATATACTAGATACAGTTAGGCCTGCGTTTCATACATCTGGAATTAGCAAATTAATGTGCTGGGGTTGGGAAAACATATATGTACCCATACTAGAATCTGTCAAAGAAAGCGGTACTCACATATAACAGTCATTCCATCTGTAATCCATACAGTCAAAAGACTGAAAGTATTCCAGTGAGGAATTTTTTTTATTTAAAAAGGCCAAGTTAGTTTATCTGGCGTTCAATATACTAGATACAGTTAGGCCTGCGTTTCATACATCTGGAATTAGCAAATTAATGTGCTGGGGTTGGGAAAACATATATGTACCCATACTAGAATCTGTCAAAGAAAGCGGTACTCACATATAACAGTCATTCCATCTGTAATCCATACAGTCAAAAGACTGAAAGTATTCCAGTGAGGAATTTTTTTATTTAAAAAGGCCAAGATTAGTTTATCTGGCGTTCAATATACTAGATACAGTTAGGCCTGCGTTTCATACATCTGGAATTAGCAAACTAATGTGCTGGGGTTGGGAAAACATATATGTACCCATACTAGAATCTGTCAAGAAAGCGGTACTCACATATAACAGTCATTCCATCTGTAATCCATACAGTCAAAAGACTGAAAGTATTCCAGTGAGGAATTTTTTATTTAAAAAAGGCCAAGTTAGTTTATCTGGCGTTCAATATACTAGATACAGTTAGGCCTGCGTTTCATACATCTGGAATTAGCAAACTAATGTGCTGGGGTTGGGAAAACATATATGTACCCATACTAGAATCTGTCAAAGAAAGCGGTACTCACATATAACAGTCATTCCATCTGTAATCCATACAGTCAAAAAGACTGAAAGTATTCCAGTGAGGAATTTTTATTTAAAAAGGCCAAGTTAGTTTATCTGGCGTTCAATATACTAGATACAGTTAGGCCTGCGTTTCATACATCTGGAATTAGCAAACTAATGTGCTGGGGTTGGGAAAACATATATGTACCCATACTAGAATCTGTCAAAGAAAGCGGTACTCACATATAACAGTCATTCCATCTGTAATCCATACAGTCAAAAGACTGAAAGTATTCCAGTGAGAATTTTTTTATTTAAAAAAGGCCAAGTTAGTTTATCTGGCGTTCAATATACTAGATACAGTTAGGCCTGCGTTTCATACATCTGGAATTAGCAAACTAATGTGCTGGGGTTGGGAAAACATATATGTACCCATACTAGAATCTGTCAAAGAAAGCGGTACTCACATATAACAGTCATTCCATCTGTAATCCATACAGTCAAAAGACTGAAAGTATTCCAGTGAGGAATTTTTTTATTTAAAAAAGGCCAAGATTAGTTTATCTGGCGTTCAATATACTAGATACAGTTAGGCCTGCGTTTCATACATCTGGAATTAGCAAACTAATGTGCTGGGGTTGGGAAAACATATATGTACCCATACTAGAATCTGTCAAAGAGCGGTACTCACATATAACAGTCATTCCATCTGTAATCCATACAGTCAAAAGACTGAAAGTATTCCAGTGAGGAATTTTTTTATTTAAAAAAGGCCAAAGTTAGTTTATCTGGCGTTCAATATACTAGATACAGTTAGGCCTGCGTTTCATACATCTGGAATTAGCAAACTAATGTGCTGGGGTTGGGAAAACATATATGTACCCATACTAGAATCTGTCAAAGAAAGCGGTACTCACATATAACAGTCATTCCATCTGTAATCCATACAGTCAAAAGACTGAAAGTATTCCAGTGAGGAATTTTTTATTTAAAAAAGGCCAAGTTAGTTTATCTGGCGTTCAATATACTAGATACACAGTTAGGCCTGCGTTTCATACATCTGGAATTAGCAAATTAATGTGCTGGGGTTGGGAAAACATATATGTACCCATACTAGAATCTGTCAAAAGCGGTACTCACATATAACAGTCATTCCATCTGTAATCCATACAGTCAAAAGACTGAAAGTATTCCAGTGAGGAATTTTTTATTTAAAAAAGGCCAAGATTAGTTTATCTGGCGTTCAATATACTAGATACAGTTAGGCCTCGTTTTCATACATCTGGAATTAGCAAACTAATGTGCTGGGGTTGGGAAAACATATATGTACCCATACTAGAATCTGTCAAAGAAGCGGTACTCACATATAACAGTCATTCCATCTGTAATCCATACAGTCAAAAGACTGAAAGTATTCCAGTGAGGAATTTTTTATTTAAAAGGCCAAGATTAGTTTATCTGGCGTTCAATATACTAGATACAGTTAGGCCTGCGTTTCATACATCTGGAATTAGCAAATTAATGTGCTGGGGTTGGGAAAACATATATGTACCCATACTAGAATCTGTCAAAAGCGGTACTCACATATAACAGTCATTCCATCTGTAATCCATACAGTCAAAAGACTGAAAGTATTCCAGTGAGGGAATTTTTTATTTAAAAAGGCCAAGTTAGTTTATCTGGCGTTCAATATACTAGATACAGTTAGGCCTGCGTTTCATACATCTGGAATTAGCAAACTAATGTGCTGGGGTTGGGAAAACATATATGTACCCATACTAGAATCTGTCAAGAAGCGGTACTCACATATAACAGTCATTCCATCTGTAATCCATACAGTCAAAAGACTGAAAGTATTCCAGTGAGGGAATTTTTTTATTTAAAAAGGCCAAGATTAGTTTATCTGGCGTTCAATATACTAGATACAGTTAGGCCTGCGTTTCATACATCTGGAATTAGCAAATTAATGTGCTGGGGTTGGGAAAACATATATGTACCCATACTAGAATCTGTCAAAGAAAGCGGTACTCACATATAACAGTCATTCCATCTGTAATCCATACAGTCAAAAGACTGAAAGTATTCCAGTGAGGGAATTTTTTATTTAAAAAAGGCCAAGTTAGTTTATCTGGCGTTCAATATACTAGATACAGTTAGGCCTGCGTTTCATACATCTGGAATTAGCAAACTAATGTGCTGGGGTTGGGAAAACATATATGTACCCATACTAGAATCTGTCAAGAGCGGTACTCACATATAACAGTCATTCCATCTGTAATCCATACAGTCAAAAAGACTGAAAGTATTCCAGTGAGGAATTTTTTATTTAAAAAAGGCCAAGTTAGTTTATCTGGCGTTCAATATACTAGATACAGTTAGGCCTGCGTTTCATACATCTGGAATTAGCAAACTAATGTGCTGGGGTTGGGAAAACATATATGTACCCATACTAGAATCTGTCAAAGAAAGCGGTACTCACATATAACAGTCATTCCATCTGTAATCCATACAGTCAAAAGACTGAAAGTATTCCAGTGAGGAATTTTTTATTTAAAAAGGCCAAGATTAGTTTATCTGGCGTTCAATATACTAGATACAGTTAGGCCTGCGTTTCATACATCTGGAATTAGCAAATTAATGTGCTGGGGTTGGGAAAACATATATGTACCCATACTAGAATCTGTCAAAGAAAGCGGTACTCACATATAACAGTCATTCCATCTGTAATCCATACAGTCAAAAGACTGAAAGTATTCCAGTGAGGGAATTTTTTTATTTAAAAAAGGCCAAGTTAGTTTATCTGGCGTTCAATATACTAGATACAGTTAGGCCTGCGTTTCATACATCTGGAATTAGCAAACTAATGTGCTGGGGTTGGGAAAACATATATGTACCCATACTAGAATCTGTCAAAGAGCGGTACTCACATATAACAGTCATTCCATCTGTAATCCATACAGTCAAAAGACTGAAAGTATTCCAGTGAGAATTTTTTTTATTTAAAAAGGCCAAGTTAGTTTATCTGGCGTTCAATATACTAGATACAGTTAGGCCTGCGTTTCATACATCTGGAATTAGCAAATTAATGTGCTGGGGTTGGGAAAACATATATGTACCCATACTAGAATCTGTCAAAGAAAGCGGTACTCACATATAACAGTCATTCCATCTGTAATCCATACAGTCAAAAGACTGAAAGTATTCCAGTGAGGGAATTTTTTTATTTAAAAAGGCCAAGTTAGTTTATCTGGCGTTCAATATACTAGATACAGTTAGGCCTGCGTTTCATACATCTGGAATTAGCAAATTAATGTGCTGGGGTTGGGAAAACATATATGTACCCATACTAGAATCTGTCAAAGAAAGCGGTACTCACATATAACAGTCATTCCATCTGTAATCCATACAGTCAAAAGACTGAAAGTATTCCAGTGAGGGAATTTTTTTATTTAAAAAGGCCAAGTTAGTTTATCTGGCGTTCAATATACTAGATACAGTTAGGCCTGCGTTTCATACATCTGGAATTAGCAAACTAATGTGCTGGGGTTGGGAAAACATATATGTACCCATACTAGAATCTGTCAAAAGCGGTACTCACATATAACAGTCATTCCATCTGTAATCCATACAGTCAAAAGACTGAAAGTATTCCAGTGAGGAATTTTTTATTTAAAAAGGCCAAGTTAGTTTATCTGGCGTTCAATATACTAGATACAGTTAGGCCTGCGTTTCATACATCTGGAATTAGCAAACTAATGTGCTGGGGTTGGGAAAACATATATGTACCCATACTAGAATCTGTCAAAGAAAGCGGTACTCACATATAACAGTCATTCCATCTGTAATCCATACAGTCAAAAAGACTGAAAGTATTCCAGTGAGGAATTTTTTTATTTAAAAAGGCCAAGTTAGTTTATCTGGCGTTCAATATACTAGATACAGTTAGGCCTGCGTTTCATACATCTGGAATTAGCAAACTAATGTGCTGGGGTTGGGAAAACATATATGTACCCATACTAGAATCTGTCAAAGAAAGCGGTACTCACATATAACAGTCATTCCATCTGTAATCCATACAGTCAAAAGACTGAAAGTATTCCAGTGAGGAATTTTTTATTTAAAAAAGGCCAAGTTAGTTTATCTGGCGTTCAATATACTAGATACAGTTAGGCCTGCGTTTCATACATCTGGAATTAGCAAATTAATGTGCTGGGGTTGGGAAAACATATATGTACCCATACTAGAATCTGTCAAAGAAAGCGGTACTCACATATAACAGTCATTCCATCTGTAATCCATACAGTCAAAAGACTGAAAGTATTCCAGTGAGGGAATTTTTTATTTAAAAAAGGCCAAGTTAGTTTATCTGGCGTTCAATATACTAGATACAGTTAGGCCTGCGTTTCATACATCTGGAATTAGCAAATTAATGTGCTGGGGTTGGGAAAACATATATGTACCCATACTAGAATCTGTCAAAGAAAGCGGTACTCACATATAACAGTCATTCCATCTGTAATCCATACAGTCAAAAGACTGAAAGTATTCCAGTGAGGAATTTTTTTATTTAAAAAGGCCAAGTTAGTTTATCTGGCGTTCAATATACTAGATACAGTTAGGCCTGCGTTTCATACATCTGGAATTAGCAAACTAATGTGCTGGGGTTGGGAAAACATATATGTACCCATACTAGAATCTGTCAAAGAAAGCGGTACTCACATATAACAGTCATTCCATCTGTAATCCATACAGTCAAAAGACTGAAAGTATTCCAGTGAGGGAATTTTTTTATTTAAAAAAGGCCAAGTTAGTTTATCTGGCGTTCAATATACTAGATACAGTTAGGCCTGCGTTTCATACATCTGGAATTAGCAAATTAATGTGCTGGGGTTGGGAAAACATATATGTACCCATACTAGAATCTGTCAAAGAAAGCGGTACTCACATATAACAGTCATTCCATCTGTAATCCATACAGTCAAAAGACTGAAAGTATTCCAGTGAGGAATTTTTTTATTTAAAAAGGCCAAGTTAGTTTATCTGGCGTTCAATATACTAGATACAGTTAGGCCTGCGTTTCATACATCTGGAATTAGCAAACTAATGTGCTGGGGTTGGGAAAACATATATGTACCCATACTAGAATCTGTCAAAGAAAGCGGTACTCACATATAACAGTCATTCCATCTGTAATCCATACAGTCAAAAGACTGAAAGTATTCCAGTGAGGAATTTTTTTATTTAAAAAAGGCCAAGTTAGTTTATCTGGCGTTCAATATACTAGATACAGTTAGGCCTGCGTTTCATACATCTGGAATTAGCAAATTAATGTGCTGGGGTTGGGAAAACATATATGTACCCATACTAGAATCTGTCAAAGAAAGCGGTACTCACATATAACAGTCATTCCATCTGTAATCCATACAGTCAAAAAGACTGAAAGTATTCCAGTGAGGGAATTTTTTTATTTAAAAAAGGCCAAGTTAGTTTATCTGGCGTTCAATATACTAGATACAGTTAGGCCTGCGTTTCATACATCTGGAATTAGCAAATTAATGTGCTGGGGTTGGGAAAACATATATGTACCCATACTAGAATCTGTCAAAGAAAGCGGTACTCACATATAACAGTCATTCCATCTGTAATCCATACAGTCAAAAGACTGAAAGTATTCCAGTGAGGGAATTTTTTATTTAAAAAGGCCAAGTTAGTTTATCTGGCGTTCAATATACTAGATACAGTTAGGCCTGCGTTTCATACATCTGGAATTAGCAAACTAATGTGCTGGGGTTGGGAAAACATATATGTACCCATACTAGAATCTGTCAAAGCGGTACTCACATATAACAGTCATTCCATCTGTAATCCATACAGTCAAAAGACTGAAAGTATTCCAGTGAGGGAATTTTTTATTTAAAAAAGGCCAAGTTAGTTTATCTGGCGTTCAATATACTAGATACAGTTAGGCCTGCGTTTCATACATCTGGAATTAGCAAATTAATGTGCTGGGGTTGGGAAAACATATATGTACCCATACTAGAATCTGTCAAAGAAAGCGGTACTCACATATAACAGTCATTCCATCTGTAATCCATACAGTCAAAAGACTGAAAGTATTCCAGTGAGGGAATTTTTTTATTTAAAAAAGGCCAAGATTAGTTTATCTGAGCGTTCAATATACTAGATACAGTTAGGCCTGCGTTTCATACATCTGGAATTAGCAAATTAATGTGCTGGGGTTGGGAAAACATATATGTACCCATACTAGAATCTGTCAAAGAAAGCGGTACTCACATATAACAGTCATTCCATCTGTAATCCATACAGTCAAAAGACTGAAAGTATTCCAGTGAGGGAATTTTTTATTTAAAAAGGCCAAGTTAGTTTATCTGGCGTTCAATATACTAGATACAGTTAGGCCTGCGTTTCATACATCTGGAATTAGCAAATTAATGTGCTGGGGTTGGGAAAACATATATGTACCCATACTAGAATCTGTCAAAGAAAGCGGTACTCACATATAACAGTCATTCCATCTGTAATCCATACAGTCAAAAGACTGAAAGTATTCCAGTGAGGGAATTTTTTTATTTAAAAAAGGCCAAGTTAGTTTATCTGGCGTTCAATATACTAGATACAGTTAGGCCTGCGTTTCATACATCTGGAATTAGCAAACTAATGTGCTGGGGTTGGGAAAACATATATGTACCCATACTAGAATCTGTCAAAGAAAGCGGTACTCACATATAACAGTCATTCCATCTGTAATCCATACAGTCAAAGACTGAAAGTATTCCAGTGAGAATTTTTTATTTAAAAAAGGCCAAGTTAGTTTATCTGGCGTTCAATATACTAGATACAGTTAGGCCTGCGTTTCATACATCTGGAATTAGCAAACTAATGTGCTGGGGTTGGGAAAACATATATGTACCCATACTAGAATCTGTCAAAAGCGGTACTCACATATAACAGTCATTCCATCTGTAATCCATACAGTCAAAAGACTGAAAGTATTCCAGTGAGGAATTTTTTTATTTAAAAAGGCCAAGTTAGTTTATCTGGCGTTCAATATACTAGATACAGTTAGGCCTGCGTTTCATACATCTGGAATTAGCAAATTAATGTGCTGGGGTTGGGAAAACATATATGTACCCATACTAGAATCTGTCAAAGAAAGCGGTACTCACATATAACAGTCATTCCATCTGTAATCCATACAGTCAAAAGACTGAAAGTATTCCAGTGAGGAATTTTTTTATTTAAAAAAGGCCAAGTTAGTTTATCTGGCGTTCAATATACTAGATACAGTTAGGCCTGCGTTTCATACATCTGGAATTAGCAAATTAATGTGCTGGGGTTGGGAAAACATATATGTACCCATACTAGAATCTGTCAAAGAAAGCGGTACTCACATATAACAGTCATTCCATCTGTAATCCATACAGTCAAAAGACTGAAAGTATTCCAGTGAGGGAATTTTTTTATTTAAAAAGGCCAAGTTAGTTTATCTGGCGTTCAATATACTAGATACAGTTAGGCCTGCGTTTCATACATCTGGAATTAGCAAATTAATGTGCTGGGGTTGGGAAAACATATATGTACCCATACTAGAATCTGTCAAAGAAAGCGGTACTCACATATAACAGTCATTCCATCTGTAATCCATACAGTCAAAAGACTGAAAGTATTCCAGTGAGGGAATTTTTTTATTTAAAAAAGGCCAAGTTAGTTTATCTGGCGTTCAATATACTAGATACAGTTAGGCCTGCGTTTCATACATCTGGAATTAGCAAATTAATGTGCTGGGGTTGGGAAAACATATATGTACCCATACTAGAATCTGTCAAAGAAAGCGGTACTCACATATAACAGTCATTCCATCTGTAATCCATACAGTCAAAAGACTGAAAGTATTCCAGTGAGGGAATTTTTTTATTTAAAAAGGCCAAGTTAGTTTATCTGGCGTTCAATATACTAGATACAGTTAGGCCTGCGTTTCATACATCTGGAATTAGCAAACTAATGTGCTGGGGTTGGGAAAACATATATGTACCCATACTAGAATCTGTCAAGAAAGCGGTACTCACATATAACAGTCATTCCATCTGTAATCCATACAGTCAAAAGACTGAAAGTATTCCAGTGAGGGAATTTTTTATTTAAAAAGGCCAAGTTAGTTTATCTGGCGTTCAATATACTAGATACAGTTAGGCCTGCGTTTCATACATCTGGAATTAGCAAACTAATGTGCTGGGGTTGGGAAAACATATATGTACCCATACTAGAATCTGTCAAAGAAAGCGGTACTCACATATAACAGTCATTCCATCTGTAATCCATACAGTCAAAAGACTGAAAGTATTCCAGTGAGGAATTTTTTTATTTAAAAAAGGCCAAGTTAGTTTATCTGGCGTTCAATATACTAGATACAGTTAGGCCTGCGTTTCATACATCTGGAATTAGCAAACTAATGTGCTGGGGTTGGGAAAACATATATGTACCCATACTAGAATCTGTCAAAGAAAGCGGTACTCACATATAACAGTCATTCCATCTGTAATCCATACAGTCAAAAGACTGAAAGTATTCCAGTGAGGAATTTTTTATTTAAAAAGGCCAGGATTAGTTTATCTGGCGTTCAATATACTAGATACAGTTAGGCCTGCGTTTCATACATCTGGAATTAGCAAATTAATGTGCTGGGGTTGGGAAAACATATATGTACCCATACTAGAATCTGTCAAGAAAGCGGTACTCACATATAACAGTCATTCCATCTGTAATCCATACAGTCAAAAGACTGAAAGTATTCCAGTGAGGGAATTTTTTATTTAAAAAGGCCAAGTTAGTTTATCTGGCGTTCAATATACTAGATACAGTTAGGCCTGCGTTTCATACATCTGGAATTAGCAAATTAATGTGCTGGGGTTGGGAAAACATATATGTACCCATACTAGAATCTGTCAAAGAAAGCGGTACTCACATATAACAGTCATTCCATCTGTAATCCATACAGTCAAAAGACTGAAAGTATTCCAGTGAGGGAATTTTTTTATTTAAAAAGGCCAAGTTAGTTTATCTGGCGTTCAATATACTAGATACAGTTAGGCCTGCGTTTCATACATCTGGAATTAGCAAATTAATGTGCTGGGGTTGGGAAAACATATATGTACCCATACTAGAATCTGTCAAGAAAGCGGTACTCACATATAACAGTCATTCCATCTGTAATCCATACAGTCAAAAGACTGAAAGTATTCCAGTGAGGAATTTTTATTTAAAAAAGGCCAAGTTAGTTTATCTGGCGTTCAATATACTAGATACAGTTAGGCCTGCGTTTCATACATCTGGAATTAGCAAATTAATGTGCTGGGGTTGGGAAAACATATATGTACCCATACTAGAATCTGTCAAAGAAAGCGGTACTCACATATAACAGTCATTCCATCTGTAATCCATACAGTCAAAAGACTGAAAGTATTCCAGTGAGGGAATTTTTTTATTTAAAAAAGGCCAAGTTAGTTTATCTGGCGTTCAATATACTAGATACAGTTAGGCCTGCGTTTCATACATCTGGAATTAGCAAATTAATGTGCTGGGGTTGGGAAAACATATATGTACCCATACTAGAATCTGTCAAAGAAAGCGGTACTCACATATAACAGTCATTCCATCTGTAATCCATACAGTCAAAAGACTGAAAGTATTCCAGTGAGGGAATTTTTTATTTAAAAAGGCCAAGTTAGTTTATCTGGCGTTCAATATACTAGATACAGTTAGGCCTGCGTTTCATACATCTGGAATTAGCAAATTAATGTGCTGGGGTTGGGAAAACATATATGTACCCATACTAGAATCTGTCAAAGAAAGCGGTACTCACATATAACAGTCATTCCATCTGTAATCCATACAGTCAAAAGACTGAAAGTATTCCAGTGAGGGAATTTTTTTTATTTAAAAAAGGCCAAGTTAGTTTATCTGGCGTTCAATATACTAGATACAGTTAGGCCTGCGTTTCATACATCTGGAATTAGCAAATTAATGTGCTGGGGTTGGGAAAACATATATGTACCCATACTAGAATCTGTCAAAGAAAGCGGTACTCACATATAACAGTCATTCCATCTGTAATCCATACAGTCAAAAGACTGAAAGTATTCCAGTGAGGGAATTTTTTTATTTAAAAAGGCCAAGTTAGTTTATCTGGCGTTCAATATACTAGATACAGTTAGGCCTGCGTTTCATACATCTGGAATTAGCAAATTAATGTGCTGGGGTTGGGAAAACATATATGTACCCATACTAGAATCTGTCAAAAAGCGGTACTCACATATAACAGTCATTCCATCTGTAATCCATACAGTCAAAAGACTGAAAGTATTCCAGTGAGGGAATTTTTTATTTAAAAAAGGCCAAGTTAGTTTATCTGGCGTTCAATATACTAGATACAGTTAGGCCTGCGTTTCATACATCTGGAATTAGCAAATTAATGTGCTGGGGTTGGGAAAACATATATGTACCCATACTAGAATCTGTCAAAGAAAGCGGTACTCACATATAACAGTCATTCCATCTGTAATCCATACAGTCAAAAGACTGAAAGTATTCCAGTGAGGGAATTTTTTTATTTAAAAAAGGCCAAGTTAGTTTATCTGGCGTTCAATATACTAGATACAGTTAGGCCTGCGTTTCATACATCTGGAATTAGCAAATTAATGTGCTGGGGTTGGGAAAACATATATGTACCCATACTAGAATCTGTCAAAGAAAGCGGTACTCACATATAACAGTCATTCCATCTGTAATCCATACAGTCAAAAGACTGAAAGTATTCCAGTGAGGGAATTTTTTTATTTAAAAAGGCCAAGTTAGTTTATCTGGCGTTCAATATACTAGATACAGTTAGGCCTGCGTTTCATACATCTGGAATTAGCAAATTAATGTGCTGGGGTTGGGAAAACATATATGTAGCATCCCCAAGTCAGGGCAATGTATGGAACTAACCTGGGGAATGCCAGTGATGGAGAGGCCGGCACGCTGTTCCTCTGGGGCACTCTCTGGGTTCTTGCGGGACACAGCCAGGTGGAATGTGAGGTGCCCTTGGTGTTGTAGTTTAACGTGCCTATGGCTAAGTCCCTGATATGTCGTGGCGCCAGTGCCAGTAAACGGTGGCACACCGTATTTATAGTAGGAATAACAGAGGTGCAGACTTGTAACTTGAAAACAGAATTCTAACTTTACTGAAAACAGTGATGATACAGTAAGCAGTCTTTCCAACAGTTCCTTTTTGCAGACAATCACAATTGCAGTGGTCTTACATCTAGCAAGGTAAAACAGAGGGTGATAATACAGGACTTGGAATTGCAGGTGAACCTTACTTTCTTCCTGACTCGTCCTGACTGGAATTGATGCTTCAAGGCCCCAATGCCCTACTTCTGGCTTATATCCTTGAATCTCCAGTTTATAATGTACCTCCTCTTGACATTTAGTACCTCTTGCTCTAGGGATTGCCTCCAGGTTGACTTCTGCTTCTGCTGAACTCGCCTAGGCCTGAGACATGTGGCCTTCACAGACTCCAGGGTCTGCACTCCTTCTCCCAGGGCACCATCTTCCTAGGGTGGATTCCTCACAGGCCATAAGGCCTGGGTTTGGCCTTCACAGGCACATGGCCTGCACTTGTCTAAGGCATACTCTAGACTGCCTTCCCTTCCCCTGACTGGGCCTTATATAGACTAGGGCAACCTAGCTCCCTCTAGTGACTAGAGCTGGAATTACATCCCTAGCTGGCCTGCACATAGCACATTTCACAGTAACAGGGGAATCAAATACCATAAATTACATTGATTTACATTGCATGGTACAAATAGGACCTTTACCAGCCTCCTCCTAAAATGAGAGGAGCGACAGCAGCCAAGTGACCCTTCCGTAGTGACGGGCAGTACAACTCCGTACACTACATACCCCGCTGCTTTAAGCTGAGTACGCCCTCGTACTCTAACAGGGTACCGCCCTACTGGAATTTCCACCTGAAAGAGACAAAAGAAAAACATGCAAGAATACATACATATCAGTACTCAATTCTATCTGCATCGACAATTGTCATCAGGTCCAGCTGACTGACGGAGAAGTGCGGTGACAAGGCGTCGCTCTCTTTCTTCAGGATAAAGAGTGGAACTGGGGCGCTGACCTGGCACAGCGGATGTTAGGGAATACCAGGATAGTCCATGACAATGAGTGAGTCCATAAAAGCATATCACAGAGACTCGCACACAGGGAGTCCATCTCTGGGCACATAGACTTAGATAAAATATGTTTTAGCAATAAATACGGTCAGCAGCACATACATAAAATCACAATACAGGACTCTGACAACACCAGGGTAACATCTTCCTGGCAAGTCCTGCGTATATTTAAAGTGCTGACATAAAAGAACCCTTTTCAACCTGAAATGGGGGTTAAAAAGGGATAAGGTGCAAATAAAAGCAACTTGGAAGTATTAAAGTACTTAACGCCACAATGTTAGCAGCAGGCAGGACGTCCCGGAACAGAAAGAGGCAGGCTGGGAGCAGTGGTTCCACAGTGGCAACTTATTTGTCAAACATGCCACCGGCCGTGGGGAACTGGCAGCAAGCTCTACCAGCCTGGCAAACTTAAAGAAACAGTTCCTGCAACATGTATGATGTCCCTGTGAGGATGAGCAAAAATGGCCTAGCAGGCCTGCTCACAGGTACGTGTCAAAGGATCCCTGTTCGTCGGAGGTAGTGCAGCCCTGTGCTGCTGGTAGTCTGGGCCATGCACCAGGGCCACTTGGAGGGGGTGCCCACCACAAAGAATGGGCTGGAACCATCACCGGTATTGGGCCTACCCACCTCATTGGCCCGCTGGGTTGCGGACATATAGGAGCTGCTGGTCTCGGGACACGGGCCGGCGCTGGGGTAGGTACTTCCTCTGGCCGGGACATAACGCTCCCGTCACGGCGGACTCGGCTCCTGGCATAAGTCAATTTATCCGCTGTTACACGGACCTTGGGTGGCTCAGCGTTAGCGGTAGGACCTTGGACTACGGGTTCGGGTGGTACAGGGGTCACAGGTAACTCACCACCGCTGGACTGCTGCGCTGTTTTCTTAGCCTCTGTCACTTGCCGCAGGCCATCCAGGTAAGCCTGTAAGGAAGCGATCCGCTCCTCCAGGGCGGAGATCTCACTGCTGGATTCCGGCACACTTGCAGCAGGCTCAGATGAGGTTCTATCCTGGCGGTTCTTCCGCAGGTCATCCATGGCTTCACTGAACTGGGCCATCCGCGCCCAATCAGCGGCTGTCTTCTCTCGTCGCGGCAGCTCTGGAGAGGGATAAGGACTGGGAGGCTTGTCCAGGATCGTTGGCTGCCAGAAAATGTTCGGGCCGAGAAAGGAACTCTTCTCCTGGTACGTATTCCGGATGGGTCCCGGCGGGTCCTCTGCCTCCACCGGATCTTCTGCTTCTTCCCAGTCCTCCGGTACCGGTCCGGGTCGGGTCACCGCAGTGGCATATGGGCCTCGCAGGCCCTCCGCGGGAGTAAACTCTACTCTCTCCCCGACCGCTAGATTATGCAGTCGCCCCGGGAGATAGCTGCGCTTGACGGAACGGCGATTCACGTAATAGTCCCGGTTGGTGCCGGTTTCTTGGATGAAGCCAAATCCTCTGACCTTATCAAACTCGAGCACGACTCCGGTGCGGCGTTCAAGCTGGGGCTTGCTGTCCCTGGAATCTTCATAGATCCGCTTGGTAACTTCCTCGAAGTACTTCTTCTGCGTGGTGGTTTTTAAAGTTGCCGCCACTCGGATCTCGGCCATCAGGGCCGACCACGCGGGGTTCCGCGGGAGAAAGCCTTCTCGCTGCGGGTGGAAACGGCAGGGTTCGGCTTGTGGCCATGGACAGGTTTGGGCCATGTCGCTGGGAGTATACGCTGGGGGCGCAGGGCGCTCCTTAGTTGCTCCTGGGGTCGCCTCCATTGCACCAACTACGGCTCCGGATCCCTCCGATTCAGGTAGGAAACCTCGTAGCAGGGTGAGCCACTGTTCCAGCAGGCTCCACCCCGTCGATTCTTGCACGCCCCCTAGGTATTCCAGTATAGGGTAGGCGGTGTCCATATTATAATCCTCAAGGGAAGGCGTTACCTCCAGGTCGTCTCCTCCTCCTTCTTGGAGGGTTTTGGCGCCAAATTTTCGCGCCACTGAGGACAGTGATGGCGCAAGAAGAAGTCCAATGGCACCGGCGGCCATCTTGGACGCCATGATGCATCAATTCAATGACAGCAAGCAGCGGTAGTAAAACAGCATAAAAGTCCACAAAAATGCACTTTGAAGTGGCGATTTTCTTCCTCTTGATAGCGCAACACTGCACAGCGCTTTCTGGAGGTTTTTGGGACACTTTTCTGTACGTTTTAGGTCCGCAAAGGTTTACTTCAAATAAACAGGCGTTTTGTCACTTGGCAAACTGGTTAAGGCACAAAGTTCACGTTTTTGCTCACAGTCCGTAAAACGTGCGTATCCTGTTCGTGACGCCAAAAGAGAGGTGCAGCGTACTCAAGTTAGGGTTAATTAGTGTTCTTGGGTGTGGTAGTGCAATGGTGACCACTAACCTGAGACAGGCTGACTCTCTGGCAGGTAGTTGTAGATAGAGTTCGTGACGCCAGTGCCAATTAACGGTGGCACACCGTTTGCTGATAGTAGGAATAACTGAGGGACCACGTTATAATAAAACGGAACTTGAACTTTACTAAAGTTTGTGATGGTAATCATACATGGACACAGATGGAAGCGCAGTTCCTTAGAAGATGGTTGGTTTACATTTATCCTCAAGTTACAATACATTCAGTGGCAGGCGATATGTAGCAAGGTAAATACAGAGGGTTAACACACAGGACTCTTGCAGTACAGGCGGCTTGCACTCTCTACCTGTCTGATCCTGGAAATGTAGACACTATCTTCCAAGGCCAGAATGCCCTCTCTCGGCTTATATCCTTGGGATTAGATTAAGTACCTCCTCTGGGACTTATAGTACCTCTTGCTGTCTTGGTTGCTGCTCTGCCTTCCCTCAGCTCCTCAGGCTGGTGACCAGAAATGCTCCTGCAGGAATCCTTCTCCTGTTTGCAGCTCGACTAAGGAGGCAACACATCTCCACTAGTCCTAGGGTCTGGACTGCTCCTCCCAGGGAATGAATCTTCCTAGGCTGGACCCTCTCAGGCTATAGGGCCCGGGCTGACTTCAACAGGCGCAGGGCCTGAACTCTGAACACCTTCACAGGCTCAAGGCCTGGGCTTAGACTGCTACAGGCTCAAGGCCTGGGCTTAGACTGCCTGTGCCTTCCCTGACTGGGCCTTATATAACCTAGGGCTCCCTAGCTCCCTCTAGTGACTAGAGCTGGAATGAAATCCCTAGCAGGCCTGCACATGCAATACTCACAGTAACAGGGAAGTGCATAGCATTACATTATGTAAAGATGATTTATACCAACCTCCCCATAAATAAAGGGGAAACGACAGCACACCAGTGACCCTTCTGTAGTGACGGGCATTACAGCTCCCGTACACTACATGTACCCATACTAGAATCTGTCAAAGAAAGCGGTACTCACATATAACAGTCATTCCATCTGTAATCCATACAGTCAAAAGACTGAAAGTATTCCAGTGAGGGAATTTTTTTTTTATTTAAAAAAGGCCAAGTTAGTTTATCTGGCGTTCAATATACTAGATACAGTTAGGCCTGCGTTTCATACATCTGGAATTAGCAAAATAATGTGCTGGGGTTGGGAAAACATATATGTACCCATACTAGAATCTGTCAAAGAAAGCGGTACTCAAATATAACAGTCATTCCATCTGTAATCCATACAGTCAAAAGACTGAAAGTATTCCAGTGAGGGAATTTTTTTATTTAAAAAGGCCAAGTTAGTTTATCTGGCGTTCAATATACTAGATACAGTTAGGCCTGCGTTTCATACATCTGGAATTAGCAAATTAATGTGCTGGGGTTGGGAAAACATATATGTACCCATACTAGAATCTGTCAAAGAAAGCGGTACTCACATATAACAGTCATTCCATCTGTAATCCATACAGTCAAAAGACTGAAAGTATTCCAGTGAGGGATTTTGCTTATAAAAATAATATATTTCATTGTGGTGCGAGTTGAATCGCAACAATGAAGAAAAATACTATTAAGGGACGAGGGCGCGGTCGTGGTGGTGTCCGTGGAGCCTCTGTTGCTGGTAGAGGACGTGGCCGTTCGGCCCCAGGCGCACACAGTAGGGAACGAACTCCCTCAACTAGCCGGCAGAATGTACCGCAATATCTCGTGGGGCCCAATGCCGCTCTTAGGATGGTAAGGCCTGAGCAGGTACAGGCATTGATCGATTGGGTGGCCGACAGTGCTTCCAGCACGTTCACCACATGGTCTTCCACCCAGTCTTCTGCGGAAAGCGCACAGGTGGCACCTGAAAACCAAGCCCATCAGTCTGTCACATCACCCCCAAGCATATCAGGGAAACGGTCTGAGCCACAAGTTATGCAGCAGTCTCTTCTTCTGTTTGAAGACTCTGCTTCCAGGGTTTCCCAGGGCGTCCACCTAGCCCTTCCCCAGTGGAGGAAGACATACCATGCACTGACGCACAACCACTTATGTCTCCAGATGAAGAGGACATGGGAATACCACCACAGCAGAGTCACCGACTCTCTGATGATGACGAAACACAGGTGCCCACTGCCGCGTCTTTTGCAGTGTGCAGACTGAACAGGAGGAGGTCAGGGAGGAGACTGGGTGGAAGACGATGCAGAGGACGATGAGGTCTTAGACCCCACATGGACTGAAGGTCGTGGCGATGACTTTCACAGTTCAGAGGAAGAGGTAGTGGTGAGACCGAGACAACAGCGAAGCCAAAGAGGGAGCAGGGGGCCAAAGCAGGCGAGCCGCCGCCCCAGAGTTCGCCTGCTACTGGACATCGCCAACAGGGACCCAGCCCCACAAAGGCAGCTTCAAAGAGTTCCCTGGCATGGCACTTCTTTAAACAATGTCCTACCGACAAGACCCGAGTGACTTGCACGCTCTGCCATCAGAGCCTGAGGCGAGGCATTAGCGTTCTGAACCTCAGCACAACCTGCATGACCAGGCATCTACATGCAAAGCATGAACTGCAGTGGGGTACACACCTTAAAAACCAGGCACTCGCTGAGGCTCCCCTGCTCCCTCTACCGCTGCTGCCTCGGCTTCCGCCTCGAGAGGAATGTTGCCACCTGCCGAGCAGCAAACAGAGGATGTGCCACCGACACCACCACCACCGCCACCGTCAACTAGCGTCTCCACTATATCACACAGCAGCGTTCAGCTCTCAATATCTCAAACCTTAGAGAGGAAGCGCAAATTCCCCGAGTCACCCTCGAGGCCCTTGGCCTGAACGCCAGCATTTCTAAACTGCTGGCCTTTGAAATGCTGTCATTCCGGCTGGTGGACACAGACAGCTTCAAACAGCTGATGGCCATGGCTGTCCCGCAGTATGTGGTTCCCAGCCGCCACTACTTCTCCAAGACAGCCGTGCCTTCCCTGCACATGCAAGTGTCCGATAAAATCAAGTGTGCACTGCGCAACGCCATTTGTGGCAAGGTCCACCTAACCACAGATACGTGGACCAGTAAGCACGGCCAGGGACGCTATATCTCACTAACTGCACACTGGATGAATGTAGTGGCGGCTGGGCCCCCGGCGGACAGTTCCTTGGCGCACGTCCTTCTGCCCCCTAGGATCGCAGGGCATCATTCTCTGCCTCCTGTAGCCTCCTCCTCCTACTCTTCTTCCTCCTCCACTGCTTCCACCAGCTCATTCGGTCAGCCACACACCTTCACCACCAACTTCAGCACAGCCCGGGGTAAACGTCAGCAGGCCATTCTGAAACTCATATGTTTGGGGGACAGGCCCCACACCGCGCAGGAGTTGTGGCGGGGTATTGAACAACAGACCGACGAGTGGTTTCTGCCGGTGGGCCTCAAGCCAGGCCTGGTGGTATGCGATAATGGGCGAAATCTCGTGGCAGCTCTGGGACTAGCCGGTTTGACGCACATCCCTTGCCTGGCGCATGTGCTGAACTTGGTGGTGCAGAGGTTCATTCACCACTACCCCAACATGTCAGAGCTGCTGCATAAAGTGCGGGCCGTCTGTGCGCGCTTCCGCCGTTCACATCCTGCCGCTGCTCGCCTGTCTGCGCTACAGCGGAACTTCGGCCTTCCGCTCACCGCCTCATATGCGACGTGCCCACCCGGTGGAACTCCACCTTGCACATGCTGGAGAGACTGTGCGAGCAGCAGCAGGCCATAGTGGAGTTTCAGCTGCAGCACGCTCGCGTCAGTCGTACTGCCGAACAGCACCACTTCACCACCAATGATTGGGCCTCCATGCGAGACCTGTGTGCCCTGCTGCACTGTTTCGAGTACTCCACCAACATGGCCAGTGGCGATGACACTGTTATCAGCGTTACAATACCACTTCTATGTCTCCTTGAGAAAACACTTAGGGCAATGATGTTAGAGGAGGTGGCCCAGGTGGAGGAGGAGGAGGAGGATGAGGGCTCGTTTCTAACACTTTCGGGCCAGTCTGTTCGAATTGGCTCAGAGGGAGGTTTGTTTAAGCAGCAGAGGACAGGTTCACAAGTCGCCAGCCAAGGCACTGTACTGGAGGACGAGGAGGATGAGGAGGATGAGGAGGAGGAGGTGGAGGGGACGAGGATGGCGCAAGTTCACAGCGGGGTGGCAGCCCAGGCCCATCACTGGTGCGTGGCTGGGGGATACGGTGGACGATGACGATCGCCTCCCACAGAGGACAGCTTGTCCTTACCCATGGGTAGCCTGGCCCACATGAGCGAATATATGCTCCAATGCCTGCGCAACGACAGCAGAGTTGCCCACGTTTTAACGTGTGCAGACTACTGGTGGCCACCCTGCTGGATCCCCGGTATAAAGACAATGTGCCCACTTTAATTCCTGAACTGGAGCGCGACCGTAAGATGCGCGAGTACAAGCGCACGCTGATAGAGCGCTCTTGAGAGCATTCCCACATGTCACAGGGGAACAGGTGGAAGGTGAAGGCAGAGGAGTGGCAAGAGGTCGCCAACGCAGCTGTGTCACGGCCAGCTCATCTGAGGGCAGGGTTAGCATGGCAGAAATGTGGAAAAGTTTTGTCTCCACGCCACAGCTATCTGCACCGACACCTAATACGGAACGTGTTAGCAGGAGGCAGCATTTCACTAACATGGTTGAACAGTATGTCTGCACACCCCTCCACATCCTGACGGATGGTTCGGCCCCATTCAACTACTGGGTTTCGAAATTGTCCACGTGGCCAGAGTTAGCATGTTATGCCTTGGAGGTGCTTTCCTGCCCGGCGGCCAGCGTTTTATCTGAACGCGTATTCAGCACGGCAGGGCGCGTCATTACTGACAAGCGCAGCCGCCTGTCCACAGCCAACGTGGACAAGCTGACCTTCATAAAGATGAACCAGGCATGGATCCCACAGGACCTGTCCCTCCCTTGTGCAGAGTAGTCCTTATTAACTGCCTAAAACATGTCTTGTTGTGCTACGGGCCACTTCTTTATTTGATACAAATTTTATGAAACCCACAGTTGAATGAAACTCTTCTCTGTCTGGGCGCCTTGGCCTAACCAGATGAAAGTGGCCGGTTAAACTAACGGATGACATGAAGCCATAACCTCTGCCATGCTACCTCTGTCTTCTGTCTGGGTGCTGAGGCCTAAGTCAAATAAAGCGGTCTTCTGCTGTGCTGGGGGATATGAAGCTAATCTCTGACCTCTCTCCTCTGTCTGGGTCCAAAGGCCTAAATCACTGAAAGAGGCCTTCTCCTGTGGTGTGTGATATGATGCCAGAATATGTGCTGTGGGGCCTCTCTCCTCTTCCTGGGTGCAGGGGTCAAATAAACTAAATTGTGGCCTACTCCTGTGGTGGTTGATATGATGCCTGATTCTCTGATGTGGAACCTCTCTCCTCTGTTTGGGTGAAGGGGTCAAAGTAACTAAATGGTGGCTTCTCCTGTGGTGGCTGATATGATGCCAGAATATGTGCTGTGGGGCCTCTCTCCTCTTCCTGGGTGCAGGGGTCAAAGTAACTCAATGGTGGCTTCTCCTGTGGTGGCTGATATGATGCCAGAATATGTGCTGTGGTGCCTCTCTCCTCTGTCTGGGTCCAAAGGCCTAAATCACTGAAAGAGGCCTTCTCCTGTGGTGTGTGATATGATGCCTGAATATGTGCTGTGGTGCCTCTCTCCTCTTCCTGGGTGCGGGGGTCAAAGTAACTCAATGGTGGCTTCTCCTGTGGTGGCTGATATGATGCCAGAATATGTGCTGTGGGGCCTCTCTCCTCTTCCTGGGTGCAGGGGTCAAAGTAACTAAATGGTGGCTTCTCCTGTGGTGGTTGATATGATGCCTGATTCTCTGCTGTGAAACCTCTCTCCTCCATCTGGGTGTAGGGGTCAAAGTCTTTCAAAGTCGCCTTCTCCTGTGCTGATTGATATGAAGCTGATGGTTGTGCCATCTGACATGGTTGCCGGGGTCCCATTAAATTGGGGCCTACTCCTGTGGTGGGTGATCTAAATGCCTGATTCTCTGCTTTGAAACCTCTCTCCTCTGTCCGGGTGTAGGGGTCAAAGTCTGTCAAAGTCGCCTTCTCCTGTGCTGATTGATATAAAGCTTATGCTTGTGCCATCTGACATGGTTGCTGGGGTCTGATTCAATGGTGGCCTACTCCTGTGGTGGGTGATCTAAATGCCTGATTCTCTGCTGTGTAACCTCTCTCCTCCGTCTGGGTGTAGGGGTCAAAGTAACTAAATGGTGGCCTACTCCTGTGGTGGGTGATATGATGCCAGAATATGTGCTGTGGGGCCTCTCTCCTCTTCCTGGGTGCAGGGGTCAAAGTAACTCAATGGTGGCTTCTCCTGTGGTGGCTGATATGATGCCAGAATATGTGCTGTGGGGCCTCTCTCCTCTTCCTGGGTGCAGGGGTCAAAGTAACTCAATGGTGGCTTCTCCTGTGGTGGCTGATATGATGCCAGAATATGTGCTGTGGTGCCTCTCTCCTCTGTCTGGGTCCAAAGGCCTAAATCACTGAAAGAGGCCTTCTCCTGTGGTGTGTGATATGATGCCTGAATATGTGCTGTGGTGCCTCTCTCCTCTTCCTGGGTGCGGGGTCAAAGTAACTCAATGGTGGCTTCTCCTGTGGTGGCTGATATGATGCCAGAATATGTGCTGTGGGGCCTCTCTCCTCTTCCTGGGTGCAGGGGTCAAAGTAACTCAATGGTGGCTTCTCCTGTGGTGGCTGATATGATGCCAGAATATGTGCTGTGGGGCCTCTCTCCTCTTCCTGGGTGCAGGGGTCAAAGTAACTCAATGGTGGCTTCTCCTGTGGTGGCTGATATGATGCCAGAATATGTGCTGTGGGGCCTCTCTCCTCTTCCTGGGTGCAGGGGTCAAAGTAACTCAATGGTGGCTTCTCCTGTGGTGGCTGATATGATGCCAGAATATGTGCTGTGGTGCCTCTCTCCTCTTCCTGGGTGCAGGGGTCAAAGTAACTAAATGGTGGCTTCTCCTGTGGTGGTTGATATGATGCCTGATTCTCTGCTGTGAAACCTCTCTCCTCCATCTGGGTGTAGGGGTCAAAGTCTTTCAAAGTCGCCTTCTCCTGTGCTGATTGATATAAAGCTGATGGTTGTGCCATCTGACATGGTTGCCAGGGTCTGATTCAATGGGGGCCTACTCCTGTGGTGGGTGATCTAAATGCCTGATTCTCTGCTGTGAAACCTCTCTCCTCCGTCTGGGTGTAGGGGTCAAAGTAACTAAATGGTGGCCTACTCCTGTGGTGGGTGATATGATGCCTGGTTCTCTGCTGTGGGACCTCTCTCCTTTGTCTGGGTGCTGTGGTCAAAATAATGGTAAGTGACCTTCTCCATTGGTGGGTGACTTGAAGCCTGATTCTGTGCTATGGGACCTCACTCCAATTAATATTGTTTAATTTTTATTTATTTTATGTTAACTCATCATTTCCCTATCTACATTTGTTTGCAGGGGATTTGACTACATTTTGCTGCCTTTTGCAGCCCTCTAGCCCTTTCCGGGTGTGTTTTACAGCCTTTTTAGTGCCCAAAAGTTCGGGTCCCCATTGACTTCTATGGGGTTCGGGTTCAGGATGAAGTTCGGGTCGAGTTCGGATCCCGAACCCGAACATTTTTCGAAAGTTCGGCCGAACTCGTCGAACCCGAATATCCAGGTGTTCGCTCAACTCTAGTTCGGAGTGGTTATTAACAATATCAAGACTTTTTGTAATGTGGTCTAATATTGAATATATGAATGTCAATGTGCATTTTAATTAGTTTTTATTTACTAGTTTTTATGGTTCTTTTATTTGATCCTTTTAGGGTCCTTTCACACTTGCGTTCTGAGGATCCAGCAGGCACTTCCGTCCCGCCGGATCCGTCAGAACGCAAGTCGTCTGAAGCATCGTCCTGGTTGCCATAGCAGGAGCGGGGAGCGGGTGAGCGGTATACTTACCATCCGTGCGGCTCCCGGGGCGCTCCAGAATGACGTCAGAGCGCCCCATGCGCATGGATCACGTGATCCATGCGATCACGTGATCTATGCACTGGGGCGCCCTGACGTCATCCTGAGCGTCCCGGAGCCGCACGGAATGTAAGTATGCCGCTCCCCCGCTCCCTGCTACATTTTACCATGGTAACCAGGACTTTAGCGTCCTGGCTGCCATGGTAACCAGTCAGAAAAAGCTAAATGTCGGATCCGGCAATGCGCCGAAACGACGTTTAGCTTAAGGCCAGATCCGGATTAATGCCTTTCAATGGGCATTAATTCGGGATCCGGCCTTGCAGCAAGTGTTCCGGATTTTTGGACGGAACAAAAAGCGCAGCATGCTGCGGTATTTGCTGCGTCCAAAAAACGTTCCGGTCCTGAACTGAAGTCATCCTGATGCATCCTGAACGGATTTCTCTCCATTCAGAATGCATGGGGATGATCCTGATCAGGATTTTTCCGGCATAGAGACCCGACGACGGATCTCTATGCCGGAAAACAAAAATGCCAGTGTGAAAGGGCCCTTATTTGATCCTTTTATGTTGAAATAATAAATATATTGAAGATTAAGCAGGTGTTGGTAACATACTCCAGATTTTGAGTGCCATATCATTAGTTTTATTACTTTATGGTCACTATTTCCTAGGTGTCCCCCAACCTGCACATCTGTTGTTCTATCAGGTCTATTGGTTAATGCTAAGTCCAGTATAGCCGTCCCTCTAGTTTGGTCCTGAACCAGTTGGGAAAGGTAATTGTCTTTGGCTATTGCCAAGAACCTGTTTCCTTTATGGGATGTACAGCTTTCAGTTTCCCAGTCTTTATCTGGGTAGTTGAAGTCCCCCATAATAACGACTTCATTATGATTTGCTACCTCGTCTATCTCGTTTAGTAATAGATTTTCTGTGGACTCTGGTATATTAGGTGGTTTATGATAAACTCCTATTAGTAATTTATTATTGTTTTTGCCTCCATGTATTTCCACCCACAGTGACTTCACATGTTCATGTCCTTCACTTATATTTTCTCGAATTGTGGGCTTTAGACAGGACTTCACATAAAGGCAGACCCCTCCCCTTCTCCGATTTTGACGATCGTTTCTAAACAGATTGTAATTTGTAACCCTTTATATTAACTGCCCAGTCATAGCTATCATCCAACCATGTCTCAGTTATTCCCACTATGTCATAGTCCTCCTCACACATCACTAATTCCAGTTCACCAGTCTTGTTAGTCAGGCTTCTGGCATTAGTATACATACATTTGAGAGGTTTACGTATATTTTTTACCCTACCCCTTTCATTCTGAACTGTTCTAGTCCCCCCTTCCATTCGCCCCAAGTCACACTACCTCGCCCCTGGTCTCTATCTGCACTATCTTCCCCTCCTATAATGTAATTACTGTCCCCCCCAGTCCCTAGTTTAAAGACTCCTCCAACCTTCTAGCCATCTTTCTCCCCAACACAGCTGCCCCTTCCCCATTGAGGTGCAGCCCGTCCCTACGATAGAGCCTGTAGCCGACAGAGAAGTCGGCCCAGTTCTCCAGGAACCCGAACCCCTCCTTCCTACACCAGTTCTTGAGCCACTTGTTAACCTCCCTAATCTCCCGCTGCCTTTCTTGTGTGGCTCGTGGTACAGGCAGTATTTCAGAAAATACTAAAATACTACTTTTGAGGTCCTTGCCCTAAGCTTTTGACCTAAATCCCTGAAATCTTTTTTAGGACTCTCCACCTACCTCTAACTTTGTCAGTGGTTCCGATATGGACCATGACCGCTGGATCTTTTCCAGCCCCTCACAGTAATCTGTCAACCCGATCCGCGATGTGTCGAACTCTAGCGCCAGGAAGACAGCACACTGTTCGGCAATCACAATCTTGGTGACAGATCGCCCTATCTGCTCCCCTAATAATGGAGTCTCCCACTACCAGCACCTGTCTGGCCTGCCCTTCTCTCCTAGTCCCCTGCTTACTGGAGCTGACATTCCCCCGACTGGCAGAGGAAGTGTCTGGCTGTAGCAGTGCCATCCCTGAACTGACATCCCCCTCATCTGCCAACCGTGCAATCTTGTTGGGGTGTGTCAGATCAGGGCTAGTCTCCCTGCCACTCTTCCCTCTATCCCGCTTTCTTACTGTTACCCAGCTAACGACCTCACTCTCTTTAGCCTCCTCACGGTCACTCTTCCACTTATCTGCACAATAGAGTGCTTGCTCAGTGAGCAGCAAACTCTTTTCCAAATTGTCAGTGGCTTTCAGTGTTGCAACTTGCCTGTTTAGAGACTTGATGTGCGATTCCAAACGGGTAATTTTCTCACATTTTGAACAAACATATAGACCCTCGAAAGGCTGTTCTAGGACTGCATACATCAGACAAGATGTGCACTGGACAGCGCTGTCAATAATGGAAGTCATACTAAATGGGGATTATGCAGGAAAAGAGAAAAAAATACAATATAGAGCAGGGATAAGATTCTTACTTACTGTAGTCCCCTTACAGTAGTAGGAAGAGTAGCTAGAATCAAGGAAGATCTAATGAATCTTTGTTTCTTGCTCCTTTTCTTAAACTCAGGTTTCTTTAAACTCCACTTAGTTTTGAGAGTAGTTTTGAGTGAATTGAAGTTAATGAAATGGCGGCCCGATTGCCATTCCCCGTTATTACGCCTGCTCAGAACGATGGAATGCAATTCATTAGGAATCAGTTCGTAAAACTTCTGATTTCTTGAAGAAATTTGGCAAAGCAGACAATTTGAATTAAGCATTAGAGATGGCCCGAACTATTCGCCGGCGAACAGTTCCCGGCGAACATAGCTTGTTCGCGTTCGCCTCTGCCGGGCGAACATATATGATGTTCGGTCCGCCCCCTATACATCATCATTGAGCAAACTTTGACCCTGTACCTCACAGTCAGCAGACACATTCCAGCCAATCAGCAGCATACCCTCCCTCCCAGACCCTCCCACCTCCTGAACAGCATCCATTTTAGATTCATTCTGAAGCTGCAGTCTTAGTGAGAGGAGGGAGAGTGTAATTGCTGCTGATTTAATTGGGAAATCGATAGCTAGGCTAGTGAATTCAGTGTCCACTCCAGTCCTGAAAGACTCATCTGATCTCTGCTGTAAGGACAGCGTCCTGACAGCACCCCAAAAAGCCCTTTTTAGGGCTGCAACATTAGTCTGCTTTTTTTTTTCCTTTATATACATATTGCAGTTGCCTGGCCTGCCTGTGTGTGAGGAGCTGCAGGCCCACAGACTGTAGTGTGCCCACTGCCAGTACCCACCCCTGTCATCCCATGTGGCACAGGACTTTGCATCAAAAAAAGGCATTTAATTTTTACACTTTAATCTAAGTTTAGTTGCCTGCCAGTGTGTGTCAGGCTGACTTCCAGTGACTGTAGAGTGCCCACTGCCAGTGCCCACCACTCATACCGGCTGGCACAGGACTTTGAATAAAAAAAGGCATTTCATTTTTACACTTTAGTGTAATTTCAGCTGCTTGCCTGCTGCTAGTGTGTGTCAGGCCGACTTCCACTGACTGTAGTGTGCCCACTGCCAGTGCCCACCCCTGTCATCCCATGTGGCACAGGACTTTGCATCAAAAAAAGCATTTAATTTTTACACTTTAATCTAAGGTTAGTTGCCTGCCAGTGTGTGTCAGGCCGACTTCCACTGACTGTAGTGTGCCCACTGCCAGTGCCCACCCCTGTCATCCCGTGTGACACAGGACTTTGCATCAAAAAAAGCATTTAATTTTTACACTTTAATCTAAGGTTAGTTGCCTGCCAGTGTGTGTCAGGCCGACTTCCACTGACTGTAGTGTGCCCACTGCCAGTGCCCACCCCTGTCATCCCGTGTGGCACAGGACTTTGCATCAAAAAAAGGCATTTCATTTTTACACTTTAATCTAAGGTTAGTTGCCTGCCAGTGTGTGTCAGGCTGACTTCCAGTGACTGTAGTGTGCCCACTGCCAGTGCCTACCACTCATACCGGCTGGCACAGGACTTTGCATCAAAATAGGCATTTAATTTTTACACTTTAATCTAAGGTTAGTTGCCTGCCAGTGTGTGTCAGGCTGACTTCCAGTGACTGTAGTGTGCCCACTGCCAGTGCCAACCACTGATACCGGGTGGCACAGTAGCTTGCTGATAAATAAGGCATTTCATTTTTACACATTAGTCTAATTTCAGTTGCTTGCCTCCTGCCAGTGTGTGTCAGGCCCACCTCCACAGACTGTAGTGTGCCCACTGCCAGTGCCAACCACTGATACCGGGTGGCACAGTAGCTTGCCGATAAATAAGGCATTTAATTTTTACACATTAGTCTAATTTCAGTTGCTTGCCTGCTGCCAGTGCGTGTCAGGCCCACGTCCACTGACTGTAGTGTGCCCACTGCCAGTGCCAACCACTGATACCAGGTGGCACAGTAGCTTGCTGATAAATAAGGCATTTCATTTTTACACATTAGTCTAATTTCAGTTGCTTGCCTCCTGCCAGTGTGTGTCAGGCCCACCTCCACAGACTGTAGTGTGCCCACTGCCAGTGCCAACCACTGATACCGGGTGGCACAGTAGCTTGCCGATAAATAAGGCATTTAATTTTTACACATTAGTCTAATTTCAGTTGCTTGCCTGCTGCCAGTGCGTGTCAGGCCCACTTCCACTGACTGTAGTGTGCCCACTGCCAGTGCCAACCACTGATACCGGGTGGCACAGTAGCTTGCCGAAAAAATTAGGCATTTCATTTTTACACATTAGTCTAATTTCAGTTGCTTGCCTCCTGCCAGTGTGTGTCAGGCCCACCTCCACAGACTGTAGTGTGCCCACTGCCAGTGCCAACCACTGATACCGGGTGGCACAGTAGCTTGCCGATAAATAAGGCATTTCATTTTTACACATTAGTCTAATTTCAGTTGCTTGCCTCCTGCCAGTGTCTGTCAGGCCCACCTCCACAGACTGTAGTTTGCCCACTGCCAGTGCCAACCACTGATACCGGGTGGCACAGTACCACTTATCGAAAAAAAAATGACAGGCAGAGGCAGGCCACCCCGCAGGGGCCGTTGTGGTCGTGGTGCTGTGATTTCCACTGTCCCTGGAATAATGCCTAGTGTTCAGAGGCCATGTACCCTGAACCCGAAAAATTCTGAGGACGTAGTTGACTGGCTTAGACAGGACACCCAATCTTCAACAGCTTCCGCTAAGAACCTTGACGCACCATCCTCCTCCAGCTCAGCTTTGGTCACCTGCTCTCAAGTTACCACGCACCCGCCCGCCGCTGATAGGAATAGTACTAGTTAAGACACCACTCATATAGGGTGTCACAGCACATTGCTCTGTGCACGCGCAGTGCCCCAATTTGGGAGTATGAGGACCGACCAAGCTGCTTTTTCCATCTCCCGATTCCTGAAATCAATTCAGTTTGGTGTATGAGAGTTTGGTCTGTCATTGTGAATGCAGTCGAAGGTACCAGGCCTAAATTTTTTTTTCACAAAAGGCAATCCCTGATATGGGATGTAACAGGGATTAAACTGATGAGAATAGTACTACAGAAAATACCACTCATATCGAGTGTGACAGTAAATTGCACAGCGCAGACGCAGTGACCGTGGATTAAAACAAAGGGGAGGGAGCCAGCGTTTTTTTAACCATCTCCCCGTTCGAAAAATCAATTCAATTGACCTTTCGGGGACCCTTGGTGTTATACGTGGCTGGGTGGAGGAAGAAACCTTCAATGACATCACCGGGACGTGGCTAGCTTGGTATCCAACCTTGTGCAAATGGGGAGTTTGCGGTTGTGCAAATGGACTGTTTGCGGTGCATTAAAAGGGGAGTTTGGTATGTCAATGTCTGAGAATCGGGCGTAACCCTTACACTACCTGATCGATACAACATCATACCTGATCGTATACACACACTGGATGTTTTAAAGCATGTTATTCCAAACAATTTAGGAATGTTACGTGATTTATGCCCTTTATGGATTAAAACCCGACTCTGCGTCCACTACGTAATTTTCCATGGGAGTTTTGCCATGGATCCCCCTCCGGCATGCCACAGTCCAGGTGTTAGTCCCCTTGAAACAACTTTTCCATCACTATTGTGGCCAGAAAGAGTCCCTTTGGTTTTTAAAATTCGCCTGTCTATTGAAGTCTATGGCGGTTCGCCCGGTTCGCCTGTTCGCGAACATTTGCGGAAGTTCGCGTTCGCTGTTCGCGAACTGAAAATTTTATGTTCGCGACATCACTATTAAGCATAAAGCTTCTTTCACGCTGTCAGTATTTTGCATCAGTATTTGTGAGCCAAAAGCCGGAGTGAGTCCACAACACAGAAGAGATTCAACTATTTCTATTACATTTTATCTCTGTTTTGAACCCACTCCTGGTTTTGGCTTATAATTACTGAGCAACCATAGTCTTAATGGTCGCTCGAAATACAGACTTTTGTCCATGTTACTGACATTGCTTTTGGCCCCCATCCTCACTGGGGCCACTATTGACATTGTTACTGCCACTACTGCTACTGCCACCTTTCCTACTCTGTTATGGGGCCACAATTGTCACTGTTGCTGCCACTGCTGCTGCTGCCACCCTCCCCATTCTGTTATGGGGCTACTATTGTCACTGATTACTCTTGCTACCGCTGCTGCCATTATTCCTACTCTTTCATGGGGATACTATTGTCACTGTTACTGCCACTGCTGCTGCTACCACCCTCTCCACTCTCTTAGAGGGCCACTATTGTCATTGTTACTGCCGCTGCTGCCACTCTCCCCTCTCTGTCATGGGGCCACTACTTAAATCTTGGGACACTGCATAATTAAGTCCACGGAAATAAATTAAGAGCTGACAGTAACAGTGTCCTGCAATACTGACCCTAAGTAAATATACAGCTAACAGGAGGGATTAAAAAGCATGTGTTTGGAATGCCACAACATGCATTAAAAGGATGTTGTTTTTTTCTCCTCTACTTATCGGCCAAATCAAATTTTTCAAAATTTCTCTCATATCTACCTTTATATTTTTTGCAGATTTTTCCAATGCAGAAAAGCTAGAGATAAGTGAATTTGTATGACACTCTGGGGTCTCCCAGGACTGCATCCAACCCTTTTAAAGCTATTTAAAGTGATAGAGACATATATGGCTATGGGTGAATGGATGGTAGTCGCTGGTAACAAACAGCCCATTTAATATTACACTGCACTGTCAAATTTTTCTTTTAAATTTAAAAAAAGTTCTAAACATTGTCCCTTTTTGATGGTGAATTATAAAAGGTTCAGATTTACTGACATTCAAATGCTTTGGGAAATTTGTAACACATTCAATTTGCGTAAAATCTATTTGCTAATCTGTACTCGCAGCATATCTACTGGAATTGAAATGGTTAAATCTGTGGCATAAATTACCATGCTAAGGATTGAAAATCTGCAACACAGGTCAAGTTTTGCGTGGAGGAGATTTTTCAAAATCTTATCCACTTTGAAGGTACTGTAAATGCTAAGAATTTTCTGCACATGAATTTGAGATGGAAACTCTGCAGATTGTACTCTGGGTGGGAACATAGGGGTCCAATGTGGTGTGCCAAGGGGTTCTAGCTCCGTAAATCTCAAACGTCTTTAAGTTAATGGCATCCATTTGTGTCACAAAGGAATAAAAACAGTAAAACCTAAATGCCAGTGAAATATTGTATATAGAGAAATGCCTTCAGACAACACAGTATGCATTTAGTTTCCTTGGTTCTGCAAGGTAGATGCCTACTCAATTTTTCGGAAAAATTTGCTTTGATTCAAATTTATTTGCTGCGAATCACGTTAAAAGACGGCTATTTACAGGCTGCAGAGAGCCTTTATAGGGGTGTAGAACACAGTGCCTTGCAGTAACACGCATAGGGAGTCTGCTGTGGTAGTGAAACAATACTGTGAGTCAGTATGACAAGCACATGACAGGTGTCGCTCTTAGAATCACTGCATACTTCACTTATTTGGGCAGTCAAGGGGCCAAAACTGACCAAATAACAAAAGTATCAACTCAGCCTTATAGGTAAATGTTAGTGTAAAGAATAAGCGCACTCCATTTACACCCTCGTCAGCTTATTTCACATAGATGTCTACAGAACCTGTTCTATTGCACGCTTAGACAAGTAGAGCCCCCCAACAGAGTGGAGAGCGTGTTAGCAGTAAGCTTTTGTTGACGTCACTGATTAATTTTCCCCATTCTCTGATCCGTCAGAACAATAACCCAGAAAAAACGGATCCTGTCTGTGGAGCATACTCCTTCACTCGGTCAGCATTTGGTCAGTAATCCATCAGTATTGCAAAAGGCAAAAAAGACAGAAGCGGATCTAAAACAGAGATGACACGTGAATATTTGTATGACTTCTGTGTTTTCTAGCCACTCCTGCTTTTGGCTACCAAATCATAAGCCAATTCTCATAAGCCAATTCTAATGGGATCATACAGGCCCTAAAGCTGCTACACAGACAGGACCCGTTGTGGCACAATGACCGAATCTGTAGGTGGCAGCAGCATGAGTAGGCCACAGAGTGGCACTTTGACCCAGTTTGGAGGTGGCGGCAGCATGAGGAAGCCACAGAATGGCACAATCACAGAGTGTTGAAGTGTCAGCAGCATGAGGAAGCCACAGAATGGCACAATCACAGAGTGTGGAAGTGTCAGCAGCATGAGGAAGTTACAGAATAGCACAATGACAGAGTGTCGATCGGCCAATATACTTCTGGGGGAACCGTCCTGGCATGAACAGGCCTCTAGTAGCTACAGACAATGAGAAGACAAAGTGCCAAGTTAGCTTTAAGCCCGGAAGAGTCGCAAAGTTCATCAAGATACGTCACTAAAGATTTTACCACATATTACTGCAGCCCTGAACACAGAATAAGATTTGGTTTTCCACCGAAATACGTCAATAATTAATGATTATAACACATAACTAATAATGATTTTAACACATAACTGCATAAACAAAACAATAGCTGATCTCAGGGAGACCAGCTACAAAAATCACAGCAGAGCCTCATTTAAGAGTCTCAACACAGCAATCCAAAGTGCAAAGCTCCCTGGGAAACAGTAATATGCTAAATAAATGTGGAGGTATATTTTATATTTTACCTCATATAACTGCAGTGCTGAAGGCTGAATACAGTTTGTTTTTCCACCAAAGTACATCACAAAATATTATACCACATATAACTGCAGTAGTGAACTCCAAATACAATTTATTTTCCGAGCAAAATAAGTAAAAAAAGATTTTACCACATATAAATGCAGAGCTGAACTCGGAATAAAATTTGTTTTTCGACTGAAATATGTCACAAAAGATTTTGCCACATATACATGCAACAGTGAACGCTGAATATATTTAGTTTTTCTACCGAATTATATCACTAAAGGTTTTAGCACATATATTATAACTGAAGCGCTGAATGCTGAATAAAATTTGTTTTTCAATCAAAATATGTCAGTAAAGGTTTTGCCACATATACCTGCAACAGTGAACGCTGAATATATTTTGTTTTTATACTGAAATACGTCACTAAACGTTTTACCACACATGACTGCAAAAGTGAACGCTGAATATATTTTGTTTTTGTACTGAAATAATAATAACTCTGGAAGTGAAATGCGTATATATATTTTTTCGTTTTGTACTGAAATAGGCCACTTAAACTCTTTCACCACAAATAAATGGAACAGTAAAGTGCATACATTTTTTTTTTCCTTTTTGGACTGAAAAAGGATACTGATCCCTCTTACTACATATAACTGCAGAAGTGAACTGAGAATATATTTTTCTTTTTGTACTGAAATAGGCCACAAAACGCTTTTACCAAAAATAAATGCACCAGTGAAGTGCGTATATATTTTTCTTTCTGTACTGAAATAGGCCACTAAACGCTTTTGCCACAAAGAACTGCACCAGTGAAATACGTATATTTTTTTCTTTCTTTACTGGCATAGGCCACTAAATGCTTTCAACACATATAACTGCAGAAGTGAACTGAGAATATATTTTTCTTTTTGTACTGAAATAGGCCAGTAAACGCTTTTACCAAAAATAAATGCACCAGTAAAGTGCGTATATATTTTTCTTTCTGTACTGAAATAGGCCACTAAACACTTTTGCCACAAAGAACTGCACCAGTGAAATACGTATATTTTTTTCTTTCTTTACTGGCATAGGCCACTAAATGCTTTCAACACATATAACTGCAGAAGTGAACTGAGAATATATTTTTCTTTTTTTACTCAAATAGGCTACTATTTGCCACAAAAATATGCACCAGTGAAGTGCGTATATATTTTTTTTTGTACTGAAATACGTAACGTCACTAAACGCTTTCACCACATATACCTGCAGAAGTGAACTGCATATATATTTTTCTTTTTCTACTGAAATACCCCAATAAATGCTTTCACCATATATAGCTGCAGAAGTAAACTGAGAATTTATTTTTCTTTTTGTTATGAAATACGCCACTAATTGCTTTCAACACATATAGCTGCAGAAGTGAAGTGCGTATATATTTTTCTTTTTCCACAGATATAAGCCACTGAAGGCTTTTCAACATAGCACTTGCACCCCAAGAACAAATTGCTGGAATTACAGAGCTTTATAATGGCTATTTGGATCCCCAAATAATCTTTCCCTGCATTTGTAAATCGCTTTTCTAGCACTGTCCCTAGCACCTTCTGACATCTCTCCCTGCACTAAGGTGCTGCAAAATGACTACTCTCTATCCTTTCCCAGTACTTGTAAATCGCTTTTTTAGCACTGTTCCTCGCACCTTCTGTCTTCCCTCCCTGAACTTAGATGCGGTGAAATTATTCCTCCCTATCCTTTCCCTGCACTTATAATCATTTTTTAAGTTTTTTTCACAATGAGGTTTTTCCAGTTGCTGTCCCTAGCGCCTTCTCAAGTCTGTCCCTGCACTTAGAATGCTGGAAAATGTGTGATTCTAAGATGGCCGTCGTATTTGAAGGGCAGTGTCACTGAATTTTTTCTGAAATTCGGATCTAATTCCACTTCGTCAGCTTTGATTCGCTCATCTCTAATAGTGATGTATGGCTGCATACATATTGATAAACTACATTACAATACAAGAAAATATTACCGCGTACAGCTGTCAGAATGTGAAGTATAATATGTTCCATATTGTAATATGTATTAAAATATGACATGAAAATTGCACTGGAGACTTCCCATCTGTTTTTCCCAGCATTTTTAGCACATCTATTCAGAGATCCAGTACTGCACAGTTTAATGTAGTCAGTAAATATCAAGGTCACATTTATATAAAGCTACCATGACAGGTATACAGAAGGAAGAATCAGAGAATGACTAAGATGTGAGCAAACAAAGCTCTGACATGCCGCTCTATTATACAAAAAGATTTGAATCTCCAAGATATATCAAAAGACAGCAAAGCAGACAATACAATAAAAAATTGGAAGAAAGAAGGAAAAAATTCTGTTTCTGTCTTCGGGCAATTCAGTATTGAATCTCTACATGCTTTAAACTCATTTCTTATTCTGCTTTCCTCCTACACCAAAAGTTAGCTCCCATTTTAATGGAATTTTCTTTTGCCGCAACATCTATATGCTTGAACATTTAATGTAAATGAAATACATAGTCCCAATCATTACATACACAAATCTGTCTTTACAGGGTGTTTGATCGATACAAAAAATTGTGTTTGATAATTTCTGCAAAGTGAATTTTTTTTTAGAATAGTTACATAGTTACATAGTTAATATTGTTGAAAAAAAGACATAAGTGCATTATGTTCAATCAAGGGATGGGGGGGGGGGGTCTTTTAAGGGAGCAGTGGAAAGGGAGAGGGGACATTAATGAAAGCTGTTATTATAAGGTAATTACATATATTTTGACAATCAGACTAACTCATACATGCCTAGCTCTAATAAACTAGCAAATAAAAAAAAATATGACAGTTACCCTTTAATAAGTCACCTAAACCCTTTTCAAAACTATCCATTGTTCCTGTTATGAATACGTCCGGAAGTAGTCTATCCCACAGATTACCAGTTCTTACAGAACTGTAGCATGGTGGATCATGGGTTGAGTAAGGCTATATGCACACGAAAAAAAAGTCATTTAAAATACGGCCATTTTTCACGGACGTTTTTTTCACTGATGACTTTCTGAGACATGGACTTTAAAAATGGACACATTCAATTGTATGGGGTCAGTCTGCCAGTGTAAAATGGACAAGATAGAGCATGTTCTATTTTTTGACGTCCGTTTTTCACTGACAGTCAAAAAAACTTGTGTGTGAATAACCCCATAGACTACCATTGGTCTTAAAATATACATTTCTTGGCCGTTAAAAAAATGTACATCACATGTCCGTTTTTCACTGTCGTGTGCATGTAGCCTAAGAGCTTAAAGAGAATGTTTCACCAAAAATGTTTCTTGCCAGTTAAAACTAGCAACACTTATCCTTTTTTCCTTTTAATCTGTTTTTATTTTATGATTGCACTTTTTTTTTTATTCCTTTTCCCTAACATGACTATGGTGCAGACATCATCCCTGAGTCTTTCTTAACAGCATTTAGGTTACTTTCACACTTGCATTTTTAATACAACAATGTCCTGCCCTGTTTATCTTTTTCTTAGTACTCCTCTTGGCTCTATTTAGCCTCTCCCCCACATCCTCTGCCTTGCATTGCAAGACCCTCACTTTCCTGTGGTGTTCCTGATGTCATGTCTTTTCAGGAGCTGATACAGTTGAAAAGCATGATGGGTAAAGACAGACTGGCCATAGAACCCCCAAGGATATTTCCTCGGTGGGCTGATGCCCAGGGGGCTGCCTGAGCCCTCCTCATGGCCGCAGGCTGGGTGCATAACGATCTGTTGCTCTAAGCACTTGGCTGGCAGATACAGGTGCATGCCTGAACTGAAATGTATTACCGTCCTCAGGACAGTGATACAGTTGAATACTGTGATAAAGGAGGCAGTATTTTGTGCAGCACTGTGGTATTTGCTTCTGCTGAGACAGTATTTTGGTTAATACTGTGCTATTTGGTTTTCCTGGGGTGGTGTTTTGTGCTGAACTACAGTTTTGCAAGCCCTGCCTAATTCGGTTGTCCCTAACTCCTTGTTCTACCCCACCTTCTGTCAGTTTGGACCCTCCTACAGCATGAGCCCACCTTTAGGCTTTTTTACAGGACCGCTTTAAGTTTTCAGTCTACCCATGATTGGGAGGTATGGGATGTATGGTCATGACATCAGTGGAACTAAGAAGAAGCAGTGAAGATAGACCACGTAACTGGCAGTGCACTCTCAGAACATACTGGCTTTCAGAAATGTAAGTACATTAAAAAGTTAATTGAATCTGTTGGTTTTAATCAAATTCAGTCCTGGACAACCTCTTGCCCCTCATTGTCTATTCTCAATCTTACACCCAATAATGCACACTTAACTTGGTGAGCATCTAAACATACCCATACAGAGTCAATACTGTAGTTGGCCAAAACAATCTCCTGAATCCTTTCCAACTCCCCCATACACAATTATGTTTGATTGTGCATGTGTAACAAGCCAGAGTGGTATTACAACTTCTGCACCTTGCTACTATCTTTTATGGTCTAACCTGTATGTCACCTATATATTTATTTCCAGGTCCCTCAACACTGTGCATTTATAATAATGCTATGCAACTGTTCATGTAATGTGCCTGGTTCACCAGCAGGTGAAAGAAAACATGGCAGAGCTATAGTTAGATAGAATGGAACTTACCATTCCACCCCCCCCACCCGCTTTGTTCAGAAGTGGGCCAGTCCTGCTTGCTACCAGAAGGAGGTGGGGCAGTTCTGGTTTGTGCTGGTTGAGACTCCATTTTGGAGCTGCCAGGATTCTAACCTATTCATTGGCTGAAGATAAGTCCAACTAAAAAGTAAAGTGCAGCATACAGAAGAAGCTGAGTTATACAGCCAGCCTGTCAGTACAGCAAAGTCAGAGAGAAACAGATATAGCAGAGTAGAGTTTGCCTGCCAGTTTCATGCCTGCTGGAAACAAGACAAAGCCTGTAAACCATTTTGGAGAAACATTTATTCAAGTAAAGCTGCCATTGAACTTCATCTCAAGGTCTAGAGTCAAGTTATTCTTTGATTCCTCAATTATTCCCCCTATTTATTGCTTTGGAGCCAAAGTCTGGGGTCCAGCCGTATCCAGGTAGGAGGAACGTGACACTCACTCAACGTAAAGGGACATTTTAGGCCACCCTATACCACTTGGTCATTCCTACATCTGGGTCGCAATATAGAGAGGGCCCTAGGGGGAAGGCGCCCATTGAACATGTATATGTTCTCAATGGGGAGAGAGAAGGAAGCTGCTGCAGGACACTTGTGGTGGCTTATCTCCATGAAAGCAAACAGATTGGGTTAAATTTTTTATTTTTATTTTGCCCAATCCTTTTCTCCTGACCTCATCATAAACGTAGGTATATGGGTTCTTCTAGGGGAGTTTTTATGATCATAAAGATTGTGCTATTTTTCATTAAAAAAAACTTACATTTTTGAGTCCACATAGTTGGTGCATTCCTGGAGAAGGTACCATGCAATTAAATAGAGGCTCATTCAAATAAATTAAGTAATTTTTGTCCTTACAGAGGTTATTCAATATGTAAATAAAAAAACTATAAAAAAAAAAATGTGCTCCAGTAGTCCTCCTGGCCAGTGTTTGCAAGTGACCAGTACTTGACTAATGCAGACATGAGTGGCTTTTGGCAGTCACATGCCCCACTTCTGCCATTATGGAGTCACCGATCGGTTGCAGTAATCACTTAGCATTCACAAGCTATGTATTCATCCATAAAAATTGTTTAAATTAAAAACCATAGGGATATAAAGGCATAACAGAAATAAGACATGTCATGAGTATGGCAGGCAAGCAAAAGATCAAGAGCAGTTGTCAAACAAGAGACAAATACACAACATTACATGACATATGGTTTTGCTCCTGAATAGAAGATATCAAACTGAAAATTTGAAAATGCAAAGCATTTACTAGAAAAAAAATGGAAAGAAAAACTGTCCTGGATTTCATTGCTGTTAGATTCATCTAATAAAATTGCATGGCTAATTTTCTTTACATTTTTTTCAATCCGTTGCTGCATTATTAATCATACATTTTTTCTAGCACTTTGAACTTCAAAATACCATTTCCTGATATTCATATGTAGGGTACTTTGATGCATTGCATAAATGACGTTACTGTGCTACATACCGTACAATACATTGAATGAATGCTTATGAAAAGAATTTCAATGTGCAGCCGTGTGCTCAACCGTTTTAAATAAATCTAGAAACTGTGAACCGTCTAAAAAAAAATATTTAGTTTTTCTTCAAATATTTCTATTCATCTCATTGACTGGAAATAATGTAGCATATTAAGAATTTTGATCCTGCTCTAGAAGTATGGGCTTCAGTAAATTTTGTTCATTTGAAATGATTCACAAGCCAAGCAACCTCAAAGAATATGCATGTGTTTGGGTCAAAGCTGATTAAACATTTGTTGAAAGGCCTAGTTCTAGTAGCGATTCCATTATAATAACTTATTTTGGCAATGCACATTAGATAATAATTGGAAGATGCTATCTTTGTCAACAGATCCTGATGATAGTTACTTAATAAGTCCAATTTAAAAAATACATATGTCAACCAAGGCTAAAGTCCCCTGTACACGGTCCAGTAATCAGGGTAATTATCAGGAAGGGTAGTTCCTTGGAGTACTGCTCCCCAATAGTTGTCCTGAGTAAAAGTGCTGCCAATAAATCGTTAGATGAGCATTTGAATGCATTACTGGTGCGGTCACCTAAATCACTGTTTCCAGCCTCTGGTATTGAAAAATTCATTCCTGCTCCCTGCAGCTCTGGTCCTGTGCTTTGGCTCTCGTGTGTCTATCTTTCTGTCCACGGCTTGTTTAGCTCATCCCAAGAATGGTTACCCACTTGCTCCACTACAGCTAATCTTTGGGTTCAGCGGTGATGTGTATCTTGTGGAGATGGCACCATTGACGTCAGTCATTTGCCCTAAAAGAGCAAGTGACCATGCCCAAGAGGAAGTATACAAGTCAGGGAAAGGAAGATGGACATACTGGAGCCAGCATACAGAACCAGAGTGACTCAAGGCTGGTTAGTATGAATCTTTTAAAAGCAGATACTATGGGTGTCTGTTAAAAGTTAGTTATTCCTGGAAACCCCATTTAAGAAGTATCAGAGTTGCGATTGTGTCTTCTGGACTCTGGTGTTGGAGGATGCAAGGTTGAAAAGTTGGATTTTTACATTCCTAAAACTTTTTTCAAACAGGAGATAAGCACAGTTAGATGTATCATGCAGCTTATGATAAGTACAAGAACTATACATGTAATGTAGGCAGGAGAAGTGAGACACCTAGCAATAAATATTAGTAAGGGTGGTTTGACATACAAGATTATTTTTTTTATTTACCCCTGCAGTTTTGTTTGAACGAACTGGATGTAGTAGGACTGAGTATTAGTCTTTATTTTATAATTTTGAATCAATTTTGGCTCAATTACTCCATTTCGTCATACTTTTACCCCACCCTGGAAAACTGGTGAGACTTCTATTAATGTACAGGATATATTCATTATTCTCTTTTGATAAAGATATAACTAGAGATGAGTGAATTTTCAAAAATAAAATTGCTTCCTGACGAATTACTTTGTCACAAAGTGCATTTTTTTGTATATAGCAGGTGCAATGACAGGGAGCTGCAATAGCGCCGCTCCCCATCATTGTACTCTCAGATGCCGCGTTCATACATGATCGCAGCATCTGTATGTTCAAACTGTGTAAAATTAACATTAAAAAAAATAAATCAAACTTACCACCTCCCTTTGCTCATGACCGGCCAGACACCACCAACTTGCTTAAAGATCTGGCACAAAATCTCGCGTGGCACGAGAAGACGTCATCATCTTGTGAAGACGTCATACATCACCACATACGGGATTTAGGCCGAGATCTTTAATAAAGATGGCGGCTGGCAGCCTGTCGCGAGCAAATGGAGGCGGTAAGTTTGAATTTTTTAGTTTTTTACACTATTTTAAGTTAAATCAATTCGCTAAGCATGAGGAAGTTTGGCTTCAAGGTGAATCGAATTTATCCTTAAATTCGGATCGAATTCCACTTTGTTGGATTTGATTCGCTCATCTCTAGATATGACAACAATAGTGTTGAGCGAACAGTTCGAGAATAGTTCGGGTTCGTACCGAATTTTGGGGTGTCCGGGACCCGGACCCGAACCCGGACATTTTCAAAAAAGTTCGGGTTCGGGTTCGCTGTTCGTCGATTACTTCCCGCTTTCTGAAGGGCTGCACAGCAGCCAATCAGCTAGCGTTTTACTTCTTGCCCTAAGAGCCCATCACAGCCATGCCTACTAATGGCATGGCTGTGATTGGCCAAGTGCAGCATGTGACCCAGCCTCTATTTAAGCTGGAGTCACGTAGCGCCGCACGTCACACTGCTCTGATTAGTGTAGGGAGAGGACACAGCTTCTGTCAGGGCGAGATTAGGCAGGTTAAAGTCAGCAACAGCACCTAATGAACGGATCAATTTGCAGCTGAGAATCATTGAACTTCTGCTAGTTACTTGCTCGCTGGTTTTTAGGCTGAACAGAGCGTTTTTCTGTCACTTATTTTCTGGGTTGATCGGCGGCCATTTTGTGACTTGTGGTGCGCCAGAAGAAGCTGCCACCAAGTCCATCAATCCATCAATACTAGTTTTTTTTTGCTATATCCTACATCAGGGGCTTGGCTGTGCTAATTGTCACCCCTAGAAACTCAGGAAAGAAATTTCTATATTTTATTAAGGGGTTAAATACAATTGCCCAAATACCAATCCCCTAAATCTGGTGTTCCAGCTTTGGTTAGACAAGTATAATACTGTCTGCTGTCTGGCAAAGGATAGATTATTTTCTGGGGTTAAATTCAATTGCCAAAATAGCAATACCATAAATCAGTGGTTTCAGCTGTGGCTGGCAAAATAGAATAGTGTCCGAGGTAACGCACACACGTACAGACGCACGTACACGATTCTTGAATAGTTGTATTATCGCGATAATAAAACTAACAGTGTAAAGTTGACTGTATTGCTCTAAGTTATATTCGCGTACGAATGTAACTTCTATTACATTGCGATTAAAACTTTGAGCTACCGATCACCATGGGAACGCCTCCTCCAGTAGAATGTACTGTCGGATGTGAGAATTAAGTTGAAAACGCAATGCGATTATTATATATCTGCTTAATCGCATTGCCGTTTCAACTTAGCATTGCTAAATAATTCCATCCATATTCGTTAACTTACTGACTCAGTAAGTTAACGATATGGATGGAATTATTTAGCAATGCTAAGTTGAAATCGCAATGCGATTAAGCAAATATATAAGAATCGCATTGCGATTTCAACTTAATTCTCAGATCCGACAGTACATTCTACTGGAGGAGGCGTTCCCATGGTGATCGTTAGCTCAAAGTTGTAATCGCAATGCGTTTATTGCGGTATATTATCCCTCTGGGTGTCTTTTACAGCCTTTTTAGTACCCAAAAGTTCGGGTCCCCATTGACTTCTATGGGGTTCGGGTTCGGGATGAAGTTCGGGTTGAGTTCGGATCACGAACCCGGACATTTTCCGGAAGTTCGGCCGAACCTCTCGAACCCGAACATCCAGGTGTTCGCTCATCTCTAGACAACAACTGTTGTATCTTTCTGACTTGAAAATTATTGTTTCTGTGGGTAGTGTTGTGGAGCAGAGGAGTCAATGGTTGCCATTTAGGTGGTCATTGCCCAACATGTAATACGGTCAATTTTTATAGGAAGACATTAAAACCTTTTGTATTTTTTGATGTGTGGGAAGAAACCAGAGTACACATAGGAAACCCACACAAACACAAGGAGAACATATAAGCTCCATCAATATGTTGCCAATAGTCAGATTTGGACAGGGGTTCCTAACACTACAAGGTAACAGTGTTAACAACTAAGCCACTATACTAATCTTGTGAAGAATAGGAAAGACCGACACTCACTTTATGCGATGTCTCTTTTTCTAGTGATGCGTTTCAGTTCGTGAATGAGCTTTTCTCAGTAGAGAAAGGCTCATTCACAAGACGAAACGTGTCACTATTGTACTTCATGTGACTGATAAAGAAAAAGAGACATTGCATTAATGAGTGCCGGTCTTTCCTATACTGCATATTTGGGAGGCTGACCCGGACACGTGCACCACGCCACTGAGCATACGGAGTGCCGACTGCTTCTCACTTTAGTCTTGTGAAGAAGACTTACAGTATGGTGGGTTCACAAGGGCGGAGGAGCAGCCGATAATCGGGAAGGAAGTGTTCCTTCCTGACAACTGGCTGCTCGTTCAGAGGGGGTGAAGCACTGCATTTATATGCAGCGATCATCTCCACATATGAGGATTGCTCATCCTCATACAGCTATATTGTTTTTGGGCAACAGAATGCTGTTTAGTCAGCACAATCTGCTGCCCAGAAACGATAATTTACCTGGTGGTGTTTCACCAGTTCATCGAGTGACCAGCTGCACCTTTAGAAGTGCACAATGTTGGGAACGAGTGCTCATAGGAACTTTCGGCCCCCATAATTTGCCTGATTATTGGGCCTTGTAAACCCCCCGTTAGTGAAATATGATAACCTATTACATACCAATGCAGTTCATTAAGATTCCTTAGGATCCTCTGCAAAATGGAATGTAACAGCTCAATCATACCTGGAATTTGCCCTTATGAAAAATGGAAGTATTGATGACGATATGAACCGTGATAATAAATTAGATTGACACTACTACTTACTGTATGTTACACTAGTTATGAATATTACTGCTTGTGCTAATATTGATAATTGTTTTGTGTTGGTGCCCAAGTTATTATACCTGTTCCATTGAAAGCTGTAATATGGAGGTGGCATACAAAGTATCCTCTGTTCATTAATACAGGACCATAGGGATTCATATGATACACAAGTCTCAAGTACAAAGCTCTTGGGAACCAGAGAAGCCAGTGAATAGATGCAGGAAAATAAAGTCATTAGGATCAAACAAAATGGAAAAGTAAGCAACCTAAATTTACTAAGGCCCCTTTCACACTAGCATTTTTGCTTTCCGTCCTAGAGTTCCGTCCTCGGGGCTCTAGGACGGAAAGATACTGATCAGGATTATCCTAATGCATCCTGAATGGAGAGCAATCCGTTCAGGATGCATCAGGATGTCTTCCGTTCAGTATGTGAATGTTTTTTGGACGTTGAAAAAAGCGCAGCATGCTGCGGATTTGTCTCCGTCTAAAAATCCGGAAGACATGCCGTAACGCCGGATCCAGAAATAATGCCCATTGAAGTGCATTAATCCGGATCCGGCCTTAAGCTAAACGTCGTTTCGGCACATGGCCGGATCCGACGTTTAGCTTTTTCTCAATTGTTACCATGGCAGCCAGGACGCTAAAGTCCTGGTTGCCATGGTAAAATGTAGTGGGGAGCGGGGGAGCAGTATACTTACCATCCGTGCGGCTCCCGGTGTGCTCCAGAGTGACGTCAGGGCGCCCCAGACGCATGGATCATGTGATCGCATGGATCATGTGATCCATGGGCATGGGGCGCTCTGACGTCATTCAGGAGCGCCCCGGGAGCCGTACGGACGGTAAGTATACCGCTCCCCCACTCCCCACTACTACTATGGCAACCAGGACTTTAATAGCATCCTGGCTGCCATAGTAACCTGAAAGCATTTCGAAGACTGATCAGGATCCTGATCAGTCTTCTAATGCTTTCAGGTGACTTGCGTTCTGACGGATCCGGCGGGACGGAAGTGCCCGCCGGATCCTCAGAACGCAAGTGTGAAAGAGGCCTTAGATAGAGAGTTGTGGCAATGATGAATATAAGGGATTTAGGAAGACTAAACCCAATACAAATATTTATCCTGACCCAATACACAGTACAAGTGTTCGGAATAGGAGAGGGAGTTAGCCCCTATTAGACGCTTTTGAGAATGGCCTATTTCCAATGAAAACAAAAGAATCAAGAATGTGAATACAATATGCTCCACCCTTCTTTCACCCAAAGTCTGCCTTTGGGGAGGGTCAATGTGCTGGCCTAGGAAAAATCAGAGGATATGGCTGACATAAAACAAAAGTGTATGTCCGCCTTAACCCTCAGTTCACACTTGCGCGTTTTACAGCGCGTTCCTACGTGCTGTAAAACGCTCAACAGGAGAAAACTCATGTTTCCCTATGGGCATGGTTCTCACCTGAGCGTTTTACAGCGCGTTTGAACTCGCTGTAAAAACGCCCTACGCTCAAAGAAGTTCTTGAGCTTCTTTGGGGCCTTTTGTTGCGCGTTTGCACCCATAGACTTCAATGGGAACGCGCGTAAAACGTATTTCCTATTTCCAAAACGCACTGTAATACGCGTGTAAAACGCGCGACAAAAACGCACGGAAAACGCGCGCCTCAGAAACGCTCAGGTGTGAACCCAGGGCAAAGGGATTATCCTATGGATGGAAACATTTTTTTTACTCCCATATTTAGAAAACTTTTTCACATTCTGTAGGTGGGTAGCAGCTTATCAATCACTTGAAAATCCCAGGATGCAATGCAATTAGCTCTTGTTAACCCCATCTTTCCCAGCATAGATAGCCCCAGAGATGCATCTGCTATTTCATGACCCCACGGTCAATGGAGCAACATAGCTATATACTTCAATGAATTTAGATGTAGGGATGAATAAATGAAAGGTAGTAGACAAGAAAGCTACTGACTGCTGAACATGTTAGTCCATCACTGAATGCAGGAGAAGGTTACACAAGAGGGGTCACAATATTTTTATTGCATGTATATTTCTATAATACTTAATTTGAAATCCCCTATTAATTGGATAGGGATACTTTTCACGGCATAACCCCTTTAAAGGGTTTCTGTCACCAGGTTTACACATTATAAGCTGTCTGACATTAGCTATGTGCTAATGTCAGATCAGCTTGATAATGTGCTTTATATGTATTTCTGATGTATATTTAGGCTAAAAAACGTCTTTTTATAATATGTAAATTAGCCTCTAGGAGCAGGGGGGGCGTTGCCCCTGCTCCTAGAGGCTCTGTGCGCCAACCTGCTGCCACGCCCCTTCTTTCTTTGATTGACAGTGCCGGGCAGCGATCCTCTCCTGCCTCCGGCACTGTCTCCCTGCTAAATCCCGTGCCTGTGCCGCCGCTCTGTATTCGGCGCAGGCGCGGTGAGCTGAGGACAGCAGGCACCAGCGTCCTCAACTCACCGCGCCTGTGCCGAATACAGAGCGGCGGCGCAGGCGCAGGATTTAGCAGGGAGACAGTGCCGGAGGCAGGAGAGGATCGCTGCCCGGCACTGTCAATCAAAGAAAGAAGGGGCGTGGCAGCAGGTTGGCGCACGGAGCCTCTAGGAGCAGGGGCAACGCCCCCCTGCTCCTAGAGGCTAATTTACATATGATAAAAAGACGTTTTTTTGCTTAAATATACATCAGAAATACATATAAAGCACATTATCAAGCTGATCTGACAGACATTAGCACATAGCTAATGTCAGACAGCTTATAATGTGTAATCCTGGTGACAGAAACCCTTTAAAAGGTTCAGAGAACCAGATGCTGGGAAAAGGGAATTTTAGTGCATGTACAAGCCTTTAGAAAGGATTTTGTTCTCAATGAAAACATGTTGTTTGTGCTATGATTCTCACATATTAATGAGCTTTCACAGCTTTAATTTTTAATGCTAAAGACAAAAATAATAATTTTATTGTAAGTTAGGTGTTGATTATTCTTTTTTCTCAGTGAGATCCTTCACAATGTTTTATCACAAAATAGAATGGTGTTTTGTTTTTTTGTTTGTTTGTTTTTTAATCTGTTTCCCAACAATGAACCGCATTAGTTGTCTCTTAGGGGAAGATGCCAAAAATTCTATAATTACTTGTGATCCTCTTTAGTATAATGCATGAAAAAATATATGTTTTATATATTATTTACTTTGTATTGAATGCAGAAATAAAACTAAGAAAAAACTAAGAAAAACTTTTGCAGTTATAAAATGCAGAAATCAAATTAACATTGTATGGTTGTACACTACTTATCTTACTTGCTTATATGGCAATTACATAATGCCACACTGCTTTATAGAACTTATCATTACTCACTGTCCTCTGTGGAGCTCACAATCTAAATTCCCTATGAGCATGTATTTCGAGAAAACCCACACATACAAACTCCAGGCAGATGTTTCCCTTGGTTGGTTTTGAACCTAAGACCCCATGAGACGGAATTAACAAGTGCTAAGCACTGAACCAGAGTCATATTGCTACACAGATTCACTTGTAGCTCAAGCCCTGCTATATATGCCACAGAAAAGGAGCTCACATTTCCTTTCCTTCCTATAGCCATTGAGAAAGTATTTAGAGCCTCCATTATCTACATTTATCTAAATATCAGTTAACAAGTGGGAGGCAATTAGGCCCCAGGTTACCCTGACCCAATTGTCTCCTACAAGTCAGTGCAGTTGTGGTTTCACGATCCAACACCAGGAGACTGATCATTTAGATTTTTGCTTTATGCTACATGTGACCCTGGTATTGTAATTGTGCTTTTCCGCTAAGGTTGCCAACTTTCCAACCAAAAATACCATATGGGTTTAAGGTATATGTACAAGTGCTGGGTTTATGTTTTTTGTTGCTTTTGTTTGAGATTTTGAGACACCCTGCAGAAAACTGCATCAAAGTGGTATGTATAAGTAAATGCTATCATGACTTGAAAGGGTTTTGGGGGTGTAAATTGTTACTTACCCATTTCAATTTAACAAAGGTTTTAATCCCACAGCTAGGCCTGACCCTGCAAATAATCCTTCAATTGATTGGGCATGATCTGAATGGGGTTGTTTGGATAGTGATACCCCCTGAACAGTTGCTCAATAGTTTTGGCCTAATTATAGGTTTTGTAGGATGGAAGCTAGTTTCACAAGGTGGTGTTGATCATAGTTACATTTTTATAAAGAAAAAAAAATAAATATGAGTTGTTTATTTACATATCAGACCACAGAAGTGGATCCTTGAGGCTTTAATTGGTTTGGCACTGGCTACACTGGGAACGGGTCTAAGGAACCTTCGCATTTTTTACCATTAACTTGGGAGGTCAGACTCCCAAGTTATATACTCTTTCTTGGTCAGATTGCCAGGTTATTGTCCCCAGTATAGTCACTAATCGGCTGGAATCCAATTTTGGGGGAAATTGAAGATGAGTTTGATCCATTAAGAATCAATTTATTCATCTCTAGGCAGAATCCAAATTTAATCATAGGTTAAAAGAAGAATCTGAACCTTTTTCCAACGGTGCTGCCAAGGATCACAAGATGGTCGGATGTCTGCTTTAACTGAGTTTATTTGTCTATGCGTTTCAGGGGTGGATGACCCTCTTCTTCAGGACAGTATTACATAAAGAATCACATTACAAACATTTATACATCAGTATAAATGTTTGTAATGTGATTCTTTATGTAATACTGTCCTGAAGAAGGGGGTTACCCACCCCTGAAACACGCAACGGCATCTGTTGCAAGATCCACATAACAACCAATATATGGACCAGTAAGCACAGGCAGGGACGTCATATCTCTCTTAACAGCACACTGGGTAAATGCAGTGGCGGCTGGGCCTGAGGCGCAAAGCATTTTTGCGAATGTCCTTCCGCCCCAGAGGATTGCAGGGCATTTCTCTTTGCCTCCTGTTACCTCCTCCTCCTCTTACTCAGCTTCCTCCTCCTACTCGGCTTCCTCCTCCTCCTCTACCACCCCATCATCCGCTTAGCGTAACACCCATGTGGATAAATGGAACCGTAAAGAAAGCAATAAATGACAAAAAGAAAGCATATAAATCACTAAAACAGGAGGGGAGCCAGGAAGCACTGATAAACTATAAGGGAAAAAATAGAATATGTAAAAAACTAATAAAAATTGCTAAACTAGAGACCGAGAGATTAATTACCAAAGAGAGTAAAACTAACCCTAAAATGTTCTTCAATTATATAAATAGTAAAAAATATAAATCTGAAGGAGTCGGCCCTCTACATAGCAATGAGGGGGGTGTTGCAGAGAGCGACAAAGATAAAGCAAAACTATTAAATAATTTTTTCTCCACTATATTCACTGAGGAAAATAAACTGTCAGATGAAATGCAGAATGTAAAAGTAAATTCCCTATTAAAAGTGCCCTGTCTGACCCAGGAAGAATTACAACAGCGATTTAAAAAGATTAAACTAGACAAATCGCCAGGACCGGATGGCATACACCCCCGTATCCTAAGGGAATTAAGTGATGTCATAGCCAGACCTTTATTTCTGATATTTACAGACTCTATACTGACAGGGAATGTTCCACAGGATTGGCGCATAGCAAATGGGGTGCCAATATTCAAAAAGGGTCGAAAAACAGAGCCTGGAAATTATAGGCCGGTAAGTTTAACATCTATTGTTGGTAAACTGTTTGAAGGGTTTCTAACAGATGCTATTTTGGAGTATCTCAATGAAAATAAGCAAATAACGCCATATCAGCATGGCTTCATGAGGGATCGGTCATGCCAAAAAATTTAATCAGTTTCTATGAGGAGGTAAGTTCTAGACTTGACAGCGGCGAATCAATGGATGTCGCATATCTGGACTTCTCCAAAGCATTTGACACTGTACCTCATAAAAGGTTAGTATATAAAATGAGGATGCTCGGACTGGGAGAAAATGTCTGTATGTGGGTAAGTAACTGACTGAGTGACAGAAATCAGAAGGTGGTTATTAACGGAAGATACTCAGATTGGGTCACTGTCACTAGTAGGGTACCTCAGGGGTCAGAATTGGGCCCTATTCTCTTCAATATGTTTATTAATGATCTTGTAGAAGGCCTGCACAGTAACATATATATTTCTGCAGATGACACTAAACTGTGTAAAGTAATTAACACTGAAGAGGACAGTTTTCTGCTACAGAGGGATCTGGATAGATTGGAGGCTTGGGCAGAGAAATGGCAGATGAGGTTTAACACTGACAAATGTAAAGTTATGCACATGGTAAGGAATAATGCAAGTCACCCATACATATTAAATGGTAAAACACTCAGTAACACTGACATGAAAAAGGATCTAGGAATTTTAATAAACAGCAAACTAAGCTGCAAAAAACAGTGTCAGGCAGCTACTGGCAAGGCCAATAAGATAATTGGTTGCATCAAAAAGGGCATAGATGCCTGTGATGAGAACATAGTCCTACCACTTTACAAATCACTAGTCAGACCACACATGGAGTACTGTGTACAGTTCTGGGCTCCTGTGAACAAGGCAGACATAGCAGAGCTGGTAAGGGTTCAGAGGAGGGCAACTAAAGTAAGAACTGTAATGGGGCAACTACAGTACCCTGAAGGGTTATCAAAATTAGGGTTATTCACTTTAGAAAAAAGACGACCGAGGGGAGATCTAATAACTATGTATAAATATAGGGCAATATATCAAGGGTCAGTATAGAGATCTGTCCCATCATCTATTTATCCCCAGGACTGTGACTGTGACGAGGGGACATCCTCTGCGTCTGGAAGAAAGAAGGTTTGTACACAAACATAGAAAAGGATTCTTCACTGTAAGAGCAGTAAGACTATGGAATTCTCTGCCTGAGGATGGTGAGTACAATAAAGGAATTCAAGAGGGGACTGGATGTATTTCTGGAGTGTAATAATATTACAGGCTATAGCTACTAGAGAGGGGTCGTTGATCCAGGGAGTTATTCTGACTGCCTGATTGGAGTCGGGAAGGAATTTTTTCCCCTTAAGTGGGGAAAAGTGGCTTCTGCTTCACAGGTTTTTTTTTGCCATCCTCTGGATCAACTTGTAGGAAACAGGCCGAACTGGATGGACAAATGTCTTTTTTCGGTCTTAAATACTATTTTACTATGTTACTATGTTACCTTCACCACCCACAGCAGCACAGCCAGGGAGAAAAGACAGCAGGCTATTTTAACCACTTGAAGACCACAGGTTTATACCCCCCTAGTGACCAGGCCCTTTTTTACAAATCCGCACTACACTACTTTCACCGTTTATTGTTCGGTCATACAACTTACCACCCAAATGAATTTTACCTCCTTTTCTTCTCACTAATAGAGCTTTCATTTGGTGGTATTTCATTCTTGCTGACATTTTTACTTTTTTTGATATTTTACTTTTTTTGGCGAAATTTTTTCAAAAAAATGACATTTTTCACTTTCTGTTGGAAAATTTGCCAAATAAAACAACATTTCTCTATACATTTTTCACTAAATGTATTTTTCTACATGTCTTTGATAAAAAAAAATTCTATAAGTGTATATTTATTGGTTTGGGTAAAAGTTATAGCGTTTACAAACTATGGTGCAAAAAAGTGAATTTCCGTAATTTGACTTTCTGAGCGCCTGTCCTGTTTCCTGACGTGCTACAATGCCCAGACAGTAGAAACACCCCATAAATGACCTCATTTCGGAAAGTAGACACCCTAAGGTATTTACTGAGGGCATAGTGAGTTCATGGAAGTTTTTATTTTTGTCACAAGTTAGCGGAAATTATTATTTTTTTTTCAAAAATTTCATTTTTCGCTAACTTGTGACAAAAATAAAAACTTCCATGAACTCACTATGCCCATCAGCATACCTTAGGGTGTCTACTTTCGGAATGGGGTCACTTGTGAGGTATTTTTACTGCCCTGGCATTTTAGGGGCCCCTAAGCGTCAGAAGCAGTTTGGAATCAAATGCGTAAAAATGTCCTGTGAAATCCTAAAGGTACTCATTGGATTTAGGGCCCCTTTGCGCATCTTGGATGCAAAAAGTGGCACACATGTGGTATCGCCGTACTCAGGAGAAGTAGGGCAATGTGTTTTGGGGTGTATTTTTACATATACCCATGCTGGGTGTGAAAATATCTCTGTAAATGACAACTTTTTCCATTTTTTTATACAAAGTTGTCCATTTACAGAGATATTTCTCACACAAAGTATGAGTATATGTAAAATAAACCTAAACACATTGCCCTACTCTGCTGAGCGATACCATGTGTGACACTTTGCAGCCAAGGCACAAGGGGCCTAAATCAATGAGTCCATTAGGATTTCACAGGACATTTACGCATTTGGATTCCAAACTACTCTCTCGCTTTGAGGGCCCCTAAAATGCCAGGGCAGTATAAATACTACACAAGTGACCCCATTTCGGAAAGTAGACACCCTAAGGTATTCACTGAGGGGCATAGTGAGTTCATGGAAGTTTTTATTTTTGGCACAAGTTAGCGGAAATTGAATTTTTTTTTTTTTTACAAAGTCTCATATTTCACTAACTTGTGACAAAAATAAACTTTTACATGAACTCACCATACCCCTCACGGAATACCTTGGGGTGTCTTCTTTCTAAAATGGGGTCACTTGTGAGGTATTTATACTGTCCTGGCATATTTGGGGCCCCTAAACGTCAGAAGCAGTTTGGAATCCAAATGCGTAAAAATGTCCTGTGAAATCCTAAAGGTACTCATTGGATTTAGGGCCCTTTGCGCATCTTGGCTGCAAAAAGTGGCACACATGTGGTATCGCCGTACTCAGGAGAAGTAGGGCAATGTGTTTTGTGGTGTATTTTTACATATACCCATGCTGGGTGTAAAAAATATCTCTGCAAATGTCAACTTTTTCCATTTTTATACAAAGTTGTCCATTTACAGAGATTTTCTCTCACCCAGCATGAGTATATGTAACAATACACCCAAGCTACATTGCCCTACTCTCCTGAGTCGACATACTCATGTGTGCCACTTTGCAGCCAAGGTGCAAAAGGCTAAGTCCAACGAGTTCCTTTAGGATTTCACAGGACATTTTTACGCATTTGATTCCAAACTGCTCTGACGTTAGAGGCCTATATCCAGGACAGTATAAATGCCACACAAGTGACCCCATTTCGGAAAGTAGACACCCTAAGGTATTCGCTGAGGGCATAGTGAGTTCATGGAAGTTTTTATTTTTGGCACAAGTTAGCGGAAATGAATTTTTTTTTTTTTTTACAAAGTCTTATATTCCACTAACTTGTGACAAAAATGAACTTTTACATGAACTCACCATACCCCTCACAGAATACCTTGGGGTGTCTTCTTTCTAAAATGGGGTCACTTGTGGAGGTATTTATACTGTCCTGGCATATTAGGGGTCCCTAAACGTCAGAAGCAGTTTGGAATCCAAATGCGTAAAAATGTCCTGTGAAATCCTAAAGGTACTCATTGGAATTTGGGCCCCTTGCGCATGTTGGATGCAAAAAAGTGTCACACATCTGGTATCGCCGTACTCAGGAGAAGTAGGGCAATGTGTTTTGGGGTGTATTTTTACATATACCCATACTGGGTGTGAAAAATATCTCTTTAAATGACAACTTTTTCCATTTTTTTATACAAAGTTGTCCATTTACAGAGATATTTGTCTCACCCAGCATGGGTATATGTAAAAATACACCCCAAAACACATTGTCTACTTCTCCTGAGTCAGCATACACTATGTGCCACTTTTGCAGCCAAGATGCGCAAAGGGCCTAAATCAATGAGTACCTTTAGGAGAGCATTTTTACGCATTTTTCTTCTCTCGCTTTAGGGCCCCTAAAATGCCAGGTCAGTATAAATACCCACATGTGACCCCATTTTAGAAGAGGACACCCAAGGTATTCTGTGAGGGGCATGGCGAGTTCATATTTTATTTTTTCGCACAAGTCAGCGGAATTTGATTTTTTTGTTTTTCTCACAAAGTCTCCCTTTCCGCTAACTTGTGACAAAAAGTTCAATCTTTCATGGACTCAATATGCCCCTCAGCGAATACCTTGGGGTGTCTTCTTTCCAAAATGGGGTCACATGTGGGGTTTTGTACTGCCCTGGCATTTGAGGGTCTCCATAATCATTACACGTATGGCCAGCATTAGGAGTTTCTGCTATTCTCCTTATATGGAGCATACAGGTAATGAGATTTTTTTCCGTTCAGCCTCTGGGCTGAAAGAAAAATGAACGGCACAGATTTCCTCATTCGCATCGATTGATGTGGATGAAAAATCTCTGCCAAAAAATATGCAAGAAAGAAAAAAGGGGCCTGGCGATTGCCAGGACATTGGGAGCTCCGCCCAAACATCCATACCCACTTCAGCTCCTATGTCCTGGCAAGCGTGATTTCTCCATTCACATCGATCAATCGATCGGTGTGGAGAAGACATCTTTGCCAGATTTTTGATACAAAGTGTTTGCCAAAGCATATGAACTCCAACACCTCTCCTCAGCTCATATGCCAGGGCAAGCGTGCCTGTACTGCAGAGGAGAAATCTCGTCTTGCAGCGCCGCATACACCGACTTCACGTGTCTTCTGATAGCAGCGCAATGCTTCTCTCAGAATGCACATCAGTGCTGCAGCTGGCTCTTTGCTTGATCCACCTAGAAGGTAAAAAAAAAAGAAAGAAAAAACCAGGCAGCAACGCAATAATTTTATTAACATTAACTTTATAGAACATTAGAAACTGAGCGTTAGCTTAAACATTTGAAACATAACTTGAACTTTTTGCTTACCTGTAGATTTTTTTGTTTTTTACCTTAAGGCCTCATGCCACGGCCGTGAAACACGGCCGTGCATGGACCGTTAGTATCTCGGCCTGGCAGCCATCTGACAGCAGGAGCGCACGGCGTCACTGGTTGCTATGGCGCCGTGCACTCCTGCTGTCAGATGGATGCCAGGCCAGGATCGTCCATGCACGGCGTGTTCCACGGCCGTGTGCATGAGGCCTTAGAGGATAAACCTCTCCTTCCCCGTGGGACAATGTGCAAAGCACAAATCACCTAGAGCTGTGGCGAAGTACATTATGCACTTTGTCCCAGGTGAAAGGAGAGGTTTGCAGCAGCTCTGTGTGAAAGGGCCCTTGCACACGGCGTTGCTCACGCATGGTGATCGCAGAGGAGCGCCTGGCCTGACTTCTCCCGCACAGACGGGTCGCATAGCATCATATTGATTTATGATGCTATGTAAACCTTACAGTTCTGGAATGCATTGGATAGCACTGGCAGCAGCAGTATGCCAGTGCTATCCAATGCATTGCAGAACTGTAAGAGTTACATAGCATCATAAATCAATATGATGCTATGCGACCCCGTCTGTTTTGAGAAGTCAGGACGGGCGCTCCTTGCGATCACTCATGCGTGAGCAACGCTCGTGTGCAAGGGCCTAAGACTCTTGTGTGCCTGGCCTGTGTCTTGCAATCCCTATGCTAATAATGTACCTGGGTGTGATACTTGCGGAAGCACTCCCTATGCATAGGGCAGGCTGGTCAGGACAGTCAGGACAAAAAACGGTGGTGTCACGCCTTAGTCCACTCCTGCTACAGACACGACATCTTTTTCTTGGGGAACGGTGGCTTGGGGTACCAGGGAAGACACTGGGGAAGTGTCTCTCATGTAGCCGGCTCACTACATCGGGGACTTGGGGCACAGAACCTCCTGGATACAGGAGTTCGAAATGATCTCTTCCTGGAATTTAAGGAAGGATCCCGTTCTCCCAGCCTTACTGTAGAGAACGTAACTGTTATATATGGCCAATTGAATCAAATATACAGACACCTTTTTATACCAGCGTCTGGTGCGTCGGGAAACTAAATATGGAGCCAACATTTGGTCATTGAAGTCCACCCCTCCCATGTGGAGATTATAATCGTGGACTGAGAGGGGCTTTCAATGACTCCTGTCGCCCGTTCTATTTGGACAGTCGTGTCTGCGTGAATGGTGGACAGAAGGTAAACGTCCCTCTTGTCCCGCCACTTCACCGCGAGCAGTTCTTGGTCACACAAGGCAGCCCTCTCCCCCGTGCAAGTCGGGTATTAATGAGCCGTTGGGGGAAGCCCGGCGACTAGGCACGCGGTGCCACAGCATTGGATTCCGACTAGATGTAAGTGCCGAAGAGGGCCACACTTGTGTAAAAATTGTCCACGTATAAGTGGTACCCCTTGCAGACTAAGGGTGACACCAAGTCCCAGACAATCTTGCCACTGCACCCCAGGTAGTCAGGGCATCCGACCGGCTCCAGTTTTGAGTCTTTTCCCTCATAGACCCTAAAACGATATGTATAGCCTGTGGCCCTTTCACAGAGCTTATACAATTTGACCCCGTACCGGGCGCTTGCTGGGGATGTACTGTTTGATGCCAAGGCGCCCGGTGAATTGTACGAGGGACTCGTCTATGCAGATGTTCTGACTGGGGGTATACGCATCTGCAAATTTAGATGACAAATGGTCTATGAGGGCCGAATTTTATGGAGCCGGTCATAAGCAGGGTGGCCTCTTGGATGACAGGTTTCATTGTCAGTGAAATGCATAAAGCGCATGATGACCTCAAACCGTGCCCTGGACATTGCAGCAGAGTACATGGGCATGTAATGTATTGGGTCTTTAGACCAATATGACCGCAATACATTTTTTAGTTATGCCCATGCTGAGGTAAGGCCCAAAAATGTTTTAAATTCGGAAGCGGTGACTGGTTTCCACCGGAAAGGCTGGGCATAGAAGCTTTCGGATTGGCGGTTATATATTGTGTGGCGTATCGGTTGGTTTCTGCCACAACTAAGTCGTAGAGATCCGTGGTGAAGAACAGCTCAAAAAATTCAAGGGCCGATCCAAAATTGGCTGTCTCCATGCGAACTCCTGACTGGGCGGTGAAAGGGGGCAATACGGGTGCGGCGGAAGGAGGATTGCCAATTAGGGTTTGCCAGCACCTCTGGGAGACTAAGGGGTCTACGGGCCTGAGACGCGGTGGCTGCGACGGGGGAGTTAGTGCACGTGCCACCGTACCAGCAACTGCCCTTCTGGTGCTCGCCACTTCACCAGGGAATACGGCAGTGCTGGTAGAAGGTCCAGGATGTGCTGCGCTGCCGGTGTATGCCGCACCATCAAAAAGGTCAGCGCTAGCACCACTCTGCTGCATATGAGGCTCATCACGCGGGATATGCGAAACACTGACATGGGGTCGGGTACGCCTGACCGTAGCAGGGACCTCAACCTCGTCATCTTCGCTAGCGGTTAGAGTGCCACTGCTGTCTACAGGTTCATATTCTGAACCACTGGATTCAGCGGGTGAAGCGTCCCCATCGCTTTCATCCATCACGGCCAGAATCCTGTAGGCCTCTTCAGCGGAATACCCCTTTTTGCCATTTTGGAGTAACTAAATTTAGGGGTATTCCTCTGAGACTACCCAGGAAAAAGAGCACACCTACCTAGTAAAGGGAGTGCTTGCGAAGTAACGCTGCGATCGCTAATAAAGATCCAATAACTCAAAAGTGATCTTTTATAGCGGTGCAGCGATTTTACTGTGTTTTTGCAGTGATCACGAAAAAAAATTTCTGTCACTGCGGTGGGCGGACTGAGCGCAAGTGTGCGCACAAGATCAGGCCTGATCAGGCGAACAATGCGTTTTTATAGAGCCTAAAGTGACCCTACTGATATAGATCTGATTGCGATCAGTCTTGATCACTTACAGATACTATATTAGTATTAGTGCTGATAGCGACAGTGATGGCGCTAATCAGCGACTAATAAGTGACTGTGCGGTGCGGTGGGCTGGGCGCTAACTACCTAACAAGTAGCTAACTACCTGACGGTGATTAGGGACCCTTATAGGGGGTGATCTATGACAGGGGGTGACAGAGGGTGATCAGGGGGTTTATATGGGTAATCAGTGGCTACTAAGGGGCTACTAAGGGGTTAATAACTGACAGAGGGGGGGGGTATGTAATGTATGTGTGGTGATTTGGTGTACTTACTGAGCTGCTTGTGTCCTCTGGTGGTGGATCCAGCAAAAGGGATCACCAGAGGACCAAGCAGGACTTATATCAGACGCTATTTTGTAAATAGCGTCTGATATCTGATTTTCATAGGTCGATTTAAAAAATTACAGCCTGCCAGCCAATGATCGCGGCTGGCAGGCTGTAGTTTCACTTCTCCTCTGTGCGTCACCGTTCATGTGAAATCTCGGGTCTCACGAGATGACGCCGATAGGCGGCAGTGAGACCTGAGAGAGCCGCCGCGCTGACGCCCATCGGCGTTAGCGTGGCGGCAAGTGGTTAAAACTTGTGGTGTTTGTGTGACAAATCCCACACCGTGCAGGAGCTGTGGACAGGCATGAAACAACAGACCGATGATTGGTTGGTGCCACTCAGCCTCCAGCCTGGCCTGGTGTTGTGCGCTATTGGGCGAAATATAATAGCAGGTCTGGGCCTAGCCGGTTTAACGCACATCCCCTGCCTGCCACATGTGCTAAATTTGGGGTGCAGAAATTCCTAAACACTAGACAGTGAAAATCAATTCAGTTAATCAAACACACACAACACCCCCACCCCCCTTTCACTCAAACCATTAACAAACTATTTACAAAATTTAAAACATATTAAATTAACTATAATGCAGCTAAACTAATTATATAAACAAACAAAGCTATATACAAGTCTTATCCCTAACTTAAGGCCAGCCAAATACAAGTAGTTCGGAGGGTGGGTTCCTGCACCAAAATAGGCCCTGGCCTGGAACACAATTGTCCAGCCAGGGCACAGTTCTGGAGGATGAGGAGGATAAGGAGGAGGAGGAATGCTGGGGGATACAGAGGACACAGATGATACACCTCCCTCAAAGAGGACAGCTTGTCCTTGCTTCTGTGCAACCTGGCAAACATGAGCGAATACATGCTGCAGTGCATGCGCAATGACCGCCGAGTTACTGCCACATTCTAACTTGTGCTGATTACTGGGTGGCCACCATGCCTAATCCCCGTTACAAGGACAACATGCCATCCTTAATTCCCTCACTGGAGTGTGATAGGAAGACGCACCCGCCAGTTAACACGCTGCTGATGGAATTCACACCTGACACCGGGGACTCAGTGGAAGCACAAGGTGAAGGCAGAGGAGGAGAAGAAAGAAGTTGCCAACGCAACTGGGTCACCACCAACACCTCAGAAGGCAGGGTTATCATGGGTGAAATGTGGAAAAGCTTTGTCATCATGCCACAACAACATGTACCACTAGCAGATCTGGAACGTCTTAGCAGGTTGCAGCATTTCAGCAACATGGTGGAACAGTACACGTACTGACTGATGGGTCTGCCCAAGGGCATAGCTACAGGGGAATCAGGGGAAGCTACTGCTTTGGGGCCCTGACCTAGAAGGGGCCCATCCAGGAGGAGGAGGAGGACTAAAAGACTTTGTCAAGGCCTCCTCAACAGTATTATTCAATGAAATTATATACAGTGGCAGTACAGACAGCGTAGAAAGCGGATGGAACAGCTGCTGGGCCTGTTCTGAGAGAGGGATCTTTAGTAGCCCCAGGAATGGTGGCATGAAAGGAAGGGGTTGCTCAAAAATTACTGTGGGAGGGGCGGCCCCAGTCAAATACTTGCTGTGGTGCCCAATCATTTCTAGCTACGCCACTGGGTCTGTCCCATTCAACTTCTGGGTCTTCAAATTGGGCACATGTCCTGAGGTTGCCCTTTACAACTTGCAGGTGCTGGCCTACCCTGCAGGCACTGTATTTTCTGAATGTGTGTTTAGCATGGCTGGGGGCATTATCACAGACAAGCGCAGCCGCCTGCCGCAACCAATGTGGGCAAGCTTTCGTTTATTAAAAAGAACCAGGCATGGATCCCACAGGACTTGTTTGTACCTTATGCAAAATAGACATGTATACCGGCCTCTCCAATAGAAATGTCCCGAACTATTCGCCGGCGAACAGTTCCCGGTGAACATCGCATGTTCGTGTTTGCCGTGGCGGGCGAACATATGCAATTTGACCCTGCACCTCACAGTCAGCAGACACATTCTAGGCAATTAGCATACCCTCCCTCCCATACTCTCCCACCTCCTATCAAAAAGAAAGGACAGCATCCATCTTGGATTCATTCTGAAGATGCAGTGTTATTTAGAGCAGGGAGAGTGCTGCTACTGCTGAATTAAAGGGGTTCTTCACTTTGTTACAACTGATGATCTATCCTCAGGATAGATCATCAGCATCTGATCGGCCGGGGTCCGACACACGGGACACCCGCCGATCAGCTGTTTGAGAAGGCAGCGACGCTGCAGGAGCACCGCGGCTTTCTTACTGTTTACCGCTTCTAGCGCCCCGCCCAGTGACATCACAACTTGTATCAAGTGGCGTGGCCAGGGCTAAGCTCCATTCGGTGAACAGAGCTTAGCCTCCCCCACGCCACTTGATACAAGTCGTGACGTCACTGGGCGGGGCGCTAGCACCGACACTGATTCCCCATGCCGTGGAGTCAAGTTATTTTGGCTTTCCACCCCTGTTGTATGTCCCAGTAGGGCAGCTAGATACATATATAAGAGGTAGTTGTTTGGGGCCCGTCGGCTAGTGTTTACACATAACCTCTTGGGATCAATATTCATTTGGTTACATTTTTTGACATTGTGGTTTTCAAGAGCTCAGCTTATATTTCCTGTATCAGGTGTGTCTTTTGTGTCCATCTTTTTTTTTTCCTGACTCTTCTTTGAAAATGTTGTTATTTTTTTTGTTTTGTTATTTTTATATATAAATAAAGATTTGTACTCTTGATATTACATCTGTGGTCTGTGTAAGATCTAGTGTGTGTCAGGCCCACAGACTGTACTGTGCCCACTGCCCACCACTCATATAGGGTGTCAGAGTACATTGCACGGCGCATGCACAGTGACCTAAAATTCAAACGATGCGGACTGAGCATGGGTCTTTTTCCATCTCCTGGTTCCAAAAATCTATTCACTACACCGGCCCTGGACCTGATAAGGGACAAAACAGAGATTAAACTGATAGGAATAGTACTTAGTTAACACTAGTTCCATTGGTGGCAAATTCCATTGCAAGTGCCCAAAATTACAAGGAAGCGGACAGAGCAAGCTTTTTTCTCTATCTCCCCATGCATGGATTCAATTCAATACACGTCCCCTGATAGGGGACTTAACAAAGATTAAAATGGTAAGAATAGTAGTTCACACTATTTGTATTGGTGGCACAGTACATTGCGTGGCGCACGCACAGTGTCCTATATTGGAAGTAAGAGGACCGACCAATCATCTTTTTCCATCTCCCGGTTCCTAAAATCTATTCAATACATGTCCCCTTATAGGGGACGTAACAGGGATTAAATTGATAGGAATAGTACTACTTAACACACCACTCATATAGAGTGGCACAGTACATTGCGCGGCGCACCTGCAGTGCCCCAAATTGGAAGGAAGAGGACCGACCAACCATCTTTTTCATCTCCCGGTTCCTAAAATCTATTCCATACACCGGCCCCTGATAGGGGATAAAACAGAGATTAAACTGGTAGGAACAGATTTTTATAATTTAAAAAAACATAGAACAGCCTCTGCGGAGCTGGGTATTTTTTGGCCGCGATACTGAACGCTCATGCACAATGGCTGTAGGCTCATGCGTCCTTTTGCTGAGGTGACAAACCTGGTCAGTCAAACCCAAGGCAACATCATCTATCTCATCCCATATGCGTTTTTTTCTGGAGGGTGCCCTGTGAAGAGTGCTGGATCAGGCCGTAGATGAGCATGAAGAGGAAAAGTTGTGGTCACCATCACCACCAGAAGCAGCCTTGTCGTTGTCGATTGCTGGACCTGCGGCAACGCAGAGAGAGGAGTCTGAAGAAGAGGAGTCAGAGGAGGAAGGTAGCTTTGAGGAGGTGGAAGACCAACCACAGCAGGCGTCCCAGGGGGCTTGTTGTCACCTTTCGGGGACCCTTGGTCTTGTACGTGGCTGGGTGGAGGAAGAGACCTTCAATGACGTCATTGAGGACAAGGAACGGGACATGGCTAGCTTGGTATCCAAGCTTGTGTAAATGGGGAGTTTGCGGTTGTGCAAATGGACTGTTTGCAGTTGTTTGCGGTGCGTTAAATGGGGAGTTTGGTCTGTCAGAGTTTGGTCTATCACTGTGAAGCGGGCGTAACCCTTACACTATCTGATCGATACAACATCATACCTGATCGTATACACACACTGGATGTTTTAAAGCACGTTATTCCAAACAATTTAGGAATGTTAGGTGATTTATGCCCTTTATGGATTAAAACCCGACACTGGATCCACTACGTAATTTTCCATGGGAGTTTAGCCATGGATTCCCCTCAGGCATGCCACAGTCCAGGCGTTAGTCCCCTTGAAACAACTTTTCCTTCACTACTGTGGCCAGAAAGAGTCCCTGTGGGTTTTAAAATTTGCCTGCCCATTGAAGTCTATGGCAGTTCGCCCAGATCGCCCGTTTGCGAACATGTGCGGAAGTTCGCGTTCGCCGTTCGCGAACAGAGCATTTTATGTTCGCAACATCTCTAGTGGACAGTAGATGTTGCACAGATAATGTAAATTTCCCCCAAATACACTGATTTCACCTGTGGTACAGTATTTGACACAGAGAGGTACATGCTGTGGACACTAAATGCTGCACAAACAATGTAAATTTACACAAAATACAATGATTTAACCTGTGGTACAGTATTTGACATAGAGAGCCACATGCTGTGGACACTAAATGTTGCAAAAATTTATGTAAATTTCCCCCAAATACACTGGTTTCACCTGTGGTAAAGTATTTGACAGAGAGGCACACACTGTGGACAGTCGATGCTGCACAAATAATGTACATTTCCCCAAAATACACTGGTTTCTCCTGTGGTACAGTATTTGACAGAGAGGCACACGCTGTGGACAGTAGGTATTGCACAAATAATGTACATTTCCCCAAAATACACAGGTTTCACCTGTGGTACAGTATTTGACACAAAGAGGCACATGCTGTGGACACTAAATGTTGCACAAACAATGTAAATTTCCCCAAAATACACTGATTTCACCAGTGGTACAGTATTTGACACAGAGTAGCACATATTATGGACAATAAATGTTGCACAAATATTGTAAACTTCCCCAAAAATACACTGATTTCACCTGTGGTACAGTATTTGACACAAAGACACACACTGTGGACAGTAGATGTTGCAAAAATAATGTAAATTTCCCCAAAATGCATTGTTTTCACCAGCATTGTTTTCACCAGTGGTACAGTATTTGACACACAGGCAAACGCTGTGGACAGTAGATGTTGCACGAATAATGTAAATTTCCCCAAAATACACTGGTTTCACCTGTGGTACAGTATTTGACAGAGGGGCACACGCTGTGGACAGTAGATGTTGCACAAATTATGTAAATTTTCCCAAAATACACTGGTTTCACTTGTGGTACAGTATTTGACAGAGAGGCACACGCTGTGGACACTAAATGTTGCACAAATAATGTAAAATTACCCAAAATCACTGGTTTCACCTGTGGTAAAGTTTTTGACACAGAGAGGCACACGCTGTGGACAGTAGATGTTGCCCAAATAATGTAAATTTCCCCAAAATGCATTGGTTTCTCCTGTGTACAGTATTTGACAGAGAGGCACACGCTGTGGACGTTAGATGTTGCACAAATAATGTAAATTTACCCAAAATGCACTGCTTTCACCATTGGTACAGTGTTTAACACAGAGAGGCACACGCTGTGGACAGTAGATGTTGCACAAATAATGAAAATTCCCCCAAAATACACTGGTTTCAACTGTGGTACAGTTTTTGACACAGAGAGTTACATGCTATGGTCACTAAATGTTGCATAAATAATGGAAATTTCTCCAAAATACACTGATTTAACCACTTCAGCCCCCCTAGCTTAAACACCCTTAATGACCAGGCCACTTTTTACAATTCTGCACTACACTACTTTCACCGTTTATTGCTCCGTCATACAACTTACCACCCAAAATAATTTTACATCCTTTTCTTCTCACTGATAGAGCTTTCATTTGGTGGTATTTCATTGTTGCTGACATTTTTACTTTTTTTGATATTTTGCTTTATTTGAAGAAATTTTTGCAAAAAAATGACATTTTTCACTTTCTGTTTGAAAATTTGTCAAATAAAACTACATTTCTCTACAAATTTTTCTCAAAATTTATTGTTCTACATGTCTTTGATAAAAAAAAGCAATAAGTGTATATTTATTGCTTTGGGTAAAAATTATAGCTTTTACAAACTATGGTGCAAAAAAGTGAATTTCTGCAATTTGACTTTCTGAGCACCTGTCCTGTTTCCTGACATACTACAATGTCCATACAGTAGAAACACCCCATAAATGACCCCATTTCGGAAAGTAGACACCCTAAGGTATTCACTGAGGGGCAGAGTAAGTTCATGGAAGCTTTTGTTTTTTGTCACAAGTTAGCGGAAATTGTTTTTTGTTTTTTTTTTCCAAAAATTTCATTTTCCGCAAACTTGTGACAAAAAATAAAAACTTCCATGAACTCACTATGCCCATCAGCGAATACCTTAGGGTGTCTACTTTCCGAAATGGGGTCACTTGTGGGGTATTTTTACTGCCCTGGCATTTTAGGGCCCCTAAAGCGTGAGAATCCAAATGCGTAAAAATGCCCTGTGAAATCCTAAAGGTACTCATTTGAATTAGGGCCCCTTTGCGCATCTTGGCTGCAAAAAAGTGTCACACATGTGGTATCGCCGTACTCAGGAGAAGTAGGGAAATGTGTATTGGGGTGTATTTTTACATATACCCATGTTGGGTGAGAGAAATATCACTGTAAATTGACAACTTTGTATAAAAATTTTTAAAAGGTTGTTGTTTACAGCGATATTTCTCACACAAAGTATGGGTATATATAAAAATACACCCCAAAAGTAATTGCCCTACTTCTCCTGAGTAAGGCAATACCACACGTGTGACACTTTTTTGCAGCCAAGATGCGCAAAGGGGCCCTAAAACCAATGAGACCAATGAGTACCTTTAGGATTTCACAGGGCAATTTTACGCATTTGGATTCCAAACTACTTCTCACGCTTTAGGGGCCCCTAAAATGCCGGGACAACTTTTTCCATTTTTTTATACAAAGTTGTCAATTTATGCCATGCATATCATGACTAAGGATCCGCACCTATAGTGATCCGAAACCGGTCGATTTCTTGCATTGCTGTATGTTGGTTTTTATCTGCACGGGATTCAATAAAGCCTCAAGTTTTCCAGTGAAGCTGGACCGTTTTTCTCTTCATTCTGGGACTATGTAAAAATACACCCCAAAACACATTGCCCTACTTCTCCCTAGTACGGCGATACCACCTGTGTGCCACTTTTTTGCAGCCAAGATGCACAAAGGGGCCCCAATTCCAATGAGTACCTTTTAGGATGGCATTTTTAAGCATTTTTCTTCTCACGCTTTAGGGCCCCTAAAATGCCAGGGCAGTAAAAATACCCCAAATGTGACCCCATTTTAGAAAGAAGACACCCTAAGGTATTCTTTGAGGCGGCATGGTGAGTTCATACAAGATTTTTTTTGGGCACAAGTTAGCGGAATTTGATTTTTTTGTTTTTCTCACAAAGTCTCCCTTTCCGCTAACTTGTGACAAAAAATGTAATCTTTCATGGACTCAATATGCCCCTCAGCGAATACATTGGGGTGTCTTCTTTCCAAAATGGGGTCACATGTGATGTGATTGTACTGCCATGGCATTTGAGGGTCTCCGCAATCATTACATGTATGGCCAGCATTAGGAGTTTCTGCTATTCTCCTTATCTTGAGCATACGGCTAATTAGTTTTTTTTTTTCCGTTCAGCCTCTGGGCTGAAAGAAAAAATGAACGGCACAGTTTCCTCATTCGCATCGATCGATGTGGATGAAAAAATCTCTGTCCAAAAATATGCAAGAAAAAAAAGAGGCGCCTGGCGATTGCCAGGACATAGGGGCTCCGCCCAAACATCCATACCCACTCAGCTCCTATGTCCTGGCAAACGTGATTTCTCCATTCACATCGATCAATCGATCGTTGTGGAGGAAGACATCTTTGCCAGATTTTTTGATACAAAGTGTTTGCCAAAGCATATGAACTCCAACACCTCTCCTCAGCTCATATGCCTGGGCAAACTTAACTGTCCTGCAGAGGAGAAATCTCGTCTTGCAGCGCCGCATACACCGTCTTCGCGTGTCTTCTGACAGCAGCGCAATGCTTCTCTCAGAATTCACATCAGTGCTGCGGCGTTTTCATCGGTTGGTCCATTGATCTACCTGGAAAATAAATGGTGGTTAGGGGAAAAAAAAAAAAAAAAAAAAAAGAAAAAACAGGCAGCAGGCACATAACTTGAACGTTACAAACTTTATAAAACATGAATAAAACCTGAACATGAAAAAAAAACAGAACTTTTAAAACCTGAACTAACTCAAGATTTTTTTTTTCTTGCTACCTGTTTATTTATTTATTTATTTTTTAACCATATCACTCTTTATTTTCCTAGCAGAAACCTCTCCTTTCCCATGGGACAATGGGTAAAGTGTAAATCACACAGAGATGGTGAGAAGTACACTATACACGTTATCCCAAGTGAAAGGAGAGGTTTCTACCATTTCACACTTCTGCAGTAGCACAGCAGCACCGTCCCCTATGTGTTAGGGTCTCTCAAAACCTAGTATCCTGAGAGACCCTTGAGCCTGATTGTAAAAACTACCTGTGTTGTGCTGCACCTATGTCCCTAAGTGTACCTGAGTGTGGTACTTCCGGAAACACTCCCCTAGGCATAGGGCAGGGTGGTCAGGACAGTCAGGACAGAAATAACGGGTGTCACGCCATATTCCACTCCTGCTACAGACACAACATCTTTTTCGGGGTGGCGGTTGGGTTGAGGTACCGGTAACGACACTGGGGAAGTGTTGCTCGTGTAGACGGCTCACTACACTGGTGGATGGTACTACGGAACCTCCTGGATACAGGAGTTCCGAAATGATCTCTTCCTGAAATTTGAGGAAGGATCCTGTTCTCCCAGCCTTACTGTAGAGAATGTAACTATTATAGGCAGCCAATTGAATTAATTATACAGACACCTTTTTATACCAGCGTCTGGTGAGTCGGGAAATCAAATACGGGGCCAACATCTGGTCATTGAAGTCCACCCCTCCTATGAGCAAATTATAGTCGTGGACCGAGAGGGGCTTTTCAATGGCACTGGTTGCCCGTTCAATTTGTATTGTCGTGTCTGCGTGAATGGAGGAGGTCGCACGGTGCCAAAGCAGACAATCTGTTCTAGGAACAAATGCTTGAAGAGGGGCACACTTGTGTAAAAGTTGTCCACATAAAGATGGTACCCCTTGCCGAATAAGGGTGACACCAAGTCCCAGACTATCTTTCCACTGCTCCCCAGCTAGTCAGGAGAACCGACCGGGTCCGGGGTCTGATCTTTTCCCTCATAGATCCGAAATTTGTGTGTATAGCCTGTGGCCCTTTCACAGAGCTTATACAATTTGACCCCATACCGGGTGCGCTTGCTTGGGATGTACTGTTTGAAGCCAAGGCGCCCGGTGAAATGTACTAGGGACTCGTCTACGCAGATGTTTTGTGCGGGGGTATACAAATCTGCAAATTTCTGCTTGAAATGGTCTATGAGGGGCCGAATTTTGTGGAGCCGTTCAAAACCTGGGTAGCCTCTGGGCCAGGAGGTGGTGTTGTCGCTAAAGTGCAGGAAACGCAGGATGGTCTCAAAACATGTCCTGGACATGGCAGCAGAGTACATAGGCATGTGATGAATTGGGTTCGTGGACCAATATGACCGCAATTCATGCTTTTTTGTAATGCCCATGTTGAAGAGAAGGCCCAGAAAAAACTTGGACTGGTTTCCACCGGAAAGGCTGGGCCTAGAAGCTTCCCGGGTTGGCGTTTATAAATTGAGTGGCATACCGATTTGTTTCTGCCACGACTAAGTCATAGAGCTCCGCAGTGAAGAACAGCTCAAAAAACCCCAGCGCCGATCCGATCTGAGCTGTCTCCACCCGAACTCCTGACTGGGCGGTGAAAGGGGGAACTACTGTTGCGGCTGAAGATGGGGACAGCCAATCAGGATTTGCCAGCACCTCAGGGACTCTAGGGGCTCTACGGGCCTGTCTGCGCGGTGGCTGCGACGGGGGAATTACTGCACGTGCCACCGTACCAGCTTCAACTGCCCTTCTGGTGCTCGCCACTTCACCATGTTGTACGGCAGTGCTGGTAGAAGGTCCAGGACGGGCTGCGCTGCTGGTGTATGCCTCACCACGTAATCCGGCAGCGCCAGCCCCACTCTGCTGCCCTTGAAACTGATCCTGTGCTACCTGCGGTCTAGCGACACGGGGCCGGGTACTCCTGGTGGTATCAGGGACCTCAACCTCCTCATCCGAACTTTGGGTCAGACTGCCACTGCTCTCTACAGGTTCGTATTCGGGTCAGAATCCTGTAGGCCTCTTCAGAGGAATACTCATTATTTGACATTTGGGCGACTAAATTTAGGGGGTATTCCCTGAGACTACCCAAGAAAAAAAGCAAGCCTGTCTTACAAATGGGAGTGTAGCGAAGTACAGAAGCTGCTGCGATTGATAAAAAAGATCAAAACGGATTTTTTTATCGCCGCAGTGCTTGTGAAGTGATTGTGCGGCGGGGCAGGCGTGGGTGAACGCAGGTGTGGGCGACCGATCAGGCCTGATCGGACAAACACTGCGTTTGGGGTGGAGGGCGAACTAAAGTGACAGTAATACTATTATAGATCTGACCGTGATCAGTTCTGATCACTTACAGATACTATAAAAGTACAAATGCTGATTAGCGCTACGCTAATCAGCGAATCAGTGACTGTGGTGCGGTGGGCTGGACGCTAACGCTAACTACCTAACAAAGGGGCCTAAACTAAACTAAGCCTAACAGTCAATTGTAGTGAAAAAAAAAAAGTGACAGTTCACAAAAGTGACACTGATCACCTTTTTACATTTCACTATGTATTGACAGGGGGGGTGATCAAGGGGTTAATTAGGGTGATGGGGGGTGATCAAGGCCTGATGTGTAGTGTTTGGTGCACCTACTTGGGATCTGTGCTCTGTGCTGGGTCCAACCGATGAAAAGGACCCAGCACATGGCACAGATCCCTTATAAAACCCCTATATTTATAAATATAACTTGAATCACCATTTTCCATAGGTGATTTTAAAAATCACCAGCCTGCCAGCGCTGATCATTGGCTGGCAGGCTGGTGACACACATCTCCTGAGCCCGGCGGTGCGTTCCACTTGCGTTCCACCGGACCCAGGAGCGCGTCCAGGAGGAATAAACCGACCGCCCACAGGACGCAATCCTGCGTACGGCGGTCGGCAAGAGGTTAACCTGTGGTACAGTATTTGACACATAGAGGCACATGCTGTGGACACTAAATGTTGCACAAATAATGTAAAATTACCCAAAATACACTGGTTTCACCTGTGGTACAGTTTTTGACAAAAGAGAGGCACACGCTGTGGACAGTAGATGTTGCCCAAATAATGTAAATTTTTCCAAAATACACTGGTTTCTCCTGTGGTACAGTATTTGACAGAGAGGCATACGCTGTGGACAGTATATGTTGCACAAATATTGTTAATTTCCCAAAAATACACTGCTTTTACCAGTGGTACAGTGTTTGACACAGAGAGGCACACGCTGTGGACAGTAGATGTTGCACAAATAATGAAAATTCCTTAAAAATACACTGGTTTCACCTGTGGTACATTATTTGACACAGAGAGGCACACGCTGTGGACAGTAGATGTTGCCCAAATAATGTAAATTTCCCCAAAATACACTGTTTTTAACAGTGGTACAATGTTTGACACAGAGAGGCACCCGCTGTGGACAGTAGATGTTGCACAAATAATGAAAATTCCCTAGAAATACACTGGTTTCACCTGTAGTACAGTATTTGACACAAAAAAGGCACACGCTGTGGACAGTAGATGTTGCACAAAAAATGTAAATTTCCCCCAAAAAATACAGGTTTCGCCTGTGGTACGTTATTTGACAGAGGCACACGCCATGGACAGTAGATGTTGAAGAAGTAATTTAAATTTCCCCAAAATACATTGCTTTCACCAGTGGTACAGTATTTGACACAAAGGCACACGCTGTGGATAGAAGATGTTGCACAAAAAATGTAAATTTCCTCAAAATACACTGGTTTCACCTGTGGTACAGTATTTGACACAGAGAGGCACATGCTGTGTACAGTAGATGTTGCACAAATAATTCAAATTTTTCCCAAAATACACAGGTGACACCTGTGATACAGTATTTGACACACAGAGGCGCACGCCCAGATTATTTAGATTTGCACATCAGACCCTCTTTTGGGATGATGGACAGTATATGTCCCATAAAACCACAGAATATGTACTCTATTAGACCCAGATTATTGGAATCTACGCTGCAGAGACTGTTTGCTGATGTAGGATTGTATTTTTTTACACAAAGCCACACACTATGGTCACTAGATGTGAGCCAGATTATTAAAGACAGTCTGTGGATGATGTACACAATATGTCACTAATAGGTACAAAATAAAAAATATCTTTCTGCTGTGAAATTCACCCAGTAGTCATTAAAAGGCATTGTAGGGTCTTTGAAAAGCTTTTTCTCTCCCTGCACTCTCTGTCCTTTCCTTAGCACGGATGTCCATGACACTGCTGTTAAACATATTGTTGATATAAAACACACACACACTTTAGTCCTTAAAAGGCCTTTAAAAAGCTTTCTCTAACTAAAATCGCTGAAATTCACTCCCTGCTCAGTCTTTCTCTTCCCACCCGATGCTCTCCCTGACTACGTCTGAGCCAAACATGCATCATCGGGTGCTATATTACCTCCAATAACGCATTCTGGACAGCCAATCACTGCAATACCAGCAACTAACATGGCTACTGACATTACAGTGAGGGCAGTACTTAGCTGCACCTTTATTTGCTGCTTAAAACCAGCAAAACATACAGGGCGGAGACTCGAGCATTCCGCTCGAGCACATGAGGTACTCGGCCGAGTACCTCCATGTGCCGAGCATAGCGATGCTCGAGCCGAACCAGTACTCAGCTGAGCATGCTCGCTCATCACTACTGCCTATAAAAACAGTATAAATTGCCCTATGAAGTACACTAACTCATATGTAGGATATCCAGCCATGATTTACACCAATGTCTTTCCCACTGTTAGGCCCCTTTCACACAAGCGATTTTTCCTGCGTGGGTGCAATGCATGACGTGAACGCATTGCACCCGCACTGAATTCGGACCCATTAATTTCAATAGGGCTGTGTACATGAGCGTTTTTTTTCACGCATCACTTGTGCGTCGCGTGAAAATTGCAGCATGTTCTATATTCTGCGTTTTGCACTCAATTGCATCCGGATGTAATGCAGAAATTAAAATTAAAATACCAGCCGTTGGTATGTTGCCTTTCTTTTGGTTCGTTCACATATACAATTGCGTTTATTCAAGTGGACTGCGCTGCTCCAGAGCAAACAGAAAGTTCCTCCCTTTCAAATCCCCACAAACTTCCTTGGACATGGCAAAGCGATCAGATCGTCTGGATTCACCTTTCCGTTGTGAACCTTTCTGGAAGATCAAGGTTGCCACAAATAGTGAAGTACGATCACCAGGGTTAAACTCCACAGTTTTATTATACTCACAGGATAAAAGAAGGTAACAGGCAGTGTATATAAGTCCATCACCCTCATCAGGGTGATTGACTTATTTACACTGCCTGTTACCTTCTTTTATCCTGTAACTTAGCAACTGTGAAGTCACATGGCACAGGAAGTTGGCTATTTGCAAGTATCTGCTGAGCGTTTGTTTCTGCCAGCCCTTGCAGTGCATTTATCAAGATGCCCAAAATCCCTAGACCTCTTGATATAAACAAAATGATTGTCCTAGAGCAGGAGAGGCCCTGCATTTTGGACTCATGCTCTGCTGAGTACCATGACCGGTACAAAAAAGATACAGAGCATTTTACAAAAACGATACATCCACAAGATAAATACCACATTTTAATCACCCCGCGCAATAGAGTCCTATACAAGTAGATTGGAACCAATCGGACGCCCCTGCCACCGTCACATGGGACGCCACTGTATGACAGAGGGATCATGTGGGACGCCGCAGGTCCTGGCAGGTACACGCGGCGGTGTAAAGCGGCGAGGGAAGGAGGCCATTTGAAAACTTCGGTGGTAATGTAACTACACCCTCTCATTAAATACATGGCTTGATCTATATATATATGCTGGGAACATACCGCACACAATAGAGTGCCAAGAACACTATACACAGTGGAATTGTCCGGTTCTTGTGATAAGCAATTCACCCACTTTTTCATGATGAACATATACACCAGTGATACGTCATTATACCAACCTAAAAGGATATCTGTGGTGGACTCAATAGAAAGGGCCGCTGTTGGGGGACTCAATTGACCCTGCGACTTTGACTATAACACCTAGTGCATTTAGCAGATTGAATACACCATATGACACATGATGTCAATATATGGTTCTTACGATTGACCCCTCCACCATTTGATGTATGATTTGTGATATATGACATATGCCCTACAGTGTTTGTGATTTTTATATTCATTTATGGTCAATCGAATTTTAATGTGAATTGGGATATTGTGTGAATTGGGTAATAAATTCCAGGTATTTTATGATATACCATTGCATTTTATTTCCCTGTGATACGGTGATAGTAGAGTGCCTCCCCCTTTTTACAATATTTACACTTCCAATACGGCACAAGAGTGCACCAAGGGAAGCGCACCACGATCATACTTGAAAGCTTTGGGTGTAGCCGCTGTACATACTACTTTCCACAAAAAAGATACAGCCTGGTTAGGGATTACTCAGGAGCTTTTTGCCAATGTTTGGCCAAAGACTGGTGAGAAAATTGGCATGCTCTTGTTAAGTTCAAATTGGAATATAATGTTGTACCCTGTAGTATGTGGTCTAGGACATGTCAAACAGTACAGAGAAGGTTATGTTTTTTTGTTTTTGTCACATTTTAGTTGAAGAGGTTAAAAACAGATGGCGGAGCTGTAGAGACCAGTTCCACAAGGAAATGATGTAAGTCGAAGTAAGTCTGACCTCCCCAAGAAACACCCCTATATGTTTTAGGAGCAGCTTATGTTCTTACGTGACATAATGGATTTGCGTCCGTAAGTAATATCTTCAGAATCTGAGAATGATGTTATAGTAATTTAAATTATAGCATGTAATGTACATATAATCTAACTATATTTTACCCTTCAATGTTCTTTTGATGTGCTCTTTTGTTTTATTAATATTCGTAATAATATCCAACCATCTGTTATGTGTAGTTTGTTTGGCCAGAATTGCCTAAAAAGTGCAAGATTTTTGCTTCAAATAATGGTGTAGATTGTTCCCATTTGTGTAAAGTATAACTGGCCTTAGTTGTCCATAGCAACCAATCAGATCCTTCCTTTAAATTTCAAATTGAGGTTTGAAAAATGAATGGAGGAATGTGCTACATACACATTACACCTGTTTGATAAATGTCCCCTAATGTTTTGGACCATTTTTTTCTATCAACCTGACAAAAATGTGAGAAATAAATTATGTGGTAGCAAAACATTCATTGTTGCTTAGGAATCATGGAACTATGACACAAGTGTATTTAAAAGAGGTTGTCTGGGTTCAGAGGTGAACCTGGACAACCCCTTTTAAACATCACTATGTATCCTATAGAATTACCCCTACATATTGTTATTTGTCATCTTGATGTGGGGGGCACATTCGTAGTAAAACTTTCAAACTTTTTAACATCAACCCCACCTCCTACAGACATTGCTGAAGGTAGAGCCCCCCAGTGTGTCCCAGGCAACTGTTCCCCCTCCAGCATTGCGAGGCCAGACGCGGTGGAAGAGACCAGCTCCACCTATAGACACATCAGTCAATTCTCAGGTGCTGGATTATCTTTCAAGAGCACGGCATAAGGACATTTTCGACGTCTACTGTATGTGAGGAGTCTGGCCACACATTTCCAGGATCTGGCTCCGGAACAATACTTTAGAACACAATCGACAGTAGGTAATGTTCTGGAGGCAGCCACTCCTCCCAATGATCCCTCTGAAATTTATAGGGCATATGAGAACTGGCCCATCTATGGGAACATCACTGGGCCTGTTCCAAGGCTACCTCCTCATGTGTACCCAGACCCACCAGAATACCCTCCTCAAGGGCGACAATATGGCCCCCCACATCGACATTATGGGCCTACATATAGTGGAGAGTCCACTTACCGCCAACAGGCCCCCTCATCTTCTCAAACTGTCAATTCTCAACAGCCAAGTACATCTTCATATGGCAGTTTCCATGGTCCACAGTATGAGGGAGGCCCATCCTCACCCACATGCTTGTTTTTAGTTGTAAATTTCTGTTGTTTTATTAATTTTTTTTTGACCAGGACAGGATTTAATGCAGTGTTATAATATAAAGGTGATAAATCTCATCTATATAATAGAGGTGTTTTTTGGTTGTTTACTTGTATGGTTATTATTAACCACCTCAGCCCCCCTAGCTTAAAAACCCTTAGGCTTATTGCACATGACCGTATGGTTTTGCGGTCCATTTTTTACGGATCCATTGTTCCGTTTTTGTTTTCCGTTGTGTTTCCATTTCCGTTCCGTTTTTCCATATGGCATATACAGTATACAGTAATTACATAGAAAAAATTAGGCTGGGCTTAAAATTTTCAATAGAAGGTTCCGCAAAAACGGAACGGATACGGAAGACATATGGATGCATTTCCGTATGCGTTCCGTTTTTTTTGCGGACCCATTGACTTGAATGGAGCCACGGACCGTGATTTGCGGGCAATAATAGGACATGTTCTATCTTTGCACGGAACGGAAAAAACGGAAATACGGAAACGGAATGCATACGGAAACACTTCCTTTTTTTTGCGGACCCATTGAAATGAATGAGTCCGTATACGTACCGTATACGGAACTCATAAAAACGCCAAAAACACGGTTGCGTGCATGAGGCCTTAATGACCAGGCCACTTTTTACAATTCTGCACTACACTACTTTCACCGTTTATTGCTCCGTCATACAACTTACCACTAGTGTTGAGCGAACAGTTCGAGAATAGTTCGGGTTCGTACCGAATTTTGGGGTGTCCGGGACCCGGACCCGAACCCGGACATTTTCAAAAAAGTTCGGGTTCGGTGTTCGTCGATTACTTCCCGCTTTCTGAAGGGCTGCACAGCAGCCAATCAGCTAGCGTTTTACTTCTTGCCCTAAGAGCCCATCACAGCCATGCCTACTAATGGCATGGCTGTGATTGGCCAAGTGCAGCATGTGACACAGCCTCTATTTAAGCTGGAGTCACGTAGCGCCGCACGTCACACTGCTCTGATTAGTGTAGGGAGAGGACGCAGCTTCTGTCAGGGCGAGATTAGGCAGGTTAAAGTCAGCAACAGCACCTAATGAGACGGATCAATTTACAGCTGAGAATCATTGAACTTCTGCTAGTTACTTGCTCGCTGGTTTTTAGGCTGCACAGAGCGTTTTTCTGTCACTTATTTTCTGGGTTGATCGGCGGCCATTTTGTGACTTGTGGTGCGCCAGAAGAAGCTGCCACCAAGTCCATCAATCCATCAATACTAGTTTTTTTTGCTATATCCTTCATCAGGGGCTTGGCTGTGCTAATTGTCACCCCTAGAAACTCAGGAAAGAAATTTCTATATTTTATTAAGGGTTAAATACAATTGCCCAAATACCAATCCCCTAAATCTGGTGTTCCAGCTTTGGTTAGACAAGTATAATACTGTCTGCTGTCTGGCAAAGGATAGATTATTTTCTGGGGTTAAATTCAATTGCCAAAATAGCAATACCATAAATCAGTGGTTTCAGCTGTGGCTGGCAAAATAGAATAGTGTCGAGGTACGCACACACGTACAGGCGCTACGTACACGATTCTTGAATAGTTGTATTATCGCGATAATAAAACTAACAGTGTAAAGTTGACTGTATTGCTCTAAGTTATATTCGCGTACGAATGTAACTTCTATTACAACACACCAATACTAAAACTGACTAAGAGACAGCTTTAAGTTCTATTCGAACGCGATTGCAACTTTGGAACTTAAAGTGGTGTGCGATTTTAAAAGTTGAGTACTAAAAAGTTGGAATCGCAATGCGATTCTTATGTATTTGCTTAATCGCATTGCGATTACAACTTTAAGCTACCGATCACCATGAGAACGCCTCCTCCAGTAGAATGTACTGTCGGATGTGAGAATTAAGTTGAAATCGCAATGCGATTATTATATATCTGCTTAATCGCATTGCCGTTTCAACTTAGCATTGCTAAATAATTCCATCCATATTCGTTAACTTACTGACTCAGTAAGTTAACGATATGGATGGAATTATTTAGCAATGCTAAGTTGAAATCGCAATGCGATTAAGCAAATATATAAGAATATATATGGTGATCGTTAGCTCAAAGTTGTAATCGCAATGCGTTTATTGCGGTATATTATCCCTCTGGGTGTCTTTTACAGCCTTTTTAGTGCCCAAAAGTTCGGGTCCCCATTGACTTCTATGGGGTTCGGGTTCTGGATGAAGTTCGGGTTGAGTTCGGATCACGAACCCGGATATTTACAAAAATATCTCTGTAAATGACAACTTTTTCCATTTTTTTATACAAAGTTGTCAATTTACTGAGATATTTTTAACACCCAGCATGGGTATATGTAAAAATACACACCAAAACACATTGCCCTACTTCTCCTGAGTATGGCGATACCACATGTGTGACATTTTTCTGCAGCCAAGATGCGCAAACGGGCCCTAATTCCAATGAGTACCTTTTAGGAGGGCATTTTTACGCATTTTTCTTCTCACGCTTTAGGGCCCCTAAAATGCCAGGGCAGTAAAAATACCCTAAATGTGACCCCATTTTAGAAAGAAGACACCCCAAGGTATTCTGTGAGGGGCATGGTGAGTTCATAGAAGATTTTTTTTTTTTTGTCACAAGTTAGCGGAATTTGATTTTTTTGTTTTTCTCACAAAGTCTCCCTTTCCACTAACTTGTGACAAAAAGTTCAATCTTTCATGGACTCAATATGCCCCTCAGGGAATACTTTGGGGTGTCTTCTTTCCAAAATGGGGTCACATTTGAGGATTTTGTACTGCTCTGGCATTTGAGGGTCTCCGCAATCATTACATGTATGGCCAGCATTAGGAGTTTCTGCTATTCTCCTTATATTGAGCATACGGGTAATGAGATTTTTTTTTTCCGTTCAGCCTCTGGGCTGAAAGAAAAAATGCATGGCACAGATTTTTTCATTCGCATCGATCGATGTGGATGAAAAAGTCTCTGCCAAAAAATATGCAAGAAAAAAAAGAGGGGCCTGGAGATTGCCAGGACATTAGGGCTCTGCACAAACATCAATACCCACTTCAGCTCCTATGTCCTGGCAAACGTGATTTCTCTATTCACATCGATCAATCGATCGTTGTGGAGGAAGACATCTTTGCCAGATTTTTGATACAAAGTGTTTGCCAAAGCATATGAACTCCAACACCTCTCCTCAGCTCATATGCCTGGGCAAACTTAACTGTCCTGCAGAGGAGAAATCTCGTCTTGCAGCGCCGCATACACCGACTTCACGTGTCTTCTGACAGTAGCGCAATGCTTCTCTCAGAATGCACATCAGAGCTGCAGCGTTTTCGTCAGTTGGTCCGTTGGTCTACCTGGAAAATAAAGGGTGGTTAGGGGAAAAAAAAAAAAGAAGAAAAAAAACAGGCAGCAGGCTCATAAACTTGAACGTTACAAACTTTATAAAACCTGAACATAAAACTTTTTTTATAAACCTGAACATCATAAAACTTTTAAAACCTGAACTAACTCAAGATTTTTTTTTCTTGCTACCTGTTTAATTTTTTTTTCTTTTTTTAACCATATCACTGTTTATTTTCCTAGCAGAAACCTCTCCTTTCCCATGGGACAATGGGTAAAGTGTAAATCACACAGAGATGGTGAGAAGTACACTATACATGTTATCCCAAGTGAAAGGAGAGGTTTCTACCATTTCACACTTCTGCAGTAGCACAGCAGCACCATCCCCTATGTGTTAGGGTCTCTCAAAACCTAGTATCCTGAGAGACCCTTGAGCCTGATTGTAAAAACTACCTGTGTTGTCTGTCCCTATGTCCCTAAGTGTACCTGAGTGTGGTACTTCCGGAAACACTCCCCTAGGCATAGGGCAGGGTGGTCAGGACAGTCAGGACAGAAATAATGGGTGTCACGCCTTATTCCACTCCTGCTACAGACATGACATCTATTTCGGGGTGGCGATTGGTTAAAGGTACCAGCAACGACATTGGGGAAATGTCGCTCGTGTAGACGGCTCACTACACTGGTGGTTGGGGCCACAGAACCTCCTGGATACAGGAGGTTCTCGATGATCTTTTTCTGAAATTTGAGGAAGGATCCTGTTCTCCCAGCCTTACTGTAGAGAACAAAACTATTAAATATAGCCAATTGAATTAGATATACAGACACCTTCTTATACCAGCGTCTGGTCCTGGGGAAAATCAAATACGGGGCCAACATCTGATCATTGAAGTCCACCCCTCCCATGAGCAAATTATAGTCGTGGACCAAGAGGGGCCTTTCAATGACACTGGTTGCCCGTTCAATTTGGATTGTCGTGTCTGCGTGAATGTAGGAGAGCATGTAAACGTCACGCTTGTCTCTCCATTTCACCGCGAGCAGTTCTTCGTTACACAAGGCAGCCCTCTCCCCCCTTGCAAGACGGGTGGTAAACCACTGGTAATGAGCCGTTGGGGGAAGCCCCAGCAACTAGGTCGCGTGGTGCCACAGCAGCCAATCTGTCCTAGATACAAATGCCTGAAGAGGGGCACACTTGTGTAAAAATTGTCTACATAAAGATGGTACCCCTTGCTGAATAAGGGTGACACCAAGTCCCAGACTATCTTTCCACTGTTACCCAGGTAGTCAGGGCAACCGACCAGCTCCAGGGTCTGATCTTTTCCCTCATAGATTCGAAATTTGTGTGTATAGCCTGTGGCCCTTTCACAGAGCTTATACAATTTGACCCCATACCGGGCGCGCTTGCTTGGGATGTACTGTTTGCAGCCAAGGCACCCGGTGAAATGTATCAGGGACTCGTCTACGCAGATGTTTTGTGCGGGGGTATACAAATCTGCAAATTTCTGGTTGAAGTGGTCTATGAGGGGCCGAATTTTGTGGAGCCGGTCAAAAGCTGGGTGGCCTCTGGGACGGAAGGTGGCGTTGTCGCTAAAGTGCAGAAAACGCAGGATGGTCTCAAATCGTGTCTTGGACATGGCAGCAGAGTACATGGGCATGTGATGAATTGGGTTCGTGGACCAATATGACCGCAATTCATGCTTTTTGTTAAGCCCATGTTGAGGAGAAGGCCCAGAAAAGTTTTAAATTAGGAAACTTGGACTGGTTTCCAACTGAAAGACTGGGCCTAGAAGCTTCCTGTGTTGGCGTTTATAAATTCAGTGGCATACCGATTTGTTTCTGCCACAACTAGGTCAAAGAGCTCCGCAGTGAAGAACAGCTAAAAAAAAAACAGTGCCGATCCTATCTGAGCTATCTCCACCCGAACTCCTGACTGGGCGGTGAAAGGGGGAACTAATGGTGCGGCTGAAGTTGTGGGCTGCTAATCAGGGTTTGCCAGCACCTCAGGGATTCTAGGGGCTCTGCGTGGTGGCTGCGACGGGGGAAATATTGCACGTGCCACCGTACCATCTTCAACTGCCCTTCTGGTGCTCGCCACTTCACCATGTTCTACGGCAGTGCTGGTAGTAGGTCCAGGATGGGCTGCGCTGCTGGTGTATGCCCCACTCTGCTGCCCTTGAAATGGATCCTGCACAACCTGTGGTCTAGCGACACGGGGCCGGGTACGCCTGGTGCTATCAGGGACCTTAACCTCCTCGTCCAAACTTTGGGTCAGACTCCACTGCTTTCTACAAGTTCATATTCTGACCCACTAGATTCGTCAGACGAGGGTTCCCATTCCCCGACTGACCCACCCAGGGTCAGAATCCTGTAGGCCTCTCCAGAGGAATTCACAGCGGCTGTGTACAGAACTGTAGTCATCAAATAGAGCTGTGTATTAGAGATGTGTGTACTGTGTAATAGTGATATGTGTGTATCCTGCATGTAGCAGAGCTGTGTACTGTGTAATAGAGATAGGATACACACATATCTCTATTACACAGTACACACATCTCTAATACACAGCTATTTGATGACTACAGTTCTGTGCACAGCCGCTGTGAAATCTGACCCCTCCCACACACATGACTCACCACATGGTCATGATATCATCACAGGTCTTTTGCCTTTCCAGTAGCTAGCAGCTTCTTCAGGCGTAGAGTTTGTGTATTGCATACTTTTGAGTTAGGGAGGAGGGAATTTTGACTGACTTCTGAGGGAGAAGAGAGTTTTGTCTGACATCTGATGGAGTTTTGGATGAGGGCATTTTGGCTGAGGTCTGAGGGAGGAGGCAGTTTTGGATGAGGGAGGTTTGTCTGAGGGAGGAGGCAGTTTTGGCTGAGGTCTGATGGAATTTTTGTCTGAGGTCTGATGGAGTTTTGTCTGACATCTGATGGAGTTTTGGATGAGGGAGGAGGGCGTTTTGGCTGAGGTCTGGGGGAGGAGGCAGTTTTGTATGAGGGAGGAGGGCATTTTTGGCTGATGTCTGAGGGAGGAGGCAGTTTTGTATGAGGAAGAAAGGAGTTTTGGCTGACAGAGGATGGAGTTTTGCCTGAGGGAAGAGGACTGATGGAGTTTGGGCTGACGAAGGAGGGTGTTTTGCCTGACGGCGGATGGAGTTGTGGATGATGTCTGACGATGTCCTAATATGGACACCGTACCTTTCTGTTTGTTGTTGGCAGGATCCTACCTCTCCATAGGTGCTGCTTGTTGTCTGTGAAGAGGCTCTATTTAAGTCCACCTCTCACTGCGTACTTTGCAGTTCATATTTTCCTTATCAAGATCTATGCTGGTTGTTTGTAGATCTTCTGCTTCCTTCTCATCTCAAGCTAAGTTCTCTTGTTTCTCCTTGGTGTGTGTTGTTGCTAGATCTCAGGGAGATGCTGGGTCCTTAATGGTGGAAGGTACCGGCTATTTTATCTCCTGCTCCCTAAGTTAGGGCTTGTGACAATATCAGCAGGGTCTAGGTTCCAGCATATGAGTTCGCCCACCATCAGGACTTGTTCATACTGTCAGCAGTCAGGGAGAGGCTCAGGGCTTGTTAGGAGGTCACATTTCACTCTTCACTAGCTTTGAGGCCTAGTCTGTGTACTTGTTGTTGTTTATTTATTTGGTTTTCCCCTTATCCTCACTTACCGGGACAACATATTTCTCAGATATTGTACATTACATTGCTCGGTTCCTAAGAATGAGATATTAGTCCATGTTTCACAGACATTTATAAGAACAATATGGGGGAGAATTATCAATATTCTATCAGCTTGTTGCACATTACACCAGTTCTGATAAATCTCCGCAGATGTCTGCAAAATATGTAAGCTCGCAACCCACGTCAAGGGTCCTCATTGTCTTGCGAGTCCCTAACTACAAAAATAGAAAAATACTAACTCAAAACAAGATCCATCCAGGATATATACACTCTATAGTCGGATTGAGGGTAATGAAAATGAATTATGTAGCTCCATGGGAATATTGCTGTGAATGAAAAGGTAATGAACCTCACCCTCAGTCCTGCTGAACCAGCTCTTCCAAGTTGAGAGTGCTCTCCATGGGCTTCTGCAGTAAAGACATCAATATCTTCGTCCAAAGTAGCCTCATATATGCAAATGTAATTATGGAGAACTACACATGCTTTTATTACTGTATCTACATTTTCCCGGGGCAAGCTGGATGGCCGAAAGAAAGATATGCCATTTGCAGGATAAGATCCAGAAGGCACACTCCACAAATCTTCGGGCCCGGCTTAATCTATAATTGAATGTGCGCCTTTTCTCATGCGATCTTTGCCTGGGGAAAGGACGCATTAGGTTTGGTGATAGCTTAAACCCCTCATCGCCAACTATAACAAATGGTGCAGGTGGGCCAGAGGAGCCAGGAAGAGGAGCTGGCTGGTGAATGTCCAGTTGGTTGGACTGAAGCCACCGACTCATTCTGGAAGCCCAGAAGATGCGAGCATCTGCCGAACTTCCATAGGCCCCGATATCTACAATTATAAACCTGTAGGCCAACAAAACTACAGAGAAAAACTGTTTATAATTATAGAATCGGGACCCTGAGTTTGTTTGCTTCTTTACCCGTATGTGCTTCCCATCAAGGGCACCAATACAGTTTGGAAATTGTGCCCTCCCCAGGAAGCCCTGAGCAATCTGAGGCCACTGCTGCCTTGTTGGCTGTGGCAGCACTGCAGCTCGCAGCCGCAACCAAATAGTGACACAAGTTCCCCTTACTATGCCAGCTATTGTGGAGGTCCCCATGCGAAATTCAAAATATAGGGACGTAAATGAATTTCCAGTTGACAAAAATCTGTGGGGAAATATATATATATATATATATATAGTCAGTGAACTCTGAAAACACTATAACCATACTCTCTTTTAGGGCTCATGCACACGAACTTGCGCCGACCGTTCCGTGCATTGGGGACCGCAATTTGTATCCATGCGGCTGCCGCAGACAGATCCAGACCCATTCAACTTGAATGGGTCTGTGATCTGTACACATCGCAAAAAGTTGTACATGCGCTACTTTTTTGCGGTGCAGAGGCATGTACACTAAACCCATGGAAGCAGGCCGTAGTGCTTTCGTGGGCGTATGATCCATGCCTCATTTAAGCATCTCCCGGATCGTGGACCCATTCAAGTGAATGGCTCCATGATGTGGGATGCACACAGCCAGAGCCCGTGTATTGTGGACCCACCGTATGCGGCCCGCAATACAGCAACGGCTGACACACATTCGTGTGCATGAGTCTTTACTCATATGCAACTTTACAGCATCTATAAATCCTAACTACATTTCTTTTATGTCTTTTAACTGCACACAATTTTAAATACCTGAGAGTTATTATGAGTTATGTTGATCATGCATATTCAAATTGCAAATTTTAATCGCAAATTTCGGCACTTCGCGAATATTTAGAATATTTCAAAATATATTCGTAATTGCAAATATTCTTTTTTTTTAAGTACCAGTCTATGCGAATTTTTATGTGAATTTTCGCAATCAAGAAAATAATGCCTGAAGATCAGGAATTCACGAATTCGCAAATATATGGCGAATATTCACCCAAAAATTTGCAAAATATCACAAATTCGAATATTGCCCATGCCGCTCATCACTTTTTATGAGCCGTTCCTCAGCTGAAACACAACGCTGCATGTTCATGTCCATGAAGGTCAAACCAGGCCTCAACTTCACCAAAAGCTGATCAAAGGTGGAAATGGACATTCTGCAGTAATTATAAAATTTTGCAGGGTGCTCATGAAGGTCTCCATAAAGACTGGCAAACTGACCTTTGCAAGCCCTCTGTGCAATAATAGGATGAACCCACATCCTCTTCCTCTGTGGTTCCTCCTCAATCATTTCTCTCCGCTCTCCAAAGCACCGGTATACCAGCCAGTGCAAAAGCATATGGTCAGTATATGATAATGAGAAGGCTGACATCCTGCTAAGGAACAAAATAAAACACTCCACACAAAAGATTCTATCCTCACAAAATGGAGCTTTCCCAAACAGAAGAGCATGCTGGTCTTTCTAATTAACATGTGACTCAAGAGGATGGTTGCGTTTTTTTTCATGCGCAGAAAAAACGCATGCAATCCGGATGTCACTCGCGCTGAAAAAACGCAAACACTGAACGCAATCGCAGTGAAAACTGACTTGTTTTAGTACCAAAATCGCACCATTTTCCAGGAACACATCCTGAACGCATCCGGACAGAATCCGCAACGTCGGTGTGAAAGGGGCCTTATACAAGGATCAATATTTAGACATTAAAGGCATAGCTGTGGAGATGTTTCCAAATTAACTGTTCCTTTAAAGGCCACACTGTTACCGGTCTATAAATGTATTTGTGCATTGATTTTTCCTTCACTATTTATGTCTTTACACCCAGTGGTGCTACTTTTTTTTAAGACATCATTGTAAACTGCTCAAACAGCAGTAGATAATCTCAGAGATTGATGCTTTTAATTACATTTCAATAATGGAAGTACACACTATAGTTAAATGCTTCTATCGAAGTTCACCAAAATGTACTGCCAATTGTATTTTAAGTGAAAGATATGTATCTTTAGAAGCAATTATATACTGGATCCAGATGAGATTTCTGGTCTATTTTACTCAGTTAATGTCTTGTTTGGGAAAAAGTCTTGGATGACATAATTCAGTGAACCAATATACATACTACTGTATATTTAAGAAATGACTTTACTGCATTTCAAAAAGGTTGAAATAGGAATATTGGACCTATTCAGATGCATCAATAAAATTCATACATTTTTTGCTGCGTCCATATTAAAATAAATAAATAAATTGTATCTTGGTACCACTCTATACTCACTAAGTATGCATTAAGTTACTACAACAACTGGCAATCTCAATCACTTTCCTTGTGACATTTTCAAGGACCATTCCCTTGATGATGTATTGGTTCCAGTAATGTTCATAGAAAAGAGGTGGCCAAAGGCAAACTGGGCCTACTTTGTTAACCAATTTTGCCATCCAGAAAAGATAATCTCCGGGTTGTTTTTCCACTTTTGCTTTCTCCAATGGCCCCATTGGGGCCCACTTGCTTGCCTTTGTGATATATAAACCCTTTTTTAATATTGTTTAGAGGTGCGTAAGTCAATTCTAAATCAAATTTATTATGATCTTCTCAGAAACTTCTATTTCCAACAGGTCAGAAGACAGAGAAGAAGGAATCTGCCACCCAAAAAAGGAATTATTTAGTTTTAATTTAAAATAATATTGGATGGTTCAGTGTGTTTTCAATCAGGCTAACTATTTGCTATACATGACTTCATGGCAATTGGGATATTTCTGATTCACACCATCATATTTGGATAATTCGACTGAAACAGACCGAAAACAAATTTTGTAAAATCCATTCATCTCTAGTATCTGTCTCTAGTCTATTATGCATGATTCTGTCATGAGCAACAGGCCTTTATCTGCCTTATGCCTGCTTGTTTACTCACATTGTTGGGGCAGTTGTTATGTAACTGCCTTGCATCTGGGCCTGAGATAGGCTATCGCCTAGATTGGCCTGGTAAATTTAAGGCAGAACTGTTGATTGCTTAGCCTTTATATGTCCAGGCCTTTTTAGCTAGGCACATTTGCCTTTCAGGGTTTTAAGAAAGTTGAGTTATTTGCACAATATAAGGTTAACATTGTATGGACAATGTGTATAGATTCACAAGACTTGTAATGCAGCTTCCCAACACTAATGAATTTCAAATCTGCCTAGACAGACCACATAGGCAAACTTGACATTCAGGCACTTGGGAAAACTCGGTAACTCTTACTGTACTGTTGCAGTTTCTTTCCCTCTCACAGTGCTCTAAGTGTCTATTGAAGCGAATGGGGCATTAAATTATGCCTTTTTCCCCGAACTTCCTGCTTAGACTGGCTTATGCTAGTTCACAGAGTCAGTTCCCAGTAGAAGATGGAGGGGCTGGGAGGAAGAAGGCAATTCTTTGACTGCATTAAATCTGCTAAAAGTGCTTTCTGCATCAGTTAGCAGATGTTCCAGCAAAAAGAGTTAAAGGTTTCTTAGCAAGTTATATATTTTTTTCAGGGTTTAGTAGCCTTTTAAAGCAAACCTGCCACCAAGAAAATGTGGGCATCATGTTGTAAAGCACAAAGAGCTGAGCAGATTGAAATGTAGTTTTATGATGAAAGACTCAGTAAAGTTTGTATTTTTAAATGTCTGTTCTTTCTATACTTAAGCATTATGGCTTTTATGGCACTAGATCAATTTATCATTGATTGATAGTCTTCATGTATACTTAGTCATGCAGGGTTACCTGTCAATTACTGATTATGACCGCCCACATGACTCCTATGTATAGAAAAAGCAGAGAATTAAATGTAAAAACTTCAAATTGTACAGAATTTTTATCCTGCAAAACTACATATCTATCTGCTCAGCTCCTCCTATTCTATAACATGCTGTCTGCTAATTGCCCAGCATTTCATGATTATAGGTTCTCTTTAAGAATGCAACTCATTTTAGCGTTTATTATTATTATTATTATTATTATTATTATTATTATTAATAATAATTTTTTTATATTTTTTCTTACTATATTCCTAGAGCCATATTTTTTTTTGCTCACTTTGTTATATGAATTATTGTTTGTTCTTGGTCTTGTTTTTGATGTTGTTCTTGTTTTTTTATGACTACAGATGAGCGCATCGAAGCTGACAAAGTGGAATTCGATCCAAATTTGGGAAAAATTTGATTCGCAATGAATGCGAATTTCTTCGCTCTTCATGGTAACGAATCACATTTTCCTAAAATGTCTGCTGCACGTGTGAGGACATGGAGCCAGCCCTGTGATGTCACAGCCCTATAAATGCAGCGGCCATCTTAGAATCAAACATTTTCCAGCATTCTGAGTGCAGGGACAGATGTGAGAAGGCATTAGGGACTGCAGTTGGAAAAACCTTATTGTGAAAAAAGATTGAAAAAACGATTTATAAGTGCAGGGAAAGGATAGGGAGGAATCATTTCACAGCATCTTAGTGCAGGGAGAGACATCAGACTGCGCTAGAGACAGTGCTAGAAAAGCAATTTACAAGTGCAGGGAAAGGAGAGGGAGGAATCATTTCACAGCATCTTAGTGCAGAGAGAGACCTTAGAAGGCACTAGGGACAGTGCTAGAAAAGTGATTTACAAGTGCAGGGAAAGATAATTTGGGGATCCAAATAGCCATTATACAGCTCTGTCATTCCAGCAATTTGTTCTTGGGGGGCAAGTGCTATGTTGAAAAGTCTTTAGTGGCTTATATCTCTGGAAAAAGAAAAATATATACGCAGTTCACTTCTGCAGCTATATGTGGTGAAAGCGTTCAGTGACGTATTTCATTACAAAAAGAAAAATATACACCCAGTTCACTTCTGCAATTATATGTGGTGAAAGTGTTTAGTGACGTATTTCAGTACAAAAGAAAAACATATATGCACTTCACTGGTGCATTTATTTATGGTAAAAGCGTTTACTGGCCTATTTCAAGACAAAAAGAAAAATATATTTTTAGTTCACTTCTGCAGTTATATGTGGTGAAAGCATTCAGTATCCTTTTTCAGTCCAAAAAGGAAAAAAATGTACGCACTTCACTGTTGCATTTGTTTATGGTGAAAGAGTTTAAGTGGCCCATTTCAGTACAAAACAAAAAATATATCCACATTTCACTTCTGCAGTTATATGTGGTGAAAGCGTTCAGTGTCCTATTTCGGTGCAAAAAGGGAAAATATATAAGCAGTTCACTTCTGAAGTTATATGTGGTGAAAGTGTTCAGTGTCCTATTTCAGTACAAAAATAAAAATATATTCTCAGTTCACTTCTGCAGTTATATGTGGTGAAAGAGTTCAGTAACCTTTTTCATTCTAAAAAGGAAAAAAAGTACGCACTTCACTGTTGCATTTATTTGTGGTGAAAGAGTTTAGGTGGCCTATTTCAGTACAAAACAAAAAATATATCCACATTTCACTTCTGCAGTTATATGTGGTGAAAGCGTTCCTTTTTTCCAGTGTACAAAAAGGAAAAATATATATACGTTTAGTGGCCTATCTCAGTACAAAACGAAAAATATATGCGCATTTCACTTCCACAGTTATTATTATTTCAGTACAAAAACAAAATATATTCAGCATTCACTTTTGCAGTCATGTGTGGTAAAACGTTTAGAGACGTATTTAGGTAGAAAAACAAAATATATTCAGCGTTCACTTTTGCAGTCATGTGTGGTAAAACGTTTAGAGACGTATTTCGGTAGAAAAACAAAATATATTCAGTGTTCACTGTTCCAGGTATATGTGGCAAAACCTTTAATGACGTATTTCAGTCGGAAAACTAATTTTATTCAGCGGTCAGCCCTGCAGTTATATGTGCTAAAACCTTTAGTGATGTATTTTGGTAGAAAAACAAAATATATTCATTGTTCACTTTTGCAGGAATATGCAGTAAAATCTTTTGTGATGTATTTTGGTCGAAAAACCAAATTTATTCAGTGTTTAGCGCTGCAGTTATACGTGGTAAAAATTTTATAGACGTATTGCGTTTTTGCAACTCTGATAATTTGTCCCTTTTATCCATGACATCAAAAGATGGATATGTGTGTAGACAGCCTATCCCACATCTTATATATTCACTAAGCCAGTTCACGACATGTGACTTCCTTTATGAGCTACTTGCTGCTGATGTCAAAAGTAGGAAGCGGTCATAATAATGTGTACTAACAGAAGACTAGACAAAAATTTGGCACGAAAGTAGTCTAACAAAATTTGTGTCTGGCATGTTGGAAGTGAAACACATTGGGGACGCATACATTTCACATATTTGGTGTAAGTTCTGGGTCAAATCAAGAAAATTTCTAGGCTCATTCATATTGATATATTTTGGTAGGAACGTAAGTTAGAATCAGCTTATCTCTATAAGTGGTGCATGGAATGAACAAATGGCTGGGTCCTAGAATAAATATATCTGAAGTTTAGTAGTCTGCTCAGTACTCGCAGGCTGAGCATAAATTGTCTATATTTCCTCTCAGGACATAAATAAGTTAAAACCATCATGCCGACCGGTTTTGGGCAGAGGACCCTCAGTCATGGCATAATACATAAAATACAAAATTAGTTTAAAAGCAGAAAATCAAGGCATGCATGGAGAACAACACTTTTGAAAATCTGGCATGGAACAGTGGACTGTGCCTAGAGAGAATATGCAAGAAAACACAGAAATACATGAAAAATGCATATGGTTTTCAGTAACATAATGTGAAAGGACACCAATAAAACATAATCATAGAGAATAATGAAATAATTAATACAAATAAGCCAACATTTGGATAACCGCTGCCCATAGTTAGTATCAAAAAGGCTTCACATCTGAAGAGAACCCTCCTCCAATCCCCTCCTCGTTTGGGTCGGTGCACTTTTTCAATTGCATTCACCTGAAGTGAGCTTGTCTCTCCTTAGTGCATATTCAGAAAGCGCATTGCAGCACCGGACAGGCTTTTGTGTTCAGGATTGGCTATACTGTTCAATTGTTCACAGATTCTAGTTTTCAAGGCATATGTAGTGCAACTGATATACTAAAGATTACATTTGTTGCACTCAATAATAGTGAAGAGCGGCATAGGCAATATTCGATTTTGCAATATTTCACAAATTTTTCACGTAATATTCGTGAATTCTCGATCTCCAGTTTTTATTATCGTGATTGCGCAATTCGGCACTAATGATGCACATTTTTTTGTGCAATACGTGCAACTTCACATTTTATCCGGTCTGAGTAGATATTACTGATTGGTGCACTAAGTATTGTTGTGACATCACTGCACTGTGTCTAACAGAGACACTGATCCCTATCTCAGCACAGTAATTCCTATCACACTACCTAACACCCTGCACTGGAACCTATCAGCTACACTATATCACTATGTAACCTACACTGACTATCTCCCACTAACTATCTGTATTATATATAAGCTAACTAACTATCTAATGTAATTAGATAAGGATCCAGATGAGTCTGCAAAGCACAGAGCACAGCAATGACACTGCAGTCTCTCTCAGAACTGTAAAATACAGCAGAAAATGGCTGCTGGGTAGTTTCTTATATAGTAAAGGGGTAGGCAACTTTCCAATTGGTTGCTAGGGATGTTGCTAAGCTCTGACAAAGATATTGCAGCTTTCTCATTGGACAACAATCAAGATGTAGTAGTACTGACGAAAAAAATATATAGAATATTCGCGATTATGAATATATAACACTATATTCTAGATTTTTGCTAATTCTTTAAGTGCCTATATTAACGATAAAAATTTGCAATTGTAATATTTGCGAACAACACAACTCAATAATATAAACAATGTAAGTGTAATCACAATTTAAAATTAGGCCAACCTATGTTTATAATTATTGTAGGTAGATGTCAACTGTTTAGTGGCTACAACATATTTACACAAAGCCAGTTAGTGGGTTTTCTGGTCTGAGAGTAATACATAGAGGGTACCACCAGGTTGCCACATTATGTTACTGAAAACCATTTGTGTTTTTCATGTTTTCTGTGTTTTCTTGCACATTCTTTATAGGCACAATTCACTGTTCTATGCCAGATTTTCCAAAGTGTTATTTTTCATGTGTAGTATCCTGGAGCCGGAATACTTTGAAGTCGGGACGTTTGAGGACATTTGCTTATTTCCCGTATGCAAAGTTATAAACTCCTTACTTTATTTCACTTGAAAGCGTTTACATGCACAGTTTAACCCTTTAAGGACTCGGGGTTTTTTCTTTTTTGCATTTTCGTTTTGCGCTCCATGCCTTCCGAGAGCCATAACTTTTTTATTTTTACGTTCACATGGCCATATGAGGGCTTTATTTTTGCGGGACAAGTTGTACTTTCCAACGCCACCATTTAATATTGCATACGATGTAGTGGGAAGCGGGAAAAAAATTCCAAATGGGGTGAAATTGCAAAAAAAAAACAATTCTACCACAATTTTACGGGTTTTTAAATTACGACGTTTGATGTGTGATAAAACTGACCATTTAGTTTTATTCTACAGGTCAGTACGAATCAGCGATACCCAATATGTATAGATTTTCTTGCGTTTTGATAGTGAAAAAAATTCAAAAGTGGGAAATTTTTATTTTTTATTTTTGTCGCCATATTTTGACCCCTATAACTTTTTGTAATTAAGTGTATGGCATTGTATGGGGGCTTATTTTTGCAGGGCGATCTGAACTTTTAGTTGATACCATTATGGGGTGTGTAGGACTTTTTGATCACTTTTTATTAAATTTTTTGAGGAAATGAAGCGTTCAAAAATGGCGAATCCGCCATTTGGGCGCTTTTCCGTTTTCTGTTTACCGTATGGGGAATATATTTTTATATTTTTATACCACGGGCGTTTTCGCACATTATGACACCCATGATGTGTATTTTTAAAAAAAAATATTATTTTATTTTAATTTTGGGGAAAGGGGGTGATTTGAATTTTTAGGTTTTTTATTTATTTTTTATTTTTTATTTCTTTTATTTTTCTTTTACACTGTTATATAGGTCCCATAGGGACCTATATAAATCAGTCATCTGATTGCTTCTAACATAAACTCCAATACACTTGTATTGGAGTTTATGAGATTTACTACTTTCCTATGAAGCCCTATTGCTAACAAGGGCTCCATAGGAAATAGTAAGTGATAGCCTCATGCTGAATGAAAGGCTTGAGGCTATCCCTTACAGCGCTCCGATTCTCCCGATCACCACTAGGGGGAGCCGGAGAGCTGCCGAAAGTTTTACTTTCGGTTTTAGCGCGCACAGATGCCGTGGTCAGGATTGACCACGGCATCTGCGGGGTTAAATGATTGCGATCGGCATCGCTGCCGGCCGCGATAATTAGCCGCGGGGGTCAGCTACAGGAAACAGCCGGACCCCCGCAGCGATCGCGCCCACAGAGGGCAGGAGCGGGCGCCATACTTAGGGATCGGACCCATGACGTACCCATACGTCATGGGTCCTTAAGGGGTTAATACTGTGTTGCTGCATTTTATATATTGTGATTAGAGATGAGCGAATCAAAGCTGACAAAGTGGAATTCAAACCGAATTTCAGGAATTATTCGATTCACACCGAATCCGAATTTCCTCATGCTTCATGGTAACGAATCATATTTTTTCCAAAAATGGCTGCTGCATGTGTGAGAACATGGAGCAAAAAACTCTGGGAAGGCGGGATCACCCATAATGCTATGCATGCAGACAATCAGCAGCCAGCCCTGTGATGTCACAGCCCCATAAATAGCCTCAGCCATCTTGGATTCTGCCATTTACCAGTATACTTAGTGCCGGGAGAGACGTCAGCAGGCACTTGGAACAGTACTAGAAAAAATTTCATTGTGCTAAAAAAAAACAATTTACAAGTGCAGGGAAAGATTATTCAAGGTGTAGGGAAAGGATAGGGAGGAATCATTCTGCAGCATTTATGTTAAACAGGGTTCAGTAAGGGAGGTTACAACCTGGGTAATAGGAACAATCCTATGACACCTTGCTGCACTGACTGGGCACCCAAAATGCCAATATACAGCTCTGTAATTCCAGTAAACCGTTCTTGTTATTGTGGTTCAAGTGCTGTTTGATACAGCCATTAACAGGGTTTATTACGAGAAAATATTTCTATATCTTATTTGCCCTTATGCGGTGCAGTTATATGTTCTAAAGCATTTTTTGTCTTGTATTAGTGAAAAAAAGGGATTATTAGCCGGTGTGTTCTGTAATAGTGGCAAAAGAAAAATATATTTGCCTTTCAGCAGTGCCGTTATATGTTCTAAAGCCCTTTTTGTCATGCATTAGTGGCAAAAGTAAAATATATTTGCCGTTCAGCGGTGCAGTTATATGTTCTAAAACCCTTTTTGTCATGTATTACTTTCAAAAATAACATATTTGCTGTTCAGCTCTGCAGTTATATGTTCTAAAGCCTTTTGTGGCGTGTATTAGTGGCAAAACAAAAATATATTTGTCGTTCAGCGGGGCAGTTATATGTTATAAACCCTTTTGTGGGTGTATAAGTGAAAATATATATATATATATTTGCTGTTCAGTGGTGCAATAATATATTCTAAAGCCTTTTGTGTCATGTATAGGTTGAAAAAATAAAAATTTATTTGCTGCACAGCTGTGCAGTTAAATGTTTTAAAGCCCTTTTTTGTCGTGTATTAATGGCAAAAGAAAAATATATTTGCCGTTCAGCAGTGCAGTTATATGTTCTAAAGCCTTTTGTGGCATGCATAAGTGGAAAAAAGAAAAATATATTTTCCGTTTAGCGGTGCCGCTATATGTTCTAAAGCCCTTTTTAGCTTGTAATAGTGGCAAAATAAAAATATGTTTGCCGTTCAGCGGTGCAGTTATATGTTCTAAAGCCCTTTTTGTTGTGTATTAGTGGTGAAATAAAAATATATTTGCCGTTCAGCGGTGTAGTTATATGTTCTAAAGCCCTTTTTGTTGTGTATTAGTGGCAAAAGAAAAATATATTTGCCGTTCAGCGGTGCAGTTATATGTTCTAAAGCCTTTTGTGGCATGTATAAGTGGAAAAAAGATAAATATATTTGCCTTCAGTGGTGCAGTTATATGTTCTAAAGCCTTTTGTGGCATGTATAAGTGGAAAAAAGAAAAAAATATATTTTCTGTTCAGCAGTGCCATTATATGTTCTAAAGCCCTTTTTGGTGTGTAATAGTGGCAAAATAAAAATATATTTGCCGTTCAGCGGTGCAGTTATATGTTCTAAAGCCTTTTTTGTTGTGTATTAGTGGCAGAAGAAAAATATAATTGTCGTTCAGCGGTGCAGTTATATGTTCTAAAGCCATTTGTGGCATGTATAAGTGGAAAAAAGATAAATATATTTGCTGTTCAGTGGTGCAGTTATATATTCGAAAGCCTTTTGTGGAGTGTTTAAGTGGAAAAAATAAAAATATATTTGTCGTTCAGCGGTGCAGTGATATGTTCTAAAGCCCTTTTTGGCATGTATTAGTTGCAAATATATATATATATATATATATATATATATATATACATATAACTGCCGTTCAGCTGATATGTTCTACAGCTGCATCTTTGGGGAATAAACAGACTCACTTTTTTCACCTTTATTGGAGTGCTGCCGTGCCTTTTCTATTACTATATATATATATATATATAGTATCTGCCGTTCAGCTAATATGTTCTACAGCCCTTTTTGGTGTGTATTAGTGGCAAAAAAATAATGTTGCCGTTCAACGGTAAAGTTCCATTGTACTACAGCCATTTACAGGGTGTATTAATAGGATAGATACTTACGTCCTATTGGCCGTTCTCCTTTGAATTGTGATTGTTATATTTTTTTTTGGGGGGGTGTATTAACAGGAAAAAGAATAAGGGAATATTGATGTGTGCTTGTAGACTTTCTTCTGTATGAACTGAATTATGTCAATTAGCCATTCATTAGTGAAATTTATTTATATAAATTTGAAATTTATTTGTGAAACAGACTACCACAATACCTGTTGCCAGAAAAATCAACCAAAATCTCTATAAACTGAATACCGTGCACTACCTTCACCGCAATCACTCCTGTTAAGCACTACTGGGAAGAGTCCACTTGCACATATCAACGTCATCTAGCAAGATTACCATGCCATTGACTTCTCTTCTGCGATCACTATCCGACTCTCTCTGCAGGCTTGGTTACAGGCTTGCGCTCTCGTGGAGCGATACTAGTGATGTCACAGTTTGAGCTACAGTTCACTGCAGATACATACGATATCAGAGATCATATAACATGCAATAGCCGGGGAATAATGTATGCTTTTTCAAGAAAACCTATATTGGAAGTACAAAGAGACAATTAAAAAAGAGAATTGCCGAGCATCTATATATAATATCTAGAGAAAATTTGAAGTGCATGCACTATCTAGGGATTTTATAGAGGGACATGAAGAAAATTTGCAGGGTCATCATTCTATGGAATAGAGATAGATAAACTGAATGAACAGGGGGGAGACTACATACATCAAATGTATGTCGAGAATAGAAACAAAATAGACATTGGCACCAAAAGGTTTGAACATAGAAATAGAATTATTTGCCTTTGACTAAAATATATGTACGATGAGTAGTGTTGATCGAGCTTGGCCGAACACCAGTTCAGCTAGAGCATCTCGATGCTTGGCACATGGCAGTACTCGGCCGAGTAACGGATGTGCACGAGCGCAATGCTCGAGTCGCCTTCCCGCACGTTTCTTGACTGATACGCAGCCAATAAACAAGCAGGGAGGTACTGGCACACACTGTAATGCCGTAGCCATGTTGGCTACTGGCATTACAGTGATTGGCTGGCCGGAACGTGTCATCGGGTGCTATATAGCACCCGATGACACGTGTTCGGCTCAGTATTAGTCAGGGAGAGCTGAGCATAGGAAGGGACAGAAAGTGTAGGGAGTGTTATTGGAAGATTTTTATTAGAAAAACTTTTCAGAGACCCAAAAGTCCTTTAAGGACTATTGTGTGTGACAACAGCAATATATGTTTGTAGCGCAACCTACGCTAAATTGCTCAGTCTTGAGGAAAGCTGTGCATAGCAAGGGACAGACAATGTAGGGAGTGTTATTGGAATATTTTTATTAGAAAAACTTTTCAGAGACCCAAAATTCCTTTTAAGAACTATTGTGTGTGACAGCAGCAATATATATTTTTACCACATCCTGCGCTAAATAGTGTCTAATAGGCCGTTGCAGACAGTTAAATAATCTGCACCACATCTGTGTAAAGTGTGCGCATTCCCAAAAATATCAGTGACATCCAATGTACTTTTTCCGTAGACGGTGTCCGCTGCGGACAGTTATACTATCCGCGCCATATCTCCTGTGTAAAGTGTGCGCATCCAAAACATATCAGTGACATCCAGTGTACATTTTCCGTAGACGGTGTCCACTGAGGACAGTTAAATTATCCGCACCACAACTCCTGTGTAAAGTGTGCGCATCCCTAAAAAGACATTAACATTACCAGGGGTACATCTCCAATGTACTGTGTGCGTTTAAAAAAATGTATCTGTGACATACAGTGTACTTTTTCCATCGACGCTGCAAACAGTGACATTACCTGTGGTACCTTTCCTGTATAACGTTTCCTCATCTCAAATACCTGTGACATTCCCTGTAATTTTTTAATATCTTTGGTTTTGTGTAGAGTTGAGCGAACACCTGGATGTTCGGGTTCGAGAAGTTCGGCCGGACTTCCCGAAAATGTTCGGGTTCGGGATCCGAACTCGACCCGAACTTCACCCCAAACCCGACCCAGACAATGGGGCGGTCATTAGACAGTAAAAAGAGTTTAATATCTCCCACCCAGACAACAAATGATTAAACAACATATAGGCCACTGACACCCAGACAATGGGGCAGTCATTAGACAATAAAAAGTGTTAAAGGGCTTCTGTCACCCCCACTGATGTAATTTTCACTAGCTGACATTAGCTACTTGCTAATGTCAGCTGAGTTCAAACATATGTTTCCTAACTTTTTTCCTGTTTTCTATCTTCTAAAAAACTAACTTTTGTGATATGCAAATTATCTTCGCTACCAGCAAGTTGGGCGGGTACTTGCTGGTAGCCGCCGCATCTTCATGGCCTTGGAACGCCCCCTCTTCTTTTGATAGACAGGGCCAGTGCGCTCTCCTCCTCTCGCTGGCCCTGTCTGCAGCTGCAATCCCGCGCCTGCGCCGTATCGGTCTTTAGTCGGCGCAGGCGCTCTGAGTGAAGGACGCTCGCTTAGGCGCTCCGTCCTCAGTGCGCTTGCGCCGATGACGTCAGAGCTACGGAAGAGAAGACGCCGGCATCCCTGGTAAGGAGAAGGCGATGCCGGCGGAGAGCGCGCTGGCCCTGTCTATCAAAAGAAGAGGGGGCGTTCCAAGGCCATGAAGATGCGGCGGCTACCAGCAAGTACCCGCCCAACTTGATGGTAGCGAAGATAATTTGCATATCACAAAAGTAAGTTTTTTAGAAGATAGAAAACAGGAAAAAAGTTAGGAAACATATGTTTGAACTCAGCTGACATTAGCAAGTAGCTAATGTCAGCTAGTGAAAATTACATCAGTGGGGGTGACAGAAGCCCTTTAAATGTCTGCCACCAAGACAGCAAGCAAGTATGTGAAATTTAGGCCCCTAACACCCAGACAATGGGGCGGTCATGACAGTAAAAAGAGTTTAATATTTCCCACCAAGACAACAAATGAATAAACTACATATAGGGCCCTGACAACCAGACAATGGGGCAGTTATTAGACAGTAAAAAGTGTTAAATGTCTGCCACCAAGACAGCAAGCAAGTACGTGAAAGTTAGGCCCCTGACACCCAGATAGAGGAGAGAGGTCCCATAGCAGCAAAAGAGGCATCATGTCACCCACCAACGGAGAAGGCCACTTTTAGTTATTAAGGCCCCAGCACCCAGACAGATGAGAGAGGTCCCAAAGCAGAGAATCAGGCTTCATGTTACCCACCAATGGAGAAGGACACTTTCAAATATTTAGGCCCCTGGCACCCAGACGGAGGAGAAATTCATTCAACTTTGGGTTGCCAAAATAATGGTAAAATAAAAAAAAAGAGGATTCAATAAAGAAGTGCCCTGGAGTACAAGAATATATGGTTAAGGGGAGGTAGTTATAAATGTCTATTCTGCACAAGGAATGGACAGGTCCTGTGGGATCCATACCTGGTTCATTTTCATGAACGTCAGCTTGTCCACGTTGGCTGTGGACAGGCGGCTGCGTTTGTCGGTAATGATGCCACCTGCCGTGCTGAGTAAACGTTCAGACAAAACGCTGGCCGCCGGGCAGGCCAGCACCTCCAAGGCATAAAAGGCTAGCTCTGGCCACGTGGACAATTTGGAGACCCAGAAGTTGAATGGGGCCGAACCATCAGTCAGTACGTGGAGGGGTGTGCACACGTACTGTTCCACCATGTTAGTGAAATGCTGCCTCCTGCTAACACGTTCTGTATTAGGTGTTGGTGCAGTTAGCTGTGGTTTGGTGACAAAACTTTTCCACATCTCTGCCATGCTAACCCTGCACTCAGAAAAGCTGGCCGTGACATAGCTGCGTTGGCGACCTCTCGCTCCTCCTCTGCCTTAGTGTTGGGCTTCCACTTGTTCCCCTGTGACATTTGGGAATGCTCTCAGTAGCGCGTCTACCAACGTGCTCTTGTACTCGCGCATCTTCCTATCACGCTCCAGTGCAGGAAGTAAGGTGGGCACATTGTCTTTGTACCGGAGATCCAGCAGGGTGGAAACCCAGTAGTCCGCACACGTTAAAATGCGGGCAACTCTGCTATCGTTGTGCAGGCACTGCAGCATGTAGTCGCTCATGTGTGCCAGACTGGCCAGAGGTAAGGACAAGCTGTCCTCTGTTGGAGGCGTATCGTCATCGTCCTCCATTTCCCCCCAGCCACGCACCAGTGATGGGCCCTTACTAGATGTTTTTCTCATTGTTACCCTTCACCACAATAAGAAAAAAGTTATTTGGCCCAATGTATTGAATTTTAATTCAGGCCTTTTTTTTACAGGCACCTAATACTATCTGGCTATCTATTTATGTACCTTATTACACTAATCCAGGCACAGCAGTAAACACAGATTTAGGGGAATATCAATTGTAGGCCTAGTATTTAGGCCCTGGATGAAAGGTATCCTTTTACGTACAGATTTACACTTGGCGATGCACAGTAGCGTGTGAAAAAATATATAGGATTATGCTTTCAGCACTTGTATTTTAACAATTTGTGTAATATACCCTTTAACGGAAAGAAATACACTTAGAGATGCAAAACAGTGTGTGCAAATGTAGAGGATTATGTTTTATTTTGACACTTACTATAATATACCCTTTAACGGACAGATTTACACTTGGCCTGCGACAGCTGGAACACCAGATTTTGGGTATTGCTATTTTGGCAATTGAATTTCACCCCAGAACAAAATATATCCTTTGACGGATACTATTAAATGACTTGTCCAGCCACAGCTAAAACACCAGATTTACTGAATTTCTATTTTTGCAACTAAATTTCACCCCAAATAATAATATATACTTTGATGGACACTATGAAATTTGTCCAGTCACAGCTGAAACCACTGATTTACAGTATTGCTATTTTGGCAATTTAATTTCACCCCAGAAAATAATATATCCTTCGACGGACACTATGAAATTTGTCCAGTCACAGCTGAAACCACTGATTTACAGTATTGCTATTTTGGCAATTGAATTTCACCCCAGAACAAAATATATCCTTTGCCGGACACTATTAACACCAGATTTAGGTTATTGCTATTTTGGTAATTGAATTTCACCCCAGAAAATTATCTATCCTTTCCCGGACACTATTAAACTTGGCCAGCCACTGCCGGGACACCAGATTTAGGGGATTGCTATTTTGGCAATTGAATTTCACCACAGAAAAAAATCTATCCTTTGCCAGACAGCAGACAGTATTACACTTGGCTAGCCACAGCTGGAACACCAGATTTAGGGGATTGCTATTTTGGCAATTTAATTTAACCCCTCAACAAAATATAGAAATTGCTATCCTGAGTTTCTAGGGGTGACAATAAGAACAGCCAAGCCCCTGATGTAGGATATAGCAAAAAAAAAAAACCCTAGTATTGATGGATTGATGGACTTGGTGGCAGCTTGTGCTGGTGCACCACAAGACACAAAATGGCCGCCGATCACCCCAGAAAAAGTGACATAAAAACGCTCTGTGCAGCCTAAAAACCCATGAGCAATTAACTAGCAGAAGTTGAATAATTCACAGCTGCTGTGCAGCCCTTTAGAAAGCGGTAAGAAATCGCTGAACAACGGACCTGAACCCGAACTTCGCTCAACTCTAGTTTTGTGTGTATTGTCATTCTGTTAAAGTGGTGTACTACTCGGACAACATTGTTCCCAGCAGCGACCTGGGAGACCAAGATGCATGCAGACATCCTCCCCATGCTGTTCCCGTACCATTTCGGTGGTGTTTCCATCAATTTCTGACCTTTTCATATGAACCAGGCACCCTCACTTCTTCAGAACAGGGGGTGCCTGCCTGGTTTAATGCTCAGGTTCTCCAATTAACTTCCATTATACTCGGATGCTCGTTAGATGTGTTCGGCCCGAGCACCCGAGCACTTGGGTGCGCGATCAACACTAATGATGAGAAAAAATAGGGTATGGGATATCAAGGGTTAACAGGGCAGGTATAAACAGGCAGTATCGAATAGTGCCAGATTGATTCCCTGACAACGTTTTGTCCGCTTTGTCCAAAACGCATTGGTAGTTTACTAGTTTTGTACTTGTAGTCACCCGTTGTTCGAACTGTGAAATCACTAGTATCACTCTACGTGAGCGTGAGCTTTTAATTTAATAGCAAGGAGCAACACCACCGTCTGAGGCGTGCTCCAGCGAAAAACAAGACACCATTCCCGACATACACCCTGTAACCAAACCTACAAAGGGATTTGGATAGAGATCGCAGAAGAGAAGTCAATGGCAAGGTAATCTTGTTAAATAACATTGATATGTGCATGTGGACTCTTCCCAGTAGTGCTTAACAGGAGTTATTGTGGTGAAGGTAGTGTGCGGTATTCAGTTTATAGAGACAGTGGTGAAATTTGATTGTGATACAGCCTTTTTTGGGAAAATTATTCAGTTGCTGTAACTATGGTCAAGGACAATATATGTCCTTTATGGCCCGCTGGGTAAATGTGGTTCCTGCCCAGCAACACCAGCAACGTGGCCAGGTGACGCCTCTTCCATCTCCACTTTCTTTCGTTGTTGGTCCTGCTACAATGTCCGCCTCTACCTCCTCATCCTCCTCCGTGTCCTCAGCCTCCACTGCAGGTACAATTCACAGTGCCCCTCCAGCATACCAAATATGCAGGGCACGGTGGTGTCACACTGTTCTGCACCTCATTTGCCTTGGCAGGTCTGCCTGAGGGGGCCCTCTGCTCTCACGTTCCTCTGCCATGGCTGCTATGGCAGGGTGGGGCAGTAGGAGCAGTTCCAGCTCCATCAGCAGCAACTTGAGTCTATAGTCGCTGATGAGCAGCTTTGTTCACCTTCCTAGTGAAGAAACTACTCACCAGCGTCAGCTAGACCTGAAGCAGGACCTGAACCAGTAAGTGGTGGCATACTTGGACAGAAACCTGCCACCCCACATTGAGGATCCACTGGACTACTGGGTAACCAAACTGTATTTGAGGCCACTACTAGCAGAGTTTGCCCTGGAAAAGCTGTCCTGCCCAGCCAGTATTGTGGCATCAGAGTGGGTGTTTAGTGTGGCAGGGGCCATAGTTACCCCAAGAAGAAATCACCTGTCCACTCAAAATGTGGAGAGACTGACCTTTGTCAAGATGAATCAGGTTTGGATAAGCCAGGATTTCCACCCAGCAATGCCTGATGCATCAGACTAGATCATCCATGGTGCCACACCAACACTTGGACAAAAGAGACTGGTTTCTTCTGGCTACCTGCCTTAGCTACTATTCTTATGCTGCCACCCGCCTGATGCCACACATCTGATGCCAAGTGCTCCTTCTTTCATTATCTTTAGCTAGTACTGGTATTGCCACCCACTTCCCCACTCTGTCACCATGCCACTATGATGTCTCTTAAAGCTGCTGCCACCCTCTCACTATGTCACCTTGCCACTCTGTGATCTCCTAATTCTGCTGCCACCTACACTCTATGTCAGCTTGCCACTTTTTGGTCTCCTGATGCTGCTGCTACCTTAGCACTATGTCACCTTGCTACTCTGTGGCCTCCTGATGATGCTGCTGCCACTTCCACGCTCCATCATTGTGCCGCTCTGTGGCCTCCTAATGCTGCTGCCACCTCCACACTGTCATTGTGCCACTCTGTGGCCTCCTCCTGATGCTGCCGCCACCTCCAGACTCATTGGGCCACTCTGCAGTCTGATCATTCACGTGTCATTTCTATTTTGGATCCACTCCTGTTTTTTTTAGGATTAGCAATACTGATGGATTGTTGAACAAATGCTGACCAAGTGAAAGCGTACAGTTGTGTTTAAAATTATTCAACCCCCACTGAAATTGAGTGTTTTGGCCAGTTTGACATTGATTTTGATCATTTCAGTTATCTTGTTTACAATTAAATCAAAGAGGCACTTGTAAGTTAGACAAATATAACATAACATTTATAATGAAATAACCACAAATGTCTTCTGTGCTCACATCATTATCTTTTTTTTTTCAACCCCCAAGTGACATTAAATCTTAGTACTTAGTACAACATCCTTTTCCAGTTATAACAGCTTTTAAACGTGAAGCATAGCTTGACACAAGTGTCTTGCAGCGATCTACGGGTATCTTTGCCCATTCTTCATGGGCAAAAGCCTCCAGTTCAGTCACATTCTTAGGCTTGCGCGCTGCAACTGCTTTCTTTAAGTCCCACCAGAGGTTCTCAGTCAGATTTAGGTCTGGTGACTGCGATGGCCACTTCAAAATGTTCCAGCCTTTAATCTGCAACTATGCTCTAGTGGACTTGGAGGTATGCTTGGGATCATTGTCCTGTTGAAAGGTCCAACGTCTCCCAAGCCTCAGGTTTGTGACGGACTGCATCATATTTTCATCCAATGTCTCCTGGTACTGAAGAGAATTCAAGTCCACAGAACACTATCCCAAAACTTTTGTGGTTTGTCCACATGACTTTTGGCATATTGCAGTCGACTCTTCTTATTCTTTGGAGACAGCAAGGGGGTGCGCCTGGGAGCTTTGGCATGGAGGCCTTCATTACGCAGTGTGCGCCTTATTGTCTGAGCTGAAACTTCAGTACCCACATCTGACAAATCTTTTTTCAGTTCCTCAGCAGTCACACGACTTTTCTCCACTTTGCGCTTCAGGTAGCGCACAGCAGTCGAAGTCAGCATCTTCTTACTGCCACGACCAGGTAGCGTTTCAACAGTGCCCTTTGCCTTGAATTTGCGAATGATGCTTCCTATGGTGTCTCTTGGTATGTTTAACAACTTTGCAATCTTCTTATAGCCATTGCCCTTCCTGTGAAGAGAAATCACCTCTTCTCTTGTCTTCCTGGACCATTCTCTTGACTTCACCATGTCTGTAAACACACCAGTAAATGTCTAGAAGAAGATGAGTATCACAGTCATTTTACATCTGCCTAATTGGTGCTTATTATGCTTGATTGCTGCTCCTTGACATCCAATAGGTGTTTTCAATACCTGATCAAAAACACTTGAATGAACTTCTGTTCTTAAGAGTGGTAGTCTTTAAGGGGTTGAATAATTGTGTCAATGAAGAAATCACAAAAAAAAACATTTAATACTGTATTACAAAAACAATTGATGTCATTTTAGTTGCATTTGGTTCTTTAAAAAGTTCTTGTAAGATTTCATTCTGAACACAATTACAAATGTACACTAAATTCCCTAAAACGCTTTACAGCATTGGGGGTTAATTAATTTTGAACACAACTGTATGCTCAACAGACAGGATCCATTTTTTGGGGTTATTGTTCTGACGGATCAGAGGAAGGGTAAAATAATCAGTGACGTCGACACAAACTTAATGCTGACACCCTCTCCACTCTGTCGGGTGGCTCTACTTGTATAAGCATTTAATAGAACAGGTTCTGTAGTCATCTATGTGGAATCAGCTGACAACGGTGTAAAAGAAGTGCTCTTCTTCTTGGTGCTAACATCGACCTGTAAGGCTAAGTTCATAGTTTAGTTATTTGGTCAGCTTTGGCCCCGTGACTGCCCAAATAAGTGAAGTGTGCAGTGATTCTAAGAGCGACGGCTGTCATCTGCATGTCATACTGACTCACAGTATTATTTCACTACCACAGCAGACTCCCTATCCATGTTACTGCAAGGCACAGTGTTCTACACCACTTTAAAGGCTCTTTGAAGCCAGGAAATAGCCGTTTTTTAACACGATTTGCAACAAATAAATTTGGATCAAACCAAATAATTTTTTTTTACATTCGGCAAACCGGCTGAATGGAATTTTTAAAAAAGTTACTCCACTCTAATCATAACCCCAAAATGTAAGTGGAATAATCTTTAGTGGTTAAAAAATAACTTGTAAATATGTATTGAAATATGTACTTCAGTCGATTCATTCTGGCTAGCGGTCCCATTGAGCAGGAATAAGAGTAATTATTATTGAACTAGGATTTACAGTTACTGTTTGCCAGCTACAAGGCAGTGTTACTTAAAGAAAAACTAAATGTAGAAAAAAAAAATAATCTCTACAATGCCACCTTTATTTTCCTAATAGCATTTGATCATTTCATACATTGTCCCATATCGTAATATAAACTGTAAGAAATATGCAGAGAACTCTTTCATATGGGTCCCATGAAATTAACAGTTCCTCTACCTGCCATCTGCAAAATGAACCTCTGCCCAATGCTCATTCATAGGGGGGAAGGTATGAAAAACCCTGCCCTACACACACACATTATGCCAATTAAAACGGAAGGAATATTAGATGTATAATTTCAACAAAACACTTTTTTAGTGTTTCTCAACAGATCCATACTTTTCAGGGACAATTTCATAAGAATCACTTAAAGGGGTTGTCCAGGTTCAGTGATGAACCTTACATATCCCCATCTTCACCCCTCCGGCCCCCCTGAAATGAGCATCAGAACATTTCATGCTCTGATGCTCTCCTTTACACTGTGCTGAATCTCACAGGGCAAAAGCATTTCTTGGAAATCCAGTGACGTACCAGGCTCTCTGTGGTAAGCCCTGTAATGTCACCGTCATTAATGGGTGGGCTTTAGTGCTGCCCTAGCCTGTAGTGTGCCAATGTAAACAAAAAAGCCCTTACCCTGTGCAATACAGCACAGAACAAGGGAGAGCATTGGAGCATGAAATGCTCTAATGCTCATATCACATGCTCCGGAGAGGTGAAGATGGGAAAATGTCCGGGTTCAGCTCTGAACCCGGACAACCCCTTTAAAGTGCCCCTTGGAAGTTGTAAGGTAAAAAGCACAATGAATTACTAGTTTCCTTAAAGGAAATGGGTCATCAATAATTGTATCTGTCAGTTAAAGGGAATGAAGCGAAGAAGGCTGTCCAGATTCAGTGATGAACCTTACATATCCCCATCCCCTTTAAAGTGCTTCTTGGAAGTTGAAAGGTAAAAAGCACAATGAATTACTAGTTTCCTTAAAGGAAATGTGTCATCAATAATTGTATCTGTCAGTTAAAGGGAATGTAGCGAAGAAGGTTGTCCAGATTCAGTGATGAACCTTACATATCCCCATCTTCACCCCTCCGCCTCCCCTGAAACGAGCATCGGAACATTTCATGCTATGATGCTCTCCTTTGCCCTGTGCTGAATCTTACAGGGCAAAGGCATTTCTTGGAGATCCAGTGACGTACCAGGCTCTCTGTGGGGACTACGAGGCAGAGGCTTCTGCTTAGCAGTGAGCCCTGAAATGTCACCGGAATTAATGGGTGAGCTTTAGTGCAGCCCTAGCCTGTAGTGTGCCAATGTAAACAAAAAAGCCCTTACCCTGTGCAATACAGCACAGAACAAGGGAGAGCATCGGAGCATGAAATGCTCTAATGCTCATATCACATGCTCCGGAGAGGTGAAGATGGGGAAATGTCCGGGTTCAGCTCTGAACCCGGACAACCCCTTTAAAGTGCCCCTTGGAAGTTGTAAGGTAAAAAGCACAATGAACTACTAGTTTCCTTAAAGGAAATGTGTCATCAAAAATTGTATCTGTCAGTTAAAGGGAATGTAGCAAAGAAGGACTGGCACTCACTTTCTTAATGATATGAAGAGACTTTTATTGAAAGAATAATAGCTTATTATATAATATTATGTTACCATACTTTGAATAAAAGTCTCTTCATATCGTCAAGAAAGTGAATGCCGGTTCTTTATCTCTATATACTAGTGTGACACCTTTCTTGGACGCATGCACGACGTGCAAACTGCAGTGCTGACCCAACTTCTTTGATACTCAGTTAAAGGGAATGTGTCATCAGAATATGACCCATTGTTTAAATCACATTTTTATGTGTAACATAATTTTAACCCCTTTAGCCACCTTGATGTACCAATACGTCACTGTGGCTGAGGTAATGTATGGAGCGGGCTGCTCCATGACGAACACCGTCATTTAGCCCTTCAGATACCACAATCAACAGTAATTCTGGCATCTATGGGGTAAGGAAGAGGGATTTGGCTCCCTCTGCCTTCCAATCAGAGCCCCTACAGTGAAATTGAGGGGCTCTGATCAGCTACCATGAGCATGTCAAAATCAAGTTCACCTTAATAGAATCCCTATTGGGGTGAATGGGACAATGGATCAAAAGATCCAAGGTTCTAGCCCCTTAAGGGGGTTAAAAGTTATTATTATAAAAGTAAAAAAAGTTAAAAAAAAAACAAAAACATTAAAATATTAAAAGTTTAAATCAGCACCCTTTCCCAACTATACAAGTTTAGCATCACCATATTTGTATTGAGCTGCAGAACAAGAAAGTAATGTCATTTATAGCACACAGTGAATGCCGTGATGTTAAAACCCCAAAAACTTTGACAGAATTTTTTTTTTTTATTATTAATTTTCCCATTTTCCAATAACAAACAAGATAAATTAAATGGTGCCTTTAAAAAATACATCTTAGGCCTCTTGCACATGAACGTTGTGCATCCGTTCTATTTTTTTGCTGTGCGGAGGCATGGACAGAAACACCACGGAAGCACTCGGTAGTGCTTCCATGGGTTTCCCATCTGTGCTTCCGTTCCGCATCTCTGTGATTGCGGACCTATTCAAGTGAATGAGTCCACATGCGTGATGCGGAGTGCGTGATGCGGAACCGTGATATCCGCAATACGGCCACAGGCACACACAATGTTTGTGTGCAAGAGCCTTATCATGCAGAAAAAGCCCTTATCATATTAAAAAAGTTATGGCTATTGGAACGTGGGGAGAAAAAAAAATGAAAATGCAAAACCAAAAATTGGCCTGGTACTTAAGGGATTAAATAATCTTTGATGATGTTATTTTTAATTTCCCATATTCAATATCTATATTTAAACAAAAGCCATAAAATCCTACAATTTTCACACTGGCCAGAAAGGCTATTAATAGGCGTCACTTCTTGGTCTATATACCGATCACTTTACTGCAGGATTTTATGGGTTTTGTTTGAAAATAGATATTGACATTGAAAATTAAAAATAACACCATACAAAATTATTTCAAAATATTTTAAACATTTTTTAAGCATAAAAATGTGATATAAAAATCGACAGGTCATTTTCTGATGACACCCTCCCTTTAAGGGCAAACAGAAACTATATATGCTTTCTACCAAATAATAAAACCTAATGTTTATTTCATCAAGTTAAATAAGATAAAACTACACTATTGTAATGAGAAAAGTTTTAATTCCTGGTTTCTCTATTTGGAGTGACAGTGATTGAAAACTGTCTAGCTATTTGTTGCAAATAGTAGCTGTAATCCCTATGTAGTTGTTGTTTTTAAACTGTTGCTGTTGGCACCCAGTGATTCCTACTGGCACTTAAATTTGGGCTAAAATAATCTTTTTTAATTTGTCTTTAATAAAAAAAAAATATTACTGTAGTTTCTATCCTACAGGGTGAAGTTTTAGTGTTTCTGGAGTCTGTGACTTTCTGTTTTATGTCCAGTAATTTTGCTGTTCTGATGGCTGGATGTATAGCCCTTATCTATGAATTCCTGATTCATCATAAACACTCATTTAAGCCATACTTATCAATTTGATAACAATTTGATAACAGTATAGCTGTAATGAGTATGTTTGTGCTGTTGGGAATTCAGACATACAGTTGTGTTCAAAATTATTCAACCCCCACTGAAATTGAGTGTTTTGTTTACAATTAAATCAAAGAGGCACTAGTAAGTCAGACAAATATAACATAACATTTATAATGAAATAACCACAAATGTATTTTCTGTGCTCACATCATTATCAGTTTTATTCAACCCCCAAGTGACATTCAATCTTAGAACATAGTACAACTTCCTTTTCCAGTTATAACAGCTTTTAAACGTGAAGCATAGCTTGACACAAGTGTCTTGCAGCGATCTACGGGTATCTTCGCCCATTCTTCATGGGCAAAAGCCTCCAGTTCAGTTACATTCTTAGGCTTGCGCTCTGCAACTGCTTTCTTTAAGTCCCACCAGAGGTTCTCAATCGGATTTTAGTCTGGTGACTGCGATGGCCACTTCAAAATGTTCCAGCCTTTAATCTGCAACTATGCTCTAGTGGACTTGGAGGTATGCTTGGGATCATTGTCTTATTGAAAGGTCCAACGTCTCCCAAGCCTCAGGTTTGTGATGGACTGCATCACATTTTCATCAAATATCTCCTGGTACTGAAGAGAATTCATGGTACCTTGCACACGCTGAAGCTTCTCTGTACCTGTAGAAGCAAAACAGCCCCTAAGCATGATTGACCCCCCGCCATGCTTCACAGTAGGCAAGGTGTTCTTTTCTTCATAGGCCTCCTCCAAACATAGCGTTGATCCATGGGCCCAAACAGTTCTAATTTTGTTTCATCAGTCCACAGAACACTATCCCAAATCTTTTGTGGTTTGTCCACATGACTTTTGGCATATTGCAGTCGACTCTACTTATTCTTTGGAGACAGAAAGGGGGAGCGCCTGGGAGTTTTGACATGGAGGCCTTCATTACGCAGTGTGCGCCTTATTGTCTGAGCTGAAACTTCAGTACCCGCATCTGACAAATCTTTTATCCTTTCGCCTTATGACAGCACCCATGGAGTGTGACCACCTCCTAGCCCAGGACAGGAAACAGGAACCAGGAAAAAAAACACCCCATAAAAGAGGCTCCACCTTCTATCACTCCAGTTCTGTTTCCTGTCCTGCGGGACAGGAGGGATCAGGAAAAAAGTGTACACGAGCTGCGGGCGCCCCCGTGTGTTGTGGTGTGTGGAGGGCCTACCCGTGCGGCATAAGTCTCCTCTGGGAGCCGCCAGAAGACTGGGCCTCTTTCATCCTCCTCCTGCTGGGCTTCTCCTCGGTGATGGGGTAGTTGTGGGGATAAGGCTGGCTGCCCTTCTTCGTCTCCCCTGCGCTGCGGGCCTCTGCGGCCGTGCTGTACGCCCGGCTGCGCTCTTCCGGGACACGGGCGCCTGTGTTCTAATGCGCTTCCGGTGCGCGACTGGAGTGGCTGGAAGTGGGAGGAGTCAGGAAGTGCGCGCCGTATGAAATGCCCAGCCAGCTCATCTGCCTGCAGAAGAAGCACAGGCAGCCATCTCCATTGAGCCTTGTGGCGTGTGGAACATGGAGCAGCCCCAGCGCACTGATGCCGCCGACCCCTGCACTGAAACACCGGTACTTGGTGGGGTAAGAGGGGTGAATCCCCTGTGTTTTTCTACTACTCAGGCGGCTGGCTTATGGGTTATCTCTATATCTAGGTGCCCAAAGAGGTCAAGAAGAGCTCCAGCTCTAGAAGTAGGACTTGTGCCCTTTGTAAAAAGAAGTTATCTTCTGACTGGGTTAAACCCGCCTGTCGTTCTTCTGTCAACAAGCTTTTGGAGGAAGAGGCTCCCTCTCTCATGGGCAGTATTAAGCACTTGATTCAGGAGGAGGTTAAGGAGTCTGTCAGCGGGTTATTGAAGTCTCGCCCCAGCTCATCTGCTACACCTACCACATCCCACCCCCCTCTAGTGACAGTGAGGTTTTGTCCGGATTGGAGGAAGAGGGGGAATGTGGGTCATCACTGGACTCTTCTAACGAGGAGGCAGGTGGGAAGCTGCTTTTTCAACCAGAGAATGTCCCTTTTAAAGATGGTGCGAGCAACCATGGGACTGGAGGATCCCAAGCCACCGTTATCACTAAGGGATTCTATGTTTGAGGGATTAGGCCCTAAAAAGAAGAGGGTCTTCGATATCCATGAGAATATTCAGGCGACGATTAAACGAGAATGGGACAAGCCTGATAGAAAAAATTTTATTCCTTCCGCAGTTAAGAGGAAGTACCCCTTTGATGAAGGGGCCTCTGCTTCCTGGGATAGGGCCCCTAAATTATATGCTCCAGTAGCAAAGATGGCAAAAAAGTTGGCCCTTCCCTTTGATGATGGGGGTTCATTGAAGGACCCCATGGATAGAAGAGCTGATATCTACTTAAAGAAATGTTGGGAGCCGCTTCCTTTAAGCCTGCGATTGCTGCCACCTCAGTGGCCAGGTCTTTCAAAACCTAGATGAAGGAGTTAGAGGAGCAAATTAGAGGGGGATCTTCTAGAGACCAATTGTTATCCTCTTTTTCTGCCGTTTATAGCGGGTTAGATTTTTTGGCGGATGCCTCTGCGGATTCCCTCAGATTAGCAGCAAGATCTTCGGCACTTTCTAACTCAGCCCGTAGGGCCTTTTGGCTTAAGAGTTGGAACGGGGATGTTGCCTCTAAGGCCAAGCTATGTGGCATCCCTTGTCAAGGGTAATTCTTATTTGGTCCAGTCTTAGATGACCTCCTTGAGAAGGCATCTGACGAGAAAAAAGCGTTCCCGTCCGCTAGTCAGCCCCCTAAGAAGTCCTTTAGGCGCGGATCCAATAGGGATTCTTTTAGGGGAAGGAATAAGTCCAGACAGTTCACTGAGAGTAACCGCAAGTCCAAGGGGTTTAATTTTTCCCGTTCAGAGGCCTCAAAAAAGAAATCCCAATGACTTCAAGCCTCCGGTCAGGGGTCATCTGTCACGGTTTTTTATCCAATGGCAGAGGATTTCCAACAGCCTCCGGGTTTTGTCGGTGGTTCAGGAAGGTCTGAAATTGAAATTTCTGAGTCAGCCAGGAGAGAAGTTTGTGGTGACAGACTTCCGATCGGACCCCCAGAGACAGGCAGCCATCGTATCCGAAGTCTTCTCACTATTTCAGAAGAAGGTGCTGGTTCCTGTTCCCAGGGCAGAGCAGTCTAAGGGGTTCTACTCAACTCTGTTTCTGGTAAAAAAAAAGCCCAACGGGTCCTTCCGAACCATAATAAATTTGAAATGTCTCAATCGTTACCTGGTGTACGAGAAATTTCGTATGGAGACCTTGAAATCTGTGGTGAACCATCTTTTCCTAGGTTGTTTTATGGCCACGGTGGACCTGAGAGATGCGTACTACCATGTGCCCATCCACCCCCTCCATCAAAACCCTTTGGGTTATCTCAGGCCCCAAGGGTTTTTACGAAGATAGTGGCGGAAATGGTGGCCCATATGAGAGAGAGGGAAATACTTATTATTCCTTATTTAGACAACTTCCTACGTTAGAGGCCCAGATTACCTGGTTTAGGGAGGTTCTTCAGAAACTGGGGTGGGAGTTGAACGAAGAGAAATCCAATCTTCTTCCAAGCCAGGGATGCAAGTTTCTGGGTATGGCTATGGACTCTCTGTCTCAGAAGTGTCTACTTCCTGCACACAAGGCTCAGCAGCTTGTGTTAGAGGTCCAACACCTACTAGTCTCCCGAAAGGTCTCTTTAAGGAAAGCCATGTCCGTTTTGGGTCTGATGACAGCAGCCATCCCAGGAGTGAGATGGGCTCAGTTCCACTCGAGACAATTGCAGCTCCAGATTCTAGAAGTTTGGGACAGATCCCCCTTCTCCCTGGATCTGGAGTTTCTGCTCTCCCCTCAAACCATTCACTCCCTGGGATGGTGGTTGGATCTCGTGAACCTTCAAGGAGGAGTTCCCTGGAGGAAGGAAGCCCCTTTAGCGCTGACTACAGACGCCAGTCCCTATGGGTGGGGGGCTCATCAGGAGGATCACCTTTTGCAAGGAACATGGGACACAGAGGCCAGCGTCCAGTCTCAGAATTTCAGAGAACTAAAAGCCATCAGTTTAGCTCTGTCCCAGAGTATCCCCTTCCTGAGAAACAAGGACGTAGTGGTCTATTCCGACAACATGACGGCAGTTGCCTACATCAACAGGCAGGGGGGCACCAGAGCTCCCAGTCTCATGAGTTTGTCCAGTCAGATATTCAGGTTGGCAGAGGATTTTCTCTCTTCTCTTTCTGCGGTTCATTTAATGGGAACAGAGAATACAAAGGCAGATTACCTAAGTCGCCACCATCTCAGCCAGAACGAGTGGTCCCTAGATCAGGGAGTGTTCAATATGATAGTGGACCTATGGGGTCTTCCAGTAGTAGATCTCTTTGTCAACAGATCAAACAGGAAGGTGAAGGAATTATTTTCCCTGTCCCCGGGGGATCATCCGAGGGCGCTGGATGCCTTAGCCCAGCCCTGGGAATCGGGCCTCCTCTACGCCTTTCCCCCTCTGAAGCTGCTCCCAAGGGTCCTCAAGAAAATCAAGTTGAATTGGGCTACTGTCATAGTCATGGCTCCCTTCTGGCCCATGAGGGTTTGGTTCTCGGAGCTCAGGCTCATGTCAATAGCAGATCCCTGGGTTCTGCCGGTATTCCCGGGTCTCCTGTCCCAGGGTCCGATATTGCATCCAGAAGTGAGATCCCTTCATCTGACTGCCTGGCTTTTGAGAGGAAGATTTTGAGCAGGGCCTCTCTGACAGTGTGATCTCTACCCTCTTAGCGAGTCGTAAGAGGGTTACCTCAGAAATCTATTTAAGGGTTTGGGGAGCCTTCTGTCGCTTCGCTGGGGGTCCGGTAGATGTTCTGGAACCCCTGAATGTTCCTCTCGTCCTGGATTTTCTTCAGGAGGGCTGGAATAAGGGACTCAGGCCCAGCACGCTGAAGGTACAGGTTTCAGCCCTCAGCGCCTTCTTTGAGTGCAAGCTGGCGACACATCCATGGGTCAAGAGATTTATTACGGCAGTTTCTAAGCTCTCCCCGATTTCTAGAAATGCCCTGCCCCCCTGGGACCTGAACCTAGTTTTGTCTGCCCTTACCTCTGAACCTTTTGAGCCGATTAGTGATATTTCGATGAAATTGCTCTCCTGTAAGTTAGCCTTTCTTTTGGCCATAACGTCAGCCAGGAGGGTGAGTGAGTTAGCTGCTTTTTCCATTGATCAGCCGTATCTTAGGATTCTGGAGGATAGAGTTATTATTGTACCCGATCCTGCCTTCCTTCCCAAGGTGTCGTCCAGTTTTCATAGGTCCCAGGAAGTAGTGCTTCCTTCTTTTTTCCCTTCTCCTAAGACCAAGATGGTGTCCGATTTTCACTGTCTGGATGTTAGGAGGTGACTCATCCAATACCTTCAGGTCACCAAGCCTTGGAGGTCCTCCTCCAGGCTGCTGCTTTGTTTTCAGGGTGTTAAGAAGGGATCTGCCGCTTCTCCTCAATCCATTGCCAGATGGATCAGGCAGGCTTTTGGGTTGGCCTATTCTGCTAAGAATAAAATTCCTCCCTCAGGGTTCGGGGCTCACTCTACCAGATCAGTGTCTACATCTTGGGCAGCCAGGGCTTCGGTTTCTTTAGAACAGATCTGCAGGGCGGCCACCTAGAGTTCCCCTCATACTTTTTTCAAGCATTATAGACTTCGGTTTCTGTCAGATAAGGGTTTGGATTTCGGCCGAAAGATCCTCTCTGCCGCTGTCCCTCCCTAATTCTTCTTGCTTATATCTCCATGGGTGCTGTCATAAGGTGAAAGGATAAAATCTAGATTACTTACCTGTAATCTTTTTTCTTTGCGCCTATGACAGCACCCAGCTAAATCCCCCCCTCCCCCAAAAAAAAAAAAAATGTACATAGGATAGTATTTGTATGTGTGTCTGTTTCTGTTCTGTTCTTAGTTCTTGGAAAAGGACTGGAGTGATAGAAGGTGGAGCCTCTTTTATGGGGTGTTTTTTTCCTGGTTCCTGTTTCCTGTCCTGGGCTAGGAGGTGATCACTCTCCATGGGTGCTGTCATAGGCTCAAAGAAAAAAGATTACCGGTAAGTAATCTAGATTTTTTCAGTTCCTCAGCAGTCACACGGGGACTTTTCTCCACTTTGCGCTTCAGGTAGCACACAGCAGTCGAAGTCAGCATCTTCTTACTGCCACGACCAGGTAGCGTTTCAACAGTGCCCTTTGCCTTGAATTTGCGAATGATGCTTCCTATGGTGTCTCTTGGTATGTTTAACAACTTTGCAATCTTCTTATAGCCATTGCCCTTCCTGTGAAGAGAAATCACCTCTTCTCTTGTCTTCCTGGACCATTCTCTTGACTTCACCATGTTTGTAAACACACCAGTAAATGTCTAGAAGGAGCTGAGTATCACAGTCTTTTTACATCTGCCTAATTTGTGCTTATTATGCTTGATTGCTGCTCCTTGACATCCAATAGGTGTTTTCAATACCTGATCGAAAACACTTGAATGAACCTCTGTTCTTGAGTGTGGTAGTCTTTAAGGGGTTGAATAATTGTGTCAATGAAGAAATCACAAAAAAAAACCATTTAATACTGTATTACAAAAACAATTGATGTCATTTTAGTTGCATTTGGTTCTTTAAAAAGTCCTTGTAAGATTTCATTCTGAACACAATTACAAATGTACACTAAATTCCCTAAAACGCTTTACAGCATTGGGGGTTGAATAATTTTGAACACAACTGTAAGAGCTACACATGAGCCATCAGAAAAAAACGTGATTGTAAACATGAGTGTAAAACAGCAAGTCACAGACTGCAGATAGACTGAAACTTAGGCCTCATGCACACGACCGTTGTTTGATTCCCTGTCCGCTGTGCCGTTTTTCGTGATTTTCTGTGGCCCCATTGGTTTTCAATGGGTCCGTGGAAAACTTGGCAAATACACCGTTTGTCCTCCGCGTCCATTGTCCGTGATTCCAGTCCTTCAAAAAAATATAACCTGTCCTATTCTTGTCCGCGAAAAATGGTTTACGGACCCATTCAAGTCAATGGGGCCGTGAAAAAATGCGGATGGCCATCCGTGTGTCATCCGTGTTCCGCATCCACGTTTTTTGCGGATCCCTTGGCAGGCACTTGGCAAAAATTGTTAGCCTGTCTTTTGTGTCATGTCCGCTAAAAAAAGTGGAAGACACACGGAAACACAACGGAAGCAAAAATGGACACGGATGACGGAACAACGGAACCCCGTTTTGCGGAGCGCAAAAAAATACTGTCGTGTGCATGAGGCCTTAACCTTACAGGACAAAAAATGCTTCTGCTACATGGACACGACCATTTTGCATCAGTGTGTGCATCCATTTTCTGGCCATGTGTCAATTTTTAATGTCCGTTTTGCATCCGTTTTGCATCAGTTTTTAATGTCTGTTAAAAATGGACATTAAAAATTAATGATTTTGATTGGAAGTTTTTTCTAGACCCACCTTTCTGAGAACATCCACAGAATGGTAGGCCCCCAGCTAAAATAATGTCCCCCATAGTGTGGGGATTATATTTATTTATTTTTTGCTGCCCCCAGCTTTAATAATGTCCCCCATGTAGGCCCCCTGGTAAAATAATGTCCCCCATAATGTGTGATTTTTTTTTTTTTTTTTTACTGCCCCCAGCTTTAATAATGCCCGCATGTAGGCCCCATCTTAAATAATGTCCCCCATAGGGTAGGATTTTTTTTTTTTTTTACCGCCCCCAGCTTTATAATGTCCCCCATGGTTTAAATAATGCCCCCATAGTGTTACAGCCAAAACCAAAAACCAAAAGAAACCTCACCTTGTCCACTTGCTCATGCTGCAGCAGTCTCTTCTCTCTTCACAGAACGGGACCTTTTTAACCACATCAGCCCCCCTAGCTTAAACACCCTTAATGACCAGGCCACTTTTTACAATTCCGCACTACACTACTTTCACCGTTTATTGCTCCGTCATGCAACTTACCACCCAAATGAATTTTACCTCCTTTTCTTCTCACTAATAGAGCTTTCATTTGGTGGTATTTCATTGTTGCTGACATTTTTACTTTTTTTGCCATTAATACAAATTTAACAACACTTTTGCAAAAAAAATGACATTTTTCACTTTCTGTTGTAAAATTTTTCAAAAAAAACTACATTTCTATATAAATTTTTCTCTAAATTTATTGTTCTACATGTCTTTGATAAAAAAATGTCCAATAAGTGTATATTTATTGGTTTGGGTAAAAGTTATAGCGTTTACAAACTATGGTGCAAAAAAGTGAATTTCGGCATTTTGAAGCAGCTCTGACTTTCTGAGCACCTGTCATGTTTCTTCAGGTGCTAGAATGTCAGGATAGTATAAATACCCCCAAATCAAACCATTTTAGAAAGAAGACACCCCAAAGTATTCGCGGAGGGGCATGGTGAGTTCATGTATCATTTCATTTTTTTCACAAGTTAGCGGAAAATGACACTTTCTGAGAAAAAAAAAAAGTTTCAATTTCTGATAACTTCTGGCAAAAAAAAAAAAAATCTCAGACGGACTCATTATGCCCCTCAGTGAATACCTTGGGGTGTCTACTTTCCGAAATGGGGTCATTTGTGGGGTGTGTTTACTGTTCTGGCATTTTGGGCGGGGCTAAATTGTGAGCCGCCATGTAAAACCTAAAGGTACTCGTTGGAATTTGGGCCCCTTTGCGCACCCAGGCTACAAAAAAGTCTCACTTATGTGGTATCGCCGTACTCAGGAGAAGTAGGGCAATGTGTTTTGGGGTGTATTTTTACATATACCCATGTTGGGTGAGAGAAATATCACTGTAAATTGACAACTTAGTATAAAAATTTTTAAAAGTTGTCGTTTACAGAGATATTTTTCACACAAAGTATGGGTATATATAAAAATACACCCCAAAACACATTGCCCTTCTCCTGAGTACGGCGATACCATGTGTGCCACTTTTGCAGCCTGGAGTGTGCAAAGGCCCTAAAACAATGAGTACCTTTAGGATTTCACAGGGCATTTTTACGCATTTGGATTCCAGACTTCTTCTCACGCTTTAGGGGCCCCTAAAATACCAGGACAGTATAAATACCCCACATGTGACCCCATTTTGGAAAGAAGACACCCCAAGGTATTCTGTGAGGGGTATGGTGAGTTCATGTAAAATTTTATTTTTTGTCACAAGTTAGTGGAATATGAGAATTTGTAAAAAACTAAATTAAAAAAAAAAATTCTGTGGACTCACCATGCCCCTCACGGAATACCTTGGGGTGTCTTCTTTCCAAAATGGGGTCACATGTGGGGTATTTATACTCACCTGGCATTTTAGGGGCCCCTAAAGTGTGAGAATCCAAATGCATAAAAATGGCCTGTGAAATTCTAAAGGTACTCATTGGTTTTAGGGCCCCTTTGCGCACCCAGGATGTAAAAAAGTGTCACTCATGTGGTATCGCCGTACTCAGGAGAAGTAGGGCAATGTGTTTTGGCGTGTATTTTTACATATACCCATGCTGCGTGTGAGAAATATCGCTGTAAACGACAACTTTTTACATTTTTTAACTCAAAGTTGTCAATTTACAGAGATATTTCTCTCACCCAGTATGGGTATATGTAAAAATACACCCCAAAACACATTGCCCTACTTCTCTGAGTACGACGATACCACATGTGTGACACTTTTTTGCAGCCAAGATGCGCAAAGGGGCCCAAATTCCAATGAGTACCTTTTAGGAGGGCATTTTTACGCATTTTTCTTCTCACGCTTTAGAGCCCCTAAAATGCCAGGGCAGTAGAAATACCCCACATGTGACCCCATTTTGGAAAGAAGACACCCCAAGGTATTCCATGAGGGGCATGGCGAGTTTATAGAAGATTTTTTTTTTGGCACAAGTTAGTGGAAATTGATTTTTTATTGTTTTTTCTCACAAAGTCTCCCTTTCCGCTAACTTTTGACAAAAAGTTTAATTTTTCATGGACTCATTATGCCCCTCAGCGAATACCTTGGGGTGTCTTTAGGGGCCCTAAAGCGTGAGAAGAAAAATGCATAAAAATGCCCTCCTAAAAGGTACTCGTTGGAATTTGGGCCCCTTTGCGCATCTTGGCTGCCAAAAAGTGTCACACATGTGGCATCTAATGCAAAAAACTAGAGACCCTATTAAGGGAGGGTTCCATAACAACAAAAAACTTTGCTCAATTGAGCTCAAATCACCACTTTTACCCTTAATATTTAAATCAGTAAAACTTCACTTTTATTAGTAGTTCTCTAAAAATGTATGTGAGTTTTGACACACTTGTTAAAACTACTGCTCGAATTTGCACACTGCTATCACACAGGTTGCTAGTGGTAACGGAGGGTGTGCACTACCCTCCTAACCTTCCCACAAGTTTGCAATCAGTGTATAACTACCTGCCTGACTAATCCTGCAGGGTACTCAGTGCTGGGAACATACACCCTAAAGTAAATAACTTTTTCCTAATCAGTGTTTAGCAGTTCGAGCAGAGCTAAAACCAACAAATTCTGTCCCCCAACATGTTTCACCAGATAAACTGGCGTCTTCAGGGGAAAGGACAGACTGGTATTGAGGTAGACCTCAGCGAATACCTTTGGGTGTCTTCTTTCCAAAATGGGGTCACATGTGGGGTATTTATACTGCCCTGGCATTTTAGGGGCCCTAAAGCGTGAGAAGAAAAATGCGTAAAAATGCCCTCCTAAAAGGTACTCGTTGGAATTTGGGCCCCTTTGCGCATCTTGGCTGCAAAAAAGTGTCACACATGTGGCATCGCCGTACTCAGGAGAAGTAGGGCGATGTGTTTTGGGGTGTATTTTTACATATACCCATGCTGGGTGAGAGAAATATCTCTGTAAATTGACAACTTTGAATAAAAAAATGTAAAAAGTTGTCGTTTACAGCGATATTTCTCACACCCAGCATGGGTATATGTAAAAATACACCCCAAAACACATTGCCCTACTTCTCCTGAGTATGGCGATACCACATGAGTGACACTTTTTTGCAGCCAAGATGCGCAAAGGGGCCCTAAAACACATGAGTACCTTTAGGATTTCACAGGCCATTTTTACACATTTAGATTCTCACGCTTTAGGACCCCTAAAATGCCAGGCGCACGTTCACAGGAAATCTCGGCTCTCACGAGATGACGCGCCGACGAGTCATCTCAGAGCCACAAGACCGCCCGCAGGACGCATCCCTGCGTTAGGCGGTCCTGTAGTAGTTAAGGTAAGCGATGACATCACTGCGCACTCCCAAGTGGTTACATCACCACGCATATTGCAGGTCCTTCGGCAGGTCCTGCTCAATGAAGAGAGAAGAGACTGCCGCACCAAGAGCAAGTCGATGAGGTGAGGTTTTTTTTAACCCCTAAATGGCCTGTGTACCCATTTTTAACGGCTGTTAGACAGGTGCCTCCAGTCAATCGGCTGTTAAAAACGGTCCGTTTGATTTCAATGGGTCTGTCTGACCGTGAAAACGGCCAAAAATAGGACGTCCTATTTTTGCACGGACGCTATTTACTGGCCGTTAAAGAAATGGCCATGTGAATAGCCCCATAGACTTTCATTGTTGCTAAAAATGGCCGTGCGATGGCCGTTACTTAGACGGCCGTCACACATCCATTATTCACTGTTGTGTGCATGAGGCCTTAGTGTGGTGTTTTTTGCGAATTTTGAGGCATTTTAAAGCTTGCAAGTGTAGTACCGCAGAGCGGGCACTACCATTCCAACACCCTACTACTGTCTTATGTCATCTGTGCATTTATTCAAGGTCCTCCTACACTGTGAATTCATAATCTTGCTATGAAACTGTTTTGTTCATGTACAGTGCCTGGTTTATCAGCAGGTGGCAGTGTATACGGCAGACAGAGAGATCTTTAGGCAGAATGGGCTACTCCTGTTTCCTACCAAGGGAGGTATTGCAGGAAGAGATAGTCAGTTCTAGTCTAGTGGAGTCTAGAGTTAAGAGCAAAATTGAGAGATGGAAGGAGATTAGAATCACCCTGACTCCTTACAATTTACAGAGCATTGCGAGGGGGGTCAACAGTCCAAGACACCCCACTCCAAAGGTTCCAGAACTGCTACAGAGTTCAATAATCAGAACAAAACTAGAGATTAGCACAGCAGAGAAAGATAAAGCAAGGAATCCAAGTTTGCCTGCCAATTTACTCCAAAGCCTGCTTTGTCTTCATGCAAGTTTTTTCAAGTAAAGCTGTTGAACTATACCAAGTCTGTACTCTTTCTCCACCAACTATCACTCTACCCTTTAGGCTTCTTTCACACGGGCATTACGTTTGACGCCCGGATAGGATGTGTTGCGGGAAAATGCGCGATTTTTCCACGTGTGTGCAAACTTTTGTAATGCGTTTTGCATGCGCTTGGGAAAAATCGGCATGGTTGGTACCCGGACCCGAACCCGGACTTCATCACAAAATATGCGGCTCGGTCGAGGACCAAACATACAGTCGTGTGCATGAGGCCTTAGTAAGAAAATAATGTGGAAATCAACAAGAAAAATAATAAACTCCTTAAAGGGGTTGTCTCACCTCAGACATTGGAGCCATATGCCCACAATGTCTGATAGGAAGGAGCCATTCCCGCAAAGTAAAGAAGGGCGCACCATGCATGCGCAGCCATCCTCAATTTATTCCAGTGGATGCGCAGAAAATAGTCGAGTGGCATGCTCTGCTATTTTTGGCAGTCTAATTGAAATGAATGGGAAACGCACTGTGTAAGCGTGGCCACCGCTTCATTCACTTCTATTGGGCTGACAGAAAAAGCCGAGTGAATGATAGCAACAAGCCCCAATTTCTGAGGTGAGACAACCCCTTTAAGCCCCTAAAGTATGTGCTTCTCTTGCTCATCCGTTTTTTTTTTTGGCAGATGAAAAACACCAACGGTCTTGTGCATGAGGCATTATGGTGTTTTTTGGGAGCTGAAATGAACAAAAACATCAATATTGTTTAATATTTTTTAAAAATATTTAATGATATATTTTTTCTGATGTTCATTGTACAATATAAATAATGTCGTCATTTTATTGTGCGTGCTGTTACGGATGCATCAATGCCATTTATGAACATTTTGAAAATAAAAGCATTTGTAAGTAAAAAGGCTGATATCCTTTTTACAGTTTTTTTTTTTTTTTTTTTAGACACATTGGCCTTAATTAATCATAAATTTACTCCAAAACTCCAGTTTCAAAAAGTTGCAAAATGGTGCCTTTGACACTTTTTGGACTTCCTTGCTCAAATTATAAAAAAAATTGCAACTTTTTGCAATTTAAAATCACTCCAGTTTTAAAATATCGGTGGGAAAGTGGGCATGAATGGCTATGTTAGGCTGAGTTCACACTTCAGTTATTTGGTCAGTTATTTCCGTCAGTTATTGTGAGCCAAAACCAGTAGTGAAGCCTCCACAGAGATCAGGAATAATGGAAAGATCTACACCTCTTCTACTTTTGACTTGCACCTGGTTTTGGCTCACAATAACTGATGGAAACAATGGAACAAATAACTGGTGTGTGAAATTGGCCTAAATGAGTTTCTCTCCAGATTTATCACTGAGACATTTTAAAGAAGTTGCAAAAAAAATCACAATCACTCTTCAGGTACGCTGGGTTCAGACCTGAGAGTTTCTGAGACGCACGTTTTTCGCGCGTTTTTGTCGGGCGTTTTTGTCGGGCGTTTTACGCGCGTTTGTGTGATTGACTGCAGTGTTGTCCAATTACCAAATATCCCTGTCTATATGAAGTTTGGCCTTTCCAGCATGTTGCAAATTCATAAACGCGCGTTCTCAGTGTCAAAAATGCGCAAAATACTAGAGTTGCGCGTTCCCATTGAAGTCTATGGGCCAAAACGTGCAAAAAACGCCCTAAAAAAGCTCAAGTACTTGTTTATGCGTCGGGCGTTTTTCAGCGCGTTGGAACGCGCTGTAAAACGCGAAAATGTGAACCAGTCCCATGGGGAAGCATTAGTTTGCATCGGTTATGCGTTTTACAGTGCGTTCGAACGCGCTGTAAAACGCGCAAGTGTGAACTGAGGGTTAAGGATAAGACAAATTTATAAAAAAAACATGCGACATTTGATAAATGTAGCATTAACCCCTTTGCGACATACGCCATATATGTATAGTGGAAGCCATAGTATGTACAGGTACGACCTGATGTCCTGGTACTTAATCATTTAGCAGGTACCTTGTTACAATGCCTAGGGGGGTCCTGTGACCCCCCCCCCCCCCCCGTATCGGCGATCGATGCAAACCGCAGGTCAATTTAGACCTGCGGTTTGCAGCTCTTTCCGAAGTTTCTTCTCAGAAACGTAAAAATTGCCAATCTTTTAATTTTAAAAGGCGGTTGCGGGCGGTGCCTCCTCTCTAATATTCATTGGTGGCCAGTGGTTACACAAGAGTGCACTCTGGTGTAAAATGTATGGGAACAGCTCGTCTACCACTTGTTGATTGTGTGATGAGCAGATAGACACTAGGCGCAAGGACGCGACCACAGTATGGATACAACAATGTCTTTATTGTGTAGACGACGCGTTTCGGGGCACCAAAGACCCCTTTATCAAGTCTGTATCCTTAATATCGTGCACTTTGTAGAGATGTCTCCTGTAGATATTGTGGTGATCCTGGCTGAAGGGATCCGGATGACAGGAGATCTGGTCAGCGTAGCGCTTCTCAGCCCGCTGCACGTACATGTGCGGTGCCAAAAAGTTTTTGGCACCGCACATGACACGTGCAGCGGGCTGAGAAGCGCTGCACGCTGACCAGATCTCCTGTCATCCGGATCCCTTCAGCCAGGATCACCACAATATCTACAGGAGACATCTCTACAAAGTGCACGATATTAAGGATACAGACTTGATAAAGGGGTCTTTGGTGCCCCGAACGCGTCGTCTACACAATAAAGACATTGTTGTATCCATACTGTGGTCGCGTCCTGCGCCTAGTGTCTATCTGCTCATCACACAATCAACAAGTGGTAGACGAGCTGTTCCCTTACACTTTACAATACACCAAAGTGGCGGACTGGCCCACGCCCATGGTTATTCAGGACACGTTACGGCAGCATCGACTATTGTGACCATAAACCTCCTACCGGTGACCCTTCACAAAAGTGGACCGTTTTGAGCGGAAATCTACCAGGTGAGTAAAACTAACTCAACCTGGATAGATAAGACGAATAAATATATTTTCTTCATCACTACCTATGAGCGCCTTTCTGTTCTTCTATTTGGCCATCCAACTCTGGTGTAAAAGGCTGACATCTGTGATGTGATGTCAGCCGTTTAAGCACTTCCATGCCGCGGTCCGTATGGACCGTTGTATGGAAGGGGTTAACAGGGAGGGAGTTTATCACCACCACTACATCTAGTATGCCTCTACATCTAGGTGGGGTAAAAATTAACTGAACAGGGAGGGAGCTTCCTTACTCTCCCATTGGGGGCTGCTGTGCCCTTGCAGCCACCGATTTTTGATGGGATCACAGAGGGAGGTGGCCCCCCTCCCTCCCCATCACCCGCTGCTCTGTTCTGGCAGCGGGCGATGGTTACCATGGCAACAGGACGCCTTCACAGGCATCCTACTTGCCATGGTAATAGTAACTGTGATCAGACTTCTGCTAAAAGCAGAAGTCTGATCAGACTTTCTAAAGTAAAAAATACAGTACAGTACACTATATAGTGTACTGTACTGTATTATACAGACATCAGATCCACTGGATCTTCAAGAACCAAGTGGGTCTGGGTCAATAAAATTTAAAAATAAAAACACACATTTATTAATGAATAAAAATAAAAAAATAAAATACACTACACATATTATGTATCGCCGCGTCCGTAAAAGCCTGCTCTATAAAAATATCACATGACTTAACCCCTCAGGTGAACACTATAAAAAAATGGTGTAAAAAAGCCTTATATCACAAAAAGTGTAATACCAAGCGATCAAAAAGGCGTATGCCTCCCAAGATAGTACCAATCAAACCACCATCTCATCCCGCAAAAAATGAGCCCGAACATAGCACAATCGGCCAAAAAAAAAACAAAAAAATATGGCTCTCAGACTATGGAGACACTAATAGATTTTTTTTTTTCTTCTAAAATGCTGCAGGGCGCAGAACGAAAGGAACGCCATATCGTTTTAGGAAGGCAGATTTTGCTGGACTGTTTTTTTGGCACCATGTCCCATTTGAAGCCCCCCTGATGCACGCCTACAGTAGAAACTCCAAAAAAGTGACTCCATCTAAGAAACTACACCCCTAAAGGTATTCAAAACTGATTTTACAAACTTTGTTAACCCTTTAGGTGTTCCACAAGAGTTATTGGCAAATGAAGATGACATTTCTGAACTTCTATTTTTTTGTTACCTTGCTCAAAAAAAGTGTAATATAGAGCAACCAAAAATCATATTTACCCTAAAATAGTACCAACAAAATTGCCACCTTATCTCGTAGTTTCCAAACTGGGGTCACTTATTTGGAGTTTCAAATGGGACATGGTGTCTAAAAGGCCCCTTTCACACGGGCGAGTTTTCCGCGCGGGTGCAATGCGTGAGGAGGACGCATTGCACCCGCACTGAATCCGGACCCATTCATTTCTATGGGGCTGTGCACATGAGCGGTGATTTTCACGCATCACTTCTGCGTTGCGTGAAAATCGCAGCATGTTCTATATTCTGCGTTTTTCACGCAACGCAGGCCCCATAGAAGTGAATGGGGATGCGGGAAAATCGCAAGCATCCGCAACCAAGTGCGGATGCGTTGCGATTTTCCCGCATTGTTGCTTAGCAACGGGACCCAATCTCTATTATTTCCCCTTATAACATGGTTATAAGGGAAATAATAGCATTCTTAATAAAGAATGCATTGTTAAATGATGAGGAAGGGGTTAAAAATAATAAAAGTTAACTTACCTTAGCCACTTGATTGCGTAGTCGCGATCTGTCCTCTCTTTCCCTGCAGCATCGATGATCTAAAGGACCTGTGATGACGTCACATCACATGGTTCAATCACCTGCTCCATCACTATGGTGATGGAGCATGTGATTGGTCCATGTGAGCATGTGACATCATCCAAGGTCCTAATCACTATCCTCAGGCTGTGGATAGTGCTTAGGACCTTGGATGATGTCACGTGGTCACATGGACCAATCACATGCTCCATCACCATAGTGATGGAGCAGGTGATTGGGCCATGTGATGCTGTGACATCATTACAGGTCCTTTACATCTTTCAAGCTAACGGAGAGGAGGCCGGGCTTCGCGATCAAATAGACCAGGTAAGTTATGATTAGTTTATTATTTTTAACCCATTCTGCACCGGGTTCAACATTAGGGAGATGGCCAAGGGTATTATTTTACATTATAACTATGTTATAATGTGAAATAATACCAGCGGGACAATTTCTGACCCAAACATGCACTTCTGTGAAGAAGTGCAGGTTCGGGTCTGGGTACCAAAAGTGCCGATTTTTCTCCCACGCGTGCAAAACGCATGACAGCGCTTTGCACTCGCAGGGAAAAATCGCGGCAATTCCCGCAACGCACCCGCACTGTTTGACGGAGTGCACCCGCAACGCCCGTCTGAAAGAGGCCAAAACCAGTCCAGCAGAATCTGCCTTCCAAAAACCACATGGCGCTTCTTTACTTCTATGCCCTGCCGTTAGGCCACATAGCAGTTTACAACCACGTATAGGGTGTTTCTGCAAACTACAGAATCAGGGAAATAAATATTGGGTTTTGTTTGGCTGTTAACCCTTGCTTAGTTACTGGAATAAATGGATTAAAATGGAAAATTTGCCAAAAAATTGCAATTCTGAAATTTTAACTCCATTTGCCAATAACTCTTGTAAACCACCTAAAGGGTTACAATGTTTGTAAAATCAGTTTTGAATACCTTGAGGGGTGTAGTTTCTTAGATGGGGTCAATTTTATGGAGTTTCTATCCCAGGGGGGTATCAGGGGGGCTTCAAATGGGACATGGTATAGATAAACCAGTCCAGCAAAATCTGCCTTCCAAAAACCACACAGTGCTCTTTTCCCTCTGCGCCCTGCCGCGTGGCCATACAGTAGCTTACGACCACATATGGGGTGTTTCTGCAAACTACAGAATCAGGGCAATATTGGGTTTTGTTTGGCTGTTAACCTTTGTTTAGTTACTGTAAATAATGGATTAAAATGGAAAATTTGCCCAAGAATTGCAATTCTGAAATTTCATCTCCATTTGCCAATAACTCTTGTGAAACGCCTAAAGGGTTAACGATGTTTGTAAAATCAATTTTGAATACAGACTTTCCTGCAAAAATTGAGCTTTTACATACCTCTGTACACATAACTGCAAGAAATTTATAGGGGTCAGAATATGGTGATTTTTTTTCAAGGTTTTTCTTTTTTTTCCCGGTATTGTAATCATACTGACCTGGAGAATGAAGGTAACAGATCAGTTTTAGTGCATAGTGAACACCGTAAAAAAAAAAAAAAAAACTGTGGCAGAATTTTTTTTTTTTTTTTTTGCCAATTCCATCCCATTAGGAATTTTTTCCTGCTTCACACTACATTATATACAAATGTAAATGGTGCCATTATAAAGTACAGCTTGTCCTACAAAAAAATAAGCCCTCATAAGGTGAATTGAAAAATAAAAAATTTATGACTCTGGGAAGATGGGAAGTTATTACTCTGGGAAGCCAACACAGACGCAAGCAAAACTGACTTCAAATATTACCATCATGATAAATTCCCCAATTGACATTTTCTTAACTTTTTTTCTCAGAGTAGGGGACATGAACTGCTATCCTATGATGGCCCATATAATATACTGTGGTACTTCTGTATTGCAGTGTATTATGTAAGATACAGTAAATGCGATAGGCTGTCTATAAGTAGCCTGACCGATCTCCTCTCTTTAACCCATTAGATGCCATGATCAGCATTGACCTCTCTATGGCTTATTGCACATGAACGTATGGTTTTGCGGTCCTCAAAAAACGGATCCGCAAGAAAAACGGATGACATCCGTGTGCATTCCGTTTTTTGCGGAACTAAATATCTGGCCCCTAATAGAAAAAGTACTATCCTTGTCCGTGATGCGGACAAGAATAGGATAAGTTCTATCTTTTAACGGAACGGAAAAACGGAAATACGGAAACAAAATGCACACAGAAACACTTCTGTTTTTTTTTGCGGACCCATTGAAATGAATGGGTCCGTATACGGACCGTATACGGAACATAAAAAACAGCCCATGCAATCACGAAAATAACATTTGTGTGCAAGAGGCCTATCTAAGAAGATAAACACCCAGGATCAGAGTTATTTCTGATTTTTGGTCAGTTGAGCAGCATAAGAGGTGTGCAACAGCTGGCACCTGCAAGTGATGGTGTGGGCAAAAACTCGTGAGTTTGTACCCTAAATGTAAAGTAAAAAAATAATTGTATCAGAACATTAACCACTTTCCGCTTCAATGTACTCTTATGGCACGGACCAGGAAGGGGTTAAAGGAAACTTGTCATTTTAGGGAAAAGCTGTGCATTCTATGGGCAGCTTGTTATAGAACAAGAAAAGCTGAATATATATATATATATTCAGCTTTTCTTGTCCTAGTTTTTTCTAGTTTGCGGGCAAGGATAGGCATTATTACAATGGATCCTCGAAAATAACGGATCCACAAAAAAAAAAAAGGAATGCCATACGGAACGTCATCCTTTTTTTTTGGATCCACAATTTGCGGACCGCAAAACACATACGGTCGTGTTCATGAGGCCTAACAAGGAAAGAAACCCTCAGATTGTGCACTCTCTCTCCTCATTGCAGGAGGAGTAAGCATTTCTCTCTCCTCGTTCTAGCGATCAGTAGGGGTCTCAAAGCTCATATCCGCATTGATCAAAACTTTTTATATATTGCTATGACATTTGAAAAATTTTCCCAAAATACAAAGACACTTTCATCTTTGAAAGAGAAATGATTTAAAAGTATATATTACAATTTATACTGAACCTTTCTATGGCAGAATATGTTGTGCTTTCTAATGGCACTATTTAATTTAGCATATGATGTAGTGGAAATCTGGAATAAAATTTCAAATGGGGTGGAATTGTAAAAAAAAAAAACACAATTGTGATAAAAGTTTTATGGGTTTCATTTTTACGGTGTTTCCTATGGGTTAAAAATGATCTGTTATCTTCATTCTCTGAGTCAGTATAATTATAGTAATGTCACATTTGTATAGTTTTTCTTGTGTATTAATACTTGAAAAATTAAGATTTTGGAAGAAATTCTGAGCTCCATAACGTTTTATAGTTATGTCTATCTGTGAGGGCTTATATTTTGTGTGGCACTCTGTACTTTGTATTGATACCATATTATAGTCTGTATGACTTTTTGATAACTTTTTATTTATTTATGTATTTTGAATGTGAAGCAACAAAAAAGGGTAAATCAGCCATTTTGTGACCTTTTTCCATTATGAGGTTCTCGATTTAAGTTAAATACTGTTACATTTCAAGAGTTTGGGCTTTTTGGAACATAGCCATGCAAACTACCTTTTTTATTGTTTATTTTTAATAACAGGGGATGATTAGAATTTTAATATTTTTAAAATTTTTAAGATTTTTTTAAACTTTTTTTATATTTTAAGTCCCTTTAACATGCGATCATCTGATTGCTTTCCCCATAGACTGCAATGAATTACCATTACAGCCAATGGTAGTGTCATCATGTTCCTATGGAGCCCTGCCACAGGCAGGGCTTCATAGGAGCTACTGTATGACTGTGGTAACTTCAGACACTTCAGAGGGAAAGAGGCCACCAGAGCAAACCAATGGCTTCCACACTTGTCTAGTGGTGGCGCCGTTTCAGTCCCAGGAGAACACTGCACCCAGGGAAAGCCATCTTACTGATTAACATGCAGTGGTCACATTATCTTTGATCACAGACATTAGCTTAGGGCAGTGATGGGCAACGTGCGGCTCTCCAGCTGTTGCTAAACTACAACTCCCACCATGCCCTGCAGTAGGCTGATAGCTATAGACAGGCTTTGCATGCTGGGAGTTGTAGTTCTGCAACAGCTGGAGAGCCGCACGTTGCCCATCACTGGCTTAGGGTGTTTGCTGTGTAAAAGAGCAATCACTGGGCTGCTATAGCGCTTAATCTGCTCCAGAGCTAGCTCCATTTTTAAAGACCCAACCAGGGGTTAACTTAGAAGGTCTATATACTAAGGGGCACATTTATAAGGCCCATAGCTGGAAATTAAGAGGCGTCGGTTTCTCCATAACTTTGGCACATTCAGTGCCAGTTATAAAGGTAACACAGCTTCCGAGCTGTCTTACATTTAGACCATTTTCTATGCCTAAAACAGGTGTAGAAAATTATGGATGAGACGAGCCTGTTCCCTTCCCTGCTCACACCACACCCACAATTTTAGACCTGGCGTGAGCAGGGCGAAGTCGCAGATAGTGTTGCAACTAATTTTTGCGCAGCCATCTGCACCTAAAATATGCCTAAATTAGGTATATTTCTGAAAAGTGAATGACCCCCTAAGTGTTTTTGTACATGTTTGAAATCTGTTTCATGTTGCTTTATATGTTCAGAATGCAATTCCATCCTTTTACAACAGAATATATTGTAAACAGAGATATAAATATTCATTTATTTTCACGCTAGAAGATGAATTTTGTTTTCTTATTCTTTTCTGTTTCCCCCTTTTTTTCTTCCCTTTATCCCAATCTCATATTTTTCTAATAACTTCTACTTATTACAATGCTGTAGTAATTCTGCTTATTTCATTACATCATTATATGAACAATTACCATTGCCTATGATAAACTTTATACTTCATATACTTACTTTATTTTATACCTATGTGTGTACATTATATACTTTTATGTACCGCTTTATTACTAATTTCTTTGGAAAAGTTTATCTTGTTTAAAATTAATAAAAATAAAAAATAAAAAAGAATGGAATTTAAAATATTCTATTCTCCATCTATTCTCCATAACACTCTGACTCCCTGAGAACCTTGAACTTGGCAAATATATTCTACTATTTCTATTCCTAGTATTTATCTATGAATGATATATTCAGTTCTAGAATAGTTTACTAAATACTAGACTACAATGTAAAATCCATTGGGAAAATGTCTCTTTGCCATATTAAGAGATGGGCAATCTATTCCATATATTAAATGCTACTCTTTAAAAAGAAGTGCACCCTCCATTTTCTTTTTTAGATTAAATTGCTTGTAAGCTTGTTGCACACTACAGAATATATCAGATTTTCCACCGTTTTCTTCTATTGAAAATTCATTATAAAGAAGCTTTATTACTTATGAATATTATTACAATGTTTCAAATTCTCCACTCTTCAATTATGGTGCTGGAGAAAAGGGCTTACAGCAATCAATGTGAGGGATAGTGAGAATACTTGAATGTTTCAAATAAAATTACTTTAGACTGGCAGCAATCAATAGGGATTCAAGATAGAATAGTAAAGAAAGGAGTAACAAAATACTAACTACAAAATATATGTATAAAATACAAAATCATTGTAATGAATATGGCCATTGGCCAGAAATGTGATATACCCGTGTTAAGCATTCAAAATGATTCTATCCATTTTTTTTTAATTGCACAATCTCTCTCTCTCTCTCTCTCTCATATATTGAAATTCAAATTCAGGGTTGTGGTATAATCTGAATTGCGTTATGGATTCCGTTGCCACAGACCATAACGTAATTCCATGACGGAATGCATAATGGAATGCCTTTTGAGGCATTTCATTATTTATTCCATCATAATAGAAGTCTATGGCCTGCATAATGGTTCCGTTTGGTTTTCGGTTATGCTGGAATCCATAGTACAATTCAGATTATACCACAACCCGAACCTGAACTCGAATTTCAAAACTTTTTACACAAGTTCAGGTTAAATTATTATTCTATAGAATTGATCCACTCATCCCTATTGGACATATCTGAAACTATTTTCATTCTGAAACAAAATCCACTAAGAATTCAAAATAGGCTAATTTTTTTTTTTCTGTATATGGCTTTTCAGTGTGTAAACTGTTGGATCAGTAGTCATATCATTTTCAATCATCACAGTAGAGATTTCAATGAAAAGAAGCATCTCTATTAGGCTGGGTTTACAGAATTTTTCAATTTTTTATCATATTTTTAATTTGCGATCTGTGTGAGAATGATTTACAATGTCTTTGCAAAGATATATGCCAACTACCCAAATGTATGTAGTCAACAGGTGGTCGTTTTTTTTTTGCGGCCGTATGCAGAACCATTCACTTCAATAGGGCCACCAAAAAATTGAAAATAGAAGATGTTCTATTATTGTCCGCATTAGGGACAAGGATAGGACTTTTCTATTAGGGGCTGGCCCTTCCATTCTGCAAAGTGCGGAATGCACTCGGCCAATATCCATGTTTTGCGTATCCGCTATGACTGTGATGAGGGCACATCCTCTGCGTCTAGAGAAAAGAAGGTTTCTAGACAAACATAGAAGAGGATTCTTTATGGTAAGAGCATTGAGACTATGGAACTCTCTGCCTGAGGAGCTGATGATAGTGAATTCACTAAAAGAGTTAAAAAAGGGCCTGGATGTATTTCTGAAGTGTAATATCACCAGATATAGTTATAGTTACTACAGATGAGTTGTGAATCCAGGGAGTTATTCTGATTGCCTGATTGGAGTTGGGAAGGAATTTCTTTCATGCTGGAGGTAATTGAGGAGTCTGCTGTGAGTCGGCCTATACTTTCCTGTTATTTCGCCCACTGGCCCCTGGTATTGACCATATGGCACAGGTAGGTTAGTGTTAGGTCCCGAACTACTTGAGAAACCTTGGCATGGTGCTCAGTAGAGATGTTGCGAACATAAAATTTTCCCTTCGCGAACGGCGAACACGAACTTCCGCAAATGTTCATGAACGGGCGAACCGGGCGAACCGCCATGGACTTCAATAGGCAGGCAAATTTTAAAAGCCACAGGGACTCTTTCTGGCCACAATAGTGATGGAAAAGTTGTTTCAAGGGGACTAACACCTGGACTGTGGCATGCCGGGGAAGGGGGGGGGGGGATCCATTGCAAAACTCCCAAGGAAAATTACTTAGTTGACGCAGAGTCGGGTTTTAATCCAAAAAGGGCATAAATCACATAACATTCATAAATTGTTTGGAATAACGTGCTTTAAAACATCCAGTGTGTGTATACGATCAGCTATGATGTTGTATCGATCAGGTATTGTAAGGGTTACACCCGCTTCACAGTGACAGACCAAACTCTAACAGACCAAACTCCACGTTTAACGCACCGCAAACAACCGCAAGCAGTCCATTTGCACAACCGCAAACTCCCCATTTGCACAAGGTTGGATACCAAGCTAGCCATGTCCTGTTCCTTGTCCTCACTGACGTCATTGAAGGTCTCTTCCTCCACCCAGCCACTTACAACACCAAGGTTCCCCGAAAGGTGATAACAACCCCCCTGGGACGCCTGCTGTGGTTGGTCTTCCACCTCCCCAAAGCTACCTTCCTCCTCTGACTCCTCTTCTTCAGAATCCTCTCTCTGTGTTGCTGCAGGTCCAGCAATTGACGACGACAAGGCTGCTTCTGGTGGTGATGGTGACCGCAACTCTTCCTCTTCATGCTCATCTACAGCCTGATCCAGCACTCTTCGCAGGGCACGCTCCAGAAAAAACGCATATGGGATGAGGTCGATGATGTTGCCTTGGGTTTGACTGACCAGGTTTGTCACCTCCGCAAAAGGACGCATGAGCCTACAGCCATTGTGCATAAGCATTCAGTAACGCGGCCCAAAAATGCCCAGCTCCGCAGAGGCTGTCCTCTTTTTTTTAAATTAAAAAAAATCTGTTCTTACCAGTTTAATCTCTGTTTTGTCCCCTATCAGGGGCCGGTGTATGGAATAGATTTTAGAAACCGGGAGATGGAAAAAGATGGTTGGTTTGTCCTCTTCCTTCCAATTTGAGGCACTGCGCATGCACCGCGCAATGTACTATGCCACCAATACAAATAGTTTGAACTACTATTCTTACCATTTTAATCTTTGTTAAGTCCCCTATCAGGGAACGTGTACTGAATTGAATCCTTGCATGGGGAGATAGAGAAAAAAGCATGCTCTGTCCGCTTCCTTCTAATTTTGGGCACCTGCAATGGAATTTCCCACCAATGCAACTAGTGTTAACTAAGTACTATTCAGTTTAGTCTCTGTTTTGTCCCTTATCAGGGCCAGGGCAGGTGTAGTGAATAGATTTTTGGAACCGGGAGATGGAAAAAGACCCATGCTCGGTCCGCTTCGTTTGAATTATAGGTCACTGCGCGTGCACCGTGCAATGTACTGTGACACCCTATATGAGTGGTGGGCAGTGGGCACAGTACAGTCTGTGGGCCTGACACACACTGACAGGCAACTGCAATTATATTAAAGGGTAAAAAATAAATGACTTTTTTATCTGCAAGACACTGTGCCACCCTATATGAGTGTTGGACAGTGTGCACAGTACAGTCTGTGGGCCTGACCCACACTGGGAGGTAACTGCAATTATATTAAAGGGTGAAAATTAAATGACTTTTTTATCTGCAAGGTACTGTGCCACCCGATATGAGTGGTGGGCACTGGCAGGGGGCACAGTACAGTCTGTGGGCCTTACACACACTGGCAGGCAACTGCAATTATATTAAAGGGTAAAAGTTAAATCACTGTTTTATCTGCAAGGTACTGTGCCACTCTATATGAGTGGTGTGCACACAGTACAGTCTGTGGGCCTGCGGCCTCTCACACACGGGCAGGCAACTGCAATATATATATAGAAAAAAATAAAATAAAAGCAGACTGATGTACCAGCCTTAAAATGTGCTTTTTGGGGTGCTGTCAGGACGCTGTCCTTACAGCAGATGGCCCCTTTCACACGAGCGAGTTTTCCACGCGGTTCACTTGTGCGTTGCGTGAAAATCGCAGCATGTTCTATATTCGCGTTTTTCACGCAGCCATAGCCCCATAGAAGAGAATGGGGCTGAGGGAAAAACGCATTGCATCCGCAAGCAAGTGCGGGTGCATTGCGTTTTTCACTGATGGTTGCTAGGAGATGTTGTTTGTAAGCCTTCATGTTTTTATCATGCGCGTGTAAAAAGCATCAAAACGCATTGCAACCACGCGGAAAAAACTGAACGCAATCGCATGCAAAACTGAATGGCTTTGCCTGTGAAATTGCACAGTTTTCACTGAACGCATCCGCAACGCATCCGTACCTAATCCGGACATGCTCATGTAAAAGAGGCCAATGAGTCTTTGAGAACTGGAGTGGACACAGGACACTGGCCTAGCTAACGCTTTTCCTATTAATTCAGCAGCAGCAGCTTCAGAATGAATCTAAGATGGATGTTGTCCTTGCTTTTTGATAGGAGGTGGGAAGGTCTGGGAGGGAGGGTATGCTGATTCGCTGGAATGTGTCTGCTGACTGTGAGGTACAGGGTCAAAGTTTGCTAAATGATGATGTATAGGGGGCGAACCGAACATCGCATTTGTTTGCCCGCCGTGGCAAACGTGCGATGTTCGCCGGTAACTGTTCGCCGGCGAATAGTTCGGGACATCTCTAGTGCTCACGCTTAGACATGTCCTTCATTGCAGGACGTGTTAACTAATCTCTCAATTTTAACATCAGTTTGAGGGGTTAGTAAGACCGCAGTGTGCACCTGTTTTGTCATTTGTTATTGCTATATTGTTATATTATTTATCACATTTACAAAATTGGCATCTTGTGTAAGATGTCTATTGTGGTGCAGTACTGCGTGTCTGCCATTGCTGCCTCGGTGCCGTGCTAGTGGGGCGATGGGACCCAGAGCCAAGGAGGCTTTGCTGCACAGTGGGGTTGCTGTGTGGCTTCTGGGTCCCGTCGTCTGCTGCCGGTGGGGTGCTGGGGTGCCGGTGGTCGCCGCGCACGGCTGCGCCATTATAGGTTAGAGTAGTTTCCCACTTGCAGAGGCTTCCTTGTCGCGGTAAGTGGGCCTATGCTCTTTGATCAAACTGTATACTAATGCCTCTTTTGCACAGCATACAATGTATTACAAATTGGGCAGATATGCCACATAATTATGCTGAGACAGTCGTTATATCAAAAGCATAGTGTTGAGGATGTGCGATCCAGATTCACTCTCAAGTATATATTGTCTATTGTGATACTTGTGGTACGCTGCGTGCATCCTCCACCATATGCATTTTTGCTGGGGATCGCCATTAGCAACGGGCCACAAGTGTAGGATCTGCTCCCCTGTATATATATGCACAACTGCATTTTTGGGTTGAGCACATCCTGCTTCATGACACCTTTCAGTTGTTTTGTATAAGGAATTTCTTTCCACTAAAATGACACAGTTTTTTTTTTTTGTTTTTTTTTGCCTTCCTCTGGATCAACTTGCAGGATAACAGGCTGAGCTGCATGGACAGATGTCTTTTTTCAGCCTTATTAACTATGTTATTATGTTACTATGATCTCTGAAGTTCTTGATAGTCATAGATTGGATCATATTTAATTTTGACTTGTTGTACCATTCCCCACTTATCCCTTGTGTTTTTGTGACTATTTTTAGGCAGAACAATGACTCACAAGTAATAAGGTGTATGTGCCAGGGAAATTTAGCAACTTTTTTATTTCTTAAATTTGATGCAGATCATTCCAATGGCCTCCTTGGAATGGTGTAAAACATTTCAACCATAGAATATTGACATCAGAAAGAGACCACATGTCCATCTAGTCTATCTTGAGATATACTTTTGATTATTCCAGACATGTTTAAATGAACTTGCTGTAGATTTTCCAACGACATATGATGGGCGTTTGTTCCAAGCCTCAAGTACTATTTCGGTGTAGAAACATTTTTTACATTGGTTCTGAACTTCTGATCTTTCCCCCCAACTTTTTATCAATATTAAAAATACTTCGCCCTTGAATCTTATTTATGCAGTTAACATAATTAATGAGGTTATGTAATGATTGATGTAAAACATGAAAATTGGACATCATATAAAGTAGTACATAATATTCTCTTTCTCACAAAGCTAGAACCAGCCCTGTACCTCTCATGGATCCAGAGATCTCCCCATTTATTTCTCTACTGTGCATAACTGTTCTGCTACATTTCGTTCAGGCTTGCAGCTCAGGGGTCTTGTCATTTCTCAGGGGGAATGTCCTTACTCAGGTCATGCACTTTCTGTTGTAGATCTTTCCCCGTAAGGCCTCTTGCACACGAATGTTGTGCATCCGTTCCGTGCATTGGGGACCGCAATTTGAATGGGTCTGTGATCCGTCCGCACTGCAAAATAGCAAGTTCTATATTTTGGCGGTGCTGAGGCATGGACAGAAACACCACAGAAGCACGCCATAGTGCTTCAGTGGGGTTCTGATTTGTGCTTCTGTTCCGCATCTCCGTGATTGCGGACCCATTCAAGTGAATGGCTCCGCATCCATGATGCGGAGTGCACACGGGCCGGTGCCCATGTATTGCGAACCCACCGTATGCTTGCCACAATACGGCCGTGGGCACACAACGTTCGTCTGCAAGAGGCCTAACTGTCACAGCTTCTAACAGAATATATGCTGGTGACAGCTGAAGATTTTAACTGAGCGCATGCAACCACCTAAGTGAGGTGGACAAGAAATAATGAAAATGACAAATGGTAGGTGTCGCTATACAGATACATTTTATTGAATAGCTCAGTGGCTATAATAAATTATTAATTATATGCAGTTATAAAAGTATTCAGATTTAGGTGCTGGTTTGGAAAATGTAGAATATTTTTTTGTGGCATAACCCCTTTAAAGGTATTCATCAAGTCTCCACTTCCCTCCTTTCATCTAGGCCAGGCATGCTCAAACTGCCGCCCTCCAGTTGTTGCAAAACTACAACTCCCAGCATGCCCTAATAGCTGTAGGCTGTACAGGCATTCAGGGAGTTGTAGTTTTGCAAAAGCTGGAGGTTCTCTAAGACTCTCCTAATATGTTTTATGTAGTGCCCTGGAGCAGGGAGTACTTTGATGTTTGGACATTTGTGGACATTTTCCTATTTCCCCTATGCAAAGTTATAAACATCTTACTTTATTTCACTTGAAAAAGTTAATTTATACTGTTAAATACTGTGTAACTGCATTTTATATGTTGGGATACATATCCTTCCTGTTCATTATCACTGTATTTGCAAGGCTCTGTTGAAAGGGTTAATGAATATTGAAAGACTGTTAGGACCTTGATTAAGAAGCTGGTAATTTTCCACAGCTGCCATAGAGTTTGAAGTAGACCATGTTTTGGAGGGAAAAAATAGAAGTTTGTTTACCAACAAACCCAGACAGCCTGACCTTGCGACTGCCTGGTTTAGCTATGTCGTTATGTCTGGAAACTTGTTTTTGTCTGGAAAAACTACTGTGTCATTGTCATTGAGTATCATTGAAGCTCTAATGTAAGTCTATAAGAGATGGGAGTTGAAAAAACTTATCTGTTTGTGCTGAGCTTTTCCATTGCACCCCTCTCACTAGAAGATTCTAGTCTAGCTAAAACTATATATAAGGAGAAAAGTCAGAGACCCTAGGGTTCTGCTGTTAGGGACCAGTGCTTGGAGGGGAAGACTCATGCCAGCCTCCATGAGTGACCAGAAGAAGTCGCTGAGATGGGGACGCTGAGCCACAGCCCATGGTCACTAGATGTCACAAGTATAGGGAGGGGAAAACACCAGAACACGCACAGAAGGAAATAGACAGGGGTCTAGGCCTCAAAGCTAAAGAAGAGGGATGGTGACCTCCTAAGAATTCCTAGACCTCTCCCTGACTCCTGCCAATATAAGTAGACCCTGAAGGTGGGAATACTCATAAACTGTAACCTAAGCCCTGGAGACCCTGGAAAGCCCTAGGAGTGGTGGCAGGGAATGAGACTACTGGTTCCCATCTCCCTGAGGCCTAGAAAGCAACTAACACAAGCGAACAACAAAATGCAAAATAAAATGCACTTAGCTTAAAGCAGAATGGAGGAGCATGAGATCCAAATAAACAACACACCAGCTCAACCAACTCAAGCAGGAAATATCAACCGCATGGTAAACAGTGTGAGTCAGAAATAAATAGGGCCTCAGTAATTACTATAAGCTGCACCTGACAAGATATGTGGTCATTACCAAACAACAACACTGCAAGGAGAAAACAGAGAGACTGTCAGAGAGACTCTCACCTCTGTCATGGGAGGAACCGTGACACTAGCTCTGTGACCAAGGAGCCTTCCGGACTACTGAGCTATAGACCATGGGCCCTTAACCAGAATTCCAGCCTTCTGCGAAAGAGAGACAGCTAGCTCAGGCCTTTCCTCAGCATCAAACCCTTCTTCTGTCAGGGAGGAGACTGGAAAAGCCGGCCCAATGCCTCGCCTATGTTATTTTGTACCTGAATTCCTCCAGTAAAGATGCACCCTGGTTAACTAGAAACCCTGACTCTCTGGACTTACCATCCCTTCTGGAGATCAGCAACACGTGTGACACCTCAATGCTGTCCAGGGGACCCAGCGTAGCGTTGGGGACACCCGAAACCCAGCCACTGCATTTATACTTCAGACCCTCCACCACTTTTGCAGTCAGCTTTTGCACCAGTTTTAATGCTGGTAGTGTTTTTGTTTTTATTTCATAAATTGCACCATCCAATCTCACTGTTGACCAGAGTTCTTAATTTTCTCATTTCTTGTACTTCATAAGCTACAACATGATGATACCTGGGCTTTATCATCCATGGCCAAGGTCCATGCCAATTGCAATTTTTTTTTACGTACTGCTAAACATTATGACATTAAAAAGGCACAAAGGAGTCAAAGGAGTCAGGTTACTAAAACCAGAGGCAGATGGAGCCATAGCAACATTTGTCAAATATGCCTCCCTAGTCTAGTTTTACCAGCAAATACCTCCATTTTAAACATTAGCTCCTCCTCCGCATCTCTGCCCAGTGATCTCTGCATTATGTTACAAAGCATGCCTACAACACTGTCCATATGAGTCAATAAGTATGTTTCTGTCTCAGTTTGCTAAGTTGTTGAAATAAAACTTTGCACTGCTGTTACTTTTATTATTCAGAATGTTATATAACTACATTGGCAGAACAAACTGTAAATGATTATTTTATTTTTTTGCAATTCTACAAAGGTATGCAAATGCATCAGCAAATATCCTGAAATCACATATTTTAATAGCTACCAGTAAGATGTAGAACTGTAAATATACATGGTAAAGTAGTACATTACTGCATACTCACAAGCATATACATGATTGAGGGCTTGTGAACACAGGAGCTGTGCCCACAAGCCCAGCTGTCGGAGAGTAGTAGGAGAGTTAAAGTAGTGTTTCATTTAATGTTACTGGAGATAACTCCAATCCTGGCCATTAAACCTACTGTATTCACCTTTATGTTTAGCTCTTTCGGCTGTCAACCACAGCTTGCCATCCAAGGGTGTTCATGTCGAGATAACAGCTATGCCCCAGCAACCTCAGTACCTTAAAATTAGGGCTTGTTCACACAAATGTAAGGGCACGGACCGTGGTCCAACCGCATGCGGATTGTGGACCCATTCACTTGAATGGGGTCCGCGATCCGTCTGGTCCGCAAAAAGGATAGAGCAAGTTCTATTTTTTTGCGGTGCGGAGGAACGGAATGGAACCCCAGGAAGCACTCCGTAGTGCTTCCGTTCCATACTTACCTTCAGCACTGTATCTCTGGATTTGCAGACCCATTTAAGTGAATGTGTCCGCATCCGTGATGCAGAATGCACCCGACCGGTGCCCCGTGTATTGCGAACCCGCCATATGCGGGCTGCAATACAGCAGCGGAGGGGCCACGGCAGTGTGAATGAGCCCTTACAGAGATGGTCTATAATTATAATCTTATAGTGCACAACAATCTCTTTGCAACAAAAGCTAGAACACACAAGGGTCCAGACTCCAGAGCTCTTCCCATTAACTGCTTCTTTTCCAGGGGCATGTCATTTCCACTGCTCTCTCCCTAGCACAGTTCAGGGGGGTATCCTTTCTCAGGGGGCTTTGTTCTTTCTCCTGCAGCTCTCTCCCTTTAACTGTCATGTTTCAATGGAAATCAATCCTTTTTCATTGAAACACCCTGGAACTTACTGTGTTAGGAAGTGAGATTTTTTTTTCAGGGCCATAACATATTCCTCTACAGTAGATGGAAACATAATGCATGCCTCATCAAGACAATTAATATCTAACTATCAGCAGTCAAAATACGCCACTGATTAGCCCCAATTTTTAAAATTTTCCTCAGTTCTGAATTAAAAAAATATTCATCTTCAGAAGATTTTACATTTGAAAAATCAATGGATTACCCATGTAATGCATGAATATGTTTGGTGCCAGAATCTCTACTCTTACTAAATAGATATCATCCTGCCTTTACATCCACATGCACTAAGTGAATATGACAGCATTGTGATAATTTATTCTGTAGCTGCATGTCATCTTTTGGAACAATGATCTGTATTTTGGTTGGTACAAAATACTCATCTCATCCACATACACACGGGGGATCTCGCTCCTCATTTAATGCAGTAGGACCTGTACTCCTAGCGTGGCAATGTCAGAGTGAGTGTCCCATGCATGCAAGTGGAAGTGGTATTTTTCAAAAAAAAAAATTATTGGTTAGTTTTTTACACAAGCAGAATGGGGGCATTCTTTGTACGAGGAGCCACTAATGGGTCATTAATAATACAGGGAGCCACTAATAGGGGCATTAATCATACTGCAAACCACTAATGAAGTGTTAAAGGGGTTGTGCAGTGATTTATATACAGTTGTGTTCAAAATTATTCAACCCCCACGAAAATTGAGTGTTTTGGCCAGTTTGACATTGATTTTGATCATTTCAGTCATCTTGTTTACAATTAAATCAAAGAGGCACTTGTAAATCAGACAAATATACCATAACAATTATAGTGAAATAACCACAAATGTCTTTTCTTTGCTCACATCATTATCAGTTTTATTCAACTCCCAAGTGACATTCAATCTTAGTACTTAGTACAACATCCTTTTCCAGTTATAACAGCTTTTAAACATGAAGTATAGCTTGACACAAGTGTCTTGCAGCGATCTACGGGTATCTTCGCCCATTCTTCATGGGCAAAAGCCTCCAGTTCAGTCACATTCTTAGGCTTGCGCTCTGCAACTGCTTTCTTTAAGTCCCACCAGAGGTTCTCAATCGGATTTAAGTCTGATGACTGCGATGGCCACTTCAAAATGTTCCAGCTTTTAATCTGCAACCATGCTCTAGTGGACTTGGAGGTATGCTTGGGATCATTGTCCTGTTGAAAGGTCCAACGTCTCCCAAGCCTCAGGTTTGTGACGGACTGCATCACATTTTCATCCAATATCTCCTTGTACTGAAGAGAATTCATGGTACCTTGCACATGCTGAAGCTTCCCTGTACCTGTAGAAGCAAAACAGACCCAAAGCATGATTGACCCCTCCGCCATGCTTTACAGTAGGCAAGGTGTTCTTTTCTTCATAGGCCTTGTTCTTCCTCCTCCAAACATAGCGTTGATCCATGGGCCCAAACAGTTCTAATTTTGTTTCATCAGTCCACAGAACACTATCACAAAACTTTTGTGGTTTGTCCACATGACTTTTGGCATACTGCAGTCGACTCTTCTTATTCTTTGGAGACAGCAAGGGGGTGCGCCTGGGAGTTCTGGCATGGAGGCCTTCATTACGCAGTGTGCACCTTATTGTCTGAGCTGAAACTTCAGTACCTGCATCTGACAAATCTCGGCAGTCACACGGGGACTTTTCAACACTTTGCGCTTCAGGTAGCGCACAGAAGTCGAAGTCAGCATCTTCTTTCTGCCACGATCAGGTAGCGTTTCAACAGTGCCCTTTGCCTTGAATTTGCGAATGATGCTTCCTATGGTGTCTCTTGGTATGTTTAACATCTTTGCAATCTTCTTATAGCCATTGCCCTTCCTGTGAAGAGAAATCACCTCTTCTCTTGTCTTCCTGGACCATTCTCTTGACTTCACCATGTTTGTAAACACACCAGTAAATGTCTAGAAGGAGCTGAGTATCACAGTCATTTTAAATCTGCCTAATTGGTGCTTATTATGCTTGATTGCTGCTCCTTGACATCCACAGGTGTTTTTAATACTTGATCGAAAACACTTGAATGAACCTCTGTTCATAAGAGTGGTCGTCTTTAAGGGGTTGAATAATTGTCAATGAAGAAATAACAAAAAAAACATTTAATACTGTATTACAAAAACAATTGATGTCATTTTAGTTGCATTTGGTTCTTTAAAAAGTCCTTGTAAGATTTCATTCTGAACACAATTACAAATGTACACTAAATTCCCTAAAACCCTTTACAGCATTGGGGGTTGAATAATTTTGAACACAACTGTAGCTGACCTACCATATCCTCAGGATAGGTAATCAATATTGGCGGGGGTCTGACACCTGACACCTCTACCAATCAGCTGTTTGAAGAGGAGACGGCACTCAATGCGATCACACACTACATGTGGAGTGGTGTAGTAGTGATATGAAAAGTAGTCACATCATTCAAGTGAATGGAGACAAAGTGCAGTGTAATGAACAGGAAGCTCACATGATTGGCAAGGGCACTAAGGAGGCATTCATAATATTGAGTGCTACTAAAGGAGAAATGAATAATGCTGGGGACACTAATGGTCATTAATAATACAGGAGGCCTCTTAGGGCTTGTTCACACGGCTGTTGTGGTTCCGTTGCCGTATTGTGGCCCACATATGGTGGGTCCGCAATACACAGGCACAGGCGTGTGTGCACTCTGAATCACAGATGCAGTTCCATTCACTTGAATGGGTCCGCAATCACGGAGATGCGGAAGCACGGATTGAAACCCCACGGAAGCACTACGGAGTGCTTCTGGGGTATTTCTGTCCGTGCCTCCGCACCGCAAAAAAATAGAATATGTTCAATTTTTTATCGGTAAGGATGGGTCACGGACCCATTTAAGTTAAATGGGTCTGGATCCGTCCCAGCCACTGCACGGACGTTGCCCATGCATTGGGGACCCCACAAATTGCGGTCCCCAATGCACAGAACGGAACCACAAAGGCGTGTGAATAAACGGCATTATGTTTACTGAAACCACCGCATGAGTTGTGATTTTTTTTTTTTAAAGCCAATTGAATTGATCATTTTTTATTTTTATTTTTTAAACTTTTATTGACAATTTTTCAGTTACAAGTATGCGAAAAATAAGCCGGTATGGCAAAGTGCAGATGCAATGGGTTTGCGTATATCATTGAAACAGTAATCATTGTCACATGAGAGAACATCAAAAAATGATCAACAATACGTGTGGGATAATACAAAAAAACATTGTGTCTCATCATTGTTACCAAGGCAATAGGAGTTAATGAGTCTTAAACCATTGCTTCTCATGATTTCACGTATCTGAAAGCTTTCCATTCTTTCCACCAAGTCTCAAATTTGCTATGAGAATAAGTCTCCCATGCGGCCATTTCTTCAAATCTATAGAGGGAATCGATCTTATTAAACCAGTGGTCTAGGGATGGGGTGTCAGGGGTCAGCCAGTGCCTCGGCAATAAAAAACAGGCTGCACATAACAATTGTCTGACCAAATATGCTCGGGGGAAAGGAGAATCTGACGTGTCCAAGTTGAGTAGGGCTAAAATAGGGTTAGGGTCAAGTTTCGTACCACAGATGGTGTTACACTTCTAAAAAATAGAGTTCCACCATGTCTGTACAATCGGGCAGGTCCACCATATATGATAGAAGGAGCCTTTGTCCACTTTACATCGCCAGCAAATATCCGAATTTTGAGGAAAGAATCTACTAGTGATATCAGGGGTTTTATACCACCTAGAGAGCAGTTTGTAGCCGTTTTCCTGAATCCTTACACACCTGGAGGAGGTATGGGGAGTCAGGTACAGTTTGGATTTCTGGATATCGGAAAACGTGTGTTGTAGATCCTTCTCCCATAGACGGATAAAAGCTGGGGTGGGCATTAAGACGGGGGTGCATAGGCGTTTATATAGCTGTGAGATTAGCTTGGTTGGTGACCTGTGGTTCAAAACAAGACTCTCAAACCAGGTTACAGGTCTCAGCAAGGAGGAGTAAGAGATGTGCTTGGAAATATATGTGAATTGATTATTTTTTAATAGCCATTAAAAGCAGATGCAAAACGGCTTTTAAAAACTGACAGATGGCAAGAAAATGGATGCAAAAATGGTTGGAAAATGGGCACGAAAAACTGTGTCAATTTTTCATAGACATTTTTTTCACTGTTATGTAATTGTAGCCCAAGAAAGCCAAGGCTAGCGTATCCCTACAGATAGACATCTACATAGTACACAATGAAGTTATAATATTTTTTTTATTTTATATAATGGAATGTTATATGACTATTAGAGGTGGCTACAATTTTTTTAAGTGTGGTTGTATTGTTTTTATTTTTATTTTCCAATAACTGAATAATCCTGTATTTATTTTTGGTCTAGGTCAGAGATCAGTAACCTCTAGCACTAGTAACTAGTAACTACAACTTCCAGCATGCCCCGTTCACCTCTATGGGAGTTCTGAGAAAAGCTGAGCAAATATGCTTGCTCATGCTGGGAGTTGTAGTTTAATGAAATATCAGAGGTTACTGACTCATGCTTTTGGGTCTGGTGTCTTTTTCAGATGGGTTTTGAAAATTAAAACCTTGAACATTATGGCTGTTAAGAACAACACAGCACTATTTAAAAACATATACTTAAGGTATTATTATTTTTTTAATAACAACAGTCAATAGTAGATGTAACTGACGTATAGGTTTCCATATATTTGCCCAATATTGGTTTGTATTCATCTTAAGAAAAAAATCTCCAGGGTGATTTATCACAAAGCAATGTTTTGTGATGTAACACAAAGTATAAGAGAGAAATTGCATACAATATCACAGCTGCAGACTATTCAATTGGTTTTATGCAATTTTTGCATAAAAATTCAATGGTGCTGCATTTGGGAGAATATAATGGATCATAGGAATACATTACATGTCATAGCTAGTGTTGAGCGAATCAAACTTGACGAAGTGGAATTCAATCTGAATTTATGGAAACATTTGTCGTGTTACTACTGATTTTGGAGTGTTTGCATTCTTTTATAAATAGTAAATAGTAATTCCATTAGTCATTGGTTCTGTAATTGGGGTGGAATTGCAGCCTGTTACTACTGATTTTGGGATGTTCACATACATAGTAATTCTATTAATCCTTCATTCAGTTATTGGGGTGAAACTTCCCCCATAATATTACTGCTATTTTACACTTACAGTTACTGTTAGAGTACAGTACGTCCGACAGACAGGTGCCAGCCCCTTCCAAGGGAATTAGCAGTGTCAAAAATGTTTCTGTAGCTGGCAGAAGTAGCTGCAGAAGAAGGGAGGTGGTAGCAGCAGTCGCAACAACAGGCCAGAGCTGCCAGTGTCATCCAGCAGTAATGGGGGCTTAATCATCATCAGGGGATGAGGGTGGCAGCTTGTGTGTGAGACAACGGCCGAGACAGCAGGGTGCAAGCCTGGCTGTGAGTCAGCAGGATGGCAGCAGTGTGAGATTTGGAGCCAAACATTCAAGAGGTAGACCCTCTGCTGTTCAGAAGCTTACCTGTCTGGAAAAGAATTGTGGTGTGCAGGTTTATAGAGGCAGCGGTAGGCAGTCAGCACGGATTGGTGGGGGTAAAATGCCCTACTCGCCGGTGTGAGAATTTTTCATCAAGTTGCTAGAGGACATCAGCGTGGCTGTGTGTAGAATCTGTAAGCAGAAGGTGAAGAGTGGCCAGGGTGCCAATGTTGACACATGCAGTGTCACCATAAAGTGGCCTGGGAAAACCGTAATGCTTATGTTGTGCTACAGCCTGAGGCATCTTCTAGCGGCCCCCACCACTTCTCCAGCAGTCAAGGCTCCACCTCCTCAGCAGAAGGGAGCTATATTTTTTCTTCCCATCATCTACTAGTCCTGATTCTCCTCCTCATCATTAATTTCACCAGCAATCGATGAGGGAGGAGATTGCAAAAAGACAACAATTTGCATGTACTCATTCAATGGCTCAGAAGCTGAATATGCTCCTGGCCAAGTAGTTGGTACTACAGTCTCTCCCTTTCCATGTGGTTGACTCTGCCCCTTTCAGAGAAATGATGGCTTGTACCGAGCCAAGGTGGAGAGTCCCAAGCCATCATTACTTATCCAAAAAAGCTGTACCAGCCCTGCACACATATGTTCAACAGAAGGTGGGCCAGTCCTAGATCCTGTCGGTGTCTGGTAAGGTTCACTGCAATGCAAACGTTTGGAGCTGTATGGTCAAGGACATTATATGTCCTTTACAGCCCACTGGGTAAATGTGGCTCTTGGCCAGGCACACCAGCAACTTGGCCAGGTAATGCTGTCTCTGTGTTCTCAAGCTGTGAGTTTTGCGCCAATGTCCTCCTCTGCCTCCTCATCCTTAACCTTGTACTCAACCTCCACTGCAGGCTTCAGCACTATCAGGGACAGGCTTCACCAGGAAGGAACAGATAGTGCAGGGCTTGAAAATCACTTTTTAACCTTTAAAAGACAGAAATTTTTACGATTAGTGACATCTACAATACGCCATCATTAAGCAGTGTGTTGGGCAGATATTATAAAAAGGGGCTTATTCACTACAGTGTTTCTTGGTACTGAGAAAAACACTGCACCATCATAAAGCAGTGTGTTGGGCAGACATTATAAAAAGTGGCTTATGTACTACAGTGTTCCTTGGTACTGAGATATACACTGCACCATCATAAAACAGTGTGTTGGGCAGACATTATAAAAAGGGGCTTATTCACAACAGTGTTCCTGCTACCGAGATATACACTGCACCATTAGAGAAATTATTTGTTCTGGAGAAATTAACCTAACTTGTACCACATCTGTGTGTGAGTTCAATCCGCAACCGTTATATTAATTACTCCAGCATAGAGTGATTTATATTTTGGCCATAGTTAACTAGTTTTGGGCACATCTGTGTGTGCGTTTAGGCCGCAACTGTATTCCCACAGAGAAAACATTTTATTTGGGACAAATTTGTATCCAATATAGAACTATATCTGAATACAATCTGTATTTTTCTGTATCCAGTACCTTACTGGAAGCTAATACACTGTGTATTGTAAATATTATATAACATCTCTGGGCTAGTTTAGTGTCGAAAATCTGTATTATTCTGTATCCAGTACCTTACTGGAAGCCAATACAGTGTGTATTGTAAAAATGTTATTATATGTGGCCTACTGTACTGCCACAAATTTGTATTTCTCTGTCTCCAGTACATTAGAGCAAGCCAATACAGTGTGTATTGTAAATATTTAATTATCTGTGGCCTACTGTAGTGCCAAAAATCTGTATTTCTCTGTATCTAGTACATTATAGCAAGCCAATACAGTGTGTGTTTACAAAAATGTCATTATCTGTGTCCTACTGTAGTGACGAAAATTTGTATTTCTCTGTATCCAGTACATTACAGCAAACAAATACACTGTTTATTCTAAAAATTATTTCATTATCTTTCGGCCTACTGTGGTGCCAAAAATTTGTATTTCTCTGTCTCCAGTACATTACAGCAAGCCAATACAGTGTGTATTGTAAAAAATACATTATCTCTAGGCTAGTGTAGTGCTGAAAATCTGTATTTTTCTGTATCCAGTATTGTCCTGCATCAGAAAACTGTGTCTTTAGCGGACAGTAAAACAATCTGCGCCACGTCTACAGACAAAAGCATTAATATGAAGAAGGCGAGCACAAATGGAGGGGGAAGTGGGCGTGATGCTGATGGTACAAGCAGAGGCTGTTGCCCTGGGCGTGATGCTGATGGTGCAAGCAGAGTGCACCACAAAAAGCAAAAAAAATACAGCTTACCCAGCTTCATGTCCAAGTTAGCTGGGCGGCGCAGGACAACACTCTCCAAGTCGGACCAGTGCGAACAGGTGGTCGGTTGGATTGCAGTAGATAATGCTTCCAGTTGGTTAAGCACCACCCTCTCTTCCATGAAGTCCAGTCTCTGTAGCCAAGAGTCTGGTCAACCAAATCCTCACTCTGATCCCCCTTCCTCCCACTATGTTGCGTATGGCCAAACAAGTGATCCCACGCTCGGATACTCACATGACCTCTTTTCATCACCAGTACTTGGTTTGGCTCTCTCACCAAGCACGCTTGAAGAGGTACCTGAGATATTATGCCCTGATTATCAACCTCTTGAGCCTTCACAGTCTCAAGAAGATATGGTGGTAAACCACAGGCTGGAATAGGCAGTGGGGTTGCAAAAGGGAGACGTCGGCCACACCAAACAGGCACAAAACCGTTACACCGAGCACCCCCATGCGTGAATCTACCTTGCCAACGGATAGGTGTTCCGCAGTATGGCACTTTTTTGATGACAAAAGAGTGGTAGTTTGCAACCTGTGCCGTACCGTGAGCAACCTCACCACCACAAGCATGATCCGCCACATGGCATCCAAGCACCCTAATAAGTGGGCCGAACATCTGGGTCCACACTCTTCATCTGCGGGTCCCACCACTCCCTTCACTTCCCCTGTGTTATGTACTGCTGGCCAATCCCCTGTCGAAGGCGTAGGCCCGGATGCTCCTCGCCCTACACCTGGACCTTTGCATGAACCGTCAGCAAAAACATCCACTTCCCTGTCCCAGCGCAGCGTCCAAATGTCGATAACACAGGCATTTGAACGCAATCATAAATACCCACCAACCCACAAGCCATAGCACTAAATGTGCAACTTTCAAAATTACTGGCCCTTAAAAAGCTGCCATTTAGGCTTGTGGACACTGAGGCCTTCCACAGCCTGATGTCGGCGGCCGTTCCTCGGTACTCAGTCCCCAGCCGCCACTATTTTTCATGGTGTGCCGAGCCTGCTTTACACCAGCATGTGTCACAGAACATTACCCGTGCCCTGACCAACGCACTTGCTGGGAAGGTCCACCTCACCACGGACACATGGACAAGTACTGGTGACCATAGATGCTACATTTCCCTGACCGCACACTGAGTGAATGTTGGGGAGACCGGGAGTAAGTCAGACCCTGGGGTGGCACAGGTGCTACCCACACCAAGGATTGCGGGCCCGACATCCATCAGGGTCTCCGCCAGCAGCTATGTTACTGGCTCCAACCCACACTTCTCCTCCTTCGCCACCTCCTCCTCCACTTCCACCTCCAACAGCAGTCAGCCATCAGTCGCTAGCTGAAAGCAGTGTAGCACTGCTGTCGGGTAATCTTCAACAGGACATGCCAAAGCTGATCTGTTTAGGGGACAAACAGAACACCACCGCAGAGCTGTGACACAGTATAAGGGACCAGACCATCTCGCCACTCAACCTAGAAACAGGCATGGGTGTGTCTGACAATGGCCGTAACTTGATGGCGGCTTTGGAGCTCGGCAACCTGACACACATTCCATGCCTAGCCCACGTATTAAACTTAGTGGTTCAGCGGTTTATAAAAACGTACCCCAATTTGCAGGAGCTACCAGTGAAGGCGCGCCGCTTGTGTGCTCATTTTCGGAAGTTGTCCACAGATTTAGCCGGTCTGTCAACCCTGCAGCAGCGCTTGCGGCTTTCAGCTCACCGACTGTTGTGCGACGAGAGCATGCGGTGGAACTGTACGTTCTACATGTTGGCCAGGCTTTGTGAGCAGCAGAGGGCAGTTGTGGAATACCAGCTGCAACATGGTCGTCGCCTTTCCAGTCAACTGCCATTATTCACAAGTGAGGAGTGGGCATTTATATCAGACCTATGTAAGGTTTTAAAAAACTTTGATGAATCCACACAGATGGTTAGTTGCGATAACACTATTATCAGTGTAACAATTCCACTGCTGTGTCTACTCAAACGATCGCTGCTCACAATTAAGTAGGATGCTTTGAATGTGGCAGACGAGGTAATAGGGGAGGAGATGACACAGCAAGACCTTTCCCAGTTCGTCTTCTAGGAGCGAATTGGGCCATGAAGAGGAGGAGGAGCTGGAGACACTTGCCTCTGCTACAGAGGCTAGTACCCATGTAACTTTAATTCTATCTGTTCAGCATGGATGGGCAGAAGAGGAGGATAAGGGTATGGAGAGTCATCCTGAAGTATACATCGTCGTCTTGCCCGTTGGTACTCTGGCACACATGGCTGACTTCATTTTAGGCAGCCTTTCCCGCGACCCTCATGTTATACGCATTTTAGGTAACACAGATTACTGGGTGTTGTTCACCCTTTTCGACCCCCGCTACAAAGAGAACTTCTCATCTCTCATTCCTGTGGTGGAGAGGACGAGTAAAACCGTGAAATACCAGAGGGTGTTTGTTGAAAGATTTCTCCAAAATTTGCCATCTGACAACGCAGCCGCCAGAGTCCGTACTTCCTTAGGCAACCGAGGAAGGGAGACAAGAGGAATGCACAGTAGTTCCAACAGAGGCAGGGCAACACTTTCTAAGGCATGGGACACTTTCATGACTCCCCTCCAGCAACCTCACCCTGAATAGCGGCCTAGTGCTACAAGGAGGGAAAAGTTTTGGAAGATGGTGAAGGAATACATTGCAGACTGTATCAGCGTCCTAAATGATTCCTTAGTGGCTAACAACTACTGGGTGTCACAGCTGGACATGTGACACAAACCCTGTGATCTACGCCTTGGAGTCCTGCCACCAGTGTATTGTCTCAGCGTGTATTTTCGTGCTGCTGGTGGCATTATAACAGATAAGCGTATCCGCTTGTCCACTGACAATGCGTATAAGTTTGACTCTTGTTTTCTCATCTGCCTCCTCCTCCGCCTCCTCTTCCATACAGAATATATATGCTCTCACTACAATGCTTTGTAGGGTTCGCTTGGCTTCAGGCACTCACCTCCAATGCTTTATACCGTCTGCTCACCTGTAGGCCATCACTGCAATGTTTTATGGGGTTCGCTAGGCTTCAGGCCCTGACCTCCAATGCTTTATAAGGTCTGCTGACGCGTAGGCCATCACTGCAATGTTTTTTGGGGTTGACTAGGCTCCAGGCCCTCACCTCCAAAGCATTAATACCGTCTGCTCTCCTGTAGGCCATCACTGCAATGATTTATGGGGTTCACTAGGCTTCAGGCCCTTACCTCCAATACCTTATACCGTCTGCTCACCTTTAGGCCATTACTGCAATGTTTTATGGGGTTCGAAAGGCTTCAGGCCCTCACCTCCAATGCTTTATACGTTCTGCTCACCTGTAGGCCATCACGGCAATGTTCTATGGGGTTCGCTAGGTTTCAGACCCTCACCTCCAATGCTTTATAAGATCTGCTCATCTGTAGGCCATCACTGCAATGTTTTATAGGGTTCTCTAAGCTTCAGGCCCTCACCTCCAATGCTTTATACGGTCTGCTCACCTGTAGGCCATCACTGCAATGTTTTATGGGGTTCGCTCACCTTCAATCCCTCACCTCCAATGCTTTATACTGTCTGCTCACCTGTAGTGCATCAAAGCAATGTTTTATGGGTTTCGCTATGCTTCAGGCCACCTCCAATGCTTTATACCGTCTGCTCACCTGTAGGCCATCACTGCAATGTTTTATGGGTTTCGCTAGGCTTCAGGCTCTCACCGCCAATGCTTTATACCATCTACTCACCTGTAGGCCATCGTTTCAATTTTTTATGGGGTTCGCTAGGCTTCAGGCCCTCACCTCCAATGCTTTATAAGGTCTGCTCACCTGTAGGCCATCACTGCAATGTTTTATGGGGTTCGCTCACCTTCAATCCCTCACCTCCAATGCTTTCGACCCCCGCTACAAAGAGAACTTCTCATCTCCCATTCCTGTGGTGGAGAGTAAAACCGTGCAATACCACAGGGTATTTGTTGACAGATTTCTCCAAAATTTGCAATCTGACAACGCAGCCGTCAGAGTCCGTACTTCCTTAGGCAACCGAGGAATGCACCTCCAATGCTTTATACAGTCTTCTCACCTGTAGGCCATCACTGCAATGTTTTATGGGGTTTGCTCACCTTCAGTCCTTCACCTCTAATGCTTTATATGGTCTGTTCACCTGTAGACCAATATTGCAATGTTTTTTGGGGTTTGCTAGGCTTCAGTCCCCCACCTCCAATGTTTTATACGGTCTGCTCACCTGTAGGCCATCACTGCAATGTTTTATTTGGTTCGCTAGGCTTCATGCCCTCACCTCCAATGCTTTATACGTCTGCTCACCTGTAGGCCATTACTGCAATGTTTTATGGGGTTTGCTAGGCTTCAGTCTATCACCTCCAATGCTTTATAAGGTCTGCTCAACTGTAGGCCATCACTGCAATGTTTTATGGGGTTCGTAAGGCTTCAGGCCCTTTACCACCAATGCTTTATAAGGTCTTCTCACCTGTAGGCCATCACTGCAATGTTTTATTTGGTTCGCTAGGCTTCAGGCCCTCACCTCCAATGCTTTATACCGTCTGCTCACTTGTAGGCCATCACTGCAATGTTTTACGGGGTTCACTAGGTTTCAGCCCCTCACCTCCAATGCTTTATACCATCTGCTCACCTGTAGGCCATCAATGCAATGTTTTATGGGGTTTGCTACGCTTCAGGCCCTCACCTCCAATGCTTTATAAGGCTTGCTGACCAGTAGGCCATCATTGCAATGTTTTAAGGGGTTCGCTCACCTTCAGTACCACACCTGCAATGCTTTATAAGGTCTGCTCACCTTTAGGCCATCACTGCAACGTGTTATGGGGTTCGCTAGGTTTCAGGCCCTTTACATCCAATGCTTTATAAGGTCTGCTCAACTGAAGGCCATTACTGCAATGTTTTATGGGGTTCGCTAGGCTTCAGGCTCTCACCGCCAATGCTTTATACCAGTGATGGGCAACGTGCGGCTCTCCAGCTGTTGCTAAACTACAACTCCCACCATGCCCTGCAGTAGGCTGATAGCTATAGACAGGCTTTGCATGCTGGGAGTTGTAGTTCTGCAACATCTGGAGAGCCGCACGTTGCCCATCACTGCTCTATACCATCTGCTCACCTGTAGGCCATCACTGCAATTCTTTATGGGGTTCGCTTCAGGCTTCTGTGCGTCCCAACTCTCCAATGCTTTATACCGTCTGCTCACTTGTAGACCATCACTGCAATGTTTTTTGGGGTCTTCTAGGCTTCTCCGGCACTCACCTCCAATGCTTTTTATACCGTCTCTGCTCACCTGTGAGGCCATCACTCCAATGTTTTGTTAGGTTCACTAGGCTTCAGGCCCTCACCTCCAATGCTTTAAAAGGTCTGCTCACCTGCTAGGCCATCACTACAATAGTATTTTATAGGGTTGTAGGCTTCAGGCCCTTTACCTAAAAATGCTTTATAAGGTCTGCTCACCGGTAGGCCATCAATTCAATGTTTTATTTGGTTCGCTAGGCTACCAATACTGCTAATGTCTTTGGGTGTTTGCTGGGCTTTGGTCCCCTCACCTCACAGTTTCATACTGGTTCTGCTCAACTGTCATGAGCTACATCTACAGCAATGTTTTATTTGGTTAGCTGGGCTAATCATGTCCTCCAACGCTCTTATACCGTCCTGCTATACCATCTGCTCACCTGTAGGCCATCACTGCAATTTTTTATGGGGTTCGCTAGGCTTCAGGCCCTAACCTCCAATGCTTTATACCGTCTGCTCACTTGTAGACCATCACTGCAATGTTTTTTGGGGTCTTCTAGGCTTCCGGCACTCACCTCCAATGCTTTATACCGTCTGCTCACCTGTAGGCCATCACTCCAATGTTTTAAGGGGTTCACTAGGCTTCAGGCCCTCACCTCCAATGCTTTAAAAGGTCTGCTCACCTGTAGGCCATCACTACAATGTTTTATGGGGTTCGCTAGGCTTCAGGCCCTTTACCTAAAAATGCTTTATAAGGTCTGCTCACCGGTAGGCCATCAATTCAATGTTTTATTTGGTTCGCTAGGCTTCAGGCCTTCAACTCCAATACTTTATACCGTCTGCTCACTTGTAGGCCATCACTGCAATGTTTTATGGGGTTTGCTCACCTTCAGTTCTTCACCTCTAATGCTTTATATGGTCTGTTCACCTGTAGACCAATACTGCAATGTTTTTTGGGTGTTTGCTAGGCTTTAGTCCCTCACCTCCAAAGTTTTATACGGTCTGCTCAACTGTAGGCCATCACAGCAATGTTTTATTTGGTTCGCTAGGCTTCATGTCCTCACCTCCAATGTTTTATACCGTCTACTCACCTGTAGGATATCACTGCAATGTTTTATGGGGTTCGCTCACCTTTAGTCCCTCACTTCCAATGCTTTATAATGTCTGCTCACCTCTAGGCCATCACTGCAATGTTTTATTTGGTTCGCTAGGCTTCAGGCACTCACCTCCAATGCTTTATACTGTCTGCTCACTTGTAGGCCATCACTGCACTGTTTTACGGGGTTCACTAGGCTTCAGCCCCTCACCTCCAATGCTTTATGCCGTCTGCTCACCAGTAGGCCATCACTACAATGTTTTATGGGGTTTGCTACACTTCAGGCCCTCACCTCCAATGCTTTATAAGGTCTGCCCACCTGTAGGCCATCATTGCAATGTTTGATGGGGTTCGCTCACCTTCAATCCCTCACCTCCAATGCTTTATAAGTTCTGCTCACCTCTAGGCCATCACTGCAACGTTTTATGGGGTTCGCTCACCTTCAGGCCCTCACCTCCAATGCTTTACAAGGTCTACCTCCCTGTAGGCCATCACTGCAATTTTTATGTGTTTGCTAGTCTTCAGGCCCCCACCTGCAATGCTTTATAATGTCTGTTCACATGTAGGCCATCACTGCAATGTTTTAGTTGGTTCTCTAGGCTTCAGGCCCTCAACTCCAATGCTTTACAACTTCTGCTCGCTTGTAGGCCATCACTGCAATATTTTATAGGGTTCCCTCACCTTCAGTACATCACCTCCAATTCTTTATAAGGTCTGCTCACCTTTAGGCCATTACATCAATGGTTTATGGGGTTTGCTAGGCTTCAGTCTCTCACTTCCAATGCTTTATATAGTCTGCTCACCTGTAGGCCATCACTTCAATGTTTTATGTGGTTCGCTACGCTTCAATCCCTCACCTCCAATGCTTTATACGGTCTGCTCAGTTGTAGGGCATCACGGCAATGTTTTATGGGTTTCGCTAAGCTTTAGGCCACCTCCAATACTTTATATCGTCTGTTCACCTGTAGGCCGTCACTGCTATGTTTTATGGGGTTTGCGAGGCTTCAGACTCTCACCGCCAATGCTTTATAGCATCTGCTCACCTGTAGGCCATCACTGCAATTTTTTATGGGGTTTGCTAGGCTTCAGACCCTCACCTCCAATGCTTTATAAGGTCTGCTCACCTGTAGGCCATCACTGCAATGTTTTATGGGGTTTGCTCACCTTCAGTCCCTCACCTCCAAAGCTTTATACAGTCTTCTCACCCGTAGGCCATTACTGCAATCTTTTATGGGGTTCGCTAGGCTTCAGTCCCTCACCTCCAATGCTTTATAAGGTCTGCTCACCTATAGGCCATCACTACAATGTGTTATGGGGTTCGCTCAGCTTCAGACCCTCACCTCCAATGCTTTATACCGTTTGCCCACCTATAGGTCATCACTGCAATATTTTATGGGGTTCACTAGGCTTCACGCACTCACCTCCAATGCTTTATGCCGTCTGCTCACCTGTAGGCCATCACTGCAATGTTTTATGGGGTTCACTAGGCTTCAGGCCCTCACCTCCAATGCTTTATAAGGTCTGCTTATCTGTAGGCCATCACTGCAATTTTTTATGGGGTTCGCTAGTCTTCAGGCCCTCACCTCCAATGCTTTATAAGGTCTGCTCACCTGTAGGCCATCACTGCAATGTTTTATGGGGTTTGCTCACCTTCAGTCCCTCACCTCCAAAGCTTTATACAGTCTTCTCACCCGTAGGCCATTACTGCAATCTTTTATGGGGTTCGCTAGGCTTCAGTCCCTCACCTCCAATGCTTTATAAGGTCTGCTCACCTATAGGCCATCACTACAATGTGTTATGTGGTTCGCTCGGCTTCAGACCCTCACCTCCAATGCTTTATACCGTCTGCCCACCTATAGGCCATCACTGCAATATTTTATGGGGTTCACTAGGCTTCACGCACTCACCTCCAATGCTTTATGCCGTCTGCTCACCTGTAGGCCATCACTGCAATGTTTTATGGGGTTCACTAGGCTTCAGGCCCTCACCTCCAATGCTTTATAAGGTCTGCTTATCTGTAGGCCATCACTGCAATTTTTTATGGGGTTCGCTAGTCTTCAGGCCCTCACCTCCAATGCTTTATAAGGTCTGCTCACCTGTAGGCCATCACTGCAATGTTTTATGGGGTTTGCTCACCTTCATTCCCTCCCCTCCAATGCTTTATATGGTCTGTTCACCTGTAGACCATTACTGCAATGTTTTTTGGGGTTTGCTAGGCTTCAGTCACTCACCTCCAATGCTTTATATCATCTGCTCACCTGTAGGCCATAACTACATTGTTTTATTTGGTTTGCTAGGCTTCAAGCCCTCACCTTCAATGCTTTATACCATCTGCTCACTTGTAGGCCATCACTGCAATGTTTTATGGGGTTCACTAGGCTTCAGCTTTTCACCTCCAATGCTTTATACCATCTGCTCACCTGTAGGCCATCACTGCAATGTTTTATGGGGTTTGCTAAGCTTCAGTCCCTCAACTCCAATGCATTATAAGGTCTGCTCACCTGTTGGCCATCATTGCAATGTTTTATATGGTTCACTAGGCTTCAGCCCCTCACCTCCAATGCTTTATACCGTCTGCTCACCTGTAGGCCATCACTGCAATGTTTTATGTGGTTTGCTACGCTTCAGTCCCTCACCTCCGATGCTTTATGAGGTCAGCTCACCTGTAGGCTATTACTGCAATGTATTATGGGGTTTGCTAGGCTTCAGTTTATTACCTCCAATGCTTTATACAGTCTGCTCCCCTGTAGGCGATCACTGCACCTTTTTATTGGGTTCGCTAGGCTTCAGGCCCTCATTTCCCATGCTTTATAAGGTCTGTTCACCTGTAGGTCATTACTGCAATGTTTTATTGGGTTCGCTAGGCTTCTTTCTCTCACCTCCAATGCTTTATATGGTCTGCTCACCTCTAGACCATCACTGCAACGTTTTATGGGGTTCGCTAGGCTTCAGGTCCTCACCTCCAATGCTTTATAAGGTCTGCTCACCTGTAGGCCATCACTGCAATGTTTTTGGGGTTCACTAGGCTTCAGGCCCTCAACTCCAATGCTTTATAAGGTCTGCTCACCTGTAGGCCATCACTGTAAAGTTTAATGGGGTTCGCTCACCTTCAGTCCCTCACCTCCAATGCTTTATACTGTTGGCTCACCTGTAGGCCATAACAGCAAAGTTTTATGGGGTTTGCTAGGCTTCAGGCCCTCACCTCCACAAGGTCTGCTTTCCTGTAGGCCATCACTGCAATGTTTTTTGGGGTTCGCTAGGCTTCAGGTCCTCACCGTCAATGCTTTATAAGGTCTGCTCACCTGTAGGCTATCACTGCACTGTTTTTGAGGTTCCCTCACCTTCACTCCCTCACCTCCAATGCTTTATACCAGGGCTGGCCAAGCTGCGGCTCTCCAGCTGTTGCAAAACTACAACTCCCAGCATGCCCAGTCTGCCTACAGCTATCAGCCTACAGCAGTGCATGGTGGGAGTTGTAGTTTTACAACAGCTGGAGAGCCGCAGGTTGGCCAGCCCTGCTTTATACGGTCTGCTCACCTTTAGGTCATATGGTCTGCTCACCTGTAGGCTATCACTGCAATGTTTTATGGGGTTCACTTACCTTCAGGCCCTCACTACAATTTTTTATTGCGTCCGCTCACCTTCAGGCCCTCAACTATAATGTTTTAGATGGTAACCAGCATGTCGTTGCTCCAAATGTTTTTGAGGGTCACCAGTAGGCCATCAATGATAATTTTTCAAGGGTGTGTATGATGCCCTCCTTTATGTGTAATAAAGGGTGTATTGGAGTTGCGGTTCCTTGTAATTGTTGGCAACACTTTCATTTTGTGCATAGGCTTTATGAGTGCAACAGTGTACCTGAACAATTGTAGCATCATGTGATTGAGGCCCTCCTTTATGTGATATACAGGCTATATTGGAGTGCTTCTTCCTTGTCAGTTTTGGCAGCATTTGCACTTGTAATTGAATATACAGGAAAAAATGTTTCCTAACAATTTTACCTCTAAAAATGTCTTTTTTGTTTTTTTTAGGAGGCTGGATTTTGGGTGCGATTTTTTCGCTATGTTAAAGTGGCGGACAACTGGGACAATATGGTTCCCAGCAGCGACATTGGAGTCCAAGATGCACCCAGACATAGTCCTCATGCCGTTCCAGATCCATTTTGGTGTTGTTGTTTTTTCACTTTCTGACCTTTTCCAATGGACAAGGCACCCTTCCCTCATCCAAGCAGGGGATGCCTGGTTGTCTATTATTGACTTCTACTATACTCGGGTGCTCGGCTGAGCGCACGAATATCGCTATGTGTTCGGACCGAGTACATGAACACCCTAACACTTTGGTGCTCTCTCATCACTACTGCATAAGTGATAGAAGAGGAGAAGGAGGAGCAGGACTAGCTAGAGGGCAATGAGGAAGACCAGGCAGATGACCCTGACACACCGTGGCAATATTCAGTGGCCAGATGTATTCGGCAGGGGGATGACTACTGGGTCTCCAGCATGTTAGACCCTTGATACTGGTCCAAAATGGGGGCCTTTTTTCCACCTTCTTAAAGGGAGGAAAAACTCAACTACTACCTGGACATCCTATTTAGTCAGTTTGTTGCTGCCTATGTGTGTGATCGCCCATCCTCAAGAAGGTCTGACCAGGAGGGCCTTCTATGCTCATGCTTCACTGCCATGACTGTTGGAGATGGGTGGGGGCAGGAGCAGAACCAGCTCCATCAGCAGCAACTTATTTCTGGAGTCTCTAATGAACACTTTTCTTCACTCACCTACTGAAGAAACCAACCAGCACCAGCAGCAAAAAAACATGGAGCAGAACCTGATCCATCAGGTGGTGGCATACTTTGACTGCTCCCTGCCACCAAAGATCCAAGATCCCCTGGACTACTGAGCAGCCAAACTTGATTTGTGGCTGCAACTGGCCGAGTTTACACTGGACAAGCTTTCCTGCCAGGCCAGTAGTGTGGCATCAGAGTGGTTATTTAGTGCCGCAGGGGGCCTAGTTACTCCAAAGAGAACTCGCCTTTTAACACAAAATGTGGAGATACTAACTTTTGTAAAGATGAATCTGGCGTGGATCAGCCAGGGTTTCCACACGCCAGTGCCTGATGCATCAGACTAGATCATTCTGCGTGCCACACTAAAACAATGGGAAAAAAGTTTCTTCTAACCACTTGCTTCAGCCACTATTATGATGCTGCCACCCACCTGATGCAACACACCTGCTGCCTCTGCTGCCATCTTCTCCTACTGCCACTATCTTGTGCTGTTACTGCCAATGTTGTTGCTGTTGCACCCCACCAAACCTACTCTGTGACTGGGCCACTATGTTGACTCAACTCACTGTCACCACTCTCACCACTCTGTGACTGGGCAACTATGTTGACTCCTCATGCTGTTGACACCATCCCCACTCTGTGACTGGGCCACTATGTTTTGTGTAGAGGCACTGCTTCTATCAGGATAAGGAGCTCAGCTAGCTCTGACTTGCCGCCAATTCCGGTGAATTGTCTCTGTGACTAAGGATGGATCTAGCCTAACAACAGGCAGTGGACTGCAAATAAGGTGGAAGCGAGACCCCTAGTGGCCATGAATTTTTTTCAGGTGGATGCTGCAGATGTTTTAAATTAAGTGATTTAGAAATTTGCTAATTACACCATTCTCTAATAAATTAAACTATGTGAAAGTACAATGACTATTATATGTTAAAGGTAGCCAAGTTGCAATATGCCTGCACATCCACTATACAGAAATCAGAGTCTTCTGTTTTCTGCTCTGTTCAATGTTCGGTGACTACCGAAAACAATTGATGGGTAGGGGTGCTAAATGTTGGACCTGACTGTTCGTCACAACCCTTTAAAATGTATTTGCTACAAAAAGTATTTACCTATCAGTTCACTTCCATCAAGCTTTCTTTTGTACTATGTTGTGCCCTGCAAGGATAGGATACGTCTTGATGGTGCATCAAGCTGAAGCTTTGGGTTATAACCCAATAGTGCAGGGGAGTACTGCTCAGTCAAACAGAACATACTGAAGGAAACATTTCTCAGCTTACCACTAGGGCTTTTGTTAGCACTGTTACATAAACATTTTAGCTTAATAAATACTTCACAATGGAAAAAATCTACAAAGCGGTAAAACTGTTTTTGCAATAGCTCTTTATTTTTTTTATTTAGTTATTTTTAAAAGAAGAACATTGTGCTTCCATTGTTATGCTGGCTTATCAGGGACTGACACATTTTATGTATGTAACACGTACAGTAGATGCACCACATACAGTATTTGAAGTTACTGCTTCATACTGCAGTTTACTGTTTTAAAAATGAATAGTCTGAGTGTGGCTTAAGAAAGTCTTAATAGAGTTGTCTCACTTCAGCAAATGGCATTTAACCCCCTTCCCGACCAGCGCCATTATAGTACGGCACTGATGGAAGGGACTTCCCGACCAGCGCTTCAGTACTGTGACATGCTTATGGGGCGGGTGCAGGAGCTGCTCCTGCCTGATCAGCTGCAGGGGATCAGCTGTTCCCGTTAGCCGAACCCCTTCTGATTGCACTAGCATCTGTGAAAACACAGATGCTGGTGCATTAACCCTCACTATGCCATGGTCAGCACTGAGACCATGATGGCTGGGACGGCAGCCCGATGCCTTACTTAGGCATCATGCTGCCTTCCATTTTAGCCTGTGAGATCCAGCCCCATGGATTTCACAGGCAGGAAGGTTGTAAGTTTATTACAGTGAGTAATTCACTTACAGCCAATGCATTACAATACAGATTTATTGTAATGCATTGGAGAGGGAATCAGACTCCCAAAAGTTGTGGGAAAAAAAAAGTTTTGCATAATAAAAAAAAAAGTTTCAAGTAAAAAAAAAAAGTGTTCTTTTCCCGTAATCAAGTAATAAAATTGAAAATAGAAAAATAAAGAAAGTGTATACATATTAGGTATCACCGTGTCCATATCGACTGGCTCTATAAAAGTATCACATGATCCACCCTGTCACGTGAATGCAGTAAAAAAAAAAAAAAAAAACTGTTCCAAAACAGCCATGGTCACCTTCCCTCACAAAAAGTGTAATACCAAGCGATCAAAAAGGAGAATGTACCCAAAAATGGTACCAATAAAACCACCATCTCATCCCGCAATAAAAAGAGACCCTACCTAAGACAATCGCTAGAAAAATATAAAAATTATGGCTCTCAGAATATGGCAACACAAAAACAAGATTTTATTCAGTTAAAAAATGCATTTACTGTGTAAAACTTAACAAAAATAAAAATAATAGACACATTGGGTTTCGCCGCATCTGTAACAACCGGCTCTATAAAAATTTCACATGATATGCCCCCTCTGGTAAATATACTGTAAAAAAAAAAAATTATGCCATTTTTTTCAACTTGCCTCACAGGCAGTGTAATACCAAGCGATCAAAAAGTCTTATGCACCCTAAAATGGTACCAATGGAAAAATCACCTCATCCTGCAAAAAATGACCCCCCACATAAGACAATCACTCAAAAAATAAAAACCAATGGCGCCCGTAAACCAATCCATGAAAATTTGCGTTGCAAAAGCCATATGACTCTCCTTCTGTTCTGAATCTTGCCATGTGCCCCCACAGCAGTTTATCTCCACATATGGCGTGTTGCCCTATTCAGAAGAAAATGGGTAACAAATTATGGGGTGCTTTTTTTCCTGTTACCCCTTGTGAAAATGAAACATTTGGGGCTAAAGGAACCTTTTATTGGAAGAAATTAATCTTTTTATTTTCACAGCCAAGTGTTTCCACATTCCGTAAAACGCTTAGCGGGTCAAAGTGCTCAGTGCCCCCTTAATATATTATTTAAAGGGTGTAGTTTCCAAAATGGGATCACTTTTTGAGGTTTTCCACTGCAGGGGTATATCAGGGTCTCTTCAAATACAAAATGGTGCCTAAAAAACATTTTAGCAAAATCTGCCTCCAAAATCCATATGGTGCTACTTTTCCTTCTGACCACTGCTACGTGCCCATAGAGCAGTATAACACCACATATGGGGTATTTCTGTAAACTGCAGAATCAGAGTAATATATATTGAGGTTTATTTTGCTGTTCACCATTTTTGTGTTGCAAGAAAAAATTGATTAACATGAAAACTTTGCATACAATTTTTAAATTTTGCCTCCATTTTCCTTTAATTCTTGTGGAACACCTGAAGGGTTAGCAAAGTTTGTAACAGCATTTTTGAATAATTTGAGGGTGTACTTTCTAAAATGTTGTCATTTATGGGTGGTTTCCATTATGTATGCCCCTCAAAATCACTTTATATCTGAATTGGTGTTTAAAAAATGGTTTTGGAAATTTTGTTGAAAATTTAAAAAATGGCTTCTAAACTTCTAAGGGTACTTTCACACTTGCGTTGGTGCGGATCCGTCTGTTTATTTGCACAGATGGATCCGCACCTATAATGCAAACGTTTGTATCCGTTCAGAACGGATCCGTTTGCATTAGGTTTAAAGAAAAATGACAAAGTCCAAAACGGATCCGTTTTGAATTACATTGAAAGTCAATGGGGAACGGATCCATTTTCAATTGCACCAAATTGTGTCATTAAAAACGGATCCGTCCCCATTGACTTTCATTGTAATTAAAAACGGATCTGTTAGGCTCCGCCTCTTCAGACGGACACCAAAATGCTACATGCTGCGTTTTGGTGTCCGCCTCCAAAACGGAATAGAGGCGGAAAGGAGCCTAACTGATCCATTCTGAACTGATCCTTATCCATTCAGAATGCATTGGGGCTTAACTGATCCGTTTTGGACTGTTTGTGAGAGCCCTGAAACGGATCTCACAAACGGAATCCAAAACGCTAGTGTGAAAGTACCGTAAGCCTTTTAACGTCCTAAAAAAAATTAAATCATATTTGCAAAATAATGCCAACATAAAGTAGACATATGGGAAATGATGACTGACAACTATATTATGAGACATTACTATCTGTCTTAAAAGTAGAGACATTCAAATTTAGAAAATTGTGAATTTTTCAAAAATCTTGTTGAATTTGAGATTTTTAATAAATAAAGGAAAAATATATTGACTGAAATTTACCACTGTCATGAAGTACAAGGTGTCATGAAAAAACAATCTAATAATGGCTTGGATAAGTAAAAGTGTTTCATAGTTATTACCACATAAAGTGACACATGTCAGATTTGTAAAAAAATCGCATGGGCAGTAAGATGAAAACTGGCCCAGGGTAGAACGGGTTAACATAGAGATAGATTTAATTGAAGGAACTTCCTAATGTACTGTGATCTGGAAATGAATACTTTTATAGTATATGCATAATACATCTTATTTTTCCATGCCGTCTTAATGGTTTGCAATGACTGTTATGGGCAGGTATAAACTATATGCTAATTTCCATTAGCGATGATGAAACACATATGTACCAATTTCTAGTCATTACAGCATGATGGATACATATTATTTCCTTAGGGAGCACTGATTTGTTCCACAGTACTGATTTCATCAATGAACACCAGTGGCAGTCTTTACCGAGCAAGGCATGAAAAGGGTCTCATCTTACTTTCCTTTGGCCACAATCAATCTAGCGAGCCTGCTCTCTCTACAGAGCTCGATATATTATCCAAGTAAAAATGACTTGGTTCCCAATGAATAACTAAATATGGCATGTTGCTAGGCAACTAAACAAGGAAGAACTAGTGACAGACGTTCTTATTTTTTGGAAGAAATACGTGAGCAGAAAATGAAACAGCAAGCATATAGATCACATTAAACGAGTGCTGTCAATTTTCAAATGTAAAGTTTGTTAAAATATAATATACGGCAGTATAAAACTTCACTGCAGTTGTGATATAAAGCAGTAAATATATACCCGTGGACTAATCATGTGGTGACTTTCTACTAGTATAGAATGATGACACAAACACCACCATAAAGGGAGGGGCGTTATTTTAATCTTATTGTGGGGCAACTTTAATCTATGTCTGTCCTTAGCTATGTAGCATGTGAAGTAACATTGGTGTCTAGCAAGTTTAAAGCCCCTTTGTTTTGAAAGGTGTGGGTGTACTGAAGAGGGATGACCACCCTTGAGGGGGTTGTCCCAGAATAAATAGTTTTTACCTAATCCCCTCAGTCTGCCTCAGTAAGTAAAAGATTCATAATTACTAGACATGAGCAAATTACCTTAAAATTTGTTTAGTGTGTGACTTGCTATTTTTTTTAAATTGATTTGGGTACAAATTGATTCTACCCAAATCAAAAATGCTATTAATGGCCCAGAGAGAGAGAGAGAGAGAGAGTAAGAATCCACTATTTTGGGAAAATTCTTGATGAATTCTGAATTCTGCACAATTCCACAATTTCTTAAAAGAAATAATCTATTGTTTAAATCATATTTTTTCTGATAAACATATCATTTTTAGAATTTTTTGAGTTTTTCTTAGTTTTCTATTTTCACTATCTATGTTTTTTTGAACTCCTAGAGTCCTCGAGGATTTTTAATTTTTGCATTTTTAATTTTCCTTCCCCACCTTCCCAGAGTCAGTCAGCACATCCCAATGCACAGGTGCACGCCGCCATGGCCAGAAACACAAAGAAAAAAAACACAATGCACAATGTACGTTATTTGTGTTTTCAGAGTGCTGTTGCATAGTGTTTTTTTTTTCTTTGTGTTTCTGGCCATGGCAGCGTGCACCTACACATTATGATGGGCTGACTGACCCCCTTTTTTTGCAGTTTTGCTAAGCTGGTGGTGTGGCTGACTCCAGTTGATCTTGCACCCCTGACTAGCCAGTCTGCCCCATAGGCGGATTTTAATTAGTGTAAATATAAAACTGTAGCCTGCTCTCATTGTATTTATTGGAAGCCGTCTGGCACCAGGAGAGGCATAGAGTGGGCTCAGCATGCATGTTGGTACCTGCATTCTCTGGATTTAATGGAGGCCATTATGTACCAAAAATGGTAAAAGGCAGAGTGGACCCAGCATGCATGTGGAACCTTCACTCCCTGAATTTTATGGTGGCCATTATGGCACATAACAGGTAGTATTTAGACATTATTCCCAGGGCATATTTAAAACCTTTCCTTCTGCCATACTTGTAGGCAGCTGGGATGGCAGGGGTTAAATATATATAATTGTGCAATTTTTGCACTGTACTCAATGCCTTAAACATGTTAAGCCTTCCTGTCCATGGGCCACAATGGACAGGAGCTGACCCCATTGACTCCTATGGGAGAGTTTTCGAGATTCTAGATTTCTATGTTCTGTGCCCTGTGAAGAGGTCAGGAGGAAGTAGATAAGCTGTGATATCACCTATTGTGATTGGTGGTTACTGTTTTATCTATATAGAGGTGTTACTTTTTATTGCAATCCTTCCTATAGTGCTGATGATAATAGCTACTGAAAAGTCACTTGTACAGAATAGGAAACCATGACCTATTATTATACCTAGTGTCCAGCATGAAAAATGCAGGATTATAATATTTTTTTTTTTTAAATAGACAAAAAAATGTAATTTAAACAATAGGTCCTTTTCTAAAGACACATTCCCTTTAAATTGGATAGTTTAACCCTTTGATTTCTACTGCATTGCTCACTATGCAGACTCAGGTTCACACCATTGTCAGTGCCTCTTCTTTAATTGTTTTACAAATGTGACTCTTTTCCAACAAGCGCTGTGTGTTTCCTTCGAGATTCAATTTAAATTTCTAATTTTAACCTTCAAAGCCCTCATCAATGCTGCACCTACCTATCTCTCTTCTCTTGTCTCCACTTATCTCCCTATTTGTTTCCTTTAATCTGCCCAAGGACGTGTGCCTTTCATTATCCCTTACCACTAACTCCCATTCTCAACTCTGGGACATTTCAGCTCTTAAATCTATATTGCTGAATATCTGTATTAGCTTTTATTTATATTGTGCTTTCAATACTTATTCTGCAGTGTCATATTATTCTGTACAGAAAGATTTTTCAACTTATTTTATTTGTATCTTCAATTTTCTATGTCCCCTTTGTCAGTGCAATTTTAAATTCTTATCACAGATAAACAGAGTAATTAGGTTAAAGGGGTTATTCCATGATAAATGTAAAAAACATCATATAGGCATTCTCTTTCTAACAAAGCTAGAACCAGCCCTGTACCTCACATGGATCCAGAGGTCTCCCCATTCATTGCTCTACTAGATTTATATCAAGCGGACAGCTCAAAGGGAGTGTCTTATCTGCTGCAGCTCAGGTGGCGTGTCCATGCTCTCCCTCCCACAGCTCAGTTGAAGGATGAAACTGAGCATGTGCGGCCATCTCATTGAGCCGGACAAAGAAATAAGAAAGAAAACAAACAGGAGGAGGTACTATACAGATACATTTTATTGAATAACTCAGTGGATATACGGAATTTTTAATTACATGCAATTACAAAAGTATTCAGATCCAGACACTGGTTTGAACACTGTAGAATATTTTTCATGGGACAAACCCTTTAAGGTGCCCGTACACAAGGGAGGAAAATTTCCCATTTCCAACTGGATGATCAGCTTATATGCTTGGGAGTGTACTAACTGTTTCCCGACAGATGATGCTGTGGTACAGAAATACTGGACATATTGGCTTCCAACATGCCTCACTAGTGTTGATTGAGCATTAAAGTGCTCAGGTAAGCATATAGATCAGCATTAAACCAGGCTCCCACTGCTCTGAATAGGGGAGGGTATGAGGACTCTATTTCGGGCTTAGGTGTCCCTGTTCTGACTCCATATACTGCTATGTCCATATATGGAGTCAGTGCTTGGGGACACCCAGCGTATTTAAATCTAATTTAGTTTGCATTTCAGAAAAGGTTATGCTGGTATTTGAACTCATGACATTCTGCATTAGAGGCAAGCATCTTAACAACTGGGCTATACTACACAAAGATAAACTGTTCTGGAAAAAACTCATAGTAGTTTCTGTATCAGTAAGTATTCCTTCTGTATAGGAATACTTACTACTACTACTAGAAACTACTATGAGGTTTTCTAGCAAAGTTTATCATTGGGTTGTATAGCCCAGTGGTTCAGATTCTTGGCTCTTATGCAGAATGTCATGAGTTCAAATGCCAGCATAACCTTTTCTGACAATTAGACTAAGGCCTCATGCACGCGTGTATTACTGTAGTCCATAGCAACCAATGATGCCGTGGGTCCTGCTGTCAGCTGGGGTACGGCCATGTGCATGAGGCCTAAATTAGATTTACATACACAGTTCCCAAGCACTGACTCCATTTATGAACATAGCTATATATGGAGTTAGAGCAGGGACTCCTAAGCCGTGGACTCACACTGGGGAAATCCCCCACTGTACAGCGATCTTCTACATAGACATAGAGGTTAAATTAGATATAAATACACTGTCTTGAGCACATGCGATGCTCGAGCCGAACTGGGCTTTACACACAGCCATCAGAGCAGCAACCTGATGTTTCAGTGTGAAACTGAAAGAAAGATACTCTACAGAAAGACTGAAAAATTGCTGATTATTTTATTTTTTTTAAATAAAGAACGATTGAAAAAAAGATGTAAGTCCAAAATCAGGAAAATGCAGTCATAGGTGTCTCGCAGCAGCTTACACCCATCTTCCTATTGAATACACATATACACAAGCATAATACAGACACATTTTGCATCTGAGAGAATTCCAGCCTTACTGCTAGTTTAATGACAAACATTAACACCATCAAAAGGACTGATGATGATGTTAGTTCAAGCCATTAGCACCATGGTTTGCGCTTATCAGAAACGTAGCAGCAGAGAAGTGTCTAATGCTCCTCTGTACTTCTGCATATAATATGGAATTCATACAGAGTTTTCTTTTTTCAGATTCTGTAAGAATTCTTAATTGGCAAAATGATGACATATGTTTTCAAACAAACAATAAAAGTCATACGGAACAGGGAAAAAGTAAGGCACACAATTGCATGTCTGTACATGTGCATGACAAAAGTAGTGATTGTCTTCATAATGAAATGCTCCAGCAGGTCATTTAACAGCAGCTTTATAAAAAAAGAAAAAGGAGGAAGGAAATAGATAAAGAAATCAGTAAAAATATTTTATTAACAACATATATGTAAATTAATAATAATAATAATAATAATAATAATAAAAATAATAATTCAGACCAATTTCAGAACTATACAATATACATCCATATTGTGCACATTTTTCATCTATCTAATCTTCAATCAAAAAATAAAATCACATAAAAACATTTTAAAGTACCAAGCTCTATATTTATTGAATACGTATAAAGTTTTCAATGGTCTTAGCCTCTACATGTAAACACTGTATAGAATAAGAAAACTCTTCACTGTTATTTGTGAGGTTTGACGGCATTCTCCAAAAAGCCCACAAGGAGTCCTACAACACAAAAGAGAACAGAGAGAAGTAAGTGAATATTAGCATAAAAAATAAGAAAGAATATCATCGCCAGGATGGAAAATGTGGAGAAGGAGATTTAATCAGCCTCTATTAATCAAGAGCTGGAACTGACATACAAGTCGGTCTCTCTCTGCTTACTTGAACCACTGATGTTTTTGATGGCTGTGTTGAAGTGACTAAGAAACTCATCATTTTTTTTTTTTTTTCATATGGACTTTTACTTATTCCAAAGTATTTTATTTGAGTGAAGATTGCCAATGCTTGTAATTATAAGAAAGAATAAACCAAATATAATTGAAATATATATATTTATTTTTTAAACTGTAAAAAAATTATGTGGATGAAAAAATAATAAAGTGAAAAAATACAAATGAAAAGTATTTTTTATGTATTACAATTTTTTTTATTTATTTTAAAGAAACCCATAGCTATGATTAAACTGTTTAAAACAGAGCATCAATGTGACATTCTTATGGAGTTATACTAGCGAATAGAATGGTATGGGGAAAAAAAATAAGTGCTCGGAGCAGTAATCAAAGACAAGATTTCTCATGCCACTGAACAGCTCTGAAAAGGAGCATCTAATACTTGCTGTCACCCAGAACAGGGAAGTACTTATTTTCTGCTCCCTAGTTTGGCACATTTGGAGAGCTAATTAGTGCATTGAGTTATGTCCACTAATAAACCTCTGTAGGGGAAATTTATCACTCTCTAAACTACCTACCTAAACTCTGGCTAGTCTATAGCGCATTCCCGGTTCCCCGACCCCATGGATTTCGGGGCAGGCACACAGGCTCAAAAGGGATATATGTCGGAAAAAGGGCTCTATGCTGGAAAATAACTGATCAGGCATATCCCAATGCATTCTGAATGCCTTCCATTCAGTCACTGTCAGGCATTTTGGGCGGACATAATACCGCAGCATGCTGCGGTATTATGTCCATCCAAAATGCCTGATCAGTCGCCGGAATGCCGGATCTGGCATTAATTCCCATAGACTTGCATTAGTGCCGGATCCGGCATTGCGAAACAACTGAAGGACTGATCCATCCTTCCAGTCTGCGCATGCGCAGACTGGGAAAGCTATGAAAAAGACTGCAAGACGGATCCGTCCATCCACATGACAAGCAAAGAGACGGATCCGTTCTTGCAATGCATTTGTAGACGGATACGCACCCAGATCCATCTACAAATGCTGTCAGTTGTCACACTGATCGGTGGATCCGGCAGCAGCTCTGACGACGGAACTGCCTGCCGGATCACACTAACGCTAGTATGAAAGTACCCTAACCTACACTGACTATCTCCCACTAACTATCTTTATTATATATATTAGATAACTAACTAACTAACTAACTAACTAACTAACTAACTATCTAATGTAATGACATGGGAAAGCACAGAGCACAGCAATAACACTGTTGTTTGTCTCAGAACTGCATAAAACTGCACAAAATGGCTGCTGGGGAGGTTCTCATATACTAAAGGGGAAGGCAACTTTCCTATTTGTTGCTAGGGATGTTGCTAAGCTCAGACAAAGACATTGCAGCCTTCTCATTGGCCCACAAGCAAGAATCAGGGAGGGAACATGGGTTCAGGAAAAAACAAAATAGAATATTTGCGAATATGAATATATAGCATTATATTCTAAATATTAGCGAATTCTCGAAGTGGCGATATTCGCGATTAAAATTCGTGTTTTGAATATTCGCACCCAACACGGATCACTTGCATTTGCTTTTGCTTTGTTTGCATGGTGTTAAAGTCTACCACTGTCCATAGACATGAATGCTCAGTGCAGCATAGTGATTGGCGCAAATATTTGAATCACATTTTTTTTTTAAATCTGAACCCATGATCCCGCCCTGTTTCTTGCCTGTGGGCCAATGAGAAGGCTGCAATGTCTTTGTCTGAGCTTAGCAACATCCCTAGCAACCAATAGTAAAGTTGTCTACCCCTTTAGAATATAAGAACCTCCCCAGCAGCCACTGTATGCAGTATTTTGCAGATCTGAGAGAGAGAGAGAGCAGTGTTATTGCTGTGCTCTCTGCTTTCCTGTGTCATTACATTAGATAGATAGTTAGTTAGCTTATATATATAATACAGATAGTTAGTGAGAGATAGTCAGTGTAGGTTAGATATTAGTGATATAGTGTAATGTCCATACATACATGCTACATAGATAATGCAGTATGTATGTATGTATGTTGCATACATACATACATACATAGTGCTGTGATGTCACACGTTCACAACAATACTTACTGCACCATTCAATAATATGTAGTTAGACCTGTTAAATATGAAGTTGCAGGTATTGCGGCAAAATATTTGCATCATTAGTTCCGATTTCGCAATCACAAATATATTGCAGCACTCTATTTGCATATAAAGCTATTGTAATGTACTGCCGTGCCAACCATTTTCTCCAGTCTCAGGAAACTTCTTGCAGCTTAAAAAATGTAGCTATAGTGACCCACGCCTGTATTGTGTGCGCATTAAGCGCATATTACATTGGCAATTTTCTCAATCAAGACTATATTCGCGAATTCTCGAATACATGACAAATGTTCTACCAAATATTCGCAAAATATCGCAAACTCGAATATTGCCCCTGCCGCTCATCACACTGCAACATTCTGTAGGTCTATCCAACAGTAGAGAGGAAGACATGTCCCTTCCAGAAAAAAGGAGTAGACTTCTTGAAATCTAACATGCTTGATCCTCATTTCCCCAAAACTTACAGCCAGGGACAGTCAGGGGGCTCTCATACACTTTAGATTGTCCACAAGTCCTGCTAGAATTGAATTAATCTTCCACCAATAATCTATTGTGTACATGGCCGACCTTAAAATAGTTTTGTGCGCTATGCAGTAAGTTCTATTGACATGTTCCCTTATTATTTACCATATAGTGCCTAAATAATATAGCCAGAGAGTGCCCAAATAACGTGGAAGTAAGATGTTTGTATCTTAGGAAAGGATCATCTTGCACAGCTGCCTTGCTATAGCTTTAGGCACAAAGTGTAAGGTCAACGGTGATGGCTACAGATTTCCAGGCCATCAGGGACAGTTATGCTCCCATAAGTGGTAAGGGTACTTTCACACTTGCGTTGGTGCAGATCCGTCTGTTTATTTGCACACCTATAATGCAAACATTTGTATCCGTTCAGAACGGATCCATTTGCATTAGTTTTAAAGAAAAATGACAAAGTCAAAAACGGATCCGTTTTGAATTACATTGAAAGTCAATGGAGAACGGATCCGTTTTAAAATGCACCATATTGTGTCATAAAAAACAGATCCGTCCCTATTGACTTACATTGTAATTAAAAACAGATCCGTTAGACTCCGCCTCTTTAGACGGACACCAAAATGCTGCAAGCTGCGTTTTGGTGTGCGTCTCCAAAACGGAATAGAGGCGGAACGGAGCCGAACTGATGCATTCTAAACGGATCCTTATCCATTCAGAATGCATTGGGGCTTAACTGATCCGTTTTGGACCATTTGTGAGAGACCTGAAACGGATATCACAAACGGAATCCAAAACGCTAGTGTGAAAGTACCCTAAGATGATATTAAAAGCATGCAACCAAACTCAGGTCCTGCACCCCTAATGCCTGCTATGGCGATGCAAAAAGAACTTTGATGGGTTGAAAAAAAAATACATTTTCACACATTCGATTAATGAGTTAACAGAGTGGCATCCCATATTCTGGATGCTCATCTCTTGACCTACTAAGAGCATCTCTCAATCTGGAGGACCTGTCCTAACTTGCATTACACAAACAACCCATTGATATGAAGGGGTTTTCCAATGCTTTATTTTTCCAGTGTTGGTGCTGTAAGAATATTAAACAATAAAGGCCCCATACATATTAGTGTACTGTCAGACGAACCAACTCAGAACGGCAGGTTTGGCTTATGCTCTAATGTGTGTGAGGAGCTCTCAACTCCCCCACCAGACAGATAAAAAATTAATATTTTTGCCCTATACCTCCGGGAGATATGCCCCACCAGAATTATCTGCAAGCTGTCTTCCCTCTCCCTTAAAAGCACATACATTAAAAACACATACAAGTTCAGCCGACCTGAATGTGTGTGGATATAGAACTGAACTGCTTAATTTGTTCACCGCGACACATTGAAAAAGGTTCCTACTGGACCAAAAAGTCTGAGCTACTCGTCACCATTAGAGATGAGCGAACACCTGGATGTTCGGGTTCGAGAGGTTCGGCCGAACTTCCGGAAAATGTCCGGGTTCGTGATCCGAACTCAACCCGAACTTCATCCCGAACCCGAACCCCATAGAAGTCAATCGGGACCCGAACTTTTGGGCACTAAAAAGGCTGTAAAAGACACCCAGAGGGATAATATACCGCAATAAACGCATTGCGATTACAACTTTGAGCTAACGATCACCATGGGAACGCCTCCTCCAGTAGAATGTACTGTCGGATCTGAGAATTAAGTTGAAATCACAATGCGATTCTTATATATTTGCTTAATCGCATTGCGATTTCAACTTAGCATTGCTAAATAATTCCATCCATATCGTTAACTTACTGAGTCAGTAAGTTAACGAATATGGATGGAATTATTTAGCAATGCTAAGTTGAAACGGCAATGCGATTAAGCAGATATATAATAATCGCATTGCGATTTCAACTTAATTCTCACATCCGACAGTACATTCTACTGGAGGAGGCGTTCCCATGGTGATCGGTAGCTCAAAGTTGCAATCGCAATGCGATTAAGAATACATAAGAATCGCATTGCGATTCCAACTTTTTAGTACTCAACTTTTAAAATCGTACACCACTTTAAGTTCCAAAGTTGCAATCGCGTTCGAATAGAACTTAAAGCTGTCTCTTAGTCAGTTTTAGTATTGGTGTGCTGTAATAGAAGTTACATTCGTACGCGAATATAACTTAGAGCAATACAGTCAACTTTACACTGTTAGTTTTATTATCGCGATAATACAACTATTCAAGAATCGTGTACGTGCGTCTGTACGTGTGTGCGTTACCTCGGACACTATTCTATTTTGCCAGCCACAGCTGAAACCACTGATTTATGGTATTGCTATTTTGGCAATTGAATTTAACCCCAGAAAATATTCTATCCTTTGCCAGACAGCAGACAGTATTATACTTGTCTAACCAAAGCTGGAACACCAGATTTAGGGATTGGTATTTGGGCAATTGTATTTAACCCCTTAATAAAATATAGAAATTTCTTTCCTGAGTTTCTAGGGGTGACAATTAGCACAGCCAAGCCCCTGATGTAGGATATAGCAAAAAAAAAAAACTAGTATTGATGGATTGATGGACTTGGTGGCAGCTTCTTCTGGTGCACCACAAGTCACAAAATGGCCGCCGATCAACCCAGAAAATAAGTGACAGAAAAACGCTCTGTGCAGCCTAAAAACCAGCGAGCAAGTAACTAGCAGAAGTTCAATGATTCTCAGCTGTAAATTGATCCGTTCATTAGGTGATGTTGCTGACTTTAACCTGCCTAATCTCACCCTGACAGAAGCTGCGTCCTCTCCCTACACTAATCAGAGCAGTGTGACGTGCGGCGCTACGTGACTCCAGCTTAAATAGAGGCTGGGTCACATGCTGCACTTGGCCAATCACAGCCATTCCATTAGTAGGCATGGCTGTGATGGGCTCTTAGGGCAAGAAGTAAAACGCTAGCTGATTGGCTGCTGTGCAGCCCTTCAGAAAGCGGGAAGTAATCGACGAACACCGAACCCGAACCCGAACTTTTTTGAAAATGTCCGGGTTCGGGTCCGGGTCCCGGACACCCCAAAATTCGGTACGAACCCGAACTATTCTCGAACTGTTCGCTCAACACTAGTCACCATAAAACAATCAGCAAAAGCATTACGATACAGGGTGTGTTAACCCCAATCTAATCTCATTATTTTTATAGTATGTTGGAGCATTAAATTTGCACACTTGTCTCAGGATAGTTTCACATCTTGTTTTTCCCATCAGTTTAAAATATACAAAAAATGTATTTGTTAAACGGATGCCTCAGACAAATTCCATACAGTGGCATCTGATCACCATAGAGTTCCACTGTAAAAAAAAGAAAAGATACATTTGTTTTAACAGACTCTGCAGGATACAAAAACGTGGTGTGCTGTGTTTTTGTATCCTTTTTTTCTAACGTATACATCAAACGGACTCATAAAACACCATATGAACCACCCTAACACCTGTTTTGCACAATAAATAACAATCTCTGCATCAAGAATGTTTTTGAATATGGATGGGATTTTCTTAATATCGGTATTTGGGAATCATTATTTTTGTTACCCACAGGACCTCAGCTTTATTTTTGAAGTGCACATCCTTATACTATGTATATTCTATCGGATATAGGAGAGATGGGAGAGAAAGCTGTTGGCCAAATGATGGGTTGCCAGTTATTGCATATGTATGCCCAGCAGATCCCAGCTGGGGGCACTTTATCATCATCCTCTTGACAGGTATAAACTGTCCAAAGTGGAGAAGCTTATTAAGGGTCAGAAATTTTCTCTACCTCGAAGTCCATGAATGACCGGTATTACATATTTCCTGTCTGTGTACTGTTTAATGTTATTTGATATATGGCATAGTATTCATTTGATTTTATCCACAAAGTTAGTGAGGGCAATAATTCTGGCACAAAAATGAAACTAAGATCAATAAATAAATATTTATATGATATTGATATGAGATTGCAGAATTGAAAAAGTGGTTTGGTTTTCTATAGGACTATAGATGAAAGCTCACAGAATGATCACAATATACAAAGGAAACCGTTAAATGACATATTCAGCCCAGCTACTAAAGATGAGCGAATTTTTCAAAAATTAGATTCGCCGGTTCACGGCTATTTCCTGGTGGCTAAGAGCCTTTATAGTGGTGTAGAACACTGTGCCTTGCAGTAACACACATAGGGAGTTTGCTTTGCTAGGGAAATAACACTGATCACAGCATACTTCACTGTGAAGTGACTCCTATTTTAGGGACTGATAGCGTCAGTGGGGCCCATGTTTGAGTGTATGAGCGGTCCTACCATCTGGGTCCATTCATGAGGTTAGGAGGTCAGGGATAGGATTTTGGGAAGCTTTAGGAGGTGTCCTGCTCCCTTATTCTAGCTTCCAGGCCCACTTGCTCTCCTCTTCTCCCTGACATTATACGGTGGGGGGTTTCCCCCACTCCCTATCGTAACAGCAGACCACAGAGTGTCACAATGACAGAGACTTGAGTTTGTAGCAGCCTGAGGAGACCACAGAGTGGCATGATGACAGAGTCTGGAGGTGGTAGCAGCCTGAGGAGACCACAGAGTGGCATGATGACAGAGTCTGGAGGTGGTAGCAGCCTGAGGAGACCACAGAGTGGCAATATAACAGAGTATGGAGGTGGAAGCAGCATGAGGAGACCACAGAGCGGCACAATGGCAGAGTCTGGAGGTGGCAGCAGCATGAGGAAACCACAGAGTGGCAAGATAACAGAGTCTAGAGGTGGCAGCAGCATCAGTAGACCACAGAGCAGCACAATGGCAGAGTCTGGAGGTGGTGGCAGCATGAGTAGGCCACAGAGGGGCACAATGACAGAATCTGGCACAATAACAGAGTGTGGAAGTGGCAGCAGCATGAGTAGGCCACAGAATGGCACAATGACAGAGCGTGGAGGTGGCAGCAGCATAAGTAGGCCAGAGAATGGCACAATGACTGAGTCTGGAGGTGGTAGCAGCATGAGGAGACCACAGAGTGGCACAATGACAGAGTGTGGAGGTGGCAGCAGCATGAGAAGGCCAGAGAGTGGCCCAATGACCGAGTCTGGAGGAGAAAGCAGCATGAGGAGACCATAGAGCAGCACAATGACAAAGTCTGAAGGTGGCGGCAGCATGAGGAGATTACAGAGCTGCACAATGACAGAGTTTGGAGATGGCAGCAGCATAAGTAGGCTACAGAGCGGCACAATGGCAGAGTCTGGAGGTGGCAGCAGCATAAGGAGACCACAAAATAGCAAGGTGACATAGTGTGGAGATGGCAGTAGCATCAGCAGCAGCATCAGGAGAATACCACAGAGTGTCAAGGTGACATAGTGTAGAGATGGCAGTAGCATCAGCAGCAGCTTCAGGAGGATACCACAGAGTGGGAAGGTGACATAGTGTGGAGATGGCAACAGCATGAGTAGGCCACAGAGGTGCGCAATGACAGACTGTGGAGGTGGCAGCAGCATAAGAAGTCCAGAGAGTGGCCCAATGGCCGAGTTTGGAGGTGAAAGCAGCATGAGGAGACACTAGAGCAGCACAATGACTGAGTCTGGAGGTGGCTGCAGTATGAGGAGGCCACGAGTGGCAGAATTGCCAATTCTGTAGGTGGCAGCAAATTGAGGAGACCACAGAGCGGCACAATGACAGATTCTGAAGGTGGTGGCAGTATGAGGAGGCCACCGAGTGGCACAATGACTCAGTCTGAAGGTGGCGGCAGCATGAGGAGACTACAGAGTGGCACAATGGAGGTGGCGGCAGCATAAGAGTGTACAGGTGACATACTGTGGAGATGGGAGCAGCATGAGGAGACTACAGAGGGGCTAGGTGACATAATGTGGAGATGGCAGTAGCAGCAGCAGGATCAGGAGGATACCACAGAGTGGGAAGGTGACATAGTTTGGAGATGGCAGCAGCAGCTGCATCAGGGGACGACAAAGTGACTCGTAATAGAGTTGGGTGGTGGGTGGCAATACCAATACCCGCTGACAAAGGTGGGTGAAATAGGGAGCACTTGGTATGAGATATGCGACGTTTCCACCCATTGGAATTCCACCCTCCATATGTTGGACCGACTATACGAACAGAGAAAGGCCATCAACAATTTCTTGATGATGCAAGCGGATCAGCGTTCTCCCCTGTGCAACTTCGATGTCCACCAGTGACATAAGACTATGCAACCAATAGAGGGCGCTGTTCAAGAATCATGACTCATGAACAGCGCCCTCTATTAGTTGCATAGACTTATGACAAGACTATTCAATCTCACATCTGATGGTATATTCTAACCCCGAGGTGTTGTCATGGGGATGGGGATGCTCTATGCGCACAGAAAGTTGGCAACGGGCACTGACTAGAACGGGATGAAATCCTAGGAAGCCTGGACACGTAAGAACTGTTTTTTGGGGAACCAGACAGCAGGGAGGAATCAATCATGTTTGTTCACTACTTCATAAAAAAATGACAGCTATTCTAATAAGGATTAAATAGCACTATATTCAATATATTGTTATATTATAATTTTTTGCGAAAATTTGCGAATATATGACGAATATTCTACAAAATATTAGTCAAATATCACAAATTCGAATATAGCCCCTGCCGCTCATCACTAGTGCAGAACAGCTTGACACCGCTGAGCCCTGCACATGCGGTATGTTGAAGGGGCACTGTGACTTGTCCCTGCTGTGTGGGCTGAGGACATGGTGGAGGATGAGGAGGGAAGAGGCGGACATTGTCTCAGTACCAATGGCAGGACAAAATGGAGGCAGAAGTGGTGTGACCTGTCCAAGTTGCTGGAGTGGCTGTGCAGGAAACAGATTCACCCAGTGGGCTGTAAAGGACATGTATTGTCCCTGACCGTAGTTACAGCTCCACACGTCAGAGCTGCCGTGTACTTTGGCAGACACCTACAGGCTCAAGGACTGGCCCACCTTCTTTTCTACATGTGTGTGCAGGGCTGGTACTGCCTTTTTTGCAAAGAAATCCCAGTTTAAGAATCTCCACCTCGGCTCCCATCAGTTCCAGAGTCCAATACTTGGAAAGGGAGGGACTGAAGCACCAGCAACTTGGACAGGAGCACTTTCAGCTTCTGCGCCATTAGATGCGTGTGCGTATACTGTTGTCTCTTGGCAATCGCTTCGGTGATCGATTGCTGACAGAATGACTGACAAAGAGTAGGAGCAGGAGCATCTGGACAAGCAGAAGATGGGATTGACAGACAGCTCCATTCAGCTGAGGTGGTGGAGCCTTGACTGGCTGAAACCGGATGCATGCCACTCGGTGATGTAGCGGTAGCTGCGGCAGGCTGGAACATCACATTGGAGCCACGGTGCTCCCAGGCCACTTTATGGTGATGCTGCATATGTTGCGCAGGGCCGTGGTGCCAACATTGGCACCCTGGCTACGCTTCACCTTCTGCCAACATATTCTGCATATGGCCATGTTGACCACCTCTGCCAGCTTCACAAAAAACTGCCACACTGCCAAGTACCTGATTTTCCCCCCAACAATACTCACTGGCTGACTGCTACCACCGCTGCTTCTGTAAACCCATGCACCACTCCTTTCCGGGCAGGTAGGCTGCTACAAAGGGGGTGGTGCCCGTTTATCTCCTGACCACCGACTGCTGCCACCCTACTGACTCCCGGCCACGCTAGTGACTTGATAGCTCAGCTGCTGCCTGACCTGAAAAAAAACTGAAGAGTGAAGTGTGTATATATATTTCTTGAAGTAATGAAATACGCCCCTATACACTTTAAACAGAAATCACTGCAACAGTGAAGTGCGTATATATATTTTTCATTTTTAATGTTAAGCACCCCTATACACTTTCACTAGAAATAACTGCAGAAATGACCAGAGAATATATATTTCTTGTTGGACTGAAATAGGCCACCATACGCTTTGACCAGAAAAAAATGAAAGAGTGAAGTGCTTATATAATTTTGTTGTAGTACTGAAATACACCCCTTTACGCTTTAACCAGAAATAACTGCAACAGTGCAGTGTGTATATATTTTTCTTGTAGCACTGAAATACGCCCCTATACTCTTTCACCAGAAATAACTGCAAATGTGACCTGAGAATATATATTTCTTGTTGGACTGAAATAGGCCACTATACACTTTGAGCAGAAAAAAATTAAAGAGTGAAGTGCGTATATATTTTTCTTGCAGTACTGAAATACGCCTCTAAATGCTTTGACCTGAAATAACTGCAACAGTGCAGTGCGTATATATTTTTCTTGTAGCACTGAAATGCCCCCCTATACGCTTTCAACAGAAATAACAGCAGAAGTGAACTGAGAATATGTTTTTCTTGTAGTACTGAATAAGATGCTAAGATATAAGCCACTAAAGGCTTTTCAACATAGCACTTGCAGCTCAATAACAAAAATCTGGAATGACAGAGCTGTCTAATGACTATTTGTATCCCCAAATAATCTTTCCCTGCACTTGTAAATCACTTTCCTATCAATGTCCCTAGTGCCTTCACATGTCTGTCCCTGCACTCTGAACGCTGGAAAATGTCTGACTGTAAGATGGCCGCCGTATTCATAGTGCTATGACATCACAGGGCTGGCTGCTGATTGGCTGCATGCAGGCATGTCAATTGGGATGATCCCATCTTCCCAAAGTTCCTTGCCCCATGTCCTCAGTCCTCACACGTTTAGCCGCCATTTTAGGAAAATTGCGATTCGTTACCACGAAACGCGAGGAAATTCGCATTTGTTGCAAATTGAATTTTTCCTGAAATTCTAAACAAATTCCGCTTTGTCAGCTTCGATTCGCTCATCTCTACCAGCTACATCTGTATGTCACTATGGCTAAGCTACTGTAATCAGAAGATCTTTTCAAACTTAAGATGAACTGTAAGGGCAAAGCTGTCAGCACATTCCCTGCAGCATATATATAAATAGCACCCTTTGGTTAGTTACAGTTCTGGTCCATTTGTGAACACTAGCTAAAATCCCGTGCACCGCTATGAAATATGAAAATAATAATGTAACATTTTACAGACACAACAATTTTGTGATACCATTTTGCTTTAGGAATGTTGATCTTGCAAAAACATAAGCAGTCAGTGGTCTGTATGGTAAAAGTATATTATCGATTTGTTCTTTTCTAGGCTTGGCAGTTATTCATAAAAACAGAGACGTACCTGACAGCAGAGGACCCCGTGCACAAGTGTTTGGGGTCCTCTTTTGTCAATGCATTCAAAACCACACAAAGGACATTAGGCACTCACTTGTCGAACTTATGCCACACACACTATGCATGATTAGAGATATTAGAAGTAGAGATGAGCGAACATTTAAAAAAAGTCCGTTGTTCGGGGTTCGGGTGGTGGTTAATTGCGCATCCCGTTATGGATTCCACAATAGCGCATATGGAATCCATAAGGGGCGGCTGCCACCAACCCGAACTGTAGAACAGCTGAAGGACCTGGCGTGACGTCACTGTCATGTGATCAGTGCAGGGGGCGTGGCTCAGCACGGGATTTGATCCCGTGCTGAGCCACGCCCTGCACTGATCACATGACAGTGACGTCACGCCAGGTCCTTCAGCTGTTCTACAGTTCGGGTTGGTGGCAGCCGCCCCTTATGGATTCCATATGCGCTATTGTGGAATCCATAACGGGATGCGCAATTAACCACCACCCGAACCCCGAACAACGGACTTTTTTTAAATGTTCGCTCATCTCTAATTAGAAGCTATCAAAGCTTTGATTTGGTTGATTCGCCAAATTTCACAAAGAAATTTGATTCATCACAAATTACTTCCTCATGAATCGCATTCCATTATATGTAGTGAGCGCAATAATGGAGAACAACAATCAAGCAGTCCCCCATCATTGAACCCCTCACACACCACTTTCATCACTGATCGCAGCATCTCATCTGACAGTAACATTGAGGCCTTTCAGGGATTAATCAGGGGTAAAATAAAAATAACATACTCGCTTCCCTTGCGTGTGGAAAGGCTGTCGTGGCCATCTTGATTCAAGAAACCACACGATTGTGTTGTCACATGTCATTACGTCACCACATCACCAACGGTTTCTTCAATCAAGATGGTCGCAACGGCCTCTCCGCAAGCAAATGGATTAAGGTGGTTTATTTTTTTTTAGGTTTTGATCACACACCCCCTTTTCCCTTTTTCCTCAAGGCTATGCAAACTAAAGAGGTTTTGCTAGTTTTAATAGCCCCAAAATGTTGGTAATAGCATGAAAAAGAAGCTTTACTTACCTACTTCTATCCTGCTATTCTAGCACTTCCACCCATAGCTCCCCTCCAGACCATCTTTCCATCAATGATGTTCTCAACTTCCTCACATGATTGCTGCAGGCAGTCACTAGGCGGGTGGTCTTGTGGGGTAAAGTTGGATGGGAAGTACTTGAGCGGCAATGCTTTAACTGCAGTGGACTTATACAATCCCTCTTCTGTCTGTGCTAGTTTATCATTGTTTTTGCAGGTGAGGTCTCCAGAATTGTACACAGTACTTCAGATCTGGTCTCACTAGAGGACGAGACAGTAGGATCACAATATCTTTTTTTATACTTGTTTTACCTCTAGCTATGAAGCCAAGCATCTTATTCACTTCCCTCACTGCCTGGGAATTCAATTTGAAGCTGTCAGAAAAATCAGTACTCTTAAAGGGATTTTTCACCTCTGGTCTCTGTTTCCTCAGACAGAGCAGTTGGGTGGCCACTGGGTGCAGCAGTCATGTGACCCATGTCAAACCAGATGTTAACATGGAACACAGTGGCAGCGATCAGGTAAGTATGATTACCACCATGGGTCCAGCCATGCTGGTAAGTCTGAAGAAACAGTGACCAATGGTAAACAACCCCTTTAAATGCTTCTCTTCTGACATTCTTCTAAAGAAAGAAATGCCAATACTATACTCAAAGGATCCCTTATCCTCAAGTGCATATAACTGTTAGTGTTTAGCGAATCGAAGGATCCGAAGTGGAATTCAATCCGAAGTTTAGGAAAAAAGTAACATTTGTTTCTTCTAAAATGGCAGCTATGCTTGTTACAAAGTCAAATTAAGAATTTTGGGGACATGAGATCACCCATAAAGCCATGCAGTCAGCCAATACACAGATACAAAAAAAGGGAAAATGAGAAGCAGCACACCGTCTTCCTGGGTGCAACTCCCGCACAGGTCCACAACGCGGTCCACTAGATACAAATTCGGAAAACGCAGGCAGCACTCCAATAACAAGGTGGTTTATTAACCCAGTGTGGTACAAGCAACGTTTCAACTGTTCAAAACAGTCTTTGTCAAGCTCAAGTCAGCGTGTGTCTTGTGCAGTATATAAAGGCAGTGCACATCTTAATTGACAATTAATCAAAATATCATAAAAACATTCATAAAAAACCACATAATGTGAATCATACAGTACTGCATATCAAAGTGCTAGTGCTTCATTTCATTACATAACAGTGAACAGTAAATATATATCTTCAACATGATTTACATTATAAAAATCGCATAATTGGTGCATGATTGTGTAAATAATTTCATCTGTGTAACACCACGTGTTTAGATTAAAAAAAAGGGGGAGGAATGGAAAACTCTCACATGTGGGTCCGCGCATCATGTCCGGCATGGCGTTCCACATCGTTCACAGCGCATGCGTCTATGCCGCTGATCTCGCGATGTGTATAGTCCATCCCACACTTGGATCGGTACCACACTAAACATGGCTGAACAAAGCCTGCAACTCACTAACGCGCATGCTCCAACTACTTCTCGATCAGCTGTTCAATCACATGATCCCAGGCACATCACTCCTCCGGCCTTCAGAATCACCGGACCACAGTATTCATGCAGTTTCGTGCCACTTGCTTCTTGGCTACGTCACATTGGTCATGTGATAATCTCATTCAACCAAAAACACACCTATTGACTTTGGGTTACCTGGCTACAGGAGACGCTCTCGTGAAGTTGAATGTACTAACAGACCCATTAAGCACTCCAACATCACATCTGGGGAGATTGTTGCGCTTGGGTCCCTGGCCTCCAACCACGGCCTCACCATCAAATCAGCCGATAAGGGTGGTGGGGTCATGGTTATGGATACCAGTGACTATGTGCATGAGATCCACAGACAGTTGGGTGATGATGCAGTGTACAGGAGGGAGTCACATAATCCAAAATTCAGTTTGTTACGTGAATTAAAACTAATATTGAGTCAGGCTTTAACAGCCGGTATTATAGATGACAAATTGTTTAATTTTCTATATTGTGACAAGCCTGTGACTCTCATCCTGTACACTCTCCCAAAAATTCACAAGAATTTGAACTCCCCCCCGGGACGCCCGATTGTATCCGGGAGGGGTTCATTATTCTGTAATCCAGCCATTTTTCTTGACAAAATTCTGCGGCCTTTTGCGACAAATGCGAGGTCGTTTATACGTGATACAGCTGATTTCCTAAGTAAAATCAGGGATTTGAGGATACCAGAGGGGGCTATTTTGGCATCTTTTGACGTGACTAGCCTTTACACATCGATTGAGCACGAGTTGGGCCTACAGGCAGTGACACATTGCTTGAGACAGACGAATTATACGACACAATGCCAGGATTTTATTGTAACTTTGTTGCAATTCATCCTGGTACGGAATTATTTTTTATTCCAAGATGATTTTTTTATGCAGCTACGGGGGACCGCCATGGGGTCTAATGTGGCGCCCACCTATGCTAACATCTACATGACACACCTGGAGGAGATGTTCGTCTATGGATGCCGCCATTTTGAGCATGTGCTCGTATGGTGGCGTTACATAGACGACGTCTTCTTGGTGTGGGTGGGCGCCGCAGATGACCTCATGGCTTTCCATGAATTCCTGAATCAAATTGACCCCAGTGTTAAATTTACTGTTATACATTCGATTAAGAATCTTCAATTTCTGGACACTAAGGTGTCAGTTCAGAATGGCATGCTGTGCACTGACTTGCATGTGAAGGAGACTGATAAAAATACACTTTTGAGGTTTGAGAGTCATCACCCCCGATCCATGATCAAATCTTTGCCATATAGCCAATTGCTACGAGTGGACAGAATTGTACAGGAGGAACCGATTAAGCAGAATAGATTCATTGAGATGGGCTCCAAGTTCATGGCACAAGGGTACCCACAAAAATTGATTAGAAAAAGTATGGATAAAATCAGAAATAGGGATCAGGTTACTAGGAGAAATAGTAATGCTGTTGATAGAATCCCATTTGTCTCGGAATACAATACAGAAAGTGAAAATATTGCTAAAATTGTGAGAAAACATTGGGGCGTTCTCAAAAGTGGATTCCCTCGTGTAAAAGAATTTGGTGTCCCACCTCTATTTTCATACAGACGGTCCCGCAATGTGGGTGATAGGGTTGTAAAATCTGATATTGGTTCTAAAAAGGTGAGCTGTGCCTCATATTTTGGTTCTACAAGGACGGGTTGCTTTCCGTGCTTTAATTGTATTAATTGCTACCTGATGATACGTGGCAATTGTTTTGTGAACTCAGCTACAGGAGAAATGATGAAAATTAGACAGTTCCTGACGTGTGACTCCACCCACGTGGTCTATCTCCTATCCTGCCCATGTGACATGTGGTATGTGGGAGAGACCACTTGGGATGTTAAGACACGTCTCAATCACCATAGGTATACCATTAGAAAACAGAGGTTGGATTTGCCAGTTTCAAAGCATTTCACAGAGAAAGGACATACAGAAAAGGACCTTCGGTTTAGAATCTTGGAACAAGTGATGGTGTCTCGACGAGGGGGAGACAGAGTAGCACACCTAAAGAAGAGGGAACTCTTTTGGATTTTTACATTACAGACCCTTAAGCCTAGGGGTCTGAATGTTGAATTCAAAGTGGGTTAAAAGGTGATACTACACCTAGTTCCTTACCTGTATAATCAAGGTGAAAAAGAGTGTGTTTTGTAAAAGATTTATTATTCTCTATTTTGATATATTGTTTCTGTATTTTAGATATTTTACAAGCTATGGATTGGATGTCTCCGGTTGGGATCTGCGCAACATTTGACCGCCATGATATTGTCACAACACAAACATCGGTGCCGCAACTTGACTAGTCATTTGAAATTGTATTTTTGAATAAGTGTGCTCCAATACAGTCTCTGATCGGCTGAACTATATGACCCTTTTAAAGTAATCTTTTGTATGAAAGTGCACCCCGACCCCGTATTTGACGGTGGACCCTTTTTGGGATATCCACTTGAAATATTGTGGGACGAGGTTTATAGAATACAGGGATGCCATTGGCACGAAACCGCATCAATGCTAGTGATTTGGCATTGGCGGCGAGTAAGGCCAGGCTGGGGGTGGCGCCTTTCACGAGAGCGTCTCCTGTAGCCAGGTAACAAAAAGTCAATAGGTGTGTTTTTGGTTGAATGAGATTATCACATGACCAATGTGACGTAGCCAAGAAGCAAGTGGCACGAAACTGCATGAATACTGTGGTCCGGGGATTCTGAAGGCCGTAGGAGTGATGTGCCTGGGATCATGTGATTGAACAGCTGATTGAGAAGTAGTTGGAGCATGCGCGTTAGTGAGTTGCTGGCTTTGTTCAGCCATGTTTAGTGTGGTACCGATCCAAGTGTGGGATGGACTATACACATCGTGAGATCAGCGGCATAGACGCATGCGCTGTGAACGATGTGGAACGCCATGCCGGACATGATGCGCGGACCCACATGTGAGAGTTTTCCATTCCTCCCCCTTTTTTTTAATCTAAACACGTGGTGTTACACAGATGAAATTATTTACACAATCATGCACCAATTATGCGATTTTTATAATGTAAATCATGTTGAAGATATATATTTACTGTTCACTGTTATGTAATGAAATGAAGCACTAGCACTTTGATATGCAGTACTGTATGATTCACATTATGTGGTTTTTTATGAATGTTTTTATGATATTTTGATTAATTGTCAATTAAGATGTGCACTGCCTTTATATACTGCACAAGACACACGCTGACTTGAGCTTGACAAAGACTGTATTGAACAGTTGAAACGTTGCTTGTACCACACTGGGTTAATAAACCACCTTGTTATTGGAGTTCTGCCTGCGTTTTCCGAATTTCAATACACAAAAGGCTATTTTATGATGACACATTCCCTTTAACAAGTTCTGGAGGGGGCCTGGATGCCTTTCATGAAAGTAAACATATGACCTAGTTTTATGGAGATGTGATATTTATCCAGGGATTTTTTTGGAATGCAATATTTGGAGTATGGAAAAATTTATTCCCCCCATCATTGGTTAATTGGTTTTCACTTCATTGGGGATTTTGTCTTCTTGTGTTGATTGAATCGAAGTTTCCGAAGTGGACTTCGATCCGAATTTCAGGGAAAATTCTATTTGCTGCGAAGCTGAATTTCCTCGAGCTTTGTGGTAGTGAATCAATTTTCCCTGAAATGGGGGTAAAAAAAAAATCATACTCACCTCATTCATTTGAGCATGAAGAGGCTGCACAAGATCTTGTTTGCAGTGGTGTATGATGTCACCACGCCGGCCAGCGTGATAATGTCAATCACAAGCCGCATGGGATCTTCAATCAATATGGCTGCAGCAGCTTCTTTGTGCTCAAAGGGATAAGGTGAGTATTACTATTTTTTCACTGATTAACCCCTAAAAGCTCATCTCAGATGCCATAATCAGCAATAAATATGGCAGCTAAGGGGTTTAATGACAAGGGGTGGCGCAATCGCACTTTGCTACTCACAAAGAAATGCACCTAATTTGTCACAAAGCACATTTCTGTCACTGAACACATTTCAAGTTTTCTAAACTTCATTCACCTGTAGTAGTTTTATAGGCTGATTTGATGGACCCTACAACTCAGACCTCTTTAAATACAGCTGACTTAAGCCTCATGCACATGGCAGTTGCACGGCCGTGGCCGTATTGTGGCCCGCAAACAGAGGGTCCACAATATGCGGGCACCGGCCGTGTGCTTCCCGCATTATGGATGCGGACCCATTCACTTGAAGTTGAATGGGTCTCGAACCGTCCCGGCCGCTGCACGTATGTTGCCCGTGCATTGGGGATCGCATATTGGGGTCTTTAATGCACAGAACGGCTACATAACGGCCGTGTGCATGAGGCCTTACTGTGAAAGAAAACTGTGTAAAGTTCATAAACCTGCTAGACATTCACAAACCTGTACAGTCTGGTAACATCAAAGGTGTAGTAGCGAAGCATGACTGCTTCATGATTACTTTTGTAATTTCAGTTTTTTTTACTCCGTTTCTATTAATAAATATTTATGCATTTGTGAAGATATATGTAGCTTCTTTCTTGAAACATTTAGAAGTTTTTTTTCTCCCCTTTTCCTGTTTTATATTAAGGAATTAAATCCAGGATGGAAAGTTTCATCACCGGTCTTATGTCCTGAAGCGTTTCATGTTTCTTTCTTCTTGAATTGTGTTTAATATGTTTTTTTTTTGTTGCCCATCAAAACTTGCTTAATACACTAGAAGACCTGCAGATCCAGTGAAATATCCTGCATTGATTTATAAAAAAATAAAAATATACAAAATTTCTAATGCAGCCTATAGGTGACACCTCCAACAACCTTACCACTGTCTCCAACCTTTTGCTCAGTATCAGGTTACAATGCGATCTGCAGGTGTCCTGTGGCACTGCAGATCATTAGACAGCTAGGTCACAGTAAGCAAATTAAAAAAAAAATAAGAATAAAAAAAAAATAAGAATAATACAAAGTAAAATAATGTAAATAAAAGCATTATAGCTATTGTTACTAGTTTTAGCAATAGTATAGAGTACTTTTTTTTAGAGGAACTTTTAAGAACAGTTAGAAAAAAATATGATAACAAAGGAAAAATTTATATTTAACAAGTGTTATGTGTTTAAGTCCCTTAAACATTTTTTTTTTATATTATATCAGTTACCTAATGTCACAAAAGAAAGGTCTAAGCTATCCTGTGAAAAATAATATCAAATATATATATATTTTGTCTCAGAAATTAATTAGTTATTTGCAGTTGAATAGGCTATTTCTAAAGCTGAAAAATATTCCTGGTAAACATTCCGGTAATGAAGCGGGTAACTAATAATGCACTCTTAGGCCTGTTTCATACTTGCGTTTACTTGGTCCGGCAGGCTGTTTCGGCAGGGGAACAGTTTGCCGTATCTGTACTACAGTGTATACCCGTGAGCTTCCGGAAGTCTGTCCGGCCCCATTCACTATAATGTGGAGTGGCGTAGATCCGGCCGCAGCACGGCAAATATGCTGAGAGGTGGCCAGACAAAAAACGCTGCCTGCCGGAACAACCCGCCAGTGTGAAAGCAGCCTAAGGATAGGGCTACACAATTACATTTGTCGCGCGACATTTTGTCGCACCAATGTTGCGTAACAATTTTTATAATGATAGTCTATGGTTTCGCACTGCGACATACTGCGACTTCGACGCCACAGTTGCAAAAAAAAACATGGATCTTTCTGTGACTGTCGTGTCGCAGTTGCAGCATATCTCATGTCGCAGTGCGACACCATAGACTATCAATATAAAAATTGTCATGCGACATTGGTGCGACATAAATGTTGCACAAAACATGTTGCAGTGTAGTTGTGCCCTATTTGCAGCGAGAATTATTGTCATGTGACAAATGTCGTCATGTAGACCTAGCCTTAGAGGGCTATTCCAGGCTTTTAATATTAATGGCCTAACCTTTTGAAGTTAATAGCATCGGAGCTTCTGTAACCACCCCGTCCACTACACAGTTAAAAGCTGTATTGTTCCGGTGCTGACTTATGGCGACTGAGCTACTCTGTAACACCAGATCAGCAACTGTGAGTGTTATCGGACGTGCATTGATGAGACTGATAGTCTATCTTGAGAAAAGACCATCAATATTGGGTTTTCGCCTGTTGAGCGTTTCACAGCGCGTAGGAACGCGCTGTAAAACGCTCAGGTGTGAACCCAGGGTAAGGCCATTTTTTGCAAATCTTTTCCAAATTTCTTTTTCTCTACTTCTATAATACATAGTAATACAGCCAAAAAAAGTTATTGATTTACATTCCCCATATGTCTACTTCATGTATGAATAATTTTGGGAATGCCATTTCATTTTTTGGGGACGTTACAAGGCTTAGTTTAGAAGAAAATCTTAGAAATTTTCAGAAATTTTCAAAAACCCATTTTTTAGGTACCAGTTGAAAAATTATGATTGGTGGCCTGCTTGTGACCCTCAAAAACATTTGGAGCAGGGGCCTGCTGGTGACCCTCTAAAACATTAGGGATGAGGGCCTGCTGCTGAGCATTGCAAAAAATGATGGGTGAGTGCCTGCTGCTTAGCTGACCATTGAGAAAATGATGGGCGACTTTTAATAAGTAAGGGTCTTGTTAGGTCAACAACACAAGTCAGGAGAATGACCCGAGTGAGGAAGTGGAAGAGGGGGTGGTGGAAGATGACATCACTGACCAAACCTGGGAAGGTGTCAAGCCAAGCGAGGACAGCAGTACAGAGGGAGAGGGATCCACAGTACCGCAACATGCTGGAAGAGGCTGTGGGATGGCAAAAGGGAGAAGGCAGGCCACACCAATTAGGCCCGCGTACAGATTTCCTTAACTCAGGCTATTGAACGTAAGCACAAATACCCAGCCAACCGACCCAGCCACCCACCCACCCACAGGCCATAGCACTAAATGCACACCTTGCTGTCACTGGAAACATTGCTATTTAGGCCTGTGGACACTGAGGCTTTCCTCAGCCTCATGGCGGCGGACGTCCCTCGTTACTCAGTCCCCAGCTGACACTATTTTTCTCGCTGTGCCGTCCGCCGATTACACCAGCAATTGTGTCCCGTAACATCACCCATGCCCTGACCAACGCAGTTATTGGGAAGGTCCACTTAACGACTGACACACGCTGACAAGTCAGCTGACTTGAAGGCACTCGCAAATGATGTTTTAAAAGGTAAGCTGACCGTTAAGCCCTTCCAAATAATGTTTTTGAGGGTAAGCGCACCTGGAGGCCCTCAGCTACAATCTTTTATTCAGTTTCATCGTGCCCAGGGCCACAGCCTAACATGAGGACTCAAGCTTCATCTGAGATCGTCTAAACAGCGATTTCAGCTGGGTGAAACCCTCATATATTCTAGCCAACCCGATATCACCACCCCTGTTTTTGATTCTAGTTGCTGGAATATATGGTTTTATTAGTTGCTACGGAGGGGACGCGCTCCTCACTCCTTTGGTGATTGCGCCACCCTACCTAGCAACGATAGACGGTATCAGCGCCTGTGCTCTGGATTGGTGCAGCATGTGAGAGGCGTTCCCTTAACAGGGATCTTCCTCCTGCCCTCGGCAACACCAGACATCACAGGTGCCGAAATTTGGCCGTGGATGTGGGGACTCAGCGCATGCGCATATGGACATAGAGAACGCGGGATTTGGCGCGAATTCACCACAGAACACAGCGCCAGTGTTTCACATGGATCCTCCTTCACCAGTAAGTATCATGCAACAATAAGTATGTAGAGATGTCATAATTAGTCACTGTACACATGTGATATAATGCCTTACCCTTACAAGGGACACACCCAGGGACACACCCACTGACCCACTATTTAAAGGTACACTTCACATTGTGATTTCATAGCTTGATAAAGACCAGAAAGGGTTGAAACGTTGCTATCTGTATGCTGCTGTTACTAATAAAGTAACCGTTTTTTTCAACAAAACTGAAGAGTGCTGTGAATTTCTCCAATTTTGCTATTTGACGGGACCCCCAGCCAGGATCCCCATTCGCAGGCACCAATCTATCATACCTCTACTTGACCTGTTGCCAAATTGTGACCTGGAGTGCTGCTTACCCCTTCCCTTTTATGTTTAACTGTCACTGAACTACCTCATCATGACCATAGGCTTTGAAAAACCGCCATCGCCTGCAATTTCCCAAACGTGCGCATGAGCACAGTCATCACTATACCAAGATTGACGCATAGAGGAATAAAATATATGTCATGAGTGTGTCAACTATTTACAACTCTTTGCTGTTGTCTAAAATCTATTCGATACACGTCCCCTGATAGAATTGCACGGCACACACACAGTGCTCCAAATTGGAAGTAAGAGGACCGACCAAGCTACTTTTTCCATCTCCCGGTTCCTAAAATCTATTCGATACATGTCCCCTGATAGGGGAAGTAACATGGGTTTAACTGATAAGAATAGTACTAGTTAACACACCACTCATATAGGGTTGCACAGTACACTGCACGGCGCACGCCCAGTGCCCGAAATTGGAAATAAGAGTAACGACCAAGCTTATTTTTCCATCTCCCGGTTCCTAAAATCTATTTGATACTTGTCGCCTGATAGGGGACGTAACAGGGATTAAACTAATAAGAATAGTACTAAGTAACACCCACTCACACAGGGTTGCACAGTACATTGCATGGCGCATGCACAGTGCCCCAAATTGTAAGTGAGAGGACCAACCAAGCTTCTTTTTCCATCTCCCGGTTCCTAAAATCTATTTGATACACGTCCCCTGATAGGGGACGTAACAGGGATTAAACTGATAAAAATAGTACTACTAATTACTGAACACACCACTCATATAGGGTGGCACAGTACATTGCGCGAGGAAGAGACCTTCAATGACGTCAGTGAGGACAAGGAACGGAACTTGGCTAGCTTGGTATCCAACCTTGTGCAAATGGGGAGTTTGCGGTTGTGCAAATGGATTGTTTGCGGTTGTTTGCGGTGCGTCAACGGGGAGTTTGGTCTGTCTCATTTAGGTCTGTCACTGTGAAGCGGGCATAACCCTTACACTACCTGATCGATACAACATCATACCTGATCGTATACACACACTGGATGTTTTAAAGCATGTTATTTCAAACTATTTAGGAATGTTAGTTGATTTACGCCCTTTATGGATTAAAACCCGACTCTGCGTCCACTACGTAATTTTCCACGGCAGTTTTGCCATGGATTCCCCCCCGGCATGCCACAGTCCAGGTGTTAGTCCCCTTGAAACAACTTTTCCATCACTACTGTGGCCAGAAAGAGTCCCTGTGGGTTTTAAAATTCACCTGCCTATTGAAGTCTATGGCGGTTCGCCCGGTTCGCCAGTTCACGAACATTTGCGGAAGTTCGCGTTCGCCGTTCGTGAACGGAAAATTTTATGTTCGCGACATCTCTACCTCCAAGGTGTAGAGCGCAAGTTCGTGCCACGTGTTCAGCTTGGACACCCAGTAGTTGTAAGGCACTGAGGGATCATTGAGGACGCTAACACGGTCTGCAATGTATTCCTTCATCATCTTCCAAAACTTTCCCCTCCTTGTAGCACTAAGCCGCGCATCAGGGTGAGGTTGCTGGCAGGGTCCCATGCCTTGGAAAGTGTTGCCCTGACTCTGTTGGAACTACTGTATGTTCCCCTTGTCTCCCTTCCTCGCTTGCCTAAGGAAGTACAGACTCTGGTGGCCGCATTGTCAGATGAAAAATTTTGAAGCAATCTGTCAAAAAGTACCTTCTGGTATTGCACCGTTTTACTCATCTTCTCCACCACAGGCATGAGAGATGAGAAGTTCTCTTTGTAGCGGGGATCGAGAAGTGTGAACAACCAGTAATCTGTGTTACCTAAAATGCATATAACGCGAGGGTCGCAGGAAAGGCAGCCTAACATGAAGTCAGCCATCTGTGCCACAGTACCAACAGGCAAGACGTCGAAGGCAACAACGCCCGTCCACGATGAACAGATGGAATGAAAGTTCCATGGGTACTACCCTCTGTAGCATAGGCAAGTGTCTCCAGCTTCTCCTCCTCCACTTCATGGCCCAATTCGCGTCATGAAGAAGACGAACTTGGGGAGGTCTGGCTATCACCCTGTGTCATCTCCTGCCTCCTTACCTCGTCTGCCACATTCAAAGCATCCTCCTTAATTGTGAGAGGCGATCGTTTGAGTAGACACAGCAGTGGGATGGTTACGCTGATGATAGCAATATTGCCCCTAACCATCTGCGTGGATTCATCAAAGTTTCATCAAAGTTTTTTAAATCTTCACATAGGTCTGACATCAATGCCCACCCCTCGCTTGTGAATAGTGGCAGTTGACTGGAAAGGCGATGACCATGTTGCAGCTGGTATTCAGCAACTGCCCTCTGCTGCTCAAAGCCTGGCCAACATGTATAACGTAGAGTTCCACTGCCTGCTTACGGCACACAACAGTCGTGATCTGGAAGCTGCAAGCGCTACTGCAGCGTTGACAGACCGGCTGAAGCTGTGGACGTCTTTCGGCAATGGGCACACAAGCGACGCGCATTCACTAGTAGCTCCTTCAAATTGAGGTAGGTTTTGATAAACTGCTGAACCACTAAGTTTAAAACTTGTGCTAGGCATGGAATGTGTGTCCGGTTGCCGAGCTCCAAAGCCGGAATCAAGTTGCGTCCACTGTCATACACAACTATGCCTGTTTGTAGGATGAGTGGCTAGAGACTCAGCTCGTTATGGTCCCTTATACCCTGCCACAGCTCTGCAGCAGTGTACTGTTTGTCCCCTAAACAGATCAGCTTCAGCAAAGGCCTGTTGACTAGTGTTGAGCAAACAGTTCGAGCATGGTTCGAGTTTGTACCGGATTTTGGGGTGTTCGGGACCCGGACCCGGACCCAAACATTTTATAAAAAGTGATTTCTTCGATTTCTTCCCGCTTTCTGAAGGGCTGCACAGCAGTCAATCAGCTAATGTTTACTTCTTGCACTAAGAAGCCATCACAGCCATGCCTACTAATGGAATGGCTGTGATTGGCCAAGTGCAGCATGTGACCCAGCCTCTATTTAAGCTGGAGTCACGTAGCGTCGCACGTCACAATGCTCTGATTACTCTACGGAGAGGACCCAGCTTCTGTGAGGGCGAGATTAGGCAGGGAAAAGTCAGCAAAAGCACCTAATGAAGTGATCGATCTACAGCTGTGAATCATTCAACTTCTGCTAGTTAATTGTTCACTGGTTTTTAGGCTGCACAGAGCATTTTTCAGTCACTTTTTTGTGGGGTGATCGGCGGCCATTTTGTGACTTGTGGTGGGGGTAAGTTCAATTGCCAAAATAGCAATCCCCTAAATCTGGCGTCCCAGCAGTGGCTGGCAAAGTATAATCGTGTTCGGCAAAGGATATATTTTGTTCTGGAGTGAAATTCAATAGGCAAAATAGCAATACCGTAAATCAGTGGTTTCAGCTGTGGCTGGCCAAGTTTAATAGTGTACGGAAAAGGATATATTTTGTTCTGGGGTGAAATTCAATTGCCAAAACAGCAATACCCTAACTCTGGTGTCCCAGCAGTGGCTGTCCAAGTTCAATAGTGTCCGTCATAGAATATATTTTGTTCTGGGATGAAATTCAATTGCCAAAATAGCAATACTGTGAATCAGGTGTCCCAGCAGTGGCTGGCAAAGTATAATAGTGTCCGGCAACGGATATATTTTGTTCTGGGGGGAAATTCAATAGGCAAAATAGCAATACCATGAATCAGTGGTTTCAGTTTTGGCTGGCAAATTTTAATAGTTTCTGGCAAAGGATATATTTTGTTCTGGGGTGAAATTCAATTGCCAAAATAGCAATACCATAAATCTGTGGTTTCAGCTGTGGCTGACCAAGTTTAATAGTGTCCGGCAAAGGATATATTTTGTTCTGGGGTGAAATTCAATTGCCAAAATAGCAATACCATAAATCAGTGGTTTCAGCTGTGGCTGACCAAGTTTAATAGTGTCCGTCATAGGATATATTTTGTTCTGGGGTAAAATTAAATTGCCAAAATAGCAATACCATAAATCAGTGGTTTCAACTGTGGCTGGCCAAGTTTAATAGTGTCCGGCAAAGGATATATTATTTTCTGCAGTGAAATTTAGTTGCAAAAATAGAAATGCAGTAAAAATGTTGTTCCAGCTGTTGCAGGCTTCGTTTAAATCTGTCCGTAAAAGGGTATATTATTTTGTTCTGGGGTGAAAGTCATTAGCAAAAATAGAAATACAGTAAATCTGCTGTCCCAGCAAAGGATAGATTTTGTTCTGGGGTGAAATTTAATTCCCAAAATAGCAATACCCTGAATCTGGTGTTCCAGCTGTTGCAGGCCTAGTTTAGATCTGTCCATAAAAGGTTATATTTTTTTCTGGGTTGAAATTCAATTGCCAAAATAGCAATACCATAAATCAGTGGTTTCAGCTGAGGCTGGCCAAGTTTAATAGTGTACAGCAAAATATATATTTTTTTTTCTAGGGTGAAATTCAATTGCCAAAATAGCAATACCATAAATCTGTGGTTTCAGCTATGGCTGGCCAAGTTTAATAGTGTCCGGCAAAGTATATATTTTTTTCTGGGGTGAAATTCAATTGGCAAAATAGCAATACCCTGAATCTGGTGTCCCAGCAGTGGCTGGCAAAGTATAATAGTGTCCGGCGACGGATATATTTTGTTCTGGGGTGAAGATCAATAGGCAAAATAGCAATACCATAAATCAGTGGTTTCAGCTTTGGCTGGCAAAGTTTAATAGTGTCCGGCAAAGGATTTATTTTGTTCTGGGGTGAAATTCAATTGCCAAAATAGCAATACCATAAATCAGTGGTTTCAGCTGTGGCTGACCAAGTTTAATAGTGTCCGGCAAAGGATTTATTTTGTTCTGGGGTGAAATTCAATTGCCAAAATAGCAATACCATAAATCAGTGGTTTCAGCTGTGGCTGCCCAAGCTTAATAGTGTACGTCAAAGGATATATTTTTTTCTGTGGTGAAATTCAATTGCCAAAATAGCAATACCGTAAATCTGGTGTCCCAGCAATGGCTGTCCAAGTTTATTAGTGTCTGTCATAGGATATATTTTGTTCTGTGGTGAAATTTAATTGCCAAAATAGCAATATTGTAAATCTGGTGTCCCAGCAGTGGCTGGCCAAGTTTGATAGTGTCCGGCAAAGGGTATATTTTGTTCTGGGGTGAAATTCAATTGCCAAAATAGCAATACCATAAATCAGTGGTTTCAACTGTGGCTGGCCAAGTTTAATAGTGTCCGGCAAAGGATATATTATTTTCTGCGGTGAAATTTAGTTGCAAAAATAGAAATACACTAAAACTGTTGTTCCAGCAGTGGCTGGCCAAATTTACTAGTGTCCGGCAAAGGATAGATTTTGTTCTGGGGTGAAATTCAATTCCCAAAATAGCAATACCCTGAATCTGGTGTTCCAGCTGTTGCAGGCCTAGTTTAGATCGGTCCGTAAAAGGTTATATTTTTTTTCTGGGGTAAAATTCAATTGCCTAAATAGCAATACCATAAATCAGTGGTTTCAGCTGTGGCTTACCAAGTTAATAGTGCACGGCAAAAGATGTTCTTTTTTTTCTGGGGTGAAATTCAATAGGCAAAATAGCAATACCATAAATCAGTGGTTTCAGTTTTGGCTGGCAAATTTTAATAGTTTCTGGCAAAGGATATATTTTGTTCTGGGGTGAAATTCAATTGCCAAAATAGCAATACCATAAATCTGTGGTTTCAGCTGTGGCTGACCAAGTTTAATAGTGTCCGGCAAAGGATATATTTTGTTCTGGGGTGAAATTCAATTGCCAAAATAGCAATACCATAAATGAGTGGTTTCAGCTGTGGCTGGCCAAGTTTAATAGTGTCTGTCATAGGATATATTTTGTTCTGGGGTAAAATTAAATTGCCAAAATAGCAATACCATAAATCAGTGGTTTCAACTGTGGCTGGCCAAGTTTAATAGTGTCCGGCAAAGGATATATTATTTTCTGCAGTGAAATTTAGTTGCAAAAATAGAAATGCAGTAAAAATGTTTAAATCTGTCCGTAAAAGGGTATATTATTTTGTTCTGGGGTGAAAGTCATTAGCAAAAATAGAAATACAGTAAATCTGCTGTCCCAGCAAAGGATAGATTTTGTTCTGGGGTGAAATTTAATTCCCAAAATAGCAATACCCTGAATCTGGTGTTCCAGCTGTTGCAGGCCTAGTTTAGATCTGTCCATAAAAGGTTATATTTTTTTCTGGGGTGAAATTCAATTGCCAAAATAGCAATACCATAAATCTGTGGTTTCAGCTATGGCTGGCCAAGTTTAATAGTGTCCGGCAAAGTATATATTTTTTTCTGTGGTGAAATTCAATTGCCAAAATAGCAATACCCTGAATCTGGTGTCCCAGCAGTGGCTGGCAAAGTATAATAGTGTCCGGCGACGGATATATTTTGTTCTGGGGTGAAGATCAATAGGCAAAATAGCAATACCATAAATCAGTGGTTTCAGCTTTGGCTGGCAAAGTTTAATAGTTTCCGGCAAAGGATATATTTTGTTCTGGGGTGAAATTCAATTGCCAAAATAGCAATACCATAAATCAGTGGTTTCAGCTGTGGCTGACCAAGTTTAATAGTGTCCGGCAAAGGATTTATTTTGTTCTGGGGTGAAATTCAATTGCCAAAATAGCAATACCATAAATCAGTGGTTTCAGCTGTGGCAGCCCAAGCTTAATAGTGTACGGCAAAGGATATATTTTTTTCTGGGGTGAAATTCAATTGCCAAAATAGCAATACCGTAAATCTGGTGTCCCAGCAATGGCTGTCCAAGTTTATTAGTGTCTGTCATAGGATATATTTTGTTCTGTGGTGAAATTTAATTGCCAAAATAGCAATATTGTAAATCTGGTGTCCCAGCAGTGGCTGGCCAAGTTTAATAGTGTCCGGCAAAGGGTATATTTTGTTCTGGGGTGAAATTCAATTACCAAAATAGCAATACCATAAATCAGTGGTTTCAACTGTGGCTGGCCAAGTTTAATAGTGTCCGGCAAAGGATATATTATTTTCTGCGGTGAAATTTAGTTGCAAAAATAGAAATACACTAAAACTGTTGTTCCACCAGTGGCTGGCCAAATTTACTAGTGTCCGGCAAAGGATAGATTTTGTTCTGGGGTGAAATTCAATACCCAAAATAGCAATACCCTGAATCTGGTGTTCCAGCTGTTGCAGGCCTAGTTTAGATCGGTCCGTAAAAGGTTATATTTTTTTTCTGGGGTAAAATTCAATTGCCAAAATAGCAATACCATAAATCAGTGGTTTCAGCTGTGGCTTACCAAGTTAATAGTGTACGGCAAAAGATATTCTTTTTTTTCTGGGGTGAAATTCAATAGGCAAAATAGCAATACCATAAATCAGTGGTTTCAGCTGTGGCTGGCCAAGTTTAATAGTGTCCGGCAAAGGATATATTATTTTCTGAGGTGAAAATCAGTTGCAAAAATAGAAATACAGTAAAACTGTTGTTCCAGCTGTTGCAGGCTTCATTTTAATCTGTCCGTAAAAGGGTATATTTTTTTCTGGGGTGAAATTCAATAGCCAAAATAGCAATACCCTGAATCTGGTGTTCCAGATGTTGCAGGCCAAGTGTTAATCCGTCCGTAAAAGGATATATTACACTCAAGGTGTATATACAAGTGCTGAGAGGTTCATCCTCATTAACTTCACACGCTACCGTGCATCTCCCATTGTATTTCTGTCCGTTAAAGGGTATATTACACAAAGTGTTAAAATACAATTGCTGAAGTCATAATCCTACATATTTTTTCTCAATCTACTGTGCATCTCCAAGTGTAAATCTGTCCATAAAAGGATACCTTTCATCCAGGGCCTAAATACTAGCCCTAAAAGAGATATTCCCCTAAATCAGTGGTTACTGCTGTGTCTGGATCAGTGTAATATGCTACATAAATAAATAGGCAGATAGTGCTAGGTGCCTGTAAAAAAAGGCCTGAATTTGAAATCAATATATTGGGCCAAATATTTTTTTTTCTCATTGTGGTGCTTGGTGAACGGTAATAATGAGGAAAACATCTAGTAAGGGATGCAGACGCGGTTGTTGTGGTGTTAGTGTACCCTCTGGTGCTGGGAGAGGACGTGGCCATTCTGCCACAGCCACACGTCCTAGTGAACCAACAACCTTAGGTTCCAGTACCCGCCAGAATTTACAGCGATATTTGGTGGGGCCCAATGCCGTTCTAAGGATGGTAAGGCCTGAGCAGGTACAGGCGCTAGTCAATTGGGTGGCCGACAGTGGATCCAGCACGTTCACAACATTATCTCCCACCCAGTCTTCTGCAGAAAGCGCACAGGTGGTGCCTGAAAACCAAGCCCATCAGTCTGTCACATCACCCCCATGCATATTAGGGAAACTGTCTGAGCCTTAAGTTATGCAGCAGTCTCTTATGCTTTTTGAAGACTCTGCTGGCAGGGTTTCCAAAGGGAATCCACCTAGCCCTTCCCCAGTGGTGGAAGACATAGAATGCACTGATGCACAACCACTGATGTTTCCTGATGATGAGGACATGGGAATACTACCTCATCGGAGTCCGCACGTCTATGATGATGACGAAACACAGGTGCCAACTGATGCGTCTTTCTGCAGTGTGCAGCACGAACAGGAGGTCAGGGAGGAACACTGTGTGGAAGACGATGCAGGGGACGATGAGGTCCTAGACCCCACATGGAATGAAGGTCGTGCCACTGACTTTCATAGTTCAGAGGAAGAGGCAGTGGTGAAACCAAGCCAACAGCGTAGCAAAAGAGGGAGCAGGGGGCAAAAGCAGAACAGCTGCCGCCAAGAAAGTTCACCTGCTACTGGCCACCGCCACCAGGGACCGAGTACCCCAAAGGCAGCTTCAAAGAGTTCCCTGGCATGGCACTTCTTTAAACAATGTGCTGACGACAAGACCCAAGTGGTTTGCACGCTGTGCCATCAGAGCCTGAAGCGAGGGATTAACGTTCTGAACCTTAGCACAACCTGCATGACCAGGCATCTACATGAAAAGCATGAACTGCAGTGGAGTAAACACCTTAAAAGCAAAGAACTCACTCTGGCTCCCCCTGCTCTCTCTTCTGCTGCTGCCTCGGCCTCTTACTACGCCTCGGGAGGAACGTTGGCACCTGCCGCCTACCAAAATGAGGATGTGCCACTGACAACACCACCTGCGTCACCAAGCATCTCCACCATGTCACACGGCAGCATTCAGCTCTCCATCTCACAAACGTTGGAGAGAAATCATAAATTCCCACCTAGCCACACTCGAGCCCTGGTCCTGAATGCCAGCATTTCTAAACTACTGGCCTTTGAAATTCTGTCATTCAGGCTGGTGGACACAGACAGCTTCAAACAGCTGATGTCCATGGCTGTCCCACAGTATGTTGTTCCCAGCCGCCACTACTTCTCCAAGACAACTGTGCCTTCCCTGCACAACCAAGTATCCGATAAAATCAAGTGTGCACGTCCTTCCGCCGCCAAGGATCGCAGGGCATCATTCTTTGCCTTCTTCTTCGGCCTTCCCGCTCACCGCCTCTTATGCGACGTGCCCACCAGGTGGAACTCCACCTTGCACATGCTGGAGAGACTGTGCGAGCAGCAGCAGGCCATAGTGGAGTTTCAGCTGCAGCACGCATGCGTCAGTCGCACTGCGGAACAGAACCACTTCACCACCAATGATTGGGCCTCCATGCGAGACCTGTGTGCCCTGTTGCGCTGTTTCGAGTACTCCACTAACATGGCCAGTGGCGATGACACCGTTATCAACGTTGCATTGCCACTTCTATGTCTCCTTGAGAAAACGCTTAGGGTGATGATGGAAGAGGAGGTGGCCCAAGAGGAGGACTAGGAGCATAAGGGGTCATTTTTAGCACTTTTAGGCCAGTCTGTTAGAAATGGCTCAGAGGGAGGTTTTTTGCAGCAGCAGAGGCCAGATACAAATGTGGCCAGCCAGGGCCCACTACTGGAGGACGAGGAGGATGAGGAGGAGGTGGAGGAGGATGAGGATGAAGCAGGTTCACAGCGGGGCGGCACCCGACACAGCTCAGGCCCATCACTGGTGCGTGGCTGGGGGGATACGGAGGATGGTGACGATACACCTGCCACAGAGGACAGCTTGTCCTTACCTCTGGGGAGCCTGGCACACATGAGCGACTACATGCTGCAGTGCCTGTGCAACGACAGAAGAGTTGCCCAAATTTTAACGTGTGCGGACTACTGTGTTGCCACCCTACCGGATCCCGGTACAAAAACAATGTGCCCACCTTACATCCTGCACTGGAGCATGATAGGAAGATGCGCAAGTACAAGTGCATGCTGGTAGACGCGCTCCTGAGAGCATTCCCAAATGTCACAGGGGAACAGGTGGAAGCCCAAGGCGAAGGCAGAGGAGGAGCAAGAAGTCGCCAATGCAGCTGTGTCACGGCCAGCTCCTCTGAGGGCAGAGTTAGCATGGCAGAAATGTGGAAATGTTTTGTCTCCACGCCACAGCTAACTGCACCACCACCTGATATGGAACGTGTTAGCAGGAGGCAGCATTTCACTAACATGGTTGAACAGTACGTCTGCACACCCCTCCACGTACTGACTGATGGTTCGGCCCCATTCAACTTCTGGGTCTCCAAATTGTCCACGTGGCCAGAGTTAGAATTTTATGCCTTGGAGGTGCTGGCCTGCCCGGCGGCCAGCGTTTTGTCTGACCGTGTATTCAGCACGGCAGGGGGCGTCATTACTGACAAACGCAGCCGCCTGTCCACAGCCAACGTGGACAAGCTGACGTTCATAAAAATGAACCAGGCATGGATCCCACAGGACCTGTGCCTCCCTTGTGCAGAATAGACATTTATAACTGCATCCCCCTCAACCATGTAGTCTTGTACTCCGGGGCACTTTATTATTGAATCCTCATTTTTTTTAACTTTACCATGATCTTGCGGTGCAACCCAAAGTTGAATGAACCTCTCCTCTGTCTGGGTGCTGGGGCCGAAATAACTGAAAGTGGCCTTCTCCAGTGGTGGGTGATATGACGCCTTATTCCTTGCTGTGGAACCTCTCTCCTCTATCTGGGTGCTGGGGCCTAAATAACTGAAAGTGGCCTTCTCCATTGGTGGGTGACTTGAAGCCTGATTCTCTGCTATAGGACCTCTCTCCAATTGATACTGCTTAATTTTTATTTATTTTATTTTAATTAATTTCCCTATCCACATTTGTTTGCAGGGGATTTACCTACATTTTGCTGCCTTTTGCAGCCCTCTAGCCCTTTCCTGGACTATTTTACAGCCTTTTTAGTGCCAAAAGGTTCGGGTCCCCATTGACTTTAATGGGGTTCGGGTTCGGGATGAAGTTCAGGTCGAGTTCGGATCCCAAACTGGAACATTTTCGGGAAGTTCGGCTGAACTTCTCGAACCCGAGCATCCAGGTGTTCGCTCAACTCTAGTTGGGACTCTAATTCGACTTAGGAGTCCCTGCTCTGACTCCATATATAGCTATGTCCATATATGGAGTCAGTGCTTGGGGACACCCAGTGTATTAAAATCTAATTTATCCTATATTTTGGAAAAGTTTCTGCCAGGATTTGTACTCACAACCTTGCACATTAATATCTTACTACTTCAGAAAGAGAAACTACTATAAGGTTTTTCTTAAACAGTTTAGCATTCAGCTTTATAGCTGAGTGGATAAGGTCCTTGCCTATAATACACAAGGTTGTGAGTTCAAATCCCAGAAACTTTTCAGAAACAGAGGCTTAATAAGATTTAAATACACTGACTCGTCTACGTACTGGAACCTGAGGTTGTTGGTTCACTAGGACGTGTGGCTGTGGCAGAATGGCCACGTCCTCTCCCAGCACAAGAGGGTACACTAACACCACCGCGTCCGCGTCCCTTACTAGATGTTTTCCTCATTGTTACCGTTTACCAAGCACCACAATAAGAAAAAAAATATTTGGCCCAATGTATTGATTTCAAATTCAGGCCTTTTTTTTACAGGCACCTAACACTATCTGCCTATTTATTTATGTAGCGTACTACACTAATCCAGGCACAGCAGTAACCACTGATTTAGGGGAATATCTCTTTTAGGGCTAGTATTTAGGCCCTGGATGAAAGGTATCATTTTATGGACAGATTTACACTTGGCCTGCAACAGCTCGAACACCAGATTCAGGGTATTGCTATTTTGGCAATTGAATTTCACCCCAGAACAAAATATACCCTTTTACGGACAGATTATCACTTGGCCTGCAACAGCTGGGACACCAGATTAAGGGTATTGCTATTTTGGCAATTGAATTTCACCCCACAACAAAATATTTGTTTTTGCGGACACTATGAAACTTGGCTAGCCACAGCTGAAACCACTGATTTATGGTATTGCTATTTTGGCAATTGAATTTCACCGCAGGACAAAATATACCCTTTTACGGACAGATTAACACTTGGCCTGCAACAGCTGGGACACCAGATTAAGGGTATTGCTATTTTGGCAATTGAATTTCACCCCAGAACAAAATATATGTTTTGCTGGACACTATTATACTTTGCCAACCACAGCTGAAACCACTGATTTATGGTATTGCTATTTTGGCAATTGAATTCTACCCCAGAACAAAATATACCCTTTTATGGACAGATTAACACTTGGCCTGCAACAGCTGGGACACCAGATTCAGGGTATTGCTATTTTTGCAATTGAATTTCAACCCGCAACAAAATATATGTTTTTGCGGACACTATGAAACTTGGCTAGCCACAGCTGAAACCACTGATTTATGGTATTGCTATTTTGGCAATTGAATTTCACCGCAGGACAAAATATACCCTTTTACGGACAGATTAACACTTGGCCTGCAACAGCTGGGACACCAGATTAAGGGTATTGCTATTTTGGCAATTGAATTTCACCCCAGAACAAAATATATGTTTTGCCGGACACTATTATACTTTGCCAACCACAGCTGAAACCACTGATTTATGGTATTGCTATTTTGGCAATTGAATTCTACCCCAGAACAAAATATACCCTTTTATGGACAGATTAACACTTGGCCTGCAACAGCTGGGACACCAGATTCAGGGTATTGCTATTTTTGCAATTGAATTTCAACCCACAACAAAATATATGTTTTTGCGGACACTATGAAACTTGGCCAGCCACAGCTGAAACCACTGATTTATGGTATTGCTATTTTGGAAATTGAATTTCACCACAGAACAAAATATACCCTTTTAAGGACAGATTAACACTTGGCCTGCAACAGCTGGGACACCAGATCCAGGGTATTGCTATTTTGGCAATTGAATTTCACCGCAGAACAAAATATACCCTTTCACGGACAGATTAACACTTGGCCTGGAACAGCTGGGACACCAGATTCAGGGTATTGCTATTTTGGCAATTAAATTTCATCGCACAACAAAATATATGTTTTTGCGGACAGATTATCACTTGGCCTGCAACAGCTGGGACACCAGATTAGGGGTATTGCTATTTTGGCTATTGAATTTCACCCCAGAACAAAATATATGTTTTGGCGGACACTATTATACTTTGCCAGCCACAGCTGAAACCACTGATTTATGGTATTGCTATTTTGGCAATTGAATTTACCACAGAAAATAATATATCCTTTGCCAGACAGCAGACAGTATTATACTTGGCTAGCCAAAGCTGGAACACCAGATTTAGGGGATTGGTATTTGGGCAATTGTATTTAACCCCTTAATAAAATATAGAAATTGCTATCCTGAGTTTCTAGGGGTGGCAATTAGCACAGCCAAGCCCCTGATGTAGGATATAGCAAAAAAAAAAACTAGTATTGATGGATTGATGGACTTGGTGGCAGCTTGTTCTGGTGCACCACAAGTCACAAAATGGCCGCCGATCACCCCAGAAAATAAGTGACAGAAAAACGCTCTGTGCAGCCTAAAAACCAGTGAGCAAGTAACTAGCAGAAGTTCAATCATTCACTTCTGTAGATCGATCAGTTCATTAGGTGCTGTTGCTGACTTTTCCCTGCCTAAACTCGCCCTGACAGAAGCTGCGTCCTCTCCCTACACTAATCAGAGCAGTGTGACGTTCAACGCTACGTGACTCTAGCTTAAATAGAGGCTGAGTCACATGCTGCACTTGGCCAAACATAGCCATGCCATTAGTAGGCATGGCTGTGATGGGCTCTTAGGGCAAGAAGTAAAACGCTAGCTGATTGGCTGCTGTGCAGCCCTTCAGAATGCGGGAAGTAATCGCCAAACAACGAACCCGAACTTTTTTGAACTATGCTCGAACTGTTCGCTCAACACTATCTACGAGTGCTTCTTTAAGTAGAGAAAATGTATCATCTTCTTATATGTGTCTTCCATTAAATTTTACTAGCCAGTAACTAACTTGGGACGTTGGATCTTTCAGTCAAACTCAAAGTGATTATAGTTTAATGATGATTATAAAAAGGTAACAGTAAAATTGTGCTTTAATAAGATATTAGCTGGGAGCAGGCACCTTTAGACAGGCTACATTTAACATTATAAACTTGTTATGGATTAGTCTATAGCTGAAGGAAATTAAAGATTAAAAACAAGAGGAGGTCACTGTGAATTAATGACAAGGTATTATAGTCAAAGCAGGAAACTGAACATCTTTTATTATAAAGACTAGAAAGGACCAAAAAGGCATCATTAAACACACAAGGAAATTAACCAAATTTTCACAAAACTGTATTGTATCTAATATATTGAGACAGGGTTAAGTAAGCTCTGTCATGGCTGAAGGGATATAGAAACATTGACCTTTTTTCTGTTAAAGAGCATCTGTAGTTTCAGAAGACTTTTCAGAATAAGCCATCATGTAGGTGTACATGAGGATAAAAGCTATTACTGTACAATGTATGACTTGCATTTTTCAGCAGCTTTCCCTTCTGTAGGTGTGAGCTGCTGGCACAAGAAGAAGCACAAATAGCAGGCACAATTCAGATACAGCGATAAAGGTTCAACTTGATTGATGCTACAGAAGTATGGCCCCAATCGGTTACATAGAATCTTCTCTAATGAGTGGCACAGTTCCTGAACAGTACAAAACTTTAGCCAAGATGTATAACTCAGCCTATACAAAGGCATGCTGTCACCATTCAGGTCTATGCTCAATAGAGATGGCCCGAAATATCCGCCGGCGAACAGTTCCCGGCGAACATAGCTTGTTCGCGTTCGCCGCAGCGGGCGAACACATGCGATGTTCGGTCCGCCCCCTATACATCATCATTGAGCAAACTTTGACCCTGTACCTCACAGTCAGCAGACACATTCCAGCCAATCAGCAGCATACCCTCCCTCCCAGACCCTCCCATCTCCTGAACAGCATCCATTTTAGATTCATTCGGAAGCTGCAGTCTTAGTGAGAGGAGGGAGAGTTTAGTTGCTGCTGATTTAATAGGGAAATCGATAGCTAGGCTAGTGAATTCAGTGTCCACTCAAGTCCTGAAAGACTCATCTGATCTCTGCTGTAAGGACAGCGTCCTGACAGCACCCCAAAAAGCCCTTTTTAGGGCTGCAACATTAGTCTGCTTTTTTTTTTTCTCCATATATATATTGCAGTTGCCTGGCCTGCCTGTGTGTGAGGAGCTGCAGGCCCACAGACTGTAGTGTGCCCACTGCCAGTGCCCACCCCTGTCATCCCGTGTGGCACAGGACTTTGCATCAAAAAAAGGCATTACATTTTTACACTTTAGTGTAATTTCAGTTGCTTGCCTGCTAGTGTGTGTCTGGCCGACTTCCACTGACTGTAGTGTCCCCACTGCCAGTGCCCACCCCTGTCATACCATGTGGCTCAGGACTTTGCATCAAAAAAAGGATTTAATTTTTACACTTTAGTGTCATTTCAGTTGCTTGCCTGCTAGTGTGTGTCAGGCCGACTTCCACCTACTGTAGTGTGCCCACTGCCAGTTCCTACCCCTGTCATACCGTGAAGCACAGGACTTTGCATCAAAAAAAGGCATTAGATTTTTACACTTTAGTGTAATTTCAGTTGCTTGCCTGCTAGTGTGTGTCAGGCCGACTTCCAATGACTGTAGTTTGCCCACTGCCAGTGCCAACCACTGATACCGGGTGGAACAGTAGCTTGCCGATAAATAAGGCATTTCATTTTTAGACAGTATTCTAATTTCAGTTGCTTGCCTGCTACCAGTGTGTGTCAGGCCCACTTTCACAGACTGTAGTGTGCCCACTGCCAGTGCCAACCAGTGATACCGGGTGGCACAGTAGCTTGCCGATAAATAAGGCATTTAATTTTTACACATTAGTCTAATTTCAGTTGCTTGCCTGCTGCCAGTGTGTGTCAGGCCCACTTCCACTGACTGTAATGTGCCCACTGCCAGTGCCCTCCACTGATACCGGGTGGCACAGTAGCTTGCCGATAAATATGGCATTTAATTTTTAGACAGTAGTCTAAATTCAGTTGCTTGCCTGCTGCCAGTGTGTGTCAGACCTACTTCCACAGACTGTAGAGAGCCCACTGCCAGTGCCAACCACTCATACCGGGTGGCACAGTACCTAGCACGCGTAGTACCTAATCTAAAAACAAATGACAGGCAGAGGCAGGCCACCCCGCAGGGGCCGCCGTAGTCGTGGTGCTTTGATTTTCACTGTCCCTGGAATAATGCCTAGTGTTCAGAGGCCACGTACCCTGAACCCGAAAAAATTCTGAGGACATAGTTGACTGGCTTAGACAGGACACCCAATCTTCAACAGCTTCCGCTAAGAACTTTGATGCACCATCCTCCTCCAGCTCAGCTTCGGTCACCTGCTCTCAAGTTACCACGCTCCCGTCCGCCTCCACCACCACCACTACCACCACAGCCACCACAGCCGCTCCACTTGATCCGTCAGAGGAGTTATTTACACATCAGTTGGAGGCAATTAGTGATGCGCAACCATTATTGCCAGATGATGTAGATTACAGGGATATGTCTCAGTCAGGCAGGATTACACACATGGACGTACAGTGTGATGATGATAATGATGTTGTACCCGCTGCTGCTTCCTTTGCTGAGGTGTCAGATACAAGTGAAGCGGTTGATGATGACGATGTGTCCACGGATGCCACGTGGGTGCCTGCTCGAAGAGAAGAAGAGGGGGAAAGTTCAGAAGGGGAGACAGAGAGAATGAGGAGACGAGTTGGAAGCAGGGGGAGGTCGTCGCAAAGAGTTAGTGGCACAGTCAGACAGCATGTATCGGCACCCGGGGTCAGCCAGACAGCACGCCAGTCAACGCATGCTGTTGCGACCACCAGAATGCCGTCATTGCAAAGCTCAGCAGTGTGGCATTTTTTTTGTGTGTCTGCCTCTGATAACAGCAATGCCAAAAGAAACTGAGTCGTGGGAAGTCCAACACCCACCTCGGTACAACTGCTTTGCGAAGGCACATGATCTCACATCACAAACACCTATGGGATTAACACATGAGTACAAGCAGCACACAAACTCAAAGCCACCATGCTCCTCCTGGTCCAGCATCTTCAGCCACGTCAACCACTGCTGTCCTCCCTGCCCCCTCTCAACCAACCGCCACTCTGCCTCTCACCTTCAGCAGTTCCTGCTCATCTGCCAACAGTCAGGTGTCTGTCAAGGACATGTTTGAGCATAAGAATCCAATGTCACAGAGTCACCCCCTTGCCCGGCGACTGACAGCTGGCTTGACGGAACTCATAGCCCGCCAGCTTTTACCATACCAGCTAGTGGAGTCTGAGGCCTTCAAAAAATTTGTCGCTATTTGGACACCACAGTGGAAGGTACCCGGATGAAATTATTTTTCAAAAAAGGCAATCCCAAACCTCTACAATATCATTGAAAAGGAAGTCATGGCATCTCTGGCATACAGTGTTGGGCAAGGGTCCATCTGACCACTGATACCTGGTCTGCAAAGCACGGTCAGGGCAGGTATATCACGTATACTGCGCATTGGGTCAACCTGCTGACGCCTGACAAGCATGGAATGCGTGGCTCCGCAGCGGAGTTGGTGACACCGCCATGACTTGCAGGCAGACCTACTGCCACCTCCTCTACTCCTACTCCATCCTCTTCGATATCCTCCTCGGCTGAGTCCTCTTCTGCTGCGGCGTCTGGCTGCACATCAACTGAATCCCCCCAGCTCCCCCGGGGATATTCCACATCCCGGATACGACAGTGTCACGCTGTCTTGGGGTTGACTTGCCCGAAATCGGGGTGCTAGGACAGCCTCTGCGGAGCTGGGAATTTTTTTGCCACGTTACTGGACACTCATGCGCAATGCCTGTAGGCTCATGCGTCCTTTTGAGGAGGTGTCAAACCTAGACAGTCGCACCAAAGGCACCATCAGCGACCTCATCCCATTTGTTTTCTTCCTGGAGCGTACCCTGCGATGAGTGCTGGATCAGGCTGTAGATGAGCGTGAAGAGGAAGAGGAAGAGTTGTGGTCACCATCACCACCAGAAACAGCCTTGTCATCATTGCTTGCCGGACCTGCGGCAACGCTGGAAGAGGAGTATGAGGAAGAGGAGTCAGAGGAGGAATGTGGCGGCTTTGAGGAGGAGGAAGACCAACCACAGCAGGCACCCCAGGGTGCTCGTTGTTGTCACCTATCTGGGACCCATGGTGTTGTATGTGGCTGGGGGGAAGAACAGACCGTCAATCATTGAGGACGAGGAACAGTAAATGAGTAGCTCTGCATCCAACCTTGTTTAAATGGGGTCTTTCATGCTGTCATGTCTGTGGAGGGACCCACGTATAAAAAGGATGAAGGAGAACGACCTGTACTGGGTGGCCACGCTACTAGACCCCCGGTATAAGCAGAAAGTGGCAGAAATGTTACCAAATTACCGAAAGTCAGTAAGGATGCAGCAGTTCAAAACCAAACTAAAAAATATGCTTTACACAACTTATAAGGGGGATGTCACAGCACAACGGGAATCTAACAGGGGAAGAGGTGAGTGTAATCCTCCTCCTACCACGGCGGCAAGGACTGGACGATTTACAGATGTGTTGTTAATGGAGGACATGCGGAGCTTTTTCAGTCCTACTCATCGCCACAGCCCTTCGGGATCCAGCCTTAGAGAACGACTCGACCGACAGGTAGCAGACTACCTCACCTTAACTGCAGATATCGACACTTAGGAGCAATGAACCCCTTCACTACTGGGTGTGCAGGCTTGACCTGTGGCCTGAGCTATCCCAGTTTGCGATAGAACTTCTGGACTGCCTTGCTTCAAGTGTCCTGTCAGAGAGGACCTTCAGTGCAGCAGGAGGCATTGTCACTGACAAGAGAAGTCGCCTCGGTCAAAAAAGTGTTGATTACCTCACCTTCATAAAGATAAATGAGGCATGGATCCTGAAGGGACTGACAGTGGGGGATACGTTTGACTAACAAAAGGCCTGATTATATGCCTTGGCCTCAAAATGGTCCCCACGCTGCTGTATTTAATGTCTGCATACCGGATGACTTTCGTGAATTCTCCACCACCAACTAGGGTTCAAGCCCCAATGTTTTAGTCACTTTTCTGCCTGGAAAACATCAATTTTTCCGGCCGCTGCTACAATAGCGGCTGCAACAATGCCATTATTTTTCAGGCATGTGTACATGCCTAATTTTTCTGTCCTATGGTGCAGCACTGTGGCTGCAAAAACAAACCAAAAAAAAAGGCACATACAAGTGTCAATTCCCCTTTGTGATCGTTACTTTGTTGTGGTGAAGGGGCTTGCGTATTACAATAAAGCAATCATCACCTCTATGAGTGTGTTGGCAATGTTTCCTCACCCTGATGATAAGGCCGTTGCTTCATTATGGTCAGACCAAAAGCGATCGCTCGGCTGGATAATATTTCATAGAAAAAACATTAATTAACTTTTTTTTTTTTTTATGTTGTATGGGTTTTTAATACATAAAATAAAAAATCATAATATAGTCTCTTAATAGTTTATTAGAAATAATGCAGACAATTAAAAAAATCCCCATCAATTCCAATACAAAGCAAGTACAGAGCTCAGAACTAAATTATTTCATGATGTCGTAATGGTTCGCTAATTCGACAATGGTTAATCAATTCGACAGACGTCCCCGGATAGGGTATGTAACAGGGATTAAACTGATAGGAATAGTATTAGTTAAGACACCACTCATTTAGGGTGTCACAGCACAGTGCTCTGTGCCCGAGCAGTGCCCCAATTTGGGATTGGGAGTAAGAGGACCGACCAAGCTACTTTTTCCATCTCCCGGTTCCTGAAATCAATTCAGTTTGGTGTATGAGAGTTTGGTCTGTCAATGTGAAGGCAGTCGAAGGTACCCGGCCTAAAAATTTTTTCACAAAAGGCAATCCCTGATATAGGGGCCACTTAATATGGTGGATTTGGTGATCTCTGTAATGGAGACACCCCTTTGCTCGGTTTTCCTTCCTTTGAGGGATATCTGGCTTTCATTGTGTTGTAGACCCATAACTGGGGCTCCACATTTATTTTGCATATTCCTGTTTCCCAGGGAGCTTTGCACTTTGGATTGCTGTGTTGAGACTCTTAAGTGAGGCTCTGCGGTGTTTTTTGTAGCTGGTCTCCCTGAGATCAGCTATTGTTGTGTTTGAGTAGTCTCCGAGGCATTGCTCCCGGTTAGCCAGAATCCTACTCACATTGATGAGGGGCAATACCCTGAAACAGCTGTTTGTGGATGGATACCTGGCTTAGGTTTTCCCCGTCACATCCTTAAAGCTTGTAAAAAAGCAGGATCTTGACATAGGGGCCACTTAATATGGTGGATTTGGTGATCTCTGTAATGGAGAGACCCCTTTGCTCGGTTTTCCTTCCTTTGAGAGATATCTCGCTTTCATTGTGTTGTAGACCCATAACTGGGGCTCCACATTTATTTTGCATATTCCTGATATGGGATGTAACAGGGATTAAACTGATGAGAATAGTACTACAGAAAATACCACTCATATCGGGTGTGACAGTAAATTGCACGGCGCAGACGCAGTCACCGTGGATTAAAACAGAGTGGAGGGACCCAGCGTTTTTTTACCATCTCCCCGTTCGAAAAATCAATTCAATAAATGGCCCCCAGATTGGGGACGTTAGAGGGATTAAACTGATGAGAATAGTACTACAGAAAATACCACTCATTTTGGGTGTGACAGTAAATTGCACGGCGCAGACGCAGTGACCGTGGATAAAAACAAAGGGGAGGGAGCCAGCGTTTTTTTAACCATCTCCCCGTTCGAAAAATCAATTCAATTCACCTTTCGTGGACCCTTGGTGTTGTACGTGGCTGGGTGGAGGAAGAAACCTTCAATGACATCACTGGGACGTGGCTAGCTCGGTATCCAACCTTGTGCAAATGGGGAGTTTGCGGTTGTGCAAATGAACTGTTTGCAGTTGTTTGCGGTGCATTAAAAGGGGAGTTTGGTCTGTCAATGTCTGTGAAGCGGCCGTAACCCTTATCGATACAACCCCTTAACCCTGATCGATACAACATCATACCTGATCGTATACACACACTAGATGTTTTAAACCACGTTGTTCAAAAAAATTTAGGATTGTTAGGTGATTTATGCCTTTTATGGATTAAAACCCAACTCTGCGTCAACTATGTAATTTTCCATGGAAGTTTTGCCATGGATCCCCCTCCGGCATGCCACAGTCCAGGTGTTAGTAACTTTTCCATCACTATTATGGCCAGAAAGAGTCCCTGTGGGAATTGCCTGCCTACTGAAGTCTATGGCGGTTCGCCCGTTCGCGAACATTTAGCAACATGGTATCACTATGCCTTTGTGTTTTCACCCACCAGTGTCCATCTACTTTGTCGTCCCCCATCAATCATGGTGCCAAAGGCTGTACCTCCCCATCTAAAACTTGGACAGGGCAACTAACCCTTGTCATTAGCAGAACCACCAGAACCCACATAACATAAATATTAAACTATGCAACGATACAATTCTGGTCTTTTCCATAGTTTCTGTGGTGAGTAGACATAAGCAAATTGCTCAAAATTCTATTTGGTTGTGATTCGGTCAAATCAGTCAACGGATATGATTCGATTGCGAATCGATTCCCTTAAATAGAAAGGACTGTAATTGACCTGAACATTTTTGTATGAGACTCTGAGGTCTCCATGAACTAAATTTTTTCTTTATGGTCTCTCACTCTTTTTTATTTATTTTTTTTAATAAATATCCCTCTCTTTCTGCACAAAATTTGTCCAAATGGAATCACTATTAATTTGCAACTCAAATTATTTCAAAATTTAGTTCAAATTTGATTAATTTAGAATCCATTTACTCATCTATAGCAGTGGGCTTGAGAAAAAAAATGTCGCTTGCAGTCCAGAATACTGCAACAGTTAAAATTAACCATAATGTTGGCTATTATATAACAGACAACAAATAACTTTCCTAATTATGTCCAGTAGTGGTTACCAACCAGATTATATCAGCTCTATCTCCAATTATCAGTTTTTTATAAGTGAGCTGTAATGTTCTACTGGGAAACCTTAGATCCTACCATTTATGTGGATGTTACATTGTTGTAGAACAAGTTCACCCCTTCATGGTATTCCCTAATAGCAGTGGCCTAAATCAGCAGGAAATTATTCAGGAATGGACCAAGTTCAAGGTGTTGACTTGGCATAAAAATTCCCCAGATCTCAATCTGAAAGAGCATTTGGAGGAAAGCATTGTAAGAAAAAAAAGTTTGATCCAGAGCCACTCCACCACACAACATCACATGATGTAACAGATCTGTTATTAAAGGGGTTGCTATTGCTGACCTATCCTCGTGTTCCGACTCCCACCTGCTGCCTCCTCTGCTCTGTATGAGCGTTGCCTTCTCTGCCCTGTTTACCTGCTCGATAAAGCAATTGTAGTGGTGAGTAGGCGTAGTTACAACTATGGCATCCTTTTTTACTTCTATGGGACGGCTCTGTAGTATTTTCTCTTGAATGGACAGAGCCATCCCATAGAAGTAAATGGGTACTTGAAATTATACCTGCTCACCCCTGCAAATGCTGGGGTGCGAGCACAGCCTTCTCTTCAAATAGCTGATCGGCCGGGGTGCTGGGAGTCAGACACCGCCGTTCTGATATTGATGAACTATCCAGAGGATAGGTCATCGATTGTTAAAACAGTGGACAACCCTTTTAATTAGTGATGAGCGAGCATGCTCGGCCGAGTATTGGTTCTGCTCAAGCATCGCTATGCTCGGTGCTCGGATTTACTCGGCTAAGCACCACGTGTGTTCGTCACATTGATTGAGTCTCCTCCCTGCACGTTTGGCACCTTCTAAGCAGCCAATCAAGGTCCAGGTAAGTAATTCCCCTCAGTGTAAGGCCATAGCCATGTTAGCTCTAAGCCTTACACTGATTGGCTGGCCAGAACACGTGATACCATTTCATATAGGAGCTGAGGTCTGGCGCTTACCTCATTCAGCGTCAGGGAGAGCAGACAGTAGGAAGGGACAGATAGCATTTTGCTCTAAACTTACTGATTTTACTCCAAAAACCTTATTGAAATACCTTACAGTCCTTTTTAAGGACTACAGTGTGATTTTCACAGCAGTGCAGCACCATTTTTAAGTTTTTTTTAAGAAGGGGTTTGCTTCAGCACTATCAGGGACAAGTGTCACCAGGAAGGGACAGATAATGCAGGGCTTGAAAATCGCTTTTTTAACTACCCAAACTTCTAAAAGACAGAAAGATTTCAGATTAGTGACATCTACAATACGCCATCATAAAGCAGTGTATTGGGCAGATATTATAAAAAGGGACTTATTCATTACAGTGTGCCTGGTACTGAGATAAACACTGCACCATCATAAAACAGTGTGTTGGGCAGACATTATAAAAAGGGACTTATTCACTTCAGTGTGCCTGGTATTGAGATATACATTGCACCATCATAAAGCAGTGTATTAGGCAGACATTATAAAAAGGGGCTTATTCACTACAGTGTGCCTGCCTGGTACTAAGATATACACTGCACCATCATAAAGCAGTGTGTTGGGCAGGCATTAGAAAAGGGGCTCATTCACTACAGTGTGCCTGGTATTGAGATATACACTGCACCATCAGAGAAATTATTTTTTCTGGGGAAATTAACCCAACTTGTGCCACATCTGTGTGTGCGTTCAATCCGCAACCGTTATATTAATTACTCAAGTAGAGAGTGATTTATATTTTGGCCATAGTTAACTAATTTTGGGCATATCTGTGTGTGCGTTTAGGCTGCAACCGTATATACAGTATGCCAGCAGAGAATACATTTTATTTGGGACAAATTTGCATCTAATATAGAACTACATCCGAATACACTGTGTATATAAAAAATTACATTCTCTGGGGCCTAGTGTAGTGGCCAAAATCGGAATTTTTTTGTATCCAGTACCTTATTGCATCTCAATACAGTGTGTATCGGAAAAATGACATTCTCTTGGGCCGAGTGTAGTGGCCAATATCTGTATTTTTCTGTATCCAGTACCTTACTGCAAGTCAATACAGTGTGTATCGTAAAAATTACATTATCTTGGGCATAGTGTAGTGGCCAAAATCTGTATTTTTCTGTATCCAGTACCGAACTGCATGTCAATACAGTGTTTATGGTAAAAATTGCTTTCTCTCAGGCCTAGCGTAGTGGCCAAAATCTGTATTTTTCTGAATCCAGTACCGAACTGCATGTCAATATAGTGTGTATCATAAAAATTACATTATGTTGTGCCTAGTGTAGTGGCCAAAATCTGTATTTTTTTGTATCTAGTACCTTACTGCATCTTAATATAGTGTGTATTGTAAAAATTACATTATCTTGGGCATAGTGTAGTGGCCTAAATCTGTATTTTTCTGTATCCAGTAACGAACTTAATGTCAATACAGTGTGTATCATAAAAATTACATTATCTTGGGCATAGTGTAGTGGCTTAAATATGTATTTTTCTGTATCCAGTACCGAACTGCATGTCAATCCAGTGTGTATCGTAAAAATTACTTTCTCTCTGGCCTAGTGTAGTGGCCAAAATCAGTATTTTTCTGTATCCAGTACCTTACTACATGTCAATACAGTGACTATCATAAAAACTACTTTCTCTCGGGCCTAGTTTAGTGGCCAAAATCAATATTTTTCTGTATCCAGTACCTTACTGCATGTCGATACAGTGTGTATCATAAAAATTACATTCTCTTGGGACTAGTGTAGTTGCCAAAATCAGTATTTTTCTGTATCCAGTACTGTCCTGCATCGGAAAACTGTGTCTTTAGCGGACAGTAAAATAATCTGTGCCACATCTACAGACAAAACCATTAATATGAAGAAGGCGAGCACAAAGGTATGGGGAAGTGGGCATGATGCTGATGGTGCAAGCAGAGTCTGTGGCCCTGGGCGTGATGCTGATGGTGCAAGCAGAGGCCATGCCCCTGGGCGCAATGAAACTGTGCCTGCTGCCAGTGCACCAGAAAAAACAAAAAAATCCACCTTACCCAGCTTCATGTCCAACATAGCTGGGCGGCGCAGGACAACATTGTCCAATTCGGACCAGTGCGAACAGGTGGTCGGTTAGATTGCAGAAGATAATGCTTCCAGTCGGTTAAGCACCACCCTCTCTTCTACTAAGTCCAGTCTCTGTAGCCAAGAGTCTGGTCAACCGAATCCTCACTCTGATCCTCCTTCCTCCCACCATGTCGCGTCTGGCCAAACGAGTGATCCCACACTCGGATATTCCGATGAGCTCTTTCCAGCGCCACTATTAGATTTGGCATTCGCACCCAGCACACTTGAAGAGCTACCTGAGATATTGTGCCCTGATTCCCAATCTCTTGAGCCTTCACAACCTCAAGAAGATGACGGGTGGTGAATGGCAATCATTCGTTCACGAGGTAGATGATGATGAGACACAGTTGTCAATCACTGAGGTTATGGTTAGGTCAAGTCAGGAGGATGAGCAAAGTGAGAAAGTGGAAGAGGAGGTGGTGGACGCTGAGGTCACTGACCCAACATGGTTAGTTGAAAAGCCGAGTAAGGACAGCCACACAGGGGTGGAGGGATCTGCAGCACCACAACAGTCTGGAAGAGGCAGTGGGGTTGCAAAAGGGAGAAGTTGTCCCATACCAAACAGGTCTGCCACCCTTACACCGAGCAAATCCATGTGTAAATCTACCTTGCCAAGGGGTTGCTGTTTTGCAGTATGGCACTTTTTTGAGGAAAGCACAGAAGACAAAAAAGTGGTAGTTTGCAACCTGTGTTGTACCAAAAAGAGCCGGGGCGTGAACACTAGCAACCTCTCCACCACCAGCATGATCCGCCACATGGCATCCAATCACCTGAATAAGTTGGCCGAACAATCTGGCTCTGCGGGTCCCACCACTGCTTCCTCTTCCCCTGTGTTACATAGTACTGGCCAATCCCCTGTCGAAGGCGCAGGCCCGCATGCCCCTCGCTCTGCACCTGGACCTTCGCATGAACTGTCAGCAACAATATACACTTCCCTATCCCAGCGCAGCATCCAAATGTCGATAACACAAGCATTTGAATGTAAGCACAAATAAATACTCACCCACAGCTTGAATGCGAAACTTTTGAAATTACTGGCCCTTGAATTGTTGCCATTTAGGCTTGTGGACACTGAGGCCTTCCGCAGCCTGATGTCGGCAGCTGTCCCTCGGTACATAGACGCCAGACATCACTATTTTTTATGGTGTGCTGTGCCCGACTTACACCAGCATATGTCCCAGAACATCATCCATGCCCTGACCAACGCACTTACTGGGAAGGTCCATTTCCCCATGGACACATGAACAAGTGCTGGTGGCCAGGGATGCTACATTTCCCTGACCGCACACTGGGTGAATTTTGTGGAGGCCGGGAGTGAGTCGGACCCTGGGATGGTACAGGTGCTACCAACGCCCAGGATTGCGGGCCCAACATCCATCAGGGTCTCCGCCAGCAGCTAACCTGGATGTTCGGGTTCGAGAAGTTCGGCCAAACTCCCCGAAAATGTTTGGGTTTGGGATCCGAACCCGAACCGAAATTTATCCCGAACCCGAACCCCATTGAAGTCATAGTCCAGGAAAGGGCTAGAGGGCTGCAAAAGACAGCAAAATGTAGGTAAATGCCCTGCAAACAAATGTGGATAGGGAAATGAATTAAAATAAAATAAAATAAATAAAAATTAACCAATATCAATTTGAGAGAGGCCCTATAGCAGAGAATCAGACTTCAAGTCACCCAACAATGGAGAAGGTCACTTTATGTTATTTCGGCCCCAGCACCCAGATAGAGGAGAGAAGTCCCATAGCATAAAATCAGGCTTCATATCACCCACCACTGGAGAAGGCCACTTTCAGTTATTTAGGCCCCAGCACCCAGACAGAAGAGAGAGGTCCCACAGCAGAGAATCAGGCGTCACATCACCCACCACTGTAGAAGGCCACATTCAGTTATTTAGGCCCCAGCACCCAGACAGAGGAGAGAGTTCCCACAGCAGAGAATCAGGCGTCATATCACCCACCACTGGAAAAGGCCACTTTCAGTTATTTAGGCCCCAGCACCCATACAGAGGAGAGAGGTCCCACAGCAGGGAATCAGGCGTCATATCACCGACTACTGGAGAAGGCCACTTTCGGTTATTTAGACCCCAACACCCAGACAGAGGAGAGAGGTCCCACAGCAAGGAATAAGGCATCATATCACCCACCACTGGAGAAGGCCACTTTGAGTTATTTAGGCCACAGCACCCAGACACAGGAGAGAGGTCCCACAGCAGAGAATCAGACATCATATCACCCACCACTGGAGAAGGCCACTTTCAGTTATTTAGGCCACAGCACCCAGACAGAGGAGAGAGGTCCCACAGCAGAGAATCAGGCGTCATATCACCCACCTCTGGAGAAGGGCACTTTCAGTTATTTAGGCCCCAGCACCCAGACAGAGGAGAGAGGTCCCACAGCAGAGAATCAGGCGTCATATCACCCACCACTGGAGAAGTCAAAAAAGGAATACCACAGCACTCTCGTAGTTGGTCCCTTTAACTCTTTTTTATTGTCCCAGTATGCGACGTTTCGACTCCTATGAGTCCTTTTTAAGCAAAGACTCATAGGAGTCAAAACGCATACTGGAACAATAAAGAAGAGTTAAAGAGACCAACTACGAGAGTGCTGTGGTATTCCTTTTTTGACTACATCAATCAGGGATCAGAGACCGGGATCCAACATCACCTGCACCGCCACATCAGTACAAGGGATTGACCTACGGTAGTGCTGTCCCCTTGTTTGCATCTAACCACCACTAGAGAAGGCCACTTTGAGTTATTTTAGCCCCAGCACCCAGACAGAGGAGAGAGGTCCCACACAAGGAATAAGGCGTCATATCACCCACCACTGGAGAAGGCCACTTTCAGTTATTTAGGCCCCAGCACCCAGACAGAGGAGAGAGGTCCCACAGCAGAGAATCAGGCGTCACATCACCCACCACTGTAGAAGGCCACTTTCAGTTATTTAGGCCCCAGCACCCAGACAGAGGAGAGAGGTCCCACAGCAAGAAATAAGGCGTCATATCACCCACCACTGGAGAAGGCCACTTTGAGTTATTTAGGCACCAGCACCCAGACAGAGGAGAGAGGTCGCACAGCAGAGAATCAGGCATCATATCACCCACGACTGGAGAAAGCCAATTTCAGTTATTTAGGCCCCAGCACCCAGACAGAGAAGAGAGGTCCCACAGCAGAGAATCAAGCGTCATATCACCCACCACTGGAGAAGCTCACTTTGAGTTATTTAGTCCCCAGCGCCCAGAGAGAGGAGAGAGGTCCCATAGCAAGGAATAAGGCGTCATATCACCCACCACTGGAGAAGGCCACTTTCAGTTATTTAGGCCCCAGCACCCAGACAGAGGAGAGAGATCCCACAGCAAGAAATAAGTTGTCATATCACCCACAACAGGAGAAGGCCATTTTCAGATATTTAGGCCCCAGCACCCAGACAGAGGAGAGAGGGCCCACAGCAGAGAATCAGGCGTCATATCACCCACCTCTGGAGAAGGCCACTTTCAGTTATTTAGGCCCCAGCACCCAGACAGAGGAGAGAGGTCCCACAGCAGAGAATCAGGCATCATATCACCCACCACTGGAGAAGTCAACAAAGGAATACCACAGCACTCTCGTAGTTGGTCTCTTTAACTCTTCTTTATTGTCCCAGTATGCGATGTTTTGACTCCTATGAGTCTTTTTCAAGCAAAGACTCATAGGAGTCGAAACGTCGCATACTGGGACAATAAAGAAGAGTTAAAGAGACCAACTACGAGAGTGTTGTGTATTCCTTTTTTGACTACATCAATCATGGATCAGAGACCGGGATCAAACATCACCTGCACCGCCACATCAGTACAAGGGATTGACCTACGGTAGTGCTATCTTCTTGTTTGCATCTAACCACCACTGGAGAAGGCCACTTCCATATATTTAACCAACGGCACCCAGACAGAGGAGAGACGTCGCATTGCAGAGGTTCAGGCTTCATGTCACCCATTATTTTAACAGGCCACTTTCAGTTATTTAGGCCCTGGCGCCCAGATTGAGGAGAGGTTCATTCAAGTTTGGGTTGCACCGCAAGATCATGGTAAAGTTAAAAAAATGAGGATTCAATAAAGAAGTGCCCCAAAGTACAAGAATACATGGTTGAGGGTGAGACAGTTATAAATGTCTATTCTGCACAAGGGAGGGACAGTCCCTGTGGGATCCATGCCTGGTTCATTTTTATGAACATCAGCTTGTCCACGTTGGCTGTGGACAGGCGGCTGCGTTTGTCAGTAATGACGCCCCCTGCCGTGCTGAATACACGTTCAGACAAATCGCTGGCCGCCAGGCAGGCCAGCACCTCCAAGGCATAAAATGCTAACTCTGGCCACGTGGACAATTTGGAGACCCAGAAGTTGAATGGGGTCGAACCATCAGTCAGTACGTGGAGGGGTGTACAGACGTACTGTTCAACCATGTTAGTGAAATGCTGCCTCCTGCTAACACATTCCGTATCAGGTGGTGGTGCAGTTAGCTGTGGCGTGGAGACAAAACTTTTCCACATTTCTGCCATGCTAACCCTGCCCTCAGAAGAGCTGGCCGTGTCATAGCTGCATTGGTGACTTTTTGCTCATCCTCTGCCTTCGCCTTGGGCTTCCACCTGTTCCCCTGTGACATTTGGGAATGCTCTCAGGAGCGTGTCTACCAGCGTGCACTTGTACCCGCGCATCTTCCTATCACGCTCCAGTGCAGGAAGTAAAGTGGGCACATTTTCTTTGTACCAGGTATCCAGCAGGGTGGCAACCCAGTAGTCTGCACACGTTAAAATGTGGGCAACTCTGCTGTCTTTGCGCAGGCACTGCAGCATGTAGTCACTCATGTGTGCCAGGCTCCCCAGAGGTAAGGACCAGCTGTCCTCTGTGGGAGGTGTATCGTCATTGTCCTCCGTATAACCACAGCCACGCACCAGTGATGGGCCTGAGCTGTGTCGGGTGCCACCCCGCTGTGAACCTGCTTCATCCTCTTCCTCCTCCACCTCCTCCTCCTACTCCTCGTCCTCCAGTAGTGGGCATTGGCTGGCCACATTTGTACCTGGCCTCTGCAGTTGCAAAAAACCTCCCTCTGAGGCACTTCTAACAGACTGGCTTGAAAGTGCTAAAAATGAACCCTCCTCCTCCTCCTGGGCCACCTCCTCTTCCATCATTGCCCTAATTGTTTTCTCCAGGAGACATAGAAGTGGTATTGTAACGCTGATAATGGCGTCATCGCCACTGGCCATGTTGGTGGAGTACTCGAAACAGCGCAACAGGGCACACAGGTCTTGCATGGAGGCCCAATCATTGGTGGTGAAGTGGTGCTGTTCCACAGTGCCACTGACGCATGCGTGCTGCAGCTGAAACTCCACTATGGGTTGCTGCTGCTCGCACAGTCTCTCCAGCATGTGCAAGGTGGAGTTCCACCTGGTTGGCACATCGCATATGAGGCGGTGAGCGGGAAGGCTGAAGAAGCGCGCACAGATGGCCCGCACTTTATGCTGCAGCTCTGACATGTCGGGGTAGTTGCAAATGAACTCCTGCACCACCAAATTCAGCACATGCTGGACACTATTAAACTTTGCCAGCCACTGCTGGGACACCATATTTACAGTATTGCTAATTTGGCAATTGAATTTCACCACAGAAAAAAATCTATCCTTTGCCATACAGCAGAAAGTATTACACGCTAGCCACAGCTGGAACACCAGATTAAGGGTATTGCTATTTTGGCAATTAAATTTCACCCCAGAAAATAATATATCCTTTGACGGACACTATTAAACTTGGCCAGCCACAGTTGAAACCACTGATTTATGGTATTGCTATTTTGGCAATTGAATTTCACCCCAAAACAAAATTCATCCTTCGCTGGACACTATTAAACTTGTTCAGTCACTGCTGGAACACCAGATTTATTGTATTTCTATTTTGGCAACTGAATTTCACCCCAGAAAATAATAAATCCTTTGCCAGACATTGATAAACTTGTCCACTCACAGCTAGAAAACCAGATTTACGGTATTTATATTTTGACAACTGAATTTCACCCCAGAAAATAATAAATCCTTTGCCGGACACTGATAAACTTGTCCACTCACAGCTAGAACACCAGATTTACTGTATTTCCATTTTTACAACTGAATTTCACCACATAAAATAATATATCCTATGACGGACACTATGAAACTTGTCCAGTCACAGCTGGAACACCATATTTACGGTATTGCTATTTTGGCAATTGAATTTCACCCCAGAAAATTATCTATCCTTTGCCGGACACTATTAATCTTGGCCAGCCACTGCTGGGACACCAGATTTACGATATTGCTATTTTTTCTATTGAATTTCACCCCAGAACAAAATATATCCTTTGCCGGACACTATTAAACTTTGCCATCCACGGCTGGGACACCAGATTTACGGTATTGCTATTTTAGCAAGTGAATTTCACCCCAGAAAAAAATATATCCTTTGCCAGACAATATTAAACTTGTTCAGTCACAGCTGGAACACTAGATTTACTGTATTTCTATTTTGGCAACTGAATTTCACCCCAGAAAACAATAAATCCTTTGCCGGACACTATTAAACTTGTCCACTCACAGCTGGAACACCAGATTTACGGTATTGCTATTTTGGCAATTGAATTTCACCCCAGAAAACAATATATCCTATGACGGACATTATGAAACTTGTCCAGTCACAGCTGGAACACCAGATTTACGGTATTGCTATTTTGGCAATTGAATTTCACCCCAAAAGATTATCTATCCTTTGCCGGACACTATTAAACTTGGCCAGCCACTGCTGGGACACCAGATTTACGGGATTGCTATTTTGGCAATTGAATTTCACCCCAGAAAATTATCTATCCTTTGCCGGACACTATTAAACTTGGCCAGCCACAGCTGAAACCACTGATTTATGGTATTGCTATTTTGGCAATTGAATTTCACCCCAGAACAAAATACATCCTTCGCTGGACACTATTAAACTTGTTCAGTCACAGCTGGAACACCAGATTTACTGTATTTCTATTTTGGCAACTGAATTTCACCCAAGAAAATAATAAATCCTTCGCCAGACTCTTATAAACTTGTCCACTCACAGCTAGAAAAACAGATTTACGGTATTTCTATTTTTGCAACTGAATTTCATCGTAGAAAGTAATATATCCTCTGACGGACACTATGAAACTTGTCCAGTCACAGCTGGAACACCAGATTTATGGTATTGCTATTTTGGCAAATGAATTTCACCCCAGAAAACTATCTATCCTTTGCCGGACACTATTAAACTTGGCCAGCCAATGCTGGGACACCAGATTTCCGGTATTTCAATTTTGGCAACTGAATTTCACCCCAGAAAATAATAAATCCTTAGCCGGACACTATTAAATTTGTCCAGTCACAGCTAGAACACCAGATTTACGGTATTTCTATTTTGTCAACTGAATTTAACCCCAGAAAATAATAAATCTTTTGCCGGACACTATTAAACTTGTCCAGTCACAGCTGGAACACCAGATTTACGGTATTTCTATTTTTGCAACTGAATTTCACCCTAGAAAATAATATATCCTATGACGAACACTATGAAACTTGTTCAGTCACAGCTGGAACATCAGATTTACGGTATTGCTATTTTGGCAATTGAATTTCACCCCAGAAAATTATCTATCCTTTGCCAGACACTATTAAACTTTGCCAGCCACTGCTGGGACACCAGATTTAGGGGATTGTTATTTTGGCAATTAAATTTCACCACAGAAAAAAATTTATCCTTTGCCAGACAGCAGACAGCATTACACTTGGCTAACCACAGCTGGAACACCAGATTTAGGGGATTGCTATTTTGCAATTTAATTGAACCTCTTAATAAAATATAGAAATTTTTATCCTGAGTTTCTAAGGGTGACAATAAGCACAGCCAAGCCCCTGATGTAGGATATAGCAAAAAAAAAAAAACTAGTATTGATGAATTGATGGACTTGGTGGCAGCTTGTGCTGGTGCACCACAAGACACAAAATGGCCGCCGATCAAAGTGACAGAAAAACGCTCTGTGCAGCCAAAAAAACAGTGAGCAATTAACTTGCAGAAGTTGAATGATTCACAGCTGTAGATCGATCACTTCATTAGGTGTTTTTACTTACTTTTCCCTGCCAAATCTCGCCCTCACAGAAGCTGCGTCCTCTCCCTACACTAATCAGAGCAGAGTGACGTGCGGCGCTACATGACTCCATCTTAAATAGAGGCTGGGTCACATGCTGCACTTGGCCAGTCACAGCCATGCCATTAGTAGGCATTGCTGTGATAGCTTCTTAGGGCAAGAAGTAAAATGCTAGCTGATTGGCTGCCGTGCAGCCCCTCAGAAAGCGGGAAGAAATCGCCGAACAAAGGACCCGAACCCAAACTTTTTTGAAAATGTTCGGGTCCGGGTCCGTGTCCCGAACACCCCAAAATTCGGTACGAACCCAAACTATGCTTGAACTGTTCGCTCAACCCTTGTCCCGACACCCTCTCTTCTTCAGAGCAGTGGATGCCTGGTTTAATGATTGGGATCTCACATTGAGTTCCATTGTTCTCGGGTGCTTTGTAGAGCACCCGAGCATTGCAAAGTGTTCTACTTGAGCACCAGAGCACACAAGCACTTTGGTGCTCGATCAACACTATTGTAGACATTTCTTTGTTAAAGCAGAAGATTTTGGAGAACTTTTTCTTTACTGGCGACACAGTGGCACAAGAATGCTTGATGGTTACAAGCACACTTAGAAATCTAGTAGTTGTAGTTTAAACATAATGCTCACTGTGTTAACAGGAGGAGGGTTGCTACTATGCCCTGACCTATTCCTTTCTGCCCCTCCACAATTGATCCCTCCAACAGAGCTGAACATACTAGGCCACACCACAAGGCATGCACCCTCTCATCACACACTGATCACAATCACTTTCAGTCTCACAGCCCCTACCAGATTCAGTTGTAGTCTGCTGTGGGTTTCAGTCTGGCCCCACCCAACCCGCCTTAGCTATGTCCAGGTTGATATCCTTTATAGCTCCTATATACTTCCCAGAACTGATCCCTATAGAGGCTAACAGGCTTAGCCAATGCTGCAACAGAGGTAGCCCACAGTAAACTTTGCAAGCTGTACCTCTCCATTGCTAAGACTATCCTAGCCTACTTTTCTAAAGTAGCAACTTTTCAGCTCACCATCTGCATCTAGTTATGATGACCAGACTTTGCTAATATTGTGTTAACACCTCTCATCTTGAGTCTCCTAAGAACATGCCAGGTAAACAACTGGCCAATGTCTCCAGATGCCCTGTGTCACACACTCCAGTCTCCAGCCTACTGATTATCTTGCAACAAACAAGTCACTTTGGCCTCCAGCCTGTGGAACAAGGAACTACTGGCTCCTGCCTTCAGCTCTCTGATGAACCTGCAGAAGAAAATCTATAGTCCAACCAATTTACTTTGGTCAATTATATGTGTGCCTGGCACCACCTACCAGGGACAGACATGGGAACTTAAAGTGGCCCTGGAAAAAGTAGTCAGGTCCAAATTGATGGAAGGCAGAGCCGTCAATGCCATATTGTGGCACATTATACCATCTCAACAGAGCCAAATATCACAGTCCATCATAAAATACTGCCACCAGCAGCACAAAATACATCCCCAAAAACTTCCACTGGCCGGTTGTGAGGAGGGCCCAGGCTGCCCCCTTGGCATCGGCCCACAGGGAAATTTCCCTGTAAGGTCTATGGCCATTCCGCCCCTGCCATCCACAAATTATCAGCACTCAGCCCCTTGCTACTACAACGCACTATTTTATCAATTCTTCTCTGTTCCTCATATCAATATTGTGGCTCAGTATTCCGGCCTCACAATTTACCCATATATGTCAGTGTCAGGCTCTTGCTGAGCCTAGGCAAACCTTAGCACCAACTTTTGTTAGCTGACTAATACAAAACAGTTACACTTACTGGAAAACACCATAACAAGACATGGAAATGCTTCCACATATTTTGGCCAAAGAGTCCAAAGATGCACAATCAGTGCAAAATCAAATCTAAAACATATAGCCAGTGGCATACTTTAAATGAAGGCAGACAACATGGCTGCTATTGGGCCCCAAAGAAGTGGGTTCCAGCACTGAACTTTGTTTCTTCCATACATGAAAACACTGCATTTCCATGTAGCAACCACTAGGGAAAGCTCAGGTAAGAGATTATTGGTACAGCTTCCATTGCAGTCAATGCTAACTGAATCAATTTTTATGCATTGAGCCCCCTTCCCCTTGTAGTTGTTGCAGGCAACCAGTATTGTCATATATTATCTAAAGGTAAGCATTGATGTAGAGCTGTATTGGAGAGATCAATATATTTATGCTAGTCTGATGTAAATACATTGTGAAATATTCTGTTCATAATGAATGCCATATTTTTAAGCACCTGTTCCACATTTTCAAACATAGAAGTTGGATATAATAGATAAGACCAAGGGAAATAATATTTAAATTAAAATTTCTTATGCTTGGGGGGCGTGGCCTGGCTATGGAGGAGTGAAGACGTGCTTCACATCAGCTCCTACCTCGGGCCTCCTGTGAGACCTCATACACTGCGGTAAAACAACGGTACCGATCAGCTATGGGACCCAAAAAGAAGAGGAATCCTTCTGTATCCCTCAGTCAGTCGGAGGTGAACTCCGGACAAAGTATTGAGCGCTTCCTGGCTCCCGGCCTACCTCGCGCCGCTCAGGCGCCATCACCCTGCACGTCCATGACTGCAGAGCCAGAAGACCAGCGCAGCACGTCGCCGACAGCCTCTGAATCGGAGATGGATCCGGTGGCCTCTGAAAGCACCTTAGTGGTGCGGACGCGCCGCACATTGATCATGGAGGTAACGGGAGGGCCTGTTTTGAGACACCCGCCACCGCCAATGGCTAAACTCGGCTGTATGGAGCGGCGGGAAACCACCATTTTACCCGCCAGCACGCACATGGGAGAAGAAGGGGACTGGGAACTCCCTCCTATTTATAACCAGGCTTCGCCTGTGCCCTCTCCGCCGCTTACACAGTTCTCCCCCGGGCTCCCCAGCTCCTCTCACACAAGGAGATAGGGAATGCAGTATTTTGGCCGAGTACAGTAGAATGCAGGAACTGCTGGCTAAGATGGCGGCCATCCCCACCAGAGATGATATGGAGGCTTATGTCTCCAGGCTGGAGATAGGATATAAAACTGAACTTCAAAACATCAGAAATGACATGCACTCACTGGGAGAGAAAATATCTGAAATAGATCACTCAGTATCTACTATATCTCATATTCAAGAACAGCAGAGTGCCTCTCTTGATACTCATACTTTTCAATTACATTACTTGGCGGATATGTTAGATGATGCCGAAAACAGGGGTCGGCGAAACAACATCCGTGTGAGAGGTCTGCCTGAGTCTATTCCACCTGGGGAACTTAACATTACTCTTCAACATATATTCAATGACTTACTGCAATTACCTCCAGATAGCCCTCTAGAGCTAGATAGGGCACACAGAGCTCTGGGACCCAAACCAGATGACCCAAATCGGGTCAGAGATGTCATTTGCCGTGTACACCGGTATCAAATTAAAGAGGCCATTATGAGAAAGGCCAGAGAAGCTGGCCAGGTGCTGTACAATGGAACTCAACTCCACATACTGGCTGATCTATCCCGGCTCACTTTGCTTAAGAGGAAGGCTTTGAAGCCATTGTTAGAAATTTTACAACAACGGAATATCGCTTATACATGGGGCTTCCCTTCCGCCTTCAGGTTCGAGCAAAAGGCAGAGTCATGATCCTCCGCCATCCCAGAGACATACCATCCTTTACTGCAGCTCTGGACATCCCCGCAGCAGACATTAAAGATTGGCCGTCTCTACCAACTGGTCCAGCTATGGACGCCAACCCTTTACCTCAAAGAGCCGCGCGCCTACTAAGCGCAGACACCGGCCACCAGCGGACGACTCAGTGCATTCTTCGGACTCATCTAAGGGCTGACGTCGTAACGCCCTGCCACTTTGCTCATTTCTATCTTTAGGCCTTTTTGACAGGCCTACCTCTGTTTATGTTCCACTGTACTGAATTTCTGGATCCGATCCGGAACCCAGTTTGATATATGTTTCTCTGACTCGCTTGGGGGTGATGGCTCGTGCAGCGCTCAGATACTCTTGGACATTAGTTTCGTGGGGTGCCCGACCGCTGCGTGAGACATGTCCTCATTTTCTTTTATGCTATATGTAATGCTCTAATCTGATAATGTCTCTATCAAGCGGAGTGGGAATGTGGGACTTATCAGTGGATGACGGTCTCCAGACCAATTAGCATCCCCTAGTCATTGTATACATATTTTTCTTATAGAGCTGTAGGTGCCTTATAGTTGGCCCCCCTGGCCCAGTGTTTCCCCCTTTTTAGTGAACCAAATTACTTCCACCTTAGGCTCTCCGTATTTTTCTGTTCTGACAATGTCTATACCGAACAGTAGGGGCCCAGGGAGTTAATTGATTAACTAATAGCCCATAGCCCTGCGATATCCTTACATTCCCTAGTCGTTGGATGTTATTTCCCTGATACAGTTGTTAATGCCTTATATTAAGTTCTTTGGCCCAGTGGCCCTCTTTAACGGTTACTTGATGGTCCTTACCCATTGTTGTTATGATATGGTACTGTACTTATCTTGCTTCATAATTGTTACCGCTACTCACTATCTTGGTTCTTGTAACTACTAAGGTCTCTATTGGAGGCTCGGGGAGTATTCCCTCTGTAGAAAGTCCGCTTCCGTAACGGGTACACGTCATCGACAGTGTGCAGCCCTCTCACTAACCGTGTGCACACTTGACGTGTTTCGCAACCCATTGTGCTGTATACTTACCTATACGAAGCACTTTATTTCTTACTTACTCTATACTCTAACCCTCTTACTCTTTAATTCTCCTACTTAGACCCCTTATAGGGACTTCTCTTTCCTCTCTTTGATCCTTTACTTCCTCTTAACCCATCTCCTATCCTTTTGCCTCCTTCCCTCCCATTCCTTCAACCCCTTCCCCACCTTCCTACCCTCATGGCGAAAACCATCACCAAGCTTGGGTCCTTGAACGTCCGGGGTTTTGTCACCCCTCAAAAGCGTTCACAGATCCTATATCATATGCATAAACAACGAGTGACGATACTATTATTACAAGAAACGCATTTCAAAAAAACCACCTGCCCGCACTTAGGGACAGATATTACCCCCAGTGGTATCATAGCCCGAGTCCTGATTCCAGGTCCAGAGGTGTGTCGATAGCATTTCACAAATCCTTTCAAGGGGACATCCTAGACGTCCGGGCGGATGGAGAGGGGCGCTACATTTTCATTAAATTGAAAATGAAGGGAACTGTGTTCACTGTGGTCAACTGGTACTTGCCTAATCATAAGCAGATTTCTTTTGCAGAAACTACTTAGATCAACTAACCGACTTTGCAGAGGGTAGGATGTTGGTCGGAGGGGACTTCAACTTCACCATGGACCCTACGGTAGATTCTACCGCCCTCCCTGCCTATACGTCGAGCAGACAGCTGAGATCCCTTCGTTCTCATCTTCACGCTCTTCAACTTGTCGATGTCTGGAGGATACTGCAGCCCCAAGGTAGAGACTACACATTCTATTCTACACCACATAAATCCTATAGTCGCATTGATCTATTCCTTACTAGCCACCACATTTTAGCCTGGAGTCCGGAAGCCACTATTGGGGATATCCTATTCTCAGATCATGCCCCTGTATATTTGTCTTTTGTGATGCCGGACACGGCCTTTAAACCCTGGAATTGGAGACTGAATGATAACCTTCTAAAAGATGCCCTTTGCTCAACTGATATACACCAAACTATTAAGAACTTCCTATCCGACCACTCCTCGGATACTACTCCCATCCCAACACAATGGGAGGCATTAAAATGCGTCCTCAGAGGTGTATTTATCAAACATGGAACTAGGCTTAAGAAAGAACGGGCATATAAACTGTCTTCCCTACTTACTCAAGCCCACACCCTCGAATTACGTCATAAACAAACCTTAGCCCCAGAAGTTTATGTTGAATTATTGAAGATTAGGGACACTATTAAGTCATTAATAGACCAAAAATACAAAAGATTTCTTGACAGGGGGAAGAGATTCTTTTATGAATATTCAAACAAATGTGGGAGGCCCCTCGCCCAGGCGATTCACCCTAGAACCACCCAGACCTTTATTCCCCACATCCGGAATTCAGGTGGCCGTCTGACACACACTCCGGTGGAAATATTGGAAGAGTTCCGCTCGTATTATTCCAGTCTTCATAATATTAAAGGCCAATACTCTGACCTTTCCCCGGCGGCACTACGAGACCGTATCGACAAATACGTGGCTGATACAGCTTTGCCCACTATAAATGATACTGATAGGGAGGCGTTAGAAACTGATTTTACCAACTCAGAGATATTCCGCACAATTCAAGACTCTCCCTCAGGGAAACGTCCAGGGCCTGATGGCTTCACACCGGCCTTTTTTAAACATTTTAAAGATGTCCTATCCCCAGTCATGACGAAAGTATTTAATAGTATAACTGCGGACTCCGGTTTTGTATCCCAATCTTTAGAAGCTAACATATGTGTGCTCCCTAAACCAGGGAAGGACCACTCCCTCACCTCGAACTATAGGCCTATCTCCCTATTAAATATAGATATTAAGATATACGCTAAATTGCTTGCTGAACGACTGTCCCCATTACTCCCTGGGATTATCAGTTCGGATCAGGTCGGATTTGTCAGGGGTAGGGAAGCACGGGATAATACTCTGAAGACCCTACTGCTAACCGGTTCGGCGACGCGCACCAATTCCCCACTCTGCTTACTATCCATCGACGCCGAAAAGGCCTTTGATAGAGTGCAATGGCAATTCCTGGACTCCTCCCTGTTACAAATTGGACTGGGCTCAAAATTTCTCAATAGAATTAAAGCGTTATATTCTACCCCTACGGCCAAGGTTCGAGCTAACGGTCTATTGTCTCGTTCGTTCCCTATCCTTAACGGCACGAGACAAGGATGTCCCCTGTCCCCCTGTTATATGTCATAACTATGGAACATCTAGCAGTAGCAATAAGACAGAACCCTTCCATACAGGGCATCACTATCGATGATTCCCAATATAAAACTGCGTTATACGCCGACGACCTTTGCTTTATATCTCTCAACCACGTATCTCTATTCCTTCTATCTTGAAGGAGTTTGACCGTTTCGGCCACCTCAGCAACTTTAAAGTAAATTACTCTAAATCAGAAATTCTTAACGTATCTGTCCCTCAGACCGAATTTTCAGATATACTCACTTCCTTCCCGTTTCGGCATCAACCTTCCTCCTTGAAATACCTAGGTGTCCAGATCCCGACAGATGTTAAACTCCTTTACTCACTGAACTACTTACCCCTATTGGACCGCACTATAAGAGACCTGAACAATTACAATACAAAGGGGTTGTCATGGTTCGGTAGGATGAATGTCCTAAAAATGGACATTCTACCTAAATTCTTATATCTGTTCCAGACGGTTCCATTGAACCCACCTTCCACCTTTTTCCGCACATTAAATTCCAAACTTCTCAAATTTATTTGGGGCTCTCTACACCCTAGAATAGGTCTCTCCACCTTGCATAGAAACAAATCCGATGGCGGGGCTGGTCTTCCGGACTTCAGGCTATATCACTCAGCGGCCATGCTGACCAGAATTGTGGATTGGCACTTTTATTGCAACACTAAACAATGGGTACGGCTGGAACAGTACATGTACCCTTCTTCACTTAAACATGCCCCGTGGATTGACCCCGGAGGACGTCCACGACTACACACACTTAATATACTGACTAGTCAAACCTTACACATGTGGGATTCTCTTACTAAAGAGGTATTGGCTCCAGGAGACATAGTCCCCTCACGCCAATTTTTCACAATCCCCTATTCGTAGCTAGCAATAACAAGATGTCTTTCCTGGGGTTGCAAGCTTCCACAGACCCTCGATTTTATCATATACTAGCGAATGCCCCACTAGCTTCATTTTCAGACCTTAAGGCAAGGAATCCCAACATCAGCCTATCTTGGCTCGAATATCAACAGTTAAAATCCTACATAAATGCCAGAGGGGAACAGGGCTTTTTAGCTCTGCTCCGTCTGAATTGGAAAAACTATTCTTGCTGACGTCCCCTCCGACCCACCTGATTTCTGCATTATATCGTTGTTTACTAGAAGATTCCTACAAGGGTTCCCCTGGGTTTTTAAATGGGTGGGAACAGGAATTAGGGGTTCATTTCACGCAGATGGAAGTGCAAAAGGCTTTTATCTTTACCCATAAGCTGTCAATGGCATGTTCTGCTCAGGAAAAAATTATAAAATTCTGACCCGCTGGTATCGTTACCCAACCCGGTTGCATAGGATTTTCCCCACAGTACCCGACACGTGTTGGCGTTGTGGCCAAGAGAAAGGCACGATGCTACACATTTGGTGGGAGTGTTGTAAAGTTAAACCATTCTGGGATAAGATCTTTACGATTTTCAGACATATTACAAAGAAAACGGTTCCCCAAACCCCACAGGTCGCGCTCCTCTCCATCTTGCCGGGCACTATCGCCCTTCAGAAGAAGAGTATATTGCGATTTTGTATTACAGCAGCTCGTTCAGTGATTCCCCGACATTGGAGATCTACTCATGAGCCTACCATTGGAGAATGGTACCAAGAAATGTTACACATCGCCAGAATGGAGGAAATTTCAGCAGAAAATGCTGGTTTATCGTTTAAATTCCATCACATCTGGTCTGACTGGTTGGACTTTCAACAGTCGCCGGATCTGACCTCTGTGCTATCTACTTGACTGATGGTCTTCGCAAAGACACTGTGATAACCTTACCCCCTGACTTTCCCGTACCCGCCCTCTCTCCCCCTTCATCTTTATATCTACTCGCTCTTTTACTTCTTTTCTTTTAATCTCTACATTACTTTTATCTACTGCGATGTTGTTTGAGCTATACATTCTTGTACAAATGACCCATTGGGGGTTTTGCCCAAACGGAGACGCTCCCTTTTTTTTTTTTTTATATCAGAATTGCTACATTAGCCGTGTACTTGTACATTGCATGCATGTCTTCTCCTTGGATTGCTTGATCCTCAACTGCTAAATGGACTTATATTTCCACATATGTTTACATGTACCAAATGTAAGCTCACGTTTCTTTGCTATACCTTGCTTATATAAAAATTTCAATAAAACAGTTTAAACATAAAATTTCTTATGCTTCATAAAACAATCTGTTCGATAGTGCTTTGCGTTGCCTGTAAATATTTGACCCATGTGTATTGGAAGATGGGGTAGGGCAGGAGGACCCACTTTCTGTTTAGATTTGGGGACCGATTTCCCTGCGTATAGTGCACATATATACATTCAGTGTCATTTATAAAACTGATGTGAAGTGGAACTGGCTTAGTTGCCCATATCAACCAATCAGATTCCACCTTTCATTTTCAAAAGAAGCTGTCCAAAATGAAAGGCGGAATCTGATTGGTTGCTATTGGCAACTAAGTCTGTTCCACTTTACACTAGTTCGATAAACCGCACTTTATTACTGAGGCACAGTAATTCTATATAGAAATTAAAAGAGTAACTGCAAATATAGCAGCTGTTCAACAAGATGCAGATGGCAATATATTAGACCGCACCTTAAAACTGAGGCACAATAATTCTAGGTATAAATTAAAAGAGTAACTGCGAATGGGTCAGTGGTTCAACAAGATGCAGACAGCGATATATTAGATCACACATTAATACTGAGGCACATGGTGATTACACTCAACCTGCACTGTTCCTGCATTTTCCCTATGCTCTCCTTATGCTCTCCTTACAGTGTCTATAAACTCTCCATACGATCTCCCTACACTGTCCCTGCACTCCTACTGTACAATATTCTACAATTAAAAGCTTTCTGCAACACTTTCCCTAGTGCATAAGCTCTTGTCACGTCTATCCCTAAGCTCAGCTCACAAGGAAATGGCAGAGACCACGCAAGATAAGGCTTTTTATAGGGCTGTAACATCATAGGGGATGGCTATCTGCTGATTGGCTGTCTTCATGGCATTATGGGTCATATCACGTTCCCAGGTTTCTTACTTTCACTTTGTAACACGTGTAGCAGCCTTTTTAGAAAAAAAATCTTATTTGTTACCATGAAGCACAAGGTAATTCAGTTTTAGGGCGATTCAAATGTTTCCTAAACTTTGGATCGAATTCCACATAGGATGCTTTGGTTCGCTCAACACTAGTCTATTAATATATGTCAGACTTGTTTATTAATTTAATTTATTTATTTTTGCATATACATTATTTGAATGGAACCTGTCAGCAGTTTTGGCCATGCTAAAATGTTTAATATGGTTTGTAACATATGGTGGGTATTTTGTATGCCTTCAGTAATTCAAATGGAATTTGTAAACCATTTATTTCCTTTTATCTTACAATCAAACCTTAAAAAGATTCAGTCAGCAGTTTTAACAATGCTAAACTGCAGACAGCAATACCTTTGTGAAGCTTGTATCATCAATAATTGTGAGAATATGAACTTTTATTCTGCCTTATTCTGCTACTTAAATACACTGAAAGTGGAGCTTTACATTTTTACAGTTAATTGTTTTTCCCCATAACTAAAATATGCACTGCTTTTTATGCCCTAAAATTCACTTATTTCCACACTCTGGGGAAACTTTGTGACAGGTTTTAAAAAAAAAAAAGGTGACTCCTGCACATAAAAAAATACTATCTCTTTATAAGGTCATGTGTTATGCAGTACAGAAGAGTCTATATTTGAACAGTTCCAGCCCTAGCTGTAATAGACATACAACACATTAAAGGGAATCTGTCACCTGCTGTAATCATTTTAGGCTGTCACCTTTTCCATGTTCAATAAAGTAACTTATTTCCAGCTCTGGTCTTCTTAATTCATTTCGAGTTTTCATTTTGATAATAAAAACGATTTTTTTCTGTTATGCAAATGAGGGTCCAAGGTGCCCAAAGGAGTGTTTTTTTTTCCCTTTCTGGAGCCCAGTAACGCCCCCTGCAGAGCCCAGCCTGCCTTAATTTGAAGCCCAAGCACGCCTTCAGATCCTGAAATCGCCTCCCACAGCACAGACTAACAGTGCCGCCCCCTCTTCTAACTCATATTTGACCATACTCTTCGTTTGTGTTCCCGTTGGCCGGCGGAATTCTCTCGCAGGTGCAGTGCCGTCGACTGCCTGTGCCTTCGTGATCTTAATGCTCACTGAGGAAACAGCGCGTAAGCATGGGCGTAGGAAGCCCCAAAAATCTGGGGGGGACAGCACTTATGGGGCCCGTGTCCCCGCCCACCCTCAAGCCACGCCCACATATCTCTCCGCTCCCCCAAGTGCCAAAAATCTCTCTCACCCCCCCCCCTTATGGGCCATTGGGTCCAGTTTAAAAAAAAAAAACACACACACACAAAACAAGACACTTATACTTACCTCCATCCGTCACAGCGATGCGATGCAGGCCTCTTCCGGCCTGTGTCCCGCGCTGCACGGCTCACAGACGGCGCGATGACGACATCGCGCCGCCTGTACCAACATCTGATAGGCTGCTGGCCTAGTGCCGGCAGCCTATCAGAGGAGCAGGGAAGGGAGACGCCTCTCCCTCTCCTGCTCCGCAGCACAGACATCTGTATCGTTGTCCTGGGGACGGCGATACAGATAACTGTGGAGATGAACGCTTCCACAATGGAAGCATTCATCTCCCTGTGCCCCACCACCGCCGTACACATTGCGCTGCCGCTGGGGGGGATTTTTACATACCTTTTACATACCGTCCCCCCCCCCGCTTCCTACGCCCGTGCGCGTAAGGCTGTTGCCCTCAGGAGCATTAAGATTGCGCAGGCAGTTGGCGGCACTGCGCATGCGCGAGATTTCCGGCGGCCGGCGGGATCACAAACGGGGAGTATGTAGAAGGTCAAATATGAGGTAGCGGAGAAGGAGGCGCCATTAGTCTCTGCAGTGGGAGGAGATTTCAGGATATGGAGGCATGCTTGGGCTTCAAATTAAGGCGGGCTGGGCACTGCAGGGGTCATTATTGGGCACCAGAGCTGAAAAAAACGCCCCTCTGGGCACCTTGGACCCTCATTTGCATAACAGAAAAATTGCTTTTTTATCAAAATGAAAACTCGAAATGAATAAAGAAGACCAGAGCTAGAAAAAGGGTACTTTTTTGAACATGGAAAAGGTGACAGCCTAAAATAATTACAGCAGTAGAGATGTCCCAAAATATTCGTCGGCGAACAGTTCCCGGCGAACATCGCATGTTCGCGTTCGCTGCGGCGGGTGAACATATGCGATGTTCGATTCGCCCCCTATACTTTATCATTGAGAAAACTTTGACCCTGTACCTCACAGTCAGCAGACACATTCCAGCCAATCAGCATACCCTCCCTCCCAGACCCTCCCACCTCCTATCAAAAAGCAAGGACAGCATCCATCTTAGATTCATTCTGAAGCTGCAGTGTAAGTTAGAGCAGGGAGAGTGCTGCTGCTGCTGAAATAATGGGGAAAGCGTTAGCTAGGCCAGTGTTCTGTGTCAACTCCAGTCCTCAAAGACTCATCGGCCTCTTTCACACGAGTGTGTCCGGATTAGACCCCATTCACACGTCCGTAGTGTGTTGCGGATCCGCAAATTGCAGATCCGCAGCACACCATGCCGACACTCCCCATAGAGATGCCTATTATTGTCTGCAGGCTGCGGACAAGAATAGGAAATGCTCTATCTTTTGTGGAGCTGCTGCCGGATGAAAAAAACGCTCATGAACAAAGACCCAAAAATGAAATGGGTCAGGATTCAGTGTGGATGCTATGTGTTCACGTCATGCATTGCACCCGCGCAGAAAACTCGCTCGTGTGAAAGGGGCCATCTGCTATAAGGACAGCGCCCTGACAGCATCCCAAAAAGCCATTTTTAGGGCTGGTACATCAGTCTGCTTTATATATATATATATATATATATATATATATATAGGTATATATATATATATATATATATATATAGGTATATATATATATATATATATATATATATATATATATTGCAGTTGCCTTGCCCTTTGTATTGGTGGCACAGTACATTTCGTGGCACACGCGAAGTGCCCCAAATTGAAAGTAAGAGGACCAACCAATCATCTTTTTCCATCTCCCGGTTCCTAAAATCTATTCGATACACGTCCCCTGATAGGAGACGTAACAGGGATTATACTGATAGGAATAGTACTACTCAACACACCACTCATATAGGGTGGCACAGTACATTGCACGGCGCATGCGCAGTGCCCCAAATTGGAAGGAAGAGGACCAACCAACCATCTTTTTCCATCTCCCGGTTCCTAAAATCTATTCCATACACCGGCCCCTGATAGGGGACAAAACAGAGATTAAACTGGTAAGAACAGATTTTATGAATTTAAAAAAAAGAGGACATACTCTGCGGAGCTGGGTATTTTTTGGGCGCGTTACTGAACGCTCTTGCACAATGGCTGTCGGCTCATGCGTCCTTTTGCGGAGGTGACAAACCTGGTCAGTCAAACCCAAGGCAACATCATGGACCTCATCCCATATGCGTTTTTCTGGAGCGTGCCCTGCGAAGAGAGCTGGATCAGGCCGTAGATGAGCATGAAGAGGAAGAGTTGTGGTCACCATCACCACCAGAAGCAGCCTTGTCGTCGTTGATTGCTGGACCTGCGGCAACGCAGAGAGAGGATTCTGAAGAAGAAGAGTCGGAGGAGGAAGGTGGCTTTGAGGAGGTGGAAGACCAACCACAGCAGGCGTCCCATGGTGGGCTTGTTGTCACCTTTCGGGGACCCATGGTGTTGTACGTGGCTGGGTGGATAAAGAGACCTTCAATGACGAAAGTGAGGACAAGGAACGGGACATGGCTAGCTTGGTATCTAACCTTGTGCAAATGGGGAGTTTGCGGTTTTGCAAATTGACTGTTTGCGGTTGCGTTAAACGGGGAGTTTGGTCTGTCAGAGTTTGGTCTGTCACTGTGAAGCGGGCATAACCCTTACACTACCTGATCGATACAACATCATACCTGATCGTATACACAGACTAGATGGTTTAAAGCACGTTATTCCAAACAATTTAGGAATGTTAGGTGATTTATGCCCTTTATGGATTAAAACCCGACTCTGCGTCAACTACGTAATTTTCCACGGGAGTTTTGCCATGGATCCCCATCCGGCATGCCACAGTCCACATGTTAGTCCCCTTGAAAAAACTTTTCCATCACTATTGTGGCCAGAAAGAGTCCCTGTTTTAAAATTTAAAAATATGGCGATTCATCCGGTTCTCCGGTTTGCGAACATTTGCGGAAGTTCGCGTTCGCCGTTCACGAACGGAAAATTTTATGTTCGCAACATCACTAACTTACTGTATCCTGTCCCTAATGATGAAACGTGACTTTCTATCAAGTAATTCATTCTACATTAACTAAATACATCTTTCCAATCCCTAATATTGTCTCAAATGTCTTTCTTGCGTGTCTAATTGTTGTTTCTCTGACAGATAAGTCCTATCACATCAGTGGCTGAGATCATAATGGGTTCTCTCCTTGAAAGCTTAAGCTAACACAGTGCCTAATAGACTTGCCAACATCCTCTCTCCTTTCAGGCTTTCTACAAGGCATTGAGGGCCAGCCCATTGTCCCGAACCCCAGATGGGGTCATGTGATGCTCCACCTGCATCTTCCCTGCCCTGCTTCCTTCACTAGTGTACTGAATTTGAAATGTAAAATGATTGTGTGATTAGCTTGACTCAAATCACCAAAATGTTGGATTCATTTGGAAATAGAACTTTTGTGAAACTCATAATAAATAAATATATGATTTATTTTTATTTGATTCATTCATCTCTAGTCAGGAACAGATTCCCAGTAGTTTAAAAAAATATTAGTCAACTATAGAGTAACTTAAAACTATAGGGGAAGTTGATCAATATTGTCCTAAAATGCACATTTTAAATGATAGTTAAAATGGCTTAATTGGCCCCAAATGTATTAAATTGTGTCATTATATGGATGTTGTACTTCATATTGTAAGGAATCGCTTGACTTTGGGGGTCATTCTCACAAGATTCTTCACCTTACACAGTTTCACTATCCAAACTGTGCATTTATTTGGTACCAGCAGAACATAAACAACAAAAACAATAAACACCTTGCCCGTCTTGGATCTACCTAAACATAAATAGAGTGTCCCTAACTCAGCTACTAGACACAGTTCATACATGATATCCGGTGCGGCTTTCCCCAGCCTTAATGTCCTCCAGCCCCCCCAGGCTGTGCAAAAAAAAAGTTCATTGGGGGATTCGGGCTTACTAGTCCAACTGACTAGAATCCTGCGACCCTCCCCAGTGTCACTTTGTCCCCCAAGTCCAGGATAACACCTAGCCTTGTGGCCCCTAAGCCTGGCCCGGCTGAGAACACACACACAGAGCCACCTCAGGCCATGTTCCAAACTCTCTCTTCACTGACAGTCTGGGCTGGGCTCTTATCCCAGACTGATTGTGACACCTGGTGTGGCCTCTGACCTGCTGATTGACAGGGAAGACATGGGAACTCCTGCCCCTAGCAGTTATAAAGCCTGCCACTGCCTCATAATATGTATAAGAATTGTATGCCAAAATGATGCAAATCATTAAGGTTTGCTATTTTAGCATTCCAACTGTGCCAGAAATCTAAAGGCCAAAAGTTACAATTTTTTATTTTTTACAATTTGTATTGTGTTTTTTATACTTTTAAAAAGTGGATGGGAAAGTAGAGGTACAGTTAGGTACATATATATTTGGACAAAGACAACATTTTTCTAATTTTTGTTCTGTACATTACCACAATGGATTTTGAACAAAACAATTCAGATACAGTTGAAGTTCAGACTTTCAGCTTTAATTCAGTGGGTTGAACAAAATGATTGCATAAAAATTTGAGGAACTAAAGCATTTTTTAAACTCAATCCCTTCAGGTCAGGGGATCAAATGTAATCGGACAAATTAAATAATTGTAAATAAAATGTTAATTTCTAATACTTGGTTGAAAACCCTTTGTTGGCAATGACTGCCTGAAGTCTTGAACTCATGGACATCACCAGACGCTGTGTTTCCTCCTTTTTAATGCTCTGCCAGACCTTTAATGCAGCGCCTTTCATTTGCTGTTTGTTTATGGGCCTTTCTGTCTGGTTTAGTCTTTAACAAGTAAAATGCTCTTTTGAGTTCCGATCCGGTGACTGCTTTGGCCATTCAAGAATATTCCAATTCTTTGCTTTAATAAACTCCTGGGTTGCTTTGGCTTTGTGTTTTGGGTCATTGTCCATCTGTATTATGAAATGCCGACCAATCAGTTTGGCTGCATTTGGCTGAATTTGAGCACACAATATATCTCTGAAAACCCCAGAATTCATCTGGCTGCTTCTGTCCTGTGTCACATCATCAATAAACACTAAGGACCCAGTGCCACTGGCATCCATGCATGCCCAAGCCATCACACTGATTCAGCTGTGTTTTACAGATGATGTGGTATGCTTTCGATCATGAGCTGTATCATGCCTTTGCCATACTTTTTTCTTTCCATCATCTGGTAGAGGTTGATCATGGTTTCATCTGTCCAAAGAATGTTCTTCCAGAAGTGTGCTGGTGTTTTAAGATTTTTTTAAGCAAAGTCCAATCTAGCCTTCTTATTCTTGAGGCTTATGAGTGGCTTGCACCGTGCAGTGAGCCCTCTGAATTTACTTTTATGTACTCTTCTCTTTGGATATTGATACACCTATATCCTGGAGAGTATTGTTCACTTGGTTGGCTGTTGTGAAGGGGTTTCTCTTCACCATGGTAATTATTCTGCGATCATCCACCATTGTTGTCTTCCGTCAGCATCCAGATATTTTTGCATTGTTGAGGTCACCGGTGCTTTCTTTTTCAGGATATACCAAACTGTAGATTTTGCCACTTCTAATAGTTTAGCAATTTCTCAGATGTTTTTTCTTCTGTTTTCTAAGATGAAGGATGGCTTGTATTACCTCCTTTGACCGCATGTTTACTTCTCAGTAAAATCTTCTAATGCAAGCACCACCAATTGAGAATGAAATAATGACGGAATTGCCCACACCTGCCCATGAAACAGCCTTTGAGTCAATTGTCCGATTACTTTTGTTCCCTTTAAAAACAGGGTGCTACAAGTAAAGGAGCTGAAAGTCCTAAATTTTCATTCAATTTTAATGTGGATAACCTCAAATGAAAGCTAAAAGTCTGGACTTTATGCCCATATCCACTTTATAACTATAACTTGAATATGTTTTAGTATACAGGTAAACAGCGTCCAAATATATATGGACCTAACTGTATGTTTAGCTATGTTAATTAAGTGCAAGTCAAATTTATTAACTGCAACTTTTAAAAAAGTTGCAAAAAAGGGCCAATCTTATTCCAGTAAAAGGGGTGGCACACAGAAAGTGGAATATTATCTCTAGACAAAAGTGTTGTTTAACCACATAAGCCCCCCTCGCTTAAACACCCTTAATGACCAGGCCACTTTTTACAATTCTGCACTACACTACTTTCACGGTTTATTGCTCCGTCATACAACATACCACCCAAATGAATTTTACCTCCTTTTCTTCTCACTAATAGAGCTTTCATTTGGTGGCATTTCATTGTTGCTGACATTTTTACTTTTTTTGCTATTAATAAAAATTTAACGACATTTTTGCAAAAAAATGACATTTTTCACTTTCTGTTGTAATTATTTTTTTTTAATACATTTCTATATAAATTTTTCTCTAAATTTATTGTTCTACATGTCTTTGATAAAAAAAAATCTGACTTTCTGAGCACCTGTAACGTTTCTTCAGGTGCTAGATTGCCAGGATAGTATAGATACCCCCCAAATGACACCATTTTAGAAAGAAGATATATATATATATATATATATATATATATTTCTTTTTTTTTACAAAGTCTCATATTCCACTAACATGTGACAAAAAATTAAATTTTACTTGAACTCACCATACCCTTCACGGAATACCTTGGGGTGTCTTCTTTCTAAAATGGGGTCACATGTGAGGGGTTTGTACTGCCCTGGCATTTGAGGGTTTCCGCAATCATTACATGTATGGCCAGCATTATGAGTTTCTGCGATTCTCCTTATATTGAGCATACGGGTAATGAGATTCTTTTTTTCCGTTCAGCCTCTGGGCTGAAAAAAAAAAATGAATGGCACAGATTTTTTCATTCGCATCGATCAATGTGGATGAAAAAATCTCTGCCAAATCAGTGACTGCGGTGCGGTGGGCTGGGCGCTAACTAACTGGCGGTGATAAGAGACCCTTAGGCCCCATTCACACGTCCGCAATTCTGTCTCGTGAGATGACGCACGGATGAGTCAATCAGGAACAAACCTGCTCCCTGGACGCATCCGTGCGTTAGGCAGGCAGTTAAAGACGTGCTACATTTGTTATACTGTTAAATTAATGAACACCTTGGGTGCTTCTTATAAAACAGTAATATCATAACATATTTACTGTATGAACTGCTTTACATTTTTCTTGTGCCTACATTATATGATTTACTTATACTTAAAGGGGTTTGTTCAGGTTCAGAGCTGAACCTGGACACAACCCCATCTGCTCTCATTCACCATGAATGAGTCGAGCATTGTAGCTTTTTACTTTCTGATGCTCCCCCTTGCTCTGCACTAAATCGCCTAGGGCAAGGGAATTTAAGTGACATCTGGTGACATACCGGGCTCTCCATGGGTAAGCTAGGCACAGGCTTCCTCCTAGCAGTGCGCACGGTGATATCATGGGCACTAATGAGCGGCATTAGCGGTGCTTAGCCTGTTTTTACAGGCTAGGGTAGTGCTAAATACCATCCATTAGAACTGGTGATGTCACTTGGAACACTACTAGGCAGAATCCTCTGCCTAGCATTTTCGAAACGTAATCAAACAGCCGTTTACCTGCACGATTCAGCGCAACACAAGGGGGAGTATTGGAGCATTAAAAGCTCAAAAGCTTCACCCATTCATGATGAATGAGAAGAGATGGGGTTGTGTCCGGGTTCAGCTCTGAACACGTAGAACCCCTTTAATGCTTTTATGTTACAGGTCTGTGTGTCATATTTTGGGATACTCTAATATTTCTTATTATTGATGTCACATTGTTATCACTGGTTTCTTTAGCACATTTTTGCACTATGAACTTTGCCGGTATTAGCATTCTGTGAGTTGTGTTTTCTAATTCAGCCTCACGTGCAGATTTTGTGTTAAAGGGGGCTTGTGCTGTTTTTTTTTTATTAATTAATTATCAATTGATACTCCTACAAATTGTGTGCATTTTATGTTGTTTTAAACCTTTTGGTTTTATCACTGATGGTACTAATAAAATCATGGTATTTAAATTATTGTTTACCTGGCGTGCCTTTTTTATATGTGTTCTGTGGTTTGTTACTGCAATACAGACTCAAAAAATTGACTTAAAAAATCTCCCTTGTGACAATTTACCCCCAACTTGTCTAAAACATATAATAAATTTGATGGGTGCTCTACTAATGCACTTACTGCTTTGGCACAATTTGAGCATGAGATTCTTGTGAACTTTGCTTAGTTGAATCTCCAATTATTATTATTTTTTAAATAAGAACACAATTTGTTACCAAAAATATATGAAACATTTTGATTTTATACGGACAAAATCTATATGCCCCTAGCATTGGAAAATTAGATGATAAACATAATTAAGCCTTAAAATGAATGGTTGAACATTTAAGCATTTAGCCTTCTTTAAAAATTAAGTTACATACTAAAATATTAAAGAAGCACAAAGCAAGCTGTGTCATTTGAATCCCTACTTCTACATGAGAGAGATATTTGAATTAAAGGAAAACTCCAGTAGACACATGAATTATTTCCGAGCATCCCGATCCCAGGCTAACAATGTTCTTTTATTTCCTCCTCCATGTCTCCTCCAGTATAATCCAGCCTCTGTTTGTCATTTTGACTGTAGTAATCATTGTTTGCGTCTACTAGTTGTTGTAATTACAGATGCCACCCTGCCATATTTATTTATTCATCTAAATTGCTTGCATGGCTTCAACATAATCTGCAGCGCTGTACCCCAATGGTGCTCACAATACCAGAATTTCAGCACAAAGGTGAACCCAGATAGTAGAACTATTTCACTGAAAATGATCTAGTAGGTAGGCATCTCACTATTAGAAAAAGAATCACTTCTTATTGAGAAGTCTAAAATGAAAAACACCGAGAGTGTGTGGCTATAGCTATGGCCATACCAGAGCCGGCCACTGCGGCCACACACCATTAGTTGTGGCCACAATATCGCGCTTAACTGTATATGTGTGCTGTGGTTGAGTGTAATTTAGATGTGCAGCATGTAGTTTGAGTGCTACATGTTTGTTAGGTACGTTTGTAGGGTGCGCTTGTGGGTCCCCCTTGTGTTTGAGGAGCGGGAATTGGGGAGCAGGAATTGATACATAAGGGGTTAACAAATTAAAGCCAAAATAGGCGGATCAAGCATAGTTCAAAAACAAAAAATTGTGTAGGTGATCTACTTTTAAAATATAACCTTTAATCAAGAGTTTTAAAATAATAGACCCTTAAGTAATCAAAATAACAAAGCAAGGCCGACAGCCCACAATGGTCAATACTTCTGACGGTAGTAGGAAGGCATGAAGTGCACGGCGGCACCAGAGTAACAGAAATCGTTATCCTACCACTCCGTTGAACTGGTACAGGATACAGCTGGCTGTAGATGCCTGTGAAGCACCTCCCTTGATGAAGATTGCTGATAATGGGGACGACCCCGTCCGGAACCTAACCCTATGGACTAAGCCCTGATAAAGCCCTAAACCTACTTGAACTCCCTACATGCACGTTTCATGTTTCAGTGTGAAACACTCATCAGGGAAAATATGTAGGCTTTAACAAGTAGTAAATCAGGATTAGAATAAGTCTAAATGTACCCTGGTAGAAATCTGGAGAGGCCAGAAGGATAAAATCCACCAGGATCTAGACCCACCTCTTACTAACTACAGGGATAACTGGACGCTGCCAGAAGGGGCCCAAGATGAACTTACGGCCTGCTACTCCATTAGTTTGCAAAAAGATTGTGGAGCCCCAGTTATGGGTCTACAACACAGTGAAAGCCAGATATCCCTCAAAGGAAGGAAAAACAAGCAAAGGGGTGTCTCCATTACAGAGATCACCAAAACCACCATATTAAGTGGCCCCTATGTCAAAATCCCGCTCTTTTACAAGCTTTAAGGATGTGACGGGGAAGACCTAAGCAAGTTATCCATCCACAGACAGCTGTTTCGGGGTGTTGCCCCTCATCAGTGTGGAGTAGGATTCTGGCTAACCGGAGCGATGCTTTGGTGACTACTCAAACAGCAATAGCTGATCTTAGGAGACCAGCTACAAAATACCGTGGAGCCTCACTTAAGAGTCTCAAACACAGCAATCCAAGTGCAAAGCTCCTGGGAAACATAAAATGCAAAAGATTGTGGAGCCCCAGTTATGGGTCTACAACACAGTGAAAGCCAGATATCCCTCAAAGGAAGGAAAAACAAGCAAAGGGTGTCTCCATTCCTGTGGATGGATAACTTGCTTAGGTCTTCCCCGTCACATCCTTAAAGCTTGTAAAAGAGCGGGATTTTGACATAGGGGCCACTTAATATGGTGGTTTTGGTGATCTCTGTAATGGAGACACCCCTTTGCTTGTTTTTCCTTCCTTTGAGGGATATCTGGCTTTCACTGTGTTGTAGACCCATAACTGGGGCTCCACAATCTTTTTGCATTTTATGTTTCCCAGGGAGCTTTGCACTTTGGATTGCTGTGTTTGAGACTCTTAAGTGAGGCTCCACGGTATTTTTGTAGCTGGTCTCCCTAAGATCAGCTATTGCTTTGTTTGAGTAGTCACCAAAGCATCGCTCCCGGTTAGCCAGAATCCTACTCCACACTGATGAGGGGCAACACCTCGAAACAGCTGTCTGTGGATGGATAACTTGCTTAGGTCTTCCCCGTCACATCCTTAAAGCTTGTAAAAGAGCGGGATTTTGACATAGGGGCCACTTAATATGGTGGTTTTGGTGATCTCTGTAATGGAGACACCCCTTTGCTTGTTTTTCCTTCCTTTGAGGGATATCTGGCTTTCACTGTGTTGTAGACCCATAACTGGGGCTCCACAATCTTTTTGCATTTTATGTTTCCCAGGAGCTTTGCACTTTGGATTGCTGTGTTTGAGACTCTTAAGTGAGGCTCCACGGTATTTTTGTAGCTGGTCTCCCTAAGATCAGCTATTGCTTTGTTTGAGTAGTCACCAAAGCATCGCTCCCGGTTAGCCAGAATCCTACTCCACACTGATGAGGGGCAACACCTCGAAACAGCTGTCTGTGGATGGATAACTTGCTTAGGTCTTCCCCGTCACATCCTTAAAGCTTGTAAAAGAGCGGGATTTTGACATAGGGGCCACTTAATATGGTGGTTTTGGTGATCTCTGTAATGGAGACACCCCTTGCTTGTTTTTCCTTCCTTTGAGGGATATCTGGCTTTCACTGTGTTGTAGACCCATAACTGGGGCTCCACAATCTTTTTGCATTTTATGTTTCCCAGGGAGCTTTGCACTTTGGATTGCTGTGTTTGAGACTCTTAAGTGAGGCTCCACGGTATTTTTGTAGCTGGTCTCCTAAGATCAGCTATTGCTTTGTTTGAGTAGTCACCAAAGCATCGCTCCCGGTTAGCCAGAATCCTACTCCACACTGATGAGGGGCAACACCTCGAAACAGCTGTCTGTGGATGGATAACTTGCTTAGGTCTTCCCCGTCACATCCTTAAAGCTTGTAAAAGAGCGGGATTTTGACATAGGGGCCACTTAATATGGTGGTTTTGGTGATCTCTGTAATGGAGACACCCCTTTGCTTGTTTTTCCTTCCTATGAGGGATATCTGGCTTTCACTGTGTTGTAGACCCATAACTGGGGCTCCACAATCTTTTTGCATTTTATGTTTCCCAGGGAGCTTTGCACTTTGGATTGCTGTGTTTGAGACTCTTAAGTGAGGCTCCACGGTATTTTTGTAGCTGGTCTCCCTAAGATCAGCTATTGCTTTGTTTGAGTAGTCACCAAAGCATCGCTCCCGGTTAGCCAGAATCCTACTCCACACTGATGAGGGGCAACACCCCGAAACAGCTGTCTGTGGATGGATAACTTGCTTAGGTCTTCCCCGTCACATCCTTAAAGCTTGTAAAAGAGCGGGATTTTGACATAGGGGCCACTTAATATGGTGGTTTTGGTGATCTCTGTAATGGAGACACCCCTTTGCTTGTTTTTCCTTCCTTTGAGGGATATCTGGCTTTCACTGTGTTGTAGACCCATAACTGGGGCTCCACAATCTTTTTGCATTTTATGTTTCCCAGGGAGCTTTGCACTTTGGATTGCTGTGTTTGAGACTCTTAAGTGAGGCTCCACGGTATTTTTGTAGCTGGTCTCCCTAAGATCAGCTATTGCTTTGTTTGACTCCATTAGTTTGGGAGGGGAGAGAGGGAAGCAGTGGGACAAGGAGCAATGGATGTCAGATCACAAGTCCCCCATATCACGGATTGATAACTACCGCGGGCGATGCTGCGATTAATGGTTATATTTTAAAAGTAGATCACCTACACATACATAAGGGGTTCTCAACCTGTGGGTTTGTATATTATCCTGGCATAAATCTATCCCTATAACTGTTGTAAATAAGCTCCTATTTTTTGGTGCCTCTGAGTGTCCTGAAAATACTGCCATAGGGTCTTATATGCACTGTGGCCTGGACAATGGAAGACACTCCTAGGTTGAATGTATTGGCCAGGTGGGCGTAGACAAAATATAATCTAGATAATGGTGCCTGTGGTAATATCATTCCACAGTGTGTGAGGTTTTACTGCCTTTTGTACTATATAGGACTTGGTCTGATTTTTATTATTATATATTTATTAAAATAAAGTATTTGTCATTTTCATTTTAGACTTCTCAATAGGAATTGATTCTCAAATAGTAAAGCTAGACAATAGAAAGTCTTCACTGTGTTTTACTCTACACACACAAAAAAAGGTCTTCAACCAGAGTGGTTTACCTTCACCTCAGCAGTTTCTATTTCTATGGTTAACGTTGCTGTGCACATTAAATTAATCGCAGGTGAATATGCCACCTTCCGTGTGACAGGCAGACAATCCGATGTTATGGGTGTGTCCCAATTATTTTGGCAATGGCACATGTCAGGGAGAAGGATTTCTGGATTTCTGATTCTTTTGTTCTCAGGGGAGATGAGCCACTTTCTTCTATCCCCCATCTATAATACATGTAGGTTCATTTAAATTAGTTAGTCATGTGTATGGAAGAGGGAAGGAGGGATAGCCATCTAAAATGTATGGATAGTATAATTCCTATGATCTTCAGAGAGGGCTCCAAATAGAGCTGAGCAAATCAAGTCTTAACAAATCAGATTTGTCACAAATTTCACAAAAAATTCTACCTCCGAATGAATCCAAAGTTTTGCTTCGGACAAATAGTACTAAATGGTACCCACCAATTTACATTTAAAACTCAGTACAGTTTGATGTGGATGTGGTTCCAGCATGAGATTCTAGTGACTTGATTGTAGGCATGGGCGTAGCTATAGGGGTGCAGATGTAGCAGTCGCCACCGGGCCCAGGAGCCTGAGGGGGCCCAAAGACCCTTGTGCCGCATAAGAAGACACACAAGGCACTGAGGGAAGGGGGGCCCAAGCTGAACTATTGCACCAGGGCCCCTGAGCCGTTAGCTATGCCCCTGATTGTAGGTCCTTATCTGTCTGGCTCAGTTCAATAGCTAAGCCAGTCCTCTCCTCTGTTTGTGCATTAGCAGTAATGGAGAAGAAGCTGGTTTTGCTATTGCACTGAGACAGACAGACAGCCCCCCTCCCCCTCTTTTCCTTTGTCCAAACCACACATCAAGGGAACTATGGTACAAACATATTATTAAGTGCAATCCATTTTAATTTTCATTAAAAAAAATTTTTCTTTCTGACCGAAGAACTACTTTAAATGTCATCATCTTCCTATGTATAATTTCTGCAATATTGGAACACTTAAAACAGTGGAAAGACATAAAACCCCTCATGGGCTTAACCACCATGGAGGTACACCATATGACTGCTATGAGGCCTGAGAATTGGGGCCGGAGCTCAATTACTTCTCCTGATGCTCAAATAAATTCAGTGCATTTTCCAGCAGAAACCACTAGGGAGAGCTCAGTACAAAAAGATTATTTACAGCTTCTATCAATATCAATGGTAACTGTATAAATACCTAAGTACTGAGTCTAGTGGTGGCTGCAGACAGCTAGTTTTGTCATATACTATGTGAAAGAAAGCAGAACATTAAGCAATATATTCATTCCAGTTGTTACACCTGCTACATTTTTCCAAAATAGAATTCAGATAATAATGGATGAGTAAGAGGTTATTTTTTGCTACACTTTTTTCCACTTAAAGGGGTTGTCCCATCTCAGTCTTTAAAGGAAGGCCAAGATAGGATAACCCCTTTAATAATAAAAAATTTAATTTGTCAGAATTGTTGCTTTTCATATGTTTAATGCACCCGGGAAACTGAGTGAGGCAGTTAGAAGGGTGTGTGTGTGTGTGGGGGGGGGGTTGTTTTGAGGCCCTGTGAGAACTTAGTATGCCCCTGAAATAACCCTATAAGGCTAGTTGCACACTAGTGTTAAAATATTTGGCAGACTGTTCCAGCAGAGGAGAAGCCAGAGTGTGAGCGCTATTGACTATAATGGTATATGGTGGGGATCAAGCCTTTTTCCGGCATTAGTGCTGCGTTTCGACAGGACAAAAACAGCTGCAAGCACCAGTTTTTAAGCACCAAAAAAGGGCGCTGGGTACGCGCCAATTGCCGGACAACCCACAATATCTATATGCCAAAAAATACTTCCGGAAAATCATTAAATCGCTTTATTGACAATAATAAATACAATATTAAAAAGACATATTGAATACATGAATATGACAAACTGGTGGTACAAGAATAGCACAGAAAACAACAGGAGATATGTCACAATGAAAACCATGAGCCATTACCTTACTCAGTCTGAATATAGGTATTCATAATACAAATACGGATTCATTGTATAAAGTGCATAGTGCCACATGATCATATAAGTAGTTACCAAATAAGAGTTGGCTACCTGATAAAAAGCGTATAGGTGACCTCCTGAGCCCTTCTCCCGAAGCGCGTTTCGCCAGTACATCTTCCTCAAGGGAATGATGCAGTGCACCAGTTTTTGTCTGGCCGAATCCCTTCACTAACGATGGAAACAGGTCGGATATCCACTTATAGTCAAGGGGCTCCAGTAGGGAAAGGCTGCATCTGGCTATGCCGGATACGATGTACTCTAGCAGGCTGTAGTTAGTGTGAAACTAGCCTAAGTGTAGTTCTTTCAAGCTTAAATCCTTTTGTTGATACAAAGTAATCCTTTAATGCAACACATCTTCTTCGTCCTTTATCAAGGCATGTATGAATACATTATTAGGAGTGCTGATGTATAGCAGTTAACATTTTCCTGGCAACACTTTTCAGACATATATATCGTATAACTATACGACTTTGTGGAGGGTGTAATATCACTTAGTGTAATTAAGAACAAACATGTAAAAATGTAAATGTTCAAAATGTTCAAATAGTCTACCAACTCATCAAAGTTTAACAGGATAAAGATAACAGTATTGTTTTTCCAGCTGAGACTTTGTAGTCTGTTTCCATAGCAGCTTGCCAGCTGTGATAACGCAGCCATCCAGCATGCTGCCGACCAAAATGTTCATTACAGGGAGCTCTCCCTGCTGTTTGTTAAGTGAATGTGACCAGCGGGAGTGTATCTAATCTCTGTTTTTTCTGATTTGCTGGTGGAATTGTATTTTATATTATTAGGGAAGAAATCCATTAACATATTATAAATAAGATCAGTGTAATCATCTTGATTACCTAGTAAGTGCTTAGTCTTCATGATAATGAATTTAGATGCATCAGTGCAAGCGTATTTGACATCTCCCTGCCTTCAATATTATTATATCATTTATTCATTTAGGAGCTATATTTGACTTTGCATAAAAAAGTGTCTTAATTCTTACAATAGCATATTTTGGGAAAAGTATTTAAGAGATGTGACTATCTGAATCACTGATAATTGAAAACGGACTTATTATAGAAAATAGACATATTGTAGATATATGAGAATGTTGTCTCCCATCTCTTGGCTTGATTTGCTCTCTTTGGCATTAATTTTAACCCCTTCCTGAACAACATGTACAGCAGAAGTAGGGTCTTTAAATATTGTGACTTCTCAGAAGCTGAGTAGACGTCATACCCGCCAGGAGCCTGCTGATTTAAACAATGTCGGTTAATGTCTGCAATCAGCGATAACACCAATCATGGACATTTAGTTCCTCATTTGCCATGTTCAATTGCCACCACTGCATTTGAGAGGACTTTTCCTGGAGCATTGCTCTCCCATGGCCTGAGTGGCGCCCTGATGCCGAAATCGGGGTTGCTGTTCCGTTCTTGTGGCAATCGTGGGCCTTCTGACTGCTCTAAAAAAAAAAAATGAAAATTCAAATCAACCCCCTTTATTTATATTAAAAATAAAAATAAATAAATAATAGAAAATAAAGATTATTAGCATCACCAATGGGAAGGCGGGATCACCCAGACTGACATGCATGATCCAGGTAATCAGCAGCCAGCCAGCCCTGTGATTTCACAGCCCTATAAATACAGTGGCCATCTTAGAATCAGACATTTTCCAGCATTGCAAGGACAGAGTGTAGGGACAGACATGAGAAGACGCTAGAGACAGCAATTGGAAAAACCTCATTGTGAAAATAAAAACTTAAAAAACTTTTTCAATCCAAAAAGGAAAAAAATTTTACTCGCTTTACTGTTGCATTTATTTGTGGTGAAAGAGTTTAGGTGGCCTATTTCAGTACAAAACAAAAAATATATAAGCATTTCACTTCTGCAGTCATATGTGGTGAAAGCGTTCAGTGTCCTATTTCAGTACAAAAGGAAAAATATATACACACTTCAATGTTGCATTTATTTGTGGTGAAAGAGTTTAGTGGCCTATTTCAGAAGAAACTAAAAATATATACGCATTTCACTTCCGCAGTTATTATTTCAGTACAAAAACAAAATATATTCAGCATTCACTGTTGCAGGTATATGTGGCAAAACCTTTAGTGATGTATTTCGGTCAAAAACTAATTTTGTTCAGCGCTGTAGTTATATGCGGTAAAATTATTTATGATGTATTTTGGTCGAAAAACAAATTTTAATCAGCATTCAGCTCTGCAGTTATATGTTGTAAAACCTTTAGTGACATATTTCTGTAGAAAAACAAAATATATTCAGCATTCACTGATGCAGGTATATGTGGCAAAACCTTTAGTGATGTATTTCGGTCGAAAAACAAGTTTTATTCAGCTTTCAGCACTGTAGTTATATGCGATAAAATCTCCATGATGTCTCAATGATAGATCTACAGCATTGGGGCCCTGTGTGGCTTCCACACACTTTCAAAATAATCCTTCAGCAGGGAGAATAGATGCCGGATGACCGGGACGCTCCATGACCTTCCCAGGAGCTTCTGTCGGGAGCAGCGGTTCATTTCTGAGACGTCCGCATACTGCGGAGGAATCCGAAGACCCTCTCTATCTCCGTGCTCTGTTATATGTGGTAAAATCTATATTGACTTATTTTAGTGGAAAAACAAATTGTATTGAGCGTTCAGCGCTGCAGTTATATGCAGTAAAATCTTTTGTGATGTATTTTGGTGGAAAAACTAATTTTATTCAGCATTCAGCGCTGCAGTAATATGTGGTAAAATCTTTTGTGACGTATTTCGGTGTAAAAACAAATTGACTGAGTAGAGAGGTTCAGTGGCGTGTCTAAGGTGTTTGGTTCCCAGGGCGGGTCCTTTCTCTGAAGCAGGAGTGGGTAGAAGACCCAGAAGACATGCAAATATTTCATTCTGAGATTGGGGGATCTGATTTAGAGTTTTATAAGGGGGTCTGATCTGAAAGGAAGGTGTTTTTTTTTATTACTAGCGCACAATATAAAGGGGTATTTTGTACTGACGCACCATCTGTGTGGTACCAGTATTTTCAGGGGAACTGTTTCTGCAGGAAAGTATTGGGGAGCACAGTGGTCACAGTATTGGGGGTGGCAGAATGGGGTGTTGAGAAGGTGGGAGGATGATGGAAAAGTAGGAAGGTAAGATGTCTGTTAAATTCTGCAGAGACGAGACGCGGCTGAAAGAAGTCACCATGGTGGTCTGGTCTAACAGGAGAAGAAGAGGAAAGAGAATATCTACATCAGAGAAGAGAAGTAACTGGATGTAAGAGGTATGTAGCGCTGTATGTAATGTTTTCCAAGTATGTCTTTAAAGGGGTTGTCCACTTTTTTTTTGTATGAGCACTGCTTTCTCTGCTCTGTTTACCTGCTTATCACTGCAAATGCTACGGTGAGCAGATGAACAGCACAGAGAAAGAAGCTCTCATGTGAGCGCTGCCCTCTCTTCAAACAGCTGGGGGCTGGGGGTAAAGAGGGCATTACTAATGGGAAGGGGGCACAATGGGCATTTCTACTATGGAGGGGGCACAGAGCCAGAGAGCATTACTAAAATGAAGGGGGCACAGTGGGCATTATTACTGTGAAGGGGGAACAATGGGGAGTTCTACTATGGAGGGGGCACAGAGGGCATTATTACTATGAAGGGGGCACAGTGGGCATTATTACTATAAAAGGGGCACAATGGGGATTATTACTATGAAGGGGACACAATGGGGATTATTACTGTGAAGGGGTCACAAAGAGGGCATTGAAACTGTGATAGGGGCCAGAGAGGGCATAACTAATGTGAGAGGGCACAATGTGGGCATAACTACTGTGAAGATTGTAAAATGAGGGCAATACTACTTTGAAGGGGTACAATTTTTTTAAAGTATTGGGGGGGGGGTGTCAGAGAAAGGACCCGCCCCGGGAACCAAAAACCTTAGACACGCCACTGAACCTCTCTACTCAGTCGGGGGGAGGGGTGGGATCTCTCTACTTGTATGAGCGTTTAATAGAACAGGTTCTGTAGACATCTATGTGGAATCAGCTGACGAGGATGTAAAAGGAGTGCACTTCTTCTTGACGCTAACATCTACCTGTAAGAATGAGTTGATACTAGTGATGAGCAGGAGGTGGCATATTCGATTTCGCTATATTTCGCGAATATTCGATTGAATAGTCGTCATATACATGTCGAAATTGAATATTCGTCAATATTCCATTTATTGCAAATAATATGCAATTTAATTATTCGCATATTGCGAGTTGAACTTTGAACTGGGTATAAAGGCAACTTTCCTATTGGTTGGCTAGCGCAATATTATATATATTCGTTAATTATAGCAAGCAAACAACCAATATGAAAGTTATACCACGTTCAAAATTCCACTCGCAGTAGGCAAATATTATATTATGTAATATTTGCGTACTGCGAATGAAACTTTGAATGGGGTATGACTTTCCTATCGGTTAGCTTGCTAGAATTAACGAAGATAGAGAATATAGTGCTATATTCGTATTCGTTATCTTTGTTAATTCTAGCAAGCCAAGTAAACTTGCCTATACATAGCTCAAATTTGGATGTGCAATGCGAGAATATTAAGTAATATTACTCGCATTGCGCATCCAACTTAGAGCGTGGTATATGCAACTTACTTTACTATCGTTTTTAGGAATTTTAGGGTACGTCCATATGGAGCTCTTTGGACATCAAGCCCTATAGCCGAATATTGCACAATCGTACAATGCCCAGTGGCGTCAAATTAACTGAATAGAACCAAATTGTTTTGCAGACTACCATGCAGCCCTTAACAGTGCACTCGTCTTGATAAACAATTCAGTTCTAATTAGTTAATTTGTACTTGCCCGCATCCCAACCACAGCACAGCCATGCCATGTAGCTGTACCCTCACAGTATTAGACCTCATGCACACTGCCGTTGCCCGGCTGTGGCCGTATTGCGGCCTGCAAACAGCAGGTCCACAATATGCGGGCACCGACCGTGTGCTCCCCGCATCACGGATGTGGGCCCATTCAATTAAATGAGTCTGCAATCCGGTGCTGCAGTGTGGATCTGAGGCATGGAACCCCGGTGTTTCTGTCCGTTCCTCCGCATCGCAAAAAAAATAAAATATGTTCTATTTTTTTGCGGAGCAGAAGGATCATGGACCCATTCAAGTCCCGGCCACTGCATGGAAGTTGCCCGTGCTTTGGGGACCGCAAATTGCAGTCCCCAATGCACGGAACGGCCGCACGACGGCCGTGTGCATGAGGCCTTAGCAAAAAAAATTGCAGCTGAAATTTACTTGCCATGCAGATTTTAAATCTGCATCATTTCAACTTATACTGCAGATTCTCACTGCAGATGTCATCCTTAGCGGCACATCTGTAGCAAATCTAAATGTAACCCATGATCATTTTTATATAGATTAATTGTGGATCTTCCTGCACAACTGTGGAAAGCTTACAGAATTTTCTCCTGTGATTTACATTTCATTTGGATATACACCAAAACAAACTATTTAAGAATGCAGAAACTATTGTACATGGACTTTTATCTCCTCATTGATGGTTCTCGATTCTTGACTAAAATTATGCCCTCAATTCTAATAAAATTCCAATTCACACTCTTAGAACATATTCAGTAGCCTCTAGTGTGACCTTGTGTCACGGTTACATATTTTACCAGACATCCAGAAGGACTTCCAAGCAATTCACATGTAATTTTGTACAAGGAAAAAAACATCTTGGCTGTGATAACAAACAGCCCTAGGTATTGGAGTTCTTAGTATCCTCCTAATGCATTTATCTCTAGTGTTCACACTTCAATGATCACCATAGAGAGAACGTTCACACAATCATGGGATGTATTTTTATCTGACTGATTTCTTTTGCTAGACTTATACAAGTAGTGTAGTAAAAATATTACAGCATGTAAATTGTCTACGAACATCACTGAAAGATCAGAATAAGCTACACCTAAAATGCTAAATTTTCAAAAAACAGGGATCAGGGAATAACAGATCTGATTTTAAGTTCAGTTTCTTTAACTGTGTTTTTACCTTTTACGTTTTTAAAAAGTTGCTATATTCGGAAAATGAATTCGTATGAAGTCATTTTTTTCCAGAGACAGCACAATTGTTGTTTATGGTTTGAGTGCCTGGTATCATGACTCAGTCTAGTTTATGTGAATGTACTTGGCTAGATGGAATAGCAGACTAAGCCTGTTTACAAAAGTAGTGCATTTTCAAAAAGCTAATTTATTTTTTATTTTTAAATCACATATTTAATTTATAATTATATTATGTTTTTGGTGTTCGACGGGAGAGTTTTCTTTAATAATGAATTGCATAAAAAAAGGAAAAAAACAACGTATTAATTCAGTTTAAAATGTAGACATTGTAAACATAGAGAAGCAGACTAAAGATGCAACAAATGTATCACAGTGGCTCAGTCTGAATGCATAGCTAGACAATTTTGTCTAAATTCATACCAACTATTGGTTAGCTTAGAATTTTGGCAACATTTTGGGACACACAGATGTATCGGAAGACATACCCCCCCCCCTTTTTTTTTTACTAGATAGAGGTGCACAAAAGTTTTTTTTTTTCTCCAAGAAATACATGCCTCTCAAAAGCCCTTTGCATGCCCTTATAAACCCCTCACCAGCCAATGGCTAGAAACCTCTGGGTATTTAAGGTTCCCTCTCTATGCAGAGGGTGCCTGAGCTACAAAGTTCCACGGGTACCAGCAGACGTGCTTTGAAGTATAGAGTTTCTTCAATTCTCATATGTTTTGCTTGTGTTTATCCTTCATTTTGTTCCTGTCTGTGCTCCAATCCTGTATCCACCTATGTGCTGCTGCACTTCCACTTTAAGTTTGTTCTTCTTTAAGGATCACATCAGCAGCTATCAAATCTTTTCTGGCCCTACTTACAGTAGCTTTATCCTACAAGTTCCTCTGTATATTCCCACATTTATAAATTGCTGCTAGAGATTAGAGATGGCCCGAACTATTCGCCGGCGAACAGTTTCGGCGAACATAGCTTGTTCGCGTCCGCCGCGGCGGGCGAACATATTCGATGTTCGCGTTCGCCCCTATACTTTATTATTGAGCAAACTTTGACCCTGTACCTCACAGTCAGCAGACACATTCCAGCCAATCAGCATACCCTCCCTCCCAGACCCTCCCACCTCTTATCTAAACACAAGGATAGGATCCATCTTACATTCATTCTGAAGCTGCAGTAATAGTAATTGTAAATCGCAATGCGATTAATATAACCTGTATTATTTGCATTGCGATTACAACTTAGATCTGAGTTCCTAATAGTTGTATTGCTAGAATATAACGAAGATAACAAATATAGCGCTATATTCTCAATCTTCGTTATATTCTAGCAATCAACAACCATTAGGAACTCAGATCTAAGTTGAATTCTCAATGCGATTAATATAACCTGCATTAATCGCATTGCGAATTCAACTTAGAGCTGAGTTCCTAATGGTTGTTGTATTGCTAGAATATACGTTATATTCTAGCAATACAACCATTAGGAACTCAGCTCCAAGTTATAGTCGTAATGCGAATAATACTTACAATTATTAATCGCTTTGCAAATCCATTTAATGCCTCAATTTGATTGTATATGACGGTTGACTATGACTACCACCAACGTTCTGCTGCCTCCAAAGCAAGATATCTGAACCCCCCAGGGGCCATTTGGGCGTTTTTGATAGAAAACGCATCAAAAACGCATCTGCGTTTTATAATTTTTCATTTTCTAGTTTATTTTTTGTGTATTTTGCCACATTTGGTTGCATATTTACATTTGGTATAGGCAAATATGGTAGTCTAGATCATTACTCTGCCCAAATCTATATTCAGCTACATGGCTTAGAAAATATGCTGTCAAACAATGATCCTAGGTTTTGGTATAGACACATGATCTAGACTACCATATTTGCCTATACCAAATGTAAATATGCAACCAAATGTGGCAAAATACAAAAAAAAATAAACTAGAAAATGAAAAAATTATAAAAACGCAGATGCGTTTTTGATGCGTTTTTTGTCAAAAACGCCCAAATGGCCCCTGGGGGGTTCAGATATCTTGCTTTGGAGGCAGCAGCACGTTGGTCGTAGTCATAGTCAACCGTCATATACAATCAAATAGAGGCATCAAATGGATTCGCAAAGCGATTAATAATTGTAAGTATTATTCGCATTGTGATTACAACTTAGAGCTGAGTTCCTAATGGTTGTATTGCTAGAATATAATGTATATTCTAGCAATACAACAACCATTAGGAACTCAGCTCTAAGTTGAATTCGCAATGCGATTAATGCAGGTTATATTAATCGCAATGCGATTACAACTTAGATCTGAGTTCCTAATGGTTGTTGTATTGCTAGAATATAACGAAGATTGAGAATATAGCGCTAAATTCTATATCTTCTGTAAGAGGGCGCAAGGTGCCGTCATGGACGGAAGATACGTGTCACCGAGGTTCCTGGCCTCGGTGAGGTGAGAGCCGGGTTTTATGTGTCAGCAGCAGCTAGTGCTGCTTGACATTGATAGTTAGTTTGGCTGCAAAGCCAATCCGGGCCGGCTTTTACTGGGAGTAGGCAAAGAGTTGGGTGGGTGCCTACTCCCCACGGTCCAGGCCGGACTTTGCGGGGCTTTTTAAAGGCAGCCACATCAGCAGGTGTGGCTGTGATTATCCTGGAGCTGCTGCTAGTGTTGTGTTGCTCTCTGGGCTGGAAGGATGAGCCCAGCAAGGAGTCGTGCAGTCGTCCTGGAAGCCTGAAGGTGGATTATCCTGCGGCTGGGCCGACCGCCAGGTGCGAACGCGCACCTAAACATCTCACAGGTGATTGAACCTGGTTTTGGACTCTTTGGTTTTGCTTTTTGTGTTTGCTGAGTGTGAATTAACACCAAGAGACTGTTTATCGTTTATTGTGTGCAAGTGTGAATAAAACACTGTTTATTGCACTTTCTGGACTTCTTGTTTTGCCTCTGTACTGCACCCGCACTGCTATCTACCAGAGCGACTCCCCACATTTGGTGTCGGATGCGGGCATGCGCAGTGAGGCTGGCGTAAACGCCGAAGTTTTTCCAAAGTGAATGTCATATGTCAAGCCGGCAAGGTTGCAACACGTGAACTCTGACAAGATGGAGGCAGTTGTAAAGGCTCGTGGAGGCCAATTTACAGCAGCGGGAGGCCAACAAGCAGCAGCAGGAGACAAACCAGCTGCTGTTGCAACATGTAATGGCTTTGCAAGCGACTGGAGCCTCTCACCGTGCCCATGATGCCCGGAAAGCGGTCCGTGCAGCAATTCCCAAGATGACCCCGAGGATGATGCCGAGACCTACCTGGCAGTCTTCGAAAAAGTGGCCGTGAGGGAGAAGCTGCCCCGTGACCAGTGGGCTGAGGTGGTCGCTCCGTTCCTGGCTTCCGGACCCCAGCAGGTGTTTTTCGACTTGTCGGACGACCAAGCGGCCGATTATGACACTGTGAAAGGAGAGATCCTAGCCAGACTGGGGTGAACGTGCTGGTCCGCGCCAAAGAGTCCACCAGTGGGACTTTAAAACGACTGAACCTGCTAGGCCGCAGTACTACGATCTGCTGCACAGGCTGCAAAAGTGGCTGCAGCCTGATCTACTAAGTCCCACTGCCATGCTGGATCGACTGTTGGCGGACATCTTTTGGAGGGCCCTGCCTTATCCCCTCCAGCACTGGGTCGGCCAGGCGTCTCCGGTAAGTGCCCTGGAGATGGTCGACCTGGTAGAGCCTTACGAGGCCACCAGAAACCTGCAGGGGAGTCTTGCTGGGAAGGGGCCAGTCAAACCCCGGAGGCCTCCACCCCAGTTCCGACGACCGGCGACAGAGAGACCTGCACGGAATGTATCCCCTGCGGATCCGCCTCTCGTGGTATGCTGGAGGTGTCAGGAGCCAGGCCACATCAGGGCCGACTGTCCGCATCAGGGTGAGCCGATGGATGTGAACTACGGGTATCGCCACTCCCTGTATGCACGGAAGCTGTGTGCAACTGGCACCCGTGAGGGGCAGGACAATAACCACCTGTGTCAGGTAGAGGTGGGAGATTCTCTGGCGGTGGCCCTGCTGGACTCCGGGAGTTTAGTCTCCTGGTAAGAGCTGCCCTAATACGGCCTGCGGAGTATACCGCCGTAAAGTCGGGGTCCTATGCATCCACGGAGACTTAAAAGACTACCCCACTGCATTAGTGACTTTGTCCACAGCTGCTGGTAAGTGGACCCACGAGGTGGCTGTCGCTACCAAACTCCCACATGAACTGATACTTGGGAGGGACTTCCTGGTTTCCCGGCGCTGTGGCCGGCTATAAAGGTGTCTGATGGGCCCGAGACAGGGTAACCCTAGTAGAGTGGCCTGATACCACTGGAAGGCCAGAACCCTGGGAGCCCGAATCTGAAGGGCCAGCGGTAGGGGTGACCACTGCTCCAGCGGTAGAGGGGGAGACAACCCCACTGAGTGTAATGGTGGGAGACACGGAGGACTTGCCCCGGGACCTGAGTTGGCAGACCTCAATGTCTCCGGGGAAAATTTTGGGACCGCACAACACCGGGACCAAACCCTAACCAGGGCCTGGGAAAGTGTTGTAATGATTGACGGTAAACCCCAGAAACCTGGGGCTGAATTAATGTTTCCACGATTTATTATTCTTCAGGATATGTTGTATCGGGTGAACCAAATCCGAGGTGAGCCAGTTGAACAGTTGGTGGTGCCCACCGCATATCGCAAGCTTGTTATGGAGCTTGCCCACCAACATGTTCTTGGGGGACACATGGGGTGGCAGAAAACGCAGGACCGCGTACTACAGCGATTTTACTGGCCTGGTTTGTTTAAGGAAGTAGAGGAGTTCTGTAAGTCCTGTCCGACCTGTCAGGTAAATAGCCCCCAGCCACATTACAGAAGTCCCCTGGTCCCTCTCCCAATAATTGAGGTCCCATTCGAGCGTATTGCCATGGATCTGGTCGGACCTGCATCGAAGTCTGCTCAGGGGTCACCAACATATCCTGGTGATTCTGGACTATGCTACTCGATATCCAGAGGCGGTGCCTCTTCGACACACATCAGCTAGGCTCATAGCAAAGGAGTTAATGGAGATGTTTACCCGGGTGGGCCTACCTAAGGAGGTTCTGACGGACCAAGGGACCCCTTTTATGTCTAAGATTATGAGGGAATTATGTAAACTGTTGCATATAAAGCAATTATGGATCGTCCGCTTACCATCCGCAAACGGACGGCCTTGTGGAAAGATTTAACCAAACTTTAAAAATATGCTAAAAGGGTGGTGTCCCGAGATGGGAAGGACTGGGATCTGCTTCTGCCCTATCTCATGTTTGCAGTGCGAGAAGTGCCCCAGGCCTCTACTGGGTTCTCACCCTTCGAACTGCTTTATGGCAGACGCCCACGGGGCCTGTTGGACATCGCTAAGGAAGCGTGGGAACAACAGCCCGTCCCCACAAAAGCGTAATTGAATATGTTACCCAGATGCAGGAACGTATGGAGAGGGTGTTACCGCTGGTCCGGGAGCATATGGAGGCAGCACAACAGGCCCAAAGTAGAGTCTATAATCGTCAGGCTCGGGTACGAGACTTTAATCCCGGAGACCGAGTTTTAGTTCTGGTACCCACCCTTGACAGCAAATTTCTAGCTAGGTGGCAGGGGCCCTATGAAGTGCTCGAGAAAGTGGGGGAAGTAAATTACAAGGTGCACCAGCCAGGGCGGCGGAAGCCGGAGCAGGTGTATCATGTGAATTTGCTGAAGCCATGGAAGGATAGGAACTCGTCCAGCGATGACAGTCCCCGGCCAGGGCTTCTAGGTGAGAAGGATCCAGCCCCTTACCTCGAAGTCCGGGAAGCAGCAGCCACCATAAAAATTTCAGATAGCCTATCCTCCAAACAGGTCCAGGAAGTTAAGGAGTTCATTAGTCGGAACACGGATGTGTTCTCGGACCTCCCTGGGCGCACATCCCTAATCCAGCATGACATTATCACTGAGCCTCAGGCCAAAGTCCGGTTAAAGCCGTATCGGGTACCCGAGGCTCGGCGACAAGCCATTGTGAAGGAAGTGCAGCTGATGCTCCAGTTAGGTGTCATCGAGGAGTCAAAAAGTGATTGGGCCAGTCCGATAGTCTTAATACCCAAGCCGGACGGGACATTGAGGTTCTGTAACGATTTCCGCAACCTGAATGAGGTGTCCAAGTTTGACGCATATCCCATGCCGAGGGTGGATGAGCTCATTGAATTTGGGCCAAGCCAGGTATTTTTCTGTCTTGGACCTCACTAAAGGGTACTGGCAGGTACCCTTAACGGAGGCTGCCAAGGAAAAAACTGCTTTTATCACACCGGAGGGGTTGTATCAGTACAAGGTATTACCCTTTGGTCTACATGGCGCCCCCGCCACGTTTCAAAGGCTTATGGATATTGTGCTTCGTCCACATCGACGGTACGCCTCAGCGTATCTGGATGATATCATTATCCATAGCACCGACTGGGAGAGTCACCTACCGAAGGTACAGGCCGTAGTGGACTCCCTTAGGAAAGCTGGCTTAACTGCTAACCCAAAAAGTGTGTGATAGGGTTAGAAGAGACCAAATACCTAGGGTATGTCATTGGGCGGGGGTGGTCAAACCTCAGGTAAACAAAATTGAGGCAATTAAGAATTGGCCCCGACCTGTCACTACGCGGCAAGTAAAATCATTCCTGGGCATGGTGGGATACTACATGAGGTTTATTCCCAACTTCGCTACAATTGCTGCTCCATTGACAAGCCTTTTAAAGGGACGCAGGTCAGTGTCGATCCAGTGGAATGAGCAGGCGGATAAGGCTTTCTGCTCTGAAGTCGGCCCTGTGTGGGTCCCCGGTTTTGGTGACGCCCGACTTCAAGAGAGAGTTTGTGGTACAGACCGATGCCTCTGAAGTGGGCCTCGGGGCTGTACTCTCTCAGGAAATCAATGGGGAGGAGCATCCCGTGGTTTTCCTGAGTCGCAAACTCACCCCAGCCGAAACCAGGTACAGTATAGTGGAGAGAGAGTGCCTGGCCATCAAGTGGGCACTAGAGTCTCTCCGCTATTATCTGCTAGGGAGAAAGTTCCGTCTGGTGACCGACCATTCCCTCTAAAGTGGATGTGCCAGGCGAAAGACAGGAATGCTCGGGTCACCAGATGGTTCTTGTCCCTGCAGAACTTCAAGTTCACAGTGGAACACAGGGCAGGCCGCTTGCAAGGAAATGCGGATGCACTGTCTCGAGTACAGTGTTTGGCGTGTGTTCACCCTGTCGGGGTTGAACAAAGGGGGAGGTATGTAAGAGGGCGCAAGGTGCCGCCATGGACGGAAGATACGTGTCACCGAGGTTCCTGGCCTCGGTGAGGTGAGAGCCGGGTTTTATGTGTCAGCAGCAGCTAGTGCTGCTTGACATTGATAGTTAGTTTGGCTGCAAAGCCAATCCGGGCCGGCTTTTACTGGGAGTAGGCAAAGAGTTGGGTGGGTGCCTACTCCCCACGGTCCAGGCCGGACTTTGCGGGGCTTTTTAAAGGCAGCCACATCAGCAGGTGTGGCTGTGATTATCCTGGAGCTGCTGCTAGTGTTGTGTTGCTCTCTGGGCTGGAAGGATGAGCCCAGCAAGGAGTCGTGCAGTCGTCCTGGAAGCCTGAAGGTGGATTATCCTGCGGCTGGGCCGACCGCCAGGTGCGAACGCGCACCTAAACATCTCACAGGTGATTGAACCTGGTTTTGGACTCTTTGGTTTTGCTTTTTTGTGTTTGCTGAGTGTGAATTAACACCAAGAGACTGTTTATCGTTTATTGTGTGCAAGTGTGAATAAAACACTGTTTATTGCACTTTCTGGACTTCTTGTTTTGCCTCTGTACTGCACCCGCACTGCTATCTACCAGAGCGACTCCCCACACTTCGTTATATTCTAGCAATACAACCATTAGGAACCCATCTCTAAGTTGAATTCGCAAATAAGATGTCCCAAACTATTCACTGGCGAATAGTTCCCGACGAACATAGCTTGTGCGCGTTCGTCGCGGCGGGCGAACATATGCAATGTTAGGTCCACCCCCTATCATTGAGTAAACTTTGACCCTCTACATCACAGTCAGCAGACGCATTCCAGCCAATTATCATACCCTCCCTCCCAGACCCTCCCATCTCCTGGACAGCATCCATTTTAGATTCATTCGGAATTTGCAGTCTTAGTGAGAGGAGGGACAGTGTAGCTGCTGCTGATTTAATAGGGAAATCGATAGCTAGGCTAGTGTATTCAGTGTCCACTCCAGTCCTGAAAGACTCATCAGATCTCTGCTGTAAGGACAGCGTCCTGACAGTACCCCAAAAAGCCCTTTTTAGGGCTAGTACATTAGTCTCCCACCCAGACCCTCCCACCTCCTATCAAAAAGCAAGGACGGCATCCATCTTAGATTCATTCTGAAGCTGCAGTGTTAGTAGTTGTTATCGCAATGCGATTAATATAACCTGTATTAATCGCATTGCGAATTCAACTTAGAGCTGGGTTCCTAATGGTTGTATTGCTAGAATATAACGAAGATTGAGAATTTAGCGCTATATTCTCAATCTTCGTTGTATTCTAGCAATACAACCATTAGAACAGATCTAGTTGTAATCCCAATGCGATTAATACAGGTTATATTAATCTCATTGCGAATTCAATTTAGAGCTGGTTTCTAATGGTTGTATTGCTAGAATTTCTAGCAATACAACCATTAGGAACCCAGCTCTAAGTTGAATTCGCAATGCGATTAATATAACCTGTATTAATCGCATTGCGATTACAACTTCCACACTCTGCGTCAACTAGGTATTTTTCCATGGGGGTTTTGCCATGGATCCCCCTCCGGCATGCCCCAGTCCAGGTGTTAGTCCCCTTGAAACAACTTTTCCATCACTATTGTGGCCAGAAGGAGTCCCTTTGGTTTTTAAAATTCGCCTGTCTATTAAAGTCTATGGCGGTTCGCAATGTTCGCATGTTCGCGAACATTTGCGGAAGTTCGCGTTCGCCGTTCGCGAACGGAAAATTTTATGTTCGCGACATCACTACTAGAGATATCATTTTACCCTATCTAAAAGATAAGGAGAACAGAGTGATAACAGGTAAGTCCATACAATGATAACCTAAAGAAGTATAAAACTCCCTGACTCATACTCTCTGTCTATCAGTGGATGTTGTGTGCTGAATCTCCAGTGTACATATTTCTATGAGATACAGCTTCACACTGCTCCCTACCCCCTCCTGCTTGTATGAGCTGAAAGAGAGAAACTTATCACAAGCAGGAAACAGGGAAAACAGTCTGAAGCTGCATTGGATTACATTGAAATAAACGTATACTGCAGAAATAATACTGCAGAATTAGGGGTCAGCAGATTTATGTCACCGATCTATTACTTGCTGTCTTTAGAGTGATGAAACTCAATGTCCTTTGTCTCTGCAAAACTATAGACATGATGGGATATGAAGGCTAAATTGGTATAACCATAGCTGAAGATAAGAAAGAATCAAGATCACAGCAACCTATAAATGGTACATTATTTAAACAAGTATAGTATATCCTATATTATACTATACTATATAGGCAAAAAAAATAAAATAAAATTGCTTCAATTTTTGGTCAGTTTCATTTTGATATATTCAGTATGATTAACCAATGAACACAAATGTAAGCAGCAGAACAATGACAGATAGCATAAGAATGCATTGGCAGTTACTTGCTAAATTATTTTCTATGCAGCTTGCCAGCTGGATCATGCCAGTTCTGCTCTGATTGGCTTTAAATGAAATGTATCAATGTATCATAAGAAAAGTATATACTATTGTTTTTTTTCTGTTAGATGCCAGGCTTGTGTACTGTATACTGTAATGTAACAACATAAAATAATTCTCTCTTTGCTTTTTTCGTTGATATTTTTCTCAGGAAATTATAATTCTAGCAAATTCGAATTTTTGAAAAAAAATATTGTTGAATTTTCTCTAGTCTTTATTAAAAAATATTTTTTTTCCCCCTCTACAGCTTTCATTTTTAGTGTGTCTGCAGACTATTGCTTCTCTCTTCTCAGTGTGTCTGTCAGAGAATAATTTGGGCTGCATGATCTTTAGTTCTTATCTCTGAACTCCTGACAGCTCATAAACATTTACCTCAAATAAACACACGTAACAGTGTTGGCTGTTCCCAGGGGAAGATGTTATGTTACAGCAATAGCTGGAAGCCTAAATCAGGCTTCAATAGCTCTAACTATAACATACCAATACAGGCCAGCAGGTGGCAGCACTGTATAGGTAAATTGTAATTGAGGTGTTCTATGATGGCTATATAGCCATTGCAGAACACACGGAGCAATCTAATGATTGTCAGTTATAGTCACCCAGAGAGACTTAAAAAAGTTAAAAATGGTAAAAAAAAGTTTTAAAAAATATAAAAAAAATATTTTATGTTCAAATCACCCCCTTTTACCCAAAATAAAAATGCATAACCAATAAAAAAAATACGTACCATGGGCATCACTGAGTGGGAAAATGTACTAATAAAATATAACAATATTTATTATATGGGGTGAATGGTGTAACAGAAAAAAAACTCCACACCCCCCAAAAATTAATAAAAAGAGATCCAAAAGTCAGACATGAAAATGGAATCACTGAAAACTACAGATCACCACACAAAAAATATGCCCTCATACAGCTTTGAACAAATAACTACTAAAAAAAGTTAATGAGATCAGAACATGGCGGTGAAAAGATAAAACATTTTTCAAGGTTTTTATTTTTTCCAGTATTAAATCGCAAAAAAAAAAACTATACAATTGTAGTATTGTTTTACTGACCTGCATAATAAGGTTACGTTTTACCGCATAGGGAACGCTGTAAAAAAAACAAAAAACTGAAAAATATGGCAATTCCATCTTATTTGGATTTTTTTCCAGCTCTTCACTACATTATATGCATATTAACTAGTGCCATTAGCAAGTACAACTTGCCCCGCAAAAAATAATCCCTCAAAACATAGTACCTTAGTACATAAGGCCGAAAAAAGACATCTGTCCATCCAGCTCGGCCTGTCATCCTGCTAGTTGATCCAGAGGAAGGCAAAATAAAACCAGTGAGGTAGAAGCCAATTTTCACAACTTAAGGGAAATAAAAAATTCCTTCCCAACTCCAATCAGGCAATCAAAATAACTCCATGGAGCAACGACCCATCTAGTAGCTATCGCCTGTAATAATATTATACTCCAGAATTACATCCATGACCCTCTTGAATTCCTTTATTGTGCTTACCATCACCACCTCCTCAGGCAGAGAGTTCCATAGTCTCACTGCTCTGATCGTAAAGATTCCTCTTCTATGTTTGTGTGCAAACTTTCTTTCCTCCAGACGCAGATGATGTCCCCTCGTCACAGTCACAGTCCTGGGGATAAATAGATCATGGGAGAGATCTCTGTATTGACCGCTGATATATTTATACAAAGTTATTAGATCTCCCTTCAGTTATCTTTTTTCTAAAGTAAATAACCCTAATTTTGATAATATTTCAGGGTACTGTAGTTGCCCCATTCCATTTATTGATTTAGTTGCCCCTTCTCTGAACCCTCTCCAGCTCTGCTATGTCTGCCTTGTTCACAGGAGCCCAGAACTGTACACAGTACTCCATGTGTGGTCTGACTAGTGATTTGTTAAGTGGTAGAACGATGTTCTTATCACGGGCGTCTATGCCCCTTTTGATGTAACCCATTATCTTATTGATCTTGGCGGCAGCTGCCTGACACTGGTTTTTGCAGCTTAGTTTGCTGTTTATTAAAATTCCTACATTCTTTTCCATGTCAGTGTTACTGAGTGTTTTACCATTTAGTATGTACGGGTGACTTGCATAAAGTTATGTGCATAACTTTAAATTTGTCAGTGTTAAACCTCATCTGACACTTATCTGCCCAAGCCTCCAATCTATCCAGATCCCTCTGTAGCAGTATATTATCCTCTTCAGTGTTAATTACTTTACACAGTTTAGTGTCATCTGCAAAAATTTATATCTTACTATGCAAGCCTTCTACAAGGTCATTAATAAATATATTGTACCCCACTAGTGACAGTGACACAATCTGAGTGTGTACCGTTAATAACCACCCCCTGTTTTCTGTCACTCAGCCAGTTACTTACCCACTGACAAACATTTTCTCCCAGTCCAAGCATCCTCATTTTATATACTAAGCTTTTATGTGGTAAAGTGTCAAATGCTTTGGAGAAGTCCAGATATACGAGATCCATTGATTCGCTGCTGTCAAGTCTACAACTTACCTCCTCATAGAAACGGAACAAATTCTTTTGGCATAACCGATCCCTCATGAAGCCATGCTGATATGGCGTTATTTGCTTATTTCCATTGAGATCCTCTAAGATAGCATCTCTCACAAAACCTTCAAACAGTTTCCCCACAACAGATGTTAAACTTACCAGCCTATAGTTTCCGGGCTCTGTTTTTGGACCCTTTTCGAATATTGGCACCACATTTGCTATGCGCCAATCCTGTGGAACATTCCCTGTCAGTATAGAGTCTGCAAATATCAGAAATAAGGATCTGGCGATGACATTAATTAATTTCCTTAGGAAGCGGGAGTGTATGCCATCCGATCCTGGCGACTTGTCTATTTTAATCTTTTTAAGTCACTGTTGTACTTCTTCTTGGGTCAGACAGGAAAATTTCAATGGGGGATTTATTTTTACATTCAGCATTTCAACTGACAGTTTCTTTTCCTCAGGGAATACATAGTAACATAGTATATAAGACCGAAAAAAGATGTCCATCCAGTTCAGTCTGTTTCATACAAGTTGATCCAGAGGAAGGCAAAAAACCCCTGTGAGGCAGAAGCCAATTTTCCCCACTTAAGAGGAAACAATTTCTTCCCAACTCCAATCAGGCAATCAGAATAACTCCCTGGATCAACGACCCATCTCTAGTTGCTATTGCCTGTAATATTATAACACTCCAGAAATACATCCAGGCCCCTCCTGAATTCCTTTATTGTACTCACCATCACCACCTCCTCAGGCAGAGATTCCATAGTCTCACTGTTCTTACTGTAAAGAATCCTTTTCTATGTTTGTGTACAAACCTTCTTTCCTCCAGACGCAGATGATGTCCCCTCGTCACAGTCACAGTCCTGGGGATAAATAGATCATGGGAGAGATCTCTGTATTGACCGCTGATATATTTATACAAAGTTATTAGATCTCCCTTCAGTTATCTTTTTTCTAAGGTGAATAACCCTAGTTTTGATAACCTTTCAGGGTACTGTGGTTGCCTCATTCCAGTTATTACTTTAGTTGCCCTCTTCTGAACCCTCTCCAGCTCTGCTATGTCTGCCTTGTTCACAGGAGCCCAGAACTGTACACAGTACTCCATGTGTGGTCTGACTAGAGATTTGTAAAGTGGTAGGACTATGTTCTCATCACGGGCATCTATGCCCCTTTTGATGCAACCCAATATCTTATTGGCCTTGGCAGTAGCTGCCTGACACTGTTTTTTACAGCTTAGTTTGCTGTTTATTACAATTCCTTGATCCTTTTCCATGTCAGTGTTACCGAGTGTTTTACCATTTAGTATGTACAGGTGACTTGCATTATTCCTTCCCATGTGCATAACTTTATATTTGTCAGTGTTAAACCTCACCTGCCATTTTTCTGCCAAGCCTCCAATCTATCCAGATCCCTCTGTAGGAGAAAACTGTCCTCTTTAGTGTTAATTACCTTACGCAGTATAGTGTCAACTGCAAAAATTGATATTTTACTGTGCAAGCCTTATGCAAGATCATTAATAAATATATTGAAGAGAATAGGGCCCAATACTGACCCCTGAGGTACCCCACTAGTGACAGTGACCCAATCTGAGTGTGTACCATTAATAACCACCCTCTGTTTTCTGTCACTCAGCCAGTTACTTACCCACTGACAAACATTTTCTCCCAGTCCGAGCAGCCTCATTTTATATACCAGCCTTTTATGAGGTACAGTGTCAAATGCTTTGGAGAAGTCCAGATATACGTCATCCATTGATTCGCCGCTGTCAAGTCTAGAACTTACCTCCTCATAGAAACTGATTAAATTTGTTTGGCATGACCGATCCCTCATGAAGCCATGCTAATATGGCATTATTTGCTTATTTTCATTGAGATACTCCAAGATAGCATCTCTTAGAAACTCTTCAAACAGTTTACCAACAATAGATGTTAAACTTACCGGTCTATAATTTCCAGGCTCTGTTTTTGGACCCTTTTTGAATATTGGCACCACATTTGCTATGCGCCAATCCTGTGGAACATTTCCTGGCAGTATAGAGGCCGTAAATATCAGAAATAAAGGTCTGGCTATGACATCACTTAATCCCCTCAGGATATGGGGATGTATACAATCCGGTCCTGGCGATTTGTCTATTTTAATCTTTTTAAGTCGCTGTTGTACTTCTTCCTTTTAATGGGGAATTTACTTTTACATTCTGCATTTCATCTGACAGTTTATTTTCCTCAGTGAATATAGTGGAGAAAAAAATATTATAATAGTTTTGCTATATCCTCGTCGCTCTCTGCAACACCTCCCTCATTGCTATGTAGAGGGCCGACTCCTTCAGATTTATATTTTTTACCATTTACATAATTGAAGAACATTTTAGGGTTAGTTTTACTCTCTTTGGCAATTAATCTCTCGGTCTCTAGTTTGGCAATTTTTATTAGTTTTTTACATATTCTATTTTTTTCCTTATAGTTTATCAGTGCTTCCTGGCTCCCCTCCTGTTTTAGTGATTTATATGCTTTCTTTTTGTCATTTATTGCTTTCTCTACGGTTCTATTTATCCACATTGGTTTCTTATTGTTTCTTAGCCTTTCATTTTTATAAGGTATGTACCTCTCACAATTAGATGTTACAATGCTTTCGAAAATCTCCCATTTCAAGGTTGTATTTTTATTTTTGAGGACTTTGTCCCAGTTAGTTAGGCCTATGACCTCGCTTAGTTGGCTAAAGTTAGCTTTTTTGAAGTTTGGTATCTTTGTTCCTCCCTTTAGAAACTCTCGTTTGAAGAATAATTGAAAGATTATTACTTTATGGTCACTATTTCCTAGGTGTCCCCCAATCTGCACATCTGTTGTTCTGTCAGGTCTATTGGTTAATACTAAGTCCAGTGTGGCTGTCCCTCTAGTGGGGTCCTGAACCAGTTGGGAAAGGTAATTGTCTTTGGCTATTGCCAAGAACCTGTTTCCTTTATGGGATGTACAGCTTTCAGTTTCCCAGTCTATATCTGGGTAGTTGAAGTCCCCCATAATAACGACTTCATTATGATTTGCTGCCTCATCTATCTCGTTTAGCAGTAGATTTTCTGTGGACTCTGGTATATTAGGTGGTTTATAATAAACTCCTATTAGTAATTTATTATTGTTTTTTGCTCCATGTATTTCTACCCACAGTGACTCCACATGTTCATGTTCCTCACAGATGTATTCTCGGATTGTGGGCTTTAGACAGGACTTCACATAGAGGCAGACCCCTCCCCCTCTCCGCTTTTTTCGATACTTTTTAAACAGATTATAACCTTTTATATTAACTGCCCAGTCAAAACTATCATCCAGCCCTGTCTCAGTTATTCCCACTATATCATAGTCCTCCTCACACATCACTAATACCAGTTCACCAGTCTTGTAAGTCAGGCTTCTGGCATTAGTATACATCCATTTGAGAGGTTTATGTGTATTTTTTACCCTACACCTTTCATTCTGAACTGTTCTAGTTGGAGAAAAAAAATATTTATCAGCTTTGCTTTCTCCTCGCCGCTCTCTGCAACTCCCCCCTCATTACTCATTAACCCCTTAAGGACACAACAATATTTCACCTTAAGGACCAGGCCATTTTTTGCAAATCTGAACAGTGTCACTTTATGTGTGAATAAGTTTAAAACGCTTTTACTGATCGGGGGCGGAGCTAGCCGTGAGCCGAGATGGATATCTGATCTCAGAGCTCCTTACAGACGCAGCTGCTTTAATCGGCATAACGGGTGCCTAACCCCCTTACCATGGTGAAAAACTACAAAGAAAGAAGTGTGAACACTCCAGGCTCACAAAGAGTGAGCCATACTCAGCCAGAAATAGACCGCTACCTCAAGAAAAGAGGTTTATCTCCGGCATGCAGATCCAAGATGGCGCCAGAAGGCAACAGAGCTGCTGCACAGCCGGAAGACTCAGATGGTGAAAGCTTCTGTGCTATGTCGGAAAATGCTGACGCTCCCGATTTGCCTCTCTCAAGAGCCTTTTTCAATAAGACTCTCTACAAGGCTTTGCAACCCCTTCAAAGGGACATTTCTGACATTAAAACAGAGGTAAAGCAAATTGGAGTTCGGGTACTTGCCTTAGAAGAGACACAGGCAGCCATCATCAGCCATAGAGCGGCCATTTGTAAAACCCTGCAAGACCAGAATTCATACCTCATCTCCGCCCTGCTCCACCTGGAAGACCAGGAAAATAGGAGCCGGAGAAAAAATGTTCGCATTAGAGGGGTGCCAGAAGACATTCCCACGGAGGATATACCCAGCGCAGTTACCGCCATTTTTGCCTCCCTTGTTGGGGAAGACAAGGCCTTGCAGATTATAATTGGAAGGCCCCATAGAGCACTAAGACCAAAGGCGTCAGACGGAGGCCCTCCCAGGGACATAATATGCGGTCTGCTAAACTTCCTAGACACCGCTGCCATTCTACCCGCTGCAAGAGAAGCAAATGACATTGCTTACAATGGAGCTAGAATACAATTTTTTCAGGACCTTGCGCCCAGTACCTTGGCGAAACGCAGAGCACTGAAACCCCTCACTGACGCTCTAAGGGCACACAAGCTACCAGTGTGATGGCTATTCCCCTTTGGGCTAGCAACCTCGAAGGCGGGACAACAGATTGTGATCAGGACTCCTCAAGACCTGTCAGCAGATTGGGAAAAGCTGTAAATCACACCTGTGGAGATACAACCATGGATGCCGATACCTGAAGTCCTCCAGATTCCTGATCTCCCGATTGTTCAAACATGGCAAGCGGTCAAGAAGCCCAAATCCCTGAAACACCGGAGAATTACTTGAGGAGCAACTGGGACCTTCCTGAGTTATGTTCTTTTACGGCCACTCATGTCCCACTTGGCAGAATTCACATTAAAGGGACACAAGGTGGCGCTCTAAATATGTCCTGCTTGGCTAATGCCTTATATTGATGCCTTCTCAGATCGTATATTCAGTTTGATGTATTCAGCTTTATGTCTTCAGCTTTCAGGTCACCAGTTCACTACCCTGGTAGTGACTATTGACCCTGAATTCATGTCCTCAACTCACTCTACCTTTATAGGTTGTATTAGACTCTTAATTCGTTTTTTCACCCCTATATGCCCGCTAACAGTGTACTGGTTTTTCTACCCGTTATACAGTTTTTTATTATCTTGCAGCAGTCAGTTTTTGCTGATATTGGCTTCTCTCCCTCCCCAGCGGGGGTATTGTGTTCCTTGGGGCCTTACCCATCGCTTCTCCTTATTTACTGGGGAGGGGATGGGTGAGCTCCTTGGCTCGCAAGCTCATATATTATGGGGTAAACTACCCATTTTTGCTTTCTCCCCGACTGTTCATTTTGTTTATCTGTACAAAGTTAGTTCCTGTCAGTTGTTACAGGTTACAGCACTTCTTCCTCAATCTAGAAGATTATGGCTCACTTAAATATCTGGTTTCAAAATGTGAACGGTCTTAATGTCCCTCAAAAAAGAAAGCAGATTATGAACCTTTTGATTCAGCAGAGAGAAGATATAGTCTTATGGCAGGAGACCTACTTCCGTCATAATCATATACCTGCACTACCCACAAATAAATATTCACAATGGTATCATGCCACACACTCATCAGCATCTAGAGGGGTGTCTATTGCTATCAGCACGTCTATCCCCTTCCGACTTACTAAATCATATACTGACCCTGAGGGCAGATTGCTAATTCTGCAGGGCATGATTTTCAACTTAAAACTAACTGTTGCAAATTTATATGGGCCAAATACGCACCAGATCCCGTGGTTGCTCAGGTCGCTTAAAACCATTAAGGAGTATACTGAAGACATGCTGATAGTGGGAGGCGACCTGAACATCTCCTCACCTGATTCATAATGTCCATGCCCAAAATATGCCAATGCTGCTCCTGGGCACTGATGCGGAGAAGGCATTCAATAGGGTCAGTTGGGATTTTATGAAGGCTACATTGGTGAAGTTTGGGTTTCCCCCTGAGTTTGTCACTACCATCTTCTCTCTATTTTGTAACAACTCAGGGTCATTTAGCTCTTCCAGATCGCCGTCTTATCACCTTAGACGGTTGGCTCACATCAAGAAGCCACTCCACCACTGTAGATTTGGGTGCAAACTGGCCACGACCAGCTTTATTGTCCCAACAGCAGTACAAATAAATCATAAAAATAAATCCTTGGCCGTCTGGCCACTGACTAAACAATCTTTCCCTCTCTATCAGGATCTGGGTCTACCACCCAGCTCCTCAAGACACATCATCAGTGCTTACCCTACACACAGGGTTAGAGGACCCCGGCTCCCACAGGCCTTGACACAGCCTGCTCCTTTCCCAGACTGGGAGCCCTGATTGAGGAGCTCAGCCCAGATTTATCCAAGCTCCTCAGCTGGCTAATAATTATCCCCATTACCAGCCTGACTGCTGCAGACAGTGGGAAAAAACTAATTTTCCCAACCTTTCTTGTTCTCACCCAGCTTGCTCTGGGTGAGATATGCCACTTCAATGGCCTTCTGGCAGCTCCACTGCCACAATATACATGTCCAACTGCGCAGGTACTAGTAAATGGGACCCTGTCGGATGTCTTTCCCATCAGGAACGGGACCAGGCAGGGCTGCTCCCTGTCCCCCTCCCTTTTTATCTTATGCTTAGAAATGCTCCTTTTGAAAATAAGACAAAACGAGGTAATTCGAGGCGTTAGTATAGGTCAACATCACCATAACACTGCGGCATTTGCAGATGATCTCCTAATCGTCATATCTAATCCATCAGAGGCCCTCCCCACCATTATGTCTATATTCCACCAATATGGTTCACTCTCTAATTTCAAAATAAACTTCTCAAAATCTGAAGCCCTCCCGATTAATATCCCCTCTGCTATTTTAGATCCCCTAAAACGCCTGTCCCCTTTTAAGTGGCCCCAATCTGCAATCAAAAATTTAGGGATCCAGGTTCCAGCAGATTTAAACCTGTTATTTAGATTGAACTATACCCCACTACCAACCAAAGTGAAGTCCTTCATGTCGCATTAAAATATCCTTAACCTTATATGTCCTGGTTCTGCAGGAAGAACCTATTATCTACATTTGTACTCCCGCAAATCCTATATACATTACAGGCTATTCCAATACATCTGCCATCATCCTTTTTTGCTTGAATTAAAAGCATATTTACGGGCTTTCTGTGGAACAAGAGACGGCCAAGACTGGCTTTTTCACTTTTGGCTCAAAAGAGAGGTAAGTGTCACGGGAGACGGGTGGCGGGCTTCCGCTCTCCTGCGCCGCCGCCAGCCCCTGAAATCACTGCAGGAGGGACGCTCGCTGCGCCTGGCTGCTCCTCCGGCTGCCCGGCGTCTCCATTGTCATGGTGATGGGGGACGCAGCGCGCCCGGCCGCGCTCCTCCTGCAGGGGCGACGGGTGTTCTCCGTCGCCATGGGAACCAAGTAGGGCTGAGCGCTGAGCTGAATACTCCGCACTCGGCTAGTAGCAGGGAGAGGGGGTCATGTGACGCTGGCCAGGTCACATGATCCCTTTCCTACACTATATTAACAGACAGCCTGCTGACCACAGGTTGCCTGCAATTACTCACTCAGGCTGTGTCCATATTTTCTTGCTTGTGTTTGACCTTTGGAATTGACCAGTGACCGTCCCCTGACCTATCTACCGCCTGCTCCTTGTACTTTCGCTACCTCCTGGATTTAATCTCGGCTCATTATTGTATTTGTCTCTTGCCTCTGTCTCTCGGTTTTTGACGTGACCTCTCGGACTGACCTCTGCTCGTTTGACCTGCTGTTGTCTTCCCTTGTGGGAGATTTTGCCTGTATTCGCTCCTCTCTTCCCGTCTGCTTCCTGCGGGAGCATCTTCCCTTGTCTCCGCTCTCTGTCTCCTTCCTGTCCTCTCTGCTCTGCACATACGCAAGTTAGGGACCGCCGCCCAGTTGCGCCCCGTCGCCTAGGGCGGGTAGTACAAGAAGGCAGGGACAGGGTTGGGGTGGCAATTAGGTGGGTGCACTTCCTCCCTACTTCCCGTGGCGTGACAGAATTACAGGCCCTTATTATGGACCCTCTACAGAGTCTCACTGAGCATGTGCAGGGTCTAGCCCAAATTGTCCAGGAATTAGGGGAGAGGTTACATGCACAGGAATCCGTTAGAGCACCCCCTGTTCCTGCCCCTGCCACCCTTCAGGCGGAACCGCATGTGAAATTACCCGAGAGATTCTCGGGGGACCGTAAGACTTTTTTAGCGTTCAGAGAGAGTTGCAAACTGTATTTTCGATTACGGCCTCACTCCTCTGGCCCTGACCAGCAGAGAGTTGGGATTATCATCTCTCTTCTTCTGGGGGACCCCCAGGAGTGGGCCTTTTCCTTGCCGCCTGATTCTCCTAGTCTGACTTCGGTTGATGCATTTTTTCAGGCACTAGGGGTTCTCTACGATGAGCCAGACCGAGCACATGTAGCTGAGTCCAACTTGAAGGCCCTTACCCAGGGGGATTTTCCTGTGGAGGACAACTGCACCCAGTTCCGCAAGTGGTGCATCCCCTCGGGTTGGAACGAACCGGCACTTAAATGCCAGTTTAGATCAGGGTTGTCGGAGAAATTAAAAGACATTCTGGTCTGTTACCCCAGTCCTGACTCTTTAGAGGAGACCATGACCTTAGCTATTAGGCTGGACAGACGAGTTCGAGAGAGACAGCGGGAACGTTTGCTTTCTTATCTCAGTCTTCCAAGACCTGAAGCCTCTCCTGTCCAACCCAGCTTGGAGGCCCAAATGGAGGAACCTATGCAGCTAGGGATGACGTGAAGTGAACTTCGTCGTCGTCGGGGGTCTTGCTTTTACTGTGGCAAGTCTGACCACTGGGTCCGTCAGTGTCCCAAGATTCCTCCTGCCGGAAGACGGTCCAAATCTGAGGGACCCAAGGACAAGGTACTCCCGGAAGTGGTAAGGAAAAAACTGTTGTTGCCTGTCTCTATTGCCTTCGGGGTCTTTAAGGGTTCAGGTAATGCTTTTGTGGATTCCGGTTCAGCATTTAGTTCTTTAGATCTTAACTTTGTGAAACGAGTGGGGATCCCAGTACTAAGGTTGTTCACCCCCATCCATGTGGTCGCTAAAGACTCTACCCCCCTTTTGGGGGGCACGGCTAAGTTTCATACTCCCGAGGTTACTTTGTCTGTGGGGGTTTGTCACTCAGAGAGATGTTCTTTCTTTGTCTTAGAAAATTTACCGGTTCAGGTGGTCCTGGGCTTAACCCGGTCATTAATTGGAATACGGGCGAGTTGGAGAAATGGGGTCCTGTTTAACGATTGTTCAAGCAGGGGTATCTCTGGATGTTATTCCTCACTTTATTGCTGACTTCCATGATGTCTTTTCCACTTCCGAGGCGGAAAAGCTTCCTCCCCATAGGTCTTATGACTGCGCTATCGAGTTGGTTCCTGGGTCTAGATTTCCTAAGGGGCGAATCTACAATCTTTCTGGTCCTGAGTGCAGTGCCGTAAGAGATTGTATTCAGGAAAGTCTCAAGAAGGGGCATATTTGGCCTTCCACTTCTCCCCTGGGAGCAGGCGGTCTCAGACCTTGCATAGACTATAGGAAGTTGAATAAGATCACTATCAGGAATCAATATTCCATCCCGTTGATTCCTGACTTATTCAACCAGGTCTTGGGGGCCTCTTGGTTTTCTAAACTCGACTTGAGGGGGGCTTATAACCTTATCCTTATCAAGGAGGGAGACGAGTGGAAAACGGCTTTTAACACTCCTGAGGGACACTTTGAGTATTTGGTCATGCCTTTCGGTCTCTGTAATGCCCCGGCAGTCTTCCAGAACTTTATGAATGACATTTTCAGGGAGTTTATTGGCAGATTTGTGATTGTCTATCTCGACGATATTCTTTTTTTTTCTTCTGACTGGGATACCCATGTTTCTCATATTAGAGTGGTCCTCAAGATCCTCAGAGAGAATTATCTGTCTGCTAAGTTTGAGAAATGTGTGTTTGGAGTACAAGAGATTCCCTATCTCGGGTATATTCTTACTCCGCATTCCTTCAAGATGGATTCTGTTAAGGTTCAGGCTATTCAAGACTGGGTAAGACCTTCTTCCTTAAAGGCGCTTCAACGCTTTTTAGGATTCTCTAATTATTACCGAAAATTCATAAAAAATGTCATTGCTAAGCCCCTTACCGATATAACCAAGAAGGGGTCTAATCTTGTTAAATGGTCATCTGAAGCCTGCCAAGCTTTTGAGACTCTGAAGGTGTGTTTTCAAAGGGCCCCAGTCTTGATTCAGCAGAATTCGGAGGAATCTTTTGTGGTGGAGGTGGATGCCTCGGAGAATGGCGTGGGGGCCATCCTCTCCCAGGGATCTGCCAACTTCACGAATTTGAGACCTTGTGCGTTCTTTTCTCGCAAGTTTTCTCCCACGGAGAGAAATTACGATATTGGGAACCGCCAGTTATTAGCCATTAAATGGGCATTTGAAGAGTGGAGGCATTTTTTGGAAGGTGCCAAACACTGTGTTACTGTTCTCACGGGTCATAAGAATTTAGTGTTTCACGAGTCAGTCAAACGTCTTAATCCTAGACAAGCCAGGTGGGCCCTGTTTTTCACTTGTTTTAACTTCTCTTTTACTTTCAGACCAGGAAGTAAAAATACCAAAGCAGATGCCTTGTCCCAAAGTTTTAATGCCGTCCAGCCTTCTGACACCCCTCCGGAATCCATTTTGCCGGCAGGCATCATTGTGGCAGCGATATCCTCGGACCTTTCCTCACAGATCCTACGAGCTCAGCAACTTGCTCCTTCAGAGACACCTTCAGATAAGTTGTTTGTCCTTGAGCACCTTCGTTTTCGACTTTTGGGTGAGTGTCATGACTGCGGACATCCAGGTATCACTGCCACCAAGGAGTTGCTATTGAGATCTTTTTGGTGGCCCACCCTGTTTAAGGATGTTCAGTCTTATGTTTTGGCTTGTGAGTTATGTGCTAGATCTAAGACTCCGAGGACCCGGCCCGCCGGTGAACTACAACCTCTACCCATTCCCAGGAGGCCATGGTCACACATTTCCATGGATTTTATTCTGACATGCCCGCCTCCGAGGGGAAGTCAGTGGTTTGGGTAGTGGTTAATCGTTTTAGCAAGATGGTACATTTTGTTCCCTTGAGTAAGCTCCCTGATGTGAAGACCTTAGCATCTTTGTTTATTGAACATGTGGTACGGGTGCATGGTGTTCCTGAGAATATCGTTTCTGATAGGGGCGTTCAGTTTGTTGCTAAGTTCTAGAGAGCCTTTTGTCAAAGGTGTGAGATCTTGTTATCCTTCTCTTCTGCCTTCCATCCTGAGACTAATGGGCACTAATGGGCATCTTTCTCAGATGTTATGTTTTACACAATCAGCTTCTATGGGTGAGATACCTTCCGTTGGCAGAGTTTGCCATCAACAATCGGGTTAATTTGTCCGGGGGTATCTCCCTTTTTTTGTAATAAGGGCTTTCATCCCTGTTTTGATTCAAGTTCCCCTGTTTCCTCACTAAACCCCTAGGCAGACTCTTTTACCTCTAGACTGGGGACAAGGGGACATCCTCTGCGTCTGGAGGAAAGAAGGTTTGTACACAAACATAGAAAAGGATTCTTCACTGTAAGAGCAGTGAGACTATGGAACTCTCTGCCTGAGGAGGTGGTGATGGTGAGTACAATAAAGGAATTCAAGAGGGGACTGGATTTATTTCTGGAGTGTAATAATATTACAGGCTATAGCTACTAGAGAGGGGTCGTTGATCCACAGAGTTATTCTGATTGCCTGATTGGAGTCGGGAAGGAATTTTTTTCCCCTTATGTGAGGAAAGTTGGCTTCTGCCTCACAGGGGTTTTTTGCCTTCCTCTGGATCAACTTGTAGGAAACAGGCCGAACTGGATGGACAAATGTCTTTTTTCGGTCTTATATATACTATGACTGTGCACAGTCTGGGCACAGGTTCAAGCGAACCTGGAAAAAGCCCAGGAGATTCAGCGTCAACAGGCAAATAAGAAATGTTCCAAGGGGATGGATTTTGCGATCGGTGACAAGGTGTGGTTGTCGACTAAGAATCTTTCCTTGAAACATTGCTCCAGGAAATTCTCTCCGCGTTTCATAGGACCATATAATATTGCTGAGGTTATTAACCCGGTATCTTTTAGGTTGAAATTACCCGACTCCCTTCGTATCCATGATGTATTTCATAAATCGTTACTCAAGAGATATGTGTCACCCGTGGTTCCTTCTAAAAAGCCTCCGCCACCTGTGGAGGTTGAGGGTCAGGAGGAGTTTGTCATCTCGAGAATCATTGATATTAGAAAGGTTAGAAATTCCTTTCAATACCTGGTCCATTGGAAGGGCTTTGGACCTAAAAGAGGGGTCCTTGGTGCCTAGGTCCAAGATGCACGCTTCCAGGCTGATTGCGGAGTTTCACCGGAAACACCCGGAGAAGCCTCGTCTGCAATGCTTGGGTCCAGAGGCTCCCATGGAGGTGGGGGTACTGTCACGGGAGGCGGGCGGCGGGCTTCCACTCTTCCGCGCTACCGCCAGCCCCTGAAATCACTGCAGGAGGGATGCTCGCTGCGCCTCCGGCTGCGCCTCCGGCTGCCCAGCGTCTCCATTGTCATGGTGACGGGGGACGCGGCGCGCCCGGCCGCGCTCCTCCTGCAGGGGCGACTGGCGTTCTCCGTTGCCATGGGAACCAAGTAGGGCTGAGCGCTGAGCTGAGTACTCGGCGCTCGGCTAGTAGCAGGGAGAGGGGGTCATGTGACGCTGGCCAGGTCACATGATCCCTTTCCTACACTATATTAACAGACAGCCTGCTGACCACAGGTTGCCTGTAATTACTCACTCAGGCTGTGTCCATATTTTCTTGCTTGTGTTTGACCTTTGGAATTGACCAGTGACCGTCCCCTGACCTATCTACCGCCTGCTCCTTGTACTTTCGCTACCTCCTGGATTTGACCTCGGCTGGTTATTGGATTTGTCTCTTGCCTCTGTCTCTCGGTTTTTGACGCGACCACTCAGACTGACCTCTGCTCGTTTGACCTCTTGTTGTCTTTCCTTGTGGGAGATTTCGCCTGTATTCGCTCATCTCTTCCCGTCCGCTTCCTGCAGGAGCATCTTCCCTTGTCTCCGCTCTCTGTCTCCTTCCTGTCCTCTCTGCTCTGCACATACGCAAGTTAGGGACCGCCGCCCAGTTGCGCCTCGTCGCCTAGGGCGGGTAGTGCAAGTAGGCAGGGACAGGGTTGGGGTGGCAGTTAGGTGGGTGCACTTCCTCCCTACTTCCCGTGTCGTGACAGATAAGGGTGGTATCTCACTACCAGATATCTCACTATATTATAGGGCCATACAGCTTTCCAGGTGGACACTGCTGGCTAATGACCAGTTAAATACCCTGTACCTAGACATTGAAAGGTCCCTAATGGGAACTAATAAGTATGCCCTTCTATGGTGGCATGGCACCCCGCTCTCTCTTTGTCCAAAATTAGGTGTATTAACAAAAAGCATGATTAGCACATATAGAACTACTTTAACTTCATTGCTAAGTAGTTCTAAGGTATCTAAGTTAGTACCAATCAGTGTTCTGCCATATCTTTTCAGCAACATGGATGGTGGTGGTAGGAATTGGTGGCATTCATTAGGTGGCATAAAAATAGGAGACATGATGGACTCTAACAAATTGATGTCGCTGACCAGTATTTATAATAAACTGGGCAGAGACCCCACCCCCCCCCCCACCCAAATACAAACTTAGGATTTTAACAATGTATGTCAGAGATATAACAAGCTCTCCTCCTCATTATACCTGGATCCCAACTGGATAGAAAACTTTACTATTCTCTCTTCCCCACTGAAGAAATCTTTATCGGTCATTTACACTAATCTATTGACACAGACGAGCGTCTTCAAGCCTTATTATATATCTCACTGGGAAAAGGACCTAGGGAGGGACCTTACTGCCTCAGAAATTGCTTATATCCTGACTCACTCTAGTGGTTTTTCCCCTTGTGTACGCTTTCAAGAGAACTCTTATAAAACTGTCACTAGATGGTATAAAACCCCAGTCTACCGTGCCTCAATTGGGGTTTCTCCCACTGACCAATGCTGGAGATGTCAGTCAGGAGTGGGCTCCATGCTACACATATGGTGGACGTGTCCCCTGTTGACTCAATACTGGACGGACGTAGAAAATTCCATAAATTCCATATGCTCCACGTCTATCAATCTCACTCCCGAATTAATTTTACTTTTGCTTCCCACCCTTGCCTTCCACCCAGCTAAAGCTAATCTTCCCACCCACATGATTGCAACTGCCAAACTTCTCATTCCCACTAAATGGAGAGACTCCTCGCCACCAACCATAGAGAAGTGATTTGATAAAATGCATCAGCTTAATAGAATGGAGGAACATTTAGGTTGGGTACATGGTAACAGATCAAAACATTTGAAAGTCTGGCAACCGTGGAGACAATTCCAACAGGGAAGGGATCTAGCGGCTTTGAACCAGGTGTAAAATAGGCCTTAGGTTCTTTACCTCTGACATATATTTGAATAAACATATAAAGCTCTTTAAGATGTTTTCTGTTTTCTACATTGATAATGTCACATATACTACTAAGTGGACTGCCCGTTCACTTCCACTCTTTATGGAATTAACTTTGTTTACGTTAACATATGAGCCCACTATGACCTCTCTCTTGGAATTTCAAGTTATTACAACTTGGTGACCTGTAACCTGTTATTGGTTTTGTTCCATAACCTATGTTATTCCCTATGTAATTTTTTCTTTTTTATGTCTTATGCTGATGTACCTAAGTATATGATACTATGTTACCTTTCTTTGACTATTATGTACTTCCTTACTTGTACAACACTGTTTCTTATTCCTTTGTTTTTGAAATTAATAAAAAGAGATTAAAGAACAAAACGCTTTTACTGATCCAAGCCATTTTTCAAGTTTAAATTTCTCTACTTCTATAATACATAGTAATACTGCCAAAAAAAGTTATTAATTTACATTCTCCATATGTCTACTTCATGTTTAGATCATTTTGGTAATGCCATTTTATTTTTTGGGGGACATTAGATGCTTAGAAGTTTAGAAGCAAATTTTCAAAAACCCACTTTTTAGGGACCAGTTCAGGTCTGAAGTCACTTTGTGAGGCTTACATAATAGAAACCACCCAAAAATGACCCCATTCTAGAAACTACACCCCTCAAGCTATTCAAAACTGATTTTACAAACGTCTTTAACCCTTTAGGTGTTCCACAAGAGTTAACAGCAAATGGAGATAACATTTCAGAATTTCAATTTTTTTTAAAAATTTACAATTTGAACCATTTTTTCAAGTCACCAGGTTTAACAGCCAAACAAACTCAATATTTATTACCCTGATTCTGTTGTTTGCAGAATCACCCCATATGTGGTCATAAACTGCTGTATGGCCAAACGGCAGGGCTCAGAAGAAAAAGAATGCCATATGGTTTTTGGAAGGCAGATTTTACTGGACTGGTTTTTAGACAGCATATCCCATTTGAAGTCCCCCTGATGCACCCCTAGAGTAGAAACTCCAAAAAAGTGACCCCCATCTTGGGGATCACGGGATAAGATGGCAGTTTTTTTGGTACTATTTTAGGGTAAATATGATTTTTGGTTGCTCTATATTACACTTTTTTTCAGACAAGGGAACAAAAAATGGAAATTCTGAAATGTCATCTTCATTTGTCAATAACTCTTGTAGAACACCTAAAGGGTTAACAAAGTTTGTAAAATCAGTTTCGAATACCTTGAGGGGTGTAGTTTATTAGATAGAGTCACTTTTATGGAGTTTTTACTCTAAGGGTGCATCAGGTGGGCTTCAAATGGGACTTATTGTCAAAAAAACAGTCCAGCAAAATCTGCCTTCCAAAAACCATGTGGCGTTCCTTTCCTTCTGCGCCCTGCCGTTTGGCCATACAGCAGTTTAGGACCACATATGGGGTGTTTCTGCGAACTACAGAATCAGGGTAATAAATATTGAGTTTAGTTTGGCTGTTAACCCTTGCTTTTTTACTGGAAAAATATATTAAAATAGAAAATGTGCAAAAAAAAATGCTGTTTTGGGACCGTTTTTATTTTTGTACCTTACATAGTTGATCTGACAGGTTAGTTTGAGTGCTATTTATATAGAGCAGGTTGTTACAGACGCTGCAATACTAATATGACTACTTTTTGTTTTTGTTTTTTTTTCGTGTCTCCACATACTGAAAGCCATATTTTTATTTTATTTTTTGGGCAACTGTCTTATTTAGGAGCTCATTTTTTGCGGGATGAGATGATGGTTTGATTGGCACTATCTTGGGCTGCATATGACATTTTGGTCGCTTGCTATTACACTTTTTGTAATGTAAGGTGACAAAAATGACTTTTGATATGGTATTTATATTTTTTTTTTTCTGTGTTCACCTGAGGGATTAAGTCATGTGTTAGTTTTTTAGAGCAGGTTGTTACGGATGCGGATATACCTAATATGTATACTTTTTATTTACTTATTTAAGTTTTACACAATAATATAATTTTTGAAACAAAAAAAATCATCTTTTAATGTCTCCATAGTCTGAGAGACATATTTTTTTTATTTTTTTGGCGATTGTCCGATGTGTGGTATCATTTTTTGCGGGGTGAGATGAAGGTTTGATTGGCACTATTTTTGAGTGCATATAACTTTTTGATCGCTTGCTATAGAGCAGGTTTTTACGGACGTGGCGATACATAATTTGTATAATATGATTGCGGGCTGCAGGGGAAGGGGGGATTACAATTCAACACTTTGGCCATTTTTTAAGTCTGTAATCCCTGCAGGATCAGAGATCGCAGAAAGCACTGCAAAACATAGGTCTGAATTGACCTGCAGTTTGCAGCGATCGCCGATACGGGGGATCACAGGACCCCCCTGGACATTGTAACAAGGTACCTGCTGCATGATTTCAGCAGGTACCTTGTTCCGATCACTGCTGGCTGAGCAGCAGTGATCGGTAGTACACATGACATACCGGTACATCATGTGTCCTTAAGTACCAGGACACCATGACGTACCGGTATGTCATGAGTCCTTAAGGGGTTAAAGGGCCGACACCTTCAGATTTATACTTTTTAACATTTATATAATTGAAGAACATTTTAGAGTTAGTTTTACTCTCTTTGGCAATTAATCTCTCGGTTTCTAGTTTGGCCGCTTTTATTTGTTTTTTACACGTTCTATTTTTTTCCCCATAGTTTTTCAGTGCTTCCCCGCTACCCTCCTGTTTTAGTGATTTATATGCTTTCTTTTTGTCATTTATTGCTTTCTTTACATTTCTATTTATCCACATTGGTTTCTTTTTGTTCCTTAAACTTTTATTCCCATACGGTATGTACATCTCACAATTAGATTTTAGGAAGCTTTTAAAGATATCCCATTTTGTGGCTGTATTTTTGTTTTTGAGGACTTTGTCCCAGTTAGTTAGGCCTATGGCCTCGCTTAGTTGGCTAAATTTAGCTTTTTTTAAGTTTGGTATTTTTGTTTCTCCCTGTACAATTGCTCTTTTGAATGATAATTGGAAGGTTATTACTTTATGGTCCCTATTTCCCAAGTGTCCCCCAACCTGCACATCTGTTGCTCTGTCAGGTCTATTGGTTAATACTAAGTCCAGTATGGCCATCCCTCTAGTCAGGTCCTGAACCAGTTGGGAAAGGTAATTGCCAAGAACCTGTTTCCTCTATGCAATGTACAACTTTCAGTTTCCCAGTCTATATCTGGCTAGTTGAAGTCCCCCATTATAACAACCTCATTATGATTTGCGGCCTCGTCCATTTCGCTTAGTAATACATTTTACAAGCCAGTTATCCCTCCTGTGGTAACTTTTCTGACACCTCCTGCTTAAAACTCAAAAAGTCAGAAGGATCATGAGGCCCCACTTTCACGGTCTGTATTCATACTGAAAATCAAGATCAAGCGAGCGTTTGCCCTTCTGCTTCACGGGAGGTTTCTGTCCTCCCTGAGCTCGCCTTAGGACACCTGCATTACTGTTTGACAGGTGTACCGCCCCAGTCAAACTCCCCACCTTCCACTGTTCTCAGAGCGGGTCGCGCCCGACCCCATGCCCGGGGTCGCCGGTGGGAAGCCGGGGCACTTGGGTCCAGAAGGCTATGTAAATGGAAAAAAGTTATGGCTCTGAGAAGCAGGTACTGAAAAACGAAAACACAAAAATGGAAAATCACAAGGTCCTTTAAGGGTTGTGTCAAATTAGACTTTGCTGCATCTGTACCGTGACCATCTAAATAGAAAACATATTAGCTTGACATTATCTGTTCATTTTATTCCATGATAACCCCACTGGTCTGGTAAAGGACATTTGCTATACATTTTTAGATTTACACAGGATTCTCCAATAAAGTTTCCATTATCTCATCTGTATAAAACCCTCTTTCATAATGATATGTTTTTTAGTCTTGGCTGTATTCATTTAATGTGGAAACGGAATGCAAATCAATTCCATTTTTAACTAATTTTATTGAATAATTATCATTCCAATCATACAGCACAATTATCCAAATAATGCCTCCAAGCATTTTTTCTCTAATAAATTAATTTCTTATGGATGAATTTTAGAGGACGACTGTTGGTTTCATGTATATTCAGTTTCCCAAATAAGAAACTGATCAACCAAATACTGTATGTACACAAAACATTTTAATTTATTCACCATATCAAAGATAAACAAAAAAATTACAATGTGAAATACATTAAAATTCAAATAATAAAAATTGTTTGCAAAACTTCTCATCCCGCATTGTTTACTCTTGAAATCCCATAAATATTAATTTAAAGCAACAAGAAGCACAAATATACTAAAATTGCAACAATGAACAAAAATCCACATTATTCATTTAAGAAGAACAGATAAACTGTACCACGGCACCCTGTTATGTGGAACACCTAGACCCCCAACAAATCATACTGACATTAACAATAATTACTGAGCAGACATCTTTCTTATCCTAAAAACAAAAACAAAAAATGCTCCTTTTCTCCACAGTGTAGAGAACTCAATTTACCATTTAACAATATGTGCATAGATAGTGATGAGCGGATCAAAGTACACAAAGTAGACTTTGATCGGAATTTCAGGATAAATTTGATTTAAACCGATTCAATTTGATCCGAACTTCCTCATGCTTTGTGGCAGTGAATCAATGTAAACTAAAATAGGGCAAAAAACAAGAAAAAATTATACTTACCCGATCCATTTGCTTGTGACAGGTCGGCCGCCAGCATCTTGCTTGAAGATCTCAGCTGAAATCACGTGTGCAGTGATTTCCTTTATGCCTAAATAAAAGGATTTTTAACCCTTTAAGGACTCGGGGTTTTTTCATTTTTGCATTTTCGTTTTGCGCTCCATGCCTTCCGAGAGCCATAACTTTTTTATTTTTACGTTCACATGGCCATATGAGGGCTTTATTTTTGCGGGACAAGTTGTACTTTCCAACGCCACCATTTAATATTGCATACGATGTAGTGGGAAGCGGGAAAAAAATTCCAAATGGGGTGAAATTGCAAAAAAAAAACAATTCTACCACAATTTTACGGGTTTTTAAATTACGACGTTTGATGTGTGATAAAACTGACCATTTAGTTTTATTCTACAGGTCAGTACGAATCCGGCGATACCCAATATGTATAGATTTTCTTGCGTTTTGATAGTGAAAAAAAATTCAAAAGTGGGAAATTTTTTATTTTTTTATTTTTGTCGCCATATTTTGACCCCTATAACTTTTTGTAATTAGGTGTATGGCATTGTATGGGGGCTTATTTTTTGCGGGGCGATCTGAACTTTTAGTTGATACCATTATGGGGTGTGTAGGACTTTTTGATCACTTTTTATTTAATTTTTTGAGGAAATGAAGCGTTCAAAATGGCGAATCCGCCATTTGGGCGCTTTTTTCCGTTTTTCTGTTTACCGTATGGGGAATATATTTTTATATTTTTATACCACGGGCGTTTTCGCACATTATGACACCCATGATGTGTATTTTTAAAAAAATTATTATTTTATTTTAATTTTGGGGAAAGGGGGGTGATTTGAATTTTTAGGTTTTTTTTATTTATTTTTTTATTTTTTTTATTTCTTTTATTTTTCTTTTACACTGTTATATAGGTCCCATAGGGACCTATATAAATCAGTCATCTGATTTTACTACTTTCCTATGAAGCCCTATTGCTAACAAGGGCTCCATAGGAAATAGTAAGTGATAGCCTCATGCTGAATGAAAGGCTTGAGGCTATCCCTTACAGCGCTCCGATTCTCCCGATCACCACTAGGGGGAGCCGGAGAGCTGCCGAAAGTTTTACTTTCGGTTTTAGCGCGCGCAGATGCCGTGGTCAGGATTGACCACGGCATCTGCGGGGTTAAATGATTGCGATCGGCATCGCTGCCGGCCGCAATCATTAGCCGCGGGGTCAGCTACAGGAAACAGCCGGACCCAGCCTCTATATAAGCTGTATCACGTGTAGCACCGCCCATCAGTTCTCAGCAGTGAAGGGACAGAAAGCAGGCAGCTGAAGTGAGAGACAGTGTTAATGGTATTTTTTGTGGGTTCAATACACCATGTTTGCACCCCTGACACAGAAAGATAATCAGAAATCTGGCTATTAATTCTGTGGGTGACCTACAGCGATTTTTTTTGTTAGTGCAATACACCCTCTTTGCTCACATGACACAGAAAGCTAATCATAAATCTGGCTGTTAATTCTGTGGGTGATCTATAGTAATTTTTTGTGGGTGCAATACACCAACTTTGCACTCCTGACACAGAAAGCTAATCATAAATCTGGCTGTTAATTTTGTGGGTGACTTACAGCGATTTTTTGTGTGTGGGTGCAATTCAACATTGTACTTTGTACCCCTGACACACAACTTTAATAGTTAATCCGTCTGTTAGTTAGGTGCACGTCAGATACCCATTAATTGCTTGAAGTACACCTACACTGCATATACGACAGGGAAATTGATATAGTTAATCTGTCTGTTAGTTCTGTGCACGTCATATACCCATTTATTGCATGAAGTACACCTGCACTGCATACATTACAGGGAAAATAATATAGTAAATCTGTCTTTTAGTTCAGTGGGTGAACTCAAAGAATGAGGAGAGCATCAAATAAGGGATGTGGCACTGGTCAAGGTGCTGTTGGGGTTGGTGGAGCTCCTGTTGCAGTGAGAGGACGTGGTTGATCTGTGCCAGCTACACGCCCAAATTAGACACCTTTCTCAGGTGCACGTAGGCGAAAGAACGTTCAGCGTTATTTTGTAGGCTCGAATACCGGTGTACGAATGGTGAGGCCAGAACAAGTAGATGCGGTAGTAGATTGGGTGGCTTACAGTGCATCCAGTTCCTTCACATTGTCTCCCACTTGGTCCCCTGCTGAAAGCACAGAATTGGCACCTGCAGCCTATGGGCATCTGTCTTTCACCTCACCCAATTGCAAATCAGACAAGCAGTCTGAGACCCAAGTCATGCAGCAGTCTTATGCTTTTTGATGACTGCTGGCAGGGTTTACGAGGGACTTCCACATAGCCCTGCTCCAGAAGTGAAAGAGATTAAGTGCCCAAGCATTTATGTTTCAGGATGTGGACATGGGGGGACCACCGCAGCACATATCTGACAGATGACGAAACACAGATGACAACTGTTGCAGCTTTCTGCAGTGTGCAGAGTGGCAAGGAGTGCTGGAGTGAAGAGTGTGTGGAAGATTATGAGGAGGATAATGAGGTCCTAGACCCCACATGGAATCAAGGTCATGCGAGTGACATGTGCAGTTCGGAGGAAATGGTAGTGGTCACACAGCACCAACCACACAGAAAAGAAGGGAGCAGTGTGCAAATGCAGAATGGCCATCCCCTAGCCAGTACGTCTGCTACTGCCCACCGCACGCTGAGACTAAGCACACCAAAGCCAGCTCCAAGGAGTTCCCTGGCGTGGCAGTTCTTTAGACAATGTGCTGATGACAAAACACAAGTGGTTTGCACACTGTGCAATCAGAGCCTGAAGCGAGGCATAAATATTCTAAACCTGAGCACCACCTACGAGACCAGGCATCTCAATGCAAAGCACGAGCTGCAGTGGAGTAAACACCTCAAAAACAATAAAAGATCTCAGGCTCCTCCTAGTACCCCTTCTGCTGCAATCTCAGCCACATCCTCCCCCTCCACCCCGCAAACAGAGAATGTGACAACAACAGCATCACGTCTATCACCGTCACAAAGCGCAATGTCCCATGGAAGCGTTCAGCTGTCCATCTCCCAAACACTGGAGAGAAAGAGGAAGTACCACCCCGACCCACCCACGATCCCTAGCCCTGAATGCCAATATTTAAAAAAAATTGTGGCCTTTTAAATGCTGTCATTCCGTCTGGTGGACATGGAGACTTTTAAAAATCTTATGGTGGTGGCTGTCCCACAGTACGTGGTGCCCAGCCGCCACTTCTTTTCTACTTTTTTTTGCTATCCGCCTGAGGCATAGCAGTTTGGCGCATGTCCTTCCTTCACCGAGGATTGCAGGACGTTTCTCTTTGTCTCCTGCTGCCTCCTCCTCCTACTCCGGTTCCTCCTCTACCGCCTCCTCATCTGGTCAGCGTAACACTTTCACCACCAACTTTAGCACAGCCAGGGGAAAATGACAGCAGGCTGTTTTTAAACTCATCTGCTTGGGTGAAAAACCCCACACCGCGTAGGAGCTAGAGACGGGCATGGAACAACAGACCAATAAGTGGTTGGTGTCACTGAGACTCAAGCCTAGCCTGGTGGTGTTCAATAATGGGAGAAATCTTGTAGCAGCTCTGGGCCTAGCCAGTTTGGCGCACATCCCTTGCCTGGCGCATGTGCTGAATTTGGTGGTGCAGAGGTTCCTGAAAAATTACCCCAAAATGTCAGAGCTGCTGCAGAAAGTGCGATCCACCTGTTTGCGCATTTGGGGTTCTCACCCTGCTGCTGCTCGTCTGTCTGCGCTGCAGTGTAACTTCGGACTTCCCGCTCAGCGCCTTATATGCCACGTGCCCACAAGGTGGAACTCCACCTTGCACATGCTGGAGAGACTGTGCGAGCAGCAGAAGGTGATAGTGGAGTTTGAGCTGCAGCACACACGGGTGAGTCACTCTGCGGAACGGCACCACTTCACCACCATCGAGAGGACCTCCATGCGGGACATGTGTGCTGAGTTGCGCTGTTTCGAGTACTCCACCAACATGGCCAGTGCCGATGACGCAGTCCTCACCATTACTATCCCACTTCTATGTTTCCCAGAAAAAATGCTTTGAGCAATGATGGAGGAGGATGTGGCACAGCAGGAAGAGGGATAATTTCCACGGTTATCAGGCCTGTTATTCACAAGTGGCTTGGAGGGTGGGTTCCTGCACCAACAGAGACCAGGTACACAATTGTCCAGCCATGGCACATTTCTGGAGGATGAGGAGGAGGAGGATGATGATGAGGAGGAACCGTGTTCACAGCAGAGTACAGCTTGTCGTTGCCTCTGGGCAGCCTTGCACACATGAGCGACTACATGCTGCAGTGCCTTCACAATGACCGCCAAGTTGACCACATTCTAACCAGTGCTCATTACTTGGTGGCCATCCTTCTAGATCCTCGCTTCAAGGACAATGTGCAGTCCTTAATTCCATCATTGGAGCGTGATCGGAAGATGCACGAGTACAAGCGCACGCTGGTAGACACGCTGCTGATGGCATTCCCACCTGACACCGGGGGCTCAGTGGAAGCGGAAGCACAAGGCGAAGGCAGAGATAGAAGTCGCCAACGCAGCTGGGGCACCGCCAGCACATCAGAAGGGAGGGAAAGCATGGCCAAAATGTTGAAAATCTTTGTAACATGCCACAACAACCAGCAACTGCAGTTGATATGGAACGTCTTATTAGGAGGCAGCATGTCAGCGACATAGTGGAACAGCACATGTGCACATGCCTACACGTACTGACTGATGGGTCTGGCCCATTCAACTTCTGGGTCTCCAAATTGGGCACATGGCCTAAGCTTGTCTTGGAGGTCCTGGCCTGCCCTGCGGCCAGTGTATTGTCAGAAGATGTGTTCAGCACAGCAGGGGGGTTAGTGATCACATACAAGCGCAGCCGCCTGTCCACAGCCAATGTGGACAAGCTGACGGCCAGTGTATTGTCCGAACATGTGTTCAGCACAGCAGGGGGGTTAGTGATCAGAGACAAGCGCAGCCGCCTGTCCACAGCCAATGTGGACAAGCTGACGTTCATTAAAATGAACCAGGCATGGATCCCACAGGACTTGTCCGTACCTTGTGCAGATTATAGAAGTATACCGGCAGCACCCAGCCATTGTTATACTCCAGCGCACTTTCTCTTTACATTCTCTTTTCTATTTCCCAATTTTTGGGGGTCTTCCCAACTTTAAAAAATAAATAAATAAATAAAGAAAAAAAAAAAATTAAAAACTACAAAAACAGTGTTGGCTACCTTCTCTTCCTGCACCACCGTTTCCACCTACAACGCCACATCCACCGCCTCCTCAACCTCCTACTCAACTTTTACCTCCGCCTCCTAGTTCAAGATCATTTTTTTGTACTTTTTTTATATTCTATGTTATTTTACCTGTTACGGACATAGAACGTACCGGTACGCCCTGATGTCCTGTTACTTACGGACACAGCGCAGGGTGATTGGAACAGAGTGCCTGCCGAAATCATTCGGCAGGCACTCTGTGACAATGCCGAGGGGGTCCTGTGATCCCCCCGTATCGGCGATCGCAGCAAGCCAGAGGTCAATTCAGACCTGCGGTTTGCTGCGTTTCCGTGTTATTCAGGTCTCTGGTGACCCGATAACCCGGAATAGTATGGTGATCGGTGGTCTGATAATACACCACCAATCACCATCCTTAGATCCTGTGAGGTGATGGTGACATCACCTCACAGGATTAAATCTGATTGGCTGCATGGGAGGGCAGGGATTAACTCCCCCTGCTCTCCTTTCCTCTTCCATACTTCCATCCGGGAGATGTGGAGAGAGGAGCAGCCTGTTCTGAGCCAGCACCCCAGACTTCACCCAATACTCCCCTGTGACCCTCCAAAGTGCCATTTGGCACTAGCAGGTAGGTTAGGGACAGGTTAGGGAAAGATTTAGGTCAGGCAGGGAGACATAGGGAGAGTTTGGAGTTAACTTTTTTTTTTGAACTGTTACATCACCCTGATCTGGTGTCTAGAGTCCACAGCATAGCTGTGTGACCCTAGACCCCCCAGGGGTGCTGCAGCTTGCCCCCTTGTCCCCTCTCCACCCCCCACACATATTTTTTGGGACAAAAGGGTTTATTTTTATTAGCGTACGCTGACAGTGGCCGGCACTCTTTAGCATCCGGCCACCACACCGCTGATCAGCAAGTTTGAATTTTTATTTTATTTTTCACCTTTTTATTTTATTTTTAGTTTTTAGTTTTTTTTGTTAGTGTTTTTTTTTGTTAATGTTTTTTTTTTTTTTGTTAGGTTTGGGGAAAAGTCCGGGAACACCCATGCCCACGCACACTAAATAAAGTTTTTCATGCACACACACTCCCCTATGGCCCTTCCGGACTTGCTTCCTGATCCGAGAGCCCCAGTGAGGACGAGGATGACCCCACTTTCCTTTTGTCATCCGCGTCCTCCTCATCATCTAGCGATAAAACTTAAAATGTATTGCCCTGATTCTGAAGTTTACAGAAACACCCCATATGTGGTGGTAAACTGCTGTATGGGCACACGGCAGGACACAGAAGGTAAGGAACGCCATATGGTTTCTGTAAGGCAGATTTTGATGGCCTTTTTTTTTTACACCATGTCCAATTTGAAGAAACCCTGATGTACCCCTAGAGTATGAACTCCATAAAATTGACCCAATCTAATAAACTACACCCCGCAAGGAATTCACAAACTTTTTTTTGCAAACTTTGTTAACCCTTTACGTGTTCCTCAAGAGTTTATGGCAAATGCAGATGAAATTTCAGAATTTCTATTTTTGGTAACCTTGCATCATAAAAATGTTATATAGAGCAACCAAAAATCATATGTACCCTAAAAATAGTCTGAACAATACTGCCTCCTTATCCCGTAGTTTCCAAAATGGGGTCACTTTTATGGAGTTTCTTCCCCAGGGGGGCATCAGGGGGGCTTCAAATGGGACATGCAAAATCCAATCCAGCAAAATCTGCCTTCCAAAAACCACACATCGCTCCTTTCACTCTACGCCCTGCCGCATGGCCATACAGAAGTTTACGACCACATATGGGGTTTTTCTGCAAACTACAGAATCAGGGCAATAAATATTGGGTTTTGTTTGGCTATTAACCCTTGCTTAGTTACTGGAAAAAAGGGAATAAAATGGAAAATTTGCCAAAAAATCATGAAATCTTATCTCCATTTACCATAAACTCTTGTGGAACACCTAAAGGGTTAATAAAGTTTGTAAAATCAATTTTGAATACCTTGAGGGGTGTCATTTCTAGAATGGGGTCATTTTTGGGTGGTTTCTATTATGTAAGCCTCACAAAGTGACTTCAGATCTGAACTAGTACCTAAAAAGTGGGTTTTTGAAAATTTCAGAAAATTTTCAAGATTTGGTATTTTTTAATAAATAAATTATTTTTTTTTGCTTCATTTTACCAGTGTTATAAAGTACAATATGTGATGAAAAAAACTGTCTCAGAATGGCCTGGATAAGTAAAAGCGTTTTAAAGTTACTCACACATAAAGTGGCACTGGTCAGATATGCAAAAAATGGACTGGTCCTTAACCACTTGCCGCCACGCTAACGCCGATGGGTGTCAGCGCGGCGGCTCTCTCAGGTCTCACTGCCGCCTATCGGCGTCATCTCGTGAGACCTGAGATTTCGCATAAACGCGCGCGCGTCGTGCGCGCGCGTTCATGTGATCGAAGCCGGGACAACTGAAACTACAGCCTGCCAACGCTGATCATGCGTTGGCAGGCTGTAGATGCGGAAAAAAATGCATTTAAATCGCATATTAGATGCTGTTTTGTAAACAGCGTCTGATATGCCTGCTGTCTGCTCCTCTGGTGGTCCCTTTGTCTGGGACCACCAGAGGAAACATAGGTAAAGTGCACCAATCACTACACACACACCCCCCCACCCCCATCACTGATTAACCCCTGATCACCCATTTCACCACCCCTGATCACCCATGTCACCCCCCCCATCACCCCCTGTCACCCCCCCTGTCACTAATCACCCCCCTGTAAGGCTCATTCAGACGTCCGTATGTGTTCTGCGGATCCATGGATCTACGGATCCGCAAAATACGGACACTGGCAATGTGCTTTCCGCATTTTGCAGATCCACACAGAACTATATAGAAAATGCTTTTTCTTGTCCGCAATTGCAGACAAGAATAGGACATGTTCTATATTTTTGCGGAACAGAAGTGCAGACCCGGAAGCGCGGATCCGTTATTCCGGATCCGAGCGGGACAAAGTCTGTCCCCATAGTAATGAATGGGTCCACAATTCCGTTCTGCAAACAGAATTTCGGATGTGTGAATGGAGCATAAGGTTCCCTTATCACCGCCAGTTAGTTAGCTACTTGTTAGGTAGCTAGCGCCCAGCCCACCGCACCGCAGTCACTGATTTTGGCAGAAATGTTTTCATCCACATTGATGATGTGAATGAAGAAATCTGTGCCGTTCATTAATTTTTTTTTTCAGCCCAGCAGCTGAACGGAAAAAAAAATCTCATTACCCGTCTGCTCAATATAAGGAGAATCGCAGAAACTCCTAATGCTGGCCATACGTGTAATGATTGCGGAGACCCTCAAATGCCAGGGCAGTACAAACACCTCACATGTGACCCCATTTTAGAAAGAAGACACCCCAAGGTATTCCGTGAGGGGTATGGTGAGTTCATGTAAAATTTTATTTTTTGTCACAAGTTAGTGGAATATGAGACTTTGTAAAAAAAAATATATATATATATAAATTTCCGCTAACTTGTGCCAAAAAATTTTTTATTCTGTGAACTCGCCATGCCCCTCACGGAATACCTTGGGGTGTCTTCTTTCCACAATGGGGTCACTTGTGGGGTATTTATACTGCCCTGGCATTTTTGGGGTCCTAAAGCGTGAGAATCCAAATACGTAAAAATGCCCTGTGAAATCCTAAAGGTACTCATTGGAATTAGGGCCCCTTTGCGCATCTTGGCTGCAAAAAAGTGTCACACATGTGGTATTGCCGTACTCAGGAGAAGTAGGGCAATGTGTTTTTGGGTGTATTTTTATATATACCCATACTTTGTGTGAGAAATATCGCTGTAAACGACAACTTTTTAAACTTTTTTATACAAAGTTTTCAATTTACAGAGATATTTATCTCACCCAACATGGGTATATGTAAAAATACACCCCAAAACACATTGCCCTACTTCTCCTGAGTACGGCGATACCACATGTGTGACACTTTTTTGCAGCCTAGGTGCAAAGGCCCAAATTCCAACGAGTACCTTTAGCTTTACATGGCTGCTCACAATTAGCCTCGCTCAAAATGCCAGAACAGTACAAACACCCCACAAATGACCCCATTTTGGAAAGAAGACACCCCAAGGTATTCGCTGAGGGGCATAGTGAGTCCATGAAAAATTGAACTTTTTGTCAAAAGTTAGCGGAAAGAGAGACTTTGTGAGAAAAAACAATAAAAAATAAATTTCCGCTAACTTGTGCCAAAAAAAAAATCTTCTGTGAACTCGCCATGCCCCTCACGGAATACCTTGGGGTGTCTTCTTTCCAAAATGGGGTCACATGTGGGGTATTTATACTGCCCTGGCATTTTAGGGGCCCTAAAGCGTGAGAAGAAAAATGCGTAAAAATGCCCTCCTAAAAGGTACTTATTAGAATTAGGGCCCTTTTGCGCATCTTGGCTGCAAAAAAGTGTCACACATGTGGTATCTCCGTACTCAGGAGAAGTAGGGAAATGAGTTTTGCGGTGTATTTTTACATATACCCCTGCTGGGTGTGAGAAATATCTCTGTAAATTGACAACTTTGTATAAACTTTTTTTAAAAGTTGTCATTTACAGAGATATTTCTCACACACAGTATGGGTATATGTAAAAATACACCCCAAAACACATTGCCCTACTTCTCCTGAGTACGGCAATACCACATGTGTGACACTTTTTTGCAGCCAGGATGCGCAAAGGGGCCCTAAAACCAATGAGTACCTTTAGGATTTCACAGGGCATTTTTACGCATTTGGATTTTCACGCTTTAGGACCCCTAAAATGCCAGGGCAGTATAACTACCCCACATTTGACACCATTTTGGAAAGAAGACACCCCAAGGTATTCCGTGAGGGGCATGGCGAGTTCACAGAAAAAATAAAAAATTGCCACAAGTTAGCGGAAATTGATATTTTTTTTTTTATTTTTTTTTTTTTTACAAAGTCTCATATTCCACTAACTTGTGACAAAAAATAAAATTTTACATGAACTCACCATACCCCTCACGGAATACCTTGGGGTGTCTTCTTTCCAAAATGGGGTCACTTGTGGGGTATTTATACTGTCCTGGCATTTTAGGGGTCTCTAAAGCCTGAGAAGAAGTCTGGAATCCAAATGCGTAAAAATGTCCTGTGAAATCCTAAAGGTACTCATTGGAATTAGGGCCCCTTTGCGCACCCAGGCTGCAAAAAAGTGTATTTTTATATATACCCATACTTTGTGTGAGAAATATCTCTGTAAACAACAACTTTATACATTTTTTTATACAAAGTTGACAATTTACAGAGATATTTCTCTCACCCAGCATGGGTATATGTAAAAATTAGTGCACATCCATGACCACAGAGTTCACTGAATCTGATGATCCCTTCAGTGTAAAAAGCAGTGCTTTTAGTAATAGAGTGTTCACAATTTAAGTAATTTTAAGATTGCTAAATAAAGGTTTACTTTTTATACAGTCACTTGTATCAGGGATAAATGAGGCTGGTTGTGCGCTCTAGAGCGTGTTAATTTGTTAAAAGTATATGTAAAAATACACCCCAAAACACATTGCCCTACTTCTTTTGAGTACGGCGATACCACATGTGAGACACTTTTTTGCAGCCTGGGTGCGCAAAGGGGCCCAAATTCCAACGAGTACCTTTAGGTTTTACATGGCTGCTCACAATTTAGCCCCGCTCAAAATGCCAGAGCAGTAAACACACCCCACAAATGACCCCATTTCGGAAAGTAGACACCCCAAGGTTTTCACTGAGGGGCATAGTGAGTCCGTCTGAGATTTTTTATTTTTTTTTTGCCAGAAGTTAGCAGAAATTGAAACTTTATTATTATTTTTTTTTCCTCAGAAAGTGTCATTTTCCGCTAACTTGTGAAAAAAAAATGAAATGATACATGAACTCACCATGCCCCTCCGTGAATACTTTGGGGTGTCTTCTATCTAAAATGGTGTCATTTGGGGGGTATTTATACTTTCCTGACATTCTAGCACCTGAGGAAACATGACAGGTGCTCAGAAAGTCAGAGCTGCTTCAAAATGCGGAAATTCCCTTTTTTGCACCATAGTTTGTAAACGCTATAACTTTTACCCAAACCAATAAATATACACTTAAGGTGAAAATAAGGTGAAAATGAGTCATTTCCCTATCTACATTTGTTTGCAGGTCAATTGTCCTCTTCTTATCCCCATTTTGCAGCCCTCTATCCATTTCTATGACTTTTTTAGTTCCCCAAAGTTCAGGTCCCCGTTGACTTCAATGGGGTTCGGCGTTAAGTTCGGGTCAAGTTTGGGACCCTATCTTTGCAGTAAAGTTTGGCAAAACTTCCAGTTGTTTGCTCAACCCTACAGTTTAATCGAAATGTGTCACCAAAATCACACCAGCAGCACACATCCTTTTTTATCTCATTTGTTTTTATTTTTCTGATCGCAGATTTAGTTTTTATTCTATTTCCTGAACTTGAGTATGAGGGAGGCCACGTTGCTTGAATTGCTCTTAACAGTATTTACACAGCATAGAACATTGCTTCATGGCAGTCCTGTAATCCATAGACACCATGGTCAGGAGAAGATCTAATTGATTTCTGTTGGAGAGTCTTCCAGGCATGCTCTGAGACCTGTGCAGAGGTCATTGTACAAGGAAAGAATAAATAAGCTCTGACAATCACTATTGTGAATGGTGGATTACATCTTATGTATACAAAGATGTGATATCTCTTTATCATTACAGGCAGGTAGAGATGAGCAAATCAAAGCTGACAAAGTAAATTCGTTATGAATTTCAGGAAAAATTTGATTCGCAATGAATGTGAATTTCCTCACGCTTCGTGGTAACGAATCACAATTCTTCCCAAAATGGCGGCTACACAAGTGAGGACAAGGGGCAAGGAACTCTGCGAAGGCGGGATGACCCATAATGCAATGCATGCAGCCAATCAGCAGCCAGCCAGCCCCGTGATGTCACAGCACTATAAATAAGGCAGCCATCTAGGATTCAGACATTCCCAGCGTTCTGAGTGCAGGGACAGACATGAGAAGGCGCTAGGAACAGCAATAGCAAAAACCTCATTTAGAAAAATAACCATGAAAAAACGATTTATAAGTACAGGAAAAAGATAGGGAGGGATGATTTCACAGCCTCTCAGTGCAGGGAAAAATGTCAGAAGGCGCTAGGGACAGTGCTAGAAATGTGATTTACAATTGCAGGTAAAAATTATTTGGTGATCCAAATAGCCATTATACAGCTCTGTCATTCCAGCAATTTGTTCTTGTTATTGGGGTGCAAGTGCTATGTTGAAAAGCCTTTAGTAACCTATTTCAGTACAAAAAGAAAAATATATATGCATTTCACTGTTGTAGTTATTTGTGGTGAAAGCGTATAGTGGCCAATTTCAGTACAAAAAGAAAAATATATACGCATTTCACTGTTGCAGTTATATGTGATGAAAGCTTTCAGTGGCCTATTTCAGTACAAATAGATAAATATATACATACTTCACTGTTGCAATTAATTTGTGGTCAAAGAGTTTAGTGGCCTATTTCAGTACAGAAAGAAAAATATATAAGCATTTCACTGATGAAGTTATTTGTGGTGAAAGCGTTTAGTGGCCTATTTCAATACAAAAAATAAAAATATATAAGCACTTCATTGTTGCAGTTATTTGTGGTGAAAGCATTTAGTGGCTTATTTAAATACAGAAAGAAAAATATATACGCACTTTACTGTTACAGTTATTTGTGATGAAAGCGTTTAATGGCCTATTTCAATACAAAAAGAAAAGTATATACGTATTTCACTAATGCAGTTGTTTTTGGTGCACATGTTTAGTAGCCTATTTCAGTACAAATAGATAAATATAAAATTTGATTTTTCAAAACAACAATGTAAAAGCAGAAGTTAACGGTTTAATTTGACTGTCACAAATGCAGCATACATCGCTAATGTGCTATCTACCAAAAACCTGTGTGTTTTCAACCAACTATGTAAATACGGATTTCAAATAGTTAATTAAAATGACTGAAATCCAGGGTAGGCCTCAGATCTGCTATGTAGCACAAAACCAGTGTTTATTGCAACAAACTACAGAAATGCAGTATGTCACTGCTAAATTTTAGAATAGTTTTTTTTTGTGTTGTATGCCAAACTGCTCTGTGGAACAACAATACGGGTTTATTTCCCCCAAATACAGGAATGCAGTATGTCACTGCTTAATTTTAAAATAGGTTTTTCAGCGTTCTATGCCAAACTGCTCTGTGGAACAACAATACCGGTTTATTTCCCCCAAATACACAAATGTTGAATGTCATTGCTAAATTTTAAAATAGGTTTTTCAGCATTCTATGCAAAAGTGCTCTGTGGAACAACAATACGGGTTTATTTCCCCCAAATACAGGAATGCGGTATGTCACTGCTAAATTTTAAAATAGGGTTTTTAGCGTTCAATGCAAAAGTGCTCTGTGGAACAACAATACGGGTTTATTTTCCCCAAATACACAAACGCTGTATGTCACTGCTAAATTTTATAATACGTTTTTCAGCGGTGTATGTAAACGTGCTTTGTGGCACAACAGTACGGGTTTATTAACCCAACTACAGAAATGCAGTATGTCACCCCAAAAATTATAAAATAGGTTTTTCAGCGGTGTATGCAAACGTGCTCTGTGGTACGACAGTATGGGTTTATGACAGCAACTAAAGAAATGCACAATGTCACCACATGTGAGTGATAACGAGAAACTGAGCATTAGGCTTAACCCTTAATCATGCATTAACATTTTAATTTATTTCTCCACACTGTTGCAATAAAAAAAATTTTTTTTTGGGAGGGGAGTAGTGATGATCGAATATGCCCATATTCGAATTTGCGATATTTCGCGAATATTTCGTAAAATATTCGCGATATATTCGCAAATTCGAATATTCGTATTCGTCATCATTTAATCGCCATCTTTTTTTTAATAAAATCGCGGATAATCGCATAATGCGTATGATCATGCGCATATTGCGCAAGATCATTGTTACTGGCAGGCAAAGGCAGTATTCGTACAAAATCGATTACATCATATTTACCTAGTGCAATAAAATATACCATCTACATGTTATCTGCTTTTCAATCTTTATTTACCATGTATTAAATAATCGCTAATATTCGCATGCGCATTGCGATCAATATTAATTCGAATGACGCGACCGGCGGACATGACGTCTTTGTATGCGACGCGACGCGCAGTTGGCTGGCAGAGTTGCAGACAGTAAGAAGATGGTGGGCCGCACATTTAGCGATCGAGAGGAAAAACTGCTTATAACTGTAAGTATCAACTTTTAGTCTTGTTCTTAATGTGAATGCATATTAAAACCTTTTATAGGCGCGTATGCGATTTTATGCGATTATGTTAAATCTTTTTCGCATCGCATGACTAATTTTTTTTTTTTTTATGTCTTGATTTTTGTGGTGATTTTTTTTTTTTGTGGCTTGGATTTTATGTATATAAAGCTGACAAGTAATTAATTACATGCATACTGTACATCCATCCACACAATAAACACCACACATATAGTTCGAAACACTATATACCACTTAACCACTTCAGCCCCCCTAGCTTAATCCCCCTTTATGACCAGACCACTTTTTTTTCCGCACTACGCTACTTTCACCGTTTATTGCTCCGTCATACAAATTACCACCCAAATGAATTTTACCCCCTTTTCTTCTCACTAATACAGCTTTCATTTGGTGGTAATCAATGTGGATGAAAAAATCTCTAAAAAATGTGCAAAAAAAAAAAAAAAGAGGGGAAAGCTGTAAAACTGCGATCGCTAAGGGACCCTTAGGCCTCATTCACACGTCCGCAATTATGTTCCGCAAAATGTTGCGGAACGGAATTGTGGATACATTCAATTCCATGGGGACAGGCTTTGTCCTGCTCAGATCCGGAATTGCGGATCCGCATTTCCGTATCCGCAAAAATGTAGAACATGTCCTATACTTGTCCGCAATTGCGGACAAGAAAAGGCATTTTCTATATAGTTCTGGCAATGTGCGGATCCGCAAAATGCGGAAAGCACATTGCCGGTGTCCGTGTTTTGCGGATCCGCATATCCGCAGATCCGCAAAACACATACGTTCATCTGAGTGAGCCTAAAGGGGGGTGATCAGTGACAAGGGGGGGTGACGGGGTGATCAGGGGGGTGACATGGGTGATCAGGGGTTAATCAGTGACAGAGGGGGTGGGGGGGTGGGGGGGGGGCTCTTGGGGGGGGGCGATTATGCGTCTGCCGGTCGGGAGGCGGTTAACCGCAAACACGGGTAATCTATAGATCCGAGTTTATATTGTCTGTCTGTCAAAATCTTTTTCGGCAGATCGCCAGTATTTGCTGGTTCATTTAGCATTACCCAGGGTGCACCACGGGGAGGCGAACCAGCTGTACACCCCATAAAGTACCATCACTTAATAGACGGGTACAATATTCTAGGCACTATATAACGCCAATACTGGGCATGAAGCTCCCGTTCCACCACATCCCAAAGATACTCTATTGGGTTGAGATCTGGTGACTTTGGGGACCATTTTAGTTCAGTGAACTCATTGTCATGTTCAAGAAACCAATTTGAAATGATTCGAGATTTGTGACATGGTGCATTATCCTGCTGGAAGTAGCCATCAGAGGATGGGTACATGGAGGTCATGAAGGGATGGACATGGTCAGAAACAATGCTCAGGTAGCCCGTGGCATTTAAACGATGCCCAATTGGCACTAAGGGGCCTAAAGTGTGCCCAGAAAACCTCCCCCACACCATTGCACCACCACCACCAGCCTGCACAGTGGTAACAAGGCGTGATGGAGACATGTTCTCATTCTGTTTACGCCAAATTCGGACTCTACCATTTGAATGTCTCCTAATCATCAGATCAGGCAACATTTTTTCTAGTCTTCAACAGTCCAGTATTGGTGACCTCATGCAAATTGTAGCCTCTTTTTCCTATTAGTAGTGGTGATGAGTGGTACCCGGTGGGGTCTTCTGCTGTTGTGGCCTCTTTTTCCTATTTGCAGTGGAGATGAGTGGTACCCGGTGGGGTCTTCTGCTGTTGTAGTCCATCCGCCTCAAGGTTGTTCGTGTTGTGGCTTCACAAATGCTTTGCTGCATACCTCGGCTGTAACGAGTGGTTATTTCAGACAACGTTGCTCTTCTATCAGCGTGAATCAGTCGGCCCATTCTCCTCTGACCTCTAGCATCAACAAGGCATTTTCGCCCAAAGGACTCCGCATACTGGATGTTTTTCCCTTTTCACACCATTCTTTGTAAACCCTAGAAATGGTTGTGCGTGAAAATCCCAGTAACTGAGCAGATTGTGAAATACTCAGACCAGCCCGTCTGGCACCAACAACCATGCCACGCTCAAAGTTGCTTAAATCACCTTTCTTTCCCATTCTGACATTCAGTTTGGAGTTCAGGAGATTGTCTTGACCAGGACACAACCCTCAATGCATTGAAGCAGCTGCCATGTGATTGGTGACTAGATAATTGCATTAATGAGAAATAGAACAGGTGTTCCTAACAATTCTTTAGGTGAGTGTATATTATATGCTTGTATCTTTTATCTTGCAGAGAATGGTAAAGAAGGGGTATGACTGCACTCGCGGCATGCCTCAAAAAAAGAAATAGTTCGCAGCATACAACAAATGCTGAGAGAAAAATTCGTCCGCGAGCACTCTGAAAGTGCAATAGTAAAGAGGTGGTCGGACCTAAAAAGGCGAGACCCAGAATTCGTCAGAGAAATATCTGAAAGAGTCTGCCCCGGTAAGATGCTTACTGTAACATTACACAATGTGGATTAGAAATAATGTAATGTACAGTGATGTCTAGAATTATTCATACCCTTGTCTTATTATCACATAAAGTTACGCTTAATCCAAAATACAGCTATTATATATACAAAGACGTTATTCACACTAAAATTAATTATAAGCGATGTACAAAAGGCATTATTGTGGTCCCCCTTTCCATACCAAGGAGAGAAATTCCTGTTTAATTGCAAAAAAAAAAAAAAATCTTGGTATCAACATAGGAAATAACATTAAAGTAATAGCAACATATATACAAAGAACAACTTCACATTAAACTGAAAAATTATAAATTAAACTATACCATACGCTAAGCTATAGATGAAATATAGAATGTATTTTAAGTATTATTTTTTGAAACTATTTACAAGTAATACTGGAAACCCTACCCTTACTATAAAACTAGCTAAAAGACGTTCTACTACCCTAATAATAAACGATGTACCAAAGGCATTATTTAAAAAATATATATAAATATTTCCTTGTGTACTGTTTTTTTTTGAGTAAACGTAACTAATTTCACATAAAATTATGTTATTGTATGGTCTCTGATTATTATGCTTATTGATCAGGTTTCCACCATTAATTGTCTCTTGTCAAAGTTCTAAATTTTGGTGAAGACCAAGTCCGCCCCTGAATTTTGTCCTTGTAGTTGTTAATATGTCATAAGATAGACCTTTCTATCCCCCTTTCCATACCAAGGAGATAATTTCCCTGTTAATTGCAATAAAAAAGCTTCTGGGTATCGACATAGGGATTCCCTGTCAAAAAATACATAACTCCAGGGAGGCTGATAATTTTAACAAGGTTAACATGGCTAACCCAAGAGACATAGATGTCTCTCCAATCATCAACATTTGACTTAATATTAAAGGACTTTAATAAAAAAAAATTAAATATCAACCGCATAAGATACAGATTAATGGTTAAATTGTTTAGTTATATTCGTTGATTTTCCTGTCTAAATCATTAACAATGTGTAATTACAGGCCAGTCTGTTCCAACAGTGCGCTCAACACCTGCGCACCGGGATATCCACGTGGTGGAGGTCTCTGAGGAGGAGAAAGAGGAGGCAGGCCCCCCCACCGCGATGGAGACGAGCGACACTGCTCCCCCAGATGTCCTTGAACATGTGGAGGTGGAGGAGGAAGGCGGTCCCTCTCAACCCCACACCTCACCGACGGCTGCCGCAATACCTCCGGCCGAGGTGACCGAGGAGGAGGAGGAGCAAGAGGTGGCCGCACAGACAGAGGAGGAGGAGGAGCTTGTGACCACCCCACAGCAGGAGGGTAAATATCTACAAAAATCTTTATAAAAATAACTAACAAACCTAATTCTACTTAATTATACTATCAAAGGTAGTTTTGTAATCTTGGTTAGAATTTTCAAAGTAATAAGTAAGGGTGGGGTTTGAGCAAGGAATGATAAGGGACAGAGCGGCTAGTTTTAACTGGTCTCCCTGTGTCCCTGAGCCAACACCCTGCTGGGTAATGAATGGGAAAGGAAAACAGGGTAGGGAAAAAGGAACAGAAAACCAATACATATTACAGTACACATTTAAACAAATAAAAAAAGCCTTGATGGCGGTCAGGACACACAAAATGGAATTAAAGTGTAGCCAGAGTCCAGGTACACACACTAAACAGTCAATAATATTAATGTAATAGCAACATATATACAAACAACAACTTAACAGTAAACTGAAAAATTATAAGTTAAACTCTACTAAACTCTAAACAATTCATGAAATATATAAATTTTTAAACTATTGTTTTATCAACTATTTACAAGTAATACTGGAAAAGCTAGCCATAATACAAAACTAAATGTTAACATACGTACAAAGACTTCATTCACAATAAGCCTAAATAAAATAATTTTAACACTAATCTAGTCTCAAAAATCTTCAAAATATATAATTCTATTGAACACTATATAAAAATCTATTTACAAGTTAAAATGGAAACACTAGCCATACCACACTATCTTACATACCTAGACTATATTAACACTAACCCTAGTAATCATTTAAACGCTAATAAACAAAATAAATTAATATAAATTATTTAATTTTTTAACATAAAGTATACTTAAAATATTTACAATTAACAAAAAAGGAAATACTAGCCATACTACAAAAATAATTGATATAATATATACAAATACACTGTTCACACTAACCGTAATCACTAATTTAACTGAATAAAAGTATAACCTAATAAAAAAATATATATATAATCTTTTGGAATAAATCATATTTCATACATTTAAACAGTTAACTATTAACACTAACAATACTACAAAACTGAATTCCATCAATGCCTACAACTGTGACTGATTATCTCTATTTTTATCTTTCACCATAGGGATAAATAATCTAATTAAAAAAATAAAAGGGGTCATAAAAGACCAAAAAAAAAAGAAAAAAGCGAGGCTTTCAACCTCCAAATGCAAGAATTGGAGAAGAGGCACCGGCTCCTGGAGAGGCAGAACCAGTGGGATCTGCGCGAGGTCCTGGACCAATTGGAACAATTAAAGAAGCACCGTTAGCTTCTTTGTTTTATTCATTTTATATGTTGGGGCTGGGAGGGGATTGTTATTTTGTTTTATATATTTTTTTTTTTAATTAAAAAAATAAATAAAAATCAGAGCATAGTCTGATTAAAATATTTTTTTGATTCCAAATTCAAAGTTTCTGTTCTTTTGTTAAAGTATGTACTATATAACTTTGAATTAAGCAAGATTTAGTCCAGTTTGTGAATTATGCAGAGTCCAGTCAGAAAGTGTAATGTCATATATATATTAACAGTGCAGTATAATGCCTACACATAACTTAATCAGGACATTGCAGCTAATCAATTTTATTAGGTATACTTACAGCAATACAAATTACCTAAGTTTAATCCAAAAAAACAAAATGTAAGATAACGGTGTCGTGTAAGGCCCACACAGATAAATACACTAGTTGAGGACAGCAGCATTGTAAGATAACGGTGTAGTGTGAGGCCTCATGGATTACATACACTAGTTGAGGACAGCAGCAGTGTAAAATAACGTTTTAGTGTAAGGCCTCACGGATTACATACACTAGTGGAGGACAGCAGCAGTGTAAGATAACAGTGTAGTGTGAGGCCTCACGGATTACATACACTAGTGGAGGACAGCAGCAGTGTAAGATAACGTTTTAGTGTAAGGCCTCACGGATTACATACACTAGTGGAGGACAGCAGCAGTGTAAGATAACGTTTTAGTGTAAGGCCTCACGGATTACATACACTAGTTGAGGACAGCAGCAGTGTAAGATAACGGTGTAGTGTGAGGCCTCAAGGATTACATACACTAGTGGAGGACAGCAGCAGTGTAAAATAACGTTTTAGTGTAAGGCCTCACGGATTACATACACTAGTTGAGGACAGCAGCAGTGTAAGATAACAGTGTAGTGTGAGGCCTCACGGATTACATACACTAGTGGAGGACAGCAGCAGTGTAAGATAACGGTGTAGTGTGAGTCCTCAAGGATTACATACACTAGTGGAGGACAGCAGCAGTGTAAGATAACGGTGTAGTGTGAGGCCTCACGGATTACATACACTAGTGGAGGACAGCAGCAGTGTAAGATAACGTTTTAGTGTAAGGCCTCACGGATTACATACACTAGTGGAGGACAGCAGCAGTGTAAGATAACGTTTTAGTGTAAGGCCTCACGGATTACATACACTAGTTGAGGACAGCAGCAGTGTAAGATAACGTTTTAGTGTAAGGCCTCACGGATTACATACACTAGTTGAGGACAGCAGCAGTGTAAGATAACAGTGTAGTGTGAGGCCTCACGGATTACATACACTAGTGGAGGACAGCAGCAGTGTAAGATAACGTTTTAGTGTAAGGCCTCACGGATTACATACACTAGTTGAGGACAGCAGCAGTGTAAGATAACGGTGTAGTGTGAGGCCTCAAGGATTACATACACTAGTGGAGGACAGCAGCAGTGTAAGATAACGTTTTAGTGTAAGGCCTCACGGATTACATACACTAGTTGAGGACAGCAGCAGTGTAAGATAACGGTGTAGTGTGAGGCCTCACGGATTACATACACTAGTTGAGGACAGCAGCATTGTAAGATAACTGTGTAGTGTGAGGCCTCAAGGATTACATACACTAGTGGAGGACAGCAGCAGTGTAAGATAACGTTTTAGTGTAAGGCCTCACGGATTACATACACTAGTGGAGGACAGCAGCAGTGTAAAATAACGTTTTAGTGTAAGGCCTCACGGATTACATACACTAGTTGAGGACAGCAGCAGTGTAAGATAACAGTGTAGTGTGAGGCCTCACGGATTACATACACTAGTGGAGGACAGCAGCAGTGTAAGATAACGGTGTAGTGTGAGTCCTCAAGGATTACATACACTAGTGGAGGACAGCAGCAGTGTAAGATAGCGGTGTAGTGTGAGGCCTCACGGATTACATACACTAGTGGAGGACAGCAGCAGTGTAAGATAACGTTTTAGTGTAAGGCCTCACGGATTACATACACTAGTTGAGGACAGCAGCAGTGTAAGATAACAGTGTAGTGTGAGGCCTCACGGATTACATACACTAGTGGAGGACAGCAGCAGTGTAAGATAACGGTGTAGTGTAAGGCCTCACGGATTACATACACTAGTTGAGGACAGCAGCATTGTAAGATAACTGTGTAGTGTGAGGCCTCACGGATTACATACACTAGTGGAGGACAGCAGCATTGTAAGATAACGGTGTAGTGTGAGGCCTCACGGATTACATACACTAGTTGAGGACAGCAGCAGTGTATGATAACGTTTTAGTGTAAGGCCCACACAGATAAATGATTTGGAGGACAGCAGCATTTTCACGTAGAAGATTATATTACTAAGTAGATTCAAGATCTACTTACAGCTCGTCAAAACATAGCAGAAACAGAATGCAGCATATTCTTATCTTGTATCAGGTAAGTGTTTAAAGGTAAGTTTGACAGTGCTAATAACATTCTTTCAATAATAATGAGACTTGTAAATTAACAAATTATATTATTCTGAGATTTTTGAGAAAAAAAAATGTAATGCAACACACAATATTTAGTATCGCAAGCATTGTGTACAGTTTATTTGTCTACAAAATAATATACACATCATATATTTTGTGATGGTTTTTTATAATATAATTTAAAAAAATTTAATCAAAATGTACGTGGACTAATTGTGTTTGGGGAGACTATAATCGGTCCATTATTCTCCTATTTTTAAAAAATATTTATAACAACAAAAATAATAATTGAAAAAAAAGCTGATTTGATTCCAAAAATAATGTAGTGGCTATTAACTAACCAGCACGGATTACAAAAAAAAACACAATAGTGTATTTCGGATTTATTATTTATTATTTAACAATATATATTAACATCATGTGCCCATAATCCAAAAATGTTTGTCAAGAATTATCCTATAAAATATTCATGTATTTTTTGCTTAATAAATGTGGCAATAATGCTCTACTCACAAATACGGATTTCCACACGGATGAGTATAACGCCAGTCACACCCAACCATGTAGAGAGGTCAACACGGAAGTCCAGCATCCTTTCCAGGACGACAGACAACACCATGCTAGTACCCAATTCCGTATTTAAAAAAAAATGAAATAAATAAAATTAAATGAAGTTATTAGGTTTATCAATTGGTCGCGTAACATGGTCAATGAACAAGACCTTTTGAAAAGGGAAGCCCTGGTGCGTTGCCCACCATGATATAGTGAGAACCACATCCATTGCCCATTAACCCAATTTCTTCAAAATAATAAAATATTTAAATAAAACGAAACAATTTTGCAAATGAAGCATAACACCACGTGATATTTTAATAACTTTTCTTATTATTTAATAGATTTATTTAACTCGTGACAATACCTTTTGAACTAAGCACATGTGCCCACATAAAAAGTTTATAATAAATAACAATCAAATTCCAAAAATTTAATTTAGAAAATAATATGGATAAAATATGGTACATGCTGGTAGTCTCCACATGATCATTCTGAAAATACAGCATAAAAAAAAATAAAAAATAACGATCACAAAATTTATAAAAAATTTGAAGTTGCCATAACAATGGCACACAATATTCCTAGTAAGCCAACAGTTTTAGGCATACACATTGTTTGACCGAAGCTTTCAATTGTATATCAGATAGGCTCATGTAAATGTGAACTTGTTATTTTATTTTAATTTGTAAAAAAATGTGTACGCAGGGATGGGAATAACTGTGGATTCTTGAATTCTTAATTTCATACTATCAGTCATTTAAAAAAAAATTCAATAGAAAAAGCTATTAATAACACTATCAACAGCAGCAACTAGTTGTTTATCATTTAACTGAATGTCTAAACATATATTGTAGACCAACATAGGATGACAGGCAGCAGTAGGCGCTAGTAGCTACTGCAGCATTTAGAAGTTTATGGGTCAACCATTTGACTAATAATATATCTTGGACTAAGTGAACTGAACACAACGTGTAGCAGCACGGTTGGAGTGTTTTATGCGAACCAGGAATATCCTCTCAGGAATGGGCCCCCTCCCAGACCTGGACAGCAGCAGCAGCGTGTAGTATAGTCGACTGGCAGAGCAGCAGGTATAATGGTGCAGCAGGAATATCCTCTCAGGAATGGGCCCCCTCCCAGACCTGGACAGCAGCAGCAGCAGCAGCGTGTAGTATAGTCGACTGGCAGAGCAGCAGGTATAATGGTGCAGCAGGAATATCCTCTCAGGAATGGGCCGCCTCCCAGACCTGGACAGCAGCAGCAGCGTGTAGTATAGTCGACTGGCAGAGCAGCAGGTATAATGGTGCAGCAGGAATATCCTCTCAGGAATGGGCCCCTCCCAGACCTGGACAGCAGCAGCGTGTAGTATAGTCGACTGGCAGAGCAGCAGGTATAATGGTGCAGCAGGAATATCCTCTCAGGAATGGGCCCCTCCCAGACCTGGACAGCAGCAGCAGCAGTAGCGTTTAGTATAGTCGACTGGCAGAGCAGCAGGTATAATGGTGCAGCAGGAATATCCTCTCAGGAATGGGCCCCTCCCAGACCTGGACAGCAGCAGCAGCAGCGTGTAGTATAGTCGACTGGCAGAGCAGCAGGTATAATGGTGCAGCAGGAATATCCTCTCAGGAATGGGCCCCTCCCAGACCTGGACAGCAGCAGCGTGTAGTATAGTCGACTGGCAGAGCAGCAGGTATAATGGTGCAGCAGGAATATCCTCTCAGGAATGGGCCCCCTCCCAGACCTGGACAGCAGCAGCGTGTAGTATAGTCGACTGGCAGAGCAGCAGGTATAATGGTGCAGCAGGAATATCCTCTCAGGAATGGGCCCCCTCCCAGACCTGGACAGCAGCAGCAGCGTGTAGTATAGTCGACTGGCAGAGCAGCAGGCATAATGGTGCAGCAGGAATATCCTCTCAGGAATGGGCCCCCTCCCAGACCTGGACAGCAGCAGCAGCAGCGTGTAGTATAGTCGACTGGCAGAGCAGCAGGTATAATGGTGCAGCAGGAATATCCTCTCAGGAATGGGCCCCCTCCCAGACCTGGACAGCAGCAGCAGCAGTAGCGTTTAGTATAGTCGACTGGCAGAGCAGCAGGTATAATGGTGCAGCAGGAATATCCTCTCAGGAATGGGCCCCCTCCCAGACCTGGACAGCAGCATAAATAGATAAAAAGAGCAGGTAGATCAGGATGTTCCATGTGTGCAGCAGGATTGTGTTAAAAATGACGCTAAATTCTATATTGTCCAATGTCTACAATGTACATCACAAATACATTTGCTCCACACGTTGGCTGCACAGGGCTGCTCTCAGTTTCCACATCTGGCACATCCAGTGTGTGTAGCAGAACACAGCGGTAAGGCATCCAGCCTCCCTGTGTGCTGAACCCTTCACGCCAGAGGGCAGTAGTAGTGGCGGGGATTAGCCGCAGCTCTCTCATCCTCCATGTGTCTGTGAGGAGGAAGGGATACCGGCTGTCTCCACACCCATACACGATCATCAGCGCCCACACGCGGTGCTCCATCCTACCGGTGGACCTATCCTTCCTGCACCGGTCTGAACACCGAACTCAGTGAAGATCCAGCTATTCTCAGCAAGGATGTTGACGTGTCCGTAGTGCCTGCTAACTCGTCATGTCTAGTTCACGTCCCTCCCCAGTAGTGTAACAGAAGAGTCAGCTGTATTCCCCAGCTACGGGGATGGCGCTTTGTGGCTGATTCCAGTTCTCAGCACTGATCATCGATCTCATCTCATGGTGCTGAATAAGGCCTTAGAGGCGACATATCTCTACAAAGGGTGGAGTATTACTTTTCCCCTTTAAGGCTTTCCCAGAAAGGGTATGGCTATCAAAGTGCTGCAACTTCACTTTCACTAAGCGGGGCCTAGTAAGGATTCTGGTATGAAGGCATTATGTGTCTGGGTCTTGTATTGATTTTTGGATAAACTATACCTAGATAAGGACAGTAGCTGTGCTACAGTTACTTGTGCTTGAAATCAAAATGGACATTAAAATTAACTACAATAAATACATAAATAGGATTGACTACAATGCAGATTACATGAAGTAGAGACTATAGAATAATGCAGACCTTCACAGGAGTGAAGTGTTATTTATTAAAAAATATATATTGATATATACTATATGTATATTTATATATGTGTGCTGTCACACTACGATATATATATAGAACCTTTCACTTCTGAAAAGTGAATTATGGAAAATTTACATCCTCCGGATAGCAGCATTGCATGATTGTGTTAGTGGACTTTATGTAAGAATCTTAACTACTCCTTTTTTTATATTACAACTCAACTAAAATGAAGCACAGCTGCAGTGCATTGGGTATGTGGGTAAAGGTAAGCTTTAAATGATAGTTCTTCTTAAAACCCAGACACATAATGCCTTCATACCAGAATCCTTACTAGGCCCCGCTTAGTGACAGTGAAGTTGCAGCACTTTGCTAGCCATTCTATTTCAGGGAAAGCCTTAAAGGGGAAAAGTAATACTCCACCCTTTGTAGAGATATGTCGCCTCTAAGGCCTTATTTAGCACCATGAGATGAGATGAGATCGATGATCAGTGCTGAACACTGGAGTCAGCCACAAAGCGCCATCCCTGTAGCCGGGGAATACAGCTGACTCTCCTGTTACACTAGCGTGGAGGGACGTGAACTAGACATGACGGGTTAGCAGGCACTACGGACACGTCAAGATCATTGCTGAGAATAGCTGGATCTTCATTGAGTTCGTTGTTCAGACCGGTGCAAGAAGGATAGGTCCACCGGTAGGACGGAGCACCGCGTGTGGGCACCGATGATCGTGTATGGGTGGGGAGAGCTCCGGTATTCCTTTCCTCCTCACAGACACATGGAGGATGAGAGAGCTGTGGCTAATCCCCGCCACTACTACTGCCCTCTGGCGTGAAGGGTTCTGCACACAGGGAGGCTGGATGCCTTACCGCTGTGTTCTGCTACACACACTGCATGTGCCAGATGTGGAAACTGAGAGCAGCCCTGTGCAGCCAACGTGTGGAGCGCTGTATGGCTACTACATTGATTATAGTTGAATAGATTTTTGATTATAGTTCAATAGATTATTGAGTTTTTTCAATTTAAAAAATTGATATATATTAAAACATAATCCATATTTAAGTCTATATATACATAAAAGATATGTTTAAGGGAAAATTCATATAATTATTTTCTATAATTCATATATTTACACTACACAACACATGATTAAAGAAATTTAGAGACATTATTAAAATAAATTATTAAATAAAATTTCTTTATCAGACTCTGTACATGATTCACCAAAATTAATAAATTTATTAAAAATATATTGACACATATATACATATGAGAAGATTAAATTTAATAAGTAATTTTTTTTAAATAATTAAGTTTTTTAAAAAATTTAGTTTTTTTATTTAAATAATTAAGTAGATTTGATAAAAAATAACTTAATAAAGAATATTAAAAATCAGATTAAAATCAATAAAAAATTTATCAATAAATTCATAAATATATACAACACATATAAAAAGAAATTCATAAATAGGATAAAAAATAATTTCATATTAAGATAAGACAATAAATTAGTTAAAAAGGTTAAAAAACAACGGATTTACGGAGGGAGAGCGAGGGAGAGGGATGGACAAGGGACCCTTCAACGGCCTGAACCGACAGCTGGGGCCAGGAAGACACTGCCGATCCAGGACTCGTTCATTTTGATGAATGTCAGTCTGTCCACGGAGTCAGTGGACAGACGGGTCCTCTTGTCTGTGACCACCCCACCTGCCGCGCTGAATGTCCGCTCAGACAGTACGCTGGAGGGGGGGACAGACAATAACTCCAGCGCATACTGAGCAAGCTCACGGCAGGTGTCCAGTCTGGCAACCCAGTACTCCATGGGGTCGTCAGTGCTCATGCTGTCGGAAGCACCAACGGACCCCATGTAGTCTGCCACCATGCGGGCCAGCCGCTGGTGGTTGCTGCTGCTGCTGCTTGCACTGGGTCTTGCAGACTGGTGGAACAGCCTCATCTCACCCATTAGGTCACCTGCTTGGCTGGTGCTGCTGGTGCCAGCCACCTGCTGGGTGAGATGGGCGGGGGAAACTGGAGCTGGAGGCCGAGGGGTAGTCTGCTCCAGACGCTTGATCAGACAGGCCCGCAGTTGTTCCATCTGGGCCTGCCGCCGACTTGATGGTATAAACTGTTCCAGTTTCCCCTTGCATCGTGGGTCTAAAAGGGTGGCCAACCAATAATCATCCCTCCCCTTAATACTCTTGATCCGGGGGTCCCTTCTGAGGCATCGCAGCATGTGGGCAGCCATGGGGAAGAGGACAGCCCGCTGTGACTCGTCATGGCTGCCCGGGACCATGACCTCTTGGTCCTCCTGCTGCTGTTGCTGCTGCTCCCGGTTGGAGCTGCCCCACCCCCGGACTAACGGTGTCCCCATCACCGGCTCTCCCTCCTGACCAGGCCCAAACTCCTGGACGTCCACTGTGTCATCCTCCTCCTCCTCCTCAACGTCCTGGGCCTGGTCCTGGTGGAGCAAGGCAGCCTCATCTTGCTCCACCAAGGCACTCTCCCCAGCTTCAAGCAGGTGATCGAGTGTCCTGTCCAGCAGGAACACTAATGGGAGCACGTCATTGAGTCCAACGTGCTCCCCGCTGACCATGTTTGTCGCCTGCTCAAATGGGGCCAACACGTGACAGACCTGCTGTATCTGCCCCCACTCCGTATTAGTGACATAGGGAGTGGGTGTGATGGCCCTGAAGTGCCTAGGTCCAGCAGGTATTCCCTCACCGCCCGTCTCTGCTCCCACAACCTTTCCAGCATGTGGAGGGTTGAGTTCCACCGCGTCACACTGTCCACAATCAGCCTGTGAGGGGGCAGGCTGTTGTCCCGCTGCAGTCTGGACAGGGACGCGGTGGCAGTTGGAGGAGCGTCGGAAATGGCTGGCAATCCTACGTACCCTTAACACAATGTCACTCAAACCTGGGTACGTACGGAGGAACTTCTGTACCACTAGGTTGAGGACATGTGCCATGCAGGGCACGTGGGTCAGACTGCCAGCCTGAAGGGCGGCGAGTAGGTTGCTGCCGTTGTCACAGACAACCAAACCTGCCTGGAGCCTACGGGGTGTCAGCCACTTCTGGACCTGAGCCTGAAGTGCGGCCAGAACTTCAGGTCCAGTGTGTCTCCTGTCTCCCAAGCTCACAAGCTGGAGCACGGCCTGGCAACGGACGTGCCCCACACTTGCATAGTTACAGGGACGCTTACTGGGGGCTCAGCAGCAGTGGAGACAGTGGCTTGTGGGAGAGCAGCAGTTCTCCCCTGGACACCCCGCGGCGGCACCACAAACTCTGATGCCGCCGATCCCTCCCCGGCGCCTCGGAGGGACACCCAATGGGCAGTAAAACTCAAGTATCGTCCCTGCCCATGTCTGCTAGTCCAAGCATCCATTGTGAGATGTACCCTGTCGCTGACAGCATGATCCAGCGACAGGCATACTTTCTCCACAAGGTGCTGGTATAGGGCAGGGACGCCAGTCCTGGCAAAGTAATGGCGGCTGGGGACACGCCATCTGGGTTGTGCCTGCTCCAACATCTGCCGGAACGGATTGCTGTCCACAAGATTGTAAGGGAGCAGATGTTGGGCAAGAACCCTTGCCAGGAGCCCATTGAGTGAACGCACACGTCGGTCCCCTGGGGCATAGGGCGCGGTGCGTTCAAAAGCGTCAGCAACTGATGGCTGGCGCCGGACGGCAGTGGAGGAGGAGATAGAGGAGGGTGCAGTGGAGGCAGAGGTATGGCTGCCGGTCCCAGTACCTCTATGAGAGGGAGTGGCGGAGTGGGAATGACTTACGGGGATCTGTTGTGGGGGCTGCTGTACTGTGGCAGGAGCTGCTGTCCCCTGCACACTGCTGGTGGCGCTGCTGCTACCACCCTTCATCTGTTCCCACTCCCGCCAGTGGTTGACCCGTAGGTGCTGGTTCAGTGCTGTAGTACCCAGCCGAGCCACCACCCTCCCTCTCTTCACCCTGGCACGGCATAGCTGACAGATTGCTACTGTAACATCATCAGCTGCCAGGGTGAAGTAAGCCCAAACAGGCGACTTATGCACCGACCGCCGGTCAGATGGGTTGGTGCTCACTTGCGTCTGTTCGGGCTCGGTGCGCACAGGTGGAGGTGGCTGCTGCTGCTGCCTCCTACTGCTGACATTACCAGTGGAGCCCCTGCTGCTAGACTCACTGGTAACCTGGCGCACCGTTTGCCTCCGGTGCCGACCTTCCTCCTCATCAGTGCTGCTGATGCCTGACAAGGAGGTGGCATCCATTCTTGGTCACCCTCCTCTTCATCCCCCGATGTGTCAGACCCAGGGCCAAGCCTTGGTGAACAGAGGGGAGCAGCTGACATAGAGCCCCTGACCGGGCTCTGCTGTCCCCTCGCTGATGCCTGGGTCTGACTAGGTACAGGGGTTATGTGGCTAACACCACCTGCACCTATTGGAAGGGATGTCACTGGCACCATCTCCCCCTCCATCTCTTCCAAGAGTTGCTGACCATGGGGAGGACTGAACTGCAGTTCTGCCTCCTGTTCCTCCTGAGTTGCCTGCCCAAAGATATCAAAATCAACATCCACAAAAAGATCAGGTGATAAATTTTCGGGGTGGGGGTTGATTCTGCAGGAGGCGGAACCCTGCAGATGCTGCTGCTGCTGGTTGGGGCTGGGCCGGAGGACTCTGTGGCACTGGACTGTGCCATCATAGCCACAACTTGTTGGGCATCCTGAGAACTAATTGGGCGGCTGCCACGCCCAAAGAACTCTCTGATTAGTCGGACGCCCCCCACACTTGAACCTCCGCGGGTAGAGGAGCGGTCCCGTGCAGGCAGCGGTCCGGCACTGGAACCAACTTCCCTACCACGACTTCCAGAACGCCCGCGTGATGTCATACTGGTCAGAGATTGGTCTTACTGTCACAGACAAAAAAAAAAAGGGTGGGATTTGGGGAAAACTTTATTGGGATGGGGAATCTGGGGCTAAAATGAAAAACGAATTCAATAAATTAAATCAATAAATTAATAAATCCTAACCTCTATATAATTTTTTTTTTTTTCAACTATGAAAAGACGCAGACTCTGACGCAGACAGACACAAAAGCAAATAAACTATTCAACAACTACCCTATATAAACTTTTTTTTGTTTTTTTTTTTTTTTCCAACTAAAGGAAGACAAGGACACTGACGCAGACAGACACAGAACCTAGTAGACTAAGGAAAAACTACCCTATATAAACTTTTTTTTTTTTTTTTTTAGCTAACAAAAGACACAGACACTGACACTGACAAACACAAAAGCTACTAGACTAAGGAAAAAACGACCCTATATAAACTTTTTTTTTTTTTTTTTTCTTTTTTTTAACTAAGAAAAAGACGCGGACTCTGACGCAGACAGACACAAAAGCTACTAAACTATTGAACAACTACCCTATATAAACTTTTTTTTTGTTTTTTTTTTTCTTTCAACTAACAAAAGACGTGGACACTGACACTGACAGACACAAAACCTACTAGACTAAGGAAAAACTACCCTATATAAACTTTTTTTTTTTTTTCAACTAATAAAAGACGCTGACTCTGACACAGACAGAAACAAAAGCTACTAAACTATTTAACAACTACCCTATATAAACTTTTTTTTTTCTTTTTTTTCTTTTTTTCAACTAACAAAAGACGCGGACACTGACACTGACAGACACAAAACCTACTAGACTAAGAAAAACTACCCTATATAAACTTTTTTTTTCTTTTTTTTTTTTATCTAACGTAAAACACGGACACTGACAGACACAAAACAAATACTACAAACTAAACTATTATAACCTAAGGAAATACACTAACACACTTAACTAAAACACTAAAACTAAACTAAACTAAAGCCTACAATATAACTAAACTTAAGCTCCCTCAATCTACACTAATCACTCCCTACTACTACAACCTACACTATAGAATGAATAATTAGATTGTGAAATATATTGCTTTTAAAAAGCACAATTCCACACCACAAAGCACAGCACAGTTTTTAGCTCCTAACACAACCAACTCCAAGTAAAACTGCACAGAATGGCTGCTGGGAAGAATATTATATAGTAAAGAGGTGGGGAGCTTTCCTATTGGTTGCTAGGGAGGTTGCTAACCTATGACAACTGTAGGTACATCATTTTCATTGGACAAAAAGACAGAAGGGAGGGATCTATGTACTTTGACGGAAATGATATATTCGCATAAATTCGCATAAATTCGCATTACGAAACAAAATCGCAAACTGAACTAAAATTAGTGTAAACTTTATAATTAAGTGATGATTGGAAGTCTCACCTCACCCTACCAATTTAATTTGCACCACAAGCTACAAGCAGCCTGCTTCTAGCTTGTGGTCCAATTGAGATTTAGATAATTTATACTGTGCAAGGCATAGAATATTCGTGTATGCGAATTTTCGAATATATTCGCAATTCGCAGCGTTACGAGTCGTAAGCGGGAAATAAATCGCATGGCAAAAATCGCAAAAACACTTTAACTTTCATGGCCGGGATGGTCAAGTCAATCAATGCGCAGGAAGAATAGCACGTGTGAAAGAAATCGCATCGCTTAATAAAAATCGCATTACGAAAAATCGCAAAAAAAAAAAAAAAGACAAGGGAGGGAAGTGGGGACGGGGGTCGAGGAATGGATATAAAATGAAGCCTTGTTGAAAGTGAAACTAATGATTGGGGGTGAATAAGAATAAGAAGAGGAAAACACGACGACATATATTCGAATATGCGAATTTTCAACTATATTCGCAATTCGCAGCATGTTCGTATTCGCAAGTTGACGATCGCGACTACCAAGCGCATAGAGTGTGAAAAAAATCGCATTACGGAAAAATCGCATAAAGGCAATATTTCAATTTTCAAGTCAATGCGCAGGCATGTCAGCAAGTGTTAGATATTCGCATCGCTGTCAAAAAAATCGCATTACGGAAAATCGCAAAAAAGGCAGGATTTTGGCTATGGCTTTGAAAAAGAGCCTTGATGCAAAACAACACATTAAATGAGTGACACTCAGAGTCACTCAAACTCATTTATCAACACAAGTGAACTGAAGTTCTTGAACTTATTGTGTATCATCTAATTTAACCAACGCGAATATTCGCAATATCGAATTTATGGCATGATATGTTCTTGTTAGTGTTCTTGAAGATGGAGGAGGATGGGCTATTAAAGCAGTGATATAGTCTAAAGTCCATTGCTGACTTGAGGGTGCTACCTAATGGTATCTACCCTACCCCTGCTATTTTGCTTGAGCCTAAGCGCTCTACTACCTTGATGATATTCTGTTTTTGTTTATGTTACTATGTTTGGTTTATTTTCTTTGTTCACCTTTTCCCCTACCCTTACAGGTACTTCCATACCCTCTTTATTCTTGACTATGAAAGACAGGTCCACCATGGAATTCCACTTCTCCACCTCAGGAGGCTAAGTATTCCAATTTATTGCCTACTTATTGAGATATGTTACTTATTGGAGCTATATACTCCCCCTTGCCTTATCCTTTAAATGATGGCTGACATACAGTTGCAAGAACACACAAATAATTAAATGTTACCATGTTACATGGTAACATTAAATTCTTTGTGTGTTATTAGTTTAACCACTTGCCGCCACGCTAACGCCGATGGGCGTCAGCGCGGCGGCTCTCTCAGGTCTCAGTCACGCCTATCGGCGTCATCTCGTGAGACCTGAGATTTCACATGAACGCGCGCGCGTCGTGCGCGCGCGTTCATGTGATCGGAGCCGGGACAACTGAAACTACCAGACGAGCAGACAGCAGGCATATCAGACTCTGTTTAAAAAACAGCGTCTGATATGCGATTTAAATGCGATTGTCAGCATCTACAGCCTGCCAGCGCATGATCAGCGCTGGCAGGCTGTAGATGCGGAAACATAGGAAAAGTGCACCAATCACTACACACCCCCCCACCCCCCATCACTGATTAACCCCTGATCACCCATGTCACCCCCTGATCACCCCTGTCACCCCCCTGTCACTAATCACCCCCTACAGGCTCATTCAGACGTCCAGTATGTGTTTTATGGATCCATGGATCTGCGGATCCATGGATCTGACGGATCCGCAAAATACGGACACCGGCAATGTGCTTTCCGCATTTGCAGATCCGCACAGAACTATATAGAAAATGCTTTTCTTGTCCGCACTGCGGACAAGAATAGGACATGTTCTATATTTTTGCGGAACGGAAGTGCAGACCTGGAAGCGCGGATCCGTAATTCCGGATCCGAGCGGGACAAAGTCTGTCCCCATAGAAATAAATGGGTCCGCAATTCCGTTCCGCAAACAGAATTTCGGACGTGTGAATGGGGCATAAGGGTCCCTTATCACCGCCAGTAAGTTAGCTACTTGTTAGGTAGTTAGCACCCACCGCCCCGCAGTCACTGATTTTGGCAGAGATTTTTTCATCCACATTGATCGATGCGAATGAAAAAATCTGTGCCGTTCATTTTGGGCCCCTTTGCGCATCTTGGCTGCAAAAAAGTGTCACTCATGTGGTATCGCCGTACTCAGGAGAAGTAGGGCAATGTGTTTTGGGGTGTATTTTTACATATACCCATGCTGGGTGAGAGAAATATCTCTGTAAATTGACAGTTTGTATAATTTTTTTTTAAAAGTTGTCATTTACAGAGATATTTCTCACACAAAGTATGGGTATATATAAAAATACACCCCAAAACACGTTTCCCTACTTCTCCTGAGTACGGCAATACCACATGTGTGACACTTTTTTGCAGCCTGGGTGCGCAAAGGGGCCCTAAAACCAATGAGTACCTTTAGGATTTCACAGGGCATTTTTACGCATTTGGATTATCACGCTTTAGGGCCCCTAAAATGCCAGGTGAGTAAAAATACCCCACATGTGACCCCATTTTGGAAAGAAGACACCCCAAGGTATTCCGTGAGGGTCATGGCGAGTTCACAGAATGTTTTTTTTTGGCACAAGTTAGCGGAAATTGATATTTTTATTTTTTATTTTTATTTTTTACAAAGTCTCATATTCCACTAACTTGTGACAAAAATAAAATTTTACATGAACTCACCATACCCCTCATGGAATACCTTGAGGTGTCTTCTTTCCAAAATCGGGTCACTTGTGGGGCATTTATACTGCCCTGGCATTTTAGGGGTCTCTAAAGCCTGAGAAGAAGTCTGGAATCCAAATGCGTAAAAATGTCCTGTGAAATCTAAAGGTACTCATTGATTTTAGGCTCCTTTGCGCATCTAGGATGCAAAAAGTCACTCATGTGGTATCGCCGTACTCAGGAGAAGTAGGGCAATGTGTTTTAGGGTGTATTTTTACATATACCCATGCTGGGTGAGAAATATCTCTGTAAATTGACAACTTTGTATAATTTTTTTATACAAAGTTGTCAATTTACAGAGATATTTCTCACACAAAGTATGGGTATATATAAAAATACACCCCAAAACACGTTGTCCTACTTCTCCTGAGTACGGCAATACCACATGTGTGACACTTTTTGCAGCCTGGGTGCGCAAAGGGGCCCTAAAACCAATGAGTACCTTTAGGATTTCACAGGGCATTTTTACGCATTTGGATTATCACGCTTTAGGGCCCCTAAAATGCCAGGTGAGTAAAAATACCCCACATGTGACCCCATTTTGGAAAGAAGACACCCCAAGGTATTCCGTGAGGGTCATGGCGAGTTCACAGAATGTTTTTTTTTTTGGCACAAGTTAGCGGAAATTGATATTTTTATTTTTATTTTTATTTTTTACAAAGTCTCATATTCCACTAACTTGTGACAAAAAATAAAATTTTACATGAACTCACCATACCCCTCATGGAATACCTTGGGGTGTCTTCTTTCCAAAATCGGGTCACTTGTGGGGCATTTATACTGCCCTGGCATTTTAGGGGTCTCTAAAGCCTGAGAAGAAGTCTGGAATCCAAATGCGTAAAAATGTCCTGTGAAATCCTAAAGGTACTCATTGGTTTTAGGGCCTTTGCGCACTCAGGATGCAAAAGTGTCACTCATGTGGTATCGCCGTACTCAGGAGAAGTAGGGCAATGAGTTTTAGGTGTATTTTATATATACCCATGCTGGTGTGAGAAATATCTCTGTAAACGACAACTTTTTAAATTTTTTTATACAAAGTTGACAATTTACAGAGATATTTCTCTCACCCAGCATGGGTATATGTAAAAATACACCCCAAAACATATTGTCCTACTTCTCCTGAGTACAGCGATACCACGTGTGTGACACTTTTTTGCTGCCTGGGTGCGCAAAGGGGCCCAAATTCCAACGAGTACCTTTAGGTTTTACAGGGCTGCTCACAATTTAGCCCCGCCCAAAATGCCAGAGCAGTAAACTAACCCCACAAATGACCCCATTTCGGAAAGTAGACACCCCAAGGTATTCACTGAGGGGCATAGTGAGTCTGTCTGAGATTTTATATTTTTTTGCCAGAAGTTAGCAGAAATGGAAACTTTATTATTATTTTTTTTTTCCTCAGAAAGTGTCATTTTCCGCTAACTTGTGAAAAAAATGAAATGATACATGAACTCACCATGCCCCTCCGTGAATACTTTGGGGTGTCTTCTATCTAAAATGGTGTCATTTGGGGGTATTTATACTTCCTGGCATTCTAGCACCTGAAGAAACATGACAGGTGCTCAGAAAGTCAGAGCTGCTTCAAAATGCCGAAATTCACTTTTTTGCACCATAGTTTGTAAACGCTATAACTTTTACCCAAACCAATAAATACACACTTATTGGATTTTTTTTATCAAAGACATGTAGAACAATAAATTTTGTGAAAAATTTATATAGAAATGTAGTTTTTAAAAAAAAAAATTTTCAACAGAAAGTGAAAAATGTCATTTTTTTGCAAAAATGTCGTTACATTTTTATTAATAGCAAAAAAAGTAAAAATGTCAGCAAGAATGAAATACCACCAAATGAAAGCTCTATTAGTGAGAAGAAAAGGAGGTAAAATTCATTTGGGTGGTAAGTTGTATGACCGAGCAATAAACGGTGAAAGTAGTGTAGTGCGGATTTGTAAAAAAGGGCCTGGTCACTAGGGGGGTATAAACCTGTCGTCTTCAAGTGGTTAAGCAGACTATGATTGTCTATTGTTGTGACTTAGATGAAGATCAGATCACATTTTATGACCAATTTGTGCAGAAATCGATATCATTCCAAAGGGTTCACATACTTTTTCTTGCAACTGTATATGTTGCATCATTTAATGTTAAGGGTTTTCATTTTCCCTTTTCTGAATTGAAAGGTGAAAAATGCTCTGTTCTAATGCTTCAAGAGACACATTTCAAGTTAGATAGCTATCCAAACCATTTTCATTCCCTATTCTCGCAGTGCAACCACTGCGGTTGTGGGTCCATAGCCTCTAGAGATGTGAGCATTGGAATTCGAAAATACCTTGCATTAACATATACCTCCCACATTCAGGACACAGAGTGTAGATATATTTTGTTCAAAGGGACCATCTCTAATCAGCTATACACTTTTGTTAATATTTACGCTCCTAATGTAAACCAGATTACCTGGCTTGATAATGTACTCTCCTTATTAGAAACGTTAAAGGCAGGTGTGGTGGTGCTTGGGGGTGATTGCAATGTGACATTGGAACTTACTTTGGACTCCACTTCTAAGAAATCATAGATTTATGATAAAGCACTCAGGCATCTAAAGAAAAAATTACAACACCTGTCTCTATTTGATGCATGGAGACTTCTTAATCCCTCCACAGATCTTACCAGAGGCTTGATTACCTGTTTCTTTCGAAAAAATACCTACAGATATGTACTCGGGCTTATATAGGCACTATGCACTTGTCTGACCATCCTGTTGTGTAGAAATGTCGCGAACATAAAAATTTCCGTTCTCGAACTGCGAACTTCCCCAAATGTTCGCGAACAGGCAAACCGTGTTTTTAACGTACTTTAGTTAGGCAGTAAACAATATTGATTGAGTACGTCAATCCATTATCAGAATTAAGTTAATTTGGATACCAAGCTAGCCATGCCATGTTTCTTGTCCTAACTGACGTCATTGAAGGTCTCTTCCTCCACCCAGCCAAGTACAACACCAAGGGTCCCCGAAAGGTGACACCAAGCCCACTGGGATGCCTGCTGTGGTTGGTCTTCCACCTCCTCAAAGTCACCTTCCTCATTTGACTCCTCTTCTTCAGACTAATCTCTCTGCATTGCCACAGGTCCAGCTAACGACGACGACAAGGCTGCTTCTGGTGGTGATGGTGACCACAACTCTTCCTCTTCATGCTCATCTACGGCCTGATCCAACACTTTTCGCAGGGCACCCTCCAGAAAAAACGCATATGGGATGAGGTCGATGATGTTGCCTTGGGTTTGATTGACCAGGTATGTCACCTCCCCAAAAGGACGCATGAGCGTTCAGTAACGCGGCCAAAAAATACCCAGCTCCGCAGAGGCTGTCCACTTTTTTTAAATTAAAAAAATCTGTTCTTACCAGTTTAATCTCTGTTTTGTCCCCTATCAGGGGACGTGTATCGAATAGATTTTAGGAACCGGGAGATGGAAAAAGATGGTTGGTCGGTCCTCTTACTTCCAATTTGGGGCACTGCGTTTGCACCACGCAATGTACTGTGCCACCAATACAAATAGTGTGAACTACTATTCTTGCCATTTTAATCTTTGTTAAGTCGCCTATCAGGGGACGTGTATTGAATCGAATCCTTGCATGGGGAGATAGAGAAAAAAGCTTGCTCTCTCCGCTTCCTTCTAATTTTGGGCACTTGCAATGGAATTTGCCACCAATGCAAGTAGTGTTAACTAAGTACTATTCCTATCAGTTTCATCTCTGTTTTGTCCCTTATCAGGGCCAGTGTAGTGAATAGATTTTTGGAACCGGGAGATGTAAAAAGACCCATGCTCGGTCAACTTCGTTTGAATTTTAGATCACTGCACGTGCGCCATACAATGTACTGTGACACCCTATATGAGTGGTGGGCAGTGGGCACAGTACAGTCTGTGGGCCTGACACACACTGGCAGGCCACTGCAATTATATTAAAGGGTAAAAATTAAATTACTTTTTTATCTGCAAGGTACTGTGCCACCCTATATGAGTGGTGTGCACACAGTACAGTCTGTGGGCCTGCTGCCTCTCACACACGGGCCGGCAACTGCAATTCAAAACTGAATGGCTTTGCCTGTGAAATCGAACAGTTTTCACTGAACGCATTCGTAACGCATCCGGACGTAAGGCCCCATTCACACATCCGCAATTTTTGTCCGTATCAATTCCGCAATTCTTCGGAATGTATGCGGACCCATTCATTGTGAATAGGGCCGGATGTGATGCGTAGAGCACATTATGTGCTCTTTGCTTCCGCATTTGCGGAGCCGCGGCCCCGAACTTCCGGGTTTTCGGCCCCCGAAACATCCGGCCGCGGCTCCGCAAAAGATAGAGCATGTCCAATTTTTGTCCGCAGCCTGCGGACAAGAATAGGCATCTCTATGGGGAGTGCCGACATGGTGTGTTGCGTATCCGCAATTTCCGTATCCGCAACACACTACGGACGTGTTAATGGGGCCTAATCCGGACACGCTCGTGTGAAAGAGGCCGATTAGTCTTTGAGGACTGGATTGGACACCAAACACTAGCCTAGCTAATGCTTTCCCTATCAATTCAGCAGCAGCAGCACTCTCCATTGCTCTAACTAACACTGCAGCTTCAGAATGAATTTAAAATGGATGCTGTCCTTCCTTTTTAGTAGGTGGTAGGAGCGTCTGGGAGGGTGGGTATGCTGATTGGCTGGAATGTGTCCGCTGACTGTGAAGTACGGGGTCAAAGTTTGCTCAATGATAAAGTATAGGGGGCGAATCGAACAATGCATATGTTCGCCCGCTGCGGTGAACGCGAACATGCAATGTTTGCCGGGAACTGTTCGCTGGCGAATAGTTCGGGACATCTCTACTCCTGTGTTCCTCACCATCTCAGCACCTTCCCTAGAACCCCGTTCATTTAGGTGGTGCCTCAACGAAGCAGCTCATCTCCCCCAAATATTTTCTCATACTCTACAAAATTGCTTGATGATTTTTTCTCTCTCAACTCCCTCCCACAGACACCCCAAACTTTGTGGGATACTCATAAGGCCTACATGAGAGGCCAGTTTATCTGTATGGGGGCTAAGCTTAAGAAAGATAGCAGAGCCCAAATTGATGCGTCTCTCTCAGTTCCAGCACCTGGAAAGCCTTTATAAGTGATCCCTGCTTGACACCCATCTTGCTAAACTTTGTGATCTACGTGCAACACTGAAAAACCTCTTAAATACTGCTTCAGCCAAGTTCTATCTTCATTCTCATTTTAAATATTATGCACATGGAGACAAGGCTTTTAAATTTATGATGCAGCACATCAAGCAGAGGAAATCACATAACATTATCCATAAGATCAGTGTCCCTGGTGGGGAAGAGGTTTTTACCACCTTGGCTATGGCAGCACAATTTCAGAGCTATTACCACTCTCTCTATAACTAATGTGTAAGTGAATTGGCTGACCATGCGCCCCTCCCCCACCAGAGACAGTGACTTCTTTACTCCACTCTCTCTCCATGCCTTCCCTGTTGGATTCTCATGCACAAACTTTACAGAACCCATTCACTATGGATGAATTAGTAGCTGCAATTAAAAAACTCCCTAATGGAAAATGCCCAGGACCTGATGGATTCCCAGTATTTTTTTCCCCTTTACTCTAATGCTTCGGCACCAGACAGGGATGCCCCTTGTCCCCTTTATTATTTGTGCTAGTTATGGAATCCTTATTGCAGGTGGTCAGGGGGAGAGTGGAATGAAGAGGGTCCTAATGGGCCATCAGGAGCATAAGGTAGCTGCTTTTACAGATGACCAACTGATTATGACCACCAATCAGACAATCTCCCTGCCTTGTGTATATCATATTTTGGAATAGTTTAGCCTTTTCTCCAACTTTAAGATCAATATGAAAAAATCTTATATATTATGCATACATCTTCCCTGTCCAGTCAAACACGATCTGATAGCTAATTCTCCTTTCAATTGGGATTAGAGATGAGCTAATCGAAGCTGACGAAGTGGAATTCGTTTGGAATTTCAGGAAAAATTTGATTTGCAACGAATGCGAATTTCTTCGTGCTTCGTGATAACGAATCATAACTTTTCACAACATGGCGGTTACAATGGCGGCTAAAATGGTGGCTACACGTGAGAGGACATGGGGCGAGGAACTCTGGAAAGGCAGGATGACCCATAATGCCATGCATGCAGCCAATCAGCAGACAGACAGCCCAATGATGTCACAGCCTTATAAATACGGAAGCCATCTTAGATTCTGCCATTCACAGTCGTACTTTGTTCAAGGACAGACGTGTATGCAGGCGCTAGGGAGAGTGAAAGAAAAACTCATTGTTAAAAAAAAAATGGAAAGAAGTGATTTACTAGTGCAGGAAAAGGATAGCGAGAGGAATAATTTCACAGGCAGGGAGAGATGTGTGCAGATGCTAGGGAAAATTTGGGAATATTTCGAATATAGTGATAGATATTCGTAAAAATGAATATTCGTCAATTTTTTTTTTCATCTAAACCCATTACCTGCCTACTTCTTGCTTGTGGGCCAATGTGAGAAGGCTGCAATATCTAGTGAGTTAGAATATTCTTCATTATTTCATTTATTTCATTTATTTCATCTTATGCAAAAAATCGGCAATGTAATATGCGTTAATCGAGTAAGGACGGGTTGTAGGCAACTTTCCTATTGGGTTGGCTGGCTATAATTTGTGAATATGTAGAATATATTCTGATTAGTGATGAACGAGCACCAAAGTGTTCGGGTGTTCGGTCTGAACACACTGCGATATTCGTGCGCTCGGCCGAGCACCCGAGTATAATGGAAGTCAATGTTAGACAACCAGGCACCTCCTACTCTGAAGAGGGGAGGGTGCCTGGTCCATTGGAAAAGGTCTGAAAGTGACACATAAAACACCGAAAAGGATCGGGAACAGCATGTGGACGATGAATGAATGCATCTTGGACTTCTAGGTCGCTGCCGGGAACCATGTTGTCTGATCTGTAAAGAATAAATCAAGGCAAGTGGACTTGCTTTAGATTTCTTGAAATCTACAGCAAGTCCAGTTGCCTTAATTTATTCTTTACAGATATACCATGACCTGGATTAATGATGAGTACCTTCACAGAAACATGTTGTCTGAGTTGTACGCCACTTTGACAGACTGGCAAAAATATGCCCCAACCCCCCCCCCCCCCAACAAAAATAAATAAATAAATACATTTTTAAGTAAAAAATATTGGGAAACATTCTATTCTGTATATTTAATTGCATATAAAGTGCAAGTGCTGCCAAAAATTACAAGCAAGAGGCACTCCAAAACTGCCTGTTTATCACATAAACGAGGGCCCCTTTCACATTGTGGTACAATTGTTTAGGTAGAGGGACTCCTACACTCATAAAGCCTATGCACTAAGTAAAAGGGCTGCCAAAAATTACAAGGAACCGGCACTACAAAACAGCCTTTATTACACACAAAGGAGGGCATCATACACAATTATTATTGGTGGCCTGCTGGTGACCCTCAAAAACATTTGGAGCATGGGCCTGCTGGTGACCCTCTAAAACATTAGGTTTGAGGGCTTGCTGCTGAGCTGACCGTCTAAAACATTAGGGGTGAGGGGCTGCTGGTGAGCTGACCCTGTAAAAAATTGTGGTTGAGGGACTGCAGGTGAGCTGACCCTATAAAACATTATGGTTGAGGGCCTGCTGGTGAGCTTACCCTGTAAAACATTATGGTTGAGGGCCTGCTGGTGAGCTGACTCTATAGAACATTATGGTTGAGGGCCTGCTGGTGAGCTGACCCTGTAAAACATTATGGTTGAGGGCCTGCTGGTTAGTGATGAGCGGAAGGTGCCATATTCGTTTTCGCGATATTTCGTGAATATTCGATTGAATATTTGTCATATATTAGTCGAAATTGAATATTCGTCATTATTCTATATATTGCGAATGTTACGCGAATTTATATTCGCATTGCGAATTAAACTTAGAGCTGAGTTCCTAATGGTTGTCACTTGTATTGCTAGAATTGACGAAGATAACGATTATCACGAATATACAGTTGTGTTCAAAATTATTCAACCCCCAATGCTGTAATGGGTTTTAGGGAATTTAGTGTACATTTGTAATTGTGTTCAGAATGAAATCTTACAAGGACTTTTTAAAGAACCAAATGCAACTAAAATGACATCAATTGTTTTTGTAATACAGTATTAAATGTTTTTTTTGTGATTTCTTCATTGACACAATTATTCAACCCCTTAACCGCTACAGGACCGCCGCACGCAGGATTGCGTCCTGGCGCGGCCCTGTAGCTCTGATCGGACGCATCGGCGCGTCATCTCGCGAGACGCGAGATGACGCGAGGACGCGCCCGCACATGCGCAATGCGCGCCATCGGCGCGCTCGCATGTAGTTATACTACAGCCTGCCAGCGCCGATCGTGCGCTGGCAGGCTGTATATGGCAGAAAAATCGCAGATCAGACGTTGTTCTGTGAACAGCGTCTGATCTGCTTGCTACCCGCTTCTCTGGTGGTCCCTTTGCTTGGGACCACCAGAGAAAAAATATCAAAGTGCACCAATCACCACACAACCCCCCACCGCCCCCACCCACCCACCACCCCCACCCACCCACCACCCCCTGTCACTGATTAACCCCTGATCTCCCATGTCACCCCCTGATCACCCCCTGTCACCCCCTGTCACTGATCACCCCTGTAAGGCTCATTCAGATGTCCGCATGTGTTTTGCGGATCCACGGATCCGCAAATCCGCGGATCCGCAAAACACGGACACCAGCAATGTGCTTTACGCATTTTGCGGATCCGCACATTGCCAGAACTATATAGAAAATGCCTTTTCTTGTCCGCAATTGCGGACAAGAATAGGACATGTTCTATACTTTTGCGGATCTCCAATTACGGATCCGCAATTACGGATCCGAGCGGGACAAAGTCTGTCCCCATAGAATTGAATGTATCCACATTTCTGTTCCGCAAAATTTTGCGGAACAGAATTGCGGACGCTTGAATGAGGCCTTAGGGTCCCTTAGCGATCGCAGCTTTATAGCTTTTCCCTCTTTTTTTGCACATTTTTAGAGATTTTTTCATCCACATTGATCAATGTGAATGGAAAAATATGTGACGTTCATTTTTTCTTTCAGCGCAGAGGCTGAACGGAAAAAAATTCTCATTACCCGTATGGTCAATATAAGGAGAATAGCAAAAACTCCTAATGCTGGCCATACGTGTAATGATTGCGGAGACCCCTAAAATGCCAGGGCAGTACAAAAACCTCACAAGTGACCCCATTTTAGAAAGAAGACACCCCAAGGTATTCTGTGAGGGGTATGGCGAGTTCATGCAAAATTTTATTTTTGTCACAAGTTAGTGGAATGTGAGACTGTAAAAAAAAAAAAAAAAATACCATTTCCGCTAACTTGTGCCAAATTTTTTTCTGTGAACTCGCCATGCCCTCACGGAATACCTTGGGGTGTCTTCTTTCCACAATGGGGTCACATGTGGGGTATTTATACTGCCCTGGCATTTTAGGGGTCCTAAAGCGTGAAAATCCAAATGCGTAAAAATGTCCTGTGAAATCCTAAAGGTACTCATTGGTTTTAGGGCCCTTTGCGCATCTTGGCTGCAAAAGTGTCACTCATGTGGTATCGCCGTACTCAGGAGAAGTAGGGCAATGTGTTTTGGGGTGTATTTTTATATATACCCATGCTGTGTGTGAGAAATATCTCTGTAAACGACAACTTTTTAAATTTTTTATTCAAAGTTGTCAATTTACAGAGATATTTCTCTCACCCAGCATGGGTATATGTAAAATACACCCCAAACACATTGCCCTACTTCTCCTGAGTACGGCGATACCACATGAGTGACACTTTTGCAGCCAAGATGCGCAAAGGGCCCTAAAACCAATGAGTACCTTTAGGAGGGCATTTTTACGCATTTTCCTTCTCACGCTTTAGGGCCCCTAAAATGCCAGGGCAGTATAAATACCCCACATGTGACCCCATTTTGGAAAGAAGACACCTCAAGGTATTCGCTGAGGGGCATAATGAGTCCATGAAAATTAAACTTTTTGTCAAAAGTTAGCAGAAAGGGAGACTTTGTGAGAAAAACAATAAAAATCAATTTCCACTAACTTGTGCCAAAAAAAATCTTCTATGAACTCGCCATGCCCCTCACGGATTACCTTGGGTGTCTTCTTTCCAAAATGGGGTCACATGTGGGGTATTTATACTGCCCTGGCATTTTAGGGGCCCTAAAGCGTGAGAAGAAAATGCGTAAAAATGCCCTCCTAAAGGTACTCATTGGAATTAGGGCCCTTTGCTCATCTTGGCTGCAAAAAGTGTCACTCATGTGGTATCGCCGTACTCAGGAGAAGTAGGGCAATGTGTTTTGGGGTGTATTTTTACATATACCCATACTGGGTGAGAGAAATATCTCTGTAAATTGACAACTTTGAATAAAAAAATTTAAAAAGTTGTCGTTTGCAGAGATATTTCTCACACACAGCATGGGTATATATAAAATACACCCCAAACACATTGCCCTACTTCTCCTGAGTACGGCGATACCACATGAGTGACACTTTTTTGCAGCCAAGATGCGCAAAGGGGCCCTAAAACCAATGAGTACCTTTAGGATTTCACAGGACATTTTTACGCATTTGGATTTTCACGCTTTAGGACCCCTAAAATGCCAGGGCAGTATCAATACCACACAAGTGACCCCATTGTGGAAAGAAGACACCCGTAGGTATTCTGTGAGGGGCATGGTGAGTCCACAGAATTTTTATTTTTTGGCATAAGTCAGCGGAAATTGTTTTTTTTTGTTTTTTTTTAATTTTGTTTTTTACAAAGTCTCATATTCCACTAACTTGTGACAAAAAATAAAATTTTACATGAACTCACCATACCCCTCACAGAATACCTTAGGGTGTCTTCTTTCCAAAATGGGGTCACATGTGGGGTATTTATACTGCCCTGGCATTTTAGGGGCCCCTAAAGCGTGAGAAGAAGTCTGGAATCCAAATGCGTAAAAATGCCCTGTGAAATCCTAAAGGTACTCATTGGTTTTAGGGCCCTTTGCACCCAGGCTGCAAAAAGTGGCACACATGTGGTATCGCCGTACTCAGGAGAAGTAGGGCAATGTGTTTTGGGGTGTATTTTTATATATACCCATACTTTGTGTGAAAAATATCTCTGTAAACGACAACTTTTAAAAAATTTTTATACAAAGTTGACAATTTACAGAGATATTTCTCTCACCCAACATGGGTGTATGTAAAATACACCCCAAAACACATTGCCCTACTTCTCCTGAGTACGGCGATACCACATGAGTGACACTTTTTGCAGCCTGAGTGCGCAAAGGGCCCAAATTCCAACGAGTACCTTTAGGTTTTACATGGCGGCTCACAATTTAGCCCCGCCCAAAATGCCAGAACAGTAAACACACCCCACAAATGACCCCATTTCGGAAAGTAGACACCCCAAGGTATTCACTGAGGGGCATAGTGAGTCCGTCTGAGATTTTTTTTTTTTGCCAGAAGTTATCAGAAATTGAAACTTTTTTTTTTTTTTTTTCTCAGAAAGTGTCATTTTCCGCTAACTTGTGAAAAAAATGAAATGATACATGAACTCACCAAGCCCCTCCGCGAATACTTTGGGGTGTCTTCTTCTAAAATGGTGTAATTTGGGGGTATTTATACTTTCCTGACATTCTAGCACCTGAAGAAACATGACAGGCGCTCAGAAAGTCAGAGCTGCTTCAAAATGCCGAAATTCACTTTTTGCACCATAGTTTGTAAACGCTATAACTTTTACCCAAACCAATAAATATACACTTATTGGATTTTTTTATCAAAGACATGTAGAACAATAAATTTAGAGAAAATTTATATAGAAATGTAGTTTTTTGAAAAATTTTACAACAGAAAGTGAAAAATGTCATTTTTTTGCAAAAATTTCGGTAATTTTTGATTAATAGCAAAAAAAGTAAAAATGTCAGCAGCAATGAAATACCACCAAATGAAAGCTCTATTAGTGAGAAGAAAAGGAGGTAAAATTCATTTGGGTGGTAAGTTGCATGACGGAGCAATAAACGGTGAAAGTAGTGTAGTGCGGAATTGTAAAAAGTGGCCTGGTCATTAAGGGTGTTTAAGCTAGGGGGGCTGAAGTGGTTAAAGACTACCACACTTAGTAACAGAGGTTCATTCAAGTGTTTTCGATCAGGTATTGAAAACACCTGTGGATGTCAAGGAGCAGCAATCAAGCATAATAAGCACCAATTAGGCAGATTTAAAATGACTGTGATACTCAGCTCCTTCTAGACATTTACTGGTGCGTTTACAAACATGGTAAAGTCAATAGAATGGTCCAGGAAGACAAGAGAAGAGGTGATTTCTCTTCACAGGAAGGGCAATGGCTATAAGAAGATTGCAAAGATGTTAAACATACCAAGAGACTCGATAGGAAGCATCATTCGCAAATTCAAGGCAAAGGGCACTGTTAAAATGCTACCTGGTCGTGGCAGAAAGAAGATACTGACTTCGACTGCTGTGTGCTACCTGAAGCACAAAGTGGAAAAAAGTCCCCGTGTGACTGCTGAGGAACTGAAAAAAGATTTGTCAGATGCAGGTACTGAAGTTTCAGCTCAGACAATAAGGCGCACACTGCATAATGAAGGCCTCCATGCCAGAACTCCCAGGCGCACCCCCTTGCTGTCTCCAAAGAATAAGAAGAGTCAACTGCAGTATGCCAAAAGTCATGTGGACAAACCACAAAAGTTTTGGGATAGTGTTCTGTGGACTGATGAAACAAAAGTAGAACTGTTTGGGCCCATGGATCAACGCTATGTTTGGAGGAGGAAGAACAAGGCCTATGAAGAAAAGAACACCTTGCCTACTGTGAAGCATGGCGGGGGGGGTCAATCATGCTTTGGGGCTGTTTTGCTTCTACAGGTACAGGGAAGCATCAGCGTGTGCAAGGTACCATGAATTCTCTTCAGTACCAGGAGATATTGAATGAAAATGTGATGCAGTCCACCACAAACCTGAGGCTTGGGAGACGTTGGACATTTCAACAGGACAATGATCCCAAGCATACCTCCAAGTCCACTAGAGCATGGTTACAGATTAAAGGCTGGAACATTTTGAAGTGGCCATCGCAGTCACCAGACTTAAATCCGATTGAGAACCTCTGGTGGGACTTAAAGAAAGCAGTTGCAGCGCGCAAGCCTAAGAATGTGACTGAACTGGAGGCTTTTGCCCATGAAGAATGGCGAAGATACCCTTAGATCGCTGCAAGACACTTAAAAGCTGTTATAACTGGAAAAGGATGTTGTACTAAGTACTAAGATTGAATGTCACTTGGGGGTTAAATAAAACTGATAATGATGTGAACACAGAAAAGACATTTGTGGTTATTTCATTATAAATGTTATGTTATATTTGTCTGGATTACAAGTGCTTCTTTGATTTAATTGTAAACAAGATGATTGAAATGATCAAAATCAATGTCAAACTGGCCAAAACGCTCAATTTCAGTGGGGGTTGAATAATTTTGAACACAACTGTAGCGCTATATTCTCAATCTTCGTTATATTCTAGCAACAACCATTAGGAACTCAGCTCTAAGTTGATTTCGCAATGCAAACATATACTCGCTAGAGATGGCCCGAACTATCCGCCGGCGAACAGTTCCCGGCGAACATAGCTTGTTTGCGTTCGCCGCGGCGGGCGAACACATGCGATGTTCGGTCCATCCCCTATACATCATCATTGAGCAAACTTTGACCCTGTACCTCACAGTTAGCAGACACATTCCAGCCAATCAGCAGCATACCCTCCCTCCCAGACCCTCCTATCTCCTGAACAGCATCCATTTTAGATTCATTCGGAAGCTGCAGTCTTAGTGAGAGGAGGGACAGTGTAGCTGCTGCAGATTTAATTGGGAAATCGATAGCTAAGCTAGTGTATTCAGTGTCCACTCCAGTCCTGAAAGACTCATCTAATCTCTGCTGTAAGGACAGCGTCCTGACAGCACCCCAAAAAGCCCTTTTTAGGGCTGTTACATTAGTCTGCTTTTATTTTTTTCTCTCCATATATATATTGCAGTTGCCTGGCCTGCCCATGTGTGAGGAGCTGCAGGCCCACAGAATGTAGTGTGTCCACTGCCAGTGCCCACCACTCATCCCGTGTGGCACAGGACTTTGCATCAAAAAAAGGCATTTAATTTTTACACTTTAGTGTAATTTCAGTTGCTTGCCTGCTGCCAGTGTGTATCAGGCCCACTTCCACTGACTGTAGTGTGCCCACTGCCAGTGCCCACCACTCATACCGGGTGGCACAGTAGCTTGCCGATAAATAAGGAATTTAATTTTTACACATCAGTCTAATTTCAGTTGCTTGCCTGCTGCCAGTGTGTGTCAGGCTGAATTCCACTATATTATACAATGTTGAACGGCACTCCTTTTTTCTGTCAACGGTGGTCAGTGGTAAAGGATTGTCATATAATTAGGAAAGTACCACGGCACTCAAATATTGATGCAAGTACAATTGATTTATTTATCATCCATCCACATGATTATTGTAGTTTACACTGAAACATAATTCTTAATCTGGCCAACGTTTCGGTCCAACCTGGACCTTGTTCACGGCCTGTAAAAAAAAAAACGTAAGATGCAATAAATATACAGTAAATAATGAGGTGAATGGAGGTAAAAAGCTTGTTTTTGGGTCACGGGAAAAAATATAAGTAGCTGTGTTGTCAAATGGTAACAAAAGGCAGTAAATAACCTGGGCCCGGATCCAGGGAGTTCCAGGAAATTTGAATGAATAATTCCTAGGGTATTCCATACTCATATAGTATGTTCAATAATAATATATACACAGAAAACAGCAGTTTCACACGTGGCATAAGAGGCAGCATGTTACATACAAGTCAAAATGGATCCTATATTTGTGGATCCTGTCAGGAGGCTAGAGTATATGAAAGGTATCTATAGTTTGCAATAGTATAGATGGTGCTTAACATTTGTACAAGGTACCTGGAAAACGGCAAAAATATATAGAGCTAGGCATCAGCTTACCGTGATGCAGTCAGGAAGGCAGTGGATGGTGTGGATGGCGTGGATGGTGTGGATGGCGTGGGGGATCCGGTGTCCCCACGCCATTAAATAGTCCCGGGCAAAGTGTGGGAGAGATACGTGGCGTGCGCCTAAACAGAGAGCCGGACTGCCCTCTGACGTCAGACGCGCTGCGTGCGCAGGCGCAGTGGCTGATGTGATGTAAGTGAGGGCAAAAGTAAGGGCAAAAGCGGCATAGGATTTCTATGCGCCTGTGTCCATCTATGTATAACTGTAAGTAATAGTAAAGGTTACTGTAGGTGGTGGAACGATATATAGATGTAGGAGTACCATTGGTATGCAAGATCAGTACATAGAATATGTATATATTATATAATATCATAATATAATAACACATGGCCATGCAGTATACTAGTCTAGTCTTATACTATCAAATATATATACTACCTGGTCTGGGGGATTCACTTAAGCTGTAAAGGAAAACAAGAAGAAGGTTAGTGAATGTTATCCAATAAAATATAATAATGCAATAAAGTTCCTATAGTTTTTCTGTTAATTTGAAGATGAAGGGCAGTGTAGTTAAGAGTGACATATGGGTCACGTAGTATACCGTAAGGGAGGCATTATGAAATGCAAAAGTCAAAGTCTCGGTTTAGTCCGTGGGGTGCCAATGTTCCCAATTCGTAAATCCAAAACGCTTCACGTTGTTTTAGGCGTGCAATCCGGTCGCCGCCTCGCCTTAACGGGGTCACTTCCTCGATCACTTGGAACTTTAGTTGATTGATTTGATGGTTTGCTGTGATAAAATGGTGTGGTATTGGGAGTTCCGTTTTTCTACAACGTATGTCAGACTTATGTTTAGAAATGCGGTCTCGCACACATTGGGTGGTTTCACCCACGTATGCGAGACCGCAGGGACATTTGATAAGGTATACCACATAAGAAGTGGTACATGTAAAAAAGTTCTTTATACGGAATGTTTTCCCTGAGCGTGGGTGGGTGAAGGTGCCACCCTTACTAACATTAGTACACTGGGCACATCTGAGGCATGGGAAAGTGCCTTTCTTTTGTGGTGCTAATGTTCTCTGTGAGTTGGTAGATTTGAGAGATCCTATGGCTGAATTCCACAGACTGTAGTGTGCCCACTGCCAGTGCCGACCACTCATACCGGGTGGCACAGTAGCTTGCCGATAAATAAGGCATTTAATTTTTACACTTTAGTGTAATTTCAGTTGCTTGCCTGCTGCCAGTGCGTGTCAGGCCCACTTCCACTGACTGTAGTATGCCCACTGCCAGTGCCCTCCACTCATACCGGGTGGCACAGTAGCTTGCCGATAAATAAGGCATTAAATTTTTACACATTAGTCTAATTTCAGTTTCTTGCCTGCTGCCAGTCTGTGTCAGGCCGACTTCCACAGACTGTAGTGTGCCCACTGCCAGTGCGAACCACTGATACCGGGTGGCACAGTAGCTTGCCGATAAATAAGTCATTTAATTTTTAAACTTTAGTGTAATTTCAGTTGCTTGCCTGCTGCCAGTGTGTGTCAGGCCGACTTCCACTGACTGTAGCGTGCCCAATGCCAGTTCCCACCACTCATCCCGTGTGGCACAGGACTTTGCATCAAAAAAAGGCATTTCATTTTTACACTTTAGTGTAATTTCAGTTGCTTGCCTGCTGCCAGTGTGTGTCAGGCCCACTTCCACTGACTGTAGTGTGCCCACTGCCAGTGCCCCCCACTTATACCTGTTTGCACAGTAGCTTGCCGATAAATAAGGCATTTAATTTTTACACATTAATCTAATTTTAGTTGCTTGCCTGCTGCCAGTGTGTGTCAGGCAGACTTCCACAGACTGTAGTGTGCCCCCTGCCAGTGCCTAGCACTCATACCGGGAGGCACAGTAGCTTGCCGATAAATAAGGCATTTAATTTTTACACTTTAGTGTAATTTCAGTTGCTTGCCTGCTAGTGTGTGTCAGGCCCACTTCCACAGACTGTAGCGTGCCCACTGCCAGTGCCCACCACTCATACCGGGTGGCACAGGACTTTGCATCAAAAAAAGGCATTTAATTTTTACACTTTAGTGTAATTTCAGTTGCTTGCCTGCTGCTAGTGTGTGTCAGGCCCACTTCACTGACTGTAGCGTGCCCAATGCCAGTTCCCACCACTCATACCGGGTGGCACAGGACTTTGCATCAAAAAAAGGCATTTCATTTTTATACTTTAGTGTAATTTCCGTTGCTTGCCTGCTGCCAGTGTGTGTCAGGCCCACTACCACTGACTGTAGTGTGCCCCCTGCCAGTGCCCTCCACTAATACCATGTGGCACAAGACTTTGTATCACAAAAAGGCATTTAATTTTTACACTTTAGTGTAATTTCAGTTGCTTGCCTGCTAGTGTGTGTCAGGCCGACTTCCACTGACTGTAGTGTGCCCAATGCCAGTGCCCACCACTCATCCCGTGTGGCACAGGACTTTGCATCAAAAAAGGCATTTAATTTTTACACTTTAGTGTAATTTCAGTTGCTTGCCTGCTGCCAGTGTGTGTTAGGCCCACTTCCACTGACTGTAGTGTGCCCACTGCCAGTGCCCACCACTCATAACGGGTGGCACAGTAGCTTGCCGATAAATAAGGCATTTAATTTTTACACATTAGTCTAATTTTAGTTGCTTGCGTGCTGCCAGTGTGTGTCAGGCAGACTTCCACAGACTGTAGCGTGCCCACTGCCAGTGCCAACCACTCATACCGGGTGGTGCAGTAGCTTGCCGATAAATAAGGCATTTAATTTTTACACTTTAGTGTAATTTCAGTTGCTTGCCTGCTGCAAGTGTGTGTCAGGCCCACTTCCACTGACTGTAGTGTGCCCACTGCCAGTGCCCACCACTCATACCGGGTGGCACAGTAGCTTGCCGATAAATATGGCATTTCATTTTTAGACAGTAGTCTACATTCAGTTGCTTGCCTGCTGCCAGTGTTTGTCAGGCTGACTTCTACAGACTGTAGTGTGCCCACTGCCAGTGCCCACCACTCATACCGTGTGGCACAGGACGTTGCATAAAAAAAAGTTATTTAATTTTTACTCTTTAGTCTAATTTCAGTTGCTTGCCTGCTGCCAGTGTGTGTCAGGCCGACTTCCACAGACTGTAGTGTGCCCACTGCCAGTGCCAGCCACTCATACCGGGTGGCACATTAGCTTGCCGATAAATAAGGCATTTAATTTTTACACTTTAGTGTAATTTCAGTTGCTTGCCTGCTAGTGTGTGTCAGGCCGACTTCCACAGACTGTAGTGTGCCCACTGCCAGTGCCAGCCACTCATACCGGGTGGCACATTAGCTTGCCGATAAATAAGGCATTTAATTTTTACACTTTAGTGTAATTTCAGTTGCTTGCCTGCTGCCAGTGTGTGTCAGGCCGACTTCCACAGACTGTAGTGTGCCCACTGCCAGTGCCAGCCACTCATACCGGGTGGCACATTAGCTTGCCGATAAATAAGGCATTTAATTTTTACACTTTAGTGTAATTTCAGTTGCTTGCCTGCTAGTGTGTGTCAGGCCGACTTCCACTCACTGTAGTGTGCCCACTGCCAGTGCCGACCACTCATACCGGGTGGCACAGTAGCTTGCCGATAAATAAGGCATTTAATTTTTACACATTAGTCTAATTTCAGTTGCTTGCCTGCTGCCAGTGTGTGTCAGGCCGACTTCCACAGACTGTAGTGTGCCCACTGCCAGTGCCAACCACTCATACCGGGTGGCACAATAGCTTGCCGATAAATAAGGCATTTAATTTTATCACATTAGTCTAATTTCAGTTGCTTGCCTGCTGCCAGTGTGTGTCAGGCCCACTTCCACAGACTGTAGTGTGCCCACTGCCAGTGCCAACCACTCATACCGGGTGGCACAGTAGCTTGCCAATAAATAAGGCATTTAATTTTTACCCTTTAATCTAAGGTTAGTGGCCTGCCAGTGTGTGTCAGGCCGACTTCCACTGACTGTAGTGTGCCTACTCCCAGTGCCCACCACTCATACCTTGCACGCATAGTACCATTAATAAAAAGAAAAATGACAGGTAGAGGCAGGCCACTCCGCAGGGGCCGTCGTGGTGCTGTGATTTCCTTTGGCCCTAGAATAATGCCCAGTGTTCAGAGGCCACATACCCTGAACTCAAAAAATTCTGAGGACATAGTTGATTGGCTTACACAGGACACCCAATCTAATACAGCTTCCGTTCTGAACCTTGACGCACCATCCTCCTCCAGCTCAGCTTCGGGCACCTCTCAAGTTACTACTCGCCCGCCCGCCACCACCACCAACACCAGCACCACAGCCGCTTCATTTGATCTGTCAGAGGATTTAGTTACACATCAGTTGGAAGAAATGAGTGATGCGCAACCATTATTGCCAGAGGATGTAGATAACAGGGATATGTCTCAGTCAGGCAGCATTACACACATGGACGTACAGTGTGATGATGATGATGATGTTGTACCCACTGCTGCTTTCTTTGCTGAGTTGTCAGATACAAGTGAAGCAAAAAATTTTCATAGTAAAAACATTAATTTTCTATGTGATCATCTAAGGTGATCTTTAAAGCCTACTAGCCCAACAATGGGCCCACACTGCAGAATCATTGTTTTCTGGGTCACTTAACTGTCACTGAACTACCTCTGCACGACCATAGGCTTTGAAAAACCGCCATCGCCTGCAATCACCCGAACGTGCGCACGAGCACAGCAAGATTGACGCATAGAGGAATAAAATTTATGTCATGAGTGTGTCAACTATTGACATCTCTTTGCGGTTGTTTGCGGTGCGTTAAACGGGGAGTTTGGTCTGTCAGAGTTTGGTCTGTCACTGTGAAGCTGGCGTAACCCTTACACTACCTGATCAATACAACATCATACCTGATCGTATACACACACTGGATGTTTTAAAGCATGTTATTCCAAACAATTTAGGAATGTTAGTTGATTTCCTTTATGGATTAAAACCCGACTCTGCGTCCACTACGTAATTTTCCATGGGAGTTTTACCATGGATTCCCCTCCGGCATGCCACAGTCCAGGTGTTAGTCCCCTTGAAACAACTTTTCCATCACTATTGTGGCCAGAAAGAGTCCCTGTGGGTTTTAAAATTCGCCTGTCTATTGAAGTCTATGGCGGTTCGCCCGCTTCGCCCGTTCGCGAACATTTGCGGAATTTGGCGTTCGCCGTTCACGAACGAAAAATTTTATGTTCGCGACATCACTAATACTCGCATTGCAAATTCAACTTAGAGCTGGGTTCCTAATAGTTGTATTGCTAGTATATAACAAATATCACGAATATAGCACTATATTCTCAATCTTCGTTATATTCTAGCAACAACCATTAGGAACTTAGCTCTAAGTTGAATTCACAATGCTAACATATAATCGTATTGCGAATTCAACTTAGAGCTCGGTTCCTAATGGTTGTATTGCTAGAATACAACAAATATCACTTGTTTAGCACTATATTCTCAATCTTTGTTATATTCTAGCAACAACCATTAGGAACTTAGCTCTAAGTTGACATATACTCGCATTACGATTTCAACTTAAAGCTGGGTTCCTAATGGTTGGCTTGCTAGAATATAACGAAGATTAAGAATATAGTGCTATATTCGTGAATTTGTGATATTTGTTATATTCTAGCAATACAACCATTAGGAACCCAGCTCTAAGTTGAACTTGCAATGCGAGTAATTCACGTTATATTAATCGCATTGCAATTACAACTTAGTCAAATTTGTGAGATTGTGATTCTCACATCCGACAGTACATTTTAGCAAGGAGGCGTTCCCATGTACACGGGAAGTCGGCAGAAGCTGCAACGGACATTGACTGTAGCGGGCAGGGAGCCAAGAATCATCCGGACAGTTAAGAACAGCTTTTGGGAAGTGGGAAGACAACCAGAGAGCAACAACGATTAACAACTTAAAAAAAAAAAAAAACGAATATTCGAAATAGCGAAAATATAGCTCTATATTCACAATATTTGTGAATTTGCGAAGTGCCGATATTTGCTAAAAAAAATTCGCTATTCGAATATTCGCGCACAACACTACTGCTGATGATGAGCTGACAGTATAAAATATTATGATTGAGGGCCTGCTGGTGAGTTGATCCTGTAAAACATTATGGTTGAGGGCCTGCTGGTAAGCTGACCATATAGAATATTATGGTTGTGGGCCTGCTCGTGAGCTGACCCTGTAAAACATTATGGTTGAGGGCCTGCTGGTGAGCTGACCCTGTAAAACATTATGGTTGAGGGCCTGCTGGTGAGCTGACAGTATAAAATATTATGGTTGAGGGCCTGCTGGTGAGCTGACCCTGTAAAACATTATGGTTTAGGGCCTGCTTATGAGCTGACACTGTAAAACATTATAGTTGAGGGCCTGCTGGTGAGCTGACCATGTAAAACATTATGGTCTAGGGCCTGCTGGTGAGCTGACCCTATAAAATATTATGGTTGGGGCCTGCTGGTGAGATCACCCTCTAAAATATTATGGTTGAGGGTCTGCTGGTGAGCTCACCCTCTTTAAAAATTGTAGTGGAGGGAATATAAACAATCTGGATGAGGAGGAAGAGTAGAAAACAATACATTGAAATTGTCTTTATGTTCATCATCATGTCAGCTCTCCTCTGGAGGAGTTGAGAAATCAGGGGCAATCCAGGCCTTGTTCATTTTTATCTGAGTCAACCTGTCAGCATTGTCAGTGGACAAGCGGATATCCTTATCAGTTATAATGCCACCAGCAGCACTAAATACACGCTCAGACAAAACACTGGCAACAGGGCAGGTCAGCACCTCCAAGGCGACGAGCATAAGTTTGTGCAATGTGTTCAGCTTGTACACCCAGTAGTTGGGAGGCACTGAGGAATCATTTAGGATGCTGACACGGTCTATGATGTATTCCTTCACCATCTTCCAAAACTTTTCCTTCCTTGTAGCACTAGGCAGCGCTTCAGGGTGAGGTTGCTGGCGTGGTGTCATGAAAGTGTCCCATGACTTGGAGAGAGAGTGTTGCCCTGCCTTTGTTGGAACTGCTGCGTTTTCCCCTTGTCTGCCTTCCTCAGTTGCCTAAGGAAGCACTGACTCTGCCGGCCGCATTGTCAGATGGAAAATTTTAGAGCAATCTCTCAAGAAGTACCTTCTGGTATTGCACAGTTTTACGTTATCTCCACCACAGGAATGAGAGATAAGAAGTTCTCTTTGTTAAGGGGGGTCGAGAAGGGTGAACACCCAGTAATCTGTGTTATCTAAAATGTGTATAACGCGAGGGTAGCGGGAAAGGCAGCCTAACATGAAGTCAGCAATGTGTGCCAGAGTACCAACAGGCAAGACGTCAATTTCAACATCAAGATGACTCTCCATACCTTCCTCCTCCTCTTCTGCCCATCCATGCTGAACAGATGGAATTAAAGTTCCATGGGAACTACCCTCTGTAGCAGAGGCAACTGTCTCCAGCTCCTCCTCCTCCTAATGGCCTAATTCACTCTGAGAAGACAAACTGTTGGTGATCTGGCTATTACCCTGAGTAATATTCTCCCCCATTTCCTCGCCTGCCACATTCAGAGCATCCTCCTAAATTGTGAGCAGCGATCATTTGAGCAGGCAGTGGGACAGTTACACTGATAATAGCGTTATCGCCACGAACCATCAGTGTGGATTCATCAACGTTTTTAAAACCTCACATTAGTCTGACATCAATGCCCACTCGTCGCTTGTGAATAGTGGCAGTTGACTGGAAAGGCAACAACCATGTTGCAGCTGGTATTCCAAAACTGCCCTCTGCTGTTCACAAAGCCTTGCCAACGTGTAGAACGTAGAGTTCAAGCACGTGCTCATGTCGCACAACAGTCGGTAAGCTGGAAGCCGCAAGCGCTGCTGCAGCATTGACAGATCGGCTGAAGCTGTGGACGACTTGCGGAAATGGGCACACACGTGGCGCGCCTTCACTAGTAGCTCTGCCAAATTGGGGTAGGTTTCTATAAACCGCTGAACCACTAAATTTAAAATGTTGGCTAGGCATGGGATGTGTGTCAGGTTGCCGAGCTCCAAAGCCGCCAACAAGTTATGGCCTTTGTCAGACACAACCATACCTGGTTGTAGGTTGAGTGGCGAGAGCTTGGTCACAGCACTGCGGCGGTGCGCTGTTTGTCCTCTAAGCATATCAGCTTCAGCATGGCCTGTTGATGCTTATCCACAGCAGTGCTACACTGCTTTCAGCTAGTGACTGATGGTTGACTACTGTTGGAGGTGGAAGTGGAGGAGGAGGCAGCGGAGGAGGAGAAGTGGGGTTGGAGCCAGTAACATAGCTGCTGGCGGAGACCCTGATGGATATTCAGTCCTGGGCATGGGTAGCAACTGTGCCATCCCAGGGTACGACTCACTCTCGGCCTCCACAACATTCACCCAGTGTGCGGTCAGGGGAATGTAGCGTCCCTGGCCACCAGCACTTGTCCATGTGTCCGTGGTGAGGTGGACCTTCCCAGTAAGTGCATTGGTCAGGGCATGGGTGATGTTCTGGGACACATGCTGGTGTAAGGTGGGCAGGGCACACCATGAAAAATAGTTGCGGCTGGGGACTGCGTATCGATGGACGGCCGCCGACATCAGGCTGCGGAAGGCCTCAATGTCCACAAGCCTAAATAGCTACATTTTAAGGGCCAGTAATTTTGAAAGTTGCGCATTTAGTGCTATGGTCTGTGGGTGGGTATTTGCGCTTGTGTTCAAATGCCTGTGTTATCGACATTTGGACGCTGCACTGGGACAGGGAAGTGGATGTTGTTGGTGATGGTTCATGCGAAGGTTCAGGCGCAGGGCGAGGGGCATGCGGGCCTGCGCCTTCGACAGGGGATTGGCCGGCAGTGCGTAACACATGGGAAGAGGAGGCAGTAGAGTGAACCGCAGACCCAGATTGTGGACCCAGGCATTCGGCCCACTTATTAGGGTTCTTGGATGCCATGTGGCAGATCATGCAGGTGGTGGTGAGGTTGCTAGTGTTCACCCCCCTGCTCATTTTGGTACAGCACAGGTTGCAAACTACCACTCTTTTGTCATCTGCGCTTTCCTCAAAAAAGCGCCATACTGTGGAACACATACCTCTTGGCAAGGTAGATTTATGCATGGGGGTGCTCAGTGTAACAGTTGCAAGCTTCTTTGGTGTGGGCCAACTTCTCCCTTTGTAACCCCACTGCATATCCAGACTGTTGAAGTGCTGTGGTTCCTTCCCCCTCTTTACTGCTTTTCACCTTCCCATTTTGGGTCAGTGACCTCATCATCCACCACCTCCTCTTCTACTTCCTCACTCTGCTCATCTTCCTGACTTGACCTAACCACAAAAAAAGTGATTGACAACTGTGTATCTTCATCATCCACCTCGTGAATGAATGATTGCGGTTCACCACCGTCATCTTCTTGAGACTGTGAAGACTCAAGAGGTTGGGAATCAGGGCACAATATCTCAGGTACCTCTTTAAGAGTTCTTGGCGAGAGAGCCAAACAAAGTACTGGCGATGAAAAGAGGTCTTGTGACTATCCGAGTGTGGGATCACTTGTTTGGCCAGACACAACATGGTGGGAGGAAGGAGGATAAGAGTGAGGATTCGGTTGACCAGACTCTTGGCTACAGAGACTGGGCTTCGTGGAAGAGAGGGTGGTGCTTAACCGACTGGAAGCATTATCTTCAGCAATCCAACCCACCACCTGTGCGCAATGGTCCGACTTGGACAGTGTTCTCCTGTGTCGTCCAACTAAGTTGGGCATGAAGCTGAGTAAGGTGGATTATTTTTGTTTTTTCTGGTGCAGTTGCAGCAGGCACAGTTTCATTGTGCCCAGGGCCACGGCCTCTGCTTGCACCATCAGCATCACGCCCACTTCTCCATCCCTTTGTAACATAGTAACATAGTATATAGGACTGAAAAAAATTCGGCCTGTTTCCTACAAGTTGATCCAGAGGAAGGCAAAAAACCCCTGTGGGGCAGAAGCCAATTTTCCCCACTTAAGGGGAAAAAAATGTCTTCCCGACTCCAATCAGGCAATCAGAATAACTCCCTGCATCAACGACCCCTCTCTAGTAGCTGTAGCCTGTAATATTATAACACTCCAGAAATACATCCAGTCCCCTCTTGAATTCCTTTATTGTACTCACCATCACCACCTCCTCAGGCAGAGAGTTCCATAGTTTCACTGCTCTTACAGTGAAGAATCCTTTTCTATGTTTGTGTACAAACCTTCTTTCCTCCAGACGCAGAGGATGTCCCCTTGTCACAGTCACAGTCCTGGGGATAAATAGATGATGGGACAGATCTCTTTACTGACCCCTGATATATTTATACATAGTTATTAGATCTCCCCTCAGTCGTCTTTTTTCTAAAGTGAATAACCCTAATTTTTTGTGCTCGCCTTCTTCATATTAATGGTTTTGTCTGTAGATGTGATGCAGATTGTTTTACTGTCCGCTAAAGACACCGTTTTCTGATGCAGGACAGTATTGGTTAAAGAAGATAACAGATTTTGGACACTACACTAGGCCCATATTAATGAAAGTTGGAATATAGACAGTGTTTTTAGATGCTGTTCAGTATTGGATGCAAAAACCCACAGATTGTAGACACTTTACTAGGCCCAGATTAATGGAAGCTGTAATATACATAGTGTTTTGAGATTCAGTTTAGTATGGGACACAAAAACCCACAGATTGTGGACAATTTACTAGGCCCAGATTAATGGAGGTTGGAAGTTGTAATATACACACTTTTTTCAGATTCAGTTCAGTATTGGATACAAAAAGCAACAGATTGTGGACACTTTACTAGGCCCAGATTAGTGGAAGTTGTAATATGCACAATTTTATTTTAGATTCAGTCCAGTATGGGATACAAAAACTTACAGATTGTGGACACTTTACTAGGCCCAGACTAATGGAAGTTGTAATATACACAGTGTTTTTAGATTTAGTCCAGTATGGGATATAAAAAAAGGCATAGATTTTGGACACTCTACTAGACCCAGATTAATGGAAGTTGTAATATACACACTTTTTTCAGATTCAGTCCAGTTTGGGATACAAAAACCCACAGATTGTGGACACTTTACCAGGCCCAGATTAATGGAAGTTGTAATATAGACAGAGTTTTCAGATTTAGTTCAGTATGGGATACAAAAATCCACAGATTGTCGACACTTTACTAGGCCCAGATTAATGGAAGTTGAAATATACATAGTGTTTTCAGATTCAGATTAGTATGGGATACAAAAACCCACAGATTGTGGACACTTTACTAGGCCCAGATTATTGGAAGTTGCAATATACACACTTTTTTCAAATTCAATTCAGTATTGGATACAAAAACCCACAGATTGTGGACACTTTACTAGGCCCAGACTAATGGAACTTGTAATATACACAGTGTTTTCAGATTCAGTCCAGTATGGGATACAAAAACGCACAGATTGTGGACACTTTACTAGACCCAGATTAATAAAAGTTGTAATATACACAGTGTTTTCAGATTCAATTTAGTATGGGAAAAAAAAAAACACAGATTATGGACACTTTACTAGGCCCAGATTAATGGAAGTTGTAATATACACACGCAATATGGTCTCCTCATGCTGCTGCCACCTCCACACACTGTCATTGTACCACTCACTGGCCTACTTATGCTGCTGCCACCTCCAGACTCTGTCATTGTGCAGCTCTGTGGTCTCCTCATGCCACTGACACCTCAAGACTCTGTCATTATACCGCTATTTGGTCTTCTCATGCTGCTGCCAACTTCACACTCTGTCATTGTGCCACTCTCTGGCTTGATCATGTTGCTGCCACCTCCACACTCTGTCATTGTTCCACTCTGTGGCCTACTCATGCTGATTCCACCTCCAAACTCTGTTATTGTGCCGCTCTGTGGTTTCCTCGTGTTGCTGCCACCTCTAGACTCTGTCATTGTGTCGCTATTTGGTCTCCTCATGCTGCTGCCAACTGCACAATCTGTCATTGTGCCACTCTCTGGCCTACTCATGCTTCTGCCACCTCCAGACTCTGTCATTGTGCAGCTCTGTGGTATCCTTATGCTGCTGCCACCTACAGACTCGGTCATTGTGCCACTCGGTGGTCTCCTAATACAGCTTCCAACTCACCAGTATGTCATAGGTCCACTCTGTGGACTTCTCATGCTGTTCCAACCCTCCCCACTTCATGACTGGTCCACTCTTGTGGCTTTCAGCCTGGCTGACATAATCATTTATGTGCCACTTCTTCGGGACTGTCAATAGGAAGGAAAAATGAGATGCACAACGGATCCTGTCTTTGTAGCAGCTTTACGGCCTGTATGGTCCCATCAGAAAAGACTTATGATTTGATAGCCAAAAGCAGGAGTGGGTACAAAACACAGAAGACATGAAAAATATTCCATTCACGTGTCATCTTTGATTTAGATCCACTCCGTTTTTTTTTTGCCTTTAGCAATACTGATAGGTTATTGACCAAATGCTGACTAGTGATGTCGCGAACATAAAATTTTCAGTTCGCGAACAGCGAACGCGAACTTCCGCAAATGTTCGCGAACTGGCGAACCGGGCGAACCGCCATAGACTTCAATAGACAGGCGAATTTTAAAACCCACAGGGACTCTTTCTGGCCACAATAGTGATGAGAAAGTTGTTTCAAGGGGTCTAACACCAGGACTGTGGCATGCCGGAGGGGGATCTATGGCAAAACTCCCATGGAAAATTACGTAGTGGATGCAGAGTCGGGTTTTAATCCATAAAGGGCATAAATCAACTAACATTCCTAAATTGTTTGGAATAACGTGCTTTAAAACATCCAGTGTGTGTATACGATCAGGTATGATGTTGTATCGATCAGGTAGTGTAAGGGTTACGCCCGCTTCACAGACATTGACAGACCAAACTCCCCTTTAATGCACCGCAAACAACCGCAAACAGTCCATTTGCACAACCGCAAACTCCCCATTTGCACAAGGTTGGATACCAAGCTAGCCACGTCCCGGTGATGTCATTGAAGGTTTCTTCCTCCACCCAGCCACGTACAACACCAAGGGTCCCCGAAAGGTCAATTGAATTGATTTTTCGAACGGGGAGATGGTTAAAAAAAACTCTGGCTCCCTCCCCTTTGTTTTTATCCACGGTGACTGCGTCTGCGCCGTGCAATTTACTGTCACACCCGATATGAGTGGTATTTTCTGTAGTACTATTCTCATCAGTTTAATCCCTCTAACGTCCCCAATCTGGGGGCCATTTATTGAATAGATTTTTCGAACGGGGAGATGGTTAAAAAAACGCTGGCTTCCTCCACTCTGTTTTAAACCACGGTGACTGCGTCTGCGCCGTGCAATTTACTGTCACACCCGATATGAGTGGTATTTTCTGTAGTACTATTAAATTAAATTAAATGCCTTATTTATCGGCAAGCTACTGTGCCACCCGGTATCAGTGGTTGGCACTGGCAGTGGGCACACTGCAGTCAGTGGAAGCGGGCCTGACACACACTGGCAGCAGGCAAGCAACTGAAATTACACTAAAGTGTAAAAATTAAATGCCTTTTTTTGATGCAAAGTACTGTGCCACACGGGATGACAGGGGTGGGCACTGGCAGTGGGCACACTACAGTCAGTGGAAGTCACTTTACACCAGCATACGTCATGAGGATGGCCTAAGGGCCACCAAATTTTTCTTGGAGGCTAACAACACATCTCAGGATATGTCAGCTTTTGTGTTGCAACTATTACAATTTGTTTTGACACACAATTTTTTTACGTTCAATGGGTCCTTTTACCTGCAGCTCCAGGGAACAGCCATGGGGGCGGCATGTGCGCCGGCCTATGCTAACCTGTTCCTGGGGCTGTGGGAGAGGGACCTATTGACGTCAGAGGTATGTACCACTATGGACCGCGTCCTTTACTGGGCGCGGTACATAGATGATATATTTATAATCTGGCAGGGATCTGAAAAGGAACTGATCGAGTTCTTTGAGACCCTTAACAATAATCTTTGCAACATCAAATTGACATATACCTGTGACAGACAGAAAGTTGACTTTCTTGATGTAACTATCAGGAAGACAGTGGACGGCCATTTATGCACTGACCTGTACCGGAAGGATACAGCTGTTAATGCATATCTACAGGCTTCATCCATGCATCCTAAAAGCACTATCCGAGCTATACCTATAGGACAATTCCTAAGAATTAGACGGATATGCTCTGATGATGCTACATTCGAGAAACAAGCGGATCTCTTGAAACAACGGTTCTTGGAAAGGGGCTATAGCCATAGGGCCATTAAGAGAGCTTACTGGAGAGCAAAATCAAAGAACCAAAGTAGCCTCTTGGATATCAAAAGGAATAAGGAATCCGATGGGATGACCAGATATGTGACTACATATCACTCCAGATGGAGAGATATGCAGATGATTTTGCAAAAACATTGGCCCATTTTACTAACTGATCCCATCTTGATGAATGTACTTCCATCTCATCCCTCTATCACAGCGAGGAGAGCCAATACGCTACGAGACACACTTGTGAAGAGTTACTTGGAACCTGTACAACCATATACGTTCCTGAATACAAGAAAACAGACAATGGGCTTTAAACCTTGTGGTAGGTGCATTGCGTGTCCGAATATGCAACAAGCAATTGATTTTACGGACAGTACTGGTGTTCATACATACAATATCAAACATTCCCTTACCTGTTCCAGTACAGGAGTGATCTATTATGCACTATGTCCATGTTCAAAAATTTATATCGGACTAACTACACGGGAACTTAAGGTACGGGTCCGGGAACATGTAAGAGACATCGTGGCAGCCAAAGATGGAAAAAAGGTCCAGGAATTCAAACCCGTGGCACGACACTTTAGGGAATATCATGATGGCAACCCACGGGGATTCAAGGTGAGAGCAATTGATTGTGTAAAGGTGGATTTAAGGGCAGGGAATACATCAAAAAAACTCGCCCAGATGGAGAGTAGATGGATATGGACCCTTGGGACAATGTGCCCGGAGGGTCTTAATGAAACTCTGGGCTTCTCAGCGTTCCTCTAGATCTGGCAGCATCTGGTTGGTTGCCCTGTTGCTTTTAATCTCTGTTTTTAATTTTGCGGTAATAATGGTATGTTTTTGTGTTTGGTTCTCAATAGGTCGCGACAGTATTACATCCTTGGTCCTTTTTTGTGCTTTGTTTATGTCCATGGAACAGCTCTGGATATTCTATCCGGGATTGATGACTTCACACGGAATAAAGAAGAATTTTCCCATAGCACTATGTCACTTTAGCTGTATACGCAGCTTATTCATGTATTATATTATGATAGATTTGCTTTTATAATTTTCCATCATCATGTGTGTTGTTGTTTTTTTTCTTTTTTTTTTTGTGTGATTCACTTATACATTGGTCTTTTTTTTCACTTGTTATGGACTTGTACATATGCTCATATGCTGGTATGATTTGCACTATGAATTAATTGATTTTTAAATTTTATTGTCAACATATTTATATGTAATTCACTATCACTTCCCCCACTCACCATTACCCTCACTTTATTTCACTCACTCCCTCCTCACCGTCATTCCTAACCTTGCACTGAATGAATGACCTTTTTTATTTTTATTTTTTTCTTCTCTGTTTTCCGTTGCAACACCGCATCTTCCGATCATGTGATCTGGATTACTGACGTCGGTATCACATGACCGATATGATGCGTCTGTTTAAAGTATTTATCTTGGATGTAAGGCACAAGCATTGGCTTGTAGTACCTGACCTGCACTGTGATGTCGATTGCATATGTGCAAGATAATGGATTTACCGTCCTATGTTATATTTATGCCTAATCTGCGATCATGTGACTTTGGCCACTGATGTCATCATCACATGATCGCAATGTTTGCAATTTTGCGATATATGCAATGCGCATTATATTTACTATAATCGATATTCTAAAAGTGGGACAGGTATAATCTATTAGGAGACTGTCTTTTAGATGGTTTTAGGAGTATTGTGCACGCATGTATGCGCTCTTTTATGAGGTCATGTCATGTGACCATAATCGCGTTCCCTATTGGCCAGACCAGCCTTTTTAACCTCCACAGCACAGAGATGGCGTCACCCCGGACGAAGGTTCGCCGAACGCGCGTCGGGGTGGCGTCATCCTGGTCCTTTGGCTGCATTTTTACTACTTTGGGTAAGATCTGCATTTATGTTATGATCTTTTTCTGGCACTTTGGCTTTTGTAAGGTCATTATTACTGGTTCCGTACTACGGAGGCAGTGATCCATGGTGTGATACGTCCTCTGTATAGGGTAATATTTAAGTGCAAAACACGACCGTGTTTGCATGCAGTATCGCTCCCCCTTTTTGTTACTAGCCTATACTGGGTCTAGGATGGCGCTTCAATTTTTGCACCTCCTGTTGCATATATTTTTAAATTCTATGTATTAATAAAGTATATTTATATGGATATTTGCATTTGGCTCCTTTTTTCGTGTTAGTTTTTGATCAGTATTGGGAGTATATGTATTGATATATTTGGATATGTGGATGTCTCATACAAGATGCCTAGGTAATTTTACCCGCACATTGTTGGTAGGCAGGAGATATCCTCTTGGTCTTTTTGTGTTGTTTAACTTTACTGTATTATTTTACAGATTACATTGACCTGGTTGTCAGTATGGATTATAGAACCAGGGAACAGTCCTGGCTCTCACAATTGGATGCGGTATTCCAAGAAGGAGGTGCAGTAGGTGGTGCCAGTGACGGAGGAACGATTAGAGAAGCCCAGAACACCTTACAATCTTTGCTACACAAGCGGACTCGATTATGGTGGAATAGAGCCTTTTGGAAAAATATTTACAGAGAGGCTTAATTCCCGGGGTCTGCGGATCCAGGTTTTTCCATCATTCCCGGTGGATGATGAAATGTTCACATCCAAATGGGAGGAAATATGCAACAGCAGTTCCTATAAATTTATGGAACTACTTGTTGCACTCAATACCAAGAATATAGATGAGATGGATGTGGAGATTGAGACCCTACAAAAACAATTGGCAAAAGATAGTAGTCCAGAAGTCCAGAGAAGCTTCCAGGAACGTATTGATAATAAATATAGTACATGGGAGAAAGAAATCCAAGACATTAAGATCAAGAAATTTACCAGGGATAATAATGATGCCCAATCTAAAAAGATGTATAGGTGGAGATACAAACAAGGAGAAAGACCGATTAGCAGATCCTCTTCCATCTCTTCTATATCCTCTGCGAATGAACATCAAACTACATCGACATATATGACTCGCTTTAAGCAGAACAAACGCAAGATGGATGATGCCAGAGGCCCGGGAAGCAAACGCCCCAGGAACATCGGAAGAGGGATAAGGACCTCAAGGTAATTAATTTATCTAGTCACGTGTTATCTGAAACTGACACGGAGGTATTGGAAAAAGGCTTGTCCTTTGCACCAAGCTCTGGGTTTAATAGATTTCTAGCCATTAAGGATTTACATTTGTTTGGTCGTAATTTGATGTTCAAGCGATGGCACTTTAAAGAACAAGAACCCGAGATTTTTAGTTCAGAGATGGAACGTTCGGCAGTACGTGTCCTAGAGGACCTGCTTGCAGAACAAATGGATGAGACGACTAAAACTGATGTTCCTGCCAAATTACAAAGGAAATCTCAAAAATTTCCACCTTTATCCCTTTGCCCGGCGGTGGATCTTTTTGTAAAATTGGTAAGCAGAGAGTTTAAGGGTCTTGCCCTTCAATCAGTCAAGATAACTTAACAAAACAACAGAGACAAAGCTTGTGTAGACTAAGGGGATTGACTGATGTGATTTATAAACCTTCTGACAAAGGTGGTAATGTAGTATTGTGGCCACGACAGATGTATGTTACAGAAGCCCTTAGACAACTGGGCAATAGAACCTGCTATAAAAACTTACATACAATCCATTATCATCCTTTAGATCTGAATTACAAAAGATCCTTGATGTCGCATTACAACATGGGACGATATCGAAACAACTGTTGGAAGTACTCACTATTCATGAACCTACTATTTCTACCCTTTACCTACTACCGAAGATTCACAAACATGCCACCAGACCACCAGGTAGGCCAATTATCTCGGGTAGGGGAGCCTGGTTGATAATGTCTGTAAATTTATTGACATTCAATTGAAACCAATGGTTGAAATGCTCCTTCATATATTAGGGATACATCGGATCTTCTACAGAAGATACAGGGCATCAACCTTGAGGAGGACACTCTATTGGTGACCTGTGACGTAGAGTCACTTTACACCAGCATACGTCATGAGGATGGCCTAAGGGCCACCAAATTTTTCTTGGAGGCTAACAACACATCTCAGGATATGTCAGCTTTTGTGTTGCAACTATTACAATTTGTTTTGACACACAATTTTTTTACGTTCAATGGGTCCTTTACCTGCAGCTCCAGGGAACAGCCATGGGGGCGGCATGTGCGCCGGCCTATGCTAACCTGTTCCTGGGGCTGTGGGAGAGGGACCTATTGACGTCAGAGGTATGTACCACTATGGACCGCGTCCTTTACTGGGCGCGGTACATAGATGATATATTTATAATCTGGCAGGGATCTGAAAAGGAACTGATCGAGTTCTTTGAGACCCTTAACAATAATCTTTGCAACATCAAATTGACATATACCTGTGACAGACAGAAAGTTGACTTTCTTGATGTAACTATCAGGAAGACAGTGGACGGCCATTTATGCACTGACCTGTACCGGAAGGATACAGCTGTTAATGCATATCTACAGGCTTCATCCATGCATCCTAAAAGCACTATCCGAGCTATACCTATAGGACAATTCCTAAGAATTAGACGGATATGCTCTGATGATGCTACATTCGAGAAACAAGCGGATCTCTTGAAACAACGGTTCTTGGAAAGGGGCTATAGCCATAGGGCCATTAAGAGAGCTTACTGGAGAGCAAAATCAAAGAACCAAAGTAGCCTCTTGGATATCAAAAGGAATAAGGAATCCGATGGGATGACCAGATATGTGACTACATATCACTCCAGATGGAGAGATATGCAGATGATTTTGCAAAAACATTGGCCCATTTTACTAACTGATCCCATCTTGATGAATGTACTTCCATCTCATCCCTCTATCACAGCGAGGAGAGCCAATACGCTACGAGACACACTTGTGAAGAGTTACTTGGAACCTGTACAACCATATACGTTCCTGAATACAAGAAAACAGACAATGGGCTTTAAACCTTGTGGTAGGTGCATTGCGTGTCCGAATATGCAACAAGCAATTGATTTTACGGACAGTACTGGTGTTCATACATACAATATCAAACATTCCCTTACCTGTTCCAGTACAGGAGTGATCTATTATGCACTATGTCCATGTTCAAAAATTTATATCGGACTAACTACACGGGAACTTAAGGTACGGGTCGGGAACATGTAAGAGACATCGTGGCAGCCAAAGATGGAAAAAAGGTCCAGGAATTCAAACCCGTGGCACGACACTTTAGGGAATATCATGATGGCAACCCACGGGGATTCAAGGTGAGAGCAATTGATTGTGTAAAGGTGGATTTAAGGGCAGGGAATACATCAAAAAAACTCGCCCAGATGGAGAGTAGATGGATATGGACCCTTGGGACAATGTGCCCGGAGGGTCTTAATGAAACTCTGGGCTTCTCAGCGTTCCTCTAGATCTGGCAGCATCTGGTTGGTTGCCCTGTTGCTTTTAATCTCTGTTTTTAATTTTGTGGTAATAATGGTATGTTTTTGTGTTTGGTTCTCAATAGGTCGCGACAGTATTACATCCTTGGTCCTTTTTGTGCTTTGTTTATGTCCATGGAACAGCTCTGGATATTCTATCCGGGATTGATGACTTCACACGGAATAAAGAAGAATTTTCCTATAGCACTATGTCACTTTAGCTGTATACGCAGCTTATTCATGTATTATATTATGATAGATTTGCTTTTATAATTTTCCATCATCATGTGTGTTGTTGTTTTTCGTTTTCTTTTTTTGTGTGATTCACTTATACATTGGTCTTTTTTTTTTTCACTTGTTATGGACTTGTACATATGCTCATATGCTGGTATGATTTGCACTATGAATTAATTGATTTTTAAATTTTATTGTCAACATATTTATATGTAATTCACTATCACTTCCCCACTCACCATTACCCTCACTTTACTTCACTCACTCCTTCCTCACCGTCATTCCTAACCTTGCACTGAATGAATGACCTTTTTATTTTATTTTCTTCTTTTCTGTTTTCCGTTGCAACACCGCATCTTCCGATCATGTGATCTGGATTACTGGCGTCGGTATCACATGACCGATATGATGCGTCTGTTTAAAGTATTTATCTTGGATGTAAGGCACAAGCATTGGCTTGTAGTACCTGACCTGCACTGTGATGTCGATTGCATATGTGCAAGATAATGGATTTACCGTCCTATGTTATATTTATGCCTAATCTGCGATCATGTGACTTTGGCCACTGATGTCATCATCACATGATCGCAATGTTTGCAATTTTGCGATATATGCAATGCGCATTATATTTACTATAATCGATATTCTAAAAGTGGGACAGGTATAATCTATTAGGAGACTGTCTTTTAGATGGTTTTAGGAGTATTGTGCACGCATGTATGCGCTCTTTTATGAGGTCATGTCATGTGACCATAATCGCGTTCCCTATTGGCCAGACCAGCCTTTTTAACCTCCACAGCACAGAGATGGCGTCACCCCGGACGAAGGTTCGCCGAACGCGCGTCGGGGTGGCGTCATCCTGGTCCTTTGGCTGCATTTTTACTACTTTGGGTAAGATCTGCATTTATGTTATGATCTTTTTCTGGCACTCTGGCTTTTGTAAGGTCATTATTACTGGTTCCGTACTACGGAGGCAGTGATCCATGGTGTGATACGTCCTCTGTATAGGGTAATATTTAAGTGCAAAACACGACCGTGTTTGCATGCAGTATCCCTCCCCCTTTTTGTTACTAGCCTATACTGGGTCTAGGATGGCGCTTCAATTTTTGCACCTCCTGTTGCATATATTTTTAAATTTTATGTATTAATAAAGTATATTTATATGGATATTTGCATTTGGCTCCTTTTTTCGTGTTAGTTTTTGATCAGTATTGGGAGTATATGTATTGATATATTTGGATATGTGGATGTCTCATACAAGATGCCTAGGTAATTTTACCCGCACATTGTTGGTAGGCAGGAGATATCCTCTTGGTCTTTTTTTGAGTCAGTGGAAGTCAGCCTGACACACACTGGCAGGCAACTAACCTTAGATTAAAGTGTAAAAATTAAGTGCCTTTTTTTTAAGCAAAGTCCTGTGCCACACGGGATGACAGGGGTGGGCACTGGCAGTGGGCACACTACAGTCAGTTGAAGTCGGCCTGACACACACTAGCAGCAGGCAAGCAGCTGAAATTACACTAAAGTGTAAAAATTAAATGCCTTTTTATGCAAAGTCCTGTGCCAGCCGGTATGAGTGGTGGGCACTGGCAGTGGGCACACTACAGTCAGTGGAAGTCAGCCTGACACACACTGGCAGGCAACTAACCTTAGATTAAAGTGTAAAAATTAAGTGCCTTTTTTTAAGCAAAGTCCTGTGCCACACGGGATGACAGGGGTGGGCACTGGCAGTGGGCACACTACAGTCAGTTGAAGTCGGCCTGACACACACTAGCAGCAGGCAAGCAGCTGAAATTACACTAAAGTGTAAAAATTAAATGCCTTTTTTATGCAAAGTCCTGTGCCAGCCGGTATGAGTGGTGGGCACTGGCAGTGGGCACACTACAGTCAGTGGAAGTCAGCCTGACACACACTGGCAGGCAACTAACCTTAGATTAAAGTGTAAAAATTAAATGCCTTTTTTTGATGCAAAGTCCTGTGCCACACGGAATGACAGGGGTGGGCACTGGCAGTGGGCACACTACAGTCTGTGTGCCTGCAGCTCCTCACACACAGGCAGGCCAGGCAACTGCAATATGTATATAAAGGGAAAAAAAAAGCAGACTAATGTTGCAGCCCTAAAAGGGCTTTTGGGGTGCTGTCAGGACGCTGTCCTTACAGCAGAGATCAGATGAGTCTTTCAGGACTGGAGTGGACACTGAATTCACTAGCCTAGCTATCGATTTCCCAATTAAATCAGCAGCAATTACACTCTCCCTCCTCTCACTAAGACTGCAGCTTCAGAATGAATCTAAAATGGATGCTGTGCATGAGGTGGGAGGGTCTGGGAGGGAGGGTATGCTGCTGATTGGCTGGAATGTGTCTGCTGACTGTGAGGTACAGGGTCAAAGTTTGCTCAATGATGATGTATAGGGGGCGGACCGAACATCGCATATGTTCGCCCGGCAGAGGCGAACGCGAACAAGCTATGTTCGCCGGGAACTGTTCGCCGGCGGATAGTTCGGGCCATCTCTAATGCTGACCGAGTATACTCCACAGACAGGATCCGTTTTTTGTGGGTTATTATTCTGATGGTTTAGAGGAAGGCCAAAATAATCGGTGAATTCAACACAAACTTACTGCTGACACCCCCTCCACTCTGTCAGGGGGGCTCTACTTGTATAAGCGTTTAATAGAACAGGTTCTGTAGACATCTATGTGGAATCAGCTGATAAGGGTGTAAAAGGAGTGCGCTTCTTCTTGACGGTAACATCTACCTGTAAGGCTGAGTTGATACTTGAGTTATTTGGTCAGTTTTGGCCCTGTGACCGCCCAAATAAGTGAAGTATGAGGTGATTCGAAGAACGATACCTGTCATCTGCATGCAGGGGTGTAGTTAACGGCTCATGGGCCCTGGTGCAAGAGTTCAGCTTTGTCCCCCCGTCCCTCAGTGCTTTGTGTGTCTTCCTATGCGGCACAAGGGTCTTTGGGCCCCCTGAGGCTTCTGGGCTCAGTAGCGACTGCTACCTCTGCACCCCCTATAGCTACGCCCATGTCTGCATGTCATGCGGACTCACAATATTATTTCACTACCAAAGCAGACTTCCTATGCGTGTTACTGCAAGGCATAGCGTTCTACACTACTATAAAGACTCCCAGCAGCCAGGAAAAAGACGTTTTTTAACTTAATTCGCCGCAAATATATTCTGTTCGAATCTAATTTTTCCCAAAAAATTCAGCTAACTGGCAAATCAATTTTTTTAAAATTCGCTCAGCTCTAATTGGGATACTACATATATATATATATATATATATATATATATATATATATATATTAAAAACAAAAAAGGGAACAGCAGCACTCCAGGTGAAGTCAGGTGCAAGTCCTCAAAACTGCGGGCTCAGCAGTCAGGCATGAAGTAATACATATCCGAAAAACGAGGCAGCACTCCAAGAGTAAAGTGAAAAAGGTGGACCCTTTATTAACCCCTCTGCAACGTTTCAACCGCCCAATACGGTCTTTATCAAGCATACGAAATGGTGTCCCTCAAACATATTTATACCCAAGAGCTAAAGAGATTATATGGAATCGGAGATTGGGACCTGTTGTTCCTCTATCTACAATTGAAATATGCTCTGAGAGCACAGTTGGGTAGAGGAACACAGATTGTTACTTTCCCTTTACCATTGGTTAATATTTCCAAGTTATCTCCAGGGGGGAAATTGGTGTAAAAAATGTATAACTGCTTGATACAGCAAAAAATTAAATAGTTAGCAACCAAGAACTTAATTTATAAGTGGAAAGAGGTATTATCTATGAAAAATGAAGAGTTCTGGGTAAGGCTATTCAGGCAAAAAAAAGGTTTCAAACAATTTCTCCCATAGAATTTTACAATTTAACATATTATACCGTTTATACTACTCTCCTAGAATTCTAATGAAATATTAAAAATCTGAAGAAATTAGGTGTCTTAAATGTAAAGAGGTAGGTGTAGATGATGTTAATATTTTATGGTCGTGCACAATAGTCCGGGTGTTCTGGGAGAGGGTAGTTTTCCAAATTGAGAAGTATCATTCCTTTAAAATTCCTATGGAATTTGAAGTCTGTATATTGGGGGTAATGGAAAAAGTGGTTTGCCCTGAACATCGAGTCATAGCATCCAAATTATTATTTCAGGCTAGGAGATTTATAGTTGGGTTATGTGGGAGAATCTCACTAGGGTTTAGCTGGCTGAAGAAGAATTCCATTTAACAGCTAAAAAAAACTTAGCTTTGCTAAAATATGGCATAAATGGCTAACTTAGCTGAGGACGAAGAGGTGGAGGAGATGGTGTGATGTGGGGTTGGAGGCAGAGGAGTAGAGAGATTAATTTTTATTTTCAATTTTTTGACAAGCATTTAGTACAGTGCCAACGCTATTCAATCACAATACAAAGTGTGACTATACAAATTGTTTACCGAATGACCAAAAAGGGACACACAATACAAATCCATAAACTTTATTAGTTGATAAAAAGACCAACAACATACACAATGTCAATATAAAAAAATATATATATATGGCAGCAATACAAATGGTAGCCAAGACATGTGGCTCCCCTCCCATGCAAAAGAAAACACCGTTTATACTCCTATATAAGGTAAAATACCTTCTACAGCAGTGTTGACAAAAAACAAACACGTCCCCAATACAGGAGAAATATAAAGAACAAAACAGTGTTCCACTTGAGCTGATGGGCAAAACCACCCATACACTACAGCAACAAAGCACATATGTTTAATAGATATATACCTGGAGGACACGGTTTCTTGTGCAGAGAGGAGAGCCAACCCCGAGTAGAGAGATTCATTTTTATTTTCAATTTTTTGACAAGCATTTAGTACAGGAAGGGTGGAGGGTGGGAATTTGGGGATGAAAAATATAAGAAAAATGAATGTATATAATTGTTGTATCTAAGATACCATGTTATGTACTGTATTACTGAAAGTTATAATATGATGAACGATATGTAATCATTTTTGTACTATTTCAATAAGAAGTATATAAAAAGAAAAAGAAAAGAAGAGATAGAAGAATGTGAGCAAGCTTACATCTACAGGAGATCTGTTTTTACTTCTCTAAGATGTTTAAAACAACTGCCCTGCCAAGCTCGTAGAAGAAGTGTACCTACAAGAACTCATGCTGTTTGAAAGGCAAAATGTGGTCACATCAAATATTGATTTGATTTAGATTTCTCTTTTGTTTATTTACTTTGTATTTTGTTAATTGGTAAAAATTAACTATCAACTTTTCTCTTTTTGAAAGCATTCTTACTTTGCAGCATTTTCCCCACACATACCTAAAACATTTATACAGTAGTGTATATTTCAGTCTCCATAACCCTATATAGGTTTTCTGGTTGTAGTACTGTGTCCCTTGTTGCTTAAGACAATAAGTGTTTTAATTTCAGTATACCTGGTGGTCTATGGCAGTGAAGGAGTTAGTTAGAGAATTCCGAGTGGTCTCTTTCCTCTCCAGGCTACGGCATTATTCTGGCTGTAATAGGAAGCCGAGCACTGATACTGATAGATCAGCTTCTTATCTCTTACCTGCACTGATCATAGAGATGAGTGTGGGGAGGGGATGGAGAAGAAAGTGCCGGTGTAGCTGTGCAGCCGTGCAATTATATCTATTGTCAGGCAGGCCAATTCATCGCTCTGCACAATCATTAAGGGGAGTTCTCTGGAAGACTGTACAGGAGCCAAAATTTCTTAGGGTAGCTTAGAGGAAATAGTGGTGATAATGCATATAACAACTTGACTGGTCTTGACCTCAATGCCAGTGAACAAATTGATGGTGTCTGAGCCGTAGTGCTCATACTAATATTCTTGTGGTAAATATGAAACCCATGCACCAATTTTTTAAGATACAAGGATATTCTATAATAGAAAGGCTGTTACAGAAGCATAGTTGGGGGCAGAGGACCAACCACATTGTTTTGAAATGCAATGTATGACATATACTGTATGGTTATGGCAATCGATTGTCCACATTTTTTGTCAGTGCAATGTAGTCCATTATATTGTGGACAACTTTTATAACAATCCCATAGTTGCTAATTTCTGAAGCCCACAGTTTAGGTTTAAGGCAGTAAAATGTAGAGAATGTACAGAAAGACTTTACTAAATGTATTACTTGCTAAAATAAAAAAAAATAGTCACTGCTTTTTTCATAATCATATTAAAATGTAAATTGAACCATGTGAAACACCTGTGCACATAAGTGTAATTAAAAGCAACAGCTGTACCAAATATATATCAAAAGAACTTACACAGCGGGCACAGATATATGGTAACAAGATCTGGGTCTAGTAAAAGCAATTACACATCCGGCAACCTAGCAACCAGAAGCCTAAACAGCCGGAATCAGGATACGCCAGTCCGGACACATGACAGCCCACCTGACCGCAACTAGTCACGTGACCGGCCACTAGCCCAGAGGAGACATTGCGAGATCAGGCTGAAGAAAGCGTCCGTGTAACCCTAGATACGCCATGCCGACGGGGAGGAGTCGGCAGCTGCAAGCCACAACAGCTATAATATCACCGTAACTGTAACAACAGCCGAACACCGGCCAGCAGGCAAAGCGCAACCAGAGACGGCTGACGGGCATCGCAATACATAGTAACAGAAGTAAAAATACATAAGGGGCAACATTGGGCACATATAAAGATAAGAGCTTAAACAAAGTATATAACCTGCATAACGCCACAGTATATAAAGAGAAAATTAGTCCGGACAAGTCATGGCTAAATAGCTTACATAAGTAAATGAATTCACTGAAGACAAATTGGCTGTATCATTGTCAATGATCATAACCACTAGCCAAGTGTAATAAAAGACACCGTTAGTGTAAAAAAAGAGAATATATAAACGACGGGGAAGGGGGGGCGTGTGGCTGTATCATTGTGCATGATCATCACCACCAGCCTGTGATGGGACAGAGGCATGAGACACTGAGCATGTCAAACGCCATACGGCCCAAAATCATCCCCAACTTCATATACCATTATAAGCCAAGGCCATTATAGCCGTAACAATTGTAGTAAGCTGCGACCATTGCTATCAAATTATATTTGTTGTGCCCAATGGAACCCCCATATAAATTAAAATGTAGCAAGAAACATTGTGGATCTTAAGAACGTCCTCTGTATACACCGCTGCGATAATCATCATAAGATAAATCTAGAAAAAAGGAAAACAAGGGTAAGTACCATATGCATTCAAGTAAAAAATAAATTGAATATTTTGTATATTTCATGTCACCATCTGTAGTCTCACAACCAGAACAGGACAAAGAACATTGTAAAAACACTCATACTGCCCAGACTGCCATACCTTTAGCAAGTCTTATCCATCCCCGTGCCAACATTGTATTACTTTACATTGAAACAGTGAATCCGGATGTTTATATGTGCTGGAAAGAGGGCATATATAGCGTATTACACTTTTAATAAACCCAAGGGCTATGGAGGGATCGGATTACCTGATCCGGAGCTTTATGGAAAAGCCATTCTTTTATTGAGGGTGGTGAACTGGTTCGCTCGGCCCCCATGCAGATCTTGGGTGTTTATGAAGCAGACATACTTTAGATCTCATTTTACTTTCTCCTAGTGGGAGTGGATGACATTCCTCATGCGGACAGGTCATTCAACCCAATGGTTAAAACCACACTCTTGGCATTGAGATGGTTTCAGACATCCCACTGTGCCTCCCCCCTACCCTCTGATTCGAATAAGAGATCTTAGCCCTAGCACCATTAGCTTTGCTTGAAAGCCTACCCAATTCCATTCTTAACTCTACACTATGGATATTAGTTCTATTCAGCAAGGAGGGTGGGGTCCTGTAGGGAATTGCTATATCCCAACTTTTACCTGATGGCAAAAGTTCCTTCCTTCGCTCCTTTATCTCCAAACATGTTCCCAAACAAGCTTTGATGCGTCCGTTGACTTAGTTTGAGAGATTACTTACAGACCAAGGCCCGCCCACTAAACTGATCTCTCAGATTTATAAGAGGTTATGTACCCCTGTGCTTATGCCAAAACCGGCATTCATAGGACTCTGGGACAGAAATATGGGAGTTTCCTTTACCCCTTCAGAAACATCACAGATTTTTTCAACGCCCCATAAGACCTCCAGATTTGTCCGAACAAAAGTGAATGGTTAGAAAAATCTTGCTAGGCAATATAAAACCCCCAATATTACTTGTATATATAGTGCTAGTGAGTTGGATACCTGCTGGAGGTGCCTAAAACATAGAGGTTCCTTTTTCCATATCTGGTGGACCTATCCCCTGATCAAGACTTGTGGTCACAGATTTTTGGCAAATGCAATAAGATTTGCAATATGGCTGTTCCAATTTTACCTCAATTGGCCTTGCTTGGAATCTAGCCTACCAACTCCACTCAGGCACCCTTACCTCTTTTCAAATTCCTCCTCAGTGTAGCCCACCTTCTAATCTCCCGTTTTTTGCTCTCCACTGACCTCCCAACTATAACTCAGTCGGTGGGGAAAGTTGATCAAATATATAGATTTGAAGAGACCTCTGCATGGGAGAACCAAACAATCGCCAATTATAAAAGTCGATGGCAAGCTTGGACCTCCTTCTGGAAATTTTAAGAGATTTATCAGGTTGTTTTGGGACTGCCCCTATGGGGGAATGTGATCATAAAGCAGTCATCTGCCAATCAATAACCCAACTCTGTATTTCAGCTTATTTTTCAGCTTGCTTTTCTTTACCTGTGATCATTATTGTTCTTAAAAACATGTTTATTTTTTCTCTTTTTTTTTTTTGAACATTAGATTTTTATTAGATTTTAAAAGTAAAAAGGTTATAGATATAGTTCAAAGTAATACAATGGTAAAATAGTAATTACCATAATAATCACTGCATATCTGTCATTTTTTCTCTTCAATAAAAAATTAAAACATAAAAATAAATGTGAATCTGACCCAAATAAATCTTGACTGGTTTTCTCATCTGGTTTGCTCATCTCTAGTCTGCATACAGATAGCAGCACATGTCCTTTTTTTCTAATCAGTTTTTATTTTCTAATTACAGATTTATTTATTCTATTTCCTGAACATGATTATAGGGATGACCATCTTGCCTGAGCTGTTCTTAAGAGCATTTAGAAAGCATTAAGAAAATTGCGTTATGGCAGCCACATGGGCTAAATGGACAGGAGGGGGCCTCATTGATTTCTATGGGAGAGTTTTCTAGGCATGCTCTGTGACCTGTGCAGGGGTCATTGTACAAAGAATAGATAAGCTTTGTCAATCACCTACTGTAAATGGAGGATCCTGTCTTATCTATACACAGAGATGATATCATTACATGCAGGATTAGAATGACAGAGGGTGGCTACTGGCTTCACCCTAGAAAGCTGGACCTCACCGGCCAAGCCACAAACGACGCCCACAACTCCAAAAACCATGCCCCCAAACCACATGAAGCCACGTCCACACATCCATGAAACCACGTCCCCACCACCGGGCAGGAAAACACGGCGGAGGAAAGGGTAGAACTTTCAGACTAGAAGGTGAGCTGGGGGCAACCCGTGTGCACTTCTCTCCACCTCAGTCACCCTAGAGACTGACTGGGTGTGAGAGAAGCATCAGTCAGTTGCTGCAGCTCACGCTCAGACAGCACTGTGCTGCTGTCTGAGTCTGAGCTACTGAAAGGATGGACATCCCTGTGTCCAGGTACTGTGGAGCGAGAAAACCAGACTGTCTGGTCTAAAACTGGATGTCTGGCCACCCTAATGACAGATAAGCAGGTAACTGTAAAGTGATCTGTACAGACCAAGAAATAGTTCCTATTATAAAGTTTAATGGCCAGTGCCAAGACTGCAGAATTTTATGTTTTTGATTAAATATAGATAGTGACATGGAAAATTATAAGTAACATAATCAAAATTCTTTAAACATATGTTAAATGGAAAAATATGATTTAAACAATAGGTCATTTTTGGATGACACATACCCTTTAAAGGGGTTGTGTCCTATCCCCACAGGATAGGGAATAACTGATAATTTGGAGTCGTACTGCTGTGACCGCCACCAATCCCTAATCTGATGGATGAGCAGGTTGGGTTTCATTTCACCTTCCTTCTCCATTCATTCTTTATACGACCACCGGAGACAGTAGAGTGTTATTTTCTGCAGTCTCATAGAGAATGAATGGAGTGAAAGGGCACATGCTCAACCTTCTGCTGCATCAGATTGGGGGGGACGACTGTTCACTAGATGATTGGGGGTTCTAGCAGTCAGACTACAGGAATCTGTTAGTTATCCCCTATCCATGGCACAACCCCTTTAAAGTATTTTTTATTGTACATCACAGTTATCCAGACCCCATATTTGCTCTTATAGTTTTGAAGGTTTGTTTATAGACTAATATATGCAACCACCAAATATCCTTTCAAATAAAATTAACTATAAAGCAGGTTAAATGAACTACTGTTCAGACAGTCAATGGTGTTGATGGGATTATAATATCAAGCACATTGAATTCATTGTAGCATTTTATTAAATGGGAGGAAAATAGTTTCCTACAAAAATTTTTTAAAAAAAATCTCCAAATAAAACTTTAATGGTCTTGTTTAATTAAACACAATAAAGGGGTTTGGATACATTTTTGTTTATTTCACTAATTATGGTTTATGGATTCAAATTTACACTCTTTTTGAATGGGAGGAACAAATAATGCATACATTGTGCTGAAGAATTATAATCCTCTATGGAACATTGATGGCCTAAATGTCATGGTCACTTATTTTATGATCAATCCAGGATATTTTCTGGAGCATGGAAATGGCCTGTTAGCAAACCAGCTTATACATAACACTCTATCATCTCGATGGTAAAATTGAAAGGACAATCCAATGGGCTGCTGCATCTCTGAAAGTTCGAGCTGACAGCTAGACCAAATGCTATTTGTAAGATGCATTACCCTTCAACTGCGAACTTTAGCACATTTATGAATTTTATGATCAGTATGCAACATGGCCCTGGAACGTCGTTATTTGAAAAACATTTTCATAATGAGGTGAAAAAATGGCTCAACATCTGACATGGGCTCAATAAACTTCCAAATTCTGCTACAGATCATCCATGTAACTTTCATTATTACTAGTAAAGCCATAGGATGTTTTTATGGGGCATTTTATTTTTCTTTCATAATACAGTAGAAATAAGGATTTGGGTCTATTATGAAATGAAGTGTTACATTTATAAATGTTCTGCTTTCCCGATAGCACATTTCACGGAACCTATCCTTGTCAAAATCGCCTTATTTTCTGAAACATAAGCAATGTGTTTCACATTTATGATTTGCTAATAATGCTATTCTTCAGTCTGGAACACGTCTGTCAACAGTTGAGAGATTTAGATTTTAGAGTAAAATATCACTGATAGGTTTATTAATTGGACAAAAACATATATCAGAGAAGCTCAACCAGTATGTGCTGGAACTCAGCCCACCAACTATCAATTAGTGATTTATAGCATAAAATGCAAAAAAAATAAAAAAAATTTGGCTAGCTCACAGTCAATTTGCATATCATTTTACTACATCAAAATTACAAAACACTATTTCAATTAAAACAACAATAAAATAATGTTAAAATATTAAAACATACTCTCGGTCCCTCTGTATATTTCAAAATGCAGAGCTCAGGCATAAAAATCATAAATAATGATAATACAAAGGCATGGCTTTGTTACGCTTATAATTCATTAATTAGGTATATATGCTGTTTATAGAGTCTAAATGATATTCAATTTGTCAGCGCTCCTGCTCTAATACTGGGACTTATAGTGCAATTAAAGTCTTGCTTTGATGCAGGATATTATTGAATTATCCAGATATTTGATGTGCTATATGCAACACAATGACTCCCTTATCATATCTTTATAGAGTCTTGATAGCATTAAGTTTGCAAGTTATAAAGGGACTTGTAATGCTATTGGAATCTTGCTTTGATGCAGGATATTTATGAATTGTCACAATGTAAAATAAACTTTGTTTAGTAAGATAACTTCTTTTGCGATAACTGTCAATGTTGGCAACAATTCTGAAGCAGTGTGGTCTTCCCTCTATGCTTCCATTGGTTGCCCGCTCTGCTCTGTGTCCGGCTTGTTGAGCATCGAAGGTATTTGTAAACTACATTTGTAGTTTATCTATACAGCAACATACAGCAACATCCCCATTGGTTTTGGCATCCCTAATCTCCAGCAACGCATTCGGGGCAAAACAACTTGGGCCGGCACAGAGCAGAGCAGAAGTTCTAGACTTGACCACGACGAATCAATGGATGTCGATTATCTTGACTTCTTCAAAGATTTGAAACTTTGCCACATAAAAGGTTAGTATATAAAATAAGAATACTTGTACTGTGGGAAAATGTGTGTATTTGGTCAAATAACTGGCTCAGAATAGAAAACAGAGGGTGGTTATTAACGGTACACACTCAGATTGGGTCACCATCACTAGTGGAGTACCACAGGCAGGGGCGGATTGGCCATAGACCTTACAGGGAAATTTCCCAGTGGGCTGATGCCCAGGGGGTCGCCTGGGACTTCCTCATGGCCAGCCAGTGGAAGTTTTGGGGTATGTATTTTTTGCCACTAGCATTATTTTTTGATGGACTGTGGTATTTGGCTCTTTTGGAGTGGTATAATGTGCAACAATATCGTATTGCTGGCCCTGCCTTCCATCAATTTGGGCCCAGCTACACAACAGTGCCACCTTTAGTATTTTTTGAGGGTCACTTTAAGTTACCAGTCCACCCCTGACCACAGGAGTCATTATTGGGCCCTATTTTATTCAATATTTTTATAAATGATCTTGTGGAAGGCTTGCACAGTACAATTTCATTTTTTGAAGAAAACTATGTAAAGTAATTAACACCAAAGAGGACAGTATACAGCTACAGATGGATCTGGAGAGATTGGAGGCTTGGCCAGTTATGCACATGGAAAAGAAAAATACATGTCACTAGCATCTAATGTACTAAATGGCCAAACACAGGCATGAAAAGGACTTAGGAATTTTAGTGGACAGCAAACCTACCTGTAGAAACCAGTGTCAGACAACTGCTTCTAGGGTCAATAAGATTATGGGGTGCATTAAAAGGGGCATAGCGTCTGTGATAAGAACATAGTCCTGCCACTTTACAAATAACTAGTCAGACCACACATGGAGTGCTGTGTACAGTTCTGGGCTCTTGTGTACAAGGTAGACATAGAGCTGGAGAGGGTTCAGTTGAGGACAATTGAAGTAATAACTAAAATGAGTGGACTATAGTACCCAAAAGGTTTCTAACTTAAGGTTATTCAGTTTAGAAAAAAGATGACTAAGTGGACATCTTATAACTATACCTATAATTTATTTATTCCCAGGACTGTAACTGTGATGAGGGGACATCCTCTGTGTCTACTGTCTAGAGGAAATAAGGTTTCTTCTCAAACATAGAAGAGGATTATTTATGGTAAGAGCAGGGAGACTATGAAACTCTCTGCCTGAGAAGGTGGCGATGGTAAACTCCCTAAAGAATTTTAAAAGGGGCCTGTATGTATTTCTGGAGTGCAGTAATATTATAGGTTATAGTTGCTAGTTTTCTCAATTATTGATTTTCTGATTGCCTGATTGGATCGGGAAGGAATTTTCTTCCACTAAAATGAGGAAAAGTGGCTTCCACCTCATGTTTTTTTTTTCTTTCTTTGGATCATCTTGAGGGTTAACAGGCTGAACTAGATGAACATCAGCCTTTTAAACTATGTTAATATGTAAAAAATATTTTTGTTCCACTAAAATCATGTTTTTCTGGTTTCCTTTAGGGTGCCCTAAGAAGTTTTTGTAAATATTTCACTATATTTTTTCATGGGAGAACACTGAAGATATGACACTTTGATTCAATGTAAAGTAGTCAGTGTACAGCTTTGTATAATGGTGTAAATTTGGTGTGCCCTCAAAATAACTCAACACACAGCCATTTATGTTTAAACCACTATAAACAAAAGTGAGTACACTGCTACGTGAAAATTACCAAATTGTGCCCAAAATGTCAATATTTTGTTTGGCCACCATTATTTTCCAGCACTGCCTTAACTCTTTTAGGCATAGAGTTCACTAAAGCTTCACAGATTGCCCAGGTGATGTGTAAGAGGAGCATGAGACTTTATTGCCTCGTGCACCATGGGGAGGGGTGGGTTGAGGGCGGGATATTCACTGTTGCAAGACCAGAAGCAGAACGGGGAGGGGAGCGGACAACCTTGACCACCCACCATTTTTGGATTAATGCCACGTATTTTGACATGGGACTGGCGGACAAGCTTAAATGGGGGGTGGTCTATGATACTATCTCCAGACATCTACCTGCTATCGTAGGTTTACTTGAGATGCATCTAACTGTTGAATAACTGCATTATATTGCGAAAACCTTGGACGCAGTACGAGTACCACTCCCACTATTCGGCCTATGATCGTGGTGGAAGTGTTTGCAGCCATATAAATGTAGATTATGACCCATATGATCAATGAATTGACAAGGAGGGAAGATTTGTATTTTTATATGGCCGATGGATAGGACTGGTATGCGTACTTGCGTTTGTATATATCCCCCCGCCTCCTTTTTCCTCTGAAGTTATGAGGAAACTGGCTGAATATCTATGTAAGAGGGACGGGTGTCCTGTATTAGTGCTAGGAGACTTTAATGCAGGTATGGACAACAAGGATAGAGTATCAGCGCACAGTGGTGGGGGGAGCCCCACCAGTCAGCCAACGACGCTCAGAAGGATCTGCCAGGAGATGGGCCTCATGAACGTCTGGCAGTATCTGTATGGAAAAAAAATCGCCTTCTCCTGTTTTAGCAGATCTTGCAGGGCTATGTCTAGAATAGATCTATCCTTGGCGAACTCAGAATTTCTGGAAAGGATCCAAAAAATGAAATATGAGCCACACGGTATCTCTGACCATACCCCAATGTTGTTGTCGACAGTTGACCCAGTGCCCCCTGATGGTAGAAAACTCTTTAAGTTAAACCCACACTGGATCCATGTGGTTGGCGAACAAGAAAGGATTGGAAATAACATGTCAGAGTTCTGGGCACAAAATTATGGATCCACACATTTACATTATGTGTGGGATTCCATTAAGGCTATGAAATGAGTGCTATATTGTATGAGAATTAGCAGAAAAGGGGCAGAAAATGCTAACACTGAAAAGGAACTGGTTGAGAGGGCTGGGGATCTGGAGGCAGACCTAGCCAGTCAGAATGGGGAAAATATTTGATTATTATTAATGGAGGCTAAGAAGAAATATCAGACCTTCCTATATAAAAAAGCGCAACATAAGTCCTTCTTTGCGGATCAGCAATCCGTTTTTGAAAAAGGTAAAACAGGCAGAATGCTGGCATCTGTAATTGCTAACCAAAAGATTAAAATCCCAATAAAGCATATCAAACTGCCCTCCGGTGCCTTAACCAAAAACCATTTTAATATCAAATCAGCTTTTATAAAACATTTCACCAAGCTATATCAGTCGGACCTCGGGGAGGGTGATGCTGCCCTGGTTCCCTTCTTAACAGCATTGTGCTCCCTCGCCTTTCCTATCAAGACTGCTACAGAATAAATTCAACAATTACTCTCGATGAGCTGGAGACTACCGTCGACAGCATAAAGGCCAATACGGCTCCAAGCAGAGATGGCTTGCCTTTTGAACTTTACAGAGCACACTGAAAAGTTATACTGCCCTTCCTTCTTCAAACGCTCAATGACTCTTGGAGGAATGGTCTACTCCCCCCTTCATTGAGGGAGGCTTCCATTTCTCTGATTTTGAAAATGGACAAAGAAAAAACGGAGATCCCAAAGAATGATATCAGAGTCAAAAAATGAAGGAATATAAATAACAATGCGTCTTTATTAGAACAATTTATGAAACATGATTGGTACAAAAAGTGTTAAAAAACAAGTAAAAACAATTACACAATTGTGGTGTGTCGCTCTTTGTGTAATTGTTTTTACTTGTTTTTTAACACTTTTTGTACCAATCATGTTTTATAAATTGTTCTAATAAAGACGCATTGTTATTTATATTCCTTCATTTTTTGACTCTGATATCATTCTTTTGGATGTCTATGTTTCAGATATTGGGTCTTGTACCAGTGGGAATCATTGTTGGTTAACCAAAAGAAAAAACGGAAATTGGGTCGTATCGCCCAATTTCACTACTCAATACAGATTACAAGATATTAGCCAAATTGCTAGCTAATAGGTTGAGGAGGGTTATTTACTGTCTGGTCCATCCGGATCAGATGGTGTTTATCCCAAAACGAGACATACAATCTTACATCCACAGAGCCTTCCTTAACATTTACATTGGGAACTGGGAGGACCGCTCCAACCTGTCCTTGGATACTGATAAGGCCTTTGACAGGGTGGAGTGGTCCTTTCTGTGGGTAATTATGGACAGGATGAACCTGGGTGGACACTTTATTAAATGGGTGCAACTGCTCTATTGTGGATCTACCGCTAGTGTTAAGATAAATGGGACTGACTCTGAACAGTTTCCCCTACTGCGAGGTACTTGGCAGGGCTGCCCCGTTTCCCTTTTGATCTTTGCCCTGGCCTTGGAACCCCTTGCATGTAGAATGCGACAGTTTAATAGGATCATTGGCTTTGGAGGAAGAGAAGAGGAAGATAAAATTAGTCTCTATCCTGGTCTTCTTGAAACAAGGATCAAAGGCAGTTCCTTCCGTTATGAATATCTTGGAAGAATATGGCCTATTATCTGGATATAAAGTAAATTGGGACAAATCTTAACTTCTTCCCCTTGTTCAATCACCCCCTGATGGCTTTCTAGGCATTAGGCCACTTGAACCCACTGACACTATTCGATATCTGGGCATCAGAATCAGCGCAGACTTGACTAGATATAGTAACTTAAACATTACCCCTTTGTTTAATAAGGTGAGGGATAAGATCCGTACTTGGCAGAAGCTGCCTCTGTCACAAGCTGAAAGGATTGCATTAGTTAGGATGGGGATCCTACCTATCGTTCTATACCCTCTGACTGCCTGTCCGATATGGATCGATGACTCCTTCTTCGGCCTTCTGGAGAGACTGTTGAATGAGTTAATCTGGGGGAGGGGTAGGGTCAGGATTAAACAGAAATATGTTTTTGTCAAAGGACTTTCAGGGGCCGTATGGGGATATTTTCTCTATTTTGGAGACTGGTCATCCGGGGAAAAAAGAAAAAACAGTGTCTAATTAGCGATACATTAAATAAGGTCTGGAATAAAACTAAAAAGATACTAGGCATAACATATCCCACTCACTTCACTCCACTTTGGCACAACTCTAATTTAAAAGAATTTATGTAAAGTTGTTAATCTCAGACTATGAATACTGGAACTTACGCAGTATTAACCGACTAACTCACATCTCATCACATGGTAATATTTTTCCCTTAGATAATTTAATAAAAGGCACTTTTTCAGACATGTATAGATTGCACAAATCAGTCACGCATGGAAAAACGTCTTTTGACTATTAGGGCAAACTCCTTCTTGGATTATTGCTTTAAATTTAAGGGTACACAACTCACACTTTCCCAAATATATCACAGACTCAGGGACTACCTTGGTGAAACAATAACATATAAAAGCGAGGGAAGCTGGGGAGCCGAACTGGGCGATGGAAACATCTTGGATTGGGATATAATATATAAAAATATTTAAAAAGTATCGACTTCCCAGAAATATAGACTGATCCAATTTAAAATTGTACATCGCCTATATTACTCCCCCGCCTTCCTAACCCAAAATATACATACAAAGAAAAAAAGGCTGAGTGTTGGAAATGCCTGGCAGAAAATGCCGAGTCATATACTATGGAAGTGTCCAGAAATAAGTAATTTCTGGACCTGAGGAACTATCTAGACGACATAAGGTCCAATTGGACCGCTGCTTCACTCAGGCAATACTGAGCTTTTTTCATCACCAGACACAAATTTGTTTGGAGGGTTTTATGGCCGCAAAGGCCTTGATAGTTAAATATCGGGGCACTAATAATAGTCCTAGTTTCTCTGAGTGGTTGGCTCTGATGGATACTATTGATGTTTATGGCAAAATAGCAAGAAAATCAAAGCGTAGCTAGAATGGGTTGGATTTCCGCCCCTCAATCTTCGGTCATTTGTAGCATTGATAACTTAAACAAAAGTGTCAATAAAGGTCTGGTCGGACTTTGCAACAGTGAATTAGGGGGGGTGGGTGAGTAATAGGGTTAATTATAATATCTTTGTGTATAATCACTTTATATTTTTTATTAATCGTAAACTGTATGTTATGAAATTTTATATTGCTGTTTAAGAAAACATAATTAATTTTAAAAAAAATCCATATACACATTCATTCACCTCCATTAAAAAAAAAAAATCCTCCGAATGACTTCCATTCACCAGTATGAGAGAGTGTGAGAGTGATAACACCAAATTTAACACCTGCTCCCCATTCACACCTGAGACCCTGTAACACTAATGAGTCATATGACACTGGGGAGGGAAAATAGCTAATTGGACACAATTTGGCCATTTTCACTTAGAGGTGTACTCACTTTTGTAGCCACTGGTTTAGACATTAGTGGCCATGTATTGAGTTATTTCGAGGGCGCACCAAATTTACACTGTTATACAAGTTGTACACTGACTACTTTAAATTATATCAAAGTGTTGCCCCATGAAATATACCACGGTATAGGGGGAACTCATATAGACGGTGTATACCTCTGTGTATAGTGGACTATCTGGTGTTGTACCCTACCATAGCCCCTCTATGCTCTTTGCCCATATGAGCATGGACTCTGAACTGTAGGCTCTCTATCTGTACCGTTATACAGTATGCAACTAGTTGATAAATTAAGGGTACACACACCACCCTTTGGAGACCTAACAAGAGATACCAAATACTAAAGAGTCTCTTTGTTGCAATTGGTCATTCAAACAATTGCTCGGCCAGTGTTTGGCCAGGTGCCTCACATATCAATGCTATTCATTGAAGAGATGAAACCAGCGGCACTCACCAGTGTATTAAAAGGTCCAAAACTTTATTGTAGTAATCCAAAGGTACATCAACCGGGCTCGGGGGTGGACGTGCTCTCCTCACAGTACATAAGCGGCAATGGCCGTTTCGCGCAGATATTGGGCTTCATCTGGCCTCAAGCATGTCCGTGCGTGCGTATACGCCAACTAAATAGTGCGCCGTCTCTCATTACCTCAGTGGAGAGAGTCAAGCCCCCTAAAACCAGACATTCATAAAATCCAATACATGCATAGAGAGAAACAATGTATTCCCTAACTGATTAACAGCCAATTATGATTATCCATTTAGTCAAGTGCAGGGTAATACGCAGCAATGTAGCACTAACAAAACTGCTCATGTATACATGCACTCCTAGCAACAAATTTCATAAGGGGAGGTACAGGGACCCAGTCACATGTCCTGCGGCAGGGTAGCAAATACACAACCCCCATACTGCAATGGTATAAAACAGGGTATGAAACAGGGTACCCCTACATTCGTATTCTATAAATGTACAGACAAATCATTCTTATCATTTAAGCCGAGGCTCCCCATTGCTTGGGTATGGATTATCCATCTCGACTCTGCCTGTAAAAAATAGCTGGTGCCGGTCGCCCCCTGGTCGGGGTATTCACAACTATACCTGCAAATCTGAGACAGCGTGGATTGCTCCTATGTTTCTCCCGGACATGGTCGATGAGGCGGGGAGATCCTTTCCCCGTTCTCTCCGAGTTCACATGTTACCTGAATAATGTTCCCAAATAATCGCCGAATCGTTTTGCCTATATAGAAATTGTGGCAATTGCAGTATACCATGTATACAACAAACGCTGTCCTGCAGGTAATAAACTGACAAACCTTATTTGTCATCCCGCCTATGCACAAAAGTTTGCTCTGTGGGTTTTGGGGACAGAAAGAGCAGCACCCACATTTGAAGTTGTCAACTCTTGAGTGTCCTGAGAGCCAAGAAGGATTTTTCAGGGAGTGGATCACACTATGTACTATTTGATCCTTTAAAGTGGAACACCTCCTGAATGCAATCAGTGGTTTTTGTTCAGCTATCTTGCACAGAGTGGAGTCACCCTTTAAAAGGTCCCAATTATTCCTAATGGCACTTCTTATTACATCTGCTGCGGGCTGTATTTGAATACAAAGGAGAACTTCTCTTGAGTCATACTTTCCTTCTTTCTTTCTTTCCATAAGGAGTTCATGTCTAGGGCGCTTGGCAGCCCTAGACATGGCCCTATTCACGTCCACCCATGAGTAACCCCTAGCAACCAATCAGTCAACAAGTGACCGCGCGTGATGCTGAAAACCCTCATCAGTGCTGTTGATTCTCCATAATCGGATAAATTGACCGTACGGCACTGCATTCATAACGGACACTGGGTGAAAACTGGTACGGTGCAATAAAGAATTAGTGGTTGTGGGTTTGCAGTAACCTGTGGTGATGATATTCCCATTCACCACGAACACTCTCACGTCCAGAAAATCTAGACTCTGTCTACCAAAGTTCATTGTGAATTTCATATTCATACTATTATTCCTATTTAGATAATCCACAAACCCACGGCATTGCTCTTCATAGCCCGACCATATCATAAAAACATCCATGAAATGGTGGAACAACTGGATGTACTGAAGGAAGGGGTTACTCACCGAGAAGACATAATAGTCTTTAAATACCGCCAGGTACAGGTTGGCGAAGGTACATGATACAGGTGTGCCCATAGCCGTACCTAGTACCTGGCAGTGCCACTGCTGCCCAAATAAAAAGACATTATTGGTAGGCACAAAATCCAGAGACTCCTCTATGAACTTACAAAAAAGGGGTCCGTCCTACTGAGGACTTTATTCACTGCCTTAACCCCCAGGTGGTGTGGGATCCTGGTGTAAAGCGACTCGACATATAAGGAAACTAGATGGTAATCGTCGCGTCACTCCATATATCTCACAAATATCTATGATACACTTGTCAATCACTGCCTGTCTTATACAGATACACTTAGCCAATAGAGATGTTCGGGTTCGAGAGGTTCGGCCGAACTTCCGGAAAATGTCCGGGTTCGTGATCCGAACTCAACCCGAACTTCATCCCAAACCCGAACCCCATAGAAGTCAATGGGGACCCGAACTTTTGGGCACTAAAAAGCCTGTAAAAGACTCCCGGAAAGGGCTAGAGGGCTGCAAAAGGCAGCAAAATGTAGGTAAATCCCCTGCAAACAAATGTAGATAGGGAAATGAATTAAAATAAAATAAAAAAAATAAAAATTAACCAATATCAATTGGAGAGAGGTCCCACAGCAAGGAATCATGCGTCATATCATCCACCACTGGAGATGGCCACTCTCATTTATTTGGGACCAGCACCCAGACAGAGGATACAGGTCCCACAGCAAGGAATCATGCTTCATATCAACCACCATCGGAGAAGGCCACTCTCATGTATTTTGGACCAGCACCCAGAAAGAGGATACAGGTCCCACAGCAAGGAATATGGCGTCATATCAACCACCACCAGAGAAGGCCACTCTCATTTATTTTGGACCAGCACCCAGACAGAGGAGAGAGGTCCCACATCAAAGAATCATGCGTCATATCAACCCCCACCGGAGAAGGCCACTCTCATTTATTTTGGACCAGCACCCAGACAGAGGAGAGAGGTCCCACATCAAGGAATCATACGTCATATCAACCACCACCGGAGAAGGCCACTCTCATTTATTTTGGACCAGAACCCAGACAGAGGATACAGGTCCCACAGCAAGGAATCATGCGTCATATCATCCACCACTGGAGAAGGCCACTCTCATTGATTTGGGACCAGCACCCAGACAGAGGAGATAGTTCCCACAGCAAGGAATCATGCCTCATATCAACCACCAACGGAGAAGGCCACTCTCATTTATTTCGGCCCAGCACCCAGACAGAGGATACAGGTCCCACAGCAAGGAATCATGAGTCATATCAACACCCACCGGAGAAGGCCACTCTCATGTATTTTGGACCAGCACCCAGACAGAGGAGAGAGGTCCCACAGCAAGGAATCATGCTTCATATCAACCACCATCGGAGAAGGCCACTCTCATGTATTTTGGACCAGCACCCAGAAAGAGGATACAGGTCCCACAGCAAGGAATAAGGCGTCATATCAACCACCACCAGAGAAGGCCACTCTCATTTATTTTGGACCAGCACCTAGACAGAGGAGAGAGGTCCCACATCAAGGAATCATGCGTCATATCAACCCCCACCGGAGGAGGCCACTCTCATTTATTTTGGACCAGCACCCAGACAGAGGAGAGAGGTCCCACATCAAGGAATCATGCGTCATATCAACCCCCACCGGAGAAGGCCACTCTCATTTATTTTGGACCAGAACCCAGACAGAGGATACAGGTCCCACAGCAAGAAATCATGCGTCATATCATTCACCACTGGAGAAGGCCACTCTCATTTATTTGGGACCAGCACCCAGACAGAGGAGATAGTTCCCACAGCAAGGAATCATGCCTCATATCAACCACCAACGGAGAAGGCCACTCTCATTTATTTCGGCCCAGCACCCAGACAGAGGATACAGGTCCCACAGCAAGGAATCATGAGTCATATCAACCCCCACCGGAGAAGGCCACTCTCATGTATTTTGGACCAGCACCCAGACAGAGGAGAGAGGTCCCACATCAAGGAATCATGCATCATATCAAACCCCACCGGAGAAGGCCACTCTCATTTATTTTGGACCAGCACCCAGACAGAGGATACAGGTCCCACAGCAAGGAATAAGGCGTCATATCAACCACCACCGGAGAAGGCCACTCTCATGTATTTTGGACCAGCACCCAGACAGAGGAGAGAGGTCTCACAGCAAGGAATCATGCGTCATATCAACCCCCACCGGAGAAGGCCACTCTCATTTATTTGGGACCAGCACCCAGACAGAGGAGATAGGTCCCACAGCAAGGAATCATGCGTCATATCAACCACCACCGGAGAAGGCCACTCTCATGTACTTTGGACCAGCACCCAGACAGAGGAGAGAGGTCCCACATCAAGGAATAAGGCATCATATCAACCCCCACCGGAGAAGGCCACTCTCATTTATTTTGGACCAGCACCCAGACAGAGGATACAGGTCCCACAGCAAGGAATCATGCCTCATATCAACCACCAACGGAGAAGGCCACTCTCATTTATTTCGGCCCAGCACCCAGACAGAGGATACAGGTCCCACAGCAAGGAATCATGCGTCATATCAACCACCACCGGAGAAGGCCACTCTCATGTATTTTGGACCAGCACCCAGACAGAGGAGAGAGGTCTCACAGCAAGGAATCATGCGTCATATCAACCCCCACCGGAGAAGGCCACTCTCATTTATTTGGGACCAGCACCCAGACAGAGGAGATAGGTCCCACAGCAAGGAATCATGCCTCATATCAACCACCAACGGAGAAGGCCACTCTCATTTATTTCGGCCCAGCACCCAGACAGAGGATACAGGTCCCACAGCAAGGAATCATGCGTCATATCAACCACCACCGGAGAAGGCCACTCTCATGTATTTTGGACCAGCACCCAGACAGAGGAGAGAGGTCTCACAGCAAGGAATCATGCGTCATATCAACCCCCACCGGAGAAGGCCACTCTCATTTATTTGGGACCAGCACCCAGACAGAGGAGATAGGTCCCACAGCAAGGAATAATGCCTCATATCAACCACCAACGGAGAAGGCCACTCTCATTTATTTCGGCCCAGCACCCAGACAGAGGATACAGGTCCCACAGCTAGGAATCATGCGTCATATCAACCACCACCGGAGAAGGCCACTCTCATGTATTTTGGACGAGCACCCAGACAGAGGAGAGAGGTCCCACATCAAGGAATAAGGCGTCATATCAACCCCCACCGGAGAAGGCCACTCTCATGAATTTTGGACCAGCACCCAGACAGAGGAGAGAGGTCCCACAGCAAGGAATCATGCGTCATGTCAACCCCCACCGGAGAAGGCCACTCATTTATTTGGGACCAGCACCCAGACAGAGGAGATAGGTCCCACAGCAAGGAATCATGCCTCATATCAACCACCAATGGAGAAGGCCACTCTCATTTATTTCGGCCCAGCACCCAGACAGAGGATACAGGTCCCACAGCAAGGAATCATGCGTCATATCAACCACCACCGGAGAAGGCCACTCTCATGTATTTTGGACCAGCACCCAGACAGAGGAGAGAGGTCCCACATCAAGGAATAAGGCGTCATATCAACCCCCACCGGAGAAGGCCACTCTCATTTATTTTGGACCAGCACCCAGACAGAGGATACAGGTCCCACAGCAAGGAATAAGGCATCATATCAACCACCACCGGAGAAGGCCACTCTCATTTATTTCGGCCCAGCACCCAGACAGAGGATACTGGTCCCACAGCAAGGAATCATGCGTCATATCAACCACCACCGGAGAAGGCCACTCTCATGTATTTTGGACAGCACCCAGACAGAGGAGAGAGGTCCCACATCAAGGAATAAGGCGTCATATCAACCCCCACCGGAGAAGGCCACTCTCATGTATTTTGGACCAGCACCCAGACAGAGGAGAGAGGTCCCACATCAAGGAATAAGGCGTCATATCAACCCCCACCGGAGAAGGCCACTCTCATTTATTTCGGCCCAGCACCCAGACAGAGGATACAGGTCCCACAGCAAGGAATCATGCGTCATATCAACCACCAACGGAGAAGGCCACTCTCATTTATTTCAGACCAGCACCCAGACAGAGGATACAGGTCCCACAGCAATGAATCATGCTTCATATCAACCACCACCGGAGAAGGCCACTCTCATGTATTTTGGACCAGCACCCAGAAAGAGGAGAGAAGTTTTCACAGCAGAGAATCATGCATTTAGATCACCCACCACAGGAGTAGGCCACCATTTAATGGGACCCCGGCAACCATGTCAGATGGCACAAACATCAGCTTCACATCACCCAGCACAAGAGAAGGCCACTTTGAGAGACTTTGACCCTGCACCCAGGCGGAGGAGAGGGGTTTTCACAGCAGAGAATCAGGCATTTAGATCACCCACCACAGGAGTAGGCCACCATTTAATGGGACCCCGGCAACCATGTCAGATGGCACAAACATCAGCTTCACATCACCCAGCACAAGAGAAGGCCACTTTGAGAGACTTTGACCCCTGCACCCAGGCGGAGGAGAGGGGTTTTCACAGCAGAGAATCAGGCATTTAGATCACCCACCACAGGAGTAGGCCACCATTTAATGGGATCCCGGTAACCATGTCAGATGGCAAAAAAATCAGCTTCACATCACCCAGCACAAGAGAAGGCCACTTTGAGAGACTTTGACCTCTGCACCCAGACGGAGGAGAGAGGTTTTCACAGCAAGGAATAAGGCGTCATATCAACCACCACCGGAGAAGGCCACTCTCATGTATTTAGGACCAGCACCCAGACAGAGGATACAGGTCCCACAGAAAGGAATAAGGCGTCATATCAACCACCACCGGAGAAGGCCACTCTCATGTATTTTGGACCAGCACCCAGACAGAGGATACAGGTCCCACAGCAAGTAATAAGGTGTCATATCAACCACCACCGGAGAAGGCCACTCTCATTTATTTTGGACCAGCACCCAGACAGAGGAGAGAGGTCCCACATCAAGGAATCATGCGTCATATCAACCCCCACCGGAGAAGGCCACTCTCATTTATTTTGGACCAGCACCCAGACAGAGGATACAGGTCCCACAGCAAGGAATCATGCGTCATATCATCCACCACTGGAGAAGGCCACTCTCATTTATTTGGGACCAGCACCCAGACAGAGGAGATAGGTCCCACAGCAAGGAATCATGCCTCATATCAACCACCAACGGAGAAGGCCACTCTCATTTATTTCGGCCCAGCACCCAGACAGAGGATACAGGTCCCACAGCAAGGAATCATGCGTCATATCAACCCCCACCGGAGAAGGCCACTCTCATGTATTTTGGACCAGCACCCAGACAGAGGAGAGAGGTCCCGCATCAATGAATCATGCGTCATATCAACCCCCACCGGAGAAGGCCACTCTCATTTATTTTGGACCAGCACCCAGACAGAGGATACAGGTCCCACAGCAAGGAATAAGGCGTCATATCAACCACCACCGGAGAAGGCCACTCTCATTTATTTCGGCACAGCACCCAGACAGAGGATACAGGTCCCACAGCAAGGAATCATGCGTCATATCAACCACCACCGGAGAAGGCCACTCTCATGTATTTTGGACCAGCACCCAGACAGAGGAGAGAGGTCCCACATCAAGGAATAAGGCGTCATATCAACCCCCACCGGAGAAGGCCACTCTCATTTATTTTGGACCAGCACCCAGACAGAGGATACAGGTCCCACAGCAAGGAATCATGCCTCATATCAACCACCACCGGAGAAGGCCACTCTCATTTATTTCGGCCCAGCACCCAGACAGAGGATACAGGTCCCACAGCAAGGAATCATGCGTCATTTCAACCACCACCGGAGAAGGCCACTCTCATGTATTTTGGACCAGCACCCAGACAGAGGAGAGAGGTCCCACATCAAGGAATAAGGCGTCATATCAACCCCCACCGGAGAAGGCCACTCTCATTTATTTTGGACCAGCACCCAGACAGAGGATACAGGTCCCACAGCAAGGAATCATGCGTCATATCAACCACCAACGGAGAAGGCCACTCTCATTTATTTCAGACCAGCACCCAGACAGAGGATACAGGTCCCACAGCAAGTAATCATGCTTCATATCAACCACCACCGGAGAAGACCACTCTCATGTATTTTGGACCAGCACCCAGACAGAGGAGAGAAGTTTTCACAGCAGAGAATCATGCATTTAGATCACCCACCACAGGAGTAGGCCACCATTTAATGGGACCCCGGCAACCATGTCAGATGGCACAAACATCAGCTTCACATCACCCAGCACAAGAGAAGGCCACTTTGAGAGACTTTGACCCTGCACCCAGGCGGAGGAGAGGGGTTTTCACAGCAGAGAATCAGGCATTTAGATCACCCACCACAGGAGTAGGCCACCATTTAATGGGACCCCGGCAACCATGTCAGATGGCACAAACATCAGCTTCACATCACCCAGCACAAGAGAAGGCCACTTTGAGAGACTTTGACCCCTGCACCCAGACGGAGGAGAGAGGTTTTCACAGCAGAGAATCATGCATTTAGATCACCCACCACAGGAGTAGGCCACCATTTAATGGGACCCCGGCAACCATGTCAGATGGCACAAACATCAGCTTCACATCACCCAGCACAAGAGAAGGCCACTTTGAGAGACTTTGACCCCTGCACCCAGACGGAGGAGAGAGGTTTTCACAGCAGAGAATCAGGCATTTATATCAGCCAGCACAGGAGAAGGTCGCTTTCAGTGACTTAGGCCTTAGCACCGACACAGAGGAGACAGGTCAGATAGCACAAGCATCAGTTTCACATCAACCACCACAGGAGAAGGGCACTTTTAGAGACTTTGACCCCTGCACCCAGAAAGAGGAGAGAGGTCCCACAGCAGAGATTCAGGCATTTATATCAGCCAGAACAGGAGAAGGCCGCTTTCAGTGACTTAGGCCTTAGCACCGACACAGAGGAGACAGGTCAGATAGCACAAGCATCAGTTTCACATCAACCACCACAGGAGAAGGGCACTTTTAGAGACGTTGACCCCTGCACCCAGAAAGAGGAGAGAGGTCCCACAGCAGAGATTCAGGCATTTATATCAGCCAGAACAGTAGAAGGCCGCTTTCAGTGACTTAGGCCTTAGCACCGACACAGAGGAGACAGGTCAGATAGCACAAGCATCAGTTTCACATCAACCACCATAGGAGAATGGCACTTTTAGAGACTTTGACCCCTGCAGCCACACGGAGGAGAGAGGTCACACAGCAGAGATTCAGGCATTTATATCAGCCACCACAGGAGAAGGCCGCTTTCAGTGACTTTGGCCCCCTGCACCCACACAAAGGAGACATGTCAGACAGCACAAGTATAACATTCATATCACCCAGCACAGGAGAAGGACACTTTCATGTACTTTGGCCCCGGCACCCAGACAGGCGGAAAGTTCATTCAACTCTGGGTTGCACCCCAAGATCCTACTGAATTTCAAAAATTGATTTTTCAATGAAGAAGTGGCCAGGAGTACAAGACAACATGGTTTAAGGCAGTTATTAAGGACTACTCTGCACAAGGGAGGGTCAGGTCTTGTGGGATCCATGCCTGGTTCATTTTTATAAACGTCAGCTTGTCCACGTTGGCTGCAGACAGGCGGCTGCGTTTGTCAGTAATGACGCCCCCTGCCGTGCTGAACACACGTTCAGATAAAACGCTGGCCGCCGGGCAGGCCAGCACCTCCAAGGCATAACATGCTAATTCTGGCCACGTGGACAATTTGGAAACCCAGAAGTTGAATGGGGCCGAACCATCCGTCAGTACGTGGAGTTGTGTGCAGATGTACTGTTCAACCATGTTAGTGAAATGTTGCCTCCTGCTAACATGTTCCGTATCAGGTGATGGGGCAGTTAGCTGTGGCGTGGAGACAAAACTTTTCCACATTTTTGCCATGCTAACCCTGCCCTCAGAGGAGCTGGCCGTGACACTGCTGCGTGGGCGACCTCTAGCTCCTGCTCGGCCTTGGCCTTCCACCTGTTCCCCTGTGACAGTTGGGAATGCTCTCAGTAGCGCGTCTACCAGTGTGCACTTGTACTCGCGCATCTTCCTATCACGCTCCAGTGCAGGAAGTAAAGTGGGCACATTGTCTTTGTACCGTGGATCCAGCAGGGTGGCCACCCAGTAGTCAGCACACGTTAAAATGTGGGCAACTCTGCTGTCGTTGCGCAGGCACTGCAGCATGTAATCGCTCATGTGTGCCAGGCTCCCCAGAGGTAAGGACAAGCTGTCCTCTGTGGGAGGCGTATCGTCATCATCCTCTGTATCCCCCCAGCCACGAATCAGGGATGTGCCTGCGCTGTGCTGGGTGCCACCCCGCTGTGAACCTGCTTCATCCTCATCCTCCTCCACCTCCTCCTCATCCTCCTCGTCCTCCAGTAGTGGTCCCTGGCTGGCCACATTTGTACCTGCCCTCTGCTGTTGCAAAAACCTCCCTCTGAGCCACTTCTAACAGACTGGCCTGAAAGTGCTAAAAACGACCCGTCATCCTCCTCCTCCTCCTCCTGGCCCTGGCCCACCTCCTCTTCCATCATCGCCCTAAGCGTTTTCTCTAGGAGACATAGAATTGGTATCGTCACGCTGATAACAGTGGCATCGCCACTGGCCATGTTGGTGGCGTACTCTAAACAGCGCAACAGGGCACACAGGTCTCGCATGGAGGCCCAATCATTGGTGGTGAAGTGGTGCTGTTCCGCAGTGCGACTGACCCGTGCGTGCTGCAGCTGAAGCTCCACTATGGCCTGCTGCTGCTCGCACAGTCTCTCCAGCATGTGCAAGGTGGAGTTCCACCGGGTGGGCACGTCGCATATTAGGCGGTGAGCGGGAAGGCCGAGGTTCCGCTGTAGCGCTGACAGGCGAGCAGCGGCAGGATGTGAACGCCGGAAGCGCGCACAGACGGCCCGCACTTTATGCAGCAGCTCTGACATGTCTGGGTAGTTGTGAATAAACTTTTGCACCACCAAATTCAGCACATGCGCCAGGCAAGGGATGTGCGTCAAACCGGCTAGTCCCAGAGCTGCCACGAGATTTCGCCCATTATCGCACACCACCAGGCCGGGCTTGAGGCCCACCGGCAGCAACCACTGGTCGGTCTGTTGTTCAATACCCCGCCACAACTCCTGCGCGGTGTGGGGCCTGTCCCCCAAACATATGAGTTTCAGAATGGCCTGCTGACGTTTACCCCGGGCTGTGCTGAAGTTGGTGGTGAAGGTGTGTGGCTGACTGGATGAGCTGGTGGAAGCAGAGGAGGAGGAGGAGGAAGCCGAGTAGGAGGAGGAGGCAAAGAATGATGCCCTGTGATCCTTGGCGGCGGAAGGACGTGCGCCAAGGAACTCTCCCCCTGGGGCCCAGCCGCCACTACATTTACCCAGTGTGCAGTTAGGGAGATATAGCGTCCCTGGCCGTGCTTACTGGTCCACGTATCTGTGGTTAGGTGGACCTTGCCACAAATGGCGTTGTGCAGTGCAAACTTGATTTTATCGGACACTTGCATGTGCAGGGAAGGCACGGCTGTCTTAGAGAAGTAGTGGCGGCTGGGAACCACATACTGGGGGACAGCCATGGCCATCAGCTGTTTGAAGCTGTCTGTGTCCACCAGCCGGAATGACAGCATTTCAAAGGCCAGTAGTTTAGAAATGCTGGCATTCAGGCCAAGGGCTCGAGGGTGACTAGGTGGGAATTTGCGCTTCCTCTCAAAGGTTTGAGAGATGGAGAGCTGAACGCTGCTGTGTGAAATAGTGGAGACGCTAGGTGACGGTGGCGGTGGTGGTGGTGGTGTACTCCACTGCAGTTCATGCTTTGCATGTAGATGCCTGATCATGCAGGTGGTGCTCAGGTTAAGAACGTTAATGCCTCGCCTCAGGGTCTGATGGCACAGCGTGCAAACCACTCTGGTCTTGTCCTCAGCACATTGTTTGAAGAAGTGCCGTGCCAGGGAACTCCTTGAAGATGCCTTTGGGGTGCTGGGTCCCTGTTGGCGCTGGCCAATAGCAGGCGAACTCTCTGGACGGCGGCTGTTCTGCTTTTGCCCCCTGCTCCCTCTTTGGCTTCGCTGTTGTCTCGGTCTCACCACTGCCTCTTCCTCTGAACTATTTAAGTCAGCGGCACAACCTTCAGTCCATGTGGGGTCTAAGACCTCATTGTCCTCTGCATCGTCTTCCACCCAGTCTTCCTCCCTGACCTCCTCCTGTTCAGTCTGCACACTGCAATAAGACGCGGCAGTGGGCACCTGTGTTTCGTCATCATCAGACACTCAGTCACTCTGCTGTGGTGGTATTCCCATGTCCTCATCATCTGGATACATAAGTGGTTGTGCGTCAGTGCATGGAATGTCTTCCACCGCTGGGGAAGGGATAGGTGGACGCCCCTGGAAAACCGTGGGAGCAGAGTCTTCAAACAGAAGAAGAGACTGCTGCATAACTTGAGGCTCAGCCAGTTTCCCTGATATGCATGGGGGTGATGTGACAGACTGATGGGCTTGGTTTTCAGGTGCCACCTGTGCGCTTCCGCAGAAGACTGGGCGGAAGACAATGTGGTGAACGTGCTGGAAGCACTGTCGGCCACCCAATCGACTAATGCCTGTACCTGCTCAGGCCTTACCATCCTCATAACGGCATTGGGCCCCACCAAATATCGCTGTAAATTCTGCTGGCTACTTGAGGGAGTTGTTTCACTACTTTGTGCGCCTGAGGCCGAACGGCCACGTCCTCTGCCAGCAACAGAGGCTCCACGGACACCACCACGACCGCGTCCTCGTCCCTTAATAGAATGTTTCCTCATTGTTGCGATTCAACTCGCACCACAATAAAATATATTATTTTTTAGCCCCAAAATTCCCACACTGGAAGATATAATGCCTTTTGGCAGTATTAATTACAAGAACACTGCTGCTAATTGGACACCAGATTTTTTATAATGCTAGTTTTGATACATAGATTCCCACACGGGGAAATATGATTCCTTTTTACAGGAGTGAAAACGTGAGGCCTAGTTTTTCTGGTCTAACAAACACCAGATTGATTAAATTGGCCTTTTTTTCACCAAAATTACAACACTGGACAATAATGCCTTTTGGCGGTATTAATTACAAGAACACTGCTGCTAATTGGACACCAGATTTTTTATAATGCTAGTTTTGGTACTTAGATTCCCACACGGGGAAATATAATTCCTTTTTACAGGAGTGAAAACGTGAGGCCTAGTTTTTCTGGTCTAACAAACACCAGATTGATTAAATTGGCCTTTTTTTCACCAAAATTACAACACTGGACAATAATGCCTTTTGGCGGTATTAATTACAAGAGGACTGCTGGTATTTCAGAACACCGGAATTGTTAAAATGCTAGCTTTGCTAGATAAATTTCCCACACTGGGAGAAATATTGCCTAAGCCTTTTTACAGTATTAATTACCACAGGAGTGCTTCTTCTGGTCTAACACCAGAATAATTTTATTATTACGGTGAAAGCTTTTTCTAATTTATATTTCTGGCACATAAAAAAAAAAAAATATTTCTGGCTGACAGTATTGGACAAAGTAGTGGCACTGGCTAGCCTAGCTGGAACAGCACATTCATGGGATTTGCAATCCAAGTGGGTTACTTTCAGTTTCACCACTGATATAGTAAATATCTTTGCAGTTAGTATGGGTGACACAAGCACAGCCAAACCCCTGATGTAGTATATCTATGAAAAAATCGACTATTACTTTAGATTAATGGACGTTGTGGCAGCTTTTGCTGTAGCACCACAAGTCCCAAAATGGCCGCCGCCTATCAGCCCAGTAACATGTGCCAGAAAACAGTCTGCCCAGCCAGAAAAAAAATTGACTTTGACTGAGCAGCTGAATCGCTGTTGTTCTGATTCACAGGTGTAGATTTTTAACTTCTTTGGAGCTTTGGTTTACACTCTGTGGCAGCAAGTGCTGGCGCACCACAAGTCCCAAAATGGCCACCGCCGGTCAGCCCAGTTACATGTGCCAGTAAAAATCGTTCTGGCCAGTCTCAACAAAATAGTGACTTTCAGTGAACAGCTCAGCTGAGTTGTTCTGATGCACAGGTGTAGAAAGGTAGATCATTCAATCACTTCTTTATCCCTGCCTATCTCGCCCTCACAGAAGCTGCATCCTCTCCCTACACTAGTCAGAGCAGTGTGACGTGCGGCGCTACGTGACTCCAGCTTAAATAGAGGCTGGGTCACATGCTGCACTTGGCCAATCACAGCCATGCCATTAGTAGGCATGGCTGTGATGGGCTCTTAGGGCAAGAAGTAAAACGCTAGCTGATTGGCTGCTGTGCAGCCCTTCAGAAAGCGGGAAGTAATCGACGAACACCGGACCCGAACCCGAACTTTTTTGAAAATGTCCGGGTTCGGGTCCATGTCACGGACACCCCAAAATTCGGTACGGACCCGAACGATTTTCGAACTGTTCGCTCAACACTATTAGCCAACTAAAAATCAAAATGCAATGTTTATGTCAGAACAGCGTATAGTAATATATGTGTCCTGAGACATTAGTTGGGCCTCATAGAGTGGGTATATATTTGCTCTCCACCACTCATAGTATATCCAACTCTGCCTGTCTATATACTAGAGAAAGCAATAGTTTTGCCCATTTTAATTTGTTTTCCAATAAAGATTTATTGTTTTGATTTTAGCCTGCTTTCAGGCAGTGAGTTTGTCCCATGAAAAGATAGAATAAAATATTTATAAAAATGTGAGGGGTGTACTCACTTTTATGAGGTACTGTGCAATAGAATCTATGTTTATATTTTATTTTTTCTTTACATTTGGAAGAGATTGGAACACTTATCAAAGAAAAACCCTATCCTTTTGGCACACACTCACAAACGCAGGGATTTTTTTTTTTTGGGCATTTCACTGAAAAGACTAACTCTGCTTTAAAAGGGTTATCTGAAAGTAAATCATATCTCTAGATGTGGTTGACCATCAGTGGTGATGATATTTACAAAGTCTCTGCTGCTGGGTACAGATAAACTTATATGAGGTTTTTCAGCAATTAAAATTATTGTGCATTGAGCTTTATTGCCCAGAGGTTAAGGTTCTTGCCTTTTATATAGAAGGTTGTGAGTTAAAATCCCCACAGAAACAGTTTAAAGATGGAAGCTAAATAATTTGATTTTATTGAGAAAAAAATTAAACAAAACGTAAAATATGATCAAATTACACCTGTTTTACCCAACACTAACCTTTTTAACTTGTGTAACCAGTATTTTTAAAATGTTTCTGTGGGAATTCGAACTCACAACCTTTTACATTACAGGTAAAGACCTTAACCACTGGGCTATAGAGCTCAATGCTAAGTCATTGCTGAAAATTCTCGAAGAAGTTTATCTTGTATAACATAAGAAAAACTTTTATGAGGTTTTTGACACAAGAGAAACTTCTATAAGGTTTTTCAGCAATAACATAGCATTGAGCTCTACAGCCCATTGGTTAAGGTTTTTGATCTTAATGTACAAGGTTGTGAGTTCAAATCCCCACAGAAACATTTTTAAAAAAGAAGCTAAGTAAAACTTAAATACAGGGGGTGTCCCCAACAGAGAAAAGTTTGATTTTATTGAGAACAAAAATGGAGCCAAACATAAAGTATGATCAAATAACACCCATATTAACCCACACCAACCTTTTTAACTTGTGTAACGAGTATTTTTTGTTGGGAAAGGTGGCAACCCTAACAGCCCCCTGCTCATGACCTCTATAAATCCGCTCACTGCAGCAAGCTAACCCTCATTAGGACTCACTTTGTAAAAAAAAAAATTTCTTTTCATCGCGATATTCTGACCCTCATAACTTTTTTATAGTTATGTCCACCAAGATGTGTGGGGGCTCATTTTTTTGCGGGACGATCTGTCGTTTTTAACAATACCATTTTGGGTCGTGTATGACTTGATCACTTTTATTCAGTTTTCTAGGGAGATAAAGTGATGAAAAAAACGTGAATTGGCCTTTTTAAAAAAAAATTCTGTTACGCCATTAACCATATGGGCTAACTTTTAAAAAATGTTTTAATAGTATGGGCGTTTTTACATACAGCGATGCCCATAATGCTATTTTTTTTTTTGTTTCTTTTTATTTTGGGGAATAGGGTGATTTAATTATTAGTATTTGTTTTTTTAACTTTTTGCTAAGTCCCCCAAGTGGAACACAACTTACAATCATCAGAAATAAATTGCTCCATAATTCTCTATAGAAATCGCTATATCACAGAGATCTGTCCCATCATCTATTTATCCCCAGGACTGTGACTGTGACGAGGGGACATCCTCTGCGTCTGGAGGAAAGAAGGTTTGTACACAAACATAGAAAAGGATTCTTCACTGTAAGAGCAGTGAGACTATGGAACTCTCTGCCTGAGGAGGTGGTGATGGTGAGTACAATAAAGGAATTTAAGAGGGGACTGGATTTATTTCTGGAGTGTAATAATATTACAAGCTACAGCTAATAGAGAGGGGTCGTTGATCCAGGGAGTTATTCTGATTGCCTGATTGGAGTCGGGAAGGAATTTTTTTCTTCTTAAGTGGGGAAAATTGGCTTCTGCCTCACAGGGGTTTTTTGCCTTCCTCTGGATCAACTTGTAGGAAACAGGCCGAACTGGATGGACAAATGTCTTTTTTCGATCTTATATACTATGTTACTATGTTACAGTTCAGTGCTGCCATCTAGTGGCCTGAACTGGGATATACTAAAACTGAGCCTGGAAGCCTAGTACAGGCTGCAGCTCATTTTTAAAACAGGGAGCTTTCTCTGTTCTCTGCTGGGGAAAGCGTGCCTGAAGAATAATCCCGCGCTTCCGGTTTTTAACACTCTCAGATGCCATGAAAAGGGGAACTCATTGCTGTGAGGAGAGGGGGCATATGGTGTATTTTGGGGCCATGAGGGTGAAGAAGTTTGTGAGGAGCTTTACGAGGTGTAAATCTGTGAGGGAGGGCCGGATTCGACAGAATGTTACTGTGTTGTTAGTACATGACCACTGTAGCCAATCACTGTAGCCTGTAATATTATTACACTCCAGAAATACATCCAGGTCCCTCTTGAACGCTTTTAGTGAACTCACCATCATCACCTCCTCAGGCAGAGAGTTTCATAGTCTCGCTGCTCTTGCTTTAAAGAATCCTCTTCTATGTTTGGGTACAAACCTTCTTTCCTCCAGACGCAGAGGATGTCCCCTCGTCATAGTCACAATCCTGAGGATAAGTAGATGATGGGAGAGATCTCTGTACTGACCCCTGATATATTTATACATAGTTATTAGATCTCCTCTCAGTCTCTTTTTTCTAAAGTGAATAACCCTAATTTTGATAATATTTCAGGGTACTATAGTCCCCCCCATTCCAGTTATTACTTTAGTTGCCCTCCTCTGAACCCTCTCCAGCTCTGCTATGTCTGCCTTGTTCACAGGAGCCCAGAACTGTACACAGTACTCCATGTGTGGTCTGACTAGAGATTTGAAATGTGGTAGGACTATGTTCCCATCATGGGCATTTGCGCCCCTTTTGATGAAACCCATTATTGTATTTGACTTAGCAGCAGCTGCCTGACACTGGTTTCTACAGCTTAGTTTGCTGTTCACTAAAATTCTTAGGTCATTTTTAATGTCAGTGTTACCCAGTGTTTTACAATTTAGTATGTACGGGGGACGTGCATTATTCCTTCACATGTGCATAATCTTAAATTGTGTTAAATCTCATCTGCTACTTATCTGCCCAAGCCTCCAATCTGTCCAGATCCCTCTGTATCAGTATACTGTCCTCTTCCATGTTAATTACTTCACACAGTTTAGTGTCATCTGCAAAAATTGATATTTTACTGTGCAAGCCTTCTACAAGATCATTAATAAATATATTGAATAGCTATCAGGCCCAAGACTGCCCCCTGAGGTACTCCACTAGAGACAGTGACACAATCTGAGTGTGTAACAATAACAACCACCCTCTGTTTTTTATTACTGAGCCAGTTACTTACCCACATACAGAAATTTTCTTCCAGTCCAAAAATTCTCATTGTATGTACTAACCTTTCATGTGGTACAGTGTCAAATGCTTTGGAAAAGTCCAGATATTTGACATCCATTGATTCACCACAGTCAAGTCTAGAACCTACCTCATCATAGAAACTGATTAAATTAGTTTGACAAGAGCGATCCCTCATGAAGCTATGCTGATATGGTGTTATTTGCTTATTTTCATTGAGGTACTCCAGGATAGCATCTCTGAGAAAACCTTTTTTACCCACGACAGATGTTAAAATTACTGGCCTATAGTTTCCGGGCTCTGTTTTTGGACCCTTGTTGAATATTTGCACCACATTTGCTATGCGCCAATCCTGTGGAACACTTCCTGTCAGTATAGAGTCCTTAAATTTCAGAAATAAGAGTCTGGCAATGACATTACTTAATTCTCTTAGGGTACGGGGTGTATGCCATCTGGTCCTGGCGATTTGTCTATTTTAATCTTTTTAAGATGCCTCTGTATTTCTTCCTGGATAAGACACGGCACTTTTATTGGGCAATTTACTTTTACATTTTGCATTTCATCAGTGAATACAGTGGAGAAAAAAATATTTAATAGCTTTGCTTTCTCCTCATCGCTTTTTGCAACTCCTCCTCATTACTCTGTAGAGGGCCGACACCTTCAGATTTATACTTTTTTCCTCTTATATAATTGAAGAACATTTTAGGGTTAGTTTTGCTCTCTTTGGCAATTAATCTCACCGTCTCTAGTTTGGCTGCTTTTATTTGTTTTTTTTCAATATTCTATTTTTTTCCTTATAGTTTTTCAGTGCTTCCTCGCTACCCTCCTGTTTTAGTGAATTAAATGCTTTCTTTTTGTCATTTATTGCTTTTTTTACAGCTCTATTTATCCACATTAGATTTTTTCTTGTTCCTTAACCTTTTATTCCCATAAGGTATGTAAATCTCACAATGAGATTTTAGGATGCTTTTAAAAATATCCCATTTTGTGGCTGTATTTTTATTTTTGAGGACTTTGTCCCAGTTAGTTCGGCCTATGGCCTCTCTTAATTGGCTAAATTTAGCTTTTTTGCAGTTTGGTATTTTTGTTCCTCCCTGAAAAACACTCTTTTGAATTGGAAGGTTATTACTTCATGGTCATTGTTTCCCAGGCGTCCCCCAACCTGCATATCTGTTGTTCTGTCAGGTAGAGATGTCGGTGAACACGAACGGTGAACGCGAATTTATGCAAATGTTCGCGAACAGGGCGAACCGCCATAGACTTCAATAGACAGGCGAATTTTAAAACACACAGGGACTCTTTCTGGCCACAATAGTGATGGAAAAGTTGTTTCAAGGGGACTAACACCTGGACTGTGGCATGCCGGAGGGGGAAAACTCCCATGGAAAATTATGTAGTTGATGCAGAGTGTGGTAAGTTGAATTCGCAATGCGATTAATATAACCTGCATTAATTGCATTGTGAATTCAACTAAAAGCTTAGTTCCTAATGGTTGTATTGCTAGAATATAACTAAGATTGAGAATATAGCGCTATATTATCAATCTTTGTTATATTCTAGCAATACAACCATTAGGAACCCAGCTCTAAGTTGTAATCGTAATGTGATTAATATAACCTGTATTAATCGCATTGCGATTACAACTTAGATCTGAGTTCCTAATGGTTGTATTGCTAGAATATAACGAAGATTGAGACTATAGCGCTATATTCTCAATCTTCGGTATATTCTAGCAATGCAACCATAAGGAACTCAGATCTAAGTTGTAATCACAATGCGATTAATATAACCTGTATTAATCGCATTGTGATTACAACTTAGATCTGAGTCCTTAATTGTTGTATTGCTAGAATATAACAAAGATTGAGAATATAGCGCTATATTCTCAATCTTCGTTATATTCTAGCAATACAACCATTAAGAACTCAGATCTAAGTATTAATCGCATTGCGATTACAACTATTAACACTGCAGCTTCAGAATGAATCTAAGATGGACGCCGTCCTTGCTTTTTGATAGGAGGTGGGAGGGCCTGAGAGGGAGACTGATGTACTAGCCCTAAAAAGGGCTTTTTGGGGTGCTGTCAGGACGCTGTCCTTACAGCAGAGATCAGATGAGTCTTTCAGGACTGGAGTGGACACTGAATACTCTAGCCTAGCTATTGATTTCCCTATTAAATCAGCAGCAGCTACACTGTGCCTCCTCTCACTAAAACTACAGCTTCCGAATGAATCTAAAATGGATGTTGTCCAGGAGATGGGAGGGTCTTGGAAGGACGGTATGTTGCTGATTGGCTGAAATGTGTCTGCGGACCGAACATCGCATATGTTCGCCTGCTGCGGCGAACGCGAACAAGCTATGTTCGTCAGGAACTGTTCGCCGGTGAATAGTTCGGGACATCTTATTTGCGAATTCAACTTAGAGCTGGGTTCCTAATGGTTGTATTGCTAGAATATAACGAAGATTTAGAATATAGTGCTATATTCTCAATCGTCGTTATATAATTCTAGCAATACAACCATTAGGAACCCCGCTCTAAGTTAAATTCGCAATGCGATTAATATAACCTGCATTAATCGCATTGCAAATTTAACTTAGAGCTGGGTTGCTAATGGTTGTATTGCTAGAATATAACGAAGATTGAGAATATAGCACTATATTCGTTATATTCGTCAATTCTAGCAATACAACCATTAGTACTTCAGATCTAAGTTGTAATCGTAATGCGATTAATATGACCTGTATTAATCGCATTGCGATTACAACTTAGATCTGAGTTCCTAATGGTTGTATTGCTAGAATATAACGAAGATTGAGAATATAGAGCTATATTCTCAATCATCATTATATTCTAGCAATACAACCATTAGGAACTCAGATCTAAGTTGTAATAAGAATGCGATTAATACAGGTTATATTAATCGCATTACGATTACAACTACTAACACTGCAGCTTCAGAATGAATCTAAGATGGACGCCCTCCTTGCTTTTTGATAGGAGGTCGGAGGGTCTGGTAGGGAGACTGATGTACTAGCCCTATAAAGGGCTTTTTGGGGTGCTGTCAGGACGCTGTCCTTACAGCAGAGATCAGATGAGTCTTTCAGGACTGGAGTGGACACTGAATACTCTAGCCTAGCTATCGATTTCCCTATTAAATCAGCAGCAGCTACACTGTGCCTCCTCTCACTAAGACTGCAGCTTCTGAATGAATCTAAAATGGATGCTGTCCAGGAGATGGGAGGGTCTGGTAGGGAGGGTATGCTGCTGATTGGCTGGAATGTGTCTGCTGACTGTGAGATACAGGGTCAAAGTTTACTCAATGATGATGAATAGGGGACGGACCGAACACCGCATATGTTCGCCCACCGCGGTGAACGCGCACAAGCTATGTTCGCCGGCGAATAGTTCGGGACATCGTATTTACGAATTAAACTTAGAGCTGGGTTCCTAATGGTTGTATTGCTAGAATTTAACGAAGATTTAGAATATAGCGCTATATTGTCAATCTTCGTTATATGATTCTAGCAATACAACCGTTAAGAACCCAGCTCTAAGTTGAATTCACAATACGATTAATATGACTTGCATTAATCGCATTGCGAATTTAACTTAGAGCTGGGTTGCTAATAGTTGTATTGCTAGAATAGTACAAAGATTGAGAATATAGCGCCATATTCGTTATATTCGTCAATTCTAGCAATACAACCATTTGGAACTCACATCTAAGTTGAATTCACAATGCGATTATTACAGGTTATATAATCGCATTGCGATTACAACTTAGATCTGAGTTCATAATGGTTGTATTGCTAGAATTGACGAATATAACGAATATAGGGCTATATTCTCAATCTTCGTTATATTCTAGCAATACAACCATTAGGAACCCAGCTCTAAGTTCAATTTGCAATGCGATTAATACAGGTTATATTAATCGCATTGTGATTACAACTACTAACACTGCAGCTTCAGAATGAATCTAAGATGGATGCCGTCCTTTCTTCTTGATAGGAGCTGGGAGGGTCTGGGAGGGAGGGTATGCTGATTGGCTGGAATGTGTCTGCTGACTGTAAGGTACAGGGTCAGTTTGCTCAATGATAAAGTATAGGGGCGAACACGAACATTGCAAATGTTCGCCCGCCACGGCGGACGCGAACAAGCTATGTTCGCCGGGAACCGTTCGCCGGTAAATAGTTTGGTACATCTCTACTGTCAGTTCTATTGGTTAATACTAAGTCCAGATTGGCTGTACCTCTAGTTGGGTCCAGAAACCAGTTGGGAAAAGTTATTGTCTTTGGATATTGCCAACAACCTATTTCCTTTATGACATATATAGGTTTCAATTTCCCAGTCTATGTCTGGGTAGTTGACTTCCCCCAAAATAACAACCTCATTATGATCTGCCGCCTCATCTATCTCATTTAGTAGCAGATTTTCTGTGGACTCTATATTAGGTGGTTTATAATAAACTCCTATTAATATTTTATTATTGTTTTTGCTTCTATGTATCTCTACTCACAGTGACTCCACATGTTTATGTCCCTCACTTATATCTTCCCGGAGTGTGGGCTTTAGACAGGACTTTACATAAAGGTAGACTCCTCCCACTCCCCGGTTTTTGTGATCCTTTCTAAAAAGATTGTAACCCTGTATATTAACTGCCCAGTTATAGCTATCATCCTGCCATGTCTCAGTTATTTCCACTATGTCATAGTCCTCCTCACACATCACTAATTCCAGTTCACCAGTTTTATTAGTCAGGCTTCTGGCATTAGTATACATACAATTAAGAGGTTTATGTATATGTTTTACCCTACACCTTTCCTTCTGAACTTTTCTAGTCCCTCCTTCCATTCTTCCCCAGTCCCATTACCTTGCCCCCGGGCTCTATCTACACTATCTCCCCATCTTATAACGTAATTATCCTCACCCCCAGTCCCTAGTTTAAACACTCCTCCAACCTTCTAGCCATCTTCTCCCCCAACACAGCTGCTCCTTCCCCATTGAGGTGCATCCCATCCCTGCGATAGAGCTTGTAGCCTACAGAAAAGTTGGCCAAGTTCTCCAGGACCATGACTTCTGGATCTTCTCCAGACCCTCCCAGTAACCTGTCAACCAGATCCACGATGTGTCGCATTCGAGCGCCAGGAAGACAACACACGGTTTGACGATCCCGATCTTTGTGACAGATCGCTCTATCTGTACCCATAATAATTGAGTATCCCACTACCAGCACCTGTCTGGCCTGCTCTGCTCTCCTGGTCCCCTGCTTACTGGAGCTGACATTCCCCTAACTGGCAGAGGAAGGGTTCGGCTGCAACAGTGCTCTCCCTGAACTGAAATTCCCCTCATCTGCCAACCTTGCAAACTTGTTGGGGTGTTTCAGATCAGGGCTAGCCTCCCTATAGTGTTGATCAAGCATGCTCGGCCAAACACCCCGTGTGCTCAAGCCTGATGCTCGAGTCTCCTCCCCTACTAGATATCTCAGGCAGTCAATTGTCCAACCAAGCAGCAAAGCATGAAGTGAAACACATTCTATGTTTCTGAATAACATTCTGAAGAAAAGGTGCATCTCTTTTTACATAATATCTATTTTTAAGGCTGGTATAAGTTAGACATCTTGTATATTGTGAAATGGACCATGCTGGTATAACCTGGCGATCTCCTGAATATAATTATATATGTACAGCTGGTATAAGTTAGACATCTTCTTGTATATAGTTATATGGCCCATGCTGGTATAACCTGGGTATCTCATGTATATAATTATATATGTACAGCTGGTATAAGTTATATATCACCTTGTATATAGTGATATGAAGCATGCTGGTATTACCTGGGTATCTCCTGTATGTAATTATACATGTATAGCTGGTAAAATATATATTTTCTGTCATCAATTTCTGTCCATTTCTTGAGAACCAGACACCCTCCCCTCTTCAGAGCAGGGGGTGCCTAGTTTAATGCTCTGGTTCTCCCATTGACTTCTATTGTGCTCGGGTGAGCACCTGAGCATCCTGATGTGTTGAGCCCGAGCACCCGAAAACCTTGGTGCTCGATCAACAGTTTCACATTATTTTATATGCCATATAAAATGGTGTCATTATAAACTACAACTTGCCCTGCAAAAAGACAGACCCTCATCCAGCTGTGTGAAGGGAAAAATAAAAAAGCTATGGCTCTGGAAAAGAATGGTGTAAAAACATAAAATTACTGTGTACTTAAAGTGTTAAAAAAAATCCACTGATACTGTAAAAAGAGGTTCTTCTGCAGCTGCGGAACATCATAGTACATGCCCAGTTGCTATAGCTCTTGCTTATGAATATAATGAGGGGATTTAATATTAATCAAAGGTGTACATGAATCTACCTTTTTCTTTTAATAAGAAGTCTCTGCAGCAGCAGAAACAGAGGTGTGTATTATAAAAAAAACTAATAATATACCCCCTACTATACAGTAAGTTATAAAAAATATTAGGAATCACCTCGGAGTGCTATGACATAGATACACATGGACTTTGTCTGTGACTTTGTTCTTTAATATGTTTGTAGAACACTTCAGTAACTTCTAATATTCTTAACATTATTGCCATTATTAAATAATTATTATGACATCGTAATAATACATGTATTTATTGCACTTTTTTCCATTTACTCTATCCTAGAATTTAGTATTTAAAAAAATATATATTGATAGTAATGTGAAAAACAGTGCCTTTGCAAACTGTTTTATTAACTTGTCAGTACTTTCAGTACTTGTCAGTACTTATCTTACTGTATTTTCACAACTAAAGTGCATTATTTAAAATATTACTAACATATTCTAAGACCACATTGCCACCATGAAGCCATATACGGTAACAATGGTAAAAAGCAAAGCAAAATTGTATTGTGCTTTAAGGACATCTTTAATTATGAAATCTACAGCATACAACTACAATATACGTAAGCCGTTAGCTAAATAACTTAGATTTTTTTTTTCTCTTTGTGCACTGGAATCCTTGAAATATACATTTGGTATTGATTTACCTTATGAGATTGATGAAAGAATTCTTACTTCTCTGACTCACTGAATGGGAAAAGAAATATTTAATCATATAAGTTTAATTTAAAATGTAATTGGAAATTGTAAAAGCTCTACACATTTTACTCAGTGAAAGAACATTTATTTGGGATGTTTTGAAGCCATTGGCAGCCAGATAAATAGCCGTCATTTCTTAATTCGGAACAAATTACTAGGTCTGTGGATTTTAAAATATGATGATTTTTTTTTTAAATATAGTAATATGATTTTTTTTTCATGACTAATTGGTTAACTTTCCAATTTGAAAGCCATAGTAATTTTTTGATGGCATTACTTATTAAATGGTAGGTTCATTTAGCAAGGATTTCTATAAATCTTGTTGTGCGCTATGTTTGAAGGAAGGTTGCTAAAGTTGTTGAAAAAATAAAAATAGAATTCCATTTCTCATAGATTTCATTTTATTAGTAGATTGTATTGCTTGTTGCATTGTTTTTTTTTTAATAAATAAAACCACCGACTTTAAAGGGTTACACCTCCAAAGCCCATTAATGTGTTAATAATTAAATAATATATTTTTACTACTTAATCCTCTGCCGTTTCAAGTCCTCACTTTCAACCTGTGTTTACAGGCTACAAAAGTGTCATATTCTGATAAGGCCAGTGACTGGCTCCATATTACTACTAATCACTGAAAAAATATATTAATGGTTTACATCCTCAAAACTTGATTAATCACTGAGAAAGGGTAGGTGGACATTGAGTGTTATTGTGCTTGGTTAAAACATAACCTTTATTTGTAGTTACACATTAAGTGGTGGAGGAGCTTTCAGTGGGTCATTCTGACCGTGTATCTAATACATCACATACCATCACATACCATGGCATACCATGGCCATCACAAACCCACAGGATAGATCCCATCCATTAGAGGCCTTATTGATGTGGCCACCTAGGTAGGGCTCTCACACTACCATTGGTGGTGCCCACAGGGTGGTATACATCTCTGAGCCCACAATCACAGTGATACTTGGCATTGTACTCGTCACACAGAATAGTTTAAATTACCTTCTACTCCTCATGTTTCTTAAGTTATGTTAATAAAGGTTATGTTTTAACCAAGCACATTAACACTCAACGTCCACCTACCCTTTATCAGTGATTAAAAATGCATATTACTACATCATAATTCCAGCCTAAAAAAACTGGAGGTGAAGACTGAAGTGGTAGTATCAGAAATGGGGCTGGGGAGGCATTAATGATGAGCATATCATTTTTTATTTTTTTATAAAATCATTTATTTTGTGGTATGATATAAAATGACAATACATTCAATGTACCAAAGCAATGGTTTAAAATTGAATTCTATGAATTAAAAAAACAGTAATATTTAAAATGAATGGCTAATAGAGATCATCAAATGGTTTCTGTAATGCGGATGAGCAAATCTATTTCAAAACTAATTGTATTTGAAATGAATTTCACAAAAATGTGTCTACCAAACAAATCCAAAGCTTTTGTGCTTAGTTTTTAATGAATGACTTAAAAACATAGACAAGCGGCATTTTACAGTTAATATTGGCCAGGAAAACCACAAGGAGGAAGAAGGTGGAGGATCACAGGGAGGAAGTGGGAGGAGGACTTACCCTGATTGGCTCAGAAGCTGAAAGACAGCCTCAACAGCCAAACAGGCAGTAGGCAGAAAGATCTTTATGGTGGATGTGAAGAATCACCAAACTGTGTTATGCTTCTGGCCTGGAAGGATATGTCTGGCGGTGTCTGACAAGAAGCAATTGCAGACCTAATGTAGTGTTATAAGGACACTGTAAGAATAGAGATTTAATTGTGTAAATTTTAGGAAATCAGAGCAGCAAAAGATTTGAGGGAGTGAATGGTTGGTTACAATGTGTTTAAAACGGTTGCTGTTGTCCGCTAAGCCTAGCAGCTAATTCTGTATTACAAAACCCCCTGCAAGAAAAATAAACAATTTTTTTCTGTATATGAACAGACAGATACAGCTTTTTTTCCCCAAAACCAAAAGTTTCTACATTTCATAGGCTTATTGCCAGCATAGCATCCCAATATGATTGTGCTGAAAACACTGAACAATTGCACATTTTTTTCGTCTAAAAACAATTTCAGTGCATTATATCAGTGTTATTAAACATTTTACATTTTATGGCAATAATGACAATTATATACTTGTGTTATTTAAGGCATATTTCACAGACATTTTACCACAAACATTGCATTGTTAAATCTGTGTTAGTGGATACATTACAGCATCGGATCAAATAGTTCAAAGACATTTTACTATGAAATTTACAGTAATAACCGTGCTATTGAATGCATAGGTAAACTTTTACAGAAAATATTGTTTTGAAAATGGAACAGTGCAAAATGAAGACCCAGGCCTCGTCAGAATTTGGGTAGTAGTAGCAGCACTAGCCATTCGGTAGCAATAGTAGGGAACAGTTCTTCCTGGCTTCTGAAAGGTGCCTCATTGGTAGAGGGACGTAGGAGCACATAATGTCATATAATGGTCTGATAAAAGTGGCATGGAGGGTAATGGTGACAATGATGATGATCGTGTGTTGGACAGGACTAGAGTTGAGTGAATACCCGAATGTTCGGGTTCGAGAAGTTCGGCCGAACTTCATGAAAATGTTCAGGTTAGGGATCCGAACTCGACCCAAACTTGACCCCGAACCCCATTGAAGTCAATGGGGACCCGAACTTTTGGGCACTAAAAAAACTGTAAAATAGCCCAGGAAAGGGCTAGAGGGCTGCAAAAGGCAGCAAAATGTAGATAAATACCCTGCAAACAAATGTGGATAGGGAAATTACTTAAAATAAAATAAATTAAAATTGACCATTATCAATTGTCAACTTGGAGAAGGAGGTGGAATAGGAGGTTGGGGTGGCGTTAGGTGGGAATGCTATGGGAGTTGAAGTTCTCATCACAGCCAAAAAGTATTCATGTCTGCCTGCAGTGCCACAGGCCTCATTCACAGACTCAGGGCCATGGCAACCATACATGGGAGTTGTAGTTCACATCACAGCCAAGAAGGATTCATGTCTGCCAGCAGTGTTGCAGGCCTCACTCACAGACTCAGGCCAATGGCAAGCAAAAATGGAAGTTGAAGTTGTCATCACAGCCAAGAAGGAATCATGTCTGCAGTGGCGTACACACAATCCATGGGGCCCCGGTGCGAAACCGAATCATGGGCCCCCCCCTCTAACCCGCCCCCCTCCCACCGCCCCTCAACCCGCCGCCACCACTACCTCCTCTACCATTCTGCTGTCCTGCCAAGCTCTACCTCTGCGCGAATTGCCAGGGGTAAGAGTTGGGAGGTATGTACCAGCCAGCAAAAACCGCCACATTAACCCCCCCCCAGCCAGCAAAAACCGCCACATTAACCCCCCCCAGCCAGCAAAAACCGCCACATTAACCATGCCCCCCCCAGCCAGCAAAAACCGCCACATTAACCATGCCCCCCCCAGCCAGCAAAAACCGCCACATTAACCATGCCCCCAGCCAGCAAAAACCGCTACATTAACCATGCCCCCAGCCAGCAAAAACCGCCACATTAACCATGCCCCCAGCCAGCAAAAACCGCCACATTAACCATGCCCCCCCCAGCCAGCAAAAACCGCCACATTAACCATGCCCCCCCCAGCCAGCAAAAACCACCACATTAACCATGCCCCCAGCCAGCAAAACCGCCACATTAACCATGCCCCCAGCCAGCAAAAACCGCCACATTAACCATGCCCCCAGCCAGCAAAAACCGCCACATTAACCATGCCCCCCAGCCAGCAAAAACCGCCACATTAACCATGCCCCCCAGCCAGCAAAACCGCCACATTAAACATCCCCCAGCCAGCAAAAACCGCCACATTAAACACACCCCCTCCCCAGCCAGCAAAAACCGCCACATTAAACATAACCCCCCCATGATCAACGAGCACAGAGCAGCACAACTGCACATGAAGAAATTAGAGCCAGGCGCCGTACACTTTTCTTACCGGCTGGGGCTGGGCGGTACTGGGCAAGGCTCCTGCTGGCAGTGACTCCCGGCTCGTCTAAGGCGTCCGTCTCTCCTCCCTGCTCTGGTCGTCCCGTCTACTGCTGGCGCCGCCCACGAGAGTTCGCGCGTGCATGTTCCCGCGAGACCTGCCGCAGGCAGTTCGCAGGTCTCGCGGGATGATGGAGCCGGACCGGAGGACTGTCTCTTTCATTTACTTTGCCCGCAGCTGCAGGGCCCGGGCCGGGGCCAGGGGTCCGCAGGCGGCCGGGCCCCTGGAGAGCCGGGCCCGGTCGCAACTGCGACCCCTGCGACCCCTATATGTACGCCCCTGCATGTCTGCCTGCAGGGCCACAGGCCTCATTCAAACATTCAGGCCCTAGGGACCCACAAAGAGGAGAGTTAAAATCACATCAAGACAGAATTGATTTCACCCAGCAATGCCACAGGACTCATTCACAGATTCAGACCCATGGCACCCACAAAGAGGAGAGTTCAAATCATGCCAAATCAGTATTGACTTCACCAGGGGCGGATTAAGTGCATGATAGGCCCGGGGCTGTCTACCCAACTTGGGCCCCTCCATCCATTTTAGTTTAATTTTTTTCTGTATGAAGAGGCTGCGGTGCTTCGTGAGCGTCACAGTCTCTTTCTAGGCCATATGACATCACATTCATCGTTCACATGGTCTAGGTGTAGCTCAGTCCCATCTAAGTGATTGGGGATGATCTGAAATACCAAGCACACTGCTATCAAATGGACATCGCTGTGCTTGTTAAGTAGCAAAGAGGCTGCGGCGCTCACTGGAACATCGCGGTCTCCTCAAACAACGGATTGGCGGGGGTGCCAGGAATCATACCCCCACCATCTCATAACTCTCTGAGTACAGATGTCATAGATGTTACCTGCAGTCCTATGTAACACCCCACATAACACAGTGAACTATTGTGTTATGTGGGGTGTTATAGAACTGCATGGAACTATCTACTACATTATCTGCACAAAGAAAATTATGACTATTATCTGGGCTGTTACATAGGACTGCAGGGGACAAATTAAAATTTTAGTTGCCAAATTTAAAATACATATGATTATGATAAAAAAAACTTGGAGGAGAAGATGAAAGGCAGGTCACAGTAGTGAGCCACCTCTACATATAGGAGAATACAGCACCACATACCTCTTACATCCAGGGACATCTCCTGTCATGTAGACCTTCTCTTTCCTCTTCTCCTCCGTTTGACTTAGTACGGCATGACAAATTCTTTCCGCCACATCTCGTCTCTACAGAGTTTGTTACACAGACACATTAGATTTCTCATAATTGGGGTCATTTATCAAACTGGTGTAAAGTAGAACTGGCTTTGTTGCCCATAGCAACCAATCAGATTCCACCTTTCATTTTCCAAAGGAGCTGCGAAAAATGAAAGGTGGAATCTGTTGCTGTGGGCTACTAAGCCAGGTCTACTTTACACCAGCTTTATAAATTATCCCAAAGGTCCCTATAGTGTCTACAGCAGTTATAATGTCCCCTAGAGTGCCCCCAGTAATAACAACAACACCCTATATTGTGCTCCAGGTAATAATGCCTGTATAGTGTCCCCAAAAATAATGTTCCCTAATAGCAATGCCCCTAATTTCCCCCACACTGCTCCCACATAATAATTTCCGACACACTGTCCCCATATAATAATTTCCCCTACACTGCCCCATACAATAATTTTCCCCACACTGCCCCATATAATAATTTCCCCACACTGCCCCATATAGTTATTTCCCCCCACACTGCCCCCATATAATAATTTCCCCTACACTGCCCCATATAATAATTTCCCCCACACTGCCCCCATATAGTAATTTCCCCTATACTGCCCCATATAGTAATTTCCTCCACACTGCCCCATATAGTAATTTCCCCACACTGCCCCATATAATAATTTCCCCACACTGCCCCATATAATAATTTCCCCACACTGCCCCCATATAGTAATTTCCCTATACTGCTCCATATAGTAATTTCCTCCACACTGCCCCCATATAGTAATTTCCCCTATACTGCTCCATATAGTAATTTCCTCCACACTGCTCCCATATAGTAATTTCCTCCACACTGCTCCCATATAGTAATTTCCTCCACACTGCTCCCATAAAGTAATTCGCCTCCACACTGCCCTCCCATGAAATTATTTGCCCCACACTGCCCCCATGAAGTAATTTTCCCCACACTGCCCCCATGAAGTAATTTGTCGTCACACTGCCCCCATAAAGTAATTTGCCCCCACACTGCCCCCATGAAGTAATTTGCCCCCACACTGCACTCCTATGAAGTAATTTGCCCCAATGTAATAATCTGCTCCCAATGAAATTATTTGCCCCCATGTAATAATATGCACCTATACTGCGCCCCACACTGCCCCCATGTCCTCCTCTGGCCCCCAAAGGCACACACATAAAAAAAAAACAACAACTAAAAGCTAATACTCACCTGGGTTCGGGATAGTGAGGCAGGCTGCAGGCGCGCAATCCTCATTGTCCTGCGTCCCGGCGCAGGCACGTGATGATGTCATCACGCACGCCTGCACCGGGAATATACTACCACATAGGCCTCAGGCCTACTAGGCCTGAAGCCTATGGTGTTGATCGGCGGCGGGGCAGGGAACTATGCGCTCCTGTGCCCCGCCGCAGTATGTGGGCGCTCGGGTGGGCATTGGGCCCCCCAGTGATGCCGGGCCCAGGGCTGCCGACCCGAACGCCCCTATGTTAATCCGCCACTGGACTTCACCCTGTTCTTACCAGTTTATTCTTTGTTTTGTCCCCTATCAGGGGCCGGTGTATGGAATAGATTTTAGGAACTGGGAGATGGAAAAAGATGATTGGTCGGTCCTCTTACTTCCAACTTGGGGCACTGCACGTGCGCGGCCCAATGTACTGTGCCACCAATACAAATAGTGTGAACTACTATTCTTACCATTTTAATCTTTGTTAAGTCCCCTATCAGAACTGCTCTGTCATCTTTCTTCTAATTTTGGGCACTTGCAATGGAATTTGCCACCAATGCAACTAGTGTTAACTAAGTACTATTCCTATCAGTTTAATCTCTGTTTTGTCCCTTATCAGGGCAAGGGCCGGTGTAGTGAATAGATTTTTGGAAAAAGATGGAAAAAGACCCATGCTCGGTCCGCTTCGTTAAAATTTTAGGTCACTGCTCATGCTCCGTGCAATGTACTGTGACACCCTATATGAGTGGTGGGCAGTGGGAACAGTACAGTCTGTGGGCCTGACACACACTGGCAGGCAACTGCAATTATATTAAAGGGTAAAAATGACATTACTTTTTTTTCTGCAAGGTACTGTGCCACCCTATATGAGTGGTGGGCACTGGCAGTGGGCACAGTGCAATCTGTGGGCCTGACACTCACTGGCAGGCAACTGCAATTATATTAAAGGGTAAAAATGTAATGACTTTTCTATCTGCAAGGTACTGTGCCACCCTATATGACTGGTGGCCAGTGGGCACAGTACAGTCTGTGGGCCTGACACACACAGGCAGGCAACTGCAATGATATTAAAGGGTAAAAATTAAATGACTTTTTTATCTGCAAGGTACTGTGCAACCCTATATCAGTGGTGTGAACTCAGTAAAGTCTGTGGGCCTACGGCCTCTCACACACGGGCAGGCAACTGCAATAGATATATATAAAAATAAAAGCAGACTGATGTACCAGCACTAAAAAGGGCTTTTTGGGGTGCTGTCAGGACGCTGTCCTTACAGCAGATGGCCCCTTTCACACGAGCGACTTTTCCTCGCGGGTGCAATACGTGACGTGAATGCATAGCATCCGCACTGAATCCTGACCCATTCATTTCAATGTGTCTGTGTACATGACCCTTTTTTTTTTCACGCATCACTTGTGCGTTGCGTGAAAAATCGCAGCATGTTCTATATTCTGCGTTTTTCACGCAGCCCTAGCCCCACAGAATTGAATGGGGCTGTGTGAAAAACGCGTTGCATCCGCAAGCAAGTGCGGGTACATTGCATTTTTCACTGATGGTTGCTAGGAGATGCTGTTTGTAAACCTTCAGTTTTTTATCACGCTCGTTAAAAACACATCAAAACGCATTGCATCCGCGCAGAAAAAACTGAACAACTGAAAGCAATCTCAGGCAAAACTGAATGGCTTTGCCTGTGAAATCGCACAGTTTTCAATGAACGCATCCGCAATGCATCCGGACCCAAGGCCCCATTAACACATCCGCAATTTTTGTCCGGGGCGGTAATTTTACAGTAAAAAGAATTTAATCTCTCCCACCAAGACAACAAATGATTGAACGACATATAGGCCCCTGACAACCAGACAATGTAGAGGTCATTTAACAGTATAAAGAGTTTAATATCTCCCACCAATGCAGCAAACGATGAAACGAAATATAGGCCCCTGACAACCAGACAATGTAGAGGTAATTTGACAGTATAAAGAGGAAAATGTCACCCAACAAAGCAACAAATGATTAAACGACATATAGGCCCCTGACACCCACACAATAGGGCAGTCATTTGACAGTAAAAAGAGTTTAATATTTCCCACCAAGAAAACAAATGATTAATCGACATATAGACACCTGACACCCACACAATGGAGCAGTCATTTGACAGTAAAAAGAGTTAAATGTCTCCCACCAAGACAGCAAGCAAGTAAACGAAATATAGGCCCCTGACACCCACACAATGGGGCGGTCATTTGACAGTAAAAAGAGTTTAATATTTCCCACCAAGAAAACAAATGATTAATCGACATATAGACACCTGACACCCACACAATGGAGCAGTCATTTGACAGTAAAAAGAGTTAAATGTCTCCCACCAAGACAGCAAGCAAGTAAACGAAATATAGGCCCCTGACACCCACACAATGGAGCCGTCATTTGACAGTAAAAAGAGTTTAATCTCTCCCACCAAGACAACAAATGATTAAACGACATATAGGCCCCTGACACCCACACAATGGGGCAGTCATTTGACAGTAAAAAGAGTTAAATGTCTCCCACCAAGACAGCAAGCAAGTAAACGAAATATAGGCCCCTGAAACCCACACAATGGGGCAGTAATTTGATAGTAAAAAGAGTTTAATCTCTCCCACCAAGACAACAAATGATTGAACGACATATAGGCCCCTGACACTCACACAATGGGGCAGTCATTTGACAGTAAAAAGAGTTACATGTCTCCCACCAACACAGCAAGTAAGTAAACAAAATACAGGCCCCTGACACACAGACAGAGTAGAGGTCATTCGACATCAAAAAGAGGATAATTTCACTCACCAAAGGCGATTATCTGAAATGTAGGCCACTGGCACACAGACAGAGGAGAAAAACAGGCATCATGTTACCCACCAATGGAACAGGCCACTTTCAGTAATTTAGGCCCAAGCACACAGACAGAGAAGAGAGGTCCCATAGCAGCAAAGCAGGCATCATGTTACCCACCAATGGAACAGGCCACTTTCAGTTATTTAGGCCATTGACACCCAGACAGAAAAAAGAGGTCACACACCAAAGCAGCAGTCGATTAGCTGAAATGTAGGCCCCTGGCAGCCAGACAGAGTAGAGGTTCATTCAACTTGGTGTTGCCCCCAAAATAATGGTACAAATAAAAAAGTGAGGATTCAATAAAGAAGTGCCCTGGAGTACAAGAATGTATGGTTGAGGCCGAGGCTGTTAGAAATGTCTATTCTGCACAAGGTATAGAAAGGTCCTGTGGGATCCATGCCTGGTTAATTTTTATGAACGTCAGCTTGTCCACGTTGGCTGTGGACAGGCAGTTGCGTTTGTCTGTAATGACGCCCCCTGCCATGCTAAATACACATTCAGACAATACACTGGCCACAGGGCAGGCCAGCACCTCCAAGGCATGTGAACAATTTGGAGACCCAGAAGTGGAATGGGGCCGATCCATCAGTCAGTACGTGGAGGCGTGTGCACACGTACTGTTCCACCAAGTTGTTGAAATGCTGCCTCCTGCTAAAACGTTCCCTAGCTAGTGGTGCAGTTAGCTGTGGCGCTGTGAGAAAACTTTTCCACATCTCGGCTATGCTAACCCTGCCTTCAGAGGACCTGGCAGTGACACAGCTGCATTGGCGACCTCTTGCTCCTCCTCTGCCTTCGCCTTGTGCTTCCACTTGTCCCCCCGTGTCAGTTGGGAATACTCTCAGGAGCGCGTCTACCAGCGTGTGCTTGTACTCACGCATTTTCCTATCACGCTCCAGTGCGGGAATTAAGGTGGGCATGTTGTCTTTGTACCGGGGATCCAGCGGGGTGGCCACCCAGTAGTCGGCACAGGTTAAAATGTGGGCAACTCTGCTGTCGTTGTGAAGGCAGGCACTACAGCATGTAGTCGCTCATGTTTGCCAGGCTGCCCAGAGGTAAGGAAAAGCTGTCCCCTGTGGAAGCCGTATCGTTCTCCGTTTCCCTCAAGCCACACACCAATGATGGGCCCGAGCTGCATTGGGTGCCACCCCGCTGTGAACATGCTTCATCCTCATCCTCCTCCACCTCCTCCTCATCCTCCTTGTCCTCCAGTAGTGGACCCTGGCTTGCCACATTTGTACCTGGCCTCTGCTGTTGCAAAAAACCTTCCTCTGAGGCACTTCTAATAGACTGGCCTGAAAGTGCTAAAAATGACCCCTCTTCCTCCTCCTTCATCTCCTGGGCCACATCCTCTTCCATCATCACTCTGAGTTTTTTCTCAAGGAGACATAGAAGTTGTATTGTAACGCTGATAACGGCGTCATCGCCACTGGCCATATTGGTGAAGTACTCAACAGTGCAACAGGGCACACAGGTCTCGCATGGAGACCCAGTCATTGGTGGTGAAGTGGTGATGTTCCGCAGTGCAACTGACATGTGCGAGCTGTCTCTCCAGCATGTGCAAGGTGGAGTTTCATCTGGTGGGCACGTCGCATATGAGGCGGTGAGTGGGAAGGCGAATTTACGTTGTAGCGCAGGCAGGCAAGCAGGGCAGGATAAGAACGCCGGAAGTGCGCACAGACGGCCCGCACTTTATGCAGCAGCTCTGACATGTTGGGGTAGTTGTGAATTAATTTCTGCACCACCAAATTCAGCACATGCGCCAGGCAAGGGATGTGCGTCAAACCGGCTAGTCCCAGAGCTGCAATAAGATTTTGCCCATTATCACACAACACCAGGCCGGGCTTGAGGCCCACCGGCAGCAACCACTCTCTGGTCTGTTGTTCTATACTCCGCCACAACTCCTGTGCGGTGTGGGGCCTGACCCCCAACCACATGAGTTTCAGAATGGCCTGCTGACGTTTAACCCGGGCTGGGCTGAAGTTGGTGGTGAAGGTCTGTGGCTGACCATATGAGCAGGTGGAAGAAGAGGAGGAGGAAGCCGAGTAGGAGGAGGCAAAGAATGATGCCCTACGATCCTTGGTGGCAGAAGGACGTGCGCCAAACAGCTCTCAGCCTGGGACCCAGCCGCCACTACATTTACCCAGTGTGCAGTTAGGGAGATATAGCGTTCCTGGCCGTGCTTACTGGTCAACGTATCTGTGGTTAGGAGCACCTTGCCACAGATGGCGTTGTGCAGTGCACACTTGATTTTATCCGATAATTGGTTGTGCAGGGAAGACACGGCTCTCTTGGAGAAGTAGTGGCGGCTGGGAACGGCGTACTGTGGGACAGCCACCGCCATCAGCTGTTTGAAGCTGTCAGTGTCCACCAGCCTGAATGACAGCATTTTAAAGACCAGAAGTTTAGAAATGCTGGCATTCAGGGCCAGGTATCGAGGGTGGCTAGATGGGAATTTACGCTTTCTCTCCAAGGTTTGTGAGATGGAGAGCTGAACGCTGCCGTGTGACATGGTGGAGATGATTGCTGACGGAGGTGGTGTTTGCTGGGCGGCAGGTGCCAACATTCCTCCAGAGTCGGAGGAAGAGGCCGAGGCAGCAGCAGAAGAGGGAGCAGGAGGGCCTGAGCCCTTTCTTGGTTTTGAAGGTGCTTACTCCACTGCAGCCCGTGTCTCGCATATAGATGCCTGGTCATGCAGGTTGTGCTAAGGTTCAGAACGTTAATGCCTTGCTTCAGGCTCTGATGGTACAGCGTGCAAACCACTCGGGTCTTGTCGTCAGCACATTGTGTGAAGAAGTGCCATGCCAGGGAACTCCTTGAAGCTGCCTTTGGTGTGCTCGGTCCCTAGTGGTGGTGGCCAGTAGCAGGTGAAATCTTTTGGCGACGGCTGTTCTGCTTTTGCACCCTGCTCCCTCTTTTGCTAAGCTGTTGGCTCGGTCTCACGTCTGCCTCTTCCTCTGAACTCTGAAAGTCAGTGGCACGACCTTCATCCCATGTGAGGTCTAGGATCTAATCTTCCCCTGCATCATCTTCCACACAGTCTTCCTCCTTGACCTCCTGTTCGGTCTGCACACCGCAGCAGTTGGTACCTGTGTTTCATCATCATCAGAGACTTACTGACTCTGCTGAGGTGGTATTCCCATGTCCTCATCAGGAAACATAAGTAGTTATGCGTCAGTGCATTCTATGTCTTTCACCGCTGGGGAATGGCTAGGTGGATGCCCTTGGAAAACCCTGCAAGCAGAGTCTTCAAGCAGCATTAGAGACTGCTGCATAACTTGAGGCTCAGACAGGTTCCCTGATATGCATGGGAGTGATGTGACAGACTGATGTGCTTGGTTTTCAGGTGCCCCCTGTGCGCTTTCTGCAAAAGACTGGGTGGGAGATAATGTGAACCTGCTGAATCCACTGTCTGCCACACAATCGACTAGCGCTTGTACTTGCTCAGGCCTTACCATCCTTAGAACGGCATTAGGCCTGACCAAATATCGCTGTAGATTCTGGCGGCTACTGGGACCTGAGGTAGTTGGTTCACTAGGACGTGTAGCTGTGGCAGAACGGCCACGTCCTCTCCAAGCATAAGAGGCTCCACTAACACCACCACAACCATGTCCGCATCCCTTATTAGATGTTTTCCTCATTGTTAACATTCACCACAATAAGGAAAAACTTAATTGGCCCAATGTATAGAGTTCAAGTTAAGGCCTTTTTTTACAGGCACCTAACACTATCTAGCTATCTATTTATGTACCGTATTACACTAATACAGGCACAGCCGAAACCACAGATTTTGGGGAATTGAATTTCACCCCAGAAAAAAATCTTTCCTTTGACGTACAGTATTAAACTTAGCCAGCCAAAGCTGGAACACCAGATTTAGGGGATTGGTATTTTGGCAATTGAATATCACCCCACAAAAAAATCTATCCTTTGACAGACAGTATTACACTTGGCCAGCCACAGCTGGAACACCAGATTTAGGGGATTGGTATTTTGGCAATTGAATTTAACCCCAGAAAAAAATCTATCCTTTGACGTACAGTATTAAACATAGCCAGCCACAGCTGGAACCCCAGATTTAGGGGATTGTTCTTTTGGCAATTGAATTTCACCTCAGAAAAAAAATCTATCCTTTGACGGACAGTATTAAACGTAGTCAGCCACAGTTGAAACACCAGATTTAGGGGATTGGTATTTTGACAATTAAATTTCACCCCAACAAAAAATATATCCTTTGATGGACAGTATTAAACGTAGTCAGCCACAGCTGGAACACCTGATTTAGGGGATCGGTATTTTGGCAATTGACTTTCACCCCTCAATAAAATATAGCAATTTATATCCTGTGTTTCAAGGTGTGACAATAAGCACAACCCCTGATGTAGGATATTGCAAAATAAAAGCCTACTATTGAACCCAAAAATGTATGTTGAACTTGGTGGCAGCTCAAAACATGTGCTGATGCACCAAAAGATCATAAAACGGCCGCCGATCACCCCATAAAAAAGTGACAGAAAAACGCTCTGGGCAGCCTTAAAACCAGTGAGCAATGAACTTATATAAGTTGAATGATTCACAGCTGTAGATTGATCACTTTATTAAGTGGTTTTGCTGAGTCTTACCTTCCTAATCTTACCCTCACAGCAGCTGCATCCTATCCCTACACTAATCAAAGCAGAGTGACCAGCTTAAATAGAGGCTGGGTCACATGCTGCACCTGGCCAATCACAGCCATGCCATTAGTATGAATGGATGTGATGGTTTCTTAGGGCTAGAATTAAAATGCTAGCTGATCTGCTGTTTTGCAGCCCTTCAGAAAGCAGGAAGAAATCGCCGAACAACGGACCCGAACCCGAACTTTTTTGAAAATGTTCGGGTCCGGGTCCCGAACACCCCAAAATTCAGTACAAACCCGAACTATACAGTTCAGGTTCACTCAACTCTAGACAGGACCTGGGAGCTGGATGGAGATACTGAGGAGTAGTTAACATCAAGGTTGTGGCAGCTGCAGCAATAAAGCGCAAAGGCAAAAAATGGCCAGAACCTCCAAAAAAGCTGCGATGACCAGATTTGCTTCTATTATGGTCAGCTCAAAAACTGGTGATGCCACTATTACTTTGGGAGCAGGCTCAAAACGTCCTAGACCTAAGCCATGCTTAGCTGTCACTAGCTCTGTGCAAGCATCTCCTGTCTAGCAGTTTTTCTCCACATTGCCAGAAGTTAAAAGCAATTCTGTATACAAGATCAGGAGAAAGCTTAAAGCGAACCTGTCACCTGGAATTCACATTATAAACCTATAAAAGTACCTTATAGCTGATGACCAGTGTGTTGTCCTCATGTTTTCTGCACCTATAATTCATGAAAAAAACGCCTTTTAAACTGCTCTTTTTCTACAGACAAAGTCATGATAGAAGTCAAGGAGGCAGACACTCCTTGACTCCAGGATGTGCCTCCCCCGCCCTAACCCCGCCTGTCAGCAGTTTAATTGACACTCGGCTCCCTGGCCGGGACCGCGCTTGTACAGGCGGCGCATGTGCCGTCGCCCTCCTTTGCAGCGCGGAGTCAAGCGCAATCCTTTCGCTTATGGACGCATGGAGCCTGAGGATCCGGGCGCGCGCGTGAGCGACAGAAGACTGGCCGGCGTCGGGGGACGGCGCATGCGCGAATAAGCGAAAGGATCGCGCTGCAAAGGAGGGCGACGGCGCATGCGCCGCCTGTACAAGCGCGGTCCCGGCCAGGGAGCCAAGTGTCAATTAAACTGCTGAGAGGCGGGGTTAGGGCGGGGGAGGAACATCCTGGAGTCAAGGAGTGCCTGCCTCCTTGACTTCTATTATGACTTTGTCTGTAGAAAAAGAGCAGTTTAAAAGACGTTTTTTTCATGAATTATAGGTGCAGAAAAGCGGAAAAAAACATGAGTACAACACACTGGTCATCAGCTATAAGGTTATTATTTTTGTAGTAGTACTAGTTCGTGGTTTGCAATAGTTGCTGGCCATGTCAAGGAAACTGCCCTCACATTTCAACCTTTTTAATGTGGCAAGGAATTCTCACCTGGACATGCAGCAACAGTACTGTCTGCCACTGCACTCCTAGTTCTATGATGTTTCCAGCCAGTAGAATCCCACTTTGTATATGCTAGAGGGTATATATGAGCAGTGTAAAGTGGTGAATGATTTTGTCATGCAACAGACCATCTCAGCAGGGAGCATGTGTTGTTCTGAGATTAGGCATAGCAGTTCACCATAGACACCTGTTGCGTACTCAGGACTTTTGCAGAGGCCACCAGATTTGTCAGTAAGAACAACTACAGCACCAACAATGTCATCCACCGGACATTTATCTTAGAGCAGACCCTCAAAATGATGCTAGAAGTGGTGGTGGAAAAAGAAAAGCTTACATATTTTGCTGGCCACCCTGTAGCTGTTGTGGACCCACATGGAGAAAGCCCTGTGGAAGAGAAGGAAAAGGGTAAGGAGCTACCACTGGAGGAGGAGGAGTTGGTGCTGTAGGAAGAGCAGGAGGTTGATGATGGTGTCCACACCAGTCACGATGACCAATCATCTCAGTGGGGAGCCTTACTTACCATCAAGCATATTGATGATTACCGTAAAGCCATGCTTTCAGATGCTGGCCATGAAAGCAAAATTGGTGAATGTTTTCCTGTTCTTAAAAGGGAGGACAAACTATTTTATTACCAGGAAACACTGTGTACAGAGCTTACCTCAGCTTTTGGTTCGCACACCACTGCTGTTCACGTGTCTGAGGTTCCTCTCCATCCCCGAATGAGTCATGCACTGCACACCATCTGCACTTCAGCAAGCAGAAGCATTTGCAGCAACAGTAGAAGCACAGTTTATTATCATCAGTATGGTGTAAAAAAAATTTTTATGTGCTGCTCCAGGCTAACACAGATGAGGAAACTGAGATGTACCACCTGAACACAGAGGTTAAGTGTTCCATGACCTCATGGTTCGGTGGACTTCTAGTTAGGCAGATTAGAACAGTTGCCTGAACTGGTGCGGTATACTATCTCTGCTCTGTCTTGTCCCACCCTCCCATGTTATCTCAGAGAGGGTTTTTAGTGTGGCAGGGGGCATTGTGACACCAAAACGAACAAAGTTGTCCTTTGTCAGTGTACAAAACATCACTTTTGTCAAAATGAAATCTGAACAAAGCGTGATTCTCTGAGGATTGTCACTCTTTTCCAGCTGAGGCTGATGAATAAGTCTTTCTCATCATGCTTCTGCCATTGTCAGCCTGCCTACCATTATGTTCTGTACCATATGGCTGCTGTGGCCACCAAGCTACTATTTTCTGCTGCAAATCCCCCTACTGCCACTTCCATTACCACTACTGCCACTACCGTTACTGCTACAGAGCTGCCAATACTGATACTACTACTAGTATTACTAACCCCTAAACACCTGTTCCATGCTGTGCTGCTACTATTGCCACTTTTACATTACACTCAGCTGCTCCAAATTAAAAGAGAAAATTTTTCCAGGCTGATTCAGAACAAGCAGCTGTTTCTTCTGACAATTAACTTGTGCATATATAAATATGGGCCATTCTGCCTCAGTTAAGGCATCATTTTTGGATGCTTGGTACAAACAAGCCACAGTTTCTTTTCCCTTAACACTGTGTGTTTAAAAACCATCTGTCCCTATAAGAGATAATCTTTGGAAGCTTTCTAATATGAAAAAGCATAACATATGCAACTGTGAAGTGTGGTTTTAGATGCACTTATTTTTTTCACTGCCGTCAACCATGCATTTATTAATAGTTATATATGTAAGTGTAAAACTGACATTACTTGCTCTTGCTGTCATTGCATTCAAGAGAAAGAGAAAAAATAATTTAAAAAATATTTTTTTAAATCGAGTTTGAGACTTTTTTTTCTAAAATGGCCACATGTGAGGACATGGAGCAAGGAACTCTGGGAAGGCATAAGTGCAGGGAAAGATTATGCAAGGTGTAGGGAAAGGATAGGGATGAATCATTCCACAGCATTTATGCTGAACAGGGTTCAGTAGGGGAGATTACAGCCTGGGTAATAGGAACAAACACCTTGCTGCACTGACTGGGGACCCAAATTGCCATTATACAGTAGTGTTGAGCGCAAATTTCGAATTGCTAATTTTTATTGCAAATATTGGCACTTCGAGAATTCGCGAATATTTCCAATATAGTGATATATATTCGTAAAAACTGATATTCTGTTTATTTTTTTATTTTATTTTTTTCATCTGAACCCATTACCTAGTATACCTACTTGCTTCTTGCTTGTGGGCAAATGTGAGAAGGCTGGCAATATTGTAGTCTGTAGTGATTAGAATATTCTTCATTATTTAATTGATTTTCTCTTATGCGAAAAATTGGCAATGTAATATTTGAGTAATGCGAATATTCTAAAACACGAATATATAGCACTTGTAGGGATCTTCTCTTATTCGGGGGTCATTCTCGCAGAGTTTGCCACAGACACCAGATTGAAGTCCAAACGATGCTTTATTTTCCAGCACAAAACAGCAATCAAAACATAAATCCTTGGCCGTCTGGCCACTGACTAAACAGTATTTCCCTCTCTATCAGGATCTGGGTCTACCACCCAGCTCCCCAAAACACATCACCAGTGCTTACCCTACACACAGGGTTAGAGGGTCCCGGCTCCCACAGGTCTTGCCACAACCTGCTCCTTTCACAGAATGAGAGCCCCACCCAAGTCCAGCAACAGGATTAAATAGCATCCCTGGACATGAGCATTGTCCAAAATCCCGGACTGGAGCATGGGGAACAGGCACCCACCCAGCACATTGCCTGCTCCCAGTAAAAGCCCGCCCTGGACTAGCTGGAGCCAGCTAAGCTGATTATCTTGGTGTCCACCAACTAACTTAGTGGCCTATATCTAGGGCCTTTACTTCACCAAGGCTTGGCCCCTTGGTGACACGCTCCTGGTGCAAACCCCTTTTTTATGCTTCCCCGGGACTTTACTACACCCCTCCTATTCACATTGCCACACACTATAGAATATAGTGCGATATATTCATTTTTTAGAATATTTGTCATTTTCTTCCAATTTAATGTGAACAGTCATTGGCCCAAAAGTGACTTAAGCAGGGAGGAATCATGACTTCAGATATTCAATATAGTGCTATATATTAGTTATTTTAGAATATTAATATTTTTTTTTCCATCTGAAGTCATGATTCCTCCCTGTTTAAGCTGCTTTTGGGCCAATGACTGTTCACATTAAATTGGAAAAAATGACGAATATTCTAAAAAACGAATATATAGCAGTATATTCCTAAATTTGGCTGCTACATGTGTGAGGACATGGAGAAAGGCAGTATGGGAAGGCGGGCTCACCCAGACTGACATGTATCATGCAGCCAATCAGCAGCCAGCCCTTTGACATCACAGCCCTATAAATACGGCGACCATCTTAGATTCAGACATTTTCCAGTGTTCTGAGAGCAGGGACAGACTTGAGAAAGCACTAGGGACAGCAACTGGAAAAACCTCATTGTGAAAAAAAAATGAAAAAAATGATTTATAAGTGCAGGGAAAGGATAGGGGGGAATCATTTCACAGCATCTTAGTGCAGGGAGAGACTTCAGAAGGCGCTAGGGACAGAGCTAAAAAAACGATTTATAAGTGCAGGGAAAGGATAGGGAGGAATCATTTCAAAGCATCTTAGTGCAGGGAGAGACTTCAGAAGGCGCTAGGGACAGAGCTAAAAAAACGATTTATAAGTGCAGGGAAAGGATAGGGAGGAATCATTTCAAAGCATCTTAGTGCAGGGAGAGACGTCAGAAGGCGCTAGAGACAGTGCTAGAAAAGCGATTTACAAGTGCATTATACAGCTCTGTCATTCCAGCAATTTGTTCTTGGGGTGCAAGTGCTATGTTGAAAAGCCTTTATTGGCTTATATCTGTGGAAAAAGAAAAACATTTTTGCAGTTCACTTCTGCAGCTATATGTGTTGAAAGCATTTAGTGACGTATTCCTGTACTACAAGAAAAATATAAACGCAGTTCACTGTTGCAGTTATTTGCGGTATAAGCGTTTAGTGACGTATTTCTGTACTAGAAGAAAAATATATACACAGTTCACTTTTGCAGTTATTTGCGGTAAAAGCATTTAGTGAAGGATTTCAGTACTAAAAGAAAAATATATACACAGTTCACAGTTATAGTTATTTGCGGTAAAAGCGTTTAGTGGCCTATTTCAGTACAAAATGAAAAATATATACACATTTTAAAAGAGTTTGAAAGAGTTCAGTGTCCCATTTCATTACAAAAAGGAAAAAATATACGCAAATCACTGTTGCATTTGTTTGTGGTAAAGGAGTTTAGTGGCTTATTACAGTACAAAAAGGGAAAATATATAAGCATTTCACTTCTATAGTTATATGTGGTGAAAGCGTTCAGTGTCCTATTTCAGTACAAAAAGGAAACAAATATAAGCACTTCACTGTAGCAATTATTTGTGGTGAAAGAGTTTAGTCGCCTATAGTGTTGAGCGAACAGTTCGAGCATAGTTCGGGTTCGTACCGAATTTTGGGGTGTTCGGGACACGGACCCGGACCCGAACATTTTCAAAAAAGTTCGGGTTTGGGTTCGTTGTTCGGCGATTTCTTCCCGCTTTCTGAAGGGCTGCACAGCAGCCATTCAGCTATTGTTTTACTTCTTGCCCTAAGAGCCCATCACAGCCATGCCTACTAATGGCATGGCTGTGATTGGCCAAGTGCAGCATGTGACCCAGCCTCTATTTAAGCTGGAGTCACGTAGCGCCGCACGTCACACTGCTCTGATTAGTGTAGGGAGAGGACGCAGCTGCAGTGAGGGCGAGATTAGGCAGGGAAAAGTCTGCAAAAGCACCTAATGAAGTGATCGATCTACAGCTGTGAATAATTGAACTTCTGCTAGTTACTTGCTCACTGGTTTTTAGGCTGCACAGAGCGTTTTTCTGTCACTTATTTTCTGGGGTGATCGGCGGCCATTTTGTGACTTGTGATGCACCAGAACAAGCTGCCACCAAGTCCATCAATCCATCAGTACTAGGTTTTTTTTTTTTGCTATATCCTACATCAGGGGCTGTGCTAATTGTCACCCCTAGAAACTCAGGATAGCAATTTCTATATTTTATTAAGGGGTTTAATACAATTGCCAAAATACCAATCCCCTAAATCTGGTGTTCCAGCTTTGGCTAGCCAAGTATAATACTGTCTGCTGTTTGGCAAAGGATATATTATTTTCTGTGGTGAAATTCAATTGCCAAAATAGCAATACCATAAATCTGGTGTCACAGCTGTGGCTGGCAAAGTATAATAGTGTCCGCCAAAACATATATTTTGTTTTGGGGTGAAATTAAATTGCCAAATAGCAATACCATAAAGCAGTGGTTTCAGCTGTGGCTGGCCAAGTTTCATAGTGTCCTGCAAAGGATATATTTTGTTCTGGGGTGAAATTCAATTGCCAAAATAGCAATACCCTAAATCTGGTGTTCCAGCTGTTGCAGGCCTAGTTTAAATCTGTCCATAAAAGGATACCTTTCATCCAGGGCCTAAATACTAGCCGTAAAAGAGATATTCCCCTAAATCAGTGGTTACTGCTGTGCCTGGATTAGTGTAATACGCTACATAAATAAATAGGCAGATAGTGTTAGGTGCCTGTAAAAAAAAAGGCCTGAATTTGAAATCAATACATTGGGCCAAATATTTTTTTTCTTATTGTGGTGCTTGGTGAACGGTAACAATGAGGAAAACATCTAGTAAGGGACGCGGTCATGGTGGTGTTAGTGTACTCTCTGGTGCTGGGAGAGGACGTGGCCATTCTGCCACAGCCACACGTCCTAGTGAACCAACTACCTCAGCTTCCAGTACCCGCCAGAATTTACAGCGATATTTGGTGATGCCCAATGCCGTTCTAAGGATGGTAAGGCCTGAGCAGGTACAGGCACTAGTCAATTGGGTGGCCGACAGTGAAACCAGCACGTTGACAACATTATCTCCCACCCAGTCTTCTGCAGAAAGCGCACAGGTGGCACCTGAAAACCAAGCCCATCAGTCTGTCACATCACCCCGATGCATATCAGGGAAACTGTCAGAGCCTCAAGTTATGCAGCAGTCTCTTATGCTGTTTGAAGACTCTGTCCGCACGTCTCTGATGATGACGAAACACAGGTGCCAACTGCTGCGCCTTTCTGCAGGGTGCACCAGACCGAACAGGAGGTCAGGGAGGAAGACTGTGTGGAAGACGATGCAGGGAACGATGAAGTCCTAGACCCCACATGGAATGAAGGTCGTGCCACTGACTTTTATAGTTCAGAGGAAGAGTCAGTGGTGAGACTGAGCCAACAGCGTAGCAAAAGAGGGAGCAGGGTGCAAAAGCAGAACAGACATCGCCAAGAGAGTTCGCCTGCTGCTGGCCACCGCCACCAGGGACCGAGCACCCCAAAGGCAGCTTCAAGGAGTTCTCTGACATGGCACTTATTTAAACAATGTGCTGACGACAAGACCCGAATGGTTTGCTCGCTGTGCCATCAGAGCCTGAAGCGAGGCATTAATGTTCTGAACCTTAGCACAACCTGCATGACCAGGCATCTACATGCAAAGCATGAACTGCAGTGGAGTAAACACCTTAAAAGCAAGGAACTCACTCTGGCTCCCCCTGCTCCCTCTTCTGCTGCTGCCTCGGCCTCTTCCTCCGCCTCGGGAGGAATGTTGGCACCTGCCGCCCACCAAACAGAAGATGTGCCACCGACAACACCAACTGCGTCACCAAGCATCTCCAACATGTCACACGGCAGCGTTCAGCCCTCCATCTCACAAACCTTGGAGAGAAAGTGTAAATTCCCACCTAGCCACCCTCGAGCCCTGGGCCTGAATGCCAGCATTTCTAAACTACTGGCCTTTGAAATGCTGTCATTCAGGCTGGTGGACACAGACAGCTTCAAACAGCTGATGTCCATGGCTGTCCCACAGTATGTTGTTCCCAGCCGCCAATACTTCTCCAAGACAGCCAATCCTTCCCTGCGCAACCAAGTATCCGATAAAATCAAGTGTGCACTGCGCAACGCCATCTGTGGCAAGGTCCACCTAACCACAGATACGTGGACCAGTAAGCACGGCCAGGGACGCTATATCTCCCTAACTGCACACTGGGTAAATGTAGTGGCGGCTGGGCCCCAGGCGTAGAGTTCCTTGGTGCACGTCCTTTCGCCGCCAAGGATCGCAGGGCATCATTCTTTGCCTCCTGTAGCCTCCTCCTCCTACTCGGCTTCCTCCTCCTCTGCTTCCACCAGCTCATCCAGTCAGACACACACCTTCACCACCAACTTCAGCACAGCCCGAGGTAAACGTCAACAGGCCATTCTGAAACTCATATGTTTGGGGGACAGGCTCCACACCGCGCAGGAGTTGTGGCGGGGTATTGAACAACAGACCGACGAGTGGTTTCTGCCGGTGGGCCTCAAGCCCGGCCTGGTAGTGTGCGATAATGGGCGAAATCTCGTCGCAGCTCTGGGACTAGCCGATTTGACGCACATCCCTTGCCTGGCGCATGTGCTGAATTTGGTGGTGCAGAAGTTCATTCACAACTACCCCGACATTTCAGAGCTGCTGCATAAAGTACAGGCCGTCTGTGCACGCTTCCGGCATTCACATCCTGCCACTGCTCGTCTGTCTGCGCTACAGCGGAACTTCGGCCTTCCCGCTCACCGCCTCATATGCGACGTGCCCACCAGGTGGAACTCCACCTTGCACATGCTGGAGAGACTGTGCGAGCAGCAGCAGGCCATAGTGGAGCTTCAGCTGCAGCACGCACGCGTCAGTCGCACTGAGGAACAGCAGCACTTCACCACCAATGATTGGGCCTCCATGCGAGACCTGTGTGCCCTGTTGCGCTGTTTCGAGTACTCCACCAACATGGCCAGTGGCGATGACACCGTTATCAGCGTTACAATACCACTTCTATGTCTCCTTGAGAAAACGCTTAGGGCGATGATGGAAGAGGAGGTAGCCTAGGAGGAGGAGAATGAGGGGTCATTTTTAGCACTTTCAGGCCAGTCTGTTAGAAGTGGCTCAGAGGGAGGTTTTTTGCAACAGCAGAGGCCAGGTACAAATGTGGCCAGCCAGGGCCCACTACTGGAGAACGAGGAGGATGAGGAGGAGGTGGAGGAGGATGAGGATGAAGCAGGTTCACATCGGGGTGGCACCCGACACAGCACAGGCCCATCACTGGTGCGTGGCTGGGGGGATACGAAGGACGATGATGATACGCCTCCCACAGAGGACAGCTTGTCCTTACCTCTGGGGAGCCTGGCACACATGAGCGACTATATGCTGCAGTGCCTGCGCAACGACAGCAGAGTTGCCCACATTTTAACGTGTGCGGACTACTGGGTTGCCACCCTGCTGGATCCCCGGTACAAAGACAATGTGCCCACCTTACTTCCTGCACTGGAGCGTGATAGGAAGATGTGCGAGTACAAGCGCACGCTGGTAGACGCGCTCCTGAGAGCATTCCCAAATATCACAGGGGAACAGGTGGAAGCCCAAGGGGAAGGCAGAGGAGGAGCAAAAGGTCGCCAACGCAGCAGTGTCACGGCCAGCTCCTCTGAGGGCAGGGTTAGCATGGCAGAAATATGGAAAAGTTTTGTCTCCACGCCACAGCTAACTGCACCACCACCTGATACGGAACGTGTTAGCAGGAGGCAGCATTTCACTAACATGGTTGAACAGTACGTCTGCACACCCCTTCACCTACTGACTGATGGTTCGGCCCCATTCAACTTCTGGGTCTCCAAATTGTCCACGTGGCCAGAGTTAGAATTTTATGCCTTGGAGGTGCTGGCCTGCCCGGCGGCCAGCGTTTTGTCTGACCGTGTATTCAGCACGGCAGGGGGCGTCATTACTGACAAACGCAGCCGCCTGTCCACAGCCAACGTGGACAAGCTGACGTTCATAAAAATGAACCAGGCATGGATCCCACAGGACCTGTGCCTGCCTTGTGCAGAATAGACATTTATAACTGCATCCCCCTCAACCATGTATTCTTGTACTCCGGGGCACTTCATTATTGAATCCTCATTTTTTTTAACTTTACCATGATCTTGCGGTGCAACCCAAAGTTGAATGAACCTCTCCTCTGTCTGGGTGCTGGGGCCGAAATAACTGAAAGTGGCCTTCTCCAGTGGTGGGTGATATGACGCCTTATTCCTTGCTGTGGAACCTCTCTCCTCTATCTGGGTGCTGGGGCCTAAATAACTGAAAGTGGCCTTCTCCAGTGGTGATTGATATGACGCATGATTCCTTGCTGTAGGACCTCTCTCCTCTGTCTGGGTGCTGGGGCCGAAATAACTGAAAGTGGCCTTCTCCAGTGGTGGGTGATATGACGCCTTATTCCTTGCTGTGGGACCTCTCTCCTCTGTCTGGGTGCTGGGGCCTAAATAACTGAAAGTGGCCTTCTCCAGTGGTGGGTGATATGACGCATGATTCCTTGCTGTGGGACCTCTCTCCTTTGTCTGGGTGCTGGGGCCGAAAAAACTGAAAGTGGCCTTCTCCAGTGGTGGGTGATATGACGCATGATTCCTTGCTGTGGGACCTCTCTCCTCTGTCTGGGTGCTGGGGCCGAAATAACTGAAAGTGGTCTTCTCCAGTGGTGGGTGATATGACGCATGATTCCTTGCTGTGGGACCTCTCTCCTCTGTCTGGGTGCTGGGGCCGAAATAACTGAGTGGCCTTCTCCAGTGGTGGGTGATATGATGCATGATTCCTTGCTGTGGGACCTGTATCCTCGGTCTGGGTGCTGGGGCCGAAATAACTGAAAGTGGCCTTCTCTAGTGGTGGGTGATATGACGCCTGATTCTCTGCTATGGGACCTCTCTCCAATTGATATTGGTTAATTTGTATTTATTTTATTTTATCTTAATTCATTTCCCTATCCACATTTGTTTGCAGGGCATTTACCTACATTTTGCTACCTTTTGCAGCCCTCTAGCCCTTTCCTGGACAATTTTACAGCCTTTTTAGTGCCCAAAAGTTTGTGTCCCCATTGACTTCAATGGGGTTCGGGTTCGGGATAAAGTTCGGGTCGAGTTCGTATCCCGAACCCGAACATTTCCGGGAAGTTCGGCCGAACTTCTCGAACCCGAACATCCAGGTGTTCGCTCATCTCTAGTCGCCTATTTTAGTAGAAAACAAAAAAATATATACTCATTTCACCTCTGAAGTCAATATTATTTCGGTATAAAAAAATATATTCAGCGTTCCCTTTTGCAGTCATATGTGGTAAAACCTTTAGTGATGTATTTCGGTCGAAAAACAAAATATATTTAGCTTTCAGAGCTGCAGTAATATTTGTGGTAAAACCTTTAGTGACGTATTTTGGTTAATATATGCAGTGTCACCATAAAGTGGCCTGGAAGAACCGTGGCTCTGATATAGTGGTCCAGCCTGCTGCAGCAACCGATGTATGAACCAGAGGCACGCCTCACCCGATTTAAGGCAGTCAAGGCTCCACCACCTCAGCCAACGAGAGCTGTCTGTCGTTCCCATCGTCTGCTGGTCCTGATGCTCCTGCTCCTCCTACTCCTCGTCAGTCATTCCTTCAGCAATCAACCGCCGAAGCGATTGCCAAGAGACAACAGTATGCATACACGCATCCAACGGCGCAGAAGCTGAACGTACTGCTGTCCAAGTTGCTGGTGCTGCAGTCCTTCCCTTTCCAAGTGGTGGACTCTGCATCTTTCAGAGAACTGATGGCTTATGGCGAGCCGAGGTGGAGAGTCCCAAGCCTTTAGTGACGTATTTCAGTCGAAAAACTCATTTTATTCAGTGTCCAGCGCTGCGGATATGTGTGGTAAAACCTTTTTGGACGTATTTCGGTCGAAAAACTCATTTTATTCAGCGTTCAGAGATGTGGGTATATGTGGTACAACCTTTTAGGACGTATTTCGAGCGAAAAACAAATTTTATTCAGCGTTTAGCACTGCGGTTATATGTGGTAAACTTTTTATTGACGTATTTCGGTTGAACAACAAATTTTATTCAGCATTTAGCGCTGTGGCTATATGTGTAAAATCTTTATTGATGTATTTCGGTCGAAAAACAAATTTTATTCAGCGTTCAGCGCTATAGGTATATGCAGTAAAATCTCTACCATATCTCCATGATAAATCTGCAGCATGGGGGCCCTGTGTGACTTCTACACACTTTCAAAATAAGCCTTTCAGCGGGGCGAATAGATGCTGGATGACCGGGACGCTCCATAACCTTCCCAGGAGCTGCTGTCAGGAGCAGCGGTTCATTTCTGAGACATTCGTATAGTGCGGGGGGAATCCAAAGATCCTCTCCATCTTTGTACACAACAGGATGTCCTCCTTCCCATCCATGATGACAGGGAACTCGTGAGGTTTACCCTGATGAAGAGATCTGAGGCTGGTAGTTATGGTTTCAATCTTGATGAACTTCGCAACTCTTCCAGGCTCCAAGCTATCTTGAAGCTTTGTCTTCTTATTGTCTGTAGCTACTAGAGGCCTGTTCATACAAGGCAGGTTCCCCCAGAAGTATCTGGCTCGATGCAGCCGATCCCGCACTTGCGTCAATCTTGACAGGATTCTTCTCCAGGTGGAGAGAAATTGTTTTTTGGATTGCTTTCTTCATCGCAACAGGAGACTGGTGGATTCTCTTCTGTCTTAGGCAACACTTAATTTTTATTATTACATTTATTAAATATTTATTATTAAATTGAACCAAAACTTGAGTAAAATTCGAAGAAAGTAAACTTAAATTCACCAATATATTATCCAAATCTTCCAGGGAAATTAACGGACAATCAATTTGCCAAGCCTTTTGTGCCGGAGAACGTGTATTTTTAAATCGCCTTCTAAGCAGCACTTTATAAAGTTGAGAAATTTAACCTTCTGTTCTGTCACCTATTCAGTGTCAATGAATAGATGAAGCGGCAACTCTGTGGCTTCCTCATGCTGCTGCCACCTCTGCAATCTCTCGTCATCACTCCACTCTGTGGCCTCCTCATACTGCTGCCACCACTGCAATCTCTCATAGTCGTGCCACTTTGTGGCCTCCTCGTGATATGGCCTCCTTATGCTGCTGCCACCTCCACACTATGTCACCTTGCCACGCTGTGGCCTCCTGATGCTGCTGACACCTCAACACTATGTCACCTTGCCACTCTGTGGTCTCCCGATGCTGCCGCCACCTTCACACTCGGTCATTGTGCCTCCCTGTGGCTTCCGTCTGATGCTGCTGCCTCTTTGGCCTCCGACTGATGCTGCTGCTGCAGCCATCTCCATACTCTGTCATTGTGCCACTCGGTGGCATCCTCATACTGCTTCTACCTCACCACTATGTCACAGGGCCACTCTGTGGACTCCTCATGCTGTTCCCACCCTTCCCACTTCATGAATGGGCCACTATTATGCCTTTTGGCCTGGTTGACATCAACAATTTTTTGACCCTTCATCTGATCTGTCAGCAGGAAGGAAAAATGAGACGCACAACGGATCCTGTCTGTGTAGCAGCTGTAAGGCCTGTATAGTCCCATCAGAATTGGCTTGTGTTTTGGTAGCAAAAAGCAGGAGATATCTCTTTTGGATCTACTCCTGTTTTTTTTTGGCATGGATGGATTACTGACCAAGTGCTGACCGAGTGAAGATGGATGCTCAACATACAGGATACGTTTTTTGGGGGTTATTGTTCTGACAGATCAGAAGAAGGGCAAAATAATCAGTGACATCAACACAAACTTACTGCTGACACCCTCTCCACTGTGTTAGGAAGCTCTACTTGTTTAAGCATTTAATAGAACAGGTTCTGTAGAAACCTATGTAGAATCAGCTGATGACAGTGTGAAAGGAGTGCGCTTCTTCTTGGAGCTAACATCGACCTGTAAGGCTGAGTTTGTGATTTTAAGAGCAATGCCTGTCATCTGCATGTCATACTGACTCACAGTATTATTTCACTACCACAGCACACTCCCTGTGCTGTTACTGCAAGGCACAGTGTTCTACACCACCATAAAGGCTCTCAGAAGCCAGGATATAGCCATTTTTAGCTAAATTCACCGTGAATAAATTCGGTTTCAAAAAATTTGGCTTACCGGCTCAATATTTTTTTTATTTTTTTTTTTAATTCACTCATCTCTAGTTATAACATGGGGAATGCATATAGCTATTAAAAGGGGCATGCCAGATGAGGCTACAGGTCATCTTTAAGAAGCTGAGATTTAAATTGCTGTTTGGCATTATGTAGAATAGCTTTATACAAATCCAGTATACAAATGCATGCTCCAGCAATGACTCACAATGAATGGGCAGTTGGACAAGGGGATGCCTCCACTTCTAGTCCTAACATCAGCCACAACTTTCTTGGTTGGCTGGCTGGTATCATCTGATTACCAGTTTATGGTGTTCTGTGATGATAGGCTGGGTGACTTATTTAATGGTCAATCAGCCTGCCAGGTTTTTCTTAAGGCTGATTGTGGCCCATTATCATTTCCTGGCTCTTGTTATCGTCTTGGTTTCTGTGTTCATAATATTGGTCTGGACCCCTGACTGACCCTGAGCTTGGTCATATCCTTGTTCCTGGATATTGATCCTTGCCTTGTCCTTTGGATACATGGCCTAGTACCTGCTGTTCTACACCTGGCTTTGACCCTTGGCTAAAAACTATAGTCCTGTATCATCCTTTGACCTGTCACATTAAAATCCTGAGGAAATGAAGAGTAAGATAAAAGCAAATGTTTTTAATTGTATTAATACTTTTTATTAAACATAAAAAAGGTTCAAATACATGTGTCTGTCAATTATGTGTAACTATTTTACATAGTGTTATATTTTTGGGTGCATAGAAAGATATCCATATTTAGGAATATTATATTTCTTTCCTATTGAATTTGAAACAAATTCTGTACAAAATATGCTACTCTCCATTCCAATTTGTCACACTGTATCAATTTTTAAAGATCTGATAGAAAACGAGTATTTTTCAAATTTGTTCTTCTGTTCTTGAAGAATAATCATAATTTTATATCCTTGCTATGCTAAGGCTTTTGTTATCACTGTATGCATCCCTGGTGTAGTGTTAATTGAGTTTGTTCATTAAATCAAATTTAGAGCTTCTTATTATACTACATTATTGTGCAGCATTATAATTGCATAGATGGCCACATGGTGCTTGTGTTGTATTTTTAATCATTACTTACATACTCTTACATAAATAAAGAAAATTAGGCAAAATTATAACTTTTTCTACATGCTAATTGTGTGTGTTTTCTAAATGCTTTGGAAGTTTAGAATTGATTATATAGGGTAATACAGTGGTATATAAGCCACAGGGGTTATTCTTTTTGATTAAATTTTCTGGTGTTTGTTTATAAATTAACATATTCGATTTCAGCTCAATATGAGTTTTATTTCAGCTCTCAAGAGTGCAGATGTTATGTTAAGTCTTTCAGGACTTTGCGATTTTCCATTTTTGTGTTTTAATTTTTTACTCCCGGCATTCCTGGAGCCATAACTTTATTATTTTTTCGTTTATATAGCCATGTGGGGCGTGTTTTATGAGGGACAAGTTATACTTTGTAATGACACCATTTACTGTTGCATCCAATGCAGTGGGAAGCTAAAAATAAATTGTAAATTTGGTGGAATTGTGAAAAAAACATAACTCCCCCACAGTTTTATGGGTTTTGTTTTTATAGCATCCCCTATGCGGTAAAACTGGCCTGTGACCTTCATTCTATCGGTCAGTACAATAACAATGTTACGTTTTTGGAGCTATGTGAGGACTAATTTTTTTGCAGAGTAATTGGTACTTTTGATTGACATTAATTTGAAGTGTGAATGGGGCTTTGATTGATTTTTTGGAGGAAGGTGAAGCAAAAGAAACAAAACAAAAAAAAATGAAAATTAGCCTATTTTTCATTATGCTGTTCTCTGTGTGGGATAAATATTTTTACCTGAGGATAGGTCATCAATATTAAACCCCTGCATGACTCCTTTAACAACTAGTCACCAGGTGAGCCTGTCTGACTGATCCTCTGCACGGTAGCCTGGCTGGCTAAATGAACAGAGCTCAGGAGAAATAGGGATAATCTCCTAAAGTAGCCTAGGTGTGGTTGGAAACACATGTGTAAAGCACAGTTGTGAACAGGCAAAACTCATAATCAGTAACAAGCTGAGCCCATGGTGGGCAAAATTCATGCGAAACTAGGAAACAGTCCAAAGGTCAGAGCCGAAAACACATGGTCAATAGAGGGTCAGAATCTGGGAATCAGGCAAAATCGGGACACAGGCAAATAAGCATATTATAGCACCTTTGTGGGATCTAGCAAGCTATTAAAATCTATTGCTCAGCCAGAGAATGAGACAAACAAAACTAAACTGTATATGTAGCAGAAGCTGATTAACACACTACAAACAGCATAGCAGCTGCAAACAGGTTCATAGAATTAAAGTTGGAGTCAACTGCAGCATGAGGTGAGGTTCAAAGACTTTTCCTCTAAAGGCACAGAAGTGACCGGTGTGCCTGATCTGCAATAGACACAGTGAGTGAGAGGAGCTGCGCCTCTGCCCACCTAAAGCTGTGGTACATTAGTGGGCACAGGCTGCCAACATATCAATGTATTTCCATATAGCTGGGATTTATTGAAATAAAGCTACTGTACAATGTGTTGAGAGTTAAAAAGATGTTCTGTTGCAATTGTCATTGAAAATGTTTAATTGAATGACTTTTAGTCACACAGAATGTAAGTTGGACTACCACTTACACTACTTTGTAGCAAAAATTTAGTATTGAAGAGTAAAAAAAAATTGTTCCTAAATAGAATTGTTTTTATAATGTTTAATTTTCTTTAAGTAATTGGGAGATAATAAATAATTTGCAGGAGGGGACCTACTCCAGAAACCTTTCAATGGGTCCACCAATATGTTAAAACAAGCCAAGATGGTATATAGAAAGCTGTAGCTGTAAGACATTTCAGATCCATGGAAGGACATACCCCCACAACTCATCCATTAAAAACCTTATACTTTGGTTAAAAAATGCATTTTCCATTATTCGTATTTCTTCTTCTATGCTCATTAATACATTTAATAACCCTTAACCTTAATGTCTTGTGCTCATTGTGATATCTTCTTCTCTTTGCTAAAAGACAAATTTACAGTAGGGCCACCAGCACCCATGCATTTTTAGAACAATAAACTTCTACATTTCTACCAAGAAATCATAAAATTTCATAACCATCATTCTCTCTTAAGAAAGGCCAAGATGTTGATGCTTCCCTTGGTAATTGACACATTCAAAGGCAGGTTTAAATAGTTTGGAAAGTACATTATGTAATTCATCTTCTTTATTTTCATCAACGTATATCATAAAGTTTTGGATATCTGTTCTCTACAATTGGCAGGAAGACATTGAAATCTTCTGAGAATATGAATGCCAATAATATCATGAACTTTTCTGATCTTACGCTGGAATCTTAATGTATTTCATTTACTAAAGGATTCAGTTTGTCATCTTTGAAGGTAATGAGTTTGGAATAATAAATTATAGTTATATCTGAGCAGAATCCTTTTCAGAAATTATGTATCTATGATTTACATAGAGTTTTAAGAAAAATGAAATGTTTTTAAATTTTCTTAACATCTGTTGATTTGAGTGTCATGAAAATTCACATTTGAAATTGAAATTAAATATGAGTTTTAAAAATGTTAAAGTAAATGTGTCAACAGAAAGGTTATCTGTCATTTAAAACCAGACATAAGCACATCCTTTTTAGTAATCTGTTTTATTTTCTGATTACAGATTTATTTATTCTATTGCTGAACATGATTATGGGGCTGCCATCTTGCCTTAGCTGTCCTTAACAGCATTTAAAAAGCATTAAGAAAATTACTTTATGGTAGCCACATGAGTCATAGACACAATGGTCTAAAGGGGGCCATATTGACTTCTACAGGAGGGCTTTCTAGGGATGCTCTGTGACCTGTGCAAAGGTCATTGTACAAGGAAAGAATAGATAAGCTTTGACAATCACCTATTGTGAATGGTGGATCCTGTAATCTATAGACAGAGGTGATATCAATACAGGTAGGAATAGAATGACAGATAAGCCATAACTACTGTAAAGTAATCTGTACAGACCAAGAAGTGGGGCCTATTATCTTTATGCTTAGTGACCAGTGTGGAAATCGCAGGATTTTATGTTTTTTGTTTAAATACAAATATTGACATACAAAATTAAAAATAACATTACAAAAAATTCTTAAACTGAAAAACATGATTTAAACAATAGGTCATTTTCTGATGACACATTCCCTTTAAACAGATATATGTGTGAGCTCTAAGGCCTCATGTACATAACCATATTCGGCATCCTTGTAGAAATTAGAAATTAATAAACCCCTACTGTACCTACATTTTCCTCCAGGTTCATATGATTCAGAATGAATCTGTGAGTAAAAAAGGGATACAATATTATAAAATCTTTTTTGTAAATCATTTTTTCTTAAGCTAATAATCTTGTGTGACACCTGAGAACCAAGAACAAAGGTATGGAAGGACAGATCTTTAATATGGAACTGTAGAGTGTGCCTTGGGGCAGAACTTGAAGCAGTCAAAATTTTTAACAGGCCCCTTACCTACCTTATGCCATTTATTAGAATAAAGTCTCATCCGGTGACAGAAGGGCCTTTGAGCCTACTCAGACACCAGGTTCTTGATAAGACAGATAACTCTGCACCCCCATCATCAACTATCCCCCTTGGTGTGTTTAAAAAGATTAGGACAACCCCTTTAAGGGCATATACTTAATAACATAAATATAGCTAGTTTATTAAAGTATCAAAACATTTTGCTTCCCGTTATTTAATTGAATTTTAGAAAATATGTGGCTCTAAAGTTATTAGATACCTAATGTGTGTCTGTGTGTTTCAGTTTTATTTAGAAAATCAGTTATCTGAGTTATATCCACTAGCAGCTCTTGAAGTAGGGAGTTTTGCATGTTGAAGGAAGGCACAAGGGACCATCATAGAATGGAGATATGTGTCACCGAGGTTCCTGGCCTCGATAAAGTAGGAGCCAATAGTATATGTGTGAGCAGCAGTAACTGACTGACAATTTGGTTAGTTAACATAGCTGAGAAAGCTAATCCGGGACGGCTCTTACTGGGAGTAGTCATAGCGCTGGGTGGGTGACTACTCCCCATGGTCCAAGCCGGGTTTTGACTGGCTTACAAAAGTCAGCCAGCGTAGTCAGGTGTGGGTGTGTGGTCACCTGGCTGACGGTGGAGTTCTGCATGGTGGTGAGTTTTGGAGCCGAGTAAAAGCCGGAGGGTCTCTGCCGAGAGACAGAGAGAGGACCAAAGCAAGGTCCCCATCCACTCTGTGAGGATTACGTTACTGTGCCCTAAACAGAACTATGTGATTTATTCTGGATTGTATTGTTTTTATTTGTGTTGGCTGAAGCAAGCTGACCCCTGCCATCTGTTGTATTGTTGTGTGCCAACAATAAAAGACATTTATTACTTTGATTTCCACCACTAAAAGACTGCTGTGTGTTTATCCGGAAGCTACCATTTGGGAAATCCCTACAATTGGTGTCGGATGCGGGCAACTCCCAGGATTGCTTGAAGCAGCAACAAGTTAACTTAAAACGCCAGAAGCAATTTTTTTTCCTCTGGTTGGACTCTTAAAGGGCCAGTACCTAAAGTATTGAATGGACTTTTTTTTTGTTGAGAGGAAGTTCTCCAATTGATGTCCTGGGTTAAAGCAGCAGTGGAGCTTAAACAAGAGTCTGTAATAATGGAGGATCTTATCAAGCAGATGGTACAGAGCAATCTGCAGCAACAACAGGCATTGGAGCAGCAGTGACAGGGTTCATGCAGAGGCTTTGCAGGCTGAACGGCAGGCTAATGCCCAACAACAGGAGACAAACCGCCTGCTAACAGAGCAAATTGCAACCCTAAGAGACGGGGTGGCAGCACAACCAGTGAGGTATGTGGCTGAACAGAATTTAGTCGCAAGGAAAAGTGTGCAGTCCGCATTACAAAAAATTACCACAGAGGATGACGTAGAGGCCTTCCTCACTGTCTTTGAGCAGGTCACTGAGCGCGAGAGACTACCAGCTGAGCAGTGGGCCAATGTGCTGGCCCCCTTCCTCTCCGGCGAACCCCAAAAGGCGTATTATGACTTGCCGTTGCAGGATGCATGGGAATACTCCAGACTAAAAGCAGAGATATTGGCATGTCTGGGGGTAACCTTTACCGTCCGAGCTCAGATGGTGCACCAGTGGAGGTTTAAGAGAGGCAAGCCTCCCAGGTCTCAAATGTTTAACCTCATGCACCTCGTCCAAAAATGGCTGCAGCTGGACGTCTGTTCCCCAGCCAAAATGGTGGAGCGGGTCGTAATTGATAGATTCATGCATGCTCTCGCTAAGCCGGTACAATGCTGGGTTGCACAAGGAAACCCACAGACTGCAGATGACTTAATAGGCTTGGTAGAGAGGTACTATGCTGTGGAGCCCACCCTCGCTACCTCAGGATCCCTGACCCCACCCTACTGGAAGGTACGGGTTGACTCTGAAGTGCAAAGAAAGGGAGTTAAACCCCCCCGAGTCAACACCACGACCTTGCTTCAGAGAGGTCATCTGCTGGAGGTGACATGGTCTGGGACATATGGCAGCCCAATGTCCTACCAGCCTAGAACAAATCGACTGTTCTGTGGGGAGATGAACCTCAATGTTTGCCTGTATTGCAATTCCAAATGTTGAGGAGGGACTTCCTTATTGTGCAATTAATGTTAATGGCAACCCCACAACGGGACTTCTGGACTCAGGGAGCCTGGTTACAGTTATAATGGCCCATATCCCTCATAGGTTGGTTCCTGGGAAGACCTTGGGTGTCACCTGTATTCATGGTGATACCAAGGTCTGCCCAATAGCCCAGGTCACCTTAAAAACAGAAGAGGGTGCGGTGTACCACCAGGCAGGGGTCGTGCAAGGGCTGATGCACGAAATGATTATTGGCTGAGACTGTCCTGTATTCTGGGATTTGTGGGCCAAAGCAGTACCTCAAAAATGCCCGGAAGTAGCAGACAGCCCTGTGCCCCTTGACACTGAGGTGATCCCTGACTTTCCATTCTCAGCTATGGTAGGCGAGGAGGAGGAGTCTGTCCCTGAGGATACAGTCCCTGACTTAGAGGTGTCTCTGGGAAACTTTGGGACCGCTCAGTTCCGAGATGAGACTCTAAAAGGGGCCTTAATTCTCTTAAACAATGTGGGGGTAGTCAATGGGGCACCTCATCACTTTGCCATGAATGAAAATTTTCTATACCGGGTGACTAAAATCCAAGAAGAATTTGGGGAACAGCTTGTGGTTCCCTTAGCCATACCGACGCATGGTAATGGACCTGGCACATAGCCATGTCTTAGGGGGAAACTTAGGGGCCAATAAGACCCTTGAAATGGGTTTACAAAGGTTTTATTGGCCAGGATGTTACAGGGAAATTAAGGATTATTGCCAATCCTGCCCTACGTGCCAAGTAACCTCTCCAGTCGTAAACTTCCGCAGCCCTCTAATACCATTGCCTATAGAGATGAGCGAACACCTGGATGTTCGGGTTCGACGAGTTCGGCCGAACTTTCGAAAAATGTTCGGGTTCGTGATCCGAACTCGACCCGAACTTCATCCCGAACCCGAACCCCATAGAAGTCAATGGGGACCCGAACTTTTGGGCACTAAAAAGGCTGTAAAACACACCCGGAAAGGGCTAGAGGGCTGCAAAAGGCAGCAAAATGTAGTTAAATCCCCTGCAAACAAATGTAGATAGGGAAATGATGAGTTAACATAAAATAAATAAAAATTAAACAATATTAATTGGAGTGAGGTCCCATAGCACAGAATCAGGCTTCAAGTCACCCACCAATGGAGAAGGTCACTTACTATTATTTTGACCACAGCACCCAGACAAAGGAGAGAGGTCCCACAGCAGAGAACCAGGCATCATATCACTCACCACAGGAGTAGGCCACCATTTAGTTACTTTGACCCCTACACCCAGACGGAGGAGAGAGGTTACACAGCAGAGAATCAGGCATTTAGATCACCCACCACAGGAGTAGGCCACCATTGAATCAGACCCCGGCAACCATGTCAGATGGCACAAGCATAAGCTTTATATCAATCAGCACAGGAGAAGGCGACTTTGACAGACTTTGACCCCTACACCGGACGGAGGAGAGAGGTTTCAAAGCAGAGAATCAGGCATTTAGATCACCCACCACAGGAGTAGGCCCCAATTTAATGGGACCCCGGCAACCATGTCAGATGGCACAACCATCAGCTTCATATCAATCAGCACAGGAGAAGGCGACTTTGAAAGACTTTGACCCCTACACCCAGACGGAGGAGAGAGGTTTCACAGCAGAGAATCAGGCATTTAGATCACCCACCACAGGAGTAGGCCCCCATTGAATCAGACCCTGGCAACCATGTCAGATGGCACAACCATCAGCTTTATATCAATCAGCACAGGAGAAGGCGACTTTGAAAGACTTTGACCCTACACCCAGATGGAGGAGAGAGGTTTCACAGCAGAGAATCAGGCATCATATCAACCACCACAGGAGAAGCCACCATTTAGTTACTTTGACCCCTGCACCCAGGAAGAGGAGAGAGGCACCACAGCACATATTCTGGCATCATATCAGCCACCACAGGAGAAGCCACCATTGAGTTACTTTGACCCCTGCACCTAGGAAGAGGAGAGAGGCCCCACAGCACATATTCTGGCATCATACTAACCACCACAGGAGAAGCCACCATTGAGTTACTTTGACCCCTGCACCCAGGAAGAGGAGAGAGGCCCCACAGCACATATTCTGGCATCATATCAGCCACCACAGGAGAAGCCACCATTGAGTTACTTTGACCCCCGCACCCAGGAAGAGGAGAGAGGCACCACAGCACATATTCTGGCATCATATCAGCCACCACAGGAGAAGCCACCATTGAGTTACTTTGACCCCTGCACCCAGGAAGAGAGAGAGGCCCCACAGCACATATTCTGGCATCATACTAACCACCACAGGAGAAGCCACCATTGAGTTACTTTGACCCCTTCACCCAAACAGAGGAGAGAGGTTCCACATCAGAGAATCAGGCATCATATCAACCACCACAGGAGTAGGCCACAATTTAGTTTATTTGACCCCTGCACCCAGGAAGAGGAGAGAGGCCCCACAGCACATATTCTGGCATCATATCACACACCACAGGAGAAGGCCTCTTTCAGTGATTTAGGCCTTTGGACCCAGACAGAGGAGAGAGGTCAGAGATTAGCTTCATATCCCCCAGCACAGCAGAAGACCGCTTTATTTGACTTAGGCCTCAGCACCCAGACAGAAGACAGAGGTAGCATGGCAGAGGTTATGGCTTCATGTCACCCGTTAGTTTAACCGGCCACTTTCATCTGGTTAGGCCCCGGCGCCCAGACAGAGAAGAGTTTCATTCAACTGTGGGTTTCATAAAATTTGTATCAAATAAAGAAGTGGCCCGTAGCACAACAAGACATGTTTTAGGCAGTTAATAAGGACTACTCTGCACAAGGGAGGGACAGGTCCTGTGGGATCCATGCCTGGTTCATCTTTATGAAGGTCAGCTTGTCCACGTTGGCTGTGGACAGGCGGCTGCGCTTGTCAGTAATGACGCCCCCTGCCGTGCTGAATACGCGTTCAGATAAAGCGCTGGCCGCCGGGCAGGAAAGCACCTCCAAGGCATAACATGCTAACTCTGGCCACGTGGACAATTTCGAAACCCAGTAGTTGAATGGGGCCGAACCATCCGTCAGGATGTGGAGAGGTGTGCAGACATACTGTTCAACCATGTTAGTGAAATGCTGCCTCCTGCTAACACGTTCCGTATCAGGTGTCGGTGCAGATAGCTGTGGCGTGGAGACAAAACTTTTCCACATTTCTGCCATGCTAACCCTGCCCTCAGATGAGCTGGCCGTGACACAGCTGCGTTGGCGACCTCTTGCCACTCCTCTGCCTTCACCTTCCACCTGTTCCCCTGTGACATGTGGGAATGCTCTCAAGAGCGCCTCTATCAGCGTGCGCTTGTACTCGCGCATCTTACGGTCGCGCTCCAGTTCAGGAATTAAAGTGGGCACATTGTCTTTATACCGGGGATCCAGCAGGGTGGCCACCCAGTAGTCTGCACACGTTAAAGCGTGGGCAACTCTGCTGTCGTTGCGCAGGCATTGGAGCATATATTCGCTCATGTGGGCCAGGCTACCCATGGGTAAGGACAAGCTGTCCTCTGTGGGAGGCGTATCGTCATCGTCCACCGTATCCCCCAGCCACGCACCAGTGATGGGCCTGGGCTGCCACCCCGCTGTGAACTTGCGTCATCCTCGTCCCCCTCCACCTCCTCCTCCTCATCCTCCTCGTCCTCCAGTACAGTGCCTTGGCTGGCGACTTGTGAACCTGTCCTCTGCTGCTTAAACAAACCTCCCTCTGAGCCAATTCGAACAGACTGGCCCGAAAGTGTTAGAAACGAGCCCTCATCCTCCTCCTCCTCCTCCTCCACCTGGGCCACCTCCTCTAACATCATTGCCTAAGTGTTTTCTCAAGGAGACATAGAAGTGGTATTGTAACGCTGATAACAGTGTCATCGCCACTGGCCATGTTGGTGGAGTACTCGAAACAGCGCAGCAGGGCACACAGGTCTCGCATGGAGGCCCAATCATTGGTGGTGAAGTGGTGCTGTTCGGCAGTACGACTGGCGCGAGCGTGCTGCAGCTGAAACTCCACTATGGCCTGCTGCTGCTCGCACAGTCTCTCCAGCATGTGCAAGGTGGAGTTCCACCGGGTGGGCACGTCGCATATGAGGCGGTGAGCGGGAAGGCCGAAGTTCCGCTGTAGCGCAGACAGGCGAGCAGCGGCAGGATGTGAGCGGCGGAAGCGCGCACAGACGGCCCGCACTTTATGCAGCAGCTCTGACATGTTGGGGTAGTGGTGAATGAACCTCTGCACCACCAAGTTCAGCACATGCGCCAGGCAAGGGATGTGCGTCAAACCGGCTAGTCCCAGAGCTGCCACGAGATTTCGCCCATTATCGCATACCACCAGGCCTGGCTTGAGGCCCACCGGCAGAAACCACTCGTCGGTCTGTTGTTCAATACCCCGCCACAACTCCTTTGCGCTGTGGGGCCTGTCCCCAAACATATGAGTTTCAGAATGGCCTGCTGACGTTTACCCGGGCTGTGCTGAAGTTGGTGGTGAAGGTGTGTGGCTGACCGGATGAGCTGGTGGAAGCAGTGGAGGAGGAAGCCGAGTAGGAGGAGGAGGCTACAGGAGGCAGAGAATGATGCCCTGCGATCCTAGGGGCGGAAGGACGTGCGCCAAGGAACTGTCCGCCGGGGGCCCAGCCGCCACTACATTCATCCAGTGTGCAGTTAGTGAGATATAGCGTCCCTGGCCGTGCTTACTGGTCCACGTATCTGTGGTTAGGTGGACCTTGCCACAAATGGCGTTGCGCAGTGCACACTTGATTTTATCGGACACTTGCATGTGCAGGAAGGCACGGCTGTCTTGGAGAAGTAGTGGCGGCTGGGAACCACATACTGCGGGACAGCCATGGCCATCAGCTGTTTGAAGCTGTCTGTGTCCACCAGCCGGAATGACAGCATTTCAAAGGCCAGCAGTTTAGAAATGCTGGCGTTCAGGCCAAGGGCTCGAGGGTGACTCGGGGAATTTGCGCTTCCTCTCTAAGGTTTGAGATATTGAGAGCTGAACGCTGCTGTGTGATATAGTGGAGGCGCTAGTTGACGGTGGCGGTGGTGGTGGTGTCGGTGGCACATCCTCTGTTTGCTGCTCGGCAGGTGGCAACATTCCTCTCGAGGCGGAAGCCGAGGCAGCAGCGGTAGAGGGAGCAGGGGAGCCTCAGCGAGTGCCTGGTTTTTAAGGTGTGTACCCCACTGCAGTTCATGCTTTGCATGTAGATGCCTGGTCATGCAGGTTGTGCTGAGGTTCAGAACGTTAATGCCTCGCCTCAGGCTCTGATGGCAGAGCGTGCAAGTCACTCGGGTCTTGTCGGTAGGACATTGTTTAAAGAAGTGCCATGCCAGGGAACTCTTTGAAGCTGCCTTTGTGGGGCTGGGTCCCTGTTGGCGATGTCCAGTAGCAGGCGAACTCTGGGGCGGCGGCTCGTCTGCTTTGGCCCCCTGCTCCCTCTTTGGCTTCGCTGTTGTCTCGGTCTCACCACTACCTCTTCCTCTGAACTGTGAAAGTCATCGCCCACGACCTTCAGTCCATGTGGGGTCTAAGACCTCATCGTCCTCTGCATCGTCTTCCACCCAGTCTCCCTCCCTGACCTCCTCCTGTTCAGTCTGCACACTGCAAAAGACGCGGCAGTGGGCACCTGTGTTTCGTCATCATCAGAGAGTCGGTGACTCTGCTGTGGTGGTATTCCCATGTCCTCTTCATCTGGAGACATAAGTGGTTGTGCGTCAGTGCATGGTATGTCTTCCTCCACTGGGGAAGGGCTAGGTGGAGCGCCCTGGGAAACCCTGGAAGCAGAGTCTTCAAACAGAAGAAGAGACTGCTGCATAACTTGTGGCTCAGACCGTTTCCCTGATATGCTTGGGGGTGATGTGACAGACTGATGGGCTTGGTTTTCAGGTGCCACCTGTGCGCTTTCCGCAGAAGACTGGGTGGAAGACCATGTGGTGAACGTGCTGGAAGCACTGTCGGCCACCCAATCGATTAATGCCTGTACCTGCTCAGGCCTTACCATCCTAAGAGCGGCATTGGGCCCCACGAGATATTGCGGTACATTCTGCCGGCTAGTTGAGGGAGTTCGTTCCCTACTGTGTGCGCCTGGGGCCGAGCGGCCACGTCCTCTACCAGCAACAGAGGCTCCACGGACACCACCACGACCGCGTCCTCGTCCCTTAATAGTATTTTTCTTCATTGTTGCGATTCAACTCGCACCACAATGAAATATATTATTTTTATAAGCAAAATCCCCTCACTGGAATACTTTCAGTCTTTTGACTGTATGGATTACAGATGGAATGACTGTTATATGTGAGTACCGCTTTCTTTGACAGATTCTAGTATGGGTACATATATGTTTTCCCAACCCCAGCACATTAGTTTGCTAATTCCAGATGTATGAAAGCATGAGCCTAACTGTATCTAGTATATTGAGCGTCAGATAAACTAACTTGGCCTTTTTTAAATAAAAAAATTCCCTCACTGGAATACTTTCAGTCTTTTGACTGTATGGATTACAGATGGAATGACTGTTATATGTGAGTACCGCTTTCTTTGACAGATTCTAGTATGGGTACATATATGTTTTCCCAACCCCAGCACATTAGTTTGCTAATTCCAGATGTATGAAAGCATAGGCCTAACTGTATCTAGTATATTGAGCGCCAGATAAACTAACTTGGCCTTTTTAAATAAAAAAATTCCCTCACTGGAATACTTTCAGTCTTTTGACTGTATGGATTACAGATGGAATGACTGTTATATGTGAGTACCGCTTTCTTTGACAGATTCTAGTATGGGTACATATATGTTTTCCCAACCCCAGCACATTAGTTTGCTAATTCCAGATGTATGAAACGCAGGCCTAACTGTATCTAGTATATTGAGCGCCAGATAAACTAACTTGGCCTTTTTAAATAAAAAAATTCCCTCACTGGAATACTTTCAGTCTTTTGACTGTATGGATTACAGATGGAATGACTGTTATATGTGAGTACCGCTTTCTTTGACAGATTCTAGTATGGGTACATATATGTTTTCCCAACCCCAGCACATTAGTTTGCTAATTCCAGATGTATGAAGCATAGGCCTAACTGTATCTAGTATATTGAGCGCCAGATAAACTAACTTGGCCTTTTTAAATAAAAAAATTCCCTCACTGGAATACTTTCAGTCTTTTGACTGTATGGATTACAGATGGAATGACTGTTATATGTGAGTACCGCTTTCTTTGACAGATTCTAGTATGGGTACATATATGTTTTCCCAACCCCAGCACATTAGTTTGCTAATTCCAGATGTATGAAGCATGCAGGCCTAACTGTATCTAGTATATTGAACGCCAGATAAACTAACTTGGCCTTTTTAAATAAAAAAATTCCCTCACTGGAATACTTTCAGTCTTTTGACTGTATGGATTACAGATGGAATGACTGTTATATGTGAGTACCGCTTTCTTTGACAGATTCTAGTATGGGTACATATATGTTTTCCCAACCCCAGCACATTAGTTTGCTAATTCCAGATGTATGAAAGCATAGGCCTAACTGTATCTAGTATATTGAGCGCCAGATAAACTAACTTGGCCTTTTTAAATAAAAAAAATTCCCTCACTGGAATACTTTCAGTCTTTTGACTGTATGGATTACAGATGGAATGACTGTTATATGTGAGTACCGCTTTCTTTGACAGATTCTAGTATGGGTACATATATGTTTTCCCAACCCCAGCACATTAGTTTGCTAATTCCAGATGTATGAAGCATGAGCCTAACTGTATCTAGTATATTGAGCGCCAGATAAACTAACTTGGCCTTTTTAAATAAAAAAATTCCCTCACTGGAATACTTTCAGTCTTTTGACTGTATGGATTACAGATGGAATGACTGTTATATGTGAGTACCGCTTTCTTTGACAGATTCTAGTATGGGTACATATATGTTTTCCCAACCCCAGCACATTAGTTTGCTAATTCCAGATGTATGAAACGCATGAGCCTAACTGTATCTAGTATATTGAGCGCCAGATAAACTAACTTGGCCTTTTTAAATAAAAAAATTCCCTCACTGGAATACTTTCAGTCTTTTGACTGTATGGATTACAGATGGAATGACTGTTATATGTGAGTACCGCTTTCTTTGACAGATTCTAGTATGGGTACATATATGTTTTCCCAACCCCAGCACATTAGTTTGCTAATTCCAGATGTATGAAACGCAGGCCTAACTGTATCTAGTATATTGAGCGCCAGATAAACTAACTTGGCCTTTTATAAATAAAAAAAATTCCCTCACTGGAATACTTTATGGCTTTTCACTGTATGGATTACAGGTGGACTGGTATTAGTAGGGGTGACACAAGCACACCCAAGTCCCTGATGTAGGATTTCTATGGCACAGACCACTATTACAAGTGATTAATGGACGTTGGGAGAGATTGTGCTGCAGCACTAGTCCCAAGATGGCCGCCGCCTATCAGCCCAGTAACATGTGCCACAAAATGGTCTGCACAACCTTTAAAAAAATAGCCTTGGACTGTGCTGCTAAATCGCTATTGGTCTGAATCCCAGGTGTAGATGTCTGACTTGTTTGGAGCTTTGGAATGCACACTGTGGCAGCTTCTGCTGCAGCACTACAAGTCGCAAAATGGCGGCCGGCGGTCAGCTAGGTACATGTGGATGGAAAAATCACTCTGGCCACTCTAAAAATAGCCAATCCCTATCAAAAAAGCAGCTCAGCTGCAGTTGTTCAGATGAATCACAGGTGGAGGAGAGAAATTTGCTTCCAGTTATTCAATTATCCCTGCCTATTCTCGCCCTAGCATCAGCTGCGTCTATCCCTGTTCTATTCACATCGGGAGTGAGCACGTCCCGACGTGCGCACAAGCTTATAAAGAGGCTGAGTCACATGCTGCACTTGGCCAATCACAGCCTTGCCAATAGTAGGCATGGCTGCGATGGCACCTTAGGGCAAGTAGTATGATGCATGTTGATTGGCTGCTTTGCAGCCTTTCAAAATGCGCCAAAATACATGCCGAACGACGAACCCGAACCCGAACTTTTACGAAAAAGTTCGGGTTCGGGTCCGTGTCACGAACACCCCAAAATTCGGTACGGACCCGAACTATGCTCGAACTGTTCGCTCAACACTAATTGCCTATTATCGAGGTCCCCTTTTATAGAATTGCGATGGATTTAGTCAGGCCTTTGGTGAAGTCCGCTAGGGGGCACCAATATATATTTATGGTAATGGATTACGCCACCCGGTACCCAGAGGCGGTGCCCTTGAGAAAGGCCACCTCTAAAGTCATAGCCAGAGAGTTGTTCCAGATTTTTTCCAGAACAGGGCTGCCCAAAGAGATCCTGTCCCACCAAGGGACGCCGTTCATGTCCAAAATCATGCAGGATCACTGTAAAGTATTGCAAGTTACCCAGTTGCATACCTCGGTGTAGCACCCACAGACAGATGGCCTGGTGGAACGTTTCAATAAAAATTTGAAGGCCATGTTGAAAAAAGTAGTTGAAAAAGATGGCCAAGATTGGGATTACCTGTTGCCTTACCTACTGTTCTCAATCAGAGAGGTACCCCAAGTGTCAACAGGTTTCTCACCTTTTGAGTTATTGTATGGTAGGCATCCTTGAGGTCTGTTAGACATTGCTAAGAAGACCTGGGAGAAAATTGTCATTGAACATGTCCCTACATTGCAGGAGCGAATAGCTCAGGTAGCACCCATTGTGAAAGAGCATATGCTCCAGGCACAAGAGGCACAAGCAAATATATATAACAGGATGGCCCGTCTTAGACAGTTCAGTTCAGGGGACCGGGTTCTAGTCCTAGTCCCCACAGTAGAGAGCAAGTTCCTGGCTAGGTGGCAAGGGCCCTATGAGATAACTGAGATGGTGGGCAAAGTTAACTATCGGGTACATCAGCCAGGTAGAAGAAAGCCCTATCAGATTTACCACATTAACTTGCTTTAACCATGGAAGGATAGGGACCCTCCAGAGAGTCCATGTCTAATGACCCAACCAGAAGCTGCCATAGACAATGTGAAAAATGCCGAAGCCCTGTCCCCTTCCCAAAAATACCAATGCAAGCTCCTCTTGCATCAAAATAGGGACTTATTTACAGAAACGCCTAGGTTAACCAAGGTTGTGGAACATGAAATTGTAACGGAACCTCATGCGCGAGTAAATTTAAAACCGTACCGGATACCCGAGGCCCGAAGGGAGATAGTTTCTAAGGAGGTCCAGAGAATGTTAAAACTGTGGGTGATTGAGGAATCGAAAAGTGGGTGGTCCAGTACCATTGTGCTAGTCCCAAAGCCCAATGGAGAATGGCAGTTTTGTAACGACTACCGCAAATTAAATGAGGTATCCAAAGTAGATACATATCCCGTGCCACGGGTGGACGAGCTCATTGAGAGACTAGGGCCAGCTCGCTATATAAAGACCCTGGATCTTACAAAGGGATATTGGCAAATTCTGTTGTCAAGAGAAGCTAGGGAAAAAACTGCGCATTCTACACCAGACTGGTCCTTCCAGTACATTAGAATGCCATTTGGGTTACAGGGGGCCCCCTCTACCTTCCAGAGAGCTATGGACCAGATCTTACACCCACACAGGAAATATACTGCCACTTACTTGGATGATATAGTGATCTTCAGTCAAGATTGGGAGAGTCACCTCAGTAAAGTTCAAAACATCCTGGATGGGCTACGAAAGGATGGCTTCACTATAAATCCAAGTAAGTGTTCCATGGGGTTGGAAGAGGCTAGGTACTTGGGATACATCGTAGGAAGAGGAATAATAAAAACCCCAGATATCTAAAGTGGAAGCTATCCAAGAATGGCCCCGCCCACTTACCAAGAAACAGGTCAAAGCATTCCTCGGTATTGTGGGATACTACAGGAGATTTGTCCCTAAGTTTGCAGAGATGGCAGTACCCCTGACCGACCTTACAAAGGGGGGAAAGTCTGCTGTGATCAAGTGGTCCCCACAGGCTTAAGAGGCCTTCCAAAAACTTAACTCAGCCCTCTGTAGACAGCCCATCTTGGTAGCCCCTGACTTCTCCCAGGAATTTATTGTTCAAACTGATGCATCAGAGGTAGGCCTGGGGCAGTAATGTCTAAAGTCGTAAATGAGGAGGAACATCCTGTGTGTTACCTCAGCAGAAAACTGTCCCCAGCAGAGCGGAACTACTCGATAATTGAAAGGGAATGCTTGGCCATTAAGTGGGCCCTTGATTATCTCTGATACTACCTCCTGGGACAGAGATTTAGACTGGTCTCGGATCAGGTCCCTCTAAAATGGTAAGAAAAAGGGTAAGAATGCCCATGTCACCTGCTGGTTTTTAGCCCTACAGGACTTTAGGTTTTCTGTAGAGCATAGGCCGGGCAGGCTACAAGGGAATTCAGATGCCCTGTCCAGAATACACTGCATGTTTACTGGAGTTTCCCAGACCCCCGGCATTGGGCAGAGGAGGGGGATATGTAGGAAGGCACATGGGACCATCATAGATGGGACATACAGTTGTGTTAAAAATTATTCAACCCCCACTGAAATTGAGTGTTTTGGCCAGTTTGACATTGATTTTGATCATTTCAGTCATCTTGTTTACAATTAAATCAAAGAGGCACTTGTAAGTCAGACAAATATAACATAACATTTATAATGAAATAACCACAAATGTATTTTCTGTGCTCACATCATTATCAGTTTTATTCAACCCCCAAGTGACATCCAATCTTAGTACTTAGTACAACATCCTTTTCCAGTTATAACAGCTTTTAAACGTGAAGCATAGCTTGACACAAGTGTCTTGCAGCGATCTACGGGTATCTTCGCCCATTCTTCATGGGCAAAAGCCTCCAGTTCAGTCACATTCTTAGGCTTGCGCGCTGCAACTGCTTTCTTTAAGTCTCACCAGAGGTTCTCAATCGGATTTAAGTCTGGTGACTGCGATGGCCACTACAAAATGTTCCAGCCTTTAATCTGCAGCCATGCTCTAGTGGACTTGGAGGTATGCTTGGGATCATTGTCCTGTTGAAAGGTCCAACGTCTCCCAAGCCTCAGGTTTGTGACGGACTGCATCACATTTTCATCCAATATCTCCTGGTACTGAAGAGAATTCATGGTACCTTGCACACGCTGAAGCTTCCCTGTACCTGTAGAAGCAAAACAGCCCCAAAGCATGATTGACCCCCGCCATGCTTCACAGTAGGCAAGGTGTTCTTTTCTTCATAGGCCTTGTTCTTCCTCCTCCAAACATAGCGTTGATCCATGGGCCCAAACAGTTCTAATTTTGTTTCATCAGTCCACAGAACACTATCCCAAAACTTTTGTGGTTTGTCCACATGACTTTTTGCATACTGCAGTTGACTCTTCTTATGCTTTGGAGACGTAAGGAGGTGCGCCTGGGAGTTCTGGCATGGAGGCCTTCATTACGCAGTGTGCGCCTTATAGTCTGAGCTGAAACTTCAGTACCCGCATCTGACAAATCTTTTTTCAGTTCCTCAGCAGTCACCCGGGTACTTTTCTCCACTTTGCGCTTCAGGTAGCACACAGCAGTCGAAGTCAGCATCTTCTTTCTGCCACGACCAGGTAGCGTTTCAACAGTGCCCTTTGCCTTGAATTTGCGAATGATGCTTCCTATGGTGTCTCTTGGTATGTTTAACATCTTTGCAATCTTCTTATAGCCATTGCCCTTCCTGTGAAGAGAAATCACCTCTTCTCTTGTCTTCCTTGACCATTCTCTTGACTTCACCATGTTTGTAAATACACCAGTAAATGTCTAGAAGGAGCTGAGTATCACAGTCATTTTACATCTGCCTAATTGGTGCTTATTATGCTTGATTGCTGCTCCTTGATATCCAGAGGTGTCTTCAATACCTGATCGAAAACACTTGAATGAACCTCTGTTCTTAAGAGTGGTCGTCTTTAAGGGGTTGAATAATTGTGTCAATGAAGAAATCACAAAAAACACATTTAATACTGTATTACAAAAACAATTGATGTCATTTTAGTTGCATTTGGTTCTTTAAAAAGTCCTTGTAAGATTTCATTCTAAACACAATTACAAATGTACACTAAATTCCCTAAAACCCTTTACAGCATTGGGGGTTGAATAATTTTGAACACAACTGTATGTTTCACCGAGGTTCCTGGCCTCGGTGAAGTAGGAGCCAATAGTATATGTGTCAGCAGCAGTAACTGACTGACAATTTGGTTAGTTAGCATAGCTGAGAAAGCTAATCCAGGACGGCTCTGACCGGGAGTAGTCATAGTGCTGGGTGGGTGACTACTCCCCATGGTCCAGGCCGGGTTTTGACCGGCTTACAAAAGTCAGCCAGCAGAGTCAGGTGTGGGTGTGTGTTCACCTGGCTGACGGTGGAGTTCTGCATGGTGGTGAGTTTTGGAGCCGAGTAAAAGCCGGAGGGTCTTTGCCGAGAGACAGAGGACCAAAGCAAGGTCCCCATCCACTCTGTGAGGATTACGGTACTGTGCCCTAAACAGAACTATGCGATTTATTCAGATTCTGGATTGTATTGTTTTTTTTAAGTGTTGGCTGAAGCAAGCTGACCCCTGCCGTCTGTTGAATTGTTGTGTGCCAACAATAAAAGACATTTATTACTTTGATTTCCACCACTGAAAGACTGCTGTGTGTTTATCCGGAAGCTACCATTTGGGAAATCCTTACAATGTGTAGTTTTCTATCTCTGTCTCTCCTGTAATGCTTGTACCTGACATTTTCCTTGCACTTGCCCAAGACCAATACTGTGTAAAGGGTAAGCAGGGAATCTTTGTAGGTCACACATCAGAGGAAGCACACAGCCCACCCACTTTTGAAGAAACAGGGCAAAAGTAAAGCAAAAGCAGCTTCAATGGGGACATTGAGACTAAAGAAAAGTAAGTACTGTTCTAAAAAATGCTATTTGTATTAAATTTAGCCTCTACGTGGTAAAATAAGCACATTTTATTTGTGGAAAACCCTTAATGTGATCCTTTTTTAACATCTCAAATAAAGTTCCCACTATCCCACTACAGATGAAGTGGTGGGTGGCTTACATAATTTGGCCAAAATATAAACTAATGCCTCATCTAACATCCAGCATAGTGGCAGGACGGAGCTCTAGCTGCAGTGTGCCATTGCACCTTTGTTTTTATGTTTGTATGTGTATTTCACCATAGCAATGTGCACCTGCGTATTGGGTTGTGCTGACTGCAATCTCCATTTTTTTTCCTTTGTAGCATATATGGGAGGCGTGGTGACCTCCATGCAGTCATGCACACCTGACTAGTAAATCCGCCCTGTAGGCTGGTTTTAAAGTCAGTATAAAACTGAGTCTGCTTTATTGAACTTACCAGAAGCCATTTGGTTCCAGGAGAAGTACTAGTGGGCTCAGCATGCATGTTGGTATTTGCATCCCTTGATCTGATGAACGCTGTATGGCACCAGATGGGGTTAGAAGCAGAGTGTATCTGGCATGCATGCTGCACCTGCACTCCCTGGGTTTTGTGTGGCTGATATGGCCCATAAAAGGTAAGAATTAATGTTAAGGACCACTCGAGAGGCAACCGTGAAGTGGTGGGTGGCTTACATAATTTGGCAAAAATATAAACTAATGCCTCATCTAACATCCAGCATAGTGGCAGGACGAAGCTCTAGCTGCAGTGTGCCATTGCACCTTTGTTTTTACGTTTGTATGTGTATTTCACCATAGCAACGTGCACCTGCGTATTGGGTTGTGCTGACTGCAATCTCCATTTTTTTTCCACTACAGATGATGTCTAGGATTTTCTGGTTGTGCCCTTTCATTGGCCAACATGATATTTTCTCCTACCCATGGGTACCATGTATATATGTGGAGGATCCTCTAATATAAAAACCATTAATTTGACGATAATCAAGTTCCCTAAAAACAGAATGATGTAAATTGTCAGGTCTGTGAGTCAAACATATCAGCTCAGTTTTCTATTAACACAGTTGAAAAAGTCTTGGGTATTTTAGACCTTCAGTATTAGCCACAGTAGTATGTGTTGTTATAATGAACATACATTTTTATTTGTTGAACTATCTACATGATTTTGTGACATTTTTCAGGACCAGTGCTCTTTTTTGTGATTTGTATGCACTTAATTTTAACATTTTAGAATCATTATACTTATAGAATGTAAAAATTGTGAAACAGACTTTTCATTCTTGTTCATGATTCTTTACCATTAATTGTCATTTACTTAGCACATAGGACTAGTGCAAGGACAATGATGAGTGCAAGGACATAAAGACAGTGGGGTGGTTTATGGACGGCTGCTTGTTTTATATGCATCTTTTCTTGTTTATTTATATATTTAAACTTTGTTTTCACATTGTAACTGAGATTGCTATGCAGGGGAGGAAATATATAATGTTATAGTGACAATTTTCAATGTTAGGGCTGTTTTGGGACTACTTAGATATATCAGCTCTACTTATCAACTGTTACTGACTTCAGTCACATGGTGACCATAGTGGTACTGTAGCTTTTTGAGTGCTGTTTATGTGAAATCACTTTTTTATTCTCTCCTGGTTTCCAAGACATGTCTTAAAGCCCGGCACCTGACCTCCAGCATCCTGATCTCTCACACAACCTGCTTAAACACATGTGTTTAAAGAGGACCTTTTATGGAATATTTTTTGTTTAATTTAGTACCTTTTCTTGGCATGTAAGGGGGTATTGAAAAAAAGAATAAGGATGGCAACATCAGCAGCGAGTACCCTGCAAGTAAATGTATTTAAATGAACAAAACAAATTCCATGAGAGGTCCTTTTAAACCAATTTTGCTGCAGGTATTTTGTAAACAGTTAAATGGATCAATGCATATATTGATTAAACTGTGTGAGTTCACCTGCCACAACCAGGCAACCTTGTACAAATGGGCCCCTACATTCAACATACTTGAATAGACAGATTCTTGATCCTAGGCCTCCCAAGTAAACTTGGGTTACATAGGAACTTGCTGTATTCTCTACTTTAAAACAGCTTTGGAGAGATTGGTGGGAGTGTGCAACCAAGATGGAGGCAGTCACCACCTACTAATGTACAATGCAAAAGCATAGTCTGCAAACAGCTCCTAACAAAGTGACATTAATGTAAAGCAGAGATGAGCAAGTTTCCTAAAATTAGTTTTGATTTGTCCAAATTCGTCAGAAAATACTTCAGAAATTTGAGTCGGGTATAAATCGATTCTGCACAAATTAAAAAATTGAAAGTGCTTTAAATTCCTGGGGAATAACTCTCTCTATTTCTCTCTAATAAAATTCTACCCAAATGAATCTGGACAAATTCTAATTCTACAGAATTTTTTACTTTTAAGAAGCATTTCAAATTTTGACAAACAGTACAGCTGCACTAAAATAATCAATAAATGTCAATATCTGTCCATCAAACAACTTAGAGGGTTGTGGCATAATTAATGTTAGTTTAGTATAATTCAGCATACCAAAATAGTGATTTTTATAATTTACTTTATGTTACGAAAATTGTCCTTATGAGATATTCTCCTTACTTCATTATAATGGTGCCCTCTGGTTATAATAATAATTTGCACATCCACCTACTGAGATGGTCACACATGCTCAGTTCCATCCTTCAACTGTTAAAAGCCGTGACAGTTACATGAAGAGTGATGTAGCAGAAAGGAAACACCCCCTGAGCTGTGATAAAGAGAGAACTACTAAAGAAAGGACATACTTCCAGAGAAAGAACACACACCCTGAGCTTCCAGCCTTAAATAAATCTATCAAAGCAAGGGGGCAGTGTATAGGGAGTAGAGATAAGGGAATCAATCTTTTCTATAGAATTAAAATTCGACCCTAGAGAGAGAGAGAGAGAGAGTGGGAGAGAGAGAGAGAGAGAGAAAGAAAGAGCAAGAGGGACACCTGAATGCCATCCACAGCTTTTCATGGAGATTGAAGAACGTTTCCTTCAGGTGAAATCAATTTGGGTGCAAATTGAATCTAACACCTGATTCGGTTGATTTGGGTCAAAATAGAATTTCCGAAAAATTCTCATCACAAATTTGGATCCATATGAGGTACAGGACTGGTTCTATCTATGTTAGGAAGAGAATGTCTGATTTTCATTTTTTCATGAACCACAAAATAACATCTTTAATTAAAAAAAAAATAATAAAAAATTGAATGCTGCTCTAACTTCCGATTTACTTGCATATAATGATTATATAATCAATTGTCTTTTTTATTTAAGAGTAAGAATCCAGATGGATTTTCTCTGTCACCCCATTAACCACAGTTAACCTCTTGTATCACAAAGCTGAGCTTTGATTTTTAAATTTTTTATTTTTTGCTGCTATTTATTGTACCACTGCCTGCCTGTGAAGCACACTGAACATTGTTTTAGATTGGGATTTTCTCATTCCAAGTGATAATATAGTCTACAGAGTCTAGGGTTGAAAAGTAAATTTGGTTTGATCTTATAAATATTCAGGCTTTTTTAGGTAAAGAAAATCATCTATAAAAAATTACTGTGGCCAATCACAGGAGGGACCAATAACTCTATTCTGCCAAGTGAGGTAGCACCATCTAGATTTAAAATGAACAGAGAGGTATCCACATGACTTACTTATGCAGATATCATAGATTTGAATGGAGAGAGCTGTGGAAATGCATGTCCACCTCTCCATTCATCTGGATACAGTAGTAGCTTCCCTACAAAGAACAGGCTTTAGGGGTGGCCATTCTCTTTATAGGTAGGGGTCGCAGATATGAAACTCACAACTATTACACATTTATTCTACATGGTGGAAAAACCCCTTAACTCCATGTCAATCTTCTTCTTGTGACTCTCATGCAGGAAGTTGTGATATGGGGAGTTATTTGATTGGGTGATAATTAGTGATGAGCTACCTTCCTGAAACTGAATTTGGATTAGATTTTTATTGAGGTCCAAATAAATTCAACCAGAAGCAAAAGTGCCCCAATTGCCAGCGCCAGTGAAATACAGTACATGGTTATGGGTAAATGCACTGCTGCTGGTGGTAACAGTCTCTTTAAAAACACAATTCACTGTTGAATTTTCTTCATTTTTTTCAAAAGGAATCAAAAAATGTTCACTTTTTGGCAGCATATGTCAGCTGGTGTTTATACACAGACACCCCAAGGGTCATGTGACCCCTTTTCATCTTTCTCATCTCCTGATCTGTAAAATGGCTGACACTATTTTGAGAAATTTGACTATATCGAATCACTGAAAATTCGAATTTGGTTTCAACTCAAATTTTTAGAAAATTTGAACTGAATCAATTTTCTTATCTCTAGTGACTATATTTTAGTGCTTTATTTGTTGTCATTGTTCTGTACTTGAGTGTGACATGATACAAACATTACTTACTGATGATTTCTGCTCACCTATCAAAAGTCGTTAGTGAGAAAAAGAAAACATTAACTGCCATCACATCTGAATTTTTCATTTTTGAAGTGGAGATGAGCATTAATGTTCAATGTGAATAATTTGCTCTTTGAATAAATCTGAAAATAATACCTTAATAGCACCCTGACAAAAAGTCGATGTGACTCTCTGTAATTTTTCCATAATTAGGGTCATTTCTGGGGCACACATCATATTCTTGTTTTGTACATCTTGTTTCCCTATTATTCAATTTTCTAATTGAGCAAAGTACAAATAATAGCATAAACACCCAGCAATTTGACAATTAAAAAGCACGGTGTACGGGACCTTATGTTTCCATTACCATATGGTAATTACAACATGTTAAATGGATAGCAACAGGGATAAATATACACAATTGCCTTTTACATCTTTCCTTTTACTTTATTTACAATTATATCTACATTCTATCTTCTAACCATGTAAACATCAGATTAAACAAATATGCGCAGTGTTTTGCAGCGACTGTGCTTGTACTGTAATTGGCATAATAGCTGCAGTAAAATTATGCATGTTTAATGCTTGGTTAATGTGTCCACCACCCGGTTCTATCACAAACAAACTGCAACAACAACAAATACAAAATAAACATATATATCCTGTATCTTCAACAGTTATTCACAGCTTGATACAAATGGAAAGCGCTAATTGTATTGAATTTGTAAAATTAATTTGTGAATGCCATGTACAAAGACCTTATCAGTCTTCTAAATAGGGTTTCAAAAGTCAAATTAATTTTGTATATGCCTAATCTACTCAAAGTCAAAATCATTTGTGTTTATTGGGCCTCACGGTGAATTATTTACGATGCCTCTTAAGAATGCCAAGTATGGTACATACTCATGACTGTACTACCCAAAATGCTATTTCCATGGGTTTTCTCTTTTGCAACTCTTTTATTAAAAAAGTTCCTCGATAATAAGATTGATCACGGATTGTCCTTCTGCTAGGAATAAATTAAGTGTTCCATTTTTCCTGCAGTGCCACCATAGAGGATTACACAAGTCCCACTGAAATAAATGTGCTGTTAATGTTATCTAAGGATGTCAAAGCTAGTCCAGTCCCCACTGCTCTCCACTTTCGGCTCTCAATTTCCTGCTCCACACTCTGGGAATGTCAGGAAAGACCAACTCACCCGCCTTAGCCATAGCCCAACTGGTACAGCCATTTCCGAAGTGTCACACCTGTACAGGATGTGGAAAGCCCAGGAATTAGAAAGCCACACTTGCATCCTCTAATCTCTGAATGCAAAAGCAGGGTTCTAAGTAGCTGTTATGGGAACTGGAGACCTTTTGAGGGACCCCAGTTCTGCCATGCTGTGGCCTCTGTTGCATCCTGCCTGAGCAAGGATTCAGAACAATGCTGACAAAAATCCCTTTACACTATACAGATTAGCATATGGTACAAGCTAACATTTTAATATTTAAAAAAATGGAAAAGTTAACAATAACTGGTATTGCTTCAGCTCTGATGACTTGATCTATTACCCTATGAGTTCACTTTGCCTCCCCCCACAAATTAAATAAAACATGATCAAAAGGCAGTATACTGTACATCCAAAAATGGTATCAATAAAACTGCAACTCACTCTCCAAAAATGAGCCTTCATACAACTCTAGACTTGACTGTGGTGAGTCAATGGAGTCGTATATCTTGACTTTGCCAAAGCATTTAATACTGTGCCACATAAAAGGTTAGTTTATAAAATGAGAATGTTTGGACTGGGAGAAAATGTCTGTATGTGGGTAAGTAATTGGCTCAGTGATAGAAAACAGAGGGTGGTTATTAACGGTACACACTAAGATTGGGTCACTGTCACTAGTGGGGTACCTCAGGGGTCAGTATTGGGTCCTAGTCTCTTCTATATATGTATTAATGATCTTGTAGAAGGCTTGCACAGTAAAATATAAATTGTTGTAGATTTTACTAAGCTGCGTAAAGTATTTAACATGGAAGAGGACAGTATACTGCTACAGATGGATAGATGGACGGTTAGTTGCGCCACCATTTGCGACTTCTGCTCGCTTACGGCTTAAATTGTGGAAGCAGTGTGGGCCCTTCTCATTTTCCATTTTCTACGCCTGTTTCAGGCATAAAAAAGGTCTAAATGTAAAACAGTTAGGAAGCTGTCTTACATTTAGAACTGGCGGAGGATCCGCTGATGATATGAAGAGGCTGGCACTAGTGATGGACGAACATCTGCTGGGACGGTTCACGAACGTGATCCCATACATTTTAATGGCAGGCGAACCTAAAAAGCCTCCAGGTCATATTTGCAGCCACAAAATACTTACTAGATGTGCACACATAGTCCCACACTGTGGGCACTGACATTCCAGAAGTATTAAACCAGGCATCCTCAAACTGCGGCCTTCCAGCTGTTGCAAAACTACAACTCCCAGCATGCCCAAACAGCCTACAGGTATCAGCCTACAGCAAGGAATTTTGGGAGTTGTAGTTTTACAACAGCTGGAGGGCCGCAGTTTGAGGATGCCTGTATTAAGCGAATCTGCGATCTACAAGCATTATTTTTTTATATGCAAAATTTCTGCAAAGTATTAATCGCAAGAGCACATGCGCTAGGAAGGCATGGCCTACAGCAACTGGTTTGCACCGACTAGAAATTACATGGATGCGATGGTTGGAACCAAGTTCAGCGACGAAGAGGAAGAACTCCTGGTTACTGTAAGTAATCTGACATTAAAGTAGTGTGTTTGATTACATTTCATCTGCATGTCTGAACAATCGCTTTATATGTATAGAGAGTGTTATAAGAAAAATCGCCAGTGCGAACTTCTGCGATTCTAATTTTTCTTAAGTGCAGTCAACTTCACATTTTATAAGGTCTCACTAGATATTAGTGATTGTTGCAGTAAGTATTACTGTGACATCACACCCAGTATGTTAGTAGCATATTTGTATGGAAAGCAGAGAAGTATATTTCACATTTGCTGGTTCATTTAGAGTTACTCAGGGTGCACCACGGGGAGTCGAACCAGCTGTACACCCCATACCGTACCGTCACTTCACTAAACAGGTACATCTCTGTTCAGCTGGACAATATCTGATAGCTCAGACACCACCCACATAAAGTCGTAATAGAATCCCATCTTCTAACCGTAACAGTAACACACGCGCATGTTTTTTCACAACTACGGACCGTAAAAACCCGGGCTGCTGTCCTGCAGAGTGGACGAGCGCACAGCGTCATTGGTTGCTAACTCGCTATGACGCTGTGCGCTTCTTGCCGCCACCGCTTTACAGTAATACACTTGTATAGATCATACAAGTGTATCACAGTACAGCGGTGGTGGCCGGAAGCGCACGGCACCATACCAACCAATGACGCTGTGCGCTTGTCCACTCTGAAGGACGGCAGGCCATGTTTGTATGGTCCTTAGTTGTGAAAAACACACTTGTGTGCAGGCGGCCTTCATCTAATATTTCCATTTCAAAGACTTACATACTTTTTGCAGTTTACTTGAGTAAATTATTTTCAATACTATTATTGTTAAAAACTGGGATTATATGCTTGCAACTTTATTTTGCAGCGGATGTTGGGGCGGGGATACGACCGCACCCGGTCCCACGCCGAGAAGCAGCGAATTGTGCGGCAGCTGGCCTGAGAGATCTGATGCAAAACGGGTCTCAAACACCGACGTCTGGCCATCATTAAAAAATGAATACCAAATATGAGCGTGGGATAGTCGCTCCAAATCCCGGACTCCCTTCAACAGATAACACAAAACAGCAATACCGGGTTGTATCAAAATAAGTAAATATCTTTATTATATCTATACTAATAAAATCCCTGTGTCCCTGACGTCCGTGCGTATGTGCCGAATTCTAAAGTGCAGAGGATTCGCCACACATTGCATGGACTTTACAGGGCACAGGAGGCATATGGGACGCGGCCGCAGGACAGAGACGTGCAGGAAGTAAGTGGCCGTGTCCATAGTGAGCTGACAGGGCCGCCTAAGATGGAGGAGCATGGAGCCTTCACCGACTGCACAGGGCACAGGAGGTATATGGGATGCGGGCCGCAGCACAGTGAGGTGCAGGAGGCAAGCGGCCGCGTCCACAGTGAGGTGAAAGGGCCGCCTGATGGAGGAGCATAAAACCGCCGCGGGAGAAGCAGCTAGCTCATTTGCATATCCTCAGCTCTGCGTCTCCCGCGGCGGTAATGAAGAAAGAGCGGCCGTCCAATGTGTAGGTCACTAAGTGACGCCCCTGCCCCGCCCACTTCATGAATGAAGAAGGCGGCGCAGGCACATGACGTAGTGACTTGCGCTACCAGTGCCTGGCAGCCCGCCCACCTGCCTCACCATGTAGAAGATCATTATTACTCATATGGGGGGATCTGTGGATGACACATAGCATAAGATGCTATGTGTCATCCACAGATACCCCCATAACAGTGTTGGGCACAGACTCCCCCCCCATAACAGTGTCAGCCACAGATACCCCCATAACAGTGTCGGGGACAGACTCCCCCCCCATAACAGTGTCAGCCACAGACTTCCCCCCCATAACAGTGTCAGCCAAAGACCACCCCCATAACAGTGTCAGCCACAGACCTCCCCATAACAGTGTCAGGCACAGCGTCCCCATAACAGTGTCAGCCACAGCGCCCCCATAACAGTGTTAGCCACAGCGCCCCCGTAACAGTGTCAGCCACAGACCACCCCCATGACAGTGCCAGCCACAGACCACCCCCGTAACAGTGTCAGACACAGACCCCCCCGTAACAGTGTGAGCCACAGACTCCCCCATAACAGTATCAGGCACAGCGCCCCCATAAAAGTGTCAGCCACAGCGCCCCCGTAACAGTGTCAGCCACAGTGCCCCCGTAACAGTATCAGCCACAGCGCCCCAGTAACAGTGTCAGCCACCGACCACCCCCGTAAAAGTGTCAGCCACAGACCCCCCCCATAGCAGTGTCAGCCACAGACCCCCCCATAGCAGTGTGAGCCACAACCCCCCCATAACAGTGTGAGCCACAGACCCCCCCATAACAGTGTCAGGCACAGCGCCACCATAACAGTGTCAGCCACAGCTCCCTCCCATAACAGTGTCAGCCACAGACCACCCCCATAACAATGTCAGCCACAGATCCCTATAACAGTGCTATCCACAGATCCCCCAAAACAGTGCCAGCCACAGATCTCTTATAACAGTGTCATCCACAGATCCCCCATAACAGTGCCATCCACAGATCCCCCATAACAGTGTCAGCCACAGACCCCCATTAGTGTCAGCCACAGACCCCGATAACAGTGTCAGCCACAGACCACCCCCATAACAGTGTCAGCCACAGACCCCCATAATAGTTTCAGCCACAGACCACCCCCACAACAGTGTCATCCACAGATTCCCTATAACAGTGCCATCCACAGATCCCCCATAACAGTGCAGCCACAGACCCCCATAAGCGTCAGCCACAGACCCCCATAACAGTGTCAGCCACAGATCCCCCATAACAGTGTAAGCCACAGATCCCCCATAACAGTGTCATCCACAGATCCCCCATAACAGTGCCATCCACAGATCCCCCATAACAGTGCCATCCACAGATCCCTCCCATAACAGTGCTATCCATAGATCCCCCATAACAGTGTCAGCCACAGACCCCCATAACAGTGTCAGCCACAGACCACCCCCATAACAGTGTCATCCACAGATTCCCCATAACAGTGCCATCCACAGATCCCCCATAACAGTGCAGCCACAGACCCCCATAAGTGTCAGCCACAGATCCCCATAACAGTGTCAGCCACAGATCACCCCATAACAGTGTCAGCCACAGATCCCCCATAACAGTTTCAGCCACAGACCACCCCCATAACAGTGTCATCCACAGATTCCCTATAACAGTGCCATCCACAGATTCCCTATAACAGTGCCCTCCACAGATCCTCCATAACAGTACAGCCACAGAACCCCATAAGTGTCAGCCACAGATTCCCCATAACAGTGTCAGCCACAGATCCCCCATAACAGTGTCATCCACAGATCCCCCATAACATTGACAGCCACAGATTCCCTATAACAGTGTCATCCACAGATCCTCCATAACAGTGCCATCCACAGATCCCCTATAACAGTGCCATCCCTCATAACAGTGCATCTGCCACAAATCCCCCCCATAACAGTGCATCCGCCACAGATCCCCTCCATAACAGTGCATCGGCCACAGACCCCCCTCACGCATAACAGGGTGTCGGCCACAGATCCCCCCCCATAACAGAGGGTCGGCCACAGATCCCACACCCATAACAGTGCATCGGCCACAGCCCCCCCCATAACAATGCGTCGGCCACAGACCCCCCCCCATAACAGTGTGTCGGCCACAGAGCCCTCCCTAAACAGTGCGTTGGCCACAGACCCCCCCATAACAGTGTGTCGGCCACAGTTCCCCCCATAACAGTGCGTCGGCCACAGACCCCCCCCCTCCCCCATAACAGTGCGTCGGCCACTGACCCCCCTCCCCCATAACAGTGCGTCGGCCACAACCCCTCTCCCCATGACAGTGCGTCGGCCACAGACCCCCCTCCCCATGACAGTGCGTCGGCCACAGACCCCCCTCCCCCATAACAGTGCGTCGGTCACAGACCCCCCTCCCCCATAACAGTGCATCGGCCACAGATTCCCCCCCCCCCCATAACAGCACTAATGGTCTAGCGCCCGTTCTTGTAACGGGCCTAATGTCTAGTAATATATAAAAGAGGATCAAAGTCCAAACATTGTAAAAGCATGTATATATATGGTTGGTGGTGCAAAACACAAAGGATAACAAACCCTCACGGGGGTGATTGTATAGCGTAGTGTGACATCAGAGTATAGAGATAAAAGTCAATAGCATCATACATGGGGTGCTAGTGTCGATTTTGGCATAGTCCATTGTAACATATGCCATACATCAAATGGAGCTTAAGCAAAATGCTAGTAGCTGCATAACAACATCAGTGGAATTCGAATAGCCGGTAACCCATGTAAGACGTACCTGATGTCACTCTCTAGCGCTGCACTGCCCGTATCCCGACGCGCGTTTAGCCCTCCTGGCTTTCTCAAGGGATCGCGTGATCCCTTGAGAAAGCCAGGAGGGCGAAACACGCTTCGGGACACGGGCAGTGCAGCGCTAGAGAGTGACATCAGGTACGTCTTACATGGGTTAAAGCGCTGGACACTCCAGCACCGCCCCATCTTAGGACTCGGAGAAAGAGAAGGCGATCACCAGCCCCCACCAGGAGGGTAAATATGGGAACATAGCAATATGATTATGTATCAATAACATGTACATAAACATTAAAAGGGCCAACAATGAGGGGACAACATACACTATAGTAATACAAAACAAGAACACTCGATAATAACTCTTTAAACTACATTAAAACCATTAACTTAACAAATAAATAATATTAAACTCTATTGAACTATCAATAACTAACAAACAAAATAAAATTATACTCTACTGAAATATCACAAACTAATAAACTATAATCATCATAAATATCACTAACTATTGTATTGAGATTTAAATCGTCAATGTGTATAAAAACTTTAAATAAAAAATAAAAAATGTAAAAAATAGACAAACAAACAATAGCAAGCTTTTAAAAAGTCATATGCACCATATGACTTCATTTTATTTTTTTTCCAACATTACTGAAGACATTGAAGGCCAAAGTGGAAAAAATGCAGAAGAAGCACCTACAGGATATGGGGGCCATTCAGGAGCGGATGAAGGATATGGAGGAGAGGCACCGCCAGGCCATGAACTGGGTGCAGGAGATGATCCTGCTATTGGAAAAGTTGCCTTAAAATATTTTTTTTTGTTCTAATAAGTTATATAAATCGTTTATACAGTTATAACGTGTATTTTGGTTTTTGTAAAATTGCTCTGTTTTAGTGTAATAGCTCGGCCTAAATCAGCCAGAACTGACTGCAGCTGGTAAATACATGTCAAATACATATAGGGTCCATTCACACGTCTGCAAAATGAGTCCGCATCCGTTCTGCAACTTAGCGGAACGTTTACAGACCCATTGATTTTCAATTCCAGTCAGCAAAATTAGGCATTCACAGGATAAGTAAGTGTCAGTCAGTACAGGCCCCAAAAATTTGCCAACAGACGTTCACCTGACAGCAAAGAATTTTGTATTCTGTGGCTGGAGGTACATTAGGCATTCACAGGATAAATAAGTAAGTGTCGGTCACTAGTACGGCCCCCAAAAATTAGTCATTCAACGGACATAAAAGGCCTTTTATGCCGCTGTATTTACCTAAGACAGGGACGATGAATTGTTCTGGGTGGTGGTGGATATTTGTGGGCTGTAAAGAGGAATTTGAATCAAACATGGTCTACTGGTCACATATGTTGAATTTCTCCGAGATCCATGCCTCATTAATTTTTAGATCCCCCCTGCTGAGCAGAACGTCCTTTCGGACAGGACACTGGACGAGGGGCAAGCTAACAGTTCCATGGCAAATTGTGCCAGCTCTGGCCAAAGGTCAAGCCTGCCCACCCAGTAGTCCAGTTTTTTTTTTGCTTCTCAGAGCGTCCACATCGGTCGTTAACCCGATGTAATTGGATACCTGTCGGTCTAGGCATTCCCTGAGGCTGGATCCAGAGGACAGCTGTCGATGGGTCAGCATAAAAAATGATCTCATATCAGAAGTGACCAACACATTCTGACAGCCCTCTGTGATGGTGGTAACATTTCCGCCATTTTTTGTTTGTACCGGGGGTCTAAATATGTTGCCACCCAGTACTGGTCCTTGCCCTTTATGCTTTTTATACGAGGGGTCCCTCTTAAAGCACTGGAGCATGAAGGCCCCCATTTGCACTAAAACTGGAAGCGGTGTAGTGGCCTGGCTCCTGCTCATCATCCAGGATAATGTCGTCCTTGTTCTCCTCCCCCCATCCACAGACAACACCAGGGATCCCAGAAAGGTTTAAAGCATGCTCTTCTTGCTTCTCCTCATCCGCCCCGGCACCATCCTCCTCTGACTCCTTTTCAGACTCCTGTTGTTGACTTTTCTCAGATGGAGTAGCCCCCCCTGGGAATCCATCCAGCATTGCGACTTCCTGATCTTCCTGCTTCTGCTCCTCGACGACTTGATCAATGACACGACGCAATGCAAGCTCCAGAAAGAAGGCGTATGGTTCGATGTCACTGATGGCATCCTGGCTGCGACTGACCAGTTTGGTGATCTCATCAAATGGGCGCAGAAGTCTGCATGCATCTTGCATAAGCAGCCACTGGCGCGGTGAAAAAAAACAAGCTCCCCAGAACCTGTCCTGCCGCAGAGTTTGTACAGGTAGTCATTAATTGCACGTTTCTGATGGAGCAGCCTATCAAGCATATACAAGGTGGAGATCCATCGCATGGGGCAGTCACAAATAAGATGTCTGACGGGCAGGTTGTGTGGCCGCTGAATGTCAGCAAGGCGAGCCATGGCCGTGTAAAATCTTCTGAAATGGGCAGAGATTTTCCTGGCCTGCCGCAAGACGTCCTGGATCCATGGGTATTTGGCAACGAATCGCTGCACGACTAAGTTCAGGACGTGTGCCATGCACGGCTCGTGTGTAATTTTGCCCTGTTTCAACACGATCAGCAGATTGGCACCATTGTCGCACACCACTTTACCAACTGTCAAATTAAGCGGGGTTAGCCACTGATCGGCCTTTGACCGCAAAGGTGAAAGCAGCGCAGAACTGGTGTGGCTGCACAGCATGGCAACATCTCACCTGGCATGTCAAATAGATTCTGGGGACTTTGGGGGCGCAGTGGAAGAGACGGTAGCAGCGGAAAAGGATGAGTCAGCCGAGGAGGAGAGGAAGGATAGAGTAGGAGGAGGAGAAGAAGGCAGGCCTGCATGTAATCCATGGTGGTAACACCAAATCTACACGGGTGCCAAGGGTTGCATGCTTGACGGCAATCAGAAGGTTCACCCAGTGGGGAGTAAAAGTTATGTACCTTCACTGCCCGTGTTTGCTAGACCACGTGTCTGTGGTCAGATGTATCTTGGCACCGACACTGTGTGCCAGAGATACATTCACTTGCTGCTGAATGTGGCCATATAACTCTGGGATGCCCTTCTGGGAGAAATATTTTCTTCCTGGGACCTTCCATTGCGGTGTTCCAAAGGCCACAAATTTTCTAAAGGCCTCCGAGTCCACCAATTTATATGGCAGTAGTTGGCGGGTTAGCAGTTCCGACAAGCCAGCGGTCAACCGTTCGGCAAGAGGGTTATCCGGCGTCATCATCTTTCTACGCTCAAGCATTGGGGCCACGAAAGCCTGCCTTTTGCCAGATAAACGTGAGGACAGCACAATGGAAGGTGAAGTGGAGGACAATTGGGAGGAGAAAGAAGAAGGAGAAGAGGCAGGATGTGTGGCTTTGTGGGTTCTGACGGCATTGCTCCCACTGGGCTCGGTGATGGGATACCAGGTGCCTTCTTAAGACAGTCGTCCCTTGGTGAGTTTTTGGCTTACCGCGACTTATGTATTGACAGCAAAGGCTGCAGATGGCGTCATGTGCCGGCGTCCTGGGAGCGCCAGATGTGACCATGCATGGTAGATGGCTCGCTTCTGATACATTAGCAGTCTGCTTTTTGCCTCCTGTGCAATATAAGTTCTGCCTGATTCTTCTCCCTATCTGCTGGTCCATCTCTCCCTCTGAACTCCCCTCCTCTTCCTCTCTTGTGGGCACCCACATTACGTCCATAGACACGTCATCATCAACGTCACCTTCCCCACCACTAAAATTAGAGATCTTGGAGGAGGCAGCAACATCGGGGACAAACCTTCTTGGGCTGATCTGGGTATTGTCGTCAGACTGCTGAGTGGCGGACGTTGCTACCTCCTCTTCCTGATATGATGCCAAGAATGACTGCGAATCGGAAATGTCTTGTAATGGATTGGAAATTAGTTTTTGTGACTCAAGTGGAGGGTATATTTGGTGGTGTTGGTGGTGGTGTCTTTGGGGGTGCACATAGCAGAGAGTGAAGATGGTGCAGATAGAGAGGATGAGGAGGGTGCAGAAGCGGAAGGCTGAGTGAGCCACTCATCCAAGTCTGGTGTGTCCTTTGACGTAATCACACGCACCTTCTGCAACTTCCCACTTAGGCTCCGGCCTGGTGCTCCTGCCCGACCCCTACCACCCCTGCGGAAGGGCCTGCCTCTTCCTCGGCCTGTCATTTTTTAAATGAGCCTGTGACAAAAGTCTCTAGAGAAGCACAGTGTTTGTGGAAGAAGGTATATAACACCCCGCTTCAATCTGTTGTTTTGGGAGGCGACTGGTATATCACACCCATTATAATAATTTTTTCCAGTAACGTTTGTCACTGTGTGCAGCAGAGGAAATGCAGCAAAACAAATGCTGCAGTACCCAAATACACTATTATAAAAGTATATTGGTATATACTGTATTTTTCGCTTTATAAGACGCACTTTTTCCCCCCCAAAAGTGGGGGGAAAATGGTGGTGTGTCTTATAAAGCAAATGGTGTCATTTTTACATTGCTTACACTGATACATCGCCAGCCGCTATGCTGCACACCACAGCTGGAAATCTATCAGTTACAGTTATTCTCATGCGGGGTGGGAGGAGTGTCTGGAGGCCGGCAGAGAGCAGAGAGAGAGGTGCGCCGGGCGAGGTGATGGCTCCATGCTGTTGAAGAAATGGAGGGGAGCCGGGATGGCGCTGAGCCCCAGAGAGGGATGTGTGTCTCATTCTGCTAATCTAAGTGGAACCAGGGAAACCCTCAGCGTTCCAGAAATGGAGTCTATAGGATCTCACTCTCAAATCAACGGTTTCACCGGTTAGAGGACTAACTGATAAGTATGGCTTCCTAATCAAGATCAAAGAGAACGGTGAGCAGGAATTGTCCGTTGAGGTCTTAAGACAGAGGGAAGCAAAATGGCTGTACATGCTGCTAAACTGGAACAAATGGTTGGCGAAGAGGCACAAGAATATAAAGCTTTGTATATAAAGTCTATTTAGTTAATGCTGAAGCAGTGGCTCTGCTTTGATAAACTGCCGAAATCATCTGTAATTGTACTCACTATGAAAGCAGTGTTCAGGGCGCGCGTGACGTCGCTCAGTCACTTTCCTCCCACTTCATTAATGAAGCAAGAGCAGGAGAGTGACTGAGTGAGGTCACGTGCTGGCCTGAACACTGCTTTCATAGGGAGTTATAGTTTTTTCCAGTACCGTTAGTCACTGTATGTAGCAGAGGGAACGCAGCAAAACAGCAAACAAATGCAGCAGTACCCAAATACACTATTATGAAAGTATATTTAAATATAATACCCTGCTTCAATCAGGGAGGGGGGGTACTGGTATATCACACCAGTTATAATTATTTTTTCTAATTGCGTTTGTCACTCTTTGTAGTTGTAGTATCGCTGCAGAACCGCTCACCAGTCACAATGCTGCACAATACAAATCCACTATAATATGCTTTCTATGTTAAAAAGTATATTATAAGTGTATTGCACCCCTCTGTACTGCACACCTATCAATAGTACACTTATACCAGTCCTAAAAGGACTTTTGTGAGCCTATTAACTAGCGATTTGTGTCCCTAACAGTCTGTCCCTACTCCACACAGCAACCTCTCCCTACACTGACAAAAGACAGAATGTAAAATGGCAGCCTGATCAGGTCTATTTATAAGGTAAGGGGTATGTCCATGTGCTGAAACTTTTCAATTGGCTGTCCTGTACCACCTGATGGATGAGTCATGGGTCAAAGTTCTTCACAATGTAAAATAATATGGCGGGCACGAATATCGCCATATGTTCGCATGTTCACTGAATCGCGAACGCGCAAAGTTCGCTGTGAACCAATCACTGGGCGAACCGCAAAGCCATCTCTAGCTGGCACCTCTTCATAACTTTGGCGGAACCACCGCTGGCTTAGGGGATTATTAAGTTCGGCGTCTAAAATTACGGTATTAAAAAATGTGTTAGTATGTTACTTTGTTACTAAGTCCGTCAGCACGGAAATAAGAAAGCTATTGGTGTCATAATAAGGCAATATAAAGCAAAGCTTTTTAATGTTTTGAAAATAGTAAAACATGACAAACACTATATACATTTGGTATATGCATAATTAAAGTGACTAGCAGAATAAAGTTAGCATTTTATTTTTACCATTACCATTTTCACTATAGTGCCCAAAATCATACAATAATAGAGGTGCTCCAAAATGGTGGCAATAAAAAAAATATATAACTCATCTGGCATAAACAAACCCTCATACAGCTATATTGACGGCAAATAAAATAAAAGGATTTGAAATGCAAATATTACCAAAAAACTATGAAAAAAGGTTAACAGTCTTAAAGAAGTTTTCTGACTTTTTAAACTGATGACTAGAGTTGAGCAAACCAGAACTGTATAGTTCGGGTTCATACCGAACTTTACGGTTTTCCGCATCTGGACACGAACCCGAACATTTCCGTAAAAGTTTGGGTTCGTGTTCGTTGTTTGGCAATTTCTTCCCGCTTTTTAAAAGGCTGCAGGGCAGCCAATCCACAAGCGTTTCACTACTTTGCCCTAAGAAGACATTACAGCCATGCCTATTATTGGCATGACTGTGATTGGCTAAGTGCAGCATGTGACCCAGCCTCTATTTAAGCTGGAGTCAGGTAGCGCCGCACGTCACTCTGCTGCTCTTAGTGTAGGGACAGTTTGCTGCTGCTGCTGCTGCTGTGAGGGAGAGATTAGGGAAGAAATCTGTTGAACTTGATTGTGTTAAATCTTCAAACTACAGCAATTATTGAGGCTGCTTTTTAATCAATCTGTTACTGGGGTGGGGGTCAACGGTCATTTTAGCAACTGCAGTGTCCTTGGAACTGCATGTGACCTGCATGTGTTCCAGCCTGCCAGGGACATCAGGCTAATTATTTTTTGGTAGCTCAGTGTAGGAATTTTTTTTTTTTTTTGGCAGGTCAAGTCCCCCTAAATTAGCTACAGTTGTGTTCAAAATTATTCAACCCCCAATGCTGTAAAGGGTTTTAGGGAATTTAGTGTACATTTGTAATTGTGTTCAGAATGAAATCTTACAAGGACTTTTTAAAGAACCAAATGCAACTAAAATGACATCAATTGTTTTTGTAATACAGTATTAAATGTTTTTTTGGGGATTTCTACATTGACACAATTATTCAACCCCTTAAAGACTACCACTCTTAAGAACAGAGGTTCATTCAAGTGTTTTCGATCAGGTATTGAAAACATCTGTGGATGTCAAGGAGCAGCAATCAAGCATAATAAGCACCAATTATGCAGATTTAAAATGACTGTGATACTCAGCTCCTTCTAGACATTTACTGGTGTGTTTACAGAGAAGAGGTGATTTCTCTTCACAGGAAGGGCAATGGCTATAAGAAGATTGCAAAGATGTTAAACATACCAAGAGACACCATAGGAAGCATCATTCGCAAATTCAAGGCAAAGGGCACTGTTGAAACGCTACCTGGTCGTGGCAGAAAGAAGATGCTGACTTCGACTGCTGTGCGCTACCTGAAGCGCAAAGTGGAGAAAAGTACCTGGGTGACTGCTGAGGAACTGAAAAAAGATTTGTCAGATGCGGGTACTGAAGTTTCAGCTCAGACAATAAGGAGCACACTGTGTAATGAAGGCCTCCATGCCAGAACTCCCAGGCGCACCCCCTTGCTGTCTCCAAAGAATAAGAAGAGTCGACTGCAGTATGCCAAAAGTCATGTGGACAAACCACAAAAGTTTTGGGATAGTGTTCTGTGGACTGATGAAACAAAATTAGAACTGTTTGGGCCCATGGGTCAATGCTATGTTTGGAGGAGGAAGAACAAGGCCTATGAAGAAAAGAACACCTTGCCTACTGTGAAGCATGGCGGGGGGTCAATCATGCTTTGGGGTTGTTTTGCTTCTACAGGTACAGGGAAGCTTCAGTGTGTGCAAGGTACCATGAATTCTCTTCAGTACCAGGAGATATTGGATGAAAATGTGATGCAGTCCGTCACAAACCTGAGGCTTGGGAGACGTTGGACCTTTCAACAGGACAATGATCTCAAGCATACCTCCAAGTCCATTAGAGCATGGTTGCAGATTAAAGGCTGGAACATTTTGAAGTGGCCATCGCAGTCACCAGACTTAAATCCGATTGAGAACCTCTGGTGGGATTTAAAGAAAGCAGTTGCAGCACGCAAGCCTAAGAATGTGACTGAACTGGAGGCTTTTGTCCGTGAAGAATGGGCGAAGATACCCGTAGATTGCTGCAAGACACTTGTGTCAAGCTATGCTTCACGTTTAAAAGCTGTTATAACTGGAAAAGGATGTTGTACTAAGTACTAAGATTGAATGTCACTTGGGGGTTGAATAAAAGTGATAATGATGTGAGCACAGAAAAGACATTTGTGGTTATTTCATTATAAATGTTATGTTATATTTGTCTGACTTACAAGTGCCTCTTTGATTTGATTGTAAACAAGATGACTGAAATGATCAAAATCAATGTCAAACTGCCCAAAGCACTCAATTTTAGTGGGGGTTGTATAATTTTGAACACACCTGTATTTTATATTTAGTGGTGACATAGTGCATTTCTGTAGTTGGGGGAATGAACACTTACTGTCGTACCACAGAGCACGTTTGCATGCACAGCTGAAAAACCTATTTTAAAATTTTGCGGTGACATAGTGCATTTCTGTAGTTAGTGGAATAAACCCGTACTGTTGTACCACAGAGCACGTTTGCATACACTGCTGAAAAATCTATTTTACAATTTTGCGGTGACATAGTGCATTTCTGTAATTGGTGGAATAAACCCGTACTGTCATACCAAAGAGCACGTTTGCATACTCCGCTGAAAAGCTTGTTTTATAATTTTGCAGTGACATAGTGCATTTTTGTAGTTGGGGGAATAAATCGGTACTGTTGTGCGACAGAGCACTCTTGCATACAACGCTGAAAAAACAGTTTTATAATTTTGCGGTGAAACACTGCATACTGGGTAAATGTAGTGGTGGCTGGGCCCAAGGCGGATAGCGATTTGGCGCATGTCCTCCCACCACTGAGGATTGCAGGGCATTATTCTTTCCCTCCTGTTGCCTCCTACTTCCCTTCCTCCTCCTCCTCATCCTCTACCACCTTCTCATCGGTCAGTGAAAGACCTTTCACACCAACCAGGCCGTTTTAAAACTCTTGTGTTTGGGGGGCAAACCCCAGACCGCACAGGAGCTGTGGAGGGGCATTCAAGAACAGACCGATGAGTGGTTGCTGCCAATGAGCCTCAAGCCCGGCTTGGTGGTGTGTGATAATGGGCAAAATCTAGTTGCAGCTCTGTGCTGAATTTGGTGGTGCAGAAATTCCTTAAAAACTACCCAGATATGTCAGAGCTGCTGCAGAAAGTGCAATCCGTCTGAGCGCACTTTCGGCATTCTCACCCTGCTGCTGCTCGCCTTTCTTCACAGCTTAACTTCGGCCTTCCCACTCACGCCTTATATGCAATGTACCCACCAGGTGGAAATCCAACTTGCATATGCCATGGAGAGACTGTGCGAACAGCAGCAGGCTATAGTGGAGTTTCACCTGCAGCACGCACAGGTCAGTCGCTCTGCGGAACAGCACCACTTCACCACCAATGAGTGGGCCTCCATGCGAGACCTATGTGCCTTGTTACAGTGTTTTGAGTACTCAACCAACATGGCCAGTGCCGATGACACCGTTCTTCGCGTTACAATACCACTTCTACATCTCCTTGAAAAATGACAGGAGGAAGAGAAGGAGCAAGAGGGCATATACAATTGCCACAAGGCACTAATCCCTTTATTTAACTTGGGTATTAAAACATAACTTTTATTGTAATAAGTATATTAATAAGAAAACCCAGTGATTACATATTAAAAACGCTGCGATGCTAACTGTAGAAACAAAAAATTAGCTATGGGAAACACGGGGCTGTGCACTGCTACCCGTGAGTCCCAGATACAGGAGCTTGGAGTGGGGTGACAATGCTAGGTATAGTTCATATAAGATTGTGAATATATCACAGGGAGCGTCCGCTCCTAGAACAGTAATACTATATATTGTATAGAACCACCCAGCAATTGATCGGAGCAGCAGCCCCCGATTTAGCACCTCAGCCCAAAGCACCTATAGTGTAGATAATAGCTACTATGAGTACTGTAAACCAGTCCAGCAGGACTCGGAGTTATTGCTTTCACACAGTCGCACAGCAGAGATTAAAATAAAGCTAACTGCCCCCGACATGTTTCGCCAGTGACCTGGCTTCTTCAGGGAAAAACGGGCAGTAATGAATAATCGCCGTTGCTGGGGTTTATAAAACCTCCTAAAGTGACGTAGACTGCCTTCCAGCCACTCAGATAGGGACTATGTCGGGCCCTGTCCGTAAGAGGAGTCTAACTAGTGCCAATCATACCTAGTCACCAATGAACAAAGGTACCCATGATGCCTCAGGGACAACCACCAATAGCGCGATAGGTAGCACGATGACGACCTGCGCATCACCTCCTGCGCAAGAAGATAGTATTCATTCCGGCACTTGACATCTGTACTGCGCATGACTTGCGCACACTATGATGCGCCAGATCTTAGTTCATAGACAGCCAGGTAACTCGGGCTCAGACGTCTGCGCAGAAACTAGATGCGCCTAGACTTAGTCATACTGACCTAGTCGAAGATGTCCCATAGTGCGCACGCGCTGCGCATCCAGAGTGTCGCACGCACTTAGACTACCAGATGACTCGAGCTTGGGTGCCCGCAATGTATGTACTGCGCATTCAAATTGTGCGCTCGCTCTTAGATATGGCACCATACCACAAAGGTAGGTAGTATATGTTAGAGCAACACTAGTTTTAAAGTAGAAAAATAACTCTCAGGGGCATATATGACACTGTCATTATAAATGTGCAAACCCTATTAGGTATAGAAGGACAGTCATAGCATACTAAGTTACTTAAAGTAGGCGAAACCAACCTGTATGGGTTACAATGTAAGTGGAACAAAATAAATCATAAAGTAAATAAGCCTCAATTGCTCATATATATTACAGGAAAGAGGCAAATGTAAAGCCCTCATTGAGGCCATTGGGACTGAGACTGTCTAGCCGGTAAATCCATCTAGTTTCTTCCTGCAGAAGTATGACATCAAGGTCACCTCTTCTGATACCAAGGGTCTTTTGCAAATTCCCAAAATTGGAGACATTTCGGGTCACCATCATGATGCAGTCTCACATGTCTGGAGACGGAGGTTGCCGTCTTAGTGTTTATGTTACTCAGATGTTGACAAATTCTCTTTCTGAATTGCTGGGAGGTCTTGCCGCATACAGTTTAGGACATGGACACTGAATGGCATAAATGATACCTTGTGTTTTACAGTTGATAAATTGCTTGATTTTATATTCCTTTCCGTCTACAGGATTAGTGAAGGAGCGACATTTTCTGACCTGTGAACAATACACACAGTCACCACACGGGTAAGTGCCGACAGTTTGAGATGTAAGCCAGGTACTAGTTGGTCTAGCAGGTTGGAAATAACTCTGAACCAACAGGTCCTTAAGGTTCTTCCCACGTCTGTAAGTGACACTGGGGTTAGGTGTAATAACCGACCTGAGATCATTGTCGGCCCATAATATATGCCAGTGTCGCCATTGTCAGCCCATAATATATGCCAAACTGTCGGCACTTACCCGTGTGGTGACTGTGTGTATTGTTCACAGGTCAGAAAATGTCGCTCCTTCACTAATCCTGTAGACGGAAAGGAATATAAAATCAAGCAATTTATCAACTGTAAAACACAAGGTATCATTTATGCCATTCAGTGTCCATGTCCTAAACTGTATGCGGGCAAGACCTCCCAGCAATTCAGAAAGAGAATTTGTCAACATCTGAGTAACACAAACACTAAGACGGCAACCTCCGTCTCCAGACATGTGAGACTGCATCATGATGGTGACCCGAAATGTCTCCAATTTTGGGGAATTTGCAAAAAGACCCTTGGTATCAGAAGAGGTGACCTTGATGTCATACTTCTGCAGGAAGAAACTAGATGGATTTACCGGCTAGACAGTCTCAGTCCCAATGGCCTCAATGAGGGCTTTACATTTGCCTCTTTCCTGTAATATATATGAGCAATTGAGGCTTATTTACTTTATGATTTATTTTGTTCCACTTACATTGTAACCCATACAGGTTGGTTTCGCCTACTTTAAGTAACTTAGTATGCTATGACTGTCCTTCTATACCTAATAGGGTTTGCACATTTATAATGACAGTGTCATATATGCCCCCTGAGAGTTATTTTTCTACTTTAAAACTAGTGTTGCTCTAACATATACTACCTACCTTTGTGGTATGGTGCCATATCTACGAGCGAGCGCACAATTTGAATGCGCAGTACATACATTGCGGGTACCCAAGCTCGAGTCATCTGGTAGTCTAAGTGCGTGCGCACACTCTGGATGCGCAGCGCGTGCGCACTATGGGACATCTTCGACTAGGTCAGTATGACTAAGTCTAGGCGCATCTAGTTTCTGCGCAGACGTCTGAGCCCGAGTTACCTGGCTGTCTATGAACTAAGATCTGGCGCATCACAGTGTGCGCAAGTCATGCGCAGTACAGATGTCAAGTGCCGGAATGAATACTATCTTCTTGCGCAGGAGGTGATGCGCAGGTCGTCATCGTGCTACCTATCGCGCTATTGGTGGTTGTCCCTGAGGCATCATGGGTACCTCTGTTCATTGGTGACTAGGTATGATTGGCACTAGTTAGACTCCTCTTACGGACAGGGCTCGACATAGTCCCTATTTGAGTGGCTGGAAGGCAGTCTACGTCACTTTAGGAGGTTTTATAAACCCCAGCAACGGCGATTATTCATTACTGCCCGTTTTTCCCCTGAAGAAGCCAGGTCACTGGCGAAACATGTCGGGGGGCAGTTAGCTTTATTTTAATCTCTGCTGTGCGACTGTGTGAAAGCAATAACTCCGAGTCCTGCTGGACTGGTTTACAGTACTCATAGTAGCTATTATCTACACTATAGGTGCTTTGGGCTGAGGTGCCAAATCGGGGGCTGCTGCTCCGATCAATTGCTGGGTGGTTCTATACAATATATAGTATTACTGTTCTAGGAGCGGACGCTCCCTGTGATATATTCACAATCTTATATGAACTATACCTAGCATTGTCACCCCACTCCAAGCTCCTGTATCTGGGACTCACGGGTAGCACTGCACAGCCCTGTGTTTCCCATAGCTAATTTTTTGTTTCTACAGTTAGCATCGCAGCGTTTTTAATATGTAATCACTGGGTTTTCTTATTAATATACTTATTACAATAAAAGTTATGTTTTAATACCCAAGTTAAATAAAGGGATTAGTGCCTTGTGGCAATTGTATATGTTTAGTTAATTACCCTTCTTGGGTTAGGTCCCTGTTTTTGGTAAGGAGCAAGAGGGGGCATTTCACAGGGTTTCAGGCCAGTCAATCAGAAGTGGCTCAGAGGGTGGGTTCCTGCACCAGCAGAGGCCAGGTACACATGTGGCCAGCCAGATCACAGTTATGGAGGATGAGGAGGATGAGGTAGAGGAGGAGGTGGAACCGGGTTCACAGCAGGGTGGCACCCAACGCAGCTCATGGCCATCACTGGAGAGTGGCTGGGTGGCTACGGAGGACACAGACGATACACCACCTACAGAGGACAGCTTATCCTTACCTTTGGGCAGCCTGGCACACATGAGCAACTACATGCTACAGTGCCTGTGCAATGACAGCAGAGTTGCACACATTTTAACTTGTGCTGACCACTGGGTTTCCACCCTGATGGATCCCTATTACAAAGATACCATGCTGTCCTTAATTCCCTCACTGGAGTGTAATAGGAGGATGCGCCTACAAGCACTGGAATACGCACTCCTGAGGGCATTTCCAACTAACACCGGGTGACAAGTGGAAGCACAATGCGAAGGCAGAGGAGGAGGAGGCGAGGTCGCCAACGCAGCTGGTGCACCGCCATCACCGCAGAAGGCAGGAAAAGCTTTAGCACCACGCCACAGCAACCGGCACCACCAGCAGATATGGAACGTCTTAGCAGGAGGCAGCATTTGAACAACATGGTGGAACAGTTCTTGGTCACACGCCTACACGTACTGACTGATGGTTCTGAACTATTCAACTTCTGGGTCTCTAAATTGTCCACATGGCCTGAGCTTGCCCTTTATGCCTTGGAGGTGCTGGCCTGCCCTGCAGCCAGTGTATTGTCTGAACGTGTATTTATCATTGCAGGGGGCGTCATTACAGAAAAATGCAGCCACCTGTCCATAGCCAACATGGACAAGCTCACGTTCATTAAAATAAACCAGGCTTGGATCCCACAAGACTTGTCTGTACCTTGTGCAGAATAGACCTTTATACATGCCTCAACAATACATTCTTGTACTCAAGTGCACTTATTCTCTGTTTTATTTTTTTATTTGTCCCATTATTTTGGGGGCCACCCCAATAAAAAAAAAAAAAAAAAAACATTGTTAACTAGCTACCTTCTCTTCCTCCTCCTCCTCCTCCATCACCGCTTTCACCTACAACACCACATTCATCGCTTCCTCAACCTCTGACTCCACATCCACCTCCTCCTCCGAGTCACAGGTTAATAAATTTTGATTTTAATTTATTTATTTATAACTTTTTTGTGAAGTTCGGCCGAACCCGTCGATCCCAAACTTCCAGGTGTCTGATCAACTCTGCTGTTGAACATATATAGAAACGTGTTGAACATATATAGTGTGGCAATGTGAATAACAAGGGGTGTTGTTTGCACCAGGAGCATGTCACCAAAGGGCCCGGCCTTGGTGAAGTAAAGGCCCTAGTCTAGAGATGGGTGGCCACTAAGTTAGTTGGTGGTCACCAAGATACTAGCTTAGCTGGCTCCAGCTAGTCCAGGGCGGGCTTTTACTGGAAACAGGCAATGTGCTGGGTGGGTGCCTGTTCCCCATGCTCCAGTCCGGGGTTTTTGACAACGCCCATGTCCAGGGATGCTATTTAATCCTCTTGTTGGACATGGGTGGGGTCCCACTCTGGAGAGAGTTTTGGAGACAGAGTTTGGCAGAGGCTCTGTGTGAGTGGTCTCGGCCAAGTTGGCTGAGGGGCCACGGGGCTAGGCAATAGCCTGAACTTTGGGGACGCAGTGACGCCTGCAGGTACAAGGGTCACAAGGCCAGAGTCGGGAAGACTACTGGGCCACACTCCCCAAAGGCACTGGACTTGCTACAACCGGGAGGCTGCTGGACTGCACGGGTGAAAAAGCCGCATGTTGGTACCGTGTGTGAACGATGTTTGTTCAGTGAGGTAGGATTATCCCTGTTTAGTTAGAGCCCAGACGGGCAAGGTGTTTTATTTTGTATTTTGTCATCTCTGCTATGCCGTGTTCCACAATAAAAGCAATGCTTGGCCCCTAAAGCTGCGGTGGACGACAATCTTTGTGTGAATGATCCCGAGACCAGAGCTAACCCCCACATTTGGTGTCGGATGCGGGCAGTCGTCCCTGCTGGAAAAGGTAAAGTGTTGCTGGGGGCAACGACAGGACAGAGGAAAAAGCTGTGCGATTGCTGTATTGGAGCTTAGGGCCGGAAGCCTGTTTGTTCGGTGGAGCAGGTCCTGCTCGTGTGGTCCTGGACACTTTGCTGGGTTGCAAAAGAACTGCTGATGATAGTTTGGACTGTTTTTTTCCCTGTGGGGCAAGCGGTGCAAAGGTTTAAAGGGCCAGAAGCACAAAAGAAAAAAAGGAAAAAAAAAACTGACCTGTGGAAATTTTTGCTCAAAATGGCGACCTGGGTGAAAGATAGTCAGGTGTGGCGGAAGCTGCTTATACCAAGGTGATACCATATGTGAGAAGTGGCCCGGTTTGGCGGAAAACCAAGGCCACTGAGGGTGTAATGGAGCAGCTGGTGCTGGAGACTGATCGGTTGGTGAGAAAGCTGAGTGCAGTGTTGGAGGAGAATATGCATGCCGTTGCCAAGGGCAACCGTCGGGAAGACAAGAAGGTGGAGAGTAGTGCGGTTCCCAGAAGCCTCTACATTCCCTGCAACTGTGCACAGAGTCCTCAAGTGTGCGGCTGGAGTGACCATCCGGGAAAGGTCTGGACCCCACCTCATGTTGTTTCCGGTGGCAATGGTAGAAATGGCCTGGGACGGACGTCATCTTCCGAGACTGCCGAATCCACGACAGGCGGTAAGACTGTTCCTGTTAAAAATGTTGTGACAGTGAGCCGGCGGCAGTTGCTACCTGCCGGGCCGGTGAGTGATGAAGCACTGAGGCGAGAAACTGTCTCAAAAATGAATGACTATGTGAAAAATGCTGTGTCTGAACAGACGGGTAAGCCCGTTGCGGTTGCTGCCTTGCAAGGATCTGCACAGGAGAAGGTTATAGTGTTGCCTAAAGTTCCTGTGACCAAGGCTAGATTTGGAATGGCGAAAGTCAGAGATCCCATGCTAGCCCGGATAAGGGACGGCATGATAGCCGCCCCTGAGACTGGTAGATTATTAAATGTGCGGGCAATTATAGGAATACGGACTATCCCGGGGTTCTCACTGAGGGTGAGACTCCCGTGACAACTGGGACTTCTGATCTTGATGCCATAAGTGTGCTCGTACATGAGAGAATGATGTTCTGTGATATTGGGGGCACTGGAGACACTTCTATAGAAAGTGATGAAGCCGCTGCAGAACCTATACCTGTCCCTTTAAATGAAGGTATAAGGAAATGCGGATAAACCATTGCTTTCTAAGTGAAGTGACCAATAAAAACAGTGAAGCTGATAAGGTGCAAAGTGATGGTACCGTATTGGCCAAAATACATAATGTTAATGCGGATTTTGTGAAGGATGTGATGATGACATGCCTTTTACATTGCAGGTTATAGACAGGGAGAAGCGCCCCATGGTGGTAAAAATGTAAAATTTGGAAAAATGCAGATAAATGTCAAGAGCACCGAGTTGGGGGAACCCACTGTAGTGAATGGGCAGGAAACTGTGGCAGGGCCAAAGAGTGTACCACACGTAACAGAGGTGGATGTGCCGTATCCACGGAGTTCTATGTGGGCTAGGGAAGTGTCCAAGGTGGGGATTAGCTCCGCAGTGCCCCTTGAGGGCAGAAATGAGAATGACATGAGCAGTATATATGACGCATGTGCTGTGACCGATAGCAACTCAGAGAGAGAGGCTGCCATGTTGAGGTCTTGCCAAACTGGCGTGGTTACTGATAGCAACCAGGCGATAGTTATACCTGATGTGACGAGAGATCAGTCGGGGGACGTCAGCCTAGTGTCTGAAGCTCATATCCAGACAGTCTTAGATGACCTGACAGAACAGTACAGCTGCAAACAGGAGGCTGATCTCACTCTCGCCACACAGTCCCTACGTGCGATAGCGAAGGGACTAGCCGTCGTCATAGAGTCACCGAAGAAGGCTGCAGAAGGGTCAAAGAGGAGACCCTGGAAAAGACGAGTGAATTGAAGGGTCTACCGCCTGGTGTCCTGGGGAAGGGAAAAGACTCCATGAAGACACAAAAGTCTATAGTAGACCTCAACCATGGGCTTGAAGAGTCCCTGGGTGGAAATCCCACGGAGTGTCTAAGGAAGGATGGTGGTACTCCTACAATGGCTGTAACACCAGAACAGAGTGAAGAGCAGCTGGAACAGAAGGCCCAAGAGCGGGCGCTGCTAACAAGCTAGGGCGAAAAACTAAGAAGAAGACCAAGGCCCTCTTCTTGACTAGAGCCCTTGGAAAAGTGCTTAAGGAGCAAGACGAATTGGAGAGGCTGAACAAGCAACTCAGAGCAGAGATGGAAGATCTCAGGAGCTCAAAAGATGAAGTCTATGAGTTGGAGAAGCCTAAGCGTGCTACTGCGCAGCAGGTGGAAGAAAATGAGATGCCTGAAGAGGAAGGTCCTCTGAAAGATGCCAAGAAGTCAGAGCCCGTTAAGAATGGGTCTGGAGGTGGTTGCGCTGTGGTGCCAGCCGAGGCAGAGAAGAAGATGGAAGATGGATCTGCTGAACCAGATGGTGGTGCTGAGGTGGATGCAGAAGCCCAGAGACTCGTGGCAGTGTGTGGCCAGGGCCTGGTCATGAAAGACATTCCCTCTGCTGTCAATGCCTTCCAGAAAGCTAGCAGTCTGCTGGGGAAGAAATACGGGGGACCGACAACCAGTATGAGGGTCCTGTCTACTCCGATGGGCTGGCTCTCCTGAATCCTGCCCGAAAGGAGAACCATATCCCGGGTGATCCTCTGCAGGGATTGCCAGAAGGCGACGAATCTGGCGAAGGTCCTGATGTCCCCGGTGCCTCCAACCTTGATGAGAAAGAGGAGGAGGAGTTAAGAAGGAAAGGATATGATGCCATGTCCGTGAAGGATAAGACGGCTAATAAAGTGAATGGAGACTCCAAAGAAACAGAGGCCGAGGTCTTGAAGGGGAGAAATCCTCGACTGTTCTAGAAACCAAAGAAAAGACTGAAAAAGAGTCTGCTGAAGTGGGGAGTACCACTGAAGAAGCAGAAGATTCTGAAACTGAAGCCAAACCTGACATAACCCCTGTGGGAGTAAAGGAAAAAGAAAGATGCTATCTGTTGATAAAATAAAGAGACAAAAAGAGGCTGACATGTCAAGGTCCGCTAAAACTGTGGTAGTTGCTAGTAGCGACCAGGTGTCTCTAGTATGTGACAAGATGACTGGTAGGATAGTAAGCTTCGTGTTTGTGACGAACTGGGTTCTGCTGGCGTGGTTGTGGCAGAATAAAGGGAAGCCTGTGATGCTGGCCACATCTTCCAGGGGGACCGTTGAGCTTGAAGATGGCAAGATAATGCGGGTGCCCTATCACGAGCATCCAGTCGGTACATGTGTTCACCCCCACAGGTGTGAACAGAGGGGGATATGTGGCAATGTGAATAACAAGGGGTGTTGTTTGCACCAGGAGCGTGTCACCAAGGGGCCCGGCCTTGGTGAAGTAAAGGCCCTAGTCTAGAGATGGGTGGCCACTAAGTTAGTTGGTGGTCACCAAGATAACTAGCTTAGCTGGCTCCAGCTAGTCCAGGGCGGGCTTTTACTGGGAACAGGCAATGTGCTGGGTGGGTGCCTGTTCCCCATGCTCCAGTCCGGGGTTTTGACAACGCCCATGTCCAGGGATGCTATTTAATCCTCTTGTTGGACATGGGTGGGGTCCCACTCTGGAGAGAGTTTTGGAGACAGAGTTTGGCAGAGGCTCTGTGTGAGTGGTCTCGGCCAAGTTGGCTGAGGGGCCACGGGGCTAGGCGATAGCCTGAACTTTGGGGACGCAGTGACGCCTGCAGGTACAAGGGTCACAAGGCCAGAGTCGGGAAGACTACTGGGCCACACTCCCCAAAGGCACTGGACTTGCTACAGTCGGGAGGCTGCTGGACTGCACGGGTGAAAAAGCCGCATGTTGGTACCGTGTGTGAACGATGTTTGTTCAGTGAGGTAGGATTATCCCTGTTTAGTTAGAGCCCAGACGGGCAAGGTGTTTTATTTTGTATTTTGTCATCTCTGCTATGCCGTGTTCCACAATAAAAGCAATGCTTGGCCCCTAAAGCTGCGGTGGACGACAATCTTTGTGTGAATGATCCCCGAGACCAGAGCTAACCCCCCACAATAGTCAGGGCTCATTTAAAAGAATCAACAATACCAGTGTAGCATTGTCATCCAGTGAGCTTAGTGCTATATTAAAGAGGACCTTTCATGACTTCTAAAGATATCAACTAACTATGCTCACATGGAGAGCGGCGCCCAGGGATCTCCCTGCACTTACTATTATCCCTGGGCGCCGCTCCATTCTCCCGGTATAGGCTCCGCTATCTGTGCTCAAGTTATAGTTGGCGGGGACTTGGTGGAATTGGTTATAGTAGGCGGAGCCTGCCCTTCATCTCCTTCTCCCCGGCTGTAGCGCTGGCCAGTCGCAGCGCAGAGCTCATAGCCTGGGAGTTTTTTTTCTCCCAGGCTATGAGCTCTGCGCTGCGATTGGCCAGCGCTGCAGCCTGGGAGAAGGAGATGAAGGGCAGGCTCCGCCCACTATTACTTAGTGAGCACAGATACCGGAGCCTATACCGGGAGAACGGAGCGGCACCCAGGGATAATAGTAAGTGCAGGGAGATCCCTGGGCGCCGCTCTCCATGTGAGCATCCTTAGTTGATATCTTTAGAAGTCATGAAATGTCCTCTTTAAGTCAACATACCTAGCACTGGTAAATGAACTGAATGCTAGAATGTCGATCAATGTCTGACACTGATTGTGTGCATGTGAACCAGTGGGCTCATTCAGGGTATAGCTGAACTCTTTAATGGGCTGAATGGGTCTGGCACAAAAACATGAGAGGTCTAGAAATCTTGAATGACCAATTGATATGAGGTTCACAGCTACATCCAGGGGTAGCTATATTTGCAGCAGGAATCTTCTAGTTGGTTATTGCAAAACAATCTAGAAATACAAGTGCTAGCCTTTATCTGTATAGAGAATGGTCATTGACCATTGTACATACTTATGAATCATAATGTGCATCTGACCATAAGAGTCAGTTATAGATATAGCCACATATCCCCCTGGCTTGCACGAACCACCACTCTTTAATCAAGTCTACTGTAGCACTTAGACAGGAACTAACATCAGGTTCACCCACAATTACTACTACATACAATAAAGCTGAGAATGCAGCACAATAGTAATAGCTTTCATTTGCTGGTGGAAGGTTAGTGTTATCTAGTGATGGATGAACATCGGCCGGGACGGTTCACGAATGCGAATTCACGATCAAATGTTTGCGAACCGCAAAATTCGCATTGACTTTAATAGTAGGCGAACCTGAAAAACCTTCAGGTCATATTTGCAGCCACCAAATACAAGCTATGAGTGCACAAATAGTCCCACAACATGGACAGTGACATACCAGAGGGGAATCATTGGCAAAAATTCACACAAAAAATATGTATTTTAATCAGGGGCTATTTTTATGCATCTTAAAGGGAAACTCTCAAAAATGTGCCCTGCTGGAGCCTAGATTTTTTTTATTTCTTATTGGTTTGATATATACAAATGTGCAGCTTTCCACGTTTTTGTATCCTGCAGTGTCCAGTAAAAAACACATACGTTAACGTCAATTTTTTTTCTAACATGGAACTGTATGGTAAACGGACGCCACTGGACGGCATCAGTCTGAGGCATCTGTTAACGCATACATTTTTTGTATGCATTAAATGGATGCCAAAAATAGGATGTGAACCCAGCCCTAGTGTCAGAAAAAGCACCAGTACACAGCAGAGCAGCATGGCGGAGAGGGGAGGCCGCCATGTACTGACAGAGCGCTACCTGGTCCTGGTGGTCAGGGATAAGGATTATGTTTCCCAACGATCATTTTCCTACTGGGAAATACAGGGCACAGTATAATACACTAGAATCTATATAATATAAAGATATTAGCCCAACCCCTGAATAATAATACAATTAGACGGTCATTTATTATATAGAAATACGTCTATGTTAGGGGTCTTTCTGACACAGATTGAGGCGCAAAGGTCCTTAGCACCGCAATCTGCATCTTTTTCCCGCTCATGCCACGTCTAAAAAAGTTGGCATGGGCAGGGAATGGAATACAGTTATGGCCATCCAGTTATTGGATACCAACGCCATACATTGACCGGATAACTGTACCTCTGTATAGTTACCGGATAACACCGCCATACCGTGACCGGATAAAAGGGTATAAGAGGGCACAGTACAGGGAATGACGAATGACTAGGGGCACTGCACAGGGTGTGTTAAGAGAACACAATGCAGGGTGTAAGGGGGCACAGTACGGGGTGAGGGGCACAGTACAGGATGGGAGGCACAGTCACATGACCCTGTGACATCAAAAGGTCCTTATGGTGAATGCGGTTCATACACCACCATAATGAAGGGCAGAGGAATGAGACAGGGGGTGATTATGTGGCTAGTGATACAAAATGTAACTGTCGGCCATAACAGGCCCCAAAAATTAGCCAATAGGCATTCACCTGACGGCAAATAACTTTGGATTCTGTGGCTGGAGATACATTAGGCGGTCACAGGATAAAAATGTAACTGTCGGCCACTACAGGCCCCAAAAATTAGGCATTCACCTGACATAAGGCAAGGACCATTCTTTGTTCTGGGTGGTGATGGATATGTGTGGGCTGGCATGAGGAAATTTAATTACATGTGGTCATCACAGGTGTTTAATTTTTCCCAGATCCATGCCTCATTAATTTTTAGAAATGTGAGGTAGTCCACACTGATCCCCCCTGCTGCTCTAGGTGCAAGCCAAGAGTTCTATGGCAAATTGTGCCAGCTCTGGCCACAGGTCAAGCCTGCACACCAAGTAGTCAAACGGTTCCTCGCTTCTCAGAGCATCCACATCGGCCGTTAACCCAATGTAGTCAGACACTTGTCGGTCTAGGCATTCCCTTAGGTTGGATCCGAAGGGCGGCTGACGATGGGTTGGCTGCATCAATGATCTTATATCCAAAGTGACCAACACCTCTTCAAACCGCACTCTTCTTGCAGGCGCCGTAGGATTGGTACCTACACCTGTTTCGCTGTGGGTGGAAATTCCTCTGCCAGTGCCTGCAAAAGCAGAATGCAGCATCTCTCGCAGCAAGGCCTGGAAATGCTGCATTCTGACAGCCCTCTGTGATGCTGGTAACATTTGTGTTTGTACCGGAAGTCTAAGTACGTTGCCACCCAGTACAGGTCCTTGACCTTTATGTTTTTTATATGGGGGTCCCTCTTCAAACACTGGAGCTTGAAGGCCCCCATTTGCACTAAATTGGAAGTGGTAGAGCGCCCTGGCCACTGCTTATCGCCCAGGAGAATGTCGTCCTCCGTCTCCTCCCCCCAGCCACGGATAAGACCAGGGATCCCCGAAAAGTTAAAAGCCTGATCTTCTGATCTTCTTGCTCCTCCTCCTCTTCAGACTCCTGCTGACTTGTCTCAGATGGAGTAGCCCCTCGCCCCCCCCCCCCCCCGGGAATTCATTCAGTATTGAGACTTCCTCATCTTCCAGCTTGTGCTCCATGACGGCTTAATCAATGACACAATGCAATGCACGCTCCAGAAAGAAGGCGTAAGGTACGATGTAACTGATGGTGCCCTGGCTGCAACTGACCAGTTTGGTGATCTCATCAAATGGCCGCAGAAGTCTCCATGAGTCGCGCATGAGCAGCCACCGGCTCGGTGAAAAGAAACCAAGCTTCCCAGAACCTGTCCTGCCGCAGAGTTCATACAGGTAGTCGTTACCGACATGTTTCTGCTGGAGCAGCCTATCAAGCATATACAAGGTGGAGTTCCAGCGCATCGGGCAGTCACAAATCAGACATCTGACAGGCAGGTGGTGTCGCTGCTAAATGTCTGCAAGGTGAGCCATGGCCGTGTAAGATCGTCTAAAATGGCCAGAGATTTTCCTGGCCTGCCGCAAGACGTCCTGGACCCCGGGGTATTTTTCAATGAATCGCTGCATGACTAAGTTCAGGACGTATGCCATGCACGGCACGTGTGTCATTTTGCTCTGTTTCAGAGTGCTCAGCAGATTGGCACTGTTGTCGCACACCACTTTACCAACTGTTAAATTGAGCGGGATTAGCCACTGATCGGCCTGTGACCGTAGAGGTGAAAGCAGCGCAGAACTGGTGTGGCTGCACAGCATGGCAACATCTCACCTGGCATGTCAAATAGATTCTGGGGACTTTGGGGGCACAGTGGAAGAGACGGTAGCAGCGGAAAAGGAGGAGTCAGCCGAGGAGGAGAGGGAGGATGGAGTAGAAGGAGGAGAAGAAGGCAGGCCTGTGCCAAGGCTTACATGATTCACGGCCGTCAGAAGGTTCATCCAGTGGGCAATAAAAGTTATGTACCTTCCCTGCCCGTGTTTGCTAGACCACGTGTCTGTGGTCAGATGTATCTTGGCACCGACACTGTGTGCCAGAGATATATTAACTTGCCGCTGAACATGGCCACATTGCTCTGGGATGCCCTTCTGGGAGAAATATTTCATTCCGGGGACCTTCCATTGCCGTGTGCCAATGGCCACAAATTTTCTAAAGGCCTCAGAGTCCACCAATTTATATGGCAGTAGTTGTCGGGCTAGCAGTTCCGACAAGCCAGCGGTCAGCCATTTGGCAAGAGGCGTCATCTTTTTTTACTCTCGAACATTTGGTCCACGGAAGCCTGCCTTGTGCCAGATGAACACAACGACGGCACGGTGGAAGGTGGAGTGAAGGACAAATGGGAGGAGAGGGGAGAAGGAGAAGAGACAGGATGTGGAGCGCCTGGAGTGTGGCTTTGTGGGTTCTGATGGCGTTGCTCCCACCAGGCTCGGTGATGGGAGGGCAGGTGCCTTCTAAAGGCGATCGTCCCTAGGTGAGTGTTGGGCTTACCGCGACTTATGCATTGACAGCACAGGCTGCAGATGGCAATACTATTGTCAGCAGCTGACATGTTAAAAAGAGCCCACACTGTGGGGCAATGTGCTGGTGTCCTCTGAGAGAGCCAGAAGTGACCGCGTGTCTGACAAGGCAATTGTCTATGCTGTGAAGATACGAGATGTGCAGCACCTGAAACTACGGATACTGGAAGCCTGTGCTAGTATTTCTCCTGCGGTGTTGCTATCAGTGTGTGAAGAGTGGGAGAAGAGGGTTGCATTGACAATCCAACACAATGGGCAGCACATTGAACACATTTTATAAGTGGTCAGAGACTTGTAAATAACTCATGAAAGAATAAAGTTACGTTAAAACCAAGCACACCATTGTTTTTCTTGTGAAATTCCCAATAAGTTTGATGTGTCACATGACCCTCTTCCTATTGAAAAAACAAAAATTGGATTCAAAATGGCCGACTTCAAAATGGCCGCCATGGTCACCACCCATCTTGAAAAGTTTCCCCCCTCACATATACTAATGTGCCACAAACAGGAAGTTAATATCACCAACCATTCCCTTTTTATTAAGGTGTATCCATATAAATGGCCCACCCTGTATATCACACCCCTCTGTGTATCACATCTATTGATAGCACAATGTTGTCAGTCCTTAAAAGGACTTTTGTGGCCCTATTAGCTAGCGTTTGGTGTCCCTTACTTCCTAACAGCCTGTCCCTGTTCCAAAATGCAACCTCTTCCTACACTGACAAAACAAATAATTGAAAATGGTTGCCAGATCGGGTACTGTTATAGGGTTGGGGGTGTGCCCATGTGCTGAAATGTCTCAATTGGCTGTCCCACCTGATGGATGTGTCATGGGTCAAAGTTCAGCGCAATGCAAAAAAATATGGTGCATGCTAATATCGGCATATGTTCGCATGTTCAGCGAATTGCGAATGTGCAAAGTTTGCTGCAAAACGACCGCCGGGTGAACCGCAAGGCCATCTCTAGTGTTATCCCGCTTGAGAGGCTACCTATACTTTCATCCTCCCAAGAGTATGCAATATCTTACCTCTACGCCATCTTTTAAAGGGACCTGGTAACTAATCCCACCTGTTCTCCACTGTTCTGTCAGCGCCTGACAATTCGGATGGGTTTCTTCCCTTTTAATTGTGTTATTTCCAATTAAGTATTTGCAATTTTAAATTCAATTAGGCAGTGACAAATACAAATCAAGGAACATGTTTGCTCAACAAGGAGCAGAAAAAGAAAAACAAAATTGCGCTGCTCTGCTATCTATCAAATTATTTGAAATATAAATCAAGAGACGCAAACCATTGATAATCTTCAGTGAAATTTAAATTTTTATCAGAACATATTTAATATTAATATAAAAGTAATTTATCATTTACACATCTATGTCAATGACAAAATGAAAAGTTACAGCCACCTTAACCTGGAGAGACAAAAACTGAAAAATGAAACTGATCATTTAGGGGTTAATGTCATGTTTCAAAACACCTTTAAAATGTTCTGGAATGCATAAAGAAGTAAAAAAAAAAAAATAATGCCTTATCTGCTAGTGATTTGTGGTGTAGTACTAGTCTAGTGGACTGTTATTCTCCCAGTATACAAATGATGACTATATAATTTACTATGGGAATGAGGAATAAATCAGTAATTAATTGCAATGACTAGGTCCTACTGTTATGTAACAATATCGTTCAGGAGCATGGACGCTTAGTTAAGGTTGCAGTGATTTTCATTATGAAGAGATTTATTTTATCTAGAACCACTGACACTGTTACATTAAAGTAAAATGGACTTTACTCGCCAGCACATTTATCACGCGGGAGCATCATCAGGTTATTGATATGCAATGCTTGATAAACTGCCACAATGTTCTTTGCAAAATTTTCCAGCTACTTCCAACTCACACATTTTTAAATAGTGTCATCAAAGAAGCATCAACGGGAAAATGTAACCCCTAAAAACGAATGAGCACTTTTTAGCATTACTTTTTTTGATGGCCTAACATTTTATGTTGATTCAATACTTAAAATATTGATAGAGTGCTCAGTGCTTAGTTTTTCTCCCAAATCTCTTTTTATGTTAAACATAAAATTCTGACTGCTTCTTCTCACCAGAAGGGCAGCTTAGGTTCTTACTGCCCTTGTTTATTAAAGTGATATTCCAGTTGTAACTGTCACACCACAGTTACAACTGGAATATCTTTTACCACTACTGCACCCTGCTACTGTCTTTAATGGGTTAACAAAACTTAATCTTATGCATTTCTGTCCAGGTCCTATATACACTGCATTCTCAATCTGTTTGCAACTGTTATGTTCATGTAATGTGCCTGGTTCCTTCAGGATGGGTGGGGACCAGTAAGTTCCAGTTTAGGTCTTCCCTAGATAGGGGAAGGGTGTACAGGGGCACGTTTCTGCAGCCAGAGCACCCTAAGCTTTGCTGGCCATGAACCCAGGAGGAAAGTTCCCTGGCATAACCTAGAGTTAGACTACAGAGAGAAAGTGCAGCATCAAGAAGAAAGCAAAGATTATATTTAAGCTTGTCAGTACAGCAGATTCAAAGAGAAAGAGAGCAAGATTGAGTTTGGCTGCCAGTTATATGCTAAAGCCTGCTGGAACCAAGACAAAGCCTGAAAATTGTTTAAAGAAACGTTTATTCGAAGTAAAGCTGTCGTTAACTTCATCTCAAGGTCTGGACTCCAGTTATTCTTTCAAATCCCTTAATTATTCCCCCTATTTATTGCTTCGGAGCCAAAGCCTGGGGTCCAGCCATATCCAGGTAGGAGCACTGTGACACACATAAAAGGACATTTCAGGCCGCAACATACCACTCGCCATTTCCTATACCTGGGACACAACATAGAGGGCCCTGGGGTGCAGCCACCCGCAATTTTGGCGTCACGAACAGGATCTACTTTTACTCCTGGAAGGCCCCCTTTATCTGTAAAACCCCCTACAAGAGACTTTATAGTATCTACTTACTGCTGGAGAGTGTGAATCTGCATCAGTTGCAGCACTTTGGCAATACAGGGTTAATCAGCCTTCTTGGATCTGGGCATCCTGTGTTGAGAGGAAGACATCCATCCAGCAGAGGGAAGGCAACCAAACAGCCAGCCTCCACAGAGGAACTGTAACAGGGTGCTGAAGGTTTCGGTCTCCCATCAGCAGACCTGCTGCTTAGCTTCAGTAGCGAGGATCTTTGCCCAGCCTCGTTCCCAGGGCGGCTTTGCTAGCTGGCAGGCTCCCTGCTCCTAGGTCTGCCTTGAGCGCCGAGCTGATCACTCGGCACTCGACTCGTCTGTCTGTCGGTCATGTGACGCTGGCCATGTCACATGACCCTCACTTGCCACTATAAATACAGGCAATCTGCTGGCCACAGGTTGCCTGTGATTATTTACTGTCAAGGGCTACTGCTGCTACTATTCCTGTGTGTGATTGGTTTTGACCGGTATTTGACTCCCCGTTTTGCTCCTGCCTGCTCCTTTGGATTTGACGTGACTTCTTGGTTTGACCCGGCTTGTATCCTGACTTCTCTGTTTCCCCTTGGATTTGACGTGATCTCCTGGTTTTGAACTCCGGCTTGTTATCTGACTCCGTTTAGTGAGACCCAAACTGTTACTAGGCTACCTCCCGGCTTGAACCCTTGGCTTGTGTTGGTTGTATTCACTGTTCCTGCAGTGTCTGTTAACTTCTTCCTTCTGTCCGCTTGTCCACGTCCCTCCTGTCCTCCGCACTTATCCAGGTCAGGGACCGTCGCCCAGTTGCGCTCCGTTACCTAGGACGGGCAAGTGCAAGTAGGTAGGGACAGAGGCGTGGGTGGCAGACAGTGGGTGCACGCTTTCCCCCTTTTCGTGACAGAATCACAGGCCCAATTTTCTCATGGACCCCCTACAGAGTCTCACTGACCATGTCCAGAACTTGGCACAAATTGTCCAAGAATTGGGGGAGAGACTTCAGGCTCAAGAGGCTGCCCGACCGCTCCTGATGCCCCCTCCGGTCGCTCCCCTAGTAGAACCCCACCTCAAACTACCAGATCGGTTTTCTGGAGACCGACGGGGTTTTGTGGCTTTCAGGGAAAGTTGTAAACTTTACTTTCGCCTGCGGCCTCACTCATCGGGTTCTGAGCAACAGAGGGTGGGTATAGTGATTTCCCTCCTTCAGGGTGATCCTCAAGAGTGGGCTTTCTCCCTGCCTCACGACTCCCCTTGTCTTAGAACCGTTGACTTATTTTTTCAAGCATTGGGGGTGTTGTACGATGAACCTGACAGAGTGTCCGTAGCTGAGTCCCATCTAAAGGCCCTTTGCCAGGGAGATATGCCAGTCGAAGATTACTGCACTCAATTTTTCAAATGGTGCGTACCCTCTGGTTGGAATGAGCCAGCTCTCAAGAGTCAGTTCAGGTCCGGTCTCGCTGAGACTATCAAAGATATGTTGGTATGCTACCCTTGTCCTGAGACCTTAGAGGAGACCATGACCCTAGCTATCAGACTGGACAGACGATTTAGGGAGAGACAGCGGGAACTTCTGTATTTTCCATCAGGTACGTCTAAACCTGAGTCTGTTCCTGTGGGACTTAAGGCGGAGACACTGAAGGACGAACCTATGCAGCTCGGGATGACCCGAGGAGAGCAACGTCGCCGACGGGGAACTTGTTTCTATTGTGGCGACTCCGACCATTGGATCTGTCAGTGTCCCAAGATCCCTCCTTCCGGCAGAGCATCCAAGTTGCAGGGAACTAAGGACAAGGTACTCCCGGAGGTGGTAAGAAGAAAGTTATTGTTACCTATCTCAGTGGCCTTTGGGACCCTTAAGGGGTCAGGCAAGGCGTTTGTTGATTCAGGATCTGCTTTTAGTTTCATGGATCTTAAATTCGCGGAACAGGTCGGTATACCTGTAGTGACTCTTGCCACTCCAATTCATGTAGTTGCCATCGACTCCACTCCTTTGCTGGAGGGAACCGTTAAGTTTTGTACTCCCCAGGTAACCTTGTCCGTAGGGGTGTGTCACTCTGAGAGGTGTTCATTTTTTATTTTAAAAAACCTGCCCATTGACATGGTTTTAGGTATGCCTTGGCTTCAGCTGCACAACCCAGTTATTAACTGGACTATGGGTGAGTTAGAAAAGTGGGGTCCCAATTGTAACTCCTGTTTGTCTTTCATTCAGGCAGGCGTTTCCACCAATTCAATGACAGTGCCGTAATATATTGGGGAGTTTCAGGAGGTTTTTTCTACATCTGATGTTGAAAAACTTCATCCCCATAGATCCTATGACTGCGCTATTGATCTTGTACCAGGGTATAAATTTCCCAGGGGACGTATTTACAACTTGTCTGGTCCTGAGCCTGTCACTATGAAAGAATATATCAGGGAGAGTCTCAAGAAGGGACATATTCGACCCTCTATGTCCCCCATGGGTGCAGGATTCTTTTTTGTTAAAAAGAAGGATGGGGGGCTCAGACCCTGTATTGATTAGAGGGTTGAACAAGATCACCATCAGGAATCAGTATTCTATCCCATTAATTCCTGACTTGTTCAACCAGATTTTGGGAGCATCTTGGTTCTCTAAACTTGATTTGAAAGGAGCATATAACCTTATACGTACTAGAGAGGGAGACGAATGGAAAACTGCCTTTAATACTCCTGAGGGGCATTTTGAGTATTTAGTCATGCCATTTGGGCTCAGTAATGCTCCGGCAGTTTTTCAGAATTTGATGAATGATATCTTCAGGGAGTTTATTGGCAGATTTGTGATTGTGTATCTTGACGACATTTTGATTTTTTTCCCTAGACTGGGTTTCTCATGTCTCCCACCTCAGGCAGGTACTCGGGATCCTTCGGGAGAATCAATTGTCGGTCAAGTTGGAAAAATGTGTCTTTGGAGTACAGGAGATCTTGTATCTAGGTTATATCCTTACTCCATACTCATTTAAGATGGATCCTAATAAGGTTCAGGCAATCCGGGACTGGGTGAGACCTTCCTCCTTGAAAGCACTGCAACGCTTTTTGGGATTTTCCAATTATTATCGTAAATTTATTAAAAAATTTTCGATAATTGCCAAACCGTTGACTGATTTAACCAAAAAAGGCGCAGACCTTATTAATTGGTCGCCTGAGGCCCTCAAAGCCTTTGAGGCTCTTAAAAGGTGTTTTCAGAATGCCCCAGTCTTAGTTCAGCCGGATCCTGAGGAACCTTTTATAGTTGAGGTTGATGCTTCGGAGGATGGGGTGGGGGCGATCCTTTCTCAAGGATCTTCTAATTTTACTAATCTAAGACCCTGCACCTTCTTTTCACGTAAATTCTCTCCTACGGAAAGGAATTATGATATAGGAAACCATGAGTTACTGGCAATTAAATGGGCATTTGAGGAGTGGAGACACTTCCTTGAAGGTGCTAAACATTGTGTTACAGTGCTTACTGACCATAAGAATCTGGTCTTCCTTGAATCCGCTAAACGTCTTAATCCGAGGCAAGCTAAGTGGGCCCTGTTTTTTGCTCGTTTTAATTTTTCAATTACCTTTAGGCCAGGAAGTAAGAACATTAAGGCGGATGCCTTGTCCCGAAGTTTTTGTGCCTTCCAGCCTCCTGACGTTCCTCCTGAACCCATCCTACCGCGTAATATCATTGTGGCCTCAGTTTCGGCAGACCTTTCTTCAGAGATTGCTGCTGCACAACATCTGGCCCCTGCTCGGGCCCCATCAGATAAGTTATTCACACCTGGGCACCTCCGTCTTTGGCTTTTGGGTGAGTGCCATAACTCTGTGTTGTGTGGTCATCCCTGTAACGATGCCACTAAGGAAATTGTGTCTAGGTCCTTCTGGTGGTCTTCTCTGTCCAGAGATGTTCGTTCTTATGTGTCTGCCTGTGAGGTATGTGCCAAATGTAAATCTCTGAGATTACGTCCGGCTGGGAAGTTGCAACCCCTACCCATTCCATGCAAGCCATGGTCACATATTTCTATGGATTTTATTACCGACTTGCCCATCTCTGAGGGGAAGACTGTGGTTTGGATAGTGGTTGATCTGTTTAGCAAGATGGTACACTTCGTTTCTCTGAATAAGCTTCCTAATGCCAAGGTTTTAGCGTCTTTGTTTATTGAACATATTTTACGTTTACATGGTATCCAAAATATTGTCTCTGACAGAGGCGTCCAACTCGTTTCTAAGTTTTGGAAAGCTTTCTGTCAGAGATGTGACATTTCTCTGTCCCTCTCATCAACCTTCCATCCTGAGACCAATGGGCAGACAGAGCGGTTGAATCAGTCAGTTGAATAGTTTTTGAGATGTTATGTGTCCGATAATCAGCATTGGTGGGTGCAATATCTTCCGCTATTAACAACCGGGTGAACTCCTCTATGGGGGTATCTCCATTTTTCTGTAACCTTGGTTTACATCCACGTTTTAGTTCAGGTCCTTCTGTTTCCTCATGTAACCCGGAGGCGGATAATTTTACGTCAGAACTGTGCACAGTCTGGGCCCAGGTTCAACTGAACCTGGAAAAGGCTCAGGAGGTTCAGAAACAGCAAGCAGAGAGGAAACGTTCCAAGGGGGTAGATTTTAAGGTTAATGATAAGGTATGGTTGTCCACCAAAAATCTTTCTCTCAAAAGGGTCTCCAGAAAGTTTGCGCCCCGTTTTGTTGGACCTCATGTGATCATTGAGGTTCTGAATCCTGTTTCTTTTAGGTTACAGCTGCCCGACTCCCTTCGTGTTCATAATGTTTTCCATAAATCATTGCTTAAGAAATATATTCCACCCATTGTTCCATCTCAGTCAGCTCCTCCCGTACAAATTGATGGTAAAGATGAGTTTTTAGTCTCCAGAATTGTGGATGTTAGAAAGGTCCGAATTTGCTTGCAGTATCTGGTCCACTGGAAGGGCTATAGACCTGAGGAGAGGTCTTGGGTCCCAGCCACTAAGATCCACGCCCCGAGACTCATCAAGAAGTTTCATGCTGAGCGTCCTGGGAGATTTGTACCTAAGGGCTTGGGTCCAGTGGCCCCTCGTAAAAGGGGGGGTACTGTAACAGGGTGCCAAAGGTTTCTATCTCCCATCAGCCGCAGACCTGCTGCTTAGCTTCGGGAGCGAGGATCTGTGCCCAGCCTCGTTCCCAGGGCGGCTTTGCTAGCTGGTAGGCTCCCTGCTCCTAGGTCTGCCTTGAGCGCCGAGCTGATCACTCGGCGCTCGACTCGTCTGTCTGTCGGTCATGTGACGCTGGCCATGTCACATGACCCTCACTTGCCACTATAAATACAGGCAATCTGCTGGCCACAGGTTGCCTGTGATTATTTACTGTCAAGGGCTACTGCTGCTACTATTCCTGTGTGTGTTTGGTTTTGACCGGTATTTGACTCCCCGTTTTGCTCCTGCCTGCTCCTTTGGATTTGATGTGACTTCTTGGTTTGACCCGGCTTGTATCCCGACTTCTGTTTCCCCTTGGATTTGACGTGACCTCCTGGTTTTAAACTCCGGCTTGTTTTCTGACTCCGTTTAGTGAGACCCCTACTGTTACTAGGCTACTTCCCGGCTTGAACCCTTGGCTTGTTTTGGTTGTGTTCACTGTTCCTGCAGTGTCTGTTAACTTCTTCATTCTGTCCGCTTGTCCACGTCCCTCCTGTCCTCCGCACTTATCCAGGTCAGGGACCGTCGACCAGTTGCGCTCCGTTACCTAGGACGGGCAAGTGCAAGTAGGTAGGGACAGAGGCGTGGGTGGCAGACAGTGGGTGCACACTTTCCCCCCCTTTTCGTGACAGGAACCATTCTTACAGCAGAAGAAACTAAAGTGCTCAGTACAAATTCCCAGGAGGACAGAGAAACCAACTTTACCAATAACAGGAAGTAGAAGTGGCAGCAATTTTGGAAAAGGGAAAATGCAGTTCCTTCTTTTCTGGATCCTGAAAAGCAATGTCCAGAGGTCTGAGTGAGTACTGCTGGGGAAAATAACCTTGCTAGAGACTGTTAGAGGCGATAATCTGCCCGCCATAGCATTACACTAACCAAAATTGAGCAGTTGAAGCAACTCCTAAAGGAGCCATGCACCAAGTCTGCTGCGTTACCCATAGCAACATGCACTCAAATTGCATTTTAGCTGACACTGACCCCTCTAGTCTGGTACAGGGTACCAAGAGCTATGTCTAACTGTGAAGTCCGGCCCTAGAGAGGGAAGAAACTGATTCATGTAGAATTCTGGACTCTACCACTAGTTAAGATGGGCGGAAGTCTGAGTGACGCGTTACTTTGTCCACCTAATGTGTACCCTGCTGAAGATTTAATCCAGTGTGGATACCTTGGATGGGAGACCACAGAACCATCTCCTGTATTAAATCCACCACATTGGCTCCCCCAGCCACCAAATCAATTCCTGGTGCTGGTCATCTGCACTCCTACCCCCTGGAGACTCAATATGGCAAGGGTGATAACCCTGCACCACTAGTGCCTCTGCAAAGTCTACAGGTGATCAGGGCCGGACTGGCCTACCGGGATACTGGGAAAATTCCCGGTAGGCCGGTAGCCCTGACTGCCGCACGGCCGGCCGCAGGCACACTGGGCTCCAGTCGCGACGGAGATGAGCGCTTGCATTGCGCTCATCTCCTTGCGGAGCAGCAGCAGAGGTGGGAGAGGTGTGTCCTCTCTCTCCCTGTTCCTCTGTTAGGCTGCCAGCACTAGGCCGGCAGCCTATCAGAGGCCGGCTCCGGCGGCGCGATGAAGTCATTGCGCCGCCGGAGCCGTACAGCTCGAGACACAGGCCGGAAGAGGCCTGCATCACATCGCTGGAGGTAAGTATAAGTGTTCTTTTTTTTTTTTTCTTGGGGCTACTGGCACATAAAGGGGGCTACTGGCACATAAAGGGGGCTACTGGCACATAAAGGGGGCTACTGGCACATAAAGGGGGCGGCTACTGGCACATGAGGGGAGACGGCTACTGGCACATGAGGGGAGACGGCTACTGGCACATGAGGGGAGACGGCTACTGGCACATAATAAGGGGGGGGGGCTACTGGCACATGGGGGGAAGCACAAGAGAAGCTCCCCTGTCACTGTGTGTGGCCCCAAAGTTTACTGCTGGTGCTGCCCAGCGGCGGCCGCCGCCACGCTGAATCATTGACATGTAAATATACCTGGCTGGCTGGTGGCTGCAGGCTGGGGGTGGGCGGCCGCAGCAGACAGTCTTCATTCACATGGTGGGGGGGAGGGAGTCGGACCCGGCAGAGGCAGAGAGAGGTCAGGAGCTGTGCTTGCTAGGCTAGTTGGTGAGGTAGTGTGTGGTAAGGCCCTGTGACCGGGCCCTGGCCCCTGCCCCCTGCCCCAGCAGCCCCTGATCAGTGACAGTGAAGAAGACTAGAAGAAGAATTATTCTTCAACAATCTCACCATCACCAGGTAAGTGACTGTCCTTGAATCGTGCCCCACAAATAGTATAGTATAAGGCAGCCTTCCATACAATTGACAAGTGCAAATGACACACTGTTATGGGGGCTCTGTGGATGTCACTGTTATGGGGGCTCTGTGGATGTCACTGTTATGGGGGATCTGTGGATGTCACTGTTATGGGGGATCTGTGGATGTCACTGTTATGGGGGATCTGTGGATGTCACTGTTATGGGGGATCTGTGGATGTCACTGTTATGGGGGATCTGTGGATGTCACTGTTATGGGGGCGCTGTGGATGTCACTGTTATGGGGGCGCTGTGGATGTCACTGTTATGGGGGTGCTGTGGATGTCACTGTTATGGGGGATCTGTGGATGTCACTGTTATGGGGGCTCTGTGGATGTCACTGTTATGGGGGCTCTGTGGATGACATACTGTTATGGGGGATCTGTGGATGACATACTGTTATGGGGGTACTTTCACACCTGCGGCATGGCTATCCGACCTATCCGGGCTGTTCACCCTCCTGATCCGCCATGCCGCAAGTACCCGTGCACTGCCGTGCTGCTGCTCTGTCCCCATTGACTATAATAGGGGCAGGTGACGGAGCTATGGCGCAGCACGGCAGTGCACGGCAGAGATCGCCGGACTAAAAAGTACTGCATGTCCGACTTTTTAGTCCGGCGATCTCTGCCATGCTGCACCATAGCTCCGCCCCCTGCCCCTATTATAGTCAATGGGGACAGAGCAGCAGCACGGCAGTGCACGGGTACTTGCGGCATGGCGGATCAGGAGGGTGAACAGCCCGGATAGGTCGGATAGCCATGCCGCAGGTGTGAAAGTACCCTCATAACAGTATGTCATCCACAGATTCCCCGAAACAGTGTCATCCATAGATTCCGCCATAACAGTGTCATCCACAGATCCCCCCCATAACAGTGTGTCATCCACAGGTCCCTCATAACAGTGTCATCCAAAGATCCCCCATAACAGTGTGTCATCCACAGATCCCCCATAACAGTGTGTCATCCACAGATCCCCCATAACAGTGTGTCATCCACAGGTCCCCCATAACAGTGTGTCCTCCACAGATCACCCATAACAGTGTCATCCACAGATCCCCCATAACAGTGTCATCCACAGATCCCCCATAACAGTGTCATCCACAGATCCCCCATAGCAGTGTGTCATCCACAGATCCCTCATATCAGTGTCATCCAAAGATCCCCCATAACAGTGTGTCATCCACAGATCCCCCATAACAGTGTCATCCACAGATCCCCCATAGCAGTGTGTCATCCACAGTTCCCTTATAACAGTGTCATCCACAGATCCCCCATAACAGTGTGTCATCCACAGGTCCCTCATAACAGTGTCATCCACAGATCCCCCATAGCAGTGTGTCATCCACAGTTCCCTTATAACAGTGTCATCCAAAGATCCCCCATAACAGTGTGTCATCCACAGGTCCCTCATAACAGTGTCATCCACAGATCCCCCATAACAGTAACGTCCACAGATCCCCCATAACAGTGTCATCCACAGATCCTCCATTACAGTGTGTCATCCGCAGATCCCCCAAAACAGTGTGTCATCCACAGATCCCCATAACAGTGTGTCATCCACAGGTCCCCCATAACAGCGTGTCCTCCACAGGACTATCAAAAAAATTATGGTTGAGGGCTTGCTGCTGAGCTGATCATCGAAAAAATTATGGTTGAGGCTCTGCTGCTGATTTGACCCTCTAAAATATTAGGAGCGAGGGCAGCCTAATAAGCAAGTGTATATGATGGAGGAGGTGGACGAGGAAAGGGAGATTGAACCATATACCCTTTTTTGTGGTGGAAGGGGTGCATGGGAATACAGTGTATTGAATACACCATAAAAGCTACATTTAAAGTGCCTTTTATGTTCAGCCGCTTTCCTCTGATGGAGTAGAGAGGCCAGGGGCAATCCAGGCCGTGTTCATTTTTGTAAGTGTCAACCGGACAGCATTTTCAGTTCACAGGTGTATACGCTTATCAGTTATTATGCCCCCAGCAGCACTAAAAACCCGCTCTGAGAAAACGCTGGTGGCAGGGCAGGCCAGCACCTCCAAGGGTTAGAGCGCTAGTTCGTGCCACGTGTCCAGCTTGGACACCCAATATTTGTAAGGCACAGAGGGATCATTGAGGATGCAGACACGGTCTGCTACATACTGATTCATCATCTTCCAAAATGTTTCCCTCCTTGTGACAGTAGGCCGCACATCAGGGTGAGGGTGCTGGCGGGGTGTCATAAAACTGTTCCAGGTTTTCCTTAAAGAGTTTCCACACTTTTCCTTAAAGAGTTTTGCTCTGCCTCTGTTGGAACTGCTGTGTGTTCCCCTGGTCTCCCCTCTCTTCGGTTGACCAAGAAACTACATACTCTGCCGCCAGCACTGTCAGCTGGAAATTTTTGAAGCAATTTTTCCACAAGGACCTTCTGGTATTCCACCATTTTGCTTGTCCTCTCCACCACAGGAATGAGAGATGAGAAGTGGTCGACAAGGGAAAACAACCAGTAATTGGTGTTGGCCAAAATGCGTATAACGCGTGGGTAACGGGAAAGGCAACATAACATAAAGTCAGCCATGGGCACACACGTGGCGCACCTTCACCAGTAGCTCAGGCACATTGGGGTAGGGTTTGATAAACCACTGAACCACTAAGTTGAACACGTGGGCTAGGCATGGTATGTGTGTGAGCTTGCCGAGCTCCAAAGCTGCCACCAAGTTACAGCCATTATCAGACACAACCATGCCTGGTTGCACATTCAGTGTCGAGAGCCACAGCTCAGTCTGATCCCTTATAACCTGCCACAGCTCTGCGGCAGTGTGCTGTTTGTCACCTAAGCAAATAACTTTCAGCACGGCCTGTTGCCGCTTCCCCACTGCAGTGCTACACTTCTTCCAGCTACTGACTGATGGCTGACTGGTGCTACAAGATGAGAAATCAGAGGTGGAAGTGGAGGAGGAGGTGGAGGTGGAGGAGGAGAAGGGGGTTTCAGCCACTAATGTAGGTGGTGGCGGAAATCCTGATGGAAGTATGGCCCATAATAACTGGCGTTGGTAGCACCTGTGCCATCCCAGGGTACGAATCGCTCCCGGCCTCAACTTTTACCCAGTGTGCCATCAGGGAAATGTAGCCTCCCTGGCCACAAGCACTTGTCCATGTGTCAGTCGTTAAGTGGACCTTCCCAAAAACTGCATTGGTCAGGGCACGGGTGATGTTACGGGACACATGCTGGTGTAAGGCAGGGACAGCACACCGGGCAAAATAGTAGTGGCCTGGGACTGAGTAACGAGGGACGTCTGCCGCCATCAGGCTGCGGAAATGACCTGTGGGTGGGTGGCTGAGAATTTGCGCTTTCATTCTAAGGCCTGGGTATGGACATCTGGACGCTGCGCTGGGACACATAAGTGGATGTGCTAGCTGATGGTGCTTGTGAAAGTCCAGGTGCAGGACGGAAGGCATCCGGGCCTGTGTCTTGGACCCCCTGTGCCAGCATATAACACAGGGGAAGAGGAGGCACAGTGATGTGACTCGCAGACACTGATTGTGGACCCAAGCTTTCTTCCAAACTATTAAGGTGCTTTGATGCCATCTAGCGGATCATACTGGTGGTGGTTAGGTTGCTAGTGTTCACAACTCTGCTCATTTTGGTACAGCACAGGATGCAAATGACAATTCTTTTATCGCCTGCTCTTTCATAAAAAAAGCGCCAGACTGCAGAACAGCTACCATCTTGGCAAGTGAGATTTCCGCAAGGGGGTGCTCCGGGGAACAGTTAAGCGCCTGTTTGATGTGGCCCGCCTTCTCCCTTTTGCCACCCCCCTGCCTCTTCCAGTCTGTTGCGGTGCTGCGGATCCCTCCCCCTCTCTACTGCTGTCCCCTCTCGGCTTTCCACCTTCCCATGTTGGGTCATAATTAGAGATGAGCGAACACCTGGATGTTCGGGTTCGAGAGGTTCGGCCGAACTTCCAGAAAATGTCCGGGTTCGTGATCCGAACTCAACCCGAACTTCATCCCGAACCCGAACCCCATAGAAGTCAATGGGGACCCGAACTTTTGGGCACTAAAAAGGCTGTAAAAGACTCCCGGAAAGGGCTAGAGGGCTGCAAAAGGCAGCAAAATGTAGGTAAATCCCCTGCAAACAAATGTAGATAGGGAAATGATGACTTAACATAAAATAAAAAATTTTTTACCAATATTAATTGGAGTTAGGTCCCATAGCACAGAATCAGGCTTCAAAAAACCCACCAATGGAGAAGGTCGCTTACTATTATTTCGACCCAAGCATCCAGACAAAGGAGAGAGGTCCCATAGCAGAGAATCTGGCATCATATCAACCACCACAGGAGAAGGCCACTTTCAGTGACTTAGGCCTTAGCACCCAGACAGAGGAGACATGTCAGATAGCACAAGCATTACATTTATACCATCCAGCACAGGAAAAGGCCACTTTTAGTTACTTTGACCCCTGCACCCAGAAAGAGGAGAGAGGCCCCACAGCACATATTCAGGCATCATATCACCCACCACAGGAGTAGGCCACCATTTAGTTAATTTGACCCCTGCACCCATGTCAGCTGGTACAAGCATCAGTTTTACATCACCCAGCAGTGCCAGCACAAGAGAAGGCCACTTTTAGAGACTTTGACCCCTGCACCCAGACGGAATAGAGAGGTTTCACAGCAGAGAATCAGGCATTTAGATCACTCACCACAGGAGTAGGCCACCATTTAATGGGACCCCGGCAACCATGTCGGATGGTACAAGCATCAGTTTTACATCACCCAGCACAGGAGAAGGCGACTTTGAGAAACTTTGACCCCTGCACCCAGACGGAGGAGAGAGGTTTCACAGCAGAGAATCAGGCATTTAGATCACCCACCACAGGAGTAGGCCACCATTTAATGGGACCCCGGCAACCATGTCAGATGGTACAAGCATCAGTTTTACATCACCCAGCACAAGAGAAGGCGACTTTGAGAAACTTTGACCCCTGCACCCAGACGGAGGAGAGAGGTTTCACAGCAGAGAATCAGGCATTTAGATCACCCACCACAGGAGTAGGCCATCATTTAATGGGACCCCGGCAACCATGTCAGATGGCACAAGTATAACATTTATATCACCCAGCACATGACAAGGCCACTTTCAGTAAGGTTAGGCCTTAGCAACGAGACAGAGGAGACAGGTCAGATAGCACAAGCATCAATTTTACTGATCACCCACTACAGGAGTCGGCCACCTTTAGTTAATTTGATAGCTTCAACCATGTCAGATGGCACTTGTATCACATTTATATCACCCAACACATGACAAGGCCATTTTCAGTGAGTTAGACCTTAGCTACGATACAGAGGAGACAGGTCAGATAGCGCAAGCATCAGTTTTACAGATCACCCACCACAGGAGTAGGCCACCTTTAGTTAATTTGACCCCTGCACCCAGAAAGAGGAGAGAGGTCCCACAGCACATAATCAGGCATCATATCAACCACCTCAGGAGAAGGCCACCATTTAGTTACTTAGGCCTTAGCACCGACACAGAGGAGACAGGTCAGATAGCACAAGCATCAGTTTTACATCAACCACCACATGAGAAGGGCACTTTTAGAGACTTTGACCCCTGCAGCCACACGGAGGAGAGAGGTCCCACAGCAGAGAATCAGGCATCATGTCAACCACCACAGGAGTAGGCCACCTTTTGTTTCTTTGACCCCTGCACCCAGAAAGAGGAGAGAGGTCCCACAACAGAGATTCAGGCATTTATATCAGCCAGCACAGGAGAAGGCCGCTTTCAGTGACTTAGGCCTTAGCACCGACACAGATGAGACAGGTCAGATAGCACAAGCATCAGTTTTACATCAACCACCACAGGAGAAGGGCACTTTTAGAGACTTTGACCCCTGCACCACACGGAGGAGAGAGGTCCCACAGCAGAGATTCAGGCATTTATATCAGCCAGCACAGGAGAAGGCCGCTTTCAGTGACTTAGGCCTTAGCACCGACACAGAGGAGACAGGTCAGATAGCACAAGCATCAGTTTTACATCAACCACCACAGGAGAAGGGCACTTTTAGAGACTTTGACCCCTGCAGCCACACGGAGGAGAGAGGTCCCACAGCAGAGAATCAGGCATCATGTCAACCACCACAGGAGTAGGCCACCTTTTGTTTCTTTGACCCCTGCACCCAGAAAGAGGAGAGAGGTTCCCTCAGCAGAGATTCAGGCATTTATATCCATCAGCAGCACGGCCACTTCCACTTCCCTCACTGCTCACCTTCATCATATTAAATGGTATATATGCTTACAAGTATGTCACACGTACAGTAGCACAGTTTTTTTATGTGTATGCACAAATAAATTACATTCAATGTCTCAGATATTTGGGATGCAGAAACGTTATGCAGGAAAGGTACCACAGGTAGAGATGAGCGAACAACTGGATGTTCGGGTTCGAGAAGTTCGGCCGAACTTCCCGAAAATGTTCGGGTTCGGGATCCGAACTCGACCCGAACTTTATCCCGAACCCGAACCCTATTGAAGTCAATGGGGACCCGAACTTTTAGGCACTAAAAAGGCTGTAAAATAGTCCAGGAACGGGCTAGAGGGCTGCCAAAGGCAGCAACATGTAGGTAAATCCCCTGCAAACAAATGTGGATAGGGAAATGAATTAAAATAAAATAAAATAAATAAAATTTAACCAACATCAATTGGAGAGAGGTCCCACTGCAAGGAATCATGCGTCATACCACTCAACACTGGAGAAGGCCACTCTCAGTTATTTCGGCCCAGCACCCAGACAGAGGAGAGAGGTCCCACAGCAAGGAATCATGCGTCATATCAACCACCACCGGAGAAGGCCACTCTCAGTTATTACGGCCCAGCACCCAGACAGAGGAGAGAGGTCCCACAGCAAGGAATCATTAGAGATGGCCCGAACTATTCGCCAGCGAACAGTTCCCGGCGAACATAGCTTGTTCGCGTTTCGCCTCAGCAGGCGAACATATGCGATGTTCGGTCCGCCCCCTATACATCATCATTGAGCAAACTTTGACCCTGTACCTCACAGTCAGCAGACACATTCCAGCCAATCAGCAGCATACCCTCCCTCCCAGACCCTCCCACCTCCTGCACAGCATCCATTTTAGATTCATTCTGAAGCTGCAGTCTTAGTGAGAGGAGGGAGAGTGTAGTTGCTGCTGATTTAATAGGGAAATTGATAGCTAGGCTAGTGAATTCAGTGTCCACTCCAGTCCTGAAAGACTCATCTGATCTCTGCTGTAAGGACAGCGTCCTGACAGCACCCCAAAAAGCCCTTTTTAGGGCTGCAACATTAGTCTGCTTTTTTTTTTTTCTCCATATATATATTGCAGTTGCCTGGCCTGCCCGTGTGTGAGGAGCTGCAGGCCCACAGACTGTAGTGTGCCCACTGCCAGTGCCCACCACTTACATTGTGTGGCACAGGACTTTGCATCAAACAAAGGCATTTATTTTTACCCTGTAATCTAAGGTTAGTTTCCTGCCAGTGTGTGTCAGGCTAACTTCCACTGACTGTAGTGTGCCCACTGCCAGTGCCCACCACCACTCATACCGTGTGGCACAGGCATTTCATTTTTACACTTTAGTCTAATTTCAGTTGCTTGCCTGCTGCCAGTGTGTGTCAGACCGACTTCCACAGACTGTAGTGTGCCCACTGCCAGTGCCCACCACCACTTATACCGGGTGGCACAGGCATTTAATTTTTACACTTTAGTTTAATTTCAGTTGCTTGCTTGCTGCCAGTGTGTGTCAGGCTGACTTCCACAGACTGTAGTGTTCCCACTGCCAGTGCCCACCACCACTCATACCGGGTGGCACAGTAGCTTGCCGATAAATAAGGCATTTCATTTTTACACTTTAGTCCGGATAGGGTACGTAACAGGGATTAAACTGATAGGAATAGTACTAGTTAAGACACCACTCATATAGGGTGTCACAGCACATTGCTCTGTGCACGCGCAGTGCCCCAATTTGGGAGTAAGAGGACCGACCAAACAGCTTTTTCCATCTCCCGGTTCCTAAAATCAATTCAGTTTGGTGTATGAGAGTTTGGTCTGTCACTGTGAAGGCAGTCGAAGGTACCCGGCCTACATTTTTTTTCACAAAAGGCAATCCCTGATATGGGACGTAACAGGGATTAAACTGATAGAAATAGTACTAGTTAAGACACCACTCATATCGGGTGTGACGGTAAATTGCACGACGCAGACGCAGTGACCGTGGATTAAAACAAAAGGGAGGGAGCCAGCGTTATTTTAACCATCTCCCCGTTCGAAAAATCAATTCAATAAATGGCCCCCAGATTGGGGACGTAACAGGGATTAAACTGATGAGAATAGTACTACAGAAAATACCACTCATATCAGGTGTGACAGTAAATTGCACGGCGCAGACGCAGTGACCGTGGATTAAAACAAAGGGGAGGGAGCCAGCGTTTTTTTAAACATCTCCCCGTTTGAAAAATCAATTCAATTGACCTTTCGGGGACCCTTGGTGTTGTACGTGGCTGGGTGGAGGAAGAAACCTTTAATGACATCACCGGGACGTGGCTAGCTTGGTATCCAACCTTGTGCAAATGGGGAGCTTGTGGTTGTGCAAATGAACTGTTTGCGGTTGTTTGCGGTGCATTAAAAGGGGAGTTTGGTCTGTCAATGTCTGTAAAGTGGGCGTAATCCTTACACTACCTGATCGATACAACATCATACCTGATCCTATACACACACTGGATGTTTTAAATCATGCGTCATATCAACCACCACCGGAGAAGGCCACTCTCAGTTATTTCGGCCCAGCACCCAGACAGAGGAGAGAGGTCCCACAGCAAGGAATCATGCGTCATATCAACCACCACCGGAGAAGGCCACTCTCAGTTATTTCGGCCCAGCACCCAGACAGAGTAGAGAGGTCCCACAGCAAGGAATCATGCGTCATATCAACCTCCACCGGAGAAGGCCACTCTCAGTTATTTCGTCCCCACCACCCAGAAAGAGGAGAGAGGTCCCACAGCAAGGAATCATGCGTCATATCAACCACCACCGGAGAAGGCCACTCTCAGTTATTTCGGCCCCAACACCCAGAAAGAGGAGAGAGGTCCCACAGCAAGGAATCATGCGTCATATCAACCACCACCGGAGAAGGCCACTTTCAGTTATTTCGGCCCCACCACCCAGACAGAGGAGAGGTTCATTCAACTTTGGGTTGCACCGCAAGATCATGGTAAAGTTAAAAAAATGAGGATTCAATAAAGAAGTGCCCCGGAGTACAAGAATACATGGTTGAGGGGGAGGCAGTTATAAATGTCTATTCTGCACAAGGGAGGGACAGGTCCTGTGTGATCCATGCCTGGTTCATTTTTATGAACGTCAGCTTGTCCACATTGGCTGTGGACAGGCGGCTACGTTTGTCAGCAATGACGCCCACTGCGTGCTGAATACACGTTCAGACAAAACGCTGGCCGCCGGGCAGGCCAGCACCTCCAAGGCATAAAATGCTAACTCTGGCCACGTGGACAATTTGGAGACCCAGAAGTTAAATAGGGCCGAACCATCAGTCAGTACGTGGAGAGGTGTGCACACGTACTGTTCAACCATGTTAGTGAAATGCTGCCTCCTGCTAACACGTTCCGTATCAGGTGGTGGTGCAGTTAGCTGTGGCGTGGAGACAAAATTTTTCACATTTCTGCCATGCTAACCTTGCCCTCAGAGGAGCTGGCCGTGACACAGCTGCGTTGGCGACCTCTTGCTCCTCCTCTGCCTTCGCCTTGGGCTTCCACCTGTTCCCCTGTGACATTTGGGAATGCTCTCAGGAGCGCCCTTTACCAGCGTGCGCTTGTAATCGCGCATCTTCCTATCACGCTCCAGTGCAGGAAGTAAGGTGGGTACATTGTCTTTGTACCGGGGATCCAGCAGGGTGGCAACCCAGTAGTCCACACACGTTAAAATGTGGGCAACTCTGCTGTCGTTGCGCAGGCACTGCAGCATGTAGTCGCTCATGTGTGCCAGGCTCCCCAGAGGTAAGGACAAGCTGTCCTCTGTGGGAGGCGTATCGTCATCGTCCTCCGTATCCCCCCAGCCACGCACCAGTGATGTGCCTGAGCTGTGTCGGGTGCCACCCCGCTGTGAACCTGCTTCATCCTCATCCTCCTCCACCTCCTCCTCATCCTCCTCGTCCTCCAGTAGTGGGCCCTGGCTGGCCACATTTGTACCTGGCCTCTGCTGTTGCAAAAAACCTCCCTCTGAGCCACTTCTAACAGACTGGCCTGAAAATGCTAAAAATGACCTCTCATCATCCTCCTCCTCCTCCTTCTGGGCCACCTCCTCTTCCATCATCGCCCTAAGCGTTTTCTCAAGGAGACATAGAAGTGGTATTGTAACGCTGGTAACGGTGTCATCGCCACTGGCCATGTTGGTGGAGTACTCGAAACAGCACAACAGGGCACACAGGTCTCGCATGGAGGCCCAATCATTAGTCGTGAAGTGGTGCTGTTCCGCAGTGCGACTGACGCGTGCGTGCTGCAGCTGAAACTCCACTATGGCCTTCTGCTGCTCGCACAGTCTCTCCAGCATGTGCAAGGTGGGGTTCCACCTGGTGGGCACGTCTCATATGAGGCGGTGAGCGGGAAGGCCGAAGTTCCGCTGTAGCGCAGACAGGCGAGCACTGGCAGGATGTGAACGCCGGAAGCACGCACAGACGGCCCGCACTTTATGCAGCAGCTCTGACATGTCGGGGTAGTTGTGAATGAACTTCTGCACCACCAAATTCTCCACATGCGCCAGGCAAGGGATGTGCATCAAACCGGCTAGTCCCAGAGCTGCGACGAGATTTCGCCAATTATCGCACACCACCAGGCCGGGCTTGAGGCCCACCGGCAGAAACCACTCGTCGGTCTGTTGTTCAATACCCCGCCACAACTCCTGCGCGGTGTGGGGCCTGTCCCCCAAACATATGAGTTTCAGAATGGCCTGCTGACAATTACCCCGGGCTGTGCTGAAGTTGGTGGTGAAGGTGTGTGGCTGACTGAATGAGCTGGTGGAAGCAGAGGAGGAGGAAGCCGAGTAGGAGGAGGAGGCTACAGGAGGCAAAGAATGATGCCCTGCGATCCTTGGCGGCGGAAGGACGTACGCCAAGGAACTCTCCGCCTGGGGCCCAGCCGCCACTTCATTTACCCAGTGTGCAGTTAGGGAGATATAGCGTCCCTGGCTGTGCTTACTGGTCGACGTATCTGTGGTTAGGTGGACCTTGCCACAGATGGCGTTGCGCAGTGCACACTTGATTTTATCGGATACTTGGTTGTGCAGGGAAGGCACGGCTGTCTTGGAGAAGTAGTGGCGGCTGGGAACAACATACTGTGGGACAGCCATGGACATCAGCTGCTTGAAGCTGTCTGTGTCCACCAGCCTGAATGACAGCATTTCAAAGGCCAGTAGTTTAGAAATGCTGGCATTCAGGCCCAGGGCTCGAGGGTGGCTAGGTGGGAATTTACGCTTTCTCTCCAAGGTTTGTGAGATGGAGAGCTGAACGCTGCCGTGTGACATGGTGGAGATGCTTGGTGACGCAGGTGGTGTTGTCGGTGGCACATCCTCTGTTTGGTGGGCGGCAGGTGCCAACATTCCTCTTGAGGCGGAGGAAGAGGCCGAGGCAGCAGCAGAAGAGGGAGCAGGAAGGGCCTGAGCCCTATCTTGGTTTTCAAGGTGCTTACTCCACTGCAAAAAGTGTTGATGGGATCGCGCTGCAAAACACTGTAAACTCCACTTCCAAAGCAAACAAGAATCTCTTTCTCCCCAAAGACACAAAAAACAGCAGAAATTTCAGGTTCCTTTTATCTCCAGAACCTGTTGAATGTCAGAGATAATCTCATGAGATGCCCCTGACAAATCCAGCAGACGAAACCTGGTTTAGGCATTGCGTGTTTATTATATGCTCCTGTACAAGTGGATATCTTGTACCTAAGAAAAAAAGAGGGGGGAGAAGAATATAGTCATCTGTTCCTTGCGTGCCTGGTAACAAGAGAAAATCTAGTAAGTGCACAGAAATATCGCAGTCCACCTGTGGCAACAATACATCACTATTGTACGATTCTCTCTGACATTCAACAGTTTCTGAAAATAAAAGCAACCTGAAATTTCTGCTGTTTTCTGTGTCTTTGGGGATTAAGAATTTCTCGTTTGCTTTGAAAGTGGAGTTTACAGTGTGTTGCAGTGCGATCCCATCAACCCTTTATTGAAACTATACAGGTGAAAAAAACCCACGTCACTTTTTCGGTGATCTGCAGCGCGATTTTAAAGTCCAATCACTTATATTAGAGACAATTATCAATTTTTGTTTGCTTACTCCTCTGCAGCCCGTGCCTCGCATGTAGATCCCAGGTCATGCAGGTAGTGCTAAGGTTCAGAACATTAATGCCTCGCTTCAGGCACTGATGGCCCAGGGTGCAAACCACTCGGGTCTTGTCATCAGCACATTGTGTGAAGAAGTGCCATGCCAGGGAACTCCTTGAAGCTGCCTGTGGTGTGCTCGGTCCCTGGTGGCGGTGGCCAGTAGCAGGCAAACTCTCTTGGCGACGTCTGTTCTGCTTTTGCACCCTGGTCCCTCTTTTGCTGCGCTGTTGGCTCAGTCTCACCACTGACTCTTCCTCTGAACTCTGAAAGTCACTGGCACGACCTTCTTTCCATGTGGGGTTTAGGACCTCATCATCCCCTGCATCGTCTTCCACACAGTCTTCCCCCCTGACCTCCTGTTCTGTCTGCACACTGCAGAAAGACACAGCAGTTGGCACCTGTATTTTGTCATCATCAGAGACGTGCTGACTCTGCTGAGGTGGTATTCCCATGTCCTCATCAGGAAACATAAGTGGTTGTGCGTCAGTGCATTCTATGTCTTCCACCTCTGGGATAGGGCTAGGTGGATGTCCTTGGGAAACTCTGCCAGCAGATTCTTCAAAGTGCATAAGAGACTGCTGCATAACTTGAGGCTCAGACAGGTTCCCTGATATGCATGGGGGTGATGTGACAGACTGATGGGCTTAGTTTTCAGGCCCACCTGTGCAGAAGACTGGGTGGGAGATAATGTGAACGTGCTGGATCCACTGTCTGCCACCCAATCAACTAGTGCCTGTACTTGCTCAGGCCTTACCATCCTTATAACGGCATTAGGATCGACCAAATATCGCTGTAGATTCTGGGACCTGAGGTAGTTGGTTCACTAGGACGTGTAGCTGTGGCAGAACGGCCACGTCCTCTCCCAGCACCAGAGGGTCTACTAAAACCACTACGACCATGTCCGCTTCCCTTATTAGATGTTTTTCTCATTGTTACCATTCACCACAATAAGGAAAAACTTATTTGGTCCAATGTATAGAGTTCAAATTAAGGCCTTTATTTACAGGCACCTAACACTATCTAGCTATCTATTTATGTACCATATTACACTAATCCAGGCACAACAGTAACCACTGATTTAGGGGACTATCAATTTTAGGCCTAGTATTTAGGCCCTGGATGAAAGGCATTCTTTTACGGACAGAATTGGAGCTGCGAACATCACTTGGAGATGCACAATAGCGTGTGCAAATATAGAGGATTACGTTTTAAGCCCTTGTATTTAGACCTTGAGTGTAATATACCCTTTTACGGACAGAAATACACTTGGAGATGCACAGTAGCGAGTGTAAATATAGAGGATTTATTTTTCAGGCCTTGTATTTAGACGCTGACACGCTGAATGTAATATACCCTATTGCGGACGGAATTACACTTTGAGAGGAACAGCGGAAAGCACAGATGTTTAGGATTTCTATTTCATGGATTCTATTTAACTACAGAAATAAAATCTATACTTTTACGGACAGTATTAAACTTAGCCAGCCACAGCTAGAACCCCTCCAGAATTAAAATCTATCCTTTTACAGACAGTATTACACTTGGCCAGCAACAGCTAAAACCACTGATTTAGGTAATTGTTATTTTGGCAATTGAATTTCACCCCAGAAAAAATCTATCCTTTGACTGATAGTATTACACTTGGCCAACTACAGCTGGAACCCCAGATTTAGGGGATTATTATTTTGCCAATTAAATTTCATCCCAGAAAAAAATCAATCCTTTGACATACAGTATTAAACTTTGTCAGCCACAGCTGGAACACCAGATTTAGGGGATTGGTATTTTGGCAATTGAATTTCACCCCTCAATAAAATATAGCAATTTCTATCCTGTGTTTCAAGGTGTGACAGTAAGCACAACCCCTGATGTAGGATATTGCAAAAAAAAGCCAAAAATGTATGTTGAACTTGGTGGCAGCTCAAAACATGTGCTGGTGCACCAAAAGATCACAAAATGGCCACCGATCACCCCAGAAAAAAGTGACAGAAAAACGATCTGTGCAGCCTAAAAACCAGTGAGTAATGAACTAACAGAAGTTGAATGATTCACAGATGTAGATCGAACACTTCATTAAGTGGTTTTGCTGAATCTTCCCTGCCTAATCTCGCCCTCACAGCAGCTGCATCCTATCCCTACACTAATAAGAGCAGAGTGATGGGCGGCGCTACTTGACTCCAGCTTAAATAGAGGCTGGGTCACATGCTGCACTTGGCCAATCACAGTCATGCCGTTAGTAGGCATGGCTGTGATGGCTTCTTAGGGCAAGAAGAAAAACGCTAGCTGATTGGCTGCTGTGCCTCCGATCAGAAAGCAGAAAGAAATCTCCGAACAACGGACTCGAACCCGAACTTTTATGAAAATGTTCGGGTCTCGGTCCGTGTCCCGAACACCCCAAAATTTGGTACGAACATAAACTATACAGTTCGGGTTCGCTCAACTCTAATCTTGATGCATCCAGATCAGTTTTGTCCTCATTGACAATGAATGGGGACAAAACTGAATTATTTTGCCCTGGTTTTGAGATCCTTGGCCGGACAAAGATATATACAGAAATAGCAATATATATATATATATATATATATATATATATATATATATATATATATTAATTAGCTACAAACGCTGTCTATGTTTATATGCAGAAATGGGATGTACCCATTCCCTTAACCACTACAGGACCACCTAACGCACGGATGCGTCCAGCGGGCGGTCCTGTATTTCTGACTAGACGCATTGGCGCGTCATCTCGCTAGATGCGAGATTTCCTGTGAACAGTGCCGCGCATCTTACTAGTTATACTACAGCCTGCCAGCGATTATCAATCGCTGGCAGGCTGTAGATGCGAAATAAATCGCATCAAAGATGTATATCAGACGATGTTTTGTTAAAAGCGTCTGATATACCTGCTACCTGGTCCTCTGGTGGTCCCATTTGCTGGGATCGACCACCAGAGGACCAGGTAGCTATGTAAAGTTGCACCAAACACTACACTAACCCCCCCCCCGTCACTTATTAACCTTTTGTTAACCCCTTGATCACCCCATCTAGATGCCCTGATCACCCCCCTGTCCCTGATCACCCCCCTGTCACTGATCACACCCCTTGTAAGGCTCCATTCAGACGTCCATATGTGTTTCGTGGATTCGTGGATCCGCGGATCTGATCCACGGATCCGCAGATCCTCAAAACACGGACACCGGCAATGTGTTTTCCGCATTTTGCAGATCTGCACATGGCCAGAACTATATAGAAAATGCCTTTTCTTGTCCGCAATTGCGGACAAGAATAGGACATGTTCTATATTTTTGCGGAGCGGAAGTGCAAACCCGGAAGCGCGGATCCGTAATTCCGGAACCGAGCGGGACAAAGTCTGTCCCCATAGAAATGAATGGGTCCGCAATTCCGTTCCGCAAACAGAATTGCGGACGTGTAAATGGGGCATAAGGTTTATCACCTCCAGTTAGTTAGCTACTTGTTAGGTAGCTAGCGTCCAGCCCACCGCACCGCAGTCACTGATTTTGGCAGAGATTTTTTCATCCACATTGATCGATGCGAATGAAAAATCTGTGCCGTTCATTTTTTTTTTTTTTTTTCAGCCCAGAGGCTGAACGGAAAAAAAAAATCTCGTTACCTGTATGCTCAATATAAGGAGAATCGCAGAAACTCCTAATGCTGGCCATACGTGTAATGATTGCGGAGACCCTCAAATGTCAGGGCAGTACAAACACCTCACATGTGACCCCAAGGTATTCCGTGAGGGGTATGGTGAGTTCATGTAATTATTTTTTTTTTGTCACAAGTTAGTGGAACATGAGACTTTGTAAAAAAAAAATATGTATATCAATTTCTGCTAACTTGTGCCAAAAATGTTTTTTTTTTCTGTGAACTCGCAATGCCCCTCACGTAATACCTTGGGGTGTCTTCTTTCCAAAATGGGGTCACATGTGGGGTATTTATACTGCCCTGGCATTTTAGGGGCCCTAAAGCGTGAGAAGAAAAATGTGTAAAAATGCCCTGTGAAATCCTAAAGGTACTTATGGGAATTTGGGCCCCTTTGTGCATCTTGGCTGCAAAAAAGTGGCACACAAGTGGTATCGCCGTACTCAGCAGAAGTAGGGCAATGTGTTTTGGGGTGTATTTTTATATATACCCATACTTTGTGTGAGAAATATTGCTGTAAACGACAACTTTTTAATTTTTTTTATACAAAGTTGTCAATTTACAGAGATATTTCTCTTACCCAACATGGGTATATGTAAAAATACACCCCAAAACACATTGCCCTACTTCTCTTGAGTATGGCGATACCACATGTGTGACACTTTTTTGCAGCTTGGGTGCGCAAAGGGGCCCAAATTCCAACAAATAACTTTAGGTTTTACATGGCTGCTCACAATTTAGCCCCACCCAAAATGCCAGAACAGTACAAACACCCCACAAATGACCCCATTTTGGAAAGAAGACACCCCAAGGTATTCGCTGAGAGGGCATATTCAGTCCATGAAAAACTGAACTCTTTCTCAAAAGTTAGCGGAAAGGGAGACTTTGTGAGAAAAAACAATAAAAAATCAATTTCCGCTAACTTGTGCCAAAAAAAAAATCTTCTATGAACTCGCCATACCCCTCATGGAATACCTTGGGGTATCTTCTTTCCAAAATGGGGTCACATGTGGGGTATTTATACTGCCCTGGCATTTTAGGGGCCCTAATGCGTGAGAAGAAAAATGCATAAAAATGCACTCCTAATAGGTACTCATTGGAGTTTGGGCCCCTTTGCGCATCTTGGCTGCAAAAAAGTGTCACACATGTGGTATCGCCATACTCAGTATAAGTAGGGCAATGTGTTTTGGGTGTATTTTTACATATACCCATGCTGGATGAGAGAAATATCTCTGTAAATTGACAACTTTGTATAAAATTTTTTTTTAGAAAGTTGTCATTTACAGACATATTTCTCACACCCAGTATGGGTATATATAAAAATACACCCCAAAACACATTGCCCTACTTCTCCTGAGTACGGCGATACCACGTGAGTGACACTTTTTTGCAGCCTGGGTGCGCAAAGAGGCCCAAATTCCAAGTACCTTTAGGTTTTACATGGCTGCTCACAATTTAGCCCCGCCCAAAATGCCAGAACAGTAAACACACCCCACAAATGACCCCTTTTCGGAAAGTAGACACCCCAAGGTATTCACTGAGGGGCATTGTGAGTCCGTCTGAGATTTATTTATTTTTTTGCCAGAAGTTAGCAGAAATGGAAACTTTATTATTCTATTTTTTTTTCCCTCAGAAAGTGTCATTTTCCGCTAACTTGTGAAAAAAAATGAAATTATACATGAACTCACCATGCCTCTCTGTGAATACTTTGGGGTGTCTTCTTTCTAAAATGGTGTCATTTGGGGGGTATTTATACTATCCTGACATTCTAGCAACTGAAGAAACGTGACAGGTGCTCAGAAAGTCAGAGCTGCTTCAAAATGCCGAAATTCACTTTTTTGCACCATAGTTTGTAAACGCTATAACTTTTACCCAAACCAAAAAATATACACTTATTGGATTTTTTTTTATCAAAGACATGTAGAACAATAAATTTAGAGAAAAATTTATATAGAAATGTAGTTTTTAAAAAAAAAATTTACAACAGAAAGTGAAAAATTTCATTTTTTGCAAAAATGTCGTTACATTTTTATTAATAGCAAAAAAAGTAAAAATGTCAGCAACAATGAAATACCACCAAATGAAAGCTCTATTACTGAGAAGAAAAGGAGGTAAAATTATTTTGGGTGGTAAGTTGTATGACGGAGCAATAAACGGTGAGAGTAGTGTAGTGCAGAATTGTAAAAAGTGGCCTGGTCATTAAGGATGTTTTAGCTAGGGGGGCTGAGGTGATTAAAATATATTCAATTTTTATTTACATAACTATATAAAATAATCACCATCAGTGGGAGAAACACAATTCAATAACGCCATACAATTTCTACATTGGTTGACATATATGAAATAACCAATATACAGGTTATCTGATCCCACATGTAATCCTGCTGGGTCTATTATAAACATGCTAAAGGCACACTAGGGGTATTTATATAAACTATATGCTAAACAAGCTACTCAGCCCATAAAAAGTAATAATGTGACCACCGCAGTTATGTAGATAGGAAAACGCTTTAAATCACATACCAAATGTAATGTTAACCAACCAAGGGATAGGAATGGCGCTCCCTCTACGCGCGTTTCGCGTTAGCTTCATCAGGAGGTGAGGCTGGCTCTTAAATTTGAAGATCTTTTAAATTGAAGTGGGGCCAATGAACGGAAGAATTTGAGGTCACGTGAGTATATGGGGGCGAGTCTAAGATCCCAAACCGAGCAACCTCCGTATGACGCACTTCCGCCCTTCCCCTGCGTCAGTCCCAGCGAGGGCAGGCACGTTAACGTATTGACATCACTTGGGACCGAACTATTAGGGGAATATGCGGAAGTGCCCGGAGGCACTCAGCCGCAATGCGCACTCACGGTATCACCATTTTGGTACATAATGAATACTAAAAAGGGGGAAGAGAAGGGTGGGGGATAAAAAAGGGGATATCCTCACCAGTAATTATTCATATCAGTCCAGATTAGAGATGGCCCGAACTATCCGCCGGCGAACAGTTCCCGGCGAACATAGCTTGTTCGCGTTCGCCGCAGCGGGCGAACACATGCGATGTTCGGTCCGCCCCCTATACATCATCATTGAGCAGACTTTGACCCTGTACCTCACAGTCAGCAGACACATTCCAGCCAATCAGCAGAATCTACTCCCTCCAAGACGCTCCCATCTCCTGAACAGCATCCATTTTAGATTCATTCGGAAGCTGCAGTCTTAGTGAGAGGAGGGAGAGTGTAGTTGCTGCTGATTTAATAGGGAAATCGATAGCTAGGCTAGTGAATTCAGTGTCCACTCCAGTCCTGAAAGACTCATCTGATCTCTGCTGTAAGGACAGCGTCCTGACAGCACCACAAAAAGCCCTTTTTAGGGCTGCAACATTAGTCTGCTTTTTTTTTTTTCTCCATATATATATTGCAGTTGCCTGGCCTGCCTGTGTGTGAGGAACTGCAGGCCCACAGACTGTAGTGTGCCCACTGCCAGTGCCCACCCCTGTCATCCCATGTGGCACAGGACTTTGCATCAAAAAAAGGCATTTAATTTTCACACTTTAGTATAATTTCAGTTGCTTGCCTGCTAGTGTGTGTCAAGCCGACCTCCACTGACTGTAGTGTGCCCACTGCCAGTGCCCACCCCTGTCATACCGTGTGGCACAGGACTTTGCATCAAAAAAAGGCATTACATTTTTACACTTTAGACAGTAGTCTAAATTCAGTTGCTTGCCTGCTGCCAGTGTGGGTCAGGCCCACTTTCACAGACTGTAGTGTGCCCACTGCCAGTGCCAACCACTCATACCGGGTGGCACAGTAGCTTGCCGATAAATAAGGCATTTCATTTTTTGATTGTAGTCTAAATTCAGTTGCTTGCCTGCTGCCAGTGTGTGTCAGGCCCACTTTCACAGACTGTAGTGTGCCCACTGCCAGTGCCAACCACTCATACCCGGTGGCACAGTAGCTTGCCGATAAATAAGGCATTTAATTTTTACACATTAGTCTATTTTCAGTTGCTTGCCTGCTGCCAGTGTGTGTCAGGCCCACTTCCACTGACTGTAGTGTGCTCACTGCCAGTGCCAACCACTGATACCGGGTGGCACAGTAGCTTGCCGATAAATAAGGCATTTAATTTTTAGACAGTAGTCTAAATTCAGTTGCTTGCCTGCTGCCAATGTGTGTCAGGCTCACTTTCACAGACTGTAGTGTGCCCACTGCCAGTGCCCACCACTGATACCGGGTGGCACAGTACCTAGCATGCGTAGTACCTAATCTAAAAAAAAATGACAGGCAGAGGGAGGCCACCCCGCAGGGGCCGTCGTGTTCGTGGTGCTGTGATTTCCACTGTCTCTGGAATAATGCTTAGTGTTCAGAGGCCACGTACCCTGAACCTAAAAAATTCTAAGGACATAGTTGACTGGCTTAGACAGGACACCCAATCTTCAACAGCTTCCCCTAAGAACCTTGACGCACCATCCTCCTCCAGCTCAGCTTCGGTCACCTACTCTCAAGTTACCACGCTCCCGCCCGCCTCCACCACCACCACTACCACCACAGCCACCATAGCCGTTTCACTTGATCCGTCAGAGGAGTTATTTACACATCAGTTGGATGCAATTAGTGATGCGTAACCATTATTGCCAGATGATGTAGATTACAGGCATATGTCTCAGTCAGGCAGGATTACACACATGGAGGTACAGTGTGATGATGATGATGTTGTACCCGCTTCTGCTTCCTTTGCTGAGGAGTCAGATACAAGTGAAGCGGTTGATGATGACGATGTGTCCACGGATGCCACGTGGGTGCCTGCTCGAAGAAGAGGGGGAAAGTTCAGAAGGGGAGACAGAGAGAATGAGGAGACAAGTTGGAAGCAGGGGGAGGTCTTCGCAAGGAGTTAGTGGCACAGTCAGACAGCATGTATCGGCACCCGGGGTCAGCCAGACAGCTTGCCAGTCAATGCATGCTGTTGCGACCACCAGCATGCCGTCATTGCAAAGCTCAGCAGTGTGGCATTTTTTTTGTGTGTTTGCCTCTGATAACAGCAATGCCATTTGCAACCTGTGCCAAAAGAAACTGAGTCGTGGGAATTCCAAAACCCACCTTGGTACAACTGTTTTGCGAAGGCACATGATGTAACATCACAAACGCCTATGGGACACATGAGTACAAGCAGCACACAAACTCAAAGCCACCATGCTCCTCCTGGTCCAGCATCTTCAGCCACGTCAACCATTGCTGTCCTCCCTGCCCCCTCTCAACCAACCGCCACTCCGCCTCTCACCTTCAGCAGTTCCTGCTCATCTGCCCACAGTCAGGTGTCTGTCAAGGACATGTTTGAGCATAAGAAGCCAATGTCACAGAGTCACCCCCTTGCCCGGCGTCTGACAGCTGGCTTGACGGAACTCTTAGCCCACCAGCTTTTACCATGCCAGCTGGTGGAGTCTGAGGCCTTCAAAAAATTTGTCGCTATTGGGACACCACAGTGGAAGGTACCCGGACAAATTTTTTTTTCAAAAAAGGCAATCCCAAACCTCTACAATATCATTGAAAAGGAAGTCATGGCATCTCTGGCATACAGTGTTGGGGCAAGGGTCCATCTGAGCACTGATACCTGGTCTACAAAGCACGGTCAGGGCAGGTATATCACGTACACTGCGCATTGGGTCAACCTGCTGATGGCTGACAAGCATGGAATGCGTGGCTCCGCAGCGGAGTTGGTGACACCGCCACGACTTGCAGGCAGACCTACTGCCACCTTCTCTACTCCTACTCCATCCTCTTCGATATCCTCCTCGGCTGAGTCCTCTTCTGCTACGGCGTCTGGCTGCACATCAACTGAATCCCCCCAGCTCCCCAGGGGCTATTCTACATCCCGGATACAACAGTATCACGCTGTCTTGGGGTTGACTTGCCTGAGAGCAGAGAGCCACACAGGACCAGCACTCCTGTCCGCCCTGAACCCACAGGTGGATAAGTGGCTGACCCCGCACCAACTGGAGATCGGCAAAGTGGTGTGTGACAATGGAAATGTGTTGAATCTCATCGTACAATGTTTTGTGTCTAAGTACCCAGGCTTACAGGATGTCCTCAAGCAGGCCAGGAAGGTGTGTGGCCACTTCAGGCGTTCCTACACGGCCATGGCGCACTTTTCCGATATTCAGCGGCGAAACAACATGCCATTGAGGCGCTTGATATGCGACAGCCCAACACGTTGGAATTCAACACTCCTAATGTTCGACCGCCTGCTCCAACAAGAAAAAGCCGTCGACGAGTATTTGTATGACCGGGGTGCTAGGACAGCCTCTGCGGAGCTGGGAATTTTTTTGCCACGTTACTGGACACTCATGCGCAATGCCTGTAGGCTCATGCATCCTTTTGAGGAGGTGACAAACCAAGTCAGTCGCATCAAAGACACCATCAGCGACCTCATCCAATTTGTTTTCTTCCTGGAGCGTGCCCTGCGAAGAGTGCTGGATCAGGCTGTAGATGAGCATGAAGAGGAAGAGTTGTGGTCACCATCACCACCAGAAACAGCCTTGTCATCATCGATTGCTGGACCTGTGACAACACTGGAAGAGGAGTATGAGGAAGAGGAGTCAGAGGAGGAATGTGGCTGCTTTGAGGAGGAGGAAGACCAACCACAGCAGGCACCACAGGGTGCTCGTTGTTGTCACATATCTGGGACCCATGGTGTTGTACGTGGCTGGGGGAAAGAACAGACCGTCAATGACATCAGTGAGGACGAGGAACGGGAAATGAGTAGCTCTGCATCCAACCTTGTTCAAATGGGGTCTTTCATGCTGTCATGTCTGTTGAGGGACCCACGTATAAAAAGGATGAAGGAGAACGACCTGTACTGGGTGGCCACGCTACTAGACCCCCGGTATAAGCAGAAAGTGGCAGAAATGTTACCAAATTACCGAAAGTCGGAAAGGATGCAGCAGTTCAAAACCAAACTAAAAAATATGCTTTACACAGCTTATAAGGGGGATGTCACAGCACAACGGGAATCTAACAGGGGAAGAGGTGAGTGTAATCCTCCTCCTACCACGGCGGCAAGGACTGGACGATTTACAGATGTGTTGTTGATGGAGGACATGCAGAGCTTTTTCAGTCCTACTCATCGCCACAGCCCTTCGGGATCCAGCCTTAGAGAACGACTCGAGCAGATTACCTCGCCTTAACAGCAGATATCAACACTCTGAGGAGCAATGAACCCCTTCACTACTGGGTTTGCAGGCTTGACCTGTGGCCTGAGCTATCCCAGTTTGCGATAGAACTTCTGGCCTGCCCTGCTTCAATTGTCCTGTCAGAACAATTCGGTGCAGCAGGAGGCATTGTCACTGACAAGAGAAGTCGCCTCGGTCAAAAAAGTGTTAAATACCTCACCTTCATAAAGATGAATGAGGCATGGATCCCGAAGGGACTGACAGTAGGGGATACGTTTGACTAACAAAAGGCCTGATTACATGCCTTGGCCTCAAAATGGTTCCCACGCTGCTGTATTTAATGTCTGCATACCGGATGACCGCAATGTTTTAGTCACTTTTCTGCATGGAAAACATAAATTTTTCCGGCCGCTGCTACAATAGCGGCTGCAACAATGCCATTATTTTTCAGGCATGTGTACATGCCTAATTTTTCTGTCCTATGGTGCAGCACTGTGGCTGCAAAAACAAACCAAAACAAAAAGGCACATACAAGTGTCAATTCCTCTTTGTGCTCGTTACCTTGTTGTGGTGAAAAGGCTTGCGTATCACAATGAAGCAATCATCACCTCTGAGTGTGTTGGCAATGCTGCCACACCCCAGATGATAAGGCCGTTGCTTCATTATGGTCAGACCAAAAGCGATCGGACAGCTGGATAATATTTCATAGAAAAAACATTAATTTACCTTTTTTTTTATGTTGTATGTGTTTTTAATACATAAAATAAAAAATCATAATAAAGTCTCTTAATAGTTTATTAGAAATAATGCAGACAATTAAAAAAATCCCCTACAATACAAAGCAAGTACAGAGCTCAGAACTAAATTATTTCATTATGTCGTAATGGTTCGCTAATTCGACGGTTAATCAATTCGACAGATGTCCCCGGATAGGGTACGTAACAGGGATTAAACTGATAGGAATAGTACTAGTTAAGACACCACTCATATAGGGTGTCACAGCACAGTGCTCTGTGCACGCGCAGTGCCCCAATTTGGGAGTAAGAGGACCGACCAAGCTGCTTTTTCCATCTCCCGGTTCTTGAAATCAATTCAGTTTGTTGTATGAGAGTTTGGTCTGTCACTGTGAAGGCAGTCGAAGGTACCCTAAATTTTTTTTCACAAAAGGCAATCCCTGATATGGAATGTAACAGAGATTAAACTGATGAGAATAGTACTACAGAAAATACCACTCATATCGGGTGTGACAGTAAATTGCACGGCGCAGACGCAGTCACCGTGGATTAAAACAGAGTGGAGGGAGCCAGCGTTTTTTTAACCATCTCCCCGTTCGAAAAATCAATTCAATAAATGGCCCCCAGATTGGGGACGTTAGTGGGATTAAACTGATGAGAATAGTACTACAGAAAATACCACTCATATCGGGTGTTTCAGTAAATTGCATGGAGCAGACGCAGTCACCGTGGATTAAAACAGAGTGGAGGGAGCCAGTGTTTTTTTAACCATCTCCCCGTTCGAAAAATCAATTCAAATCACCTTTCGGGGACCCTTGGTGTTGTACGTGGCTGGGTGGAGGAAGAAACCTTCAATGACATCACCGGGACGTGGCTAGCTTGGTATCCAACCTTGTGCAAATGGGGAGTTTGCGGTTGTGCAAATGAACTGTTTGCGGTTGTTTGCGGTGCATTAAAAGGGGAGTTTGGTCTGTCAATGTCTGTGAAGAGGGCGTAACCCTTATCGATACAACTCTGTAACCCTGATCGATACAACATCATACCTGATCATATACACACACTAGATGTTTTAAACCACGTTGTTCAAAAAAATTTAGGATTGTTAGGTGATTTATGCCTTTTCTGGATTAAAACCCAACTCTGCGTCAACTATGTAATTTTCCATGGAAGTTTTGCCATGGATCCCCCTCCAGCATGCCACAGTCCAGGTGTTAGTCCCCTTGAAACAACTTTTCCATCACTATTGTGGCCAGAAAGAGTCGCTGTGGGTTTTAAAATTCGCCTGCCTATTGAAGTCTATAGCGGTTCGTCCGGTTCGCCTGTTCGCGAATATTTGCGGAAGTTCCCGTTCGCGAACGGAAAATTTTATGTTCGCGACATCACTAGTCCAGATAATAAGTGTAATACAAATTTTTTTTTATAATATTCTAGTAGCCCACAATAAAGTGCTAAGTGCCATTATTCATAATGCTCTATTTCATATATCATAATAAGTATTCTATTTAAGTGCCAAAAACTACATTCATCGATAAATACATTAAAATTGTATATCAATTCATAACTACTTCCATATATATATATATATATATATATATATATATATATATATATATATATATATATATTTATATATTTATAAATGTATTTACGTTATTAATCAGTGGGGATCCCAACAGTTAGACCAACATGAACAAATATTAATCACTTATATTAGTTTATATATGAGTCTAATTTTTCAATTTTCCTGATACTCAGTGATTACTTTTTCTCAAAATTGTGACCAAACTATCTTCTTTATTCTACAGAGAGTCTTTGATTTATGTAGCTGAAAAAATCCTGCAGTGTGACAAATGTATGTGTCTTCCCCAGAATTAAAGTGCTTTTAAAAGCATTATAAATTTCTATTGTAACTAGTGCATGACAGCATTCATTGCTTTAGATCTCAATGCCATTCCAAACCTCTCAATCTTCAGGTAACCATACCTGTATAAATCCACAACAGTGTGATTAGAACAGTTCATAAGTAGAGATTAGATAATTTTTCAAAAATTCGATTTGGCCAGTTCGCCAAACTTTCAGAAAAAATTCAGTTTGATACAAATTTATTTGCGGCGAATCGTGTTCCTAGCTGCAGAGAGCCTTTATAGTGGTGTAGAACACTGTGCCTTGCAGTAACACGCATATGGAGTCTGCTGTTGTAGTAAAATAATACTGTGAGTCAGTATGAATCACTGCACACTTCACTTATTTGGGCAGTCGGTGGGCAAAAACTGACCAAATAATTCATCTATCAACTCAGCCTTACAAGTCAATGTTAGCGCCAAGAATAAGCTCACTCCTTTTATACCGTCGTCAACTGATTTCACATATGTCTACAGAACCTGTTCTATTAAATGCTGATACAAGTAGAGCCCCCCGACAGAGTGGAGAGGGTGTCAGCAGTAAGTTTGTGTTGACATCACTGATTATTTTGCTATTCCTCTGATCCGTCAGAACAATAACCTGTTGAGCATCTGCCGTCACTGGATTAGCATTTGGTCAGTAATCCATCAGTATTGCTAATGCCCAAAAAAACAGGAGTGGATCCAAAACAGTGATGACACGTGAATGGAATATTTGCATGTCTTCTGTGTTTTGTACCCACTCCTGCTTTTGCCTACCAAATCACGAAGCAATTCTGATGGGACCATACAGGCTTTATAGCTGCTACGCAGACAAGATCCGTTGTACATCTCATTTTTCCTTCCTTATGACAGATCAGAAGAAGGGTCGAATAAATGATGATGTCAGCCAGGCCGAAAGGCAAAATAGTAGCCCAGCCATGAAGTGGGAAGGGTGGAAACAGCATAAGTGTGGAAGTGGCGGCAGCAACAGTATCAGGAGGAGGCAACAGAGTGCCACAATGACAGTGTGGAGTTTGCAGCAGCAGCATCAGGAGACCACAGAGTAGCAAGGTGACATAGTGTGGAGGTGGGTTGACGAAGGTGGGTGTAAGAAGGAGCACTTGGCATCAGATGTGTGTCATCAGGCGGGTGCCAACATCAGAATAGTAGCTAAGGCAGATAGCCAGAAGAAACTGGTCACTTTTGTCAAAGTGTTGGTGTGGCACCATGGATGATCTAGTCTGATGCATCAGGCATCAGTGGCTGAAAATCCTCCCTGCCTTCATCTGCATACTGCCACGCTACACATTGCTTGTGCTCTAATGTCCTACTCCTGCAGTTAATTTCCCACAGGGCTCATGTGGCCATGAGATATAGGCTCCAACTCTCCACTCCCCTGACCAGCCAGATTTACCAACATCTGTTCCCGGACATGAAGCAGTGGAATGACATTGTTCATCCCGTAGTCCTGGTGACTGACAAATCAGGTGGCCTCCTCAAAGGGCCAGAGCAAATGGCAGGTGTCACACATGAGCTGCCACTGACTGACATCGAAGTTACACAGAGGAGTACTCCTGTCCGCTTGGATCATCAAGAAATCATTTATGGCCTTTCTCTCTTTGTATAGTCGGTCCAACATATAGAGGGTGGAATTTCAATGTTGGGGGATGCCGTTCTGCCGCTGCAGCTCAAGGAGGGTGTGCTTTGCGGTGTATGAGTGGATGAAGTGCATGCAAAGTTTCCTGGCCTTTTTTAGTATGTTTTGCAGATGTGTGGAAGACTTCAGGAACCGCTTGACAACCAGATTGAATAGGTGTGCCATGCAGGGTGCATGGCTCAGCCCTCCTTGATGCAGTGCTGACACCGTGTTCTACCCATTGTTGGTCACCATGGTTCCAATTTTCAGTTGCCACAGAGAAAGCAAGGATTTGATTTCTTCATGAAAGACACGAAGCAGATCCTCCCCTGTGTGACTCCATTCACCCAGGCAGGGAAACGAGGACAAAAAACAGCGTAACACCACCGTGCTCTGCACATTAAGTTTGCTGGAAGGGCACTGTGAATTGTCCCTGCAGTGGAGGCTGAGGACATGGTGGAGGATGAGGAGGCAGAGGCAGACATCGTCGCAGGACCAACAGCGTGAGAACGTGGAGGCGGAAGCGGCATCACCTGGCCTATTTGCTGATGTGGCTGTGCAAGAACCACATTCACCCAGTGGGCAATAAAGGACATGTATTGTCCCTGACCGTAGATACAGCTCCACATGTTGGCGCTGCCGTGCACTTTGATAGACACTGATAGGCTCAAGGACTGGCCCACCTTCTGTTCTACATGTGTGTGCAGGGCTGGTACTGCCTTGTTGTGTTTGACGAACCCACCAACTCTTGGCTGGGGGTGTCTGATGTCACTTGCGACAAAGTCGAAGAACAACTGGGTTGCTGGTCAAGACACGACTGCTAGCATACACTGGGAACTCAGGCTTCTTGAAGTGACCGCTGCTGTCATGGCCCCTTCCTCTGCAGTGACCTCTGCCTGTGCCAGAAACATTTAGGCCTCTGCCACTTCCCTGTGAAGGGCCTGGCAGTTCTCTGTCTGACAAACTGTTAGATCAAATAAATAAATAAAAAGGCAAATAAAACACCCCAAAAAAGTCTGTAATTTTCTCACTTCACCACCCAACGGCTAATAAGCCCTTTATCACCCCACTAATACACACAAAAATGGGCTTTATAACATAAAACTGCACCTCTGAACAGCAAATATATTTTTCTTTTGCCACTAATACATGTCACAAAAGGCTTAAGAACAAATAACTACACCACTGAACGGCAAATATATTTTTCTTTTTCCACTTATTCATGCCACAAAAGGCTTTAGAACACATAACTGCACCACTGAACGGCAAATATATTTTTATTTTTCCACTAATACATGTCAAAAAAGGCTTTAGAACAAATAACTGCACAGCTGAACGGCAAATATGTTTTTCTTTTTCCACTTATACATGCCAGAAAAGGCTTTAGAACATATGACTGCACCGCTGAACGGCAAATCTATTTTTATTTTGACACTATTAAACGACAAAAAGTTTTTTATAACATATACGGTAACTTATATAGCTGTACCGCTGAATGGCAAATATATTTTCCTTTTCCACTAATACACGACAAAAAGAGCTGCTATTTTCGCACTTCACCACACAACGGCTAATATGCACTTTTTTCCCCACTAATACAAGCCAAAAAATGCTTTAGAACATATAACTACCCCACACAAGGGCAAATAAGGCACAGAAATATTTCCTCGTAATAAACCCTATTAATGGCTGTATCAAACCACACTTGTACCCCAATAACAAGAACAGTTTTCTGGAATTACAGAGATGTATAAAAGCAATTTGGGTGCCCAGTCAGTGCAGCAAAGTATAATAGGATTGTTCCTATTACCCAGGCTGTAACCTCCCCTACTGAACCCTGTTCAACATAAATGCTGCAGAACGATTTCTCCCTATCTTTTTCCTACACCCTGAATAATCTTGCCCTGCACTTGTAAATCATTTTTCTAGCACAATGAAGTTTTTTCTAGCACCTGCTGACTTCTCTCTCTGCACTAAGCACACTGAAAATGGCAGAATCTAAGATGGCTGAGGGTATTTATAGGGCTGTGCCATCACAGGGCTGGCTGGCTGCTGATTGGCTGCATGCATGGTATTATGGGTGATCCCGCCTTCCCAGAGTTCCTTGCTCCATGTCCTCACACATACAGCAGCCATTTTAGGAAAAATGCGATTCGTTACCACGAAGCGTGTGGAAATTCGGATTCGATGCAAATCGAATAGTTCCTGAAATTTTGATCAAATTCCACTTTGTCAGCTTCGATTCGCTTATCTTTATTAATTAGCAATGGGTTCGACCAAGAGCAACATTTTTATGGTATATCCTATTTATATGTTCTTCACATGTGTTTCCTGCATCTCTTTCCTGCTATGCTCCAAAAACATACAGATCAATTAACTTATAATTAAGATTGTGAGTCTCAATGGGGACCAGTACCAATGTGAGTGATGATCTTTGTACAGCAAATATGCTAGTGCTATATAAATGAATAAAATAACAATAATAATCTAAAAAAAAAAGGATTACAATTACAATCTCGATTTGATAGTGTCTGTCTACTATTGACTTGTTTTATGCAGTATATGCCTGGACAAAACAGAGACAGTAAAGTTGTTGTCTCTCTTTTTTTTCTCTACATGCCTCCCTGCACTTTTTTCATACCTGGCATTTTATGTATTTATTTATTTTTACTGGAAAATCCTTTTAAGTATTTTTATTTTAATTTCTCTAGTATAAAGGTATAATATAAGAAACATTTGTATCCGCCAGTTTATTAAGTGTATATACAAGGACTTTTCATATATCATACAAAGCTAGTTGAATCTCTTAAATAATCCATTGAAATAATAATCCGTCTAGACTTTTTGTGATCGTCCAACGTTATCTTCCAGCATTCTTAAATTACCATGCCCTTTCTTCCTCAAGTGACTTAAAAGAAATTGTCTTCCTTGGCCATGTCTATTAATACCAATGCTCTAAAATACTGTGATGTTTCAGGAAGAACATTTCTCCAGATACATTTGTTCATTTTAAATATTTTTGGTAGAAACTCAAGTTAAAGTGATATGCTGATGACATCTTTTAAAGGGCACTTGTCTATATAAATTTATATTTACTGATTCATTGTGATTAGAAATAAGTGAATCGAAGTTGACGAAGTGGAATTCGATCAGAATTTCAGGAAAAATTTGATTTGCACCGAATCCGAATTTCCTCGTGTTTCGTGGTAACAAATCAATTTTTTTCCTAAAATGGCTGTTGCACATGTTAGGACAAGGAGCCAAGAACTCTGGGAATGAGGGATCACCCACAATGCCATGCATGCAGCCAATCAGCAGCCAGCCAGCCCCCGTTATGTCACAGCCCTATAAATAGCCTCAGCCATCTTGGATTCTGCCATTTTCCAGTGTACTTAGTGCAGGGAGAGACGTCATTAGGCGCTAGGGACAGTGCTAGGAAAGACTTTATTGTGCTGAAAAAATGGTTTACAAGTATATTCATAGTGTAGGGAAGATAGCAAGTCATCTTCTACACTATAAACGGATAACAGGGTGCAATAGGAGAGTATACAGCCTGGGAAATAGGAACAATTCTATTACACCTTGCTGCACTAACTGGGGATCCAAATTGTACTAAATGTGGTAATTCCTAGTAATTACTAAACTCAGTATTTCCAACAAACCTTGCTTGTTATTGGGGTGCAAGTGCTGCCATTTAAGTGGGGCATTAATAGGAAATATGCGTACATCCTATTAGCCGTTCTGCTGTGAATTTTTAAATTTGATTGTATACTTTTTTTTTTTTTCTGGGGGGGGGGGTGTATTAATAGGATACAGTCTGAATTGCCGTTGTGCGGTGAAGTTATATTGTACTACAGCCATTTACGGGGTGTATTAATAGGAAAGATAAGTATGTCTTATTACCCGTTCTGTGGTGAATTTAGATTGTTATATTTTTTTCTGGGGGGGTGTATTAATAGGAAAAAGAATATGTCTTAATTACCGTTCTGTGGTGAAGTTACATTGTACTTCAGCATTTTTTGGGGTGTATTATTTTAATTTTTATTTAATTTTTTTTTTTACAGTATGACAGACAGACAAGTGACAGGCCCTTCAAAGGGAGGGGGCAGTGGCCAAAATGTTTCTGTCGCAGGCAGAAGTAGCAGCAGAAGAAGAGGGGTGGCAGCAGGAGTCGCAGCGAGAGGCCTGAGCTCCCAGTGTCATCTAGGGGTCGTTTATTGACCAGCAACCTGGCGGTGCTTGAACAGTTGACTTGGTCTTCGACTTTGTCGCAAGTGACATCAGACACCCCCAACCAAGAGTCGGTCTGGTTCTCTGACAGAACACTTAGTTGCCATGGCACGGGAGCAGGCCCTGTACCGTCAACTGTCCTTAACCTGCCTCTGTCATTTTCTGTTACCGACAGCTAGAAGTATTATATGCCGTAGGCTTGGCTTCACTTTTCAGGACGGGCTACTAGAGGATAGTCAGCAGCTACTGCCCAGCCAAGATCTGGAGGAGACATCCACCGCTTCCTCCAGTAGGTGGGCAAGTGTTGGGGGTAAAAATGCCATACTCAGCAGTGTGGTAGTTTTTTGTTAAGCTGCCAAAGGAGGTGAACATGGCCATTTGCTGAATTTGTGGCAGAAGGTGAAGCGTGGCCAGGGTAAAAATGTTGTCACCACGGACCTGCTTCAACACATGCAGGGTTACTTTACAGCGTTGGAGAACCGTAGCTCCAATGTCGTGGTCCAGTCTGCCGCAGCAACCGCTACATCATCCAGTGGCACGCACCTGATTTCATGCAGTCAAGGCTCCACCACCTTAACCAAAGGGAGCTGTCTGTCTTTCCCATCATCTACTGGTCCTGATGCTCCTGCTTTTCATCCTACTCCTCGTTAGTCATTTCGTCAGTAATCGATCACCAAAGCGCTTGCCAAGAGACAACACTATGCGTGCACTCATCCAACGGCAAAGAAGCAGAACGTGCTCATGGCCAAATTGCTTGTGCTGCAGTACCTACATTTCCAAGTGCTGGACTCACCTTTCAGAGAACTGATGGCTTGTGCCGAGTCGAGGTGGAGAGTTCCAAGCAGTCATTTATTTGCCAAAAAGGCAGTACCAGTCCTGCACAAATATCTAGAACAGAAGGTGGGCCAGTCCCTGAGCCTGTCGGTGTCTGCCAAAGTGCAAGGCAGCGCCGACGTGTGGAGCTGTAACTACGGTCAGGAACAGTACATGTCCTTTACGGCCCATTGGGTTAATGTGGTTCCTGCAGAGCCACACCAGCAACATGACCAGGTCACGCCGCTTCCACCTCCAAGTTCTCACGCCGTTGGTCCAGCGACAATATCTGCCTCTACCTCCTCATCCCCCACCATGTCCTCAGCCTCCACTGCAGGGACAAGTCACAGTGCCCATCCAGCATACCACATGTGCAGAGCACGGCAGTGTTACACTGTTCTGCACCTCGTTTGCCTGGGCGATGAATCTGTGTGATTCATCAAGAAATTGAATCCTGGCTTTCTCCGCGACAACTGAAAATCGGAACCATGGTCACCGACAATGGGAAGAACATTGTGTCGGCGCTGCGTGAAGGAAGGATGAGCCATGCGCCCTACATGGCACACGTGTTCAATCTGGTTGTCAAGCGTTTCCAGAAGTCTTCCACCCATCTGTAAGACATCCTAAAAATGGCCAGGAAACTTTGCATGCACTTCAGCCACTCGTACACCGCAAAGCACACCCTCCTTGAGTTGCAGCGGCAGAACAGCATCCCCCTACATAAGCTGATATGCGACGTTTCCACCTGTTGGAATTCAAGATTCCATATATTGGACCGACTATACGAACAGAGAAGGGCCATCAATGATTTCTTGATGATGCAAGCGGATAGGAGTACTCCCCTGTGTAACCTCGATGTCAGCCAGTGGCAGCTCATGCATGACACTTGCCGTTTGCTCTAGCCCTTTGAGGAGGCCACCTTATTTGTCAGTTGCCAGGAATACTGGATCAACAACGTCATTCCACTGATTCATGTCCCGGAGCAGATGTTGCTAAATCTGGCTGGCCAGAGAACAGGAGATGTGGCGACAAAATCTCATAGCCATATGAGTCCTGTGGGAGCTGAAATAGAGGAGGAGGACATTCGAGCACAAGCAATGTGTAGAGAAATGGGTGACAGGAGAGGAGGGGCAGGAGGAGCAGAAGCAACTGGAGGAGCTACAGGGCGATTAAGAAGATGAAGCAGATGACCCAGACACACCATGGCAGTATGCATTGGAGATGGAGGCAGGGAATCCCTCTTGAGTCACTTGCACAAATGGCCTGATGCATGCTCAGTTACTTGCATAGTGACAGCTGAATTGTAACCATTCAGCATAGGAATGACTACTAGCTGTCCAGCATGTTAGACCCTCGCTATCGGTCCAAAATGGGGGCCTTTTTTACACCCGCTGAGAGGGTGGACAAACTGAACTACTATCGAGATATGCTTTGTAGTCAGTTGGCGGCTGCCTATATGAGCCATCGCCCATCCGCACGCAGGACTGACCGGGGCCCTTTGCGCTCATGTTCCAGTCGCTAATGAGCATGTTTCTCCACCTACCTACTGAAATAACTACTTACAAGCAGCAGCAGGTAGACATAGAGCAGAACCTGAACCAGCAGGTTGTGTCAAACGTGGAGTACAACCTGCCACCCCACATCGAAGATCCCCTGGACTACTGGGCAGCCAAAATCGATTTGTGGCTGCAGCTGGCCAAGTTTGCCCTGGACAAGCTATGTCCAGCAGTGTGGCATCAGAGCGGGTGTTTTGTGCAGCGGAGGCCAGAGTAACCCCAAGGAGATTTCGCCTGTCTACACAAAATGTGGAGAAACTAACCTTTGTGAAGATGAATTAGGCGTGGATCAGCCAGGATTTTCACAAACTAGTGCCTGATGCAACAGACTAGTTCATCCATGATGCCACACCTAAACTTTGTCAAAAGAGACCTGTTTCTTCTGGCTACCTGCTTCAGCTACTATTCTGGTGCTGCCACCCGCCTAATGCCACATACCAGCTACCAAGTGCTCCTACGGCTACCCACCATCTTCAGCTGGTACTGGTATTGCTCCCCACTCTACTACTATGTCACTGGGCCACTCTGTAGTCTCCTCATGCTACTGCAACCTCCGTCTCTGTGGTCTCCTCATGCTGCTGCCACCTCAACACTCTGTCACTGGGCCACTGTGATCTCCTCATTTTCCTTCCACCTCACCACTCTGTGGTCTCCTCATGCTGCTGCCACCTCATCACTATGTCACTGGGACACTCTGTGATCTCCTTATGCTGCTGCCAACTCACCACTCTATCAGTGGGCCACTCTATGGTCTCCTCATGCTGCTGCAACCATAATACTCTGTCACTGGGTCACTGTGGTCTCCTCATGCTGCTTATACCTCACCAATCTGTGGTCTCCTCATGCTGCTGCCACCTCATCACTATATCACTGGGCCATTCTGTGGTCTCCTCATACTACTGCGAACTCATCACTCTATCACCGAGTCACTGTGGTCTCCTCATGCTGCTTCCACCTCACCAATCTGTGGTCTCCTCATGCTGCTGCCACCTCATCACTTGGTCAATGGGCCATTCTGTGGTCTCCATATGCTGCTGCTAGCTCATCACTCTGTGGTCTCCTAATGCTGCTGCCACCTCCCCACTCTGTCACTGGGCCACTCTGTTGTCTGCTCCTGCTGCTGCAAGCTCACCACTCTGTCACTGGGCCACTCTGTTGTCTCCACATGCTGCTGCCAGCTCACCACTATTTCACTGGACCACTCTGTGGTCTCCTCATGCTGCTGACACCTCACTACTTTGGTCTCCTCATGTTGCTGCCACCTCATCACTATGTCACTGGGCCATTCTGTGGTCTCCTCATGCTGCTGCTAGCTCATCACTCTGTGTTCTACTAATACTGCTGCCACCTCCCAACTCTGTCACTGGGCCACTCTATTGTCTCCACATGCTACTACCAGCTCACCACTATATAATTGGGCCACTCTGTGGTCTCCTCATGCTGCTGCAAGCTCACCACTATGTCATTGGGCCACTCTGTGGTCTCCTCATACTGCTGCCAGCTCACCACAATGTCACTGGGCCACCTTGTGGTCTACTCATGCTGCTGCCGACTCACCACTCTGTTGTCTCCACATGCTGCTGCCAGGTCACCACTATTTCACTGGACCACTCTGTTGTCCCCTCATGCTGCTGACACCTCACCACTTTGGTCTCCTCATGCTGCTGCCACCTCATCACTATGTCACTGGGTCATTCTGTGGTCTCCTCATGCTGCTGCTAGCTCATCACTCTGTGGTCTACTAATGCTGCTGCCACCTCCCCACTCTGTCACTGGGCCACTCTGTTGTCTCCACATGCTATTACCAGCTCACCACTATATAATTGGGCCACTCTGTGGTCTCCTCATGCTGCTGCAAGCTCACCACTATGTCATTGGGCCACTCTGTGGTCTCCTCATACTGCTGCCAGCTTACCACAATGTCACTGAGCCACCTTGTGGTTTACTCATGCTGCTGCCGACTCACCACTCTGTGGTCTCCTTATGCTGCTGCCACCTCATCACTATGTCACTGGGCCATTCTAAGTTCTACTCATGCTGCTGCTAGCTCACCACTCTGTGGTCTCCAAATGCTGCTGTCACTTTCCCACTCTGTCACTGAGCCACTCTGTGGTCTCCTCATGCTGCTGCCACCTCACCACTCTCTGATCTCCTCATGCTGCTGTCACTTTCCCACTCTGTCACTGAGCCACTCTGTGGTCTCCTCATGCTGCTGCCACCTCACCACTCTCTGATCTCCTCATGCTGCTGCCACCTGAACACTTTTTTGCTGGGCCATTCTGTGGTATCATCATGCTTCTGCTAGTTAACCACTCTGTGGTCTCCTAATGCTGCTGCCAGCTCACCACAATATCATTGGGCCACCTTGTGGTCTCCTCATGCTGTTGCCACTTCACCACTCTGTGGTCTCATTATGCTGCTGCCACTTCAACACTCTGTCACTGGACAATACTGTGGTCTCCTCATGCTGCTGCAACCTCACCACTCTATAGTCTCCTTATGCTACTGCCAGCTCACCACTATGTCACTGAGCCACCTTGTGGTCTCCTCATGCTGCTACCGACTCACCACTCTGTGGTCTCCTCATGCTGCTGCCACCTCATCACTATGTCACTGGGCCATTCTGTGGTCTTCTCATGCTGCTGCTAGCTCACCACTCTGTGGTCTCCTAATGCTTCTGCCACCTCCCTACTCTGTCACTGGGCCACTCTGTTGTCTCCACATGCTGCTACCAGCTCACCACTATATCTTTGGGCCACTCTGTGGTCTCCTCATGCTGCTGCAAGCTCACCACTATGTCATTGGGCCACTCTGTGGTCTCCTCATACTGCTGCCAGCTCACCACAATGTCACTGGGCCACCTTGTGGTCTACTCATGCTGATGCCGACTCACCACTTTGTCACTGGGCCACTCTGTGATCTCCTACTGCTGCTGGCAGCTAACCACTCTGTGGTCTTCTTATGCTTCTTCCACCTAAACACTCTGTCACTGAGCCACTCTGTGGTCTTTTCATGCTGCTGCTGCCACCTCATAACTCTGTGGTCTTCTCCAACTGCTGACAGCTCACCTCTATGTCACTGGGCCTCTGTGGTCTCGTCATGCTGCTGCAACCTCACGACTCTGTGGTCTCCTCATGCTGCTGCCACCTCACCTCTATGGGATGAACTCATGCTGCTGCCACCTCACCTCTCTGTGGTGTACCCATGCTGCTTCCACCTCAACTCTGTCATTGGGCCACTTTGTAGTCTCCTCATGCTGCTACTACACCACTCTGTCATTGGGCCCTTCTGTGGACTATTGTCACGGTCCCTCCTGTGAGAGAGGTGAGAAGATTCGATAGACTTGCTGCACGTGAGGTAAGCTGACAGCTCTCTCTTTTTTCTTTACGTATGTTGTTATTTGGCAGGATCTCACCTCTCCTCAGGTGCCACTCGTTATCAGTGATAACGCTCTATTTTTGTCTGCCTCACACTGCTAATCATGTGGTTGATACTTTCTGCTTGGAGTTGCTAGAGCTTGGTTGTATTGGATCTCCTTCTTCTCTATACACCTCTAAGGTAAGTACTTGTTGCCTTCACTGTTTGTTATTCTCTGGTGTATGTTATTTCTAGGCCTCAGGGAGACACGTGTTCCCTTATCTGTGGAGGAACCAGCAGTCTTGTCTCCTGCTCCCTATTTTAGGGATTGTCAGTTTTAGCAGGGCTTTAGGTATCCGGTGTATGAGTATTTCCACCTTCAGGATCTGCTCATACTGGCAGAAGTTAGGGAGATGTCTAGTGATTGCTAGGAGGTCACATCCCTCTTCCATGGTTTTAGAGGCCTAGATTGTTGTCCTTACGTTGTTGTGTATATTTGGTTTTTTCCCCTCCCCATTACCTGTGACAACTACTCATGCTGTTCCCAGCCTCCCCACTTCATGACTGGGCCAATATTTTGCCTTTTTGGACTGGATAACATCACCATTTATTTGACCCCTCTTCTGATCTGTCAGAAGGAAGGAAAAATGAGACACATAACAGATCCTGTCTATGTAGCAGCTGTAAGGCCTGTATGACATGGTCCCAATTTTGCATCACGATTGGCTTATGAATGATTTGATAGCCAAAAGCAGGAGTGGGTACAAAACACAAAAGACATGCAAATATTCCATTCACTTGTCATCTCTGTTTTGGATCCACTCCTGTGTTTTTTTTTTTTTTGGCTTCAGCAATACTGATGGATTACTGACCAAATGCTGATTGAGTAAAGGCGGATGCTCAATAGACAGGATCCGTTTGGGGGGTTATTGGCTCTTGGCTTATTGTAGGCCACTGGAGTACAGGCCCCAAAAATTAGGCATTCGCCTGACAGAAAAGAACTTGTGATTATGTGGCTGGAGGTACATTAGGTGGTCACCGTAGAAAGTTTTACTGTAGGCAAGTATAGGCCCCAAAAATTAGGCATTCACCTGACAGAAAAGGCCTTTTATGCCTCTGTATATACATAAGACAAGGACCATTATTTGTTCTCAGTGGTGGCGGATTTGTGTGGGCTGGCATGAGGAAATTAAATTACACATGGTCGTCACAGGTGTTGTCCTCCAAGATCCATGCCTCATTCATTTTTAGAAATGTGAGGTAGTCAACACTGTTGTGAGCTAGGCGAGTGCACTTATGGGTCACGATCCCCCCTGCTGCACTGTACGTCCTTTCAAACAGGACACTCGATGAGGGCAAGCCAATATTTCCATAGCAAATTGTACCAGCTCTGGCCACAGGTCAAGTCTGCACACCAGGTAGTTCAGGGGTTCCTCGCTTCTCAGAGCGTCCACATCTGCAGTTATCCCGATGTAGTCGGACATCTGTCGGTCCTGGCGTTCCCTGAGGCTGGATCCGGATGGCAGCTGTCAATTGGTTGGCTGCAACAATGATCTCATAACCGAAGTGACCAACACATCTTCAAACCGCACTCTTCTTGCAGGATATAATAAAGGGAAATTGGCCGGCACTCCACTATTGATACACGGGTGCTCTGTGTTCCGGGTAAAACCAACTTGAATCCATCTAATATAACACGGCACTCCAACGAATATAGTTGATACAAAAGGTTCCAGATTTTATTTGTGCTTGTACAAAAGATATAGTAATACGGCCTACGTTTAGGCCCAGTTCTGGGCCTTCTTCAGAGCCTACAATAAATTTAAACAATATAAGTATACATTTATAACAACTTAATATAATTTACATATGACATATAACAAATAACATACAGTGTTTATGTCACATCAGACTCACAACACAAAACATAAAAGATGTAGAAATTTTCAGGATTGTATCACTCTAGTGAATCTCCCCAACTGTAGTAAGAAGGTCATGAGGAGTATCCATTAGATCCTGAAGCATGCAACTAAGAAACAAAGCTGGAGACAGTCTGATGCCATATGCTATATCGACAAATGGTAAATATCTGAGCTGAATCATATACAAGAGAGTATATATATATATATATATATATATATATATATATATATATACACACACACACACACACACACACATATGTATACAGAGTCATATCAAGACAGAGTTAAAGGGACCCTATTTACCTTTGTAGTTGTGGTAGATAAAGAATCGGTGGCAAAATGGAATGGAAGCGCATACGAAATGCGCGTTTTAAATAGTACATAAAGAAGCTACTTCCGTTTCGCATCAAACCGAAAGTGCATCAAGTTCGCGCATGCGCCCGCTCTCATAGGAGACTATTGCGATGAAAACAGTGCTCGCTCTATCTGTGGAATATCCTAGGGCATGCCCACTAAGGATGGAAAGGTCTATACGTCATATCCGGTGCTCATCGTACCCGGAAATAGATAGCACTCGGCATATATGTTGTTAAGTTAAAGCCTATACTGATACACGCATGGAGAGGCCGAAGTCACATGGTACTGTAGACATGCGCATTATACCTAGTAAGGCCAAAAAGATTATGGGCAAACTTATGTACCTTATTGATGATATTAAATATATATTTTTAATATATATTAGGATTGGCACCCGCACCTGTTTCACTGTGGGTGGAAATTCCTCTGCCAGCACCCGCAACAGCAGAATGCAGCATCTGTTGCAGCAAGGCCTGAAAATGCTGCATTCTGCCAGCCCTCTGTTATGCTGGTAACATGTCCGCCATTTTGTGTTTGTACCAGGGTCTAAGTACGTTGCCACCCTGTACTGGTCCTTGCCCATTATGCTTTTTACACGGGGGTCCCTCTTCAAACACTGGAGAATGAAGGCCTCATTTGCACTAAATTGGAAGCGGTGGAGCGCCCTGGCTTCTTCTCATCGCCCAGGAGAATGTCGTCCTTGGTCTCTTCCCCCCAGCGACGGGCAACACCAGGGATCCCCGAAAAGTTTGAAAAGTTCAAAGTCACCCTCAAAGCCTGCTCTTTTTGATCCTCCTCCTCCTCCCCCCAGCCACCATCCTCCTCTAACTCCGCTTCAGACTCCTGATGACTTGTCTCAGATAGAGTAGCCCCCCTGGATATTCATTCAGCATTGCAACTTCCTCATCTTCCAGCTCCTGCTCCTCGACAGATTGATCAATGACACAATGCAATGCACGCTCCAGAAAAAAGGCGTAAGGTACGATGTCACTGGCAGCGCCCTGGCTGCGACTGACCAGTTTGGTGATCTCATGAAATGGTCACAGAAGTCTGCATGTGTCACGCATGAGCAGCCACTGGCACGATGAAAAGAAACCAAGCTCCCCAAATCCTGTCCTGCTGCAGAGTTTGTACAGGTAGCCGTTAGTGTTGAGCGCGAATATTCGAATAGCGAATTTTTATCGCGAATATCGGCACTTCGCTAATTTGCGAATATTTCGAATACAACGCTATAAATTCGCTATTTCGAATATTAGTTTTTTTTAGTTATATTCTTTTCTTTCCCACTTCCCAAAAGTAGTTCTTACCTGTCCTGAGGATTCCTGGCTTCCTGGCTGCTCCAGTCAGTGCCCGTTGCCGCTTCTGCCGACTTTCGTGCTCATGGAGCGTCCCCATCACCATGGGAACGTCTCCATATACTAAAATGTACTGTCGGATTTGAGAATTACGTTGAAATCGCAATGCGATTAATTCAAGTTATGTTAATCGCATTGCGGTAACAACTTAGCAGTGCACTGCTATCTTACATATTAGGCTAGAATTAACGAATATGGAATATAGTATCAGTGCTAAGTAGAAATCGCAATGTGATTACTCCAAGTTACATTAATCGCATTGCGATTTCAATTAGCACTGCTATAATATATTCCATATTCATTAACTTCGTTAATTCTAGCAAGCTGACCCATTATAAACCCAGCTCGAAGTTGAAATCGCAATGCAATTAATATAACTTGAGGTAATCGTATTGCGATTTCTACTTAGCATTGCTGCTATATTCCATATTCGTTAATTCTAGCCTAATATGTAAGATAGCAGTGCTAAGTTGTAATCGCAATGCGATTAATATAACTTGAATTAATTGCATTGCGATTTCAACAGACATGGTTTTCTATGGTTTCTAAAACGAAGATGGAGAATACTTCGTTATCTTCGTTTTGAGGAATATGACGAATACATTCGTCATATTCGCTAATTCTACCAACCCAACCATAGTAAACCAGATCTAAGTAGAAATCGCAATGCGATTAATTCAAGTTATATTAATCGCATTGCGATTTCAACATAATTCTCAAATCCGACAGTACATTTTAGTATGGAGACGTTCTTGGCTTGGTAGAATTAGCGAATATGACGAATGTATTCGTCATATTCCTCAAAACGAACATAACGAAGTATTCTCCATCTTCGTTTTAGCAACCATTCGTCAACTTTGCTAATTCTATCAAATAGGAGGGTTGACTATAGAGACAGCTGTGTTTAATTCGCTATGCGATTTTTTTTAATAAATAGAATAATTATAAATAATTATCAAGTAATATAATTATTCTATTAAAAAAAGCTAAGTAATATAATCGCATAGCGAATTAAACACAGCTGTCTCTATAGTCAACCCTCCTATTTGATTGCTAGAATTAGCGAAGTTGACGAATAGGTTGCTAAAACGAAGATGTAGAATACTTCGTTATCTTCGTTTTGAGGAATATGATCAATACATTTGTCATATTCGTCATCTTCTCTATAATTCTAGATATGAAACCAATAGGAAAGTAGCCTAAGTTAAAATCGCAATACGCGATTATTTAAATCGCATATTAATCGCGATAAGTAGAATAATGACGAATATTCGATTTCGACGAATATAAAACAAATATTATTTCGAATATTCGCGAATTTCGTCGAAATCGAATATGGCACCTGCCGCTCATCACTTGTAGCCGTTAACAGCACGTTGCTGCTGGAGCAGCCTATCAAGCATATGCAAGGTGGAGTTCCAGCGCCTCGGGCTGTAAAAAATGAGACGTCTGACGGGCAAGTAGTGTCGCTGCTTAACGTCTGCAAGGCGAGCCATGGCTTTGTAAGATCTTCTAAAATGCCCAGAGATTTTCCTGGCCTGCCGCAAAACGTCCTGGACTCCGGGGTATTTGGCAAACGAATCACTGCACGTCTAAGTTGAGGACGTGTGCCATGCATGGCACATGTGTCATTTTGCCCTGTTTCATCGCGCTCAGCAGATTGGCACCATTGTCGCACACCACTTTACCAACTGTCAAATTGAGTGGGATTAGCCACTGATCAGCCTGTGACCGCAGAGCTGAAATCAGTGCAGGACCGGTGGGGCTCTTGGCTTCCAGGCACAACAGCTGCAGAACAGCATGGAAACTTCTCACCTGGCACATCAAATAGGTTGTGGGGAGCTTGGGGGGCGCAGCGGAAGAGGCGGTAGCAGTGGAACAGGAGGAGTCAGCTGAGGAGAAGATGGAGGACGGTGTAGGAGGAGGATAAGAAGAGGCAGGCCTGCATGCAATCAGTGGCGGTAACACCAAATCTACACGGGAGCCACGGGTTACATGCTTGACGGCCGTCATAAGGTTCACCCAGTGGGCAGAAAAGTTATGTATCTTCCCTGACCGTGTTTGCTAGACCACGGGTCTGTGGTCAGATGTATTTTGACACTGACACTGTGTGCCAGAGATATATTCACTTGCCGCTGAACGTGGCCATATAGCTCTGGGATGTCCTTCTGGGATAAATATTTCCTTCTGGGAATCTTCCGTTGCAGTGTGTCAATGGCCACAAATTTTCTAAAGGCCTCCGAGTCCACCAGTTTATATGGCAGTAGGTGGCAGGCTAGCAGTTCTGACAAGCCAGCAGTCAGCCGTTGAGCAAGAGGGTTATCCGACATCATCAACATTTTATGCTCAAACATTTGGGCCACGGAAGCCTGCCTTTTGCCAGATGATCGTGACGACGGCACGGTGGAAGGTGGAGGACAAATGGGAGGAGAGAGAAGAAGGTGAAGAAGCAGGACGTTGAGCGCTGGGAGCATGGCTTTGTGGGTTCTAACAGCGTTGCTCCCACTGGGCTCGGTGATGGGAGGCCAGGTGCCTTCTTAAGGCAGTCGACCCTAGGTGAGTGTTGGGCTTACCGCAACTTATGCGTTGACAGCACAGGCTGCAGATGGCAACACTATTGTCAGCAGCTGACAGGTTAAAAAAAACACACTGCCGAGCCATGTGCCGCTGTCCTGGGAGTGCCAGATGTGACCATGCATTTTGGATGGCTCGCTCCAGATACATTTGAAGTCTGCTTTTTGCCTCCTGTTCCCGGCAAGCTCTGCCTGCTTCTCCTCCCTCTCACCTCCCCTCCTCTTCCTCTCTTGTGAGCACCCACGTGACATTCAGCAACACGTTATCATCGTCACCTTCACCACCACTGACATTTGAGATCTCGGAGTAGGAAGCAACATCGGTGACCTCCCTTTATGGGCTGATCTGGGTACTGTCGTCAGACCTCTGGGGGCGGCCATTACTACCTCCTCTTCCTCATCCGATGCCAAACATGGCTGCGCATTGGTAAGTTCTGGGAATGGATGGGAAAATAATTAATCTGACTCGAGTGGAGGGGTTATGGTCGTGGTGGTGGTGTATTTGGGGGGCACACAGCAGAGAGTGAGGAGGGTGCAGATACAGGGGATGAGGCGGGTGCAGAAGCGGAAGGCTGAGTAAACCACTCAACCTATTCTGGTGCCTCCTTTGTAGTAATCGCATGCGATTTATCCAACTTCTTGCTTAGGCTCCAGCCTGGTGCACCTGCCCGACTCCTACCACCCCTGTGGAGCTGCCTCTTCCTGTTATTTTTAAGTCCCTAGTTAAGAGCAGTATTTGTGGAAGCAGTTATATTGCAAGCCTCAATCAATATTTTATAGAAACAGGTATATCAAACCCCTTAATCAGTATTTTGTATATCAAACCCCTTAGCTCCTCATGTCAGCCGTTGATAGCAGATTGTCAGCAATGTGCTGAAACTCTGCTATACCCACTAGACCACCAGGGAAACATTAGAGGAAAAGCGAGGGGGATCGCCATTGCAATCCCGCCTGCCGCACCGCCCGCCTCCTGTACCTGGGGGGGTTTAATTTAACACTTTTCGGCAGATTTTAACTCTCTGATCCCATGAGAGATCGCAGAAATTGACCTTGCGTTTGCTGCGATCACCGTTACGGGGGGTAACATGACCCCACTCAGTGTTGTGACAGGATGCCTGCTGAATGATTTCAGCAGACATCCTTTTCAGATTAACCCCTGCAGCGCCGCAATGTACTTTTAAAGATATGACGTACCAGTACGTCATGGGTCCTTAAGGACTCAGGAATCATGACGTCATGCGTCCTTAAGGGGTTAATCCACTAGAAGCATTATCTGCTGCAATACAACCAACCACCTGGTCGCACTGGTCTGACTTCAAGAGTGGTGTCCTGTGCAGCACTGCAAACTGGGACATGAAGCTAGGTATCGTGGACGATTGTTTTTCTTGTGCTCTCGCAGCAGGCACATTTTCAACGCGCCCAGGGCCACTGCCTCTGAGTGCACCATCAGCATAAAGGCCACTTCCTCGTCCCTTATTGCTCGCCTTCTTTATATTAAATGTTATATATGATTGAAGGTATGTCACACATACAGTAGCGTAGGAGTTCGAAGTGTATGCGCAAAAAAATTTTAAAAAGTATTTGGGATGTGGAAACGTCACACAGGAGATATCCCGCATATAATATCAATGCTGTCACCAGCGGGTAAAAAATTTCAGGGAATTTCTCAGGTATTTGGGATGAGGAAACGTTATACAGGAGAGGTACCACTGATAATGTCCCTGTCCGCAGCGTCTACGGAAAAAGTACACTCTATGTCACAGATAAAAAATGTATGTGCACACGTTGCACTGGAAATGTTGCACTGACTGGTAATGTCACTGTCAGAAGCAGACACCGTCTATTGACAATGTACACTGTATGTCACAGATACATTTTTTAAACGCACACTTTAAACTTTAGATTTTGCACTTATAATATCAATTTCAGAAGCGGACACCATCTATTGACAAAGTACACTGTATGTCACAGATACATTTTTTAAACGCACATGTTATACTTTAGATGTAGCACTAGTAATGTCACTGTCAAAAGCGAACACCGTCTTTTGAAAAAGTACACTGTATGTCACAAATAAATTTTTTCAGCGCACACGGTACACTGGAGATTTCGCACTGGTAATGTCACTGTCAGAATCGGACACCATCTATTGAAAAAGTACACTGGATATCACAGATATTTTTGGGGATGCACACACTTTACAAAGGAGATGTGGCGTAGATAATTTAACTGTCCGCAGCAGCCTATTAGATGCTATTTAGTGCAGGATGCGTTAAAAAAAATATATTGCTGCTGCTACACACAATATTCCTTAAAAGGACTTTTGGGTCTGTAAAGTTTTAGCAATTTAGCGCAGGTTGCGCTACTAATATATATTGTTGCTGTCACACACAATAGTCCTTAAAAGAAATTTTTGGTCTCTGAAAAGGTTTTCTAATAAAAGTAGTCCAATATCACTCCCTACACTGTCTCTCCCTTCCTATGCACCGCTTTCCCTGACTATATAGCACCCGATGACGCGTTCCGGCCAGCCAATCACCGTAATGACAGTAACCAGCTACGGCATTACAGTGAGGGCAGTACTTACCGGAACGTTTATTGGCTGCGTAGCAGGCAAGAAATGTGCAGGGAGGAGACTCGAGCATTGCGCTCAAGCAGACGCGGTATTCGAATACCGCCATGTGCCGAGCATAGCGAATCTCGAGCCAAACTGGTGTTCAGCCGAGCATGCTCGCTCAACACTAATGACGGTGTATAGAGATCTTTTTCTACATACCTTTTTCCTCTGGCCCAACCCCTTTTTTAAAAGGAAGATGGACATTGATCCAGGGATTTGTTCCATGGATCAATATAGTAGGATTACAGGATGGACTTAACGGACTTTTGTCTTTTTCCAACCATTTAGGCACAGCAAGTTAACACAGTATATGCCATTCAAGGGATGTGCAGCAGAAAAATTGGTGAAATGACTAACAGATTATAGGCACAAATACTATCATTTATCTGCCCAAATCTTTCCATTAAACGGCATTTGATGGAGTATGCCAATGCTTTTTCGATAATGAGGTTCAGTAGGATCTTTCACAGTTTACAGTTGCTGTAGTAAGAATCTGTATAACACAGATCTGTGTACGTGATGCACTGATGTATCTGTCCAAATGTGGCTACAATCAAACATGATATCTATTGTCCGTTTTTTGGGAAACATACTGCTTCCAGAAGAATATTTCAAGCACTCTATCGTCTGTAGAGATAAGCAAATTTACTTAAATTTTATTCTGGTCGAATTCTAACAAATTATTCATCAGATTTGATTTGGATAGAAATAAATTCTACCCAAATCATATAGTTCGGAATGCCCTGAAAAATCATATGATATGATAAAGTGCTTTAAATTATACTGTATAAGTGCATTTATAAAGTTTAAAAAATAATTATGTTCATTTTTAGTTTATTTGGTTGAGATATACAGTATCTGTTTGTGTGGGCAGTTTTGTGTTAACATCATTAAAATGGAATTAAAACTAATATAATCTTTTATATTTAATTAAAACTAAAGTAATATTTACAGCCACATTTACTTTGGAATTACTCCAGTAAAATGGAAACTTTGCACAAATGTTTATAAGTTAGTTAATGAAATTATCTTGGTGTACAAACAACAGTATTACATCTTTCCACCTACAGATGTGTCCTTCTTTACCCTTTTCTCTCGAAACAACATACTGAGAGATGTGTAGTGCAAATGACCAGGTTTGTAAAAAATGATTTAGCAATTTCAGGAGATGTCTATCCTATATGTGTCTATATGTGGCTAAACAGTGACTTGTTCAAATTCAAGGCAAAGATGGGGGACACATCTAAAATTTGAAGGTAACATATTTTATGGCCTATAAGACGTACCTTTGTTTATAAATAAATAAATAAAATAATAATTATTTGTATCAATTACTCTAATTATTCAATTAACTAGAACTCCTATTTCAAAGTAGTACTCCATCCAGAAGTAATAGACAAATGATTCTAGGGCTGGGTTAACATCACCATTGATTTTTCCGTTTTTCTGATACATCAGAATAACAGAAAAATAAACAAAAAAATGGATCCTGTATTTTAAGCATCCGCTATATTAGTTTTAGCAATTTCCATCCGAGATACAATATTTTAGATCGGAAAAAAAAGTCTGGCAAGAAGTATTTTTTTTTCCATCTAAAATAACATTTCTCAGATGGAAATGGCTAAACAGATGGAAAAAGTGCATAACTGAACATAATGGATGCTTAAAATGCAGGTTCCATTTTTTCTGACAGATCAGAAGAAAGGAAAAATAAACGGTGATGTGACCCAGCCTAACACTCTCTATACAACAATCAACCCCCCCCTTCCTATTAACCCTTATAGTACCAAATAAGAATAATTATGTTTGCTCACATTGTAACAGAAAAGTACGATTCAGCATAGCTTACAAGGGTAATGTTTTTTACAATGAGACATGCAAGACCTATCCAGAAAGACCCATAAACTAGTAAGCCACTGACTAGCGCATTGATACATTTGGGTGAATGGCGTGGTAGGATACTGTTCGGCATGCTTTATATCATTAGTGAGTAGAGTTGAGTGAACACCTGGAAGTTCGGGTTCGCCGGGTTCAACCGAACTTCGTCGCAAAGTTCGAGTTCGGGACCAGAACTAGACCGAAACTTGACCCCGAACCCCATTGAAGTCAATGGCGACCCGAACTTTGGGCCACTAAAATGGCTCTAAAAAAGTAATGTAAATTATGGACAATTGCCCTGCAAACAAATGTGAATAGGAAAATTACTTAAAATAACATAAAATACATAAAAATAAAAAATAATAATCTTGAACTAGGAGGAGGAGGTCCATATGGAGTAGGAGGTTGAGGAAGAGGTGAAGTGGCGGTGTAGGTGAAAGAGATAGCTGCCAACAACACTGTTTATTTTTATTTTTATTTGGGTAGACCCCAAAACATTGGGAAATATAGAAAAGAAAACAAAGAGAAAGTGCGCTGGAGTATAACAAAGGCTGGGTGAGGCCGGTATATATGTCTATTCTGCACGAGGTATGGACAAGTCTTGTGGGATTCATGCCTGGACATTTTAATTAACGTGAGCTTGTCCACATTGGCTGTGGACAGACGGCTGCGCTTCTCTGTGATAACGTCCCCTGCCGTGCAAAACACACATTCAGACAATACACTAGCTGCAGGGCAGGCCAGCACCTCCAAGGCGTAAAGGGCAAGCTCAGGCCATGTGCCCAATTTGGTGTCCCAGGAGTTGAATGGGGCAGACCCATCAGTCAGTAGGTGTAGGAGTGTGCACATATACTGTTCCACAATGGTGTTGAAATGCTGCCTCCTGCTAAGACGTTCCATATCAGCTGGTGATGCTGGTTCTTGTGGAGTGTTGACAAAGCTTTTCCACATTTCGGCAATGTTAATCCTGCCTTCTGAGGTGCTGGCGGTGTCCCAGCTGCGTTGGCGACTTCTTTCTCCTCCTCTGCCTTCACCTTGTGCTTCCACTGAGATCCCGGTGTCAGGTGGGAATGCCATCAGCAGTGCGTCTACAACCGTGCAGAATATATTTCCCAGTCAAGTATGCATTGCATGTGTAGTTTGAAAGAAAAAAGGGCTACAGATCACCAAACAATCAAAACGCCGCCGAATTTACTGAATATATTTCCCAGTCAGGTATGCAGTGCAACGGTAGTTTGAAAGAAATAAGGGGTACGGATCACCCGGCAATCTAAACGCTGCCAAATTTACAGAATATATTTCCCAGTCAGGTATGCAGTGCAGCGGTAGTTTGGAATAAAAAAGGGGTACAGATCACCCAGAAATCTAAACACCGCCGAATTTAAAGAATATATTTCCCGGTCAGGTATGCAGTGCAGCAAGAACACACCTTCCAATCCACTTGTGAATGACTGGCCTGATAACCGTGGCAATGTTCCCCCAGAATCTAACAGATTGATTTCTGAATTGATTTCCCTGTCAGATACACAGGGCAGGCCGCAGGGGTACTTGACCACCAAAAAATGTGAATTTGTCTCCCCAGAATCTAAAAGCTGGATTTACTGAATTGATTTCACTGTCAGGTATGCAGTGCAGGCCGCAGGGGTACTTGACCACCAAAAAATTTAATTTGTCCCCCCAGAAGGGATTTATCCTTGTTTCTCCCCATGCCTTTTATGAATGTATATCGGCTCCTACTAAAGGCAGTAAAGTAGGTATTTTTATTTTGTCATATTATCGTTTTATTGGACAGTTGAAGTGTCTGAATAACATCATCCCCCTGAGGAGCCCTAGCTGAAATGCGTTGGGGTAGGGATTACACTAACAGGTTTTAGGGCCAGAGAAGGGTGAGGGAGGGTAGGCTCGAGGACAGGGAAGCTCCACCACCAAGGGCTGTCCCTGGGCAGAGGATAGTATAGTTATGGCCATAAGGTAAGAAAGGCGCTCATAGGGTGAGACTGTTTAAAAAACCCCTATCTCCAAAAACAGGTGGAGTACGTATACTCACCTGTGCCGGGAGGTTGTAGGGAATATGCAGGTGGCGGGTTGGTGCTGCCAAATATGTCCGAATGTCCTTGGGGCGATGGCCGATTCGCCACTTGGGAGACTGGTAAAACTAGTAGTTGAGCTTTTCACTGTATAGTGATCTTGTCAGTGGACGATCACAAGGCGCATAACCACAACCCGGTACAGGATTTTACAAAGTTTAGTAAAGAGACAAAGCGTTTCAGGGTCTTAACGACCCCTTTATCAAGTCTGAGGAGTCCCGATCAAGGTGTGGGGGCACATCCGCTGCCTGGCTCCTTACTGCAACAGCTTACATAAGGAGCCAGGCAGCGGATGTCCCCCCACACCTTGATCGGGTGCCTCAGACTTGATAAAGTGTTCATTAAGACCCCGAAACGTGTTGTCTCTTTAATAAACTTTGTTGCATCCTGTACCGGGTTGTGGTTATGTGCCTTGTGATCGTCCACTGACAAGATCACTATACAGTGACAAGCTCAACTACTAGTTTTACCTGGGCAGAGGATAGACAGGGCTGGACAGGGAGAGACAGGAACCTGATCCTATAACCCCATAGACTATCTCCCCTACCACGTCTAGCCCCTGGCGACCCTGTGCACGGATTACAACTGTCGTCTTTATCCATTATTATCTGTCTGTTGAGCATCATGTCCGAACAATGTGGATGCTGTATCTAGGTGACACTACACAATAGAGGCACCCCCTTTTATATAATATTTATTAAAGGTTAAGTTTTAGAAGGATCTTCGGTGTTTATGAGAAAATAAATTATATGTTAATAATGACATAAAGGTACTGACATTATTAGTATAGTGACTAACGAGAGTACACAGACAGCTGACCCAACAGCAGTATGGCTCCCATTTCTTTGCTAGTCCGCCTTATGGCCCCCCTCTGATTCCTGGCCTCCAGTATGGCTACATGTCTCATTCCTGCTCCCCAGCCTAGCTCCTTTCCTAATTTTTTTTTCCTTCATTGCCAACCTTGAAATCTCAATAACAGCCTGCAGGTTCTCTTATTCAGCAATCATGCAAGCCTTTTAGTGCAGCATTCTTTGCTTGAACTCTCTATCTTTTATAGACATTAAATACAAAATTAAATTAAATTTATGTGTACAATGAGCAGTGATCTCCAGTGACAAGACTAATCTCCTCAAAAATATGGCATATTTTATTTTACCATTTCATTAGCCTAGTAATAAAGAGGACCTGTCTGCTCTCCTGACATGTCAGTTTTAGCATTTAATTGTTTTCACCATAAAATAATTCTGGAGCATCTTTTATTATATCTCTGCATTTTAACATATTTACAACTAAATTGACAACTGGGTGTTACCATCCCCTTGTCTGAGATGTACTGCTATGTACCGAAATACATTAGCACACTATATTTCCGAAGTATGTGATATGGCTTCCAAATTCACTTGTGTGCATAAGACCTTATCATAGAGTCATTTATTGTATTTTTGTATTGTATTGTAATTTTTATTTTAAGTATGTTGAAATGTCTAGTTGTCTAGATGATGAATACATTTAACCTGAATGAGTTCCCACACATTTCTGAATCATTCTTCTTTAGAAAACTCTATGTAATGATTATAACTTTTATATGAAAAAAATAATGTGTTTATTTTATGACTTTTGAAATTTACTTTCTTAGTCCTTCAGCGTGTGATTCTATTTCCATTGATTCACCAGATGCTTATCTGCATCAGCTCAATAAACCCATCTCTTTAAATTACTTTACTAAACTTTTCTGCACTACAAAAATAAATATAAAAAACTCAGGAAGTTATAGAAACAAAATATTGACCAATATAATAATATATTTTGGGGTTAGGTAGTTATACCGTGGCTTACTTTTTTATGCAAAAAGCCAGGAGTCCAGCATTTATCAGCATATTCACATTTTTAGTGAAAAGCATTGTTTCAGATGGTATTGTGGTATTTTAAAAGGTGGCCTGTCTAGGCTGATGTTTGCCTCTAGGCACCCAGGGACAAGTGCCTAGGGTGTCAGAATTTAGGGGACCACATAGTGAGATTATTTTTTAAAATTATTAATTTGTTTCATAAAGCAGTGGTTACTGCTGCCAACATATAAGTTCATCAGATTCCACTGTCATGAGTTTTGTGCTAGGCATCAGCAGATTGCATTTGTTGACCTCATGTTAACATACACAGTATACAATGTGCAGGGAATCCAGAATCGGTTGCCTAAGCTTTACACATCATCCCATCTAGCAATGAGTGTCCGTGAATGACATTACTACTACCCAGCTATTTCACCTTCCCTATACACTTAATACTGTCTCTGTCTGAGCATAGAAAACAATGTTAAAACAAGCGCCATGACACTGAAATTCAGCCACCACCTAATTAGAGGCAGCAGAAGTAAGTCTTTGTGTGGCTTTCCTGCTTCCACCACAGTCACACAATGCATGAGTATGAGCTGCATGGAGGGATTACAGGGTGACCAGAGTTTGTCCTTTGACAGCTCTCTAATTTGGGTCTAAGAAGACTTTTATTTTTCAATGACTGTTCATGAGTGAAATATATAAGACAGAACACATTAAAGGGGTTGTCTCATCTCAGACAATGAGTGCCCCCTCACAGTATGTATGACATCATTGTACAACCTTCACAGTAGTTATGCCCATATTGTGCCCCCCTAAACTACTTATCCCTTCATTGTGCCCCTTCACAGTATTTATGCCCGCTCTGTGCCTCTTTCACAATAGTAATGCCCTATCTGTGCCCTCTTAACAGTAGTAATGTCATCTTCGTGCCCCCTTCAGAGAAGTTATGCCCTCTATGTGCCCCTCCACAGTAGGTATCTTCTCACTGTGCATTCTTCACAGTAGTAATGCCTACTCTGCCCTTTTCACAGTAGTAGTGCCCACTCTGTGCACCATAACATTAAAGCCCCTTCACAGGAGTAATTCCCTCTGTGCCCCTTCACAGTAGTAAAGCCTTCTGTTCCAACTTCACAGTAGTAAAGCCCTCTGTGACCCCTTCACTTTAGTAATGCCCTCTGTGCCACCTTCATAGTAGTATGCCCTCTGTTCCCCCTTCATAGTAGTAATGCCGACTGTGCCCCTTTCCCAGTAGTAATGCCCACTCTGTGCCCTATAACATATATGTCCCTTCACAGGAGTAATGCTCTCGGTTGTCCCTTCACAGGAGTAATGCTCTTTGTTCCCCCTTCACAGTAGTAATGCCCTATGTGCCTGATACTGATGATCAGATCAAGCTCTCCCCTGCAAACATAGATCAAGCTGCAGCACTGTGTGGGAGGAGCACAGGCAGATTCCCAGGCTGCAGGGTACTCCCACACAGGTCAGCAGCACGATCTGTACCTGCAGGCTGAATAGTGGAGCAGAAGGCTCCCTGCTTCACCATTCAGTGCGCCGACCTGAAAAAAGAAGGAGCATGTGCAGCTGAGCCACCAGTGAGTGACAGAACTCCAGTTCCCCGGTGCTCCAGCAATGAGCACTTCCATCTGTATTTATGGAAGCGCTCATTGCTTCTGGCACCCCCCTGACAGGGCAAGTTCTTTTTAAAGGGATTCAATGGTTTAGAAAACCTATTATCTAATTCCCTAAAAGGGAATGAGTAGAGGGGGCTTTCTATATTTTGGACAATTATAACTTAACCAGAGAGAAACACTCTTCAGGACATAGAGAGACCACTGATTTGAATGTAATTGTGTAATGCATAAAAGGTTTTCCCATGAAAAATATTTTACATTATTCAGACCAGCACTTGGATCAGAATGCTTTTGTAGATGCAAGTGATTAAAAATTTAGTATAGTCACTTATTTAATAAAATGTATCTGTAAAGCACCATCTGCTGTTTGTTTTTTTTCTTTATTTTTCTGTCCACCTCACTGAGATGGTCACACGTGCTCAGTTCCATTCTTCAACTGCCACTAGCTGAATCTACTGTTAGAAACTGTGACAGTTACAGCTAGTGACCAGCAGCGGAAGAAAACACACATTCTCTGATCTATGAGAGGGAAAGAGAGAGAGATTCTGCATAAAGGACACAACCCATGTCTTGACATCGAGCAGTACAATTTAAGAAAATAATTAGAAGATCTCTGAATCCATGTGAGGTGACTGAATCTAACTATGTTAGAAAGAGATTTTATTTTTTTACATTGATCATGCGATAACACCTTTAAGTTTCTTGGTGATGGTACTGTATGGGAATAAGACACATGGTACTGAGTATCTATACAGATTACAACTGATTACTGTGCTTTTCAGCAGCAGGACAGCCATTGATATGCATTGCAGTGCAGTTTAGCAAAAAAAAAAAGGATTTGTCCCCCCAGAATCTAACAGATGGATTTACTGAATGATTACACTGTCACATATGCAGCACAAGGGTACTTTACAGAAAAAAAAATTAATATGTCACCCCCTCGGTCCCTGAACTCACAGATGGATTACCTACATTATTTTCCCTTCCCATGGCACATATGCAGTGCAGGTGCACTTAAAAAATGGGTATATGTCGCCCACTGAACTACAACAACAGGATTAAATGATTGTCCCCTGGCACATAAGCAGGTGCAAGTGCACTACGCTTTCACAAAATAGCCGCTGACACCCATCTAACTAACAGACGGTTTAAAACTAATTTTTCTGTGTCACTGGGCTCAGGGCAGGGTACAAAAATGTTGCATTGCACCCACAAAAAAAATCGCTGTAGATCGCAGACTTAACACCAAGCTCTGATATCAGATTATTTCCTAATCTCTCCCTCACAGCAGCAGCATCCTATCCCTACACTAGTAAGAGCTGATGTGACGTGCGGTGCTAAGTGACTCCAGCTTATATAGAAGCTGGGTCACATGCTGCTATGGCCAATCTCAGCCATTCCATTAGTAGGCATCACTGTGATGGCTTCTAAGAGCACACATCTTAAACGCTTGTTGATTGGCTGCCCTGCAGCCTTTAAACAAGCTTTGTTAAACGGCCAAACACCGAACTCGAACCCAAACTTTTACGGAAAAGTTCAGGTTCAGGTCTGGGTACAAAAAACCCTAAAGTACGGTACTAACCCGAACTTTACAGTTCGTGTTCGCTCAACAACATTTGTCATATATTCGTGAATTTGCGAATTCACAGTTATTTTCTTGATTGAGAAAATCAGCAATGTAATATGCGTGTAATGCACGCGCAATACCGGTGCATTACAGCTACATTTTTTAAGCTAGTAGAAGTTTCCTGAGACTGGAGAAAATGGTTGGCACGGCAGAACATAACAATAGCTTAATATGCAGATAGAGTACTCCGATATATTAGTGATTGCGCAAATAGGCAATTAAGGATGCACAACTTTTTGCGCAATACTTGAAACTGCATATTTTAGCAGGTCGGTCCACATATTAGTGATTGATACACTAAGTATTCATGTGAACTTGAGACATCACAGCACTATGTACAGTTGTGTTCAAAATTATTCAACCCCCAATGCTTTAAAGGGTTTTAGGGAATTTAGTGTACATTTGTAATTGTGTTCAGAATGAAATCTTACTAGGACTTTTTAAAGAACCAAATGCAACTAAAATGACATCAATTGTTTTTGTAATACAGTATTAAATGTTTTTTTTTCTGATTTCTTCAGTGACACAATTATTCAACCTCTTAAAGACTACCACTCTTAAGAACAGAGGTTCATTCAAGTGTTTTCGATCAGGTATTAAAAACACCTGTGGATGTCAAGGAGCAGCAATCAAGCATAATAAGCACCAATTAGGCAGATGTAAAAAGACTGTGATGCTCAGCCCCTTCTAGACATTTACTGGTGTGTTTACAGACATGGTGAAGTCAAGAGAATGGTCCAGGTAGACAGGAGAAAAGGTGATTTCTCTTTACAGGAAGGGCAATGGCTATAAGAAGATTGCAAAGATGTTAAACATACCAAGAGACACCATAGGAAGCATCATTCGCAAATTCAAGGCAAAGGGCACTGTTGAAACGCTACCTGGTCGTGGCAGAAAGAAGATGCTGACTTCGACTGCTGTGCGCTACCTGAAGCGCAAAGTGGAGAAAAGTCCCCGTGTGACTGCTGAGGAACTGAAAAAAGATTTGTCAGATGCGGGTACTGAAGTTTCAGCTCAGACAATAAGGCGCACACTGTGTAATGAAGGCCTCCATGCCAGAACTCCCAGGCGCACCCCCTTGCTGTCTCCAAAGAATAAGAAGAGTCGACTGCAGTATGCCAAAAGTCATATGGACAAATCACAAAAGTTTTCGGATAGCGTTCTGTGGACTGATGAAACAAAATTAGAACTGTTTGGGCCCATGGATCAACGCTATGTTTGGAGGAGGAAGAACAAGACCTATGAAGAAAAGAACACCTTGCCTACTGTGAAGCATGGCGGGGGGGTCAATCATGCTTTGGGGCTGTTTTGCTTCTACAGGTACAGGGAAGCTTCAGCGTGTGCAATGTACCATGAATTCTCTTCAGTACCAGGAGATATTGGATGAAAATGTGATGCAGCCCGTCACAAACCTGAGGCTTGGGAGACGTTGGACCTTTCAACAGGACAATGATCCCAAGCATTCCTCCAAGTCCACTAGAGCATGGTTGCAGATGAAAGGCTGGAACATTTTGAAGTGGCCATCGCAGTCACCAGACTTAAATCCGATTGAGAACCTCTGGTGGGACTTAAAGAAAGCAGTTGCAGCGCGCAAGCCTAAGAATGTGACTGAACTGGAGGCTTTTGCCCATGAAGAATGGCGAAGATACCCTTAGATCGCTGCAAGACACTTAAAAGCTGTTATAACTGGAAAAGGATGTTGTACTAAGTACTAAGATTGAATGTCACTTGGGGGTTGAATAAAACTGATAATGACGTGAGCACAGAAAAGACATTTGTGGTTATTTCATTATAAATGTTATGTTATATTTGTCTGACTTGCAAGTGCCTCTTTGATTTAACTGTAAACAAGATGACTGAAATGGTCAAAATCAATGTCAAACTGGCCAAAACACTAAATTTCAGTGGGGGTTGAATAATTTTCAACACAACTGTATGTATGTAGCATGTACAGTGTTAAAATGTCAGGTTTCTGTGCTATAAAAAAATGAGACAAAGATAAATAATTTCAGAACTTTTTCCACCTTTATTGTGACCTATAAACTGTACCACTCAATTGAAAAACAAACTGAAATCTTTTAGGTAGAGGGAAGAAAAAATATAAAATAATATAGTTGCATAAGTGTACACACCCTTAAACTAATACCTTGTTGAAGCACCTTTTGATTTTTTTGCAGCACTCAGTCTTTTTAGGTATGAGTACCCAAGCATGGTACATTTTGACTTGGTAAGATTTGCATACTCTTCTTTGCAAAAACATTCCAAATCTGTCAGATTCTTCTTTGCAAAAACACCCCAAATCTGTCAGGTTGCGAGGACATCTCCTGTGCACAACCCTTTTCAGATCACCCCACAGATTCCAAAACTTTAATTTTCTTTTGGTGAAGCCATTCCTTTGTTGATTTGGATCTATGCTTTGGGTCGTTGTCATGCTGAAAGATGAAGTTCCTCTTCATGTTCAGCTTTCTAGCAGAAGCCTGAAGGTTTGGTGCCAATATTAACTGGTATTTGGAACTGTTCATAATTCCCACTATCTTAACTAAGGCCCCAGTTCCAGCTGAAGAAAAACATCCCCAAAGCATGATGCTGCCACCACCATGCTTTACTGTGGGGATGTGGTTATTTTGGTGATGTGCAGTGTTGTTTTTGAGCCACTCATATGTTTTGGAATTATGGCCAAAAAATTCAACCTTGGTTTGATCAGACCATAACATCTTTTCCCACATGCTTTTGGGAGACTTCAGATGTGTTTTTGCAAAATGTAGCCTGGCTTGGATGTTCTTCTTTGTAAGAAAAGGCTTTTGTCTTGTCACTCTACCCATAGCCCAGACATATGAAGAATAGAGATTGTTGTCACATGTACCACACAGCCAGTACTTGCCAGATATCCCTACAGCTACTTTAATGTTGCTGTAGGCCTCCTGGTAGCCGCCCAGACCAGTTTTCTTCTCGTCTTTTCAACAATTTTGGAGGGACGTCCAGTTCTTGGTAATATCCCTGTTGTGCCATATTTTCTCCACCTGATGATCACTGTCTTCACTGTGTTCCATGGTATATCTAATGCCTTGGAAATTCTTTTGTACCCTTCTAACATCAGCCTCATCCTTTTGTACATCAACATCTACATTATCACATTACCACCTTGTTTTATAAAGCACTGGGACCCCTGACTTGCACTTTAAAACTCATCTTAAACAAGGGCACCTCAACTTACACCAGGCAGGAGAAACCCAAAACCAGGAAATGCCCAAAGGGATGAACGTTGTGCCCGTCCTATCACTGCATGGCTTAGTGGAGCATTTGATTAGTTTACACTTGAGTTATTGGGTCAGTTTTGGCCCCGTGACTGCCCAAATAAGTGAAGTGTGCAGTGATTCTAAGAGAGACGCCTGTTATCTGCATGTCATACTAACTCTCAGTATAATTTCACTACCACAGCAGACTCCCTATGCATGTTACTGCAAGGCACAGTGTTCTACACCACTATAAAGGCTCTCTGCAGCAAGGAAATAGCCGTTTTTTAACTAAATTTGCAGCAAATATATTCGGATCGAACCAAATTTTTTCCCAAAAATTCGGCGAACCAGCGAATTACATTTTTGACAAATTTGCTCATTTCTAGTTATAACGCTATAATTTTTTCATGTGAATTTAATACATAATTATACATTGAAAAGAGATAAGAAAACCTCTTGAAATTAGTTTTGTGTTAGATTTGGCAATTTTTTTTTTTTTTTTATTGACTTGTGTCCCAATCAATTCTATACGAGCCAAATATGCTTCAGTTGGCCTGGAAATTGGTATATGATACTCTGACTCTCTCTCTTTGTAATCTCTTTTGTTAACACAGTGTGTTTTAAGTGTGTTTAAAAACACATCGCTGTCACTGGTTTTAAGCTATTTTCATTATTAAAAGATTCCAAAAATTATCCCCTATTGGGGGCAGATAGTATTTAAATACAAAAAGTTATTGGAAAAAAAACTGGCTTGTTGGGAACAAGCATGCAAAGATTATGCCTTAGTGGGGGCAGATTTCTGTCTTTGTTTGTGCACACATTTTAACCCCTTCTCTACCGAACCACTGTAAAGTTCGGGTTCGTACCGAACATTACGGTTTTTCACACCTGGACCCGAACCCGAATATTTCCGTAAAAGTTCGGCTTCAGGTTCATTGTTCGGCGGTTTCTTCCTGATTTTTGAAAGGCTGCAGGGCAGCCAATCAACAACCGTTTCGCTAGTTTGCCCTAAGAAGCCATCACAGCCATGCCTACTATTGGCATGTCTGTGATTGGCTAAGTGCAGCATGTGACCCAGCCTCTATTTAAGCTGGAGTCACGTAGCACCGCACGTCACCCTGCTCTTCTCAGTATAGGGATAGGATGCTGCCGCTTCCGTGAGGAAGAGATTAGGGAAGAAATTTGTTGAACTTGATTGTGTTAAATATTCAAATTACAGCAATTATTGATGGTGCTATGCTATATATTTGTACCCAGCCCTGAGCCCAGTTATAATGCAAAATAATTTTTAATCCATCTGTTCCTGAGGTGGGGGTCGGCGGCCATTTTAGCAACTGCAGTGTCCTTGGAACTGCATGTGACCTGCATGTGTGCCAGCCTGCCAGGGACATCAGTCTAATTATTTTTTGGTAGCTCAGTGGAGGAAAATTTCCTTTTATCTGGCAGGTCAAGTATCCATACATTACCTATTTTATAATTTAGGGGTGACATAGTGCATTTCTGTATTTGGGGGAATCAACCTGTACTGTCGTACCACAGAGCACGTTTGCATACAATGCTGAAAATACTATTTTTAAATTTTGAGGTGACAGTGCATTTCTGTAGTTGCTATAATAAACCCTTACTGTCATACCACAAAGCATGTTTGCATACATCGCTGAAAAACCTATTTTAAAATTCTGTGGTGACATAGTACATTTCTTTAGTTGGTGGTATAAACCAGTACTCTCGTACCACAGAGCACGTTTGCATACTCCGCTGAAAAACCTATTTTAAAATTTAGCAGTGACATAAAGCATTTGTGTATTTGGAGAAAAAAAACATATTGTTGATCCACCGAGCAGTTTTGCATACACCGCTGAAAAACCTATTTGAAAATTTTGCCGTGAAAAACTGCATTTCTGTAGTTAGGTTAATAAACCCGTATTGTCGTACCACAGAGCACGTTTACATACAATGCTGAAAAACCTATTTTAAAATTTTGCAGTGACATAGTGCATTATTGTAGTTGCTGTAATAAACCCGTACTGTCGTACCACAGAGCACATTTGCATACACTGCTGAAAAACCATTTTTATAATTTTGTGTTGAAAAATTGCGTTTGGTTAATAAACCCGTACTTTCGTACCACAGAGCATGCTTGTATACACCGCTGAAAAACCTGTTTTATCATTTTGCGGTGACATAGAGAATTTCTGTAGTTGGTGGAATAAAATCGTACTGTCGTACAACAGATCATGTTTGCATACACCGCTGAAAAACCTATTTTAAAATGTTGCGGTGACATAGTGCATTTCTGTAGTTGGTGGAATAAACCCGTATTGTCGTACCACAGATCATGTTTGCATGCAACACTGAAAAACCTATTTTAAAGTTCAGCAGTGACATACAGCATTTGTGTATTTGGGGGGAAATAAAACTGCATTGTTGAGCCACAGAACACGTTTGCATACAACGCTGAAAAACCTATTTTCAAATTTTGCAGTGACAGTGCAATTTTGTAGTTGCTGTAATAAACCTGTACTAACGTACCACAGAGCACGTTTGCATACACTGCTAAAAAACCTATTTTAGGGTACTTTCACACTAGCGTTTTGGATTCCGTTTGTGAGATCCGTTTCCGGGCTCTCACAAACGGTCCAAAACAGATCAGTTAAGCCCCAATGCATTCTGAATGGATAAGGATCCGTTCAGAATGCATCAGTTCGGCTCCATTCCGCTTCTATTCTGTTTTGGAGGCGGACACCAAAACGCAGCTTGCTGTATTTTGGTGTCCGTCTGAAGATGCGGAGCCTAACGGATCAGTTTTGAATTACAATGTAAGTCAATAGGGACAGATCCGTTTTCAATGACACAATATGGTGCATTTGAAAACGGATCCGTTCCCCATTGACTTCCAATGTAATTCAAAACGGATCCGTGTTTTACTTTGTCATTTTTCTTTAAACCTAATGAAAACTGATCCGTTCTGAACGGACACAAACGTTTGCATTATAGGTGCGGATCCGTCAGTGCAAATAAACAGACGGATCTGCATCAACGCAAGTGTGGAAGTACCCTTAAAATTTTGCGGTGACATAGTGCAATTCTGTAGATGCTGTAATAAACCCATACTGTCTACCACAGAGCACGTTTGCATACACCAGTTTTATCATTTTGCGGTGAAAAACTGCATTTCTGTAGTTGGGTTAATAAACCCGTACTGTTGTGCCACAGAGCATGTTTGCATACAACGCTGAAAAACCTATTTTAAAATTCAGCAGTGAAATGCAGGATTTGTGTATTTGGTGGAAATAAACCCGTATTGTTGTTCCTCAGAGCAGTTTTGCATATAACGAACAAAAACGTATTTTAAAATTTAGCAGTGACATACTGCATAGTGATGAGCGGGAGGTGCCATATTCGAATATTCGTCATTATTTTAATTATTGCGAATAATATGCGAATACATTATTCGCATAATGCGAATTGAACTTCGAATTGAAAATAAAGGCATATTTCCTACTGGCTTGCAAGCATGAACGAATGCTCTAAGTTGGATGTGCAATGCGCAAAAAATTACTATTATTTGTTGAATAATCAGAATACTTACTTAGTCGTCATCATATTCTGTTCATTGCATTAAAAAAAAAAAATAGTAATATTTTCGCATTGCGCATCCAACTTAGAGCTGTCTATAGGCAACTTTCCTATTGCAAATGCATTTTTTGAATTAGCAAATATAGCGATATATTCGCATTCACCAATCATATTTGTAGTTCTGTATCCGCACAAAGCGACTATAATGCGAATAACTTTCATAGAAATATTCGTGTGCGTACAGATGTTATTCAAGTTCGGCAGTCGGCAATAAGTTATTCGTATGTGCGCGTGCGCGTGCTTATGCGCATGTGCACACGCACATACTGGCGTGGCTTCTTTCTGGGGGCAGTTACAACAAGTTTTGTTGGTGCATGCGATCCATGCGAATAAAGATGGTCGGAAACAATTTCACCAGAGAGGAGGAAGATATCCTGATCACAGAAAGTTATTGAACATTACATTACAGCTATTAGTACATGTCACACGCTTGTCATTCAAATGTATGTTTAAGGAGATAAAACATTCTCAAATTTTCGCAATACATATAAAATTTAATTTCACATAGTTTGCTTACTGCAGTGCTTACATAGAATTGATTTGTGGAAACAAGTATTGTTGGCATTCAAAAACAATACTTATTGACCCAAATCATTAATATCTACTAATCTCTTATATAGACCGGGGCTCAGCTCTCTAGGACGTATTATTCCTGAGATATTCCCCCAAACATGACCTGCATTAGCCAAAACAAGCCCCCAACTGCCATACACACGGCCACATGTCTTTTATCAGCCAATAGAAGCTGGCAATGGCATGTCCTACTCCAGGTTGCCAGAACAAGTGATTACAGGTTTCAAAAGTTTGCAGGTCCATAAATATTCAGTCATATGATGTATGACAACAAAACTACACTGCTACATGCATGGGGGGCAGGGGTCACTATTAAAGGGGCGGGCATTGTGGAGTTCACTGTCATTAACCCCTTAACGCAAAACACTGTGCATGTACGCCGGGGGAACACATTCCGCCGTACATGCACGTCAAGATGATCGGGAGGGTGCAGGAGCTGCGCCTGACCAATCACTGCAGGGGTACGGCAGTCCCTGATAGCCAGGCCCCTGCTGTATCCGCCGGCATCGCTGTTTACAGCGATGCTGGCGGATTAACCCCTTCTATGTCGTGGTCAGCGCTGACCGCGACATAGAAGTGGTTTGCGGTTAGTGAACAAGCGCATCGGGTCCCCGTGCTGCTGTGACGGGGACCTGATGTGTGAGAAGGCATACTGATGCCATGCAGAGGCTGCCCAATGCCTTGTACGGCATCGGGACCTGCCTTCTACGGGTGCCCAGTGGATCCTGATGCCAGAAATCCGTTGCTGATGGCAATAAACAGAAAAAAAATGCATACAATGGAAGATGCCAGCCAGTCTTTGCTATTGTTAAGTTTTTGATTGTTCTCCACATCCACATAATCGTTACCTTATGTAGCATGGTTATTGTGGTACTTGTAGTCCGTTGCTGACATCTTCCATTGTATGCATTTTTTTGCTGTTGATTGCCATCAGCAACGGACTACAAGTGCAGGATATGCTCCCCTATATACATGCACAACAGCATGTGGGTTCGAGCATATCCTGCCTGTTTAACACCACGCTACGTTTTCTAATGGTTCAAAAAAATGGATAGCAGACAAATCTATATATGATTCACATTGCACATCTAATCTTCCGTCTCACACAATATACCCACAATATATACCCACCACTACATACCACCAGACCCCTCCCCCCCTTAAACCCACACCACCTCTGACCACCCCCCACCCCCAACACACACACACACACATACACAGTCTACTGCAGGCATTCTCAAACTGCGGCCCTCCAGCTGTTGTAAAACTACAACTCCCATGATGCCCCTCTATATGATGATAGCTGTAGGCTGTCATGGAATGATGTGATTTTTAGTTTAGAAACAGCTGGAGGGCTGCAGTTTGAGGATGCCTAGTATATAGATTCTAATAAGTGTCCCGTTGGTCAGGAGAAGTAATGTTTGACATTTAGTATTTGCTGGTTCTTTTAGCGTTACCCAGGGTGCACCACGGGGAGGCGAACCAGCCTTACACCCCATACCATACCGTCACTTCAATAGACAGGTACATCTCTCCTCAGATGGCCAATATCCAATATCTCATACTACACACACATACAATTTCAACACAATCCCAAATTAAAAAAAAAATAAGATTAGGCGACTTTAACATTAGCGGCAGGGGAGTACGTCTGACGTTCCAGTAAGATGAACAGCCTGTCGGATCCGTACTGCCGCTAGTTCACCTACGCCCCTAGAATGACGCTTTGTCCCTATTGGCTATAATGGTGGTGCGGGCGGCGGTACGGCAGCAGCAAGGCAGCGCACGGCGAGAGACAGTCTAATTGAAAGCTCTGCATGTCGTAGTTTAAGCCCGGGGAACCTCTCGCCGTGCGCTGCCTTAGCCATAGTCACCAACATTTATTCATCATCTCAACCACAAAACCAAAAATTATTAGTGTTTGAAAGTAAAATATTAGATTTAAAGTTACCGTTATAAAATCTGATTATATGCTTTTTTTTTTTTATACTGCAACACATGTTGGAGCAAGGATACGACCAGACCCGCTTCCATGCAGAAAAAAATAAATTTGTCCGCAGGATCGGCTATGAGCTGTGGCGGGACTATGACGGGAAACATAAACGTCTGGCCATTTAAAAAAAATGGTCAGGCTTGAAGAGGAGGCATGAGGGAAGATTCCGCAAGATCCGGGATGAAAAATGTCCAGGTATAATGATTACTGAGAGTTGGAATAAAGATACAAAAGTAATGTAAAGCATATGTACATTTTTGTTTTTAGATTTTTTTCGAAAAGTAGTAAAATTTGTTATTATAGGTGTTCCTTTACCTGCAGTCAAGCGCAGGCCTCCCAGACAGCAGTTGTGGGAGGTCTCGGCGTCAGAGGAGGAGGAGGAGGAGAAGGTCGGACCTTCAGGGCAACAACATTCCCCTAGCCCCCCAGAGGAGTCAGTGGCAGGAGTGGAGGGCAGACCTTCACCCCAACCCGCCTCACCCCCTCAAGGGGCTGATGACGGAGACGAGGAGGAGGAGGAGGAGGAGGAGGAGGAACTAATCACCACCCCCCACAAGGAGTGTAAGTATGTGCTGTGGCTGATTTCACTCATTCACTGTTCACACACACACAAACACGTGTCAGTTTAGTCTTCACCATGGACATACTTTTTTGGAGCAAACAATAGGCTTGTTAAAGCTTTACTAATAATCTTTCTTCAGCCCACACATATCGGAGAACCTATAGTCACACACTTACAGTTCCGCACAAGCGGGATATCAAAAAAGTACTCTACACTCTTTACAGTCTTGTGAAAGGGAGAAGGCAGGAAAGGAGACAGGGCGGCACTACCCAATAAAAATCCCCGTGAGTCGATGTTGGTCACCACCGATCTGGCGTGCGTGGAGCCGTGTGTGGTGCTCTGCTCCCAAGATACAAAGAGTAATCCAATAATTGTAGGAGAGAAAAAGGCGGTGCGGCACTCACCCGGCTGGTTAGACAGTTCCGTTTAATGTGTCATCAAACAAAAACACATAACTTCAGGTAGCAGGGGCGGAAATCGAGCTGAGCGGCTGCAGGAGCGGCGGCCGTTTGCGCTTGGACTAGGGCATCGTCAGGCCATCGTTGGCCTGACGATGCGCTAGTCCAAGCGCGAAACGGCCGTCGCCTCCTTGCAGCCGCTCAGCTCGATTTCCGCCCCTGCTACCTGAAGTTATGTGTTTTTGTTTGATGACACATTAAACGGAACTGTCTAACCAGCCGGGTGAGTGCCGCACCGCTTTTTTCTCTCCTACAATTATTGGATTACTCTTTACAGTCTTCCAGGGGTCTGGTTCCCCTCTATGATTGTTCTGTGTTCCGATCGCCTAGCCACACTGTATTTTAACAGCCTTTTTAACCACATTGTTATGTAAACCCCATGTAGTATGGGTGTGACCTGTCCCTGACTATTAAAACCCAGGCCCAAAATAATTTCCAAAGAAAACCTCTCTGAAACCTATAGTTACAGGCGTACTGATTCACCGAGGCATACATTCCCACATTCCCATTGAGACATAACGAGCAGCCATGATTATTCCTCAAACTCAGACCAGATATTGTCGGTGTCAACCCAAATAAACGGGTATATTTGGGGGGGGGGACATCCCAAAGTGGGCAGAGATACCAGTGGCCAATGAAGATTTAGCAATTTTCTATACGCTACTCCTCCCACAGTTTTAGGAGTACAATTCCCAAACTTTGCTTGTGCTTTGTTAACCGATCTCACCCTCCAGGCCCCTGGAGAGGCCCCCCCGGAGACCCCATTTTGTCCCATAGACTTTCATTGGAAAACGATTAAGTTTTGTCACTCGTACAGCTTTCAAGTTAAAGTCACCAAACTTGGGTCACTTAGTCATGGGTCTCCCTGAAAATTTGTGTCAAATTTTGGGGATGTTGAAAAATGGGCAGATCCACAAACAACCAATCAAATTTTCACTGTTGACTTCAGTGTGAAAACTTGAAAAAGCTGTCATTCTCACAGTATTTAAGACAGGTTCCCCAAACTTGGCACCGTGGGTTAGTAGGTAACTGGGATTAAAACATTTCAAAAAGTGGACGGAGTCTACAACGCCCAATCAAATTTCAGGCATTTGTTTAAATGGGAAAAATTTAAACTGCCGCTGCTCTTAGACTTTTATTGGCACAGTCTTCAAACTTTGCAAATTTGGTCACTGGAGGACTGGGATTAAAATTCAAAAAAGTGGGTGGAGCCACCAACAGCCAATCAGATTTCAAGCCAACATCCTGTGGTTTTTTCTGAAACGACACCGTCTATTTTATTTATTTATTTATTGTTTTTATTTTTTTACAGTATTGAAAGAAATGCAACAAAGCATTCTGGACATAGAGAGGGAGCACCAGAAAGCCGTGAAGGCCTTCCGGGAGCAGCATCTCCGGAAGCTGCGGGAGCTCAAGCTCTAGTTTGCCAATGGCCTGAGAGAAATGGAGGAGAGGCACGCCAAGGCCGTGGCGCGTCTGAAAAAAATAACAAAACAAATGAGGGCATTGCCCTATTGAGATTTGTTCTATTATATATTTTTTTATTTTTTTGTAATTATATTGTTTACAGTTTTATTTTTTTTAATTAAAAGTTTTCGGTATAATTGTTAAACATTTTTTTTAAGTAAAGGCCCCTAGAGTCCGTTCCCAAACTCATCAGTATCCTGACATACAGCATCTGCAGATATATAGAAATTGGGTAGTATGAGGGTTACACATAACTCAAATGGATCACGATAGTAGTAGTCATTGGTAATGGTTGTGTATTAAATATTATGAGCAAAGCATTCTAATAGTCCAGAGTTACATTTAAAATAAACTTTTTGGTTAATTTTCCTATTAACTAAATTATTTTATGTACAAACATAAATTTCAAATTATCGTAAATAATAAATGTATTTTTTCATCAAACAATTAAAATATTAAAATACAAAACTTGAACAGAGTAATAATAACTACAAAAAACCTCTTTTGATTTATCAAATTAGAAAAATTATAAACTTTTACAAATTCCAAAAATGTATTTACTGTACAATCAAATCTTATTATCAGAAATATAAAACAAAAAAAAGGAACAATCTTGGAACAATAAAATGTTAGGGGTAAGAACTAACCAGCATGGATCTTCGATAGCGTTCTATTTTTTTTTTTTACTTTGCATGTTGTAGCATTGCTTCCGCCGTACAGATAGAAACATGTGATTGATTGCATGACTATGATTATATGAATTCTCTAACCGGTGACATGGCTCCAAGAACATCATATAGTACACAGTTTATACTTAAAATCTTAAAGCAGTGGATATATATAATTAGCATGTGCAAATCCTCATTACATAATTGCCAATAAGTAACATAAAAAAGAAAAGCACCTATACATATTTACATGTTGCTACACGGCTCCATTCACAAAACCGCATTTCCACACGGATAAGTATAACGCCAGTCACACCCAACCATGTAGAGAGGTCAACACGGAAGTCAGCCATCCTTCCCAGAATGACAGATAACACCGTGTTGGATCCTAAATCCGTGTGACAACAAAAAAGATTTTAATAAATAAAATATATAAATTTTAGTAGGTTCATAAATCAGTACTGTACAATGCCAACTGCACAACACCTTTTGACAAGGGAAGGCCACATGCGGTCCACACCATGCTACAGCGTGAACCACAACATAGCCGCCCCAAACCACACTTAATTTAAAATAAAAAATAATAAAATAAAGTAAAATCATTTCATTTTGTGAATGAAGCCGAACAATGCTAGATAAAATGTCTTTTTAAAAAGATTATTTAAATACATTTTTGCATGTCTAAATATTGACAATACATAAATAAGCTGAGCACATGCGAGAATACGAAATATGCAGAGAATTCATAATTCTATACTTGTTAAAGTGCAAAAGATAAAATCAGGTCCATGATGGTTGTCTACGCACGATCAGGACATACAGCATCTAGAGTTAACACAGTACTAGAATGCTGACTCATAAGTTTCCATTTGTAACTAGGCAGATTAACGGCAGGCACTTGCAGGTAAGTACACTTCCAGTTTATAATAAAAAATAAAATAACCCAATCGAAATTTTATTTAAAAAAAGGTGTGAAGGTCTGGACTCTATGATTGTTCCCTGTGCGAACAAATGTAACTCAACATGTTCAAGACATGCAGCAGCATCAACAGCAGGATTTAAGAAGTGGTGTATTATTAGGGCAACATGTAGCTTGGCCCAATTCGGCAGCACAGGCAGCAGCAGACGTTATGTTAAAAGGCCCAAATGTAACTCAACATTTTCATGACATGCAGCAGCATCAACAGCATGATTTAAGGAGTGGTGTATTATCATGGCCACATGTAGCTTGGCCCAATTCGGCAGCACAGGCAGCAGCAGACGTTATGGTAAAAGGCCCAAATGTAACTCAACATTTTCATGACATGCAGAAGCATCAACAACATTATTTAAGGAGTGGTGTATTAGTAGGGGATAATGTAGCTTGGCCCAATTCGGCAGCACAGGCAGCAGCAGAAGTTATGTTAAAAGGCCCAAATGTAACTCAACATGTTCAAGACATGCAGCAGCATCAACAGCAGTGTGGCGAAACCAACCTCACCACTGGTTGCTGGAGAAGTCTGGTTGCCAACCTCTTGCCCCAGGATAATGGGCCCTCTCATGAGCCCATGCTAAACTTAAACCCCATGGTGATTTGACTGTGTTTGTGGCATCTGAGCGCTGTTTGGATATATTGAGCACTCAGATCCAAGCCATCTGGGGATATGTTAAATGTCTATATTTACTGTAATGGTTGGGACATTGCATATTTGAATAGTGATGTCTGTCCTATTGTCCCCACATGTGTATTGGCGATTTTTTTTGTCCTGAGAGATAATTGAATTACTCCTCTGTTGTCTCCAGGACAGAAGACATTGTTTAAAACTATGTATTCTCCTGCCTGTAATAATTACATCAACCCATTGTGTAAGGTAATTGTATCACAAGCAGCGGGGAGAATTTTGCAGGGGAGTGTTTAAACTGTAAAGCTGTAAAGGATTGGCTGCTAGGTCATGTCCTCAGTTCCCAACCAGGTTTTAAGAAGTGGTGTATTATCATGGCCACATGTAGCTTGGCCAAATTCAGCAGCACAGGCAGCAGCAGACATTATGATAAAAGGCCAAAATGTAACTCAACATGTTCAAAACAAATTCATAATTATTAAAAATTTTTATCAATATATACATGATAAAAACTTGACAATAAATATCGATCTAATAAATATCAATAAATAAATAATTAAATTAATTCATAAAAAGTTAAAAACAGAGGGAACAATTAAAAAACAACGGAGTTTGGGAGGGAGAGCAAAGGAGAGGGATAGACAAGGGACCCTTCAGCGCCCTCAACCGACAGTGGGGGCCATGAAGTCACTGCAGATCCAGGATTCATTCATCTTAATGAATGTGAGTCTGTCCATGAAGTCTGTGGACAGACGGGTCTGCTTGTCTGTGACCACCCCACCAGCCATGCTGAATGCCGCTCAGACAGTACGCTGGAGGGGGGCAAGATAGTAACTCCAGCGCATACTGAGCGAGCTCACCGCAGGTGTCCAGCCTGGAAACCCAGTACTCCATGGGGTCGTCGGTAGTCATGCTGTCGGATGCACCTACTGACCCCATGTAGTCTGCCACCATGCGGGCCAGCCGCTGGTGGTGACTGATGCTGCTGCAGGTACTGGGTCGTGCAGATTGATAGAAGAGCCTCATCTCACCCAAAAGGTCACCTGCTCGGCTGGTGCTGCTGGTGCCAGCCGCCTGCTGGGTGAGATAGGCGGGAAGAACTGGAGCTTGAGGCCGAGGGTTTGCCTCCTCCAGCCGGTGGATCAGACAAGCCCGCAATTTTTCAAGACGGGCCTGCCTCCGGCTGGCTGGGATGAACTGCTCCAGTTTCCCCTTGCAGCGAGGGTCTAAAAGGGTGGCCAACAAAATGTCATCCCTCTCCTTAAATTTCTTGATCCGGGGGTCCCTCCTGAGGCATCACAGCATCGGCAGCCATGGGGAAGAGCACAGCCCGCTGTGACTCTTCATGACTGCCCGGGACCATGACCTCTTGGTCCTTCTGCTGCGGATGCTGCTGCTCCTGGTCGGAGATGCCCCATCCCCTGACTAACGGTGCCCCCAGCACCGGCTCTCCCTCCTGACCAGGCCCAGACTCCTGGACGTGCACTGATTCCTCATCATCCTCCTCATCCTGGGCCTGGTCCTGGTGGAGCATGGTTAACTCTTCATGCTCCACCAAGGCACTCTCCCCAGCTTCGAGCAGGCGATCTAGTGTCCTGTCTAGCAGGAACATTAGGGGGAGCACGTCATTCAGACCGACATGCTCCCCGCTGACCATCTTTGTCGCCTGCTCGACTAAGGACTAACAAAACTACACTAAATGCCAAACACTTAAAACGTAAACTCTTTTTTTAACCTGACACAGACACTAACTGACACACGGAGACTAAAATACTTTTTTAAATGAACAAATAATGGAAAAAAATAAAACTAGTACACTAACTGGACGGACACTAACTGACAGACAAAACAGACAGATAGACCCTACACTATACTATATCACTAACTAAGCTAAATTACACGCTGCCCTGAAAAATCTAAACTTTACTATTCCCTAACTGCAGCCCTAATACCTAACCTAAACTATTAAGCACTATCTATCTATCTATCTATCTATCTATCTATCTTATATATTACAGCTACATACCTAACTCAATGCCCTACACTAAACCCTGCACTGAACCCTATCTGCTACACTAGGCTCTAACAGTAACTATATTTTTCTGCTAATTCTACTAAACTATCTCAAACTATTTTGACTCTATTAAACGACACTATTCCCTAATCACTACATTAAACTAACTATCTAGATTATTATTAATTTAATTCAGATTTTAGAAAACGCACAGCAGAAAAAATAGCATAGCTCCAATCTCCAACAAATCCAACTCCACAAAATGGCTGCTGGGTGATTTTGTCACTTATATAGTGAAGGGGTAGTCTAGTTTCCTATTGGTTGCTGACAAAGCCTTCTCATTGGCTATTCAAGCTAGAAGAAGGGAGGGAAAATGATAATGATGAGTCACCTCATGCACTATAGAAAAAAAAAAAAATTTGCATGGATAATATATCACTATATTCTACCAAGCAAAACCTGTATGAAAATAGCTTGATGCCCCTACGCAATTATAAAAATGCAAATATTGTATTCTAAATGATTCTAATTACTGAATACTGATGTATAATTTTCCTCTTTACTGTATTTTATGTCATGCGAAAAATCGTCAATTACATACGCTTGAATTGGGTTGCATAAGGGCAGTATACTATTGGGTTGGCTTGCTTGGTTGAATAGACGAAAATAGCGAATATAGTGCTATATTCGCAATATTCATCTATTCGAGTAGACCAAGACAACCCATTGAATGAAAACAATATCATACTGCCCTTATGCGACCCGATTCACGCGTATATGTAATTGCCGATTTTTTGCATGACATAAAACACAGTTTCCTACATAAAGAGGGAAATTATACATCAGTAACAATTCTCATTACTGATTTATAATTCTCTGTATGTAAGATAGTTTATGTCATGCGAAAAATCGGCAATTACATATGCGCTTGAATCGGGTCGCATAAGGGCAGTATACTATTGGGTTGGCTTGCTTGGTCGAATAGACGAAAATAGAGAAAATAGCGAATATAGTGCTATATTCGCAATATTCGTCTATTCGAGTAGACCAAGACAACCCATTGAATGAAAACAATATCATACTGCCCTTATGCAACCCGATTCACGCGTATATGTAATTGATGATTTTTCGCATGACATAAAATACAGTATCCTGCATAAAGAGGGAAATTATACATCAGTAACAATTCTCATTACTGATTTATAATTCTCCTCTATATGTAAGATAGTTTGTGTCATGCGAAAAATCGGCAATTACATATGCGTATGAATCGCACCGCATAAGGGCAGTATACTATGGGTTGTCTTGCTCGGATAAGATAGAGATTGGAATATAGCACTATATTCGCTATATTCGAGATTTAACATATCTAGATTATGTTATCTACCAAGCCAACTGTTACTTACGATTGGCTTGGTAGAATTGTTGAATATAGCGAATATCACGAATATCACTATTATTCTCAATCTTCGATATATTCTAGCAAGCCAAGCATTAGGAACTCACCTCTAAGTTGAATTTGCATTGCGATTAATATTACCTGTAATACTCACATTGCGAATTCAACTTAGAGCTTGTTTCCTAAAGGTTGGCTTGCTGGAATATTACGAATATCACAAATTCACGAATATAGCACTATATTCACAATCTTCGTTATATTCCAGCAAGTAGCAAGTTCAACCAAACAACCATTAGTAGCTCAGCTCAAAGTTTAATTTGCGATGCGAACATATACTCGCATAGCAAATTTAACTTTGAGCCGGTTGCCTAACGGTTGCATTGCTATAATTGACGAAGATTGAGGATATAGCGCTATGTTCTCAATATTCTTTATATTCTAGCAACAACTATTAGGAACCCAGCTCTAAGTTTAATTTGCGATGCGAACATATACTCGCATTGAGAATTAAAGTTAGAGTTGGGTTGATGGATTCCCATTGAAAATGAAAACATGATTCCTTCCTGCTTAAGTTGCTTGTGGGCCAATGACTCATTGACCCACAAGAAAGAAGCAGGGACAAATCATGTTTTCACCTTTCAGATATTGTAAAAATGGCGAATATTCGAAATAGCGAATATATATCATTATATTATAAATATTCGCGAATTATCGAAGTTGTGATATTCACGATAAAAATTCGCAATTCGAATATTTGCGCTCAACACTACTGCATTCCTGTATTTGGGGGAAATAAACCCGTATTGTTGTTCCATAGAGCAGTTTGGCATACAACGCACAAAAAACTTATTTTAAAATTTACCAGTGAAATACAGCATTTGTGTATCTGGGGAAATAAACCCATATTGTTGTTCCACAGAGCATTTTTGCATAGAACTCACAAAAACCTATTTTAAAATTTAGCGGTGACATACTGCATTTCTGTAGTTTGTTGCAATAAACACAGGTTTTGTGCTACATAGCAGTTCTGAGGCCTACCCTGTATTTCAGTCATTTTAAGTAACTTTTTGAACTCCGCATTTACATAGTTGGTTGCAAACACACAGTTTTTGTGGTAGATAGCACATTAGCGGTGTACGCTGCATTTCTGACAGTCAAATTAAACTGTTAACTTCTGCTTTTACATTATTGGTTTGAAAAATCAAATTTTTGGTAATAGCGAAGTAATTGTATTGAATTGCTTACACTGTTGCATGACCTAAAGAAATGTATTCTGTTTATGACAATTGCACTGCCTTACTGTTAGTGAACTTAATTGTTGACTATTGGCAGTTAAATTGACACCAGAGATAAACCATCTGTTAATTTGGTGGGGGAATGCAAATAATGAGTAGAACATCAAATAAGGGACGTGGGCATGGTCGTGGTGGTGTTGGTGGAGCTCCTGTTGCTGCGAGAGGACGTGGCCGTTCAATGCCAACTACAGGTCCAAGTGAAACACCTTCCTCAGGTGTGAGTAGGCGACAAATCCTGCAGAGTTATTTGGTAGGCCCGAATGCGGCTCTACGAATGGTGACGCCAGAACACGTACAGGCGCTAGTAGATTGGGTGGCTGACAGTGCCTCCAGTACCTTAACATTGTTTCCCACTACTGAAAGCTCAGATTTGGCACCTGCAGCCCATGCCCATCAGTCTTTAACCTCACCCCGTTGCAAATCAGCCAAGCAATCTGAGCCCCATGTCATGCAGCAGTATCTCATGCTTTTAGATGACTCTGCTGGCACGGTTTCTCAGGGCCATAATCATAGCCCTGCCACAGAAGTAGAAGAGATTGAGTACTCGGATGCCCAAACACTTAGGTTTGAGGATGAGGACATGGAAAGACCACCGCAGCACATCTCTGATGATGACGAAACACAGGTGCAAACTGCTGCGGCTTTCTGAGGTGTGCAGACCGAAAAAGAGGGCAGGGGTGAAGACTGGGTGGAAGATGATGTTGAGAACGATGAGGTCCTACAGCCCAAAATATACCACTTAAATCTATGTTATCAATGGGTGGTTGAAAAATCATATTTTTTAAGGCCAGGAATTACCTTTGCGGCCTGCGCTGCATATGTGTAGAGGACAATAATATAGTTAATCCGTCTGGGAGTTCAGGAATTGACATATTACAAATTTTTTGCTGTCAATTAACCCTGCACTGTATAGGTGACGGGGATCGAAAATTTGAAAAATCTTCTGAAAAATTACCATTTTTGCCAGGTACAAAACCTTGCTCTGCATAGGTGACAGTGACCGAAAATGCAGAAAATCTTCTTTTAAATTGTTGGGTGAAATATTACCATTTTTGGCGGTTACAAACCCCTTCTCTGCATAGGTGACAGGGACCGAAAATTTGAAAAATCTTCTTTTAAATTGTTGGGTGCAAAATTACCATTTTTGCTGGGTACAAACCTGTGCTCTGCATAGGCGACAGTGACCGAAAATGCAGAAAATCTTCTTTTAAATTGTTGGGTGAAATATTACCATTTTTACCGGTTACAAACCCCTTCTCTGCATAGGTGACAGGGACCAAAAATTTTAAAAATCTTCTTTTAAATTTTTGGATGCAATATTACCCTTTTTGCCATGAATAAACCCCTCCTCTGCCTGGGTGACGGGGGCTTACATTTAAAAAAATAGTCTGTTCCATTGGTGGGTGACATTAACTCAGTTTTGCCGTAATTTAACCACTCCTCTGCCTGAGTTCCAGGGAATACATTTCTAAAAATCGCCTGTTCCATTGGGTGGTGACATGAACCACGTTTTTCCGTGAATAAACCCCTCTTCTGCCTGGGTGCCAGGGACCTACATTTCTTAAAATCGCCTGTTCCATTGGTGGGTGACATTAACCCTGTTTTGCCGTGAATAAGCCCATCCTCTGCGTGGGTGCCAGGGACCTACATTTCGAAAAATCGCCTGTTCCATTGGTGGGCGACATTAACCCTGTTTTTCCATGAATAAGCCCCTCCTCTGCCTGGGTGTCATAGTCTGTTCCATTGGTGGGTGACATCAACATAGTTTTGCTGGTGAAAAACCCCTGCTCTGCCTGGATTCCAGGGGCCTACATTTTTGAAAATCGTCTGTTCCATTGGTGGGTGACATGAACCCCATTTTGCCAGTGAAAAATCCCTGCTGTGCATTGCTGACAGGGAACCAAATTTGGTAACAATGTCTGTTAATGATCGATAGATGCGTGAATACAAACTTATGGTGGTAGATGCGCTGCTGATGGCATTACCACCTGACGTCTCCTCAACCTCCTACTCCACATCCACTTCCTCCTCCTTGATCAAGATTTTGATTTTTAATTTTTATTTATTTTATTTTAAGTCATTTGCCTATCCACATTTGTTTGCAGGGCACTTATCCACATTTTGCTGTAGCTCTTTCCAGGACTTTTTTACAGCCATTTTAGTGCCCAAAAGTTTGTGTCCCCGTTGACTACAATGGGGTTTGGGGTCAAATTTGGGTTAAGTTCGGATCCCGAACCCAAACTTTTTTGTTGAAGTTCGGCCAAACTTGTCAAACCCAAACTTCCAGGTGTCTGCTCAACTCTAAATAGAACGTTTGTGGATGGAAGGCACACACATAAGTGCCTAAAACTAGTTAAATTTGTCCCAAATAAAATGTATTCTCTGCTGGAATACTGTATATAACATTTGTGGATTGAACGCACACACAGATGTGCCCAAAAGTAGTTAAATGTGTCCCGAATAAAAATAATTCTCTGCTGGAATACTGAATATAATTTTTATGGATTTAACGCACACACAGATGTGCCTAAAACTAGTTAAATTTGTCCAAAATAAAATTTATTCTCTGCTGGAATACTATATATATGGTTGCGGCCTAAATGCACACACAGATGTACCCAAAAGTAGTAAAATGAGTCCCAAATACAAATAATTCTCTGCTGGAATACTGAATATAACGTTTGTGGATTGAACGCACAGAGAGATGTGCCTAAAACTAGTTAAATTTGTCCCCAAAAAAAATTATTCTCTGCTGGAATACTGTATATAACATTTGTGGATTGAACGCACACAGAGATGTGCCCAAAAGTAGCTAAATGTGTCCCAAATACAAATAATTCCTTGCTGGAATACTAAATATAGCTTTTGTGGATTTAACGCACACACAGATGTGCCTAAAACTAGTTAAATTTGTCCCAAATAAAATGTATTCTCTTCTGGAATACTGTATATAAAAATTGTGGATTGAACACACACACATATGTGCCCAAAAGTAGTTAAATGTGTCCCAAATGCAAATAATTCTCTGCTGGAATACTGTAATAACTGTATATAACGTTTGTGGATTGAATGCACACAAAGATGTGCCCAAAACTAGTTAAATGTGTCCCAAATACAAATAATTAACAAATCCAAAAGAGCAGCTCTCACCTCAGCCTTCCTTCCCATGAGCACGGACTCTGGACACAGCTGATCCCAATAATAAAGGAAATGAAGCCCAGCTCACCAGTAAGGTTTTCCTATTCTTTCTTTCTTTATTAGCGTTGCGATAAAAACTTTTCCAGGTACAGGACAATAACTCGCTGTCTACACGTTTCGGGCCTTACACGTACGGTCCTTACTCATGACAACTTTGTGATAAAATAGCTGCAATATATAGGGGATGTGAGGCAGTGACAGGCCTCATGGCTGATAGAAGAGAGGAATGGCAGGATTATCCATCTCTTTCCCATCAGTGGGCAGGTCTGAGGCAGCAACAGGTGCCACAATCAAGAGAGCATAAAGCTGTCCTCACAGTGAGATGGGTGTGTCCTGTGTGGTACAGAAGCCTGGAGTGGTTCTGTGTGTGGTTTGATCTGGGAGCGCTGAGAGACCACAAGGCTGGGAGTAGCCTGAAGTTTGGGGGGTCCCGCGACGCCTAGGGATAAGGGTCGCATGGTCAGCGTCGGGCGGACGACTGGACCACAATCCCCCAAAAGACACCGGTGAGGTAACAGCCAGGAGGCTGATGGACATTGGGCTGGGAAAGCCGCATGGGTGCCGTGTGTGTGAACAGTGTCTTAGGTGAGTCAGGGACACACTGTGTTAAGTTAGAGCCCAGCCGGGCAGGTGTTTGTTTTGAATTTCATTTATTTATGTTGATGCTGGGACAATAAAGCGATGTTTTGGCCCCTAAAGCTGCGGTGGACGACTATCTGTATGTGAACGATCCTCGAGACCAGAGCTAACCCCCACATTTGGTGTCGGATGCGGGCAGTCATCCCTGCTGGAAAAAGGCAAAGTGTTGCTAGGGGCAACGACCTGACAGAAAAGAGCAGGTGCTGCTGAATGTTGCCAAGGAAATTGCTGTGTTGCTGTGCAGTGATTTAAAGGGCCAGAAGCCTGCTTGTTCGCTGGAGCAGGTGCTGCTGGAAAACTGCTGGTGTTACTCTGGACTTATTTTTTTCTGTGGTGCAAGCTGTGTTCGTATTTAAAGGGCCAGAAGCACAATAAAAGGAACTGACCTGTGGAAATTTTTTGGTCAAAATGGCGACCTGGGTGAAAGATGGTCTGGTTTGGCGGAAAACCGAGGCCACAGAGAAAATAATAGAGCAGCTGGTGCGGGAAACTAATTGCATGTTGAGGAAGTCAAGTGCTGCACTCAGAGAGGCTGCTCTGAATCGTAGTGGACTGTTCGAGGTAATATGTGCCGTTGCCAAGGGCAACCGTCGGGAAGACAAAGAGGTGGAGAGTGGTGCGTTTCTCAGGAGTGCCTATTTTCCCTGCGACTGTGCACAGAGTCCTAAAGGGTGCGGCTGGAATGTCCGTCCGGAAAAAGACAGGAGACAAGTCCAAGGCGTCTCCCGTGGCAACTACTGCATTGAGGAGAAGGGTGGTGACCGTGCTGGAGATATACCTGGACTACCCTTATCTTCCGGGAGTGCTGAGTCAGTGACGACAATCGGTAAGACTGTTCCTGTTGATAATTTTGTGGCAGACCCAGTGGCAGTGAGCCAGCGGCAGTTGCTACCTGCCGGGCTGGTGAGTGATAAAGCGCTGCGGCGTGAAGATGTCTCAAAAATGAGTGACTATGGGAAAAATGCTGTGTCTGAACAGGCTGGTAAGCCTGTTGCGGTTGCTCTCTCGCAGGAATCTGCAGGGGAGAAGCTCAAGATGTTGTTTAAAGTGCCCGTGACCAAGGCTAGGTTTGGGATGGCGAAAATCAGAGATCCCATGCTAGCCTGGGTAAGAGGTAGAATGATGACTGTCGGGACAATTATGTGAATACTGTGGACTATCCGGTGGTCCTCACGGAGGGTGAGACCATGGTGGGAACAGAGACTGATGGACTTGATGTTGCAAATATGCTCATGTGTGACGTAATGTGGGGCAATGGAGACACTTCTGTAGAAAGTGATGAAGCTCCTACAGAACCTGTACCTGTCCCTTTAAATGAAGGTGTAAGGCAAATGCAGATAGAAAGCAATGGTTTAAGTGAAATGACCATTAGAAACAGTGGTGCAGACACGGTGCCAAGTGAAGGTGCAGAGTTTGTTGAAATGTATAATGATAATGTGGTTAATGTGAAGGTTCTGCACATAGAAAACAAGTTACTTGAAGTGCCTAATGATATGTGTGATGATGATATACCTGCTCCTTTAAAGGGTGTGATCAGGGAAGAAGCTCCCCTGTTGGTAAAAATGTGGATGGTATAAAAGGCTAATTGATGTTGAGAGCTCACAACTGAGGGAAACCACTGTGAAAAATGTGCAAGTACATGGGGCCGTCCTAGAGGGTGTACCACACGTACTAGAAGTGGATATGCAGTCTCCACAGGTTTCTATGGTTAATAAAATGTCCCAGGTGGGGATTAGCTCATCGGTGCCCCTAGAGGACAGGATTGAGAATGACACGAGCGGTATATATAACGCATGTTCTGTGACTGATAGCAACTCAGAGAGAAAGGCTGCCATGCCGAGGTCTTGCCAAACTAAAGTGGTTACTAGTAGCGACCAGGTGACAGTTATATCTGACGAGACGAGAGTTCAGTCGGGTGACGTCAGCCTAGTGTCTGAAGCTCATATCCAGTCAGTCTTAGATGACCTGACAGAACAGTACAGCTGCAAACCGGAGGCTGATCTCACTCTCGCCACACGGTCCCTAGATACGATAGAGAAGGGACTAGCTGTCGGCACAGAGTCGCTAAAGATGGCTGCAGAAGGGTCAAAAGAGAGACCCGGAAAAGACGAGTGAATTGAAGGGTCTACCGCCTGGTGTCCTGGGGAAGGGAAAAGACTCCAGAAAGACACAAAAGTCTATAGTAGACCTCGACAATGGGCTTGAAGAGTCCCTGGGTGGAAATCCCACAGAGTGTCTAAGGAAGAATGGTGGTACTCCTACAACTGCTGTTACACCAGAACAGAGTGAAGAGCCGCTGGAACAGAAGGCCCAAGAGCGGGGCGCTGCTAACAAGCTGGTCCGAAAAACTAAGAAGACGACTATGGCCCTCTCCTTGGCTAGAGCCCTTGAAAAAGCGCTTAAGGAGCGAGATGAATTGGAGAGGCTGAACAAGCAACTCAGAGTAGAGATGGAAGATCTCAGGAGCTCAAAAGATGAAATCGATGAGTTGGAGAGGCCTAAGCGTGCTCCTGCGCAGCAGGGGAAGAAAATGAGATACCTGAAGAGGAAGATTCTCTAAAGATGCCAAGAAGTCAGAGCCCGTTAAGAATGGGTCTGGAGGTGGTGGCGCTGTGGTGCCAGCCGAGGCAGAGAGGAAGATGGAAGAGGTATTTGCTGAACCAGATGATGGTGCTGAGGTGGATGCAGAAGCCCAGAGACTCGTGGCAGTGTGTGGCCAGGACCTGGTCATGAAAGACATTCCCTCTGCTGTCAATGCCTTCCAGAAAGCCAGCAGTCTGCTAGGGAAGAAATACGGGGGGACCGACGACCAGTATGAGGGTGCTGTCTACTCCGATGGGCTGGCTCTCCTGAATCCTGCCCGAAAGGAGAACCATATCCTGGGTGAACCTCTTCAGGGATTGCCAGAAGATGCTGAGTCTGAAACGGTCTCTGATGTCCCAAGTACCTCCATCCTTAATGAGAAAGAGGAGGAGGAGCTAAGAATGCAAGTATGTAATGCTGTGTCCGTGAAGGATGAAAAGCCTATCAAAGTGACTGAAGACTCCAAAAGAGACTCAAAGGCTGAGGCTGATGAGTGGGAGAAATCCTCGGATGTTCCCAAGACCAAAGATAAGGCTGAAGAAGAGGCGGCCGAAGTGAGGGAACAGTTTAGTCGAGAGTTGCAGCAGTCCAAAAAAGGACATGAGGAACATGTGCTGATGCGAAATGTGGAGAGAGAAAAAAACGAAAAGAGAGAGGCCACTGGTGCGAAGCGCATCATCCTCACTCGTGAAAGAGAGTACCGGGTCATGAGATGGGCAAGAAAATCCCGTAGGTCTTATTTGCCCCATACTAAACTCATGTGGGTGAGAAACCAAGCACTATTGGCCTGGGTCTGGCAGAATAAGGGGAAGACTGTAGGCCAGGTCGATGCCCTCTCACGAGCATCGTGGTTGGATGCTAGTGTTCACCCCTACGGGGTTGAACAAAGGGGGGGGGATATGTGAGGCAGTGACAGGCCTCATGGCTGATAGAATGGCAGGATTATCCATCTCTTTCCCATCAGTGGGCAGGTCTGAGGCAGCAACAGGTGCCACAATCAAGAGAGCATAAAGCTGTCCTCACAGTGAGATGGGTGTGTCCTGTGTGTTACAGAAGCCTGGAGTGGTTCTGTGTGTGGTTTGATCTGGGAGCGCTGAGAGACCACAAGGCTGGGAGTAGCCTGAAGTTTGGGGGGTCCCGCGACGCCTAGGGATAAGGGTCGCATGGTCAGCGTCGGGCGGACGACTGGACCACAATCCCCCAAAAGACACCGGTGAGGTAACAGCCAGGAGGCTGATGGACATTGGGCTGGGAAAGCCGCATGGGTGCCGTGTGTGTGAACAGTGTTTTAGGTGAGTCAGGGACACACTGTGTTAAGTTAGAGCCCAGCCGGGCAGGTGTTTGTATTGAATTTCATTTATTTATGTTGATGCTGGGACAATAAAGCGATGTTTTGGCCCCTAAAGCTGCGGTGGACGACTATCTGTATGTGAACGATCCTCGAGACCAGAGCTAACCCCCCACAGGGAACAACTCCTCCCACACTTCCCCTCTCAGCAGCAATTAGCACAAAGTCATGACACACTTGTTACACTTGAATACATTTGAGGGTATACAAACATGCATATAACAGCTCCATATATAAAAAATATAAAAACAGACATATATGTCGCAATGTGATCCATACAAAAAGTGTTTTGCATACATTTTTCAATATTGTAGTATCAGATATTGCCTTTTATTCAAGCCATCAGGTTGTCTGGTGTCCAGCTGGAACATCCAGAATGTCTCCCTGTTCAAGAGTTTGCGCCTATGATCGCCCCCTCATGGGGGTAACATAACCCTCTCAATTCCCTGCACAGAGAGTTGAGAAGTGGCGCCCCCATGTACTACTGCACAATGCAGACTCACTGCCGACACATTACGTTTTTCAAAAGAGGGGACATCCGACAGGTGCTTGCGTCTGCGGGTTTTAATTGGATTTGTAGTGCACCCTACATATTGCAGCCTGCAAGGAATGCAGGTAATAAGGTAGACTGCAAACTTGGTATTACAATTGAGATATGCACTAATTTTATACTCCCATTAGTCATGGAAGTGAATTTTGTTAGAGGGTTCCATCACCCCGCAACAAATGCACCTATTGTGTCCACAGCGGTAGCTGCCAGGGTTATTCAACCAAGTAGGCTTGATTTTATCTATGCTTTGAAATAGACTTGGACTCAACATGTTCCCTATTGTTTGTGCCCTACGCGGTACACATTTGATGCCCTGCTCTATCACCGGAGACCAGTCTTTATCCCCATGTAGAACCGGCAAGTATTTTTTCACAATTCTACAGATTTTATTGTATTCCATACTATACTGTGTGGAGAAAACCGAAGAGCGACCTTCCTCACAACTACCTCGGAATCCTTTTGAACCGGTTCCTGGAAATAAGAGACTATCTCTATCCAAAGATGCAACCAAACTCCTGCACTTTTCTATTTGCCCATATTTATATTTCCTCCTAACAAGACGATCCTGTATATTTTTTGCCTCAATCAAAAAGGAGTTAATGTCCGAACTGTTAAGTCTCGCTCTTATCATCTCACCTTTACAAATAATTCTCTGCTGGAATATTGAATATATGGTTGCGGCCTAAAAGCACACACAGACGTGCCCAAAACTAGTTAAATTTGCCCAAAATATAAATAATTCTCTGCTGGAGTAACGGATATAACGATTGCGGATTGAACGCACACACAGAAAAGTCACAAATTTGGTTCATTTCCCCAGGAAATTTTTTTTTTATCTGATGGCGCGGTGTATATCTCACTAGCAGGCACACTCTAGTTGATAAGCCCCTTTTTATAATGTCTGCTAAACACACTGCTTTCTGATGGCGTACTGTAGATCTCACTAATATCAAATCTTTCTGTCTTTTAAAAGCTTTTGTGTACTTAAAAAAGCGATTTTCCAGCTGTGCACTATCTGTCCCTTCCTGAAGACGCCTGTCCTTGATACTGCTGAATTTAACCCCTGTTAAAAATAAATAAATGATGCCACACAGTTTTTTTGGAGTTAAATCTGTGAATTTCCAGCAAAACGCTGTTACTGCCTACTGTCTGTTCAGTGTAAGAATAATAGCTAACATGGCTATGGCATTACACTGAAGGGAATTACCTGAATGTTGATTGGCTGCTTAGGAGGCGTCAAAAGTGCGGGGAGGAGACTCGAGCAATGCGACGAGCACATGTGGTATTCGGCCTAGTACCGCCACGTGCCAAGCATAGTGATGCTAGAGACGAACCAGTACTCGGCCGAGCATGCTCGCTCATCACTAGTTTTAACCATTTCACTACTGAGCCACTTTTCACCTTAAATCCCAGGCTGATTTTTGCAAATGTGATAAGAACTTTAAAATACTTTTATTTATAAAAAATATCAAATTTACAAAAAATTTTAAAAAAATTGCAAATTTCCATTTCTCTACTTTTATAATAGATAGCAATAACTCAAAAAATAGTTATTACTTTGCATTCCCCATATGTATACTTTATGTTTTTATCATTTTGTGAATGCCATTTTATTTTTTGCAGACGTTAGAAGCCTTGGAAGTTTAGAAGCAAATCTTGAAATGTTTCAGAAAATTTCCAAAACGCACTTTTTAAGGACCAGTTCAGGTCTGAAGTCACTTTGTGAGGCTTACATAATAGAAACCACCCAAAAATGATTCCATTTTAGAAATTAAACCCTCAAGGTATTCAAAACAGATTTTAAAAACTTTGTTAACCCTTTAGAATTAATGGTAAATGAAGAGGTAATTTCAGAATTTCACTTTTTTGGCAGATTTTCCATTTTAATAAATTATTTTCCGCTAACAAAGCAAGGGTTAAAAGCCAAACAAAACTCAATAATTTTCTCCCCGATTCTTTAGTTTGCAGAAACACCCAATATATGGTCGTAAACTGCTGTATGGTCACAAGGCAGAGCACAAAAGGAAAGGAACGCCATATGGTTTTTGGAAGGCAGATTTTGTGGGACTGTTTTTTTACACCATGTCCCATTTGAAGACCCCCTAATGCACCCCTAGAATAGAAACTCCAAAAAAGTTACCCATTTTGGAAAAAAGACCCCTTAAGGTATTCAAAACTGATTTTACTAACTTTGTGAACCCTTTCGGTGTTCCGCAAGAGTTAATGGAAAACGGAGATGAAATTTTAGAATTTCATTTTTTGGCAGATTTTCCATTTTAATAAAATGTTTCCAGTAACAAAGCAAGGGTTAACAGCCAAACAAAAGTCAATATATTTTGCCCTGATTCTGTCATTTGCAGAAACAACCCATATGGAGTCGTGAACTGCTGTATGGGAACACGGCATGGCGCAATTTGGTTTTTGGAAGCAGATTTTCTGGGCTGTTTTTTTGACACCATGTCGCATTTGAAGACGCCCTGATGCACCCCTAGAGTAGAAACTCCCAAAAAATTATCCCATTTTGGAAACTACGGGATAGGGTGGCAGTTTTCTTGGTATTATTTTAGGGTACATATGATTTTTGGTTGCTTTTTTGTTATTTACAGTTATTTACAGTATTAATCTGACAGGTTAGATCATGTGGTATTTTTATAAAGCAGGTTTTTACAGACACGACACGACAATACAAAATATGACTACCTTTTTTGGTTGTTTGTTTCATTTTTACATAATAAAGCATTTTTGAAAAAAATGATTTTTTTTGTGTCTCCATATTCTGAAAGCCATAGTATTTTTTAAATTTTGGGTGACTGTCTTATATAGGGGCTGATTTTTTCAGTATGAGAGGATAGTTTGATTGGTACTATTTTAGGATGTATATGACTTTTTGATTGCTTGGTATTACACTTTTTGTGATGTAAGGTCACAAAAAATGGCTTTTTTAACACTATTTTTTTTAATAGTGTTTGAGTAGTTAGTTTATGTGATATTTTTATAGAGTAGGTTATTACGGACATGGCAATAACTAATATGTATATTTTTGGTTATTTCACTTTAGCACAATAATAGCAGTTTTGAAGATTGTTACAGGTGTGGGGATACCTAATATGTATACTTTTTTAATTTAAGTTTTACACAATATAATTTTTGAAATAAAAAAAGAAATCATGTTTTAGTGTCTCCATTGTCTGAGAGCCATAATTTTTTTATTTTTTGGGCGATTGTCTTAGGTAGGGTATCATTTTTGCGGGATGAGATGACGGTTTGATTGGCACTATTTTGAGGTGCATATGACTTTTTGATTGCTTCCTATTGTGTTTAGATGTTTATCGGAGGGGTTCAATCATGGGATATTTTTATGGAGCAGGTTGTTACGGACGTGGCAATACCAAATATGTATACTTTATTTATTTCAGTTTTATACACTAATATCATAATTTTTTAAACATAAAAAAATCATGTTTTAGTGTCTCTATAGTCTGAGAGCCATAGTTAATTTTTTAGTTTTTGGGTGATTGTCTTAGGTAGGGTATAATTTTAGTGGGATGAGATGACGGTTTGATTGGCACTATTTTGGGGTGCATATGACTATTTGATCGCATGCTATTACACTTTTTGTGATGCAAGCTGACAAAAAATGCCTTTTCGACACAGTTTTTATTTTATTTTTTTGACTGAGTTCACCTGAGGGGTTAGGGCATGTGATATTTTTATAGAGCCGGTCAATACGGATGCAGCAATACCTAATATGTCTACTTTTATTTTTTTCCCTATTTTTTACAATTCATTTATTTTTGGAAAAGGATGCTTTTTTTTTTTACTTGAAACTTTAAAAAACATTTTGGTAAAACTATTTTTTTAACTTTTTTTTTCACTTTTTCTTTGTCCCACTCTGGGACTTCAACTTTTGGATCTCTGATCCCCTTTACAATGCATTACAATACTTCTGTATTGTAATGCATTGGCGGTAAGTGTATTTCCACTGTAATACCCTTACAGCCTACTTGCCTTTGAGATCCAGGGGGCTGGATCTCACAGGCTCTCCCGGAAGGCAGCCACGATGCCTAGGGAAGGCATCGGTTTGCCTTCCCTGCCATGGGGTCCCCGTTACAGCAGCGCAGGGACTCCATGGACAGCGGCACCCGTGAGGATACTGCACGTGCCGCGGTCATCGCTGACAGCGGCCATGCAAGGGTTAATGCGCCGGAATCAGTGTTCCACCAATGCCGGCACATACAGCAGAGTTCCAGCTATCAGTTACAGCCAGATCCCTGCCTCTGATCGGGCGGGCGTAGCTTATGCCCCTGCCAGATCAGCTCGCCGGACCTGTACTGCACTGGGATTTGGAAAGGGTAAGGTAATAGTGGCACGAGCCTGCAATAGTAGTGGTAGCAATAGCAGACAAGGCAGGAGATTTGTGTGTGGCTCTCTAAGGGTAATAGTAGTAGTAGCTGTTTAGCAGTAATGGTAGCGACAGTAATGGTAGTGACAGTAATGGTAATAAAACTTTCAATAGGGGGATTAGCACTAGGGGGTTTTGCCAGCAGCAGCCATATGTTACTGAACATGATGGTAGGAAGGCAGCCAGCATCAGTGCCATGATGGCGGCAGCAGCAGCCATATCGTACAATGCATAATGGTAGCCAAGAAGACAACGGCAGTTGCCTGATTGTAGAAGCAATATGGTATTAAACATGATGGTAGGCAGTAGACACGAGCGAACCATTTGAGATTTGTTTTGGTTCAGGTTCGCTAAATTTTTCAATTCATGGCAAACCAAGGTTGCTTCAATTGCCCTTAAAAATGGACTCCTAGCCCCCATAATTTTTTAGAAAACGTATCTCTTTTTGTTTATTTTTTAGGATTTTTTACATTTTTCCCTCCCCAAACTGTGGAACGCAATGGCAGCAATAGTAAATAATGTCTGAGTGACACTGACATACATACATACCTGTGGGTAAACCCAAGTTTCTGCAAACAGTTTTGGAAGCCAAAACCAGAAGCAAATTTAAAAAAGATGCAAAACCATATGTGTCCATTTCTCTCCTTTTATGATCCACTCCTGATTTTGGCTTCCAAAACTGTATCAGGAAACCATGTGGCCATACACTTATACTTTTTTAAATTCCAAAGCTTCCAAAAACCATCCCTTGTTGGGGGCAGATGATGTTAAAACACACACAGTGTTATGGGATAAAAAAATAAAAATAAAAAATTGGCTTGGCGGATCAAGCATTCAAAAAATTTGCCTTGATAGGATCAGAATGCCTTTCCATACTAGATGCACACATGTTAATTGTCAGAAGAAAAAGTGGCTCGTTTCGAACAAGCCTAAAAAAAATGCTCTCTTAATTGGGAGCAGCACCACTGCAGTGTGGATGTGCAAAGGGTACAGATATAGTGGCATGGAGCCAATAAGTAGTGTCAGCAGAAGAAGCATAGCATGGTACATAAAAGGCAGTAGAACAGCTGTTTATGGGTTGTAGTAGTAGTAATAGTAGTAGTGGTAGCAGTGGAAGATGCTTTGCGTTAATATTAGTGGCAGTAGGGGATTGGCAACAAGGAGCAGCAGCAACTTAAACATCAGGGGCCATGTGGTACATGTTGGCAGGAAGGCAGCAGCATGATGCATGCAATAGCAGCCTTACGGTGGTGGTATGATGGAGGTTGCAGCAGCAGCCATATAGAATATGATGGTAGGCATGCTGCAGCAGTGGCATGATGGTGGCAGTGGCATGATGGAGGAGGCAGCAGCAGCTGTTCAGAGCATGATGGTTCATAGGTTACAGCACTGGCATGATGGTGGCGGGGGCATAATGGAGGCGGCAGCAGCAGCAGGAGTGGCTGTATGGAACATGATGGGTGGCAGGCAGCTGCAGTAGTAGCATGAAAGCAAACAGGCAGGCAGCATCAGTGGCAAGATGGGGCACAACTAGCAAGGCCAGATCTATTTATCGGCCTCAGCCGGAGACGTTTGAAAATCCTCCCCAATCCAGGTTTGGATCCTTTTGACAAAAGTGATTTCTTGACCCTGGCGGAGGAAAACTTTGTCTGTTTGGTGTCATCATGCTCCCCCTCCTCCTCTCCTGGTAATAATGTAATTTGTTCTTCCTTTCTGCCAGAGGAAAACATTCCCCATTTATTCTTGATAGTGGGGGTCTTAAAGCCTGGCTATCAAGTAATCATCAGACTGCATGATGTCAACGATACGCCTGTCACTGCATAAGCAAGCGAGCATGCAAGTCACCATTGTTGCTAACGTGCCCGAGGAGCCACTTTCCCAGTCAGGTATGCAGTGCAGGGGTAGTTTGAAAGAAAAAAGGGGTACAGATCAGACAATATTCTACACGCCGCCGAATTTACAGAATATATTTCCCAGTCAGGTATGCAGTGCAGGGGTAGTTTGAAAGAAAAAAGTGGTACAGATCACCCCTCAATCTAAACTACGCCGACAGATCACCAACAATGTCCTAGTTGTATTTACTGATTATATCTCACTCTCAGAAATGCAGTGCAGGCCGCAAAGGTAGTTTATGGCAAAAAAAGTGATTTCTTTTCTCCCACAATGTCACAGTTGTGTTTACTGATTATATTTCACTCTCAGAAATATAGTGCAGGCCGCAAAAGTACTTTATGGCAAAATAAAGTCATTTTTTTTACCCACAATGTCCCAGTTGTGTTTACTGATTATATTTCACTCTCAGAAATGGAGTGCAGGCCGCAAAAGTACTATATGGCAAAATAAAGTCATTTTTTTTTACCCACAATGTCCCAGTTGTGTTTACTAATTATATTTCACTCTCAGAAATGGAGTGTAGGCCACAAAGGTACTTTATGGCAAAAAAAAATAAAAAATTTCACCCACAATGTCCCAGTTTTGTTTACTGATGATATTTCACTCTCAGAAATGGAGTGTAGGCCACAAAGGTACTTTATGGCAAAATAAAGTCATTTTTTTCACCAACAATGTCCCAGTTGTATTTACTGATTATATTTCACTCTCAAACATGGAGTGCAGGCCGCAAAGGTTTTCACTGATTATATTATTATATATTTTTTTAAATAAATAGTATAATTATAATAATTATAATTATTCTATTTATTTAAAAAAAAAAGCTAAGTCATATAATCGCATAGCGAATTAAACACAGCTGTCTCTATAGTCAACCTTCCTATTTGATTGCTAGAATTATCGGATCCCGAACCCGAACATTTTCGGGACGTTCTGCTGAACTTCTCGAACCCGAACATACAGGTGTTCGCTCAACTCCAATTGTTATATTTTTTTCTTTCCCACTTCCCAAAAGCAGTTCTACATAGTTCATTCGTCATCTTCTTCTACCAAGCCAACCATAGTAAACCAGGTCCAAGTTGAAATCACAATGCGATTAATTCAAGTTATATTAATCGCATTGCGATTTCAACTTAGACCTGGTTTACTATGGTTGGCTTGGTAGAATTAGCGAATAGGATGAATGTATTCGTCATATTCCTCAAAACGAAGATAACAAAGTATTCTCCATCTTCGTATTTGCTCCATATTCGTCAACTTCGATAATTCTAGCAATCAAATAGGAAGGTTGACTATAGAGACAGCTGTGTTTAATTCGCCATGCAATTATATTACTTTGCTTTTTTTTAAAAATAAATAGAATAATTATAATACTTGATAATTATTATAATTATTCTATTTATTGAAAAAAATAATAATAATATTATAATCGCATAACGAATTAAACACAGCTGTCTCTATAGTCAAATTTCCTATTTGATTTAGTGAAGTTGACGAATAGGTAGCTAAAACGAAGATGGAGAATACTTTGTTATCTTCGTTTTGAGGAATATGACGAATAATTCTAGATATCAAACCAATAGGAAAGTAGCCTTAAGTTACAATCGCAATACGCGATTATTTAAATCGTATATTAATCGCGATAACTAGAATAATTATGAATATTCGATTTAGACGAATATGAAACGAATATTCCATCGAATATTCGCGAATTTCGTCGAAATCGAATATGGCACCTGCCGCTCAACACTATAGAATAATAGTGAGGGTTTTCCGAGGATAAACCTTTTAAAAAATAAATAAATACTCACCTTATCCATTTGAGCATGAAGGTGCTGCTGTGGACATCTTGATTGAAGACCCCACGTAAAATCTTGCATGGTTTGTAATGACATCATCGTGCTGGATTTTGTGCGGGATCTTCAATCAAGATGGCCATGGCGGCCTCTTCGCACTCAAAAGGATGAGGTAAGTATGACTTTTTTTTTTAACACCATTTTAGGAAAAATTGATTCCTTACCACAATGCGTGAGGAAGTTTGGCTTCGGAATAAATCAAATTTTCCCTGAAATTTGGATCGAAGATCTGTTTGGATACTTCTATTTGCTCAATGACAGCTAGGGCGCATCCATGGGCAGCACAGTCTCTTTAACATTATCATCATTCCTTTCCACTTCTCCTGCTCACTCTCCTCCTCCTTCTCTCCATCATCAGCTATTAATAATGAAATGTGTGCTAGGAAACAACTTTAAATGCCCATCAATCTGATTGTTCACAAACTTAATACCCACTTGGCCAAGTTGCTGGCGGTACAATTGCTGCCACATCCTTTATTCTTGTCTGCTGCCATTGGTGAGTTAATGGCATGCCCTCAGCCTTGCTGGAATATATTGTGGTAACTAATCAAGCTACAGGCAGCTGAGCTTGCTTTTTCTCTGGCATATTTTGAGCCTAACCCACCCACAGCTTCTGTGGCATCACCAGATCCTGAAAAAGACATGGCCCATGCTATTCTTTGGGAGTTACAGTTGTGTTCAAAATTATTCAACCCCCACTGAAATTGAGTGTTTTGGCCAGTTTGACATTGATTTTGATCATTTCAGTCATCTTGTTTACAATTAAATCAAAGAGGCACTTGTAAGTCAGACAAATATAACATAACATTTATAATGAAATAACCACAAATGTCATTTCTGTGCTTACATCGTTATCAGTTTTATTCAACCCCCAAGTGACATTCAATCTTAGTACTTAGTACAACATCCTTTTCCAGTTATAACAGCTTTTAAATGTGAAGCATAGCTTGACACAAGTGTCTTGCAGCGATCTATGGGTATCTTCGCCCATTCTTCATGGGCAAAAGCCTCCATTTCAGTCACATTCTTAGGCTTGCGTTCTGCAACTGCTTTCTTTACTAGTGTTGAGCGCGAATATTCGAAAAGCGAATTTTTTTTGCGAATATCGGCACTTCGCTAATTCGCGAATATTTCGAATATAGCGCTATAAATTCGCTATTTCGAATATTCGTTTTTTTTTTTTTTGTTTTTTTTTTTTTTAGTTATATTTTTTTCTTTCCTACTTCCCAAAAGTAGTTCTTACCTGTCCTGAGGATTCCTGGCTTCCTGGCTGCTCTAGTCAGTGCCCGTTGCCGCTTCTGCCGACTTCCGTGCTCATGTGGAGCGTCCCCATCCATGGGAGAATCTCCATATACTAAAATGTACTGTCGGATTTGAGGAATTACGTTGAAATCGCAATGCGATTAATTCAAGTTATATTAATCGCATTGCGATTACAACTTAGCACTGCTATCTTACATAGGCTAGAATTAACGAATATGGAGTATAGCTATGCACTAGCAGTGCTAAGTTGAAATCGCAATGCGAATACTTTAAGTTAAATTAATCGCATTGCGATTACAACTTAGCACTGCTATCTTACATAGGCTAGAATTAACAAATATGGAGTATAGCTAATGCTATGCACTAGCAGTGCTAAGTTGAAATCGCAATGCGAATACTTTAAGTTAAATTAATCGCATTGCGATTTCAACTTAGCACTGCTGCTATATTCCATATTCGTTAACTTCGTTAATTCTAGCAAGCTGACCCATTATAAACCCAGCTCTAAGTTGAAATCGCAATGCGATTAATATAACTTGAATTAATCGCATTGCGATTTCAACGTAATTCCTCAAATCCGACAGTACATTTTAGTATATGGAGACGTTCCCATGGTGATGGGGACGCTCCATGAGCACAGAAGTTATGGTTGGCTTGGTAGAATTAGCGAATAGCGAATATGACGAATGTATTCGTCATATTCCTCAAAACGAAGATAACGAAGTATTCTACATCTTCGCTTTAGCTACCTATTCGTCTCGTCATCGTCAACTTCGCTATTCGCTAATTCTAGCAATCAAATAGGAAGGTTGACTTACCAGACAGCTGTGTTAAATTCGCTATGCGATTTTTTTTTTTTTTTTAATACAATAATTATATTACTTGATAAAATTATTATAAGTATTCTATTTATAAAAAAAAAAAAAAAAATCGCATAGCGAATTTAACACAGCTGTCTCTATAGTCAACCTTCCTATTTGATTGCTAGAATTAGCGAAGTTGACGAATAGGTAGCTAAAACGAAGATGTAGAATACTTCGTTATCTTCGCTTTGAGGAATAGACGAATACATTCGTCATATTCGTCATCCTCGCTAATTCTAGATATGAAACCAATAGGAAAGTAGCCTTAAGTACAAATCGCAATATGCGATTATTTAAATCGCATTTTAATCGCAATAACTAGAAAAAATGACGAATATTCGATTTCGACGAATATGAAACGAATATTCATTCGAATATTCGCGAATTTCGTCGAAATCGAATATGGCACCTGCCGCTCATCACTATTCTTTACGTCCCACCAGAGGTTCTCAATCGGATTTAAGTCTGGTGACTGCGATGGCTACTTCAAAATGTTCCAGCCTTTAATCTGCAACCATGCTCTAGTGGACTTGGAGGTATGCTTGGGATCATTGTCCTGTTGAAAGGTCCAATGTCTCCCAAGCCTCAGGTTTGTGACGGACTGCATCACATTTTCATCCAATATCTCCTGGTACTGAAGAGAATTCATGGTACCTTGCACACACTGAAGCTTCCCTGTACCTGTAGAAGCCAAACAGCCCCAAAGCATGATTGACCCCTGCCATGCTTCACAGTAGGCAAGGTGTTCTTTTCTTCATAGGCCTTGTTCTTCCTCCTTCAAACATAGTGTTGATCCATGGGCCCAAACAGTTCTAATTTTGTTTCATCAGTCCACAGAACACTATCCCAAAACTTTTGTGGTTTGTCCACATGACTTTTGGCATACTGCAGTCAACTCTTCTTATTCTTTGGAGACAGCAAGGGGGTGCTCCTGGGAGTTCTGGCATGGAGGCCTTCATTACGCAGTGTGCGCCTTATTGTCTGAGCTGAAACTTCAGTACCCGCATCTGACGATTCTTTTTTCAATTCCTCAGCAGTCACACGGGGACTTTTCTCCACTTTGCACTTCAGGTAGCGCACAGCAGTCGAAGTCAGCATCTTCTTTCTGCCATGACCAGGTAGCGTTTCAACAGTGCCCTTTGCCCTGAATTTGCGAATGATGCTTCCTATGGTGTCTCTTGGTATGTTTAACATCTTTGCAATCGTCTTATAGCCATTGCCCTTCCTGTGAAGAGAAATCACCTCTTCTCTTGTCTTCCTGGACCATTCTCTTGACTTCAACATGTTTGTAAACACACCAGTAAAGGTCTAGAAGGAGCTGAGTATCACAGTCACTTTAAATCTGCCTAATTGGTGCTTATTATGCTTGATTGCTGCTCCTTGACATCCACAGGTGTTTTCAATACCTGATCGAAAACACTTGAATGAACCTCTGTTCTTAAGAGGTTTCCTGATAATTGTGTCAATGAAGAAATCACAAAAAAAAACATTTAACCCCTTAAGGGCCGGGCTCATTTTCACCTTAGGACCAGGCCATTTTTTGCAAATCTGACCAGTGTCACTTTATGTGGTGATAACTTTAAAACGCTTTTTCTTATCCAGGCCATTCTGAGACTGTTTTTTCATCACATATTGTACGTCATGACACTGGTAAAATTAAGTCGAAAAATTTCATTTTTATTTATAAAAAAATATCAAATTTACCAAAAATTTGGAAAAATTAGCAATTTTCCAAGTTTCAATTTCTCTACTTCTATAATACATAGTAATACCGCCCAAACAAGTTATTGATTTACATTCCCCATATGTCTACTTCATGTATCGATCATTTTGGGAATGCCATTTTATTTTTTGGGGACGTTACAAGGCTTAGAAGTTTAGAAGCAAATCTTGAAATTTTTCAGAAATTTTCAAAAACCCACTTTTTAGGGACCAGTTCAGGTCTGAAGTCACTTTGTGAGGCTTACATAATAGAAACCATCCAAAAATGACCCCATTCTAGAAACTACACCCCTCAAGGTATTCAAAACTGATTTTACAAACAGCATTAACCCTTTAGGTTTTCCACAAGAGTTAATGGCAAATAGAGATAAAATTTCAGAATTTCGATTTTTTGGAAAATTTTCCGTTTGAATCCATTTTTTCCAGTAACAAAGCAAGGGTTAACAGCCAAACAAAACTCAATTTTTATTGCCCCGATTCTGTAGTTTTCAGAAACACCCCATATGTGGGCGTAATCTGCTGTATGGCCAAACGGCAGGGCACAGAAGTAAGGGAACGCCATATGGTTTTTGGAAGGCGGATTTTGCTGTACTTAATTTTTGACACCATGTCCCATTTGAAGCCCCCAGATGCACCCCTAGAGTAGAATCTCCAAAAAAGTGACTTCATCTAAGAAACTACACCCCTCAAGGTATTAAAAACTGATTTTACAAACTTTGTTAACCCTTTAGGTGTTCCACAAGAGTTATTGGCAAATGGAGAAGAAATTTCGGAATTTCAATTTTTTGTTACCTTGCCTAAAAAAAGTGTAATATAGAGCAACCAAAAATCATATTTACCCTAAAATAATACAAAGAAAACTGCCACCTTATCCCGTACTTTCCAAAATGGGGTCACTTTTTTGGAGTTTCTACTGTAGGGGTGCATCAGGGGGGCTTCAAATGGGACATGGTGTCAAATAACCAGTCCAGCAAAATCTGCCTTCCAAAAACCATATGGCGTTCCCTTCCTTCTACGCCCTGCCGTTTGGCCATACAGCAGTTTACGACCACATATGGGGTGTTTCTGCAAACTAGAGAATCGGGGCAATATATATTGAGTTTTGTTTGGCTGTTAACCCTTGTTTTTTTACTGGAAAAATTGATTAAAATGGAAAATTTGCAAAAAAATAGCTATTTTCGGACCGTTTTTATTTTTTGTTATTTATATCGTTGAACTGACAGGTTAGATTGTGTGCTTTTTCTATAGAGCAGGTTACTACGGACTCGGAAATACCAAATATGGCTACTTTTTGGGGGGTTTTGTTTCAGTTTTACATAATACAGCATTTTTGAAAAAAATGATTTTTTTAGTGTCTTCACATTCTGAAAGCCATATATTTTTTTTTATTTTTTGGGCGACTGTCTTATGTAGGGGCTTATTTTTTGCGGGATGAGATGGCGGTTTGATTGGAACTATCTTGGGGAGCATATGACATTTTGGTCGCCTGCTATTACACTTTTTGTGATGTAAGGTGACAAAAATGGCTCTTGACACCGTATTATTATTATTTATTTTTTTGTTGTGTTCACCTGAGGGTTTTGGTCATGTGTTATTTTTATAGAGCAGGTTGCTACGGACGCGCCGATACCAAATATGTATACTTTTTATTTATTTATTTAAGTTTTACACAATATTATCATTTTTTAAAACAAAACAAATCATGTTTTAGTGTCTCCATAGTCTGAGAGCCCTATTTTTTTTTTTTTTTGGGGGGTGATTGTCCTATGTGGGGTATCATTTTTTGCAGGATGAGATGACGGTTTGATTGGCATTATTTTTGGGTGCATATAACTTTTTGATCGCTTGCTATTACAGTTTTTGAGATGTGAGGTGACAAAAATGTTTTTTTTTTACATTGTTTTTATTTTATTTTTTTAACAGTATTTACCTAAGGAGTTAGATAATGTGATATATTTATGGCTCTTGACACCGTATTATTATTATTTTTTTTTTTGTTGTGTTCACCTGAGGGTTTTGGTCATGTGTTATTTTTATAGAGCAGGTTGCTACGGACGCGCCGATACCAAATATGTATACTTTTTATTTATTTATTTAAGTTTTACACAATATTATCATTTTTTAAAACAAAACAAATCATGTTTTAGTGTCTCCATAGTCTGAGAGCCCTATTTTTTTTTTTTGGGGGGTGATTGTCCTATGTGGGGTATCATTTTTTGCGGGATGAGATGACGGTTTGATTGGCATTATTTTTGGGTGCATATAACTTTTTGATCGCTTGCTATTACAATTTTTGAGATGTGAGGTGACAAAAATGTTTTTTTTTTACATTGTTTTTATTTTATTTTTTAACAGTATTTACCTAAGGAGTTAGATAATGTGATATTTTTATAGAGCAGGTTTTTACGGACGTGGCGATACATAATATGTATACTTTTTATTTATTTATTTTACTTTAACACAATAATAGCATTTTAGAAAAAAAAAAGATGTTTTAGTGTCTCCATAGTCTGAGAGCCATATTTTTTTATTTTTTTGGGCGATTGTCCTATATAAGGACTCATTTTTTTGTGGGATGAGATGGCGGTTTTATTGGTACTATTTTGGGAGGCATACGCCTTTTTGATCACTTGGTATTACACTTTTTGTGATGCAAGATGACAAAAAAATGGCTTTTTTACACCATTTTTTTGTGTTTTTTTTACGGTATTTGCGTGAGGGGTTAGGTCACGTGATATTTTTATAGAGGAGATTTTTACAGACGCGGCAAAACCTAATATGTGTAGTTTATTTGTTTTTTTAATTTTTATTCAGTGATATGTATTTTTCTTATTTTTACATTTTTTTCATTTTTTTGACCCAGACCCACTTGGTTCTTGTAGATCCAGTGGATCTGGTGTCTATATAATACAGAACAGTACACTAAATAGTGTACTGCACTGTATTTTTTTACTTTTCACAGTCTGGTCAGACTTCTGCCTTTAGCAGAAGTCTGACCAGAGTTACTATACCATGGCAAGCAGGACGCTTCTGAAAGCGTCCTGCTGCCATGGGAACCATCACCCGCTGCCATTACAGAGCAGCGGGTGATGGGAAGAGAGGTGAGCTCCCTCCCCCTACTATCCTATCCCGTCGGGGGGGCTGCAAAGGTACGGCAGCCCCCCGATGGGAGAGGGAGGGAGCTCCCTCCATGTTAACACCTTCTATATCGCGGTAGAGATGGCCCGAACTATCCGCCGGAGAATAGTTCCCGGCGAACATAGCTTGTTCGCGTTCGCCTCAACGGGCAAACACATGCGATGTTCGGACCGCCCCCTATATATCATCATTGAGCAAACTTTGACCCTGTACCTCACAGTCAGCAGACACATTCCAGCCAATCAGCAGCATACCCTCCCTCCCAGACCCTCCCATCTCCTGAACAGCATCCATTTTAGATTCATTCGGAATTTGCAGTCTTAGTGAGAGGAGGGAGAGTGTAGTTGCTGCTGATTTAATAGAGAAATCGATAGCTAGGCTAGTGAATTCAGTGTCCACTCCAGTCCTGAAACACTCATCTGATCTCTGCTGTAAGGACAGCGTCCTGACAGCACCACAAAAAGCCCTTTTTAGGGCTGCAACATTAGTCAGCTTTTTTTTTTTTTTCTCCATATATATATTGCAGTTGCCTGGCCTGCCTGTGTGTGAGGAACTGCAGGCCCACAGACTGTAGTGTGCCCACTGCCAGTGCCCACCCCTGTCATCCCATGTGGCACAGGACTTTTCAACAAAAAAAGGCATTTCATTTTTACACTTTAATCTAAGGTTAGTTGCCTGCCAAGGTGTGTCAGGCTGACTTCCACTGACTGTAGTGTGCCAACTGCCGGTGCCCACCACTCATACCGGCTGGCACAGGACTTTGCATCAAAAAAGGCATTTAATTTTTACACTTTAGTGTAATTTCAGCTGCTTGCCTGCTGCTAGTGTGTGTCAGGCCGACTTCCACTGACTGTAGTGTGCCCACTGCCAGTGCCAACCACTGATACCGGGTGGCACAGTAGCTTACCGATAAATAAGGCATTTCATTTTTACACATTAGTCTAATTTCAGTTGCTTGCCTGCTGCCAGTGTGTGTCAGGCCCACTTCCACAGACTGTAGTGTGCCCACTGCCAGTGCCAACCACTGATACCGGGTGGCACAGTACCTAGCACGCGTATTTATCTAAAAAAAATTGACAGGCAGAGGCAGGCCACCCGCAGGGGCTGTCGTGGTCGTGGTGCTGTGATTTCCACTGTCCCTGGAATAATGCCTAGTGTTCAGAGGCCACGTACCCTGAACCCGAAAAATTCTGAGGACATAGTTGACTGGCTTAGACAGGACACCCAATCTTCAACAGCTTCCGCTAAGAACCTTGACGCACCATTCTCCTCCAGCTCAGCTTCGGTCACCTGCTCTCAAGTTACCACGCACCCGCCCGCCGCTGATAGGAATAGTACTAGTTAAGACACCACTCATATAGGGTGTCACAGCACATTGCTCTGTGCACGCGCAGTGCCACAATTTGGGAGTATGAGGACCGACCAAGCTGCTTTTTCCATCTCCCGGTTCCTGAAATCAATTCAGTTTGGTGTATGAGAAATTGGTCTATCACTGTGAAGGCAGTCGAAGGTACCCGGCCTAAATTTTTTTTCACAAAAGGCAATCCCTGATATGGTATGTAACAGGGATTAAACTGATGAGAATAGTTTTTTTTACCATCTCCCCGTTCGAAAAATCAATTCAACAAATGGCCCCCAGATTGGGGACGTTAGAGGGATTAAACTGATGAGAATAGTACTACAGAAAATACAACTCATATCGGGTGTGACAGTAAATTGCACGGCGCAGACGCAGTCACCGTGGATTAAAACAGAGTGGAGGGAGCCAGCGTTTTTTTAACCATCTCCCTGTTCGAAAAATCAATTCAATAAATGGCCCCCAGATTGGGGACGTTAGAGGGATTAAACTGATGAGAATAGTACTACAGAAAATACAACTCATATCGGGTGTGACAGTAAATTGCACGGCGCAGACGCAGTCACCGTGGATTAAAACAGAGTGGAGGGAGCCAGCGTTTTTTTAACCATCTCCCTGTTCGAAAAATCTATTCAATAAATGGCCCCCAGATTGGGGACGTTAGAGGGATTAAACTGATGAGAATAGTACTACAGAAAATACCACTCATATCGGGTGTGACAGTAAATTGCACGGCGCAGACGCAGTGACCCTGGATAAAAACAAAGGGGAGGGAGCCAGCGTTTTTAACCATCTCCCCGTTCGAAAAATCTATTCAATTCACCTTTCGGGGACCCTTGGTGTTGTACGTGGCTGGGTGGAGGAAGAAACCTTCAATGACATCACCGGGACGTGGCTAGCTTGGTATCCAACCTTGTGCAAATTGGGAGTTTGCGGTTGTGCAAATGAACTGTTTGCGGTTGTTTGCGGTGCATTAAAAGGGGAGTTTGGTCTGTCAATGTCTGTAAAGTGGGCGTAACCCTTACACTACCTGATCGATACAACATCATACCTGATCGTATACACACACTGGATGTTTTAAAGCATGTTATTCCAAACAATTTAGGAATGTTAGTTGATTTATGCCCTTTATGGATTATAACACAACTCTGCGTCCACTACGTAATTTTCTATGGGAGTTTTGCCATAGATCCCCCTCCGGCATGCCACAGTCCAGGTGTTAGACCCCTTGAAACAACTTTCCCATCACTATTGTGGCCAGAAAGAGTCCCTGTGAGTTTTAAAATTCGCCTGCCAATTGAAGTCTATGGCGGTTCGTCCGGTTCGCCTGTTCGCGAACATTTGCGGAAGTTCGCGTTCGCTGTTCGCGAATGGAAAATTTTATGTTCGCGACATCACTATACCGCGGTCCGTACGGACCGCGGTATAGAAGGGGTTAAACTTCTGACATCTGCAGCACAGATGTCAGCAGTTTATAGCAGGGGGTCAACAATGTGCTGACCCCCTGATATACCCACTAGACACCAGGGAAATCGATTCCCGCGCCGCCCACCCGCAGCACCGCCCGCAATCCCCCCCCCCTGCACCGCCCGGGGGGACACTAAGATGGCGGGGTGCAGGGGGGGGTTAAAAATTACACTTTGGGGCAGATTTTAGTCTCTGATCCCCGCGGTCACAGACCGCGGGGATCAGAGACTACAGATAGCGCAGCAAACCGCAGGTCTGAATTGACCTGCAGTTTGTTGCGATTGCCGACACGGGGGGGTCACAGGACCCCCCTCGGCATTGTCACAGGATGCCTGCTGAATGATTTCAGCAGGCATCCTGTTCCGATCACCACCCGCAGCGCTGCGGTGATCGGAACTTCTCAGGGCGTACATGTACGCCCTGAGTCCTTAAGTACCAGGACGCTAGGGCGTACATGTACGCCCTGCGTCCTTAAGAGGTTAAATCTGCCTAATTGGTGCTTATTATGCTTGATTGCTGCTCCTTGACTTGAATGAACCTCTATTCTTAAGAGTGGTAGTCTTTAAGGGGTTGAATAATTGTGTCAATGGAGAAATCACAAAAAAAACATTTAATAATGTATTACAAAAACAATTGATGTCATTTTAGTTGCATTTGGTTCTTTAAAAAGTCCTTGTAAGATTTCATTCTGAACACACTTACAAATGTACACTAAATTCCCTAAAACCCCTTACAGCATTGGGGGTTGAATAATTTTGAACACAACTGTATGTGCCTTCTACTCTTTATTGCTGCCGCCATCACCCTCCTTCTTTGACATTGCCTTATACTCAGCACCTCAATCTAACTCCCAGGTCCTGTCGAGCACACAATCATCTGTGGGATATCATGGTGAGTTCTTTGGCTCACTCCCCTGCTTTTCCCTGACTGCCACTGTCGCTGCTCCCACCCCCAATACAGCATCTATGGGTACCACTATTACCACCACACACACTGCTATGCCCGGGATCTGCAGCCTCGTTCTCCACCTCCTCCTCAGGGCAGTACAAACGCTGACTGCTTTTACACAAGCCATCAACAGGGAGACTCTCTTGACTATCTGCATAGGGCATGGTGTGGTTTTCTTTCCACTTCTTAGGTAAAGGAAGACGTCCCATTAGGAAGGGGCAGTGAAGACTGAGAAGTCTCTCTGGGGATTTAAGGAGGAGGAGCAGGAGGAACGGTGTGACCCTTGGTTCCACTGTATGGTGTCAGACTCCAATGTCACCTCCACGTCATCCTGCTGCGACGGAGAGGAGGTGTGGGCCATGCAATCCACAATCTCATCCTCTTTCTCTTCAACGATAATGCTGCACATTTCCGAAGCCAGCAGGGAGAACTGCAGCCAACTACTACTACCACTACTTTTGACTGGATTGCTGGTGCTGCTACTATCCACATTCTGGTTCTGGGTCTTTCATTTGGAACCCCTCCATATCCCTTGGCCCCTCAGATAATATTGTGCACTACCCAGTGTATTGGTACAGTAATCAAGTATATGGAAACTGATTTAGGCCTAAATTTATTATCACTCACAAATCATTTTGTCCTCTACCTTTCGTATTGGTATACTGATCACATATTTTCTGCTTTTATTAAATTGAAAAATCCTCAAACTGTATGAAAAAACAATTGAGTGTACTTTCACACTAGTGTTGCTAGAATCCGGATCCGGAAAACCGTATGCAACTGGATAACTTTTTTTTCCAGATCCATTTGGCAGATCTGGTAAAATAACGGATCTGTCTTATCTGTTATCATCCGGTTTTAAAAGGAATATCCGGTATTAAAATTTTTCAAAGATCAAAAGAAACAATTTCAGTTGCAAATTATACAATGGCTATAAAAGAGGACAGAAGGTCACATATTCCTCAGATGCTGCCTCGGAAGATAGCAAACATGATGCCAGACCACATTCAATTTGGATTGTAGGCGCTAATCCTTGTTTCTCTCTGGAGGAGACGTCTTTGAGCCAGAAGGCGCCATTGCTATTAGGCTCATCTGTGTTCACTTCGGCCCGAATGAGAAGGGGTGTATTTGAAGTTCTTTTTACCAATGTCACGTTCAGGTGTTGGAGGAAAACACCACACCGAACATAGGAGGGAAAGGGGTGAGGGAATAAAGTTTGGAAACTAGGGAAAGGAGGTGGACACCTCCTAGTAAAACCCTAATCAAAGTCCTAACTAACTACCAGTATGAACAGACCCCAGAGGTAGGTGAGTTCATACACAGGAATACCTAGTGTACTAACTCAACCTATAGGATCCTAGTACTAATGTCAGGACTGAGACAACCTGTTACTCCAAAATAAAGGATGAATAGGAGTCTCCCTCAGGCCTTAATGCAAATGAAAGGGAAAAGCAACACACAAAATAAACTGCATAGCATAGTGGGAGAAACAACAATGAATAGAGAAGGTTAAATGATCATAATAGCCACACCTGGGGAAAAAAGGTGTGGCAAGCACCAGAAAAACACAGACGTCCTTTGAGCCAAATGGAAAACATGTCAGATCAAACCACGTGCTGCCAGTCTCACTGATCTCCTGCCACCTGTAATGGGAACTTCCGTGACACCTGAACTGCGAAATTATCCTAACAAGTTTATTAACTATATACAGATGAGTGTTTCCAGTTTTGACGATCTGCTTCAAAGGTACTTTTATCGGCTCGTAAGACATGACACCATTTTCCGTCTAAGTATTTCTCTTGCAGACTGGTTGATTCTTACCATAAGGTAATTGGAAATTTTTAAAAATGTTATATTTTTCTTTGTACTTTATTATTAAATATTTAACGGAGGTTATCCGGGTTCAAAGCTTAACCAAGACATATTTACCTACCTCTTGGTAGGCAAATTAGCTGTATTTGAAACTGTACTCTACTTAGCACAGCTCTTGATTGTGCAGACCAAGGGCTTTAGAGGCTCTGGAGTAGTATTTTTCACAGTGACATCATCGGCTCCTATGGTCAGGATTTTCCCCTATCTCAGCCATCAGAGAAGTTGACTTCACTCTGAGCAGTGCTAGCCAGAAGTGTACGCCTATCGTTCTCCATGCAGAGCCCGTTTCATCACTGGATTTTACAAACATGTCCTTTGCCCTGAGAGATTCACCACAGAACAAAGGAGAGCATTAGAGCATTCAAGTCTAATAGTCATATAATGTTTATATGGCCAGTTTCAGGCATGTGTGGTGTTACACAACTACCTCCTCATAAAGGAACCACTCCATGTCAAACAGATCACGAAGACAGTGATTTGGCCAGTATAGAAAATATTGGACCAAAGACCTCTCTTGCAGTTTTCAGGATGAGAGACTCCTTTGCAGAATATTTCTGCCCCGCCGCTGGAAGAGTGGACTAGCAGGACCAAATGGTTTAAATTATATGTGGGGTTTTTTTACAGGGAAAATTAATGTAATTTGAATATATTCTACATTAACAGTGTGGGTGCGTGATTATGTGGGCATGTGGTTGGGTACAGTTGAGTGTGTTTCTTGATTTTCAAAACCTGTTTTGTAAAATTATTTTCAGTTTATTAAACTTTTTTTTTTATACCATATACTGAGTCTTTATGCATATATTGATCCCACCACGCAGAAGGAGCGACAAATACTTGTGTTGCTCTGCCAGCGTAAGCATAATATGTGAGCACTAGAGCGCTCTACTTTCGCCATGCTGGAGGAGCAACAAATATTTGTGTTACTTCGCCAGTGCAGGGAAATTTAAGGGTTCAAAAATAACCCTTTTTTAGCTCTAAAACGTATAACACACATTAAAAAAAATAAAAAAAAATATGCCAAGTAAATTTTTAATAATATAACATTTATTATAAATATATAATTCTTAATATTTTCAGAAAATTTAAATAAATAAAACAATAAATAAAAATTACAACTGTCTAAAAACTGGCCTGGGGGGAATAGAAGAGTGGGGGGTGGGGGGCATTGTGCCAGTTGGGACCCCTCTGTCCTCTTGCTGTTCAGCCACTGTGGACAAATAAGTGCGCGTTGGGGCAAGTGCAACAGTGGGAGAATGTAACGTTAATTGTTGGGCAGGAGATGGAGGTTCCCAAGCCAGGGAAGAGGGAGTAGTAAAAGAAGTGGGAGGAAAATAGTGAGGAGGATAAAGGGTGAGAAAATAGCTTGTGGTTTTGGGACTGGAATGGGGGTTGGACGTGGGAATGGGTGTGGTACTGGGATGAGGGATGGGGCTGGGGTGGCTGGCATGGGGGATAAGTGTGGGATGGGGCATAGAGCTGGGGCAGGAGAAAGGATGTGGGGCTGTGTTGCACCTGCCAAAAGGTGCAGTCCACTTCGGGCATCAAGTAATTGGTAGGGCGTAAACTGTTCCATCACAGGGACTAGAGAGTTCAAATACAATTGCATTGGACTCATTTGCGATGTCAACACCGACTCATCCTGTAGACGACACAAATTATATTCCAACCTGGCAACTCTATTCGTAAATTCCATCAAGGACTCGTAACCGAGCCTTGTGAGATCCTCGTAGTCTGCCTGACGGCTCCCACCTGCCCTCTGGTGATGCATGATGGCCTCAAATAGTGGAGCTGATTGGGACATCGTTGGGTCCCCAGGGGGTGGAGGTAGGGTAACATCAGAGTCCTGACCACTTGCTTGACCAGTAAAACAAAACAAAAAACGGAATTAGGTTTAGATTACAGCGGAGAATGTCTTAAATAGAGATGAGTAAAGCGAATTCTGATGCTACATCTAAAGTTGCATTGCAAAATAATTTCATCCTAATACTGTACATAGATACTTTTAAGATAGAATTTAACCGTATATCTTAGGAGCCCATACATTCTAATAATGTACAGAGAAGTATATATGTATAGTATTGTGCATGAATGTCTACCTAGGTCATACACATAGATTGGATAACAAAATTCAGAATCACTATAAACATAATCCCCTACGTTTGCAGCTCTAAGGTTCTTCGTAGGAACCCCAATGCGGCATGATTCCCGCTTTGAGGTTGCTCCCAAACCACTCTGGGCCCATAGTTCCTCTTTATAATCCTTCTTATAACGGTCCCTGATGGACTGCCACCGAACCATGACCATCGGCCTTGGAAACAAAAAAAAAAAAAACAAACATTGGTCTTTAAACTATATATATATATATATGTATTAAGCAAAGACCTTTGCTGTATTTGTGGGAGGGGAGGCTGATTACAAGGCTATTTATAGGCACCTGTGGGCCCAGGCTGACGCCGATTCAGCTGATTTCACTACCTTTGGGTCAGCTCTAGGATACAGCAGCATGGTGTGGAGGCTCCTTACGGCTGGGCGATGGCAGAATGTCTCAGGAGGGCGCTGGTATTCATGGTAGGATCGGAGTGGTTTGCACGGGACCCACGCTGCGGTCTGCAACATGTAGCGCTCTGGGATGAAGCAGAGTTTGGGCGCTAAAGGGCCGAGCATTGGTTGTTAGTGGGCTCAAGCTATGCACGCTGTGTTTTGTGTATCAATGGTTGATTTAAAAAAAAAAAAAATGCAGCAGCATCATGTGGAGGCTCGTTCACACCTGGGCATCGGCAAAAGGGCCAGGCGAATGCTGGCACTTACTGTAGAATTGTACTTATTGGCACGGGACCCACAGTGCGTTTTGCGATTCGCAGTTCTCTGGGTCAAAGCAGAGTTGGGTGCTAACAGTCAAATGACGGTTGTTAGTATTTTGTCTAGCTGTTTAGGGGCTTGTTAGGGGCTATTGCATATAGTTATTGGTGTAGCATGCGCCTAGAGTAGGTATGGTCGCATGTTTTCTGATATCGGTTCATACGTAAAAAAAAAAAAAAAAAAGTGTTTTCCTATTACCTGTTTTACATGTGGGGGCACATCCGCAGTTAAAGCCAGACATGCAAGGTGTTGGTGGATGTATATCAGTGGTCTGTATATGGGGACACAAGCAGATCGGTCAAGGCGCCGGTATTTGAGTTCTGATGCTCTGGTAAGTGTGTTTAATTTATAAACTGTATGTTATGGGCACACATGTGTCAGCAGTTCTGTGCTAGGTTTATAAGTGCACTATATGTCGATTAATTAGCGTTGCATCATGGGTTATATTCAAACACGTTTATATTTTCCTAGATGGCGTTGTGGTGACTCATTTAAAAAACAAAAAACAAAAAACCTATAGCATTATGTGGAGGTTCGTTCGCGCCTGGGTAATGGCAGAAGGTGCCAGGCGAGTGCTGGCATTCACGGTAGGATCGGACTTGGTTACACGGTTAGTGACTTGTAGCGCTCTGGGGCGAAGGAGGTGGGGCGCTTATGGTCGGATGATCATGGTTAGGTTCGTTACCTTCAAAAGCTACGTCCGTCTGTCTGCATTTACATTTTGTCCTATACTCCATTCACTACTAGAGCTGCGTTCATGTGTTTGCTGTTGCATCACATTAATACTCTGCTCACTTCAGATTGCATTCATACGGCTGCGTTATACCTTGCTCTTCATGCTCAGAGCTGGGCCCATACCATGTTTTAGGCACCACTCACATCCAGAGCTGCATTCACTCACCTGTTCTTACATCAGATGTTATATTCTGCTTCCACTTAAAGCTGTATTTTTCCCTTTCATTGCTACATCATGGTTACTCAGTATTTTCACTAGGGCAGTCAGCACACCGCTCTGATACCGCTTTCTTTCAGGTTTACGTTTCTTTCCTCGCTGGTTGTTACATTCCATAGGCCTACTTTTCTGTTTCACTTCGATGAAAAAAAATAAAAAATAAAAAAATAAAAAAATTGGGTGCTGTTCTTTAGTCCTGGTTCGCATTCACTCAGACTGGTCTCCTGCCCCAGCTCACCATACAGTCCCTCAGCGGTCAGTGGGTTAATAGGAGTAAGTTTCCTACTATGTTTTACAAGCTGTTCACGCGTTGTCACGATTAGGGTCTTCTCTTAGCGAATTGTAATGCCTCTGGCTCTTTTTCTCCCATCTGTTCAATTTTACGGTTGGTTTAATGTCTACCTAGGCACGGGGTTCGGTTCACTATTGTCTATGCGTATCCCATCAGGTCTGGCTCACATTTTAATTACTTATCATCACTGTAATGTCATCTAGTTCAGTCTTGGCTTCGGGGGCCCGATGACTGCTTCAGCCTCATGGCTCCGCGGGGTCTATGACCGTTCTTCACGTTATTCGTTAGGGGTACAATATGGTTGTAATATGTGGTTAGTGTCCTAGGTTACTGTCGAAGGGGGTCATGGTTATGCGAGTCCCCTAGTCATACTGGTGCTGCTTAAGTGGTTTAAAAAAAAAAAAAAAAAAAAAAAAATTTGCCATAAGTTTCGCATTCATGGCTACGCCATGAGTCTCTGACGCATGGCTTCTCCGTTTAAGTTTGACACGCATGGCCCAGCCATTAGTGTCTCTCGCGCATGGCCCCGCCATTAGTGTCTCTCGCGCATGGCCCCGCCATTAGTGTCTCTCGCGCATGGCCCCGCCATTAGTGTCTCTCGCGCATGGCCCCGCCATTAGTGTCTCTCGCGCATGGCCCCGCCATTAGTGTCTCTCGCGCATGGCCCCGCCATTAGTGTCTCTCGCGCATGGCCCCGCCATTAGTGTCTCTCGCGCATGGCCCCGCCATTAGTGTCTCTCGCGCATGGCCCCGCCATTAGTGTCTCTCGCGCATGGCCCCGCCATTAGTGTCTCTCGCGCATGGCCCCGCCATTAGTGTCTCTCGCGCTTGGCCCTGCCATTAGTGTCTCTCGCGCTTGGCCCCGCCATTAGTGTCTCACGCATGGCTTCTCAATTTACATTTTACACACAACTCCGCCATTCGAGGTCGGCTGCATGGTCCGCCACAGTAGGTTCCATGTCTATTTCTGCCTTCAGGCCCGCTCGCATGGCTCGGTCAGCTGTGGCTCGCAATACAATTCTTCTTGTGGAGGCTCGCATGCATGGCTTTTGGGCATTAGAATCTAAATCACATTATTGTTGTAGGTTGTTGGGTTTTCATCGTTTTCTTTTCAAGCAGTCATCTCAAGCCTTCCTTTTCAGACATCACCTTCTCCTGGGTTCGCATTTTTCTCCCATTTACCCTCTCTAGGTTCTTGCTTCCCTCGCTCCCGGCTGTTACTTTTTCTATTGCCCGTCCTTGCATTAGAGACCCATTCTCCCAGGAAGCTGACCCTGTGGTCTCATTTTTTCACGTTTCTCAAATTTCGGCTCTCAAAGGGTTGTTCAGGAAAAAATAAAAAATAATACTATGGCATCAGTTTCGTCCACAGGGAGTCCTCTCACCACTACATGTGATTTACGAAGTCTGTCACGTCTACAGACTAATAAGTCCTGTTTCACCACTACAGGCGATTTACGAAGTCTGTCACGACTACAGACTAATAAGTCCTGTCACGACTACAGGCGATTTACGAAGTCTGTCACGACTACAGACTAATAAGTCCTGTCTCACCACTACAGGCGATTTACGAAGTCTGTCACGACTACAGACTAATAAGTCCTGTCACGACTACAGGCGATTTACGAAGTCTGTCACGACTACAGACTAATAAGTCCTGTCACGACTACAGGCGATTTACGAAGTCTGTCACGACTACAGACTAATAAGTCCTGTCACGACTACAGGCGACTTACGAAGTCTGTCACGTTACTGACACGATAAGTCCTAGCGCGACTACAGGCACAGCATACGTAGTCTATCATGACCTTAAGCTTGTCCTGTCATAGCGGCAGGCATTGGGTGTACATTATGTCTTCATTACAGACATGCTTACTTCATCATCAAACTCGGGCTGAGGGTGTTGGTGTCGCACCTAGTTTCTGGGTACCGGTCTATCATCCAGTAGTAGGTACAATAATAAGGCACAATATACGTAGTCTGTCACGTCTATGGACTCAACATGTCCTATCACTACTGTAGGCGCAGCATACATAGTTTATCACGACCTTAAGCTTATTTCCTGTCACAACTGCTAGTATGGTGGGTATGTTTTCTGTCCTCATTACAGGCAACATTAGCTCGTTAATTGGATCAGCCATGTACTCGTGCTTATGGTTCCCAGTCCTGGTGAGTCTACACATTTCACTTAATCCATTACTAGAGTTAGACGGCATCCGCCATCTTCTAACTTTTGGGTCCTTTATAAAAAATAATAATAATAATTAAAGCGGTGGTCGGGGGAATAAGTATAGGTGAAGTATTTTGCTACTATTAACAGGGCCCTTGGCGAATGGTTGGACTTCAATTAGGCCCTTCCATCAGATTCACCATTCTTGTTTTAGTCTGCAGCTCTCAGGATTCAGACCGTCTCGTAATATGTTCATATGTTGTTCAACATAGGAGTAAATCGTTTCTGATTACCAACCACTCTTTCAAAAGCATCAACATTAGCTACCTCCAAGAACGACGTGCCGGCGCACGTGACAAAGAGGTAAGGTACATAGAAGTCTCTGTGGTACGTTCGGTATATTCCGCACCTTCATCGTGTAGTGTCTTTGCGTTCAAAGTGGGTGTCGTAATGGTATGTATATGTTTTGCTCTAAACTAAGGTCTGCTCTTTTTGGCCCCTTTAGGCTGCCCTACCGCAGCAGTTATGGCACAATTCTACTGCTTGTTGTAGATAGGTTACGTACACCTTTCTGATAGCCGATCCGACCACAAGTATTAAGCAAAGACCTTTGCTGTATTTGTGGGAGGGGAGGCTGATTACAAGGCTATTTATAGGCACCTGTGGGCCCAGGCTGACGCCGATTCAGCTGATTTCACCCACCCACCCACACCATCTTACAGTCACTTCATATTAGGGTGGCCCCCTTTAGGCTGCCCTACCGCAGCAGTTATGGCACAATTCTACTGCTTGTTGTAGATAGGTTACGTACACCTTTCTGATAGCCGATCCGACCACAAATTTAAATAAAAATTGGTTTACTATTGAATTAATGGAGCCACAGCACAAATGAAAATAATTTTGGTGTGAAACTATTAGTGGCAGTGACACGGACAGAAACGTGCCACGTCGGGAGGTCATTGGAAGCATCTTTTCACTGGCAATTTCTAGACTAAGGGATTAGGTCCAAAGTAGGGACAGGTATCTGGACGGGGTCGCCCCTTTCAGGGCAGGTGCTCTGTATAGACAGGTAGAAGCATAATAGCCCCCTCCCCAACTGGCAGGGCTATATAGGACCCAGTTCTGCATGTACTATACAGAAACCAAGTAAGATTGCGACTCCCCATGCGGTGTATATCCAATGTTCCTTGGACATTTTCCTTGACTGATCCCAGTGTCTACAATGGTCTTGTAAGACTGCTCACACCTTTCATTAGGTGGAGCAGATTTGGTTTTCTCTACCAGACAATAGAGAATAAGAAGACTCACTGTGATATATAACAAACATACAATGGGGGACCAAGGATGGTACCCCAGTTACTAGTAGAGAAAACCAAATCTGCTCCACCTAATGAAAGTTGTGAACAGTCTTACCAGACCATTGTAGACACTGGGATCAGTCAAGGAAAATGTCCAAGGAACATTTGATATACACCGCACAGGGAGTCGCAATCCTCCTTGGTTTCAGTATAGTAGATGCAGAACTGGGCCCTGTATAGCCCTGCCAGTTGGGGAGGGGGCTATTATGTTTCTACCTGTCTATACAGAGCACCCGCCCCCAAAGGAGTGACCCCGTCCAGATACCTGTCCCTACTTTGGATCTGATCCCTAAGTCTAGAAATTGCCAGTGAAAAGATGCTTCCAATGACCTCTTGACGTGGCACGTTTCTTTCCGTGTCGACTCTTCAGGGGAGTAGGCACAAAATAGGAAAAAGACGGATCAAAGCCGCAGGTGTGTATCCAGCAGCTAAAAACACTGGAATAAGCAATTAGGCTTATGTCCGCTGTCCCAGGATGGTGAGATGCGGTGTTGCAAAGGAGGGGTGGTCCTATGCTGGACGGTCAGTGATCCAGTATGTAGTGGATCCCCTATGGTTGGGGGAAACAACAAAAATTACCAGCCACAGTTGTTTACCCGACCAGTGGACTTTAAATAGTCGCACCTATCCCTTGTCACGCCCCCTCTCCACTATCGTACTCGGGTGTGACGTCAGGCAGGAGCGCTGTGCGTCACTCAAGCACGAGATTCGCGCATGGGAAACAGCGCAGGCGCCAAACAATGACACCATGCGTCACCCAGTAACAAACTTTACTCACCCTTAAGCAGCCCAGTAATCCTGCTACTAAGTCATTGCGTGTAATCACTACTTTTGACAAAGGATCTAAACAAGTCAAAAACATTCTGCAATGCCATTGGGGGATCCCCAAAATGGAACCCGACCTTTCAGATGTACTGGGGGATTATCCACAGATTACATACAGACGTGGCAGTAATCTACATGATAAGTTGGTCCACAGCCATTTTTCCTCTACTGTGACACACCCAACATGGCTGCGGTCCAACGTAGTAGGTAGTCATAAATACTGTGTAGCATGCAAGCATATCATGACCACAAAATCTTTTACTAGTTAAGTCACGGGCAGGACGTACCCTATCTCACATTTCATCAAATGTAGATCCAGGGGAGTTATATATTGCATCCTCTGTGAATGTGGGTAGAGTACGTGGGAAAAACCATACGAGAATTCTGGAGGACAGTTGGTAAGCACTTGGGTGATATCACACACCAAAGAGATACCCCGGTAGCTAAACATGTGCAAATCGAGCACAATGGCAGAGCCCAGCTAAGGTTTATGGGCATTGACCTCGTCAAACCTCCTCTTTGAGGGGGAAACTGGGATAGGACTCTTCTCCAGCGTGAGTCTCAAAACATCAGCCTCATATGGCATGAATGAAAGACTCAATTATACCTGCTTTATCTAAAACTGCGCATGTTTGCGCACTATGTCAACTCAACACTGCGCATGGACTGTTAGAATTGCACATTTACCCTATCACAGATGTATCGTTAATGGCCTGTTGTTTTTCTTCCCGCATCAAATGCCAATAGCCTGTTATGGCAATGTATTTTGTTTGTTACCATGGAGACACACACACTGTGTGTCCCACGTGATTGCCGGCTTACCCGAATAGCTAGGCAACCAATTGTTCCGCCTCTCAAGACTGTGTGTAGTACCGCCCCCTCACATGACCTCGTCATCGGCCACTGTCGTCACGCGCTGCGCCCGCGCCGGATCTCAGCCGCAATGTTTTGTTACTAGGTGACGCATGGTGTCATGTTTGGTGCCTGTGCTGTTTCCCATGTGCGAATTCCTTGCTTGAGTGACGTGCGGTGCTCCTGTCTGACGTCACACTCCGAGTACAATAGTGGAGAGGGGGCCTAAATAACTGAAAGTGGCCTTCTCCAGTGGTGGGTGATATGACGCCTTATTCCTTGCTGTGGGACCTCTCTCCTCTGTCTGGGTGATGGGCCTAAATAACTGAAAGTGGCCTTCTCCAGTGGTGGGTGATATGGCGCCTCATTCCTTGCTGTGAGACCTCTCTCCTCTGTCTGGGAGCTGGGGCCTAAATAACTGAAAGTGGCCTTCTCCAGTGGTGGGTGATATGACGCCTTATTCCTTGCTGTGGGACCTTTCTCCTCTGTCTGGGTGCTGTGCCTAAATAACTGAAAGTGGCCTTATCCAGTGGTGGGTGATATGACGCCTTATTCCTTGCTGTGGGACCTCTCTCCTCTGTCTGGGTGCTGGGGCCTAAATATCTGGAAGTGGCTTTCTTCAGTGGTGGGTGATATGATGCCTTATTCCTTGCTGTGGGTCCTCTCTCCTCTGTCTGGGTGCTGGGGTCTAAATAACTGAAAGTGGCCTTCTCCAGTGGTGGATGATATGACGCCTTATTCCTTGCTGCGGGACCTCTCTCCTCTGTCTGGGTGCTGGGGCCGAAATAACTGAAAGTGGCCTTCTCCAGTGGTGGTTGATATGACGCATAATTCCTTGCTGTGGCACCTCTCTCCTCTGTCTGGGTGCTGGGCCTAAATAACTGAAAGTGGCCTTCTCCAGTGGTGGGTGATATGATGCATGATTCCTTGCTGTGGTACCTCTCTCCTCTGTCTGGGTGCTGGGCCTAAATAAGTGAAAGTGGCCATCTCCAGTGGTGGGTGATATGACCCCTTATTCCTTGCTGTAGTACCTCTCTCCTCTGTCTGGGTGCTGGGCCTAAATAACTGAAAGTGGCCTTCTCCAGTTGTGGGTGAAATGACGCCTTATTCCTTGCTGTGGGACCTCTCTCCTCTGTCTGGATGCTGGGGCCTAAATATCTGGAAGTGGCCTTCTCCAGTGGTGGGTGATATGACGCCTTATTCCTTGCTGTGGGACCTCTGTCTGGGTGTTGGGGTCTAAATAACTGAAAGTGGCCTTCTCCAGTGGTGGGTGATATGACGCATGATTCTCTGCTATGGGACCTCTCTCCAATTGATATTGGTTAATTTTTATTTATTTTATTTTAATTCATGTCCCTATCCACATTTGTTTGCAGTGCATTTACCTACCTTTTGCTGCCTTTTGCAGCCCTCTAGCGTTTTCCTGGACTATTTTACAGCCTTTTTAGTCCCCAAAAGTTCGGGTCCCCATTGACCTCAATGGGGTTCGGGATAAAGTTCGGGTCGAGTTCGGATCCTGAACCCGAACATTTTCGGGAAGTTAGGCCGAACTTCTCGAACCCGAACATCCAGGTGTTCGCTCATCTCTAGTCATAATGTCATGTGCTGTCTTGAAAACACTGTCTGAGATGACACTATAAGCTGGATAAGACAGTATAGAGAAATCATACACTGTTCCACTCTGGCTTTTCAAAAGACAATTTTGTCAGGGAACACAGAATGACCTGAAGAAACGCCAGAATCCAGGTAGAACTGAAACTGGGTTACTGAACTGGCTGCGGCATGGTCTTCTGCTGCTTGTGTTAGTAGAGACATTGGGAGGTGAGTGACTGTGCAGTGAGGCAAGGAGGGGACTCCTGGTAAGACAGATGACTGGCAGGTGTCTGCTCCCCAAAAGCTGCATAAATCTGTGTACACAGTAACACATGGATGTTTGGCCGAACTTCACGAAAATGTTCGGGTTTGGGACTAGACCCGAACTTCACCTCGAACCCGAACCCCATTGAAGTCAATGGGGACCCGAACTTTTGGGCACTAAAATGGCTGTAAAATAGCCCAGGAAAGGGCTAGAGGGCTGCAAAAGGCAGCAACATGTAGGTAAATCCCCTGCAAACAAATGTGGATAGGGAAATGAATTAAAATAAAATAAATAAAAATTAACCGATATCAATTGGCAACTTGGAGGTGGAGGAGGTGGAATAAGAGGTTGGGGTGGCGTCAGGTGGGAATGCTATGGGAGTTGTAGTTCTCATCACAGCCAAAAAGGATTCATGTCTGCCTGCAGTGCCACAGGCCTCATTCACAGACTCAGGGCCATGGCACCCGCAAAGAGGAGAGCGGTCCCGTAACAACAACAAAGGCCTCAGGTCAACCTGCAATGGAACAGGCCATTATCATTTATGTAGGCCCCTGACCCCCAGACAGAGGAGAGGTTATTTGACAGTAAAAAGAGTTTAATGTCTCACACCAAGACAGCAAGTAATTAAATGAAATATAGGCCCCTGACACCCACACAATGGGGCAGTCATTTGACAGTAAAAAGAGTGAAATGTCTGCCACCAAGACTGCAAGCAAGTACGTGAAATTTAGGCCCCTGACACCTACACAATGGGGCGGTCATTATACAGCAAAAGGAGTTTAATATCTCCCACCAAGGCAACAACTGATTAAATGACATATAGGCCCCTGACACCCAGACAATGGGGTGGCCATTAGACAGTAAAAAGAGTTTAATATCTCCCACCAAGACAACAAATGATTAAACGACATATAGGCCCCTGACACCCAGACAATGGGGCGGTCATTAGACAGTAAAAAGATTTAAACGTCTGCCAGCAAGACAGCAAGCATTTAAACGAAATTGCTATTTTGGCAATTGAATTTTAGCCCAGAAAAAATATATCCTTTGCCAGACAGCAGACAGTATTACACTTGGCTAGCCACAGCTGGAACACCAGATTTAGGGGATTGCTATTTTGGCAATTGAATTTCACCTCTCGATAAAATATAGAAATTTCTATCCTGAGTTTCTAGGGGTGACAATAAGCACAGCCAAGCCCCTGATGTAAGATAGAGCAAAAAAAAAAACTAGTATTGATGGATTGATGGACTTGGTGGCAGCTTGTGCCGGTACACCACAAGACATAAAATGGCCGCCGATCACCCCCCCAAAAAAGAGACATAGAAACGCTCTGGCCAGCCTAAAAACCAGTGAGCAATTAACTAGCAGAAATGGAATGTTTCACAGCTTTAGATCGATCACTTCATTAGGTGTTTTTGCTGAGTTTTTCCTGCCTAATTTCGCCCTAACAGCAGCTGCATCCTATCCCTACACTAATCAGAGCAGAGTGACAGGTGGCGCTATGTGACTCCAGCTTAATTAGAGGCTGGGTCACATGCTGCACTTGGCCAATCACAGCCATGCCAAAATTAGGCATGGCTGTGATGACCTCTTGGGGCAAGAAGTATGACGCTTGTTGATTGGCTGCTTTGCAGGCTTTCAAAATGCACCATAGAAATCTCCGAACACCGAACCCGAACTTTTATGTAAGTGTTCGGGTTTGGGTCCGTGCCACGAACACCCCAAAATTTGGTACGAACCTGAACTATACAGTTTGTGTCCGCTCAACCCTAGTAATAAAGTAATTTGGCCTCCCTGTCTGCAACAGGAAAACATTCCCCAATTTTACTTTGATAGCAAGTGTCTTAAAACATAGCTATATAATCATCAGAATCGTTAGATTGCTTAATGGTAACGATGCTTGCCATCCTTCACAGAGTGCCCAAGAACACAGTTCCTTCCAGATCTGACCCCTACTAAGATGACTGGTCATTGTGGTTGGTGTTACAGCATCAGCAGAAGTCTTGTCCTCCTGCACAAGCAACTCCTTCTCCTCCTGGTGCTCTTCCAGTAGCACAACCTCTACTTCCTCTTCCATGGGAGGATAGCTAGCAAGATACATTAGCTGTTTTTGTTCCGCCGTCCTTTGTTGCATCAGCATAAGAATCTGCACTAATATAAATATCAGGGGGCTGACATTGTTAATGTTACAGTTGTCCTTACTGATCAATTTGGAGGCCTCCTCGAAGAACCTGAGTACACAATAAGCGTCTCTGATGAGCTGCCACTGCCTGATATTGAAACAATACATGTTCCCTTCTAAAGTGGTCTGGTGCATAAAAAATTATTCATCACTTTATGATGCTCATACAGATCCTCTGCCATATGCCAGCTGGAATTCCAGCAAGTTGGAACATCATGGATCAAGCAGTGTAATAGAAGACTGTTTTGTCACTGCACAGCCAGGAGGGTGTTCCTTGGCACATAAGAATTGCTTAAATGTCAAAACAGTCCCTTGGATATGACCAGCACCTTGTGCTAGCCAGTGTACTTTTTTGAAAAAGTGATGCACAACTAAATTTATCATGTGCACCATGCATGGAGCATGTGTTATTAACCCAAGTGCAGCATGTCCACAATGATGTTTGCTGATTGAAACATATTAGCAAGTGATCAGCTGTGCCGCTATTCTCACCCAGGCTGAGCAGCTCTAACATGGCATGGCAACGTTTTGCTTTAAAAAGATGATAAGAGGGAGGGGGAGTGGGAGAGAGATGCTCTGCCCTGTTTCTGTTAGGGAAAGGAGGATGTCCATGGGGGAAGACGTGGAGGCAGATAAGCAGCTGGTGTGGGAACCAGTCCAACACAAATGTGGAGGTGTGAATAGGACCTGGTCTGCTTGCTGCAGTGTTGCATTGCCAGGGCCGTGAAAAATATGTACAGTCCCTGCCTATAAAAGCTGTTCCTGGTGTCCGCATAGCGAAAATTGCAAGGTCTTTGTATGACCAGTTCTAGGTCTTTCATTTTACACTCTTCCATTTTCCAGACAATTTATTATGAGGCCTATAGATAAAAAGTCATGGGTTTGGTTCACAGATTATTAAACTTATAAATTAAAATTGCAAGTATGTTTTCAGTAATTTAAAGACAAAGGTGCAATTAAATGTCCCTCCTCTTCTACAAATTTACTGCACACTGGTACTTTAGTTTGGTAATGGCGGTAAAATATCTTTGAACTGCATCAATTTTTGCAGTGAAATCCCTTTGAACTACATGGTCTGATGCAGTAATGCATTCTATAACACAGACATAACAATGCAATTTGTGTAGTAAAATGTCTTTGAACTACAAGGTCTGATGCACTAATGTGTACGCTAATGCAGATGTAATTTCACTCAACACTATACCCACATATACTGAAAACAGTAGGCATTTTATTGTGACTCATTTATTAAAATGAGTGTGCCATCAGGTAATACACAGTTAGGATGCTGCCACATGTTTTGGATGTGGCAGAAAAATGCATTAAAAAAGTCTGTAGTTTTTGTAACAACGTATCTGCATTTCTGCTGTTTTTTTTTCTAGCAAGGATTTTACTTAAGGAAGTGTTTAGTTAACACATTAAGAATCAAGATGAGAATCACTAAATCTGTGTTTTTTTTTCAAAAAACATTTTGAAAAAACAAAAACAAAAAACTATGGATAACCTTTTTAAGATAAAGGTTTAGGACAGTGAATCTAAGCTCTGGGTAAAGGAAAACTTGCTACAGTGAGATTTTGCAATGATGGTTAATTGATCAAATCCAGAATCTATGTAAAATTAATTCTTCCATTTTATGTGAAGTAAAGATTTGTCCTTCTTTACATTCCATATTGGTCAACATTTCTTGAGATGTATGGTGTAAGAAGGGCAGCTTTAAAACAAACAAACATGATTGCTATATTCTGTCACAAGATATCTTTCACAAATGTAGCTATCAGGCAGTTGTGCATTGTAGCATGTCAAGGGTTTTGCTAGAAAGTCACAATATTGTCTTAAACATGATAAATTAGAGTTCTTAACAAAATTGAAAGATAAGAAACTGTGGACTAGAGATGAGTGAATTTCTTGATATTCATTTTGGGTCTGATTAACCAGAATAGTTTTCAAATAAAAATGTGACTTGGGTATGAATCAGCTATGCTTGAATTGCCCTAAAGCTTGGTATATAACACTCTCTGGTCTCCTAGGACTTATATTTTTTTTCTGGAACAAGAGACAAAGACAGAGAGAGAACCGAATCACGTAGAATTGATGTTCGTTAGAATCCAAACTTTTTGGGAAATTCAGGACAAATTCCAATTCAGTAGAATCGATTCACTCATCTTTTCTGTGGACACATAAAGAGAATATGATATGAGAATAGGATTAGTTTCATAACAACTCATTGAACTGGGGGAGGTTATTGCATGCCCTGCAACACCTACAGTTTATGAGCTACCTATCCCATATACAATGTATTCTATTGTTGCATCTATCACTTTAAATTGCCCCAAAACACTGAACTAAATATACAGATACCAGAACAACAAACAGCCCTCTCTGTGTAATGTTGTGGAACTAAACCTTGCACTTAAAGCTTCTATTTATCCTGATAACATAACAATGTCTTCAGTAAAACATTGATATTAATGGCTTATCAGCAATATTACAATTCAATTAAAAATCTAATTACACTTTTGTCACATCATTACAGACCTCACAACTCAATAGACTTACAAAATGATGAATCTAAACAAAATTATTGAATAATATTGAGTGGCAACCAATTATCCTGTTAATCTAAATCGAGTGCATCCCAGCACGTAATATCGGGTTTGAAAATGCAAAAATAAGTAACTCTTGAACACAGCAGATGAGTAATTAAATAATGGCACTTAATGTCACAGTATGCTGTATAATCACCGAAATGTCAGAGGTGGAAGAAAATGCAAAACATAATGTATGGAGAGATAAAAATAAGGGGTATCATATTACATTAAATACAAATTACAATCCATTTTCTTTCTAGCCTGTAGTTCCCATTAATTATAGCACAGTACATATGTGCTTTGCTGCCTCCATATTCCCATCATTACCCAGAGCTTTGCAGATTAAGTTTCTGTTAAATAACAAAGCCAAGCATACAAGACGGGAAAAGGAAGAAACTAGAAATAAATCAATTCTAAAATTTGGAAATTTGACCCAATTTTTTTCAAAAATATCAACTCAAATTCTGCAACCTTTCTTTCTTTCTGTTGTAAAATTAAAAAAAAAAATACATTTCAATATAAATTTTTCACGAAATTTATTGTTCTACATGTCTTTGATAAATAAAAAATCCAATAAGTGTATATTTTTTGGTTTGGGTAAAAGTTATAGCATTTAGTAACTATGGTGCAAAAAAGTAAATTTCCGCATTTTGAAGCAGCTCTGACTTTCTGAGCACCTGTCATGTTTCTTCAGGTGCTAGAATGTCAGGATAGTATAAATACCCCCCAAATGACACCATTTTAGAAAGAAGACACCCCAAAGTATTTGCGAAGGGGCATGGTGAGTTCATGCATCATTTCCTTTTTTTTCACAAGTTAGCGGAAAATGACACTTTCTGAGGAAAAAATAAATAATAAAGTTTCCATTTCTGCTAACTTCTGGCAAAAAAAAATAAAAAATCTCCCACGGACTCACTATGCCCCTCAGTGAATACCTTGGGGTGTCTACTTTCCAAAATGTGGTCATTTGTGGGGTGTGTTTACTGTTATGGCATTTTGGGCGGGGCTAAATTGTGAGCAGCCATGTAAAACCTAAAGGTACTCGTTGGAATTTGGGCCCCTTTGCGCACCCAGGCTGCAAAAAAGTGTCACTCATGTGGTATCGCCGTACTCAGGAGAAGTAGGGCAATGTGTTTTGGGGTGTATTTTTACATATACCCATGTTGGGTGAGAGAAATATCTCTGTAAACTGACAAATTTGTATATTTTTTTTTTTTTAAAGTTGTTATTTACAGAGATATTTCTCACACCCAGCAGGGGTATATGTAAAAATACACTCAAAAACACATTGCCCTACTTCTCCTGAGTACAGCGATACCACATGTGAGACACTTTTTTGCAGCCTCGGTGCGCAAAGGGGCCCAAATTCCAATGAGTACCTTTAGGATTTCACAGGTCATTTTTACGCATTTAGATTCCAGACTTCTTCTCACGCTTTAGAGATCCCTAAAATGCCAGGGCAGTATAAATACCCCACAAATGACCCCATTTTAGAAAGAAAACACCCCAAGGTTTTCCGTGAGGGGTATGGTGAGTTCATGTGAAATTTTATTTTTTGTCACAAGTTAGTGAAATATTAGACTTTGTAAAAAACAAAAATAAAATATCAATTTCCGCTAACTTGTGCCCAAAATTTTTTTTTATGTGAACTCGACATGCCCCTCACGGAATACCTTGGGGTGTCTTCTTTCCAAAATGGGGTCACTTGTGGGGTATTTATACTGCCCTGGCATTTTAGGGGCCTAAAGCGTGAGAATCCAAATGCGTAAAAATGCCCTGTGAAATCCTAAAGGTACTCATTGGAATTTGGGCCCCTTTGCGTATCTTGGCTGCAAAAAAGTGTCATACATGTGGTATCACCGTACTCAGGAGAAGTAGGGCAATGTGTTTTGCGGCCCATTTTGGAAAGAAGACACCCCAAGGTATTCCGTGAGGGGCAGATTTTTTTTTGGGCACAAGTTAGCGGAAATTGATTTTTTATTGTTTTTTCTTACAAAGTCTCCCTTTCCCCTAAAAGCCAAGATGCGCAAAGGGGCCCTAATTCCAATGAGTACCTTTAGGATTTCACAGGGCATTTTTACGCATTTGGATTCACACGCTTTAGTACCCCTAAAATGCCAAGGCAGTATAAATACCCCACATGTGACCCTATTTTGGAAAGAAGACACCCCAAGGTATTCCGTGAGGGTCATGGCGAGTTCACAGAAAAATAATTTTTTTGGCACAAGTTAGCGGAAATTGATATATTATTTTTTTTTTTACAAAGTCTCATATTCTACTAACTTGTGACAAAAAATAAAATTTTGCATGAACTCACCATACCCCTCACGGAATACCTTGGGGTGTCTTCTTTCTAAAATGGGGTCACATGTGAGGTGTTTGCACTGCCCTGGCATTTGAGGGTCTCCGCAATCATTACACGTATGGCCAGCATTAGGAGTTTCTGCTATTCTCCTTATATTGAGCATATGGGTAATGAGATTTTTTTTTTCCGTTCATCCTCTGGGCTGAAAAAAAAAAAAAATGAACGGCACAGATTTTTTCTTTCTTATCGATCATTAGGGATGAAAAAATCTCTGCCAAAATCAGTGACTGCGGTGCGGTGGGCTGGGGGCTAGCTACCTAACAAGTAGCTAACTAACTGGCGGTGATAAGGGACCCTTATGCCCCATTCACACGTCCGCAATTCTGTTTGCGGAACGGAATTGCGGACCCATTCATTTCTATGGGTACACACTTTGTCCCGCTCGGATACGGAATTGCGGATCCGCACTTCTGGGTCTGCACTTCCATTCCGCAAAAATATAGAACATGTCCTATTCTTGTCCGCAGTTGCGGACAACAAAATGCATTTTCTATATAGTTCTGGCAATGTGCGGATCTGCAAAATGCGGAAAGCACATTGCCGGTGTCCGTATTTTGCGGATCCGTGGATCCGTGGACCAGGTCCGCGGATCCGTGGATCAGATCCGCGGATCCGTGGATCCGCAAAACACATATGGACATGTGAATAGAGCCTTACAGGGGGGTGATCAGTGACAGGGGGGGTGATCAGGGAGTCTATATGGGGTTATCAAGGGGTTAACAAGCGGTTATTAAGTGACCGGGGGGGGGGTAGTGTAGTGTGGTGCTTGGTGCAACTTTACATAGCTACCTGTTTAACAAAACAGCGTGTGATATACATCTTTGATGCTATTTATTTCGCATCTACAGCCTGCCAGCGATTGATCATCGCTGGCAGGCTGCAGTATAACCGCCGAGATGCGCACCTTCACAGCTAATCTCGTGTCTCGCGAGATGACGCGCCGATGCGTCGAGCGAGAGTAAGAGGACCTGCCTGCCGGACGCATCCGGCGGTTCTCAGGTGGTTAACAGTGTCTACAGTCCTTCAATGTGTCTGCTGTTTCTAAGGGAGACAAGTGTGAGGATGAACTGGAGAAAGTCCATAACCGTTTCTGCTGCAGGGAGTGGAAATTGCAAAGGAAAGAAACCACAGGAAGCAGCACTTCATGTGTGGTGTATCTTTACAATTGTGACTATTAAGAAGGTAATGCCCTTAACTATAGCTGTTGTGAAGAGCTGCCTTGCAGTTTCTATTAACTGCCTGAACAGCAAACGGGGGTCCTGAACTGCAGCCTGGGTTCCTGGTTGGCACCGCTGGAGCAATTGCCAAGGTGATCAGAAGAAAGGAAGAAATATGCAGGGAACTGCTCTTCTGGCACTGTCATTAATGGACTTAAAACCAGGTAATTACAGTAATGTAGGTTTATTAATGGTCAATGCAATTCAAGGGCGAATATCCCTCTTCATCAGGACAATTAGCATACAATACAAATTGAATGTGAGGCACAATTTAAAAATACTTTTTTTGGTGCGCAGCCCATAGTGAAGGTAAGGAGCATTCCTTCTGTAACTGACATAATTTATAGTGTAGTGATCCTGCTGGCACATTTACTTATTCTGTGTATGTCGCGGTCTAATTCAAAAAGCAGCATTATTTCATTCTGGCTGCTCATTTATAAATTGTAACTACATTCTGCTACTATTTACTGCTAGTATTGCTACAGTTGTTGCTTTCAGATTGTCCCTCAGTGTCTCTAGGAATTCTTCATCAATGGCACCAAAATAAAGGCAGTCCCTGAAAATAACCCTAATTGATTATGTTTCAGACAACCCATACAATTGGTTCGTTATTAGTGAAAATCGAGCACCAAAGCATTCGGTTGCTTGGGTGTTCGGGCCAAACACATAGCTATATTCGTGTGCTCGGCCGAGCACCCGAGTATAATGGAGGTCAATGGGAGACAACCAGGCACCTCCTACTCTGAAGAGGGGAGGGTGCCTGATCCATTGGAAAAGGTCTGAAAGTGACAGAAACACCACCAAAAAGGATCGGGAACAGCATGGGGACGATGTCTGGATGCATCTTTGACTCCCGGGACATGTTGTCTGAGTTGCACGCCGCTTTTATAGACTGACAAAAATACACCCAAAATGTTACGAAACATTCTTTCTGTTATATTTAATTGTATAGAAAGTGCAAGTGCTGCCAAAAATTACAAGCAAGAGGCACTCTGAAAAAGCCTGTATATCACATAAAGGAGGGCCCCGTTCACATTTTGGTACAATTGTTCAGGTAGTGGGACTCTTACACTCATAAAGCCTATGCACTAAGTGAAAGGACTGCCAAAAATTACAAGGAAACGGTACTACAATACACCCTTTATTACACACAAAGAAGGGCAACATACACACCCTTGAAAAATTATTATTGGTGGCCTGCTGGTGACCCTCAAAAACATTTGGAGCAAGGGCCTGCTGGTGACCCTCTAAAACATAACGGTCGAGGGCCTGCTGCAGAGCTGACCCTCCAAAACATTAGGGGCGAGGGGCTGCTGGTAAGATGACCCTCTAAAACATTATGGTTGAGGTCCTGCTGGTGAGCTGACCCTCTAAAACATTATGGTTGAGGGCCTATTGAGGGCCTGCTGCTAAGCTGATCCTCTAAAACATTAGGGGCAAGGGGCTGCTGGTAAGCTGACCCTCTAAAACATTATGGTTGAGGGCCTGCTGGTGAGCTTACCCTCTAACATGAAGTCAGCCATGTGTGCCAGAGTACCAACAGACAAGACGTCGATGTCAACATCAAGATACTCCTCCTCCTCCTCTGCCCATCAACGCTGAACAGATGGAATTAAAGTTTCATGGGTATTACCGTCTGTAACAGAGGCAACTGTCTCCAGCTCCTCCTCCTCCTTTTCATGGCCCAATTCGCGCTGAGAAGACGAACTGTGGTTGGTCTGGCTATCACCCTTTGTAATGTTCTCCCCCATTTCCTCATCTGCCACATTCAGAGTGTCATCCTTAATTGTGAGCAGCGATCGTTTGAAAAGACACAGCAGTGGGATGGTTACGCTGATAATCGTGTTATCGCCACTAACCATCCATATGGATTCATCAAAGTTTTTTAAAACCTCTCAGAGGTCTGACATCAATGCCCACGCCTCACTTGTGAATAATGGCAGTTGACTGGAAAGGTGACGACCATGTTGCAGCTGGAATTTCACAACTGCCCTCTGCTACTCATGAAGCCTTGCCAACATGTAGAACGTAGAGTTCCATTGCGTGCTTACGTTGCACAACAGTCGGTGAGCTTGAAGCCGCAAGTGCTGCTGCAGTGTTGACAGACTGGCTGAAGCTGTGGAAGATGGGCACACCACGCACCTTCACTAGTAGCTCTGCCAAATTGGGTTGATTTTTATAAACCGCTGAACCACTAAGTTTAAGACGTGGGCTAGGCATGGGATGTGTGTTAGGTTGCCGAGCCCCGAAGCCGCCACCAAGTTATGGTGATTGTCAGACACAACCATGCCTGGTCATAGGTTGAGTGGCGATAGCCACAGCTCGGTCTGGTCCCTTATACTATGCCAAAGTTCTACGGCGGTATGCGGTTTGTCCCCTAAGCAGATCAGCTTCAGCACGGCCTGTTGATGCTTACCCACAGCAGTGCTACACTACTTCCAGCTAGCGACTGATGGCTGACTGCTGCTTGAAGTGGAAGTGGAGGAGGAGAAGTGAGGGTTGGAGCCAGTAACATAGCTGCTGGCGGAGACCCTGATGGACGTACGGCACGCAATCCTGGGCGTGGGTAGCACCTATGCCATCCCAGGGTGTGACTCACTCCAGTCCTCCACAACATTCACCCAGTGTGTGGTCAGGGAAATGTAGCATCCCTGGCCACCAGCACTTGTTAATGTGTCCGTGGTGAAGTGGACCTTCCCAGTAAGTGCGTTGGTCAGGGCACGGGTGATGTTCTAGGACACATGCTGGTGTAAGGCGGGCATGGCACAACATGAAAAATAGTGGCGGCTGGGGACTGCGTACCAAGGCCTCAGTGTCCACAACCACAATCCTAAATGGCAACATTTTATGGGCCAGTAAATTCAAAAGTTGCGCATTTAGTGCTATGACCTGTTGGTGGGTGGATGGGTATTTTTGCTTACGTTCAAATGCCTGTGTTATTGACATTTGGATGCTGTGCTGGGACAGGGAAGTGGATTTTGTTGTTAACGGTTTATGCGAAGGTCCAGGTGCAGGGCGAGGGGCATTCGGGCCTGCGTCTTTGACAGGGGATTGGCAAGCAGTGCGTAACACAGAGGAGGCAGTGGTGTGACCCGCAGACCCAGATTGTGGACCCAGGCGTACAGCCCACTTATTAGAGTTCTTGGATGCCATGTGGCGGATCATGCTGGTGGTGGTGGTGAGGTTGCTAGTGTTCACGCCCCAGCTCATTTTGGTACGGCACAGGTTGCAAACTTCCACTCTTTTGTCGTCTGCATTTTCCTCAAAAAAACGCCAACACCCACCCCTTGGCAAGTTAGATTTACACATGGGGGTGCTCGGTGTAACGGTTGCAGGCCTGTTTGGTGTGGGCCGATTTCTCCATTTTGCAACCCCACTGCCTCTTCCAGACTGTTGCGGTGCTGCGGATCCCTCCCCCTCTGTAATGCTGTCCTTGCTCGGCTTTTCACCTTCCTATGTTGGGTCAGTGACCTCATTGTGCACCACCTCCTCTTCCACTTCCTCACTCTGCTCATCCTCCTGACTTGACCTAACCACTAAGTGATTGACAACTGTGTCTTATCATCATCTACCTCGTGAACGAATGATTGCCGTTCACCACAGTCATCTTCTTCAGACTGTGAAGGCTCAAGAGGATGGGAATCAGGGCACAATATCTCAGGTTCCTCTTCAAGCGTGCTTGGCGAGAGAGCCAAACCAAGTACTGGCGATGAAAAGAGGTCATATGAAAATCCGAGTGTGGGTTCACTTGTTTGGCCAGATTCAACATGGTGGGAGGAAGGGGGATCAGAGTGAGGATTCGATTGACCAGACTCTTAGCTACAGAGACTGGACTTAATGGAAGAGAGGGTGGTACTTAACCGACTGGAAGCATTATCTTCTGCCATCCAACCAATTACCTGTTCGCACTGGTCCGACTTGGACAGTGTTATCCTGCGCTGCTCAGCCAAATTGGACATTAAGCTTCAAGGCAAAGTTTCATTGGGCCCAAGGCCACGACCTCTGTTTGCACCATCAGTATCACGCCCACTTCCCCGTCCCTTAGTGCTCGCCTTCTTCATATTAATGGTGGCGCAGATTGTTTTACTGTCCGCTAAAGACACCGTTTTCCAGATGCAGGAAAGTATTGGTTACAGAACACCACCAATTATGGACACTATATTAGGCCCAGATTAATAGAAGTTGTAATATAGACAGTGTTTTTAGATGCAGTTCAGTATTGTATACAAAAACCAACAGATTTTGGACACTATAATAGGCCAAGATTAATGGAAGTTGTAATATTTACAGTGTTTTCGGATGCAGATCAGTATTGGATACAAAAACCAACATATTTTGGACACTACACTATGCCAGGATTCATGGAAGTTTTAATACACACTGTTTTTAGATGCTGTTCAGTATTGGATACAAAAAACAACATATTTTGGACACTACACTAGACTCAGATTAATTGAAGTTGTAATATACACAATGTTTTCAAATGCAGTTCATTATTGGATACAAAAAACAACATATTTTGGACAATCTACTATGCCAGGATTAATGGAAGTTTTAATATACACACTGTTTTCAGACTCTGTTCAGTATTGGATGCAAAAACCAACAGATTTTGGACACTAAACTAGGCTCAGATTAATGGAAGTTGTAATATTGACAGTGTTTTCAGATGCAGTTCAGTATGGGATACAAAAAAAAAAACATATTTTGGACACTGTACTATGCCCAGATTAATGGAAGTTTTAATATACACACTGTTTTCAGACTCTGTTCAGTATTAAATGCAAAAACCAACAGATTATGGACACTACACTAGGCCCAGATTAATAGAAGTTTTAACATACACTGTTTTCAGACTCTGTTCACTATTAAATGCAAAAACCAACAGATTTTGGACACTACACTAGGTCCAAATTAATGGAAGTTGTAATATTGACATTGTTTTCAGATACAGTTCAGTATTGGATGCGAAATCGAACAGATTTTGCATACTATACTAGGCCTAGATTAATGTAAGTTGTAATATTGACAGCGTTTTTAGATGCAGTTCAGTATTGGATACAAAAAATGACAGATTTTGGACATTCTACCGTGCCAGGATTCATGGAAGTTTTAATACACACTGTTTTCAGATGCTGTTCAGTATTGGATACAAATACCAACATATTTTGGTCACTACACTAGGCCCAGATTAATGGAAGTTGTAATATTGACAGTGTTTTCAGATACAGTTCAGTATTGGATGCAAAAACCAACATATTTTGGCCACTCTACTATGCCCATATTAATAGAACTTTTAATATACACACTGTTTTCAGACTCTGTTCAGTATTGAATGCAAAAACCAACAGATTTTGGACACTACACTAACCCCAGATTAATAGAAGTTTTAATATACACTGTTTTCAGACTCTGTTCAGTATTTGATGCAAAAACCAACAGATTTTGGACACTATACTAGGCCCAGATTAATGGAAGTTGTAATATTGACAGTGTTTTCAGATTTAGTTCAGTATTGGATACAAAATATAAACAGATTTTGGATACTATTCTAGGCCAGGATTAATGGAAGTTGTAATATTGACAGTGTTTTCAGATTTAGTTTAGTATTGGATACATAATCCAACAGATTTTGGATACTATACTAGGCCCAGATTAATGAAAGTTGTAATGTTGACAGTGTTTTCAGATGCAGTTCCGTATTGGATACAAAAACTAACATTTTGGACACTCTACCGTGCCAGTATTCATGGAAGTTTTAATACACACTATTTTCAGATGCTGTTCAGTTTTGAATACAAATACCAATATATTTTGGACACAACACTAGGCCCAGATTAATGGAAGTTGTAATATTGACAGTGTTTTCAGATTCAGTTCAGTATTGGATACAAAATATAAACAGATTTTGGACACTACACTAGGCCCAGATTAATGGAAGTTGTAATATTGACAGTGTTTTCAGATGCAGTTTAGTATTGGATACAAAATCCAACAGATTTTGGACACTATACGAGTAGAGTTGATCAAACCCGAACTGTATAATTTTTTCAAAAAAGTTTGGGTTCGGATTCGTTGTTCGTCGATTTCTTGGCGATGGCATGGCTGTGATTGGCCAAGTGCAGCATGTGACCCAGCCTCTATTTAAGCTGGATTCACGTAGCGCCGCCCGTCACTCTGCTCTGATTAGTGTAGGGATAGGATGCAGCTGCTTTGAGGGTGAGATTAGGCAGGGAAGAGTCAGAAAAACCACTTAATGAAGTGATCGATCTGTGATCGTAGTGATGTCGCGAACATAAAATTTTCCGTTCGCGAACGGCGAATGTGGACTTCCGCAAATGTTCGCGAATGGGCGAACCGGGCGAACCGCCATAGACTTCAATAGGCAGGCGAATTTTAAAACCCACAGGGACTCTTTCTGGCCACAATAGTGATGGAAAAGTTGTTTCAAGGGGACTAACACCTGGACTGTGGCATGCCGTAGGGGAATCCATAGCAAAACTACCATGGAAAATTACGTAGTGGACGCAGAGTCGGGTTTTAATCCATAAAGGGCATAAATCAACTAACATTCCTAAATTGTTTGGAATAACATGCTTTAAAACATCCAGTGTGTGTATACGATCAGGTATGATGTTGTATCGATCAGGTAGTGTAAGGGTTACGCCCGCTTCACAGACATTGACAGACCACACTCCCCTTTTAATGCACCGTAAACAACCGCAAACAGTCCATGTGCACAACCGCAAACTCCCCATTTGCACAAGGTTGGCTACCAAGCTAGCCATGTCCTGGTAAAGTCATTGAAGGTTTCTTCCTCCACCCAGCCATATACAACACCAAGGGTCCCTGAAACGTGAATTGAATTGATTTTTCGAACGGGGAGATGGTTAAAAAAATTCTGGCTCCCTCCCCTTTGTTTTAATCCCTGTTACGTCCCCAATCTGGGGTCCATTTATTGAATTGATTTTTCGAACGGGGAGATGGTTTAAAAAAAGCTGGCTCCCTCCACTTTGTTTTAATCCACGGTCACTGCATCTGCAGCGTGCAATTTACTGTCACATCCAATCTGAGTGGTATTTTCTGTAGTACTATTCTCATCAGTTTAATCCCTGTTACGTCCCATATCAGGGATTGCCTTTTGTGAAAAAAAATTTAGGCCGGGTACCTTCGACTGCCTTCACAGTGACAGACCAAACTCTCATACACCAAACTGAATTGATTTTAGGAAACGGGAGATGGAAAAAGCAGCTTGGTCGGTTCTCTTACTCCCAAATTGGGGCACTGCGCGTGCACAGAGCAATGTGCTGTGACTAGTAATGTGGTGTCTTAACTAGTACTATTCCTATCAGTTTAATCCCTGTTACGTACTCTATCCGGGGACGTGTGTCGAATTGATTAAGCATTGTCGAATTAACGAACCATTACGACATCATGAAATAATTTAGTTCTGAGCTCTGTACTTGCTTTGTATTGGAATTGATGGGGATTTTTTTAATTGTCTGCATTATTTCTAATAAACTATTAGGAGACTTTATTATGATTTTTTATTTTATGTATTCAAAACCCATACAACTTATAAAAATAAATAAATAGGTAAATTAATGTTTTTTCTATGAAATATTATCCAGCTGTCCGATCGCTTTTGCTCTGACCATAATGAAGCAACGGCCTTATCATCTGGGGTGTGGCAGCATTGCCAACACACTCATAGAGGTGATGATTGCTTCATTGTGATACGCAAGCCCCTTCACCACAACAAGGTAACGATCACGAAGGGAAGTGACACTTGTATGTGCCTTTTTTTGTTTGTTTTGTTTTGCAGCCACAGTGCTGCACCATAGGACAGAAAAATTAGGCATGTACACATGCTTGAAAAATAATGGTATTGTTGCAGCCGCTGTTTTAGCAGCGGCCGGAAAAATTGATGTTTTCCAGGCAGAAAAGTGACTAAATCATTGCAGCTTGAACCCTAGTTGGTGGCGGAGAATTCACGAAAGTCATCCGGTATGCAGACATTAAATACAGCAGCGTGGGGACAATTTTGAGGCCAAGGCATGTAATCAGGCGTTTTGTTAGTCACTTGAAGCAGAGCAGGCCAGAAGTTCTATCGCAAACTGGGATAGCTCAGGCCACAGGTCAAGCCTGCACACCCAGTAGTGAAGGGGTTCATCGCTCCTCATAGTGTCGATATCTGCTGTTAAGGCGAGGTAGTCTGCTACCTGTCAGTCGAGTCGTTCTCTAAGGCTGGATCCCGAAGGGCTGTGGCGATGTGTAGGACTGAAAAAGCTCTGCATGTCCTCCATCAACAACACATATGTAAATCGTCCAGTCCTTGCCGCCGTGGTAGGAGGAGTATTACATTCACCTCTTCCTCTGTTAGATTCCCGTTGTGCTGTGACATCCCCCTTATAAGCTGTGTAAAGCATATTTTTTAGTTTGGTTTTGAACTGCTGCATCCTTTCCGACTTTCGGTAATTTTGTAACATTTCTGCCACTTTCTGTTGAAATGGGGGTCTATCAGCATGGCCACCCAGTACAGGTCGTTCTCCTTCATCCTTTTTATACGAGGGTCCCTCAACAGACATGACAGCATGAAAGACCCCATTTGCACAAGGTTGGATGCAGAGCTACTCATTTACCGTTCCTCGTCCTCACTGATGTCATTGGCGGTCTGTTCTTCACCCCAGCCACGTACAACACCATGGGTCCCAGATAGGTAACAACAACGAGCACCCAGGGGTGCCAGCTGTGGTTGGTCTTCCTCCTCCTCAAAGCCACATACCTCCTCTGATTCCTCTTCCTCATACTCCTCTTCCAGCGTTGCCGCAGGTCCGGCAAGCGATGATGATAAGGCTGTTTCTGGTGGTGATGGTGACCACAACTCATCCTCTTCATGCTCATTTACAGCCTAATCCAGCACTCTTCGCAGGGAACGCTCCAGGAAGAAAACAAATGGGATGAGGTCGCTGATGGTGCCTTCGGTGCGACTGACTAGGTTTGTCACCTCCTCAAAAGGACGCATGAGCCTACAGGCATTGCGCATGAGCATCCAGTAACGTGGCAAAAAAATTCCCTGTTCCGCAGAGCTGGTCGAACATTAGCAGTGTTGAATTCCAACGTGTCGGGCTGTCGCAAATCAAGCGCCTCAATGGCATGTTGTTTTGCCGCTAAATATCGGAAAAGTGTGCCATGGCCGTGTAGGAATGCCGGAAATGGCCACACACCTTCCTGGCCTGCTTGAGGACATCCTGTAAGCCTGGGTAGCGTTGTACGATGAGATTCAACACGTGCCATGCACGGCACATGTGACAACTTGCCCAAATTCAATGCCGACAACAAATCTGTTCCATTGTCACACACCACTTTGCCGATCTCCAGTTGGTGCGGGGTCAGCCACTGATCCACCTGTAGGTTCAGGGCGGACAGAAGTGCTGGTCCTGTGTGGCTCTCTGCTTTCAGGCAAGTCAACCCCACGACAGCGTGGCACTGTCGTATCCGGGATGTGGAATAGCCCCTGGGGAGCTGGGGGGATTCAGTTGATGTGCAGCCAGACGCCGCAGCAGAAGAGGACTCAGCCGAGGAGGATATCGAATAGGATGAAGTAGGAGTAGAGGAGGTGGCAGTAGGCCTGCCTGCAAGTCGTGGTGGTGTCACCAACTCCGCTGCAGAGCCACGCACTTCATGCTTGTCAGCCGTCAGCAGGTTGACCCAATGCGCAGTGTACGTGATATACCTGCACTGACCGTGCTTTGCAGACCAGGTATCAGTGGTCAGATGGACCCTTGCCCCAACACTGTATGCCAGAGATGCCATGAGTTCCTTTTCAATAACATAGTAGAGGTTGGGGATTGCCTTTTTTGAAAAAAACATTTTGTCCGGGTACCTTCCACTGTGGTGTCCTAATAGCGACAAATTTTTTGAAGGCCTCAGACTCCACCAGCTGGTATGGTAAAAGCTGGCGGTCTAAGAGTTCCATCAAGCCAGCTGTCAGTTGCCGGGCAAGGGGATGACTCTGTGACATTGGCTCAAACATTTCTTTAACAGACACCTGACTGTGGGCTGATGAGCAGGAACTGCTGAAGGTGAGAGGCGGAGTGGCGGTTGTTTGAGAGGGGGAGGGAGGACAGCAGTGGTTGACGTGACTGAAGATGCTGGACCAGAAGGAGCATGGTGGCTTTGAGTTTGCGTGCTGCTTGTACTCATGTGTTGATCCCATAGGAGTTTGTGATGTGAGATCATGTGCCTTCACAAAGCAGTTGTACCGAGGTGGGTGTTGGACTTCCCGCGACTCAGTTTCTTTTGGCACAGGTTGCAAATGGCAACCTGCACACAAAAAAAAGCCAAACTGCTGAGCTTTGCAATGACGGCATTCTGGTGGTGGCAACAGCATGCGTTGACTGGCGTGCTGTCTGGCTGACCCCGGGTGCCTATACATGCTGTCTGACTGTGCCACTAACTCCTTGCGACGACCTCCCCCTGCTTCCAACTCGTCTCCTCCTTCTTTCTGTCTCCCCTTCTGAACTTTCCCCCTCTTCTTCTCTTCAAGCAGGCACCTACGTGGCATCCGTGGACACATCGTCATCATCAACCACTTCACTTGTATCTGACACCTCAGCAAAGGAAGCAGCAGCTGGTACGACATCATCATCATCACACTGTACTTCCATGTGTGTAATCCTGCCTGACTGAGACATATCCCTGTAATCTACATCATCTGGCAATAATGGTTGCGTGGTGGGTAGTGGCAGTGGGCACACTACAGTCTGTGGAAGTCGGCCTGACACACACTAGCAGGCAAGCAACTGAAATTTCACTAAAGTGTAAAAATGTAATGCCTTTTTTTGATGCAAAGTCCTGTGCCACACGGTATGAGTGGTGGGCACTGGCAGTGGGCACACTACAGTCTGTAGAAGTCAGCCTGACACACACTGGCAGCAGGCAAGCAACTGAATTTAGACTAAAGTGTAAAAATTAAATGCCTTATTTATCGGCAAGCTACTGTGCCACCCGGTATGAGTGGTTGGCACTGGCAGTGGGCACACTACAGTCTGTAGAAGTCAGCCCTGACACACAGTGGCAGGAGGCAAGCAACTGAATTTAGACTAAAGTGTAAAAATTAAATGCCATATTTATCGGCAAGCTACTGTGCGCACACTAGTGGGCACACTACAGTCAGTGGAAGTTGGCCTGACACACACTGGCAGCAGGCAAGCAACTGAAATTACACTAAAGTGTAAAAATTAAATGACTTTTTTTATGCAAAGTCCTGTGCCACCCGGTATGAGTGGTGGGCACTGGCAGTGGGCACACTACAGTCTGTAGAAGTCAGCCTGACACACAGTGGCAGGAGGCAAGCAACTGAAATTAGACTAAAGAGTAAAAATTAAATTACTTTTTTTATGCCACGTCCTGTGCCACACGGTATGAGTGGTGGGCACTGGCAGTGGGCACACTACAGTCTGTAGAAGTCAGCCCTGACACACAGTGGCAGGAGGCAAGCAACTGAATTTAGACTAAAGTGTAAAAATTAAATGCCATATTTATCGGCAAGCTACTGTGCGCACACTAGTGGGCACACTACAGTCAGTGGAAGTTGGCCTGACACACACTGGCAGCAGGCAAGCAACTGAAATTACACTAAAGTGTAAAAATTAAATGCCATTTTTTGATGCAAGGTCCTGTGCCACACGGTATGAGTGGTGGGCACTGGCAGTGGGCGCACTACAGTCAGTGGAAGTCGGCCTGACACACACTAGCAGGCAAGCAACTGAAATTAGACTAAAGTTTAAAAATGAAATGCCTTTTTTTGATGCAAAGTCCTGTGCCACCCGTTATGAGTGGTGGACACTGGCAGTGGGCACACTACAGTCAGTGGAAGTCGGCCTGACACACACTGGCAGCAGGCAAGCAACTGAAATTTCACTAAAGTGTAAAAATGTAATGCCTTTTTTTGATGCAAAGTCCTGTGCCACACGGTATGAGTGGTGGGCACTGGCAGTGGGCACACTACAGTCTGTAGAAGTCAGCCTGACACACACTGGCAGCAGGCAAGCAACTGAATTTAGACTAAAGTGTAAAAATTAAATGCCTTATTTATCGGCAAGCTACTGTGCCACCCGGTATGAGTGGTTGGCACTGGCAGTGGGCACACTACAGTCTGTAGAAGTCAGCCCTGACACACAGTGGCAGGAGGCAAGCAACTGAATTTAGACTAAAGTGTAAAAATTAAATGCCATATTTATCGGCAAGCTACTGTGCGCACACTAGTGGGCACACTACAGTCAGTGGAAGTTGGCCTGACACACACTGGCAGCAGGCAAGCAACTGAAATTACACTAAAGTGTAAAAATTAAATGACTTTTTATGCAAAGTCCTGTGCCACCCGGTATGAGTGGTGGGCACTGGCAGTGGGCACACTACAGTCTGTAGAAGTCAGCCTGACACACAGTGGCAGGAGGCAAGCAACTGAAATTAGACTAAAGAGTAAAAATTAAATTACTTTTTTTTATGCCACGTCCTGTGCCACACGGTATGAGTGGTGGGCACTGGCAGTGGGCACACTACAGTCTGTAGAAGTCAGCCCTGACACACAGTGGCAGGAGGCAAGCAACTGAATTTAGACTAAAGTGTAAAAATTAAATGCCATATTTATCGGCAAGCTACTGTGCGCACACTAGTGGGCACACTACAGTCAGTGGAAGTTGGCCTGACACACACTGGCAGCAGGCAAGCAACTGAAATTACACTAAAGTGTAAAAATTAAATGCCATTTTTTGATGCAAGGTCCTGTGCCACATGGTATGAGTGGTGGGCACTGGCAGTGGGCGCACTACAGTCAGTGGAAGTCGGCCTGACACACACTAGCAGGCAAGCAACTGAAATTAGACTAAAGTTTAAAAATGAAATGCCTTTTTTTGATGCAAAGTCCTGTGCCACCCGTTATGAGTGGTGGACACTGGCAGTGGGCACACTACAGTCAGTGGAAGTCGGCCTGACACACACTGGCAGCAGGCAAGCAACTGAAATTTCACTAAAGTGTAAAAATGTAATGCCTTTTTTTGATGCAAAGTCCTGTGCCACACGATATGAGTGGTAGGCACACTACAGTCAGTGGAAGTGGGCCTGACACACACTGGCAGCAGGCAAGCAACTGAAATTACACTAAAGTGTAAACATTAAATGCCTTTTTTTGATGCAAAGTCCTGTGCCACACGTTATGAGTGGTGGGCACTGGAAGTGGGCACACTACAGTCTGTGGGCCTGCAGCTCCTCACACACGGGCAGGCCAGGCAACTGCAATATATATATGGAGAAAAAGAAAAAAAAAGCAGACTAATGTAGCAGCCCTAAAAAGAGCTTTTTGGGGTGCTGTCAGGATGCGGTCCTTACAGCAGAGATCAGATGAGTCTTTTAGGACTGGAGTGGACACTGAATACACTAGCCTAGCTATTGATTTCCAAATTAAATCAGCAGCAGCTACACTGTCCCTCCTCTCACTAAGACTGCAGCCTCCGAATGAATTTTAAATTAATGCTCTTCGGGAGATGGGAGGGTCTGTGAGGGAGGGTTTGCTGTTGATTGGCTGGAATATGTCTGCTGACTGTGAGGTACAGGGTCAAAATTTGCTCAATGATGATGTATAGGGGGCGGACCGAACATCGCATATGTTTGCCCACCGCGGCGAACGCGAACAAGCTATGTTCGCCGGCGGATAGTTCGGGCCATCTCTACATCTGTGAATCATTCAACTTCTGTTAGTTCATTGCTCACTGGTTTTTAGTCTACCCAGAGCGTTTTTCTGTCACTTTTTTCTGGGGTCATCAGCAGCCATTTTGTGATCTTTTGGTGCACCAGCACATGTTTTCAGCTACCACCAAGTTCAACATGCATTTTGGGGTTCAATAGTAGGCATTTTTTTGCAATATGCTACATCAGGGTTTGTGCAGCTGTGCTTACTATCACACCTTGAAAAACACAGGATAGAAATTGCTATATTTTATTGAGGGGTGAAATTCAATTGCCAAAATAGCAATCCCCTAAATCTGGTGTTCCAACTGTGACTGGCTAAGTGTAATACCGTCAGTCAAAGGATAGATTTTTTCTGGGGTGAAATTCAATTGCCAAAATAATAATCCCCTAAATCTGGTGTTCCAGCTGTGGCTGGCTAAGTTTAATACTGTACGTCAAAGGATTGTTTTTCTTCTGGGGTGAAATTCAATTGCCAAAATAACAATCCCCTAACTCTGGGGTTCCAGCTGTCCATTCTGCCACAGCCACACAAACTAGTGAACCAACTACCTCAGGTCCCAGCACCCGCCAGAATTTACAGCGATATTTGGTGGGGCCCAATGCCATTCTAACGATGCTAAGGCCTGAGCAAGTACAGGCGCTTGTCATTTGGGTGGCCGACAGTAGATCCAGCATGTTCACAACATTATCTCCCACCCAGTCTTCTGCAGAAAGCGCACAGGTGGCGCCTGAAAACCAAGCCCATCAGTCTGTCACATCACCCCCATGCATATCAGGGAAACTGTCTGAGCCTCAAGTTATGCAGCAGTCTCTTATGCTGTTTGAAGTCTCTGCTGGCAGGGTTTCCCAAGGGAATCCACCTAGCCCTTTACCAGCGGTGGAAGACATAGAATGCACTGACGCACAACCACTTATGTTTCCTGATGATAAGGACATAGGAATACCACCTCATCAGAGTCCGCACGTCTCTGATTATGATGAAACACAGGTGCCAACTGCTGAGTCTTTCTGCAGTGTGAAGACCGAACAGGAGGTCAGGGAGGAAGACTGTGTGGAAAACGATGCAGGGGACGATGAGTTCCTAGACCCCACATGGAATGAAGGTCGTGCCACTGACTTTCATAGTTCAGAGGAAGAGGCAGTGGTGAGACCGAGCCAACAGCGTAGAAATAGAGGGACCAGGGTGCAAAAGCAGAATAGCTGTCGCCAAGTGAGTTTGACTGCTACTGGCCACCACCACAAGGGATCAAGCACACCAAAGGCAGCTTCAAGGAGTTCCCTGGCATGGCACTTCTTCACACAATGTGCTGACGACAAGACCCGAGTGGTTTGCACGCTGTGCCATCAGAGCCTGAAGCGAGGCATTAACCTTCTGAACCTTAGCACAACCTGCATGACATGCAAGACACAGGTTGCAGTGGAGTAAGCACCTTCAAAACCAAGAAAGGGCTCAGACCCCTCCTGCTCCCTCTTCTGCTGCTGCCTCGGCCTCTTCCTCCGCCTCTGGATGAACGTTGGCACCTGCCGCCCAGCAAACAGAGGATGTGGCACCAACACCACCACCTCCGTCGCCAAGCATCTCCACCATGTCACACTGCAGTGTTCAGCTCTCCATCTCACAAACCTGGAGAGAAAGTGTAAATTCCCACCTAGCCACCCTCGATCCCTGGGCCTGAATGCCAGCATTTCTAAACTACTGGCCTACATGTCGTTTAATCATTTGTTATTTTGGTGGGAGATATTAAACTCTTTTACTGTCAAATTACCGCCCCATTGTGTGGGTGTCAGGGGCCTATATTTCGTTTACTTGCTTGCTGTCTTGGTGGGAGACATTTAACTCTTTTTACTGTCAAATGACTGCCCCATTGTGTGGGTGTCAGGGGCCTATATGTCGTGTAATCATTTGTTACTTTGTTGGGTGACATTTTCCTCTTTATACTGTCAAATGACCTCTACATTGTCTGGTTGTCAGGGGCCTATATTTTGTTTCATTTCTTGCTGCATTGGTGGGAGATATTAAACTATTTATACTGTCAAATGGCCGCCCCATTGTGTGGTTGTCAGAGGCCTATATTTCATTTAATCGCTTGCTGTCTTGGTGGGAGACATTAAACTCTTTTTACTGTCAAATGACCTCTCTTCTGTCTGGGTGTCAGGGGCCTACTTAAATGATAATGGCCTGTTCCATTGCAGGTTGACTTAAGGCCTGTGTTGCTGTTCCCGGACCGCTCTCCTCTTTGCGGGTGCTATGGTCCCCCTGAATTAGTAAATGAGGCCTGTGGCACTGCTGGGTGAAATCAATACTGATTTGGCATGATTGTAACTCTCCTTTTTGTGGGTGCCAGGGGTCTGAATCTGTGAATGAGGCCTGTGGGATTGCTGGGTAAATTCAATACTGTCTTGGCGTGATTTTAACTCTACTCTTTGTGGTTCCCGTGGGCCTGAATGTTTGAATGAGGCCTGTGGCCCTGCAGGCAGAAATGATTCCTTCTTGGCTGTGATGACAACTTCAACTCCCATGTATGGTTGCCATTGGCCTGAGTCTGTGAGTGAGGCCTGTAACACTGCTGGCAGACATGAATCCTTCTTGGCTATGATGACAACTTCAACTCCCATCTATGGTTGCCCTGGCCCTGAGTCTGTGAATGAGGCCTGAGGAACTGCAGGCAGACATGAATCCTTTTTGGCTGAGATGAGAACTTTAACTCCCATAGCATTCCCACCTGACGCCTCCCCAACCTCCTATTCCACCTCCTCCTCCAAGTTGACAATTGATATTGGTAAATTTTTATTTATTTTATTTTAAGTCGTTTCCCTATCCACATTTTTTTGCAGGGGATTTACCTACATTGTCATGCCTTTTGCAGCACTCTAGCCCTTTCCAGGGCTATTTTACAGCCTTTTTAGTGCCCAAAGGTTCGGATCCCCAGTTGAACTTCTCGAACCCGAACATCCAGGTGTTCGCTCAACTCTATACACAAGGCCCAAATTAATGGAAGTTGTAATATTGACAGTGTTTTCAGATTCAGTTCAGTATTGGATACAAAAACCAACAGATTTTGGATAGTATACTAGGCCCAGAATAAAGGGAGTTGAAATTTTGACCGTGTCTTCAGATGCAGTTCATTATTGGATGAAAGAACCAACAGATTTTGGACACTCTACTATGCCCAGATTAATAGAAGTTTTAATATACACACTGTTTTAAGACTCTTTTCAGTATTGGATGCAAAAACCAGCAGATTTTGGACACCACACTAGGCCCAGATTAATGGAAATTGTAATATTGACAGTGTTTTCAGATTCAGTTCAGTATTGAATACAGAAACCAATACATTTTGGATACTATGCTAGGCCCAGATTAATGGAAGTTGTAATGTTGACAGTGTTTTCAGATGCAGTTCAGTATTGGATACAAAAACCAACATATTTTGAACACTACACTAGGCCCAGATTATTGGAAGTTGCAATATACACAATGTTTTCAAATGCAGTTCAGTATTGGATACAAAAAGCAAAAGATTTTGGACACTCTACTATGCCCAGAATAATGGAAGTTGCAATATACACACTGATTTCAGATACAGTTCAGTATTGGATACAAAAACCAACAGATTTTGGACACTCTACCATGCCCAGATTAATGGAAGTTTTAATATGCACACTGTATTCAGATGCTGTTCAGTATTAGATACAAAAAGCAAAAGATTTTGGACACTACACTAGGCCCAGATTAATGCAAGTTGTAACATACACACTGTTTTCAGATGCAGTTCAGAATTGGATACAAAAACCAACAGATTTTGAACACTCTACTATGCCCAGATTAATGGAAGTTTTAATATGCACACTGTTTTTAGACTCTGTTAAGTATTGGATGCAAAATTCAACAGATTTTGGACAATACACTAGGACCAGATTAATGGAAGTTGTAATATTGACAGTGTTTTCAGATGCTGTTCAGTATTGGATACGAAAACGAACAGATTTTGGACACTACACTAGGCCCAGATTAATGGAATTAATAATATACACAATGTTTTCAGATGCTGTTCAGTATTGTATGCAAAAACCAACAGATCTTAGATGCTATAGTAGGTATTGATTAATGGAAGTTGTAATATAGACAGTGTTTTCAGAAGCAGTTCAGTATTGGATACAAAAACCAACAGATTTTGGATGCTCTACTATGCCCAGATTAATAGAAGTTTTAATATATACACTGTTTTCAGATGCTGTTCTGTATTGGATACAAAAACTAACATATTTTGGACACTACACTAGGCCCAGATTAATGGAAGTTTTAATATACACACTGTTTTCAGGTGCTGTTCAGTATTGGATACAAAAAGCAAAAGATTTTGGACAGTACACTAGGCCCAGATTAATGGAAGTTGTAATATACACACTGTTTTCAAATTCAGTTCAGTATTGGATACAAAAACCAACATATTTTGGACACTACACTAGGCCCAGATTAATGGAAGTTGCAATATACACACTGTTTTCAAATTCAGTTCAGTATTGGATACAAAAACCAACAGATCTTAGATACTATAGTAGGTATAGATTAATGGAAGTTGTAATATAGACATTGTTTTCAGATGCAGTTCAGTATTGGATGCAAAAACCAACAGATTTTAGACACTACGCTAGGACCAGATTAATGGAAGTTATAATATACACACGGTTTTCAGATACAGTTCAGTATTGGATACAAAATCCAACAGATTTTGGACACAATACTAGGCCCAGATTAATGGAAGTTGTAATTTAGACACTGTTTTCAGATGCAGTTCAGTATTGGATGCAAAAACCAACAGATTTTAGACACTACGCTAGGACCAGATTAATGGAAGTTATAATATACACACGGTTTTCAGATTCAGTTAAGTATTGGATACAAAAACCAACAGATTTTGGACACTACACTAGGCCCAGATTAATGGAAGTTGTAATATACACACTGTTTTCAGATGCTGTTCAGTATTGGGTATAGAACACAACAGATTACAGACATTATATTTGGCCCAGATTATTAGAATTTGTAATACTGAGAGTGTTTTCTGATGCAGGACAGTATGGGTTATAGAACACCACAGATTATGGACACTATATTAGGACCATAAAATTGGAATTTTTAATACTGACAGGGTTTTCTGCAGCAGGACAGTATTCGTTATAGAACACCACAGATTATTAACACTACATTAGGCCCTGATTATTGGAATTAGTAATACTGACAGTGTTTTTTGACAGTATTGGTTGTAGAACACCACAGATTTTGGATACTATATTATGCCCAGATTATTAGAATTTTTAATACTGACAGTGTTTTCTGAGGCAGGACAGTATTAGTTATAGAACACCACAGATTATGGACACCACATTAGGCCCTGATTATTGGAATTAGTAATACTTACAGTGTTTTCTGACAGTATTGGTTGTAGAACACCTCAGATTTTTGACACTATATTATGCCCATATTATTGGAATTTGTACTACAGACAGTGTTTTATGATGCAGGACAGTATTGGTTAAAGAGAAGACCACAGTTTATGGACACTAGTAGTGACCCAGATTATTAAAGAGTCAGTCTGTGTATGATGTACACTATATGTCACTAAGAGTTCTAAAGTAGAAATATCTTGCTGCTGTCAAACACACACAGTAGCCCTTAAAATGGTGTTGGGTTCTTTGAAAAGCTTTTGGTATTAAATATAGCAAATTTCTCTCCCTGCACTATCTGTCCCATCCTTAGCACGGATGTCCCTGACACTGCTGTTAAATATATTGTAGTCCTTAAAAGGATCTTGGATCTTGAAACGCTTTCTCTAACTAAAATCGCAGAAATTTGCTCCCTGCTCTGTTTTTCACTTCCTACCCGATGCTCTCCATATATATGTCTGAGCAGAACATGCGTCATCGGGTGCTATATAGCACCCGATGATGCGTTCCGGCCAGCCAATCACTGTAATGACAGCAGCCAACATGGCTACTGGCATTATAGTGAGGGCAGTACTTACCTACACCTTGATTGGCTAATTAAAACCCGCAAAATGTGCGGGGAGGAGACTCGAGCATATGTTCGGCCGAGCATGCTCACTCATCACTATTCGATATTTAATGAAACAATATTGTAACCCTCCCAAAAAAAAAAAAAAAGAATTCTCTACTCGCTTTGCCACTGTAAGATCTAGGATAACCTCCCATCATTGGTTCTAATCTACCAAAAAGCAGTAAGAAATACAACAGTGAAGAAAAACAATAAAAACAATAATAAAAGTAAAATTTATAATTATATATATATATATATATATATATATATATATATATATATATATATATCAAACTAGAGAAATAGCAGCACACTGCTGAATGCACTAAGAATGGGTGAACAGGTGAATGTGTGAACAGGGTCAAATACATGACTGCCATACTTACTATAACATGGGGTAGAAGCTCTTAGCGCATATAGTTGATCAAACATATGTCGGGCCCGTCTACCAAGCGGCAAGGTGGCTTCTAATCAGACGGGGACCTACGCTAACACGGAGTGTCCAACTCCACTATGATCTTGTGATAGTACTGATTAAAAGCACCACGCAGGTGGGCGGGTAAGTAGGAGTGCTAAGTTCCATAGAGGATGCCTATTCCTCATCTATATATACATACCAAAAAATGAAACAGCACCTCCTAGAGGTAATTTAAATGCAGGTGCAAGCGACATATGTTTGATCAAATATATGCGCTAAGATATTCTACCCCATGTTATAGTAAGTATGGCAGTCATGTATTTGACCCTGTTCACACATTCACCTGTTCACCCATTCTTAGTGCATTCAGCAGTGTGCTGCTATTTCTCTAGTTCGCTGTATAGTTGCCCATGTAGCTTGCACCTGCATTTAAATTACCTCTAGGAGGTGCTGTTTCCTTTTTTGGTATATATATATATATATATATATATTTATATATGTTCTGTTTTAATCCATCAAAAAACTAAAAACAAAGTGAGACCAAATAAAACTGAAGGAAAATAATAATAACAGTAACTTAATAATAAAAATAGGTTTAAAATAGGACGGCCTAATGAGAACAGAGATAATGTGAGCACTTGCATCCTGTCCAGAATTAAATTTAAATAAATAAAATAAAACAGTCTTAAGAGGCTCACACTATATCAAGATGGACACATTGTACATTGGACACATTGTATCCACATTAAACATAAGTTAAATAATTAGTAAGAAGAGAATGAGATAAAAAAATGAATAAAATAAAAAAGCTAAAATTACATATATATATACACAACCCTAATAGAATTAGCACTCAAAGATCATGAATAATTAATGCTGTTGGTACATCATTAGGTATTAAACTATCCAGATAATGAATATTCAGCAATATTTAACAACAATTAAGCTGAACTCTAAATATCTGTCCACTTTAATTCATATTCATAGTCAAAACATCGTATCTAGAGATGAGCTAATTTCTCAAAAACTCAATTCGGCCGATTTGCCGAATTTTACGAAAATATTTGCTTCGATCCAAACTTATTTGCACCGAATTATATTAAAAAACCACAGAGTGGCTCAATGACAGGGTCTGGAGGTAGAAGCAGTATGAGGAGACCACAGAGCAGCACAATGACAGAGTCTGGAGGTGGCGGCAGCATCATCAGGAGGAGGCCACAGAGTGGCACAATGACCGAGTGTGGAGGTGGCAGCAGCATGAGAAGACCACAGAGCTGCACAATGACAGAGTCTAGAGGTGGCAGCCGAATCAGGAGGCCACAGATTGGCACAATGACAGAGTCTGGAGGTGGCAGCAGAAAAAGGAGGCCACAGAGTAACACAATGACAGAATGTGGAGATGGCAGCAGCATGAGGAGGCCACAGAGTGGCCAAATGCCAGAGTCTGGCGGTGGCAGCAGCATGAGGAGACCACAGAGCTGCACAATGACAGAGTCTGGAGGTGGCAGCAGAATCAGGGTACCACAGAGTGGCTCAATGACAGAGTATGGAGGTGGCAGCAGCATTAGTAGGCCACAGAGTGGCACAATGACCGACTCTCGAGGTGTTGGCAGGCAAAGCATCTGGATGAGGCCACAGAGTGGCACAATGACCAAGTGTGGAGGTTTTAGCAGCATGAGGAGACCACAGATCGGCACAATGACAGAGTCTGGAGGTGGCAGCAGCATGAGTAGGCCACAGGGTGGCACAATGACAGAGTCTGGAGGTGGCAGAAGAATCAGGAGGCCACAGAGTGTTCTCCTGCTGTTGGTGCTGCTGCTATCTCCACACTGTGTCACCTTGCCATTTTGTGGTCTCCTGCTGCTGCCATCTCCACACTATGGAGCCTTGCAGCATATACTACTTCTCGTGGTGATAGAACTGAAAAGGACAGAGGCAGGTTGAAGACAGGTGAGGGCAGAGGACCTGCTCTCGGGCCATGCCAACTAAGGGTTGTGTCTGACGAACCCACCGACTGTTGGCTGGGGGTGCCTGACATCACTTGAGATGGAGTGGATGACCGAGTTAACCAATCAAGAACCGCTTGATTGCTGGTCAAGACACGACCGCTAGATGACAACGGGAGCTCAGTCCTCTTGCTGCGACTCCTGTTGCCACACCCCCTTACTCTGCAGCGACCTCTGCCTGCGCCAGAAACATTTAGGCCTCTGCCACTCCTCTGTGCATGGCCTGGCACTTCTCTATCAGACATACTTTTAGCTGAACAAAATAAATTAAAAGCAAATTAAAACACCCTTAAAAGTAACTATTATAATCTTCTTTCTGTAATGAAATAGGCCACTAAACTCTTTTACCACAAATTATGGCAACAGTGAACTGCATATATATTTTTCTTGTAGATCAAAAAAATCACTAAATGCTCTCAGCACAAATAGCAGCAAAAGTGAACTGTGTATCTATTTTTCTTTTTTGTATTGAAGTAGGCCACTAAACACTTTTACTGCAATTAATGGCAACAGTGAACTGTATATATTTTTATTGTAGTACAGAAATACTTCACTAAACGCTTTTAATGCCAAATAACTGCAGAAGTAAACTGCGTATATATTTTTCTTGTAGTACAGAATTTCCTCACTTAATGCTTATAACCCTAAATTAAAAAAACTGAAGTGAACTGTGTATCTATTTTTCTTTATGTATTGAAGTAGGCCACTAAACGCTTTCACCGCAAATAACAGCAACAGTGAACTGCGTATATATTTTTCTTGTAGTACAGAAATATCTTACTAAACACTGTTAACCGCAAATAACTGCAGAAGTGAACTGTGCATATATTTTTCTTGTAGTACAGAAATAATTCACTAAATGCTTTTACCACATATAGCTACCGAAGTGAACTACATTTATATTTTTCTTTTTGCAATGAAATAGGCCACTAAACGCTTTTACCGCAAATACCGGAAACAGGAAACTTCGTATATATTTTTCTCGTAGTACAGAAATACATCACTAAACGCTATTAGCACATATAGCTGCAGAAGTGAACTGTTTAGATATTTTTCTTGTAGTACAATAAGACATCACTCAATGCTCTTAGCGCATATAGCTTCAAAAGTGAATTGCTTATATATTTTCTTTTTGTAATGAAGTAGGCCAATAAACTAATGGCAACAGTTAACTGCGTATATATTTTTCTTGTACTACAGAAATACTTCAGAAAATGCTTTTAACCCCAAATAACTGCAGAAGTGAACTGCCGATACATTTTTTCTTGTAGTACAGCAATACGTCACTAAACACTCTCAACACATATAGCTGCAGAAGTGAACTTCACATATATTTTTCTTTTTCCACAGATATAAGCCACAAAAGGCTTTTCAACATAGCACTTGCACCCCAAGAACAAATTGCTGGAATGACAGAGCTGTATATTGGCTATTTGAATCCCCAAATTATCTTTCCCTGCACTTGTAAATCACTTTTCTAGCACTGTCTCTAGCGCCTTCTGACGTCTCTCTCTGCACTAAGATGTTGTGAAATGATTGCTCCCTATTCTTCCCTGCACTTATAAATCATTTTTTTTTTCGCAATTAGCTTTTTCCAATTGCTTTCCCTAGCGCCTTCTCACGTCTGTCTCTGCCCTCAGAACAGTGGAAAATGTCAGAATCTAAAATGGCTGCCATATTTATAGGGCTGTGACATCACAGGGGTGGCTGGCTGCTGATTGGCTGCATGCATGTCAATCCTGTTGATCCCGCCTTCCCAGAGTTCCTTGCCCCATGTCCTCAGTCCTCACACGTGTAGCTGCCATTTTAATAAAAATTGTTATTTGTTACTACTAGAGTTGAGCGAACACGAACTGTATAGTTTGGGTACGTACCGAATTTTGGGGTGTTCGGGACACGGACCCGGACCCGAACATTTTCAAAAAAGTTCGGGTTCGGGTCCGTTGTTCAGCGATTTCTTCCCGCTTTCTGAAGGGCAGCACAGCTGCCAATCAGCTAGCGTTTTACTTCTTGCCCTAAGAAGCCATCACATGGCTGTGATTGGCCCTAGTTCAGCATGTGACCCAGCCTCTATTTAAGCTGGAGTCACGTAGCGCCGCATGTCACTCTGCTCTGATTAGTGTAGGGATAGGATGCAGCTGCTGTGAGGGCGAGATTAGGCAGTGAAAACTCAGCAAAAAAATCGAATGAAGTGATCGATCTACAGCTATGAATCATTCAACTTCTGCTAGTTAATTGCTCACTGGTTTTTAGGCTGTCCAGACTGTTTTTTTGTCCCTTTTTTCTGGGGTGATCGGTGGCCATTTTGTGTCTTGTGGTGCACCAGCACAAGCTGCCATTAAGTCCATCAATCGATCAATAGTAGATTTTTTATTTTTTTTGCTATATCCTACATCAGGGGCTTGGCTGTGCTTATTGTCACCTCTAGAAACTCAGGATAGAAATTTCTATATTTTATAGAGGGGTAAAATTCAATTGCTAAAATAGTAATCCCCTAAATCTGGTGTTCCAGCTGTGGCTAGCCAAGTGTAATACTGTCTGCTGTCTGGTAAAGGATAGATTTTTTTCTGGGGTGAAATTTAATTGCCAAAATAGCAATCCCCTAAATCTGGTGTTCCAGCTGTGACTGGCTAAGTATAATACTGTCCGGCAAAGGATGGATATTTTTCTGGGGTGAAATTAAATTTCCAAAATAGCAATAGCATAGATCAGTGGTTTCAGCTGTGGCTGGCCAAGTTTAATAGTGTCTGGCAAAGTATAGATTTTGTTCCGAGGTGAAATTCAATTGCCAAAATAGCAATACCGTAAAACAGTGGTTTTAGCTGTGGCTGGCCAAGTTTAATAGTGTCCAGCAAAGGATAGATATTGTGTCTTGGGGTGAAATTCAATTGCCAAAATAGCAATCCCCTAAATCTGGTGTCCCAGCAGTGGCTGACCAAGTTTAATAGTGTCCAGCAAAGGATAGATTTTGTTCTGGGGTGAAATTCAATTGTCAAAATAGCAATCCACTAAATCTGGTGTCCCAGCAGTGGCTGGCCAAGTTTAATACTGTCCGGCAAAGGATAAATATTTTTCTGGGGTGAAATTCAATTGCCAAAATAGCAATCCCCTAAATCTGGTGTCCCAGCAGTGGCTGACCAAGTTTAATAGTGTCCAGCAAAGGATAGATTTTGTTCTGGGGTGAAATTCAATTGTCAAAATAGCAATCCACTAAATCTGGTGTCCCAGCAGTGGCTGGCCAAGTTTAATAGTGTCCGGCAAAGGATAGATATTTTTCTGGGGTGAAATTCAATTGCCAAAATAGCAAAACCGTAATTCAGTGGTTTCAGCTGTGGCTGGCCAAGTTTAATAGTGTCCGGCAAAGGATAGATTTTGTTCTGGGGTGAAATTCAATTGCCAAAATAGCAATCCCCTAAATCTGGTGTTCCAGCTGTGGCTGGCTAAGCTTAATACTGTCCGGCAAAGGATAGATATTTTTCAGGGGTGAAATTCAATTGCCAAAATAGAAATACCGTAAATCAGTGGTTTCAGCTGTGGCTGGTAAGGTTTAATAGTGTCCGGCAAAGGATAGATTTTGTTCTGGGGTGAAATTCAATTGACAAAATAGCAATCCCCTAAATCTGGTTTCCCACATTGGCTGGCCAAGTTTAATAGTGTCTGGCAAAGGATAAATTTAGTTCTGGGGTGAAATTCAATTGCCAAAATAGCAATACCGTAAATCAGTGGTTTCAACTGTGGCTGGCCAAGTTTAATAATGTCTGGCAAAGGATAGATTTTTTTCTGGGGTGAAATTGAATTGCCAAAATAGCAATCCCCTAAATCTGGTGTTCCAGCTGTGGCTGGCCAAGTTTAACAGTGTCCGGCAAAGGATAGATGTTTTTTTTTGGGGTGAAATTCAATTGCCAAAATAGTAATACCGTAAATCAGTGGTTTCAGCTGTGGCTCGCCAAGTTTAATACTGTCCCGCAAAGGATAGATTTTAAATTATTGGGTAAAATATTACCATTTTTGCCAGGTACAAACCCCTACACTGCATAACTGACAGGGAACTTACAATTGGCAGTCACATTCTTGCATGAAATATAGCCTTTTTGGGCTGTGAAGCCAAAGGTAGTCACCAATAACTGTTTTTTTTTTAATTTTTTAAAATAAATTAGTGTAGACCTTAAGACATTGGGAAAATATAAAAAATAAAAAAAAATGTAAGTGCACGGTAGTATAACAATGTTTGGGTGAGGCCGGTATACATGTCTATTCTGCATGAGGTACAAACAAGTCCTGTGGGATCCATGCCTGGTTCTTTTTAATAAACAAAAGCTTGCCCACATTGTCTGCAGACAGGCGGCTGCGCTTGTCTGTGATAACACCCCCTGCCATGCTAAACACACGTTCAGACAATACAGTGGCTGCAGGGTAGGCCAGCACCTCCAAGGAGTAAAGGGCAACCTCAGGACATGTGCCCAATTTGATGACACAGATGTTGAATGGGTCAGTCCCAGTGGCGTAGCTAAAAATGATTGGGCATAACAGCAAATTTTTGAATGGGGCCCCTCTCCCCCAGTAATTTTTGCACAAACCCCTTCCTTTCATGCCGCCATGCCTGTGGCTACTAAAGATCACTCTCTCAGACCAGGCCCAACAGCTGTTCCATTTGCTTTCTACACTGTCTATAATGCCACTGTATATAATTTCATTGTATAATACTGTTGAGGGGGCCCTGACAAAGTCCTTTAGTCCTTCTCCTTCTCCTGGACGGACCTTTCTAGGTCAAGACCCCAAAGCAGTTGCTTCCCCTGCTTCCACTGTAGCTATTCCCCTAGGCAGACCCATCATTCAGTACATGTTACTGAAATGCTGCCTCCTTTTAAGATGTTCCAGATCTGCTGGTGATGCAGGTTGTTGTGGTGTGATGACAAAGATTTCCCACATTTCGCCAATGTTAACCCAGCCTTCTGAGGTGCTGATGTTGACCCAGCTGCCCGTGAGCTGGCTTGGGTGCCACCCTGCTGAAAACACGGTTCCTCCTCCTCCTCCTCATCCTACTTATCCTCCTCATTCTCCAGAACTGTGCCCTGGCTGGACAATTGTGTTCTTTGGCAGGGACTATGTTGGTGCAGGAACCCACCCTTCGAGCTACTCAGATGTCACTGGCCTCAAGTTAAGGATAAGGCATGTATATAGTTTTGTTTGTTTATATAGTAAGTTTAGCTGCATTATAGTTATTTTAATATGTTTTTAATAAAATTTGTAAATAGTTTGTTAATGGTTTGAGTAAAAAGGGGGGTGGGGGTGTTGTGTGTGTTTGATTAACTGAATTGATTTTCACTGTCTGGTGTTTAGGAATTTCTGCACCCCAAATTCAGCACATGTGGCAGGCAGGGGATGTGCGTCAAACCGGCTAGGCCCTGACCTGCTAGTACATTTCGCCCATTAGCGCACAACACCAGGCCAGGCTGGAGGCTCAGTGTCACCAACCAATGGTCGGTCTGCTGTTCCATGCCTGTCCACAGCTCCTGCGCAGTGCTGGTTTGTCCCACAAACACACAAGTTTTAAAACAACCTGCTGTCGTTTCCCCCTGGTTGTGCTGCTGTGGGTGGTGAAGGTGTTACGCTGAGTGGATGAGGAGGTGGTAGAGGAGGAGGAAGCTGAGTAGGAGTAGGTGGAGGAGGTAACAGGATACAAAGAGAAATGCCCAGCAATCCTCGGGGGCGAAAGGACATTTACAAAAATGCTATCCACCTCTGGGCCAGCCGCTACATTCACCCACTGTGTTGTTGGTTATGTGGACATTGCCACAGATAGCGTTGCGCAGCGCACACTTGATTTTGTCCGCCACTCGGTTGTGCAGGGAAGGGATGGCTCGCCTGCAAAAGTAGCGGCGGCTGGGATACACTGTGGGACAGCCACTGCCATAAGGTTTTTAAAACTGTCCACCAGACAGAATGACAGCATTTCCAAGGACCAGGAAGTATTCAGAGCCATGGGTAGGGGGGTACTTCCTCTTTCTATTTCTTTTTCTCTCCAGTCTTTGGGAGATGGACAGCTGATAGCTGAACACTTCCCTGAGATTTGGTGGGCATGCTTGGTGACAATGACAGATGTGGTGGCGTTGCTGCCACATCCTCTGTTTGCTGGGTGACAGGTGCCAATGTCACTCACTTAGGCTCAAGTTTAGAATGTTTATTTATTATTTTTCTGTATTTTATTTTAAGTCATTTCCCTATCCACAAATCCCGAACCCGAACATTTTCGTGAAGTTTGGTCGAACTTTTCGAACCCGAACATCCAGGTGTTCGCTCAACTCTAGTTACTATGAAGTGGGAGGAAATTTGCATTCGTTGCAAGTAAATTTTTCCTGTAATTCGGATCGAATTCCACTTCGTCTGATTCAATTTGCTCATCTCTACTTTTAGCGCAAATAACTGCGTGAACTGCGTATCTATTTCTCTTTTTGTACTGAAATAGGGCAGTAAACGGTTTTAGCGCAAATAACTGCAAAAGCGAACTGCGTATATAATTCTCTTTTTGTTTTGAAATAGGCCACTAAATAGTGATGAGCTGCAGGGCAATATTGCAAAAGTCAACTGCATATATTTCTCTTTTGTACTGAATATTAGGCAGTAAACACTTCAGTGCATATAACTGCAAAGTGAATTGCGATATATATTTCTCTTATTGTACTGAAAATCAGCAATGTAAATACTTCGCGCATATAACTGCAATAGTGGACTGGGTCACTTTATTAAATTTTTGCACTGAGATAGCTAGTAACGCTTTAGCTGAGAACTGGCAGAAAGTGAATGCATGCATATATTTCTCTTTGTACTGAAATAGGCCAGTAATGCTTTAGCGCAAATAACTGCAAAGTGACTGCATATATATTTCTTTGCACTGAAATAGGCCAGTAAACGCTTTTAGCGCAAATAACTGCAAAAGTGAACTGCGTATATATTTCTCTTTTGTACTGAAATAGGCCAGTAAACGCTTTTAGTGCAAATAACTGCAAAAGTGAACTGCGTATATATTTCTTTTTGCACTGAAATAGGCCAGTAAACGCTTTAGCGCAAATAACTGCAAAAGTGAACTGTATATATTTCTCTTTTGTACTGAAATAGGCCAGTAAACGCTATTAGCGCAAATAACTGCAAAAGTGAACTGCGTATATATTTCTCTTTTGCACTGAAATAGGCCAGTAAACACTTTTAGCGCAAATAACTGCAAAGTGAACTGCGTATATATTTCTCTTTTGCACTGAAATAGGCCAGTAAACGCTTTAGCACAAATAACTGCAAAAGTGAACTGCATATATATTATCTTTTTGTACTGAACTAGGCCAGTAAACGCTTTAAGCACAAATAACTGCAAAAGTGAACTGCATATATATTTCTCTTTTGTACTGAAATAGGCCAGTAAACGCTTTAGCGCAAATAACTGCAAAAGTGAACTGCGTATATATTTCTTTTTGTACTGAAATAGGCCAGTAAACGCTTTTAGCGCAAATAACTGCAAAGTGAACTGTGTATATATTTCTCTTTTGGTACTGAAATAGGCCATGTAAATGCTTTTAGCGCAAATAACTGCAAAAGTGAACTGCGTATATTTCTCTTTTGTACTGAAATAGGCCAGTAAACGCTTTAGAGCAAATAACTGCAAAAGTGAACTGCGTATATATTTCTTTTTGTACTGAAATAGGCCAGTAAACGCTTTTAGCGACAAATAACTGCAAAAGTGAACTGCATATATATTTCTCTTTTGTACTGAACTAGGCCAGTAAACGCTTTTAGCGCAAATAACTGCAAAAGTGAACTGCGCATATATTTCTCTTTTTGTACTGAAATAGGGCAGTAAACGTTTTTAGTACAAAATACTACAAAATTAAACTGCATATATATTTCTCTTTTTTCACTGAAATAGGCCAGTAAACACTATTAGCGCAAATAACTGCAAAAGTGAACTGCGTATATATTTCTTTTTTTGTACTAAAATAAGCCAGAAAACGTTTTTAGCGCAAATAACTGCAAAAGTGAACTGCGTATATATTTCTCTTCTTGCACTGAAATAGGCCAGTAAACGCTTTTAGTGCAAATAACTGCAAAAATGAAAGGCATATGTATTTCTCTTTTTGTACTGAAGTAGGCCAGTAAATGCTTTTAACGCAAATAACTGCAAAAGTGAACTGCGTATATATTTCTCTTTTTGTACTGAAATGGGCTAGTAAACGCTTTTAGCGCAAATTACTGCTAAAGTGAACTGCTATATATTTCGGTTTTGGCACTGAAATAGGCCAGTAAACACTGTTAGCACAAATAACTGCAAAAGTGAACTGCATATATATTTCTCTATTTGCACTGAAATAGACCAGTAAATGCCTTCAGCGCAAATAACTGCAAAAGTGAACTGCGCATATATTTCCCTTTTTGTACTGAAATAGGCCAGTAAAAGCTGTTAGCAGAAAAAACTGCAAAAGTGAACTGCATATATATTTCTCTTTTTATACTGAAATAGGCCAGTAAATGCTTTTAGTGCAAATAACTGCAAAAGTGAAATGAATATGTATTTCTCTTTTTGTACTGAAATGGGCCAGTGAACGCTTTTAGCGCAAATAACTGCAAAAGCGAACTGCTTATATATTTAGTTTTTGGCACTGAAATAGGCCAGTTAACACTTTTAGCACAAATAACTGCAAAAGTGAACTGCGGATATATTTCACTTTTTGCACTGAAATAGGGCAGTAAACGCTTTTAGCGCAAATAACTTCAAAAGTGAACTGTGTATATATTTCTCTTTTTGTACTGAAATAGGCCAGTAAACACTTTTAAAGCAAATTATTGCAAAAGTGAACTGAATATATATTTCTCTTTTTGCCCAGAAATAGGCCAGTAAACGCTTTCAGCGCAAATAACTGCAAAAGTGAACTGCGTATATATTTCTCTTTTTGTACTAAAATATGCCAGTGAATGCTTTTAGCGCAAATAACTGCCAACCTGAAATGTGCAAATTTTTCTCTTTTTGTAATTAAATAAGCAAATAAACACTTTTAGCGCAAATAACTGCATATGTATTTCTCTTTTTGTACTGAAATAGGCCACTAAATGCTTTAGCACAGATAACTGCCAAAAGTGAACTGCGTATATAGTTCTCTTTTTATACTAATATGGGCCAGTAAATGATTTTAGCGCAAATAACTGCAAAAGTGAACTGCTTATGTATTTCATTTTTGGCACCGAAATAGGCCAGTAAACGCTTTTAGCGCAAATAACTGCAAAAGTAAACTGCGTATATATTTCTCTTTTTGCACTGAAATAGGCCAGTAAACGCTTACAGCGCAAATAACTGCAAAAGTGAGCTGCGCATATATTTCTCTGTTTGTACTGAAAAAGGCCAGTAAAAGCTTTTAGTGCAAATTACTGCAAAAGTGAACTGAGTATATATAATATTTCTCTTTTTGCACAGAAATTGGCCAGTAAACGCTTTCAGCGCAAATAATTGCAAAAGTGAAATGCATATATATTTCTCTTTTTGTACTGAAATACACCACTGAACGCATTTAGCCCATATAGATGCAAAAGTGAACTGCATATATACATTTCTTTTTCCACAGATATAAGCCTCTAAAGGCTTTTCAACATAGCACTTGCACCCCAAAAACAAATTGCTGGAATGACAGAGCTGTATAATGGCTATTTGAATTCCCAAATAATCTTTCCCTGCACTTGTAAATCGCTTTTTTTTCACAATGAGGTATTCCCTATCACTGTCCCTAGCGCCTGTTCTGACCTATCTCCCTGCACTGATACTGTGAAATGATTCCTCCCTATCCTTTTCCTGCACTTATAAATCACTTTTTTTCACAATGCAATAAGGTTTTCCCTATTACTCCCTCTAGATACTGCAACATCTCTCTCTACACTCAGAATGCTGGAAAATGGCAGAATCCAAGATGGCTGCGGGTATTTATAGGGCTGTGACATCACAGGGCCGGCTGGCTGCTGATTGGCTGCATGCATAGCATTTTGGGTGATCCCGCCTTCCCAGAGTTCCTTGAAGCATGTCCTTACATGTGAAGCCGCCATTGTAGCCGCCATTTTAGGAAAAATTATGATTTGTTACCACGGAGTGCGAGGAAATTCGCATTTGTTGCAAATCGAATTATTCCTGAAATTCCCCCACATTGTCCCAGTTGTATTTACTGATTTATTTTACTATCAGAAATGCAGTGCAGGCTGCAAAGGTACATTCTAGTAAAAAAAAAAAAAAGTGATTTTTTTTAAACTACAATTTCACAGATGGATTTAATGATTTTCTTTCACTATCAAAAATGCAGCCCAGGCCGCAAACGTACTTTTTAGCAAAAATTTTTTCACCTGGAATCTGACAGATGGATTTACTGAATTGATTACACTATCACATACAGAAAAAAAAATGTGAATATGTCACCCCCTGGGTCCCTGAACTCACAGACTGATTACCTATATTATTTTCCCTTCCCCTGGCACATATGCAGTGCAGTTGCACTTAAAAAATGGGTATATGGCACCCACTGAACTACAAGAACAAGATTAAATTATTGTCCCTGGCACATATGCAGGTGAAAGTGCACTGCACTTGCACAAAATGGCCACAGACACCCACCTAACTAACAGTCAGGTTCAAACTCATTTTTCTGTGTCACTGGACTCAGGGCAGGGTACAAAATGTTGCATTGTGCCCACAATTTATTTTTTGCTATATATGGCAGACTTAACACCAAGCTCTGATATCAGATTCTTTCCTTATCTTTCCCTCACAGCAGCAGCATCCTATCCCTACACTAGTAAGAGCTGACGTGATATGCGGCGCTACGTGACTCCAGCTTATATAGAGGCTGGGTCCCATGCTGCACTGGCCAATCACAGCCATGCCATTAGTAGGCATGGCTGTGATGGCTTTTAAGGGCACACATCTTAAACGCTTGTTGATTGGCTGCCCTGCAGCCGTTCAATAAGCTTTATTAAACGGTCAAACACTGAATTCAAACCCGAACTTTTACTGAAAAATTCGGGTTTGGGTCCGGGTACAAAAAAAACTAAAGTCCGTAACTAACCAGAACTTTACAGTTCGGGTTTGTTCAACACTACTGAATATTCAGTATCTGGATTTGATAATACCTAATGATATACCAACAGCATTAATTATGCATGATCTTTAGAGTGCTAATTCTATTAGGGTTGTGTATATATATATATATATATATATATATATATATATATAAGTAATCTTAGCGTTTTAATTGTATTTATGGTTTTTATCTTATTCTCTTTTTATTAATTGTTTTACATATGGTTAATGTAGATACACTAAATAAATTGATTCTCATGTTAACCAGTAAGAAGAGCAGGACTGGGACAAGGTCCACCACCAACAGAGGCTGAGCTGCCCAAGTGCGCCCCCCCCCCCCCCGTGGAGTCTTTACTAAATACTGTTGTAATCACACATAAATATGCACAGTTTAATGTATCAATTAATGACCACTGTTATGGAGGATCTGTGGATGACATTGTTATGGGGGGGATCTATGGTTGACACTGTTATGGGGCGGATCTATGGATGAAACTGTTATGGGAGATCTGTGGATGACACTGTTATGGGGGATCTATGGATGACACTGTTATGGGGTAATCTGTGGATGACACTGGTATGAAGGATCTGTGGATGACACTGTTATGAAGGATCTGTGGATGACAATGCTATGGGGATCTGTGGATGACACACTTATGGGGGATCTGTGGACGACACTGTTATGGGAGATCTATGGAGACAGTGTTATGGGGGATCTGTGGATGACAGTGTTATGGGGGATCTATGGATGACACTGTTATGGAGGATCTGTGGATAGCACAATGTTATGGGGGTCTGTGGATTGCACTGTTATGGGGGATCTGTGGATGACAGTGCTATGGGGGATCTGTGGATGACACACTGTTATGGGGGATCTGTGGATGACGCACTGTTATGGGGGATCTGTGGATGACGCACTGTTATGGGGGATCTGTGGATGACGCATTGTTATGGGGGATCTGTGGATGACGCACTGTTATGGGGGGATCTGTGGATGGCACTGTTATGGATTGTGACTCACAATGGATATTGGGGGCCAGCAAATTACAAGGAAGGCGGGGGTGGGGGATGATTGATAACATACATATCTAAATGGCTGGGGGGGTGAGGGCTTGACTTGAGCATCTACTGATCAGAGCATTAGAATAGCAGGAATAAATAACATCTAAATGTCTGGTGGGGTAGATGGGGGTAGGACAAGGGCTGATGGGGGAAGGGGGACTGGGTTAGATAATCTATACTGACATACATTTGACACACACATATATACTGACATACAAATGACACACACATATATACTGACATACATATGACACACACATACATATGACACACACATATATACAGACATACATATGACACACACATATATACTGACATACATATGACACACACATATATACAGACATACATATGACACACACATACATACTGACACACATATATACATATGACACACACACATACATACAGACATACATATGACACACACATACATACTGACATACATATGACACACACATACATACTGACATACATATGACACACACACATACATACAGACATACATATGACACACACATACATACTGACATACATATGACACACACATACATACTGACATACATATGACACACATACATACTGACATACATATGACACACACATACATACTGACATACATATGACACACACATACATATGACACACATATATATACTGACATACATATGACACACACATACATACTGACATACATATGACACACACATACATACTGACATACATATATATACTGACATACATATGACACATACATATAACACACACATACATATGACACACACATATATACTGACATACATATGACACACACACACATACTGACATACATATGACACACATACATATATACAGACATACATATGACACACATACATAAAAACACACAATATGCACATTACATTACTGCCATTCCATTCCCTTTAACCCCTTACATTTTCTGCACATACAGTCTCTGGTGACTTGGAGGGAGAGGCAGGATGCAGAGTATTCCTCCTCCTCCTCCTCCTTCTCTGTCCCGACGCTGCTCTTCTCTCTGTGCTGGGGGAGGGGGTTGTGAATCTCTGGTGCACACACAGGCAGGAAGTCAGGGGCTGGGGAAGGTACGGAGCTGCAGCACACTGCACTAGACTGAGGGAGGGAGGAAGAACACCACTAGGGGGCGCAGGACCGGCTGTTACAGCAGCAGAGCGCAGAAATGGATGCTCTGCTGCTAATACAGCTACACGGCAGCAGCAGGGACTTGGTGAGAGTGGCCTGCGCCCTGAGGCTTGAGCGCCCTGAGGCTGGAGCCCCCTCAGCCTCTGTGTCGGCCCGGCCCTGAAGAAGAGTGCCTACTAGGGTTAAGCGAACCAGAACTGTATAGTTAGGGTTCCTAACGAGTTTTGGGGTGTTCGGGACCCGGACCCGAAACCGAACATTTTTATAAAAGTTTGGGTTCGGGTCTGTTGTTCAGAGATTCTTCCCGCTTTCTGAAGGGCTGCACAGCAGCCAATCAGCAAATGTTTTACTTTTTGCCCTAAGAAGCCATCACAGCCATGCTATGCCATGCTATGACTGGCTGAGTGCAGCATGTGACCCAGCCTCTTTATAAGCTGAAGTCACGTAGTGCCTCATGTCAGTCTGCTGATGTTAGCCTAGTGAAAGGTTGCTGCCGATGCTATTAGGGACAGGATAGGCAAGAAATCTGTAGAACCTGTTGTATGTTAATCCACAAGATACAGCAAATAGAGAGGGAGTGAGCTTCAGCAATCCTACATTTATGTACCCAGCCACTGCCAAGGACCTTTTTTTTAAATCCATCAGTTACTGATGGTCGGTGGCCATTTTAGCCACTGCAGTGTACTGCATATGTGCCAGCCTGCCAGGGACATCAGCCTAATCCTGTTTGATAGCTGAGTGAAGGAAAAAAAATGTTTTTTTTCTGGCTGCCCAGTGCTCAAGTCCCCTACATTACCTTTTGTATAATTAAGGGGTGACATAGTCCATTTGTCTTGTCTGGGACCTGTGGTGCCACAGAACACTTGTGTATACAATGCACTAAACTGTATATTCAATTTCAGCAGTCAAATAGTGCATCCCCAAAGCATTTTTAAATACACCGCCCAAATACACATTTGACATTTCTGCAGTGAAATAGTGAATTAGTCTTTTTTTGTGGGAAAAAAGCAATATTCTTGCTGCACAAAGCAGTTGTGCATACAGCGTACAAATATATATCTAATATTTCTGCAGGGAAATAGTGCATCAGTGTGTTTCATGGAAAAAAACATTATTCCTGGTCCACAAAACAGTTTGAAATACACCACCCAAATACATATTTGACATTTCTGCAGTGAAATAGTGATTCACCATATTTTTAACTCTATAAGACGCAACTGTCCATAAGAAAACTTAAATTTTTAACCAAAAGGTGTGCTTTTGGTGGGTTTTGAACTAATGGTGGTCTGTGCATGACACTATTATGGTGGATCTGTGGATGACGCACTGTTATGGAGGGAATCTGTGGATGGCACTGTTATGGGGGAGATCTGTGGATCGCACTGTTATGGGGGGGATCTGTGGATGGCACTCTTATGTGGGGGATATGTGGATGGCACTGTTTGAGGAGGGGATCTGTGGATGGAGCTGTTATGGGGAGGGGGATCTGTGGATGGCACTGTTATGGGGAGGGGGATCTGTGGATGACACTTTTATGGGGGGGATCTGTGGTTGACACAGCTATGCATGTGTTATATATGATCCACATATCCCCCCCCCCCCATAAAAGTGTCAACCAATACACTGGGCCCCGCCACTCACAGCAGAATTCATATCTAAACAGTATTCCTTAACCTCTTAATAACTTTTGTCAAAGTTGCGCTCTACCATGTATCACTAATTATTAACAAGCTCCCGTAGCAGGCAGAGCAGCAGGCAGCGTAACGTCACTCACTCACGTCACGCACCTGCTCCGCCTGCTTCATTAATAAAGTGAGAGGAGCAGGCGTGTGATGTCAGTGAGTGATGTTATGCTGCCGGCCATTCTGCCTGCTACCGGAGCTTGTTAGTAAGTAGTGATACATGGGAGAGCGCAACTTTAATTAAAGTTATTAAGAGGTTATACTGCTGTGAGCGGTGGGGCCTGGTGTAAGAGTACAGTAACTGAACCAGGCCCCGCCGCTAGTTGCCGAACTCCAGCCCCTCCTCCCTCCCAGCTTATTCATCGCAGGCTGCGCTATGCAGCATCCCATGCTGTGTTATGCAGCATCGCAGCCTGCGATGTATAAGTATTAGCGATGTAAAAATGAAAGCATTCGCCCCATAAGATGCACTGCCACCCCCCCACCCCCCCCAGAGACACACACACACACTTTTGGGGTGGAAAAAGTTCGTCATACTGGGCGAAATATACGGTAGTATTTTTTTGTGGTAAAAACAGCAATATTCTTGCTTCACAAAGCAGTTGTGTATACAGTGTAGAAATATCTACGTTTTAGTTATAGCAGTGAAATACTGCATTTCTGTGTTCTATTAAAAAAATCCCTGTTCCGGGTTCACAAACCACTTTTGCATACAGCGTAGAAATACCTACGTTAAATTTACAGCAGAAAAATACTGCGTTTCTGTGTTTTATTAAAAAAAATCCTTGTTCTGGGTCCACAGACCACTTTTGCATAAACCGTAGAAATATCTACGTTTTATTGATAGCAGTGAAATGTTGCATTTCTGTGTTGTTTTTTTTTAAATCCTTGTTCTGGGTCCACAAACCACTTTTGCATACAGCGTAGAAATACTTACGTTAAATTTACAGCAGTAAAATACTGCGTTTCTGTGTTTTATTAAAAAAAAATCCTTGTTCTGGGACCACAGACCACTTTTGCATAAACTGTAGAAATACCTACGTTTTATTGATAGCAGTGAAATACTGCATTTCTGTGTTTTATTAAAAAATCCTTGTTCTGGGTCCACAAACCACTTTTGCATAAAGCGTAGAAATACCTACGTTAGATTTTCAGCAGTAAAACACTGCATTTCTGTGTTTTATTAAAAAATCCTTGTTCTGGGTCCACAAACCAATATTGCATACAGCGTAGAAATAGCTACGTTAGAGTTACAGCAGTAAAATAATGCATTTCTGTATTTTTAAAATAAATCCTTGTTCTGGGTCCACAAACCGCTTTTGCATACAGCGTAGAAATACCTTTGTTAAATTTACAGCAGTAAACTACTGAATTTCTGTGTTTTATTAAAAAATCCTTGTTCTGGGTCCACAAACCACTTTTGCATACAGCGTAGAAATACCTACGTTAAATTGACAGCAGTAAAATAATGCATTTCTGTATTTTAAAAAAAAATCCTTGTTCTGGGTCCACAAACCGCGTTTGCATACAGCGTAGAAATACCTTCAGAATTTAATAATGGATTGGAAAGGGCTCAACCAGATTTTCCTCAGGAGTGGGTGCTCCCGCTGTGACAGACTCACCTAAGTCTGATTATGGCATATTATATAATCTGTATTTGGTACAGTGGGGCACTCCAACACATGGACTCAATTGGATCCTATTGGTCTCGTTTTATTGATTCATAAAAAACACATGCATTAAAAAATTCTCATATAGCACGTAAAATTCTAATCATATAATTGACATGATTCATGCGTACACAGAGTCGAAAATATTATTATACAATATAAACCAATATAAAACATAAAATATAAATAAAAAATGAAAAATGGTATAAAATATATATCGGATATCAGATTTGAGATAGTATTGACTGATAATAGGTTATGTCCAATAGAACTAGCTGGCAACCCTTTCACCTGTATATCCGCGATTGCCACTATAGGGTGTCCCTAATAATGTCCGATATTCTTCCTATAAAGTTTTTGCAGTCCACATCCCTTTTAAGTCCAAAGATTTTGTTTATATGGATCTTATTTTTCACCGGTAGATTGTTATTGTGTAGCCAAGATAGCGTACAGCATTAGTTCTGCTGTGTAGGTAGTAGGTTGTTTTATATTTAGCTTAGTTGGTATGTTCAGATGGTATTCACCATATGATTTTAGCTGTTGATAGTTTAATTAATATGTATTACACCTTTAATAGCTATCTTTTATCGTCTGTGCTCACGGTTCGTTGTCATAAGCCGAACGCGATCAAGGCAGGTTGCTGTACCGCTGGTTTCGCGGCGTCCCGCGTGTTACAGCGTAGCTCTCCTCCTTCTTTTCCGAGTCCTCCTAGCGCCGGCGTCTCACGCGTGATGACGTGATTTTTTTGACTATTCCGGTCTGTATGCTGTAGTTGGACTAGGTTTTAGGTTACGTTCGTAGTTTACCCGTGGTACATATACCGGTGGATTCCTTTCTTTACTTTTACTTGTTTCTTTTTTCTTCTTTGTCTCTCTTTCAATTTTCTCCGGAGCTGATCAGTAAGGTATCAGATAGGGGACCATTCATACCAGACGCGTTTCGAAGTAACGCATACTTCTTCCTCAGTGGAAGTACCATTTTTCATTTTTTATTTATATTTTGTTTTATATTGGTTTATATTGCATAATAATATTTTCGACTCTGTGTACGCATGAATCATGTCAATTATATGATTAGAATTTTACGTGCTATATGAGAATTTTTTAATGCATGTGTTTTTTATGAATCAATAAAACGAGACCAATAGGATCCAATTGAGTCCATGTGTTGGAGGGCCCCACTGTACCAAATACAGGGTAGAAATACCTTTGTTAAGTTTACAGCAGTAAACTACTGCATTTCTGTGTTTTATTAAAAAAATCCTTGTTCTGGGACCACAAACCACTTTTGCATACAGCGTAGAAATACCTACGTTAAATTTACAGCAGTAAAATACTGCATTTCTGTGTTTTATTAAAAAATCCTTGTTTTGGGTCCACAAACCACTTTTGCATACAGCGTAGAAATACCTACGTCAAATTTACAGCAGTAAACTACTGCATTTCTGTGTTTTATTAAAAAAATCCTTGTTCTGGGTCCACAAACCACTTTTGCATACAGCGTAGAAATACCTACGTTAAATTTACAGCAGTAAACTACTGCATTTCTGTGTTTTATTAAAAAATCCTTGTTCTAGGTCCACAAACCACTTTTGCAAACAGCGTAGAAATACCTACGTTAAATTTACAGCAGTAAAATACAGCATTTTTGTGTTTTATTAAAAAATCCTTGTTCTGGGTCCACAAAGCACTTTTGCATACAGCGTAGAAATACCTACGTTAAATTTACCGCAGTAAAATACTGCATTTCTGTGTTTTATAAAAAAATCCTTGTTCTGGGTCAACAAACCACTTTTGCATACAGCGTAGAAATACCTACATTAAAATTACAGCAGTAAAATACTGTTTTATAAGAGTTGAAGCCGCGCTGGTTGCACACAGTACCTCCAGTATTCACCAAAATTAAGGATCAACAATGATCTTTATGGAGAGAATCGATGTTATATTCGTGACTCTATCCCCATGATAACTTGCATATGCGATGCGTTATGTGGTTCCTCCTGATGCACACACCGACCAACCTCCAATTGGGGCACACTCGACCTTCAAGAAAACGGCAAAAATAGCGCAGTACCCTTAATAATGAATAAAGCACACTTTATTGGTACTCACAAAATCCATATAAAATCCAGGCATATATTCTCGCTTAAAACCGCCCGACCGGGTTTCGCTTGAGCTTCTTCAGGGGCTGTAGGCGTTCAGAGCGCCCGCTGCCTTAAGGTGATTTAATACCTTCCGCATAGATACCGGAAGTAAACCGTACTAACATCGATATGATCGGATAAAAGTCCACATCAATATACTTACAGAGAAACAATCTCTTATAAAATTGCATAGAAATAATTTTGTTATAAAGTCGCATTAAAATGGCAAATATACAAATCCATATAAATATATATAAATAAAAATTTAAGACATGCACATAGATTTAATATTCCATTCAATGTTTAGACCCTTTGGTGAATACTTTGGGGTGTCTTCTATCTAAAATGGTGTGATTTGGGGGGTATTTATACTATCCTGGCATTCTAGCACCTGAAGAAACATGACAGGTGCTCAGAAAGTCAGAGCTGCTTCAAAATGCAGAAATTTACTTTTTTGCACCATAGTTTGTAAACGCTATAACTTTTACCCAAACCAATAAATATACACTTATTGGATTTTTTTTTATCAAAGACATGTAGAACAACAAATTTTATGAAAAATTTATATAGAAATGTAGTTTTTTTTGAAAAATTTTACAACAGAAAGTGAAAAATGTCATTTTTTTGCAAAAATGTCGTTACATTTTTATTAATAGCAAAAAAAGTAAAAATGTCAGCAGCAATGAAATACCACCAAATGAAAGCTCTATTAGTGAGAAGAAAAGGAGGTAAAATTCATTTGGGTGGTAAGTTGTATGACCGAGCAATAAACGGTGAAAGTAGTGTAGTGCGGATTTGTAAAAAAGGGCCTGGTCACTAGGGGGGTGTAAACCTGTGGTCTTCAAGTGGTTAAGAAGTATCATCGTAAAGACCCCTCCAATCTCCGGTTCTGGGCGGTTGAACAAGTACAGAGACACTGGCGGGGGGGGGGGGGGAGACCCTGTTAAACAAATGAATAGGAAGGGAGCAGAGTGGATCTACACGCTTAACACTCTGCAACCAAAGGGTCTAAACATTGAATGGGATATTAAATCTGTGTGCATGTCTTAAATTTTTATTTATATATATTTATATGGATTTGTATATTTGCCATCTTAATGCGATTTTATAACAAAATTATTTCTATGCAATTTTATAAGAGATTGTTTCTCTGTAAGTTTATTGATGTTGACTTTTATCCGATCATATCGATGTTAGTACGGTTTACTTCCGGTATCTATGCGGAAGGTATTAAATCACCTTAAGGCAGCGGGCGCTCTGAACGCCTACAGCCCCTGAAGAAGCTCAAGCGAAACCCGGGTCGGGCGGTTTTAAGCGAGAATATATGCCTGGATTTTATATGGATTTTGTGAGTACCAATAAAGTGTGCTTTATTCATTATTAAGGTACTGCACTATTTTTGCCGTTTCCTTGAAGGTCGAGTGTGCCCCAATTGGAGGTTGGTCGGTGTGTGCATCAGGAGGAACCACATAACGCATCGAATATGCAAGTTGGGGATAGAGTCACGAATATAACATCGATTCTCTCCATAAAGATCATTGTTGATCCTTAATTTTGGTGAATACTGGAGGTACTGTGTGCAACCAGCGCGGCTTCAACTCTTATAAAACTGTTTCCATATACGGGGATTGAGCCTATTCCCCTCTTTTGTTGCTGCTGCTATTAGGTGTGGGATACGCAGTGTTAACTCCTTGTTGACTATATCAGCAGTAAAATACTGCATTTCTGTGTTTTACTAAAAAATCCATGTTCTGTGTCCACAAACCACTTTTGCATACAGCGTAGAAGTACCTATGTTTTATTTCCGGCAGTTAAATATTGCATATCTGTGTTTTATTGAAAAAATCCTTGTTCTGGGTCCACAAACCACTTTTGCATACAGAGTAGAAATTCCTATGTAAAATTTACAGCAGTAAAATACTGCATTTCTGTGTTTTATTAAAAAAAAGCCTTGTTCTGGGTCCACAAACCAATTTTGCATACAGCGTAGAAATACCTATGTTTTTTTGATAGCAGTGAAATTTTGCGTTTCTGTGTTCTATTAAAAAAATCCTTGTTCTGGGTCCACAAACCACATTTGCATACAGCGTAGAAGTACCTACGTTAAATTGACAGCAGCAAAATACTGCATTTCTGTATTTTTAAAAAGAATCCTTGTTCTGGGTCCACAAACCGCTTTTGCATACAGCGTAGAAATACCTTCGTAAAATTTACTGCAGTAAAGTAGTGCATTTCTGTGTTTTATTAAAAAATCCTTGTTCTGGGTCCACAAACCACTTTTGCATACAGCGTAGAAATACCTACGTTTAATTTACAGCAGTAAAATACTGCGTTTCTGTGTTTTATAAAAAAATCCTTGTTCTGGGTCCACAAACCACTTTTGCATACAGCGTAGAAATACCTACGTCTTATTGATAGCAGTAAAATACTGCGTTTCTGTGTTCTATTAAAAAAAGCTGGGTCCACAAACCACTTTTGCATACAGCGTAGAAATACCTACGTTAAATTTACAGCAGTAAAATACTGCATTTCTGTGTTTTATTTAAAAAAAATCCTTATTCTGGGTTCACAAACCACTTTTGCATACAGCGTAGAAATACCTACGTTTTATTGATAGCAGTGAAATACTGCATTTCTTTGTTTTATTTAAAAAAAATCTGTGTTCTGTGTCCACAAACCACTTTTGCATACAGCTAAAAATACCTACGTTTTTGTTTCCGCATATCTGTGTTTTATTAGAAAAAAAAACGTGTTCCGAGTCCACAAACTACTTGTGCATACAGCGTACAAATTCCAATTTTAACTTCCAGCACGAAAATAGTGCTTTACTGTGTTACACTGAAAAAAAAAAAAAGTGTTCTGGGTTCACCAAACAGTTGTGCATATAGCGTACAAATACATATTTTACATTTCTGCAATGAAATTGAGAATCAGTGTGTTTTAGAACCCCAAAAAACTAACAAACTTTATTCTTGGTCCACAGAGCATTTTTATGACACGGGCACTGCCGTAGTGAACTTAATTGTTGACAATTGGCAGTTAAATTAACACCGGAGAGAAACCATATTTCAGCTTGGTGGGTAAAAGCAAATAATGATGAGAAAATCAAACAGGGAATGTGGGCATGGTCGTGGTGGTGTTGGTGGAGCTCCTGTTGCTGGGAGAGGACGTGGTGCGAGTAGGCGACAGAATCTGAAGCGTTATTTGGTAGGCCCGATTACCTCTCTACGGATGGTGAGGCCCGAACATGTACAGGCGATTAGTGTTGAGCGCGAATATTCGAAAAGCGAATTTTTTTTGCGAATATCGGCACTTCGCTAATTCGCGAATATAGCGCTATAAATTCGCTATTTCGAATATTCGTTTTTTTTTTTTTTTTTTTTAGTTATATTTTTTTCTTTCCTACTTCCCAAAAGTAGTTCTTACCTGTCCTGAGGATTCCTGGCTTCCTGGCTGCTCTAGTCAGTGCCCGTTGCCGCTTCTGCCGACTTCCGTGCTCATGTGGAGCGTCCCCATCCATGGGAGAATCTCCATATACTAAAATGTACTGTCGGATTTGAGGAATTACGTTGAAATCGCAATGCGATTAATTCAAGTTATATTAATCGCATTGCGATTACAACTTAGCACTGCTATCTTACATAGGCTAGAATTAACGAATATGGAGTATAGCTAATAGCTATGCACTAGCAGTGCTAAGTTGAAATCGCAATGCGAATACTTTAAGTTAAATTAATCGCATTGCGATTACAACTTAGCACTGCTATCTTACATAGGCTAGAATTAACGAATATGGAGTATAGCTAATGCTATGCACTAGCAGTGCTAAGTTGAAATCGCAATGCGAATACTTTAAGTTAAATTAATCGCATTGCGATTTCAACTTAGCACTGCTGCTATATTCCATATTCGTTAACTTCGTTAATTCTAGCAAGCTGACCCATTATAAACCCAGCTCTAAGTTGAAATCGCAATGCGATTAATATAACTTGAATTAATCGCATTGCGATTTCAACGTAATTCCTCAAATCCGACAGTACATTTTAGTATATGGAGACGTTCCCATGGTGATGGGGACGCTCCATGAGCACAGAAGTTATGGTTGGCTTGGTAGAATTAGCGAATAGCGAATATGACGAATGTATTCGTCATATTCCTCAAAACGAAGATAACAGTATTCTACATCTTCGTTTTAGCTACCTATTCGTCTCGTCATCGTCAACTTCGCTATTCAGCTAATTCTAGCAATCAAATAGGAAGGTTGACTTACCAGACAGCTGTGTTAAATTCGCTATGCGATTTTTTTTTAATACAATAATTATATTACTTGATAAAATTATTATAAGTATTCTATTTATTAAAAAAAAAAAAAAAAATCGCATAGCGAATTTAACACAGCTGTCTCACTCTCTATAGTCAACCTTCCTATTTGATTGCTAGAATTAGCGAAGTTGACGAATAGGTAGCTAAAACGAAGATGTAGAATACTTCGTTATCTTCGTTTTGAGGAATAGACGAATACATTCGTCATATTCGCCATCCTCGCTAATTCTAGATATGAAACCAATAGGAAAGTAGCCTTAAGTACAAATCGCAATATGCGATTATTTAAATCGCATGTTAATCGCGATAACTAGAAAAAATGACGAATATTCGATTTCGACGAATATGAAACGAATATTCATTCGAATATTCGCGAATTTCGTCGAAATCGAATATGGCACCTGCTGCTCATCACTACAGGCGATAGTAGATTGAGTGGATGACAGTGTCTCCAGTTCCTTATCAGTGTCTCCCACCCAGTCCTCTGCAGAAAGCTCAGAGTTGGCACCTGCAGTCTATGCCCATCAGTCTTTCACCTCACCCCCTTGCAAATCAGCCAAGCAGTCAGAGCTCCAAGTCATACAGCAAACTCCTATGCTTTTTGATGACTCAGTTGGCAGGGTTTCCCCGGCCCATCCACCTAGTCCTGTCCCAGAAGTGGAAGACCTTGACGCAGAGGCAACAGCACAGCAAAAGAGGGAGGAGGGTGCAAAAGCGGAGCGGCCGTTCCATAGACAGTATGCCTGCTACTGCCCACCGCACCCAGGCACCGAGCACACTAAGGCCTGCTCCAAGGATTTCATTGGCATGGCAGTTCTTCACACAATGTTCTGACGACAAGACACAAGTGGTTTGCACGTTGTGCCATCAGAACCTGAAGCGAGGCATAAACGTTTTTAACCTGAGCACATCCTACATGACCAGGCATCTACATGAAAAGCACGAACTGCAGTGGACTAAACACCTTAAAAACTACGAAAGGTCTCAGGCTCTTCCTGCTCCCTCTTCTGCTGCTGTCTTGACCTCCTTCTCCACCTCTGGCGTCAACATGGCACCTGGCAACCAGCAAAGAGAGGATGTCCCACCAACCCCACCATCACCATCACCAAGCATCTCCACCATGAGTGAGTATAAAGCTGAATGTGTACTCACATTGCCTGCTAGTAGCCATCTGGCTCCAGGAGGAGTGCACAGTGGGCTCGGCATGCATGTTGGTACCTGCATCCCTGGATCTAATGGAGGCTGTTGCAGCACCAGAAGGGGTTAATAAGTAAGGTCTATCCCAGCGTGCATGCTGGGCTCACACTCCCTGGATTTTATGTGGCTGTCGTGGCCCATAACAGGTAGGACTTAGCGTTAGGAGGATTTTATGTGGCTGTCATGGCCTATAGTAGGTCAGATTTAGCGTTAGTACCCACTCTAGGAGACAACCGTGTCGGGGTGAGTGGGCTTACTACCTTTTGATCAAAATGTAAACCAATGTCTCCACTGTTTGCATGCGATATCACTAATGTCCTCTTACAGCTCCCATCTTGGGCAGAGCTCTAGTTGCTGAGTGCTGTTATATTTTTGTGTTTGTATGTATAATTGCCATAACCTACGTGCACCTGCATACAGGGAGTGCTGACTGAAACCCCCCCTTTTTGTTTTTACCAAGCATCTCCACCATGTCACAGGCAAGCGTTCAGCTGTCCATCTCCCAAACACTGGAGAGAAAGTGAAAATGCCCACGTACCCACCCTCGATCCCTGGTCCTGAATGCCACCATTTAAAAATTGCTGGCCATTGAAATCATTCATTCTGCATGGTGGAGATGGACTGTTTCAAACAGCTGATGGCGGTGGCTGTCCCACAGTACTTAGTCCCCAACTGCCACTACTTTTCCAGGCGAGCCGTCCCTTACCTGCACAACCAAGTGGAGGATAAAATCAAGTGTGCACTGCGCAACGCCATCTGTGGCAAGGTCCACATTACCACAGATACATGGACCAGTAAGCATGCCCAGGGCCGCTATATCTTCCTAACTGCACACTGGGTAAACATAGTGGTGGCTGGGCCCGAGGCGGATAGCGGTTTGGCGCATGTCCTTCCACCATAGAGGATCACAGGGCATTATTATTTGCCTCCTGTTGCCTCCTCCTCCTACTCCGCATCCTCTTCCTTCTCTTCTACCACCCCCACATCCGGTCAATGAAAGAACATCACCCCCAACTTCAGCACAGCCAGGGGAAAATGTCAGCAGGCGATTTTAAAACTCATGTGTTTGGGTGACAAACCCCACACCGCACAGGAGCTTCGGAGGGGCATAGAACAACAGACCGATGAGTGGTTGCTGCCAGTGAGCCTCAAGCCCGGCCTGGTGGTATGCGATAATGGGCGAAATCTCGTTGCAGCTCTGGGACTAGCCGGTTTGACCTACATCCCTTGCCTGGTGCATGTGCTGAATCTGGTAGTGCAGAAGTTTCTTAAAAACTACCCCGATATGTCAGAGCTGCTGCTGAAAGGGTGTTCCGTCTGTGCTAGCTTACAGGGTTCTCACCCTGCTGCTGCTCGCCTGTCTGCGCTGCAGCGTAACTTCGGCCTTCCAGCTCACCGCCTCATATGCGTCTTGCCCACCAGTTGGAACTCCACCTTGCATATACTGGAGAGACTGTGAAAGCAGCAGCAGGCGATAGTGGAGTTTCAGCTGCAGCATGCACAGGTCAGTTGCTCTGCGGATTAGCACCACTTCACCACCAGTGACTGGGCCTGCATGCGAGACCTGTGTACCTTGTTGCGGTATTTTGAGTACTCATCCAGCATGGCCAGTGCTGATGACACCAATGTTAGCATTACAATACCACTTCTATTTCTCCTTGAAAAATCAATTACGTCGATGATGGAAGAGGATGTGGCAGAGGAGTAGGAGGAAGAGGGGGCATTTCACTGGGTTTCGCCGGTCAGTCCGAAGTGGCTCAGAGGGTGGATTCCTGCATCAGCAGAGGCTAGGTACACATGTTGTCAGCCAGGGCACAGTTCTGGACAACGGGGAGGATGAGGTAGAGGAGAAACCAGGTTCATTGCAGGGTGGCACCTAACGAAGCTCAGGGCCATCACTGGAGCGTGGCTGGGAGGATACGGAGGACACAGACGATACACCACCTACAGAGGAGAGCTTATCCCTACGTCTGGGCATCCTGGCACACATGATCGATTACATGCTGCAGTGCCTGCGCAATGACAGCAGAGTTGCCCACATTGTAAATTGTGCAGACTACTGGGTTGCCACCCTGCTGGATCCCCGCTACAGAGACAACATGCCCACCTTAATTCCCGCACTGGAGCGTGATAGGAAGATGCGCAAGTACAAGCGCACGCTGGTAGACGCACTCCTGATGGCATTCCCAACTGACACGTGGGGACAAGTGGAGGCACAAGGCAAATGCAGAGGAGGAGGAAGAAGTCGCCAACGCAGCTGTGTCATTTCAGTGAAGTTCGGCCGAACTCCTCGAACCCGAACATCAAGGTGTCCGCTCAACTCTACTGCCTACCATATATATTTTTAAATAAATAAACAAATCTAAGAACTGAATATTCTGATGATATATATATATATATATATATATATATATATATATATATATATATATTTGTGCTCAGGGCTCCGGGAGGAGCACTGTACATCGAATGAGGAGCTGACTACCTATCTCTGTCCCTAGAATTTGGCTAGTGGTGTGCCGTTAGCCATGTACGCGGGTAGGCCAAGAAAAGGGGGCATACCCTAAAGGTGTCTGGTCTGTGGATGTGGGAGGGTTGGGTGGGGCACCGCGATGCCGACGTGCCCTGGTGGAGGCTACCCGGGCCTGAAATATCCTATGCCCCTCCCACAAAAGCAGGCTGGCTTCCAGCCTGCTGTATTTGTGCTCAGGGCTCCGGGAGGAGCACTGTACATCGACTGAGGAGCTGACTACCTATCTCTGTCCCTAGAATTTGGCTAGTGGTGTGCCGTTAGCCATGTACGCGGGTAGGCCAAGAAAAGGGGTCAAAACATGGATTTAGGTAATTTTATTGAATAATTGATTACATTACCAAGCTGGAAAAAGCTCTGGCGATCTCGACCTGCGGATGGGGAATGTAGCGGGAGAAACAAGATGACCGCCACCGCCCCATTTTGCGAATTATGTGGGCTGGGACGCCGTGCTTGGATGCCGCCGTCGCGGCCCCTATCCGGAAGGAGTGCCCGGATATGTTGGCGGGGTTGAACCCTAGACCCGAAGCCAAGGCGCGAATGTGACGGATGAACTGAGCAGACGTGATCGGGAGTACGGGAAAAGGCAGTAATGGACTGTCTGGTGATCTGTCGCCGAGTATGACAAGCAGTTGGAGGAGCACTGCCACTGGGCACCAGGGGTTGAAGGTTTTGAAGTATTCAATCTGTACTGGTGGTCCGACCTGGGATGCTTTTGAGATGGGTAATAGGAAAATGAAGTGGTCGAGTGTAGGCTGGAGTTGACTTCTAGCTGGACCTGGACACTGAGCTGAAGTACTGGTCTAAGGAACCCATAAAAACTGAGGTAAAGGGCGGCTTTGAGGATCAGGCTTTTAAATGGCCCGAAAGGATTACCATCTAGGGCGTTTGAAATTTTTTGAAATGCTTCCCCTGAAACTGGCTGTCTGGAAGGAATGATTGGTGAGGAGATCTTCTGAATACCTCTCAAGGCTGCCTTGACGTCCTGGGACGCAAATATGGAGCTGCTACTGGGACGTTTAATCATGTGGTGATGCTGGACGCCTGCTAAGTACAGTCTGATGGTATTATGGGACAACTTGAGCTCTTTGTGACAATAAGCCAAAAAGGCCAAGATGAACGAGACTCGGTCCCTGTTCCCCCTAGGGTGGAGGCGTGAGAACTGTGCGAAGGTGTTCCAACCTGTTTGGTAGTTCCTAGCAGTATTGGCTGAAAGTGACCTACGGATGAGACCATGGGCCGCAGATATGTAGCTATCTAGTCCATGATCAGGTCTTCGAACCCTGGAGGATTGATACCGACTTTCCGGGCTCCTGGCATGACCTGAGAAAACAAATCGAAATTTAAACGTGAAAGTGCGTCGGCTGCGACGTTCCTTTTGCCTTGCACGTGCTTGCAGATGATGTGGAAATTAGACTGTAAGGAAAGCCAGGTGAGTCTACGAACTAGGCGCATGGCCTTGGGGGAACTGGACCTGCCTTTGGAGAGAATGTCGACTACCGCTTGATTGTCTGTCATGAAACAGACTGGCATATTCTTCCATGACCCACCCCAGATGCGTGCGGCTGCCACGATGGGATATATCTCGAGGAGGGGTGACGATTTGATGGCCTCATGATCCGAAGAGATCTGCGGGGGCCAGGGACCAGCGAACCACTGGACCCCGCAAATGGCTCCGAACCCCGCTGCGGCGTCGGAGAACACCATTGGGGAGGTGTCCCTCCATTGGGGAACAAAGAGGGAGATACCGTTCCAGCTGGACAAAAAGACTGACCACATGGCTAGGTCTGACAAGGCATCACGTTCTAGATGAATGAGGGAGTGTTGGTTTGTGACTGATGGTAGGAGACTGAGGAGACGGGAGACGAATGATCTGCCTTGTGGCATGATTGTGGCAGCGAAGTTGAAGGACCCTAACAAGGACTGGAGTTCCAGTTTTGTCACTGTTCGGGTACCCACGAACTTGGCCACTGATATCTTGAGTCTGGCTAATTTGTCCTGTGGAAGCCTGGCCTCCATCTTGATGGTGTCTAGGGTAATGCCTAGGAAGGTAATTATTTTGGCGGGTCATTCTACCTTGGAAGGGGCTACCGGGACATTCAGCCTGTGGAACACACTGAGTAGGCTATCCAACCTATCTGGGAAGTGATTTGGATGTTCAATGAGAAGAAAATCATCCAAGTAGTGGATTACCCTCGGGCAATGGACATGATTTACTATGATCCAGTGGAGTGCTTGGGCGAACTGATCAAAGAGCCAGGGGCTGCTCTTTGATCCGAATGTCAAGCGGGTGGCGAAAAAATACCGTTCCCTCCATTTGATGCCATAGTATTTCCACAAGTGGGGTTGGATTGGCAGCAACTTGAAGGCATCCGAGATGTCAGCTTTTGACAGCCAAGCCCCTGTTCCGACCTGCAGAATGAGTTGTATGGCTTCGTCCAATGAAGAGTACTGCATAGAGTACTCTTCTGACGGGACCAGGGAGTTTAGGCTGGGAATGCTGGATGCATGAGGAGCAGACAAGTCGTAAATTAGTCTCTTTTTATTAGACGATTTTTTTGACACCAGGCCTATGGGGCTGACACGGTGGATGTGAAAGGGGGATTCTGTGAAAGGACCAATCATGAAGCCTTTCTGGAGTTCGGAATCCAATAGCTTGTCTACTGACTCGGGATCTGCTGAGGCTGACAGAAGGTTAGGGCATTCCCAAGTGACCTGCGGGAGTGTGAGTAGACCCGTGTGAAAGCCCTCCGTGAAACCCTCTTTTAAAAATTGAACGAACTCGGGGTTGTGGTGATCCTGGAGAAGGAAGAGTAATAGGTTGAGGTCGATGTCGGTTAGTCAGGAGCGTTTGGCGGTTCTCTGGGAACAGGAGGACTGAGGGTGGGCCCTGAAGCAGATGGAGCAAATGTGCAGGGCTTTACATTTATCATAATTACAAGGCAAAGTTATAATTATTGCAGATCTGATTTTTACCGAGGAAGGTGATGGGACGGCCGAGTTTATCCGTGGATGGGTTGGTTTTTGCTGCAGTGGTGTTGGTGGTGGTTCTGGCAGGGGGGCTGTGGTGTTGGGGCACCAGTCAGAAGAATGAAGTACTGACTGGCAGTAGGTACATGCCGGGGCTTTTTGGCCGGCGAAATGCCTGCAAAAAAGCTCCATATCAAGGGAAGCCCAATTTGTAACATGTTGATATTGGAGAAAGGCCGCTGCCGCCTTTGCAGAGAATGACCGGTGGTAATCGTAAAAAGAAAAACCGCCGTATTTGTAGCCTAGGTCTGTGATCCTATAGATGTAGGTATCCAGTTCTTCTCTCCGATGGGGGTGCGCGGTGCATATGATGTCACGATAGAGACTGAACGTTAGAATGAATTCGGGGATAGTGAGCTTCCTATTGAGCCGGGCGTCTTTTGACTTCAGCACTACCGATACGTCGCCGCAGGCGATCGTCTTGTTCTCAACCGTGTCATGGGTAGAAATGAGAATGGCCGCTAAATTGATATCTTTTCCTGCCAATATATCTCGCCTGATATTTTCTGGCACAAAGTAGGCGGGGGCAATGTCGGGAGTGCTGGGACCCATACCTGGGGAGGAGGAACGAGAAGTGGACGGACCAGCTTCGGGCACCGGGGGTGGAGGGGGTGCGTTATCCTTATTTTCGACGGCCTGAAGTCTGGTGTTAATGTCAGAAATTGACGATGACAGATTATTGATGGTGGCGTGTAACTGGGTGAGGGATAACTGGATGGTGGACATGGGCACCTGCTCGTCGAGGGCACTGGATGGATCGGGAAAAAGCAATCGGTACAGCTCAGCCTTTCGCGCTGATGCCGAGTGGCGGATTCCCCTTTTATTAAGTTCGGCGATTAACTTGGGGATAGTCCAAGTTCTGTATGAAGCGCGGCTGGCCTGTTCAGAGACTGCTGATTCTGGGATCGACATTGAGTCTTCGATATCCGAAACGTGGGACATTGTGCCGCTGTGAGGAAAAAAGGAAACAGGACTAAAAATCCGCCCGCGAGGGGGTTGCCCGGAGAGGGCCCTTGTCGCCGTGCCCTAGTGTTATCAGGTGTCCGGGAAATGTGGGAAGAGGACGGGAACCCACCTGCGAGAGCTTGAGCCGGGCCCGGCTGGAGGAACCTGGAGTATGATGAAAAGAACAAATCCCCCATGTACCAAGACAAAAATTTTTTTTTTTTTTTTTTTTTCGGTATTATTAATTAAACTTACCTGAAACCAGGGGAGGACAGGAACGGAACTTGCGGCCTGAGTACCGTGGTTGATATTGCCTGGATATGGCAGCAATGAGGATGGAACCTGCCAAAACCCGAGAACCTGAGTTTTCGGTAAATAAGAAAATCTTAACTGGTACCTGGAAGAGGGTTTTTTTTTTTGTTTTTTTTTACGCCAGAGGTACTGCCGCGGGATACTGAGAAGAAGGAGAGATGAACGGGAACGCGTGATTTCTGAATGCAGGTTGCGAGACAGGGGAAGGAAAGAGGCTCCTGGGGTGTGGCCGGAACCTGAACAGAGCTGGGCGACATGAATGGACAGAAAGTTGTGACCTGAGCGCATCAGGTGCGGACAAGACATGGACAAGCCCCGGACCGTGAGACAAACCTGAACAAAATGAGGTAAGACAGGGGATGAACAAGGAAAAATGAGGAAACGGCCTGAGCGTACCAGGCGATAATCATAGATGACATATGAATGGTGCCAGTTGTCAGACCGCGGAATGACCTGAACGTATCAGGCGATGATGAACACGAGGCCCGGGGACCGGAGGGAACAATTATGATCAAAAAATGATTTGACCTGAACGTATCAGGCAACAAACAAACACACACTGTGGGACGACCTGCGAGTACCCGGAGAGGTAGACCCAAAGCCCAGGGACCAGGTGGAGGGAATAGGTACGACAAAGACAAAAATGGACTGCAGGTATCAGGCGATGGAGGACACGTGACAGTTATGACTAAGGAACGATAGGACCAAACGTATTATGATCTTGACGTACCAAGGGGAAAGGAACACGAGACAACCTGAACGTATCAGGTGACGAAGACATGAGACCCAAGCGGGTCGGTTGACCTGTGTGATACGGAGCGGGAGACCTGGGCGGACCAGGTGACAAACAACAGAAACGTACCCTGAGCGTATCAGGAAGTAACCCGTTAGACAAACCTGAACGTACCAGGTCACAGGAGGCACTTCACCCGAGCGATTCGGGCGAAGGACCATGGGAGGACAGAAAAACAGACATGATTTGGAACGAGATGGATGCCAGCGGCATGGCAAGCAAAGGAATGGCGAGACCAGAAAGTGACAGGCAAGGATGAGACAGAGGTGAATGTGTACGTGAGATGGGAGATGAACAGAGCGTGGCGAGAGGATGGTGTGACATTTACCCTAGGTACACACCTAGGCGTTGTACGGCGTGTACCAAATGCGCAGCAAAAACGCACAATATGCGAAAGCCACGCTTCCGATGGGCATGGTTCACCCTTGGGCGTTTCACAGCGCGTTCGAACGCGCTGCCAAACGGCCAACGCCCAAACCAATACATGAGCTTCTTTGGGGCGTTTTAAAGTGCCCATGGACGAGATGCCATGGGGGAGAGTCACCCAATCGCGCGCATGACGCGCGCCTGTAATTAACGAAACGCGCATCAAGAACGCGCATAAAAAACGCGCGTCATACGCGTGATTCCAAAAACGCCTAAGTGTGCCCCCAGCCCGTGGATAGCTCAAGGAAGAATATGATAGGGACTGGACCCTGAACATGTAGTGCACAGAGAAACCCCTGGACCATGGGCCTCATGGATGCCTCCTGTGGGAGACCTAGAACAAGGGTCAGGCATGGGTATGCTGTGCCACGGGACATGCGACATGTGACCGGCTGCGCCATACGGGGGCGTGCGTTCTACCTTAAAAGAAGCAGCAGAAGCTGGGTGACAGTGCGGCTTCACCCTGGGCCGCTGCGGCTGGTGCCTGTAGTGGTGGGGCCTGAGAAAGCTGGGTGGGAATCAATATGGCCTCCTTTAGTCTGCCCTCTGAGAGAGACACTCAGCTTGCCCATACCTGAGAGCCACTTTGCCATGCAGGACTGTAGGACAGCTGTGGACAGATGTGGCAGCGCCTGGCACATGTCCCGGGGATTGTTTGGTGTGTACATAGCTGCCAGTCATTTCCACCCCTCCAGCCCGGGCTCGGTGCCCACACCGGGCATGGGGACTCGTGCGATCTAAGACCCCCTGCCTGCCCTGCAATTCCCCTGCCAGCTGAGGAGTGAGTGTGCCGCGGAGAAGCGGGAGCCCGGGGTGACAGGCCGGACCGCATGACTTACCGAGGCCGGGAACCAGGTGAGCGCGTGCTGCTCCGCCTGCGCCGGGGGAGCCGAACCGGAAGTCTCAGGAACCGGAAGTCTCAGGGAATGACGTCACCGCGATGCCGACGTGCCCTGGTGGAGGCTACCCGGGCCTGAAATACCCTATGCCCCTCCCACAAAAGCAGGCTGGCTTCCAGCCTGCTGTATATATATATATATATATTTATTTATTTATTTATTTATTATCACCAAAAATTACGCATCTCCCCAAAATACCAAAATATCAAATTAATAATAGCCCAGATATGCAAACAAATTAATATTACAGAGGTATGTCCTACCCTTTGACAAAAAAAACCCCGAAATAAATACATTTACATATATAGTTTCGCACAGGTATATTTTGACTATTTAATGTTTATGTGTGTGATTATTTAATTATGTATGTCCCCCATTACAGTGCCCCATCCCTTTTACAGTGATCTCTACAGTGCTCCACTCCCTTAACAGTGACCCTTCCACAGCATCTCGCTCCCTTAACAGTGACCTCCACAGCAGTCCTCCCCCTTAACAGTAACCCCCACAGCCCCACGCCCTTTTAACAGTGTCCTCCACAGCACCTTGCCGTCTTAACAGTAACCTCCACAGTAACCCACCCCCCTGACATTGGCCTCCACAGAGGGCCACCTCCTTAACATTTACCTACACAGTGCCCACTCCCTTAAAATGTGACCTTCAAAGCACCCCACCCCTTAACAATGACCTCCACAATGGACTGCCCCCTTAACAGTGACCCCTCATAGTGCTCTGCCCTCTTAACATTGATCTCCACAATGCCTGCTCCCTTAAAATGTGACCTGCACAGCACCCCACCCCCTTATCAGTGACCTCCACACAGCCCATCCCCTTTAACAGCTGAAACACGTTGACCATTGATTACAGCGCTGGAGGAGTGGTTTCCTGCATCTTTCTTCCTTCCTTCTGAGGGAGAGGAAATTACAATTCCTTAGACTCTGGTATAGTCCAATGTCAAATCCATAGCAACTACTGGGACCCAAGTGGATCTTGTGGGACCCAAGTGTTTTTTTGTTTATGGCATTTATGTTATATCAACAAATAAACCTGCTCTAGGCAACACTACTAAGGTGGGCCACCTCCCTTTTAGGGCAATCTAGGGGTATTCAGGAGGTTCCTGAATGCGGGATCGCAACTATCGGGGCTGGTATTCCGTTTTATAGGAAGGGCCTATAGCATAGGGCCAGTATTAGGGTAAGTTTCCATCTAGTGGCTTACACTTATACCTATAAAACTGCCCTAATCTCCATTGTTGATTTATTATTTTGTATCTGTTTATTTTCTTTATTGATTCCGGGTTGCTTTTTATGGAATATTTATTAAAGGCTACGTTTTAATTTGGGTGGTAGTCTGTGAATTGCTAAAAGTATATATACTACCTGTAGTAACTTTACCCTCTGACAGGTTATAGTCATAGCTGTGACACAAATACCAACATGGCAGACGTTATCTAGAGTGGCATAAGATATCAACATTAGTGATGAACGGCAGGTGCCATATTCGATTTCGACCAAATTCGCGAATATTCAATGGAATATTCGTTGTTTCATATTCGTCAAAATCGAATATTCGTCATTATCACAATTAAAATGTGATTTAAATAATCGCGTATTGGGATTGTAACTTTAGGCTACTTTCCTATTGGTTTGATATCTAAAATTAGCTAATATGACAAATGTATTCATCATATTCCTCAAAACAAAGATAACAAAGTATTCTCCATCTTCGTTTTAGCTACGTAATCGTCAACTTCGCTAATTCTAGCAATCAAATAGGAAAGACTATAGAGACAGCTGTGTTTAATTCGCAATGCGATTATATATATATTTTTTTTAATAAATAGAATAATTATAATAATCAAGTATTATAATTATTCTATTTATTTAAAAAAAAGCAAAGTAATATAATCGCATAGCAAATTAAACACAGCTGTCTCTATAGTCAACCTTCCTATTTGATTGCTAGAATTAGCGAAGTTGACGAATAGGTAGCTAAAACGAAGATGGAGAATACTTTGTTATCTTCGTTTTAAGGAATATGACGAATACATTTGTAATATTCGCTAATTCTACCAAGCCAACCATAGAAACCTGGTCTAAGTTGAAATCGCAATGTGATTAATATAACTTGAATTAATTGCATTGCAATTTCAACTTAGACCTGGTTTACTATGGTTGACTTGGTAGAAGAAGATGACGAATGTATTATGTAGAACTACTTTTGGTTAGTGGGAAAGAAAAAAATATAACAATTTAAAAAAAAAACGAATATTCAAAATAGCGAATATATAGCGCTATATTCGTAATACTCATTTTTTATCTCCGATGCTACCATCAGCAATGAATGCGGCACCTGAGGGGCTCAATAACAGCAGCAAGCACAATAGCCATTTCCTGTCATTGCGCCCGCTACATGCAAAGAAATGTGCTTCGTAACAAAGTAACTTATCATAAAGCAAATTTCTTTATGAAATTCGGCAAAGTAGCCAAATCTAATTTCGGTAAACTTCGCTGATCACAAACTGTGACTACTTTGTACTATGTTAGCAAAATCATTGACAGGCTGAAATTGACATCACAACCATTAGGTGGCCATGTATGGGCGCCTATACTGTAGCGTAGACATCTCACAAAGCTGCTCATAACGTGTCACTCAAATTGGGATATGCTAAGTCAAGAGCAAAGGCAAGAGAAGACACTTACTGTATGCAATTCTATAAATAATACACCACGAAAATAAGTTGTGTGACTGTCAAGTGTTAAACTCAATCCTACTACATCTGTATTTATGGAGTGATGTGTCAGGTGGCTCAATTAATCAGGATCTCATGGAAAAGGTGCTCTCACTCTGAATGGCCACCTCGCAAAAGGCCAAAAAACAGAGAAATGCGTATGTAAGTAGATTACAGAGTGGGTACTCAATATAAGGACAGGATGCAAGGAAACACAAATAGTAAAGCAATTTTTTTTTTTAATAAAATGACAGAAATCTACAACATACTAAAATAGAAACATGAGTGATATTGCCACCACTGAGGAAGGAGGAGGACCTCCGAAACGCATATGGTTGGGCAGCATTGGGCGAACTATCTCATGTGGATCTTCTGTTGATTTCTACATATTTTGTGCGGATACATCATTATCCAGTCAAGGATTCAAAGGCTCCACAAAATTCCCTATACAAGGTGGACTTTAGGACCTGGTCTCCACTCAGAGAACACTTTACCTGGTCGTATGACACGTCATGTTGGACGCTGCATGCAACTGTGTCTGAAGCATTACAGGAAAGTGGATGCCATTTATAGCTACATGTGCCATCTGCAACATTTACCACTGGAGCGGTAACGTTTTTTCTGCACATTAGTACCACTAATACTCTATTCACCTCTTTTTTTATACTGTGGGACTCTAGAATATTCTCCAAGTGAGAACTTGGGGGTTATTGGACCTCAGCAAAACACCATTACAGCAATTTACATTCACTGAGGAGACTCCATTGCCGTTTGTGTCAGTATTATTATTCTGTTACTCCATGAATGTTACATCCGCATTTTTACGCCATCTACTTGTAAAGTTTTAGAGTAGGGTTTATGTTCATGTTTATATTTCAGTATGTTGTATATTTTCTGTCATTTTATTAAAATAATTTTTATTTTACTATTTGTGTTTCCTTGCATCCTGTCCTAATATTGAGTGCCCACTCTGTAATCTACTTACATATACATCTGTATTTAACCTAACAGTCTTCGAATACAACTTTCTCACATGAATCAGTCTATTAAAGTATTACTCCAGTTTTTTTTTTTTTTTTGTCTTTAGACACATGCCTTCCAAATATTGCATAATTTGTTCAAATCAATCCTTTAAAATTATTTTGCACGGACAACATCAAATATTTTCATTATTTTCTTGTAGAAATAAGTATGTGGACAATGTGGTTTTATCTATGCCATGGCCTACCAAGGTTTAATGGTCGTCCAAATAATGGCTCAAGACACTTTGGTGGTTGTATGTTATTGCTGAAATGTAATCTTGATGTTTGATCTTTCTAGGTGGTCATAAAGTAGCCAAGTAAATCATTATTTTTCCTCTTGGAACTGTTTCCTGTTAAGTGTGGGTGTATTTGAAACCTGCCAAGCTATAAATGATGAAATATTAGCGTGAAATTGCTCACACATCCTCCCACTCAGTTTAAGGGAATATGAAATATTATTTTTTATATATAAAAGAGAATCCATGGCACTCGCCGAAAAAAATGCAATACACTTTATTGTATCCGTACAAAGGAATAACAGGAGGATAAAAACAGCAAAACACGACAGGACTGTTCTGGACTGTTATACCACAGAGCACCGCTTGGATTTAAATGTTGCCAAGGCTCTTTTTCTTTGAAAAAAAGGGGGTCAGTCAGCACATCCCAATGTGCAGGTGCACGTTGCTATAGCTGAAAACACAAGGTAAAACATACAAGGCAACAGCACTCTGCAAACCAAATATAGTACAAGAAAGTATTCTAATGCTATTGCTATGCTTATTTTGTAAATGAGATGCTTGGCAAATACATTTTGTACACAATTATTTGGGCCCGTCTGCCACACCTCAAGGCGATCTCTGTAAGACGAGAACCTAACACTAAATTCTACCTGTTATGTGCCATGACGGCTACCATACAATTCAGGGAGTGTAAGTTCCACATGCCTGCTGGGCCAACCTTAATTTTTGTCATTTTTGGTGCCAAAATGGCCTCCATTAAATCCAAGGAATGCAGGTACCAACATGCATGCCAACCAACATTTTTTTTTTTATATAATATTTTGTACTTTAAAAGAACACTAAAATCTTGACAATGTTACATATAAAGATCATAAGTGTTTATGCATTCTAACTGCAAAAATATCAAGAAATACTTTGGGGGTCATTTATTATACTGAAATATGTCTAAATTAGGCATAATAAAGACGCAGATGGCGGTGCAATAGTTAATCTCCCTGCGCACGCCAGGTCTAAAATTGTGGGTGTGGTGTAAGCAGGGAAGGGGACAGCCCATCTCATTTACCACTTTCTACACCTGTTTTAGCTGTCTTATATTTAGAACTGCTCCAAAGTTACAGAGAGGCGTGTGCCTTTACATAACTGCGGCTGAACCACCGCCATCTAATAATTACGTCAGGTACCATGACATACCGGTACATCACAGTGGCTCAAGGGCCATTTTTGACAATTAAAGATAAAGGTCTGATCTCCTGCATGCAAGGGTACGACCACATGCCGTGGTTGCGATCTATTCAGGTCACAGCTGGCTGTGATCTAGAACCATGCAGCCGATTATGTTGCAGCAGCCTTTTACTGGCTTCACAGCTATTAAAAGTGCAGACTGGCTATACAGTGCAGGGTAATAGGAAGGGGGCACAGTTTGATTGTTGTATTCAGTGTTAGGATCATTTGTCTATTACTTCTGGATGGAATAGTACATTGAAGTTGAAGGTCTGGTTAATTGAATAACTGGAGTAATTGATACAAATTATTTTTTACATCTTATAGGCAGAAAAATATGGTACAAAGTTTTTATAAAGTGTTTTTACTGACTTCTGCAGTTTTTTTTTTGCAAGCACATTTTGTAGCATTTTTACAGGCAACTCCAGATGTTAGATGAAAGTCTATGGAATTTATGAAACAGCATACACATCAATTTTTAAAAAGTTGCTATTTTTGATTGTGTCATTGTGTCCATTGCATTTTTCCAGACCCTTCTACATGTGTAAAGAAAAGAAAGGCCAATGAAAAATGTCACAAAAAGGCACACAGAACACATGCTGTTTTTATGGTGACTTTGTTGATACTTTTTGCACATAATGTGTAATTACAAGCATTTTTTTTCCTTACAGGGAAGATGTTGTAAAATTGTATAGAAAACCTTTTTTTTTTTTTTTTTAATGAAGCAAGAAAGAATAAAAACTTCACCTAGTGCACAAAAATGCAAGGAGCAAAAAAAAAAAAAAACACTTGCGTGTCATATGTTTCATTGTTCCCATAGACCTTCCACTAACATCTGGGCCAAGCATTCTTACAGCCAAAAACAATGAGCTGCAAAAAATGCTGAATGTGAAAAAACGAAGGGACACATTTATTAAGACCGACGTTTTTGATGCCGGTCTTAATATGCCCTAAAGCTGGCAGTGGATCTGCCGAAGTTATGAAGAGTGGCAAGTCTCTCCATAACTTTAGTGCATCCAGCGCCAGTTCTAAATATAATCAGAATCAGAATCAATTTTTTTGGCCAAATAAGTTTGCACTTACAGGGAATTTGACTTGGCAGTTGCTTGACAGACACAAATAAAACAATAAAACAATACAAGGACAGACAGTATGGATAGTGCAGGACAAGGACAGTATGTAGGTTTTAGTGGCAATTAACAGGGAGAAGTGATTATTTTCAGTTCTATGCTGTAATGCTTTCAAGTCATAGCAGCTTTAGCGTGGTTCTGCATTAAGCAAGGCAACTGCCTGAGGGAAAAAGCTGTTCCTGTGCCTGGAAGTTTTAGTAGCCATTGAACGGTATCTCACTCCTGAAGGCATAGGCTGGAAGATGGAGTGAGCAGGGTGAGAGGGGTCTGAGGCAATCTTAGCTGCTCTCTTTCTGCACCTGCTAGCGTGAAGATCCTGCAGGGAAGGTAAGCTACAGCCAATTATCCTTTCTGCTGTTCGGATGATGTGCCGCAGTCTCACATTTTCTAATACTGAGCAGGAGCCGAACCATACAGTCATAGATGATGTCATGATGGATTCGATGATCACGGTGTAGAACTGCACCATTCATTTTTGTGGTAGGCCAAACTTTTTCCGCTGCCGTCGGTGGTACATCCTCTGTTGCACTTTCATGATGATAGTGACAGTATTGTTGTTCCATTTTAGGTTGTTGGAAATTGTGGTCCCAAGAAACTTGAATGACTCCACTCAGGTTACTGTAGATCCATTTATGATTAGGGGGATGTGCTGAGGTGGAGATCTCCTAAAGTCTATTATCGTCTTAAGAGCATTAAGTTCCAAGTTGTTGTTGCTGCACCAGGAGGAAATCTATCCCACGTCATGCCTATATGCAGACTTATCCACCTTTTGGAACAGACCACGTTGTTTCGTTTTTTGTTTCCGTTGTGTTTCCGTTTCCATTCAGTTTCCGTTCCATAGATCCACAAAAAATGTCCGTATGGTTTCTGCATGTGATCCGTTTTTTGCAATCATTACTGTAATGTACAGTAATGTTTGTAAACAGTAAACACATGGGCAAAGTTGGCAAGGATCCGCAAAAAACAAATGACATGCGGATGTGTTCCATATGCATTCCGTATTTTTTGAAGACTCATTGACTTAAATGGAGCCACGGAACGTTATTTGCGGGCAATAATAGGACAAGTTCTATCTTTTAGCGGAACGGATATATGGAAATACAGAAACAGAATGCATTCCGTTTTTTTTTTTTAACCATTGAAATGAATGGTTCAGCATACGGACTGCAAACGGAACCCGCAAAAATGGAATATAAACAGAATTTTTTTTTTTTTTTTTGTGTGCAAGAGGCCTAAACCAGATGTAGAAAATGTTGAAAAAGACGGGTATGCCAGCACATCCTCTTCCTCACTGACGCCATGCCCACCTTTTTAAACCTGGCATGAGCGGGGAAGAAGTCATAGATTCTGCCACACCATGGTGTGCAACAGAGTCTGCACCAAATATACACCACAAAAGTGGCATATATCTGGTCATAAATGACCCCTCATGTGTAAAAGCATCCTTAGGACTGATTAACAAGGCAAAATCTGATGCATATCCTGTGGCAGAAACTGCTGTGGTTTCTGCCTCATTTTTATCATTTTGAATAGCCCCGACCCGCTGGTTGTTTTGCCTTGAATGGAGTTAACCAATGCGCAGACACTCACAGGAGATTCCAGCAATGTCTGTCGGCCACTGCACCAAGAAAGGACATGTTCATTCTCGCCATGAAGAGAGCTTTAAATATAGAGTGCAATAAGTGCACCATGGTCTCCAGTTGTTTTTATTTCCATACCTGCTATGTGAGGCTTTCCGTCTTTCAGGATGTGCATTATTTAAGTAGAATCAGCAATTTAAAGGGGTTATGCTATAACTTATTTAAAAAATGAAAATTAGACATGACATTTTTCTTCTAACAAAGCTAGAATCAGTCCTGTATGTCACATGGATCCAGAAATGCCCCATTTCAATACTCCGATTGATCTGCTAGATTTTTTACAGACTGGCAGCTCAGTGGGATGTGTTCTTTAGGCTGAAGCTCTCTCCCTATCACAGTTTAGTGATTGGGGTGGCGGTCCTTTATGGTACACTTTTTTCCCTATAACAGCTAAATGGGTGTCTTTTCTGCTCTCTCCCTGTGTTTATCACAATAGATATGGCTGGTGGCAGTTCAAGGATGGAAATGAGCATGTGTCACCACCTCAATAGGTGGATAGTTAGATTACTGTACAGATTGTGCACCAGGGGCACCATTATAATAAATTAAACAAACAAACAAACAAACAAACAGTAGTATTCAAGATAAAGGCTCAATATCTATTATTTGATTTTTTTATGGTCACTTTAAACAGAATCTACAATTAATTTTTACAGAATATTAGGATGAACTTTTTGGCTGTATTATATTGTATTATGTTGTTAACCATGTAACTTTGGATGTCTCTGTCCATGGTGCTGATGATGATTTGGAACTATGGGTATAACAGAATTCACACCTGGATGGATAGATATAAAGATAGATAGATAGATAGATGGATAGATAGTTTTTACCTTTTTTAACCCCCAAATGTCCACCAATATGTCCTTTATGGCAGTCGCTAAGAGCCCTTAGGCTAGATTTCAAAAAGTGGCGGCATAGACTTCTTCTGTGCAAGAAAGGGCAGAATCTCAGCTGTCTTGAGAAAGCGGAGCTCCTTCTCTAATGGCGTTGATCCACAGAAACACTGTCCCTCAATTTTTATTCCTTAGATGCCACGACCAGTAGAGACCACAGCATCTAAATGGTTTCACAGGGAAGGGGCTCCCTGTGTCACCCATCGGCATCCTCACTGATATGATTGTGTGTTAATGTTTTTAAATGGCAGCTGGGGGTATAAAGAATACCAGCTGGGGGTAAAAATTATCCAGGTATTTTGCATACCAATAAAAGAGTGGTATAATTTATTACAAAACAAGGAGACTGATGGGCACATATGAACTCTGTAGGCTAAATCCTGCTGACAAAATACCTTTAAGTTTTCTTTTGTCAGTATAAAGTCAGTATATTCTACTTCCACAAAAGTTTATTTTTTCTGTGATGTTATACTGTACAGTATGTCCTTAGCTCCTTAGCAACCACTTCCGTAGATCTATGGCAGTAGTCAGGTCTTTAAATATGGCACCTGATCGCGAGCGCAGCATGTGCCATATCCTCCAGGTTTAATGTCTGTGACTGTTGATAATGTAGATCTCAAACATATAACCATCAGATGCCATCGTCAATTGTTACCTAGTGATGTCGTGAACATAAATTTTTCCGTTCGCGAACGGCGAACGCAAACTTTCGAAAATCTTTGCGAACATGCGAACAGTGCGAACCGCCATATACTTTAATAGACAGGCGAATTTTAAAACCCACAGGGACTCTTTCTGGCCACAATAGTGATGGAGAAGTTGTTTCAAGGGGACTAACACCTGGACTGTGGCATGCCAGAGGGGGATCCATGGCAAAACTCCCATGGAAAATTACGTAGTTGACGTAAAGTGTGGTAAGTTGTAATCGCAATGCGAATAATACAGGTTATATTAATCGCATTGCGAATTCAACTTAGAGCTGGGTTCCTAATGGTTGTTTTGCTAGAATATAACGAAGATTGAGAATATAGTGCTATATTCTCAATCTTCGTTATATTCTAGTAATACAACCATTAGGAACCCAGCTCTAAGTTGAATTTGCAATGCGATTAACACAGGTTATATTAATCGCATTGCGATTACAACTACTAACACTGCAGCTTCAGAATGAATCTAAGATGAATGCCGTCCTTGCTTTTTGATAGGAGGTGGGAGGCAGACTGATGTACTAGCCCTATAAAGGGCTTTTTGGGGTGCTGTCAGGACGCTGTCCTTACAGCAGAGATCTGATGAGTCTTTCAGGACTGGAGTGGACACTGAATACACTAGCCTAGCTATCGATTTCCCTATTAAATCAGCAGCAGCTACACTGTCCCTCCTCTCACTAAGACTGCAGCTTCCGAATGAATCTAAAATGGATGCTGTCCAGGAGATGGGAGGGTCTGGGAGGGAGGGTATGCTGATTGGCTGGAATGTGTCTGCTGACTGTGAGGTAGAGGGTCAAAGTTTACTCAATGATAGGGGGTAGACCGAACATCGCAGGCATGCTGGGAGTTGTAGTTTCGCAACAGCTGGAGGCACACTGGTTGGGAAACACAGGTCTAGATCATTACTCTGCCCAAATCTATATTCAGCTATATGGCTTAGAAAATATGCTGTCAAACAATGATCCTAGGTTTTGGTATAGACACATGATCTAGACTACCATATTTGCCTATACCAAAGGTAAATATGCTACCAAATGTGGCAAAATACACAAAAAAAATAAAATAAAAAATGAAAAAAATTATAAAAACGCAGATGCGTTTTTGATGCGTTTTTGATGTGTTTTCTATCAAAAACGCCCAAATGGCCCCTCGGGGGTTCAGATATCTTGCTTTGGAGGCAGCAGAACGTTGGTGGTAGTCATAGTCAACCATCATATACAATCAAATAGAGGCATCAAACGGATTCAGAAAGCGATTAATAATTGTAAGTATTATTCGCATTGCGATTACAACTTAGAGCTGAGTTCCTAATGGTTGTATTGCTCGAATATAACGAAGATAACGAATATAGCACTATATTCTCAATCTTCGTAATATTGTAGCAATACAACAACCATTAGGAACTCAGCTCTAAGTTGAATTCGCAATGCGATTAATGCAGGTTATATTAATCGATTTGCGATTAAACTTAGATCTGAGTTCCTAATGGTTGTTGTATTGCTACAATATTACGAAGATTGAGAATATAGTGCTATATTCGTTATCTTCGTTATATTCGAGCAATACAACCATTAGGAACTCAGATCTAAGTTGTAATCGCAATGCGAATAATACAGGTTATATTAATCACATTTCGATTTACAATTACTAACACTGCAGCCTCAGAATGAATCTAAGATGGATGCTGTCCTTGCGTTTAGATAGGAGGTGGGAGGGTCTGGGAGGGAGGGTATGCTGATTGGCTGGAATGTGTCTGCTGACTGTGAGGTACAGGGTCAAAGTTTACTCAATGATAAAGTATAGGGGCGAATGCGAACATCGAATATGTTCGCCCACCGCGGTGGACGCGAACAAGCTATGTTCACCGGGAACTGTTCGCCAGCGAATAGTTCGGGCCCTCTCTATTATTACCACAGCAGCTGAGGGGGCCTTTCCATGGAGCGCAGCTGTCCTGGGGACTGAGCAGCTTTCCCAAGCTGAGATCGGTGAAGCCTCTTCATGGTATTAATTAGTGTTGGGCACGAATATTTGAATCGCCAATTTTAATTGCAGATATCGCAACTTCGAGAATTCGCAAATATTTAGAATATAGTGATATATATTCGTATTTTCCAATAGTCTACATTTTTTTTATCAGTAAACTCCCTTTTTGCTTGTGGGCCAATGAGAAGGCTACAATGTCTTTGTCTGAGCTTAGCAATATCCTTAGCAACCAATAGAAAAGTTGACTACCCCTTTAGTATATAAGAACCTCCCCACAGCCGTTTATTACAGTTCTGCAGCAGTATCATTCCTGTGCTCTCTGCTTTCCACTCATTACATTAGATAGATAGCTTAAATATGTATATATATTACAGATAGTTAGTGGGAGATAATGTAGGTTAGATTGCGATATAGTGTTTCAGTGCAGGGTGTTAGGTAGTGTGCTGTCCATACATACACTCATGCTACATACCTAATGCTGTATGTATGTATGTATGTATGTATGCTACATACATACATATATACTGTAGTGCTGTGATTTCACAAGTTCTCAGCAATACTTAGTGCACCAATCACTAATATGTAGTCAGACCTGCTAAAATGTGAAGTTGCACGTATTGCGACAAAATATTTGCATCAATATTGCGATTTGTGCATAATGAATATATTGGAGCACTCTATATGCATATAAAGCTATTGTAATGTTCTGCCGTGCCAACCCTTTTCTCCAGTCTCATTAAACTTCGAACAGTTTGAAAAATGTAGCTATAGTGACCCACGCCTGTATTGCGCGCACATTACGCTAATATTACATTGCCAATTTTCGCAATCTAGAAAATAATAGCAAACTTGCAAATATTCTACCAAATATTCGTGAAATATCGAGAATTAGAATATTGCCCCTGCCGCTCATCACTAGTATGAATAGCCAAAAGCCTGTCCAAGGCTATCATACCTACCACAGGTATATTTCTATGGAGGCCTACAGGTGGCAGTGCTGTATAGGAATAAACAAAAAATATTTAGCCCATATTTAGCCCATATTTAATCTGTATGGTGTATGCCATAACAGAAAAAAAAATATAGAAATGGCAGACTTGACATTTTTTCATCCCTTCACCTCCAAAAGAAAACAAAATAAACAAAAATAAACAGTGAAGTTTTAATATTTTTTTCCAGTGTAAAAACACAGGTAAAACTGTTTAAATTTGGCATTGCTGTAATCATACTGACTTGCAGAATAAACCTGACAAGTCAATTTAACCACAAAGGGAATGCAGTAAAAATAAAAAAAAACTTTAAAACTGTGGCGGAATTGCTTATTTTTGTTCCCAATTCAAAACAATTTGGAATTTTTTTTAGCTTTCCACACTATGTGAATGTATTTATGCATATATGTATGCAATAGTAAATTGTGCCAATAGAAAATACAACCTGTCCTGCAAAAGTCAATCCCCACTTTGGTTAAAAATAAAAAAAATTATGGCCAAGTCAAGGCAGGGAGTGAGTAATGAAAATGCAAAAATTTAAACTTGTCCTTGGTTGAAAGGGTGAAATATATACATTTTTTCAATACATAATATTATGTACAAATCTCTAGCACATTGATGGGTGCAAAATTCTTCACCTCAATTGCTAATATTTATATGGCATGATTGATGAGAATTTATTTGTTTAATGATCAGAATTAATTTGCTTCCTCTTTGCTTTGGTATGGCCGATATATTGTTGACCTGATTTTTATCTGGACCAGAGATGTGGCAGCCCTGTCAGGCCTGGAAGCAAATCTCAACCTGAGTCAGTTTAAATCTGAACTTCCCTTTTTCATTTGGCCCTATTGGTTCTCCATTTTTGGACCTGATGTTGACTAGTGACAATACTAGGGCCAAGGTAGTCACATAGATTTTTCAGATGACATTAGATTTAATAACAAGGTTCAGTTAACCAAAGACTTTTTGATTGTGGATATCCAAGAAGGGCTCTGAATAGGGCAGTTGATGTCGCTTGCCATAAGTCTAGAACATCTCTACTTTGCAAGAGAGTCCATAATGAGTGTATGAAAAAAAAAATTATAGCTTTCTTTACCTCCCACAGTATAATTCAAAAATTTGAAAATGATATGTAAACTGGCCAGGCGGGCGCCATAGCCGAGAATGGCTGCCTGCTTCTTATAGCAGACACCCGCAGATCATGTCCGCAACCGGCATTAATGTGGATCACGGGCATTTAACCCCTCAGATGCAGTTGTCAATCTGGACTATGGCATCTAAATGCTCTGAAAACCGAAAGCACTCGGCAACTGTTGTGGCGTTTGAAGGAGCCGGAGCTTGTGTGCAGCAGCCCCTGTCATTGTGAATGACAGTAGGCTGCTGCATAGTATTTCCTATGGAGCCCTTGCCTGTAATAGGAGTAGTAAAATAATCACAGACTACAAATGCAAGTGCATTTGAGTCTATGATAATAGCAATTAGATGAGTGATTGTTATAGTTCCCTATAGAAACAAAGTGTGACAAAAAAAGTTTTTAAAAAAAACTAAATAAAAAAATATAAAAATTCAAAATCACCCCCTTTTCCCAAAATAAAAAAACAAAAAAAAATTCCCCATATGGCAAACAGCAAAACGGAAAAAAGCGTCCAAATGGCAGATTTGCCGTTTTTGGTCGCTTCATTTTCTACAAAACAATTAATAAACTACCAGAACTATATATCTGCATAGCCAGTAACTTAAAATAAAATAAAATATGAGACTTCTACTATATAGGAATACCTACTAAGTTCTCCTCTACTGTAGAAGTCTAATATATATATTTTTTTTTAAGTTACTGGCTATGCAGCTATATAGTTCTGGGGTGTGATGCAGAAGCTGTGTGTTCAAATCCCGTTATAACCATGTTATAACGGAAAACAAAAATAGAATCCCTAAGGGCGATAGAAAACCCGCCCTTATTTAAAGAGGACCTTTCACCACTCCAGACATGCCTATATTTTTTTTACTTACTGGCTATGTAGCTCTATAGTGTATTGTTAAAGTTCTGGGCTGTGATACAGAAGCTATGATTTCAAATCCCGTCACAAACTTTTTCAAATATAGAGGTTAAATTAAATCTATATATTTTATATTTTTTCAGTAATTATAAAAAAATGAATGGCACAAAATAAATGTCTAATTACTAAATATATGTATATATATATATATATATATATATATATATATATACTCATATTCTGATATATATGAATGCATAATATGTGGGAAACTACTGTTTTAGCCAGAATATATTTACATATATTATAATACATTATTAAACTTCTACTGTATAGGAATACCTACTAGTATTAAGTATTCCTCTACAGTAGAAGCCTCTTTTTTTAAGTAACTGGCTATGCAGCTATTATAGCTGAGTGGTTAAGTGCCTTGCTTCTAATGCAGAAGGTCATGAGTTTAAATCCCAGCAGAAACTTTTCTGTAATAGAGGCTAAGGCTACATACACACGACCGTATGTGTTTGCGGTCCGCAAATTGCAGATTAAAAAAAAATAAAAAAATCAGTATGCCATCCGTTTTTTTTTTTTTTTGTGTGGATCCATTGTAACAATGCCTAAAACGGACAAGAATAGGACATGTTATTTTTTTTTTTTTTTTGCAGGGATACGGAATGGACATAAGGATGTGGATAGCAGACATTGTGCTGTCTGCATTCTTTGTGGACCCATTCAAATGAATGGGTCTGCATCAAAATACAACAAAATATGTTTGTGTGCATGAGGCCTAAATTAGATTTAAATACACTGGGGTGTCCCCAAGCACTGACTCCATATATGGACATAACTATATATGGAGTCAGAGCAGGGACTCCTAAGCCAAACTAGAGTCCCAACAACCTACCCTCTTTAGAGAAGGGGGTGCCTGGTTTAATGCTCGGTTTCTCCCATTGACTTCCATTGTGCTTGGGTGCTCGGTAGAGCACTCGAGCATCGCAAAGTGTTCTACATTCCATAAAGTCTTTAAGTCCTCTGTGTGGATAGCATAAGAAATTATCTATGCAAGGTTCAACAGGCATAGAGAAAACAAGCTCTGTGGCCGACACTGATCCAGGCACGTCATACCCGCTAGCTGCTAGCTACATAAGGTCCTGAGAACTGATCACCAGCTTAACGAAACAACAGTCAAAGTTTCTTTGGAACCACGTCCCTACGATAGCCGTGAGCGCCTCAGGGCCGTTATATAGGAAGAGCAGGAGGCAAGTAAATTTATTTGGCAACACCTCCAATAGATCCTCCTCTGTGTACCAACCAACCTGTCCACACAATCCGGTCTTCTGTGCTTGCCTTGGTGAGTGGAGGCTTGGATGAAATCTGTATGAGCAAAGCCAGTGGATTTCTGTCCTTTCCTTTGAGTCCAGGTAAAAATGAAAATTTGGCTTTTAGGTTCAGCTCTGAGCCCACTTCAATGGCAAGACCCTTCTGCTTGTCGGCAACTGTGTGGGCAGAAAGGTGCTTGGAATACTCTTTCAGTCTGGTGTATGAGAAATTATACATCGGTGTCATGCTGTACAGAGTGCATTGTTTTTGAAAGAAGCAAAGCAGCATGTGGCGGATCAACAGTTTCCTCCAAGGGGGTGCACTGTGTGATTTTTGTTTTAGATAAGCTTCGTAATGCAGACCGTCGACGTGCAGAGGTCAAGCTTCTGGGAGAATACCTAGGGCTGTGAAAATGACTGCTCCTTCGTGCTGATGACCAACTTCTCATCGGTTAGTGTTTGCATATCCTTGCGATAAATGATGTTCCTGTTTACTGACTGTAAACAGAGATCTTGACAGACAAATGTGTCAAACTCTGTCACCATCTTTCTAGGCGTCAGGTCTCCAGTCCCCTGACCAGCCAGATTTACCAGCATCTGTTCCAGGACATGAAGCAGTGGAATGCCATTGTTCATACCGTAAACCTGGCGACTGATAAATAATGTGGCCTCCTCCAAGGGCCTGAGCAAACGGCAGGTGTCACGCATGAGATGCCCCTGGCTGACATTGAAGTTACATACGGGACTACTCCTGTCCGCTTGGATCATTAAGAAATCGTCGATGGCCTTTCTCTGTTCATATAGTGGGTCCAACATATGGAGTGTGGAATTCCAACGAGTGGAAACATTGCATATCAGCCAATGTTGGGGGATACCGTTCTGCTGCTGCAGCTCAAGGAGTGTGTGCTCAGAACTGACACCATGTTCTTCCTATTGTCAGTCACCAAGGTTCTGATTTTCAGTTGTTGCAGAGAAAACCAGGATTTGATTTCTTGATGAAGGACACGGAGCTGTTACTCCTCTGTGTGACTCCGTTCTCCCAGGCAAACCAGGTGCAGAACATCGTGAGAGTGATGAGAGTCTACAATTATCCAACAATTTTCCCCAAAAAAGCCTGTTTCACATAAAAAATGTCACCACTACGTAATTCGGTCTATATAGCAAAAGGAGGTGTACCATCATCCCTCAATTTCCCCCAAAACGTTGTGTTTGAAATAAAAAAATTTCACTAATGAAAGGATAATGGAATTTGGTTCATACAGAATAAAGTCTACAATCACTCATTAATTTTAAAAAAAAAAAACCCTGTTTCACATAAAAAAATTTCACCACTACGTAATTCAGTCCATATAGCAAAAGGAGGTGTACAAACACGCATCAATTTTCCCGAAAAAAAAACATGTTTGAAATAAAATGGCTTCCATACACTACATGCCGACATAATTCTTGGATCTCTACATGAAAATGTATTTGCTGTAAATCGCAAGAGGGGCATCGTTGGAGACATTGACTTCCCAAGAGATGCAGAGCAGTGGAGTTCAGCCACCTTTATTTGCTTCCTGCTGTTTCCTTCTCCTGAATTAAAATTGGGGCAAACAGCTTCAGCTTCCTCTAATGTGTATGACTACAGAGTCCTTTTGTTATGGCTTTGCACAGGGATAAAGAATGTTACGCACAATTATGATGGAACTCCTGTTTTTTAGAACTGGACGTGGACTCCAAAGCAGAGGCTCTCCTCTCATGTCTTGTGTTATGTGGAGATCCAATGCAGATGGAGCAGATAAAGACACATGAATAATTTCAACTTACTGAAGCTGCTTGACTTAATTGTGAATAGATGGTAAATGCAAAGTCTGTTGGTGTGTTGTCATCAGCGCCGTCATTATTTTTACTGCAGGACCACAACAATGTAATTCGGTCCATACATCAAAAGAAGGTGTACAATCACCCATCAATGTTCCCGAAAAAATTGTGTTTGAATTAAAAAATTTCACCAATAAAAGGATAATGGAATTTGGTTCATACAGAAGAAAGTCTACAATCACCCATCAATTTTCCCCAAAAAAGCCTGTTTCACATAGAAAATTTCACCACTACATAATTCCGTCCTTACCACAAAAAGGGCTTTACCACGTATAACTGCAACGCTGAACGGCAAATAGGCCCTTATTTTTTTCCACTTTCACGCTACACAAGGCTTTTGAACATATAAGTACAATGCTGAATGGCGAATATATTTTTATTTTGTCACTAATACACGGCAAACAGGGCTTTAGAATATATCACTGCACCACTGAACAGCAATTAGGCCCTATTTTTTTCCACTTTTAGACGACACAAAAGGCTTTTTAACAGATAAGTGCAACGCAGAACGGTGAATATATTTTTATTTCGCCACTAATCCACGGCAAACTGGACTTTAGAATATATCACTGAAATGCAGAATGGCAATTAGGGCCTAATTTTTCTCCACTTTTCAACAACACAAAAGGCTTTTTTAACATATGAACGATGAATGGCGAATATTTTATTTCACTACTAAAACAAGGCAAACTGGGCTTTTGAATATATCACTGCACCGCACAAGGGCAAATAAGACGTACAGTAGAAATATTTCATTGTAATAAACCCTGTTAATGGCTGTATAAATCAGCACTTGCATCCCAATAACAAGAACAGTTTGCTAGAATGACAGATCTGAATAATGGCAATTTGGATCCCCAGTCAGTGCACCAAGGTGTAATAGTATTGTTCCTATTGCCCAGTTTGTAACCTCCCCTACTGAACCCTGTTCTACATAAATGCTGTGGAACAATTCCTCCCTATCCTTTCCCTACACCTTGAGTAATCTCTCCGTGCACTTATAAATCGTTTTTTCACCACAATCCAGTCTTGTGGTAAAAGGCAGAATTTAAGATGGCGGCCACTATTTATAGGACTGTGACATCACAGGGCTGGCTGGCTGCTGATTGGCTGCATGCATGTCAGTATGGGTGATCCTGCTTTGTCAGAGTTGCATTCTCCATGTCCTCACACAAGCAGCCACTTTAGGAAAAAATGTGATTCGTTATCACTAAGCGTTAGGAGAATCGGATTCGGTGCAAATCGAATTTTACCTGAAATTAGAATCGAATTCCACTTCATCAACTTTGATTCACTCATCTCTAGTAACAGTATGATATTAACTACTGTTACTGTTCCTTAAATATTAATTACCATGAGCACACTAGAAAGTACATTATAACTCAAAATGAGCATAGTTTTGAAAAATTTGATTTTGCTGCTTCGCTGAATTTCGCAAAGAAATTTGCTTTGTGACAAACAACTTACTTTGTCATGAAGTGCACTTTTTCGTAAGTAGCGGGCATAATAATGAGAATGGTGATTGTGCTGTCCCCTGTCATTGGACCCCATTAAAAAAAATAATACTCACCTCATCCATTTGAGCGTGAAGTGGCCGCCACAGCCATCTTGATTGAAGACACAGTGCAAATTCTAGCCCAGTGCATGATAACGTCATCATGCCAGCATGGTGACGTCATACGTCACCATGCACAAGATTTCCCGCAGGATCTTCAATCAAGATGCCACGGTGGCCTCTTTGTGCTTATTTGGATGAGGTGAGAATGCATTTTTTTTACCGCTATTTCAGGGAAAATTGGTTATTTAACACGAAGCAGGGGGAAATTCAGCGTCACAGCGAATCAAGCAGTGGTATTTTAGCAATATTATGCTAATGCATTTAATGACTATTATTTTATGTTTCATTTTAGTATCATTTATCTTTTATGTACCCTTTGAAAAAATGGTTTACATGCCTTTCTCATGATATAAAGCTCATTTTTATTATATATAGAGATGAGCAAATCGAAGCTGATGAAGTGGAATTTGATCCAAATTTCAGGAATTATTCGATTCGCACCGAATCCGAATTTCCTCATGATTCTTGTTAACGAATCGCATTTTCCCCCTAAAATGGTTGCTGCACATGTGAGGACATGGGGAAAGGAACTCTGGAAAGGTGGGATCACGCATCATGCCATGCAAGGTCCTCCTGCTGTTAGATCTCTAAGTATCCCCCCCCCCCGTCCCTGTCTCACCAAAGCTTAGTGACAGGCCAGCATCAGGACGTTCTGTGTGGGCGGAGGAAACATAGCCTTGCCCCCCAGCCCCCTAGCCTTTGCCTGCACTTGCTCTAGCCTGCAATGCCCAAACATTAGACTCGGTGGGCCTTCTGCTGCATCTGACCCACAGGCTCTGACCTCAGCTGCCGGAATGCTGGAGCTCCCAGGGTCTTCCTATTAAAGCACCTGGTAAGTCCATCTAATAAGAAGCATGCAGCAGTGTCTGTGGAGGAGGGGCTGCAGGGCTTCTGGGGTCACACTCGCATTGTAGCAGCCCTGCACTGCCCTCAAGTACTGATGGTCACTGACCTGTGAGTTCCCACTGTCAGCTCTGTGTTTTTCCTGTGCCCCTTAGGCCTCTGTGTGAGACCCTAGTGTCCTGTGGGCTCCTTGTGACCACAGGGCACAACAAAACGACATGCTCGTTTGGAACTTGTGACATGGCCGTGCTGTGTTCAATTACCACATGGCTGTCTGGGCCATAAAGGGCTCTAGTTAAACTAATAAAGACAACATTGTTTAGGTAGTCTGCATTGTATGAGCGTTTAATAGAACAGGTTCTGTGGATATCTATGTGAAATCAGCTGATGATGGTGTAAACGGAGTGTGCTTCTTCTTGACGCGAACATCGACCTGTAATGCTGAGTTCATACTGGAGTTAATTGGACAGTTTTGGCCTTGTGACTTCCCAAATAAGTGAAGTGAGCAGTGATTCTAATAGCGCCGACTGTCATCTGCATCTCATACTGACTCACAGTATTATTTCACTACCAAAGCAGACCCCCTATGCGTGTTCCTGCAAGGCACAGTGTTCTATACCCCTATAAAGGCTCTCTGCAGCCCAGAAATAGATGTTTTTTTAACGCAATTCAATGCAAATAAATTTGGATCAAAGCAAATTTTTAGGGAAAATTCGGCCAACCAGCAGAATCGAATTATTGAGAAATTCGCTTAACTCTAATTATATAGTATGTATAAGGTCAATGTCACCGAATTTATGACATTTTTCCTCAATGCCTTTGAGTGAGTATTTAAGATTTGCTCATGTTTATTGACACAATGAGAAGAGAGCTGTTTAGAAACTAAATCATAATAGCTGCATCGAGTTCATAATTCATTATTCTTTCTATCACATACATTATTTGGTGCATCATGTTTTTGTGATAAAGGTGAAAAACTGTAGAAAAATATTCAATAAATGTAATACCTTAGAGATATGCGACATAATGCTTCACCTAGAAGGTAATCTCCTATAACAATAATGACACCTTGCCAAAATAATGAAAAATACGCTTATTATATAATTCATTTAAATCACAATAAATAACATGAAGCAGACACCCACCCACACAGAAAACAAGAGGGTGCGATATTGTCAGTATAAACAATATTGATAAGATAAGAATAAACATAATTTATAAAATAAATTACATTGTTTTATACATTTTAGGACAAATAAAGAATAAGAAATAAAGATTTTTCTAAATAATATATTGCACAATACCTATCAAAAAGTGGGCCAAATTAAACACCAAAAAATTTAACTACAGGTGCTAGAACAATATTACTGCCTATAGGAGATACATAAAGCACACTGTGACCACCAATATAGAAGATATTCAAAAATATAGTTTTTATTAGAATTTAAAATTGACATAATTAAACACATATAAAAATTGGCACTGACAAACACACACCAAAGGAGTATGCCGCAATGGAGTCAGATGTAAAAAGACAAGCAAAGAAATGGTTCTAACAAAAAATCACTTTGCCAAATGGCACCCCCTCTCAAATTACAAAGGATGTTAGTAATTCAGAACATGTTAAATACAGACCCAAAATGGCACCTCAAAAACAACCCGACACGTGTTTCGCGTCAGCTTTTTTTTGCTTCCTTTTTTATTTCTGACTCCATTATGGTATACTCCTTTGCTGTATGTTTGTCAGTGCCAATTTATATATGTGCTTTATTATGTCAATTTTTAATTTTAATAAAGACAATATTTTTATATACCTTCTATATTTGTTGTCACAGTGTGCTTTAGGTATCTCTTATAGGCGGCTAAATAATATATTAACAAACAGCCGTACATGACAAGGCTGTATGGTTACCTTGTAAGTCCAGTAAGCGCTCACTAGTGGGAACACATGAAGCAGCATGCTGTTAAAAGTTGAAGAAGACTTATAAGGTGTGTCAAATTAGTGTGCTACTAACCCCCAGAAGAAGCTTTTGGGCAAAACAGCGTTGGAGCAAAGGGTGTCTTTTACTTGTTCAGTATTATTTTTATTATCGAGTTATTCTGGTATATTTTTATCACTTTACGCTCTTTACTTTGGTTTTTATGTATTATGCATATATGGTTAACCAGTAAGAGCAATGTAATACATTTATTATACTGACAATGAGCTCATGCACACAACCATATGTATTTTGCTGTTCACAAAATATGGATCTGCAAAAAATACGGATGACATCCGTGTGCATTCCGTATTTTGCAGGACGGAACAGCTGACCCCTAATAGAGCAGTGCTATCCTTGTCCACAATGCAGACAATAATAGGAAATGTTTTATTTTTTGGCGGAAAGAACATACAGACATACGGAAACAGAATGCACACGGACTAACTTCCGTTTTTTTTTTTGCGGACCCTGAAAAAAAAAACGGAACGGACACAGAAAGAAAATACGTTTGTGTGCATGAGCCCTTAGTATGGCACCCTCTTGTTTTCTCCATGCTCCATGTCGTTTATTGTGATTTTGATTAATTATACTAATAAAGATGTGTTTTTCATAATTTTGGTAAGGCGTCATTATTGTTACAACAGGTTTCAGTTCAGTTAGTACACCTTTATTGCACATATTTTACAGTGAGCCCACTGTATTTAGTGTTTTTTTTTAACCTAGAATGTCCAGGCAATGCATGCCTTAGGCTAGGTTCACACTTATACAAACAAAAAAATGCAACAGCACTCTGCAACCAGAACTAGGTTCACACTTATGTTAGTGAAATCAGTCAGTCTGTCTCTCTGGAATAAAAGTATTGTCGGAAACTACATGATTGCCTTTAACTATAATAGGGTCGGGCAGAGATCCGTCAAATATTCCCAGTTGTGGCTGGATCTTGGCTGGTCCCCATTATAGTTAAAGGGGCCGGATCAAGAGAGGCCTGACAGGCTGATCCCTGCTGAAACAGCCTGTGGAATCTGACTAACACTAATTTGAAACTAGCCTTACTATCCATGCCAGATTTTCTAACGGCATCACATTGACCTGTTTCATGTCATAAACATTTTTCCAGTATACTGGAATCTTGCCAATTCCTACTATAAAACAGAACTTGCTGCTTCTAAGACAATGGTAGAAGAGAAATGGATCCATATTGTATTTCAGCCTCCATTACTTTTATTCCTGCAATAGGAAATGTTCAAATGTTCATGTTGCTCCTTTGTGGAAGAAATGCCATTATTTAGTGGGTGAATTTATAGCATAAAAGAAGGAAGTGCAATGGTTGGAAGAAAGACTGGTTCACCTCTAATTGCCACAAGGAACTACTCAAAAGCCACATCACTCAGGCTACCATAAGTAGATTTTAACAGAATACTTTAACCAAAAATTTTTTTTTTTTTTTTTTTTTTTTTTACATTAAATATTCATAGAAAACAATTTTGTTTTAGAATTTTGGGCTTTTCCTTCTGTAGCAGTCATAACTAATGATAAGGCCTCCTATTTAGATAGCTAATCAATTGGCAGTTTATTTCTGCTGTAAGGGGATTATGTCATGTGCAAGGAAATTCTGATTGTAATAGTAGGTATAGAATTGCAATACAATGAGAAAACACAATAGCCATAATATGCTTCTGGAGGCTTGATTGACCACGAGGGGTTTAAAACATAGTCAAAGAGCGTGGTAGGACAATTAAAACATAACTTTTACTCAAAAGCTTATAAAAAATACACAATCCCTTTGATGAAATACAAAAACCAATGGCACAAATGGCTGCCAATCATATAAATAAAGGACAATAACAACAGTACCTCTTGAAGGTCAAAAACGGTGCACGGCGGCACCATAGAAATACGTATAACAGCCGTTGGTCCTACCTTATAGATGTCAGCAGGATGTTGCAAGGAGTATATAGGCAGGACCGGACGGGGTAGATGGAGGGGAACAGAAAAAAGAGACAGGGGTAGAGATGGCCCGAACTATTCGCCGTCGAACAGTTCCCGGCGAACATAGCTTGTTCGCGTTCGCCTCTGCCGGGCGAACATATGCAATGTTCGATCCGCCCCCTATACATCATCATTGAGCAAACTTTGACCCTGTACCTCACAGTCAGCAGACACATTCCAGCCAATCAGCAGCATACCCTCCCTCCCAGACCCTCCCACCTCCTGCACAGCATCCATTTTAGATTCATTCTGAAGCTGCAGTCTTAGTGAGAGGAAGGAGAGTGTAGTTGCTGCTGATTTAATTGGGAAATCGATAGCTAGGCTAGTGAATTCAGTGTCCACTCCAGTCCTGAAAGACTCATCTGATCTCTGCTGTAAGGACAGCGTCCTGACAGCACCCCAAAAGCCCTTTTAGGGCTGCAACATTAGTCTGCTTTTTTCCCCTTTATATGCATATTGCAGTTGCATGGCCTGCCTGTGTGTGAGGAGCTGCAGGCCCACAGACTGTAGTGTGCCCACTGCCAGTGCCCACCCCTGTCATCCAGTGTGGCACAGGACTTTGCATCAAAAAAGGCATTTAATTTTTACACTTTAATCTAAGTTTAGTTGCCTGCCAGTGTGTGTCAGGCTGACTTCCAGTGACTGTAGTGTGCCCACTGCCAGTGCCCACCCCTGTCATCCCATGTGGCACAGGACTTTGCATCAAAAAAAGGCATTTAATTTTTACACTTTAATCTAAGTTTAGTTGCCTGCCAGTGTGTGTCAGGCTGACTTCCAGTGACTGTAGTGTGCCCACTGCCAGTGCCCACCCCTGTCATCCCATGTGGCACAGGACTTTGCATCAAAAAAGGCATTTACATTTTACACTTTAATCTAAGTTTAGTTGCCTGCCAGTGTGTGTCAGGCTGACTTCCAGTGACTGTAGTGTGCCCACTGCCAGTGCCTACCACTCATACCGGCTGGCACAGGACTTTGCATCAAAATTGGCATTTAATTTTTTACACTTTAGTGTAATTTCAGCTGCTTGCCTGCTGCTAGTGTGTGTCAGGCCGACTTCCACTGACTGTAGTGTGCCCACTGCCAGTGCCCACCCCTGTCATCCCGTGTGGCACAGGACTTTGCATCAAAAAAGGCATTTAATTTGTACACTTTAATCTAAGGTTAGTTGCCTGCCAGTGTGTGTCAGGCTGACTTCCAGTGACTGTAGTGTGCCCACTGCCAGTGCCTACCACTCATACCGGCTGGCACAGGACTTTGCATAAAAAAGGCATTTAATTTTTACACATTAGTCTAATTTCAGTTGCTTGCCTGCTGCCAGTGCGTGTCAGGCCCACTTCCACTGACTGTAGTGTGCCCACTGCCAGTGCCAACCACTGATACCGGGTGGCACAGTAGCTTGCCGATAAATAAGGCATTTCATTTTTACACATTAGTCTAATTTCAGTTGCTTGCCTCCTGCCAGTGTGTGTAAGGCCCACCTCCACAGACTGTAGTGTGCCCACTGCCAGTGCCAACCACTGATACCGAGTGGCACAGTAGCTTGCCGATAAATAAGGCACTTCATTTTTACACATTAGTCTAATTTCAGTTGCTTGCCTCCTGCCAGTGTGAGTCAGGCCCACCTCCACAGACTGTAGTGTGCCCACTGCCAGTGCCAACCACTGATACCGGGTGGCACAGTAGCTTGCCGATAAATAAGGCATTTCATTTTTACACATTAGTCTAATTTCAGTTGCTTGCCTCCTGCCAGTGTGTGTCAGGCCCACCTCCACAGACTGTATTGTGCCCACTGCAAGTGCCAACCACTGATACCGGGTGGCACAGTAGCTTGCCGATAAATATGGCATTTCATTTTTACACATTAGTCTAATTTCAGTTGCTTGCCTCCTGCCAGTGTGTGTCAGGCCCACCTCCACAGACTGTAGTGTGCCCACTGCCAGTGCCAACCACTGATACCGGGTGGCACAGTAGCTTGACGATAAATAAGGCATTTCATTTTTACACATTAGTCTAATTTCAGTTGCTTGCCTGCTGCCAGTGTGTGTCAGGCCCACTTCCACAGACTGTAGTGTGCCCACTGCCAGTGCCCACCACTGATACAGGGTGGCACAGTACCACTTATCGGAAAAAATGACAGGCAGAGGCAGGCCAGCCTCGCAGGGGCCGTCGTGGTCGTGGTGCTGTGATTTCCACTGTCCCTGGAATAATGCCTAGTGTTCAGAGGCCATGTACCCTGAACCCGAAAAATTCTGAGGACGTAGTTGACTGGCTTAGACAGGACACCCAATCTTCAACAGCTTCCGCTAAGAACCTTGACGCACCATCTTAATCCAGCTCAGCTTTGGTCACCTGCTCTCAAGTTACCACGCACCCGCCCGCCGCTGATAGGAATAGTACTAGTTAAGACACCACTCATATAGGGTGTCACAGCACATTGCTCTGTGCACGCGCAGTGCCCCAATTTGGGAGTATGAGGACCGACCAAGTTGCTTTTTCCATCTCCCGGTTCCTGAAATCAATTCAGTTTGGTGTATGAGAGTTTGGTCTGTCATTGTGAAGGCAGTCGAAGGTACCCGGCCTAAATTTTTTCATCAAAAGGCAATCCCTGATATGGGATGTAACAGGGATTAAACTGATGAGAATAGTACTACAGAAAATACCACTCATATCGAGTGTGACAGTAAATTGCACGGCGCAGACGCAGTCACCGTGGATTAAAACAGAGTGGAGGGAGCCAGTGTTTTTTTAACCATCTCCCCGTTCGAAAAATCTATTCAATAAATGGCCCCCAGATTGGGAACGTTAGAGGGATTAAACTGATGAGAATAGTACTACAGAAAATACCACTCATATCGGGTGTGAGAGTAAATTGCACGGCGCAGACGCAGTAACCGTGGATTAAAACAGAGTGGAGGGAGCCAGCATTTTTTTAACCATCTCCCCGTTCGAAAAATCTATTCAATAAATGGCCCCCAGATTGGGGATGTTAGAGGGATTAAACTGATGAGAATAGTACTACAGAAAATACCACTCATATCGGGTGTGAGAGTAAATTGCACGGTGCAGAAGCAGTGACCGTGGATTAAAACAAAGGGGAGGGAGCCAGCGTTTTTTTAACCATCTCCCGTTCGAAAAATCAATTCAATTGACCTTTCGGGGACCCTTGGTGTTGTACGTGGCTGGGTGGAGGAAGAAACCTTCAATGACATCACCGGGACGTGGCTAGCTTGGTATCCAACCTTGTGCAAATGGGGAGTTTGCGGTTGTGCAAATGGACTGTTTGCGGTTGTTTGCGGTGCATTAAAAGGGGAGTTTGGTCTGTCAATGTCTGAGAATCGGGCGTAACCCTTACACTACCTGATCGATACAACATCATACCTGATCGTATACACACACTGGATGTTTTAAAGCATGTTATTCCAAACAATTTAGGAATGTTACGTGATTTATGCCCTTTATGGATTAAAACCCGACTCTGCGTCCACTACGTAATTTTCCATGGGAGTTTTGCCATGGATCCCCCTCCGGCATGCCACAGTCCAGGTGTTAGTCCCCTTGAAACAAATTTTCCATCACTATTGTGGCCAGAAAGAGTCCCTTTGGTTTTTAAAATTCGCCTGTCTATTGAGGTCTATGGCGGTTCGCCCAGTTCGCCTGTTCGCGAACATTTGCGGAAGTTCGCGTTCGCTGTTCGCGAACTGAAAATTTTATGTTCGCGACATCACTAGACAGGGGTACAGGATATTAATACAAGACCCTAGACATCCCTATGAAAAAACGGCTACTCTGTCCCCTATAGTCCTAACCACAGGGCAACCGCCCTAAAAAAAAATGACCCCGTCCGGAACCTTTCCCTCAACGGTTAAGGACCCTGTAGCACCCTAGTGCAGTTAGACCCACCCTACATGCATGTTTCATCAGGTAGAATCATCAGGGGACTAATGTACACAGGGAGAAACAGAAAGAGATATGACAGGCACAGGCAGCATAAAAACATATATATAATATAGAGCACACCAGGGGGTGCCTATATATCACCCTTGAATTGACATTCAGGTTAAGGTCACCAAGATGATAGCAAAGTAGCCTACAGGTGAATGGTCAGGGTCAAAGAAATAGGGAGTGCCCCAAAGATAAGGGCTACCAATAGAGGACGCACTCCAGTATATGATGGACTGGAGGCCCGTCCTACCAGCTGATGGACCGCTAATACTGGGGCAGTTGATGTCCTGCAAAAGTGTGCACCCAAAATGAGCCTTTATACCCACATGTGTTTAGGAGATGCCGGATGCCGGCGTGCAGTGACATCATTGGTTAGCGCGCGATCATCATACGCGCGCCGGCAGATCTGCATGTATAAAACAACATAGGGCGTGGTGATGTCACGGTCATGTGACCAATCACCTGCACAAAGCTGCGCAATGCGTCTTCCAATGACACGATACGCACGGATATGATTGTTATTCCGTCACCTGGCAACCGGAGTGAAAGCTGTCAGAGGAGGTAACAAAGCCCGCACTAGCAATGGTGCGGGCTGGAACGAAGCCATCTATAAAGGGCGAAAAAATGGAGTGGTTCCGGCACCTAATTTTGCAATAAAAACTATCTTTATTCGGGGTTCGGTATACACTCTTGTTCACACAGTGGCTGGTAGTTTACGCGTTTCGGACAGTCTAGTCCTTAGTCGTAACCGGTTACGACTAAGGACTAGACTGTCCGAAACGCGTAAACTACCAGCCACTGTGTGAACAAGAGTGTATACCGAACCCCGAATAAAGGAAGTTTTTATTGCAAAATTAGGTGCCGGAACCACTCCATTTTTTCTCCTGATTGCTGCAAGCTCTTCTCTTCAGGCTCCGAGCACCGGGGATATGGCTGTCCTGGATGGGTGAGCTGGACTTTTGCTCTTGTTACATCTATAAAGGGCATTTAAATGGCGTTAGCTAATTGTAGCAAAATTGACAAAGCGGCAAGACGATATATCAAAAATGGCTTACATCTACCTTTAACAGGCAGGAATACACTAATATCAATAAAAATATTGAATAGTGGTAGATTTAATGAACCATATATAAGCATTATTCAAACCCCAAAGACTCCGCTAGATATTACAAATATATTTGAGCGCTAGTAAGACCGCAGAGTCACTGCCAAATATTTAGAGGAAGCATGCAAAATTGAGCTGTTCATTTAGCCCTGAAGGGTACACTGTATGGAGGGTGTGGATCCAGCGTGCCTCCAGTTGGAGAAGGGATCTATCCCAGTCACCTCCTCAGCATTATTGCTGAAAAATGTCCTTCCAGTTTGAATAGAGGCACAGGCTACACAAACTGGAAGGACATTTTTTTAGCAATAATCTGAATATGTCTTTTTAAGTAAAAGATTTTATCAACTGCCGCACAAAAGGGGTCATTTACAAAATCACTTGTACTTGCCGACTGGAGTACATCGGCAAAGCAAAAAGGGAACTACGGAGGCGTGTTGGTGAACACCTTTGAGATATCTCCAGCAAAAAAGATACAACAGTGTCCCGTCACATACATGAGGTCCACTCTGGGGACGCCACCTGTATCAGATTCATGGGGATTGCTACTATATCCCCTCCAGTGCGAGGAGGTGACTGGGATAGATCCCTTCTCCAACTGGAGGCACGCTGTATCCACACCCTCTATACAGTGTACCCTTCAGGGCTAAATGAACAGCTCAATTTTGCATGCTTCCTCTAAATATTTGGCAGTGACTCTGCGGTCTTACTAGCGCTGTGGTTACCAGTCTCTGTGGTTTGAATAATGCTTATATATGGTTCATTAAATCTACCACTATTCAATATTTTTATTGATATTAGTGTATTCCTGCCTGTTAAAGGTAGATGTAAGCCATTTTTGATATATCGTCTTGCCGCCTTGTCAATTTTGCTGCAATTATCTAATGCCACTTAAATGCCCTTTATAGATAGCTTCGTTCCAGCCAGCACCATTGCTAGTGCGGGCTTTGTTACCTCCCCTGACAGCTTTCACTCCGGTTGCCAGGTGACGGAATAACAATCATATCCGTGCGTATCGCGTCATTGGAAGATGCATTGCGCGGCTATGTGTAGGTGATTGGTCACATGACCGTGACATCACCACGCCCTATGTTGTTTCATACATGCGGATCTGCCGGCGCACGTATGACGATCGCACGCTGACCAATGACGTCACAGTGCGCCGGCATCCGGCGTCTCCTACACACATGTGGTTATAAAGGTTCATTTTGGGTGCACACTTTTGCAGGACATCAACTGCCCCAGTATTAGCGGTCCATCAGCTGGTAGGACGGCCCTCCAGTCCATCATATACTGGAGTGCGTCATCTATTGGTAGCCCTTATCTTTGGGGCACCCCCTATTTCTTTGACCCTAACCATTCACCTGTAGGCCATTTTTCTATCATTTTGGTGACCTTAACCTGAATGTCAATTCAAGGGTGATATATAGGCACCCCCTGGTGTGCTCTATATTATCTATATGTTTTTATGCTGCCTGTGCCTGTCATATCTCTTTCTGTTTCTCCCTGTGCACATTAGTCCCCTGATGATTCTACCAGATGAAACATGCATGTAGGGTGTAGCTGCACTAGAGTGCTACAGGGTCCTTAACCGTTGAGGGAAAGGTTTCAGACGGGGTCGCTCTTTTCAGGGCGGTTGCCCTGTGGTAAGGACTATAGGGGACAGAGTAGTCCTTTTATCATAGGGACGTCTAGGATCTTGTATTAATATCCTGTACCCCTGTCTCTTTTTTCTGTTCCCCTCCATCTACCCCATCCGGTCCTGCCTATATACTCCATGCAACATCCTGCTGACATCTATAAGGTAGGACCAATGGCTGTTATACGTATTTCTATGGTGCCGCCGTGCACCGTTTTTGACCTTCAAGAGGTACTGTTGTTATTGTCCTTTATTTATATGATTGGCAGCCATTTGTGCCATTGGTTTTTGTATTTCATCAAAGGAATTGTGTATTTTTTATAAGCTTTTGATTAAAAGTTATGTTTTAATTGTCCTTCCACGCTCTTTGACCATAGAATTGCAATACTACCAATCTGTCACAAACTCGCCCCGAGCTCCCAGACTGCAGTACCTGATCAGACTAGGATCAGATGCCAGCAATCAATCGGGACAAGTTCTGACACTACACACTATCCAATTTGATCACCCTGCTTCTTACAATCCACCAGATTGCACAGGAGATCAAATTGTTACCGGTTCCTTTTAAAAATTAAGGAACTTTACAGGGGCCTAGGCTTGGAAGAACTCTTCTCCCACCTACCAGCCCACACACTCATTCACACAGCAAACAACCACCACCAATCTGATCTAACCAACCCGATCTGCCAGATCAGACTTGGTGGGACTTGGCGGACACAGAATCCCTCCTGCCACACACAGGGTCTTCAAGGGAAACTTACCACCCGAACACAGACCTCTCCTCTAAGAGGCTGCTGTCCTCACCTTGTCCGTGGGATCAATTACCCCACACACCTCGGTCTATTATATACCCGGTACTGAGACCGCACACAGAGCCCCAGCACGTACACAGAGGATAGATACACCACTATCCATACACAGAAGCTATGGTCACAGACTTACAATCAGACATCCATAATCACCTTCAGAGAAAGATTTGCATTTAAAGCAAACAGGTAGCTGAAAATTAGGAACTCTAATTGCCTTAAAAATATTGCCCGTGCTAGGTTAAGAAAAAGAGGTTTTAATAAAAATAAAGATATGACTGAAAAACAGAAGCATACAGATATATACAAAGAACAGTTTTAAAATAAAAGGGATAAATGAAGACTGACGCTTACGTTACTCACACAGAGACTGCAGCTATCAGGTCCTGAGGCAAGACAGAAACACGGATCCTCATTCAATCAGATTGGCCTCAAAATGGGGAACACAGTACAATCTGCTCTGTCCAATTTATGAGGACTGGTCCAGGCAGAATTCATCATCTTTCCCCCATCTTGCTCACCCCCCCAACAGACCACAATCAATGACTGCACACTCACCCCGGTCAACCAAGTCCGGTGCCTTGGAGTGACCTTGGATTCTGCCCTCTCCTTCCGACCACACATCCAAGCCCTTTCCACCACCTGCTGCTTCCAACTCAAAAACATCTCCCGTATCTCCTCTGTGGCCTTCCATCTAGCTCTCTCGCACCGCTACAATCTATCCTCAACTCTGCTGCCCGACTAATCCACCTCTCCCCCCATTACTCCTCTGCCTCTCCCCTCTGCCAGTCCCTGCACTGGCTCCCCATTGCAGTCCCTGCACTGGCTCCCCATTGCCCAGCGAATTCAGTTTAATATACTAACCAACACATACAAGGCCGTCCACAACCGATCCCCTCCCTATATCTCTGAGCTACTTTCCCGATACATCCCCACACGCAATTTCTGATCCTCACAGGACCTCCTTCTCTCCTCTCCTCTTATCACCTCTTTACACACTAGCCTCCAGGATTTCTCCCGTGCATCCCCTATACTCTGGAACTCACTACCTCAACATATCAGACTCTCACCTACAGTGGAATCCTTCAAAAGAAACCTGAAAACCCACCTCTTCAGACAAGCCTACGACCAGGGACACTGCTGCCTCTATACCGCCATGACTAGCCTTTACCCTCGCCTACTGTCTCCTTCCCCCATACCATGTAGATTGTAAGCCCTCACTGGCAGGCCCTTCTATCCTTCTGTACCAGTCTGTAACTTGTCTCTTTCATGCTTAAGGCAATTGCCTGTATTATGTATGTGCACCGCTTATGATATGTACAACGCTATGGAATGAATGGCGCTCTAAAGATAAATTAATAATAATAATAATAATAATAATAATAATAATAATAATAAATAATAATAACAGCTTGGTTGTCTTGTTTTATATGTTTATATAAAGATTCCCACAGAAGAACACTGTACTGATTAGCGTGATATGTGATGTTCTAACTAGAATCAGTATAGGGAGCTCTCTCTGGTCAGCACAATTATCTGACTAAAATAGGTACAATGGAAAAGTCTTCAGACCTTTTCATCTTTGGACATTTTGATATTTTTATTTTTTCACAAGGCCACACCATAAAAAAATGTGAAAAAAGGGATAGGCCCCTTTCACACGGGCGAGTTTTCTGCGAGGGTGCAATGCGTGAGGAGGACGCATTGCACCCGCACTGAATCCGGACCCATTCATTTCTATGGGACTGTGCACATGAGCAGTGATTTTCACGCATCACTTCTGCGTTGCGTGAAAATCACAGCATGCTCTATATTGTGCGTTTTTCACGCAACGCTGGACCCATAGAAGTGAATGGGGCTGCGGGAAAATCGCAAGCATCCGCAAGCAAGTGCGAATGCGTTGCAATTTTCCCGCATGGTTGCTTAGCAACGTGACCCGATCTCTATTATTTTCCCTTATAACATGGTTATAAGGGGAAATAATAGCATTCTTAATAAAGAATGCATTGTAAAATGAAGTGGAAGGGGTTAAAAATAATAAAAGTTAACTTACCTTAGCCACTTGATCGCGTAGTCGCGATCTCTCCTCTCTTTCCCTGCATCAGCTAAGATCTACAGGACCTGTGATGACGTCACATCACATGGTCCATCTTACCATGGTGATGGACCATGTGATTGGACCATGTGATGTAACGTCATCACAGGTCCTGTAGATCTTAGCTGATGCAAGGAAAGAGAGGAGAGATCGCAACTACGCGATCAAGTGGCTAAGGTAAGTTAACTTTTATTATTTTTAACCCCTTCCACTTCATTTTACAATGCATTCTTTTTTAAGAATGCTATTATTTCCCCTTATAACCATGTTATAAGGGAAAATAATCAATTCTCCAGAAGACCCGAAACCGGACTTCAGTGATGAAGTCCGGCTTCGGGTTGGGTACCAAACATGGCGTTTTTTCTCACGCGCGTGCAAAATGCGTTACAAACCTTTGCACCCACGCGGGAAAAACGTGCATATTCCCGCAACGCACCCGCCTCTTATCCGGGCGTCAAACATGACGCCCGTGTGAAAGACGCCATAGGGTCTGAATACTTTCTGAATAAGTTAGGCTGTCTGCTGTGCTAAAAATCTAAACATATAGGAAGTTCAAGAACCAAGACAAGAATAAGAATACATATGGTGACTTCAAAAATTAATATTAAAAAAAAAATAATTATATATATATATATATATATATATATATATATATATATAGGATGTTAATACATGATAAAAAAAATGTAAGTGTTCTATTTTAGTTTCAGTTAGAGAGTGAAAAGCCATTATCTTACTATCTTTGTGAATAGTGAAGGTTAAAATTCAACTTACGGATTAGTCCTTCCTTACCTTATCTCTTGACTATATATATACACCCATATGATTAGTGCAAGATGACCTTAAAAATAAAATATGATTTTGTTTTACTCTGTTAGGAGTTTTTCATGTTTTATTTGTCAATATGTAGCCACTCAGTGGTTGTAATGTGAATTGTAGATCATCAAAGGTTTTTTAGCTCTGCTTTGTGAGAATGCTTTGAATTTGCATGTTGTGAAGTTGGAGTATTTAAAACAATTCAGAGAGGTGAGGTTGGACACACCTACATTTACTCATTTTTTTGTAATCCATAGGCTCAAGAGTGTAAAAAGGGGCCATGAACTCACAAAGCAAAACTTGGATTAGATCATATTATGACTACCTTTAGCAGCAAGTGAGTTGAACACATGAAAGGCTTATAAACTTTTGAGTCCACTGAGTCTGATGTGTTATTTTATTCTTTCTTTGGTATCCAGAATTGCTAACCTTGTAGTTACAGCTATCTGTTTGGCCCTCTCTCTACCAGCAGTGTATAGGTGATTGTGGAGATGTGGACAAGTTGCTTAGGCAACTAATTAAAGCTGGTATAACATTTACTGTACTAAAAACTCCATTGTGGGAATGTATTATCTGCTGGCTGGTGCAGAGGTTATCAAAGGTGGTTTATCCAACAACTTTCAGAACAGCATTTATCACTTATCCACAGAATAAATGATAAATGTCAGATTGCCAGGAGTCCAAATGCTGGGACCCCAATCGAATGCAAGAACGGGGTTCTAGGGTTTCCCGAGTTTTAATTTGAATGCGGTGGTAGTGTAAATGTCGGACCACTGGTTCATTCTTTTCACTGTCTAAGTCAGTCCCATAGAAATGCAGGCATTCATGGATCCCTGTTTTTGTGATTACATAACTATTTAATAAAATGAGCTCAGATGCTGCTTACCAGGCCTGAGAAACAAAAGCCTATGTTCTTGTGCTCCTCTACAAAAAGGATATTAATTTTTATGACAACAGATTAATGTCCTAAAGGTCTTCATTAAATGTTGCATGTCATCGATGCAAGTTATGTTTGTCATGTCATTCATGTTTGATAAATTATTTTCAATAACTGTCAACCCACAATTACAATATGACTTTTCTTAAGCCTTCTTACTACAATTTTTCCCAGGAATTCAATGTTGCAAATTATTTTTAAAATGAGAAAACAACTAGAATTTATGCAGAAAAATGTATAGGCAGACTATAAAGGATTTGAGTCTCAAGAGGTTAAATTATGTGTCTATTGACCTGTTTGAATGCTTCCATGAATTCACTAAGAAGCAACATTTGAATAAAACATGTCTGATACATGGGACCATGTGTATGCTTATAAGACTGTACAATTTTTTGCATGAAAAGGAAAATAAAAGATCTAAAATAACAGAAAGTAGAGCAGCACTGTAATGTGAATGCCAGAATTCTGTTGTATTCCTCTGATTGCATGCTATACATGGTAAAATAAGAGCAGCAGAAGGTGTCTTGCTCGTAGATTGATGACTTTAAAATCAAAGTCACTTGCGAACATCATCATTAGAGATGAGAGAATTTTTTAAAAATTCGATTTGCCGGTTCACAAATTTTTTGGGGAAAAATTTGTTTAGACCTGAATTTGTTTGCGGTGAATTTCATTAAAAAAACGCCTATTTCCTGGTTGCAGAGAGCCTTTATAGTGGTGTAGAACACTGTCCCACTCACTGTGGGAGTATGCTTTTGAAGTGAAATAATACTGTGAGTCCGTATGACATGCAGATGACAGGTGTCACTCTTAGAATCACTACACACTTCACTTATTTGCGCAGTCACGAGGCCAAAACTGACCAAATAACTCAAGTACGAACTCAGTCTTACAGGTCGATGTTAATGCCAAGAAGAAGCTCAATACTTTTTCACCCTTCTGTCTACAGAACCTGTTCTATTAAACGCTTATACAAGTAGAGCCCCGCAACAGAGTGGAGAGGGTGTCAGCAGTAAGTTTTTTTTGCCATCACTGATTATTTTGCCCTTCCTCTGATCAGTCAGAACAATAACCCCAAAAAAACAAATCCTGCCTGTTGAGAATCCGGCTTCACCCGGTCAGCATTTGGTCAGTAATCCATCAATATTGCTAATGCCAAAAAAACAGGATTGGATCCAACAGAGATGACAAGTGAACTGAATATTTAAACATCTTCTGTGATTTGTACCCACTCCTACTTTTGGCTACCAAATCACAAGCCAATTCTGACAGGACCATACAGGCCTTACAGCTGCTACACAGACAGGATATGTTGTGCGTCTCATTTTCACCTTCCTTCTGACAGACCAGAAGAAGGGTCAAATAAATAATGATGTTAGCCAGGCCGAAAGGCAAAATGGTGGCTCAGTCATGAAGTGGGGAGGGTGGGAACAGCATGAGAAGTCTACAAAGTGGCCCTATGGCATAGTTGTGAGGTGGAAGCAGCATGAGGAGACCACAGAGTGGCCCAAAGACAGAGTATGGAGGTGGCGGCAGCATCAAGAGGTGGCCACGGAGTGGCAGAATGACAGTGTGGAGGTGGCGGCAGCATCAGGAGGCCACAGAACGGCAAGGTCACATAGTGTAGAGGTGGCAGTAGCATAAGGGGACACCAGAGTGGCAAGTTAACATAGTGTGGAGGTGGCAGCAGCATGACAAGACCACAGAGTCATGTGGTGACAGAGTGTAGAGGTGGAAGCAGCATCAGGAGGCCACAGAGTGGCAAGGTGACATAGTGTGGAGGTGGCAGCAGCATGAGAAGACCACAGAGTGGCAAGGTGACATAGTGTGGAGGTGGCATCAACATGAGGAGGCCACAAAATTGCAAGACGGCGAGAGGTTGTGGAGGTGGCAGCCGCATGATGAGGCCACAGAGTGGCAAGGTAACATAGTATAGAGGTGGTAGCAGCATTAGGAGGCCACAGAGTGGCAAGATGACAGTGTGGAGGTGGCAAAAGCATGAGAAGACCACAGAGCGGCATGGTGACAAAGTGTGGAGGTGGCATCAACATGAGGAGGCCACAGAGTTGCAAGACGGCGAGATGTTGTGGAGGTGGCAGCAGCATGAGGAGGCCACAGAGTGACACGACAACGAGAGATTGCGGAGGTGGCAGCTGCAGGAGGAGGCCACAAAGTAGTACGACGAAGAGAGATTGTGGAAGTGGAAACAGCATGAAGAGGCCACAGAGTGCCACAACGATGAGAGATTGCGGAGGTGGCAGCAGCATGAGAAGGTCACAAAGTGGCTGCTTCATCTATTAATTTATAGGGAATATGGAACCGAACAGAAGGTAAAAATTTCTCAACTTTATAAAGTGTTGCTTAAAACACGATTTATTAATACACGTTCTCCGGCACAAAATGCTTGACAAATTGATTGTCTGAAAATTTCCCTTGAAGATTGGGATAATATATTGGCGAGTTTAAGTTTAATTTCTTTATATTTTAATAAAGTTTTGGTAAAATTTATCATTAAATATTTAATAAATTCAATTAAAAAAATTAAGTGTTGCCTAAGACAGGAGAGAATTGCCAGTCTTCTGTTTATTCGACGATGTGGTTACGATCGAAAAAGCATTCCAAAAAACAATTTCTCCCCACCTGGAGACAAATTCTTTCAAGATTGATGCAAGTGCAGTATCGGCTGCTCATTGAGCCAGATACTTCTGGGGGAATGTGCCTGGCATGAACAGGCCTCTTGTAGTTACAGACAATGAGAAGACAAAGCTTCAAGATTGGAGCCCGGAAAAGTTGCGAAGTTCATCAAGATTCAAACCATAACTACCAGTTCCTGGTCTCTTCATTAGGGAAAACATCACGAGTTCCCAGTCATTATGGATGGGAAGGAGGACATCCTGTGGTGCACGGAGATGGAGAGGGTCTTCGGATTCCCCCACTCTATAGGGACGTCTCAGAAATGAACAGCTGCTCCCGACAGAAGCTCCTGGGAAGGTCATGGAGCGTCTCAGTCATCCGGCATCTATTTGCCCCACTGAAGGATTATTTTGAAAGTGTGTAATAACCACACGGGGCAGATTTGTCATGGTGACACTGGATTTTATAATATTACATTATTATACAGAATAAAGGAAAAAAAAAGTCTCTACGCCATCCGACTCCCAAGTGCGATCAGTGCATCATCATCATTATTGTGTACTGTTTGCACGTCACTGATGTCCTCCTCAACGGTCTCTGGGTCAGGAGCCTGATTGCTCTCAACACCAGCTCCCACCCCACTCTCCTCATCTCTACTTGCCCGTCTAGTGGAGACAAAGACAGGCAGGTTGAGGACAGGTGAGGACACAGGGCTTGCTCCCGGGCCATGCCAACTAAGGGTTGTGTCTGACGAACCCACTGACTCTTGGCTGGGGGTAATCAATATAAATGAAGAAGACCGGCACTCCGTAATCGATTTCAAATGAAGTGGTCTTTATTCGTCACTCATGTATATCATGTGACGCGCGTTTCGGCGCGACAATGCGCCTTTGTCAAACATGAAGTGAGGAGTGATGTACATAGAAAGAAAGGTGAGGTTTAAATAGCCCGCCCCTGACGTCACATGTTCGTGGCGTCACGTGATCGAGACAACAAATCAACCAACATATTGCACAATTACAAGCATAATACTTGTAATAAAACTCAAATGTAACATTCCAAGTTAAATCGCAAAAAAGGTAAATATCATAGTGTAACATAATACATTTAGTCGAAACTACTATCGAGATATCATCGTCCCGATGTCACATGATCATGACGTCACGTAGCCGGGGTAACCTATCAACAAAGAGAGAAAAAAAGGAAAAAAAGGAAAGAACTAGTGAGGAGATCGCAGTATATAGTCATTGGGACTATGACACTATTAAGTCCTTTTTTGTGATATGTATGCAGTAATGACTATATACTGCGATCTCCTCACTAGTTCTTTCCAAGTCACTGAGTGGATCACATGCGATATGTTAGTCCGACATACTCCGGTTTTCTTTTTTTCCCTTTTTTTCCTTTTTTTCCTTTTTCGTCGGGACGATGATATCTCGATAGTAGTTTCGACTAAATGTATTATGTTACACTATGATATTTACCTTTTTTGCGATTTAACTTGGAATGTTACATTTGAGTTTTATTACAAGTATTATGCTTGTAATTGTGCAATATGTTGGTTGATTTGTTGTCTCGATCACGTGACGCCACGAACATGTGACGTCAGGGGCGGGCTATTTAAACCTCACCTTTCTTTCTATGTACATCACTCCTCACTTCATGTTTGACAAAGGCGCATTGTCGCGCCGAAACGCGCGTCACATGATATACATGAGTGACGAATAAAGACCACTTCATTTGAAATCGATTACGGAGTGCCGGTCTTCTTCATTTATATTGATTACCTGGGAACCCACCCACGGACCGTGCACCCGTGACTGCAATCTGTGCCGCCCATTCAAGCGATTTGAATACTTCTGGTTTTTTGGTGCGTGCACTTGCGAACAAGAGGACTATACTTATGACTACGTATAGTTATAATGAGGAGGAGGCCCGTGAGATCGTGGCACCGATCGACACACCTGCGGACTTCTTGAAAATACCATCAAGTGAGTTGAAAAGCCGTGACTTGGAACGTACGTCCAAACAACTGGTCTCATTACAATTGCATGCAGTTACACTAGCTGAATACCACCGTATGAAACGTATCCCACGTGGACTACGTGTTAATCTACGACCAACATTGTTCAGTGATAATGTGGACTATTGCACCCGATTTTCTAGCATTCTGAATAAGTGCTTGCAGGATATTATCACGCTAACAATTGAATATTTGTCGAAGGCCATCACGGACTGTGAGGCAAACATTACCTCCATTGAACGCCAACTACAGGATTGTCTACGACAGGAGGATTTTGATAACTTGAAGACTAAAGTCCAGAAACAGTGCACTGAGCTACAAACCTCTATCCAAGCCATCAAAAGGTCAAAATATATGAGAGATACTGAAGACTATCAGAGGAACCAGGTCTATAGATGGCAGGACAAATCAGGCTCAGCAGTTCCGCAACAACGACGATTTGGCCGCAAGGCAGGCTCTGCATCCTCCGATTCTGGGAGCGACAATACCACTGGCCAAGGCACCAATTTTTTAGGGGAGCACCACGCCAAACCAGGTCACAGGTACCTCACAGACTTTAGTATTGAATCTGTCTTCTAAAAACCTTACTCCTGTCCAAATAAGACTCCTTGAAAAAGGACTTTCCTTCAGCCCTACGACTGGTCTAGACGCGTTTGAATTGGATATGGATTTGAATCGTTTTTTCAGTAATATACGGTTAAAAACCCATTTTTCTAGCGGGACTTTACAAGAAAAGGTTTCTGATGGGAGTATGCAACCCCTGTTAACACTGTATCAATTTGGCCTAAAGGTTAAAAGTCAATTTATGCCCCCTAAGATGTACCACCCGACAGAAACATATATACAATTAGTACAACGTGACATTATGAAATTAACCTCTGACTTCAGGAGGGGAGGATACCATTTACACCATAACCTTACCACAGAGGAGAGACAAACAGTCAATCATCTGTTAGATGATGACTCTTTGATTTACAAACCCGCCGACAAGGGGGGAGCCCTGGTAATACTTGACAAACGGTACTACATAGAGGAAATCATGAGTCAATTGTCTGATACTAATACTTATGAAGCACTCCAGGGGGATCCCACATGGGCTATTAAACGGGAGCTACAGGATCTGATTGATGAAGGCTTGAAACAAAATGTCATTGATGGTAAATTAGCAGAATTTTTGATCAATCAACATCCTGTGGTTCCAGTTTTCTACACATTGCCGAAAGTGCACAAATCACTTGAACGTCCACCTAGACGTCCCATTGTTGCTGCAACGAATTCTATTCTTTCACCCCCTGCAGTGCTTCTTGAAAAAGTATTGACTCCCCTTACTAAACTGGCCCCATCATATTTACGTGATACGCAACATTTTTTGGAACAACTGAGAGACATTCATCTATCTGATGACTGTCTCCTAGTAACTCTAGATGTCTGTAGCTTGTATACGAGCATTACACATGAAAAGGGATTAGAGGCAGTCCAAATGTTATTGGAACAGAGTACGTATGTGGATAAGGAGAGAGATTTTTTCCTTGCCTTGCTGAACATTGTCTTACGTCGGAATTATTTTTTATTTCAGGATACGTTTTTTCAACAGCGCTGCGGAACCGCGATGGGGTCCAATGCCGCACCGCCATACGCAAATTGCTATATGGCACAATTCGAAAAAGAATTTGTTTATTCTAATACACAATACCGAGAGCATTGTTTGCTCTGGAAACGTTTTATAGACGATATATTTTGCGTATGGCGTGGCGGCATTGAGACCCTGAGCGATTTCGTTAACCATATTAATCAGGTGAGAGTAGAATTAAAATTCACCCTGCATTATGACTCAAACCGTGTTCCCTTTTTGGATACCTGGGTGATCCGAGGACAAGATGGACAGATAGAGACAGACTTACATGTTAAAGAGACTGATAGAAATAGTCTACTTTCCTTTACCAGTAACCATCCACCAGCGGTAAAAAAATCTATACCATACTCTCAATACAGACGCATAGCCGGGATCGTCACCGATCCTGAGACACGCGCATGTAGAATGCAGGAGATGACAAAAAAATTCCTCGAACATGGCTATTCCTCACAACTATTACAAGAACAGAGACAAGAGAACGAGACAATGTCGGCAAGGCCCGGAGAATCCCTTTAATAGTAAAATACCATCCTTGGATGGATCGGGTGAGATCTATTATTAACAAACATTGGAATGTTCTACAACGGGCCTACCCTTCCATCCAAGAATTTGAACACCGCCCCATGATCTGTTACAAACGTAATAAGAATATCAGAGATAAAATAATCAGGGCCGATATAGGTAGCAGTAGGACCGGATTACGTCAATTAACATTGACCACAATTAAGAAGGGTACTTTTCCTTGTCTGAATTGTGTCCACTGCTCGAGCGTAATTAGGGGCCCCCACATCTCACATCCACAAACGGGCGAACAAATCCCTGTACGTGGATACTATACATGCAACAGTAATTTTGTGATTTACTTACTGAAATTCCCTTGTGGATTGTGTTATGTGGGTGAGACCACAATGCGTATTAAGGATCGTGTGGGGAAACACAAATCTACTATTAGAAAAGCAAATACTTTGTTACCTGTTCCTCAACACTTCATTGAAAAAAATCACCATATCTCACAATTACGTTTCCAAATTATAGAGGAAGTGACCATGCCTCGCCGCGGAGGAGATAGAACCCGTACGCTACATCAGAGGGAAGCATATTGGATACACCGACTGCAGACACTGACCCCGTTGGGATTGAATAAAGAATACACACTGAATAGCTTCATTTGAGTCATTGGGACTATGACACTATAAAGTCCTTTTTTGTGATATGGATGCAGTAATGACTATATACTGCGATCTCCTCACTAGTTCTTTCCAAGTCACTGAGTGGATCACATGCGATATGTTAGTCCGACATACTGCGGTTTTCTTTTTTTCCCTTTTTTTTCTTTTTTTCCTTTTTTTCTCTCTTTGTTGATAGGTTACCCCGGCAACGTGACGTCATGATCATGTGACATCGGGACGATGATATCTCGATAGTAGTTTCGACTAATCCTCATCTCCACTTGCCCGTCTAGTGGAGACAAAGACAGGCAGGTTGAGGACAGGTGAGGACACAGGGCTTGCTCCCGGGCCATGCCAACTAAGGGTTGTGTCTGACGAACCCACTGACTCTTGGCTGGGGGTAATCAATATAAATGAAGAAGACCGGCACTCCGTAATCGATTTCAAATGAAGTGGTCTTTATTCGTCACTCATGTATATCATGTGACGCGCGTTTCGGCGCGACAATGCGCCTTTGTCAAACATGAAGTGAGGAGTGATGTACATAGAAAGAAAGGTGAGGTTTAAATAGCCCACCCCTGACGTCACATGTTCGTGGCGTCACGTGATCGAGACAACAAATCAACCAACATATTGCACAATTACAAGCATAATACTTGTAATAAAACTCAAATGTAACATTCCAAGTTAAATCGCAAAAAAGGTAAATATCATAGTGTAACATAATACATTTAGTCGAAACTACTATCGAGATATCATCGTCCCGACGAAAAAGGAAAAAAAGGAAAAAGGGAAAAAAAGAAAACCGCAGTATGTCGGACTAACATATCGCATGTGATCCACTCAGTGACTTGGAAAGAACTAGTGAGGAGATCGCAGTATATAGTCATTACTGCATACATATCACAAAAAAGGACTTAATAGTGTCATAGTCCCAATGACTATATATTGCGATCTCCTCACTAGTTCTTTCCTTTTTTTCCTTTTTTTCTCTCTTTGTTGATAGGTTACCCCGGCTACGTGACGTCATGATCATGTGACATCGGGACGATGATATCTCGATAGTAGTTTCGACTAAATGTATTATGTTACACTATGATATTTACCTTTTTTGCGATTTAACTTGGAATGTTACATTTGAGTTTTATTACAAGTATTATGCTTGTAATTGTGCAATATGTTGGTTGATTTGTTGTCTCGATCACGTGACGCCACAAACATGTGACGTCAGGGGCGGGCTATTTAAACCTCACCTTTCTTTCTATGTACATCACTCCTCACTTCATGTTTGACAAAGGCGCATTGTCGCGCCGAAACGCGCGTCACATGATATACATGAGTGACGAATAAAGACCACTTCATTTGAAATCGATTACGGAGTGCCGGTCTTCTTCATTTATATTGATTACCTGGGAACCCACCCACGGACCGTGCACCCGTGACTGCAATCTGTGCCGCCCATTCAAGCGATTTGAATACCTCTTGGCTGGGGGTGTCTGATGTCACTCGCGACAAAGTCGAAGAATGAATCAACCATTCAAGAACCACTGGGTTGCTGGTCACGACACGACCGATAACTGACACTGGGAGCTCAGGCCTCTCAAAGTGACCCCTGCTGCCACGGCTCCTTACTCTGATGCGACCTTTTCCTACCCCAGAAACATTTAGGCCTCTTCCACTCCCCTGTGCAGGGCCTGGCACTTCCCTGTCTAGCATACTGTTAGATCAAATAATCAAATGTTAGATCAAATAATTTTTATTTCGCAACTAATAAACGGCAAACTGGGTTTTAGAATATATCATGTACCACAGAATGGCAATTAGGCCATCATTTTTTCACCTTTTACACAACACAAAAGGCTTTTCAACAGGTAAGTGCAACGATAAACGGTGAATGTATTTTTATTTTGTCACTGATAAATGGCAAACAGGGCTTCAGAATATATCACTGCACCGCAGAATGGCAATTGGGTCCTAATTTTTTCTCCTTTTACACAACACAAAAGGCTTTAAAACAGATAAGTGCAAAGATGAACAGCAAATATATTTTTATTTCGCCACTAATACACGGCAAACAGAGCTTCGGAATATATCCCTGCACCGCTGAATAGCAATTAGGCCGTTATTTTTTTCTATACAAAGCAACTGAAAGGTGGCATGAAGCAGGATGTGCTTAACCCAAGATGCAGTTGTGCATAAATATACAGGGGAGCAGATCCTACACTTGTGGCCGCTTGCTAATGGCGATCCCCAGCAAAAATGCATACGGTGTAGGATGCCCGCAGCGGACCACAAGTACCACAATAGACATCTTACACAAGATGGCAATTGTGTGGATTTGGAAAACAATATAACAATATAGCAATAACAAATGACAAGACAGGTGCGGTCTTACTAACCCCTCAAACTGATGTTACAATTGAGAGATTGGTCAATATATCCTGCTGTGGTGGACATGTCTAAGCCGAGTACCACGCCAAGGTTTCTCAAGTAGCTCGGGACCTAACACTCACCTACCGGTGCCGTATGGGCAATATCAGGGGCCAGTGGGCTAAATTACAGGAGTGTAAAGGCCGACTTGCAGCAAACTCCCCAGTGACCTCCAACATGTAGCCATGCCTGCAATGGGAGGAGGGAGAAGGCTGTGAGCCCCACCCAAGACTGGCTGATATGGCTCTGGCCTCACAGGTGCACCTAAATGTAGCCTGTGGATGGAAAACAGGCTACATTTACATAGGAGTTTATACACCTCAAAACAATTATATATACAAAGCAACTGAAAGATGGCATGAAGCAGGATGGGCTCAACCCAAGATGCAGTTGTGCATATATATACAGGGGAGTACACCACAAGTACCACAATTTAACCATATCTTCATGTTTGAAAATGTGTGTTATTATCTTCATCACATTTTTGAACATGAAGATATGGTTAAATATGAAGATATATCTACTATAAACTAGAAGCCTCATAACAATCAGTATTACCCTTAGATATATATGACCATGTAGATACTATACTCCTTTTCACACCATGCGTTTTTTAACCATTGGTTAGATATACCATATATATTTTATATAGGTATAACTACATTTGTCCCTGATCTTTCATTTGAGTCCTTAATTTTGTTTTGTATTTTTTACATCGCTATTTATTGACTCAATTTGAGACACATGTTATAATTTATGCAACATACAAAACTATTATATACCACACATATTCTCTTGAATTAATGTAATGATGGACATCTAAAGAATGATGGACATAAAAAAGAAAAATAGATAAAAGATAAAATTCTATTATAAAAAGAGGAATCAGCAATCCATACCACATTTTTTGTATTGCCCCGAGAGGTTTAAATACCACGAAATGGAGGATTGCGGGTTACCACTGAGGAAGAAGTCAGAAAGACTTTGAAACGCGTTTGGTGTATATCAGCAATTGTACCCGCACTTCTCTCACTGAATAATATTTACCAACCGCGACCTGTGCAAGCTCGAACTTATGGCTTGAAGCACCATGTGGGATGCGCACTCTCACTCGAAAAACTACGAGACCAGTGACTGATACACCGGCCTGTGTCTGTGCCTAGACGACCCACGTGAGACGCCGCTGCACACACCGTCAAGAGCGGAGGACAGCCACGAGTACTGCAAGAAAGGTAACAGCGACCAGTGTGGTTGATACACAGTGGGGCGCCACCGCATACACTGGTTCGCTGAAACACAGCAGATATTGGTCCGCGGAGACATATCTAAGCAGATTTACATTCACACATATAGGGGCAACCGATTATCATATTGGTGACATTCAAAATTTTACCCTCTGTACCTCTGTTCAGTTATACCACACAGGTACATATTACAACCATAAAACACTGAAGGTGTGGACTGACTGCTTGAAATTATACAAGTGTTTTATGTACTGTATGGAAATATACAGAGGATACAGCGCACTTATCCAGTAAACTTTTCCCATTAACACAGTTAATTCTATCAAGCCAGTGAACTTTGTTCATCCATGTACGGGACTTTGTTCATTTATCTATACTTTACTTCATTCTATTTTATTTAATTTATGTATGTATAGCAAGTGTATAGGTACTATTATATAGGGACATTGGCAATTGCTATTTTTTATGATCCATTATTTTTAACAAATCAAACTACCATATTTTTCGCCCTATAAGATACACAAAAGTGGGGGGAAAATAGTGCTGCATCTTATGGGGCGAAAGCAGCAAACATTGATACTCCGCCGCGCTGCTAAAGAATACAGCAGTCGTGTGTATCATTGAGGATGGGCTGTGAGCAGCATCTTGCTTGCTAATGACAGCGGGGCCCGATGCAGTAACTCTATTCTACTACACCGGGCCCGCGGTAGTAATGTAGTTACAGGCAATGTTTAAAACTAAGGTATGATCTTAAGGCTGCAAGCATTACCCTACCTAGTATAATGTAAGATCCCAGGCAGGACTGGAGGGCGGGAGGCGGCAGCATAACGTCACGCACCTGCTCCGCCCACTTTATGAATGAAGCAGGCGGCGCAGGCATGTGACGTCATGCTGCCGCCTCCCACCTTATAGTTTCTCCGTTTGTACACATGGATTTTAAATGAATATGTGAAAGAATAAAGCATAAGGAAAAGGAACCCTTTTTTTGCTATTTCTGGATTGTTCACCAGGCCACGTCTGGACCAGTATAGTCCGTGTCTCCTTTAAAAAACTGGATGTGAGTGCTGCAGTAAATGAACAGTTTCTTTGTAACAAGGTGTAATAGGATTGTTCCTATTACCCAGTTTGTAACCTCCCCTACTGAACCCCGTTCTACATAAATGCTCTGTAATGATTCCTCCCTATCCTTTCCCTGCACTTATAAATTATTTTTTCCCACAATCTAGTCTTTCCTATCACTGTCCCTAGTGCCTGCAAACACGTCTCTCCCTCTACTAAGTGCGCTTGTGAATGGCAAAATCTAAGAAGAGTGTCGCTATTTATAGGGCTGTGACATCACAGCGCTGGCTGGCTGCTGATAGGCTGCATGCATGTCAGGATTGGTGATCCCGCCTTCCCAGAGTTTCTTTCCCCATGTCCTTACAAGTGTAGCAGCCATTTTAGGAAAAAATGTGATTCGTTACCACGAAGTGCGAGGAAATTTGACTTTGGTGCAAATCTAATTTTTCCTGAAATTCGCATCAGATTACACTTCGTCAGCTTCAATTCGCTTATCTCTAATCGTCATATTTGTGTTTTTATTTAAATAGATGAAAAATTCCTTGCTGATTCATTTCTTAATAAATCTTTATAAAAATCTGAGCTTTGATATATCTTGAATAGATATGTGTAATACCACATGTTTTGCATTTTGTGAGGCAAGCAGTATTTTAGCATTTTGTACATCTAGTCTCTATCTCTATCTCTCTCTCTCTATATACATATATATATATATATATATATATATATATTTTTCTGTTTCATAGACTGTAAAAATAGCAAGTGAACTTCATTCTACGGCTTAAATGATACTAAATAAGATTTTTTTGTGTATTGTTACTGTTGTGTAACAATTCTTAGGCTTCACTAATGATTTTTTCAGCCATATTCTACCCCTGTTTCAGCTGCACAGTTAGATGTATTTCACTCAGAAGCAGTGGAGTCTCTTTTATGACAGCACTGTACTACTATGACATCCTGTACCTTGATTCCGCAATATGTTTGTTTTCAGCTCTGGAGCTCACAGAACAGATAAGAAGGGAGAAATCACACTTACAGAAAGGCTCCTGTGATGTTCAGAAGCAGTGTAGAAGTAGTTAATTTATCGGGCTCAAAATCTCAGTTAGTTCTGACACGCCCCGAATTCTCAGCTGTCTTCTGGGTCTCTGTTACCAGGGATGGATCTTGCCTGACAGAAACTTAGGTAGAAGGGAGTCCCCTAGTGGCCATAACTTTACAGCTATTTCAGGTGGATGGAGGCATATTTTTAAAATGAAGTGATTTAGAAATTTGCTACACCATTCTCTATTAAATGAAATGCAATTGTTACTCTTTCAATTCAGCTGCCTTTATGCTGGAGTCCAAATAGTAGTGACACACCCTTCCTCTTAGATGAGTGAATGGACAAGGAATTTCATCAAACTCATGCAGCAAAATTATATTTGGTCATCATAATTATATGTTTAGACATATGACCATTGAGAAATGCATTCAGGGTGTTTTTATGGTCTTGCTTGCTAGTTCCTATCCCTACAAAATATATATTGCTTTTTAATGCCAGTTGTCTTTCAGGTCAGTATAAATAAATCTCCTTTGGTGTATCTTATTTTAGGCAAAACAAAAAAAAAATCTATTTTAACCTAAATGTGATAAATGTGATACATGTATTTACTTTTTATTTTGCACAAAACTCCTTCAAATATCCCAGCTCTAGAGTCTCACATTTTATTACAGAATAAATCACATTCTAAGCTTTAGATGCAACAAAATAAACCTAATGAAAGACAAGATAAAAAAAAATAAAACCTACAGTGCTCTTGACATTCAATATCAACCAAGTACAATAACTGTAACAAAAATCCTTTAGAAAAAGAATCACAAAAAAATGAAAGTTAGATTACTATTTTACACTAAAAATGAATAGAGGCAAACTCTGCATTGGTAGAAAAGATAAAAAAATTATAGAAGTAACTAGAGGTGAGCTAATCAAAGCTGACAAAGTGGAATTTGATCCGAATTTCAGGAAAAATTTGGTTCACACAGAACTCGAATTTCATCACGATTCGTGTTAACGAATCGATTTTTTTCCAAAAAATGGCTGCAGCACGTGTGAGGACATAGAGCAAGGAACTCTGAGAAGGCGGGATCACCCATAATGCCCTGCATGCAGCCAATAAGCAGCCAGCAAGCCCTATAAATAGCATCAGCCATCTTGGATTCTGACATTCATTAGTGCAAGGAAAGACATCAGCAGGCACTAGGGACAGTGTTAGAAAAAATGTAAATGTGCTAAAGAATTATTTACAAGTGCAGGGAAAGATTATTCAAGGCATAGGGAAAGGATAGGGAGGAATCATTCCGCAGCATTTATGTTGAACAGGGTTCAGTAGGGGAGGTTACAGCCTGGGTAATAGGAACAATACTATTACACCTTGCTGCACTGACTGGGCACTCAAATTGCCTTTATACCGCACAGCTCTGTAATTCCAGAAAACCATTCTTGTTATTGGGGTGCAAGTGCTGTTTGATACAGCCATAGGGTTTATTACAAGGAAATATATCTATGTCTTATTTGCCCTTGTGCGGTGCAGTTAAATGTTCTAAAGAATTTTTTGGCTTGTATTAGTGGGAAAAAAGGGCTCATTAGCTGTTGTGTGGATAAGTGTGAAAATGACATCCTTTTTTGTTGTGTATTAGTGGCTAAAGTGGCTAAAGTAAAATATATTTGCGGTTTAGTGGTGGAGTTATATGTTCTAAAGCCTTTTGTGGCGTGTATTAATGGAAAAAGAAAATATATATTTGACGATAAGCGGTGCAGTTATATGTTCTAAAGCCTTTTGTGGCGTGTATTAGTAGAAAAAGAAAATATATTTTTGCCGATCAGAGGTGCAGTTATATGTTCTAAAGCCTTTTGTGGCATGTATTAGTGCAGGGATGCTCAACCTGCGGCCCTCCAGCTGTTATAAAACTACAACTCCCACCATGCCCTGCTGTAGGCTGATAGCTGTTCGGGCATGCTGGGAGTTTTAGTTTTGCAACAGCTAGAGGGCGGCAGGTTGAGCATGCTTGTTAGTGGAAAAAGAAAAAATATATTTGCCAATCAGCGGTGCAGTTATAGCTTCTAAAGACCTTTTTTGTGTGTATTAGTGGGGAAAAAATGGCTTATTAGCCGTTGTGTGGTGAAGTGAGAAAATTGCAGACTAACACTATGTCAAACAGAAGAGCTAGACCCTGCGCAGGGGACTGGCAGAGGCCTAAATGTTTCTGGCACAGGCAGAGGTCACATCAGAGTAAGGGGCCGTGGCAGCCGGGGTCACTTTGAGAGGCCTGAGCTCTCAGTATTAGCTAGCGGTCGTGTCCAGCAACCCATAGGTTTTTTAATGGTTGACTCGATCTTTGACTTTGTCTCAAGAGACATCAGACACCCCCAGCCAAGAGTCAGTGGGTTCATCAGACACAACTCTTAGTTGGCATGGCTCGGGATCAGGCCCTATGCCCTCACTTGTCCTCAACCTGCTTCTGTCCTTTTCTGTACCCTCAGCCAGAGAAGTATTAAATGCTATGGGCTCAGCTCCACTATACAAAAGGACGAGCTACTAGAAGACAGTCAGCAGCTACTGGCAAGCCAAGATGTAGAAGAGACATCCCCCGCTTCCTCCACTAGGCGGGCAAGTAGTGATGAGGAGAGTGGCATGGAAGCTAGTGTTGCGAGCGGTCAGGCTCCTGACCCAGAGACAGTTGAGGAGGACATCAGTGATGTGCAGACAACACTCGATAATGATGATCTAGCTGATCACACTTGGGAGTCAGGTGACAAAGGAGCTTCATCATCACCGGGAGAAGAGGGTGGCAGCTTGCACGTGATGCAGTGGTGGAGCCAGCAAGTTGCTAGCATGGCTGGGAGTCAGCAGGGTGCCAGCAGTGGGAGGTTTGGTAGCAAAACGTGCCCGAGGTAGACCACCTGCTTTGCCGGAGCCTAACTGCCCGGGACGTAGTGGAGCACAGGTTCACAGAAGCAGCGCCGGTAGCAGTCAGTCAATGCATAGTGTTGAGGGGTAAAATGACATACTCGGCACTGTGGCAGTTTTTTGTGAAACCACTGGAGGAGGTGAACATGGTCACTTAGAATCTGTGGGCAGAAGGTGAAGCGTGGCCAGGGTGCCAATGTTGGCACCAAGGCCCTGCGTCAACATATGCAGCGACACCAAAATGTGGCCTGGGAGAACAGTGGCTCTGATCTGGTGTTCCAACCTGGTGCAGCAACCACTGCATCACCAAGTGGCATGCACCCAGTTTCAGGCAGTCAAGACTCCACCACATCAGCCGAAGGGAGCTGTCTGTCCTTCCCATCATCTGCTGGTCCTGATGCTTCTGCTCCTCCTAGTCAGTCATTCTGTTAGCAATCGATCACCGAAGCAATTGCTTTGAGAAAACAGTATGCGTGCACTCATCCAATGGCAAAGAAGCTGAATGTGCTCCTATCTATGTTGCTGGTGCTGCAGTTACTCACTTTCCAAGTGGTGGACTCTGCACCTTTCAGAGAACTGCTGTCATTTCTTTGCCAAAAATGCAGTACTAGCCCTGCACACACATGTAGAACAGAACGTGGGCCAGTCCTTGAGCCTGTCAGTGTCTGCTGGAATGCATGTCAGCGCCGATTTCTGGAGCTGTAACTACGGTTAGGGACAATGCATATCCTTTATGGCTCACTGGGTGAATGTGGTTCCTGCACAACCACACCAGCAACTTAGCCAGGTGACACCGCTTCCTTCTCCACCTTCTTACTCCGTTGGTCCTGCAACAATGTCCGCCTCTTCCTCCTAATCTTCCACCATGTCCTCAGCATCCACTGCAGAGACAATTCAAAGTGGCCCTCCAGCATACCACATTTGCAGGGAATGGGGGTGTCACACTGTTCTGCACCTTACTTGCCTGGGAATGGAGTCACACAGGGGCGGAACTGCTGTGTGTCCTTCATCAAGAAATTGAATCCTGGCTTTCTCTGAGACAACTGAAAATTGGAACCATGGTGACCGACAACGGGAAGAACAAGGTCAAGAATAGACGGAGCCATGCGCCCTGCATGGCACACGTGTTCAATCTGGTTGTCAAGCGGTTCCTGAAGTCTTCCACCCATCTGCAAGACATACAAAAAATGGCCAGGAAACTTTGCATGCACTTCAGCCACTCTTACACCGCAAAGCACACCCTCCTTAAGCTTAAGCGGCAGAACGGCATCCCCCAACATAGGCTGATATGTGATGTTTCCACCTTCCATATGTTGGACCAACTATATGAACAGAGAAAAGCCATAAATTATTTTTTGATGATCCAAGTAGACAGGAGTACTCCCCTGAGTAACTTCGATGTCAGCCAGTGGCAGCTCATGAGTGACACCTGCCATTTGCTCAGGCCCTTTGAGTAGGCCATGTTATTTGTCAGTCGCCAGGACTATTGGATGAACGATTTAATTCCATTGCTTCATGTCCTGGAACAGATGCTTGTAAATCTAGCTGGTCTGGGGACTGGAGACGTAGCGCCTACATCTCATGGCGACATGAGCCCTGTGGGGGCTGAACTGGAAGAGGAGAAGGAGGAGGACATTGGAGCACAACCAATGTTTAGCGAAATGGGTGGTTTTTCTACAGAGGTGACAGAAGAGGATGAGCAGGAGGAGCAGTACCAGCCAGAGGAGCATCAGGGTGATGAGAAAGATGAGGCAGAGGACCCAGACACACCGTGACAGTATACAGTGGAGATGGAGGCAGGGAGTCCCTATGACTCACTTTCACAAATGGCCCGATGCATGCTCACTTGCTTGCGTGGTGACAGCCGAATTGTCACCATTCGGCAGAGGGATGACTTCTGGCTCTCCACCTTGTTGGATCCTCGCTACCGGTCCAAAATAGGGGCCTTTTTTTTACACCGGCTGAGTTGGAGGAAAAACTGAACTACTATAGAGACATTCTATGTAGTCAGTTGGCAGCTGCCTATCCCGGCCATCGTACATCCTCTCACAGGTTTGACTGGGGGGGCCCTCTGTTCTCCCGTTTCTCTGCCATGGCTGCTGTGGCAGGGTGGGGGGTAGGAGCAGTTCCAGCTTCATCAGCAGCAACTTGAGTCTAAAGTCGCTGATGAGCAGCTTTCTTCACCTGCATAGTGAAGAAACTACTTACCAGCAGCAGCAGGGAGACCTGGAGCAGGATCTGAACCAGCAAGTGGTGGCATATATGGACAGCACCCTTCCACCCCACATTGAATATCTGCTGGACTACTTGGCAGCCAAAATGGATTTGTGGCCGCAACTGGCAGTGTTTGCCCTGGAAAAGCTGTCCTGCCCGTCCAGTAGTGTTGCATCACAGCAGGTGTTTAGTGTGGCGGGGGCCATAGTTACCCCAAGAAGAACTCACCTGTCCACCCAAAATGTGGAGAGACTGACCTTTGTCAAGATTAGGGATGAGCGAACCTGAACTGGATAGTTCGGGTTCGTACCGGATTTTGGGGTGTTCGAGACACGGACCCGGACATTTTCAAAAAAGTTCGGGTTCTGGTCCGTTGTTCAGTGATTTCTTCCCACTTTCTGAAGGGCTGCACAGCAGCCAATCAGCTAGCGTTTTACTTCTTGCCCTAGGAAGCCGTCACAGCCATGCCTACTAATGGCATGGCTGTGATTGGCCAAGTGCAGCATGTGACCCAGCCTCTATTTAAGCTGGAGTAACGTAGCGCCGCACGTCACACTGCTCTGATCAGTGTAGGGAGAGGACGCAGCTTCTGTGAGGGCGAGAATAGGCAGGGAAAAGTCAGCAAAAACACCTAATGAAGTGATCAATCTACAGCTGTGAATAATTCAACTTTTGCTAGTTAATTGCTCACTGGTTTTTAGGCTGCACAAAGCGTTTTTCTGTCACTTTGATTGGCGGCCATTTTGTGACTTGTGGTGCACCAGAAGAAGCTGCCAACAAGTCCATCAATCCATCAATACTAGTTTTTTTTTTTTTTTTTTGCTATATCCTACATCAGGGGCTTGGCTGTGCTTATTGTCACCCCTAGAAACTAATTAAGGGGTTCAATTGCCAAAATAGCAATCCTCTAAATCTGGTGTTCCAGCTGTGGCTACCCAAGTGGAATACTGTCTGCTGTCTGGCAAAGGATAGATTTTTTTTCTGTGGGGAAATTCAATTGCCAAAATAGCAATCCCCTAAATCTGGTGTCCCAGCAGTGGCTGGCAAAGTTTAATAGTGTCCGGCAAAGGATATATTATTTTCTGGGGTGAAATTCAGTTGACAAGATAGAAATACAGTAAATCTGGTGTTCCAGCTATGACTGGACAAGTTTAATAGTGTCTGTCATAGGAGATATTATTTTCAGCGGTGAAATTTGATTTCAAAAATAGAAATACGGTAAATCTGATGTTCCAGCTGTGACTGAACAAGTTTAATAGTGTCCTGCAAAGGATATATTTTTTTCTGGGGTGAAATTCAATTTCCAAAATAGGACAACCGTATATCTGGTGTTCCAGCAGTGGCTGGCAAAGTTTAATAGTGTCCGGCAAAGGATAGATTTTGTTCTGGGGTGAAATTCAATTGCCCAAATAGCAATACCATAAATCAGTGGTTTCAGCTGTGGCTGGCCAAGTTTAATAGTGTCCGGTAAAGGATATATATTTTTTCTGTGGTGAAATTCAATTGCCAAAATAGCAATACCGTAAATCTGGTGTTCCAGCTGTGACTGGACAAGTTTCATAGTGTCCGTCATAGGATATATTATTTTCTGCGGTTAAATTCAGTTGCAAAAATAGAAATACAGTAAATCTGGTGTTCCAGCTGTGGCTGGACAAGTTTAATAATGTCCGGCAAAGGATATATTTTTTCTGGGGGGAAATTTAATTGCCAAAATAGCAATACCCTGAATCTGGTGTTCCAGCTGTTGCAGGCCTAGTTTAAATCTATCCGTAAAAGGGAATATCTTTTTTCTGGGGTGAAATTCAGTTGCAAAAATAGCAATACCGTAAATCAGTGGTTTCAGCTGTGGCTGGCCAAGTTTAATAGTGTCCGGCAAAGGATATATTTTGTTCTGGGGGGAAATTCAATTGCCAAAATAGCAATACCGTAAATCAGTGTTTCATCTGTGGCTGGCCAAGTTTAATAGTGTCCGTCAAAGGATATATTATTTTCTGGGATTATATCCAGTTACACGCTGGGACTGGACAAGTTTCATAGTGTCCGTCAAAGAATATATTTTGTTCTGGGGTGAACTTCAATTGCCAAAATAGCAATCCCCTAAATCTGGTGTCCCAGCATTGGCTGGCAAGTTCAATAGTGTCCAGCAAAGGATAGATTTTGTTCTGGCGTTAAATTCAATTGCCAAAATAGCAATACCGTTAATCAGTGGTTCCAGCTGTGGCTGGCCAAGTTTCATAGTGTCCGGCAAAGGATATATTTTAAATTGTTGGGTGAAATATTACCATTTTTGCCAGGTACAAACCCCTACACTGCATATCTGACATGGAACTTACAATTGGTGGTTACATTTTTGCTTGAAATTAAGCCTTGCACGACTGTGAAGCCAAAGGTAGTCACCAATAACAGTTTTTTAATTTTTATTTTTTTAAATAAATTAGTGTAGACCCCAAAACATTGGGAAAATATAAAAAATAAAACAAAGTGTAAGTGCACGGTAGTATAACAGTGGTTGGGTGAGGCCAGCATACATGTCTATTCTGCATAAGGTACAAACAAGTCCTGTGGGATCCATGCCTGGTTCTTTTTAATAAACAAAAGCTTGCCCACATTGTCTGCGGACAGGCGGCTGCGCTTGTCTGTGATAATGCCACCAGCCATGCTAAACACATGTTCAGAAAATACAGTGGCTGCCGGGTAGGCCAGCACCTCCAAGGCGTAAAGGGCAACCTCAGGACATGTGCCCAATTTGATGACCCAGAAGTTGAATGGGGCAGACCCAGTGGCATAGCTAGAAATGATTGGGAACCACAGCAAATTTTTGAATGGGTCCCCCCTCCCCCAGTAATTTTTGCGCAAACCCTTTCCTTTCATGCCGCCATGCCTGTGGCTACTAAAGATCGCTCTTTCAGACCAGGCCCAGCAGCTGTTCCATTTGCTTTTCTACACTGTCTATACTGTCTATAATTTAATTGTATAATACTGTTAGTAGGATGGGCCCTGTTAGTTGGATAGGCCCTTTATAGGTCACGACCCCAATTGCTTCCCCTGCAGCTATTCCCCTAGGCAGACCCATCAGTCAGTACGTGTACTGTTCCACCATGTTGCTGAAATGCTGCCTCCTGCAGAGATGTTCCAGATCTGCTGGTGGTGCAGGATGTTGTGGCGTGATGACAAAATTTTCCACATTTTGCCCATGCTAACCCTGCATTCTGAGGTGTTGCTGGTGACCCAGCTGCATTGGAAAATTCTTCCTCCTCCTCTGCCTTCACCTTGTGCTTCCACTGAGTCCCCGGTGTGAATGCCATCAGCAGCTTTCACTGGTGTTTAGGAATTTCTGCACCCCAAATTCAGCACATGTGGCAGGCAGGGGATGTGTGTCAAACCGGCTAGGCCCATTAGCGCACAACACCAGGCCGGGCTGGAGGCTCAGTGGCACCAACCAATGGTCGGTCTGTTGTTCATGCCTGTCCACAGCTCCTGCTCGGTGCGGGGTTTGTCCCACAAACACACAAGTTTTAAAACAACCTGCTGTGGTTTACCCCTGGCTGTGCTGCTGTGGGTGGTGAAGGTGTTACGCTGAGTGGATGAGGAGGTGGTAGAGGAGGAGAAAGCCGAGTAGGAGTAGGTGGAGGAGGTAACAGGATACAAAGAGAAATGCCAAGCAATCCTCGGGGGCGGAAGGACAGTCACTAAAATGCTATCCGCCTTTGGGCCAGCCGCTACATTTACCCACTGTGTTGTTGATTATGTTGACGTTGCCACAGATAGCGTTGCACACTTGATTTTGTCTGCCACTTGGTTGTGCAGGGAAGGGATGGCTCGTCTGCAAAAGTAGCGGCGGCTGAAATACACGTACTGTGGGACAGCCACCGCCATAAGGCTTTTAAAACTGTCCACCAGACAGAATGACAGCATTTCAAAGGACCAGGAAGTTTGAAATAAGGCATTCAGAGCCATGGGTAGGGGGGTACTTCCTCTTTCTATTTCTTTTTCTCTCCAGTGTTTGGGAGATGGACAGCTGATAGCTGAACACTTCCATGGGATTTGATGGAGATACTTGGTGACGATGATAGATGTGGTGGCGTTGCTGCCACATCCTCTGTTTGCTGGGTGACAGGTGCCACTGTCACTCACTTGGGCTCAAGTTTAGAATGTTTATTATTTCTCTGTATTTTATTTTATTTTAAGTCATTTCCCTATTCAAATATGTTTGCAGGGCATTTACCTACATTTTGCTGCCTTTTACAGCCCTCTAGCCCTTTCCTGGACTATTTTACAGCCATTTAAGTGCCCAAAAGTTCGGGTCCCCATTGACGTCAATGGGGTTCGGGGTGAAGTTCGGGTCGGGTTCGGATCCCAAACTCGAACATTTTCGTGAAGTTCGGCCGAACTTTTCGAACCCGAACATCCAGGTGTTCGCTCAACTCTAATGATAACTGATTTTAGAACCTTTGCTAACCCTAAAATGGAGGTGAAATTTCATGTTTTGTGCAGTTTTTTCATTTTGATTATTTTTTTTCCCCTGTAACACAACTAGACATGGCCCGAACTATCCGCCGGCGAACAGTTCCCGGCGAACATAGCTTGTTCGCGTTCGCCGCAGCGGGCGAACACATGCGATGTTCGGTCCGCCCCCTATACATCATCATTGAGCAAACTTTGACCTTGTACCTCACAGTCAGCAGACACATTCCAGCCAATCAGCAGCATACCCTCCCTCCCAGACCCTCCCATCTCCTGAACAGCATCCATTTTAGATTCATTCGGAATTTGCAATCTTAGTGAGAGGAGGGAGAGTGTAGTTGCTGCTGATTTACTAGGGAAATCGATAGCTAGGCTAGTGAATTCAGTGTCCACTCCAGTCCTGAAAGACTCATCTGATCTCTGCTGTAAGGACAGCATCCTGACAGCACCCCAAAAAGCCCTTTTTAGGGCTGCAACATTAGTCTGCTTTTTTTTTTCCTCCATATACATATTGCAGTTGCCTGGCCTTCCTGTGTGTGAGGAGCTGCAGGCCCACAGACTGTAGTGTGCCCACTGCCAGTGCCCACCCCTGTCATCCCATGTGGCAAAGAACTTTGCATCAAAAAAAGGAATTTAATTTTTACACTTTAATCTAAGGTTAGTTGCCTGCCAGTGTGTGTCAGGCTGACTTCCACTGACTGTAGTGTGCTCACTGCCAGTGCCAACCACTGATACCGGGTGGCAAAGTAGCTTGCCGATAAATAAGGCATTTAATATTTAGACAGTAGTCTAAATTCAGTTGCTTGCCTGCTGCCAGTGTGTGTCAGGCCCACTTCCACAGACTGTAGTGTGCCCACCACTGATACCGGGTGGCACAGTACCTAGCACGTGTAGTACCACTTATCTAAAAAAAAATGACAGGCAGAGGGAGGCCACCCCGCAGGGGCCGTCGTGGTCATGGTGCTGTGATTTCCACTGTCCCTGGAATAATGCCTAGTGTTCAGAGGCCACGTACCCTGAACCCGCCACCACCACCACTACCACCACAGCCACCACAGCCGCTTCACTTGATCCGTCAGAGGAGTTATTTACACATCAGTTGGATGCAATTAGTGATGCACAACCATTATTGCCAGATGATGTAGATTACAGGGATATGTCTCAGTCAGTCAGGATTACACACATGGACGTACAGTGTGATGATGATGATGGTAGTGGAGGCAACAGTCGTCTGCTCCTCCTCATCATCATACAATTTGCGCCAAGATGACGAACTGAGGGTGGTCTGGCTATTACCCTGTGTACTGTCTTCCCCCATTTCTACCTCTTCCCCATGCAAAGCGTCCGCCTTAATTGTTTGCAGCGAGCGTTTGAGTAGACATAGAAGTGGCATGATTACACTGATAATAGCATTATTGCCGCTCACCATCTGTGTTGATTCCTCAAAGTTGTGTAAAACCTCACAGAGGTCAAACATCAATGTCCATTTGTTGCTTGTGAAGAGCAGAAGCTAACTGGAAAGATGGCAACCATGTTGCAGCTGGAATTCCACTATTGCCCTCTGCTGCTCACAAAGCCTGGCCAATATGTCAAACGTGGAGTTCCAGCGCGTGCTCACGTCGCACAGTCGGTGAGCTGGCAATTGCAAGCACTTCTGCAGCGTTGCCAGATCAGTGGAATCTGTCGATGACTTGCGGAAATGGGCACATAAGCGGCGCAACTTCACCAGTAGCTCATGTAAATTGGGGTAGGTTTTGAGAAACCGCTGAACCACTAGTTTGAACACGTCGGCTAGGCATCATATCCGTATGAGCTTGCCGAGCTCCAAAGCAACCACCAAGTAACGGCCATAATCAGACACAACCATGCCTGGTTATTGGTTGAGGGGAGAGAGCCACAGCTCAGTCTGGTCCCTTATCCCCTGACAAAGCTCTGCAGCGGTATGCTGTTTGTCGCCTAAGCAGATCAGTTTAAGCACGGACTGTTGCCGCTTCCTGACTGCAATGCTACACTGCTTCCAGTTACTGAATGATGGCTGACCGGTGCTGCAAGATTCAGAGGTGGAAGTGGAGGAGAAGGCGGAGATGGAGATAGGGGGGGTGGGGTTGCAGCCACTAATGCAGGTGGCGGTGGAAGCCCTGATGGAAGTAGGGCCCGCAATCCTTGGCGTCGGTAGCACCTGTGCCATCCAAGGGTACGACTCTCTCCCAGCCTCCACACTGTTCACCCATTATGCTGTCAGGGAAATGTAGCATCCCTGGTCAAAAGCACTTGTCCATGTGTCAGTCGTTAAGTGGACCTTTCCAATAACTGCATTGGTCAGGGCACGGGTGATGTTACTGGACACATGCTGGTGTAAGGCTGGGACTGCACACCGTGAAAAATATTGCCGGCTGGGGATAGAGTAACATGGGACGGCCTCCGCCATCAGGCTGCGGAAAGCCTCAGTGTCCACAAGCCTAAATGGCAACATTTCCAGGCTGGAACTTTGAAAGGTGCACATTTAGTGCTATGGCCTATATGTGGGTGGCTGGGTATTAGCTCTTTAGTTCAAAAGCCTGGGGTATAGACATCTATACTCTGCGCTGGGACACAGAAGTAGATGTGCTAGCTGATAATGCTTGTGAAGGTCCAGGTGCATGGCGGGAGGCATCGTCGCCTGCCTCTTGGACAGGGGATTGGCCAGCACTTAACACATGGGAAGAGGAGGCAGTGGTGTGACCCCCAGACACTGATTGTGGACCCAGGCATTGGGCCCACCTATTAGAGTGCTTTGATACCATGTAGAAGATCATGCTGGTGGTGTTGAGGTTGTTAATGTTCATGCCCCTGCTCATTTTTGTACGGCACAGGTTGCAAATGACAATTCTTTTATCGTCCACACTATCCTCAAAAAAGCGCCAGACTGAGGAACACCTACCCCTTGCCAAGTGAGATTTCCACAAGGGGGTGCTCTGGGGAACAGTTGCAGGCATGTTTGGTGTTGCCCGCCTTCTCCCTTTTGTCACGCCACTGCCTCTTCCAGCCTGTTGCGATGCTGCAGATCCCTCCCCCTCTGCACTGCTGTCCTCACTCGGCTTGCCACCTTCCCAGGTAGGGTCAGTGACTTCATCGTCCACCACCTCCTCTTCCACTTCCTCACTCATCCTCCTGACTTGTTGACCTAACAACAACCTCAGTTATTGACAACTGTGTCTCATCCTCATCATGAACCTCTTGAGACACTAATTGTGGTTGACCTACTGTCAACTGTGTCTCATCATCATCATCCCTCTCGTGAAACACTAATTGCTGTTCCCCACCATCATCTTCTTCTGACTGTGGATGCTCAAGAATTTGGGAATCAGGGCACAAGATCTGCTCATGTCTCTCTTCAAGCGGGCTTGGTGAGAGGCCCAATTTAAGGAATGGCGATGAAAAGAGCTCCTCGGAATATTTGAGTGTGGGATCACTTGTTTGCCAAGACTTCATGGTGGGAGAAAGGAGGATCAGTGTGAGGATTCTGTTGCCCAGACTCTTGGCTACTGAGATTGGACTTTATGGAAGACAGGGTGGTGCTTAACCGAGTGAAAGCATTATCTGCTGCAATCCAACCGACCACCTGCTCGCATTGGTCTGAATTCAAGAGTGGTGTCCTGCACCGCCCTGCAAACTGGGACATGAAGCTAGGTATCATGGATGAGTGTGTTTCTTGTGCTCTGGCATCAGGCACAGTTTAACCGCGCCCAGAGCCAAAGCCTCTGCATGCACCATCAGCAACACGGCCACTTCCCAGTCCCTTACTGCTCGCCTTGCGCATATTAAATGTTATATTTGCTTGAAAGTATATCACACGTACAGTAGCGCAGGTTTTGTTAGTGTATGCGCAAATAAAGTACACAGAATGTCACTGATATTTTTAGGATGCGCACACGTTATACAGGAGGTATAGCGCAAGTAATGTCGCTTTCTCCATCGGCTAATAAAAAATTACACTGAATTAATGTCACTGATATTTAGGATGTGCCCACGTTATACAGGAGGTATATCGCAAGTAATGTCGCTGTCACCACCGGCTTATAAAAAATTACACTGAATTAATGTCACTGTTATTTAGGATGCAGAAACGTTATACAGGAGGTATAGCGCAAGTAATGTCACAGGTCACCGCTGGCTATTAAAAATTACACTGAATTAATGTCACTGATATTTAGGATGGGCAAACATTATACAGGAGATGTAGCGCAGGTAATGTCCCTGCCACCAGCAGCAAAATATATTAGACTGAATGTCACTGATTTTAGGGGTACGCAAACGTTATACAGAAGATGTAGCGCAGGTAATGTAACTGTCTACAGCAGACAATATCTACGGAAAAAGTACACTGGATGTCAGATATTTTTTAGCTGTGCACACGTTAAATAGGATTTGTAGCAAAGATAATGTCGCTGTCTGCAGCGGCCAAACAATCGCAAGCTATTTAGTGCCGGTTGCGCTAAAAATATATATTATTATAATCCATTAAAATCAAATAACAACCATTAATTGGGAAGAACAAACAATTCCAAACGCCGGCCGATCACTGGGAATTATACATTAGTAACATACCGTGGATGTAAAAATAGTATTAAGCTACAGATAATAGGCAACACTGGACATATAAACCTAGGCATACGCAATAACCATTAGGCTTCCCTAACAAAATCCTCTCTGTGTGTTAGTTAGCTATTTCTCATAATCGTAGAGTCATTGTCCTAACACCGGATCTATCGCTAGCCGACACTTCACTTGCTACCTCTGGATAAAACTGCCAAGTGCTAGCATTCAAAACATGATCAAAATCATTTTTACATACCCACTGAGAAGTTAATAAACCAAGTCAATTGTGCGGGCGCCCCCTCTACGCGTGTTTCGCGGTATGCTTCTTCAGGAGGAGAGGTTGTTATTTGATTTTAATGGATTATAATAAAAATTAAATCTTTAAAGGGAAAATTGAGTACCATTTTTTGTAGATATTGTAACATAGATAGGGTACTCCCTGTGAACGCCTTATTGGTAGATTTGGTGTATATAGTGGATTAATAAAAATATATATTGCTGCCAGATACAACTATAATCCTTAAAAGGACTTTTGGGTCTATTAGAAGTACAAAAACTAACATATTCCTATTTCACTCCCTACACTATCTCTCCCTTCTACTCTCCAGCTCTCCCTGACTAAGACTGAGCCAAGCAAGTGTCATTGGGTGCTATATAGCACCCGATAACGCGTTCCGGCCAGCCAATCACTGTAATGCCAGCAGCCAACATGGCTCCAGCATTACAGTGAAGGGCAGTACATACCTGCATGCTTATTGGCATCGCGCTCAAGCACACTATTGATAATACAACTATCTGCACCCGTTATGAACGGATCAGGTTGAATTATCTTTAACATTGCCAAGACGGATCCATCATGAACTCCATTGAAAGTCAAACGAGGACAGATCCATTTTCTTTTGTGGCAGATTGTGTCAGAGCAAACGGATCCGTCCCTATTGACTTACATTGGGGGTGTGGGGGGGTTGCTCTGGTAGACAGCGGTGCGGGTGCAGTATAGAGGCAAAGAGAGTCCAGGTAGTGCAGCAAACAGTGTTTTATTTCACACTTGCACAAACAAAACTCAAATCAGTCACTTAGTGTTACTTCACACACAGCAAAAACTTTAGGCAAAACAAAAGTCCAAGACTGAATCAAATTCACCTGTGTGATTTAGGTGCGTGTTCACACCCGGCTGTCAGCCCAGCCGCAGGAAAGTCCAACCTCAGGCTTCCAGGCAGATTGCACGCCTCTTTGCAAGCTCTTGCTTCCAGCCCTGAGAGCTCCACGGAACACCAGCAGTTTCCAGGTTAAATCACCTCAAATCCTAGGTGTTAGTTCACACCTGGCTGAATGCTCAGCAACACAAAAAGTCCACTGACCGTCTTTAAATGGCCTGCTCTTCTGACACACAGGTCTCAGCTTTTCAGCCCAGCACAGGGCTCAGATCCCAAACACAGAGAGAGTTTGCATAAACCCAGCTGTCTTTTAAAGGCACCTAGGCATAAACCCAAAAAAAACCCGGACCGGCACCTAAAATCCGCTCCAGTATTTGCCCTCACCTGGCTGCAATCAACCCAGCAGCACAGGCTGAGAGGAAAATACCTGTTTTTTTACCACCAAACCTCTCACTGTGTCACATACCCCCCCCCCCCTTTGTTCAACCCTGACGGGGTGAACACACGCCAGACAGTATACCCAGAACCGGGCACTCGCATTTCCCTGTAACTGCCCTGCTCTGTGTTCCACTGAAAATCTAAAGTTCTGAAGTCACCCGAACCCTCTGGTGACCCAGGACTTTCCTTCTTTGTCCAGATGGGGACAGGCTGCGGGCAACCCCATATCACTCCTTCAGAGATGGCTTGTCGCCGAGCCACGGGCACCTGGTACGGCTTTAACCAGACTTTTGCCTGGGGCTCAGTGACAATATCACGGTAAGTTATGGAAGGGCATTCAGGGAAATCACAGAACACCTCTGTGTTCTGACTAACAAACTCCTTGGCTCTCCGAGTCTGTTCAGTGGAAAGGCTGCCAGTAATTTTATCTGTGGCAGCCGCTTCCCTGTTAGCAGACAGAGGGACCGGACTCTCTTTCCCTAGATAAACCGGCCGCGGGTTGTTCTCAATACAAGTCTCTCTAACCTTCCAAGGTTTCCGTAAAATTACATGGTAGGCCGGCTCCGGCTTTTGCAGTCTTGGCTGGTGTACCTTGTAATTTGGGTCTCCAACTTTCTGTGCTATTTTATAGGTCCCCTTCCCCCTAGCGCTGTCCTTACTGTTCACAGGTGGCCCAACAACCAAAACCGGGTCCCTTTGGCTACGGACCCCAGACACTCGATTGCAGGTCCGGGTTTGGCCTTGCTGAGCCACCTTCCTATGTTTTCTACCTATCCTATTTAGGGGGACTGTCTTCCCCTCACCCACCGGACTTACTGTGGGTCCCTCTGCCTTGGGTTTCTGAGGTTCTAACACCTCACCTGGGTTAGGCCTCACTACTGGAAGTTTTCCTACATGTCTGGGAACTGTACGTACAATGGCCGGCCACAGGGCTGGGAACAATGGAAAGTCTCTTCCTATTATCACATCATAAGGCATACTCGTGGTTACAGCCACCTCATGGACCTGCCTGCCGACACATGTGCTTACAGACAACAGAGCAGTGGGGTATTCTTTTAAATCTCCATGAATGCTGAAAACCCCGACTCTCCGGCCTGTAAACTCTGTGGGTCGCACCAGGGAAGCCCTCACCAGGGTCACCTGACTCCCCGAATCCAGCAGAGCTGCCACTGGAGTGTCTCCCACCTCCACCCGACACAAATGTTCATCATGGATAACCTCTGACACATCGACCCTTCTGGCATACAATGACTGTCGATACCCAAAGTTCACATCCATGGGCTCACCCAGGAGGGGACAGTTGGCCCGTACATGGCCAGGCTCCTGGCACCGCCAGCAGATTATAGAGTCCTGATCCCCAAAGGGCACATCCCGTGCGGTCTTTCTCAGCTCAGGCCGCAGGGTCTGGGGAGGGGATTTTCTGGGTTTTATTACTCCCTTCCCCAGAGTCCCCCTTAAGTTCCTCAGTAGCCCCATAACGTTCGACCAGGTCCACCATCTCCAGGGCACTAGTAGGAGATGTCTGGCCAACCCAGCGCTGGAGGGGTAGTGGCAATGCCCTCCAGAATTTGTCAGCTACAATACGGTCCAGCATAGCAGTGGGACTAAGTACGTCAGTCGGTAGCCATTTTTGTAAGAGTTTTAGCAAATTGTAATACTGGGGTCGTGCTGGCTCAGCTGGGTTAAACTCCCACTGATGTACCCGCTGGGCCCTGACCAACACATTCACCCCCAGTCTCGCCAGGATCTCACCCTTAACCACAGAGTAGTCTGCCGCTTGGTCGTCCGGTAAATCAAAGTAAACCTGTTGGGGTCCGGACGCCAGAAACGGAGCGATGACCTCTGCCCACTGGTCTCGGGGTAGTCTCTCTCTCACGGCCACCTTTTCGAACATCGCCAAGTAGGTTTCAACATCATCTGTCGGTGTCATCTTGGGAACGGCCATGCGGACTGCTTTCCGGGCATCGTGCACTCCCTGAGGCATCCCTGACTTTTCTAGCACCATTACGTGTTGCAGCAGCCGCTGGTTCGTGTCCTGCTGTCGCTGATTAGCCTCTAGCAGCTGTGGGACGGCCTGCTGTTGGACAAGTAAGGCTTATTCATGTCTCTTTTGTTGTTGTGCGACGGCCTGCTGTTGGACAAGTAAGGCTTCTTCATGTCTCTTTTGCTGTTGTGCGATGGCCTGCTGTTGGACATCCATGGCCTGCTGTTGCTTTAAGTTGGCGTGGACAAGCTGCTTTATCATCTCCTCCATCTTGTCCTGTGTTGGTGGTTGCAGCTTGGCAGGCTTAATCCAGGACATACAACAGTGCCCAAAAAAAAAAATGCTACGAAAAGTTTTGGCTTCACGCCAGCCTCACTGCAATTGCCCGCATCCTCCACCAAATGTGGGGGGGGGTTGCTCTGGTAGACAGCGGTGCGGGTGCAGTATAGAGGCAAAGAGAGTCCAGGTAGTGCAGCAAACAGTGTTTTATTTCACACTTGCACAAACAAAACTCAAATCAGTCACTTAGTGTTACTTCACACACAGCAAAAACTTTAGGCAAAACAAAAGTCCAAGACTGAATCAAATTCACCTGTGTGATTTAGGTGCGTGTTCACACCCGGCTGTCAGCCCAGCGGCAGGAAAGTCCAACCTCAGGCTTCCAGGCAGACTGCACGCCTCTTTGCAAGCTCTTGCTTCCAGCCCTGAGAGCTCCACGGAACACCAGCAGTTTCCAGGTTAAATCACCTCAAATCCTAGGTGTTAGTTCACACCTGGCTGAATGCTCAGCAACACAAAAAGTCCACTGACCGTCTTTAAATGGCCTGCTCTTCTGACACACAGGTCTCAGCTTTTCAGCCCAGCACAGGGCTCAGATCCCAAACACAGAGAGAGTTTGCATAAACCCAGCTGTCTTTTAAAGGCACCTAGGCATAAACGCAAAAAAAACCCGGACCGGCACCTAAAATCCGCTCCAGTATTTGCCCTCACCTGGCTGCAATCAACCCAGCAGCACAGGCTGAGAGGAAAATACCTGTTTTTTTACCACCAAACCTCTCACTGTGTCACAGGGGTCATGCCGGATCAGTCTTGCTCCGCATCCCAGGATGGAAAGCAAGCTGCAACATGTTGCAGTTTGCACTCCGGTATTGGAACACAACTAAACAGAACAGAATGCATTTTGGAGCATTCCATTCTGTTCAATTCAGTTTTGTCCCCATTGACAATACTGAGACCCTATGATGGATCTCAATCCTGGAAAACTAAAACGCTAGTGTGAAAGTACCCTAAATCACACTTCAGTTATCTGAGCTCAAGGTTAAACCTTAATAAAGAAATTAAAGCAGCAAATGTTTTCATTATTAACTTTGAAGAAATAATATTAACTCAATAAATATATTCACATCACATGCTTTGTGACATGAGTTACATTTTTATTAGCATTTTTGTGTACTGCCCATTCGTTAGTTGATTTAATTTATTATTCCATCATATAGGACCCAGCTGAAGAAATATATTGTGGGAATTAGCTCTTGATAGAGGCAGGATTGGCCTGCTGGCGGACAGTCAGAGACAGTGACACACAGGGTTAGGTCCAACAAAGTTCCACTTTATTGTGGCATCAGAAGCAAAACAAAAAAAGGCCTTTACATCTCAGGCAAAATACAAAACAAAACCTGCTCATCTGAGCGCTGACTAACAGTAGCTTACTCACTGTCCTAGATATGGTTTGGTCAGCTCTGTAATTTCACCACAGCCGCACAATCTCATGCACCAGCATGTCAGTTCCTGATCTCCCCCTGCATCTTTATGCAAGTGCTACAGGTGCAGCTAATCAGGCAGCCAACACTTGTCAGAAGTGGACTGCGGATTGGGGAACCCGCCCAACTCTTCCCCAATCCAAAACTCCAGGCCCTATACCGGCTTTTCTACAAAGCCACCTCAGGAAAGCTTGAGCTTTCTACTACATACTGGGCAATCCCTGGAGCTAAGCAGCATATGACAGAATTCTGGGGGAAAAATACCTGCCATCAATCACTTTTCCTGTCACTGTCTCACATACCCTCCCCCTCTGTTCGAACCTGTGGGGTCGGACATTTTTAGTTATTAGACAGTGTGTTCTCGACAGAGAGTCTGCATTTCCTTGTAGCTTCCTTGCTCTGTGCTCCACGGAAAAGTAAAAATTTTGTAAAGTGAGAAACCACTTAGTCACATGTGCATTTCTCTTTTTCTGCTGGCACATCCATGTAAGTGGAGAGTGGTCGGTGACCAACCTAAAGTGGCGCCCCAACAGGTAATACTTAAGGGATTCCAAGGCCCACTTGATTGCTAAGCACTCGCGTTCAACAATACTGTAATTTTTCTCAGCGGGAGTAAGCTTCCTGCTCAGATATGTCACAGGATTTTCCTCACCGTCAATCTCCTGTGATAATACTGCACCTAGCCCTACATCAGACACATCAGTCTGGACTACAAACTGCTTTCTGAAGTCTGGTGGCTGCCGTACTGGCACAGCGAGAAATAAACCTGCTGTAGTATCCCTAAAGAGGCTTTTACCTGCCTCTTGGTTACAGGACGTGGCCACTGCTGAATAGCCGTCAACTTTATTTATCTGAGTTTTGACTACTCCTCTGCCAATTATGTACCCTAGGTAACGTGAAAGTACACTTTTTAGGGTTTGCCATCAACCCCGCAGCTCTGAGAGAATCTACTACCGCTAGTACTTTCGGTAAGTGGCTCTCCCAATGTTCACTAAAGATAATTATATCGTCCAAATATTCTGAAGCATACCGACGATGGGGTTTAAGGACTAATGGTAGAGCCCCTCTGGCGTAACAAATGCAGTTTTTTCTTTGGCACTATCAGTGAGAGGAACTTGCCAGTAGCCTTTGGTTAGGTAAAGAGTGGAGAAATATCTAGCATGCCCCAGTCTCTCAATGAGTTCATCAACCTGTGGCATAGGATATGCGTCAAACTTTAATACTTCATTCAACTTTCGAAAGTCATTACAAAAACGTATTGTGCCATCAGGTTTAGGAATCAACACTATGGGACTGGACCATTCACTTTTTGACTCTTCTATCACACCCAGGGCTAACATTTTCTTGACCTCCTCAGATATGGCCTGTCTATGGGCTTCAGGGACCCTGTAAGGTTTTAAATGGACTTGTACATGTGGTTCGTTAAGAATATCATGCTTAATGACATTTGTCCGCCCTGGCAACCCTGAAAACACGTCAGTGTTCCTGTGGACAAACTCCTTGACCTCCTGTCCGTGTGACTTTGACAAGGAGTCTGACACACGCACTTCTGGAGTTCCACTGCAGAGGGCGCTCACAGCTGACAGAGTTTATCTGTCTTTACAGGGCTAAATAAGGTTCACATGATATGCCGTATTTTCCGGCGTATAAGACGACTGGGCGTATAAGACGACCCCCACCTTTTACATTTAAAATATAGGGTTTGGGCTATACTCGCCATATAAGACTACCCCTCTTCCAACACATGCAAATCCAACCCAGTATACAACAACCAGCCAATCACAGCAAGCGATGTGCCTGTATTTTCTGTGCACTCTTCATACAAAGCCTGCTTGGATTGGCTGTGTCAGCTCTCCCAGCCTGACCAGCCCTCCCGGTCTCCAAGACGATCTTCTCCAGTCCAGGGAACTGACCATGGCAGCCAGGGCTTCAGTAGCGTCCTGGCTGCCATGGTAACTGATCGGAGCCCACCTGTGTTTTACTGTATTTATTGCAAAAAACGATTTTACAGATATACAAATTACCAGTACAGTTATCTTTGTGCCCAAGTGTCTGCCGCCATTTTGTGCCCAGCCGCGCCCGAATCCTGGATCCCAGCACTGCCCCTCTCATAATTTATTCACTGCACTTCTGTTTGTTTATCTTCTGAAGCCGCTCGTAATCTCGCGCATGCGCAGTTAGTTGGAGCACTCGCGAGATTACGAGTGGCTTCAGAGAATAATTCTCTCGCTATAGTTTTAGATGAGGCGTTTCTTCAGGATACCGGGTGGCGTAATCCAACACCACCAGGATAAACTGATGCCCCGTAGCAGACTTTACTAATGGACCAACCAAATCCATGGCAATACTATCAAAAGGAACTTCTATGATAGGTAGAGGAACCATTGGACTCCTGAAATTTGGCATAGGTGTGGTCAGCTGGCACTCAGGGCAGGACTCACAGTACCTTTGTACATCAATATACACCCCAGGCCAGAAAAACCTTTGTAAGTCAATGGGGACCCGAACTTTTAGGCACTAAAAAGTCTGTAAAATAGTCCAGGAAAGGGCTAGAGGGCTGCAAAAGGCAGCAAAATGTAGGTAAATCCCCTGCAAACAAATGTGGATAGGAAAATAAAATAAAATAAATAAAAATTAACCAATATCAATTGGAGAGAGGTCCCACAGCAAGGAATCATGCGTCATATCACCCACCACTGGAGAAGGCCACTTTCAGTTATTTCGGCCCAGCACCCAGACCGAGGATACAGGTGCCACAGCAAGGAATCATGTGTCATATCACCCACCACTGGAGAAGGCCACTTTCAGTTATTTCGGCACAGCACCCAGACCGAGGATACAGGTCCCACTGCAAGGAATCATGCGTCATATCACCCACCACTGGAGAAGGCCACTTTCAGTTATTTCGGCCCAGCACCCAGACCGAGGATACAGGTCCCACAGCAAGGAATCATGCGTCATATCACCCACCACTGGAGAAGGCCACTTTCAGTTATTTCGGCCCAGCACCCAAACCGAGGATACAGGTCCCACAGCAAGGAATCGTGTCAAATCACCCACCACTGGAGAAGGCCACTTTCAGTTATTTCGGCCCAGCACCGAGACCGAGGAGAGAGGTCCCACAGCAAGGAATCATGTGTCATATCACCCACCACTGGAGAAGGCCACTTTCAGTTATTTCGGCCCAGCACCCAGACCGAGGATACAGGTCCCACAGCAAGGAATCATGCGTCATATCACCCACCACTGGAGAAGGCCACTTTCAGTTATTTCGGCCCAGCACCCAGACGAAGGATACAGGTCCCACACCAAGGAATCATGCGTCTTATCACCCACCACTGGAGAAGGCCACTTTCAGTTATTTCGGCCCAGCACCCAGACCGAGGATACAGGTCCCACAGCAAGGAATCATGCGTCATATCACCCACCACTGGAGAAGGCCACTTTCAGTTATTTCGGCCCAGCACCCAAACCGAGGATACAGGTCCCACAGCAAGGAATCATGCGTCATATCACCCACTACTGGAGAAGGCCACTTTCAGTTATTTAGGCCCCAGCACCGAGACAGAGGAAAGAGGTCCCACAGCAAGGAATAAGGCGTCAAATCACCCACCACTGGAGAAGGCTACTTTCAGTTATTTCGGCCCCAGCACACAGACAGAGGAGAGGTTCATTCAACTTTGGGTTGCACCGCAAGATCATGGTAAAGTTAAAAAAATGAGGATTCTATAAAGAAGTGCCCCGGAGTACAAGAATACATGGTTGACGGGGAGGCAGTTATAAATGTCTATTCTGCACAAGGGAGGCACAGCCCTGTGGGATACATGCCGGGTTCATTTTTATGAACGTCAGCTTGTCCACGTTGGCTGTGGACAGGCGGCTGCGTTTGTTAGTAATGACGCCATCTGCCATGCTGAATACACGTTCAGACAAAACGCTGGCCGCCGGGCAGGCCAGCACCTCCAAGGCATAAAATGCTAACTCTGGCCACGTGGACAATTTGGAGACCCAGAAGTTGAATGGGGCCGAACCATCAGTCAGTACGTGGAGGGGTGTGCAGACGTACTGTTCAACCATGTTAGTGAAATGCTGCCTCCTGCTAACACGTTCCGTATCAGGTGGTGGTGCAGTTAGCTGTGGCGTGGAGACAAAACTTTTCCACATTTCTGCCATGCTAACCCTGCCCTCAGAGGAGCTGGCCGTGACACAGCTGCGTTGGCGACCTCTTGCTCCTCCTCTGCCTTCGCCTTGGGCTTCCACCTGTTCCCCTGTGACATTTGGGAATGCTCTCAGGAGCGCGTCTACCAGCGTGCGCTTGTTCTCGTGCATCTTCACGCTCCAGGGCAGGAAGTAAGGTGGGCACATTGTCTTTGTACCAGGGATCCAGCAGGGTGGCAACCCAGTAGTCCGCACACGTTAAAATGTGCGCAACTCTGCTGTCGTTGTGCAGGCACTGCAGCATGTTGTCGCTCATGTGTGCCAGGCTCCCCAGAGGTAAGGACAAGCTGTCCTCTGTGGGAGGCGTATCGTCATTGTCCTCCGTATCCCCCCAGCCACGCACCAGTAATGGGCCTGAGCTGTGACGGTGCCACCCCGCTGTGAACCTGCTTCATCCTCATCCTCCTCCACCTCCTCCTCATCCTTCTTGTCCTCCAGTAGTGGGCCCTAGTTGGCCACATTTGTACCTGGCCTCTGCTGGTGCAAAAAACCTACCCTCTGATCTACTTCTAACAGACTGGCCTGAAAGTGCTAAAAATGACCCCTCATCCTCCTCCTTCTGGGCCACCTCCTCCTGGGCCACCTCCTCTTCCATCATCGCCCTAAGGGTTTTCTCAAGGAGACATAGAAGTGGTATTGTAACGCTGATAACGGTGTCATCGCCACTGGCCATGTTGGTGGAGTACTCAAAACAGAGCAACAGGGCACACAGGTATCGCATGGAGGCCCAATCATTGGTGGTGAAGTGGTGCTGTTCCGCAGTGCGACTGACGCGTGCGTGCTGCAGCTGAAACTCCACTATGGCCTGCTGCTGCTAGCACAGTCTCTCCAGCATGTGCAAGGTGGAGTTCCACCTGGTGGGCACGTCGCATATGAGGCGGTGAGCGGGAAGGCCGAAGTTCCGCTGTAGCGCAGACAGGCGAGCAGCGGCAGGATGTGAACGCCGGAAGCACGCACAGACAGCCTGCACTTTATGCAGCAGCTCTGACATGTCGGGGTAGTTGTGAATGAACTTCTGCACCACCAAATTCAGCACATGCGTCAGGCAAGGGATATGCATCAAACCGGCTAGTACCAGAGCTGCGACAAGATGTCGCCCATTATCGCACACTGCCAGGCCGGGCTTGAGGCCCACCGGCAGAAACCACTCGTCGGTCTGTTGTTCAATACCCCGCCACAACTCCTGCGCAGTGTGTGGCCTGTCCCCCAAACATATGAGTTTCAGAATGGCCTGCTGACGTTTACCCCGGGATGTGCTGAAGTTGGTGGTGAAGGTGTGTGGCTGACTGGATGAGCTGGTGGAAGCAGAGGAGGAGGAAGCCGAGTAGGAGGAGGAGGCTACAGGAGGCAAAGAATGATGCCCTGCGATCCTTGGCGGCGGAAGGACGTGCGCCAAGGAACTCTCCGCCTGGGGCCCAGCCGCCACTACATTTACCCAGTGTGCAGTTAGGGAGATATAGCGTCCCTGGCCTTGCTTACTGGTCCACGTATCTGTGGTTAGGTGGACCTTGCCACAGATGACGTTGCGCAGTGCACACTTGATTTTATCGGATACTTGGTTGTGCAGGGAAGGCACGGCTGTCTTGGAGAAGTAGTGGCGCCTGGGAATAACATACTGTGGGACAGCCATGGACATCAGCTGTTTGAAGCTGTCTGTGTCCACCAGCCTCAATGACAGCATTTCAAAGGCCAGTAGTTTAGAAATGTTGGCATTCAGGCCCAAGGCTCGAGGGTGGCTAGGTGGGAATTTACGCTTTCTCTCCAAGGTTTTTGAGATGGAGAGCTGAATGCTGCCGTGTGACATGGTGGAGATGCTTGGTGACGCAGGTGGTGTTGTTGTTGGCACATCCTCTGTTTGGTGGGCGGCAGGTGCCAACATTCCTTCCGAGGCGGAGGAAGAGGCTGAGGCAGCAGCAGAAGAGGGAGTAGGGGGAGCCAGAGTGAGTTCCTTGCTTTTAAGGTGTTTACTCCACTGTAGTTCATGCTTTGCATGTAGATGCCTGGTCATGCAGGTTGTGCTAAGGTTCAGAACGTTAATGCCTCGCTTCAGGATCTGATGGCACAGCGTGCAAACCACTCGGGTCTTGTCATCAGCACATTGTTTAAAGAAGTGCCATTCCAGGGAACCCCTTGAAGCTGCCTTTGGGGTGCTCGGTCCCTGGTGGCGGTGGCCAGTAGCAGGCGAACTCTCTTGGCGGCGGCTGGTCTGCTTTTGCCCCCTGCTCCCTCTTTTGCTACGCTGTTGGCTCGGTCTCACCACGGCCTCTTCCTCTGAACTATGAAAGTCAGTGGCACGACCTTCATTCCATGTGGGGTCTAGGAACTCCTCGTCACTTGCATCATCTTCCACAGTCTTCCTCCCGGACTTCCTGTTCGTTCTGCACACTGTAGAAAGACGCAGCAGTTGGCACCTGTGTTTCGTCATCATCAGAGATGTGCGGACTTCGATGAGGTGGTATTCCCATGTCCTCATCATCAGGAAACATCAGTGGTTGTGCATCAGTGCATTCTATGTCTTCCACCACTGGGGAAGGGCTAGGTGGATTTCCTTGGGAAACCCTGCCAGCAGAGTCTTCAAACAGCATAAGAGACTGCTGCATAACTTGAGGCTCAGACAGTTTCCCTGATATGCATGGGGGTGATGTGACAGACTGATGGGCTGGGTTTTCAGGTGCCATCTGTGCGCTTTCTGCAGAATACTGGGTGGGAGATAATGTTTTGAACGTGCTGGATCCACTGTCAGCCACCCAATTGACTAGCGCCTGTACCTGCTCAGGCCTTACCATCCTTAGAACAACATTGGGCCCCACCAACTATCGCTGTTGGTTTACTAGTTGGTTCACTAGGAAGTGTGGCTGTGGCAGAATGGCCACGTCCTCTCCCAGCACCAGTTGGTACACTAACACCACCACGACCGCGTCCGCGTCCCTTACTAGATGTTTTCCTCATTGTTACCGTTCACCAAACACCACAATAAGAAAAAAAATATTTGGCCCAATGTATTGATTTCAAATTCTTGCCTTTTTTTACAGGCACATAACAATATCTGCCTATTTATTTATGTAGTGTATTACACTAATCCAGGCACAGCAGTAACCACTAATTTTGGGGAATATCTCTTTTAGGGCTCTTTTAGTATTTAGTCCCTGGATGAAAGGTATCCTTTTATGGACAGACTTACACTTGGCCTGCAACAGCTCGAACACCAGATTCAGGGTATTGCTATTTTGGCAATTGAATTTCACCACAAAACAAAATATATGTTTTTGCGGACACTATGAAACTTGGCCAGCCACAGCTGAAACCACTGATTTATGGTATTGCTATTTTGGCAATTGAATTTCACCCCAGAACAAAATATATAATTTGCAGGACACTATGAAACTTGGCCAGCCACAGCTGAAACCACTGATTTATGGTATTCCTATTTTGGCAATTGAATTTCACCCCAGAACAAAATATTTGTTTTTACGGACACTATGAAACTTGGCCAGCCACAGCTGAAACCAATGATTTATGCTGAAACCAATGATTTATGGTATTGCTATTTTGGCAACTGAATTTCACCCCAGAACAAAATATTTGTTTTTACGGACACTATGAAACTGGGCAAGCCACAGCTGAAACAACTGATTTATGGTATTGCTATTTTGGCAATTGAATTTCACCCCAGAACAAAATTTACCCTGTTACGGACAGATTTAAACTAGGCCTGCAACAGCTGGAACACCAGATTCAGGGTATTGCCATTTTGGCAATTGAATTTCACCCCAGAACAAAATATACCCTGTTACGGACAGATTTAAACTAGGCCTGCAACAGCTGGAACACCAGATTCAGGGAATTGCTATTTTGGCAATTGAATTTCACCCCAGAACAAAATATATGTTTTGGCAGACACTATTATACTTTGCCATCCACAGCTGTGACACCAGATTTATGGTATTACTATTTTGGCAATTGAATTTCACCCCAGAACAAAATATATGTTTTTGCGGACACTATGAAACTTGGCAAGCCACAGCTGAAACTACTGATTTATGGTATTGCTATTTTGGCAATTGAATTTCACCCCAGAACAAAATATATAATTTGCAGGAAACTATGAAACTTGGCCAGCCACAGCTGAAACCACTGATTTATGGTATTGCTATTTTGGCAATTGAATTTCACCCCAGAACAAAATATATGTTTTTACAGACACTATGAAACTTGGCCAGCCACAGCTGAAACCACTGATTTATGGTATTGCTATTTTGGCAATTGAATTTCACCCCAGAACAAAATATATGATTTTGCGAACACTATGAAACTTGGCCAGCCACAGCTGGAACCACTGATTTATGGTATTGCTCTTTTGGCAATTGAATTTCACCCCAGAACAAAATATATAATTTGCAGGACACTATGAAACTTGGCCAGCCACAGCTGAAACCACTGATTTATGGTATTGCTATTTTGGCAATTGAATTTCACCCCAGAACAAAATATATGTTTTTGCGGTCACTATGAAACTTGGCCAGCCACAGCTGAAACCACTGATTTATGGTTTTGCTATTTTGGCAACTGAATTTCACCCCAGAACAAAATGAATGTTTTTACGGACAGTATGAAACTTGGCCAGCCACAGCTGAAACCACTGATTTATGGTATTGCTATTTTGGCAATTGAATTTCACCCCAGAACAAAATATACCCTGTTACGGACAGATTTAAACTAGGCCAGCAACAGCTGGAACACCAGATTCAGGGTATTGCTATTTTGGCAATTGAATGAGGAGGTATGTTCTAGACTTGACAGCGGTGAATCAATGGATGTCGTATATCTGGACTTCTCTAAAGCATTTGACACCGTACCTCATAAAAGGTTAGTATATAAAATGAGGATGCTCGGACTGGGAGAAAATGTCTGTATGTGGGTAAGTAACTGGCTAAGTGACAGAAAACAGAGGGTGGTTATTAACGGTAGATACTCAGATTGGGTCACTGTAACTAGTGGGGTACCTCAGGGGTCAGTATTGGGCCCTATTCTCTTCAATATATTTATTAATGATCTTGTAGAAGGCCTGCACAGTAAAATATCTATTTTTGCAGATGACACTAAACTGTGTAAAGTAATTAACACTGAAGAGTACAATTTTCTGCTACAGAGGGATCTGGATAGATTGGAGGCTTGGGCAGAAAAATGGCAGATGAGGTTTAACACTGACAAATGTAAAGTTATGCACATGGGAAGGAAGAATGCAAGTCACCCGTACATATTAAATGGTAAAACACTCGGTAACACTGACATGGAAAAGGATCTAGGAATTTTAATAAACAGCAAATCAAGCTGCAAAAACCAGCAGCTACTGCCAAGGCCAATAAGATAATGGGTTGCATCAAAAGGGGCATAGACGCCCGTGATGAGAACATAGTCCTACCCCTTTACAAATCACTAGTCAGACCACACATGGAGTACAGTGTACAGTTCTGGGCTCCTGTGAACAAGACAGACATAGCAGAGCTGGAGAGGGTTCAGAGGAGGGCAACTAAAGTAATAACTGGAATGAGGGATCTACAGTACCCTGAAAGGTTATCAAAATTAGGGCTATTCACTTTAGAAAAAAGACGACTGAGGGGAGATCTAATAACTATGTATAAATATATCAGGGGTCAGTACAGAGATCTGTACCATCATCTATTTATCCTCAGGACTGTGACTGTGACAAGGGGACATCCTCTGCGTCTGGAGGAAAGAAGGTTTGTACACAAACATAGAAAAGGATTCTTCACTGTAAGAGCAGTGAGACTATGGAACTCTCTGCCTGAGGAAGTGGTGATGTTGAGTACAATAAAGGAATTCAAAAGGGGACTGGATTTATTTCTGGAGTGTAATAATATTACAGGCTACAGCAATTAGAGAGGGGTCGTTGATCCAGGGAGTTATTCTGATTGCCTGATTGGAGTCGGGAAGGAATTTTTTTCCCCTTAAGTGGGGAAAATTGGCTTCTGCCTCACAGGGGTTTTTTGCCTTCCTCTGGATCAACTTGTAAGAAACAGGCCGAACTCAATGGACGGATGTCTTTTTTCGGTTTTATATACTATGTTACTATGTTACTATGAATTTCACCCCAGAACAAAATATATCCTTTGCAGGACACTATGAAACTTGGCCAGCCACAGCTGAAACCACTGATTTATGGTATTGCTATTTTGGCAATTGAATTTCACCCCAGAACAAAATATATGTTTTGGCAGACACTATTATACTTTGCCATCCACAGCTGTGACACCAGATTCATGGTATTGCTATCTTGGCAATTGAATTTCACCCCAGAACAAAATATATGTTTTTGCGGACACTATGAAACTTGGCCAGCCACAGCTGAAACCACTGATTTATGGTATTGCTATTTTGGCAATTGAATTTCACCCCAGAACAAAATATATGTTTTTGCAGACACTATGAAACTTGGCCAGCCACAGCTGAAACCACTGATTTATGGTATTGCTATTTTGGCAATTGAATTTCACCCCAGAACAAAATATATGTTTTTTGCGGACACTATGAAACTTGGCCAGCCACAGCTGAAACCACTGATTTATGGTATTGCTCTTTTGGCAATTGAATTTCACCCCAGAACAAAATATATAATTTGCAGGACACTATGAAACTTGGCCAGCCACAGCTGAAATCACTGATTTATGGTATTGCTATTTTGGCAATTGAATTTCCCCACAGAAAATAATCTATCCTTTGCCAGACAGCAGACAGTATTATACTTGGCTAACCAAAGCTGAAACACCAGATTTAGGGGATTGTTATTTTGGCAATTGTATTTAACCCCTTAATAAAATATAGAAATCCTGAGTTTCTAGGGGTGACAATTAGCACAGCCAAGCCCCTGATGTAGGATATAGCAAAAAAAAAAAACTAGTACTGATGGATTGATGGACATTGTGGCAGCTTGTTCTGGTGCACCACAAGTCACAAAATGGCCGCCGATCACCCCAGAAAATAAGTGACAGAAAAACGCTCTGTGCAGCCAAAAAACCAGTGAGCAAGTAACTAGCAGAAGTGCAATCATTCGCAGCTGTAGATCGATCAGTTCATTAGGTGCTGTTGCTGACTTTTCCCTGCCTAATCTCGCCCTCACAGAAGCTGCGTCCTCTCCCTACACTAATCAGAGCAGTGTGACGTGCAGCGCTACGTGACTCCAGCTTAAATAGAGGCTGGGTCACATGCTGCACTTGGCCAATCACAGCCATGCCATTAGTAGGCATGGCTGTGATGGGCTCTTAGGGCAAGAAGTAAAACGCTAACTGATTGGCTGCTGTGCAGCCCTTCAGAAAGCAGGAAGTAATCGCCGAACAACGGACCCGAACCCGAACTTTTTTGAAAATGTTCGGGTTCGGGTCCGTGTTCTGAACACCCCAAAATTTGGTACGAACCCGAACTATGCTCTAACTGTTCGCTCAACACTACGCGGGGTCTAACAGACTGGCATGCACTAGGGCAGTGATGGGCAACGTGCGGCTCTCCAGCTGTTGCTAAACTACAACTCCCACCATGCCCTGCAGTAGGCTGATAGCTATAGACAGGCTTTGCATGCTGGGAGTTGCAGTTCTGCAACAGCTGGAGAGCCGCACGTTGCCCATCACTGCACTAGGGTAACCAAACTGCCAGAGTCCAATAGAGCATTAACGGGACATCCAGTCACTTATGTAGCACACACTTGCTGTTCAGTCTCAGACACAGTTTCAGATGAACAAACAGGCCGTGCAAACAGAGAAAGCCATCTGGCTGTATCACACTCCATAGGTTCAGTAGTCAGGGGACAGCATGCAGCAATATGTCCATATCTATGACACCGCCAGCACTGTATGCGGCCCTGGTCCCCGAATCTAAAACTGGTTCTGGACATCTGGGTCCCTCTGGAACCTTCAGTCAATAAATCCCCCTCTGAGCCACATCCCTTAACGGCACTTTTAACCACTTTATGAGAAGAAACAGTCTTACCGGGTGATCCGCGTGTATTGCTTTTCCGAGGGTTAGGGTGTCCCGGAGGCACTTCTTGGAGTAGATCCTCAATTGCTCTGTACCTTTCAAGTAGGTTGACAAGCTGATTAGAGTCTGTTGGGTCTCCTTGACCGACCCAGCGCTGGATCCTAGGAGGTAAGGAATGGATGTACTTGTACAGTACCACACTCTCCACAATCTGTGCAGGGGTTGCTTCCTCGGGTTGCAGCCATTTTCGCACCAGGTGAATAAGGTCATACATTTGTGACCGAGCAGGTAGGTGTTCTATATAAGTCCCATTGTTGCCCCGTCGTGCCTGGACATGCATGTTAATACCCAGATGGGCAAAGATTTCACCCTTTAGCCTGGTATACTACTTAGCATCCTGTTCACTCAGGTCAAAATACGCCTTTTGCGGTTCTTCCGTTAGGAAAGGAGCTACCACCTCAGCCCACTGGTCAGCAGGTAACCTCTCGCACTGTGCCACTCGCTCAAACACTATGAGGTAGGCCTCGAAATCATCCATGGGGGTCATTTTCTGTAAAGAGGACTGTACAGCAGCACGAGCCTTTAGCGGTTCTAGAGGACTCTGGATTCTCTCTGCCACAGTCTGTATTTGCTCTTGCAGCTGCCGGTTTACATGCTGCTGTTCCTTTAAGGCCAGCCTGTTGGCTTCCACTAGCAAGGCATTTGTTTCTGCCTGGGCACGCATGGCTTCCTCATGTACCCATCGCTGAGTGGCACTGGCTTCTTGCAAGGATGTACTGACCTGTATTTGGTTGGCAGCAGCCTGCTGGAAGTTAACATTCACCTGAAGCAACTGTTTCACTAGGTCCTCCATATCAACAGTCTTTTCCGGTAGTCTTGTTGCAGCTTTTACCCAAGACATCCTCTTTGCAGTACTCTCAAAGTTTTATTAGCGTGGTTGCCCCTAGCAACTGTTTTCAGCGAGGCGCTGTTACAAGTCCATTTATTCCATGTATGTCTCTTTAAGACTGTGTCCGCATCCGACACCATATGTGGGAATTTGCTCTTGATAGAGGCAGGATTGGCCTGCTGGCGGACAGTCAGAGGCAGTGACACACAGGGTTAGGTCCAACAAAGTTCCACTTTATTGTGGCATCAGCAGCAAAACAAAAGAAGCCCTTTACATCTCAGGCAAAATATAAAACAAAACCTGCTCGTCTAAGCGCTGACTAACAGTAGCTTACTCACTGTGATAGATATGGTTTGGTCAGCTCTGTAGTTCACCACAGCCACACACTCTTATGCACCAGCATGTCAGTTCGAGATCCCCACACACACTGGTCGAGCGACTGCTGTCAACCAGGATCACAAAGCAGTGGTGATCCTATAGAAATGAATGGGATTGGCCCGCCAGTTGCCAGAAATACAACACTACTGGATTTCTTCTGACTTGCGCAGCAATCTTATTTACTTATATGGGATCTCTGCTACTCTGGCCATGACACATGGCCCATGACCAGTGTCGCCCTGCAGCCGCACCTTATTCTTTCTGTTGCAAGCTGATATTAGACATGCAAATTTTCTTTTAATTTTCCCAGTAACCTAGGTGAACATTGCCTAGCCTACAATGCTCATCACAGGTAATAACTGGTCTCCATAATAGAAATAGAACCTAGACAGAGGTCCCCAAGGCCTCTCAACTATAAAAGATGATACTATTTGCCCTGATAAAAGGCTTTTTATCATAAAAGAGCTAGCTGTAGATGTGAGGCTGGTTTAGCTATTTTTCTAGTTGTGCTATGTACTTCTGTTTAAAAGGCTAAATAATGACTCTAACATTCAACTTTTGTTAATCATTTTTGAAAAGAAAGCTGAATTGCAAAATATTTGTTTAGTTTTTTTGAAAATTCAGGATTAATTTCATGTTGATAAAATTGATTTCCTCATCTCTAGTATGTATAATTACACATGTATCCTTGTGCCTCATAGACAAATTTTATCTTATTTTTTATCCACCAAGTTTTTGGTTGTAAACTCAATGCTTTTTCATAATAATGCTGCTCTGGAAAAGAGACATGCAAGCTAGTCTCCTTTTCAAAAGGAGCAGGAATCCAGCTCTTTCTGAATAACTACCCTTTAACAAAGCCAAGTAAAAACACTTTGCTTGGCTGCCTGAGATTCCATGGTTGGAGTACTATTTCTTCTTATGGAGGACGCCGAGTTTGCATGAGGGGTATTGTTAGCCAGTCAATATTCCTCTGGGTTTCTGGGAAAACTATATGAAAATAAGCAAATGGGAAATCTGCTGACATCAGATAGGCTTAGGAATTTTTTTCTGGCCTACAATACTCTCCAATCTCCACACTTACTATGCATTTTAGGTGCTTTCCATAATGACAAAGATTACCCCCAGACAATGCATAAATATTGCCAAGAAACCCAGAGTAGCATTCTAGGCTCACTCTCTCTTTCCACCAAGATTTTTTATTTTTAGAAGCTTTTGGGAAATTTGGTATGAATCAGGTTCTTTCAGAATCAATTCACTTATCCTTATGCTAGATGTAGTTTTATTTTATTTTTTGTTCGTGTGCATTGTCATCCTATTTTACTCCACAGTGACGGTAACTTATTGGTATGTGACACTTTTGAATTACTTGGAATAACTTAGCAATTAAATATTTAAACATTTTCTTATCAAGAAGATATTGTTTGATACTGTGTTTTGCCAGAAACAGACTTTAGGGAATTAGTCGTTTGCTTGTTCATTAATCATTTATAAAAGGATCTATAGACAAGCCTTGGTCATTGTGTTTCTGTTGATGCTGTCATACTTGTTGATGTTCACAACATTACTTTATTTCTGTAAATGTCAGGTTCTACTTTTTTTTATCTGTTTAGAAATCAAGGACAAAGAAAGATATTGACCAGATTTGAAAAACTTACTCATTAACGTTTACTTTATATTTGTTTTGTTATTGGCAAAGAAAATGGCAGATTTTCATATAAAAGGCAACCAGCAGCGCCTTCCCATTGTTCACTAATTAAGTTATTGACCTTACCAGAACACCTGTATATCAAGTGGATTTTCTGAACAACGCTTCTGAAACTACAATTTTCATGTACACTACTGCTTCAACATATGTATATTAAGAACAAGGTTGCACAGTTCACAGACCTAAATTAAACTGCAGATATTTAGGATCAGTGCAAATCTCAAATAGATCTAGCAAAACTTTTCATATGAACAACACCTTTATAGGCCTACACAACATCATTAAACCTTATTATATGATAACTAACCTCTAAAAAAGAAAAAGAAAAATAATAATCCAAAATTTGCAGAAAAAAAAAAAATCTCAGCGCTATTAACATCTTCATTGCCGGAGTGTTTATCCCTCTTCCTTAGCAGGCCATGTTTTGTTTTGTTTTGTTTTTGCTGTTCTAGCAATGAGCCTATCTAACTTCAAATAAGTGATCAATTTCTGAGCCAACCTACATGTATTCAGTGGCGTAGCATGGGGGGGCCCAGGGGGGGCAAAACAATTGTGGGGGCGCCAGCAGGGCTGCAAGTGGTGGACAGCGGCAGGGCACAGGGAGATGAGTGCTTCCATTGTGGAGGCGCTCATCTCCATAGTTATCTGTATCTCCGTCCTCCGGACAGTGATACAGATGGATGCTGCAGGGCAGGGGAGAGACGTCTCCCTTCCCCGTTCCTCTAATAGGCTTCAAGCACTAGGCCTGCAGCCTATCAGAGGCCATTGCAGGTGGCGCAATGATGTCATCACGCTGCCTGAGCCGTACAGCGTGGGACACAAGATGGAAGAGGCCTGCATCGCATTACTGCAAGCCTGATGGAGGTAAGTATACGTTTATTTTTTATATGGTACAACACAGGAGAGGAGTGCTGTGGGAGAACTTGTTACTGGCACATGGAACCGCGCTTCAATCCGGAAACCACGTAGAATAGCACAAACTGTAGCGAGGTCTTCAACACTGGAAAGCCACTTTAACACCACGAAGCCGACCAAACAAATTTCCAAATATGGCACACCTTAAGAAGACAAACACATAGTGCAAAACCCACAGTGCTTAAAACCTTTGAGGTTTTATTATACTCACAGCGGTAAGAATAAAAACAGCATAAATGTCATCCACAACTGCTCTGCCAGACCCGGGTTTCGCCACGTTGGCTTCGTCAGGGGCTTGGTGAAACAATAACCCGGTAGCTATTTATCTACATCAGGTTCTGCTTCCGTATCAATTAATAAAATGCAGCTGGTTAGCAATACATAGTAAATAAATAAAAACATATAAAATCAAACGACAGACAATAAATGCATACTTACAAAAATATGTTTAAATCTAAACTCCAAGCAGCGGATACCACTCATAAATCACAGCAAGAGGACGTATCCCTACCTGAAAACTAACACGGACACAACACTACCTTCTCAAGGGTACTTAGAAAACTAAGGGAGATGAACTTCCTAATGCAGCTCTAACCCCTAGTGCAGCGCTACCTAGGTGGAGCTAATTATAATATAGTCAAATATAGTCAAATGAAGGTCACATTGCAGCTCTAACGTCCCATTCGATATTCAGACCAGTAGGCTGGAGAGTTTCCATGTCAAAAATCCACTGTACTTCCTTTTTGTTAATATGCTGTACAGGGTTACCCCCTCTCCAATGAGTAGTAACACGCTCCATTGCTGTAAATTTTAGACCGGACGGATTTTTTTGATGAACATTCTTAAAGTGGGCTGAAACACTGTGTGTAAGGACACCTTTCTTAATATTTCTAATGTGCTCACTGATACGTGTTTTTAATTTGCGTAGATTTCTGCCTATATATTGTAAACCGCAGGGGCACTCTAACATATAGATAACCCCTGCGGTTTCACACGACATATTGCCCTTGATTTTAAATACCTATATAGAAAGTAGGAGCACCATTACTACAATGTGTTCTCTAGGCAAGAATTATTCCTATTAGTGGTACTTTTAGGAGCAGTATTACTGTGGGGGCACCTTGGCACAGTATCAGTTTACCACAATTATGTTTGGGGGACGTTATGTTTACACTATTAGTGTCAGGGGAACTATTTGCTAGGTGCAGTTATTTTAGGGCACTGAAATGCCAATAATTATTGAAGGGCACTATCTGCATGGTACTAGTATTATCAGGGGGTTCTATTTCTGCAGTATAATATTAGGGAGCACAGAGGCACAGTATTGGGGGTGGTAGGATGATTAGTCCAGAAGATGGGAGGATGATGGTAAAGTAGTAAACTAAGATTTTTTTTTGTCAAACTGCAGAGACAACAAATGGCTGAAAAATGGTGGACTGGTCTGAAGATCTGAAAGGAGAAGATGAGGAAAGAGAAAATCTACATCAAAGGAGACATCATTGGAAGTAAGAGGTATGGGGCGCTGTATTACCCTGTATGTTCTGTAGTGATGGGAGGGTGGATATAGAATTTGTCCCACACTGTAGCAGCCTAGCCCCAGACTTCAGATCACACTGTGTGTGTTCTGAAAACTGGGGACTCACACCCATCTACTACATTATCTGTACGCACAGAGTTATTATGGTGTTATCTGTAAGAACTGCGTATGACTGCAAGTGATATCTACTACATTATCTGTAAAAAGATACGTGGACACAGGTTGCGGGGAGCGCAATACTTGGCTTGCCCGGGGTGCTGGCAACCCACGCTACGCCACTGCATGTATATGATATTATTTTTCACAAGACAGCTTAGACCTTTCTTTTGTGCCATTAGATGATGGATATTATATTTAAAAAAATAAATAAATATATATATATATATATATATATATATATATATATATATTTAAGGAAAAACTGAAAATTCGATTTTCTTTTTATTTTCTTACCAAATTGTTTTCTATTACAAAGGGTTTCAAGACAAACCATTTCTAAAACCATTACCGTACATTTGTACCCTGAAAATTACTTCTATTTATGTGATTTCTCTACTGGCTGGGCCCGCCGCAAAACTTCAAAAGGCTGGAGTACATTTTAGATTTAGTCTATTTTTCTATTGCTGGTTTTATGGCACCGTACTGCTAGAAACATTACAGCACCAAAACATTACAAGCCCCTTCAAATCAACTTTCTTATGTTTCCCTAAGGTATTAATCTTTGGGAAATTTAGACATTTTAGTTTTTTTTTTTAAATTTTTTATAAGGCCTCTTGCACCGTATGGCTTTTTCAGTATTTTGCAGTCCGTTTTTAACGGATCCGTTGTTCCAGTTTTTGTTTCCGTTATGGTTCCATTTTTCCTTTCAATTTTTTTTTGCGGAACCATTAAAATAAAGGGTTCCGCATACGGACCGCAAACGGAACCTGCAAAAACGGAACAGAAACAGAAAAAAAAAGTTTGTGTGCCAGAGGCCTAAAAAAAGAAAATATGCATGTGTTTGTATATTTTGAGCAGAAAAAATCCCTGTTATACAAAATAAAGCTAAAATGAATACATACCTAGATTTTAAAAAAATCAAAAAAAGTGTGTATTTTTGTATATTTTACACACACAAATTCCACTACAGGTGGCTGGACAGTGCAAGCTCACATAGGCTGGTGCTTTGTTCTACAGTCGTGGCCAAAAGTTTTGAGAATGACACAAATATTAGTTTTCACAAAGTTTGCTGCTAAACTGCTTTTAGATCTTTGTTTCAGTTCTTTCTGTGATGTAGTGAAATATAATTACACGCACTTCATACGTTTTAAAGGCTTTTATCGACAATTACATGACATTTAAGCAAAGAGTCAGTATTTGCAGTGTTGGCCCTTCTTTTTCAGGAACTCTGCAATTCAACTGGGCATGCTCTCAATCAACTTCTGGGCCAATTCCTGACTGATAGCAACCCATTCTTTCATAATCAATTCTTGGAATTTGTCAGAATTAGTGGTTTTTTGTTTGTCCACCTGCCTCTTGAGGATTGACCACAAGTTTTTAATGGGATTAAGATCTGGGGAGTTTCCAGGCCATGGACCCAAAATGTCAATGATTTAGTCCCCGAGCCACTTTCGTGCTGGAAAATGCATTGTTCTTCACCAAACTGTTGTTGGAATGTTGGAAAAAGGTGCTGTTGGAGGGTGTTTTGGTACCATTCTTTATTTATGGCTGTGTTTTTGGGCAAAATTGTGTGTGAGCCCACTCCCTTGGATGAGAAGCAACCCCACACATGAATTGTCGCAGGATGCTTTACTTTTGGCATGACACAGGACTGATGTAAGCGCTCACCTTTTCTTCTCCGAACAAGCCTTTTTCCAGATGCCCCAAACAATCGGAAAGAGGCTTCATCGGAGAATATGACTTTGCCCCAGTCCTCAGCAGTCCATTCACCATACTTTCTGCAGAAGATCAATCTGTCCCTGAATTTTTTTTGGGAGAGAAGTGGCTTCTTTGCTGCCCTTCTTGACACCAGGCCATCTTCCAAAAGTCTTCGCCTCACTGTGCGTGCAGATGCGCTCACACCTGCCTGCTGCCATTCCTGAGAAAGCTCTGCACTGGTGGCACTCCGATCCTTCAGCTGAACGCTTTTTTAGGAGACGATCCTGTCGCTTGCTGGGCTTTCTTGGATGCCCTGAAGCCTTCTTAACAAGAATTGAACCTCTTTCCTTGAATTTCTTGATGATCCTATAAATCGTTGATTGAGGTGCAATCTTAGTAGCCACAATATCCTTGCCTGTGAAGCCATTTTTATGCAACGCAATGATGGCTGCTAGTCACCATGGTTAACAATGGAAGAACAATGATTTCAAGCATCACCCTCCTTTTAACATGTCAAGTCTGCCATTATAACCCAATCAGCCTGACATAATAATCTCCAGCCTTGTGCTCGTCAACATTCTCACCTGAGTTAACCAGACGATTACTGAAATGATCTCAGCAGGTCCTTTAATGACAGCAATGAAATGCAGTGGAAAGTTTATTTTGGGATTAAGTTAATTTTCATGGCAAATAAGGACTATGCAATTCATCTGATCACTCTTCAAACATTCTGGGGTATATCCAAATTGCTATTATAAAAACTCAAGCAGCAACTTTTCCAATATTTAGGTAATTCTCAAAGCTTTTGGCCACGACTGTATGGTGTGCAGGCATGGCCACTGCCACTGGATTGCTATATGGTCGTAATAAGTGCCTTGATATATAATGCATGCCATTTTTTGAAGTGCCACAACCCCTTTAATGCTGGAATGCAGAGGTTTCTTTTCTCCAAACACAACATTTATCATAAAAACCAAAAAGTTCTATTTTGGTCTTATTTGTCAAAAAAAACACTATTCCGGTAGCCTTCAGGCTTGTCCGGGTAATTTTTAGAGAGCAGCCTCATTCTCCTTGCAATCCTGCTATGTACACTGTTGTTGTTTAGTGTCTTCTTGATGATGAACTCATGGATTTAGAGTACATTAGTGAATGTTAGAAAGGCTTTTAGTTGCATAGAGACTTCCTTGGGTTCTTTTGTGACCTAGTGGAGTATTGCATATCTTACTCTTGTTGTAATATTTGCTGGTTGACTACTCCGGGGGAGGGAAATAATGGTCTTGAATGGCGTCCCATCTGTGCAAAGTCTGAATGTAGATTGGTGGAGTCCAAACTCTTTAGAGATGGTTTTGCAAACTTTTCTATTCAGATTACCATCAACAACTCTTTTCTGAGGTCCTCATACATTTTTTTTGTTCATGCCATGATAAACTGCCACAAATATGTGTTGAGAAGATTAGACTTTGGTAGATTCCTGTTGTCACCTCATTGATTGAAAACACTCTAATTTCTCTTTTTGCCACTCAAAAGATATGATATTGGAAAATTTTCCTCAGATATCAGCTAAAAAGAGACTAAAAGTCAGCAAGAGTCATCAAAAACACACCTATCCGTGCACAATACACATATGTGAATATCAAACAATGTAATTACATCCAAAATGACCAGCTGCTACCAGATATAAAATCTAGTCATATTATAAACACACCATGTGAGATTTAACTATACAGGAAAAATCAACAATACCTCTGCATATCATACCTTGAGGACAATAACATAGTGAATCAAAAAAGGTGATACAAGTAAAATGACGCCAAAAAGATAAGTGTAGTAAAGCCAGTCTAAAAAATAATAAAATACTAAATAATAATCACACAGTGTCCTTAAAGGATTCCAATTTGATAATCCATGCTAAATATAAAGGACCAATTATTATTATTATTTTTAAATACTTTTTTATTTTATCAGTTTGCATCATAACATAGAATCCATAAAAAAGAAAAAACACAATTACAAAAACATCCCACCCCCCCAACCAATCCCTCCCCCCTGCCCTGCAGAGAAAAAAAATAAAAAATTATTAAACCATTTAGCTATTGTCCCATTCCTTCCATATATTATGCCACTTTTCATAGGATCCTCGCTGTCTATACAGAATCTTCTCGTAACTTCTGACCTTGTTGACCAAGTTAAGCCAGTTATTGCAGTCTGGAGCGGAGGGGGAAAGCCATTTTCTAGATATAAGAAGCCTAGCTAAAAAAATCACTTTAGTCAGCAATCGACCCTTCATAGCCTGACAATTAACCTCAGATAAATCCCCCAAAACCCATAATTTGGGAGATAGGGGAATATCGATAGTAAGTCTTTGGGTTAAAGTTCTTTGAACCAACTTGCGGTACTTGCTCACCGTCGGGCATTCCCAGAACAGATGTAAATGATCTGCCCCGGGATCCCCACAGCGTGGGCACCCAGAGGATGCTGCAAGTCCTCTCCTGTGGAGCCACAGGGGTGTTATATATATTTTGTGCATAATATTGAACTGCACCACAGTGTGATTGAAATTATGTGAAACCTGACTTAAACTATTACCTACATTCTCCCAATTCGGGGGATCCAAGCCTAACAGTGAAATAGACCAGGATTTTTGTCCTGGAGAAAGACTATCCAAAAATAAATTTTCCATCAAGTGTCTGTAACAGTGTGATATCTTAACTTTCATATCATCCTTATTTTGGATCAAATTTTGCAAAAATACAGGGGTGTCTATATTAAGTAAGTGATTATCAGAAGTACTAAAAAGTGCAGACCGCAATTGAAAATATGCATACCAAGCCACCTCACCTACATTTTCCCTTTTTTTTAACTCCACAAGGGTCAGAATTTGTAAATTTTCAACCACTTGACTCAGGTAGTTAATCCCTTTATTCCTCCAGTATTGCTGAAAGTTCAGGTCTAGAGATGGCCCGAACTATTCGCCGGCGAACATAGCTTGTTCGCGTTCGCCTCTGCCGGGCGAACATATGCGATGTTCGGTCCGCCCCCTATACATCATCATTGAGCAAACTTTGACCCTGTACCTCACAGTCAGCAGACACATTCCAGCCAATCAGCAGCATACCCTCCCTTCCAGACCCTCCCACCTCCTGCACAGCATCCATTTTAGATTCATTCTGAAGCTGCAGTCTTAGGGTATGTTCAGACGACGACAATTGTCGCGCGACAAAAAGTCGCACTATTGTCGCGCGACAATTTTTATAATGGGAGTCTATGGTGTCGCAGTGCGACATGCGACATGCTGCGACTGCGACACGACAGTCGACAAAAATCCATCCGGGATGGACTTCTTGCGACTGTTGTGTCGCAGTCGCAACATGTTGCATGTCGCACGTGCGACACCACCATAGACACCCATTATAAAAATTGTCGCGCGACATTAATGTGACATCAATGTCGCGCTACAAATGTTGCAGTGTAGTGGTTCCCAAATTGTCGCGCGACTTTTTGTCGCGCGACAATTGTCGTCGTCTGAACATACCCTTAGTGAGAGGAGGGAGAGTGTAGTTGCTGCTGATTTAATTGGGAAATCGATAGCTAGGCTAGTAAATTCAGTGTCCACTCCAGTCCTGAAAGACTCATCTGATCTCTGCTGTAAGGACAGCGTCCTGACAGCACCCCAAAAAGCCCTTTTTAGGGCTGCAACATTAGTCTGCTTTTTTTTCCCTTTATATGAATATTGCAGTTGCATGGCCTGCCTGTGTGTGAGGAGCTGCAGACCCACAGACTGTAGTGTGCCCACTGCCAGTGCCCACCCCTGTCACCTCATGTGGCACAGGACTTTGCATCAAAAAAAGGCATTTAATTTTTACACTTTAATCTAAGGTTAGTTGCCTGCCAGTGTGTGTCAGGCTAACTTCCAGTGACTGTAGTGTGCCCACTGCCAGTGCCCACCCCTGTCATCCCATGTGGCACAGGACTTTGCATCAAAAAAAGGCATTTCATTTTTACACTTTGATCTAAGTTTAGTTGCCTGCCAGTGTGTGTCAGGCTGACTTCCAGTGACTGTAGTGTGCCCACTGCCAGTGCCCACCACTCATACCGGCTGGCACAGGACTTTGCATAAAAAAGGCATGTAATTTTTACACTTTAGTGTAATTTCAGCTGCTTGCCTGCTGCTAGTGTGTGTCCGGCCGACTTCCACTGACTGTAGTGTGCCCACTGCCAGTGCCCACCCCTGTCATCCCGTGTGGCACAGGACTTTGCATCAAAAAAAGGCATTTAATTTTTACACTTTAATCTAAGGTTAGTTGCCTGCCAGTGTGTGTCAGGCTGACTTCCAGTGACTGTAGTGTGCCCACTGCCAGTGCCTACCACTCATACCGGCTGGCACAGGACTTTGCATAAAAAAAGGCATTTAATTATTACACATTAGTCTAATTTCAGTAGCTTGCCTGCTGCCAGTGCGTGTCAGGCCCACTTCCACTGACTGTAGTGTGCCCACTGTCAGTGCCAACCACTGATACCGGGTGGCACAGTAGCTTGCCGATAAATAAGGCATTTCATTTTTACACATTAGTCTAATTTCAGTTGCTTGCCTCCTGCCAGTGTGTGCCAGGCCCACCTCCACAGACTGTAGTGTGTAGTGATGTCACGAACATAAAATTTTCAGTTCGCGAACAGCGAACGCGAACTTCCGCAAATGTTCGCGAAGTGGCGAACCGGGCGAACCGCCATAGACTTCAATAGACAGGCGAATTTTAAAACCCACAGGGACTCTTTCTGGCCACAATAGTGATGAGAAAGTTGTTTCAAGGGGACTAACACCTGGACTGTGGCATGCCGGAGGGGGATCTATGGCAAAACTCCCATGGAAAATTACGTAGTGGACGCAGAGTCGGGTTTTAATCCATAAAGGGCATGAATCAACTAACATTCCTAAATTGTTTGGAATAACGTGCTTTAAAACATCCAGTGTGTGTATACGATCAGGTATGATGTTGTATCGATCAGGTAGTGTAAGGGTTACGCCCGCTTCACAGACATTGACAGACCAAACTCCCCTTTTAATGCACCGCAAACAACCGCCAAACAGTCCATTTGCACAACCGCAAACTCCCCATTTGCACAAGGTTGGATACCAAGCTAGCCACGTCCGGTGATGTCATTGAAGGTTTCTTCCTCCACCCAGCCACGTACAACACCAAGGGTCCCCGAAGGTGAATTGAATTGATTTTCGAACGGGAGATGGTTAAAAAACGCTGGCTCCCTCCCCTTTGTTTTTATCCCACGGTGACTGCGTCTGCGCCGTGCAATTTACTGTCACACCCGATATGAGTGGTATTTTCTGTAGTACTATTCTTATCAGTTTAATCCTCTAACGTCCCCAATCTGGGGCCATTTATTGAATAGATTTTTCGAACGGGAGATGGTTAAAAACGCTGGCTCCCTCCACTCTGTTTTTAATCCACGGTGACTGCGTCTGCGCCGTGCAATTTACTGTCACACCCGATATGAGTGGTATTTTCTGTAGTACTATTCTCATCAGTTGAATCCCTCTAACGTCCCCGACTCCCCAATCTGGGGGCCATTTATTGAATAGATTTTTCGAACGGGGAGATGGTTAAAAAAACGCTGGCTCCCTCCACTCTGTTTTAATCCACGGTGACTGCGTCTGCGCCGTGCAATTTACTGTCACACCCGATATGAGTGGTATTTTCTGTAGTACTATTAAATTAAATTAAATGCCTTATTTATCGGCAAGCTACTGTGCCACCCGGTATCAGTGGTTGGCACTGGCAGTGGGCACACTACAGTCAGTGGAAGAGGGCCTGACACACACTGGCAGCAGGCAAGCAACTGAAATTAGACTACTGTCTAAAAATTAAATGCCTTATTTATCGGCAAGCTACTGTGCCACCCAGTATCAGTGGTTGGCACTGGCAGTGGGCACACTACAGTCAGTGGAAGAGGGCCTGACACACACTGGCAGCAGGCAAGCAACTGAATTTAGACTACTGTCTAAAAATTAAATGCCTTATTTATCGGCAAGCTACTGTGCCATCCGGTATCAGTGGTTGGCACTGGCAGTGGGCACACTACAGTCAGTGGAAGCGGGCCTGACACACACTGGCAGCAGGCAAGCAACTGAATTTAGACTACTGTCTAAAAATTAAATGCCTTATTTATCGGCGAAGCTACTGTGCCACCCGGTATCAGTGGTTGGCACTGGCAGTGGGCACACTACAGTCAGTGGAAGCGGGCCTGACACACACTGGCAGCAGGCAAGCAACTGAAATTACACTAAAGTGTAAAAATTAAATGCCTTTTTTTGATGCAAAGTACTGTGCCACACGGGATGACAGGGGTGGGCACTGGCAGTGGGCACACTACAGTCAGTGGAAGTCAGCCTGACACACACTGGCAGGCAACTAACCTTAGATTAAAGTGTAAAAATTAAGTGCCTTTTTTTTAAGCAAAGTCCTGTGCCAGCCGGTATGAGTGGTGGGCACTGACAGTGGGCACACTACAGTCAGTGGAAGTCAGCCTGACACACACTGGCAGGCAACTAACCTTAGATTAAAGTGTAAAAATTAAGTGCCTTTTTTTTAAGCAAAGTCCTGTGCCACACGGGATGACAGGGGTGGGCACTGGCAGTGGGCACACTACAGTCAGTTGAAGTCGGCCTGACACACACTAGCAGCAGGCAAGCAGCTGAAATTACACTAAAGTGTAAAAATTAAATGCCTTTTTATGCAAAGTCCTGTGCCAGCCGGTATGAGTGGTGGGCACTGACAGTGGGCACACTACAGTCAGTGGAAGTCAGCCTGACACACACTGGCAGGCAACTAACCTTAGATTAAAGTGTAAAAATTAAGTGCCTTTTTTAAGCAAAGTCCTGTGCCACACGGGATGACAGGGGTGGAGCACTGGCAGTGGGCACACTACAGTCAGTTGAAGTCGGCCTGACACACACTAGCAGCAGGCAAGCAGCTGAAATTACACTAAAGTGTAAAAATTAAATGCCTTTTTATGCAAAGTCCTGTGCCAGCCGGTATGAGTGGTGGGCACTGGCAGTGGGCACACTACAGTCAGTGGAAGTCAGCCTGACACACACTGGCAGGCAACTAACCTTAGATTAAAGTGTAAAAATTAAATGCCTTTTTTGATGCAAAGTCCTGTGCCACACGGAATGACAGGGGTGGGCACTGGCAGTGGGCACACTACAGTCTGTGGGCCTGCAGCTCCTCACACACAGGCAGGCCAGGCAACTGCAATATGTATATAAAGGAAAAAAAAAAGCAGACTAATGTTGCAGCCCTAAAAAGGGCTTTTTGGGGTGCTGTCAGGACGCTGTCCTTACAGCAGAGATCAGATGAGTCTTTCAGGACTGGAGTGGACACTGAATTCACTAGCCTAGCTATCGATTTCCCAATTAAATCAGCAGCAATTACACTCTCCCTCCTCTCACTAAGACTGCAGATTCCGAATGAATCTAAAATGGATGCTGTGCAGGAGGTGGGAGGGTCTGGGAGGGAGGGTATGCTGCTGATTGGCTGGAATGTGTCTGCTGACTGTGAGGTACAGGGTCACAGTTTGCTCAATGATGATGTATAGGGGGCGGACCGAACATCGCATATGTTCGCCCGGCAGAGGCGAACGCGAACAAGCTATGTTCGACGGGAACTGTTCGCCGCGTATAGTTCGGGCCATCTCTAGTAGTGTGCCCACTGCCAGTGCCAACCACTGATACCGGGTGGCACAGTAGCTTGCGGATAAATAAGGCATTTCATTTTTACACATTAGTCTAATTTCAGTTGCTTGCCTCCTGCCAGTGTGTGTCAGGCCCACTTCCACAGACTGTAGTGTGCCCACTGCCAGTGCCCACCACTGATACAGGGTGGCACAGTACCACTTATCGAAAAAAGGCAGAGGCAGGCCACACCGCAGGGGCCGTCGTGGTCGTGGTGCTTTGATTTCCACTGTCCCTGGAATAATGCCTAGTGTTCAGAGGCCATGTACCCTGAACCCGAAAAATTCTGAGGATGTAGTTGACTGGCTTAGACAGGACACCCAATCTTCAACAGCTTCCGCTAAGAACCTTGACGCACCATCTTCCTCCAGCTCAGCTTTGGTCACCTGCTCTCAAGTTACCACGCACCCGCCCGCCGCTGATATGGATAGTACTAGTTAAGACACCACTCATATAGGGTGTCACAGCACATTGCTCTGTGCACGCGCAGTGCCCCAATTTGGGAGTATGAGGACCGACCAAGCTGCTTTTTCCATCTCCCGGTTCCTGAAATCAATTCAGTTTGGTGTATGAGAGTTTGGTCTGTCATTGTGAAGGCAGTCGAAGGTACCAGGCCTAAATTTTTTTTCACAAAAGGCAATCCCTGATATGGGATGTAACAGGGATTAAACTGATGAGAATAGTACTACAGAAAAATACCACTCATATCGAGTGTGACAGTAAATTGCACGGCGCAGACGCAGTCACCGTGGATTAAAACAGAGTGGAGGGAGCCAGCGTTTTTAACCATCTCCCGTTCGAAAAATCTATTCAATAAATGGCCCCCAGATTGGGGACGTTAGAGGGATTAAACTGATGAGAATAGTACTACAGAAAATACCACTCATATCGGGTGTGACAGTAAATTGCACAGCGCAGACGCAGTGACCGTGGATTAAAACAGAGTGGAGGGAGCCAGCGTTTTTAACCATCTCCCCGTTCGAAAAATCTATTCAATAAATGGCCCCCAGATTGGGGACGTTAGAGGGATTAAACTGATGAGAATAGTACTACAGAAAATACCACTCATATGAGGTGTGACAGTAAATTGCACGGCGCAGACGCAGTCACCGTGGTTTAAAACAGAGTGGAGGGAGCCAGCGTTTTTTTAACCATCTCCCCGTTCGAAAAATCTATTTAATAAATGGCCCCCAGATTGGGGAGTCGGGGACGTTAGAGGGGTTAAACTGATGAGAATAGTACTACAGAAAATACCACTCATATTGGGTGTGAGAGTAAATTGCACGGCGCAGAAGCAGTGACCGTGGATTAAAACAAAGGGGATGGAGCAAGCGTTTTTTTAACCATCTCCCCGTTCGAAAAATCAATTCAATTGACCTTTCGGGGACCCTTGGTGTTGTACGTGGCTGGGTGGAGGAAGAAACCTTCAATGACATCACCGGGACGTGGCTAGCTTGGTATCCAACCTTGTGCAAATGGGGAGTTTGCGGTTGTGCAAATGGACTGTTTGCGGTGCATTAAAAGAGGAGTTTGGTATGTTAATGTCTGAGAATCGGGCGTAACCCTGACACTACCTGATCGATACAACATCATACCTGATCGTATACACACATTGGATGTTTTAAAGCATGTTATTCCAAACAATTTAGGAATGTTACGTGATTTATGCCCTTTATGGATTAAAACCCGACTCTGCGTCCACAAGGTAATTTTCCATGGGAGTTTTGCCATGGATCCCCCTCCGGCATGCCACAGACCAGGTGTTAGTCCCCTTGAAACAACTTTTCCATCAATATTGTGGCCAGAAAGAGTCCCTTTGGTTTTTAAAATTCGCCTATCTATTGAAGTCTATGGCGGTTCGCCCGGTTTGCCTGTTCGCGAACATTTGCGGAAGTTCGCGTTCGCGAACTGAAAATTTTATGTTCGCGACATCACTATTCAGGTCATCGAGATTCAAGAGCTTCAAATTGTGCCACAGCGGGGTACAAGTAAGTGATGCCCTAACTTTAAACCAGCTCTTAAAGGGAGTCTTTCACCCCAAAAACCCATTTTTCAACACTCACATCTTTCTCTGCAAAATTGCCCCCAGATTAAAAAGCTTCTTACCCTATTGCTGTACCTCTTACCGATCTTCAGGAAATCACTTTAATAGCAGATGTGAATGACAGTTGAAGGTGCCCAGTGGCGGCGTCATAACGACCGGTGCCCAGGCCGCTCATCTTCATAACTTCAACTGTGATTGACATCTGCAATTAAAGTGATTTTCTGTGGTCGGTAGGAGGTACAGCAATAGAGTAAGAAGCTTTTTAATGTGGGGGCAATTTTGCGAGAAAGATGTGAGTGTTGAAAAATGGGTTTTTGAGGTCAAAGGCTCCCTTTAATTGCAGATGTCAATCACAGTTGAAGTTATGAAGATGAGCGTGTGGCCTGGGCACCGGTCGTTATGACGCCGCCACTGGGCACCTTCAACTGTCATTCACATCTGCAATTAAAGTGATTTTCTGAAGATCGATAAGAGGTACAGCAATAGGGTAAGAAGCTTTTTAATCTGGGGGCAATTTTGCAGAGAAAGATGTGAGTGTTGAAAAATGGGTTTTCGGGGTGAAAGACTCCCTTTAATGACCATCCAGGCTTTCATAGCCATTCTGCAGAAAGGTTTATAGTGATTCTGCAAATTAAGTAAATAGTCAGACTCCAGTACTGTAAAAAAGTCCGGAAAGCCTGAGTCTTTGACCAATTTCCTGCAGAGATGGCTATTTTCCCAGTCGTTGAAAAGGCAAAGTTGAGATGCCATAAAATAACCTTTAAAGTAGGGAAGATTAAGACCTCCCTGCTTGTAGGGCATAGAGAAATAAACTGCCTTTAATCTTACCCGTTTCCTCCCCCATAGTAGATCGTTAATCAGACGCTCTATCAGTCTAAAGTACTTATCTTCAATCCATATAGGGGAATTACGCAGAACATAAAGGACCTGGGGCAGCACCACCATTTTTATTAACGAAATTCTATCCGCTCTTGCAGACAGAATTCTTTGCCATATCTTAATTTTTTATCTCAACTTTTGCAATAGAGGGATCAAATTCAGTTGTAGATAATCTTGAGCCTTGGCAGAAGTTACTATCCCCAGGTACTTCATTGTCTCGGAGATCGATAATCTATTGATCAGATCATCAGGAAGTCCTCGCATTTCATCTATTGGAAGAAGAGTAGTCTTAGCCCAATTAACCTCCAGACCGGAGGAGTGACAAAATAAATTAACTAGCTCCATAACTCGAGGAAGTGTGCTATCTGTTTGATGGAGAAAAAATTGAATATCATCTGCATATAAATATATGCGATCCTGCTTCCCCATTACCCCAAAACCAGCCACCCTTAGGTCCAGCCTTATACTAACCGCAAGAGGTTCAATATAGATGTTAAAGAGAAGAGGAGAGAGAGGACAACCTTGACGGGTGCCTCTCTCTAGTTCAAAGCTCTCAGTCTGCGTATCATTAATCCTGATCCTAGCGGCTGGGGACTTATATAACAGCTGTATCATTGCGATAAATTTAGGGCCAAAGCCCATTTTTTTCATCACCTCCCAGAGAAACGCCCACTCGACTCTGTCAATCGCCTTAGTGGCGTCTAACGACAGGATGGAGCGGGCACCATCCCCGGGAGACTGAATATTAGTGAAAAACCTATATAGATTATAGTGGGTGCCCCTTTTCGGCATAAAACCATTTTGATCTGGATGAATAACAGAGGGCAAAACCCTAGAGAGCCTCTTTGCCAAGACTTTTGATAGTAACTTGACATCCGTATTTAACAGAGAAATTGGTCTATAAGAGCTCAACTCTACCAGATCTTTATCTTTTTTTGGGATCAAGACTATTAACGCTTCCATCATGGACCTTGGAAGATCTCCTCTATGTAATGCTTGAGAGAACACTTCTAATAAATGAGGGAGAATAAAATCACCGTATTTGCGATAGAGTTCATATGGAAGGCCATCAGGGCCTGGCGATGAGTTCCCAGAGATAGCCTTTAAGGCCTCCTGAAGCTCCAGGAGGGTTACTTCTTTCTCCAAAGAGTTTTTTTGAATCTCTGTTAGCACTGGGAGAGAAATTCTCTCCAGGAACAACCTCGCCAGGTCAGATGAAATACCAGGGGAGGCCCTATATATCTGAGTGAAGTATTGCAAGAAGGCATCTCTAATTCCCTCTGAGTCGCGTGTAATCACCCCATCCAGATTACGAATAGAAACAATAACTTTCTTTTTCCTCTCCTGTTGTGAGACTATTCTAGCTAAAAGCTTACTGGGGCGCCCAGACTCTGAGAAGTACTTTTGTCCTTTAAAAAATAATCTATGGTTTGCTTTATCAATTAAATATTCCTCAAGAGAACGACTAGCTTTCTGCATCTCTTCCTTATTAAAATCGGAAGGCAGGTTGATAAATCGCTCTGTTGAGGTTGCCACCATCCTAACCAAATCCTCCTCTTTTTCCCTAAAAGTTCTCCTCCTAGTAGTAATATCGCTGATAAGTACCCCTCTCAAATAGGCCTTCAGAGCATCCCATACTGAATTGATATTGGCAGAGGGGAAGTTCACCTCCCAAAAGGAAGATATAAGCAGCCTGGTAGAGTGATAATTGTGCATAATGGTAAGCCAGTATGGATTCAACTTAAAGCCAGGCCCCCTATTATCTTTGTTCTCCCCCATACAAACCTCAATCAGTACAGGTGTATGGTCTGAAATAGTTCTTACTCTGTATCGTATCCTTTTGATATTTTTCAAATTGTTCTCATTAGTGAATGCTAAATCGATTCTGGACATTGCTCTGCCACCCCTACTTACACAGGAGTACACTCTCTTACCTCCACCAAGATGACCCCATATATCCACCAAGCCAACCTCTAAACAAAACTGGCATAACGGAGAAGAACCAATGTTCCTCCCTAAATCTGCATCCAGGGTCAGTCTGTCTGTTTTAGGATCCATAACAGCGTTAAAATCTCCCATCAAGACAAGCTGACCTTCTGGCCTTTTCTCCAAAAATAATAACAGTTGGCTAAGTGGATACATCGAAAAAGGCGGAGGTATATAAAAAAAAGCTAAAGTATAATTCTGTCCGTAAAGTCTACCATATAAAAAAATAAATCTGCCCTGTTCATCTATGGAGGATTCTATTAAAACAAAGTCTATAGAGTGATGGATTAATACCGAGACACCCCTTGAAGCACTACTAAAAATCGAGTGATATGATTGTGCTTGCCAACCTGTTGTCAAACGGGACGCAGTCTCCTTAGTGAGGTGGGTTTCCACTATGCAAATAATTGCCGGTAGAAATCTTTTTATTGCATCCATGATGGCTTGTCTCTTAACCCTTTCCCCAAGACCTCTAACATTCCAGGAGACGATTCTAGTTAGCATTAATCAAGAACAAAAAAAAAACACCCCCATACCCCTGCAAGGCAGAGTCCCCTCCCCGTTCCCCTCCCCCTCCACTGGTCCGCCCGATCCTGTCAGCAAACCTCTACCTTCCAGCCATTCTCCTCCCTCTGACCCATCCCCCCCCCCTCTCCCCCAGTCATCCGGACGCAAAATTTCAGCAGCGTCGGCCGGAGAGTGAGGCAGGGGGGAGGTGAGGCAGGAGAGAAGAGCGTGACGTGCGTTACTCACGTCATTACGCCCCGATAAAGGACCAATTTTAAGCACACAATAACCTACCCTGGGAATGATAAAGTGCAGGATGGTCAAGGTGCATGTTTCACCTTCTGGATTCATCAGGAGTGGCAATGGCGCCATGCTAGGAACTGACACCATGTACCTTTTTCACCTAGCAACACCGAAGCTAAGCAACATCCCTGAATTGGAACAGTGCAGTGCATGAAAGGATCACAACTGAGTGACTCTAATGTGCGGCTAGCTACACACATATAAATATATAAGGACCAAGAAGAATGCCTAAAAAAAGTCAAAACACCTTAGTATCTAAAAAAAATATATATATATATAATTAATCTTTATTACATGATGGCCATATGTAACATTAAACACATTAAAATCACATAAATAATGTGAAGCACACTAAAGGGGTGTCATGATAAGCACACACATCCCCTTTCCTCCAGCAATAAGGAAATGTGTTGCCAGGCTAATAAAGGGTGAATAAATATACCATACCAATTACCACTAATAGATAAATAATAAATAAATATGAAGTACCATACATTATATAACAGTCCAAGAGTGAAAAAGACATAAAGATATACCAAGGTAGATGAGACCAACACCCGAATAATGCAAGATAGGAGGATTGGTATGAAGAAATCCCACACGTATCGCCAGCTAACTTTTCATCAGACGATGATACGATACTATTCAATGCTATTTCATATTAAGATTTTCCCCTTGTGGTAGCTTCAAACTTTTAAATCAGTGCATTTTCTTTTTTGTTGAAATTATTACCCTGTTTGTGCTTCATAGATCAATTTTCCTCTATTTTCTATCCAGTAACTTTTTGCTGGTAGCCTCAAACTGTTTAATTAGTGCTTTTTCATAATAAGATTTTCTTCTGGTGGTAGCATCAAACAGGGTAGTGGAGAAGGGTAAGACAAATTTATCAAAAAACATGAGACATTTGATTAATTTGTCATAAAAAACGTCAATGTAGACTCAAGCTAAATTTTACTTCAAATAATCACCTCATGATAAATTCCCCCCAAAGTCTCTACACACTTTTGAACACATAAATCAGCTAAAACTTTTCATATCAAATTCAGCAAAGAGTCCCACAGACTCATAGAAATGAGAACCTAATAATACCTTTTCATGGCTGACTGAAAAGATGATGACAAAATTGCAAGCTTTCGAGGCTATTTGTGGGATGTTAGAATATAAAGATTCTATATCCATGGTAGCCTGGATTGTTCCCTCTGGTAGGGGACCTATTGCAGGCAGTTTATTCAGTAGGTCAATTGTGTCCTGGATTTTATATTTTGTATTTTAACTGGTTATACTATATATGTTATATTCTATCATCCCAAACCAGGATAGATTAAATTCCTGTGAGTTTTTTTAATTTTTTTAAAAGATAAAAGAATTGTCAACAAATCTGTGGTGGAACTTGCAAAATTCATTGCGATCTATAATTACTTTTCATTGGGTGAAAGCATATACCTACAGAACACTAGTACGGAAATAAGGAGCAAATTGGCACTGCAATATGCAAATCTATTCATGGCTAGTGTTGACCGCGAATATTGTAATAGCAAATTTTTATTGTGAATATCGGCACTTCGAGAATTCGCAAAAATCTAGAATATCGTGCTATATGTTCGAAATTGTGAATGTTCTATTTTTTCATCACTACTACATCTTCTTGCTTGTGGACCAATGAGAAGGCTGCAATATATTTGTCAGAGCTTAGCAACATCCCTAGCAACCAATAGGAAAGTTACCTACCCCTTTACTATATAAGAAACTCCCCAGCAGCCATTTTCTGCTGTTTTTTGCAGACCTGAGAGAGAGAGAGGGCAGTGTCATTGCTGTGCTCTGTGCTTTGCATACTCATCTGGATCCTTATTTAATTACATTAGATAGCTAGCTCATATATATAATACAGATAGTTAGTGGGAGATAGTCAGTGTAGGTTAGATAGTGATAGGTTCCAGTGCAGGGTGTTAGGTAGTGTGATAGGAATTACTGTGCTGTGATAGGCATTAGTGTCTCTGTTAGACACAGTGCTGTGATGTCACAACAATACTTAGTGCACCAATCAGTAATATCTACTCAGACCTGATAAAATATGAAGTTGCACATATGCGCAAAAAAAAGTGCATAATTTGTGCAGATTTGTGCAATCGCAAAAATAATGACTGGAGATCGCAAATTCTAGAGTTTATTGTGAATAAGTGAAATATTTGCGAAATATTGCAAAAACGAATATTGCCTTTGACGGTCATCACTAATTCAAAGTCAAGCTTAAAAGTGACTTTCTGTCCTCCGACCACATCAAACTTTTGGCCTATTACCGTTACATTGATAACATCACAATTAGAGATGAGCAAATTTATGGAAAATTCGATTGGGCTGATTCACTGAATTTCACAAAAAAATTTGCTTCCTGACAAATTACGCATTTTTTCGTAAGTAGTGATGAGCGGAAGGTGCCATATTCAATTTCGCAATATTTGGCGAATATTCGATTGAATATTCATCATATATTCGTTGAAATCGAATATTCATCATTATTCTATATATTGTAAATGTTACGCAAATTTTTATTCGCTTATTGCGATTTGAACTTTGAACAGTGTATACAGGCAAATTTCCTATTGGGTTAGCTTTATAGAATCAGAGAAAATATCGAGTATAGCACTATATTCTCAATCTTCGTTATATTCTAGCAAACCAACCATTAGGAACTAATTTCTAAGTTGAATTTGCAATGCGAACATATACTCGCATTGCGAATTTAACTTAGAGCTTAGTTCTTAATGGTTGTATAGCTAGAATATAACGAAGATTGAGAATATAGTGCTATATTCGATATTCGTTATCTTCGTTATATTCTAGCAATACAACCATTAGGAACTCAGTTCTAAATTGAATTCGCAATGCGAACATATACTCGCATTGCGAATTTAACTTAGAGCTTAGTTCTTAATGGTTGTCTTGCTAGAATATAACGAAGATTGAGAATATAGTGCTATATTCAATATTCACTATCTTCGTTATACTCTAGCAATACAACCATTAGGAACTCAGCTCTAAGTTGAATTCGCAATGCGGACATATACAGTACTCGCATTGCAAATTCAACTTAGAGCTGAGTTCCTAATGGTTGTATTGCTAGAGTATAACGAAGATAGTGAATATTGAATATAGCACTATATTCTCAATCTTCGTTAACATCGGGACCATAGGAGTTACCCGGGGGGATATTATCCTGAATATCCGCCACAATATGGGGGTCAGTACAGAGGAAGGAGTAGGGGGAGGGGGTATTACCAGGACTCTCGGAATTTTAACCAAAGGAGCAACTATGATAGAAGGTGGGAAAATGCAGATGCGCAGCAGATAGATTATACTCGTCACAAACAAACCCCTAATAATATCCATGCAGGAGGAAATAGGGAATATGGAAATCAGACCGTTCAAAAGCACACACAACCCCAGAACTCGTACAACACCCAGAATTTTCCCCACCAAGGGATAAAAGGAGTACAGATAAGAGACCAACCCAGAAGAGGAGGGGGGAGAACACCCCTAAAAGAGGATTAACAGAGGCAGACAAGGACAAGGAAAAAATAAGCCCCAGAGAAAAGAAAATAAGGGAAATGCGGGAGGGATCTTCAATTTGAGTTCACATCAGTTGTCAGCAACAGAAACACTAGTATTATCTAGAGGGCTCAAGTTTGCCCCGTCCAAGGGGTTAAACAAATTTGAAGCATTTATAGATGTACACAAATTCATTAGAAAGCTGAATCTTGCTAAGTACTATGCGAACAATCCCACTCCAGAAGTTGGGAACAGTGAGGCACCCAGTGACATCCAGCACACTAAACTGAGAGAGAAAAATCCAGATTTTGTCCAAAAAATAGTGACAATGATTGTATTGAAGCCTTTAGGAGAGGAGTCCTGAGGGATTTAGAACAAATCAACAATAGGAAATATCCACACAACCTGATCCTTGAGGAATCAAAAGCCTTGAAGGGACTGGAACAAAACAAAAACATAATAAATGGGGGGGGGGTCATTATGAATAAAATAGATTATGAAAGGGAGATGACAAGATTGGTTTCGGACACAATCACTTACTGTAGATTAAAAAATAACCCCAGTATAGAATATAAAGAGAAATTAGACGGGATCCTGAAGAGAGGCCTTGATGATGGAACACTGAATAGAAAGGAATTTGACTACCTGTCGGTTGTCCATCCAGTAGTTCCGGTGATGTATCATCTGGCCAAAGTCCATAAGAGACTAGTAAATCCACCAGGTCGTCCGATTGTTTCTGGCCCTAACTCCTTGACCTGCAGGGTGACTGAATACATTGACCACTTTTTGCAACTGTATGCCACCCAAAATGCCTCCTATTTGAAAGACACTGGTGATATGATCAATATTATTAAGAATTTGGGCTCCTGTAAGGATAATGTCTGGATGGCCACGGTAGATGTCACGTCATTGTATACGGTGATACCCAAAACCCTGGGACTTCTGGCAGTGAGAAATAGACTTGAAAGGGATTCAGCTATGACAAAGAGACAAAGTGACTTCATTCTGCAGTGCCTTGAATACTGTTTAGAGCATAATTACTTCTGGCACGACAACTCCTTTTACCTCCAGTTGGTTGGAACTGCTATGGGGGCGAAATTCGTCTCCAGTTTCGCTAATATTTTTATTGGGGGCTTGGGAAGATCAATATATCCTCCCCAATCTCGATGTGCCCTCTCCAGGGGGTAAACTTACCCTCTGGAGGAGGTTCATCGACTATTGCTTTCTTATGTGTGAGGGTGAGGAGAAAGGCCTGCAGGACTTCATTAAGAACTTGAACTCGGAGGAGTGGAACCTTCAATTCACGGGTGAAATCAGTAACAGTCAAATAGTTTTTTTGGACCTATGTATAGGTATTAAAGAAGGGAGTGTGGTTACAAAGACCCACTTCAAGGCAACTGATGTGAACTCATATATTGATGTTAACAGCTGTCATCATGAACCCTGGCTAGCTAACATCCCAGTAGGACAATTTGGGAGGATCTCACGGAATTGTATGGAAGATGCGGATTTTGAGGAACAGAGTGAACTCCTAAAATCCCGCTTTTTGGAAAAAGGGTATGAAGAAGGCAAATTAGAAGATTCTATGTTGAAGGTGAGGGGTGGTAGAAATATAAATGCAGTATACGGGCACTTTAATACCCGTTTACCACCAATCTGTTATGTTCCTTTAAGTGTTTCATATAATTGCCTGCAGCAATGTGAGGGTTGTGATGTAGGTGTTAGACCACTAGGGGAACTGGTGAGCAGGGATGTATATATAGCTAGGCCAAGGCAGGCTAGTGTTAGTGCAGACCCTGGAGTCTGTGAAGGCCACATGTCACAGGCCTAAGCAAGTCAGCAGAAGTCAAGCAGAGGCAATCCCTAGAGCAAGAGGTACTGAAATGTCAAGAGGAGGTACACTGTCTACTGGAGATTCAAGGATATAAGCCAGAAGTAGGGCATTGGGGCCTTGAAGATTAATTGCCAGTCAGGACAAGTCAGGAAGAAAGTAAGGTTCACCTGCATTTCAAAGTCCTGTTATTTTACCCTCTACTTTACCTTGCTGGATGTAAGCCTGCTGTAACTGCGACTGTATAAAAGTCTATTGTCTGCAACAAGAACTGTTGTAAGAGGTTGCCTGCTGTATTTCCACTGTTTTCAGTAAAGTTGGAATTCTGTTTACAAGCTACAAGTCTGCACCTCTATTATTCCTACTATAAATACGGTGTGCCACCGTTTATTGGCACTGGCATCACGAAACATCAGGGACTTAGCCATAGGCACGTTAAACTACAACACCAAGGGCATCTCACATTCCACCTGGCTGTGTCCCTCAAGAACCCAGAGAGTGCCCCAGAGGAACAGCGTGCCGGCCTCTCCATCACTGGCATTCCCCAGGTTAGTTCCACACATTGCCCTGACTTGGGGATGCTACATTTTGGCGTCACGAACAGGATACGCACGTTTTTACGGACTGTGAGCAAAACGTGAACTGTGTGCCTTAACCAGTTTGCCAAGTGACAAAACGCCTGTTTATTTGAAGTAAACTTTGCGGACTTAAAACGTACAGAAAAGTGTCCCAAAAACCTCTAAAAAGCGCTGTGCAGTGTTGCGCTATCAAGAGGAAGAAAATCGCCACTTCAAAGTGTGTTTTTGTGGACTTTTTATCATCCCGCTTGCTGTCACTGAATTGATGCATCATGGCGCCCAAGATGGCCGCCTGAACTGTGGACTTATCTACTGCGCCATCACCACTCATTGCTGGCGGGAAAACTTAGCGCCAAACTCTGCAGCGTCACCACCCTATTCAAATTTCCCAAGCTGGACTCCACCTACCTTGGACTTGGAAGAACGCAGACGCTGTTCCCCGTCGGAGCAAGTCCGAAGCTCCGCCCCTCCGGCCCGACGTCCTCGCGGGAAGGGACGCTGCGCAAGGGATTCCCGAAGACGTCCTTCCGGATCTCGCGAGATTTGGACCGCCTGCACCGGAGTAAGTACAAACTCCTGGGTGAAATAATTCCATACCGGAGAGGGTCACCTGGTTAGTGAGGCCCAAAAAGGGGATACCGGACTCTTTCCACCGATTGCACTCACCGGCCAGTAACCCCGCCAGCGCGACATCGGACCTGTCGCTACCTCTTAAAGGGACCGCACAACCAATTAATCTGCATCATGTCGGACTCAGAAGTAGCAGAGCAGCCTGCCCCCAGGGAGCCAGTGGCCACCAACGGTATTGCGCCTGCCAACATGATGCCGCTGACGATGCCATACTACTTTGGGGCCCCATGGTTTCCCCGTTATGCCGGGAGGCTCATAATTTAAAAGACTTCCAAGACAAAATCCTGGCTCTGTTCGGCTCTATCCTATCAATCCGGAGCAGCAAATGGAGATTCTGTTAGCCCAGTTGGAAGGAGCGGCCCGTCGTGAGGTCATGTCCTGGCCCAGTTCTGAGAGGAGTACCATAGAGCAGATCTTTGACCGCCTCAGCACTACCTTTGAAGTCAGGACGGTGTCTGAAATAAAGATGCGCTTCTTCAGTAAGAAACAAAAGCCTGGTGAGTCACTCCGTGATTTTGCTTTATCCCTCCAAGAGGCCTGGAGGGCCGTCATTCATATAGACCCTAGAGAGGTTGACACCCAGGATCAAACTCTGAGAGAACAATTTATTGCGGGTGTGAATAGCGAATCTTTAAAAACTCAATTGAAAATGTTGTCGGCTCAGCACCCTAGCAGTATTTTCCTGGACTTTAAAGAACTGGCCATTAGTATTCTGGGACAACATCTGCCAACGGAACCAGTGGCCCATCCCGAGCCTTCTGTCCGTAATCCTAAGCTGACGGATGCCAGCCTGCCAGGGGCCAGCCAAGCCGCCCAGACTCCAGTTCCTGATACAGTAGCTGCTCTGATGGAACAGGTCAATTACCTCACTAAGAGCCTGGAAAAAGTCTGCAGGAAACTGGAAGAGTGGGAGAAACCCTTAATGCTGGAAGATGAACTCCTTCTACCTCAAAAGCCTGGCCCCCCTGCGTATCAAGAAGTTTATCCCAGAGATCCTGGAAGGCGTTCAAGTGACCGGTTTAGGAACCGCAAGCGGCCTTCCTGTAACTACTGCAAGAAGTTGGGTCATACTGAATCTACTTGCTGGCAGTTAAGCGGGTCACCCTCGAGGCTGAGGACCGCCCCTCGGGAGGTAGAACAACAGGTCCAAGGGATCCAAACTGGATGCCCCGTTATGTGGGGTCCCGTCCCAAAATAAACGTCCGGATCAATGGAGTGCCTTTTGAAGCGTTGTTGGACACTGGATCTCAAGTCACCACTATTCAGCAGTCCACCTTTAATCAGTTCTGGAGTTCCAGCCTGCTTACCCAGCCACCTGAGTCCTGGCTGGAGATAATTGCAAGCAATGGTAAGCCCATAAAAGTCCATGGATACTGGGAACCCACTCTCCAGGTGGGAGAAGCCACTTTACCACAGCAAGGAGTGATCGTGGTACAAACCGGGGATAAAGGGGTCACCCTGTGATTGTTGGGACTAATGTTTTCAAAAATTGCTACCCTGAGGTACTTGAAGCTCTCCATCAGTCCCTGCCTGCAGCTTCCTCTGCTTCCAAGAAGGTCCTCCAAAAGACTATCAGCGTATTGTGTGCTCAGCAGAGGTTTGCAAATGAAAAAGGAGAGATCTGCACCGCCAGGATCCGTGATAATAGGCCAGTGACTCTACCTCCAAACTCCCAAACCCTCCTGTGGTGCCGTGCTGTCCTGGGAGTCCAGGGCCAAGACTATCCGGCCCTGGTGGAACCTGTCCAGATGGAGAACTACCCATATGTGAGAGCTGCCAAGTGCCTGGCGACCGTCTCCCAAGGTAAAGTACCTGTCCGTCTGATTAACCTCAGCGATCATCCTGCTGTGCTTACTAAGCACTGTCCTGTTGCCCAGCTTTCCCAGGTATCCTTCCAGGATGTCATCCGCCTGCCTGTCACCGAGAAGCCACCAGCTGCCACTCGAGGACCTCTTCCTGCGGACGACTCTCCAGTGCCCTGGTGGAAGGAACTCCATGTCGGGACGAAGCTACCCCGCAACATCAACTAGAGGGACTCCTGAACCTAGTAAAGCAACACCATCAAGCCTTCAGTAAGCATGCAACGGACTATGGAGAGGTCAGTGTCATCCAACACACCATACCCACTGGCTCTCATCCTCCCATTAAAGAGAGGTATAGACCCATACCACCAACTTCATACCAAACTGTTAAAGAGATGATCCAAGAAATGAAAGACTCAAGCGTAATCCGGGACAGTCGTAGTCCCTGGGCTGCCCCCTGGTTTTAGTAAAAAGAAAGATGGTGGCATCCGGTTTTGTGTAGACTATAGAAAGATAAATCAGATCACTCACAAAGATGCTTATCCATTGCCACGTATTGAGGAGTCTCTAACTGCTCTAGGCTCCTCCGCCTATTTCTCCACCTTAGATTTAACCAGCGGATATTGGCAAGTGCCCATGGCCCCTGAGGATAGGGAAAAGACTGCTTTCACCACCCCTATGGGCCTGTTTGAATTTAATTGCATGCCATTTGGACTGTGTAATGCCCCGGGACCTTTCAAAGATTAATGGAGCGGTGCTTAGGCCATAAGAACTTTGAGACGGTGCTGTTGTACCTGGATGACGTTATCATCTATTCTAAAACGTATGAGGACCATTTAAAACATTTAGCTGAGGTGTTTGAAATCCTTATTAAATACGGCCTCAAGATTAAACCGTCCAAATGTCACCTGCTGAAACCTGCTGTAAAATACCTGGGACATGTTGTAAGCGCAGAGGGGTCCAGCCTGATCCTGATAAGTTGGCTGCTGTCCGAAATTGGCCGGTCCCCACTACAGTGAAGGAAGTGAGGAGTTTCCTTAGCTTCGCTGGCTACTACCGGCGCTTTATCCCCCACTTCGCTCAAATAGCGGATCCAATCCAGGAACTCCTGAGGGGACAACCAAAAAGAGCCCAAAGACTCCTGTCCCCATTGAATGGAATGAAGAGAGGGAGATTGCATTTCAGTTGTTAAAGAGAAAGCTGACTGAACCTCCTGTGCTGGGGTACCCAGATTACAGTAAGCCATTTCACCTTTACACAGATGCCAGTAAGAAAGGCCTGGGAGCAGTGCTAGCTCAAGTGCAAGAGGGGAAAGAGAGAGTGATAGCTTACGCCAGCCGGTCCTTAAAGGGAGCTGAAAAGAATGATCAGAATTATAGCTCTTTCAAATTAGAGTTTCTGGCCTTAGTGTGGGCGGTAACAGAAAAATTCAAAGACTATTTGGCTGCCACTCCATTTATTGCATTCACTGATAACAATCCTCTGGCTCACCTGAATACCGCTAAACTGGGGGCCTTAGAACAGAGATGGGCCTCCCGCCTGGCTAATTACGACTTCACTGTAAAATACCGGGCTGGCCGTTCAAGCGATAATGCTGATGCCCTGTCAAGGCTCCCCACTGAAATAGCACCAGATGACATACGGGATGCCTGGGAAGATGTAGAGATGCCAGCATTTTATAACCGGTTTGCTCAACAGGACCAAGCTCAAGCTGCCAACAGTGGAACCTCTGACCCTCCATCCTTTGATAAGCCTGCATCCAGAGAGGAAAAGTGGATTAAGTTGCAATCAGAGAGTAGAGTTCTCGGTGAACTGCTGGACTTCTTCATCAGTGGCAGAACCCCTGAAAGAATTCGGCGAAAGACCGCAGACCCAGAACTCATCAAATTGTGGAGGCAACGTCAACAACTTTTCCTTCAAAAGGCCTGTTACTGCGACGAAGCCTGGATCCAGTGTCAAATGACAGAGTGCACCAGATCCTCATCCCACGTCGTGATGCAGGTATGGTTTTAGAAATGTATCATGACAGGTCTGGACATTTTGGGGTTCAAAAGACTGAGGCCACTGTCCGTAGGCGGTTCTACTGGGTTGGAGTCAGAGAGGACATTGAGAAGTGGTGTCGGGAATGTACAGCCTGTGCCCTAAAGAGAGGTGAACATCATGATCAGAGAGCACCGCTGCACCCTATTATAAGTACCGCCCCTCTTGAACTGGTTGCTATTGATCACGTAAAGTTAGAGCCCAGTCACTCAGGGTATACCTATGCTATGACTATTATTGACCATTTCACTAAGTTTGCCGTAGCAGTGCCTGTGAAGGACCTGACAGCCAAGACGACCGCTGAATTGTTCTGGAAACACTTCCTCCTGCCTTACGGCTGCCCAGAAAAGATCCTCACCGACCAGGGGTCTGCGTTTGAGTCTCATCTGTTCCAAGAGCTGTGCCGACTACACAATTGCCAAAAGGTCCGGACCACGGCCTATCATCCACAAGGTAATGGACTCTGTGAAAAGATGAATCAGACCCTGATTGAAATGTTGAGAGCCGTGCCTCCTGAGACCAGAGGAGACTGGCCTAACCTGTTACCACAGCTCATGTATACGTACAATAATACTATCCATTGTTCTACTGGATACACTCCTTTCTACTTGTTGTTTGGGCGTCAGGGTAAATTGCCTGCAGATCATTCCCTGGATGTGCAAGTGCTGGATGACATTAATCCCCTGCCTAAAACTGACTGGGTAACGGAACATCAAAGGCGCCTGCTTAATGCCAAAGAAATTGTCCAGGAGCGCATGGAAGGTGCCCGGGAGCGACAACAAAAAGACTATGATTTGGCGGCCCATGCAGAGCCCTTGGCTGTGGGGGATACAGTGTGGTTAAAGAACAATCACCGCACCAGTAAACTGGACAGTAAATGGGAGAGGACTCCCTATCTTGTGTCTGCCATCCCTAATGCTGAAACTCATACCTATGAGGTCACCAGAGAGGGTAAGGGTCCCCAAATTGTTCACAGAAACCGCCTAAAACTCTGCAGTGACAAGGAGGCTGTCGTTGGAGATTCCGGATCCGAGTCTTCTGAGTCAGATTCCATTGCTCGGCCTGCTGAACCTATGCAGGCCATAGCAGATTTGCTGAATGATCCTGAGCCGCTCCACTGGTTCCTTACACCCTGGTTAAACTTTGGGGTGCCTGTCCCGGCACCTGCTGAACCTGCAATCGTAGCAGGCCCCGCTCAGGGTGCTACTGAAAGGGTCCCACTGACGTGGATCCTTCTTGTCCCCCTGTGCCCGGACAAGAGGAGACCTTGGCTCTAAGGAGGTCTACCCGGTCTACTAGGGGCGCTTACCAGTACGTTTTGAAAACTATGACTGTACTGGAAGTGTTTCCCGACAGGAAACCTCTGTGTGAGCATCATCCTTTTTAAGTTTGTGCCCAGAGATGGACTCCTGTGTGCGAGCCTCTGTGATATGTTCTTATTATAGACTTATGCATTTTCATATGGACTATGTGATGTTCTATTATGTTCTTATTATGGACTTGCATTCTCTTATGGACTATCCTGGTGTTAACCATTGATTTGCTGTACCAGGTCAGCATCACAGCTCTGCAATAACAGCCTGCAAGCAGAGGACGTCGCCCTTGTCACCGCACTCCACCTTTCCAAGCTGGACCTGATATGATTACTTATGCAGATGTCATTCATTTGTGTTTGTATATGCCTGCATGTGTTTTGTGTCTTTCAGGAGAAGAATCCAGCTGGGTGGGCCTCTGTGGGAGTGCGAGGTCGTACTCAGTTTAAAGTCGTGGGGTATGCAGTATACGGGCACTTTAATACCCGTTTACCACCAATCTGTTATGTTCCTTTAAGTGTTTCATATAATTGCCTGCAGCAATGTGAGGGTTGTGATGTAGGTGTTAGACCACTAGGGGAACTGGTGAGCAGGGATGTATATATAGCTAGGCCAAGGCAGGCTAGTGTTAGTGCAGACCCTGGAGTCTGTGAAGGCCACATGTCACAGGCCTAAGCAAGTCAGCAGAAGTCAAGCAGAGGCAATCCCTAGAGCAAGAGGTACTGAAATGTCAAGAGGAGGTACACTGTCTACTGGAGATTCAAGGATATAAGCCAGAAGTAGGGCATTGGGGCCTTGAAGATTAATTGCCAGTCAGGACAAGTCAGGAAGAAAGTAAGGTTCACCTGCATTTCAAAGTCCTGTTATTTTACCCTCTACTTTACCTTGCTGGATGTAAGCCTGCTGTAACTGCGACTGTATAAAAGTCTATTGTCTGCAACAAGAACTGTTGTAAGAGGTTGCCTGCTGTATTTCCACTGTTTTCAGTAAAGTTGGAATTCTGTTTTCAAGCTACAAGTCTGCACCTCTATTATTCCTACTATAAATACGGTGTGCCACCGTTTATTGGCACTGGCATCACGAAACATCAGGGACTTAGCCATAGGCACGTTAAACTACAACACCAAGGGCATCTCACATTCCACCTGGCTGTGTCCCTCAAGAACCCAGAGAGTGCCCCAGAGGAACAGCGTGCCGGCCTCTCCATCACTGGCATTCCCCAGGTTAGTTCCACACATTGCCCTGACTTGGGGATGCTACATAAAGATGAAAGAGGGTAACATACAGAGGGTTGAGAATGATTTTAGGTTTACCTTTTTCATGGGCTTCAACATGAAATCTAGACTGCTTAAACAGGCAATCAAGAAAGATTGGAGAACTCTGAAGAATGACCCAGTCATCTGGTCTGTACTCCCCTCTATACCATCCATAGTGTATAAAAAAGCCCCTAATATAGGAAACAAATTGGTACGGAGTGCTATCCCTCCAGCCAATGCAATTAGGGAAAATAAAGCAGGTAAATTCACATGGTGCGATTTCTGCGGGCCATGCAGAAATCGCAATAATAAGATTCGGAGCTTCATGACTAAAGAAATTATGTCATATACCAATGGACAAATATTCAAGATTAAGGGACAGTGTACATGTGAAAAAGAGGGGCTGATTTATGTGTTAGAGTGCCCCTGTGGGATACAGTACTCTGTGGAAACTTAAAACCCAGATTCAGGAGCATATACGCAATATAAAAAAAGGACTCATGACACACAGTGTGTCAGCCCACTTCAAGACGCACAACGAAAAAGATCCCAGGGGATTAAAATTTGTGGGGGTAGAGACCGTAGAACCACACTGGAGAGGTGGGGATAAAGTCGCGCAGATAAACCGCAGGGAAGTTCAGTGGATTTACCAACTTGGCACGTTACAACTCTGCGGTTTAAATATAGAGTTTGATCTAAAACCTTGCCTTGTCTAAAAGTGGTGCTCTGTAACATATAGATTGCTCTGTCTTCCTAAAACAGGAATTGAGTGATCATACGGTCAGATATAACATCGCGACTAGGCCCCTCCCCCCTTGAGATTGATTGGTTGATTCCAACATGTGACCTGTTTCTGAATAAAAGGTCCTGGTAGTATACTGATTATGGTTCAATCAAGGTGGTAGTATACTGATTAGATGTGATCCGAAGCCCCGGGAAAGAAGGTGATTGGTTAATCCAAACATGTGACCTTTTTCTGAATGAAAGGTCTTTGAAGTGGATTAAAGAAACGTGATACACGGCGAATTGAAGTGAGTGACGGGCTTGCAATCGCATAAAGTGGTTACGATTATCGCAGACTCATTCTCGAAATGGATATTAACCACTACAGGACCGCCTAACGCACGGATGCGTCCGGCGGGCGGTCCTGTAGTTCTGGGTTGACGCATTGGCGCGTCATCTGGCGAGACGCGAGACTTCCTGTGAGCGTTCACAGTGCCGCGCGTCTCAGGAGTTGTACTACAGCCCGCCAGCGATGATCAATCGCTGGCAGGCTGTAGATGCGAAATAAATCGCATCAAACAGGTATATCAGACGCTGTTTTGTTAACAGCGTATGATATACCTGCTATCTGGCCCTCTGGTGGTCCCATTTACTGGGATCGACCACCAGAGGACCAGGTAGCTATGTAAAGTTGCACCAAACACTACACAAACCCCCCCCCCCCTCAATTACTAACCCCTTGTTAACCCCTTGATCACCCCATCTAGATTCCCTGATCACCCCCCTGTCACTGATCACCCCCCTGTCATTGATCACACCCCTTGTAAGGCTCCATTCAGACGTCCATATGTGTTTTGCAGATCCGTGGATCCACAGATCCGCAGATCCGCAGATCCTCAAAACACGGACACCAGCAATGTGCTTTCCGCATTTTGCAGATCCGCACATTGCCAGAACTATATAGAAAATACTTTTTCTTGTCCGCAATTGCGGACAAGAATAGGACATGTTCTATATTTTTGCAGAACGGAAGTGCAGACTGGGAAGCGCGGATCCGTAATTCCGGATGCGAGCAGGACAAAGTCTTTCCCCATAGAAATTAATGGGTCCGCAATTCCGTTCCGCAAACAAAATTGCGGATGTGTGAATGGGGCATAAGGGTCCCTTATCACCGCCAGTTAGTTAGCTACTTGTTAGGTAGTTAGCGCCCAGCCCACTGCACTGCAGTCACTGATTTTGGCAGAGATTTTTTCATCTCTAATGATCGATGCGAATGAAGAAATCTGTGCCGTTCATTTTTTTTTTTCCAGCCCAGAGGCTGAACGGAAAAAGAAAATCTCATTACCCATATGCACAATATAAGGAGAATCGCAGAAACTCCTAATGCTAGGCATATGTGTAATGATTGCGGAGACCCTCAAATGCCAGGGCAGTACAAACACCTCACATGTGACCCCATTTTAGAAAGAAGACACCCCAAGGTATTCCGTGAGGGGTATGGTGAGTTCATGTAAAATTTTATTTTTTGTCACAAGTTAGTGGAATATGAGACTTTGTAAAAAAAAAAAAAAAAAAAATATATATATATATATATATATATATATATATATATATATATATATATCAATTTCCGCTAACTTGTGCCAATTTTTTTTTTTTCTGTGAACTCGCCATGCCCCTCACAGAATACCTTGGGATGTCTTCTTTCCAAAATGGGGTCACTTGTGGGGTATTTATACTGCCCTGGCATTTTGGGGGCCTGAAGCGTGAGAATCCAAATGCGCAAAAATGCCCTGTGAAATCCTAAAGGTACTCATGGGAATTTGGGCCCCTTTGCGCCTCTTGGCTGCAAAAAAGTGGCACACATGTGGTATCACCGTACTCAGGAGAAGTAGGGCAATGAGTTTTGGGGTGTATTTTTATATATATCCATACTTTATGTGAGAAATATCTCTGTAAACGACAACTTTTTAAAAAATTAACACAATGTAGCCCCACCCAAAATGCCAGAACAGTACAAACACCCCACAAATGACCTTATTTTGGAAAGAAGACACCCCAAGGTATTCGCTGAGGGGCATATTCAGTCCATGAAAAATTGAACTTTTTGTCAAAAGTTAGCGGAAAGGGAGACTATAAAAAATCTATTTCTGCTAACTTGTGCCAAAAAAAAAAAATCTTCTATGAACTCGCCATGCCCCTCACGGAATACCTTAGGGTGTCTTCTTTCAAAATGAGTCATATGTGGGTATTTTACTGCCCTGGCATTTGAGAGGCCCTAAAGCGTGATAAGAAAATGCGTAAAAATGCCCTCCTAAAAGGTACTCATTGGAATTTGGGCCCTTTGACATCTTGGCTGCAAAAAGTGTCACACATGTGGTATCGCCGTACTCAGGAGAAGTAGGGCAATGTGTTTTAGGGTGTATTTTTACATATACCCATGCTGGGTGAGAGAAATATCTCTGTAAATTGACAACTTTGTATAAAAAAAATATAAAAAGTTGTCGTTTACAGCGATAATTCTCACACAAAGTATGGGTATATGTAAAAATACACCACAAAGCACATTGCCCTACTTCTCCTGAGTATGGCAATACCACATGAGTGACACTTTTTTGCAGCCAAGATGTGCAAAGGGGCCCTAAAACCAATGAGTACCTTTAGGATATCACAGGGCATTTTTACGCATTTGGATTATCACGCTTTAGGGCCCCTAAAATGCCAGGGCAATATAAATACCCCACAAGTGACCCCATTTTGGAAAGAAGGTATTCCGTGAGGGGCATGTCGAGTTCACAGAATTTTATTTTTTTGGCACAAGTTAGCGGAAATTGATATTTTTTTTTTTTTTTTTTTACAAAGTCTCATATTCCACTAACTTGGACGGCGATACCACATGAGTAACACTTTTTTGCAGCCTGGGTGCGCAAAGGGGCCCAAATTACAACGAGTACCTTTAGGTTTTACATGGCTGCTCACAATTTAGCCCCGCCCAAAATGCCAGAACAGTAAACACACCCCACAAATGACCCCATTTCGGAAAGTAGACACCCCAAGGTATTCACTGAGGGGCATAGTGAGTCCGTCTGAGATTTATTTTTTTTTTTGCCAGAAGTTAGCAGAAATGGAAACTTTATTATTATTTTTTTTCCTCAGAAGTGTCATTTTCCGCTAACTTGTGAAAAAAAAATGAAATTATACATGAACTCACCATGTCTCTCCGTGAATACTTTGGGGTGTCTTCTTTCTAAAATGGTGTCATTTGGGGGGTATTTATACTTACCTGGCATTCTTGCACCTGAAGAAACATGACAGGTGCTCAGAAAGTCAGAGCTGCTTCAAAATACGGAAATTCACTTTTTTGCACCATAGTTTGCAAACGCTATAACTTTTACCCAAACGAATAAATTTACACTTATTGGATTTTTTTAAATCAAAGACATGTAGAACAATAAATTTAGAGAAACATTTATATAGAAATGTAGTTTAAAAAAAAAAAATTACAACATAAAGTGAAAAATGTCATTTTTTGCAAAAATGTCGTAAAATTTTTATTAATAGCAAAAAAAGTAAAAATGTCAGCAACAATGAAAGAGCACCAAATGAAAGCTCTATTAGTGAGAAGAAAAGGAGGTAAAATTCATTTGGGTGGCAAGTTGTATGACGGAGCAATAAACAGTGAAAGTAGTGTAGTGCGGAATTGTAAAAAGTGGCCTGGTCATTAAGGGTGTTTAAGCTAGGGGGGCTGAGGTGGTTAAGGGGGTTTATACTATTAAAGTATAGTGTAGACAATAAGTGACAGTAAAATAAATACACACGAGGAATATTTCCCGTGGCTGGATGTAATAATAATAATAATTGTAACATCATAGTGGTGGACATTATACCAGGATGCTTATGGTTGTATAATGTGTTTTAGAATGTGATATTTCAAAGTTTTTATTGTATTTATATGCCGACCTTTGAACTACTAATGTGAATCAGGGTATATAAAGAGGGGTATTAGCCCCGGATATGACGTATTCCTGCCCCTGACGAAGCTCTGGACAGCGAAACCCGGGTCAGGCAATATTGATACCGCGGATGCGGCTTTTTCGCTTGTGATTATCATCTGATCCTGTAAGTGCAATAAATCTTGGAGGTTTTTATACCATAAGGATTTTGCACTATTATGTTTTATTATTGCAGTAACTCCAGGGTAAAGAGCATTATTACCACTTGAACTGCTGCTTTCCTTCATCACGGAATTTGACACCTGTGTTTCCTGCTGAAGAGTACCTTCACCTGGAGCAGCGCGGTTCCTCGATTTTACCTTGTACTTTGTGTTTTCCCACAACACTGAAGGAACCTGCAGCAGCGAAAGGAACTGAACCAGAGTGTGTCCGGTATTTCTGATTATATTTACATATGTTCAAAGTTTGCACACAGGGATGAACACCTTGGAAACCTCAAAAGGACATTTCAGTCAGGGATACCTTCCAACTTCATTGGAAAACAAAATTGCTGGAGCAACCAGCTCCTAAAATACAAAAGAAAACAAGAAAATCATTAGGTACCTCTGTTAGTCACCTACAACACAAATCTGGAAATTCTAAGAAGGGTTGCTTGGAGACTACATCCAATACTACAAAAATATGACCCTTTAAAATCCATATTTCTGGACACCTAACTCCTGTGCTACAGACAGCCTAATCTCAAAAACATCATTTTCAGAAGCTTTCTGTCCTCTTCAACAACAGGAACATTCCACTGCAAACAGAACAAGTTTGATGCCAATTATTGGCTGGATTTGTGGGAGGAGCCCCGCACATTTAAACCCCTCTGGTTCCCCCACTGACCTGTCGGGACTATCGAGTCATCTGGCGCTTCGTTCAGGCTTCTGGCTTCTGACCCGTGACGTCATTCGGGTGCTGCTGTCCAGGCTCGGCTGCCTTCGGTATTGATCGGCCATTTTCGTTCCTCTCCTTGCGGCGGGAGATTCGAATTTTCAGGGTTTGTGAGTATGCCTTTGAGTAGAGATGAGTGAACTTTAAAAAATAGTTCGGCGTTCGGGTTGTGGTAATCGCCGCATCCCGTTATGGATTCCACTACCGCGGACTATCCCGGCATATGGAATCCATAAGGGGCGGCTTCCACGAACCCGAACTGTTGAAAAGCCGAAGGACCTGGGGTGACGTCACCGTCATGTGATCAGTGCAGGGGGCGTGGCTCAGCACTGGATTTGATCCCGTGCTGAGCCATGCCCCCTGCACTGATCACATGACGGTGACGTCACCCCAGGTCCTTCGGCTTTTCAACAGTTCGGGTTCGTGGAAGCCGCCCCTTATGGATTCCATATGCCGGGATAGTCTGCGGTAGTAGAATCCATAACGGGATGCGGCGATTACCACAACCCGAACGCCGAACTATTTTTTAAAGTTCGCTCATCTCTACCTTTGAGCTCTGCCATTGGCAGTTTCCATACAATGCAATGCTTCATTTCATTTCAGGCTGCACGGCCATTGGCTACCCTTTTACATAGTATTTAAGATCCAAAAAAAGACATTTGTCCATCCAGTTCGGCCTGTTTCCTACAAGTTGATCCAGAGGAAGGCAAAAAAAACCTGTGAGGCAGAAGCCAATTTTCCCCACTTAAGGGGAAAAAAATTCCTTCCCGACTCCCATCAGGCAATCAGAATAACTCCCTGGATCAATGACCCCTCTCTAGTAGCTATAGCCTTGCTGTAGCTAATCTGCAACTGAAATTGTTTTTTAAAAAAATGTGTGTTTGAATTTTTATTTTATTTTTTAAAGGGGAAGTTTTATCTATTTCTGGTGATTGTGTTTTTTGGTTGTGCTTGCTGCCTTGCGGGGGGTGTTGTGCTTCCTGTGGTTTCTGCATGTCGGTGCCCTTGTTCGTGGATGGCGGACATGTTGCATGTGCAGGTATGGGGGTTTCCTGGGTGTCTGCGCATGTGCAGGTTCCTCTAGTCGTGACAGGGGGGGTTGCGTGGCAGCATGTGTGTCGGTAAGTGGGGGCATTTGGACTGTTGGTATGTGTCTGCATGTCCGTGGTTCGGCTGTCATGGGAGTCTGAGGTTGTGGGGATGCTCGTGCGTTTCACATGAACGATTTTCATTTATCGCAAGTCTGAGTGTGCGTGTGGACCCGCTGTTTCCCGAGGGAATTTGCGTTGCTTACTCGTTTCAGGTGTGTGGAACTCTGTTGAGGGTTCCCTCGCATTTTCCGTTCATTAGGTGCGCACATCTCAGTGTGTTACACCTCGCTACTCCACATACACTAGGTCATAGGTCATGGTGCTGTGGGGGATACGTAGTGTTTTTTCACCAAGCACGTGGTTAGCAGCTCCATTGCATACACATAGTCTCTACCCCGACAGGGGCCGGGGGAACTCTGAGTGTCCTTAGGTTTGATTGGTCACCATTTTCCTCGAGTTCCCTGCTCATAAGTCATACGTCATACGTTTTCTTGCCACCCTCCACATTACTGGGCGTCAGGCGGACTTTGTTCTGCTCCTAGGAATTTACCAGCAGCATCTCAGGTGCCGCCACGTGCATACACTGTAATTTTATGGGTACCTTATTGTATGTTTGCCCCCCCCCCCTTACACACGCAGCCTTGCACGCCGAGACCTCAGTGTGACATGCCTGTTCGTTCCAGGCCTCGGTCATGTCTCTTAGTTAGCTTACACCTGTAACGGGCCTCATTCTGCCCCAAGTCTGTGTTACCATGTTGTTCACGGTCTTTCGTTGTCTGGTTTGTTGGGTGCCTGGTGGTGGGTAAGAGCACGTTGGCTTTCGCTCTCATTATATTTCTTTGCATCTCTCATTCATATTCACAGGATGTCTCGGGCTTTGGACTAAGATGAAATGGTGTCCGTTCCGCCTTCCCCTGCCAGGGGAACATGGCAGTACTCCATTCCTATGAGCATGGACCATCCCCCGTCTGATGGCTAAATTAGAGCATTGCAGGGTTCCGTTTCTGGCGACTGCCCGCAAAGCTGAACAGTTTTGATTATTGTTTCCTGCCCCAGCTGCAGCCAATGATGTGGCCTCCGGAGCTGAGCAGGTCTCTCTGCAAACTGTGGCCACTTCCCTTACGCAAATCCATGCACTGTTGAACTCCCTTAACTCCTCTGTCCAGAATTTGCAACAGTGTATGGAGTCGGTGGAGGTGGCAGCCTCTGGCCCCCCGGCCTCGGCTGTCCCGGTGGTTCCTGCAGCCCCCCCAGTGCTCTCAAGTATCCCTGCTTCACCTGCCTCTATTACTTCGGCTCACTTTGTGCCCCCTAGCATCGGGAAGGACATCATGGAGGGGAAGGATGTGAACCTCGCTTCCTTGCTGTTGGCGTCGCAGGACATGACCGAGAACAAGGCCTTTGCCTGCGGGGACGTTTAGGTGATCCTTAAAGTGAAAGATCCCCGTCTCAACCGTAAGCTGTCCCTGCCCAAGTTCATGCTGGCATTTAGCGTCTATAGAGACGTGGTCTGTGCGGTGGCACCCAACAGGAGGGAGGAGTTGGACCTGTATCTGTACCAAGTGGTGGAGTTGGGTCACCGGGATGGTGGTTTTGCGTTCTACGACTACCACAAATCTTTTTCAGCTAAGGTAGCGGCCACTCTGCCTCAGTTCCAAGTTGTGACCAACTGGGGCGGCTGTTCTGCCGTCATTTTGCAGGTTTGAGGGCGACGGTTTATGCCATCTGCAGTCCTTCTCCCATGCCACCACTTGGTGTCCCTCCACTGAAGATCTCGTCCGTTCCGAGTTCTACCAGATTGGCTGCAGCCTCTCTCCCGAATCCTAAGCAGGTGTTGCAGCTGGATAAATTGGGTAGGCCCATTCATTTTTTTTGGAAGGCCCAGATATGCAACAACTTCAATCATACCACCTGTAACTTTGGGCAATGCCGCCTCCTGCACATCTGTGCCTTGTGCTTTCGGGCCCACCCCAAATCGGCTTGTACCTTGGGGGATTCAGCATGACTAAGCAGAGTTGACGTGGGGTTCCTGAGTCACTGTCTGGTGGGTCATCCATCTCCTTCTTTCCGTGACTTCATGGTACAGGGGTTCACCCTGGGGTTCCACACGGGGTTCATCACCTTGCTCACCTCCTCTTTTCAGTGCAGGAATCTGCTGTCATCCTCCCTGGATCCGGACGAAGTTGACGGATTGCTGGCTCAGGAGCTGGAAAAAGGTTTTCCAGCTCCTGAGCTGAGCCAACAAAGGAGGTCCCTTTGTTGCCCCCCCTTTCCGAACTTGGAGGGTGAGCCCTATTGGATTGGTCATAGGTAAATTTCCCAATAAACCCCGCTTAATTTATGATTTGTCTGCGCCGCATTCATCCAGTGTGCCTAGTCTGAATTCGCTGATCCCGTCTGAGTAATTTTCGCTTAAATATTTCTCTGTGGATCAGGCGATTCAGACAATTATTCGGGCAGGCAGGGGTGCTTGGTTGTCCAAAGCGGACATTTCCAACGCTTTTAAGCTTCTCCCTATCAGGCCTCCTCTTTGGCAGTGGCATGGTGTCAAGTGGAGAGACGGGTATTACTTTGTCATGAAGCTTACTTTCGGTTCCAAGAGTAGCTCGTGGCTGTTTGACAGGTTCGGCCGGGCCTTGAATTGGATTTTTACCAACGTGGTGGGCTGCCAGTCAGTAACTCGCTACCTGGATGACTTTCTTCTGGTTGAGAATCTAGCTCGGTCTCCTGTGGATCTGCTGTCACTGCTGGCCATTTTTGCCAAATTGAATGTCCCTGTAGCAGCCCATAAGATGGAGGGTCCGGATACTGCTGTAATTTTTTGGGGTGTTCGGCTGGACACGCTGCCCATGCAGGCCAGTTTACATCAGGATTAGAGTTGAGCGAACTTGTATTTTAAGTTTAGTGTCCAAAGTTCGGGTTGGGGTTATCAAAGAATCCCGTAATGGATTCCGCTACCATGGACCATACTGGAATTTTGAATCCATAAGGGGATTCTTCGATGAACCTGAACCTTGGACAACACTAAGACTTGGGGTAATGTCACCGTCATGTTATCAGTGCAGGGGGCGTGACTTAGTACTGGATTGGATAAGATAAGTTCCCCCACTCACCTGTCGGGACTATATACCCCTTCCAGCAGCATTACTTTGAGTATGCCCCCTTATTGCATACTGACCATAGTGACTGTGGCACACCTCAGGTCAAGGTTAGGTAGGGTCATCATCTGCATGTTACAGGTACGAATCAGTGGGGCTCAGACTACAAATGTAAGGCTTGTCTATACATAATGACCACTAACAAGGTGCAGGTCCCCAATACAAATCAGGACTAAAAGATTCCAGGTACATTGACCTGCACCACATTACATGTGCTCTATTTGATTGTTAGCACCAAATGTCCTTCTGGGGACTCTATGTAGGTGAAACTGGTCAAAAAGTCAGTTATTTCCATCAGTTATCGTGAGCCAAAACCAGGTCTGGGTCAAAACATTTTTCCCACAACGGAAGTTAAATGGATTTTCCAAATTTTTTTTTCACTGATGACCTATCCCCTGGATAGGTCATCAATATGTGATCAGTGGGAGTCCAACACCCGGGAACCCCAGAGTCGTAAATCGTAGAGCAGCTGTGTTTAGTATCGTGCTTAGCCCAATTCACTTGAATAGGGCTGGGCTGCTCATTTGCCATGTGATTGATGAACATGTCGTCACTGGCCTAGGAAAAGCAGAGAGCTCGAACCCCAACCGATCAGTAACTGATGACCTATCCAGAGGACAACTGACCAGACGTTTGGCTTTTGTCTGGTGCAGTCTACATTATCTAAAGCTTCTAATTTGACATTTTTTATTCTGTATGTTTTTATCGGGCAGTAGCAGGTCGTACGCCTTACTAGATAATCCTGAATTGGAAGATACAGTGGAAAGGTTGCCCATAGCAACCCGTCAGGCTACCACTTTCACTTTAAAAGAGACATTGGAAAGATTAGAGCTGAATATGATCTGATTGGTTGCTATAGGCAACTGTATCTTCCTTTTTTTTTTTTTTTACCCCATTTTAATTGATTCCCATTGCATCTTATGTTTTTTGCCACATATTAAAGTTTTCAGTCATAATTCTTGAAGAGGGGAATCACCTGCCAGTTTATCGCTCTGACTTGGGTTGTACCCTTTAACATTGTCGTTTCCAGTGAAGCTATTATTTGCAATGACGATAAATAAGGCCAAATCATTTCAGGTGGCTGGCATAAATCTAGACTCTGCATGTTTCTCACATGGACAGTTGTATTTGCCTGCTCCAGAGTTGGATCAGATCAAAATCTTTATATCTATGCACCTGCCAATCAAACTTCCAATGTCGTTTATCAGAAAACTCCATCTCCTACCAGTTTAGCAGTTAGGTATTTAGGAGGTAACTGCCGGGGTATATAGGGATACTGGCTATTTCCCCATTTTAAAAAAAAACAACAAAGGCCTTGGCCCTCTTGGGCACCCTTGGAAAAACTCCAAAAACACAAAAACAAGCCAACTTTTCATAATTGAATACTTGGGCAACACCAGCTACTTTTTCTAGTATATATTTCATGTCGGGAGTATATATATCCAAGAAGAAGTGAGTCATTGTCAACATGGCTTCTCTTTCAAATATTAGAATGACATATAAGTGAGAAAATCTGTTGCTTTGCATTTTCTTTATTATAGTCTGTATTTCTGCACAGTATAACTGTTAAAACTAATAAGTTGGAAGATCATATTATAACTCTTCATACTGACAAGTATTTCATGTTTCTGTGAATACATATAGTCATGAATAGCCTAATAACATAGTAATATGCTATTGATTGTGATTTATCTCTCGTCTATTGTTCATCAATAGTTGTCTCATCATGTGTCACTTAGCCTTTTTATCACATTACCCACCACCAGATGATTGATTCTCATGAATCATGCTATTTTCAGTCTAGGACCTTATTAAGCGCACAACATTGTAAGCAGGAGCTGAGAAAAGAAGTGACATACGTGCAATTGAATAAAAGAAAAAGAAGAACAAAAATTCCTTTGCTGTAATGTTCTGAAGGGGTTGCCCAGCTTTTCGGACATTTTTAACTTTTGCTAGCAGATTGGTCTATCTTTTGAAAAAAGTCACACTCAACTACTCCAGTCCTTGTCACTCTACTGCTGCTCCCTGGCTTTATTCAGTAGACTTCTGGTCCACATTGTATACACTTGCAGGTGAAGGGAGTCAGCAGTGACGTGTCTCCAAGTGACACATAACTACTGGGTCACATACCACTTTGAGACACATCACAGCAGAGGCCAGTCTTCTGCATGTAATCCTGTCCATCTGGAAGTCTACAGGACAGGGACTGAAAGATCAATGAACGCATCGGGTGAATATGCATCACGACATTTGGCACACCGGTACATTAGTGTTGGACGAGAATATTCAAATCGCGAATATTGGCACTTTGAGAATTCGCTAATATTTAGAATATAGTGCTATATATTCGTAATTTAGAATATTCAACAATTTTTTTTTTTCATCAGTAACCTGCCTCTTGCTTGTAGGGCCAATGAGAAGGCTGCAATGTCTTTGTCTGAGCTTAGCAACATCCCTAGCAACCAATAGGAAAGTTGCCTACCCCTTACTATATAACCTCCCCACAGCCATTTTCTTTAGTTGAATGGAGTTCTGAGAGACAGCAGTGTGATTGCTGTTCTCTGTGCTTTGCTTTATATACATTAGACAGTTAACTTAGATATATAATTCAGATAGTTAGGGAGAGATAGTCAGTAGGTTACATTGATTTATAGTGTAGCTGATAAGTTCGAGTGCAGGGTGTTTGTGATAGGTTCGGCTGTCCATCCATACATAGTGCTGTGATGTCACGCCGTTGCATTTATTGGGCAAAAATATGTGCATTAATTGCCGATTTTCGCAACCGCAAATATATATTGGAGCACTCTATCTGCATATAAAGCTATTGTAATGTTCAACCATTATCTCCAAATTCAGTAAACTTCTAGCAGCTTGAAAGATGTACCCAAAGTGACCCACGCCTGTATTGTGCGCGCATTACACGACTATTACATTGACGATTTTTCCGCAATAAAGAAAATAACTGCGAATTTGCGAATATATGGCAAATATTCACCCATATATTCGTGAAATAATGCAAATGCAAAGATAGCCCCTGCCGCCCATCACTAAGGTACATCAGGTATCCGGGAAGGTTTTAGAAAGGATCTCAGCTCTCTAGCACTTACCATTCCTGAGATATTCCCAAACAATGCAAATTTGGCACATCAAATTACCTACCTTAGCCAATAGAAGCCTGCAGGTCTTTCTCTTCATATCCCAACTTCATATACCAACTGCCATACACACTGTCACATGCCACTTATCAGTCAATAGAAGCTCGCAGGTCCTTAGTCTCCACATACACACAGTTTTACACCAGGTTTCCATAACAACCCAGCCATTTTTCTTCACTGCTGCAGGTCAAGTTTAAAGGGGCGGGGCACTGTGGATGATACTGTTAAGAGAGCGGAGTGCTGGGGAGGTCACAGTTCAGGGGGCAGGTAGGGTTCAGGCCACCCTCAAAAGATGGACTTAAAAACCCCGCCCCCAGGTCCTGCTAAGCTACGGCCCCGAATCGGTTAGGCCATGCCCCATCGCACTCCGCAGCTGACAGGGATTGAAAAATGAAGGTAAAAATCTACTTCTGTCAGCTGCAGGAGTGGGAAGGAGGGGGACTTTCTCCCTGAAGCTTACACTCAGACAACACTGTGCTGCTGTCTGAGAGTGAGATGTTCAAAAGAACATCCCTGTGTCCATCCAGGCCCTGCACCGGACGGAGGACAGGGAATATGAAAGCCGGACTGTCCGGCCTAAAACCAGACCTTTGGCAACCCTATGGGCTGGCTGCTGTGTAGGATACAGTTGAGGGGACGGTCCGCTATGGAGGTCAGTGTTAAGGGGCAGATTGCTGTAGAGGCCACTGTTAAGGGGACAGGTTGTTGTGGAAATCATTGTTAAGGAGATGGGGTACTGTGGAGGTCACTGTTAAAGGGGCAGACTGCTGTGGAGGTCACTGTTAAGGGGGTGGGATGCTGTCCAGGTCCTTGCTGTCCAGGTCCTAAAGAGTTAGGAGCTGTGGAGGTCTCTGTTAAGGGGACAGGGAACTGTGGACGTCACAGTTAAGGAGATGGTCCGCTATAGAGGTCAGTGTAAAGGGGCAGGGTGCTGTAGAGGTCACTGTTAAGGGGGTGAGGTGTTGTGGAGGTCACATTTTAAGGGAACAGAGCTCTGTAGAGGTCAGTGTTAAGGGGCAGATTGCAGTATAGGCCACTGTCAAGGGGGCAGGTTATTGTGGAAATCACTGTTAACGAGACTGGGTACTGTGGAGGTCACTAATAAAGGGGCGGTCGCTGTGGAGGTCACTGTTAAAGGGGAGGGGTATTGTAGATGTCACTGTTATAGTGGATACTGTTGATATCTTTAACGACACAAACATTAAATGAAATAGATGAAATATACCCGTGCGAAGCTGGGTCCTTCTGCTAATATATATATATATATATATATATATATATATATATATATATATATTAGAGATATATTTTCATTCTATGGATAAAGTAAGTAAGCCTTTTCTAAACCCAGCAAGGACAACTCCCAGAAGATGCATATTGTCCTGTTGCAAGGTTCAATTACTTTTGAACAGTTGATATGCTGAAGAATTCATAGTCAGGGCTGGGACAAGGTCCACCACCAACAGAGGCTGAGCTGCCCAAGTGCGCCCCCCCCCTCCACATTTGTGTCATCCACAGAACCCCCCTCCCCATAACAGGGTCCATGTAGGAATGACCCCCAATACAAGGGGTGAGGCTGTGGGGTTGTATCTGCTTTTTTGATGACAGCGCCAGCGGGGCCCGTGCAGTGACTGTATTCTACTACACCCCCCCCCCCCCACACACACACTGTATATAATCTTAACTATATAACTGTAGTGATTTGCTACAGTTATATAGTTAATAAGATTATATCCAGTGAGCGGGGGGGATGGGGGGGGGTAGTAGAATACAGTCACTGCGAGTGCCCTTCTGTCATTATGAAATAGCATATGAGACCCCCACCTCTTTTATTGGTGGTCATTCAGTAAATTAACCCTGTCCGCCACACTGCCCCCCCACACAGTAATGTCCGCCACACTGCCCCCCCACACAGTAATCTCCGCCACACTGCGCCCCACACAGTAATCTCCGCCACACTGCCCCCCCACACAGTAATGTCAGCCACACTGCCCCCCCACACAGTAATGTCCGCCACACTGCCCCCCCACACAGTAATGTCAGCCACACTGCCCCCCCACACAGTAATGTCAGCCACATTGCCCCCCACACAGTAATGTCCCCCACATTGCCCCCCACACAGTAATGTCCGCCACACTGCCCCCACACAGTAATGTCCGCCACACTGCCCCCACACAGTAATGTCCCCACACCCCCTCAACCACACAGCAGTGCCCCCACATAGTAATTTGTCATGCCCCCCTCTTGTCATGCTTTTTCTGCCCCGTCATTCTCCCCCCCATGTTGTCATGCTCTTTCTGCCCCCCATGTTGTCACAGACTTAATGAAAGGGGGCCCGGCATTTTCACTGTACTTAATGCCGGGCCCCATCAGAGCGCTCCTCTCACCTCCATTATGGTCACTTCTCAGGCTTCCAGGATCAGGCCCCAGCTGCCTCACATTAGCAGGTGGGCGGAGCCTAACGGAGGTCCGTTAGGCTCCGCCCACCTGCTTACTCTGTTTCTAGTTAGAGCCAGAGGCAGCGGGGCCTGATGCTGGGGGCCTGAAGCAGCATAATGGAGGTGAGAGGAGCGCTCTTACGGGGCCCGGCTCAGGGAATGACAGGAGGGAGCGCTGAGCGGTTCCCCCCTGTCAGTCCCTCTCCCTCTCGCCGGCCCCTGCCTGCGCCCTGAGGCTGGAGCGCCCTGAGGCTGGAGCCTCCCCAGCCTCTGTGTCGGCCCGGCCCTGTTCATAGTGGATCCAAAAATGGTGAGTTATCTGGGACCTGATGCTACAAAATTAGCACTAAGAGTCATAGCATTTTTGCCACCATGATTTATAATTAGTACAAGTTTCAGAGTTTCCTCTGGTGTAATGTCTTTGGATTTATTTTTTTATTTTTTTTCAAATGTGAAAATCTCTCCATATTTGACTTGTTTTTCCAAAACATAATAAATTAAAATGATGAGACCTGGCACTAGCTTAAAATAGTATAGAAGCCTAATGTATGCCAACAAGGCAGTTGCTGTTTTAATTTTCCAAAGGGTTTCTGGAAAATAAAAGGGGCAGTGAGATTGGTTTACTCCACTTTTCATTTTTATTAGATCTAATAAATGTCCCTAATTGTTTCCGAAGTCATGGTGTGTGTAGATAGTCAAGGAAATTCTTTGGTCTCATTCAGCTTTAACCCTTTCGGGACCAGGCCATCTTCCACCTTTCTGCCTAGGCCATTTTTAGCAAATCTGACGTGTCATTTTATGTGGTAATAACTTGCTTTTACTTATCCAGGCCATTCTGAGATTGTTTTCTCATCACATATTGTACTTCATGACAGTGATAAAATTGAGTGAAAAATTTCATTTTTATTTATAAAAAACACTAAAGTTACCAAAATTTGGAAAAATGTGTAAATTAGCAAATTTCAATTTCTCTACTTTTATAATAGATAGTAATAACTCCAAAAATAGTTATCAGTTTTCATTCCCCATATGCCTACTTCATGTGTGGATCATTTTGTGAATGCCATATTCTTTTTTGGGGGGGACGTTAGAAGGCCTAGAAGTTTAAAAGCAAATCTTGAAATTTTTCAGAAAATTTCAAAACCCTCTTTTTAAGGAACAGTTCAGGTCTGAAATCACTTTGTGAGGCTTACATAATAGACACCACCCAAAAATGACCCCATTTTAGAAACTACACCCTGAAGGTATTCAAAACTGATTTTACAAACTTTGTTAACCCTTTAGGTGTTCTAAAAGAAATAATGGAAAATCGAAATTAAATTTCAGAATTTCACTTTTTGGGCAGATTTTCCATTTTAATCAATTTATTTACGCTAACAAAACAAGGGTTAACAGCCAAACAAAACTTAATATTTATTGCCCTCATTCTTTAGTTTACAGAAACACCCCATATGTGGTCGTAAACTGCTGTACGGTCAGACACGGCAGAGCGCAGAAGTAAAGGAACGCCATATGTTTTTTTTTAAAGCAGATTTCACTGGGATAATTTTAAGCTGCCATGTCACATTTGAAGACCGCAATACCAAATATTCATACTTTTTTTTGTTGTTTGTTTCAGTTTTACATAATAAAGCATTTTTGAAAAAAAATCATGTTTTATTGTCTGCATATTCTGAGATGGTTAAAAGATGGCTGCACAATACATAAACTAATAGAAAAAAATAAAAAAGGGGTTTATTCCAAAATGGAATGAAGGAAGCTCTTAGCGCACATTTTTGATCAAAAGTATGTCGGGCCCAAGTACCACGTCACGGCGGCTTCCGCACAAGGGTCCCTAACATTACAGATACTGCCTCTTATATTTACCAGTCTCCTTTTATTCAGGGAACTGCAGGAACCAGCTAAATTGATTTTGTGCTGCCTTATGGATATGCACTTGTGAGTGTAGATGTATATTTGCATAGTCGGAACTCTGTCTTATAGTATTTATTGCATATTCTGAGAGCCATATTTTTTTTTAATTTTTTTTGGGTGATTGTCTTAGCTAGGGTCTCATTTTTTGCGGTATGAGATGACAGTTTGATTGCTACTATTTTAGGGTGCATATGACTTTTTGATCGCCTGCTATTACACTTTTTGTGATGAAGATTACAAAAAATGGCTTTTTTGACATCGTTTTTATTTGATCTTTTTTGCAGTGTTCATATGAGGAGTTAGGTAATAAGTAGTGTTGAGTGAACCCAAACTGTAAAGTTGGGGTTCGTACCGGACTTTAGTTTTTTTTGTACCCGGACCCGAACCCGAACTTTGCCGTAAAAGTTTGAGTTCGGTGTTCGGGCGTTTAATAAAGCTTGTTGAAAGGCTGCAGGCAACCAATCAACAAGCTTTTAAGCTGTGGGCACTTAGAAGCCATCACAGCCATGCCTACTAATGGCATGGCTGTGATTGGCCGGTGCATCATATGACCCAGCCTCTATAAAAGCTGGATCACATGTAACACCGCTCGCATCAGCTCTGAGTAGTACAGGGACAGGAAGCATGCTGCTGAAGTGAGGGAGAGAGTTAGTAAGGAATCTCATCTGGCTATTTGTTCTGTGGGTGACCTATAGCGATTTTTTTGTGGGTGCAATCCACCATCTTTGTACCCATGACACAGAAATATAAGTAATAATCTGGCTGTTAATTCTCTGGTTGACCTATACCGAATGTTTGTGGGTGTAATCTGTCATCTCTGTACCACTGACACAGAGATATAAGTATTAATCTGGCTGTTAATTCTGTGGGTGACCAATAGTGAATTTTTGTGGGTGCAATCCGCCATCTCTGTACACCAGACACAGAAATATAAGTAATAATCTGGCTGTTAATTCTGTGGGTGACCAATAGTGAAATTTTGTGGGTGCAATCCGCCATCTCTGTACACCAGACACAGAAATATAAGTAATAATCTGGCTGTTAATTCTGTGGGTGACCTATAGCGATTTGTTTGTATGAGGTTAACCTGCACTGCATATGTGACAGTGAAATTAAGATAGTTATTCCGTCTGTTAGTTCGGTGGGTGACATATTCACACTCTTGCTGTACAGTAAACTCGCACTGCATACCTGACAGGGAAATAAATTCAGTAAAATACACCTGTTAGATTGTGGGGTGACATATTCACATTTTTTGCTGTGAAATACTGCTGCGGCCTGCGCTGCATATATGACAGGGAAATAAAATCAGTAAATCTATCTGTTAGATTGTGGGGGAACTTTCCACGGTTATCAGGCCAGTCATTCACAAGTGGCTGACATAGGCCAGGTACACAAGTGTCCAGTCAGGGCACATGTGCAATACACCATTTTTACAGAAAGATAATTTAACTAGCTATTAATTCTGTGGGTGACCTTCCTACTGTGATTTTTTTTGTGGGTGCAGTGCAGCATCTTTGTACCCCTGCCACACAAATATAATATGTAATCCGTCTGTTAGTTAGTTGGGCGACAAACCAATTTTTGTGTGAAGTAAACCTGCACTGCATGTTGGTTGACATAAGCCCATTTTTTCTCTAAAGTACATCTGGACTGCATACCTGACAAGGAAATACAATTCTTAAATGCGTCTGTTACATTGTTGGGTGACATAAACCCATTTTTCTCTCAAGTAAACCAGCACTGTATACCTGACAGGGAAATACATTTCTTAACTGTGTCTGTTACATTGTTGGTTGACATAAACCTATTTTTTCTCTCAAGTACACCAACACTGCATATCTGACAGGAAAATACATTTCTTAAATGCGTCTGTTATATTGTTGGGTGACATAAACCCATTTTTTCTCTCAGATACACAGGCACTGCATACCTGTGGAAATAAATTTCTTAAATGCGTCTGTTACATTGTTGGGTGACAAAAACCAATTTTTTCTCTTGCATATGCTGGAGAGACTGTGCGAGCAGCAGCAGGCGATAGTGGAGTTTCAGCTGCAGCACGCACGGGTGAGTCGCTCTGCGGAACAGCACCACTTCACCACCAATGAGTGGGCCTCCATGCGAGACCAATTTCGAGTACTCCACCAACATGGCCAGTGCCGATAAAGCCGTTCTCAGAATTACTATCCCACTTCTATGTCTCTTTGAAAAAATACTTCGGGCATTGAAGGAAGAGGATGTGGCACAGGAAAAAGAGGAGGAAGAGGGATCATTTCCACAGTTATCAGGATGAGGAGGAGGAACCGTGTTCACAGCATGGTGGCACCCAAAGCAACTCATGGGCATCACTGGAGCATGGCTGGGAGATACAGAGGACACAGACGATACACCTCCCACAGAGGACAGCTTGTCGTGGCCTCTTGGCAGTCTGGCACACATGAGTGACTACATGCTGCAGTGCCTACAAAACGACTGCTGAGTTGCCCACATTCTAACCAGTGCTGATTAGTGGGTGGCCACCCAGCTGGATCCCCGTTACAAGGACAATGTGCCGTCCTTAATTCCATCACTGGAGCGTGATCGGAAGATGCGCGACTACAAGCGTACGCTGGTAGACCCCCTGCTGATGGCATTCCCAACCGACAGTGGGGGCTCAGTGGAAGCACAAGGCAAAGGCAGAGGAGGAGGAAGTCGCCAAACCAGCTGGGGCACCGCCAGTACCTCAGAAGGCAGGGTTAGCATGGCCGACATGTGGAAAAGCTTTGTCAGCAGGCCACAACAACCAGCACCACCAGCTGATATGGAATGTCTTAGCAGGAGGCAGCATTTCAACAAAATGGTGGAACAGTATGTGTGCACACACCTACACGTACTGACTGGGTCTGCCCCATTTAACTTCTGGGTCTCCAAATTGGGCACATGGCCTGAGCTTGCCCTTAACGCCGTGGAGGTGCTGGCCTTCCCTGCAGCCAATGTATTGTCTGAATGTGTGTTTAGCACGGCAGGGAATGTTATCACAGAAAAGCGCAGCCGCCTGTCCACAACCAATGTGGACAAGCTTACGTTCATTAAAATGAACCAGGCATATATCCCACAGGATTTGTCCATACCTGCAGAATAGACATGTATATCGGCTTTACCCAGCCATTGTTATCCTCCAGCGCACTTTCTCTTTGTTATATTTTTTGTATTTCCCAATGTTTTGAGGTCTACCCAAATTTATTTAAAAAATTTAAAAAAAAAAAAAAAAACCAGAAACAAAAACAGTGTTTTTGGCGACCACCTCATCCACCACCGCTTCCACCTACACCGCCACGTCCACCGCCTCCTCAACCTCCTACTCCATATGGATTTCCTCCTCCTAGTTCAAGATTATTATTTTTATTTTTTATGTATTTTATGTTATTTTAAGTCATTTCCCTATCCACATTTGTTTGCAGGGCAATTGTACAGCTCTCACCCCCATTTTGCTTCCTTTTGCCCTCTAGCTCTTTCCATTACCTTTTTCGAGCCATTTTAGTGCTAAAAAGTTCGGGTCCCTATTGACTTCAATGGGGTTGGGGTTCGGGGTCAAATTCGAGTCAATTTGGGTCCCGAACTCGAACTTTGCGATTAAGTTCAGCCGAACCCGGCGAACCCAAACTTCCAGGTGTCCTCTAAACTCGCCTCGTGGTATTTTTATAGAGCAGGTTGTTACGGACGCGGCGATACATATTATATTAACTTTTTTTTTTTTTTACATTTAACACAATAAAAGCATTTTTGAAACAAAACAATCATGATTTAGTGTCTCCATAGGCTGAGAGCCATAGTTTTTCAAATTTTTGGGCGATTGTCTTTTATAGGGGCTCATTTTTGCAGGATGAGGTGATGGTTAGACTGGTATGATTTTTGCAGCCATCACCGTTTTAATCGCTTGGTGTGGCACTTTTAGTGATGTTAGGTGACAAAAAAATGTTTTTTTAAGCACAGTTTTTATGTTTTTTTTATGGTGTTCATCTGAGGTCATGTGATATTTTTATAGAACTGGTCAGTGCGGATGCGGTGATACATAATATGTCTTCTTTTCTTTCTTTTTTTCGGTGTTTTTTAAAATTTTGTGACTTTATTTTGGCACATCATGGGTTAATGCGTTGGCATCAGTGTTTTCACCGATGTCGGCTTATTCAGCAGCCCCTGCACCCGCCCGATCAGCGAGTCGTACATGTACATTAAGTCACATGCCGCTGCGCCATACATGTATGGCACTGGGCGTTAAGGAGTTAAAAACTATTGGGGTCATTTATAAAACAGATGTAAAGTAGAACTGGCTTAGTTATTCATAGCAACTAATCAGATTCCACCTTTCATTTTTACACACACACACTATGCAGGGCTCGACTGACCCCTGTTTATAGAAATCAGAGAAATCTGTCAGAGAAGATGTCTGATGACTCACTCTGACATATTTTCTGGCAAACTTATCTGAGCAGGCAACAGAGCAGCCTGCAGAAAATGTGTGAAAAGCAGGAAGACAGAGATTTTTTTTTATTAAAAATTCAAAAAATATATTATTCTTTTACCCCATAATAGGTGCATTACAGAAAATGGCTGAGAAGGCTGACCCTAGCCATTTAACCCTTAAGGTGATGCAGAGGATAGAGATCACAACACCTGTGAACTCCCTTTGATATCTGTTATCTGTAGACACTTGAATTTGACCACTGGGTTTCAGTGGCATGCCACAGATTTCTGGCGCTGCTATCACATAGACTCTCAACCTTGCTTTGCATATTATCTTTCTGTCCCTGTCTGTTTTACGTTGACCAGCAATAATGTAAAAAAGTTACAAAATAAAAAAAATAAAGTATAAACACCCTTTTTAGGAGACAGATAAACAATAGAGTTGAGCGAACACCTGGAAGTTCGGGTTCGACGGGTTCGGCCGAACTTCACAAAAAAACTTAACCCGAACCCCATTGAAGTCAAGGGGGACCCAAACTACTGGGCACTAAAATGGCTGTAAAATAGCCCTGGAAAGTGCTAGAGGGCTGCAAAAGGCAGCAAAATATAGGTAAATGTCCTACAAACAAATGTGGATAGGGAAATTACTTAAAATAAAATAAATAAAAATTAACCGCCTGCCGACCGCCTAAGGCAGGGATGCGTCCAGGCGGCGGCAGGTTTGTTCCTCCTTGATGCGTCAGCGCGTCATCTCAAGAGAGGCGAGATTTGCTGTGAATGCGCGCGTGTTCACAGCAGCTCGCAGCTCGGCAGTTATACTGCAGCCTGCCAGCGATGATCAATCGCTGGCAGGCTGTAGATGTAAAATAAAAAGCATCAAACATGTATATCAGATGCTGTTTTGTTAACAGCGTCTGATATACCTGATACCTGGTCCTCTGGTGGTCCCATTTGCTGGGATCGACCACCAGAGGACCAGGTAGCTATGTAAAGTAGCACCAAGCACCACACTACACCCCCCCCCCCGTCACTTATTAACCCCTTGTTAAACCCTGATCACCACATATAGACTCCCTGATCACCCCCCTGTCACTGATCACCCCCCTGTAAAGCTCCATTCACATGTCCATATGTGTTTTACGGATCCACGGATCCGCAAAACACGGACACCGGCAATGTGCTTTCCGCATTTTGCAGATCTGCACATTGCCAGAACTATATAGAAAATGCCTTTTCTTGTCTGCAATTGCGGACAAGAATAGGACATGTTCTATATATTTGCGGAACAGAAGTGCAGACCCGGAAGTGCGGATCCACAATTCCGGATCCGAGCGGGACAAAGTCTGTCCCCATAGAAATAAATGTGTCCGCAATTCCGCTCCGCAAACAGAATTGCTGACGTGTGAATGGGGCATAAGGCTTATCACCGCCAGTTAGTTAGCTACTTGTTAGGTAGTTAGCGCCCAGCCCACTGCACCACAGTCACTGATTTTGGCAGAGATTTTTTCATCCACATTGATCAATGCGAATGAAAAAATCTGTGCCGTTCATTTTTTTTTTTTTTCAGAGGCTGAACGGAAAAAAAAAATCTCATTACCCGTATGCTCAATATAAGGAGAATAGCAGAAACTCCTAATGCTGGCCATACATGTAATGATTGCGGAGACCCTCAAATGCCATGGCAGTACAAACACCTTACAAGTGACCCCATTTTAGAAAGAAGACACCCCAAGGTATTCCGCGAGGGGTATAGTGAGTTCATGTAAAATTTTATTTTTTGTCACAAGTTAGTGGAATATAAGACTTTGTAAAAAAAAAATAATAATAATTATCAATTTCCGCTAACTTGTGCCCCAAATTTTTTTTTTCTGTGAACTCGCCATGCCCCTCACGGAATACCTTGGAGTGTCTTTTCCAAAATGGGGTCACATGTGGGGTATTTATACTGCCCTTGAATTTTAGGGGTCCTAAAGCGTGAGAATCCAAATGTGTAAAAATGCCCTGTGAAATCCTAAAGGTACTCATGGGAATTTGGGCCCCTTTGCGCATCTTGGCTGCAAAAAAGTGGCACACATGTGGTATAGCCGTACGTAGGAGAAGTAGGGCAATAAGTTTTGGGGTGTATTTTTATATATACCCATACTTTGTGTGAGAAATATCGCTGTAAACAACAATTTTTTAAAAATTTTTTATACAAAGTTGTCAATTTACAGAGATATTTCTCTCACCCAACATGGGTATATGTAAACATACACCCCAAAACACATTGCTCTACTTTTATTGAGTACGGCGATACCACATGTGTGACAGTTTTTTGCAGCCTAGGTACGTAAAGGGGGTGTAAAGTCCAACAAGTACCTTTAGGCTTTACAGGGCTGCTCACAATTTAGCCCCGCCCAAAATGCCAGAACAGTACAAACACCCCACAACTGACCCCATTTTGAAAAGAAGACACCCCAAGGTATTCGCTGAGGAGCATATTCAGTCCATGAAAAATTGAACTTTTTGTCACAAGTTAGCGGAAAGGGAGACTTTGTGAGAAAAAACAATAACAAATCTATTTCCGCTAACTTGTGCCAAAAATCTTCTATGAACTTGCCATGCCACTCAAGGAATACCTTGGGGTGTCTTCTTTCCAAAATGGGGTCACATGTGGGGTATTTATACTGCCCTGGCATTTTAGGGGTCCTAAAGCCTGAGAAGAAGTCTGGAATCCAAATGCATAAATATGCCCTCCTAAAAGGTACTCATTGGAATTAGGGCACCTTTGCGCATCTTGGCTGCAAAAAAGTGTCACTCATGTGGTATCGCCGTACTCAGGAGAAGTGGGGCAATGTGTTTTGTGGTGTATTTTTACATATACCCATGCTGGTGAGAGAAATATCTCTGTAAATTGACAACTTTGTATAAAAAATTTTTAAAAGTTGTCATCTACAGAGATATTTCTCACACACAGTATGGGTATATGTAAAAATGCACCCCAAAACACATTTCCCTACTTCTCCTGAGTACGGCGATACTACATGTATGACACTTTTTTGCAGCCAAGATGTGCAAAGGGGCCCTAATTCCAATGAGTACCTTTTAGGAGGGCATATTTACGCATTTGGATTCCAGACTTCTTCTCAGGCTTTAGGATCCCTAAAATGCCAGGGCAGTATAAATACCCCACAAGTGACCCCATTTTGGAAAGAAGACACCCCAAAGTATTCTATAAGGGACATGGCAAGTTCAAAGAAAAAATTTTTTTTGGCACAAGTTAGCGGAAATTGATTTTTTTTTTTTTTTTTTTTTTTACAAAGTCTCATATATCCACTAACTTGTGACAAAAAATAAAATTTTGCATGAACTCACCATACCCCTCACAGAATACCTTGGGGTGTCTTCTTTCTAAAATGGGGTAACATGTGGGGTATTTATACTGTCCTGGCATTTTAGGGGTCTCTAAAGCGTGAGAAGAAGTCTGGAATCCAAATGCGTAAAAATGCCCTGTAAAAATCCTAAAGGTACTCATTGGAATTTGGGCCCCTTTGCGCACCCAGGCTGCAAAAAAGTGTCACACATGTGGTATCACCGTACTCAGGAGAAGTAGAGCAATGTGTTTTGGGGTGTATTTTTATATATACCCATACTGTGTGTGAGAAATATCTCTGTAAATTACAACTTTTTAAACAATTTTATACAAAGTTGTCAATTTACAGAGATATTTCTCTCACCCAGCATAGGTTAATGTAAAAATATATCCCAAAACACATTGCCCTACTTCTCCTGAGTACGGCGATACCACATGAGTGACACATTTTTGCAGCCTGGGTGCGCAAAGGGGCCCAAATTCCAACGAGTACCTTTAGGTTTTGCAGGGCTGCTCACAATTTAGCCCCACCCAAAATGCCAGAACAGTAAACACACCCCACAAATGACCCCATTTCGGAAAGTAGACACCCCAAGGTATTCACTGAGGGGCATAGTGCGTCCGTGGGAGATTTTTTATATTTTTGCCAGAAGTTAGCAGAAATGGAAACTTTATTTTTTATTTTTTTCCTCAGAAAGTGTAATTTTCCGCTAACTTGTAAAAAAAATGAAATGATGCATGAACTCACCATGCCTCTCCGCGAATACTTTGGGGTGCCTTCTTTCTAAAATGGTGTCATTTGGGGGGTATTTATACTATCCTGGCATTCTAGCACCTGAAGAAACATGACAGGTGCTCAGAAAGTCAGAGCTGCTTCAAAATGCGGGAATTCACTTTTTTGCACCATAGTTTGTAAATGCTATAACTTTTACCCAAACCAATAAATATACACTTATTGGATTTTTTTTTATCAAAGACATGTAGAACAATAAAGTTAGAGAAAAATGTATGTAGAAATGTAGTTTTTAAAAAAAAAATTACAACAAAAAGTGAAAAATGTCATTTTTTGTCAAAAATTTCGGTCATTTTTGATTAATAGCAAAAAAAGTAAAAATGTCAGCAGCAATGAAATACCACCAAATGAAAGCTGTATTAGTGAGAAGAAAGGGAGGCAAAATTCATTTGGGTGGTAAGTTGTATGACGGAGCAATAAACTGTGAAATTAGTGTAGGGCAGAATTGTAAAAAGTAGCCTGGTCATTAAGGGTGTTTAAGCTAGGGGGGCTGAAGTGGTTAAAGGGTAAAAATTAAATGACTTTTTTTATCTGCAAGCAGGGGCTTACATAGAATTAACTGGGCCCCATAGCAGGATTCTGAAATGGGCCCCCATGATCCTTCCCAAGCCCCTATGACTACCCATTCCTGGTCGCTTCAACCTTCTACCCCAGCCCCTCCCTTACCCATGAACGGTGCCTTAGGTAGGTACATTGGTGCTACATTACAGATTATTACTGTTTTTGATAACCTAGGGAGTTCTTGCAAAATACATAGTGTGACCGCGTTCACATTACTGTTAATTTTCTGTTCTTATCCGTCAGAAGAAACCAAAAATATATAAAATAACTGATCCTGTATTTAAAGCATCCCTTATGCTCAGTTATGCACATTTTGCATCCGTTTTAGCCATTTATGTCTGAGATACGTTATTTTAGACAAAAAATAGAATACTTTGTGTAGAACTTTTTTACACATAAAAAAACAGATCTCGGAAATGGCTAAAGGGGATGCAAAATGTGCAGAACGGAGCATAACGAATGCCTTAAATACAGGATCAGAACAGAGATGTGAACGCGGCCTAAGGCTTCATTCATATCTCAGGTGACTGTATCCGACAGAGAACATCCAGCCAGAGCTCACCGGATCCAGCATTTAAAGATTCTACCGTCCACCACTGGACCCCATAGACCAGAGATGCCCAACCTGCAGCCCTCCAGCTATCTACACCTATTAGGGCATGCTGGGAGTTGTAGTTTTGCAACAGCTAGAAGGCTGCAGGTTGAGCTTTCCTGCCATAGACTATGGCAGACTACCAGCAGGGTTTCAGCATGACAAAAACTGTTCTACTGGTGAAGGGCAGAATCCAGCAATGCTGGAACTGGTGAACTCTGGCAGGATGTTCTCTACCAGATACTGCTCACCAGAGATGTAAACGAAGACCAATGCGCATCAAAGTGCAATGATCAGATGACTTTATTTTGTCCGGGTTCAGAGCTGAACCCGGACATATCCCCCTTCTTCCCCCACTCAGCTCTGAACCAGGACAACGCCTTTAACAGTCTCAGTCATAACTAGTATTGAGCGAACTTGTTTTTTCAAGTTCGACGTACAAGGTTCGGGTTCGGATTATCTAAGAATCCCATTATGGATTCCACTTCCACGTAAGCCCATAAGAGGCATGCTGAATTGTATTCCGTCATAAAAGAAGTCTATGACCAGCATGCAATGCGGAATGCCTCTTATGGGCTTCCGTGGAAGTGGAATCCATAACGGGATTCTTAGATAATCCGAACCCGAACCTTGTACGTCGAACTTGAAAAAACAAGTTTGCTCAATACTAGTCATAACACATTAAATAAATGTGAAAACTTGTCAAGTGTGTGTTAACTCTGCTATATCTGTGTGTGAATATATATGCACACACACTGTATATGCACACATGAAATACATCTACAGTATGACTGACTAAGGGTACTTTCACACTGGCGTTTTGGATTCCGTTTGTGGGATCCATTTCAGGGATCTCACAAACGGTCCAAAACGGATCAGTTCAAAACCAATGCATTCTGAATGGATAAGGATCCGTTCAGAATTCATCAGTTCGTCTCCGTTCCGCCTCTTTTCTGTTCTGGAGGCGGACACCAAAACGCAGCTTGCAGCATTTTGGTGTCCGTCTGACGACGCGGAGCCGAATGGATCCGTTTTGACTTACAATGTAAGTCAATGGGGACGGATCCATTTTCAATGACACAATATGGTGCATTTGACAACGGATCCATCCCCCATTGACTTTCAATGTAAGTCAAAACGGATCCGCCCCGGGTACCAGCTGTAACTTGAAACAGGGGGGTGCCGCTGCGCTGCCACTAACGCACAGCAGCCAGCAGGAGGATCGGGACCCGGCCGCCGCGGCCAGGACAGAGAGGAGAGTCGGGAGACAGTGAAGAGATGGAGGGGGGCGTGGCGCTGGGCGGGCCAGCCGGGACGGACGTCTTACTGTGTGAGTGATGGATAGATGGAGGAGGGGAAGCCCGGCCCTTATGCAGGAGGAGCCTGGAGGGGGCGTGTCGCGGCTGTTGCCGGCTGCTGCTGCCTGGCTAGAGTGGTGAGATGGAGCAGAGGAAAGGGGCGGGACGTAGCCAGGTCACATGGGCGCCGCAGCAGGGAATGGAAATAGCGTGCCTCGTGCGTGCACGCTCCCTGATGTCAGAGCGCGCACGTTAGGCACGAGTAACGCACATTTCAACGGCGGGAAAGGCAGCCATTGTATTTTCATGGTTACAGATTCCCTTTTATTTAACAGCAAGTTTCTGTTTACTTGCCATAAAAAATGTTATTTAAAAAAATAAATAAATATTTCATTATATTCAGTAAAAATGAAGTTTCTTATGGTTTAGGCATGGGGAAGGGGGGTACCAGAGAAAGTTCCCGCCCGGGGTGTCAAATACCCTGGGCACGCCACTGAGGCCATCTTCTCCTCAGCAGGCCATGCAGCAGGCTCTCTTCCCCCTTCCTCTGTCCCGACTGCTGCACATTGATTACATAACAGCAGAGGAGAAGCAGAGTGGGGGGGGGAGAGCTTTGGGGAGACTTCTGATGGCAGCAGCACATCCTGCTGTTGCGTCTGAAAAACGGGCCTCTCCTCATCAGTGCAGCTGTGGACATGTTGCAGACTGCTGACTGATGGTAGGATCGGGCCCTTGCTGGGGGGTGGGGTGAGGAGAAGCAGTGGGGGGAGCTGGAAGGCGAGCCAGAGACCCTGGCAAGGACTCTAAGCAGGAGCTGTTACAATAATTGTAATAAGGGGGCGCAGCCTTTCCTCCACAGCCGGGCCCCCTTCCACTACGGGCCCCATATCAGCTGCGTGGTCTGCCTCTATTAGAGGTACACCACTGTCTGCAAGGTACTGTGCCACCCGATATGAGTGGTGGGCACTGGCAGTGGGCACAGTACAGTCTGTGGGCCTGACACACACTGGCAGGCAATTGCAATTATATTTAAGGGTAAAAATTAAATTACTTTTTAATTACTTTATCTGCAAGGTACTGTGCCAGCCTATATGAGTGGTGTGCACACAGTACAGTCTGTGGGCCTGCGGCCTCTCACACACGGGCAGGCAACTGCAATATATATATATATATATATATATATATTGTGGTAAGGTGCAGGGTGCCGTCGTGGATGGCAGGTATGTGTCACCGAGGTTCATAGCCTCGGTGAGGTAAGAGCCCGTTTTTGTTGATGTCAGCAGCAGCTAGTGCTACTGACAGAGTTTAAATAGCATGGCTGCAAAGCCGATCCGGGCCGGCTTTGGTGTCGGATGCGGGCATGCGCAGTGAGGCTGGCGTGAACGCCGAAGTTTTGTTTTTCTAAAGTGCATGGAATATATTAAGCCAGCAAAGCTGCAAGCAGGAGTTTCTGGCAACATGGAGGCTGCTGTGAAGGCTCTCATAGAGGCTAACGTGCAGCAGCGGGAGACCAACCAACTACTGCTACAACATGTGATGGCGTTACAGGCGGCAGGAGCGTCCCACCACGTCCATGATGCCCGGAAAGCGGTCCGTGCGGCGATCCCAAAAATGACCCCCGCAGACGACGTTGAGACGTGCCTGGCGGTTTTTGAGAAGGTCGCCGTGAGGGAAAAGTTACCCCGTGACCAGTGGGCCGAGGTGGTTGCTCCGTTCCTGGCATCCGGACCCCAGCAAGTTTTTTTGATTTGGCAGACGACCAGGCTGCTGACTATTCCACGGTGAAGGGGAGATCCTGGCCAGACTGGGGTAAACGTGTTGGTCCGGGCTCAGCGGGTCCACCAGTGGGACATCAAAGTGTCTGAACCCGCCAGGCCGCAGTACTATGAGTTGCTGCACAGGTTGCAAAAATGGCTGCAGCCTGAGGTTCTAAGTCCGACTGCTATGCTGGACCGGCTGCTGGCTGACATGTTTTGGAGGGCCTTGCCTTACCCCCTTCAACACTGGATCGGCCAGGTATCCCCACCAATGCCCTTGAGATGGTCGACCTGGTGGAGCGATATGAGGCCACCAGAAACCTGCAGGGGGTTCTTTTGGGAGGGGCCAGTCAAACCCCGGAAATCTCCACCCCAGTCCCGGCGGCCGGCCAAACCCGCCCGGGATGTACCTCTGCAGATCCGTCCCCAGTGGTCTGCTGGCAGTGTCGGGAGCCTGGACACATAAGGGCCAACTGTCCACAGTGGGGGGAACCCATGGAGACTAATTATGGGTACCGGGCTTCCATGTATGCCCGGAGACTGTGTGCGACCGGCATCCCCGGGACAATAGACAATCGTCATCTGTGCCAGGTGCAAGTCGGGGATAACCTGGCAGTGGCGCTGTTGGACTCAGGGAGCCTGGTAACCCTGGTAAGTGCTGCCCTGGTACAGCCCACCCAGTATACGGGCCGGACAGTGGGTGTGGTGTGCATACACGGAGACTTAAAGGACTATCCCACTGCTGTAATGTCTCTGTCCACGGCGGTCGGCACCTGGACTTGTGAAGTGGCGATCTCCACAAAGCTACCCTATGAACTGATAATTGGGAGAGACTTCCCTGGTTTTCCGTCACTGTGGCCTGAGATGAAAGTGTCTAATAGCCCTGAGACAGGGGTAACCCTAGCAGAGTGGCCTGATACCACTGGAAGGCCAGAACCCTGGGAGCCCGAGTCTGAAGGGCCAGCGGTAGGGGTGACCACTGCTGCAGCGGTAGTGGGGGAGACAACCCCACTGAGTGTAATGGTGGGAGACACGGAGGACTTGCCACCGGGACCTGAGTTGGCAGACCTCAATGTCTCCGGGGAAAATTTTGGGACCGCACAACACCGGGACCAAACCCTAACCAGGGCCTGGGAGAATGTGCTGGAAATTGATGGTAAACCCCAGAAACCAGGGTCTGAATTAATGTTCCCACGATTTATTGTTCTGCAGGATATGTTGTATCGGGTGAACCAAATCCGAGGTGAACCTGTTGAACAGTTGGTGGTGCCCACAGCGTATCGCAAGCTTGTCATGGAGCTTGCCCACCAACATGTTCTTGGGGGACACCTGGGGTGGCAGAAAACCCAGGACCGCATTCTGCAGCGGTTTTATTGGCCCAGTGTGTTCAAGGAGGTAGAAAATTATTGTAAGTCCTGTCCAACCTGTCAGATAACTAGCCCCCAGCCACATTTCCGTAGTCCTCTGGTACCTCTGCCAATTATTGAAGTACCGTTTGAGCGAATCGCTATGGATTTAATTGGGCCTGTACCAAAGTCTGCCAGGGGCCACCAACATATTCTGGTAGTTCTCGACTATGCCACTCGGTATCCGGAGGCGGTGCCTCTGCGACATACCTCAGCTAAGCTCATTGCCAAAGAGTTATTGGAGATGTTTTCCCGTGTGGGCCTGCCAAAAGAGGTTCTGACAGACCAAGGGACCCCTTTATGTCCAAAGTAATGAGGGAACTGTGTAAATTGTTGCGTATAAAGCAGTTACGGACGTCCGTTTACCATCCGCAAACAGACGGTCTTGTGGAGAGGTTTAACCAAACTCTAAAAATATGTTAAAGAGGGTGGTGTCTAGAGATGGGAAGGACTGGGATCTGCTTCTGCCCTATCTCATGTTCGCAGTGCGAGAGGTGCCCCAGGCCTCTACTGGGTTCTCGCCCTTCGAACTGCTTTATGGCAGACACCCTCGGGGCCTGTTGGATATCGCCAAGGAAGCATGGGAACAACAGCCTGTCCCCCACAAAAGTGTCATTGAGTATGTCGCCCAGATGCAGGAACGGATGGAAAGGGTGTTGCCCTTGGTCCGGGAGCATATGGCAGCACAACAAGCCCAGAGTAGGGTGTACAATCGTCAGGCTCGGATGCGGGACTTCAATCCGGGAGATCGGGTTTTGGTTCTGGTACCCACCCTTGACAGCAAATTCCTAGCTAGGTGGCAGGGCCCCTATGAGGTGATCGAGAAGGTAGGGAAGTAAATTACAAAGTACACCAGCCAGGGCGGCGCAAGCCGGAGCAGGTGTACCACGTGAATTTACTTAAGCCGTGGAGAGATAGGGACACGGCCGACGACCACAGCCCCGGCCAGGGCTTCTAGGTGAAAAGGGTCCAGCCCCACAGTTCGAGGCCTGTGAAGCCGTAACCACGGTAAAATTGCAGACAGCCTGTCTTCCAAACAAGTTCAGGAAGTCAGGGAGTTCATCAGTCGGAACACGGATGTGTTCTCGGACCTCCCTGGCCGCACGTCTCTCATCCGACATGACATCGTCACTGAGCCTCAGGCCAAGGTCCGGATAAAACCATACCGGGTACCCGAGGCTCGGCGGCGGGCCATCGCGGAGGAAGTGCAGTTAATGTTGAAGCTTCGATGTCATTGAGGAGTCGAAAAGTGAGTGGGCCAGTCCCATAGTCCTAATACCCAAGCCGGATGGGACGTTGCGGTTCTGCAACGACTTTCGCAAGTTAAATGAAGTATCCAAGTTTGACGCGTATCCCATGCCCCGAGTAGACGAGCTTGTTGAAAATTTAGGACAAGCCCGTTATTTTTCTGTGCTGGACCTCACTAAAGGGTACTGGCAGGTACCCTTAACGGAGGCGGCTAAGGAAAAACCGCGTTTGTTACCCACGCAGGGCCTGTATCACTACAAGGTGTTACCCTTTGGCCTGCATGGCGCCCCGCCACTTTCCAGAGGTTAATGGACATAGTGCTGCGACCACATCGTCGGTACGCCTCGGCCTACTTAGATGATGTAGTCATCCACAGCACCGACTGGGAAAGCCATTTACCCAAGGTGCAGGCGGTAGTGGATGCCCTGAGGAAAGCTGGACTAACCGCCAATCCAAAAAAGTGTGCGATTGGGTTGGAAGAGACCAAATATCTGGGATATGTAATTGGGCGGGAGTCATCAAACCTCAGGTAACTAAGGTAGAGGCCATTCGTAGCTGGCCCCGACCGGTCACCACCAGGCAGGTAAAGTCGTTCCTGGGGATTGTAGGATACTACATGAGGTTTGTGCCCCACTTTGCCACAATAGCAGCGCCATTGACAGACCTGTTGAAGGGACGAAAGTCTGGGAGGGTTAGCTGGAGTGAGAAGGCGGAGGAGGCTTTCTCCGCGTTGAAGTCGGCCCTGTGTGGGTCCCCGGTTTTGGTGACACCCGACTTCAACAAGGAGTTTGTCGTACAGACCGACGCTCGGAGGTAGGCCTCGGTGCGGTACTGTCGCAGGAGGTCAACGGGGAAGAACATCCCGTTGTCTTCCTGAGCCGTAAGCTCAGTCCCGCCGAGTCCAGATATAGTATAGTGGAGAGGGAGTGCCTGGCTATCAAGTGGGCACTCGAATCTCTCCGCTACTACCTGTTAGGGAGGAGGTTCCGTCTGGTGACCGACCCTTCCCCTCAAATGGATGAGTCAGGCCAAGGAGAGGAATGCTCGGGTCACCAGGTGGTTCCTATCCCTTCAAAATTTCAAGTTCTCCGTGGAACATAGGGCAGGTCGCTTGCAGGGAAATGCAGATGCCCTTTCCCGCGCCCACTGCCTCACATGTGTCCACCCCTCAGGGTTGAACAAAGGGGGGTGTGGTAAGGTGCAGGGTGCCGTCGTGGATGGCAGGTATGTGTCACCGAGGTTCATAGCCTCGGTGAGGTAAGAGCCCGTTTTGTTGATGTCAGCAGCAGCTAGTGCTACTGACAGAGTTTAAATAGCATGGCTGCAAAGCCGATCCGGGCCGGCTCTTACCGGGAGCAGCTAAAGTGTAGGGTGGGTGGCTGCTCCCACGACCCAGTCCTGGTTTTGGGCTGGGTTTAAAAGCTCAGCAGCTGGAGGCTGTGATTATCCTGGAGCTGCTAACAGGGCTGAGGAGTTCTCTGTCCTGGAGGAAAGAGCTCAGCAAGGAGGTGTTTTGTTCCTGGCTACCTGAAGCTGGATTCTCCTGCGGCTGGGCCGACAGCGTGGTGCGAACCTGCACCTACACCTCCCAGGTGACTGAACCTGTGTTGGCCTGTTTTTGTTTTGCCACGTTATTTCCGTTGTGTGTGAACTGTCACCAAAGAGACTGTTTTTCATTTATGGTGTGCAAGTGTGAATAAAACACTGTTTGTTGCACAATCTGGACTCCTTGTTTTGCCTCTAAACTGCACCCGCACCGCTGTCTACCAGAGCGACTCCCCACAATATATAGAAAAAATAAATAAAAGCAGACTGATGTACCAGCTCTAAAAAGGTTTTTTTGGGGTTCTGTCAGGACACTGTCCTTACAGCAGATGGCCCCTTTCAAATGAGCGAATTTTCCGTGTGGGTGCAATGCGTGACGTGAACGCGAACGTACACGAGCGGTTTTTTTCACACATCGATTGTGCGTTGCGTGAAAATTGCAGCATGTTCTATATTCTGCGTTTTTAACGCATCCCTAGTCCCATAGAAGTGAATGGGGCTGCGTGAAAAGCACATTGCATCTGCAAGCAAGTACAGGTTACTGTTGGTTGCCAGGAGTTGTTGTTTGTAAACATTCAGTATTTTATCACGCGCCTTAAAAAACGCATGAAAACGCATTGCACCCACGCGGAAAAAACTGAACAACTGAACGCAATCACAGGCAAAACTGAATGGCTTTGCCTGTGAAATCGCACAGTTTTCACTGAACGCATCCACAATGCATCCGGACCTAAGGCCCCATTCACACATCAGCAATTTTTGTCCGCATCCATTCCGCATTTCTGCCGAATGGATGTGAACCCATTATTTGTGAATAGGGCCGGACGTCATGCGGAGAGCACTCTATGTGCTCTCCACTTCCACATTTGTGGAGCCGCGGCCCCGAACTTTCGGGTTTCGGCTCCGCAAAAGATGGAGCATGTCTTATTCTTGTCCGCAGCCTGCGGACAAGAATTATGCATCTCTATGGGGAGTGCTGGCATGGTGTGTTGCGGATCCGCAACACACTACGGACGTGTTAATGGGGCCTAATCTGGACACGCTCGTTTGAAAGAGGCCGATGAGTCTTTGAGGACTGCAGTGGACACAGAACACTGGCCTAGCTAACGCTTTCCTTATTAATTCAGCAGCAGCAGCACTCTCCCTGCTCTAACTAACACTGCAGCTTTAGAATGAATCTAAGATGGATGATGTCCTTGCTTTTAGATAGGAGGTGGGAGGGTCTGCTGATTGGCTGGAATGTGTCTGCTGACTGTGAGGTACGGGGTCAAACAATGAAAAAAATCGGCTCCAGCACCATTGATATCGTGTTGAAATATGCTTCCTCTTTATTAACTCGTCATCACATGTAGACAAAATCCATCGAAGATGCGATAATTGTTGACGCGTTTCGGACAGTGCGTCCTTAGTCGAAAACGCGTCATCTTTGATGGATTTTGTCTATGTGTGATCATGAGTTAATAGAAAGGAAGCATATTTTAACACGATATCAGTGGTGCTGGAGCCAGTTTTTTTCATTGTGGACTTCTGTCAGTGGGACCCCAGGCTCGGTGCACGTGGGGAAACTAAACTGGAAAGGTGAACTGGATAAAAACACTACATGCTAGTACGGGGTCAAAGTTTGCTCAATGATAAAGTATAGGGGGCGATGTTCGCCGGGAACTGTTCCCCGGCAAATAGTTTGGGACATCTCTACTTTTCAGCTGTGCGCCCGTTTGCTTCCACGGACGTTCAGCTGAACAGCAGCACTGAGGCAGAGGACCCCTTAAACCATGGGGGCCCTGGGCAGTTGCCCAGTTTGCCCCACGCTAATGCTGGCCCTGGCCCCCGCCGCACTAAACACCCGCTCTGATGCCACACTACTGGTCGGGAAGAACAGCTTTTCCAGGGCAAACTCACCCAGTTGCGGCCACAAATCCAGTTTGGCTTCCCAGTAGTCCAGCAGATCTTCAAATATGGCTGGCAGGATGCTGTCCAAGTATGCCACCACCCGCTGGTTCAGGTCCTGCTCCAGGTATACCTGCTGCTGCTGGTGAATAGTTTCTTCACTAAGCGGGTGAAGAAAGCTGCTCAACAGAGGCTGTAGACTCAGGCTGCTGCTGGTGGAGCTGGCACTGCTCTTGCCACCCCACCCCTCCCTAGCAGCCATGGCAGTGGAATGAGCTCGCAGATGGCACCCCAGTTAGACCTGCGAGAGGATGGAAGATGGATCAGATAGGCAGCGGCCAAATGACTGCATAGTATATCTCTGTAGTAATTACGTTTGTCCTCCCTTTCAGTGGGTGTAAAAAAGGCCCCTATTTTGGACCAGCAGCGAGGGTCCAATAAGGTGGAGAGCCAGAAGTCATCCCTCTGCTGAATGGTGACAATTCAGCTGTCACTACGCAAGCAAATGAGTATGCATTGGGCCATTTGTGCAAGTGACCCGGAGGGACTCCCTGCCTCCATCTCCACTTCATACTGCCACGGTGTGTCTGGGTTCCTATGTCTCATCTTCCTCATCGCACTGTAGCTCCTCTGTCTTCTCCTGCTCTTAGTCTCCTGTCAGCTGAGTAGAAAAACCACCCATTTGGCTACACATTGCCTGTGCTCCAATGTCCTCCTCCCTCTCCTCTTCCAGTTCAGCCCCAACAGGGCTCATGTGGCCGTGAGATCTAGGTGCCATGTCTCCTGTCCCCTGACCAGCCATTGTTACCACCATCTGATCCAGGACATGAAGCAGTGGAATGACGTTGTTCATCCCGTACTTCTGGCAACAGAAAATAATATGGCGTCCTCAAAGGGCCTGAGCCAACGGCAGGTGTCATGCATGAGCTGCCACTGGCTGACATCAAAGTTACACAGGGAAGTACTCCTATCCGCTTGGATCATCAAGAAATCATTGATGGCCTTTTTCTGTTCTTATAGTCGGTCTAACATATGGAGGGTGGAGGGTGGAATTCCAATGGGTGGAAATGTCACAAATCAGCCTATGTTGGGGGATGCCTTTCTGCCGCTGCAGCTCAAGAAGGGTGTGCTTTGCGGTGTACGAGTGGCTGAAGTGCATGAAAAGTGTCCTGGCCATTTTTAGGATGTCTTGCAGATGGGTGGAAGACTTCAGGAACTGCTTGACAACCAGATTGAACATGTGTGCCATGTAGGGCGCATGGCTCAGCCTTCCTTGTTGCAGTGCTAACACTATGTTCTTCCCATTGTCGGTCAGCATGGTTCCGATTTTCAGTTGTTGCTGAGAAAGCCAGGATTCGATTTCTTGATGAATCAGACGGGGAAGTTCCTCTCCTGTGTGACCCCATTCGCCAAGACAAACCAGGTGCAGAACAGCGTAACACCACCGTGCCCTGCACAAGTGGTATGCTGAAGGGGCACTGTGACTTGTCCCTGCAGTGGAGGCTGAGGACATGGTGCAGGATGAGGAGGCAGAGGTGGACATTGTCGCAGGACCAACAACATGACAACATGGAGGTGGAAGCAGCGTGACGTGGCCAAGTTGCTGGTGTGGCTGTGCAGGAACCACATTCACCCAGTGGGCCACAAAGGACATGTATTGTCCCTGAACGTAGTTATAGCTCCACACGTCGGCACTGCCGTGCACTTTGGCAGACACCAACAGGCTCAAGGACTGGCCCACCTTCTGTTCTACATATTTGTGCAGGGCTGACACTGCCATTTTGGCAAATAAATGACGGCTTGGGACTCTTCACCTCGGCTTGGCACAAGCCATCAGTTCTCTCAAAGGTGCAGAGTCCACCACTTGGAAAGGGAGGGACCGCAGCACCAGTAACTTGGACAGGAGCACATTTAGCTTTTGTGCCATTGGATGATTGCACCATACTGCTGTCGGTGATCGATTGCTGATGGAATGACTGACGAGGAGTAGAAGGAGGAGGAGCAGAAACATCTGGATCAGCAGATGTTAATGACAGACAGCTCCCTTCGGCTGAGGTGGTGTAGCCTTGACTGCCTGATTCTGGTTGTGTGCCACTGGGTGATGCAGCGGTTGCTGTGGCAGGCTGGACCACCACATCGGAGCCACGGTTCTCCCAGGCCACTGTATGGCGATGCTGCATATGTTGACCCTGGCCAAGCTTCACCTTCTGCCCACAGATTCTATATATGGCCACGTTCACCTCCTCTGGTGGCTTAACAAAAAATTGCCACACTGCCGAGTAGGGGATTTTCCCCCCCAACAGTCTGCACTGACTGACTGCTACTACCGCTTCCTCCGTGTACCTCTGCACCACTACTTCCCGGGCAGGTTGGCTGCTGTTAAGCAGGTGGTCTACCCCGGGCACGTTTGGCTCCCTGTCTCCAACTGCTGCCACCCTGCTGACTCCCAGCCATGCTACCACCTTGCGTGCTTAGCCGCAGCCTCACGGGCAGGCTGCTGCCCTCTTCTCCTGATGATGATGAAGCCCCTTCTGCATGTCACTGATGTCCTCCTTAACGGTCTCTGGGTCAGGAGCCTGACCACTCGCAACACCACTTCCCACGCCACTCTCCTCATCACTACTTTCCCGCCTAGCAGAGGAAGTGGCAGATGTCACTTCCAGATCTTCGCTGGGCAGTAGCTGCTGACTGTCCCCTAGTAGCTCGTCCTTGCTGTATAGTGGAGTTGAGCCCACAGCATACAATACTTCTGTGGCTGAGGGAACAGCAAAGGACAGAGGCAGGTTGTGGACAGGTGAGGGCACAAGGCCTGCTCCTGGGCCATGCCAACTAAGTGTTGTGTCTGACGAACCCACCGACTGTTTTCTGGGGGTGTCTGATGTCACTTGGGATAAAGTGGATGACCGAGTTAACCAATCAAGAAAGCTGGGTTGCTGGTCAAGACACGACTGCTAGATGACACCGGGAGCTCAGGCTTCTCGCTGCGACTCCTGCTGCCATGCCCCTTTACTCTGCTGCGACCTCTGCCTGCGCCAGAAACATTTAAGTCTCTGCCACTCCTCTGTGCATGGCCTGGCACTTCTCTGTCTGACATACTTTTAGCTGAACTAAATAAATTAAAAGCAAATTAAAAAACCCCTAAAAGCAACTAATATATATATTGTTTTTGTACTGAAATAGGCCATTAAATGCTTTCACCAAAAATAACTGCAACAGTAAAGTGTGTATATATTTTTCTTTCTGTACTAAAATAGGCCACTAAACATTTTCAACACATATAACTGCAAAAGTGAAATTAAATAGGCCACTAAAGGCTTTTCTACATAGCACTTGCACCCCAATAACAAGAACAAATTGCTGGTATGACAAAGCTGTATAATGATAATTTTTCGATCCCCAAATAATCTTTCCCTGCACTTGTAAATCGCTTTTCTAGCAATGTCCCTAGCTCATTCTGACGTCTCTCCTTGCACTAAGATGCTATGAAATGATTCCTCCCTATCCTTTCCCTGCACTTATAAATCGTTTTTTCAGTTTTTTTTTTTTTACAATGAGATTTTTCCAATTGCTGTCCCTAGCGCCTACTCACATCTGTCCCTGCACTTAGAACGCTGGAAAATGTCTGAATCCAAGATGGCCGCTGTATTTATAAGGCTGGGACATAACAGGGCTGGCTGGCTGCTGATTGGCTGCATGCATGGCATTATGGGTCATCCCGCCTTCCCAGAGTTCCTTGCCCCATGTCCTCAGACATTTAACTGCTATTTTTGGAAAAATTGCAATTCATTAGTACGAAGAGCGAGGAAATTCGTATCGAAATTTTCCTGAAATTCGTAACGAATTCCACTTTGTCAGCTTCATTTCGCTTATCTCTGACACCAATTAATGAATTCAAGCAAATCCCAAAATAAAAGCTGACAATGTTATTATTATTGTTATTTATATTTGTTTATGCTCTCAAATAAAATTCAGGTTACCAAATGCATATATATATATTTTTCTTAAAACAAACAAACAAATAAACAAACAAACAAAAACAACAACAAAAATAAAACCTCAACATAGTGCCAGCAGGCAGTGTAGATATCTAAAAACCTTAAAAAGAATAGCTGAAGATGCATTAAAAAACATCAAAGTCAGATATTCCTGGATTGCTGTTCTTCACATGAAGGAGAATGCTGAATTTTCCCCTGGTGCTGCTCATTGCATAGGTCAGAGTCAGAAAAACAAGAGGCTCTTAAGTCTAGTCAGAGTCCAGTTTTCCCTCAGACATCTTTGTGATGCACCTTTAGCAACAGCTCAAGGAAATCAATACTTGAAAATCCCTGGATTCAGTAATTTATTTATTGATTTCGTTTTATGGTAAGCATGCTCTGCTAGATTTCAGTATATTGTAGATTTTAAGGGGGAAACGTCCTTATCTTTTTCTAGACAATCAGTTTGAGCCTTATGTGTATTTCACGTAATATTTTTTAATGTATTTTTTGCATTAATTTAAGGATTGAAAAAAGGAAAAATAGATTAGAAAAAGCAAAGGAAATGCAAACCTTAAAAATTTGCTTCTATAACAAATATACAGTATTTTTACTTGAGTAGAGTGCCTTGCAAAAGTATTTACCCCCCTTGACTTTTTTTGTGTTTTGGTGCCTCACAACCTGGAATTAACATGGATTGTTTGAGGATTTGCATCATTTAATTTACAGAACATGCCCACAACTTTGAAGATGTTTTTTTTTTTTTTTTTTTTATTGTGAAGCAAACAACAAATAGGACAAAATCACAGAAAAAGTCAATGTGCATAACTATTCACAGTCAATTCTTTGTAAAGCCACCTTTTTGCTGCAATCACAGCTCCAAGTCACTTTGGATAAGTCTCTATGAGCTTGCCACATCTTTCCACTGTGATTTTTGCCCATTCATCCTTGTAAAACTTCTCCAGCTCTTTCAAGTTGGATGGTTTGCGCTTGTGAACAGCAATCTTTAAGTCTGACCACAGATTTTCTATTGGATTGAGATCTGGGCTTTGACTAGGCCATTCTAACACATTTACATGTTTCCCCTTAAACTACTCAAGTGTTGCTTTAACAGTGTGTTTGGGGTTATTGTCCTGCTGGAAGCTGAACATCTGTACTAGCCTCAAATCACGCACAGAGTGGTACAGGTTTTTCTCAAGAATATCCCTGTATTTAGCACCATCCATCTTTCCCTCAACTCTGACCAGTTTCCCAGTCCCGGCTGCTGAAAAACATCCCCACAGCATGATGCTGCCACCACCATGTATTACTGTAGGGATGGTGTTCTTTGGGTGATGTGCTGTGTTGGGTTTGCGTCAGACATAACATTTTCTTTGATGGAAGAAAAGTTCAATTTTAGTCTCATCAGACCAGAGCACCTTCCTCCATACATTTTAGGAGTATCCCACATGCCTTTTCACAAACTCACAACATGCCTTTTTTGTTTTTTGCTGAAAGTATGGCCATTCTTCTCCCCACTCTGCCATAAAGTCCAACTCTATGGAGCGTACGGCTTATTTTCATCCTATGTACAGATACTTCAGTCTCTGCTGTGGAACTGCAGCTCCTTCAGGGTTACCTTAGGTCTCTGTGCTGCCTCTCTAATTGATGCCCTCCTTGCCTGGTCCGTGAGTTTTGACCAGTACAGAAAGCTAAGGAATAGCAGAGCAGCAGAAGTCTGAAGGACCTTTGATGTTATCATCATGTGACCAGTGCAGAGGAATGGTGAAAGACCTGTGGGATGTCGCTGTGAGGGGGCGTAGCTTCTGTGTTGTGCCTGGAGGAGAGGTTAGTGGTGTCCTGGGATAGCCCATTTAACATCCTAGAAAAGCTGAGAGTTGTAGTTCTGTCCTATTATATCCCTTTCCATGTAATTTTAACTTATGCCCTAGTACAGTCTGGTAATGTTGGGAGTTGTAGTGTCATTCTTCGGTGTGGGAGGGAAACCCACACAAAACGTAGGTGGGAAAGGGGTGAGGACAAAAAGCCTGGAAACTAGGGAAAGGAGCAGGTCATCTCCTATAGAAAGCCTAATCAAAGTCCTGACTGACTGCAAGTATAAACGGTGATGAAGCAAAGAACCTTGTGGCACACTGCTAAATGATTGACTTCTGGAATGCGTGTTCCCACCCGTTTGTAATGTAAAATTGAAAAATACAACTTGTATAGAGCAAAATAGATTTTTATTTCCAAGTGCGGCAGATAAACATGTGTGACTTTTCGGCCACAATATGGCCTTCATCAGACTGGTGCCGCTCTGAGGGCTGTATGGATAGCGGGCGCAAAAGGAGAAAAGCAGAAAAGTCTGCTGCGGTGTGGAGGAGCACAGGCTTTTCGGCTTTTCTCCCTTGTGCCCGCGATCCATACAGCCCTTAGAGCGGCACCAGTCTGATGAAGGCCGTATTGTGGCAGAAAAGTCACACATGTTTATCTGCCGCACTTGGAAATAAAAATCTATTTTGCACTATACAAGATGGATTTTGCAAGTATGAACTGACTCCAGAGATAGATCCTAACCTAAAGTCCTGACTCACCCTGTAGGACCCTGGTACTAAGGTCAGGACAAGAGACAACATGTTCCCCCAAACGGTAGGACGAACAAGAGTCTCACTCAGGCCTAAACACAAATGACTGGGAAAAGAGCAACACAAGAAAATCCAAACAATGAACACAAGGGGAATAAGACACTTAAGTTCAAATGGCTATGGAAGCACAGGAACTCCACCGAGATTCAAATACCAGCAGTCCACAACAAGACTGAAGCTATACACAGCACAGCATGGTGGGAGAAGCCACAATAAATTAAAACACATTATTATGACCATTAAAGTTCTCAACTCTCTAATATATTGCCACAAATATGGAAATTATGCCTTACGATAGATTTAGCACAATCTATACAGTAGTCAGAGAAGAGTCTGTTACGGCTGGTGTCCTTGTTTCTAAAAAGTAATATGCACTTATATAAGTGTAGCGGGTGTTACACACGGGCCATTAGGATTCAATGTTATAGTATAAGTCTTTTACTTCTGCCCGGACTCAGAGTGTCCAGAATTAATCATACATATTCTCAAGGTGTGTGCCTTATCGGTCTCGGCAGTTTGAATATACCGAGAATTAGAGTTGAGCGGACACCAGGATGTTCGGGTTCGAGAAGTGCGGCCGAACTTCAAGAAAATGTTCGGGTTAGGGATCCTAACTCAACCCGAACTTGACTCCGAACCCGAACCCCATTGAAGTCAATGGGGACCCGAACTTTTGGGCACTAAAAAGGATGTAAAATAGCCCTGGAAAGGGCTAGAGGGCTGCAAAAGGTATCAAAGTGTAGGTAAATCCCCTGTAAACAAATGTGGATAGGAAAATGACTTAAAATAAAATAAAAAAAATAAAAATTAACCAATATCAATTGGCAACTTGGAGGAGGAGGTGAAATAGGAGGTTGGGGTGGTGTCAGGTGGGAATGCTATGGGAGTTAAAGTTCTCATCACAGCCAGAAAGGATTCATGTCTGCCTGCAGTGCCACAGGCCTCATTCACAGTCTCAGGGCCATAGCAACCATACATTGGAGTTGAAGTTCACATCACAGCCAAAAAGGATTCATGTCTGCCAGCAGTGTCGCAAGCCTCACTCACAGACTCAGGCCAATGGCAACCATACATGGGAGTGGAAGTTGTCATTACAGCCAAGAAAGAGTCATGTCTCCCTGAAGGGCCACCAGGCCTCATTCAAACATTCAGGCCCATGGGACCCACAAGAAGGAGAGTTAAAATCATACCAAGACAATATTGATTTCACCCTGCAATGCCACAGGCCTCATTAAAAGATTCAGATCCATGTCACCCACAAAGAGGAGAGTTACAATCATGCCAAAACAGTATTGATTTCACCCAGTAGTGCCACAGGCCTCATTCACTAATTCAGGACCATGGCACGCGCAAAGAGGAGAGCGGTCCCATGACAGCAACGCAGGCCTCAGGTCAACCTGCAATGGAACAGGTCATTATCATTTATGTAGGCCACTGACACCCAGACAATCGGGAGGTCATTTGACAGTATAAAGAGTTTAATGTCTCCCACCAATGCAGCAAGCGATTAAACAAAATATAGGCCCCTTACAAGCAGACAATGTAGAGGTCATTTGACAGTATAAATAGTTGAATGTCTCCCACCAATGCAGCAAGCGATTAAACAAAATATAGGCCCCTGACAACCAGAAAATGTAGAGGTCATTTGACAGTATAAAGAGTTGGATGTCTCCCACCAATGCAGCATGTGATTAAATGAAATATAGGCCCCTGACAACCAGACAATGTAGAGGTCATTTGACAGTATAAATAGTTTAATGTCTCCCACCAATGCAGCAAGTGATTTAATGAAATATAGGCCCCTGACAACCAGACAATGTAGAGGTAATTTGACAGTATAAAGAGTTTAATGTCTGCCACCAATGCAGCAAGCGATTAAACGAAATATAAGCCCCTGACAACCAGACAATGTAGAGGTCATTTGACAGTAAAAATAGTTTATTTTCTCCTGCCAATACAGCAGGCGATGAAACAAAACATAGGCCCCTGACAACCAGACAATGTAGAGGTCATTTAACAGTATAAAGAGGATAATGTCACCCACCAAAGCAAGAGGTGATTATCTGAAATGTATGCCCCTGATGCCCAGACAGAGGAGAGAGGTCCCATAGCAGAAAATCAGGCTTCATGTCACCTGCCAAAGCTGCTGGCGATTAACAGAATTTTAGGCCCCTGACACCCAGACAGAGGAGAGGTCATTTGACAGCAAAAAGAGGTTAATGTCACGCACCAAAGCAGAAGGCGATTAGCTAAAATGTAGTCCCCTGACACCCAGACAGAGGAGAGGTTCATTCAACTTGGGTTTGCCCCTAAAAAAATGGTACAATTAAAAAAAGAGGCTTCAATAAAAAAGTGCCCTGGAGTATAAGAATGTATGGTTGAGGGCGAGGCAGTTATAAACGTCTATTCTGCACAAGGTACGGACAAGTTCTGTGGGATCCATGCCTGGTTCATTTTAATAAACGTGAGCTTGTCCACGTTGGCTGTGGACAGGCGGCTGCGGTTGTCTGTAATGATGCCCCCTGCCGTGCTGTATACACGTTCAGACAATACACTGGCCGCAGGGCAGGCCAGAACCTACAAGGCATAAAGGGCAAGCTCTGGCCATGTGGACAATTTGGAGACCCAGAAGTTGACACACCCTGCCGTGCTAAATACACGTTTAGACAATACATTGGCCGCAGGGACTAGAAGTTGAATGGGGCAGAGCCATCAGTCAGTACATGGAGGAGTGTGTACACGTACTGTTCCAACATGTTGTTGAAATGCTGCCTCCTGCTAACACGTTCCCTATCAGCTGGTGGTGCAGTTTGCCGTGGCGTGGTGACAAAACTTTTCCACATCTTGGCCATGCTAACCCTGCTTTCTGAGGAGCTGGCCGTGCCACAGCTGCGTTGGTGACCTCTTCCTCCTCCTCCTACGGCTCTGCCTTCGCCTTGTGCTTCCACTTGTCCCCCCGTCACAGTTGGGAATGCTCTCAGGAGCGCGTCTAACAGCGTGCGCTTGTAGTCACGCATCTTCCTATCGCGTTCCAGTGCGGGAATTAAGGTAGGCACTTTGTTTTTGTATCGGAGATTCACCAGGGTGGCAACCCAGTAGTCAGCACAAGTTAAAATGTGGGTAACTCTGCTGTCGTTGCGCAGGCACTGCAGCATTTAGTTGCTCATGTGTTCCAGGCTGCCCAGAGGTAACGATAAGTAGTGTTGAGCGAGAATATTCGCAAAACGAATTTTAATCTCGAATATCCTGATTTCGAGATTTCGAATACATGACCCCATATTCGCAATTAAGAATATTCGCTCTTAAGATGGATAGTGATAGGGAAACTGTATTGAAAATAAAAGAATCCGACATAATTCCCCCAATCTCAATTGCTTTCTATAACAATGTCTTTTTTGCACCTTTCCATTCACACAAATGACTCCCCCTATTTCAAGCTTTCAATACATGTAAAGCTTTTTATATGTTGATAATAACGAAGAGATTCTATGCACACGCAAATATAGCTTGAAAAATTAATCGCAAGTCATGATATTGAATGCGAAATAACGAATATTGCTAAAACGCGAATATATGACGAATATGATGCAAAATATTCATCAAATATCGCAAAATCGAATATGGGTCTTTGCGCTTATCACTAACGATAAGGTGTCCTCTGGAGGTGGTGTATCGTCTGTGTCCTCCGTATCCCCCCAGCCACGCTCCAGTCATAGCCCTGAGCTGCGTAGGGTGCCACCCTGCAGTGAAACCGGTTCCTCCTCTACCTCCTCCTCCTCGTCCTCCAGAAGTGTGCCCTGGCTGTCCACATGTGTACCTAGCCTCTGCTGGTGCAGGAATCCACCCTCTGAGCCAATTCTGTATGACCTGCCTGAAACCCTTTGAAATACCCCCTCTTCCTCCTCCTCATGTGCCGCATCCTCTATCATCATGGCAGTAATATTTTTTTCAAGGAGACATAGAAGGGGTATTGTAATGCTAACAACGGCGTCATCAGCACTGGCCATGTTAATCGAGTGCTCCAATGACCGCAACAAGGTACACAGGTCTCGCATGCAGGCCCAGTTACTGATGGTGAAGTGGTGATTATCCGCAGAGCGACTGACCCGTGCATACTACATCTGAAACTCCACCATCTCCCGCTGTTGCTCGCACAGTCTCTCCCGCATATGTAAGGTGGAGTTCCACCTGGTGGGCATGTCGCAGATGAGGTGATGAACAGGAAGTCTGAAGTTACGCTGCAGCGCAGACAGGCGAGCAGCAGCAGGTTGAGAACGCCCAAAGCGCGCACATACGGACTGCACTTTCAGCAGCAGCTCTGACATGTCTGGGTAGTTTTTAAGAAACTTCTGTACCACCAGATTCAGCACATGCACCAGGCAAGGGATGTGTGTCAATCTGGCTAGTCCCAGAGCTGCTACGAGATTTTGCCCATTATCGCACACCACCAAGCTGGGCTTGAGGTTCACCGGCAGCAACCACTCATCAGTCTGCTGTTCTATGCCCCTTTAAAGCTCCTGTGCGGTGTGTGGGGTTTGTCACCCAAACACATGAGTTTTAAAATTGCCTGCTGACATTTACCCCGGGCTGTGCTGAATTTGGGGGTGAGGTTCTTTCGATGACCGGATGTGGGGGTGGTAAAAGATGAGCAGGAGGAGGATGATGCGGAGTAGGAAGCAACAGGAGATAACGAATAATGCCCTGCAATCCTCGGTGGCGGAAGGACATGCGCTAAACCGCTATCAACCTCGGGCCCAGTCGCCACTACGTTTACCCAGTGTGCAGTTAGGGAGATATAGCGACCCTGTCCGTGCTTACTGGTCCATGTATCTGTGGTTATGTGGACCTTGCCACAGATGGCGTTGCGCAGCGCACACTTGATTTTATCCTCCACTTGGTTGTGCAGGGAAAGGACGGCTCACCTGGAAAAGTAGTGGTGGCTGGGAACAACGTACTGAGTGACATCCACTGCCATCAGCTGTTTGAAACAGTCTGTCTCCACCAGACGGAATTGCAGCATTTCAAAGGCCACTAATTTTGAAATGGTGGCATTCAGGGCCAGGGCTCGAGGGTGGGTAGGTGGGTATTTTCTCCTTCTCTCCAATGTTTGGGAGATGGACAGCTGAATGCTGCCATGTGACATGGTGGAGATGCTTGATGATGGTGTCGTATGTGGTGGTGTTGGTGGAACATCCTCTGTTTGCTGGTCGCCAGGTGCCACAGTGATGCCAGAGGTGGAGGGAGAGGCCGAGCCAGCAGCAGAAGAGGGAGCAGGAGGAGCATGAGAGAGTTCCTTGTTTTTAAGGTGTTTACTCCACTGCAGTTCATGCTTTGCATGTAGATCCCTGGTCATGCAGGTTGTGCTCAGGTTAAGAACGTGTATGCCTCGCTTCAGACTCTGATGGCACAACATGCAAACCACTTGTGTCTTGTCGTCAGGACATTGTGTGAAGAACTGCCATGCCAATGAACTCCTTGGAGCAGGCCTTGGTGTGCTCGGTGCCTGGGTGCGTTGGACAGTAGCAGGCGTACTGTCTCTGGAACGACCGCTGCACTTTTGCACCCTTCCCTTTTTTGCTGTGCTGTTGCCTCTGTGCGACCACCGCCTCTTTCTCAGAACTGCACGCCTCACTAGCACGACCTTCAGTCGAGTCTAGGTCTAGGACTTCATCATCCTCCACATCATCTTTCACCTATTCATGACCCCTGCCCTCCTCGTCGGTCTGCACATAGCAGAAAGCCACAGCAGTTGGCACCTGTGTTTCGTCATCATCAGAGATGTTTTGTGGCGGTATTCCCATGTCCTCATCCTGCAACAAAAGTGGTTGAGCATCACTGCATTCAAGGACTTCCTCTTCTGGCGCAGGGCTAGGTGAATGGGCCGGGGAAACCCTGCCAACAGAGTCATCAAAAAGCAAGAGACTTTCCTGCATGATTTGGGGCTCTGAATGCTTGGCTGATTTGCAAGGGGGTGAGGTGGAAGACTGATGGGCATGGGCTGCAGGTGCCAAATTTGAGCTTACTGCAGAGGACTGGGTGTTAGATACTGTGAAGGAACTGGAGGCACTGTCAGCCACCCAATCTACTATCGCCTGTACATGTTCTGGCTTCACCATCCGTAGAGCGGCATTTGGGCCTATCAAATTATGCTGCAGATTCTGTCGCCTACTCGCACCAGAGGAAGGTGTTTGACTTGGTGTGGTAGTTGACGCTGAACGGCCACGTCCTCTCCCACCGACAGGAGCTCCACCAACACCACCACGACCATGTCCACATCCCTTATTTGATGTTCTCCTCATTATTTGCGTTCACCCACCAAGCTGAAAGATTGGTCTCTCTCCAGTGTCAATTTACCTGCCACTAGTCGACAATTACATTCGCTAAGGCAGTGCCCGTGTCATAAAAATGCTCTGTGGACCCAGAATAATGTTTTTTGTGCCCAAAATACACAGATTCTTAATTTCTGCCCCTGCTTCTCTGGAAATACAATTTCCCCTTTAAATCTTCGAAAAAGGTCTTGAACCAAATTACTAAGTGGGCGGTGGGCATTTGGAAAAAATTAGACCCGATACTACATCTCACACCAGATATGTCCAGAGATTCGCCGGCGATATGCATCATTCCATCCACTTTGCAATTTTGGCAGTCTTCACTGCAGAACAATGCTAAGGGTGAGGTAATCACAATAAAGGACCTCTGGCCCAGGTGCAGGCCGATCTCCAAATCAGACTTGGAAATTTTAATCTCCTCCCCTGAGATCAGAAATGAGCACTATTCTGAATTATATGACTTTCTAAGCAATTTTGAAGTCCCTACAACCCCATCGAGCGATGCAAATTGGTGGCATAAACTAATTCGCTTGAAAACTCCGACCACGCATTTAGTGTCCAAGTGTTACTCCCTAATAAACGATCGTACAGATCCATCTTCCTTTTTAAACAGTTGGAATAGGGAATTACAGTTTAAACTCAATGGGTCTGAAATGGCGGAGGTTGTTAAGAACGCACTATCTATCTCTCCGGCATATAACTTTCAAGAGGCACAATACAAACTCACCTCCCGGTGGTATAGAACACCGGTTTTGTTGAACAAATACAACCCTGCAGTGTCTAATATGTGCTGGCGATGTAACCAAGAGGTTGGGACATACGAACACATTTGGTTTTCATGCTCCCTAATTCAACCATACTGGGATTCGATTAAGAAAGTGATTAATACTATTTTTGGTACGAATGTCTCATTATCAGTGAATTTAGTCTTGTTTAACTTGTTTGGTACAAACCAACAGGAGATCAAGATCAGATTTGTGCATGTTTATCCTCAACGTGGCTAAATATCTCATCCCAAGATACTGGTTGCGTACGGATGTACAGGTTGGCAGAGTTTACTAAAGTTGCGCAATTTGAAAAGAAGAGGTGGCGGGCTGCTCGTCGTCCGAACAAGTTCACCATCATTTGGGACAAATGGACTTCTGCTATGGACCAAAATAAACTCTCAGTGATACTCTGATTGCTTAGATTACATAAATGCTCTTATGTTTTTGTCCCATCCCATGTATTGCCTTTGCCTTATTTATGTCTAGTTCCGTTCTTCTCGCTTCATAATGTCGTAAGTTAGAGCTTGTCACTAGTCCTTCAGAAAAGCTTTCTTTCCTGCAAGCAATGTTATGCCCACATCCCTCCCATCTCCCCCTCTCCCCCCATTTCCCCCCCATTTTTCCTTTCTTTGTCACAAGCTATGCCTTGTTAGGTTTATTTTCCATGTGTAATAGGAAATATCTTGTGTTATCATGCAGTAATGTACATCTGTTCTCTTTTCTTGATCAATCTACCAATATTTTGTTGAAAATCTACATTTACTTATTATTGCATGATTTACACTGCATATTTTTGAAAAATTTGAATAAAAACTCTAATTCACTGAAATGTAAAAAAAAATTGGAACGCTGTATGCACAAGTGGTTTGTGGAACAAGAGCAAGTATTTTTGTAATAAAATACAGAAAATGAGTATTTCACTGCTGTAAATTGAAATTAAGTATTTATACGACGGATGCACAACCGTGTTTTGGGCTTTTTTTGCAATATAACCCCAAAATGCAGTTTTTAACTGCTGTACATTACCAGTAGATATTTAAACTATGTATGGACACCAGATTTGGGGACCCAGAACACAGATTTGGTCACCGAAATTCACAAATGCAGTATTTGACTGCTATAAATTGGAAATAATTATTTAAACGACGGACGCACAACTTTTTATTCGGCCTAAAACGCGGCTTTTTTGCAATACAACTCTAAAATGCAGTTTTTAACTGCTGTACAGTACATTAAAAGTAGATATTTATACTATGTATGGAGACCAGATTTGGGCACCCAGAATACGGATTTGATCACCAAAATTCACAGATGCAGTATTTGACTTCTAAAAATTGGAAATAATTATTTAAACGATAGATGCAAATCTGTTTTTTCAGCCTATAACACGGCTTTTTTCAATAAAACCCCAAAATGCAGTTATTAACTGCTGTACATTAAAAGTAGATACTTATACTTTGTATGGACACCAGATTTGGGGACACAGAATACGGATTTGGTCACCAAAATTCACAGATGCAGTATTTGACTTCTAAAAATTGGAAATAATTATTTAAACGACGGATGCACAACAGTTTTTTCCGCCTAAAACATAGCTTTTTTCAATAAAACCCCAAAATGCACTTTTTAACTGCTGTACATTAAAAGTAGATATTTATACTATGTATGGACACCAGATTTGGGGACCCACAGCATGGATTTGGTCACCAAAATTCACAAATGCAGTATTTGATTGCTATAATTTGGAAATAATTATTTAAACGACAGATGCAAATCTGTTTTTTCAGCCTATAACACCGCTTTTTTCAATAAAACCCAAAAATGCAGTTTTTAACTGCTGTACATTAAAAGTAGATATTTATACTATGTATGGACACCAGATTTTTGGACCCAGAATACGGATTTGGTCACCAAAATTCACAAATGCAGTATTTTATTGCTATAATTTGGAAATAATTATTTAAACGACAGATGCAAATCTGTTTTTTCAGCCTATAACAAGGCTTTTTTCAATAAAACACAAAAATGCAGTTTTTAACTGCTGTATATTAAAAGTAGATATTTATACTATGTATGGACACCAGATTTTGGGACCCAGAATACGAATTTGGTCACCAAATTCACAAATGCAGTATTTGACTGCTATAATTTGGAAATAATTATTTAAACGACAGATGCAAATCAGTTTTTTAAGCCCATAACACGGCTTTTTTCAATAAAACCCCAAAATGCAGTTTTTAACTGCTGTACATTAGAAGTAGATACTCATATTTTGTATGGACACCATATTTGTCGACCCAGGATAAGGATTTGGTCACCAAAATTCACAAATGTAGTATTTGACTTCTAAAAATTGGAAATAATTATTTAAACGACGGACGCACAACAGTTTTTTAAGCCAAAAACATGGCTTTTTTCAATAAAACCCCAAAATGCAGTTTTTAACTGCTGTACATTAAAAGTAGATATTAATACTATGTATGGACACCAGATTTGGGGACCCAGAATACGGATTTGGTCACCAAAATTAACAAATGCAGTATTTGACTTCTAAAAATTGGAAATAATTATTTAAACGACGTATGCACAAGTTTTTTCGGCCTAAAACACGGCTTTTTTCAATAAAACCCAAAAATGCAGTTTTTAACTGTTGTACATTAAAAGTAGATATTTATACTATGTATGGACACCAGATTTGGGGACCCAGAGCATGGATTTGGTCACCAAAATTCACAAATGCAGTATTTGACTGCTATAAATTGGAAATAATTATTTAAACGACGGATGCACAACAGTTTTTTCGGCCTAAAACACAGCTTTTTTCAATAAACCCCAAAATACAGTTTTTATCTGCTGGACATTAAAAGTAGATATTTATACTATGTATGGACACCAGATTTGGGGACCCAGAGCATGGATTTGGTCACCAAAATTCACAAATGCAGTATTTGATTGCTATAATTTGGAAATAATTATTTAAACGACAGATGCAAATCTGTTTTTTCAGCCTATAACACGGCTTTTTTCAATAAAACCCCAAAATGCAGTTTTTAACTGCTGTACATTAAAAGTAGATATTTATACTATGTATGGACACCAGATTTGGGGACCCAGAATACGGATTTGGTCACCAAAATTCACAAATGCAGTATTTGACTTCTATAAATTGGAAATAATAATTTAAACGACGGATGCACAACAGTTTCTTCGGCCTAAAACACGGCTTTTTTCAATAAAACCCTAAAATGCAGTTTTTAACTGCTGTACATGAAAAGTAGATATTTATACTATGTATGGACACCAGATTTGGGGACCCAGAATACGGATTTGGTCACCAAAATTCACAAATGCAGTATTCGACTTCTATAAATTGGAAATAATTATTTAAACAACGCATGCACAACAGTTTTTTCGACCTAAAACACGGCTTTTTTCAATAAAACCCCAAAATGCAGTTTTTACCTGCTGTAAATTTAAATTAGATACTTATACCGTGTATGTACAACTGCTTTGTGAAGCAAGAATATTGTTTTTTTCCCACAAAAAAGAATAATGCACTATTTCTCAGCTCTAATGTGAAATCGGTATTTAAGCGTTGTATTTCAAAATGCTCTGTGGATCAGGATTACCACGTTTTTTTGTCAAAAAACATACACTTATGCTGTATTTCACAGTAGCAATGTAAAATTGGTGGTTGGAATGGGTATTTCAGACTGTTTGGTGGACTTTGGATAAAGTTTTTTTTTTCTATAAAAAACAAAGAAGCACTATTATCTTGCAGAAATATAAAATATGTAGTTGGACGGTGTATGCAGAACTATTTTGTGGAGAAGGAATACGTTTTTTCCCCCAAAATTACACGGATTCTCTTTTTCACCGCAGAAATGTCAAATATACATTTTGGCGGTGTAAAATAGGCTTGGTGGATCAGGATGACCACTTTTTTTTTTAACTAAAATACACTGATGCATATTTTATAACTGAAATTGAATATACTGTTTAGTGCATAGTATACAAAAGTGCTCTGTGGCACCACAGAGCCCAGACTAGACAAATTGACTATGTCACGGCTTTTGTCACCAAAATTCACAAATGCAGTTTTTCACTGCTGTAAATTAAATGTAGGTATTTATACCGTGTATGTACAACTGCTTTTTGAAGCAGGAATTTTGATTTTTTTTTACAAAAAAAAAAAGAATAGTGCACTATTTCTCAGCTGTAATGTGAAATCGGTATTTAGGTGGTTTATTTCAAAATGCTTTGTGGATCAGGATTTCCACTTTTTTGTCAAAAAAATACACTTATGCTGTATTCCACAGCAGCAAAGTAAAATAGGTGGTTGGACTGAGTATTTCAGACTGTTTGATGGACCTTGAATAACGTTTTTTTTCTATAAAAAACAAAGAAGCGCTATTTCCCTGCAGAAATAAAAAATATTTCGTTGGACGGTGTATGCAGAACTGTTTTGTGGACAAGGAATACGGTTTTCCCGCCAAAATTACACGGATTCTCTATTTCACCGCAGAAATATCAAATATATATTTTGGTGGTGCAAAATAGGCTTGGTGGATCAGGATGACCACTTTTTTTTTAAACTAAAATACACTGATGCACTATTTGCTGAAATGGAATATACTGTTTAGTGCATTGCATACACAAGTGCTCTGTGGCACCACAGATCCCAGGCTAGACAAATGGAATATGTCACCCCTTAAACATACAAAAGGCAATATAGGGGACTTGAGCAGCCAGAATTTTTTTTTTACTTCACTGAGCTACAAAATAGGATTAGGCTGATGTCCCTGGCTGGCTGGCACACATGCAGTACACTGCAGTGGCTAATATGGATGCCGAGCACCACATCAGTAACAAATGGATTGCAAAAAAAGATTTCCCTTGCAGTGACTGGGTACAGAAATGTTGGATTGCTGAACCTCCTTCCCTCTCTTTTTGCTGTATCTTGTGGATTAAAGTAGCACAGGTTCTTCTGATTTCTGCCCTATTCTGTCCCTGATCGCAGCACCAACATCCTCTCCCTAAGCTCAAATCAGCAGAGTGAAGTGCGGCAGTACGTAACTCCAGCTTATATGGAGGCTGGGTCACATCCTGCACTCAGCTAATCACAGCCATGCCATTAGTAGGCATGGCTGTGATGGCTTCTTAGAGCAAGAAGTAAAACGCTTGCTCATTGGCTGCTGTGCAGCCCTTCAGAAAGCGGGAAGAGATCGCCGAACAACAGACCCGAACCCGAACCTTTTTGAAAATGTTCGGGTTCGCGTCCGTGTCCCGAAAACCCCAAAATTAGGCATGAATCCAAATTATACAGTTCGGGTTCACTCAACTCTACCGAGTATCTGTAGCCCTGGAGTATATCTCGGCACTTCTGTGTTCCGATTAACCACCTTGCGATGTGTTGATTCCGGCTCTCAAGTGTATCAAAATCCAGCCCATGTGCTCTTCAGGTACACGGACGCCAACTCGACTTCTGTCAATATTTCTTGTCAATTTGGCTTTCTTTATGTAAATCGCATCACACAAGTGAATAACCGCTGTTCACCAGACGCATTTCGGTACTTGTAGTACCTTCCTCAGTGGCAAAAAATTGCGTAATAACCTTTTCATCAAATCGGACCGACTATAAATGGAATCGGGTAAACTCAAAATTCTGGACCGGATCAAACTCAATACCATTGAATCTACTTTACCCCTATACACATTAGTGTCATTTAACTTCCACAATAACGCAACTTGTATTTGATGACATTATCCATTGTCTCATATATATATATTAATTTACACATAATGTTTTTGTGAATTAGCGCTAATTCACATGCAACAATGTTTTATCGCGTTGCCTATCATCACATATATATACTCATTCACACATGGCGTTTTTATGAATTAGCACTAATTTAAGTGCAGTCATTTTTTATATATAAAAAACTCAATTGGACGAATCAGATATGGATATATGATGACCAACATACTATAGAAATATATCGCATATACATTTACAATAAGCGAAAAATTCCTACTTCGCTTATAATAGGAACTGTAATTTACGTTACGTTTTTGTGGCAACTGGACCTAAAAATAAAGCCATTCCTAGCCACTTTCTTCTGGTATGTACTACATACAAATGACCCGGATTCAATTTCTATCCTGAGGTCCAGAAATTCGACACTTTTTATTCCTATTGTAGGATTACATTTGAGATTGCACTGGTTGGCATTAATCCCATCAATAAAATCATTAAGGGCATCAGGCACCGCCTCCGGATACCCCAAAATTCGGCATGAATCCAAATTATACAGTTCGGGTTCACTCAACTCTACCGAGTATCTGTAGCCCTGGAGTATATCTCGGCACTTCTGTGTTCCGATTAACCACCTTGCGATGTGTTGATTCCGGCTCTCAAGTGTATCAAAATCCAGCCCATGTGCTCTTCAGGTACACGGATGCCAACTCGACTTCTGTCAATATTTCTTGTCAATTTGTCTTTCTTTATGTAAATTGCATCACACAAGTGAAAAACCGCTGTTCCTCAGACGCGTTTCGGTACTTGTAGTACCTTCCTTAGTGGCTAAAAATTGTGTAATAACCTTTTCATCAGATCGGACCGACTATAAAGGGAATCGGGTAAACTCAAAATTCTGGACCGGATCGAACTCAATACCATTGAATCTACTTTACCCATACATTAATGTCATTTAACTTCCACAATAATGCAACTTGTATTTGATGACATTATCCATTGTCTCATATATATGTCAATTTACACATAATGTTTTTGTGAATTAACGCTAATTCACATACAACTATGTTTTATTGCGTTGCCTATCATCGCATATATATACTCATTCACACATGGCGTTTTTATGAATTAGCACTAATTTAAATGCAGTCATTTTTTATATATATAAAAAAACTTAATTGTACGAACCAGATATGGATATATGATGACCAACATACTATAGAAATATATTGCATATAAATTCACAATAAGCGAAAAATTCCTACTTCGCTTATAATAGAAACTGTAATTTACGTTACGTTTTTGTGGCAACTGGACCTAAAAATAAAGCCATTCCTAGCCACTTTCTTCTGGTATGTACTACATACAAATGACCCGGATTCGATTTCTATCCTGAGGTCCAGAAATTCGACACTTTTTATTCCTATTGTAGGATTACATTTGAGATTGCACTGGTTGGCATTAATCCCATCAATAAAATCATTAAGGGCATCAGACGTGCCCCCCCAGATTAGGAGGACATCGTCTATATACCTTCGCCAGAGTACCAGGTCCGCCACCAGTCTAGGATTGATGTTATCTTGTTCCCAAGCTGCCATAAATAAGTTGGCATAACTGGGGGCAAACCTGGTCCCCATGGCTGTACCGGTTACTTGTAAATAATACTTAGTATTAAAATAGTGGTGATTTAATACGAAACCAATGCCATCCGGTACAAAATTTATCTGTTTAGGAGCCATTAATTGTGCCTGTTTTAAAATTTTTTAAACTGCCATAATTCCTTGTTCATGTCTAATGTTTGTATATAATGCGCTAACATCCAGCGTTACTAGTATCCAATGAGGGTCACAAGTCATATTTTCCAACAAATTTATTACTGATGTTGTATTCTTCAGTTGAGACGGGGTGGCTCCGACATAGGGCTGCAACATCCTGTCTAAATATGGGGATAAATTGGATATGACCGACCCTATGCCAGAGACAATCAGTCTCCCCGGAGGATTCACAGGGTCCTTGTGGACCTTTTGAATACAATAAAAAATGGGAAGTCCAAACGGGGTTCCCAAAATTAAATCATATTCAGATTTATTCAAGATTCCCCTGAGACGTGCCTCTTCACACATATTAGTTAACTCTTCTTAATATCATTGTTTTGGGTCCTGATGGGTTTGAACTCTGAAATATAAATTTTGTTTTTTTTGTGAGGTAGGGTGGTGGTGGTGTGGATTACACTCTACATTGGTGCCAAAGTGTTGTACCGATGCGACTGTGTCCACACCATCTACTCTTATTAATGTAATCTCAACTTTTAAGAAATTTTATGAGAATTCCTTATGAATTTTTTATCTACTAGAAATTTTTCGCTTATTGTGAATTTATGTGTGATATATTTCTATAGTTTGTTCATATATCCATATTTGGTTCGTCCAATTGAGTTTTTTATATATAAAAATTGACTGCACTTAAATTAGTGCTAATTCATAAAAACGCCATGTGTGAATGAGTATATATATGCAATGATAGGCAACGAGATAAAACATAGTTGTATGTAAATTAGCGCTAATTCACAAAAACATTATGTTTAAATTGACATATATATGAGACAATGGATAATGTCATCAAATACAAGTTGCATTATTGTGGAAGTTAAATGACACTAATGTGTATAGGGGTAAAGTAGATTCAATGGTATTGAGTTCGATCTGGTCCAGAATATTGAGTTTACCCGATTCCATTTATAGTCGGTCCAATTTGATGAAAGGTTATTACACAATTTTTTCGCACTGAGGAAGGTACTACAAGTACCAAAATGCGTCTGGTGAACAGCGGTTATTCACTTGTGTGATGCGATTTACATAAAGTAAGACGAATTAACAAGAAATATTGACAGAAGTCTAGTTGGCGTCCCTGTACCTGAAGAGCGCATGCGCTTGATTTTGATACACTTAAGAGCCGGAATCAACACATCGCAAGGTAGTTAATCGGAACACAGAAGTGCCATGATATACTCCGGGGCTATAGATACTCGGTATATTCAAACTGCCGAGACCGGTAAAACACACACCTTGAGAATATGTATGATTAATTCGGGATACTCAGAGTCTGGGCAGAAGTAAAAGACATATACTATTACAGTGAATCTTGTTGTCCCGTGTGTAACACCCGCTACACTTATATAAGTGCATATTACTTTTTAGAAACAAGGACACCAGCCGTAACAGACTCTGACCACTGTATAGATTGTGCTAAATGTATCGTAAGGCATAATTTCCATATTTGTGGCAATATATTAGAGAGTTGAGAACTTTAATAATATCTGGGAACAGGAGAAAACGCACAATATGAATTGCCACTAAGAAGCAAAAACCATTTAAAGTGAAACCGTGTGATATATTTTTTTTAAGAGTGAGCTCCGCTAAAATTATCTGGACCGAAATGATATGATATTTGGGGGAATATTAGTATATGAATTGTTTTTATGTATTTTATTAAAGGAAAATGTATTTTTATTGAAGTGAAGTGTGTCTTCAGAAATTTGTAAGCCGGCCATATTCATTTATGGTTTATTATATGACTTTTTCTGGTGGGTGACCAGGGGGCTAGTGCTCCAAAATTGTTGATGAGCATCCTCAAATATTGTTTGTTTTATTGACATTATTATGACCACCTACTAATATCTAGAGTAGACACATTTGCAGTATAGACAGCAGCTAAATGGGCTGGGAGTGGCTCAATAAAGTGCTGGTAGGCTGCCTGGTATCTGGAGCCATGCTGACTGCAGTGCATCCCACAGCTGCTGGAGGGTACATGGGGAGGATCCATAGAGTGTACACAACAATTGAGGTGGCCCCTCAGATGCTCAATTGGGTTCAAGTCTGGGAAAGTAGGGTGCCAGGATAGTACTTGGAGGTCTTAATCATGCTCTTTCAAAAAATGTCAGACATTTCAAGCTGTGTGACATGTCGCATTGTCTTGCTGGAAGATCCCATCCATCACAGGGAAGACAATCAGTGTATATGGGTGTACGTGATCTGCAAGGAAAGATTCATACCAAAATCAGTTGAGCATGCAATCCACATGGATGAGTGGGCCCAGAGAATGGCACAAAAACATTCCCCAGACCATAACACTGCCACCAGCTTGTGTTTTTCCAGCAATATTTGCAGGATTTTGTTCTCCGTTTTTTGCCTGACACACCAATGCCCATCTGTTTGATGAAACAGAAAATGGGAGTTATCAAAGAAGGCAACCTTTTGCCAATCAGTCATGCTTCGGTGTGGGAGGGAAACCCACACCGAACGTAGGAGGTAAAGGAGTGAGGGCAAAAGACCTGGAAACTAGGGAAAGGAGCAGGTCACCTCCTAGAGAAACCATAATCAAAGTCCTGACTGACTGCAAGTGTGAACTAAGGTGAGTTCATACACAGGAACCTAAAGTCCTAACTCACTATGTAGGACCCTGGTACTAATGTCAGGACAAGAGACAACCTGTTCCTCCAAACGGTAGGACGAACAGAAGTCTCCCTCAGGTCTAAACACAAATGACAGGGAAAATGACAGGCAACACAAGAAAACCGAAACAATAAATAAAAGGGGAAGAAGACACTTAACTTCAAATGGCTATGGAAGCACAGTAACTCCACTGAGATCCAAACACGAGCAATCCACAACAAGACTGAAGCTATAAACCGCTCAGCATGGTGGTAGACCACATAAGCAATGCCTGAGGGGTGTGGCCATTAGCAGAAACAACACAGACATGAATTGATCCACAAGGAACCTGTCAGATCAAACCATGTGTTGCCAGTTTCACTGATCTCCTGACACCTGTCACGGGAACATCTGTGACATGTAGTTCTCTCCTGACTGAGCTCTGCCAGCAGCACAAACAGTCAGCAATAGGGAGGAGGTGAAGCAGGAGCAGGCACAGTCCATGGGGGAAGGATGGCACACTATATAAAAAGTAGCAGCAGCGGGCACAATTCATCACGTAAGGCTGGGTAATCACTTGCATTCAGATTTTGGCATTTCCAGATCCAGCATATGCCAAACACTGCTCAGGCTTTTGCTGGAACCTCTGCAGTAGATGTGCATGTACCCTAAGGGGTGTTATGGGTCACTCACAAGGGGGCCCAATTCAGTATAAATATAAAAATGACATAGTAGGACTCAGCAGTTCTTATACTATCCACCGCTAACTCTAGTTTGGGGGTGTTTTGGAGCTGACAGATTTCCTTTAACAAATTTTTAAATCATTTTTGATAATGTTATTTCTAATTTTCTAATAATTGTGGGGAGTTTCTCTGGTAGACAGCGGTGCGGGTGCAGTATAGAGGCAAAGAGAGTCCAGGTAGTGCAGCAAAACAGTGTTTTATTTCACACTTGCACAAACAAAACTCAAAACAGTCACTTAGTGTTACTTCACACACATAGCAAAAACTTGAGGCAAAACAAAAGTCCAAGACTGGATCAAATTCACCTGTGTGGTTTAGGTGCGTGTTCACACCCGGCTGTCAGCCCAGCCGCAGGAAAGTCCAACCTCAGGCTTCCAGGCAGACTGCACGCCTCTTTGCAAGCTCTTGCTTCCAGCCCTGAGAGCTCCACGGAACACCAGCAGTTTCCAGGTTAAATCACCTCAAATCCTAGGTGTCAGTTCACACCTGGCTGAATGCTCGGCAACACAAAAAGTCCACTGACCGTCTTTACATGGCCTGTTCTCCTGACACACGGGTCTCAGCTTTTCAGCCCAGCACAGGGCTCAGATCCCACACACAGAGAGAGCTTTGCATAAACCCAGCTGTCTTTTAAAGGCAGCTAGGTATTAACCCAAAAAACCCGGACCGGCACCTAAAATCCGGTCCAGTATTTGCCCTCACCTGGCTGCAATCAACCCAGCAGCACAGGCTGAGAGGAAAATACCTGTTTTTACCACCAAACCTCTCACTGTGTCACATACCCCCTCTCTGTTCAACCCTGAGGGGTGAACACACACCAGACAGTATACCCAGAACCGGGCACTCGCATTTCCTTGTAACTGCCCTGCTCTGTGTTCCACTGAAAATCTAAAGTTCTGAAGTCACCCGAACCCTCTGGTGACCCAGGACTTTCCTTCTTTGTCCAGATGGGGACAGGCTGCGGCCAACCCCACATCACTCCTTCAGAGATGGCTTGTCGCCGAGCCACGGGCACCTGGTACGGCTTTAACCAGACTTTTGCCTGGGGCTCAGTGACAATATCACGGTGAGTTATGGAAGGGCATTCAGGGAAATCACAGAACACCTCTAACAAACTCCTTGGCTCTCTGAGTCTGTTCAGTGGAAAGGCTGCTAGTAATTTTATCTGTGGCAGCCGCTTCCCTGTTAGCAGACAGAGGGACCGGAATCTCTTTCCCTAGATAAACCTGCCGCGGGTTGTTCTCAATACAAGTCTCTCTAACCTTCCAAGGTTTCCGTAAATTTACATGGTAGACCGGCTCCGGCTTTTGCAGTCCTGGCTGGTGTACCTTGTAGTTTGGGTCTCCAACTTTCTGTGCTATTTTATAGGTCCCCTTCCCCCTAGCGCTGTCCTTACTGTCCACAGGTGGCCCAACAACCAAAACCGGGTCCCTTTGGCTACGGACCCCAGACACTCGATTGCAGGTCCGGCTTTGGCCTGGCTGAGCCACCTTCCTATGTTTTCTACCTATCCTACTAAGGGGGACTGTCTTCCCCTCACCCAGCGGACCTACTGTGGGTCCCTCTGCCTTGGGTTTCTGGGGTTCTATCACCTCACCTGGGCTAGGCCTCACTACTGGAAGTTTTCCTACCTGTCTGGGAACTGTACGTACAATGGCCGGCCACAGGGCTGGGAACAATGGAAAGTTTCTTCCTATTATAACATCATAGGGCATACTCGTGGTTACAGCCACCTCATGGACCTGCCTGCCGGCACACGTGCTTACAGACAACAGAGCAGTGGGGTATTCTTTTAAATCTCCATGAATGCTGAAAACCCAGACTCTCCGGCCTGTAAACTCTGTGGGTCGCACCAGGGAAGCCCTCACCAGGGTCACCTGACTCCCTGAATCCAGCAGAGCTGCCACTGGAGTGTCTCCCACCTCCACCCGACACAAATGTTCATCATGGATAATCTCTGACACATCGACCCTTATGGCATACCATGACTGTCGATACCCAAAGTTTACATCCATGGGCTCACCCAGGAGGGGACAGTTGGCCCGTACATGGCCAGGCTCCTGGCACCGCCAGCAGATTATAGAGTCCTGATCCCCAAAGGGCACATCCCGTGCGGTCTTTCTCAGCTCAGGCTGCAGGGTCTGGGGAGGGGATTTTCTGGGTTTTATTACTCCCTTCCCCAGAGTCCCCCCCTTAAGTTCCTCAGTAGCCCCATAACGTTCGACCAGGTCCACCATCTCCAGGGCACTAGTAGGAGATGTCTGGCCAACCCAGCGCTGGAGGGTAGTGGCAATGCCCTCCAGAATTTGTCAGCTACAATACGGTCCAGCATAGCAGTGGGACTAAGTACGTCAGGCGGTAGCCATTTTTGTAAGAGTTTTAGCAAATTGTAATACTGGGGTCGTGCTGGCTCAGCTGGGTTAAACTCCCACTGATGTACCCGCTGGGCCCTGACCAACACATTCACCCCCAGTCTCGCCAGGATCTCACCCTTAACCACAGAGTAGTCTGCTGCTTGGTCGTCCGGTAAATCAAAGTAAACCTGTTGGGGTCCTGACGCCAGAAACGGAGCGATGACCTCTGCCCACTGGTCTTGGGGTAGTCTCTCTCTCACGGCCACCTTTTCGAACATCGCCAAGTAGGTTTCAACATCATCTGTCGGTGTCATCTTGGGAACGGCCGTGCGGACTGCTTTCCGGGCATCGTGCACTCCCTGAGGCATCCCTGACTTTTCTAGCATCATTACGTGTTGCAGCAGCCGCTGGTTCGTGTCCTGCTGTCGCTGATTAGCCTCTAGCAGCTGTGCGACGGCCTCTTCATGTCTTTTTTGCTGTTGTGCGATGGCCTGCTGTTGGACATCCATGGCCTGCTGTAGCTTTAAGTTAGCCTGGACAAGCTGCTTTATCATCTCCTCCATCTTGTCCTGTGTGGGTGGTTGCAGTTTGGCAGGCTTAATCCAGGACATATAACAGTGCCCAAAAAAAAAATGCTACAAAAAGTTTTGGCTTCCCGCCAGCCTCACTGCAATTGCCCGCATCCGACACCAAATGTGGGGAGTTGCTCTGGTAGACAGCGGTGTGGGTGCAGTATAGAGGCAAAGAGAGTCCAGGTAGTGCAGCAAAACAGTGTTTTATTTCACACTTGCACAAACAAAACTCAAAACAGTCACTTAGTGTTACTTCACACACATAGCAAAAACTTGAGGCAAAACAAAAGTCCAAGACTGGATCAAATTCACCTGTGTGGTTTAGCTGCGTGTTCACACCCGGCTGTCAGCCCAGCCGCAGGAAAGTCCAACCTCAGGCTTCCAGGCAGACTGCACGCCTCTTTGCAAGCTCTTGCTTCCAGCCCTGAGAGCTCCACGGAACACCAGCAGTTTCCAGGTTAAATCACCTCAAATCCTAGGTGTCAGTTCACACCTGGCTGAATGCTCGGCAACACAAGAAGTCCACTGACCGTCTTTACATGGCCTGTTCTCCTGACACACGGGTCTCAGCTTTTCAGCCCAGCACAGGGCTCAGATCCCACACACAGAGAGAGCTTTGCATAAACCCAGCTGTCTTTTAAAGGCAGCTAGGTATTAACCCAAAAAAACCCGGACCGGCACCTAAAATCCGGTCTAGTATTTGCCCTCACCTGGCTGCAATCAACCCAGCAGCACAGGCCGAGAGGAAAATACCTGTTTTTTACCACCAAACCTCTCACTGTGTCACATAATCTATAAACAAAAAACATCAAATCCTGTAGTTTTCTCTTTGTTCACAAAGCCTATTAATAGGAGAAACTTCTTGGTCTGTACAGAATACTTTACTCCAGTTATCTGCTTATCTGTAATCCTAATCCTACATTTAATGATATCACCTCTGTGTATAGATACGACAGGGTCCACCATACACAGCAGGTGATTGTCAAAGCTTATCTAGTCTTCCCTTGTAAAATGTCCTCTGCACAGGTCACACAACATGCCTAGAAAACTCTCCCATTGGAGTCATTGAGGTCCCCTCCTGACCATTGTGTCTATGAACCATGCAGCTTCTAAAAATACATTTTCTTAATGCTTTCTAAATGTTCAGAATAGCACAGGCAAGTTGGCCAGCCCTATAATCATGTTATGGAAATTGAAAAAAAAACTACTAATAGAAAATAAAAAAGTAGAAAAAAGGATGTGTGTTGCTATCTGGTTTTAATAGGCAGATACTATTTTTTGTGACACGTTACCTTTAAGTTAACCATGTATACTTATATCAGACGTTGTGACAAAAGCACCTTTGTCACTTGGAGTTGGAGAGGCCTGCTTGCCAGCCTCTTGCCCTGTGACTTTGGCCTCAGTGACAGTAAGCACAATGGACATTGCCTGTGATGCAATTAGCATTCACAATGGACATTGCCAGTGACGCAATTAGCAATCACAATGGACATTGCCTGGGACGCAATCAGCAAGCACAATGGACAATGCATGTGGGGTTGTGATATATCTGGCTGTAGGATGATTGGTCACTGTATTTTGTGTGCCTGTCTTCTATCAGCTCCCCGGGGGAGTAGCCCTTGCTGGAGGACTTGCATAAAAGGCCAAGCTTTGCCATCCAATAAAGAAGTTCTTCTTTACCCCTTCATGAAGTCTTGGCTCATGGTTGGGGGATGGGATAACTACACTCTTGGGGATTGCTATATCACAATACTCCCCTGAGTATAAGCTCTTGTAAGAGCTCTTTCCTGGTTCCTGCTTTCTGAAGTTAGGAGAGGTGGTTATGGTTTCCGGTGGAGTCCTTGGAACCCTCGGGAAGCGCTAGGAGCAAGCGTCAGAGGAAGGTGCCCAGTCGGGGTGCCAGGCGTTCCGTTACACTGGTGGCAGCAGTGGGATGGCGTCCTAGTGCGAGGAGAAGCAGCTCGGAGACACCGTTCGTGGATTGAGGGCAATGTAGTATCCGTACAGCGCCCCTGGCTACAGCAGGATGGAATCGGCTAGTCTTCGGATAGCGTTCCATGATGTGGAGGAGGAGGCAGCCGCAGACTACAGGGATGCAGACAGAAAGGAAGTCTGGTATGATGCCCTGGAAAATGCCCAGCAACGGCGAGGTGAGAGTCTCCCCAGTTATGAGCAGCGGCTACAGAAGCGTGTGGTGATGCGGATGGGTCTCTTGGGAGAACAGCCCCTGGACGAGTGGGTAATAGAGCTCCGGGGCCTGGTATTTAAGGAGCTATGGCTAGACGACGCCTACCAGGCCCTCTGGTGGTACTCGATTCGGCACTCCCGCTGCATGGCTGAGCACAACAGACCCAAAGGTGAGAATTACGATGGCCCTGGCCTGTTGTTTGAGGCCTTCGCAGAACCAGAGTTTGGAGATGCTGGAGATTCTCGGTTCTGGGATATCTATGACTACAGGGAGGGTATGCATAATTGGGCTACAGTGAGAGAGGTGAGACAAGACCTGGCATCTCTAGTGAAAAGGGAGTGGGAGCTGGAGCAGGATTACCAATACTTCTTCAGCTCAATTCGGCCCAAATATACACTGCCGGAGAGCTGGGTGGCGGTCCCAGACCTACACCCCTACAGCTGGGAAGACCCAACTGAGGTATCCCCTGCTTCAGTAGCAGCTGCAGAGGTAGGGGACCTCATAGACCTGTCCTGGGGGGAACCCCAACTGGCCGGTGGAGATGGGACCGAGGTCTCTCCACCGGCCCTACAGGGATTCTGGGCAGTCAGCTCAGATCCCCAGTGGCAGCCGGAGTTTCAGGGAGTAGGGATAGTCAGTCCTGATCCCCAGTGGCAGTATGTTTTGCAGAGAGAGGAGACAACCAGTCCCTCTCCCCCACCCCAGGGGGACAGCACCCCTAACTCCGATGGTGCAGATGGGACAGCAGTCTCTGCACTAGACCTACAAGGATGCTGGATGGCTGGTACAGATCACCAACCAAACCTGCAGGAGTGCCAGGATGATGAGGTAAGCGACCACTCCTCTCCACAGCCAATCCACAACCAAGTCCTGGGGGTAGGATTCTCTGACCCCATGCCAGCTGAAGAGCTGGCATCTGGGCAGAGTGCAGTCGGCCTCTGTCCTCCCCTATCCTCCTGTCCTGAGCCTGACTACCCACAGGTTACCCCAGCGGAAGAGCTGGCATCTGGGCAGAGTGCAGTCGGCCTCTGCCCTTCCCTATCCTCCTGTCCTGAGCCTGAATACCCACAGTCTACCCCATCGGAAGAGCAGGCATCTGGACAGAGTGCATTCGGCCTCTGCCCCCCTCTATCCTCGTGTTCAGAGCCTGACTTCACACAGGCTGCCCCAGCAGAAAAGCAGGCATCTGGGCAGAGAGCAGTTAGCCTCTGCCCTACCGTTCCCTTGATCCAGAGCCTGACTGCTTACCGGTTATTGTTGAAGAAGCACCGGCACCAGGGCAGAGTGCAGTTGGCCTCTGCCCACCCTGTACCTATAGCTCAATGCCTGGGAACACAAGTGAGATCCGGGGCAGCAGCCGTACCCTCTGCAGCCTAGGACAGACCCAACAAAGCTGGACACTCAAGAACTACAGGTGCAGTACTCGGTTGTGGGCGGGCTTCTCGTCTAACTAAGGTACTGACCAACAGGAGGTCAGGTACCTGGTTAGTCTTCCCCTGGGAGGGAAGATGTGTGACAAAAGCACCTTTGTCACTGGGAGTTGGAGAGGCCTGCTTGCCAGCCTCTTGCCCTGTGACTATGGCCCCAGTGACAGTTAGTAAGCACAATGGACATTGCCTGTGACGCAATTAGCAATCACAATGGACATTGCCTGGGACGCAATCAGCAAGCACAATGGACAATGCATGTGGGGTTGTGATATATCTGGCTGTAGGATGATTGGTCACTGTATTTTGTGTGCCTGTCCTCAATCAGCTCCCCGGGGGAGTGGCCCTTGCTGGAGGACTTGCATAAAAGGCCAAGCTTTGCCATCCAATAAAGAAGTTCTTCTTTACATGAAGTCTTGGCTCATGGTTGGGGGATGGGATAACTACACTCTTGGGGATTGCTATATCACAAAACTCCCCTGAGTATAAGCTCTTGTAAGAGCTTGTTCCTGGTTCCTTCTTTCTGGAGTTAGTAGAGGTGGTTATGGTGTCCGATGGAGTGCTTGGAGCCCTCGGGAAGCGTTAGGAGAAAGAGTCAGCGGAATCTTCTTTGAGGTACACACAGAAGGAGACCTTAACCACCTAACTGTTTTGCCAGAGCTGAGACCAGGCTGTTTTCCCATCACAGACAATGGGGGCATATCGCTAGGATGTCTGATAGGTCTGATAGGTGGAAAAGCAGCTGCCTCCTCCCCTTCAGTCTGGAGGAGGAGGGGGAGCAGTTGCAGAGCTGACAGGCTGCAGGAGGAAAGGAAAAATAGTAAAATATATACTGACCCACATTAAAAAATTACTTTATTTTTTACTACACAGTGAATGCCATAAATGAATACCACAATATAATGTAAAAATTTATGTTTTTTAATCTTTCCCCCTAAAAAAAAAATAATAAAAGTTACGTAATACACTATATATATGCCAAAATGATTCCTAAAAGACTTACAACTAATTCCACAAAATAAAATAAAAATTTAGGGGGAAAATATTATTGGTCTTTAGGGCTAAAATTAATGATGTCACTAAGGGGTTAAAAATGCAATAGCGTCCCCGGATTTTTGTGCACCAACAAGATTTACTGCAGACGCACATAAAAAATCTACAATAAAAAAGGGACATTTTTGGGAGGGTTTTTCCAATTTTAACGTGACTGTTAGGAGGTTAAAGAAGTATTCCCATCTTGGACATTGGAGGCATTTCTTAGATCCCACCTATAATTACCTATACAAAGTGGCGAAGGGTGCACTGTGGATGCATGACAACCCTCTATTCATTCCTATGGGAGCACTGAAAATAGACGAGCACTGGCTTGGCTATTTCCGCAAGCCCCATAGAAGTGAATGGAGTAGTGGCCACCCTTGCATGGTGCACTTCCCATTCATTTCTGTGGGACTTCCAAAAACAGTCAAGCGCGCTGCTTGGCTATTTTTGGTACCCCAATAGGAATGAATGGAGGTTGGACATTTATGTGCGATGTGCCCTGCAGCACTTTGAAGGTTCTTTCTAAGTATAGGTGAGGGTCCCAAAGGTGTGATCCGCACCTATTAGAAATAGGGACATGTTCCAGATGGGAATATACCTTTAAACCTCCCCCGTTTGGAGTAATCTGTGCAAGACTTACCTTCTTCACAACAATCTCATGAGACACTTGCTCGACAGTGGATGCTCTAAGAAAAACAAACACAAATCCTATCAGGATATTTGGGAAAATCTTCTGTTACAAAACACTAGAAATGGCACAATGTATAATAAATACTAAAGGAGATGTATAAACATAATATGTAATATTTTTGAAAATATGAAAAACAAAAATAGGATTTACTGAACTGCAACATCCATGATGTATACTTCTATCCTTCATATCAATCTCCATGGTTTCCCCCACTTTCTCTCATTATATCTTAGATGAAAGAAACTAATAAACTATCATTTATCTGAGTGTCTTGTGACAAGTTTTGTGATAGACATAGCAAATGAGTATAATAATAGTTTATCTTGTTGCTTAGGTAAACCAATAGATACTTGCTTAACTTTGCAGGAAAGGATAAAAATTACTGGTAGGAATGAAAAATCACCAACAGTAGAGTATAGACAAAAATGCCTTTGAGAAGGGTCCATATTTCAAGTAATATGGATATTAGAGAATAAATTCTCTGCTGGTTGGGATCCCAAGAAGAATCCAATAGTCAGTGTGTTCTACTGGTATATTAAGAACTATCCTTGAGTTCTTCACTTAAGTTATGAAGTTTTCTCCTTATGGCTTCTTTTATCTAGAGGTAATTTAACATTAATATCAAAGGCCTTCAAAATATCTCAGGCTAGGTCATCAATATCTGATTGTGGGGATCTGATTCCCGGCTGTACAAAAATGTGTGGCTGTTTGCATTTTTAAGCTGAATACAGTTTTGAAAATTCAGTAGGCAAGTGAGCATGATCAGCTATGTTTTAACACTGCAATGTTTTAAAAAATAAGTCAGAAAAAACTTGCATACTCACTCTAGTAGGGGAGCAGCAAATTAATGTTGCAAAAAAATGGAGCAGTGTTTCTACACAAAAGAATAAGGTTTAAAGATGTGCCAAATTTAGCAAACAGCCTTCCAAATTTGATACATTTGGCACAAAAACTAGATTTTTATATTACCCTCATGAAAAATGCCCCCATTATATTTAATAAACACTCCACTTTTGATTTTGTAATGTGTGCCTTCCTTTGTAAAGTATATCAGGTGAATAGTAGTGTAGTGTAAAGGGTGATTTATTGCTTAACAATAAGCTCCTTTTTGGACTACCAATTTTTCAAAAGACCTGCACTCTGACTACCAGAGTCCTACAGGTTTTTGTTTTCCATGGACAGAGGCAAGTCTATGTACAGTACAGTAACAGTATGCATTCCTACGAGGGATGCATAGAGAGACTAACTAGACCATTAGGGGCGGAGCTTGTTAAGAGCTCATTTGCATCCCTTTCTTCTCAGAATTCCAGAGGAACAAGTATGGCCTTTAACCCCTTAAGGATCGGGGGTTTTGGGATTTTTGCGTTTTTGTTTTGCGCTCCCTGCCTTCCAAAAGCCATAACATTTTTATATTTCCGCTCACATAGCCATATGACGGCTTGTTTTTTGCGGGACAAGTTGTACTTTTTAACGCTACCATTTATTTTTGCATGTGATGTAGTGGGAAACGGGAAAAAAATTCCAAATGGGGTGAAATTGCAAAAAAAAAGCAATTTCACCACAGTTTTACGGGTTTTTAAATTACAATGTTCGATTTGCGATAAAACTGACTGGTTAATTTTATTCTTCAGGTCAGTACGAATCCGGCAATATCTAATATGTATAGTTTTTCTTGCGTTTTGATAGTGAAAAAAAAAATTAAAAGTGAGAATTTTTTTATTTTATTTTTTTGTCGCCATGTTTTGACCCCTATAACTTTTTTGTAATTATGCATACGGAGCAGTGTAGGGGCTCATTTTTTGCGGGGCAATCTGAACTTTTAATTGATACCATTATGGGGTGCGTATGATGTTTTGATCACTTTTTATTCATTTTTTTTAGGAAATGAAGCGTCCAAAAATGGCGAATTAGCCATTTGGACGCTTTCTTCCCGTTTTTATGTTTACCGTATGGTGAATATTTTTTTATATTATTATACTATGGGCATTTTCGCACATTGCGACACCCATTATGTGTAATTTTTTAATTTTTTTATTTATTTTATTTTCATTTTGGGGAAAGGGGGATGATTTGAATTTTTATATTTTTTTATTTTATTTTTATTTTTTAAACTTTTTTTTTTTTTTTACCACTTTCTTATAGTTCCCATAGGGAACTATAAGATGCAATCATCAGATTGCTATTCTCATATATTCCAATGCAATAGCATTGGAATATATGAGAAAATCACATATTTCCTATGGAGCCTATTACAGTCATAGGCTCCATAGGAATACTATGTAGTAACCTAGGTTTCATTCACAGAAACCTAGGCTACTACATGCATGCTCCGGCTCCCCCTTGTGGCCATCAGGGGAGCCGGAGCACAAACCGAAAGTGAAACTTTTGGTTTTTGCGCGATCAGATGCCGTGGTCAGGATTGACCACGGCATCTGAGGGGTTAAATGTCCGCAATCGGCATCGCTGCCGGTCGCGGACATGAGCTGCGGGTGTGAGCTTGATGAATCAAGCGTTTACGCGCAGCTCATGCGCCCGCTCCGTGCGGGAGCGGGCGCTATCTTTAAAGTGCGGAGGAAGGGCGTACATGTACGCCCTTCGTCCTTAAGGGGTTAAAGGCTATGCTATATATTTTTTTATTATTATTGCAATATACTTATTTTGAGCTAAAATAATTTTTTCTATCGGTCTTTATTAACAATATGGATTCCTTTTTTCTGTACAGAGATTACATGCTCTACTAGCTGCCTGTGGATTATTTGTCCCTTCTGTCATCTGTGGAGAAGACTGAATTCATATCTGTGCTCTCTCACATCATAAACACTCATTAAAGGTCAATCCGTATCCTATTGATAAGAATGTGGCTTAAATAAGTGTTTATGACCTCTCAGTAGTTTAGAAATAAGGGCAATTAGATGACCAGCACAAAGTGAAAGTGAAAGTACCAGTCACACAGTTAGAAAAACAGTTAACCCTTTGTGTCTGAACAGTCCAATATTTTAAATAAAGGCCAATTGAAAATATGTTTTTTTTTTTAACAAAAAATAAGTTGAATGCAATAATTTAAAAAATTGACTCCAAAGGTGTACATAGCCTTTAAGTCTCCTATTAAGGTGCTCCCTCCCCAAGGAGAGATAGTACCACCCCCCCCCCCCCCACACACACACACACACACACACAGACTAAGTCCCAGTCCACACAGTAGACAATGAAGGATTTAGATAACTATGGATCACTGAACACAACGGAAGACTGCAACAAAGCTGATAATTTGACAAAAAGTTAGAGAATAATCTGCATCGCCTTTTGCTTGATTCACTTTACAGAGGAATATATAAAGAACAAAGAAAATGCTTGAGAAAGGCTGCATTGTGAAGTTGAAACGTTGCAAGGGGAATAAAGCCGGTCCACTTATTTTTCACTATTTGGGTGTGCGCTTCAATTTTTGGATATTTATATATACAAGTATAAGTTTATATATATTTATATATACAAGGACAAGTACCCCTGCGGTCTGCAGTGCATACATGGCAGTGAGAATTATTCAATTACATTTGTCTGTCACACATTTTTGTGACCTAAAGCGACTTTTTATCTGTCTGCCACTGGCACTGCATATCTGACAGTCCAATAAAACTGTTAAATACTGCATACCTTGCTGCTATAAAAAAGCACACTTTTTTGCTACATAGTAAATTTACGGACTATTCTGCATTTCTGACAGTCCAATTAAACCGTTACATACTGCAGTTACATTGCTGCTATAAAAAAAGCTAATTTTTTTGTGCTAGATAGCAAATTTGCATGCTACACTGCATTTCTGACAGTCCAATAAAACCGTAGCATACTGCATTTGCATTGGTGCTATAAAAAAACACACTTTTTGTGCAAGATAGCAAATTTGCGTCCTACGCTGAATTTCTGATATTCCAATAAAAACGAAACATACTGCATTTACATATTTGTTTGCAAAAAACACAGTTTTTGTGCTATATTGCACATTAGGATCCTATGCTGCATTTCTTAAATTCCAATAAAACCATAACATACTTCATTTACATAGTTGTTTGCAAAAAACCCATAGCACATTAGGATCCTACGCCGCATTTATGATAAATACAACTGTGACATTATTGGTGAAAAAAACACTTATTTTTGGGCACAAAGTACATTTGCGCCCTGCACTAAACTAGAGATAGTAAAAGAAAATCATTTAAATCCATCATTTCATTTGTGGGTGAAAAAAATCATATATATTTTTTTCAATAAACTCCCTTTTCTGCCTGCACTGGAAATTTGATAGTGAAAAATAATCAGTAAATCCATCTGTTTCTCTATGGGTGAAAAAATCATCTTTTTTTTTCCTATAAAGTACCTTTGGGGCCTGCACTGCAAATCTGCAGTGAAATAAAATCAGTAAATACATGTCACGACCGCTGTCCCAGCAGCAGTCGTGTTGCACCAGACGGAGGGGAAGGGGGACCCTATCTACGGATGGGAAATGGAACGGCCACCCCTGACAAACCCTACGCTGGCATCTGTCTGCCCTGATACCCTAGACGGGGTGTGAACCCGTGCGGCGAGCAGGATGCCTAAACCCTGAGTGACCCTTAGAAGACTAGACTGGGGAAAGGCAGATGGGAGCACTAGTCACCATCACTCATGTCTAGGAGAACAACAGGGGAAGACAGTAACAAACAAACAAACAAACAATCTCCAGCAGAGATAGACTTATCCAGTCACGAGCAGAGAAGATGATCCCAACAACGACAGTCCACGCCAGACACGAGCTCCACAGCAATACCGTCAAACGATCTCCTTCAAAGGTCAGAATAGCACTGGAAGTAAGGACTATATCTGGCAATGACTGCAAGTGAAACTGAAACTAATATAGTAGCTGGGAGTGGCAGACAGCACTCACCTGAGAAGAATGCCTACAAACTCCCAGTCAGGACAAAAAGGTTTACAAGGCAAAACCTGGATGACATACCCTGAACCATGAAGCAAACTCACAAGCTATCGCGAGTAGCAAGTCGCTGCGACCTTCTCTTCCCAGACCTATCTGGATCAGTCACAGTCGTGACAGTACCCCCTTTCTACGAGGGCCACCGGACCCTCAAGACCAGGCCTCCCGGGTGGGACCTATGAAAAGCCCGAATGAGTCTATCCGCCTTTATCTCTGATGCTGGCACCCACATTCTCTCTTCGAACCATAACCTTTCCAGTGCACCAGGTACTGAAGAGAGCGGCGAACATATCGTGAATCAACAATCTTTTCTACCTGAAACTCAAGACTGCCATCAACAACCACCGGTGGAGGCGGTAGTGGCAATGGTTCAGGAGGTTCTACATATCTCTTAAGCAGAGATCTGTGGAAGACATTATGGATCCTTAGAGTCTGAGGTAGCTCCAGACGAAAAGCCACCGGGTTAATGATCTTAATTACCCTATAAGGACCAATAAATCTCGGACCTAATTTCCATGAGGGAACCTTCAACTTGATATTTCTGGTAGACAACCACACCAAGTCATTCACCCCAAGGTCCGGACCTTCAGAGCGCTTCTTATCAGCCACACGTTTGTATCTGCCACCAATTCTCTTCAAACTTTCTTGCACACTCTGCCACACTGATGAAAGTGAAGACGCAAATCGTTCCTCCTCGGGAATCCCAGACGGCCCCCCTCACTAAACGTACAAAACTGAGGATGGAAACCATACGCACCAAAAAATGGTGACTTATCGGTGGATTCTTGACGACGATTATTAATGGCAAACTCGGCTAACGGTAAATAAGATGACCATTCCTCCTGATTTTCGGAAACAAAGCATCTCAAATATGTCTCTAGGTTTTGATTGGTACGTTCAGTCTGACCGTTGGACTGAGGATGGAAAGATGAAGAAAACGACAGATGAACCCCTAAACGAGAACAAAAAGCTTTCCAAAATTTAGAAACAAATTGGGTACCACGATCCGAAACAATATCGGAAGGGACCCCGTGAAGCTTCACGATGTGGTCAATAAAAACCTGAGCCAGTGTGTTAGCATTAGGCAAAGCGGTCAGAGCAATAAAGTGCACCATTTTACTGAATCTGTCAACAACAACAAGAATAACAGTCTTCCCCGCTGATACTGGTAGATCAGTAATGAAATCCATTGATAGGTGCGTCCAAGGCCTGTTGGGGATGGCCAGAGGTAAAAGACGCCCTGCCGGACGAGTATGATCCACCTTAGAACGAGCACAGGTAGGACATGCAGACACAAAATTCAACACCTCCTGGCGCCACTTAGGCCACCAGAACCGACGAGACACTAATTCAGAGGTTGCCTTACTACCTGGGTGTCCTGCCAGTGCGGAGTTATGGTGTTCCTTTAGTATCTCCAGGCGTAAATTTTCTGGCACAAACAGTTTATCCGAGGGGCAGGAGGCCGGGCGTCCCCTGAGCTTCCAACACCCTCCCCTCTAAACCTGAGTGTAATGCAGAGACCACCACCCCCTTTTGCAAAATAGGCTCTGGAACATCATCATCACCCCCTCCAGGAAAACTTCGAGACAATGCATCCGCCTTAGTATTTTTTGCCCCGGGCGATAGGTTATTACAAAATTAAACCTAGTAAAAACAACGACCACCGAGCCTGTCTAGGGGTGAGACGTTTAGCAGACTCCAGATATACTAAGTTCTTGTGATCGGTAATCACTGTGACGGGATGAACCGCCCCCTCCAAAAAATGACGCCACTCCTCTAAGGCCAACTTAATAGCCAAAAGTTCCCTGTTGCCAATGTCATAGTTCCTTTCTGCAGTAGACAATTTCTTCGAAAAGAAAGCACACGGACGCCATTCACCAGGGACGGGCCCTGAGATAGTACCGCTCCCACCCCCACCTCTGATGCGTCAACCTCTACAATAAAAGGAAGCGAGACATCTGGCTGTACGAGAATAGGAGCCGAGGTGAATCTTTCCTTCAGAGATGTAAAGGCAGTTTTGGCTGCATGTGACCATTTGGAAAAATCGGATCCCTTTCGGGTCATGTCCGTCAGTGGTTTGACCACCAAGGAATAGTTCTTTATAAACTTCCTATAAAAATTGGCAAACCCCAGGAAGCGTTGCAATGCCTTCAGGTTCTCAGGCAGATCCCAGTCCATAATTGCCCGGACTTTCTCTGGATCCATGCGGAAACCTGAATCTGACAACACATACCCCAGAAATGGCAGTTCTTTTACGGCGAACACACATTTCTCTAATTTAGCAAACAATTTGTTGGCCCTTAATATCTGCAGCACTTGTCTCACATGGATCTTATGTGTATCCAGATCCGGAGAATAGACCAGGATGTCATCAAGATATATCACAACAAATCTCCCGATAAGGTGACTAAAAATATCGTTGACAAAATGTTGGAACACCGCAGGCGCATTAGTAAGACCAAATGGCATGACCAGATTTTCATAATGCCCTTCCGGAGTATTAAAAGCCGTCTTCCACTCATCCCCCTCTTTGATGCGAACCAGGTTATAGGCTCCTCTGAGATCCATTTTGGAGAACCATTTAGCACCAGCAACCTGATTAAAGAGGTCGGGAATGAGAGGAAGAGGATAGGGATCTCGGATAGTTATCCGGTTTAATTCCCGAAAATCCAGGCAAGGACGCAGGCCCCCATCTTTCTTTTTAACGAAAAAGAACCCTGCAGCCACGGGTGAAGAAGAGGGTCTGATGTGTCCCTTAGCCAAACTTTCGAAATATAATCTTTCATAGCCTTTCTCTCCGGGCCAGAAAGATTGTATAACCGGGTTTTAGGTAGTTTTGCCCCAGGTAACAGATTAATTGGGCAATCATATGGACGATGAGGTGGTAACCCCTGACAACCCTTCTCAGAGAACACATCCATAAAATCTGACAGAAAGGAAGGTAGAGATGTTACAGAGAGTGTTGAGCACCTACTACTCAAGCAGTTGTCCTTACAATGTTCACTCCACTCCACAATCTCCCCGGCCTGCCAATCCACCACGGGATTGTGAGTCACCAGCCAGGGAAGCCCCAAAACCATAGGAGCCGGAAGACCGTCCAGGACATAACAAGAGATATGCTCTTTATGGAGGTCCCCTACCTGCAGATGGATATTATGGACGATCTGAGTTAACTCTCTCTGAGTAAGAGGGGAGGAGTCGATGGCAAAAACAGGAATAGTTCTGCGTACTGGTTCCGGAGTAACACCCAGAGCCAGAGCAAACCGTGAATCCACCAAATTGACCCCCGCCCCACTGTCCAAAAGACGGAACAGATCTCAGTCTTATTGCCCGCCACAACGGTAGCGGACAACAAAAACTGAGACATGCGTATGGAGGAAGCGAATACGCCCAGACTGTTATCCTCCGCACAGTCTGGGGACTCTAGTTTTCCGGCGGCTCCTTAGTTTGTGATCTCTTGGGTTCTGAGGGACATACCTTTACAAAATGACCCCTCCCCCACAACGAAAACAAACCTCTGACCTATGGCGGACCTTAGGAGGATTCACCCGTCTAGTGGCGCCCCTATTTGCATTGGTTCGACTGGATCACAACAAACCGATCGCTGCCCTATAGAGGCCTCTGTAGAATTTAATAGTCTCTCCCTGAGTCGTCTGTCGATTCTTATGGACAGAGACATAGCAGCCTCAAGAGACCCAGGGACCTCGTATACAGCCAGCGCGTCTTTTAATTTTTCAGACAACCCCTGGCAGAACTGACTCCTAAGGGCCGAGTCGTTCCATAATGTATCCGTAGCCCACCTACGGAATTCAGAACAATATAGTTCAGCTGACCGGTTCTCCTGCCGAAGTCTACGTAGCTTAGACTCAGCCAGTGAGACCCTGTCAGGGTCATCATACACGAGACCCAAGGCTTCAAAAAACTCCTCCACTGATCGTAAGGCCGGAGAGTCAGATGGTAAAGAGAAAGCCCAAGCCTGCGGATCTCCTTGCAGGAGAGAAATTACAATGCCCACCCGTTGTTCCTCACCGCCGGAGGATCTAGGGCGTAACCTGAAGAACAATTTACAAGCTTCTCTGAAGGTTACAAATTGGTCTCTCCCTCCTGAGAACCTATCAGGAAAAGCCACTTTTGGCTCAGGAGTACATTGGTCTCCCTAGCAACGGTGGAACCCAAGGATTGCTGCTGCAGTACTGTTGCTTTTAATCCTGCCACTTCAAGGGATAACCCCTGTAATTGTTTCGCCAAAACCGTAACCGGATCCATAGTGAAACAGAAGAATACAAAGCAAAACAGCAGGCAAAAAAAAAAAAAGGAAATGTCACTTTTTTTTTTTTTTTTAAAAGGCCAGATATACTGTCACGACCGCTGTCCCAGCAGCAGTCGTGTTGCACCAGACGGAGGGAAGGGGACCCTATCTACGGATGGGAAATGGAACGGCCACCCCTGACAAACCCTACGCTGGCATCTGTCTGCCCTGATACCCTAGACGGGGTGTGAACCCGTGCGGCGAGCAGGATGCCTAAACCCTGAGTGACCCTTAGAAGACTAGACTGGGGAAAGGCAGATGGGAGCACTAGTCACCATCACTCATGTCTAGGAGAACAACAGGGGAAGACAGTAACAAACAAACAAACAATCTCCAGCAGAGATAGACTTATCCAGTCACGAGCAGAGAAGATGATCCCAACAACGACAGTCCACGCCAGACACGAGCTCCACAGCAATACCGTCAAACGATCTCCTTCAAAGGTCAGAATAGCACTGGAAGTAAGGACTATATCTGGCAATGACTGCAAGTGAAACTGAAACTAATATAGTAGCTGGGAGTGGCAGACAGCACTCACCTGAGAAGAATGCCTACAAACTCCCAGTCAGGACAAAAAGGTTTACAAGGCAAAACCTGGATGACATACCCTGAACCATGAAGCAAACTCACAAGCTATCGCGAGTAGCAAGTCGCTGCGACCTTCTCTTCCCAGACCTATCTGGATCAGTCACAGTCGTGACAATACAACTGGGACACTGGGGTTGAAAAAAGGTGTTTTTTGCCTTAAAGTACCCCTGCACTGCATACCTGACAAGGAAATACATTCTGTAAATTAGATGGCCTTCAGATTGTTGGGTGATCTGGACCCCTTCTTTCTTTCAAAGTACCCCTGCACTACCTACCTGACCTGGAAATGTATTCAGTAAATTAGGAGGCGTTCAGATTGTTGGCTGATCTGTACCCCTTCTATCTTTCAAAGTACCCCTGCACTGCATAACAGACAGGAAACTTAATTCATTAAAATTGGTGTTTACATTGTTGCCTCACATAAAGCCTTTTTTGGCTGTGAAGCCAAAAGTAGTCGCCAACAACAATGTGTTTTGTTTTCTTTTTTCTTTTTTTATTAATTGGGGTAGACCCCAAAACATTGGGAAATATAAAAAAAAAAAAAGGGTAAGTGCGCTGTAGTATAAAAATGGTTGGATGAGGCCGGTATATATGTCTATTCTGCATAAGGCACAAACAAGTCCTGTGGGATCCATGCCTGGTTCTTTATAATGAACATGAGATTGTTCACGTTGGCTGTGGACAGGCGGCTGCGCTTGTTTGTGATAACGCCCCTAGCCGTGCTAAACACATGCTCAGACAATACACTGGCTGAAGGGCAGGCCAGCACCTCCAAGGTGTAAAGGTGAAGCTGAGGCCATGTCACCAATTTGGAGACCCAGAAGTTAATTGCTGCAGACCCATTCAATTTTTGAATGGGGCCCCCCTCTCCCAGTAATTTTTTCGCAACCCCTTCCTTTCATGCTGCCTCCATTCCTGTGGCTACTAAAGATCGCTCTCTCAGACCAGGCCCGGCAGCTTTTCCATCCGTTTTCTACACCATCTATACTGCCACTGTATACAATTTCGTTGTATAATACAGTTGAGGAGGCCCTGACAAAGTCCTTTAGTCCTCCTCCTCCTGGATAAGCCCCTTCTGGGTCAGGGCCCCAAAGCAGCCACTTTCCCTGCTTCCCCTGTAGCTACGACCCTGGGCAGACCCATTAGTTAGTACATGTAGGCGTGTGCACAGATACTATTCCACCATTTTGCTGAAATGCTGCTCCTTGCTAAGACATTCCATATCTGCTGGTGGTGCTGGTTGTTGTGGCGGGTGACAAAGCTTTCCACATTTCAGCCATTCTAACCCTGCCTTCTGAGGTGCAGGCGGTGACCCAGCTGTGTTGGCGACTTCTTCCTCCTCCTCCTCTGCTTTAGCCTTGTGCTTCCACTGAGCCCCCGGTGTCAAGTGTGAATGCCATCAGCAGCGCGTCTACCAGCATTGGCTTCTTCCAATCATGCTTCAGTGACGGAATTAAGGATGGCACGTTGTCCTTGTATCCAGCAGGGTGGCCACCCAGTAATCAGCACTTGTTAGAATGTGGGCAACTCTGCAGTCGTTGTGCAGGCACTGCAGCATGTAGTCGTTCAAGTTTGCCAGGCTGCCCAGAGGCAACGACAAGCTGTCCTCTGTGGGAGGTGTATCATCTGTGTCCTCTGTATCCCCCACACTCAAGTGATGGCCCTGAGCTGCTTTGGGTGCCACCCTGCTGTGAACACAGCTTCTTCTGCTCCTCCTCCTCCTCATTCTCCAGAACTGTGCCCTGGCTGGACAATTGTGTACCTGGCCTATGTTGGTGCAGGAACCCACCCTCCGAGCCACTTGTATATGACTGGCCTTATAAGTTAAGGGTAAGGCATGTATATAGTTTTGTTTGTTTATATCGTTTACCTGACTTATAGTTATATAACCACCTCCCGTCACGCTAATGCCGAAAGGTGTGCGGGAGGTGGTTCTCTCAGGTCTCGAGTCACAAGTTAGTGGAATATGAGACTTTGTAAGAAAAAAATAAATAAAATTTTTTCGCTAACTTGTGCCAAAAAAAATAAAAAACTTCTATGAACTCTCCATGCCCCTTACGGAATACCTTGGGGTGTCTTCTTTCCAAAATGGGGTCACTTGTGGGGTATTTATTCTGCCCTGGCATTTTAGGGGCCCCTAAAGCTTGAGAAGAAGTCTGGAATACAAATGCGTAAAAATGCACTGTGAAATCCTAATGGAATTTGGGCCCCTTTGCGCATCTTGGCTGCAAAAAAGTGTCACACATGTGGTATCGCCGTACTCAGCTGAAGTAGGGCAATATGTTTTGGGGTGTATTTTTACATATACCCATTCTGGGTGTGAGAAATATCTCTGTAAATGACAACTTTTTAAAAATTTTTATACAAAGTTGTCAATTTGCTGAGATATTTAGCTCACCCAGCATGGGTATATGTAAAAATACACCCCAAAACACATTGTTCTACTTCTCCTGAGTACGTCGATACCACATGAGTGACACTTTTTTGCAGCCTGGGTGCGCAAAGGGGCCCAAATTCCAACGAGTACCTTTAGGTTTTACAAGGTTGCTCACAATTTAGCCCCGCCCAAAATGCCAGAACAGTAAACACACCCCACAAATGACCCCATTTCGGAAAGTAGACACCCCAATGTATTCACTGAGGGGCATAGTGAGTCCGTGGGAGATTTTATTTTTTTTTGCCAGAAGTTTGCAGAAATGGAAACTTTATTATTATTATTTTTTTCCTCAGAAAGTGTCATTTTCCGCTAACTTATGAAAAAAAATGAAATGATACATGAACTCACCATGCCCCTCCGCGAATACTTTGGGGTGTCTTCTTTCTAAAATTGTGTCATTTGGGGGGTATTTATACTATCCTGACATTCTAGCACCTGAAGAAACATGACAGGTGCTCAGAAAGTCAGAGCTGCTTCAAAATGCCGAAATTCACTTTTTTGTACCATAGTTTGCACAAACGCTATAACGTTTGTGCAAACCAATAAATATACATTTATTGGATTTTTTTATCAAAGGCATGTAGCACAATAAATTCTGACACAAACTTGTATAGAAATGTAATTATATTTGAACAATTTTGCCAGAAAAAATTAAAAATACACTTTTTTTGAGAAAATTGCGGTCTTTTTTATTAATATCAGAAAAACGAAAAATCTCAGCAGCAATTAAATACCACCAAAAGAAAGCTGTATTTGTGAGAAGAAAAGGAGGTAAAATTCATTTGGTTGCCAAGTTGCATGACCGAGCAATAAACCGTTAAAGTTGTGAAGTGCCGATTTGTAAAAAAAAAGGGCATGGTCACTAAGGGGGTATAAACCTGTGGTCTTTAAGTGGTTAAATATGTTCATAAGTAAATTTGTAAATACTTTGTGAATGGGCATTAATGAGTGGTTTGAGTGAAGAAGGGGGGGGGTGTAGGGTGGGAGACTGGTCGGGTTAATTTTATCTTTTTGAAATGTTCCTTGTATAGTTTGTTACAAATTTATTAAAATTATTCACATCTGCAGCTAAGGCCGCAAGGGTCCTTGAGCACCAATAAAAGTGAATTTGTCTCACCAGAATCTAAGAGCTGGATTAACTGAATTGATTTTCACTGTTAGGTGTTCAGGAATTTCTGCACCACCAAATTCAGCACATGCGCCAGGCAAGGGATGTGTGTAAAACCGGCTAGGCTTAGAGCTGCTACGAGATTTCACCCATTATCGTACACCACCAAGCCGGGCTTGAGGCTCAGTGGCACCAACCACTCATCGGTCTGTTGTTCCATGCCCATCCACAGCTCCTGCGTGTTGGGGGGTTTGTCCCCAAACAGATCAGTTTCAGAACAGCCTGCTGTCATTTTCCCTGGCTGTGCTGATTTTGGTGGTGAAGGTGTTACAATGAGCGGATGAGGAGGTGGTAGAGGAGGAAGAAGAGTAGTAGGAGGAGGAGGCAACAGGAGGCAAAGAGAAATGCCCTGCAATCCTCTGGGGCAGAAGAACATGCGCCAAACTGATATCTGCCTCTGGCCCAGTGGCCACTACATTTACCCAGTGTGCTGTTAGGGAGATATAACTTCCCTGCCCGTGCTTACCGGTCCACGTATTGGTGGTTATGTGGACCCTGCCACAGGTGGCATTGCACAATGCACACCTGATTTTGTCCGCCACTTGGTTGTGCAGGGAAGGGATGGCTCGCCTGGAAAAGTAGTGGCGGCTGGGAACCACGTACTGTGGGACAGCCATCCTTCTCCACCAGACAGAATGACAGCATTTCAAAGGACCATAAATTTTGAAATCCTGGCATTCAGGGCCAGGGATCGCGGGTGGGTACGGGGGTATTTCTATTTCTCTTTCTATTTCTAATTGGGAGATGGACAGCTAAAACGCTTCCATGGCATATTGTGGAGATGCTTGGTGACGGTGAAAGATGTGGTGGCGTTGCTGCCACATCCTCTGTTTTCAGGGTGGCAGGTGCCACTGGCACTCACTTGTTTAGAACATTTGTTTAAAATTTTTATGTATTTTATGTTTAAGTTATTTACCTTACCACATTTGTTGAAGGGTGAAAACTAAAGCCCTTTGTGGAGCGTATTAGAGGCAAAAGAAAAATATATTTTCCATTTAACGGTGCAGTTATATGTTCCAAAGCCCTTTTTATCATGTATTAGTGGCAAAAATATAGTATATTTGCCGTTCAGCGGTGCAGTTATATGTTCTACAGCCTTTTGTGGCGTGTATGAGTTGAAAACAGAAAAATATATTTGCCGTTCAGTGGTGCAGTTATATGTTCAAAAGCCCTTTTTGGCGTGTATTAGTGGCAAAAAAATATATATTCTTAGTGAATTCAGCAGTGTGCTGCTATATATTTGGTTTGCTATATAGTTGTCCATGTAGATTGCACCTGCCTCTAAACTAACTACCCCAGGAGGTGTTGTTTCATTTTTTGGATATGTATATATGGTTGAGAAATAGGCATCCTCTATGGAACTTAGCACTCCTGCCCACCTGCGTAGTGCTTTTAATCAGTACTATCACAGTATCACAGTGGAGCTGGACACTCCGTGTTAGCATAGGTCCTGTCTGATTAGAAGCCACCTTGATACTTGGTAGACAGGCCCGACATATTTTTGATCATCTATATGCGCTAAGAGCTTCTACCCCATGTTATAGTAAGTATGGTAGTCATGAATTTGACCCTGTTCACACATTTACCTGTTCACCCATTCTTAGTGCATTCAGCAGTAGAGATGTCGTGAACATAAAATTTTCCATTCGCGAACGGCAAACGCGAATTTCTGCAAATGTTCGCGAATGGTCGAACCGGGCGAACCGCCATAGACTTCAATAGGCAGGCAAATTTTAAAACACACAGGGACTCTTTCTGGCCACAATACTGATGGAAAAGTTGTTTCAAAGGGACTAACACCTGGACTGTGGCATGCCGGAGGGGGATCCATGGCAAAACTCCCAAAACTCTACGTAGTTAACGCAGAGTCGGGTTTTAATCCATAAAGTGCATAAATCACCTAAAATTCCTAAATTGTTTGGAATAACGTGCTGTAAAACATCCAGTGTGTGTATACGATCAGGTATGATGTTGTATCGATCAGGTAGTGTAGGGGTTACACCAGCTTTACAGTAACAGACCAAACTCCCTGTTTAACGCACCGCAAACAACCGCAAACAGTCCATTTGCACAACCGCAAACTCCCAATTTGTACAAGGTTTGATACCAAGCTAGCCATGTCCCGTTCCTTGTCTTCACTAACTTCATTGAAGGTCTCTTCCTCCACCTTGCCAAGTACAACACCAAGGGTCCCCGAAAGGTGACAACAAGCCCCCTGGGATGCCTGCTGTGGTTGGTTTTCCACCTCCTCAAAGCCACCTTCCTCCTCTGACTCCTCTCTCTGCGTTGCCGCAGGTCCAGCAATCGACTACGACAAGGCTGCTTCTGGTGGTGATGGTGACCACAACTCTTCCTCTTCATGCTCATCTATGGCCTAATCCAGCAGTCTTCGCAGGGCACGCTCCAGAAAAAACGCATATGGGATGAGGTTGATGATGTTTTCTTGGGTTTGACTGACCAGGTTTGTCACCTCAACAAAAGGACGAATGAGCCTACAGCCATTGAACATGAGCAATCAGTAACGCGGCCAAAAGATACCCAGCTCCACAGAGGCTGTCCTCTTTTTTTTTAAATAAAAAAATCGGTTCTTACCAGTTTAATCTGTGTTTTGGCCCCTATCAGGGGCCGGTGCATGGAATAGATTTTAGGAACCAGGAGATGGAAAAAGATGGTTGGTCAGACCTCTTCCTTCCAATTTGGGGCACTGAGCGTGCGCAGTGCAATGTACTGTGCCACCTTGTATGAGAGGTGTGTTAAGTAGTACTATTCCTATCAGTTTAATCCCTGTTACGTCTCCTATCAGGGGACGTGTATCAAATAGATTTTAGGAACCAGGAGATGGAAAAAGATGATTGGCCAGTCCTCTTACTTCCAATTTGGGGCACTGCACGTGCGCCTCGCAATGTACTGTGCCACCAATACAAATATTGTGAACTACTATTCTTACCATTTTAATCTTTGTTAAGTCCCTTATCAGTGGACGTGTATTGAATTTAATCCTTGCATGGGGAGATAGAGAAAAAAGCATGCTATGTCCGCTTACTTCTAATTTTGGGCACTTGCAAAGGAATTTGCCACCAGTGCAACTAGTGTTAACTAAGTACTATTCCTATCAGTTTAATATCTGTTTTGTCCCTTATCAGAGCCAGGGCTGGTGTAGTGAATAGATTTTTGGAACCGGGAGACAGAAAGAGACCCATGCTCAGTCCACTTTGTTTGAATTTTAGGTCACTGCGCGTGGGCCGTGCAATGTACTGTGACACCCTATATGAGTGGTGGGTAGTGGGCACAGTACAGTCTATGGGCCTGACACACACTGGCAGGCAACTGCAATTATATTAAAGGGTAAAAATTAAATGACTTTTTTATCTGCAAGGTACTGTGCCACCCTATATGAGTGGTGGGCAGTGGGCACAGTACAGTCTGTGGGCCTGACACACACTGGCAGGCAACTGCAATTATATTAAAGGGTAAAAATTACATTACTTTTATATCTGCAAGGTACTGTGCCACCCTATATGAGTGGTGGGCAGTGGGCACAGTATAGTCTGTGGGCCTGACACACACTGGCAGGCAACTGCAACTATATTAAAGGGTAAAAATGAAATTACTTTTTTATTTGCAAGGTACTGTGCCACCCTATATGAGTGGTGTGCACACAGTACAGTATGTGGGCCTGCGGCTTCTCACACACGGGCAGGCAACTGTAACATATATATATAGAAAAAATAAATAAAAGCAGACTGATGTACCAGCCCTAAAAAGGGCTTTTTGGGGTGTTGTTAGGACGCTGTCCTTACAGCAGATGAGTCTTTGAGGACTGGAGTGGACACAGAACACTGGCTTAGCTAACGCTTTCCCTATTAATTCAGCAGCAGCACTCTCCCTGCTCTATCACTGTAGCTTCAGAATGAATCTAAGATGGATGCTGTCCTTGCTTTTTGATAGGAGGTGGGAGGGTCTGGGAGGGAGGGTATGCTGATTGGCTGGATTGTGTCTTCTGACTGTGAGGTACACGGTCAAAGTTTGCTCAATGATGACGTATAGGGGGCGGACCGAACATCGCATATGTTCGCCGGGATGTTCGCTGGCGAATAGTTTGGGACATCTCAATTCAGCAGTGTGCTGCTATTTATTTGTGTTTAGCTTGAATCTGCCTCTAAACTAACTACCCCTAGAAGGTGCTGTTTCATTTTTTGGATATGTAAATACATAACTATACATATATATATATATATATATATATATATATATATATATATATATTACTGTCCAAGGTTTATAGAGCTAATTTCTATAAAATCCCATCCGATTCCACAATTTTATTCTTCTAGTTTTTATTTATTTTAAAGAACAAATTAAAAGGAGTCAATGCTAAAATATAAATAAAACAATTAGAGATGAGCGAATCGAAGCTGACGAAGTGGAATTCGATCCGAATTTCAGGAATTCTATTTGCACTGAATCCGAATTTCCTCACGCTTTGTGGTAACGAATCACATTTTTTCCTAAAATGGCCGCTGCACATGTGAGGAAAAGGAGAAAAGAATTCTTGGAAGGCGGGATTACCCATAATGCCATGCATGCAGCCAATCACCAGCCAACCAGCCCTGTGTTGTCAAAGCCCTATAAAAAGCCTCAGCCATCTTGGATTCTGCCATTTTCCAGTGTACTTAGTGCAGGAAGAGACATCAGCAGGTCCTAGGGACAGTGCTAGAAAAAAATTAATTGTGATAAAAAAAATTTCAGGGAAATATTATTCAAGGTGTAGGGAAAGAATAGGGATGAATCATTCCACAGCATTTATATTCAACAGTGTTCAGTAGGGGAGGTTACAGCCTGGGTAATAGGAACAATTATATTACACCTTGCTCCACTGACTGGGCACCCAAATTGCCATTATACAGCTCTGTAATTCCAGCAAACTATTCTTGTTATTAGGGTGCAAGTGCTGTTTAGTACTGCCATTAACAAGGTTTATAACAAGGAAATATTTATATGTCTCATTTGCCCTTGTGTGGTGCAGTTATATGTTCTAAAGCATTTTTTGGCTTGTATTAGTGGGAAAAAAGGGCTTATTAGCCATTGTGTGGTGAAGGGCGAAAACTACAGCCCTTTTTGGAGCGTATTAGAGGCAAAAGAAAAATATATTTTCCATTAAACGGTGCAGTTATATGTTCCAAAGCCCTTTTTGTCATGTATTAGTGGCAAAAATATAATATATTTGCCATTCAGCAGTGCAGTTATATGTTCTACAGCCCTTTGTGGTGTGCAAAAGTGGAAAAAAGAAAAATATATTTGCCGTTCAGCGGTGAAGTTATATATTCTAAAGCCTTTTGTGTTGTGTATGAGTGGAAAAAAGAAAAATATATTTGCCACTCAGCGGTGCAGTTATACATGCCACAAAAGCTTATAGAATATATAACTGCACCGCTGAGCGGCCAATATATTTTTCTTTTTTCGTGAAAATTACAGCCCTTTTTGTCGTGTATCAGAGGCAAACGAAAAATATATAGTTTCCATTCACCAGTGCAGTTAAATTTTCCAAAGCCCTTTTTGTCAGGTATTAGTAGCAAAAATATAATATATTTGCCGTTCAGCGGAGCAGTTATATGTTCAAAAGCCTTTTGTGGCATGTATACAACCTGTTCCAAATTATTATGCTAATTTATTTAAGTGTCACAAAGATTAAATATTTTGTTTCTCAGTTTAACTCATGGATGGCATTGTGTCTCAGGACTCTTTTGATCACTGAAAACAATCTTGGATACCTGTGATAATTAGATTGCCAGGTGAGCCCAATTTAAGGAAAAACTACTAAAGGAGGGTATTCCACATTATTGAGCAGAGCACCACTTTCATGCAATTTGGGGAAGAAAAAGGATCTCTCTCCTGCCGAAAAGAGTGAAATAGTTCAATGCCTTCAACGAGGTATGAAAACATTAGATATTTCACAAAAACGTATGTGTGATCATCACACTATTAAGAGATTTGTGGATGATTCACAGCATAAACGGGTTTGTGCATCTCATGCTACAAAGAATACCTCTGCATCAATGGCTGCTATGGGGCTAAAAAGAGAGAAAGTCATGGTGTGGCCTGCATCCTCCCCGACCTCAATCCTATTGAGAACCTTTGGAACATCCTTAAACAAAAGATCTATGAGGGTGGGAGGCAGTTTACATCCAAACAGCAGCTCTGGGAGGCTATTCTGACATCTTGCAAACAAATTCAAGCAGAAACTATCCAAAAACTCACAAGTTCATTGGATGCAAGTTCAATGGAAACTGCTATCAAATAAGGGGTCCTTTGTTAAGATGTAACGTGACCTGTTACAATGTTTAAAAAGTTAAAATGTTGTTAAAAGTTTGATTGAAATTGCTTTTGATTTCAGTAAATATGCTGCAAACAAAAAAAATGACAATTTTCAGGTCTTTAAAACCGATAGTGTTTTGATACTGTGCGTAATAATTTGGAACAGTGTATTGTGAGTTTTTTTATGTTTAAAAAAATACTGTTATCATTAGGAGTTTTGTTCAATAAAATTTGAATTGAACTCTTAATAGTTGATAACATGAGAATTATGCTAACTGTTATTTACATCAATTATTTAGGTAAATGAGAAAAATACCATTTGCATAATAATTTGGAACAGTGTAAGTGGAAAAAGGAAAAACATATTTGCCGTTCAGCTGTGCAGTTATATATTCTAAAGCCTTTTGTTCGTGTATAAGTAGAAAAAAGAAAAACATATTTGCCATTCAACGGTGCAGTTATATGTTCTAAAGACCTTTTTGTTGTGTATTAGTGGCAAAAATTAAATATATTTGCCATTCAGCGGTGCAGTTTTATGTTCTAAAGTCTTTTTGTGGAGTGTATGATGTAGTAGGGTTAACACTCATGTTTTATGAGATGTGTTAATTAGAGTTGAGCAGACACCTGGATGTTCAGGTTTGAGAAGTTTGGTCGAACTTCACGAAAATGTTCGTGTTACCGAACTTTTGGGCACTAAAAAGGCTGTAAAATAGCCCTGGAAAGAGCTAGATGCAAAAGTCATCAAAATGTAGGTAAATCCCCTGCAAACAAATGTGGATAGGGAAATGACTTAAAATAAAATAAAAGAAATAAAAGTTAACCAATATCAATTGGCAACTTGGAGGAGGAGGTGAAATAGAAGGTTGGGGTGGCGTCAGGTGGGAATGCTATGGGAGTTGAAGTTCTCATCACAGCCAAAAAGGTTTCATGTCTGCCTGCAGTACCACAGGCCTCATTCACAGACTCGGGGCCATGGCAACCTTACAGTACATGGGAGTTGAAGTTCATATCACAGCCAAGAAGGATTTATGTCTGCCAGCAGTGTCACAGGCCTCACTCTCAGACTCAGGCCAATGGCAACTATACATGGGAGTTGAAGTTGTCTTCACAGCCAAGAAGGATTCATGTCTACCTGCAGGGCCACAGGCCTCATTCAAACATTCAGGCCCATGGGACCCACAAAAAGGTGAGCTAAAATCATGCCAAAACAGTATTGATTTCACCCTGCAATGCCACAGGCCTCATTCACATATTCAGACCCATGACACCCCAAAGAGGAGAGTTGCAATCATGCCAAAACAGTATTGATTTCACCCAGTAGTGCCACAGGCCTCATTCACTAATTCAGGACCATAGCACGCGCAAAGAGGAGAGCGGTCCCGTAACAGCAACACAGGCCTCAGGTCTACCTGCAATAGAACAGGACATTATCATTTATGTAGGCATCTGAAACCCAGACAGAGGAGAGGTCATTTCACAGTAAAAAGAGGTTAATGTCTCTTACCAATACAGCAGGCGATGAAACAAAATATAGGCCCCTGACAACCAGACAATGGGGAGGTCATTTGACAGTAAAAAGAGTGTAATGTCTCCCACTAATGCAGCAAGCGATTAAACAAAATATAGGCCCCTGACAACCAGACAATGTAGAGGTCATTTGACAGTAAAAAGAGTTTAATGTCTCCCACTAATGCAGCAAGCAATATAACAAAATTTAGGCCACTGACAACCAGACAATGTGGAGGTCATTTAACAGTATAAAGAGGATGATGTCACCCACCAAAGCAACAGGTGATTATCTGAAATATAGGCCCCTGGCACTCAGACAGAGGAGAGAGGTCCCATAGCAGAAAATCAGGCTTCATGTCACCCAGCAATTTTCAAAGGTCACTTTCAGTTATTTAGGTCACAGCACCCAGACAGAGGAGAGCGGTCCCATAGCAGAAAATCAGGCTTCATGTCACCCGCCAAAGCAGCAGGTGATTAACAGAATTTTAGACCCATGACACCCAGACAGAGGAGAGATCATTTGACAGCTAAAAGAGGTTAATGGCACACACCAAAGCAGCAGGCGATTAGCTGAAATGTAGGCCCCTGGCACCCAGACAGAGGAGAGGTTCATTCAACTTGGGGTTTCCCCCAAAATAATTGTACATTTAAAAAAATAGGATTCAATAAAGAAGTGCCCTGGAGTACAAGAATGTATGGTTGAGGACGAGGCAGTTATAATTGTCTATTCTGCACAAGGAATAGACAGGTCATGTGGGATCCATGCCTGGTTCATTTTTATGAATGTCAGCTTGTCCACGTTGGCAGTGGGCAGGCGGCTGCGTTTGTCTGTAATGACGCACCCTGCCGTGCTAAATACACGTTCAGACAATACATTGGCCGCAGGGTCCAGAAGTTGAATGGGGCCGAACCATCAGTTAGTACGTGGAGGCGTGTGCACACGTACTGTTCCACCATGTTGTTGAAATGCTGGCTCCTGCTAACACGTTCCGTATCAGCTGGTAGTGCAGTTAGCTGTGGCGCAGTGACAAAACTTTTCCACATTTCTGCCATGCTAACCCGGCCTTCAGAGTAGCTGGCCGTGACACAGCTGCATTGGTGACCTCTTGCTCCTCCTCTGCCTTCGCCTTGTGCTTCCACTTGTCCCCCCGTGTCAGTTGGGAATTCTCTCAGGGGCACATCTACCAGCGTGCACTTGTACTCAGGCATCTTCCTATCACGCTTCAGTGCGGGAATTAAGTTGGGCACGTTGTCTTTGTACCTGGGATCCAGCAGGGAGGCCACCCAGTAGTCAGCACATGTTAAAATGTGGGCAACTCTGCTGTCGTTGCACAGGCACTGCAGCATGTAGTCGCTCATGTGTGCCAGGCTCCCCAGAGGTAAGGACAAGCTGTCCTCTGTGGGAGGCGTATCGTCATCATCCTCCATATCCTCCCAGCCATGCACCAGTGATGGGCCCGAGCTGCGTTGGGTGCCATGCTGCTGTAAACATGCTTCATTCTTATCCTCCTCCTCCTTCAGTAATGGGCCCTGGCTGTCCAAATTTGTACCTGGCCTCTGCTGTTGCAAAAAACCTCCCTCTGAGCCACTTCTAAAAGACTGGCCTGAAAGTGTTAGAAATGACCCCTCTTCCTCCTCCTCATCCTGGGACACATCCTCTTCCATCATCACCCTAAGTGTTTTCACAAAGATACATATAAGTGGTATTGTAACGCTGATAACGCCACTGGCCATGTTGGTGGAGTACTCGAAACAGCGCAACAGGGCACACAGGTCTCGTATGGAGGCCCAGTCATTGGTGGTGAATTGGTGCTGTTCCGCAGTGCGACTGACACGTGTGTGCTGCAGCTGAACCTCCACTATGGCCTGCTGCTGCTCGCACAGTCTCTCCAGCATGTGCAAGGGGGAGTTCCACCTGGTGGGCACGTCGCATATGAGGCAGTCATCGGGAAGGCCGAAGTTACGCTGTACAGGCGAGCAGTGGCAGGATTATAACAACGGAAGCGCGCACAGACGGCCCGCACTTTATGCTGCAGCTCTGACATGTCGGGGTAGTTGTGAATGAATATCTGCACCACCAAATTCAGCACATGCGCCAGGCAAGGGATGTGCATTAAACCGCTTAGTCCCAGAGCTGCAACGAGATTTCGCCCATTATCACACACCACCAGGCCGGGCATGATTCTCACAGGCAGCAACCACTCGTCAGTCTGTTGTTCTATACCCGGCCACAACTCCTGCACGGTGTGGGGCCTGTCCCCCAAACACATGAGTTTCAGAACAGCCTGCTGACGTTTACCCCTGGCTGTGCTGAAGTTGGTGGTGAAGGTCTGTCGCTGACTGGATGAGGAGGTGGTAGAAGAGGAGGAGGAAGGCGAGTAGGAGGAGGAGGCAACAGGAGGCAAAGAATGATGCTCTGCGATCCTTGGCGGAGGAAGGACGTGAGCCAAACAGCTCTCCGCGTGGGTCCAGCCACCACTACATTTACACTCAGTTCACACTTTCGCGTAAAACGTCGCGTTCGAACTCGCAAAAAAACGCACAACAGTACAGGAACCATGTATTCTAATGGGGGTGGTTCACGCTTGCGCGTTTTTATGCGCGTTCGAACGCGCCTAAAAACGTCCGACGCATAAGCAAGTATGTTCGCATTAATTCGGGCGTTTTTCGAGCGTTTGGTGCCAATATACTTCAATGGGAAACGCGATACGCGTGTTGTTCGGGCGTTTGTGCAGCGTAAAACGCGCCTATGGACGCGCGTTTTTCAAAGTTTGCAACATGCTGGATCAGCCACCATGGAATTTCACACCTCTTAAGCACTCAGATTGGCCAAACTATATATAGCGAGGGCTGTTTGGTCATTGGCCAACTATGCAGTCAATCACATAAACGCGCGTCAAACGCGCCTACACTATTTACCAAAACGCTTGAAAAAAACGCGCGTTAACGCCCGTCTTGAACGCTCAGAAAACGCTAGGCTTCAAAACGCTCAGGTCTGAACCCAGTGTTAACCCCTGTGCAGTTAGGGAGATTTAGCGTCCCTGGCTGTGCTTACTGGTCCACATATCTGTGGTTAGGTGGACCTTGCAACAGATGGCGTTGCCCAGTGCACACTTGATTTTTTCCGATACCTGAGCCCTTTCTTGGTTTTGAATGTGCTTACTCCTCTGCAGCCCGTGTCTCGCATGTAGATGCCTGGTCATGCAGGTTGTTCTAAGGTTCAGAACGTTTATGCCTCGCTTCAGGCTCTGATAGCACAGCATGCAAACCACTCGGGTCTTGTCGTCAGAACATTGTGTGAAGAAGTGCCATGCCAGGGAACTACTTGAAGCTGCCTTTGGTGTGCTCGGTCCCTGGTAACGGTGGCCAGTAGCAGGCGAACTGTCTTGACGACGGCTGCTCTGCTTTTGCACTCTGCTCCCTCTTTTGCTACGCTGTTGGCTCGGTCTCATCACTGCCTCTTTCTCCAAACTCTGAAAGTCAGTGGCATGATCTTCATTTCATGTGGGGTCTAGGACCTTATCATCCCTTGCATCGTCTTCCACCGAGTCTTCCTCCCTGACCTCCTTTTCAGTCTGCACACTGCAGAAATACGCAGCAGTTGGCACCTGAGTTTCGTCATCATCAGAGACGTGCTGAGGTGGTATTCCCATGTCCTCATCAGGAAACATAAGTGGTTGGATGCCCTTGGGAAACCCTGCCAGCAGAGTCTTCAAACAGTATAGGAGACTGCTGCATGACTTGAGGCTCAGACAGGTTCCCTAATATGCATGGGGGTGATGTGACATACGGTGATGGGCATGGGTTTCAGGCACCACCTGTACACTTTCTGCAGAAGACTGGGTGGGAGATAATGTGAACCTGCTGGATCCACTGTCGGCCACTCAATCGACTAGCGCCTGTACTTGCTCAGGCCTTACCATCCTTAGAACGGCATTAGGCCTGACCAAATATCGCTGTAGATTCTGGCTACTGGGACCTGAGGTAGTTGTTCACTAGGACGTGTAGCTGTGGAAGAATTGCCACGTCTTCTTCCAGCACCAGAGGGTCCACTAACACCACATGCATGACCGCATCCCTTATTAGATGTTTTCCTCATTGTTACCATTCACCACAATAAGGAAAAACTAATTTGGCCCAATGTATTGAGTTCAAATTAAGACCTTTTTTTGCAGGCACCTAACACTATCTAGCTATTTATGTACCCTATGTAATATACCCTTTTACAGATATAAATACACTTGCAGATGCACAGCAGCGTGAGCTAATATAGAGGATTTAGCTTTCAGGCCTTGTAGTTAGATGCTGAGTGTAATATACCCTTTTACAGACAGAAATACACTTGCAGATGCCCAGCAGCATGTACAAATATAGAGGATTTAGCTTTCAGCCCTTGTATTTAGACTCTGAGTGTAATATACCCTTTTATGGACAGAAATACACTTGCAGATGCACAGCAGCATGCGCAAATATAGAGGATTTATTTTTCAGACCTTGTATTTAGACGCTGAGTGTAATATACCCTATTACGGACAGAATTGAACTTGGAGAGAAACAGCGGAAAGAAAAGATGTTTAGGATTTCTATTTCAGGGATTTTATTTAACCCCAGAAAAAAAGCTATCCTTTTACAGACAGTATTACATTTGGCCAGCAACATCTGAAACCCCAGATTTAGGGGATAGGTATTTGAGGGATTGAATTTAACCCCCCCAAAAAATATATCCTTTTACAGACACTAATACACTTTTCCAGCCACAGCTGAAACCCCAGATTTAAGCGATTGGTATTTGGGGGATTGTATTTAACCCCAGAAAAAAAAAAAAAAAACCTGGGGGGCCCTCTGCGCTCACATTCCTCTGCCATGGCTGCTGTGGCAGGGTGGGGGAGTTGGAGCAGTTTCAGCTCCATCAGCAGCAACTTGAGTCTAGAGTCGTTGATGGGCAGCTTTCTTCACCCGCATAGTGAAGAAACTACTCACCATCAGCTAGACCTGGAGCAGGACCTGAACCAGCAGGTGGTGGCATACTTGGACAGTACCCTGCCACCCCACATTGAAGATCCGCTAGACTACTAGGTAGCCAAACTGGATTTGTGGCCGTAACTAGTAGAGTTTGCCCTGGAAAAGCTGTCCTGCCTTGCCAGTAGTGTGGCATCACAGCTTGTGTTTAGTGCGGTGGGGGACATAGTTACCCCTAGAAGAACTCGCCTGTCCACCCAAAATATGGAGAGACTGACCTTTGTCAAGAGAATTCAGGTATGGATCATCCAGGATTTCCACCCACAAATGCCAGATGCATCAGACTAGATCATCCATGGTGCCACACCAACACTTCGACAAAAGAGACCAGTTTCTTCTGGATACCTGCCTCAGCTACTATTCTGATGCTGCCACTTGCCTGATGCCACACTACTGATGCAAAGTGCTCCGTCTTTCACCCACCATCTTCAGCTGGTACTCGTATTGCCACTCAACGCCCCACTATGTCACTGGGTGACTCTGTGGTCTCCTGATGCTGCAGCCATCGCCTCACTATGTCACCTTGCCACTCTGTGGTCTCCTGATGCTGCTGCCACCTCCCCACTCTGTCACCAGGTCACTCTGTGGTCTCCTGATGCTGCTGCCACCTCCACACTATGTCAACGTGTCACTCTGTGGCCTGCTGATGATGCAGCTGCCATCACCACACTCTGTCATTGTGCCCCTCTGTGGCCTCCTGATGCTGCCGCCACCTCCACACTCTGGTGTTGTGCTGCTCTGTGGCCTCATTATGCTGCCGCCACCTCCACACTGTCATTGTGCCACTCTGTGGCCTCCTCCTGATGCTGCTGCTACCTCCAGACTCAGTCATTAGGCCACTCAGTCATTAGGCCACCTGTTTTGGCATTAGCAATACTGATGGATTACTGACCAAATGCTGACTGAGTGAAGGCGGATGCTCAACAGACAGGAACCGTTTTTGGGTGTTATTGTTCTGATGGATCAGAGGAAGGGAAAAATAATCAGTGACATCAACACAAACTTACCGCTGACACCATCTCTACTCTGTCGGGGGGCTCTACTTGTATAAGCTTTTAATAGAACAGGTTCTGTAGACATCTATGTGGAATCAGCTGACGACGGTGTAAAAGGAGCGTGCTTCTTCTTGGCGCGAATAAATTCGGATCAAACCAAATTTTTCCAAAAAATTTGGGGAACCGTCCGAATCAAATTTTTTTTAAATTCACATATCTCTAAAAACAATAAAAATAAATAGAAGTTATATTTTAAAATCTATTACAAGTGTGCTTAACTGATGATCCACAGTTGCCAGCTGTCCAGGTCCCTGCATGTCCCACTTCTCAACTGTATCTGTGCATTTAGGATGCAGATATAGGTTAATACAATGGTGAAGCAGGGAGCTGTCAGCTCCTTGCTTCACAATTCCTATGCTGTGCAAACCCAGTGATGAGACAGCACAGAAAGGAGTAGATGTGCTCTGCTCTGTTCATCAGAGGAATGTGGGGTAGGTAAGTATTCAAACTGGAGTCACCTTTTGGAGGACAACTAAGGGGCCATAACTGTGTGTGGGGGGTCATCTAAGGAGACATATTTTAATGAGGAGAGCTGCCTAGGGGAAATAATTCTGTGAGGGGGCGATCTAAGAGGGTATAATTCTGTGTGGAGTCCCATGTAAGAGAGTATAACTCAGTGAGCCATACCTATGGGGGTATCCCTGTTTGTGTGTGCCTCGGGGCCACCTAAGGATGTATAACTGTTAGGGAGGCATCATTGTGTTAGGAGGGGGACACCTAAAGTATCATAATATTATGAGGGGGGCATCACTCTGTGTGGTGAGCCACTTAACAAGTCATCACTATGTGGTGGCACTTTAGGGGGAACACTGTGTGTGGGGGGAATCACTAATCTTTGGGGGGCACTAAGAGGGCATCACTTCATTTTGAGGGCACATAAAGGGGCCTTATTCTGTGTGTGGAAAACTTAAGGGACCATCCTACTGTGAGGGGGAACTTATAATACTGTGTGGGCAAAAACTAAGCAGGCATCACATTGTGTTAGGGGCACTAATAGAGCATCACACTGTGTGAGGGCACCACAGGATCGCCAAGCTATGAGGGGCAATTAGGAGACATCCTACTGTGATCCAGGTACTTAGGGGTCCCCTGAACTCTTTAGGGGACACTAAAGAGATATCATAAAAACAAAGGTGCAATGGCACACTGCAGCTAGAGCTCCGTCCTGCCAATATGCTGGATGTTAGATGAGGCATTAGTTTATATTTTGGCCAAATTATGTAAGCCACCCACCACTTCACGGTTGCCTCTCGAGTGGTCCCTAACATTAATTCTTACCTTTTATGGGCCATATCAGCCAAACAAAATCCAGGGAGTGCAGGTGCAGCATGCATGCCAGATACACTCTGCTTGTAACCCCGTCTGGTGCCATACAGCGTTCATCAGATCAAGGGATGCAAATACCAACATGCATGCTGAGCCCACTAGTACTTCTCCTGGAACCAAATGGCTTCTGGTAAGTTCTATAAAGCAGACTCAGTTTTATACTGACTTTAAAACCAGCCTACAGGGCGGATTCACTAGTCAGGTGTGCATGACTGCATGGAGGTCACCACGCCTCCCATATATGCTACAAAGGAAAAAAAAATGGAGATTGCAGTCAGCACAACCCAATACGCAGGTGCACGTTGCTATGGTGAAATACACATACAAACATAAAAACAAAGGTGCAATGGCACACTGCAGCTAGAGCTCCGTCCTGCCAATATGCTGGATGTTAGATGAGGCATTAGTTTATATTTTGGCCAAATTATGTAAGCCACCCACCACTTCACGGTTGCCTCTCGAGTGGTCCCTAACATTAATTCTTACCTTTTATGGGCCAAATGGCTTCTGGTAAGTTCTATAGAACTTAGAGTTTTATAGAACTTACCAGAAGCCATTTGGTTCCAGGAGAAGTACTAGTGGGCTCAGCATGCATGTTGGTATTTGCATCCCTTGATCTGATGAACGCTGTATGGCACCATACGGGGTTACAAGCAGAGTGTATCTGGCATGCATGCTGCACCTGCACTCCCTGGATTTTGTTTGGCTGATATGGCCCATAAAAGGTAAGAATTAATGTTAGGGACCACTCGAGAGGCAACCGTGAAGTGGTGGGTGGCTTACATAATTTGGCCAAAATATAAACTAATGCCTCATCTAACATCCAGCATATTGGCAGGACGGAGCTCTAGCTGCAGTGTGCCATTGCACCTTTGTTTTTATGTTTGTATGTGTATTTCACCATAGCAACGTGCACCTGCGTATTGGGTTGTGCTGACTGCAATCTCCATTTTTTTTCCTTTGTAGCATATATGGGAGGCGTGGTGACCTCCATGCAGTCATGCACACCTGACTAGTGAATCCGCCCTGTAGGCTGGTTTTAAAGTCAGTATAAAACTGAGTCTGCTTTATAGAACTTACCAGAAGCCATTTGGTTCCAGGAGAAGTACTAGTGGGCTCAGCATGCATGTTGGTATTTGCATCCCTTGATCTGATGAACGCTGTATGGCACCAGACGGGGTTACAAGCAGAGTGTATCTGGCATGCATGCTGCACCTGCACTCCCTGGATTTTGTGTGGCTGATATGGCCCATAAAAGGTAAGAATTAATGTTAGGGACCACTCGAGAGGCAACCGTGAAGTGGTGGGTGGCTTACATAATTTGGCCAAAATATAAACTAATGCCTCATCTAACATCCAGCATATTGGCAGGACGGAGCTCTAGCTGCAGTGTGCCATTGCACCTTTGTTTTTATGTTTGTATGTGTATTTCACCATAGCAACGTGCACCTGCGTATTGGGTTGTGCTGACTGCAATCTCCATTTTTTTTTCCTTTGTAGCATATATGGGAGGCGTGGTGACCTCCATGCAGTCATGCACACCTGACTAGTGAATCCGCCCTGTAGGCTGGTTTTAAAGTCAGTATAAAACTGAGTCTGCTTTATAGAACTTACCAGAAGCCATTTGGTTCCAGGAGAAGTACTAGTGGGCTCAGCATGCATGTTGGTATTTGCATCCCTTGATCTGATGAATGCTGTATGGCACCAGACGGGGTTACAAGCAGAGTGTATCTGGCATGCATGCTGCACCTGCACTCCCTGGATTTTGTGTGTCTGATATGGCCCATAAAAGGTAAGAATTAATGTTATGGACCACTCGAGAGGCAACCGTGAAGTGTTGGGTGGCTTAGATAATTTGGCCAAAATATAAACTAATGCCTCATCTAACATCCAGCATATTGGCAGGACGGAGCTCTAGCTGCAGTGTGCCATTGCACCTTTGTTTTTATGTTTGTATGTGTATTTCACCATAGCAAAGAGATATCATACTGTCTGAGAGGCACTAAGGAGCACCATTATTGTCAAGTGGTTGAAAAGGACAATCTTACTGTGTGGGGAGGCAGTAAGTGGGAACTATTACTGTGTGGTCAGTAGAAAGAGGATTAGGTGAGCTTAGAGATGTGACTTATTGCACACAAAAAAAAAAAAAAAAAAGCTGCAGCGCTTCTTGTCACTTGTGTTGTCTCTCCTTATATGTTTTTGTTGCAGTTTGGATCTTCACCCTAGAGCAGATCCAGGTATGCCAGGTATTTGAACTTTTACAAAATAGTATTGTATCCTTGATCTATTATATATTAGTGACTAGGGATGAGAGAATCAACCTCGCTGTCTGTATTAGGTGTATGCCACTACCATTAGCGGTCATGGATATGTGAAGTATTCCTTTTTGAATTAGATAATGTTCATTTTGTTTTCTGGACATCTAAAAACTCACTAGACTCCCTTTGTATCATTAGGGAGAGCCTGCCCTATTTACGTTGATGTGGGGATTGATTTCTTTCTATCCCCTTGTGGGTGCATTCTTTACTGTCTAATGAATACCTGTCGTTAGGTGTCTCGTATATTTGCAGTATACTTTAGATCGCTGTTACTATTTTGGCATATGTGCTTTTATTCTAGTGCTATCATGCAGGAAGCATCAGTGTTTTACTAATCACCCTCCCTATCGTTGGTACCTTTAGTCATGTCCTTCTGCGCTTTACCTTGTGCTGTAGGTGCAGGAAGACCACTGCATTCCAGTTTGGCCCTCCTCACACGCTTTCCATGTACTGCAAGTCCGTTGCGTTCCACTGTGGAATGCAACCGGAACCGGAAGTAGGGCCTTTTGATTCACGCTGTCTGCCTTTGTGCTCAGTTGAAATCAAGAATGGTGTGTTCCACGTTGGAACGCAACCGGAAACGGATGTTCGACACAAGTGGCCTCGCTATTTCAGCCGGAGTTTCCGGCCACACCATGGGTCCGCAGTTATCATGGACCTGTGGTGGGGCTGTAGGCTTGTGAGTGGTGCATCTGAATGTATGTACTCCGGCTGTGACTATTCTTCATGTATACTAGACACTGAACCCTTTGGATTTATTTATTTATGTATCTTTTAGGAAATATCCGGCCTTTTTCGACAGGTAATCTGTTACCCACTACAGGTACTTTTGTATCAACCAGCCCCACTTGTGTCTTCATCCTCCTTCTCCACCATCTTTGTATCTGGATGGTTGTGGAGATAGGTGGAGATCTTTACTAGCCCCCCTTTTTCTTAAGCACCCTTCATGTGTACCCCCTGATGAACCCAATGAATGAGGGAAACGCGTTGGGTGACAGGGTACTTATTCACTTGCTAGGGTTAACCAGGGCAATCCAGGGCAGGCACGGGGACGGAGGATCACCACCATTAGGCTTAGGGCCAATAAGGATTACAATAGGTACCCCTCATACGTACATACCCCTCGGCCCTTTTTATCTATAATGAGGGTTTTTCTTTTGTGTATTGCTTGACCAACATGGTCATTTTAAGGATACTAATAAAATTTATGATTTTAAGATTCTAGAGTTTGGTTCGATTTTGCTTTTTGAAATTTTCTGGGACTCGCTTATCCATTTAATATCAAGATAACTTTATTTTGCTTGCCGGCTTCGGATGAAACATCCAAAGTCGATTTGCATAAAACTTTGTTTCAATACTGTTCGGAGCACTGTACAATATTAGAAATTATTGGCTCCAATAAGCTGAAGTTATTACTTCACGAAGTCTCGCGAGACTTCGAATAATAACTTCAGAAGTTGATTTAAACTGTAAAAAAAAAATTCCCGATTTCCAAGTGGTTTCATACGAAGTCGATTTGCTCATCCCTATTAGTGACATAAAATGTATTAATTATTTATTCAAACTAAGACTTATATATTTAAACATTTCCTAAACATAATTTGGTTTTCAGTTTTTTTTTTATTCAGTTCACAAGAATTATTGTATCTATGTCAATTTACATAATAGGTAACAAGGCTATTAAATACATGACAATATTAATTGAACATTTAGAGAAATAAGACATTTAGATGCACTCCATGCTTTAAGTCTGATACATTATAACAGATTCAATCTGAATATATTGTGTTGTACACATCATTGTGCATAGCACTGCATATGAGAATGGCGAGAAACCAACCTTGAAAACTTTTTTTGGAAGAGAAGATGCCTGGCTTTTTACATTGCCAGCCAGGGAAATAGACCCTGACATTGTATATCGTAAGCCAAAGAGAAAGAGCCTGGCTTGTCGTACTGTAGGACAGAGAAATAGAGCTTGACTTTGTGTGCTAACAGCAAGACAAAACAAAGCCTGGTTTGTATTATCATAAGCCAGGGACGCAGAGACTGGTTTCTAGCATTGGAAGTCAGAATAATAGAGCTTAACATCTTGTATTAGAAGCCAGAAATAAAAGCAGAACTTGTTTTATCAAATTCCACATCAGCATAACTGTATCTGTCACAGTACTCTCTCCAGAAGGATTTTGAATCAAGCATTTTTTTTATTCTGCGCACCTGTGATCTGCAATATTACATGAAAAGATGATGTCTGAATTATAAATTATTAAAATATTAGATCCCACAGGGGATTTTATCAACATAATAAGGCTACTTTCACACTATGGTTTTGGCTTTCTGTTTGTGGGATCCGTTCAGGGCTCTCAAAAATGGTCCAAAACGGATCCGATTTACCCTAATGCATTCTGAATGGAAAAGGATCCGCTCAGAATGCATCAGTTTGCCTCTGCTCAGTCACCATTCCGCTCTGGAGGCGGACACCAAAACGCTGCCTGCAGTGTTTTGCTTTCCACCTGACGAAGCAGAGCCAAACGGATCCGTCCTGGCACACAATGTAAGTCAATGGGGACGGATCCGTTTTCTCTGACACAATCTGGCACAATAGAAAACAGATCCATCCTCCATTGATGGAGGTGTTTTAATGGTGTTCAAGACGGATCCGTCATGGCTATAGAAGACATAATACAACCGGATCCTTTCATGACGGATGCATGCGGTTGTATTATTGTAATGGAAGCGTTTTTGCAGATCCATGACAGATCCGAAAAAAACGAGGGTGTGAAAGTAGCCTAAGAAGTATATGTCCTTAACCTATAATTTCAACAAACTTCTGACACATCATAGTAATATGTCAAAAGTTTTGATCTATGGAGGTCTGATGTTGAGACCTCACCGATCTCTAAAATAAATGGACAGAAGCACTCAGCTGAGCACTGCACACCTGTATTCCTGTTTGGTTCTCTGATAGAGAGACCAATATATGGGTTGCAGACTTTCTCTGAATCCTTAGGCCCCTTTCACACGGGCGAGTTTTCAGCGTGGGTGCAATGCGTGAGGAGGACGCATTGCACCCACACTGAATCCGGACCCATTCATTTCTATGGGGCTGTGCACATGAGCGGTGATTTTCACGCATCACTTCTGCGTTGCGTGAAAATCGCAGCATGCTCTATATTGTGCGTTTTTCACGCAACGCAGGCCCCATAGAAGTGAATGGGGCTGTGGCAAAATCGCAAGCATCCGCAAGCAAGTGCGGATGCATTGCGATTTTCCCGCATGGTTGCTTAGCAACGGGACCCGATCTTTATTATTTTCCCTTATAACATGGTTATAAGGAGAAATAATAGCATTCTTAATAAAGAATGCATAGTAAAATGAAATGGAAGGGGTTAAAAATAATAAAAGTTAACTTACCTTAGCCACTTGATCACGTAGTTGCGATCTGTCCTCTCTTTCCCAGCATCAGCTAAGAACTAAAGGACCTGTGATGACGTCACATCACATGGTCCAATCATATGGTCCATCTTACCATGGTGATGGACCATGTGACTGGACCATGTGATGTGACGTCATCACAGGTCCTTTAGTTCTTAGCTGATGCAGGGAAAGAGAGGACAGATCGCAACTACGCGATCAAGTGGCTAAGGTAAGTTAACTTTTATTATTTTTAACCCCTTCCACTTCATTTTACTATGCATTCTTTATTAAGAATGCTATTATTTCCCCTTATAACCATGTTATAAGAGAAAATAAAAAATTCTCCAGAAGACCCGAAACCGGACTTCAGTGATGAAGTCCGGCTTCGGGTTGGGTACCAAACATGGCGATTTTTCTCACGCGCGTGCAAAACGCGTTACAAACGTTTGCACCCGCTCGGGAAAATCGTGCATATTCCCGCAACGCACCCGCCTCTTATGTGAAAGAGGCCTTAGACTACGAGCAGAGCTAATCAGAAAAGAAGGAGCACAACACTTAGTTGTCACCTCATCTTATCGATCGGTGATGATTTCAGCACCCAAGCGCCAATGATTTAAATTACCTAAATGTTGCTATTAAAAGTTCCACAATTAGGTAAACTTTAAAGGTAATGTCTGAGACTATAAAAAAGTCCTTAATTTTTAATTTATTTATTTTTAAACTACGCCATTCCTATTCATGGGCTGTATCAGGTGTTGCAGATCAGCCCTAAAAAAAGTTAAAAGGTTTCTCCAGGACTAGAACAAGGTTGCTGCTTTCTTTCAAAATCAGCACCACACTACATATTAGTAAATCAATTCTAAACCAATCAGATATTAATTTAACGAAAAAATCATCTTCCAAACAAATCCATGGTTTTTGCAATTTGTTTTTTACAAATCACGTAAAAATGGTGCGCAGCACCATTTTACTGTGAGAATTGGCAGGGAAAACCATGAGGAAGGAAGAAGTTGGCAGATCATGTGACATTTGGAAGAAGTGGAGGGATGACTTGCCCTGATTGGTTCACAGGCTGAAAGCCTAATCAACTGATCAGGGGGCAGTAGGTGGCAGGTTCTGATGTTGAGACAGAAGAATCACCATTCATTTTTCATCTTGTGGCCTGGAAGGGTGTTATGTGGCAGTGTGTTAGAAAAAGCTATTAAAAACACAATCCACTCATGTAGTGTGATAGGGACATTATAAGCAGAGTATAGGGAGAGAATAAGGAGATATAATTGAGTAGAGTATAGGGAGTTTGATCAGTGAAATCATATAGAGATGTATGTTTAATATAGCTGCTCCGCTGCTCCGTCCCACCTCCATTCTGCTTTGGAGACGGACACCAAAACACTGCTTGCAGAGTTTTGGTGCTCGTCTGATGAAACTGAGCCAAACGGATCCGTCCTGACACACAATGTAAGGGCTCATGCACATGACAGTATTTTGTGTTCAGTATACTGTCCATTTTTTGAATTCAGTATGCGGTACATATACGGAACCATTCATTTCAATGGTTCAGCAAAAAAAACTTGTGTCTCCATGTGCATTCCGCTTCAGTATTTCCGTATTTCCGTACCGTGAAAAGATAGAACATGTCCTATTATTGCGTGAAAATCACGGTGCTTGGCTCCATTCAAGTCAAAGGTTCTGTAAAAAATACTGAATGCATACTGAACACATCCGTATGTCTTCCGTATTTTGCGGATCCATACTGTAGAAATGCATGTGTTTGCTGTTTACAAACATTATGTTACATTAATGATTACAAATGTACTGTATCCATTTGTCATCAGCAAAAAACGGAGCACATATGGAAACAATACGGACAATCTTTTACGCAAAAATGGAATGGAAACGGAATATGTACTGAAACACAATGGAATTTTAACAACTGAACTAACGGTCGTGTGCATGAGCCCTAAGTGAATGGGGATGGATCCGTTTTCACTGACACAATATGGTACAATAGAAAACGGATCCGTCCTCCATTAACTTTTAATGGTGTTCAAGACGGATCCGTTTTGGCTATGTTAAAGATAATACAAACGGATCCATTCTGAACGGACACATGCGGTTGTATTATCTGAACGGATGCGTTTGTGCAGATCCGTGACGGAGCCACACCAAATGAGAGTGTGAAAGTAGCCTTACACGTAAAACACGCATTGAGTTTTTGGAGCCGTTTCTCTTTCAGGTGTAAGACACCCACATCCTCTTCTTTTTGTAGTGTTGTATTTGTTATATAGGGTTTACAGTGTTAGTGAACGTAGTACTGCATCATACTGTATAGTTCAAAAATATTTAACTGCAAAAATTGCATTCTTATAGTCATGTTAGTGAATGTATTACTGTATCAGACTGTGTAGTTCAAGTACATTTTACTGCAAAAACTGAATTTTTACCAAAAAGACACTCTACAGACACTCTCGCACTCTAGTTTAGTCAGTAATGCATGCTGAAAGCAGTGTATATTTGTTGTATATATTAGGTCCAACCTAAATTAATTGCAGAGACTGTGCAGTATATAATGTTCAGTTCTTTACCAGGAGTAGACTTATACATATGTAGGTCTACTCCTGGCAAAGAATTGAACATCATATACTGTGCATGCCATGTCATCGATTTTAATATATATGTACACACAATTGAGATGGAAAGAAGCCAAGCTACTAGAAGACCAGACCCCATACATATCTATTAATATTATTTTTATACATATTGTATCCTTTGTTTTTTTTTATGGAATATCTATATTTCCACTATCACATTTCATTTAATTGGATTCAATGGTTTCATATAACACCTGTACAAACATGGGGGCGGTAATTTTTTTTTTATATAACATAGTAACATAGTACATAAGGCCGAAAAATGACATCTGTCCATCAAGTTCGGCCTGTCATCCTGCTAGCTGATCCAGAGGAAGGCAAAAAAAAAACTGTGAGGTAGAAGCCAATTTTCCCCACTTAAGGGGAGTAAAAAATTCCTTCCCGACTCCATCTCTAGTAGCTATAACCTGTAATATTATTACACTCTAGAAATACATCCAGGCCCCTCTTGAATTGCTTTAATGTACTCACCATAACCACCTCCTCAGGAAGAGAGTTCCATAGTTTTGCTGCTCTTACCATAAAGAATCCTCTTCTATGTTTGTGTACAAACCTTCTTTCCTCCAGATGCAGAGGATGTCCCCTCGTCACAGTCACAGTCCTGGGGATAAATAGATGATGGGAGAGATCTCTGTACTGACCCCTGATATATTTATACATAATTATTAGATCTCCCCTCAGTCATCTTTTTTCTAAAGTAAATAACCCTAATTTTGATAATCTTTCAGGGTACTGTAGTTGCCCCATTCCAGTCATTACTTTAGTTGCCCTCCTCTGAACCCTCTCCAGCTCTGCTATGTCCACCTTGTTCACAGGAGCCCGGAACTGTACACAGTACTCCATGTGTGGTCTGACTAGCGATTTGTAAAGTGGTAAGACTATGTTCTCATCACGGGCGTCTATGCCCCTTTTGATGCAACCCATTATCTTATTGGCCTTGGCGGCAGCTGCCTGACACTGGTTTTTGCAGCTTAGTTTGCTGTTTATTAAAATTCCTAGATCCTTTTCCATGTCAGTGTTACAGAGTGTTTTACCATTTAGTATGTACGGGTGACTTGCATTATTCCTTCCTATGTGCATAACTTTACATTTTTCAGTGTTAAACCTCATCTGCCACTTATTTGCCCAAGCCTCCAATCTATCCAGATCCCTCTGTAGCAGTATATTGACCTCATCAGTGTTAATTACTTTACACAGCTTAGTGTCATCTGCATAAATTGATATTTTACTATGCAAGCCTTCTACAAGATCATTAATAAATATATTGAAAAGAATGGGGCCCAGTACTGACCCCTGAGGTACCCCACTATTGACAGTTGCCCAATCTGAGTGTGTACCGTTAATTACCATTCTCTGTTTTCTGTCACTCAGCCAGTTACTTATCCACTTACAGACATTTTCTCCCAGTCCGAGCATCCTCATTTTATATACTAACCTTTTATGTGGTACAGTGTCAAATGCTTTGGAGAAGTCCAGATATACGACATCCATTGATTTGCCGTTGTCAAGTCTAGAACTTACCTCCTCATAGAAACTGATTAAATTAGTTTGGCATGACCGATCCCTCATGAAGCCATGCTGATATGGCGTTATTTGCTTATTTCCTTTGAGATCCTCTAAGATAGCATCTCTCAGAAAACCTTCAGTTTCCCAACAAAAGATGTCAAGCTTACCGACCTATAGTTTCCGGGCTCTGTTTTTGGACCCTTATTGAATATTGGCACCACATTTGCTAACATGTGTAACATTCCCTGTCAGTATAGAGTCTGCAAATATCAGAAATAAGGGTCTGGCTATAACATTACTTAATTCCCTTAGGATACGGGGGTGTATGCCATCCAGTCCTGGCGATTTGTCTATGTTAATCTTTTTAAGTCGCTGTTGTACTTCTTCTTGGGTTAGACAGGACACTTTTAATGGGGGATTTATTTTTACATTCAGCTTTTCATCTGACAGTTTATTTTCCCCAGTGAATACATTGGAGAAAAAAATATTTAACAGCTTTGCTTTCTCCTCATCGCTCTCTGCAACTCCCCTTCATTACTCTTTAAAGGGCCGACATCTTCAGATTTATACTTTTAAACATTTATATAATTGAAGAAAATTTTAGGGTTAGTTTTACTCTCTTTGGCAATTAATCTCTCAGTCTCTAGTTTGGCCGCTTTTATTTGTTTTTTACATGTTATAAACATTGTTTATCTATTTCAGAAATTAGTACCCTTTTTTTCTACAGTGGGTTTGAATAAACAAACATAGGGAGGTTGGTCCTAATATACACAACAATTATACACCGCTTTTTTACAATAATATTTTATTATCTAGTATTAGTATCTAGACAACCAGTAAGACCAGAGCACCCACTATAATCCACCATTCAGATGAGGTGAACCACCTATGCTATTTGGTAGAATTGTCAATGCCAGTGTGCCGTGTGCATTTACCTAGAGCTGTATACAGTATGTCATTGTAACTCTGACATTATTTACTATTGTTGTCATTGCATTCAAGAGCTGAAAATGGGAGGGAGAGCAAATTTTTTTAAAAATAAATTAAAAAATAAACAAACAGATATTAAAATCTAAACCCTGGTAGACTAGAGGATGTTATGTAACATTTTTCAGGTCATTTGGAGCACATTTGATTTGTGTAGAATTGATACGGACACAAATCAAATATTTTGAAAAAATTGCAGAATCAGACACAAAACTAATTTCAAGGAATTTGCTCCTCTCTATAGCAGCTTATCCCAATTCACTTCAATGGAGCTGAACTGCAAAACTTCACACAACCCATGAAGAGGTGTTGTGTCATTTTTGAAAGAAAGCTGCCATGTTTTTCTAGCCTTGGACAAGCCCTTTAATTTCCCAGAGCTACAACATCAGACAACCCCTTTAACTCTATAGTGCATCGTTGTCTATGTAAAAAGACAATAGCAGCAGTCCCATTAATTTTGAAGAATTACTAAATAAATAATGGTTTACTGTAGCTGGTATGGGTGGAGTGGAGTTGAAGAGTATTAATTTCTTAAAAGAATGTATAAGTATTATGAATAAGTAATATCTACAGTACATTGGGTAGAATATCGAGGACAATATATACATTTTCATAGATTTTACAGTAGAAATATGAACCATTTTATAAAGCCTTATTACAAAATATTTTACTACTTTGTCAGCCAATTAATTTACCTGCCACACTGTAGCAAATATTACTGGATATGGCTCTTTGTGCTGTCAACCAAATAAAGAAGTTTATCCTAATCTGGACAGAGTGTCAGACTTTCTTTGTAGATTCAACTGTGATCTCACGCTGCCATGCACAATGTATGGGAAATGGTCTGACGGACAAGCGTGTTGAGTGGACATTGTTTGCTTTTACCTGTCACACTGTACATGCAGTCCTATCTTGAAGCCATATCTTACAGAGCAAGAAAAGCTGAGCAGATTGATATATAGGTTTGTGGGAAAAGATTAAGGAGAACTAATTTATTTATTTAGGAGTCCAGTGGGAGGTCCTACCAGTGATCAGTGTTTGGCACCCGGAGCGGGTCCTTTCTCTGCCCCCCCCCAATACTTTTAAAAAATTGCACCCCCTCACAGTAGTATTGCCCTTATTGTACAACCTTTACAGTAGTTTTGTACATATGTGTGCCCCCTCACAGTAGTTATGCCCTCTCTGTGCCTCTTTCATAGTTGTAATGACCTCATTGTGCCCTCTTCACAGTAATAATCCTGATTGTGTCCCTTTAATAGTAATAATCCCCATTGTGTCCCCTTTATAGTAATAATGCCCAGTGTGCCCCCTTTATTGTAATAATGCCCAGTGTGCCCCCTTTATTGTAATAATGCCCCTTTTGCCCCCTTCACAGTAATAATGTCCATTGTGCCCCCTTAATAGTAGTAATGCACACTGTGCTAGTAATGCCCATTGTGCCCCATTCATTGTAGTAATGCCCTCTGGCCCTATGCCCCCTACATAGTAGAAATGCATTTTGTGCTCCTTTACATTAGTAATGCCCTCTGTGCCCCCTCCATAGCAGTAATGCCCTTGGTGCCCCCAGGCCCCAGCATTTTGAAGAGAGGGCAGTGCTTTCTCTGTTCTGTTCACCTGCTCGCTGTAGCATTTGCAGTGGTAAGCAGGTAAACAGAGCAGAGAAGGCAGCGCTCATACAAAAAAAAAAAAAGCTGACAATCCCTTTAAAGACATACTTGGAAAACATTAAATATAGTGCTACAGAACATACAGGGTCATACAGTGCCACATACCTCTTACATCCAGTGATTTTTCTTCTCCGATGTAGATATTCTCTTTCCTCTCCTTCTCCTGTTAGACCAGACCACCACGGTGACTTCTTTTAGTCACGCCTCGTCTCTGCAGAGTTTAACAGACATCCTACTTTCCTACTTTTCCATCATCCTCCCACCTTCTCAACACCCCATCCTGCCATCCACAATATTGTGTCCACTGTGCTCCCCAATACTTTCCTGCAGAAACAGTCCCCCTGAAAATAGTGGTACCACACAGATGGTGCGTCAGTAAAAAAAAACCTCCTTTATATTGTGCGCTTGTAATAAAAAAAAAAACCTTCCTTTCAGATCAGACCCCCATATAAAACCCTAAATGAGATTTGCCAATCTCAGACCACACCCTCTTTAGACCTCTATGTCAGACCCTATATAAGACCCCAGTTTTAAGCCTTACATCAGACCCCCATTAGAACTCCATGTAAGACCCCGACCCAATATCAGACCCCCATATATGACCCTGATTAGACCCAGTGTGGAATGACCCCCCTGCCCCCCCTTGCCGCCCCCCAGGAAAGCCAATGGCAGTGATTGCTAGATATTTCAGTATTCACACATAAATGAGGGCCATATGTAGGCCATAAAGGAGAAGACAGAAGGAGTGATTTCTATCTTCCCCTCTGGGTCCCCAGGGGGTCTCTGAAAGCCAGGGACCAGATCTCCTTTTATTGGAATGCAGGAGCAGGATCACTACTACAGTAACCGCAAAATAAATCACTGCAGATTTGACACCTGTACCACCCACTTTTGAAAGATAGTGGGTAGTTGCCAAGGTGTTAAATGGTTATACTGTATATTTTGTACTGTGTCCCTTCTGCACTATACTTCACACAGATTTTGTAGGACTGCATGTGTAGTGACCCACTGGGCCACTTCCAATAATATGATTTGATGTACTACATGTGCTTGTTGTTTCATAATGACTTATATTATGGTATTGTTAGACTGGTGGCCCATGTCCTATTCAAGTGTAAAGGAAGGAGCAATCCCATTGAAGGGAATGGGACAGCTTGCAATTACACTTGCTCACCGCTGCAATGTCGACAGCGAGAAGGTATACAATGAAGGGAAGGCTTCACTTGCATGGAGCACTGTCTTCTCTTTAACCAGATAATCAGCAGGGGAGCCGGGTCTCAGACCTCCGTCGATCTGATATTGTTGACCTATCCTGAGAATAAATCCATATATGCCTGGCCAGGCTCTGAACTGAGAAGTGGACACAATTGTTTCCAGTGTAGACTATGCTACTATGCAATGATTCTGATGAGTTTAGCTCACAGAGCATTGTCTCCATTTCTCTACAGAATGTAAACAAGAGTGTTCTCATTCACATCAAGTAGCATTTCTTAGAAAATACTGTAGTGAGGAACTAAAACAAACTCCCTTTCAAGGGATATTCTCATCTAGCTATTTATGACATAACCATAGCAAAGTTTTGAGCGAAGCAAAGCATTTGCAGTGGAATTCAGTCCAAAGTTTAGGAAAACTTTGATTCTAAATGAATCTGAATTTCCTCGCGCTTTCATGGTAACAAATCATTTTCCTAAAATGGTGGCTGCTTGTGTTAGAAAGTTAAAGTAAATGTAGAGGAGACAAGCTCTGGAATGTGAAATCACCCATAATGCTGTACAGCCAATCCACAGGTAGCCATCCCACTGTGATGTCACAGGTAGGCAAAGCCCTGTAAAATTCTGATCCTGCATGGTTGCTGGCATTTTCCTGTGAGCTGAGCATAGGGAGAGATGTGACAAGACGCTTATTCACTAGGGCCAGAGTTGATGCAAAGTGTACACTGTTAATATAGAGTGCAGGGACAATACAGGGAAAGTGCAGGGAGAATGCATGGAGAGTGTATTGCCGTGTTCATCACTGTGTAGTGCAGTGACATTGATAGCTAATCTGTTCTGTTAGTGAAACAGTGACTGTGCGTCTCTGTTGAAAGCAGGTCTAATATATTGCCATGGACATAACTGTGCAGTACACCAACATTCGGGATATCCAGCAACGCGCAGTGGTATTTGTCTGGCCGATTCTCGGCATATTTGCCAGTTTGAAGCCAGACCTCCGTCAGTTCCAATTATAGTTAATGGGGCCGGACAGCATTCATGTCTGGCAATGACGGATCCAGAGAGATCTAGTAGGCTGGTACTTGTCAGAACAGCCTGAACGCTCGTGTAAACTAGCTTAAACAGTTGTGTTTTCATTCACTAACAGCAAATAAATATATTACATTTGGCAAAGAATTGAAATGCAACACATATTAGAAAGTTACAGCATATAAAACCAGAAATACAGTTTAAATCAAGGAATGCCAATTCCTATAGTTTTTCTTTTGATCTCGGTAAATTGTTTGCTCCAAATCTTTGTAGAAAAGTGTATTTTCTGTTAGGTATGTGGAGCTTTATAGTGATTATTGCTTGCCATGCTCCTCTTTTGGCTCCAGACAACTCAGGTGGGGCCTGACCTGTATCGTCCTGGTAAAACACCCAATTTAGTTATCTCTTTTCACAGTGAAATTCAGGATCAGTGAGATCAGTTCAACAGAGATTTTAGGAAGCCTCAGGAGAATTATTGAGGATGAAACAAATACAAAGGCTTATATAGCAGGATTTCTAAAGGCTTGGGTCACTGTCATCCTTCAGCCACATTTTACAAGAGATGACAAACATCATAATGTTGTAGAACGTTCCACAAGAAACTCAGAACTTTGAATTTGACTTCTAAGAACATGACTATGTATTCAAGACACTGTGAACTTGAAACCACATTGTATAAATTCTAATGTCAAGATAATTTTCTGGTCAGAAATACACAATCAAGTCACATTATCATGATCACCTAGTATTATCCAGAGTAGATGCATTTGCAGTATAGACAGCAGCTGGACAGACTGGAAGTGGCTCAATAAAGTCCTGGTAGGTTCTCTCTGGTATCTGGAGCCATGCTGACTGCAGTGCATCCCACAGCTGCTGGAGGGTACATGGGGAGGATCCACAGAGTGTACACAACCCTCAGATGCTTAATTGGGTTCAAGTCTGGGGAATTAGGGTGCACATGGAGGTCCTATTCACGCTCTTACAAACAATGTCAGACATTTCTAGTTGTGTGACATGCCACTTTGTATTGCTGGAAGATCCCATCAACCCCAGGGAAGATAATCAGCGTGTATGGGTGTACGTGATCTGCAAGGACAGATTCATAGCCAGATCAGTTTAGCGTGCACTCCACATGGATGAGTGGGCCCAGAGAATGCCGCAAAAACATTCCCCAGACCATAGCAATGCCTTTTTGTGTTTTTTCAGCAATGGTTGCAGGGTTTTGTTCTCCGTTTCTTTCCTGACACAGAAAATGTAACTTATCAGAGAAGGCAACCTTTTGCCAATCAGTAGAGGTCCAATTCTGATACTGCCATGAAAATGAAAGCCTTTTCTGCCTATGCAACTTTGTTAGCAGAGGTGTAGTGATCATCCTTCTGCTTTGGAGCCCCAAAATTCAGTAGGGTTAGCTGAACTGTTGTTATAGACACACATCTGGTAGCTCCTGGTTCATTTTGGGGGTGACCTGCTCCAATGTAGGGTGTTGTTCCCCCCTCGCACGCCTTCATAGCCAACATTCCTATCTCATATCAGTGGCACATGGTGACCTGCAGTTACCACGTTGCTTATTCGCTATGGTACCATTGGTCCACTCTCAATACAATTTCACTACATTAGCATGAAAACAGTTTACAAACTGCACCATTTTCACAGATATTGCCATCCTTGGCCTCCAAAGCCAATAATCATCCCTTTTTGAAACTCTTATAAATCGCCAATTTTACGTGACAGCAACACGGCATATGTGTGCAGACAGCCTATCAGACACCTTATATACCCACTAAGCCAGCTCACAACATGTTACTTCCTTCATGAGCTATGCACTGGTGACATTGAAAGTAGGAATTAGTCATAATAATGGGACTTGACTGTGTATCGGAAGCAATGAAACAAACATGTTCTAATGATTTCTCTCAAGGTTGAAGAAAAAATCGTATGTATATACACATTAGTACTTTATTTGATACAAGAACTAGGTTTCCATTTCTCATCTGTATTCTAAAGGTGTTGAGTTCCCAAGGATGCTATAAATTTTAGATTAAACCAATTTTTGACCTTTGGCACATTTACATTGCTCTGCATCTAGCATGCCTTAAAAATTAACTGAAAGGCCAGTCCTCATTGGAATACAGGTGCATTTAGAAGTAATAGTCCTCAGAAATGTACTAGTCTAAGAAAATGGAGTCACGGCCATTTACTCACAGAAATAGATACAAATTGACATATCCATGCCTAGCTGTATTTAGAATAATGAAGACATTAGGCACGGAATATCATGGGCATAATTACATCTATGAGGCAAATTTATCATGGCCTGGCGGCATACACTGCGCTACTGTATGAGAAGTAGGCGCGCTGCCGGATGCTATGCCTGATATATGATTTGTCCTCAATTTTACTGCTATTTCTAAACCTATGGTATGTATGAATATATTTAATTACTTTTTTATCTATATATTTTATGTATAAGCCTAAAAATTAGGCGTGTCTTTCTCCTTACTAGAGCGAGTGCCCGATGCCGATAAAGCTCTTTTATACAAAAAAAACTCTTAGCCACGCCTCTTTTTTTTCTCCTGCAAGGCATCAAAACTGTTTTAAATACAATGCATGTTCTTATCAACACTTTGTAAAGTATACTGTCCTGAGGAAGAAGTCTGCGTGCCCTTGGAACGCGTAGACAGCTTTATTATTATTAAATAAAAATAAAAAACATCCAAGGCATCATGCGGATCGATTTATATGCCTACGGCGCCGGAAAGTGGTCCTATTTTTCTTCAACCGTCAAATCTGATGTATGATCAGGCATACGACTTGTCATAAATAAGGCACAAGATTTGGCGGTCCATGCGCCTGAACTGAAATCTATTTTAGATGATAAATGTGGCCCCCTTTTTGGGAAAGTGGTGAGGCCAGTGGAGAAATGGCACTAGTACAAAAAAAAGTTTTTGCAAGTATTGTTGAAAAAATTACAAACGTGCAGTTGGAAACTTTTTATTGCCACAAAAGTGGCATATTCGAATAATAGGTATGACCCTATGACCATTATTATACTGTTTTTGAAATTCGTACAATTGAGTTAGCTTTCATCTAGGTGGTGGTGAATCTTTACATTATCCAGGACTAGAAAAATAGGGTCTGAGATTTTCGTAAAACAGTACCACAGGCTGTGTCTTGTATTGCAGCTCATCCCCATTCAACTGAAATGCAATACCAGACACAGCCTATGGACAGATATGATGCTGTTCCTGAAAGCTGAAGAAAAAAGTCATCAGCAAACAATATGAACTCCCCCATCCAAACCGATGAACTCTACTTACCAATATTATCGCTGGAGAAAACAACCAAATGTGTAAAGCATACATCTCTTTAAATTATAATGTTTCATATCAAATGGGCACAACATTTCAATTACAGACTATTCCGTCAGGTAACCATTTTTTAACAACAATCTGTAATATAAGCTTCATTGTTCAAACTACCCAAGATAAGTTTTTCAAATGGTGAGTTTTTTCTGCAAGTCTTTTGAAGTAACTAATGTTCCTACTTGAGACCTCTGACATAGACTAGATTAATAGACCAAGGATAAGCTGTGATTAGAGTTGAGCAAACACCTGGATGTTCGGGTTCGAGAAGTTCGGCCGAACTTCCCGAAAATGTTCGGGTTCGGGATACGAACTCGACCCGAACTTCACCCCGAACCCCATTGAAGTCAATGGGGACCCGAACTTTTGGGCAGTAAAAAGGCTGTAAAATAGCCCAAGAAAGGGATAGAGGGCTGCAAAAGGCAGCAAAATGTAGGTAAATCCCCTGCAAACAAATATGGATAGGGAAATGACTTAAAATAAAATAAATAAAAATTAACCAATATCAATTGGCAACTTGGAGGAGGAGGAGGTGGAAAAGGAGGTTGGGGTGGCATCAGGTGGGAATGCTATGGGAGTTGAAGTTCTCATCACAGCCAAAAAGGATTTATGTCTGCCTGCAGTGCCAGAGGTCTCATTCACAGACTAAGGGCCATGGCACCCGCAAAGAGGAGAGCGGTCCCGTAACAGCAACACAGGCCCCAGGTCAACCTGCAATGGAACAGGCAATTATCATTTATGTAGGCCCCTGACACCCAGACAGAGGAGAGGCCATTTAACAGTAAAAAGAGTTTAATGTCTCTCACCCAGACAGCAAGCAATTAAAGTAAATGTAGGCCACTGACACCCAGACAATGGGGAGGTCATTGGACAGTAAAAAGAGTTAAATGTCTGCCACCAAGACAGCAAGCAAGTACGTGAAAGTTAGGCCCCTGCCACCCACACAGAGGAGAGAGGTCCCATAGCAGCAATAGAGGCATCATGTCACCCACCACTGGAGAAGGCCACTATTAGTTATTTAGGCCCCAGCACCCAGACAGAGGAGAGAGGTCCCAAAGCAGAGAATCAGTCTTCATGTCACCCACCAATGGAGAAGGCCACTTTCAGATATTTAGGCCCCTGGCACCCAGACGGAGGAGAGGTTCATTCAACTTTGGGTTGCCCTGCAATATAAGGGTAAAATTAAAAAAAGAGGATTGAATGAAGAAGTGCCCTGGAGTCCAAAAATATATGGTTAAGGGGAGGTAGTTATAAATGTCTAATCTGCACAAGGGATGGACAGGTCATGTGGGATCCATGCCTGGTTCATGTTTATGAAGGTCAGCTTTTCCACATTGGCTGTGGACAGACGGCTGCGTTTGTCTGTAATGACACCCCCTGCTGTAATGAATACACATTCAGACAAAACGCTGGCTGCAGGGCAGGCCAGCACCTTCAAGGCATAAAAGGCTAGCTCTGGCCACGTGGACGATTTGGAGACTAAGAAGTTAAATGGGGCCGAACCATCAGTCAGTACGTGGAAGGGTGTGCACACGTACTGTTCCACCATGTTAGTGAAATGCTGCCTCCTGCTAACACGTTTCGTATCAGGTGGTGGTGCAGTTAGCTGTGGCGTGGTGACAAAACTTTTCCACATCTCTGCCATGCTAACCTTGCCCTTAGAGGAGCTGGCCGTGACACAGCTGCGTTGACGACCTCTCGCTCCTCCTTTGCCTTCGCCTTGGGCTTCCACTTGTTTCCCTGTGACATTTGGGAATGCTCTAAGTAGCGCATCTACCAACGTGCGCTTGTACTCGCGCATCTGCCTATCACGCTCCAGTGCAGAAAGTAAGGTGGGCACATTGTCTTTGTACCGGGCATCCAGCAGGGTAGCAACCCAGTAGTCCACACACGTTAAAATGTGGGCAACTCTGCTGTCGTTGCGCAGGCACTACAGCACGTAGTCGCTCATGTGTGCCAGGCTGTCCAGAGCTAAGGACAAGCTGTCCTCTATGGGAGACGTATCGTAATCGTCTTCCGTTTCCCCCCAGCCACGCACCAGTGATGGGCCCTTACTAGAAGTTTTCCTCATTGTTACCGTTCACCACAATAAGAAAAAAATTATTTGGCCCAATGTATTGAATTCAAATTCAGGCCTTTTTTTTTACAGGCACCTAACACTATCTGGCTATTTATGTACTGTATTACACTAATCCAGGCACAGCAGTAACCACAGATTTAGGGGAATATCAATTGTAGAATCACAAAAATGAACGTGGCCTAAATGGGTGGGACTGCTCCAGACCCCAAACACTGTGGCGTGTTTCTAACTGGGGGGGGCAGTTCCTCCGCATGTGGTTCGCAGCGAACGGCTATCCCCAGCAAAAATTGCATACAATGGAGGATGCCGGCGCGAACCACAAGCACCACACAAACATCCTACACAAAATAAAACATGTGCGGATGAAAATATATAAACACATAACTCACAGAAAAAAGATGCACCACATGGATAAGCAACTGACAACACTGGCTAATCCCTCACTCTGGTGTTAAAAGCTGAGAGATTCGCCAATATTTCCAATCAGGAACATATCGGAGCCCCTTTAGGCACCACTACACGGTATCTCAGCATGACATGGGGTCCTACCACTAGACTACCTATGGTGTGTGAACAAGGTCTGAACAGGTATTAAGTAGCCTACAGCCCCATCCCACTCACCTGCACTGCAGGACCAACAATGCAATGGGGAACACATGAGGCCATAAGCTACACCTACAACAGACCATGTGACACCGGCTTCCAGGTGCAACAGAATGTTTACAAGCCATATGCAATGGCACATTCAATACATATAAAACAAGAATCACAAAAATAAACGTGGCCTAAATGGGTGGGACTGCTCCAGACCCCAAACACTGTGGCGCTAGCTTCCTCCGCATGTGGTTCGCAGCGAACGGCTATCCCCAGCAAAAATTGCATACAATGGAGGATGCCGGCGCGAACCACAAGCACCACACAAACATCCTACACAAAATAAAACATGTGCGGATGAAAATATATAAACACATAACTCACAGAAAAAAGATGCACCACATGGATAAGCAACTGACAACACTGGCTAATCCCTCACTCTGGTGTTAAAAGCTGAGAGATTCGCCAATATTTCCAATCAGGAACATATCGGAGCCCCCATTGCATTGTTGGTCCTGCAGTGCAGGTGAGTGGGATGGGGCTGTAGGCTGCTTAATACCTGTTCAGACCTTGTTCACACACCATAGGTAGTCTAGTGGTAGGACCCCATGTCATGCTGAGATACCGTGTAGTGGTGCCTAAAGGGGCTCCGATATGTTCCTGATTGGAAATATTGGCGAATCTCTCAGCTTTTAACACCAGAGTGAGGGATTAGCCAGTGTTGTCAGTTGCTTATCCATGTGGTGCATCTTTTTTCTGTGAGTTATGTGTTTATATATTTTCATCCGCACATGTTTTATTTTGTGTAGGATGTTTGTGTGGTGCTTGTGGTTCGCGCCGGCATCCTCCATTGTATGCAATTTTTGCTGGGGATAGCCGTTCGCTGCGAACCACATGCGGAGGAACTGCTCCCCAGTTAGAAACACACCACAGTGTTTGGGGTCTGGAGCAGTCCCACCCATTTAGGCCACGTTATTTTTGTGATTCTTGTTTTATATGTATTGAATGTGCCATTGCATATGGCTTGTAAACATTCTGTTGCACCTGGAAGCCGGTGTCACATGGTCTGTTGTAGGTGTAGCTTGCGGCCTTATTTGTTCCCCATTGCATTGTTGGTCCTGCAGTGCAGGTGAGTGGGATGGGGCTGTAGGCTACTTAATACCTGTTCAGACCTTGTTCACACACCATAGGTAGTCTAGTGGTAGGACCCCATGTCATGCTGAGATACCGTGTAGTGGTGCCTAAAGGGGCTCCGATATGTTCCTGATTGGAAATATTGGCGAATCTCTCAGCTTTTAACACCAGAGTGAGGGATTAGCCAGTGTTGTCAGTTGCTTATCCATGTGGTGCATCTTTTTCTGTGAGTTATGTGTTTATATATTTTCATCCGCACATGTTTTATTTTGTGTAGGATGTTTGTGTGGTGCTTGTGGTTCGCGCCGGCATCCTCCATTGTATGCAATTTTGCTGGGGATAGCCGTTCGCTGCGAACCACATGCGGAGGAACTGCCCCCAGTTAGAAACACGCCACAGTGTTTGGGGTCTGGAGCAGTCCCACCCATTTAGGCCACGTTTATTTTTGTGATTCTTGTTTTATATGTATTGAATGTGCCATTGCATATGGCTTGTAAACATTCTGTTGCACCTGGAAGCCGGTGTCACATGGTCTGTTGTAGGTGTAGCTTGCGGCCTCATTTGTTCCCCATTGCATTGTTGGTCCTGCAGTGCAGGTGAGTGGGATGGGGCTGTAGGCTACTTAATACCTGTTCAGACCTTGTTCACACACCATAGGTAGTCTAGTGGTAGGACCCCATGTCATGCTGAGATACCGTGTAGTGGTGCCTAAAGGGGCTCCGATATGTTCCTGATTGGAAATATTGGCGAATCTCTCAGCTTTTAACACCAGAGTGAGGGATTAGCCAGTGTTGTCAGTTGCTTATCCATGTGGTGCATCTTTTTTCTGTGAGTTATGAATATCAATTGTAGGCCTAATATTTAGGCCCAGGATGAAAGGTATCCTTTTGCAGACAGATTTACACTTGGAGATGCACAGTAGCGTGTGAAAAAATATATAGGATTATGCTTTCAGCACTTGTATTTTAACACTTTGTGTAATATACCCTTTAACGGAAAGAAATACACTTAGGAATGCAATACAGTGTGTGTAAATGTAGATGATTATGCTGTATTTTAACACTTACTGTAATATACCCTTTAACGGAAAGAAATTAACTTGGAGATGCACGCTGAGTGTAATATACCCTTTTACAGACAGATTTACACTTGGCCTGCAACAGCTGGAACACCAGATTTTGGGTATTGCTATTTTGGCAATTGAATTTCACCCCAGAACAAAATCTATCCTTTGCCGGACACTATTAAACTTGGTCAGTCACAGCTGGAAAACCAGATTTACGGTATTTCTATTTTTGCAACTGAACTTCACCCCAGAAAATAATATATCCTTTGACGGACACTATCAAACTTGTCCAGTCACAGCTGAAACACCAGATTTATGGAATTTCTATTTTTGCAACTGAATTTCACCCCAGAAAATAATAAATCCTTTGAAAGACACTATGAAACTTGTCCAGTCACAGCTGGAACACCAGATTTAGGAGATTGCTATTTTGGCAATTGAATTTCACCCCAGAACAAAATATATCCTTTGCCGGACACTATTAAACTTGGCCAGCCACAGCTCAAACAACTGATTTACGGTATTACTATTTTGACAATTGAATTTCACCCCAGAAAAAAATATATCCTTTGGCGGACACTATTAAACTTGGCAAGCCACTGCTGGGACACCAGATTTAGGGGATTGCTATTTTGGCAATTGATTTTCACCACAGAAAATTATCTATCCCTTGCCGGACACTATTAAACTTGGCCAGCCACAGCTGAAACCACTAACTTACGGTATTGCTATTTTGACAATTGAATTTCACCCCAGAAAAAAAAAAAAAAAATATCCTTTGCCGGACACTATTAAAATTGCCGAGCCACTGCTGGGACCAGATTTACGGTATTGCTATTTTGGCAATTGAATTTCACCCCAGAAAATTATCTATCCTTTGCCGGACACAATTAAACTTGGCCAGCCACTGCTGGGACCAGATTTACGGTATTGCTATTTTGGCAATTGAATTTTACCCCAGAAAATTATCTATCCTTTGCCGGACACTATTAAGTTTGGCCAGCCACTGCTGGGACCAGATTTACAGTATTGCTATTTTGGCAATTGAATTTCACCCCAGAAAAAAATATATCCTTTGCCCGACACTATTACACTTGGCCAGCCACAGCTGAAACCACAGGGCCAGCAATTGGGGAAACATGAACAGGGCAATAACTTACCTACAAGGGAAAACAATAGAATACAGTAAATTGGAGGGGAGGAGAGTTACTGTTCTAACCATCTACCTTATATCAGTTTTTACATATAATTGTATTAAGCCCAGAGCTGTAGTCCTCTACCTAAAAAATGAGAACTCATAAAACAAAAAGGGGCATGGCTTTGTAAATAGAGACTGTGGTAAGGTATTGCATGATACTACCATACAGTGGTAGATACTAGCTCTATATAGGCGCTCTGAAGATTGTACATGTATTTACAGTACATTTAAAGCCTCTGATTCACAGGTGATGATGATTGCAGATATTCTCCTATCTATTTTCTTCCTTTCTTCTCCATATGGCCTAAACCACCATGACAACTTCTCTAGACTTCTCTAGAGTTTTCTGCCTAGAAATATTTGGCCCCTTGCCTCTAAATAAAAGTCCTACAGAGAAATGTTAGACAATGCCAAAAAATAAATAAAAAATGAAAGCATTGATAAAATGAGCAGATGAAAGTGAATGTCAAGTGGTCAGAAGTTACATACATATAATATATTCAAACTGTGGGACATACATAGTATGGGTACAAGCCAGATAATCAACTTCCCACCACAAAATGTATAAAACAATACCAATTCAACATAGCAAGTCTGCAAATGTAAAATACACAGGAGGACATTTATCAAAACTGCTGTAAACTGCACCTCTCATTTTCCATAGGAGCGCTGAAAAAATTGAGGTGGAATCTGATTGGTTGCTATAGGCAATGAAGCCAGTTTTCCTTTACACAAGTTTTGATAAATCTCCCCCATAATGTGGAAACCTGCCAACAAGGCATCTTGACTTACAGTATGTTTTACAATTTTTTTCATCCAAAGGGGATAATTTAAAATGAAATAAATAAACTTATAGACCAGATGCTCTGTGTCGCTATATTCCCTGTGCCCTATTAAACCTTATAGTTCTGAGACATCTGCCCATTTCTCAGCAACTTGCCGGGCTATAGACCCTAAGACTTTCTTGCTATATTTTATAGGAGCTTTAAAAACTGAGTCTAAATTCAGTCTTATGTTTGAAGTCAAACCCAAGCCAGTGCCTCCTGTCCTCAGCTAAGCTTCCACCTTACCAGGTCAAGGCTGACCACATAAATACAAGACCAGAACAAAGAAAACTACATATATGGGATATGAAAATATGGTGCCAAAGCCAAGTTTACTACATAGATACAGTACCATAACCAAGTTATGTAAACAGATAAAGCTTCATACCTACAGTACTACAGAGCTCAGTACATAGAAATGGACCAGGACCATCTCAGTATGTATCAGTGATGACAGTATGTATCAGCTCCTGGTCTGCATGATTATGATGTCATCACATCAGCACGCACGAGATTTTGCTAGTTTCTTCAATAAAAATGGCCACGACGGCTTCTCTGTGAGCAAATTTATGAGTTTAGTCTGTATTTTTTTAGACCCAAAGAGGCCTCAATGTTACTGTCAGATGCCACGATCAGCATTGAATGCATTATCTAAAAGAGGTTCAATGACAGGTGGCGGCACAATGCCTCATTGTACTATCTACATACATTGGAATGAAATTCATGACAAAATAATTTGTAATGAATTGAATTTCTTGGTGAACTTCGGCGAAGCAGCCGAATCAAATTTTTGTTAACTTTACACCTCTCTAAATAAGTACTTGAATGAACCAAAGTAATGATCTTAAAGGGGTGTCTCACTTCAGCAAGTGACATTTATCATGTAGAGAAAGTTAATATAAGGCACTTACTAATATATTGTGATTGTCCATGTTGCTTCCTTTGCAGGCTGGTTTAAATTTTCCATCACATTATAGACTGCTCGTTTCCATGGTTGCACACAGTAGCAAAAGTGTGGCCCTCTGTTGTGGCTGGGACTGGGGAAGCCTGCCCTGATGAATTCTCTCAGTCATAACTTTGTAGAGTCATCCTGTCCCCCAAACTTCATTAGATCCAACTTAGGTGATTATCAGCAACAGTAGTACAAACTGAAACTACAGCTAGATCAAAATAAGTGTTAAATGGTATTTATTTTTTTGCACAATAAAAAATCCAAGAGTAATATTCAAGTGTGAAATGCACAGTAACAAGGAAACAAGGAGACATTTTGGCACAGCCGGGTCTTTACCACATTCATAGGACAATACGGAGGAGAGGAATTAGAGAGCATGTATAGTAAACATTGAATTTTCAAAACAGCATCACTTCATCTAGGTACAGTACACTGCACACAGTTTTTGAAGTACCTCTGCAGGGAATTTGTTCCAAACATTTTGAAGAACTAACCACAGATCTTCTCTGGATGTAGGCTTACTCAAATGTTTCTGTCTCTTCATGTATTCCCAGACAGACTCAATGATGTTGAGATCAGGGCTCTGTGGGGGCCATACCATCTCTTCCATTCCTGTGCTTCTTTTTTTTAAGCAATAGTTTTTAATGACATTGTAGGGGAATGTATTATAAGGGGAATATGTGAAGTCTGTTTTACAATAGCATACATTATGCCACATCTATCAAATGTTAAATTTGTCTTGTCCTTAAACCTAACAGTTTTGTCTAGAGAAGCTCCTCCAGTTTTCCTACTCTACTCTCCTCCTTTTTTTGCAACTTTAAAATAAGACTCAATGATAAATCAGGAGTGAAACTCATTGGGCTCATGCACACAACGTATGTATTTTGTGGTCTGCAAAACACGGATCCTCAAAAAATAAAGATGACGTCCATGTGACATCCATTTTGCATCCTTTTTTTTGTGGATCCATTGTAACAATGTCTGTCCTTGTACTCAAAACAGACAAGAATATGACATATTCTATCTTTTTTGCAGAACGCCCATGCCGACATACAGAAACAGAATGTACACTGAGTCATTTCCGTTTTTTTGCAGACCCATTGAAGTGAATGATTCTGCATACGGGCCACAAAAAAACTGAACAGACTTGGAAAAAAATAAGTTTGTGTGCATGAGTCGTAAGTTCAAATTTCAGTCATTTGATTAGTTATTTTCATCAGTTATTGTGAACCAAAACCATGTTCGGGTCAAAAACACAGAACAGGTGCAGATATTTCCATTACACCTGATCTCTGAGTAGGCTTTGCTACTGGTTTTGGTTCACAATAACTGATGGAAATAACTGATCAAACATAGTGCTCTGGACTGACAAATCAAAATATAAAATATTTTGTTAAAACAGAAGGCAGTTCCTTTCAAATAAACCAGCCTTATCTCCAAGAGATCCTACCCTTTCTACTGGCACCAATGGTACCATTTAGAAACATATTTAATTTAGTGATAAGTTTAACATAGAAATCTAAGGCCCAGGTGGATTCTTTTTACAGTGCTGTTCTGTACCCTGGCTCCACAACACCTTTTATTTTGCTTACTTTTCTGGAAGCATGGTTTGGATACAAACCAATTCTTTGTTTTTATCAAATCCTTTTTAATGCACATATAACATTCAGGATAAAATGCGTTTCTTGCAGGGTGCTAATTATTCATTAGGAAGATGAATGCAGGATGACACTTATTTATTAACAATGAGCCATCTTACTGAATGTATTCCTACTTTAATCATTTCAGTTTCTACTTCGTAACTTACATAGAGAGTACACCACTGGCCACCAGTGGTCCATAAAATCCTGACAGTTGGAAAGTGAGGAAATTCAGAATGGCAGCCAGGAAAAGTTTATTTTCTTGTTGTCACCTTGATTGTTGCAAAAAATACCATGGCTGTTTTAACGGATTTAAGAACTTCTGAATTTCGGAGAAAATCCTTTGTGACATTAATCCAATGATATTTCTGCTAAAATGTAGCTTTTATTTGAGTCATCTGAAAACATGTCACATACTATATGCCGATGAAGTAGAACCTCCACTGCTTTATTTAGTTTGGTGTTGACTAAAACAGGACAAGGAGACTAAGAAACCTTTCACCCTTTATAGAATATTTACATATTCTAATATCATAACATGTTTGTACGATAATGGCCTGCACTCTAGAAACTCACTGGTCTGCAGACCAAAGGAACGGAGCTAAAAAATGAGGTGGAGGCGGATCCAATTTTTCGCATTTTAGGGGGAAACAAATTCCTTTCCAACTCAAGTCAGGCAATGATAATAACTCCCTGGATCAATGACCCTTCTCAAGAATTCTAATAACTATAATTTGTAGTATTCTTACACTCAAGAAAATCCACAGTTTTCTTGGTACTGATAATATCCTCATCATCAGGTAGCAGTACATGGGTTAATACACACTGCAGTTGGAGGCTTGGTTCAAAATGATCTGAACCGAAGCGCACCTCTTTATACATCAGTGGGGTTATGTTGAACACCATTGGAATCTGTTGATCTGGTCAGGCTTTTTGATGTCAGAAGATTGTGAATTTATAGATTTCTGTTAGTATATTGTGATTAGTAGTGTTAAGTGAAGCAAAGCATTCAAAGTGGAATTTGGTCCAACGTTTTGAAAAACTTTCATTCTAAACAAACCTGAATTTCCTTGCACTTTGTGGTAACAAACCAGGATTTCCTAAGGTGACATCTGCACATGTTACAAAGCTAAACTAAGTGTAGAGGAGACAAGCCTAAGAACGCAAGGTCAATCAAAATGCTGTGCAAGCAGCCAGTCCACAGATAGCCATCCCCTGTGATGTCACAGCCCTATAAAACTCTTACCCCGCACAGTCTCTGCCATTGTCCTGTGAGCTTAGCATAGGGAGAGACATGGTAAGTGCTTATGCGCTAGGGACAGTGTTGCTGAAAATGATTAATAGAAGAATATTGGAGAGGGGGGGTGCAGGGAGAATGCAGGGAGAGTGCAGAGAGAGTGCAGGGAGAGTGCAGGGGACTTATTCTGTGTCAGCCATAAACTAAGATATGTAATTCAATGCCAATAAGATAGAAGCCTTTATTATTCCAGTGCGAGCATGCCAACCAATACCATCCAGTATGCACCTCTTAGGGGGGCCAGGTCTTAATGATGACCATCCTAATCTTTTGCTGGCTTTACTTCTTCCAAATCAAGTCTTCATGTTCTAGAAAAGTCAGCAAGATGCAGAGAGAGGATGAACTGGACGTTTCTGATGACATATTTTCATCGATATTAGATTATGGGGAAGATAGGATGAACTGGACGTTTCTGATGACATATTCTCATCGATATTAGATTATGTGGAAGAGGAGGAAAAGCAGATGGCAGAAGAAGAGCTCCCACCTGTAAGGCAGAAGTGGGAATTCCAAAGCTGATTAATATTCTTTGTTTACTATTAAATAACCTGCAGGATATTGCAGACAAGAACAGCAAAAATATGCATCTAGTCCCCGCAACCTAAACAGCCAAACCTTCATCCCAGCAACAGCCCCTGTTTAAAGGTACAGTAAAGGTGCCGTGTGACTATTAACAATGAAAAACAACTATACAGTGCGGTCTTCATTATTAAATGAAGGGTTAACTGGCCACGCAGTTCTTCACCACAGCATGACCGCAACCTGCCTGCAACAGGGCTGCTCCGTGTGGCCATACCCTACGGCAGAGTGGTCTGGGTATACCTGATTTATAGCAATTCATGACAAATTAATTTGGAACAAAAAAAAACATCTTGGCAAAATTAGTTGAAGTTGCTGAATCAAATGTTTAAAAATTTTGCTCAGTCATCTCTAGTGATTAGGAGTGGAAAACCGTATGCTTAAAACCTTTGAGAAATAGTTACAATTTTGTAATCAAGGTGATGCATAGCAAAATTTCCAAAAATGGTTTAATAAGGAAAACGGATGAAAAAAATAGCTGGTCTTAAAATGGTTAAAGAAAAAAAAATAATCAATCCCCCTGTCAGCGACATTTGTTCAATATGTATGTGCCCTACAGTATTTTTCTTATGTTTAAAATGTATCTAATATGTCACAGATGTCTCTAAACCATTTTACTTTTCCACAACATGATGCTTATTCTGGAAAGTGGCATTCCACTATTACTAAAAGAAAGACGTCTAACATTTTTATTTACTTCAATAAGACCTGAAAACACATTAATTCTCCAGACACCCTGAACATATCTTGGTTTTTATTTCTTGTGCATCAATGCACATTATTGTAACGGAAGTAAAAGGCCTGGAGTCACTCTGAAATAATTTGTGCCATTTTTAGAAAAATCATGTAGTACTTAATGTTACACGGCTACAACAACCACTTGTTTGTCACCTAGCCTCAAGGTTTCATAATAATGCTTCATACAAAACATGCTTGCACAGAGTGGTATATCACACCATATTGTGCGAACAGCAGCAATAGATTTATAGCTATGTGTTATAATCTTATGTGTTTTAGGTCTGCTGATGTCGTAAAATCAACTTTGGTCAACTGACTGCTTGAATATATGGGAATTGTATTTACAGTGATTGTTCTAACATACACTATATCATCCTGCAATGGTAAAGTCAGTAGGCTGGGGGGGTGGGGTTTCATAATTTGAACTATCATCTCTAGTGATTAGGAGTGGAAAACCATATGCTTAAAACCTTTGAGAAATAGTTACAATTTTGTAATCAAGGTGATGCTGCATAGCAAAATATCCAAAAATGGTTTAATAAGGAAAACATAATAATGCTCCATACAAAACATGCTTGCGCAGAGTGGTATATCACACCATATTGTGCGAATAGCAGCAATAGATTTATAGCTATGTATAATAATCTTATGAGTTTTAGGTCTGCTGATGTCGTAAAATCAACTTTGGTCAACTGACTGCTTGAATATAAGGGAATTGTATTTACTGTGATTGTTCTCACATACACTATATCATCCTGCAATGGTAAAGTCAGTAGGCTGGGGTGGTGGGGTTTCATAATTTGAACTATCAGGCCCTTTTATAAGGCCCCAGAAGTCAAGACGCCTGGGCTATTATTTCCTGAATTACGCCAATTGGTAACCTTTTTGTATATTTGGTATACAACAGAGGAAGAGTATCTAAAGAATGGGAACTTTAAATGTGATCTTTAAACATTTTTTAGACTTGTACAATATATTAGGTGGGTTCTTCTAGAGGTAGAATGAAGACTAATTGGATCCTATAAAATGCATGGACCAGATGATAAGTGAGTATGGGTCACTAACCTGAGCTCCTGACTACAGTACAGTAAAGTGCCCTGATAGAAGCCCTGGGTATGGCGCAAAGCAACTTAATTTGTTTTTATCACTAATACAGCAAAATAAATTTACTTTCGATCACAAGCAAATCTGAAAGTTTATGGCCAAAGATAAAGCCACTGCTAACCATATCAATCAAGTAGATAACAAAATCACTAGTCACATTAGATGTGAAACATTGTGCATTGTCATTGGCACCAGGGAAGCTGAATGTAGTAGAGCTTAAGCAGCGGCGTATGCAGAATTTTGTCAAGGATGATTTCATAGATAAGAATATGTCAGAGATAAGAAACATGAATATAAATTCACATAAGACACCTGTAGCTTTGTGTCTCCTCACCAACCACAAACATTCAGCTTGGTGTTTCCTCTCTCAAAAAAAGTAACTTCCAGTACGAATATAGCACACATATACTGAATAAAGTGTAGCTATACTGAACACATACTGTACAATGTGCTATATCATAAACATACATGGTACCAATATACTGCGCACATATTTAGCATACACGTTACACATACCTCTCCTTCAGATCCTTTTCACTCCTTGCAAGTAAAGTGGTTCCATGTTAAGCAGAGCAGCTCTTGGTTCCTGCCTCATCTGTTTCCCCCTCTCTCTCTCTCTCTTCTATTTGTCCTGACATAACTGCTGTCTGGATCAAGTTACAACAGCTTGTAAAAATCTCTGGTTGTTATAACTTTCTACAATACAAGCAGAAAAATGAGGGGGGGGGGGGAGGTAGGACGCCCAGAGACCCAAGTCTTGTGTTCCCTTCCACATTTTTACCTGACTGCAGCTGGGGAAAGTTCCCTGGCTGCCCCCTCTCCCTATGCAATGCACCTGTATAAGAAACCCATACAGCACATCTAAAGAATATAACTGTATTGCACAACTAAAAAAATGCACCCTACTATATACAGTACATGCAAAATGTTTCCATCTGTAAACTGCAAAAGCACAATGGTAATCTACCTAAAACCAGCATATATTTTTGAGATAAGATGTCAAACTAATACAACCATTCATTTTTTATAATTTTTTGCTTTATTGAAAAACTCGGGAAGGGCAAAAATACCACACACATCACTCTCTACACACACATACACACATACATCTCACTCAAAGTCACAAGCCCCCCACACAAATTAATCCAGACCCCAGGCCAGATTTAGACTAGATAGCTAAATTAATCAGACTCCAGATAAAATCATATAATAAATCACCCCAGACCCTTAGATTATTTCAGACCACACATTAGACCCTGAAATGTATCACACCCAAGAACAGATCCTTAAATTTGGACCTTACACCACAGAAAAAGTCACCTTGATACACTCACCATTCCTTGCTTCTCAGTTCTCTTCTGCTCAAGGAACCACTGTTCAGAGGATCCTGATGCTATTCGGTATAGTGTGATCCAACAAATACAATACCCTGATGCTGGAAGCATCTGATCCCAGTGTGGTGGTGCCCAGAACAGAAGAGTGATGGGGAGCAAGAAACAGTGAGCTGACTATTTCAAGGGGGCAATTTTAATTATGTATCAAAGTAATGGAGCCTAGATAATGCCTAGAGCACCCATAAAGATTATCAATATTAGGCTTATTCAGTAGTTTGGAAAAAAGATGAAGTGTGACCTAATACATATATGTGAAATGAATATATCAAATGTCAGTACAGAGATAATTCCAATGGTCTATTTATACCTACGGCTGTGGCCATAACTAATGGGCATCCACCGGAACTGACACTAATTAAGAAAAGTTGGTTCTCCAAATAACGCATTTCAACTAATGATAAGTAAAGCGAATCAGGTTTTTTTTTAGTTTTATTTTTGCATTTTTCTGTTTCTCTTATAGAACAGAAATAAGGAAAATATATCACTGATCTGAACTTATATGTACTCAGCTGAGTTCAGGTCCAGAAATCCAGGGATTTGTTTAGGGCTGGAAAATAATATCTCTTTTGACATAACTATTGGTTTCTCTCTCATGGAGGTGTTTAGCCTTCGATCAACGCTGCAGGTGACTAGATTGACATATCGATCTTGATTTTATGTCTGTTTTAACTTCATAAATGCTACTTTTAGCCTAATTCTAATTCTAACATTAAAGGATTATTGACACCCATTCATGGCTGAGAAAGGAATATCCCTTTCAGGCCTCATGAATAGTGTTGAGCGAACAGTTCGCGCATCGTTCGGGTTCGTACCGAATTTTGGGGTGTCCGGGACCCGGACCCGAACCCGGACATTTTCAAAAAAGTTCGGGTTCGGGTTCGGTGTTCGTCGATTTCTTCCCGCTTTCTGAAGGGCTGCACAGCAGCCAATCAGCTAGCGTCTTACTTCTTGCCCTAAGAAGCCATCACAGCCATGCCTACTAATGGCATGGCTGTGATTGGCCAAGTGCAGCATGTGACCCAGCCTCTATTTAAGCTGGAGTCACGTAGCGCCGCACGTCACACTGCTCTGACTAGTGTAGGGAGAGGATGCAGCTTCTGTGAGGGCGAGATAGGCAGGGAAAAGTCAGCAACAGCACCTAATGAGCGGATCGATCTGCAGCTGAGAATCAGTGAACTTCTGCTATTTACTTGATTGCTGGTTTTTGGCTGCACAGAGCGTTTTTCTGTCACTTATTTTCTGGGTTGATCGGCGGCCATTTTGTGACTTGTGGTGCTCCAGAACAAGCTGCCACACATCCATCAATGCTTCAATACTATTTTTTTTTGCTATATCCTCCATCAGGGGCTTGGCTGTGCTAATTGTCACCCCTAGAAACTCAGGATAGCAATTTCTATATTTTATTAAGGGGTTAAATACAATTGCCCAAATACCAATCCCCTAAATCTGGTGTTCCAGCTTTGGCTAGACAAGCATAATACTGTCTGCTGTCTGGCAAAGGATAGATTATTTTCTGGGGTGAAATTCAATTGGCAAAATAGCAAAACCATACATCAGTGGTTTCAGCAGTGGCTGGCAAAATATAATAGTGTCCGCCAAAACAGATATTTTGGTTTGGGGTTAAATTCAATTGCCAAAATAGCAATACCATACATCAGTGGTTTCAGCAGTGGCTGGCAAAATATATTAGTGTTTCCTCCAAAACATATATTTTGTTCTGGGGTGAAATTCACTTGCCAAAATAGCAACACCCTAAATCTGGTGTCACAGCTGTGCCTGGCAAACTATATTAGTATCCATAAAAACATATATTTTCTTCTGGGGTGAAATTCACTTGCCAAAATAGCAACACCCTAAATCTGGTGTCACAGCTGTGCCTGGCAAACTATATTAGTATCCGTAAAAACATATATTTTGTTCTGGGGTTAAATTCACTTGCCAAAATAGCAATCCACTAAATCTGGTGTCACAGCTGAGCCTGGCAAACTATATTATTATCCATAAAAACATATATTTTGTTCTGGGGTGAAATTCACTTGCCAAAATAGCAATCCACTAAATCTGGTGTCACAGCTGAGCCTGGCAAACTATATTATTATCCATAAAAACATATATTTTGTTCTGGGGTGAAATTCACTTGCCAAAATAGCAATCCTCTAAATCTGGTGTCACAGCTGAGCCTGGCAAACTATATTAGTATCCGCAAAAACATATATTTTCTTCTGGGGTGAAATTCACTTGCCAAAATAGCAACACCCTAAATCTGGTGTCACAGCTGAGCCTGGCAAACTATATTAGTATCCGCAAAAACATATATTTTCTTCTGGGGTGAAATTCACTTGCCAAAATAGCAATCCACTAAATCTGGTGTCACAGCTGAGCCTGGCAAACTATATTATTATCCGCAAAAACATATATTTTGTTCTGGGGTGAAATTCACTTGCCAAAATAGCAATCCACTAAATCTGGTGTCACAGCTGAGCCTGGCAAACTATATTATTATCCATAAAAACATATATTTTGTTCTGGGGTGAAATTCACTTGCCAAAATAGCAATCCACTAAATCTGGTGTCACAGCTGAGCCTGGCAAACTATATTATTATCCGTAAAAACATATATTTTGTTCTGGGGTGAAATTCACTTGCCAAAATAGCAATCCTCTAAATCTGGTGTCACAGCTGAGCCTGGCAAACTATATTAGTATCCGCAAAAACATATATTTTCTTCTGGGGTGAAATTCACTTGCCAAAATAGCAATCACCCTAAATCTGGTGTCACAGCTGAGCCTGGCAAACTATATTAGTATCCGCAAAAACATATATTTTGTTCTGGGGTGAAATTCACTTGCCAAAATAGCAATCCTCTAAATCTGGTGTCACAGCTGAGCCTGGCAAACTATATTAGTATCCGCAAAAACATATATTTTCTTCTGGGGTGAAATTCACTTGCCAAAATAGCAATCACCCTAAATCTGGTGTCACAGCTGAGCCTGGCAAACTATATTAGTATCCATAAAAACATATATTTTCTTCTGGGGTGAAATTCACTTGCCAAAATAGCAATCCACTAAATCTGGTGTCACAGCTGAGCCTGGCAAACTATATTAGTATCCGCAAAAACATATATTTTCTTCTGGGGTGAAATTCACTTGCCAAAATAGCAATCCACTAAATCTGGTGTCACAGCTGAGCCTGGCAAACTATATTATTATCCATAAAAACATATATTTTGTTCTGGGGTGAAATTCACTTGCCAAAATAGCAATCCACTAAATCTGGTGTCACAGCTGAGCCTGGCAAACTATATTATTATCCATAAAAACATATATTTTGTTCTGGGGTGAAATTCACTTGCCAAAATAGCAATCCACTAAATCTGGTGTCACAGCTGAGCCTGGCAAACTATATTATTATCCGCAAAAACATATATTTTGTTCTGGGGTGAAATTCACTTGCCAAAATAGCAATCCTCTAAATCTGGTGTCACAGCTGAGCCTGGCAAACTATATTAGTATCCGTAAAAACATATATTTTCTTCTGGGGTGAAATTCACTTGCCAAAATAGCAACACCCTAAATCTGGTGTCACAGCTGAGCCTGGCAAACTATATTAGTATCCACTAAAAACATATATTTTGTTCTGGGGTGAAATTCACTTGCCAAAATAGCAATCCTCTAAATCTGGTGTCACAGCTGAGCCTGGCAAACTATATTAGTATCCGCAAAAACATATATTTTCTTCTGGGGTGAAATTCACTTGCCAAAATAGCAATCACCCTAAATCTGGTGTCACAGCTGAGCCTGGCAAACTATATTAGTATCCGTAAAAACATATATTTTCTTCTGGGGTGAAATTCACTTGCCAAAATAGCAATCACCCTAAATCTGGTGTCACAGCTGAGCCTGGCAAACTATATTAGTATCCGCAAAAACATATATTTTCTTCTGGGGTGAAATTCACTTGCCAAAATAGCAATCCACTAAATCTGGTGTCACAGCTGAGCCTGGCAAACTATATTAGTATCCGCAAAAACATATATTTTGTTCTGGGGTGAAATTCACTTGCCAAAATAGCAATCCACTAAATCTGGTGTCACAGCTGAGCCTGGCAAACTATATTATTATCCGCAAAAACATATATTTTGTTCTGGGGTGAAATTCACTTGCCAAAATAGCAATCCACTAAATCTGGTGTCACAGCTGAGCCTGGCAAACTATATTATTATCCGCAAAAACATATATTTTGTTCTGGGGTGAAATTCACTTGCCAAAATAGCAACACCCTAAATCTGGTGTCACAGCTGAGCCTGGCAAACTATATTAGTATCCGCAAAAACATATATTTTCTTCTGGGGTGAAATTCACTTGCCAAAATAGCAATCCTCTAAATCTGGTGTCACAGCTGAGCCTGGCAAACTATATTAGTATCCGCAAAAACATATATTTTCTTCTGGGGTGAAATTCACTTGCCAAAATAGCAACACCTAAATCTGGTGTCACAGCTGAGCCTGGCAAACTATATTAGTATCCATAAAAACATATATTTTGTTCTGGGGTGAAATTCACTTGCCAAAATAGCAATCCTCTAAATCTGGTGTCACAGCTGAGCCTGGCAAACTATATTAGTATCCGCAAAAACATATATTTTGTTCTGGGGTGAAATTCACTTGCCAAAATAGCAATCCACTAAATCTGGTGTCACAGCTGAGCCTGGCAAACTATATTATTATCCGTAAAAACATATATTTTGTTCTGGGGTGAAATTCACTTGCCAAAATAGCAATCCACTAAATCTGGTGTCACAGCTGAGCCTGGCAAACTATATTAGTATCCGCAAAAACATATATTTTCTTCTGGGGTGAAATTCACTTGCCAAAATAGCAATCACCCTAAATCTGGTGTCACAGCTGAGCCTGGCAAACTATATTAGTATCCGCAAAAACATATATTTTGTTCTGGGGTGAAATTCACTTGCCAAAATAGCAATCCTCTAAATCTGGTGTCACAGCTGAGCCTGGCAAACTATATTAGTATCCGCAAAAACATATATTTTCTTCTGGGGTGAAATTCACTTGCCAAAATAGCAACACCCTAAATCTGGTGTCACAGCTGAGCCTGGCAAACTATATTAGTATCCACAAAAACATATATTTTCTTCTGGGGTGAAATTCACTTGCCAAAATAGCAATCCACTAAATCTGGTGTCACAGCTGAGCCTGGCAAACTATATTAGTATCCGCAAAAACATATATTTTGTTCTGGGGTGAAATTCACTTGCCAAAATAGCAATCCACTAAATCTGGTGTCACAGCTGAGCCTGGCAAACTATATTATTATCCGCAAAAACATATATTTTGTTCTGGGGTGAAATTCACTTGCCAAAATAGCAATCCACTAAATCTGGTGTCACAGCTGAGCCTGGCAAACTATATTAGTATCCGCAAAAACATATATTTTGTTCTGGGGTGAAATTCACTTGCCAAAATAGCAATCCTCTAAATCTGGTGTCACAGCTGAGCCTGGCAAACTATATTAGTATCCGCAAAAACATATATTTTGTTCTGGGGTGAAATTCACTTGCCAAAATAGCAATCCACTAAATCTGGTGTCACAGCTGAGCCTGGCAAACTATATTATTATCCGCAAAAACATATATTTTGTTCTGGGGTGAAATTCACTTGCCAAAATAGCAATCCTCTAAATCTGGTGTCACAGCTGAGCCTGGCAAACTATATTAGTATCCGCAAAAACATATATTTTCTTCTGGGGTGAAATTCACTTGCCAAAATAGCAACACCCTAAATCTGGTGTCACAGCTGAGCCTGGCAAACTATATTAGTATCCGCAAAAACATATATTTTCTTCTGGGGTGAAATTCACTTGCCAAAATAGCAACACCCTAAATCTGGTGTCACAGCTGAGCCTGGCAAACTATATTAGTATCCGCAAAAACATATATTTTGTTCTGGGGTGAAATTCACTTGCCAAAATAGCAATCCTCTAAATCTGGTGTCACAGCTGAGCCTGGCAAACTATATTAGTATCCGCAAAAACATATATTTTGTTCTGGGGTGAAATTCACTTGCCAAAATAGCAATCCACTAAATCTGGTGTCACAGCTGAGCCTGGCAAACTATATTATTATCCGCAAAAACATATATTTTGTTCTGGGGTGAAATTCACTTGCCAAAATAGCAACACCCTAAATCTGGTGTCACAGCTGAGCCTGGCAAACTATATTAGTATCCGCAAAAACATATATTTTCTTCTGGGGTGAAATTCACTTGCCAAAATAGCAACACCCTAAATCTGGTGTCACAGCTGAGCCTGGCAAACTATATTAGTATCCGTAAAAACATATATTTTCTTCTGGGGTGAAATTCACTTGCCAAAATAGCAACACCCTAAATCTGGTGTCACAGCTGTGCCTGGCAAACTATATTAGTATCCGCAAAAACATATATTTTCTTCTGGGGTGAAATTCACTTGCCAAAATAGCAATCCACTAAATCTGGTGTCACAGCTGAGCCTGTCAAACTATATTAGTATCCGCAAAAACATATATTTTGTTCTGGGGTGAAATTCACTTGCCAAAATAGCAATCCACTAAATCTGGTGTCACAGCTGAGCCTGGCAAACTATATTAGTATCCGCAAAAACATATATTTTCTTCTGGGGTGAAATTCACTTGCCAAAATAGCAATACCCTAAATCTGGTGTCACAGCTGTTGCAGGCCCATTGTAAATCTGTCCATAAAAGGATACCTTTCATCCAGGGCCTAAATACTTGCCCTAAAAGAGATATTCCCCTAAATCAGTGGTTACTGCTGTGCCTGGATTAGTGTAATAAGCTACATAAACAAATAGGCAGATAGTGGTAGGTGCCTGTAAAAAAGGCCTGAATTTGAAATCAATACATTGGGCCAAATATTTTTTTCCTTATTGTGGTGCTTGGTGAACGGTAACAATGAGGAAAACATCTAGTAAGGGACGCGGACGCGGTCGTGGTGGTGTTAGTGTACCCTCTGGTGCTGGGAGAGGACGTGGCCATTCTGCCACAGCCACACGTCCTAGTGAACCAACTACCTCAAGTTCCAGTACCCGCCAGAATTTACAGCGATATTTGGTGGGGCCCAATGCCGTTCTAAGGATGGTAAGGCCTGAGCAGGTACAGGCGCTAGTCAATTGGGTGGCCGACAGTGGATCCAGCACGTTCACAACATTATCTCCCACCCAGTCTTCTGCAGAAAGCGCACAGGTGGCACCTGAAAACCAAGCCCATCAGTCTGTCACATCACCCCCATGCATATCAGGGAAACTGTCTGAGCCTCAAGTTATGCAGCAGTCTCTTATGCTGTTTGAAGACTCTGCTGGCAGGGTTTCCCAAGGGAATCCACCTAGCCCTTCCCCTGTGGTGGAAGACATAGAATGCACTGATGCACAACCTCTGATGTTTACTGATGATGAGGACATGGGAATACCACCTCATCGGAGTCCGCACGTCTCTGATGATGACGAAACACAGGTGCCAACTGCTGCGTCTTTCTGCAGTGTGCAGACCGAACAGGAGGACAGGGAGGAAGACTGTGTGGAAGACGATGCAGGGGACGATGAGGTCCTAGACCCCACATGGAATGAAGGTCGTGCCACTGACTTTCATAGTTCAGAGGAAGAGGCAGTGGTGAGACCGAGCCAACAGCGTAGCAAAAGAGGGAGCAGGGGGCAAAAGCAGAACAGCCGCCGCCAAGAGAGTTCGCCTGATACAGGCCACCGCCACCAGGGACCGAGCACCCCAAAGGCAGCTTCAAGGAGTTCCCTGGCATGGCACTTCTTTAAACAATGTGCTGACGACAAGACCCGAGTGGTTTGCACGCTGTGCCATCAGATCCTGAAGCGAGGCATTAACGTTCTGAACCTTAGCACAACCTGCATGACCAGGCATCTACATGCAAAGCATGAACTGCAGTGGAGTAAACACCTTAAAAGCAAGGAACTCACTCAGGCTCCCCCTGCTCCCTCTTCTGCTGCTGCCTCGGCCTCTTCCTCCGCCTCGGGAGGAATGTTGGCACCTGCCGCCCACCAAACAGAGGATGTGCCAGCGACACCACCACCTGCGTCACCAAGCATCTCCACCATGTCACACGGCAGCGTTCAGCTCTCCATCTCACAAACCTTGGAGAGAAAGCGTAAATTCCCACCTAGCCACCCTCGAGGCCCTGGGCCTGAATGCCAGCATTTCTAAACTACTGGCCTTTGAAATGCTGTCATTCAGGCTGGTGGACACTAGACAGCTTCAAACAGCTGATGTCCATGGCTGTCCCACAGTATGTTGTCCCCAGCCGCCACTACTTCTCCAAGACAGCCGTGCCTTCCCTGCACATGCAAGTGTCCGATAAAATCAAGTGTGCACTGCGCAACGCCATTTGTGGCAAGGTCCACCTAACCACAGATACGTGGACCAGTAAGCACGGCCAGGGACGCTATATCTCCCTAACTGCACACTGGGTAAATGTAGTGGCGGCTGGGCCCCAGGCGGAGAGTTCCTTGGCGCACGTCCTTCCGCCGCCAAGGATCACAGGGCATCATTGTTTGCCTCCTGTAGCCTCCTCCTCCTACTCGGCTTCCTCCTCCTCTGCTTCCACCAGCTCATCCAGTCAGCCACACACCTTCACCACCAACTTCAGCACAGCCCGGGGTAACGTCAGCAGGCCATTCTGAAACTCATATGTTTGGGGGACAGGCCCCACACCGCGCAGGAGTTGTGGCGGGGTATTGAACAACAGACCGACCAGTGGTTGCTGCCGGTGGGCCTCAAGCCCGGCCTGGTGGTGTGCGATAATGGGCGAAATCTCGTCGCAGCTCTGGGACTAGCCGGTTTGGCGCACATCCCTTGCCTGGCGCATGTGCTGAATTTGGTGGTGCAGAAGTTCATTCACAACTACCCCAACATGTCAGAGCTGCTGCATAAAGTGAGGGCCGTCTGTGCGCGATTCCGGCGTTCACATCCTGCCGCTGCTCGCCTGTCTGCGCTACAGCGTAACTCGGCCTTCCCGCTCACCGCCTCATATGCGGCGTGCCCACCAGGTGGAACTCCACCTTGCACATGCTGGAGAGACTGTGCGAGCAGCAGCAGGCCATAGTGGAGTTTCAGCTGCAGCACGCACGCGTCAGTCGCACTGCGGAACAGCACCACTTCACCACCAATGATTGGGCCTCCATGCGAGACCTGTGTGCCCTGTTGCGCTGTTTCGAGTACTCCACCAACATGGCCAGTGGCGATGACACCGTTATCAGCGTTACAATACCACTTCTATGTCTCCTTGAGAAAACGCTTAGGGCGATGATGGAAGAGGAGGTGGCCCAGGAGGAGGAGGAGGAGGAGGGAGGATGAGGGTCATTTTTAGCACTTTCAGGCCAGTCTGTTAGAAGTGGCTCAGAGGGAGGTTTTTGCAACAGCAGAGGCCAGGTACAAATGTGGCCAGCCAGGGCCCACTACTGGAGGACGAGGAGGATGAGGAGGAGGTGGAGGAGGATGAGGATGAAGCAGGTTCACAGCGGGGTGGCACCCGACACAGCTCAGGCCCATCACTGGTGCGTGGCTGGGGGATACGGAGGACGATGACGATACGCCTCCCACAGAGGACAGCTTGTCCTTACCTCTGGGGAGCCTGGCACACATGAGCGACTACATGCTGCAGTGCCTGCGCAGCGACAGCAGAGTTGCCCACATTTTAACGTGTGCGGACTACTGGGTTGCCACCCTGCTGGATCCCCGATACAAAGACAATGTGCCCACCTTACTTCCTGCACTGGAGCGTGATAGGAAGATGCGCGAGTTCAAGCGCACGCTGGTAGAGGCGCTCCTGAGAGCATTCCCAAATGTCACAGGGGAACAGGTGGAAGCCCAAGGCGAAGGCAGAAGAGGAGCAAGAGGTCGCCAACGCAGCAGTGTCACGGCCAGCTCTTCTGAGGGCAGGGTTAGCATGGCAGAAATGTGGAAAAGTTTTGTCTCCACGCCACAGCTAACTGCACAACCACCTGATACGGAACGTGTTAGCAGGAGGCAGCATTTCACTAACATGGTTGAACAGTGCGTCTGCACACCCCTCCACGTACTGACTGATGGTTCGGCCCCATTCAACTTCTGGGTCTCCAAATTGTCCACGTGGCCAGAGTTAGCATTTTATGCCTTGGAGGTGCTGGCCTGCCCGGCGGCCAGCGTTTTGTCTGAACGTGTATTCAGCACGGCAGGGGCGTCATTACTGACAAGCGCAGCCGCCTGTCCACAGCCAACGTGGACAAGCTGACGTTCATAAAAATGAACCAGGCATGGATCCCACAGGACCTGTGCCTCCCTTGTGCAGAATAGACATTTCCCTCCCCATCAACCATGTATTCTTGTACTCTGGGGCACTTCTTTATTGAATCCTCATTTTTTTACTTTACCATGATCTTGCGGTGCAACCCAAAGTTGAATGAACCTCTCCTCTGTCTGGGTGCTGGTCCAAAATACATGAGAGTGACATTCTCCGTTGGTGGTTGATATGACGCATGATTCCTTGCTGTGGGACCTCTCTCCTCTGTCTGGGTGCTGGTCCAAAATACATGAAGTGACATTCTCCGTTGGTGGTTGATATGACGCATGATTCCTTGCTGTGGGACCTCTCTCCTCTGTCTGTGTGCTGGGCCTAAATAAATGAGAGTGACATTCTCCGGTGGTGGGTGATATGACGCATGATTCCATGCTGTGGGACCTGTATCCTCTGTCTGGGTGCTGGTCCAAAATACATGAGAGTGGCCTTCTCCGGTGGTGGGTGATATGACGCATGATTCCATGCTGTGGGACCTGTATCCTCTGTCTGGGTGCTGGTCCAAAATACATGAGAGTGGCCTTCTCCGGTGGTGGGTGATATGACGCATGATTCCATGCTGTGGGACCTGTATCCTCTGTCTGGGTGCTGGTCCAAAATACATGAGAGTGGCCTTCTCCGGTGGTGGGTGATATGACGCATGATTCCATGCTGTGGGACCTGTATCCTCTGTCTGGGTGCTGGTCCAAAATACATGAGAGTGACATTCTCCGGTGCAGGGTGATATGACGCATGATTCCTTGCTGTGGGACCTGTATCCTCTGTCTGGGTGCAGGGTCAGAGTCTCTCAAAGTGGCCTTCTCTTGTGGTGGGTGATGTGAAGCTGATGTTTGTGCCATCTGACATGGTTGCCGGGGTCCCATTAAATGGTGTCCTACTCCTGTGGTGGGTGATCTAAATGCCTGATTCTCTGCTGTGAAAACCCCTCTCCTCCGCCTGGGTGCAGGGGTCAAAGTCTCTCAAAGTGGCCTTCTCTTGTGCTGGGTGATGTGAAGCTGATGTTTGTGCCATCTGACATGGTTGCCGGGGTCCCATTAAATGGTGTCCTACTCCTGTGGTGGGTGATCTAAATGCCTGATTCTCTGCTGTGAAAACCCCTCTCCTCTGTCTGGGTGCTGGTCCCAAATAAATGAGAGTGGCCTTCTCCGGTGGTGGTTGATATGACGCATGATTCCTTGATGTGGGACCTGTATCCTCTGTCTGGGTGCTGGTCCAAAATAAATGAGAGTGGCCTTCTCCGGTGGGGGTTGATATGACGCCTTATTCCTTGCTGTGGGACCTCTCTCCTCTGTCTGGGTGCTGGTCCAAAATACATGAGAGTGGCCTTCTCCGGTGGTGGTTGATATGACGCATGATTCCTTGATGTGGGACCTGTATCCTCTGTCTGGGTGCTGGTCCAAAATAAATGAGAGTGGCCTTCTCCGGTGGTGGTTGATATGACTCATGATTCCTTGATGTGGGACCTCTCTCCTCTGTCTGGGTGCTGGTCCAAAATACATGAGAGTGGCCTTCTCCGGTGGTGGTTGATATGACGCATGATTCCATGCTGTGGGACCTGTATCCTCTGTCTGGGTGCTGGTCCAAAATACATGAGAGTGACATTCTCCGGTGCAGGGTGATATGACGCATGATTCCTTGCTGTGGGACCTGTATCCTCTGTCTGGGTGCTGGTCCAAAATACATGAGAGTGACATTCTCCGGTGCAGGGTGATATGACGCATGATTCCTTGCTGTGGGACCTCTCTTCAATTGATATTGGTTAATTTTTATTTATTTTATTTAATTTTAATTCATTTCCCTATCCACATTTGTTTGCAGGGGATTTTTCTACACTTTGCTGCCTTTGGCAGCCCTCTAGCCCTTTCCTGGACTATTTTACAGCCTTTTTTGTGCCTAAAAGTTCGGGTCCCCATTGACTTCAATGGGGTTCGGGTTCGGGATAAAGTTCGGATCGAGTTCGAATCCCGAACCCGAACATTTCCGGGAAGTTCGGCCGAACTTCTCGAACCCGAACATCCAGGTGTTCGCTCATCTCTACTCATGAATATAGTCATCGCTGTTCTGCAGCCTGCAAACCACGGATCCGCAAAATAGCGATACCGGCTTTGTGCATCCCGCACTTTCATTGGTCCCTATTATAGCAATGCCTATTCTTGTCTGTAGAATGGACAATAATAATTCTAAATTTTAGTTCTAAATTATGCAGAATAGCCACACAGATTTGGATAACATCTGTGTGATGCCCATACTTTTTGCGGCCCGATAAAAATGAATGGTTTCACGTGTAATCCTCAAAGAAATGCGAATGGGACGTGGACCCAAAATATAGTTGTGCACATGAGGCCTTATGCTGTGGTCAGGCGTGGCTGGAGTTGTGGAAACAGCTAAGTGAGCTGTAATTACAACTCCCATAGAAGTGAAACAATGTAGCACAGCCTGATTGGCTGTTTCTGTAACTTTGGCCACCCCTGGCTGAGATCGGAAAAACATTTTTTAACTGCCAGGAATATGGATTTGATGCAGGTGCTGGTAAAGTGCACATTGTGGGAATGCTACAACATTCCTGCTGCCATACCTAAATCTAGAACTGACAAAAGCTGTAATGCCACAAACAGTAGGCCAAAGAGCAATATGAGGCTCCCAAGGCAGTCGTTGGGAAATACATCCCTATACGAGTATTGGATATGGTTTCTTCATGCATTCTTCCTTTTTTATATGTTCTAGCAAGCTAAACTCATCTAAGAAATTAAAACAATATCTTCATTTTCAGATATATTTTAATCGAGTGCTTTTAATCAACAGGATGCTCCATAATCCTGTAATATATGATTAAACAATAGCCTTGAAACCTGCCAAACCGACTGTCTCATAGCAGATGTTTATTTTGCCATAGGATATTCTTTGTGTTTGCTCAAGTCTTAGGAGATGTTAATATTTACAATACAACTCTATTATTTCATATTGAAGCCTTTCAGGAAATGTTGATAAATAGGACTGTGCTCTCTTACAATTTCCCTGTACTTTTTATATAATCACTTCACATCATCTCCCTCTGTTAATGGAGTTATGAAATTACTATCCCTCTACTCTCATTTACATTTGAAAAACACTATCAATGTTATATGTATTCATATATGGTCCAAATCTCTATTTGCAGTCATTTACGCCTAACACACCTCACAGAAGCTAAAAGGAAGACAAAAATACATACCAGTTCTAATGACATTGGATCTGTCCCAAAGGGTGTGGATTAGAACTACAATAGGTACAGTCATTCCAATAAACAGAAAAGAGCAGATAAAATATTTCACTTAAAAATACTCCATTGTTTTCAGAAACTTTTACTGTTGCTTTTGTATACCGATGAGCACATGTAATCTAAGAGGTGATCACTTATAAGAGGTATTAAGCTCAGATAAAAAGTATTCTATAGAAATTATCAAATTTCAGCACAAATTTTATAAATTTCACAAGAGATTCGGATTTCAACAAATCTTTTGGGATTCCTCACACACAAGTCACTCAAACTAACAGCTGAGAAGACAGAGAAGAAGGCATCTGTCACCTAAAATGTATAATTTTTGGGCCATTTTTAAAATAAAAAAATGGATTTTTTACCACCTTTAGCAATCTGTTTACCCATAGTTATATATGTGGCTGTCACTTCGACATTAATATTGAAGTCTTGGCTTTAAAAATCTTGAAAGGGGTTGTATACAGTACCAGGGGACCCTAGAGTGTCATATGTGATTTTTAAGGGTAATTGGGGCACTTTCGATTTGCACCAAATTTATTTGAACCAAGTTGAATTTGACAGGTGATTCGACCATATCTGACCCAAAACAAATTTTGGAAAAACCACTCATCTCCTACTAAACCCTTTTAACTCTTTTTTTACATAACTTATTTTTTGTGTGTAAATGTAAGATGTCTACGAAGTGATTGACATTGATTACAGTGAATAACACAAAGCAACTTAAAGGAGTTTTCTGGTAATTATTATTTATTTTTTATTAAGGGCCTGAAGCCTGCCCCTTGCAACAGAAGATTCACTTTTACTGGCTACACATGGGTCCAGTCCTTGACGCTGCCTTCATCTTCCGGTTCCCGTGCTGTTTACATCTGGCTAGCCATGGGCATGAACACATGCACCACTCCAGCCAATGACTGACTTCAAAGGTGACATGCTGCTTGTTGCCACATCATCGCTAAAGACAGTCATTGGGTGGATTATACCCAAGGACAGCCAATGTAAACGGATCTCTGGCCAGTCCCCATTATAGTGAATGGGGCAAGGAGGACTTCCGGCAGCAAACGTTTGCAAATGCTAGTAAGGATCTGGCAGGGAGCAGCCGACTGGAAAAGCTTACCATGAGTGTGAGAGTAGCCGTAGTTATAGTAAATCAAGTGGGCCACTCAAAGCCCTGCCTATAACGTTAAGCCCCATCCCTTTTATCACCACTTAACAAAAGTGGCAACAAGCTTAAAAAGTCGCAAACTATGGCATGCACCATAATTTGTAACTTTTTTACATGATAGTATGTGGCATGATAGCATTAGCAATTTACAGACTTTCGTAAATAGTTACCCATCACTGTCCACCTCCGACAGGTGATGTTTCATGTAGTAAATTGTCTACCATTAAGTAAAATGTACAGTACAGCATGCAGAGTATGAAACAAAAATAATGATGGAATTTAAAAATGGTTGTACACTATTTTTCTGGAGGACAAAAGTTGCAAACTTTTGTGCAAACCTTGCAACTTTTTGCCATTTTGTGCTCTTCTCATCTTGAGGATAAGGATTAATGGGAGGGAGCAGGGGCGGACTGAGCGGTCGGGCACTTCGGACATGGTCCGAGGGCCCGGCCGGGAAGGGGGCCCGGCGGCTGCCCACTCAGTATAGAGAAAAAGAGATTGCGGCGGCGGCAGGGAACATCAGGACGGAGATGAGCGCTTGCATTGCGCTCATCTCCGTGCGGAGCAGCAGCAGAGGAGGGAGAGGCGTGTCCTCTCTCTCCCTGTTCCTCTGATAGGTTGCCAGCACTAGGCCGCCGGAGCCGTACAGCTCGAGACACAGGCCGGAAGAGGCCTGTATTGCATCGCTGGAGGTAAGTATAAGTGTTCTTTTTTTTTTTTCTTGGGGCTACTTGCACTAAAGGGGGCTACTGGCACTAAAGGGGGCTACTGGCACATAAAGGGGGCTACTGGCACTAAAGGGGGCTACTGGCACATAAAGGGGGCTACTGGCCCTAAAGGGGGCTACTGGCACATAAAGGGGGCTACTGGCACATAAAGGGGACGGCTACTGGCACATAAAGGGGACGGCTACAGGCACATAAAGGGGACGGCTACTGGCACATAAAGGGGACGGCTACTGGCACATAAAGGGGACGGCTACTGGCACATAAAGGGGGCTACTGGCACTAAAGGGGGCTACTGGCACATAAAGGGGGCTACTGGCCCTAAAGGGGGCTACTGGCACATAAAGGGGACGGCTACTGGCACATAAAGGGGATGGCTACTGGTACATAAAGGGGATGACTACTGGCACATAAAGGGGACGGCTGCTCGCACATAAAGGGGACGGCTACTGGCACATAAAGGGGACGGCTACTGGCACATAAAGGGGACGGCTACTGGCACATAAAGGGGACGGCTACTGGCACATAAAGGGGGCTACTGGCACTAAAGGGGGCTACTGGCACATAAAGGGGGCTACTGGTCCTAAAGGGGCTACTGGCACATAAAGGGGGCTACTGGCACATAAAGGGGACGGCTACTGGCACATAAAGGGGACGGCTACAGGCAAATAAAGGGGACGGCTACTGGCACATAAAGGGGACAGCTACTGGCACATAAAGGGGACAGTTACTGGCACATAAAGGGGACGGCTACTGGCACATGAGGGGGGACTAATAACACATAAGGGGGAACGGCTACTGGCACATAAGGGGGAACGGCTACTGGCACATAAGGGGGGACTAATGGCACATGAGGGGGCCTAATGGCACATGAGGGGGGCCTAATGGCACATGAGGGGAGCCTAATGGCACATGAGGGAGCCTAATGGCACATAAGGGAGACGGCTACTGGCACATAAGGGAGACGGCTACTGGCACATATGGGGGGCTACTGGCACATAATAAGGGGGGGGGGGTTACTGGCACATGGGGGGAAGCACAAGAGAGGCACTTATTACTAGCACATGTGGTGCCATGGAGAGTCACGTGTTACTGGCACATTATTATGGGGCACTATGGGGGCTTCTACTGAGGCCACAAAGAATGGGTATTTTATATGGGGGTCTCTGTGTGGTACTAGTATTACCAGGGGTATTATCTGTTTCTGCAGTGTAGTATTGGGGAGCACAGCGGCAAAGTATTGGGGGTAGTAGGATGATTTGTCCAGAAGATGGGAGGATGATGGAAAAGTTGTAAACTAAGATTTTTTTTTGTTAAACTGCAGAGATGGAAAATGGCGACAACATGGTGGTCTGGTCTGAAGGTCTGAAAGGAGAAGATGAGGACAGAAAACATCTACATCAAAGAAGACGTCACTGGACGTAATTGGTAAGTGCCCTGTATTTCTGTAGTGATGGGATCAGAGGCATAACGATGGCGGTGTGACCAGGTAATGGAGGCGGGATATAGGTGTGGCTGGAGGTATAATATGGGCGTGGCTGGAGGTAGGGCATGGGTGGGGCCTGGAAGGGGGCCCTTGATTTATTTTGCCCGGGGGCCCTGAGGGTTCTCAGTCCGCCCCTGGGAGGGAGTCCTTCTTAAAGGATGTATATATTTGCTTTTCAGGTGCTTGGACACCCCACAGTGTGCCAAATTAATCAAGAGACAAATTTGGTGCATTTTACTCCAGCACACTTCAGATTAAAACTAATGTACAGTATAAAACTTCCCTGGAGGCAGATATATTGAAGATGGCAATTCCTTCCTGCATGGTCCAGCCAATAGAGCCGCTAATGCCATAACAAGTTGGTATGTTGCATTACTATATTTAAGCAGCAAACCTTCAGAATAATGTGCATAAATCAATAGCACTGCCGCTCCCCCAGATACCAGGAGGTAAAAGGAGAAGCACAAATAAGCAAAGTTTAGAAAAATTTGATTTACCAACTTCACCAAGTTACAAATTATTTTTTTATGAATCGCTATATACATCAGGTATACCCAGACCACTCTGCTTTAGGGTTTGCCTACACGGAGTGGCAATGCTGTGGGCAGGTTGCGGCCATGCTGTGGTGAAGGACCTTGCGGAAAATTAGCCCGCAGCTACCTTTCATTTAATAATGAAGATAGCACTATATAGTCCTTCTTCATTGTTAATGGCCGTGTGGCACCTTTAACCACTTCACGACCGCCCAGTGACTGTTAACGTCCTATGGGCAGTCGTTTATCTCTGAATGGACGTTCTGAAACGTCCATTCAAAGATGGCAGCTAAATGCTAATCGTGCATCTGTCAGTGACAGCAGGGCACCCCAGAGTGAAGGCAGGGACTGTTCCTGGGTGCCCCTTTGTTACGAACAGAGGATGTGGATCCTCTGTGTCAGCCGATAGAGGACTAGGAGTTAGCCCAATATTGCTGACTGTTGACTCACAGAGTATATTGGCCCAACGACCGCCCTCCTTGGCGGACGTGGAGCAGCGAGGAAGCCGCAAAAGAAGCTCGACCTGGCTTCTCAAACACCCTCTTAAAAGAGTCCATAAATAATGCCATGTTACTGGTGATGGGTCCAGATCTCTCCCATATTGGATTCGCCCAGGCCAGAGCCTCCAGATGAGATATAATGAACGCCACTTTAGCCTGGTCTGAAAGTGATAAGGAAACAGTTCAAAGTGAATGGTACACTGGTTAAGAAACCCACGACAGGTTTTTGGGTTGCCGCTGTAACGGTGCGGAGCAGATAATCATGGTCCGGAAAAGCTTGGTTGCGCTGCAGCCGCAACAGGAACAGCCGGAGAAGTAGGGCCCTGGGCAGACTGTGCTGTAGAAAGGGAGTCCAGACGAGCAGCTACATGCTGCAAGTAATTTATCACTTGTTTCTGGGTGGTACGCAGGGCCGGTGCAAGGATTTTTGCCAACACAAGCAAAGCTACATTTTGCCCCCCCCCCATGATCACATTATGACCCCCTATTATGTCACACTTCTCCCCCCCCACCCCCATGGCACATCATCCCCCCCATGTCACAGTTCTCCCCCTCCATGGCACAGAATACATTTGATTGACATTTGATTTGTCCCCCCCTCCCATCGTGTCACACGTGACCCCCCCCTTAATGTTGTGTAATAATTATAAACAATATGCGCTCTGCGCTCATCACCTACCACCTACCCTGCGGGAGTCGACAGTCTGTCTGGGCTGGCTGTGTGAGTCACAGTCACCAACAGCTGCTCCAGTCCCTGCTGCTGCCCGCCGCAGAGCCACTCACCAGTCACACACCCCCTGAGTGCCCCCATGACCGTGTTGCCGTGCTTCCGCTCTGTGAGTGAGGACCGAGGCCGCATGGCACATGCAGGCTGGGGTGGGTGGCCGGCAGTACTGCGGCGCAACTCGCCGCAAGTGATTTAAAAAAAAAAGTTCAGCCCCCCCTTCTCTGCGCCCTAAGGCTGCCACTTGGTCTGCCTTATTATAGAACCAGCCCTGGTGGTACGCTGTTGTTCAAGTTCCTGTAAGAGTTCAGACATTTCTGGTTTAGAGCCAGCGGGATCCATGGCCCAAGCATACTGTTACGACCAGAGGATGTGGATCCTCTGTGTCAGCTGATAGAGAACTAGGAGTTAGCCCAATATTGCTGACTGCTGACTCACAGAGTCAGGACACAGATGTTTGCACCAGTCACCCAGAATGCAACTAACTGCAGAAGTGTGAACAGAGTCCAACAAAGGCGGAATAAAGGAACAGAAGGTCTTTACTGGTAGACGGTTATACAAAAGTCAACTGAAATAAAGGGAAAACAAAGTTCTGAGTAATGCAGTGTGCAGATTAAAGCAGTCTCGTTGTCTGGCAGTGCAGGGTCAGGAATTCAGGCAGACTTACAGGAGACGATGGGCAGATGCATAGTCAGATGATGCAGTGTTCGATAATCGAGGTGATCCAACAACAGATGGCAGGCAGATACGTTGTCAAACTGAGCAGGGGTCAATAGTCCAGGCAATCCATCAAGAGGACAGTAGGCAGAGTTAGGGTCAGACAAAGCAGAGGTCAGAATGCAGAACATCCAATGAACAGACACAGTGGGAAGCTTCAGCGGGAGTCAAGAGGTACAACAACCACGCTTGGGCACTTCCTCCAGAGTGAAGCTGCCCAAAATACTCAAAGACCCGCCTACGGGTGTGGACGATATTCAGGACCCATCTGCTTATCCCCTATGAGACAGGGAGAAGTGCACGCGCGTGCTCTATAGCGCCTCAGATGACACCTAGCAGTGAGGATGGATGAGGCGATATGCCGGCGTCTCTTATAAGGTAAGCCAGCCCTGGGACCCATGGTGCTGAGCTGTGCAGACAGGGATCTGTCGTCCTGCGGTGGGGACACAATCCCTGTTGTACAGCATCTTTGGGGGGTGTATTTCCCCTGTAACTGGGGCTACTATGTTATCCCCAGTTACAGGAGAAATCAATAGTGAAAAAAGTTAAATGTCCCCCAGAAGTCTTGTATGACCTTATGGGGGACGCAAAGTGTAAAAAAAAAAAAAAAAAAAAAAAAAGGTTTCACATGTAAAAACCCAAAAAATACCCAATTAAGTAATTTACAAAAATGTTAAAAATAGAAATAAATAAATAAATTAGACATATTTGGTATTGCTGCTTCAGTAACGGCCGGCTCTATAAATATATCACATGATACACCCTATCTGATAAACACCATAAATAAATAAAATAAAAAAAATTGTAAAAAAAAAAATGCAATTTTTGTCACCTAAAATCACTAGAATTGAAACACCAAGTGATCAAAAAGGCATATGTCCCACAAAATGGTATCAATAAAACTATGGTGACAGATGCCACAGTATGGTATCTGTCTGAGGCGTCTGGTAACATATATAAATTTTTTTGTGTACATTAAATGTATTTAAAAAAAACGTGATTTGAACCCAGCCTAGCTGACAGGGAAGAAGCTGAACAGACTCCGTTGATGTTGGAGTCTGTTCAGTTTCTGTTTGGGATTCTGTCTTTTTACCAGACAAAAAGTCCTTCATATAAGGCTTTTTCGTCTGGCCATTTTGACAAAATCTGCAACAGAGGCTCCGTAGGCCTACGTATTATGTATCTGAATTACTGCAAATTTCATACTCCTCCTCTGGTAAAAAAATACTCCTCAAAAATGTTTTTACTCTTCTGGAAAAAATGTAGTTCGACGTCCAGCTCCATACGATTTTGGTCTCTGACAAATAGGCAGTGGATCAGTGGGGTGCAGGTGTAGGACCCCCACCAATCTGATATTGATTACCTATTCTAACGATTGATCATCAATATCTGTAGATGGGAGAACACCTTTAAATCCTGTTCTTTAGATGAAAAGATTACTCTGTCCCTGTCTACACAGTAAAGTGAGCTGCAGAAAACAGGGAAAATCAGTTGTGTGTGCTCCAGTGATAGGCGAACACTGGAATATTCAAAGGTTTCTCATATCTTCAAATTAACTTACCACATACTGTATGTCCTGTTCTCGTTAGGTCTTTTTTTAGTTCTCAAACATATTTCACAATAATTAACAGAAGAAAACATTATGTTTCCAATGGTTATAATGGCTGATGAAGGAAATTTTGCTTATTGGAAATTAGAGATTTATATTTATCTCCATATTCCGTCCCTTCTATTCTATTCCTAGACTGTTGCCCTTGTTTCGTATATAACCCGATTACTTTGTGTATTATATACACCCCTCTGTCACAGTGGACTATGTTATTTTCCTATTATTATGTATATATCAGGTTAATATTCTTCATTATTAGTCAGTGTGCGGTGTGTTACATAGTGGGGGTTGTAGTGATGGACTTCACATCTCCCTTGTACCAAAGATAAGGAACGCTGATGACCTCTGTGACTCTCTGGAGATGTTAAGATTTGAGATATCTACACTTTACAGGGGTCTCAGTGCTCTGGCCGTGCTTCAAAGTATTCCTCACCGCAGGGGGTAGTAGATAGATGTTGGGGGTAGTGAACACCCGGCCCCATGCTAGTGACAGTACAGACAGGGGAGGGGATGTGTTTTATGGATAACTCTGAGACTAGGGGTAGGAGTCAGTTGTTGGGAGATAAGAGAACAAGCTGAGACGTTCTCTCCTCCTGTATTTGCTTAATATGGGTACTTGGAATATATGCAACCTCATGTGTGTTCTCCAATAAACTGCTCACGGGTGACAACTCCTATTGCTCAGTGCTTATCTTCGTCAGTCACAAGCCGATTTTGTGACACCCTCCAGTCCTTCATATAACCCAGGAGTAACATGCAACCCTCGCAGATACCTATATATAAAAATAGTTTACTGAAAACATAGAGATAACAAACCAATGGACATTATACATAATATTAAAGCACAAAAGTCTGCTCCTCGGAGGAGCACACCTCAACGGCTGCAGTTCAGAAAATCCATCAGGAGATATTATTGCCTTCCCCTGTTGAAAGTATCTGTAGATAACACTTTCCACTCTTAGTAGGTACAAGATAATCCGAAATTTCAGCAAAGCGCCTCTGCGGATCACTGTGGGGTCAACCCGCTCCCTCGCAGAATCCCCAATAGGGAGAGCTATGCTCCACTACCTATTTGCTGTGCCGTGGACTTTGTGGGCTAGCACACAAATTACACGCTATGCTACCGTTAATGGGACCAGTCAGTTTTGGCCTGACTAAACGACTACTTATAAGTGCCAGTGACAGAAAGGGAGATAGACTGGCATTTCTCCATATTACCTAGGGACCCAATTCAGAAGCTGACAGTACAGGATTTACCTGCGTTAGACACACTGGAGAGATACCATAACATGCTCTTATGATGATACTTTAAGCCAAGTTTAAGGAGCAACAGACCTTGGCACCGAAAAATTAGAACCATATGTTATATATCATCCTACTGATATAGCCAAGCTCCACCTCACACAACATGACTTTGTCAGTTTTATTAAGGTACCTGCTCAACATGAAAGGCAAAAGCTTAGCACTCCCAGAATGAACTATCCCATTGTACAAGAAGTTAAAAGGTTTTATGCACAACAATCATTTATGAACCAACAGTATTGCCTATTGATTCAAGCAAAAGAGCGTATCTAAAATGCATTGACTACTGATGCTTGAGAGATAATGTTACCTCTTGTGAGTTGTATGGCCTTACCCCCTGAGGCTCACACCTATGGATACTGTAGTGAGACAATGGCTTCTACAATAAAGAGGGTCATAAATTCCTAACAGCTCCCCCAACAGACACTTGTGTGTAGAGATTAAAGACAAGAACTGTATTAAATTTGCATTACACTACTGAAGAAAAAGAAACAAAAGGTTCTGCAACAGTAAATCCAACAGTGTCACCGTTCACTGGGGGCAGTTATAGGTTTACAATGATTGTAAGCTCTGGCCACTATGTGGGGTATCTCTGAGTTACAGATTAAGGCCAGATCTTTAGGGATCCCCACCACAAATCTATTATCTATTATAACAGATTCCTAGTAGGTGTCTTTTTGCAGCCTGTTTCATGTGTAGCCTGTTGGCTCACAAATGAAACAGGTCTTTGTCCTTGCAATTTTATGTGTGGTTGAAAGCCACCCTGCCTTACATCTCTGTGCAGACAGAGTCGTTTTATGTGTCCATATTGCAGACAATGGAAACACCGTATATTCTCCCACTTACTTCGTTAAATAGCACTAGAATACACATGCAATGGTCAATGAGCTATAACCTTTGGTATATGGACATCTTGCAGATTGTGAGTAACTGCTACCTGCTTCCTTATTTTTATGGACTTGAGACCATTTAGTAAATCCTGCCTGACCTTCTCTTTTTCCATTGCTGCCTCAATCAGTGATGTCTCCTTAGCTGCATCCAAACAAATTGTGGTATCAAGATATGGAAATTTCTCCACAAACAAACGTATCATGCCTTGTGGGGCTCCTACACCATGATCCTTTGTCACCTTCCTATGCATAGCTTCAAACCTTCCACAAAGCGACAAGGGCTCATCATGGATGGTAGGCCTGAAGTTACTTAGGACCTCTGGGGTGATGTCCGTATGCCCTGTTACCAATTTCATGAGGATGCAATGTCCCTCCAAAATATCACCAGAAGTGAAAGGATCTGCATCTGGATCATATGTAGGAATCAGTTTACATATCTTTAGCAGAAATTGCATCCTCTCCTTGTTAAAGAAAGAGTGCAATTCTGCCGTATTGCTGTGAAATATCTGTGAATTGGAAGTGGTCTGTAAATTTCCCATTCCACTTCCTAATCCACGAATTGTATCACCAGCAGCACTTTTGTACAGCTATTGCAGTGGTATCAGTCTGATCGGAGGCAGCCATAGGAGCGGTCTCACTCTCATCTGTCCCCCTGTTTGCACTTAAAACACAATTTTGCTTTGAGTGCAAATCTCTGTGATGTGAGAGCTCAGTTATAGTCTTCTGCATATTACTAATTGTCTCATCACTCTTTGTTAACTCAGTCCTCAGATCAGCAGTTATCACCTCTGTAGAGGCTGCTTTTTTCTTATAGCCCGTTATCTCCATTTAAAGCTGTATAAAAACTTTATCAACATCTGCATAATATTTTTCTTTCTCAGCTAACTGAGACTGCAGCATGCTAATCTGACCATCTTTTTCTACAAGTACCTCTTCTTTTTCTTTAAGTTGTGTTTCTAGACTAGAAACATGTTTAACCACTTCTGTACAACAACAACAATGCAAATGTGCAAGGGCCTTTGTCTCACATGGTTCCACCTTCTCCAGCTTGCTAATGGCATCATCAAATATGCACATCAGCTTAGCAAGCATGTGAAGCCGCTTGGACATTTGTTTCAACACACCACGCTTAGCAATGAGCAACTTGTCATAGGAATCAGCTTCATCTACCAGAGATTCCCATAATTTGCCCAGATTCATTTTTTCTAGGCAATATGGGGTTAAACGTACTGTATTTACTTAACTTTTGAAAAGTCCCATGGCCTGCTTTGTCACTTATGGTTATCCCTGCGATCTGTGTAACTCCTGTATTCTGCTGCTTGGGTCAAGAAAGCCTCTTTTACCAACCAGCAGGATTCTACTGAAGGACTAGAAAAAAAGTGAGAAAAAACTAAAAATACAAAACAAAAACAAACACCTCACAGGTTATAATGGCAAACAAAGGAAACAGTCAGTGTTAATTGAACTCACACTAGGACTCTGTGTTACCTGTCCGAAACTGTGTTACCTGTTCGAATCTCCCAGGTCTAAAATCCTAACTTCACAGTATAACAGTAATTTCAACAGTATATCCTAATAGAGATTAATTAAAACTGTTGGATCTGGCTCGCCATTAATGAGGGGAATATTGTTTATTGGAAATTAGAGATTTATATCTATCTCAATATTCCGTCCATTCTATTCCTAGACTGTTGCCCTTGTTTCCTATATAACCCAATTACTTTTTGTATTATATACACCCCTCTAGTCCTTCATACACCCCAAGAGTAACATACAACCCTCACAGATACTTATATATAAAAATAATTTACTGATAACATAGAGATCAGTGATGAGCGGTAAGGGCAATATTCAAATTCATGATATATTATGAATATTTGGGTGAATATTCATCATACATTTGCGAATTTGAGAATTCATGACCTCGTCATTATTTTCTTGATTGCGAAAATCGGTAATCGGAAAATTCGCAATAAAAATTTGCAATTCGAAAATTTGCGATCATCACTACTCCTAAAGTCAAAGATATTGCAGCCTTCTCATTAGCCCACAAGCAAGAAGCAGTGAGGGATCATGGGTACTGATGAAAAACATTCTAGAATATTCACGATTATGAAGATATAGCACTATATTCTAGATATTTGTGAATTCTCAAAGTGCCAATATTCGTGATAAAAATTCGCAATTAGAATATTCGCGATCAACACTAATAGAGATGACAAAGCAATGGAGATTATACATAAAGATACAGAAACTACAAATAACACAATACATAGAGGACACCACCACATACAGCCACCTCTGTTTCTGCCCACCCTGGATGCTAAACAAATGTGGCTAATAATGTGTATGTATATAAAGTATATCCAGAGTCCACCAATATACCGTCTACTGGATCTACTCTTCTAACCAACTCACATCCAGTACCTGACCATTAGTACATGTACATATAGTGACTCATGCATAAACAGCATACAGTTGTGTTCAAAATTATTCAACCCCCAATGCTGTAAAGGGTTTTAGGGAATTTAGTGTACATTTGTAATTGTGTTCAGAATGAAATCTTACCAGAACTTTTTAAAGAACCAAATGCAACTAAAATGACATCAATTGTTTTTGTAATACAGTATTAAATGTTTTTTTTGTGATTTCTTCATTGACACAATTATTCAACCCCTTAAAGACTACCACTCTTAAGAACAGAGGTTCATTCAAGTGTTTTCGATCAGGTATTGAAAACACCTGTCGATGTCAAGGAGCAGCAATCAAGCATAATAAGCACCAATTAGGCAGATTTAAAATGACTGTGATACTCAGCTCCTTCTAGACATTTACTGGTGTGTTTACAAACATGGTGAAGTCAAGAGAATGGTCCAGGAAGACAAGAGAAGAGGTGATTTCTCTTCACAGGAAGGGCAATGAGTATAAGAAGATTGCAAAGATGTTAAACATACCAAGAGACACCATAGGAAGCATCATTCGCAAATTCAAGGCAAAGGGCACTGTTGAAACGCTACCTGGTCGTGGCAGAAAGAAGATGCTGACTTGAATGCTGTGCGCTACCTGAAGCGCAAAGTGGAGAAAAGTCCCCGTGTGACTGCTGAGGAACTGAAAAAAGATTTGTCAGATGCGGGTACTGAAGTTTCAGCTCAGACAATAAGGCGCACATTGCGTAATGAAGGCCTCCATGCCAGAACTCCCAGGCGCACCCCCTTGCTGTCTCTAAAGAATAAGAAGAGTCGACTGCAGTATGCCAAAAGTCATGTGGACAAACCACAAAAGTTTTGGGATAGTGTTCTGTGGACTGATGAAACAAAATTAGAACTGTTAGGGCCCATGGATCAACGCTATCTTTGGAGGAGGAAGAACAAGGCCTATGAAGAAAAGAACACCTTGCCTACTGTGAAGCATGGCGGGGGGTCAAACATGCTTTGGGGCTGTTTTTCTTCTCCAGGTACAGGGAAGCTTCAGCGTGTGCAAGGTACCATGAATTCTCTTCAGTACCAGGAGATATTGGATGAAAATGTGATGCAGTCCGTCACAAACCTGAGGCTTGGGAGACGTTGGACCTTTCAACAGGACAATGATCCCAAGCATACCTCCAAGTCCACAAGAGCATGGTTGCAGATTAAAGGCTGGAACATTTTGAAGTGGCCATCGCAGTCACCAGACTTAAATCCGATTGAGAACCTCTGGTGGAACTTAAAGAAAGCAGTTGCAGCACTCAAGCCTAAGAATGTGTCACCGCCAGTTCTGGGAGATGGTCGGTCAGAGGTTCCTCCCTGTCTTGTGTATGACTTTCTTTGTTTTGGTTTCACTTTGCTCAGTTCCTTTCTCTCCCTCAGCTGCCTCTTATCTTGATTAATTGGTTTCCTTTATATTCCCTCCCTTACTGCTTCTCCGTGTGGTTTATATTACTTCCTGGATGAAGTGTGTGCTGCTGGAGGCTGCAGTTGTTTTGCTCTAAGAAAAGTGCATTGTATTTGTCTACCACTGGGACTTGTACATGTGCACAGTAGTTTGGGAGAGTTCTTAGGGATTTATAGGGCCCTCCTATGTTTTTCTTAGTTTGGGATCAAGCCAGTCTGTCGTTATTTATCAGTTCCTGCTAACTGTACTCCATCCATTACATTATAAACCGTCATAACCGTCTCAAGCATGGATCCGGTTTCAGCCTTGATTGACCGCATGCAAGGTCTTTCTCTGGAGGTAGCAGATCTCCGTGAAACTGTTTCTCAGCTTCAGGTGACCGGTTCTGCTGGTGCTCATGGAGTTTGTTCCGAGCCTAAATTCTCTCTTCCGGATACGTTTTCCGGGGGTAGTGAGAATTTTGTTCGTTTTAGAGAGGCTTGCAAACTCCATTTTCGCTTATGTCCCCATTCCTCTGGTGATGAGGAGCAGAGGCTGGGGATCATCATCTCGCTGCTCAGGGATAGCGCTCAGTCTTGGGCCTTTTCGCTGAAGGCAGGGGCACGCTCCCTCCGATCGGTAGATTAATTTTTTATAGCCCTGGGTCAGATATATGATGATCTGGATCGTATTGCTCTGGCTGAATCTAAACTGCATCTTTTATGACAGGGTAAACAGTCCGCAGAGATATATTGTTCTGAATTTCGGAGATGGGCAGCTGATACTGGTTGGAATGACGCTGCACTCCGAAGTCAATTTTGTCATGATCTTTTTGAGAGATTAAAAGATGCATTTGCTTTTCATGAGAGACCAGTGTCATTAGAGACTGCCATGTCTCTAGCTGTTCGTATTGACAGGCGCCTTAGAGAGAGAAAGGAGACAACTCTTTCATGTCTTATTCAGTCCAAGGACAGTGGGGCTGTCTCATTCAGTGCGCAGGGGTCTCAGTCTGTCTCAATCCCCTCTGAGGAGAAGGCTATGCTGCTAGGTTTAGTTGCCTCTGATACTAGAGGATTCAGCCCTCAGAGTAGGGTATGTTTCTGTTGTGTAGGTATTAACCATTTAGCTAATGTTTGCCCTTCTAGGAGGTTCATGGGGTTTTCTGAGGGTAATAAAAAGAAAAGGGAAAAGAAACCCTCTAAAAACTTTCCATTTGGCAAGATTAATGCGGAAATTGAAGATTTGCCATTTGCTTGTAGTTCCCGTTTTCTCCTACCTGCCAGGGTGGCGCTAGACAGCAAGAACATTCTTTGTGAGATTTTTGTAGATAGTGGAGCAGCTGTCAATCTCATTGATTGTCAATTTGCTACAACACATGGTTTCCAGGTGTGCACTTTGGAAAAGGCTATACCTGTTTTTGCTATCGATTCCGCTCCACTTTCTCAAAAATGGTTAAAGGGCATAGTTCACAATATCCATTTGACTGTGGGTGACACTCATGTTGAGGATGTGTCATGTTTTGTCTTAAGCGGATTACCTACTCCTCTAGTGTTGGGGCTACCCTGGCTCACTAAGCATAACCCCACCATTGATTGCCAAGCAAGGCAAATAAATGGTTGGAGTGAGTTTTGCAGAGAGAATTGCCTCACAGAAACTCTCACAGAGGTTCCTACCAAGACCGTACCTTCTTTTGTCTCGGAATTTTCCAATGTGTTTTCCGAGAGTGGTGTCCAGGAGTTAACCCCTCACCGAGAGTATGATTGTCCAATTAATCTCATTCCAGGCGCCAAGCTGCCTAAATCACGATTATACAATCTCTCTCAACCTGAGAGAGACACCATGCGTACTTATATCTCTGAGAGCCTGAGAAAGGGACAAATCAGACCCTTGAAATCACCTGTTGCCGCTGGTTTTTTCTTTGTTTAAAAAAAAATATGGTTCTTTAAGAGTAGACCTTATTTGGATTTCAGAGACCTTAACCGTATCACGATTCGTGACCCCTATCTGCTTCCTCTGATCCCGGATTTGTTTAACCAGATTGTGGGGGCTAAAGTTTTTTTAAAGTTGGATTTAGGAGGGGCATACAACCTTGTCAGGGTTAGGAAGGGGGACGAATGGAAGATGGCCTTCAATACCCCGGAGAGTCATTTTGAGAACTTGGTTATGCCCTTTGGTTTGATGAATGCTCTGGCCGTCTTCCAACATTTTGTGAACAGCATTTTCTGTCACTTAAAGGGAATCTGTCACCAGGTTTGAGCCCTGTCAGCTAAACATATGCTGACGTTCAGGGTCTCATTAGCATGCCTAATATGGGCTCATCTAAACAAATGGTAACGTTATTTTGTCAAAAAACAGGTTTAACTAACCTGTCAATCACACATATAAGGAGCCCAAGGGGAGGTCAGCATGCAGGGTGCCGGGCCGCAGACATTGCTGTATGTGGCCAGCGCCGCCTCAATGCTCGTGCCGCCTCTCCTCCTCCTCTGCTGCAGCGCTGGACGACGATGGCGCGTGCGCAGCTTCACTTCAGAAGCCGATCCAAGAAGTCCGCACGGGTGCATGCCTGTGCGCACGCGCGACTTCTTGGATCGGCTTCTGAAGTGAAGTGCGCACGCGCCGTGTGCGTACGAGCCAGCGCTTACAGCAGGAGGAGGGGGAGGGAGAGGCGGCACGGAGCATTTGGAGGCGGCGCTGGCCACATACAGCAATGTCTGCGGCCCAGCACCCTGCATCGCTGGACCTCCCCTTGGGCTCCTTATATGTGTGATTGACAGGTTAGTTAAACCTGTTTTTTGACAAAATAACGCTACCATTTGTTTAGATGAGCCCATATTAGGCATGCTAATGAGACCCTGAACGTCAGCATATGTTTAGCTGACAGGGCTCAAACCTGGTGACAGATTCCCTTTAATGGGGAAATTTGTACTGGTGTATCTAGATGACATTTAGATTTTTTCTCCTGATTTCAAGACTCATCGGGACCACCTATGTCAGGTCCTCCTGATTTTGCGGGAGAATAAATTGTACTCTAAACTGGAAAAATTTGTGTTTGCGGTTCTAGAGATTCAATTTCTTGGTTTTCTTCTCTCCGCTTCTGGTTTTCGGATGGACCCGGAGAAGGTACGTGCCGTGCTTGATTGGGAGCTTCCTGAAAATCAGAAGGCGCTGATGCGGTTTTTCAATTTTGCCAGATTATTTGCCAATTATTGCCAATTATTACAGAAAGTTCATTTTGAATTATTCCTCGGTTGTTAAGCCACTCACTGATATGACTAAAAAGGGGGTGGATTTTTCCTCCTGGTTGGAAGAGGCGCTTCAAGCCTTTTCTAGCTCCCATTTTGGTACAACCTGATGTCTCTCTACCTTTTATTGTTGAGGTGGATGCCTCTGAGGTGGGGGTGGGCGCGGTCTTATCTCAGGGTCCCTCTCCTGCTAAATGGCGATCGTGTGCCTTTTTCTCAAAAAAGCTCTCAGCCGCAGAGAGAAATTACGATGTGGAAAATAGGGAGTTGTTGGCCATCAAATTGGCTTTTGAGGAATGGCGTCATTGGTTGGAGGGAGCCAGACACCGAATTACCGTGTTTACCGATCATAAGAATCTGGCCTATTTGGAATCAGCCAGGTGTCTGAACCCGAGACAGGCCAGATGGTCCTTGTTCTTTTCTAGGTTTAATTTTGTTGTTACGTTCCGCCCTGGGGTTAAAAATGTGAAGGCGGATGCCCTGTCACGTTGTTTTCCGGGAGGGGGGAACTTTGAGGACCCAGGTCCTATTTTGGCTGATGGGGTGGTCGTCTCTGGTCTTTATCCTGATTTAGAGGCCGAGGTTCAGGCAGCCCAGGCAGAGGCACCTGATCTTTGTCCTCCTGGGAGGTTATTTGTGCTGTTCGCTTTGCGACACAAAGATTTTAAGGAGCACCGTGACAGTGTTCTTGCTGGGCACCCGGGGAGTAGAGCCACAGTGGATCTCATTGCTTGCAGATTCTGGTGGCCAGCTCTTCGTAAGACAGTTGAGGGGTTTGTGGCAGCCTGCAAGACCTGCACTCGTGCCAAGGTCCCTCATTCATGGCCATCGGGATCTCTCCATCCCTTACCCATACCTTCCCGTCCTTGGACGCATCTGTCCATGGACTTCATTACGGACTTGCCTCGCTCCTCGGGGAAGACTGTGATAATGGTGGTAGTGGACCGTTTTAGCAAAATGGAGCATTTTATTCCTTTCCCTGGGTTACCCAATGCTAAGATGCTGGCGCAAGCATTTGTTGATCATATTGTTAAATTACATGGCATTCCATCTGACATAATTTCTGATAGGGGCACGCAATTTGTTTCCAGATTCTGGAAGGCCTTCTGTTCTCGCTTGGGGGTTCGGTTGTCGTTTTCTTCTGCTTTTTATCCGCAGTCGAATGGTCAGACCGAACGCGTCAATCAGAATCTGGAGACATATCTGAGCTGTTTTGTTGTGGAGAATCAGGAGAATTGGTGTTCTTTTTTGTCTCTTGCTGATTTTTCTTTAAATAACCGTCGTCAGGACTCCTCTGATAAGTCACAATTTTTTGGTGCATATGGGTTTCATCCACAGTTTGGGACATTCTCTGGAGAGAGTTCTTCTGGTTTACCTGATGAGGAGAGATTTTCCTCGTCCTTGTCACTTATTTGGAAAAAGATTCAGGGTAATCTAAAGAAAGTGAGTGAGAGATATTAGCGTGTGGCAGATAAGAGACGTGTGCCTGGTCCGGACCTGAATGTGGGTGATCTGGTCTACAAAGAATATCAAACTGAAAGTTCCCTCCTAGAAGTTGGGTCCTAGGCTTATTGGGTCTTACAAGATCTTATCCGTCATCAATCCTGTTGCTTTCAGTCTTGATCTTCCTCAGTCTTGGAAGATCCACAATGTTTTTCACAAGTCCCTACTGAAACCTTATGTCCAACCTACTGTTCCTTCCTCTTTGCCTCCTCTCCCAATTTTAGTTGATGGTAATCTTGAATTTCAGGTCTCCAGGATTGTGGATTCCCGCATTATATGCGGTTCTCTTCAGTACCTCGTTCATTGGGAAGGTTATGGTCCTGAGGAGAGGATGTGGGTCCCACTGGCGGACATTAAGGCCACTCGTCTCATCAGGGCTTTCCATCGGTCTCATCCTGAGAAGGTCGGTCCTGAGTGTCCGGAGTCCACCCGTAGAAGGGGGGGGTACTGTCACCGCCGGTTCTGGGAGACGGTCGGTCAGAGGTTCCTCCCTGTCTTGTGTATCACGTTCATTGTTTTGGTTTCACTTTGCTCAGTTCCTTTCTCTCCCTCAGCTGCCTCTTATCTTGATTAATTGGTTTCCTTCATATTCCCTCCCTTACTGCTTCTCCATGCGGTTTATATTACTTCCTGGATGAAGTGTGTGCTGCTGGAGGCTGCAGTTGTTTTGCTCTAAGATAAGTGCATTCAGTTTACTTTGTGTTTTGTTTGCTGGCTTGAGTCTAGGTGACCCTGACTCCCTCTGTATTCTGTGCAGGAAGCGGGTGGCCGTTCCCCTCACTACTATAGGGAATTCAGTTGTCATTCAGTTATAGGTACGAGGGCATGTATTTGTCTACCACCGGGACTTGTACATGTGCACAGTAGTTTGGGAGAGTTCTTAGGGATTTATAGGGCCCTCCTATATTTTCCTTAGTTTGGGATCAAGCCAGTCTGTCGTTATCTATCAGTTCCTGCTAACTGTACTCCATCCTTGACAGAATGTGACTGAACTGGAGGCTTTTGTACTAAGTACTAAGATTTAATGTCACTTGGGGGTTGAATAAAATTGATAATGATGTGAGCACAGAAAAGACATTTGTGGTTATTTCATTATAAATGTTATGTTATATTTGTATGACTTACAAGTGCCTCTTTGATTTAATTGTAAACAAGATGACTGAAATTATCAAAATCAATGTCAAACTGGCCAAAACACTCAATTTCAGTGGGGGTTGAATAATTTTGAACACAACTGTATATAATCTACTGGTAATACAATCACAGACTAAAAATATCTATATGTTGTACACATATAAAGTCTACTGGGATATTAAACTTATATACATACACACATAACCAGACATATAACTTGGCTTGCTCCTAAAGAGCTGTCGGTCCAAGGGGCTGACAGGAAGAGAGATAGAGACTTCCAAGTTTCATGTCACCTATATGTTCCTGTATCCCAGCCCCCACCATGGACTCCACCCTGTGACCACCCAAATCTCCTCCCAATCTGTTGTCCAAGAGAATGCTGTCCAACTGCTTTTACAATGTACCCTTGCTGCCTTTGATATGCTAACAAGGGACACAATGACCAAATGGCTACTGACCATACTGATATCACACAATGGGTGAATACCACTGGATATCAATATACTCTATATCCAATTATTTAGGCATACTTGTGCGAGAAACAGGCTGAGGCTCTAGCTGAGAGCCATATTTCCCTGTAACAATGGCAATCGTTGAGATCGGCTCTAATGGGATCACATTAGTTTATGCATCTTGTGAATTACTTGTTTGTGCAGCAAAAGTCACCATAAAAATATTTCAATTGTTTGAGGTCTCCTCTCTGTTTCTGGCCTGACTACTGTTTATACTGTACAATATTTCATCTACAACCATAGCGACTGTCTGACATGGTGACATTTTACTGAGTCAGGAAAAATTTTGTCTTCGTATTCATGAAGTCAGATGTGATTTTATTGAACATAATCACTTTAGAAAATGGAAGAATCATAAATAACGCATCACGATAAGAAAATGTTCCACTGGGGGATGTTATTTGCATATTTACCAAAGATTTGTCTAGTTAAAGGCTCTGATATCAACATTTTGTGACATGCACATTTTTTTTATGTAATACAAAAAATATTTTTGTGTCTTGAAAGATATTTCTTCTCAAAGAACATGCAGAACCGACAGCAGCTGCAGTGATGTATGAACGGCATTGAGCTTGCCTGTTTTTTTGTAAGATACTTAAATGCTGTAGTACAGCTGTGGAAATGTGGAAAGTTCCTTTATCAGTAGTAAGGGGTAAGTTTGTAACCCCGAAACGCGTCTGGTGTTTCACCCCCCCAGCAACTACGCTAATAAACAGCGAACAGTGAAGAGGTCGGAGGAGGATATATTAACTATCCACAGAAGCATCCGCAGAAAGACAAGCTTGTTAAAGCGATAAAACACAGCACGCCATTACAGTGAAGGTACTTCACGTGCAGTAGTTGCCGTGCGCGTGGACTCTGTTCAACTAAAGGGCTCCCGATAACGGAGTATGGAAGACAACTACAAAGTTTGCACTACGCAGAGAGCCACCCTAGACCTCGAGACCCTGGTAAGACTGTTCTAATTTGCTATTGCTCAGTAATCGCTTTATTGATTTTAAGCGGGACGCCGCTACCTTAAGTGTCGGAGTGGGACGCCATTCGAGACACACTATCCAACTGACTTTACTGGCAATGAGTTTTACAACAAGAGACTATCCTTTACAGTTTTCTGCATTTTTGTCAGTTTTTTAACCTTGAGGCTCATTCACAATTGGGCTTGCTTTTGTATTTGGGTTTGGTCTGTCAACCATACCTTGTATATTATATTATTTTATATTATTTTTATTTAATAAATATCTACTGGTTTAATCCTTCTATATGCTCCTTGATATCAGAGAGTGCCACACTATTTTTCTTCTATTCCCTCACAATTTGTGTGGAGCGAGTGACTCCAACTGTGTAGTGCATCTCCTCCCTGAAATTCTATATTCTAGTGCGACATTTACCTCCTATTTTACACTTATAATATACTTTCTAATATAGAAAGCATATTATAGCGGATTTGTATAGTGCAGCATTGTGACTTGTGATCGGTTCTGCAGCGATACTACAAATACAAAGAGTGAGAAACGCAATTATAAAAAAGTATTATAACTGGTGTGATAGACCAGTGTCCCCCAAAACAACACATTGAAGTGGGGTGTTATCTAAGAATATACTACTCAAATAGTGTATTTGTGTGCTGCAGAAATTTATCCGCTTTCACTGTGTTACCTCTGCTACAAACAGTGATAGAATTTAAAGGAAAACCTAAACTGGTGTGAAAGACCAGGGGGCCCCAAAACAACATATAAAATCGGGGTGTTATCTAAGAATATACCACTCAAATAGTGTATTTGTGTGCTGCACAAATTTATCCGCTGTCACTGCTTTACCTCTGCTATAGTGTTGAGCGAACAGTTCGAGCATAGTTAAATTTCGGGTTCAGGTCCGTTGATCGGTGATTTCTTCCCGCTTTCTGAAGGGCTGCACAGCAGCCAATTAGCTAGCGTTTTACTTCTTGCCCTAAGAAGCGATCACAGCCATGCCTACTAATGGCATGGCTGTGATTGGCCAAGTGCAGCATGTGACCCAGCCTCTATTTAAGCTGCAGTCACGTAGCGCCGCACGTCACAGTGCTCTGATTAGTGTAGGGAGAGGACACAGCTTCTGTGAGGGCGAGATTAGGCAGGGAAAAGTCAGCAACAGCACCTAATGAACGGATCGATCTACAGCTGTGAATCATTCAACTTCAGCTAGTTAATTGCTCACTGGTTTTTAGGCTGCACAGAGCGTTTTTCTGTCACTTTTTTCTGGGGTGATGGGCGGCCATTTTGTGACTTGTGGTGCACCAGAACAAGCTGCCACCAAGTCCATCAATCCATCAATACTAGTTTTTTTTTTCTGCATCGGGGGCTTGAATGTGCTTTTTGTCACCCCTAGAAACTCAGGATAGCAATTTCTATATTCTATTAAGGGGTTAAATACAACTGCCAAAATACCAATCCCCTAAATCTGGTGTTCCAGCTTTGGCTAGCCAAGTGTAATACTGTCTGCTGTCTGGCAAAGGATAGATTATTTTCTGTGGGGAAATTCAATTTCCAAAATAGCAATACCCTGAATCTGGAGTCCCAGCACTGGCTGGCAAAGTATAATAGTGTCTGCCAAAACATATATTTTGTTCTGGGGTGAAATTCAATTGCCAAAATAGCAATACCCTAAATCTGGTGTCCCAGCACTGGCTGGCAAAGTATAATAGTGTCCCCCAAAACATATATTTTTTTCTGTGGTGAAAATCACTTGCCAATATAGCAATACCCTGAATCTGGTGTTCCAGCTGTTGCAGGCCAAGTGTTAATCTATCCGTAAAAGGGTATATTACACTCAAGGTGTATATACAAGTGCTGAGAGGGTCATCCTCAATAACTTCACATGCTACCGTGCATCTCCCATTGTATTTCTGTCTGTTAAAGGGTATATTACAAAAAGAGTTAAAATACAATTGCTGAAGGCATAATCCTACATATTTTTTCACACGCTACTGTGCATCTCCAAGTTTAAATCTGTCCACAAAAGGATACCTTTCATCCAGGGCCTAAATACTAGCCTTAAAAGAGATATTTCCCTAAATCAGAGGTTACTGCTGTACCTGGATTAGTGTAATACGCTACATAAATAAATAGGCAGATAATGTTAGGTGCCTGTAAAAAAAGGCCTGAATTTGAAATCAATACATTGGGCCAAATATTTTTTTGTTATTGTGGTGCTTGGTGAACGGTAACAATGAGGAAAACATCTGGTAAGGGACGCTGACGCGTTCGTGGTGGTGTTAGTGTACCCTCTGGTGCTGGGAGAGGACGTGGCCATTCTGCCACAGCCACACGTCCTAGCGAACTAACTACCTCAGCTTCCAATACCCGCCAGAATTTACAGCGATATTTGGTGGGGCCCAATGCCGTTCTAAGGATGATAAGAGAGCAGGTACAGGTGCTAGTCAATTGGGTGGCCGACAGTGGAACATTATCTCCCACCCAGTCTTCTGCAGAAAGCACACAGGTGGCGCCTAAAAACCAAGCCCATCAGTCTGTCACATCACCCCCATGCATATCAGGGAAACTGTCTGAGCCTCAAGTTATGCAGCAGTCTCTTATGCTGTTTGAAGACTCTGCTGGCAGGGTTTCCCAAAGGAATCCACCTAGCCCTTCCCCAGTGGTGGAAGACATAGAATGCACTGATGCACAACCACTGATGTTTCCTGATGATGAGGACATGGAATACCACCTCATCGGAGTCCGCACGTCTCTGATGATGACGAAACACAGGTGCCAACTGCTGCGTCTTTCTGCAGTGTGCAGACCGAACAGAAGGTCAGGGAGGAAGACTGTGTGGAAGACGATGAAGGGGACAATGTGGTCCTAGACCCCACATGGAATGAAGGTCGTGCCACTGACTTTCATAGTTCAGAGGAAGAGGCAGTGGTGAGACCGAGCCAACAGAGTAGCAAAAGAGGGAGCAGGGGGCAAAAGCAGAACAAGAGAGTTCGCCTGCTACTGGCCATCGTCACCAGGGACCGAGCACCCCAAAGGCAGCTTCAAGGAGTTCCCTGGCATGGCACTTCTTTAATCAATGAGCTGACGACAAGATCATCAGAGCCTGAAGAGAGGCATTAACGTTCTGAACCTTAGCACAACTTGCATGACCAGGCTTCTACATGCAAAGCATGAACTGCAGTGGAGTAAACACATTAAAAGCAAGGAACTCACTCTGGCTCCCCCTGCTCCCTCTTCTGCTGCTGCCTCGGCCTCTTCCTCCGCCTCGGGGGGAATGTTGGCTCCTGCCGCCCACCAAACAGAGGATGTGCCAACAACAACACCACCTGCGTCACCAAGCATCTCCACCATGTCACACGGCAGCGTTCAGCTCTCCATCTCACAAACCTTTGAGAGAAAGCGTAAATTCCCACCTAGCCACCCTCGAGCTCTGGGCCTGAATGCCAGCATTTCTAAACTACTGGCCTTTGAAATGCTGTCATTCAGGCTGGTGGACATAGACAGCTTCAAACAGCTGATGTCCATGGCTGTCCCACAGTATGTTGTTCCCAGCCGTCACTACTTCTCCAAGATAGCCTTCCCTGCACAACCAAGTATCCGATAAAACCAAGTGTGCACTGCGCAACGCCATCTGTGGCAAGGTCCATCTAACCACAGATACGTGGACCAGTAAGCACGGCCAGGGACGCTATATCTCCCTAACTGCACACTGGGTAAATGTAGTGGCGGCTGGGCCCCAGGCGGAGAGTTCCTTGGCGCACGTCCTTCAGCCGCCAAGGATTGCAGGGCATCATTCTTTGCCTCCTGTAGCCTCCTCCTCCTACTCGGCTTCCTCCTCCTCTGCTTCCACCAGCTCATCCAGTCAGCCACACACCTTCACCACCAACTTCAGCACAGCCTGGGGTAAACGTCAGCAGGCCATTCTGAAACTCATCTGTTTGGGGGACAGGCCCCACACCGCGCAGGAGTTGTGGCGGGGTATTGAACAACAGACCGACGAGTGGTTTCTGCCGGTGGGCCTCAAGCCCGACCTGGTGGTGTGTGATAATGAGCGAAATCTCGTCGCAGCTCTGGGACTAGCCGGTTTGACGCACATCCCTTGCCTGGCGCATGTGCTGAATTTGGTGGTGCAGAAGTTCATTCACAACTACCCCGACATGTCAGAGCTGCTGCATAAAGTGCGGGCTGTCTGTGTGCGCTTCCGGCGTTCACATCCTGCCGCTGCTCGTCTGTCTGCGCTACAGTGTAACTTTGGCCTTCCCGGTCACCGCCTAATATGCGATGTGCCCACCAGGTGGAACTCCACCTTGCACATGCTGGATAGACTGTGCGAGCAGCAGCAGGCCATAGTGGAGTTTCAGCTGCAGCACGCACACGTCAGTCGCTCTGTGGAACAGCCCCACTTCACCACCAATGATTGGGCCTCCATGCGAGACCTGTGCGCCCTGTTGCTCTGTTTCGAGTACCCCACCAACATGGCCGGTGCCGATGACACCGTTATCAGCGTTACAATACCACTTCTATGTCTCCTTGAGAAAACGCTTAGGGCGATGATGGAAGAGGAGGTGGCCCAGGATGAGGAGGAGGATGAGAGGTCATTTTTAGCACTTTCAGGCCAGTCTGTTAGAAGTGGCTCAGAAGGAGGTTTTTTACAACAGCAGAGTCCAGGTACAAATGTGGCCAGCCAGGGCCCACTACTGGAGGACGAGGAAGATGAGGAGGAGGTGGAGGAGGATGAGGATGAAGCAGGTTCACAGCGGGGTGGCACCAGACACAGCTCAGGCCCATCACTGGTGCGTGGCTGGGGGGATACGGAGGACGATGACGATACGCCTCCCACAGAGGACAGCTTGTCCTTACCTCTGGGGAGCCTGGCACACATGAGCGACTACATGCTGCAGTGCCTGCGCAACGACAGCGGAGTTGCCCACATTTTAACGTGTGCGGACTACTGGGTTGCCACCCAGCTGGATCCCCGGTACAAAGACAATGTGCCCACCTTACTTCCTGCACTGGAGCGTGATAGGAAGATGCACGAGTACAAGCGCATGCTGGTAGATGCGCTCCTTAGAGCATTCCCAAATGTCACAGGGGAACAGGTGGAAGCACAAGGCAACAGCAGAGGAGGAGCAAGAGGTCGCCAACGCAGCTGTGTCACGGCCAGCTCCTCTGAGAGCAGGGTTAGCATGGCAGAAATGTGGAAAAGTTTGTCTCCACGCCACAGCTAACTGCACCACCACCTGATACGGAATGTGGTAGCAGGAGGCAGCATTTAACTAACATGGTTGAACAGTACGTGTGCACACCCCTCCACGTACTGACTGATGGTTCGGCCCCATTCAACTTCTGGGTCTCCAAATTGTGCACGTGACGCCTAATTCCTTGTGTGGGACCTCTCTCCTCTGTCTGGGTGCTGGGGCCTAAATAACTGAAAGTGGCCTTCTCCAGTGGTGGGTGATATGACGCATGATTCTTTTCTATGGGACCTCTCTCCAATTGATTTTGGTTAATTTTGTATTTATTTTATTATATTGTAATTCATTTCCCTATTCACATTTGTTTGCATGGCATTTACCTACATTTTGCTGCCTTTTGCAGCCCTCTAGCCCTTTCCTGGACTACTTTACAGCCTTTTAAGTGCCCTAAAGTTCAGGTCACCATTGACTTCAATGGGGTTCGGGTTTGGAATAAGGTTCGGGTCGAGTTCGGATCCCGAACCCGAACATTTTCGGGAAGTTCGGCCGAACTTCTCGAACCCGAACATCCGGGTGTTCGCTCATCTCTACTCTGCTACACACATTGTGAAAATTTAAAGGAAAACCTAAACTGGTGTGAAAGACCAGTGGGCCCCAAAACAGCATATAGAATCGGGGTGTTATCTAAGAATATACTACTCAAATAGTGTATTTGTGTGCTACAAAAATTTAACCGCTTTAACTGCGTTACCTATCCAACACACAGTGAGAATTAAATATATATATATATATTTTAAACTGGTATAATTATAGACCAGTAGAGTTGAGCGAACACCTGGATGTTCAGGTTCGAGAAGTTTGGCCGAACTTCCCGAAAATGTTTGGGTTTGGGATCTGAACTCGACCCGAACTTCATCCCGAACCCGAACCCCATTGAAGTCAATGGGGACCCGAACATTTGGGCACTAAAAAGGCTGTAAAATAGTCCAGGAAAGGGCTAGAGGGCTGCAAAAGGCAGCAAAATGTAGGTAAATGCCCTGCAAACAAATTTGGATAGGGAAATTAATTAAAATAAAATAAATAAAAATTAAGCAATACCAATTGGAGAGAGATCCCATAGCAGAGAATCAGGCGTCATATCACCCACCACTAGAGAAGGCCACTTTCAGTTATTTAGGCCCCAGCACTTAGACAGAGGAGAGAGGTCCCACAGCAAGGAAAAAGGCATCATATTAACCACCACTGGAGAAGACCACTTTCAGTTATTTAGGCCCCAGCACTCAGATAGAGGAGAGAGGTCCCACAGCAGAGAATCAGGCATCATATCACCCACCACTGGAGAAGGCCACTTTCAGTTATTTAGGCCCCAGCACTCAGACAGAGGAGAGAGGTCCCACAGCAAGGAAAAAGGCGTCATATCACCCACCACTGGAGGCCACTTTGAGTTATTTAGGCCCCAGCACCCAGACAGAGGAGAGAGGTCCCACAGCAGAGAATCAGGCGTCATATCACCCACCACTGGAGAAGGCCACTTTCAGTTATTTAGGCCCCAGCACCCAGACAGAGGATAGAGGTCCCACAGCAAGGAATAAGGCGTCATATCACCCACCACTGGAGAAGGCCACTTCCAGACATTTAGCCCACGGCACCCAGACAGAGGAGAGAGGTCGCATGGCAGAGGTTCAGGCTTCATGTCACCCACCATTGTAACAGGCCACTTTCAGTTATTTAGGCCCCAGAGGCCCAGATTGAGGAGAGGTTCATTCAACTTTGGGTTGCACCGCAAGATCATAGTAAAGTTAAAAAAATGAGGATTCAATAAAGAAGTGCCCAGAGTACAAGAATGCATGGTTGAGGGGGAGGCAGTTATAAATGTCTATTCTGCACAAGGGAGGGACAGGTCCTGTGGGATCCATGCCTGGTTAATTTTTATGAACGTCAGCTTGTCCACGTTGGCTGTGGACAGGCGGCTGCGTTTGTCAGTAATGACGCCCCCTGCCATGCTGAATACACGTTTAGACAAAACGCTGGCCGCCGGGCAGGCCAGCACCTCCAAGGCATAAAATGCTAACTCTGGCCACATGGACAATTTGGAGACCCAGAAGTTGAATGGGGCCGAACCATCAGTCAGTACGTAGAGGGGTGTGCAGACGTACTGTTTAACCATGTTAGTGAAATGCTGCCGAATACAGTATACAAAGTTATTTGCTGTCAGGGGAACGCCTGTTGGCTAATCTTTGAGGCCTGTAATGGCTGACACTTACTTCTGTATCCTGTGAATGCCTAATCTGCCACCACCGACAGTATACAAATTTATTTGCTTTCAGGGGAACGCCTGTCAGCTAATTTTTGAGGCCTATCATGGCTGACACTTACTTCTGTATCCTGTGAATGCCTAATGTACCACCAGCAACAGAATACAAGTTATTTGCTGTCAGGGGAACACCTGTCGGCTAATTTTTGAGGCCTGTAATGGCTGACACTTACTTCTGTATCCTGTGAATGCCTAATATACCACCAGCAACAGAATACACAGTTATTTGCTGTCAGGGGAACACTTGTTGGCTAATCTTTGAGGCCTGTAATGGCTGACACTTACTTCTGTATCCTGTGAATGCCTAATGTACCACCAGCGACATTATAGAAATTTATTTGCTGCCAGGGGAACGCCTGTCAGCTAATTTTTGAGGCCTGTAATGGCTGACACTTACTTCTGTATCCTGTGAATGCCTAATGTACCACCAGCAACAGAATACAAGTTATTTGCTGTCAGTGGAACACCTGTCGGCTAATGTTTGAGGCCTGTAATGGCGACACTTACTTCTGTATCCTGTGAATGCCTAATTTTTCGAACTGGTATTTAAAATCAATGGGTCTGTAAATGTTCCTCCCAATTGTGGTATGTGGACACATTTAACAGACGTGTGAATGGACGCTATATGCATTTGACATGTATTTACCGGCTGCTGTTAGTTCTGGCTGATTTAGGCCGAGCTATTAAAGTAAAACCGAGCAATATTGCAAAAAACACAATACACGTTATAACTGTACAAACGATTTATATAACTTAGTAGAAAAAAAAATATTAAATTAAGTCAATTTTTCCAAAAGCATGATCATCTCATCCACCCCTTCATGGCCTTGCGTTGCCTCTCCTCCATGGCCTTCAAGCGCTCATGAGCGGCCCGCAGATCATGGAGATGCATCCTTTGCAGTTTGGCCAATTTGGCCTTCAATGTCTTCATTCCTGTTTGAAAAAAAATAAAAATGAACATTATTTGCAACTCTTATTAAACCTTTAATTTGTGGTGCATATGAGTTTATGATCACTTGCTATTACACCTTTTGTGAGAAAAGCTGTCCATAAAATTGCCTTTAACAGTTTTACATTTTTATTTAAAAAGATGTCCAACAAAGGGGTTATTTGGTATGATCTTTTTAGGCAGCTGGTTCTTACAGGTGCGGCCAAACCTACTATTTTTCCTTATTTTATAGTGAATTGTCTTTTACACAATAAAATCATTGTTAACCCAAAGACAATTCATGTTTTACTGTCTCCATATTTTGAAAGTCAAATTATTGATTTTATGTGGCAAACGGTTGGGTCTCATTTTTAGCAGAATGCACTAACCGATTGTTACTATTTTCAGGGTCATTTGCCTTTTTAACTAGCTTGATGTTGCACTTTTAGTGATGTTAGGTTGAATAAATTCATATTTTCGTTTAATTTTTTTTTTATTTAAATTGTTTACCAGAGTGGTAATATCAATATCATATGATATTTTAATTTAGACAATTGATATGTAGACGGCAGTACAAAATATGTCTGTTTGTCTATTGTTTACCTTTTTTATTTATTTAAAGACTTTATACACATTGACGATTTAAATCTCAATACGTTAGTTAGTGATCTTTATATGGTTTATTAGTTAGTGATATTTCAGTACATTATAATTTTATTTTGTTTGTTAGTTAATGATAATTCAATTGAGTTTAATATTATTTATTTGTTAAATCAATGGTTTTAAAGTAGATTAAAGAGTTATTGGCCAGTGTTTTTATTTATTACTAGAGTGTATGTTGTCGCCTCATTGTCGACCCTTTTAATGTTTATGTACATGTTATGGATACATAATCATATTGCTATGTGCACATATTAACCCTCCTGCTGGGGGCTGGCGATCATCTCCTCTTCCTTCGAGTCCTGAGATGGGGTGGTGCTGGAGGGTACAGCACTTTCCACCTCCTTCACTTCTCTCACATCTGGTGGAAGTGGCTCAATAGGCTGGGAGAGTCCGGCCTCCACCTCCTCTTCCTATTCTACCTCCACAACCTCCACCGGTTGCCTTTTCCGAATGGAGGGAATAGGAACGTCTGTGATCACAAAATGTTCAGATTTTAAATAGACAACTCCAAAATCTTAAGAAGATTTGATATAAAGATATTCCAATATGGAGGTATCTATATATAATTGCAGTGGCTGCCAGCTTTATGACGCATAAATCAATCTAAAATTAACAGTATGAAAAAAGACATCCCCTCCACAGTGTCTTGATGGAACAATAGGGTGAGAGGAGACCCATGGTATGTTAACCCTTTTTGTGTTTATGGATTCACTTCTTGCTACTTTAATGGGGAATATGAAAAATGTGGCCTAAAAATTCAACCAAAAATTAATGGTTTATAGTTCCCTCTCAACCAAATATGTCGGAGTGGGGGTCTCCATAGTCCTGTGTCCAAAGCCTGTAGGAAGGAGGCTAGGCCTCAGGCTTCTACTGCAGACACAGTGATGGTTCTGTCCGTCACTTGTCTGGCACAAAGCCAACAACACATCACATCATCCAAAGAACATCATCCCCACAATGAAACATGGTGCTGGCAGCATCATGCTGTGGAGATGTTTTTCACCAGCCAGGACTGGGAAACTGGTCAGAGTTGAGGGAAAGAAGGACAGAGATATTCTTGAGCAAAACCTGTCCCACTCTGTGCGCGATTTGAGGCTAAGACGGAGGTTTAGCTTCCAGCAGGACAATGACCCCAAACACACAGCTGAAGCAACACTTGAGTGGTTTAAGGGGAAACATATAAATGTGTTGGAATGGCCTAGTCAAAGCCAAGATCTTAATCCAATAGAAAATCTGTGGTCAGACTTAAAGATTGCTGTTCACAAGTATAGTTATGCGCATTGAACTTTTCTGTTAGCTTGTCCTATTAGTTGTTAGCTTTACAATTAACAAATTTAAAAGAAAGTCAAAGTTGTGGGCATGTTCTACAAATTACATGAAAGAAATCCTCAAACAATCCATGTTAATTCCAGTGAGGCAACAAAAAAAAGAACAAAGTCAAGAGGGGTGAATACTTTTTCTTAGTGCTGAATACATTGCAGAGTGTTGGCAAAACATAAAAAAGTTATTTATGTATGTACCTGTGCATTTTTCGTCCCGGATTCTTTTGATGAAACAGGGCTGCCTTCTTTTCATGTCTGACCATTTTTTTAAAAATGGCCAGACGGTGGTGTGTGTGACCCATTTTACTCCCGCACGATCCTTTGTTTCTCGGCATGGTATCGGGTGCTGTCGTAGCCCTGAAACAACATCCGCTGCAAGAGAAAAATGCAAGCATATAATCCCTATTTTTAACAATAATAGTATGGAAAAAAATGTAATCAAGTAAACGGAGAAAAGTATTTAATACTTTGAGCTGGAAATATTATATTTAGGCCGCATGCACCGCCAGTATTTGATGGTTCATTTACTGTTACCCAGGGTGCATCCCGGGGAGACAAACTAGCTGTACGCCCCATACCGTACCATCACTTCACTAGAGAGGTACATCTCTGCTTAGCTGGACAGTATCTGATAGCTCAGACCTCACCCACATACAGTCGTAATACAATCCCATCTTCTAACCGTAACAGTAAGGCTGCATGCACACGGGTGTGTTTTTTCAAAACTACGGACCGTACAGACCCGTCCTCCAGAGTGGACAAGCGCATGGCGTCATTGGTTGCTATGATGACGTGCACTTCCAGGCCACCACCGCTGTACTGTGATACACTTGTATGATCTACAGTGGTGGCGGCAAGAAGCACACAGCGTCATAGCGAGTTAGCATTAGCAACCAATGCCACCGTGCGCTCGGCCACTCTTCAGGGTAGGCTAACATATTGGGTGTAATGTCACAGGAATACTTAGTGCAAAAAAAATTAATATCTAGTGAGACCTTATAAAATGTGAAATTTGTGCACTTAAGAAAGATTAGAATCACATAAGGTCACACTGGCGATTATTTTGTAACACTCTTTATGCTCATAAAGCGATTGCTCAGACATGCAGGTGAAATGTAATCAAATACACTACTTTAATGTACTTCCTCTTCCTCATTGAACTTCGCTCCAACCATCACATCCATGTAATTTCTAGTCAGTGTAAACCAGTTCCTGTAGGCTACGCCTTCAGAACACATGTGCTCTTGCGATTAATACTTTGCCGAAATTTCGCAGGAAAAAAAAATGCTTGCAGATGGTAAAATCGCTTAATACTTCTGGTATGTCAGTGTCCATGTTGTGGAACTATGTGTGCGCATTTACGTGTGCGTATTTTGTGGCTGCAAATATGACCTGGAGGCTTATGTTCGCATGACATTAAACTGAATGGGACACGTCGCGAACCGCATTTGATCGCGTTCGCGTTTGCTTACCGCCCCAGCAGATGTTCATCCATCACTAAAGATAAGTTAATTTCTTAAAATTTGTTTCGGATCTGATTTGCAGGAATTGGTCGTCAGATTTGCCCCATTTGTCCTAAAAAGTCATGTATGAGATTCCTAGGTCTCCTAACACTGTATCCCACCCCTTCAACTCTTTAACACAAAGTAAGTATTAGTAATGTGTCAGTGACATATATGGCTTTAGGTAAAAAGATTGCTACAGTTGGAAAGAGCTTGTTTAAATGGGTTGTGCCATGAAAAAATATTCTACATTTTTCAAACCAGCTCCTGGATCTTAATACATTTGTAATTGCATGTAATAAAAATAAAAATAAAAAAACATTTGTATAGCCACTGAATTATTCACTAAAATCTATCTGTATAGTGCTGTTTGCTCTTGTTCCAATTTCTCTGTGCATTATCTGCAGCAGAAAAGATAACCCCCCCAAGCTGCTTGCTTAAAAAACATAGATCTAGCAAAGCAATTGAAGCAATGAATCTGGAGAACTCTGGATCCATGTGAGGTACAGGGCTGGTCGTAAGTGTGTTAGAAAGAGACTGCCTTGTACTATATGATATCCGGTTTTCATTTTACATTAATCATGGGTGAATCACTTTAATAATACATTGCATTGACAGTTTTTTAAAATTAAAACATGATCTAAACAGTATCACTAGTTGGTGGCAGATGCCTTCTTCTATGTCTTCTGAACTGTTAAACGGTGGCCACTATTTTGAGAGATTCCTCCTAAACAAACCACTAGATTTTTGGATTCAAAATTTTTGGGGGAAATTTATAGCAAATGTATTTAATTTAGAATTAGTTTCTTCATCTCTAGTTATTTTTGCACTTTGTATAGTGGAAAGTTGTACAATTTTCCAACATAATTTCAGTCAGTATTGATGCCTTGCGATTCTCAAGTTGTAAACTTGCCCTGGGCATGTGATGAAAAGGGGGGCATATGGAGGTGCAGTAGAGGCCTCATGCATCTCTAGGGCAGCCTTAGCATGACTCTTCACAAAACAGAGCTGTAATACTGCAGTGTGCATTATCCCTGATGTTAATTAGAATTTACAATGCTAATCAGATATAGCAATGAATCACGATCATTAAATCTAAGAAATTAGTATCAGGTTTCATCCAGGGGCAGGAATACACAATTTATCAGATTACCAATGTGATAAATCTCTCTCCTTTGACCAAAACCGGCTTGTAGGAGAAATTTATCTTACAATAAGGAGATAAAATCAATTGTATAATTAAAACCTTTATCACCTGCAGCGTTTAGTTGGTATATCCAGAACGATTGCTTCTGCAGCTGCCTAATTGCCCTGTCACTCCCTTCCATGCGTGGTAATGTGGACTGTGCCCATGAATCCCAATGACTTTTTAATGTTATTTACATATTCCCTTCATAAGCACACTTGTTGACTTTTTGTATTCTTCTCTTATCTTTATTATTATTATTCATTTTCACAATGTGTGATTAATTAGGAGTATATTACTCAAGAGAATTTCCAGTGAACATAGTGTGAGTATATGAAGTTCTAGAAACCAGTTATCATGCTGGTACATACCTATTATCCTGTATACTTTAACTCCTTAAAGAATTAAGAACATACACAGATACATATTTTTTTCCAATCTGTTTTAATTTTTGATCATACATTTTTTTTATTCTATCTTGCCCAAGCTGCTGTGAACAACATTCAAATGGAATATAGGATTTCTATGAGGGTGTTGTGGGCATGCTCTGCGGCTGTTTCAGAGTAGGGATGACCGGCAGGGGCAATATTTGAATTTGCGATATTTCGCTAATATTTGGTAGAATATTCGTCATATATTCGCAAATTTGAGAATTCCCAAATATTTTCTTGATTTCAAAAATCGGCAATGTAATATGTGTGTATTGCGCGTGCAATATAGGCGTGGGTTACTTTGGCTACTTTTTCCAGCTGATAGAAGTTTCTTGAGACTGGATAAAATGGTTGTCAAGGTTCAGATGAAAAAAAAATCTTGAATATTCAAAAATACGAATATATAGCACTATATTCTAAATATTCCCGAATTCTCAAACTGGCGATATTCAGGATTAAAATTCGTAATTTGTATATTCGTGCCTAGCACTATTGCAGAGGTAATTGTGCAGGGATAGGGAGGAGATGAGCTATGACCATCACCTATTGTGAATAGTATGCTACTGAATTATCGATTTATTTTTACTTTTCATTATAACCCTGCCTTTGATGGTAATGACATGACTGCTGAAACATGATCTCTACAGAACAGGAAGTGTCTATTATTTATGAAATTTAATGACCAGAGTAGAAACTAAAAAGATCAAGAATAAGCAGCACAACCAACTCCCAAGTTTGGGTAGAGCCGGAAATAAAAAGCTAGGTCGGATCCTGGCTTGGAATCCCAGAACATATAGTAAAGGAAAACTTCAACATAGTGCTGCTGTTTTCTTTCACCAGGGTGGAAACAAAAAAAATGCAATTACAAGTTTTTAAATATAGATATTGACATTGCGGATTATTTTTTTTTAAATCACCAATAATTATTAGGTTTAAGTTAATGGTGACAACCCATGCATCGTCTTACTGTATTCAATATAGGGCTTTAACCCCTTGCAGACTGCTCATTGACCAAATACACATAAATTTAATTATCCAAAGATGTTCCTGAATGTCCTTGTAGAGTTTGTATGGAGATCATGTAGTTGCAGTGTGCCTGCAATCAGTGAAGGGCGGGCTCCCCATAGAGAAGGTAGGACACTCTTTTGACATCCCTGCCTTCACTCTTGTTTTATGCAAAGCACTCAATGAACGCTGTGTGTACAGATCAGGAAGCAGGAATGTCACTCTCTGGTCTAGTCCTTGCGGTCATGTGATCTCTGTGGCTGGGATTCTGCATAAGCTGCTGCATCTTAGCAGACCCAGATGAGTCCTGGAATGAGGCTGAACAGCCTTGTACAACCTCTTTGGGGGCTGTATTCCCCCTGTAACTGGCACTAATATGTTGGCTCCAGTTGCAGATTAGTAATCAGCAATTAGAAAAAAATGTAATCTTAAATGCCTCTCAAAGCTCTTATATGATGTTATGGGGGGCAGAAAGAATAAAAAAAAAAAGAAATAAAGATAAACTAAAAAAAATAAAAATTTATTTAAAAGAGGTCACAACATTCTACAAAGAAATTGCTAGCCCTGTCCCATGTGAACTATATATCCCCCCTATGTCCAAATGGCCTTTATGAAAAGGGGACATAATTTTAAAGTTATTTAGTTGCACTTTGTGCTGTTAAAAAAGAATGTAAAGATGTGAAAAACAGACTATTTTTTACATATTACATATTACCAGTAGAGATAAGCGAATCAAAGCTGACGAAGTGAAATTCGATCCGAATTTAAGGAAAAATTAGATTTGCACCAAATTTGAATTTCCTCACGCTTTGTGGTAACGAATCACATTTTTTCCTAAAATGGCTGCTGCAAGTGTGAGGACATGGAGCAAGGAACTCTGGGATCACCCATAATGCCGTGCATGCAACCAATCGGCAGCCAACAAGCCCTAAGATGTCACAGCCCTATAAATAGCCTCGGCCATCTTGGATTCTTGCATTTACCAGTGCAGGGAGAGACGTCAGCAGGCGCTAGGGACAGTGTTAGAAAAAAATAATAATAATTGTGCTAAAAAAAAAAAAAAAACTGTTTACAAGTGCAGGCAAATATTATTCAAGGTGTAGGGAAAGGATAGGGAGGAATCATTCCACAGCATTTATGTTGAACAGGGTTCACTAGGGGAGGTTACAGCCTGGTTAATAGGAACAATCCTGTTACACCTTGCTGCACTGACTGGGGATCCAAATTGCCATTATACAGCTCTGTAATTCCAGCAAACCGTTCTTATTATTGGTGTGCAATTGCTGTTTGAAACAGGCATTAACAGGGGTTATTACAAGGAAATATTTCTTATTTACCCTTGTGTGGTGTTCTAATACAACTGCAAAAAAAAGGGGGTCAGTCAGCACATCCAAATGTGCAGGTGCTGCCATGGCTAGAAACACAAATAAAAAAGGGACAATGCAACAGCACTCTGCAGACACAAATAAAGTACAATAATGTAATAATCATAGCAAAAAATTATTTGTATGTTCTAAAGCCTTTTGTGACGTGTATTATTGGAAAAAGAAAAAAATATATTTGCCGATTAGCGGTGCAGAAATATGTTCTAAAGCCGTTTGTGGCTTGTATTAGTGGAAAAAGAAAAAATATATTTGCTGATCAGTGGTGCAGTTATATGTTCTAAAGCTGTTTGTGACGTGTATTAGTGGAAAAGGAAAAAAATATATTTGCTAATCAGCGGTGTAGTTATATGTTCTAAAGCCCTTTTTTGTGTGTATTAGTTTTGGGGAAGAAAAGGCTTATTAGCCGTTGTGTGGTGAAGTGAAAAAATTATAGACTTTTTTTAGGGTGTTTTAATTTCCTTTTTATTTATTTATTTGATCTAACAGTATGTCAGACAGAGAAGTGCCCTGCCCAGCAAAGGGGAGTGGCAGAGGCCTGCCCCTTTCACACGGGCGATTTTTCCGCGCAGGTGCAATGCGTGAGGAGGACACATTGCACCAGCACTGAATCCGGACCCATTCATTTCTATGGGGCTGTGCACATGAGCGGTGATTTTCCCGTATCACTTTTGCGTTGCGTGAAAATCGCAGCATGCTCTATATTGTGCGTTTTTCACGCAACGCAGGCCCTATAGAAGTGAATGGGGCTGCAGGAAAATCGCAAGCATCCGCAAGCAAGTTCGGATGCAGTGCGATTTTCCTGCATGGTTGCTTAGCAACGGGACCAGATCTTTATTATTTTCCCTTATAACATGGTTATAAGGGAAAATAATAGCATTCTTAATTAAGAATGCTTAGTAAAATGAAGTGGAAGGGGTTAAAAATAATAAAATTTTACTTACCTTAGCCACTTAATCGCGTAGTTGCGATCTGTCCTCTCTTTCCCAGCATCAGCTAAGAACTAAAGGACCTGTGATGACGTCACATTACATGGTCCAATCACATGGTCCATCTTACCATGGTCATGGACCATGTGATTGGACCATGTGATGTGACGTCATCACAGGTCCTTTAGTTCTTAGCTGATGCTGGGAAAGAGAGGACAGATCGCAACTACGCGATCAAGTGGCTAAGGTAAGTTAACTTTTATTATTTTTAACACTTTCACTTCATTTTACTATGCATTCTTTATTAAGAATGCTATTATTTCCCCTTATAACCATGTTATAAGAGAAAATAATAAATTTTCCAGAAGACCCGAAACCGGACTTCAGTGATGAAGTCCGGCTTCGGGTCTGGGTACCAAACATGGCGATTTTTCTCACGCGCGTGCAAAACGCATTACAAACGCTTGCACCCGCGCGAAAAAATCATGCATATTCCCGCAACGCACCCGCCTCTTATCCGGGCGTCAAACATGACGCCCGTGTGAAAGAGGCCTAAATGTTTCTGGTGCAGGCACAGGTCTCAGCAGAGTAAGGGGCCGTGGCAGCAGGGGTCACTTTGAGAGGCCTGAGCTCCCAGTGTCAGCTAGCGGTCGTGTCATGACAAGCAAACCAGCGGTTCTTGAATGGTTGACTTGATCTTCGACTTCGTCGCAAGTGACATCAGCCACCCCCAGCCAAAAGACAGTGGGTTCGTTAGACACAACCCTTAGTTGGCATGGCCCATGAGCAGATCCTGTGACCTCACCTGTCCTTAACCTGTCTCTGTCCTTTTCTGTTCCCTCAGCCAGAGAAGCATAATGTATGCTGTGGGCTCAGCTCCACTATACAGTGAGGTCGAGCTACTAGGACATAGTCAGCAGCTACTGACAAGCTAAGATGTGGAGGAGACATCCGCCGCTTCCTCATCTAAGCTGGCAAGTAGTGATGAGGAGAGTGGCGTGTGAGCTGCTGTTGCGAGTGTTCAGGCTCCTGACCCAGAGATGGTTGAGGAGGACATCAGTGACGTGCAGACAGTCCTCGATAATGATGATGTAGTTGATTGCACTTGGGAGTCCGTGATTAAGGGGCTTCATCATCATCGGGATAAGAGGGTGGCAGCTTGCCCGTGGCCAGGAGTCAGCAGGGAGGCAGCAGTAGGAGGTCGGGAGCCAAACGTGCCCGGGAAGTAGCGGTGCATGGGTTCACAGAGGCAGTGGCTGCAGCAGTCAGTCAGTATGTAGTGTTGGGGGTAAAATCACCTCCTCTGTGGTGTGGAAATTTTTTGTTAAGCCGCCAGAGGAGGTGAACATGGCCATATGTAGAATCTGTGGGCAGAAGGTGCAACGTGGCCAGGGTGCTAATGTTGGCATCACGGCCCTGCGTCAACATATGCAGTGTCATCATAAAGTGGCCTGGGAGAACTGTGGCTCAGATGTGGTGTTCCAGCCTGCCGCAGCAACCGCTGTAACACTCAGTGGCACCCACCCAGTTTAAGACAGTCAAGGCTCCACTACCTCAGCTGAAGGCAGCTATCTGTCCTTCCCATCATCTGCTCGTCCTGAAGCTCCTGCTACTCCTACTTCTCATCAGTTATTCCATCAGCAAGCGATTGCAAAGAGACAACAGTATGCGTGCAATCATCCAACGGCGCAGAAGCTGTATATGCTCCAGTCCAATTTGCTGGTGTTGCAGTTCATCCCTTTCCAAGTGGTGGACTTTGCACCTTTCAGAGAACTGATGTCTAGTGGCCGAGGTAGAGAGTCTCAAGCTATCAATTCTTTGCCAAAAAGGCAGTACCAGCCCTGAACACGTATGTAGAACATAAGGTGGGCCAGTCCTTGAGCCTGTCTGTGTCTGCCAAAGTACACGGCAGCGTCGACCTGTGTTGCTGTAACTAGGGTCAGGGACAATACATGACCTTAAAGGCCCACTGGGTGAATATGGTTCCTGCACGCCATAATAGCAACTTGGCCAGGTGACGCCGCTTTCCGTCTCCAAGTTCTCACGCCATTGGTCCTGCTAAAATGTCCGCCTCTGCCTCCTCATCCTCCATTGTTTCCTCAGCCTTCACAGCAGGGACAATTTACAGTGCCCCTCCAGCATAAAACACGTGCAGGGTGAACGAAGTCACACAGGGCAGGAACTGCTCCGTGTCCTTCATCAAGAAATTGAATCCTGGCTTTCTCCGTGACAACTGAAAATGGGAATCATTCTGACGGACAACGGGAAGAACATGGAGAACAAGCAATGTGTAGCGAAATGAGTGGTTTTAATACACAGGTGACAGAAGAGGAGAAGCAGGAGTATCCAGATGAGCTACAGGGTGATGAGGAAGACAAGGACCCAGGCACACCATGGCAGTATGCAGTGGAGATTGAGGCAGGGAGTCCCTCCGAGTCACTTGCACAAATGTACCGCTGAATGCTCACTTGCTTGCCTAGTGACAGCCGAATCGTCACCATTCGGCAGTGGCATGACCTCTGGCTCTTCACCTTGTTGGACCCTCATTACTGATCCAAAATGGGGGCCTTTTTTACACATGCTGTAAGGGAGGACAAACTGAACTACTACAGAGACATCCAATGTAGTCAGTTGGCCGCTGCCTATCTGCGTCATCGTCCATCCTCTTGCAGGTCTGACCAGGGGGCCATCTGCACTCACATTCCTCTGCCATGGCTGCTGTGGTAGGGTGGGGGGGGTAGGAGCAGTTCCAGCTTGATCAGTAGCAACTTGAGTCTAGAGTTTCTAATAAGCAGCTTTCTTCACCCGCCTAGTGAAGAAACTACTCACCAGCAGCAGCAGCTAGACCTGGAGCAGGACCTGAACCAGCAGTTGGTGGCATACTTGGACAGCACCCAGCCACCCCGCTGGACTACTGGGCAGCCAAACTGGACTTCTGACTGCAGCTGGCAGAGTTTTCCCTGGAAAAGCTGTCCTGCCCATCCAGTAGTGTGGCATCAGAGCAGGTGTTTAGTGCAGTGGGGGTCATAATGTCGTGAGACTGACCTTTGTCAAGATGAATCAGGCGTTGATCAGTCAGTATTTCCACCCGCCAATGCCTGATGCATCAGATTAGATCATCCTTGCTGCCTTACCCAAACCTTGACAAAAGAGACCGGTTTCTTCTGGCTACCTGCCTCAGCTACTATTCTGATGCTGCCTCTCGCCTGTTGCCAAATGCCCCTTTTTACACTCACCATCCTCAGCGGGTACTGTTATTGCCACCCAAATCCCCAGTCGGTCATCAGGTCACTCTGTGGTCTCCTGATGCTGCTGCCACCTCACCACTATGTCACCTTACCTTACTGTGGACTTCTGATGCTGATGCCACCTCCATACTATGTCACTTTGCCACTCTTTGGCCTCCGGATGCTGCTGTCACCTCCACACTATGTCACTTTGTGTCAGTCGTTAAGTGGACCTTCCCAATAACTGCGTTGGTCAGGGCATGGGTGATGTTAAGGGACACATGCTTGCCACTCTGTGGTCTAATTATTCTGCTGTCACCTCCACACTATGTCACCTTGCCACTCTATGGTCTCCTGATGCTGCTGCCACCTCCACACTGTCATTGTGCCTCTCTGTGGCCTCCTAATGCTGCTTACACCTCACCACTATGTCATAGGGCCACTCTGGAGACTTCTCATGCTGTTTCCACCCTCCCCACTACATGACTGGGCCACTATTTTTTCTTTCGGCCTGGCTGAGATCATCATTTATTTGACCCTTCTTCTGATCTGTCAGGAGGAAGGAAAAATTAGACGCACCACAGATCCTGCCTTTTAAAATCTGTAAGGCCTGCATGGTACCAACAGAATTGGTTTGTGATTTGGTAGCCAAAAGCAGGAGTGGGTACAAAACACTTAAGACGTGCAAATATTCCATTCACGTGTCATCTCAGTTTTGGATCCACTCCTGTTTTTTTGGGGGCATTATTAATGCTGATCGATTACTGAGCAAATGCTGACCGTGTGAAGGTAGATGCTCCACAGGCAGGATCCGTCTTTTGTGGGTTATTGTTCTGACTGATTAGAGGAAGGGCAAAATAATAAGTGATGTCAACACAAACTTACTGCTGACACCCTCTCCACTCTGTCGGGGGGCTCTACTTGTATAAGCGTTTAATAGAACAGGTTCTGTAGACATCTATGTGGAATCAGCTGACGACGGTGTAAAAGGAGTGCACTTCTTCTTGGCGATAACATCGACCTATAAGACTGAGTTCATACTGAGTTTTTTGGTCAGTTTTGGCCCCGTCACCGGTGAAATAAATGAAGTAGGCAGTGATTCTAAGAGCGACGCCTGTCATCTGCATGTCATACGGACAGTATTATTTCACTACCAAAGTAGTCTCCCTATGCGTGATATTGCAAGGCACAGTGTTCTACACCACTATAAAGGCTCTCAGCAGCCAGAGAATAGCTGTTTTTTAACTTAATTCACCGTGAATATATTCAGATCAAACCGAATTTTCACGGAAAAATTTGACGAGCCCGCAAATCTAATTTTTTGAAAATTCGCTCATCTCTAGTCTCTAGTATTTTGGTCATGCCTGACGTCCCGGAGGCTTGTTCCAACTCTCTGGCTTGACACTGAAATAGGGCACTAAACTCTTTTGCCACAAATAACTGCACCAGTGAAATGTGTATATATATTTTTTTCTGTACTGACATATTTGGTCAGATTTGGCTCCATGACTGCCCACATAAGTCATACGGACTCACAGTGTTATTTCACTACCAAAAGCAGACCCCTATGCATGTTACTGCAAGGCACAGTGTTCTACACCACTATAAAGGCTCTTTGCAGCCTGGAAATAGCCATTTGTTTGTTTTTTAACGAAATTCACCTCAAATAAGTTCAGATTGAACCAAATTTTTTCCCAAAAATTAGGCGAACTAGAAACATTCGCTCATCTCTAATCACCAGGTAAAATAAAATAAAAACAAAATTAAAAATATCATAAAAATACAACCCCATGTATTATCAAAAAAGGTGCAAAAACAATTTACATAACCAAATAGAAAAAAAATGCTATGACTTTCATTGACTCGTGTACTTAAAAAAGTACTGTAAAATTTGCCTGATTAGGAAGGAGGGCAAATGTGCCATTCTTGAACTGTTTAAGCCTGCTACTATGTCTTTTTATGCTGCTGCTGGGTGGAGCAGGTGCTCTGCTGCTGTAATGGGTAGGATTAAAAAAATCCTTTGATACTGGACATTTAACCTCTTATATGCCACAGTCAATAGGGATCTATCATCAATGTTGTTTTACAGAAAGGGGACTTCCTCTGTCACCCATTTGCACCCTGTGAACACAATCGCAGATACTGATGCATTTACAGCACATGGCTGCTGGCAAGTCTAATGCAGACCATCAGGTCTGCCTTCTGTGTATGCCTATTAGGCTGTTTCAGAGGCATGACCTGACAGATTGACTGTTATTTTTCCAGTGACAGCATATTTCACTGTTCTACATACTGTAAGAAGTACAGTGCATTATGTAAGCAATGAAACAATCTCTTGGGACTAATAAGCGGAAAAAAATAAGAAGTAGAAGAGGGGGATGATCCCCACTGGTAGTTATGCCCCTGGTACCTGGAAATTTCACTCCATCGCATGATCCTTGGGTCAACATATGCTGCTCCCCTATTGAATACACAGTACTAATTGAGGTCTGTGTACACTGAAATACTGAAAACAAAAGTGGTAATACACCCTTTATGTCTCCTTCTCTTGCCTGTAGAGATATGCCTTCAAGCACACTAGTGAAGTGCATATCTTACCATATTATTATAGCTATATTCTTCAAAACTGTGCTTTTTTTAATTAAAGCTGAGTTGTCATTGTACTATGCCCCCCTTGGCATGCTTTACACCACTCCAGCTTATACTAATGATTGTGTAGGATGATCTTAGGTTTGTGCACCTGATCAGCCATGGAAACCATTTCATGCAGCTCCCAAGGCACAGTTTTTGTGTTGATGTCACTTCCAGCGTCAGCTTGAAAATCTCTAGCTAGTGATGCAACAGAAGATATGATATTTTAACCCCTTCCTGACCACCGCCATACATGTACAGTGGCAGTTTGGTCTTTAAAAATTGCGCCCACTCGTGAGTGCAGCAGGTGCCATAACCTCCAGGTTTCTGCTGTTTTAAACAGCAGACACCTGGTGCTAATGTCTGTGATTGGCGATAATGCTGATCGTAGACATTTAATCTCTCAAATGCTGTGGCCAATTATTACCACTGCATCTGAGGAGACTTTCCCTGGGTGAACTGCTTTCCCACAGCCTGAGCTGTTGGTTGTATGTAAAGTATCTTGTCTCTCAAAACAAACCAATAATTTTAATGCTGCAGTTGCTATGAAGCCCTGCAGGTGGTATGGCTCCATAAGAACATAGGGACTCTGCAATGACTTGCAATTGCAGACCATTTCAGTGTAAGGGAGATCTAATAATTGCTTCATATAGTCACCTATGGTGACATAAAAATATAAAAATTCTAATCACTCCACTTTCTCCATAAGGAAAATAAATATAACTAAACAAAAAATAAACATCATAGAAACAGTAGTATTTCGAAATGCCTGCACTATTAAAATACCAGACTGCTAAAATGGAAAAAGAAAAAAAAAATGACTGATTTCCCGTTTAGTAACACACACAAAATGGTACCAAAAAAAATACAAATAGTTTTGCAAAAAATGAGACCCCCACCCACTGAGCTAAAAAAAAGTTATGGGTGTTAGAATGACAATGAAAAGAAATGTTTTTTTTTTTTTTTTACGTTTTTATTTTATTCAGTATTAAAACACAAGAAAAAAACTACTAACCCAGAGAAGGACATTAACAGGCCGTGTAGACCAAGATAATTTAGCAGTGTCATCTCATTGCTATAAAGGGGTGGTGGGCATATAGTCACATAGTTAATATGGTTGAAAAAAGACATAAGACCTTCAAGTTTATATAATCAATAAAGGGCAGAGAATTTAAAGACAGAAGATTATAGAAGAGCACATTTCTGAAAATTCGTTTCAGTTCCAATTAAAATTAATTGTTCAGAAAATTCATTTCAGGTATGAATAAGTTTGTTGCGAATCAAAAGTTTTCCAACTGGCCTTAAAATTTGTGTATATAGCTGTCAATAACATCATGTCATTATAGACTAGCACTGTTTTAGGGGTGCACTGCGTGGCTAGCACTGTTATAAGAGCACAAAGGGGGTGGGGGCACTCTTAGGTAGTTATATCATCAATACGCGGAATAGGTAGCCGCGTAGAGCGCCCCTTGGGAAGGGGCGCTGCTAGGAGCGCCGGCCCCGCCTCATGCTGCAGCCACCCGAGCGCTCTGAATTGAGCCTTTGGCGGCTGCAGCACTGCCCGGGCTGGCGCGTCCATGAGGGCGCACCGCCCGGGCGCAGCAAAAGGAGAGGAGCTGACAGGGGGGAAGCGCTGAGCGCTTCCTCCTGTCACTCCATTGTAGCGTGGCCGAGCTCTTTAACCGCTTCAACCCCCCTAGCTTAAACACCCTTAATGACCTGGCCACTTTTTACAATTCCGCACTACACTACTTTCACCGTTTATTGCTCCGTCATACAACTTACCACCCAAATGAATTTTACCTTCTTTTCTTCTCACTAATAGAGCTTTTATTTGGTGGTATTTCATTGTTACTGACGTTTTAACTTTTTTTGCCATTAATACAAATTTAACGACATTTTTGCAAAAAAATGTCATTTTTCACAAAAAACTACATTTCTATATAAATTTTTCTCTAAATTTATTGTTCTACATGTCTTTGATAAAAAAAAAAAGTCCAATAAGTGTATATTTATTGGTTTGGGTAAAAGTTATAGCGTTTACAAACTATGGTGCAAAAAAGTGAATTTCGTCATTTTGAAGCAGCTCTGACTTTCTGAGCACCTGTCATGTTTCTTCAGGTGCTAGAATGCCAGGAAAGTATAAATACCCCCCAAATGACACCATTTTAGAAAGAAGACACCCCAAAGTATTCGCGGAGGGGCATGGTGAGTTCATGTTTCATTTCATTTTTTTTCACAAGTTAGCGGAAAATGACACTTTCTGAGAAAAAAAAAAGTTTCAATTTCTGCTAACTTCTGGCAAAAAAATAAAATCTCAGACGGACTCACTATGCCCCTCAGTGAATACCTCGGGTGTCTACTTTCCGAAATGGGGTCATTTGTGGGGTGTGTTTACTGTTCTGGCATTTTGGGCGGGGCTAAATTGTGAGCCGCCATGTAAACCTATGTGGTATCGCCAGTACTCAGGAGAAGTAGGGCAATGTGTTTTGGGGTGTATTTTTACATATACCCATGTTGGGTGAGAGAAATATCTCTGTAAATTGTCAACTTTGTATAAAATTTTTTAAAAGTTGTCGTTTACAGAGATATTTTTCACACAAAGTATGGGTATATATAAAATACACCCGAAACACATTGCCCTACTTCTCCTGAGTACGGCGATACCACATGTGTGCCACTTTTGCAGCCTGGGTGCGCAAAGGGGCCCTAAAACCAATGAGTACCTTTAGGATTTCACAGGGCATTTTTACGCATTTGGATTCCAGACTTCTTCTCACGCTTTAGGGGCCCCTAAAATGCCAGGTCAGTATAAATACCCCACATGTGACCCCACTATGGAAAGAAGACACCCCAAGGTATTCCGTGGTGAATGGGGTATGGGGTATGGTGAGTTCATGTAAAATTTTATTTTTGTCACAAGTTAGTGGAATATGAGACTTTGTAAAAATAAAAATAAAAAAAAATATCAATTTCCGCTAACTTGTGCCAAAAATAAAAATTCTGTGAACTCGCCATGCCCCTCACAGAATATCTTGGGTGTCTTCTTTCCAAAATGGGGTCACATGTGGGGTATTTATACTGACCTGGCATTTTAAGGGCCCCTAAAGCGTGAGAATCCAAATGCGTAAAAATGGCCTGTGAAATCCTAAAGGTACTTATTGGTTTTAGGGCCCCTTTGCGCACAGGCTGCAAAAGTGTCACTCATGTGGTATCCCCGTACTCAGGAGAAGTAGGAAATGTGTTTTAGGGTGTATTTTACATGTACCCATGCTGCGTGTGAGAAATATCGCTGTAAACGACAACTTTTTACATTTTTTATTCAAAGTTGTCAATTTACAGAGATATTTCTCTCACCCAGCATGGGTATATGTAAAAATACACCCCAAAACACATTGCCCTACTTCTCCTGAGTACGGCGATACCACATGAGTGACACTTTTTGCAGCCAAGATGCGCAAAGGGGCCCAAATTCCAATGAGTACCTTTTAGGAGGGCATTTTTACACATTTTTCTTCTCACGCTTTAGGGCCCCTAAAATGCCAGGGCAGTAGAAATACCCCCAAATGACACCATTTTAGAAAGAAGACACCCCAAAGTATTCGCGGAGGGGCATGGTGAGTTCATGTTTCATTTCATTTTTTTCACAAGTTAGCGGAAAATGACACTTTCTGAGAAAAAAAAGTTTCAATTTCTGCTAACTTCTGGCAAAAAAATAAAATCTCAGACGGACTCACTATGCCCCTCAGTGAATACCTCGGGTGTCTACTTTCCGAAATGGGGTCATTTGTGGGGTGTGTTTACTGTTCTGGCATTTTGGGCGAGGCTAAATTGTGAGCCGCCATGTAAACCTATGTGGTATCGCCGTACTCAGGAGAAGTAGGGCAATGTGTTTTAGGGTGTATTTTTACATATACCCATGTTGGGTGAGAGAAATATCTCTGTAAATTGTCAACTTTGTATAAAATTTTTTAAAAGTTGTCGTTTACAGAGATATTTTTCACACAAAGTATGGGTATATATAAAATACACCCGAAACACATTGCCCTACTTCTCCTGAGTACGGCGATACCACATGTGTGCCACTTTTTGCAGCCTGGGTGCGCAAAGGGGCCCTAAAACCAATGAGTACCTTTAGGATTTCACAGGGCATTTTTACGCATTTGGATTCCAGACTTCTTCTCACGCTTTAGGGGCCCCTAAAATGCCAGGTCAGTATAAATACCCCACATGTGACCCCACTATGGAAAGAAGACACCCCAAGGTATTCCGTGGTGAATGGGGTATGGGGTATGGTGAGTTCATGTAAAATTTTATTTTTTGTCACAAGTTAGTGGAATATGAGACTTTGTAAAAATAAAAAATAAAAAAAAAAATATCAATTTCCGCTAACTTGTGCCAAAAAATAAAAATTCTGTGAACTCGCCATGCCCCTCACAGAATATCTTGGGGTGTCTTCTTTCCAAAATGGGGTCACATGTGGGGTATTTATACTGACCTGGCATTTTAAGGGCCCCTAAAGCGTGAGAATCCAAATGCGTAAAAATGGCCTGTGAAATCCTAAAGGTACTTATTGGTTTTAGGGCCCCTTTGCGCACGCAGGCTGCAAAAAAGTGTCACTCATGTGGTATCCCCGTACTCAGGAGAAGTAGGGAAATGTGTTTTGGGGTGTATTTTTACATGTACCCATGCTGCGTGTGAGAAATATCGCTGTAAACGACAACTTTTTACATTTTTTTATTCAAAGTTGTCAATTTACAGAGATATTTCTCTCACCCAGCATGGGTATATGTAAAAATACACCCCAAAACACATTGCCCTACTTCTCCTGAGTACGGCGATACCACATGAGTGACACTTTTTTGCAGCCAAGATGCGCAAAGGGGCCCAAATTCCAATGAGTACCTTTTAGGAGGGCATTTTTACACATTTTTCTTCTCACGCTTTAGGGCCCCTAAAATGCCAGGGCAGTAGAAATACCCCACATGTGACCCCATTTTGGAAAGAAGACACCCCAAGGTATTCCATGAGGGGCATGGCGAGTTCATAGAAGATTTTTTTTTTTGGCACAAGTTAGTGGAAATTGATTTTTTATTGTTTTTTCTCACAAAGTCTCCCTTTCCGCTAACTTTTGACAAAAAGTTTAATTTTTCATGGACTCATTATGCCCCTCAGCGAATACCTTGGGGTGTATTCCACAAGTGACGCATCCCTGCGTTAGGCGGTCCTGTAGCGGTTAAGGTCCGCGGGTACAGGAGGATCTGCCTTCTCAAACAGCTGATTGGCGGGGTCCCGGGTGTCGGACCCCTGCTGATCAGTTTAAATAAACTGCAGAACCCCTTTAATATGGAAGATCATATGGGTGGGGCATTGTGATGTCACATGGGGGGGCGGCAAACTTTTCTTTTGCCTAGGGCGGCAAAAATCCTTGCACCGGCCCTGTCAATATGACATTAATGACTGATATGGAAATAACCCTTTTAATTTGATTAAAACTAGTAGCGGTCAAACTAGAGAAAGTTGTGAACCCCGGCATTAAGCAATCAAAAAAGTCATTCTTATACAATAACATGTCCACAATCTGATACAATTTTTTCTACATTTCTCTTCTCATTCCCTACACATATTCTATATATCATTTTTCTTTTTTGATAAAGTAAAATGTCCTGAAAATCTCTTCAGTCCTTGTAGCATCACAGAACAGGCTGATACATTATGTGTGCAACGGAGCAAAAATTACCATTGCAGGATGCCGAAGGAAACTTGACCTTAACTTAAGGTTGATTATTCAGAAAATAAATTATTTCTGTATTAATGAAAAACTTTGCGGCTCCGTGTATTACATAGATGGCAAATTCAAACAAACACAAGGCTTTTGACTTTTATTCTTACCATCTGCTACAACTTCAGCAATGGTTACTTTGAAAAATTGTGAATAATTTGCTTCTCGGCTTTTACCTGCTCTTCAGTCAGCTACAATAGTGGCTTTTACTGCTGGCAATGCCTTTCTTTAAAAAAGCAGTAAACAATTCTATTCAAAAGTAAAGTTTCTAGGGTAAAAAAAAAAGCCAAGAATGAATAAAATGAGCAGCAGACGGTGGAGGGAAGTTTTAGGATTTTTTTGTAGGGATTAATTATATAGAGAATCGAGGGATTCTGGAGATGCCGGAATATGAATAACATAATTGAATGAGGATTATCTGTGGCAAAATTTATAGGTTTAAAATCATGTATTTTACTGTGCATAATGCATGTACATCACAGAATGAAGCATTGGGATGAAGTCATGTCATGGTTATATTTAACCCTTTAAAGAATACAGTTCTGTTCAAACCCCAAATGCATTAAAGGGTTTTATCGAATTTAGTGTACATTTGTAATTGTGTTCAGAATGAAATCTTACAAGGACTTTTTAAAGAACCAAATGCAACTAAAATGACATCAATTGTTTTTGTAATACAGTATTAAATGTTTTCTTTTGTGATTTCTTCATTGACACAATTATTCAACCCCTTAAAGACTACCACTCTTAAGAACAGAGATTCATTCAAGTGTTTTCGATCAGGTATTAAAAACACATGTGGATGTCAAGGAGCAGCAATCAAGCATAATAAGCACCAATTAGGCAGATGTAAAATGACTGTGATACTCAGCTCCTTCTAGACATTTACTGGTGTGTTTACAGACATGGTGAAGTCAAGAGAATGGTCCAGGAAGACAAGAGAAGAGGTGATTTCTCTTCACAGGAAGGGCAATGGCTATAAGAAGATTGCAAAGATGTTAAACATACCAAGAGACACCATAGGAAGCATCATTCGCAAATTCAAGGCAAAGGGCACTGTTGAAACGCTACCTGGCCTTGGCAGAAAGAAGATGCTGACTTCGACTGCTGTGCGCTACCTGAAGTGCAAAGTGGAGAAAAGTCCCCATGTGACTGCTGAGGAACTGAAAAAAGATTTATCAGATGCCGGTACTGAAGTTTCAGCTCAGACAATAAGGCGCACACTGCGTAATGAAGGCCTCCATGCCAGAACTCCCAGGCGCACCCCCTTGCTGTCTCCAAAGAATAAGAAGAGTCGACTGCAGTATGACAAAAGTCATGTGGACAAACAAGAAAAGTTTTGGGATAGTGTCCTGTGGACTGATGAAACAAAATTAGAACTGTTTGGGCCCATGGATCAAGGCTATGTTTGGAGGAGGAAGAACAAGGCCTATGAAGAAAAGAACACCTTGCCTACTGTGAAGCATGGCGGGGGGTCAATCATGTTTTGGGGCTGTTTTGCTTCTATAGGTACAGGGAAGCTTCAGCGTGTGCAAGGTACCATGAATTCTCTTCAATACCAGGAGATATTGGATGAAAATGTGATGCAGTCTGTCACAAGCCTGAGGCTTGGGAAACGTTGGACCTTTCAACAGGACAATGATCCCAAGCATACTTCCAAGTCCACAAGAGCATGGTTGCAGATTAAAGGCTGGAACATTTTGAAGTGGCCATCGCAGTCACCAGACTTAAATCCGATTGAGAACCTCTGGTGGGACTTAAAGAAAGCAGTTGCAGTGTGCAAGCCTAAGAATGTGACTGAACTGGAGGCTTTTGCCCATGAAGAATGGGCGAAGATACCCGTAGATCGCTGCAAGACACTTGTGTCAAGCTATGCTTCACGTTTAAAAGCTGTTATAACTGGAAAAGGATGTTGTACTAAGTACTAAGATTGAATGTCACTTGGGGGTTGAATAAAACTGATAATGATGTGAGCACAGAAAAGACATTTGTGGTTATTTCATTATAAATGTTATGTTATATTTGTCTGACTTACAAGTGCCTCTTTGATTTAATTGTAAACACGATGACTGAAATGATCAAAATCAATATCAAACTGGCCAAAACACTCAATTTCAGTGGGGGTTGAATCATTTTGAACACAACTGTATGTACACTTGCAGCATTGTTTATGGTTTTAAAGTATACCTGCACTTTGAAAAATCTTTTGCTAGTAGAGACATCTAAAAATGTTTTATAGGTAGGGGTCTAAGTGGTGAGCCCACACCAATTGGTAGAATGAGGGGAGAGAAGCAGTCGCATAGTGGGCTCTCTCTCCTCACTGCAGGGTGAAGGTATGAAAAAACCCTGCTGCGCTGTCACCGTAGAAAACCCCAAGTCCATTATTATAACACATTTCTGAGAGCCTTCGTCAGGCATAGGACAAGTATGCAAAAAACTTAGAATATACCACAATATAATACATACTAAGGCACCACACTTACTCATCAATGCAAGGGAGGGGTGAAGGTGTGAAAAAGGGTTCAATATTACATCCACTCATCAATAAACATAAAACAAAAACTACTGTTTTCATAAATAAAACCACACAATTGACAATGCAATTGATATGCATGTGCAGTCCCCTGGAGGACTACTGCCAACAGTTAATTATTGCTAAAAGGGTTAATTTCATGTTAACAAGCCCCCTGGTTAGGGTGACTTCATGCACTGTGATTGGAAATTAGTTCCAAATAGGGCTTGCAGAAGTCCATGTGCTTGCTGCACAAATGTGTGAAACTGATTTTAAGTTGTATCAGAACAGAGCTAAAGAAAAGACTTTCATGTAGAAGCTCCTGCAGACTAGGCTCAAGTCCAGAGAACCATTCTCTCTAAGACTATAGCTGTCAAAGAAGCAGAGGGCGTCTGAAGGAAAGAGACCAGCCATCTTAGAAGATTGTGAACTATCAAGGCTGTGCAAAATAATGTTAGTAAGATACAGTTCATTTATGGCAGAAAGACTTTACTGCTGTGGAAAGGGTTAATTGTCTCAGGCCCCTGCCACACTTTGAAATGTACTGGCCATCCAGATCTGAATTCTATACCTCTTAACCCCAGGAATTGCAGAAGGACTTAACAAGAACAAAATAACGTGCCTGCGGTTGTCCTGGAAAGAATGAAAAGTCCTTAGAAGGAGAGTCAGGGAGTACTACAATTACAATCAATGTTTCTGCCCATACACAGCTATGGGGAGGTTACTATAATGTGATATACTTTTGAACTGTTCCTTTTGCTGCTATATGTACTACTACTCCCATTATCCATTTAGTAAAGAGAGACTTTATAGCAACCAACGGGCCTGATTATTGACACCATCGTCCATTCACCAGCCCTACATCTACACTGACTTGCACCTTGCAAACTGTTCACCATCAAAGGCACCTCAACTATCATCAGACAAGAGCCCCAAATTGTAGTAAATATAAATACACATGGGACATAACAACCACTGAAAAGCCCGGTAAAAAACCGGGCAGCTACCCGAAGACTGATGCCGGGAGAAAAAGCGACACCCATAAGGGAAAAATAATAAAGTCAAAATACCCACAAATAACAGTATGCATATATATAGATAATGACCCTGTATGCCATTAAAAACCTAATAGCAAAGAGCATGAAGCATGGGAATCAAACCGCGGTAATATAGGCTGCAAAGGTACTCCTAAATAAACAAAAAAGAAACATAATATGGACATACAATTGCAGTTGTATTACCCTCAGTTCACACTTGCGCGTTTTACAGCGCGTTCGAACGCGCTGTAAAACGCATAAACGATGCAAACCAATGCTTCCCTATGGGACTGTTTCACATTTTCGCGTTTTACAGAGCGTTCGAACGCGCTGAAAAACGCCCGACGCATAAACAAGTACTTGAGCTTTTTTGGGGGCCTTTGTCGCGTTTTGGCCCATAGACTTCAATGGGAACGCGCAACGCTTGTATTTTGCTCGTTTTTGACACTGAAAACGCGCGTTCAAACGCACGTTTATGAATTTGCAACATGCTGGAAAGGCCAAACTTCATTTAGACAGGGATATTTGGTCATTGGACAACACTGCAGTCAATCACACAAACGAGCGTAAAACGCGCATTTACTATTGCCAAAAATGCGCACAAAAATGCACAGAAAACGCGCGACAAAAACTCAGAAATGCTCAGGTCTGAACCCAGGGTTAGTGTACTACTAACTGCAAAAAAAGTGTTGTGTGCCCAACACATTAACGCTGGGTTCACACCTGAGCGTTTCTGAGACGTGCGTTTTCGGCGTGTTTTCGTTGCGCGTTTTCCGCGCGTTTTTGTGCGCGTTTTTGGCAATAGTAGTTTGCGTGATTGACTGCAGTGTTGGCTTCTCTCCAAACTGTGCCTAGCACCTGGGGTTTGGCCTTTCCAGCATGTTGCAAATTCATAAACGTGCGTTCGAACGCGCGTTTTCAGTGTAAAAAATTCGCAAAATACAAGCGTTGCGCGTTCCCATTGAAGTCTATGGGCCAAAACGCGTGACAAATGCCCCAAAAAAAGCTCAAGTACTTGTTTATGCGTCGGGCGTTTTTCAGAGCGTTCGAACGCGCTGTAAAACGCGAAAATTTGAACCAGTCCCATAGGGAAGCATTGGTTTGCATCGGTTATGCATTTATAGCGCGTTTGAATGCGCTGTAAAACGCGCAAGTGTGAACTGAGGGTTATGCGTCGGGCGTTTTTCAGCGCGTTCGAACGCACTGTAAAACGCGAAAATGTGAACCAGTCCCATAGGGAAGAATTGGTTTGCATCGGTTATGCGTTTTACAGTGCGTTCGAACGCGCTGTAAAATGCGCAAGTGTGAACTGAGGGTATGGCTGGGTTCAGACTTGCGCGTATTTGATATGCGTTTTTTTTTTATATGCGTAGGGCGTTTTTAAGCGCGTTCAAACGAGCTGTAAAATGCTCAAGTGAGAACCAGGGCCATAGGGAAGCATTGGTTTTCATGTGTTAAGCGTTTTACAGCGCGTTTGAATGCGCTGTAAAACGCGCAAGTCTGAACCCAGCCTAATAGGAGTATAAAAAGCAGTAAATAACTGCACCTCCTGGTAGAGAGCGGAAAATATGTTCCTTTAAAGTAAAAAGCCTGAGACTGTAATATTTCTGTATAGCATAATGGAGCAAATTCCATTATTATATACATATTGCAATCTGAAAATTGCAAGTTGAGGTCTTATTGGGGACCTGATAAAAAGTTTTTTTTTTTTTAAAGTAAAAAAAAAGTTCAGAAAAATATTTAAGAAATCCAAATCACCCCTCTTACTCCAAAATAAAAATAAATAAACTATTAAAAAAACATCATGGCCATCGCCACGTGCAAAAACACCCATACTATTAAAATATTAAAAACCTATCCCACACAGTGAATGGTGTAATGGAAAAAATGGCCAGGGAAAGATAATTTGGGGATGTCCCGGCAAAGATAATAGCCAGTATACAGCTCTGTCATTCCAGCAATTTGTTCTTGGGGTGCAAGTGGTATGTTGAAAAGCCTTTAGTGGCTTATATCTGTGTAAAAAGAAAAATATATACGCAGTTCACCTCTGCAGCTATATGTGCTGAGAGCATTTAGTGACGTGTTTCTGTACTACAAGAAAAATATAAACGCAGTTCACTTATGCAGTTATTTGCGGTAAAAGCGTTTAGTGACCTACTCTATTACTAGTGATGAGCGGCATAGGCAATATTTGTTTTCACGATATTTCGTAAATAGTCGCAATGACGCGATTGTGCAAATCAGAACTAATGATACGCATATTTTTTGCACAATACATGCAACTTCACATTTTATCCGGTCTGAGTAGATATTACTGAATGGTACACTAGGTATTGTTGCGACATCACAGTACTATGTCTGTAGCATGTATGTATGGACAGCAGAGTAACAGTAATTCCTATCACACTACCTAACACCCTGCACTGGAACCTATCAGCTACACTATAACACTATCTAACCTACACTGACTATCTTTCACTAACTGTCTGTATTATATATATAAGCTAACTAACTATCTAATGTAATTGGATAAGGAATAGGATCCAGATGAAAGCACAGAGCACAGAAATGTCACTGCTCTCTCTCACATAATTGCAAAAAAAATGCAGAAAAAGGCTGCTGGGTAGTTTCTTATATAGTAAAGGGGTAGGCAACTTTCCTGTTGGTTGTTAGGGATGTTGCTAAGCTCTGACAAAGATATTGCAGCCTTCTCATTAGGCCGCAAGCAAGAAGGGAGGTTACTGATGAAAAAAGAAATTAATAATCTAGAATATTCGCGATTGCGAATATATAGCACTATATTCTAAGTTTGCCAATTTTCCAAGTGCCGATATTCGCAATAAATATTCACGATTTGAATATTCACAATTAACACTATTCATTACAAAAAGTAACATATATATGCAGTACACTTCTGCAGCTATATGTGCTGAGAGCGTTTATTCACTTATTTCTGTACTAAGAGAAATATATACGCAGTTCACTGTTGCCCTTATTTGCTGTAAAATCGTTTAGTGGCCTATTTCATTACAAAAAGAAAAATATATATTTGTTGCTTTTAGGGGTGTTTTAATTTGTTTTTAATTTATTTTGTTCAGCTAAAAGTATGTCTGACAGAGAAGTGCCAGGCGATTCCCAAAGGAGTGGCAGAGACCTAAATGTTTCTGACGCAGGCAGAGGTTGCAGCAGAATAGGGGAGCGTGGCAGCAGGAGTCGCAGCGAGATGCCTGAGCTCCCGGTTTCATCTAGTGGTCGTGTCCTGATCAGCAACCCAGCGGTTCTTGATTGGTTAATTCGGTCATCCACTTCATCCCAAGTGACATCGGACACCCCCAGCCAACAGTCGATGGGTTCGTCAGACACAACCCTTAGTTGGCATGGCCCGGGAGCAGGCCTTGTGCCCTCACCTGTCCTCAACATGCCTCTGTCCTTTTCTGTTCCATCACCACAAGAAGAAGTATATGTTGTAGTCTCAACTATACTTTTCAGCGAGGAAGAGCTACTAGAGGACAGTCAGCATCTACTGCCCAGCCAAGATCTGGAGGAGACATCCGCTGCTTTCTCCACTAGTCGGGCAAGTAGTGATGAGGAGAGTGGCGTGGGTGGTGTGTGTTGTGAGCAGTCAGGCTCCTGAACCAGAGGCCATTGAGGAGGACATCAGTGATGTGCAGACACTACTCGATGATGATGAAGCCGACTACACTTGGGAGCCGGGTGCAGAAGGGGCTTCATCATCATCAGGAGAACAGGGTGGCAGCTTGCCCATGAGGCAGCGGTGGAGCCAGCAAGGTGATAGCATGGCTGAGAGCCAGCAGGGTGGCAGCATTGGGGGGTCGGGAGCCAAACGTGTCCGGGGTAGACCACCTGCTTTGCAGCAGCCTACCTGCCCGGGAAGTAGTAGTGCAGGGGTTCACGGAGGTAGTGGTGGTAGCAGTCAGTCAGTGGGGACTGTTGGGGGGAAAATCACCTACTTGGCGGTGTGGCAGTTTTTTTTCAAAGCGCCAGAGGAGGTAAATGTGGCCGAATGTCGAATCTGTGGGCAGAAAGAGAAGCGTGGCCAGAGTGCCAAGTTAGGCACTACGGCACTGCGTCAACCTATGCAGCGTCGCCATACAGTGGCCTGGGAGAACTGTGACTCTGATGTTGTTGTCCAGCCTGCCATAGCAACCGCTGCATCACCCAGTGGCACGCACCGGGATTTAGGCAGTCAAGGCTCCAGCACCTCAGCTGAAGGGAGCTGTTTGTCATTCCCATCTTCTGCTGGTCCAGATACTCCTGTTCCAGATGCTTCTGCTCCTCCTACTCCTCGTCAGTCATTCCGTGAGCAATCTACACATCTGATGCCAAGTGCTCTTTCTTTCACCCACCTTCGTCAGCGGGTACTAGTATTGCCACCCACCGCCCCACTCTGTCACTGGGTCATTTTGAGGTTTCCTGATGCTGCTGCTGCTGCCATCTCCGCACTATGTCACCTTGCCAATTTGTGGTCTCCTGATGCTGCTGCTATCTCCACACTATGTCACCTTGCCTCTCTGTGGTATCCTGATGCTGCTGCTGCTGCCATCTCCACACTATGTCACCTTGCCATTAGTGTTGAGCGCGAATATTCGCATTGCGAATTTTTATCATGAATATCGGCACTTTGAGAATTCACGAATATTTAGAATATAGTGATATGTATTCGTAAAAACGAATATTCATCTATTTTTTTCCATCTGAACCCATTACCTGTCTGCTTCTTGCTTGTTGGCCAATGTGAGAAGGCTGCAATATCGTAGTCTGTAGTGAATTAGAATATTCTTCATTATTTAATTTATTTAATCTTATGCGAAAAATCGGCAATGTAATATGCACGTTAATCGAGTAATTCCGGGTTATAGGCAACTTTCCTATTGGGTTGGCTTGCTAGAATTCATGAATAGAGTTGAGCGGACATCTGGAAGTTCGGGTTCAATGGGTTCGGCCGAACTTCACTAAAAAGTTTGGGTTCGGGATCCGAACTTAACCCGAACTTGACCCTGATCCCGGACCCCATTGAAATGGGGACCCGAACTTTTGAGCACTAAAATGGCTGTAAAAAAGTCCTGGAATGTAGAGGGCTGCAAAAGGCTGCAAAATGTGGATAAGTACCCTGCAAACAAATGTGGATAAATAAAATAAATGGATATGGAGTAGGAGGTTGAAGAGGTGTCCGGTGGATATGCCATCAGCAGTGCGTCTACCAGCATGCATTTGTAGTCACGCATCTTTCTATCATTAACAAACGTTTTTACCAAATTTGCACCCCCTGGCACCCAGGCAGAGGAGGGGTTTATTAACGGCAAAACGGGGTTCATGTCACCCACCAATGGAACAGGCGATTTTTAGAAATGTAAGCCCCAGGCATCCATACAGAGCAGGGGTTTATTCACAGCAAAACTGGGTTGATGTCACCCACCGATGGAACAGACGATTTTTAAAAATGAAGACCCCTGTCACTCAGGCAGAGGAGGGGATTATTCATGGCAAAACGGGGTTCATGTCACCCACCAATGGAACAGACGATTTTTAAAAATGTAGGCCCCTGGCACCGAGGCAGATCAGGTGTTTATTCACGGCAAAACAGGGTTCATGTCATCCACCAATGGAACAGGCGATTTTTGGAAATGTAGGCCCCTGGCACCCAGGCAGAGGTGGGGTTTATTCACAGTAAAAAGGGGTTAATGTCCCCCACCAATGAAACAGATGATTTTTAAAAATGTAGGACCCTGGCACCCAGGCAGAGGAGGGGTTTATTCACAGCAAAAATTGTAATATTGCACCCAACGATTGAAAAGGAGATTTTCAACATTTTCAGTCACTGTCACCTATGCAGTGAAGGGCTTTGTACCTGGCAAAAATTGTAATTTTGCACCCAACAATTTAAGAGAAGAATTTTAAAATTCTTGGTCCCTGACATCTATGCAGTGCAGGGTTATGTCAACCCCTGAACTCCCAGAGGGATTAACTATATTATTGTCCCCGGCACATATGCAGCGCAGGCCGCAAAGGTAATTCCTGGCCTTAAAAAATATGATTTTTTCACCACCCATAAATAACATGGATTTAAGTGGTATATTTTGGGGTGTAGGACCTCATTGTTGTCAACATCATCTTCCACCCAGTCTTCACCTCTGCCCTCTTTGTCGGTCTGCACACTTTAGAAAGCCGCAGCAGTTTGCGACTGTGTTTCGTCATTATCAGAGACGTGCTGTGGTGGTCTTCCCATGTCTTCATCCTCAAAACTTAATGGTTAGGCATTGGTGCACTTAATCTCTTCCACTTCTGGACAGGGCTTTGGTTATGGCCCTGGGAAACCCTGCCAGCAGAGTCATCAAAAAGCATAAGAGACTGCTGCATGACTTGGGGCTCAGATTGCTTGGCTGATTTGCAAGGGGGTGAGGTAAAAGACTGATGGGCATGGGCTGCAGGTGCCAACTCTGTGCTTTCAGCAGTGGGAGACAATGTTAAGGTACTGGAGGCACTGTCAGCCACCCAATCTACTAGCCCCTGGCACCCACGAATATTCGCGAATATATGACAAATATTCTACCACATACTCGCGAAATATCGCAAATTTGAATATTGCCCCTGAGGCTTATCAATACTTGCCATTTTGTGGTCTCCTGATGCTGCTTCTGCCATCTCCACACTATGTAACCTTGCCTCTCTGTGGTATCCTGATGCTGCTGCCATCTCCACACTATGTCACCTTGCCATGTTGTGGTATCCTGATGCTGCTGTTGCCATCTCCACACTATGTCACCTTGCCATGTTGTCTTCTGATGCATCTGCTGCCATCTCCACACTGTCACCTTGCCACTCTGTGGTATCCTGATGCTGCTGCTGCCATCCAAACATTATGACACCTTGCGATTTTGTGGTCTCCTGCTGCTGCCATCTCCACACTTTGTCACCTTTCCACTCTGTGGTATCCTGATGCTGCTGCCATCTCCACACTATGTCACCTTGCCACTCTGTGGTATCCGGATTTTTTACAGCGGGTACACCAGATTGAATACAGTGAAGGGGACTACCTGGTCTCATTTGACGTGGTTAGCTTGTATACAAGCATAGACCACACTAAGTGCCTAGAGGCTATTGAGTGGACCCTGACCAAGGATGGAGTAGAGGACGAAAAATCACACTTCATACTGACATTGTTGGAGATTGTCCTGACCTTTTATTACTTTCTATTTGAAGACTCTTACTGCATTCAAAAGCGCGGGACCGCTATGGGGTCAAATCTGGCCCCGACATATGCAAACGTTTTCATGAGCAGATTTGAAGAACTGACTGTATACCCATCCAGCCATTATATACATGCAGTTGGCTGGATGAGGTATATAGATGACATTTTTTTCCTCTGGAAGGGTACATTGGAAGAATTGATAGACTTTCAGAAATGCATCAACTCTATCCATGAGGAACTACGGTTCACCCTAGTATTTTCGCAGACACAGTTACAATTTCTGGACACTACAATCTACAGCGCTGGGGGCCGATTAAAAACTGACCTGTTTATTAAACCCACAGATAGGAATAACATGCTTTTGTTTCAGAGTGACCATCCTGATTTCATGAAAGAATCCTTACCTTACAGCCAACTCTTGAGGGTGAAACGTATTATTTCAGATGATGACAGATTAGAACACCGTTTAGACGAAATGTGCCATAAGTTCTATGAGAGAGGGTATCCCAGAAGTATGGTCAATAGACATAAAGAGAGGGTGAAAAAATGTCAGAGAAAAGAGCTATTAGGCCCAAAACATTTAACAGACAAGAAAAAGAGGATACCGTAATCTAACTGGCACATTTTAAAAGAAACGTTCCCTGGAATAGCAGAATTTCAATCAGCACTACTTTTGTCCTACAGGAGATCACGGAACCTGGGGGACAGACAGGGTCGGTGCAAGGATTTTTGCCGCCCTAGGCAAAAGAAAAGTTTGCCGCCCCCCCATGTGACATCACAATGCCCCACCCATATGATCTGCCATATTAAAGGGGTTCTACAGTTTATTTAAACTGATCAGAAGGGGTCCGACACCCGGGCCCCCGCCAATCAGCTGTTTGAGAAGGCAGCGGCGCTGTCAGTAGCGCCTCAGCCTTCTTGCAGTGATGTCATGACTAATATCACTGGCCTGTGCGGGGCTAAGCTTCATTCAAGTGAACAGAGCTTAACCCCGCCAAGGCCAGTGATACAAGTCGTGGCGTCACTGCGCCTGTGGTAAACAGTGAGAAGGCCGCGGCGCTCCTGCAGCGCCACTGCCTTCTCAAACAGCTGATCGGCGGGGGTCCCGGGTGTCAGACCCCGGCCGATCAGATGCTGATGATCTATCCAGAGGATAGATCATCAGTTGTAACAAACTGCAGAACCCCTTTAACTAACGCCAGTTCTCTCTCCCTCCCCCCTCTTGTCATTTTTCACACTCCCCCCCTTGTCATTCTTCCTCCCCCCCCCTTGTCATTCTCTTCCTCCCTTGTCATTCTTCCTCCCCCTTATCATTCTCTCCCCCTCTTGTCATTCTCTCCCCCTCTTGTCATTCTTTACTCCCCCCCCTTGTCATTCTCCACCCCCCCTTGTCATTCTTCACACTGCCCCCTTGTCATTCTCTCTCCCTCTTTGTCATTCTCTTTCCCCTCTTTTCATTCTCATTCTCCCCCTCCCTTGATATTCTCTTTCCCCTCTTTTCATTCTCCCCCTCCCCCTACCTCTATTGTAGCGGCCGAGCTCTTTATGCTCCACGGGTACAGGAGCTTTCGTTTCCTGTACCCGGGCGGCCTGACAGGAAGCGCACACTGTGTGCGCACTTCATGTCAGTCTGGCCGGGTACAGGAGACAGATGCTCCTGTACCCGCGGACCTTAAAGAGCTCGGCCGCGCTACAATGGAGTGACAGGAGGGAGCGCTCAGCGCCAGCCCGGGCAGTGCTGTAGCCGCCTGAGGCTCAATTCAGAGCGCTCGGGCGGCTGCAGCATGAGGCGGGGCCGGCGCTCCTAGCAGCGCCCCTTCCCAAGGGGCACTCTACGTGGCGGCCTATTCTGCGTATAGGACGCGCCGGCCCTGGGGCCAGATTAATAAGGGCTGATTCTAAATGTCACGAGGAACCGAGGATTAAAAAGAAAGGCTGTTACCCATGTTTGGGCTGCTGCAACTGTAATGGTATGCTTAAGGGGGATAGTTTCACTCACCCTAGAACAGGGAAAAGATACCCTATTAAAGGATACTATACATGTAAGTCGGATTACGTAATATATATTTTGCAGTGCCCATGTGGGTTATTCTATGTGGGCGAAACTACACAGGAGATGAGAAATAGACTAAACCAGCACCGTTACCTGATACGTAAATTGCTCTCAGGAGACAAGAATGAGGATCCACAAAAAACTGAATCACCGGTACCAGAACATTTTTTGAAATCTAAACATAATATTGTGCAAATCAGTTTCCATATCATAGACGGTATACCCCCCCCCCCCAGAGAAGGGGTGGAGATAGGGAGAAGAAACTCAAGAGACTTGAGTTAAAATGGATTTTTGAACTCCAAACGCTTGAACCTAATGGTTTGAACAGGGACTTCAGGATTGGCACGCTCTATTGATACAGAAGGAATATTGTACTCTGTCATACCAAGTATTACACATTGTCATTTAAAGTATTGTGCCTAACCGTCTGGTTATGACTATTGAGACTAAGATACTGTAATCTTTATTTTTATTTTTACTTTTACAGATTAGACTCCGAGTAGTCGCCTGGTGGGCAGGGTCACAGCGACATAATTCTTCCTCACTATCGATTGGTTGGACTTTGGTAGCTATAACATTATCATATAATTGGACTATAAATAATAATAAGCTGATTGTTATTGGAACTAGTACTAACAGGGTTATCATGTTTACTGCCTTTACACAACATAGGTATCAACAAGTTTGTACATATTAATCAACAAGTTTTTACACACTAACCCCCCGCGACAGTAAATTTATCCTATTGGCCATTATTTCATCCTTTAATATTGTGCGATCTCACTACAGCTAGGTTTCTGGGCTGGTGTGATTGGTATTCCCTCGTGGGAGTGGGGGACCCAGGGATGGGTCTCCCCGCACCCAACACCACATCCCCCTTCCCCCTCTTTTGGAAGTTGTCAGAAGAACATGGTAAATAGTTTACTCCTACCGGAGGGATGGAGGAGACATTTAGCATACGCAATGGTGGCCGTGTGGGACAAAGGGATATCCCCTGGCCTTTAGCGTTGAATGGCTTTGGACTGGAAGGCAGTCCCACATTTTCAGTGTGGTTCTGCCTCTCTCCGTATACATGTTGGACAGTCTACCTTTTTGCTTTAGTGAAACGCACTTACATGATCACCGGAGTTTTCTCCATCTAACTAGTTTGATTGCCGGTGAGGGATTTTTTTGTGTGTAACTAAAAGTACTACATTGTTGACATTTACCTTTATTACTTGACAAGTTAAGTTGTGTACAGTGACAGATCCCTTTTTTTATCTGATAACGCCCTTAATAATAATATATAATATATGCTTATATAACACATTGCTTTCTATTTATGGTCCTCTTTATGACATACTCTATCTAAGCGGATGAGCTTGTGCGAACTTTGTTCCGGCACGCCAGCGCACTATTAACGCGCAGACGTATCTGCGCATGCACTAGTTCCATCCTGACACGCGTGCGCTTTGTGAACCTTGACGCGCATATGAGGATGCGCATGCGTGTATCCTGTTCCGGCACGCCTGCGCAATTTGAACCATGAGACACAGATATACCACAGCTCTTTAAGCACGCGCAAATGTGCACTGATTGACGTGCGTGCGCACAGGTGGTGTGGAGATGCTGACTTACAGGCGTGACACTTTGGGATATAATGACCTGACGTCCCACCAGCAATCCACCGGGTGGTCCAATGTAAGTGTTGATTGGTTGACTTGTAAGGATGTTTTACTTTGTACCATTTTGCATTATTGCGATTTGTCATTACATGTGTGGTAGCTCCTCCTACAAGGAGGGTATTTAAGCCTGATATTGAGGTATTGTCAGTTGCTTAAAAAAGACAGCTCTGGTCGAAAAGTCGCATGAATTTGATGGAATAAAAGTTATAAAGAGACAAGAGAGTGCTGCGGTTTCTTTAACCCCCGGATGCCTGATGCTGCTGCTGCCATCTCAGCACTATCTCCCCTTCCCATGTGGTGGTCTCCTGATGCTGCTGCCACCTCCAGACTCTGTAATTGTGCCACTCTGTGACCTACTCATGCAGATGCCACCTCCATACTCTGTCATTGTGCCTTTCTGTGGTCTCCTCATGTTCCTGCCACCTCCACACTTGGTCATTGTGCTACTCTGTGGCCTCCTCCTGATGCTGTTGCTGCTTCCGCCACCTCCAGATTCATCCATTGTGCCACTCTGTGGCCTACTCATGCTGCTACCACCTCCACACTCTGTCATTATGCCACTCTTTGGTCTCTTGATTCTGCTGCCACCTCCATACTCTGTCATTGTGCTGCTCTGTGGTCTCCTCATGCTGCTGCCACCTCCAGACTCTGTCATTGTGCCACTCTGTGGCCTCCTCCTGATGCTGCTGCCGCCACCTCCAGACTCTGTCATTGTGCCGCTCTGTGGTCTCCTCATACTACTTCCACCTCCAGACCCTGTCATTGGGCATCTCTGTGGTCTCATCATGCTGCTTCCACCTCACCACTATGTCATAGGTCCATTCTGTGGACTTCTCATGCGGTTCCCACCCTCCCCACTTCATGACTGGTCCACTATTTTGGCTTTCAGCCTGGCTGACATAATCATTTATTTGACCTTTCTTCTGATCTGTCAGAAGCAAGGAAAAATGAGACGCACAATGATTCCTGTCTGTGTAGCAGCTGTAAGGCCTGTATGGTCCCATCAGAATTGGCTTATGATTTGGTAGCCAAAAGCAGGAGTGGGTACAAAACACAGAAGACATGCAAATATTCCATTCACGTGTCATCTCTGTTTTAGATCCACTGCTGTTTTATTTTTCCTTTTAGCAATACTGATGGATTATTGAGCAAATGCTGACCAAGTGAAGGCGTATGCTTCACAAACAGGATCCGTTTTTTGTGGGTTATTGTTCTGACGGGTCAGAGGAAGGCCAAATTAATCAGTGACATCAACACAAACTTACTGCAGACACCCTCTCCACTATGTCAGGGGGGCTCTACTTGCATAAGCGTTTAATAGAACAGGATCTGTAGACATCTATGTGGAATCAGCTGACGACGGTGTAAAAGGACTGAGATTCTTCATGACGCTAACACCTACCTGTAAGGCTGAGTTGATACTTGAGTTATTCTAAGAGCAACCCCTGTCATCTCCATGTCATACTGACTCACAGTATTATTTTACTACCACAACAGACTCCATATGCGTGTGACTGCAAATCACAGTGTTCTATGCCCCTATAAAGTCTCTCTGCAGCCTGGAAATAGCTTTTTTTTAACGCATTTCGCCTCAAATGAATTCGGCAAACCAGCCAGATCGAATTTAAAAAAACAAATTCGCTCATCTATAATTCTCATCTTGACTACTGTAATTCATTATCAATTGTTCTTCCTCTTACTAAACTCTTCTCCCTCAGTCTATCCTAAATGCCGCATCCAGGCTCATCTATCTGTCCTCCCGCTATTCTGATGCTATTATCATGTGCCATTCACTTTACTGTTTGCCCATCCACCACTTAATACAGTTCAAACTTCTTATCCTCACCCACAAAGCTCTCCACAGTGCGACACCTCGATACATCTCCTCACTCATTTCCGTCTACCACTCTACTTGTTCTTTCCGTTCTAACAGTGATCTAAGACTAACATTCTCCATTAGAGGAGGAATAAGTATGAATGCTGTAGCAGGTGAACAAAATAGATGCGGCAATACATTGGACCACTTGTTAGACTGTCTGACGCATAGTTAGTCTATTTATAACAGAACAGATTAAGTATGAATGGTGCAGCAGGTGAACAAGATAAACATTGCGATATATTAGACTGAGTCTGACACACATTACATGTATGTATAATAGAATAGATTAAGTATGATTGACACAGCAGGTAAGCAAGATACATGTCCCTGCAGTCTCCCTATGCTCTCCCTACAGTCTCAAAAAATTCTCTCTAAAATCTCCCTACAGTGTTCCTGCACTCTCCCTCTCCAATATTCTTTTTTAACTGTTTGTATCAACATTGTCCCTAGCACATGAGCACTTGTCACTTGTCTCTCCCTAACCTCAGCTCACAGTGAACTGGCAGAGACGACGCGGGATGAGACTTTTTATAGCGCTGTGACATCACGGGGCTGACTATCTGCGAATTGGCTAGCTGCATGGCATTATGGGTCATATCGTGTTCTCGGACTTCTTACTTTCACTTTGTAACTAGTGTTGAGCGAACAGTTCGAGCATAGTTCGGGTCCGTACCGAATTTTGGGGTGTTCGTGACACGGACCCGAACCCGAACTTTTTCGTAAAAGTTCGGGTTCGGGTTCGTCGTTCGGCATGTATTTTGGCGCATTTTGAAAGGCTGCAAAGCAGCCAATCAACATGCATCATACTACTTGCCCTAAGATGCCATCGCAGCCATGCCTACTATTGGCAAGGCTGTGATTGGCCAAGTGCAGCATGTGACTCAGCCTCTTTATAAGCTTGTGCGCACGTCGGGACGTGCTCACTCCCGATGTGAATAGAACAGGGATAGACGCAGCTGATGCTAGGGCGAGAATAGGCAGGGATAATTGAATAACTGGAAGCAAATTTCTCTCCTCCACCTGTGATTCATCTGAACAACTGCAGCTGAGCTGCTTTTTTGATAGGGATTGGCTATTTTTAGAGTGGCCAGAGTGATTTTTCCATCCACATGTACCTGGGCTGACCGCCGGCCGCCATTTTGCGACTTGTAGTGCTGCAGCAGAAGCTGCCACAGTGTGCATTCCAAAGCTCCAAACAAGTCAGACATCTACACCTGGGATTCAGACCAATAGCGATTTAGCAGCACAGTCCAAGGCTATTTTTTTAAAGGTTGTGCAGACCATTTTGTGGCACATGTTACTGGGCTGATAGGCGGCGGCCATCTTGGGACTAGTGCTGCAGCACAATCTCTCCCAACGTCCATTAATCACTTGTAATAGTGGTCTGTGCCATAGAAATCCTACATCAGGGACTTGGGTGTGCTTGTGTCACCCCTACTAATACCAGTCCACCTGTAATCCATACAGTGAAAAGCCATAAAGTATTCCAGTGAGGGAATTTTTTTTTATTTAAAAAGGCCAAGTTAGTTTATCTGGCGTTCAATATACTAGATACAGTTAGGCCTGCGTTTCATACATCTGGAATTAGCAAACTAATGTGCTGGGGTTGGGAAAACATATATGTACCCATACTAGAATCTGTCAAAGAAAGCGGTACTCACATATAACAGTCATTCCATCTGTAATCCATACAGTCAAAAGACTGAAAGTATTCCAGTGAGGGAATTTTTTTATTTAAAAAGGCCAAGTTAGTTTATCTGGCGTTCAATATACTAGATACAGTTAGGCCTGCGTTTCATACATCTGGAATTAGCAAACTAATGTGCTGGGGTTGGGAAAACATATATGTACCCATACTAGAATCTGTCAAAGAAAGCGGTACTCACATATAACAGTCATTCCATCTGTAATCCATACAGTCAAAAGACTGAAAGTATTCCAGTGAGGGAATTTTTTTATTTAAAAAGGCCAAGTTAGTTTATCTGGCGTTCAATATACTAGATACAGTTAGGCCTGCGTTTCATACATCTGGAATTAGCAAACTAATGTGCTGGGGTTGGGAAAACATATATGTACCCATACTAGAATCTGTCAAAGAAAGCGGTACTCACATATAACAGTCATTCCATCTGTAATCCATACAGTCAAAAGACTGAAAGTATTCCAGTGAGGGAATTTTTTTATTTAAAAAGGCCAAGTTAGTTTATCTGGCGTTCAATATACTAGATACAGTTAGGCTCATGCGTTTCATACATCTGGAATTAGCAAACTAATGTGCTGGGGTTGGGAAAACATATATGTACCCATACTAGAATCTGTCAAAGAAAGCGGTACTCACATATAACAGTCATTCCATCTGTAATCCATACAGTCAAAAGACTGAAAGTATTCCAGTGAGGGAATTTTTTTATTTAAAAAGGCCAAGTTAGTTTATCTGGCGTTCAATATACTAGATACAGTTAGGCCTGCGTTTCATACATCTGGAATTAGCAAACTAATGTGCTGGGGTTGGGAAAACATATATGTACCCATACTAGAATCTGTCAAAGAAAGCGGTACTCACATATAACAGTCATTCCATCTGTAATCCATACAGTCAAAAGACTGAAAGTATTCCAGTGAGGGAATTTTTTTATTTAAAAAGGCCAAGTTAGTTTATCTGGCGTTCAATATACTAGATACAGTTAGGCCTGCGTTTCATACATCTGGAATTAGCAAACTAATGTGCTGGGGTTGGGAAAACATATATGTACCCATACTAGAATCTGTCAAAGAAAGCGGTACTCACATATAACAGTCATTCCATCTGTAATCCATACAGTCAAAAGACTGAAAGTATTCCAGTGAGGGAATTTTTTTATTTAAAAAGGCCAAGTTAGTTTATCTGGCGTTCAATATACTAGATACAGTTAGGCCTGCGTTTCATACATCTGGAATTAGCAAACTAATGTGCTGGGGTTGGGAAAACATATATGTACCCATACTAGAATCTGTCAAAGAAAGCGGTACTCACATATAACAGTCATTCCATCTGTAATCCATACAGTCAAAAGACTGAAAGTATTCCAGTGAGGGAATTTTTTTATTTAAAAAGGCCAAGTTAGTTTATCTGGCGTTCAATATACTAGATACAGTTAGGCCTGCGTTTCATACATCTGGAATTAGCAAACTAATGTGCTGGGGTTGGGAAAACATATATGTACCCATACTAGAATCTGTCAAAGAAAGCGGTACTCACATATAACAGTCATTCCATCTGTAATCCATACAGTCAAAAGACTGAAAGTATTCCAGTGAGGGAATTTTTTTATTTAAAAAAGGCCAAGTTAGTTTATCTGGCGTTCAATATACTAGATACAGTTAGGCCTGCGTTTCATACATCTGGAATTAGCAAACTAATGTGCTGGGGTTGGGAAAACATATATGTACCCATACTAGAATCTGTCAAAGAAAGCGGTACTCACATATAACAGTCATTCCATCTGTAATCCATACAGTCAAAAGACTGAAAGTATTCCAGTGAGGGAATTTTTTTATTTAAAAAGGCCAAGTTAGTTTATCTGGCGTTCAATATACTAGATACAGTTAGGCCTGCGTTTCATACATCTGGAATTAGCAAACTAATGTGCTGGGGTTGGGAAAACATATATGTACCCATACTAGAATCTGTCAAAGAAAGCGGTACTCACATATAACAGTCATTCCATCTGTAATCCATACAGTCAAAAGACTGAAAGTATTCCAGTGAGGGGATTTTGCTTATAAAAATAATATATTTCATTGTGGTGCGAGTTGAATCGCAACAATGAAGAAAAATACTATTAAGGGACGAGGACGCGGTCGTGGTGGTGTCCGTGGAGCCTCTGTTGCTGGTAGAGGACGTGGCCGTTCGGCCCCAGGCGCACACAGTAGGGAACGAACTCCTCAACTAGCCGGCAGAATGTACCGCAATATCTCGTGGGGCCCAATGCCGCTCTTAGGATGGTAAGGCCTGAGCAGGTACAGGCATTAATCGATTGGGTGGCCGACAGTGCTTCCAGCACGTTCACCACATGGTCTTCCACCCAGTCTTCTGCGGAAAGCGCACAGGTGGCACCTGAAAACCAAGCCCATCAGTCTGTCACATCACCCCCAAGCATATCAGGGAAACGGTCTGAGCCACAAGTTATGCAGCAGTCTCTTCTTCTGTTTGAAGACTCTGCTTCCAGGGTTTCCCAGGGCGTCCACCTAGCCCTTCCCCAGTGGAGGAAGACATACCATGCACTGACGCACAACCACTTATGTCTCCAGATGAAGAGGACATGGGAATACCACCACAGCAGAGTCACCGACTCTCTGATGATGACGAAACACAGGTGCCCACTGCCGCGTCTTTTGCAGTGTGCAGACTGAACAGGAGGAGGTCAGGGAGGGAGACTGGGTGGAAGACGATGCAGAGGACGATGAGGTCTTAGACCCCACATGGACTGAAGGTCGTGGGCGATGACTTTCACAGTTCAGAGGAAGAGGTAGTGGTGAGACCGAGACAACAGCGAAGCCAAAGAGGGAGCAGGGGGCCAAAGCAGACGAGCCGCCGCCCCAGAGTTCGCTCTGCTACTGGACATCGCCAACAGGGACCCAGCCCCACAAAGGCAGCTTCAAAGAGTTCCCTGGCATGGCACTTCTTTAAACAATGTCCTACCGACAAGACCCGAGTGACTTGCACGCTCTGCCATCAGAGCCTGAGGCGAGGCATTAACGCTCTGAACCTCAGCACAACCTGCATGACCAGGCATCTACATGCAAAGCATGAACTGCAGTGGGGTACACACCTTAAAAACCAGGCACTCGCTGAGGCTCCCCTGCTCCCTCTACCGCTGCTGCCTCGGCTTCCGCCTCGAGAGGAATGTTGCCACCTGCCGAGCAGCAAACAGAGGATGTGCCACCGACACCACCACCACCGCCACCGTCAACTAGCGCCTCCACTATATCACACAGCAGCGTTCAGCTCTCAATATCTCAAACCTTAGAGAGGAAGCGCAAATTCCCCCGAGTCACCCTCGAGCCTCTTGGCCTGAACGCCAGCATTTCTAAACTGCTGGCCTTTGAAATGCTGTCATTCCGGCTGGTGGACACAGACAGCTTCAAACAGCTGATGGCCATGGCTGTCCCGCAGTATGTGGTTCCCAGCCGCCACTACTTCTCCAAGACAGCCGTGCCTTCCTGCACATGCAAGTGTCCGATAAAATCAAGTGTGCACTGCGCAACGCCATTTGTGGCAAGGTCCACCTAACCACAGATACGTGGACCAGTAAGCACGGCCAGGGACGCTATATCTCACTAACTGCACACTGGATGAATGTAGTGGCGGCTGGGCCCCCGGCGGACAGTTCCTTGGCGCACGTCCTTCCGCCCCCTAGGATCGCAGGGCATCATTCTCTGCCTCCTGTAGCCTCCTCCTCCTACTCGGCTTCCTCCTCCACTGCTTCCACCAGCTCATCCGGTCAGCCACACACCTTCACCACCAACTTCAGCACAGCCCGGGTAAACGTCAGCAGGCCATTCTGAAACTCATATGTTTGGGGACAGGCCCCACAGCGCAAAGGAGTTGTGGCGGGGTATTGAACAACAGACCGACGAGTGGTTTCTGCCGGTGGGCCTCAAGCCAGGCCTGGTGGTATGCGATAATGGGCGAAATCTCGTGGCAGCTCTGGGACTAGCCGGTTTGACGCACATCCCTTGCCTGGCGCATGTGCTGAACTTGGTGGTGCAGAGGTTCATTCACCACTACCCCAACATGTCAGAGCTGCTGCATAAAGTGCGGGCCGTCCTGTGCGCGCTCCGCCGCTCACATCCTGCCGCTGCTCGCCTGTCTGGCGCTACAGCGGAACTGCCTTCCCGCCACCGCCTCATGCGACGTGCCCACCCGGTGGAACTCCACCTCACATGCTGGAGAGACTGTGCGAGCAGCAGCAGGCCATAGTGGAGTTTCAGCTGCAGCACGTCGCGGCCAGTCGTACTCGCCGAACAGCACCACTTCACCACCAATGATTGGGCCTCCATGCGAGACCTGTGTGCCCTGCTGCGCTGTTTCGAGTACTCCACCAACATGGCCAGTGGCGATGACACTGTTATCAGCGTTACAATACCACTTCTATGTCTCCTTGAGAAAACACTTAGGGCAATGATGTTAGAGGAGGTGGCCCAGGTGGAGGAGGAGGAGGAGGAGGATGAGGGCTCGTTTCTAACACTTTCGGGCCAGTCTGTTCGAATTGGCTCAGAGGGAGGTTTGTTTAAGCAGCAGAGGACAGGTTCACAAGTCGCCAGCCAAGGCACTGTACTGGAGGACGAGGAGGATGAGGAGGAGGAGGTGGAGGGGGACGAGGATGACGCAAGTTCACAGCGGGGTGGCAGCCCAGGCCCATCACTGGTGCGTGGCTGGGGGATACGGTGGACGATGACGATACGCCTCCCACAGAGGACAGCTTGTCCTTACCCATGGGTAGCCTGGCCCACATGAGCGAATATATGCTCCAATGCCTGCGCAACGACAGCAGAGTTGCCCACGCTTTAACGTGTGCAGACTACTGGGTGGCCACCCTGCTGGATCCCCGGTATAAAGACAATGTGCCCACTTTAATTCCTGAACTGAGCGCGACCGTAAGATGCGCGAGTACAAGCGCACGCTGATAGAGGCGCTCTTGAGAGCATTCCCACATGTCACAGGGGAACAGGTGGAAGGTGAAGGCAGAGGAGTGGCAAGAGGTCGCCAACGCAGCTGTGTCACGGCCAGCTCATCTGAGGGCAGGGTTAGCATGGCAGAAATGTGGAAAAGTTTTGTCTCCACGCCACAGCTATCTGCACCGACACCTGATACGGAACGTGTTAGCAGGAGGCAGCATTTCACTAACATGGTTGAACAGTATGTCTGCACACTCCTCCACATCCTGACGGATGGTTCGGCCCCATTCAACTACTGGGTTTCGAAATTGTCCACGTGGCCAGAGTTAGCATGTTATGCCTTGAGGTGCTTTCCTGCCCGGGCGGCCAGCGCTTTATCTGAACGCGTATTCAGCACGGCAGGGGGCGCCATTACTGACAAGCGCAGCCGCCTGTCCACAGCCAACGTGGACAAGCTGACCTTCATAAAGATGAACCAGGCATGGATCCCACAGGACCTGTCCCTCCCTTGTGCAGAGTAGTCCTTATTAACTGCCTAAAACATGTCTTGTTGTGCTACGGGCCACTTCTTTATTTGATACAAATTTTATGAAACCCACAGTTGAATGAAACTCTTCTCTGTCTGGGCGCCGGGCCTAACCAGATGAAAGTGGCCGGTTAAACTAACGGGTGACATGAAGCCATAACCTCTGCCATGCTACCTCTGTCTTCTGTCTGGGTGCTGAGGCCTAAGTCAAATAAAGCGGTCTTCTGCTGTGCTGGGGGATATGAAGCTAATCTCTGACCTCTCTCCTCTGTCTGGGTCCAAAGGCCTAAATCACTGAAAGAGGCCTTCTCCTGTGGTGTGTGATATGATGCCAGAATATGTGCTGTGGGGCCTCTCTCCTCTTCCTGGGTGCAGGGGTCAAATAAACTAAATTGTGGCCTACTCCTGTGGTGGTTGATATGATGCCTGATTCTCTGATGTGGAACCTCTCTCCTCTGTTTGGGTGAAGGGGTCAAAGTAACTAAATGGTGGCTTCTCCTGTGGTGGCTGATATGATGCCAGAATATGTGCTGTGGGGCCTCTCTCCTCTTCCTGGGTGCAGGGGTCAAAGTAAATCAATGGTGGCTTCTCCTGTGGTGGCTGATATGATGCCAGAATATGTGCTGTGGTGCCTCTCTCCTCTTCCTGGGTGCAGGGGTCAAAGTAACTCAATGGTGGCTTCTCCTGTGGTGGTTAGTATGATGCCAGAATATGTGCTGTGGGGCCTCTCTCCTCTTCCTGGGTGCAGGGGTCAAAGTAACTCAATGGTGGCTTCTCCTGTGGTGGCTGATATGATGCCAGAATATGTGCTGTGGTGCCTCTCTCCTTCCTGGGTGCGGGGTCAAAGTAACTCAATGGTGGCTTCTCCTGTGGTGGCTGATATGATGCAAGAATATGTGCTGTGGGGCCTCTCTCCTCTTCCTGGGTGCAGGGGTCAAAGTAACTCAATGGTGGCTTCTCCTGTGGTGGTTAGTATGATGCCAGAATATGTGCTGTGGGGCCTCTCTCCTCTTCCTGGGTGCAGGGGTCAAAGTAACTCAATGGTGGCTTCTCCTGTGGTGGCTGATATGATGCCAGAATATGTGCTGTGGTGCCTCTCTCCTCTTCCTGGGTGCAGGGGTCAAAGTAACTAAATGGTGGCTTCTCCTGTGGTGGTTGATATGATGCCTGATTCTCTGCTGTGAAACCTCTCTCCTCCATCTGGGTGTAGGGGTCAAAGTCTTTCAAAGTCGCTTCTCCTGTGCTGATTGATATAAAGCTGATGGTTGTGCCATCTGACATGGTTGCCAGGGTCTGATTCAATGGGGGCCTACTCCTGTGGTGGGTGATCTAAATGCCTGATTCTCTGCTGTGAAACCTCTCTCCTCCGTCTGGGTGTAGGGGTCAAAGTCTTTCAAAGTCGCCTTCTCCTGTGCTGATTGATATGAAGCTGATGGTTGTGCCATCTGACATGGTTTCCGGGGTCCCATTAAATTGGGGCCTACTCCTGTGGTGGTTGATATGATGCCTGATTCTCTGATGTGGAACCTCTCTCCTCTGTTTGGGTGAAGGGGTCAAAGTAACTCAATGGTGGCTTCTCCTGTGGTGGCTGATATGATGCCAGAATATGTGCTGTGGTGCCTCTCTCCTCTTCCTGGGTGCAGGGGTCAAAGTAACTCAATGGTGGCTTCTCCTGTGGTGGCTGATATGATGCCAGAATATGTGCTGTGGGGCCTCTCTCCTCTTCCTGGGTGCAGGGGTCAAAGTAACTCAATGGTGGCTTCTCCTGTGGTGGTTAGTATGATGCCAGAATATGTGCTGTGGGGCCTCTCTCTCTTCCTGGGTGCAGGGGTCAAAGTAACTCAATGGTGGCTTCTCCTGTGGTGGCTGATATGATGCCAGAATATGTGCTGTGGTGCCTCTCTCCTCTTCCTGGATGCGGGGTCAAAGTAACTCAATGGTGGCTTCTCCTGTGGTGGCTGATATGATGCCAGAATATGTGCTGTGGGGCCTCTCTCCTCTTCCTGGGTGCAGGGGTCAAAGTAACTCAATGGTGGCTTCTCCTGTGGTGGTTAGTATGATGCCAGAATATGTGCTGTGGGGCCTCTCTCCTCTTCCTGGGTGCAGAGGTCAAAGTAACTCAATGGTGGCTTCTCCTGTGGTGGCTGATATGATGCCAGAATATGTGCTGTGGTGCCTCTCTCCTCTTCCTGGGTGCAGGGGTCAAAGTAACTAAATGGTGGCTTCTCCTGTGGTGGTTGATATGATGCCTGATTCTCTGCTGTGAAACCTCTCTCCTCCATCTGGGTGTAGGGGTCAAAGTCTTTCAAAGTCGCCTTCTCCTGTGCTGATTGATATGAAGCTGATGGTTGTGCCATCTGACATGGTTGCCTGGGTCCCATTAAATTGGGGCCTACTCCTGTGGTGGTTGATATGATGCCTGATTCTCTGATGTGGAACCTCTCTCCTCTGTTTGGGTGAAGGGCTCAAAGTAACTCAATGGTGGCTTCTCCTGTGGTGGCTGATATGATGCCAGAATATGTGCTGTGGGGCCTCTCTCCTCTTCCTGGGTGCAGGGGTCAAAGTAACTCAATGGTGGCTTCTCCTGTGGTGGCTGATATGATGCCAGAATATGTGCTGTGGTGCCTCTCTCTCTTCCTGGGTGCGGGGGTCAAAGTAACTCAATGGTGGCTTCTCCTGTGGTGGCTGATATGATGCCAGAATATGTGCTGTGGTGCCTCTCTCCTCTTCCTGGGTGCGGGGTCAAAGTAACTCAATGGTGGCTTCTCCTGTGGTGGCTGATATGATGCCAGAATATGTGCTGTGGGGCCTCTATCCTCTTCCTGGGTGCAGGGGTCAAAGTAACTCAATGGTGGCTTCTCCTGTGGTGGTTAGTATGATGCCAGAATATGTGCTGTGGGGCCTCTCTCTCTTCCTGGGTGCAGGGGTCAAAGTAACTCAATGGTGGCTTCTCCTGTGGTGGTTAGTATGATGCCAGAATATGTGCTGTGGGGCCTCTCTCCTCTTCCTGGGTGCAGGGGTCAAAGTAACTCAATGGTGGCTTCTCCTGTGGTGGCTGATATGATGCCAGAATATGTGCTGTGGTGCCTCTCTCCTCTTCCTGGGTGCGGGGTCAAAGTAACTCAATGGTGGCTTCTCCTGTGGTGGCTGATATGATGCCAGAATATGTGCTGTGGGGCCTCTCTCCTCTTCCTGGGTGCAGGGGTCAAAGTAACTCAATGGTGGCTTCTCCTGTGGTGGTTAGTATGATGCCAGAATATGTGCTGTGGTGCCTCTCTCCTCTTCCTGGGTGCATGGGTCAAAGTAACTAAATGGTGGCTTCTCCTGTGGTGGTTGATATGATGCCTGATTCTCTGCTGTGAAACCTCTCTCCTCCATCTGGGTGTAGGGGTCAAAGTCTTTCAAAGTCGCCTTCTCCTGTGCTGATTGATATAAAGCTGATGGTTGTGCCATCTGACATGGTTGCCAGGGTCTGATTCAATGGGGGCCTACTCCTGTGGTGGGTGATCTAAATGCCTGATTCTCTGCTGTGAAACCTCTCTCCTCCGTCTGGGTGTAGGGGTCAAAGTCTTTCAAAGTCGCCTTCTCCTGTGCTGATTGATATGAAGCTGATGGTTGTGCCATCTGACATGGTTGCCGGGGTCCCATTAAATTGGGGCCTACTCCTGTGGTGGGTGATCTAAATGCCTGATTCTCTGCTTTGAAACCTCTCTCCTCCGTCCGGGTGTAGGGGTCAAAGTCTGTCAAAGTCGCCTTCTCCTGTGCTGATTGATATAAAGCTTATGCTTGTGCCATCTGACATGGTTGCCGGGGTCTGATTCAATGGTGGCCTACTCCTGTGGTGGGTGATCTAAATGCCTGATTCTCTGCTGTGTAACCTCTCTCCTCCGTCTGGGTGTAGGGGTCAAAGTAACTAAATGGTGGCCTACTCCTGTGGTGGGTGATATGATGCCTGGTTCTCTGCTGTGGGACCTCTCTCCTTTGTCTGGGTGCTGTGGTCAAAATAATAGTAAGTGACCTTCTCCATTGGTGGGTGACTTGAAGCCTGATTCTGTGCTATGGGACCTCACTCCAATTAATATTGTTTAATTTTTATTTATTTTATGTTAACTCATCATTTCCCTATCTACATTTGTTTGCAGGGGATTTAACTACATTTTGCTGCCTTTTGCAGCCCTCTAGCCCTTTCCGGGTGTGTTTTACAGCCTTTTTAGTGCCCAAAAGTTCGGGTCCCCATTGACTTCTATGGGGTTCGGGATGAAGTTCGGGTCGAGTTCGGATCACGAACCCGAACATTTTTCGAAAGTTCGGCCGAACTCGTCGAACCCGAACATCCAGGTGTTCGCTCATCTCTATTTGTAACACATTCAGCAGCCATTTTAGAAAAAAATTGAATTCATTACCACGAAGCGAGAGGAAATTCAGCATTGTGGCAAATTAAGTTTTTCCTAAACTTAGGATTGAATTTGATTTCAAAAACTTCGATTTTCTCAACAACACAAATTATTATTATTATTATCATCATTATTAAATGGCTTGAAAGGAGACAGAGAGTAAGAGAGAAAAAAAAATTATAGTAATAAAAAAGAAAGAAAGACAAGAGAGAAAATATACGAATCTTAAGAGACTTTGAGTGTCATACACAAATTTTCTATTTTAAGCACTTTCAATTTAGGTGGAATTGGACCCAAAACCAATTTCAAATAATTTTCTCATCTGTACTGCCTCTAACATACATGTGAACATAACCTTCAAAGTTTAAAACTTCCTATAAATGAATTGATGCATCGATTACATAGGATTACATTTTAAATATTATAGTATTTATAAAACCCAGGGATCTGGAACACAATAATCAATGTAATTCAACACACATCTAATGTATTTCTTCACATTATATTTTCCCATCTGTGTTTTACCCTTGAATTAAGGACACAAACTAAAACACGCCATGAAAATGTGATTGAGTTAGTGTAAAATATAGGTATTTTTACTATGCTAAATTACTGCATTACATCTACCTCTGGCTTGAACAGTATGCTCATTGTGCCTCTGCAAACTCAGCTCACCAGCTGTACGTATAACATATAAGCCAATTGGGCATGAGTAACTGGTTTTATACGGTTACTGGTTAAAGTCTGCCTTCAAGTAATAATGGTTCTCTTTGTATTAAGTCACAATATATTATAATTTTAGAAATTAATATTGCCCATGTGTAACCATTTATTTTATCACCATGACATAAACTGAAAATTAACCTATTTGGCAATTTTCAGCAGTGTATAATCATAAGATACAAACGTCTAAGGTTTACGGAAACATACATTCAAATATTCAGGAGTAAATTAAATATTATATATGTTATTATAATTATTATTATTATTAATGAGCGAATTTCTCAAAAATGCGATTCGGTCAGTTCGCAGAATTTTCTGAAAAATTTGGTTCTATACAAATTTATTTGTGGCAAATCATGTAAAAACCTGCTATTTTCTGGCTGCAGAGAGCCTTTATAGTGGTCTAGAACACTGTGCCTTGCAGTAACTCCTCTTCCTGGGTGCAGGGGTCAAAGTAACTCAATGGTGGCTTCTCCTGTGGTGGTTAGTATGATGCCAGAATATGTGCTGTGGGGCCTCTCTCCTCTTCCTGGGTGCAGGGGTCAAAGTAACTCAATGGTGGCTTCTCCTGTGGTGGTTAGTATGATGCCAGAATATGTGCTGTGGGGCCTCTCTCCTCTTCCTGGGTGCAGGGGTCAAAGTAACTCAATGGTGGCTTCTCCTGTGGTGGCTGATATGATGCCAGAATATGTGCTGTGGTGCCTCTCTCCTCTTCCTGGGTGCGGGGGTCAAAGTAACTCAATGGTGGCTTCTCCTGTGGTGGCTGATATGATGCCAGAATATGTGCTGTGGGGCCTCTCTCCTCTTCCTGGGTGCAGGGGTCAAAGTAACTCAATGGTGGCTTCTCCTGTGGTGGTTAGTATGATGCCAGAATATGTGCTGTGGTGCCTCTCTCCTCTTCCTGGGTGCATGGGTCAAAGTAACTAAATGGTGGCTTCTCCTGTGGTGGTTGATATGATGCCTGATTCTCTGCTGTGAAACCTCTCTCCTCCATCTGGGTGTAGGGGTCAAAGTCTTTCAAAGTCGCCTTCTCCTGTGCTGATTGATATAAAGCTGATGGTTGTGCCATCTGACATGGTTGCCAGGGTCTGATTCAATGGGGGCCTACTCCTGTGGTGGGTGATCTAAATGCCTGATTCTCTGCTGTGAAACCTCTCTCCTCCGTCTGGGTGTAGGGGTCAAAGTCTTTCAAAGTCGCCTTCTCCTGTGCTGATTGATATGAAGCTGATGGTTGTGCCATCTGACATGGTTGCCGGGGTCCCATTAAATTGGGGCCTACTCCTGTGGTGGGTGATCTAAATGCCTGATTCTCTGCTTTGAAACCTCTCTCCTCCGTCCGGGTGTAGGGGTCAAAGTCTGTCAAAGTCGCCTTCTCCTGTGCTGATTGATATAAAGCTTATGCTTGTGCCATCTGACATGGTTGCCGGGGTCTGATTCAATGGTGGCCTACTCCTGTGGTGGGTGATCTAAATGCCTGATTCTCTGCTGTGTAACCTCTCTCCTCCGTCTGGGTGTAGGGGTCAAAGTAACTAAATGGTGGCCTACTCCTGTGGTGGGTGATATGATGCCTGGTTCTCTGCTGTGGGACCTCTCTCCTTTGTCTGGGTGCTGTGGTCAAAATAATAGTAAGTGACCTTCTCCATTGGTGGGTGACTTGAAGCCTGATTCTGTGCTATGGGACCTCACTCCAATTAATATTGTTTAATTTTTATTTATTTTATGTTAACTCATCATTTCCCTATCTACATTTGTTTGCAGGGGATTTAACTACATTTTGCTGCCTTTTGCAGCCCTCTAGCCCTTTCGGGTGTGTTTTACAGCCTTTTAGTGCCCAAAAGTTCGGGTCCCCATTGACTTCTATGGGGTTCGGGTTGGGATGAAGTTCGGGTCGAGTTCGGATCACGAACCCGAACATTTTCGAAAGTTCGGCCGAACTCGTCGAACCCGAACATCCAGGTGTTCGCTCATCTCTATTTGTAACACATTCAGCAGCCATTTTAGAAAAAAATTGAATTCATTACCACGAAGCGAGAGGAAATTCAGCATTGTGGCAAATTAAGTTTTTCCTAAACTTAGGATTGAATTTGATTTCAAAAACTTCGATTTTCTCAACAACACAAATTATTATTATTATTATCATCATTATTAAATGGCTTGAAAGGAGACAGAGAGTAAGAGAGAAAAAAAAATTATAGTAATAAAAAAGAAAGAAAGACAAGAGAGAAAATATACGAATCTTAAGAGACTTTGAGTGTCATACACAAATTTTCTATTTTAAGCACTTTCAATTTAGGTGGAATTGGACCCAAAACCAATTTCAAATAATTTTCTCATCTGTACTGCCTCTAACATACATGTGAACATAACCTTCAAAGTTTAAAACTTCCTATAAATGAATTGATGCATCGATTACATAGGATTACATTTTAAATATTATAGTATTTATAAAACCCAGGGATCTGGAACACAATAATCAATGTAATTCAACACACATCTAATGTATTTCTTCACATTATATTTTCCCATCTGTGTTTTACCCTTGAATTAAGGACACAAACTAAAACACGCCATGAAAATGTGATTGAGTTAGTGTAAAATATAGGTATTTTTACTATGCTAAATTACTGCATTACATCTACCTCTGGCTTGAACAGTATGCTCATTGTGCCTCTGCAAACTCAGCTCACCAGCTGTACGTATAACATATAAGCCAATTGGGCATGAGTAACTGGTTTTATACGGTTACTGGTTAAAGTCTGCCTTCAAGTAATAATGGTTCTCTTTGTATTAAGTCACAATATATTATAATTTTAGAAATTAATATTGCCCATGTGTAACCATTTATTTTATCACCATGACATAAACTGAAAATTAACCTATTTGGCAATTTTCAGCAGTGTATAATCATAAGATACAAACGTCTAAGGTTTACGGAAACATACATTCAAATATTCAGGAGTAAATTAAATATTATATATGTTATTATAATTATTATTATTATTAATGAGCGAATTTCTCAAAAATGCGATTCGGTCAGTTCGCAGAATTTTCTGAAAAAATTTGGTTCTATACAAATTTATTTGTGGCAAATCATGTAAAAACCTGCTATTTTCTGGCTGCAGAGAGCCTTTATAGTGGTCTAGAACACTGTGCCTTGCAGTAACATGCATAGGGAATCTGCTGTGGTAGTGAAACAATACTGTATACTCAGTATGATATGCAGATGACAGGTGTCGCTCTTAGAATCACTGCACACTTCACTTATTTGGGCAGTTACAAGGCCAAAACTGACCACATACCTTAAGTGACAGGTCAACGTTAGCGTCAAGAAGCACACTCCTTTTACACCATCGTCAGCTGAGTCGTCAACACAATGCAGTGTGCCAAACAGAACGGTATTGTGCACTGCTCTATATCAGATTGTTTCTCGTTAAGCAGCTCATTGTAGTTGATAACCTAATCTGTTAATTGCCTGCTCTTTAACGGAGGAGAACGCTGTATTTACATGCAGTGATCTCCATTGTATGGGGAGCAGTGATCACTACTGTTCTTCCGCATACTGACTAATTGTTTGCCGGCAGCAGATCGTGATCACACAGCACAATCTACTTCCATTAAATGATCATTTTTATGTGCGCACAAACAAAAGAATTACAGTACCCGATGGATGAGCGTTTCGTTCGTTCATCAGATAATCAGCTTAAACGGCATCCACTGCAGCCATTACTCTTAAAGGGAATCTGTCACCTGCCTATCACCATTTTTTTCCTTTATTCATGTGTAATAAAGTACCTTATATCCGGATCTGTTCTTCTTTTTGCTTTGTCTCTTGTCATTTTCCTTAAAAAAGATTTTTCTATTCTGCAAATTAGGATCCAAGGAGCCCAGAGGGGTGTTTTTTCTCTGCCAAGGAGCCCAGGAATGCCCCCCTTATGTGCCCAGAACGCCTAAATTTGAATTCACAAGAACGCCTGCAGGAGCAGAAATCGCCCTTGCCCCTGGCTACCTCAGCGTTCAGGCAGAAATAAAAAACTCAATCTTTAGCTCGCTGGCCGCCGGAATTCTTGCACAGGCACAGTAGCGTCGATTGCCTGCGCCTGCGCGATGCTCCGCCAACTGAGGGCAGCAGCACTCGGAAAATGTCACTGGGCTCGGCGCATATCCAGTGACACTATTCAGGCTGATGCCCTCAGTTGGCGTAGCATCGCGCAGGCGCAGGCAATCATGGCACGCAATCATCGCAAGAATTCCGGCGGCCAGCAAGATGAAGATCGGGGCTTTATTTCTGCCTGAGAGCGGAGGTAGCTGGGGGGCGGAGGTGATTTCTGCTGCTGGAGGCGTTCTTGTGGATTCAAATTTAGGCGGGCTGGGCACATCAGGGGGGCGTTCCTGGGCTCCTTGGAAGAGAAAAAATGCCCCTCTGGGCTCCTTGGATCCTAATTAGCATAATGGAAATATCGTTTTTTAAGGAAAATGACAAGAAACAAAGCAAAAAGAAGAACAGATCCGGATATAAGGTACTTTATTGCACATGGCTAAAGGAAAAATGGTGATAGGCAGGTGACAGATTCCCTTTAAGAGCTTCTAAAGAGAGCAACACGGTAACCTGTGTCACAGTGAACTACACTGTGACAATGTCTATTTTTTTTTTTTTACAGAAAAAAGCATTTTTTTAAAATCATGTTTCCATTTCTGAAAACCATATATTTGTTTTATTTTTATGCCAATCATCTCATGTAGGGGCTCCTTCTTTGCAGGAAAGTTGACATATTTATTTGCGTTTTTTGGTTGCATATGATTTTTGTGATCGTTCAATATTACACTTTTTTGGGGCAAGAGGACCAAATAATGTCTTTTTTGATTTTTTTATGGCATTCACCTGAGGGGATAGGTCATGTCATATTTTTATAAAGCAGATAGTTACAGACACAGTAAAACCTAATATGTCTATTTTTTTTTATTTCTGTTAAAGGGGTTGTGTCATCTCAGACAGTGGGGGCATATCGGTAGGTTGTGGCACCCGCACCTATTTTGAGAACAGAGCCCCAAAAGTGGTGGAGGCGCCTTCCACCCCTTTTGGGGCAGCCGCCCTCCATTCATTTTCTATGAGGCCACCACAAATAGCCGAGCACTGGCTCGGCTATTTCAGTCGGGGCCATAGAAGTGAATGGGGCCTGTCATGCGCAGTGTGCTCCCATTCACTTCTATGGGGAGACCGCTTGGTGGTAGCCGGGCCACAGAGTGGCAAGGTGACATAGTGTTGAGGAAGCAGCGACATCAGGAGACCACAGAGTGGCAAGATGACATCGTATGTAGGTGGCAGCAGCAACAGGAGACCACAGAGTGGCAAGGTGACATGGTGTGGAGGTGGCAGCAGTATCAGGAGTCCAACTCTCTTTGTAAAGACTGCGGCACTCCAATTGCTGAAAAACTTCAAAGCTTTATTGCACCAATTTCAAGCGACGTTTCGATCGTGGAGGTCTTTATCAAGCTCACCTGGTGACATGGTGTGGAGGTGGCAGCAAGATCAGGAGACCACAGAGTGGCAAGGTGACATAGTTACGAGGTGGAAGCAGCACCAGAAAACCACAGAGCGACCAGGTGACAGAGAAGGGCTGTCGGTGGCAATACCAGTTTCAGCTGAAGATGGTGAGTGAAGAAAAGGAGTATTAGGCATCAGATGTGTGAGTGTGGAGGTGGCAGTAGCAGCAGCATCAGGAGGATGCCACAGGGTGGCACAATGACAGTGAGGAGGTGGCAGCAGCTTGAGAAGACCACAGAGTGGCACAATGCCTGAGTGAGGAGGTGGCGGCAGCAGCAGCATCAGGAGGAGGCCAAAGGGTGGCACAATGACAGCGAGGAGGTGGCAGCAGCAGCATGAGGAGACCTCAGAGTGGCACAATGAAAGACTGTAAAGATGGTGGCAGAAGCAGCATCAGCAGGAGGCCAAAGGGTGGCACAATGACAGATAGGAGGTGGCAGCATCAGCATGAGGAGACCTCAGAGTGGCACAATGAAAGACTGTAGAGGTGGCGGAAGCAGCAGCATGAGAAGGAGGCCACAGGGTTGCACAATGACAGAGTGTGGAGGTGGCAGCATCAGAAACAGGAAGAAACCACAGAGTGGCACAATGACAGTGTGGAGGTGGCAGCAGCAGCATAAAGAGGACCCAGAGTGGCAAGGTGACATAGTGTTGAGGTAGCAGCACCATCAGGAGACCACAGAGTGGCAAAGAGACATAGTGTGTAGGTGCCAGCAGCATCATGAGACCACAGAGGGGCAAGGTGACATGGTGTGGAGGTGGCAGCAGCTTCATAAGACCACTAAGTGGCAAGGTGACAAAGTGTGGATGTTGAATCAGCATCAGGAGACAACAGAGTGACCCGGTAACAGAGTGGAGAGGTGGGTGGCAATAACAGTACCAGCTGAAGATGGTGGGTGAAAGAAGGAGCACTTGGCATCAGATGTGTGGCATCAGGCGGGTGGCAGCATCAGAATAGTAGCTGAGGTAGGTAGCCAGAAGAAACCAGTCTCTTTTTTCAAAGTGCATCAGGCATTGGTGGGTGAAAATCCTGGCTGATGCAAGCCTGATTCATCTTGACAAAGGTCAGTCTCTCCACATTTTGGGTGGACAGGCGAGTTCTTCTTGGGGTAACTATGGCCCCCGCGAACTAAACATCTGCTCTGAGGCCACACTACTGGCTGGGCAAGACAGCTTTTTCAGGGCAAACTCTGCCAGTTGCAGCCACAAATCCAGTTTAGCTGCCCAGTAGTCCAGCGGATCATCAATGTGGGGGAAACTTTGCATGCACTTCAGCCACTCGTACACCGCAAAGCACACCCTCCTTGAGCTGCAGCGGCAGAACGGCATCCCCCAACATAGGCTGATATGCGATGTTTCCACCTGTTGGAATTCCACCCTCCATATGTTGGACCGACTATATGAACAGAGAAAGCCATAAACGATTCCTTGCTGATCTATTCGGACATGAGTACTCCCCTGTGTAACTTTTATGTCAGCCAGTGGCAATTCATGCATCACATCTGCCATTTGCTCAGGCCCTTTGAGGAGGCCATGTTATTTGTCAGTCGCCAGGACTACGGGATGAACGTCATTCAACTGCTTCATGTCCTGGAACAGATGCTGGTAAATCTGGCTTCTAAGGGGACTGGAGCCATGGCGCCTAGATCTCATGGCCACATGAGCCCTGTGGGGGCTGAACTGGAGAAGGAGGACATTGGCGCACAAGCAATGTCTAGAGAAATGGGTGGTTTTTATAGACAGGTGACAGGAGAGGAGGTGCAACCAGAGGAGCTAGAGGGTGAATACGAGGTAGAGGAGCCTTTACTGCCTCAAATCAGGTGTGTGCTACTAGGTGATGCAGAGGTTGCTGCGGCAGGCTGGACCACCACATTGGAGCCACGGTAAGGTGACACTGTATATGTTGACGCAGGGCCGTTTTGCCAACATTGGCACCCACAGATTCTACAAATGGCCATGTTCACCTCCTCCGGCAGCTTAACAAAAAAACTGCCACACTGCCGAGTAGGTGATTTTACCTCCAACACACCACACTGACTGACTGCTACCACTGCTGCTACCGTGAACCCCTGCACGACTTCTTTCCGGGCAGGTAGGCTCCTGCGAAGCAGGTGGTCTACCCCGACACATTTGAGCTTCCGACCTCCCACTGCTGTTACCCTGCTGACTCCCGGCCACCCTAGTGACTTACTTTGCTGCTGCCTTACAGGCAAGCTGCCACCCTCTTCTCCTGATGATGATGAAGCCCCTAATTTACCCAGCTTCCAAGTGCGATCAGCTACTTCATCATCATCGAGTACTGTCTGCATGTCATGCACATGATGTCCTCCTGAACGGTCTCTGGGTCAGGAGTGTGACCGCTAGCAGCCCCAGCTACCACGCCTACTACTACTACTGATGTTTTAGCCATAATATATTTACATATATCTTAATATATTACATATTCTAAATATATAATATGTGTAAATATATTATGGCTCAAAACTTGTACATATATATGTTTAAATTAAGTTTAGCCTCTATTTCTAAAAAAGTTTGCAAGGGATTTGAACTCACAGCTTCTGCATCATAGCCCAGAACTTTAACCACTACACTATATAGCCACATAGCCAGTCACTAAAAAAATATAAACTGTATAGGAATACTTACTAGTAGTACAGTAGAAGTCTCAAATTATTATTTTTTTAAATAGTAATTGGCTATGCAGCTATTTTAGCTTAGTGGTTAAGTGCCTTGACTCTAATGCAGAAGGTCATAAGTTTGAATTTCAGCAGAAACTTTTCTGAAATATAGGCTAAATAAGATTTAAAAACACTGGGTGTCACCAAGCACTGACTCTATATATGGACATAGCTATATATGGAGTCAGAGCAGGGACTCCTAAGCCACAGACTCACACTGAGGGATTTCTTTACTGTACAGCCATCTTCTGCATACAAATACAGGCTAAATTGTGCCGAGCATAGCGGTGCTCAAGACGAACTGGTGTTCGGCTGAACATGCTCGCTCAACACTACATATAACTGCACAGCTGAACGACAAATAATGTATTTTTTTGTGCCACTAATAAACGCCAAAAATGGATTTAGAACATATAACAGCACCGCTGAATGGCAAATAATATATATTTTTGTGCCACTAATACACACCAAAAAGGGCTGTTACTATCAGGGCCCTAACTTTTTTCCACTTATACACGCCACAAAAGGCTTTAGAACATATAACTGCACCGTTGAACGGTAAATAATATATACTTTTTTGCCACTAATACATGCCAAAAAGGGCTTTAGAACATATAACTGCACCGCTGATCAGCAAATAATATATATTTTTTGCAACTAATACATGCCAAAAAGGGCTATAATTTTCTCACTTCACCACACAACGGCTAATAAACCCTTTTTTCCCCACTAATACATGCCAAAAAGGGTTTTAGAACATATAGCTGCATAGCTGAACGGCAAATAATGTATTTTTTTTGTGCCACTAATACACGCCAAAAATGGCTGTTATTTTATTACTTCACCACATGGCTAATAAACCCTTTTTTAACCACTAATACAAACAAAAAAATGCTTTAAAACAGGCATGATCAAGCTACGGTGCTCCAGCCGTTGCAAAACTACAACTCCCATAATTCCGAGACAGCCTACAGCTCAGCCTACAGAAGGGCATGGAGGGAGTTGTAGTTTTACAACAGCTGGAGTGCCGCAGTTTAAGCATCACTGCTTTAGAACATATAACTGCACAGAGCAAGGACAAATAAGAAATAGAAATGTTTCCTTGTAAAAAACCCTGTTAATGGCTGTATCAAACAGCACTTGCACCCCAATAACAAGAACGGTTTGCCGGAATTACAGAACTGTATAATGGCACTTTGGTTCTCCGGTCAGTGCAGCAAGGTGTAATAAGATTGTTCTCATTACCTAGGCTTTAAAATCCCCTACTGAACCCTGTTCTGCTTCAATACTGTGGAATCATTCCTCCCTATCCTTTCCCTGAACTTCTATACAGCAAAATAACAGTGTTAAAGTATTTTCTACAACTGTCCCTATCGTCTGCTGACGTCTCTGCCTGCACTAAGTACACTAGAAAATTGTTGATTCCAAGATGGCTGAGGTTATTTATAGGGCTGTTACATCACAGGGTTGGCTGGCTGCTTATTGGCTGCATGCATGGCATTTTGGGTGATCCCTCATTCCCAGAGTTCCTTGCTCCATGTCCTAACACGTGCAGCAGCCAGTTTTGGAAAAAATCAGATTTGTTACCACGAAGCGTGAGGAAATTCGGATTCGGTGCAAATCTAATCTTTCCTGAAATTCAGATTGAATTCCACTTCGTTAACTTCGATTTGCTCATGTCTAATTATTATTTGTATTTTTTTAATAAATAATAACTTTTAACTTTCATTTAACAATCCATAAAAAAAATATTCAATTTGTCACATTAGCCACTGGAACCCCCAAAGTATTTATTTTTTGAAGCTCACTTGTCATTTTTGTTATGTAGACTATCAGCAGAGTTATGTTCTTAAAATTAAAGGTGGGGTAATTTTAAAGGGAACCTGTCAACATAAAAATCCAATGTAAGTTATAGGCGCTTTGTTATATGGCAGGAGGAGCTGAGCAGATTTATATATAGTCGTTTAGAGAAAGATTCTGCAGAACCTCTATTTCATACATTTATATTTCTGCTCATTCTGAGCTTTGAAGTCCAGGGGGCAGCCCTATTAGTGATTGACAGCTCTCTCTATATAAACAGTCAGAAGAAAGGGTGTTAATCACTGATAGGACTGTCTCCTTACAGGGCCGGTGCAAGGATTTTGCCGCCCCCCCCCCCATGTGACATTACAATGCCCCACCCATACGATCTGCCATATTAAAGAGGTTCTGCAGTTTATTTAAACTGATTGGCAGGGGTCCGACACCAGGACCCCCGCCAATTAGCAGTTTGAGAAGGCAGCTGCGCTGGCAGTAGCGCCTCGGCCTTCTCGCAGTGACGTCATGATTAGTATCACTGGCCTGGGCGGGGCTAAGCTTCATTCAAGTGAACAGAGCTTAACCCCACCAAGGCCAGTGATACTAGTCGTGACGTCACTGCGCCTGCGGTAAACAACGAGAAGGCCGAGGCGCTACTGCCAGCGCCGCTGCCTTCTCAAACAGCTGATCAGCGAGGGTCCTGGGTGTCGGACCCCGCCGATCAGTTTTAATAAACTGCAGAACCCCTTTAACTAATGCCAGTTCTCTGTTTCCCCCCCCCCATGTCATTCTCTCTCCCCCCCATGTCATTCTCTCTCCCCCCCATGTCATTCTCTTCCCCCCCATATGTCATTCTTTCTCTCCCCCCCCCCATGTCTTTCTCTCCTTTTCTTGTCATTCTCTCCCCCTCGCCCCACACCCCGAAAGTCTCTTTCCCAATCCCCCGCTAGCTCTAGTGTAGCGTGGCCGAGCTCTGTATGGTCCGCGGGTACAGGAGCTTTAGTTTCCTGTACCCGGGCGGACTGACAGGAAGTGCAGACTGTGTGCGCACTTCATGTCAGTCCGGCCGGGTACAGGAGACAGATGCTCCCTGTACCCGCGGACCATACAGAGCTCGGCCACGCTACAATGAGGGAGTGACAGGAGGGAGCGCTGAGCGATTCCCTCTTGTCAGCTTCTCTTGCTGCGCCCGGGCGGTGCGCCCTCATGGACGCACCAGCCCGGGCAGTGCTGCAGCCGCCAGAGGCTCAATATAGAGTGCTCGGGTGGCTGCAGCATGAAGGGGGGCCGGCGCTCCTAGCAGCGCCCCTTCCCAAAGGGGCGCTCTACGCGGCTGCCTAGTCAGCCTATAGAACGCGACGACCCTGTCTCCTTATAGAGGCAAGGCTGTCAATCACTGATAGGACCGCCTCCTCATAGAGGGAAGGCTGTCAATCACTGATAGGACTGCCTCCTTGACTTCAAAGCCCAGAATGAGTAGGAATATGAATGTATAAAATAAAAGCTATAATAAACCTTTTCCCACAAAACTATATATGAATCTAATTAGCTCATCCTGCTCTATAACATGCTGCCTACAGCTCAAACACCATGTTCAACGTGACAAATCAATTAAAAAAAATTAGTAGAACAAAAAAAAAAACTTAAATTTATAGCAATACATTTAAAGAAACTAACAAAGATTTATATGCTTATGGAAACTATTGTAATAAAATTCTGAAACATATTTGAATGATAAATAATAGTTAAAATAATTGTTTTATTTTTCCAGAATAATCCTGTTTCAAGAACAACATAATGATAATGATAACACAATAAAAATAATTAGAGATGATAGAATGGATTTGCTTGGTTCAAACTTTGAAAATAAAACTGATTACTATACTGAAAAAAGAAAGGAGAGAATTTTCTACAATTATCCACCTCTAATATTAAAATAATGGTAATTACATGACCATGGCTCCATTCACACCATTGCTTTTGCACCACAACTTTTTTTTACATAATACCATTGATTCAAAGCTTAACAATTGATGCACACAATCATATCAATTGGTATCACTTTTTAGATTTGGCTATATTTACAGACCCCCCCACCAAAAAAAAAAAAGTAAATAAATAAATAATAATAATAATAATAATAATAATAATAATAATAATAATAATAATAATAATTTCAGTCAACAACATTTTTTAAGGTACAAGAAGCATGTACTAAAATATTGTGGCAAAGTAGTGCCCGGTACAGTTAAAGTGGTTTCATTTTAATATAAATAGAGGAAGAGAGACAGAAAGATACTGACAGGGCATGGAGACATGGCAGAGGGTCTGGTCGGTAGGGTGTAGGTGCTGAGAACCATGTCAATCATTATAAAGAAGGGACAGAACCACAACAATGAATTTTGTTCCCCTTCCGACCAGAACGGACATCTTACAGCTGACAGCGGTCATTGTGGGGCATATTGGGGAGGAGATCCCTCCTCAGCCACATATTGGCAGAGTCTGGAGGCTACTTCGGATGCTGGCACTGACATGCCATCACTCGTTGTGTCCTGTTCATGCAGGTGGTTCACTCATTCCGGGAGGGCTGAGTTTCCATCTCATCTGCCAGCAGTGATAGTGGGCATATTGGGGAGGAGATCCCTCCTCAGCCACATATTGGCAGAGTCTGGAGGCTACTTCGGATGCCTGCACTGATGTGCCATCACCCGTTGTGTCCTGTCCATGCAGGTGGTTAACTCAGTCTGGGAGGGCTGAGTTTCCATCTCATCTGCCAGCAGTGATATTCTCTCACAGTGGCTTGGATTTGCCCGTGATAAGTTTGACCAACAATGGGAGCCTTAAATACTTCATCTTCAAACGCCTATGTTACTGTCCTTAAGATTGGCAGCGCATGCGCTTACTTGTAGCCAAGGAACGCTTGTACCCTACTTTAAGATGGCCGTTCTGGTCGGAAGGGGAAAGAGCGTATGTGCCGCCTTAGGGATGCCTGTGCCCTTCTCCAAGATGGCCGTTCTGGTCAGAAGGTGAGAGAGTGCATGCGCCGTCCATATACAGCCTTTTGTGATGACGCGACGCCGCAGTGACATGCTCAGTGTACCTGACAGGTATGCTATGTTTGCACAAGGGTGACGCCATTATCCATCTGGGAACGACCTGTGTCTCCTCCTCTCCTTAACATCACTGACACACACCAGCACCTGACACGGATTGGATTAAGTATGTACACATGAATATAATGGTTTATGGTGGATGTTTTTATTATACTTTTTACTGGATGTCTTTTGGAGTGCAGTCCATTTTTTCTGTATATATATATATATATATATATATATATATTTTTTTTTTATACTACTAAGGTTTTGACAAATCAGAAGAGTATTGAAGCTTTATTTCAACAGCAGCCAATCAGTGACATACCCAATAGTCATTGGCAGAAGAAGCAGATCAGTGGATACCACTGAACAGTACTTAGTGGATCACGTTGTTCATAGGCAGACCTACCAGGTATAACTCCAGCAAACAATGAGAATTTCATTATTTTGGAATATTCTGAACATAGTGGTCAAGCATAATATGAGCAATCCACATTCAGTATTAATTTGTTATTATTGATCATTTTGTTTTTACCAAGTATAGTAATAAGGCACACATTTATACTTAGGTACACATTTTTAATTAGAAACATTGTAGCAGCATGTGCAAAAAAAGAATATTATTTACTGACTAGTGTATTCAAAATACACAATTGATATGAAAAGATATATGATAAGATATAAGATATTCATATTTGTAAATGTAATTTATTTTACAATTTTAGTAAAAACTGATTTTAAAAATCATTCAAATATAAATAATGTTTATTAATAAGTTAATTAATTTATGTTATTTCTCATTTATTTAATAATAGAATACTATGGAGGAAATAATCATAAAGGGAATATCTAAAGTCAGTTTTGAATAAATCTGCATTGTCCAAATTTGTGCCAAATTTATCAGATGTCGCATAAAATTGACACATCATTTTTTTCTTACCTTAAGTTTTATTAACTAAATTCACATATTATAAATTACAATAATAATAAATAAAAATGAAGAGATCTTCCCCAGACCTAAAACCCACCCCCAGGTCAGATGGAGGAACTTGGACTGATGAAACCATTGTTTATCAAATGTATCCAATTTCCCCCTTTATTTTAGCCCATGCTCTTTCCAGATATAAATATGATGACACTCGTCACCTCCAAGCTTAAACATCAGGTGGCTTATTTGATATCTAATATTTTAAAAGTAATTTCCTAGCCAGAAATAATAACTTTAACACCACCACCCCTTCAACATCTATTAGTTGTTTTCTATCAAGACCCAAAACACAAAGCAAAGGATAAGAAACAATATTTGTCTTATAGTTCTCATTTATCCTTCCAAGTACTCTATACCAATAGATATGAAGCTTGGGGCATCTTCAAGGTAAGTGTATCCACTCTGTCTTGAGGTTGGTGACATTTCATTATCCTGAAATCCAAATATATAGATATATAAGTGGAGTTCTATGCAAACTATTGTTGATAAAAAAAAAAATGGTATTACCCTATCTGATGGACTTAAAGGAGTATTACTCGCCATAGACACAATTTTATGGCATCCCTCATTCATAATTTCATCTTTTATATCTGATTCCCAAGCCCTCTCCTCTCTCTATAAGTTTTTCAATCTGTACCAACATTAATCCTATGAACACACATGCTAAAAAAAAACACAAAAAAAAAAACTTGTGTGCATATTTTTATTCAGCAGCCTATCTAGAGATTCCTCCTGAGTATTATCATATTACTACATATCCTCATAAATCTTATATATAGAAAGTAATCCTGTGATGACACCCAATAATCTTCTTGCAGGACCAAAAAAGTTTTTATTCTATTTCTATCCCCTACAAATAAATTGTTTAAATATCTATAAAGTTCTCTTATCCACTCCCTAAACCCATAAATGATTTCCACCAGTAAATGCATATTATGCGATAATATTCTAAATTGAATGAAGAGTGAAAAATATTTCATTTTACTCCCCACAACAACTCTATTAATCTTATCAAATCCAAAGATCTATCCTGTAAATGACAACGTTCCCTAAGTATTTGCAGTACTCGTTGTTACAGTGCACAGCCGAAACTTCAGAGACGATAGCAAGTGTAATGAACAAGAAGCAGCGCTCGCATGTAGTGCCTCCTCCTCTTCTAACAGCTGATCGGTGGGGTTGCTGGGTGTTGGAACCTGTTGATTTGATATTGATGACCCATCCTGACAATAGTTCATCAATATATATGGCCTGCACAACCCCTTCAAACACACAGCACACTAGCCAGCTAAAAGATACATCCAACAATTGGGAAGAGTCAATCTTCCCTTCGATTCTGTAGGAAAGATTTCTCAATCCTTGCTTGACCAGGTTTCCACACAATTTCTCTGGTTAATATATCCATCAAACAAAACATACTTTCTGTATAATCACATGGTAGCTTCTAAACACATATAGAGCCTGGAGAAGCCATATTGCTTTTACTAAACCTATTCTGACCTCAATCGATGCATCTTTAAGTCGAAACTCTAACTAGTCTTTCAATGTTACACTACTTTCCGTGCCCCCCCCCCTTTATTGGACTAATATTGAGACACTTTTAGAGGCTTTTTTTTTTTTTTAAAGTTGAATTTGATAAATCTGGTGTAAATCAGCTTAACAAGATAACTGCCCACTTTTCAAAACAGGAGTGAGTGGTGTACAAATCCAAAATGTTGCAAATATTTACTGCAATGTGAGCTTGGAGTAAGGAGAAGCTGCATGTTACTCTTCAAGTAGTTAAATTTGCAGAGACATGAAAGGACATACAGTATACTGTATAGTATCACATTTTCTATAGTATCTTTTATTTTTCTGTATTTTGTATTACTACCTGAATAAAAAAAAAAATATATGGCCTATAAAGAAAATAGAAAAAGTTACCACTCTGGTCACGCCACTCTAATCCTCGCTGGGCCTGCAGTGGTCACATGATGGGCACGTGTAGTTCATCTTTACGTAACTGCTGCAGCCACTCACTGGCCTCAGTGGTCATGAGTGCATCAATGGCAAGTTGCCATTGAAGCCAACTGGCTGTAGTGGTCATGTCAGCTGAGTGTTTTTTTTTTCCTGTCTTTTGTGGTGTATCAGGTAGGAACAGGAAGTGTAGAGCAGCATGGACTGGAGTAGCATCAGAATAACTGTGGGGGGGGGGGGGTAAGTGGAGGTGAATGTTGCTTCATTGTTATTTTTAACTTTTCGTTAGCTATTTTTTGTTAGTTATGTGCCTGAAATACCCTTACCCTATTACTATCATTACAAATTAGTATATGCACATCGACAGAACAATTATACTATACCTTAAATACAAACCGTAGCATTAAACTTATCTCCTGGCCAACTTGTTCAGTTTTTTGTAGCATTTGGCAAGTGGGTAGTGGCAATTAAATTGTGATATAAAATCCAGTTTCCAACATTAACTGCCTTCACAACCCAGGTGGGTTAAGAAACTTTTTTTCCCCTCTGTTCCCTCAGCTTGTGTGAAAGCCTCTCTTTGTCTTCATGCCACCTAGCATGGTCAGACATAAGCAGAATAAGTAAGGCTATTAATTCCTTTGTGACAACATTATTTTCCAGTAACTAACACTTCGTTAGACTGAATGAGGCCTGTCTATGAATGGAAATATTCACACAAGTGACCTTATGAATGGAAAATGACTAACCTTAGATTTTTAGATGTGTGTTAAGTATGAAACATGTTTATTCTTGCTATGTGATAATGATTATTTTTAAAGGTCATTTAAAAGCAGAGATACAAACAGCAGGATAATGAACAAACGTAATAATGGAAATGGGATTGGCTGCATCATAAATATGTAATACAATTATTCAGCTGTTTCATATGTCACAAAGAATAAATCATCTTCAAGCTTTTGTTTGACCCCTTTCCGAATGATTCTGTATGTACAGTATACATCATCACTGAGAAGAGCTCTGCCTGTATGATCAAGAGCCAAGCTTGGAGAAACTCTGACTCCGATTGTTTAATTCCTGATCAGTACTGGAAGTATTGCAGAAAGTATGCCACCATATTGTTCAAATGCTGCCTCCTGCTAAGACGTTCCATATCAGCTGTTGGTGCCGATTGCTGTGGCGTGGTGACAAAGCTTTGTCGGCCATACTAACCCTGCCTTCTGAGGTGCTGGCTGTGACACAGCAGCGTTGGCGACCTCTTCCTCCTCCTCCTCCACCTCTGCCTTCGACTTGTGCTTCCACTTGTCCCCCGGTGTCAGTTGGGAATGCCCTCAGGAGCAAGTCTACCAGCGTGCGCTTGTAGTAGCGCATCTTCCTATTACACTCCAGTGAGGGAATTAAGGACGGCGCGTTGTCTTTGTAACGGGGATCCAGCAGGGTGGCAACCCAGTAGTCAGCACAAGTAGAGATGAGCGAACACCTGGATGTTCGGGTTCAAGAAGTTCGGCCGAACTTCACGAAAATGTTCAGATTCGGGATCCAAACTCGACCCGAACTTTATCCCGAACCCGAACCTCATTGAAGTCAATGGGGACCCGAACTTTTAGGCACTAAAAAGGCTGTAAAATAGTCCACTAAAGGGGCTAGAGGGCTGCAAAAGGCAGCAAAATGTAGGTAAATGCCCTGCAAACAAGTGTGGATAGGGAAATTAATTAAAAAATAAAAAATTAACCAATATCAATTGGAGAGAGGTCCCATAGCAAAGAATCATGCGTCATATCACCCACCACTGTAGAGGGCCACTCAGTTATTTCGGCCCCAGCACCCAGACAGAGGAGAGAGGTCCCACAGCAAGGAATAAGGCATCATATCACCCACCACTGAAGAAGGCCACTTTCAGTTATTTCGGCCCCAGCACCCAGACAGAGGAGAGAGGTCCCACAGCAAGGAATAAGGCGTCATATCACCCACCACTGGAGAAGGCCACTTTCAGTTATTTAGGCCCCGGCGCCCAGATTGAGGAGAGGTTCATTCAACTTTGGGTTGCACCGCAAGATCATGGTAAAGTTAAAAAAATTAGGATTCAAAAAAAGAAGTGCCACAGAGAACAAGAATACATGGTTGAGGGGGAGGCAGTTATAAATGTCTATTCTGCACAAGGGAGGGACAGGTCCTGTTGGATCCATGCCTGGTTCATTTTTATGAACGTCAGCTTGTCCACGTTGGCTGTGGACAGGCGGCTGCGTTTGTCAGTAATGACGCCCCCTGCCGTGCTGAATACACGTTCAGACAAAACGCTGGCCGCCGGGCAGGCCAGCACCTCCAAGGCATAAAATACTAACTCTGGCCATGTGGACAATTTGGAGACCCAGAAGTTGAATGGGGCCGAACCATCAGTCAGTACGTGGAGGGGTGTGCAGACTTAGTGTTTAACCATGTTAGTGAAATGCTGCCGAATACAGTATACAAAGTTATTTGCTGTCAGGGGAACGACTGTTGGCTAATCTTTGAGGCCTGTAATGGCTGACACTTATTTCTGTATCTTGTGAATGCCTAATCTACCACCACCGACAGTATACAAATTTATTCGCTGCCAGGGGAACGCCTGTCAGCTAATTTTTGAGGCCTGTAATGGCTGACACTTGTACTGTGCAGATGTACTGTTCAACCATGTTAGTGAAATGCTGCCTACTGCTAACACGTTCCGTATCAGGTGGTGGTGCAGTTAGCTGTCGTGTGGAGACAAAACTTTTCCACATTTCTGCCATGCTAACCCTGCCCTCAGAGGAGCTGGCCGTGACACAGCTGCGTTGGCGACTTCTTGCTCCTCCTCTGCCTTCACCTTGGGCTTCCACCTGTTCCCCTGTGACATTTGGGAATGCTCTCAGGAGCGCCTCTACCAGCGTGCGCTTGTACTCGCGCATCTTCCTATCACGCTCCAGTGCAGGAAGTAAGGTGGGCACATTGTTTTTTTACTGTGGATCCAGCAGGGTGGCAACCCAGTAGTCTGCACACGTTAAAATGTGGGCAACTCTGCTGTCGTTGCGCAGGCACTGCAGCATGTAGTCGCTCATGTGTGCCAGGCTCCCCAGAGGTAAGGACAAGCTGTCCTCTGTGGGAGGCATATCGTCATCGTCCTCCGTTTCCCCCCAGCTACGCACCAGTGATGGACCTGAGTTGTGTCAGGTGCCACCCCGCTGTGAACCTGCTTCATCCTCCTCCACCTCCGCCTCCACCTCCTCCTCATCCTCCAGTAGTGGGCCCTGGCTGGCCACATTTGTACCTGGCCTCTGCTGTTGCAAAAAACCTCCCTCTGAGCCACTTCTAACAGACTGGCCTGAAAGTGCAAAAAATGACCCCTCATCCTCCTCCTCCTCCTCCTCCTGGGCCACCTCCTCTTCCATCATCGCCCTAAGGGTTTTCTCAAGGAGACATAGAAGTGGTATTGTAACGCTGATAACGGTGTCATCGCCACTGGCCATGTTGGTGGAGTACTCGAAACAGCGCAACAGGGCATACAGGTATCGCATGGAGGCCCAATCATTGGTGGTGAAGTGGTGCTGTTCCGCAGTGCGACTGACACGTGCGTGCTGCAGCTGGAACTCCACTATGGCCTGCTGCTGCTCGCACAGTCTCTCCAGCATGTGCAAGGTGGAGTTCCACCTGGTGGGCACGTCGCATATGAGGCGGTGAGCAGGAAGGCCGAAGTTCTGCTGTAGCGCAGACAGGCGAGCAGCAGCAGGATGTGAACGCCGGAAGTGTGCACAGACAGCCCGCACTTTATGCAGCAGCTCTGACATGTCGGGGTAGTTGTGAATGAACTTCTGCACCACCAAATTCAGCACATGCACCATGCAAGGGATGTGCGTCAAAATGGCTAGTCCCAGAGCTGCGACGAGATTTCGCCCATTATCGCACACTACCAGGCTGGGCTTGAGGCCCACCGGCAGAAACTACTCGTCGGTCTGTTGTTCAATACCCCGCCACAACTCCTGCGTGGTGTGGTGCCTGTCCCCCAAACATATGAGTTTCAGAATGGCCTGCTGAGGATGACCCTCTCAGCACTTGTATATACACATTGAGTGTAATATACCCTTTTACGGACAGATTAACACTTGGCCTGCAACAACTGGAACACCAGATTCAGGGTATTGCTATTTTGACAATTGAATTTCACCCCAGAACTAAATATATGTTTTGGCGGACACTATTATACTTTGCAAGCCAGTGCTGGGACACCAGATTTAGGGTATTGCTATTTTGACAATTGAATTTCACCCCAGAACAAAATATATCTTATGGCGGACACTATTATACTTTGCAAGCCACTACTGGAACTCCAGATTCAGGGTATTGCTATTTTGGCAATTGAATTTCACCCTAGAACAAAATATATGTTTTGGCGGACACTATTATACTTTGCAAGCCAATACTTGAACACCAGATTCAGGGTATTGCTATTTTGACAATTGAATCTCACCCCAGAACAAAATATACCCTTTTATGGACAGATTAACACTTGGCCTGCAACAACTTGTACACCAGATTCAGGGTATTGCTATTTTGGCAATTGAATTTCCCCTCAGAACAAAATATATGTTATGGCGGACACTATTATACTTTGCCAGCCAGTTCTGGGACACTAGATTTGAGGGGTTGCTATTTTGGCAATTGAATTTCACCTCAGAAAATAATCTATCCTTTGCCAGACAGCAGACATTATTATACTTGGCTATCCAAAGCTGGAACACCAGATTTAGGGGATTGGTATTTTGGCAATTGTATTTAACCCCTTAATAAAATAAAGAAATTGCTATCCTGAGTTTCTAGGGGTGACAATAAGCACAGCCAAGCCCCTGATGTAGGATATAGCAAAAAAAAACAACTAGTATTGATGGATTGATGGACTTGGTGGCAGCTTGTTCTGGTGCACCACAAGTCACAAAATGTCCGCCGATCACCCCAGAATAAAAGTGACAGAAAAACGCATCCTAAAAACCAGTGAGCATTTAACTAGCAGAAGTTAAATCATTCACAGCTATAGATCGATCACATCATTAGGTGCTAATGCTGACTTTTCTCTGCCTAATCTCGCCCTCACAGAAGCTGCGTCCTCTCCCTACACTAATCAGAGCAGTGTGACGTGCAGCGCTTAAATAGAGGCTGGGTCACATGCTGCACTTGGCCAATCACAGCCATGCCATTAGTAGGCATGGCTGTAATGGGCTCATAGGGCAAGAAGTAAAACACAAGCTGATTGGCTGCTGTGCAGCCCTTCAGAAAGCGGGAAAAAAATCGACGAACAACGGACCCGAACCCGAACTTTTTTGAAAATGTTCGGGTTCGGGTCCGTGTCCCGAACACCCCAAAATTCGGTACGAACCCGAACTATGCTCGAACTGTTCGCTCAACACTGAGCACAAGTTAAAATGTGGTCAACTCTATGGTCGTTGCGCAGGCACTGCAGCATGTAGTCGCTCATGTGTGCCAGTCTGCCCAGAGGTAAGGATAAGCTGTCCTCTGTAGGTGGTGTATCGTCTGTGTCCTCCGTATCCCCCCCCAGCCACGCTCCAGTGATGGCCATGAGCTGCGTTGAGTGCCACCCTGCTGTAAACCCGGTTCCTCCTCCTGTAACTCATCCTCCTCCTCCTCCAGAACTGTTCCTTGGTTGGCGACATGAGTACCTCACCTCTGCTGGTGCAGCAAACCACCCTTTGAGCCACTTCTGAATGACTGGCCTTAAACCCTGTGAAATGCCCCCTCTTTCTCCGCCTCTTCCTCCTGTGCCACATAACCTTCCATCCTCGCCCTGTTTTTTCAAGGAGACATTAAAGTCGATATTGTAACGCAAAGAATGGAGTCACCGGCACTGGCCATGTTGGTTGAGTACTCATAACTCCGCAACAAGGCACACAGGCCTCGCATTAAGGCCCAATCATTGGTGCTGGTGCTGTTCTGCAGAGCGACTAACCCGTGCTTTCTGCAGCTGAAACTCCACTCTCGCCTGCTGCTGCTCGCACAGTCTCTCAGCATATGCAAGGGGGAGTTCCACCTGGTGGGCACGTCACATATGAGGTGGTGAGTGGGAAGGCTGAAGTTACACTGCAGCGCAGACAGGCGAGCTGCGGCAGGGTGAGAAATCCGAAAGTGCGCACAGATAAACCACACTTTCTGCAGCAACTCTGACATGTCTGGGTAGTTTTTAAGGAGTTTCTGCACCACCAAATTCAGCCCATGCGCCAGGTAAGGGATGTGCGTCAAACTGGCTAGCCCCAGGCTGGGTCACATGCTGCACTTAGCCAATCACAGCCATGCCAATAGTAGGCATGGCTGTGATGGCTTCTTAGGGCAAAGTAGTGTAAGGTTTGTTAATTGGCTGCCCTGCAGCCGGAAGAAATCGCCAAACAACAAACCCGAACCCAAACTTTTATGGAAATGTTCGGGTAAGGGAACCATGAATTTCGGTGTGAACCCGAACGAACCGAGGGAACTGAGAGTTCCCTCAACTCAATTGATTAGTAAAGACTCTAAGGGCAGGAGTTTGCCTGTGATAGACCACGTTCCTAAAGTGACTGCCAGACTTGGCGAAAAACTCTGACTTTTTCGCTGCAAATTGCATAAAAAAATTGCTATTTCCAGGCTGCAGACAGCCTTTATAGGGGTGTAGAACACTGTGCCTTGCAGGAACATGCATAAAGTGAACCCTGAATATATTTAGTTTTTGTACTAAAATAATAATGGCGGAAGTGAAATGTGTATATATATATATTTCATTTTGTACTGAATGAAATAGGCCACAAACTCTTTCACAACAAATAAATAAATGCAACAGTGAAGTGCGTATTTTTATTTTTTTTCCTTTTTGGACTGAAATAGGACACTGAACGCTTTCACCACATATAACTGCAGAAGTGAACTGAGAATAATTTTTTCTTTTTGTACTGTGATAGGCCAGTAAAAGCTTTTACCAGAAAAAATTCACCAGTCAAGTGCGTATATATTTTTCTTTCTGTATAGAATGTTACGTGTTGCCTCACTGTGACTGTGTTGCACGTTCCCGAGTGTACCAGCTGCAGGTTGCTGCCTGTGTAGGGTAGTTGCTCGGGGCTGAGTGCTGGCGTGGTGTGGTGTGCGCAATCCGTGTACTTTTTACTCCTCTTGGCAGTATGATCTCCCAGAGGGTATTTCTGGATGGTTGCTATTGGCAACGTCCGGTACTGCAGTTCTCGGTGCTTCGGTTTCTGTTACCTTTGACCTGCTTGTAGTACCTCCCGTTTTGTTCTGTAATGGTTAACTCCCCTTTGATGTTCCGTGGGTGTGTCTTTGCAGGTGCGCTTATTAACTGGCTATTTCAGCCTCTGAGCGTGGAGTCTCATGGTCAGTCTTGTTTGTTCTGTTCCTGGTTATGATGTGTTCGCCCCTTGTTACTGACCCTTGGGGTCCCTTCTGCTGTTGATGTGTGTCCATATTTCTGTGTGGTATTCCTTGTTCAACATTGATGTTTCCGTTTGGTTGCTTTGTTATGTTTATGTCTGTTCATGTTTGTATCTGAATCTGCCTATAGTTTAGCAGAGCTGTAACTGTGTCCGAGTGCCTAGCAGAGCGTATCTGCGTCTGTTCCTGTTCATGTCTGTCCATGCCTGTTCTTTTCATGTCTGTGGCAGTTTTCACTGCTTCCGTTCATGTCTGTCCATGTCAGCCTGCAGAAGTGGGTCCCTGTGTTGCCCGGAGGGGGAATGCCCAGTCTGTTTATGCCATGTTTGTCTATGTCTGGATTCTGTTCTTGCTATGCCTGGTTTATGTTATACCTGTATTCTGATTTGCCATGCCCTGTCTTTGCCTGCTCAATGTACTGCTGGTACCTTAAGGTTCTGGGTTCCTGCTGCCCCTGGCTGGTTTACTGGCCAACCAAGCAACTACCGACGGTTAGTCTATCCTCACCATCAGAGGCTCTAGTGAAGTCCAGGTAGTTACTTAGTTACGCCCCTCCAGAGTATGGCTAGTCAGTGGCACAGTGGGTTACTCCCGCTTCTCGGTAGCAGTACATTGGAGTTTCCTGTTTGTTTCATTGTCTCTAGTAGAGATAAGCAAATCGAAGCTGACGAAGTGGAATTTCACGAAAAATTTGATTCGCAACAAATGCGAATTTCCTCGCTCTTCGTGGTAACAAATCGTAATTTACACGTGTGAGGACATGGGGCAAGGAAAGGCTAGATGACCCATAATGCCATGCATGCAGCCAATCAGCAGCCAGCCCAGTGATGTCACAGCCCTATAAATACGGCGGCCATCTTAGATTCTGCCATTCACAATCGTACTTTGTTCAGGGAAAGACGTATATGCAGGCGCTAGGGAGAGTGAAAGAAAAACTAATTGTTAAAAAAAAAAAGAAGGAAAGAAGTGATTTACTAGTGCAGGGAAAGGATAGTGAGAGGAATCATTTCACAGGCAGGGAGAGATGTGTGCAGATGCTCGGGAGAGTCATGGGAAAATTCTCAATGTGGAAAAAGGCGATTTACAAGTGAAGGGAAAGGATACCGAGAGGAATCATTTTACAGACAGGGAGAGAAGTGTGCAGATGCTCGGAAGAGTCATAGGAAAATCCTCATTGTGAAAAAAAGCGAACAAGTGTAGGGAAACATTACTTGGGGATCCAGATAGTCTCATAATGCAGCTCTGTCATTCCAGCAATTAGTTATTGTGGTGCAAGTGTTATGTTGAAAAGCCTTTAGTGGCTTTTATCTGTGGAAAAAGATAAATATATACGCTGGTCACTTTTGTTGTTATTTACGCTAAAATCATTTGCAGCCATTTCTGGTGAAAGAGTATAGGGCGGTATTTCAGGAATACATGAAACATTTAAATGTACTGCACTGTTGCAGTTATTTCTGTTGAAAGCATATAGTGGCTTATTTCATTAAAAAAATTAAAATATATACGCACTACACTGTTGTAGTTATTTCTGGTGAAAGTGTATAGGCTCGTATTTAAGTACACCAAAGTAAAATATATACACACTTCACTCTTTTATTGTTTTCTGGTTAAAGCGTATAGTGGCCTTTTTCCGTCCAACAAGAAATATATATTCTCGGGTCACTTCTGCAGTTATTTCTGGTGAAAGGGTATAGGGGCGTATTTCAGTCAAAAAAGAAAATCATATACACACTGCACTGTTGCAGTTATTTCTTGTGAAAGCGTATAGGCTCGTATTTCAGTACTACAAGAAAAATATATATGCACTTTACTCTAATTGTTTTCTGGTTAAAGCGGATATTCTCGGGTCATTTCTGCAGTTATTACTGGTAAAAGTGTACAGAGGCGTATTTCAGTACTACAAGAAAAATATATTCTCACTACACTGTTGCAGTTATATCTGGTAAAACCTTTACTGGCATATATCAGTAGAAAAAGAAATATAAATTCGCCATTCGCTGGTGCCCTTATATCTTGAAAAACCTTTATTCACGTATAGCAGTAGAAAAATAAAAATATATTCAGCATTCACTGTTGCAGCTATATGTGGTAAAGCCTTAAGTGGCGCATTTCTGTAGAAAAATCAAGATATATTCGGCATTCAGCACTGCAGTTATATATGGGAAAGTCCTTGCGGTATGGACCGAATTATGTTGTCGTGAAATTTTGTATTTACGTTTCACACACTGCGCGCTTACGTGACAATGTCCATAAGAGCGGCGCACCAATACAGGTGAAAACACTATGCACTAACCCTGCACAAAAAAGCAAACTAATTCACACCAGCCCGCATCTATCTGTGGTATTGCTTACTGGACACTACGGGGACTTTTCTGCAGCACAGAAACCACACGAGGATCACTTCTTGCTCTTCCAGCAGGGACCTACTTCCTCCGCTACGTCCCGTTCACTTCAGATCAGATCACTCTGCCTCAGGTGTCGTCGTTTTTTTTTTTAAACTGACAGCCTATAACCCTTTGTTGAAAAGCCTTTAGTTGCGTATATCATTAGAAAAAGATATTCAGCGTTCAGCTAAATTCGGTAAAATCTTTTCTGAATAATTTCGGTGGGAAGAAAAAAATTGTATTCAGCGTTAAGCACTGCACTTATATGCGGTGTGGCAATGTGAATAACAAGGGGTGTTGTTTGCACCAGGAGCGTGTCACCAAGGGGCCCGGCCTTGGTGAAGTAAAGGCCCTAGTCTAGAGATGGGTGGCCACTAAGTTAGTTGGTGGTCACCAAGATAACTAGCTTAGCTGGCTCCAGCTAGTCCAGGGCGGGCTTTTACTGGGAACAGGCAATGTGCTGGGTGGGTGCCTGTTCCCCATGCTCCAGTCCGGGGTTTTGACAACGCCCATGTCCAGGGATGCTATTTAATCCTCTTGTTGGACATGGGTGGGGTCCCACTCTGGAGAGAGTTTTGGAGACAGAGTATGGCAGAGGCTCTGTGTGAGTGGTCTCGGCCAAGTTGGCTGAGGGGCCACGGGGCTAAGCGATAGCCTGGAATTGGGGACACAGCGACGCCTGGAAGGGTCGCAGGGCCACAGTCAGGAGGACTGGTGAGCCTGAATTCCCCAACGGACATTGAACTGAGACTGTGTGTGAACAGTGCTCTGAACAGCCAGGAGGCTGTGGGACATTGGGCTGGAGAAAGCCGCATCAGTTCACAGGGTGTGAACTGTACCCACTAGGTGAGTGAGGGATTAAAAATAATATGTTTAGTTAGAGCCTAGCCGGGCCAGTGTTTATTGTTTTGTACCTGGTGTTTTGTTTGAAAAGACTGCCAAATAAATGCACTGTTTGGACATGAAATCCGTTGTCCGGAAGGAAGTTTGTGTGGATGATCCCCGAAACCAGAGCTAACCCCCCACGTTTGGTGTCGGATGCGGGCAGTCGTCCCTGCTGGAAAAAGGTAAAGTGTTGCTGGGGGCAACGACAGGACAGAGGAAAAAGCCGTGCGATTGCTGTGTTGGAGCTTAGGGCCGGAAGCCTGTTTGTTCGGTGGAGCAGGTCCTGCTCGTGTGGTCCTGGACACTTTGCTGGGTTGCAAAAGAACTGCTGATGATAGTTTGGACTGTTTTTTTTCCCTGTGTGGCAAGCGGTGCAAAGGTTTAAAGGGCCAGAAGCACAAAAAAAAAAAAAGGAAAAAAAAACTGACCTGTGGAAATTTTTTGCTCAAAATGGCGACCTGGGTGAAAGATAGTCAGGTGTGGCGGAAGCTGTTTATACCAAAGGTGATACCATATGTGAGAAGTGGCCCGGTTTGGCGGAAAACCAAGGCCACTGAGGGTGTAATGGAGCAGCTGGTGCTGGAGACTGATCGGTTGGTGAGAAAGCTGAGTGCAGTGTTGGAGGAGAATATGCATGCTGTTGCCAAGGGCAACCGTCGGGAAGACAAGAAGGTGGAGAGTAGTGCGGTTCCCAGAAGCCTCTACATTCCCTGCAACTGTGCACAGAGTCCTCAAGGGTGCGGCTGGAGTGACCATCCAGGAAAGGTCTGGACCCCACCTCATGTTGTTTCCGGTGGCAATGGTAGAAATGGCCTGGGACGGACGTCATCTTCCGAGACTGCCGAATCCACGACAGGCGGTAAGACTGTTCCTGTTAAAAATGTTGTGACAGTGAGCCGGCGGCAGTTGCTACCTGCCGGGCCGGTGAGTGATGAAGCACTGAGGCGAGAAACTGTCTCAAAAATGAATCACTATGTGAAAAATGCTGTGTCTGAACAGACGGGTAAGCCCGTTGCGGTTGCTGCCTTGCAAGGATCTGCACAGGAGAAGGTTATAGTGTTGCCTAAAGTACCTGTGACCAAGGCTAGATTTGGGATGGCGAAAGTCAGAGATCCCATGCTAGCCCGGGTAAGGGACGGCATGATAGCCGCCCCTGAGACTGGTAGATTATTAAATGTGCGGGACAATTATAGGAATACGGACTATCCCGGGGTTCTCACTGAGGGTGAGACTCCCGTGACCACTGGGACTTGTGATCTTGATGCCATAAGTGTGCTCGTACATGAGAGAATGATGTTCTGTGATATTGGGGGCACTGGAGACACTTCCATAGAAAGTGATGAAGCCGCTGCAGACCCTATACCTGTCCCTTTAAATGAAGGTATAAGGAAAATGCGGATAAACCATTGCTTTCTAAGTGAAGTGACCAATAAAAACAGTGAAGCTGATAAGGTGCAAAGTGATGGTATCGTGTTGGCCAAAATACATAATGTTAATGCGGATTTTTGTGAAGGATGTGATGATGACATGCCTTTTACATTGCAGGTTATAGACAGGGGAGAAGCGCCCCATGGTGGTAAAAATGTAAAATTTGGAAAAATGCAGATAAATGTCGAGAGCACCGAGTTGGGGGAACCCACTGTAGTGAATGGGCAGGAAACTGTGGCAGGGCCAAAGAGTGTACCACACGTAACAGAGGTGGATGTGCCGTATCCACGGAGTTCTATGTGGGCTAGGGAAGTGTCCAAGGTGGGGATTAGCTCCGCAGTGCCCCTTGAGGGCAGAAATGAGAATGACATGAGCAGTATATATGACGCATGTGCTGTGACCGATAGCAACTCAGAGAGAGAGGCTGCCATGTTGAGGTCTTGCCAAACTGGCGTGGTTACTGATAGCAACCAGACGATAGTTATACCTGATGGGACGAGAGATCAGTCGGGGACGTCAGCCTAGTGTCTGAAGCTCATATCCAGACAGTCTTAGATGACCTGACAGAACAGTACAGCTGCAAACAGGAGGCTGATCTCACTCTCGCCACACAGTCCCTACGTACGATAGCGAAGGGACTAGCCGTCGTCATAGAGTCACTGAAGAAGGCTGCAGAAGGGTCAAAAGAGGAGACCCTGGAAAAGACGAGTGAATTGAAGGGTCTACCGCCTGGTGTCCTGGGGAAGGGAAAAGACTCCATGAAGACACAAAAGTCTATATTAGACCTCAACCATGGGCTTGAAGAGTCCCTGGGTGGAAATCCCACGGAGTGTCTAAGGAAGGATGGTGGTACTCCTACAATGGCTGTAACACCAGAACAGAGTGAAGAGCAGCTGGAACAGAAGGCCCAAGAGCGGGGCGCTGCTAACAAGCTAGGGAGAAAAACTAAGAAGCAGACCAAGGCCCTCTTCTTGACTAGAGCCCTTGGAAAAGTGCTTAAGGAGCAAGACGAATTGGAGAGGCTGAACAAGCAACTCAGAGCAGAGATGGAAGATCTCAGCAGCTCAAAAGATGAAGTCTATGAGTTGGAGAAGCCTAAGCGTGCTACTGCGCAGCAGGTGGAAGAAAATGAGATGCCTGAAGAGGAAGGTCCTCTGAAAGATGCCAAGAAGTCAGAGCCCGTTAAGAATGGGTCTGGAGGTGGTTGCGCTGTGGTGCCAGCCGAGGCAGAGAAGAAGATGGAAGATGGATCTGCTGAACCAGATGGTGGTGCTGAGGTGGATGCAGAAGCCCAGAGACTCGTGGCAGTATGTGGCCAGGGCCTGGTCATGAAAGACATTCCCTCTGCTGTCAATGCCTTCCAGAAAGCTAGCAGTCTGCTGGGGAAGAAATACGGGGGGACCGACAACCAGTATGAGGGTCCTGTCTACTCCGATGGGCTGGCTCTCCTGAATCCTGCCCGAAAGGAGAACCATATCCCGGGTGATCCTCTGGCGAAGGTCCTGATGTCCCCGGTGCCTCCAACCTTGATGAGAAAGAGGAGGAGGAGTTAAGAAGGAAAGGATATGATGCCATGTCCGTGAAGGATAAGACTGCTAATAAAGTGAATGGAGACTCCAAAGAAACAGAGGCCGAGGTCTAGAAGGGGGAGAAATCCTCGACTGTTCTAGAAACCAAAGAAAAGACTGAAAAAGAGTCTGCTGAAGTGGGGAGTACCACTGAAGAAGCAGAAGATTCTGAAACTGAAGCCAAACCTGACATAACCCCTGTGGGGAGTAAATGGAAAAGAAAGATGCTATCTGTTGATAAAATAAAGAGACAAAAAGAGGCTGACATGTAAAGGTCCGCTAAAACTGTGGTAGTTGCTAGTAGCGACCAGGTGTCTCTAGTATGTGACAAGATGACTGGTAGGATAGTAAGCTTCGTGTTTGTGACGAACTGAGTTCTGCTGGCGTGGTTGTGGCAGAATAAAGGGAAGCCTGTGATGCTGGCCACATCTTCCAGGGGGACTGTTGAGCTTGAAGATGGCAAGATAATGCGGGTGCCCTATCACGAGCATCCAGTCGGTACATGTGTTCACCCCCACAGGTGTGAACAGAGGGGGGGGATATGAGGCAATGTGAATAACAAGGGGTGTTGTTTGCACCAGGAGCGTGTCACCAAGGGGCCCAGCCTTGGTGAAGTAAGGGCCCTAGTCTAGAGATGGGTGGCCACTAAGTTAGTTGGTGGTCACCAAGATAACTAGCTTAGCTGGCTCCAGCTAGTCCAGGGCGGGCTTTTACTGGGAACAGGCAATGTGCTGGGTGGGTGCCTGTTCCCCATGCTCCAGTCCGGGGTTTTGACAACGCCCATGTCCAGGGATGCTATTTAATCCTCTTGTTGGACATGGGTGGGGTCCCACTCTGGAGAGAGTTTTGGAGACAGAGTATGGCAGAGGCTCTGTGTGAGTGGTCTCGGCTAAGTTGGCTGAGGGGCCACGGGGCTAAGCGATAGCCTGGAATTGGGGGACACAGCGATGCCTGGAAGGGTCGCAGGGCCACAGTCAGGAGGACTGGTGAGCCTGAATTCCCCAACGGACATTGAACTGAGACTGTGTGTGAACAGTGCTCTGAACAGCCAGGAGGCTGTGGGACATTGGGCTGGAGAAAGCCGCATCAGTTCACAGGGTGTGAACTGTACCCACTAGGTGAGTGAGGGATTAAAAATAATATGTTTAATTAGAGCCTAGCCGGGCCAGTGTTTATTGTTTTGTACCTGGTGTTTTGTTTGAAAAGACTGCCAAATAAATGCACTGTTTGGACATGAAATCCGTTGTCCGGAAGGAAGTTTGTGTGGATGATCCCCGAAACCAGAGCTAACCCCCCACAGCGGTAAAATCTTTTTTGAAATATTTTGGTGGAGAACAATCTTGTATTCAGCTTGAAGCGCTGAACTTATATGCGGCAAAATCTTTTTGGAATTATTTCATTGGAAAAAATCTTGTATCCTGCGTTAAGCACTGCACTTATATGCGGTAAAATCTTTTTTGAATTATTTCGGTGGAAATGCAAATTTCAACTCCTCCATTAACTTCCTCATCTCTTCATTAACATCAGAAACACTAACTTTGCGCCCCCCCCCCCCCCTCTAGCTATATATATGTAAGTAGTGCCAGCACCACCTGGGAGCGAATAAAGGTAAACAATACTGCCAGCCTGTTAAAGGGAATAACAGCATGATACCACGGTACATTTGATATGACATTTAGCAAGAGTTTAAAGTGCCCACATACAGCGCATAGTGGGACACTACATCAAGATAAATCAGGAGTGGATCAGCTAGTATTTCCACACACAAACGTCTGATGCATCAGACTAGATCATCCATGGTGCCACACCAACATTTTGACAAAATAGACCGGTATTCTTCTGGCTACCTTCCTCAGCTACTATTCTGATGCTGTTACCCGCCTGATGCCACACATCTGATGCCAAGTGCTACTCCTTTCACTCACCATCTTCAGCGGGTACTAGTATTGCCACCCACCTCTACAGTATGTCACCTTGCCACTCTGTGGCCTCACGATGCCGCCGACACCTCCATACTCTTTGTGCCACTCTTTGTCCTCCTCCTGATGCTGCTGCTGCCGCCACCTCCAGACTTTGTCATTACGTAGTAACATAGTACATAAGGCCGAAAAAAGACATTTGTCCATCCAATTTGGCCTGTCATCCTGTAAGTTGATCCAGAGGAAGGCAAACAAAAAAAAAAAGCTGTGAGGTAGAAGACAATTTTCCCCACTTTAGGGGAATAAAAAATTCCTTCCTGACTCCAATCAGGCAATCAGAATAACTCCCTGGATCAACGACCCCTCTCTAGTAGCTGTAGCCTGTAATATTATTACACTCCAGAAATACATCCAGGCCCCTCTTGAATTCCTTTATTGTACTCACCATCACCACCTCCTCAGGCAGAGAGTTCCATAGTCTCACTGCTCTTACAGTGAAGAATCCTCTTCTATGTTTGTGTACAAACCTTCTTTCCTCCAGACGCAGAGGATGTCCCCTCATCACAGTCCTCGGGATAAGCGATGATGGGAGAGATCTCTGTACTGACCCCTGATATATTTATACATAGTTATTAGATCTCCCTTTAGTCGTCTTTTTTCTAAAGTGAATAACCCTAATTTGGATAACCTTTCAGGGTACTGTAGTTGCCCCATTCCAGTTATTACTTTAGTTGCCCTCCTCTGAACCCTCTCCAGCTCTGCTATGTCTGCCTTGTTCACAAGAGTCCAGAACTGTACACAGTACTCCCTGTGTGGTCTGACTAGCGATTTGTAAAGTGGTAGGACTATGTTCTCATCATGGACGTCTATGCCCCTTTTGATGCAAACCATTATCTTATTGGCATTGGCAGCAGCTGCCTGACACTGGTTTTTGCAGCTTAGTTTGCTGTTTATTAAAATTCCTAGATCCTTTTCCATGTCAGTGTTACCGATCGTTTTACCATTCAGTATGTGCGGGTGATTCGCACTATTCCTTCCCATGTGCACAACTCTATATTTGTCAGTATTAAACCTCAACTGCCACTTATCAACCCAAGTATCCAATCTTTCCGGATCCCTGTGTAGCAGTATATTGTCCTCTTCAGTGTTAATTACTTTAAACTGTTTAATGTCATCAGCAAAAATTTATATTTTAATATGCAAGCCTTCTACAAGATCATTAATAAATATATTGAAAAGAATAGGGCAAAATACTGACCCCTGAGGTACCCCACTAGTGACAGTGACCCAATCTGAATGTGTACCATTAATAACCACCCTCTTTTTTTCTATCACTCAGCCAGTTACCAACATACACACATCTTCTCCCAGTCCGAGCATTCTTATTTTATATACTAACCTTTTATGTGGTACAGTGTCAAATTCTTTGGAGAAGTTCAGATAGACAGCATTCATTGATGTGCCGCTGTCAAGTCTAGAACTTACCTCCTAATAGAAACTGATTAAATTAGTTTGGCATGACCGAACCCTTTATGAAGCCATGCTGATATGGCGTTATTTGCTTTTTTTCCGTTGAGATCATCTAAGATAGCATCTCTCAGAAAACCTTCAAACAGTTTCCCCACAACAGATGTTAAAAGTACCGGCCTATAGTTTCCAGGCTCTGTCTTTGGAACCTTTTTGAATATTGGCACCACATTTGCTATGCTCCAATCTCGTGGACATTCCCTGTCAGCATAGAGTCTGCAAATATCTGAAATAAGGGTCTTGCTACGACATTACTTAATTCCCTTAGGATACGGGGGTGTATGTCAACCAGTCCTGGCGATTTATCTATTTTAATCTTTTTAAGTCGCTGTTGTACTTCTTCCTGGGTCAAACAGGACACTTTTAATGGGGAATTTATTTTTTCATTCAGCATTTCATCTGACAGTTTATTATCTTCAGTGAATACATTGGAGAAAAAAAATATTTAACAGCTTTGCTGTGGCCTACTCCTTATGCTGCTGTTGTTGACACCTCCACACTCATTGTGCCACTGTGGCCTACTCATGCTGCTGCCACCTCCACACTTGGTCATTGTGCCACTCTGTGGCCTTGTCATACTGCTGCTACCTCCAGACTCTGTAATTGCGCCACTCAGTGGCTTTCTCCTAATACTGTTGCTGGCGCCACCTACAGACTCTGTCATTGTGCCACTCGGTGGCCTCCTCATACTGCTTGCACCACCATACCCCACCATTGGTTCACTCTGTGGTCTCCTCATGCTGCTTCCACCTCACCACTATGTCATAGGTCCATTCTGTGGACTTCTCATGTTGTTCCCACCCTCCCCATTTCATGACTGGTCCAGTATTGTGGGTTTTGGCCTGGCTGACATCATCATTTATTTGACACTTCTGCTGATCAGAAGGAAGGAAAAACGAGACACACAACAGATCCTGTCTATTTAGCAGCCTTTGTGGTCCCATCAGAAATGATTTGGTAGACAAAAGCAGGAGTGGGTAGAAAACACAGAAGACATGCAAATATTCCATTCACGTGTCATCTCTGTTTTGGATCTACTCCGTTTTTTTTTTTGCCTTTAGCAATACTAATGGATTATTGAGCAAATGCTGACCTAGTGAAGGCGTAGGTATCCACGTATGCTCCACAGACAGGATCCGTTTTTTGTGGATTATTGTTCTGACCGTTTAAAGGAAGGCCAAAATAATCGGTGATGTCAACACAAACTTATTGCTGACACCCTCTCCACTCTGTCAGTGGGGCTCTACTTGTATAAGCGTTTAATAGAACAAGTTCTGTAGACATCTATGTGGAATCAGCTGACGAGGGTGTAAAAGAAGTGTGCTTCCTCTTGACGCTAACATCTACTTGTAAGGCTGAGTTAATACTTGAATGATTTGGTTAGTTTTGGCCCCGTCACTGGCGAAATAAGTGAAGTATGCACTGATTCTAAGAGTGACACCTGTCATCTGCATGTCATACGGACTCACGGTATTATTTCACTACCAAAGTAGACTCCCTATGCGTGTTACTGCAAGGCACAGTGTTCTACACCACTATAAAGGCATTCAGCAGCCAGGAAATAGCCATTTTTTAACCTAATTCGCCATGAATATATTCGGATCAAACAGAATTTTCCCAGAAAAATTTGGCGAATCAAATTTTTGGAGACTTCGCTTATCTCTAGTCTCTAGTATTTCGGTCATGCCTGACATCCCAGAGGCTTGTTCCGAGTCTCTGGCTTGTGACACTGAAATAGGGCACTAAAAGCTTTTGCCACAAACAACTGAACCAGTGAAATGTGTATATTTTTTTCTTTCTGTACTGACATAGGCCACTAAACGCTTTCAACACATATAGCTGCAGAAGTAAACTGAGAATATATTTTTCTTTTTGTAATTAAATACGTCACTAAACGCTTTCAATACATATAACTGCAGAAGTGAACTGCGTATATATTTTTCTTTTTGTTATGAAATACACCACTGAACGCTTTCACCACATATAGCAGCAGAAGGGAACTGCGTATATATTTTTCTTTTTCTACTGAATTACACCACTAAACGCATTCACCACATAAAGCTGCAGAAGTAAACTGAGATTATATTTTTCTTTTTGTAATGAAATATGCCACAAATGCTTTTAACACATATAGCTGCAGAAGTGAACTGCGTATATGTTTTTCTTTTTCCACAGATATAAGCCACTAAATGCTTTTCAACATAGCACTTGCACTCCAAGAACAAATTGCTGGAATGACAGAGCTGTATAATGGCTATTTGGATCCCCAAATTATCTTTTCCTGCACTTGTAAATTGCTTTTCTAGCACTGTCCCTAGCGCCTTCTGACGTCCCTCTCTGCACTTAGATTCTGTGAAATGATTCCCCCTAGCCTTTCCCAGCACTTGTAAATCGCTTTTTTAGCACTGTCCCTAGCGCCTTCTGAGATCTCTCAGTTGCCTCTGCCTCCCTTTGTTTTGTTCTTGCCAGCTCCAGGGTTGAGAGTGAGAGACTTCTAATGCTGGTTAGGAATAAAGCAGTCTTACACATTAGGTGAATTTTGGTGCAGATTTTAGCTTGACCAGCTAATTATCTAATAACTAGAGTTAAACGAACACCTGGATGTTCGGGTTCGAGAAGTTCTGCCGAACTTCACGAAAATGTTCGGGTTCTGGATCCGAACTCGACCCAAACTTGACCCCAAACCCGAACCCCATTGAAGTCAATGGGGACCCGAACTTTTGGGCACTAAAAAGCCTGTAAAATAACCCTGGAAAGGGCTAGAGGGCTGCAAAAGGCATCAAAATGTAGCTAAATCCCCTGCAAACAAATGTGGATAGGGAAATGACTTGAAATAAAATAAATAAAAATTAACCAATATCAATTGGCAACTTGGAGGAGGAGGTGGAATAGGATGTTGGGGTGGCGTCAGGTGAGAATGCTATGGGAGGCCTCATCCAAAGACTCAGGGCCATGGCAACCATACATGGGAGTTGAAGTTCACATCACAGCCAAGAAGGATTCATGTCGGCCAGCAGTGTAACAGGCCTCACTCACCTCACGAAGGTACGCCGAAACGCGCGTCGGGGTAACGCCATCCTGGATGCTCGTCCACACCTCTTGATTTAGGTGAGTCCTTCTCCTGCCTTGGCTGTTTAGGTTTTTATACCTATGTATCATTGGATATATACACCCAGCCCTGGGCGGATGTACCATTAATAACTTTAGTGTGGTCTTGTCTTTCGGACTTCTCCTATCATTTATATTTGTTACTAAGCATTATTAATTTTTACTTTATTATCTCTATTTTGTGTGTGACCCCAGGCTGGCGTTTTTTGTTACTCCCCTTCCCCTCTTTTGATGGCATATATATGCTTTTAATATGATATAAATAAAGATTTACATATTTTTATAATAGGTACAGTGTGAGCTCCAATTTTTTCCTTTTTCCCTCTGTAGGTAGTGTATCGTCTGAGTCCTCAATATCCCCCCAGCCACGCTCCAGTGATGGCCCTGAGCTGCGTAGGGTGCCACCTGGCAGTGAAACCAGTTCCTCCTCCTTGTCCTCCAGAAGTGTGCCTTGGCTGTCCACATGTGTACCTGGCCTCTGCTGGCGCAGGAACCCACCCTCTGAGCCACTTCTGTATGACCTGCCTAAAACCCTGTGAAATGCCCCCTCTTCCTCCTCCTCTTGTGCCGCATCCACCGCCATCAGCTGTTTGAAACAGTCCGTCTCCACCAGACAGAATGACAGCATTTCAAAGGCCAGTAACTTTGAAATGCTGGCATTCAGGCCCAGGGTTCGAGGGTGGGTAGGTGGGTATTTCCTCCTTCTCTCCAATGTTTGGGAGATGGAAAGCTGAATGCTGCCGTGTGACATGGTGGAGATGCTTGGTAATGGTGGAACATCCTCTGTTTGCTGGTCGCCAGCAGACCAAGGCCTGCTCTATGGAGTTCATTGGCGTGGCAGTTCTTCACACAATGTCCTGACGACAAGACACGATTGGTTTGCATGTTGTGCCATCAGAGCCTGAAGCGAGGCATAAACGTTCTTAACCTAAGCACAACCTGCATAACCAGGCATCTACATGCAAAGCATGAACTGCAGTGGAGTAAACACCCCAAAAACAAGGAACTTTCTCATGCTCGTCCTGCTCCCTCTTCTGCTGCTGGCTCAGCCTCTCCCTCCACCTCTGGCGTCACTGTGGCAGCTGGGTGCGGTGGACAGTAGCAGGTGTACTGTCTCTGGAACGGCCGCTGCACTTTTGCACCATGCTCCGTCTTTTGCTGTGCTGTTGCCTCTGTGAGACCCCCTCCTCTTCCTCAGAACTGCACGCAGTCTGGGTCTAGGACTTCATCATCCTCCACATCATCTTCCACCCATTCATGAACCCTGCCCTCCTCGTCGGTCTGCACATTGCAGAAAGCCCCAGCAGTTGGCACATGTGTTTCGTCATCAGATATTTTGTGGTGGTATTCCTATGTCCTCATCCTGCAACAAAAGTGGTTGAGCATCAGTGCATTCAAGGTCTTCCTCTTCTGGGGCAGGGTGGATTGGCTGGGTGAAACCCTACCAACAGAGTCATCAAAAAGCATGAGACTTTCCTGCATGATTTGGGGCTCTGACTGCTTGGCTGATTTGCAAGAGGGTGAGGTGGAAGACTGATGGGCATGGGCTGCAAGTGCCAACTCAGAGCTTTCTGCAGAGGACTGGGTGTTAGATACTGTGAAGGAACTGGAGGCACTGTCAGCCACCCAATCTACTATCACCTGTACATGTTCTGGCTTCACCATCTGTAGAGCGGCATTTGGGCCTATCAAATAACACTGCAGATTCTGTTGCCTACTCGCACCAGTGGAAGGTGTTTGAGCAATAGGAGCTCCACCAACACCACCACCACCATGCCGACGTCACTTATTTGAGGTTCTCCTCATTATTTGCGTTCACTCACCAAGCTGATGATTGGTCTGTCTCCGATGTCAATTTACCTTCCACCAGTCAACAAGTACAATCGCTAAGGCAGTGTCTGTGTCATAAAAATGCTCTGTGGACCCAGAATAATGTTTTTTGTGCCCAAAATACACTGATTCTCAATTTCTATGCCGAAATAAAAAAAATGTATACAGAAAATTAGTATTTCACTGCTGTAAATTAAAATTAATTATTTATATGCCGGACGCACAACAGTTTTTTCGGCCTAAAACATAGCTTTTATTTAATAAAACCACAAAATGCAGTTTTTACTGCAGTAAGTTTAAATTAGATATTTGTGGTCGGGGCTACATGACACGTAACCGTCTATCTGCCTAACTAATTAAACTATGCGGCTTGAATTGTGCCATAACCGCTGCGTAGGAGGAATGCCTGAAAGGGGGCAAAAACCCACACCTAAATGATACACAATAGTTTATACCAACAACACTAGCATGACCAACCTCAGGGATGCGAGAACATCCCTCGACCAGGTTGAGGTATGAACCTATTGAACATGCAGAGCGCCTAATTTCAGGATTACATGGCCAGAACTTTGTTCCCTGGGGCAACACATGCTGGACCTGACCTGAATGAAAGGCCCAGTAGCTGTCGGTGGCAACCCTAAAATTGGACACCGGCATACGGACATGCCGCACAATTGAGAGGTGGTGAGTGGTGCCGTGAGGACCGCAACAGAGTACTCTCAAGGTCTTGGTCTGTTACTGCTGTCAATAATTGCCGAAAGACACAAACCGGGCACACTGAAAGGAATGTCGGAGAGAGAATGATTATTTTGGGGGCCAAAAAAACGTCAACAAAACCCAGTGCCAACAACAACACTAACATGACCAACCTCTGGAATGCAAGAACATCTCTCGACTAGATTGTGGTATGAACCTATAGAACATGCAGAGCGCCACTGACCTAGCTTCCGGATAATATGGGCCAGAACTTTCGTACCTAGAGGCAGCATATGCCGCACCTCACCTGAAGGAAAGGCCCGATAGCTGTCGGTTTCAACCCTAAATTGGACACCGGCATACGGACATGCTACACGACTGAGAGGTGTTGAGTAGTGATGAGCGCAAAGACCCACACTCGACTTTGCGACATTTGACAAGCAACCTGCATCACATTCGTCACACATTCCCGATTTTTCAAAACTTGTTATTTTGCATTCAATATCATGACTTGCAATTTTTTAAGTTATATTCGCGTGTGGAATTGTTAATAACGTTTAAACAGCTTTACACGTATTGAAAGCTTTAAATGGCGGGAGTCGTTTGTGCGAATGGAAGGGCGCGAAAAGACATACGAATTATAGCAATACGCGCAGCGTACTGGAGTCTGACACAACCTGTTAACGCTAGGTAGGTAGGTACAGAAATACCGACCGCGAATAGAATAATGCGAATATTCAAGTGACGAACATTCGCAGGACAGATAACCTATTAAATCTTTACTCTGACAGGAACAGTGGAAATTGTTAAAGAAGCAACTAAGGTTGGGGAAATTATGTCTGAAACTATTATACATTTATTATTTTTTAATTAAAAAAAAAATAATGTTTTCCTCCTTAAGATACAGGTTCTCTATCACTCACTATCCCCCTTAACAGCGAATAAACTCAATTGTAAATATGGGGTCATGTATTCGACATATTTGCAAAATTTCTAAATCACGACATTCAAGACCAAAACTCGCCCTGCGAATTCTCGCGCCCAACACCAGTGGCGAGTGGTGTCGTGGGAACCGCAACAGAGTACTCTCAAGGCCTTAGTCTGTTACTGATGCCAGCAATTGCTGAAAGACACGAACCGGGCACCCTGAATGGAAAGTCGGAAAGAAAATGATTATATTGGGGGCCAAGAAATGGCAACAAACCAGTGCCGGTGGAAGCACCAGAAAACCAAATAGTTAAAACCGCCATGACCTGAGCGACGTGTTCGGTTTGACGTTGTGATACCGCAAACTGATGAAAACATGACTTACCCAAGACTCTGAACCTATAGCAACGTATGAAGAAACATCAAGTAGCGAGTTTGTAAGCTGATAAAGTTACACATATATATATTGTGGGGGATCGGCTCAAACAGTGACTTCAGGTGTCATTTAAACAACAGTCTTTTATTGTGTTCAACACAGGTTTAACAAATGGCCGCTTACTTCAGCGGGTCAACACAAAAGAAACACAGTCCATGTGAAATGGTATAACTCACAGTCCTCTGTAGTTCCAGGATTCCACCACCAGCTTGGAGGGAGAAAAGAGTAAGCAATGGCAGGCTTATCCACAGCAACACACCACACAGCTTCACTCACAGTCTGTTACACTTCCAGACTAGGAACCACACCCCCAGCTCTCCTGGAATTCCTGGCTTAAATAGGCCAGCCTACACCTGGCCTGGATACGTGGGAGTAGTCATCCCACCCTGCTCTTTGACTACTCCAATGAAACCCGGCCCGGATCAGCTGCCACTAGCAGCTAAACTACTCCTAGCAAATGTCAGTAACCTAGGGTTCCTGACAGAACATTACCGGTTCATTTCACTGAGGCCAGGCACCTCGGTGACACGTATCTATCATCTATTATGGCACCTTGTGCCTTCTCACATATCCCCCTCTGTCCAAAGCCGGGGCTTGGACATCTTTAGCCCCCAGACTGTGTACCCTTGACAGGGCGTCCGCATTCCCTTGCATCTTGCCTGGCCTGTGTTCTACTGAGAAGGCAGAAATCTTGAAGTGCAAGGAACCAGCGGGTAACTCGGGCATTATTCCCCCTCTTCTCTCGCATCCACCTTAGGGGAGCATGGTCTGACACTAACCTAAACCTCCTTCCTAGTAGATAGTACCTAAGGGAGTCTAGTGCCCATTTTATGGCCAGACCCTCCTTCTCAACGATGGCATAATTCCTTTCTGCTGGGGACAGTTTTCTACTCAGGTATATCACTGGGTGCTCTTCTCCATTCACTACCTGAGACATGACTGCACCCAGACCCACATCGGAGGCATCGGTCTGGACCACAAACTCACGGGAGAAATCCGGGGCTATCAACTCGGGTTGCTTACACAGAGCTTGTTTAAGCTCTTGAAAGGCCCTTTCCGCTTCTGGGGACCACCTCACCATAGCAGACGTTGTGCCTTTTGTCAGGTCAGTCAGGGGAACCGCTATTTCTGCGAACCTGGGGACAAACCGCCTATAGTAGCCCACAATACCCAGAAATGCCTTGATCTGCTTCTTAGTTAGTGGGCGGGGCCAATTCTGAATAGCTTCTACCTTGTTAAGCTGGGGTTTAATCTCCCCTCTTCCCACTACGTAGCCCAGGTATCTGGTTTCCTCCATGCCTAGGGCACATTTGGCTGGGTTAATCGTAAACCCTGCCTTCCTTAGAGCATTAAGAACGGCCTGAACTTTTCTGAGATGGCTTTCCCAATCGCGACTAAAAATGACAATGTCATCTAAGTATGCCGCGGCATACTCCTTATGGGGCCGTAGTACTTGGTCCATAGCCCTTTGGAAGGTGGCAGGGGCCCCTGCAACCCAAACGGCATTCTTACATACTGAAAAGACCCCTCAGGTGTAGAGAACGCAGTCTTTTCCTTAGCCTCTTGTGACAGTGGGATCTGCCAGTACCCTTTAGTGAGATCTAAGGTGCTAATATACCTTGCGGGGCCTAGCCGTTCGACTAGCTCATCTACCCTGGGCATAGGGTAATTATCAACCGTGGACACCTCATTAAGCTTGCGGTAGTCATTGCAGAATCTCCACTCCCCGTTTGGTTTTGGCACTAACACTATGGGGCTGGACCACCCACTTTTAGACCCTCTCAATCACCCCCAGCTCCATCATCCTCCGAACCTCTTTGGAAACCACTTTCCGGCGGGCTTCAGGGATCCTATATGGTTTTAAGTTCACCCTCTTTTGGGGATCTGTGAGGATCTCATGTACTATCACATTGGTACAGCCAGGGGTTTCTGTGAAGAGATCCTTATTCCTCTGCAGCAGTTCCGTAAACTGTTGTTTTTGGGAGGGGATAGGGTCTCTGAAATTTTAACAGCTTCGATGGTGGACCCCTGTTGAGCCACCAGGCAAGAAGCTTCAGGTGGGTCCCTCTCCTTCCAGGGTTTGATCAAATTGACATGGTATATCTGGTAGGGCTTTCTCTTCCCTGGCTGGTGTACCCTATAGTTGACCTCTCCCACTTTTTCCACTATCTCGTAGGGACCCTGCCATTTGGCTAGGAATTTGCTTTCGACAGTAGGGACTAACACTAACACCCGTTCTCCTGGATTAAACTGTCTTAGACAAGCGGACCTATTATATACCCGGGCCTGTGCCTCCTGTGCCTGAAGCATATGTTCCTTTACAATGGGCATCACCCTCGCCATCCTCTCTTGCATCTGTGCTACATGCTCTACTACACTTTTGTAGGGAGTGGCCTCACTTTCCCACGTTTCCTTTGCCACATCCAAGAGACCCCTGGGGTGTCTGCCATACAGTAATTCAAAGGGTGAAAAACCTGTGGAGGACTGGGGCACTTCTCTAATAGAGAACAATAGGTATGGTAACAGACAATCCCAGTCCCGCCCATCCTTCTCTACCACCTTCCTCAGCATGGCCTTTAGGGTCTTATTAAAACGCTCCACAAGGCCATCCGCCTGAGGATGGTAGACAGATGTTCGCAGCTGAGTGACTCTTAACACTTTGCACAGTTCCCTCATTACTTTTGACATAAACGGGGTTCCATGATCTGTAAGAATTTCTTTGGGAATACCCGTTCGGGAGATGACATGGAACAACTCCCGGGCAATATTTTTGGATGTGGGGTTCCGTAGGGGAACAGCCTCGGGGTACCGGGTAGCGTAATCAGCGATTACGAGGATGTACTGATGCCCCCTAGCAGACTTCACCAATGGGCCTACCAGGTCCATTGCTATCCTTTCAAAGGGGACCTCAATGATTGGTAAGGGGACGAGAGGGCTACGGAAGTGTGCTACCGGGGAAGTGACCTGACAAACTGGACACGATTGACAGAATTCCCTAATCTCTCGGTAACACCCTGGCCAATAAAATCGTTGTAGGACCCTCTCGAGTGTTTTGTCTGCACCCAGGTGACCCCCTAACACATGGGAGTGGGCCATATCCATAACCATACGTCGATATGGTTCCGGGACTAATAGCTGCTCTATCACTTCGTCTCGTATCTTGGTCACCCTGTATAATAGGTCCTGATTCAGGGCAAAGTGTGGAAACCGTTGGTCGACCCCGGGCTCTTGGGGAACCCCATTAAGGACCGCCACATTCTCTAGTGCCCCTTTTAAGGTCAAATCTCGAAGTTGGGCCGTACCAAAATTTCCCCGGGATACCTCCAAGTCGGGGACATTTTCCTCTGTGTTATCCTCTTCCTCATTGTCTCCTAGCAGGACAGTCAGAGGAAACTCCTGGGTCGCCTCTGCACTCCCACCCCCAGGGTTGCATGGACCTGCGGGGTGATTTGGCATAGCAGTCTTTGCCCACAGGTCCCAGAACAGGGGGCAATCACGACCAATAATAACCTCATGCAGTAGGCATTTTACGACCCCCACATGGTGGGTCAGGGCCGCCCAGCCCGTCTCCAGAGTAACCTGGGCCACCGGGTAAACTCTGGTGTCCCCATGAATACACGTGACCCCCAGCTTTTTCCCAGGGACCAACACATGAGGAAGAGAGGCCGAGATCAGGGTGACTAAGCTCCCGGAGTCCAACAGTCCTGAGACGAGAGTTCCATTGATGGTTAGTGTACACATCTGTGGTCCTTCCCCCTCTGTGGGTACGGCGCTGCAAGCTGGCTGCGCAAAGAGGGAACTGCGCCGGCCCACAGAACAGTCCATGGGCTCCGTGGTGAGGGGACACTGGGCTACCATGTGACCTGGGGCCCGACATCTCCAGCAAATAATTTCTCGGGCGATTCCTCTGGGTATGGGTTCTGGCATCCCCCTGGCCTTGACACGACCCTCTCGAGTAGGTTTGGCCCCCAGTCTCTGACTATCTGAGTCCTTCCGGGTACCCCAATAGGGGATTTCAAGTTCCCTGGACCGCCCAGGGACTTCTCCATGGCCTGGAATCTCTCCACTAGTCCCACCAGGTCATCTGCTGTCTGGGGGTCACCCTGTGCAACCCAGCACTGAATGGGGTTAGGGAGGGAGTGCATGTACCGGTCCATGACTACACGCTCCACCATTTCAGCAGGGGAGCAAACCTCTGGTTGCAACCACTTTTGAACCAGATGTAGCAAGTCAAATAGCTGGGACCTCGGCGGTTTGTCCAGGCTATAGGCCCAGTACTGTACCCTTTGGGCTCGCACCGCCAAAGTAACACCCAGCCGTGCCAGGATCTCGGCTTTTAATTTGGGGTACTCTTTAGCGTCCTGCAGGGCAAGATCATAATATGCCTTTTGGGGCTCCCCAGTTAAAAATGGGGCCAGGACTTCAGCCCACTGATCCAGTGGTAGCTTCTCCTGGTCGGCCACCCGCTCGAACACCGTGAGGGAAGCCTCGACGTCATCCTCCAAGGTCATCTTTTGTAAGGCTTCCCTCACTGTCCTCCTGACACGATGTCCATCATTCGGAGTGGGCGGAGTTGAACTCTCCCGGGTGCAGACGGCGTCGGTCAGAACGGCCATCTGCTGGATGAGCAGCTTGTTGGTCTCCTGCTGGACTTGCATGGCGTCCGTATGTGCTTTCTGTTGCTGCAAGTTTGCATGCACCAGGTGCTTAATCATCTCCTCCATGGCAGCTGGTGTGGTTTGGCTCTGTGTTGCAGCTTTGACCCAGGACATGTAATTCGACCGCGGGTTTATGCCCGCATCCGACACCACTTGTGGGGGATCGGCTCAAACAGTGACTTCAGGTGTCATTTAAACAACAGTCTTTTATTGTGTTCAACACAGGTTTAACAAATGGCCGCTTACTTCAGCGGGTCAACACAAAAGAAACACCGTCCATGTGAAATGGTATAACTCACAGTCCTCTGTAGTTCCAGGATTCCACCACCAGCTTGGAGGGAGAAAAGAGTAAGCAATGGCAGGCTTATCCACAGCAACACACCACACAGCTTCACTCCCAGTCTGTTACACTTCCAGACTAGGAACCACACCCCCAGCTCTCCTGGAATTCCTGGCTTAAATAGGCCAGCCAACACCTGGCCTGGATACGTGGGAGTAGTCATCCCACCCTGCTCTTTGACTACTCCAATGAAACCCAGCCCGGATCAGCTGCCACTAGCAGCTAAACTACTCCTAGCAAATGTCAGGAACCTAGGGTTCCTGACAGAACATTACCGGTTCATTTCACTGAGGCCAGGCACCTCGGTGACACGTATCTATCATCTATTATGGCACCATGTGCCTTCTCACAATATATATTGTGGTAAGGTGCAGGGTGCCGTCCTAGATGGCAGGTACGTGTCACCGAGGTTCATAGCCTCGGTGAGGTAAGAGCCGTTTGTTGATGTCAGTAGCAGGTAGTGCTACTGACACATTTGCTAAATAGCATGGCTGCAAAGCCGATCCGGGCCGGCTCCTACCGGGAGCAGCTAAAGTGTAGGGTGGGTGGCTGCTCCCCACGACCCAGTCCTGGTTTTGGGCTGGGTTTAAAAACTCAGCCAGCACCAGCAGCTGGGAGAGTGTTTGTCCTGGAGCTGATCACAGTGCTGTGGAGCTCTCTGACCTGGAGGAAGGAGCTTAGCCAAGTGGGGTTATTCCTGGAAGCCTGATGGTGGATTGTCCTGCGGCTGGGCTGACAGCCAGGTGCGATCCCGCACCTCAAACCTCTCAGGTGAATTGGAACCTGTGTTTGGACTTTTTTGTTTTTCCACTGGTTTTCTGATGTGTGTGTGATTTAACACCAAGGGACTGTCTGCTGTTAATTTGATGCAAGTGTGAATAAAACACTGTTTTCCGCACCTTCTGGACTCCCTTGTGCCTCTATACTGCACCCGCACCGCTGTCTACCAGAGCGACTCCCCACATTTGGTGGAGGATGCGGGCATGCGCAGTGAGGCTGGCGTGAACGCCGAAGTTTGTTTTTTCTGGGAACGACTGGATGTCCTATATTCGGCCGGCAAAGTTGCAGCCTGTGTTCCCTGACAAAATGGAGGCGGCGGTGAAAGCTCTCATAGAGGCTAACGTGCAGCAGCGGGAGACCAACCAGCTACTGCTACAGCATGTGATGGCGTTACAAGCCGCAGGAGCGTCCCACCACGTCCATGATGCCCGGAAGCGGTCCGTGCGGCGGTCCCAAAATTACCCCTCAGACGACGTTGAGACATACCTGGCGGTCTTTGAGAAGGTCGCCGTGAGGGAAAAGTTACCCGTGACCAGTGGGCCGAGGTGGTTGCTCCGTTCCTGGCATTCGGACCCCAGCAAGTTTTTTTGATTTAGCAGATGACCAGGCTGCTGATTATTCCACGGTGAAGGGGAGATCCTGGCCAGACTGGGGGTAAATGTGTTGGTCCGGGCTCAGCGGGTCCACCAGTGGGACTTTAAAGCGGCTGAACCCGCCAGGCCGCAGTACTATGAGTTGCTGCACAGGTTGCAAAAATGGCTGCAACCTGACATTCTAAGTCCGACTGCTATGCTGGACCGTCTGCTGGCTGACATGTTCTGGAGGGCCTTGCCTTACCCCCTTCAGCACTGGATCGGCCAGGTATCACCCACCAATGCCCTAGAAATGGTCGACCTGGTGGAGCGCTATGAGGCCACCCAAAACTTGAAAGGGGGTGTTGTTGGGAGGGGGCCGGTCAAACCCCGGAGGATTCCCATCCAGTCCCGGCGACTGGTACCCGAGAAACCGGCTCGGCGTGTACCCCTGTAGACCCGGCCCGATAGTCTGCTGGCGGTGTCACGAGCCTGGCCACGTAAGGGCCGACTGTCCACAGTGGGGAGAACCCATGGAGGTTAATTATGGGTACCGGGCTTCCATGTATGCCCGGAGACTGTGTGCGACCGGCACCCCCGAGACAATAGACAATCGTCATCTGTGCCAGGTGCAAGTCGGGGATAACCTGGCAGTGGCGCTGTTGGACTCAGGGAGCCTAGTAACCCTGGTAAGTGCTGCCCTGGTACAGCCCACCCAGTATACGGGCCGGAAAGTTGGGGTGGTGTGCATACACGGAGACTTAAAGGACTATCCCACTGCTGTAATGTCTCTGTCCACGGCGACCGGCACATGGACTTGTGAAGTAGCGATCTCCTCAAAGCTACCCTATGAACTAATAATTGGGAGAGACTTCCCTGGTTTTCCGTCACTATGGCCTGAGGTGAAAGTGACTAATAGCCCTGAGACAGGGGTAACCCTAGCTGAGTGGCCTGGTTCCAGTGGGAGGCCAGAGCCCTGGGAGCCCGAGTCCGAAGGGCCTGCGGTAGGGGTGACCACCACTTCTGTGATAAAGGGGGAGGCACCCCCACTGAGTGTAATGGTGGGAGACATCGAGGACTTGCCACCAGGACCTGAGTTGGCAGACCTCCACGTCTCCGGAGATAATTTTGGGACTGCCCAACACCGGGACCAAACCCTAACCAGGGCCTGGGAGAATGTGCTGGAAATTGATGGTAAACCCCAGAGACCAGGGGCTGAGGTAATATTTCCCCACTTTGTTGTTCACCAAGAAATGTTATATCGGGTGAACCAAATCCGAGGTGAACCTGTTGAACAGTTGGTGGTGCCCACAGCGTACCGCAAGCTTGTCATGGAGCTTGCCCACCAACATGTTCTTGGGGGACACTTGGGGTGGCAGAAAACCCAGGACCGCATACTGCAGCGGTTTTATTGGCCCAGTGTGTTCAAGGAGGTAGAGAATTATTGTAAGTCCTGTCCCACCTGTCAGATAAATTGCCCCCAGCCACATTTCCGTAGTCCTCTGGTACCTCTTCCAATTATTGAGGTCCCGTTTGAGCGAATCGCTATGGGTCTAATTGGGCCTGTACCAATGTCTGCCAGGGGCCACCAACACATTCTGGTAGTTCTCGACTATGCCACTCGGTATCCGGAGGCGGTGCCTCTGCGACATACCTCAGCTAAGCTCATTGCCAAAGAGTTAATGGAAATGTTTTCCCGTGTGGGCCTGCCAAAAGAGGTTCTGACAGACCAAGGGACCCCTTTTATGTCCAAAGTTATGAGGAAACTGTGTAAATTATTGCGTATAAAGCAATTGCGGACGTCCGTTTACCATCCGCAAACGGACGGTCTTGTCAAGAGGTTTAACCAAACTTTAAAAAATATGTTAAAAAGGGTGGTGTCTAGAGATGGGAAGGACTGGGACCTGCTTCTGCCCTATCTCATGTTCGCAGTGCGAGAGGTACCCCAGGCCTCTACTGGGTTCTCGCCCTTCGAACTGCTTTATGGCAGACACCCTCGGGGCCTGTTGGATATCGCCAAGGAAGCATGGGAACAACAGCCTGTCCCCCACAAAAGTGTCATTGAGTATGTCACCCAGATGCAGGACCGGATGGAAAGGGTGTTGCCGCTGGTCCGGGAGCATATGGAGGCAGCGCAACAAGCCCAGAGTAGGGTGTACAATCGTCAGGCTCGGGTACGGGGCTTCAATCCGGGAGATCGGGTTTTGGTTCTGGTACCCACCCTTGACAGCAAATTCTTAGCTAGGTGGCAGGGCCCCTATGAGGTGATCGAGAAGGTAGGGGAAGTAAATTACAAAGTACACCAGCCAGGGCGGCGCAAGCCAGAGCAGGTGTACCACGTGAACTTACTAAAGCCGTGGAAAGATAGGGACACGGCCGAAGACCACAGCCCCCGGCCAGGGCTTCTAGGTGAAAAGGGTCCAGCCCCACAGTTCGAGGCCTGTGAAGCCGTAACCACGGTAAAAATTGCAGACAGCCTGTCTTCCAAACAAGTTCAGGAAGTCAGGGAGTTCATCAGTCGGAACACGGATGTGTTCTCGGACCTCCCTGGCCGCACGTCTCTCATCCGACATGACATCGTGACTGAGCCTCAGGCCAAGATCCGGTTAAAACCATACCGGGTACCCGAGGCTCGGCGACGGGCCATCGCGGAGGAAGTGCAATTAATGTTGAAGCTCGATGTCATTGAAGAGTCGAAAAGTGAGTGGGCCAGTCCCATAGTCCTAATACCCAAGCCGGATGGGACGTTGCGGTTCTGCAACGACTTTCGCAAGTTAAATGAAGTGTCCAAGTTTGACGCGTATCCCATGCCCCGGGTAGACGAGCTTGTTGAGAATTTAGGACAAGCCCGTTATTTTTCTGTGCTGGACCTCACTAAAGGGTACTGGCAGGTACCCTTAATGGAGTCGGCCAAGGAAAAACGCTTTGTTACCTCGCAGGGCCTGTATCACTACAAGGTGTTACCCTTTGGCCTGCATGGCGCCCCGCCACCTTCCAAAGGTTAATGGACATAGTGCTGCGACCACATCGTCGGTACGCCTCGGCCTACTTAGATGATGTAATCATCCACAGCACCGACTTTGAAAGCCATTTGCCCAAAGTGCAGGCGGTAGTGGATGCCCTGAGGAAAGCTGGTCTAACCGCCAATCCAAAGAAGTGTGCGATTGGGTTGGAAGAGACCAAATACCTGGGGTATGTCATTGGGCGGGAGTCATCAAGCCTCAGGTAAATAAGGTAGAGGCAATACGGAGTTGGCCCCGACCGGTCACCACCAGGCAGATAAAGTCGTTCCTGGGGATTGTGGGGTATTACATGAGGTTTGTGCCCCACTTTGCCACTATCGCTTCGCCATTGACAGAGTTATTAAAGGGGCGTAAGACAGGGATGGTCCGCTGGAATGAGCAGGCGGAAAAGGCTTTCTCCGCCCTGAAATCGGCCCTGTGTGGGTCCCCGGTTTTGGTGACACCCGATTTCAGGAAAGAGTTCGTTGTCCAGACCGACGCCTCTGAGGTTGGCCTTGGTGCGGTACTATCGCAGGAAGTCAACGTTGTCTTCCTCAGCCGCAAGCTCACCCCAGCCGAGACCAGGTACAGCATAGTCGAGAGAGAGTGCCTGGCCATCAAGTGGGCACTCGAGGCCCTCCGTTATTACCTGTTGGGCAGAAGCTTCCGCCTGGTGACCGACCACTCCCCACTCAAGTGGATGTGCCAAGCCAAAGAGAGGAATGCCCGGGTCACCAGGTGGTTTCTGTCCCTACAGAATTTTAAATTCACGGTGGAGCACAGAGCGGGCCGGTTGTTAAAAAATGCAGACGCACTCTCCGGGGTACACTGTTTGTCGTGTGTCCACCCCCTCAGGGTTGAACAAAGGGGGGGGTATGTGGTAAGGTGCAGGGTGCCGTCCTAGATGGCAGGTACGTGTCACCGAGGTTCATAGCCTCAGTGAGGTAAGAGCCGTTTGTTGATGTCAGTAGCAGGTAGTGCTACTGACACATTTGCTAAATAGCATGGCTGCAAAGCCGATCCGGGCCGGCTCCTACCGGGAGCAGCTAAAGTGTAGGGTGGGTGGCTGCTCCCCACGACCCAGTCCTGGTTTTGGGCTGGGTTTAAAAACTCAGCCAGCACCAGCAGCTGGGAGAGTGTTTGTCCTGGAGCTGATCACAGTGCTGTGGAGCTCTCTGACCTGGAGGAAGGAGCTCAGCCAAGTGGGGTTATTCCTGGAAGCCTGATGGTGGATTGTCCTGCGGCTGGGCTGACAGCCAGGTGCGATCCCGCACCTCAAACCTCCCAGGTGAATTGGAACCTGTGTTTGGACTTTTTTGTTTTTCCACTGGTTTTCTGATGTGTGTGTGATTTAACACCAAGGGACTGTCTGCTGTTAATTTGATGCAAGTGTGAATAAAACACTGTTTTCCGCACCTTCTGGACTCCCTTGTGCCTCTATACTGCACCCGCACCGCTGTCTACCAGAGCGACTCCCCACATTATATATATATATATATATATATATATATATATATATATATATATATTTGTGGTCAGGGCTACGGACACGAAAGCCGAAAAGCCCTAGTGGGATAAACACAGAGACCCACCGTAACTGCAAGACGCATCTTACCTAACTAAATGGCTAGTGGTGTGCCTGTAGCCATGTCCGTGGGTAGGCCTATAAAAGGGGGGCAAAACCAGCCATGTAGGGTGAAAAGAGACTTGAATGGCCTGTGCAAAGAAACCCCTGATCCAAACTGCAAAGCACTATCTCTCACGAGAGTTCGGGTACATAAGTCAACCATAATGACGCCTGCATCCATCCTGCGGATAGAGCTAGGACAGAATGCTGAATGTCGCAGATACTGCCCCAATGCACGAGGGAGGAACTGGGAAACGCTTCAGAAGGAAGCGTGGACGATACTAACTAAACCTGAAGACTTGGTTGTGGTGCGAGCACTGACAAATTCCCCCCAGCCTTATGAGACCGGAGAACTGAGAGCCTAACTGTCTAGACTATGCAAAGAAGGGCCCAGAGAATACCATGTAGGCCAGGAGAGGATGTAAAGCAATAAGCTAAGAACGTAGTATATGGAATCCTGTCGATGCCCTCACGTGAGTGAAGGAGTGCAATTGTGATAAGCTGCTGGCGATTTAGTTCGCAGACCTGGCTGGTTGAAAACGTAACCGGCATGGTAATACAAATGACAAATATGAGGGGTAAACAAGAAAATAAACTAAAAAGTGGCCTGAAGAAAGTACAGGCGGGATTACACCATGGGCCTGACCGATGTGATAGGCGATACTTAAAATAACTATATTTCCTGAAAAAACCTGACAGGCGAATATCGTGAACACGAGACCAGACCAACGTGGCCAGTGACACCTAATGACGAGTGTAATTCGGTACGAGAACCTGAAGGTGGCCGATGACACCCATGACTTTAACTCTGGAAATTAAAGTCTGGTCCTAGGGGGGGAACATAGCCAGACAGGTGATCTGTCGACCAGGCAGGAGTTCGTGAGCTGGCCACATTGATTATTAAACGTGAAGAAAAACATAAGCGGGCAACCAACTATGGTGATTGAAAACATAGGATGAAGAATGCAACAAGAACAGACAATTGGTTTAAAACAGAAGCCCTAAGTGTGACATAAATAATTGAATGTGTATTATTGGAATGTAACGGGCTAAGGACGTTGAGTTAGAGAACAAGGGCGTAACAAAATGAACAAGAGCTATGACACCCAGGGGTGGCCCACGCTCCTAATGACAATAACGATACGTTATATGTGGCGGCAGTGGCGCCGCCGCCCATCCTGTATGTACCACAAATAAGTCTATTACTATGTTTCTGGAATCAGCTCCCTGTCAGCTGAGCATAGCAAATGACCTACCACAATCCCTGCCAAGCACGAAATTGTCCGCAGAGGGAACGGAATGGTAACGAGGAGTGACCAGCAAAGGAAGCAATGCAGAAATGAGGAGCAAAAGGAAAGAATCCATGCGGCACCCAAAGTCCGCCAGAAGAAGCAGTGTTGTAAAGAAGCCTGTCCAGAAGAGGGACAGTGTAGTAAAGACTAAACCCGGAGAGTAAGCATATCCGACTATCCGGTGAAGGTAGCCGTGCAGTAAAAGATTCTCCAGCCGAGGGAGCAGTGCAGTAAAGCAAGTGCCCGGCAGAGGGAGAAAAGCGACGGTGGAACCAGCAGGGAGAGTGGTGCCATAAGAGGAGAGTCTGGTGGAAAGCCATGTGGTGATAAGGAGAGACGAGCCAAGGAAATGACGACTGTGAAGCAGAACAAAATGGTGAATAATAAATGATGTTTGCCGAGGGGACTAGAAGAACAGGAGGGCGCAATGCAAAGGACTGCCTGGCAGGTGGAGCCGCACATCGATACCGCCTGTGGCATGCAGAACGAATGCATATGTACATACAATACCTAAACTGGCAGACCGCAGGAAGTTATAACTATGACAAATAGCCTTGATAATATGCGTACTAATTAAAGCCGAGGGTCTAGCCTGAATTCCGGACAGGCTAATGTTACTGAAAAAGTCGCCTGACCCGCATGGCAGGTGACCCTGACCAGGCTGAGCTCCATTGTGGAAGAGTACACCTGGGGAAGCGTGGCAGACAATGGATGCACCACCAACAGACTTTGGAAAACTGGCCTGCACCCGGATGAACAAAGTAGCAGATATGAATGTTAGACATTTGGGCCAAATCAACCTGGATGCACAGAAGTTCAACCCACCAAGTAGATCACCAGGCAGGACGAAAAACAGTCATCATGCCCCAAAGCCATGGGGCCGAAGCGGTCATCGTGCCCCCCGAAGCCATGGAACCGAAGCGGTCATCGTGCCCCCGAAGCCATGAAGCCGAAGCGGTCATCGTGCCCCCAAAGCCGTGGAGCCGAAGCGGTCATCTTGCCCCCGAAGACGTGGAGCCGAAGCGGTCATTGAGCCCCCGAAGCCGTGGAGCCGAAGCGGTCATCGAGCCCTCGAAGCCGTGGAGCCGAAGCGGTCATCGAGCCCCCGAAGCCGTGGAGCCGAAGCAGTCATCGTGCCCCCGAAGCCATGGAGCCGAAGCAGTCATTGTGCCCCCGGAGCCATAACAGTCATCGTGCCCCCAAAGCCATGGGGGCAAAGCAGTCATCGAGCCCTCAAAGCCATAGGGGCGAAGCAGTCATCTAGACCTCAAAGCCATAGGGGCGAAGCAGTCAGCGAGCCCTCAAAGCCATGGGGCCGAAGCAGTCAGCGAGTCCTCAAAGTCATGGGGCCGAAACAGTCAGGGGCCCCCAAGCCATGAGGCCAAGCAGTCATTGGGTCCCCAAGCCATGAAGCAAAAGCGAACATGGGGCCCCCCAAATCCTGAGGCCAAGTAATCATAGGGCCCCCAAGCCATGATGCCCAAGCCACCATAGGGGGCCCCCATAGCCATGAGGCCAAAGCAAACATGGGCCCCCATAGCCATGAGGCCAAAGCAAACATGGGCCCCCAAAGCAATGAGGCCCCAGAAATCGCGAGGACCTCAAGTCATGAGGTCAAGCAGCCATGGGGCTCACAATGCATGCGGCCAAGCAGATATGGGGCCCCTAGCGCCATGAGCCCAAGGCAGTCATCGGACCCCCAGAGCCATGAGACCAAAGCAGTCATGAGGTCCCCAAGCCGTGAGGCCAAGGTAGTCCTCGAGACCCTGATGCCAAGGGGCCGAAGCGGTCATCATGCCCCCGACACCATGGGGTCGAAGCGGTCATGGAATCCCTGCTCCCTGAGGCCAAAGACATCATGGTGCCTCAGCGGCCATGAGGCCAAAGCAATCAAGGGGCCGCTGCGGCCTTGCGGCCAAAGCAATCAAGGGGCCCCCGGGGCCATGAGGCCGTCCTAGATGTACGTGATGGGTGAAGGTAAATAAGAGTGAGCCCAACATGATGGAAAAAGCAACAACTAGGATGATTGGGATGTCTAAAAGTGGCCTGGAAAGGAACGTGACTACTGACAAGTATGGACATTAGTAATCCGAACAACGGACATAAGCCGAAACCAGCCATAAAACTTAAAAATGCAAACGTGGAATATGAAACGGAGAAGAGAGAACAACCAAAACCTGAGGCATTGCGATTTGCAAAGTCAAGTCCCTTGTCACGACAAACAACTGAAAAAATTGAAAGAAACAGTACTGAGTAGGAAGCTCAAACCCTAATGACCCACTGGCCCCAGCTGAGAGGCTGTTTATTGAACTGGGGCAGTGGGAGCAATCTTAGCGAATACAAACCAGAAGTAAAGGAGACCAGACAAAAGATTGTTGTTGTTTTTTTTTTTCCTTGCAACTAGAGAAAAGACCCACTTGATACATACGCACAGAAAAAACAGATGTAAAGGAAATGACCATTGATGCCTGTCATGTTTGACAGGAGAGTGGCACCAGAGCCGCCAACTGCCTCGGTGTGACTATCGAGTAAAACAACCGTGACGTAGAAACCGACGGGAGAATGCGGCTTGAATGGTGTGCCAGCAGATGGGTGACTGTGGACCTGGAATGAGTAAAACCTAAAAAACATGGTATAACCAAAATGCAGACCTGAGTGTGAGCGGAGTAAGATAGCGTCGCGACAGCGAATGCATGGACGCAGTTCTAGCAGGGAATGGAGTGTAGTACTAGATGTAACAGCAAACGTGTGAACTCAGCTAAAGCGTGAAAGGAGTATTAACTTGCTGTAACAGCAGACGTTAAATGCGGCCATGGATGGGCTGGAACATTGAGACGTAAACGTGAAAGTAAAACCTGGCGTCACAGCAGTAGTGTGAACTCCAACTCTGGCAATAGGCCGAGCGTAAAATTTGGTATGACCGCAGCCTGCAGGGAACGCGGCATAAACAAACTGTAATGATGAGCGCGCTCTTGCAATGGGCCTAAGCAACAGTGGATGTGTGACACCGGTCTGAGTGTGGTGCAAGCAAACATATCAAAGCAAAAGTGGTATGAATGCAAAAAACAGGATGACAGAAAAAAAATTAAAATTAAAATTAATGAATAAATAAATAAATGCACAGAGAATAAGACAGATTTACCCGCTGTTGTGACCATGCGTGGAGCGTAAACGTGATGCGAGAGCGGACGAGAGCACCGCTCAGAAAATGAGCATGTTGAAAGAGCAAACATGAGAAGGCAGCGTCTCAATTGACAGGGCAAATCTGGCGTAAAGAGTTGAAGCATAAACGCAGCCCTGATTGTGGGGGAGGGGCGGGTCACATGGGAAGTAATTGCTATAGCAAGAGCCATAACAAGCAACAGCTGCATCCAATCTCCAACATAACATTAAATGCAGCCCAGGTAAACCTTCCTTACCGCGCATAGGCTGAAGTAACTTTTCAAAACGAAACAACGTGAACGTAAAACACATGAGATAGAAGGGGAACTAAATCAGATTACCTAACAAACAAAGTGAAAGGAATTGTTTAACTCTGACAAAACAAACCTGAGAAGCTGAGGCGGACGATTTTGAGGCAATGCCTTCCGCTCGCAAGAAAAGTCAGATTCCGGCCGGCCGGAGAGACAGACGCGGCTCAATTAACTTACATACATGGCGCACGCGTCCCTATGGTAGCCACGAGCAGAAGAAAAGCTCCATTCCGGCTCCATACTGTAATGAAAGAAACCTCCTAGCAGAGGAGAGTTCACCCTGCTGACACACCAGCATCCCTTGTGCAACTGAGAAAACGCCCGCCCCTAGGTGGGGCTGTGCCTGGTTTAAGTAGAGCCTCCGCCCCTCCCACAAATGCAGCCTAATCAGACTGCCATACATATATATATATATATATATTTTTTTTTTCCTTTTCCTCCTATATGAGCAAAAGACATAATAGAGCACACCAATGGAGAATGGAGAGCTGTGACAGGACCTGAACAGCAAAAATTACATGCAATGATGACCCTGGCTGTGGTAGTGCTGACACTGACAGGAGGCATGCAGGCATCAGAATACCAACGAAATGGTTGAAACCGCCGAGGCCTGAGTGATGGGTCAGGTCTGACGTTGTGACACCGCAAACTGATGAAAATATGACTTACCCAACATTCTGAACCTATAACAACCTAAAAAAAAAACATCAAGTAGCAAAGCCAGTAACCTAATGGGAAAACCACCCGTAATGTGTTTTTTTTTTTTTCCTCATCCTACTACCTTAGCAAAAGATGAAACAGACCACATCAACTGAGAATTGGCGAGCTGTGACGTGACCTGAAAAGCAAAAATGACATGCAATGATTATCCTGGCTGTGGTAGTATTCCGACACTGACATGAGGCATACACGCATCAGAATACCAACGAAATGGTTGAAACCGCCGAGGCCTGAGTGACGGGTCAGGTCTGATGTTGTGACACCGCAAACTGATGCAAACATGACTTACCCAACACTCTGAACCTATAACCGCCTAAAAATAAAAACGTCAAGTAGCAAAGCCTGTAACCTAATGGGAAATTCACCCGTAAAGTGACTTTTTTTTTTTCTACTACCTTAGCAAAAGATGTGATTGACGAGATCAACTGAGAATGACGAGCTGTGACAGGACCTGAAAAGCAAAAACTGACATGTTTTAAGGCTGAAAAGTTCAGCCTGTATTTGTGGGAGGGGCTTGGGCCGATACTTAAACCCCCCTCTGCATAGTTACCTGAATCCCTCAGGTCATGTATCATACATATTCCGTTGCCTGAATCGCTGAGGTCATGTGTCTACATGTATAGTTGCCTGAATCGCTCAGGACATGTATCATACATGTATAGTTGCCTGAATCGCTCAGGTCATGTATTATACATGTTTAGTTGCCTGAATCACTCAGGTCATGTGTCATACATGTTTAGTTGCCTGAATCGCTCAGGTCATGTATCATACATGTTCAGTTGCCTGAATCGCTCAGGCCATGTATTATACATGTTTAGTTGCCTGAATCGCTCAGGTCATTTATCATACATGTTCAGTTGCCTGAATCGCTCAGGCCATGTATCATACATGTTTAGTTGCCCGAATCGCTCAGGTCATGTATCTATATGCATAGTTGCCTGAATCGCTCAGGTCACGTATCATACATGTATAGTTGCCTGAATCGCTCAGGTCATGTATCATACATGCATAGTTGTCTGAATCTCTCGGGTTACCTTTCACTCTGCATAGTTGCCTGAATTGTTCAGGTCATGTATCATACATATTCAGTTGCCTGAATCGCTCAGGCCATGTATCATACACGTATAGTTGCCTGAATCGCTCAGGTCATGTAACATGCATGTATGTTCCATAGTGGCCTGAGTCGCTCTGGTCATGTGTCATACATGTTTAGCTGCCTGAATCCTCGGGTCATGCATTATACATATTCAGTTACCCGAATCGCTCAGGTCATGTACCATTGTTGTATAGTTGCCGGACTTATTCGGGTTATGTATCCTACATGTACAGTTGCATGAGCCGCTCAGGTCATGTCATCATGGTATAGTTGCCTCAAATCTGGTCACGTTTCATGCTGCACAGTTGTCTGAGCTGCTCAGGTCATGTATCATACATGTATAGTTGCCTGAATCCCTCAGGTCATGTATCATACATTTTCGGTTGCCGCATCACTCGGGTCATGTTCCATTCTTGTACAGTTGCCTGAATTCGCTCGGGTCATGCATCATATATATTTTGTTGCCTGTATCACTCTGGTCAGGTATTGTACGTGCATATTTGCCTGAATCGCTCAGAACCCGCACCATTCACGTATAGTTGCCTTAATCACTCAGGTCATGTATCATACATATTTTGTTGCCTGAATCGCTCAGGTCATGTATCATTCTTGTATAGATGCCTGAATCGCTCAGGTCATGTATCTACATGTATAGTTGCCTGAATCGCTCAGGTTCATGTATCATTCATATATAGTTGCCTGAGTTCCTCAGGTCATGTATCATACATATGTAGTTACCTGAACTGCGCAGATCATGTATCTTTCAAGAATAGTTGCCCGATTGCTCAGGTCATGTTTCATCCTGGTTTAGTCGCCTGAATCGTTCAGGCCATGTTTCATCCATATGCGGTTGCCCAAATTACTCAGGGCAGGTATCCTTCAGTTTTTTTTTTTTTTTTTGCAAGAACCACTCAGGTTTTGCATCCTATACATTTAATCGCCTGAAGCGCTCAGGTCATGTATCATACATGCGTTTCTCCCTGAACCACCCAGGTCATGTTTGCTTCCTATAGTTGCCGATTCGCTCAGGTTCATGTATCATTCATTTATAACTGCCTAAGTCCCTCAGACCATGTATCATACATGAATATAGTTGCCTGAATCACGCAGGTCATGTGACATTTATGTACAGTGGCCTGATTCGCCCAGGTCTCGTATCATTCACGTACAGTTGCCAAGTTCGCTTAGGTAATGTTTCCCGCAGCTGATGTTGATTCTCGAACTGATCAGCGTTCTCTTTTTCACCTGTTCCAACCAAGTCAGTCACTTTTTAGCCCATTCGGTGTCATTCTGAAATCCCTGAGACATTCTGTCGTGTTCTCTCGGTCGCTTCCGGTCCTGGGGCACTCCTCTTCAGGTGACCGGGCACTCGTCGGCAATTTCATTTCTCACGATTCAGTTTACTCACTTGGGTGCTTTCACATTTAAAACGTAATTGATTTCCATGGCTTCGGCTGGTTTATCTCTCTTCTGTTTCCAGTCCGGGTCCAATATCAGTGGGCGTTTTCATCCTGGTTCAGGTTTACACGACCTTTTGAATCCCGTCCGAGTGGTCAGCTCAGTCTTATGGCTGTATCATCCAGGTCCGGCTCGCCGGAAGGTTGGGTACTTTTGTCAGGCTTCTAGTTCCAGTGTTTGGTGTCCTATATTAGCTGTCAGTTTGATGCGCGTACAAGTTCATTTGCTTGTCTAGGTTCATACGGATCACCCCTCCACATCATTCCCGTTCATTCTGCAGTTCCGGGTGTTATATTAAAAAAAAAAAAAAAGAGCTAGTGGGGGGTATTTTTGGCCCCTTTTTCAAGGCAGGTCGATTCCTCCGCATGTTTTCGGTCCAGATCGCACAACAAGTCTCAGCTTGGCGGCCATCTTGGCCAGTCACACAGTTCGAGCTGGTACATCCCACCCTCCACCCCGCTCCTTGGTAGCCGTAAATCCACTACACCTTCCTACAGGTGGACTTCACTTTTGCCCCCTTCTAGGCCTACCCCGTCCTGGCTCCGGGCACACATCAGCCAGTAATAGGTATAGTCAGGCCATCCACACCTTAGGATGGTCATCGTCATCTCCTCCTCCCTGATGGTGGCACCGACCACAAGTAAAGACAAACCTGACTGTGGAAGTATGCAGACACTAACATGAGGCATGCAGTAATATAACGACCTGCAACACATCACGCCGCTAGAGGTGATTGAATACAAACAATGCCACCATCAGCACGTACACCCTGTGAGATGTGGGTGTATATGCCGTAAAACAAACTAAACTCAGTTCTTGGCGAACGCCAAGCTCAAATTTATTTTAGCACAAATAAAGCAATAAAACTAGCCAAAATAACAAAATAAAAGGTCCCATTGGGTCTCTGCACTTACCTTTGTAGCAAGCAGCTCCCCCAGTGTCCAGCTAACACTCTGAACTGAAGATGGATCCCCAGCACAGGTGCTTTTTTTTTTTTTTTTTTTTTTTTTTTACACAAACTCAGGTTCACAACCTTAAAGTGACACACACACACATTTTATATTTCCAAAACAAATGAAACAACTCAATATACATATCGCAAATCAGCATTTATACTAAAGAAACAATAGAACTTTGTAAACTTCAACTCTGCTACACCTGGATTAATCAGCTGCCTCACCCTCTGTAATGCAAGAAAGAGGATAATGCTGGAAGTCAGTGCGAACAAGGCTTTAGTCTGTCTGCAGAAATAATGCGGATAAAGAGAGAGGTTTGCTGGCAAGCTGTGAAATGGAAGCATACAAGAAATACATACAGATATACACAGACAAACTAAGCAGGGTGGCCTGTGCAAAACATAGAAAACGTGCGAGAAAACTAGACGGAGTCACGCTGACCCCTGCTGACTAAACGTGCTGCCGCGTGGGCACCAAGCATGGTCTGCCAGGCAGAATCGCTCCAGTGCAGTGCTGCCCCTACCCACCAAAGGAGCCGACACACCGCCGGCCAGACTAACCATGATGACGTGTGGGCGCCAAACGTGGGCTGCCAGGCAGAATCGCTCCTGTGCAATTCTGCTCCTCCTCACCAAAGGAGCCGGCACATCGCCGGCCAGACTGTAATGGACAATGCTGCACAAGCTAGCAGCAAACCCTCACCCGACCGGAACGACCTCAACTGGGATCCTGAACGCCAACTGGGTATGGAAGCTGCAGAATTAGCCCATGTGCTGCAACAGGTGGCTCAGACTGCACACAACTACGCAGCACCGTCAACACACCCAGGGGAGGCGCCTGCCTGGTATAAATGTGCAACTTACTCCCCTCCCACAAATACAGGCCAATAAATCGGCCTTCACACTTATACCATGTATGTACAACTGCTTTGTGAAGCAAGAATATGGTTTTTTTCACAGAAAAAAAAATAATGCACTATTTCTCAGCTGTAATGGGAAATCGGTATTTAAGCGGTGTATTTCAAGATGCTATGTGGGTCAGGATTAGTACTCTTTTGTCATACACTTATGCTGTATTTCACAGCAGCAATGTAAAATAGGTGATTGTAATAGGTATTTCAGACTGCTTGGTGGACCTTGAATAACGTTTTTTTTTTTTTTATAAAAAACAAAGAAGCACTATTTCTATGCAGAAATATAAAATATGTCGTTGGATGGTGCATGCAGAACTGTTTTGTGGACAAGGAATACGGTTTTCCCCAAAAAATTACATGGATTCTCTATTTCAACGCAGAAATGTCAAATATATATTTTGGCGGTGTAAAATCGGCTTGGTGGATCAGGATAACCTTTTTTTAACTAAAATACACTGATGCACTATTTGATAGCTGAAATGGAATATACCGTTTAGTGCATAGTATACAAAAGTGCTCTGTGGCACCACAGATCCCAGGCTAGACAAATGGACTATGTCACCCCTTAAACATAGAAAAGGTAATATAGGGGACTTGAGCAGCCAGAATTTTTTTTTTTTTCCTTTACTGAGCTACAAAATTGGATTTGGCTGATGTCCCTGGCAGGCTGGCAGACATGCAGTACACTGCAGTGCCTAAAATGGCCGCCGACCCCCACCTCAGTAACAGATGGATTACAAAAAAAATCTCCCTAGCAGTGGCTGGGTACAGAAATGTTGGATTGCTGAGGCTCCCAGGCAGTCTATGTGCTGTACCTTGTAGATTGAAGTTGCACAGGTTCTTCAGATTCCTATTTTGTCCCTGATCGCACCAGCAGCAACCTTGCTCTAATCTCAATTCAGCAGACTGAGTTTCGGCACTATGTGACTCTAGCTTATAAAGAGGCTCATTCACATGCTGCACTCAGCCAATCACAGCCAAGCCATTAGTAGGCATGGCTGTGATAGCTTCATAGGGCAAGAAGCAAATTGCTTGCTGATTGGCTGCTGTGCAGCTCTTCAGAAAGCGGGAAGAAATCGCCGAACAACGGACCCGAACCCGACATTTTTTGAAAATGTTCGGGTTCGGGTCCGTTTCCCAAACACCCCAAAATTCGGTACGAACCCGAACTATACAGTTTGGGTTCGCTCAACTCTGCTGATATCTGTCCCTCAATAATAGATGGTGGAAAGATGGGTTGAGCTTGTTAAATCTAAACATGTACAGTTGTGTTCAAAATAATTCAACCCCCAATGCTGTAAAGGGTTTTAGGGAATGTAGTGTATATTTGTAATTATGTTCAGAATGAAATCTTACAAGGACTTTTTAAAGAACCAAATGCAACTAAAATGACATCAATTGTTTTTGTAATACAGTATTAAATGTTTTTTTTTTTGTGATTTCTCCATTGACACAATTATTCAACCCTTAAAGACTACCACTCTTAAGAACAGAGGTTCATTCAAGTGTTTTCGATCAGGTATTGAAAACACCTGTGGAACTCAAGGAGCAGCAATTAAGCATAATAAGCACCAATTAGGCAGATTTAAAATGACTGTGATACTCAGCTCCTTCTAGACATTTACTGGTGCATTTACAAACATGGTGAAGTCAAGAGAATGGTCCAGGAAGACAAGAGAAGAGGTGATTTCTCTTCACAGGAAGGGCAATGGCTATAAGAAGATTGCAAAGATGTTAAACATACCAAGAGACACCATAGGAAGCATCATTCGCAAATTCAGGGCAAAGGGCCCTGTTGAAACGCTACCTGGTTGTGGCAGAAAGAAGATGCTGACTTCGACTGCTGTGCGCTACCTGAAGCACAAAGTAGATAAAAGTCCCCGTGTGACTGCTGAGGAACTGAAAAAAGATTTGTCAGATGCGGGTACTGAAGTTTCAGCTCAGACAATAAGGCGCACACTGCGTAATGAAGGCCTCCATGCCAGAACTCCCAGGCGCACCCCCTTGCTGTCTCCAAAGAATAAGAAGAGTCGACTGCAGTATGACAAAATTCATGTGGACAAACCACAAAAGTTTTGGGATAGTGTTCTGTGGACTGATGAAACAAAATTAGAACTGTTTGGGCCCATGGATCAATGCTTTGTTTGAAGGAGGAAGAACAAGGCCTATGAAGAAAAGAACACCTTGCCTACTGTGAAGCATGGCGGGGGGTCAATCATGCTTTGGGGCTGTTTTGCTTCTACAGGTACAGGGAAGCTTCAGTGTGTGCAAGGTACCATGAATTCTCTTCAGTACCAGGAGATATTGGATGAAAATGTGATGCAGTCCGTAACAAACCTGAGGCTTGAGAGACGTTGGACCTTTCAACAGGACAATGATCTCAAGCATACCTCCAAGTCCACTACAGCATGGTTGCAGATTAAAGGCTGGAACATTTTGAAGTGGCCATCGCAGTCACCAGACTTAAATCCGATTGAGAACCTCTGGTGGGACTTAAAGAAAGCAGTTGCAGCGCGCAAGCCTAAGAATGTGACTGAACTGGAGGCTTTTGCCCATGAAGAATGGGCGAAGATACCTGTAGATCGCTGCAAGACACTTGTGTCAAGCTATGCTTCACGTTTAAAAGCTGTTATAACTGGAAAAGGATGTTGTACTAAGTATTAAGATTGAATGTCACTTGGGGGTTGAATAAAACTGTTAATGATATAAGCACAGAAAAGACATTTGTGGTTATTTCATTATAAATGTTATGTTATATTTGTCTGACTTACAAGTGCCTCTTTGATTTAATTGTAAACAAGATGACTGAAATGATCAAAATCAATGTCAAACTGGCCAAAACACTCAATTTCAGTGGGGGTTGAATAATTTTGAACACAACTGTATGTTCCCTTGCTCTCAAGTAAGATAAACTATTGACAGAGTTCTCTTGCAGCGGGTTACCCCCTTTCCCTATTGTCTCACTCTAGCAAATTATATTTATCATGTAGAGAAAGGTAATACAAGGCACTTATTAATGCATTGTTATTGTCAATATTACTTCCTTTGCTGGCTTGATTTTTTTCCATCACATTATGCACTGCTCATTTCTATGGTTATGACCACTCTGCAAAGGCATATAACTTCAAAATAATAGGCACAGAGGGTCAGCATAGCATATATAATCTTAACACAAAGTCAGCTAAGTCATTGTGTCACATACATTGTTAAGACAACTCTGAGAAACTCTGAGAAAGTATAACTCTGTGATAAATCAGAGATGAACATCAGTATGGTATAACAAAACAGATTGTAGATTCACCTATAAAACAACTGACAATGCAAAAATAGGGGGGGGGGGGTGAAGGGAGAGGGCTCACCTATATAGAGTCATGTCTATGAATGGTCAACTATTCTGTCACAGTGCTGTGTAGCTTAGAGGAGAGATGTGTGAGAGAGCAGAGTGGCAAGTGAGAGAGAAGGGTGAGAGATGTATATGTAAGTGTCCTATATAGCGTGGCGTTCTTCCAAAACTTCTTGATAAGTAGAGAAGTGTCTATGTCTCTCCCAGGGGGATCGGCTAATTTGGAATGAGGCATGAGTCTTGGTCTCACAACTAGCCAGTTCCTCCAAACTGTGTAAGGAGTCAACTTTCTCTGACCACTGTCTGAGTGTTGGTGGAGAGTCCGACTTCCATTGTGTAGGTATCATTATTCTAGCGGCTGCTAGAAGGTGTCTTGTTAACCTCAGTTTGCGTCTGGGGATCTTATCTGGGAGTAAGTGCAACAAGCAGTTCTCCGGATGTAAGGAAGGGTTCAAACCCGTAATTAAAATAATCTGGGATAAAATGGACTACCAATATGCGAAAATGAGTGGGCATGTCCACCATAAGTGGAAGTACGTGCCTAAATGTCGACCACATCTCCAGCAGCAGAAATTATAGCTAGAGTTGCGTTTATTTTGTAACACTGGGTTTAGATGTCATCTAGTTTGTATTTTATAACCACTCTCTTGCATTTGGAGGTCTGTTTAGGTGCAAGAAAGAGTTTGTGTAAGTCGTCTTCCGAGAACTTCTTAGTAAGGTCACTTTCCCATGCTTTAATGAAGGAGTGTTCAATATTGGTGGGTGGAGATAGCAACAGTTTACTGAGAGTCCATACCACTTTCATAGGTGTTTTAAGTTGGGTGAGGAAAGTTTCAAACTTTGTTACAGGTCTAAGTAGGTCTCATACCTGCAAGAGCTGTTTAAAAGAAATAGTAAATGTGTTATATATCTTAGTAATGACAAGGATGGGCAGCATAGTCATTCAGAGAGTGTTGTTAATCTATTTTGGTATGGTGCTGTTATAAGCAGTGTCTGTGCTGTATATTATGTCCCTAACTTGCAGTAATGGAGATGAGAAAGGAGAGCACATTGTGTGGACATCTCCCATATTCCATATTCTTCTAGTTTCAGCTGTGAACATATTATGTGTTGTACAGGGTACTGAGGTAGTTTGGTTAGAGAATACAATGTGCCTCAGCAGATAACGCAGAATGTCTGCTTCGATAGGGACCGATAGCTTGTGAGGGGCTTTTTAATGCAATCCACTATTGCAGTATTTAATTATTGGTTTATTGAAGTTCCATATATATTGTGAGAAAATCCTAGTCAGCTTGGAGAAGAAGGTGTTGGGAATATTTATGGGTAGAGCTTGTAATAGGTAAGCTATCTTTGGCCATGTAAGGCATTTGGCTATATGTTTGCGAACAAACCATGAAATACACATGGTTGGCCAGGATCATAAGATTTTGGATATCTCAAGTAACAAAGGCAGGACATTATACTTATATAGTTGAGCACGTTCAGAAGAGAATTTTATCCCTACACATTTAATGAAGCCATAAGCCAATTCTGATCCAAAATAGGGACCATGTCATACAGGCCTTACAGCTGATACATAGACAAATTGTGTTGTGTGTATCATTTTTCCTTCCTTCTGACAGATCAGAAGAAGGGTCAAATAAATGAAATGTCAACCAGGCCAAAAAGGCAATATAGTGGCACAATCATAGAATAGGCCAAGTGACATAGTGGTGAGGTGGGAGCAGCATGAGGAGACCACAGAGTGGCCCAGTGACATAGTAATGAGGTGGCAGCAGCATCAGGACACAACAGAGTGCCCAAGAGACATGGGGGTGAGGTGGCAGCAGCATGAGTAGACCACAGAGTGATGATGTGGCAGCAGCATAAAGAGACCACAAAGCGACCAAGTGACAGAGTGGGGAGAAGGCAGCAGCATGAAGAGAACACAGAGTGGTGATGGGGCAGCGGCATGAGGAGACCACATATTGTTGAGGTAGCAGCAGCATGAGAAGATCACAGAGTGGCCCAGTGAAATATTGTTGAGGTAGCAGTAGCATGAAGCGACCACAGAGTGATGTGGCAGCAACATAAGGAGACCACAGAGTGGGGAGATGGCAGGAGCATGAGGGGACCACAGAGTGGCCCAGTGACATATTGTTGAGGTAGCAGCAGCAGGAGGAAACCACAGAGTGATGTGGCAGCAGCATAAGGAGACCACAGAGTGGGGAGGTGGCAGGAGCATGAGGAGACCACAGAGTGGCCCAGTGACATATTGATAAGGTGGCAGCAGCATGAGGATACCACACAGTGAGACCAGAGATTTGCCCAGTGACATATTGTTGAGGTAGCAGCAGCATGAGGCGACAATAGAGTGATGTGGAAGCAGCATAAGGAGACCACAGAGTGGGGAGGTGGCAGGAGCATGAGGAGACCACAGAGTGGCCCACTGACATATTGATAAGGTGGCAGCAGCATGAGGAGACCACATAGTGTTAGGGTGAAAGCAGCATGAGAAACCACAGAGTGGTGATGTGGCAGCAGCATGATGAGACCACATAGTGGCCTAGTGAAACAGTGTTGAGGTGGCAGCAGCATGAGGAGGCCACAGAGTGGTGATGTAGCTGCAGCATGAGGAGACCACAGAATGGACACGTGACATGGTGGTGAGGTGGCAACAGCATGAGGATACCACAAAGTGATGATGTGGCAGAAGCATAAGGAGACCACAAAGTGGCCCAGTGACAGAGTGGGGAGAAGGCAGGAGCATGAGGAGACCACAAAGTGGCCCAGTGACATAGTGGTGAGATGGCAGGAGCATGAGGAGACCACAGAGTTGCCTAGTGACATATTAATAAAGTGGCAGCAGCATGAGGAGACCACAGAGTGGCCCAGTGACATAGTGTTAGGTTGGAAGCAGCAAGACAAAACCACAAAGTGGTGATGTGGCAGCAGCAGGAGGAGACCACATTGTGGCCTAGTGACAGAGTGTTAAGGTGGCAGCAGCATGAGAAGACCACAGAGTGGTGATGTAGTCGCATCATGAGAAGACCACAGAATGGCCAAGTGACATGGTGGTGAGGTGGCAGCAGCATGAGGATACCACAGAGTGGTGAGTTGGCAGCAGCATGAAGAGACCACAGAGTGGCCCAGTGACAGAGTGGGGAGCTGGGGGGCAATACCAGTACAAGCTGAAGATGGTGGGTGGCAGTAGGAGCACCTGGCAGCAGACGTGGTGTCAGGCGGGTGGCAACATCAGAATTTTAGCTAAAGCAGGTAGCCAGAAGAAACAGGTCTCTTTTGACAAATAGGAACCATGTTATACAGGCCTTAAAGCTGCTATAAAGACAGGATCAGTTGCGTGTCTCATTTTTCCTTCCTTCTGACCAGATCAGAAGAAGGTTCAAGTAAATGATGATGTCAACCAGGCCAAAAAGGCCAAATAGTGGCCCAGTCATGGAGTGGGGAGGGTGAGAGCAAAATGAGAAGTCCACAGAGTTACCCAATGATAAAGTAGGGAGGAGGCAGCAGCATGAGAAGACCACAAAGTGGCCCAGTGACATAGTGTTAATGTGGCAGCAGCATGAGGAGACCACAGAGTGGTGATGTGGCAGCAACAAAAGGCGAGCACAGAGTGTTGAGGTGGCAGCGGCATGAGGAGATCATAGAGTGGCCCAGTGACATAGTGTGGAGGTGGCAGCAGCATAAGGAAACCACAGAGTGGCCCAGTGACATAGTGGTGAGGTGGCAGCAGAATGAGGAGACCAGAGTGGCTTAGTGACATAGTGTTGAGGTAGCAGCAGCTTGAGGGGACCAAAAAGTGGTGATGGGGCAGCAGCATAAGGAGATCACAGAGTGGGGAATTTGCAGCAGCATGAGTAGACCACAGAGTGGCCCAGTGACATAGTGTTAAGGTGGCAGCAGCATGAGGAGACCACAGAGTGGTGATGTGGCAGCAGCATAAGGAGACTACAGAGTGGTGATGTGGCAGCAGCATGAGGAGACCACAGAGTGGTGATGTGGCAGCAGCATGTGGAGATCACAGAGTGGTGAGGTGCAGCAGCATAAGGAGACCACAGAGTGGCCCAGTGACAGAGTGGGGAGCTGGAGGGCAATACCAGTGCCAGCTGAAGATGGTGGGGGGCAGTAAGATCACCTGGCGGCAGGTGTGGTGTCAGGCGGGTTGCAGCATCAGAATAGTAACTGAAGCAGGTAGCCAGAAGAAACAGGTCTCTTTTGACAAATAGGAACCATGTCATACAGGCCTTACAGCTGCTACATAGACAGGATCCGTTGTGTGTCTCATTTTTCCTTACTTTCGACAGATCAGAAGAAGGTTTATATAAATGATGCTGTCAACCAGTCCAAAAAGGCAAAACAGTGGCCCAGGCATGGAGTGGGGAGGGTGGGAACAGAATGAGAAGTCCACAGAGTGGCCCAATAACAGAGTGGGGAGGTGACAGCAGTATGAGGAGACCACATAGTTGCCCAGTGACATAGTGATGAGGAGGAAGCAGCATGAGGATACCACAGAGTGGCCCAGTGACATAGTGATGAGGTAGCATCAGCTTGAGTAGACAACAGAGTGGCCCAGTGACATAGTGTTGATGTGGCAGCAGCATAAGGAGACCACAGAGTGTTGAGGTGACAGCAGCATGAGGAGATCACAGAGTGGCCCAGTGACATAGTGGTCAGGTGGCAGCAGCATCAGGAAACCACAGAGTTTCCCAGTGACATAGTGTTAAGGTGGTAGCAGCATGAGGAGACCACAGAGTGGTGATGTGGCAGCAGCATAAGAAGATCACAGAGTTAGGAGGTGGCAGTAGCATGAGGAGACCACAGAATGGCCCAGTGACCTAGTGTTAAGGTGGGTGCAGCATGCGGAAACCACAGAGTTCTGACGTGGCAGCAGCATAAGGAGACAACAGAGTTGAGAGACCAGAATGGCCCAGTGACAAAGTGAGGAGAAGGCAGCAGCATAAAGAGACCACAGAGTGGTGATGCGGCAGCAGTATGAGGAGACCACAGAGTAGCAATGTGGCAGCAGCATGAGGAGACCACAGAGTGGCCCGGTGAAAGATTGTTGAGGTGGCATCAGCATGAGTAGACCACAGAGTGGTGATGTGGCAGTAACATGAGACTACAGTGTGTCCCAGTGACAGAGTGTTCAGTTGGCAGTGTATAAGGAGACCACAGAGTGGCCCAGTGACAGAGTGGGGAGGTGGCAGCAGCATACATCCGAAAACAGTGTCTGTAGCGCAAATTTAAATAATCTGTCCTAATCTAGTGTTTGTAGTGTGTGGCTTTCTGTGACAAATACTGTACTACATCCTAAAACAGTGTTTGTAGCGTGAATTTAAATAATCTCAGCCTTATCTAGTGTCCATAGTGTGTGGCTTTCTGTGACATATACCATTCTACATCTGAAAACAGTGTCTGTAGCGCAAATTTAAATAATCTGGGCCTAATCTAGCATCCATAGTGTGTGGCTTTCTGTGAAATATACTGTTCTACATCCGAAAACAGTGTCTGTAGCACAAATTTAAATAATTTGTGCCACATCTACTGTGTGTGCATTTAATACATATCACTGACATATACTGTACTTTATCCGTAGATGTTGTATGCAGGCCATGACATTATCAGGGCTATATCTCCTGTGTAATGTGTGAGCATCCAAATACCTTTTTTAATTTGTTGGCGCATAAACTTAAAAATCCTACGCTACTGTACGTGTGACATAGTTTTAAGCATATATAACATTTAATATTAAGAAGGCGGCCAGTAAGGGCCGTGGAAGTGGTTGTGATGCTGATGGTGCACGCAGAGGCCGTGGCCCTGGGCGCAATGAAACTGAGTAAAAGAATGTAGTCTTCAGGAATGAGGGCCTCCAGGTGCGCTAACCCTCAAGAACATTATTTGGAAGGGCCTTCCGCTCAGCTGACCCTCTAAAACATCGTTTGTGAGTGCCTTCAGGGCAACTGACCCAGTAAACATTATTTGTGAGGGCCTGCAGGTGAGCTGACCCTAAAAAACATTATATGTGAGGGCCTGCAGGTGAGCTGACCCCCTAAAACATTATATTTGTGGGCCTGCAGGTGAGCTGACCCTCTAAAACATTTTATGTGAGGGCCTGCAGTTGATCTGAACCTAAAAAACATGAATTGCTAGGACCTGCAGGTGAACTGATCCTGTTAAACATTATATGTGAGGGCCTGCAGATGAGCTGACCTTGTTAAACATTATATGTGAGGGCCTGCAGGTGAGCTGACCCTCTAAAACATTATATGTGAGGGCCTGCAGGTGAGCTGACCCCCTAAAACATTATATTTGTGGGCCTGCAGGTGAGCTGACCCTCTAAAACATTTTATGTGAGGGCCTGCAGTTGATCTGAACCTAAAAAACATGAATTGCTAGGACCTGCAGGTGAGCTGATCCTGTTAAACATTATATGTGAGGGGCTGCAGGTGAGCTGACCCTGTAAACCATTATATGTAATGGCATGCAGGTGAGCCGACCCTCTAAAACATTATGAGCGAGGTCAGCCTAAAAAGCATGTTGATATGATGGAGGAGAAGGAGGAGTAGAGAAGTCAGGGGCAATCCAGGCCTTGTTCATTTTTATAAGAGTCGACCTTTAGCATTTTCAGTTGACAGATGGATGCTCTTATCAGTTATTATGCCCCTAGCAAAAGGAAATACCCGCTCTGACTAAACGCTGGCGGCAGGTCAGGACAGCACCTCTGAGGTGTAGAGTGGCAGTTTGTGCCACGTGTCCAGCTTGGACACCCAATAGTTGAAATGTGCAGAGAGATCACTAAGGACGCTGACACAGTCTGTTATGTACTCCTTCACCATCTTCCAAAATTTTCCCGCCTTGTGGCACTAGGCTGCACATCAGGGTGAGGGTGCTGGCGGGGTGTCATGAAACTGTTCCAGGCCTTGGAGAGTGTTGTCCTGCCTCTGTTGGAACTGCTGTGTGGTCCCCTCATCTCTCCATCTGGGTTGCACAAGGAACTACGTACTCTGCCACCAGTGGTGTCAGCTGTAAATTTATCCGCCATGACATTCTGTTCAATTATTATTATGGTTTGTGATTGTGTTACTGTTGGTATTATTATTGTTGTTATGATTTATGATTGTAAAATATGTTATGGTTTTTTGGTTATTTATGAGTTACTCAACAGGCCATGCCATTGGTTTACCTCCACTCTCGTGTGTTATGTTTTTAGTTATATTAATGTATAAGTTTGGGATGTTTGTTGTGCATCGGACATATATGCTGTATGATTGCCATGTGTGTGAGCTTGCCAAGCTCCAAAGCTACCAACAAGTTACGGCCATTATCAGACACAACCATGGGCGAGTACCTGCTGCTTACCATGCCTGGTTGTAGGTTGAGTGGCGAGAGCCACAGCTCAGTCTGGTCCCTTATACCCTGCCACAGCTCTGCGTCATTGTGCTGTTTGTCACCTAAGCAAATGAATTTTAGCACGGCCTGTTGCCGCTTGCCCACTGCCGTGCTACACTGTTTCCAGCTACTGAGTGATGGCCGACTGGTGCTGCAAGATGAGAATTCAGAGGTGGAAGTGGAGTAGGAGTAGAAGCAGGGGGGTTTGCTGCAACTAATGTAGGTGGTGGAGAAAATCCTGATGGAATGGGCACCTGCAATCCTTGGCTTTGGTAGCACCTGTACCATCCCAGGGTACAACTAGCTACTGGCCTCTACAAGGTTCACCCAGTGTGCCGTCACGGAAATGTAGCGTCCCTGGCCAAAAGCACTTGTCCGTGTGTCACTCCTTAAGTGGACCTTCCCAATACCTGCGTGGGTCAGGGCACAGGTGATGTTAAGGGACACAATTGCTGGTGTAATGCGGGGTCAGCACACCGAGCCTGGGGACTGAGTAACGAGGGACATCCGCCGCCATAAGGCTCAGGAAAGACTCAGTGTCCACAGGCATAAATGTGTGCATTTAGTGCTATGGCCTATGGGTGGCTGGCAGTGTATTTACACTTACGTTCAAAGACCTGGGTTAAGGACATCTGTACGCGGCCCTATTTTGTGTGGACCGCCTTCTCCCTTTTGCCATCCCACAGCCTGTTACGATGCTGTGGATCCCTCCCCCTCTGTACTGGTGTCCTCACTTGGCTTGCCACCTTCCCAGGTTGGGTCAGTGATGTCATTGTCCACCACCCCATCTTCCACTTCCTCACTTATGTCATCCTCCTGACTTGTGTTGTTGACCTAACAAGACCCTCACTTATTGACAACTGTGTCTCATCCGCATCATCCACCTCATGAAACCCTAAATGCCATTCCTCACTGTCATCTTCTTCTGACTGTGGATGCTGAAGAGTTTGGGAATCAGTGCACAATATCTTCTCATGTCCCTCTTCAGGGAGGGTCAGCTCACCTGCAGGCCCTCACCTACAATATTTTACAGGGTCAGCTCACCTGCAGGCCCTCAACTACAATATTTTACAGGGTCAGCTCACCTGCAGTCCCTCACCTACAATATTTGAGAGGGTCAGATCACCTGCAAGCCCTTACCTACAATATATTAGAGGGTGAGCTTACCTGCAGGCCCTCAACTACAATATTTTACAGGGTCAGCTCAGCAGCAGGCCCTCACGTACAATATTTTACAGAGTCAGCTCAGCAGCAGGCACTCGCCCATCATTTATTTAATGGTCAGCTAAGTAGCACGTACTCGCCTATCATTTTTTGCAATGCTCAGCAGCAGGCCCTTTCCCCTAATGTTTTAGAGGGTCAACAGCAGGACCCTGCTCCTTATGTTTTGGAGGGTCACCAGAAGGCCATCAATGATAATTTTTCAAGGGTGTGTATGATGCCCTCCTTTATGTGTGACAAAGGGTGTATTGCAGTGCCGGTTGCTTGTAATTTTTGGCTGCCCTTTCACAGTGCATAGGCTTTATGAGTGTAGGAGTCCCACTACCTGAATAATTGTACCACAATGGGTAATGAGGCCCTCGTTTATGTGATATACAGGCTGTTTTGGAGTGCCTCTTGCTTGCACTTTTTTGCAGCACTTGCATTATATATACAAATGAATATACAGGAAAGAATGTTTCCTAACAATTTTTCCTGTGAAATTTATTTATTTATTTATTTATTTTTTGGGGGCACACATATAATGCATCCAGATCTTGTCTCCATGCTGTTCTCGATCCATTTCAGTGGTGTTTCTATAACTTTCTGACTTTTTCCAATGGACCAGGCACCCTCCCCTCTTCAGAGCAGGGGGTGCATGGTTGTCTCCCCATGACTTCCATTATACTCAGGGGCCAAACACACGAATATAGCAAAGTGTTCGGGCCGAACACCCGAATACTTTAGTGTTCGATCATTACTACCCTTCCACACTAAACACCCGCAATGATGCCACACTGCCTGCTAGGCAGGAAAGCTTGTCCAGGGCAAACTCGACCATTTGCTGCCACAAATCAAAATTGACTGCCCAGTAGTCCAGGGGATCATCAATGTGGGTGGGCAGAGGTGGGATTCAGTAGGCAGGTGAAGAACACTGCTCATCAGTGACTCTAGACTTAAGTTGCTGCTGATTGAGCTGGTACTGCTCCTGCCCCCCCGTCCCCACAGCAGCGATGGAAGTGGAACGTGAACGCAGAGGGCCCCTACAGTCATACCTGCGTGAAGATGGGCGATGGCACTCAAAGGCAGTGGCCAACTGACTCCATATGATGTCTCGTAGTAGTTCAGTTTGTCTTCCCTATCAGCTGGTGTATAAAGGCCCACATTTTGTACCGGTAGCGAGGGTCTAACATGGTGGAGAGCTAGTAGTCATCCCTCTGCCAAATGGTGACAAAATCGTCTGTCACTACACAAGCAACCGAGCATGCATCCGGCCATTTGCGCATGTGACTCGGAGGGACTCCTTGCCTACATCTCCACTGCATACTGCCACAGTGTGTCTGGGTCCTCTACCTCATCTTCCTCATCATTCAAATATAAAGACAATACAATGTAGAAAACTATATATAGGTAGGTTCACTAGAAGTCCAAATTTCAATCATCTTCCTCATCACCCTGTATCTCCTCTGGCTGCTCCTGCTCCTCCTGCTCCTCCTTCTCCTCTTCTCCTATCACCTGTGTAAAAAAAACACCCATTTCTCTAAGTATTGCTTGTGCTCAGATGTCCTCCTTCTTCTCTAGTTTAGCCTCCACAGGGCTTATATTGCCATGAGATGTAGTCGCCACATCTTCTGTCCCATAGCCAGCAAGATTTAGCAGCATGTGCTCCAGGACATGAATCAGTGGAATTACGTTGTTCATCCCGTAGTCCTGGCGACTGACTAATAAAGTGGCCTCCTCAAAGGGCCCGAGGAAACAGCAGGTGTCAAGCATGAGCTGCCACTGGATAACAGTGAAGTTACACAGGGGAGTACCTCTGTCCGCCTGTATCATCAAGAAATCCTTTTTTGACCTTTTTCTGTTTATATAATCAGTAAAAAATCCCAAAAAGCAGTTACTTACCAAGTAACCAAAGAGAAAAAAAAAAGTGGTAATCCCTCGAACAAAACATAGGTATAGGTATAAATACACTGATATCTTTATTAAAGTACACAATACATCAGATTAAATAACATACATATATATTAAAAATTGGATCCCAGCATGACAATAAAGCGATGGTGTCAGAAAATGCATACAAAACAGGTCGTATTACCCAAACGTGATAGGGGGAAAAGGATCATCACATAACAGTATATATAGAGAAGTCACTTATCCTCACACCAAACACAGGCAAGGTGGAAAGATAAGGTCCAACCTCTAGCTAGTACATACACTTTAAGGTATAGCCATTAGGTAAATGAAAGATGCAGACCGCAATGAGCGACACCACCCCCAACACCCGACGTACGTTTCGCCTATCCAGCTTCTTCCAAGGCGCATGAATGCTATGTACTAGCTAGTGGTTGGACCTTATGTTTCCACCTTGCAAATACCCCCCAAAAAAGGCTGTGGTACAATGTAATTTCACTGCAGAATGGCAATTAAAAATATTCTTTTTCCTATTGCTACAACCCAAAAAAGAAATATAACAATCACAATTCACCGCAGAACGGCTAATGGGACGTACATATATTTTATTTAAATACACCACGTAAATGGCTGTTGTACAATGTAACTTTACCGCTTAACGACACTTCAGACATATATTTTTTCTGATTAATAAACTCTCCCCCCCAAAAAAAACAATCACAATTCACCACAGAATGGATAATAGAAAGTAGGTTTATTTCCTTTCAATACCCCCTGTAAATGGCAGTAATACATTGTAACTTCACCGCTGAACGGCAATTCAGACGTATTCTTTTTCCTATTAAAACACCCCAAAAAAAGAATATTTTTTCCTTTTTATTTCCTATTAATATACCACAAAAAAGTAAAATACAACCTGTAAATGGCTATATCACACAGAACTTGTACCCCAATCACAAGCAAGGTTTGCTGGAATTACTGATGTATCATTTAGTGCAAACAACATAAAAGCAGCAGTATAACACCAATTGGATCCCCAATTAGTGCAGCAAGGTGTAACAGAATCACTTCTATTACTCAGGCTGTACACTCTCCTATTGCACCCTGTTCTCCTTTTACAGTGTAGATAATGCCTCCCTATCCTTTCCCTACACCTTAAATAATCTTTCCCTGAACTTATTAAAAAAAATGAAAGCACAATGAAGTCTTTTCTAGCACTGTCCCTAGCACCTGCTTACATGTCTCCATGCACTAAGTAAACTGGAAAATGCCAGAATCCAAGATGGCTGAGACTATTTATTGGGCTGTGACATCACAGGGGCTGGCTGCATGCATGGCATTGTTGTGATCCCTCTCCCTCATCCTCAGAGTTCTTTGCTCCATGTCCTAACACGTGAAGCAGACATTTTAGGAAAAAATGTGATTCGTTACCACGAAGCGTGAGGAAATTCAGCTTCGGTGCAATTTTTTCCTAAATTCGGATCGAAGTCAACTTTGATTCACTCGTCTATAATGTTAATCAAAGGCACTGCTGTTTTTATAACCAATCACTATTTTATTAGAACTGGCTTGTCCAAACAAACACATATAGTTAACCTCTTAAGGACCACAGGTTTATACCCCCCTAGTGACCAGGCCCTTTTTTACAAATCGGCACTTCACAACTTTAACGGTTTATTGCTCGGTCATGCAACTTGGCACCTAAATTAATTTTACCTTCTATTCTTCTCACAAATACAGCTTTCTTTTTGGTGGTATTTAATTGCTGCTGAGATTTTTCGTTTTTCTGATATTAATCAAAAAACCGCAATTAAAAAACCGCAATTTTCAAAAAAAAATTGTATTTTTAACTTTTTCTGGTAAAATTGTTGAAATATAATTACATTTCTATACAAGTTTGTGTCAGAATTTTTTTGTGCTACATGTCTTTGATAAAAAAAAATTCAATAAGTGTATATTTATTGGTTTGCGCAAAAGTTATAGGGTTTACAAACTATGGTACAAAAAAGTGAATTTCCGCATTTTGAAGCAGCTCTGACTTTATGAGCACCTGTCGTGTTTCTTGAGGTGCTAGAATGCCAGGATAGTATAAATACCCTCCAAATGACCCCATTTTGGAAAGAAGACACCCCAAAGTATTCGCAGAGGGGCATGGTGAGTTCATGTATGATTTAATTTTTTTTCACAAGTTAGCGCAAAATGACACTTTCTGAGGAAAAAAATTATAATAAATTTTCCATTTCTGCTAACTTCTGGCAAAAAAAAAAAAATAATTCTCCCACGGACTCACTATGCCCCTCAGTGAATACCTTGGGGTGTCTATTTTCAGAAATGGGGTCATTTGTGGGGTGTGTTTACTGTTCTGGCATTTTGGGTGGGGCAAAATTGTGAGCAACCCTGTAAAGCCTAAAGGTACTCGTTGGACTTTCGGCCCCTTTACGCACCTAGGCTGCAAAAAAGTGTCACACAAGTGGTATCACCGTACTCAGGAGTAGTACGGCAATGTGTTTTGGGGTGTATTTTTACATCTACCCATGCTGGGTGAGAGAAATATCTCTGTAAATTGACAACTTTGTATAAAAAAATTTAAAAAGTTGTCATTTACAGAGATATTTCTCAAACACAGTATGGGTATATGCAAAAATACACCCCAAAACCCTACTTCTCCTGAGTACGGCGATACCACATGTGTGACACTTTTTTGCAGCCTAGGTGCACAAAGGGGCCCAAATTCCAATGAGTACCTTTAGGATTTCACAGGGCATTTTTACGCATTTGGATTCCAAACTACTTCTCACGCTTTAGGGCCCCTAAAGTGCCAGGGCAGTATAAATACCCCACAAGTGACCCCATTTTTAGAAAGAGGACACCCCAAGGTATTCTGTGAGGGGTATGGTGAGTTCATGTAAGATTTTATTTTTTGTCACAAGTTAGTGGAATATGAGACTTTGTAAGAAAAAACAAACCAAAAAAAAATCAATTTCCGCTAACTTTTGCCAAACAAAAAAAAATCTTCTATGAACTCATCATGCCCCTCACGGAATACCTTGGGGTGTCTTCTTTCCAAAATGGGGTCATTTGTGGGGTGTTTGTACTGCCCTGGCATTTGAGGGTCTCTGCAATCATTACATGTATGGCCAGCATTAGGAGTTTCTGCTATTCTCCTTATATTGAGCATACGGGTAATGAGATTTTTTTTTTCCGTTCAGCCTCTGGGCTAAAAGAAAAAATTAACGGCACAGATTTTTTTATTCGATCAATGTGGATGAAAAAATCTCTGCCAGAATATGTGCAAAAATAAAAAAAAGAGGGGAAAGGACATAGGAGTGCGTGCGAAGAAATGCCCCATTCACACGTCTGCAAAAGTGTCCGCATCTATTCCGCAATTCTGTGGAATAGATGCAGACCCATTCACTATGTGCTCTCCGCATCAGCATTTGCGGAGCTGTGGCGGCGAACTTCCGGGTTTCGGCCCCGAAACATCAGGCCGCAGCTCCGCAAAAGATAGAGCATGTCCTATTCTTGTCCGCAGCCTGCGGACAAGAATAAGAATCTCTATGAAGAGTGTCGGCATGGTGTGCTGCGGATCCGCAATTTGTGGGTCCGCAGCACACCACGGACGTGTGAATGGACCCTAAAGCTGTGATTGCTAATAAAAATCCAAAAAGCTCAAAAGTGATCTTTATAGCGCCGCATTGATTTTTCTGTGTTTTTGCAGTGATCAGAAAAAAAAATTCTGTCACTGCGGTGGGGCAGACTGAACGCAAGTGTGCGCACAAGATCAGGCATTTTTTGTAGAGCCTAAGGTGACCCTAACGTACTGATATAGATCTGATTGCGATCAGTCCTCATCACTTACAGATACTATATAGTACTAGTGATGATTAGCGACAGCGATGACGCTAATCAGCGACTAATCAGTGACTGCGGTGCGGTGGGCTGGGCGCTAACTACCTTACAAGTAGCTAACTAACTGGTTAGTTTTGCGGAACGGAATTGCGGACCCATTCATTTCTATGGGGACAGACTTTGTCCCGCTCGGATCCAGAATTGCGGATCCGCACTTCCGGGTCCGCACTTCTATCCTGCAAAACTATAGAACATGTCCTATTCTTGTCCGCAATTGCGGACAAGAAAAGGCATTTTCTATATACAGTAGTTCTGGCAATGTGCGGATCCGCAAAATGTGGAAAGCACATTGCCGGTGTCTGTGTTTTGCGGATCCGTGGATCTGCAAAACACATACGAACGTCGGAATGGAGCCTTACAGGGGGGTGATCAATGACAGGGGGGTGACGGGGTGATCAGTTAGTTAATATGGGGTGATCACTGTGAACTGCCTGTGTCCTCTGGTGGTCGATCCAAGCAAAAGGGACCACCAGAGGACCAGGTAGCAGGTATATCAGACGCTATATAAAAAATAGAATCTGATATACCTATTTGATTGTTTTTTTCTTACATCTACAGCCTGCCAGCGAATGATCAGCGCTGGCAGGCTGTAGTTAAACTTGTTCACGTCACTCTGCTGTGAACGAGGGCATAATGCGCACGTGTTCACGCGAAATCTCAGGTCTCACGAGATGACGCCAATATGCGTTGCTGAGACCTGAGAGCACTGCCATCCGGACGCCTATCGGAGTTAACGTGACGGCAGCTGGTTAAGCTATGAGTTAAATAAGCACACCCACATGCTCTAGTATAATGTGTTGCCAGCCAGTGTGTGGGGTGCTGATATGAGGAGATTAAGGTATAGAACACATGGAATCACCCTCAAAGATCGCCGTGGATATGCAGTATGTGTCCAATCACCAATTTCCCTTCATAACCAGCCTCCCCTATCCCCCCAGCAATCGCATTCAGGCTCACCAACCTCCCCCCACCCCCAATCTGGTGCTCATTCCCCCATCTCCCTAAGCTCACAATCCTGCACCCCCCCCCCCCAATCTGGACACATGCTTGTTCCCCCATCTCCCCAAGCTCACCTTCTTCACCCCACCGCAAATCTGGCCATATTCTCATTCCCCATCTCCCAAGCTCATCGCCAAATATCACTCAAATATGATCCCATGCTCATCTCCCCATTTTCCCTTCCTGCCCCCAGTCCCAATCTGGTCACATACTCGTTTCCCTATCTCCCCACCCCAATCTGGTCACACACAAACTCTCAGTAGATTTAAATACCTTTGTTTATGGCAGTTCTGAGGAGGAGGAAACGCGCAGAGGCGAGGTACAGTAGAAGATAAGACAATAGCATAGCTAGCAGAGTGCCACTCTCTGCTATTGTTTCTTTGTGGTGTCCGGGGTGGGAACTGTGAGTGGCGGGCCTAGCAGATGCGTTGTGCATGACGTGTCTGAAGATCTTTACTTTTAATGGTAAAGTGTGGCCGCGGGCCATTCAACAAATGGCAACAAGACTGAAAAGTCTTGCTGTCACCTGGTTACAGCTGGCGTGCCAGCTGAATGTGGTCTGCGTGCCACTTCTGGCACGCGTGCCGCAGGTTGCCGACCCTGGTCTATAAAATAATGGTAGTCTTACGTTCGAAGCTGTAGTGGATGGTGAGATATAGAGCCTGAAAGTCAAGAGTACAAAACATAGGTACCTTTCTGCTCATCAGTGTGTATGTGTGTGTATATATATATATATATATATATATATATATATATATATACACACACACACTCGTGAAGAAAATTGCTTGTACCCTTCTGTTAAAGAAAAAAAAAACACAATGGTCACTGAAATAAGTTGAAACTGACAAATGTAATAATAAATAAAAATTTACTCAAAATCAGTTAATGAAAGTCGAACATTGCTTTTGAATTGTGGTTCAACAGAATCATAAAAAAAAAAAAAAAAAACTAGACAAACTGGACAAAAATGATTGAAAATTTGACAACAGGAATACGATAAACTAAGATCCATCCCATGATTATACTTACAGTATAATCAGATAGTCACTATGCTGTTAGGTATGATAGTGTGTACCACACTGGACCATAGAAAGCTAAGATGACAGTTGTCTCCGGACATTAGAAAGAAAATTATAGACAAACACGTTCAAGGTGAAGGCTATAAGAACATTTCCAAACAGCTCGATGTCCATATTATGCAGAAGTTTATGGTCTACCGGACTGTAGCCAACCTTGCTAGATCAGGGTTAGATTGGCCATAGGCCTTACAGGGAAATTTGCCAGTGGGACAATGCCCAAAGAACTGCCTAAGCCCTCCTCACGGCCGGCGAGTGGAACATTTTGGGGATGTATTTTGTGCTGATGGGGCAGTATTTTGTGATGGACTATGGCATTTGGCTCTGTTGGGGTGGTATAATGAGCCATAATATGGTATTGCTGGCCCTGTCTTCCATCAATTTAGACCTGACCACAAAAAAAGGCAACTTTTAGTGTTTTTCCAGGGCCACTTTAAGTTCCCAGTCCACCCCTGACCTAGACGTGGCTGCAAAAGGAAAATTAAAGAGACAGATAATGTGAATTGTAACCAAAGAGCCCAGAACAACTTCCAAAAAGACTGATTTTGCTGGACTGTGTAATTTACACCATGTACCCCTTCAAGCCCCCTGATGCACCCTTAGAGTAGAAACTCCATAATAGTGACCCCCATCTTGGAAACTATGAAATAAGGTGGTAGTGTTTTTGGTACTATCTTAGGGTAAATATGATTTTTGGTTGCTTTATATTACACTTTTTTGAGTCAAGGTAACAAAAAATTGAAATTCTAAAATTGTTTCAACATTCGCCATTAAGTTTTGTGAAACACCTTAAGGGTTAAAAAAGTTTGTAAAGTAATATTTTTATACCTTGAGGGGTGTAGTTTCTTAGATGGGGTCACTTTTTTGGAGTTTCTAGTCTAGGCTACATCAGGGGGGCTTCTCATGGTGTAAATAAACCAATCCATTAAAATCTGCCTTCGAGAAACCATATGGCGTTCACTTCGTTCTATGCCCTGCCGTGTGGCTATTTAGCCATTTACGACCACATATGGGGTGTTTCTGCAAACTACAGAATCAGGGCAATACATATTTAGTTTTGTTTGGCGGTTAACCCTTGCTTTATTACCGGAAAAAATGGATTCTGTTACGGTATAACCCGGTATAGTGAGGGTTAATACCGTTCGGGCGATTCCCCTGGAGAAGAGCACAGCAACCCACAACCACTCAAATCCACCGAACTGGAACCATACGAAATCCTCCTTTCCTGGAACAGGCAAGAGAACGTTCTGACGTAGCAATTCCCCCCAAGTACGAGACGAGGCTCCGTATTGATGGTTAAACAGGAATTCTAACTTTATTGAGGGCTACCTGCCCAGTATTTATGCAGGTCTCCCACCTGGTGGACACTCCCCTAGGGGACCAGAAGGAAGACTGAGACACAGGGGATACAGCAGCCAATCACACACAATGGGACAACAGAAACACACCCAGCATATCCCTCCCCTCTGCCTGTGATACAATTACCCTACATGGGTTAATGTAATCATCACAGGCAGGAGGATACACAATGTCTTCTGTCCTGGAGACAACCGAGGAGTAATTCAATTATCTCTCAGGACAAAGGGAAATCGTCAATACACACGTGAGGACAATAGGACAGACATCACTATTCAATATACAATGTCCCACCCTTTACAGTACACATAGACATTTAACATATCCCCAGATGGCTTGGATCTGAGCGCTCAATATATCCAAACAGCGCTCAGATGCCACAAACACAGTCAAATCGCCATGGGGTTTAAGTTTAGCATGGGCTGGTGAGAGGGCCCATAATCCTGAGGCAAGAGGCTGGCAATCTGTCCCCTCCAAAACCCAGTGGCGAGGTTGGTTTCACCACAGATTCAAATGGAAATTTTGCCAAAAATGGGTGTTTTGGCACCGTTTTTATTTTATTTTTTTGACGGTGTTGATCCGAGGGGTTAGGTCAAAAGTAATTTTTATAGGGCAGATTTTTATAGACGCGGCGATACCTAATATGTCTACTTTTTTAAATTTGTTTAGATTTTACACTACATTATCGTTTTAGGAACAAAAAATCAATAATTTTAGCCTGGGAGCTACATTTTTTTTTTTTTTTTGTTGGGCGACTATCTAATGTAGGTGCTCATTTGTTGTGGGATGAGATGGTGCTTTTATTGGCACTATTTGAGGGTGCATATGACTTTTTTATTGCTTGCTTTTACTCTTTTTGGGATCCAAGGTGACAATCAAAATGGCTTTTTTTTTTACAGCTTTTATTTTATTTTTTATAGCGTTTATCCGAGGGGTTAGTTTATGGGGTATTTTTATAGAGCAGATTTTTTACGGAGGCGGCAATGCCCAATATGTATGGCTCTCAGACTACTAAAACTAATATCATTTTTGGAAGAAAAAAAGGTTGTTTCTGTGTCTCCAAAGTCTGAGAGCCATAGTTTTTTATGTTCTCTAGGGAACTGTTGGGAATTATAAAAATTTAGTACTCCATGGAAGTGTGATACTCCATGAAGAAACCAATAACGCAGAGGCCCGGATAATCGGGGCACGTGTCACACTGAGTGGTGGTGTCCTTCCATATCCCCCTCCTGTGACACACTCTGCATTTTTTTTGGTTCGTCCCTTCTTTCCAGTATGGAGGACCACACCTGGAAGGTGTTGGCCAGGGACGATCCTGGCGTCTCCAATTCCCGAGGTACTCTGACCTGTTCTTTCCCGGTCTGAAAAGATCAGATCCTTGAGGACTGCCTCATAGAATTGGAGGAATGTCCCTGTGCTGCCAGCGCTTCAGGATAGTACAAAAGTGTTGTACAAGGCAACTTGTACCAAGTAGACCGCAACTTTTATGTACCATACCCGGGTTTTCCGCATGCCATTATATGGCTTGAGGACTTGATCAGAGAGATCAACTCCTCCCAAATACCGTTTGTAGTCGACGATACAATCGGGCTTGAGGACCGTTGCCGTGGTACCTCGCACAGGGACAGGGGAGATGCCGTTAACGTGAATTGTGGTCAGTACAAGGACATTCCTCTTGCCCTTATACCTCACTAGCAACAGGTTTCCACTGGTAAGGGACCCGGGTCTCACCGATGGGGATGGGGGTGGGCAGGGAGGCCGTGTTGATTTTTCCGCACGGTCCCACAAGCGAACATGGATCTGGCGGCGAGGGCCTGATACAAGGGGATACTAGTATAAAAGTTATCCACGTAACCCTTATCTAGTAGTGGGTACATAAGGTCCCACACGAGTTTCCCACTAACACCCAGAGTGGGGGGACATTCTGGGGGTTGAATACGGGAATCTCGATCCTCGTAGATATGAAATTTGTAAGTGTACTCTGAGGTACTCTCACAAATTTTGTACATTTTCACGCCATACCTTGCTCGCTTAGTGGGAATGTATTGGGGGAAACTGAGTCTGCCCTTGAAAGCAACAAGAGACTCATCAACCGTGACCTCTCTTCCAGGTACATAGGTCTGCGCAAATTTGGCCCCGAAATGATCGACGACCGGCCGCATCTTATACAGACGGTCATAGGCAGGATCACAGCGGGGAGGACATGCTGCATTATCTGCATAATGTAGGCATTTCCGGATGGCCTCGAATCTGGGATGTGTCATGGTGGCCATACTGTAAAGTGGGATCTGTTAGAGGACGTCCCCACTCCAGTAATGCCTGGCACTAGGTTTCTTGACTAGGCCCATGTGCAGCACGAGGCCCCAAAATGTCCTCATCTCGGCTGCACTGACCGGGGTCCAACCACCGGCCCTAGCCAAAAAAGAGCCCGGGTGTTGAGCAACGAACTGTTGGGTGTACAGGTTCGTTTGCTCCACCATCAGATTCACAAGCGGGTCACAAAGAAAAAACTAAAAAAGTCAATTTCAGTGAAGCCCACTGTGGGAATCGTGATTCCTAGATTGCCAACAAATTCAGGAATCGCAGGCTCAAAGTCCACTGGGGTACACCAGCTAAGTTCACCGTTGGGGGCTCCGGTGGGCTAATTTGGTGGGCCAGGAAACCACTACAAGCCCCAGGGCTGTTCGTACTGGTGTGGGCCACGGGATCCCTAGCACGTGGGGGCCCTGGCCATGGGTATGGGTATGTGTGTGTGAAAGTGTGCGAGTGCGTGTAAAACTTTATGTGCGTGTGTGTGGGGCCATGGGTGTTCGCGTAAAGATAAATTATAAAAAAAAAAATGTAAGTGTGTGTGTGGGGGGGGGGGGGGGTGCCTAAGTCAAAAAACTTTTTCCCCCCTAACTACCTTTCCCTCACTTTCTCTGCCTAAATAATACCCTCTCTCTCTACTGGGGATGCAGGTCCAGGAGATGAAGAACGCTCCTGTCTTTTCTGCAGCGCTGGGACAAGTGGGAGGGGAGAGGGGCTTAGCGGCAGTTTGAACTTGCCGCCACCGCCGTGCCATCCAATCAGATCCCAGCACCGCCACCACCACCCCCAATGCAAGGACAGTGATTGGTGGTGTGTTATCACACTACCGATCACCGTTCCTTTCCGTTTTATCGGGTTACCGGAGACCCGAATGGACCAGAAACGCAACAAACCGCAGGTCTGAATTGACCCCCTCGGCATTTGTACATGGTTCCTGCGCGTTTTTTTTTTTTTTAATATAAGCGATTTTGTTCAGGACGTATGGGTACGTCATGTGTCCTTAAGGACTCCGACATCAGGACATACCCATACGTCCTATGTCCTTAAGGGGTTAATGCTGTACGGAAATCCATCTCCATACAGCATTAAAAGGAGTGAACTCTGACGAGGGGAAATTTATAGTGAGAGTAACATAGACAAAAAGGTTGGGGGTTCAGTCAGCACAACCTTATATGCAGGTGCACATTGCTATGGCGAAATACACATACAAACGCAAAAACAAAAATGCAATGGCACTCTGCAACCAGCACTCTGCCCTGCCTCCATGCTGGATATTGAATGAGGCATTAGTGTACATTTTGGCCAAAGCCAAGTCAGCACAACCAGTAGCCATTTGGCTCCAGGAGAAGTATATAGTGGGCTCTGCATGCATGTTGGTACTTGCATCCCTGGATCTGATTGAAGCTGTTATGGCACCAGACGGGGTTACAAGCAGAGTGTACCTGGCATGCATGCTGCACCTGCGCTCCCTGGATTTTGTGTGGCTGTCATGGCCCATAACAGGTAGGAACTAGTGTTAGGGACCACTGATGGAGGCGACCTTGACGTGTTGAGTGGCTTATTACGCTTTGGCCAAAATGTACACTAATGCCTCATTCAACATCCAGCATGGAGGCAGGGCAGAGTGCTGGTTGCAGAGTGCCATTGCATTTTTGTTTTCGAGTGATAGTAACATAGTATATAAGACCGAAAAAAGACATTTGTCCATCCAGTTCGGCCTGTTTCCTACAAGTTGATCCAGAGGAAGGCAAAAAACCCCTGTGAGGCAGAAGCCAATTTTCCACACTTAAGGGGAAAAAAATTATTTCCCGACTCCAATGAGGCAATCAGAATAACTCCCTGGATCAACGACCCCTCTCTAGTAGCTATAGCCTGTAATATTATTACACACAGAAATACATCCAGGCCCCTCTTGAATTCCTTTATTGTACTTACCATCACCACCTCCTCAAGCAGAGAGTTCCATAGTCTCACTGCTCTTACCGTAAAGAATCCTTTTCTATGTTTGTGTACAAACCTTCTTTCCTCCAGTTGCAGAGGATATCCCCTCGTCACAGTCAAAGTCCTGGGGAGTGATCTCTGTACTGACCCCTGATATATTTATACATAGTTATTAGATCCCCCCTCAGTCGTCTTTTATCTAAAGTGAATAACCCTAATTTTGATAATCTTTTAGGGTACTGTAGTTGCCCCATTCCAAATATTACTTTAGTTGCCCTTCTCTGAACCCTCTCCAGCCCTGCTATGTCTGCCTTGTTCACAGGAGCCCAGAACTGTACACAGTACTCCATGTGTGGTCTGACTAGTGATTTGTAAAGTGGTAGGACTATGTTCTCATCATGGGCGTCTATGCCCCTTTGGATGCAACCCATTATCTTATTGGCCTTGGCAGCAGCTGCCTGACACTGGTTTTTACAGCTTAGTTTGCTGCTTATTAAAATTCCTAGATCCTTTTCCATGTCAGTGTTACCGTGTTACAGTGCTACTATTATTGAGCTAATCAAGCTTCAGATCCAAGATCCAAAGTCGATTCTTTCAAAACTTTGTTTTAATGCTGTACGGATATCCATCTCCATACAGCATTAAAAGGAATGGACTCTGACGAAGTGAAATTCATTATCACCGAATAGTGATGAGCGAGCATGCTCGGCTGAGTACCAATTTGGCTCGAGCATCACTATGCTCTGCCCATGGCAGGACTTGGCCGAGTACCACATGTGCTCGAGCGAAATGTTCGAGTCTCCTCCCCGCACCCGTTTGGTGCCTCCTAAGCAGCCAATCAATGTGCAGGTAAGTAATGCCGTAGCTATGTTAGCACCTGATGACACGTGTTTGGCTCAGTCAGCGTCAGGTACAGCAGTGTGTTGTCAGGGAAAGATAGTGTGTGAAGCGAAATTTAACAAATTTTATTTGAAACAAGATTTGCAAAGACCCAAAAGTTATTTTAAGGACTACAGTGTGTGTGTGGGTGTTTGAGAGCAGTAATATATTTTTAGTACCTGCACTCAATTAATCAGTCTCAGGAACAACCGTGCTGAGGAAGAGAGGCACAGTACAGGGAAAAAAATTGCTGTTTTAATAACTACCTAAAGCCTTTCATGCAACCAATAATCCTTTTAAGGGCTAGTGTGTGTGTTTGACAGCAGAAATATATTTTTCTTTAATACCTATTAGTGACATATACTGTACATCATCCGCAGACTGTGTATTTTTGCATAAAAACTAATCAGTGCCACATTTATTGTCAAAAGTATGTGCGTTTAATCCACATCCGTGACATATACTGTACTCCATCCGCAAACTATGTTTTTGGGTAAAATTTAACAAATTTGTGCCACATCTAGTCTCCATGGTGTTTGGCTCTCTGTGTCAAATACTGTACCACATCTGAAAACAGTGTATTTTGGTGAAAAGTAAATTGTGCAACATCTAGTGTCCATAGCGTGTGGCTTTCCATGTCAAATACTGTACCACATGTGAAAACAGTGTATTTTGGGGAAATGTAAATTATTTGTGCCACATCTACTGTGTGTGCATTTCATACATATCACTGACATATACTGTACTTTATCCGCAGGCGGTGTATGCTATTCTGTGACATTATCAGGGCTACAACTCGTGTGTAAAGTGTGCGCATCCCAAATACCTGTTTTCATTTATTGCCACATACACTTACAAATCCTACACTACTGTATGTGTGACATACTTTTAAGGATAGTGAGTAAAAGAATGTAGCTGAGGACCTCCAGGTCGGAGTACCGAAACTGCAACCCAAAATCCACTTATTTATTGCAAAGTGACCACACGGTCATTTACCCTGAATAGTACAGTCCAATATAGTATATCTTCCATGTTCCTTATCATTTAGCTATAGATGTAGAGTGTCAGTTCATGCCACATGTCTAGCTTGGACACCCAGTAGTTGTAAGGCACAGAGGGCCTTACACGATCCGCTATGTACTTCTTCACCATCTTCCAAATTTTTTCCATCCTTATGACACTAGGCCGCACATGAAGGTGAGGGTGCTGGCGGGGTGTCATGAAACTTTCCCAGGCCTTGGAGAGTGTTGTCCTGCCTCTGTTGGAACTGCTATGTGTTCCTCTCATCTCCCCTCCTGGGTTGCCCAAGGAACTAGGTACTCTGCCGCCAGCGTTGTCAGATGAAAATTTATAGATCAATTTTTCAAGAAGGACCTTCTGGTATTGCACCATTTTGCTCGTCCTCTCCACCACAGGAATTAGAGATAAGAATGTCTGTAGTGGGGTCGAGAAGGGTGAACTGAACAACCAGTAATCGCTGTTGTGCAAAATGCGTAGAATGTGAGGGTCACAGGAAAGGCAGCATAACATAAAGTCAGCCATGTGTGTCAGAGTCCCAACAGAATAGACTTTGCTGTCCTCATCAGGAGGATGACTCTCAATCTCCTTATACTCTTCTCCTCTCCTGCCCATATATGCTGAACAGATGGTTACTACCCTCTGTAGCAGAGGCAACTATCTCTTGCTCCTCCTCCTCCTCCTCCTCTTCGTCATCATCATCTAATTCACACTGAGAAGACGAACTGAGGGTGGTCTGGCTATCACCCTGTGTAATGTCTTCCCCCTAGTTCCACCTCTTCCACATGTAAAGCGTCCGCCTTCATTGTTAGTAGCCAACGTTTCAGTAGACACAGAAGTGGGATGGTTATGCTGCTATTAGTGGCTTTGATACTCACCATCTGTGTTTATCCCTCAAATTTTCGTAAAAGGTCAGACATACAAGACCATGTTGCAGCTGGTATTCCACTACTGCCTTCTGCTGCTCACAAAGCCTGGCAAACATGTGTAATGTGGAATTCCAGCTCGTGCTCATGTTACACAACACTCAGTTAGCTGGCAAATACAAGCACTGCAGCAGCGTTCCCAGACCATCGGCAGCTGTAGATGACTTTCTGAAATAGGCACACACACGACATACCTTTACAAGTAGCTCAGGCAAATTTGGGTAGGTTTTGAGAAATTTCAGAACACGTGGGCTAGACATGGTATTGCCGGATCCCAGACATTAAGGAGAGATCCACATGGCCATATCAGCATTTTTCCCATGTACAATTTTGCCTTCTTCACTGGGCAGAGGTTGTTTTCTGCCCAGTGATTAAGATTCTATTATTAGGACAGGTTTTTGAGGGACAATTTCCCGACGTTTTGCTGTGGTCACTGAGCAGAGTTGGGCCTGTTATGTTCCATTGTTAGAGTTTTTATTGTTATGGTTTGAGCTTCAGTTTATGACTACGCTGTAAAATATGCTATGGTTATTTGGGTATCTGAGTTCTTAAACAGGCCATGCCATTAGTTTACCTCCACTCTCGTGTGTTATGTTTTTATTTATATTAATGTATGTTTGGGAAGTTTGTTGTGCATGGTACATATGTGCTGTATGATTGCCATGTGTGTGAGCTTGCCAAGCTACAAAGCTGCCAACAAGTTATGGCCATTATCAGACACAACCAACCTGGTCCCTTATACCTTGTCACAGCTCTGCTGCGGTGTGATGTTTGTCACGCAAGCAAATGAGTTTCATCACGGCCTGTTGCCACTTCCCCACTGCCATGCTACACTGCTTATAGCTACTGACTGATAGTTGACTGCTGCTGCAAGATGAGAATTCAGAGTTTGCAGTGGAGGAGGAGGAGAAGGCGGGGTTGCAGCCACTAGTGTAGGTGGTGGCATAAATCCTGATGGAAGTAGGGCCCGCAGTCCTTGGCGTCGATAGCACCTGTGCCATCCCAGCACCTGTGCCATCTCCACAAGGTTCACCCAGTGTGACATCATGGAAATGTAGCATCCCTGGCCAAAAGCACTTGTGTGTCCATCGTTAAGTTGGCCTTCACAATAACTGCATTGGTCAGGGCACGGGTAATATTACGGGACACAATTGCTGGTGTAATGCGGAGATGGCACACCGAGAAAAATAGTGGCGGACTGTAACAGAGGATGGCCGCCGCCATGAGGCTGAGGAAAGCCTCAGTGTCCACAGGTCTAAATGGCAACATTTCCAGGGCCAGAAATTTTGAAAGGTGTGCATTTAGTGCTATGGCCTGTGGGTGGGTGGCTGGTTATTTGCACTTACGTTCAAAGGCCTGGGGTAAGGACATCTGTACTCAGTGCTTGGACACAGAAGTGGGTGTGCTAGCTGATGGTGCTTGCGAAGGCCCAACTGCAGGCGGGAGTAATCCAGGCCTGCGTCTAGGACAGAGGATTGGCCAGCACGTAACAAAGGGGTGGAAGAGTAGGCAGTAGTGTGACCCACACACACTGATTGTGGACCCAGGGGTTTGGCCCACCTATTAAAGTGCTTTGATGCCATGCTGGTGGTGGTGAGGTTGCTAGTGTTTACACCCCTACTCATTTTGCTTCCAGTGTACTGTCTTCCCCCATTATGTTCCCGGGTTTGAGCTTTTATCGTTATGGTTTGAGTTAGAGTTTATGAATAGGATGTAAAACATGTTATGGCTATTTGGTTTTTTATGAGTTCTTATTTTGGTATGGCACAGTTTGCAAATTACAATTTTTTTATCGTCCGCACTTTCCTTAAAAAAGCACCAGAATGCGGAACAATTACCCCCTTGGCAAGGGAGATTTCAGCAAGGGGGAACAGTTGCGGGCCTGTTTGGTTTAGCCCACCTTCTCCCTTTTGTCACCCCACAGCCTCTTCCAGCCTGTTACGGTGCTGTGGATCCCTCCCCTCTGTACTGCTGTTCTCACTCGGCTTGCCACCTTTCCAGGTTGGGTCAGTGATGTCATTGTTCCCCATCTCCTCTTCCACTTCCTGACTCTGGTTATGCTCCTGGCTTGTGTTGTCCTAACAAGATGTGTCTTATCCACATCATCCACCTCGTGAAACACTAATTGCCATTCCCCACTGTCATCTTCTTCTGACTGTGTATGCTGAAGAGTTTGGGGATCAGTGCACAAGATCTCCTCATGTCCCTCTTCAGGGAGGGTCAGTCAACCTGCAGGCCCTCACCTACAATCTTTTATAGGGCAATCAAAAATATTTTTAAATTTCAATAACATTTTTTCGTTGCCGGTGCTGACCGCCATTCCCTGCCCTAACTCTGCAATGTAAAATTACCGCAAGCAAAAATTAAGAATTAAGAAAGAGGTATCAATCTGTCAATCCTTTCAGTGTCTGGGCAGACGAGGTTTCCCCAAGTATTGAACTAATCAACTTCCGATCTTGGATCCAAAGCTAGTTTCGCTCAACACTAAATACAGAAGATTTCTTCCTTTCTCCACATTAACAACTTTTTGGCACGTTAATAGCATTTTTCAATAAACTGCCCAAATCACAGCCATTAAAACAAGTTGTCATGACTCGAGTTCTGACATACAGCATCGTGTTTGTTTTAACTCAAGAAGATACATTTTGGAAAAAAAAAATTCTGGGAATTTCATGATTTAAATTTAATCTGTTTTATTGCTTTTTCAAATATAAATATTTAATGGAAGGAACAAACTATTTTATTGCTTCTGATAAATTTAGAAGAATTTCATTTAGAGATTAAATGATGAGGAACATAAAGTTTACCACCTAGGCTTCTCTATTGCAAATGGCAATAGTCCAAGGCAGTTATGTTGATGAAGTACATTCTGTGAACAAAAAAAAAAGATTCACATGAACTAGAATTTCCTGAAATTGTTTTCAGCTCCGATTCTATCAATTCGTCTGTTAGATTTGATTCAGTGACAATAAGAGATGAACGAATAAGAGATGGTCCAAATAAAAATTAGAGTATGAATTGTTTCTACACTAATCACAAGTGTTCCAATTGGCCTGAAAATTATATGACACTCTGAAGTCTCCTTTTTCTCTCTTGTCTTTCTCTTTTTTCAGTTTTTTACTCTCTCTCTCTCTCTTCTTTTTCTCCTACCTTACCTCTTTAAGCGCTTTAATGCAATAACAGCAATAGTAAATTATGTTACAGTGACACTAACATTTACAGCTATGGGTAAACACATGGTTGATGATGTTAACAAACAGCCAGTTTAAAATCAGAATTTTTCATCAAACTTGTTATGCTTTTGAAAATTAAAAAAATGGTTCTTTATTTAGGACAGATGGTAGTGTTGAGCGAAGTGAAACATTCAAAATGAGATTCGGTATGAACTTTAGGAAAATTTGTTTTGCAATGTATCCAAATTTCCTCGTGATTCATGATAAAGAATCAGTGTTTCCTAAAATAGTGGCTGCACCTATTACAAAGTGAAAATAAGAATCTGCAGATAGCCATCCCCTTTGATGTCACAGTCCTGTAAAACCCTCATCCCACGCGGTCTCCGTCATTGTCCTGTGAGCTGAACATAGTGAAGAATGTGGCAAAATCTTATGTGCTAGGAAAGTGTTGCTGCAAAGTGTTTTAAAAAAGAATATTGGAGAGGGAAAGTGCAGGGAGAGTGTATTGCCATGTGCATCATGTTTTAGGGCACCAACATTCAGAGTTCATCTATTATTTTAGAGAAAAAGTAACTATGCTTCAGTATTAAAGGCAGGTGTAATATATCGCCGTTTGCATCATGTTCTAGTGCACCGACATTAAGAGTTAATCTGTTATTTTAGTGATACAGTTTATGTACCTCAATATTAAAGTCAGGTGTAATATATCTCTGTGTGCATCACATTCTAGTGCACCCACATTCAGAGTTAATCAGTTATTTTAATGATACAGTTACTGTGCCTCAGTATTAAAGGCAGGTGTAAGACATTTCCATGGGCATCACATTCTAGTGCACCGACATTCAGGGTTAATCTGTTATTTTTGTGATAAAGATACTGTACACTATGGCCAACAGACAGTTGCCTGGGCCCTCAAAAGTAATGAGCAGTGGCAAAAATGTTGCTGTAGCTGGCACAAGTAGCAACAGAAGAAGGGGGCATTGTTGCAGCCGCAGTAACAGGCCAGAGCTGCCACTGTCAACCAATGGTCGTGTTTTGACCAACAATCCAGCTGTACTGGAATTGTTGACTTGCTTTTCACAATCATCTCAAGTGACAACAGATACACACAGGCAGGAATCGTTGGGTTCTTCTGACTCTACCCTTAGTTGGCATGGCCCAGGAACTGCCTCTGCCACCTGCTCTGCTCTGGTTTTCAGCGATGATGAGCTTTGTGAGGACAGTCAGCAGTTACAGGCCAGCCTGGACTTGAAGGAGAGGTCCGTTGTGGACTCTATTAGGCGTGAAACTACTGACAAACACAGTCGGGTGGGAGCACATGTTGCAAGAGATCAGGGATATGCGCAAGAGAAAGGTGAGAGTGACACATGTGACATCCATACATTCATATATGATGATCCAGCCAATCGCACGTGGGAGCTGTTGAAGAGGGGGCATCATTATCATCATGGGGTGAGAGTGGCAGCGTGTCCGGAAGACAGCAGGGTGGAAGCGTGCCTGTGAGCAAGCAGGGTGGAAGCGTGCCTGTGAGGCACTAAGGATCTGGAGCCAAACACAGGAGGGATACACCATCTGCTACTCGAGAGACTACCTGTAAAGAGCAGTGGCAGGCAGGCATCACGCCATTCCCACTCTGCCATACTCGGCAGAGTGAGAATTTTTCACCAAGTCACTGGGGGATGTTAGCGTGGCAGTATGCAGCATGTGTAGGCAGAAAGTGAGGCACGGCCAGGGTGATAATGTTGGCACGATGACCCTGCGTCAATACATGACGCTTTACCTGCAGGGCTGTCGCCTATTATTTACATAACGCCCAGAAGGGCCATAGAGCTCATCCAGTGTTCTGAAGAAGGCTATCAGCCGAAAACTTATAATAATAATTGTGAAACTGGAAACGCGCTTATTGAATGAAGATAGATAACACATGAAGAAACCAAGTGGAGTGCAGGAGCTATTCTTTCAACACATGGAGCATCACCATTAAGTGGTGTAGAAAAAACATGCCACTTACTTAGTCTTACAGCCTGATGCAGCAACCGCTGCATCTCCCGCCGGCCCGCGCCTTCTCTCTAGCAGTCAGAGCTCATCAACGTCAGCAGAAGTAAGCTGTTGTTCCTTTCCATCGGCTTCAATGTCATCCATTGCTCCTAATATTCTTCCTCATCACTTGTTTCAACAGCAATCAATCACAGAGGCGATTACATAAAGACAGCAAAATGCATGCAATTATCCAACTTCACATGTATGTTGAGCAGAAGGTGGGCCAGTCCTTGGGCCTCTGGGTGCCTTGTAGAGTTAACAGCAGCACTGTGTGTGGAGTTTTATCTATGGTGAAGGACAATGCATGTCGTTCACAGCCTAATGGGTAAATGTTGTTCTGGTCCAGTCAAACCAGCAACATGAGTAGGTGATGGCAATGCCGCCTCCATGTAATGCTGGGATATATGTCCTCCTCTGCCTCCTCATTCTCCATGTTGTCCTCACCCTCTGCTCTATGCAAAGTTCACAGTGGTCCTCCAGCATATCACCTATACAAAGCTAGACGTTGTCATGCAGTTCTGTACCTCCTCAGCCTGGCCAAACTGAGCCACATTAGAGAGATACTGCTCACCATCATCAATAAAGAAATCGAACACTGGCTGTTTCATCGCCAACTGGAGTTAGGAACCATGGTTACTGATAATGGGGAGAACATTTTGTCTGTCCTGCGTCAGTGAGGGCTGACCGATGCGCCCTGCATGATGCATGTCTTCAATCTTGTTTTCACCTGATCCCTCAAGTCTTCCACTGAACTGCAAGAGCTGTTCAAAATGTCCATGAAACTGTGCGTGCAATTCAGCCACTCTTATCATGGAAAACACGCCCCCCTTGAGCTACAAAGGCAAAATGCTGTTCTCCAACATCATCTTATATGCAACGTTTGCGGCTCCAAGCTCGGAACTCCATGCTCCATATGTTAGACCACCTGTACATGCAGAGGAAGGCGGTCAATGATTTCTTAATGCTGCAGTTGGATAGGCTTACTTCCCGGTGTAAATTCCACATTAGCCGGTGGCAGATAATGCCTGATACTTGCTATTTGTTCAGGCCCTTTGATGAGGCCACTTTATTTGTCATTCAGTAGAACAATAGAATAAATTATGAAATTTAATTTTTTCACATCCTGAAGGCGATGCTGAGAACTCTGATTGGCGAAGGGACAAAAGACATGGAGTCTACATCTCACGGTCACTTCAGCTGTGGAGGAGGATGAACTTGCAGAGAAGCAGGAGGAGTACGAGGGGGAAGACATAAACGCCCAGAAATTTTATATGGATGTGGATGTCATTCTTAATCAGCTAAGATGGCTCCCATATACTCCATCTCCCAGACAATTTCTTATCTTTTCCAAAGCACGAAGGTTCCATCCTACCCAAGAGGACCTGCCTCCTTGCTGCGTCATATATGCTGTAAAGCTGTTAGTGAAAAGCCATTACAAGATTGCGCTTGCTGTTAGATATTTACATAGTTCAAATACCAAAGTTAGTAAAACAATGTGGAATCCACAGATGCCAAGTGTTATCTCTTTTTTTATTATTGTATTCTCGCCAAAGGAACAATGCCACGATCCTCAGGGAGGATGCCCCCTCTAAAGTACTTATAAACTGCTTCACTTCCTTGAATAAATGAGAAATTGCTTTGACCCTACTGTGTGTCAGTGTTATTTCTTCCGTGCACGTAAAATCCTTGGATTACTACTAATTTAGAGCAGTAGAGCAAATTTAATTAGCCCCATTGGGACATCTTCAACAGTTTGGAGCTCATCGCGGGGGCTCGGGAGAATCTAGCATCACTAGCCGAATATTTGGGATGACGCATGATGGATGACGCTTGAGGTTGGGGACTGCAGCCCCAACAAAATAGGTAAGAAAAATGGTTATCTTGCCTCACTCGCTATGTATTCCACCTTGCTGTGATGTTACACTGTGAGTAGCAGCTTCGGCTGATGTGAAATTCTGAGTCCCTAGAACCTTAGACTGAGAAAGAAGGTTTTCTCTGCTGTGGATTTCTGTTTGTGTTTTTGTGTCAGGTTAACGGTTAAGCAGAGCAACCTGCAATTCTCCTGAAAGGGGGGGGGGCTACAGTTAATTTCTGCTGGACCTGGGACTGGGGCATCTTTACAGATTTCCCCATAGGAGGTGGCAGATGGAGTAGCCCGGGGGGACTATGGTAAATTTCTGCTGGGCCTGGACTGAGGCCTCTTACTAGATCTCCCCTTAGGAGGCAGCAGATCTGCAGGACATGGACTGGGGAATCAGACGAGATCTCCCCTTAGGAGGCGGCAGGTGGATTAGTCCCGGCTGGCAGACCAGAAGCGGGAGCCAGAGCGTATATACTGCACAGGGGTGAGATCTGCTTTGTAGTGAGAAGAAGAAGCAGGTGGTTGTTTCTGTCTTGGTTCTTATTAAGTGGTTAGGCCCATGGGATAGTCCCCGTCCCTGCCTGAGGGTGAGTATAACGCCTGCCAGCTGGTAGCCCGAGAAGAAGGAAGCAAGCATGTGAAACATTGTAGAAAGTTAAGGGAAAATAGTTGGTGGTCATAAAAATGGAGAGCTAAATTCTGAGATGTGAAAGAAAGTGTTGACATAGTGTCATGGAAAGCTGAGTGACAAAGGTTTCCCTGGTGCAGCGCAAGCTTGGTAATGGACAGCAGATTGCCTGGCTGCTAAAGGGGGTCAGAGAGATGGGATGAAAGTCTGAAAGTGTATGTCTATATGACAGAAAGTGGAATGCCCCTGCCCAATAATTGCGCCAGAGAAGCAGTGTCTGATTATCCGCACTCTGAGAGGCTCCGCCAACAGAGTGGGGTGCCAAAGAGAGGACCAGCAGGATGGACATTTGCGCATTGTGGGCAGCAGAACCCAGATTCCTGAGATGCAGAAGTGAGAGGGCATCTTTGTCGATGCAGCCCTGATCTGTAGATAGCGACTCCCCAGTACATTGGTTCTCTGCCCTGTCCAGCCCCTATTGCAGGGTGGCACACAGACCACTCAGAGTTGCCCCGATCCTCCTCTGATAACATTCGAGGAGACAGCAAAGCCCTGTGAAGACTCAGTCAGTCAGACTACAGGGAAACTGCTAAAGCTAATAACTCCCCTGTATCCTGTGTTTAATCCAGACAGCACCTATTACGTGCCAGGGGATCTGGTTGCCTACACTATTGCACCCCTGATTCCCCTGAATGTGCCCATAATGATGGGAGCTGAAACTTGAGGACAGAGGAAAGAGCAGAGTGATGACGAGTAGTGATGATCGAGCACCAAAGTATTCTGGTGTTTGGCTTTAACACATTGCTATATTCATGTGCTCGGCCGAGCACCCGAGTATAATGTAAGTCAATGTGAGACAACCAGGCACCCCCTGCCTGAGGAGAGGGTGCCTGGTCCATTGGAAAAGGTCAAAAAGTGATAACAAACACCACTGAAATGGATCTGCAAAAGCATTGGGACGATGTCTGGATGCATCTTGGACTCCCAGGTCGCTGAAAAAAATATGCACAACCCCCCCCCCCACACACACACACACACGCACACACACCAAAAAAAGTCAATTTCACAGAAAAAATTGTTAGGAAACATTCTTGTATTATCAATTGTATATAAAGTGCAACTGCTTCAGAAATATACAAGCAAGAGGTACTCCGAAACAGCCGATAAATCACATATAGGAGGGCCTCATTCACATTATGGTACAATTTTTCAGGTAGTGGGACTCCTACACTCATAAAGCCTATGCACTAAGTAAAAGGGCTGACAAAAATTACAAGGAACCGCGGCACTGCAATATACCCTTTGTTACACATAAAGGAGGGCATCATACACACCCTTGAAAAATTATCATTGACGGCCTGCTGGTGACCCTCCAAAACATTAGGAGCAAGGTCCTGCTGTTGACCCTCTAAAACCTTGTAAAATATTGAACGTGAGGGCCTGCTGCTGAGCTGAACCTGTAAAATATTGTAGTTGAGGGCCTGCAGGTGAGCTGACCCTCTCAAATATTGTAGGTGAGGGCCTGCAGGCAAGCTGACATAAGGAGATCTTGTGCACTGATTCCCAAACTCTTCAGCATCCACAGTCAGAAGAAGATGACAGTGAGGAATGGCAGGAGGATGACCTGAGTGAGGAAGTGGAAGAGGGGGTGGTGGATGATGACATCACTGACCCAATCTTGGAAGGTGGCAAGCCAAGTGAGGACAGCAGTACAGAGGGGAGAGATCAACAGCATGGCAACAGACTGGAAGAGGCTGTGGGATAGCAATAGGGAGAAGGCGGGCCACACCAAATAGGCCAGCGTACAGATGTCCTTAACCCAGGCCTTTAAACGTAAGTGCAAATAACTAGCCACCCACCCACAGGCCATAGCCCTAAATGCACACCTTTAAAAATTGCTGGCCCTGGAAATGTTGTCATTTAGGCCTGTGGACACTGAGGCTTTCCTCAGCCTCATGGCGGCGGACGTCCCTCGCTATTCAGTCCCGAGCCACCACTTTTTTTCTCGGTGTGTCATCCATGCATTACACCAGCAATTGTGTCCCGTAGCATCACCCGTGCCCTGACTAACGCAGTTATTGGGAAGGTCCACTTAACAACTGACACACAGACAAGTGCTTTTGGCTAGGAAGGCCACATTTCCACTATAGCACACTGGGTGAACCTTGTGGAGGCCAGTAGCTAGTCGTACCTTGGGATAGCACAGGTGCTACCAACGCCAAGGATTACGGGCCCCCATTTCATCAGTATTTTCACCACCACCTACATTAGTTGCAGCAAATCCCCCTTATACTTTTCCTACTCCACTTCCACCTCTGAATTCTCATCTTGCAGCACCAGTCAGCCATCAGTAGGTAACTGTAAGCAGTGTAACACGGCAGTGGGGAAGTGGCAACAGGCCGTGCTGAGACTCCTTTGCTTAGGTGACAAACAGCACACCGCCGCAGAGCTGTGGCAGGGTATAAGGGACCAGACTGAGCTGTGGCTCTCGCCACTCAACCTACAACCAGGCATGGTTGGTTGTTGTGTCTGATAATGGCCGTACCTTGTTGGAAGCTTTGGAGCTTGGCAAACTCACACACACATGGCAATCATACAGCATATATGTCCCAAGCACAACAAACATCCCAAACTTATACATTAATATAACTAAAAAAATAACACACAAGAGTGGAGGTAAACCAATGGCATGGCCTGTTAATTAACTCATAAATAACCAAACCAAATAACCATAACATATTTTACAACCATAAATCATAATAACAGTAATAATACCAACAATAATACAACCACAAACCATAATAATAATAGAACAGAATTTAATTGCGGATAGATTTATAGCTGACAACGCTAGCGGCATAGTACGTGGTTCCTTGTGCAACCCAGGAGGGGAAATAAGGGAAACATACAGCAGTTCCAAAAAAGGCAGGACAATACTTTCCAAGGCCTGGAACAGTTTCATGACACCCCGCCAGCACTCTCACCTTGATGCACGGCCTAGTGTCACAAGGTGGGAAACATTTTTGAAGATGGTGAAGGAGTACATAGCAGACTGTGTCCAGCGTCCTCAGTGAAGCTGGACACGTGGCACAAACTGCCACTCTACGCCTCAGAGGTGCAGGTCTGCCCTGCTGCCAGTGTTTTGTCAAAGCGGGTATTTAGTGTTGCTGGGGGCATAATAACTGATAAGCGCGTCCGTCTGTCAACTGAAAATGCTGACAGATCGACTCTTATAAAAATGAATAAGGCCTGGATTGCCCCTGACCTCTGTACTCCTCCTCCTCCTACATCATATCCTCCATCCTATCAACATGCTTTTTAGGCTGCCCTCGCTCATAATGTTTTAGAGGGTCAGCTCACCTGCAGGCCCTCACATATAATGCTTTACAGGGTCAGCTCACCTGAAGCCCCTTATATATAATGTTTAACAGGGTTAGCTCACCTGCAGGCCCTCGCAATCCGTGTTTTTTAGGGTAATCTTACCTGCAGGCCCTCACATATAATGTTTTAGAGGGTTTTACAGGCTCAGCTGACTGGCACTTCCAAATAATGTTTTTGAGGGTTAGCGCACCTGGAGGCCCTTAGCTACATTTTTTTACTCAGTTTCATCGCGCCCAGGGACACGGCCTCTGCGTGCACCATCAGCATCACGGCCGCTTACACATCCCTTACTGGCTGCCTTCTTAACATTAAATGTTATATATGCTTAAAGATATGTCACACGTACACTCACCTAAAGAATTATTAGTAACACCATACTAATACGGTGTTGGACCCCCTTTTGCCTTCAGAACTGCCTTAATTCTACGTGGCATTGATTCCACAAGGTGCTGATAGCATTCTTTAGGAATGTTGGCCCATATTGATAGGATAGCATCTTGCAGTTGATGGAGATTTGAGGAATGCACATCCAGAGCACGAAGCTCCCGTTCCACCACATCCCAAAGATGCTCTTTTGGGTTGAGATCTGGTGACTGTATGGGCCATTTTAGTACAGTGAATTCATTGTCATGTTCAAGAAACCAATTTGAAATGATTCGAGCTTTGTGACAAGGTGCATTATCCTGCTGGAAGTAGCCATCAGAGTATGGGTACATGGTGGTCATGAAGGGATGGACATGGTCAGAAACAATGCTCAGGTAGCCCGTGGCATTTAAACGATGCCCAATTGGCACTAAGGGGCCTAAAGTGTGCCCAGAAAACATCCCCCACACCATTACACCACCACCAGTGGTAACAAGGCATGATGGATACATATTCTCATTCTGGTTACGCCAAATTCGGACTCTACCATTTGAATGTCTCAACAGAAATCGAGACTCATCAGACCAAGCAACATTTTTCCAGTCTTCAATAGTCCAATTTTGGTGAACTCGTCCAAATTGTAGCCTCTTTTTTTTGTAGTTGAGATGAGTGGTACCCGGTGGGGTCTTCTGCTGTTGTAGCCCATCCGCCTCAAGGTTGTGCATGTTGTTGCTTCACAAATGCTTTGCTGCATACCTCGGTTGTAACGAGTGGTTATTTCAGTCAACGTTGCTCTTCTATCAGCTTGAATCAGTCGGCCCATTCTCCTCTGACCTCTAGCATCCACAAGGCATTTTCGCCCACAGGACTGCCGCATACTGGATGTTTTTCCCTTTTCACACTATTCTTTGTAAACCCTAGAAATGGTTGTGCGTGAAAATCCCAGTAACTAAGCAGATTGTGAAATACTCATACCGGCCCGTCTGGCACCAACAACCATGCCACGCTCAAAATTGCTTAAATCACCTTTCTTTCCCATTCTGACATTCAGTTTGGAGTTCAGGAGATTGGCTTGACCAGGACCACACCCCTAAATGCATTGAAGCAACTGCCATGTGATTGGTTGACTAGATAATTGCATTAATGAGAAATAGAACAGGTGTTCCTAATAATTCTTTAGGTGAATGTATAGTAGTGTAGGATTTGTAAGTGTATGCGCCAATAAATTAAAAAAGGTATTTGGGATGCGCACACATTACACAGGAGATGCAGCCCTGATAATGTCACAGACTAGCATACACCGTCTATAGACAATAAATGTGGCGCTGATTATTTGAATTTACACAAAAATACACAGTCTGTGGATGATGTACAGTATATGTCACTAATAGGTATTAAAGGAAAATATCTTGCTGCTGTCAAACACACACAAAGTAGTCCTTAAAAGGACTTTGGAATCTTTAAAAGCTTTTGGTAGTAAAAACAGCAAATTTCTCTCCCTGCACTATATGTCCTTTCCTCAGCCAGCACAGATGTCCCTGAGACTGATCAATTTAGCACTGGTAAAAATATATTGCTGCTCTCAAACACACACACACAGTAGCCCTTACAAGCACTTTTGAGTCTTTGAAAAGCTTTCTTAGAATAAAAACTGTGAATTTCGCTCTCTACACTGTCTTTCCCTTCCTATGCTCTGCTCTCCCTGACTATGACTGATCCGAGCACGTGTGCCTGATGACGCGTTTCGGCCAGCCAATCACTGTAATGCTAGTAGTTAACATGGCTACGGCATTACAGTGAAGGGCATTACTTACCTACATGTTTATTGGCTGCTTAGAAGGTGCTAAACATGCAGTGAGGAGACTCAAGCATTGCGCTCGAGCACATGTGGTATCCAAGACTCCGAAGAGAGCCCCCCTCTCCGCATGCAACTGCCAGGTGCAGAAGAGGGGAGGACGAGCTGAGGAAGCGCGAAGTGCAGAAAGGGAGGGAAGATGGAGAGAGGGAGATGGAGAGAGACATGATGGTGGCCAGATTAGCTGGACAAATAGAACTCCTGGCCAGACAAGTCCATGCTCCCAAGACTCCCCCCAAAATGAACCACCAGGGGAGATATGTGACTTTTAACCCCACACATGCCACCAATCTGGTGAACTCTCTCCCCGACCCCGAGCAACATCCCATGCCCTTCTATAGGGAATTAGAACAAATCAGAAAAACACACTCTGCCACATGGAGAGACCTATCCAGACATACTCAAATTAAGGCAGGGGATTCTTTTTGGCCAACCATGGCTAAGGAACTACCAGCCCCAAATTATAGGGATGAAGAATACCAGAAAACATATCAGTCTGGAGTGCACTTCTGTTACATTATTAGAGAATTGGGCCAGAACTAGACTGGCAGATCAGGCAATCCAAATTCAAGATATGAAACAAGATAAGGCAGAGTCAGTGGAGAAATTTGCAAACCAACTGAAGCAAATGTTCAAGGACCTAGGATTCTCTAAACAAGACCCAATACAAACCAGGATGCTGTCTAGTGCCTTTGATGATGGACTAAAACCCCATATACAGAAAGCATTGAAAACGGCCCGCCCAGAGTACCCTTCTGTTCCTCTTGAAATGTTAACTTTGGTGGCTAAAGGCATAGAGGCAGTTCCCAGAACTAGCATAATGGTTACAGCAGAGGAGTACTGCTCCCGCCCTGGGGGAGAGATCAGAACCCCTTGTCGCTGCTATGGGTGTGGCCAGTGCGGGCATGTTAAAAGGGAGTGCCTATATCGCCCCCACAGCAAGGGGGAGGGGGGCCGCCCCATGTGTACCCATGAGCTCCTCCACCCCCCCACCGAGGGAGGAATGCCACCACATCCTCCTGCAACAAGCCCCTTTTCCCATTGAGAAGGAAGGGTAAAAAGGGATAGCCTGATACCTACAGGATGGTTCATGATCTTCGGGCTATGAATGAAGCCACCATCTTGGAAACTCTGGTTGTACCAAACCCGCACACCCTGCTTTCTGCAATACCACCGGATGCAGCAGCCTTTACAGTCATTGAACTAGCAAATGCCTTTTTCTCGGTGCCTTTACACCCCAATTGCCAATACCTTTTTGCCTTCACTCATGTAGGATCACAGTATACCTGGAAAGTCATGCCACAAGGAGCTCAAAATAGCCCATCCCAGTTCAGCAAAGCCATGTCATCTATCTTGGGTTAATGGAAACAGCTTCATGATGATGTTGTACTGCTCCAGTTTGCTCAAATGTCTCTCTCTCTTTAGTCCTTTTCCTGTCAGATCAGGGGTGCAAGGTTTCTAAAGACAAAATCCAATGGTGTCACTCAAAGGTAGTGTTCCTCGGACATTGACTTGGTCCTGGTGCTAAACATCTCACTGAAGAGAGGAAAAAAGCTATCTTGCAGAACCAAGAACCAACTACCTTAAAACAATGACAGGCCTTCCTAGGCCTCATCTCCTACTACTGCCCTTTGGATCGTGGATGCTTCTATCCTCATGCAGCCATTATATGACTGCATACCGCACACTCTATTCTATCTGACAGAGGACGCTAAACTCTGCTTCAAACAGTTGAAGGCAGCGTCTTCCTCCTTTCCTGCCCTAGGATTACCGAATTACAACCTGCCTTTTAGACTGTATGTCATGGAACATCATGGACACGCCACTGGGGTCCTTACTCAGAGCCACTGGGGCAGGAACAGGCCTCTTGGCTACTACTCATTGCAGGAAGTTGCTCGAGGGATCCCTTCCTGCATACAAGCCATTCACACCTGTCATCTTCTTCTGGACAAAACTTCTGATATTGTCCTGGGTCACCCTTTGCAGATTTTGTCCCCCCCCATGACATTTCTGCAGTCCTCCAGCAAACTCAACCGAAACATCTCCCAGCTGCTAGACACCTTCGTATGCAGTGTTCCCTCTTTTTCTGGACACTGTCACTATCTCTAGGTGTCATGTCCTCAACCCTGCTTCCCTCCTTCCATTTCCTCATGGGGGGATTGTTGAGGAGGGAGATGTTTATTCTGATGATGCTTTTTACTCTGGAGATTGGCATGATTGCCTGGAGTTGATTAAGCAAGAGACTGAGCCTCTCCCGAACGTGACTGAAACAATGTTGGACAACCCTGATCTCATTCTGTTTGTGGATGCATCTCGATATGCAGATGATCAAGACAGATATCATACTGGATATGCGGTTACCTCCTTACATGATGTGCTACAAGCCTACCCTCTTTCTCCTGACAAGTCTGCCCAGGAGGCAGAACTAAACTGATAGCCCTCACTGAGGCCTGCAAGATGGCTGAGATGAAGATTGCAAACATATTCACAGACTCTAGATACGCTTTTGGAGTAGCTCATGACTTTGGCCTCATCTGGAGGAGCCGCAATTTAATCACTGGCAAGTGGAACTCCTGTAAAACATGCTGAAGCTGTTCAAGCGCTCATGGAGGCCCTGACACTCCCTAAGCAGGGGGCCATACTCAGGGCTGGGACAAGGTCCACCAACAACAGAGGCTGAGCTGCCCAAGTGCGCCCCCCCCCCCCCCTCCAACTTGTGGATGACACTGCTATGGGGGATCTGTGATGGATGACACTGTTATTGGGGAATCTGTGGATGACACATATGTGTCATCCACAGATCCCCCCTCCCCATAACAGGGTCCATGTAGGAATGACCCCCAATACAAGGGGTGAGGCTGTGGGGTTGTATCTGCTTTTTTGATGACAGCGCCAGCAGGGCCCGTGCAGTGACTGTATTCTACTACACCTCTCGACACTGTATATAATCTTAACTATATAACTGTAGTGATTTACTACAGTTATATAGTTAATAAGATTATATCCAGTGAGCGAGGGGATGAGAGTGTAGTAGAATACAGTCACTGCACGGGCCCTGCTGTCATTATGAAATAGCATATGTGACCCCCACCTCTTTTATTGGTGGTCATTCAGTAAATTAACCCTGTTTTGGGGGTGGGGGTGTCTGTGGGACAAATATGTGTCATCCACAGATTCTCCCCATAATAGGGTTCATTTACTGAATGACCACCCAAATTGTGGTGACCCAATACATGGGAGTTGCATCTGCAGAGCTTTTGTATAATGCCACCCCACACTGTAGTGTCCCCCACACAGTAATGTCCGCCACACTGCCCCCCACACAGTAATGTCCGCCACACTGCCCCCACACAGTAATGTCCGCCACACTGCCCCCACACAGTAATGTCCGCCACACTGCCCCCACACAGTAATGTCCGCCACACTGCCCCCCACACAGTAATGTCCGCCACACTGCCCCACACAGTAATGTCCGCCACACTGCCCCCACACAGTAATGTCCGCCACACTGCCCCCACACAGTAATGTCCGCCACACTGCCCCCACACAGTAATGTCCGCCACACTGCCCCCCACACAGTAGTGTCCCCACACTGCCCCCCACACAGTAATGTCCGACACACTGCCCCCACACAGTAATGTCCGCCACACTGCCCCCACACAGTAATGTCCTCCACACTGCCCCCCACACAGTAATGTCCTCCACACTGCCCCCCACACAGTAATGTCCGCCACACTGCCTCCCACACAGTAATGTCCACCACACTGCCCCCCACACAGTAATGTCCGCCACACAGTAATGTCCGCCACACTGCCCCCACACAGTAATGTCCGCCACACTGCCCCCACACAGTAATGTCCGCCACACTGCGCCCCACACAGTAATGTCTGCCACACTGCCCCCACACAGTAATGTCCGCCACACTGCCCCCACACAGTAATGTCCGCCACACTGCCCCCACACAGTAATGTCCGCCACACTGCGCCCCACACAGTAATGTCCGCCACACTGCGCCCCACACAGTAATGTCTGCCACACTGCCCCCACACAGTAATGTCCCCCATACCCCCTCAACCACACAGCAGTGCCCCACATAGTAATTTGTCATGCCCCCTCTTGTCATAATCCCTCTTCTTGTCATGCTTTTTCTGCCCCCTGTCATTCTCCCCCATCTTTTCATGCTCTTTTTACCCCCCATGTTGTCATGCTCTTTCTGCCCCCCATGTTGTCACAGACTTAATGAAAGGGGGCCCGGCATTTTCACTGTACTTAATGCCGGGCCCCATCAGAGCGCTCCTCTCACCTCCATTATGGTCACTGCTCCAGGCTTCCGGGATCAGGCCCCAGCGCTGCCTCACATTAAGCAGGTGAGCGGAGCCTAACGGAGGTCCGTTAGGCTCCGCCCACCTGCTTACTCTGTTTCTAGTTAGAGCCTGAGGCAGCAGGCCTGAAGCAGCATAATGGAGGTGAGAGGAGCGCTCTGACGGGGCCCGGCTCAGGGAATGACAGGAGGGAGCGCTGAGCGGTTCCCCCCTGTCAGTCCCTCTCCCTCTCGCCGGCCCCTGCCTGCGCCCTGAGGCTGGAGCGCCCTGAGGCTGGAGCCTCCCCAGCCTCTGTGTCGGCCCGGCCCTGGCCATACTCAAGGTCAAGGCACATTCAAAAGCAGATACTCCAGAAATCCAAGGAAATGCCAGAGCAGCAAAGGAGGCTGCAATGAGCAAAAAGAAGGAGGTGAAGACTATGATAACCCAGACACGATCTAAGGTCACAAAATAAGAGACAGGTATACCACGTGGACTCCTCTTTACCATGGAAACACTGGAAGATATACAAGAAGCAGCATCAGAAGAGGAGAAAGAAGTGTGGTTTGAAAAAGGAGGAGGTCCTGATGAGAACAGGATTTGGAGGAAAGAGCATTTCCTCTGTTTGCCTCGAAGTCTCGACCCTGTGGTAGTCTCCTGGGCTCATGGGCCTACACACTTGGGGAAAACTGTGATGAACAACTTTATCTGTTCTATATGGCTTGCTCCAGCTATTTATACTGCCAGGCATGTAAGCAGCTGCATGGTCTGTGCCAGATTCAATCCAGGGAAAATGGAAAAAGTTCCTGTCAAGTGTTGACCACATACAGATGCCCCCTACACAGGGATTCAAGTATGCTCTGGTGATCATAGACATGTTCTCTGGATGCCCTGAAGCCTATCCCATGAAGAATCAGACAGCAAAGACTACAGTGAAGAAGCTGTTAAATGAGATTGTCTGTAGATTTGGGGTACCTGAAGTGATAGAGAGTGATTAAGGAACTGCCTTCACAGCGGACGTGGCCCAGGAGATATGGACCCCTTTTCCACAAAGCAGCGGAAAAGGGGAAAGAATGAATGGCACATTGAAGCTAACAATGCTGAAAATGGCCCAAGAGACTGGAAGACCATGGCCAGAGACTCTTCAAATTGCCCTACTCAGTGTCAGACATACCCCTCGGGGGGGGGGGGGAAGAGAAACTGTCCCCTTTTGAGATTCTGTTTGGTAGTGCCCCCAAGTTAGGACAGTATTTTCCCCAAGAACTTGTTTTGCAATATGTCTGCTTATGTATCTGCTTTGTGTAAACATCTAACTGACCTACATTTTCGAGTATTTTCTTCACTTCCAGGTCCCAGCCAGATTCCTGGAAGTCATATCATCCAACCAGGAGATTGGTTTCTAGTTAAAAGGCATGTCAGAAAGACTCTAGAGCCCAGATTTGATTCCAGGTCCTGCTAACCACTCCCACGTCAGTGAATCTCGAGGACAAGAAGACCTGGACACACTTTTCACACTGCAAGAAGGTTCCAGCCCCCCATAAAGAGGCCTCCAACGGACTTGGGAATGTATATCTTGAGAAAGTATCCATCTGATAAATATGGGCCATGGGGACAGTTCTACTTTAAGGACATCGCAAACAGGCCTGTCTCAAATCCTACCCCCAGTTCACTCCCAGCACAAGAGCTCAACCCCTTGTCACCAGGGAAAGTAGCTAGACCCCTCTTCATGGTAGAGGAGACACTGGCAGTGGAAAGAGGATTTTATCAACATAATTTTTTGGTTGGAATGGATGTACACGGTGTCTCAAGTAAACAGATTTGGGTGTATTACCTGTGCCACAGCTAGACCACACTTAGTAACTGTGCCCCTCTATCTAAGTCCAAATTAATATTTATGTTTTTTTAAGCATGTATGTGAATCAGACTGCCAATAAGATTTAATGCAAGGTTTGGCAAATGCGCCTTAGCCCTAGTGTTGATGCCTTTCCATGTATTCAATCCCCTTGACTGGGAGAAAACCATAGAGAAATTAAGAAATCCTGAATTAGAATATGATTATGCCCAAGGGGAGGCAATGGTATGGAGAAAACGGGATACCAGCATTTGGATTGGATCAACTACATTTATTATAATCAACAGTGATTTGTGAACTATACCAGGGCAGCATTAAAGGGTATAATAGAGCATCTGGGGCCCACTAGTGTTATGGCATTCCAAATTAGAATGGCCCTGGACATGCTATTAGCAGACAAAGGTGTTAAGCGTGAATATTCTAATCGGGAATTTTTATCGCAAATATCGGCATTTCGAGAATTCATAAAAATCTAGAATATAGTATTATATCTTCTTAATTTCTTAATCATGAATACTTTAGATTATTTTTTTATACTTATCATTTTACCTAACATTAATAAACTCAAAATCACACAAAGGCTGTATTTGCAAGCCAACAACCTATCCATGAGACAGGTACAGTCAGCATACCTTACAACAGCAGCCTTGTGTGCAATGAGACATTCAAGACCAACTCTCATCTTAGAGCCAGATAGCCTCAACATTGCTTGATTTTTGTTTGATGGCTTGGGGGACCTGCGCACCTAGATCATTATCATTAGGGTGACAAAAATTATATATTTTTTTGAATGCAAGCTAACTCTTCTCTCACTGCTTAGGAGGGCTGTATAAAAATGTTAAGTTTTCTAATTGTCCTAAGATTTATATTCAATAAGCCTTCTATACTGTTTTGTCATGTAAACTCATTTGCATAAACATGGGAATATGGGAAAGACATGCAAATAGTGTTTCAGCTGAAAAACAAGGCAGATTCTGCTAATTTGCATGTCTTTCCCATATGGCCATGTTTATGTAAATTAGTTTACATGACTAAACAGTATGGAAAGATTATTGAATATAAATGTTAGGACAATTAGAAAACTGAAATTTTTTATGCAGCCCTCCTGAGCAGTAAGCGAAGGGTTAGCTGGCATCCCCCCAAAAAAAATACAATTTTGTCCCCCTAATGATAATGATCTAGGTGCACAGGTCCCCCGAGCCATCTATCAAAAGTCGAGCAACTTTAAGGCTCACTGGCTCTCAAGTCTGTGTGGATAGAGAGCTGGCCTGGCCTGGCTTTTCGGCTTCCATCTGTGACGTCTGGCCTACCCAGATGCAGTTAAAAGGCTGTCTAAGCTTACATAGGAGGTGGACAGTCATTTCATGGCGACCTACACCAAAAATTTCTGATTTGCCAACCAAGGCAAATTGAGGATCTGGAATTCTGTTTCCACTGAAGTATCAGAGAAAGAAAGAGAAAAAGTCAAATTGCTTTATCTTGTGGACTAAACTCTTATCAAAACCATATAAGTAAGAAAGTAAAACATCTTAGTATTAAATAGCTCCAAAAAAGGTATCTACATTCAATAATATTTCTGACTGCCATAATCTTTATGAACAATTAAAAATTAATCATGCTGACCCAATTTTAAAAGGACTTAAATTAATTTTACTTTATTCAACGGGGGAAATACCGCCAGTAATACACATGTATAACCCTTTTGTTGCTTTAGGAGACATCACATTTTTTCTATCAACATATTGTCTGACCCAGAAGTCCTGTCGTCGCAAGTTAATGAATGAGGCAGATTTGTGGACAGGGAAATATCAATTTCAGGTGACCTTTAGAGAGGATCCAGGAGGGATTTAGGGATTGAGTCACCCCATCTAACTTTGCCATCGAAAGAGATAGGGGATATCTGTATTATCCAGGGATTCCACAGTATTGTCGAAAATGCCAAAATTTGGGACATATACAAACAGAATGCAAAGAGGAGGTGATATTCTATGGAAAATGTCAAAAGACAGGTCATAAGAGTGTGGACTGTCCAAATGGGATTGTTTGCAATCTATGCAGAGCAGAAGGTCATGCCTACAAAGAGTGCCCTAGGCGGTCAAATAAATCATATACGGAGGCTGCCACTGGTCCTGCAAAGAAGCCAGAAGGACCAAAGAAACCGGATGAAAGGGGGACTACAGCGGATTCTGCTTCAAGAGTGTCTGCTGTGGGTGAACCTAGTTCAGGAAAGCATGGTGGCAAAGAACCTGTGACCACAAGCCTACCTGCAATCTTATCTGAAGCTGGTACATCCAGAAGACCGAAAGAGGTGGACCCTGGGAAGATTTCTCCTAGAACAGTGGCCCCTGCAAAAGTGGCACCGGAGCAGGGGTGAAGGAAAAGTCTGCGGGGGAAGAAGCCATGGACTTGGAAGCAAAAGATAAAAAAATGAGAGTGGACAAACAGGAAGAAGAGACCATCAGAGTAAAAAGACCTTCTCGCATAAGTATGGATGAGAGCAATAGCGGGCTGAGACCTAGTGTCTCTTTGTCGAATCCAGCCCGGATTCAACAGTTTGAGAGTCCTACTACTCCGGTAGAATTTATGTCATCAAGTGGATCCAGTGATGATATGACCTGAATCAGAATGTCACCTCTAAAGAGAAAATATGCAAAGAGCTCTTGCAGAGTTTCAGTTTTTCTTAAATAAATAAATGATGTTGGGAATATTAAAGGTCTCCTCTCTTAATGTCAGGAGCATTAAGGGAGCAACTAGAAGAGCAGCCCTGTTTTCATTTTTAGAGACATTTGACAGTGACATTATTTTCTTACAAGAATGTAGCATAGAATATTCCGGGAAGGGCCTTGCTGGCCAACATAAAATATAGCAACAAAGAAATAAAGTTACTGATTGCATACTCCTCACCTGAGATCCACAAGATAGCTGAATTGCTGTAGGGTTTGTAACCCTTTTTCACAGGCACCTATCATCATAGGCAGAGACTTCAATTGTGCATTGAAAGAGAAAGATAGAACTGGTTAACAACCAAGACAGTTTGATAAAACATTTCAGCAGTTGAATAATCTAATTATGGACTTGAACCTAATAGATGTCTGGTCAATTACCAATGACAAAGACCCAGGATATACATGGAGCAATTCATTTGTACAATCCGGGCTGGATTATAAAAAAATTTCTAACGTCTTCAAGCCAAGGAATATGCGTTTGGAGGAAAACATATTTTCTGATCATAAGATGATCCAAGCGCAAATAGAAGTGTCTGTTGGCAAAAAAGGCAAAGGCACATGGAGATTAAATATGGACTTGCTGGAAGACAAAAAAAAATAAAGGATGATTTTATTTACAATTATAAAAAGTGGGTTAGCTACAAAAAAAGTTTTGCAACAACGTTAAAATGGTGGGAGTACGTGAAAACAAAAATCAAAGATTTCTTCTTTAAAGCTGGAATAAAAAAGGCTAAGGAAAAGAAGCAATGGTTTAAGGACAAAATCGCAGACTTACTTGAAGTTGGGAGAAGCCGGGGTGGATGTATCTGAAATAATCAAAAAAGCAAAAGAAAACATCAAAAAGTCAATTAAAGGGAAAGAGATCATTTTTAACAGCAAAGTCAAACATTTAGAGAAGAATGAAAAGTGTTTGCGCTTCTTCTTTAAAAAAGTCATGAAACAGAAAAGTGTTATCTCAAAAATAGCTGACAAAACTGGGAAAGAAGATATGCTTAAAGAGGCTCAAATGTTCTACCAAAGACTGTTCGATAAGAAAAAAAATGATAATTCCTTTGTAATGGACACTTTAAAGGCCCTGAAATTTGCACAAAACAACCAAGAGCACCTCAATATACAGATATCAATAGAGGAGCTACAAAAAAACAATTAAGAGTTTTGGCAAAGGCAAGGCACCAGGTTTGGATGGCCTACCTATTAAGTTCTACAGTATTTTCTGTAATATCATGAAAGATCTATTGCAAATGTTTAAAGAAGCTCTACTCTGTGATACCTTACCTGAATCTTGGAGGAGAAGCCCTATAGCAAAATCACTTTGCTATATTAAAAAGGAGACACAGGAAATCTAGAAAACTGGAGACCCAAAACTTTGCAAAATGTTGACTATAAAATCTTAGTCAAAATTGATTCTCAAGAAAGTTATCGGGAAAGTAATTCCCTAAGATCAAACATGTGGAATTCCAGAAAAAAGTTTAAGTGAAAATCTCAACATTTTTAAAGACTGTATATGGTTTCAGAATAAAAGAAATCAAGAGCTAGCTATGTTATTACTGGATTTCCTTAAAGCATATGACCGTATATCTCATGAGTTCTTGTAGAAAGTCTTAGAACATATGAACTTCCTGACAAATATGATCAAACAGATTTCAGCACTGTACAATTAGGCACAGAGTCAAAATATATATTAAGGGGTTTCTGTCAGAAAAAGTGTACTTTAAATCCAGAGTGAAACAGGGTTGTCCCATGTCGCCAATACTGTTTATCTGCGAACTGGAGCCACTATTAGCATTATTGAGAAGAGACAAAGTCTTCAGAGGGGTACCAATCCCTGGAGGTAGTGGTCTATATGTTAAAACCAACCAAGCATATATGGATGATTTAACAATATTCTGTACTAATGCACCATCACTCAGAAGAGCCCTCCAAGTTACAGATTATTTTTGCCAAGCTTCGTGTTCCAAATTAAATAGACAAAAGTGTGACTGTTTTGTGATTGAAGACTGGTCAGATGTACACTTACAGGATATTAAGATCCAGTCAGAAGAGATAACAATACTAGGAGTGATTTTTGAAATAGAGAATAAGGGGAGGAAAAGATGGGATGCTGTAAAAAAGAAAATACAGGAAAAATTAGAGATTTGGAGACTAAGACAACTGACAATTGAAGGGAAAAATCTAATAATAAAAGCACTAATAATGCCAATTATGCTGTACCTATCACAAGTATTTCCACCAGATGAGAAATGTACAAAACAACTACAGAGAAGCTGCTTTCCATTCATCTGGAGTTCAAAGAATGAAAAATTAGAGAGGGAAGTTATGTACAAGTTAAAACAATATGGAGGTAAAGAAATACCGAACCTCAAACAGTTCCTGTATTTACAATTTTTTCTCTATGTTCGAAGGTGATACATACGGAATCTATGTGGTCTTTTTTTCTGAGATACGCAGCTGGTCACCCGTTTCAGAAAAGAAAATGGATCCAGTTACCATTGACAACCCCAGTGTTATTAGTGCCATGAAAACAATATGCAATAATAGAGAAAATAGTAAGACTATACTCTATTGAAAAATATGAAAGCAATATCCGTAATAATCCAAAGAAAGTAAGTGCTATTCTTGACAATGAACAACAAGCTGAAACAGTGACAAATTATCCTCCAAATAAATCTTTTGATTGCTGGAAAATGTGTAATATGTCTTATATGGCCAACAATTTGAAAGACCTTGCATGGATGATAATGCATGAGTGTGTTCCAATTAGAGACTTTTAGTATTGGAGGAGATTAAGTGTCCCAGAAGAAACTGTTTAAGTGATGAAACCACAATGTATGTTTTTTGGAACTGTACTTTCGCTCAAAATGTATGGAGAAAAGTTGAGGTAATCCATACATGCGACCTTCAGAGACTAGATCATGAACTGGTACTGTAATGCTTAGAAAATACAGTAAGGCCAGAAAAAAAGAGAATAATGTGGATTATGCACAATTATATTAAAAATGCAACCTGGAAGGTGCGCCACATCTTGCTTTTCAGAAGAGATCTTATTGAGGAAAAGGACTGTGTGGTCTTGAGCAAAATGTATGTATATTATTTACATGACCGGAAGAAAATGGGAACAACAGCTGCCACACTATGGAACATATATATATGAAACAGTTTAGTTTAGTTATAGTATAGAAAGTTTTTCTTTTGAAAAGATGGATTGTATTTTTTGAGATTAAATTGATAGGATATATAATTTGAGCAAAGTATGCTTATCAATTTCTCTAAATTGCATATTGTAATGTACGTTTTTCTAGTTTTATAATAAAAAAGGAAGAGAGGTGGTCTTGAATGTCTCATAGTGCACAAGGCTGCCATTGTAAGGTATCCTGACTGTACCTGTCTCATGGATAGGTTGTTAGCTTGTACATACCTGGCTTTTGGCATACAGCCTTTGTGTAAATGTCTTTTTATTATATGTTATAGGTAATAAAACTGTGCATGTATATTACATAGTAAATTTTTGCAATCATGGATTCTCGAATTTGCGAATTTATGGTGAATATTCAGCCAAAAATTTGTGAAATAAAACATTTTCGAATATTGCCTATGCCGCTCATCAATACACTGTAACTCCCGATAACTTAGCACTAAATGGTCAGGTCATGAATGCCCTGAAGGGGCTTACTTCCCTCTCAGAAGAATTAAAGATAAATTCTGGGGTAGACAATTCATGGGAGAATTGGTTCGAAAACTGGATTAAAAATTGGAAACAGACCTTGTTACAAATTTGAATGATTATAGTCATTATATTATTGATCCCTGCAGTAATTGTTTGTTGTGTCATCCCCTGCATTAGTAGGCTTCTGTTAAAAGCCATAGCTGATGCTACTCCGGAGATGATCATGAGAGCTGGATGAGGATGAGAGACAAGGTTCACTTAATTCTGTTGGTCCCCCCCCCCCCCCCACCGCCTACAATACCATCTGGAGAGGAGATCAATGGTAGGAACAGACATCTGACTTCCCTATTTCTAAGTCCAGTGTGATGGGAGGCAATTCATAAGGAATTGTTTGTCATGTAAGCTGGCAAAGAGGTGAGTGGAGACATAGAGGACAGATGTGCTAGGCTTTGTTAAGGGAAAGAATGAGATCCAAGGGGGGACTGATGGAGATATGGATATCATTCTTAACCGCCTGCCGACTGCCTAACGCAGGGCTGCGTCCAGGCGGTGGCAGGCTTGTACCTCCTTGACGCGTCGGCGCATCATCTCGCGAGAGGGGCATTCACCGCAGCTCGCGGCTTGGCAGTTATACTGCAGCCTGCCAGCGATGATCATTCGCTGGCAGGCTGTAGATGTAAAATATTCCGCAAAACACGGACACTGGCAATGTGTTTTCGGCATTTTGCAGATCCGCACATTGCCAGAACTATATAGAAAATGCCTTGTTCTATATTTTTGCGAAACGGAAGTGCAGACCTGGAAGTGCGGATCCGCAATTCCGGATCCGAGCGGGACAAACAGAATTGCGGACGTGTGAATGGGGCATAAGGGTCCCTTATCACCTCCAGTTAGTTAGCTACTTGTTAGGTAGTTAGCGCCCAGCCCACCGCACCGCAGTCACTGATTTTGGCAGAGATTTTTTCATCCACATTGATCGATGCGAATTAAAAAATCTGTGCCGTTCATTTATTATTTTTTTTCAGCCCAGAGACTGAACAGAAAAAAAAAAATCTTATTACCCGTATGCTCAATATAAGGAGAATAGCAGAAACTCCTAATGCTGGCCATGTAATGATTGCGGAGACCCTCAAATGTCAGGGCAGTACAAACACCTCACATGTGACCCCATTTTAGAAAGAAGACACCCCAAGGTATTCCATGAGGGGTATGGTGAGTTCATGTAAAATTTTATTTTTTTTCAAAAGTTAGTGGAATATGAGCCTTTGTAAAAAAAAAAAAAAATATATATATATATATATATATATATATATATATCAATTTCCGCTAACTTGTGCCCAAAAATTTTATTTTATGTGAACTCGCCATGCCCTTCTCGGAATACCTTGGGGTGTCTTCTTTCTAAAATGGGGTCACATATGGGGTATTTATACTGCCCTGGCATTTTAGGGGTCCTAAAGCGTGAGAATCCAAATGCGTAAAAATGCCCTGTGAAATCCTAAAGGTACTCATGGGAATTTGGGCCCCTTTGCGCATCATGTGGTATCGCTGTACTCAGGAGAAGTTGGGCAACGAGTTTTGGGGTGTATTTTTATATATACCCATACTTTGTGTGAGAAATATCGCTGTAAACGACAACTTTTTAATTTTTTTTATACAAAGTTGTCAATTTACAGAGATATTTCTCTCACCCAACATGGGTATATGTAATAATACACCCCAAAACACATTTCCCTACTTCTCCTGAGTACGGCGATACCACATGAGTGACACTTTTCTGCAGCCTGGGTGAGCAAAGGGGCCCAAATTCCAACGAGCACCTTTAGGTTTTACAGGGATGCTCACAATTTAGCCCCACACAAAATGCTAGAACAGTAAACACACCCCACAAATGACCCCATTTCGTAAAGTAGACACCTCACTGTGCATAGTGAATCCATGGGAGATTTTTTTTTTTTTTTTGCCAGAAGTTAGCAGAAATGGAAACTGTATTATTTTTTTTTTCCTCAGAAAGTGTCATTTTCCGCTAACTTGTGAAAAAAAATGAAATCATACATGAACTCACCATGCCCCTCCGCGAATACTTTGGGGTGTCGTCTTTCTCAAATGGTGTCATTTGGGGGGTTTTTATACTATCCTGGCATTCTAGCACCTGAAGAAACATGACAGGTGCTCAGAAAGTCAGAGCTACTTCAAAATGCGGAAATTCACTTTTTTGCACCATAGTTTGTAAACGCTATAACTTTTACCCAAACCAATAAATATACACTTATTGCATTTTTTTTATCAAAGACATGTAGAACAATAAATTTAGAGAAAAATTTATATAGAAATGTAGTTTAAAAAAAAAAAATTCAACAGAAAGTGAAAAATGTCATTTTTTTTATAAAAATTTCAGTCATTTTTGATTATTAGCAAAAAAAAGTAAAAATGTCAGCAGCAATGAAATACCACCAAATAAAAGCTCTATTAGTTAGAAGAAAAGGAGGAAAAATTCATTTGGGTGGTAAGTTGCATGACGGAGCAATAAACGGTGAAAGTAGCGTAGTGCAGAATTGTAAAAAGTGGCCTGGTCATTAATGGTGTTTAAGCTAGGGAGGCTGAAGTGGTTAATCAGCTAAGATGGCTCCCATATACTCCAGCTCTCAAACAACGTCTTATCTTCTCCAAAGCACGAAGGTTCCATCCTGCCCAAGAGGACCCGCCTCCTTTCTGCATCATATATGCTGTACTACTGTTAGTGAGAATCCATTACAAGATTGCGCTTGCTGTTTCTTTTTTTTATTACATGATAATTGTGTAGTGTGGGTCATTATGGAAGCAATGAATATTTTATTTTTGCTATTTTTTTCCAACTGAATAAATTTATTTTCAATGGGAACAGTTGTATTTTTTAATTGGAATTATTTTTAATGACATTTTTTTTTAACTCTTTACGAGTCCCACAGGGACTTTAACAAGTGATCTTTTAATCATTTCAATGTTGTGGGTTGCACATGGACCCATTTATTTCTATGGGCCATGAAAAATGTAAACAGCACATGGATGTAATCCGTGTGCTGCCGCATCCATGCAGCAAAAAGGGCTAGAGGGCTGCAAAAGGCAGCAAAATGTAGGTAAATGCCCTACAAACAAATGTGGATAGGGAAATTTATTAAAATAAAATAAATTAAATAAAAATTAACCAATATCAATTGGAGAGAGGTCCCATAGCAGAGAATCATGTGTCATATCACTCACCACTGGAGAAGGCCACTTTCAGTTATTTCGGCCCCAGCACCCAGACAGAGGAGAGAGGTCCCACAGCAAGGAATCATGCGTCATATCACACACCAATGGAGAAGGCCACTTTCAGTTATTTCGGCCCCAGCACCCAGACAGAGGAGAGAGGTCCCACAGCAAGTAATAAGGCATCATATCACCCACCACTGGAGAAGGCCACTTTCAGTTATTTAGGCCCAGCACCCAGCCTGAGGAGAGAGGTCCCACAGCAAGGAATCATGCTTCATATCACCCACCTCTGGAGAAGGCCACTTTCAGTTATTTCGGCCCCAGCACCCAGACAGAGGAGAGAGGTCCCACAGCAAGGAATCATGCGTCATATCACCCACCACTGTAGAAGGCCACTCTCAGTTATTTTGGCCCAGCACCCAGACAGAGGAGAGTGGTCCCACAGCAAGGAATCATGCGTCATATCAACCACCACCGGAGAAGGCCACTCTCAGTTATTTTGGCCCCACCACCCAGACAGAGGAGAGGTTCATTCAACTTTACCAAGATCATGGTAAAGTTAAAAAAATGAGGATTCAATAAAGAAGTTCCCCGGAGTACAAGAATACATGGTTGAGGGGGAGGCAGTTATAAATGTCTATTCTGCACAAGGGAGGCACAGGTCCTGTGGGATCCATGCCTGGTTCATTTTTATTAACGTCAGCTTGTCCACGTTGGCTGTGGACAGGCGTCTGCGTTTGTCAGTAATGACGCCCTCTGCCGTGCTGAATACACGTTCAGACAAAACTCTGGCCGGCTAGCAGGCCAGCACCTCCAAGGCATAAAATGCTAACTTTGGCCACGTGGACAATTTGGAGACCCAGAAGTTGAATGGGGCCAAACCATCAGTCAGTACGTGGAGGGGTGTGCAGATGTACTGTTTAACCATGTTAGTGAAATGCTGCCTCCTGCTAACATGTTCCGTATCAGGTGGTGGTGCAGTTAGCTGTGGCGTGGAGACAAAACTTTTCCACATTTCTGCCATGCTAACCCTGCCCTCAGAGGAGCTGGCCGTGACACTGCTGCGTTGGCGACCTCTTGCTCCTCCTCGGCCTTCGCCTTGGGCTTCCACATGTTCCCCTGTGACATTTGGGAATGCTCTCAGGAGCGCCTCTACCAGCGTTCGCTTGTAATCGCGCATCTTCCTATCACGCTCCAGTGCAGGAAGTAAGGTGGGCACATTGTCTTTGTACTGGGGATCCAGCAGGTTGGCAAACCAGTAGTCCGCACATGTTAAAATGTGGGCAACTCTGCTGTCGTTGCGCAGGCACTGCAGCATGTAGTCGCTCATGTGTGCCAGGCTCCCCAGAGGTTAGGACAAGCTGTCCTCTGTGGGAGGCGTATCGTCATCGTCCTCTGTATCCCCCCAGCCACACACCAGTGATGGGCCTGAGCTGTGTCGGGTGCCACCCCGCTGTAAACCTGCTTCATCCTCATCCTCCTCCACCTCCTCCTCCTCCTCCTCATCCTCCAGTAGTGGGCCCTGGCTGGCCACATTTGTACCTGGCCTCTGCTGTTGCAAAAAACCTCCCTCTGAGCCACTTCTAACAGACTGGCCTGAAAGTGCTAAAAATGACCCCTCATCCTCCTCCTTCTCCTCCTTGGCTACCTCCTCTTCCATCATCTCCCTAAGCATTTTCTCTAGGAGACATAGAAGTGGTATTGTAACGCTGATAACGGTGTCATCGCCACTGGCCATGTTGGTGGAGTACTCGAAACAGCGCAACAGGGCACACAGGTCTCGCATGGAGGCCCAATCATTGGTGGTGAAGTGGTGCTGTTTCGCAGTGCAACTGACGAGTGCGTGCTGCAGCTAAAACTCCACTATGGCCTGCTGCTGCTCGCACAGTCTCTCCAGCATGTGCAAGGTGGAGTTCCACCTGGTGGGCACGTCGCATATGAGGCGGTGAGCGGGAAGGCCCAAGTTCCGCTGTAGCGCAGACAGGCGAGCAGCGGCAGGATGTGAACGCCGGAAGCGCGCACAGACGGCCCGCACTTTATGCAGCAGCTCTGACATGCCGGGGTAGTTGTGAATGAACTTCTGCACCCCCAAATTCAGCACATGCGCCAGGCAAGAGATGTGCGTCAAACCGGCGAGTCCCAAAGCTGCGACGAGATTTCGCCCATTATCACACACCACCAGGCCAGGCTTGAGGCCCACTGGCAGAAACCACTCGTCGGTCTGTTGTTTAATACCCCGCCACAACTCCTGCGCGGTGTGGGGCCTGTCCCCCAAACATATGAGTTTCAGAATGGCCTGCTGACGTTTACCCCGGGCTGTGCTGAAGTTGGTGGTAAAGGTGTGTGGATGACTGGATGAGCTGGTGGAAGCACAGGAGGAGGAAGCCGAGTAGGAGGAGGAGGCTACAGGAGGCAAAGAATGATGCCCTGCGATCCTTGGCGATGGAAGTACGTGCGCCAAGGAACTCTCCACCTGGGGCCCAGCCACCACTACATTTACCCAGTGTGCAGTTAGGGAGATATAGCGTCCCTGGCCGTGCATACTGTTCCACGTATCTGTGGTTAGGTGGACCTTGCCACAGATGGCGTTGCGCAGTGCACACTTGATTTTATCGGATACTTGGTTGTGCAAGGAAGGCACGGCTTTCTTGGAGAAGTAGTGGAGGCTGGGAAGAACATACTGTGGGACAGCCATGGACATCAGCTGTCTGAAGCTGTCTGTGTCCACCAGCCTGAATGACAGCATTTCAAAGGCCAGTAGTTTAGAAATGCTGGCATTCATGCCCAGGGCTCGAGGGTGGCTAGGTGGGAATTTACGCTTTCTCTCCAAGGTTTGTGAGATGGAGAGCTAAACCCTGCAGTGTGACATGGTGGAGATGCTTGGTGACGCAGGTGGTGGTGTCGGTGGCACATCCTCTGTTTGGTGGGCGGCAGGTGCCAACATTCCTCCCGAGGCGGAGGAAGAGGCCGAGGCAGCAGCAGAAGAGGGAGCAGGGGGAGCCTGAGTGAGTTCCTTGCTTTTAAGGTGTTTACTCCACTGCAGTTCATGCTTTGCATGTAGATGCCTGGTCATGCAGGTTGTGCTAAGGTTCAGAACGTTAATGCCTCGCTTCAGGCTCTGATGGCACAGCGTGCAAACCACTCGGGTCTTGTCATCAGCACATTGTTTAAAGAAGTGCCATGCCAGGGAACTCCTTGAAGCTGCCTTTGGGGTGCTCGGTCCCTGGTGGCGGTGGCCAGTAGCAGGCGAACTATCTTGGAGGTGGCTGTTCTGCTTTTGCCCCCTGCTCTCTCTTTTGCTACGCTGTTGGCTCGGTCTCACCACTGCCTCTTCCTCTGAACTATGAAAGTCAGTGGCACGACCTTCATTCCATGTGGGGTCTAGGACCTCATCCTCCCCTGCATCGTCTTCCACACAGTCTTCCTCCCTGACCTCCTGTTCGGTCTGCACACTGCAGAAAGACACAGCAGTTGGCACCTGTGTTTCGTCATCATCAGAGACGTGCGGACTGCGATGAGATGGTATTCCCATGTCCTCATCATCAGGAAACATCAGTGGTTGTGCATCAGTGCATTCTATGTCTTCCACCACTGGGGAAGGGCTAGGTGGATTCCTTTGGGAAACCCTGCCAGCAGAGTCTTCAAACAGCATAAGAGACTGCTGCATAACTTAAGGCTCAGACAGTTTCCCTGATATGCATGGGGGTGATGTGACAGACTGATGGGCTTGGTTTTCAGGTGCCACCTGTGCGCTTTCTGCAGAAGACTGGGTGGGAGATAATGTTGTGAACATGCTGGATCCACTGTCGGCCACCCAATTGACTAGCGCCTGTACCTGCTCAGGCCTTACCATCCTTAGAACGGCATTGGGCCCCACAAAATATCACTGTAAATTCTGGCGGGTACTGGAACCTGAGGTAGTTGGTTCACTAGGAAGTGTGGCTGTGGCAGAATGGCCACGTCCTCTCCCAGCACTAGTGATGTCGCGAACATAAAATTTTCCGTTCGCGAACAGCGAACGTAAACTTCCGCAAATGTTCGCGAACGGGCGAACCGCCATAGACTTTAAGTGGCAGGCGAATTTTAAAACCCACAGGGACTCATTCTGGCCACAATAGTGATGGGAAAGTTGTTTCAAGGGGTCTAACACCTGGATTGTGGCATGCCGGAGGGGGATCTATGGCAAAACTCCCATGGAAAATTACGTAGTGGACGCAGAGTCGGGTTTTAATCCATAAAGGGCATAAATCAACTAACATTCCTAAATTGTTTGGAATAACATGCTTTAAAACATCCTGTGTGTGTATACAATCAGGTATGATGTTGTATCGATCAGGTAGTGTAAGGGTTACGCCCGCTTCACAGACATCGACAGACCAAACTCCCCTTTTAATGCACCGCAAACAACCGCAATCTCCCCATTTGCACAAGGTTGGATACCAAGCTAGCCACGTCCCGGTGATGTCATTGAAAGTTTCTTCCTCCACCCAGCCACATACAACACCAAGGGTCCCCAAAAGGTGAATTGAATTGATTTTTCGAACGGGGAGATGGTTAAAAAAAACCGGGCTCCCTCCCCTTTGTTTTTATCCACGGTCACTGCGTCTGCGCCGTGCAATTTACTGTCACACCCGATATGAGTGGTATTTTCTGTAGTACTATTCTCATCAGTTTAATCCCTCTAACGTCCCCAATCTGGGGGCCATTTATTGAATAGATTTTTGAACGGGAGATGGTTAAAAACGCTGGCTCCCTCCACTCTGTTTTAATCCACGGTCACTGCGTCTGCGCCGTGCAATTTACTGTCACACCCGATATGAGTGGTATTTTCTGTAGTACTATTCTCATCAGTTTAATCCCTCCAACGTCCCCAATCTGGGGGCCATTTATTGAATAGATTTTTCGAACGGGGAGATGGTTAAAAAAACGCTGGCTCCCTCCACTCTGTTTTAAACCATGGTGACTGCGTCTGCGCCGTGCAATTTACTGTCACGCCCGATATGAGTGGTATTTTCTGTAGTACTATTCTCATCAGTTTAATCCCTCTAACGTCCCCAATCTGGGGGCCATTTATTGAATAGATTTTTCGAACGAGGAGATGGTTAAAAAAACGCTGGCTCCCTCCACTCTGTTTTAATCCACGGTCACTGCGTCTGCGCCGTGCAATTTACTGCCACACCCGATATGAGTGGTATTTTCTGTAGTACTATTCTCATCAGTTTAATCCCTGTTACGTCCCATATCAGGGATTGCCTTTTGTGAAAAAAAATTTAGGCTGGGTACCTTCGACTGCCTTCACAGTGACAGACCAAACTCTCATACTCCAAACTGAATTAATTTGAGGAACCGGGAGATGGAAAAAGCAGCTTGGTCGGTCCTCTTACTCCCAAATTGGGGCACTGCGCGTGCACAGAGCAATGTGCTGTGACACCCTATATGAGTGGTGTCTTAACTAGTACTATTCCTATCAGTTTAATCCCTGTTACGGACCCTATCCGGTCGAATTGATTAACCATTGTTCTGAGCTCTGTACTTGCTTTGTATTGGAATTGATGGGGATTTTTTTAATTGTCTGCATCATTTCTAATAAACTATTAAGAGACTTTATTATGATTTTTTATTTTATGTATTAAAAACCCATACAACATATAAAAAAAAGGTAAATTAATGTTTTTTCTATGAAATATTATCCAGCCGTCCGATCGCTTTTGGTCTGACCATAATGAAGCAACGGCCTTATCATCTTCATTATCATGCTTCATTGTGATACGCAAGCCCCTTCACCACAACAAGGTGTAACAACACGGGGTCATTTAGCTCTTCCAGATCGCCGTCTTAACGCCTTAGACGGTTGGCACACATCAAGAAGCCACTCCACCACTGTAGATTCGGATGCAAACTGGCCACAACAAGCTTTATTGTCACAACAGCAGTACAACAAAATCATAAAAATAAATCCTCGGCCGTCTGGCCACTGACTAAACAGTCTTTCCCTCTCTATCAGGATCTGGGTCTATCACCCAGCTCCCCAAGACACATCACCAATGCTTACCCTACACACAGGGTTAGAGGGTCCCGGCTCCCACAGGCCTTGACACAGCCTGCTCCTTTCCCAGACTGGGAGCCCTGATTGAGAAGCTCAACCCCCATTAATCCAAGCTCCTCAGCTGGCTGATAATTATCCCGATTTCCAGCCTGACTGCTGCAGACAGTGGGAAAAAACTATTCTCCCAACCTTTCTTGTTCTCACCCAGCTTTCTCTGGGTGAGATATGCCACTTCAATGGCCTTCTGGCAGCTCCACTGCCACATTTCCTCCCCCCCTGATAAAGGCCGTAGGACTTTTCACCTTACTTAAGCCCCCTCCAGGGTCAAAGCTCCTACGTTGGGAAACATCTGAGCTTTTTTCCCACTCCAACTCAACGGCCTTAGCTTCTTCAGCCTTTGAGACTCCTTTGGAGCCTTCATCCACTTTGTTAGCCATCTCATCCTTCTCGGACACGGAATCATATACTTGCATTCTTAACTCCTCCTCCTCTTTCTCATCAAGGTTGGAGGTACTGGGAACATCAGGGTCTTCAGACTCGTAGTCTTCTGGCAATCCCTGCAGAGGTTCACCCAGGATATGGTTCTCCTTTCGGGCAGGATCTAGGAGAGCCTGCCCATTGGAGTAGACAGGACCCTCATACTGGTCGTCGGTCCCCCCGTATTTCTTCCCCAGCGGACTGCTGGCTTTCTGGAACACATTGACAGCAGAGGGAATGTCTTTCATGACCAGGTCCTGGCCACACACTGCCACGAGTCTCTGGGCTTCTGCATCCACCTCAGCACCATCATCTGGTTCAGCAGATACATCTTCCATCTTCTTCTCTGCCTCGGCTGGCACCACAGCACCACCACCTCCAGACCCATTCTTAACGGGCTCTGACTTCATGGCATCTTTTAGAGGATCTTCTTCTTCAGGTATCTCATTTTCTTCCACCTGCTGCGCAGGAGCACGCTTTGGCCTCTCCAACTCATAGACTTCATCTTTTGAGCTCCTGAGATCTTCCATCTCTGCTCTGAGTTGCTTGTTCAGCCTCTCCAATTCATCTCGCTCCTTAAGCACTTTTTCAAGGGCTCTAGCTAAGGAGAGGGCCTTGGTCTTCTTATTTTTTCGCACCAGCTTGTTAGCAGCGCCCCACTCTTGGGCCTTCTGTTCCAGCTGCTCTTCACTCTGTTCTGGTGTAACAGCAGTTGTAGGAGTACCACCATTCTTCCTTAGACACTCTGTGGGATTTCCACCCAGGGACTCTTCAAGCCCATTGTTGATGTCTACTATAGACTTTTGTGTCTTTCTGGAGTCTTTTCCCTTCCCCAGGACACCAGGCGGTAGACCCTTCAGTTCACTCATCTTTTCCGGGGTCTCCTCTTTTGACCCTTCTGCAGCCTTCTTTAGTGACTCCGTGACGACAGCTAGTCCCTTCTCTATCGTATCTAGGAACCGTGTGGCGAGAGTGAGATCAGCCTCCTGTTTGCAGCTGTAGTGTCCTGTCAGGTCATCCAAGACTGACTGGATAGGAGCTTCAGACACTAGGCTGACATTACCCGACTGAACTCTCGTCTCGTCAGATATAACAGTCATCTGGTCGCTACTAGTAACCACTTTAGTTTGGCAAGACCTCGACATGGAAGCCTCTCTGTCTGAGTTGCTATTGGTCAAAGCACATGCGTTAGCTATACCGCTCGTGTAATTCTCAATCCTGTCCTCTAGGGGCACCGATGAGCTAATCCCCACCTGGGACATTTTATTAATCATTGAAACCTGTGGAGACTGCATATCCACTTCTAGTACGTGTGGTACACCCTCTAGGACTGCCCCATGTGCTTGCACATTTTTCACAGTGGTTGCCCTCAGTTGTGAGTTCAACATCAATTAGCATTTTTATACCATCCACATTTTTACCACCAGGGGAAGCTTCTTCCCCAATCACAGCCTGCAAAGGCAAAAGACTGTCATCCTCCTCATCACTTCTTGTACATAGATCCACATTATCATTATACATTTCAACCAACTCTGCACCGTCACTTGGCACCGTGTCTGCACCATTGTTTCTAATGGTCATTTCACTTAAACCATTGCTTTCTATCTGCATTTCCCTTACACCTTCCTTTAAAGGGACAGGTACAGGTTCTGTAGGAGCTTCATTACTTCCTACAGAAGTGTCTCCATTGCCCCACATTACATCATGCATGAGCATATTTGTAACATCAAGTCCATCAGTCTCTGTTCCCACCATGGTCTCACCCTCCGTGAAGACCACCGGATAGTCCACAGTATTCACATAATTGTCCCGAACATTCATCATTCTGCCTCTTACCCAGGCTAGCATGGGATCTCTGATTTTCACCATCCCAAATCTAGCCTTGGTCACAGGCACTTTAGACAACACATTGAGCTTCTCCCCTGCAGATTCCTGCGAGGGAGCAACTGCAACAGCCTGTTCAGACACAGCATTTTTCCCATAGTCACTCATTTGCACTGTATCACTCACCGGCTCGGCAGGTAGCAACTGCCGCCGGCTCACTGCCACAAAATTATCAACAGGAACAGTCTTACCGATTGTAGTCACTGACTCAGCACTCAAGGAAGATAAGGGTAGTCCAGGTATATCTCCAGCACGGTAACCACCCTTCTCCTCAATGCAGTAGTTGCCACGGGAGACGCCTTGGACATGTAACAGTCGCAGGGAAAATAAGCACTCCTGAGAAACGCACCACTCTCCACTTCTTTGTCTTCCCGACGGTTGCCCTTGGCAATGGCATACTTCCGCTCGTCCTCCGGAACTCCAACTGTAGAACTTGAAGTACTCCCGCCATACCATATCTGCCAAAATAAGGGAAAATCCTTGCCCAGTACGAATTCTAGCCTCAGGGTCTCACATTTCAACAGCTCCCACTGCACAGAGCCATAGTCGGTCACAAAGGTCAGTGACACCTTAGTTTTTGTCTCTGGACCTCTTGTTACAAAGTTCAGAATTTCGGGCAGCACCCGAGACACTTGCTGGCGGGAGTCTAGTATGACCCCCAAAGGGATCCCCCCGATCACCATCTTGCAGGACTTTTCCCATGGGCTCCACCATGTTGCAGCCATTTTGACAGGTCAGTTTCTTTTATTGTGCTTCTGGCCCTTTAAATCCGCACACAGCTTGCACCACAGAAAAAACAGTCCACTATCACATGAGCAGCACTTGCTCCACTAGACAAAACAGGCTTCCGGCCCTTTAACTTCACACACAGCAAAGAACAACTTTCAGCAGCACCTGCTGTCTCGTCGTTGCCCCTAGCAACCAAGTGTTTTGTTTTTATTTCACTTTTCAGCACGGCCACTTTCCGTCCAGCAATCCCGCAGCATTCAGCACAGACAACGCTTCCTGGTGCCCTTAGCACCCTGTTGTCTTGCCCTTTTAGCTCTGCAGCACCCAGCTTCGTGTGCCATTTTCATGCCATAGCATACCTCCACCATATGTAACAACTCGGGGACATTTAGCTCTTCCAGATCGCCGTCTTAATGCCTTAGACGGTTGGCACACATCAAGAAGCCACTCCACCACTGTAGATTCGGGTGCAAACTGGCCACAACCAGCTTTATTGTCACAACAGCAGTACAACAAAATCATAAAAATAAATCCTCGGCCGTCTGGCCACTGACTAAACAGTCTTTCTCTCTCTATCAGGATCTGGGTCTATCACCCAGCTCCCCAAGACACATCACCAGTACTTACCCTACACACAGGGTTAGAGTGTCCCGGCTGCCACAGGCCTTGACACAGCCTGCTCCTTTCCCAGACTGGGAGCCCTGATTGAGAAGCTCAACCCACATTAATCCAAGCTCCTCAGCTGGCTGATAATTATCCCCATTACCAGCCTGACTGCTGCAGACAGTGGGAAAAAACTATTCTCCCAACCTTTCTTGTTCTCACCCAGCTTTCTCTTGGTGAGATATGCCACTTCAATGGCCTTACTATGGCCTTCTGGCAGCACCACTGCCACAAAGGTAACGATCACGAAGGGGAATTGACACTTGTATGTGCCTTTTTTTTTTGGTTTGTTTTTGCAGCCACAGTGCTGCACCATAGGACAGAAAAATTAGGCATGTAAACATGCCTGAAAAATAATGGCATCGTTGCAGCCGCTATTGTAGCAGCGGCCGGAAAAATTGATGTTTTCCAGGCAGAAAAGTGACTAAAACATTGCGGCTTGAACCATAGTTGGTGGTGGAGAATTCACGAAAGTCATCCGGTATGCAGACATTAAATACAGCAGCGTGGGGACCATTTTGAGGCCAAGGCATGTAATCAGGCCTTTTGTTAGTCAAACGTATCCCCCACTGTCAGTCCCTTCGGGATCCATGCCTCATTCATCTTTATGAAGGTGAGGTAATCAACACTTTTTTGACCGAGGCGACTACTCTTGTCAGTGACAATGCCTCCTGCTGCACTGAAGGTCCTTTCTGACAGGACACTTGAAGCAGGGCAGGCCAAAAGTTATATCGCGAACTGGGATAGCTCAGGCCACAGGTCAAGCCTGCACACCCAGTAGTGAAGGGGTTCATTGCTCCTCAGAGTGTCGATATCTGCTGTTAAGGCGAGGTAGTCTGCTACCTGTCGGTCGAGTCGTTCTCTAAGGCTGGATCCAGAAGGGCTGTGGCGATGAGTAGGACTGAAAAAGCTCTGCATGTCCTCCATCAACAACACATCTGTAAATCGTCCAGTCCTTACTGCCATGGTAGGAGGAGGATTACACTCACCTCTTCCCCTGTTAGATTCCCGTTGTGCTGTGACATCCCCCTTATAAGCTGTGTAAAGCATATTTTTTAGTTTGGTTTTGAACTGCTGCATCCTTTCCGACTTTCGGTAATTTGGTAACATTTCTGCCACTTTCTGCTTATACCGGGGGTCTAGTAGCGTGTCCACCCAGTACAGATCGTTCTCCTTCATCCTTTTTATATGAGGGTCCCTCAACAGACATGACAGCATGAAAGACCCCATTTGAACAAGGTTGGATGCAGAGCTACTCATTTCCCGTTCCTCGTCCTCACTGATGTCATTGACGGTCTGTTCTTCCCCCCAGCCACGTACAACACCATGGGTCCCAGATAGGTGACAACAACGAGCACCCTGGGGTGCCTGCTGTGGTTGGTCTTCCTCCTCCTCAAAGCCGCCACATTCCTCCTCTGACTCCTCTTCCTCATACTCCTCTTCCAGCGTTGACGCAGGTCCGCCAAGCGATGATGACAAGGCTGTTTCTGGTAGTGATGGTGACCACAACTCTTCCTCTTCCTCTTCACGCTCATCTACAGCCTGATTCAGAACTCTTTGCAGGGCACGCTCCAGGAAGAAAACAAATGGGATGAGGTCACTGATGGTGCCTTTGGTGCGACTGACTAGGTTTGTCACCTCCTCAAAAGGACGCATGAGCCTACAGGCATTGCGCATGAGTGTCCAGTAATGTGGCAAAAAGATTCCCAGCTCCGCAGAGGCTGTCCTAGCACCCCGGTCATACAAATACTCGTTGACGGCTTTTTCTTGTTGGAGCAGGCGGTCGAACATTAGGAGTGTTGAATTCCAACGGTGTCGGGCTGTCGCATATCAAGCGCCTCACTGGCATGTTGTTTCGCCGCTGAATATCGGAAAAGTGCGCCATGGCCGTGTAGGAACGCCTGAAATGGCCACACACCTTCCTGGCCTGCTTGAGGACGTCCTGTAAGCCTGGGTACTTAGACACAAAACGTTGTACGATGAGATTCAACACATGTGCCATGCACGGCACATGTGACAACTTGCCCAAATTTAATGCGGCCAACAGATTGCTTCCATTGTCACACACCACTTTGCCAATCTCCAGTTGGTGCGGGGTCAGCCACTGATCCACCTGTGCGTTCAGGGCGGACAGGAGTGCTGGTCCTGTGTGGCTCTCTGCTTTCAGGCAAGTCAACCCCAAGACAGCGTGACACTGTCGTATCCGGGATGTGGAATAACCCCTGGGGAGCTGAGGGGATTCAGTTGATGTGCAGCCAGACGCCGCAGCAGAAGAGGACTCAGCCGAGGAGGATATCGAAGAGGATGGAGTAGGAGTAGAGGAGGTGGCAGTAGGTCTGCCTGCAAGTCGTGGTGGTGTCACCAACTCCGCTGCGGAGCCACGCATTCCATGCTTGTTAGCCGTCAGCAGGTTGACCCAATGCGCAGTATACGTGATATACCTGCCCTGATCATGCTTTGCAGACCAGGTATCAGTGGTCAGATGGACCCTTGCCCCAACACTGTATGCCAGAGATGCCATGACTTCCTTTTCAATGACATAGTAGAGGTTTGGGATTGCCTTTTTTGAAAAAAAATTTCGTCCGGGTACCTTCCACTGTGGTGTCCCAATAGCGACAAATTTTTTGAAGGCCTCAAACTCTAAAAGCTGGTATGGTAAAAGCTGGTGGGCTAAGAGTTCCGTCAAGCCAGCTGTCAGTCGCCGGGCAAGGGGGTGATTCTGTGACATTGGCTTTTTACGCTCAAACATGTCCTTGACAGACACCTGACTGTGGGCAGATGAGCAGGAACTGCTGAAGGTGAGAGATGGAGTGGCGGGTGGTTGAGAGGGGGCAGGGAGGACAGCAGTGGTTGATGTGGCTGAAGATGCTGGACCAGAAGGAGCATGGTGGCTTTGAGTTTGTGTGCTGCTTGTACTCATGTGTTGATCCCATAGGCGTTTGTGATGTGAGATCATGTGCCTTCGCAAAGCAGTTGTACCAAGGTGGGTGTTGGACTTCCCACGACTCAGTTTCTTTTGGCACAGGTTGCAAATGGCATTGCTGTTATCAGAGGCAGACACAGAAAAAAAATGCCACACTGCTGAGCTTTGCAATGACGGCATTCTGGTGGTGGCAACAGCATGCGTTGACTGGCGTGCTGTCTGGCTGACCCCAGGTGCTGATACATGATGTCTGACTGTGCCACTAACTCCTTGCGACGACCTCCCCCTGCTTCCAACTCGTCTCCTCATTCTCTCTGTCTCCCCTTCTGAACTTTCCCCCTCTTCTTCTCTTCGAGCAGGCACCCACGTGGCATCCGTGGACACATCGTCATCATCAACCGCTTCACTTGTATCTGACACCTCAGCAAAGGAAGCAGCAGCGGGTACAACATCATCATCATCACACTGTACGTCCATGTGTGTAATCCTGCCTGACTGAGACATATCCCCGTAATCTACATCATCTGGCAATAATGGTTGCGCATCACTAATTGCATCCAACTGATGTGTAAATAACTCCTCTGACGGATCAAGTGAAGCGGCTATGGTGGCTGTGGTGGCAGTGGTGGTGGTGGCGGCGGCGGGCGGGTGCGTGGTAACTTAAGAGCAGCTGACCGAAGCTGAGCTGGAGGAGAATGGTGCGTCAAGGTTCTTAGCGGAAGCTGTTGAAGATTGGGTGTCCTGTCTAAGCCAGTCAACTATGTCCTCAGAATTTTTCGGGTTCAGGGTACGTGGCCTCTGAACACTGGGCATTATTCCAGGGACAGTGGAAATCACAGCACAATGACCACGACGGCCCCTGCGGGGTGGCCTGCCTCTGCCTGTCATTTTTTTTTAGATAAGTGGTACTATGCGTGCTAGGTACTGTGCCACCCGGTATCAGTGGTGGGCACTGGCAGTGGGCACACTACAGTCTGTGGAAGTGGGCCTGACACACACTGGCAGCAGGCAAGCAACTGAATTTAGACTACTGTCTAAAAATTAAATGCCTTATTTATCGGCAAGCTACTGTGCCACCCGGTATCAGTGGTTGGCACTGGCAGTGGGCACACTACAGTCAGTGGAAGTAGGCCTGACACACACTAGCAGCAGGCAAGCAACTGAAATTACACTAAAGTGTAAAAATGAAATGCCTTTTTTTGATGCAAAGTCCTGTGCCACACGGGATGACAGGGGTGGGCACTGGCAGTGGGCACACTACAGTCAGTGGAAGTCGGCCTGACACACACTAGCAGCAGGCAAGCAACTGAAATTACACTAAAATGTAAAAATGAAATGCCTTTTTTTTATGCAAATTCCTGTGCCAGCCGGTATGAGTGGTGGGCACTGGCAGTGGGCACACTACAGTCAGTGGAAGTCAGCCTGACACACACTGGCAGGCAACTAACCTTAGATTAAAGTGTAAAAATTAAATGCCTTTTTTTGATGCAAAGTCCTGTGCCACATGGGATGACAGGGGTGGGCACTGGCAGTAGGCACACTACAGTCTGTGGGCCTGCAGCTCCTCACACACAGGCAGGGCAGGCAAATGCAATATGTATATGGAGAAAAAAAAAGCAGACTAATGTTGCAGTCCTAAAAAGGGCTTTTTGGGGTGCTGTCAGGAGGCTGTCCTTACAGCAGAGATCAGATGAGTCTTTCAGGACTGGAGTGGACACTGAATTCACTAGCCTAGCTATCGATTTCCCTATTAAATCAGCAGCAACTACACTCTCCCTCCTCTCACTAAGACTGCAAATTCCGAATGAATCTAAAATGGATGCTGTTCAGGAGATGGGAGGGTCTGGGAGGGAGGGTATGCTGCTGATTGGCTGGAATGTGTCTGCTGACTGTGAGGTACAGGGTCAAAGTTTGCTCAATGATGATGTATAGGGGGCGGACCGAACATCGCATGTGTTCGCACGTTGAGGCGAACGCGAACAAGCTATGTTCCCCGGGGGATAGTTCGGGCTATCTCTACCCAGCACCAGAGGGTACACTAACACCACCACGACCGGGTCCCTTACTAGATGTTTTCCTCTTTGTCACCAAGCACCACAATAAGAAAAAAAATATTTGGCCCAATGTATTGATTTCAAATTCAGGCCTTTTTTTACAGGCACCTAACACTATCTGCCTATTTATTTATGTAGCGTATTACACTAATCCAGGCACAGCAGTAACCACTGATTTATGGGAATATCTCTTTTAGGGCTAGTATTTAGGCCCTGGATGAAAGGTATCCTTTTATGGACAGATTTAAACTAGGCCTGCAACAGCTGGAACACCAGATTCAGGGTATTGCTATTTTGGCAATTGAATTTCACCCAGGAACAAAATATATAATTTGCAGGACACTATGAAACTTGGCCAGCCACAGCTGAAACCACTGATTTATGGTATTGCTATTTTGGCAATTGAATTTTACACCAGAACAAAATATATGATTTGGTGGACACTATTATAGTTTGCCAGCCAGGGCTGGGACACCAGATTTAGTGGATTGCTATTTTGGCAGTTCAATTTCACCCCAGAACAAAATATACCCTGTTAAGGACAGATTTAAACTAGGCCTGCAACAGCTGGAACACCAGATTCAGGGTATTGCTATTTTGGCAATTGAATTTCACCCCAGAACAAAATATATTAATTTCAGGAGACTATGAAACTTGGCCAGCCACAGCTGAAACCACTGATTTATGGTATTGCTATTTTGGCAATTGAATTTCACCCCAGAACAAAATATATGTTTTCGCGGACGCTATTATAGTTTGCCAGCCAGTGATGGGACACCAGATTTAGTGGATTGCTATTTTGGCAATTGAATTTCACCCCAGAACAAAATATACCATGTTACGGACAGATTTAAACTAGTCCCAGCAACAGCTGGAACAACAGATTCAGGGTATTGCTATTTTGGCAATTGAATTTCACCCAGAACAAAATATATCCTTTGCAGGACACTATGAAACTTGGCCAGCCACAGCTGAAACCACTGATTTATGGTATTGCTATTTTGGCAATTGAATTTCACCCCAGAACAAAATATATGTTTTGGCGGACACTATTATAGTTTGCCAGCCAGTGCTGGGACACCAGATTTAGGGATTGCTATTTTGGCAGTTGAATTTCAACCCAGAACAAAATATATGTTTTTATGGACACTATTTTAGCTTGCCAGCCACAGCTGTGACACCAGATTTATGGTATTGCTATTTTGGCAATTGAATTTCACCCCAGAACAAAATATATCCTTTGCAGGACACTATGAAACTTGGCCAGCCACAGCTGAAACCACTGATTTATGGTATTGCTATTTTGACAATTGAATTTTACCCCAGAACAAAATATATGTTTTGGCGGAAACTATTATAGTTTGCCAGCCAGTGCTGGGACACCAGATTTAGGGGATTGCTATTTTGGCAGTTGAATTTCACCCCAGAACAAAATATACCCTGTTACGAACAGATTTAAACTAGGCCTGCAACAGCTGGAACACCAGATTCAGGGTATTGCTATTTTGGCAATTGAATTTCACCCCAGAACAAAATATATGTTTTGGCGGACACTATTATAGTTTTCCAGCCACAGCTGTGACACCAAATTTATGGTATTGCTATTTTGGCAATTGAATTTTACCCCATGACAAAATATATGTTTTGGCGGACACTATTATAGTTTTCCAGCCACAGCTGTGACACCAGATTTTTGGTATTGCTATTTTGGCAATTGAATTTCACCCCAGAACAAAATATATGTTTTGGCGGACACTATTATAGTTTGCCAGCCAGTGCTGGGACACCAGATTTAGGGATTGCTATTTTGGCAATTGAATTTCACCCCAGAACAAAATATATGTTTTGGCGGACACTATTATAGTTTGCCAGCCAGTGCTGGGACACTAGATTTGGGGAATTGCTATTTTGGCAGTTGAATTTCACCCTAGAACAAAATATATGTTTTTACGTGACACTATTATAGTTTGTCAGCCTCAGCTGTGACACCAGATTTATGGTATTGCTATTTTAGCAATAGAATTTCACCCCAGAACAAAATATATCGTTTGCAAGACACTATGAAACTTGGCCAGCCACAGCTGAAACCACCGATTTATGGAATTGCTATTTTGGCAATTGAATTTCACCCCTGAACAAAATATATGTTTTGGCGGCCACTATTATAGTCTTGCCAGCCAGTGCTGGGACACCAGATTTAGGGGATTGCTATTTTGGCAGTTGAATTTCACCCCAAAACAAAATATATATTTTGACGGACACTATTATAGTTTGCCAGCCAGTGCTGGGACACCAGATTTAGGGGATTGCTATTTTGGCAGTTGAATTTAACCCCAGAACATAATATATGTTTTGGCGGACACTATTATAGTTTGCCAGCCACAGCTGAAACCACTGATTTATGGTATTGCTATTTTGGCAATTGAATTTCACCCCAGAACAAAATATACCCTGTTACTGACAGATTTAAACTAGCCCTGCAACAGCTGGAACACCAGATTCAGGTTATTGCTATTTTGGCAATTGAATTTCACCCCAGAACAAAATATATCCTTTGCAGGACACTATAAAACTTGGCCAGCCACAGCTGAAACCACTGATTTATGGTATTGCTATTTTGGCAATTGAATTTCACCCCAGAACAAAATATATGTTTTGGCGGACACTATTATAGTTTTCCAGCCACAGCTGTGACACCAAATTTATGGTATTGCTATTTTGGCAATTGAATTTCACCCCAGAACAAAATATATGTTTTGGCGGACACTATTATAGTTTGCCAGCCAGTGCTGGGACACCAGATTTAGGGGATTAATATTTTGGCAATTGAATTTCACCCCAGAACAAAATATATGTTTTGGCGGACACTATTATAGTTTGCCAGCCAGTGCTGGGACACTAGATTTAGGGGATTGCTATTTTGGCAGTTGAATTTCACCCCAGAACAAAATATATATTTTTATGGACACTATTATAGTTTGTCAGCCTCAGCTGTGACACCAGATTTATGGTTTTGCTATTTTGGCAATTGAATTTCACCCCAGAACAAAATATATCCTTTGCAGGACACTATGAAACTTGGCCAGCAACAGCTGAAACCACTGATTTATGGTATTGCTATTTTGGCAATTGAATTTCACCCCAGAACAAAATATATGTTTTGGCGGACACTATTATAGTTTGCCAGCCAGTGCTGGGACACCAGATTTAGGGATTGCTATTTTGGCAATTAAATTTCACCCCGAACAAAATATATGTTTTGGCGGACACTATTATAGTTTGCCAGCCAGTGCTGGGACACTAGATTTGGGGGATTGCTATTTTGGCAGTTGAATTTCACCCCAGAACAAAATATATGTTTTTGCGGACACTTTTATAGTTTGTCAGCCTCAGCTGTGACACCAGATTTATGGTATTGCTATTTTGGCAATTGAATTTCACCCCAGAACAAAATATATCCTTTGCAGGACACTATGAAACTTGGCCAGCCACAGCTGAAACCACTGATTTATGGTATTGCTATTTTGGCAATTGAATTTTACACCAGAACAAAATATATGATTTGGTGGACACTATTATAGTTTGCCAGCCAGGGCTGGGACACCAGATTTAGTGGATTGCTATTTTGGCAGTTCAATTTCACCCCAGAACAAAATATACCCTGTTAAGGACAGATTTAAACTAGGCCTGCAACAGCTGGAACACCAGATTCAGGGTATTGCTATTTTGGCAATTGAATTTCACCCCAGAACAAAATATATTAATTTCAGGAGACTATGAAACTTGGCCAGCCACAGCTGAAACCACTGATTTATGGTATTGCTATTTTGGCAATTGAATTTCACCCCAGAACAAAATATATGTTTTCGCGGACGCTATTATAGTTTGCCAGCCAGTGATGGGACACCAGATTTAGTGGATTGCTATTTTGGCAATTGAATTTCACCCCAGAACAAAAATATACCATGTTACGGACAGATTTAAACTAGTCCCGCAACAGCTGGAACAACAGATTCAGGGTATTGCTATTTTGGCAATTGAATTTCACCCAGAACAAAATATATCCTTTGCAGGACACTATGAAACTTGGCCAGCCACAGCTGAAACCACTGATTTATGGTATTGCTATTTTGGCAATTGAATTTCACCCCAGAACAAAATATATGTTTTGGCGGACACTATTATAGTTTGCCAGCCAGTGCTGGGACACCAGATTTAGGGGATTGCTATTTTGGCAGTTGAATTTCAACCCAGAACAAAATATATGTTTTTACGGACACTATTTTAGCTTGCCAGCCACAGCTGTGACACCAGATTTATGGTATTGCTATTTTGGCAATTGAATTTCACCCCAGAACAAAATATATCCTTTGCAGGACACTATGAAACTTGGCCAGCCACAGCTGAAACCACTGATTTATGGTATTGCTATTTTGACAATTGAATTTTACCCCAGAACAAAATATATGTTTTGGCGGAAACTATTATAGTTTGCCAGCCAGTGCTGGGACACCAGATTTAGGGGATTGCTATTTTGGCAGTTGAATTTCACCCCAGAACAAAATATACCCTGTTACGAACAGATTTAAACTAGGCCTGCAACAGCTGGAACACCAGATTCAGGGTATTGCTATTTTGGCAATTGAATTTCACCCCAGAACAAAATATATGTTTTGGCGGACACTATTATAGTTTTCCAGCCACAGCTGTGACACCAAATTTATGGTATTGCTATTTTGGCAATTGAATTTTACCCCATGACAAAATATATGTTTTGGCGGACACTATTATAGTTTTCCAGCCACAGCTGTGACACCAGATTTTTGGTATTGCTATTTTGGCAATTGAATTTCACCCCAGAACAAAATATATGTTTTGGCGGACACTATTATAGTTTGCCAGCCAGTGCTGGGACACCAGATTTAGGGGATTGCTATTTTGGCAATTGAATTTCACCCCAGAACAAAATATATGTTTTGGCGGACACTATTATAGTTTGCCAGCCAGTGCTGGGACACTAGATTTGGGGAATTGCTATTTTGGCAGTTGAATTTCACCCTAGAACAAAATATATGTTTTTGCGGACACTATTATAGTTTGTCAGCCTCAGCTGTGACACCAGATTTATGGTATTGCTATTTTAGCAATAGAATTTCACCCCAGAACAAAATATATCGTTTGCAAGACACTATGAAACTTGGCCAGCCACAGCTGAAACCACCGATTTATGGAATTGCTATTTTGGCAATTGAATTTCACCCCTGAACAAAATATATGTTTTGGCGGCCACTATTATAGTTTGCCAGCCAGTGCTGGGACACCAGATTTAGGGGATTGCTATTTTGGCAGTTGAATTTCACCCCAAAACAAAATATATATTTTGACGGACACTATTATAGTTTGCCAGCCAGTGCTGGGACACCAGATTAAGGGGATTGCTAATTTGGCAGTTGAATTTAACCCCAGAACATAATATATGTTTTGGCGGACACTATTATAGTTTGCCAGCCACAGCTGAAACCACTGATTTATGGTATTGCTATTTTGGCAATTGAATTTCACCCCAGAACAAAATATACCCTGTTACTGACAGATTTAAACTAGCCCTGCAACAGCTGGAACACCAGATTCAGGTTATTGCTATTTTGGCAATTGAATTTCACCCCAGAACAAAATATATCCTTTGCAGGACACTATAAAACTTGGCCAGCCACAGCTGAAACCACTGATTTATGGTATTGCTATTTTGGCAATTGAATTTCACCCCAGAACAAAATATATGTTTTGGCGGACACTATTATAGTTTTCCAGCCACAGCTGTGACACCAAATTTATGGTATTGCTATTTTGGCAATTGAATTTCACCCCAGAACAAAATATATGTTTTGGCGGACACTATTATACTTTGCCAGCCAGTGCTGGGACACCAGATTTAGGGATTAATATTTTGGCAATTGAATTTCACCCCAGAACAAAATATATGTTTTGGCGGACACTATTATAGTTTGCCAGCCAGTGCTGGGACACTAGATTTAGGGGATTGCTATTTTGGCAGTTGAATTTCACCCCAGAACAAAATATATATTTTTGCGGACACTATTATAGTTTGTCAGCCTCAGCTGTGACACCAGATTTATGGTTTTGCTATTTTGGCAATTGAATTTCACCCCAGAACAAAATATATCCTTTGCAGGACACTATGAAACTTGGCCAGCAACAGCTGAAACCACTGATTTATGGTATTGCTATTTTGGCAATTGAATTTCACCCCAGAACAAAATATATGTTTTGGCGGACACTATTATAGTTTGCCAGCCAGTGCTGGGACACCAGATTTAGGGGATTGCTATTTTGGCAATTAAATTTCACCCCGAACAAAATATATGTTTTGGCGGACACTATTATAGTTTGCCAGCCAGTGCTGGGACACTAGATTTGGGGGATTGCTATTTTGGCAGTTGAATTTCACCCCAGAACAAAATATATGTTTTTGCGGACACTTTTATAGTTTGTCAGCCTCAGCTGTGACACCAGATTTATGGTATTGCTATTTTGGCAATTGAATTTCACCCCAGAACAAAATATATCCTTTGCAGGACACTATGAAACTTGGCCAGCCACAGCTGAAACCACTGATTTATGGTATTGCTATTTTGGCAATTGAATTTCACCCCAGAACAAAATATATGTTTTGGCGGACACTATTATAGTTTGCCAGCCGGTGCTGGGACACCAGATTTAGGGGATTGCTATTTTGGCAGTTGAATTTCACCCCAGAACAAAATATATATTTTGACGGACACTATTATAGTTTGCCAGCCAGTGCTGGGACACCAGATTTAGAGGATTGCTATTTTGGCAGTTGAATTTCACCCCAGAACAAAATATATATTTTGACGGACACTATTATAGTTTGCCAGCCAGTGCTGGGACACCAGATTTAGGGGATTGCTATTTTGGCAGTTGAATTTAACCACAGAACAAAATATATGTTTTGGCGGACACTATTATAGTTTGCCAGCCACAGCTGAAACTAATGATTTATGGTATTGCTATTTTGGCAATTGAATTTCACCCCAGAACAAAATATACCCTGTTACTGACAGATTTAAACTAGGCCTGCAACAGCTGGAACACCAGATTCAGGGTATTGCTATTTTGGCAATTGAATTTCACCCCAGAACAAAATATATCCTTTGCATGACACTATAAAACTTGGCCAGCCACAGCTGAAACCACTGATTTATGGTATTGCTATTTTGGCAATTGAATTTCACCCCAGAACAAAATATATGTTTGGCGGACACTATTATAGTTTTCCAGCCACAGCTGTGACACCAAATTTATGGTATTGCTATTTTGGCAATTGAATTTCACCCCAGAACAAAATATATGTTTTGGCGGACACTATTATAGTTTGCCAGCCAGTGCTGGGACACTAGATTTAGGGGATTGCTATTTTGGCAGTTGAATTTCACCCCAGAACAAAATATATGTTTTTGCGGACACTATTATAGTTTGACAGCCTCAGATGTGACACCAGATTTATGGTATTGCAATTTTGGCAATTGAATTTCACCCCAGAACAAAATATATCCTTTGCAGGACACTATAAAACTTGGCCAGCCACAGCTGAAACCACTGATTTATGGTATTGCTATTTTGGCAATTGAATTTCACCCCAGAACAAAATATATGTTTTGGCGGACACTATTATAGTTTTCCAGCCACAGCTGTGACACCAAATTTATGGTATTGCTATTTTGGCAATTGAATTTCACCCCAGAACAAAATATATGTTTTGGCGGACACTATTATAGTTTGCCAGCCAGTGCTGGGACACCAGATTTAGGGGATTAATATTTTGGCAATTGAATTTCACCCCAGAACAAAATATATGTTTTGGCGGACACTATTATAGTTTGCCAGCCAGTGCTGGGACACTAGATTTAGGGGATTGCTATTTTGGCAGTTGAATTTCACCCCAGAACAAAATATATATTTTTGCGGACACTATTATAGTTTGTCAGCCTCAGCTGTGACACCAGATTTATGGTTTTGCTATTTTGGCAATTGAATTTCACCCCAGAACAAAATATATCCTTTGCAGGACACTATGAAACTTGGCCAGCAACAGCTGAAACCACTGATTTATGGTATTGCTATTTTGGCAATTGAATTTCACCCCAGAACAAAATATATGTTTTGGCGGACACTATTATAGTTTGCCAGCCAGTGCTGGGACACCAGATTTAGGGGATTGCTATTTTGGCAATTAAATTTCACCCCCGAACAAAATATATGTTTTGGCGGACACTATTATAGTTTGCCAGCCAGTGCTGGGACACTAGATTTATGGTATTGCTATTTTGGCAATTGAATTTCACCCCAGAACAAAATATATCCTTTGCAGGACACTATGAAACTTGGCCAGCCATAGCTGAAACCACTGATTTATGGTATTGCTATTTTGGCAATTGAATTTCACCCAAGAACAAAATATATGTTTTGGCGGACACTATTATAGTTTGCCAGCCAGTGCTGGGAAACCAGATTTAGGGGATTGCTATTTTGGCAGTTGAATTTAACCCCAGAACAAAATATATGTTTTGGCGTACACTATTATAGTTTGCCAGCCACAGCTGAAACCACTGATTTATGGTATTGCTATTTTGGCAATTGAATTTCACCCCAGAACAAAATATACCCTGTTACGGACAGATTTAAACTAGGTCTGCAACAGCTGGAACACCAGATTCAGGGTATTGCTATTTTGGCAATTGAATTTCACCCCAGAACAAAATATATCCTTTGCATGACACTATAAAACTTGGCCAGCCACAGCTGAAACCACTGATTTATGGTATTGCTATTTTGGCAATTGAATTTCACCCCAGAACAAAATATACCCTGTTACTGACAGATTTAAACTAGGCCTGCAACAGCTGGAACACCAGATTCAGGGAATTGCTATTTTGGCAATTGAATTTCACCCCAGAACAAGATATATGTTTTGGTGGACACTATTATAGTTTGCCAGACACAGCTGAAACCACTGATTTATGGTATTGCTAGTTTGGCAATTGAATGTCACCCCAGAACAAAATATATGTTTTTGCGGACACTATTATAGTTTGACAGCCACAGCTGTGACACCAGATTTATGGTATTGCTATTATGGCAATTGAATTTCACCCCAGAATAAAATGTATCCTTGCAGGACACTATGAAACTTGGCCAGCCACAGCTGAAACCACTGATTTATGGTATTGCTATTTTGGCAATTGAATTTCACCCCAGAACAAAATATATGTTTTGGCGGACACTATTATAGTTTGCCAGCCAGTGCTGGGACACCAGATTTAGGGGATTGCTATTTTGGCAGTTGAATTTCACTCCAGAACAAAATATATGTTTTGGCGGACACTATTATAGTTTGCCAGCCACAGCTGTGACACCAGATTTATGGTATTGCTATTTTGGCAATTGAATTTCACCCCAGAACAAAATATATGTTTTTGTGGACACTATTATAGTTTGCCAGCCACAGCTGTGACACCAGATTTATGGTATTGCTATTTTGGCAATTGAATTTCACCCCAGAACAAAATATATGTTTTTGTGGACACTATTATAGTTTGCTAGCCAGTCCTGGGACACCAGATTTATGGGATTGCTGTTTTGACAATTGATTTTCACCACACAAAATAATCTATCCTTTGCCAAACAGCAGACAGTATTATAATTGGCTAGCCAAAGCTGGAACACCAGATTTAGGGGATTGGTATTTTGGCAATTGTATTTAACCCCTTAATAAAATATAGAAATTGCTATCCTGAATTTCTAGGGGTGACAATGAGCACAGCCAAGCCCCTGATGTAGGATATAGCAAAAAAAAAATAGGATTGATGGACTTGCTGGCAGCTTGTTCTGGTGCACCACAAGTCACAAAATGGCCGCCGATCACCCCAGAAAATAAGTGACAGAAAAACGCTCTGTGCAGCCTAAAAAACAGTGAGCAAGTAACTAGCAGAAGTTCAATCATTCACAGCTGTAGATCGATCACTTCATTAGGTGCTTTTGCAGACTTTTCCCTGCCTAATCTTGCCCTCACAGCAGCTGCGTCCTCTCCCTTCACTAATCAGAGCAGTGTGACGTGCGGCACTACGTGACTCCAGCTTAAATAGAGGCTGGGTCACATGCTGCACTTGGCCAATCATAGCCATGCCATTAGTAGGCATGGCTGTGATGGGCTCTTAGGGCAGGAAGTAAAACGCTAGCTGATTGGCTGCTGTGCAGCCCTTCAGAAATTGGGAAGAAATCACTGAACAACGAACCCGGTCCGTGTCCCGAACACCCCAAAATTCGGTACGAACCCGAACTATTCTCGAACTGTTCGCTCAACACTAATCATGAACTCACTCTTCCATACAGTAACCAAATTGGGCAAAGTGATCATCTTATCAGAGATCAGAAGTAAGGCAGCTCATAGGCGTGCGCAGCCCATTGCATTAGGGTGTGCACCCTAAAGCACAAACACACACACCGCGCGCACATACACACACACACACACATATATATATATATATATATATATACAAAAATACACTGATACCCCTAGTTATATTTCCCCCTGTATAATTTACCCTGATACCCGTCAGTTATTTTATATAATTGAGGGGTATCAGGTTACATTATACAGGGGACAACTGAGGAGGGGTAGCACTGTAGCAGATACAGCGTACATACTTTTTATGATGCTTTATATAACTTATACAGAGGGTCTCAGCAAGGGCACTAGGCAGAGTTCTTGTGACAGACTTTTTCTTGTAGACAGTCCAGACTGGAGCATTTGGGCACCAAGTTCCAACACTATCACATCACCGCCGCCTTCCTCATCTCACTAGCAAGCGTGCGGGGCACGCAGCGTGGCGTCAAATTCTGCCGCCCAGACGGGACCACTCCCAGCCTGTGCCTACACACACGGCTCTGCCTCTGCTGGGTCCGACCCCCTATGTGAATTACTAGCGGCCAGCATAACAGCCAGTGGCGGATCCAGAGCCTGGTCTCGGGAGAGGCACTTCCAGATTGTTTTGTCGCGGGGGACAGAAAATAATGTGGTGCTTCCTTTTTTTTCTTTTTTTTTTTTTACAACATGCAGATAGTATTTTACCCTTCCATCTCCCTTCTCCACCCCCCCCCTCCCTTCTCCAACCACTCAGCACCCTTACTCACATAAAACAAGTAATTTCTAAAATATAACTTACAGTGAATGACTGTAAATACTTACAGTTCTGAAGACTCCAGCAGGCTCAAGATCAGTTCTCTGGGCCGCTGGGATCAGGGCTAGAAGTGAGCACTGCTCTGCAGTTCAGGAAGGAAAACTATAAGACGCCCTGGCCCATAAAACGCACCTAGGTTTTAGAGGGGAACAATAAGAAAAAAAATGTTTTTCATTACACCTCAGGTCAGACCACCAGTCAGACCATCAATGTTAATCAGACCTCAGCTGACAGCCCCAATCAGACCCCCAATGTTAATCAGACCTCAGATGACAGCCTCAATCAGACCCCCAATGTTAATCAAACCTCAGCTGACAGCCCCAATCAGACCCCCAATGTTAATAGGACCCCAATAAGACATCAAATCAGACCCCCAATCAGATCTCAGCTCAGACCCCAATGTAAATGACCCCAAATCAGACCTCAGATAAGAGCCCCATGCCACTCATAACCCCCATATCAGCCCCATGCTTCTCATTAGCCCCCATAATTGGCCATTATGCCTCTCAGTCCCCATTATCAGCCCTTATGCCTCTCCGCCCCCTTTATGCCTCTCAGGAGTCTCAGCCCCCATTATGCTATTGCCTCGCTGACTCAGCCCAATTTATGCCTCAGCCCCTGCCCCATTATGCCTCTCAGCCCAACTTATGTCTCAGCCCCCCATTATGCCTCTCAGCCCAATTTATGCCTCAGCCCCCCCCCCATTAAGCCTCTCAGCCCAATTTTTGCCTCAGCCCCCCCATTATGCCTCTCAGCCCAATTTATGCCTCAGCCCCCCTGCCCCCCCATATTATGCCTCTCAGACCCAGCAGCCTGGCTATTATGCCCTAATTGCCCCCAGAAGCCTCAGATAAAATAAATAAAACACTTACCTCTCCTGCTCCTGGATGCCACTGCTCCTCTCTGGCACCTACCGCGATCTTCTTCCTCCTGATGTCCGCTGGTGCGCACAGCTTGACGTCACAGAGCGACTAACGCTGTGAGCAGCCCTGCACAGCAGACAGCTGATGACCAGGAAGCAGTGAGTACAGATCCTTCACCGCTTCCTGGTCCTCCGGAACTAATCAGAGCTTCCAAAATGTAAGCGCTGATTAGTATTCACAACGTTAAGGGGGGATCAGAGGGGGGGGGAGCACCCGGGAGCACAGAGGTACAGAACCTCAATTTTTAGGCTTGATTAGGGTGTGCCCAGGAACCGTGTGCACCATGTGCACGCCTATGAGGCAGCTGCATTTGCAACTGCGCGAAACAATATTAGTAGACTGGAGAAGAAATTTTTGCTGCTTGTAACAATGCTAATGTAAATATCAGCTGGCTTGTGACTAACTGACAACTGAGTCACAAAATTGCTTACAAAGTGTAGATTATTTAAAAGGAGCAGATTTATTGCACTTTTTATGCAACACTTTTTAAGTCATCTTCTTTGTAGCCTACAATAGTCATCAGTACCCATTTAAGGTACTGAAGGCAGTCGGGGAATGGCATTATGGAGGTGACACGTTCCTTTTGAATTATTTTTAGCGATCAATGTGTAAATTACAAAGCAAAAGAGTTATCACAAAACAATATATTCATGCATGATTCATCACATTCAGTGCATAAATGAATGTTTTCATTCAGTCCTTGGTTTCCCACATTGCTCTTGGCAGACTTTACATGATTGATAGGATTCAGTATACTTCTAATTATTTTTTCTACTCTGCTCAGAGCCACATAAATAGAACACAACGTGTTGTACTAGAGTTTTGTTATGATGTACGCTGACATTGGTTCCACAATACTGACTTCTTTGTTACAATTCTGTCATTGGAAAATTATTGTCCTGTTCTGACTACCTTATTTCTGCTTCACAACACTACAATTTATTAAAATCACAACATAATTTAATATTCCCTTGTTCAAATTTTATATTTTTTTATCCTTCAATTATTTTTTTCACAAGATATACTTAATTTTGTTTCAATAAAGGACTAGTTTAAGATTGTTTTTAAAAATGGTTGCTAGTCCTCTTCACTTATCAAGGTTCCAAACATCTATGTACAGAGGGACCCAAAAATGTATACACACTTCAATAGGGTTTATTGATGCCCTTTTTTTTTAATCAGAATTTACTTATGATGAGAATATACAGTGGATATAAAAAGTTTACACACCCCTGTTAAAATGTCAGGTTTCTGTGCTGTAAGAAAATGAGAGAAAGATAAATCATTTCAGAACTTTTTCCACCTTTAATGTGACCTATAAACTGTACAACTCAATTGAAATACAAAAAAAAAAAAAAAATAATATGGTTGTAATAGGAAGCACACCCTTAAACTAATACTTTGTTGGAGCACCTTTTGATTTTATTACAGCACTCAGTCTTTTTGAGTATGAGTCAATCAGCATGGCACATTTTGACTTGGCAAGATTTGCCCACTCTTCTTTGCAAAAACACTCCAAATCTGTCACAGCCTGTGCACAGCCCTCTTCAGATCACCACACAGATTTTCAATTGGATTCAGGTCTGGGCTACGGCTGGGCCATTCCAAAACTTAAATCTTCTTCTGGTGAAGCCATTCCTTTGTTGATTTGGATGTATGCTTTGGGTCGTTGTCATGCTGAAAGATGAAGTTCCTTTTCATGTTCAGCTTTCTAGCAGAAGCCTGAAGGTTTTCTGCCAATATTGACTGGTATTTGGAACTGTTCATAATTCCCTCTATCTTAACTAACGCCCCAGTTCCAGCTGAAGAAAAACAGCCCCACAGCATGATGCTGCCCCCACCATGCTTCACTGTGGAAATGGTGTTCTTTTGGTGATGTGCAGTGTTGTTTTTGTACCAAACATATCTTTTGGAATTATGGCCAAAAAGTCCAACCTTGGTTTCATCAGACCATAACACCTTTTCCCACGTGCTTTTGGGAGACATCAGATGTGTTTTTGCAAAATGTAGCCTGGCTTTGATGTTTTTCTTCATAAGAAAAGGCTTTCCTCTTGCCACTTTACCCATAGCCCAGACATATGAAGAATACGGGAGATTGTTGTCACATGTACCACACAGCCAGTACTTGCCAGATATTCCTGCAGCTCCTTTAATGTTGCTGTAGGCCTCTTGGTCACCTCCCAGATCAGTTTTCTTCTCATCTTTTCATCAATTTTGGTGGGACGTCCAGTTCTTGGCAATGTCACTGTTGTGCCATATTTTCTCCACTTGATGATGACTGTCTTCACTGTGGTCCATGGTATATCTAATGCCTTGGAAATTCTTTTGTACCCTTCTCCTGACTGATACCTTTTAACAATGAGATCCCTCTGATGCTTTGGAAGCTCTCTGTGAACCATGGCTTTTGCTGTGGGATGAGACTAAGAAAATTTCAGGAAAGGCCAACTAGAGAAGCTGAACTTTATTTGGGGTTAATCAGAGGCACTGTAAATGATGGCAGGGGTATGCTGACTCCTATTTAACAAGAGTTTGAATGTGATTGCTTAATTCTGAACACAGCTACATCTCCAGTGCACACTTATGCCACCACATTATTTTAGTTTATTTTTTTCTTCCCTCCAACTAAAAGATTTAAGTTTGTTTTTAAATTGAGTGGTACAGTTTATAGGTCACATTAAAGGTGGAAAAAGTTCTGAAATGAGTTATCTTTTGTCTCATTTTTTTAAAGCACAGAAACCTGACATTTTAACCCCTTAAGGACGCATGATGTACCTGTACGTCATGGTTTCCGAGTCCTTAAGGACGCATGACGTACAGGTACGTTATGAGTAGTTCCGATTACTGCTGCTCAGCCGGCAGTGATTGGAACAAGGTACCTGCTGAAATCATTCAGCAGGTACCTTGTTACAATGCCCAGGGGGGTCCTGTGACCCCCCCCCCCCCATATCGGCGATTGCTGCAAACTGCAGGTCAACTCAGACCTGCGCTTTGCAGCGCTTTGTGCGATCTCTGATCCCCGCAGTCTGTGACCGCGGGGATCAGAGAGTTAATGCCCCCAAAGTGTTCATTTTTAACCCCCCCTGCAGCCCCCAATCATATTATGGCTGTGGGGATGCAGGGGGGCTGGTTTCGGGTGGCGGGAGGCGGTGCGGAAGTAGGGCGGTGCGGCGGGCGGGATCGCAATTGCGATTCCCCGCCCGCCTCCTCTGTAATATTCCCTGGTGTCTAGTGGATCTATCAGAGTGTCAGCACATTGCTGACACTCTGATAGAAACGGCTGGCATCTGTGCTTGATCAGATGCCAGCCGTTTAACCCCTTCTGTACCGCGGTCCGTACGGACCGCGGTAGGGAAGGGTTAACAGGGAGGGTGCTCCCTCCCTCTCCCATTGGGGGGCTGCTGTGCCTTTGCAGCCCCCCAACAGGATGGGATCGCAGAGGGAGGGGGCTGCACTCCCTCCCCATCCTTCACCCGCTGATTTCTTATGGCAGCGGGTGATGGTTGCCATGGAAGCAGGACGCTTTCAGAAGCGTCCTGCTCTCCATGGTGCTGAAAGTCTGAATAGACCTGCTAAAGGTCTATTCAGACTTTGTAAAGTACAAAATACAGCACAGTGCACTATATAGTGTACTGTACTGTATTATACAGACACCAGATCCACTGGATCTACAAGAACCAAGTGGGTCTGGGTCAAAAAAAGTAAATAAAATAAAACACATATCACTGAATAAAAAAAAAAAAAAAAAAATACACTACACATATTAGGTATCGCTGCATCCGTAAAAATCTGCTCTATAAAAATATTACATGACTGAACTCGTCAGATGAACGCCATAAAAAAAAAAATGGTGTAAATAAGCCATTTTTTGGCACCTTACATCACTAAAAGTGTAATACAAAGCGATCAAAAAGGCGTATGCCTCCCAAAGTATTACCAATCAAACCACCATCTCATCCCTCAAAAAATGAGCCCCTACGTGAAACAATTGGCCAAAAAATAAAAAAACTATGCTTCTCAGACTAAAACATTATTTTTTTTATTTCAAAAATGCTTTTTAGTGTTAAATGTAAAAAAAAACTAAAAAGTAGACATCTGTTCTATAAAAATTATCACCTGACCTAACTTCTCAAGTAAAAACTGTAAAAAAAAAAAATAAAAACTTTGTCAAAAAGCCATTTTTTTGTCACCTTACATCACAAAAAGTGTAATAGCAAGCGATCAAAAAGTCATATGACCCCTCAAATAGTGCCAATCTAACCGTTACCTCATCCCGCAAAAAATGAGCCCCTACATAGGACAATCTCCAAAAAAATAAATAAATATGGCTCTCAAACTATGGAGACACTAAAACATAATTTCTCTTTCTCTGGGCATTTCTCTTTGTATCCTGTTACCTCCTCCTCCTCCTACTCGGCTTCCTCCTCCTCTACCTCCTCCTCTTCCACTCAGTGTAACACCTTCACCACCCACAGCAGCACAGCCAGGGGAAATGACAGCAGTCTGTTTTAAAACTTGTGTGGTTGTGGGAAAAAACCCACAACGCGCAGGAGCTGTGGATAGTCATGGAACAAGAGACAGGTGATTGGTTGGTGCCATAGAGCCTTCAGCCCGGCCTGGTGTTGTGCGCTAGTGTTGAGCGCGAATATTCGAATAGCGAATTTTTTTAGTGAATATCGGCACTTCGCTAATTCGCGAATATTTCGAATATAGCGCTATAAATTCGCTATTTCGAATATTCGGGTTTTTTTTTTTTTTTTTAGTTATATTTTTTTCTTTCCCACTTCCAAAAAGTAGTTCTTACCTGTCCAGAGGATTCCTGGCTTCCTGGCTGCTCTAGTCAGTGCCCGTTGCCGCTTCTGCCGACTTCCGTGCTCATGGAGCGTCCCCATCACCATGGGAACGTCTTCATATAATAAAATGTACTGTCGGATATGAGGAATTACGTTAAAATCGCAATGCGATTAATTCAAGTTATATTAATCGCATTGCGATTACAACTTAGCACTGCTATCTTACATAGGCTAGAATTAACGAATATGGAATATAGCACTAGCAGTGTTAAGTTGAAATCGCAATGCGATTACTTCAAGTTAAATTAATCGCATTGCGAATTCAACTTAGCACTGCTGCTATATTCCATATTCGTTAACTTCGTTCATTCTAGCAAGCTGACCCATTATAAACCCAGCTCTAAGTTGAAATCGCAATGCGATTAATATAACTTGAATTAATCGCATTGCGATTTCAACGTAATTCTCAAATCTGACAGTACATTTTAGTATATGGAGACGTTCCCATGGTGATGGGGACGCTCCATGTGCACTGGAAGTTTATGGTTGGCTTGGTAGAATTAGCGAATAGCTGAATGATGACGAATGTATTCGTCATATTCCTCAAAACGAAGATAACGAAGTATTCTCCATCTTCGTTTTAGCTACCTATTCGTCAACTTCGCTAATTCTAGCAATCAAATAGGAAGGTTGACTATAGAGACAGCTGTGTTAAATTCGCTATGCGATTATTATTTTTTTATTAATAGAATAATTATATTACTTGATATAATTTATTATAATTATTCTATTTATTAAAAAAATATATATATAATCGCATAGCGAATTAAACACAGTTGTCTCTATAGTCAACCTTCCTATTTGATTGCTAGAATTAGCGAAGTTGACGAATAGGTTGCTAAAACGAAGATGTAGAATACTTCGTTATCTTCGTTTTGAGGAATATGACGAATACATTCGTTATATTCGTCATCTTCGCTATAATTCTAGATATGAAACCAATAGGAAAGTAGCCTTAAGTTAAAATCGCAATACGCGATTATTTAAATCGCATATTAATCGCGATAACTAGAATAATGACAAATATTCGATTTCGACGAATATGAAACGAATATTCTTTCGAATATTCGCGAATTTCGTCGAAATCGAATATGGCACCTGCCGCTCATCACTATTGTGCGCTAAAGGGGCAAAATGTAATAGCAGGTCTGGGCCTAGCCGGTTTGACACACATACCCTGCCTGCCACATGTGCTGAATTTGGGGTGCAGAAATTCCTAAACACCAGACAGTGAAAATCAATTCAGTTAATCGAACACACACAACACCTCCCCCCCCCCCCTTTCACTCAAACTATTAACAAACTATTTACAAATTTACTTAAAAACATATTAAAATAACTATAATGCAGCTAATCTAACCATACAAACAAACAAAACTATATACACGCCTTATCCTTAACTTAAGGCCAGCCAATTACAAGTGGCTCGGAGGGTGGGTTTCTGCACCAACAAGGGCCCTGGCCTGGAACACAATTGTCCAGCCAGGGCACAGCTCTGGAGGATGAGGAGGATAAGTAGGATGAGGAGGAGTAGCAGGAACAGTGTTCTCAGCAGGATGGCACCCAAGTCAGCTCATGGGCAGCTGAGTCACCATCAGCACCTCAGAATGCTGGGTTAGCATTGGCAAAATGTGGGAAAGCTTTGTCATCACGCCACAACAACCTGCACCACCAGCAGATCTGGAACATCTTAGCAGGAGGCAGCATTTCAGCAACATGGTGGAAGAGTACACGTACTGACTGATGGGTTTGCCGAGGGGCGTAGCTACAGGGAAGCATGGGAAGCTACTGTTTTGGGTCCCTGACCTATAAGGGGCCCATCCAGAAGGAGGAGGAGGAGAACTAAAAGACTTTGTCATGGCCCCCTCAACAGTATTATAAAGTGAAATTATATACAGTGGCAGTATAGACAGTATAGAAAGCGGATGGAAAATCAACCCAAACAGCCTCACACCCTACACACTCAACACCCCCACATCCTTTCACTCAAACCATTAACAAACTATTTACAAATTTACTTAAAAACATATTAAAATTACTATAATGCAGCTAAAGTAGCTATATAAACAAACAACACTATATACACTCCTTATCCTTAACTTAAGGCCAGCCAATTACAAGTGGCTCGGAGGGTGGGTATCTGCACCAACATAGGCCATGGCCTGGAACACAATTGTCCAGCCAGGGCACAGTTCTGGAAGATGAAGAGGAGTAGGAGGAACGCTGGGGGATACAGAGGACACAGACGATATACCTCCCTCAAAGAGGATAGCTTGTCGTTGCCTCTGGGCAGCCTGGCAGACATGAGCGAAAACCTGCTGCAGTGCCTGTGCAACGATCGCCCAGTTACTGCCACATTATAACTTGTGCTGCTTACTGGGTGGCCACCCTTCTGCATCCCCGTTACTAGGACAATGTGCCGTCCTTAATTCCCTCACTGGAGTGTGATAGGAAGATAAGCCCGCTAGTAGACACGCTGCTGATGGCATTCACACCTGACACCGGGGACTCAGTGGAAGCACAAGGTGAAGGCAGAGGAGGAGGAGGAAGAATTTGCCAATGCAGCTGGGTCACCACCAACACCTCAGAAGGCAGGTTTATCATTGGCAAAATGTGGAAAAGCTTTGTCATCACGACACAACAACCTGCACCACCAGCAGATCAGGAACATCTTAGCAGGAGGCAGCATTTCAGCAACATGGTCGAACAGTACACGTACTGACTGATGGGTCTGCCTAGGAGAATAGCTACAGGGGAAGCAGGGGAAGCAAATGCTTTGGAGCCGTGACCTAGAAAGGGCCCATCCAGGAGGAGGAGGAGGAGTAAAGGACTTTGTCAGGGCCCCCTCAACAGTATTATACAATGAAATTATATACAGTGGCAGTATAGACAGTGTAGAAAGCGAATGGAACAGCTGCTGGGCCTGGTCTGAGAGAGAGATCTTTAGTAGCCACAGGCATGGCGGCATGAAAGGAAGGGGTTGCGCAAAAATTACTGGGGGAGGGGGGCCCCATTCAAAAATTTGATGTGGTGCCCAATCATTTCTAGCTACGCCACTGGGTCTGGCCCATTCAAATTCTGGGTCTTCAAATAGGGCACATGTCCTTAGGTTGCCCTTTACGCCTTGGAGGTGCTGGCCTACCCTGCAGCCACTGTATTGTCTGAACGTGTGTTTAGCATGGCTGGGGGCATTATCACAGACAAGCGCAGCCGACTGTCCGAAGACAATGTTGGCAACTAAGCTTTCGTTTATTGAAAAGAACCAGACATGGATTCCACAGGACTTGTTTGAACCTTATGCAGAATAGACATGTATACCGGCCTCATCCAACCATTGTTGTAAAATTAAAAATTAAAAAACTGTTATTGGAGACTACCTTTGGCTTCACAGCCCAAAAAGGCTTCATTTCATGCAAGAATGTAACCGCCAATTGTAAGTTCTCTGTCAGTTATACAGTGCAGGGGATTGTACCTGGCAAAAATGGTAATATTTCACCCAACAATTTAAAATCTATCCTTTGCCGGACAGTATTAAACTTGGCCAGCCACAGCTGAAACCAATGATTTACGGTATTGCTATTTTTGCAACTGATTTTCACCCCCGGAAAAAAATATATCCTTTGCTGGACACTATGAAACTTGTCCAGCCACAGCTGGAACGCCAGATTTACTGTATTTCTATTTTTGCAACTGTATTTCACCACAGAACAAAATCTATCCTTTGACGGACACTAGGGAAATTGTGCAGTCACAGCTGGAACACCAGATTCAGGGTATTGCTATTTTGGCAATTAAATTTCACCCCAGAAAAAAATTTACCCTTTTACGGACAGATTTAAACTAGGCCTGAAACAGCTGGACACCAGATTTACTGTATTTCTATTTTTGCTTCTGACTTTCACCCCAGAAAATAATATTTCCTTTGATGGACACTAGGGAAATTGTCCAGTCATGGCTGGAACATCAGATTCAGGGTATTGCAATTTTGGCAATTAGATTTCACCCCAGAAAAAAATATATCCTTTGCCGGACACTATTAAACTTGGCCAGCCACAGCTGAAACCACTGATTTATGGTATTGCTATTTTGGCAATTGAATTTCACCCCAGAAAAAAAATATCCTGTCCCGGAGACTATTAAACTTTGCCAGCCACTGCTGGGACACCAGATTTACGGTATTTCTATTTTTGCAACTGTATTTCACCCCAGAAAATAATATATCCTTTGACGGACACGAGGGAAACTGTCCAGTCACAGCTGGAATACCAGATTGACGGTATTGCTATTTTAGCTATTGAATTTCACCCCAGAAAAATATATCCTTTGCTGGACACTTTGAAACTTGGCCAGCCACAGCTGAAACCACTGATTTATAGTATTGCTATTTGGGCAATTGAATTTCACCCCAGAACAAAATATATCCTTTGCCGGACACTAATAAACTTTGCCAGCCACTGCTGGGACACCAGATTTACGGTATTTGTATTTTGGCTATTGAATTTCACCCCAGAATAAAATATATCCTTTGCCGGACACTATGAAACTTGGCCAGCCACTGCTGGGACACTAGATTTACGGTATTGCTATTTTGGCTATTGAATTTCACCCCAGAACAAAATATATCCTTTGCCGGACACTATTAAACTTTGCCAGCCACTGCTGGGACACTAGAATTAGGGGATTGCTATTTTGGCAATTGAGTTTCAGCACAAAAAAAATCTATCCTTTGCCAGACAGCAGACAGTATTACACTTGGCTAGCCACAGCTGGAACACCAGATTTATTGGATTGCTATTTTGGCAATTGAATTTAACCCCTTAATAAAATATGGAAATTTCTATCCTGAGTTTCTAAGGGTGACAATAATCACAGCCAAGCCCATGATGTAGGATATAGCAAAAAAAAAAAAAACTGGGATTGATGGATTGATGGACTTAGTGGTAGCTTGTGCTGGTGCACAACAAGACACAAAATGACCGCTGATCAAAGTGACAGAAAAACGCTCTGTGCAGCCTAAAAACCAGTGAGCAATTAACTAGCAGAAGTTGAATGATTACCAGCTGTAGGTCGATCACTTCATTAGGTGTTTTTGCTGACTTTTCCCTGCCTAATCTCGCTCTGACAGAAGCTGCATCCTCTCCCTACACTAATCAGAGCAGAGTGAAGTGCGGTGCTATGTGACTCCAGCTTAAATAGAGGCTGGGTCACATACTGCACTTGGCCAATCACAGCCATGCCATTAGTAGGCATGGCTGTGATGGCTTCTTAGGGCAAGAAGTAAAACGCTAGCTGATTGGCTGCTGTGCAGCCCTTCAGAAAGCGGGAAGAAATCGCTGAACAACGGACCCGAACCTGAACTGTGTCCCGAACACCCCAAAATTCGTTAGCACAAACTGTTCACTCAACCCTAGTTGTATTGTCATGCTGGAAGATCCCATCCGTCTAAGGGAAGAAAATTAGCATGTATGTGTGCATGTGGTCTGGAAGGATGGATTCATCCCCAGATCAGTTAAGAGTGCATTCCACATAGATGAGTGGGCCCAGAAAATGCTGTGAAAACATCTGCCGGACCATAATGCTGCCACCACCAGCTTGTGTTCTTCCAGCAATGGTTGAAGGGTGTTTGCTTTCTGATGTTTCTTGTCTGACACTGACCTCAATCTATTTGATAAAGCAGAAAACTTGACTTATCGGAGACTCTTTACCAATCAGCCAAGGTCCAAATCCAATACTGCCACAAAATGTGAGGTCTTTATCTGCTGATACAACTTCATTAGCAGAGGTGCAGTGACCATCCGTCTGCTTCAGAGCTCCATATGCAGTGAGGGAAAATGTGTGCAGACAACATATCATATATGGTATATACCCACCAAGTAGCACTGAGGGAAGCGAGCTTCGGGTAATAGATCTGAAATCGGCCCCAAAGGTAGGCAAGTTCATACACCGTATACCTAGAATCCTATCTCACCCTATAGGACCCTGGAACTAATGTCAGGACTGAGTATACCTTTTTTTCCAAAGGGAAGGACGAACAGGAGTCTCCCTCAGGCCTAATGACAAACAACAGAAAAAGGCAACACACACAAATATCAAAACAAAATACAAATGTGAAATGAAACACTTATCTTCAATGAAGCTTTGGTAGCACCAGGAACTTATCCGAGAACCAAACACAAGCTAACCACAGTCCAACAGAAGCTATAAACCGCATAGCATAGTGGGAGATACAACAATAAATACAGAAGGTTAAATGAAAGAAGGTGGGGGAAAGAAGGTGTGGCAAGGGGAAAGAAGGTGTGGCAAGCACCAGAAAAAACACAAACGGCATTTGATGCAAAAGGAAAACATGTCAGATCAAACCACGTGTTGCCAGTCTCACAGATCTCCTGCCACCTGTCACATGAACGTCCGTATGCCTCTCTAAATCCATGACAGCTACACGCTGCTGACATCGAAAGTATGAAGAGAGAGAGAATGTTTACCTTGAGACTAGGGCTCCATGTAAAATAAAACAAATGGAACTGCCTGATGGACACTTACGGGTTAAGAAAATAGAGCCTTACAGCTCTCTCATAAAAAGTAGTCCTAATCAAATTGCGCGCACACATATAGTGGTTTATTTGCAATTTTTCCCCTTTTTTATCAAACCCAATGTCCTGGGATGTTGCAGTACCATCAGTTTAAAATCACAGTTCAAAAAATTCTAAAGAATGGGGTTTGACATACATTTTCGAAGGTTTAATATGCTTGTTGGAACAAACATTGTATGATTCCTGACATGAAGTAATATGTTACCCTTATCTTTTTCATGTGCTACTTGTGTTCACAGAAATAACTGTATCTCTATTGCTATTGATACATGGCAATTGCTTGAAAAAGGGGTCATAGATGCATATAACTAAAATATAGCCCTGTCCATTTATACATTACTAGTTGGACAATACAACTAGTGTGTACAAATTTTTGGCACCAGTGCACAATAAAGACAGAGTTTGAAGGAGTTCAAAGATGGGAAACTAAAGTAATACATCGAATAGGTGAACTGTAGTACCCAGAAAGAATATCAAAATTAGGGTTAATTGGTTTAGAAAAAAATATGGCTGAGGGGAGATCTAATCAATGATAAATAGATTAAAACCCACAAGTAGTTAAGGCTGAAAAAGTTCAGCCTGTATTTGTGGGTGGGGCCTTGGGCTGCTACTTATGCCTCCCCCCTTTCAGGCCTCCAGCCTCGGGATGAACGGCGGCCATGCACTTCCGGCTTCTAGGGGCGGTCCTTTCTGCACTACACTTCCGCGTGTTGCACGGCCGCCGGGTGGTAAGTTTTGCGCTTCATTTATCGCCGAGGGTAAGTATAAGTGGCCTGTCCCTGTGCCACCCGATGTTCTCCTTCATTCCCCTCCGTTTATTCCCCATCCCCCCGTCTGTTCCTATCCATCTCAGCTCAGCACTTCCTCCGGCCGCCCAGTTCCAAGGGTAACGGTACCTAGTGTCCCTGGGCCACACACTGCTGAACTTCCGGCTTCACGTCCGGTCGGGTGTGCTCCATGCTGGAGCGCATACTGCCATCCTTCACGTGGGCAGTTTCAGGGGCCGGCGACGATCCTGCCTCCTGCCCTTGTGCCACTACTGAGTGCTGTTTCTCGGGCCGACGCCAGAAGGGCCCGGGATGCTGCACTCCCCCGGGCGGTGGCGGGGCAGACCCCCGGCTCTCTCCAGGTTCACCACAACGGAGGTGCGAGCAGCCGCTCTCAGGGGCACGCCAGGAGTCATCTGGTGCAGGCAGCTAAGTAAGGTTATCGCACAGCTTATTTTTCATATTAATAAAGAAAAAACAAATCACCGCTTACAGGACGCTCACTGCCATATCGGGGAGGGGGACACTTCATTATTACCCTCCCTTTTCTGACGGAGCTGCGCAGGTCGGGTGGTCCTCATGTAGCAGAGCCGAGTGTGTCACTCAGAGGCATGCAGCGCGTACCTACCATAGTGCAGTGCACAAACTTATTGTGCAATCAGGGCACTGGGCCAGCTCTGCTGCATGTGGGTCGTCCTCGGCTCTGCTGCAGGCGAATCATCTTCAGCTCTGCTACAGGTGACAACTTCAGCCCTGTCACATCTGACGACCTCTCTCCTGCTATGCCTCTGTTTAGGTACTTATAATGGTGTGTGTGTACGGGGTTTCTAGGTTAGCGCCTGACGGTGGAAGGGTTAATATCTAATCTTGTGATAAAGTTTTCATTTTAGTACAGTGGGCTGAATCGCTCAAGACATCTCTTGCCGGCTCAGGAACCGCTCAGGTAATTTTCATTTACGTTGAGTTGACTGAATCGCTTGGGTCATAGTTTTATTCAGCATAACGTTGGTCCCCGAATCGCTCAGGTAATATATGCGTTCACATGCAGTCGCAGGCCATGTATTATACATGTTTAGTTGTTCGGGTCGCTCAGGTCCTGTTACATACACATGTATTGTTGCCTGAATCCCTTAATTCATTTGTCAGACATATTGGGGTGCTTGAATAACTTAGGTTATGGATTATACATATGTTGTGGCCTGAAGCGCTCAGGTCATGGGTCATATACATATAGTTGCTTGAATCACTGGGTCATGTATCATGCATGTATAGTTGCCTGAACCACTCGGGTCTGTATCATACATGTGTTGTTGCCTGAATCGGTCTGGTCACGTGCCATTCTGCATATTTGCCTGAACCGCTAAGGCCATGTATCATACATATTTGGTGGCTTGAATCACTCAGGTTATGTATCATACATATGTTGTTGCCAAATCGCTCAGGTCTTGTATCATGAAGGTATAGTTGCCTGAACCGCTTGGGTCATGTATCATACATGTGTCGCTGCATGAACTACTCGGGTCAAGTATCATTCTGCATGGATGCCCGAGTCGCTCAGGTCCTGTATCGTCCATATTGGGTGGCCTGAGTCACTCAGGTCATGTATCATACATGCTAATTGCCTGAACCGCTCGGGTCATGTATCGTACAGGCATAGTTGTCCGGTTCACTCGGGTCACTTTCATTCTACATAGTTGCCTCACTTGCTCAGGTCATGCATCATACATCTACAGTGCCTGAATCACTCGGGTCATGTATTATATATTTTCAGTTGCCTGAATCGCTCAGGTCATGTATCATTTATATATTTTTGCCTTAATCGCTCAGGTTATATATCATTCATTGTGGCTTGAATCGTTCGGGTCGTGTATCATACATGTGTATTTGCCTGAATCGCCCGGTCACGCTTTCATTTTGCATAGTTGCCCGAATTGCTCAGGTCATGTATCATACACGCATATTTGTCCGTTTCACTTGGGTCATGTATCCTACATATTCAGTTGCCCGAATCGTCCAGGTCCTGTATAATTCATATTTTGTTGCCTGAATCGCCCAGGTCATGTATCATACATATTCAGTTGCCTGAATCGCTCAGGTCATGTATGATTCATATTTTGTTGCCTGAATCGCTCAGGTCATGTATCATACATAGTCAGTTGCCTGAATCTCTCAGGTCATGTATAATTCATTTATTGTTGCCTGAATCGCTCAGGTCATGCTTCATACATAGTCAGTTGCCTGAATCGCTCAGGTCATGTATAATTCATATTTTGTTGCCTGAATCGCTCAGGTCATGTATCATACATAGTCAGTTGCCTAAATCGCTCAGGTCATGTTTAATTCATATTTTGTTGCCTGAATCGCTCAGGTCATATATCATACATATTCAGTTGCCTGAATCGCTCAGGTCATATATCATACATATTCAGTTGCCTGAATCGCTCAGGTCATGTATGATTCATATTTTGTTGCCTGAATCGCTCAGGTCATGTATCATACATAGTCAGTTGCCTGAATCGCTCAGGTCATGTATAATTCATTTATTGTTGCCTGAATCGCTCAGGTCATGCTTCATACATAGTCAGTTGCCTGAATCGCTCAGGTCATGTATAATTCATATTTTGTTGCCTGAATCGCTCAGGTCATGTATCATACATAGTCAGTTGCCTAAATCGCTCAGGTCATGTTTAATTCATATTTTGTTGCCTGAATCGCTCAGGTCATATATCATACATATTCAGTTGCCTGAATCGCTCAGGTCATATATCATACATATTCAGTTGCCTGAATCGCTTCAGGTCATGTATGATTCATATTTTGTTGCCTGAATCGCTCAGGTCATGTATCATACATAGTCAGTTGCCTGAATCGCTCAGGTCATGTATAATTCATTTATTGTTGCCTGAATCGCTCAGGTCATGCTTCATACATAGTCAGTTGCCTGAATCGCTCAGGTCATGTATAATTCATATTTTGTTGCCTGAATCGCTCAGGTCATGTATCATACATAGTCAGTTGCCTAAATCGCTCAGGTCATGTTTAATTCATATTTTGTTGCCTGAATCGCTCAGGTCATATATCATACATATTCAGTTGCCTGAATCGCTCAGGTCATATATCATACATATTCAGTTGCCTTAATCGCTCAGGTCATGTATAATTCATATATTGTTGCCTGAATCGCTCAGGTCATGTATAATTCATATTTTGTTGCCTGAATCGCTCAGGTCATGTATAATTCATATTTTGTTGCCTAAATCGCTCAGGTCATGTACCATGCATATTCTGTTGCCTGAATCGCTCAGGTCATGTATCATACGTGCTTAGATGCCTAAATCCCTCGGGGCATGTATCATACGTATCCAGTCGCCTGAATTGCTCAGGTCACGTACTATTCTTGCACAGTTGCCTCAATAATTCAGGTCAGGTTTTATTCTGTATAGATGCCTATATCACTCAGGTTGTGTTTCTACATGTATTGTTGCCTTAATCGCTCAGGTCATGTATCATACATACATAATTGCCTGAGTCGCTCAGGGCACTTACCATGCACGTATAGTTGCCTGAATTGCCAGGGTCATGTATCTACATGTTTGATTGCCCGTACCGCTCAGGTCATGTATCATACATGTTTAGTTGCCTGATTCGCTCGGGTCACGCTTTCATTCCGCATAGTTCAGGTCATGTTTCTTTCTGTATAGGTGTCTGAATCACTCAGGTCATGTATCATTCCTATATGGTTCCTTGAATTCCTCAGGTCATGCATCATACATATATAGTTGTCTGAACCACGCAGATCATGTATCATTCTTGTTCAGTTGCTTGAATCGCTCAGGTTACGCCTCATTCATATATAGTTGCCTGGATCACTCAGGTCATGTATCATTTATTTATAGTTGCCTGGTTCGCTCAGTTCACGTAGCTTTCACGTATAGTTGCCTAGATCGCTCAGGTCATGTTGCACGCAGGTTAATAGGGGTTCCTGTATCCCTCAGCTTTGTCTTTTCACATCTTCCAACTAAGCCATTCATCTATCAGCCCATTTGGTGTCATTCTGAAATCACTCAGATTTTCTGTCCCATCACTCGGTCGCTACCGGTTCTGGGGCACTCCTTTTCAGGTGATCGGGCACTCGTTGGCGATTTCAATCTTCACACGACTCAGTTTTCCCTCACGTGGCGCGCCCTCGCAGTTTTAAACATATTTAATCCCTTAGGCTTCGGCGTGCCCATCTCTTTTCCATTTTCAGTTCGGGTGCGATATCAGGGGGAATTTCATTGTGGTTTGGGTTCACAGAATGTGTCGAATCCCTTCCAGGGGGGTAGCACAGTCATACCGCTGTATATTCCAGGTCCGGCTTGTTTGGTGTTAAATTCTATTTTAGCTGTCAGTTTGATGCTCGTGCAAGTTCACTCGCTTGTTTAGGCTCATACGGATCACCCCATCACATCATTCCCGTTCATTCTGCAGTTTTGGGTGTCAAAAAATAAATAAAAAATATAGTCGGCGATATTTTGGGCCCTTCTTCAAAGCAGGTCGGTCCCGTCACGATATTTTCTGTTTGGATCGCACTTCAGGTCCCAGCACGAGGGTCAGCATGGCCAGTCACACGTATTGAGCCGGTCTTCGCACCCTCCAACCTGCTCCTTGGTAGCCGCAATCTCGTTACTCCTTCCTACAGGTGTGCTTCCTTTTGCCCCCTCCAGGCCTACCCCGTCCTGGCTCCGGGCACACATCAGCCAGTTAATAAGTATAGTTAGTCCATCCGCGCCCTAGGATGGTCATCATCATCTCCTCCACCCAGATGGTGGCACCGACCATAATGTGAACTTGGCAAGGGGACATCCTCTATAACTAGAGAATAACGGATTGCTTGTAGAGAGCACCATTCATTTTTAACTCACTCAACAACTCCGGTGGTGGTGCCAGCAGTGTTAGGACTGAACCTCTGGTCCTCCGTGAATCCAGACTTTTTTCAAAGGAAACCGCGGCACTCCAATGCAGTTGATTTCTTGTAATTTTATTGGTTCCAAAGAGATAACAGCAACGTTTCGAGAAAGACTATTATTGTCGAAACGTTGCTGTTATCTCTTTGGAACCAATAAAATTACAAGAGATCAACTGCATTGGAGTGCCGCGGTTTCCTTTGAAAAAAGTCTATAACTAGAGAAAAGAGGGCTCCTATGTCCTAATAGAAGGAGTTTTTACTGTAAGACAGGGGCGTTTCTAGGGTCTCAAAAGATCCGGGGCCCAAGCCCCAATGAATATTGCCCAGTTCACTAAGTCGCCATCCCCCTCTCCCCCCACACACCACATTTTGCTGTACTTGCTATACAGCAGCACATACCTGTCACATCCAGTGCCTCCCAGTTGACCTCTCCTCCGATGTAGATCTAGTCTGTCATCATCTTCTCCATTCGGTCCTTACAACTTCTTTCAGCTGCTTCGTCTCTGCAGAGTGTGACACACAGACATCTGAGATTCCTCACATTTCTATCATCATCTCCCAACCTGAAGTCCTCACAACGTTATCCTGATGCTCGCTTTGCCCCCCAATACCCCAAATACTATACTGAAGAAATAATAGTCCCCCCATAGTAATACCCCTCATAGTAATAGTGCTCCCCATAATCCCACCAATAGTAATTCGCTTCTAGAATGCACTCATTAGTAATACTGCCCCCTACAGTGCCACTACCCCCTCCCCAGCCGCCTCCAACATGCAATCCCATGTAAACATCACCCCCTCAACATTCAGTTCCATGTAAATAACATAATTCCACCCCACCAGCCACGTTCAACATACAGTTCCATGTAAATAACATCACCCCCTCAACATTCCATCCCATGTAAATAACATCACTCCCTCAGACCCCTGTAACATTCAGTCCCATGCAAATAACATCACTCCCTCCCACAGCCACCTCCAACATACAGCCCCATTTAAATAACATGAACCCCCTCCAGCCCTAACATACAGTCCCAGTTAAATAACCACAACTCCCAGCATTGCTCTGCCTCTCCTTTCACTTACCTCTCCTCAGGTAGCAGTCATCAGCACATCCTGCAACATGAACTCTTTGAACTCCTCCAGCCCTAACATACAGTCCCAGTTAAATAACCACAACTCCCAGCATTGCTCTGCCTCTCCTTTCACTTACCTCTCCTCATCAGCACATCCTGCAACATGAGTGGTTTGGCAACAGTGCATTCAAGGTCTTCCACTTCTGGTGCAGGGCTAGGTGGATGGGCAGGGGTAACCCTGCCAACAGAGTCATCAAAACGCATAAGAGTTTGCTGCATGACTTAGAGCTCTGACTGCTTGGCTGATTTGCAAGGGGGTGAGATGAAATACTGATGGGTATGGGCTGCAGGTGCCAACTCTGAGCTTTCTGCAGAGGACTAGATGGGAGACACTGTGAAGGAAATGGAGGCACTGTCAGCCACCCAATCTACTATCGCCTGTACATTTTCTGGCCTCACCATCCGTAGAGAGGCATTCGGGCCTACCAAATAACGCTGCAGATTTTGTCGCCTACTCACACCAGAGGAAGGTGTTTCACTTGGACCGTTAGTTGGCGCTGAATGGCCACGTCCTCTGCCAGCAACAGGAGCTCCACCAACACCACCACGACCATGCCCATGTCCCATATTTGATGTTCTTCTCATTATTTGCGTTCACCCACCAGGCTGAAAGATGATTTCTCTCCAGTGTCAATTTAACTGCCAATTGTCATCAATTAAGTTCACTAAGGCAGTGCCTGTGTCATAAAAATGCTCCGTGGACCAATTTTTGGGGGCCTAAAACACACTGATTCTCAATTTCACTGAATAACTCTAAAATATGTATTTGTAAGCTGTATGCACAACTGTTTGGTGAACCCAAAACACGTTTTTTTTTTCAGCTTCAATTTAAAATTGGTATTTGTACGCTGTATGCACAAGTGGTTTGTGGACCAAGAACAAGGATTTTTGTAATAAACCACAGAAAAGCAGTATTGCACTGCTATTAATAAAATCTAGCTATTTCTACTGTGTATGCAAAAGTGGTTTGTGGACCCAGAACACAGATTTTTTCAATAAACACAAAAAATCAGAATTTCACTGCTATTAATAAAATGTAGCTATTTCTATGGTGTATGCAAAAGTGGTTTGTGGACCCAGAACAAGGATTTTTTTTAATAAAACACAGAAAAGCAGTATTTCACTGCTATTAATAAAATTGAGATATTTCTACGGTCTATGCAAAAGTGGTTTGTGGACCCAGAACACAGATTTTTTCAATAAAACACAGAAAAGCAGTATTTCACGGCTATTAATAAAATGTTGGTATTTCTACGGTTTATGCAAAAGTGGTGTGTGGACCCAGAACACGGATTTTTTCAATAAAACACAGAAAAGCAGTATTTCACTTCTATTAATAAAACGTAGCTATTTCTATGGTTTATGCAAAAGTGGTTTGTGGACCCAAAATAAGGATAAAAAATATATATTTGCCATTCAGCGGTGCAGTTATATATTCTAAAGCCTTCTGGGTGAAAGTGGTTCCTGCACAGCCACACCAGCAACTTGGCCTGGTAACGCCGCTTCCGCCTCCATGTTGTGACGCCATTGGTCCTGCGACAATGTCCACCTCTGCCTCCTCATCCTCCACCGTGTCCTCAGTCTCCACTGCAGGGACAAATCACAGTGCTCCTCCAGCATACCACATGTGTCACGCTGTTCTGTACCTCATTTGCCCGGGCAAACTGAGTCACACTGTGGAGGAACTGCTCTGTGTCCTTCATCAAGAAATCGAATCCTGGCTTTCTCCGCGACAACTGAAAATTGGAACCATGGTGACCGACAATGGGAAGAACATAGAGTAGGCGCTGCCTCAAGGAGGGCTGAGCCTTGCGCCCTGCATGGCATACGTGTTCAATCTGGTTGTCAAGTGGTTCCTGAAGTCTTCCACCCATCTGCAATCCATCCTAAAAATGGCAAGGAAACTTTGCATGCACTTCAGCCACTCCTACACTGCAAAGCACACCCTCCTTGAGCTGCAGCGGCAGAACGGTATCCCCCAACATATGCTGATATGCAATGTTTCCACCCTCCATATGTTGGACCGACTATACGAACAGAGAAAGGCCATAAACGATTTCTTGATGATCCAAGAGGACAGTACTCCCCTGTGTAACTTCGATGTCAGTCTGTGGCAGCTCATCCGTGACACCTGCCATTTGCTCAGGCCATTTGAGGACACCATGTTAATCGTCAGTCGCCCGGACTACGGGATGAACAATGTCATTCCACCGCTTTATATCCTAGAACAGATGCTGGAAAATCTGGCTGGTCAGGCGACTGGAGACATTGCGCCTACATTTCATGGCCACATGAGCCCTGTGTGGGCTGAACTGGAGTAGGAGGACATTGGAGCACAAGCAATGTGTAGTGAAATGCTTGGTTTTTCTAAACAGGCAAAGGGAGAGAAGAAGCAGGAGCAGCCAGAGGAGGTACAGGGTGATGAGGAAGAGGAAGCAGAGGACCCAGACACACCGTAGCAGTATGCAGCGGAGATGAAGGTAGGGAGTCCCTCCGAGTCAATTTCGCAAATGGCCCAATGCATGCTCACTTGCTTGCGTAGTAACAGCTGAATTGTCTCCATTCGGCAGAGGGAAGACTTCTGGTTCTCCACTTTGTTGGACCATCGCTACTGGTCCAAAATGGTGGGCCTTTTTTACACCCGTTGAGAGGGAGGACAAACTAAACTACTATAGAGACATCCTATGAAGACAGTTGGCCGCCGCCTATCTGCACCATCATCCATCCTCTTGCAGGTCTGACTGGGGGGCCCTCTGCACTCACTTTCTACTGCCATGGCTGCTGGGGAGGGGTGGGATAGCAGGAGCAGTACCAGCTCCATCAGCAGCAGCCTGAGTCTAGAGTCGCTGATGAGCAGCTTTCTTCACCCACATAGTGAAGAAACTAGTCACTACCAGTTAGACATAGAGCAGGACCTGATCCAGCAGGTGGTGGCATATTTGCCACCCCACATTGAAGATCCGCTGGACTACTGGGCAGCCAAACTGGATTTTTGGCCGAAAATGGCAGAGTTTACCCTGGAAAAGCTGTCCTGCCCGGCAAGTAGTGTGGCATCAGAGCGGGTGTTTAGTGTGGCGGGGGCCATAGTTACGCCAAGAAAAACTCGCCTTTCCACCCGAAATGTGGAGAGACTGACCTTTGTCAAGATGAATCAGGCATGGATCAGCCAGGATTTCCACCCACCAATGCCTCATGCATCAGACTAGATCATCCATGGTGCCACACCAACACTTTGACAAAAGAGAACGGTTTCTTCTGGCTACCTGCCTCAGCTACTATTTTGATTCTGCCATCCGCCTGATGCCACACCCACCATTATCAGCGGGAACTGTTATTGCCACCCACCACCCCACTCTGTCATTAGATCACTCTGTGGTCTCCTGATGCTACTGCCACCTCCACACTAAGTCATCTTGCCACTCTGTGGTCTCCTGAAGCTGCTGCCACCTCCACACTATGTCACCCTGCCACTTTGTGGTCTCCAAATATTCTATTCAAGTGTCATCTCTGTTTTGGATCCACTCCTGTTTTCTTTGGCCTTAGCAATACTTATGGATTACTGACTTAATGCTGACCAAGTGAAGGCAGATGCTTAACAGACAGGATCCAGTTTTTGGGGGTTATTGTTCTGACAGATCAGAGGAAGGCAAAATATTTAGTGACGTCAACACAAACATACTGCTGACACCCTCTCCACTCTGTTTCCACTCTACTTGTATGTGACAAAATCACCTTTGTCACTGGGAGTTGGAGAGGCCTGCTTGCCATCCTCTTGCCGTGTGACTATGGCCCCGGTGACAGTTAGTAAGCACAATGGACATTGCCTGTGACCTAATTAACAATCACAATGGACCTTGCCTGGGATGCAATCAGCAAGCACAATGGACAATGCATGTGGGGTTGTGATATATCTGGCTGTAGGATGATTGGTCACTGTATTTTGTGTGCCTGTCCTCTATCAGGTCCCCGGGGGAGTAGCCCTTGCTGGAGGACTTGTATAAAAGGCCAAGCTTTGGCCATCAATAAAGAAGTTCTGCTTTACCCCTTCATGAAGTCTTGGTTCATGGTTGGGGGATAGGATAACTACACTCTTGGGGATTGCTATATCACAATACTCCCCTGAGTATAAACTCTTGTAAGAGCTTGTTCCTGGTTCCTGCTTTCTGGAGTTAGGAGAGGTGGTTATGGTGTCCGGTGGAGTGCTTGGAGCCTTCGGGAAGCGCTAGGAGCAAGCATCAGCGGAAGGTGCCAGGCGTTCTGTTACATTGTATAAGCGTTCAATAGAACAGGTTCTGTAGACATTGATGTGGAATCAGCTGATGGCGGTGTAAAAGGAGTGTGCTTCTTCTTGGCGCTAACATCAACCTGTAAGGCTGAGTTCATACATAAGTTATTTGGTCAGATTTGGCCAGGGCTCAAGTCCTGCAGGAATGTGTGGGAACGGCGTTCATGCACTTTTTTCATAGCAGGAACTCCGTTCCTATTCAAGGCCATCTTTAAGGCTGGGAAAAAGTACCAGGAAGCGATGAAGGCTTTGTACTCACTGTTTCCTGGTCCTTGGCTGTCGGCTGTCCAGGGCTGTGCACAGGCATGAGGGCTAAGGCGCTCTGTGATGTCACTATGTGCGCAGCCTTCATAGCACAGCCGACAGCAGCAAGATGCAGATCACGTAGAAGGAGAGGATCGGCGGCGTCCAGTAGCAGGAGAGGGTAAGTGTTTTTTTTACTTTTTATTTTATGAGGCTGATGGAGAGGCACTGGGGGCTGGTGGAGAGGCACTGGCAGCTGATGGAGAGGCACTGGGGGCTGGTGAGAGGCACTGGGGGCAGATGCAGAGGACCTGGGGGCTGATGGAGAGACACTGGGGGCTGGTGGAGAGGCACTGGGGGCTGATGGAGAGGCACTGGGGCTGATGGAGAGGCACTGGGGGCTGATGGAGAGGCACTGGGGGCTGGTGAAAGGCACTGGGGGCTGCTATAATGCTAATGGTGGCTGCTATAAGGCTAATGGGGGCTACTATAAGGCTACTGGGGTCTGCTATGAGGCATGGGGCTCTTATCTGAGGTCTGATTGGGGGTCATTCATATTGGGGTCTGAGCTGAGGTGTGATCTGAGGTCCCATTGGGGTCTTAATAACATTAGGGGTCTGATTAGGGCTGTTAGCTGAGGAATGATTAACATTGGGAGTCTGATTGGTGGTCTGACTTGAGGTGTAATGAAAATTATTTTTTTCTTAATGTCCATCTCTAAAACCTAGGTGCGTCTTATGGGCCGATGCATCTTATAGGGCAAAAAATACGGTACTTGCTTGCTCCTCCTCCTAACATCCCATGCACTTTATCTTTGCCGCGAGCTGTGACGTCACACAAAGGCACTGCAATGCTAGGGTGAGCCCAGGTCTCCTTCCCGAACTACAGAGCGGTGCGTACTTCCAGCCCTGATCCCAGCTACCCAGAGCACTGATCCGGAGCAGCTTGGAGTAAAAAGGCCTCACAGTGTCCCACACTCCTTCGGCCCAGCCAAGCCAGGCAGTACCCCTGAGGCCAAGCCTGTCAGCACCCCTGAGGCCAAGCCTGTCAGCACCCCTGAGGCCAAGCCTGCCAGCACCCCTGAGGCTAATCCAACCAGCACCCCTGATTCTTCAGAACTGTATATATAAGGAGAGCTTATAATATGAAATAGACGAATTAGGCCTGAACAGACATATAGCACAAATTCCAGTTTTTGTTTACGTTTTGATCACAACGTGTACATTTGGCTCAGTCCTTAAGGGGTTAAAAACACAGTCACTAAAGAGTGGCAAACAGATATTTTCATTTTTTTTTTGGGGGGGGGGGGGGGCAGTGGATCTTGGGTGAGTTCTCATACTTTTTTTCCCAGGACTTGACCTCTGGTTTTGGCCCTGTAACTGCCCAAATAAGTGAAGTGTGCAGTGATTCTAAGAGCGACGCCTGTCATCTGCATATCATACTGACACACAGTATTGTTTCACTACCAAAGCAGACTCCCATGCATGTTACTGCAAGGCACAGTGTTCTACACCACTATAAAGGCTCTCTGCAGCCAGGAAATAGCCGTTTTTAACTAAATTTGCCGCAAATAAATTCGGATTGAACCGATTTTTTGAAAAATTCACTAATCTCTAATAGGAATTATTACCCTACTATATTATGAGTGTTTCCTACACAGCAACATCTATAATAGAATTGTTTGCATATATATTGTTTTACTTTTGAATTAACATTAAAGGTTATGTTTTAAACAGTAGGTTTTCATTTTTGCTCAGTGATAAATGCATTGTGTGAGCCACAAAAATCACTACGGCATAACATAGTGTGATAGCATCCTATAGTAATCTATAAAGAGCATCTTTTTCCTAAGAGAAAGCTTGCCTAGAACTGTGTAATACGTCATATACCTTGTAGTGGCACTGCAGGTAAATTAAACTCTTGCCGTCAAGTTCTCTTACATATTACAGCTAGTGCTGGGGACTATAGCATGAACTTATAGAGGAGACCCCTCTAGAAGTATGAGATTGTCCATATCCATTTATAATATAGAACAAAGCTGTATAAAGTTAGGTATTACTAGTGGTGAATAGCATAGCTGTTTTTTCCATAATATACGTGTAGGCTGTTTTTGTATACAGTTATAATGAAAAAAACATAATCAGTTGTGTACAAAAAGGTCCATCAATTACCAAATGCTTTGCTATTGAAGTCTATGGACTTGTATACACTATAAGATTTTTCCAGTATATATGAAACATTGAAAGGGCATGACAAATGCTGTGTAAACCTGACCAGTGACACTATGGATCATTTCTTTTGGGCCATTTAAGTTATCCCCTACAAAATAATTGTACATTTTTTTCATTATCAGTCTACAGGAATTGGTGGAAAATGTATCTGACGGCATTTTATGTTATCAACATACATCACAATTGACTTTTGGCTATTGTATCAAATTCACATACAATAGAAATGTGTGCTGTTTCGGGCATACATCATAAAATTGATAGTATAACTGATTTCCAGGATTTTTTTTTTATTGCACCCTCACCCCACAAGGCCTGTGTCCACTTTTGCCATTCGGGCTCTGTGCGTTCTAATCTGTCTTCACTGGATTTCTAGTCACCTGTAAACTTCCGGCATGGATGGGCCACTTCAATCTATTACTAGAGTTAAGCAAACACGAACTGGATAGTTCGGGTTCGTATCGAATTTTGGGGTGTTCAGGACCCGGACCTGGACTTGAACATTTTCAAAAAAGTTCAGGTTCGGGTCCGTTGTTCGGCGATTTCTTCCCGCTTTCTAAAGGGCTGCACAGCAGCCAATCAGCTAGCGTTTTACTTCTTGCCCTAAGAAGCCATGACAGCCATGCATACTAATGGCATGGCTGTGATTGGACAAGTGCAGCATGTGACCCAGCCTTTATTTAAGCTAGAGTCACGTAGCGCCGCACGTCACTCTATCTGATTAGTGTAGGGATAGGATGCAGCTGCTGTGAGGGCGAGATTAGACAGGGAACACTCAGCAAAAACACCTAATGAAGTGATCGATCTACAGCTGTGAATCATTTAACTTCTGCTAGTTAATTGCTCACTGGTTTTTAGGCTGCACAGAGTGTTTTTCAGTAACTTTTTTCTGGGGTGATCGGTGGCCATTTTGTGTCTTGTCATGCACCAGCACAAGCTGCCACCAAGTCCAGCAATCCATCAATACTAGAGTTTTTTTTTTGCTATTTCCTACATCAGGGGCTTGGCTGTGCTTATTGTCACACGTAGAAATTCAGAATAGAAATTTCTATATTTTATTGAGGGGTGAAATTCAATTGCCAAAATAGCAATCCCCTAAATCTGGAGTTCCAGCTGTGGCTGGCTTAGTTTAATACTGTCCGGCAAAGGATAGATATTTTTCTGGGGTGAAATTCAATTGCCAAAATAGCAATACCGTAAATCAGTGGTTTCAGCTGTGGCAGGCCAAGTTTAATAGTGCCCAGCAAAGGATAGATTTTGTTCTGGGGTAAAATTCAATTGCCAAAATAGCAATTCCCTTAAATCTGGTGTTCCAGCAATGGCTGGACAAGTTTCATAGTGTCCGGCAAAGGATATATTTTTTTGCTGGGGTGAAATTCAATTGCCAAAATAGCAATACCATAAATCTGTGGTTTCAGCTGTGGCAGGCCAAGTTTAATAGTGTCCGGCAAAGGATATATTTTGTTCTGGGGTGAAATTCAATTGCCAAAATAGCAATACCATAAATCAGTGGTTTCAGCTCTGGATTGCCAAGTTTAATAGTGTCCGGCAAAGGATATATTTTGTTCTGGGGTGAAATTCAATTGCCAAAATAGCAATCCCCTAAATCTGGTGTCCCAGCAGTGGCTGGCCAAGTTTAATAGTGTCCGGCAAAGGATATATTTTGTTCTGGGGTGAAATTCAATTGCCAAAATAGCAATCCCCTAAATCTGGTGTCCCAGCAGTGGCTGGACAAGTTTAATAGTGTCTGGCAAAGGATATATTTTGTTCTGGGGTGAAATTCAATTGCCAAAATAGCAATACCATAAATCAGTGGTTTCAGCTCTGGATGGCCAAGTTTAATAGTGCCCGGCAAAGGATATATTTTGTTCTGGGGTGAAATTTAATTGCCAAAATAGCAATCCCCTAAATCTGGTGTCCCAGCAGTGGCTGGCTAAGTTTAATAGTGTCCGGCAAAGGATAGATTTTGTTCTGGGGTGAAATTCAATTGCCAAAATAGCAATCCCCTAAATATGGTGTCCCAGCAGTGGCTGGCCAAGTTTAATAGTGTCCGGCAAAGGATATATTTTGTTCTGGGGTGAAATTCAATTGCCAAAATAGCAATCCCCTAAATTTGATGTCCCAGCAGTGGCTGGCCAAGTTTAATAGTGTTCTGCAAAGGATAGATTTTGTTCTGGGGTGAAATTCAATTGCCAAAATAGCAATACCCCAAATCTGGTGTCCCAGCAGAGGCTGGCCAAGTTTAATAGTGTCCTGCAAAGGATATATTTTTTTCTGGGGTGAAATTCAATTGCCAAAATAGAAATACAGTAAATCTGGTGTTCTAGCTGTGACTGGACAAGATTCATAGTGTCCGTCAAAAGATATATTATTTTCTGGGGTGAAATTCAGTTGCAAAAATTGAAATACTGTAATTCTGGTGTTCCAGCTGTGACTGGACATGTTTCATAGTGTCCGCCAATGGATATATTATTTTCTGGGGGGAATTTCAATTGCCGAAATAGCAATACCCAAAATCTGGTGTTCCAGCTGTTGCAGGCCAAGTGTAAATTTGTCCGTAAAAGGGTATCTTACACTCAGCGTGCATCTCCAAGTGTATTTCTTTCCGTTAAAGGGTATATTAAACAAAGTGTTAAAATACAAGTGCTGAAAGCATAATCCTATATATTTTTTCACACACTACTGTGCATCTCCAAGTGTAAATCTGTCCATAAAAGGATACCTTTCATCCAGGGCCTAAATACTAGGCCTACAATTGATATTCCACTAAATCTGTGGTTACTAGTGTTCAGCGAACAGTTCGAGCATAGTTCGGGTTCGTACCAAATTTTGGGGTGTCCGGGATAGGGACCCGAAACCGGACATTTTCAAAAAAGTTCGGGTTTTGGTTCGTTGTTCGGCAATTACTTCCCGCTTTCTGAAGGGCTGCACAGCAGCCAATCAGCTAGCGTTTTAATTCTTGCCCTAAGTGCCCATCACAGCCATGCCTACTAATGACATGGCTGTGATTGGCCAAGTGCAGCATGTGACCCAGCCTCTATTTAAGCTGGAGTCACGTAGCGCCGCTCGTCATACTGCTCTGATTAGTGTAGGGAGAGGACGCAGCTTCTGTGAGGGCGAGATTGGGCAGGGAAAAGTCAGCAACAGCACATAATGAATGGATCGATCTACAGCTGTGAATGATTGAACTTCTGCTAGTTACTTGCTCACTGGTTTTTAGGCTGCACAGAGCGTTTTTCTGTCACTTATTTTCTGGGGTGATCGGCGGCCATTTTGTGACTTGTGGTGCAACAGAACAAGCTGCCACCAAGTCCATCAATCCATCAATACTCATTTTTTTTTTGCTATATCCTACATCAGGGGCATGGCTGTGCTCATTGTCACCCCTAGAAACTCAGGATAGCAATTTCTATATTATATTAAGGGGTTAAATACAATTGTCCAAATACCAATCCCCTGAATCTGGTGTTCCAGCTTTGGCTAGCCAAGTATAATACTGTCTGCAGTCTGGCAAAGGATAGATTATTTTATGTGGTGAAATTCAATTGCCAAAATAGCAATACCATAAATTAGTGGTTTCAGCTGTGGCTGGCAAAGCATAATAGTGTCCGCCAAAACATATATTTTGTTCTGGGGTAAAATTCAATTGCCAAAATAGCAATACCCTGAATCTGGTGTCCAAGCTGTTGCAGGCCAAGATTCATAGTGTCAGCAAAAACATATATTTTGTTCTGGGGTGAAATTAAATTGCCAAAATAGAAACACCCTGAATCTGGTGTCCCAGCTGTTGCAGGCCAAAATTCATAGTGTCCGCCAAAACATATATTTTGTTCTGGGGTAAATTCAATTGCCAAAATAGCAATACCATAAATCAGTGGTTTCAGCTGTGGCTGGCAAAGTATAATAGTGTCCGCCAAAACATATATTTTGTTCTGGGGTGAAATTCAATTGCCAAAATAGCAATACAATAAATCAGTGGTTTCAGCTGTGGCTGGCAAAGTATAATAGTGTCCGCCAAAACATATATTTTGTTCTGGGGTGAAATTCAATTGCCAAAATAGCAATACCCTGAATCTGATGTTCCAGCTGTTGCAGGCCAAGATTCATAGTGTCCGCCAAAACATATATTTTGTTCTGGGGTGAAATTCAATTGCCAAAATAGCAATACCATAAATCAGTGGTTTCAGCTGTGGCTGGCAAAGTATAATAGTGTCCGCCAAAACATATATTTTGTTCTGGGGTGAAATTCAATTGCCAAAATAGCAATACCCTGAATCTGGTGTCCCAGCTGTTGCAGGCCAAGATTCATAGTGTCCGCCAAAACATATATTTTGTTCTGGGGTGAAATTCAATTGCCAAAATAGCAATACCATAAATCAGTGGTTTCAGCTGTGGCTGGCAAAGTATAATAGTGTCCGCTAAAACATATATTTTGTTCTGGGGTGAAATTCAATTGCCAAAATAGCAATACCCTGAATCTGGTGTCCCAGCTGTTGCAGGCCAAGATTCATAGTGTCCGTAAAAACATATATTTTGTTCTGGGGTGAAATTCAATTGCCAAAGTAGCAATACCATAAATCTGTGGTTTCAGCTGTGGCTGGCAAAGTACAATAGTGTCCGCCAAAACATATATTTCGTTCTGGGTTGAAATTCAATTGCCAAAATAGCAATAACATAAATCAGTGGGCTCAGCTGTGGCTGGCAAAGTATAATAGTGTCCGCCAAAAGATATATTTTGTTCTGGGGTGAAATTCAATTGCCAAAATAGCAATACCCTGAATCTGGTGTCCCAGCTGTTGCAGGCCAAGATTCATAGTGTCCGCAAAAGCATATATTTTCTTCTGGGGTGAAATTCAATTGCCAAAATAGCAATACCCTGAATCTGGTGTTCGAGCTGTTGCAGGCCAATTGTCAATCTGTCCATAAAAGGATACCTTTCATCCAGGGCCTAAATACTAGCCCTAAAAGAAATATTCCCCTAAATCAGTGGTTACTGCTGTGCCTGGATTAGTGTAATACGCTACATAAATAGGCAGATAGTGTTAGTTGCCTGTAAAAAAAAGACCTGAATTTGAAATCAATACATTGGGCCAAATTTTTTTTTTTTTCTTATTGTGGTGCTTGGTGAATGGTAACAATGAGGAAAACATCTAGTAAGGGAAGCGGACGCGGTCGTGGTGGTGTTAGTGTACCCTCTTGTGCTGGGAGAGAACGTGGCCATTCTGCCACAGCCACACGTCCTAGTGAACCAACTACCTCAGGTTCCAGTACCCGCCAGAATTTACAGCGATATTTGGTGGGGCCCAATGCCGTTCTAAGGATGGTAAGGCCTGAGCAGGTACAGGCGCTAGTCAATTGGGTGGCCGACAGTGGATCCAGCATGTTCACAACATTATCTCCCACCCAGTCTTCTGCAGAAAGCGCACAGGTGGCACCTGAAAACCAAGCCCATAAGTCTGTCACATCACCCCCATGCATATCAGAGAAACTGTTTGAGCCTCAAGTTATGCAGCAGTCTCTTATGCTGTTTGAAGACTCTGCTGGCAGGGTTTCCCAAGGGAATCCACCTAGCCCTTCCCCAGTGGTGGAAGACATAGAATGCACTGATGCACAACCACTGATGCTTCCTGATGATGAGGACATGGGAACACCACCTCATCAGAGTCCGCACGTCTCTGATGATGACGAAACACCGGTGCCAACTGCTGCGTCTTTCTGCAGTGTGCAGACCGAACAGGAGGTCAGGGAGGAAGACTGTGTGGAAGACGATGCAGGGGACAATGAGGTCCTAGACCCCACATGGAATGAAGGTCGTGCCACTGACTTTCATAGTTCAGAGGAAGAGGCAGTGGTGAGACCGAGCCAACAGCGTAGCAAAAGAGAGAGCAGGGGGCAAAAGCAGAACAGCCGCCTCCAAGAGAGTTCGCCTGCTACTGGCCACCGCCACCAGGGACCGAGCACCCCAAAGGCAGCTTCAAGGAGTTCCCTGGCATGGCACTTCTTTAAACAATGTGCTGACGACAAGACCCGAGTGGTTTGCACGTTGTGCCATCAGAGCCTGAAGCGAGGCATTAACGTTCTGAACCTTAGCACAACCTGCATGACCAGGCATCTACATGCAAAGCATGAACTGCAGTGGAGTAAACACCTTAAAAGCAAGTAACTTACTCTGGCTCCCCCTGCTCCCTCTTTTGCTGATGCCTCGGCCTCTTCCTCCGCCTCGGGAGGAATGTTGGCACCTTTCGCCCACCAAACAGAGGATGTGCCACTGACAACACCACCTGCGTCACTAAGCATCTCCACCATGTCACACGGCAGCGTTCAGCTCTCCATCTCACAAACCTTGGAGAGAAAGCGTAAATTCCCACCTAGCCACCCTCGAGCCCTGGGCCTGAATGCCAGCATTTCTAAACTACTGGCCTTTGAAATGCTGTCATTCAGGCTGGTGGACACAGACAGCTTCAAACAGCTGATGTCCATGGCTGTCCCACAGTATGTTGTTCCCAGCCGCCACTACTTCTCCAAGAAAGCCGTGCCTTCCCTGCACAACCAAGTATCCGATAAAATCAAGTGTGCACTGCGCAACTCCATCTGTGGCAAGGTCCACCTAACCACAGATACGTGGACCAGTAAGCACGGCCAGGGACGCTATATCTCCCTAACTGCACACTGGGTAAATGTAGTGGCGGTTGGGCCGCAGGCGGAGAGTTCAGGGCATCATTCTTTGCCTCCTGTAGCCTACTCCTCCTACTCGGCTTCCTCCTCCTCTGCTTCCACCAGCTCATCCAGTCAGCCACACACCTTCACCACCAACTTCAGCACAGCCCGGGGTAAACATCAGCAGGCCATTCTGAAACTCATATGTTTGGGGGACAGGCCCCACACCGAGCAGGAGTTGTGGCGGGGTATTGAACAACAGACCGACGAGTGGTTTCTGCTGGTGGGCCTCAAGCCCGGCCTGGTGGTGTGCGATAATGGGCGAAATCTCGTTGCAGCTCTGGGATTAGCCGGTTTGACGCACATCCCTTGCCTGGCGCATGTGCTGAATTTGGTGGTGCAGAAGTTCATTCACAACTACCCCGACATGTCAGAGCTGCTGCATAAAGTGAGGGCCGTCTGTGCGTGCTTCCGGCGTTCACATCCTGCCGCTGCTCGCCTATCTGCGCTACAGCGGAACTTCGGCCTTCCCGCTCACCGCCTCATATGCGACGTGCCCACCAGGTGGAACTCCACCTTGCACATTCTGGAGAGACTGTGCAAGAAGCAGCAGGCCATACTGGAGTTTCAGCTGCAGCACGCACGCGTCAGTCGCACTGCGGAACAGCACCACTTAACCACCAATGATTGGGCCTCCATGCAAGACCTGTGTGCCCTGTTGCGCTGTTTCGAGTACTCCACCAACATGGCCAGTGGCGATGACACCGCTATCAGCGTTACAATACCACTTCTATGTCTCCTTGAGAAAACGCTTAGGGCGATGATGGAAGAGGAGGTGGCCCAGGAGGAGGAGGAGGATGAGTGGTCATTTTTAGCAATTTCAGGCCAGTCTGTTAGAAATGGCTCAGAGGGAGGTTTTTTGCAACAGCAGAGGCCAGGTACAAATGTGGCCAGCCAGGGCCCACTACTGGAAGACGAGGAGGATGAGGAGGAGGTGGAGGAGGATGAGGATGAAGCAGGTTTACAGCGGGGTGGCACCCGACACAGCTCAGGCCCATCACTGGTGCGTGGCTGGGGGGATACGGAGGACGATGACGATACGCCTCCCACAGTGGACAGCTTGTCCTTACCTCTGGGGAGCCTGGCACACATGAGCGACTACATGCTGCAGTGCCTGTGCAACGACAGCAGAGTTGCCCACATTTTAACATGTGTGGACTGCTGGGTTGCCACCCTTCTAGATCCCCGGTACAAAGACAATGTGCCCACCTTACTTCCTGCACTGGAGCGTGATAGGAAGATGCACGAGTACAAGCGCGCTTTGGTAGACGCGCTACTGAGAGCATTCCCAAATGTCACAGGGGAACAAATGGAAGCCCAAGGCGAAGGCAGAGGAGGAGCAAGAGGTCGCCAACGCAGCAGTGTCACGGCCAGCTCCTCTGAGGGCAGGGTTGGCACGGCAGAGATGTGGAAAAGTTTTGTCACCACGCCACAGCTAACTGCACCACCACCTGATACGGAACGTGTTAGCAGGAGGCAGCATTTCACTAACATGGTGGAACAGTACGTGTGCACACCCCTCCACGTACTGACTGATGGTTCGGCCCCATTCAACTTCTGGATATCCAAACTGTCCACATTGCCAGAGATAGCCTTTTATGCCTTGGAGGGGCTGTCCTGCCTGGCAGCCAGCGTTTTTTCTGATCGTGTATTCAGCACGGCAGGTGGTGTCATTACTGACAAACGCAGTCGCCTGTCCACAGCCAATGTGGACAAGCTGACGTTCATAAAAATTAACCAGGCATGGATGCCACAGGACCTGTCCATCTCTTGTGCAGAATAAACATTTATAACTACCTCCCCTTAACCTTATATTCTTGTACTCCAGGGCAGTTCTTTATTGAATCTTCTTTTTTTAATTTTACCATTATTTTGCGGGGCAACCCAAAGTTGAATGAACCTCTCCTTCGTCTGGGTGCCAGGGGCCTAAATATCTGAAAGTGGCCTTCTTCATTGGTGGGTGACATGAAGCCTGATTCTCTGCTTTGGGTCCTCTCTCCTCTGTCTGAGTGTCAGGGGCCTAAATAACTAAAAATGGCCTTCTCCGTTTGTCGGTGACATGATGCCTCTTTTGCTGCTATGGGACCTCTCTCCCCTGTCTGGGTGTCAGGGGCCTAAATTTCACGTACTTGTTTGCTGTCTTGGTGGTAGACATTTAACACTTTTTACTCTCTAATGGCCGCCCCATTGTCTGAGTGTCAGTGGCCTATATGTCGTTAAATCATTTATTTGGCTGTGATGAGAACTTCAACTCCCATAGCATTCCCACCTGATGCTACCCCAACCTCCTATTCCACCTCCTATTCCACCTCCTCCTCCTCCAAGTTGCTAATTGATATTGGTTAATTTTTATTTATCTTATTTATTTGTTTGCATGGGATTTACCTACATGTTGCTTCCTTTTGCAGCCCTTTAGCCCTTTACTGGGGTATTTTACAGCCTTTTTAGTGCTCAAAAGCTCGGGTCTCCATTGACTTCAATGGGGTTCGGGTTCATTTTTGGGAAGTTCGGCTGAACTTCTCGAACCCAAACATCCAGGTGTTCACTCAATTCTATCTATTACTGTTCTCAGAAATGACATGTCTCAAAGTAGCAATTGACCCAGCTGTGACGCACCACTGAGGCTGGACATTGGCTGCAGCAGTGTTCATTACCCAGTCTATCAAGAAAGTTTACAGGTAGGGACATCCAGGGAGTCGAAGCTTAAATGGAGCAGCAGGGAGTGGGTAAGATATACACTACTCACAAAAAGTCAGGAATATTTGGCTTTCGGGTGAAATTTATGTAAAACATAAAAAGTTCACGCTGCAGTGATATTATATAATGAAAGTTGGACATTTAATTAGAAGCAGCAATAGTGATTTCCTCATCTCAAACAATTTATTAAAACAAAAGCCACCAGTGCTGGGTATATCGCCACAAATGTCAATGTCTCAAAAACGTGTCATGTGGCCTTGAGCATCAATTACAGCTTGACAACGATGTCTCATACTAATCACAAATCGACTTTTTCTATGCTAAGGCATGGCATCCGACTCTTCTTGAAGGGCGGCCCTCAGGTCATTGAGTGGCCGTCATTTCTGCTCAGCGTTAATTAACTTTCATCTTGTCCAGCGTAAATGCTCCTTGGCCCATGCAGACGACGATGCCTATGGTCAGGTACCCTTGCAGGTCATCTAGCACACAGACCATGCCGATGTAAATGGTTTCGAATGGTCTGACGGGACACTTGGGTGCCTCTCACTTCAAAATGTCAAAATGTGAACAGCATGGTCGATTCATGGATCAAATACCTGTTGTGAATTTTGCCCTTAAGCTCCTTGTTAGAGAACAGAAAAGTTCTGAAACATTGAACAGTTGGACATGTGCATTCAAAAGTTTAGAGAACGGTTAGGTCACATTAAGTTCACCTGTAGAGGTTAAAGTGCATTTCAGGTTTACCTTGAAATTACACCCGCAATCAAAATATCCCTATCTTTTTGAGAGTTGTGTATATGTACTGTATATATATATATATATATATATATATATATATATTAAAAAGATTCAGTAAACATTGTTTCTTATTCAATTAAATGTTTGCTCATTCTGAGCATGACATCTAAGAAGCGGTCCTATTAGTGAGGTGGTCTAGGAGGCGGTCCCATCATCCTATTAGTTGTGTATTCACAATCATAAGAGAAAAGCAGTCAATCACTGATAGGACCCCCTCCTTTACTTCATGCCCAGAATGAGAAGAAATTTAAATAAATATAATTCAAATTGTACTGAGCCCTTTCTCACAAAAATATATATCAATCTGATTAGCTCCTGCTGCACTATAACATGCTGCCTGCAGCTCAAACACCATGTTCAACATGACAGGTTCCCTTTAAATGTCTTCACATAGCCAACTGGGTACTCTAACCAAGTGCCCAGTTTCAACAAGCACTTCTTTTATTGTTTTTTGGGTGAAGTTTAATGACAGCAATCATGCTAAGCTTTAGAGACCAAGGCTGACTGCACTCTGAAGACCATTGACTTGGGTCATAAGAGGGTTTGTCCCACACTGTTCTAAGGGAAATGTTTGGGAAAGGTTTCCCAGCTTTCCTTTCTCATTTTGGAATAATTACCACAAATTACATAGACCATATCTTCAAGTGAATGAAGCCTAATTTCATGCAGATTTTGGTGCATATTCCATGCCAATTTTTTTTTTTTTCTGCATTGTTTTAAAAAAGAACCCGCCTTGCTATTCATAAGTCGACAGAATTTTCCTGCTTGGATTTTGGAATCCACATCAATAAGTAATACATTACTCACTGATTCCAGCTGGAAACCATGGTTGCCGCACACATTGAATAGGGTTAAAGAGCGTATGGATCCATGGCCTATCAAACTGCAAATAGTTTTTATAAATCATAGGATCAGCCTTCAATTTCAAAGCTTGATTTAAACCAACATGGTAAAGGACTTAGAAATTTTAGTTGACACTAAACTTAACTGTAGCAACCAGTGTCAGACAGCTGCTGCCAAAGCCAATAAGATCATGGGGAGTATCAAAAGGGGCATAGCTGCACGTGATGAGAAAATAGTCCTAAAGAAAGTGCTAGGGTAGAGCAACACTACGTTCACCTCAATAGATTTTTTCAGAAAATTTGTCCTCAAGGGAGAAGTGGGTGCAAGCAGTGTTTGGCCCTGGCCTATGGTCCCAAACAATGAAGTTCAAATTGTAAAATTGCAGCACTCCTTCAATTAAAGGCAATGTGGTTTATTCATTAGGCATCAATACAAGGTGACATTTTGACTCTCCTGAGTCTTTTTCAAGCAATATAATAGTGTACAAGAGGTGATTTAAATAGGCAATTCACAGAAAAAACTAGATAAAACATCCTGCGCGATATGATATTGAGTGCGCGGATGAACATGGCTGCATTTATCAAATCACAGAAAATGGTGCACTAAAATAAATGCAAACATTATGTGGAATAAGCCCTCATTCTGATAACGTCTGAGACACTTAGTCAACATATTTTGATCAAAACACATCTAAGCCCACCCACCAAGCGATAAGGTGGTCTCAGTCCAGGCGGGTACCTATGCTAAACCTATTAATGCTGTTGCGCATTTTCTCTACAGGAGCGCAGTCCCGCACATATGGTGTGTTGCCCCTTGTTACCTCCATGTGCTTCAGCAACCGGTGGGAGGAGGGACACACACACCTATATGTACCACCTTAATCAAGGTCGCCTATTAGATGGGCGGGACACTAGTGCACATGAATCTCACCCCTGTATAGGAGCGTATTCACACATGAAGGTGCCACTCCTTCAAGACAAGTTAAACAATTCACAGAAAAACTAGATAAAACATCCTGCGCGATATAATATTGAGTGCGCGGATGAACATGGCTGCATTTATCAAATCACAGAAAATGGTGCACTAAAATAAATGCAAACATTATGTGGAATAAGCCCTCATTCTGATAACGTCTGAGACACTTAGTCAACATATTTTGATCAAAACACATCTAAGCCCACCCACCAAGCGACAAGGTGGTCTCAGTCCAGGCGGGTACCTACGCTAAACCTATTAATGCTGTTGCGCATTTTTCTACAGGAGCGCAGTCCCGCACATATGGTGTGTTGCCCCTTGTTACCTCCATGTGCTTCAGCAACCGATGGGAGGAGGGACACACACACCTATTCCTGTAGAAAAATGCGCAACAGCATTAATAGGTTTAGCGTAGTTACCCGCCTGGACTGAGACCACCGTGTCGCTTGGTGGGTGGGCTTAGATGTGTTTTGATCAAAATATGTTGACTAAGTGTCTCAGACGTTATTAGAATGAGGGCTTATTCCACATAATGTTTGCATTTATTTTAGTGCACCATTTTCTGTGATTTGATAAATGCAGCCATGCTCATCCGCGCACTTAATATCATATCGCGCAGGATGTTTTATCTAGTTTTTTCTGTGAATTGTTTAACTTGTCTTGAAGGAGTGGCACCTTCATGTGTGAATACGCTCCTATACAGGGGTGAGATTCATGTGCACTAGTGTCCCGCCCATCTAATAGGTGACCTTGATTAAGGTGGAACATATAGGTGTGTGTGTCCCTCCTCCCACCGGTTGCTGAAGCATATGGAGGTAACAAGGGGCAACACACCATATGTGCGGGACTGCGCTCCTGTAGAAAAAATGCGCAACAGCATTAATAGGTTTAGCGTAGGTACCCGCCTGGACTGAGACCACCTTGTCGCTTGGTGGGTGGGCTTAGATGTGTTTTGATCAAAATATGTTGACTAAGTGTCTCAGACGTTATCAGAATGAGGGCTTATTCCACATAATCAAACACAACAATAGCTGATCTCAGGGAGACCAGCTACAAAAAACACCACAGAGCCTCACTTAAGAGTCTCAGCACAGCAATCCGAAGTGCAAAGTTCCCTGGGAAACAGGAATATGCAAAATAAATGTGGAGCCCCAGTTATGGGTCTACAACACAATGAAAGCCAGATATCCCTCAAAGGAAGGAAAACCAAGCAAAGTGGTGTCTCCATTAAAGAGATCACCAAATCCACCATATTAATTGGCCCCTATGTCAAGATCCCGCTTTTTTACAAGCTTTAAGGATGTGAAAGGGAAAACCTAAGCTAGGTATCCATCCACAGACAGCTGTTTCGGGGTGTTGCCCCTCATCAGTGTGGAGTAGGATTCTGGCTAACCGGGAGCAATGCCTCGGAGAATACTCAAACACAACAATAGCTGATCTCAGGGAGACCAGCTACAAAAAACACCGCAGAGCCTCACTTAAGAGTCTCAACACAGCAATCCGAAGTGCAAAGTTCCCTGGGAAACAGGAATATGCAAAATAAATGTGGAGCCCCACATTTTGCATTTATTTTAGTGCACCATTTTCTGTGATTTGATAAATGCAGCCATGTTCATCCACATAATGTTTGCATTTATTTTAGTGCACCATTTTCTGTGATGTGATTTAAATAGGCCGTCGGTTGTTCCCAGGGGTCAGGTCAAGAAAATTAACATAAACATAAAATAGTGCATTCAGAAGTGTTATACATGTATATAGTTATGGTTGCTGACACATACGTAAGAAGAAAATATGATAAACTTACTGTGGACAATGAAGGAGGGAAGTGCAACAGTCCACCATGTTACAAGTATGAGCATAGAGACACGTGCAACGTCACGTACCTAGGAGTGCGCATGTGCCCGTCTACTTGCAGGTAGCACACTACTGCAAGTATATACTCAGACGGAAACCTCACCTTCATGTGGATACTGCTGATTGGGCAGGAGGAGGGAGGGAACATTGCGGTCTATACTTGTACATAGTAAAAGAGCGTCTGATGCTGGTGAATTCACTAAAAGAGTGTAATAATATTACAGGCTATAGTGACCAGAGATGGGACGTTGATTCAGGGAGTTATTCTGATTGCCTAATTGGAGTAAGGGAGGAATTTTTCCCTTAAAATGAGGAAAATTAGCTTTTACCTCACAGTGTTGTTGTTTTTTTTGTGCCTTCCTCTAGATCAACTTGCAGGATAACAGGTTGAACTAGATGGACAGATGTCTTTTTTCAGCCTTACAAAATATGTTACTATGATTTCCCTTTAAATTTTTCTACATGACAAGCAGTGTAATCTTGGCCTTATTCAGCTTATTAGCATGAATATTTATCCAACAGAGAGAGAGCAAAACCATATACAATATTCAGTTACACAACCCGCACTTGTTTTTATATCAATTTTGGAAAGACTTTTATTGCTATCACAGCCTAATGAGGAGATAACAGATTTCTTAAAGTGTTTCTCTCATTTCACAGTGTTCGCTGTGGACCACACATTATTTGGAAACTCCATTTCTGTGTAGGAGAAGAATATGTGATAAAAGTGCTGAGAATGGTAAGAAATGAAACTGCACAAACATTAATCATACTTTTCATCATGAAATTGAATATATGATTTCCAGCAGTGTCAAACCATTCACTTTGTTATATAATCCAACAAAAAACAGTTCAAGGTAAAAACCTCCAGAGTGCTCCGAGCTGAAGTTCAATTGACCTCAGTCAAGAAGAATCTTACTAGTCTGCAGATTTTTTTGATTATCACTATGATTATTATTATTATATTTTTCTTACTTTGGTATATATGTAAATTTTTATAACATTGTATATGTTGAGATATTTCTAAGAGAGTCAAATAATTACGCAAGAATTTATCCACTGGATTGATACCTTTCATCAATGATTCAGAGAAAGATTTATAAAAATACAGTGTGTTGGTCCATTAAAATGTTAATATTTTTTTTAAAAATATATATACTATTGTTACTATTATGCATCTCTTCTCAAGGCTGCACCTAGCCTTTCTGCTGCCTGAAGCGAAAAATGAAACGCACGGCTCAGGCAGCACAATAATTATAAAAGATAAAATATGTCAGTCCTGTGTCCCAGAAACGGGCAGATTTTTACTTGCGCTGCTGGTTCCGACACAGTGTGATGGGCAGTTCACACTCAAAGGTATATGTAGTAAAGGATGAAACCGCGCTGCTTTAATCTTTCCGTCCGGTACACAGGTGAAATACTCTGGGTGTTCGTGTTTGTCGTCCACTTCCAAAGGATATGATCCTTCTCAGCCCGCTTCCTCTGCAGGATCCAATAATCAACAATAGTGAAGCACCCTTTTAGTTATTGCAGTAAAAGGTTTTATTCTACTTACAAACAAAGGTAGATAAAATCATATCACAATATAAAGTGATTCAGACTTTATATTGTGATACGCTTTTATCTACCTTTGCTAGTTCAGTAGAAAAAGAATCGGTGGCCAAGTAGAAACCTGGCCATATAATTTCTCCTTTGGTGGCATATATACAAGCATAAATCAAGTTTGGACTTTTTGTACCAAGTATATCTATTGGAGTGCCGTTTTTTACTATATGGATTGAAGTTGAGTTTACCCGAAACACAGAGCACACGTATATCAACAGTGGAGTGCCGGCCAATTTTTCTTATTTTGTGTCCGTAACGACGCCCACTTCTCAATTATTATGCAATTTATCCTGCATGGTAAACACCATAACAAAATTAAACAATTGATCAAAAAGATAGCAATGAAACCTACAATTTGTCTTGCAAAAATCAAACCCTGATACAGCTCAGTAGGAAGAAAAACAAAAATTGTGGCTCTTGGGATGCAGCAATGCAAAAAAAACACCTCACTCCTGCCTGGATTCATGCTACGGAGCTTATTTCTTTATGTCCTATTAAGGACATGAACATCATAGCGGTCTTCTGTCTTCCACTGAGCTGCTGGAAAGATTGATATATGCTTTGAAGGCTTTTGCATCACCCTGCATTATGTGGTCATCTATTCACTGGATGAGAATCATATGATGCTAATAAAAGCAACTGATAACCGGCGTTTGCAGAATCCAGATCTCTATGAAAGGTAATATTTAAAATTAGGGGATGCAAAAATCCCTCAACTTAAAGTTTTTTTTCCGGAATTTTAATATATATGGCCTATCAAAAGAATAGGTCTTGATTAGTGTTGAGCGAACAGTTCGAGCATAGTTCGAGTTCGTACTGAATTTTGGGGTGTCCGGGACTTGGACCCGAACCCGGACATTTTCAAAAAACTTCGGGTTCGGGTTCGTTGTTCGGCGATTACTTCCCGCTTTCTGAAGGGCTGCACAGCAGCCAATCATCTAGCGTTTTACTTCTTGCCCCTAAGAGCCCATCACAGCCATGCCTACTAAAGGCATGGCTGTGATTGGCCAAGTGCAGCATGTGACCCAGCCTCTATTTACGCTGGAGTCACGTAGCGCCGCACGTCACACTGCTCTGATTAGTGTAGGGAGAGGACGCAGCTTCTGTGAGGGCGAGATTAGGCAGGGAAAAGTCAGCAACAGCACCTAATGAACGGATCGATCTACAGCTGTGAATGATTGAACTTCTGCTAGTTACTTGCTCACTGGTTTTTGGGCTGCACAGAGCGTTTTTCTGTCACTTATTTTCTGGGGTGATCGGCAGCCATTTTGTGACTTGTGGTGCACCAGAACAAGTGGCCACCAAGTCGATCAATCCATCAATGCTATTTTTTTTGCTATATCCTACATCAGAGGCTTGGCTGTGCTAATTGTCACCCCTAGAAACTCAGGATAGCAATTTCTATATTTTATTAAAGGGTTAAATACAATTGCCCGAATACCAATCCCCTAAATCTGGTGTTCCAGCTTTGGCTAGCCAAGTATAATACTGTCTGCTGTCTGGCAAAGGATAGATTATTTTATGTGGTGAAATTCAATTGCCAAAATAGCAATACCATAAATCAGTGGTTTCAGCTGTGGCTGGCAAAGTATAATAGTGTCCGCCAAAACATATATTTTGTTCTGGGGTGAAATTCAATTGCCAAAATAGTGATACCCTGAATCTGGTGTCCCAGCTGTTGCAGGCCAAGATTCATAGTGTCCGCCAAAACATATATTTTTTTCTGGGGTGAAATTCAATTGCCAAAATAGCAATACCATAAATCAGTGGTTTCAGCTGTGGCTGGCAAAGTTTCATAGTGTCCGCCAAAACATATATTTTGTTCTGGGGTGAAATTCAATTGCCAAAATAGCAATACCATAAATTAGTGGTTTCAGCTGTGGCTGGCAAAGTATAGTAGTGTCCGCCAAAACATATATTTTGTTCTGGGGTGAAATTCAATTGCCAAAATAGCAATACCCTGAATCTGGTGTCCCAGCTGTTGCAGGCCAAGATTCATAGTGTCCGCCAAAACATATATTTTGTTCTGGGGTGAAATTCAATTGCCAAAATAGCAATACCATAAATCAGTGGTTTCAGCTGTGGCTGGCAAAGTATAATAGTGTCCGCCAAAACATATATTTTGTTCTGGGGTGAAATTCAATTGCCAAAATAGCAATACCATAAATCAGTGGTTTCAGCTGTGGCTGGCAAAGTATAATAGTGTCCGTCAAAAGATATATTTTGTTCTGGGGTGAAATTAAATTGCCAAAATGGCAATACCCTGAATCTGGTGTCCAAGCTGTTGCAGGCCAAGATTCATAGTGTCCGCCAAAACATATATTTTGTTCTGGGGTGAAATTCAATTGCCAAAATAGCAATACCCTGAATCTGGTGTCCCAGCTGTTGCAGGCCAAGATTCATAGTGTCCGCAAAAACATATATTTTGTTCTGGGGTGAAATTCAATTGCCAAAGTAGCAATACCATAAATCTGTGGTTTCAGCTGTGGCTGGCAAAGTACAATAGTGTCCGCCAAAACATATATTTCGTTCTGGGTTGAAATTCAATTGCCAAAATAGCAATAACATAAATCAGTGGGCTCAGCTGTGGCTGGCAAAGTATAATAGTGTCCGCCAAAAGATATATTTTGTTCTGGGGTGAAATTCAATTGCCAAAATAGCAATACCCTGAATCTGGTGTCCCAGCTGTTGCAGGCCAAGATTCATAGTGTCCGCAAAAGCATATATTTTCTTCTGGGGTGAAATTCAATTGCCAAAATAGCAATACCCTGAATCTGGTGTTCGGGCTGTTGCAGGCCAAGTGTAAATCTGTCCATAAAAGGATACCTTTCATCCAGGGCCTAAATACTAGCCCTAAAAGAGATATTCCCCTAAATCAGTGGTTACTGCTGTGCCTGGATTAGTGTAATACCATACATAAATAAATAGGCAGATAGCGTTAGGTGCCTGTAAAAATAGGCCTGAATTTGAAATCAATACATTGGGCCAAATATTTTTTTTCTTATTGTGGTGCTTGGTGAACGGTAACAATGAGGAAAACAGTAAGGGACGCGGTCGTGGTGGTGTTAGTGTACCCTCTGGTGCTGGGAGAGGACGTGGCCATTCTGTCACAGCCACACGTCCTAGTGAACCAACTACCTCAGGTTCCAGTACCCGCCAGAATTTACAGCGATATTTGGTGGGGCCCAATGTCGTTCTAAGGATGGTAAGGCCTGAGCAGTTACAGGCGCTAGTCAATTGGGTGGCCGACAGTGGATCCAGCACGTTCAAAACATTATCTCCCACCCTGTCTTCCGCAGAAAGCGCACAGGTGGCAACTGAAAACCAAGCCCATCAGTCTGTCACATCACCCCCATGCCTATCAGGGAAACTGTCTGAGCCTCAAGTTATGCAGCAGTCTCTTATGCTGTTTGAAGACTCTGCTGGCAGGGTTTCCCAAGGGAATCCACCTAGCCCTTCCCCAGTGGTGGAAGACATAGAATGCACTGATGCACAACCACTGATGTTTCCTGATGATGAGGACATGGGAATACCACCTCATCGGAGTCCGCACGTCTCTGATGATGACGAAACACCGGTGCCAACTGCTGCGTCTTTCTGCAGTGTGCAGACCGAACAGGAGTTCAGGGAGGAAGACTGTGTGGAAGACGATGCAGGTGACGATGAGGTCCTAGACCCCACATGGAATGAAGGTCGTGCCACTGACTTTCATAGTTCAGAGGAAGAGGCAGTGGTGAGACCGAGCCAACAGCATAGCAAAAGAGGGAGCACGGGGCAAAAGCAGACCAGCCGCCGCCAAGAGAGTTCGCCTGCTACTGGCCACCGCCACCAGGAACCGAGCACCGCAAAGGCAGCTTCAAGGGGTTCACTGGTATGGCACTTCTTTAAACAATGTGCTGACGACAAGACCCGAGTGGTTTGCACGCTGTGCCGTCAGATCCTGAAGCGAGGCATTAACGTTCTGAACCTTAGCACAACCTGCATGACCAGGCATCTACATGCAAAGCATGAACTGCAGTGGAGTAAACACCTTAAAAACAAGGAACTCACACAGGCTCCCCCTGCTCCCTCTTCTGCTGCTGCCTCGGCATCTTCCTCCGCCTCGGGAAAAATGTTGCCACCTGCCGCCCACCAAACAGAGGATGTGCCACTGACACCACCACCTGCGTCCCCAAGCATCTCCACCATGTCACACGGCAGCGTTCAGCTCTCCATCTCACAAACCTTGGAGAGAAAGCGTAAATTCCCACCTAGCCACCCTCGAGCCCTGGGTCTGAATGCCAGCATTTCTAAACTACTGGTCTTTGAAAAGCTGTTATTCAGGCTGGTGGACACAGACAGCTTCAAACAGCTGCTGTCCATGGCTTTCCCACAGGATGTTGTTCACAGCCGCCACTACTTCTCCAAGACAGTCGTGCCTTTCCTGCACAACCAAGTATCCGATAAAATCAAGTGTGCACTGCGCAACGCCATCTGTGGCAAGGTCCACCTAACTACAGATACGTGGACCAGTAAGCATGGCCAGGATGCTATATCTCCCTAACTGCACACTGGGTAAATGTAGTGGCGGCTGGGCCCCAGGCGGAGAGTTCCTTGGCGCACGTCCTTCCGCCGGCAAGGATCGCAGGGCATCATTCTTTGCCTCCTGTAGCCTGCTCCTCCTACTCGGCTTCCTCCTCCTCTGCTTCCACCAGCTCATCCAGTCAGCCACACACCTTCACCACCAACTTCAGCACAGCCCGGGGTAAACGTCAGCAGGCCATTCTGAAACTTATATGTTTGGGGGACAGGCCCCACACCGCGCAGGAGTTGTGGCGGGGTATTAAACAACAGACCGAACAGTAGTTGCTGCCAGTGGGCCTCAAGCCCGGCCTGGTGGTGTGCGATAATGGGCGAAATCTCGTCGCAGCTCTGGGACTAGCCAGTTTGACGCACATCCCTTGCCTGGCGCATGTGCTGAATTTGGTGGTGCAGAAGTTCATTCACAACTACCCCGACATGTCAGAGCTGCTGCATAAAGTGAGGGCCGTCTGTGCGCGATTCCGGCGTTTACATCCTGCCGCTGCTCGCCTGTCTGCGCTACAGAGGAACTTCGGCCTTCCCGCTCACCGCCTCATATGCGACGTGCCCACCAGGTGGAACTCCACCTTGCACATGCTGGAGAGACTGTGCGAGCAGCAGCAGGCCATAGTGGAGTTTAAGCTGCAGCACGCACGCGTCAGTCGCACTGCGGAACAGCACCACTTCACCACCAATGATTGGGCCTCCATGCGAGATTTGTTTGCCCTGTTGCGCTGTTTCGAGTACTCCACCAACATGGCCAGTGGCGATGACACCGTTATCAGCATTACAATACCACTTCTATGTCTCCTTGAGAAAACGCTTAGGGCGATGATGGAAGAGGAGATTGCCCAGGAGGAGGAGGAGGAGGAGGATGAGGGGTCATTTTTAGCAATTTCAGGCCAGTCTGTTAGAAGTGGCTCAGAGGGAGGTTTTTTGTAACAGCAGATGCCAGGTACAAATGTGGCCAGCCAGGGCCCACTACTGGAGGACGAGGAGGAGGAGGTGGAGGAGGATGAGGATGAAGCAGGTTTACAGCGGGGTGGCACCCGACACAGCTCAGGCCCATCACTGGTGTGTGGCTTGTGGGATACGGAGGACGATGACGATACGCCTCCCACAGAGGACAGCTTGTCCTTACCTCTGGGGAGCCTGGCACACATGAGCGACTACATGCTGCAGTGCCTGCGCAACGACAGCAGAGTTGCCCACATTTTAACGTGTGCGGACTACTGGGTTGCCACCCTGCTGGATCCCCGGTACAAAGACAATGTGCCCACCTTACTTCCTGCACTGAAGCGTGATAGGAAGATGCGTGAGTACAAGCGCACTCTGGTAGAGGCGCTCCTGAGAGCATTCCCAAATGTCACAGGGGAACAGGTGGAAGCCCAAGGCGAAGGCAGAGGAGGAGCAAGAGGTCGCCAATGCAGCTGTGTCACGGCCTGCTCCTCTGAGGGCAGGGTTAGCATGGCAGAAATGTGGAAAAGTTTTGTCTCCACGCCACAGCTAACTGCACCACCACCTGATACGGAACATGTTAGCAGGAGGCAGCATTTCACTAACATGGTTGAACAGTACGTCTGCACACCCCTCCACGTACTGACTGATGGTTCGGACCCATTCAACTTCTGGGTCTCCAAATTGTCCACGTGGCCAGAGTTAGCATTTTATGCCTTGGAGGGGCTGGCCTGCCCGGCGGCCAGCGTTTTGTCTGAACGTGTATTCAGCACGGCAGGGGGCGTCATTACTGACAAACGCAGCCGCCTGTCCACAGCCAACGTGGACAAGCTGACGTTCATAAAAATGAACCAGGCATGGATCCCACAGGACCTGTGCCTCCCTTGTGCAGAATAGACATTTATAACTGCCTCCCCCTCAACCATGTATTCTTGTACTCCGTGGCACTTCTTTATTGAATCCTCATTTTTTTAACTTTACCATGATCTTGCGGTGCAACCCAAAGTTTAATGAACCTCTCCTCTGTCTGGGTGGTGGGGCCGAAATAACTGAGAGTGGCCTTCTCCGCTGGTGGTTGATATGATGCATGATTCCTTGCTGTGGGACCACTCTCCTCTGTCTGGGTGCTGAGCCGAAATAACTGAGAGTGGCCTTCTCCGGTGGTGGTTGATATGACGCATGATTCCTTGCTGTGGGTCCTCTCTCCTCTGTCTGGGTGCTGGGCCGAAATAACTGAGAGTGGCCTTCTCCGGTGGTGGTTGATATGACGCATGATTCCTTGCTGTGGGACCTCTCTCCTCTGTCTGGGTGCTGGGCCGAAAAAACTGAGAGTGGCCTTCTCCGGTGGTGGGTTATATGACGCATGATTCCTTGCTGTGGGACCTCTCTCCTCTGTCTGGGTGCTGGGCCAAAATAACTGAAAGTGGCCTTCTCCAGTGTTGGGTGATATGACGCATGATTCCTTGCAGTGGGACCTCCAATTGATATTGGTTAAATTTTATTTATTTTATTTTATTTTAATTCATTTCCCTATCCACATTTGTTTGCAGGGGATTTACCTACATTTTGCTGCCTTTGGCAGCCCTCTAGCCCGTTCCTGGACTATTTTACAGCCTTTTTAGTGCCTAAAAGTTCGGGTCCCCATTGACTTCAATGGGGTTCGGGTTCGGGATAAAGTTCGGGTCTAGTTCGGATGCCGAACCCGAACAATTTCGGGGAGTTCGGCCGAACTTCCCGAACTTCCAGGTGTTCGCACATCTCTAGTCATGATGAATATCAGATCGACTCCTGGGAGCTCTGCTTATCAGCTGTACAAAGAGGCTGCACCTCTCCTTGAGTGCTTAGACCTCCTCCTAGGCCATGTGATTTCATATTCATCGGTCACTTGGCCTGGACGCAAGTGAATGGGGCTGAGCTGCAATACCGAGCATAGCTGCCATCAAATGGATAGTTCTGTGCTTGGTAAGCTGCGAGGAGGCTATAGTGCTCACCAGAGGGCCCTCAAACAGCTGGTTGGCAGGGGTGGCGGGAGTCCTGATTTCATGTTGCTCATAGTGTCTTACATAGTACTATTCTTATTGCGCATTAACCTCTAAACATGTCATCAGTATCTGATCGGTGGGGGTCCAACACACAGAACCTCTTCTGATCAGCTGTTTGAGAAACCAGCAGCACTCACCGTAGCTATGTAATGTACAGCACTGTAATTGATGAGCAGAGCGAAGGCCGCGGCGCTGTCTTTTATAGCTGATCAGCATGGGTCCCGGGTGTCAAACCCCCATGATCAGTTGTATTCTGCAGCCCCTACATGCCCTAATTTATATAAGAAGATGCCCTATAGAAACGCCACTGCAGTATATGCATCTCTAGACTTGTTCAGTAATGTAAATATAAAGATATGGAGCACACAATGTGCTAGTTATGACTTACACTAATCTATAAACTTGTACATGGAATTTCACAATGTGTTGAATATTGTTTGAAAGACAAAAGACCTCTTGTATCTGCTGCCATAAGTAATCACGGTTCACAATGCATCCTTTCGGGGCAGTAGAAGTTTTTTTTTTACAGTCTTTTTACATATTGTTAAGGGAGATTTTTATGTCTTTTTTGGTCTATGACAATAGATAAAATATGTTCTCTTCAGTGGACATGTCTGCCCTAATTCCATATCTGATACACAGTAAATGGTTCTGCAGCATACACTGAATCCTTATTTGCTTATCCTATATCGCTTGGAAGCCCCCAGGATGATAGGCTTTATCATGCTATAATTATAAAAAAGTATGATGTTTTTGCTGGAAAACACAAGTATAAAGGTCAGATGATGAATATCTCACTGTATATATTAATGTCATAAGGTCACTACTAGTGTTGAGTGAATCGTAATTGACGAAGTTGAATTCGATCTGAATTTCAGGAAAAATTTGATTTGTCACAAATCCAAATTTCCTCACACTTCATGGTAACGATAACTAATCAAATTGTTCCCAAAATGGCTGCTGGACATGGTACAAAGTGAAAGTAAGTAGCTCGGGAATGAGGGATCACCCATAATGCCTTGTGTGGGGAGTCGCTCTGGTAGACAGCGGTGCGGGTGCAGTTTAGAGGCAAAACAAGGAGTCCAGATTGTGCAACAAACAGTGTTTTATTCACACTTGCACACAAAATGAAAAACAGTCTCTTGGTGACAGTTCACACACAACGGAAATAACGTAGCCAAACAAAAACAGTCCAACACAGGTTCAGTCACCTGGGAGGTGTAGGTGCAGGTTCGCACCACGCTGTCGGCCCAGCCGCAGGAGAATCCAGCTTCAGGTAGCCAGGAACAAAATACCTCCTTGCTGAGCTCTTTCCTCCTGGACAGAGAACTCCCAGCCCTGTTAGCAGCTCCAGGATAATCACACTCCCCAGACACAGCTGCTGGCTGCATTTTATATCCAGCCCAAAACATGGACTGGACCGTGGGGAGCAGCCACCCACCCTACTCTTTAGCTGCTCCCAGTAAGAGCCGGCCCGGATCGGCTTTGCAGCCATGCTATTTAACAAAGTCAAACAGCACTAGCTGCTGCAGACAAAAAACCCGGCTCTCACCTCACCGAGGCCAGCAACCTCGGTGACACGTACCTGCCATCACATATGACACCTTGCACCTTACCACATACCCCCCCCCTTTGTTCAACCCTGAGGGGGTGAACACACGTGAGGCAGTGGACGCGGGACAGGGCATCTGCGTTGCCCTGCAAGCGGCCTGCCCTGTGTTCCACGGAAAACTTGAAATTTTGAAGAGATAGGAACCACCTGGTGACCCGAGCATTCCTCTCCTTGGCCTGACTCATCCATTTGAGGGGGAATGGTCGGTCACCAGACGGAACCTCCTCCCTAACAGGTAGTAGCGGAGAGATTCGAGTGCCCACTTGATAGCCAGGCACTCCCTCTCCACTATACTATACCTGGACTCGGCGGGACTGAGCTTACGGCTCAGGAAGACAACGGGATGTTCTTCCCCGTTGACCTCCTGCGACAGTACCGCACCGAGGCCTACCTCCGAGGCGTCGGTCTGTACGACAAACTCCTTGTTGAAGTCGGGTGTCACCAAAACCGGGGACCCACACAGGGCCGACTTCAACGCGGAGAAAGCCTCCTCCGCCTTCTCACTCCAGCTAACCCTCCCAGACTTTCGCCCCTTCAACAGGTCTGTCAATGGCGCTGCTATTGTGGCAAAGTGGGGCACAAACCTCATGTAGTAACCTACAATCCCCAGGAACGACTTTACCTGCCTGGTGGTGACCGGTCGGGGCCAGTTACGAATGGCCTCTACCTTAGTTACCTGAGGTTTGATGACTCCCGCCCAATTACATATCCCAGATATTTTGTCTCCTCTAAGCCTATGGAGCACTTCTTTGGGTTAGCGGTCAGTCCGGCTTTCCTCAGGGCATCCACTACCGCCTGCACCTTGGGTAAATGGCTTTCCCAGTCGGTGCTGTGGATGACTACATCATCCAAGTAGGCCGAGGCGTACCGACGATGTGGTCGCAGCACTATGTCCATTAACCTTTGGAAAGTGGCGGGGCGCCATGCAGGCCAAAGGGTAACACCTTGTAGTGATACAGGCCCTGCGGGGTAACAAATGCGGTTTTTCCTTAGCCGACTCCGTTAAGGGTACCTGCCAGTACCCTTTAGTGAGGTCCAGCACAGAAAAATAACGGGCTTGTCCTAAACTTTCAACCAGCTCGTCTACTCGGGGCATGGGATACGCGTCAAACTTGGATACTTCATTTAACTTGCGAAAGTCGTTGCAGAACCGCAACGTCCCATCCGGCTTGGGTATTAGGACTATGGGACTGGCCCACTCACTTTTCGACTCCTCAATGACCTCGAGCTTCAACATTAACTGTACTTCCTCCGCGATGGCCCGTCGCCGAGCCTCGGGTACCCGGTATGGTTTTAACCGGATCTTGGCCTGAGGCTCAGTGACGATGTCATGTTGGATGAGAGACGTGCGGCCAGGGAGGTCCGAGAACACATCCGTGTTCCGACTGATGAACTCCCTGACTTCCTGAACTTGTTTGGAAGACAGGCTGTCTGCAATTTTTACCGTGGTTACTGCTTCACAGGCCTCCAACTGTGGGGCTGGACCCTTTTCACCTAGAAGCCCTGGCCGGGGGCTGTGGTCGTCGGCTGTGTCCCTATCTTTCCACGGCTTAAGTAAATTCACGTGGTACACCTGCTCCGGCTTGCGCCGCCTGGCTGGTGTACTTTGTAATTTACTTCCCTACCTTCTCGATCACCTCATAGGGGCCCTGCCACCTAGCTAGGAATTTGCTGTCAAGGGTGGGTACCAGAACCAAAACCCGATCTCCCGGATTGAAGTCCCGCACCCGAGCCTGACGATTGTACACCCTACTCTGGGCTTGTTGCGCTGCCTCCATATGCTCCCGGACCAAGGGCAACACCCTTTCCATCCGGTCCTGCATTTGGGCGACATACTCAATGACACTTTTGTGGGGGACAGGCTGTTGTTCCCACGCTTCCTTGGCGATATCCAACAGGCCCCGAGGGTGTCTGCCATAAAGCAGTTTGAAGGGCGAGAACCCAGTAGAGGCCTGGGGCACCTCTCGCACTGCGAACATGAGATAGGGCAGAAGCAGATCCCAGTCCTTCCCATCTCTAGACACCACCCTCTTTAACATATTTTTTAGAGTTTGGTTAAACCTCTCCACAAGACCGTCTGTTTGCGGATGGTAAACGGACGTCCGTAACTGCTTTATACGCAACAATTTACACAGTTCCCTCATTACTTTGGACATAAAAGGGGTCCCTTGGTCTGTCAGAACCTCTTTTGGCAGGCCCACACGGGAAAACATCTCCATTAACTCTTTGGCAATGAGCTTAGCTGAGGTATGTCGCAGAGGCACCGCCTCCGGATACCGAGTGGCATAGTCGAGAACTACCAGAATGTGTTGGTGGCCCCTGGCAGACTTTGGTATAGGCCCAATTAAATCCATCGCGATTCGCTCAAACGGTACTTCAATAATTGGCAGAGGTACCAGGGGACTACGGAAATGTGGCTGGGGGCTAGTTATCTGACAGGTCGGACAGGACTTACAATAATTCTCTACCTCCTTGAACACACTGGGCCAATAAAATCGCTGCAGTATGCGGTCCTGGGTTTTCTGCCACCCCAGGTGTCCCCCAAGAACATGTTGGTGGGCAAGCTCCATGACAAGCTTGCGATACGCTGTGGGCACCACCAACTGTTCAACAGGTTCGCCTCGGATTTGGTTCACCCGATACAACATATCCTGCAGAACAATAAACCGTGGGAACATTAATTCAGCCCCTGGTTTCTGGGGTTTCCCATCAATTTCCAGCACATTCTCCCAGGCCCTGGTTAGGGTTTGGTCCCGGTGTTGTGCGGTCCCAAAATTTTCCCCGGAGACATTGAGGTCTGCCAACTCAGGTCCCGGTGGCAAGTCCTCCGTGTCTCCCACCATTACACTCAGTGGGGTTGTCTCCCCCTCTACCGCTGGAGCAGTGGTCACCCCTACCGCCGGCCCTTCAGACTCGGGCTCCCAGGGTTCTGGCCTTCCAGCGGTATCAGGCCACTCTACTAGGGTCACCCCTGTCTCTGGTCCCTCAGATACCTTTATTGCCGGCCACAGCGCCGGAAAACCGGGAAGTCCCTCCCAAGTATTAGTTCGTGTGGGAGTTTAGTAGCGACAGCCACCTCGTGGGTCCACCTACCAGCCGCTGTGGACAAAGTCACTAGTGCAGTGGGATAGTCTTTCAGGTCTCCGTGGATGCACAGGACCCCGACTTTACGGCCAGTATACTCCGCAGGCCGTACAAGTGCAGCCCTTACCAGGGAGACTAAACTCCCGGAGTCCAGCAGAGCCACCGCCAGAGAGTCTCCCACCTCTACCTGACACAGGTGGTTATGGTCCTGCACCTCACGGGTGCCAGTTGCGCACAGCTTCCGTGCATACAGGGAGTGACGACCCCCGTAGTTCATATCCATCGGCTCATCCCGATGCGGACAGTTGGCCCTGATGTGGCCTGGCTCCTGACACCTCCAGCATACCACGGGAGGCGGACTCGCAGGGGGTATATTCCGGGCAGGCCGCTCTGTCGCCGGACGTCGGAACTGGGGCAGAGGCCTCCGGGGTTTGACTGACCCCTTCCCGCAAGAGTCCCCTGCAGGTTTCTGGTGGCCTCGTAGCGCTCCACCAGGTCGACCATCTCCAGGGCATTGGTGGGCGATACCTGGCCGATCCAGTGCTGGAGGGGATAAGGCAGGGCCCTCCAAAAGATGTCCGCCAACAGTCGATCCAGCATGGCAGTGGGACTTAGTAGATCGGGCTGCAGCCACTTTTGCAGCCTGTGCAGCAGATCGTAGAACTGCGGCCTAGCGGGTTCAGTCGTTTTAAAGTCCCACTGGTGGACTCTTTGGGCGCGGACCAGCACGTTCACGCCCAGTCTGGCTAGGACCTCTCCTTTCACAGTGTCATAATCTGCCGCTTGGTCATCCGACAAGTCGAAAAACACCTGCTGGGGTCCGGAAGCCAGGAACGGAGCGACCACCTCAGCCCACTGGTCACGGGGTAACTTTTCCCTCACGGCGACCTTCTCAAAAACCGCCAGGTACGTCTCAACGTCGTCTGCGGGGGTCATTTTTGGGATCGCCGCACGGACCGCTTTCCGGGCATCTTGGGCGTGGTGGGACGCTCCTGCCGCCTGTAACGCCATCACATGTTGTAGCAGTAGTTGGTTGGTCTCCCGCTGCTGCACGTTAGCCTCTATGAGAGCCTTCACAGCAGCCTCCATGTTGCCAGAAACTCCTGCTTGCAGCTTTGCTGGCTTAATATATTCCATACACTTTAGAAAAACAAAACTTCGGCGTTCACGCCAGCCTCACTGCGCATGCCCGCATCCTCCACCAAATGTGGGAGTCGCTCTGGTAGACAGCGGTGCGGGTGCAGTTTAGAGGCAAAACAAGGAGTCCAGATTGTGCAACAAACAGTGTTTTATTCACACTTGCACGCAAAATGAAAAACAGTCTCTTGCTGACAGTTCACACACAATGGAAATAACGTAGCCAAACAAAAACAGTCCAACACAGGTTCAGTCACCTGGGAGGTGTAGGTGCAGGTTCGCACCACGCTGTCGGCCCAGCCGCAGGAGAATCCAGCTTCAGGTAGCCAGGAACAAAATACCTCCTTGCTGAGCTCTTTCCTCCTGGACAGAGAACTCCCAGCCCTGTTAGCAGCTCCAGGATAATCACACTCCCCAGACACAGCTGCTGGCTGCGTTTTATATCCAGCCCAAAACATGGACTGGACCGTGGGGAGCAGCCACCCACCCTACTCTTTAGCTGCTCCCAGTAAGAGCCGGCCCGGATCGGCTTTGCAGCCATGCTATTTAACAAAGTCAAACAGCACTAGCTGCTGCAGACAAAAACCCGGCTCTCACCTCACCGAGGCCAGCAACCTCGGTGACACGTACCTGCCATCACATATGACACCTTGCACCTTACCACACTTGATACTGACTAATCAGCAGATAGCCAGCCTCTGTGATGTCACAGCTCTAAAAAAAGCCTCATTCTACCCAGCCTCCACCAACTTTGTGCAGGGATATAACTGACAGACTCTAGGGACAGTGATTAAGAAAGACTTTGGGGGTCATTTATGATGCTGAAATATGTCTATATTAGTTGCGCCGCAATCTGCAACTTCTCCCCGCTCACACCAGGTCTGAAAAAGTGGCCGTTGTGTGGGCTTGGAAAAGGACGGCTGGCAGTCCTGTGTCATTTACCATTTTCTACACCTGTTTTAGGCTAGGAAGCTGTCTTACATTTTAAAACTGGCGGAGGATCTGAGCATCCAGGACACCAGTACAGCGAGCCACTCAAGATCCCGCTGAGGAAGGTCTATACTAGACCGAAACGTCAGGGGACCATATATACAATAATTTATGTGGCCTTATGCTCATGATAAAACCTGGATGTATACAACATTGTTATTTACTGAAGAACACAAATAAAATTTGATAATTTGCATACCGGTGTGCGTATCGGTGTGCCATGAATCTACGTCATACACTTACATTTTAGAACTGGCGGAGGCCAGCGCCTCTTCATAACTTTGGCGGATCCACCGCCAGCTTCGGGGTTAATTAAGACAAATGTGCCCTTTCATTTGTAAAATATTAGTTTGGCACAACTCAGGGACAGCACTGAGATAGTGTAGGGAGATCATAGGGAGACTTTATCCACATCATAGGGAAAGCATGAGGAGAGTGCAGGGGCCAATAGAACAATGTGTCCCATGGCTAATAGATAAGCAATTTTATTACACCTTGATGCACTAATTGGGGTGAAAAAGCTGCCAAGGTGTGTAAGTGCATATATTACTTAATACTGAATAAATCAAGATGTTTTGATTTGAATATTTATCAAACTGTAGTAAAGAAGAACTGGCTTAGTTGCTTATAGCAACCAATCAGATTCCACCTTTTATTTTGGAAAGCTCCTTTGGAAAATAAAATGAGGAATCTGATTGGTTGCTGTGGGCAACTAAGCCAGTTCTACTTTTCCCCAGTTTAATAAATGACCCCTAGTTTCCATTTTTTTTAATCATTTGCATTTCCTGTGAGTTCCATAATTGAATGGCTTTTCCTTCTTGGTGTTGCAGTTTCATTGTTCACGAGGTAGATGCATAAAATTATGGCTGGAAAATACCAAGAAACCCATTTTTCCTTTCATACTGATTCTTTCGTTCTTGTTTTATTTTTGGTTGTTAATACATATTTTCCTAAGGCATTTTTCTGTCCCCAAGAACAGCGAGTATGACATTACACAGATTGAAGAAAAGATTTAAGTTCAGCTTATTATAATTTAAAAAATCACAAATGAGCCAGAAGAGAGCAAAAAAACTAAATTGACAGAAAATCGTCCCAGATTCCAGTGGCAAATAACATTTTTACTGGATCAGCATTCCATATAAATATCAACTGGCTCTTAAGTCTAAAATAATAATAATAATAATAAACACTAAAATAATTAGCAAATGTCAGCAAATAGATAAAATGAAAGGAACTAATCTGTTCTCATTTGAAAGACAACAATATACTTTCATATGCACAAAAAACTTTATTGTATTACAACCTGCTTTGTTTTTTTTAGTCACTTCTAACATTGAAATGTTGCTTTATGTGCATTTTCTGTCTGTTCCTAACAAAATGAAAATTTCGCTTTGCATGTCAGTATTCATCCAAAATCTTCTCATTACAAAATACTGGTTTCACCTTTCTAAAGCCTGTTGCATGAGTCCAAGTTGTAACCAGCTAAATTTATTCATATGTCTAGCAAATTATTTCCCGGTTGAGAGCCAATCAGCTTTTGTATCATGTACGATGAATACAAAATGAAATTTCCATCTATATAATACAGCTTATGATTGAATCCACAAGTAGACACCTTAAATGAGACATTCAATTAAGGGCAGATGTATAACCTTTTCAGCCAGTAGATGGCAGTGTAAATAGATAGGCAGCATGCAACAGTTCAATCACTTAGTATCAAAACCCCTTCACAAACTCGAAAATAGTAATATGGCTTCTGTGCTTGCAAGGTAGAGTACTGAAAACAAAAAATAGCAATAAACAAAAATAAAATGTATGCACAAAAAGTAATTTGACACTTCAAGTAAAGTTTTGTGGTGTTTTTTTTTATTTTAACAATATTTACTTAATGTAAAATGAATATAAAATAGTGATGTAACTGAACAAAAAGAAATAACTATCAAAATGTGTGAGTGACAGCATCGTCAGGATTGAAAATTAAAATCAAGTGATACCAGATCAGTGAGTAAGGATTTTGAAGAAACTCAAGGGTAAGGTCACAACGGGTGGCTCGGCCGTGATGCAGGCAGAAACCCCAGCTCCACTGTGCCAATGTGACTTGCAGTCTCACTGCAGATATGTTAGTACTGCTTCAAATGGACTTAACCCTCAGACATTCAGGTTGGTTTGCTCTTTGTTGGTGAAATGAATTGAATCACCCAATCTAAAGAGTTCTCTGTGTCTTGAGAAAGGTGAATACCTAGAAGTCTTGAAAAGGATTTAACATGATCACTAAAACAAATGGTCAAGTATTTCACGGTCATCTACAAGTGAAGGCAACTATGTCAACTAACATACCCAGGCCAGGTCAACAAAGTAACTTCAACCCAATAACTGAATGCATGATGCCGGCAATGAAAATGCATCTATAAAGATACAGAGAAAGAACAGATATGCCAGAAGTTAACTTTATATGGGAATGTATTATGTTTATTTTAACCAAAAACTATTTTATGTAAAATGAACAATTTTGCCTCCAGACATGAGGGACCGCTATGGGGACGAGGTTCGCACCGGGGTTCGCTAATCTGTATGTGGGTGTTGGGAACAACTTTTTATACACCCTAATGGTGAGCTCCACGCAGGCCTCGTCCTCTGGCAACGTTTTATTGATGATGTTATTTTTATTTGTGAAAATGGGGAAGAAGCTTTGAATCAATTTTTAAATGAAATAAATAAAAATTCTGTTTTTCTCGAATTCACCTTAAGTTTTAGTAGGAGTGAGATTAATTTTTTGGACCTAAATATTTATATTGAAGATAACCAACTAAAAACTAGAACCTATAACAAACCGACAGATGCCAGATGCCAACAGTTATATTGCCATGACAAGTTCCCGCCTGGCTAGAGAACATCCCGAGGAGCCAACTATTACGACTAAAAAGGAACTGTACAGATACCGGGGAATATGAAAAAGAGGCAGACTCCCTACAGGAAAAATTTGAACATAAAGGCTATAAAAAGGACCACCTGGAGAGACAACGCAAAGAGGTGGCTAAGGTAGACAGGCAAATGCTATTAGATGATATGAAAATAGGCAGGAATAATGATTTTGGGGATGAAGAAACCTTTCCACCAATAATTATACCATATAATGTTCAAATACCAGTGATTAAAAGGATAATCAAGAAACACTGGGACCACCTTAGGCATGACAAGTTTATTGGGGATATTATTCCCAATCAACTGAGGTTTATTTTTAGCAAAGCAAAAACTCTTGGAAACATAATAGCATCAACCAATAGTTGTATAAGTCAGAATACCAATATAGGTAAAACCTCCCCTCCCCTCTCGGTCAGCAGTAAATTTGTGTTGACGTCGCTGATTAATTTTCCCCATTCTCTGATCCATCAGAACAATTCCGAAAAAACTGATCCTGTCTGTGGAGCATGCGCCTTCACTCGGTCAGCATTTGCTCAATAATCCAAAAGTATTGCTAAAGGCAAAAAAAAACAGAATGGATCTAAAACAGAGATAACACGTGAATGGAATATTTGCAAGTCTTCAGTGTTTTCTACCCACTCCTGCTTTTGGCTACCAAATCATAGGCCAATTCTGATGGGACCATACAGGTCTTAAAGATGCTACACAGGATCCATTGTGCGCCTCATTTTTCCTTCCCTCTGACTAGTGTTGATCACGAATTTTCGAATTGCGAATTTTAATAGCGAATATTGGCACTTCAAGAATTCGCGAATATTTAGAATATCGCAATTGCGAATATTCGTTTTATGCAAATTTTTTATATGCAAATTTTCGCAAGCAAGAACATAATGTCATTATTTTCCGATTGCGAAGATTCGCATAAAAAATCGCATAAATTTGCATAAAAAATCGCATAAAAATTTGCGTAAACTGGTATTTAAAAGCTATCTTAAATGCCATTTTATGCGACTTTTATGCAAATTTTATGCTAATTTTTATGCACATTTATACGAATTTTTTATGCAAATTTTTGCAATAGTAAAATAATGACTGGAGATTACGAATTTGCGAATTTTCGAATATATGGCGAATCTTTGCCCAAATATTCGCGAAATATCGCGAATTCGAATACTGCCCCTGCCGCTCATCACTACTTCTGACAAATCAAGTGTCAAATAAATGATAATGTCAGCCAGGCTGAAAGGCAAAATAGTGGCCCAGTCATGAAGTGGGGAGGGAGGGAACAGTATGAGAAGTCCACAGAGTGGACATATGACATAGTTGTGGGGTGGCGGCAGCATGAGTAGGCCACAGAGCGGCACAATGACAGAGTCTGGAGGTGGCAGCAGCATGAGTAGACCACAGAGTGGCACAATGACAGAGTATGGAGGTGGCAGCAGCAGATGCAGGAATATCAGGGGGAGCCAACAGAGTGGCACAAAGACAGAGTCTGGAGGTGGCAGCAGCAGCAGGATACAACACAGTGGCAAGGTGGCATAGTGTAGAGTTGGCAGCAGCATCAGGAGGATACCACAGAATGGCAAGGTGACATAGTGTTGAGATGGCAGCAGCAGCAGGATGAGACTACAGAGTGGCAAGGTGACATAGTTTGGAGGTGGCGGTAGCTTCAGGAGGCCACAGAGTGACAAGGTGACATAGTGTGGATATGGCAGCAGCATGAGGATACCACAGAATGGCAAGGTGACAATGTGGAAATGGCAGCATCAGCAGGATGAGACCACAGAGTGGCAAAGGTGACATAATTTGGAGGTGGCGGTAAAAATCAGGAGGCCACAGAATGGCAAGGTGATATAGTGTGGATATGGCAGCAGCATGAGGAGACCACAGAGTGGCTAGGTGACATAATGTGGACATGGCAGTAGCAGCAGCAGAAGGAGGATACCACAGAGTGGCAAGGTGACATAGTTTGGAGATGGCAGCAGCAACAGCATCAGGAGGAGACCTCAAAGTGACCCAGTAACAGAGTGGGGCGGTGGGTGGCAATAACAGTACCCGATGACGAAGGTGGGTGAAATAAGGATCACTTGGCATCAGATGTGTGGCATAAGGTGTGTTGCAGCATCAAAGTAGTAACTGAGGGAGGTAGTCAGAAGAAACCGGTCTCTTGTATCAAAGTGTTGATATAGCACCCTGGATGATCTAGTCTGAAGCATCAGGAATTGGTGGTTGTAAATCCTGGCAGATCCACGCCTGATTCATCTTGACAAAGGTCAGTCTCTCTACATATTGGGTGGACACACGATTTTTTCTTGGGGTAACTATGGCCCCGCCGCACTAAACACCCGCTCTGATGCCACACTACTGGCCGGGCAGGACAGCTTTTCCAGGACAAACTATGCTAGTTGCAGCCACAAATCCAGTTGGCTACCCAGTAGTCCAGCGGATCTTCAATGTAGGGTGGCAGGGTGCAGTTCAAGTATGCCGCCACCTGCTGGTTCAGGTCCTGCTACAGGTCTACCTGTTGTTGCTGCTGGTGAGTAGTTTCTTCTCTATTCGGGTGAAGAAAGCTACTCATCAGCGACTGTAGACTCAGGCTGCTGCTGATGGAACTGGTACTGCTCCTGCCACCCCACCCCTCTCCAGCAGCCGTGGAACGTGAGTGCAGAGGGGCCCTCTGGTCAGACCTACGAGAGGATGGATTATGGCGCAGATAGGCAGCAGCCAACTGACTGCATAGGATGACTCTGTAGTAGTTCAGTTTGTCCTCCCTCTCGGTGGGTGTAAAAAAAGCCCCCATTCTGGACCGGTAGCGAGGGTCCAACAAGGTGAAGAGCCAGAAGTCATCCCTCTGCCTAATGGTGACAATTCGGCTGTCACTACGCAAGCAAGTGAGCATGCATCGTGCTTTTTGTGCAAGTGGCTCGGAGGGACTCCTTGCCTCCATCTCCACTGCATACTGCCACGATGTGCCTGGGTCCTCTGTCTCTTCTTACTTATCGCACTGTAGCTCATCTGGCTGCTCCTGCTCCTCCTGTCCTGTCAGCGGAGTAGAAAACCTATTTGGTTACACATTGCCTGTGCTCCAATGTCCTCCTCCCCCTCCTCCTTCTCTTCCAATTCATCCCTTAGAGTGCTCATGTGGCCGTGAGATCTAGGCACCAAGTCTCCTGTCCCCGACCAGCCATTGCTACCACCACCTGTTCCAGGACATGAAGCAGTGGAATGACGTTGTTCATTCCATAGTCCTGGCAACTGACAAATAACGTTGCCTCCTCAAAGTGCCTTAGCAAACGGCAGGTGTCATGCATGAGCTGCCACTGGCTGACATCGAAGTTACACAGGGGAGTACTCCGATCCGCTTCCATCATCAAGAAATCATTGATGGCCTTTCTCTGTTCCTATAGTCTGTCCAGCATATGGAGGGTGGAATTCCAACGGGTGGAAACATCGCATATTAGCTTATGTTGGGGGATGCCGTTCTGCTGCTCAAGGAGGGTGTGCTTTGCAGTATACAAGTGGCTGAATTTCATGCAAAGTTTCCTGGCCATTTTTAGGATGTCTTGCAGATGGGTGGAAGACTTCAAGAACCGCTTGACAACCAGATTGAACACGTATGCCATGCAGGGTGCATTGCTCAGCCTTCCTTGACGCAGCGCCAACACCATGTCCTTCCTGTTGTTGGTCAGCATGGTTACGATTTTCAGTTGTCACGAAGAAAGCCAGGGTTCAATTTCTTGATGCATCACATGGAGCAGTTCCTCCCCTGTGTGACTCCGTTCACAAAGGAAAAAACAGGTGCAGAACAGCGTGATACCACCGAGCCCTGCTCATGTGGTATGCTGGAGGGGCACTGTAATTTGTCCCTGCAGTGGAGGCTGAGGACGTAGTGTAGGATGAGGAGGTAGAGGCAGACATTATCGCAGGACCAACGACGTGACAAGGTGGAGGCGGAAGCAGCTTGACCTGTCCAAGTTGCTGGTGTGGCTGTGCAGGAACCACATTCACCCAGTGGGCCGTAAAGGACATTCACCCAGAGTTCCTTGCCCCATATCCTCAGTCCTCACACTTGCAGCCACCATTTTAGGAAAATTGTAATTCGTTATCACAAAGCGCAAGGAAATTCACATTAATTGCGAATAAATAAAATTTTTCCTGAAATTCTAGACAAATTCCACTTCATCAGGTTTGATTCGCTCATCTCTAGTTGCCGTCTTGTAGCCTGTAAATCATGGATCAGGGATTCAGCATTTTAGTCTGCTTTGCTTTTGTATGGTTTCTCATCCATTTCGCAAGTTCACAAAATACGGCCATATTGTTTCTATTTGTCTTCTGTTGTTGTTTTTTTTTTTTTTTTTTTTGCGGAAGGGGGAAATTGTCACAATTTCATCTACAACCCCCTGGAAACACCCATAGGAAGGAATGTGATTGCTCAAGTACCATTTTCTACTGCTTTCACAATGTAGAGATCTTAGTTAGATTGCTCTGGTTGGCATTGGTTTCTGGTGATTTCTGGCTGATTACCCTGGGACAAACTCCTGTCCTAGCTTCTTTCTCTGCGCTACGGTCAGCAGTCGGCTACGATGGACAAACACATCCAGCTGGTGCCCCTGTGTCCTGACCTCACCTTCTAGGATATAAACATGAGGTACATCAGTTCTCCAGATGAAAGGCTCATCATAACACTGAGGTAGGAATCATAACAATACCTTTTCACCCTTTACTGCATGACTTAATAAGTACATTTCTGGTGATTGGGAACTTTTAATTTTAATCACTGCATTTCAAGTTCCTGCTGGAGATCTTTACAATTTCTAGGATTGACCCTCACACTTGTGAAGTTATCTAACAGCAACTCCGAGAGACGTTAATGCTGCAGCCCAAGGCAGAAGATTGGCTCTGTATGACCGAGGGCTTTGAACCTTCTGCAGTTTCTAAACTGCATCGGGGAGAAGAACAGCAAACACATCCGTTTTAGAAAACTGCCTCACTCAGGGTCCTGGTTCTTCAATTCTAAATAATGTTTCTCAGTGGTGCTATTGGCCTTAAATGACAGTAGCTACTGGTTTATAATTGTGAATATCAGGGCCTACAGAAGCAAATATGTTGCCTGCATCTTCCGTGCTTCCAAAATGGGTGATCGGCTTCAGGCCAACCTGCTCTCCATTCCAAGGCCCAAAGACTGCCCTGATCTGCAGAACCACTGGTTCCATTTGTCATTCTGGCTGATAAAGGGTTTGCGTTGTCATCCCACGTATTGTGGCCCTTCCCAAAATGCAACTTGGACTACAGGAGGCATATCTTCAACTTTCGGTTCATTCGACCCTGTCGCTATGTGAAATGTTCATTTAGGATACTTTCCACCAAGTGAAGGGTGTTCATGTTGTCCCTACAGATGGATCTGGACAATGCCACCCTGGTGATTCAAGCCTGTGCACTCTTAAATAGCTTCTCCAGGATTCACAATGCTTCTTTGGATGCTGACCTGAACCAATATCTGACTTTATCAACTGTTAGTTTGGACCTGTTGTTGTTTATTTAGTGCAGGCACTAAAATGAGGACCCTTGACTTAAACTGGAGAGCTGGGGTATTTTTGTGTCCAAATTACACTTTCAATCTAAGCAATAGCAACAAGAAATACATTGATTACTTACCGGTAATACGTTTTCCATGAGCCATGACAGCACCTGTGAGAGCTCCTCCCCTATCCCAACAGGAAACAGGAAACTTCCCAGCTCTTTAAAAGGGGTCCACCTTAATCCATCCACAGTTAGTAACAAGATTCCTAGGACCGTTAGGACTCCTACATAGAAATAAACTCACAACAAAAAAAACAACCACCAAAATTGCACCAATTCTGGTTACATAAACTTGGAAGGAAGTCTAATTTTGCTCCAACTCCAAATCTACAAGATATCTCTTTTATATATATATATATATATTTTTTTTTTTGGGGGGGGGGTTATAGGATAGGTGCTGTCATGGCTCATAGAAAACGTATTACCGGTAAGTAATCAATGTATTTCCATTGCGCTACATGACAGCACCTGTGAGAGACTAAGTTAGATTTCAACTAGGGTGGGATTACTGCCTGCAGCACCTTTCTCCCAAAGGACAAGTCCTGAGTAGACAATAAGTCCAGCCTATAATGCCTGAAGAACGTAAATGGAGAACTCCAGGTTGCCGCCTTACAGATTTGCTCTATCGAAACTCGACCCTTTTCAGCCCAAGATGCAGCCATTGCTCTAGTAGAGTGGGCAGAGAACTGAGAGGGACCTTCTACGCCTGATAATGAATAGGCTAGAGAGATGGTGCTTGTAATCCATCTAGCTAGGGTATGACTAGATATTTTAAGGCCTCTATGGACCCTGAAACTGTATAAAAAGTTTAGGATCTTTCCGAAAGTCTTTAGACCTTTCCAAAAACTGGCATACACATCTTTTAACATCCAGACAATGAAGGAGAGACTCCTCCTCATTACCAGGATTCTGAAAAAAGGAAGGGAGAACAATGTCCTGAGACCTATGAAAAACCGAAGAGACTTTTGGCAAAAAGGCAGGATCAGGTCTGAAAATGATCCTGTCCTCCATAATAATGGTATATGGAGGGTGAACAGAAAGAGCTGCCAGTTCTCCCACCCTTCTAGCAGAAGTAATGGCAACTAAAAAAGCGACCTTGAAGGCCAACATCTTGAAAGGTATGGGTTCTATAGGCTCGAAGGGATCTCTGGTAAGGACAGATAATACTAAGTTAAGGTCCCAGGGGGCCACCTTACTCTTAACTGAGGGAACTAATCTGGAAGCACCTTTGATAAATCTCTTGACCCAGGGGTGAAGGGCCAGTCTATAATTAAAAAGGACACTGAGAGCAGAAATTTGGACCCTAAGGGTGCTTGGTTTCAGACTTTTGTTTAGTCCTTCCTGGAGAAAATCAAGGATAACAGGAATGTTAGGGGAATCTAACTCAATCCCTGGACCTACAAACTGGAAAAAAACCTTCCATATTCTAAAGTAGATACAGTTGTGTTCAAAATTATTCAACCCCCAATGCTGTAAAGGGTTTTAGGGAATTTAGTGTACATTTGTAATTGTGTTCAGAATGAAATCTTACAAGGACTTTTTAAAGAACCAAATGCAACTAAAATGACATCAATTATTTTTGTAATACAGTATTAAATGTTTGTTTTGTGATTTCTTCATTGACACAATTATTCAACCCCTTAAAGACTACCACTCTTAAAAACATAGGTTCCTTCAAGTGTTTTCGATCAGGTATTGAAAACACCTCTGGATGTCAAGGAGCAGCAATCAAGCATAATAAGCCCCAATTAGGCAGATTTAAAATGACTGTGATACTCAGCTCCTTCTAGACATTTACTGGTGCATTTACAAACATGGTGAAGTCAAGAGAATGGTCCAGGAAGACAAGAGAAGAGGTGATTTCTCTTCACAGGAAGGGCAATGGCTATAAGAAGATTGCAAAGATGTTAAACATACCAAGAGACACCATAGGAAGCATCATTCGCAAATTCAAGGCAAAGGGCACTGTTGAAACGCTACCTGGTCGTGGCAGAAAGAAGATGCTGACTTCGACTGCTGTGTGCTACCTGAAGCGCAAAGTGGAGAAAAGTCCCCGTGTGACTGCTGAGGAACTGAAAAAAGATTTGTCAGATGCGGGTACTGAAGTTTCAGCTCAGACAATAAGGCGCACACTGCGTAATGAAGGCCTCCATGCCAGAACTCCCAGGCACACCCCCTTGCTGTCTCCAAAGAATAATAAGAGTCGACTGCAGTATGCCAAAAGTCATGTGGACAAACCACAAAAGTGTTCTGTGGACTGATGAAACAAAATTAGAACTGTTTGGGCCCATGGATCAATGCTATGTTTGGAGGAGGAAGAACAAGGCCTATGAAGAAAAGAACAGCTTGCCTACTGTGAAGCATGGTGGGGGGGTCAATCATGCTTTGGGGCTGTTTTGCTTCTACAGGTACAGGGAAGCTTCAGCGTGTGCAAGGTACCATGAATTCTCTTCAGTACCAGGAGATATTGGATGAAAATGTGATGCAGTCCGTCACAAACCTGAGGCTTGGGAGACGTTGGACCTTTCAACAGGACAATGATTCCAAGCATACCTCCAAGTCCACTAGAGCATGGTTGCAGATTAAAGGCTGGAACATTTTGAAGTGGCCATCGCAGTCACCAGACTTAAATCCGATTGAGAACCTCTGGTGGGACTTAAAGAAAGCAGTTGCAGCGTGCAAGCCTAAGAATATGACTGAACTGGAGGCTTTTGCCCATGAAGAATAGGCGAAGATACCAGTAGATCGCTGCAAGACACTTGTGTCAAGCTATGCTTCACGTTTAAAAGCTGTTATAACTGGAAAAGGATGTTGTACTAAGTACTAAGATTGAATGTCACTTGGGGGTTGAATAAAACTGATAATGATGTGAGCACAGAAAAGACATTTGTGGTTATTTCATTATAAATGTTATGTTATATTTGTCTGACTTACAAGTGCCTCTTTAATTTAATTGTAAACAAGATGACTGAAATGATCAAAATCAATGTCAAACTGGCCAAAACACTCAATTTCAGTGGGGGTTGAATAATTTTGAACACAACTGTATCTGAGGTCACCTTCTTCCTGCTAGCGAGTAAGGTATTGATTACTTGATCCGAAAACCCCCTGCTTTTTAGGAATTGCTTTTCAATATACATGCCGCTAAGTGCAGATTGTGTACTTCCGGATGGAGGATTGGGCCCTGAAATAGAAGGTCCCTCCTCTCCGGCAGCACCCAAGGATCTGACAGGGAGAGAGTCCTTAACCAGGCAAACCAGACTCTCCGAGGCCAAAAGGGAGCTATTAGTATCACCGTCGCTTGTTCCTTCCTGATCTTTTGTATTACTCTGGGTAGGAGAGGAAGAGGAGGGAAGGCATAGACCAGCCCTGGGCCCCAGGGTTGAGAAAGCGCATCTATCCCTAATGGGTAGTCTAGGGCAGTGATGGGCAACGTGCGGCTCTCCAGCTGTTGCTAAACTACAACTCCCACCATGCCCTGCAGTAGGCTGATAGCTATAGACAGGCTTTGCATGCTGGGAGTTGTAGTTCTGCAACAGCTGGAGAGCCGCACGTTGCCCATCACTGGTCTAGGGGATTGAGAGAGAAAAACTTTCTGCACTTCGTGTTCTGTCTGGAAGCGAATAGATCTATCTCCGGGGGGCCCCAAAGAGCGACTATATGCTGGAACACTTCCTGGTTTAGACACCAGTTTCCTCTGCTGAGCTTGTGTCTGCTCAAAAAGTCTGCCTGGCAGTGTTCCGAACCTTTCAGATGTAGTGCTGAGAGGGAACTTACTAAATTCTCCAGAGGAACAAAAATCTGTGCTGCTAGACTCATCAACTGGGGAGATCTCGTCCCTCCCTGCCTGTTGATATATTTCACCACTGCTGCGTTGTCCGATAAGATTCTGACATGCCTGTTGCTTAAGTGGGGAAGACAGGCCCTCAATGCGCACCATACTGCTTTTAGTTCCCTGGCATTCTGGGGTAATTGACTTTCTGTATCTGTCCATGTGCCTTGGAAAAACCCCAAAACTGAATGGGCCCCCCACCCGGTTGGGCTCGCATCTTTAGTAATTACTAAAAGATCCTCTTTGGACCATTCTATCCCCTGACTTAGATTTGTGATGTTCGTCCACCATGTCAGGGAGTTCCTGATAGACCCGGGTATAAGAATTCTTACATCTAGGCCCCCACCTGTCTTGTCCCATTGAGAGAGAATAAACTGTTGAAGAGCCCTGGACTTGAATTGGGCCCATTTTACTGCCGGGATGCAGGCTGTCATAAGCCCTAAGACTGACATAGTCTTTCTTATTGTCGAGATACTGGAGGCTCTGAACTCCCTCACTTTCTCCTGAACAATCTGTTTTTTCTCTGGTGGAAGGAAAGACATCTGTACGCGAGAGTCTAACTGAATCCCCAAAAAGACCCGACTCTGAGCAGGAACTAGGCAGGACTTTTCCAGATTCACTATCCAACCCAGCTGCTCCAGGATATTTAAAACCCCCCTTACTTGGGCAGATAATAGGTCTGGTGTCTGTCCTACCACCAGCAGGTCATCCAGGTAGGGGACAATGGTTATATTCGTCCTTCTGACTTCCGCCATTACCTCCGCCATTATCTTTGTGAAGACTCTGGGAGCCTGAGAAACCCTGAATGGAAGGGCCCGGAATTGAAAATGGAGAATCTCCTCTTCTGTTCTGATAGCGACCCTTAAGTATCTCTGAGATGCCTGGTGAATCGGTATGTGATAATAAGCGTCTCTTATATCTATTGTTGCCATGACACAATTTGGAAATAGATGTAGGACTGCTGATGAGATTGATTCCATTCGAAATTTCTGATAGGTTAGAAACTGATTGAGTTCCCTTAAGTTGATAATTACTCGAAAGGAACCGTTGGGTTTTTTCACTAGAAATAGAGTGGAATAAAAACCGTCTCCTCTTTCTTCCTCTGGTACTGGGAGTATAACCCCCTTGTGTAGTAGGTTCGTGATTTCTTCCATTAGGGATACTTGTTTTGGAGAACCCTGACTTATGTTTGTGGTTTTTAGTCTTGTTGGAGGTAACTTTAGGAATTGAAGGTGATACCCGTCTCTTATTATGTCTTTTACCCAGGTGCTGGAGGTTATATTTTGCCAGGCTTGATAGAAAAAAGAAAGACGCCCTCCTACCTGGGGCCTGGCGTCATTGTTGGGTGGTATGTAAAGTCAAAAACAGCTCACCACTGGAACGCTTGCACGGGAAGGGGTTATCCCCAATAAAATCAGAAAAATCGATGAATCCCAGCAAGCGTATAAGAAGTATACTTTTTATTCCAGAAAACAAGTGTCACAGGACGCGTTTCAGCCCGTCCAGCCTTCTTCAACTGCCAGTTGAAGAAGGCTGGACGGGCCGAAACGCGTCCTGTGACACTTGTTTTCTGGAATAAAAAGTATACTTCTTATACGCTTGCTGGGATTCATCGATTTTTCTGATTGTTGGGTGGTGACTGGGCCCTGAGACTTGTCTTTGAATAACATACCCTTGGACTTGGTTTTTCTCCAATCATTGGTCTCTTTTTTACGAAAAATTTTTCTCTTTTCCTCCCCTCGAAAGGGCTTCTTTTGTTTAGGGAAGGAAGGGGCTGGAAACCCTTTCTTTTTGTCTGATGCCTTTTCCAATATTTCATCTAAGGCAGAACCAAACAAAAAACTCCCCTGACATGGTAGGGCACACAATTTTGACTTGGAGGCCACATCACCTTTCCAACCCTTAAGCCATAGAGCTCTTCTGGCTGAGTTGGATAAGGCCGCTGCCCTGGCGGACAACCTTAAGGCATCTGCTGATGCATCAGAGATAAAGTCCACAGCTTTTAGCATAGTTGGAAAGGCTTCTAGTAACTGTTCTCTAGGGGTTTTATCCTCAATGTGCGACTCCAATTCTGACAACCATAGCCTTAGGGAGCGGGCTACTGATGTGGTAGCTATATTAGGCTTAAACGAAGATGTAGAAGCCTCCCAATTTTTCTTTAAATAAATATCTGCCCTTTTGTCCATAGGGTCCTTAAGGGCGCCCATATCTTCAAAAGGAAGTGCTGCTCTTTTATTCACCTTTGCTACTGGAGCGTCAATTTTAGGAACATCCTGAAAGGAACTCATTTCCTCCTCATCAAATGGATACTTGCGCTTAACTGCTCTCGGGATAAACAACTTTTTATCTGGCTTGTCCCATTCCCTTTTAATCAGGTCTTTTATGGTCTCCTGGATTGGGAATACACGTGATTTTTTACATTTTAGGCTTTCAAACATAAGCTCCTGTCTGCTCTTTAACAGTTTTTCTTCCTCAATTTCCGTGGCCGATCTTACTGCTTTCAGCAATAAATCTGTATCCTCTACCTTAAAGAGGGACCTCCCCACCGTTTCGTCTAAAGAATCTGAGTCTGAAATAATCCCTTCTTCAGACTCAGAGTCTAAGTTACTACCCTCCTGAGTACAAGGTTTACTCTTAGCCAATGCAGGTAGGGATCTTTTAAATTGCTCCAAGGATGAGGAAACTTCATTTTTTACCAACTGTTGCAAGCTTTGCAAAAAAGAGGGAGACTCCTCTGCTACTAACTTATCCTGACATGGTTGACAGCAGGATTTAGGGTATGAAGGACTTAAGTTAACTTTGCAAATTCCACATATTCTCCCTTTAGACTTATGTGATGCCTTCTTTGGGACCTCCTTAACCTGTATACAACACATATAAGGAATGTGTTAACAAAAAAACTAGCATACCGTCATTGGGGAACACCCCTCTTACCCCTATATACCAGGCTGGAGCTTAGGGATTCCTGCTTGTCAACGCGCTGAGTTTCCCCCTCTTCCTGCATGACTTGACCGCAGCAGAGGTGACTAGGAGAAGGAGAAGGAACTGTCACCCGACTATGCCGGTGCCACGCCATGTCTCCTTGATGTAGGCCGGCCGGCTTCCTCCTCTCAAACCGGGCCGCGCGTCACCCGCCATGTTTCACTGGTCCCTCCCCCTTCCGGTCTGTGGAATGCACGCGTCACTCCCGACGCGCGCGCTGCCAGTACAGACCCGCTCTGAGAAGAGAGGAGACAGAAGCTCCTCCTCCCCCCCGAACTTCGCCGGTCGCGGGACTGCAGGAGAGGGACCCCAGGAATCACCCCATAGCATCAGAGGAGGCAACACCGGGCTAACCAGGCGACTCCTAGTGGAGACTTACGCCCTGCAGGTACCCCCAATAGGATAAACATCTCGCCCTAGGGAACCTGCGGCCGTCAGAGAAAGCTGGGAAGCTCCAACCCTGTCCATGGACAGGAAACAGGAAATAACTGTGGATGGATTAAGGTTGACCCCTTTTAAAGAGCTGGGAAGTTTCCTGTTTCCTGTTGGGATAGGGGAGGAGCTCTCACAGGTGCTGTCATGTAGCGCAATGGAAAAATAATTTAGCATAAAATACCTTCTAATACATCATTAAAATCTACCCCTACAAATTATATCTTTCAATAAAGTGAGAGCATATTACTTTTATGTATGTTGCTCAAAGTAACAACTCAGATTTTTTATTTTATTATATTTTTTTAATCCTACAATCCATTATTTTTGTCTCCATCCATGGTCCAATTATGGACAGAACAACAGAAGTATAGAACTGACTTAGTTGCCCATAGCAACCAATCAGATTACATCTTTCCTTTTTGACAGCTACTTTGGAAAATGAAAAGTGGAATCTGATTGGTTTCCATGGGCAACTAAGCAAGTACAACTTTACACCAGTTTGATAAATGAACATAGTAATACCTAATTAAAAAGGTAAGGCAGTGAGTAAATGTTGATGGCCTATCATCAGAACAGGTCTTCAGTACGGGTTTCTGAGAAGTTCAACTTCTGGCACTCTCTGGGGATCAGCGGTTTGTAGTGGCACTTGTGTGTGATACAGTATTTCAGCATTCTAGCAGCACAGTGTAATTCCAACAGCTCATCCAATTCAGTAAGTAGTTGTAATTACTATGCACCACCGCTACAAGCGACACAATGCTCATTTAATTTTAAAGCCAAAGTATCACACACACAAGCACTGCTACCAAATAGCTGACCCACAAGTGGTGCTGGGAGTTAGACCCATGCAAATGTAATATTGATGATCTATAGTACCCACCCAGAGGTCCCCCCAAGGCCTCTCAGCTAGAAAAGCCAATTCTGTCTGTTTTTCTCTAATACATTTTGCTAGGAAGACTTTTTAAAAGGCTGAGCAATGATTGAAGTGTGTGAAATGCTCAGCTTTTTAATCCTTTTGAAAAGAAAGCTGAATCATGTTTTGAATGTGCAGATCTCTCTCTATTTCGTTTGCCCAAAATGAATCATAAAAAGATTTAGGTTTGTTAGAAGCTGAGTTTTTTGTTAGAAAATTCGGAACAAATTAAAAAGCTACACAATTGAATTACCCATCTCTAGTATACATATTTATTCATATATCCCTGTGCTTCAGAGATCAATTTCCCTTTATTTGTTATCACTAAGCATTCGGTGTTAGCCTTAAAAAAATCAATCAGTGCTCTTTCACAATAAGAATGTCTGCACAGTTTGCTCATAACTCAGAGGATTGTCCCTTCAGTTTCCAGGCAATGCATCCACAAAATGCGGTTGGCCCACAAATGGCTTGTGTCATCTGCAGATTTTGCTGAACCGTTGACTTGAATTGGACCATGGAATGCTGTTTGCGGTGAAGAATAGGACATGTTTTACCTTTTGCAGAATGAACATACAGATATGGAAAGCACACACATGACATCTGTGTGCTGTCCACATTTTTTTGCAGACCCACAGAAAATATGGTCATGTGCATAAGGCCTAAAGGCAAAAAGGACCCTTATTTATTCAGTGAAAAAGTTACCAAAAACACAATTTCCTCATCTTAGCAGAAAGCAAGTATTAGACTTTAAAGTGTTAGTTTTAGACAACTGGTGGCCCTATAGGACATTGTTAAAGAGGATTTGTCACCAGATTTAAAATTGTAACAACGTACCTTACTTAATTCCAACCGGTCCCCATTGTAATTTGATGTTCATACAATCCCACATTCCAAATATATGCTGGCAGAATGCACAAAGCTCCATTTCCTCTTGGCAACAATCAATTATTTTACAGCATAGGTACAAGCTGGCTCTAGCAATGATTGTTCACTGCCAATGGGGAATGGTGTTTTGTGCGATCTGCCTCCTTGTACTGGTGATATTGCAATAGCTCTTGGCTCGGGGTAATTTATGCATACTGTCTGCAAAGTAGCTTCCCAAAACACTGATTCTGGATGCTGTGATGCAAGTTACTCTCTGCTTCTCCTGTGGTCCACATCCTTGCTGGCTAGGCTGGTGAATCTACGGCTCCTGGCTCTGCATCACTCCAGTCTGACTGGTGGACATGTCTTGGCAGAAGTCATCACACAGCTTCCTCTTATAAGATAGTGTATAACTTCTGAGATCACAGAAGTATGAAAAAGATGGCATATTTTTGGAACGTGAAAGGAAGGAGGTGGTCCCAAGAACATGGAAAAATACCAAAATTACTTCAGGGGCTGGCTGGAATTAAATTGACAATTTTAAAATTGGTGGGAGGTCCTCTTTAACGGACACGGCCCTATTCCACCTTAAGGACCAGGCCATTTTTTGCAAATCTGACCAGTGTCACTTTATGTGGTGATAACTTTAAATTTGTCGAACTAACTCTCAATTTTTAACATCAGTGTGAGGGTTTAGTGTGACGGCAGTGTGCACCTATCTCTGGTTCTGTGTTTGTTCTGAATTCTTGCCACATCCACATAAATTTCATCTTATGTAGGATGTCCATTGTGGTACTTGTAGTCCGTTGCTGGCATCATCCATTGTATGCATTTTTTGCTGGTGATTGCCATTAGCAACGGACTACAAGTGCAGGATGTGCTCCCCTATAGAAATGCACAACTGCATATGGGTATGAGCGCATCCTGCTTTCTTATCACCACATTTTTTGATGGTTTATAGTGATAACTTTAAAACACTTTTACTTATCCAGACCATTCTGAGAAAGTTTTTTCGTCACATATTGTACTTCATGACAGTGGTAAAATTTTGTCAAAAAATTTCATTTTTTTGTATAAAAAAATACCAAATTTACCAAACATTTTTAAAAATTTGCAAATTTTCAAGTTTCAATTTCGCCACTTCTATAATACATAGTAATACCTCCAAAAATAGTTATTACTTTACATTCCCCATATGTCTACTTCATGTTTGGATCATTTTCGGAATGCCATTTTATTTTTTTGGGACATTACAAGGCTTAGAAGTTTAGAAGCAAATTTTCAGAAAATTTCAAAAACCCACTTTTTAAGGACTAGTTCAGGCCTGGAGTCACATTGTGAAGCTTACATAATAGAAACCACCCAAAAATGACCCCATTCTAGAAACTACACCCCACAAGGTATTCAAAACCGATTTTAGAAACTTTTTTAACCCTTTAGGTGTTCCACAAGAGTTCATGGCAAATGGACATAAAATTTCAGAATTTAGATTTTTTGGGGCAAATTTTCCATTTTAATCCATTTTTCCAGGAACAAAGCAAGGGTTAACAGCCAAACATAACCCAATATTTATTGCCCTGATTCTGTAGTTTGCAGAAACACCCCATATGTGGTCGTAAACTGCTGTATTGCCAAAAAGCTGGGCATAGAATCAAGGGAACGCCATATAGTTTTTGGAAGGCAGATTTTGCCGACTGTTTTTTGACACCATGTCCCAATTAAAGCCTCCCTGATGCACCCCTAATGTAGAAACTCCAAAAAAGTTACCCCATTTTGGAAACTACTGGATAAAGTGACAGTTTTTTTGGTACTATTTTTAGGGTACATATGATTTTTTGTTGCTCTAAATTACATTTTTGTGAGGCAAGGTAACAAAAAATTGAAATTCTGAAATTTCATCTCCATTTGCCATAAACTCTTGAGGAACACCTAAAGGGTTAACAAAGTTTGTAAAATCAGTTTTAAATACTTTGAGGGGTGTAGTTACTTATATGGGGTCACTTATGGAGTTTCTACTCTAGGGGAGCATCAGGGGGCTTCAAATGGTACATGGTGTCAAAAAAACAGTCCAGCAAAACCTGCCTTCCAAAAACCATATGGCGTTCCTTTCCTTGTGTGCCGTGCCGTTTGGCCATACAGTAGTTTACGACCACATATGGGGTGCTTCTGTAAAGGACAGAATCAGGGCAATAAATATAGAGGTTTTTTTACCGTTAACCCTTGCTTTGTTACCGGAAAAAGGATTCAAATGGAAAATTTGGAAAAAACAGCTGTTTTGGGACCGTTTTTATTTTATTTTTTTTACTGTGTTCATATGAGAGATTGGGTTGTGTGTTATTTTTATATCAGATTCTTATGGATGCGGCAATACCTAATATATCTAGTCTTTTAAATTTATTTAGGTTTTACACTATAATATCCGTTTTTTAAACAAACAAAAAACATTTTAGCATCTCCATAGTCTGAGAGTCAGTTTTTTTTTTTTTGTTTTTGGCTAATTGTCTTAGTTGGGGCTCATTTTTTGCGGGATGAGATGGCGGTTTTATTGGCACTATTTCGGGGTGCATGTTACTTTTTGATCGCTTGCTATTACACTTTTTGTGATGTTAGGTGACACCTGAGGGGTTAGGTCATGCGTTATTTTTATAGTTCAGGTTCTTAAAGGACGCGGCGATAAATAATATGTCCATAATATATATAATTTTTATTTATTTATATTTTACAAAATAATATAATTTTTGAAACAAAAAAAAAAAATCACACTTTAGTGTATTCATAGTCTTAGGCCCCTTTCACACGGGCGAGTTTTCCGCGCGGGTGCAATGCGTGAGGAGGACGCATTGCACCCGCACTGAATCCGGACCCATTCATTTCTATGGGGCTGTGCACATGAGCGGTGATTTTCACGCATCACTTCTGCGTTGCGTGAAAATCGCAGCATGTTCTATATTCTGCGTTTTTCACGCAACGCAGGCCCCACAGAAGTGAATGGGGCTGCGGGAAAATCGCAAGCATCCGCAACCAAGTGCGGATGCGTTGCGATTTTCCCGCATTGTTGCTTAGCAACGGGACTCAATCTCTATTATTTCCCTTATAACATGGTTATAAGGGAAATAATAGCATTCTTAATAAAGAATGCATTGTTAAATGAAGAGGAAGAGGTTAAAATAATAAAGTTAACTACCTTAGCCACTTGATCGCGTAGTCGCGATCTGTCCTCTCTTTCCTGCAGCATCTATGATCTGAAAGGACCTGTGATGATGTCACATCACATGGTCCAATCACATGGTCCATCTTACCATGGTGATGGACCATGTGATTGGACCATGTGATGTGACGTCATCACAGGTCCTTTAGATCATAGATGCTGCAGGGAAAGAGAGGACAGATCACGACTACGCGATCAAGTGGCTAAGATAAGTTAACTTTTATTATTTTTAACCCCTTCCTCTTCATTTAACAATGCATTCTTTATTAAGAATGCTATTATTTCCCCTTATAACCATGTTATAAGGGGAAATAATCAATTCTCCAGTAGACCCGAAACCGGACTTCAGTGATGAAGTCCGGCTTCGGGTAGGGTACCAAACATGGCGTTTTTTCTCACGCGCGTGAAAACGTGTTGCAAACGTTTGCACCCGCACGGGAAAAACGCACATATTCCCGCAACGCACCCGCCTCTTATCCGGGCGTCAAACATGACGCCCGTGTGAAAGAGGCCTTAGAGCCATAATTTTTTTTCTTTTTTGGGTGATTTTCTTAGGTAAGCCATCATTGTTTGTGGGATGAGGTGACAGTTTGATTAGTACCATTTGGGTGTAGATGCAAATTTTTTGATCACTTTTATTACCTATTTTGGGAAATGAGGTGGGCAAAATTGCAATTTTATCATAGTTTTTTTTTTTTTTTTTTTTATGTCTTTCACCGTATGGGGAAAGTAACAAATCCATTTCATAGATGAGGTTCTTACGGACTAGGTGATATTGAATATGTGTAGTGTAATTTATTTTTTAATTTTTTATTAGTGATAAATGTCTTTTGATTTTTACTTTTTTTTCACTTTTTTTACATTTTTTTTTTTACCCAGACCCACTTGGTTCTTGAAGATCCAGTGTATGTGATGTCCGTATAATACAGTACAGTACATTATATAATGTACTGTATTTTTTTACTTTACACTTAGTCTGATCAGACTTTTGCCTTTAGCAAAAAACTGATCAGACTTCTGTTACCATAGCAAGCAGGACGCCTAAAGGCATCCTGTTGCCATGGTTACCATCCTCCGCTTCTATAACAGAGCAGTGGCGGATGGGGAGGGAGGGAAGCTGGGGACTGGAGCTAGGGGGGCTGCAAAAGGCGCAGAAGCCCCCCACAGCAGCTCCCTCCCTCTTAACCCCTTCCATATACCAGTCCTTACGGACTGCAGCATGGAAGGTGTTAAACGGCTGACATCTGTGCCTGCACGGATGTCAGCCATTTCAAGCAGAGTGTCAGCAATGTGCTGACATTTTGCTAAAACGCTCGGCCATCCTGAAAATTATTGGGGGCGAGCAGAGAATCCCCCACCACCCCAGCCAGCAGTACCTGTGAAGAAAAGAAGGCGTGCAAGATTTTTTCCTTGTAAACTATATCTATAATTTACTTTTGGTTTCATTGTTTAATGAATGTCACTTAAAGATGATGTCCAGGGGGTGGAATTTTTCAAAAAGGGCTCAGTCTGGATACTCAGTCATCTTCCGTACCCAGTGCTACACTTACTGGGTCCCAGTTGATCTCTGCTTTCTGGTCTGCTCTCAATACACAAGAAATGCTTTGAGATTAGGGATGAGCGAACCCGAACTGCAAGGTTCCGGTTTGTACCAAACTTTACAGTGACATCATTGCAGGTCATTTTGCAGGTTCTGCTAAAAGAAGATAGAGGACACTGCGGCAGCGTGATCAAGTCAATTAGGTGAGTCGATTTCTTTTTAACCCCTAAATTGCCATATTCTTTTGTATTCTGTCTTAAGAATGCTATTATTATAATGGAAAAAAATAAAGTGAAGTTCGGGTCCTCATTGACTTTAATGGGTTTCGGGGTCAATGCTGCAGCCAGTGACTGCCTGAGCAGGCATATCCAGGCTGTGTGTTGAGATGGAAGCTGAAAATCAGTGGGTCCCAGTATGTATCAGAATGAAAGTGGTAGGGGATCGGTGAGGGTGAGTATCCCTTCTTTTTATGCTATTTAAAGCCATTTATAAAGAATTTCTTCCAGTGGACTAGACCTTTAAATATATATTTGATTGTTTAAAAGTAAAGTAATCATCTTATGAAGAGATGAAACTAATGTGCTGTTAAATAAACATCCATGCAAGAACTAATTCAGTAGGCAATTGTCAATTGTTCCTTCCTATCGAATGCCATTTAAAAACTCGTTCTTTGCCAGTATCGGAAGCTGTTTAGATAGCACGATTTGCTGCCAGCAAAAGGCCAATTTAGGTGCCTTCACAAATGTGACCTGACGAACGAGCATTTCGCTTATTTATCGGGTAATCGGCGTTGCTTTACACAGTCAAATAATTGTTAACGAGTGTTCCTATGAACATTAACGATTATCTGGTGGATTCCTGGTCTGTGTAAATGGGCCTTAACCGAGCTAATTGTAGTACAATCGACACTCTGTGTTTAGTGTCCAGAGATTAGATAAGATGTAAAATTCTACTGAACTGGTTTCATGGCAAATTTACTTTCTTAACTAAGCTGAAGATCAGTTATGAGTGAACACATCTACATTAATAAGGCCTCTTTCACATTAGCGTTAGGAGATCTGGAAATTTTTTTCTGGCAGAGAGCAGCCTTAAGGATCTCTCTGTATTCTTGAAGCAAATGCATTGCCATACGGCCCCTTTAACTATAATGGGGACCAATGGTGATCTGGCCGCAACCCAGCAAATATGCCGAGAAGCGGATGGACAAATACCACTTGGTGCAGCAGTATTTGTCCGCCCGCTTCTTGGCATGTTTGCAATATTGCGGCCTGATCACTGCTGGTCCCCATAATAGTGAATGGGGCCAGCGGGTGTCAGTTAGCTTCCAGCAGTGCCGGATACAGACATTTTCGGATGCCTGCTCCCCTGATGGAACAGCCTGTGGGAGATAATAAACACTAATGTAAAACAACCCTAAGCAATATTAAACCATCAGTGTCAATGTCCAAAGGTTTAAATGGAGTAATTCATGTTCACATGCAGGTCTGCTTCACCTGCTTCTTGGCTATGCAGTCCAAAAAAGGCTGCTGATGGAGGGTTCCACCATCCATCAAAAGCCACTATTCATTTACAATGGGGACGGACAAGGGAACTAACACATGCACAGTCCGCCTCCAATGTAAGTGAATGGAGGCCACTGATGGGATGGGATCCTCCATTAGAAGGCCATTTTAGGACTGTGGCACCAGGAAGCAGGTGAGCATATCCATATTAAACCATTGGACATTGACAATTTAATAATGCTGGTCCCAGCACATATGTGGCTACTTATACTGTATATAGAGGTTAACCCCTTTAATTTTGGAGTCTAGCCTAAGGTCTCAGGAGAAGTTTCATACTTGTGCATGATGGATGGAGAAAAAAAAAGGAAATACCTTAATACATAGATGGTTTTAACACCAGAGTGATCAACTTGTCCTTTTATCTTTGGGAAAAAAAAAAAAAAACTGTGCAAATGGTTTTATAATTGGTGGTAAAACTTTATTATTCAAGTTTAGATGTAACAGACATCTTTTCTGCCTGATATATTTTTTATTTTATTTTTTTAATGCAATAGAAATACACAAAGAACATTTGTGGAAAAAAAATAACATGCAGAATGAGGAAACAACAAATATTCGTGTGGTAAGACAGACAGCAGACAGGTAAATTTTAGCAGGACTACATGTTTTCCCATTTCTCAGCAATAAGATTTTTTTTTATTTTTTTTTAATAGAACAAAAGCTTGCTGGTGCATACTGATTAATAAAGAATTAACAAAGAACTTCTTATAATACAGTGGCATATTGAGATGTTCCACACTCCCTATGCCATTTCCAACGTGCTTTTAAAGCACACTATCATAACTGAATACATTTTGTTTCTCTTCGATTACAAAAGCCTAGAAATTAATTGCCTGCAAAGACCACTGCCAATGGAACTTAAATAAATTAGTATGTATGTTCTACATACATACTGCATGCAGCATATACTGTTAAATCAATGACCCTCTAAATCTCTGCCATTGTTGGTCTTGCTAACTGGCTTACATGAAGATACCAATCCTCTTAGCCAGTGGTTATCTTTTTACATGTTTTACAATTTTTAAACTAAAAAAAAAAAAGAAAAATGTTGTACCTGTAAGTAAAGGAGCGAGGAAAAAAGTTAAATACACTGAATATTTAGTTTTCGATACTGAATCCGTTAAAATAATCTGTTTAGTATGGCTCATATACATATCTTCAGGTTTACTTACATTTATATAGGCCATCTATCTTGTGAGGTCATGTATTTTAAATAACAGCTACATTACGTCCAAATAAACTGTTAAACAGACATTAAAACATTATAAATCTAAACAGTTATATAATTCCAGACTTTAAAATGGCATTTGTAATATACACTACAATATCATCAATAATGCCGTTTTTCTGAAAGGTAAATGCACTGAACTCTTAGTTTGAACTTGTCTGCAGGAAAATACAAAAAAAATAGCAATTAATATCTAACACTAAAAAAAGCAAAAATACCTGCTTGCAGGTAGCGTACAACATAAAAGTTACATGAAAATGTATTGTAGTTTTGTTTTTTTATAGTAAAAGGTTAGATATGTAAAATAATGTAGATAATTTTGGGTGGAGCCAGGGAACTCAAATAATAAATGGTATGTTATCAATTTACCAATTCAAGCAACATATACAAAAAAAATGTAGCCATGATGGACCTATTGTATTAAAAAATGGAAGACATTGGTAAATTCTTATCAAAGCAGGTCCAGAAAAATATAAGGAGTGAATATATATATAAAAAATAGTGTAGTAACACCTTCTGTTCAAAACCAAAATTCAACTAAAATTATATACATATGTTAAAGTATTTTTATTTTATTTGTGCCTCTAACATTTCTACCGTTTTACGAATAGGGATACTAATTATTTTTTTTTTTTTTAATCAAGCTGGAGATAAACTGAAATGCTTCTTTATGTAATGGAATATCCACGAATTATAATAAAAGAGTTACTAAAAAATAATTATGGGTAAGAGCATATTTATGAATATGGGAAAATTAAATATAAAATATGTATATCCTTTTTTTTTCCCATAAAGTATTTGGGCCACACAATGATTCACAATTTATTATTTAATAGAAAATAAAAAATGCATATTTTTCCTGCTAAATATTTTGTCAAAAATGGATAATAATTCAATTATTGCCATATTAAATGAATAAAGTGGTATTTTGTTGTATAAAAAAATTACGTAAAATTATTCCATCTTTATTGGTATATGGGAGTCATTTTGTAGCTATTTCTCTACAATACAAACAAATTACATTTTTTTTTAACAAACAGCTATCCCTGAATTTAGAAGCATAAATTGACAAAATTAAAAAAAAGTACCTCTATTTCTGATATGGAAATGGTTGATATATATTTCCAGGGTTAAACAATATTTTATCACATCTCAATATGTCATGTATGTTATGATACTGTCATAAAGCCTCCTGTTTACAAATGAGGGTAAAATACATTTTTGCCCTGATTTTTTTTTAAATAGAAAAAAAAAAACACATTGCATTTCAGAGAGGCATTTCAACTTCATGAATTTAATTTTCAATATTTAAGTGCATTACACCTAGAAATTTGACCTATGTGAAGCCGTAAAGCCTCAAAGATACTACTTGTCCTCATGCGTCCCAGTTGTCCAAAAAAAAGAAGCTAACTGTACAACACATTTTGAAGTGCAATGTTACTACATATGCAATAAACTTGCTGTAAAGTTGCTGTAATCCACACAGCTAGTAACAGGAGTTATGAAATGTTTCATACTGTATGAAACATAGACTAAGCAGTAAGAGAATATATATCTATCATGTTGAAGCATAGTCATGTTAGTTAACAGTTCTAAGAACACAAATATTCTTGGAATGAATTATTTTAACACTTTAATCCTAAACCAACATAAAAATACTCAAATTTTTCCTTCTTCTTGTTTGTCTCATTTTAGCTGACAAAAGAGACAGGTTTTTTTTGTTTGTTTTTTGAGACTCTACCTCTAATGCACAAAGAAAAATAACCTACCGCAATAGAAATAGTTGCTTCATTAACTTATTTGCTACATCTGCAAATGTAAACAGCGAGGCTGAGCCAAATCGACTCTAATGCATGATGGAATATCTTTGTTGCATACGTACATAGTAAAAAATAATTATTTTTATATGTCAGGCACCATTATTTGAAATGTAATACATTAATAATTAATAGAAAAATAAGACTTTTTGTTCTCCCAACTTTGTTAATGAAAAAAAAAATGGACGATCTGATAGTATCCAGTAGCTTGTAAAATCTATGCATATTTTTTATGTTTTATTTTTATTTTAGATTGTGTTGACTTGCTGTGTAACTAACTAATACAGTACCCAAAAATAATAATATTAATAAAAAAGGCTAACTGGCTGGCAAATCAGCACCTTCATACATCTGATTTTTAGAGCTATTCCCTGAGCATTTATGCTAAGGAGTGTTCCCTTCATATATAAGCCTTAGGTTTCCTATACATACACTTTTTCCCAGGATTTTGAAACGCATGTAAAAAATAAGTCATGTCCTCGAGCCTTTAATGGTGTTTTTTGACATGCATTTTTAGTGGAATTTTTAATTATTTTGCTTTTTGTGCATGTTTTTTTTTTCTGGTGTACTTAAAGTCCTATGGGGAAGCCTATAGTAAAAAAAAACAATTCCAGAAAAAAGCCACAGCTAGAGGGTTCACAAAAAAAAAAACACTACATGTAAGAAAACAATACACTGCCTAGGTAGACTTCACAATATTTTACTATAAATGTTAAAGTAATACCAGGGGGGGAGGGGGGGGGGGGGTATTGCATCAAATGGCATTAATCACATACTGAAAAATTATGTGTGTGAAACCACTCTTATAGGAGATATATACATTGTCTGTTTGCTCCTGTAGTAGGCCTGAACCCATGCCACCATTCTCAAAGGTGTTCACTTATTTTATTTTATTTATTTTTTTCTAAATGTCATGTGGTCGCCACCTACCAATTAGGCTACAACCTAATGGGCCTGATTACAAAATGGTAATTAAATACTTTAATTTTTCTGAAGTGATTTAAGAAATTAATGCTAAGCCCTAAATGGGTGCTATTGGACGCACTACTAGAATTCCATTGAATATTCTTTAAAAAAAAAAAAAAGCCCAAGCCATTTTTTTTATTGTTGTATGTTTTATACCATACTTGCCAACATTTTACCTGGATGATGAAGCAGGACTACAAAATAATTTTTTTACATCACGCCACCCTTTTTAAAATGCACCACACCCCATCTGTGCAGTTTTTTGTGTTGGGGCTGTGTCTAAAATTAAAGTTCATCAAGAGCTGCTTTCTAGGAGTATGCAACCTTCCATGCTGTTCCCAAAAGATTTGCCAGCATTTCTGGGAGTCCAGGAGGTCTGCCCTATTTTCTGGATCCTCCTGGACATTCTGGGAGAGTTGATAAGTATGTGACATATGTTGCATATGTTGTAATTCCATGGACTTATAAACTTGGAAGGTTGATAAAATAAAAAGAAACAGAAGCAGTAGCACCAAAGTTTACCTCCCCTTCCATCCAAGCCCAGTAGAAGTCTACTGATTTAGCATTGAACTAACATTCCTATATTGCGCTGTTACAGTTAGAACAAAAATATCACTTACAATTTATGGTATGCCAAGTAAGACATCTCCTAAAAGGTTTGTCTGTTCTGGACAATTATTTTAGAAGGGTCCTTTAATTGCAAGTGGGTTAAAGGGTGTCCTGTTGCTGGAAATCCCTATGATCAACTATGATCTTTGGGATGAGCCAGAGGCAAGTGTTAAATTTGCCTTCAGTGCCACAAGAGGAAGAATTCAGTACTAAACAGTTCTCATTGAAACAAATGGGCTCTGGATGAAATAGACCGACATCAAAGATCCTCCAAGGCCAGAGATGAACTTTAAAGCCACTGCCTGCTCTCGCTACATGGGTTTTCTAAAACCAGACACCGCCTCTAATTAACAATTATTTTGTCAAGACATTTAGAATTAAATAATTACTAATTACATAAATGGTTGATTCATGTAACTACCCATATAAAGTTTTATTACTGTGGGTCATCAATGGCCTCCATCTAAGAATTTGTGTTATTGTTAGAGATATTATGTAAATATCTGTATAAAGTAAAGACAGCCAATGACTTGGACTGGTCCAAGAGAAATCAATGTCAGCCTCTTCCAACTGAACGCATCAAAAGTAGGCACTGCCACTACTTATTTAATTTTAGGTCACATTCTTAAAGGAAACCTGTCCTGTTAAATATGATTGCCAAAATATGGTTATCAAGAGCAAGGGATGTTGAGCAGATTTAGGGTCCCGGGTGTCAGACCCCCACCGATCGGACACTGATAACCCATCCAGAGGATAGGTCATCAGTAAAAAGATCTAAAATAAAAAACTTTAAGAGTCCAGTGGGCAGGGCAACTAAATCATTGACAGTCTTCTTTGAATTAGTGAGCTTTGTGGAAAAATATTTACTATAACTTGTAATTTATTTATTGAAGTCTTTGTTTAGCCTTCCTTGTTTGCACATGCATATTAAGACACATATCAACCACTAAACCCATAAGACTTTGGTGAGCAGGTAGTCATACAGAATCTTATTCCAAAATGTTATATCAGTCTGCTCAGCACCTCTTGATCTTGTCATACAGTAGGTTTGAATAAGTGTATAAAAGCCAAATCAGAACAGCAGTAAAGCCATGATGATAGAGACCATGGTAATAATGGCAGTGCCATAGAGAACATAAGCAATCTACTTTAAAGCATATAGATTAATTAACTAATATATCTCATTAAACTAGTTCCCTTATTATTGTTATGAACACCTTTAGACCGAGAACACATTGGCCTTGCCATCCAATGCAGCTACGCTCTATTTCAATTCACTCCCTCAATGAACAAACCAATGTTGACTTGACTTCCTCACCCAGAAAATGTATTGCAAACCATGTTTAGACATTACAAGCTACTGAATTTCTTTTCAGAAGACCAAATTCTAATTGTGCTAAGTGCTAAAATTTTATTCTTTAGTTTTTCCATTTTTTTCAACTTGTGCAACATTCCTATGTAGGCCTCTCTGGATATGTGTTGTGAAATCATACTTGTCCGTACAAAGGTGCTGGCATATACTACATTGAAAAGGTCCATTTTCCCCATGGCAGCTCATGTGTAGAGCATACATAACCTCATCCAGAAAGACAATGCCACAGTGCACACATTTCGTTGAAAGTTCGTCTTGTGTACTTTTATCCACTTTCTCAGTTTTCACTACATTCAATGGACCTTCATCCTTTACGCTCAACGGTGACTTAATTTTATCTTTCGAGGCCCCATTGGATGCTGACCCAGGTCTGGAATGCTTCATTGCCAAGTCTAGAGGAATGTCATTATCTGATCCAACAGTGGAATATTGAGTAGGCAGATTAAAGGTGGGATAAGGCACATAGTTTGGGCAAGGGTTTGGTAGGCCAGGCACGTGACTCAAGTAGTGAGGATTCCCAGGAACGGACAGCTTATACTTACTCCAAAATCTAAGCCAGTCGGATTCACTTTGGAAGTCATTGTGGACTAATGGAAGTCCAAAGACTGGGTACTGATATTTTTCTATTGGACTTCCTGGGGGAGAGTAGTTTGGATGTTTAATAGGTCTCATATACTTTTCAATTGGGCTACCTCTTTCTGAGCTGCCTTTGCTATCAGAGATAGATGAACTATTTCCTGGATCTCCACTGCTTTCCTGAGGACTTTTTATCTGTATGTGCAAAGGCTGCATCCTTTTGTGGACATCCATAGTTTGGCTGACTATTATTGTCTGCTGAGCAGAATGGCTTTTAGTCAATGATGCTTGGGTCTCATATTTATTCATTACAAGTTGCTGAGCTTCTCTCTGGTGACCTTCCATTGAATGATCATCCGACCTCCTCTCTAACGGACTTCCATTAGTTTGCTCCTCGTTGCTCCCTCTTTGATGTTTACTTAACTGTTCCGTCTGCAGTGCGTCTGGGTTAAGGCGTTTCCTTGTCCGTCTTCTAATGATCTGCTCACCATTGTTTTGCTTAATGATGTTTAAAGGTCTGGGAGTCTGTGCAAGGGATAAGAAAAAAAACACATCAAATAAACCAAAAGCCATCTATGATTGATGATCAGAGCCAATCAAATACATTAGGCAAAAGCTATGCATGCAGAATGTATTAAAGGGAAGCCATTCAGGAAGAAAGTTACAGTATATATTCCTAATTACTGCTGTTAGAAGGTCTGTCAGTACTCCATCATGAGATTAACTAGGTTCTTACACAACATGCAAGCGGAATTTATAACCTAATGCTTTACTGATTAAAACATGTTTTCTAAATCTGATTATATTTTCTGATTGTATATTTTTTTTCTTTAATTTTCTGCACATGATTATGGAAGCTGACATCTTGCCTGAGCTGCTCACAGCATTTAGAAATATATATATATATATATATATATATATATATATATATATATCCTGTCATTGTAATCCTGCCTTTGATTAGACGACTGCTGAAAAATTCTCTCTACATAACTGGAAATGCCAGCTTGTTATTGGGTAAGTTGCAAGAATGAAAATGTCAAGATTTAGTTATTTATTTATTTTTTGTAATATAGGGACAAGGAAAATGAAGAAAAGGGAAAATCAAAAGGAAAATCAAAAGTTCTCAAAGAATATGCTAAGTAAACTTTGAAGTCCCACCCACCTTTTCAGACATATTTAAGCACCAAATGTAAGCATTAAATCCAGTGGTACAATGGGTTTCAAAAATATGGCTGTATGATATGTTTTCAATATATTATTTACTCCCCCAAAAATGGAAATTAATCATGTTTCTGAGGCTATTGATCCTATTGTTTAACATTGAGGATGCTCATTGAGAAAAGGTGTCTATTAGAGATGAGAGAATTTATTCTAAAAATCAACTAAAACTTTTCAAAAAGTTGGGATTCTACTGAACCTGAGCACTTTTGATTCAGTATAATCTATTTTCTCCCAAATCGAATTGGACAGTCGATTTGGCCAAGTCAAACCAAATCAAATTTTAAGAAATTTGATCATCTCTAGTGTCTATAGATATTTACAATGAGCATTTATGAGTAGGACAAGATCAATCGTAAATGGGCCTTCCTCCTCATGGTCCCAAAGTAGTTACCGACACTGCTTCTATGGTACATAGATCTCTGCACTAAAGATATAGTAATTTTTTGCTCTTATTTCTTGGAATATGCAAGCATTTTCACCCTGTGGTTATTTGCTCAATCCATAAATTCTAGACTGGAAGCTTCAGGTACTCAAATTACATAAGGGCATACTCAACATTTTCCTATTTGCAACATATAGGAACTGGTCTTGTGACCAAAGGCGCAAATACACATAAAAGTCAGCTGAAGCTGGTGATTTCAATGTAGGAAAAGGAACCCCACTGGACTCCATTGACTATAATGGCATCCTGCGAGGATTCTGCCTCTTTCCGGCATGAATGCCAGGGTTCGGACAGAGAAAAACCACTGCATGCATGTACTTCTCCTCTACTAAGGGTATTGCACAAACCATTGCAATAACTGGTTCTCAGGTTTTACAAAAGAGTTAAGCAAAGGGTTGTACTGTAGATAAAGGGTGTGCCAGAGGAGGACCAAAATGTCCTTTTGCCACCTAAGAAGATACCGGTACGTACACAGCTTTTTGAAATGAAAGGTCCCTTCAGCATAGTTTATTCAGTATGCTGTCCTGAAAGGGTCAGACATACAGAGTATACATGAATTACTCTTTACATTGCAATTCTTCTTTAAGCTTCTGCTGCTTATTCACAACACTTGATTTCCCACTGAACTATCTATAGAAGTAGTTCAATAAGTAGAAGGTATCAGATCAATAAATTATGCTCTAATCATGCCTGTCTTTTCTTTGTTGATACCATGCACTGGTGACCTAGGGCCTCCTGCCATCTCTATAGAAGTCAGTAAGTGTCATTATTAGCCAACCATCTCCTTCGTAGCCTGGCATTCTTATACTAATGTGCAGCTCTACACCCAAAATATAAAGGTTCTCATTTGCCTTGCTACCGAGTCTATTCACTATTAGCCTGGCCGTAGGTCACAGAAAGGCCAAGTTTGAAAGAGATGATGACAGGACATTCTTAAAACGTAACTTAAAAAGGCTGAGAGACACATAATGAATTCCTATAATTTGCACCACCACTGAATTTGTATGTTGTTTTCAGGATTTAGTAGCATGGTAGGGGATTCAGAGGTGACAATCACAACTGCACTGGACTTGTTAGAACAGGGCCAACAGCCTCACAAAAATACACAAGCATTATAAAAGGCACATGTTGGGTGATGAACCCTAGTATAGCTTTTGCATTGGAGCCCAAGAGCTTCACATTACACCTCAAAGTCAAAATAAACGTGAAGTCCAAGGGTATTCACCATTCCCTTGGCTCAAATCAAAGATTTCAACTTCTCAAAAAGCAAATTCAATCAAATTTTTCTGACATGATAGCAAAACTCTTGATAGACTGAAAGTCAGTCACGTAAATAGGATAGACATATCATGATAGAGTATCAGAAAATCAGATATGTCAAGCCAAGAGGAAAGGTAAGAAAGGAAAGAAACTAATATTCTGTACCATGCTTTATAAAATGCCAGAGTAAATATGATCTTAAATATTTCTAGCAGTCTTTTTTTTCTCATTCTATAATGCCAAGTTCCAAAAATAAAATGATAGGGAAGTTTTGAATTTTTTGCAATGCTTCATTTTACACGTCTGTCTTCTTTGGTAAATGGGATGAGTGACACAAAATCTGATGGCAATGAATAAGCAAAAAGAAGAGAAATAAACATCCTGAGCAATACAGTTCTGAAACGAAAATGCCACACTGTGTTTGGATATCTTTTAGAAAAATTGGGCAGTAGTGTTATTGCACAGCAAGAAGGAAACGCAACAATAGACCATTTAAACTGTGCTTTATAGAATTTGTAGCACTTCATAAGTCAATAGAAATACTGCAGGTAAAGTTCTCTATAAATTCTGCTGCAGAAGAATATCTCAGCGCCAATAATACCGGTTCTCTGGGGAGCAGTGGATCTTGGGCTATTTTCCAGAGGTATAGAGAACTTTACAATAAATATTATGTGAGAAAAGCCTTAACAAGTAATGTTGCTGCACTAGAAGACAGGAGACGGCCCTCTAATGAAGTGCTGTTTGCTGGTAAAGATGTGATAGCTTTACAGTGGCGTAGCTATAGGGGTCGCAGCGGTCGCAATTGCGACCGGGCCCCTAAGTCAGGGGGGCCCACGGGGCCTTACAGAACATGAAATCCATTAGAAAGGTTCTGAAGGCTATTGTTTACCAAGCCAGTAGATAAACCTAAAAGTGAAGGTTGACTAAAAAGCAATAAATCGTAACTCAATAACTCAAAAAAACACTCATAATAGCAGCATATTGTCTGATGATGGTTCTGCAGGGAACTTAGAATTTGAAACTACCCGTAGACCATCATGGATTGTCCACACATGCCGGATGGGCAATGGTAAATCCATTATTAGGGATAGGCGAATCCGTGGAAGTTCGGGTTCGCCCCATTGAAGTCAATGATGACCCGAACTTCACTTTATTATTTTCTGTTATAACATGGTTATATCGGAAAATAATTGCATTCTTAAGACAGAATGCAAAACAATATGGCCATTCAGGGGTTTAAAAAAAAAAAAAAAAACCCGCCTCATCCACTTGATCGCGCTGCAGCAACTTTTTCTATCTTCACTGAACAGGACCTGCCAAAGGACCTGCGATATGCGTAATGACGTCACCATGTGGGAGAGCGTGGTGACGTCATCTTGCACATCACAGGTCCTTTGGCAGGTCCTGTTCAGTGAAGATAGAAGAAGCTGCTGCAGCGTGATCAAGTAGATGAGGTGAGTTGTTCTTGTTTATATAACCCCTAAAAGGTCATATTGTTTTGCATTCTGTCTTAACCCCTTCAGGACCCTGACATTTTTCACCCTAAGGACCAGGCCATTTTTTACAAATCTGACATGTGTCATTTTATGTGGTGATAACTTTAAAACGCTTTTACTTATCCAAGCCATTCTGAGGCAATTTTCTCGTTACATATTGTACTTCAGGACAGTGGGAAATTTGAGTCAAAATATTTCATTATTATTTATTAAAAAAATACAAAATTTACAAAAAAATTGGAAAAATTCGCAATTTTCAAAATTTCTATTTCTCTGCTTTTAAAACAGATAGTGATACCTACTAAAATAGTTATTACTTTACATTTCCCATATGTCTACTTCATGTTTGGATCATTTTGTAAATGCCACTTTCTTTTTTTGGGATGTTAGAAGGCTTAGAAGGCAGAAATATTTACAGAAATACCCCATATGTGGTCATAAACTGCTGTACGGGCACACGGCAGGGCAAAGAAGGAAAGGAATGCCATATGGTTTTAGGAAGGCAGATTTCACTGGGATAATTTTAAGTTGCCATTTCATATTTGAAGACCCCCTGATGCACTCCTAGAGTAGAAACTCCCAAAAAAAGACCCCATTTTGGAAACTACGGGATAAGGTGGCAGTTTTGTTGGTACTAATATAGGGTACATATGATTTTTGGTTGCTCTATATTATACTTTTTGGGAGGCAAGGTAACAAAAAATAGCTGTTTTGGCACAGTTTTTAATTTTTGTTATTTACAATGTTCATCTGACAGGTTAGATCATGTGGTATTTTTATAGAGCAGGTTGTTACGGACACAACAATACCAAATATGACTACTTTTTTTGTTGTTTGTTTTTTGAAAAAAAATATTTTTTAGTGTCTTCATATTCTGAAAGCCATAGTTCTTTTTATTTTTTGGGCGACTGTCTTATATAGGGGCTCATTTTTTTCAGTAGGAGATGACAGTTTGATTGGTACTATTTTAGGGCGCATATATCTTTTTGATCGCTTGGTATCACACTTTTTGTGATGTAAGGTGACAAAAAATGGGGTTTAGGGGTTAGTTCATGTGATTTTTTATAGAGCTGGTTGTTACGAATGCGGCAATACCTAATATATGTACTTTTTCTTATTTATTTAAGTTTTACACAATAATAGCATTTTAGAAAAAATATATATGTTTTTGTGTCTCCACTTTCTGAAGGACATATTTTTTTCATCTTTTTTTTCAGGATGAGGTGACGGTTTGATTGGTATTCTTTTCGGGTACATACAACTTTTTTGACCACTTTTAATACTTTTTTTTGGAATTGAACTGGGAAAAATTCCATCATAGTTTTTCTTTAACTTTTCTTTAACATGATCCTTTTATAGATCAGGTCGTTACAGATGCGATGATACCAAACATGTGTAGTGTATTTTTTTTTTTTTTATCAATTATAAATGTCTGGCTATAAGAAGAAATTTGATATTAAGTAACCATCCAGCCTTGCCACAACAGCGCAATGGCCGGATGTGGGCGGGAACTCCCGCCTTCTATTAACCCATAAAGCATCGGCCACTGCCACAGCACAGCAGCAGCACAGCACTGCCATACAGCGGTCCCTATTGACTGCAGCATGGAAGGGGTTAACCCCTTAAGGACACAGGGTTTTTTCATTTTTGCGTTTTCGTTTTGCGCTCTATGCCTTCCAAGAGCCATAACTTTTTTATTTTTCCGTTCACATGGCCATATGAGGGCTTATTTTTTGCAGGACAAGTTGTACTTTCCAATGCCATCATTTAATAATGCATACAGTGTAGTGGGAAGCGGGAAAAAAATTCCAAATGGGGTGAAATTGCAAAAAAAAAGCAATTTCACCACAGTTTTACGGGTTTCTAAATTACGACGTTTGATTTGCGATAAAACTGACCATTTCGTTTTATTCTACAGGTTAGTACAAATCCGGCGATACCCAATATGTATAGCTTTTCTTGCGTTTTGATAGTGAAAAAAAATTCAAAAGTGGGAAAAAATTTTTTTTTTTTGTCGCCATGTTTTGACCGCTATAACGTATTTGTAAATAAGTGTATGACGTTGTATGGGGGCTTATTTTTTGCGGGGCGATCTTAACTTTTAGTTGATACCATTATGGGGTGTGTAGGACTTTTTGATCGCTTTTTATTTAATTTTTTTTGAGGAAATGAAGCGTCCAAAAACGGCAAATCGGCCATTTAGGCGCTTTTTTCTGTTTTTCTGTTTACCGTATGGGAAATATATTTTTATATTTTTATACTATGGGCGTTTTCACACATTGCGACACCCATGATGTGTAGTTTTTTTATTATTTTATTTTAATTTTGGGGAAAGGGGGGTGATTTAAATTTTCGTTGTTTTTTTTTTATTTTTATTTTTTTATTTATTTTTTTTTTACACTTTTATATAGATCCCATAGGGACCTATATAAATCAGTTACCTGATTGCTTATATCATAAACTCCAATACACTTGTATTGGAGTTTATGAGCATTTTACTACTTTCCTATGAAGCCCTATTGCTAACAAGGGCTCCATAGGAAATAGTAAGTGATAGCCTTAAGCTGAATGAAAGGCTTAAGGCTATCCCTTACAGCGCTCCGATTCTCCCGATCACCACTAGGGGGAGCCGGAGCGCTGCCGAAAGTTTTACTTTTGGTTTTAGCGCGTGCAGATGCTGTGATTAGGATTGATCACGGCATCTGCGGGGTTAAATGATCGCGGTCGGCAGCGCTGCCGACCGCGATCATCAGCTGCGGGGGTCAGCTACAGGAATCAGCCGGACCCCCGCAGCGATGGTGCCCGCAGCGGCCAGGAGCGGGCGCCATCTTCAGGGACTGGACATGTGTCCTTAAGGAGTTAAACGGCTGACATTGGTGCCAGAACCGATGTCAGTCGTTTCAAGCAGAGTGTCAGCTGTATGCTGACACTCTGCTAATGGCTCGGCCATCCTGAAAATGGGGGAAAGGTGCAGACATGCTGACAGTTTAATGCCGTGACATGTATACTCTTCATGAAGCGCCAAGTAGCAGTGCTCCATGACGAGTGTACACGTCATAGGTCGGGAAGGGGTTAAGAATGCTCTTATTTTCTGATATAACCATATTATAATGGAAAACAATAAAATAAAATCACCCAAACACCGAACCTGGACTTCAGTGAAAAAGTCCGGGTTTGGGTCCAGGTACCCGAACTCGCAAAGTTCGGTACGAACCCGAACTTTGTATCCTTATATCCATTACATTTGAAATTTTTTGTCTATGAAATTTGAGCAAATAGATTCCTTATAATCAAAATTTGACCTGAATTTTTCAAAAATCCAGATTAAAGTCAGCATTTCTTGAGATTCGTTTTGGGAGATTTAGGATAGAAAGATAGAGAGAGACACTGTTCCAGGCATGCAAAGTACTTTTGAAAAGAATCCGACCCAAATTGAATTTTAACAAATTCGCTCATTTCAACTAAAGAGGATCTATAAGCACTCCTGATTTGTTCTAGACAATACTTGTATCCTTTGTGAAATTCGGGTACTATGTGTTGTTCAATTCCTCTGGTATTCCTCCTAAATTGACAACTGGGTCTTTCCAGTTGACTGTGTGCTCCTACAATCTCCAATGATGACAATGGAAGGCTGTGTAGGGACACATCTTTTTGACAAAAGGAATGGTAAAACACTAGTTGTCAATTTATCTATACATTTCTAAGAGGGCTAACAGAGGAATAGCACAATATAGAGTTATAAACAATTGTTCAGCATTACTACTTGGGGTATGCAAATACATAATACAACAGACTTGTGAGAAGTGATGTCAAGTTCACTTAAAGGGGTTTTCCAGTAATAATTTTTTTTAGTGTTCGCAGCCTACCACCTAAAATAGAAGATTTATACTTACCGTACCTTATTTGCCGTTCCAGTCCTCTGCACTGTCTCCATCTTCCAGTCCCTGCATTACTTACATCTGGCAGTGCATGGTCACATGCTCTACTAACACCAATGACTGGATTCAGCGATGATGAAGGAGCAGTTATTGGCTGAAGTGGTGCATGTGACCATGTACTGCCGGATATAAACAATGCATGGACTGGAAGATAGAGACAGTGGCGTCAGTGCAGAGGATCGGAGCGACGTGGAGCAGGTAGATATGAATCCTCTATTTCAAGGAGCAGTCTATGGTCACTGGCTTAAAAATCGATATCACCAGAAAACCCCTTTTAAGCACTTCTACAATTTGACTTATTTTTCATTGGAAAGACGAGCCGGTCCATTGGCCAGTCATACAGCTATGCTTGTGTACGCAAATCTGTCCGTTTAATATGTTTTGATTACTTGACGGTAAGCAGGCCATAGCATATTTGGTTCTTCATGGTTTGGATTACATGTAGATCCAATGATATATCCCAATCGGGAAAGGGCAGGTAATTTCTTATGGGGTTGAGCACCCTACAGTTCATCCTACATAAATAATTCTTTGATCCAAAACTTTATTTCTAGACTAAAAATGTCCAAACGTGCTTATCGTAGGTAAAATAGAGTAGAAAGCAAAGCCATGTGGTCTATTCTATATGAAAGTCAAAGGCAATTGTACATTTCATATAGAAGAGACCACATGTGTTCATATTTCTCTAGACCTGGCAATGAAAATTAGGAATATTCGCTTTGCCTACCGAGTGCAGTTTCTGGTAGAGGCCACAGGCATTGCAGACGTAGCCACCATTTGCATTCTTTCGCCAAAGTGAAGTCTTTGTGGTCAGGCAGTTGGCACAAAAAACCCCGGAGCCTCTACGTCTCTGAAAAATCAAGAAAGCAAAACATATATCAAACATGAGCAATAATATTATTTTTACAAAGCTGAGGTTTTCTTTAACACAACCGTACAAGGTCTATTCTTTGGGGATATTGACAAGCCAAGTTTTCAGGCCAAATTAAGCACAAATGAAATTGTCTTCATCATAATTAGATCAAGTTGTTTTAATTCATTACTTAGCTTTTAGAAATAAAACATGTATACTGGGGTTGCTGGCCGAAGTAGTCTCAACTACTAAAATTGGCAGAAGAGCTATAAAAGAAAATACAAGACTATATAATAGAAAACTATTAAATAATTTTTTACCTATATAGATTAATGAATGACCTGACAAGTACATCGTTATTAAGCAAATAAAATTCAACTTAAATTAGTAATAGGACTCCAAATGGATTGCACTTAACAATAAAAAGAAAACTGAATCACTTGGTTAGGATTGTACAGGGTCCTTAATCTCTTAGACAGTAAGCAATTTAATGTAATGTAATAAAAACAATTGTAGAAACTTATTTATTCACTACTAGTCAGATCCATTCAAAGGATAATAAACCCTTCACATGTTCTAGGCAGAAACAATTTAACCAGTGGAATACACAAATAATAATGGAATATACTATAGAATAATGAAAAAAGGAACCCCCCTTGTGGTCCTGATTAAGCCACCAAGGCTCTGTACAGTACATTGCGCATGATGTGACATTCAGTCACCAACCCCTATCCTTTCAACCCTATTGTTTGCTACATTTGTGGTGCCAATGGAGGGGTTCACACCATATATACTGTTCTAAAATAGGGCTACTTGGAACTACAGAAGAGGAAACCTTTCATGCTTTGTTCCAAAGGCTTTTAAAATTTCCCTTGGGGTTGTCCAGGATTTTACTATTGATGGACTAACTTCAGGATAGGCCATCAATATCTGATCGGCCGGGATCCAACACAACGTAGCCTCGCTATTTCAGAGTAGCTCCAGCACCAGAACTACACAGCGCCATCCATTGTGTAGTGGACTGAGCTGGTAACTGCAGCGCTGCTCCCATTGAAGTGAAAGTGCACTTAATAGCTTCCTTCACTGTGTACTGTAGTTCTGGTGCCCATGACTGATGCCATGGCTAGGCTGAAACAGCTGATCCGCCTAGGTATATGGTGTCAGACCCACGCAAATTAGATTTTAATGACATATCCTAACAATGGACCATCAATAGTAAAGTCCTGGACAACACCTTTAAGGTGCTGTATAGGTTCTTGGGAAAAAAATGAAAACACAGAAAAACCTCACATCTTAAATCCCCTGCAGATGTGCCACAGATTAATGTTTGCAATCTGTCTGTGATCAGGCGCCATACCAGCACATGAGCACTTTAGGCAACCACTGGCCTCAGGGATAATGTGCCATATTTACTAGCATCTTGTCTCATCATTAAGTAGTAGTATGGCTTGTGACTGCTGAGGCCACTGATTACAAGCTGGCAGCCAAAAACAAAGGGTTATTTGTATCCCATGTCTGATAGGTGTGGGACCCACCTCTGGGATTAGAACGGAGCCCAGTAAGTCCTAGACCGTGCACCGCGCATGCGCAGCCGCCCTCAATTTATTCCTATAGAAGAGCAAAAAATAGCTGAGTGGCATGTTTAGCTATTTTTAAAAATCTCACTTAAATTAATTGGTAGCCCAAAGCACAAGCGTGGCCACCATTCAATTCACTTCTATGGCACTGATGGAAATAGCTGAGCCAATGTTCGGCTAATTTCGACACTCTCATGGGAATGAATGGAGGGTGGCCTCACATGTGCACTGTGCCCTCTGGGACTTTGTGGACTCTGTTTTAAGCATAGGTGCAGGTCTTAGAGATGGGACCTGCACCTATCAGAAATTGGGAACATATCCTAATCCAATATGTCCCCAATGTCTGAGATGGGAAAAAACATTTAAGAACTGGATGAGCTGCAGAATGAAGTAGTTTGTTTTTATTTTATAATATTTGTGGTTCCTATTATTTTTTTTAGAAAGAGGATAACCCCTTTCACAAAAAAATTTGCCCAAAAATTATACACACCATTATGCCTAATGTTGTACTGGAAGAGGGGGTACATATCAGCATATCATGCTCTGCCCCCTAGGAGCCTATACTATATACAGTGTTTGCTCAAAACAATCCCTAAATTTGCTCTAGACAAGACTTAAAGCGTCTGTTAGGCAGAAAGGGGACAAAAAGTATCACTATATATTAATGTAGTCTATAAATAATGGAATGACATAACGCCTAAAAAAATATATTTAAAAAAATCCATGAGTCCTAATCACTTTACGACAAATCTAAAAGAATACCTAAATACATGTGTATTCCTCCGCAGGAGGACAGTTTAAGTAGAAGCTAATATGTGCACATCTAGAAATTGACAAAACCCCAAAAATGTAAACGTCTTTTTCTGAAGCTGGAAATTCTCACCAATTTATTCACACATCTAATAGAAAATGTCACTGTCAATTGTTTCTTCCCAGCAGAAGGCAAGAAAAGACCGCTAAGAGATTTATTAAGCATGACTGGAGAGATAATGAACCCCTTAAATTAAGGGCATTCTAAATATCTACCAGGAGAAAATGAACAAGGATAGGAACCGTTCAAAAACACATTACTTACATGAAAAAGGATTCTTGTAATCTTACACAAGACATAGATCATATTTTTTAAGTGTGTGTTACATATTAGAACATGTACATTGGCAGACTGATGCATTTGGAAATATTTGCTTTACATGATCTTTTTCCATATGCTACATTAGGACATTTGAGGACAATAAAAGGGCTCTCAATCAGTGGCACATGTAGAAGAGAAAGGGACCCTACAGTAGTGTTGATCAAACCCGAACTGCAAAATTCAGGTCCGTACCGAACTTTGCGAGTTCGGGTACCCGGAACCGAACCCTGCAGCAAAAGTTCGAGTCCGGTGTTCGGGCATTTAATAAATCTTGTTGAAAGGCTGCAGGGCAGCCAATCAACAAGCTTTTAAGCTGTGGGCACTTAGAAGCCATCACAGCCATGCCTAGTAATAGCATGGCTGTGATTGGCGGGTGCATCATGTGACCCAGCCTCTATACAAGCTGAATCATGTGTAGCACCGCCCATTAGCTCTGAGTAGTGCAGGGACAGGAAACAGGCAGATGAAGTGAGGAAGCGTGTTAGTAATCTCAAATTAGCAGAATCTGCCTTGTTTTTTTTAGCTGAAACACTATTTGCATGCCTTTCCCATATTCAAGTTTTTGCAAATTAGTTTACATGACAAAACAGTATAGAAAGGTTATTGAATATAATATTTTTTTGCAGCCCTCCTAAGCAGTGAGAGAAGAGTTAGCTGGCATCCCAACATTTTTTTGCAATTTTTGTAACACTAATAATAAAGATCTAGGTACGCAGGTTCCCCCAAGCCATTCAGCTTAAATCAAGCAACTTTGAGGCTTACTGGCTCTCAGTCAGATGAGAGCTAGTTTTGAATGTCTCATAGTGCACAAGGTTGCCATTGTAAGGTATGCTGACTGTACCTGTCTCATAGACAGATTGTTGACATACAGCCTTTGTATGATTGTCTGTTATATGTTGTCTATTGAAATTAAAAATAATAGGTAAGAAAATACTTATAATAAAAGTGTATTATTGATAGGTAAAATAATAACTTAAAAAAAATATGGCTGATAGCATAATAAGGATGAAAAAAAGTTACATACAATAAATGAGAAAAAAATATAGGTTTATATAGTGATGGGAAAAAAATCTAGAATATTCATAATTACAAACATATAGCACTATATTCTAGATATTTGCAAATTCTTGAAATGCCGATATTCGATTAGTCACGCTCAAAAATAATAGTCAGTGTAGGTTAGATAGTGATATAGTGCTGATAGTTTCCAGTGCAGGGTGTTAGGTAGTGTGATAGGATTTACTGTTTCTCTGCTGTCCATACATACATGCTACAGACACAGTGCTGTGATGTCACAACAATACTTAGTGCACCAATCAGTAATATCTACTCAGACCTGATAAAATGTGAAGTTGCATGTATTGCACCAAAAAAATGCGCATTATTAGTGTCGATTTGCACAATTGCAGAAATAATGACTGGAGATCACAAATTCTAGAATTTGCTAAATTATTGTGAATATTATACGCAAAATTTGCGAAAACAAATATTGCCTGTGCCGCTCATCACTACTGCCCACTGCACCCAGGGACTGAGCACACCAAAGCCAGCTCCAAGGAGTTCCCTGGCGTGGCAGTTCTTCAGACAATGTGCTGACGACAAGACTCGAGTGGTTTTCACGCTGTGCAATCGGAGCCTGAAGCAAGGCATAAATGTTCTAAACCTGAGCACCACCTGCATGACCAGGCATCTAAATGCAATGCATGAGCTGCAGTGGAGTACACACCTTAAAAACCACAAAAGATCTCAGGCTCCACCTGTTCCCTCTTCTGATGCAGTTCAGCCTCTTCCTCTCCCTCTGGAGTGACAGTGGCACCTGACACACACAAAGAGAAAATGTGGCAGCAACACCACCCCCTCCACCACCGTTACCAAACATCTCCATACTGTCCCATAGAAGCGTTCAGCTATCCATCCCCCAAACACTGGAGAGAAAGAGGAAGTACCCACCAGCGATCCCTGGCCATGAATGTCAGCATTTCAAAATTCCTGGCCTTTGAAATGCTGTCATTCTGTCTGGTGGAGATAAGGGATTTTTAAAAACCTTATGGTGATGGCTGTCCCACAGTACATGGTTCCCAGCTGCCACTACTATTCCAGGCGAGCCATCCCTGCCCAGCATAACCAAGTGGCGGACAAAATCAAATGTGCACTGCTCAACACCATCTGTGGAAAGGTCCACATAACCAATGATACGTGGACGAGTAAGCACGGGCAGCGACGTTATATCTCCCTAACTGTACACTGGGTAAATGTAGTGGCGGCCGATCCTGAGGCAGATAGCTGTTTGGCACATATCCTTCCGCCACCAGGACATTTCTTGTTGCCTCCTGTTGCCTCCTACTCCACTTCCTCCTCTACCGCCTCCTCATCCGGTCAGTGTAACACATGCACCACCAGGCCAGGTACACAACTGTCCAGCCGGGACACAGTTCTGGAGGATGAGGAGGAGGAGGAGGAACCGTGTTAACGCAGGGTTGCACCCAAAGCAGCTCATGGGCATCACTGGAGGGTGGCTGGGGGGATACAGAGGACATAGAGGATACACCTCTCACAGAGGACAGCTTGTCGTCGTCTCTAGGCAGACTGGCACACATGAGCGACTACATGCTGCAGTGCCTGCGCAACGACCGTCAAGTTGCCCACATTCTAACCAGTGCTGATTACTGGGTGGCCACCCTGCTGGATCCCCGCTACAAGGACAACGTGCCGGTAGATGTGCTGCTGATGGCATTCCCACCTGACAGCGGGGGCTCAGTGGAAGCAAAAGGCAAAGGCAGAGGAGGAGGAAGAAGTCGCCAACGCAGCTGTGGCACCGCCAGCACCTCAGAAGGGAGGGTTAGCATGGGCAAAATGTGGAAAAGCTTTGTCATCACACCACAACAACCAACACTACCAGCTGATACGAAACATCTTAGCAGAAGGTAGCATTTCAGCAACATGGTGGAACAGTACATGTGCACATACCTACACGTACTGACTGATGGGTCTGCCCCATTCAGCTTCTCGGTCTCCAAATTGGGCACATGGCCTGAGCTTTCTCTTTACGCCTTGGAGGTGCTGGCCTGCCCTGTGACCAGTGCATTGTCCGAACGTGTGTTTAGCACAGCAGCAGGGGTGATCACAGACAAGCACAGCCGCCTGTCCACAGCCAACATGGACAAGCTCATGTTAATTAAAATGAACCAGGCATGGATCCCACAGGACTTGTCCATACCTTGTTCTGAACAGACAAGTATACCGGCAGCACCCAGCCATTGTTATACTTTCTTTTTGCATTCTCTTTTCCATTTCCCAATGTTTTGAGGCCTTCCAAAATTTATAAAAAATAAATAACTAAAGGAAAAAGAAAAAAAAAACAGTCTTGGCTATCTCCTCCCCCTCCACTGCCACTTCCACCTACACCACCACATCTACCGCCTCCTCAACATCCTACTCCACTTTGACCTCCGCCTCCTAGTTCAAGATTATTTTTTTTTTTCTATTCTATGTTATTTTAAGTCACTTCCCTATCCACATTTGTTTGCAGGGCAACTGTCCTGCTCTTACCCACATTCTGCTTCCTTTTGCAGCCCTCTAGCCCTTACTATGACTATTTTACAGCCATTTTAGTGCACCAGTTCAGGTCCACATTGACTTCAATAGTGTTCGGGTTTGGTTTTCGAGTTTGGGTCTAATTCGGGTCCCAAACCTTAACTTTGACCCAAAGTTCGGCCGAACCCGGCGAACCCGAACATCTATGATTCCACTCATCCCTGCCCTACAGCAAATACAGACATATCTTTTATTGACTGGCCAGATCACAACTCCTTTGCTTGCCATCTGGCATGGTTCACCAGGAGTGCAGGATGGTCCTCATTGACACCAGAGCCCCGGGCCAATGAGAAAGTGTGCTGGGGCTCCTGATCGTCAGGGTGCGCAGGCAGTAGCTCCATCTGGCGTGAAGGCACTCCGGCTTGAGCTCCATTTCACCCAGTATAAAGGCCGGCATCTGAGTACAGATGCCGGTGAATTTTCTGTCCTTTGGTTTCCTCTGATTTCTGGATTGGACTTGTGACTACGTTTTGCGGTTTTGGCTTCTGGCGTTCTGGTATTGTATTTGATCTCCTGGTTCTGACTCTGTTGGGCTTCTCGTTTGCCTCTGGAGTAACTTGTTCTGTATAGACTGTTTGGTTTTTGACCCTTTTTCCATATGACTCTGATTTTGTTTGTTTGTGTGTCGCCCTTCCCATATTTCAGTATAGGGACTGTTGTCCAGTTGTGGGTCACTGCCTAGTGTGATCATGCAAGTAGGTAGGGATAGTGGGTCTGAGTAGTTTAGGTGTTCACGCTTGCGTGTGATGGTTGCGTTTATTCTGACACCATCAATGCAGGTAAGAGGCTACTGAGTGGTGTGTACAGTGATAATAAATGATTGCAAGGGTCTCCACAGTAAGACCACTAGCAATCAGCTAGTAACCAAACCAAAATGGACAACCCCTTTAAAGATTGCCTCCCGATATGTATGTTTTGGATAATAATTGTATTCTCCATTACATAATCCTGGAGCATCTTTACTATAAAACCTATGCTGTCATTCCTCTGCTATTCCTGCTTGAAAGTTATGAATCAATCAAAAGTGGATGTTACCAGTTGTAGATACATCCATAACATGGTCTGACAATGTCAAATTAGTGCTGACTATGGAGGGACACGCAGCATTGACAAGGGGAATGGTATCACCTAGTTGTCAATTTCTATTAGGAATACAACAGGAATGGCACAATGCAAAGTTTTAAAGTAAAGATGCTCTGTAGCTACTGATCAGCAATGTAAGGAAAGAGGAAAGGTCTTCTTTAAAAGGGTTTTCCGGGACTTTTATATTGATGACCTATCCTCTGGATACGTCATCAGTATCTGATTGTTGGGTATCCGACCCCCACTGATCAGCTGTTTGAGAAGGCAGCCGTGCATTGTATAGCGGCTGTGCTTGGTATCGTAGCTTAGCCCCATGGAGCAGAGCTGGGCCTAGGTCGTGATCGATGTACACAATGTCACAAGGCCTAGGCAAAGCTGTGAGAAGGCCGTGACGCTACTGTGCGTGTCTTCTCAGGCAGATGATAGGTGTGTGGTGGTGGATCCCGGGTGTCAGATTTCCGACGATCAGATACTGATGACCTATCCAGAGGAAAACCCTTTAAATAAAGACCTCTATGTCCTCAATGAAGACCGTGCAAGTCAAAGTCACTATAGGGACCAATACAAAAGGGGCAATCTGAGAATATAATTAATTAAAGTACCTGCAGGAAATGTTCTAAAATATAAAACTAACCATTATGAACCGGTTGAATCTAGCATGCTCTTGCTACGCTGCTCCCGCTGGTCTGTGTTCATTTGTCCAGCAGTGATGACATCACACACATCCATGTGACTATTGCACCAAACCTTTAGCCTTAGCAATATTGAGCCATGTATGCTAGGATCACTACTGAGGCCAGTGACTGGCTGCAGAGGTCATATATATGTAGGCACATTATTACTGCAGGAGCTGGAGCAGCATTGGATTTGCAGGAGAGTAACAGTTGGTTTCTTATTTTATAACATTCCCTGCAGGTCATTTAATTTATTATATATTTGGGCAACCCTTTAAATTCTGTAGGCTCAAATATATGGTATAGTATGAGGAAAACTGGCCAATCAATTCTTAGGGTTCAGAAATATCACATACGAAGAAGAGAGGTGACCCCCCAGCAAAGTTCAAACTTGGTCCTTCATTACTGTGCCACCAAGGATTGTATATTTCTGCTCTTACATCTTTCAATGGGCCAATACCGACTCCCTTGTTTCCGAACCCTGTAGGTCTTTTGGAGAAGGAAGTCCTGAGCAGGTTCTCTAGTACGAAATAGCATAGCTGGTTCCCTTCTCTGATGGCCCCAGATCAGCTGCATGGTCTGTCCTCTACAGTGTACTGTACACCCTTGGGCTCAAAGATGACTAGAACATTGGAACAATAAGAAAAATAGAAACCCGAAGGATGACTAGGATCCACAAATGAGATAGATCTACTTTCTCCAGAAGAGATGGGAGACGTGTCGAGCAAATTCACTTTAATAAACAGAAAATTACCTTCATTATAAACCAGCAATTTTAAAGGGTTTATTCCAATTTTACCAATTTATTTAACACAAGTCTGCGCTGCAGAAGAGAAGCCTATTGCCAAAAGAATACAATGGATGTAATTGTACTCTGATACATTTCAAATAAAAACCTTTGTGCAGACACAATTTTGGCCTGAAGTCTGGAGCACTTTCTTGGCATTGAATGGGCATTTGATTCATCAAGTGTTTCACAATGCATAAGAAATATTAAATATAAAAAACCCTGGTACTGAGCCAGCTTTCTGTAGGAATATGTTGCCGCCAGATGCAAGCATTAACAGGAACACCTCAGCTAAACTAACTACAAGCATGGATATTCAAATAACTGTTCTGCACAAGATGGAGCTTACACTGTGGTCAATATGACAATGTATACATCAGGGATGGACAACCTGAGGCTCTCCAGCTGTTGGAAAACTACAACTCCCAGCATGCCCAGACTGACATCAGCCATACAGCAGGGCATGGTGGGAATTGTACTTAAGAATTACTTGAGCTGATTTTCGACCCATACCACGCAACGTTTCAGGGGTTACGCCCCCTTACTCATGCGTAACTATGGGGTGTAACCAGGCTCCTTAAATACATCATGGTTACGTCTCAGTAAATGCAAACCTCAATTATATCATACAAATTAATAAAAACAATTAAAAGTACTTAAGAACAGTTACGCCAGAGCTGATCACAGGAATACCCCAAAATTGCAAATATCATTCAATACCTTTGGTTTTATGGTTTCCATTTTTGTCATCCATCTAGTTTCGTGTTGTAGTAATTTACGTTTAGCATCTGGTATCGTACTTGGATTAATCCATTCTAATACAATCCATTTTATATTGTGCCATTTGTGTCCCATTTCAAAACAATGTTGTAACAATGTAGTTTCATTATATTTATTTACGTCTATATAACGTGCTTTTTTACTCCGAGATTCAATATAGCTCTTAATATTTGATTTATGTTCGTTCAAGCGCATCCGAACTTCTCTTTTGGTTTGTCCTATGTACCACAAGCTGCAATGACATCTAATGCCATAAATGACATTTTTTGTCTTAAATGTAGCAGAATGGTGCATAGGAATCGTATATCCCTATATAGGGTGGTTTATTGTTTCACCTTTTATAATCGAATTGCAATTTACGCACGCCAAGCATGGGAGCGTGCTTTTTTTTTTTTTAGTTGCTAAAAAGGTTTGTCTACTTTTCTTTTTTTTTTTAAGGTCTCCTTTAGGGCTCATGCACACAAACGTATTTTATTTCCGTGTCCGTTCCTCTTTTTTTGCGGAATGTATGCATAACCATTTATTTCGATAGGTCCGTAAAAAAAAACTGAAGTTAGGGCTTGTTCACACGACCGTTTGTGTTTTGCGCTTTTCATGGATCCGTTGTTCCATTTTTTGTATCCATAGCGTTTCATTTCAGTTTCCGTTCCGTATTTCCGCAAAAAAATCTCCATATGGTTTCCGTATGTGATCCCTTTTTTTGCGGATTGCAAACGGAAGCAGAAAATTTCTAATCATTACTGTAATGTTTGTAAACAGTAAACACATGGGCAAAGTGGGCATGGATCCGAAAAATACGGATGACATACGGATGTGTTGCGTATGCATTCCGTATTTTTTGCGGACTCTTTGACTTGAATGGAGTCAAGGAACGTGAATTGCTGACAATTATAGGACAAGACTCAAAATGTTGCAGAACGAAAATACGGAAACAGATTGCACACAGAGTACCTTCTGGGTTTTTTTGTGGACCCATTGAAATGAATGGTTCCGCATACGGTCCGCAAAAGAAAACGGAATGGAAAAAGTATATGGTTGTGTATTTCCGTTCCACAAAAAAAAAAAAAAACATGTCCTATTATTGTCCGCATTACGGACAAGGATAGGGCTGTTCTATTAAGGGACAGCTGTTCCGTTCCACAAAATACGGAATGCACACGGAGGTCATCCATATTTTTGGGGATCCGTTTTTTGCGGACCGCAAAATACATACGGTCATGTTCACGAGGCCTTAATCAACATGTTACTAATTGTTTTACCTTTACGATAGGCTTTTGTTTAAACAGCCTACCATATTTTCTGTCATGTAGTAAATCCCAATATTTGAATATTTTTTATTTTTTTTTATAAGAGTGGCATGTCTATCGTATGTCCCTATATACATCATGCGGTCTTTTACGTTATTTCTTACTTTTTTATCAAATAGATCTTTTGTAGGGATTTGATTCACTTCCTTAGGCCTCATGCACACGACCGTTGTTTGATTCCGTGTCCGTTGCTCCGTTTTTCGTGATTTTCTGCGGACCCATTGGTTTTCAATGGGTCCGTGGAAACCTCTGCAAATGCACCGTTTGTCCTCCGCGTCCGTGGTCCGTGATTCCAGTCCGTCAAAAAAATATAACCTTTCCTATTCTTGTCCGTGAAAAACGGTTCACGGACCCATTCAAGTCAATGGGTCCGTGAAAAAATGCGTGTCCGTTTTTTTTGCGGATCCCTTGTCAGGCACTTGGGAAAAATTGTCAGCCTGTCTTTTGGTAAAATCTTTTGGGTCATGTCCGCTAAAAAAAAACGGAAGACACACGGAAACACAATGGAAGGCAAAAACGGACACGGATCACTGATCAACGGAACCCCTTTTTTGCGGACAGCTTTAAAAAACGGTCGTGTGCATGAGGCCTTACTAATATTATTAATACATTTTTTTGGATACCCTCGATCCGTGAATTTTTTAGATAGTAGATTTTTTTTTAATTTTCATATTCAGGATTTGTCTTAGTTATACTTTTTGCCTGAAAAAATTGGCTCTTTGGTATACTTTTAAATATATGTTGGGCATGATGGCTCGAGAATAGTAATGTGTTGTTTTGATCCGTTGGTTTCGAATATTAGGAGGTATTAAACCCTCCATTTTCATTTTGAACAATTCCTACATCTAGAACCTGCGTCACTTTAGGGTGGTAATGTGATTGAAACTTAATAGTTTCCTGGCAGGAAGATTCAAATAACTTAAGAATTCAATCATGATTCTTCAATATCTTTCCATAACAGAAACACGTCGTCCTCGTAACAAAGCCACGTGGACGTTGTCTTTAGTTTTCCAGGTATAAAAATAAAATTATCTTCAAATGCTGCCATGAAAATATTAGCAAAGCTTGGTGCTGCTGAGGACCCAATCGAAGTCCCCTGCAGCTGTAAGTAATAACCATTATCAAAACGAAAAAATATTTTTGTGAGCACATACTCTAGTAAAGTCATTAGAAATGCTATCATATAGTAATCCAACGTAACGTCTTGCATAAGAACTTCCTTTATGCTCTGAAGTCCTCCTTGTTGTGGGATATTGGTATATAGACTTGCGTCTAAAGTGCATAAAATGTAACATGCTCACTTGTTTCTTTTTCTAGATCTTTTAGGAAATCGGTAGTGTCGTTTAAGAATCTTTTTAATTGTTTTAATTTTTCTCTAAAAAAAAAGAGTCGATATAGATGGATATCGGTTCTAACAATGAACCTATACAAGAGACAATAGGACGCCTTGGCGGTTTCTTTCTGTCCTTATGAATTTTGGGAAGCAGATATAGTATTGGCACTTCTGGATGATCACAGAATAATGCATTAGCAGTTTTCTCATCTATAATGTTCATATGTACGTATTCTGACAGTAGTAAGTTTAGTTCTTTCATATAAAGATTTGTAGGATCTCCTCTCAATCTTCTATATATATTCTCATCGGTTAATTGTCTGTGCCTCTACTATATATGCCTCCCGATTCATAGCGACAATAGCCCCTCCTTTATCGGCTCTTATTATCACTATTGACGAATATTGACCAGTTGTCAACAGCACATGCATTAGTCTAGGGGCTAATTTGCATGCAAAATCACATATATGAAATTGCAAATCCGTGTCAATCCAGGTGAGCGCAGATTTCTGCATCAAAAACCTAATAATTGACTCCATGATCCCCTGTAGATATGCTGACACTTTAAAGGGTTGTCTCACTACAGACAATGCCTTTAATATGAAGGTCAGATTGGGATCAAGCTGCTAAGACTCCAGTAAATTTTTCTAGAAGTTGATAAATACTGGTTAAATGTCATAATACATGGCAGCGAGCCTTTAGCTACACCCCTGATAGCAACAGATAAGAGCAACCCTCGAAATAACCCTATGAAAGAGGACAATGGGCGTTTCCTACTACATCCGGAGCATTCGCAGCAGTATGATAATTCCTAGCCAAGAACATGGAGCGTCGTTGCCCATTTAATTGTGTGCATCTCATTAATCAGGCCGAGTCAATAACACCAGCAGCCGTCAGCCACATTATACATTTTAAATATCCTCTCCCAACATGATTTATCATTGCCCCCGGTACAACCTATTGCTGTAATCTGACTTTGTGCATTTAATCCAAGTATGAATTGTACACTCTAGGATAATGCTGTGTCAATGTGAACGTGGGAGGTCTGCTATGCAACTAAGGAGATCAGTCTCCTTCTGGAAGAAAAATTCTAGTTCAATACAAGCTACTGTTCTCCGTTGTCAGCCATTTCCAGCTGAGGTGTCGGGAATCGAACCTGTAACCAGTCATGTCCCAGGCGGTAGCTCTAGCCACTAGACTACCAGCCCTTCTGGACTTTTCCTCCTGCTGAACTCTTTGATCTATCTTGCTCCAGCCTACTCTTGTTCATCAGTCTTGATTCCGTGCACCTGTTACTTCCCCTTTATAAGCCCAGCCTCTAGCATCAGACCTCTGCTGGTTATTGTGCCTCCAAGCCTGTAGCAAGCTTCCTCTCTGCTCCTCCACGACTACTGCTGTTTACCTTTGTTGCCGACCTGGACCGTTTGACCTCGCTGAACTGCCGCCTGCATTGACCCTTTGCCTTCCACCGACCACGCCTCTGTCTACTCTTGCTGTTACCTCGCTGCCATCTCTACTGCCGACCCGGACTGATCGACCACGCTACCTGCCTCCTGCTTCTGTGGGTCTTTGCCACTGGACTCCAACCACCAGCCGGCTGTCCTCTGACTCAGGTGAGCCAAGGACCGTTACAGAATAACCAGCCCTACCATGGAGTCCGCAATGGCCACTCTGCGCAAGCAGGTCTCCGAACTTCAGGAGTTTGGCACCACTGCCCAAGAAGAAATTACTCAACTTAAAGGCGCAATCCAGAGCCAACAGAGGGAAATTATCGACTTGCAGCGTCAACTACTGGACGTGCGCGGCGCGGTCACAGACACCCGTATGCCTCTCCCGTCAAAGTTTAACGGCGATCGGAACCAATTTCGGGGTTCCTCAGCCAGTGCCGTATTTACTTTCAGATGCAGCCGGGCTCTTTTACCTCAGACAGAAAGAAGATCCTGTTCATCATCAACCTCCTAACTGATGAGGCCCTGGCATGGGCATCCCCATATGTGGAATCCCACAGTCTCGTATTGAATAACCTAGACAACTTCACCACAGCCATGAGCCAAGTGTTCGACGACCCTAACCGCTGCGCGACGGCCGAGCTAGGCTGCACAGTCTACGGCAGGGAAGGCGGCTCTGTAGCCGAGTATACCTCAGAGTTCCGCCGCTGGGTCACGGACACCACCTGGAACCCAGCTGCCCAGAAAAGTCAATTTCGCCGTGGACTCTCCGAACCTATAAAGGATGAGCTCGCCAGGGTAGACGCCCCAGACGATCTGGATGATTTCGTCCAACTGTGCATCCGGATTGACCGGAGACTGGCAGAAAGAAGGAGAGAAAGACTCTGGTCCCTAGATAACAGGCCCGTGTACCCTTTCACTCCAACGACTCAGCCGGCTCACCAATCCTCCACCGAGCCCATGCAGGTCGACGCACTGCGCAAGACTCTATCGGCTGCTGAAAAGGAGAGACGACTATCCGCAGGCCTTTGTCTTTACTGTGGCGAACCAGGGCACTTCGCTATTAGGTGCCCCAATAAGACTCGCCGAACCATCGCTGTCACAGAATTACGGGAGTTACAAAGGCCACAACCTCACCCTTGGCCTCTGAAAACATAGACACTACAGGTACCGGGTCCCACTTCATTGTATCCATCCTTATCACCATTGGGGAACGACAGCTTCCCTGCTCTGCAATGCTTGACTCGGGGCCGGCGGAAATTTCATGGACTTGACCTTTGCCCATGAGAACAACATACCACTGGTAACCAGGGCAGCCCCTTCGATCTGGAAACCGTCGATGGGACCCCGCTCTCTTCTGGGCCGGTTACGCACCAGACCGCTGACCTTCAACTCTTCATCAAACCCGATCATCAGGAGACCATTCACTTCTCCCTGATCGCCTCCCCAAAGTTCCCGGTGATCCTGGGCATTCCATGGTTGGCCACCCACAACCCCTCGGTGGATTGGGAAACCCGCTGCTTACGGTTTCCGTCCGAGTTTTGTTCGCTCAATTGCTCCCACAAACCCTTCCTTCCATCCGAAGACACGACTATCTCTGAAGTATCCGTCAGGAATCTACTGCCCCTCAATATCGTGAGTTCCAAGATGTCTGCGACAAGAAAACGCAGACAAGCTGCCGCCACACCGACCCTACGACTGCCCAATAGAACTGTTGCCCGGGGCCGAAATACCCTTTGGCAGTATCTATTCCCTCTCAGAGCCTGAACTCAAGGCTCTGAAAGAATACCTGGACGAGGACCTAAAGAAAGGGTTCATCCGGCCCTCTACCTCCCCAGCAGGAGCCCCCTTTTTCTTTGTGGAGAAAAAGACTCATCCTTGCGTCCCTGCATTGACTACAGGAAGCTAAACGACATAACCGTTAAGAACCGGTACCCGCTCCCGCTGATTTCTGAACTCCTCGAGAGACTCCGGGTAGCGAAAATCTTCACCAAACTTGACCTTCGAGGGGCCTACAACCTTGTCGAATCCGCCCTGGGGACGAATGGAAGACCGCTTTCCGGACACGTTATGGTCACTCGAGTACCTGGTCATGCCTTTCGGACTTTGTAATGCTCCCGCCACCTTCCAGCACTTCATTAATGATGTCCTCAGGGACATGCTGGATCTGTTTGTGGTCGTTTACCTGGACGACATCTTGATCTTCTCTGAAGACCTCGAACAGCACCGCGAACATGTCCGCAGGGTATTGCAGAGACTCCGCCAGAACTCTCTTTATATCAAACTCGAGAAATGTGAGTTTGAGCGAACCACCACTCAGTTCCTCGGGTACATCATCTCCCCAGAGGGCCTAAGTATGGACCCAGGGAAGGTCCAAGCCGTGTTGGACTGGCCCATTCCAAGAAACGTGAAGGAGGTACAAAGATTTATTGGCTTCGCCAACTTCTATCGGAAGTTTATCCGGGACTTCTCCAAGGTCATCGCACCCATCACCCAACTCACCAAAAAGGCAGTCCCCTTCTCCTGGACACCCGAGGCCCAGGAGGCCTTCACGAGTTGAAACTCCTCTTCACTTCTGCTCCAATCCTAGTCCACCCGAACCCCGAGTTGCCTTTTACTATCGAAGTGGATGCATCTGACTCCGCGGTAGGGGCAGTTCTGTCACAACGGACAGGGGAGAAGATGCTACTACACCCGTGCGCATATTTCTCTCGCCAGATGTCCCCCTCCGAGAAGAACTACGACATCGGGAACAAAGAACTACTGGCGATCAAGGAAGCCTTCTCCGAGTGGAGACACCTGCTGGAGGGAGCTGCCAACCCCATAATCGTACTAACCGACCACAAAAACCTCGAGTTCATCCGCAGCGCTAAGAGACTCACAGCCAGACAGGCCAGATGGAGCCTATTCTTTTCCCGCTTCAACTTTCTCATCACATATCGCCCCGGATCAAAAACGGCAAGGCTGACGCCCTCTCCAGAATGTTTTCGGACCCCTCACAGAGTAATAAGGGCCAAGACAACATCCTATCTGAGAAAAGTGTTGTGGGGGCCACCTACTCTAAAGAACTCCTGGTCACAATCAAAGAAGGATACGAAAATGACCCCTTCCTCACCCACCCCACAAGGAATGTCAGCCTCACGTTTAAAAATGGTCATTGGTTTCATCAGGACCTACAACTTTATGTACCAGAAATCGCACGACTCGAAGTGCTCAAACTTAACCATGACTCCAAGCTGGCCGGCCATCTGGGCACAAGAAAGACCCAGGAGCTTCTCTCCCGCTCCTTCTGGTGGCCAACATACAAGGAGGACACCAAGAAGTACATCTCCTCGTGCACGGTCTGTGCCCGCAATAAGACTCCTCGTTCCTCTCCCGTGGGTCTGTTACAACCCCTCCCAATTCCCTCCCGCCCCTGGGGCTCGATCTCCATGGACTTTGTGGTAGACCTTCCTCCTTCAAAAGGGATGAACACCATCCTGGTCGTGGTCGACCGCCTCACCAAAATGGCCCATTTCATCCCCTACAAGGGCTTACCCACGGCCAAACAGACGGCTGATCTTGTCCTCAAAGAGGTCTTCAGGCTGCATGGGATTCCGGACGACGTGGTCTCAGACCGAGGCGTACAATTTACCTCAAAGTTCTGGAAGGACTTCTGCCTGGCGCTCGGGGTTAAAGTAAACCTTTCCTCCGCTTTCCACCCTCAGTCAAACGGGCAGACGGAGAGAACTAACCAGACCTTAGAGCAGTACCTACGCTGTTTCAGCTCCCATGCAGGATGACTGGCTTGACCATCTCCCCACAGCCGAGTTCGCCTACAACAATGCTGAGCACAGCTCAACCAAGCACAGCCCTTTCTTTGCTAACACAGGCTCGCACCCGTGTTCATTCCCCACCTGCCCGTCGCCTCCACCCTCCCAGCAGTGGCCGAGCGCCTAACAACCCTACAGGAGGCACAAAAGGACATAATAGACAACCTCCAGCTCGCCCAGAGGCGCTTTAAACAGGGAGCAGACAGACGCCGCAAACCCACCCCGGGCTTCCATGTAGGAGACAAGGTATGGCTGTCCACCAGGAACCTCAGACTGAAGGTCCCCTCCAAAAAGTTAGCCCCAAAATACATGGGTCCGTTCCAGGTCACCGCACAAATCAATGAAGTCACGTTCGGCTTGATCTTCCGGATTCAATTAGGGTGCACCCTGTCTTCCATTGCTCCCTCCTCAAGCCATACGTGGAGAATACCTTCACTGGCCGCCACTCGCCCCTCCACCACCCGTGAGGGTACAAGGTGAGGAAGAGTTCGTTGTCGAGAAGATCCTCGACTCCAGGATCCACCGAGGAAAATTGCAATATCTAATTGGGTGGGAGGGCTACCCTCCCGAGGATAACTCCTGGGAGCCTGAAGAAAATGTCCACGCCCCCAGACTGGTAAAAGAGTTTCACCAACAGAACCCCGGTAAGCCTGCCCCCATGGTGCCCGGAGGTCACCTTGGAAGGGGGGGAGTACTGTCGGGAATCGAACCTGTAACCAGTCATGTCCCAGGCGGTAGCTCTAGCCACTAGACTACCAGCCCTTCTGGACTTTTCCTCCTGCTGAACTCTTTGATCTATCTTGCTCCAGCCTACTCTTGTTCATCAGTCTTGATTCCGTGCACCTGTTACTTCCCCTTTATAAGCCCAGCCTCTAGCATCAGACCTCTGCTGGTTATTGTGCCTCCAAGCCTGTAGCAAGCTTCCTCTCTGCTCCTCCACGACTACTGCTGTTTACCTTTGTTGCCGACCTGGACCGTTTGACCTCGCTGAACTGCCGCCTGCATTGACCCTTTGCCTTCCACCGACCACGCCTCTGTCTACTCTTGCTGTTACCTCGCTGCCATCTCTACTGCCGACCCGGACTGATCGACCACGCTACCTGCCTCCTGCTTCTGTGGGTCTTTGCCACTGGACTCCAACCACCAGCCGGCTGTCCTCTGACTCAGGTGAGCCAAGGACCGTTACATGAGGAGTGGGTACTGTACTGGTCTCCACTGGGAGCACCCACAGGTCATCAAGAAAAATGACAACATATTATTCTCAGGAGTGAATGAGTCCTTACTTATTGAGTGTTTTTGGCGGAACAGAGAAAAGCAAAGTACCCCAGGGTCAAGATTTTCGGGGAACTATTAGTAACTTGTTGGTAAAACCCTGCAAAACTAAGAATCACCAGCAACTCCGGACTGCCAGGGAACCCTTCCTTGACGCCCCTTACGGTGTGTTCATAAATCCGGCAGAAGAACAGCCTGCCGCAGTTCACTGGATCTGGCCTAGCGGGATAATGCCGTGCACCGCCGCACACAATGACTATAATGGGATCCGGACACTTTCCGGAATAAATGCTGGGTTTCGACTGGATAAAGATTTGTGCATGCGTGACTTTTTGTCTGGCTGAAGGCTGGCATTATGAAAGTCAGTGGGCTGTGAACGGTATTACACGGCTAGGCCGGATCCGGTCAGAGGAACAGATTGCTGGATTTGTAAACGCATATGTGAATGTACCCTTAAAAATAGATAGATAGATAGATAGATAGATAGATAGATAGATATGAGGTAGCAAGAGTAGATGTAGATATATTAGAAAAGGATAGGTAGACATACAGATCGGTAATGTTACCTAGATAAGATGTAGATATGAGAAAAAAGATAGATAGATAGATAGATAGATAGATAGATAGATAGGTACATAGATAGGTACATTAGATAGATAGATAGATAGACAGACAGACAGACAGACAGACAGATAGATAGATAGATAGATAGATAGATAAATAGATAGATATTAGATATGATAGATAGATAGATAGATAGATAGATAGATAGATAGATAGATAGATGATTTGGGGCTCATGCACATCAATATTTGTAGTTTAGCACGCAATACAGGGTGCCAAACAGAACGGTATTGTGCACTGCTCTATCTCAGATTGTTTCTCATTAAGCAGCTCATTGTAGTTGATAACCTAATCTGTAAAGGTCACTTTACACAGGGCGACAGAGCGGCAGATTGCTTCCTTCCCGACAATTGCCCGCTCTTTAACGGAGGAGAACGCTGTATTTACATGCAGTGATCTCCATTGTATGGGGAGCAGTGATCACTACTGTCAGTGTTCTTCCCCATACTGACTACTTGTTTGCCGGCAGCAGATCGTGATTACAGAGTACAATCTACTTCCCGTAAATGATCATTTTTATGTGCGCACAAACTAAAGAATTACAGTACCCGATGAATGAGCGTCTCCACATTCATTGCTCTGCTAGATTTATATTGAGCTGGCAGCTCAAGGGGAGTGTCTCTTCTGCTGCATCTAAGGGGGCGTGTCCATTTTACAGCAGCTCTCACCCTATCACAGCTTATGAGGCAGCTGTAGGATGAAACTGAGCATGTGCGGCCATCTCAGAGAGCGGCCCAAAGAAATAAGAAAAAAAACAGCAGGTGGCGCTATACAGATACATTTTATTGAATATCTCAGTGGCTATGTAAAAATTTTAATTACATGCAATTACAAAAGTATTCAGATCCAGGTGCTGGTTTGAAAACTGCAGAATATATTTTTTGGGGACAAACCCTTTAATGTATTAAGAATTAAGATGAGGATTGCTACATCTGTATAACCGTTATGATAATATGTCAAAATGCAGGTAAGGCTTCTTGTGTAGTATGGTTTCCTGAGCAGCAGAAGCATCACTCCTGGCCATGTCTCCCACTGCTGTTTGCGCAAGACATCGAACTGACGCGCCCCCCTGAAAAAGGACACAAACCTGAGCCACGATAAGGGAGAGTTATATCACAAAGGACACACCCCCTGAGTTGTCAGCTTGAAGCAAATTTAGCAGAGCAACTGGAGCAATGAATGGGGAGATCTCTGGATTTCTGTTGCGATCTCGCCCTACATAATACCGCAGATAAAAAATATCCTCTTAATTAAAAAAAAAGCTCTGCAATACACAGGGCAGCAATTCCTAACAAGGTTTACGCTCACATATATTCAGATCTATTCATACTGCTAAGATCTATGCATATATTTCATTAAGTGGCATAGGAAGCTTGCACGTCAAGTAGTTAGTGTGTGCTGAAGGCAGAGAATCATGCCAGGAGCTGCAAACGACGAGAATGGAATATATTTAGAGGCCAAAACAGCTACATTGCATTTTCAGACTGTCTAGCAATGTTGACCTGACATACACTCATTACTGGGGCACTGATCACTTACCAACAAGTCTGCAGCAGCCTAAATCCTAACATCTCAAGCACACATTGAAAAAAAAAAAAAAAAAATATATATATATATATATATATATATATATATTACTCTAAAAATGAAGAAGGTATAAAATGAAGAGTTTTAAACATATCAGGAAATATAGCAGGTGTTCTGCACTATATATAGTTAAAGATTATAGAAAGTTAAAATATTCGACATTTTTCAAACCAGCATCCGGATCTGATTACTTTTATAATTGCATATGATTAGGTATAGCCACAGAGTTATTCAATGGCATCTATCTGTATAGCGCCACCTGCTGTTTGCTCTTGTCCTCATTTCTCTGTCCATCTCACTAAGTTGGTCGCACATGCTCATTTTAATTCTTCAGCTGCCAATGGCTCTATCTACTGTTAGAAGCTGTGACAGTTACATAGTGAGCCGCAGCAGAAAGGAAACGACCCTGAGCCAGGACAGGCTGAGTTGTATTACAAAGGACACGTCCCCTGAGTTGCCTGCTGGAAGAAAATCTAGCAGAGCAATTGGATCAATTAATGGGGCGATCTCTGGATCCATGTGAGGTACAGGGCTTGGTCTAGCTTTGTTAGAAAGAGATTGTCATGTACTATATGTCTGATTTTCATTTTATTTAATTCATTATGGGATAACCCCTTTAAAAGGTTGTGTACTTTGGACAATCCCTTTTTGCAAGAAGTCGCCCCTGAAAGTCAGGTGATCACAGGGATTCTTGGTGACGAGAATCAATTAACTGTAATTTGTGGTGGAACCTGGCAGCAAGTCTTCAATTTCCCTGCAGTGCCATCACAGGGGAAATGAGGCATGTTCATTAAAATTAAAGGGATTGTCTCACTTCAGCAAATTACATTTATTATGTAGAGAAAGTTAATACAAGGCACTTACTAATGTACTGTGATTGTCCATATTGCTTCCTTTGCTGTCTGGATTCATTTTCCCATCACATTATACACTGCCTGTTTGCATAGTTACGACCACCCTGTAATCCAGCAGTGGTGGCCATGCCTGCACACGATAGGAAAAAGTATCAGCTTCTCTGATGACATGGATCGTGGGAGTGCGTATAGGCCGATGCTTTCTCCTATAGTGTGCAAACATGACCACCGCTGTTGAATTGCAGGGTGGTCGTAACCATGGAAACAGGCAGTGTCTAATGTGATGGAAAAAAGAATAAAGCCAACAAAGGAGGCAATATGGAGAATCACAATACATTAGTAAGTGCCTGGTATTAACTTTCTCTACATGATAAATTCCGTTTGCTGAAGTGAGACAACCCCTTTAATTATACTGCTTATAAATAAGAGACTTCACCCTTAGGCATCATGCACACGACTGTATGTATTTTGCAGTCCGCAAAACACGGATTCGCAAAAAATACAGATGACATCCATGTGACATCCGTATCGCATCAGTTTTTTTGCGGATCCATTGTAACAATGCCTTTACTTTACCGCAAAATGGACAACATTAGGACATGTTCTATTTTTTTGCGGAACGGACTTATGGAATGCACATGGAGTCATTTCCATTTTTTTTGCCGAGCCTTGGAAGTGAATGGTTCCGCAAATGGGCCACAAAAAAATGGAACGTTTGTGTGCATGAGCCCTAATAACGATATTTAAAAATGGTTTTGTGAACAAGACAACCCTTGACTGCTACCCGTAGGACTCACAGGCCTCTGACAAAATGCTTATTTTTTATGGTACCATCAGCTACTAATTTCTCCTGTAGTTCCCGTTCAAAAAGCCATAAAGCCATTTCTCATATACAATGAAACCTCTCAAAAAACCATGGGGGGAGATTTATCAAACTGGTGTGAAGGAAAAGTGGCCTAGATGCCCATAGCAACCATTCAGGTTCCACCTTTCATTTTGAAAAGAAGCTCTGAAAAATGAAAGTTGGAGTCTGATTGGTTGCTATGGACAACTAAGAAAGTTTTCTTTAACACCAGTCTTGATAAACCGCTCCCTATATCTTTGAGAAGACCATCCCCAAATCTAGGCCAAATCTGATGTGACAGATTTTCCACATATATCATGTACACATTATGTCATCTCCTTCTGAAGAGCACTTCTGTTGCAATTTTGGGTGGTCGTCTCAAAGAAGTTCTACTGTATTCGTTCTAAAAGGTGACACTAGCTAGATAGTTCTCATTTTTACGGAGATACCTCTTTACATATTATTTTCCCATGGAGTATTGCCACAAAATCTCCAAACACAGCTGCTGGTCTCCTTAAGGAGAGAGAGCCAGTAGCCCTTCCTAACCTGTGTCCGTTCTGGAACGCCATCTTAGGCCTCATGCACATGACCGAATGTTTGGTCTGAATCAGATCCATATTTTTTGGCAGATCAGGTGCCGACCCATTTATTTCAAAATATGCGGTCAGCTCACCATGTATATCCGTTCCATTGCGGATCCATGATTTGAGGAGCGCAAAACGAATATGGTCGTGTGTATGAGGCTTTACACTCTTCAATGGAAAATCTGCAAAGCTATATAACGAGAACAAGTGGGGATCCAGCTCGATTTGACAGACATCAAGTCCCTTGTGGCACCTGTAAAGGCAGCCATATTGTTTTCCCATAAAAAATACCTAAAAGCTGCTCATACATAATACCTGGCAGACTGATGAACTCCTAACCCAAACACAATCGTCCACTTTAGATGACCACATAATATAACATAAAGCCATATGGAGGCAACGCCAGATGGCACAGCACTGTTCAAAAATCACACGGTAAAAGTCCCTATGACTGTAATTCTGTAACGTCTAATGAAATCAATAACATCGTGTCTCCTCCACCAGTTACTGCAGGCGATCGGCCACACTGAATGTTACAGCACATAAACTATGACATAATGAAATACAGCTTACACCGACATATTACTATCACTCCCGCTGACAAGCAGAATTACAATATTTCACTTCATTATAGAAAACAGTGTAATCTTTCTGAATGGTCGACTTTTGTAAAAACATCTGCTTGCAATTCTTTTGTAATCTGTCTCGCCGTTATTTCTAGCTGTATGAAGACGTAGGCTGCTCTTACAGATTCCAGTCTATAAAACTGATGATGTATGGATGCAATATAGCCATATACATTCTGTACGTAGGTACAGTATTTGTCTAGGCATTAATCTAAAGGAGCGGAGTCGCACATGCAATTTTGTATATTTATCAATGTTGTATATGGAGATACAAAATAAACTGTGTTACTTGCCTTCATAAAAGGGGAAGAAGGTTTGAGTCATGCTCGAGACATTGAACAGAAAAATGGTGGAGAATGGGTATATGGCGACCAGTGTCGGACAGAAGTCCCTTGGGTCCACAGAAGAAATTATTCTGAAGGCCCACCCTCTGTGTATACAGAACCTTAAGGGCCATGTTTTATTAGGGGTCCACAGTGTCAGACCACGAGAGTACCTGAGGATCCTCAAGTAGGCCCAAGCTCTGACAATAATGGACCCCTAATAAAACAAGGCCCTTAAAAGGGTTGTCTCATCATGGGCAATGGAGGCATATTGCTAGGATATGCCTCCATCGTCTGATAGGTGTGTGTCCCTTACCAATATAGAGAACAGAGCCCCGCAAGATGGTGACTGGAGGACTCCGGTCCTGCCACCACCAAGCTGGCTTCCCGTAGAAGTGAATGGGAGCGCACCGCGCATGCACAGCCCCCACTCCTATTCGTTTCTATGGGGCCGACGGAAATAGCCATACAACATTCCATTGAAAAATAACGCATTGACGGATCCGGTCTTCCTCTCTGCGCATGGACAGACCTTTAAAAATGTGAAGACGATAAACACCAGATCTGTTTTTCTGGATGACAACCGGAGAGACGGGTCCGGTATTGCAATGCATTTGTGAGACGGATCCGCATCCGGATCAGTCTTCAAATGGTATCCGTTTCCATACAGATTGCAGGATCCGGCAGGCAGTTCCGGCGACGGAACTGCCTGCTGAAATCCAGCAACGCAAGTGTGAAAGTACCCTAAATAAATAAATAAAAGTAAAAAAAATTCACTCATTGTTCAACCAAATATCGGATTGGTGTAAAACTCAGTGTGCTGTTATGCTGTTATGTCACCACTACAGAGAATTGGTTAATCCATCAACAAGCACGAGCAGCTTCCACGGTTTTGTTGTCCACCATCCAGGCACAAGAGGAACCTTCATTACACACTTCTCTCTCTCTCTGCCCAGACCATTTCCACATGCTTAGCTAAAGGAAATTTGGTGTCATGGCACCCATTACGTGAACTGCCTTTGAGAGCCAGCCATCCTCGTCTTCATTTGCAGTGATGTTGTAAACAAGAAACCTGGACTGCTACGGACCAGAAGAGAATCGTCTTTAGCAATGAATTCAGGTTCTGTTTGGGATCAGACGATGGTTGGGTTTAAGTATGGAGGACTGTTGGTGAGCACTTTAATTCTGCCCTTGCTGTGGAGAAACACACTGTCCAAACTCCTGGTGTGATGATCTGGGGGGCATTGCATACGACAGTCGGTCACCCCTCATAGTGATACAAGGAACACTAACAGCTCGGCGATACACAAAATATGTACGGGACATCCTGCCACCACGTGTTCCTCTCATGGCAGGGCTTCTAAATGGTATTCTTTATCAGGATAATGCTCCGCCACAAACAGCAAAGGTTTCTCAGGAATGTCTCTGCCAGATTTCAGCACTTCCTTAGCCTGCCTGGTTACCAAATTTATTGCGTACAATAAAATAAATTTAAAAAAGCTCTTGTGTATCCTGCATTTCAATACTATCACTAAAACCTGTGTGAATCTACTGTAATGAATGTGTAAAGAAAAGTATTCTCCTTCACTGACACAAACTAAATTAAAAAGTTGTAAAACTTTAGTTTACATAAAACTCCTCTTTAAAAGGACAAAAAATTGAAAAAAATTGAGTACATTTCTGATTTTAAAAAATGTGACTGCTTTATAATGTCTATGGAACCAGTTGCAGACAAGAAAAATTCAATTTTATACACTGCCATCCAAGTGATGAGGCTAGAAGCCTTCACCATCCGGCTGGAGAACATAACAAGACAATCTGACATTGTGTGGGTGGAATAGAAATATGGATCTTTCCGATGTAAACATGTAAGGATGAGTGGTTAAAAGACGAAAAGTCAACAAACGGACTGTATAAAAAGCAAACTAGAAAACCCAGCGATGCGGCTGGGGAGAATGTATTCTTTCTGATCTAAGCTACTATATCCATGGCTGTGGGTGATGCTTGATAAAATGTGAGGGTCGCAGGCACTTTTATTTTACGCTACAAGGGCATTTTTTTATAAAAAGTCACAAAATTTTTTTCTTTATACATTCTTGGTGTCATCAAAAGGGTGTGTTGATATGTTTTTTTCACAATTTTTTAATATTTTAATATTTTGTAATTAAAGGGGTTGTGCAGCACAACACTTTTGATGCCACCATCCTCAGGATAAATTATCAATATCAGAGCGTCAGGAGCCCGACACCTGGCACCCCAGCCGATCAGCTATTTGCTGGGGTTGTCTCTTTTGTACAGGCGACACAGTGTAATTGCAACTGCTTGTCCCACTTAAGTCAAAGGGACAAGCAGCTGTAATTACTTTACGTTGCCTCTGCAAAGGAGATGGCCCGCAGGTCATTTTGAAGGGGAAGCCGCTGTCATAGTAGCGCCACTACCTCTTCAAACAGCTGATCGGAAGAGGTGCCTACAGTTGGGCCCCTAATGATCAGGATGACCTATCCTGAGCATAGGTCATCAATCTTGTAGCCTTGCACAACTCCTTTAAGGGGATTGTTCAAGCAAAATAAAAATACAGCAAAACAGTAAATGGTCTAGAATAGCAAAAGAAGTCAACCTCCCCCCCCCCCCCCCACCGCTTTTCTCCTCGTTGGCTCAGGTCCTCTCCACCCATGTTTGTTTTCCTGGGTGCAGCAGTGGAATGTTGTTCACATGACGTCACTGCTACAGCCAGTCACTTGCCTCAGAAGTCATATCCCGTATACCGATGAGGCTAGTAATTGATGGCTGAATGGTGACCTGGTGTGGACGGGATGTCACCGCTTCAGCCAGAAAGAGGACACCAGTGCTGCAAGATCAGGGCACATTGTTGGAAGTTGGAAGGGAAACATATGGTAAATATGATTTCTTTTGTTATTTTAGACAATCCCTTTAAGACTCTTTGGTAATAAATGTTAAATTTATTTAAAACCGACCCTGCATCTTTTCAGCTGTAGATCTGCAGATTCACTGGTTCCTTTTCTGCCAACAAAGATGGCTAAGCCATTCTCAGTCTACCTCATACTGTTAACAAAAAACACTTCCTGCTGCCCTCAGAGTGACCAGTGCTGGCCAATCCAAGAGCAGGATTGGGCAAGCAGGAAGTGTCTTGGACTACCAAGGCACAGTGTGCATCCGGCAGTCTGAGAAGTGGCGAAGCCACCTTGCATGACAGAAGAGAAGCCCAGGAGTCAGCAAGTTGAAAAGATGAAAAGGAGGTCTCCGTGTAAGTGTTCTGCTAATTACACCAGTTAATGTGAACTTCTTTTTGAGAACCAGAGGGTCACTCTAAGAGATGTTGCTGCTATTAACGGGGTTAAGACAAACCTACATGTTAAATTATTGGTCCTGGAACTCACCCTGCTGATCTGCTCTCTAAAACCTCTAAGGTCTACACTTAATTGCCGATAGCGAGGCGTTGTCATAAAGAAGAAACTGTATTGATTTTATTTTTCACATTATTACGACAAAGCTTAATAAGGGAACAATAAAATGTAGTCTTCGATTTCATAAATTAGTGATGTACCATTAAACTGTAATTGATGCTTGAGTGCTCCGGTGGTTGGAGATAAATGGATTAATTGCTTGGTTCCCAGGCAGGACCCACTAGGGGCTTCAGGATAGGTTTTTCTAACATAACGGTTTGGTAACTGTTTTCTACATGAAGGAAGAATTACAATAAGATTTTTTAGAATATAACAGCAGAGAATTATCTCACGGTGACAAGTATACTATGTGAGAAGATACTTTCAAACAAAGCTGTTCAAAAACATTTTCATCATAAAGCAGACATGGCATAGAGAAGCTTAGAAATTGTCCCTGGGTTAGGAGATGCCGGGTAGTACATGCAATAGTAGCACTCTAAAAGTGGTCATCCCATGACTAATGTAATGAAAATCAGACATCATATAGCACATGACAATCTCTTTCTAACATACTGACTGCCTGATTGGAGTCGGGAAGGAATTTTTTCCCCTTAAGTGGGGAAAATTGGCTCTACCTCACAGGGGTTTTTTGCCTTCCTCTAGATCAACTTGCAGAAAACAGGTTGAACTGGATGGACAAAAGTATTTTTCGGCCTTATATACTCTGTTACTATGTTACTATGTAAAGCTAGGACCAGCCATCTACCTCACACGGATCAAGGGATCTCCCCATTCATTGTTCTGCTAGATTTATATCATGCTGGCAGCTCAAGGGGAGTGTCATTTCTGCTGCAGCTAAGGGGGCGTGTCAAATTCTGTTGCAGCTCTCTCTCTATCACAGCTCAGGAGGCAGTTAAAAGATGAAACTGAGCTTGGGTGACCATCTCACAGAGACAGACAAAGAAACAAGAGAAAATAAACAGCAGGTGGCGCTATACAGATACATGTTATAGAATAGCTCAGTGGCTATGCTAAATTTTTAATTACATGCAATTACAAAAGTACTCAGATCCAGGTGCTAGTTTAAATACTGTAGAATATTTTTTGTGGAACAACTACTTTAGGAATTGTTTTATTGTGCGCTGCTTGTAAAGGAAAATAACCATATATTGTTCAGGAAACCCTTGAAGCTCAAGAATGGCTGATATAAGTTTACTGAGAAATATATGGGACATGGACAAAATATATTCTATGAGAAGCATTTTACTCTTTTTGGTCATTGCAAGGGGAAGTTTTATTTCTATTGACCTACTTTTCAAGCCTGTTGCCAGGTTTGTACTATAGGTGTAGTAGTCAGTAACATATGGTAATGCTGTGGAATTTTAAATGTGCCATAACGTTATGATCATTGGAGGTCCAACTTTTGGGAGCTTTCACAATGCTCCAGGATAGCCCCACTCTTTCTACATTTCTTAAAGATTTACCATTGAGAAAGGTTCTTGTGGACCAAAACGTCTGGTTCTGTCATAATTTTTCTCATTTTGCCATACTAATCTAGATGCAGCTGCACCTGGACACTGACTGTATCTGAACATGACTTGAATAAAATTCAACACTTCTGCACGGTAACTTTTTGTGAATATCGTCAACTTTTTATTGAACTGTTGATGACTACTGAGTCCTCTGTTGGCACCACTACTTTCAGGCACAGTGTACCCTATGCTGAGGACAGGTTGTCAATATATGAATCTCATAAAACCTATTTAATTTCAGGTAGTGCATACTTTGCTAACTATTGAATTCCAAAATGACTGAAGGGAGAATTGTCCTAATATTTTCAGGAGATAAGTGGAGAAAAGAAGAAGAATGGCAAAAGTGTAGCATAACTTCCTATGGGCGATATATCCAAAATATATGGTCAAAAATCTTGCATACCATAGCTTCATAAAACCCATTGCATTCATTTAAAAGGTGAGAATCAGAAATCCAAAAATGGAGAAGATAAAAATGGAGAAATAGCTCTATATACCTTCAATTCAAATAAATGGTCAACCACGTGAGTCATACCTGTAGATAGTTCAGGTCCACCCGTGTGAGACTTTGGTATAAAATGCCCTAATAACAAAAGTGTTCACATTGTATTTCTATAGCAAACTGGCTGTACAATGCCTAGTGAGGACTCCTGGGTGCACACACATAATGGAGAAAATCCCAGGAGGAGTCCTCTCTATGCATTGCATGGCTGGTTTGCAGGTGCACAGCAAAGGAACCGGAGTGTGTATAGAAAAACAATTACTGATGTAGTTGTACTATTCATACATTACTGTAGTTCACAGTGCTGGCCCGAGGTGACAGATCCCTTTAATGAAGCCAAAAAAGTTCTGATGGATTCAGTTTGAATCCTAACAAATCCCATTGACTTTTATAGTTAAATAAATCTTCATTTATGGTTTCAACACTAAATATTGTTATTATATTATCATGAATTTATCTGAGCAGATGGCGAAGATAATGGAAAAGCATGGATTTTCTTCTTCTTCTTTTTATGGCTAAGGGATATCATCAGAAGACAAAAAAAATATATCCATTGGGCAGTGCAGACACATAGAGTCTCATTAATACATCCATAACAAAGCCTTTCATCACAAGCCCATAGACACCTGCAGTTGTGAATAATGCTCTTCGTGAAAGCCAAGGTTTTCGCATTCCTACCAATACAATTCATATCTAGATATTTTTTTTTTCATCTTCAGTAAACTAAATTGATTTCATTTTAACTTCTGCAATATATTGTAGGCACAATTTTTATGAAGAGTGAATGGGTTAAATGCTCCCACGGTCGACCATGCTCTACGAAAAACATATTTTAAACTATGCATACACAGGAAATAAAATGCAATCCATTAATACCCAAGATATTTTCACCATAAATGTTGTTTTTTGGCCACCAGGACCAAAGCAGGTGTTGTATTAAAGGGGTTATCCCATGAATACTGTAAAAAATGAAAATCAAACAACTTAGTTCATGGTGGTCTCTTTCTAAGAAACTAAGAAGCAGTCCTGTACCTCACATGGATCCAAAGATTTCCCCATTCATTGCTCCAATCCCTCTCTTAGATTTATTTCAAGGTTGAAGCTAAGCTCATGTCCTTTCTCAGGGTGCATGTCCTTCTTGCTGCAGCTGGTGGAAGTTGAAGGATGGAACTGAGCATGCATGTCAACCTCAGTAAGCTGGACAAAGAATTTTGAGAAAGAGCAAACAGCAGGAGGCGCTACAGATGGATTTCACTGGCTATACTACATTTTTAATTGCATGCAATTACAAAAATATTCAGGTTCTGGTTTAAAGAAATGTAGAATATTTTTGGTGGGGCAACCCCTTTAATGGTTGAGAAGGCAAAATGGTGAAATACTGTTTCTTTCTTCTCTCTTAGGTGTTGGAATGTCTCAACTACTAAGAACCTATTCTTTAACTCTACAATTCATTCTACATTTGGATTTTTCTCTAAGACTCTAGAATACAGTCTCTTAATGATCCCCATAAAATAAAAGTGTATTAGGACCAGTATGAAGTTAAAATTTAGAACTTCAGTGAGGACATGCAGTTGCTTAGAAACCAGGTTATCTGAAAGCCAATCTGCTGTCAGCCTCTATTGAAAGGTCGGAAGCAGATATATTTGGTAATGAAAAATAGATAAAATTCTAGGGTTCTTCCAGTTAAAAAAAACAATGTATGGCACTGTTCTTTGGGTACTTCTTGGCAATATTATTTAGTAGACCTTATAATAAACATTAAAGCATTGAAAATTATTCTTACCCTTTTATCTATTTTCTTGAATCTAAGAATAAGTCCTTACTAGTGTTGATCGAGCACCAAAGTGCTTGTGTGCTCGAGTAGAACACTTTGCGATGCTCGGGTGCTCTACAGAGCACCTGAGCACAATGGAAGTCAATGGGAGAACCCGAGCTTTAAACCCTGCTCTGGAGAGGGTAGGTTGTAGGGACTCTAGTTTGGCTTAGGAGTCCCTGCTCTTTCTCCATATATAGCTATGTCCATATATGGAGTCAGTGCTTGGGGACACCAAGTGTATTTAAATCTAAGTTATCCTCTATTTCTGAAAATTTTCTGCTGGGATTTAAACTCACAACCTTGTATATTAGAGGCAAGGACCTTATCTACTCAGCTATAAAGCTGAATGTTAAACTGTGTCAGAAAAACCTCATAGTAATTTCTCTTTGTAAGTTACTACATCAGAAAGAAAGACTACTATGAGGTTTTTCTGACACAGTATAGCATTCAGCTTTATAGCTGAGTGGATAAGGTCCTTGCCTCTAATGTACAGGGTTGTGAGTTCAAATCTTGGCAGAATCTTTTCAGAAATAGAGGCTAAATTAGATTTAAATACACTGACTTGAGCATTGGCTCACGCACACGTGGTGTTCGGCCGAACTCCACGATGTGCCGAGCATATCGATGCTCGAGCCGAACTGGTGTTCGGCCGAGCATGCTCACTCAATACTAGTCCTTACATATATTTCTATTACCATGTAAATTTTGTTACATCCTTTCAAAAGACATATGGACTTTTCAAGGGGTTCTCCAGAAATTATATAAAATGGTTGTAAGCAACCTGTCCTTGAATGTTGGGAAGACTGATTGCCTCCAGTTACCGAACTGCCAAGGTGGGTCAGGGGGCAAAGCCTCACTACACACAACACTGTTCTACAATAGATAATAATTATGAAATCCTGCCTACGATATGTCATCATGGCTAAGCAACCATACAGGAATGCTCACCAATGTGTGGCATAAGCAAATGCCAGACCGTAATATGCGCAGTGAGGTCCTGTCTCTTCGTCTGCCCTAGCAGCTCTGAAAGTGTTAGCAACCAGTTCTGTTCACATTCTAGGATAGGTTGCATGTGGCCTTTACATGTCATGTGATAATCAAGAACATTAGATGGAATATAACTAACATTTAACTAATTTAGAATGAAAAAAAAATCTATTATTGGAAATACTTATCAATGCCTACGATCTTGGTGACCCAACTAAATAATAAAAAAAAGGAAATAATGGATGCCAATGTGAGGACAATTTCCTTTTGGTGGCCTGATGTCAGAATAATAGGATATTTTATGTAATAACACTTTTGAATGAGTTGACATTTTGAAAAAACTATCACCTCATGAAACTAAAATAGTGACTAGTTGCCTTTCACCTTAACCTACTTCAATGGTAAATACATGGTTTAATGTCACACTTTAAAGGCCATGTTTTCATGATGGTTGGATCAAGTCCAAAAAAAGTAGATATAGCATTGAAGTGGTGGAGTTACAGAAGGGTAAAGGTGACTTTAAAGCCAATATATGATCGGACACTACAGTACTGTTGAGACATACATTTTACATTGTTTTCACTAAAGTCTTGGTCATGTTGGATTTTCAAAAATTCACTGTATGTCTTTTGTCATTTTCAAAAACATTCCCTATTCAGCAACACAATTTGAATTTTCAGTGTTTAGCTTGCTTTAGTATTATTTGCCTTCATTTCTCTCTGACACAAAGCCAACTTCAGTTATTTCTTGGATACGGTTCCACTTTGACTTAACAGCAAGTTCCAAAAACATAAATGTCTGAATGAAATCGATGTTATTCACTCAATTTCTTGACAAGTATTTTGTGTGCATTGGACAAAAATATCCCATTTCACACCCAACAGGTTCACAGTTAAAGAATGCAATATGCAATGTTATTGAAAGCAGCCCATTCTGGCTATCAGTACCACTAGAATGGTGAAAGCTTTTTTTTTTTTTTATTACAAAAGCTTAAATTGGTGTCCTGAAGTAAAACAGATGGCAAAGTATCGTCTGTGGATATGAGGATACTTGGCCACAGTCCTATTACATTATTGACTCCATTCCAAATGTTAACTAACTCCCACCCTAATAAATAGCTATCCGCATAGCTCCCTTGGCTGCTGTAGGTTGCTGTGTCTTTCTGTAGCTATCTCCCCTCCCTGCATACGGTTCTGATTCAGTATTTGGAAATCTATTAGACCTGTCTGGCATCCTCAGGAAATATTGGTGAGTGTTTTGCCTGCATAGCGCCAAAACTTCATAACTACTGGAGAACATTGAAAAACTTGAGACTTGTGGGAAGACAATGGGCTCGAAAAAAAAAGTGATAGCTCCTCTCGAGAAGTGAGATCATTTAAGACTACATGTTCCTATACTAAATGTAATGACTAGGTTTAATACCTAAACAATTTTATTTATTTTTTTAATAAAAAAAAGCCCAGAAACAGCTTTGTACTAGAAAGTGAACAGAACCCTTTAAGAAGAAAAAGCACCACATCGTTTAAGCTATTCCCGTGAGACATTCTGCTTCCTGATTAATTCAACGTTCATCACAGCCTGTGGTCCAAAAATTCCCAATCAATCACGGAAAATTGGGTTAACACGTCTGCATATGTTGGTTTATTAATGTGCTATTCAAATCTGGCAGAAGATATTCTTTCAGGAAAAGTGGGGCTAATTCATTTGTTTGCACCTTACCGTTTTGTTATGGTGTTCAGGCAGTAAAGCCTCATGTGGCCTTTTCCAATTCTGAACTGGAGCCAAGAGAATGAACGTGCTCTTAAGTGTTGAAAGAAAGGCCTATTCTCTGCCCAGGGAACTGCAGCTCGTTCAGGAAATGAACACAAGTTTTCTGTACGCCGTCCAGCTTCTGAATCAGCTGTTCCTCACTCAAAGCTTCTCTCATTTTTTTTATGTAAAAAAAAAAATCTGCCAAATATTAAATATGTAAATAACCAAGTCCCATTTCTTTTGTCATATTTGAGTCTGCACTGAAGGCTTGTGTAATTCTCCCAATGATTGTAATCTGACGTATTTTAACAAGTGTAAATTATCAAGGTTTGCATATCAAATTAAACCCAATGAATTCTGGACTTGTTTTAGAGTTCAAGACAGAGAGGCCCTAACTCCCTGCGTTGTACTTGGCGCCGCGCCAGGCTTAGTAATAAAGTGCTAAGCAGAAGACAGGAAATACTAGAGGACTCGAACAATGTTATGACAATGTTTATGACTTTTACAGTCAGGCCTGGCTGCACATCTGCACAACATCAGACTCTGGTCAGGCCCACGGAGAGGAAGCCATACTTTCCCTGGCAGCGATTTGCTTCAGCCAGATGTTATCACATTAACTGATATCTTTTGACCAAATAGAAGAACAGATAAAAAAAAAAATCCTTCTTAACATTCCAAAAGAGGAAATGGGAGTTTTCAACTTTTAAGAAACCGTACAATAAATTAATTGTAACCTGCCTTTCATTTACGATATCATGACAAGATCTCTCCGCTTTAATACTGGGACAGGCAATTGTCTATGTCTTCCAGAAAAGGATCAACCACCCATCGAGCAAGAAAATGAAGAGTTTCCTTCTACAGCGAAATGATACATTAAAAGCCCCACCTATTTGTAGAATAGGGGTGTCTTTTCCCTTATGCACATTAATTACAAAAGAAAATCACAACTACTCCTTAGGGCAGGCATGTCCAAACTCCGGCCCTTCAGATGTTGCAAAACTACAACTCCCATCATTCCTGGACAACCTACAGCTATCAACCTACAGAAGAGCATGATGGGAGTTGTAGTTCTGCAACACCTGGAGGGCCAAAGTTTGGACATGCCTGCCTTAGGTGGGTAATATGAAATATAGTGCAAACAAAATCTTGTGTCCAACCCGAATATTTTGTGTTTTTTCTATTCACTTGCCATATTTCTTGCAATTGCACAGGGTGGGCAGAGGGTTCTTAATTTGATATTAAAGCTGCGTTATTTGTTTTTTTTCACTAGATATCTTCCTGGCTGTTTCTCCTTCTCCCCTCTCACAGCATCAAGTCTCACACAGCTTGAGGCAGGCTGCCGCATCATCCATTTTCTCCCCCACTCCTTTCTGTTGAGTACCATTTTCTTTAAAGGGGTATTCCCATTTCAGGCAATGGGACATATCGTTATATAGATTACGGAGTGGGGAGAGCTGTGGCTGGAGGGCTCCAAATTTCCCGGGGTCCGTCCACCACCAAGTGCTGCTCCCTGTCTCTCCGAAAGAAGTAAATGGGAGCGCACCGCGCATGCACGGCCCATGTTTCCATTCATTTCTATGGGGCCGACGAAAATAGCTGAGCCACCGCTTGGCTATATTCGCTGGCCCCATATATTCGCTGGCCCCATAAAAAATAAATGGAGGGCGGCTGCACATGTGCCGTCCTTCACTTTCTGGGCTCCGTTCTCGATATAGGTGTGGGTCCCAGCAATATGTCCCTATTGTCTGAGATGGGACAGTCCCATAGTGTAAAAAGCCTGTGGCTGTTACCCCTAACTATCACCACCAATAAATAGCTGGATAAAATTCCATCACTGATTTTATATAAAGTTATTATCCAGATTGTACTAATTTTTAATCTTCTAAAAATGATCTACAATGTAAAAAATGATCATTCAAAGGGGTTGTCCCACTTCAGCAAATGACATTTGTCATGTAGAGAAAGTTAATACAAGCCTCTTGCTGGATTAATTCATTTTTCCAATGCATTATTTAATACTAGTTTTCAGGGGTTATGTCCACCCTGTAATCCAGCATCGGTGGTCTTGCTGGCACACTTTAGAAAAAAGCGCCTGCTTCTCTGGTGGCCGGGACAGCGGGGCTGCACATAGGCATGCATACGCACAAGCTCCCACCCCGTCCACCTCGTATCTGCCTAGTTATAACCACAGGAAATGAGTCATGTATAATGTGATGAAAAAACGAATCAAGCCAGCAATGTAGGCTACATAGACAATCACAATACATTAGTAACTGCCTTGTATTCACTGTGTCTACATGATAAATGCCACATGCTGAGGTCAGACAACCCCTTTAAACTTCAGAAAATAGCATCATATTGGAAAATGATTACTCATGTAATTCCCTAATACACAATATTCTCTAAAGAGATTCCAAAAGCACACTTTCATTTTAAATTGGAGACAACCGTATGTATTTCGTTTGCCACTACCTGCAAAGAGATATATTACAAAGCGCAGAAAACTCTTGTGCATAATGACCAAAATCATTTCTCTTCCGAGTATTCTCAGCAGAGAGTGGATGAAAAATGTGCATTAGCAATTTCTTGGGTGCTTTTCAGAATAGTAAAACAGGTAAAATATATGCAGTGCCCCAAGTTCATTGCCCAGAGCACAAATAAAGTACCAGATTTATCAAAGAAACAAACTATTGATTTCAAAGTAATTTAAGCCTTGACATCTACACCCCCTTCCCACGGGCGTGAGAATTTTGGAAATTCCAGCCTTCGGTATTACAAGTCCTGCTAACAGGCTATCAAAACAATAAATAAAAATATAAAATTCATTCTAGAATCATTATCCTCAGATATTTCTCTTATAGCGCTCTAAAAAAATATTTTAACCACTTCCCGACCGCCCATTGACTATAAACGTCCTGCGCGGTCGGGTTTATCGCCTAATGGACGTTCTGGAACGTCTTTTCAGAAATGGCAGCTGCATGCTAATTGTACAGCTGCTGAGCGGGGGGCCCACTGTCAGTGACAACAGGGCAACCCAGAGAGAAGGCAGGGACCATTCCTGGGTGTCCCTCCCTGCCTTCTACATCATTGTATACACAGCGCTCAATGTGCGCTTCCTGTCCTGGCCCAGTGGTCATGTGACTGGGGCCAGGGGAGTGCATGAGCCATAAGGTCTTCCATAGATCAAGATCAGCCCTGCAGTGAGGCTGTACAGCCTTTCTGGGGGTGTATTTCCCCTGTTACTGGGGCTACTATGTCAGCACCAGTTACAGGAGAAATCAATAGTTTAAAAAGAAATATGAAGTTAAATGTCCCCAGAGGTCTTGTATGACCTTATGGGGGACACAAAGTGTAAAATAAAAAAACTTTAAAAAAAAACTTGTTTTGAAAAAAAATATTTACATTTAAAAAAAATTCCCCCCAAATCCAATATTTTAAAAAATGTAAAAAAATAAAATAGACATATTTGGAATCACCTCGTCCACAACGACTGGCTATATAATAGTATCATACGACCTACCCCATCAGGTGAACGCTGTAAAGAAATTAAAAATAGACATTGCGCCAAAACTGATTTTTTTGTGAGGTAACCTCCCAAAAAACATAATGTTAATCAATTTAAAAAATCGTATATACACCAAAATGGTAGCAATAAAAATGTCACCTCATCGCGCCAAAAATGAGCCCCCAAACAAGACTATAGCTAGAAAAATAAAAAAATATGGTTCTATAAAAAAAAATTCTAAAAGTGCTCTTATTGTGTAAAATGTAAAAAAAATAAATAAAAAATAGACATATTTGGTAATGCCGCATCCGTAACAATTGGCTCTACAAAACTATCACATGATCTACCCCATCAAGTGAATGGTGTAAAAAAAAAATAATTATGCCAAAACTGTTTTTTCTAATCACCTCACCTCACAAAAAATATATCTATCAATCAAAAAGTCGTATGTACCCCAAAATGGTAGCAATAAAAAATTCACCTTGTCCCACAAAAAACAAGTCTTCTAAAAAAAAAATTAAAAACATATGGCTCTAAGAAAATGGCAACACAAAAACATGATTTTTTTTCTAAAAATGTTTTTATTGTGTAAATGACCGGATCTATAAAAATATCACATGATCTACCCCATCAAGTGAACAATGTAAAAAAAATATAGAAAAATTACACCAAACATCTTTTTTTGTGACTTTGCCTCCCAAAAATGAGATAAAAAGCAACCAGAAAGCCAAATGTACCCCAAAATGGTTCCAATAAAAACTAGAGCTTGTCTTGCACAAAATAAGTGCCCACATAGCTCATTCAACAAGAGATAAAAAAGTTATTGCTCTTAAAAACAATGACAGAAAATTCCATGTTAGAAAATCTAGATGCCGCTCCTTCCCTTCTGAGCCCTGGCGTATCCCCAAATAACAGTTTACGACCACACAAAGTGGTTAGCAAATTGGGGGGGGGGGTATATTCTCCTGTTATCTTTTGCGAAAAAGTAAGAAAGCACCATTTTCTTGTAAAAAAAAAAATATATATTTCATTTTCACACCCAAGTATTAAATTCTATGAAACAGCTGTTGAGTGAAGTGCTCGCTACAACCCTTAAAAATTCCTTGGGTGGTGTAGTTTACAAGATGTGGTCACTTTTTGGGGGTTTTCACTGTGGGGTTACCTCAGGGCCTCTTCAAATGCAACATGGTGCCAAAAGACCATTCCAGCAAAATCTGCCTTCCAAAAACCATATGGCGCTCCTTGCCTTCTGTGCCCTGTCGTGTGCCTAAACATCGGTATACGACCACATATGGGGTGTTTCTGCAAACCGCATAATCAAGGTAATAAATGTTAAGGTTTGTTTTGTTGTTAACCCTTGATGTGTTCCTGGAAAAAATTTATAATATGGAAAATCTGCAAAAAAAGTGAAATTTTAAAATTTCACCTCTATTTTTCTTAAATTCCTTTGGAATACCTAAAGGGTTAACAATATTTCTAAAACCATTTTTGAATAGTTTGAGAGGTTTCATTTCTAAAATTGGGTCATTTATAGATTGGTTCTATTATGTAAGCCCCACAAAGTGACTTCAGAACTGAACTGGTCCTTGAAAAAGTTGACTTTGGAAATTTTCTTAAAAATTTCAAAAATTGCTTCTAAAATTCTAAACCTTCTAGCGTCCTAAAAAAATGAAATTATATTACTAAAATGATGCCAACATAAAGTAGACATATGGGAAATGTTAATTAATAAATAATTTATGAGGCATCACTCTGTCTTAGAAGCAGAGAGATTCAAATTTAGACAATTTTTTCACATTTTCATTAACTTTTGCATTTTTTTTTATAAATAAAGGTAAAATATATTGACTTAAATTTACCATTAACATGAGGTACAATGTGTCACGAGAAAACAATCTCTGAATGGCTTGGTTGAGTAAAAGCGTTCCAAAGTTATTACTACATAAAGTGTCACAGTCATAATTGCAAAATTAGGCCTGATCAGGAAGGGAGAAAATAGACCAGTCTGGAAGTGGTTAAAGAAAGCTGCGGCCTGTTCTCACACATTCCCTTAAAAATAGAACAATGTAAGAAAATATATAAAAATTTAAAATACATTTTAGAATCATTATCTGTGGCTTTTTTTTTCTTTCAGAGCATTTCGCTAAGTGCTGGATATTATTTCATCTGGAACGTGACTATATAAAGTGAAATAAGAAGACGTCTTTCAAATACTTAATGAAACAGGTCACACAACAGCTGGAACTTCATTAGATCATCAAGTGGAAACGTGTTCAATTTTTTGACAGGATCATTTATCACTATGCAAATTTTGCCCAATAGTTTGTAATTTAATAAAGCAACAGATGAGAACCACCCACCAAGCCGTTTAAACAAACAGTATCTCTGTAGGCTTTCCATAGAAGGCACCAGTATGGGATACTGCAGCCCTCGTAAGACATAGAGAGAGTTAAAGCAGTTGTCTAGCGAAAAAATATTTAACAGTTTTCAAACTAGCACAATGATCGGAATACTTTTGTAATTGCATGTAATTTAAAATTTAGGATAACTATGGAGTTATTTAATAAAATGTATCTATATTGCGCTACCTGCTGTTTGTTCTTTTTCTTATTTCTATGACCTGCTCACTGAGATGGTCGCACATGCTCAGTTTCATCCTTCAACTGTCTCCTGAGCTGTGATAGGGAGAGCTGAGACACGCCCCCTGAGCTGTGATAGGGAGAGCTGGGACAAGCCCCCTGAGCTGTGATAGGGAGAGCTGAGACACGCCCCCTGAGCTGTGATAGGGAGAGCTGGGACAAGCCCCCTGAGCTGTAGCAGAAAAAACACTCCCCTTGAGCTGTCAGCTTGATATAAATCTAGCAGAGCAATGAATGTGAAGATCTCTGGATCCATGTGAGGTACAGGGCTGGTTCTAGCTTTGTTAGGAAAGAGATTGTCATGTACTGTATGATGTCTGATTTTAATTTTTTACATTAATCATGAGATAACCCCTTTAACCTGGGATAGTCAATTGCATAAGAAGGAGAGCTGGTGTGGAACATGGTTCAGAAGAGAATTATGCTACAGTTCCTCAGAGGCTCATTAATAAAGACTTTGCACTAAGTGGCAATGGCAGGTGTTTCTAGTTACAGCTTTCATGGGGGGAAACAGATGGATACTGATTGATATGCCCTTCATGGAAATTAATGTGCGTCTGTCAGCAGATTTGTATCTGTCTGACCTGTTGCATGTGCGCTTGGCAGCTGAGGGCATCTGTGTTGGTCCCATGTTCATATGTGCCTACGTTGCTGAGAAAAATGAATTTTTTCTATTTTCAAATGAGCCTCTAGGAGCAACAGGGGCGTTGCCATTACTCCTAGAGGCTCAGCTCTCTGCAACAACCGCACCTTCTGCACTCTGATTGACAGGTCCTGGCAGAAGTGATCACGTTTAAAATGCCAGGCCCTGTCAATCAAAGTGCAGAGGGTGCGGCAGTTACAGAGAGAGCTGAGCCTCTAGGGGTCATGACAACGCCCCCGCTGCTTCTAGAGGCTCATTTGCATATATTAACATGTCAGCGATGCAGGCACATATGAACATGGGACCAACACAGATGCCTACAGCGCACGTGCAACAGGTCAGCCAGTTTCATGGGTACAAATCTGCTAACAGATGTCCTCTAGAGCAGTGTCTAACTAGTGGGAACCTCTTCTTTGCCATCTTAGGGCTCATGCACATGGCCGTATTGTTACCCTGTGCAATCTGAGCCATAATATGGACACAAACTAGTGTATGAAAGACTCTACTGTACCACTGACAGCGTACAGAGGTTTTCCGTTATATTATGGTTCATCGGATTTTACTACATTGCTTCTAGGGGAGAAGATCTCCGTACATATGGCACATGATGGAGTCTATGTGGCAGTGCAAGGAATCTGTACAGCTATATACTGAAAAGCTATCTGAGCTTTATGCATTGCCATACTGGTTCATGCAAAAATTTCTTCCATATGGACAAAGCCTTTATCAAGTAGTCTTCTTTCTTTAAGAAAATGGAACTTGTTATTGAAAGAGTTTGGTCATTTAAAAAAAAAAAAATTTGAAAACAGTGTAATTAATGATAATGGGAAATATCTAAATGCATCAATGGGCTGGACAAATTTAGGCTGTTCTAAAACTGTGTCTGAAACTAGTCACGACTAGGTTTTGGTTTACTGGGGGTAAAGAACCAATTTGCTTCTATAACCCTGCTAGTGAACACCCTAGCAAAGCCATAATGGTGCTCTCCCTAGCACTCAAAGCCTAGGGAACATGCCCTGTTAGCTCTCCAAAGCTTTGCCCCCTTCTAGAAAACTGGAGATAAACACAGACCTCTTGTCATGCTCTTATTTGATGTATGGAAAGACTCATTCTTGTGCTTAATGTCTTCAGTGCGTGTTTCAGGCAAATTAAAGAATATCAATGACAACTGTTTACATTTTAGGTGGAAGTCCTCTTTGACGTGAATTTTTAGAAGAACTACAGTACATACCACACATGAAGTTCAAATAGAAAAAGTGTGAGGACTATTTCCTAAAACTTTCTCTGCAAAGTCACTACTGGAAATACAGTACAATGACGGATACTGTGCAGATGCCATTATCAGTTTGAGCTATTAAAGATCAGTTTTGTCGAAAACTGAAAACTAAACATTTCAATTCAAACAATACCATAAAATAATATATACAGTGAAATCCAAATAAGGCTACATTTAAATAGTCACTGTACTTTCATACAACTTTGTATAAATCATTAGAACAAGCAAATAAGAAAGTTTGTAATATATCTAATAAGAGAAAAATGCCTTGTTCTTGTTATCAGCTGCGGTCTATGGAGAGGGGAGGAGGAGGAGAAGGGAGGAAGTGCAGAAATAAACAAGCACGCAGAAGACAGACATAATACAGCAGTTAATATTAAGTATTGTATCCCACCCCAAGTGCTTTATTCACATCTATACTGCTAAATACATCTATATAATACCCTATCAGGGTCGCAGCTGGCCTCGGGTGGCGGCAGTTGGCGGTAGGACATGGGAGCCATCTCTACTGTTCACTCTCATAGGCCTCATGCTGATATAATGGCAATATAATGTTGTAAGCAGTCACAATGAAATCATATAAATACTGAGGGCATTATAATTAATGGGTGCACTACAGAGGGGCCACTATAAGTACTGGAGGCACTACAGGGGTCAATTGTAAATACTGGGGACATTATCAATAGTGGGAAACTACTGAGGGGTATTAAACATACTAGGGGCACTACTGCAGCATTATAAATACTGGGGGCACTATAGGAGTAATTATAAATACTGGGGGCACTATAAATGGTCAGTTAAGTACATTAAGAAGTGGTAGCTGTACTGGGGAATTATAAATGCTGGGTCACTACTGGGGGGCATTAAACATACTAGGGGCACTATAATGGGACATTATAAATACTCACTGTACGACTTGAGGCATTATAAATACTGAGGGCAGTAGAGTGGGGCCACTATAAGTAATGGTGGCACCACATGGGGGTATTATAACTGCATTATTACTACTTGGGGTACTGTGAGGACATTAATATTATAATTATTATTGTTATTGGGCACAATATGGAGAATACTGCTATGAATGGAGCACTTTTGGGTAGCATTATCACTATTGGGGACAATGAGGACACTCTGGGAAATAATTAGTACTATTGGTGGGACTTTTGGGAGCATTATTAGTATGTGGGGGGCATATCTGCAAGCACAGTGGACACAGTATTTGGGGCTGGCAGCAGGATAACACTTTTGGGGCACCAGAAATGGGAGGATGATGAAAAAGTGAGAACCCTAAATTGTCTGTGTGGCATTCTCTAGAGAGGAGACATGGCTGAAATCATTTGTCATGGTAGTCTGGTCCAAATGGAGAAGACAAGAAAAAAGAATGTCTACATCAGAAGAGACTTCAATGCATGTAAGAGGTATGTAATGCTTGTATGTAATGTCCAATTCAAATATGCCTTGAGCAGAAGGGCCGGGGGGGCGGAGGGAGTTTGGACTGAGAATTTGAATGGAAGGGGAAAGAGCATTTCAATTTTCAAATCAGGCAGCATAAAAGCTAAAATCGTCCCAGGGCACAACTTTCAACTGTATCTGCATGCTAATGACTCAGATACAGTTGTGAATAGACGGAGAATTGCTGATGAGAATAGTGATTCCTAGCTGGCTCTCCTAATTAGGGTCCCCCAGACACAACTTTGTGTGGGGCCCTGGAATATCAGTATGTTGCTTTTTATGCAGTGACGTGTTCCGCATTCTGAGAAATCTGAAGGCACCAGGTATGTTGTCTTTGTCCCTGCTCCTTTATGAAAGATCCCCAACTTCCAGAAGAAAAATACTGGAACAGAAACATAGCTTTATTTTATCAGAATTTCAATCATTTCAAATACATTTACCTGCACTGGAAAAAAAAAATAAAAAAATGAAAGCTTAGTTCACGGATGAGGATACTTTCTCTGAAAGCAAAGAGTCTGGGTCATGGACAAACAAATTGTAACATATTGTCGATAAAGGAATAGAACGTCTTTCTAAAGCAATCCATGGCATTGAATGTTGCTACTAGATATTATATCGAAATTTATCATAATGTAATTACACAATGAAAAAAATACATCTTTTATTTTGATACTTATCCATATATACTTCGTAATTCTGCAATTATGTAATCTTTTAACACTTTTGCAAATAATTGATACTAATTTTAACCATTTCACCACTTGTAGAGATGAGTGAAGTTCTCCAAAATGTTCTTTATAAATAGCGGATGCAATGACAGGGAAAAGCGATTGTGCCATCCCCGTCATTGAAGTCCTCAGATGCTGCGTTCATGCGTAAAATCTCACGTGCCGCGTCGGTGGTGTAGTGACAGCCGGCGTAGTGATGTCATACATTACCAAGCACAAGATTTTGCGTGGGTAGTGAGTAGTACGATTTTTTTTTATTTTTACCACCATTTCAGGTAAAATCGATTTGTTACCACAAAGCAATGAGGAACTTCAGATTCATGGCAAATCAAATTTTTTCCTGAAATTCGGATTTAAGTCCACTTTGTGAACTTCTATTCGCTCAACACTAACCACTTGCATAGCATTGAGAAAAGCCCAGGATGTCTGAAACGTCCAATATAGAAATTATCAAGTTTCTAGTTGAGTAAAGTGTATTTGTTACCTCTATCATGCTACTCCCCTAACTGAAGTTCAAAGTCCCCAGTAAAAGTCATCAGACAGGAGACAATAAGGGTCCACTGAACCACCACTTGTGTCCACTAGTGATGGTGCGAACATAAATTTTTCCGTTCGCAAATAGCGAACGCGAACTTCCGCAAATGTTTGCGAACATGCGAACCGCCATAGACTTCAATAGACAGGTCAATTTTTAAACCCGCAGGGACTCTTTCTGGCCACAATAGTGATGGAAAAGTTGTTTCAAGGGGACTAACACCTGGACTGTGGCATGCCGGAGGGGGATCTATGGCAAAACTCCCATGGAAAATTACGTAGTTGACGCAGAGTGTGGTAAGTTGTAATCGCAATGTGATTAATATAACCTGCATTAATCGCATTGCGAATTCAACTTAGAGCTGGGTTCCTAATGATGGTATTGCTAGAATATAACGAAGATTGAGAATATAGTGCTATATTCGTTATCTTCGTTATATTCTAGCAATACAACCATTAGGAACCCAGCTCTAAGTTGAATTCGCAATGCGAATAATACAGGTTATATTAATCGCATTGCGATTTATAATTACTAACACTGCAGCTTCAGAATGAATCTAAGATGGATGCTGTCCTTGCGTTTAGATAGGAGGTGGGAGGGTCTGGGAGGGAGAGTATGCTGATTGGCTGGAATGTGTCTGCTGACTGTGAGGTACAGGGTCAAATTTTACTCAATGATAAAGTATACGGGCGAACGCGAACATTGAATATGTTCGCCTGTCGCGGTGGACGCGAACAAGCTATGTTCGCCAGGAACTGTTCGCCGGCGAATAGTTCGGGCCATCTCTAGTGTCCACCTGTAATTTTATATTATATAATTAATGGCTATATTTGCTGAGTGTTTAATTAAACTTCTCAGAAGTTCATTCAGGATTTTTACGAGGAGCAAATTAATGAAAGGGTCTTGCTATCAGCACAGCAGTCTTCAGCCAACTATCCTTTTAAGCTTTAAGGTTTAGACATTTTTGACAAAGCAGTAGCAGAATGATCTCCTCGCCTTTTTTTTTTTTAGCATATTCTTTAATAAACTATTACAACAACAAGGCTATTTCCGTTATCCACCCTGGGAAGTGAAGAAACTCAACATCTTCCAAGAGATGACTCAGATCCACTGAAGTCATCAAGAGCAGCAAACAAAAGAAGCAAATGTCTCAATAAAGAAAAAAATATATAAAAGCGTAGAAATAAAGTACTGGAAAGCTGCTAAAATGGGAACCATGTGCAAACCCCTGCTCCAGACATTCAACAAATTGTTTCAAAGATATCTCATCTTAAATATTATCCTTACTACAACACCACGTATGTCATATCATAAAATGGGATACTGTAAAATGTCAGATGGGATACAGCGAAAAAAGTAAATTTATTGTTGGCAGCTGTTGATATTTCTGTTACTATGGGATAACTTAAGAAAAAAAGAAACTATATTAGAAGATAACAAAAGAAAAAAAAAATCTAATTACACTGGCCAGGAGTACAAAGTTATTCAGGGAATTATATCCAAGCAAAAACAAAGCTTTTATTATATATGAAAATATTTCTTATAATATTGGGGGGCAACAACCAGAGCCCGGCTTTGATTTTCACACTGTGGGTTAAAACATTAAATGGAAACTTTGATGGCTGCTATGGTCAATAAGCCATTTAAAGGTAATCACAGATCAAATACCCCAAGTCTAGACTGCCAAACAAATACAAACCATAAAGCCCCAAAATAAATATGGTCCCCAGACTAGATACCTAAATAAAATACAGACCCCAGACCAGTCCCTATGAATAAAATACAGACTCCCAGATCAGGGCTCCTAAATAAAATGCAGACCCTAGAGTAAACTACCTAAACAAATACCGACCAAGACCATACCACCTTGGCAAACACAGGACCCTGAACCCCCTAATTAAATACAAATACCTGTCCCTCGAAATAAACATAGATATCAAACCAGACACCTAAAAAAATAAAGATCCCAGATCAGACAACTAAACAAATTCAGATCCCAGAACAGACCTAATAAACAAAAAAAGATGCCCGACAATACCCCCCCCCCCTCCTCCCCCCAAAAATACAGACCCAAGACCAGGCTCCTGAAATAAAATAATGACCCAAACCAAAATTCATGAACAAATACAGACTCCAGACTAGGCCTCCGAAATAAAATACACACCCGGACTAAAGCACCTAAACAAACACAGACCCTGTATCTAGTAAATAAACACCGAAAGCCAAGATGCATAAATAAAATACCAACTGCAGACCAAGCCTTCTATATAAGTACACTCCCATAAACAAATACAAGTTCTACGCCACACCCAAAAAACAAAAAACAGGCTTCATATCATCCCAGATAAATAAAACAAAAATCCAAGATCCTCTAAAGCAATATAGACACTAGACCCCTAAAACTAATATAGACCCTAAACTAGACACCCAAAACTCATCCGAATACTCACTTTTCCTGCAGCCCTCTTTACTTTTGAGCACCTTTGCGGACAACATACTGATGTCAACCCTGGTGCCTGGTCTTCTGTGGCAGTGATGGGGACTGCAGGAATACAGAGGGGTGAGTATTTACTCAGGGTATAGAGCCTGGGAGCTTTGACTGCTCTTCTGGGCATCCAGGAGGTATCCCCTTTTTTCAGGAGTGTCTCATACCTTCTGAAAGAGTAGTCAAGTATAGTGGGGGAAAAAAAAGAAAAGACCAACCATAATTAGCATTGTCATCTGGGATTGTGACACTATTGAATGAAATGTTAAAACATGTTTTCTTTTACTCGTTTTAGTAATACAACACTGGTTACTGGAAAATGCCTTACAGCCTGATTTGAAACACATGTTCATAGATCTGAATGAAGAAAAAAACTGGAACATCAAACCGATATATCATTTGTGCTATTAAAGTTTTTTTTTTCATTTTTTTTTTTACTTGCCTCTTCTCTCTCTGTGTCGTGAAGACTTTTATGTCTGTAAGATTTATTTAAACGAGTTTATTATATAATGAAGCTTGTCAGATCATAAAGACAAAGTCATACATTATGGAATATATTAAAGTTTGATTGAGAGTCGGTGATTGTTAACTGCTACAACGTAATCAAGTGCATTTTAAGCCATAAATGCAAATGTTTCAGATTATTCAAAGCCGCATCTGTCGGCAGGATCAGACTTTCAAATGTTTTCTCTCAGGGGCTGAAGATATAGTGATTTTATACTACTGTGCATGTTACGCCATATTCTCTCCATACATAGATCGTGTTACGCTGTCTGATCTGCGTGAGGCCCACATGTGAAAAGTGATATGTACTGACACTGATATAATAAGTAACGTATCAATTAATCATCTACTGTATCTATCCATCTATTATATAAATATATATATATATATATATATATATATATGCAAAAAATCGGGAGGCACAGCTATATAGTATAATGAATATATAAGGAGTGCCAGCGGCTGTAAACTGCAATTCAACCACCTTAAAAATGCATAAAAAAGTAAACTCCGCAGCACGTCCGTGAATGTGCGTTTATTTACCAGGTATAGTGCGACGTTTCAGTCCTCTCAGTGGGACTATTCTCAAGCAATGGCAACCTTTGCTTGAGAATAGTCCCACTGAAAGGACTGAAACGTCGCATTATACCTGGTAAATAAACGCACATTAACGATATATATATATATATATTTATTTTTTTTTCAAAAGTTTCTGATTCTAACTAACCCGAATTTGTTGTGATTCGATTCAGGACAGAAAGAGAGGGAGAGACTCTTCTTGGCAATTAGAGCACCGTTGATTCAGGTTGAATTTATTCTGAGATTAATTAAATCAGCCATCTGATTGGGCCCATTTGGACCCGAACATAATTTTATGAAATCCAGTCATGTCTACAATCTATCTTTCAACAGTATCATATGTCTAAAGAGAGATGAAGTCGTATGGAATTTGTCGGATAAATCTTACCATACACTAGAAATTTGACAGTAAAGCTCAGACCATATTTGACAGTTCGCTCCTTTTCCTGACAAATCTACCACGTTAGATTGTTTCAAACTTCAGGTTGTGTAACTGTTGAAAAGCTCCTCATGACAATCCATGGGGCCCGTTCAAATAAACGGCATCGTGATTTCATCAAAAAAATTCAAACATGAGTCACGCTTCAGGATTTACCAAAAGTGTATATAAAACCATAGACCACTCAGAGAAAACACACTGAGCTGTTCGAAACGCCATCTATGCACACACCGGGTCTACACCTTCAAACAACTGACCGAGCTGTAGCCTCTCACTTCCTGTGGACTGTGCATGTCATGGAGAGGTTGAACTCCACAGCATACAATATGCAAAATCCAGCAGGCTAGTGTAGCCTGAAACGCGTAAGCCATACTGCTTTGTACTCTTCTGTCAATAAAAAAATAAATAAAAAATCAGTTTTTAATGACTTGGCACCGCTTTGAAAAAGGGCTAGTGTTGCCTGAAATGCCATTTTTACTGCTTTGTACTCATATCAATAAAGAATCCGTTTTTTTTAATGACTTGATGCAGTGCTGGATTTAGTATATTAAAGGTCATCTAGGCTTCCAGGTCCGCTACATCTTTATCTATGTATCTATTTATCTCACTTTCCTGCTTGGTCTTACTAAGCACCCTAGATTCCCCAATAAAATATCAAAGGAGGGGGTGTTGAGTGACGGGGCGTTAGCATGCTGAAAAAGACGACTGAATACACCCAGAATTAACTCATACAATGCCTAGGGCAACATCCGCTGTAAATACAGCCCCGCACACATAAAATTCTCATTAGATTTGACGACAGCAATTTCTTTTAAGCGTTGCTAATCCAACGTCTTTAGCTTATCAGACACTAATTCATGGTAAACAATTTGTATATGGTTACAAAGAACAATATGTACAGTAACCCAAAGCCTTAAACTCTTCCTCCGGTATCAAGACGACTCTTTCCAACCACAGTGATGATGTCAGAGCAGCAATAAAATTCTATTTTCTTCTTTCAACGTTTAACACCACTTCTGTTGAGAGAATATTACAGGCGAACCCTTGAATATAAATCCATGTAAGTCTTTTCCTAACTACTGCAGTGTCTCGCTCTTAAGTATGATTTATACCATATGAGCTGAAATACCAACAATGGTTTTATTAATATAGGACTTAGACATAAGTCTGAGTTACTTCTAAAGTCTCTTTGTTTCATCTTGTTAACATAATTCTTGCCAAGGGCTTCCCGCATTACGTTCTAGGAGACCTAAATAGATTAGGGTGTTCTCTGAGGCAGCCAACGGAGGAGAAACACAAACTTATCATATTAGATGATAGATGGATGGCGGTCAGCTGATCACTCCTTAGATTCTAGAAAGTAGCGCAATTCCAAAGACAAATGATAGAAAACATGCAGAACTTTGGACTGAAAAAAGTTCAAGACTTATCCTGCCTCTGATACGAACATCTATGTTCATAGATTATTCGGAATACTTATGTGGCGGCAACATATAGCACAGCACTGTACAGGAAGTGCCACCACTAATCCCTGCCTTCAGTAGGGGTCTAAATCTAATTTCCATAATTCCCCTTTCTCCCAGTGGGCAGGGCCAGCAAAATACCGCCCCAGCAGAGCCTAATACTACAGTGCAGCTCAAAACTCTGCCGCCTCTGCCACAGCATTCAATTGTATCTCTGTCCTGAGAACGGTAACACAGTTGAGTTCAGGAGGACACCTGTGCCACCAGCCAGGTGCATAAGAACTTGATGCTCCTAGCATTATTCAGATCATTGTGTACTCAGCCGGCAGCCAAGATGAGGATTCGGCTGGGCCCCTGGTCATTTTCCCAATGGAAAAATGAACCTGTAGAATTTATGGCCAGTCCACCTCTGGCTCCTGGCCATGCAAAATCTCACGAAAGCATAGAAGACTTCTTGGGCTGACACGATCCTAACATGGTTTGGTTTGAAGCGCTCACTGTGTATGCACTGAGCTGGATGGGACCTATAGTAGCTGATCACTGTGATGAAGGAGCGTATACACCTCCTCTCACTGTGCATGCCAGAATCACAGCAGCGCAAGGAGATCTTCTGCGCCTGTGCAAGATTTCACAATGCCAGGCACTGATGTAAGAAAGCCAAGGGGAAGTCTGTGAGAGGGAGAGGTAGGTGGAGATTTATGAGAGCGAGATGGGCAGAATACTGGGGGATGACTCTGTGACTCGCCTCATACAGTGCAACACCCCAATGACTCCAGGAGCTGCGTCAAGCGCATTTCAAAGATAAGTCGTAACATGAAAATACTACTTTTAATCCTGAACAAAACCAGTTTCTAAATGAGGGGAGCATGAACAGTAGGAACATGTAAATAGCTCTATAGGTCAATTCCAATGACAGGTTCCCTTTAAAAGCTCAGGTTATCAAAGTGAATACATGCTAGCAATGTCTCCAACATGCTGCAATCCACACCGCAACCACTGGGTGGCCACATATAGAGCAAAAAAACATCTGACACAATATCACAAAAGGAAGTTTTTTTTTTGCTCATTTTACATCACTTCAATCAAAGAGGATGGACACATCTGTATATATCTCAAATTATGGAATGCAAAGTCTAGATTAGATGAGCAGTCAAGGTTTAACATTTGAACCAGATTCATGAATATCAGAGTTATTATACTCCTGTCTCCCATAAAATAGGTTCTGTGGGGACCCCATTTTATTTTGCTCCTTTTTGGGACACAATACCTTGAAACGCACCCTACGCAATGATATAGACATACACCCTGATAACTATCTTGTACCCTTGTTATTTATACTTATGAGCTTTGCATTTTAACCGCCATAGATATTATAGACTATGTGCTATATGTCAAAAATACAAGGCTGAAAGTCATTCCAAAAAAGAAAAACCAAGAAATAAAAAGTACCGATAGAGCCCATAATAAGATTAAATAAACTCTGTATATGAAATACTGTACTCCAGCTGGGAATCCCTGCAGAGCCGAGAAGCAGAAGCAAAAACAAAGCCGCTAAAAGCAACTAAAACCAAATCAATTGTAAAGTAAAAATACCGTAAATGAGAGGAATGAGAAAAGGACGAGAAACAGTGAAGCAAGCAAGAAGCCTAGAGATTTATGTTTTTCAGAAAGCTACAATATTGCTCTAGTTAATTAAAGGGTTTTATATGAAGCATAAAAAAATAATTTGGAAGAAATGCACTGGAGAAATAAATACGCAAGGTGCTGGCAATGCATAAATGTCATTTTAACATAGGATAGGTTGAACTGTATGCAGACGGCATATGTAAAATGTAAATGAAAAATCTAAAACCTTTATTATGTTCCAAAGCTGTATTACTCTGTTTTATTTTACTTTAGGTACATTGTCATGGAGCAGCCATCTTGATGAGTTGCTGAGATTTAATTTACAGTAAGCATTTGGAGGTATGAAAACAATGACAGAAGTAGGGATGACCGAACCTGAACTTTACCGAGTTCGGGTGGGTTAGGAAAAGAGAATATGATGGAATTCTTAGACAGAATGCAAAATGGAAGCCTTTAAGAGGCATTCCGTTTGGATCCGTCATAATAGATGTCTATGGCCAAGCATAACGGATCCGTCTGGTTTCCGTTATATAGGACGGAAAACAATGTCCTGCATAACAGAAACCAGAAGGATCCGTTATGCTTGGCCATAGACTTCTATTATAACGGATCAAAGCAGAATGCCTCTTAAAGGCTTCCGTTTTGCATTTCGTCTACAAATTCCACTATATTCTATTTTCCTAACCCACCCAAACACCGAACCCGAACCAGGTGAAGTTTGCTTTCGCTCATTCCTAAAAGCCACTCATTGACTTCTACGGGAGTGTGTAGTGAGCATGCCCTGTGACACTGTGCAGGGAGAGGGAGGAAGAGGAGGTGAACTCTCTTATCATATATTAATAAATAGTTAATCACTGGGGTCCGACCACTGGGACCCCTACTGACCCAGAGAACGGGGGTCCCGTTTTTACAATCTGATGCTAAGCACCCTAGATTCCCCAATAAAATATCAAAGGAGGGGGTGTTGAGTGACGGGGCGTTAGCATGCTGAAAAAGACGACTGAATACACCCAGAATTCAGCCGTGGGCTTTATGTTTACCTTACAGTGGCCACTACAGGGGAAATGGAGTATTACAATGAAACTATACATGGATGTTCAAATTCCTAGAGCCATTCCTAGAGAGTTTCTTTATTTTTTTTTTTTTTACCTTCTCTCCCCTCTGGTTAATAGATCACAGAGGGAGGTCCACAGAGTGGGGAACCCCTTATGGTGTCCATATGCCCTAATTTTCAGGGGTGTATCTAGGAGGCAACATATGCTTTTTTTCTGCAGCTCGAGAGGCTATAAACCTGTAAATATTACTTAAGCAACTACAGCAATAAACTAAAATACGGCATACATGGGCAAAATAACCTCCGTAATACAGCTGCTCTATAGTGATTTGGTGCGGGGCCACACAGCCAATTGTTTGCATGCTGCACTCTCTTGACACGGCACCTTTCACACTGCAGAAAACAGCAAAGCTTTTCAAAAGATACATAATGTAAAGCAGCAAAAGAACTAACCTTTCAACCAATGTACAGCCTTCTCCGGCAGCTCTATCCATAATGCTTAATTGGCACCCACACAATAAAATACTTCAATTCTGAAGAGTATTAATTACTAGTTTATGACTCTATGCTCTATTATTCTGGCGATGCAGAAAAGCCCATAAAAGCCTGGCATTTTCCTGCACAAAGGGGTAGTATATGTTATGTGTGATTCATGAAATTTTCATTAATATTTCAGCTAGTGCGGTTTAGTCGAGAAGACTGGAGGAAGAGGCTTATATTCATGTTCTCCCTTTTCTCTCCAATTTTATGGACGCAGGTTTTTGTACAGGTTTATCTTTGTTGCAAACTGCAAAGCAAGGCAGAAAATATATTTTCCTGTATAGCTGGCACATGTGAAATCTTTAGGTTTAAAGGGGTTTTCCAGGCTCCTGATATTGACAATCTGTCCTCAGGATAGGTTAAAAATATCCAATAGGTGCACCCCCTCGCTCACCCCCCAGTGGCGTAGCTAAAGGCTCACAGGCCCTGGTGCAAGAGTTCGGCTTGGGCCCCCTTCCCTCAGTGCTTTGTGTGTCTTCTTATGCGGCACAAGGGTCTTTGGGCCCCCTCAGGCTCCTGGGCCCGGTAGTGACTGCTACCTCTGCACCCCCTATAGCTACGCCCATGCCCCCCACCCATCAGATGTTTCCTGTAGCCTCCAGTGCTGGAACCAACACTTTGAATAGAACGGGAAGCCCAGCTCCGCTTAAAGTATAGTGGGTGTGCCAGGTTACTACAGCTCACATTCACTTCATAAGTATCCAACTGGTACTGTAGGCCCCCCACCCCCTGGTCACCACTCACTACCACCGAACATCTGTTGTTTCCTGCAGCCTCCAGTGCTGGAGCCATCACTTTGTATGGAGCAGGAAGCACAAAGTGTAGTAGGTGTGCCAAGCTACTGCAGCTGATCTCCCATTCACTTCATTGGTAGCTGAGCTGCAGTAATCCAGCATGGCCACTAAATAGAGCTGTGCTTCCTGCTTCATTTAAAGAAGTACTCTCACAAATTTTTTTATTCTCTGACCTGTTGGAAAGGTACATGATATAACATGTAGTAGAGGTAATCTTCTTAACAGTGACTGTATTAGTGAGTTATCCCCTCTCTTCTAATCCTCAGCAGTGTCATGTGACCAGCACGCGGACTTTTCAAATAACACAGCATTTTATGTGTGGACAGGAAGCCAGTGTCTCTATGTATTTCTATGGGAGCCTCAATGTCAGTCTCATAGGAATGAATAGAGAAACTGACTTCCTGTCCTGTGTCAGTTGGAAAACAGAGTGCTGGTCACATGACACAGCTGAGCATCAGATGGGGGGTTATAACTCACAGTCACTTGTAAGGGCAATACAGTCACTTGTAAGAAGATTACTTTCATTACAGTTTACATCATGTACCTTTCTAATAAAGATTTTTGTGAGAGTGCTTCTTTTATTGTTGGAGGCTGCAGGGAACAGCTGATCAGGGGGTGTTGGACCTTCACTGATCAAATACCGATGACCTATCCTGAGACCTGAGGATAGGATATCAATATCAAACGCCTAGAAAACTGCTTTAAATGGATGTACACATCACCTTGATTCACAGTAGTTAAATGTAAACTTCCTCTATTGAGTTTAAGGTCAGTAAGAGAATTACATTTGAGAGAAAGTTCCTGGATTCACAAAATTTTGAGTTTCCATATCTAAAGGCGTTGTCTGTTTTAGAAAACGTATGTTTTATACCTTGTTAGTGAGTTAATAGAATAGGATCGCTTGTTACGGCGCCTCATCTTTTAGCCAGAGTGAAGAGTGGTTACAAAGAATGACACAGTCAGTTCTGGTCAGGAGATCCTGGACGGCCCAAGAGATGTGGCCGACACACAGACCGTGTTTCAAATGCCGATCACGGTCGTGTAGATTTCCACTTAATCATCTTTGTCCCATGAGGTCCAGTCAAGCCATAGAGAACACTGTATGTCATTTCTCCAGCTGGCCCTAAGATGGTCATTGGGCTTTCTCTTCAGCCATGAAATTATCCATCTGATAATTCTAAGACTGCAAAGTTAGAGGGCTCAGCTTTCCCACTTATCGTTCTCAGGGACATAATTTACCCTGAAGGACAAGCATATACCTTCCTTTTGCCCCTTTCAGACCATTTCATATGTAATTATTAACTAAAAAAATATTTTGAGAAATTATTTTCATATAAACCATACCACAGTGCAGTGCTTATTTTGAGGAAGTTAGCCTGTCTCGTTGTTTCACTAATTACCCCTCGTTGGCTTTTCTATGGGCTATGCACTAGTTTAACGTACCAGTTATGTACGGTATATAATAAAAAGCCATGATGGATGTTCATTTAATGACCGTTTTACGTGTCAGCCAATGTTACACATGGCAAAGAAAAAAAAAAAACAATAGAGGAATAAAATTTAAATGTTAATTAGTCAAGTGATAGCTGTCAAGATCTGATGCGGAGCTTTCATTCCAAAGGGTAATGCATTGGTGTTACCTCCTATCAGAACTTGAGCAAATCACTCGCGGGATTCAGGGGCCATTTTACAGAGATCTCAAGTAAAGGTTTAAAAGATAAAAAAAATATTCTCCCATGCCATGCAGGCTTGCTGAACCTAAGCAATTATGAATATCGTATACATCCGAATCCTCATTATTTGTGACAAGCTGTGTCTCCGGCCATAATATCCAGGATTATTATGTTACTTAAAGCACTGGCAGCTAGCGATATAGAGATCAGAGCCTTGAAAAAAGCAAATTAGAAAAAATATTGTGGGTTAAGTATGCCTATTGTACAGTTATATTAGAAGAGAAAAATTTCATAGCAAAGACATTAAATGCTAGAGCCTATGTTAGTAGTAAGAACAAGGAATACTGGCATCTAAGTATTAATCACTAGAATAAATATAGAAACCACAAAACTGATTATACCTAAAAAGAGAAAAAAATGGTGGCGTGCTCATCAGTAATATATGTAAATATTTGGCATATTATTCTCCATTTCCCCTTTCCCTATCTGCAGAATCTTTGGAAAAGTCCAAAAGTATCTTCAAAAATAGAGTTTAGTATATAAAATAGTATAAAAGTGAGGGAGGAGGGAGATGCGGCTGCAGTCTTCATGCCTGTGTGTGATTGCATGCTGTGAGATGGTAAGGGGAGAAGAAGAAGTGTAGAGTGACATCTGATTGGCTCAGAGACACAGCGCAGCTTGAGAAACACACCAATTGGAGCTCAGCACAGTTAGGATGCATTTGCAAAACACAGGTACAGATCAAAAGGGTACACATGCCAAGAACGGCTGAGCAGTGACTGCATGTTTATTACAGGTATGTTGCTAGGTCAGCTATTTTTTCCCCAAAAAAATTATTAAAAGTTAGCCAAGTTATACATGTCTGCCCTCTAGTTCAAATTGTGTCCCATTTCTAAATACTGTTGATGTTCACTGTCATTGCCGGTTCTGGGAGATGGTCGGTCAGAGGTTCCTCCCTGTCTTGTGTATGACGTTCTTTGTTTTGGTTTCACTTTGCTCAGTTCCTTTCTCTCCCTCAGCTGCCTCTTATCTTGATAATTGGCTTGCTTTATATTCCCTCCCATACTACTCCTCCTTGCGGTTTATACTACTTCCTGGATAAAGTGTTCACTGCTGGAGGCTGCTGCTGCATTTGCTCAGATAACTTTTTTCCCTTTATTGTGTTTCCTTGCTGGCTTGATTCTAGGTGACCCTGACTCCCAGGTGTCACACAGTCTTAGGTACGTGGGCATGCAATCGTCTACCATTGAGGCCTTTGCATGTGTAGCAGTTAGGGAGAGCTCTTAGGGTTTTAAATAGCTCACCTATATGCTCCTTAGTTTTGGATCAAGCCAGTCAGTCGTTTATTTATTAGTTCCAGCTATCTGCAACTTCATCCTTGACATTCACAATTTGATTCCAATTCAACTTTCATTATGTGAACATTGATGTGGATGGTACTTTGGATCAGAGTCTCGAACTAGGTTGGACCTCAAGAGAACACAGGAATTATCAGATGAGTCCACCAGAGGGCACGACATAATAATAATGGGGCTTAGCCCAGCAGAAGACAACCCCTTTTGAAGCCAACCTCTTGCCCATCTGGTTTATTTCTCAGGAGATGAACCATAAATAACTTATTAGACCTTATTGACCTTAATGTATGGGCAAAGACATACAAACCATTTTATCTGGTGGGCCCAAGTCAGGTCTTAACCTTGATAGGTGAAGAAAAGCTCCAGTTATCAGGCTGGAAACACCAATAACCTGGCATAGTTGCCAACTGTCCTGAATTTGATGGGACTGTCCCTAATTTTCAACTTAAACATTGTTAAGTATGACCCGGTAGTCAAAATGTTCATATCTTTTTTACAATGTCCTCTGGTAGTTATTTGAATCGTTTATTAACCCATTTTACCTTAGAATCAATAAATGAAAACACGCTCAAACTCAATCTATTGTCCCAGAAGAAGGTCTGTCGCTTTGTGATCCATGGGACCAGATGTGATACAATGTACACAGTCTATCGCTGAGATTAATAAGACAAGCAACAAGCAATAAAGGCGGCATCGCTCGCAGGGTCTATGCTGTGTGGCGGACTGCGCTAATGTTCCATCACGAGATCTTAAAACGATTACACATGATCGATGTTGCGTTTGGGCTCTTACTTCATGGCGGTGAATGTAGTGTTTGGGCAAAGTGAACTATTAGCTTGCCCAACTGCAAGGCTAATCGGCCAGATAAACACTGTACAGTGCCATTGCATTTTGTAATTGTTTGGTTTGGAAAGCTAAACATTTGTGAGAGAGGTGAATGGCTGTGGTTATTCAAGAATATCACATTCCTTCTACAGATGACTGCACACTTCACCAAAGCTATTACACTCGTACACTCAACACTATGGAGCCTAGCTACTAATCGTGCCTGGTAGTTAGACAGTGTAAACTCACATAGGAAGCCTAAAAATACAACAAATTTACCAAAGTGTCTAGTCCCGGTTTACACCACCTATTAGTAGGCTTACCTTTGGCCAGAATCATTATCCAAAATTTAAGCACACTTTTTTCTCCACGTTGTCGCATCCTAAAAGGGTATTTCCATGTTGGACATTGATGACATATCATCAGGATATGCTATTATTGTCAGAGGTGGGACCTACACCTATCTCCAAAGTGAAGAAGACCACACTGAGCATATGTGGCCACCCTCCATTCACTGCTATGGGAGTTCAGAAAAATAGCAAATTTGACTAGCCCCATAGCAGGGAATGGAGAGCACACAAAGCAAGCGCGGCCACCGGTCCATTCACCGCTGTCGGAAATAGCCGAGTCAGCATTCAGAACTCCAATAACGCTGAACGGAGGCGCTTCTGCTCCCCATTCACTTTTGAGGCCCTGTTCTGGAGACAGGTGCAGGTTCCACTTGTGGGATCCTATCCTATTTGACATTCATGGCATATCTCTGTGATGTGCCAGCAATGTTTGAGATGGTCCAACCCCTTTACGCCATGCCCTTTTCTGATAGAACGCGTCCCTTTCCCAATAAGCCAAATCACCTTGTCAAATTAGTTGAAAAAGTGTCTAAAACACTTAATAATTAATACAATTCTGGTGCATTTTGATGAATAAATCTCCCCCAATGTGTTTTTTTTTTTATGGCACTGCCTGCATAATCTTAAAAGTCATGTTCACCTTTTATGTTCAAAAATATTTTCACCTTTAACTCCCACAGGGATCTGGACTTCTCTGCCGGGCAGCTACCAGGCTGCAACCTCCTGAGGTAGTCCCGGTGTGATTGACAGCAGATGCAGAACAGTCAAAGACAATGGTGCAAGACACCAAAGGAACAGACAAGCATGTAGTCAGTAACAAGCCAGGGTCAGGGCAGGCTGAGTGAATACGAGATACAAATCTGAGGTCAGAGCTGGCAGCAGAGGGTTACAATGGTAAAGAGGAACAGGTCAGGACAGGCAGCAGAGAGGCAAAATCCAGTAAACAGGCACAGGTCAATACATGGCAGACAACAAAAAACAAATGCCTTTGCAAGAACTAAGCAGACTAGGAACCCAATTGATCTAGTAAGGAAATGAGGTCAGTGCCACAGTCTTATAGGAGCAAGCTAATTAGCAAGTAAATGAAGCTGTGCGACTGCACACAGAGCAAGCGAGGAGGAGGGTGGCGGTAGCAGAAATGGGAGTAGTAGTGTTCACTGAGAAATATTCCGAATAGTATAAGAAGAGCTGTGATAGACCTGGAGCGGCAACGTAACAGTTCGTTTGTCCTTCTTCAAACCTTGATGGATCTCAATCAATCTACATACTCTTCATCATCCAACTTAAAATACTGGGCAGATGTCAGGTCCATCTGACAGGGTTCTGGAAGGTTCTAAATAATGTGTTTTGATACACTTTGCATTAAAATGTATATACTAATGTAACTGTAAGTGCTGAGGCGCGGCTTCTCAATCTGCCTCTCATCCCAGAACGACCAATTACAGCACAGCTTTCATTTTACTACATTACTGTAGACCAATGTTTACCAACCTGAGGCTCTACAGCTGTTGGAAAACTATAACTCCCATCATGCCCTGATGGCTGCAGGCTGTTGAAGCATGATTGAAGTTTTTTTTTGTTTTTTTTTAACATCTGGAGGGCCACAGGTTGGTAAACATAGGTCTACAGTATTGCAAGAAGAGCTGTAGCATACCTCGAAACTTTCGAACAGGCCAAAGAGGGACAATAGAAGTGGTGCCTCCACAGTGCCCCCACACAATATTTATACCCCACGGCGCCCCCACACAATATTTATACTGCACAGTGCCCCCACACAATATTTATACCGCACAGTGCCCTCACACAATATTTATACCGCACAGTGCCCTCACCCAATATTTATACCGCACAGTGCCCTCACACAATATTTATACCGCACAGTGCCCTCACCCAATATTTATACCGCACAGTGCCCCCACACAATATTTATACCGCACAGTGCCCTCACCCAATATTTATACCCCACAGTGCCCCCACACAATATTTATACCGCACAGTGCCCCCACACAATATTTATACCGCACAGTGCCCTCACACAATATTTATACCCTCTAGTGCTCCCACACAATATTTATACCGCACAGTGCCCCCACACAATATTTTTACTGCACAGTGCCCTCACACAATATTTATACCGCACAGTGCCCTCACACAATATTTATACCGCACAGTGCCCTCACCCAATATTTATACTGCACAGTGCCCTCACACAATATTTATACCGCACAGTGCCCCCACACAATATTTATACTGCACAGTGCCCTCACACAATATTTATACCGCACAGTGCCCTCACACAATATTTATACCGCACAGTGCCCTCACACAATATTTATACTGCACAGTGCCCTCACACAATATTTATACTGCACAGTGCCCTCACACAATATTTATACCGCACAGTGCCCTCACACAATATTTATACTGCACAGTGCCCTCACACAATATTTATACCCCACAGTGCCCCCACACAATATTTATACCCCACGGCGCCCCCACACAATATTTATACTGCACAGTGCCCCCACACAATATTTATACCGCACAGTGCCCCCACACAATATTTATACCGCACAGTGCCCTCACACAATATTTATACCGCACAGTGCCCTCACCCAATATTTATACCGCACAGTGCCCCCACACAATATTTATACCGCACAGTGCCCTCACCCAATATTTATACCGCACAGTGCCCCCACACAATATTTATACCGCACAGTGCCCTCACACAATATTTATACCCTCTAGTGCTCCCACACAATATTTATACCGCACAGTGCCCCCACACAATATTTTTACTGCACAGTGCCCTCACACAATATTTATACCGCACAGTGCCCTCACACAATATTTATACCGCACAGTGCCCTCACCCAATATTTATACTGCACAGTGCCCTCACACAATATTTATACCGCACAGTGCCCCCACACAATATTTATACTGCACAGTGCCCTCACACAATATTTATACCGCACAGTGCCCTCACACAATATTTATACTGCACAGTGCCCTCACACAATATTTATACTGCACAGTGCCCTCACACAATATTTATACCGCACAGTGCCCTCACACAATATTTATACTGCACAGTGCCCTCACACAATATTTATACCCCACAGTGCCCCCACACAATATTTATACCCCACGGCGCCCCACACAATATTTATACTGCACAGTGCCCCCACACAATATTTATACCGCACAGTGCCCCCACACAATATTTATACCGCACAGTGCCCTCACACAATATTTATACCGCACAGTGCCCTCACCCAATATTTATACCGCACAGTGCCCCCACACAATATTTATACCGCACAGTGCCCTCACCCAATATTTATACCCCACAGTGCCCCCACACAATATTTATACCGCACAGTGCCCCCACACAATATTTATACCTGCACAGTGCCCTCACACAATATTTATACCCTCTAGTGCTCCCACACAATATTTATACCGCACAGTGCCCCCACACAATATTTTTACTGCACAGTGCCCTCACACAATATTTATACCGCACAGTGCCCTCACACAATATTTATACCGCACAGTGCCCTCACCCAATATTTATACTGCACAGTGCCCTCACACAATATTTATACCGCACAGTGCCCCCACACAATATTTATACTGCACAGTGCCCTCACACAATATTTATACCGCACAGTGCCCTCACACAATATTTATACTGCACAGTGCCCTCACACAATATTTATACTGCACAGTGCCCTCACACAATATTTATACCGCACAGTGCCCTCACACAATATTTATACTGCACAGTGCCCTCACACAATATTTATACCCCACAGTGCCCCCACACAATATTTATACCCCACAGTGCCCCCACACAATATTTATACCCCACGGCGCCCCCACACAATATTTATACTGCACAGTGCCCCCACACAATATTTATACCGCACAGTGCCCCCACACAATATTTATACCGCACAGTGCCCTCACACAATATTTATACCGCACAGTGCCCTCACCCAATATTTATACCGCACAGTGCCCCCACACAATATTTATACCGCACAGTGCCCTCACACAATATTTATACCCCACAGTGCCCCCACACAATATTTATACCGCACAGTGCCCCCACACAATATTTATACCGCACAGTGCCCTCACACAATATTTATACCCTCTAGTGCTCCCACACAATATTTATACCGCACAGTGCCCCCACACAATATTTATACTGCACAGTGCCCCCACACAATATTTATACCGCACAGTGCCCTCACACAATATTTATACCGCACAGTGCCCTCACCCAATATTTATACCGCACAGTGCCCTCACACAATATTTATACCGCACAGTGCCCTCACCCAATATTTATACCGCACAGTGCCCCCACACAATATTTATACCGCACAGTGCCCTCACCCAATATTTATACCCCACAGTGCCCCCACACAATATTTATACTGCACAGTGCCCCCACACAATATTTATACCGCACAGTGCCCTCACACAATATTTATACCCTCTAGTGCTCCCACACAATATTTATACCGCACAGTGCCCCACACAATATTTTTACTGCACAGTGCCCTCACACAATATTTATACCGCACAGTGCCCTCACACAATATTTATACCGCACAGTGCCCTCACCCAATATTTATACCGCACAGTGCCCTCACACAATATTTATACCGCACAGTGCCCTCACACAATATTTATACCGCACAGTGCCCTCACACAATATTTATACCGCACAGTGCCCTCACCCAATATTTATACCGCACAGTGCCCTCACTAATGTGCCCTCACCCAATATTTATACCGCACAGTGCCCTCACACAATATTTATACCGCACAGTGCCCTCACACAATATTTATACCGCACAGTGCCCTCACCCAATATTTATACTGCACAGTGCCCTCACACAATATTTATACCGCACAGTGCCCTCACACAATATTTATACCGCACAGTGCCCTCACACAATATTTATACCCTGTAGTGCTCCCACACAATATTTATACCCTCTAGTGCCCTCACACAATATTTATACTGTGTAAAGTAATTAACACTGAAGAGGACAGTTTTCTGCTACAGAGGGATCTGGATAGATTGGAGGCTTAGGCAGAGAAGTGGCAGATGAGGTTTAACACTGACAAATGTAAAGTTATGCACATGGGAAGGAATAATGCAAGTCACCCGTACATATTAAATGGTAAAACACTCGGTAACACAGTACTTATACCCCATAGTGTCCCCCCACACAGTAGTTACGCCCCCATACAATATTTATGCCCTCCATAGTACTCCCATGTACTGTTAATAAAAAAAAATCTACAAAAAAAAAAAACTAAAATTCATCTAGTCCCGTTCAACAACATGTCCTTCAGGATCATGATGGACACATCAGTGCAGCTTCACACTGACCCCATCTCTGGACCTGCCGTAAATCAGCGCAGTCATTATACACAGAAAAGTTCATTGGGATTTAACCTCTGAGGTGAATGAAGAGGATTGTTCAGCTTCAAGCGAATTGTTTGATTTTCCCTCAGTTTAATGATCCATCTACTGCCAGGAAGGGGAACCGGGAAACTGCTTTCAACATAGGAAGGTCAACTATACACTAAACAGTCTATCTATCTAATGTACCTATCTATGTATCTATCTATGTATCTATCTATCTATGTATCTATCTATCTATGTATCTATCTATCTATGTATCTATCTATGTATCTATCTATGTATCTATCTTATCTATCTATCTTATCTATCTATCGTATCTATCTATGTATCTCTCTATCGTATCTATCTATCTATCTATCTTATCTATCTATCTATCTATCTATCGTATCTATCGTATCTATCGTATCTATCGTACCTATCGTATCTATCTATCCATCTATCTATTGTATGTATCTATCTATGTATCTATCTATGTATCTATCTATGTATCTATCTAATTATCTATCTACTATTTATCTGTTATCTTTCTATCTATGGATCTATCTATCTATCTATCTATCTATCTATGGATCTATTTATCTATGGATCTATCTATGTATCTATCTTATCTATCTATCATATCTATCTATCATATCTATCTATCATATCTATCTATCACATCTATCGTATATATATATCTATCGTATCTATTGTATCTATCTAATCTATCGTATCTATCTATCATATCTATCTATCACATCTATCGTATATATCTATCTATCGTATCTATCGTATATATCTATCTATCGTATCTATCGTATCTATCTATCATATCTATCTATCATATCTATCTATCATATCTATCTATCATATCTATCTATCACATCTATCGTATATATCTATCTATCGTATCTATCGTATATATCTATCTATCGTATCTATCGTATCTATCTATCATATCTATCTATCATATCTATCTATCATATCTATCTATCATATCTATCTATCATATCTATCTATCACATCTATCGTATATATCTATCTATCGTATCTATCGTATCTATCTATCTATCGTATCTATCGTATCTATCTATCGTATCTATCTATCGTATCTATCTATCGTATCTATCTATCTATCTATCTATCTATCTATCTATCTATCTATCGTTTGTATCATGGCTGTGTCACATCTCTCTTCTCACCCTATCCTTTATATTTCTACCTATCACACAACCACTTCACCATTTGTAATATTAAACATACAGACTGTAGTTCATCTTATAAAGCACATAAGAGGGTTTTTTTCATTAGATTTTTCCCCCTAAATGAATAGACGTACCGTACACAATGCAGATAATTACAGAACGGCATATAAACCCCTCTCTATACAGTAGAAGGTAGAAGTGCAGCATATAAAGGCATACGTGCTCAGTGATTTCATTAACAAAGCCGCCGCCATGCTGAGCTGTCTGACTGAGCGCTGAGCCGCTAACAATACGGCACTGAACTCCCGTGTCCATAGCAACAGTAACTAATTCCCTCTTCTCCCAATCATGGAGGTAATTCTCTCCCATGGCTCCAGTCCCTTACACAAAAAAAAAAGTTTGAAAGACTTTCCTGAGCCAATGGCCGGGGAGCTGATCGGCTAATAGGAAATAATCTGCGGCTAATACACACATTCCAGGGCAGCCGAGTGTTTGTCTAATGCCTTGTTAGACGGGCCTCTCTCCAAAGAAAGCAAGTTACAGAATAGGAAACAGGCAGCCATAAAAAAGCTACCTGGTCTCAATTATTAATACTGGAAACGTGCTGCTACTTGTAAGGAGTACTTCCATGCTCATGGAGTAAAAGACAAGACTAATGGATACCAGAGCGAGATTCTGTACAAGAACATAACATCTATCTAACATTTATCTATCTATCTATCTATCTATCTATCTAATTATCTATCTACTATTTATCTGTTATCTTTCTATCTATGGATCTATCTATCTATCTATCTATCTATCTATGGATCGATCTATCTATCTATCTATCTATCTATCTATCTATCTACTATTTATCTATTATCTTTCTATTTATCTATGGATCTATCTATCTATGGATCTATCTATCTATCTATCTATCTATCTATGTATCTATCTATCTATGGATCTATCTATCTATGGATCTATCTATCTATGGATCTATCTATCTATGGATCTATCTATCTATGGATCTATGGATCTATCTATCTATGGATCTATCTATCTATGGATCTATCTATCTATGGATCTATCTATCTATGGATCTATCTATCTATGGATCTATCTATCTATGGATCTATCTATCTATGGATCTATCCAGTGGCGGACTGGGGTACCTAGGGCCCACCAGTAAAATTTATTTTGGGGGCCCACCGTATGGATACATTCAAATATAATAAATAATCTAACAAGTTTTTTATATGAACATAAGCTGGTTAAGGGGATGTACATTGAATATAAGTATAAAGTGCAATAAATTTAATGTGTTATGTGCCACTTGTGCAGGGGATGGGAGACTAGGGGCCCACTTTTCTCAGGGGCCCACCGGGGGATTCCCCTGTACCCCTGTGGGCCAGTCCGAGCCTGGATCTATCTATCTATGGATCTATCTATCTGTCTGTCTATCTATCTATCCATGAATCCATCACTGCCATACATGAAGCACATGCTATATATACTAAGGGGGAGATATAGCAAACTGGTGTAGAACTGGCTTAGTTGCCCATAGCAACCAATCAGATTCAGCCTTTCAGAGCTCCTTTGGAAAATGAAAGGCTGAATCTGATTGGTTGCTATGGGCAACTAAGCCAGTTCTACACCAGTTTGCTATATCTCCCCCTTAGTATGTATTGCTGCTTGTACATCTTATGGCTAATTTATTTTTATTATAATTATATGTAGTAAAGACCAAGAGCACACTGTCCGCAAAATATGAATATATAATAGGATTACAAGATCATCAACAGCAACTTGTCGATGGTTTCCATATATAGTAGTAGTGAATAAAACAAGCTAAAAAACGGAAATCACGTAAAAAAATGTTCATTGAATATATATATTCTATTATGTAGCTGCTAGGTTCTCCATATGGTCACTATATCATCATCAGGTGGAGCTTCGCTGTGCCCGTCACAGGCTCCACACCCACAGCGGCCGCGCAGATTATGGAGGGTGTTGAGCCGCATTTCTGGGAGGTTAATACAATGAAGGCTATCCTCGGCTTTCTGCAGGTGCTACTCATTCTGATCATGACATATATGTGACAAGGGAAATCCTAGCTGCACCCTGCAGGAATGCAGTTTAGCGCCTCGGAATTAACCCTTGCACCACACAGAACATGACAACTGCTTATCTATCGTTCATTCGATCGATCTATCTATCTATGGATCGATCAATCTATCTATCTATGGAACTATCTATCTATGGAACTATCTATCTATGGATCTATCTAGCTATGGATCTATCTATCTATGGATCTATCTAGCTATGGATCTATCTAGCTATGGATCTATCTAGCTATGGATCTATCTAGCTATGGATCTATCTATCTATGGATCTATCTATCTATCTATCTATCTATCCATCTATCTATCTATCCATCTATGGATCTATCCATCTATGGATCTATCCATCTATGGATCTATCTATCCATCGATCTATGGATCTATCCATCTATCTATGGATCTATCCATCTATCTATGGATCTATCCATCTATCTATCTATGGATCTATCCATCTATCTATCTATGGATCTATCCATCTATCTATCTATGGATCTATCCATCTATCTATCTATGGATCTATCTATCTATCTATCTATCTATCTATCTATCTATCTATCTACACATGCAGGTGATCACTGGCAGGCCGCACATGTACAATATATACTAAGGGGAGATTTATCAAACAGGTGTAAAGTAGAACTGGCTTAGTTGCCCATAGCAACCAATCAGATTCCACCTTTCATTTTTCAGCGCTCCTTTGGAAAATGAAAGGCTCAATCTGATTGGTTGCTATAGGAAACTAAGCAGTTCAATGTTATACCTCTTTGATATATCTCCAGGTCTTATTCATAACTGATTGTGGAATCTGACAGTAATAACAGAGCACTAAGTTTAAAAAAAAAAAAAACATACTTACCGCCCCCATTTGCTAAGGACGGGCTGGCTGCCGCCATCTTGATTGAAGATCTGGAGCAGCCCGTGATGACATCACCACGCATGGGATTTTGAGCGAGATCTTCAAGCAAGATGGCGGCGGCCGGCCCATCATGAGCAAATGGATGATGTAAGTATGATTTGTTTTTATTTGTTTTGTTTTTTTACACATCATCAGGGTGCGGCAGTTGCAGAGAGAGCAGAGCCTCTAGGTGTAATGGTAACGCCCCCGTTGCTCCTAGAGGCTCATTTGCATATATTAAAGCATCATCTTTCTCAGCAATGCGGACACATATGAACATGGGACCAACAGAGATGCCTTCAGCTGCCGAGAGCACACGTAACAGGTCAGCCAGTGTCATAGGGACAAATCTACTGACAGCTGCCCTTAAAAAAAAAAAAAAAAATGATCTTAAGCATTTTTACATAATAGGGATCTTAAAAGCGTTCCAAAATCCTCAATAATAGCATGTCTGAGAGGTTCGTTGCTCAACTTTAGGCTCGTAAAACACATAATAGCCTTCAGTGTCCTTGCTTTATTGTTTTGCTCAAGATTCTTCTTCATTTTGTAACACACAAACCACAACCTCACCTCGAAGACTTAGCGATATGTAACTGTTCTTTGTTCTCTTTCACAATACTTCATGATAAAGGTTTAGGAAACAATTCTGTGAACTATGAGGCGGGGGAGGGGAGTACTAATTAGTGAGATCGAATCTGATTTCGCTAAGTATTTTAATGAGTGAGACCTTGTTCTTGGTTCTAGGATGTGAGCGTCAATTGTTTTTTTTTTTTTTTTTTATTAGGATTGAAATCTGCGCGCACGCACAATGGAAAGCAGCATTTGAAGATTACAAAGGGATTAACAAAATCTGAAAAAAGGAGATAAAATGTGCAAAAATACAAAACGAACAGCAGGTGGCAAAAGAGAGCAATTTCTTTAAGTATATAAATGCTAAAAACCACGGTCTGAGCAGGTAGGCCCCCTAAATAATGGTAAAGGGGGGGGGGGGGGTTAGTTACTGTACTGAAGATAAGGAAAAGGCAGAATTACTCTATGTTTTTATTAGCTCTGTTTATAAAAAAAAAGAAGATAAAGGAGCTGATATCTGTGGTGCTGGGGCAGTTAGTACATCCAGTAACATACTCAATTGGCTAGCTGTAGATATGGTCCAAAATACGTTAAATAAGGTAAATGTGAACAAGGCTCCGGGTCCAGATGGATTACACCCAAGAGTGCTTAAAGAGCTCAGTTCAGTCATTGCTGTGCCCCTGTTTATAATTTTTAAAGATTCTCTAGGTACTGGTACAGGGCCAAGTGATTGGTGCAAGGCAAATGTGGTACCCATATTCAAAAAAGGTTCTAGGTCCTTCACAGGTAATTATAGACCAGTTAGTTTAACTTCTGTCGTAGGAAAAATGTTTTAAGGACTCTTAAGGGACTATATACAGGAGTATGTGACTGTAAATAATATTATAAGTGATAACCAATAGTGATGAGTAGTGTTGAGCGCGAATATTCGAATAGCGATTTTTTTTTGCGAATATTGGCACTTCGCTAATTCACGAATATTTCGAATATATCGCTATAAATTCACTATTTCGAATATTCGGGTTTTTTTTGGTTTTTTTTAGTTATATTTTTTCCTTTCCCACTTCCCAAAAGTAGTTCTTACCTGTCCTGAGGATTCCTGGCTGCTCCAGTCAGTGCCCGTTGCCGCTTCTGCCGACTTCCATGCTCATGGAGCGTCCCCATCACCATGGGAACGTCTCCATATACTAAAATGTACTGTCGGATTTGAGAATTACGTTGAAATCGCAATGCGATTAATATAACTTGAATTAATCGCATTGCGACTTCTACTTAGACCTGGTTTACTATGGTTGACTTGGTAGAATTAGCGAATATGACGAATGTATTCATCATATTCCTCAAAACGAAGATAACGAAGTATTCTCCATCTTCGTTTTTGCTCCATATTCGTCAATTCGATAATTCTAGCGATCAAATAGGAGGGTTGACTATAGAGACAGCTGTGCTTAATTCGCTATGCGATTATATTACTTGATAATTATTATAATTATTCTATTTATAAAAAAATATATAATAATATAATCGCATAGCGAATTAAACACAGCTGTCTCTATAGTCAACTTTCCTATTTGATTGCTAGAATTAGCGAAGTTGACGAATAGGTTGCTAAAACGAAGATGGAGAATACTTCGTTATCTTCATTTTGAGGAATATGATGAATACATTCGTCATATTCATCATCTTCGCTAATTCTAGATATCAAACCAATAGGAAAGTAGCCTTAAGTTAAAATCGCAATACGCGATTATTTAAATCACATATTAATCGCGATAACTAGAATAATGACGAATATTCAATTTCGACGAATATGAAACGAATATTCTATTGAATATTCGCAAATTTCGTCGAAATTGAATATGGCACCTGCCGCTCATCACTAGTGAAGAGCGACAGCGGCAATATTCCAATTCCCGATATTTCGCGAATATTTGGGCGAATATTCGTCATAAATTATTTTCTTGATTGCGAAAATCGGCAATGTAATATTTACGTAATGCGCGCGCAATACAGGCGTGGGTCACCATAGCTACATTTTTCAAGCTTTTGTTTAGAAAAAGCCAGCAGCACTCCGATGTAACCAAAATGTGATCGTGAGAGTTTGAGAAAGACTGCAATAAGCGGTTGAAACGTCGCTGTTATTTGACATTGGGTGATTCCATCGGAGTGCTGCTGGCTTTTTCTAAACATTAGAATTGGACCTTGGTGCAGTTTCGTTTCGGCCTGATTTTGTTCCCAACGTTAGTGTGCTGCGTCCTCCTTTTTTTACTTACATTTTTCAAGCTGCTAGAAGTTTAATGAGACTGGAGACAATGGTTGACACGGCAGAACATTACAATAGCTTTATATGCAGGTAGAGTGCTCCAATATATTCGCGATTGCGCAAATCGGCAATTAATGATGCTCATTACATGTAACTTCACATTTTAGCAGATCAGACTACATATTAGTGATTGGTACTGGAAATGTCTCGATATGTGGATAATGAGAGGACCAGCTTTTCAAACAACATGAGTTTGTGATATTGTGTCAGGAGATATCTATTCTATATGCATCTATGCATAGCCACCCAGTGGCTGTGTTGTGTATTGCAGCCCGCCAATAGTATTGTTAGTGTCACAATATTGTATTAAATTGGACACCTGTAGATATTCGCTGATAGATATACAGCCAAAAACTGTATAAGTGTACACTATAGGGAAGACACATCCTATCAGGCTCCAATGGACACGACTAATGTGGCTCAACAATTGCACGGTAAGGCTTGTAGCCAAACTCAACAGTAATGGTATAGCCCGATGTTGATGGAGATACTTACCTTGACCTGCACTTAAGGGTACAACCCAAAAGAGTGGCTGGCCACATGGAAGCCAATGGTCACATTATTTTGAAGCCAGCTACACCATTGGATTACACCTGACCACCAGCTACACCATCGGACTACACCTGACCACCAGCTACACCATCGAACTACACCTGACCACCAGCTACACCATTGGACTACACCTGACCACCAGCTACACCATCGGACTACACCTGACCACCAGCTACACCATCGGACTACACCTGACCACCAGCTACACCATCAGACCACCACAGTGGTCAAGTCAGGGTAAGTATCACCATTATATAGATTGTGTAGCAAAGAAGATGAATCCAATACTTCCAGTTTTCTCAAAGTATTGGATAATATTAAAAGAAGAATAAAACGAAAAACCAGCACCCCCCCAACCAAATTTTTTGATCCAGGTTATATGGACATTTTCAATAAATTGTGCGTATTCCACAACATCACCTAGTCTTAGAAATACAACTTCAATTCCGCATAAGACACAAGAGATCTGCCCTAAATCTGACAATAACTAAAGTAAATTAATTCTTCACCTTATTACAGGCAACGTAGGGGAGTTTACTGAACCAGCCTGGCACAACAGTTCAATGGCAGCCTCTGGGTGGAAGCCAAGGCAATTTACAATTAATTACAAAAACGATGTTCTAGCATTAGTGCCACTTAAAAATTTAAATTGGAGTTGCAATAGAGTTAAAGAAGTCACCACTGTAACATCCACGGAGAACATGTGTTGTATCATTTTAAGATATGCTCAACGGCTTTCAACATTCTGGCACCAATGCAAAGTTCACGACAGCAAATCAGCAATAAATCCGCTACTTTCACCCAAAATGCTCACAACTGTGGAAACAATGTCACACTAGAATTTAGCCTGGGATGCAAATTAGTCCTGGCAAATTTAGAACAGCTGCCATATTAAATCAGGTTCATAAATTATTTTCTTAGACAAAAAAAATAAAAGTGCATTGTAAATTTTAGATTGAGCCTCGTACACATGGAAGGTATTTATGTATGGTGGTCGGAGGCCCTCTGTACAGAGCAATGGTCAAAATGGTGGCTTTTAGACAGTACATACAACGGGCAGTTCAACAATGAGAAAAAGCCAACGGTTATCACCATAACTCTGTCTTAAAGGGCTTGTCTCTCGTCAATTCCTTTATAAACTTCTAATAGGAATAATAGAAGAGTGGCATAACAGAGATTGTTATCACATAGGAGAATGCAAATAGTTGACAGGTCCTCTTTAAGGCCTGAAACACAATGGCAAATTTACCAGCATAACCTGCCGCAGAAATCGCTGCAGTTTTTTAATTTGCATGCCACGTACCTGCTCCCGTTGTAACCCCACTGATTGGAGCCAAAGCAAGAATGCACATCCTGCCACGGCTTCTACCGCGCCAAGAAAGGCCATGCCTTTTCCTAGTGTGTTGGTGGCTGTAGACCGCTGGCCAGATGAACGGTAGCGACGCCTTCCACTGAAAACTCAATTTTGGAACCATGACTGATGGAATTTCTGCCGAACAATTAGCCACGCTGTAAAATACCTATTACACTGAGATACTGTTCATATCGCTGAGTAACCACGCCACTGACGCCTCCTGTCATCCTCCCATAAATCAAGACTAATGCGAATATATCCCGAGGATCACAACCAAGGTTAATGCATTTACTGAAGCGGACATCAATTTACGGATATTTCCATGGATGGTAACCTTTGGCAATGACGGTAAAGAATGCTGAGCGGGAGATTTGCGTATCGGTTCAAGGCTCCGGCTCACCATGATTACATCTATGTAATAATATGTACCAGTGTAGCGATGCTTCCCCCATCTCCCATGTACACCGAAAGCCTTGAAAGAAGGTCTGTTCTATAAATTATACGACACGTACGGGCTTCCGAAATGCAGTGACAGCAATGCTGCTCAGACACCTACTGTTATAAAAGGGATTTCATGAAATGGTTACTTCTGCAGATGACTATCTGCAAGTCATTCTCCAAAATCCATCACCGCAGTGGAAACAATGTATGCAACGTGATCATGAGCTCGGACAGCTTTGAGGCCAGAGGAGCCGTAAATGTGCTCTCATTGTGCATAGAAGTGTGTTCTGGAGTCAGGCATTTCTACAGATTTTCACCATAACAGGAGAGAAATTATTTAACGTGTTCCTAGAATGAGGAGATGGCTGGGGCTCCCTTGCCTGTCCATACGAGTAGCTGGCACTTTCTTGAACATCTGCCAGTTGACCTTTTTTTTTTCATCATGAATGAACAGGCTTATTTTCCCTTATGCAGATTATTGCTATTGTGCAGAGAAGTATATTTTATTTTCTGAGTTCCTTAATCTGTGCTCCATTAGACCTGCTTTTCACCTGTATTCTATTAGAACAAAACTACGATCAGAAACAAGTGAGCTTTATGGTAGTCTAAGGTGTAAAGCAGGGGTGGGGATCATTTCATGAGAACAGTACTGCACTGACTGTACTCACCTCCCCTGGTCGTACAGTTTCAGGACTTAGTGGCGCCCTATGACCTGACGCTGTGTGCTGTCAGGTCACAGTACAGCGTGGCAGGAAAAAGACCATGGAGCTGGAGAGGTAAGTTTATTTATTTATTTATTTTTTTAAACATCTGATCTAAGGTCTGATTGGATGCTGGGGGGGTCTGATAGGGGCTGAACTGAGGCTTATGGAGGGTGCGGAGGGTCTGATGGAAGTCCGCTCTAATGCTGGGGAGGGTCTGATCTGAGGCTGGTGGGTCTGATTGAGTTCTAATCTGAGGCTGGGGGGGGTCTGATCTAAGCCTGGGGTGGGTCTGATCAGAGCCTGGGGGGGTCTGATCTGAGGCGGGGAGGTTTGATGGGAGTCTGATCTGAGGCTGATGTAGGCTAGGGGGTCTGATAGGAGGTTGATGGAGGTGGGGAGGGGCAGATCTGAGACTGAGAAAGGGACAAAGGCAAGGACAGTTGCGAAGGAAGAGACAGGGACAGTGGCAGGGAGAGTGAAATCTGTGTGAACCCCTGGGATGAGCTTAGCTGCCATTAATGCTAAATATCGAACTAAATACATAACATTCTGAACTTAAAAATTAAGCAGGTATGTGTCGTCAAAATGGATTTTGTACTGTAGGAAATGTATATAGTGCAGGCGCCATTTTGTGCTGCAAAAATGTTTTTTTTTTAATTAAACTGCAATTTAAGTATCTTACCCCTTAGTCAATTATATGTTTCACCAAATATAACTATCAAATTTTTAAGTTAAGAATTTTGTTTGGCCTGCAAACGATGTTACAAATATTCAAATGGTCCCCAGTAACAACAAGGATCCCTACCCCTGGTGTAAAGGATATCTGTTTCATCAGTGACTCAGGCTCTTGGCTCTGTCCTTCTCTTCTGCTTTTTGACTGCAGCTCGGTTTCTGCAGATTGGCTGCTGTTTGGTAGCACAAGCCCAGCCCAAGTTCACTGAGAAGTGCGTGTATATGGAGAAGCTACATGAAATCAATATATTAGTAACATAAAGAAGGCCATCAAGAAATGTATACACCTACACTGTGTCAATTTTGAGATCAAGGCACATTTCGATGGGGATTTAGATGCAGATTTGTCACGGATGTCACCATTTCTAAAATCTGCAGCAAATCCGTAGCAAATCCACATCCAAATCTACATGCAAGACGTGGATACTTTCTGGTGTAAAACTGTGTTGCGTGTGAATCCACCCCTAATGGGGTATTCCAGCTTTTAGATATTAATGACCTCTGTCAGATCTGTAAGGGTCGGACATCTAGCACCCCCCACCATGACTTGAGTGGGAGCTGAGTTGAAGTTGGCTGGCACAGTCATTACATAGTCTTCTGGCTCCAGCCACTGTTTAGTGTCCAATGCCATGGTTGTCAAAAATGGCTGATTGGTGGGGGCACTGAATGTCAGACCCTTACCAATCAGATATTGAAGACCTGTCTTACTGATAACTCACCAATATCCGAAGGATACAGTAGGTCGATCTAAAAACTTAAATACCCCTTTAAGGCTTCGTTTACATTACCGTTCAGGACGGATTCCGCACATAACTGAGCCGAACGGAACCTAAGGATCCCATAGACTATAATGAGGTTCATTAGGTTTCCGATTACAGGAAGGTTTTTGAAGTGGAGACAAAAGTCCTGCGTGCCCTACTTTTGTCTCCGCTCCAAAATCATCTTCTGAACGAAAACCTAACGGACCCCATTATAGTCTATGGGGTCCTTAGGTTTCGTTCGGCTCAATTATGCGCCGAATCCGTCCTTTCCGAATCCATAATTGGACAGCTCATACATATGCTAAAAAATTATTAAAAAAACATTGTCTTCCTAAGTCAATTATGTATGCAGAAAAACAATCAATCATTGACAGTGGTATTGTGTAATGTGAATCATTTCATATCCAAATTTAGAGTGCACAGCTCTCCGCTGTCACGGTCCTGCCATGTTCTTGGTTTATGGGGGTCTCCCAACTGCCTGATCTTTTTATTCTTCCCCTGATGCTTGTTTTTATTTTGGATCTACACCGCTGCCAGAGGAGTCTGCCTGCTGCTTATACTTCACATCCTTTCAGGAAACATGCACGCTCGGCTGAGTCAAGCGGGCATCTAAATGGTAGGGGGTGGTCAAGATGGCACATGGCAGACAGATAATCTAATGTGTATAGCTGGCATAAGAAAGGTCAAAAGGTTCTCCTACCCCATAGGCAGAGAGCTGTCCAAAAAACTACAGGGGGCCCTGTTAGATTTGGGGCCCAGGAGCTACACCTTTGCTCCTTCTTCAGGATTGCTGGGATGGAAACATCAGTTTTATGTACATAATGATTTTTCAAGCCCATTCCTTTAATTATAACGCTATCGCTATTTTTGTGTTTGTTTCTTTTTTGTTGTTTTTTTATTTTTATTTTTATAAATATTGGTCTTGAACAAGATTGTTTTAAACAAATTTCACATTTGTTTTTCACACATCTCTACCATTATTTATGGCTACTACTAAGAAGAATAAAGACCTTCTTCCTTCGACATAACCTGCTACATCATATTCGCTACGACTGTCAGCATCAAATCGGTTCCGCTTTCATGCAGAATACGGTAAAATGATACCGCACTCTGAAGGCTATCCCCAAAAAATCTCAACTTGTGCAAGGAACACACTTCTCAACTTAAAGAGCTCAAAACTGAAGCGCTGTCTATTTTCCACTTAGATTGGTCTTCTAACAACTGTTGCCGTGACAACTCGATGCGAGGCAGTCACTACCATGACAATATGACAAATTTGCACAAACAGTAAATGGTATTTTTTGCTTTATTTATCGATCGCTGCCAAGGAAACAAGCTGTTATTTATCTCTGTGAAGTAACACATTATACGCCGCAATCATTGCTATGTCAGGGTCAATTAGAGCGCGCCGGCCATCGTAGCCGCAATAGTAAATATTTAGGAAATTTGTGGGATTCTAAGAAGAAATCGACAAAGGCTTTCTCCTTTTTACAATTCACTTTCCGTGACATTTTCTACCCTTGGAAATCGGGAAATAAACTCTCTCAATTTCCTATAAATTGAAATTGGTAGCATTTTCTGCGGGTTACTGTTGAACTGCTTCTTCCGACGTCTTGCTTGACTGACGGGGTGAGCGATCTACGCAGCAGGCGTTGTTATAGGAGAAAATGAACCAGAGTCCTGGGTGTTACTCTGTGTCACAGCTTTAGATGTAGCTAGAGATTGCCAGATTATACTGGAGCTGAGTTTTATATAGTAGATTACCACTAAAATGACCCTTCCTGGTCGCTGTGCGAATGTAGGAGAGAGGGAGATATTTAGGTTCTCTTGCACGTGAACAAAATGTATCATAATCAAAGGTGTTTGTCAGGACGTTGTAAGCAATTTAATTGGGGCATGGAAGATGAATTGCTACCTTATAATGTATGTTCACGATTTTACAGTTTATTTATCCAATGGGATATACAGAAAATGTTACATCCCGTGACTTATTCTGTTGTGCATCTGAATTACAGCCTCTATTATTTTGCAGAGCTGAATTCACAATTCTGCTGGTGGCTGGAATCTGTCCAGTCCGACACTGGACAGATTCACCCCTAAGAGCTTAAAGGGGTTGAGCAGCCTGTTTGTATATCTGATCGGCGGGGGTCGGACATCCAGCACCCCCAATGATCAGTTGTTTTGCATTACATGCGAGTGCTACTTCTTCTTTATTACACTGCCCATCGTCTCGGAAGTGCAGTGTAATGACAAGTACTCGTTTCAGTCATTTGAATGGAATGAGTACTTGTAATTACACTATGTTGCCTCTACAGAGGAGATGACGCGTAGTGTAATAAACAGGAAGCAGCGCTCGCATGGAGTGTTACCTTATTAGTAAAGCTGTCTTCAGTTAACTCCCCCTAGTGGTGTACACTGCAAGCCAGAATTTTACTATTTAACGCTATGGCTATGCAAACAGAATAAGGGGATTTGAGGCTTTTAAGGGGTTCTATATCTTTTTCTACTGATGATCTATCCTTTGGAGAGGTCATCAGCATCTGATAGTCAGGGACCGACACCCGGGACCCGTGCCAATCAGTGGTTTGAGAAGACAGCGGCTCTAGCAGTAGCGCCACGGCATTCTCACTGCTTCCCGCAGTGAGGTCACAACTATGTCACGTGGCCTGGGCACAGCTCAGCTTCATTGAGTGAATTGTGCTTAGCTACGCCTAGGCCGGTGAAATAGTCATGACATCACTGGTCTGTGGGAAGCAGCAAAAATACCGCGGCACTACTATGAGCACCGCCTTTTTAAACAGCTGATCGGCGGGGGTCCTGGTTTTTAGACCCCGATCAATCAGGTGCTGATGACCTATCCAAAGGATAGATTATCAGTAAGAACAAGGTATAGAACCCCTTTTAACATCTATAAATATACAGTATATTAAAAATGAATAAGCATAAAATTGTTTGTATTACATTGTGTCAGAAATGTACATTTTGTGAACTGTGTTGTACTGAGTGGCTCTCATAGTGTGAAATAACCATTGTGAATGTTGAAATACTTTTTTTCCTCTTTAAACTTTTCCACATGGAGACTGTTAATAGTAGCAGTGCCGTGAGTGACATTAATAAACCTGGTTCTCAGCAAATGTTCTCCCATCCCCAACACAATACCCCGGCACACCTGCACACGCAAGGCACCTGTTCACTCTGAACGATACCAAGGAATACCAAAGACATTTTCCCAGGGTTTGAAATAAGATATATATTTTTTTTTCACATGGCATAATACAAGTCAATATAGGTAACTGGAGATTACGGAGCTGACCATAGGTACAGCGGTAATAATCTGATCATTGCCAACGTGAACTGACCGTTATAGATAATCACCAATCCAATCGATGAGACAAAATTTCATCTGTCAGGGCAGAAAGTATAATGGACTAGATGACCCTTCTAGGACCCGATAACAGAAGAAAATATTTTTCTCTATAGAAAGGATAATTATTTCCAAGAGTCTGTACATGGATCACTATAAGAGAGGAGCGAAGTTTTGAAAAATTTGCTTCGAAGTTCACTAAGAAATTAGATTTGTTCCAAATTAATTTGTCACAAATCGCTATAAATCAGGCATACCCAGGCCACTCTGACTAATCATATTCTTCCCACTTACGATGAAATTCGGATTCGTGTCGAATCCAATTTTTTTCTAAACTTCAGACCGAATTCTGCTTCGGATGCTTTGATTCGCTCAAAACTAATCACTAGTTCCAGAAATGACTGCTTCATAGCATTTTAAGGCACTAGCCAATAGCATGCCGCGACCGGTAGGCACGGTCACCCACGATGCTTGGGAGGCTCGTTCCTGCTATTGGCAGCCCCTCCCCTGTCTGTGTTTTCACGGAGATGCAGCAGAAGCGACGCTGGTGCCGGGGAGTGAGGAAAGTACAATTTGTGTGAGGAGCCCAGGGATTATAGGTCTTGGATAACCCTTTTTAAGAGGTTATTTTATAAAAAGTATTACTATGCAAGGAATAGTACATTTCAAATGAATAATTATTAATATTTATTGTCATTAATACTTATTACATGCAATAAAAATATTATTAGGTACTTTATGTACATTTTCCTCTTTGTTAGCTCCCCTGCTGCTGCTTCTTCTTGTCCATCTTGCATTTGGCGGTGGAGAGAGATGCTCAGTAGCTTCCCTACTCCCTTCTTCTCCCCTCACATAGAGAGCCTAGTGATCTGTCCCAAAGCCCTTTCATTCATATGTTCCTACTTCTAATTAAATATAAAACTATATATCTGTCTCTAAACAGCAAAGAAAATTAGGTATAGTGCAATTCATTAGTGGAATCAGTAGACTTGTGTTTGGGGGACTATATTCTGTGAAGGACAATGCACTCCTGGGAGATGCAGGTGCTTTATGAACACAGGGGACGAGCTGCTACCCTCCCCCCAAAAAAGTGAGAAGGAAACCAATTGAGGGAATTGCAGACAATAGTGCGATTTATTGGTGGAATCGCTGGAGCGGTGTGTGGAGGACTATATTCTATGCATTGGAGGAAAGGAGATAACAAGAGCTGACTACAATGCACTCTGGGTAGATGCAGGTGCTTGACAATGATGAGATGCTGGCCACTCAAAGAAAGTGAAGAGACCAAAACTGCAGATGGGTGAGCAAAGAAGCAAAAAAAAAAAGGTTGAAAATTGCACTGGAGAGAACTGAATTTTTGCACTGATACATTTAAAATTACTGTGGGCATTACTCCAGATATTTTATTTTTATTTTTTTTTAACCGCCAAAAATGACAACCAAATATTATGGAGAGTTAAAAAAAAAAGTTATAAAAAAATACCACTAAGACCACCAGGTGGCGATAAAATTATTCTACATCAACTGTAATGATTGCACAATGCAATTTGTATATTACGCTGGATAGGAGTCTAATATACTATACTTGTTATGTTATCAAATCAAAGAAACTTCTAGAAAACCACTGACAATAGGCTTAAAGGTGGAAAGTATTGCAATCTTCTTTCTGCAGATTATAATATTTAAATGAACATCAAAGTGGTCAAGCGTGGCCTTATAGGGTGCATTTGCTGAGTGGCTTTGGATCTTGTGTAGCAGTAGCCACAACCAAGCTCTGGCACCTACAACATTGAGGTCTTCAGCATTCAAGGCTGGAGCTAGTGGTTGTCCCCAGAGGAATTACACTAAGTTAGTTGCAAAAATTTGATAGAGGTATCCAAATTTTCTGAGTTATCGCAATTGGAACAGTGGACCCTTTAAAACGTAACCTTTACTCGATATAAACAATAAAATTACACCATAACGTGTATAATAAGTGTGATAAACAATACACCAACAACATATAGCCTAGTAATCGGCAGAGCAGATTTAGGGAACAGAGTCGTGCAAAGGTACTTGATGGCAGATGAGCTGGCCTAGTAACTGTCTAGGCCTCAGCCCAGGACAATCCCTGAAGGTGAATTGCCCTGTCCTCGCATCTGCCTACCACGCCCTGGACTCACCTAGATCGGTCACTGATAAAGAAATAGATATCACATATACAGCAGTCACTTCATAGGTTCAGAAGTGATCAATACTGACAGATCCTCACAAAGAACATCTGACGCCAGTTTCTCTTCACGGTTCATCAGGAGAGATTGTCATAAATCCCGATCATTAAGTGGATTATACTTGCCACATACTCGGCATGGGGAAAAACATGTATATGAAACTGCAAATCTCCCAATGGATAAATAGGAGATAGAGTAAAGATGACCTACTTGGTGGCAGTCAGAGAAAGATGAGTAGCTACGGTGGAGCATAGTATACGGTGAGATATAAGCCATGATACGCTCACCTGTAGCCTGACTGCCCTCTGCCAGTGTACTGATGCGGCAGTGACTGCCGCATCAGTACACTGGCAGAGGGCAGTCAGGCTACAGGTGGAAGCGTATCATGGCTTGTATCTCACCGTATACTTTGCTCCACCGTAGCGCTACCTTCATCTTTTCTCTGACTGCCACCAAGTAGGTCATCTTTTACTCTATCTCCTATTTATCCATTGGGAGATTTGCAATTTCAATATACATGTTTTTTTCCCCATGCCCGAGTATGTGGCAAGTATAATCCACTTAATGATCAGGATTTATGACAATCTCCTCCTGATGAACCCGTGAAGGGTGAAACGCGTCGGGGATGTTTCTTTGTGGGGATCTGTCAATTATTTGATCACTTCTGAACCTATGAAGTGACTGCTGTATATGTGATATCTATTTCTTTATCAGTGACCGATCTAGGGTGAGTCCAGGGCGTGGTAGGCTAGGTACGGGGACAGGGCAATTCCACCTTCAGGGATTGTCCCTGGGCTGAGGCCTAGACAGTATTTACTAGGGCCAGTAAGTCCATCCCCTGTCATCAAGTACCTTTGCACCCCCGACTCTGTTCCCTAAATCTGCTCTGCCGATTACTAGGCTATATGTTGTTGGTGTATTGTTTATCACACTTATTATACACGTTATGGTGTAATTTTATTGTTTATATCGAGTAAAGGTTACGTTTTAAAGGGTCCACTGTTCCAATTGCGTTGTCCCCAGAGGACCCAAATGAAATTGAAACTTTTCTACGACACTGCAGAGACAGCAACACCGCTTTAGGTCCACATTAACAGTTACTAACTAGGGACGGTCAAAACTCCTATAACAACTGAATAACAGCTGTAAGCGTGGTAGAATAACCACATAAAACACCAAAAGAGGCCACACTACAAATAATAATAAAATATACAATCTTTATTAAATCCAGTATAATAGAAATACATATCCAAAACAATTACATCAAGGCGGTCAAAAAAGGGATCCTATGTAGCAGCACTTGGTAAGTCCCACACACTCAGACAATGGTCTGCATAAACCAACAATAAGGCCTCTTTCACACGAGCGTGTCCGGATTAGGTCCGGATGCGTTGCGGATGCGTTCAGTGAAAACTGTGCGATTTCACAGGCAAAGCCATTCAGTTTGCCTGCGATTGCGTTTAGTTGTTCAGTTTTTTCTGCGCGGGTGCAATGCGTTTTGATGCGTTTTTCACGCGCGTGATAAAAACCTGAAGGTTTACAAACAACATCTCCTAGGAACCATCAGTGAAAAACGCACCCGCACTTGCTTGCGGATGCAATGCGTTTTTCACGCAGCCCCACTCACTCCTATGGGGCTAGGGCTGCGTGAAAAACGCAGAATATAGAACATGCTGCGATTTTCACGCAACGCACTGAAACGCACAGTGATGCGTGAAAAAAAACGCTCGTGTACAAAGACCCATTGAAATAAATGGGTCAGGATTCAGTGCGGGTGCAATGCGTTCACATCACGCATTGCACCCACGCGGAAAACTCGCCCGTGTGAAAGGGGCCTAAGTGACGTGACATCTAGTCCACCAAGAACATGGAGTCCAATAAACCACTGTGCAAAATAGCAGAAGCAAGTCAAATGATTCGAGACAAATTAATTGCTAGAACTTCTGAAAGAAAAGTAGAGTGATGACAGGGGGGCCAGAGATAATTCCCGGCTATCCAAAATAATACCCCTCCGTCTCACTCTAAAAAAATATATGGCTTATGCACAGCGGTAAGGAAAACCATGTAAATGTATAAACAGCAGTGTGCCACCCCGAGTAATAGGAGGGCCTCCAGCGACTCCCCAGTCGATGTAGGCCATACCACTCTGTGGTTGTACCATGTGTATTATACTTTACTCGTCCTACTTGTAGTTTGTTGTGCGGTATTCAGTGATTGCCTTCCTATTACTCGGATAGCCGGAAATTATCTCTGGCCCCCCTGTCATCACGCTACTTTTCTTTCAGAAGTTCTAGCAATTAATTTGTCTCGAATCATTTGACTCGCTTCTGCTATTTTGCACAGTGGTTTATTGGACTCCATATTCTTGGTGGACTAGGTGTCACGTCACTTATTGTTGGTTTATGCAGACCATTGTCTGAGTGTGTGGGACTTACCAAGAAGTATGCTACATAGGATCCCTTTTTTAACCGCCTTGATGTAATTGTTTTGGATATGTATTTCTATTATATTGGATTTAATAAAGATTGTATATTTTATTATTATTTGTAGCGTGGCCTCTTTTGGTGTTTAACTAGGGACTGTGTAGCAATATTAAAGCTATTGCACATGTGTATACCGTGTCGGACTGGGGTACTTAGAACCCACTAGTGTAACTGATTCTGGGGGCCCACCTTAGGGCTCCTGCACACAAACGTATTTCTTTTCCATGTCCGTACCATTTTTTATTTTTTTTGGCCTGTATGTGAAACCATTCACTTCAATAGGGCCGCAAAAAACGGAAATGACTCTGTGTGCATTCCTTGTCTGGATGTCTGCATGGCCGTTACACAAAATGATAGAACATGTCCTATTATTGTCGGCATTACAGACAAGGATAGGACAGTTCTATTATAGGCCGGCTGTTCCTCATAATGGGGAATGCACACACGGTATCCATGTTTTGCAGATCCGCAATTTGCGGATTGCAAAACATCCAACAATCGTGTTTATGAGCCCTTACAGTGATAACAGAAATATTAAAGATGAAGTATGATGGTAGACACTCACAGTAAAATGCACAAACATAAATGTGGCAGAGGTTAGGCTACTTTCGCACTTGCAGTAGCCGGGACCAGCAGAATCTTCTGTCAGGGGAACAGCTTGCCGCATCCGTGCTAACGCTAGCCCACCGTGCAGCTGTAGTTTTTGTCCGGCCGCCTCTCGACATGTTTGCGTGCTGCGGCCGGACCTCTGGCCCGCCCTCATTATAGTGAATTGGGCCGGTGGCACGGTGGGCTAGATTAAGCACGGATCTGACAGGCTGTTCCCCCACTGGAATAGCCTGCCGGACCCTGCTACCGCAAGTGTAAAAGTAGCCTGACACATATATGGATATCCTGCTCTCAAGTCAGTCAGAAACAAGACACATGCAGTTCCTATCACATATAGGAGACACGCAGTGCACGCACCAAGACATGTATGCCTAACCCTATTAAGTGTAGCAGCTGCCTCACTTTAACAAATGGCATTTATTATGTAGAGAAAGTTAATACAAGGCACTTACTAATGTATTGCGATTCTCCATATTACCTCCTTTCCATCACATTATACACTGCTAGTATCCATGGTTTTGACCACTCTGTAATTCAGCAGCGGTGGCCGTGCTTGCACACTATAGGTAAAGATGTCGGCCTATGCGCACTTCCAGCCTTTCCCTATAGTGTGTAAGCACGGCCACCACTGCTGGATTACACGATGGTAATAACCACGATATGTGCTGTGTATGTGATGGAAAGGAGGCAATATGGACAATCACAATACATTAGTAAGTGCCTTGTATTAACTGCATGATAATTGCCATTTACTGAAGTGAGACAATCCCTTTAACCCCTTTAAGCATAAATGTCTGGCATGAAATTTACCAAATCTTAACCTCCTCATATTGCACATAATCTACATTATAATTACAAGGGTTGTCCTACCATAATGATCTATCGCCTATCTTCAGAATAGGTGATAAATATCAGATTGCTGGGGTCTGACTGCTGGAACACCCACTGATCATGAAAAAAGGGGTCCTGAGACATTCAGTTACATTACTAGTGCCAATCTATGTACACAAGAGTCTTAAAGGGGTTGTCTCACTTCAGTAAGTGGCATTTATCATGTAGAGGAAGGTAATATGAGCAACATACTAATGTATTGTTATTATCCATATTGCTTCCTTTGCTGGCTGGATTCATTTCCCCATCACATTATACACTGCTTGTTTCCATGGTTACAGACCACCCTGCAATCCAGCAGTGGTGGTCATGCTTGCACACTATAGGCAAAAGCGTCATCCTCTCTGGTGGACGGGACCATGGGAGCGCACATAGGCTAGTGCTTTATCCTATAGTGTGCAAGCATGACCACCACTCATGGATTTCAGGGTGGTCGTAACCATGGAAACAAGCAGTGTATAGTGTGATGGAAAAATGAATCCAGTCAGCAAAGGAAGGAATCCCAATACATTAGTAAGTGGCTTGTATTAACGTTCTCTACATGATGAATCTGACTTCCTGAAGTGAGACCACGTTCCCTTGATCATGGGGGTCCCAGCAGTCAGACCCCCATCAATCAGACACTTATCACCTGTCGTGTCATAGCTGTTGGACCTTTTCACATTCCCTATTCTTAAAGGTTTTCTTTGGGTGCAAAATAAATAAATAAAAATAAAACATCTGGCCCGAAATATATCAAACTAAAATAGAAATGCTCACCGGTTAAAGGGCCTGTGTCCACTTTTCTAGTTATCCTCTATCCACAGGATCGGGGATAACTAAGTGATCTGTGGGGGTCTGAACACTGCAGCCCCCACTGATCCCCCTTCTTGATTTTGTGGCAGGTCGAGCAGATGCCCTGCCTCTCCATCCATTCCTTATGGGGTCGCTAGAGATGGCGGAGTATGGAGCTGGCTATTTCCAGTGGTTCCAAAGAGAATGAATGAAGCAGCAGGGCATATGAGTGGCCTGCCACACCATCAAAAAGGGGGAACGAGACCCTTTCCTGGGATCAGTGGGGGTTGCAGAATCAGACCCCACTAATCATATAGTTATGACCTACGGTGTGAAGAGGATAACCTGAATTTTTCGGGCATAAGTCCAACCCTCTTTACAGGTCACAACCTTTAACAAAGCCCAAGCAAAGGTGCTAGAGGAGCAAAGGGCACAAACAGAGGGTCATAACTGAAGCAGAGGCATTAGGGTCACCTGAGGCAGGGTAATAGTGGGGATCCTGGAGCAGCTGCAGGGGTGTTAGGGGGGCAACTGTAGAAGATTCAATATTAGGGGTTCTTTTAGAGTGAGGGTATTGGGGGGGGGGGCATCTGGAGCTGGGGCACTTATGGGGGTGCACCTAAAGCAGAGGTATTGGGGGGGACCTAGCGCAGAGTCCCCCCACTGCCACTCTGAACTCTGCAGAGAGCGGCACACAAACACAGATCTGAGTCTGCTATAAACAAATCCCCTATTTCCCCCTTACAGTCTCCTACAGCTCACTACTGTCACACACCTGAGAAATCAGCCCAGCACCGCAGAGGAGTCCTTCTCTACAGCAACCACAATTTTCTGACAGCAGGGAGGGCATAAGGAGGCAGACACCTTCTCTCCTCCTTCACAGCCAGCAGCTCCAAAAGTCTAGAAGATACTGCGGGGCCTCCTGTACAATGTACACCAGTAGGTGGCTGCATCACTGTGCCATATTGCCACCTAGTGGTTACAATAGTTATCTCTCCTGAGAAAGGAGAAATAATTACTCCTCCATCTTATCTCGGGCACAGGAGACTGGGGGCCCACCGAGAATTCCCCTGTCTTACCGGTGGGCCAGTCCGAGCATGTGTGTATATACCCTTTTCTAGATATTTTCAGAACATGAGAATAAAGAAGTGATCATGAGGAACAGGCAATTTATTGTACTTCCAATTAAGCTGGTCATACTGTACATATCAATGTCAGCCAAAATTACCATATTTGCCATCAGAAGCACTGCTGGGGCATGCCGACTCCCCATTTACTATAATGGGATCCATGGGGTTTCTGGTGTACATCTCGGCTTTCTGCCAAAAAAATACCACTGCATGTGCCAGTATCTTTTCAACAGATTAAGGCTATATGCACACGACAGTTGTTTTTTGCTGTCCGCAAATCGCGGATCCGTCTTCCTTTTTTTTTTCACATCCACATCCGTTCCGTGTGTCCGCAAATTTTGTAGGTTGTGTTTCCGTGTGTCTTCCGTTTTTTTTTGCGGATCCGCAAAAAAAACGGAAGGCTTGAAACAGTTTCTTAAAGTACCTGCACAAGTGCCCTGGTTTGCAAGCAACCATCCGCAAAAAAAACGGATGCGGATGGAAAAACGGAAGGCTTCAGTGTGGCTTCCGTTTTTTTTGCGGACCCATTGACATCTATGGGTCCGCAAACCGTTTTTTGCGGACAAGAATAGGACATGCCATATTTTTTTTGCGGACGTGAAATGCGGAATGCGGACGCGGACGCGGACAGGAAACAGAAGAGGCATCAGTTTTTTTTGCGGATCCATAGAAATGAATGGGATCTGCAAAAAAAACGGAACGGAAGCCGAGAAAAAACACTGTCGTGTGCATATAGCCTAATGGTGGAAACCCAACGAATCCCATGAGAGCAAATGGGGATCCAGTGGGTCCTGGAGGTGTTGGAAGTGGATTTTGCTGTTTAACCACTTCCAGACTGAACCATTTGCCCCCTAATTTGGAAAATCTGACATGTGTCACTTTATGTCGTAATAGCTTTGGAACGCTTTTACTTATCCAAACCATTCAGAAATTGTTTTCTTGTGACACATTGTACTTCATGTTAATGTTAAATTTGAGTCAAGATGTTTTACCTTTATTTATAAAAAAAAATACAAAAGTTAACGAAAATGTAAAAAAATTCGCTGTTTTCTTAATTTGAATCTCTCTGCTTTTAAGACAGATAGTGATGCCTCATAAAATATTTATTAACATTCCCCGTATGTCTACTTTATGTTCACATCATTTTAGTAATGTAAATTAGGCCCAAACTTTCTTTTTCACAAAAGATAACTGGAAAATATCTCCACCCAATTTGCTACCCACTTTCTCCTGAATGCAGTAACACCCCAACTGTCGTAAACTGTTATTTGGGGATACGCCAGGGTTTAGAAGGAAAGGAGCGGCATCTGGATTTTCTAAATTTGAATTTTCTGTCATGGTTTTTAAGAGCAATAACTTTTTTTAGTTTTTGTTGAATGAGCTGTATGAGGGCTTATTTTGTGCAAGACAAGCTATAGTTTTTATTGGAACCATTTTAGGGGTACATTTGGCTTTCTGGTTGCTTTTTATCTAATTTGTGGGAGGTGAAGTAACAAAAAAAAGTTTGGTGTCATTTATCTATTTTTTTTTTTTACACCGTTCGCTAGATGCAGTAGATCATGTGATATTTTTTTATAGATCCTGTCATTATGGATGCAATGATACCAAATATGACTATTTTTTTTTTTACGTTTTACACAATAAAAACATTAGTTTTTTGTTGCAATTTTTATAGAGCCATATATATTTTTTTTTCTGGCTATCGTCTTGTGTGGGGGCTAATTTTTTTCGGGAGGAGGTGACGTTTTTATTGCAACCATTTTGGGGTACATACGACTTTTTGATTGATTAACAATATGTTTTTTGGGAGGTGAGCTCACTACAAAAATCTGTTTCGGCACAATGTTTACTTATTTTTTTACGGCGTTCACCTGATGGGGTAGACCGTATGATATTATTATAGAGCCAGTCGTTGTTTATCAAAAAAGGGTTCAGATACCTCATTATATATGTGCTATTATTTTTCTATAGAAACCCCGAGCCGCTGAAGAAGGTCCCCATGGACCGAAACATCCGGCTCATATAAGGATAGTGGTAACGCAGCATTTAATTTCCTATGAACTGGATCATGAACCTCTTATTGTGAAAGTCACAAAATAAAATTACCTTTAAATTGCAAAGAATATTCTGTGTTTCACATATTTATACTACTACAGGTCTAAAATTGCGGGCGCAGAACAGACGGGGAAGGGGACAGGCTGGGAGGCCCGTCTCATTTACCATTTTCTATGCTTGTTTTAGGTCTAGAAAAAGGTCTAAATGTAAGACAGCTTGGAAGACATAACTTCAGCGGAACCTTCGCCAGCTATGGGGCTTTATTAAGATTGGCTTCTAAAACACCGGTCTAAATAAATGTGTCCCATAATACATAGAAACATATCACGTAACTCTTTAGGTTACTGCTCCTTTAAAAAAGACAACTTAAGTCAAACCTCTGACACAGCCAACAAAACAAATAAAAGAAAGCGTCTAAAACAAGGCTGATGTGTTCACTGTTTACTCATCTTCCAGAGGCGCTCTTCCAACTACCTCCAGGAGACATACAGCGTAATAAGCCATAGCAGCTCCGCACCATTCTAGAACTATTCTCTGGAATTACAATAGCCAGGACCATTGTTTTTTGTAATCATACATTATGAATAAGTTTGGCTTATTAGGAGAGAAGGTCTCTACATTTCCTATACGCCGCTCGCCAAATAAAAATCCACAAAGTCAAAACAGAACGTCAAATGAACAGAAAACGTTACAAGGTCAGGTTGTTTTAATTCCCTCCAGCACTGAAGCTTCTGTAGACAAAAAAGAAAAAAAAAAGCAAAGAGGCAAAAGTAAATACTAAGTCTGCTGTATAATGTAAGACCGGTAGACAGAGAACTGAATCCTCCACACAAGTCTCATCGCAGTTAAAGGGCCTATTCTAAATAATGGCTTCCTATATATAACAGACGATCCCTCTCATTCACATTTTTCCATCTTCAGTACGCTCCAGTTATTATCTGTATGAATTATCGCGGCTCTCCAGACAGATGCTTTCTCCATATACGGTATTGGCAAGCAGCTGGAAGGTTAAAAAAAAAGGAGCTCCTCGACACAAGTGTGCCCTGCCTATTATATTACCGAGACGTCTCATAGAGACACTTAAGTGAAGCAACAAGTAAACATTGATCATGCAAGTTTTGATCGGTACTGTCAGCTTAAAGGGGTTGCTACATCGAAAACACCTTTTATAAATGCAGCGTGGAAAGCAGTTCTTGCTCTGGAGGATCCAGCCATTCATGGTTAGTCATTCATTTCATTAACTAGCATGTAATACTACATTTCCCCTGCAGTGGCCGCTACAGGGACATACAGAAGTGCAGTTTGACAAGCCACAGCCATTGATCCAGATTGATTCAGATCAGAGAAACTTTTTAACAAGTAAGTTTTACATATAGAGTAATGTTATTTTTGTTTCTTTTTTTGACCTTAGGGATAGTTCAACTTAAAGGGTTTTTCCAAGAGTTTTTGTTACTGATAACCTATCAGTATCTGATCGGTGGGGGTCTGGCACCCAGGACCTACTCTAATCAGCTGTTTGAGAAGGCAGCAACACGCAAAGTAGCGCAGGGCCCTTCTCTAGCTTTGCCTAAGCTTTGTGACATTACCTTCATCGGTCACATGACCTAGGCGCAGCTCAGCCCCACTGAAGTGAAAAGGACTGAGCTGTGATACCAAGCATAGCCACCATGCAATGTACGTCACTGTGCTCGTTGAGGCCACTGCACTACTGCTGATCGGCGGGGGTCCAGGTTGTTGGACCCCCACCAATCAGATATTGCTGACCTTTCCAGAGGATGGGTCATTAGTGTAAAATAAAAATAAAAAAACACTCAGAAACCCCTTCAATATATGTAAATCAGAAGTTAGAACACAAATCTAATTTTGGTATTGGTATAAGGCTAAAAGTGGCAACAGGAAGTGTAGCCGAGCTGGTTGTCACAGTCAAACTGGTTGATTTTTAGGTTGGTCCTTAGTTTCTAGAAAACATATTCAAATTAATTTTGGAGATCCAACGTTAATAATTCCAAGGGCCACAGATATTTTGTTGCACAAATGGCTTTTCTACTCTGCTGACCACAGTACAAAGCATCTCCAATGTAACATTAGTCATGAGACCAATTTCCAAAGATATGGAAATGGCATTGATATGACAGACCCTAGTGCCAAGGTTCTGTTAGGATAGGGCTCAGGGGAGATACTAGATCTCATTGAAGAGATTCAGTTGTGCATGGAGACACTTCAGATACTGATACAGTACATTACAAAAAGTATGCAAATTAATTCGAATAATTTGCATAAAGATAGGACATAACAGGTTCTTCTAGTGCAGGGTGTCAAACCTTTTCCAATTAGGACTCAAAAATGTAAAAGAACCACAAGAAGTAGAACTGCCAGAGATCATTCTTGTCCAGTCTGCCTGGTTGCACCTCATCAATGTTGGGCTGGCCTCACCATTTGAGAAGCACTATAGACTATAGTATCTGTAGATGCCAACAGCTAGAAATATTCTGGGGATCCTTGAGGGCCACATATGGCTTACAAGCCAGTGGTCAAGGAACTCTTGTCTAGGACCTTACACATACTATACAAATGTATTATGAATTTGAGTGGCATGGTGCTATAATCTGGCTCTGATTTTATATACATTATGTAGGATATACTATATAATACCAGTGTTGGTTTTAGGGGATAGTACAGTGCCTTAGCAGGGGACCATATGGTAGCACAAAGTGTGCCTACAGGTCTGCGATAAACCTTGTGTATGCACGAGTCCATATGGCAAGGAGGACGTTCATTACACAAATGTTCTATTGGTGGACTACCAAATATTTCTATTGGAGGACTACATGTATGTCAATTTTTGGTGCCTTTTAAGGCAGATTCTGGCCTAACAAATCTCTTCCTTTGTATTCTACTTGACAACTACGAAACCTTTTGTCAACAGATGCGGCAGTAATGTCTGTCCCTGCTTCATAACTAGTCACAGGCTACTAAATGCCAAGCAGATTTAACACAGAGTGGCACTAAAGATGACCTGGGCTTTGATGCCAGTTCTCCATAGGACATCCATACATAACGCCTGCATATCTCAGGCAAAATTATCAGACTATGACTCTACGAATCCAGTTTGAGAAATATGAAGTTCCATCTGTTTCCTCATTGTGCTATCGTAGAAAGATGGCGAGAACCATTTACCATGTGGAAGCACTAACCACCCTGAAGGCCAATGCGTACGGACATAAAAATGAGCTATCTAATCGTTACGGCTAGGCTACACATTGTACAGCGTCGACTATGTGCCCTGTCCGCAAAATTATTCCTTGCCTCCCTTTCACGAAGGCCTGTTCTGCTATCTGTCTGCGGGGAGGGAAATGCAAAAAGAATAGCTCGGAGACTCAGCAGAGTAATATTGTATGGATTAAGGAATTTATGTCATCCGGCGTAAAATGAACCAGATGCTGCCTCACTTGTTTGTCTGAAGCAATTATACACGGTATGTAAAGCAGTAGTGGCCGGTTAAATAGTTCACAAATAACCTGCTTTCCAGAATGTTTGGAGGTTAATTATTAAATGGTTCGAGCTGAATAAAGTCTACGGCTTCCCTGCGCCAAATTAAGCTACAACTCCCCAATTTTAGCTGTCTCGAGAATCAGTAATGCGTATTATTAGCATGCTGAAGGCTGATTGATTGTGTTCGTTACCCAGACAGCCATCCTCACACGTGGAATCAATCTAGAATGCACATAGTGCAACACATGAATGCACCAAGACAGTCCGCGCTGAGCCATTCACCTGCTATTACCGTCACCGCATTCCTTAGCCTGTGGAAACCAGAAGAGGGAAAGAATAACAGGCGAGAATGTTTTCCTTAACTCAGTTACTCTATTTCTTTTTTTCATCCGCACTCCCACAATTCCTGATTCACGAATAGAATGCCAGATCTGCTGTAAAGACTGACACTTTCACTTTTTACTCCATTCGAGATCTGCATGGCAAACCCTAGGGGCATTGTAATAGGTTACCCAGATAAAATATCAGAGGACCCTTAACCTGTCGCAGCTTACGAGACATTTATAAATACAAAAGGTAGTACCGAACCACACTGTAGTCAAAATGTCTACTGGAGATAAAACCTTAGTGTTAAAATGGTCTGGACAGACTAAATTAAAAAATAAACAGAGCGGTGTAAAAAGAAAAAGAAAACAAGAGTTATTATAACCTTATAGCCCCTAGTTTTCAGAGACAGTCCCTGCAAATGTGCGCTGTTCTGAGCCATAAATGGTCAGGGCTAGTACAAACCCCACCCATAAGATGGTGTTCCCAGGCAAGTTTAGGCATTCCCGGACAGGGCTTACTTGAACTGAATTTACCAACTAAAATGTTGGTAAGTGTCCATTCCCACCTCTGTAGAATGGGTCCGGATCTGTTCCGCAACGTTGTGGAACAGATCCGGACCCATTCATTTTCAATGGGGCTGGAAGAGATGCAGACAGCACACAGTGTGCTTTCTGCATCCGCATTTCCGATGCGCGTCCCCGAACTTCTGGTCCGCGGCTCCCGAAAAAAATAGAACATGTCCTATTCTTGTCTGCAATAGCAGAAAAGAATAGGCATTTCTATAGGGGTGGCGGCCCGGTGTATTGCGGATCGTATGAATAGACCCTAGGTATCCATTACTAACCTCACAGATTTCCCGGCCATTGTCATTCCAATGCTTACTAGGTACCCAGTGTCATCCACTTCCTGGTCCCAGCTTGGCACACAAATGAAGTGGCAGGAGATGACCACTCGGCCAATCAGTGGTTGAAATGGGTCACCTGGCGTAGATGATGTACCCAGGTCCTGGAGCATGCATGGCCCCAAGGGCCCATTTGCCATATGGGAACACACCATTATTATAAAGAGATCATGGTAAGTGTGTGCGGAGGAGGTTTTACAGACTTTGCATTTGGAGACAAGAGCTTTACGTTACACCACTGCGTAGATCCTTATCGAAAACAGGTGATGAAACCGTGTATGATGGCTGCCAAAACACATATAATTATTCTACATGGCACATGCCAATGTTTGTTTTCATCCTACTGAAGAATAACCCTAGGCAAAACTGAAAAGGCAGTTTTGCCCAGAGTGTTGGGCTTCCCCAGGCCTGAAGATTTGTGAGATGAATAGGGTCAATCAGGTACTGTATGGTGCCTTCTGTCCACGTGTTATTCCTTACGCCGACTGCTTCACCTCACAACAAGATTAATAAGCCAAATGATTCTTTGTCTTCAGAGCTTCATTCCCTGCGGGGCTCAATGATTTATTACCATATATACAAGGGAGATTTATAAAAACTCTGTAAAAGGAAAATGATTTTTGTTACTCAAATCAACCAATCACAATGCAGCTTTCATTTTGTGTTCTGATGTTGAAAAATGATAGATCTTCTATGATTGGCTGTTGTGGGCAACAAAGACTGAATTTTCTCCTCACGTTTGTGTATCTATGTATGATCTTCTACACAGTGTTCCAACATTTTATTCACATGAACATTGGCCGCTAAGGCCTCCACACATGTTATCACTTAAAATCAACTTATTCCTTCTACACAGAAGATATTGAGTTCCCTAAGACTTTTCTCAGGTGCACAATTAAGTATGGGTGGAACAACCCTCTGGTGTCCATTAACAGCCCCTATGAGCAGTCCTCCATTTATCACTATATAAATTGTCAGTATCAAAAGCAATATGAGGCGCCAAACACTGACTGCTTTGTTTCACTCGGGATTGGAAGACTTTCTGTTCAGGCAGTCACCATTAACATTTTTGCAAATGATAATCGGCCTGTGGAGGCTACGTAGTTCATGAGGTCTATATGTGTATGAAATGATCATGTGAAAAAGGTGGATGAAACAAGGCACCATAGGATATGGTAATCACCATAAGTTTTGAAGGCTGCTTATTCATTATGGCATGTGGAGTCATCACTTTGAGTTACGAAGACCGTCATGACATGAAGTCGCACCAAAGAGTTATGAAGACCATTATAGTACATGAGTAAGGTGTTCCATGACACTTAGCTTAAAAAGGTGAGCTACAATGCAATGTTCTCCCAACAGATGTGGGCTCCAAATGCCCAACTATCACATATATACATTATGGCACATACTTTGCTTAGAAGATTACTTTAAAGGCTTGAAATTAATTTCAAAATTTATATTTACTATGTATTTCCATTTTCGTATGCGCCACTAACATATTCACAACCAGTGTTGAGAGAAATTGTGTTTTAAGTTCGGCATCCAAAGTTCGGGTTATCGAAGAATCCCATTATGGATTCCAAATTTCCGTTATGGTCTGTGGTAGCGGAATCTATAACGGCCAATTATGGATTCCGCTACCACAGACCATAACGGAATTTGGAATCCATAACGGGATTCTTGAATAACTTTGGATGCCGAACTTAAAACACAAGTTCGCTCAACACTATTCACAACAGATTGTCAATCACATCATTCAAATTACTATCTATCTAGTCCAGGGATGCTCAACCTGCGGCCCTCCAGCTGTTGTAAAACTACAACTCCCATCATGCTCGGCTGTAGGCTGATGGCTGTAGGCTTACCAGGCATGCTGGGAGTTGTAGTTTTGCAACAGCTGGAGGGCCGCAGGTTGAGCATGCCTGATCTAGTCAAACATAATCTAATTTCATAGGAAGCCAATATGATATGTTTTCGGAGGGTTGGCGGCACCTGCCCAAGCAAGCACTGGAAAACCCAGGATCTCAGAGTGGTCCCAACTGCACTGCACAGCCATTGTAGGAAATTTCATGTGGTGAACGCAGTGTTAAGACACCTATATGACCTTGGCATACTCCGTTTCCTCGCTTTGCAGTAAACACAGGCTCCTGCTTTGGGCTCGTCTGTTGTTCATTCAATCAATCACCTTTCCTCTGCGCTTGTCACTTTGTTTCAGTTATTAATATTAGATAATTCTACCTACTGTGCCAAAGGAATACATCCGTCCCATTGTCTCAGTGATGAATGTCAAGGTTATCAGTATTACAGGCTTAGCCCACACTGTTATGAAGTGATACGACATGACAAAATTAGACTCAGGGGTGCAGTAGTAATAGCAGGCTCTATCATTTAGGAAAGTGATGCCGCTGCCACAACGTAATATTTAAAATATCAGTTTGTGGATATTTAAACTTATGGAAACGTCCTCGCCGACCCCGAGGAAAATGATCCCTCAGCTAGAAACCGGCCGCAGGATTATAGAGAATGTAGTCTTTTGCCTAGAGCCACTGGCCTATAGGGCCACACATAATGGGTCTAAGTTAGACACAGCTTGGTTTGCAAGTTGGTATAGGAAATTATACTTTACCTAAGGCCTCACATCTATATGGCATATCAGTGTTGTACGAGCCTAGATGCCCATACTATACCGCGGAATGACTTTGGTATCTGTGGTGGAAAAATAACATTTGTGGGGTGGAATACAATGAATTATGAAAGCAGTATATGGCTGCACACACCCATAGAGGGTCCATCCATGTATGAATCTTAAAGAGGACCTGTCACCACTCCTGACATGCCTGTTTTAATAGCTTCACGCATTCCCCATGTAATAATTCTGGAGCATCTGTCCTTATGGCTCTTCCTTTATTATTTCTACTAGTAGTTATGAATGTATTGCTAGCAGTCTGCAGTAAGGGTACAAAGGGGAGGTAACAAGCCTGAAAATGGCAGCACTGATTGGTTAGAGTGAGTCTGTGCAGGTACACCCCCCCCCCCTCCGTCTGGTTACCACCCCTCTGTACTCTTACTGCAGAGTGATGGCAATACATTACAGGTTACCAATACAGGGATGGTACATCATAGAGCCATAGCAAAAGATGTTCCAGTATCGCTATTACATGGGAAATGCATGAAGTTATTAAAACAGGCATGTCAGGAGTGGTGACAGGTCATCTTTAAAGGAGAATCCAAAAAATAAAATGTTCATTATCACTTATGGAGCCAGTTAAACTATAGACCAGTGTTTGGTGTGGTCTAGTTTACCATTGGGCTATATACTGCCATAAAGCAGACCTTTGATGGGTTGCATAATAGTGGTGGGAGTTTTGATTTCTTTTAGTTCCATTTTAAAAGAGTAGACCTGCAAAGTTCCCCACATGGGGGCGCTAAGGAGCTTACTGCATACTATTTTATAGAGTTTAATTTAAGAACAGTATGCCATAACCTCATTCCAAATGCAGAATTTTGGAGAAATTTTGAATAAACAGTGGTGAACAGTCATTCCTTTAAGGTAATTTGAATAATAATTGGGGACTAAAATCTGATTCTGGGCTGATTTGGCTAAATTTTCCCTCCAAAAGTGCTCAGATTACCCGGGAAAGTCTCTGTCTGTCTGCCTCTCTCACACACACACGCAAAGTCTGAATGAATTAGAATAAGAATTTAAAAAGAAATAATAATAATTCAGGTCGAATTTCCAAATTTCAGAATCAATTCCCTCATCTCTAGTAATATTATAAGAATACAATATTATATGATTTATTTTCCTATTAACGCATAAAATACAATATTGGTTGATCATATTCCTGAATTCTCTAGGATTACGCCTCTGGTCTTCCTCTCCGTTGCACAAGATATTTGAGCTGAAGCTCCAGCTTTCCAACCTGTACATCTTCACATCTGTTTCATTAATTACTTTCATATGATCATTAACTAGAACACCGCTTTATGACACCATAAATCATTCTGGATGAATTAAGCAGTAATAGGTGTCACATACATAAGGCAGAATTCCTTTGGGGGGGAGAAAAATGTCCATTTTTGTTTTTTTTTACTTTTTTTTTCTCTCTTTCGTTATTTATTGTCATAACAATAAGTAGCTAAACAAAAAAATCTCAAAAACATTCAGTGTCGCCTTCTCTACAACAGATTAACCTTCGCTCACTCTATTTCCATTTAGATGGATTTTTTCTTTCCCCATTCTCGACTTTGGTCAGCAAGTTACTTACTACGCTAAAACGCTGCTACAGCCATTCCTAGCAAAAAGATTAATGAGAAACCAGAAATCTTCCAGAGAAAAATGACAGTTCGTTTACATAATTAGAACTCCTTTTCTGATGTCACGTTAATTAAAATAAAAATCTGCCTGGAAATTGCTCTTTTCTCGACCCAAATGCTAAATGGGGAGAATTGTATGTATATATATATATATATATATATATATATATACATACACACACACATCTATATCTATTCATATATATATATATATATATATATATATATATATATACTGTATATATATATATATATATATATATATATATATATATACTGTATATATATATATATATATATATATATATATATATTTATTTTTTTCTCTTTTATTGTTGCTTTGCAGAGAACAGGAATATTAGTGCCATCCTCTGGATACTCCAAGACTGCATGTGGGATTACATCAGGTCCCTGAAGAAGAGTCATTGCAATGGCTTCTATTCATTGGGAAATATGTCAGCTTTAAGTGTTCAGGCTGCTTTTTAATTTACTCAATTTATCTTGTCTTGGCTCCCCCAGAGAAACATTTTTTTTACATGCTAGGAGAGTCAAATGCATGCTGGTTATCCTTTTGGCTGCGAAAAAAAATAAAAAATACACAAATTGTAGCGAACACGACTTTATATACTGTATAATAGTTTGATGGGATGTAGAACTCGTTCCAAGAGGAGTCGCAGAGTGAAAATGACACATTATTTCTCAATGAACATTGCTTTTGAGGGCTCCTCCAGTGACTATGGTGGCCACAGCTCCCACCAGAAGAAAAACGGTAGGCCGAAATTAGATCTAAGGTTCCATCACTTGAGGAAGCTATGGGGTAATGTTGAGCAGATCCAAATTTCAGAGAAAATTCAATTTGCCACGAAGCCGAAACTCCACGTGCTTCGTGTTAGCGAAATGATTGATCCCTGAAATAGTGTAAAAATAAAAATAAATAAAAAACATACTCGCCTAATCCATATGCTGGTGACAGGCCGGCCGCCGCCATCTTGATCGAAGGTCTTGCACGAAATCCCATGCGCGGTGACGTATGACATCATCATGGGCCGCATGAGATTTCACACTAGATCTTCAATCAAGATGGCGGCGGCCAGCCCGTCGCAAGCAAATGGAGGCGGTAAGTATGATTTTATTTATTTATTTTTTAAATTTTACACCCTGTTATTTCTATCAGATGCAGCATCTGATGGGTGCAATGACGGGGGGCGGCGTAATCACCGTTCTCAGTCATTGCACCCTCTACTTGCAAAATCATTCGTCACGAAGTGAGTTGTTTTGTTAAATTCGGCGAACTAGCCGAATGGGATTTTGCAATATTTCGCTCATCTCTACCATGGAGCTTAAATGAGTGAACGTGGTGAAGTCTAGTGATAGTCCAGGTGCCATTGATTGGGTAAATATGGCTAGCCCCCTTCACAGGTCCCACAGGGGTATCCTGGACAACCCTTTTAAGTTTGTGCAGTAACAAAGAACGCTCTGTTACATCTGTGACGTGTCAGATCAGTTTTACACTGAAGTTCCCTTTAAACAACAAAACGTACAGTATTTGAGTCCAGTACGTATTTCCAACTAGTTAATAGATTTGACCAGCCATGGTTCCCAGGGGTCATGTATGTTATGGATGTTTCTGGAGCTACACGTATATAATTGAATGCAAACTTTGGGTTTTTGCAGATAAAACATGTTTTTGGCTGGAGACTCAATCCTCTTGTTTGGGATGGCCAGGATTATTTCTCAAACTCTTGGCCCGATCCTTTATTTCTGCCTATGCCAAATGATACTTGGGATAAAGGTTTCCAGCAAACTACTGAAATGTCAGCAATAACTCAAAAGCGTCTGATTTAGGATGAGCGTAATTTGGATTTAGAATATAATAAAATGCACATTCTTTTTCCATCTGTTATGCTGAAAGAAACATCTTGTGTTAGAAGGTGACCACGTCGATGTTCTGCTTCACAGATGTATATTTTGGACCATAAGACCCAGAAAAGGGGATTCTGTGCTTCAAGGCAGCTAGGGGCATTACTAAAGTGCTCCCTTTTGCCCTCCAGCTGGTTCCCCATTGTCTGGCTTATAGCTATTGTCCTATGAATGTTCAGAAGTCGTATATACATTGAGCAGCGGCTGACGGGTTTGCGTGGGGCAACAGATTGACGCTTTGTATGGGGAACTGTAATGCTTCGCTTCCCCTGTGGTGGCGCTGAAGAGAATTTGAACACTTGGATTTTTCCTCAACAGTTTTCCATTCTTTAGGCAACATGCACACAGGTACGGGTTTTCATTCAAAATTTTCTTGCAGATTTTCGTGTGGATTTCTCTCATCATCTCATCAAACTCCTCATGTGTTACTTGCAGATTTTGATGCGGATTTGCCCCAATCTCAACTTTAAATGTAAAAGTCACTAGAAACTATTGACATGCGACGGATTTCAAAATCCGCATGGAAAACACACACACATAAGATTTGTCAAATCTCATTCACTTTGCTAATACTGTACAGAAAAAAATATGCGTAATTCGCAATTTGCAGGTGGCCTCAACATATTTGGTGCCGATTTTTTTTTAGGCTATGCCTACATGGCGATTTTGGCTACATGCCACACACTCAAAGATCTCATTCTGGCAATGTTAGGCTACTTTGACATTTGCGCTTTTCCTTTTCGCTATTGAGATCCGTCATAGGGTCTCAATAGCGGGGGAAAACGCTTCTGTTTTGTCCCCATTTATTGTCAATTGGGACAAAACTGAATGAAACGGAGTGCACCAAAATGAATTATGTTCCGTTTGGTTGCGACCCCTTCGTGGACTGAATAATTCTGCAAGCAGCATTTTTCTGTCCGCGTTGTGGGGCAGAGCAAGACGGATCCGTCCTGACACTCAATATAAGTCAATAGGGAAGGATCAGTTTTCTCGGACACAATAGAAAATGGATCCGTCCCCCATTGACTTACAGTGGAGTTCATGACGGATCCGTCTTGGCTATTTTAAAGATAATTCAACCGGATTCGTTTATGACGGATGCAGACAGTTGTATTATAATGACAGAAGAGTTTTTGCTGATCCATGACGGATCCAACAAAAACGCTGGTGTGAAAGTAGCCTTACTTTGCATAATGCAAATAAATCTCAACATACACATCGCCTTAAATCCATCAAGTTTAGATTTCTGGTGACTTGCATGTCCCGGTTTCGGCAACTTGCAGGTCACACATTTGTTTCCAGGATGTTTCGACGCAGAATGGCGATGCTGCGATCTTTGGCTGCACTGCGTAGTATCAAATATTAATACACAACTGATAGATCCATTCCAACCAGAGAACAGATGTTCATGTTTTACCAATTATGAGGACGCTCCGAATACATTAGTAAGAGGAGAATATCTACATCACTAAACATCAGATTGGACAGGAAATGAAAATATGCAGAAAACAAACTTCTGCTTGTTTACAGGCATCAAGAGGCAAATCAAAGGAAGACTGCTGAAAATCAACGATGAATTAATGCAGCCTGACGGAAGAAGATAAAAAACAGCAGCCGATTCCAGCAACTGTAATGAAAACTCCACTTTTACTGAAGTCTACAAATAATAACGGCCATCAAAAAATGCAAAGAGGGAAAAGAAAACCGAGGATCTCAACGCTCGATTACTGAAAATATGTATAATCATAACTCAGATCCTCAACTTCAGGAATTATAAAACAGGAACAGATTCTAGTCTGAAATGCGTAGTTTTTAGATCTGTGTCAATGCTGCACTTACACCAGAAAACCTCAAGGAGCAGTAATGATACGGAAGAGGGTATTTATCAACCCCATGCGCCAGCAACAAATATTTTTGAGCAATCATTTGCACATACAAAATAGCAACTTGTTGGAACACGTGCCATGTTTCTCCCAGCGAGAGGAGGAATGGCCTCTCATGGCTTAGCAAAGTAGCTGTCTTGATAAATTCCCCTCAGGGCCTTCTTTTGGGTCTTCATTCTTGATCAATAGATAGGTTGATGCTATTCAAACCCAAAGATTTCATCAGGACTGTCTGAATTTCTGGATAGGTAAAGAAGATCTACGCGAAGAGAGGGATTGAGCAGTTGGGTTTCAGCATGCCCAACACTTTTGTTCTCAAGGAGATAAGCCGCTGCCAGAAATGTCTGGCAGTTGCTTACTCCATTACCCCCATACAAAAAAAGGTGGCATCTACTGACATCAATCTAAAGAGTACAGCCACTAAAAGAGACAGGCGCTTCATCAAACTATTCTTGAAAGGCCTCATTCACACAGCCGTTGCCCAGCCTTGCCTGTATTGTGGACTGCAAAGAGCAGGTGCGCAATATACGGGGACCGGCCGTGTGCACCCTTCATCACTTGAATAGGTCCGCAATCTGGAAGGTCTGGCGTGGAACGGAGACACAGAACCCCAGGGAGTGCTTCGATGGGGTTTCTGTCCGTGCCTCCGCACTAAAAAAAAAAGTAGTTCATGCACTACTTGCAGTGCGGACGGATCACGGGCCCCATCCAAGTTGAAAGGGTCTGGATCATCTGCCCGTGCACTGGGGACCGCAAATTGCTGTCCGCAATTAGTGTTGATCACGAATATTCGAATTGCGAATCTTAATTGCGATTATCGGCACTTCGAGAATTCACGAATATTTAGAATATCTCAAAATATATTTGGAATCACACACAAATATTAGTTTTTTTTAAATACTAGTCTATGCAAATGTTTATGCTAATTTTATGCTAATTTTTTAATGCGCATTTTCGCAATCAAGAAAATAATGCATGAAGATTAGGAATTTGCGAATTCGCGAATATATGGCGATTAGTCGCCCAAATATCGCAAAATTGAATATTGCCCCTGCCGCTCATCACTATTCGCAATGCAGGGAATGGCCGATCAACGGCCGTGTGCATGAGAGCTAAGGGTGCGGCCACACAGTCAGGTTTCTGCATGCAGTTTTGGAATCCAGAAGAGTGAATTCAAAAAAAGAGGAGACATCATATCTGCCCTTTCTATTTTCTCTCTTTTTAAGATCTGCTCTTGATTTTGGCTTTTAAAACTGCATGCAGAAACCTGACTGTGTGGCCGCACGCTTAGCCCTTATGCACATGGCTGGTCGACCCTAAGAGTTTTTCTCCATCATACAAAGTGCAAACTGGCTTTTACTCAAATTTATATGCAGGCATTAAGCAGCCCCCCTTCACACTAGACCTGGTTGACAGATTCATGGGTTACATGTGTTGAGTCTATTTTTATTTCATCCGAAAATTCCCCAGTAGAAATGAACCTCGAACTCTTTCTTGGTAAAACCTTGGTAAAATGATGCAGTGGTCAAGAGGTCAGTGACTATTTTACAGAAGAACAGCCATGGAGAGCCAGGTGGTAACAATTATCATTTGCCATTTGTTCCCCCCAGTATTTCCTTTAATTTAATCTCTGACAAGTTAAACTTTCCACGATGTGTTCTTAGTTAATGGACAAGTGTCCACAGAGAATGAAATGCCACACAACGAATGGGTAACAAGGCCGCGAGGAGGGATTCTCGGAATTAGACCTAACTCAATTATTTCTCCTAATAACATTACCAATGAAAACAGAAAAAAAAAAGTTCTACTTTTTAAAAATTGTACATTAAAAAAAATTATAAGTAATAAAAATAGTATAGAAATAGCGTGTAACCCCCCCCCCCTACCTAACAAAAAAAAAACAACACTAGTAAATTACTTTTTCTGTCTCTTGCTTCAGCAATTTCTTGCTTTGGCCTTATGTACATAGTTATATTTTGGATCAGTAAAGATTCGTAATATAGATTCCATAATCTGCTATGGGTTTATACTGTATCTAGAGGCCTTCAATTTTATCTACAGGTGTCTTCACATCATACAGAGGTATGTTTCCTCAGGGTTCACATGGAATCCACGAGAAGAAAAAATTGTGGTATGTTCCATCTCATTCTGTATTACAGAGGTCTTTTCCTAGAGATGGATGAATTGATTCTAAAATTTTTGACATTTAAGCCAAATTTTTCAAAAAATTCAAACAACCCAAAGTTTGTGTGATATAAAAGGAGAAAGACAGAGGAAGACTTTTCAAGGGAATCCGAGCACTTTTGAATTTGGTAGAATTTATTCGGACCAAAATCGAATCAGACCTGACTCGAATTTTCAGATGTTTACATCCAAATAAAGTGGAGACATGGAGACAACACATGGAGACAACATATGTTGGCCCATAGCGTGCCTATGACTAAATAAAAAGGAGCCATGGAGATTTGCCATCACACAGGGCCCATACACTTGGCTATGTTGTGAGCACAGACCCTTCAAAAAAGTTTGATGGTAATTATATACCATTATAGCATTAGCTACCAAAGAGGTCATCACCCCGCCTGCCCAGTTCCTTCAAGCCAGATATGTATGAATTACTGTGAGAACAGGAGGACACAAAACTGCATGACTATGTTTTACCTATTTACTGTCTAATGTTTCATGTCTAATTCCCACATTCTGGTTTTGGAGAATTTTTTAATTTTTACAAGATTGTGTCCACACTTGGCCACAATTGGACAGTTCTGGGATGGACCAAAGTTGTGTCTCTTTTAGATTTTTTTTTTTTCTGAAACCTTGCACAATGAACAACATACTACTGTCACATGTACCGTATAGTGTTATATAGGGTGTGGTGTGTAATTTGCACTTAAGGTGGCTCACAATAATGAGCTGCTTGATTTTTACTTCTGTCAAAACTCAGAGTCCAGACTACAGGCTCTTATAAAAAAAAAAAAAAAAAAAAATTGCCAGCATTTGCTACAGGCAAAAAATTAACTTGAAGCTCCAGGGTCCCAATGATTAAACTGATTGGGCTTAATTACAGTATATACTTTATTTAAAGGGGTGTTTCCATCACGCCGTTTCATACTTACCTGCTCCCAGCGCGCTGTTCACTTCCTGGTTTCGGCAGGGGGCGGGCTCCATCTTGATTGATGTCTTCTCCCAGCCGGGCCGCGAGCTGGACTGAACGCGCATGTCGCCGCGCATGCGCCCTGGTGACTTTTTCCTGGCAAGTATACTATACTGGCCAGGAAGAAGTCACCATGGTGCATGCGCGGTGTCGGCGTGCGCTTTCAGGACTGCGCGCGGCCCGGCTGGGAGAAAAGAAGAAGTCGTCTGCGCAAGCGCAGCCACCGCGATTCGGGAGGAGAGAGGTGGCCATAACCAGTGGAGACGGAAGACAACAATCAGGTAAGTATATCTTTATTTTCTTCTAAGGGGAGGGAATTAGTTAATTAAACATATTTAGAAAAATGATCACTGTTAAATCATTAACAGATTTAACAGTGCTCATTTAGATGGGAATACCCCTTTAATATTGAGGGCCATTGGTCCCTTTGAAGTAGCCATGGCTTGGGTGCTATCCTAACCTTTGGACCCCTATAGTTACGCCGTGCTGACAAGTCTACAAGGCAAGCCAATTTAGCATTAAAGCACATTTTAGGGTAGCTCCAAAGACATTTTACCTTAAAAGGGTTTTCCCTGATTACAACATTGATGACCTACTATACCTGTAGGTCAACAACATCAGATCAGTGGGGGTCTAACTCCTAGCACCCATTCCGATTTGCTGTTTAAACAAGCCATGGTGCTCCGGTGGGTGCTGTTGCCTCCTCACAGCATACAAAGCACAGCGCCAGACATTGTATAGTGGCTGTGCTTGGTATTGCAGTCCATGGCTAGTCACTTGAACAGAACTGAAGTGTATGTAGGCCACGAGACCGAGGGATGTGACATCACTGGCCTAGGAAAAGGTCTCAGCGTTCACCGAGGCTTCTTCAAAGAGCTGATTGGCAGCAGTACCAGACATCAAACCCCTACCGATCAGATACTGATTGAGGACAGGTCATTGTACTGCTGAAAAACCACTTTAATATATGCAGTAGGTGACAAGTGATGGATAATCATGGAGGATCATCTCAACATGTAAAACGTACTAAATGTAGTTAAGCGACATTTCTCAGTGCTTGCTTTATCGGGCTGTCTAGACAGTCATCAGACAGTCGTGAGTGAAGACATTCAGAAAACAAATGGTTACTGTCAAACGCTACGGAGATGTCGGCGTTTTCGTCATATATCCTGGGGTTATGTGTATAAACTGTTTCATCTAACCTGAAAAACCAGTTAACAGGAATCATGCGAAGGAGCTGAAATATGTCCATTCAATACACGTCACCCTTCATAAATCTCCTCCGCAAATCACTATTGACCATATTGTGGCTAATGCAATTCTATTGTCTTGCTCCACTTTAAGAAAGGAAATACAATGCCTCTCGTGAATCACTTTCCCCTCAAAGACTTTAGGAATCTGCGCTCCCCCGAGAAGCCGCGGCGCACACTGAACAGACCGGCACCGCTCACTGCTGGACTCCATTGGGTTTCCTCTGTACATAACCAAAGCAAGTTCTGAAGTGTAAAAGCAAATATTGCAAATAATCAGAAGTGATCCTTAAAGGGGGTTTCTGGTTTTCATCAACATCCTTTAAAATAATCATTTATGGAGGTCGGAGTAATTTTGTAATGTATTTCCCGTATCTCTATTGATCTCCCATTCTGGGTTGTGATCACCTGACCTTGTCCATGCAGTTCTTTCTTATTTCCTGTGATGTTATGTCTATGAGTTGGGCAGTGATAGGGGAGGAGCTATAAACTGGCTGAGTAGGAGGAGCTATAAACTGGCAGGGGGTTGGGAAGTGTCTATAAACTAGCTGGGAGGAGGAGCTATAAACTTCCTAGATTTGTTAGAGATGGTGACAGGGGAGTGTCTATGTAAATAGTTGGGTGGGAGGAGCTATAAACTACCTGGGCATTGTTAGCGGCAGTGATATGGGAGTGTCTATGTAAATAGCTGGGTGGGAGGAGCTATAAACTACCTGGGCATTGTTAGCGGCAGTGATAGGGGAGTGTCTATGTAACTAGCTGGATGGGAGGAGCTATAAACTACCTGGGCATTGTTAGGGGCGGTGCTGGAGCTTTGAATTAGGAAGGAGAAGTGCATCATGGGTTTGGTTGGATACAGGAACAGGAAGTGCTACATACAGGATGGAGACAAACCAGAGAGATTGGTTTACATGGTGAAAACAGTTCAGGAGGGTCCAAAATGAAGAAAACAAAACATGGGGAAGATGTCCATTAGGAAACAACTACAAGAACATATTTCTTAATCACCATAGTAATCCCAGAAAACCCCTTGGAAGAGGTCATCTGAAATTATTATTTTGAAGAAACAGCTCCACCATCGTTTATAGGCTATGTTTGGTATTGCAGTTATCACTGCAGTGGGGCGTCATTTATGGTCTTGTAGTCATACACATTTTATTAATCACAGTCGAACATGCTGATTTATGATTTATGCAGACGTCGGGGGAAAGAAGGTTGGTTAACGGTACATTTTAACTTGACTTATCTTATGTTCTCAGGGAACATAGTCCACCAAGAGAGGAGCTCAGTGTCCATGGGTATGAAGGGAGCTCAGGAGGAAGAGCTTTCAGCTGAAGGACAGCTATCTGCATAGTTTAAATCCCCCCTAAACACGGTGCCAGGTATTCCATCACATTTTTATACTTATAGAACCCTGAATAGTATAAAAATGTATGTTTGTAGAGCAAATAACCATGGGGCCCAATAGAAAAATATAGAATGGGGCCACGAACCCTAACTTTAGGAACGAAAAAGCTTCTGGCTGGTGCAGTCTTCGTTCCTTACTATTCCTCCATCCGTTTCATCATCCAGAGGGATCAGTATGTGCCCCTGACCACTACAACCTATGTCAGCCACTATGCCTGGCAGTGACGTCTATGGACCTTATGTAAACCTACGGCCCACTTGTCCTGCTTCTCCTCCTCCACTGGGTCTTCATTGGCCACCAGATTTTGCGGTATTACAAATCATTGGGTGCCGTTGGGGTAACTCATATGACTGATCCGATTTCTCTGCCAAAGTATCATAATCCTGAAGATCAGGATGAAGGATGATGTAGACATCCATTTGTGGTGGTGTGATTTATGAAGGCCTCCTGGAATAGCTGATCAGTATACCGTATATAAAGTATGAGATGAAGCAGGATTATTCAATATCCGTGCAACAGTTTCATTAACGAGAGATGACATTGACCTGAACTGGTAATTTATAAATTGCTAAAATTATGCTAAAACTGACTAAGGTCGTCCAACATGAGGCCACATTAAAGATACAGATATAGCAAGGGTCAACTTGGCACATAACACGTTACATACATTGTTACATCAAACCTTAAAGGGGTTTTCTGGGATTTACATATTGATGACCAATCCTCACAGGTCATCGATATCAGATCCATGGGAGCCTGACTCATGGGACTCCTACCGATCAGCTGTACTGAGAAGAGGCCGCGGTTCTCTTTGAGTGTTTAGGCCTCCTCGTAGGCCACATGACCAGTCACATGACCTAGACGCAACTCAGTCCCATTCAAACTAACGGGGCTAACCTGTAGTACCAAGCACAGCCACTACACAACGTATGGCGCTGAGATGGGAGGAGCTCACCAAAGTGACGTGGCCTCCTGAAACAGCTGATCGGTGGAGGTGCTGGGAGGCGGACCTCCGTTGATCTCATATTGACGACCTATCCTGGGAACTCCCTTAAATAAACCCTTTGATAAGGTCACAATAAAGATTTCTTCAACAGTGCATCTAATGTGCGGAGTAGTGTTGAGCAAATCGAAGTCCACTTTGATCCGGATTTCTGGATAAATTTGATTCGCCGCAAAGCCCAATTTCCTTGTGCTCCGTGGTAGCGAATCGATTTAAGCTAAAATAGTGCAAAAACAAAACAAAAAAAACATACTTACCTGATCCATTTGCTCGAGACAGGCCGGCGGCCACCATCTTGCTAGAACATCTTGCGCTGGCCGGAGTGAAGACGTCTGCTCGGGCCGTGCGAGATTTTGTGCCAGATCTTTGAGTAAGATGGCGGCTGCTGGCCCGTCGCAAGTAAACGGATCAAGTAAGTATGTTTTTTTTTTTTTTACACCCAATTATTGCTATCAGATACCACAATCATGCATCATCGCCGTTCCCTCTCATTGCGGCCACTACTTACAAAGAAATGCTCTTCGTGACAAAGTAATTCTTCACAAAGCGATTTTTTTTTTAATTTGGCGAAGCAGACAAACTTCAAGTATCAAGTAACATCTGCTACAACTCTATATATATGTACCGTATATATGTACCGTGTGTGTGTGTATATATATATTTGCATTTTTTTAAATTTTTCTACATAACCACATACAATATCTGAACAGTTTATCTTCTACAGTGAATAATCAAACCATATTTTAAAATCCGCTACCTCGGAGAGAGGCGACCGTGTGACCATTAATCACAATGCCGTAGTCTAACTCATCATGGACTGGTAACTCCAATTTATAGGTCGATAAGTCTTGACTAAGCCCCGTTTCTCCTGTGTCAGCACATCTCCAAACTGCTGCGGGTCACTTTATAATTTATCTGCAGAGAGAGGCCCCCAAATAAAGCCTTGCTCGTGTGGTTAATGCGCCGTCAACTGTCAGGCAAGGCAAAACGGCAATTACAGGCAAAAAGACAGAAAAGAGATTAGAAATGAGGGGCTGCATTAACTCTTTAAAGAGAAAACATTCTAAAGCAAGAGATGAGAGAAGAGCTGTCCCGCCTTCCGACATGTCTGATTACGGCAAATGCTTCCCATAAAGTAACAATCCTTTTAGAACTTCACATTCTTCTGGTCCTCTGTTATTCCTCATGGTAAAATATGAGTAGATTGACCACTGGTCATGATCAAATCCCCTGTCAAGAATGTGACAAGTCTGATACAGTCAGCAATGATTTGTACAGACAAGCCCTAGTGACAAAAGGGAATAGTAACAATGTATTGATATATTATCAGAGGAATAATAGAGGAACAGCAGAATACAGACTGTGCCAGATTTATTTTATGGAAAATGCAAGTATGTACTAGGACAAAAAGTAGTTTTCCAGTAGTTTTCCAGGAGTGAAATATGTATTACTTATCATCAGGATATCTCACGAATACCTGATCGTTGGGGGTCCGACTTCTAACACCCCCGCAGATCAGCTCTTTCAGGAAGTCGTGGCACTCCATGAGCTCTGCAATCAACTCCTAGGCAAGAGACATCACGTTCGTTGGCCTATGTGCAGCTCAGTCCCATTCAAGTAAATGGGCCTGGACTACAATACCAAGCACAGCCATATATACAATGGACAGGGCCATGCTTGCCGTTCTGTAAGAAGGTCCTTTTAAACAGATAATTGGCGGGGGTGTTTGGAGTCAGACCCCCACCATGCCAATATTGATGACCTATCCAGAGAATAGGCAATTAATACTGCACTCCTGGAAAACTCCTTTAAATTTGCATATTACTGACCTAAAGCAGACGCCTGTTAGAAGAGGCTGGGTGCTCAGTGAGCGCTGCGGCCTCTTCCTACGCCGTGTGACCTCAATGTACGGCTGAGCTGCAATACCAAACTCAGCCATTATCCAATGGAGGGAGCTGTGCTTGGTAAGCTGTGAGGAGGCCACTGCGCTCCCCAGATCTCTGCAGCTTACTGATACAGCTGATCCCGGATCCGCCAGATGTGATACTGATGACTTATCATGGGATAAAAAGTTACCACTTCCTCTGTAGGGGGCATCACTAAAATACCTCAATCACAAACCGGAAAAGTGTACATGAAGGGGTTAAAAAAGGATTTTCAAATATAAATGTATTAAGGCTTGTGGTGTAGGCGGTGGTATAATACCGACAGAATGGAGAGGATAAGCCAGAGAGGACTGGGGGATATCTAAGGGACTGGTTTACTAACATGACTAGATAGAGATAGAGCTAGACAGATAGATACGATAGATAGATACGATAGATAGATAGATAGATAGATACGATAGATACGATAGATAGATACGATAGATAGATACGATAGATAGATAGATACGATAGATACGATAGATAGATACGATAGATAGATACGATAGATAGATAGATACGATAGATACGATAGATAGATAGATACGATAGAAAGATACGATAGATACGATAGATACGATAGATACGATAGATAGATACGATAGATAGATACGATAGATAGATACGATAGATAGATACGATAGATAGATACGATAGATAGATACGATAGATACGATAGATAAGATAGATAGATATATAGATAGATATTAATGATAGATAGATAGATAGATAATTGATAGATAGATAGATAGATAGATAGATATTAATGATAGATAGATAGATAACTGATAGATAGATAGATAGATAGATAGATAGATAGATAGATAGATAGATAATGAAGATAAGTAACAAGGCAGCACTCTGGACTTGAAGAAGAAAAAAGTGGATGCTTTTATTACACCAGATGCAACGTTTCAGCTCATCTCAATGGAGCCTTTGTCAATTAAGATAGATAGATATAGGTAGATAGATAGATAGATAGATAGATAGATAAATGATTTTATCCTAACACCTGAATTTCCCTCCGAGACCCGGAAGCTATTGGAGCCCAGGCCTCAATCTACTAAACCTCTGTTGGTTCTATCCAAGACCCAGGTCTGACACTGAATGGTTAATTTCTAGTTTTTCTCTTAAATGTCTTTATAAAATGGATGTTCTTTCAGAAATCACAGGACGCTTCATTTTTCACCCAGTATATGGGGAAATGAGGTTCGGAGCCGGAGTTTTTAGCTGTCACGGTTTGTCATCGATGCGCTCTTATGAGAGTTCTCCACAGAACAGATTTAATTCAACGACCTTTTATCTCTTATTGATCTGCTCCATTTTCCATTTGGAATAGAAAGATTCATTCACAGAGGCTAAATATCCTTCAAAGTCCTACAGATGAAAGTGTAATATCTACCGACCGTGCAGGACAACCCGTCTAGGGCCACCAGGATATTCAGTGTATCTGATGTGATCATTTGTCTCCACCCAACACCACGTGTGGTCAGTATTTAACCTGATGACCAAAGAGGCAGGCAGGTCTCCTGAGATATGAAAGTGATGTTCTAGGAGAAGCTGGACACATCCCACAGCTCATGGGTATATTTTAAAGAGGACCTGTCCCCTCTCCTGACATGACAGGTTTAGTAACTACTTGGATTGCCTTGAGCATCTATTCTTATGACTATGTTGTGTTGTTCCTCTATTATTTCTAGTAAACATTTATGAATTAATTTCTAGCAATCTTCTACAAAGGTCCCTCTGGGGGTTACCAGTTGGGGGGGTGGGGTGCCCCTGCATATCTGACACTATCCAATCGGTGCTTCCAGGGTCAGACTGTGCAGGGAAACACACCCCACTGGTAACACCCAGCTGGACCTGTACTACAGACTGCTAGTAATTTACTCATGAACTTCTAGAAGGAATAACAGAGGAATGGTGCATCATAGAATCATAACAATAGGTGTTCTAGAATTGTTACTGACATGACCGAAGAGGTGACAGCTGTTCTTTAACAGCTAAACCATCAGGAAAAAGTCCAAATCTGGTTACCTCTCAGCTACTGGCACAGGTCCCCTACGGCCCCCACTCTGTGTCTTCTGCTATAGACAGGGCGGACTGAAAGAAACGATTGACTTCTGGAACTGTTCGTACTTAAAAGGGTTGTCCAATGAAAAATACTACAGTTTTCAAACCAGCACCTGGATCTGAATTATTTTATACTTGCATGTAATTAAAATGTTTACATAGCCGCCGAGCTATTCAATAATAAGTATCTGTACAGCGCCACCTGCTGTTTGTTCTTTTTCTTATTTCTTTGTCCTGCTCACTGAGATGGTCGCACATGCTCAGTTTCATCCTTCTACTGCCTCCTGAGCTGTGATAGGGAGAGCATGGACACACCCCCTGAGCTGTGATAGGGAGTGCATGGACACGCCCCCTGAGCTGTGATAGGGAGAGCTGAGACATGCCCCCTGAGCTGTGATAGGGAGAGCTGAGACATGCCCCCTGAGCTGTGATAGGGAGAGCATGGGCACGCCCCCTGAGCTGTCAGCTTGATTAAAATCTAGCAAAGCAATGGATGGGGATATCTCTGGTTCCATGTGAGGCACAGGGCTGGTTCTAGCTTTGTTAGGAAAGAGATTGTCATGTCCTATATGATGTCTGATTTTCTTTTTTTACATTAGTTATAGGATAACCCTTTAAAGCGGACCGGTCACCACTCTTGACATGCCTGTTTTAATAGCTTCATGCATCCCCATGTAATAACAATCCTGGAACATCTATTCTTATGACTCTGTTATTCCTATAGTATTCCTGCTAGAAGTTATGAATGAATTTCTAGCAGTCTGCAGTAAGTATATAAAGGGTTGCTGACAATCACTGATGGAAATCCGGACAAGACAAGGCCAGGTTTTATCATTCACCACGGGGGACACCTGTCTGCTGTCTTTTTTTTTTTTTAGGACAAAAAGAAATGAATTAGTCCACGTGCGATCTGCAAAAATGCAAATCAGACACAGACCAGAAATACGGTTGTGTGCATGAGGCCCAAGACTGAGTAATTCGCCACGCCACCCACGACCAAAGAGCGATCTGTAGTGGCGCAGCCCTGAACTGAATGGGGTCACAGAGGGACTTTCACTTTTCATGACCCCAGAAATTGAAACTGCGGTCCCGAGAAAGTGGCAAGTCATGCTGGGACCCCATTCAGTTTAGGGACAGCAATCTTTGGTTATGCAACGGGTGTCGTGATAAAAATCGCTGTGTAGCCCCAGCCTAGCAGAGGATTATCGGAACCAGAAACCCTGATGAAACGAACCGTAGGGCAGCTGTATAAGAAGGGAAGCTCAAAAATAACAATACCTACAATAGTGGTAACTACAAAAGCAACGCAGGAAAATCCAAATGTAGGCCTGTTACAGTAATGTCCTACCGTGGCAAGAACTGCAGAGCTACAACATATAACTGCGCCTGAATCCCTGAGCTTATAAATTCCGAGCAAGGTTAATAAAGGAAAAAAAAACCTGTTTTATGAACATAACACCAATTGTAACAAAGGTGAAAAAGGTACAATTCAAAGTGATCTTTAACTTGACTGCGACACTGAAATGTTCCTCTAAAGACCGCTGCCGAAAATTGCCTCAGTTCCAGTCCATAAACCAGAAGAATGATAAAAATTCCAAAAAGTGTTACCTCATTTGTCACTACATGGTTTTTTTGGCCCAGAGAGGTCTTTTCAATAGCAACGGAGAGGGTTGTATTTTTGCGACTAAACGAGTGTCAAAACACAATTGCGAGGGGACGTTCAAGGACACAGATACAGAAGATTACACAGTACAAAATAACAGAGCGGGATGGACCACAGGACGACCATAGGAAGATCATCTGTACCTTAGGCAAGTCAAGATATAGCGATGTAATAAAGGCTATAATAGCAAGCTGGGTATGAAATTCAGATGCTAACAATAATTAGGCAATGACTTAAAGGAACACTCCAGGTAAAACTTCATATTTGATGGTTCCTGTAGGGTCAGAGGGGGAGGCACATGATACAGGTACTGTATTTAAACGGTCACTGAGCTTTCCAAATACTTTTGCTGTGCCATAGTGACCCATCAAAAGTGTTGAGTGCCGAGACCTCCATGATAGCTAGAACGAGGACAGAGAAGCACTCTTCCTTCTCGTTGCAGAGGTTGGACTCAATAGATGATCTATAGGATCCTCTTGATTCCGTCTCCTGAAGTGAGGAGAGACAGAAAGCTATTGGATTGCATCTCTCTCCGGTCTAGTGATCAAGTGGCAGTCTTAGCCCTCAGAACCCCACCAATCAAAACCTTTGATGCCACTATGATATATCAAAAGTTTTTGAAGAGCTCAGAGACCGTTGAAAGAACACCAAGAATTATTTTGCCTAAAGTGGTCCTTTATAAAAACGAAGAGACTGTTCACGTTCTACAGTCTCCAACCTACGGATCTAGATTTGTCGGGAAACAGTAACACCCATTGTGCCCAACAACTCGAGGCTGGTAATATATTTTTGGAGGCCACAATTCTAAGGAAAGTTATTGATTTGAAGAGTTGCTAGATATAAATATACCGGACATACAGCATTTAACTATGTGATTACCTACATTTCATTTACCAACATGTGGACATTTAAGTCCTGCCCAGGAACAATCGTTTTGGGTGGATCTTGCATAACCCCTGCCTCTTTTCTGGTCACCATAGCAGGACAACCTGTTTTCATTGGAGGAACATTCTAATAACATAGGAATGTCTAAAATGGGAAATTCCTCGTTTGGCCTCACCATTAAAAAATGGCAAAATTTTTCTAAAATTTGGAAATCCGAGCCAAGTTTTTGACAAAGTTCTGATTCTATCAAACCTGAATTGGGAAGAATCGAGGACAGGAGAGAGGGAGAGTAAGGCCTCTTTCATACGGGCGTCATGTTTGACTCCCGGATAAGAGGCGATTTTTCAGCACGTGTGCAAACTGTTGTAATGCGTTTTGCACGCGCATGAGAAAAATCAGCATGTTTGATACCCAGACCCGAAGCCGGACTTTATCACTGAAGTCCGGTTTCGGGTTGAGTATTCTGCATATTTTATTATTTTCCCTTATAACATGGTTTTAAAGGAAATTAATAGCATTCTCAATACAGAATTCAAAGTAAAATGGGTGATTGAGGGTTAAAAATTAAAAAAAAGTAACTCACCCCCTCCCACCTTCCGTGATGTCACTGGGTCACATGGTCCAATCACATGCTTCCATCACAATGGTGATGGTAGCATGTGATTGGACCATGTTACCCATGTGACCCAGTGACGTCACGGAAGGTCCTTTACCCCCCAGCTGAAGACAGAACAGGAGACCGGCAGCTATGTGCTCAATTGGAGGGGGTGAGTTACTTTTTTTTTTTTTAACCCTCAATCACCCATTTTACTTTGCATTCTTTATTTAGAATACTATTATTTTCCCTTATAACCAGGTTATAAGGAAAAATAATAAAAATCGGGTCCCCATCCCGATTGTCTCCTAGCAACCATGCGGGAAAATCACACCGCATCCGCACTTGCTTGCGGATGCTTGCAATTCTCCCGCAGCCCCATTCACTTCTATGGGGCCTGCGTTGCGTGAAAAACGCAAAAGTGATGCGGGAAAATCACCGCTCATGTACACAGACTCTTTGAAATGAATGGATCCGGATTTAGTGCGGGTGCAACGCGTTCACCTCCCGCATTGCACTTGCGCGGAAATCACGCCTGTGTAAAAGGGGCCTAAGAATGAGAGTGAGAGATACTTTTCAGGCAACCAGAGCACTTTCGACTTGGGTCAAATTGACCTGAATCGAACGGTCTATTCGGATGAATCGCGCACAAATAGATTTTTAAGAAATTTGCTCATCTCTACTAACCATCAACCTAGGACTTTTCTAAGCAGAAACAATACCTCCCCCAATAAAATATTTAGAAAAATTAACCATAGATGACTAGTAGAGATAAGCGAATTTCTTAAAATTCGATTCGGCTGATTCACCGAATTTGACATAAAAATTCGCTTCGTGTCTAATTACTTCGCCACAAAGTGCATTTTTATGTAAGTAGTTGGTGCAATAACAAGGAGCTGCGTATAGCGCCGCCCCCGTCATTGAACCCCTCAGATGCCACGTTCATACATGATCGCGGCATCTGAGTGTACAAACAGTGTGAAATAAAAAAATAAAAAAACATTACATCAAATTTACCGCGTCCATTTGCTCGCGACGGGCATGCCGCCGCCATCTTGCTTGAAGATCTCGGCTGAAATCACGTGCGTCGCGAGATTACGTCATCTCGCCGGCCGACATGGTGACGTATGACGTCATCACGCCGGCCGGTGTGGTGATGTAATCTCGCGCCGCACGGGATTTCGGCCGAGATCTTGAAGCAAGATGGAGGCTGATGGCCCTTAATGTGCAAATGGACGCGGTAAGTTTAAATTTCAGGAATAATCGATTCGCTGACACGAAGCACGAGGAGAATCAGCTTCGAGACGAATCGAATAATTCCTGAAATTCGGATCGAATTCCACTTCGTGGGATTCAATTCGCTCATCTCTAATGACTAGATTCCATAAGGTGAACAACCATATTCTGTAGTACCAGATGTTGTCCTATTCCTTATCGGACAGAGGACCTTGAACTGAAAAAGGTTTCATCAACGCTCGGATTCACCTTGCAGGCATCTAACAGGCATCCCTCCGATTTAATTATGGCTTTCTGACAAGACAACATAATAGGAATCAGGTTTGCCCAGGCAAACTCCCTAGTGGCATGTTCAATTACTCAGGTTGTTCCTTCACACTAGAGGTCTGAAAGGTTGCTAATTTAACAATGTCAGAAAATAAACATAGGTATCTACAACACTTTAACCCATGACCTTCATGTCATGGAATACAGAAAAAGAAAAGTTATGGTCTGGGTTCATGTAGCATCTGACCATACCAAAATACCACAGCTGACACACAGTAGATGTTAATAATATAATAGTGATATTTAACTTAATAACTTAAAGGGGTTGTCTACTTGCCTCACTTCAGCAAGTAGCATCCACCATGTTGAGAAAGTCACTTACATATGTATTGTGACTGTCCATATTGTTTCCTTTGCTGCTGGATTCATTTTACTAGAGCATCATACACTGCTCGTATCAATGGTAACTTATGAGCACCCTGTAATCCAGCAGCAGTGGCCATGCTTGCACACTATAGGAAAAAGTGCCAGCGTCTCTGGTGGCCGGGACTGTGGGAGCAGGCAGCCACAGCTGATTCTATCCCGGCCACCTTGTATCCGAGCTGCAGTGGTGGTCATAACCCCTGGGTACAAGCAGTGTATAATGTGATGGGAAAATGAATCCAGCCAGCCAAGGAGGCAATCTGGAGAATTACAATACATTAGTAAGTGCCTGGTATTAACTTTCTCTACGTGATATTGGCTCCTTGAGTTTATCGTACGGACCACGCCCCAGTGAAGTGAGTTAATAATTTTAATATTTTCTTCTTTTCCATTTTATGTTTTTTAACACCTGTTATTGGAAATTAATCCTCGGTGGGTCTGGCGCTTTTCTCTGGGGGTATAATGGAAATCCCGAAACATATGGGTACAGTTTAAGAACCACTTATGTAACGTGTCTTTCACGTTTTATTTTTCCTGTCAATTTTGAGCCGGTGCCAATGTCCCAAGTATTGGCGCAAGTGCAGAGGATCTGCTGCTGCTACCTGAGCAGCACAGATATAAACTGCACAAGCGCCACTGATGTCTAGGTACACCTGGAAGCAGGGGCATAGCTAATGGCTCATGGGCCCTGGTGCAAGAGTTCAGCTTGGGGCCCCCTTCTCTCAGTGCTTTGTGTGTCTTCTTATGCGGCACAAGGGTCTTTGGGCCCCCTCAGGCTCCTGGGCCCGGTACCGACTGCTACCTTTGCACCCCCTATAGCTACGCCCATGCCTGGAAGTGGAGGTGGCGCTGCTCCATCCGAAACTGCGTCTTCCACAATTGGTATCTGAGCTACCCAGGAGGTAGCTGCAGATCTTCTTAGCTTGCGCCTCTTCTCGAAACAACAGCAAAGGCACAAGATTGACAGGGCCAGGCCAGGAAGGGTGGGGGTTCTTTAGCAGCGAGGCCAACCCCTTGTGCTCCAGAAGGCTGATTTTGAAGGAATGCGCTCATCTGTGGTACAGGTACACTTGCTGCTAGTTTTACTTATGTTAAAGATAAAAAAGTAGAATATATATGTATATTAGACACGTTCAAAAAAACATAAAAACTTAAAAAATGCATCCTTTAAATTCCACTCTCAAAACCAACCTTTTAAAATACGTCCTTAAAAAAAATCTAACTAATACATGTAATAACAACAACAAAAAATAAATACACGTGTATAGTTTAAAGAAGACCTGGGCCTCGTTTCAGGTTACCAAACGGCCAAGATCTTTGCGACCCACGTCTCTGCGCATTATTGTGTTTTTTTCTTCTATGTATCCAAGGACAGCACTTATGAAACTGTAAATAAAGCACTACACTGTATTTTAGGTGATTTGTGTTGTTGGCGTCATGAAAAGAAGGCTTCTGTATAAGCATCGGCCCATTGGTTTCCTTTTTAAAAAATGCTTTGACAAGTTCGGTGTCTTGTTGGCAACGCTATTTTCGTGAGTTATCACGATGAAGAACACACACAATATAATTAAGCAAGGCCATTTCTCACCAAGGAAACCTCTTAATGTAAGAAAGAGAGCATTATCTATCAAAGACAAAGGCTGCAGCAAAACAGGCTGAAACACGGAGCAAATGGAGCACCGTATGGAGAGAAGACTGTTCACTCCTAAACCCTCTCTAATTATGGATCAATTTGCAGAGAACACTCCGGCATCTGTCCTTAGCTACAGGATTATTTTCAGGACAATTTCTAAAGATTCCGTCTATATGAATACATACATTCAGTTCACCTGGGTACTCCAACACTATATTTACGAAATTGTTGAAATAAAAAATGTAAACATTTTTTACTCTACTTTTTGATCAACACAAATGCATAGCATCAGGTTCCGGAAAAAAAAAAAAATCAGCATTAACTGGGAAATGAACAGAAGAGTTAAAGGGGTTGTGCAGGCAGTATATATTGATGACCTATCCTCAGAATAGGTTACCGACATCTGATCGGCGGAGATCTGACACCTGGCACGCCCAGCGATGAACTGTTTGAAGAGGAGGCGGTCCTCCATGCGAGAGCTGCTTCCGCTACATTACACTGTCCATCATCTTGGATGTCTCGGTGGCACAGTGTAATTAAGTACTCACTCCGCTCTCTTGAAAAGAGCGAGTAATTGTAATTACACTGCGCCACCGTTGCAAGGGACATGAAGTGCAGTATAATCAAGAGGAAGCAGCACTGGCGCAGTGTGCCGCTTCCTCTACAAACTGATCAGAGGGGGTGGCGGGTGGCGGACCTCTGACGATCAGGGGCAGAGGAGTTTTTCTGTGGGGTTTCTCTCCGTGCCTCCACACGACAAAAAAAAAAAAAGAAGATGTTCTATTTTTTTTGCGGCGCGAACGTATCAGGGACCCAATCAAGTTGAACGGGTCTGGATCCTTCTGCGGCAGCCACACGGATGTTGCCTGTGCATTGGGGACCCGGCCGTGAGCATGAGCCTTTAAAGGGATTGAGTATGACTTTGGTGTACATTCCTATACATTTCAGTTCTGCTCGGCTGGACGGGAGGGCATTTTAAAAAGTGCCTATAGTTAGAATGGAAATTCTATCAGTCAACCCCTTTTGAGGGGCACCAAATTGTCTTTGCGCAATAAAATATCATAAAAATCTTGTGGTTGAGTAGATTTTCGGCATTCACGTTGTTTGCATTGATCATTCATGCTCAGGTTACAAAATAAAAGTTTTGTCCATACCGAATTACAGCTCTGAAATTCACAGCTCTTTATTTCTCTGCAGAACATCAGGAGTCAATTTACTGACTAAAATGGTTTCATTATCTGTCAAATCATCAGAAACTCTACTGACAGTTTTAGAGTAGGTGTCTGCATCACACGTAGATGGCTTCCTAATCACCAAGTAGTTACCACCCTGTCTGTCAAAGGTGCCAGAAGATTTTTAGTTTTATTCTCTACAGGTGGACAATCTACCCAATCCCTCTGCCCGGCCCACCATAATTCTCGTTAAGAAACTTCTCAGGAGCTTGAGTCATGGAAGTTCCTTAGCCATAGCGTGTTTACAATGGAAATAAGACTGTCGACTCCTACGAGGTGAACCTGCTTCTGTGTATTTATTTCGTACAGAATCCAAAAGAACAAATCCCCACGCATGGGTGTAGCATGCACATTGGGTGCTGGATGCTAGACGAGGATGCCAACAAGCCACTCAGTCTTGGCCTAGGGTATTTATTAGTGTTGAGCGAATCGAAGTATCCGAAGTGAACTTTGATCTGAATTTCAGGGAAAATTCGATTCACCACAAAGCAAAATTTCCTTATGCCTCGTGGTAACAAATCGATTTTCCTTGAAATGTCAGTAAAAAAACAAAAACAAAAACATTCAAACTCACCTCATCCGTTTGAGTGCAAAGAGGTCGCCTCGACCATCTTGATTGAAGATCCTGCACAAAATCTCATGGGTGGTGATGTATGACATCACCACACCAGCCAGCGTGATGACGTCATCAATCACCACGTCAGATTTTGAGCAGGATCTTCAATCACGGCCCCTTCGTGCTCAAATGGATAATGTGAATATTATTATATTTTTTTTTTGCAACAGATTACCCTTGAGAGCCCTCACTATTAATCTCAGATGTTGCGATTGGCAACGAATGCGGCACCTGAGGGGTTCAATCACGGAGGGGCCATTCACGGAATCGCCATTCCCCATCATTCCACCCACTACTTACAAAGAAATGCGCCTCGCGATGAAGTTATTTGTCACGAAGCAAATCTCTTTGTGAAATCCGGCAAAGCAGCCAAATCAAATGTTTTTAAACTACGCTCATCTCTAGTATTTATATTCAGAGCCGGGGCAGCAATGTGAATCTTGGACAAGCCATGGCGCTAAATTGAAGGCCCCACAGAAGTCGTTTTGGAGTTTTGTACACCATGAGCTATTTCCAGGTGTCACCTACAGGCAGTGGCGTACATAGAGAAGTAAGGGCCCCATAGCAAGGATCAAACCAGGCCCCACACAGGACAGAAAGGGCCATTTTTCCACTGCCTCATTTGCTAAAAGTTCTTCCTTTAGAGGGTAGAGTCCTGACTAAGTTTTCACTTCAAGTAGAAGGGGAGATGATCCCAACTAAGACTGGGCCCCCCTGTTGCCCTGGGCCCCATAGCAGTCGCATGGTCTGCCACTATGGTAGTTACGCCCCTGCCTACAGGCATGCAGTCAATGTCGCAGTTGGGAATACCACTTTAAATACAACAAAAATTCCAGTAAAATTGATTTAAAAAAATTTAAAATGACAACACTATCAGAAAGCCCCCCACCTAGTGTTTATCTGGGGTCTTTTGAGTACAGGTCTAATTCTTGTAAAGTTTATTTAAACTGGTTATGGAGAAGTATCAGCCATTATCCTGAAAACTTTACTATGAAGGATTACACCTCGCCTCAAAAAAGCAAAGACAATGGCTTACAGATAGAAAACCCCTTTGTTTAATGTCTGTTATTCTTTTAATTGGCTGGGATCTACATGAAAGCTGATGGATATCCTAAGGCAAACAGATTAAAATGAAGCAAAGACCAGTTGCAGCAAGTTGAATGATGGTTCGTTGTAAAATGAAAAGATTGTAACACTTAAGTGTTTAATTCAAAGTTTCCATAAAGCGATCAAATGAATTATTTAACGTCAGGACGTCTATATCTTGTATTGACGGAATGATGGACAGGTTCGGTTTTCCGACTCATTGAGGCTGCATAACCGCTCAATAATGCATCAAGCTGGGACGCTTGTTTTACGCGGTTTTTAAACTCAATCATTCCACTTTTTTTTTTCTTTTTTTAATCGTGGAATATTTAAAAAAGAAAGTACTGTATTTTTAGTTTTATAAGATGTACTTTCTAGCAAGAAAAAATCTTTCTAAAAAGTAACTGCGTCTTATAAACGGCAGTCAAGGAGATCCAGCATGGTCAGACCCAGGGTTGCACCAGCAATGAGGCTAGATGAGGCGATCACCTCAGGCAGAACCAGGGGCAAGATGAGCGCTTTGAATGTGGCAAAAGGGTTAGGTTAAAAAATTGGCATTGGGGGGGGCGGTGCACTCACCTCTCCCTGCCGACACAGATCTGTGATCAGCAGCAGGAGGAGGGCAGATGGGGAGGAAGGTCCTAAGCGGTACTGAAAGGAAATAAAGACTCCACATACAGCTTAATGGCCTTTGATGAGGTTTTCAATGGGAGAAGCCAGAACAGAACTATACAGCCGGCCAGGTGCAGGGAAATATGAGCTTTTATTAAAGATAAGTGTGTGTGTAGCAGTGCTGTATGTTTCTATATATGTGTGTAGCAGAGGTTTATGGGTATAACAGAGTTGTATGGGTGTAGCAAAGCTGTGTGTGTGTGTGTATATCAGGGCTGTATATGTATAGCAGAGTTGTATCTGTGTATGGCAGTGCTGTGTGTGTATAGCAGATCTGTGTAATGAGCTGACCACATGCACCATTGCTGGTTGTTGCAATTAGCGTTGAGCGAATCAAAGTATCTGAAGTGGACTTCGATCCGAATTTCAGGAAAAATTCGATTCGCCACGAAAACAAATTTCCTCATGCTTCGTGGAAAAGAATACATATTTTTATGTCACCGCGTAATCACGTTGGGCGCGCGGTGACATCAAATAGGCTAGACACCTTGTGACATAATATCACAAAATCATGTTTTTTTTTTTTTTTTTTTTTTTTTAAAGCTGCTCACATTACACATTTCTTGTGGTATTTGAGGCATATGTAAATGTAAGAAAGGACACATCTGTGTATAGATAGATAGATAGATAGATAGATAGATAGATAGACACCTTGAAGCAGTTTTCCAGGTAGATATTGTTTTTTAAAGTAGGGCTAGAACAATTTAAAAAAACACAGAATTTTTATAAATCTCCCCCAATCCTGTTATTCTGTATACTTACTGAAGCGGAAAACATTCTGCCCCCAACCCGTCAAGGGAGTAGCAATAACTTTCAAACCTTTATTTACCTCTTGGCCCAAGACACATTACATTTATCTACTAGATGACGTGAGAAGACCCTGCACTAGGACTCCTGCTGAGAACAGACTTGCCTATTGCTGCCTTTTTAACTCATTTATATAAGTAGAGAAGTGAAGACATCTTATGACTTTTGTGTATATTTAATATATTACTGCCAGACAAGGTCAAACGCTTTAGCGCATTCTCAGGTTCTGGCATTGCTTTCTGCTTGTTAGAAAAATCTACGGACTAAAAAACAACATATGGCATTGGTTTATATTAAGAATCAAATAGTAGGCTGCCTAGGACTTACCGAAATACAGTTAGTTGTAAAACACAGGGTATCCATGGTTATATTTAGGCGGGGATTCTATTTTTGAATGTATTTCAAGTCACTTTTTAAATTAAACGTCTTAACGGGTTTTAAAATACCACGGAGAAACAAACAGAAAGAATTTACCATAAAGTTGGCAAAACTCAGACTTTCCTTCACATGCCGGTTAGAATGGCATAGTAAAAAAAAAATATGTAAAATGTGTACACAGTTTAAAGGGAAACGGGGGCATAGACTGTAATTTTCAACCCTTCCAATCCTGGCAGTGAGGGTGATGGTGACTGGGCTCAAGATGGATTGCGGATCAACAAGTGGTCAAGGGTGAGGGCTGGCAGCGGACTTTGTGTTCCTTGCAGAAGACATTCTTTCATAATATGGCTCATCACAGAATTTCAGGGAATTTCACCGCAAAAGTAAAAAAAAAAAAAAAATCGGGCCACCCTCATGGTTTTGGCCACAAGACAGGTAGATCAAGGAAAATTGGGACTTGATGACTCTCTTTCACTTCCTGGCTACTAATATAGCTTTGCCTGTGGATATGGAAAGAGCACCCTTTAGGAACTGGGCTAGGCTGTGGCGTACATAGAGAAGTAAGGACCCCATAGCAAGTATCAAACTAGACCCCCCACACAGGACAGAAGGGTTTCTGCCTAAACCCCTTTAAATGATCATTCAGCTATTTTTCCACTGCCTCATTTGCTAAAGGTTGTTCTTTTAGAGAAGGGATGCTCAACCTGCGGCCCTCCAGCTGTTGTAAAACTACAACTCCCACCATGCCCTGCTGTAGGCTGATAGCTGTAAGCTGTTCGGGCATGCTGGGAGTTGTAGTTTTCCAACAGCTGGAGGGCCGCAGGTTGAGCATGCCTGTTTTAGAGGGTAGAGTCCTGACCAAGTTTTCACCCCCAGTAGAAGAGGGAATGTTCCCAACTGGGCCCCCTCCTGCCCTCCTGCTATTGTATATCCTTTTAAGGGTTCATGCACACAAACCTATTTTTCTTTCCGTGTCAGTTCCTTTTTTTTGCGGACCGTATAGGAAACCATTCATTTTAACGGGTCCACAAAAAAAAAACATAAGTTACTCTGTGTGCATTCCGTTTCTGTATGTCCGTATTTCCGTCCGCATTACGGACAAGGATAGTACTGTTCTATCAGGGGCCAGCTGTTCCGTTCCGCAAAATACATAATGCACACGGACGTCATCTATATTTTTTGCAGATCCGTTTTTGCACGACATATGGTCGTGTGCATGAGGCCTAATTTTAATTAATTTAAACTCCTTGTTGCCCGGACATTATTGCAAGCCAAGCATCCCTTGCTAGCAGTATTGCATATTTTATTACATATAAAGAGCATAATTTTAAACATTTTTTTATTATTGGATTTATACGCTTATTATAATTTTTTACTATTCATGTTGATTGAGAAACAAAACAGGTCAGATTTATTAAAAGGAACAGGTCACCAAGAAAATGCAGTACAATCAGAAGGCAACATGTTATAGAGCAGGAGGAGCCGAGCAGATTGATATATAGTTTTATGGGGAAAGATTCAGTAAAACTTGCAATTTGTTCATAAAAATGTCTGCTGTTTCTGAGCACAGTTTCCTGAGTGGGCGGTCCTATCAGTGATTGACAGCTATCACTGTATAAACAGGAAGGCTGTACGATACTGATAGGACCATACATGGCTACTGAGCTCAAAAAGAGCTGAGTTTTAAAGGAACACATTACAAGTTATACCAAATCCATCCCCATGAAATTATATATCAATATGCTCAGCTCCTTCTGCTCTATGACCTGATGCCACTGTGTTTTCATGGTGGCAGGTTTTCTTTACTATGGAAAAGATGAATAGTGAATTTATTAGCTGTTTACCCAAGACTCAGTTAGATTGAATTAGTTATGAAAGTAACTTTTTGTAGGGATTTTCTTAGACTGAAAATGGGTTTTCGGGATTAGAGAAACATGGCTGCTTTCCTCTAAAACAGCGCCACACCTATCTACAGGTTGTGTGTGGTATTGCAGTTTATCCCTATCAACTTCAAAGGAGCAAATCTCAATTTTAAACAATTGGTGTGGTGATTTTCTTGAAAAACAAAAACAAAGCAGAGATGCTTTTTTAAGGTCTTTTTCACATATCAGTGAAACACGGTCATGTGCTGTCCATGTTCTCCATGAACCCACTGATTTTAATGCGTATGTTCACCCATCCGTGAATTTCCATGGTCCATGGGGCTGTGGTCACTTAATGAAAGCATGTCCTATTTTTGTGCATGTTCACGGATCCCTCGTGCCCATTATAGTCTATGGGTCCGAGAAAAACACAACATAGATGGCATCCGTGTTTCACCGATGTTTGCTAGGAAATGCTCAGCTGAGAATATGGATGACACATAGAGGGCAAAAAAATGGGCATGGACCAAACACGGATCCTTCACGGATCCTTCACTGACCATCTCGTCATTCATGTCATCACTGACACAGATGTGTAAATGAGACCCAATCCTGGAAGTAATTTTCACCATTTCAGTAATAGTGGGAAATGGGACTTGATGGATATATTACATGACAGAAGAAGAGAAAGCCTCTACCCCAACATATCAAAATTACAATCATACAGATCAACAATCTTCAATTTTTTTTCACAATTTGAAGAAAATTGTTCCTGCACACAGAGTATAATTACACTGTGAATATTTTTTTATTTTTTATTTTATGGTTTGAAAAAAAAGAATGACATTGTATTTTCATTACAATAGATGCAAGTTTTTTTCCCAAAGCCTAATTGACTAAAGTTACAAAAAAGAAAACACTTTAGTGAATGGCGCTACCTAAGTAGCACACCACGCCTAATAAAGTAGCTTTAAGTCGCTAATGTGGATAATTGTTTTCTTAAGGATGGGTGAAAACTCTTTAGGTTGATGGTCCATCTCAAGTAAAAGGGCTTCAAAGCGGGAAGCTTACACATAAAAGGCAAAGGAAGAAGACACTTATTACGCCTAACCTATAAATGCTGTCATACTTCTAATGTTAAAAAGAATTGGCAAAAAAAGAAAAAAAAATTGCATCTTCATAAAACTGTTAAATGGAATTATTAGATAATGAAAAACATTTCCATAATGAGCTAAATGTTAAAACTTTCCACAGAAATGTGACATATTTTTCATTGCATAATAAAAGACAACCAACAGCTAATAGTTATTGCTGATAGATGTCTGGTACTCAGACAAGACTTCACCTCAAGGGCCGAGTCTATTATAGCTTTGGGTTTTTTGGCCATCTGATAAGGTGATTGGGGCAAAATTCAGGCAATGTAAAGATACACATAAGAGAAGTGTCAGCCATAATGTGGCCCATGGGTTGTCCGTGGGATCGTACCTATAACCAATCCAACCAGCAACCAACAGAGCAAACTGGACAGCCAGGAAACCAATTTAGGGGGGAAAAAAAGTAAAATCAAACTGGGTCCGCTGCAAATTTTTCCAACAGGACTAGTGACATTTTTTAACAGGAAATAGTCTACCATCGGTAATCACATCGGTGTTAAATCTTCATACAAGGTCAGCTGAAATGGCCAAAATCAGCCAGTTAGGCCAACATTTATCTCATGTGTATGGGTGGCTTAGAGGTTAGATCATAAAACCAAGGACCTTGAACCATTATGCCAAAAGTTCAAATCTCATTGGTAGGCCTATCAACATTGCATGCAAAATATTTTTTGCTTCAAAACTTGCATTATATGTGAAAGGTGTGAAATTTAGGCTAACCACTTAAAATTAAAATAAAACTAAGAAGGGAGAATGCTAAGATGTGGAGATTATAGGGCAGGTTTCGCTGCCCCTGTATCTGTTTAACTTATGTAGGGGTCTGTTTGTTCACTAATGGTGTTCTTTCACCCGTAGCTACAAATCACGAGCACCTACACAGTGCTCCCTCACAATCATAGCTAAGGTACCTTCATAAATCACTCATCAGTAGAAATAAGCAAATCGATTCTACACTACTGATTTTCTTTTTATTACATTTGTCATGGGATAGCCCCCTTAAGCTGGGAAAAGAAGAGTTTCAGAAGCACATACCCTTCCTTCTGTTCTGCTGATTTCGCAATCTTGGCTGTGATCACAAGACCTCCTGATTGGCTGCGGGATTTTCCGCTGAAGTCCTGACCAGATGAGCTCCTGTCTTTTCCAGTTCAGCTGCATGTACATTATGCAGCTGAACCGGAAGATACAAGAGCACATTCGGTCGGGACTTCAGCGGATGAGCTCACAAACGGTCATATGATCACAGTCAAGATCACTGAATCGGTGGGATAATGGAAGGAAAAGTGCTGCTAAAACTCTTTCTTTCACAAGTTATTAGAAAGAAAGAATGTAAGGCAATGCCCCAAAGAACCCCTTTGACCACAACAAACAGTTGAATGATATGACCATTAGTGGCCCTCCGTTTTTTGGCAATGTACTGTACAACAGAAAAAGCAATACATGAGAAGATTAAAAGGGTCATATGTGTTTAAATAAAAGGTACACACTTGTCCATTGTAGCTGAGCTGCGAGCTGCAATTCCATACATTGCCTATGAAAAAGAGTAGTGCAGTTTCTTCAAAAATAAAAAATAAAGAAGCAGACCCCTTTCCAACCTTACAGAATCCATGTAAGAACAAATCAAAAGAGAAAAAATAATTTCATGCATAGTTAATTAGAATATTCCTCATACAGTAATATAGCGTGACTGCAGTTTTCTTTGAAGTACGTCAACACATAGAATGACACATCCTATCTTTAGATTAGCATATTATCTACGACTCCACGCCAAGGAAAACCTAGCAACCGCTATATTACTAAATGTTTACTAAAGTGCCCCAGGGTTTAAAGGGTTGCCTCGGTAGTCCCTTTGTACATGGTGATTCACACTCTTCCTCAAGGTTTTTATGTAATTGTGACCCAGTTGATCTCTGTCTGTTGTCACACACCCAAATAATGGTTTTAGCTGCCAGTGCTTTCTACACCCATATTAATATAAATATGTACATTTTTTTTTTTTAAGTGATGAACGCAATTAGAGATTAGTGGATTCCTCCGGGCGGGGATGTCCTGAAGATCTACGCACATGTCTAAATAATAATGAATATCAATGAATCTTATCAACCAAACAAGTTCACTACTTACATATTCATTTTAGTTTCAGGCGTTCTTTTGAGATTAGAGGGTTTTATTTTGCTTTGTTTTTTTGCCTCTACTAAACATGGTGGGAACAAGGTGGAGACACTGAGAAAGAAGAATCTTAATAAGGTGATTTTAACTTAGCAATTTCATCTTTTTTGTCTAATGAGAGTCTAAAGTAGTTTGAAGCTTGGTTGATTAAGATTGGCTGCTGTGAATAAGCACAAGCCCTGCAAAAGCTCATCCAGAAGTCTTTCCAAAAAATGTATAAACTACAAAATAAAAAATTAACATCACAGTTGGGATTACAATGAAAGATACCAACTATGTGTGGTATATATAATCAGTCATCAACAATAGGTGCATATCTATTCCTTCCTTGTAGAATGACCTATGCACAGGTCACAGAAAACTCCCCCACAGAAGTCAGACTCTCCTCCTGTCTATTGTGTCTCTGGCCCCTGGTGGCTTATGTAAAGCATATCTCTAAATACTTTTAACAACATCTCAGGTAAATGGCTGCCCCCCTTAATCATGTGTAGGAAAATGAATAAAAAAAATAAATAAAAAACTGCATTAAAAACATAAAAAGATATGTTCTTTGGTTATTTGTAAAAAAAAACAAAAAACGGTGGCATATTTCCTTTAAAAATGCCCAAGGTTCAGTTTCAAGTGGTTCAATCAATCAGTAGGTCTTTGGCTCGTGGGGGTATGTCCTAATATGTAATGGAAACCTTCTCACTGGGACTGAATGTGAAGTCAAGATAGGCCGGGACCTAGTGAAGGCCTCAAGGCTGTCATGTAAAAGTGTCTTAACAGATGTCTGTGACATTTACATGCACCAGCAGTAGTGTATTGTCATACAAATATATGGTGGTGCATCACGATCAAGTTTCTTTTGGGGCTTTGCCCATCATGATCTTGGGATGACTAGACAATGCTGTTGTGTGACCAGCTGTAGCTAGCAAAAAGCTAAAACAACCAGGATTTCATACAAATGCACAATTTATGTTGCCATAGGAGTTATAAGAAGATGTTGAGCATAATTCTCAAGAATACGTTCACGGCACTTGTTCGCGCACTCTCAGGTCATTTTAAAGAGAGAATTCTGTGACTGACTCAACCTTACATACCATGTGGTTCAACTTAAACAACAAATATATGCCGTCATCTCCACCCACTAGGCTTTAGTATGGGACTAGTGTAATATACTGTGACACTAATACATGCATAGGCCATCACAAAATGAATTACTCAATCTAATGTTACTTGCTCCTACAATCTCGAAACATTCATGAGATGGCCTATTTTCCTCGGCGCTAGCAGGAAACACAGAGGCTTACAAAAATAATTATTTCCATATGCCAATGTTGAAAGCAGATCTAGCCCAGTACCACTGCATCATAGTAAAACATATGACCATATGCTTCTTTTGTTCATTTGATCACATTGAAACTGTTGCCACATCATTTTTGCATTAAAAAGTTCTTTGCTGTAAACTTTTTAAATAATGTGTGTTTAAAGAAAAATAATGCTACTGCCACACTGATGGGAAGATGGGAAAAATAAAACAGATCCTAAGTAATCTTCTACTAAGCCACATAAAAATATACTTGCTTACATTAATTTCATATTTTTTGACCGATTATTCACAAAAAACATAAATAACAAGAATCCCTTTCTTATCATACTTGAAAGGCATCTTGCAAATCTGCCAAAGATTATAGAAACATGGGGAGATATTTATCAAAAGGAAAACTGGTGTAACTGCCCATAGCAACAAATCAGACTCCACCTTTCAATTTTCAGACCTCCTTCTTTTAAAAACAGGACCTCCAATGTCCACAGATAGTATTTCAGCTGGGCTCCATTCATGTTAATGGTGTCAAGCTGCAATAACAGACATGACGTATGGAATGGTATGATGCTTTTTCTAGCTCTGGTTTATCCCTTTAAACATTGATCTCTGGGAGTCCAACCTCCAGGACTTCCAGAATCAGCCAATGGAGAAACAAAGACAACTTCTTCTAGTTCAAATGGTAAGTTTCATTTAAAAAAAAAAAAAATACTAAAGATTTGATAGTTGGGGTCTTGGTGCCGAGACCCTGACTAATAATTTGGATGGAGTGGCAGAATAGGCTGAGATGGTGCCTCTCCCTTATCTTTTTCTGTCTCTTTAGACAGCTCTCAATGAGCTCATACATAGCCAACATCTAAAGGCAGCTTATTCTTGCTGTCTAGGAGCGCCTGAAAAAGCCCATCAAACAAAAAAAAAAACAACCCTCATATAAGTGTCTCTGACAGTAGGTTCCATTGAACAGTGGGGATCTAAGCACACAGGCATCCACTGATCAAAACTCATAATATGAAAAATAGAAAGGCCTCCAAACTCATCCCTACTTATTTTCATAGACAGTTCCAAAGGGTAACGCTGTATAGTTAATCAGTCATCTGCAAGATCAATTATATGGAAGATCTCACCATTAAGATCACAGCCTAAACTGTCCGATTATGGACTTTATGGGGCTTGTGCAAAGTGGCAAATGATACCACATATGGTACTTCTACTTTCAGTCAACCATGGACGAATTTCTAATTTCCAGGTTTTTGGCCAAAAGAAGTCTGCATCAGCTATCACAAATTATTAATTGTTACATTTTCAGATAAGGGAAATGGTCAAAAACAGACCTTTAGACCAACTTTTGTCTAATTTATATGGTCAGCATTATTGCTTTAAGAATATCAAGAATTTTTTTTGCAAACAAAATAAGTCAAACATTTCTGAATTTTCCAGAATATGTTAGAAAGTAGATTAATGAGCAGTTGAATTGAGAAAGATTGATTTAACAAAATATCAGATAAAGAAATGAGTGATAAGTTCACATCATTATCTCAACTTTTCTAAATAACCTTCAGAACTTTTGATAACTAATTCTACATGAAATAATAATTATAAAACAGTTGGTTCATTGTGGGGAACATGATTTATTAGGACTATGTATTACCATATAATAAAAAGGTGTTGGTATCAAGTCCTTCAGTCACTTATAACAAACTGATGAACGCCACAGAGCTAACAACAGGCTTATGTTTCCTGTTGATTTGCTTTGTATTTTCTGAACTGATTTCACCTCACTAAACATACAATTACATTACCTTAGAAACAAAGTCACAATGACATTTTCACAGCTAAAGCAAGAAATATGAAATGAAGAGTGTTAAATACAAGTCACCAATCTATAATGAAGATCCACATGTATTAACATGCCGGATTTTTATGGAAAAGACTAAAAAATAAATAAAATAAAAATTTCCGGTATTTATATAAATCAAACAAAAAAGATCTTTTCGGCTGTCATTCTCCAATATAGAAACATAATAAATAAGCAATATAATGCCCAAATCAACTGAAAAGATGAACTACAGAGAGTATGGCTTCAAAAGTTATCCTTAACATGTGGACTCACCCGTAGGAGTGACTGAGATTCATCCTTGGACTTGCTATCTCCCGTGGTAGGATACTGTGGTGTAAGTGGCCCCGATTTTTCTCCACTAGCTCCAGCCGTCACTCCTGGAAATCCCTTAGCATCTACAGACAAGCCATAAAGAGGTCTTGCCAAATGTGCTGCTTCAACATTTGGACTATCTCTTGATGATTTCTGCTGTTCTTGGTTGACAGATACTGTGGTCAAAAGGCCCAAACCCATTTGTGAATAGGATGGACTTGTTCTCAAAATTTCTGATCCTCTCCAGGCAACACTACGGAGGTCATCTACCGGACCATCAGACCAAGCTTTCTCCCTGAGTACATCCTTGTCATCAGGCTTCTTCCTTTTCACAGTGCTGTCATATATGGCTTCTCCCATTTTGGATTCAGGAGTGACAAGGTTGTACACCTTCATCTCAGTTTTTGGCTCCTCCTTGATGTTGGAGATTTCATGGGTCTCGCCACCATTAGCTGTAGTGATTTCAGACTCATGACAGTGTGCAGAGTTGAAGTGATCCAAAAGCGATTGAGTTTCAGTCGCTGTAAAACTGCATTGCCGGCATTTGTAGCAGTTATGTACTCTCCTAAAATATACACAAAAAACAGCTTATTAGATAATTTCTACTAAAATACCAAACTTTAAATACAATTTTAAAAAAAGATGATGACAAAAATTATTTTAGACCAATAAAGAGATCCAATCCTGACCGAGTCCATACAAATTGCTGATGCTTCCTGATGATAACTTTACAGCTTGGGCCGTATATACTATTGACAAATTCATCATGGGAAGGATTGCAACAAAAACAAACACCTCATTATTAGAAAGCAGGAGCAGATAATACAGGATTCACCTTTGGCAATAGATGGGTAGAGCTAAGCTTCTCCCCTTCCCTGCACAGTGACTCCTGAACAGGTTACAAAGCATGCCCACAACTCTCTCCCAAAATAGTCAACAGAATGTTTCTTGGTTTTCATCTATACATTCCTTTTAAAAGTCAATAACTTTTTTTTTTAAAGATAAATTATGTCTCTTGAAGTTCAATACATGAACTTTACATATACGTTTATGGTGGCACATTAGAGAAGCTTAAATAAAATATGACTGCTAGCATACACGCAGTGTAACAAATGTATTATGTGTTTCAGACAAAGAAGTCTTAAACAATGTCACGTTTATTAATGGCATGGCCCATTAATGTGCACAGTAGGCGTGCCCAAGCCACCCTTTGTACCCTTGCTCCTCCTGCTTCCTCTGCCTGCTCCTCCCTTTTCTTCTTGATCAAAAGAGCCAGGCAAAATGGTTATGCTTGAAACTGGCCATGTGAATGATCACCTGACAATTGCTGGCACTTTTACATAGGGCAATTATTGTGAACAATAATTTGTATGATTGCTGTCCCCCAATAATTGTTCCTATCCTTAGTCCCTGTAAAAAGACCTTTATTTATGGTCAACTGTAATATGAGGGAATAGTTAGTCTCATTCAGATATAATTAATGTGTGAAAAGGTCTGTATAATACAGTACAGTCCAAAATGCAAAGCACTCAATCTAAATCTGCCAAGGATGCTGATGGGTAAAACAAATAGGAGTGAAGTTAGGCCAGTTTAACATTTGCGGTAAGCATCCATAAATACCCGGCGCTACCGTGCACTGCCGAGATATTGTCCGGCCTCATTCAACCCGTCGATCTGTTTACCGCAAATGTGAAACAAGCTTTAGACTTACCGCCAGATCTCTGCCAGTCCCCATTATAGTGAATGAGGCCATACGGTATCTCGGCAGTGCATGGTAGTGTCCAGTATTCACGAATCCGAAAGCCTGTTCCTGGCCAGAACAGCCTGCCGGATCTGTTTACCGCAAATGTGAAACAAGCCTTAGTCGTACACATCTTTCAGCCGATAACTCTCTACTTACTCTCATGAATATGTATGATTGGCTGGGTTGAGCATACATATGTAATTAATAAGGAGAAAGCAGAAAGCCTCTGACAGTGGCTTATCTCCCTGCTATCAAAAAGATCAGGCAGCTGAACATGCCTGACCCTTACCTACAGTACCATGATATCAGCCATTAGGAGTGAGTTGGAAGGCCACCATTTACATTAGAAGGTCGGCTAAACCCCATGAAATTGGCAGGTTTGGTCAATAATATACATCAAATATGTATGGCCAGCTTTACACTCATGATACTAGGACTTGGCCATGAATGTAGTCTCAAATGTCCTCTCATATTCAGATGTTGCCCAATACGGGCTAGATATCACTCTCCAGGTGCAAGCTGATTTATAACAAAAAGTCAATAATTTCCATAAGGTAGAAAACACACTGCTGAAGGCTTACCGATTTGCTAAAAAGGTGTGCATTTTGAATTTACTAGAAAATTAGAGGCTAGACATAAAACAAAGAAGAGCATTCCAGAGCATAGGTCCAGCTCTTTAAGCAGTAGGAAAACTTATTGTACAAACCGATGAAAGACATGTCTGTGGTAGATCAAATAGTATGTGACAAATCAAAAGAAATTCTTGACGAGCAGGTGACAGGCTGAGAGCTTTGAAGAGAAATGGCGGAGCTTTTTAACGCATGTGAAAATAAGCAACAAATACAACTAGTAGCAGCAAACAACAAAATTGTATATAAGTTAAAGGCAATCTGTCAGCGGTTTCATGTTGCCCAAAAACAGGCAGCATGAAATACTGATAGACTCCATTAATAAGAATGATGTTTTAGTAAAAAAATATAGGGGCAATGTATTAACGTGATTGTGCCAAAATTTTGTCACAAATGTTCCAATTTTTTGGTGCCATTTATGGTGTGTAATGTCACATCCAGTACTGAACATATTTATGAAGCAAAGAATAAGAATATTCCACTGTACCTAACTTGCCCGCTTTGCTGTTCCCTCACTATTAGGAGTCATGATTTTGCATAAAAGGATGCGGCCTAAGATATGACAACATGCACTAAAACTGCACCAAAATTTTAGTGCAGAATTTTTGTCCTAGAGTAAGCGAACGAATAGTTGGTGAATAGTCTTGAAAAGTGTATAGTCATGCACCCTATTTATCATCCAGAATGTGTGACTGTGATAAATTTTGTTCAACTTTTGACCGCTTAGTCTAAGTTTACATTGTCTCCATTTTAGAAAAGATTAGTTCATCTGACCCAATGTTTTAACAAAGCTTGGTTCTATTGACACATCTCTTTGTAGAGAACTGTCAATAAAGTCAAGCCAGTGAGCTGCCCAGTGGCCTATGGCTTTAAATAGTTGGAAATTGTTCAAATTATTATTATTATTTTTTAAATCACTTATTATGAAAAGGTTTGCATTTTTATGCTGTGCTTGCTAACATTTAAAAAGAAATGGACTTAGCTTACCGAGGGGGTTATCCTATAACATTTAATATCACAGCAAGATAATGATGGAAATGTTCTTGTACAAGTCACTCCAACAATCTTTTTTTAGACTGGTATATGAAATTTCTCCCTTAAGGAGGACCTGTCACTACTCCTGTCTTGTCTGTATTAGTAAATAATTGTATTCCACATGAAATGACAATTCTACTGCATTTGTTCTTATGACTGTATGTTTTGTCATGTTTCCTCTATTCTTGGTAGACGTTTATAGATAAAGTTACAGTTGGATGTTGCCATTTGGGAGGGTGTCCTTGAACAGTCTAGCATTGATCACAACCCATCAGTATCTTTAGCCATAAAATTATAGTAGAAATAAGAGAAGAATGGCACAACATATAGTCATATGATTGTGCAGAATTGTAACTGCATGAGGAATGCACATAGCTACTAAAACAGACAAGCTGAGAGAGGTGACATGTCCCCTTTAATAAATGTGGGCCTATTTACATGCTGCAATAAACTTCTCTGTATAGGGAAGAGTGAAAGCTATTGGTTTTGGGCAGCAGGACGATCTGCTGTCCAGAAAAGATGAGTTTGGTTTCCACATCAATGATGCTTTCACCCAATAAATGAGTATTTGCTCTTTCATCAGGAGATTGGTGGCACCACACAAGACTATAATCGGAAACAGCCATCCCTAACAACAGTCCTTCCTGATAACCGCCCTCGTTGACCCAAGTAAAGGTGCCTTTAACATTCCTAAGCAAAGTGTTTTCTATTCCCAACTCTATGATCATAAACTGTTCTGCATATAAAAAGCACAACAGGAGGACAGTAAGAGTACTGTATAGTGCATACCTACTTTGGCTGACCATCCCATGCTTCTTCACTGAATCACAAGTTGAAAAATAATGGACACTACGTACATTATTTCATGGTCTCATGGAGTTGGCAGAGCTACCAACCTCTCTTTGAAGTGGCAAGCCACATTTGGTCATTTGCATAACCCAACATTTATACAGTATTTCTTGGATAACAGTATTGTTTACCACTAATGATCTGGAAAAATGTTACAGCAGGACAGATAGTATTTTTCAACCTACAAAAAAAAAAGGGGCAGTAGAGCTGGGAAATCAATGTGCTCTTCTTCCTTTCTTTGCTCCACTCAGCTTTCTTTAGGTACCACATGCTTAGTGCAGGCCATAGTCTTACCATCATTACCACTGTGTTCTAGAGATTTATAGGTTCACCACAGGTTGGACTGCCACCGATCAGACATTGGTGGTATATTATAACCATATACCACCAAAGCACATTGTAAGCACAAGCTAGATTTATTTATTAATGTGAATAACTATATTACTACCAGTAAAGGGAACCGATCATGTTGTACATGGCGTCTGAGCTTAGGACAGTATGTTATAGAGCGGGAGGAGCGTTGCAGATTGATATGGTTTTGTGGAAAAAGACTTGCAATTTTTCTATTTGTATCCATGTTCATTCTGGGCTTTGAAGTCAAGGAGGTGGTCCTATAAGTGATTGACAGCCTTCCCTCTAAAAGAGGGCGATCCTATAAGTGATTGACAGCCTTTCCTCTAAGAGGAGGCGATCCTATCAGTGATTGACAGCCTTTCCTCTATCAGGAGTTGGTTCTATCAGTGACTGACAGCCTTCTCTCTAGGACTCTGTATACAGAGATAACTGTCAATCACTGATAGGGAAGGCTCTTAATTACTGATAGGACCTCCTCCTCACCAGAGTTTCTTTTTTCTGGACAACTTATCCCAAAATCATGGACAGCCAAAAAAATTTATGGACAATTTGGAAAACCATAATAAATGAAGATTATAAGTAATACATGTCTATAGCGCAATACACTTATAGAAACTCATTACCAACTTTTACTCTCAGCTGTAGAATCATGATTGTCATCATCAAAATAATCTAGTCATGTACCACCAGTCTCAAAAAAATCACAGACACATCAATTTTTTTTCACAGACACAGGAAAAAAGTCACCTGTTTTTATGGACTGTCCAGAAATTTCTGGATGGTTGACAACCCTGCTCCTCATAGAGGGAAGGCTGTCAATCACTGATAGGACCAACTCCTCATAGAGGGAAGGCTGTCAATTACTGATAGGACTATCTGCTCATAGAGGGAAGGCTATCAATCACTGATAGGACCTCCTCCTCATTGAGGGAAGGCTGTCAGTCACTGATAGGACCAACTCCTCATAGAGGGAAGGCTGTCAGTCACTGATAGGACCAACTCCTCATAGAGGAAAGGCTGTCAATCACTGATAGGAACCCCATCTAATAGAGGGATGGCTATCCATCACTGATAGGACCGTCTCCTCATAGAGGGAAGGCGGTTAATCACTGATTGGACCGTTTCCTCATAGAGGGAAGGCTATCAATCGCTGATAGGACCGTCTCCTCCTAGAGGAAAGTCTGTCAATCACTTATAGGACCGTTTCCTTATAGAGGGAAGTCTGTCAGTCACTGATAGGACCGTCTCCTCATAGAGGGAAGGCGGTTAATCACTGATAGGACCCTTTCCTTATAGAGGGAAGGCTGTCAGTCACTGATAGGACCGTCTCCTCATAGAGGGAAGGCGGTTAATCACTGATAGGACTGTTTCCTCATAGAGGGAAGGCTGTCAATCACTGATGGGACCTCCTCCTCATAGAGGGAAGGCTGTCAATCACTGATAGGACCACCTCCTCATAGAGGGAAGGCTGTAAATCACTGATAGGACCGTCTCCTCATAGAGGGAAAGCTATCAATCACTGATATGACCGTTTCCCCATAGAGGGAAAGCTATCAATCACTGATAGGAGCACCTCCTGGACTTCAAAGCCCAGACTTAGCTGGAATACAAATGTATCTATTACAAGTTCTACTGAATCTTTTCCCTTAAAACTATATATCAATCTGCTCAGCTCCTCCTGCTTTATAACCTGCTGCCTGCAGATTAATTCGCATTTTCGTAATGACAGGTTCCCTATAAAATAATAAAATAAAGTGATTACTGCTACTTCTAATAAATCATATTTTTATATATTAAATTCTATGAGGTTTTAATTAACGATATGGTTTATTATGCCATACATTGCAGATTAGCTTTAATAATCATTGATATTATTTCGCTGCATGGGTAGCTAGTCGATGAAATGTCTTCTATACCTACTGTTAAACGTTCTCTCGAGTGATGTGAGGCGTTAAATGATCTTTAATGTGAGACATGCTGTGAATAATGAGAAGTCACACTGGTGCAATGAGCCTATTAGTGTAGTATACTGCATTTTGTTTGCATTCACTGGTGTTGAGAGTTATTTCTCCCCTGATACCTCTATCGCAGGTAAGCTGCTATGTATTTGTAAAGAATTATTTAATGGAGGAGTAGACAGGTTTACCACACAATTGGCACAAACTCATGTTCCTGTCAAGTCGATAAGAAAATTCTATTGTTCTAAGTGTAACTGATGAAATATAGGCTAGGGGGAAAGCAGCGGTGTCGCTCTTCCACCAGCAAACATCACCTCTCCTTCCACACTCCATTAAGTGTCAAAACATGATCGCTTACTTACTCAGATAAGCAGATCTTCCCGGACAATTACTAGAGGGATTTGTGTGTTTCTTGCAACTGACTTAAAATCAAAATAAATAAACCTTATAATATTAAAAAAATAAACCTTTTTAAAGAGGTTTTTCATACTCCAGGTGCTTTTTGAGTAAACACCACCATGTGGCCGAAACTGTGGAGGGAAGCATTATTACCTGCTCCCTGTCGTTTGGTTTTGGCTCCTTCACAGAGGAGGTTAAAATCTATTGCAAATTTTGCAACAAATTTGCTCATAATTACCCAGGCGGATCTTGCCATGGATTGTTGCAGATTTTGCTGCAAATTGACAGATATGATGGAAATTACTCCAAAGATCGTAGGAGAGTATTTCAATAAGGATACACAGAGCCAAAGAGTGATGTTTGCTACAATAGAAATTGCAGCATGTCTGATTCTTTCTGGAAGATGGATGATGTCACATTTTCTGCAAATGGTTTATGAAGTGCATCCATTTTCTCTTACAGACATAAAGATACTGCAGGTACAATCTAGGCATACAAAAGTGGCAGTACCATTCATCCGCCTTATGTAATAAGCTACAGGAAATGTAATAACCAGATCTTTATTGTCATCGTTTTCTGACACATACATCATCTGTATTTGCACTGGAAACAGAATCAAGCGGGTTTTTCCCCTGAAACAACACTCTCAAAATCAACCACAAATGCAAATACAGCTCAAAATGCTGAATAAATCTGACTTTATGTGAAGCTTCATGAAGACATATCATAGCCCATTAACACGAGAAATCCCCTCATGCCTACAGGAACGCTTAAATAACTTGTAGCTGCAGGTGTTCGACTTACCTCGAACTTATTTATCCAAAATGCCAATGTCTCAGCACTTTTCTGCCAACAAACAACTCTGCCCAAAGTCTTATAGTCACCTACACACAGTAGTCATTCTGAGAACTGTATGAATATGACACCACAGGAGGCTACAAACCATAGAAATATACTCGAGAATAAAAAAATATCCAAAAAGTTCCCGTAACGAAACCATCAAAACTTAATTTATCTTCCAGTGAATTCCCAGTTGACTTATGGCCTGTATTTTTTATTTAGTCTTAACACACAATTTCTATTATGCTCACAGCACTATTTTCAGGGTAGGTCATCAATATCTGATTAGTAGGAGTCCAAAACCGGCACCCCTGATGATCAGCTTTTTAATGAGAAGGCAGCGCTCCATGTAAGCGTGGCTTTCTCTTCATTATGCACATAAGGACTGTACTGTCGACCGTAAACAGCCGGTCCGCAAAATACGGGCACTGGCCTTGTGCACTCCGTGGTGCGAATGCAGACCCATTGAATTGAATGGGGTCGCAAGCCGCAAGATATGACAGAAGATAGGACTTCACCTAACTTTTGCGGAACAGAGGCACTTAAGTGCTTTCATGGGCTTTTGAGTCCGTGCCTCCGCAGCCACAAAAAGATAGAACATGTTCTATCTTTGGCCGTATCTTGAGGATCATGGACCCACTCAAGCTCATAGGTCCGCATCAGCAAATGGAGTGCAGTGCCCATGAATTGCGGACAATTAATTGCAGTCCGGAGCACTGGCACTGAGCCATTACGCTCGTGTGCATGAGCAGTTACACGGGTTGCCTCCCCTGTAGAGGCGGTGTAGTGTAATTACACTGCACTTCTGAGATGCCGGGCAGTGTAATTAAGAAGAAGCAGAGCTTGCACGGAGCCCTGCCTCCTCTTCATATAGCTGACTGGCGAGAATCCTGGGTGTTGGATACCCGCCGATCAGATACTGATGTCCTATTTTGAGGATAGGTCATCATTATAAAACCCCTTTACGTGCAATTGGAAAGCTCAATGTTAATTGGCTAATGGTGGGCAACAAGGTTGCCACTAAATGGAACTGAGGTCTGAAGGGTTATAATTCTGTCCCCACATGCTTGATTTCATTGAGATGTTCAATAATAGGTATATGATGGGTAAAGCAAAGCTAATTAAGCTTGAACTGATCTTTAAAGGGGTATTCCCACAAGAAGTATTTCCACAGGATAAGTACAGTATATGCAAAGAGGTATTCCCCAAAGAAAGAGAACCATCTCCTTTTGAAAGTGGCTCCCTATGAGTGAAGCTCCGACTTTACAACAAGCCTTGGGATTTGACAAGAGAACATAGTCAAGCCAGATGCTTCTCTTTTGTGGCAGATACCTCTTTGATTATTCGTTTCCCATGCAACATTGCCAATAAGTCTCCATACCATGGAGTACTTCCAGTAAGTCTCTATACAGAACTGGTCTCTTTAAGGAGATTCAGAACCCTCTCCAAGCCACAGGATAGGGGATAAATGTCTGATTGCTGCAGGCTCAACCAAATGGAAGCTCCACTTGAACAGAGGTCCTGAACTTAAATTGAAAAGATTGAATGGAATGATGGTTGGGCATGTACTTTACTGATCCTTTCAATTTACTTTTGGATTTCCAAAGTTGGGACCAAGAAGAGAAAACACAACTGGGTGCTAGCTTATTGGTTTCTGTTGCCTTCCTCTGGATCAATACTATAGTGTAACTATCTGAATTAGGGCTCATGCATACAAAGGTATTTTCTTTCCATGTCCATTCCATTTTTTTGGGACCGTATGCGGAACCATTCATTTCAATGGTTTCAACAAAAATTTCAACAAAAAAACGGAAGGTACTCCGTGTGCATTCCATTTCTATATGTCTTTTCCACAAAAGATAGAACATTCCTATTATAGTCTGCATTACAGACAAGGATAGGACTGTTCTATTAGTGGCCAGCTGCTCTGTTTCGCAAAATACGGAATGCTCACGGACGTCATCTGTCTTTTTTGCAGACCTCAAAGTACATACGGTCGTGTGCATGAGCCCTAAGATGGATTTCTCAGAATTTCCACCTTATTATGCAAAATTAAACTGAACTAAAAATGTGTTGTCCATTTTTACAACAGATTTATAAAAGTCCTATTAAAAAAAAAATGTGTTCCTATAATGAACTAAGCAAGCGTGTAATGTTTTCCTACTCATTTTGAGAGTAAAATAATGGATTCCACTTAAGTGTAACTAAACCCACATCCATGCTTTCTTTGTAGCCAGTAGTGAAGGAACTGTATAATTTGTTTGTTTTACTGCTGTTCTGCTTTCTTGAATCAATACAGTACACACACTTCCAGCTCAATGCAGGTGAAATGTCAAGTTATCAATCTGTGCAAACGGGGAGACAGGTGAGCGAAACTGGAAACAATATGGAACCATTGAGATTGTGCTTGTTGAATGTGTTCCAGATTATGTCATAGCAAAATCCCAAAGTTACACGACTTGTGAAAGGAATATTTCCATAATCTAACCTGGAAAGAACGTAAGGGGAAGAAAAGGACTATTGTAAAATTCCAGAATCAACAAGGCTGCATTTTAGCAGGTCTAGACAGAAATTCCACCACCCAATTGTGACAGTCAGAGAGTAAGACAATTTTACGGTAAAGCATTCTTTATTTTTTTCAGAGGGTTTGCAAATCTCCCATGTTAATAGCAAACCCGAATGTTTTAATGATTTCTGTTATCAAACAGGCTTTAAAGAGGACCCGTCAACTCTCCTAACATGACTGATTTAGTAACTACTTGCTTTAGTAACTACATCTATTCTTATGACTTTATGTTGTGCCCTTCCTTCATTATTCCTGCTAAAATGATTTACTAGCAGTTTGCAATGAAGGTCAAGATTAGTGTAACCAGCTGGGGGGTGTATCCCTGCCAAGTCTGACAGTGGCAGCACTGATTGGATAGTGTCAGACTGCGCAGGGACAATCCCCCAGTTGGTAACACTCATTTGGACCTTTACTGAAAATTGCCAGCAATGCATTCATAAGCTTCTAGATGGAATAGTAAAGGCAATGGCGCTACAAATAGTCTTAAGCCTCATTCACACACCAGTGTTCCACGTGTGTGTGCAGTATGTTTTCTCCATGGACAGCACACATACCCATTCATTTTAATGTGTGTATTCACACATCCGTGTTTTAGATATGTCAGGAGAGGTTAGAGGTCCTCTTTAAGCAAAATTGGGGTTTGTCAAGAAAAAATGCAACCTCTACCTGAATAGCTTTAATGGAGACCACCTAGAAAATATAAGGGGTACTATCATTTTATTTGCACAAAAATTCTGGTGGGGAAAAAAAAGATGCACATGTGTAAGTTTTTGTGATTTTGAAAAGTATGTGGAAAAGTTAATGTGCTCAGCTAGCATCGCACCGCACACTTTTTTATTTGGCCGCAATACTACTATTTTTCGCCATATAAGACGCACTTTTTCCCCCCCAAAAGTGGGGGGGAAATGGCAGTGCGTCTTATATGGCGAATGCTACCATTTTCCTATAGTTAAAGCTGATACATCGCACAGCATGCGATGTATCAGCATGGAAGGAGGAGGGGGCGGAGCCTGGCAACACGCGGCGGGCGGCCCGCCGCTAACAGCTTGACTGCTTTCATAACACTTATAATCTTTAATCATGTCCCCTTATTCCCTATAATCCCAGTACAGTAGCGCTCTGCTAACCTGCTATACCGATCCTCTAGCAGGCAGAGCGGTGCGGCGGCAGGCTGCTGTGTAACGTCCTCACTGACGTCATCTGCCTGCTCCTTTCACTTTATGAATGAAGCAGGAGGAGCAGGCAGATGACGTCAGTGAGGACGTTACACAGCAGCCTGCCGCCGCACCGCTCTGCCTGCTAGAGGATCGGTATAGCAGGTTAGCAGAGCGCTACTGTACTGGGATTATAGGGAATAAGGGGACATGATTAAAGATTATAAGTGTTATGAAAGCAGTCAAGCTGTTAGCGGCGGGCCGCCCGCCATGTGCTGCCAGGCTCCGCCCTAAGCAGTCACTATGGGCCAGATCTGTGGATAGCACTTTGATGGGGGCATTTATGAATGACACTGTAATTGGAGTGATCTGTGGATGACACATATAGCATAAGATGCTATATATGTGTCATCCACAGATCCAATCCATTACAGTGTCATTCATAAATGCCCCCATCACAGTGCTATCCACAGATCCCCCATCACAGTGCTATCCACAGATCCCCCATCACAGTGCTATCCACAGATCCCCCATAACAGTGCCATCCACAGATCCCCCATCACAGTGTCATCCACAGATCCCCCATAACAGTGCCATCCACATCTCCCCCATAACAGTGCCATCCACAGATCCCCCATCACAGTGTCATCCACAGATCCCCCATAACAGTGCCATCCACATCTCCCCCACATAACAGTGCCATCCACAGATCCCCCCCCATAATACTGTCATACACAGACCACCATTACTTCAAAAGCACACCTTTTGGTTAAAAATATTTTTTTTCTTATTTTTCTCCTCAAAAACCCAGGTGCGTCTTATAGGCCGGTGCGTCTTATAGGGCGAAAAATACGGTAAGTCATTTTTTGTTGCTTTATTTTCAGTTTGCTTTTTTTGTGTATTTTTTTTATAGTTTCAAGGAAGACACATACTGTGTCAACACTATCTTTCCTTGTGCATAGATGACAAAAGTATACTATAGGCATCTAAGTATGAGATCATTTTTAGCAAAAAATTCTAAATAATGTTCTCTCAACCTGTTCCAGATAAGGAACACCTTCCAGTTATGCTCAAAAAATGGTCAGCCAGTTCCAACAAAACTGTCAGGTTCAGCCAATGACTATCTACTGTGTACACGCATCTTTAATCTGAAACCTGAATACAGGTTGCAATGAAAATATATATGACTAGCTCCCTCAGCCTTGGGGCTCTTTCACATGACAATATGGTTTCTTACGGACCCTGTATGGTAGCATATGAACTTACTTGTAACTCCGCAGGTAACTATGTGTGGTGCTGAGACATTCAGAATCAAGCCTCCTGGAGGTTGAGTAAGGAACCATTGTATGGCACTAAATTCTATCGTACACGTCAATACCACACAGTTCTCTAATAAGGCCATGCCAATGAGAAGGATGCATAAATCATGTGAGCTGAGCAAAATATTTTAAGAGTTTGCTGTCAGTAACTTAGAATAAAAAGGAGCCTATACATACATCCATTTACAGAGCAGCAGAACCTTTTCACCAAAGTAATTAAGGTCCAGATGTTGCACATACATCAAGCAGAGTTATTGCTCACTTCAAGATTCTAAATTTTCCAGATTACCAGGAAATAATTTATGTATATGACAAGCTAGTAGTAGGATATCAGTTCTAAATACGCCAAAAGCAATTTGCTCCAATCCATTATGCCTTGTGGTTTCCATTTAGGACTTTATAATTTATGTCAAAAATAATAGAATTAATAATGTATTGGGGTTTTTAATTATACTACTGTTCAGTCTCTGCACATTCAATGCTAATATATATATATATACACATACACTTACATATAGTATATTTAAAAAAAAATCTTGCCCAGTGTGCCATTTGAGGGCACAGTGTGATCAAGTACAGTGGACTTTTTTTTTCACCAGACAAGTTTGAACAGGTATAAAAGATAACATAAAATGTGCAGGGTACAGCAAACCACATGCAAATGTGTGATCTCTGTATGAGAGTAGCTTAATGCTTCCCTCCAGATTGTATCAACAGATAAATAAGAATTAACAATCTTTTTTTAATAACATACTTTTTCAAGTTAATCGTTTCCCAATAAAATAGCAGAAAGGCCTTTTAAAGAAATGATTATATTTTAGGAAATAGAACAGAATAATTTGGTTTTGTTAAAGGCTATAGACTACTAGAGATGGGTCGTTGATAGTGATGAGTGAGCATGCTCGGCCGAACTGGTGTTCGACTCGAGCATCGCCATGCTCGTGTTAAGCCGAGTATTCGGCGGAACACTGCATGTGCTCGTGTGCCATATGAGCACAATGTATGTCAATGGGAGAACCCCAGGCGCCCTCTGCTCAGAAGAGGAGAGGATGTCTGGTTCCCAAAAAAACAGCCCGCTTTTTTGTTTTCTCCGATCCGATGGTATATTCTAACTTCAAGCTTCCTCATCACCATGGGAATGCTTCGGGACTAGAATATACCATCTGATCTGAGTTTTCACGTGAAAACTCAGATCCGAAAAAGCGGGCTGTTTTTTTGGGAACCAGACACCCTCTCCTCTTCCGAGCAGGGGGTGCCTGGGGTTTTCCCATTGAATTACATTGTGCTCGGGTGCTCGGTAGAACACACGAGCATCCCGATGTGTTCGGCCAGAGCACACGAGAACTTTGGTGCTCGCTTAACACTAGTCGTTGATTATTCTGGAATTATTCTGATTGCCTGATTGGAGTCGGAATTAATTTTTTTCCCCTTAAGTGGCGAAAATTGGCTTCTACCTCACAGGGTTTTTTGCCTTTCTCTGGATCAACTTGCAGGATAACAGGCCGAACTGGATGGACAAATGTCTTTTTTCAGCCTTATATAATATGCTACTATGTTACTTGACAGGCTATGTGCACCTTTGTGGTTAACTATGAATTGTTTGACTTCTGTAGCTCCTATGTGTCATAGAAAATGACGAGCCATTGATTGAGCTCTGTAATGGATTTATCACAGAACAGCTTTATGGAGCTACTATATACTATGAAACATGAAAGTGCAATGTTTTTAAAAGAAACCTATAACAAAAATATATCTTAGCCCACTCTACATCTAAATCAATTATACTGGCTCTGAAAGGTGTCCATAACCTCTAAAGAGTTTGTCTTAAAGTCAACCACTGTTCAAAAACCCAATTGGGGTACAGTGTGGGTACATTGGCGGAGATATATCAAGATTGGCGTATCCATACACCAGTCTTGATCTCCCTGCAAGGGCGTGAGATGTGCCTAATTTATTAAGAGGCAGAAGCCTCTTAACAAATCAGGTGCATCTCTGCCCTGCTGTGCACAAGAAGCTGATGTTTACGTCAGCTACAGGCTGGCATAGACTTCAGCTATTATTTCTGCCACTTTCTGGTCAAAGTTATGGTAACTGTGGTAGGCGTTGCAAAGCCACGTGCCTTCCTGCTATGCCACATTCCCTTTTTTGGCACTTCATAAAATTGCCGAGAAGCTCAAAAAGTCGCAAATGATGTGCACACGTGGCGTGAGCCATAATCTGCAACTTTTTTACGCCACAATAGTGGCACAAAGAGCTTGATAAATGCTCCTAACAATGTTTCCAAATATCATATAATACTAATAGAATAATTGGAAGTCTTTTCTTCACTTGGGAATTGATATAATTATTAGATCTTATGACTCGTGTAAATATTGGATTCAAATTGTAGAATTATCGTAACATTGAAGAACATGATTAGAAAAGGGGCATGAGGCTCACAGCTAGGAGCCCCTGATGCACTTTTTGCAGAGGAAATATTCAAGTATCTACACCCTGCAAAGGCACAAAAAGGCTCAAACTGAAATCAATGCATGCCCATGTTATTGCTTGTTCAAAATGAAGGTCCCTACTAATGGAGTGACCTATCTATATTAGTTAAACATTCTCTACCCTGGAAACTGAGAAGATTCTTTAAGGCCTCTTTCACACTTGCGTTGTCCGGATCTGTCGTGTACTCCATTTGCCGGAAGTGCCCGCCGGATCCGTAACAACGCAAGTGACCTGAAAGCATTTAAAGACGGATCAGTCTTCAGTATGCTTTCAGCGTTACTATGGCAGCCAGGACGCTATTAAAGTCCTGGTTGCCATAGTAGTAGTGGGGAGCGGGGAGCAGTATACTTACAGTCCGTGCGGCTCCCGGGGCGCTCCAGAATAACGTCAGAGCGCCCCATGCGCATGGATCACGTGATCCATGCGATCACGTGATCCATGCGTGTAGGGCGCCCTGACGTCACTCTGGAGCGCCCCGGGAGCCGCACAGATGGTAAGTATACTGCTCCCCCGCTCCCCACTACACTTTACCATGGCAACCAGGACTTTAGCGTCCTGGCTGCCATGGTAACCATTGAGAAAAAGCTAAACGTCGGGTCCGGCGATGCGCCGAAACAACGTTTAGCTTAAGGCCGGATCCAGATTAATGCCTTTCAATGGGCATTAATTCCGGATCCGGCCTTGCGGCAAGTGTTCAGGATTTTTGGCCGTAGCAAAAAGCGCAGCATGCTGCGGTATTTTCTCCGGCCAAACAACGTTCTGGTCCTGAACTGAAGACATCCTGATGCATCCAGAACGGATTTCTCTCCATTTAGAATGCATTGGGATAATCCTGATCAGGATTTTTCCGGCATAGAGACCCGACGACGGATCTCTATACCGGAAAACCAAAACGCAAGTGTGAAAGAGCCCTAAATTGGTTGCTAGTACTTTAAACATTTTTCCACCAAAATCTTAGAGCTATGCAAAAGAAGAACAGAGTTATAACTTTCCAATCCCCCATCTCTCCTTGTTCCCCCAATGGTATCTATATCCCAGTGGGGACTGTAGCTCACTATCATGTACATGTGACTGCTGCAGCCAATCAGTGGCTTCAGGGGACACCTCTGGAGTCACTGATGGCAACATCCTCATTGGAGACCAGGGTACTGATACACAGAAGTAGAGGGGATCAGGTATTACTCAGTTAATTAGTTCACACCATTATATGCATTCGACGAGAAAAATACAAGAAGTTGGACAACAACTGTTTTAAGCCCTTAATGTATGCATTTCATAGACAGATCCATATTAAACTGTATTTGTAATTGTGATTGAATGTCAAATTCTCAAGACATGATTCGGAGGCATTTGTTGTATGTATTTGTTATCTAAGCATGTGTCATAGAAAAAAAAACTACTACCTGAATAAATTCCTGGCTCACGGAATAAGTTTACATTTATTATTACAAACATATGCATATCATACTCTATTAGTCATATGAATAAGAATAAAAAACAAGTAATCATAATAATATAATATACTGAGATCTCATTAACGCATTTCTCCAGAACAGTCCTGGTAAGAGATATCTAATACGTTACTATAAACACTAAAGAATAATTGTTATACATGAGCGAACAGCAAAAGTGCAGTCTGCAATACGGATTTTTGCACGAAGCAGCACTGTGGTACCGCTGTAGTAACGCAGCATTGAAAACCTACTATCAGTGTGCACAAGTGCAATATATTTTATGGTGAAATACAACTTAGGCTTCGTTCACATCACCGTTTGTCTTTTCCGTTCTCCGGCTCCGTTCAGGAGCAGGAGAACGGAAAGGACGGATGGTGTACATAACTGACACCTAACTGACACCAACCGAGCCTAAAGACCCCATAGACTTTAATAGGGTCCGTTTGGTGTCCGCTCAGAACATGATTTTTGAGCGGACACGAAAGTACTGCATGCAGGACTTTCGTGTCCGCTCAAAAATCATGTTCTGAGCGGACACCAAACGGACCCTATTAAAGTCTATGGGGTCTTTAGGCTCCGTTGGTGTCAGTTAGGTGTCAGTTATGTACACCATCCGTCCTTTCCGTTCTCCTGCTCCTGAACGGAGCCGGAGAACGGAAAAGACAAACGGTGATGTGAACGAGCCCTTAATATAAACTGATAGTATTGACACGAGTTATGGATTTCATGAACTGCACGGAAAAACTTATACATGATATCTAATAAAGGAAATTGAAAAGAACAGTCAGTTAAGCCGTCTTTGATAACAGTACATGCGTGAGCTCCGCATCTGATAATACTAAAAGGGACCAAGAACGATAGATTGATTTGATTTTACCATATTCATTTTTTATAGGGGTTACATGCGTTAATAATGAGATCTCAATATATTATATTATTATAATTACTTGTTTTTTATTCTTATTTATATGACTAATAGAGTATGATATGTATATGTTTGTAATAATAAATGTAAACTTATTCCTTGAGCCAGCCATTTGTATATTTTTGTGACTGATTCAGACGCTTTTTGGTAGAAAGCGGGCCGCGCTCAGTAATACCATTCATCGGGTGAGCCTACCTATTCATAAATTTGTAAATAAATTCCTACCTGTAGTGTCTTGAAAGGTCTTCTTCGCTCACGGTGATAAAGTCACATTTGGTACATGAGTGTTCTTTGCTTTCTTTGACGGTCATCTGTTCATCAGTTGCTTGCTGGTGATTCAGTTCCTGCTTGATCTCAGATGCCTGGCCTTCATGAGCATTCTCATAATGAAGCAGGAGCACATCTACATCAGGAGAGGAGAATGGGCATTGATCACACTGATGTTTAACTCGCGGGCTACCAGTCACCCCAGCAGTCAAGTGCAACAGCAAGAGAGCACAGTGAGAACAATTACTTTTTTTGCAAGCAAAGGGGTAAGAAATTTCTCCATGATGCTTTTCAGGGCTGCAGAGGCCTCGGGGACAAAAAGGGCAATGCTTAATAGTACACTTGTGAATATTGTGGTGCTGTTGATAATGGCGCAGGAGAGGCCCAACCAAGATTACTTCTGGGCTATGGCTTTTAGAGTACCTAAAGTCACAAAACTGACAATTGTAGCTTGTTACTATTAAATCCTCAGTTGGTTTAATGGAGAGGTCTTTCTTTTTAGCCAATCCTTTCTCTAGTTTTGCTGTAAGCTGTTCGTCAGTATTTTTGGCAATTTTAGTTTGATTAATAACTGTTCCCCTGTAGGCCTTGTCAATAGGATCAGAATTTGGACTTTCTGACATCCCTACCCCATGCTGCTTGCTGTGATGTTCTAAAAGTTTGACACTGCTGGAGGATTCACAGCTGAAACTACAGAACTTGCACCAGTAGTAGTTGGTGTCATCTGCACCATTCTCCCTGGAGGAATCTACCGGTTTAATTGGCATTGAATATCCAACTGGCATATCATCTGCTGCTTTAATAGTGGTTTTGTCTTGCCACCTTCCCAAATCTCCAGGCTCACAAGAACGTGGAATAGGGCTGGACTTATTGGTGCTTTTCTCTGATGGTTTACCAGAATCAGAGGACACTTTCATTTTGTTAGGGTGCGCCTTTAGAAAGTGCTGCTCCAGCTCCGTTGATGAGTTGCCCATATACGTGAAGTTGCAAAACTTGCAGCGGAAGTACTTCGTATTTCCTTGGCAGTCTGGAGTTTTACGCCCAATGCCAATGAAAGTCCCACCAAACGTCACCTGTAGAAGAAAAGTAGAGGTTATGAATAACAGTTAACAATTGATCTTCATATTAACTGCACAACAATTCCAAGAAGTGTGTATCTGTGCTGAAATAGTTAAAAAGGCTAAGGAAATGGCTTAGTCAAAGACAATTACAGGTTGTTCATAGGATTTATCATTATGGTTTGTAACACTGCAGTTCTAGATTCACATGTGCAGGCAGGAGAACTCTTGTATAGAGCCTGTAAATCCTCAATCTGCTGGCAGGGATCTCTTATATGTATTCCTAACAAACTTCAAATATATGCACATCATTGATATACATACCTTATATGAAATGTTTGATATGTAGGTATATGTGATTGTAATTCTCAAAACAAATTTTGACTGATGGGTATCATTGAAATTTGTGGTGAGAAAGGGAGGATATGATAGAAGAAAATAATGAAAGAGCTAGGAAGTTAGGCAGAGAGGAAGAGAAAGTGATAGAATGAGAGATAGAATGAGAGAGAGAGAGAGAGAGAAAGAGAAAGAAAGAGAGAAAATAGGATAGAAAAAAGAAAAAGAGAGAAAGAAACTGAGAAAAAATAGTGAGAGCGAAAGATAGAGGATGGTAATGAAAAAAGAAAGAGAAAAAACAACAGAAAGATAGAGAACAGGAATGAAATACAAAGTAAGAGAATGAGAGAGAAAGAGAGACAGAAAAGGGAAGATAAGTGGAGAGAGAGAGAGAGAGAGAGAGAGAGAGAAAGAAAATACCGAGAGAGGAAGATAGAGAACAAAAATGGGACATAGAGAAAGAAAATAGAATGAAAAAAATCGAAAAGACAGTGTGAGGAAGGGAGAGAGAAAGAAGATAGAGAGAAAAAGAGAGAATAAGAAAGAAAGTGAGGGAGACAGATAAAGACAAAGAAGGAGAGGATGGAAGGTGAGAAAGAGAGGGAGACCTGGCTATCAGGGGCGTAACTTCACATAGAGGCAGACCATGCGACTGCTATGGGGACCAGAGCAAGAGGGGGCCCAGTTGGGATTATCTCCTCTACTACTGGGGGTGAAAACTAGGTCAGGACTTTACCCTCTAAAAGAACAACTTTTAGCAAATGAGGCAGTGGAAAAAATGGCCCAAGTTTAGGCAGAAACCCTTCTGTCCGGTGGGGGGGGGGGGGGCTGGTTTGATCCTTGCTGTGGGGCCCTTACTTCTCTTTGTATGACACTGCTGGCTATTGTCTTGTCCACTGCATGAAAACCTCACTACCCTTATGATCTTGGAAATGAGATACCCCAAAACACATACAAGAGAGGAACGTTTTAGGCAGTTTAATTTTCAGGAAAAAAAATGTATTCAGTTGTATAGACACATCATGTGTGAACTGACCACATCGATAACGTGTGCAGTTGCCCAGGGGAAAATTTCCACTGTAAAAGTTGCTTCACATTGTCTATTGATTGCATATAAGGAACTGAGCTAATGAATTTAACGGCTAAAAAATTCTTATAGAAGACATAAGGGAGCGTTCCATGCTGAGCTACTGGAGAGCAAAGGACCTGCACACGTTTCTTGCGCATGGGCCCACTCTTTGTCTACCCTGATACACTTGGTAGAGCCTACAATATGGCTGCCTACCGTAAGTCCAGATAAAATGCAAACTAGCATAATGATAAGCACTGGTTGCTACTAGCAATCAGTAATGACAGGCAAAAACAATGTTATAGCAATCAATTATGACTCATTTAATAGATGCAGACGGCATATCACTTTATATGATCATTGAGTACTTTATGTTTGGATTCTCACAGTCTTGTAACGTTACCAACATTGTAATTAAGATAGTTTGAAGCTTGTGGCAGCCCATGTCTTATTTAGCTGTCACGTTCGTATAAACTTTGCCTGAGAGAAGCAGGCCAGGTATCACAAGACTTCCTTCTCCAAGAGATTTATTATACCCTGTATAACCCTTATTTAATGCTCCTTTCTCTGACTGACTGTCATACTTCAGACAATCCTCTCAGCAGAACATTTCCAATTTCCGAAGCTTCAAAAATGTAAGAGAAGCAAGATTGAGCCAGCAAAATAGCTAATAAAATTCAACCACTTGGCAAATTATACTCATTACTTTTGAAGATGGTGGCACCCAATTATTACATCAATACTCTCATTCTGAGAAGGTGGCATTCATAATCCCATTAGCCTATGATGCTGTGACTGACTAGACAATACCCTTATGAAGTTTTCGGCTGAAGCAGTGACAGTCGCCCAAACTGAAAGAAGATGAAAAGAGCAATTCTCATGTTAAAGAGATCAAAAGCATAGCCTGTATTGGCAAAACGATTGTTGCCTCTCCATTTTTCAGCAAACTAAACTTTGTGGGTTTGATTGCACAGTGTGGGGCTTCAAATGCCAAACTAGCTCTCCACAAGACTCTAGGCACCATGTGTCAATGCAGTTATCAATAGAATTAATATGGTTCTCTGTACCACACCACGCTTGTGAAAGCACCCTTACTTTTCATCTTCTACCAATTTTCTTCATTAAAAAGTAGAGAAGAGTATTGCCAGATGAGTCTTGACAACCCAAGCTTTATGCATTGTGCCCCTACTATTCCACTACTAAAGAATAGTGCACCTCTCAACTCATATGCAAGTCTTCATATATGACCAGCACAGGCTTGGACTAAAAAAAAAAAAAAAAAAAGTTTGACTTCAAGCTTTTAAATTTCAGCCGGAAAGAGGTCTGACCACTGAGAACTCATGATCCTGAGAACACGGGAACTAGGAGTCCCCTCTTTGAAATTAACAGTAGTGCGCATGTTGGTCCATTTCTAGGGGACTGATGGAGCACTCAGATACCGACATTTATCACCTATTCATGATAATTTTTGTGGTGTAATCTGTTAGCTCCAAAACCACCCCCAAACTACAGTAACTGGTGTATAGTGTAAGTGACATAGAGTCCAGTTATATGATTGTTGTCTTCATAATCACTTGTATTTCAATGCTGTGCTCCAACAAACCAGCAGTAAAATGCATTGAGATGACTCACGTGATCATGCACAAAATGGGAGGACTCAGAGAGCAGTCCTCATAATGCATTTTACTGATGGTTTGTGGAAGCACAGGGTCGAAATGCAAGTGACTATGACGATAAAAGTTATATAGCTGGACTTTGTGTCTCTGACAACTTACAGAGCTTACTCCAGTTTGGAGGATGTTTCGGAGCGGACAAATTCCTTTTAATTCTAAAGTTGACAGTGGAATTCTCCAAAATTCTATTTCTATAATAAAATGTACTAAAAGTGCATCAGTAGTTCTCAGATTTTGTTGAAGAAATGCGACTTGAGTCATTCCACTTGGAGCAACTGCCTTTTAGATTGAACGGAGATGAAATCATGCATTTAAAGTGTTATTGCTACCATTCATACCACAGCCATGACAGCATTGAAACTGATCTCACCAAATCCTGCCTGAAACTACTGACTTGCTTAGTTTCCTATAGCAGCCAATCAGATTCCACCCTTCATTTTTCAGAGCTCCTTTGGAAAATGAAAGGCTCAATCTGATTGGCTCTTATAGGCAAGTAAGACAGTTTTCCTTCATACCTGTTTTGGTATAAATCTCCCCCAGTGTGTTGTTAGGTTTCCCCATTGTGAGCCTAGTAATTTGTACAACAGTGTTTTCGCTGGGAAAAGGGAAAATAAGCTACCAATGAGCAATATGCCTGACCGGTTTTCACCAACATAGGTCAAATGTATGTCCTTCTGAGCATTTTATATATATTAGATTGCTGGCAAGTCCTACCAAAATTAGGTTTGCTGACCTAGGTCCAATGGGCATGGTCACCCAGTCTGAGTAACTGTATAAATGATAAAATGTGATAATCACTGGCATTTCTCAATGGCCATAAAGTTCTTTTTGTCATGTAAGTACAATATATGTATAAATAAAATAATGAATTGTATGTTTTTGAACACATTGCTACCATGTTGTTTTATTTATAAATGTGTTGAGCAAGCATGCTCGGCCGAATACCACGTGTGCTCGAGTGCGATGCTCAAGTCAGTGTATTTAAGTCTAATTTAGCCTCTATTTCTGAAAAGATTCTGCTGGGATTTGAACGGACCTTTTGAAGGGACCTTAACCACTCCAATCAATCTATAAAGCTGAATGATAAACTGTGTCAGAAAAACTTCATAGTAGTTTGTCATGTAGTAAGTATTCCTATACAGCAGAAGTAAAATTTGATATTTTACTACAGGTTACCATGTAGCTGTATCATGTAGTGGTTACGGTTCTTGACTCTAATGTAGAAGTTTTTAGCCATAATATATTTACATATAATATTATATATCTAGAAAATATATTATAATATATGTAAATATATTATGGCTAAAACCATCAGTAGTAGTTTCCCACATATTATGCATTCATATATATCAGAAGTGTGATTATATATATATATATATATATATATATATATATTGGTAATTACACATTTATTTAGTGCCATACATTTTTTACAATTACTAAAAAAAATATAAAATATATCAATTTAATTTAGCCTCTATTTCTAAAACATTTCTGCCGGGATTTGAACTTACAACCTTCTACATTAGAGCCAAGAACCTTAACCACTACTCTATTCAGCTACATGTTAACCTACAGTGAAATATCAAATTATACTTCTGCTGTATAGGAATACTTACTACATGACAAACTACTATGATGTTTTTCTGACACAGTTTATTTTTCAGCTTTATAGCTGAGTGGTTAAGGTCCTTGTTTCTAATGTAGAAGGTTGTTAGTTCAAATCCCAGCAGAAACTTTTCAGAAATAGAGGCTAAATTAGATTTAAATACACTGAGTATCCCCAAGCACTGACTCCATATATGGACATAGCTATATATGGAGACAGAGCAGGGACTCCTAAACCGCTGACTCACACAGGGGGATTCTCTCAGTGTACAACTGAGCATAGACCTCAGTGGGACCTGGCACCCTTCCCTCTTCAGAGCAGGGGATGCCTGGTTTAATGCTCGCATTCTCCCATTGACTTCTATTGTGCTCGGGTGCTCTGTAGAGCACCCGAGCATCCCAAAGTGTTCTACTCAAGCACCAGAGCACCCGAGCACTATGGTGCTCGATCAACACTAATAATAAACCATTCATGAGATACATATAATATGTTTGGATTATATTGTCATGTTCAACAGTGAAAATACCTACTGCAAGCAATCGTGACTATTTTTCTTGAAATTCATTTCAGGTCCGGTTCTAATAAACCAGTCGGCAGATTCATTTGGGTATGAATAAATTCGACCTGGATCAAAAGTGGTCAAATTTCCCTGAAAAGTCATGTATGACACTCTGGGGTCTCCAAGGACTATAACCAACTCCTTTCAAGCTCTTTAATGCCTGGACATCATTAGTAATGTCAAACTTACAGTGACGTATATGGCAATGGGTGAACGGATAGGAGCCGGTGGTAACAAACAGGCTGTTTAATAATACACTGCACTGTTGGACTTGTCATGCTTTTTAAAATTAAAAAAATGTTCTAAAATTTATCTTTTCAATGGTGGCCATTTTGAGAGATTTGTTCCAAAAGAATCACTAAAGATTGAGATTCAGCTAGAATCAAGGACAAATTAATAATTATAAAATGATTTATATCTATCAATCTATCTAGCTCTGTTGTGAATAGCTCTGTGTATATATATATACACACACACACACACACTGTATATATATATATATATATATATATATATATATATAATCTGCATATCTATATACTGTATTAATATCTATATTTATGTCATATACAAGTTTTCAAACCAATTGGAAAACTTTTGATCTGGGTAGAATCAAATTGAAAGCTAATTTGGTAACGTATTCAGCCAAATCGAACCCTTAATCGAATTTTGGTCGATCCTCTCATCTCGAGAACTTATTGCACGCTTTAACCAATAGTGACTTCAATATCAGTATAGCTACAGTACAGTACACATGCATTAATAAGGTCAGTGTAGGCCAAGTTATTTATGAGTATGTAGTTGTACACGAGTCCTGTCACATCTCTTCACATCTTTTCAATGTCATCAGACCATAGGCCACTGCCCGAGGTGCCTCCCGAGTAATCCAGGCTTTTCAAACAATTAACACATTGAGTGGAAAATGTAACGAAACTAAAAAATATATAACAAATAACAATATTTTCCTTATATGAAATGACAATCCCTAGACTATACGGCCTATTGGATAAATCAGCAGACACATACAATATATCCCATAAAACGTTTTATAACTTTTCCATATCCAGAGGCTTAGACGACAGAAACATTCCCACAATAGGAGAGTCCAACGAAAAAAATATATAATAATTTAAGGAAAATGCATAGACATTAGAGCAGAAAGACGTCAGGGCTTTATCCCCACCTTATAAACAGTAAGACGATAAATATTTAATTATTCCTACGATTTAAGGCTGCAATGACAGAAACGAGGAGAAAGAAAAAAAAAGGTTTCCAAGGCCTGTTGTTAATATTAAGGTTGTCATAGCAGGCAGGACTGCCCTTCCCAGGAGTGAGCCACACCTGTCTAGTGATGTTACCGGGAGATTGAAAAGCCCGCAATGAGTACGTCAGAGAGAAAATGCTCTATCGTGATCCAAAAAACACGTATTCCACACCTCAGAAATGATGTCACATTCTGCTGGGTCTTCGCTTTTCACACCCACCACACACTGCCCTTCCCAATCTGCATTATGCTCTGTAGTATGATACCATCTACCACACATCTAAAGGAGAGAATGCCCAGATAATGACGTGCATTAAAGGAATATTCCACCTTTTAACAAAAAGTTGCAGTTTAAATATAAACAGAAAATTTAGCAACTTTGGAAATTCTTTGCTTAACGGTTTTTGCACTGCCTTAGAGTTAGTTCATCATGTTGTTTTTTCCAGAGCAGCGTTCAAAACTCTGCTGTTGGTATTTGGTCCTGACAATGGTTTAAGCTCCACACCAAAAACAGACATGGGACCTGATGGCATCATTCTACGAGAATGCACTGTTCTCTGACAACAGGAGTTCGACAGCCTTTACATCATCCAGATCCAAAACGGCACAAGATAAGGAATGCAAACCATTCACATAGTTGCTTAGCTCTGACATATTGAAAAATGTCATTTGTGGGCAAAGATTTTCTTTTATTTCAATATTTATGTAGGCTTAAATAGCCTCCCTTGGGAAATCTGGTATAGTAGGGTTAATTAAAGGGGAACTCCATACAAACAAGCTTAAAGGAGCGCTCTGGGGGGAATTTATCTCTGTAGGTGTATTTGGAGTTAGTTCTTAGATTGGAGTCACTCTGAACACCTGCGCCAAAGTTATAATAAAACATTTGGCACAAGTGCAATGTGGTTGAATCAGTGTCACAAAAGATATCTATTCTGAAATTCTGGCCAAATGTTCACGCCAGATCCGTAGGTGGCGCTGGATGGTGCACTGCTCAAAAAGTCACAAAATATTTGCACTAGTGACCCCAAAAAGTTGCAAAGCTCCTACTTGCAACTTTTTGAAGCCCGAATTCTGGCATGTAGGGATTGATAAATTCACCCCTTAGTCTCCAAGAGGGGACAAAAACTGTTTATAGAGAACAGGTGTCAAAGTCTCCTTTATAGAAGCGGTGGGCTCACAATGGTGACCATTTATTGGCGTACTCTTGCCCACTTCGATCTGCAGCTACATGAAAAAAATGGAGATTTGGGTCAAAGGGAAAGCTACATAGATTTTGGCAAGTCCTACAAGAATTGCTCAGACATTTTCGGCATCTTGTGATGTACACTGGGCACATGATCCTAGTCCGGTTTCAACCCACAATGGTCGCCGGTTGCTCCTGTGCACAAGGTCACAGTGCACAAGGCCTGACTGCGCAGGCACAACCCCCATACATTTTGGGCTGAAACCGGGCTAGGATCATGTGCCCAGCGTACGATAAGTGATCCTAAAAGTGACCACAACTTATTTAGACAGGAGAACATAGCGCTCGCTTGGTAAGGGAAAAAAATGTATGCAATAATGCAATTTTTGTACGACTCTAACAGTCGGCTAGATGAGATTAAATTAATATCCAGATAACCCCTTTAAGCCTTGCCTTGTCTTAGGAATGCCCCCAAAGCAGAGACATTTCAAATACATTTGTACACACCCCATGCTTTTTCACCCTGGTTCCTGGGATTTTACTGGCAAAATAGGGTCTGTTGGCATGGATATTATATGGAGAACCACAGAATAGTCTGTAAGAGGGGATCTAAACCAGAACTGTAGTCCAAGAGACTTAAAGATAGGATGTCCTCTTTAAAAGGGTCATTGGGGATCAACAAAATGCAGGCCAAGAGAAGGCTGGCCAAAGACCAGCAGGGGCCACCAATATGAGAGTGCTGGACTGGGATTTTACAGGTGAATAATGGCTCTTTTATTATTTTAAGCAATTTCCTTCCGTGGTCTGTTTCTTATTTTTGTTGCACTAAGACAGGGATGCTCAACCTGTGGCCCTCCAGCTGTTGCAAAACTACAACTCCCAGCATGCTTGGACAGGTTACAGCTCATAGCGCATGCTGTAAGCTGTAGTTTTGCAACAGCTGGAGAGCTATAAGTTGAGTATCCCTGCTCTAAGACAAACCCTTCAAAAGAGGGCAAAACAACAAACACTGTCCAACCTGGTATTCTCTATGTAGGAAGAATATTAACTGGCATTTGTATTGTCATGGATGGACTCTACAAGGGGCTTTGCAAATTTACCAATATTCTCTCAAAAGCCACACTACTGGCTATAGTTGGGGTCTCCAACCTGTGACTTTCCAGCTGGTGTAATAACTAGAGCTCCCAGCATGCCCTGGGGCCTGTACATCAAGAGCTGGAGAATACTGCCCTATAAACAGACTTCATACAATAGGCTCCATAGGTCACCAGACGATATCCATAAGGAGTTTAAATTAATAAGAGAGATCCTGATAGTAAAACCATTATATGCTAGAAATAGCACTGGCAACGTCAATTCTGAAGTATGAAATAGTAACACAAAGCCGTTCCGAAAGCTCCAATGCTGTATAAAGTGAGGTCAGATATACATATTATATACTGCCCATATGAAAACATAAATTAACAGTCTTCTGAACCTCCACCAATGTAACGGAGAAGTGGAAATTTCAGCTAATGTACAATATGTCAGCTCAGTTAGGATTTCCACCGCCACCCTCCCCTTCATTCACTACTCTTCACGTACTAGGACTTGGCCGTAAGCCATGTCTGCTCTTTTTTTTTTGACTTTAGGAAAGTGCAGCCCTGTGCAGTAACTTGGCCACCAGTACTGTATTTAAGATGACAAAATTACATTTTTTTCTCAGAAAAAAGTTAGAATAAATCCAAGCAAATAATTTGTACACGTGATTGTAACAGAGGAGAATTTAAGGGAATCCTACGCCTCCCCATACGGATGCCCAATTTCCTCAGTTTATCGAGGCAGTTACATGATAATCTTCTAATCTGATCATTCTGCAATTGCTCATGGCATAAATAACAGTACAATCTGCTTCTACATAAGGTTGCAGAAACCAAGTTATTTACGGATTTTTAGAGGATCAGCCATTCTGTTAGTGGCCTAGAAACAAGGATATGACTAGGTCTTCTGCATCACTGACTAATGGATATGACGTTCTTCTAAGAATATGGTGACCAGACAGCAACATCTCAATATGCCTTACAGCAGAGGTTACAGCCAGCCCTAAAATACTCACCCTTGGATACCAGGTCACTCTAAGCTTAAAAATAGACCTGTCACCTCTCCTGACATCTCCGATTTAGTAACCACTTGCATTCCCCATGTAATATTAATTCTGGAGCCTCTATTGTCATTATACCACAATGCAGTGTCATGCCTCTATTATTCCTGCTACAAGTTTATGAATGAATTGACAATAGTCTGCAATAAAAAAGCCTCTGGGTGTTTCCAGTTGGAGGTGTGTCCCCGGACAGTGTGACACTATCCAATCAGTGAAGCCGTTCAGCAGGTGCACACCCCCAACTGGTAACATCCAGAAGAACCTTAATTGCAGACTTCTGAAATTGCCAGCTTCCAATATAGATTGTTTGGATTTCTAACTTTTCTCATTGCATGGTAGTCTAAATCCTTCTATTACTCATCTATTTAGGTCTGGTTGATGTGGATGCACAGTTCAGATGTTCCTGAGGTGTCATGGATGGTTCGTCATGCCAGTGGCACCAAAATGTAATGATTGTAACATAGCTTTCTCATCACAAAAAAAAATTCCTTACCTACTAAAGGTATTAGAAGAAAAAGCACTTAAAGCAGTTGTACCTGGACTCAGATTTTGCTAGGGAACCTCAAGCTATGACTATTCTTAAACTGGTTGGAATGAAAAGTCCCCCCAGTGATTTGCTGATTTGCGATGGATTCTCTGGAAAGTATCAATTTCTCTAACGGAGACCCTACAGGTGATATAAAGTACTACATGCCTCCTACTGAAGTCAAGGGATTGTTCCTGTGATCCATGGACAAGTTGGCCCTCCCAAGAGAAGGCTCCTCTTTGTAGTATCTCCCCGCTGTGACTAATGGAGGAGAGAGTTCAGAGAGGAATACCACATAATACTATATCAGTGATGGCGTACCTCTGGCACTCCAACTGTGGTGAAGCTACAACTTCCAGCATGCTCCATTCATTTCTATGGAGTTCTGAGAAAAGCCAAGCAACTGTACATCTTGGGAATTGTAGTTATATCACAGCTGGCGTGCCGGAGGCTAGCCATCGCAGTACTAGATTCAGCTGCCGTGGGACTGCTTGGCTAACCACGGCCTCCCAGACAAAGTTAACCTTTTTCTAGGAGTGGGAACCATGGACATTCTGAAAAAAGTTGTCACTGATGAGATAACTCTTTAATTGTGAGAGGGCAGCAGTGCTACATGCAACAAAAGATTGTCTCGTACCCCCAACAGAGCGTATATGAAATAGCAAAAAATGGAAGCGCATTTAGTTATAAATCAGTTTTTATCTCAGTAGAAGAGAAAAGCTAGTTGATTTTTGTTATCAAAAAATAAAAAAAAACATAAATGGGTAAATTACTTGTTCCTCTTTATCCTCAAAATTTCAAGAGCCAGATGATGTTCTGTACTCTGTCTAAACATTTGTTTAAACATTTGCCTTAAATTTCCTTTATATAAGTTTTTCTTAAAAGCAGCCCTCGTTCTGCACATTAAGTAGTTCTAATAATTAAGTGCATCCATTTATCTTACAATTTACAGACTCATCATCTGAAGGTCTCTTCTGGGCACCCAATGCAAAACTGCTGAGAAAATCCCTGATTGAAAGTGGAAAAAATCAGTTATATTTTTTTGTCGCCATATTCCCTATAACTTAATTATGGAGCTTTATGGGGGCTCATTTTTTGCGGGGCGATCTGAACTGTTCATTGATACCATTCTGGGAGGTATATGACTTTTTGATCAGACTTTTTTTGTAGAAAATGAAGCAACCAAAAATGGCGAATTGGCCATTTGGACACTTTTTTCCATTTTGCTGTTTGCCGTATGGGGAATATATTTTTATATTTTTATACTATAGGCGTTTTTATTTTTTTATAATATTTTTTTTTCCTTTTTTTTTTTTAAATGCCTTTTTTATAGTCCCCATAGGGAACTATAACAATTAATCATTTGATTGCTATTATCATAGACTCCAGTGCACTGGCATTGAAGTCTATGATGATTTTTCTACTTTCCTAAGGAGCCCTATTACAGTCAAGGGCTCCACAGGAAATACTATGCAGCAGCCTCCTGTCATTCACAAAGACAGGGGCTGCTGCACACAAGCTCCGGCTCCTCCGATCGCCACACAAGGCAGCCAGAGCACCACCAAAAGTGAGCGGGTTTTCAGCTTGCTCAGATGCAGTGGTCAGGATTGACCTCCCTCCTCTCATTGCAGGCATGGCTACATGCTAGAGATGACTAGGGAGTATGCTGCGAGTCGGCCTTTACACTCCTGTAGTTCACCCACTGGCCCCTGGTATTGCCCATATGGCGCAGGTAGGTGAGTGTTAGGTCCTGAGCTATTTGAGAAACCTTGGCGTGGTGCTCGGGCTTAGACATGTCCTCCATAGTAGGATATGTTGGCTAATCTCTCAATTTTAACATCAGTGTGAGGGTTTGGTAAGACCGCAGAGTGCACCTGTCTTTTCAATTGTTATTGTTATATTGTCATACTGCTTATCACATCCACACAACTGCAATCTTGTGTAGGATGTCTATTGTGGTACTTGTGGTCCGCTGCGGGTATCCTCCATTGTAGGCATTTTTGCTCGGCATCACCATTAGGAACAGGATCTGCTCCCCTGTATATATATATATATATATATATATGTATATATATATATATATATATACACACACACACACACAATTGCATTTGGGTTTTAGCATCTTCCGCCTGTTTAACACCACGCCATTTTTTCAGTCGAATTAGAAATAGAGCAAACAGCAGGTCGCGCTATACAGATATATTACAGTGAATAACTCAGTAGCTATAATACATTCTTAGTTACATGCAATTACAAGATCTAGGTGCTGGTTTAAAAACTGCAGAATAGTATTTATAGTGCAGCTCCTTTAAGGCCCATAGTGTAACACAGGATTACACTGTTGATGAGAACAGTTTGGCTCCAACTCCCAGCTATCTTACATTTAGACCATTTTCTACACCTAAAAACGGCGTAGAAAACGGTAAATGAGATGGGCCTGCTGGCCTGTCCCTTTCCCCACCCATGTCATGCCAACTTATTAGACCCGGTGTGATCAGGGAAAAGTTGCAGATTGCGGCGCAAAACATGTTTGATCTGAAATCTGCACCAGAAATACACATCATATTGGCATATTTCTGTTTAATAGATGACCCCCTATAGGTTTATGTAGGTTCAACCACTTTTCTTTAAATTTTACCCATGAACACAGCTACATTAATGAGACACAAATGTTCTTAATGAATAGTTATCCCTTCTCATTTCTACTCAATGCCATCTCTAACACATTCCAAGAATTGGTCACACTTGTACACCAGTAAGATCCAGTCACGCTCCATGACTAAGATGTTACAGTAAGCCTGAAAGATATTGTTTGGTCATATTTTTATCCTGTAAGCATATCCCAGCCACCAGGATACATAAACACGTGAATGAATCAATCAATCAGAATTGTCTAAAAGCACATGCTATACAGGTGAAACTCGAAAAATTAGAATATTGTGCAAAAGTTCATTTATTTCAGTAATGCAACTAAAAAGGTGAAACTAATATATGAGATAGACTCATTATATGCAAAGCGAGATATTTCAAGCCTTTATTTGTTATAATTTGGATGATTCTGATTTACAGCTTATGAAAACCCCAAATTCACAATCTCAGAAAATTAGAATATTACATAAAATCAATAAAAAAAGGATGTTAAAGAGAAAAATGTAGGACCTCTGAAAAGCATAATCATTCATATGTACTCAGTACTTGGTTTGGGCCCCTTTTGCATCAATTACTACCTCAATGCGGCGTGGCATGGATGCTATCAGCCTATGGCACTGCTGAGGTGTTACGGAAGACCAGAATACTTCAATAGCAGCCTTCAGCTCTTCTGCATTGTTCGATCTCATGTCTCTCATCTTTCTCTTGGCAATGCCCCATAGATTCTCTATGGGTTTCAGGTCAGGCAAGTTTTCAGGCCAATCTGAACCAGCTTTTGGTAGTTTTGGCAGTGTGGGCAGGTGCCAAGTCCTGCTGGAAAATGAAGTCACCATCTCCAAAAAGCTCGTCTGCGGAAGGAAGCATGAAGTGCTCCAAAATCTCCCGGTAGACGGCTCTGGGTCCTTGGTTTTCAAATGAGATGCAAAAGTTGCTCTCATCAGAAAAGAGGACTTTGGACCACTGAACAACAGACCAGTTCTTTTTTTCTTTAGCCTAGGTTAGATGCTTCTGACGTATGTTGTTCAGGGGAGGCTTGACAAGAGGAATATTACATTTGAAGCCCATGTCCACGATCCGTCTTGTGTGTGGCAGCTATTGATGCACTAACTCCAGCCTCAGTCCACTCCTTGTGAAAGTCCCCAACACTTTTGAATGGCCTTTTCCTGACAATCCTCTCCAGGCTGCGGTCATCCCTGCTGCTTGTGCACCTTTTTCATCCACACTTGTTCCTTCCACATAACTTTCTATTAATGTGCTTTTTTGCAATTACCTTTTGAGGCTTTCCCTCCTATGGAGGGTGTCAATGATGGTTTTCTGAACAACTGTCAGGTCAGCAGTCTTTCTCATGATTGTCATTCCTACTGAACCAGACTGAGAGACAATTTAAAGGCTCAGGAACCCCTGCAGGTGTTATGGATTAATTAGCTGACTAGAGTGTGACACTTTGAGCCTAGAATATTGAACCTTTCCATAATACTCTACTTTTCTGAGATTGTGAATTTGGGGTTTTCATAAGCTGTAAACCATAATCATCCAAATTATAACAAATAAAGACTTGAAATATCTCGCTTTGCATGTAATGAGTCCATCTGATATATTAGTTTCACCTTTTAAGTTGCATTACTGAAATAAATTAAGTTTTGCACAATATTCTAGTTAATAATAATATAGTTAGCGTAGTGGTAGGACCCCATGCCATGCTGAGTGACCGTGACGTGGTGCATGAGGGGCTCCGATGTGTTCCTGACAGGAATATATTGGCAAACAGTCTCAGCTTTTAATATCTGCTTGTTTGACTAGCTAGTATAGTCAGTGGCATATCCGTTTGGTGCATTTTTTTCTGTGATTTTTAAAAAGTGTTGCATACCCCAAAATCACGCCAATGAAAACTACAAGTCGACCCACAAAAATCCTTAGTCGATAGACAGCTCCATATAAAGACAATAAAGTTATGGGTGTCGGGATGTGGCAATGGAAAAATATTTTCTTCTTAAAAAAAATAAGGATTTTTATTGTACAAAAGTAGTAAAACTTTTTTTAAAAACTATATATACTTGGTATCGCTGTAATCGTACTGACCCAGAGAGAATTATGAGATATGTTATTTATGCCAAAAAATGAAAGCCACAAAATTTATAAAATCAATGCTGCAGTTTTTTTCCCCATCTCCCCACCCAGAAAGAGTTAATAAAACTTAATTGGTAAGTTATGTGTACCCCAAAATGGAGCCATTAAAAACTACTTGCCCCACAAAAAACATGTCCTCATACAGCTACATTGACAGAAAAAAAAAAGTTTTTTTAATATGACGATAAAGAATGAAAAAATATCTGATCGACGATGGTCCGACACCTGGTACCCCGCTGATTAACTGTTGAGGAGACAGAGCTCCATGTGAGAGCCACTTCCTGGTCCAGTGGAGGGTTGGCGTAGTGTAATTACAAGCACTCGCTCTATTCATTTGAATAGAGCAATTACTCGTCACTACACTGCACATCCGAGATCAAACAGCTGATCGGTGGGGGTGCTGGGTGTCAGATCCCTGCCGATCAAATATTGACGACCTATCCTGAAGTTTAATGGCTGGACAACCCCTTTAAGGCCCAAAACAGGCTGTTCACTAAGGGGTTAATGTGGATTTGTCCTAGATCTCATCCTTTGCTTCGTTTTTCAAAATCCGTACCACAGATGAATTTCCAGATTGTGTAGATGAGATTTTGAAAGTTTAATCTACTTAGCTGGCACTGTACTAGGCTTCGTTCACATTTCCGTGTCCACCTGGCATCCATGAAAAAATGTGTACGTGTCTCAACTGTGAAGATGTCTATGAAAGATCTGTGCTTGGTCCATTTTTTGCTCTCCATGTGTCATCTGTATTTCACAGACACTGTTCAGATGAGAATGAATTTAAAAAGCATTTCCCATTAGTGGTCAGTGAAAAATATACCAAAAATGGACTAAACACAGATGCCACCCATGTGGAGACTAGGCATCACAGACCAAAGTAGTGCAAGCCTTCAAGTTTTTTTCACCGACCCACAGTCAGTAACAAAATACAGTGTGGACAAACATATTACAATCAATAAGTACGTGTGCTGTCCATGGAAAATGCGGACAAACCACGTCAGTAAAAAAACAAACAACCAAAAAAAAACGATGCGTGAACGAGGCAAAAACCTGGGTGGAAAATCAAAGTGTTATACGCACCATGTGCATGTAGCCGAAATATCTTTTGAAACCTGCAAATTCATATTACTTAGGGCTCAGGCACACGACCCGTTTGCAGTGGGTCTGTAATATGCCTTGTGCACCCCGCATCACAGATGCGGACCCATTTACTTGAATGGGTCCCCACAGAAGCACTACAGAGTGCTATTTTTTACTGTGTGGATGGATGACAGACCCATTCAAGCTGAATGGCTCCGATCCGTTGTGACAGCCGCATCGATGGTGCCCGTATATTGGGGACCGCAAATTGCAGCTCCCAACGCACGGAATGGTCGAACAACAGCCTTGTGATTGAGCCCTTATGGTAACCCTCAAAAAATGTAAGAATAGGCAGATGTAGAATTGATAATCTCTCTGCTGCATTGTAGGGTCTTTATGTCCTGATATCGTCTCCATCAAGTATTTAAAAAATAAATAAGTTTAAACTATATAAACTCTTTGTCCAAAAAGGAATATTTTTGTTCCTTGCCTTTAACTTCGCAAAATGCTCCTAGTCTGGGAAGACGCAGATCTAGACGAGACAATCTCTATGCTTGGTCCTTTTCATCTGCGATCTCTTCCCCATCGACATTTTATTTTATTTTTTTTACTTTATGCTCTCTCCCTATGCTAACTTTGGCAGCCGGTCTAGTCTAGCATCAGCTGTTTTATTTCTAGTTCGATTCCTTCAAACAGAGATAGCTCACACATCTGTTTTATTTCTGAAAGGGCTGCCTAGGAAAAGTGTCCAATCCATTCTATCGAAACATAAACTTTACTATTAATAACAAAACTCACAGAAAAAAAAAAAGAAAAAAGTGTGTGACTGGAGACAGATCTTGGAGAACGCCTTGGGACCCGCTTATCAAGACGTCTGTTTACTTTCCTTCATGTACAAGGTTAACCTTGACCCGTTTAACTGCCTCACGCTTTTTTTTTTTTTTTTACCTTACGTGGATTCTAGTTATGAGCATGCTTTTCTTTACAATAAGGCCTTTTTATTTTTGTACACCACCACTGAAAGGCCCCTTTATGTATCCTCTACATCTGGCTGTTATCAGCGAGCAGTCATGTAGACTCTGGTATGTTCCCCTGTTTCTCTCAAATAATGCCACACACATGCAGGTCAAGTTCTAAATCACCTCCCATCTATGTGAAAAAAGCAGGATGTCTGGAGTGAACTCTTTCTCCTTGTACTTTTGGTCGCAACCAGTTTGTTTACTACGGGATAAAAAAGTAGTACAGCTTTGAAGTGCAAAGATTTTTTTCAATGGTGGTTCTTAGTTTTTGGGGCATAGAGATTTTTTTATGTTTTATTTTTTCCTTTTTTGTAAGCCCCTACACATACAATTTTATGTGTCTTCTAAACAACCGCGTGGACCACATATCATTTTATGGGCTTTTTTTTCTAAATATCTGTGGACCACATATTTTTCTGGCGTTTTTAAACCTATATTTAAGAAAAGGACAAAACTCCCGAAAAAACGGCACATGCACATTATGCAGGAAAAATCTGCAGTGTAATTTAGTAACAGCTAAGTAGATGCGATTTAAATTTTTTAGTTTAGGGTAGGTTCACATTTGTGGCAGCAGATCCGACAGGCTGTTCCAGCAGAAAGCAGCCGGGTGGGTTTCACCGGCTCCGGCATTGCTGGAGCCTATCATTCATGTATGCATGCAATGGTTTTTGTCCAGCCAAAAGCCTTAATTTGTGCTGCACATCACACTTAGAACTCATTCTATATTCGTTAAGCAGATCCGACTGCCTGATCTGACACAAATTCTGTCTGTCATCCAGACAAAAAGCGCTGCATACAACGGTTTTTGTTCATCTGAAACCCGGTATTTATGCCAGAAAGCGGTCGGATCACCTCTAGACCTCATTACATTCAATGTGGATCCGGTGGTGAAGTAGAGAAAGATCAGGCAGGCTGTTCCGGCACGGAGACATGGACAAGACCTTATTCACATATAGGGTGCATGCAGAGCTTTTCCTCACTGATGTTTGACGGAACTGACTCAAACTGATCACAACTGATGCTCAAAAGAAGATGGATCAGATATTTTTTTGTTTTTCTAACGGATCAGATGAACGGAAAGCTAAACACTGATGTGAATGAGCCCTAAGCTTTATATAATTTTTTACGTGAGAAATAATTCTGAATATTTGATCATTCACCACTGATCATAACCAATTAAATCAAATGATCGCTTGATATACACAGATCTAATCCATCTTATACACATATACACACTGACACAAACATGCGCAAGCACACGCCTTCCATTCTGAAACACATATAGAATAAAAAAAATCCACTATGGTCAAATGCATCAGCATGATACTTCCATTTCAAATAAATTAGTCTTTTTCGCCCTTTTAGTACATTGTAACACTTAAATGCATTGATTCTGACAGAGAAGAATGCTTTAGTATGGAAGCGTTTAGAGGGGTCATGACAGGAGGAAGCACTTTATAATGTAGATTGTCCTTTGCAACAGATTACACATCTGCAGGATTTAGGATGAGCTGGAGTTAGAAACTGCTTAGTGCTAAATGCTCCACAAGTACAATCTGAAAGGAAATGTTTTCACCTTAGAATTCATGGTTGGTAGATATTTTAGTATTTATTCCAAAGATGATTTTTGGTGTGTGTGCGTGTTGGGGGGGGGGGGGTGTACACCCTTACAGCAGTATACAGAAGAAAACAATTATCGTAGGAACTGCCGTTATAAATATATATTTTTTTAAAGAAAGTTTGTAGCTGGGATCGGACTGGCCGATCAGAGTACCAGAGGTTCCTCTGATGGGTCCAGACTCTAATACCATAGTGGACCCAAAGGTCCAGGAGAAAAACAAAATCTATACGTCTTCCTTTGGAGCCAACCACTTGCCACGAGCGTCTGTTTCTTTGATTCAAAACCTGGTAGAATTTAGTGATGATATAAGGGCACTATGGACAAAATTGATACACTATGTTATGCCTAATATAGGGCAGTGCATGACACAGTGGTTCAAAGAACACCAAACTGAGTCCCCGTATTATGTACCACTCCCTCAAACCCAAGACTAGGCATAATACAGTGGGGGAATTGATTACTTTGTTCACACTTGAAAACTGGACAAAAAAGTCACGGAAGCCTCTTCTAAACATGATGCGCAAGAAAGCCCACAAACGATTTGCTCAAGACAGGCAGGCTAAGGACATGAATTTCTGGAACCATGTCCTGTGGTTTAATGAGACCAAGATAAACTTATTCGGTTCAGATGGTATCAAGCGTGTGTGACGGCATCCAGGTGAGAAGTACAAAGACAAGTGTGTCCTGCCTACAGTAAAGCATGGTGGTGGGAGTGTCATGGTTTGGGGCCGCATGAGTGCTGCCGGCTGTGGGGAGCTACAGTTAATTGAGGGAACCATGAATGCCAATATGTACTGTGACATACTGAAGCAGAGCATGATCCCCTCCCTTCAGAAACTGGGCCGCAGGGCAATATTCCAACATGATAACGACCCCAAACACACCTCCAAGACCACCACTGCCTGAAACTGAGGGTAAAGGTGCTGGACTGGCCAAGCATGTCTCTAGACCTAAACCCTATTAAGCATCTGTGGGGCATCCTCAAATGGAAGGTGGAGGAGCGCAAGGTCTCTAACATCCACCAGCTCCATGATGTTATCATTGATGGATGGAAGAGGATTCCAGTGGCAACCTGTGAAGCTCTAGTGAACTCCATGCCCAAGAGAGTTAAGGCAGTGCTGGAAAATAATGGTGGCCACACAAAATATTTACACTGTGGGCACAATTTCACTTGTGTACTCACTTTCCGGCGGTTTAGACATTAATGGCTGTGTGTTGAGTTATTTTGAGGGCACACCAAATTTACACTGTTATACAAGCTGTACACTGACTACTTTACATTGTATCAAAGTGTCAGATCTTCAGTGTTGTCCCATGAAAAGATAGAATAAAATATTTACAAAAATGTGAGGGGTGTACTCACTTTTGTGAGATACTGTATCTAGTGGATAGCTGATTTGTTTTTTGTCATAGGATTACCCTATAAACATATCTTGACACTCAATGTCAAGGATGTCACATAACTTTATAACAGCTGCACCTACACCCATGGCCCACACACATCCGGACCTGGCCGCAGATCTCTGTTGTGTGTAACTTGCTTTCCTCCATTTTACCAAATTGCACTTTAAACCTGTATTGGCACAGATATTGTCTGGGTGACTTGTTCATAAAGCAGTAATCAAATTTCACCCTATTCACAACTGGATGGACCCCAGAACAAACTTAACACGTTACTCTCACGACCCACCCAGCCCGTTTGCTTTATAATAGAAGCCCTTAAAGGGGTTTTCTAGGAGTTATTCACACGTCAGTGTTCGGTCAGTGATTTCCATCTGTTATTCTGAGCCAAAACCAGGTGCAGCTCTAATCACAGAACAGGTGCAGATCTTTCCCTTAAATTTTGTCTGTGGAGGCTCCAATCCTGGTTTTGTCTCACAATCACTGATGGAAATAACTGACCAAAACACTGACGTGTGAATAAGGCTTTACTTGTTGATGACCTACCCTACTGGCACCCTCATCGATCAGTTGTTTTTACTAGCTGTGGCACTAGATCCAGGTAACAGAACCACACAGATTAATACACTGCTGATCAGTAGAGGTAGTGAATAGGATGGTTGGACAAATAACCAGTTGAATAACGGGCTGTATGTCCAGAAAAAACACCAAGGGAGGCGCCAAACCCCAGAGTCACCGAATGGCTATGTGGTGTAGGGTATAGCCACTTGATTATGGCTATACCCTACACCACATAGCCATTCGGTGACTCTGGGGTTTGGCGCCTCCCTTGGTGTTTTTTCTGGACATACAGCCCGTTATTCAACTGGTTATTTGTCCAACCATCCTATTCACTGTCTTTAAAGGGGCTTGGAAGTCCTTTCCATCCCCCCAACACCTGTGCTGCCCCCCTACAATCCTTGCTATTCTTCCTGACATCTGATTTAACCCTAACCTACCTTCATTTTCACTGTCCCATCTCCACCACCCTGTTGGCGCCTAATAATCCGGGGTAACTCTGTTTAGACAGAATTACTCAAACCTCTCTTTTCTTTCCTCATTACATTTGATCAGTAGAGGTACCAGGAATCAATCCCCCACCGATCTGATACTGAGCACTGGACATCAATCAATTCAGGGAAAATCCCCAAACCACTATTATTGTTAAAATGTTGAATGTCTGCAATGTCTCGGTCACAGACACAGTTCACGAGACAACACAGAGTCAGGTTTTCGTTACATTATAAACTATAATACTATCAGTCTTTTTTTAAAGAGGTTTCACTAGTCATCCAGTCAGCTTTCTTAATTAGGATGACTTGTACAAGAAATTAAATATTTGTAACTCATGCTTTAGTCAAAGCGTTAGTTGCCCCCAGTATTTTATTCCACTGATTTATCGTACAAGTCATTCTAAATGAGAAATAGGTCCGATGACTAGCGAAACGTCTTCAAGAAAAAAAAAAGTACAAGTCGAGTTGCCCTAACGTATGACTACTGATACACCATGATCTTGATAAATGAGAATTTTCACAGACAATCTATAATAATGTCCTTTGATAGGACTATCCCTTTAGAAGACTGTTTCAAAGAGGTTGTACAGAATTGGAAAACCAAAGATGCTTTCTTCCTGGAAAAGCACCATACTCTTCCATGGGTTGTGTCCAGGATTGCAGCTCAGCATCATTAAATGTGAACTGAGCTAATTTGCAATACTACATAGGACCTGTGGACAGGGGTGACATAGTTTTAGAAAGAAAATCAGAAATGTTTTTTACCCTGGATAATCCTCTTGATTTAAATTGGGTCTCTCTCTCAAATAAGTTTTAGTTGATGTGTTGAAGGGCCAAAAATGTAGAACTGGACTGTATTCAATGGAATCTACATTGCCTGGTTACTTTGCAACCTCTGTCAGTTGTGGTATTTTACCTATAAAACAGTGCACCAAAATGACCCCACACAAACAGGCTGTGTGACTGTGGCCTCAGGCATCACAAACAGAGCATGTGCTAGGACACTGTATGACTCCATATAATGGAGCTATAGGCAATAGTGATGAGCGGCATAGGCAATATTCGAATTTGAGATATTTGGCCAAATATTCACCATAAATTCGCAAATTCAAAAATTCGTGATCTCCAGTCATTATTTACTTGAGTGCGAAAATTGGCAATGTAATATATTCGCAATAAAAATTTGTGATTAACACTAAGGGGTAGGCAACTTTCCTATTGGTTGCTAGGGATGTTGCTAAGTGCCAATATTCGCAATAGATTCACAATAAATTTGTGATAAATTTGTGATACATTCACGATTAGAATATTCGCGATCAACACTATTCGGGAATACGAATATATAGCACTATATTCTAAATATTCGCGAATTCTCGAAGTGGCGATATTCGCAATTCGAATATTCGTGCTTAACGGGCTCTGTAGAATACGGAGTTGGTATGAAGCCATAATGAGGCTATGGCCATGTTCACCCATGGTTGCAGATTCCACTTATGTAGATTTTGAGAGTTCAGTTAACTTTCAAAGCAAAACATTTCTGATAAGTGAGAACCTGATCTTATTGTGTTCATAAAATAGACATCTGAAGAAGGAGATGATCACGACGCCTTAGGACAAAAAAAAGGAAGAAATTCTACAGTATGAAGACAGCATTCTAGTAAGACAAGTCATTCCAGTGTTTCCCTCCTTTCATGAATGATTTGAATCATTTGTGTCAAGCCCTGGCCATTGCTGTATTCCCACCAGTGAGCATGTCAATGTGTAAAACTCGTGGTAGCACTTGTGTAAACACACTTGCATTGCATCAGATGTTTCACTCGATAATTTGGGGGATGGTGTGCACATGTAATGAATGCAGTTGTAACGTGTCCTTTGACTTGTGAGGCCCCTCTGTAAAGTAGATTTTCCCCTCCTGGACTAGATCTCAGTTTCCTGTATAGTCTAGTCATAACAGATAAGGCTGCGTGTACACAGTGCCTAACATGGAACAGAGTCAAAAAGGAATAAGCAGCTTGTACAGACTGAGCAATGCAAGGGAAGAAGTACAGCAAGACGCTCGGCATGCCTGACAAAATAAAATATTCCTGTATTTCTGGATAGTCATGCTGAAGAAGCGTGGTTCAGAACCTCTGCTGCCGGTTATTCATTGCACACATTGTACGACGTGCCAGATGTGATTCACTTCTTAAAAGAATATTACTGGTCCAGACTCCAGGATCCACAGGTCTAAGGCTGGTCACACACATTAGACAGCTGAATACCTAGTTGCAGGGGCGTAACTACCAAAGTGGCAGGCCATGTGGCTGCTATGGGGCCCAGGGCAAGAAGGGGCCCAGTTGAGATCATACCCTCTTCTACTGGGGTTGAAAACCTGGTCAGGACTCTACCCTCTAAAGCAGGGGTAGGGAACCTCCGACTCTCCAGCTGCTGTGAAACTACAATTCCCAACATGCTCCATTCATTTCTATGGGAGTTCAGAGAAGAGTAGGTATGCATGCTGGGACTTATAGTTTCACAACAGCTGGAGAGCCGGAGGTTCCTACCCCTGCTCTAAAGGAACAACTTTTAGCAAATGAAGCAGTGGAAAAATTGGCCAAGGGTCATTGAAAGGAGTTTAAGCAGAAACCCTTCTATCCTGTGTGGGGGGCCTGATTTGATCCTTGCTATGGGGCCCTTACTTCTCTATGTACACCACCATGTACACCACTATGTTAATCCCTGCCTACACCAACATATTCCTGCCATGCATGCATATGTTCTTATAACCAACAAGCCACTCCTTTTCTCCTTTGAAATCTGCTAATCTCACAAAAATTGTTGGGTTTGGTTAAAGTTCATCTAATGTGTGGTCATGTTAACAAGTGCCAGATTATCAGTCAGGATTATCATCGGCATAGATACATAGGCAAACAATTAATAAAGGGGTTTTGCTCAGTGACTATAAGTAGATTACAAAGTGTCCCCTTGCTAGTAGCTAGTAGTACAGTAAGTGGTTACATTCCCTACAGCACCATCACAGGAGAAAATGATCATGACACAATGGGTTGTTTGTGTCATGCAGGACACAATTCTGAGTTAATAGATGCGTTTGCCTCTAAATTCCATAATAGGGTATATGAAGATATATTTTCTGAACTAAATAAGTATTAGACACAACCCCTGTGGCTTCTATGGAGTATTTATGGAGCTAAAGTTGACCCCATCCTTGCTTAAACATGTGTAGTGTGAAACTGGAAAGGGCTTCAACTGTCCGTAGGCACTGCAGTGTTATCAAACTGAGGAGGAAATAGGTCATACCAATTATTTAACCTACAAGGGAACAGAAAGAAAGTATATAGAGAAAGCGACAAAACATCTTGTCTTGTAAGAGCGTGGGTGAAGAATGACAAGAGGAAAAGTTACACCATCTTTCCAAACATTGGTCCCTAGCACTGCACCACATAAATATCTCTTGGTAAATCTCCAACAGTAGTGAGTTATAGTTAAGGGTACTTTCACACTTGCGTTGGTGCGGATCCGTCTGTTTATTTGCACAGACGGATCCGCACCTATAATACAAACATTTGTATCCGTTCAGATCGGATCCGTTTGCATTAGGTTTAAAGAAAAATCACAAAGTCCAAAACGGATCCGTTTTGATTTACATTGAAAGTCAATGGGGAACGGATCCGTTTTCAAATGCACCATATTGTGTCATTGAAAACGGATCCATCCCCATTGACTTACATTGTAATCAAAAACGGATATGTTAGGCTCCACCTCTTCAGACGGACACCAAAATGCTGCATGCTGCGTTTTGGTGTCCGCCTCCAAAACGGAATAGAAGCGGAACGGAGTCAAACTGATGCATTCTGAACGGATCCTTATCCATTCAGAATGCATTGGGGCTTAACTGATCCGTTTTGGACCGTTTGTGAGAGCCCTGAAACGGATCTCACTAACGGAATCCAAAACGCTAGTGTAAAAGTAGCCTAAAACCTTCAGTAGAGTTTCAACCAATAAAACAAACATGAGAATTATTTTAGTACCATAGGCAATCATTTTTATTCTTTGAATTGTAATTTATAATCACTATATTGCATCTACTGTACAGCCAGAATTGTTCGAAGGAAATTATAAAAGGTTACAAGAAACGAGGAAAAAAATATATTAGACCAACATCTCTCAGTCCAAAAACATTCAGGGGATTTTGACTTCAGGCTCCATCACCTTTTGGAGTAGTGTATAGAGTTGCTAAAGGGTGAACAACTTTGTTCTAATCATCCCTAGAAATTATATTGAAAAAAAAGTATAACTGAACCACCAAAATTAAAATCTTTAACCAGAATGTTCAAACAAGTTCAGGTTCTAAGAAAGAGGAATGTGAGACGCCTTTCAATAACCATTCTTAGAAGTGTTTTTTTTTTTTTAAATATATATATATATATATATATATATATATATATAGCTGAAAAGCACCTAAAAATGTATGTGTTTTTTTTTTTCAAATTTACTAAAACTTGCATTTTTTTTTTTTTATTACCGATATGGCAGTAAAATCATTCACAGTTTCCAGAATATATCTTACTGTACATTTTAAGTATAATAAAGTAAGTAGACTTTACATAGGATTTTAAGATATCCTGTGCTTACAAAAAATAAAAAAATAAAAATAAAAGAGAGAGAGAGAGAGAGAGAGAGAGAGAGAGAGAACGATCAGGCAGAAAGAGAGCACATCTGATTGATTGGCTTAATCAGATTTAATTACGAAAAGCTCAACCATTAAAAATAATGGAAATCACAACATATTGAAGCAATTTTTATTATGTTTTCCCAGGCTTTCTGTTTCCCTTTCATTAGTCTAAAGGCTAAAAAGCAATGGAATAAGATTGTGTGGTCTTCTTGATTGAAGATGTCGTAGAAAAAGAAAGACCTATCTGTAGCTGTGCAGTATCTATTCTCATCAGTAAAATGCTGTGAAATTATTATAAATATTCTTTAAGTTTTTTAATATAGTATTAAAAGGGTTGTGCAGGCCATAAATATTGATGAACTATCATTAGGATAGGTCATCAATATCTGATCGGCACTTATCCGACACTTGGCACCAACGCCAATCAGCTGTTTGAAGGGAAGGCGGGTGTCGGACCCTCGCAAATCGCACATTGATGACCTATCCTGATGATAGGTTATCAATATATATGGCATGCACAACCTCTTTAATTGTATTAGTTTTAAATACACATTTACATACATAAAATCATATACTGAGTGGACAGGTGCCATAAAACAACTTTTTTTTTTTTTAACCATTTTACTTTTTCCTATTTTAATATGTGTAATATGATTCCAGAAAATAATTTCCCTCTTTTCTATACTAATACTGTATATATGAATTATTATTGTGTTCTTTTTTACTTTTTTATATTCTCAAAATGTTTTGTTTCTGTTTGTGGTCTCTGATTTTTGAGAGCCATATTACCTCTTCACTTTTTAGTGAAACTGATGACTTAAAAGGAAAAATAATAACTTTTCTTCTATCTCTAGTGCACTCAGCCAGGAGAAGACATTAAAATATCAGCTTTTGTGGAGAGCTAAAAGGAAAATTGTGGGTATAGTGATCTGTAAGAGAAAATGAAAAGTTTGGGATGAAAGGTAAAAAAAAACAAAAAAAAAAAAAAAACAACTATGTGAATAAAGAAAATAAAATTCAAGGATGCGCTACTGAACCAAGTGGAGATTGTCATAGAACCATTCACAAAAAGGACTTGAGGACCCCTGCTCTCATGATCAGTGGACCTGTGGATAGGTGAAATATTTTAATATTTTATTTTATTGGACAAACCCTTTAAGACCCAGGGGTACAGGACATGGGCATGAATGGGCATGTCCCTCAATTGATACAATTATTTAACCCTCAAAATATGATGAGGTTCGAATCCCAGCACCATCGCCGCTGTACTGTGCTTGGTATCACAGTTTAGGCCCATTCACTTTAATAGGACTAAGCTGCGCCTAGGCCATTTGACCAATGAATGTGACATCACTGGCCTAGAAAGAGCTGCAGCGTTTATAGAGCATTGCGCTCTTTTTAAACAGCTGATCAGCATTGGATCTCATATTGATGACCTATCCTAATTTCCAGCACATGCACTTTACTAGCAGATGTTGTAGTGCTCACAGAGAACAACTAGCGCCTGCATGGTTGACCCGTCAGCAACAAAATTGCCTGTGCATGCGCCGGACGTTTGATGCTTTACTTCAGAGCATGCAGAGAATTATATGGCTCCATGCTGATTAGATGGGTGTTTACACTACAGGACACAACAGAGAGCAAAATACTATCTCTCTTCTCACTCTCTCCTTGATCCATTACAATCTGGTTTCCGCAACCCTATATTCAACAGAAACTGCCCTCACCAAAGTGACAAATGACCTCCTCACAGCGAAACACAACGCGACTACTCTATGCTTATGCTCTTTCTTTGGCCTCTATGCAGCTTTTGACACTGTAGACCACCATCTCCTACTCACCATGCTCCAATCCATCGGCCTAAAGGACACTGCCCCCTCCTGGTTTTCTTCCTATCTCTCTGGCCGCTCTTTCAGTGTATTCTTCGCTGGCTTTATTTCTCTACCTTTCCCTCTCGCTGCTGGAGTTCCTAAGGGTTCAGTCTAAGGCCCTCTCCTCTTCTCTCTGTACACAGCCTCAATTGGCCAGACCATCAGCAGATTTGGTCTCCAGTACCATCAGTATGCTGATGACTACAGAACACCAGTGACTGTTTCTCTGCCATCTCTAATATTATGTCCTCTCTCTATCGGAAACTAAATCTTTCAAAAATTGAACTTCTTGTGTTCTCTCCATCTACTAACCTACCCAAACCTGACATCTCCCTCTCAGTGTACGACACCATGATCAGTCTTAGACAGCATGCCCGCTGTGTCGGAGTGACATTTGACACTGATATTTCCTTCATCCAATCCCGCTCTGCTCATGTCACCTGCACCTCAAAAACATTTCTAGATTCTGCTCCTTTCTCACTATGGAAACAACAAAAACTCTCATTGTTGCACTGATCCATTTCCACCTCGATTACTGTAACTCACCATTAATTAGTCTCCCCCTCACCAGACTTCCCTCTCTCAAATGTATTCTTAATGCAGCAGCCAGGGTCTCCTATCTGTCCAACCGCTACTCTGATGTCTCCACTCTGTGCCTGTCATTGTACTGGTTACCCGTACACTATAGAATCTAATTTAAATTGCTCATTCTCACCCACAAAGCTCACCACAGTGCTGCACCCCACTACATCTCTTGCCTACCACCCTACCTGTGCTCTCCGCTCAGCCACTGACTTCCACCATAATAGGAACCTCTCACTCCCGGCTCCACGACTTCTCCCGAGCTGCACTGGTTTTCTGGAATGTCCTACCCCAAGAAATCAGGGTAAATTACAACATACACAGTTTTAAGCGCTCCCTAAAAACACATCTTTTTAGGGTGACCTATCACATCCACTGATCTGTCTCTTCTTCATATGGGCCATTTACCATTTCCTGTTCCTTGTACAAAATAAGCACTTTTATATTTTGTGTCATCCCTATCTCCTAATAGATTTTAAGCTCCTGCGAGCAGGGTCTTCATTCCTTTTGTTCTAATTATTGACTTGTCTGTTGCTATGTTATTTATGACTGTTTATACGTGAACCCCTGAACTGTAAAGCTCTGCAGAATATGTTACATAAAGATCATTATTATTAGTAGTAGTATTAATATTATTATTAGACTAGGCTGGAAACACTGGTGTAGCTATAGGGGTCGCAGAGGTCGCAGTTGTGACTGGGCCCCTAAGCCAGGGGGGCCCAGAGGGCCACCCCTTGCCAGAAGTGCTCTGCTAATTACCCATTTTCGTTTTATAAGATGCAGTGCATCTTATAAAGTGAATAATAGTGAACGCTTCCATATTGGAAGCTCTCACTATTCTTCAGAAGGAGGGGGGAGAGAAGCGCTGCCTGCGCTGTACTCACCCCTCCTATTTGGTCTTCTCCAGGATGTGCCATGTGCAGTTCCTTCTCGTGCACAGCATCTCCTCCAGAGCCAGCAGCAAGCCCCTCCCCGCAGCAATCAGCTGAGGACTGGAGTAGGCGGGGCTACAAGCTGTACACAGCATTTGCAGCAGAAACCTGCAGGACCTTTGGTGATGTCGCAGTCACCTGCTTAAGGTCCTTTAGCCAAGCAGGGCACAGGAGGAGGACTGAACTGTGACCAGTGACATCACAGACCTCCTTCTAACAACTCTAGCATCTACTGCGTGAAGTGGGTAAGTGTCATCTATGTGATGTGTGTATAGGGGTCATCTCTGTGTGTGATGTGTGTATAGGGGTCATCTATACACTGTGTGATGTATGTGTGTATATATGGGGTGTTCTCTGTATAGTGCACTGTGTGTTAGTATATAAGTTGTCATCTATATAGTGTGGTGTGTGTGTACATTCGGTGTCCTCTGTATAGTGTGGTTTGTGTATATAGGGTGTCATCTATATTGTATGGTGTATAAGGTGTCCTCTGTATAGTGTGGTGTGTGTATATAGGGTGTCATCTATATAGTGCGGTGTGTGTGTGTGTATATAGGGTGTCATCTATATAGTGTGTTGTGTGTATATAGGGTGTCCTCTGAATAGTGGAGTGTGTGTCAGTATATAGGGTGTGATCTATATAGTGTGGTGTGTGTGTGTTCATAGGGTGTCCTCTGTATAGTCCAGTGTGTCTGTTTATAGGGTGTCCTCTGTATAGTGTGGTATGTGCATATAGGGTGTCATCTAAATTGTATGGTGCGTATAGGGTGTCCTCTGTATATTGTGGTATGTGTATATAGGGTGTCATCTATATTGTATGGTGTATAGGGTGTCCTCTGTAGTGTGGTGTGTGTATATAGGGTGTCATCTATATAGTGCGATGTGTGTGTGTATATAGGGTGTGATCTATATAGTGTGGTGTGTGTGTTCATAGGTTGTCCTCTGTATAGTCCAGTGTGTCTGTTTATAGGGTGTCCTCTGTATAGTCCGGTGTGTGTATATAGGGTGTCCTCTGTATAGTCCGGTGTGTGTATATAGGGTGTCCTCTGTATAGTCCGGTGTGTGTATATAGGGTGTCCTCTGTATAGTCCGGTGTGTGTATATAGGGTGTCCTCTGTATAGTCCGGTGTGTGTATATAGGGTGTCCTCTGTATAGTCCGGTGTGTGTATATAGGGTGTCCTCTGTATAGTCCGGTGTGTGTATATAGGGTGTCCTCTGTATAGTCCGGTGTGTGTATATAGGGTGTCCTCTGTATAGTCCGGTGTGTGTATATAGGGTGTCCTCTGTATAGTCCAGTGTGTGTATATAGGGTGTCCTCTGTATAGTCCAGTGTGTGTATATAGGGTGTCCTCTGTATAGTCCGGTGTGTGTATATAGGGTGTCCTCTGTATAGTTCGGTGTGTGTATATAGGGTGTCCTCTGTATAGTCCGGTGTGTGTATATAGGGTGTCCTCTGTATAGTTCGGTGTGTGTATATAGGGTGTTCTCTGTATAGTCCAGTGTGTGTATATAGGGTGTTCTCTGTATAGTCCGGTGTGTCTGTTTATAGGGTGTTCTCTGTATAGTGGAGTGTGTGTCAGTATATAGGGTATCATCTATATAATGTGGTGTGTGTATAGGGTGTACGCTATATAAGTAGAAGTATTAGTACTGTGGTCTATGGAGAACATGATTACTAGTATGGGCACAATGTGGGCATTATTCCTAATTATAGGCACTGTTAACACTATGCACTCTGGGAGATAATTGTTTCTATTAGGACTTTGGGGAGCACTATTACTGTGAGGGTTTTGAGGATGGGATGTTGAAGATGTGAGGAGTTTGATGGAAAAGTAGGAACTAAAATGTCTGTTTATCAAACTCTGCAGAGACAAGATGCAGCTGAAAGAAATCATCATGGCGGTCTGGTCTGAATAGAAAAGATGAGGAAAGAGAACATCTACATCAGAGGAGACATCACTGGATGTAAGAGGTTTGTGGGGCTGTATTATCCTGTATGTTCTGTAGCGCTGTATGTAATGTTTTCCAACTATGTCTTTATCCAACCCCCATAATGCCCCCCCCCCAAATGCCCGTGCCCCTCATATAGATTATACTTACTCCGTTCCACGGCACCTGATGCAATAGCAGGCTGCGACTGGGAAGAGCTTATCTATCGTCACCCTTGATGCTAGGGAGGCTCTTCCCTGCCGCGGCCTGCTATTGGCTGCTACCCTCCCACAAAGTCACCGGATGTTTTGATTCACGTGATGCGGAGATGAAGTGGCTGCCGTGCGGGGATCCGGGGCGACGCGGATGTCAGGGAGTGCAGTAAGTATAATCCATTTGAGGGGCCTGGGCATTGGGGTCATGTTTTACATGTTGAACAACTCCTTTAACAGTAGGGTTTGAAGGAAGGGGTTAGACTGAGAATTTGGAATGCCACTTCCATTTTTGCCTCAGACAGCAAAAAGGCTAGGTGCACCCCTGTTCCTGGCCACAAAGGGAAGGAGGGGGCCCAAGCTGAACTCTTGCACCAAGGCCCAAGAGCATTTAGCTATGCCCCTGGCTGGAAACAAATGCAATATCAAAGGAAGTTGCAGGAGAAGTTCAGATGGGGTCATGTGACTGCATTTTGGATCGGGAGATGACATGTATTTAGGCAATTGCAATATATTACAAAGTGAAAGATGGGTGTACATTTGATTAAGTGAAAGGGGGTTAATACAAACTGGAAAACCCTGTAAAGGGATTTATGGGATCAGAAATGAGTTTTTTTCCCAAAAAAGTGCCACTCTTGTGGGCTATGTATGATCATTGTATAAGAGGGTCAATGGGCACAGATTGTCACCAGGTCTTACAAAAATAAGCAGAATCTGCCAACCAACCGCTATTGTCTATGGCCAATTTCAGTCACAAGAAGAAGTATGAAGATCTGCGAAGACTTTGGAGGGAGGGATATAAAAGGCAAAGGACTATTTCCATTATAAAGCAGATCCTGATAACACATGACTTTCCAAAATTAGCCAAAAGATTTCTTCTCTTCAAATTCAGAGCACAGTGAAGTTGTAGAAAAGTGAAATCCCGCAGAGACACATTTGTAATATCAGTGGTGGAAGAATATGAGATTTGAAGAATGTTTATGTGTGCTTACATTCAGCTAAACATTCTGCTGTAAAGAGCTCAGTTATCGCAGATCAAAGGCTGCACGGCGGAGATGAATGCCGCCATGTACTTCATCTTCAAAAATAATAAATACATAGAGAAGCGGGTCACAGAATTGTATATGTACAGCATATAGCTTGTAATTGAAAGACAGAGGGAAACTGATGATACACAAACGGAGACATGGTAAATCACAGGCTAAGGAAGTGGCAAAACTATGGCTCCCAGCATACACTGACTGCCAATAGATGCATGCTGGGAGTTGTAGCTTCACCAGAAATGGTGAACCAAAGGTTAAAAACCATTAATTCAAAGTGATGTCCAACTGGCAGCCATGGAGTTGCATGTTGCTTTCATACTTTTGTACCCCATCTCCAAATGCTAAATTTTGCATATCCGTGTCTATATGAACAGATGTATTTCCTCTTGGCTCCACATATCCCTGGATGAGTGCCAGGAAATTACCAGAATTAGGCTGCATTCACATGACCATATCTGTTTTGAGGCCTGCAAATCACGGATCCACAAAATACAGATGCATTCTGTGTGCATCCTGCACTTTTCGCTTGCGTCATTGTAAAAATACCTGTTGTTGTCCACATTACATTAGACAGTTAGCATATATATATATATATATATATATATATATATTACAGATAGTTAGTGGGAGATAGTCAGTGTAGGTTAGATAGTGATATAGTGTAGCTGATAGGTTCTGCTGCCCATACATACATGCTACAGACATAGTGCTGTGATGTCACAAGTTCACAACAATACTTAGTGTACCAATCAATAATATGTAGTCAGACCTGCTTTCTCCTGTCTAAGGAAACTTCTAGCAGTTTGAAAAATGTAGCAAAAGTGACCCATGCCTGTTTTGCACGCGCAATACGTGCATATTACATTGCCGATTTTTGCAATCAAGAAAATAATCTCGAAGTCGCAAATTTATGAGGATTATTCCACCAAACATTCTCAAAATATCGCAAATTCGAATATTGCCCCTGCCGCTCATCACTAATTGTGAGCCAAAACCCAGTATGAGTCTAAAACACAATACAGGAGCAAATCTTTCCATTATACCTTCCCACTGTGTAGGCTTCACTCCCGGTTTGGAGTGAAAGTGTCAGGAGATATTTATGTTTTACGTGTCTGTATGTAATGTAGATTGCGGATGGGTTTTGCTGGCATTTTATGATAATGAATTTAATCTGTACTAGAGAAATTTAATGAAATTCACAAAAAGGTAAAAGCAGCCAAATCTGTATCTACGTACATATGTGGCTCTGCGCCAAATTAGAGTAGGGACCCACTCAAAAGAGTTCACCTTGACATGGTGAGAGGTCCTATGCATTTTAGACACAATGTATACTAAGAGCCTTAGTGTAGAGGTTTATAAATTATGCTGAGAAGCAATAGACATGGCATGTGGATGTGACATCCACGTCTTTTTCACCATGGTTTGGTATTTTTGCAGTCTGTGCTCTCATGTTTAGTTTTTTTTCATGGTATCAGCACTCTGCCTATTTGACACAGGTGTTTTTAATCAGCATAAGATTGTATAAGGGTTAATAAGCTCTTGCTCAGTCTCAGTTTAAGTTTCTATAGAGAGGTGAGCATCTGAGATCTTTTCACATTGTGCAGTGCTGCATGGTGACTGTTGCAGTGGTATTGTCCTTGTGGGTTGGTGGGGCCCAGTGACATGGGAGTTCAGCCTGATAGAAGAGGAATTATTGGACTGCTGGGTCTAGCCGCCTGCAAGTGCTGTGGTGTTTCAGTGGTGGTCATCATATAGCAGTGTGCCAAATTGGAGTACAGGCCCACTCAGGACAGGCCAACTTAGTACAGAGCTCCACTCTTCTTTCTCTTCCCACACATAATTTACCTATGGCCACTAGTGAAGACAATAGGAGAGAGCAACAGTTCTCTGTACTAATGATGCAGAATACCAAGTATATTAGGAAAATATGATAAAAAAAATCTTCTGTTTGTTTCACATATAAAAAAATACCAACTACAACAAAACGTTGTCACAAGCAATACTAGACATATCACTCAGTCCTATCTGGCAAGGGTACCAGGGCCCAGGTGTATCAGCAAACTCTGGCAACATAATAGCTGCACAACTAAATCTGTATATAGAAATCTGTTGCACGAACAACTACTAATTATTAAATGTAAGTTTGAAATAGTTGGGAGTATTCAGGGGTATAATACAGATAGCTTTCTTCCAAAAACAAATTTCAGACCTGTCCACAGACTGTGTATTGTATTACAGCTAGTGTTGGGTGAGCATTCAGCTTTATAGCTGAGTGGATAAGGTTCTTGCCTCTAATGTACAAGGTTGGGAGTTCGAATCCCAGCAGCATAGTATAGAAGAAGTTTTTAGCCATATGTTATCGCTAAAAACATCAGTAGTTTCCAACATATTATGCATTTATATATATCAGAAGTATGATTATTTATATATATATATATATATATATATATATATATATATATTATATTTTTTTTAATTACACAGTTATTTTGTGCCATACATTTTTTACAATTACTAACAAAAAAGATATAAATTTAATTACCATTTCTGAAATGTTTCTGCTGGGATTTGAACTCCCAGCCTCGTACATTAGAGGCAAGGATGTTAATCACTACACTATAGAGCTACATGTTAACCTGCACAGAAATATAAAATAAGTCTTCTGCTGAATAGGAATACTCACTACATCATAAACTACTATGAGGTTTTTCTGACATAGCTTTGCATTCAGCTTTATAGCTGAGTGGATAAGGTCCTTGCCTCTAATGTACAAGGTTGTGAGTTCAAATCCCAGCAGAAAATTTTATTTAAATACACTGGGGTGTCCCCAAGCACTGACTCCATATAGAAGGAGTCAGAACAGGGACTCTTAAGCCAAACCAGAGTCCGGACACTGTCCCCTCTTTAGAGCAGGGGGTGCGTGGTTTAATGCTCAGGTTCTCCTATTGACTTCCATTGTGCTCTGTAGAGCACCCGAGCATCGCAAAGTGTTCTACTCGAGCACCCGAGTACACGAGCACTTTGATGCTCGACCAACACTAATTTCAGCTCAGACCCATTTAGCTCAATAGGGCCAAGTTCTAATACCAGGCACAACCCACGAACAGGTGTCCAAAATACAGGAATTCTCATAGTAAACATAAGTGAAGAAAGAAACACCTTAAAAAGGGACACATTTACTAGACATCCACTTGTATAAGCCACTAACCTGCACATCGTACGTTCCATTTAACAAAACCGGCCTTTGAGAGTTCATGTCTTGTAAGACCCCTGAAAGCACAGAGCGATTCACCTTGTGGAAATCTTTGGATTGGCTGAACTGTACCATGTTGTGAAGTGCCAAGATTTTGGTGTCAAGTTCAACATCTTGCCTAGTTCTGTTATGTAGGCCTAGATGGTATTTGCGAAAATGTTTGATCAGATCAGTGGGATCGTTCCCGTAGTACCCATAACCACAAATGTTGCATTTGAAATCCTGAAGTTCTGGGGATAAAGGTGCAGAATCAGAATTGTCATTGACAAACACAACAGTGTGGGTTTTGTTCAGCCCTGAACTCCCATCTAAAGGCACTTGAAGGTTTTCAGAGGCCACCGAGGCTGGACTAGAGTTTTGACAGTCTACTTTAACACTTTCAGTTGTGAGGTCAGCAGCCCTTGGCGACAAGTCATTTTCTTCTCTAGTCTCTGAGGTGTCCCCAGAGGCAGCAGAAACCAGTTCTGGAGTTTCATCAGTCTCAGACTTTATAGGCGACTTTAGGGTCTCGCAAATGACCCTGGAATCTGAAGTGGGCAATGCCAACATATTTTCTGTCACCTCATCATAGGAGACATTTCTGCCTTTGACGTGGCTGTAGTTAAGCACAACTCTTTCGCTGTGTCCCACACTTTTAGAGTCCTTTTTAAAGCTGGAAGAAGGTTCTTGATCATGGAAACATTGATCGTCACTATTTTGTTCCAAGGAATTAGAAGGTTCACTATTTTCTTGCATCGGATCAGTGGAAAATTCTGTGCTCCTCAAAATATCTTCTCTTTCTGATGCAGCACACTCAAGAATCTGTGCTTCACCTTCGCTCGCAACGTTTCTCAGAGGGGGATTCTTTTTCCGGACCATATCTATGGAAAGAAAAAATAGATTAAAATCAGATTTTTTTTTATTGGTCTCCATTAAATGCATCCATTGTCCTCCAGAGAAAAAAACCCTAACAGTGTAGTAGCCATAGGTGTATCATGTAATGGTTCATGGCCTATGGCCTTTCACCTCTCCTAACATATAAATTCTAGATAGTAAATACCTGTGTTCCCCATGCAAGTTCCCCCCCAAGTATTGACAAAAGCAGACATGCCAAGAGAGGTGGCTCTCAACAATAAGCTGATCACCGGGTACCTCACTACGGATATGCCCAGAGACAAACTGCAATCCACCAAGGAAACAGTCAGCAAGTGTTCAATTAACTTGCAATAATGCTATGGAGGAAATTAATTTCTACACAGTTCTCATTACAATACAGCAGGACTGTTTCTTGAAAAACAAAACTACTTTAAATTGTATCAGCCCCATTTCAAGGGTATATTTATTATAGGGGAAGCCTATGAAGCGGAATGGGGAAAGTGAGGCCAAGCTCAGAGAAGCATTGTATGGGCTAAAGCAGAGACCCCTAAAGCTACTTTCACACTCGCGTTTTGGGTAGATCCTTCATGGATCTGCAAAAACGAATCCATTACAATAATACAACCGCATGCCTCTGTCATAAACTGATCCGTTTGTATTATCTGTAACATAGCCAAGACGGATCCGTCATGAACTCCATTGAAAGTGAATGGAAGACGGATCCATTTTCTATTGTGCCAGATTCTGTCAGAGAAAACGGATCCGTCCCTATTGACTTACATTGTGTGCCAGGACGGATCCGTTTGGCTCAGTTTCATCACGCTGCAGGCAGCGTTTTGGTGTCTGCCTTCAGAGTGGAATGGAGACTGATCGGAGGCAAACTCATACATTCTGAGTGGATCCTTTTCCATTCAGAATGCATTAGGGCAAAACTCATCTGTTTTGGACCTCTTGTGAGACGCGTTTTGACGGATATCACAAACGGAAAACCAAAACGTGAGTGTGAAAGTAGCCTAAAGCTAATGAGCCTCTTTCATATATGATGGGTGGTGTTGAGTCACAACATATCAAAAGTGAAAAAGGTTACCAGAAATATAACCAAGAGATACGGCCCATGACCTAGTGTTAAAGAGAACCTTCTGACATGTAATTTCTATTTAAAGTTTACAGCAACTGTGTTTTTCTAGTGAATCAGACATGCGGAACATGCAGTACGAGCTACGAACAGCCCGTAGGTTAGGAGGAGCTGAGCATTTTGATATATAGTTTTGTAGGAAAATGTTCAACACAACTTGAACTAAATCACTGTTCATTCTAGGTTTAGGAGTCCAGTGGGTGGTCCTACTCAGTGATTGGCAGCCTCACAAAGCTCAGCTCATTCTACTGTGTAGCATGCTTCCTGTAGACCGGACTGCCTGTTCAATGTGAAAGGTTCCTCTGAATGTGTCAAGTAACAATTTATAGTTTGCTACACAATCACAATTCTGGAGCATCTTTTCTTAGACGTCTATGTTGCATCTTTCCTCTGTTATTCTTCCTATAAACGTATGAATACATTGGAGAATGTGTCCTTATATACTCTTCATTTGGTGCAAGTATACACTCCTTTGATAAGGGGGATGGTAACACCTAATTTCTAGTGTATCCATAAAATTCAAAGGCGGATAGCAAGGACACAGCAAGACATAGTTCTAAGGAAAAGTGTTCAAAATGTGTTATTTTATGGGGAGTTCAAGTATTTACTAAGGGCTCATGCACACGACCTTGTTTTCTTTATGCTTCTGTTCTTTGTGCGGCCCGTATGGGGAACCATTCACTTCAATGGGACTGTAGAAAATACGGAAGTTACTCTGTGTGCATTCCGTTTGTCCGCATGGCCATTCCGCAAAAAAGTAGTGCATGTCCTATTATTGTCCGCAAATCACAGTCCGAGGCCCCATTCAAGTCAATGGGTCTGCAAAAATTACGGAACGCACACGGAACACATCCGTATGTGATCCGCATTTTGCAGATCCATACTGTAGAAATGCTATGCCCAGCCCATATTGCTTATGTGTTTGGTGATTAATAAGTTACTGTTTCCGTTTCCTAGCCGCAAAAAAACGATTGCATACGGAGACCATATGGATATGTTCTGTGGAATAATGGAACAGAAGAGGACTTAAATCAGAGGAAAAAAAATCTCAGATGCAGAACAACGGACCGCAAAACAACAACGGTGCATGAGCCCTAAGGCTGTGTTCACATTTGTGTCTGTATTTGGAAGATTCCACCATATGCAAATGGTCAGCAAGTAGGATTATTTTGTCTGCCAAAATGCCGGACTCTTGAACAGAAACCAGATGGACCCCATTATAGACAATGGGGTCCTCTCTTGCCTCAGTTATCTGTTAGAATCCGGCACTTCCATTATTTTCATTGTTCTGTTCGAAACAAGAGCAGAAAAATGGGAATCACTAACTCTAATGTGAATAAGCCATAATATGGACAAGTCTGCAAAGCTAACAGGTCCTCTTTATCTTTCAGTAATATGACTCTGGTTTCAATGTTCATAAATGCTAAGAGATCCAATATACAACCACTGGGTAGCCACGTGCGTAGTGCTTGCAAGCCATGTGTGGCTCCTGGGCATTAAGTGAGGAACACCAAGCTAAAGCAATCAAGTGGCCAGTACTCTTGACCTGCCATTTGCCCCCTTGATGATATGAGCTATAAATCAACCTTTTTATGATGTTTATTATTTTTTTAAATCTACATCTAGGCACTTAAGTCTAAACATACAGGAACACATAATATAAATTTTATAATACAAATTGCATAGACAAACTGAACAGCTAATGCAATTTAAAAAGTAAAAGACGTATTGGAAACATGTTCCAAAGGTTGAAGACATGCTTTGAAAATCCATTAGCTGAATGGGAAGTTTTTTGCTCAGGTTGTGGTCCACTTCAATAGAGCTGAAGAAGCTGATGACTGCAGTCCTCCAGCAAAAATGTCAAGATACTCCATCAAGCAACCTCCATCCATCTCACAGGTTTAATTTGATTGATATTAATAGGATACAGAGACAGACTTTGTATCTGAACTAGAACAATGGTCTGATCAGTTTAAAGCCTGAGCTGAATGAGTTATAATGTTGTACTAATACTTGCCCTTCATCAATCATAGGGTCACAATGGAGGATCTTTACTTGTTTCTCTGTGTTGCAACACACTCTGGCAATTCATTAGTTCCTAAAATATGTATATTTCTTCATAACTTTTTCCAGTTGTCTACAGAATACCAAAACGTTCTACAACCCTATGCCCAATGGGATTAAAATCTAATTTTCCTTGGAAACACAAACTATGGCCAATCAGCATATTTTTGGATTGTCGAAGAAAACCAAGGTACCCAGAAGAAACCCATGCAAACTCCAGGAGATGAGGTTGTCCTTGGTCAAATTCCAACTTGGGACCACAGCAACAGCACCAACCTTTCTACCAACAGTAAGTTTAAATGAAGAAAGTACATTGGTTGACCAGTCAAGTTTTGAAGGGCTAAGCTAAAAAACAAAAGCAACCCCATCTATGATCATTAGACACTAATCTTGCTTTGATCAAATCTCTATCTATGCAAGGGCTGCTAGTGTGTGTTTTGAGTGTTGGGTGCCAGAAAGAAGGCATCAACAAAGTCCTTTGCCTTGGCCAAAGTATTTAGGCACCGGTTAGGGCAATGAACTGAATCGACCTACCACAATGTCACAAGATGCAACAGTCTCCTGGTACAACCCCTGCAAGACCACAATGAAAGTGTGGTCATGTGAAACAGGTCCTATTAATCATAACAATAAGTTACGGAATGGCCTTGGTAAGGAAAAAATAAGGGGTCGTGCCCATAGCAAGCGGTGTTTGTGGAGCCAGCATGGTGCTCTAAGTGAGAATACCCTCAAACAGAACATGAAGCAATTTTGTTAGAATTTCGTATGCCTCCATACAAAATGACAGTGACAGGCAACAGTGGTCTACAACAGAATAAAATATATTTGAAAAAAAATTAAACCTATAGCACACAGCTTTATTCATATTTTTCTGTTTTTTCCTCCTGTGCTAAGATAGAATTCTGGAAACAGAAGACACTGTATCGATTTAATCAGTAGAATCTAGTGAATAACTGTTTAGCTGGTGATTCATCTCCACCAGGACACCTCGTTAGTTTCTTATTTCCAAACCTAAAAGTGGATAAAACGACATCATTCCATCAGAGGAGTTTGCATAGTCTACACAGTATTAGCTATAAAATTGAGACTGTATAATGAAATGATTCTTATGAAGCACAATCTATCTATATTTTTGATACTTGGATAAGAAGGGAAAGACATGGTGGAGTTCTTAATCAAACCTTAGCTTAAATATTATTTCAGTATTTTATGTAATTTGATCTTAAAGGGGTTTTCCAGCTTCAGAAAATTGCCGACTTATCTTTAGGATAGGCCGTCAACAGGACATTCAAGGAGGTCTAATTCTCAGCACCCCCATTGATCAGCAGTTTTAAGGGGATGCATGACTGCAAGGCTTTGTCTATGTAAATGTCGTCTACATAACAGCATCAGTGTATTGCTGCTTCATCCCCTTCACATGGACACTGCGGTATCTTCGATCTGTGTCATGCCAATCTTTAACGCAGCGATCATAGCCTGCAATGGGCTCATAATGTACCATATAGTTGCTTCCAGCAAGAGAACCCAGCCTCCAAAAGCCAGACTCAAAGGGCATTCATACTGTATGCATTGTATACCCAACGTATTTCTTTCCTATGTGTTTTTGTTTCTGATTACATATTTTATTTACATAATTATAGGGCAGTGATTTTGTCTTAGTTGCCCCTCTGAGCTGTGAAGAGCAGTTGAAAGATTTTCTTTACAGGAGCAACAAGCACATATGAAACCTCACTTTGAAAACTTGACTTCCACTGCACAGTTTTGTGGGCATGCTCTGTTACCTGTGCAGAGGTGATTGTGCAGAAATGGGAAGGAGTTGAGCTATATCCATCACTTATTGTCAAAGATGGATCTGGTGTTATCTTTTTTCAGATTTAAAGGGGTCATCCAATATTTTATTATTGATGCGCTATTCTAAACATAGGCCAACAATATCTGATGGATGGGAGTCTGACTCCCGGGACCTCAGCTGATAAGCTGTTTGCTGAGACTGAGACTACTATGTGACATCACATTTATCAATCACACGGCCTAGGCATGGGCATGAGCTGCAATACCAAGCACATCCAAGATATATTGCACAGCACTGTGCTTGATATGCTGTGAGGAGGCTGCAGCACTCACTGGCCTCTTCAAACAGCTAATTGGAGGGGGTCCTGTAAGTTGGACTTCAAATGATCAGATATTGAAGTGACGACCTATCCTGCGGATAGGCAAGTCAATATCAAAATTTTGGACAAACACTTTAACAGAGGTGTTCTCTTTCATCTGCTGAACAGTTGCCAAGGACCATGAAAATTAGTTTAAAACCCCCATTAAAATATATATTTAACATTTATTGAAGAAAAAAAAAACATTTTCTATACAAAATGTTCCTTTAAGTTTTTAGATGGAAAAAAAGCTAAGTTTGGCCAAGTTTTGTCAAAGTAAATTATTAATTTTTAGGTTAGGAAAACGGTGCTGAAAAGTAACTCCTCGCTATCTGAGGAAGTACATAAAACAAGATGGTCTTGTCCTCAGATCTGATCATTAAAAGAATGCTTGATGGTCGACCATATGGCTACAGCTGCCATCTTTGCCTGTCCGGCATTTATCGCATAGATAGAAAGTGCATTATAAAATGCAGACTTGTAGGATTCTTTCCTGGAGAGATTATCACAATCATTTTTCAAGCAGACATATTATGTAAATAGAAGCGCATTTGGGGAACTTATAAATTAAGGAACCTTTCCACAATCACGCCATAAGCTGGATAGTAAAGTAATACAGACACTCACAGCCCATTAACAGCCATACACAAAAAGAAGACTTTTCCTTAGAAGCCAGGAACTTTTTTTTTTTTTTACTCTCCCAGTAAAGAGTTTCACAAGAAAAACGGATCTCATTTTTTAATATTAGCTGACCCCATACTTTATTATAATGTGGCTCCCGGCACTATTAATAATTATTAGTACTCAATTAGCATTTATGTTCTATACAGAGGTGGCTTTGAAGTTCACAACACACTCTCTAAAAGTTTCCGTAGGTATTTACAAAAATTAATTACACCTATTTATCAAACGGGGAGAATGTCAGTTTTGTTGTTAAATATGAAAAATCTCCCTCTAAATGTCAGCGAGGCAGCATCTCGTAAACAATGTTTTAAAATGCATGATTATGCCTGGCGCTGCTAATTAAAGGGACGTCGGAAAGCCAGGGGAATTTAGTTGAAAAAGCTTGACTTTTCACAAATGGGTAAGTTTAAATATAGTGAAAACGGAGGGGAAAAAAGGGATAGTTACCAAAACATTTACTTCTACTGATCTGGTTTGCTTTTCCAAATCAAGGACAATGTCCGACTCATCGGTTAAGGTCCCAAATCACTGGTGAACACTGTAAGGGGGAGGGGGTATCGTGAAAATAAGCTCTACTGCTATTAAAAAGAGTACCTACCAAAGAAACATGGATATTTATTTGAAGAAAAGAATCAAAAATGATGTCAAGTAAGCATTTGGCAACCATGGATTCAGGTCCCTCAAGCAGTTCTTCTTTGACTTTTCTCTTAGCTGGACATGTTCTGAAATGTGTGTCATGATTTCACGATATTCTAAAATGTTTGAAATGATTTTGAGACATAGTGTCACAAGATGTCTATACTATATGTGTTCCAGAGGTTGTGTTGTGGCTCGCTGATATTGTATTGAATTGGTGTTGTGAAAAATCAGAATCTTTATCAAAATTAGAACTAAGGTAAGGGTGGACACACCTGTAAATATAGAATAACATATTTACAGATGTGTAAATATGTTACTCATATGTTAAATATGAGTAACATAATTTATAACATAGTTTTATAAAAAAAAAGTATATGTCTATCCAGTTCAGCCTGTTATCCTGCAATATACACACACATATACAGATGTGTCAACCTTTACAACCATTGGGTGGCAACGTGTATACACTTATAGTATAAAAACTCCCAACAGAGGATTGTGAAATTATGCTTTTTTTTTTGGTCATCTCACACAGCTCATCGCAGGATTTGTCAAAATAAGAGGAAGGATGTTACCTCTGTAGCCCAATGTGTTCATCTACATACACATACTGTATATGCTTAAAACAGGCACATACAGCACTAACAGAAGAACCATAAGGAATATGTTAAATTCAGTAGGTAGTTGCACTACAGGGATAGGAAGTAGGGAGTGACATCACTGCTTTACTAGTCTCAAAAGTCCCTACAAGCATTGGAAATAGTATTCTTTAAGTAAAGGGTTTGGCCACTTTTTAGTTACCGTTGACCAAAGTGTTTTTAATATGACTTTATGGCACTTACTAATACACAGTAACTTTTGTTGAAATTCTACACCATTTTTCTATTTTTTATAGGATATGCTTACTTGTTTACAAAGTATTTTGTCCTGTCCATAAATGGCTGCTGATGGAGGGTCATGTGATCAGGCAAACCACCTTCATGTGATGTCTTTTCAAATACCGTGCACCTACCATCTGCACTTGCACTGATGGGAATTCAGCGCAGGTGCAGTGTGTTTGAATAGAGACATCACATGGAGGCGATTTGCCTGGTCACATGACCTTCCACCAACAGACATCTTTATGGACAGGACCTTTATGTTGACAGCACAGAAAATTTGTCTAACAAGAGAACATGGCCTATAAAATATAGCCAATGGCAGAAAATATTATTTTGGATACACAATGGTCAGCAGTAACCAGAAAGTGACCTCTTTAATTAATATAGCTCCAATATATTCTCCATAACTGTACACCACTAGGGATGAGCAGACCCGTGGATGTTCGGTTTCGCCAGGTTCGGCCGTACTTTGGGTCAAAGTTTGGGTTCGGGACCCGAACTCGAACCCGAACCCCATTGAAGTAAATAGGGACCTGAACTTTAGTGCACTAAAATGGCTGATGTGTGACAGTAAGGGCTAGAGGGCTGCAAAAAGAAGCAGAATGGACAATTGCCCTGCAAACACACGTGGATAGAGAAATGACTTAAAATGTTGAACTAGGAGGCGGAGGTCAAAGTGGAATAGGAGGTTAAGGAGGCGGTGGACGTGGCAGTGTAGGTGGAAGCGGCGGTGGAGGAGGTACCCTACACTGTTTTCGTTGTTTTATTTATATATTTTTTTCCTTAATTTTTTCATTTTTATTTTATAAATTTGGGAAGACCCCAAAACATAGAAAAGAGAATGCAAAGAGAATGTGCTCTGGAGTATAACAATGGCTGGGTGCGGCCAGTATACTTGTCTACTAAGCAAAAGGTACGGACAAGTCCTGTGGGATCCATGCCTGGTTCATTTTAATCAAAGCGAGCTTGTCTGCGATTACCCCCCCTGCCATGCTAAAAACATATTACATTGGACAATACATTGCTGCAGGGCAGGCCAGCACCTCCAAGGCATAAAGGGCAAGCTCAGGCCATGTGCCAAATTTGGAGACCAAGAAGTTGAATGGGGCAGACCCATCAGTCAGTATGTGTAGGCATGTGCACATGTACTGTTCCACCATGTTGCTGAAATGCTGCCTCCTGCTAAGATGTTCCGTATCAGCTGGTGGTGCTGGTTGTTGTGGCGTGCTAACAGCTTTTCCACATTTCGGCCATGCTAACCCTCCCTCCTGAGGTGTTAGCGGTGCCCCAGCTGTGTTGGCGACTTCCTCCTACTCCTCTGCCTTGGCCTTGTGCTTCCACTGAGCACCCGCTGTCCGGTGTGAGTGCGATCAGCAGCACGTCTACCAGCGTGCGCTTATACTCGCACATCTTCAGATCATGCTTCAGTGACGGAATTAAGGACAGCACATTGTCCTTGTAGCTGGGATCCAGCAGGTTGACCACTCAGTAATCAGCACTGGTTAGAATGTGGGTAACCCTGCGGTCGTTGTGCAGGCACTGCAGCATGTAATTCGTTATGTGTGCCAGGCTGCCCAGAGGCAACGACAAGCTATCCTCTGTGGAAGGTGTATCGTCTGTGTCCTCTGTATCCCTCCAGCCATGCTCCAGTGATGCCCATGAGCTGCTTTGGGTTCCACCCTGCTGTGAACACAGTTCCTCCTTATAATCATCCTCCTCCTCCTCATTCTGCAGAACTGTAACTGGCTGGACAGTTGTGTACCTGGCCTGTGTTAGTGCAGGAACCCACCCTCCGAGCCACTTATGAATGACTGGCCTGATAACCGTGGAAATGATCCCTCTTCCTCCTCCTCTTCCAGTTTTTTTTCAAGGAGACACAGACGTGGGATATTAACGCTGAGGACTGCGTCATCGGCACTGGCCATGTTGGTTGAGTACTCAAAACAGCGCAACACCGCACACACATCCCGCATGGAGGCCCACTCATTGGTGGTGAAGTGGTGCTGTACCGCACAGCGACTCACCCGTGCGTGCTGCAACTGAAACTCCACTACCACCTGCTGCTGTTCGCACAGTCTCTCCAGCATGTGCAAGGTGTAGTTCCACCTTGTGAGTACGTTGCATATCAGGCAGTGAGCGGGAAAGCGGAAGTTGAGGGTACTTTCACACTAGCGTTTTGGATTCCGTTTGTGAGATCCGTTTCAGGGCTCTCACAAATGGTCCAAAACGGATCAGTTAAGCCCCAATGCATTCTGAATGGATAAGGATCCATTCAGAATGCATCAGTTCGGCTCCGTTCCGCTTCTATTCTGTTTTGGAGGCGGACACCAAAATGCAGCATGCAGCATTTTGGTGTCCGTCTGAAGAGGCGGAGCATAACGGATCTGTTTTTAATTACAATGTAAGTAAATGGGGACGGATCCGTTTTCAATGACAGCGCAGACAGGCGAAAAGCAGCAGACTGAGCACGCCGAAAACACGCACAGACGGCCCGCACTTTCTGCAACAGCTCTGACAAATCAGGGTAATTTTTCAGGAACAAATCACTATGTGTATGGAAACTATCACTATATGTATGGAATGTGCCATTTTTTATCTTTGGTAACATTCTGGTGCACTTGATAGCCTGTGTCACAGTAGCCTGTTGTAGGTGGAGCTCACAGCCTTCTCCCTCCTCCCATTGGATTTGTAATCTTACTTTGGAGATTTCAGGATGCTTGGCTGTGAGTTGGACCTTAGCACCTATCAGACAGTGTTCACACACTATAGGTAGGTTTAGCGGTAGGTCCTGTGCCAACTGAGATACCTCGACGGGGTGTGCGAGCTCCGATATGTTCTTGAACGGAATATATTGGCTAAAGTCTCATTTTAACATCTAGCGTGAGGGTTTTGCCTTGTATTTTCATTTGCATATACATATATTGTAGTGATTACATTTTTTTAAGGAAGCTCTGCACCACCAAATTCAGCACATGCCCCAAGCAAAGGATGTGCGTCAAACCGGCTAGGCCCAGAGCTGCTACGAGATTTCGCCAGTTATCAAACACCACCAGGCCAGGTTTGAGGCTCAGTAGCACAAACCACTCATCGGTCTGTTGTTCCATGCCCGTCCACAGCTCCTGCGCAGTGTGGATTTTTCTCCCAAACAGATGAGTTTGCTGTCATTTCCCACTAGCCGTGCTGAAGTTGGTGGTGAAGGTGTTTCGCTGACTGGATGAGGAGGCAGTAGAGCAGGAAGCGGAGTAGGAGGAGGCGGCAACAGAAGGCAACGAGAAATGTCCTGCAATCCTTTGTAATAGTAGGACATGCGCCAAACTGCTATCTGCCTCAGGCCCAGCCACCAATGCATTTACCCAGTGTGCAGTTAGGGAGACATAACATCCCTGCCCGTGCTTACTGGTCCACGTATAGGTAGATATGTGGACCTTGCCACAGATGGCGTTGCGCAGTGCACACCTGATTTTGTCTGCCCCTTGGTTGTGCAAGGCAGGGATGTCTCGCCTGGAAAAGTAGTGGCGGCTGGGAACCACATACTGTGGGACAGCCACTGCCATAAGGTTTTTAAAAGTCTCTGTCTCTACCAGACGGAATGATAGCATTTCAATGGCCAGGAATTTTAAGATGCAGGTATTCAAGGCCAGGGATCGCGGGTGGCCAGGGGGGTACTTCCCCTTTTTCCCCAGTGTTTGGGAGATAAACAGCTGAACACTTCCATGGGACAGTGTGGACATGCTAGGTGACGGTGGTGGAGGAGGTGGTGTTGCTGCCACATCCTCTGTTTACGGGGTGGCAGGTGCCACTGTCACTCCAGAGGGGGAGGAATAGGCCGAGACCGCAGCAAAAGGAGCCTGAGATCTTTTGTGGTTTTTCAGGTGTGTACTCCACTGCAGCTCATGCTTTGCATTTGTGGATGCCTGGTCATGCAGGAGGTGCTCAGGTTTAGAACATTAATGCCTCGCTTCAGACTCTGATTGCACAGTATGCAAACCACTAGCGTCTTGTCGTCAGCACATTGTCTAAAGAATTGGCACGCCAGGGAACTCCTTGGAGCTGGCTTTGGTGTGCTCAGTTCCTGGGTGCGGTGGGCAGTAGCAGGCATACTGGCTAGGACACGGCCACTCTGCTTTTGCACACGGCTCCCTCTTTTGCTGTGCGGCTGGTGCTGTGTGACCATCACCTCCTCATCTGAACTGCACACGTCACTTGCATGACCTTGATTCTATGTGGCGTCTAGGACCTCATCATCTTCCACATCATCTTCCACCCACTCTTAACACCTGCCCTCCTTGCCAGTCTGCACACGGCAGAAAGCCGAAGCAGTTGGCACCTGTGTTTCGTCATCATCAGAGACGTGCTGTGGTGGTCCTCCCATGTCCACATCCTTAAACATAAGTGGTTGGGCATCAGTGCACTCAATCTCTTTCACTTCTGGGGCAGGGCTAGGTGGATGACCCACGGAATCCCCGGCAGCAGAGTCATCAAAAAGCATAAGGGACTGCTGCATGACTTGGGGCTGAGACTGCTTGGCTGTTTTGCAAGGGGCTGAGGTGAAAGACAGATGTCTATGGGCTACAGGTGCCAAATCTGCGGTTTCATCAGGGGACCTGGGTGGGAGACAATGTGAAGGAACTAGAAGCACTGTCAGCCATCCAATCTACTACCGTCTCTACTTGTTCTGGCCTTACCATTCAAACACCGGTATTCGGGCCTACAAAATGACGCTGAACGTTCTGTCGCATACATGCACATGAGGAAGGTGTTTCATTTGGGCGTGTAGCTGGCACAGATCGACCACGCCCTCTCCCTGCAACAGGAGCTCCACCAGCACCAGTAGCACCACGACCAGGGCCATTTGATGCTCTCCTCATTCTTTGAGATCACCCACCGAACTAACAGACAGATTAACTATATTAATTTTTCTGTCACTTGTGCAGTGCAGGTGTACTCACACCAAAAATGGGTATGTGTCACCCAACAAAATACCAGACGGATTAACAATATTAATTTCCCTGTCACGTATCAAGTGCACGTGTATCTTACACCAAAAATGGGTAAATGTCACCCACTGAACTAACGGACAAATTAACTATATGAGTTTCCCTGTCACATATGCAGTGCACGCGTGTCTCACACCAAAAATGGGTATATGTCACCGGCCTAACTAAAAAATTAACTATATTAATTTCCCTGTCACGTATAAAGTACAGGTGTACTTCACACCAAAAATGGGTATATGTCACTTAACAGTATACACCACTCATGTCAGGCCCTGTGCCCATTGGGGCTCACAATTTAAAATTCAAGTTTACCTACTAGTATGTTTTAGAAGAAAAACAGAGAACCCAAAGGAAACCAGTGCAAACAAATGGAGAACATACCAATGACATGTAAACGTTGACTTTGACATTGGTAGGATTCAAACCCTAAAGTTCAATGCTATAAGGCAACTGCACAAACCACTGATCCCAAGGGTATCCTGCATTGTATGTGGATGTTAAATAAACTAAAACACCCAAGTATAAGATATTGGATTAGAACTTCGAGCATTTCACTAAATCTTTCACCAAGCCCTGATAAAATGGACGGCACTATATAGCTGCTATAGTGGTCGTTCTGCAAGTGGTCCCAACAATAAATAAGTTGTTGCTGGTCTGAGATTTCATTTTTTGACAAGCAACATGATTCCTGACCAAAAATATATTCATCTTTTCAGACTATTCTCACACATGATAAAAAAAAATATGAACAACCTAAACAGTTTTCTACTCAAGGTTACCCCTCTTAAAAACACACTAAATCTAACCAACTGGCTTCTACTTGTAAAGTTGTTCAATGTAAGATATCCTGTTATTAGCTGTTTTAAGCTGAGTAGAGATTGTCTGTAGTGTTATAGGAAAGAACAAGTCAAAAGAAAGTCCAAAATATATGCGCTCCCATGATCACTATGTCATCTTGCATATCTTCAGACCAATTTCCATAGATATGTAATTGATGATATCAGAAATTTTCAGGCATTGGATTTAGTGGCTCTTTGATTTATATTAGTGTGGACTTAACTGAAGACAAGCAATTGTCATCCTGGGAAGAGTTGAAGTGGACTAGGGAGAGATAAGAAATGAGTTGTCAACAGTGGTAACTGGTAGTGGAATGGAAAGGTAAGACTAGAAACTGATGTGTTGTAAAGTCAAAACTTTCTCAGGCTCATGTGATGAGAATTGCACCGCTGGTTGACACTAATGAGTCATGCAAACAGTATCTTTCATACTGAATGTGGTTATACACCATAAATAATCACTTCCTTTACTGATGCAGCTGAATTTGCAAACTTCAGAGTCTAGAAAAAGACGTTTCCTTCACGGCATTTCTGATATGTAACTGTTTTTGTCTATTGCACGAGTTGTTTTTTTTTGCATTTGTTTTCAAATTACACTCATAACCTATAAAGCCATGATAACTTGTCATTACTGTGCACTACAGCACATGAAAGAGAGTAGATAAACCAGGAGCACATACTGACTAATCACAATTTGGTGACCTCAGGGCTTCCAATGCTACATAAAAAAACAGAGGCCTAATAGTGACATGAGCTAAACAATGATAATATGTAACACAGGCATCCTCAAACTGCGGCCCTCGAGCTGTTGCAAAACTACAATTCCCAGCATGCCCGACAGCCTACAGGTATCAGCCTACAGCAGAGCATTGTAGGAGTTGTAGTTTTACAACAGCTGGAGGGCCGCAGTTTAAGGATGCCTGATCCAACGCATAAAAGACTGAAAAAAATGTACAATACTATATAATACTAAGGCGGGCCATACATAGTCTAATTTGACTGTTTTATCCAACAAATGAAAGAACGTTAGGTCATGCAGGAATTAGTTAACGGGGATGTTCCAATGGGACACCTTTCTATGATCTTGTAGGATGTCTACTGGCTAGAGTGAAGAGCTATTGCAAAAAGGAGATTGTGTTCTGGAAGACTAGGCATGAATGGATGCTAAATGGGTAATACTACATTGTTATGGCTCAGGTAAAACAAGTGGGTGATATCAGAGGACCTTACCAGTTCAACCCATGGTGATCATCTGAGCACCAGGACAGATTCAATTTCAAGAGGGGCTGTTCTGATGAGGCAATTATTTTAACGCAGCCTTCAAACAATCAAAAGAAATGGTGGGGGAAAAAAAAACTGAATTTTTCAAGTCTTCAGTTATTGGGTTAACTTCTCTCTAACTTTTGATTATTCTTTAAAACAGCATCTTTGTTTAAAAAAAAAAAGTAAAGGATAAATAGAATTTTCTCAGAATTCTAGGGTGTACACATGAGGGAACAGCTTTGATTAGTAATGATCACACTAATAACCGGTTGTATTCTGTATTCTAGAATGGAAATTATAAAATTAGTTATGGAAGAAAGGAATATGACCTTAGTTATAGAGAAAGATTTTAACTTATTACAACCCCATTTAAAAGATGCCACATTTGAATATCAGATATGAGCGAGCTGGTGAAACAGATCTGCATTTTGTCTTGCGTAAAACATGGCAATTTATTTTTAAGTATCTCCTGTGGGCAAATCAAAAGTTCTTAGAAGAGAAAGTCTTGACATTTCTAAAAAGACCCCATTTACCATGGAAATGAACTGAGCAGGTGGTAGTTTTTGATATTAGATTTTAGCTTTTCCTGCATCTTTGATCTTCAACCTCTATTCTTATGCCAAATTGAGCAGAACTTGATTTCTCTTATCTTATATGATTTACACAGATTTAATTTATCATTTCAAAACATCCTTCTATAAGCACAAGACAAAGCTCAAAACTTCAAAAAAGGCCATCTTAGACTACAGCAACTCAGAAAAGGCAAGAAGCATTATCCAAAAATCAACCAATTTAGAAAATCCCTGAGAGAATTCAGAGTTAAATGTGGAGGTATGTTGTTCAAGAGCTATTCTCTTGTACATTACAGAGACAGTACACAGATTAGAGCCGGCAGTGTGTGATACCTAACTTCCCCTGTGGAGGTGATGTAGGGAAATTGAACATTTGCTGCTAGATGATCACTGGGGCTCCTATTAGGGAGATCCTTTGTGATAAGATTGCCAGAAAATCTTTACAACAGATAGGGAATTTTTAAAGCTGACAATCTCTTAACTGAATTTGAACTTGGATGAAATGAGTACAAAAGGTAAAGACTAAAAATGTAGTTTAAGACATTTTTGGTAGTTACTCATTCTTAATCTTAATACCTAATCTATTTTACAAACTAACCTCACATCTAAAAAGTTTAGGAATGTTGTGGGTGAATAATGTATAAAATCATGTAGGCCTCATTCATAAACTGTCAGTGCTTTCAATCATAGTCATAGTACTTATTGATGTATAATGGGTGCAATATAATAGTTTAAAGGAATTGTATCATGAAGACAACTCTGGTCTTTTATGGCATATGGTTGCCTGAAAAAGGTCTTCTATTTGGAATCTTTATGAGCCAGAAGAAAGAGCCTTTAATAAAAGTGGTTCTTGTTCATGTGAACCTGAAGTCAAAACATGACTAAAGGATCTTCATTTGTTTCCAGTACAGCTCCCCAACCTTGTCAATTCACTTGCTATTTCAGGTAAAACCATAAGAATCAAGATACTGCTTATTGACTTCCTAAGAAAATCAATCTGGTGAGCATGTGACATAGGGAAATTAGAAAGACAAATGGGGACAGGGCCCAGAAATATGTGATGAGAATCTCTGTACAGCACTACAAAATTTATTAGCGATATAAAATCTATTGGAAATTGCAAAATATTATGCTTAGAGAACATATGCCTCTTTGAAAGTCCTCGTTGACATTCTTAGGAGAATCCAATACCTAAGATTTCCTTGATAAAACTGGTTTTGGAAACAGCCTTCATTCGAAAGACCCTTTGTTTAAAATGGTAATCACTGCCACAAAAGGTAGTTGGGATGATGAATACTAATAGGATGAGTAGTGTAAAGGGAATAATAGAAATATTCATGTAGGTACAGAATTAAAAGAATATCACTCCAATTTGACAAACAGCTACATTCCTGCACAAATTTCTACAAGTTCCAATCAGAAGCTCAACATGTTCAGTACGATCACATAACATCATGACACATTTCCTTTGGTGTTTGAGAATCTAAAACACAAAAGGATGAATGATCCTAAACGCTTATTAAATGACACCAATTTCCCTTCTCATCTCATGATATTACATATGAAGTGCATGCTACACACCTCTCTGATTAGGCCTATTTACTGCTGATTCAATCTTGTGATAAAACAAAGTTAATTATTTCTCAAATACGCAGTGGCTTGAACACCACTCATTAGAGGACCACATACTATTTAGGTAGAGTAGTAAAAAAATCCTCTTTAATTAGACTATAAATTTACTTATGACAAACCCCATGAATAGCCATGACAATACGAAAATACTAGTTTTAAGAACACAATGGATTTTAATGAAGCATCGAATGACGTGAATTCCGAGAGTGATAGATCAAAGCTGACCCGTTTCATTGAGCACACCATGTTCCTCACCTCCTATGGATAAACCTATTTTTGTAATGGGTAAAATTAATTATTCATTAATTGGACTGTGCTACTTGCAACACTAGACAAATCCTTAGAAAAAGGTGGCACCTGCAAATTACCTGTGATAGATTCTGGTGTCAAGCAAATCGAAGCCAAACGAATTGACTTCAATACGAATTTCATGAAAAATGTTATTTGCCGCGCAGCTGAATTTCTTTGTGCTTTGTGGTAACGAATCTATTTTTTCTGAAATAGCGGCAAAAAAAAATTACACACGCCATACGTTCGCTTGTGGAAAGGCCATCTTGATTGAAGATACCACGCAAAATCTTGCACAGAGTGACCTGTGATATCACTGTGCATGCCGGGGGTGATGACGTCATCACTAGCGTTGAGCGAACTAGTTTTTTAAGTTCGGCGTCCAAAGTTTAAGTTTGGATTATCGAAGAATCCCATTATGGTTTCCAAATTCCGTTATGGTCCGTGGTAGCGGAATCCATAATGGGATTCTTCGATAACCCGAACCCGAACTTTGGAAGTAGAACTTAAAACACAAGTTCACTCAACACTAGTCACCATTCCCGGCCAGTGTGATGATGGCCATGTGGTGTCATCCAACCAATATCGCGCAACAGCCTCTCCACAAACAAATGGATATAGTGAGTATGTTTATTTTTTTAACTAGATTAAACCATAATTTTAATCTCAGATGCCATAATCAGTGATGAACACGACTCCTGAGGGCTTTAATGATGGGGGGGGGGGGTCCAATCGCCGTTCCCTGTCATTGCGCCCGCTACATAAAAGGAATGTGCTTTGTGATGAAGTAATTCATCACAAATAAAATTATTTTGTGAAATTCAGTGATATTCTGCCATGCATGCCTGTTCATGGGGTAATCAGGGTAGATCAATGCTGGCTGAACGAGCACTAAGCCAACAGATACCCTATGTGTACATCCAGCTTAAAGATCTTTCATGGCATTCAATATCTTAGTGTCCAGGCTCCATGGCTGATTCTACCTTGCATTGCTCATCATATGTCCATTTGTTTTAATGTTTTGTCCACATATGCAGTACCTAAGATCTTCAAAGGCTCATAAACCCATGAACCCTTCCTTTCAACAATCCACCAAAATAATTAATTATGAATGTTGAGCATTCAAAAACCCCAATACAGAACCAGTTACGAGACCAAACCGAGAAGACTAAACCATTGGCAACAGTTACCAATAGCCATATCCTATAGGTCTTATTTATTGGGAGTCTGAAGACTCAAAACTATATCATTCAACAAAAGTATGAAAAACTGCCTTTATGGAACTGAATACAGAGGGGTATCTTAAAGGGAACTTCTCACTTCCTTTATCTGCCAACTGACAAGCCGTTTACTTTCTAAAATTGCTGCCAAGAATTTAGAGTTTAATGATGACAGCATCCTAATAAAGAGTCATGGACTGATAAAGAAGAGTCTGGCTTATTGACGAGTTCCCTCTCTGCATGCCCTCCGGCCAGTGACAGTCAGATCTCCCCCTGTCAATCATTGGCAGGGAGAGAGGGAGCTCATGAATAAGTTGGACTTTTCGCGAAGTGTGTGACTCTTCTTTGGTACAAACTGCCAGCATTAAACTGTAAATTCTCAGCAACAACTTTACTTAAGCACATAAGTGATTGACCACTAATTTTAGCATGCCCGTTACTACTTTATGAAGTCCTATGTGACATAGTGAAGGGGACAGGTTTCCTATAAAGCTAATGGACTCCAAAGCAAATTCTATGACAACCCCACCCCCAACTTTAATTTCCAATTTACAGCACTGGGGCAAAGGAACCCTTAAAGCTTCAGGGATGGGTACGACCAAAACCTCTGTAGCCCACTATAGTTAGAGACCTTATCATTTACAGTGTGGAGCTAGATCCAACCAGTGGGTAAAAAAAATGTCTACTATGCCCTCATATAAACAGAAGTCGTTATAATGGAACAATCCTTTTAAATAGAATAAATTTTGATTAAAGTTTTACAGGATTGATAATGCTTCCTCCACAAAGAAAAAAAAAAAAGTTTGGCTCAGAGGCCACATTGCAATTAGGAAATTAAATGTACTGTGCCGAAAATACACTAAAACTATCTACAAATTCAAGGCATAGGTAAAAAACATATGTCCCAATTTATGCTCACTCCCATGCCATTCCTTAGAAGCATTGATTATTTTGTAACATTAAAGACATACTTTAAAGACCAATTGAGTAGCAAAGTGCTATCTTCAAACGAGTCATGCCAAATAAATCACTCATTAATTCATAGCAAATTAATCTGGAAAAAGATCTCTCCTTATAAGACTAAGACTTTCTTTAGAATACATTAGCGAGTTTATTGATGTTATAATCAATGAACTTCTCTATTATGGAAATAGAGGGTCCACTTGACTACCATGTGTAGTTTCAAAGATTTTCTGCTTAAAGACTTAAAGGGGTAATCCAGTTGTTAAAAGTCATCCCCTATTCATAGGATAGGGGGTAAATATTAAAGAGATTGTGCAGGCTATATATATTGATGACCTATTCTCAGGATAGGTCATCAATATCTGATAGGTAGAGATGTCGCGAACATAAAATTTTCCGTTCGCGAACGGCAAATTTCCGCAAATATTCACGAACATGCGAACAGTGCGAACCGCCATAGACTTCAATAGACAGGCAAATTTTAAAACCCACATGGACTCCTTCTGGCCACAATAGTGATGGAAAAGTTGTTTCAAGGGGACTAACACCTGGACTGTGGCATGCGGAAGGGGGATCCATGGCAAAACTCCCATGGAAAATTACATAGTTGATGCAGTGTGTGGCAAGTTGAATTCGCAAGGCGATTAATATAACCTCTATTAATCGCATTGCGAATTCAACTTAGAGCTGAGTTCTTAATGGTTGTATTGCTAGAATATAACGAAGATTGAATTCTCAATCTTCGTTATATTCTAGCAATACAACCATTTGGAATTCAGCTCTAAGTTGTAATCGCAATGCGAATAATACTTACAATTATTAATCGCTTTGCGAATCTATTTGATGCCTCTATTTGATTGTATAAGATGGTTGACTATGACTACCACCAACGTTCTGCTGCCTCTGAGGCAAGATATCTGAACCCCCCAGGGGCTATTTCGGCGTTTTTGATAGAAAACGCATCAAAAACGCAACTGCGTTTTTATAATTTATTTTATTTTTTTGTGTATTTTGCCACATTTGGTTGCATATTTACATTTGGTATAGGCAAATATGGTAGTCTAGAATTAAGTGTTTCCCAACCAGTGTGCCTCCAGCTTTTGCAAAACTACAACTCCCAGCATGCCCGGACAGCATTTGGCTGTGCAGGCATGTTGGGAGTTGTAGTTTCGCAACAGCTGGAGGCACACTGGTTGGGCAACACAGGTCTAGATCATTACTCTGCCCAAATATATATTCAGCTACATGGCTTAGAAAATATGCTGTCAAACAATGATCCTAGGTTTTGGTATAGACACATGATCTAGACTACCATATTTGCCTATACCAAATGTAAATATGCAACCAAATGTGGCAAAATACACAAAAGAATAAAATAAAAAATGAAAAAATTATAAAAACACAGATGCATTTTTGATGCGTTTTCAGAACATTGGTGGTAGTGATAGTCAACTGTCATATACAATCAAATAGAGGCATCAATTGCTCTATGATATAGTATACGGGCGAACGCGAAAATCGCATACGTTCGCCCGCCGCGGCGGACGCGAACAAGCTATGTTCGCCGGGAACTGTTCGCCGGCGAATAGTTCGGGACATCTCTACTGCTACTGATAGGTGGCACCCCGCCTATCAGTTGTTTGAAGTAGATGCAGCACTCCATGCATTAAATCAGTGGGAGTCCAACCGCTGGGACCCCTCTCCCCCAACAATTATGAGAACAGGACCCCATACCCCTCGGAGCCCTAGCTGAAATGAACAGAGAGGCAGGTGGAGGATGCACGCTACCACTCCAGCAGCTCCATTCATCTCTTCGGGATATGTTGAGACATATGAGTACAAACTTGTCCATTTCTAGAATTCCTATAGAGATAAAAAGATCAGTAGTTCACATCCCTGACTCGCCTCTCCGTTCATTTCAGAGGGGTTCCAAAGAGTACAGGCTTCCCATTCTCGTGACCGGTGGAGGTCCCAGCAGTAGGATCCCCGCTGAAATAATAATTATCTCCCATAATGATTTGATGTTGGTTCTCGGCAAACACTTACTTTTAACTTTTAAATGACAGACCTCTGAAATCAACTTACCTGTCTCTACTTTATTCTGCCGTTAATATGGGCAGCACAAAGTTGATGACAGGTTCCCTTTAATATAGACAGTCACTAGGAGATTGCTCTCAGAAATTCCTGTAAGAAATGTAGCCACTTTATATGGGTCTACCTATATCAAATTCTAATTGGAACTCAATAATTAAAATCCTCACCTTACCAAAATGCTGCAAAATGGTAAAGTCAAAGGACCAAACATAAAGCTGGCCACACATTGGATAACTGTTGGCTGAACCCTTTGATTTCAGCAGGGCAAGCCAACCATCTAATGTGCATGCAAGCATTAACATTTTTACCCAAAGTCAGATGTAGGTGGAACTTCAACATGCCCAATCTTTTTTTGTTAAAGACAATTTTGCAGGATTTGGTCCCTTTTTATTTAAGCTCCCTGGTGTGTGGTATTGTACTGAACAAAATCATACTCACCTGTTCCCAACCATTCTGGACTGATTTACAGGCTCAGTTCCCAAGCTTGTTTTCTTCCTGCTGCAGTATGGACAGGGTCATGTTCACCACTGCAGCCAATAACTGTCTTCAGTGGTGACATATCTCCAAGTGGAATGTTGCCAAGCAGTGAAATGCCACTTGGGGAAATTACACTGCTGATGCCAGTCATTGGCTGCAGTGGCACACATGACCCATTTGTACCCTTGCAGGAGCTAAACAAGCTGGGAACTTCAAGATCCCTTAACAAAGCCATGGAGCTAGAGCAGTGGAGTGCAGATGAGTATGATTCTTTCAATCTGGCCTACATGATAAGAGGCTCAACTAAAAGGGACCAAATCCTGGAAAACCCCTCTAAAGGGAGTTCAGTTGCTTCAAGAGGTATCTGGCAGCGGCTTAGTTTGGCCACCAATTTTGGCATTATCAGCTAAACATGTAATGTATATAGTGGTGTCTTAATTTTCGTAAAAAATTTTGAGGGAAAGAAGGAACAGGCTATTGAGTTTCAGCATGTCCAATAACCCATTTTTTTTTGGCCAAGATGAGCATGCCTGTGTACAGGGGGCAGAAGTGTTAGCTGATCGACCAACAGCCATCTAAACTGTATGGGTCTCTTTAGGGTCTGGACAATTGCAATTTAGACTTCCTCTTTTTTTTAATGGACTGTTTCATGCAGTTCCATGCTTTCTGGGGTCCAGTTTGCAGGACAGTTCCATAAGAAAAAGTTTGATCGCCAGTATGCAGTGGTGTCTACAAATAAATACAATGCTTACATCTCCCAGACCTTCTTTCTGATAACAGTATATGGATCGAGAATATCCAAAAAGCCAACCTATCTCAATAACCTGGTCTCTGGGAAAACAATATAAACCCATATGTATTTTAGAACTACTACAGCTTCAATGCTATAGAATAGACCCATATAAGGACATATATAGAAGAAACACTGTTTGATCTACAGTGCGTTAGTGACCATTTTGCCATGTCCATTCTGTTGATGTATAAAGTTAGTGTAGTATATAGTTGTATTTTATGGTCAGATGCTGTAAAGATGAAAACTTCAAGACCTTACAACATTGGAATAGGGTACCTTCAGTAAGTCAAAATCAAATCTAAGCTGCTTAATACTGGGCAGCTACATCTACCACATTGTATATAAAGACAAAGGGAATGCAAGTGAGTCAACCATTACTGAAGCACAAGTGACTTACTGCGGAGGAACTGTCCATCATAGGCCGAAGACTAATTGGCATAAGTAAAGTAGATCCAGGTTTACTCATGCTTTATTCAAGAGCGCTGATCTTCCCCACCCATAAAATAGCATTATTATTCATTTCATAGATGTTTATCGCCGTCTGATTGATGATTAGACTGCTTCTGGATTAGTCACCATGAATTAACATTTTGCTGTTTTATGTTGATGTATTGTGCAACAGCAAATGTCAACTTAAAAGGAAATGTAAAGGAGGATTACCCATCACCAAATTATGTTGGTTCCTGAAGTTTCTGTCTTAAAGTAGTATTCAGCACTCCATTAACTACCAAAATGAGAAAGAAAAGCTGCTGACTTCAGAAAGTCAATTATTTTTACACTTTCCTAAGCTGACCATTTTACACCAATCATCCAGAGGATTGTGTCTGGTGGTCCGAATTTTTTTGAAAGTTCATATTGACACGAAGCCAAACTTTTTGTGATTCATTTCAGGGGGGAAGAGAAAGAGAGACCAGTATGCTACTCTGTGTTTCTAGACAATATATATACATTGTCTGTGGGGGTACTCTTTCTCATTTATCGAGAGTGCCTAGTATGCAGAGTATATGTGAGCAGTATTGTAGGCCTGGCAATGCCCTTCTGGGTTTCTAGGAAAGATATTCAAATCAGCTTACCTAAGCCTGTCTGATTCCAGATGTTAGACATGGTAATTTGCATATATTTTCCCCAGAAATAAAGAGGAGCGTTGTCTAACTCTGATAAGGGGCTTTTGTCCCGAAAGAGCTAGTTGTAGATGTGAGGTTGCCTTAGCTAGTTTTGCTACATAAGCAAATTAGTATATCTTAATTCTTCTGGCATTAGATAAAATATCCCCTATTTTCCATTTTGTCAGGCAAAATAATTTGCATAAGCTTGGGATTTGGAGAAAGAAATTAGAAGAATTAGCTTTTCTTCCAAAACAGAAAAGAATGCTAATCTTTTCTCATGCCAGCTGAATTAAGATATTCGAATTTGCATGATACTGATTACCTATATAGATCTGTCATCAATTTCAGGTTAGCGGATGTGTGCTCTTGGCATCTTCAATGATCAAATGCTTAAGGCCCCTTTCACTTGGGCGAGTTTTCCGCGCGGGTGCAATGCGTGACGTGAACGCATTGCACCCGCACTGAATCCGGACCTATTCATTTCAATGGGGCTGTGTACATGAGCGATGATTTTCATGCATCACTTCTGCGTTGCGTGAAAATCGCAGCATGCTCTATATTGTGCGTTTTTCACGCAACGCAGGCCCCGTAGAAGTGAATGGGGCTGCGTGAAAATCGCAAGCATCTGCAATCAGGTGCGGATGCAGTGCGATTTTCCTGCAAGGTTGCTAAGAGACGGGACCCAATCTTTATTATTTTCCCTTATAACATGGTTATAAGGGAAAATAATAGCATTCTCAATACAGAATGCTTAGTAAACTGTGGATGGAGGGGATAAAAATTAAAAAAATTAACTCACCTCATCCACTTGATCGCGTAGTTGTCGATCTTTTCTCTCTTCTTCAAGCATTAGCTGCCGGCTAAAGGACCTGTGGTGACGTCACATCACGTGGTCTAATCACATGGTCCATCACCATGGAGATGGACCATGTGATGAGCTCAGTGACATCATCACAGGTCCTTTAGCCGGCAGCTAATGATTGAAGAAGAGATCGCAACTACGCGATCAAGTGGATAAGGTAAGTTTATTTTTTTTTATTTTTAACCCCTCCATCCACATTTTACTAAGCATTCTGTATTGAGAATGCTATTATTTTCCCTTATAACCATGTTATAAGGGAAAATAATAAAATTTGCAGAATACTCAACCAGTGATGAAGCTCGGGTTCGGGTCTGGGTAACAAACATGCCGATTTTTCCCATGCACATGCAAAGCGCATTAAAACGCTTTGCACTCGCAAAGAAAAATCACGCATTTTCCCGCAACGCACCCGCATCTTGTCGGGGCGTCAAACATGAAGCCCGTTTGAAAGAGGCCTAAAGGTGGTGCATTATCAGTGTTTACCTGCACGCTGCCTACGTTTTAGTGGTGGTGCATTGTAATTACAGATTCCCCTCCTAATCACTTAAACAGGACGAATAGCTGCAATTACACCAAACCACCACTACAACATAGACAGCATGCAGGTAAACATTGAACAGTACATAGCTCTTGAGATAGTGCCAAAGCCCTTTCAAACAGTTGATCAGCGAGGATGCCGAGAGTCAGACCCCCACCAGGATATCCCCACTGAGGTTAGGTCATCAGCTTCATGAAACTGGAACACCCCTTTTAGAAAGGACACATCTGTACCTCCTCCTGGTCATCATATTTACTGTAATTGAAGACAGTAGAAGTGGGGGTAATTCAGTTATTTTTTATCCTGCCTGCATCATTCTGCAAAAATCAGAGCTAATTATGTTTGTCCATGACCATTTTCCTTATAATTGGGTAGGTGCAGGTGCCTACAGGGCTGCCCATAGAGTTGAGATGTTGCCTAAACATGCATGAGTTCGCAATAGGGAAAGAAGAAGCAGCTGCTGCCAGACACCTCTGGCTGCTTATCTCTCATGGGAACAAAGGATTGGGCATGTTGAAATCCATCATGCTTCTTTCGTTCAATATCTGCCATCGGTAGAATACTGGAAATTCTTACACACTAGATATTCTGCTGATCTACACAGCTGCACTTGCTAAAATCATAAGGTTCGACAAACAAAATGGTTATTATCCAGGTTTCACTCCAAAAAAAATTAAAACTAATAAATAATTGATTAGAATATTTGTGGATTCTATCTATCTATCTATCTATCTATCTATCTATCTATCTATCAATCATCTGGAGAAAAGCATTGGGTCCCACCACTTAATCACTAAGTCCCATTGCCACAGGTGTATAAAATCCAGCCCCTAGCCACGCAGTCTGCCTTTATAAACATTTCTGAAAGAATGGATCATTCTAAAGATCTCACTGAACTCCAGTGTGGTCCTGTAATAGGATGTCACCATTACAACAAGTCAGTTCATGAACTTTCTTCCCTCCTAGATATTCCACTGTCACGTGAGAGGTATTATTACAATTTGAAAACATTTAGGAACCACAGCAACTCAGCCACAAATTGGAGACCATGTGAGGAAACAGACCAGGATCAATGAGTACTGAGGCGCATAGTGCATAAAAGTCGCCATCACTCTACATAATTAATAGTCCAAACTTTCGCTGGCATTAACATCAGCACAAAAACTGTGCTGTGCCGGAAGCTCCATGGCCAAGCACTGCATGCAAGCCTTACATCATCAAGCACAATGTCAAGAGTTAAAAGAAGTGGTATAAAACCCATCGCCACTGGACTCTGGAGCAGTGGAAACATGTTCTGTGGAGTACTCTATCCGGCAGTCTGTGGGACAAGTCTTGGTTTTGCAGATGCCAAGAGAACATTACCTGTCTGAAGTTTGGTGGAGGAGGGATAATGGTACGGGCTTGTCTTTCAGGGGTTGTCTAGGCTTCTAAGTTCCAGTGAAGGAGAAACTTAGTACTTCAGCATACCAAGACATTTTGGACAATTGGATGCTTTCAACTTTGTGGGAACTGTTTGGGGAAGGCCCTTTTCTGTTCCAACATGACTATCCCCCAGTACACAAAGCAAGGTCCATAAAGGCGTGGTTGGGCGAGTTTGGTTACTGGCTGCACAGAGCCCTGACCTCAAACACGTTTGGATGAAGTAGAACAGACATACTCCAAAGTCTGGTAGAAAGCCTTCACAGAAGAGCAGAAGCTGTTTCAGTTACAAAGGGACAACCAACTCCATATTAATGCCTATGGATTAAGAATGGGATGTCATAGTGTACTGTGCACACGCTTTTGTTCATAAAGTCTATCTAATATATCTATCCCATCAATCCATCCCATCTACTGTATTCTTCTCATCTATTCATCTAATATATATCCATCTACCCAATATCTATCTATCTCACATCTACCTAATATCTATTGATTTAGCTGCTTTGTTGCTATGGGTAACAGCATAGCATTGCCTTTTTTGCCTTTTGCTTAGCTTGGAATGATGAGAATGCAGAGAGAAAACCAACCCAAGTGCCAAATGTGGTTATCCTTATTGCTGAAAAACAAGGAAGAAAAATCACAGCAACACATGGGATCTATCAAAGGATAAATATATGATTAAAATCCTGCGGCTTTTATTTTGTGCTTTGTGCGGCATAACTCCCCCATATGCAATCTCTGGGAAAATCCTATAATGCATGTGTTACTGCTATTTTTAATGAATTTCGCTTGTAGCTTTGATAAAAGATTTCTAACTCTTTTGCCTTTGATTGTTTATAACAAGATGGGGTGATGCCAAAAGCCCTCACGTTGATCTTTGCCATACAAAAGGAAATTTAATTTAAATCTTGGCCATTATCCAAAATCATAAAACATATGTTACAAAAAATATTACATTTATGGGTCGATAAATATTATTCCTATAAGCAGTAACTTTAGTAGCAATGGAGAAGAAGGCACATATTTCCACTCGATGTAATGATTCTATCGATAATTGCACACATGGCAAACATCATTTCCCTGAGTACCAGTTTAAAACCTGCCATAAAATGACACTATTAAAATAAGAAAGCTGTAAGACAGAATCTGGGAGTTACTGCTATATGCATATCCATTTTGGATATATCTATTGAAAGGGAAACATAAGGAAAGATCCCAACCCTCCATTCAAGACACAAAATTGAATCAGCCACCCAACTGGTCTACAAATAAAGGCATGCATATTCCGTCACACTACTCAGGGTTGTCTCTGTACAATACCGGTTTCACCTTGTAAACCAGCACTGTCCTAGCTTTTATGATGAGGGTTGAATACTTTTTTAGAAGAGACATGAAAGGCCAAAATTAACCCCAGGGTCATCAGGTTTGCTGTGCAGGATTAGCCCAACTTAATTACCAGGAAGTCATTAGAAGTGCATTATGGGTCCAAGAGGTCACAGTTACCCACCATTGAGATCAACATTAGTGTTCTCAACTTCAGACCTCAGGTGTCCTCAAAGGGCCTTGTACTGAGGTCTTCATTAAAGGGGTTACTATCATAAAGTAGTGATGGGCACGAATATTCGAATTGTGAATTTTAATCGCGAATATTGAGAATTCGCGAATATTTAGAATATAGTGATATATATTCGTAATTTTTGAATATTCTAGATTTTTTTTTCAACTGAACCCATGATCCCTCCCTGCTTCTTGCTTGTGGGCCAATGAGAAGGCTGCAATGTCTTTGTCTGAGCTTAGCAACATCCCTAGCAACCAATAGGAAAGTTGCCTACCCCTTTAGTATATAAGAAACTCCCCATCAGCCATAATATGCAGTATTTTGCAGATCTAAGAGAGACAGCAGTGTTATTGCTGTGCTCTCTGCTTTCTTCTGTCATTACATTAGATAGTTAGTTAGCTTATATATATATAATACAGATAGTGGGAGATAGTCAGTGTAGGTTATATAGTGATATAGTGTAGTTCTGCTGTCTATACATACATGCTACATACATAGTGCTGCGATGTCACAAGTTCACAACAATACTTAGTGCACCAATGACTAATGTGTGGTCAGACCTGTTAAAATGTGAAGTTGCACGTATTGCACCAAAATATTCGCATCATTAGTGCCGATTTCACTATCGCGAATATATTGGAGCACGCTATCTGGATATAAAGCTACTGTAACGTTCTGCCGTGCCAACCATTTTCTCCAGCCTCAGGAATCTACTAGCAGCTTGAAAAATGTACCCACGCCTGTATTGCACGCGCATTACGTGCATATTACATTGCCGATTTTCGCAAACAAGACCATATTTGCAAATTCTCGAATTTTCGAATATATGACGAATATTCTAACAAATATTCACGAAATAGCGCGAATTCGAATATTGCCCCTGTCACTCATCACTAGTCATAAGCTGTTCAATTTCCGTGCAGCACCACCATGGATGAAATCGTAGACAGGACAGGTCCTCCCTAGCGAGAGATGTTTCATACAGCAGCTCTCTGCTCTGGCCAATAGATGCTGGTCCTGAAACATGATTCTGAATATGATATATGAAAATGTTTTTTTTCTAAACAGGACAACCAATTTAATGTTGTAGAAGCGATACAACTTCTCTCTGGTACAAGTAATCAACAAATGTATTAGTTCTGTGAGCCATCCTTAAAACCTAACCTGTTTGAGTAACTTTAAGGGGCTCGTTTGTGATAAGACAAGACAGTTATTTTCCAGAAACAGTGACACTATGCAATAGGCTGTTTTGGATATTGCAGCTCAGACCCCTTCATTTTAAATGTTTTTTTTTGTTTTTTTTCGGGATCACTATTGCTTTTAACAGATACTGTATGCCCATGTAGCTGCTTACCTCATGTATATCTTACCCATGTTTTTTTTTAATTAGTTTGGACTCTCCTGACCCATTTTTTACCATGTATACAAATCCCTCTGGTTTGTCTCCATCCTGTATGAAGCACTTCCTGTTGCTGTATCCAACCAAACCCATGATGCACTTCTCCTTCCTCTACCACACCTCCAGTACCACCCCTTACAACACCCAGCTAGGTTATAGCTCCTCCTGCCCATCTACTTACATAGACACTCCCATATCAATGCCCCATCCATGGACATAACATCACAAGAAATAAGAAAGAGCTGCATGAATATGGTCATTTGACCACAGCCCAGAACGGAAGGTAGGAGGAATAAAGGTAAAGAAATTAACTTACATAATTACAGCGACCTTCATCAATAGTTAATTTAAAGGATGCAAACTGGAATGGTGACGAGCCGCAATACCCTGCACATTCCAAGGGCAAGGATCATGCGGTTCCTGGAAAAAGGTAGACTCTTTCTGATCCCAAACAGATCCTTTGCAGAGGAGAAAAAGAAGTCTTCAATGACTCTTCTGAAACATTTCATCATGTATCACTCTTGAGATAAATAACCATCATAGAAAAAATACCTGTCCCGGGGTGGAGGGTTTTTTAGCAAAAAAAGAAAATACCACACTAGAAGTAAGGCCTCATTCAGACTGATTTACTGCACTCTGTGCCCTTGTGCTGTAGGCCCTGGTGATGGGCTTTTGGGTATTACATTCGGAATAAGGTCACATTGACCAATACACAGTACAGACTTGTTTAAGCATGTATATATAGGACAGAGAGATAGATAGATAGATAGAGAGAGAGATGCCGATAGGCACGGTGGCCAGCCAACTTATCTATGAGGATTTCAAAGGGATTATGAGTTGAAATTCAAGCAGATAATTTTAGGGGAGAGTCGGGAGCTCCCCATACACATTAGATTGTCCGCCAGTCTAAAAAAAAATAGCAAGTTCAGCCAACAACATTAGATATGGGTGGTGGCCTAAACTAAAAAAGAAGCAACACATCGATTCACCAAAGAAGAGATATCATATATGCGAATGTCCATAAAGGAGTAGGTCATAAACTGATACCGATTAAACCCTAAAAGTAGGTGAAAGATGCACTCTAATTCTAAATATACTTTGGTACATTTTAAATATGGAGGTCCCTTAAAGGGGTTGTCCCATGAAAAATATTCTACATTTTTGAAACAAGCACCTGAATCTGAATATTTGTACAAAGGTATGTAATTAAAAATGGAATAAAGCCACAAGTTATTCAATAAAAATGTATCTATACAACGCCACCTGCTGTCTGTTCTGTTGCTGATTTTTCTGTCCACTTTACCGAGGTGGACTTACATGCTCAGTTCCATCCTCCAACTGCAACTGGCCATATCTACTGAAACTGTGACAGTTGCAGGGAGAATAGACATGCCCTCTGAGCTGTGATAGGGAGAGAGCTGCAGCAGAAAGGACAGACCATGAGCTTCCAGTTTCAAGCAAATTTAGAATAGCAATTGAAGCAATGAATGGGGAGATCTATGTGAGGTACAGGGCTGGTTCTGGCTTTGTTAGAAAGAGATTGTCATGTACTATATGATGTCTGCTTTCATTTCTAAATTGAATCATGGGAACACTCCTTTAATAATTAAAAAAAATAAATGGTATTATCTGGATATTCCAGGCAAAAACAGTGTTCTACATGGCCTTACACTGATCAAATGGTGTTTTCCATAAATGATACAGAAAATGTATTACAAAAAAGTCAAGTCTAATCTCATGAGGAAGTCTTCACAGGTCTCTGATAAAATGACTTCAAGCTCACCCAAGCAATTATATATCCACCAGTCTGCTTCCCAACTTATGAAGGAAAATGAGAGTAATCCTCCACTAACAACACACTTCTTCTTTACTGGAACATAATTTACATTTTTATTAGAAAGGTCCATTCATATGGCAAGACATTATAGCTCAGGGGTATTCAGCTACACTTAACATTCACCATGATCATTATCTATATGGCAGAAAGTTAGGGCCTGACAATAAATTGATTGTTTTCAGTGGCTGTCCATATTTCTTCCTTGTAGAGCACATGCTAATTGAAAACAGTGGTAAATGGAAAACAGCAGAGCGTGGACAAGGAGGGAATGTATGAGAGAACTGCAGGGGGGTCGAGCACAGTGATAAAGTACGGCAATTATTGGGGTGCTAGTGGACAAGAAGAATTATTAAAGTTTACCCTATAGATAAGCTCATCATGGGTCACGGCAAGGAAACGTATGTATAAGATCTACAGTGGTGGCTGGTTGTCCCCCCCCCCCCAACCTTTCTGTGGGATATAGCATACTAAGACTATTTCATACACATTTGGTCACTTTTTGGTGCATCCTCGAATTCAACTTAGGTGTCAATTAGGGATAAGTGAATGTTCCCAAAAATTTGGATTTAATTTTTTTTTGGGGGGGATTTGCTTCGGGCAAAATGGAGAGAGAGGCTGGCTTACAATACTGCGCACATGTACCCTGCATACTAGGCACTCTCCATAGTAGGTGAGTACCCCCAGACAACGAATATATACTGTATTGTCGAGAAACACAAAGTTGCATACTGGACACTCTCTCACTCTGCTTTAGCAGGAACACCATCAATTAGCAAGAGAGCAGCTACAAAAAAATCTCTATCTCTGGAGGACCTGGCAGATTCATACATTACACAGACAATACATTGATTTCAATGTGCACCATACAATGCTTTATTTCCCCTGTGGAGGCACTGCAGAGCAACATTCCACCATACATTTTAGATGCTCACTGGGGTGCAACCAGTAATCACATTACAAAAGACTGATTATATGCAATAAAATGGGATTGTAAAAAATAAAAATCTAAATTATGCTATTTCTGTCACTGTTGTTGTATGGAAAGGTCGGGTTGTGGTCATCTGCTGCAGACAAATACCCAATTAATAAGGACCATTAACACACCTTTGAGCCAATAAGATAGGGCTTAAGATGGGCCCTGTAGCAGCTGTAGGCTACCTCTATGGTTCTAACTTCTAATTATAGTGTATTCCACATCCTAAAGAGGAGTTGTTTCAATCAGTCAAATGCTTAAACCAAAAAAGATTACTGATTAATCACAATGAATTGGGCCATTTGTCTCACCAGCTGCTTGCCCTTTACCGGCCTTTAGCCATACCTTGATCTGCCATTTTTTTCATATTGTGATATAAATCTTGCCTAAGGTTGGCCATACACATTATCTAGCTGTTGGCTGAACGAGGGTGCCGGTTCTTCATACAAACTTTCCCATACACTTGCACACACAGGTCAGTCTAGAGAAGATTAAGCCAATGCCTGACACCTCTGGTGGCAGCTTATGCCCCTCAAAACCAAAAATAAAGGACATGTTAAAATCCAACTGCCAACTACTGTTGGGTGATAGGATACCTCCATTCACTAGTGGCTAGTCATGCAGATATCATCTAATGTGTATGGCTACCTAAATTAATATCTAAATCAGAAAAAAGAAAAAGCCTCTTCTAGACATCTCTGGTTGTTTAAATTGAAATTCAGCATGTCTGATCCTTCTTCCTCCGACAGAGTCAGCACATTCCCATATGTAAGATAATAGACTGGCCTTGCCAAATTTAGAAGGTTCGGGTACTCTAACTTGGATACATATTATGGTCAAATTTGTGCTCTGCATGATAACAACCCTAATAGCATCTCACTAGAACAGCTTACTACTTATCTCCCTATTCTAATTTTCTATTTGCTATGATTTAAAAAAAAATTTAGCTTCAGAACCAGGTTCCTCTATTCTCCTTTCAGCAAGCCACGGCAGCTGGCAGCAGGCACATATGGTAGCAACCAGAATTGACTTTGCTCACCCTTGCCTCCTTACCTTACAGATGAGGTCTTCGGCAAAATGTGTCAGGCAGATTTGCAATCACACAATACAATGTAGAAACTATTCGGTTACAGCAACTGCAGGGACACTACATAACAAGTGGGGTAGAAAGAGCTTAGTACACAGAGATTATCAGGATTTTATCCCACCAAGATATTGTGCATGGCTGCCAGGCTGACCAATCAAGCCCTTGCTGGTTGAACTATCTATCACTGAGGCTGGAAGCTAGGTTCCTGGCTTAGCATGCAATCCCAGAGGTAGGCAGGGGATTTAAGTCATTGCTGGTTGCCTGTTATATTGTAAGTTTTCCTGGCTCGGTACTTCTATGTTTGGTGTCTCAACTCAAGAACCTGCTCATTTACTGTCTGTGTAATGACCTTGGCTTGTTTTCTGGATTAAACGCAGAATTAGCTTCTACTGATTCTCTTGGTATTTTGACTGTGGCCAGTTGCTAGTTTCTCACATCAGTTTTCATCTACTTTGCTCCTCAGACATAACCTGGGGTCCCTATCAACCATCCGGCATTGCAGTAATTTCTGGTGAAGGACCTATGGCTAGCCTTAGCTTCCTACTAATCGGAGGAAGACTGGCAGCAGGTTCTGAGTTTGCTGGCTATGGTTGCAGACGATGACCATAGTATATAGCTACAGAATTTTTTACAGCTGCCATTCAGTTGAATGGTAACTGTATAAATTCCAGTTTTATCATGTAGTAAAGGTAAGCAGTAGACATAAAGCTATATGAAGGAGACATATCAATGTATTTATGCCTGTTGTTTGAAGAGTGACTTTTTAATTAAAAGTTAATGAAAAAAAATGTAAATCTGCCAGAAATTTCACTAAAATTTTGCTATAAGATCTATGTACACCCCTGGGGATAACAAGTTTTTACAATATAGAACACATACCAACAACTCAGGAACGGCTAAACTTTATTTATTTTTTTCCATCGAAGTTTTGAAGTTGAGTTGTTATTTGTACATTATAGCAATACTTCCTGTGATAAGACAGCGGCATTGCCACATACTGGACACTCTGCCAGGTCTACAGGAACTAACCTGTATGCAGGGCACTTCTGCTTTCCATTGCATAAAATGGGTGAAGACATAAAATGAAGTAGTAACCAAGAGATTCAAACCGGTACATGCGATAAATTCAGTCTGTGCAGATCTGTTTACAGCCAGCTATAAAAACGGAAAATGTAGCCGGATTATCCTTAAATGCAACATAATGAAAGAGTGCTCTCCATTTACGCCAGCATTACCAATATTGTAAAATAAAATAAAAAGCAGATTATGTTTATCAAGTATGTTCTAAAACATGGCATAAAAGGCAAGCAGCTCAGCTCGAGCCTCCTATCATTCAATAACTTTCCCGACACAAAGAGCAATCAGGACTTGCTGATTATAGTCCTTTTCAGTGTAATTGAGCCAAGGAAAGGGCAATTGCTTACACTTTTCTAGGCCTGAGAGATAAAGAAAAAAAAAGCAATTACATCTATTATTCTAGACCGCAAGATAAAGAAGAGTGGTTATGTCAGACCAGGAAAAGGACTGACCTTACAATCCAGGCTGAAGAGATGAAACGCAATCTAAAAGTGCAGGGCTACGCAATGTAGCAAAAACGTAATAGAGGTGATACATTTATTGGGGAAATAGGTCATAGATTTCAAGGAAGGCTGCGTTGTGGGGTTAGACATAGTTCTGAAAAAAGTCAGGGCTGGTCAGTTTGTTTTATTGGCTCGTGTCCAAAAACACACATTGTGGTTTTGATCATAGGAATTGCAACTGTTTGTAACAATTAAAAAACAGCAATTTATATATTAAATATATATATTCTAAATTTTTCAAACCAGCTCCTGGATCTGAATTCTTTAACATTTGCACGTAATAGAAAAATGTTGAAAAGCCACTGAGTTATTCACTAAAATGTATGTGTATAGCGCCACCTGCTGTTTGTTATTTTCCTAATTTCTCTGTCTACCTTGCGGAGGTGGTCGCTCATGCTCAGTTTCATCCTTCAACTGTCACTAATGCTATCTACTGTTAGAAGCTGTGATAGAGAGAGAGCTGTATCAGAAAGGACATGCCCCTGATCTGTGATAGGGTGACAGCAGCAGATAGGACACTACCTTTGAGCTGGTAGCTCGAAATAAATATAGCTGAACAATTGGAGCAGTGAATGGGGAGATCTCTGGATCCATGTGATGTACAGGGCTGGTTCTAGCTTTGTTAGATAGAGATTGGTATGTACTATATGATGTCTAATTTACAGTTTTTTAAACAGATTAAGGGGCTGCTCTGCTCTGTGTAAACGGGACCATTCACATTAATGTCCAGAGAACCGGCTGACCATCTAATATCATGCTGGATATAAACATGCCCAATCTTTTTGTTCTCCCCGCAACAGCCTATTCCTCTATTCCCATTGAAAACATATACCTACCTGGCTGAGACAATCCTGCGCCTGTAAGGGGAACTCAGGAGGAACATCTGAAGTGGATGGCCAGATTAAGTGACATTTCTGTCATTACCTATGGAAATCATTTAAATGTTATTGAGAAGCTTTGAGCCCTCCCGACACGACACTTTTAGTGAACATTTGTTACCATATCATGGATCATTGTGCTGTTCCTCTGTTGTTCTTCCTGGAAATAGATGACTACATCAACAACTGGCTGCTACTATTCTGCTAGTCATTTAGAAGTGTCCCCACAGTCTAGTCTGCAATGCTCCAAGCAGTGACGGCAATGAGAAATGGTGTACGGACATAATCCACTGAAGAGAAATAGTATTTTTTTTTTACTAATCGCCCATTTATTCATACTTTTCCCAGAGGAATATCAAAGCAGAAACACTCAAACACTAAAAATAGATGCAACAGAACTGTCACTTATGATAAATAGAAATGCCAGAGCTGACCAGTCCTTCTTACAGGGAACGCTCACATATCCCATAAGGTAGTCATATGTTTCATAAGGTAGCCACTATTAAAAAAAAAGTGTGATGTATTCATTATAGAGACTATGATTGGTGGAGGAATGCATGTTAAACAGGTCACTATGATGTGTAATTTTTTTTAATGATATCTACGCTTTACAATTTTAAAGGGTGGAACTCTAAAATTAATCACCTATCCTTAGAAAAAGCAATAAATTGGAGATCTGACTCTCGGAGCCCGATCAGCTGATTGAAGGCAATAAGTGCCTTGTCTCTCACCTGGCAAACAATGATGGTGACCTGGCACTCACTGGATCTCTACAGCTCCTTTAATCAGCCGATGGGTGGAGGTGTCAAAAGTCAAGATTTGGTCCCTAGCCAATCGAGAATCTGATATCAATTAACTATACTCAGGAACTTCCTCTGATCAGCTACGTGGTCTCTTTCTTGGCTAGTGACGTCATGTTCATCACGTGGTGCTGTGCTTTGTTGCTGTGGCTCTCACCGAAGCGCTGTGCTATCCTCAAACAGCTGATCGGCAGGGGTTTAGGTTTCGGATCCCCCCTCCCATACTGAGGATACATCATCAATATTAGAATATCCGAAAACCCGTTTAAGTATAAACCATCCTTTTAGTAGTTCCAGAAACCCCTTACTCATCACTACGGCATATTTGCCAGGTAGCGGCTGGATCTCCACCGGACCCCATTACAGTCAATGGGGGTGGCGGGTATTCCAGTACTGTCCATCAATGCTGGATGCAAAGTAGTCTAACTAGACTGGATCATTTATGAAAAGAATTACGCATGAATGAGAAAAAAAAATTTAACATAAAAAATATATATAAAACTTCTCATGATCTCCAGCTATCTGTGTATGATGCATGAAATCCTAAAATATTTCAAGAACCTTTTCTAGCAGAATGTAGACACTGATACTTTGGAGAAAATGTTTTTATTGCAGCAAGGCAATGGCTGAAAATGTAACTTTGAGATCACCAGGCACGTATGCATTCTGCATAAACGCTGTGTTAGCTCAGCGCTCATTAGTTTCGGCAGCAACTTCTGCATGTTTTCAGCAAAACTTGAATTCCATGAGGAGCTCTAAAGGCAGACAATATGTGAGACACATCGGTTGAGACAAGGATTAGGTGAACAATCCCAGTTATAAACAGCAATATTAAACACGCTTGCCAGAGCTGACACGCAGTGACGAGGTATGGAAGCCATAAAGCTGTCTGGATGTCGAATCTTTAAAAGGAAATGTCCAGGGAATACAAGTAAGTGCAGAAAAAGTTGCTTCAGACTCCTCAGATCAAACTGTAGAAGGTGGAACAGACTTTGCTCCATAAAGGCCTTACTGAATGGAAGAAGTCATTAAATAAAAATATCTAGTTATGTATAGGATTGTGTGATATTGTATGGACTGTCCCATCAGGACTTTCCTTGTCTGTAGGAACAATTAGGTTATTTAGATGTTTTTGAGGAACATCATTCACAGGGGACCTTTTCTTGTATCAGCTAAAGCTTCATGCACACGGCATTTTTCCCCCGCATCTTTTGCAGATTGGATGCGGACCCATTCATTTCAATAAAGCTGTAAAGAATGTGCGCAGAACACCTTCTGGTGTCCGCTTCTGTATGTCCACAAGTCCATCCTGTAAAAATGCAGAACAAGTCCAATTCTTCTTGGTTTTGCAGACGATGGGTCCCACAGAAATTACAGGATGCACATGGCCTATATCAGTATTTTTGGACCCTCAGTTTGCAGCCTAAAGCATGAGGCATAAAGTAGTGGGTCATTCCTGATATCCCCACATGTAATCTCCAATTCTCACAAGACCTCCTTCTCTCCTCTCCTCTTATCACCTCTTCCTACAATCGCCTCCAAGATTTCTCCCGTGCATCCCCTATACTCTGGAACTCGCTACCCCAACATATCAGACTCTCACCTACAGTGGAATCCTTCAAAAGAAACCTGAAAACCCAACTCTTCAGACAAGCCTACAACCAGTGACCCTGCTGCCTCTATACCACCATGGCCAGTTTTACCCTCACCTACTGTGTTCTTCCTCCATACCTTGTGGATTATAATCCCTCACTAGCAGGGCCCTCTCTCCTTCTGTACCAGTCTGTAACTCATCTTGTTCATGCTTAATATAATTGTCTGTATTATGTATGTGCACCCCTTATCATACGTATAGCACCATGGAATGAATGGCACTTTATTAAATAATAATAATAATGATTGCAGCGTACTAATAATACATGTCCTCTACACCTTCTGCAAACAGTTAACAACCCCCAGTGGTGATTGGCGAGGGTTGCATAAGTCAGGCACAGAGGAATGGGCTCAATAGTTGGCACTGGCACTGGGTTCTTGGGTTTGAATCAAACCAAGGGCAACTTCTCCGTGAAGTTTGTATGTTCTACGAGTGTTTGCGTGTGTTTCCTACCATGCTTTAAAATCTACTGGTATGATAACTGGCCAGTTAGACTGTGAGCCCCAATGGGGACAAGTATTAATATGTTAGTCCATTATACTAGTGGGATCTCATTGATCAAGAGTATGATCATTGATTGCTGGAAAGATAACCAACACATGCATTTTCTTTGCAATGAGAAAAGTGTAGGGAACAGAGTGCAAAAGAGGAATTACGATTGCAGAAAACCTTCTGGCTTTGCTTTTGTGAACTTAGAAGGTGGTCCTCTGCTCGGTGTACCCTTAAACAAACCAGAACAGAGAGCATCTGAATGGCCAAGATGTAATAATACCGTAGGTAATTTCCCCTGCATCAGCCTGCAAGTTGAGAAGGGTTGCTCAACCTTTGTCTATTTATCACATGTAGATTCTCAGCAAGACTCTAAATGGCCATGTGGAAAGTAGTCAACCCCCTACAATTGAAAAAACAATGCAAGATGGCCATACATATATAGACAGCGCCAAATGAGACATCAGCCCATCTCCAAACCCACTTAGACTATTTTTCCCCAGCCAAAAGCTTAGGGTGGCATTTCCAGTGATCTTTATCACCCCTCCAAAATACTCCTCCTTCTTCTTGTTCTTCTCTTGACAAGTTTCACAATTAAAAAAATGTACACCAGGCTTCAGGAGAGTCCTTTATACATTCCTGAGCCTTATCATAAATCCTAGTGGAACCATTCTCTGCTAAGCATGGTTTAGTGGAGCAGGGGGATGTAAAACCAGGAGGGTGTAAGAACAGTAATTTTCAGGGCCAAACAGTACGTAATAATATATATATATATATATTTTTTTTTTTTTCATTTTGAGCCCTGGTTCAATTCTTCAAGAACTTTGATGTGCTAATTCATTTTGATATGATATTGACCTAGACAACTTGTCTTCAGAAGAGTGCTGACTGTGCATTATTTTAAAACGTATGTGGGTGTTGCCAGCACCCGCCCTTCTGTGTACCCTTCTGCAGCTAAATACTTCTACTCCTCTGCTCACGCACATCATTGAGATCACTGCAGTGCACATATCACTTAGATATGCCATCAAGGTGTCAGATCTGAAATCCAGAATGTCCTCCCCCCAAAAATTGAAGGAGAGCACAAACACAGGTGCTGCATAGGGTGCTCTCCATTCGCCGCTATTGGAGAGCAGTCAGCCACTGAATGGATAGATCACTGTGCATGCATGGTCACCTCTATGGGACTGCCGAAATGAGCTGAACCAGCACTTGACCATTTTTGGAAGTCCTATAGAAAAGAATGTAGAGCATACAGCACATGCACGGCCACCTCTCTATTCACTTCTATGGGACTGCCAGAATTAACTAAGTCAGCACTCAGCTATGCAGCCATTTGTGGAACTCCCATAGCAACGTGCTCTCCTTCACTTCAGGGGGCCCATTCTGAAATGAGGTAGTACCCTCACCAAACTGACATTGATGACATAACATAGCTATATGCCATCAATGTCTAAGATGGGAATGCCCCCTTTAAAAGGAATGCTCTTTAAGTTTAAAGGCAATCCGGGCAGATACTCATCACACTGGCAGAATTAAATACAAAACTAGAAGTATTATTTCTAGGTTGACATTAATGGACATTAGTACACAGTTGTACAGTGTGTTGTAATCGTTATCAGAAGCTTATCAGCCGCAGTTAAACAGTTCTGGATGTTGCCTATTTAGCTAGTGAAGAAAACATTTGGAAGAGGTTTCCCGAGCCTCTATTAGAGCTAAACAGAGAAGTAAGGGGCTAATTGAACTGATGCTAAAAATCTAACAACATATGTTGTATGCACAAATATTTTACTTCTTTTCTGTCTGCGCTGCTCACAGCAAACAGATTCTAAAAACGTCCACAATATGTGCTTTACGAAGGCTGCGCTGGAGCAGACTTGAAAGACATTACCATAAGCGCCCTGAAAAGGCTGTGCCTGTAAAACAACCCCTTTTCATAAACTCTATTAGGATATGCAGATATCAAAGAAGGGTTCCACAGCATGGACTCCCCTCTATGAGAAGAGGAGAGTCAATCAAAAATGACAGCTCTAACTCTGGAGGACCCAGAGAGTCTATGTAGTACCATGTACAGCCATTTATTTACTTGTTTGCCATGCAATACTACCCATTTGCTGCAGTGGCCACTGTGGACACAATGCCCTGAAACAAACTAATTATTGGGTTGGCTTCATCTGCAGAAGCGATTAACTTTATGAGTGTTCACAGGTTTTCTGATCTTTATAATTGTCACTTTCGGGTGTGGTAGGGAAACACCACACCGGACATAGGAGGTAAAGGGGTGAGGGAATAAGGCCTGGAAACTTAGGAAAGGAGATGGACAACTCCTAGTAAAACCATAATCAAAGTCCTGACAAACTACCAGCATGAACAGACCCCAGAGGTAGGCGAGTTCATACACCGTAATACCTAGCGTCCTAACTCACCCTATAGGACCCTGGTACTAATGTCAGGATTGAGTCAACCTGTTCCTCCAAAAGGAAGAGAAATTCAACACACAAAATAATCCAAACAAAATAAAAAAGGGAAAGAAAACACTTAACTTCAAGTGACTATGGCAGCACCAGGAACTTAGCCGAGACCCACACACCATCTATTCACAATTTCAACATAAACTATAAACCACACAGCATAGTGGGAGAAACAACAATAAACAGAGACGGTTAAAGGACCATAATAGCCACACCTGGGGAAAGAAGGAGTGGCAAGCACCAGAAACAACACAGAAGTCATTTAATCCAAACGGAAAACAGATCAGCTCAAACCACGTGTTGCCAGTCTCACCGGTCTCCTGCTACCTGTCGCAGGAACTTCCGTGACAATAATTATTTGATGATATTATTGTTATGGTCACATAAATCATGATTGGTAAGATACCTGCTGGTCACTGAATCCTCTAAGCCCCAATAAAACACCTGTTCTCACCCCCATCCAATTCAGCAAATGTAATCCCATACAACAAGTCATAATTCTTGGCCACTAACAGTAAAGGTGGCCATATATATTAGATTAATATCACCAAACCTTTTGATTTTGGTGGGACCAGCCAAACATCTAAAGTATATGGGGTGTCCTGACCTTCCCTTTGCAGCAGATGTTGGAGGAAAGAAGGATCGAGCTGTTTGATTTTAGCATGCCCAATCTTTTTGTTCTCAGGGGAGATAAGCTACAGCCAGAGGTGTGAGATCAAGTGTGCATGTGTATGTAAAGGTTGGAAGGGATAGCTGGAGAACTAACAAGCACTGGTGAGAAATGCAAAAAAGAAGTCATATAATGGCCTGGTATAGTATTATTCTTCATGTGCATACAAAGTCATGTGAAAAGACAGGCATGGTATAAAGGCATGAACAGAGTTGAAATACTTCTTCATTTTTAATCATATAGGTCATCATATGTGATTTTTAGAATGTTAAAGAGTTTGATGACCTATCATCAAGATGAGTAATCAGCTGTTTGAGGAGACCGTGGCGCTTTTCCTAGGCCAGTGACATCACGTTCATTGATCACATGGTCTAGGCACAGCTCAGTCCCATTCAAGTGAATGTGGCTGAGCTGCTTTACCAAGCAAACCCGCTATCAAATGGACTTCGGTGTGACTGGTGAGCTGTGAGGAGGCTGTAGCACTCACTGGAGTGGCAAGGCCTCCTCAGACAGCTGATTGGCGGGGGTACCAGGTGTCCCACCAATCTGATACTGATGGCCTATCTTGAGGATAGGTCATCAACATGAAACACTTAGAAAACCCCTTTAACTACCATCATCATACTCTTCTGTTGCACTTCCTAAAAAGTATTTTCCATCTCATGTTTTGGCCTAAGATATCTTTAAGATATCTCCAAGGATGACACTGAAGGGGATTCTTTAGACTATGAGTAGAGGCATCCAACTATGTCAAGGGACAAAAATGCAATCATACTGTCTTTCCAGTGTACATTTTAGCTAGCAATAGGTGTTTGGGGCATTACTTATCATCACAGTTTTGGGCATAAATGGAGCCCAACTTCATAGACCATCACTAGTGTGGCAGGTTGTACATCCAATGTCCATCTAATGTGTAGGGTCGCAGGTATAGCTACAGTTCCATAGCACAGAGCCCACTCTGTGTGATACTATATGTTGCCTTTGTGTAATGCCATATTCAATCAAAAATAATATTTCTCAGAGAGATACCTCTCAAACATGACATACAATGGAATAGGTCACAATTTTATTTTCTCAATGTCTTCATATGAAATCAGGGGCACACGGGAATATAGTATGATGCCTCCTGATATACTGTCACACACAGATCCATGATAGGGTGATATGCATGAGGCCATATTAGAATCAGAGGGCCACAATATAGTCCCCATGATCTATAGACCTCTTTCAAAATAAGACATCAAAAGCAGAGAAAATTTCCAAGTGACCAATGTTTTCAGATCAGCTCAGCGAAAATAAAGGAAAAAATGACTAGAAAAAACTGTAGTCTTATTGTTTGAAAAGCAAAAGTGTCCCTGTTGCCATTTGTGGAAACTTCTTTTTCTTCTAATGCAATAACCATTTGGCAGAACATTTTTATAGATGAAGGCACCGAAAATAATCCAATTTGTTGTATGTATTTTAGGGAAATAAATTAAAGCCATAACCCGTCAATACTTTCTCCTTAAAGGATATTTTTACAGGTGGGCCACTGAGAGGTTCATTCATTGTGATTGACGCACACTGTCAAGAAGGGATAGCCTTATATCCTGGACAGTTTACAGCCCTTAAGGACTGGAGTTCAAGACCCCTGAACTGAAGGAAACAGACTAATAGGAAATGGCTTCCAGATGTTTCATTTTCTTCTGGTATCACCAGAATTTAACCCATTTAAGGATGGTTATAAAAAATATCAAGGGTACAGAGTCAAATCACACCGAAGATGCTGTATGCGACTGTTCACAGTATATTAGACAGCTATTGGCGACAGTTTACATGCCTCTGCCATGAGATACTCAACCTCATGAAACCAAATGAGGAACATGTTCTCAGCTTGAAGAACAGAGCTTGGAAACATGTTAAGTGTTTCACATATATCTCACCCTGGGCCAACTCTGTTCCTGCTGGTTACTTCTTCATAAACTAGTTTACTACAATTACAATATGAAAATATTGCAGTATTGAAGGGTTGATATTCTTAAAGGCGTTTTCTGGGCTGCTGATACTGATGACCTATCCCAAGGATGGGTCATCAATATCAGATTGGTAGTGTTTAGACACTTGACACCCCCAGGGATCATCTGTTTCGGGCTGCTATGATGCTGGGAGCTAACAGTGTACGGAGTGGAAACAAAAGGCCACGTACACTGTGTAGTTTTTGGCGCCAGTGTACTAAAACTCAGCACCCATTCACTTGAATGGTAGCTAAGCAGCAGTTATCTGGCATGGCCACTAAACGTACAGAGTTTTATTCCCCTAGCTCTGTACACTGTTAGTTTCCAGCAGTGCTCGAACAGCTGATTAGTGGGGATGCCGGATTTCAGACTCCTAACAATTTTGTATTGATTACCTAACTGTACGATAGATCATCAATATCTATAGCCCAGAGAAACCCTTTAACGAGACCATACAGCTTCAACAACTACCTTTCAAATGAACCGACAGCTGTTAATCCTCTGTACACATGTACGGACAAGTATGTATGTGTATTTAGTGGAGAAATGTGAGTAGGGATAGTTTCATGGAGGCTGTTCTGGCAGATGAACAGCCTGCCAGAGTTCAATGCCAGATACTGCCTTTCCCCACCAGAGCCCATTGACTATATTGGGACCAGACGGTGATCCGGTTTGTTTCCAGCTTTAGTGCCGGGATTCGGTCAGTCAAAAACCAGTGCTTGCTGGACTCCAGCAGGCTTGTTTCTCTGCCGCAACAGCCTGCCAGATCGATTTAACGCTAGTCTGAAACTAGCCCAAGCCACTGGCAGTGGTTCAGGCCACTGGCATCTTCTTTGAGAATAAAGGGATCAGCAGTTGAAATTCAACATGCCTGATCCTTCTTTCCTCTAGACATCATCTGTTGGGGAGAGTCAGGGAAGCTCTCATACATATCAAATAATCACAGGTTTTGCTGACATTTATCTGATGTATTTGGGGGCCATTGTACATGGGGAAGTATTATAATAGATAAATCCGGTAAAGGTCTGGTCTGTTTGATTCAGAAATGTGATTAGATAAGTTGTCACTTCTCTTCCCTCCCCAATGAAAGCTCCCTTCTTGACTACATATTTAGTAAAATCTTTGTGTTCATGCCTCATCTGAACCAAACATGTCTGTATAAGGGGGAGTCAGGAGAGGAGGCCGCCGAGCTTTCAGCTTAAGGCTATTGAAGGTATATGGGCAATTAAGGGGTGATGCATCACCCTATTAAATTGTGACACAATGGGCTATTCTTGCAGAGGGAGGCTCTGTAAATAACAGGCTAGAGCAGGATGGCATTATATATAGCATCCCATCATAAAGACCGTGGGTGCAAGGCAACATGACATGCTGCATTAATCGTATGGTCATGCTAAATGCTCAAGTGGACTACTGACATGTTCTTCACAGGTCATGAACTGTAGCTGCAATTAACCACCATAAATATACTTCCATAGGGATTAAATCAGGACATATAATACACTCCAAAAACCAAGCCATCTTCAGTAAACTTTATTGATATAGCCTAGAAGAACCTCCTTTAATTGAGGTCAACTGACACTTATAGGTTGGTCATAGACATAGTGATTCAGCCTTCAGCCTGGTTTACGACTTTTGAAAGGTCCTCACTTTCATCTTTTACACATATGCTAAAATGCATTCTGTTTTTTATCTTCAAAAATTGGTATAATTGAATTTTTTTTTTCTCTCATGTAATTTTTTAATGTGTGAGAAGGGTCTCCTCATGAAAATGGAATTATGGAATGTTCTGCTGGTGGGATCCCCAGTAAACAGCAGTAATCTGATGAGGAACCTAGCAACAGGTGTATAATTTCTTTACAGCACCACCACAGGTAAATAGAAGCGTCACTTCATAATTAAGTCAATAGGTAATAGATGAATATGCCAGGTCTTCCAGATCCCGAGAAGCTCTGGCCAATTCAGATAAAGGGTCTAGGACAGGTGGAACTCCAACTCTAGTAACAGTACCAAATGTGAACATGGATTTTCCAAATCAAGGCAACCCTTATGTTCCCTTCTATGGACATAACAACACTAACCCCAAAACCAAAATTTATTATTTCTGGGAATGTGTATAAAACAAGAAGTCTTGTGTCCCTTCTGTGGTCAAGTGCAGACATTCACTGGCCAACAGTGGTGACGTGTGGCACATGACCACTGAGCCTCTACAGTCACATGTCTCTTGGGGGACACATCACCACTGAGGCCATTCAATGGCTGCAGCAGCACACATGATGACAGAAGTGAACATTACCCTTCTGTTTTGCCAGGGAACCAAAGGATTCAACAGATGAGTGGCTTTGTCTCTTTATTTTACACACATGCCCGGTGGTAATTAATTTTGGTTTGGGGGTCAGACGACCCCTTTACCAAACCCCAGGGCAGGAGTGAAGCTTCTTGACCACATTGCAAAATCTGTAATATTGACTCCCAACTATCATACATCATTTATAGTACTAGTCTCTCACATGTTTCAGAGGGACCTTTTGGGTCCTCTCAGGTACCCGAGCCCAAGTTAGACAGAAATCTCTGCACCCTCTTAAGCTATAGCCTCTGCCCAGGGGCAAGAGCAATCTATAGGGTGGTATTTATCAGCACCCCACTTTAATTTTCAAACATGGAGACTAGAGATTAGCAAATAGATTCTACAGAATAAAAATGTGACCCAAATTTTTCCAAAAATACAAATTCTGTCGAATTGATTTAATTCGATCATTAATGGAGGGCCTTTGTCTAAAGGAAGAAAAGATTTTACATCAGTGGATGGATATACTATACATGTTCAAAAGTATATGTGTATATACGTGAAAAAGGCTCTATGAATGAACTGAAATGTTTCGACCACATTGGTGAATGAAGTGTTTTTTTTTCACTCTTCTTTTTATGTGAGTGTTGATATATATATATATATATATATATATATATATATATATATATATTAGCAAACCAGTCATTGCTGCATATTCATCCTATAATATTACATAGTAACACAAATAACTACATTTATTTAAAACATATTTAACAAATCATAAAAACACACAAGTTACCGCATGAGTCCTGTCCTAACCTAGTTCTCAGCCAAACACATTGAAAAAGATTCTTAATAATTAGTCACAAACGTGACATTGCATGAGCTCACCTGATTGAAAATTCTGCATTTCTAGAAATGGATCAAGACAGAGATAAAACATACGCATGAGCAGCCCAGCATCAAAGCGTCATTACATTTATGTAACATACAGGATGACGTTCTTGTACACGGAAGAGCAATTATTATATCAGTTGCCTTGACATTAAACAAACAAGCTGATATGAATTTCACATGTAAGCATATAAACAGACTTGGAGCAGATTATGAATGCAGGCTGCAGACATAGGAAGGGGGCGGCTGTTTTCTTTTGCTTGTTCTTTTTTTTTTTCTGCTCTGAGAAAAAGGAAATCCTTACATCAGACTATCCTGACTTTTTAGGCGCTGAAGGATTATGGATTTAACCAGGGAATACACAGGAAAATTGTAATTGGAATCTGTCTAAAATAATCCATTGTGATTTCTGGATAAATGTCTCTGCATCACATTTTACTAAGTATGACAAATGGAATTTTAATATCCTTATGTATTTTTTTTTATATAATTTTTTTTATACATTTCTTCAATGACGTCCATTTATTAACTTTTTTTTTTACTTGGAAATGATATATACTCCCTGCATTCTTATATGGGGATGCAGAGGGCTAGAATTTTTTTTAATGGTGGGGGGGTTGTAAACCACAAATCCACCGTGTATTATGGGGATGTTTTTGTGGGGTTTTTTTTGTTTGTTTGTTTGTGTGTTGCTTTTTTTTTTTTTTGGGGGGGGGGGGGCGGAGGGGGCAGAATGAAAGTCAGTACATATACTCCCAGTTTGCCGGTTGGGGGTGCAATGAACTAGTTTATTTTTATATCATTTTTTGGTAACCATGTACATTATATTCCTCTTTGACTTAAGTGGGGATGCAGAGGACTAGATTCATTTTCAAGGGATTTTCTGGACAGTATATTATTTCAGTTTTGTTTTCTTTTTTAAGGTTCAGAATGCTTTAAAAAAATACTAGAACTCAACTTACTGATCCCCTGCCGCTCCTGTTTCAACACATCCCAGGTCTTCTGATGGTCTTTGTACTAGCTGACTTGAAAATGTGACAGATAAACCAATCACTGGCTACAGTGGTGACCCACTATAGACAATTATATCAGTCTAGAGAGGGACCAGAAAGCAATGAAGCAAGTGGAAGGACCTGGGAAACATCAGAAGAGGAGCAGTGGGGATTGGTTAGGTAACTGCTATTTTTAAAGAAAGGTGTCTGAGCTTTTTAACCACTTCCAGACCACTCAAAGTTTTTGGGTGGGCCATACTCATCATATTCCTGAAGGTCCTTGCAGAGTTAGCATGTGTATGCTAATCATGCAACTGCAGGAGTCAGTGACAGCAGGGCTACCCATAGAGAAAGGCCTGTCTTCTCCATTACTGTATACGCAGTTCTCAATGATCACTGTATATACACATCAAAAGCAGCAATGCTGCCAATTCCTGCTCTGGACCTAGTGATCATGTGATCATTGTGGGCTGGGAAGTTCCAAAGGCTGCTGGGTCTTAGCAGACCCAGATAAACTGTATGTCAGCCCCAGTTACAGGAGAAATCAGCAATAAAAAATGTAATGTCTTGTATGACGTTATAGGGGGTATAAAGTGTAAAAAAAAGAAAAATTAAACAATATAAATATATATATATATATATATATATATATATTATTTTTTTTTTTTTTTTTTAAAGCTGCACAGAAGCAATTAGGCCATTGACGAGTCCATAACCAATACATTCCTTATATCAAAACGACCATTATGTAAAGGAAATATCATTTCAAAACAGTATTTTAGTTTCATTGTGTGCTAGTAAAAAACTATAAATAAAATGTGCAAAATAATAAAAATGACATAAAAAAGCAACATGTATCACCAAGAAAATCTCTCATAGTGGCATGCACTTAAAAAAAATGGAAAATACATTTTGGTCAGGAAAGGGGATAAATGGCCCGGTTTTAAACTGGTGAAGAAACTTTTGCTGGCCAGGTAATCCCTTTATTCATGCGTTTATGCATAGGACAGACTATATATATATATATATATATATATATATATATATACATACACATACACACACAACCTGTGTCTTGTATGGGGAAGCAAGGGCCTAGAAGGAAAATTTCCTGTTACATAGGTTGGACCATAGCACTTACCCTTGTGACGAAGCTTTCCTTTGCTTAACCGACGTATCTCATTTTGTAAAGGGCTGAGTACTGTGTCAGTGCTACGTAAGAAAGAATGATACATTACTAGTCAGTAAGGAATAGAATGCTAATTTTCTCAAATTAATTGTTCAATTAAAACATGACATTAAACACATAACATCAACTCTATGTAAAATTTAATGACAATTAAAATTATTATTTTCTTTACTGAAGATTAAAAAAAAGACACCATGTTATCTTCTACTAAGATGACTTCACAATATGTAACATCATACAGGGTAGTAATAGCAGATACAGAAACATGCATGACGGAAAGATAGTAAATAGCAAAAATCTGTAAATTAAGCTGGTATCTGACTCTGGGGCAAGCTCCAACCACTCTTTTCCTAAGTCAGGAGGGCAAAGTGCACACTCCTTGCCATCAAAGGGGCAGCGTGACCCTTTGGACAAATCCAATTCTTCCTTCCTTACTCCAGCTGCAATGCCAGGGAAGCGAAGAAGAATCACAGACAATATGAGGAAATCTTATTAGACCAACCTGAGCTGGGCCTTAATTCTCCTCAAGTCCAACAGCAGCCAAGGAGCTGCTTCATTGGTGTCTATGGCTTGTCTAGAGAATAAGTTCTGACAAGTAGTCTGTGAATATTCATGTATCTATGGTTGCCCAGTGCTTTCCATTTACACACAGGCACCTTTTTCTGTTCTTAGTTTACACTAACTAGAAAATAACATAAAAACATAAAAAATGACAATAAAATGACCACAAACAATCATATTTACATGCATTTCAATTAACTTTGTAAATTACAAACAAACATTTTCAAGTTTTCACTCCTCATGTGATAGTAAAATAAAATGAATGAGATTTAAATTTAAAGATTTTTTTAAATATATAAAAAAGGTTTATTTGCTACTAAAATAAATAAATAAAAAATAGATTTAAAATGCCAAAGATGGGGGAAAAAATAAAATAAAAAACAAAAAAAAACAACAACGAAGTAGTCCTTATTGCTCTGAGATTTTAGTTAGATCATGGGACAGCTTTTATACGAACGTTAAAACTACTCAATTTCGTGCGCATGAATGTTTTTTTTTTTTCTACAGCCACATAAAGCAAAATTGTGAAAAGCATTTAAATAGTGTGTAATTTACCCATTAATGCTGCACTAAGTGCGCATCATCTTTTCAAACACGCCAATCAATGCATCCGATCAAACAACAGACTACGGTTTAACTTTATAAGAATCTGTCCTCACTTGTAAATTGTCCATAATTATAGTCGTGGGCTATAAACGTTTATTACTGAAAACTTTTTGCTCCCAAGACATTTTTTCATTATAATATTGCTCTAAAGAGTTAAACAGTCTGCCATAGAACTGCCTGATAAGCAGGTATGTCAAGAATTGAAGTAGAAGTTAGAAGCCGCCCCCCCCCCCCAAAAAAAAAAAAAAAAACAAAAAAAAAAAAAACTATATTATTAGCCTTGATTCAGATAATTCTGATCATATTTCAACCTCCATATGAGGGATGTAAAACTCAGAACTCCTTGGGTTTATTAACTCAGTTCTTGGGTCTTGTGGATCTTTGCTGCCATCCAAAACTGGCCTAGAGCCAAAATATTCTGGAGGATCTCCATCTCAGGGACTGGTGTACAGGAGGATTAAAGGGGTTATCTCCGTAAGAAGCTGTTGTTTACATCAGCTGATCAACCCAGGTCCAGTTTCTGACACGAGCGATCAGCCAAGGAAAGCTGCAGAGATACAGTTCTGCTGCACAGCACCACGACCATTTCAATGAACGGCCAACCATAAAACCATGGATGGAACCAAAGGCATGGGTATAGGTGGGTGCTGAGGTGGCAGCAGCACCCTAGCCCTGAAGCCACTGATCTAGGGAAAGAACTGGCACATAGTAGGCAAAGGGCCATGTTACAGGGTTCTATTCAGGAGCTTCAAGTAACAACTTTGTAAAGGATCACCTGAACCAATGGGGCTAAAAAAAATCTAACTAGAGATGAGCGAATCAAATCAAAAATTTGTGAATTTCCTAATTTTCCAAAAGATTCAGGTTCAAATGAATACGTTTTGTTTGTGATTTAGATAAGGGGAAAAGGAGACAGAGGAAAAGAGAGAGAGGAAGAGACAGATGAAGAGAGAGATAGAGAGAAATAAAGAGAGAGAGAGAGAGAGAAAGAGACAGAGGGAAAGAAAGAGAGAAAGAGGAAGAGAGATAAGAAATAGAGTGACAGAGATAGAGAAAGGGAGAACGAGAGAGAGAGGAAGAACAAGAGAAAGAAAGAGCAAGGTAACTGGGGCACAACTACGTCCGCCCCGAATAACAGTTTGCTCATCTCTATTATATGGAGAAAAAAAAACATACATAAGTCGGAACCTGTATTAATGTATCTAGAGAGACTGAGAAAATCGGTAACATAAAGGTTTGCCAAATCTTGCCGAGCAGATTACATCAGGTAACAGCCTCTGAGGTTACTAAGCAATATGTTTATGTCAGAATTAAAATGGTTGGGAGAGATTAGTAAAACATGGCCGGCTTCTTTCAAAAAAAGTTCCACTGTTTCCCAAGGGCCATGATTGGTATCGCAGCTCCATTAGTATTTCTAATCTCATATAAAAAGAAGATGCAAAATAGCCTAGGGGGTGGTGGGGGGTAGTGAGAAATGATAAAAGACCTCTAAATCAGCAACAAAATCATTTGACTAGATAGATATTTTTTATAGGACTAATCCCTTACGACGTTATTGTCCCTCATAACTGCAAAAAAATGTTATGAGAAATCTATACTATGTAAAGCCTATACCAGAACTGTACTATGGTCATGTCCAGTGGTCAAGTCATGTTGGTAGGTGTAGTGCTCTACATACAGAGCATTATTGAATTATGGTCATCGTGGGGGCTCCGACTGGAAGGCAGAGTGAGCCGTATCCCTCTGCCTTGCCTCACAGGTGGTGCGATCACTGTTGATTGCGGCACCTAAAGGCTTTGACAGGTTCGGTGTATTATACAGCCGCTCCATACATTCCCTCGACCACTGTACCACTGGCTAAAGGGGTTAAATAATCTTTGGTAATTTTTTGGGGGGGTTAATTTTCTATGTCAATATCTATATTTAAACTAAAAACATAAATTCCTGCAGTTTTCACACTAGACACTCAACTTAATAATAGGCGCCACTTCTTGGTCTGTACAGATCACTTTATCTGTCATTCCAATCCCGCCTGTAATGGTATCACCTCTGTCTACAGATAAGACAGGATCCACCATTCCCAATAGGTGATTGTCAGAGCTCTTCTATTCCTTCCTTGTACAATGAAATCTGAACAGGGCACAGAGCATGCCCAGAAAACTCTCTCATAGAAGTCAGTGAGGTCCCCTCCTGACCATTGTGTCTATGGACCATGGGGCTGCCGTAAAGCAATTTTCTTAATGCCTTCTAAATGCTGTTCAGAACAGCTATGGCAAGATGGCTGCCCCTAAAAATCTGCAATCCAGAAAATAAAAACTGATTAGAAAAAAGGATGTGCAATACTATCTGGTTTTAACGGTCATCACATTTCCTTTAAATTTCATTTTCACCATGTCCAGTCATTAGATCATTTTGGAATGCGTAATGTTCTATGCAATGTTGGCTTTAGGAAAAATGGGCAGGGCAATAGGGAAAGTAGAATACTTGTAATTTCGCTACATACATTATAATACCGCCATACACTGCCAAGGAAATGATGCATTATACAACCCAGATTACACCAATGCCAAAATAATAAGCAGTTTCCAAAAGAGACCAAATATCAAGGCCATATGGCTCCCAAATAATGCTACCATACCATAAATATAAGTATACACAAAATTTCCTCCTACGAAGGCACACTAGAAAACGGATGCCACTTTATCCCACCCTAAAACTGCCCCATATCTCTCTCTATATACAGTATAATAAAATATGTATTATGATCAGGAAAACTGTGATTCGCCATGAAGTCGAATTTACTTGCTCTTCGTGGTAACGAATCAATTTTTCCTGAAATGGGGTAAAAACATACCTCATCCATTTGTTTGCGGAGATTGAAGAAACCACGCAAAATCTCATGCGCTGTGACGTCATGACTTTACCACGCAAGATTTTGCATGGTTTCTTCAATCAAGATGGCCGCGATAGCCTCTCCGTGAAAAAATGGAGAAGGTATGTGTTTTTTTTAACCCCAATATTAAGTGTCAGATGCCGCAATCAGCGATGAACACGGCATCTGAGGGGTTCCATGACGGGGACACCGTTCCCCGTCATTGCGCCCGCTACATACTATGGAATGCGATTCGTGACGAAGTACACAAACTGACATTGGTCATGGTGGCTTCATAGATTATGACCAGTCGGGTCATTGCAAGGTGTAGTCCCCATCTCTTCAGAGACGTGCAGGAAACGTCTAGAAATGCACTGGCCCGCGAGCAAAAGGTCTTTGGCAACGGCTTTGAAATGTTGACAGAAGAGATGTTGAGATGATATTGGAGGGTGTAGAAGGTAAACAGATGCTTGTACCCAGGGCCCCCAAGTGTCCCTGGAAAAATATCCAAACCTTGGCAGCCGCACACCGGCTGATAGTTAACCCAATCATTTTCTGCTTCGTGCAGCTTCACGTTTCTGTTACTTCACATTCTCTCCTTTTATTTGATATTTTTCTTAGTTTTGGCAGAATGTAACTTTATAATTGCATTTGGAACCGGCTCAATAAATGCAAATGGCAGCAATACATAAATTATTCTTCCCAAACCCAAGAAGCATAGTTGCTGCATCTTTATGAAATCCTAGGGTGAAAATTCAATGGAAACGTTTGATTTAGAGAATTATCCTATGAATTATGCAGGAGTCTGCCATGAGGCTGAAGTCTGGTAGTGGCTGTGGGGTTAGGGTCTCAGATCAATGTTAGGCTGTGCAATTCAAATGAATGTTTATCGGATTTATTACCACCAGTCTGAAAGGAGACTCGAAGCTTCATGGTGCCAGTGCAAAATATGTAACAGCAACCCCTATCGGCCAGGTGCCATTTATGAAACTGGTGCCTTGTTCTGGGCCCCCGAGCCCGGGTGTGATTGCTTCCTCTGTACCCCGCATAGCTATGTCCCTAATGAGTCCCCTGGTACTGCACACTTAACATCATAGGGTCTCATACAAAAATTCAGACGATAATTAATCTTTTTTTTTTGTCATTATAAATCAATTATGTAAACCCATATATATAACAGTGTTTTTCATCTATGTAAGGGTACCTTCACATGTTTCAGTTGAGAACCGTATGTGTTACCACAATTTGTCACGGCTTGGCAGTTTTTGCTGGGGAAATACATGAAAGAAAATGCATTTCACCTCTGAAGATTGTGCAGAACTGCAATGCAAAACCCCAAAAAGTTTGTTGCAAAACCAAGCACGTTTTTTTCAAATATGGTTCTTGACCCCGCTGCAATCTGCTAATATGTACCCTAAGGCTCTGATCACACTAACATCAAGGCTTCTGAATTTCCTTGTCCTTTCCAGTAACGTATCAATTTTCCCTGAAATGGGGTAAATAAAATAAAAAGTCATACTTACCTCATCTGTTTCAGTGCGAAGAGCCCGCCGCCATCTTGATTGAAGCCCACTGCCGTCTTCAAATGGATGTCAAATAGAGTTAAATTTTTTTTTTCTTATTACATTAATATCAGATGCCACCATCAGTAATGAATGCGGCATCTGAGGGGAACAGTTAGTATGAAGGATTGAAGCAGCAGGGAGCAGGTAAGTACAATCCTTTCAGTATAGGAGGCTGGCTGCCGGCAACTTTAAGAAATTATATATCCCCAGACAACCCCTTTAAAGAGTTAGAAATTATTATACATACAGGGGCGGACTGGGAACTTAAAAAAATACTAAATGTGGCCCAGTTTTGTAGTCTGGTCAAAATTGATGGAAGGCAGGACCAGCAATACCATATTGTGGCACATTATACCACCCCAACAGAGCCAAATACCACAGTCCATCACAAAATACTGCCAGCAGCACAAAATACATCCCCAAAAACACTTCTCGTGGTCGGCTGTGAGGAGGACTTAGGCGGTCCCTTGGGTATCGGCCAATCGGGAAATTTCCCTGTATGGTTCCGCCCCTGTATACGTGTATGTATCTATATATTATATATTTCTAATCAAATTACAATAATACAGTTAAATTCCTTCAGATTATCAAATATTATGGAGTATAAGCAAAAATTAAAAAAAAATTTAAATTAACCCAAAATCTGCTACTGCTTTTCATATGTTTTCTCTATTCAGATAGATAGACATAAGATAGTATAATCTGTCTATTTACTGTCTCTCTCTCCATCTGTACACAGAGCTATATATACTAGTAGAGACTACTTTGGAGGATCATTTAACATATTTATAGATTCTTATATCTACAAGAAGTCTACATGGACCTTGATCTGATAATTAAATGAAGGTATTATAAAAAAAAAAAAGAAGAGAGTAGTTTTACAAGTAAGCACATAAACCGTTTATAAGTCCATCTAGGTAGAGCACAGTCGTAATTACATATATTTACATATATTTCATATAAATATAATTACATATAATAGAAAGACACAGCCCATAGCAAATTAAACAGGTAAATAATATGTTTTTACATTCCTGTAAAAGGGTTTGATGGTGGGGAGACAGATCTCAGTTCTCTCTTTTTCCATATGACAGAAGACTGATATTATACAAATGACTACAATCATTCTTACACTACAGGTATTTCTATGTGATATAGTGACGGTGCTATAGACCAAGTAAAACACATCTATACGGATTTCACACACATTCCTAAATACTGGTACCAAGCATGCCATATGTCTAATTTCTGGAATGGGTTTACTATACAGATTAGTTCACTCCTCGTATACTTTCAAGAGTCACACTTTTCCTGTTAGTTTTATGCCTACATTTATATAGAAACTACAATTTACAGAGAGTGAAATCTAGGGCGATCAATCCCTCACTATACTGTATTGCTTGCTGCATCTTAAATAAGTTATGCATAGTATGCATGTATACAAGAAACTAGACCACTGTGGTATACACATATACAACTGGGTTAAACAAAATGAACACCAACAAAACACTATAAAAATATTTTAAAAATACTTAAAGTTTATTATAGAAGACATTAAGTATTTGTATATTTATTGTATATGGGAACACAAATAAGATGATTTTTATTATTGTACACTGCCCCTGTGAAAGAAAGAGATAAAGAAAGAAAAAAAGAAAGAGATAAATAAAAAAAGAAAGAGAGAAAGAAAGAAAGAGAGAAAGAGAGAAAGAGAGAAAGAGAGAAAGAGAGAAAGAGAGAAAGAAAGAAAGAAAGAAAGAAAGAAAGAAAGATAGATAGATAGATAGATAGATAGATAGATAGATGCACCTGTCAAAGAAAGAGAGAAAACTGAGAGAAAAAGATAGAGAGAAACAAAAAGAAAGAAGGAGAAAGACAGAGAGAAAGACAGAGAGAGAGACAGAGAGAGAGAGAGAGAGAGAGAGAGAGAGAGAGAGAAGGAAAGAAGGCAGGAAGGGAAAAAAAGAAAGAAAGAAAGAAAGAAAGAAAGAAAGAAAGAAAGAAAGAAAAGAAAGATGCACCTGTCAAAGAGTGAAAGAGAAAGAAAGAAAGAAAGAAAGAAAGAAAGAAAGAAAGAAAAAGATGCACCTGCCTACTAAAATTAAAATGTGTTAACAATAGAAATAAAAACAATATTTAATAGGAAAAAGATTACATATAAAATAAAGTTATAATGTAATTTGTCCTCTTTGATGGGCCACGTGCAGCAAGTAATGCTTGGTACTTAATATTCGAAGTGTGGACTCTGGATACCTAAAGCCAATGAGCTCCAGCACATGCGATAGCAGGGTTTACCATTTTGGGCTTTGTATACATATTATCAGCGATGATTTAAACACACCAACTATACTGCCTGCTGAAAAGAAATTCAGATATCTATGATGTTAGATCACACTCGGGTTTTAGAGTTGAGTGAACGCCAACTGCCAAAAAAGTCCACTAATCACAAATGTTACCTTTGTTCAAACAATACTCCTGTTCATTATATAACAGAGACTGTCATACATAATCTCTCACAAGCAATGAGCTGGCAAACGCTCGTCACAGAGGTGGTTTTAAAGAGTTTAGGGCAAAACCGAAGGAAACTATTAAAGAACAACCTAAGTGTGATTGGAGAAAGACAGACAGATAAGAAGTTTCAAGTAGAACAAATATTCTTAAGTTTGCTGTTCCAATAGCAACCTGAATTTCATTACCAAGCAGCCTCCTGATGAAAAGAAAAAAAGGCAGCAATACATTCTACTTGAGGATGGTCCCATTACAACCACAAACTATAATTAGGAGGACAAATTAGTCACAAGGCCTGGTTACGATGTACGATTTCACTACAAAGAGACTGTTCATGATGGGCAAACATATGAAAACGTTCAAACAATTAAGATGACAAAAAAAAGTAAAGAAAAAAAATAGTAAAGCATGGAAAATTCTCAGAATAAATTTTGAAGTTGGATTCTGTAATGAATAAAACTTCTAAAGATTGGCATAGATATGACATAGATAAAAATGAGATAGATAGATAGATAAAAACACTGGATCAATATACATGAAGAAATGAGTGCTATGATCAAGACTTGCAATCACAAGAAGCAAAAAACAAAAATAAAAACTATAAATTGCAACCCACTTGCACAGTTCATCAAAGACAAAAACTGGACCATATGGTCTACAAATGTAAATGACGATGACCAAGTATAAGGTAAAAATATTTCCATTAGTCATAAACAATGTTTGTCATACAAATTAATGGTATGGAAAACTTTTTACATCTTTGATACAGTATTTTTATGTCTATAACCATCAGGACTAGTAGAAAGTAAAGAATTCTAAGGCATGAGGTGAAAGCAGATTCTAGAAAATAAAGGAAAGATAAATATGCGGTAGTATCTCCGAGTATGAGGAGCCAAAAATATCTTTGTGTCCCAAATAAAGTCTAACTCAAAGAGATTATATTACATTGGGTGCACATTCATAAATCTATTCAGTATGGACATCCACCAGAGACGTAGCAGGATGGTTTTACAAGGAGCATTTAAAAAAAAAAAAAAAAACGAGGCTGCACTTTTTGATGCAATTTCTGAGACAAAGCGAGATCCAGTCAAAAGTGGATCCGAAAGAAAAAAAAAAGTAGAAGAGCTTCCTTTATGTTTCCCATACCTTCTGAATCTACTTCAAGCTCTACAGTAGTGTTTTTCCAAAAAATGTGTTTTGTGAAACGACTCGTACTGTGATTAGGTCATCTCTAGATCGTCATCATTCCTATACGTCAAGCTATCTGAAGGGGACCGTAGAAATGCAATTATTTTTTTTTTTTGGGGGGGGGGATATCAGCTGATTTTGTTCAGATCTAGCAACATGTAGCAAAATGTATATATCAGGAAGCAAGGCTACAAAATTCCCAGGATCTTGGTGGCCAATGGACCTGGAAAACTGTTATGGTCATTATTTAGAGCCATGTCCTATTGATGTTTATGAAGGTTCTAAAGACTACAGTAGATGTTAAAAGGTGGGCAACGTGAAATGTCTGAATATATAGCTTCATGTGCATTTGGTGACCTTCCAATTCCACAAAAATTATGACCATGAATGACCATGTTTAAATTGACTAATGTGAGCCAAACACACATGTGATATGAAACAGATATTGCCTCCTTGCCATGTGCCACTGTCCAAACCCTGCTGATTGAATGTTCTCAGGGAATTTTTATATCCCTTTAGGGCAAATTGAAAGCTGAAGAATAAAATGAGCAAAAAACAAAAACAAAATGAGGCAAAGAAACCCTAAAACTGCAAGTAGAAGATTTAAGGGATGGACAATCTTCTGGACTTTGGAAGCTAGAAAGGATCTTTAAAAACTCCTGAAAATATGTCAGACATGACAGAGTTGAATAGGTAATTGACCTGCTTCTCATTGAGGTCAGCGAGAGCCCTTTAAATGACCACAGAGAACATACTGAGATGTCATATTGAGATTACGACAAGCACAGCACCATCTATATATCAAATGAAATTCTCAAAAATGACTATCAATGTAAGGTGAGCAGCCTGGCACCAGGAATTTGTCCTGTCCTACATTATTATTTGGCCAAGGGTCGTCAAATAAAGTTATAAAGGCTAATCCAAAAACAAAGAGACAAGCAAATAGTAGCAAATCCAAGGGGATTAGATTCTGTACATAATCACTGCCACCTAGATTGGTCCAAGCAAATAGTCTACAACACAGGGGCAGAAATCTTATCTATACACACACACAAAGGCAAACATGTACCTCAAGTCCTCTGACAATTACTTTCTAAATGATTTACTATGGAGGGGCCCCATTTCAATTGGCCAAAACATCATTTATACAATTCATCCTATGCGGCTTCTATGGGGGCCCTGAAAAGATAGGGCTCCTTGTAGGATGGTCCGGATGTGGTCTCTAAAGGTTGTGCAATGTTAACCAAGGAAAACATCATGAAAATGAAATGAAAGCACCATGAACCCCTGTCATAGGTAGTTAGGTGTGTGCTAGTGTCAGGTAGCTGCCGAAAGCAGACACATTTTTATCTTTGTCTGTACCTATTCTATCTGGATAATAGATTTCACAAGGCTACAGATGTATGTAATAATAAAATGTGTATGGCATGTATTCAATGAAAACCAAGCCCAGTAAGACATCTCTAATTCCCTTTAAACCAAGAATGTCCTCCAGTCTGTAATAAAATGATACAAGCCCCATTTTCAGTCAAAAACGACACAGTTCTCAGGAACATCAAAGCCTGTCAGTCCAGTTTTCTGTTAAGTAATGTTAATACCAGTGTACTGATATCATAGCAACCGATATGTATAAAATGCTGAAAAGACAGTTAAAAGAATAATAGCACATAATGATATGTCTGTCTTTTATCGGCTCGAAGACTTCACTGTTGAAGGGGTTCAATTTCACCACTTCCCATTACATATGTAAGACTATATTGCATCATGTCACTTGCCATAGAAGGCTGTTTTTTGTATTATTTTGGGGTTTACCAACCTAGCAGATATGAAGGAACTCTACTGTACATAGACTTTAGGTCCGCGGATAGGATCAAACACTTATTGAACTTAAACCAGAGGGAGGGTTACCAAACAAAAAAAAAAAAGAAAACGTTATGTGCGATTCAATTATAGTTTTCCAAGAAGGGTGAGGCATCACGCTGGGTGGAGTGCCTAACCTGGAGAAATAAAAAACTGGCAACAGCCAAAGTGTTTCCTTGCATTTTTTGGTTGCTAATCTGAGATACTAATTCTGCTATAAGCCTTGAAGGAGAACATAATGTTGTAAGCACCTAAGAAGTAGGCATTGTCCTGAGGTGGACCATAAATACATGTAATCCATGAACACGGTGAAAAACGCGTCAATCAGTCATTCCTCCGTATAAACTCAATAAATCATTTCCGTGCAGCGAGCATCAATTAACAAAACGAAATGAAAGGACTGAAAGAAAAACTTGGAAGGATTTATGGAATAACACGTCTGATGTGTATTACGTGCTGCATGAAAATGAGGAATTACAGAACTGCACAGATAGATAGATAGATAGATAGATAGATATGAAGTAAAAAGATAGATAGATAGATAGATAGATAGATAGATAGATAGATAGATAGATATGAAGTAAAAAGATAGCTAGATAGATAGACATGAAGTAGGAAGGTAGATAGATAGATAATAGATATGAAGTAGATAGATAGATAGATAGATAGATAGATAGATAGATAGATAGATAGATAGATAGATATTGGGCCTCAAAGCAAAATCTGCCATGTGCCATTTACAATACTGGTGTCTTATATGACAGAGGGGTATTTGGGCCCCTCAAGCTCTAGGGCCCAGGTGTGGCTACTCATACAGCACCCCATTTAGCCATGCACCTGGATAGCTGGCAGACAGATTCATAGAAAAGAGCCGTAGCTATTTGCGTGGTTTTCCTCCCGGATGTCCGGTTTCCTCCCCCACTCCAAAGACATTCTGATAGGGACCTTAGATTGGGAGCGCCACAGAGTGATACTAATGTCTGTAAAACGCTGCGGAATATAGTAGTGTTATATAAGTATAATAGTAATAATACTACAGTCACCCGGGACACAGATGAAGTTTGCCATGCTAGCCCTGTATTTACATGTCCTTGTTGGAGTAGCCATCCAGCACACAGCCCAGTTGCTCACCCCTAGTTATACCCCTGCGCGGTCAGATGGCTATACTGTATATGAGCGGTATAGGAATCTTCTAGCTATCTATCTGTCAGCTTATACACCCATCACAGTCAATAAAGCAACAGTAATTGTAAGGCTATATGCAAAATGAGTCTATCCATCCATCCATCCATCCACAAGAGAAAATAGCATGCCTCCATTTCCACCTCGGATTTGGGGACACCTGTAGAAACGTCCTTCCTCCTGCCCCTTCTGTCTATAGGATGAGTACAATCTGGGTTTACGATTAGGAGGCTTTTGTTTCCAAAAAAAAATAAAAATATCAAAAAAGGTAATTTGGTTTCTAAAACCACTTCTGAATGTAAAAATAAAATGAGTTTTTACAACTTTGAATGAGAAAAGCAGACGTTTAAAGATGTTCCAATGAAATTGGCTTTTGCATCTCATGATGCGTCGGCCACTACTAGGAGCAAAGAGAACTTTCTACCAGAATTCTGCAGAATATACATAGATATAAAACTCTATTGATACTCTAATGTTTCCTAGACTTTTGTTTGGTGGCTCATGTTGCTCGAAGCAATTAAAGTAAGAAAAAAAAGTAAGCAGAAAAATTAAATAAAAAATCCTGCTTTTTACTATAGATATGTCTGTATACTGCTCATTCTGGTGTTTCCCACCCAAAAATAGGGACAAGGAATAAATCAAGCTCTCCAGCACACCACGGCCGATTCTTCAGACGCATACAGTATACAGCACATACTCCTGTTATTAATAATATACACGACTCATGGGTCTTATTTGCCGGGCGCTCACTTTGGCTGTTCACGGACATTTCTCATAGAAGGCACATTATATTGCAATGGTTAATTATAACCAGGAGTAATATATAGTATGTCGGTAAACGAGAAATTCACTTGTTGAGAAGCCTACTGGGCCGATATAGGAGCTTACAGAAAAAATATGTACTGTATATGTCTAAACGCACTATATAAAAGTACATAAAAACTATACAAAAGTATCATTATGATTCTTGTCTGATCGTAGGTCAGTGCAGGGGGGGTGGACAATATAGCCCTTGCCCAGTCCCCACTTTGAGCTGTACTTTGGACTGATCCATGGATCATTAGTATCTTGTAACTGGTAAATTCCTATGCATGGTACTACAGAGAACAATAATTGGTATCAGAGTCTTTCGGGTCGTAACTGTAAGTTGATTGAGAGAAAAAAAATAAAAGAATAAATCATAACAATCAAAAAAAGAATAAAGAAAAATAAAATATAACACCTACTGCACATGTAAATGCTCATTATATAAAGGTAAAAGATTATAAAAATATTAAAAACTTTTTAATAAAAAAAAAATAATCGAAATCCTCAAGGTCATTAAAACATGTCACGTGTATTTCCCCCCATCCCATATTAAAGACCCCCCCCAAGCCCAAACATTATGGCTCCCTGTATAACTTAGAGACGCGTCATATTGAAGCACACCTCAGTCTGGTATCACTGGTTTCTTGGATTAGGCAGGGACGCAGTCTGCTGGAGTACAGAAAAGAGAAAGAAAGAAAGGTTTTAAAAAATGCCCACCGCTGTGTGTCTGGTCCCAAACAGAGCGTCAAGGATGCCATTATTATATCTAAAGTACAAAAGAAGCCATTGATTTATTTTACAAGAGTCAAAAAAAAAAAAAAGGATTTAGCTAAAGAGTGCCTGCAAAAATAAACCAAAAACTGCCCTAAATAAACTCTGAATTTGTGACTTTTTATTACACCTCATTCCTGTCTCCTACAACACAGCAGCATTATAGACGATAGATACAAGCCACATAAAGAACACTGTTCTTTCATCCAGCGGATTCCCAGTAAGCTCCTATGGAACACACACTACATAAAAAGTTACAATACTCACCGTCCCCTCCCTCCTCCCCAGCACTGTTTATTCACAAGTTTACAACTGGATACGGAAATCCCAAATACTACAGACCCCTGTCAATACTAACACCCAGGGGTGACCTGACACTAGACGACCAGCGTAAATAGAATACATGGGTAGAAATAAAATAATAATAATAATAATAATAATAATAATAATAATAATAATAATAATAATAAAAAAAGACAAAAAGAGGGTCGATTCCTAGACACAGCTGAACTATACATCATTGCAATGGTTGATACTCGTATACATCTGAAATGGTCTATTTATAAAAAGCCATAAAGAATTTAGAGGGGGGAGGGGGGTAGGTCCTTCCATTCATTGAGCTGTAGTACGAGACGTCATTATGCTGCAGCCTTGCCTCAACACTTATTTAGGCCTCATGCACACAACCGTAGTTTTGCTCCATGTCTGGACGCACATTTTTGCAGATCCCACGCGGGCCGTTCATTTCTAAGGGTCTGCCAAAAGAGTTCATCCGTGTGGCCGTTCCACAAATTCAACTTTTGCAAGTTTTGTGGACAAGAATTGGCCGTTTTAGTGATGGGGGGTGAGAAAATTGCGGAATGCGCACGACCGGTATCCGTCATTTGCGGATCCACGCTTTGCAGACAGCAATATGGATACGGTCGTGTGCAAGAGGTCTTACAGATAGGGAACCGCCACAGTCATTCTAGGCTATGTGGAAGCGCTCCAGTAAAACAATTAGTCTATAGCTATCGTCATGGAGTAAGAGAGCGGAAGCAAATAGGCTCACTCACACATTGCGGGCCTAACGGAAATAACCCAATATATACAATTAGAAATACCCAAAAATTTATAAACAGTGAATGATAACGACACAAGAATAATTAATTTCTCCCCAAAAAAAAAAAAAAGGATCCAGGTGTAGAATTAAGATTAGGTTGATGAAGAGGCGGCTGACCTACCCCAAAAATCTCTATTTGAGGCCATTTCATTTTTTTCATTTTATTTATTTACATGATTTGGTTATTTATTTATCAGACAATGGAATGTCAATAGGGGAAATGTTAACCCCTTTAGTGCCAGTGGAGCACTCGCCACATCAGATTGACTAAAGCAAGAACACAAAACCCAGACAGGAGCCCCAGAGAGCCCCCCACCCCCCAAGATCAGCCTATGGAAAATGTAACGTGTTTTATGTTAAAGTATCTGTCTAGTGTTCTAAACTCCAATTTGACTTGTGAGGTGTAATATTTGGGACAGAAACGCCTGCGTTTACAGTCGTCCGTGTCTGCCAAAAAAAAGTCCGAATCCAGGCTGCCACAATAGCTGTCCTGTGGAAAGTAAATTAAGCAAAGGCAAACAGAGATTGGAAAGTTGTCAGTTGATTGAATGAATGGATTCATTTTACGCTCATGCAGAATATCCTAATCAAAATAGATCCCTGTGTAGGGGACGGGATTTTTTATTTATTTATTTTTTACTACCAATTTCTCCATGTTTGCTTTTAATATACGTCTCTTCACCAGGTTATTGGTGCTGCTTATGTTTTCCACAAACATTATAGCTTGACAGAAAAATTCAAAAAATTGAATTACACTTTTTGGAATGTTTGCATCTCTCTACTAGTTTAGTTAGACCCTCCACTATGTCCCAGGTGGCATTTTAACCCTAGTTAGGCCTCACTACTAGACCCCAAGGTCATCACTTATAGGTGTCAAAAAAACAAAAAAAACACTCCAGATGAAGATAAGTCTGAAGAGATGGTGTCTGTACTGGCCACGTCAGAAAGTTAGAAGGACTGGAAAGTAAATCAAAAAGGTTACTATCACTTCCAGGACATCCTCGTCATCATCAGTGGTTGCAGGAAATAGTTCACGATGTCTATTTACACAACAGCCCGAATAATTAACCTGTGTGTACAGGCAAACACTCCCTTCAGCGTGTAGAGATGTATATGTTATATTGCAGGCGTAGCAGAGCTCAGTTTGTGATAGGGTTGTCATTTCCAACACCTATATCACAAGTCGTTATTGGCGGATTTACATAAAGGCTGCAGGTATCATTCACACACAAAGTCACATACAAATTACAGATGTAGCCGAGCAAAAATTGCCTCTGATAACATATATCACAGTGTTATCTCGCGACGAAATCCTTTGAAAAACTCAATTAATATTTTCTTGCCATTGTTTACTTAACGCGTTAACCATCAGGTTTAGCTCTGCTACATCTGTACATCTGGGACGCTGATACTTACACAACTTTGTAACGTCCATCCAAACACTGCCCCCCATAATACTATGCCGCCCTTTGACCTAAACACTACTCTTGATGCTTCCTAAATTTCTCTACCACCTGAATGCAGAACAGCAGAGCTATACAACGCAGGCCATAAAAACTGACACAGTGATTAAGAGTTTCCTTACACTTTTTTTTTTTTTCTGCCTTTTTGTCAACTTGATGAAATAAAGACTGGTTTGGTGTGATTTACTCCTATTTACAGTTTCCATCCAGGTCCCCAAAGGAATGCTGCCTTCCATCTTCCTGACCTCAGCTCCTTTCACAGCACAGTGTACAGATGCAGCAGAGCTGAACCTGTCATTTGTTTGGTCTGCACACCGTCACAACGTCATGGGTTACGATTACTCAGGTTTTACCAGAAATCCACAGATAACATGGTGGCGATTGAAAAAACTCAACTCTGCTATACCAGAACAGATAGAAACTATTCTGCACTAGAGTGGTCTGAGTTTCTGGGTCCACCTTAGCATCCTGCTCCTTAGCCCAATGCAAAACTCCATCCTGTTGAGCAGTATCCAACTTTTCAACACTTTTCCAACTGTTCAGACACACACCGAGGACCCACTACGAAAGTAAGGGAGTATTTGCGGCTTGCAATCTGACACAGGCATGCCAATGACACCAAGGCCTAATGGCTGATTCCCCATACTGTCTAGTGTACCTTATAATAAATCACAGCCGTGCACAGGTAGAGCCAACATTCATTCAGATCTTCCAACGTCTCTTATGATCAGCAGAAGAAGGGATTAGGAATAAAGGGTAATGAGTCATTTCAAGTTGTGCGCAGTTTCTTCCAGATTGCCAGGGAGACACAATCTGCACATATCAACTACAAAAATTATTTACAACAAGTTTAAAAGTAACTTCAGATTTTCCATTCATTCACGATGTCACATGCCACACACAAAAAATAAAAACGGTTTCAAAAAGTCATCTTCGTCGAAACCTACATAAAAGCAAAAGAAATAACCATCAAAATATCAAAACGTACACATCCAGATCCCGCCATCCCCCCATGTGCCATCAATAAAAATAAAAAAAAAGTTTGCCACAACTTACTAGTGCTTATCATTGTCCCTTGGTCACCCTGCTCCTCATGATCACCACGGCGGTGCCACAACCAAAAGTGAAATTAAAAATAAATCGGTAAAAATAAAAAAATAAAAAAATCACATCCATTTTATGATTGTTTCCATGGCGAACAGATGAAAAAAAAAAAAAACAGGGGTGGGCTTGTTCCTTCAAGAAGTTCAAAAAATAAAATTTGACCTGGAAGTTACTTTTAATGGAACCACAACAAATAAAAACAACAACAAAAGAAAATATATTAATAAAAATCAGCCAAAAGTCTTTGGTTGCTGTTATCTCCTCCTGTGTGTGAACTTGACCCCTTCCTGGAGCAGACAAGGGGGCTCCTGGAGACTGGACCAGGACTACTGCAGAAAAAGCCAAGGGCTACTGGAGATTGAAGTAGCCAATTTCCATGCCTCATGCTTTTTGACGACCCACCATGCACAAAAAAAAAAAAAAAAAGGAAATCTCCCATGCACTTGAAACATGAGAAGGATTTGGCACCCTCCTCTCTCTTTCCCTGATGTATTGCTTAAAAAAAAAAAAATAAAAGTCACTTGTTTGGGTTCAGACACCCCACATTCTGCAGGCAGCACTGGAGCTCACACCATGCATGAAATAAGAGAGAGCAAGGAAGAGACAGCGAGAGAGAGAGAGAGTGCTAGAGACAGCCAGAGACAGCCTGAAAGCAAATGAAAGCTACTGCTTCCTTCTCTGCACTGATGATCGCTTGGCTGGATTTCTAGGTCCCCCCCCCCTCCTCTTACCTGTTGATTGATCTGCAATAACCTCAGCAGCAATGTGGAAGATGGTGGAGATCTAGCTTGAGCCATGAACCGCTTCCTTGTTGTTTGCAGAGTTGATCTCTGATTAATTTTTTTGGGGTGGGGGGAAGAATAGGTTTCCTGTTCCCCCCCAGTGTGTATGTCTGAGTGCAGAGACACAGACAGGAACAAGGAGTGGGGGGCTTAGGAGAAGAAGGAGGAGGAGGTGGTGGTGGTGGGGGGGAAGAGAGGCAGAGAGAGGCAGGGTAATGGATGCTCTGGGTTTAATATTAGATCCCAGGCTGTAGATTGCAGCAAAGATGAGTTCTTTATCAGAAATGTTATCGCTTGTCAGGACCTCAGTGCAAGCATTACGTCAGTTGCAAGACACCAACACTATTAATATCAAAGGAGCCTTAAGCAGAGAAAGGCACCACCCTCAACTGCACAGGCTTAAAGACATAGTAACCTCCCATCTACAGACAGCAGTGAGCACAGCAAGACAGGGGAGGGGGAGGAGGAGGGCTACACACATCCCTGCCCCCTTGCTCCAGTTCATTTCCAAGTTGCATTGTGTACAGTGCAGGAGGCACAGGTTGCTGCTGCCTCCTCTGCTCTGGGGCTCAGCCTTGTAAAAGTTGTTGGTAAATAGTGAGAACAGGAAGCTGCACTGGATACATTGTGGCCGAGGGAAGTCCCTGCCGTGGATACAATGTAGCAGGGCTTTAGAAAAGTTTCCCTTTTCACCTCTGGGCTGCCGGGAGATTAATTGGGAGGAATGCAGAGGGGGGATATTAAAGAGTAATGTGCATTGGGTGATGTTGTTTGGCGTTGAATGGGCGGTTTTGTGCTGGTGGAAGGGGGATTGTGGGAGAACATGGGGCTAGGGCTATGCCTATGGAGGGGCAGGGAACTAAGTGCAAAGGCAACTTGTGACAAGTGATGTATAGGGCATGGGGAGGGGGTGTTGGGGGTAGTGCAGTTAGCTTTGTATTATCTCTTGAGGAGACACCTTCACTGTCTACAAAGTATACAGCACTTAGAGGGGTGTGCTGGGTGCTGCTGCTTGGTGTGTGTAACGATGCAGAGCTCCAAAAGCTGGAAGGCTTTTTCATGCACTTAAAATATGTGTGTATGTATATATATATATATATATATATATATATTATAATTTAGAACTTTGAATGGTTTTATACATTATAGTGTAACATTAAGTTTATATATATATATATATAATTATATAATAATTCCGGCAGCACTCGCTTTTATGGTTTATCAGGTGCAGGCGTCTCACCCTTGACATCAGGCATGTATATCCATGAAAAATCAACGCAGCACTCTTCTTGTGAAAAAAGGTTTTTGTTTTTTTTCACAAGAAGAGTGCTGCGTTGATTTTTCATGGAGATATATATATATATATTCTTAATGTTACAATATAATGTATAAAACCATGCAAAGTTCAACATTTGGAAGGCTCTATTATGCACTTAAAATGTGTGTGTGTATCTATATATAATGTAATGTAATGTATCCAACTATGCAAAGGTCCAGTTGGAAAAAGTTGCAAAGTTGGAATATATATGTATATGTGCATTTATGGACATGTATGTACACACACACACACACACACACACACTTGTGTATGATATTTCTATATTAGAAATGTATAATGCAATGCAAACTGTTGAAAAATGAACCTGACAGTTACATTGCATCACATGGAAATACAGCAGATACAATCACACAGTCCTGACTGGTAAGTTCAACTACACTGCATGGGAAGTATGTAGCTGGGAATATATATATATATATATATATTTAGCTTGCTACCCTGTGTGTTCTATGTAATATGCCTACAATGTTTGTATCTTGTACATTTGTATAGCTCTATATCTAGGACATATGTGTATGTATCTCCTGTGTATGTGTAATGTCCATTTACATAGATATGTACTTTAACATTTTTATTGTACGTTGTGATTTTATTTGCAACGTTTTTAAGTGGCCTATCCAATATTTCATAGTGTGTGTGTAATATGCAGTAAATTGCATGTATTAGACTTGGTATAAGGAGTTATTCCCTTCCCTTTTCTCCCACTGCGTTTCCAGCTAGTAAGTAGTATACTTGATTATACCTTGCTGCACATATTGAGTATCCAGTCGTGTCCTTATCATAAATGTGATCATTATGTCTGTGTTGAATAATGTATTTTTTACATATGTACATTTCTTATTAAATATAGTTAGTGGTTTAGTGTCAGTGTACAGCAGCAGAAATACTTGATATGAGGTATAACCAGTGGTATTTAGTAAATGAATGAGATTATAGCATTGAAATAATAACATAGCCCTGCTTACAATCTACATTACAGAGAAATCTGCGACCTATAGACACAGGCTTGTTTTATATCACACACTATTCTTTATATTAAATAGATAGCTGGATCCATGAAAATAAAATACTGTATTACACTATATATATTATGATCTACACTGATATGATATAGGTATGTAGATAATTATTAGATATAAATATATTCCATGTGATGGATGGATCGGTAGATATGTGATAGATATTAAACATTAGATGCATGAGAAAGATGGATAATAATGACAGATATGAGATAAAGTCAAACTCGACATGGAAGTCCAATAGATATGAGTGCGACTGATATATAGAACAGATACGTAGAAATGTAAATGTTATAACTCTGTACAGATGTAGCAATCTTTAACTTGACTATTATGTAATCGACGTACAGTTGCAGTAAACTTTAAAATGGCTTTTTCAACGACTTTTACCGAGGGAAGCGTCAATTTGAAGTTTGCTGCATTTGTTTATTGGGCGCCTTTACATGCGGCAGATTTTGTGTCAGAAAATGACACCACTGAAAACCCGTTCTACTCACCTTAATGGGACTTCCAGAAATCCATGTGCTCGCTGCCCCGTTCAAATGAATGGAACTGATTTTGAGTCGCAGAATTTTCTGCCACAAAGTGTGCCGCGTCTGAAGGCGCCCTTAAGTGTCTATAAGCTAAGGACAGCGACATCTGTATAAATGACGTGATCGATATTACAGGAGAGACGACAGACGTGTGATATGCGGAGATAACAAATAATTTACAAACTGATATGAGATACATAGATAAAAAATGACAAGATTGATTTCAAATAGCATGTAAAGCTATGTAGAGCTTTTTTTTTCCCCCTTAAGTGAGGAAAATTGGCTTCTGCCTCACAGGGGTTTTTTGCCTTCCTCTGGATCAACTTGTAGGAAACAGGCCGAACTGGATGGACAAATGTCTTTTTTCGGTCTTATATACTATGTTACTATGTTACTATGTTATGGCCTGCAACTAGCGGGGAGCTTTATATGTATCACGTATGGCAGAGATAGGTAGTTAGGTAGATAGATATTACAGGATAGATAAAATGATATAATTGTAAATGCATAAGGGATAAATGCAATATGATAGCTATTATGTCATATATATGATATAGATAGATAATACTGTGCATTTAACATGAGAGTCAGCTACAATTTTCAAATAAAATCTGTGAATTAATTTCCCTTTCTACTATAAAACATTATTACGCCATTGCATGGTACCTTTTATGTTGGGACACACAGTGGTTATACTTGTTGCAAAACTTCCGGCACTTTTCTCACATGACAGAACTCCCTGATATTAAGAAATCAAAGCCCCAAAGATGTAACTACCATAGCAGACTATTCTCCCTCTGCTGATACTTGGTTAATTCGTTGACCGTAGGTGAATTCAAGTCAATTAAGCAGAATAACTGCATTTATGTTTTTCTCTCATGCTCTGTCTTTTTTTTTAATTCCACCTTGATTTAACTCTTTAACCTCCAGGGAGAGAGCGCACAACACGTTACCTGGTGTACGGTAACCGCCATTGCCAGTGGTACATCTGCATGATATTAGTTGTGGCTGAGGAACAGACTGACAGCCGGGACATTAAGTACTCCATGTGAATTTTCAGCCTCCGCAGGACATAAATCATTGTAAAGTTACTGATTTCTGGCTGACATTTTTATACCGTTTTATAGCAATGCATGTAATATATGAATTTAATCGCAGAAAATATCCTGGGGTTGCTTATTGCTTTATGTAGATCAGTGGCGTGCCACCTATGGCTGTCCAGCTGTTGTGAAGCTACTCCCAGCGTGCTCTGGCAGCCATAGGCTACAGGGAGTTGTAGTTCCCCAGCAGACAGCAATTGCAGATCACTTGCTGATGTAGCTCTGTACAGAGGATGTATCACTCCCAACAGGCCCTGTCTACAGTGGGGGTCCCGGTCTAATCACATATACACACTAGGGAAGATTTCTCCAAAGTAGTGTAAAGGAAAAGTGCAAGATTTCTGGAAAGCGACTGCGCATTCGTTTTATAAAGGCCTTAGAAAAATGAGAGGAGCGAGTAAATTGATTGCCGTGGGCTAGTGCTTTGCTTTTCCTTTATGCGCGTACTGAGAAATTATTAGTTGGTTTATAGACTTATTCTGCAGTTTTGTGCAGAGGTTATCATCGCTCACAACAGTCCCGGTCCCCACAATCTAAATTCTTAATTCGCCTATCAGTACGTTATCGGAGTGTGAGTGGAAACAAGCGTACCCTGAGGAAACCTATGAAAATGCAGGGGAACATACAAACTCTTGGCTGGGTTTGAAACCAGGACCCCAGTGCTGTCCACTGCGCCAGCGTACTGAAATGTTCCGTATATCACATATACTGAAGAGATTTTAAAGAAGACCGGTTGTCACCTGTCCCGATAGGTCTGTTTAATAACTGCTTGCGTTTCTTATGTAATTACAGGTCTAGAACATCTATTCTTATCACCCTGTGTTGGGCCATTCCTTTATTATTTCTAGAAGTTATGAACGAATTGGTAGCTGTTTGCAGTGACGGTCCAGATGGGTGTCACCAATTAGGGGCGTGTGCCTGCCTGCTCAGACACCAGCAGTACTGCTTGGACAGTGTTAGGGCTCATGCACCCAAACGTATTTTCTTTCCGTGTACCTTCCATTTTTTTTGCGGACCGTATGCAGAATCATTCATTTCAATGGGTCCACAAAGAAAAATCCGTGTGCATTCCGTTTCCGTGTGTCCGTATTTCCGCTCCCGCAAAAAAATAGAACATGTCCTATTATTGTCCGCATTACTGACAAGGATAGGACTGGTCTATTAGGGACCAGCTGTTCCGTTCCGTAAAAATCTGCAATGCACACGGACGTTATCCGTATTTTTTGCGGACCACAAAGTACAAATGGGTGTGCATGAGCCCTTAGACTATGCAGGGACAGGCCTTCATTGCAAACTGCTAGGGATTTATTTCTGACTTCTAGCAGGAATAATAAAGGAATGGCACAACACATGAGAGTAGATGTTCTGGAATAGTTATTACATGGGGAATGCGAGTAGTGACTAAGACGTGCCAGGAGAGGTGACAGGTCCTGTTTAAGCTCCATACAGGTTTGGTCCTGATCAGAATCAAGGTATGCCGTGCTGTGAGTGTATTATTGCTCAGAACAAGTTCAGAGTTGCACTAAGCCATAAAAAGGAAGCCATAATGCTACTGGGTCTCACCGTGCCTGCCATGTGCCTCTGATTTGATACAGACATTTCTCCTGTAGGACTTAGACCTGTTTCACACGTCCGTGTTGTGATGATACCCATGACAAGAGGGTCAGTGAAAGATCCATGTTTGGTTTGTGTGTCATCCGTATTCCATGGACACTGCTAGGTTGAAAATTCATTTCCAGAACATCTCCTACTAATGGCCTGTGAAAATCACTGACAAAACATGGAGGTCATAGGAGTTGTGACTGTGGTTTTCACAGATCCATAGACTATAAGGCCTCATTCACACGTCAGTGTTCGGTCAGTGATTTGGATCCAAAACCAGATGTGGCTGTAAACACAGAACAGGAGCAGATCTCTCCCTTATTCCTTATGTCTGTGGAGGCTCCACTCCTGGTTTTGGATCACAATCACTGATGGAAATCTCTGATCAAAACACTGACCTGTGAATGAGGCTTAGGGCTCATGCACACAAATGTATTTTCTTTCCGTGTCCGTTTCTTTTGCAGACCGTATGCGGAACCATTCATTTCAATGGGTCCACAAAATAAATGGAAGTTACTCCGCGTGTATTCCGTTTCTGTACGTCCGTATGTCCGTTCTACAAACAAATAGAACATGTCCTATTATTGTCCGCATAACAGACAAGGATAGGACGGTTCTATTAGGGGCCAGCTGTTCCATCCGCAAAATATGCAATGCACACAGAGGTCATCCGTATTTTTTGCAGACAGCAAAATACATACAGTCGTGTACATGAGCCCTTAATGCGCATGAGGGATCGTGCTTCCCTGGTGTCACCGCAGACCCATGGCTTGTGGAAAACCACTGATATGTGACTGAATACACACATTAAAGTCAATGGATACTGTACATGAGCTCCGTAGAGATCACAGATGCATGAAACAGGCCTTTTTAACAGATCCATGTGCCTGATCCAAAAAACTCACTGCATGTCCAATTCTGGTTCTTTTTTTGTGAACCCATTGAAGCCCATGGGAGTGTAAAAAAAAACAGACAAACTATTTTTCTGCAGTGACATTGTCCTATGATTCCGCCTGTCATACCGTGTCACAGTTGTTGTGGGATTGCATTCATGAACCAGAAGGCTTTGGATGAACGAAGCTATAGAGCATTCATGGCAGGACTCTGTAGTCATTAGGATAGTGGAGGATCACAGAAAGAAAGTGATTCCATGCACCAAGATGGATGTAAAATGTGACTGTGATCGGTAATCGAGAATACATCATCAATATGGGGAAAGCAGAAACCCCTCAGGTACTTATATATTGATGGCCTCAGGATATGTCATCAATAGTGTTGAGCAAATCGAGCTTCAGATCATAGATGCAAAGTCGATTTGTTTTAATACTTCTGGGGTCATTTTTCAAACTGGTGTAAAGTAGAACTGGCTTAGTTGCCCATAGTAACCGATCAGATTCCACCTTTCATTTTGGACAGCTCCTTTGGAAAATGAAAGATGTAATTTGGTTGCTATGGGCAACTAAGCCAGTTCTACTTTACACCAGTTTGATAAATGCTGTATGGAGACCTGTCTCTGTACAGCATTAAAATGTATGGCCTCCGTGGAGGCTATTCGATATTCGGTATTCAGTTCTATATCTTTAAAAACATTTCAAATTCGGAATCCAAAGTCGGTTTTGGGACTGGCTGGTACCTCGGCACCAAAACCGTCTTCGGATTGCTAATTTGTAATGCTTTTAAAGATATAGAACTAATTACTGGAGTCTCGAGCAACTGTGGGTGAAACGAATTTTGCATCAATAGAGGCAGTTCATTTTAATGCTGTATGGAGGCAGGTTTCCGGACAGCATTAAAACGAATTGTTAGAACGAATCGACTTTGCTCAACATTAGTCGCCAGTCTTAGATTTGTTGGGGTCCAATTCTCCCAACGAGCAACTGCCGGCGCTAGAAACCATACCGCGGATGGAAAAGGAAGCAGAAGGCGCATGTCGCAGTGCGACATCATAGACTATCAGTAGCTGCGCGACAAATGTTGCAGTGTAGTTGTACCCTACCCCACATGTCGTCGTGTGGATGTGGTCATGTAGACCTAGCCTAATTCTTGGGAGTGATTCACAGACTGAATGCTGGAATAGGTAATTGCTTTTTAATCAATTTCCTGATTTGTTCTAAAAGTTTTGTGAAAACTCATAATTGGGGTCATTTATCAAACTGGTGTAAAGTAGAACTGGCTTAGTGTGTCCAAAATGAAAGGTGGAATCTGATTGGTTGCTGTGAGCAACTAAGCCAGTTCTACTTTACATCCCCATAGTTTTCACTTTGTAAGGTGCATTGCTTTGTAGCATGATCATATACTAGTGTCAATTACATATGTGTGATATCCTCATATTGAACCCTGGAAATCACTGAAATGCTGCAATGCTGGCATTTATATTTTCATTCTATACTGTACTCAGGGCCGGTTCTATAATAAGGCAGACCAATCGGCTGCCTTAGGGCGCAGAGAAGGGAGGGGGGGGGGGGGTCGGCGGAAAAATGAAGCTGGCCACCCACCCCAGCCTGCATGTGCCATGCAGCCCCGGTCCTCACTCACAGAGTGGCAACACGGTCATGGGGGCACTCAGGGGGTGTGTGACTGGCGAGTGGCTACGCGGCAGGCAGCAGCAGGGACTGGAGCAGCTGTTGGTCACACAGCCAGCCCAGACGGACCGTCGACTGCCGTAGGGTAGGTGATGAGCGCAGAGCTCATATTGTTTATAATTATTACACTACATTAATGGGGGGGGGGTCACGGGTGACACGATGCGAGGGGGGACAAATCAAATGTCTGTAGTCTGTGCCATGGAGGGGGAGAAATGTGACATGGGGGGGATGATGTGCCATGGGGGGGGGAAGTGTGACACAATAGGGGGTCATAATGTGATCATGGGGGAGGGGGAGAGGGGGGGTGCCAAAATGTAGCTTCGCTTGTGTTGGCAAAAATCCTTGCACCGGCCCTGACTGTACTGTTGTGTGATTTGCTATTAAATCATGCTAAAACTTAAATAAAACTTAAAACGTATCTAGCCTTTTAATATTGATGACCCACCTTGAGGACATTAATATGGTCTGGGTCTGACTATCAGCATCCCTGCTGATCTACTGGAGGAAGAGGCCATAGCTCTCATGTCAGTGCTGCAGCTTCTTCAATGTTTATGTTAGATTCCGGCTGGTTTGTTCTTGCCACCTCTTGAGCTGGGTAAATGCAAGAGCTGTTTGGTCTTAGCAGACCCTAATCAGCGCTACAGAGCATGTTATCAGGCTACTAGATCTAAATTATGTCAAGACCTCCTGTTTTTCGAGAGTAGCCATGGGCATAGACATGATGCACAAGAGCTGACCTCATTGACTTCTATGGGAGAGTCGTGCAGAGGTCAGGAGGGAATAGAAAGTTGTGATATCACCTATAGCAGTGATGGGCAAAGTGCGGCTCTCCAGCTGTTGCAGAACTTCAACTCCCAGCATGCAAAGCCTGTCTATAGCTATCAGCCTACTGCAGGGCATGGTGGGAGTTGTAGTTTAGCAACAGCTGGAGAGCCGCACTTTGCCCATCACTGACCTATAGTAAATGGTGGATCCTGTATTATCTATACAGAGGTTTTATTTGTCATTGTAATTCTGCCTGTGATGATAATGTGATGACTACGGCAAAGCTACCTGTACAGAACACAGAGTCATATTATAAGACCTAATGGGCTGGGTAAAAAATGAGGAATTTTTAAATATAGATAGTGGCATGGAAAATTAAAACAAAAATCTCAAAAATTTCTAAAAAATATTTATATTTAACATAAAAACATGCTTTAACCACTACAGGACCGCCTAACGCACGGATGCGTCCGGCGGGCGGTCCTGTAGTTCTGAGTTGATGCATCGGCGCGCCATCTCGCGAGACTTCCTGTGAGCGCGCGTTCACAGTGCCGCGCGTCCCAGGAGTTGTACTACAGCCTGCCAGCGATGATCAATCGCTGGCAGGCTGTAGATGCGAAATAAATCGCATCAAACATGTATATCAGACGCTGTTTTGTTAACAGAGTCTGATATACCTGCTACCTGGTCCTCTGGTGGTCCCATTTACTGGGATCGACCACCAGAGGACCAGGTAGCTATGTAAAGTTGCACCAAACACTACACTAACCCCTCCCACCCCCACCCGTCACTTATTAACCCCTTGATCACCCCATCTAGATTCCCTGATCACCCCCCTGTCACTGATCACCCCCCTGTCATTGATCACACCCCTTGTAAGGCTCCATTCAGACGTCCATAAGTGTTTTGCGGATCCGTGGATCCACGGATCTGATCCACAGATCCGCGGATCCGCAGATCCTCAAAACACGGACACCGGCAATGTGCTTTCCGCACTTTGCAGATCCGCACATTGCCAGAACTATATAGAAAATGCTTTTTCTTGTCCGCAATTGCGGACAAGAATAGGACATGTTCTATATTTTTGCGGAACGAAAGTGCAGACCCGGAAGAGCGGATCCGTAATTCCGGATCCGAGCGGGACAAAGTCTGTCCCCATAGAAATGAATGGGTCCGCAATTCCGTTCCACAAACAGAATTGCGGACGTGTGAATGGGGCATAAGGGTCCCTTATCACCGCCAGTTAGTTAGCTACTTGTTAGGTAGTTAGCGCCCAGCCCACCGCACCGCAGTCACTGATTTTGGCAGAGATTTTTTCATCCACATTGATCGATGCGAATGAAGAAATCTGTGCTGCTCATTATTTTTTTTTCAGCCCAGAGGCTGAACGGGAAAAAAAAATCTCATTACCCGTATGCTCAATATACGGAGAATCGCAGAAACTCCTAATGCTGGCCATACGTGTAATGATTGCGGAGACCCTCAAATGCCAGGGCAGTACAAACACCTCACATGTGACCCCATTTTAGAAAGAAGACACCCCAAGGTATTCCGTGAGGGGTATGGTGAGTTCATGTAAAATTTTATTTTTTGTCACAAGTTAGTGGAATATGAGACTTTGTAAAAAAAAAAAAATATATCAATTTCTGCTAACTTGTGCCAAAAATTATTTTTTTCTGTGAACTTTCCATGCCCCTCACAGAATATCTTGGGGTGTCTTCTTTCCACAATGGGGTCACTTGTGGGGTATTTATGCTGCCCTGGCATTTTAGGGGCCCTAAAGCGTGAGAATCCAAATGCGTAAAAATGCCCTGTGAAATCCTAAAGGTACTCATGGGAATTTGGGCCCCTTTGCGCATCTTGGCTGCAAAAAAGTGTCACTCATGTGGTATCGCCGAACTCAGGAGAAGTAGGGCAATGAGTTTTCGGGTGTATTTTTATATATACCCATACTTTGTGTGAGAAATATTGCTGTAAACGACAACTTTTTAAATTTTTTTATACAAAGTTGTCAATTTACAGAGATATTTCTCTCACCCAACATGGGTATATGTAAAAATACACCCCAAAACACATTGCCCTACTTCTCCTGAGTACGGCGATACCACATGAGTAACACTTTTTTGCAGCCTGGGTGCGCAAAGGGGCCCAAATTTCAACAAGTACCTTTAGTCCGTCTGAGATTTTTATTTTTTTTGCCAGAAGTTAGCAGAAATGGAAACTTTATTATTATTATTTTTTCCTCAGAAAGTGTCATTTTCCGCTAACTTGTGAAAAAAAATGAAATCATACATGAACTCACCATCCCCTCCGCGAATACTTTGGGGTGTCTTCTTTCTAAAATGGTGTGATTTGGGGGATATTTATACTATCCTGGCATTCTAGCACCTGAAGAAACATGACAGGTGCTCAGAAAGTCAGAGCTGCTTCAAAATGCAGAAATTCCCTTTTTTGCACCATAGTTTGTAAACGCTATAACTTTTACCCAAACCAATAAATATACACTTATTGGATTTATTTTTTAATTGAAGACATGTAGAACAATAAATTTAGAGAAAAATTTATATAGAAATGTAGTTTAAAAAAAAAAATATTTACAATAGAAAGTGAAAAATGTCATTTTTTTGCAAAAATGTCGTTAAATTTTTATTAATAGCAAAAAAAGTAAAAATGTCAGCAACAATGAAATACCACCAAATGAAAGCTCTATTGGTGAGAAGAAAAGGAGGTAAAATTCATTTGGGTGGTAAGTTGCATGACGGAGCAATAAACGGTGAAAGTAGTGTAGTGCAGAATTGTAAAAAGTGGCCTGGTCATTAAGGGGGTTTAAGCTAGGGGGGCTGAAGTGGTTAAAGGTGTTTTCCTATTATTTTATACTGATGATCTATGACCTCAGAATGGGTCATCAGTATCTGATAATGGGGGTCCTACCCCAGGCCCCTCCTTGATTAGCTATTTGAAGAGGCTACAGCGCTGTTTCTGGGCTAGTGACGTCACGTTCATTGGTCACATGGCCTAGGCGCAGCTCAGTCCCATTCAAGTGAATAGGGCTTAGCTGCAATACCAAGCTCAGTCACTATCCAATGAATGGCGCTGTGCCTGGTAAGTTACGAGGCTTCAAAAGGCTGATCCGCAGAGTCGGGCCCCGACCAATCACATACTGATGACAAGTGTTGGACTGGTGTTACTTGGGCCCAGCAGAGGAAATTATTTTTGGGGCTCAACCAAATTTATCATCAGTGGTCTAACGGCTTTTGAATCAAAGACATAGACCCTGGGGGCAAGTGACTAGCTCTAAAGGCACCTCCAAATGGGATCTTTCACCATTATGTCTTCACCATTATGTACTAGAGGATCCTCTAGTACTCTGATGGGCTAGTCTGACCCTGCTGATGACCATCCTGAGGATAGGTCATAAAACACTTGAACAACTCCTTTAACCAGTAGGTAGGTAGCAACACATTGCCTTTAATTTTAGAGAAAGCCCTGTTAGCCTAGAACTCGCCCTTCAGATGAAGTTTATTATATGGGCACTGTATGCTAGTTTTATTTGTGCACTTTATGGTAGTTTTTTTCAGAGGTTGTTGCTGTAACTGTGCTGCTGTCTGTAATATGTCATATCTTATGGCTGTCTAACTTTTATCTTTCTCCTGTAGCCTGTCCCTCTTCTTCCTCCATTTGTCTGGAAGGAACCATAGCATGGATTCACTCTTCTAAGGCTACATGCACACGACAGTTGTTTTTTGCTGTCCGCAAATCGCGGATCCGTCTTCCTTTTTTTTCACATCCACATCCTTTCTGTGTGTCCGCAACTTTTGTAGGTTGTGTTTCAATGTGTCTTCTGTTTTTTTTTGCGGATCCGGAAAAAAAACAGAAGGCTTAAACCAGTTTCTTAAAGTACCTGTACAAGTTCCCTGGTTTCCAAGCACCCATCTGCAAAAAAAAAAACGGATGCGGATGACAAACGGATGGCTTCCGTTGGTCATCCGCATTTTTTGCGGACCCATTGACTTCTTTGGGTCCGCAATCCGTTTTTTACGGACAAGAATAGTACATGCCATATCTTTTTGGCGGTTGTGAAATGCGGACAGGCAACGGAAGAGGCATCTGCATTTTTAACGGATCCATAGAAATGAATGGGAAACCATCAGATCCGCAAAAAAAAAAAAAACGGAGCGGAGGCCGCAAAAAACCACTGCCGTGTGCATGTAGGCTAAAGCCAAGCTAACATTTCTGATTCAACCTGACTTTTTCTTCATCCTAAAGAGGTGTCACACTAAAAATCCCAGCTTTAATCTTGAAATTCAAACATAAGGATTAGAAAGGAGAAGGCTGCACGGTCCCCAGACTCCAGGATAGCTGGAACAGAATTTCATTGTCTGTCCTGGAGCTGAAAGGGGGGGAAGAGGGGGTAGACAGGGCTGTGAATAATACCCCTCCAGCTGTGGATATCACAAAGTTTTGAGAGGTTTTATTTCAGGACACAGGTCTGAGTCTTTTGTTTTTTAATCACATAAACTGTTTTAACAATTTTTTTTTTAACATCTTTGATGGATTGTAGAAAACAATTGTTTTAGGTACATTTGATAAAACATTTTATATTGCAGAAATGCTTACTGAATTCAGCCACATCTCGACTGAGCCCTCTAGGGGGAGATAGTGAGCATCATTCGGTATTGCTCAAAAAGACTTTCCGAGATCTCCCATCATGGCTGTTTCTATTACAAAAAAAATAAACATGCCTTATTATAGATGGCACTGCAGGTCAACCATTTTTATTTTTGATGTTCCTTGTAAAAGAGTTATTTTTAATAGTTTTTTCTTTAGCCCCTTTTTGCATTGATCGTAAAAAGTTTATACATTTTGCATAGTTTGGAAGTGCACATTTTTGTAAAGCATTGTTTTGTTAATGAGTGCATGTTAACCAATCATATCCTAGCAATCATTGCTGTAGAATATGATTATGGATACTGACAACTCGCTGTGCAACATATATACCCATGCCGCATCCGTATACGAGAAGAACAAGTGCAAAGAATGTTTTCCATGAAACAGCAGCATAAATAGCTATAAAAATGAATCAAAACAATCCTTGCTGAAGATTCCCACCGGAGTGGCTGGTTGTCTTCACAGAGCACGTGCAGATGTTCTAGTGATGCCACCATCCATATACAGCATAACCCTTTCATTAAATAAAACTCAAAATCTAACTATACGTTACTATTGATGTGTTTCCAACTAAAGTAGAAAACTATCCATTCAGAAATAGTAAGGGATGGAGAACAATGTGTAATTCCTGATGAGTATCTACCAATCCACTCAAAATCCTCATTCCTCGGCCTAGAATGATAACCTGTAAATAAAAGCATATACCATTAGATATAATAAAACCATCAACTAGGTCAGTGTATTCGCAATCTACACCTCGAAAAGTAAACTACAGAAGATTGCCATCTATAGCTGACATCATTCAGTCTAAGCTTGTACCTTAATCAATATTCAACCCTCTGCGTTGCAATGTATCAAGTGTAAAGATCCATTTCAGTTCTTTTTTCTTCAGTATTTGCTGCCTCGTCTGATTGAGGGACATGATCAATTACTCTGAATTTTAACAGGTCCACTATCTTGTTTCTATATAACCGGTCCCCATAGCTCTTTTATATATATACGGCTTTGCACGGGTATATTTTATCTATTTCATTTAATGTTTGTGTTTCGTTAAAAGATATCGATAGTATCCCCCATAACAGTGACCTCTACAGTACCCCGCCCCTTTAACATTGAACTACACAGTCCATCACCCCTTAACACTGACCCCCCACAGTGCCCCGCCACTCTAAATGGGACCTCCACAGCAGCCCATCCCCTTAACTTTGACTTTCACAGCAGCCCACCCCTTTAACAGTGAGTTTCACAGCACCCCACTCCCTTGACAGTGACCTCCTCAGGGGCTCTCCCCTTAACAGTGACCTCACAGTACCCTGCTGCCTTAACAGTGACCTCCACAGCAGGTGCCTCTTTAATAGTAGCCCCTGCCCCCTTAGCAGTGACCCCAACAGTGACCGCCCCATTAACAGTGACCTACACAGCGCCCTGCCCCCTTACCAGTAACATCCACAGTAAACGCCTCTTTAACATTGACCTCCACAGTGCCCAACCCATTAACAGTGACCTCCACAACACCCTGCCCCTTTAATGGTAGGGCTATACGACGACATGTGTCTTGCGACATTTTGTCTCAACAATTTTTATAGTGACAGGCTATGGTGTTGCACTGCGACATGTGACAAGCTGCGACTGCGACATAACAGTTGCAGCATGTCACATGTCGCAGTACGACACCATAGACTATCATTATAAAAATTGTCATGCGACATTCGTGCAACATCAATGTCGCGTGACACATGTAGCAGTGTAGTTGTGCCCTATGTGTCGTGCGACTTATTGTTGTCGTGTAGCCCTAGCCTAAAGATGACCTACAGCAGTGAAGAAAAGTGGCTGGGTTGTTATGGAAACCTGGAGTAAAACTGTGTGTATGTGGAGACTAAATGCCTGCGAGCATCTAATGGCTGATAAGAGACGTGTGACCGTGCGTATGGCAGGTGGGATATGAATTGAAAGACTTGCAGGCTTGTATTGGCTAATGCAGGTAATTTTTTGGGAATATCTCAGGAACGATATGTCCTAGAGAGCTGAGACCCAGTCTAAATCCTTCCTGGACACCTGATGTACCTGTGTTCCAAATTTGTGAAGATCGGTCCAGTTATTTGGTCGTGCATAAAGGACAGACAGACATCGGGACAGACAGAAGCTCATTGTGTACCGGCATGTTACCTCCACAGTATTCTTTCCCAGATAGTAAGTGATAGGTGTACCAGGTTTAGTAGAAATTGATCGATGAGTTTTTGAGTTACAGAGCAATATGTGTGTAGCAATAACAGCTGGAGCATAAAAACTCCATGCAGCTGCTGTGTAGGGTTTGGTAAGGTGCAAGGTACCGTGGTCGACGGGAGGTACGTGTCACCGAGGTTCCTGGCCTCGGTGAGGTAAGAGCCGGGTTTTCTTGGGTGTCAGCAGCAGCTAGTGCTGCTTGACATTGTTAGTCCCCACATTTGGTGGAGGATGCGGGCATACGCAGTGAGGCTGGCGTGAACGCCGAAAATTTTAGTTTTTGCTGGGCACGACTGGATGTCCTATATTAGGCCGGCAAAGTTGCAAACAGGAATTTCTGGCAACATGGAGGCTGCTGTGAAGGCTCTCATAGAGGCTAACGTGCAGCAGCGGGAGACCAACCAGCTACTATTACAGCACATAATGGCGTTACAAGCTGCAGGAGCGTCCCACCACGACCATGATGCCCGGAAAGCGGTCCGTGCGGAGATCCCAAAAATGACCCCCTCGGACGACGTTGAGACATATCTGGCGGTCTTTGAGAAGGTGGCCGTGAGGGAAAAGTTACCCCGTGACCAGTGGGCCGAGGTGGTTGCTCCGTTCCTGGCATCCGGACCCCAGCAAGTTTTTTTTGACTTAGCAGATGACCAGGCTGCTGATTATCCCACGGTGAAGGGGGAGATACTGGCCAGACTGGGGGTAAACGTGTTGGTCCGGGCTCAGCGGGTCCACCAGTGGGACTTTAAAACGGCTGAACCCGCCAGGCCGCAGTACTATGAGTTGCTGCACAGGTTGCAAAAGTGGCTGCAGCCTAATGTTCTAAGTCCGACTGCTATGCTGGACCGTCTGCTGGCCGACATGTTCTGGAGGGCCCTGCCTTACCCCCTTCAGCACTGGATCGGCCAGGTATCCCCCACTAATGCCCTTGAAATGGTTGATCTGGTGGAGCGCTATGAGGCCACAAAAAACTTGTAAGGGGGTGTTGTTGGGAGGGGGCCGGTCAAACCCCGGAGGTCTCCCATCCAGTCCCGACGTCTGACACCTGAGAGACCTGTTGGGGTGTGCCCCCTGTGGACCCGGCCCCGATTGTCTGCTGGCGGTGTCAGGAGTCTGGCCACGTAAGGGCTGACTGTCCACACCGGGGAGAACCCATGGAGACTAATTATGGGTACCGGGCTTCCATGTATGCCCGGAGACTGTGTGCAACCATCACCCCCGAGACAATAGACAATCGTCACCTGTGCCAGGTGCAAGTGGGTGATAATCTGGCAGTGGCGCTACTGAACTCAGGGAGCCTAGTAACCCTGGTAAGTGCTGCCCTGGTACAGCCCACCCAGTATACGGGCCGGAAAGTTGGTGTGGTGTTCATACACGGAGACTTAAAGGACTATCCCACTGCTGTAATGTCTCTGTCCACGGCGGCTGGCACATGGACTTGTGAAGTGGCGATCTCCACAAAGCTACCTTATGAACTAATAATTGGGAGAGACTTCCCTGGTTTTCCGTCACTATGGCCTGAGATGAAAGTGACTAATAGCCCTGAGACAGGGGTAACCCTAGCAGAGTGGCCTGGTTCCAGTGGGAGGCCAGAGCCCTGGGAGCCCGAGTGACCACCACTTCTGTGATAGAGGGGGAGACACCCCCACTGAGTGTAATGGTGGGAGACATGGAGGACTTGCCACCAGGACCTGAGTTGGCAGACCTCCACGTCTCCGGAGACAATTTTGGGACAGCCCAACACCGGGACCAAACCCTAACCAGGGCCTGGGAGAATGTGGTGGAAATTGATGGTAAACCCCAGAAGCCAGGGGCTGAGTTAATATTTTCCCGCTTTGTCGTTCACCAAGAAATGTTATATCGGGTGAACCAAATCCGGGGTGAATCTGTTGAACAGTTGGTGGTGCCCACAGCGTATAGCAAGCTGGTCATGGAGCTTGCCCACCAACATGTTCTTGGGGGACACTTGGGGTGGCAGAAAACGCAGGACCACATACTGCAGCGGTTTTATTGGCCTGGTGTGTTTAAGGAGGTAGAAGAATATTGTAAATCTTGTCCAACCTGTCAGGTAAATAGCCCCCAGCCACATTTCCGTAGTCCCCTTGTGCCTCTTCCAATCATTGAGGTCCCGTTTGAGCGTATCGCTATGGATCTAGTCGGGCCTGTACCGAAGTCTGCCAGGGGCCACCAACACATTCTGGTAGTTCTCGACTACGCCACTCGGTATCCGGAGGCGGTGCCTCTGCGACATACCTCGGCTAAGCTCATTGCCAAAGAGTTAATGGAAATGTTTTCCCGTGTGGGCCTGCCAAAAGAGATTCTGACAGACCAAGGGACCCCTTTTATGTCCAAAGTTATGAGGGAACTGTGTAAGTTATTGCGTATAAAGCAATTGCGGACGTCCGTTTACCATCCGCAAATGGACGGTCTTGTCGAAAGGTTTAACCAAACTCTAAAAAATATGTTAAAAAGGGTGGTGTCTAGAGATGGGAAGGACTGGGATCTGCTTCTGCCCTATCTCATGTTCGCAGTGCGAGAGGTGCCCCAGTCCTCTACTGGGTTCTCGCCCTTCGAACTGCTTTATGGCAGACACCCTCGGGGCCTGTTGGATATCGCCAAGGAAGCGTGGGAACAGCAGCCTGTCCCCCACAAAAGTGTCATTGAGTATGTCACCCAGATGCAAGACCGGATGGAAAAGGTGTTGCCGCTGGTCCGGGAGCATATGGAGGCAGCGCAACAAGCCCAGAGTAGGGTGTATAATCGTCAGGCTCGGGTACGGGACTTCAATCCGGGAGATCGGGTTTTGGTTCAGGTACCCACCCTTGACAGCAAGTTCCTAGCTAGGTGGCAGGGCCCCTATGAGGTGATCGAGAAGGTAGGGGAAGTAAATTACAAGGTACACCAGCCAGGGCGGCGCAAGCCGGAGCAGGTGTACCACGTGAATTTACTAAAGCCGTGGAAGGATAGGAACACGACCGACGACCACAGCCCCCGGCCAGGGCTTCTAGGTGAAAAGGGTCCAGCCCCACAGTTCGAGGCCTGTGAAGCAGTAACCACGGTAAAAATTGCAGACAGCCTGTCGTCCAAACAAGTTCAGGAAGTCAGGGAGTTCATCAGTCGAAACACGGATGTGTTCTCGGACCTCCCTGGCCGCACGTCTCTCATCCAACATGACATCGTCACTGAGCCTCAGGCCAGGATCCGGTTAAAACCATACCGGGTACCTGAGGCTCGGCGACGGGCCATCGCGGAGGAAGTGCAATTAATGTTGAAGCTCGATGTCATTGAGGAGTCGAAAAGTGAGTGGGCCAGTCCCATAGTTCTAATACCCAAGCCGGATGGGACGTTGCGGTTCTGCAACAATTTTCGCAAGTTAAATGAAGTGTCCAAGTTTGATGCGTATCCCATGCCCCGGGTAGACGAGCTTGTGGAGAATTTAGGACAAGTCCGTTATTTTTGTGTGCTAGACCTCACTAAAGGGTACTGGCAGGTACTCTTAACGGAGTCGGCCAAGGAAAAAAACGCTTTTGTTACCCCGCAGGGCCTGTATCACTACAAGGTGTTACCCTTTGGCCTGCATGGTGCCCCCGCCACCTTCCAAAGGTTAATGGACATAGTACTGCGACCTCATCGTCGGTACGCCTCGGCCTACTTAGATGATGTAATCATCCACAGCACCGACTGGGAAAGCCATTTGCCCAAAGTGCAGGCGGTAGTGGATGCCCTGAGGAAAGCTGGACTAACCGCCAAGCCAAAGAAGTGTGCGATTGGGTTGGAAGAGACCAAATATCTGGGATATGTTATTGGGCGGGGAGTCATCAAGCCGCAGGTAACTAAGGTAGAAGCCATACGTAACTGGCCCCGACCGGTCACCACCAGGCAGGTAAAGTCCTTCCTGGGAATTGTAGGGTACTACATGCGGTTTGTGCCCCACTTTGCCACAATAGCAGCGCTGTTGACAGACCTGTTGAAGGGGCGAAAGTCTGGGAAGGTTAGCTGGAGTGAGAAGGCGGAGGAGGCTTTCTCCACGTTGAAGTCGGCTCTGTGTGGGTCCCCGGTTTTGGTGACACCCGACTTCAACAAGGAGTTCGTCGTTCAGACGGATGCCTCGGAGGTAGGTCTCGGTGCAGTACTGTCTCAGGAAGTCAATGGGGAAGAACATCCTGTTGTCTTCCTGAGCCGGAAACTCACCCCAGCCGAGACCAGGTATAGTATAGTGGAGAGGGAGTGCCTGGCTATCAAGTGGGCACTCGAATCTCTCCGCTATTACCTGTTAGGGAGGAGGTTCCGTCTGGTGACCGACCATTCCCCTCTCAAGTGGATGAGCCAGGCCAAGGAGAGGAATGCTCGGGTCACCAGGTGGTTCCTATCCTTGCAAAATTTAAAATTTTCGGTAGAACACAGGGCAGGCCACTTGCAGGGTAACGCAGATGCTCTGTCCCGCGTCCACTGCCTCACTTGTGTTCACCCCCTCAGGGTTAAACAAAGGGGGGGGTATGTGGTAAGGTGCAAGGTACCGTGGTCGACGGGAGGTACGTGTCACCGAGGTTCCTGGCCTCGGTGAGGTAAGAGCCGGGTTTTCTTGGGTGTCAGCAGCAGCTAGTGCTGTTTGACACATTTGTATTTAGTTTGGCTGCAAAGCCAATCCGGGCCGGCTCTTACTGGGAGTAGGCAAAGAGTTGGGTGGGTGCCTATTCCCCACGGTCCAGGCCGGTTTTTCCCGGACCTTTGAAAGACAGCCAGCACCAGCAGGTGGGGTGTGATTGTCCTGGAGCTGCTGTTAGGCTGTGGAATCATTTGAGTTTGGGAGTTCTCTGGGCTGGAAGCAAGAGCCCCGCAAGGAGGAGTGCAGACGGCCTGGAAGCCTGACGTTGATTGTCTTGCGGCTGGACTGACAGCCAGGTGCGAACCTGCACCTAAAACCTCCCAGGTGACTGGAGCCTGTATTGGACTGTTTTGTTTTTCCTCATGATTTCTTATGTGTGTGAATTAACACCAAGAGACTGTTTGTCGTTTATTTTGTGCAAGTGTGAATAAAACACTGTTTACTGCACTTTCTGGACTCCCTGTTTTGCCTCTGTACTGCACCCGCACCGCTATCTACCAGAGCGACTCCCCACAAGCGGCATATGACACCCACAAGATTTCTTTCCAGGTATCAAGAGATGTGTATACCAAGTTTCTTTGAAATCGATGGTTACGTTTTTAGTGACCGTGGATCATGCATACATACATACACACATATATACGTCCTTCTTTATATAGATAGATAGATAGATAGATAGATAGATATCCAGAAGTTTACATACACTATATAAACAGACACATATGCATGTTTTTCTCAATATCTGACATGAAATCAGAATAAACCTTTTCTGTTTTTGGTCATTTAGGATTACCATAATTATTATTATTTCCCGAATGCCAGAATAATGAGAGAGAGAGAATGTTTTGAGGCATTTTTATTACTTTCTGCAAAGTCAAAAGTTTACATTTTTACAATATTTGGTACTATTGCCTTTAAACTGTTTGACTTGGGTCAAACGTTTTGGATATCCTTCCACAAGCTTCTCACAATATTTGGTTGGAATTTGGGCCCATTCTTCCTGACAAAACTGGTGTAACTGAGGCATGTCTGTTGGTCGACTTGCTCGCACCTGCCTTTTTAGCTTTGCCCATACATTTTCAAAAGGATTGAGAACAGGGGAGATACTGTGGAAGATGGGGGTGCTCAGTGTATGAGGGGAGATGCTGTGGAGGATGGGGGTGCTCAGTGTATGAGGGGAGATGCTGTGGATGATGGGAATGCTCAGTGTATGAGGCGAGATGCAGTGGAAGATGGGGGTGCTCAGTGTATGAGGCGAGATGCAGTGGAAGATGGGGGTGCTCAGTGTATGAGGGGAGATGCTGTGGAGGATGGGGGTGCTCAGTGTATGAGGCGAGATGCTGTGGAGGATGGGGATGCTCAGTGTATGAGGGGATATGCTGTGGATGATGGGGGTGCTCAGTGTATGAGGGGAGATGCTGTGGAGGATGGGGGTGCTCAGTGTATGAGGCGAGATGCTGTGGAGGATGGGGATGCTCAGTGTATGAGGGGAGCTATTGTGGAGGATGGGGGTGCTCAGTGTATGAGGCGAGATGCTGTGGAGGATAGGGGTGCTCAGTGTATGAGGGGATAAGCTGTGGATGATGGGGGTGCTCAGTGTATGATGGGAGATACTGTGGAGGATGGGGATGTTGAGTATATGAGGGGAGATGCTGTGGAGGATGGGGGTGCTCAGTGTATGAGGGGAGATACTGTGGAAGATGGGGATGCTCAGTGTATAAGGAGAGATACTGTGGATGATGGGGGTGCTCAGTGTATGAGGGGAGATGCTGTGGATGATGGGGGTGCTCAGTGTATGAGGGGAGATGCTGTTGATGATGGGGGTGCTCAGTGTATGAGGGGAGATGCTGTGGTTGCACTAGTGCTGCACTATGTCTTGGCAGCGCGCAGCTCCAGGACGTATTGCACATAGACGCACACTATCACCTGGCGCTGTTTGATAGTGCAGCACTGGCGCCAGAACACGGCGCTAAACCAAGAGCGATGGCGTCTGGAGGAGAAGCAGAGAGGGGAGTATACACCATGTACAGCCATGTAAAATTCCTTTTCTAAAACTGATTTGAATGTGATAATAAAAGTAGTGACACATCTCTGATCCCTGCCGCTCTCCTTCGACTACTTGCCGTGTCCTCCCTGGTCTATGTACTTCTATGTCCCCCTCCACTGAGACATGAGACTGCTGCAGCCAGTGATTGAGAAGTGAGCGGTGGGATCAAAAAAGTTTTATTATCTTATCAAGTTCTCAGCAGTTTTAAAGTAAACTAATGTAGACACATGGGGCAGCACTGGGCATAGTATTGGGTGGCACTACAGGGTGGCAGTGTTAAAGGGGGCAGCTATATAGGGGGGTTATTTGCTATAGAGGGTCGGGGTGAACTGCAGAGACAACAAGCCAAAGTCAAATGTAAAAGCTGAATTCCCTGGTCCCTAATGCAAAATATGTAACAGACCTCCTCTACCCTGTGCCATTTATTAATACTGGTGTCTTTTTATGTGGCCGAAGACGTCTGTGCATGCGCTTCTTGAAACAAACTGTAAAGAAAAGTAAGTGAACAAACTAAGATCTGTGGAGATGTCGCCTGTAAGTCACTGGGTTTTCCTTGGGTAACTGATTCTTTTAAAATGTGTTTTAATCTCTTCATTAGAAAGTAAGGTGACTTTAAACGTGAACAGGGGTGGGGGCGCTATTGTATTGTTCGCCCTGTTGGCAAAATTCCCTAGAAACTACCCTATTTGTTATCCTTAAGCCACTTTATAACCAGTTTGGCAATATGCTTCAGATCATTGTCTGTTTGGAAGACCCATTTCTCCCCAAGCTTTAATTTCCTCCCTGATGTCTTGAGATGTTGCTTCAGTATTTACACATAATCTTCTTTTCTCATGATGCCATCTATTTTGTGAAGTGCACCAGTCCCTCCTTCAGCAAAACAAGCCCACAACATAATGCTGCCGCCCCCGTGTTTCACAGTTTTGATGGTGTTCTTAGGCTTCCAAGCTTCTCCCTTTTTCCTCCAAACGTAACGATGTTCATTATGGTCAAAAAGTTCAATTTTAGTTTCGTCAGACCACAGGACATGTCTCCAAAAATGTAGATCTTTGTTCCTCTGTGCATTTGCAAACATTAATCTGGCTTCTTTTGGGGTAATGGCTTCTTCCTGGCAGAGTGGCCTTTCGGCCCATGTTGATACAGTACTCGTTTCACTGTGGATATTGACACAATCTTACCAGCTTCCGCCATCATCTTCACAAGGTCTTTAACTTTGTTCTTGGGTTCATATGCATATGTTGGACCAAAGCACGTTCATCTCTGGGATACAGAACCCGTCTTCTTCCATATGTTGCCAACAAACCTAAGGCTGGGAACACACCTAAGCGTTTCTGAATCGCGCGTATGACGCGCGATTTACACGTGTTTTTGGATGCGTGTTTTTGTAACTAAGAAACGCGCATCATATGCGCGATTCAGTGATTCACCCCTATTTCAGCATGGCCCATAGGCGCGTTAAAACGCCCCAAAGAAGCTCATGCTGAAGCGACAGCGTTTGGCATTTTTCAGCGCGTTCAAGCGCGCTGTAAAACGCCCAAATGTGAACTATGCCCATAGGGAAGCATGGCTTTCTACATGTTGTGCGTTTTACAGCGCGTTTGAACGCGCTGAAAAACGCTTAGGTGTGTTCCCAGGGTAACAGAAGCTTTCAAACACATGGCATCATCATATGGGCAGTCCAGAATTGTGATCCATGCGACGTAGGGGCGCTGTGACATCATTGTGGAGCGCCCCGGGAGCCGCACGGACGGTAAGTAGCTTCTCCCCTGGCTCCCCACTACTTTTCCATGGCAGCCGGTACTTTAGTAGCATCCTGGCTGCCATGGTAACACTGAAAGCATTTTGAAGACTGATCAGTCATCAAATGCTTTCAGGTGTGTTGCGTTGTGATGGATCCGGTGGGCATTTCCGGCGACGGAAGTGCATGCCGGATCCTCACAATGCTAGTGTGAAAGAGGCCTAAAAAAGTCCTGGAAAGGGCTAGAGGGCTGCAAAAGGCAGCAAAAAGTGGGTAAGTGCCCTGCAAACAAATGTGGACAGGGAAATTACTTAAAATCAAATAAATAAAAATTAAAAATTACAATCTTGATCTAGGAGGAGGAAATGGATGTGGAGTGGGAGGTTGAGGAGGCGTCAGGTGGGAATGCCATCAGCAGCCCGTCTACCAGGGTGCGTTTGTAGTCACGCATATTTCGATCAGTAACAGACGTTTTTACCAAATTTGGTTCCCTGTCAGCAATGCACAGCAGGGATTTTTCACTGGCAAAATGGGGTTCATGTCACCCACCAATGGAACAGACGATTTTTAAAAATGTAGGCCCCTGGCATCCAGGCAGAGGAGGGGTTTATGCACAGCAAAAATAGTAATATTGCACCCAACAATTTTAAAGACGATTTTCCGCATTTTCGGTCCCTGTCACCTATGCAGAGCAGGGGTTTGTACTCGGCAAAAATGGTAATTTTGCACCAAACAATTTAAAAGAAGATTTTTAAAATTTTCGGTCCCAGTCACCTATGCAGTGCAGGGTTACTTCACAGCAAAAAAATTTAATATGTCAACCCCTGAACTCCCAGACAGATTAACTATATTATTGTCCTATGCACATATGCAGCGCAGGCCACAAAAGTAATTCCTGGCCTAAAAAATATGATTTTTTCACCACACATGAAAAACATGGATTTCAGGGTACTTTCACACTAGCATTTTGGATTCCGTTATTGAGATCTGTTTCAGGGCTCTCACAAACGGTCCAAAACAGATCAGTTAAGCCCCAATGCATTCTGAATGGATAAGGATCCGTTCAGAATGCATCAGTTAGGCTCCGTTCCGCCTCTATTCGGTTTTGGAAGCAGACACCAAAACTCAGCATGCAGCATTTTGGTGTCCGTCTGAAGAGGCGGAGCCTAACGGATCCATTTTTTTTTACAATGTAAGTCAATGGGGACGGATCCGTTTTCAATGACACAATATGGTGCATTTGAAAATGGATCCGTTCCCTATTGACTTTCAATGTAATTCAAAACGGATCCGTTTTGGACTTTGTCATTTATCTTTAAACCTAATGCAAACGGATCCGTTCTGAACGGATACAAACGTTTTCATTATAGGTGCGGATCCGTCTGTGCAAATAAACAGATGGATCCGCACCAACGCAAGTGTGAAAGTACCCCAAGTGGTAAATTTTGGGGTGTAGGACCTCATCGTTCTTAACATCATCTTCCACCCAGTCTTCACCCCTGCCCTCTTTGTCGGTCTGCACACCGCAGAAAGCCGCACCTGTGTTTCGTCATCATCAGAGACGTGCTGCGTTGGTCTCCCATGTCCTCATCCTCAAACCTAAGTGGTTGGGCATCCGTGCACTCAATCTCTTCCACTTCTGGGGCAGGGCTATGGTTATGGCCCTGGGAAACCCTGCCAGCAGAGTCATCAAAAAGCATAAGAGACTGCTGCATGACTTGGGGCTCAGATTGCTTGGCTGATTTGCAAGGGGGTGAGGTAAAAGACTGATGGGCATGGGCTGCAGGTGCCAACTCTGTGCTTTCTGCAGGGGACGGGGTGGGAGACAATGTGAAGGAACAGGAGCCACTGTCAGCCACGCAATCTACTAGCGCCTGTACTTGTCCTGGCTTCACCGTTCATAGAGCAGCATTCGGGCCTACCAAATAACGCTACAGGTTCTGTCGCCTTCTCACACCTAGAAAGTGTTTCACTTGGACCTGTAGTTGGCTCTGAACGGCCACATCCTCTCCCAGCAACAGGAGCTCCACTAACACGACCATGCCCATGCCCACATCCCATATTTGATGTTCTCCTTATTATTTGCGTTCACCCACAAAACTAACAGATGGTTTATCTCAGGTGTCGATTTAACTGCCAATAGTCAACAATTAAGTTCACTTACAGTAAGGCAGGGCTCGTGTCATAAACAGAATACATTTCTTTAGGTCACACAACAGTGTAACTGAGCAATTCAATATAACTACTTCACTATCACAAAAATTAGATTTTTCAAACCAACAATGTAACAGCAGAAGTTAACGGTTTAATTAGACTGTCAGAAACGCAGCGTACACCACTAATGTGCTACCTACCACAAAACCTGTGTGTTTGCAACCAACTATGTAAATGCGGAGTTCAAAAAGGTTACTTAAAATGACTGAAATACACGTTAGGCCTCAGATCTGCTATGTAGCACAAAACCAGTGTTTATTGCAACAAACTACAGAAGTGCAGTATGTCACTGCTAAATTTTAGAATAGGTTTTTCAGCGTTGTATGCAAAACTGCTCTGTGGAACAACAGTACGGGTTTTTTCCCCCAACTACAGAAATGCACTATGTCACTGCAAAATTATAAATTAGGTAATGTAGGGGGAATTTTTCCTCCACTGAGCTACCAGAAAATAATTAGACTAATGTCCCTGGCACACATGCAGGTCACATGCAGTTCCAAGGACACTGCAGTTGCTAAAATGGCCGCCAACCCCAACCTCACTAACAGATGGATTAAAAATGCAGTATCACTAGGCTCAGGGCTGGGTACAAATATGTAGCATAGTACCCTCAATAATCGCTGTATTTCGATTATTTAACACCACCAAGAAAAAATTGAACAACTGAACGCAATCACAGGCAATCTGAATGGACTTGCCTGTGAAATCGCACAGCTTTCACTGAACGCATCCGCAGCGCATCCGGACCTAAGGCCCCATTCACACATCCGCAATTTTTGTCCCCATCCATTCCACAATTTTGCGGAATGGATGCGGACCTATTCATTGTGAATGGGGTCGGACGTAATGCGGAGAGCACACTATGTGCTCTCCGCTTCCGCATTTGCGGAGCCACGGCCCCCGAACTTCCGGGTTCCGGCCCCGAAACATCCAGCCGTGGCTCCGCAAAAGATAGAGCATGTCCTATTCTTGTCCGCAGCCTGCGGACAAGAATAGGCATCTCTATGGGAGTGCCGGCATGGTGTGTTGTGGATCCGCAATTTGCGGATCCGTAACACACTATGGACGTGTGAATGGGGCCTAATCCAGACACGCTCGTGTGAAAGAGGCTGATGAGTCTTTGAGGACTGGAGTGGACACAGAGCACTGGTCTAGCTAACGCTTTCCCTATTAATTCATCAGCAGCAGCACTCTACCTGCTCTAACTAACACTGCAGCTTCAGAATGAATCTAAGATGGATGCTGTCCTTGCTTTTTGATAGGAGGTGGGAGGGTCTGGGAGGGAGGGTATGCTGATTGGCTGGAATGTGTCTGCTGACTGTGAGGTACAGGGTCAAAGTTTGCTCAATGATAAAGTATAGGGGGCAAATCGAACATCGCATATGTTCACCCACCACGGCGAACGCGAACATGCAATGTTCGCCGGGAACTGTTCGCTGGCGAACAGTTCGGGACATCTCTAGTGTCAACTGCTGCGGCTTTCTGCAGTATGCAGACTGGCAAGAAGAGAAGGGGGGAAGAGTGGTTGGAAGATGATGTGGAGGATGATGAGGTCCTATTCCACACATGGAATCAAGGTCATGCGAGTGACATGTGCAGTTCAGAGGAAGAGGTGGTGGTCACACAGCGCCAGCTGCACAGCAAAAGAGGGAGCAGTGTGCAAAAGCAGAATGGCCATCCCCTAGCCAGTATGCCTGCTACCAGCCCAACGCACCCAGGGACTGAGCACACAAAAGCCAGCTCCAAGAGATCCCTGTCATGGCAGTTCTTCAGACAATGTGCTCAAGACAAGACGTGAATGGTTTGCACGCTGTGCAATCAGAGACTGAAGCAAGACATAAATGTTCTAAACCTGAGAACCACCTGCATGACCAGGCATCTAAATGCAAAGCATGAGCTGCAGTGTAGTAAACACCTCAAAAACCACAAAAGATCTCAGGCTCCTCCTGCTCCCTCTTATGCTGCAGTCTCGGTCTCTTCCTCCCTCTCTGGAGTGACAGTGGCACCTGCCATCCCGCAAACTGAAGATGTGACACCACCACCTCCGTCACCAAGCATCTCTCCACAATGTCCCATGGAAGCGTTCAGCTGTCCATCTCCCAAACACTGAAGAGAAAGAGGAAGTACCCCCCGACCCACCCGCGATCCCTGGCCCTGAATGCCATTATTTCAAAATTTCCGACCTTTGAAATGCTGTCATTCCATCTGGTGGAGACCGACACTTTTAAAAACTTTATGGCGGTGGCTGTCCCACAGTACATGGTTCCCAGCTGCCACTACTTTTCAAGACGAGTCATCCCTGCCCTGCACAACCAAGTGGCGCACAAAATTAGGTGTGCACTGCGCAGCGCCATCTGTGGCAAGGTCCACATAACCACCAATACTTGGATCAGTAAGCATGTATCAGCTCAGAGCCTAACAGGTTTGACACACATCCCTTGCCTGGCGCATGTGCTGAATTTGTTGGTGCAGAGGTACCTGAAAAATTAACCCGATATGTCAGAACTACTGCTGAAAGTGCGGGCCGTCTGTGTGCACTTTCGGCGTTCTCACCCTGCTGCTTGCCTGTCTGTGCTGCAGCGTAACTTCGGCCTTCCCGCTCACTGCCTCATATGCGACGTGCCCACAAGGTGGAGCTCCACCTCGCACATTCATGTGTGGCGTGTTGCACTGTTTCAAGTACTTCACCAACATGGGCAGTGCCGCTGACGCCGTCCTCAGCGTTACTGTCCCACTTCTATGTCTCCTTGAAAAAACGCTTTTTGCGATGATGTAAGAGAATGTGGCACAGGAGGAAGAGGAGAAGGAAGAGGGATCATTTCCACGGTTATCAAGCCAGTCATTCACAAGCGGCTCGGAGGGTGGCCATCGCACAGTTCTGGAGGATGAGGAGGTGGAGGATGAGGAGGAGAAGGAACCGTCTTTACAGTAGGGTGGCACCCAAAGCAGCTCATGGACATCACTGGAGTATGGCCATCCTGCTGGATCCCCGCTACAAGGACAACGTGGCATGCTTTAGTCCGTCACTGGAGCATGAACGGAAGATGTGCGAGTACAAGTGCATGCTGGTAGACACACTGCTGATGGCATTCCCACCTAACACCGGGGGCTCAAAGGAAGCACAAGGCGAAGGCAGAGAAGGAGGAAAAAAATAGTCAACGCAGCTGGGGCACCGCCAGCACCTCAGAAGGGAGCGTTAGCATGGCCAAAATGTGGAAAAGCTTTGTAAGCATGCCAGAATAACCAGTACCACCAGCTGATATGGAACGTCTTAGCAGGAGGCAGCATTTCAACAACATTGTGGAACAGTACTTATACACACGCCTACACGTACTGACTGATGGGTCTGCCCCATTCAAGTTCTGGGTCTCCAAATTGGGCACATGGCCAGAGCTTCCCTTTACGCCTTGGAGGTGCTGGCCTGCCCTGCGTTCCGTGTATCCATACGTGTGTTCAGAACGGCAGGGGGGTAATCACAGACAAGAGCAGCCGTCTGTCCACAGCCAATGTGGACAAGCTCACGTTCATTAAAATGAACCAGGCATGGATCCCACAGGACTTGTCCGTACCTTGTGCAGAATAGACAAGTATGCCAGCCGCACCCAGCCATTTTTATACTCCAGCGCACTTTCTCTTTATATTCTCTTTACTATTTCCCAAAGTTTTGGGGTCTTCCCAAATTTATAAAAAATAAAATTAAAAATTAATAAAGGAGATAAAAAAAAAATAACTACAAAAGCAGAGTTGGCTACCTCCTACTGCCACGCCCAACGCCTCCTCAACGTCCTACTCCACTTTGACCTCCGCCTCCTAGACTAGTTCAAGATCATTATTTTTTACTTTCTTTTATATTTTATGTTATTTTAAATCATTTTCCCATCCACATTTGTTTGCAGGGCAATTGTCCTGCTCTTGCCTCCATTTTGCTTCCTTTTGAAGCCCTCTGGCCCTTTCTATTTAGAGCCATTTTAGTGCCCCAAGTTCGGGTCCCGAACTCGAACTTTGCAGTGAAGTTCGGCCAAACCCGGCGAACCCGAACTTTCATTTCTTGGCTCAACCCTAGTATCCATGTCTATCATCTTACTAAGGTGCATTGATATTGTCACACCAAGAGATGGCAATCTGATGTAGGATATAAAATAAGGTGCATTGATAAAGTCACATAAAATGGCAGTCTGATAATATAGAATGACCATCTGACCTCATTTGAAATGCCACTCTAAATTCTGTTTAGATCACCCCCTCATAGATATCAAGTACTCAATGAGTTAAAGATGGATAAAAATGCATCTTATATTGGACCCCTCAAGGTCCAGTACTTGTGCTACTGAAGTGTGTCCAAATTGGATTGTCAGGTAGCGATATTGTGCCTTAGGGGCATCAGGTGGCAGCCACGGGTATTGCGCTGTGAATAGACTCTGCGTTGATCCTCGGTGTTGACATGGATACTATTCAAATTTTTGTTGTCCCCTGATGAACTGGTGCCTTTTGGCACAGTGAAACGAGTTGTGATTTGTGACTTAGTGGGATCAAAAAACATATACGCTTATTATCTAATATTTAACATTTAAATTTGTATTTTTGTTTGGATTTCTTTTTTGTAACTAGTAAGGTGAAGTGTAAGTAAATATATATGATACCCTGACCTGACTATTGGACAAATCTACCTTGGTGATGGGATCTTTCTCTGTGTCAGGGACAGACTTGGGTTACTAGGAGGTTTCAGACATGGGATCACGCCTATTGGGGCTGCCTGAAATACGGAAAGGGGTAAGGATAAATAAAAAATTTTCTTTTTCTTTTTTCTATTCTTCTATATAACATTAAATGATAGGAGGTGGTACCAAGTGATTTTATATTATCTTAACATTAAAAGTTAAGTTTTAGTGGTGTTTTTTTCTGTGATCCCCATTTCTCCTTACTCCACTACGTTTACGTATCTGACTTCCCGACGATTGACTAGTCAGAACTGTAACTGATAACTGCCACAACAGCCAACAGACAATGGCTCCTGTAGTGGCGGTTAGGTTACTAAGTGTATTTTTTGGCAAATAATTGGAAAGTGTGGGGGTAAAATTTCCACTCAAAACATAGTCTATGACGTTCCCCGAGTCACAGGAGGCGGCTGTGCAAAATTTTGTGATTGTATATGCGACCATGTAGATTCCTTTAGCGGATATACATATACATACATACACTCAGCTTTATATATAATATATATATATATATATATATATATATATATATATATTTATATTTACACACACTGTATTTTTCGCCCTATAAGACACACCGACCCATAAGACACACCGAGGTTTTACAGGAGGACAAAAAGAAAAAAATATTTTTCGTTAGACCTAAGATCAGGCCAGCAATCAGACCTCCAATGTTAATCAGACCTCAGCTGACAGCCCCAATCAACCCCCAATGTTAATAAGACTCCAATAAGACCTCAGATCAGACCCATCAATCAGACCTCAGCTCAGACCCCAATGTGAATGACCCCAATCAGACCTCAGATAAGAGCCCCATGCCTCTCATCAGCCCACACATGCCTCTCATCAGCCCCCATGCCTCTCATCAGCCCCAATTGCCTCTTATCAGCCCCCACCCCATTGCCTCATATCAGCCCCTATGACTCTGATCAGCCCCCATATCAGCCCCCATGCCTCTCGTCAGCCCCGATATCAGCCCCAATGCCTCTCATCAGCCCCCATGTCATCCCCCATGCCTCTCATCAACCCCTAAGCCTCTCATCAGCCCTCAGCCACAGAGCACATAGAATAAAAAAAAACACTTCCTCTCCTGCTCCGGAGGCCGCCGCTCCTTACCTCCAGCACTCATCCTGCTCTTTCTACCGTCGGCAGTGCTGTGACCCGCCATGCATAAACTATATATATAGTTTTATGATTATATAAATTTACCCTTATCCATTAAAGGGGTTTTCAGGGAATAGAGTATGTGCCAGGGAAAGGCCCCCTATATTTAGAAAGCAAGACAATTTTAAACATTAAAAAAAAAAAAAAAAGGATAGCTGGTCAGAAGAAGGAATATCATACAGCAGAATTAAATTTTGGTGAAGGCACAGAAACTGAACCACAACAGGCCAAAATTCAGACAGATCGCATAGCATACAGAAGAACTTTTGAGAAGAAACAAGTTTTGTTGAAGGTGTGGAACTGTGCCACTACAGACACCTGGTCAAAAAGTCCTATGACAGAGAATGATTACATTATCAAGAATTACATGTTTTTGAAGGAGAGAATCTGCACCAGTTTCCGGTACAGCAGCAACTGCACTGCCAGCATATGGCCAGATGGGAGTTCAGCTTGCTTATAAGCTATTTGTTGGTCATGAATAGTTTTGTGGCCACACAGATTAGGACAGACTTGTTCGGATTCGGAATTCTGGGTGGTTCTATTACCCACAGGATATGGTGATGCTACCTAATGTTCTGCAATAGAGCCTTGGTACTTATGTTTGTGTTTGAATGCCCACAGCTTATTTCAATCCTGCAGAGCTTGCATGCAGCAGTGCTTTCGTCTGCCGGCTCTGTGGAGAAAAGCTTCCAGACAGGAAATACTCAAACAGAGCTAGTGGCATCACCAGTTGGCGTGCTGACCGTAATAGAAGCTAATCTGGCTCTGACAGTTTTTTTTTTAGATTTTGGTCACTCCTTGCCTATGTTCTTTACTGTCACTGCCGTGGCCACCACCCTTCTCCTCTGATGTCCACCCTTCTCCTCCGCACCCCAATCTGGCTTCCAGGTCCTGTCCAACACACAATCATCCTCATAGTCCTCACCCTCTCTGATAATGTAATTTAACACGGAGACCCTCCAGTGTCTTTGATAGCGTGTGGGGTTTTGTTGCTTTTTTGTAGGAAAAAAGAAGGCACCCCACTAGGAGGGGGCAGTGAAGACACAGATGATGCGACTGAAAGACTTACTTGACCAGACAATCGTGTTTGTGCACTTTGCAGTATACACAACTCTTGCAGATCGATGCTGCACTATTGCTGACTGGATGGCTGGTGCTGCAACTGTTGTTCGCACTAGTACCCACATTCTCACTCTCAAATGATGTGGAATGGGTCTTTTGTTTTCCATTCTTCCGTTTACCAGACATTTTATTATGAGGCCTATATAAATGTAAAGTCACAGGTTTGGTACACAGATTATTAAACGGAAACAAAATTGCAAGTGCAAATTTTTTTCTGTCATTTACAGACAAGGCACAATTAGATGTATATTGCACTAAAAAAAGGTAAAAATGTACGCTATTGATGCTGGATGGTGTTAGGAATAAGCTTATGAATTGTACAAACCTTTGCAAAAGTTGTCTGGCTGTCCATTTACACAAAAATAATTGTTTTTTGCAGGCTTTTGTAATGCAGATCTTGTCGGTAGCTATAAAACATCAACAACTCCGAGTAACCAGTCAGTTTATCTATGATTTCCCTGATAAAACCCTACATATACCTAAGCATATCCCTGTACTGCGTCTGCAAATGCTTTTGGGCAGACACAGCCAAAACACATATGCTAGCTGTGCACAGAATGACATTTCTTTTTTTTTTTTTTTTAGCTAAATAATCTACTAGAATCCTGACCCCTGATTGGCTGATCAGGCTGTCTGTCAGCCTCTTAGCCAATCCGGACAAGCCCTCCTTCCACTCTCTCTCCTCATCCTCTCTTCTGTTTTCCCTGCCCATTTTCACAGTAAAATGGTGCTGGGCCTTGCCTGGCGATTGTGCTTCCAGAAAAGGACTTTTGTCACGAGATAACCGAGACAACATTGTGATGTGTTATCAGAGTCAATTTTAGCTCGGCTACATCAGTATGACCTGACTGACCTGCAGCTAGTCATACACACTTGCAAGCAACTAAAGGTGGGGAACCAAATCATTGTGTGAAGCAGAGCAGAGGTGCTGCAAAGCCTAAATTGAAGTTGGAGAATCACCCCTCATAAACATATGTGACTGCCTAATCTTCATTGACCAGTCATTGAAATAAAACCTGAAGGAACCATAGTGTGATGGTACACAGTAATGTTTTGATAGTACCTTGCTTGTTCGTGAATCTTGCACCAGAGCGCACCACAGTCAACTCCTCAGCAGTAGAAGTAACCCTTATGGATGAAGATTAGTGGATACAAAAGGCTAGAGCAATTGGAGGTATTCTGCAGTATGAGGCGAAGACCATTATTCTTATGTACAAGAATGGTAAAAATGGCCTCTGCCAACTTTTACCCACAATATAATTTCATCCACATTCTGCTCCCTGATGAGCTTGTAGGTTGGTGAAACATGTTGAAGGAGGGGAAGAAGTCTTTACAAATAGAGACAGATTAGACACAATGATCCTGCATTGGTTGAAGGTCGCCCATCTCAGGATGAGTCCTCCAAAAGGCATATTAGGGTTCACACTATCTTAGTTCTATCATTGAGTAAGGACTAGTCAGTCTAGCTGTTTTGTCTCAATGTTTGAGTGGAAATGGGAAGCCCATTCTTATTATATTAGGAGTACCTCTGTCTATCCTAAAATGCATTTTTCCTTTAATTCAAAGACCACTGATTTATAGGAAGTTACAAATAAAAATTATATTTGAATGCCTTCGCTAACTGAACCTTAAGAGCTACAATTTCAATAATAGCTTGATACTTTCAGGCAGGAAACCATTAGACCACCTGCCTTTGGGTATTAAAAAATATGCTTCCGCATATATACCAAAACATCTTGGATAATTGTATGCTTCCAACTTTGTGGAAGCAGTTTTCTGCTCCAGCATGGCTGTGCCCAGTGCACAAAGCAAGTCCATTAAAGGCATAGTTGGATGTAGAGATAAGTGAATTGATTAGTGCAAATCGATTTTTCTCATCAACAAGAGTTCTTCACCTGTGAAGAAGAAGTCCCTGCTGCTGAAGAAGCTTCCTTCTGCTGCCTGATTGACAGAGCCAGAAAAGTTTCCGACCCCTCTGCTGCTGCGTCGGAGCACCAACTGTTCTTGCACCACTAGCCACACAATACCTTTTCTTTCGAGCCTCAAGCATCTCTGTAACTTTTGTAGACTCTTATTCACCTTCTAGTGATAACTATTAAACATCAGGGTGCTCTTTAAGATCGATCACAGCTGCTAGCAGAGGGGTGGCATAGTTACATTTGCTTACTTTATAAACTGTGCCACCAACTACCTATTTTCTTGCTGTCTTGAGTCTGTTTTAGTACAGTGATTTCAAATGAACCAGATGGCGTTTTTGACTTTACAGCTGAACTAACATCCTCCTGTTTTATGAATTATGGTGAAATATCCATCATCTTGCAGCAGATTCTTCTTGTAACCAGGTTGGTCTTTTTGTATCCAGAAAGTAACATCTGGTGAGTTAGCACACTTGTAGCTTTATTTTCATATGGAATGGTATGGAATCGCCAAGGAGAACATTGCTGCGTCATTGATGATATCAGACAACATTTCTCTATAACTATAATCTCATTAGGAAACATCTGGTGTAAGCAGAACTGTAATATATCTTTATCAAAGTTAAAAAACAAAACAAAAAAAACAACCTGCATTAGCTGGAATCACACATGCAGTTTTTGTGATAGTTTTTGATGCAGTCATTTAAGGTGTGCCAGACCCAATTGGGGACATTTATCAAGTTTGGTGTTCCCATATGCCCGTCCTAATTACTCTGCACTGAAGTAAGATGTGCCTAATTTATTAAGAGCCAGATGCTGGGGTAGACTTGATCTATTACTTAGGCCAGTTTCTGGTGCAAGTTTTAGTAAATCCAATGAGCGTTATGAAGCCCCAACCACTCCAACTAAGGCCACCGTTTCTCTCCACTTCAGAAGAGTGGCGACCACAATAGTGGTATAAAAGCTTTAATAAATGTTTCACAATACCCCTTAGAGCTAGCTCAGCTGAATGTAATAATGCCTTTCAGTGATCTGTTTTTTGCATTCTGGAGAGAAAGTGATTTTAATCCTTTTGCAAATGAACATTCAAGTGCAACCAAGGCAGGCACAATCTAATCTGTGCACTCTTTCTTCTGTATCCTCTTTCGGCCCCACCTTCTTAATTGACAGGGACAGGATCAAGCATAACATCAAAAAAGGGGGTTCCTATACCAAGTTTGGATCCGATATTGTCACCACAGACAAAACCAACAATAAATATCAGGATCATCTAATCAAAAATGATACAATTAACAAGAAGTTCATTCTAAAAACTATCAAATTTTAGTAATTCATATTAAATGGCATCACATTAAAAACATGTTAAAAACAAATTTGTGGCATCTGGTTTCCACATCATTGTTGATGTAGGTTGAAGGCACACAGTTTACTATGAAAAATAACATTAGCCAGCACAATAAGCACAATAATGTTTACAATAGAGCGCATATATAAATAGTTTAAAGTGCAAGTACAATAAATAATCAAATCAAAAACCGTGTGCCTCATGAATTCAAAGTCATACTTACCAAAGTATCGGCCCCTCCCGCCACAGCCACAAGAAACCTCCCCGACGCGCGTTTCACCGTCAGCTTTTTCAAGGGGTATCAAGTATAGGATCACGCATAGCCATCTCATCTGGCCCTGACAATCACAAAGAAGAGAGAGAGGCTGGCAGAAGAGTGACTCTTGTCGGAGTTAACTGTTTAATTGCATATGGATTAAGTATGTTTTTTTTATCTAGAATGAAGCAACGGAAAGCTCAGTTAAATGTATCACCCATCCTGCTTGATCCACTTCTAGCTTAGACCTAAAAAAAAAATGCATGTGTGTTTCCAGCCATAAAATTCAACTCTTTGACTATGAAGTCCTCTACATTGGTAGATTCTGCACAGTTAACATTGGAGGCCAAAACCATTGGAAAAATACAGTCTTAAAACACCCCCAAAGATTAGGTGATTACTGTAGGTTTGTAGGAATTGCCACAAATACTGAAGACATTGATGATATAATGAAAGGATATATCAGTGATATCTAGGAGATGGTTGCATGGTTATATCAGACCTCCCGCTGATTGCTAGAACAAAGTGACAGTTCAGCTCCTGAGAGCTTCTCTTGGCTTCTTAAGGCAATCACATTAAAGCCCAGCAGAGCCCAAAAAATCAGTGAAGATTAGCATGGTTGAACCCCCACTGATTGAAAATTGGCATATTGTCATATCATAGTGCCGCAAGGAAGCAGGAGCACGGAGGGAGGGATCACAGGGCTATTTGTCACATAATCACGGTTTCTGGGTCTTCCTCCATCACTCTGTACAGTTGTTTCCCCTGGGGCACACTCTGGATGGAGTCTCCTGGCCGATGGAACGCGGGGTGCCCCAGATGATAAAGTGAAAAATGACAGGCAAGAGACCAGAGTGCAATTGAACAAGGTCAATTTACAGTCTTTACCTGATAGATGAACAAAACTTCCACACAAGATGAATGCATCAATCGTAGCACAAACATTTTTAACAAGTTCTGGCTGAACCATAGGCTACCTCCAAAGATGCAAATCCATACATGGCAATTCCTTACATACAATTCTGGCTGGGGCACACAAATCAAGTTTCTACTGCAATGTCCACGGTTCCAAACTACAGATTGCATGAGTAGCAATGCAAGCTGTCAACTTGTAGAAAAGGGCAGCCTCAACAATCTTAGGGGTTCTTCAGTTGCATATTGTGTCAGGGTTTCACTGTTGTCTCTTGGAGTCATACTAGCTAATGCTAACTGTCTGTACTCAAAGCTGCTCCTGCAACTGCCTTTGGGTACTTTCACACTAGCGTTATTCTTTTCTGGCATAGAGTTCTGTCACCGGGCTCTATGCTGGAAAAAAATGCTTCAGTCACATCCTCATGCATTCTGAATGGAGAGAAATCCGTTCAGGATGCATCAGGATGTCATCAGTTCAGTCTTTTTGACATTTCAGGACAGAGATAATACTGCAGCATGCTGGGGTATTATCTCCGTTCAAAATTCCGGAACACATGCCGGAATGCAGGATCCAGCATGTTTTCCCATTGGAATGTATTAGTGCCGGATCCAGCATTCAAAATACCGCAATGCTGGATCCGTCCTTCTGGTCTACGCATACGCAGACTGTTAAAAATGTGAAAAAAATATATAATGTATCCGTCTCTCCGCTTGTCATGCAGACTGTGCATACGCAGACTGCTAAAAATGTGAAAAAAATATATAATGGATCCGTCTCTCCGTTCTTGGAATGGATTTTTTAAGATGGATCCGTCTTCAAATGCTTTCAGTTTTCATGCAGATTGACCGAGCTGGCAGGCAGTTCCGGCGACGGAGCTACTTGCCGGATCACTCTGCCGTAAGTGTGAAAGTACCCTATAGACTTTGGATCAAAACTCAACTAGCTCAGACAAGGAGATTATGCAGATTGGTGTCTATAACAGTGTAAACATTAGAAAACAGTGCAAAACCCTAGGAATATATCACATTACATAACGTCTCATAGGATATTTCAGATTTATCTATTAGCAGTGGCCTAGTGGGTCACTATAATAGCTTTGGGGGTAAAGTAAACAAACTTGAAGGGGTTTTCCAGTACTTAGATATTGATGACCTATCCAAAGCATATGACCTATCCAGTTCTCCCAAAGTCCATCACTCCTCTACTGCTGGAGTTAAGTTGGCTCAGTCTCCATGTCCTGGTGATCAGTTGGGACAATGGGGAGGTCCCTTGTTGGGGTTCCTGATGTCACTCATATTGTTAGGCTACAGTTAATCCAGTCCTCAACTCCGGCACAAACCTTCAGGGACTACCTACGTCATAGGCAAGTTATGCATATGTATTTAACAAGGAGGCTGAGACTCTGCATCTTCATGAACCATATGACTGTCCCATTGACTTACTGCCTGGTACTACTTTTCCACCTTGCTGTGTATATCCACTGCCCTTTCCGGAAACTTAAGCCATGTCAAACTATCTTAAGGAGAACTTTATTTGGAAGAAGCCCACCCGCCCTTCCCCCAAGGACTGAAAAAGATCACCATAAAAAAAGGAGTATCCCCTGCCTTTGATTTTTAAACTTTTTGATGGGATATGTGGAGCTAGGTTCTTCATCGAATTGGATCTCCCAGAAGCATAAAACCTGTGATGGGTAGTGTTAATCACAAATATTCGAATCACGAATATCGGTACTTCGAGAATTTGAAAATATTTAGAATATCTCAAAATATATTCGTAATCGCGAATATTAGTTTTTTTTAAATACCAGTCAACGCAAATTTTTTTAATGCGAATTTTCGCAATCAAGAAAATAATGCCTGAAGATCAGGAATTCACAAATTCGCGAATATATGGCAAATATTCGCCCAAATATTTGCAAAATATCGCAAATTTGAATATTGCCCCTGCTGCTCATCAATAGTGATGGGTGACAAGATACTACTTTATTGCATTTTGAACTTGCACTGTGATTTATGCTGTTGTGCGCACTTACACTGTTTCATATTGTTGAACTGCTTTTTATATGTTTATTGTAATATATACTTTTCATTTGCACTGTTATTGCACTATATCTGTGCTGCACTGTGGAAAGGGCTAATGCTCAGCCAGCTTAGACTGAGAGACTTTGGGACCACCTACTTATGCACAGTTTTAGAAGGAAAAAAAGATATACTGACCTTTTCACTGTCTGGTTTAGCTCTGTTGTTTATGTCTGAAGACTTGTTTATGTCTGGGAAAATGGTCTAGTTATTTACATAGACTTGCAAATAAACTCTATACCAGTATATGACCGACATAAATTGTAACAATGTTTGTGTTTATGCTGAGATTCTCCACTCCACCTCTCCCCCCCAGGAGGCTGTAGCTCAGTTAGAAACTGTATATAAGCACTTAGAGCCCCTGATTGTCTTCAAATAAGGACCAATGTTTAGTAGGAGAGACTCTGCCATTCAGCATCTAGGAAACAGTGTTTAGTAGGAGAGACTTTGCCAGACTGCATGAGTGACTAGAAGAAGACCCTGAGATGGGGATGCTGAGCCACAGAACCTGAGTCACTAGCCCTATGACCAGGGAGCCAGCCAGATGACTGACCTACAGATCCTGGAACACCAGGATTTGGCCAGGGTATCAGCCTTTTGAGAGAGAGAGATGGGCAGTTAGCTCAAGCCTTTCCTTTACATGAAACCTTCTTATGCATGGGAGGAACCTGGGGAAGCCAGCCCTCTGCTTTACTTGTATTGTTTTGCACCTGAATTCTTGCGGTAAAGAAGCACACTGGTTTACTGCAGAGACCCTGACTCTCTGGATTTAGTTTTCATTGAGGTGCACCATGCCTTACTATCCCCTGTGGACAGCAGCAACATATGGTGATACATCAATGGAGTCTGGGGGACTCAGCAGAGCGTTGGGGCCACCCCAAACCTGTCCACTGAAGAGCAATTCTAAGCCAATCCGTTCAGTGATACACTGGGTCCACTTCTTCTGAATTACATGGAGCCTCCCCATTTCTATAAATGTCACTATATTACAGGATTTTTTAAATCTTGTATTTCATAAGTGTAAGAGCTATACAATGAGTATGTATATATATCTTGTCAAAGCTGAACAAACAAGCTGAAAAAACCCCATCAGCCATAAGCTACTAGGTTTTTTTTTCACAGATAATCCATCTACTGTCAGTCGACTGTATGAGAAATCTGGGAAAGTGTTTGCCAGATGGTTTCTATACTGCTATATATCCATTTTATGGAGTTGTCAATCTTTAACTTGTCAAACTGGTCATTATTTCTGAACTCTTCCTAATACGGGTGTCAATAACCACACTTCTTATCAGCACCGGTACCTTTTGATGGTAATTTCAACCACTTTGGGTCAAAGTGGTAAATTCCACTCCTATATTGCACAATCTCATGGTAAAGTATTATCTTTTTGACAAGTTAGGAGGTATTAAATAGTGTCTGGAACTATGGAGAACAGTAGCTGTAAGGTTATTACACTGATAAGAAGACATTTCTGTAGGTTTGTAGCGGAATGTTTTATCTTGCTCGAAAGGTAGTGAATCAGGATAAAGCAGCGTGCTGCCTCCCAGGAGAAAAATAATACATTTTCTATATTCCATGTAAATCTTACAAATACTTTTTTGTCTTTACGAGCATTTACTGGTGGCTTATAAAATATAGATTTGGTTGGAATATAACACAATAGCTTACTTTAACAAATGTGTTCCATCTGGCTCTATGGCATTTGTTTCCTTTTATCTTTTATCAGATTTTTCCATGAGCAGCGTTTCTTTTTATTAAATATTATTCAGACTATAATAGCCATGTATGAAAATGATTCTATTATGCACATTGGTACGAAATCTCCAGCTACCAGGCATTCATTTTGAGGAGATAAGAATCTCATGATAATCTAGTTTAATTAAAGAACAAAAATAATAATAAAAAATATAAAATTATAAACTAATAATAATAAAAAAATATAATTTTTTTATTTTTAGTGTGTTTTTAGTATTGCCTTATTCTTTGAGAGATTTTTTAACTCTGATAATGCCAAGTTTACTGGTCATTGAAATATTTATAAAATGCCAGAATCAGTGTGAATTTGCAGAGTACGGTGTAAAAGATGTAAGTAAAGCTTTCAAAATGTAATAAGCAGAAAATCATGAAGGCATGCTGTATTTCCTAATTTTTTTTTTTTTTTTTAGCTTATAGTGGTTTCTATTAATTGGTGAGAACTCAGAGAGTGTACTAGGAGAAGGTCAAGGCATGGACATGTGATCTAGTAAAAGCCTTTAAGGGGGATCTCCAGGACTATAAAATTCATAACCTATCACTTAAATGGGAAGAGCTGCAGTACCAGACCCAGCTGGTATGAGCCGCTATGCCTACCTAAACTATGAAGGTTACGTAAGGAAGATGGACAAATGCCAAATGCTCAAAGGTTCTGACTATCCAGCCAATCAAAAGGTCTACTAATTGGCCAGTCAGAAGGTTTAGATCAACCAATTTGAGAACTTTGCTCTCTGTTTGAATCTTTTTTACTGTTCAGCAAATGCCAGTTATTGTTTTCCACTTTTTCAACACTCCCACCCCCCAACTTTCTTGGCATGTGGAGGGAAACATGCTTAACTGCTCCCCTCTGCTCAGTCCACTGTTGAATTCACGGCGCTCCAGTCCCCACTTGGAAACGTATTGCACTGACGGAGGTCACATATGCCACTACAGGCAATGACTAGCCTTAACTGGTGGTCACATCTCCTGTCATTGACTGAGATGTCACATGTTACCTTCTAATGTGGCAGAAATTTACAAATGGGGACGGGAGCACAGTGAACAAAGTGATGGACCCAAGCTGCTAGAACAAAGCCTCAACCTACATACATTAATCCTGTCATCAATCTGTTCCATTACCAGGAAATTCTTTGCAGAGTATTGTTATTAATAATAGAATTTAATAGTAATCAGTAGTGTTGAGCGAAGCAAAGCATTCAAAACAAAATTTGGTCCGAAGTTTTGGAAAACTTTGATTCTAAACAAATCTGAATTTCTTCGCTCTTTGTGGTAACAAATAATTTTTCCTAAAATGGCCCCTACAGGTGTTAGAAGGTGAAAGTTAGTATAGAGGAGACAAGCTCGGGAACGTAACATCTGCAGCGAACTGGACCGCAGGGGCAATCTGTGAGCGCACAGTGGGCTGATGGGGGTGGTAGTCGTACTCATGATTTTTGTAGCTCCCTCGACCGGTGTGCAGTGAAGGGGAAGACAACACTAAATCCTCCGGGGCACTCTCTAGTACAGGAATCACCAGCCAGATGGTAGTTGAGGTGCCCTTGATGGTATAGGTGTTTAGGGTGCTTTTGAGGCTGGGACCCTGGTTGCTCATGACGCCAGCACCATAAGGTGCAAAGGGTGGTGGTTGAAAAGATGAGGAGTCGGTTGTAGTAAAACAGTTGAACTTTTACTTAAATCACTTGTCTCCAGGTCGTCAGTACAGTTCATTTATATGGCATAAAGATATGACTAAGATATTGGTTTAGCTGTAATTCTTGTAACAGGCTGGACAGTTGTCAGTGAATGAGTTTTCCTAAGACTTCTTTCTTATATAAGTATGCACTAAGTCCATTCTCTATCACTCAGGTACTGAATATAATAACTCTTACTGGTCAGTAGCAATCCACAGGGCGGTAGGCATCAGTCTTCTGCTCCATTCTTTGGAAAGGATGCTCACTGAGGAATTACAGTCCACTATGTCAATAGAGGCATGTGGTAAAGGATAACTTTGCGCATTAATCATCCGGCTGTGTCCAGGTACTTTTAGCTCCTCCTGGTCACTGGTGCTTGTGAAGTCCATTGGCTAATTTAGCTCTAACCTCCACTAGACTTCCTCTAAATCCAGACGTAGACTTATCAGCACCGGACTCTACACTCCCTTAGCCTGGCCAGATCCAAGGTGCTAAAAAAGCAGCTACATTTTGGACTAGGCCTGTTCTGCTTCTCCATTAACTTCCTACCTTCTCCTCTGACCTCCTCTGAACAACCACCACTCAACTTCCTCCCTATTTGCATACCCCAGACTATATATATATAGGTAATGCCAGCACCACCTAGGGGCGAATGGATGCAATGAAACTCCGAAAGCCTGTTAATAGGAATTACAGCTTACACAGAAATACATTAGATAGGCATATACAAAAGTTTGAAGTGCCCACAACCATCACTGAGTGGGACAATGCACATCACCCATAATGTCATGCAGCCAGCCAACCTCAGGTAGCCATCCCCCTTTGATGTCAAACCTAGGCAGAGCCCTATAAAATCCTGATCCTGTGCGGTCACTGGCATTTTCCTGTGTGCTCAGCATAGAGAGAGTGAAAAGATGCTCATGCACTACGGAACGTGTTGCTGCAAAGTACAAACTGTTAATAGAGAGTTCAGGCAGACAGTAGGGAAAGGGCAGGGAGAGTGTATCACAGTGTACATCAATGTGCAGTGCATCAACATTCATAGCTAATCTGTTCTGTTAGAGAAACAGTTACTCTGCGTCACTATCAAAGACAGGTCTAATACGTCACTGTGTGCATCACTGTGCAGTGCACCGACATTCGGAGCTAATCCGTTCTCTTAGCAATACAGTTGTTATACATTATGGCCAACAGACAGTTGCCTGAGTTCTCCAAAAGAATGAACAATGGCAAAAATGTTGCTGTAGTCGGCACAAATAGCAGCAGAAGAATGGTCGGGTGGGGAGCAGCTGTAGGAACAAGCCAGAGATGCCACTGTCATCCAGCAGTTGTGTTTTTACCAACAATCCAGCTGCACTGGAATGGTTGACTCGCTCTTCACAAGATATGGAGCAGGGGGTTTAGGAATTCCACAGAAGTTTAATTTAGAGCGCATGTGTGATCGCTGGTGTGGTATATGAGTTTCTGATTCTTACAAGATTAATCACCTCTGAGAGCTCATTTTGTACCTGGCCAGCGGCAAAGAAGAGGGTTTGGGTGGCCCCATGGGTATCGGCCCACCAGGAAATTTCCCTGTAAGTTCTATGACCAATCCACCCTTGCAAATACTTATCAAATACTGATGAAAATACCAACTGTGTGAAAGAGGCCTTACAAATGCTCAAAATGCAGGATGTTTTTCTTTTCTTTTTTTTTCTATTCTTCTAATGGATCATGATAATGTGAACACAGCCTCACTGCCACTGCTGCTGCTGCCACTGTTCCCACTCTGTCATGGGGCCACTACTGTCACTGTTCCTGCCACAGCTGCTTCTACCACCGTCCCCACTCTGTTATGGGGCCACTACTTGAATCTTGGTGCACTGCACAATTATGTACAGGGCAATAAATTAGACCTGACAGTAACAGTGACCTGTAATACTAAGGCCTCATGCACACGACCGTATGTGTTTTGCGGTCCGCAAATTGCGGATCCGCAAAAAAACGGATGACGTTCTGTATGGCATCCGTTTTTTTTGCGGATCCGTTATTTTTGCGGATCCATTGTAATAATGCTTATCCTTGTCCGCAAACTAGAAAAAATAGGACATGCTCTATTTTTTTGCGGAACGGAAAAACGGACACACGGAAACGGAATGCACACGGAGTACCATCCTTTTTTTTGCGGACCCATTGAAATGAATGGTTCCGCATATGGTCCGCAAAAAAAACGGAACGGACACGGAAAGAAAATACGTTCGTGTGCATGAGGCCTAAAGCACAGTAAATCTGCAGCTAACAGAGGGGATTAAAAAGGATTTGTTTGGATTGCCATAACATGGATTAAAAGAACATTTTTTTTCACCACTACTTTATTGGCGCTGCCTCCATTTCTTTGTTTCCACTAAGGAACCATTTGGACACAGCTCCTCCAGGGGTGTGCACCTGTTTTTTGCTTTACTGAAGGGTGTTGCATGCTTTTCTTTTTGTTTAACAGAAGGGATTAGCTATAATGCACACTGTTACTGCCACTGCTGCTGCTACCACTCTTCCTACTCTGTCACGGGGCCATCCTTATGTGCTGACTGCTTCAAAAGGACAATATTTTGTATTTAATTGTCACCATTATACTGCTAAAATGAGAAAAGAAAACTGAAAAAGTTTCTAAAAAAACTATTGATTTTAAAAAAATGTCTTCTTTCTTATAGGTGTCCCTTTAAGTTATAATTTATCCTCAGTCCTTCCAGCTGTGTAAGATTGTGCTCTCCCACACTTGTGGAACCACTTTTTCTACCCCCTCTCACCAATATAAGATATGGTTCTTCTTATTCACTGTATCCTGCTGATATTATGCAGAGAAGATGCAGCTCATGGATCCATTCCTATGGAGAACAATCTCTATTTTATATACCTAAGGGGAGCTCTGAGTAATAAAACCTGACTACAGAGGACACTGCTTGTAGGCAGGATGTACTAGTTAATTACAGAATTAGCAGTAGTAAATTCACTGTAGTATTTTTTGGGAAATAATGTGTTAAGTAGCTGGTGCCACATTGTTGCATTATTTTGCCTTTTTTATCCTGTGTTCTGGGCATAGCTCAGTCAGTGTATTGCCTGCTAATGAAAATATAGCAACATCCTGAAGTCTACTCCTCGTCCCTACACAACACATTGGCAATGAGGCTGGTGAGATTTCTTGATTTATCAGCTATTGCACCCTTTAATGTTCCTGGAAACCACACTAGTATGTCACATTGCTGGGGCAAGTAAAAAAAAGGAGTAAACTGGAATAGCTGGGTTACAGTACCCAGAAAGATTATAAAAACTAGGGTTATTTAGTTTTTAAAAAAGACGACTGAGGGGAGATCTATTAACCATGTATAAATGTATCAGGGGCCAGTACAGAGATCTCTCCCATCATCTATTTATTCCCGTGACTGTGACGAGGGGACATCCTCTGCGTCTGGAGGAAAGACGTTTTCTACACAAACATAGAAAAGGATTCTTTACCGTAAGAGCAGTGAGACTATGGAAAGCTCTGCCAGAGGAGGTGGTGATGGTGAATTCACTAATAGAGTTCAAGAGGGGCCTGGATGTATTTCTGGAGATTAATAATATTATAGGCTATAGTTACTAGAAATCTGGAGAAGGATCGTTGAATCAGGGAGTTACTCTGATTGCCTGATTCAGGAAGGCACTTCATGGTTGTTGTTTTTTTTTTTTCCCTTCTTCTGGATCAACAGGCTGAACTGGATAGAAGGATGTATTTTTTCAGTCTTACAAACTATGCTATATCTATGTACAAGATATTAGAGTGAGTGAACCTGCCCAGAAAAGAACACAACTACTGCGTCTAACATGACCTAAAGTCCAGGAGATTTTTAAAAACCTTGGGAGAAACAGGGAAATATTCTGATTATGGGCTAGCTCTAAGTAGAGTACAGTGGTCCCTCAAGTTACACTATTATTGCAACAATGTATACAAAAAACTTCTTCACTGGCGCTAAAACTTTAATTACAAGCTGCGATATCTTGAGGCGGCTGTGCCCGCATCAGGTGAAGCAAATCAGTCTATAGCTGCGAATGTAGGAAATTTACTAGCACCCACCAATAGATATGCAGGAATATATAATGGCAAGAAAGAAATAAAAGAAAAGGAGGGAAGTTTGAATATTCCAGCTGGTTTCTTCCCCTGCAAAACCTGCATAGCGTGTAAAAAAACTAACAATTCCAAACAAACAGTGATACATAATACAAACAATACATATGAACATAAAATCAAGCAGCACATAACATGCAATACAAAAGGCATTATATATGCTATATGCAAGTTTTTTGTATACATTGTTGCAATAATATATCCGTGACCCTCACAAGGCAGCTATATCTTTAGTAGTGAACTGTCTTTTCCCCACCACAATGTCAGCACTTTGGTGGGATAGAAAAGAGAGAATACATAGAGTCCAGTCCCTATTTGGGAGAAATAATCATACTGACCGACAAACCGCAGATGAGGACATTAATAACAATTATCCGTACATTAGAACACTACTACAGCAACTAGAACAGCAATTGACAATTGAAATGAAAGATCTATGGGAAATCATGTCCCTAGAAAAATATCTAGATCAAGACATTATACCAAAAGAAAAAAGACTATCGGGAGACATGGGAGATAGTAAAACATTGAGAGAATAGGAGAACATGCTACATGATTTTTCAAGACAGACAATACAATTCATTATTCATAAAAGAAGCCAGAGACTATATAGAGTTAATGAGGACATCAAACTAACGTTTGAAAAATTACGCCCATGGAAAGATAACACCAGTATTAAACCCCTAGTGGAAAGCATAAGGGCAAGACTGCATACACGGGAAGAAGAAATAAAAGAAAAAAAGAAAAAAAAGACAAATTTGGTAGGGATACCTGGCTAAAAACATTGCAAATTAGTTAACATGACAACACAGATAATACATTTGAAACGACAACTAATAATCAGACAACTAAGATAAAACAAGTCCTTATATATAATGGTCAGGAATAGCTGCTATCTAGCAAATAATCCATCAATTTTACCAGAGAAGTGGCCTTGATTGGTTGGATCTGAGTCTGAAGTATTGTATGTTGAGTCTACTTTTAATTTACAATGGGTCAGAAAATATTGTATCCTGAGGGCCATTCTATCTTGAGGGATCACTGTACTTGGGATCATAGGAAAAATTTATGTAGTGATAGAGGTATCCAGATATCAAAATTATATTTTAGGAGTAGGCACCCATCCATTTACATTCCAGTATTGAGTCATCACCTCCCAAATCCAGTTCAGGAAATTTTAGCCATAAAATAAGTAAGGTGGAACCACTTCACAGAGACCAGAGGCCCTATCATAAAACCTGAAGGTAGCATGAGGGACATACAAAAATCTTTCACAGACCACCAGAACCATTAAAGGGGTTAGGAAAAGGCCGGCATTCTTTCCAGCCGAGGTCACAGATAAAACCCCTATCTTGCAATATACATCAAAGAAATACGTGGCCTAATCCATATTTGGGCCACATGCTTCCTCCTGAGAACTCAGGCCATGTATATGCTTCTACAATATCAAAATCAAATTGATCCCAGCTCAGTAACAGAGAGCAATTAGATAACTCCATCTATCCTGCCATTGCCTCTTCCATGTTTGGTATGCATGTGTGGTAAGGGAGTTGTGGGGGAACAGACCCTTTTTAACACATGTATGGAGGACAACAAACTGTCATTTCTTTGGGAATCACCAGCTTGATGGACTGACTAATATTTCTGGTTCCCCAGGCATCCTGACTCATCACATAACGTATTAAGTTCTGTTTTTTTACCTTTTATTTTCCAAACTGTTATTTTGCACTGTATGGGCCAGATTTATCATTAGCTAAAGTCACTTTAATGGAGTGAAAAAGTCGCAAAAAAATGCGCAATCGGTAAAATTGCGCATTTTTTTGCGACTTTTTCAAGCTCTGCACTAAGCTCTCCAGTTTTGTGAAAGTGGGCGTGTTGTCTTATGTAAATGAATCTCTAGACAGATTTACTATTGCAACCATTTAAAAAGTCGCAAAAAAAGTCGTAAAAAATTCGCAAAAAAATGCGCAATTTCACTCCAGGGGGGACCATGCTTATCTTATGCGACTTTTTAATAGAACATGCGACTTTTTTGTAAAGACGTGCGACTTTTGTAAAGCCGCTTACTGAAGGATGAACTGCTGCCATCAAACCACATTTATCACAGTATTAAAGGACCATTAATAAATCTGACTGAGCCAAAAGTGACTTTGGGCAGATGTAAAAGTGGAGTAAGATGGAAGTGTAATGATAAATCTGGCCCTATGTCTGTATATTTTATGTTGTATTTTCCATGATAACCACGTTGTTTGTACTCACTGCCCTTTTTTATATTAAAACTTTACTTTAATAAGAGCATTCTTGTGTTCTAATGATTCCATGACCTTAGAAGAAGCGTTACCTATGTTGATTTATTAACCTGTGAATGCTAGCAGTTGTAGAGTGTACTTTATAAGGCAAGGTGTCTCATCAGCCTGATATGACAAGTGATGGCAGCTAAAATTGATTAGTTTCGGAGGACAGACAGCTTACAAAGGGAGGTCCAGCTTTACCCTGCAGGTTCCAATCCTGAATCTAAGTCTGTGATTCTGATACTTTACATATGAACGATATGAATTGAAACAGGCAATACAAGAAGTGGGAAAGACCATTTAGTTATGTGACCAGATTCAAATTTCTCTTCCGTAACAGATGGCATAATCAGAGATCAATGTATATAACTTAACACGCATACTATCATCTGGGGTTGCATTAAAAAAACTTATATTTAATTAAAGGACAAAATAATAATAATAATAAATAAAAATCAATTAATAGCTTGTATATACATAATAATTCATCAGCCCTAATGTACCACAATACACTTTTTCCTAAACAAAGTAATAGACTAAAAAAAAGCAAAGACAGGTGCACTCTGCAATAATACTAAACCCTCACACTGATGTAAAATTGAGAGGTTAGTTCGACATATCCTACTAGGAGGACATGTCTTAAGCTCGGCAACGTCTCTCAAGTAGCCCAAAGCCCTATCACTCACCTACCTGTGCCGTAAGGGCAATACCAGGGGCCAGTGGGCGGATTACGGGAGCATAAGGCCATTTTTTCAAGATTTTTCAAGTAACAGCTTTAGATGATTTCAACCTATAAAAAAAAACATCTCTTTAGGTTGCATTATACACCACTGAAGAAGGAGCGTGCAGGCTCCGAAACACGTCTGGTTATAAATCAAGTGCAATGTAAGAAGATATAATAAAGAATGGCACACTGGGATTTATAGCCGTGGATATAACCCAGTAAGAAAAAAAAAAAAGAGATCCCTATCCATCATAGACAAACAGAAAGGAACATTACAAAGTATCCGATTGGGGTGAAGCTTTCACAATCCCATTCTCAACAGTGATCCGCTAGTACAAGGATAAATCAAAGTTACCAACACGTGGGACGCCAAATCTGGCGGGAGCACCATTACAGCCATACCGCTCGGCACAAGAGAAGCTGTCTCTATAGAAAGTATCAGGGCGGTAATGTATGCTGTTCAGCAGCAATAACAAAACCAGTACATTGTATACCATATTGTGAATACAAAGAACACTTTGAATGAACTCACTACTCTAAATACAACAAGAGGCATTGTAGAACGATCGAAGATATAACATTACTAATTATTTTGCACATTACAACTATCTCGCTCGGCACATGACAAGCTGTCTTTGTTAAATGATAACATATACTGCTTAGCAGCAATAGCAAATTAATTACACTTTTGATGAACTGATTACTCTGAACACAATAAGGGGCACTACAGATCAATTGAAGACACACTATCAATTATTTTGCACATTAAGGAAAACAACAAAAATAATATAAATTAAAGGACATTTGATGGACTATTGATAATTAATTAAGAAAAATAACTGTAAAATAACCATATAAATCACAGATTGTCACAATCAATTGGAATACTTTTTTTAATATATTTTCTTATACATTTTTTATAAATTTTTTATATTTTTTCTTTTTTACTTTTTTTATTGAAATATCGCAGTCTTTACCATCACTGGCTTTCATAAATATAAATTATCTATCAATCATATCAAATAAGACCTCTTTGCCTTAAAATATTTTGATCTAGACACAATTATGGAGCAACAATAAGAATAAGAACATACTTGGAAACTGCCTTTTTTACTTATTTTAATTCATTTTTTTTTTTATATTTTATTACTTTGTATATGAAATAGTGTATTGTGGTACATTAGGGACGATGAACTTTTATGTATATACATGCTATTAATTGATTTTTCTTTTAATTATTTTGTCCTTTTATTAAAATATAAGTTTTTTTTAATGCAACTCCAGATGATAAAATGTGTGTTAATCTAATTAAGTTGTATACATTTTTTCTTTGGGTAAAGTTCCTTAACAGGGCACCTAAAGTCCAGAAATCCAGATAGGTGAGCCACCATACACATATACAATTATGCTACAATAATCAGAGATCAGGTTATAGAGAAAATCACCTCAGAAGGAGGCTACTTAAAGAATTTAGTCTGATCCTTTCAAATTTGCAAGATATTGAAAGAATCATTGAGCTGTCTGAGCTATAAGCTTCTGCAGCAGGAAGCATGTGGTGACGAGGAAGGGAGCAGTAGTCCTCACGGTAGCTATAGTCCTGCTCCTGACCCAGCTCTCCCTGGGCTGTGCCATTTCCCCCAGGGAACACCCGATTAATTGAGGTCTTTTTGTTGAGGTTTGAGGTGAGGGACAGGGCAAGGATTCAAGATGATAGAGGTCATAATAGAGGTAGAGTGCAGCCACTGAATTCAACCATTTACTAGTACTTTACTGAAAGTTTCTGCAGTATCCACATACATTCAGTGGTAAATGTAGGTATGATTCTTATTAACAGTTTCAACAAGATTCTGGCTAAACCCAACAAATTAACTCCACGTGTCACATTCCGATGTTCTACTTTATACATCACTGTGCGTCACTCCTATTCCAGACTGTTGGTATAATATTCCTCCAGAGCTGGTTCTACAATGACCACTGTGGGGTGTAGACCTTAACCCTAAGTTCACACCTGAGCGTTTTACAGCGCGTTCAAACGTGCTGTAAAACGCTCAACACATGAAAACCAATGCTTTCCTATGGCCCTGGTTCTCACTTGAGCGTTTTACAGCGCGTTTGAACGCGCTGTAAAACGCCCGACGCATAAACAAGTACTTGAGCTTTTTTTGGGGTGTTTGTCGCGCGTTTTGTGATTGACACCACAGTAGTCAATCACAAGAACGCGCGTACGAACGCGCGTTTCCTATTGGCAAAAACGCGCTGAAATGCACGCGACAAAAACGCGCGTAAAACGCGCGTTTTTAGAACGCTCAGGTCTGAACCCAGGGTTAAACAAACTTGTAATCTGTCTCTCGCTGACATGATTGGGGATCTGAGGCCTTTACACCCAGTCAAGATGCTGCAATGTCTATAAGACAGAATACGTCCGTTACCTTCACAGGCAATGGTCCACTCCAACCAATATAGCTGCTTAACTATCAATGAAGTTGCATTTAGCAATTACAGTATGGATGGGCTTCAGAAATGCGTTTAGGCCTCAAGTTTTTGTCTTGCCTTCTCAAACCCTAGCATTACACTACCTCACAGGAGGAAAACTGAGCCCAAGGGTTTGGGATAAAAACCAAGCCAAAGGGTTGGGCTCGCCCCTGGCTATAGATTTTTACTAAGCCATGGGTTAACTCTCAGCGTGCCAGCCAGAAGTTAACATAACATTGAAATACAGATGTAGTAGAGCTAATACCCTCTTAACTCAAATTGTGATATCCTGTAACAAAAGCTATTGAAAAGCAATTGAAGGTGTTGTCTCAATTAGGGACCCGAACTTGAATCCAAGTCAAGGGGACCTGAACTTTGGTGCACTAAAATGGCTGTAAAAAAGTCTTAGTAAGGGCTAGAGGACTGCAAAATGGGGGTAAGAGCAGGACAGTTGCCCTGCGAATAAATATGGATAGGGAAATGATTAAAAAATAACAGAATAGAACAAAATAAAAAATAATAATCTTAAACTAGGAGGCAAAGTGGAGTAGGAATTTGAGGAGCTGGTGGACGTGGCGGTGTAGGTGGTGTCACAGCCTGTGGTAGGCACGTGACACGGTTGCCACACATGCTGTTGCCTGTGGCAACGTATTGTTGTTGTAGCATGTGGGGGCATTGTCACGGCCTATGTAGTGTGTGCTGTAACACGGGCGCTTTTCCTTTAAGGCTATTTTCCTTCCCTTTTGGTGAGCACGGGGTTAAGGTGTGAGCTAGATGGAGCTGGATGTGGTCTCAGGTCTCTTTATATACTGCTGCTGTGAGACTGAGATCATTCTTATGTCTCCCTGTGTGTGAGAAGGAGCATGCTCCTTTCTTGGATGCAGACTGAGAGCCTTCCTAGTTTGTCATTGATGTCATCTGCGATGTCATCCCTTTGTCTCCTCCTTGTCCTTTCCCCACCTTATCTGTTGTTTGTTTGGTGTGGGTTTGATTTGGTGATTTGTTGCTATGTCTAGTGTGTTGTTTTATGTCTGGTTTGTTGTCCAGCATGTATGCTAGACATTCCCTTCTCTGCTTGCGGAAGTGGGCCCTTATGATTTCCCGGAGGGGTGAATCAAAAGACATGTCTGAATGCTGTTCTGCCTGGGGCCGCCATGCCCCTTTTTTTCTTGGGGGTTTACAGGCAGTAACTGGTGTGCTGGAAACCTGGGTGTGGTGGCTTGTGCTGTGTCCTTTAGGTGTGTGAGGTCTAGTACACTTGCCCGGGTTCCAGTTGGCGTTGCTGCAGCAGGTAAGTGTGTTGGTATAGTGTGCTTACCTGCTGTTCCAGTAACTGCATTTAGTCTCACCTTTTCCCTTGCAGCTAGGCCGGGTGAGACTCCTGTCCATCCATGTCTGGGATGAACAGGTTGTCTCTTTTTCCTGACTCCTATTTCAGGGACTGACAGGGTCAGTAGGGCCCAGGTTCGTGTGCATGAGTGCTCCTACCATCGGGGTCCGCTCATGCGGTTAGGAGGTCAGGGATTGGATTTAGGGAACCTTTAGGAGTTGACCTGCTCCCTTATCCAAGCTCTCAAGCCTACTTGCGCCCCTCTTCTCCCTGACATTGTGACCTCCCATCGTGACAGGTGGAAAAGGCGGTGGAGGGGGTAGCCAAGACTGTTTTTGCTGTTTTTTTATTATTTCTTTCCATGTATTATTATATTTTTTTTATAAGTTTGGGAAGTCCACAAAACATTGGGAAATAGGAAAGAGAATGCAAAGAGAAAGTACGCTAGAGTATAACAATGGCTGGTTGCGGCTGGTATACTTGTCTACTCAGCACAAGGTACAGACAAGTCCTGTGGGATCCATGCCTGGTCCATGAGCTTGTCCACATTAGCTGTAGACAGGCTGCTACGCTTGTCTGGCATTACCCCCCCTGCCATGATAAACACACGTTCGGACAATAGACTTGCTGCAGGGAATGTCATCAGCAGCGTGTCTACCAGCATGCGCTTGTACTGGCGCATCTTCCGATCACGCTCCAGTGATGGAATTAAGTACAGCACATTGTGCTTGTAGCGGGAATCCAGCAGGGTGGCCACCCAGTAATCAGTACTGGTTAAAATGTGGGCAACTTGGCGGTTGTTGCGCAGGCACTGCAGCATGTAGTCGCTCCTGTGTGCCAGGCTGCCCAGGGGCAACGACAAGCTGTCCTCTGTGGGAGGTGAGTCATCTGTTTCCTCTGTATCCTCCAAGCCATGCTCCATTGATGCCAATATGCGGCTTTGGGTGCCATCTTGCTGTGAACGTGGTTCCTCCTTCTCATTCTCCTCCTCATCACCCTGCAGAAATGTGCCCTGGCTGGACAGTTGTGTACTTTGCCTCTGTTGGTGCAGGAACCCACCCTCCGAGCCACTTGTGAATGACTGGACTGATAGCCATGGAAATGATCTCTCTTCCTCCTCCTCTTCATCCTGTGCCACATCCTCTTACATCCTCTTCATCCTCATCATCACCCAAAGTGTTTTTTTCAAGGAGACATAGAAGTGGGATAGCAATGCTGAGGACTGCGACATTAGCACTGGCCATTTAGGTGAAGTACTCGAAATACAGTAGCGCAGCACGGCACACATGTCCCGCGTGGAGGCCCACTCGTTGGTGGTGAAGTGGTGCTGTTCCGCAGAAAGACTCACCCGTGCATGCTGCAGCTGAATCTCCACTATCACCTGCTGCTGCTCGCACTTTCTGCAGAAGCTCTGACAATCGGGGTAATTTTTCAGGAACCTCTGCACCACCAAATTCAGCACATGTGCCAGGCAAGGGATGTGCATCAAACCGGCTAGCCCCAGAGCTGCTACGAGATTTCACCAGTTATCGCACATCACCAGTACGGGCTTGAGGCTCAGCGGCACCAACCACTCATCGGTCTGTTGTTCCATGCCCATCCACAGCTCCTGCGTGGTGTGGGGTTTTACCACCAAACAAATGAGTTTAAAAACAGCCTGCTGTCATTTCCCCCTGGCTGTGCTGAAGTTGGTGGGAAAGGTGTTACGCTGACCCGATGAGGAGGTGGTAGAGAAGGAAGCGGAGTAGGAGGAGGAGGCAACAGGAGGCAATGAGAAATGTCTTGCAATCCTCAGGACCAGACGCCACTGCATTTACACAGTGTGCAGTTAGGGAGATATAACGTCCCTGCCCATGCTTACTGGTCCACGGTTAGGTAGTTATGTGGACCATGCCACAGATGGTGTTGCGCAGTGCACACCTGATTTTGTCCGCCACTTGGTTGTGCAGGGCAGGGATTGCTCGCCTGGAAACCACGTTCTGTGGGACAGCCACCTCCATAAGGTTTGTAAAAGTCTCTGTCTCCACCAGACGGAATAACAGCATTTCAAAGGCCAGGATGGACCGGGGTGGGTAGGGGGGTACTTCCTCTTTCTCTCCAGTGTTTAGGGGATGGACAGCTGAACGCTTCCAAGGGATAGTGTGGACACGCTGGGTGACGGTGGTGGTGGAGGTGTTGCTGCCACATCCTCTGTTTGCTGGGTGGCAGGTGCCACTCTCACTCCAGAGAGGGAGGAAGAGGCCGAGACCGCATAAGAAGAGGGAGCAAGAGGAGCCTGAGATTGTGCTTTGCGTTAAGATGCCTGGTCATGCAGGTGGTGCTTAGGTTTAGAACATTTATGCCTCGCTTCAGGCACTGATTGCACAGTGTGCAAACCACTCGCATTTTGTCATCAGCAAATTGTCTGAAGAACTTCAATGCCAGGGAACTCCTTGGAGCCGGCTTAGGTGTGCTCAGTACCTGGGTGCGGCTGGCTGTGCTGTGCGGCTAGCATTGTGTGACCACCACCTCCTCCTCCGAATTGCACACGTCACTCGCATAACCTTGATTCAATGTGGATTCGAGGACCTCATCATTCTCCACATCATCTTCCACCCATTCTTCAACCCTGCCCTCCTTGCCGGTCTGCACATGGGAGAAAGCCGTGTTGCGCCATAATCACCAGAGATTTGCTTTGGTGGTCCTCTCATGTCTTCATCCTGAAACATAATTGGTTAGGCATCAGTGCACTCAATCTCTTCCACTTCTTGGGCAGGGCTAGGTGGATGGCCCACAGAAATCCCACCAGCAGAGTCATCAAAAAGCATAAGAGCCTGCTGCATGACTTGGGGTTCAGACTGCTTGGCTAATTTGCAAGGGCGTGAGCAGAAAGACAGATGCCCATGGGCTTCAGGTGCCAACTCTGCGGTTTCAGCAGGGGATCGGATGGGAGACAATGTGAAGAAACTGGAAGCACTGTCAGCTATCCAATCTACTACTGTCTACTTATTCTAGCCTCACCATTCATTATAGTGGAAACCCTCAAAAAGTGACCCCATTTTGGAAACTACACCCCTCAAGGAATTTATTAAGGAGAGTACTGAGCATTTTCACCCCATAGGCTTTTTCCGGAATTTAGAAACACTTGACTGTGAAAATAAAACTTTTAATTTCTTCCAATAAAATGTTGCTTTAGCCCCAAATTTTTCATTTTCACAAGGGGTAACAGGAGAAAAGCACCCTATAATGTATTACCCATTTTCTCCTGAATAGGGCAACACCCCATATGTGTTGGTAAACTGCTGTAGGGGCACGTGGCAGGACTCAGAAGGGAAGGAGTGCCATATGGCTTTTGCAGTGCAGATTTTGATGGATTGGTTTACGAGTGCCATTGATTTGTAATTTTTGGGCGATTGTTTATGTGGGGTCCATACGTATTTTTGATCAATTGATATTTCACATTTTGTAAGGTGAGGAAGGCAAAAAATGACTGCTCTGGCACTGTTTTTATTTATTTATTTTTAAAACGTTCACCTGACAAGGTAGATCATGTAATATTTTTATAGAGACGTTTCTTATAGACACAGCAATAACTATGTCTATTTTTTTTTGTTTTTGTTACATTTTGCACAGTAAAAGCATTTTTGAAAATAATAAAATCTTGTGTTTGCATTCCCATTTTCTGAGAGCCATATTTTTTTTCTTTTTCAGGTGATTGCCTTAGGTAGGGGCTGATTTTTTGCAGGATCAGATGACGGTTTGATTGGTACCACTTTGGGGTACATACTAGTATTTGATCGCTTGGTATTACACTTTTTCTGAGGCAAGGTGACCAAAACCGGCATTTACCTGATGGCGTGGATCACATGATATCTTTATAGAGCTGGTCGATATGGACTTTTCGATACCTAATATGTCTATTTTTCTTTTTTTTCCTATTTTTTTGCAATATTAGGAGACTTAATTATGGAACTTTTAATTTTTATTATGTAAAACACTTTTTTTTTTACTTTTTTTTGTCCCACCGTGAGACCTTTGGGGGTACAATGCCATACATAATGCATTCCAACAAACTGACAGCCTACTTGCCTGTGAGACCCAGGGGCTGGGTCTCACAGGCTTCCCTAAAAGGCAAGCCCTGATGCCTGTGGAAGGCACTGGGCTTCCTTGCCAGCCATTGGGTCCCCGTCATTGCATCACGGGGACCCGATGGGGTCTGGGATGGAGCCCCCTCCCTCCACAAACCCCGTAAATGCAACGGTCAGGGTTGACCACGGCATACAAAGGGTTAAAGTGCTGGCATCTGTGTTTTCAATAATGTTGGCGTATACAATTAACCCCTGCTGTTGATTGGCCATGTGTAGCTCCTGTACCCACACAATCAGGGCGCTGTACCTGTACAGCGCTGGGGCCTAAGTCACGTCCCGCAGCCTGCCCTCATGGCTTCTGAGCAGAGTATAAATGTTCCTACACCGCCCTGAACATTGTAGGCTTAGATCAAGCCCAGGATAGGCAGTTCTGTTAGTGTTAGGGACCCATCTGCAGAAGCCACCTTGATGCGTGGTAGATGGGCCCGACACACGTTTGATCAAAAATGTGTGCAAAGAGCTTCTATTTTCTTCCTTTTTTAGTAGGTATAATTCCACTTTAACTTAGTATAATCCCTATTTCCAAGTTTTATCGTTTGTATGTGAAATGTTGTGCTGCCATACCTGTTTTTGTTTGCTTCCTGCATGCTAGCTTTATGGATGTGCACCTGCGACTATGAATGTGCTAATCTAAATTTTCTTGTAGTACGTCCCGCAGCCTGTCGGAAAGGGGTAAAGTACTGATTGATTCTGGAGCTACTTGCAATGTTATGTACTTGGCTTCTTGGGAAATCCTTAGGAAAAGTTTTCTTGGCTTAGTAAATAACTGTGCAAATTGCATTCCATTACCGATATAGCGACTGTCAGTGAACCTCTGAGACAAATAAAGTGGTTGTCCCATAAAAAATATTCTACAGTTATCTAACCAGCATCTTGATCTAAATTCTTTTGTAATTGAATGTAATTAAATATTTAGCATAGCCACTGATTTATTTAATAAAATGCATCTGTATAGCACCACCTGCTGTTTGTTTGTTTTTTTTTTATATTTTTTTGTCCTTCTCACTGGGATGGCCACACATCCTCAGTTTCATCCTTTAACTGCCTCCTGAGTTGTTATAGGGACAGCATGGACACCCCCTCCTCCTTCCCTAAGCTGCAGTAGAAATGACACTCCCCTTGATCTGTCAGCTTGGTATAAATCTAGCAGAGCAATGGATGGGGAGATCTCTGGATCTTTGTCAGATGCAGGGCTGGTTCTAGCTTTGTTAGAATGGACTATAGATGTAGTAGAGTCAACACAAATGCTTTATGAGACGTGTTATCTAAACTAAGTGATTAAGCAAACTCCTTTAATTGCTTTTCAATGGCTTTTGTTTCAAGATAACACAATAAGTTAAGAAATTTGTGCGTTAACTACATCTGTATATGGTGTCTGATTTTCATTTTTTAGTCACAGGATAAGAGATAGCTTACCTTTGCCACAACCCTAGCCTATTGTAATTTACACCACCAACTCAAATCATTGTTAATGGCAGCCCTGTGGGGCTAGCTGCCGTCCACGTTCAGAGGCAACATGCAGGTGACTACAGTCCTGTTCAATATGCAGGCAGATCTTTTACTGATGTTGGGAGATGCTATTCTCAGACTGGGAAAGAAGCTTTTACTGTTTGTGGAATGGTTTCACACATATCTTTATGGACTTGACAGATTTCAAGCGATTGGAGGTGATATACAATATACCCCTTGATCAAAACTAGAGATGAGCGAATGGAAGCTGACGAGGTAGAATTCAATCCAAATTTCAGGAAGAAAATCGATTCTCACAGAAGCCGGATTTCCTCGTGCTTCGTGGTAACGAATCGCATTTTTTTCTTAAATGGCTGCTACATGTGTGAGGATATTGAGCAAGGAACTCTGGGAAGGTGACATGGATGCAGCCAATCAGCAGCCAGCCAGACCTGTGATGTCACAGCCCTATAAACACAGCAGCCATCTTAGATTCTGCCACTCACCAGCATGCTTAGTGCAGGGAGAGATGTGTCTGCAGGCGCTAGGGACAGTTATAGGAAAGATTTGATTGTGGTGAAGAAAAAAAATAATGATTTACAAGTGCAGGGAAAGATTACTCAAGGTGTAGGGAAAGGATAGGGAGGAATCATTCCACCAGCATTCGTGTTGAACAGGGTTCAGTTGGGGAGGTGACAGCCTGGGTAATAGGGACAATCCGATTACACCTTGCTGCACTGACTAGGGATCCAAATTGCCATTGTACAGCTCTGTAATTCCAGCAAACTTGTCTTATTAGGGTGCAAGTTCTTTTTGATACAGCCATTAACAGGGTTTATTACAAGGAAATATTTATATGTTTTATTTGCCCTTGTGCGGTGCAGTTGCATGTTCTAAAGAATTTTTGGGCTTGTATTAGTGTGAAAAAGGGCTTATTAGCTGTTGTGTGGTGAAGTGCGAAAATTACAGCCCTTTTTGTTGTGTATTAGTGGCAAACGTCAAATATATTTGCCGCTCAGCGGTGCAGTTATCTGTTGTAAAGCCCTTTTTTCTGTGCATTAGTGGAAGGAGAAAAAAATATTTGCCGCTCTGCGGTGCAGTTATCTGTTTTAATGCCCTTTTCCGTGTATTAGTGGAAAAAGAAAATATATACTTGCCCAGTGGTGCAGTGATATATTCGGAAAGCCCTGTATACCGTACATTAATGGCGAAATAAAAATATATTCGTCGTCCAGCGTTGCATATATCTGTTGAAAAGCCTGTTGTGTAAAAGTAGAAAAAAATGTGGGCCTAATTGACGTTCTGTGGTGCAGTCATATATTCGAAAGCCCAGTTTGCTGTGTATTAGTGGAAGAAAAAAAATTATATTCGCCGTTCATTGCTGCATTTATCTGTTGATAAGCCTTGTTTAGTATAAAAGTTAAAAAAAATAAATGTCTATTTGCCATTCAGCTGTGCTGTTATATGTGGTAAAGGCCTTTTTGCGGTAAAATTTTTTCTGTGAAGCAAGCTTTTTTTTAGGAAATTTCATGGGTGCCTGTACACCTCCTTTTGCTGTATGGACCGAATTACTTAGTGGTGAAATTTTGTTCTGTGGAGCAGGCTTTTTTTAGGAAATTTCATGGGTGCCTGTGCACCTCCATTTGCGGTGTGGACCAAATTACTTAGAGGTGAAATTCTTTATATGACGCAGGCTTTTTTGGGGAAAATTTGGGGGTGATTGTATACCTCCTTCTGCTGTATGGCTCGAATTACGTAGTGGTGAAATTTGTAATATGAAACAGGCATTTTTTAGTCAAATTCATGGGTGACTGTACACCTCTTTTTGCGGTATGGGCCTAATTACGTAGTGGTGAAATTTGTTATATGAAACTAGCTTTTTTTCGTCACATTTATTGGTGATTGTACACCTACTTTTGCGGTATGGACCAAATGACTTAGTGGTGAAATTTGTTATATGAAACAGGCTTTTTGAGGAAAATTGATTGGTGATTGTACACCTTTTTTTTGCTGTATGCGCCGAATTATGCAGTGGTGAAATTTTTAATTTCAAAACAAATTCCGCTGCTCTGGATCTCTTGTGAGGTCAATGTCTCCAACTATGCCCCTTGCATGATTTACAAAAAATACATTATTTTCATGTACAATTCCAAAAAATATGTTGGAGGCATGTACTGTATGCAAGCTATGTGCAACCCCTCTCATCACTTTCACGCTGTTCTGCTCCTGCTTTACCTGAGCGAACGGAGTAACACAGCGGAGGAACTGCTTCATCCAATCAAATCCTGGCTTTCTCCGTGACAACTGAAAATCGGAACCTTGGTGACCGACAGCAGGAAGAACATGGTGTCAGCGCTGCGTCAAGGAGGGTTGAGCCATGCACCCTGAATGGCGCACGTGTTTAATCTGGTTATCAAGCGGTTACTGAAGTCTTTCACCCATCTGCAAGACATCCTAAAAATGGCCAGGAAACTTTGCACGTACTTCAGCCACTCGTACACCTCAAACCACACCCTCCTTTAGCAGCAGTGGCAGAATGGCATCCCCCAACATCAGCTGACATGCGACGTTTCCACCCGGTGGAATTCCCCCCTCCATAAGTTTGACCGACTATATGAACAGAGAAAGGCCATCAATGATTTCTTGATGATCCAAGTGGACAGGAGTAGTCCCCTGTGTAACTTCGATGTCAGCCAGTGGCAGCTCATGCTCATGCTGTTTGCTCAGGCTGTTTGAGGAGGCCACATTATTTGTCAGTCGCCAGAACGATGTCATTCCACTGCTTCATGTCCTGGAACAGATGCTGGTAAATCTGTATGGTCAGGGAACTGGAGACCTGGCGCCTAGAAAGATGGCGGCAGAGTTTGATACATTTGTCTGTCAAGATCTCGTTTTACAGTCAGTGAACGGGAACATCATATATCGCAAGGATATGCAAACACCAGCCGATGGGGTGTTAACCCCCAGAAGTAGGTCATCGGCACGAAGGAGCAGTCATCTTCACAGCCCGAAGTATCATCCCAGAAGCTTGACCTCAGCATGTCGATGGTCTGCTTTGCGAAGCTTGTCTAAAACAAAAATCCCACAGTGCATTCCCTTGGAGGAAACTTTTGATCCGGCAGAGGCTGCTTTACTCCTTCAAAAACAATCGACACTGTACAGCGTGACACCGATGTATAATTTCTCATACACCAGACTGAAAGAGTATTCCAAGCACCTGCCTGCCCACACATCTGCCGAGAAGAAGAAGGGTCTTGCCATTGGAGTGGGCATGTCGATGGTCTGCATTGCGAAGCTTGTCTAAAACAAAAATCCCACAGTGCATTCCCTTGGAGGAATCTTTTGATCCGGCAGAGGCTGCTTTGCTCCTTTAAAAACAATCGACACTGTACAGCGTGACACCGATGTATAATTTCTCATACAACAGACTGAAAGAGCATTCCAAGCACCTGCCTGCCCAAACATCTGCCGAGAAGCAGAAGGGTCTTGCCATTAGAGTGGCCTCAGCTGAACCTAAAAGCCAAATTTTCCTGTTTACCTGGACTCTCAAAGTAAAGGACAGAGATCCACTAGCTGTTCTCTCACAGATTTCATCCAATCCTCCATTCACCAAGGCAAGCACAGAGGACTGGATTGTGTGGACAGGTTGGTTCTGCGGGACGTACACAGAGGACGATCTATTGGAGTTGTTACCAAAGACATTTACTTGCCTCCCGCTCTTCCTGTATAACAGCTCCGGGGCGCTCACGGCTATCGTAGGGACGTGGTTCCAAAGAAACTTTGACTGTTGTTTCGGTAAGCTGGTGATCAGTTCTCAGGACCTTATGTGGCTAGCAGTGATGTGGACCGGGTATGGAGTGTCTTGATCAGTGTCGGCCACAGACCATGTTTTCTCTGTGCCCATCGAACCTCGCATGGACATTTCTTATGCCATCCACACAGAGGACTTCAAGACTTTATGGAATGATATTCATAAATCAAAGGACGAGGTCACATTGGAGGAAGTGGACAATTTATTCCATTGTTTTTACTTGCATTTCTTCACTTTAGAATCCACTTATCAGCAACCCAGCTCGTCAAGGTGACGGCATCTATGGCATCAGCGTATTGTGAAGGAAAAGTTCCTGAAGTTCCTCAGTAAGGACTACCTAATCCGAGGGCTGGGTTTCATCACGGAGCTGGCCATCAATAACATCCAGTATTGAGCACATGGACGACTCTCCTCTCAGACCCTGCCCACAATGTTCGTGACCCCTGGATGTCTTACATGTCTTAGACAGGATCCCTGCAGTGCTTACTACATGTTACTTACCATTCTGTTACAGCGGCTGTGAGACCTGCACATACTAAGGCTTATTCATAAAGATTTTCAGGTGTTGTCTGTACCAACCAGTTACCTTCCAGCTGTGATTGTGTAGCCTGCACTGTAGGAATAAGCTGGAGCCGGCTTGTTTGCTGGACTGTCCTCCAGTAGAGTTGCGCGAACACCTGGATGTTTGGGTTCTAGAAGTTCGGCCGAACTCGACCCGAACTTGACTCGAACTCGAAGCCTATTGAAGTCAATAGGGGCCCGAACTTTTGGGCACTAAAAAGGTTGTAAAATAGCCCCACAAATGTGGATAGGGAAATGACTTAAAATAAAATAAATAAAAATTAACCAATATCAATTGGCAACTTGGAGGAGGAGGTGGAATAGGAGGTTGGGGTGGCGTCAGGTGGGAATGCTATAGGAGTTGAAGTTCTCATCACACCCAAAAAGGATTCATGTCTGCCTGCAGTGCCACAGGCCTCATTCACAGACTCAGGGCCATGGCAACCATACATGAGAGTTGAAGTTGTCATCGCAGCCAAGAAGGAATCATGTCTGCCTGCAGGGCCACAGGCCTTATTCAAACATTCAGGCCCACTGGACCCACAAAGAGGAGAGTTAAAATCACGCCAAGACAGTATTGATTTCACCCAGCAATGCCACAGGCCTCATTCACAGATTCAGACCCATGTCACCCATAAAGAGGAGAGTTACAATCATGCCAAAACAGTATTGATTTCACCCAGTAGTGCCACAGGCCTCATTCACTAATTCAGGACCATGGTACCCTCCAAAGTTTAGAGCGTTCCTGTAACAGCAACACAGGCCTCACGTCAACCTGCAATGGAACAGGCCATTATCATTTATTTAGGCCCCTGACACCCAGACAGAGGAGAGGTCATTTGACAGTAAAAAGAGGTTAATGTCTCCCACCAATGCAGCAAGCGATTAAAAGATATATAGGCCCCTGACAACCAGACAATGGGGCCGTCATTTGACAGTAAAATGAGGTTAATGTCTCCTACCAATACAGCAGTCGATGAAACAAAATATAGCCCCCGGCCAACCAGACAATGTAGAGGTAATTTGACAGTATAAAGAGTTTAATGTCTCCAACCAATGCAGCAAGCGATGAAACAAAATATAGGCCCCTGACAACCAGACAATGTAGAGGTAATTTGACAGTATAAAGAGTTTAATGCCTACCATCAATGCAGCAAGCGATGAAGCAAAATATAGGCCCCTGACAATCAGACAATGGGGAGGTCATTTGACTGTAAAAAGAAGTTAATGTCTCCCACCAATGCAGCAAGCGATGAAACAAAATATAGGCCCCTGACAACCAGACAATGTAGAGGTCATTTGACAGTATAAAGAGGATAAAGTCACCCACCAAAGCAACAGGGGATAATCTGAAATGTAGGCCCCTGGCACCCAGACATAGCAGAAAATCAGGCTTCATGTCACCCAGCAATGGAAAAGGAGACTTTCAGTTATTTAGGCTCCAGCAGCCAGACAGAGGAGAGAGGTCCCATAGCAGAAAATCAAGCTTGATGTCACCCGCCAAAGCAGCAGGCGATTAACAGAATTTTAGGCTCCTGACACCCAGACAGAATAGAGGTTCATTCAACTTGGGGTTGCCCCCAAAATAATGGTACAATTAAAAAAAGAGGATTCAATAAAGAAGTGCCCTGGAGTACAAGAATGTATGGTTGAGGGCGAGGAAGTTATAAATGTCTATTCTGCACAAGGTACGGACAAGTCCTGTGAGATCCATGCCTGGTTCATTTTAATGAACGTGAGCTTATCCACGTTGGCTGTGGACAGGTGTCAGCGTTTTTCTGTAATGACGCCCCCTGCCGTGCTAAATACACGTTCAGACAATACACTGGCTGCAGGGCAGGCCAGCACCTCCAAGGCATAAAGGGCAAGCTCTAGCCATGTGGACAATTTGGAGACCCAGAAGTTGACTGGGGCAGAACCATCTGTCAGTACGTGGAGGCTTGTGCACATGTACTGTTCCACCATGTTTTTGAAATGCTGCCTCCTGCTAATATGTTCCCTATCAGCTGGTGGTGCAGTTTACTGTTGGGCGGTGACAAAACTTTTCCACAGCTCGGCCATGCTAACTCTGCTGTCTAAGGAGCTGGCCGTGAAACTGCTGCGTTGGCATCCTCTTCCTCCTCTGCCTCTGCCTTCACCTTGTGCTTCCACTTGTCCCCCCATATCAGTTGGGAATGCCCTCAGGAGCGCGTCTACCAGCGTACGCTTGTAGTCGCGAAATCTTTCTATCACGCTCCAGTGCGGGAATTAAGGTGATCACGTTGTCCTTGTACGGGGGATCCAGAAGGGTGGCAACTCAGTAGTCAGCACAAGTTAAAATGTGGGCAAATCTGCTGTCGTTGCGCAGGCACTGCAGCATGTAGTCGCTCATGTGTGCCAGGCTGCCCAGAGGTAATGATAAGCTGTCCCCTGTAGGTGGTGTATCGTCTGTGTCCTCTGTATCCCCCCAGCCACGCTTCAGTGATGGCCCTGAGCCGCCCTTCAAAAGCTCCTGTGCGGTGTGGGGTTTTTCACCCAAACACGAGTTTTAAAATCGCCGACTGCCTTTAACCCGGGCTGTGCTGAAGTTGTGGGTGAGGTTCTTTCAATGACTGGATGTGGGGGTGGCAGAGGAGGAGGAGGAGGATGATGATGCGGAGTAGGAGGAGGCAATGAATAATGCCCTGCGATCCTCGTGGTGGAAAGACTGCTTGAAACAGTCCGTCTGCACCAGATGGATTGACAGCATTTCAAAGGCCAGTAATTTTGAAATGCTGGCATTCAGGGCCAGGGCTCAAGGGGGTGAAGGTGGATATTTCCTCCCTCTCTCCAATGTTTGGGAGATGGACAGCTGAATGCTGCCGTGTGACATGGTGGAGATGCTTGGTGATGGTGTCGTATGTTGTGGTGTTGGTGGAATATCCTCTGTTTGCTGGTCGCCAGGTGCTACGGGGATGCCAGAGGTAGAAGGAGAGGCAAAGCCTGCAGCAGAAGATGGAGCAGCAGGAGCATGAGAGAGTTCCTTATTTTTAAGATATTTACACCACTGCAGTTCATGCTTTGTCATGCAGGTTGTGTTTAGGTTAAGAATGTTTATGCCTCGCTTCAGGCTCTGATAGCACATGCAAACCACTTGTGTCTTGTTGTCAGGGCATTGTGTGAAAAACTGCCATGCCAATGAACTCCTTGGAGCAGGCCTTGGTGTGCTCGGGGCCTGTGTGCGGTGGACAGTAGCAGGCGTACTGTCTCTAGAACGGCCGCTGCGCTTTTGCACCCTTCCCTTTTTTGCTGTGCTGTTGCCTCTGTGCGACCAACGCCTCTTCCTCAGAACTGCACGCCTCACTAGCACGACCTTCAGTCCAGTCTGGGTCTAGTACTTCATCATCCTCCACATCATCTTCCACCCATTCATGACCCCTGCCCTCCTCGTTGGTCTGAACATTGCAGAAAGCCACAGCAGTTGGTACCTGTGTTTCGTCATCAGAGACGTTTTGTGGCGGTATTCCCATGTCCTCATCCTGCAACAAAAGTAGTTGAGCATCAGTGCATTCAAGGGTTCCTCTTCTGGGGCAGGGCTAGGTGGATGGGCAGGGGAAACCCTGCCAACAGAGTCATCAAAAAGCATGAGACTTTCCTGCATGATTTGGGGCTCTGACTGCTTGGCTGATTTGCAAGGAGGTGAGGTGGAAGACTGATGGGCAGTTTTTCACTGCTGTAATTAAATGTAGGCATTTATACCGTGTATGTACAACTGCTTTGTGAAGCAGGAATTTTGCTTTTTTCACACAAAAAAATAATAATAATGCACTATTTCTCAGCTGTAATGTGAAATCAGTATTTAGCCGGTGTATTTCAAAATGCTTTGTGGATCAGGATTTCCACTTTTTGGTCAAAAAAATACACTTATGCTTTTTTTCACAGCAGCAATGTAAAATAGGTGGTTGTAATGGGTATTTCAGAATGTTTGGTGGACATTGAATAACGTTTTTTTTCTATAAAAAACAAAGAAGCACTATTTCCATGCAGAAATATATGTTGTTGGACAGTGTTTGCAGAACTGTTTTGTAGACAAGGAATACGGTTTTCCCCCAAAATGACACAGATTCTCTATTTCACCGCAGAAATGTCAAATATATATTTTGGCGATGTAAAATTGGCTTGATGGATCAGGATGACCATCAAGACCATTTTAAGTAAAATACACTGATGCACTATTTGATAGCTGAACTGGAATATATATGGTTTAGTGCATAGTATACAAAAGTGCTCTGTGGCACCACAGATCCCAGGCTAGACAAATGGACTATGTCACCCCTTAAACATAGAAAAGGCAATATAGGGGACTTAAGCAGCCAGAATTTTTTTTTTTTTCCTTTACTGAGCTACAAAATAGGATTAGGCTGATGTCCCTGGCAGGCTGGCAGACATGCAGTACACTGCAGTGCCTAAAATGGCCGCCAACCCCCACCTCAGTAACAGATGGATTACAAAAAAAATCTCCCTAGCAGTGGCTGGGTACAGAAATGTTGGATTGCTGAAGCTTCCTCCCTCTCTATGTACTGTATCTTGTGGATTAAAGTTTCACAGGTTCTTCAGATTTCTGCCCTATTCTGTCCCTGATCGCACCAGCAGCAACCTTGCTCTAATCTCAATTTAGCAGACTGAGGTGCGGCACTATGTGACTGAAGAGGCTGGGTCACAGGCTGCACTCAGCCAATCACAGCCATGCCATTAGTATGGCTTCTTAGGGCAAGAAGTAAAACGCTTGCTGATTGGCTGCTGTGCAGCCCTTCAGAAAGCGGAAAGAAATCGCCGAACAACGGACCCGAACCCGACCTTTTTTTGAAATGTTTGGGTTCGGGTCCGTGTCCCGAACACCCCAAAATTTGGTACGAACCCGAACTACACAGTTCGGGTTCGCTCAACTCTATCCTCCAGTTATCAGCCATAACCCCATACATCCATACATTTCATGATCAATATGCATTACCATGTAATCCTTTTTTAATACCAAACAGAACTTGGTTATATTTAGTATTGTAATATACAGTGTGTAAAGCAGTGTGTTGGGTCATCTGCAGAATACCTGAGTGTGGTACCTCCTTCAGTTGCTCTGTAGTTGGTAGTAATGTTCCTAGCATAGGTAGGCGTTCCCACAGTTATTGGTGGGGTCTCATAGAATAGAGTACTGGATATAGCCTTGTATAGCCAGGGGTAGTCTGAGCCTAGCCCTTTGTATTGATCCACAGAGAAGTGTGAATTGGTTTAGTCAAGAGGAGGGAGTGAAAGGTGGTGTCTGGTATAGTGTGCCATGACAAGTGTTTGTCTACTTTCTGTGTGCCTCAACTCTATTTACTCAAATAAAAAAGTTACTCAAGTGGTTCTGGAGAATTTTGATGGACACATATAATAGTACAGAATTCATCTTTTCAAAGAGAAAAATGTTAAGTCAAAATGTCAGGTGATGGAAGTTTGTGAAGCAGCAGAAAACAGCAGTGGAACTCCTGGTACTTCTGAGACCAAACATAATCAGAGTCACCAAGAGTTCAGTGAGCAACTAAACCACATGCATAGCTTAAAGAGGTTTTCCAGGTTCCTGGTATTGATGAATTACCCTTACAATAGGTCATCAATATCTTATCGTTGGCCGCGCAACACACCTTACCCTCTTGCTCATCTGGTTCATGCAGCCTCAGGTGCTGGAACTAGCACTTTGAATGGTACAGGAAGCACAGCTCTGTTGCAAGTGTAGTGACTGTGCAGGTTACTGCAGGATAGGCCATCAATATCATAAGGCTGGAAACCCATTTAAAGACTATTGGTATAGTGATCTTTCACTTGCACCATTGTTTCATCTATGCCAGTGTCAGTTGCTTGTGGGTTTAGAGCCATGCCGTTGTATTCAATGCTGGTTCATGTTGCCACTGCTTCCTGTGTCCTGGTCCCAGTTTCTATTGGTGTGAGTTGTGCCAATGTGTATATACTAGTGATTAGGGTTGAGCGAACCCGAACTTTAAAGTTCGGGTTCGTACCGAATTTTGGGGTGTTCGGGACACGGACCCAAACCTAAACATTTCAGTAAAAGTTTGGGTTCGGGTTCGGTGTTTTCAGCGCTTTCTTGGCGCTTTTTGAAAGGCTGCACAGCAGCCAATCAACAAGCTTCATACTACTTGCCCCAAACTGTTTTGTAGACAAGGAATATGGTTTTCCCCCAAAATGACACAGATTCTCTATTTCACCGCAGAAATGTCAAATATATATTTTGGCGATGTAAAATTGGCTTGATGGATCAGGATGACCATCAAGACCATTTTAAGTAAAATACACTGATGCACTATTTGATAGCTGAACTGGAATATATATGGTTTAGTGCATAGTATACAAAAGTGCTCTGTGGCACCACAGATCCCAGGCTAGACAAATGGACTATGTCACCCCTTAAACATAGAAAAGGCAATATAGGGGACTTAAGCAGCCAGAAATTTTTTATTTTTTTCCTTTACTGAGCTACAAAATAGGATTAGGCTGATGTCCCTGGCAGGCTGGCAGACATGCAGTACACTGCAGTGCCTAAAATGGCCGCCAACCCCCACCTCAGTAACAGATGGATTACAAAAAAAATCTCCCTAGCAGTGGCTGGGTACAGAAATGTTGGATTGCTGAAGCTCCCTCCCTCTCTATGTACTGTATCTTGTGGATTAAAGTTTCACAGGTTCTTCAGATTTCTGCCCTATTCTGTCCTTGATCGCACCAGCAGCAACCTTGCTCTAATCTCAATTTAGCAGACTGAGGTGCGGCACTATGTGACTGAAGAGGCTGGGTCACAGGCTGCACTCAGCCAATCACAGCCATGCCATTAGTATGGCTTCTTAGGGCAAGAAGTAAAACGCTTGCTGATTGGCTGCTGTGCAGCCCTTCAGAAAGCGGGAAGAAATCGCCGAACAACGGACCCGAACCCGACCTTTTTTTGAAATGTTTGGGTTCGGGTCCGTGTCCCGAACACCCCAAAATTTGGTACGAACCCGAACTACACAGTTCGGGTTCGCTCAACTCTATCCTCCAGTTATCAGCCATAACCCCATACATCCATACATTTCATGATCAATATGCATTACCATCGTTGTCACCCCGACACTGGTTGCAAATCCATTCTTGTTGAAGAAGCACTTTTTTTCCAGTTTGTATTTTAAATTTTAAATTTTGTGTTGTATTTTATGTGTGTTAATGTCCTGTTTGTTGAATAAAGTTTTTTTTTCTCCCCGTTAAAAAAAAAAAAAGAATTAGCTTGTGATTTTGTAGCCAAAAGCAGGAATGGGTACAAAACACAGAAGCCATGCAATTATTCCCTTTACATGTCATCTCTGATTTGGATCCACTCCAGTTTTTTTTTTTTTGCATCAGTAATACCAATGGATTAGTGACCCAATGCTGACTTAGTAAAGGCGGATTCTCCACAGACAGGTTCCTTTTTTGGGGGGTTATTTTTCTGACGGATCACAGGAAAGGCATAATAATCAATGACGTCAACACAAACTTACTGCTGACACCCTCTCCACTCTGTCGGGTGGCTTTACTTGTTTAAACATTTAATAGAACAGGGTCTGTTTACATCTATGTGGAATCAGCTGACGACGGTGTAAAAGGAGTGTGCTTGTTCTTGATGCTAACATTGACCTGTAAGGCTGAGTTCATACCTGTGTTAATTGGTCATTTTTGGTCCCGTGACTGCCCAAATAAGTGAAGTGTGCATTAATTCTAAGAGCGAAGCCTATCATCTGCATGTCATATGGGCTCACAGTATTATTTCACTACCACTGCAGACTCCCTATGCGTGTTACTTCAAGGCAGTGTTCTACATCACTATAAAGGCTCTCAGCAGCCAGGAAATAGACGTTTTTTCACGTAATTCAATGAAAACATATTTGGGTCAAACCAAATTTTTCCCGACAAAATTTTGCGAACCAAATTTTTGAAAAATTGTCTCATCGCTAATCAAAACCATCGACCAGAAAGAAAGGTTCTCCATCTTTTACCTTATTTGTTTAAAATCATATATGAATCTGGGCCTACAAATGCAGCAAATAAACTTTCACAATTTCGCTACTCTTCAGCACCATCCCATAATCTAGCAGAAAAGTATATCCTCTTTGTTGCTGCTAAAGCTGTTCCCCATGCATTGACCCCATGTGAGGTTGAGGATTTTTCAGTGGAAGATGAAATAAAGAATTAAACATGAACTGAGTATTGTAGCCTATTAATTCTGTGTGGAAAGTGAATCTTGATGCCTGAGAAATTGGAAAAACAAACTCTGCAAATAGCCCATGAAAGACATCAATGTATCGTGTTCACCAAACAGCAGTTCTGTGAGAAGGTTTGGTGGCCAGGAATTAACAAGAATGTGAAACGTATGGTCTCCTTATGTTGAGCCAGTCAGAAGGGAGCAGCCAACCAGAACCAGTCACACATACTATTTTACCTAATGGATTATGGGAGGATCTGTGGTCTGATATATGTGACATCTTGTCTAGACACCACCACCTTCTAGTAGTTTGGATTATTATTAGTGATGAGCGAAGCGAGCTTTGGATGCTACATCCGAAGTTGCTTTGTTCAAAACTTCAGATTAATGCTGTACAGAGATTTGTCAAATGTACAGGCTCCCATAAGCTGAAGTCAGTTATTCGCGAAGTCAAGAAAATTAATTGAATAACTTTGGTAGTTGATTGTTAAAGTGGAAAACCAGTTTAAAATGTGGAACCGAACTCTGCTTCCGACTGGTACCTCGGAACCGAAGCCAAAAGCTAGTAGTTTTCACTAAAACAACTTCATGGTTTAAAATTGATGGTTTTGAGTATATTTTTGCTTCCCATGTTTTGCCTAAACTGATTGGAAGTGACAATTGCTCACAGTTTACTTCTACTAAAATATTTTAGGTTTACCTAAAGAACATTTTATATCTTGGTACAACCCTATAGTGTCCAAGTAAAGCCCCAGAACCTTACCCAACTGCTTTATGGTGGTTCCAGAGCCTACTGGTCTTGAGAATTTTAGGTAAGTTGATGAAGGAAAGAAGATTCATGATGAACATTATGTTAACCACCAACACCATTGTCAGAATAGTGTTGTGACAAACATATAACATTTTTGTGTTTCTTATATTCATGCTTAGCGTTTCAAAGAGTTAATGGCTTAATTATAGTGTCTCACAGTGTTTCTCTTACACTGGGCAAGGCGAGTGGAGGATTATGGGATCTTTAGGCTCCATCTTGCCTTTGTTTGAAGAGACTGAAAATGAGCCTCAAACCATCTAAGCTCTAGTCACTAAATGGATTAACTGATGGGCAGGACACATCTCATAAGATTATCAGTTAATCATCTGATTGGGAAAATAAAATATAGGGTGTGTTTTTGTCCAGGGAAATAAAAAAAACACCTGGATATGTGTGGGGAAGTCTGTCTGTGTGTGTAGCCAAGCTACCTTAATAAAGGACTATAGGAATTGAATGCTAAGCTCTTCTGGCAGGAATACCCAAACCACATATTTTAGGGTCATGTCATGAGTTTAGTTTTAATGTAATCCTTTTTTAATACCAAACAGAACTTGGTTATATTTAGTATTGTAATATACAGTGTGTAAAGCAGTGTGTTGGGTCATCTGCAGAATACCTGAGTGTGGTACCTCCTTCAGTTGCTCTGTAGTTGGTAGTAATGTTCCTAGCATAGGTAGGCGTTCCCACAGTTATTGGTGGGGTCTCATAGAATAGAGTACTGGATATAGCCTTGTATAGCCAGGGGTAGTCTGAGCCTAGCCCTTTGTATTGATCCACAGAGAAGTGTGAATTGGTTTAGTCAAGAGGAGGGAGTGAAAGGTGGTGTCTGGTATAGTGTGCCATGACAAGTGTTTGTCTACTTTCTGTGTGCCTCAACTCTATTTACTCAAATAAAAAAGTTACTCAAGTGGTTCTGGAGAATTTTGATGGACACATATAATAGTACAGAATTCATCTTTTCAAAGAGAAAAATGTTAAGTCAAAATGTCAGGTGATGGAAGTTTGTGAAGCAGCAGAAAACAGCAGTGGAACTCCTGGTACTTCTGAGACCAAACATAATCAGAGTCACCAAGAGTTCAGTGAGCAACTAAACCACATGCATAGCTTAAAGAGGTTTTCCAGGTTCCTGGTATTGATGAATTACCCTTACAATAGGTCATCAATATCTTATCGTTGGCCGCGCAACACACCTTACCCTCTTGCTCATCTGGTTCATGCAGCCTCAGGTGCTGGAACTAGCACTTTGAATGGTACAGGAAGCACAGCTCTGTTGCAAGTGTAGTGACTGTGCGGGTTACTGCAGGATAGGCCATCAATATCATAAGGCTGGAAACCCATTTAAAGACTATTGGTATAGTGATCTTTCACTTGCACCATTGTTTCATCTATGCCAGTGTCAGTTGCTTGTGGGTTTAGAGCCATGCCGTTGTATTCAATGCTGGTTCATGTTGCCACTGCTTCCTGTGTCCTGGTCCCAGTTTCTATTGGTGTGAGTTGTGCCAATGTGTATATACTAGTGATTAGGGTTGAGCGAACCCGAACTTTAAAGTTCGGGTTCGTACCGAATTTTGGGGTGTTCGGGACACGGACCCAAACCTAAACATTTCAGTAAAAGTTTGGGTTCGGGTTCGGTGTTTTCAGCGCTTTCTTGGCGCTTTCTGAAAGGCTGCACAGCAGCCAATCAACAAGCTTCATACTACGTGCCCCAAAAGGCCATCACAGCCATGCCTACTAATGGCATGGCTGTGATTGGCCTGAGCAGCATGTGACCCAGGCTCTATATAAGCTTGAGTCACATAGCGCTGTACGTCACTCTGCTGTTACAAGTGTAGGGAGAGGATGCTGCTGGACTACTGGTGATTTCAGGGAGAGAATAGGAGAGTTTGAAAATAACACTCCCCCCCCCCCCTAAACATTATTTTCCAGATCTGCAAGTGTTAAATTCAAGTTTAATATATACTGCATTCATATTCTGTTAGCAAAAAAAACATTTCGGGCAATCTAAAACATCTGTATTAGTCAGTGTACAATTTAAGCTAAAAATACACCCATCATTTTCTGGGGTTTGAAAAACACACTTTTTTGACAAAAAACACTATTTTTAGGCCTTGCAGCATCAGCACGTGTGAAATTACAGGCTTATATACTGCTGTCAAATTCAGTTGTTAAACAAACAGTCGTTTAGTTGGCAGCCTTTGATGCAGATGTCATTGTGAGATACACCCTTAATACATTTGGGTTACATTCAGAGATTTTAAATACACCCATTTGGTGCACCAATATTGAATTCAGGCCTACAGAGGTTCAGGCCCTGTAAGATCCCCCCTATAAATACAGGGGTTTGAATTAGGCATTTGAAATACAGCCATTTGAAATACAGCCTTTTTGTGCAAAGATATATTTACTTCAGGTCTACACTGATTCAGGGCGTGTGTGATCCCCCCTATACATACAGGGGTTTGATTCAGCCATTTGAAATACAGTCATTTAGTGCAAAGATATATTTACTTCAGGCCTACAGTGGTTCAGATCGTGTGAGATACCCCCTATACATACAGGGGTTTGATTTAGCCATTTGAAATATAGCCATTTGAAATACAGCCATTTTGTGCAAAGAAATCTTCAATTTAGGCCTAGTCTGGTTCAGGCCGTGTGAGATACACCCTTTACATACTGTCGTTCTTTTCCACTATTAATTAAACATCCATTTAGGGCAAGATCCTGAATTCCAAATAAGGGACGTGGCCCAGGTCGTATTGCTGCTGGTGGTGCTCCTGTTGCAGGTAGAGGACGTGGTCGATCTGTGCCAGCTACTAGAGATGTCGCAAACATAAAATTTTCCGTTCACGAACGGCGAGGGCGACCTTCCGCAAATGTTCGTGAATGGGCGAACCAGGGGAACCGCCATAGACTTCAATAGGCAGGCGAATTGTAAAACCCACAGGGACTCTTTCTGGCCACAATAGTGATGGAAAAGTTGTTTCAAGGGGACTAACACCTGGACTGTGGCATGCCGGAGGGGGATCCATGGCAAAAATCCCATGGAAAATTACGTAGTTGACGCAGAGTCGGGTTTTAATCCATAATAGGGCATAAATCACCTAAAATTCCTAAATTGTTTGGAATAACGTGCTTTAAAACATCCGGTGTGTATATACGATTAGGTATGATGTTGTATCGATCAGGTAGTGTAAGGGTTACGCCTGCTTCACAGTGACAGACCAAACTCCCCATTTACCGCACCGCAAACAATCGATTTGCACAACCGCGAACTCCCCATTTGCACAAGGTTGGATACCAAGCTAGCCATGTCCCGTTCCTTGTCCTCACTGACATCGTTGAAGGTCTCTTCCTCCACCCAGCCACGTACAACACCAAGGGTCCCTGAAAGGTGACAACAAGCCCCCTGGGACGCCTGCTGTGGTTGGTCTTCCACCTACTCAAAGCCACCTTCCTCCTCTCACTCCTCTTCTTCAGACTCCTCCCTCTGCGTTGCCGCAGGTCCAGCAACCAACGACGACCATGCGGCTTCTGGTGGTGATGGTGACCACAACTCTTCCTCTTCATGCTTATCTACGGCCTGATCCAGCACTCTTCGCAGGGCATGCTCCAGAAAAAAACGCATATGGGATGAGGCCGATGATGTTGCCTTGGGTTTTACTGACCAGGTTTGTCACCTCCGCAAAAGCACGCATGAACCTACAGCCATTGTGCATGAGCGTTCAGTAACGCGGCCAAAAAATACCAGGTCCGCAGAGGCTGTCCTCTTTTTTCAAATTAAAAAAAATCTGTTCTTACCAGTTTAATCTCTGTTTTGTCCCCTATCAGGGGCTGGTGTATGGAACAGATTTTAGGAACAGGGAGATGGAAAAAGATGGTTGGTTGGTCCTCTTCCTTCCAATTTGGGGCACTGCGCGTGAGCCATGCAATGTACTGTGCCACCCTATATGAGTGATGTGTTAAGTAGTAGTATTCCTATCAGTTTAATCCCTGTTACATCCCCTATCAGGGGACGTGTATCGAATAGATTTTAGGAACTGGGAGATGGAAAAAGATGATTGGTCGGTCCTCTTACTTCCAATTTGGGGCACTGCGCGGGTGCCGCGCAATGTACTTTGCCACCAATACAAATAGTGTGAACTACTATTTTTACCATTTTAATCTTTATTAAGTCCCCTATCAGGGGACGTGTATTGAATTGAATCCTTGCATGGGGAGATAGAGAAAAAAGCTTGCTCTGTCCGCTTCGTTCTAATTTTGGGCACTTGCAATGGAATTTGCCACCAATGCAACTAGTGTTAACCAAGTACTATTCCTATCAGTTTATTCTCTGTTTTGTCCCTTATCAGGGCCAGGGCCAGTGTAGTGAATAGATTTTTGAAACCGGGAGATGGAAAAAGACCCATGCTCGGTCCGCTTCGTTTGAATTTTACGTCACTGCGCGTGTGCCGTGCAATGTACTGTGACACCCTATATGAGTGGTGGACAGTGGGCACAGTACAGTCTGTGGGCCTGACACACACTGGCAGGCAACTGCAATTATATTAAAGGGTAAAAATTAAATTACTTTTTTATCTGCAAGGTACTGTGCCACCCTATATGAGTGGTGGTCAGTGGGCACAGTACAGTCTGTGGGCCTGACACTCACTGGCAGGCAACTGCAATTATATTAAAGGGTAAAAATTAAATGACTTTTTTATCTGCAAGGTACTGTGCCACCCTATATGAGTGGTTTACACACAGTACAGTCTGTGGGCCTGTGGCCTCTCACACACGGGCAGGCTACTCCAATATATATATAGAAAAAAGAAATAAAAGCAGACTGATGTACCAGTCCTTAAAAAGGGTTTTTTGGGGTGCTGTCAGGACGCTGTCCTTACAACAGATGAGTCTTTGAGGACTGGAGTGGACACATAACACTGGCCTAGCTAACGCTTTCCCTATTAATTCAGCAGCAGCAGCACTCTCCCTGCTCTAACTTAGGCCCCATTCAGATGTCCATAGTGTGTTGCGGATCCGCAAATTGCGGATCCGCAACACAACGTGCTGGCACTCCCCATAAAGATGCCTATTCTTGTCCGCAGGTTGCGGACAAGAATAGGACAGGCTCTATCTTTTGCGGAGCCGCGGCCAGATGTTTCGGGGCAAAAACTCGGAAGTTCTGGGCCGTGGCTCCGCAAATGCGGAAGCGGAGAGCACATAGTGTGCTCTCCACATCACGTCCGGCCCCATTCACAATGAATGGGTCCGTATCCATTCCGCAGAATTGCGGAATGGATGCGGACAAAATTGCGGACGTGTGAATGGGGCCTAACATTGCAGCTTCAGAATGAATCTAAGATGGATGCTGTCCTTGCTTTTTGATAAGAGGTGGGAGGGTCTGGGAGGGATGGTATGCAGATTGGCTGGAATGTGTTTGCTGACTGTGAGGTACAGGGTCAAAGTTTGCTCAATGATGATGTATAGGGGGCGGGCCGAACATCGCATATGTTCACACGCTGCGGCGAACGCGAACATGCCATATTCGCTGGGAACTGTTCACCGGCAAATAGTCAGGACATCTCTACCTGCTACACGCACAAGTGAAACCCCTTCCTCGGGTGCGATTAGGCGACAAAACCTGCAGCGGTATTTGTTTGGGCCTAATGCTGCTCTACGAATGGTGAGGCCTGAACAAGTACAGGCGATAGTAGATTGGGTTGCTGACAGTGGATCCAGTACCTTCTCATTGTCTACCTCCCAGTCTCCTGCTGAAAGACCACAGTTGGCACCTGCAGCCGATGTCCATCAGTCTTTCACTTCACCCCCTTGCAAATCAGCCAAGAAGTATGAGCCCCAAGCCATGCAGCAGTCTCTTCTGCTTTTTTATGACTCTGTTAGCAGGGTTTCCCAGGGCCATCCACCTAGCCCTGCCCCAGAAGTGGAAGAGATTGAGTGCACCGATACCCAACCACTTATTTTTCAAGATGAGTACATGGGAGGACCATCGCAGCACGTCTCGGATGATGACGAAACACAGGTGCCAACTGCTGGGGCTTTCGAAAGTGTGCAGACAAACAAGGAAGTCAGGGGTAACTGAAGACTAGGTGGAAGATGATGTGGAGGACGATGAGGTCCTCAACCCCACATGGAATCAAGGTTATGCGAGTGACCGATGTAGTTCGGAGGAAGAGGTGGTGGTCGCACAGAGCCACCAGCACAGCAGAAGAGGGATCAGGGTGCAAACGCGGAGAGGCCGTCCTCTAGACAGTACGCCTCCTACTGCCCACCGCAGCAAGGGACCGAGCACACCAAAGCCAGCTACAAGGAGTTCCCTGGCGTGGCAGTTCTTCAGACAATGTGCTGACGACAAGACACGAGTGGTTTGCACACTGTGCAATCAGAGCCTGAAGCGAGGCATAAACGTTCTCAACCTGAGCACAAGCTGTATGACCAGGCATTTAAGTGCAAAGCACGAGCTGCAGTAGAATAGACACCTCAAAAACCAAGAAAGGTCTCAGGCTCCTCCTGCTTCCTCTTCTGCTGTAGTCGCGGTCTCCTTATCCACCTCTGGAGTGACTGTGCCACCTGGCACCCCACAAACAGAGGATCTGCCAGCAACACCAACACCTGGGTCACCAAGCATCTCCACAATGTCCCAATGTCTCCATATCCCAAACGCTGGAGAGGAAGAGGAAGTACCTCCTACCCACCCGCGATCCCTAGCCCTGAATGCCAGCATTTCTAAATTACTTGCCTTTGAAATGCTGTCATTCCGTCTGGTGGAGATGAATAGTTTTAAAGGTCTTATGGCGGTGGCTGTCCCACAGTACATCGTGCCCAGCCGCCACTAATTTTCAAGGCGAGCCATCCTTTCCCTTCACAACCAAGTAGGGGACAAAATCAAGTGTGCACTGCGCAATGCCATCTGGACCAGTACGTGGACCAGTAAGCACGGTCAGGGCCGTTAAATCTCCATAACAGCACACTGGGTAAATGCAGTGCCGGCTGGGCCTGAGGCGGATAGCAGTTTGGCGCATGTCCTTCCACTACCGAGGATTGCAGGGCACTTCAGTTTGCCTCCTGTTGCTTCCTCCTCTTACTCTGCTTCCTTATCCTCTACCAGCTCGCCTACACAAACTGACTGACAGGGATGAGCCCCTGCAACTTCTGGAAGAGGGGTTAGGTGGTCACTTGGACCTAGCGTAACCTTTGCAATCTTTCTAACTAGTAATAGGTAAAATGTAATCTTTATTAATCACTCTATCAAAAATAAATTAACTACTTGGGAACATGCAACTTCTGGGTCTCCAAATTGGGCACATGGCCTGAGCTTGCCCTTTACCCCTTGGTGGTGCTGGCCTGCCCTGCAGCCAGTGTATTGTCTGAACGTGTGTTTCGCATGACTGGAGGTGGTTATCACAGGATAAATTTCCCAATGTTTTGGAGTGTACCCGAATTTTAAAAATAAAATTTAAAACCAAGGAGAAGTGTAGGTAAGGCCCTATAAGTGGTAGACTCTAAAACCAATAAGTTTATTGATATGCATTAAAATATGGCACAAGTCCAATAGACTATATGCCCAAAAAAGATTCCCTAAAAAGAAAAATCCTATAAGTATATTCCCAACAGGGAGGGAGAGGCAGATTATACCAGATAGACGGCTAGGGGGAGACATGTGAGGTAACCCTACCGTATCCCTTCAGTATCCCTTAGCCCGAGGGACTCACCTAATGGTGGTAAGCCTTCGTCCTCGTACCTATCCATATAACCCTGAATGTCCCTAAAATCACCTGCGCACCCCGACGCGTTTCCCCCTATTCAAGGGTTCATCAGGGGGTCACCAAAACAAAGTCAGCTTTTAATTAATGGTCATTAGTGTAACCGTGAAATAAGAGGGGGCTGGTGATAACCAGCGGTACCTGAAGCAGATGAGGCAGCACTCATCAAATGACATATATAGTGTGGCGGCCCCTCAGGTATCCAGCCCCCTCATGGGTCCATCGATATCCAGGCCCTATATATGTCAATACATAACGGAGGGTCTCATTTACATTGTGGTACAATAGTTCAGGTAGTGGGAATTCTACTCCTATGCACCAAGTGAAAGGGCTGCCAAATATTACAAGGAACTGGCACTCCAATAAACCTTTTCTTGCACATAAAGGAGGGCATCATACACACACCCTTGAAAAAGTATCTTTGATTGCCTGCTGGTGACCCTCCAAAACATTCGGAGCAATGGCCTGCTGATTAGTGTTGAGCGAACAGTTCGACCATAGTTCGGGTTCGTACCGAATTTTGGGGTGTTCAGGACCCGGACCCGGACCCGAACATTTTCAAAAAGGTTTGGGTTCGTTGTATGGCGATTTCTTCCCGCTTTCTGAAGGGCTGCACAGCAGCCAATCAGCTATTGTTTTACTTCTTGCCCTAAGAGCCAATCACAGCCATGCCTACTAATGGCATGGCTGTGATTGGCCAAGTGCAGCATGTGACCCAGCCTCTATTTAAGCTGGAGTCACGTAGCGCCGCACGTCCCACTGCTCTGATTAGTGTAGGGAGAGGACGCAGCTGCTGTGAGGGCGAGATTAGGCTGGGAAAAGTCAGCAAGAGCACCTAATGAATTGATCGATCTACAGCTATGAATGATTGAACTTCTGCTAGTTACTTGCTCACTGGTTTTTAGGCTGCACAGAGCGTTTTTCTGTCACTTTTTTTCTGGGGTGATCGGCGGCCATTTTGTGACTTGTGGTGCACCAGAACAAGCTGCCACCAAGTCCATCAATCCATAAATACTAGTTTTTTTTTTTGCTATATCCTACATCAGGTGTTTGGCTGTGCTAATTGTCACCCCTAGAAACTCAGGATAGCAATTTATATATTTTTTTAAGTGGTTAAATACAATTGCCCAAATACCAATCCCCTAAATCTGGTGTTCCAGCTTTGGCTAGCCAAGTATAATACTGTCTGCTGTTTGGCAAAGGATAGATTATTTTCTGTGGTGAAATTCAATTGTCAAAATAGCAATCCCCTAAATCTGGTGTCACAGCTGTGGCTGGCAAACTATAATAGTGTCTGCCAAAACATATATTTTGTTCTGGGGTGAAATTCAATTGCCAAAATAGCAATACCATAAACCTGGTGTCACAGCTGTGGCTGGCAAACTATAATAGTGTCCGCCAAAACATATATTTTGTTCTGGGGTGAAATTCAATTGCCAAAATAGCAATACCATAAATCAGTGGTTTCAGCTCTGGCTGGCAAACTATAATACTGTCCGCCAAAACATATATTTTGTTCTGGGGTGAAATTCAATTGCCAAAATAGCAATACCATAAATCAGTGGTTTCAGCTGTGGCTGGCAAACTATAATAGTGTCCGCCAAAACATATATTTTGTTCTGGGGTGAAATTCAACTTCCAAAATAGCAATCCCCTAAATCTGGTGTCCCAGCACTGGCTGGCAAACTATAATAGTGTCCACCAAAACATATATATTGTTCTAGGGTGAAATTCAATTGCCAAAATAGCAATACCATAAATCAGTGGTTTCAGCTGTGGCTGGCAAACTATAATAGTGTCCGCCAAAACATATATTTTGTTCTGGGGTGAAATTCAATTGCCAAAATAGCAATACCCTGAATCTGGTGTTCCAACTGTTGCAGGCCTAGTTTAACTCTGTCCATAAAAGGATATCTTTCATCCAGGGCCTAAATACTACCCTAAAAGAGATATTCCCCTAAATTAGTGGTTACTGCTGTGCCTGGATTAGTGTAATGCGCTACATAAATAAATAGGCAGATAGTGTTAGGTGCCTGTAAAAAAAGGCCTGAATTTGAAATCAATACTTTGGGCCAAATATTTTTTTTTCTTATTGTGGTGCTTGGTGAACGGTAACAATGAGGAAAACATCTAGTAAGGGACGCAGACATGGTCCGGGTGGTGTTAGTGTACCCTTTTAGTGCTGGGAGAGGACGTGGCCATTCTGCCACAGCCACGCATCCTAGTGAACCAACTACCTCAGGTTCCAGTACCCGCCAGAATTTACAGCGATATTTGGTGGGGCCCAATGCCGTTCTAAGGATGGTAAGGCCTGAGCAGGTACAGGCGCTAGTCAATTGGGTGGCCGACAGTGGTTCCAGCACGTTCACAACATTAACTCCCACCCAGTCTTCTGCAGAAAGTGCACAGGTGGCGCCTGAAAACCAAGCCCATCAGTCTGTCACATCACCCCCATGCATATCAGGGAAACTGTCTGAGCCTCAAGTTATGCAGCAGTCTCTTATGCGGTTTGAAGACTCTGCTGGCAGGGTTTCCCAAGGAAATCCACCTAGCCCTTCCCCAGTGGTGGAAGACATAGAATGCACTGATGCACAACCACTGATGTTTCCTGATGATGAGGACATGGGAATACCATATCATCGCAGTCCGCACGTCTCTGATGATGATGAAACACAGCTGCCAACTGCTGCGTCTTTCTGCAGTGTGCAAACCGAACAGGAGGTCAGGGAGGAAGACTGTGTGGAAGACGATGCAGGGGACGATGAGGTCCTAGACCCCACATGGAATGAAGGACTTGCCACTGACTTTCATAGTTCAGAAGAAGAGGCAGTGGTGAGACCGAGCCAACAGCCTAAAAAAAGAGGGAGCAGGGGGCAAAAGCAGAACAGCCGCCTCCAAGAGAGTTCACCTGCTACTGGCCACCGCCACCAGGGACCGAGCACCCCAAAGGCAGCTTCAAGGGGTTCCCTGGCATGGCACTTCTTTAAACAATGTGCTGACGACAAGACCCGAGTGGTTTGCATGCTGTGCCATCAGAGTCTGAAGCGAGGCATTAACGTTCTGAAACTTAGCACAACCTGCATGACCAGGCATCTACATGCAAAGCATGAACTACAGTGGAGTAAACACCTTAAAAGCAAGGAACTCACTCTGGCTCCCCCTACTCCCTCTTCTGCTGCTGCCTCGGCCTCTTCCTCCGCCTCGGAAGGAATGTTGGCACCTGCCGCCCACCAAATAGAGGATGTGCCACCTACAACACAACCTGCATCACCAAGCATCTCCACCATGTCACATGGCAGTGTTCAGCTCTCCATCTCACAAACCTTGGAGAGAAAGCGTAAATTCCCACCTAGCCACCCTCGAACCCCGGGCCTGAATGCCAGCATTTCTAAACTACTGGCCTTTGAAATGCTGTCATTCAGGCTGGTGGACAGATACATGGACCAGTAAGGCCAGGGACGCTATATCTCCCTAACTGCACACTGGGTAAATGTAGTGGCGGCTGGGCCCCAGGCGGAGAGTTCCTTGGCGCACGTCCTTCCGCCGCCAAGGATCGCAGGGCATCATTCTTTGCCTCCTGTAGCCTCCTCCTCCTACTCGGCTTCCTCCTCCTCTGCTTCCACCAGCTCATCCAGTCAGCCACACACCTTCACCACCAACTTCAGCACAGCCCGGGTAAACGTCAGCAGGCCATTCTGAAACTCATATGTTTGGGGGACAGGCCCCACACCGCGCAGGAGTTGTGGCGGGGTATTGAACAACAGACCGACGAGTGGTTTCTGCCGGTGGGCCTCAAGCCCGGCCTGGTGGTGTGCGATAATGGGCGAAATCTCGTTGCAGCTCTGGGACTAGCCGGTTTGACGTACATCCCTTGCCTAGCGCATGTGCTGAATTTGGTGGTGCAGAAGTTCATTCACAACTACCCCGACATGTCAGAGCTGCTGCATAAAGTGCGGGCTGTCTGTGCGCGCTTCCGGCGTTCACATCCTGCAGCTGCTCGCCTGTCTGCGCTACAGCGGAACTTCGGCCTTCCCGCTCACCGCCTCATATGCGACGTGCCCACCAGGTGGAACTCCACCTTGCACATGCTGGAGAGAGTGTGTGAGCAGCAGCAGGCCATAGTGGAGTCTCAGCTGCAGCACGCACGCGTCAGTCGCACTGCGGAACAGCATCACTTCACCACCAATGATTGGGCCTCCATGCGAGACCTGTGTGCCCTGTTGCGCTGTTTCGAGTACTCCACCAACATGGCCAGTGGCGATGACACCATTATCAGCGTTACAATACCACTTCTATGTCTCCTTGAGAAAACGCTTAGGGCGATGATGGAAGAGGAGGTGGCCCAGGAGGAGGAGGAGGAGGATGAGGGGTCATTTTTAGCACTTTCAGGGCAGTCTGTTAGAAGTGGCTCAGAGGGAGGTTTTTTGCAACAGCAGAGGCCAGGTACAAATGTGGCCAGCCAGGGCCCACTACTGGAGGACGAGGAGGATGAGGAGGAGGTGGAGGAGGATGAGGATGAAGCAGGTTCACAGCGGGGTGGCACCCGACACAGCTCAGGCCCATCACTGGTGCGTGGCTGGGGGGATACGGAGGACGATGACGATACGCCTCCCACAGAGGACAGCTTGTCCTTACCTCTGGGGAGCCTGGCACACATGAGCGACTACATGCTGCAGTGCCTGCGCAATGACAGCAGAGTTTCCCACATTTTAACTTGTGCGGACTACTGGGTTGCCACCCTGCTGGATCCCCGATACAAAGACAATGTGCCCACCTTACTTCCTGCACTGGAGCGTGATAGGAAGATGCGCGAGTACGCTTTTAGACGCGCTCCTGAGAGCATTCCCAAATGTCACAGGGGAACAGGTGGAAGCCCAAGGCGAAGGCAGAGGAGGAGCAAGAGGTCACCAACGCAGCTGTGTCACGGCCAGCTCCTCTGAGGGCAGGGTTAGCATGGCAGAAATGTGGAAAAGTTTTGTCTTCACGCCACAGCTAACTGCACCACCACCTGATACGGAATGTGTTAGCAGGAGGCAGCATTTCACTAACATGGTTGAACAGTACGTCTGCACACCCCTCCACGTACTGACTGATGGTTCGGCCCCATTCAACTTCTGGGTCTCCAAATTGTCCTCGTGGCCAGAGTTAGCATTTTATGCCTTGGAGGTGCCGGCCTGGCGCCAACGTGGACAATCTGACGTTCATAAAAATGAACCAGGTATGGATCCCTCAGGATCTTTCCCTCCCTTGTGCAGAATAGACATTTATAACTGCCTCCCCTTCAACCATGTATTCTTGTACTCCGGGGCACTTCTTTATTGAATCCTCATTTTTTTAACTTTACCTTGATCTTGCGGTGCAACCCAAAGTTGAATGAACCTCTCCTCTGTCTGGGTGCTGGGGCCGAAATAACTGAAAGTGGCCTTCTCTAGTGGTGGGTGAAATGAAGCATGATTCCTTGCTGTGGGACCTCTCTCCTCGGTCTGGGTGCTGGGCCGAAATAACTGAAAGTGGCCTTCTCCAGTGGTGGGTGATATGAGCATGATTCCTTGCTGTGGGACCTCTCTCCTCTGTCTGGGTGCTGGGGCCAAAATAACTGAAAGTGGCCTTCTCCAGTGGTGGGTGATATGACGCATGATTCTCTGCTATGGGACCTCTCTCCAATTGATATTGGTTAATTTTTTCTTATTTTATTTTAATTTATTTCCCTATCCACATTTGTTTGCAGGGCATTTACCTACATTTTGCAGCCCTCTAGCCCTTTCCTGGACTATTTTACAGCCTTTTTAGTGCCCAAAAGTCAGGGTCCCCACTGACTTCAATAGGGTTCGGGTTCGGGATAAAGTTCGGGTCGAGTTCGGATCCCGAACCCGAACATTTTCAGGAAGTTCGGCCGAACTTCTCGAACCCGAACATCCAGGTGTTCGCTCATCTCTACTGCTGATCTAACCATCTAAGACTTTAAGTGACCCTGTCAGCACAGAAAGAATGACCAATTTCAATTGACATTTTTTTCGGGGGGTTAGAGATGGCATTAACATTACAGAGTTAGCACAGTTAATGGCGGTCAGCACTGGCTACAAAAAAATTACATTGCATTTCACAGTTATATTTTGCATGCGCTGACGTTGCTCTGCAGATTGAGTGCAGGGAATGTCGTTTAGCACCGGCTAGGAAAAAAGTTTGAAATATTTACCCCATTGCAACTATATAAAAACACGAATCCTGCAAAAAACACATGCGTGAAAGTTTCACCACTGAAATAAAGCAAATTATGTTTCCTTCCAAGTCTGAAGCATAGAAAAGAATATACCATGTGAGCTGACCCCCAAAAAATTGTAGGTGAGGGCCTGCAGGTTGACCCTCCCTGAAGAGGGACATGAGGATATCTTATACACTGATCCCCAAACTCTTCAGCCTCCAAAATCATAAAAATATGGCAATTAGTGTTTCAGTTGGTGGATGATGGGGATGAGACACAGTTGTCAATAAGTAGGGTCTTGTTAGGTCAACTCAAGTCTTGAGGATGACCAGAGTGAGGAAGTGGATTTGGAGAAGGGGGACGATTACATCACTGACCCAGGGAAGGTGAAAAACCAAGCGAGGACAGCAGGACAGAGAGGCAGGGATCCACAACACTGCAATAGGCTGGAAGAGGATGTGGGCTGGCAAAAGAGAGAAGGCAGGCCACTACAAACAGGCCAGCAACTGTTCCCCCTTGCTCAAATTTCCCTTGCCAAGGAGTAGGTGTTCCGAAGTCTGGGGATTTTGTGAGGAAAGTGAGGACGAAAAATGATTTTTAATTAGCAAACTGTGCCATACCAAAATAAGAACTCAACATTTCATAAATAACAATAATCATAACATATTTTACATCCTATTAACAAACTAACTCAAACCATACCAATAAAACCACAAACACGGGAACATAATGGGGGAAGACTGTACACTGGAGGCTAAATGAGTAGGGGTGGGAACACTAGCAACCTCAACACCACCAGTATGATCCGCCACATGGCATCACAGCACCCTAATAGGTGGGCCGAACCCTTGGGTCCACAATCAGTGTCTGTGGGTCACACCACTGCCTCCTTTTCCTCCCCTGTGTTAGGTGCGGCCAATCCTCTGTCCTAGATGTAGGCTTGGATGACTCCCGCCCTGCACCTGGGCATTCACAAACACCATCAGCTAGCACACCCACTTCTGTGTCCAAGCACAGCGTGCAGATGTCCCCAGGTCTTTGAACATAAGCGGCAATACCCCGCCACCCACCCACAGGTCATAGCACTAAATGCGCGCCTTTTAAAATTTGGAGCCATGGAAATGTTGCCATTTAGGCCTGTGGACACTGAGGCTTTCCACAGCCTCATTCGTTACTCAGTCCCCAGCCACCACTATTTTTCTCGTTGTGCCATCCCCGCATTACACCAGCAATTGTGTCCCGTAACATCACCCATGCCCTAAACAGCAAAATTATTGGGAAGATCCACTTAATGACGGACATACAGACAAGTGCTTTTGGCCAGGGATGCTACATTTCCGTGACAGCACACTGGGTGAACCTTGTGGAGGCCGGTAGCGAGTCATACCCTGGGATGGCACAGGTGCCATCAATGCCAAGGATTGCGGGCACTACTTTCAGCAGGATTTCTGCCACCACCTATATTATTGGCTGCAAACCCACTTCTTCTCCTCCACCTAACACCTCCTCCTCCACTGCAAACTCTTAATTCTCATTGGGAAGCGGCAACAGGCCTTGCTGAAATTCATTTGCTTGGGTGACAAACAGCACACCGCCGCAGAGCTGTGGTAGAGTATGAGGGACCAGGTTGGTTGTATCTTATAATGGCCATAACTTGTAGCTCGGCAAGCTCACACACATGGCAGTCATACAGCATATATGTAACTTGCACAATAAACCTCCCGTACTTAAACATTAATATAACTAAAAACCTAACACACAATAGTGGAGGTAAACCAATGGCATGAACTTTTTAAGAACTCATAAATTACCAAATAACCATAACATATTTTATTTTACAGCCTAGTCAGAAACTCAAACTCAAATCATAACAATAAAAAATCCAGCCCTCAGCGAATCAGGGCCATCACACGGGCAGAAAACAACCTCTGCCCAGTGAAGAATGGAAAATTGTACATGGGACAAATGCTGATATGGCCATGCGGATCCCACCTTAATGTCCGGGATCCGGCGATACCATGCCTAGGCCACGTGTTCTCAATGTTCTCCCAGCCTACCCCTTTTTGCCTGAGCTACTGGTGAAGGTGCACCGCATGTGTGCCCATTTCCGAAAGTCATCTACAGCTGCCGTCGGTTTGGCAACGCTGCTGCAGCGCTTGCATTTGCCAGCTAACAGACTTTTGTGCGACATGAGCAAATGCTGGAACTCTGCGTTCTACTTGTTGTAGGCTGCTTTCATCTGGCGGAGTACATAAGTCCACCAGTACATTGTAGCTTGGGCTCATTCTAGTTATGTTCATGCATGAATTCTGACTTTGTGTCCTTGCCATTGTTTGTGCTCTCTTTGAGTCTGTATGGAGCTTTCCCTCTCCCTGTGTATACGGGTTTCTGTCTGTATTTCTGTTCAGCTGTGTGCTAGTTTAGTCATGTATTTGCTTGTCTGAACAATGTCCAAGTTCCTGTAGTCCGTTCCTAAAGTCTGTATATCCAAGGTCCTGAAGTCCGTTCCTGTAGTCCCTCTTGCCCAGTTCTGTTATGTCTGAACAGTGTCCAAGTCCATTCCTGAAGTCCATGTGTCCAAGTACATGAAGTCCATGTATTCTACCTGGCTCTGTATTGTGCCATGCCAATGTCTCTGGTGCTTTGTACTAGTATTTCTTACCCCAGTTTGTCAGTTGTCAAATACAGTGGCCGGTAACCCGCAGCAAAGTTCACATCCCTGTACATGGGTTAAAGGGTGAATACCTTGGAGGCGCCAGATTAACGCTTTTATGGTATGGGCCAAAATCAGACTGGTTACTTGGCACAGTGGTTCCACAACAATTGCCTGAACTCAAGTCCATAGCAACTATGCAGAGGGACAAGAATTTTAAACTTAACATGTTATTTATTTTACTGGATGATTAATTTCACATGCACCATCTGTTATTGGTATTGATTTTTGTTAATAGTTAAAACTTCAAGAAGACAAAGAATGTAGGTTATTCTGGGCAATACTGTGCTAAAGGATTTTTTTTTCAAGATTTTTCTTTCTGAAATTGGGCCACAATTTTTAGATGCAATTTTTTATTTTAATTTTTTTTTGCAGATTAGTGAACCTCTGCCCATCTTTACTTCTGAGAGCTTCTGCTTCTCTAACATGCTTTTTTATTATACGGTCACGTGACTTAGTAGCAAATTGGTCCTCCAGCTGTTTTTTTTTAGTACCTCTTACTTCTCCAGGCTTTTTTTGCCCTTGTCACAGCTTTTTTGAGATGCATTCCTGCCATCAACTTCTAAATGAGTAAAATATTTTCATGGAATGGTAAAATGTATTACTTTCAACATCTGATATGTGTTTTATGATGTATTGTGAATAAAATATGGGTCTATGAGATTTGCAAATCATTGCATTCTATTTTTAAGTTTTTACATTTTACACAATTTTTCTCAGTACCAACTTTTTGGAATTGAGTTGCATTGCATATATTACTATATCGTATAGCAAATGATCCAAACTTGCCTAAAGGTGAACTGATGTTTTAAGTTCAAGGTGACATAATAAAGTTAAGGCCTCTTTCACACTAGCGTTGTGAGGATCCGGCATGCACTTCCGTCGCCAGAAATGCCCGCCGGATCCGACACAGCGCAACACACCTGAAAGCATTTGAAGACTGATCAGTCTTCAAAATGCTTTCAGTGTTACCATGGCAGCCAGGACGCTAATAAAGTCCCGGCTGCCATGGAAAAGTAGTGGGGAGCAGTGGAGAAGCTAGTTACCGTCCGTGCGGCTCCCGGGGCGCTCCACAATGATGTCACAGCACCTCTACATCGCATGGATCACATGATCCATGCGACGTAGGGGCGCTGTGACATCATTTTGGAGCGCCCTGGGAGCCGCACGGACGGTAAGTAGCTTCTCCCCTGTCTCCCCACTACTTTTCCATGGCAACCGGGACTTTATAATATCCAGCTAGTACAAAAACCCTATTTAAAACGTAACATTTAATAATTTATTAGAAAAAAGGAAACACCCCTACTTCCCCATAACAGACCAAAATACATTTAAATGAGGATATTCAGAGTAAATAGATGCGACAAATTCATACTCTAAGTCCATTGATAATTCATCACAGGTCTATACAAAATATACATTGTTGGTCACTCAGTGCCAATGATCCACCACACACTGCGTAAAAGTCAGAGTTGGAGTGGGGTAATTTATCCCTACTGTGGGTCCTAGGATACGCCTGTGCCCAGGGATATCCCCTGGTGGTGGGGACTCCCTGTCCTCGTGCCTAAGGCTCACTGTCCCTACCTCTGTCCCTAATCAGGACGCTAGGTGTTGATGGATAAACATGAGCACTGGGTGTTTGACCAATCAAAAAAACGTGCAATGGATTTTTCACAACGGTGTACTCAATTACATACAGATGCAGCAGGGTTAGCACTCCCGCTGTTAACTCAAATTTCTTAACTCATTTCATTATTTTGAGAAAAAAGCCATTGAAAAGCAATTGAAGGTGTTTGCTTAGATTAGATAACCCAAACTCAGAAATCTCAGAAAAAAGGAGTGCTAACCATGCTACATCTGTATCTAGGGAGATATAGTGTCCATGTATCGTGGACTATCTCTTCCCTAATGCAGACACATTAATCCAGCACCAATAAGTACAATCATTAGATAGATACAATGCTTATATATTCCTCAACGCGTTTCCCCTCATGTTAATGAGGTTCATCAGGAGGCATTAAGTATAATAGATAGATGTTAAATTCATATGATAGTAATAAATAGGACCTGATATGCCAATTGTGCCCAGAGGAGGTGTTGAGTAGATCAATACTGGAGTGTGGGTAGAGAGGGGATCAAAAATCCAAATTTATCCAGGCATAGCCTATAAAGATATGTACATATGTTCAAAATCAGATGGTCATATTAATATCATCCAAGTGATGGAAGAGAAGAAAAAAAGAGACCTGATGAAATGATAAGGAACTATGTACACTTACTTTTGTCAGGCTGCCAGATGCGATATATAGATACCTCCGCTACACTTATCCCACATTAGTCAAGTGGGGATAGTGTCCTAAGGGAATGCATTGGATTAGCTATTAGTATGCCCCTATATCATCACTCCATAATGCATAATTATCCAATGTACTCACATATAGCTCTCCCCGCTTAGTGCTTCCTCCTCTGGCAACAACGCAAGACAGGTTTTGTCCCCTCTTTTATACCCTCCCATTCCACTTACACGCTTAGGTTCATTACTTGCAGGTGAGGTGCATTCAGCTTATCAGGTGAACTAATCGCACTGCGGTGACGTCCGTCTCCTGCAGATGGAACGCACGCCGAGGTCACATGATTGCCAATGGACCGCAACAAGTGAGACACAGGCAGCACGTGACGACGGTCCCGCCCCAATCACATTGGCATCCTGTGAATGGAACGCACACCGCGCTCACGTGACGCCTCAACTTCCTGTCAATGGACCGCATGCAAGTGAGGCAAGGGCGGCACCTACAATTCATGACCATTGCGCTCCAATCATTTTTGACTTTCGGTAGGTGGAACGCACATCACACTCACGTGACTATGACAGCTTATTTCGATGAACCGCACATTTACTGTGAATGGTCACATGATTTCGTTGGCTTCCCAATAATGGACCATATGTAGGTGAAAATTAAACTGATGATTAATCCACATCTATATCACCTTCCACATGACGTGCGTCGTGTATCTGTATGGATCCATCAATGGCTGGTAGATAAACTCCAAGCCCAAAAGTGAAACAATGGATGGTTTAAGGGGGATCTAGGCAATTTATAAAAATAGAACAAAGAGTTAAATCAAAAATATACATTAATAATTAGTGGTCCCAATTTGGGTGCTTCATGCACCTCTTGCCAGTAAGGAACTCTTGTATATTATATGGAGTGACAAAGACAGAGAAGAGCACACACAAATTAGAGGAAGCACGCAAAATCCAGTCTCTCGTTTAGTCCTAGTGGCGACTGGGATCTAAATCTATGTATCCACATACATTCTTTTTGTAAGATCTTACGGTCCCAGTCACCACCTCTCACAGACATTGGTACCCCTTCAAGAATGGAGAACTTCAACAATCGCGCGTTCCCCCCGTGACATTCATTCATATGGGTAGCCACTGATGTCATTCTGTTATTAATTACATCATTGACGTGCTCCAAAATTCTTCTTCTTGCTTCCCTTTTAGTCTTACCAATATAGTCATACGGACAAGGGCACTGGCATAGATATATCACACCTTTGCTTCGGCAGTTAAAGAAATCCCTGACTTCATAGAGACTCTTAGTTACTGAGCAAGTTATCATTTTATTGGGGTTGATGAATTCACATGCCTTACATGACCCACATTTATATACTCCAAGCGGTTTCCGATCTAACCAGGTGCCAACTCTACTTGGTGACGTGTAGTGGCTATGTACAAGGCGGTCTCGAAGATTCCGACCCCGTCTATAGGTAATCCCTGGATATGATCCAATTGCATCCGTCAGATCTGCATCCATTTTAAGGATTGGCCAGTATCTGTTAAGGGTCGCCCTTACTTGTGTGTTGCTGGAATCAAAGGTTGCTATTATGCGTGTAATTGATTCAGAATCCTTTCTGTACTTAGGGACAAGTAACTGAGTTCTGTCCCTAGTGGCTGCGTCCACAAAGGCCTTCTTCAGGCATGTTTGTGGATAGCCCCTCTCTCGAAATCTAGTCTGCAGATTACGCGCTTCCTTATAAAAGGATTCCTTATCAGAGCAGTTTCTCCGAATTCGGAGATATTGACCCCTGGGTATGCCCCGCTTGAGAGGGATGGGGTGGTGACTCTCCCAGTGGAGGAGGGAGTTGGTCGCGGTCGACTTTCTGAATACATTAGTCACCAATCTGTCCTCCACTTTCGTGACCCGTACGTCCAAAAAAGTGATCGAGGTGCAGTCAATTTCATAAGTAAAGTGAAGGCCAACCTCATTGCGGTTTATGTCATGAATGAACCTCACGAACTCATCCGACCCACCCTTCCAGACCAGGAAGATGTCATCAATGTAACGGGTCCAGAAGATGATCCTACTGGACCACCACATCTCCTGGTCTGGAAAGATATGGACGTCTTTCCACCAGCCCAGGAAGAGATTCGCGTACGTGGGGGCACAAGGGCTCCCCATCGCAGTCCCCCTGAGCTGGTGGAAAAAGCGCCCATTAAATAAAAAATAGTTGTGGGTCAGAATGAATCGGAGTAGATCAATGATGAAGCCATTGTGTGCCCTAAACTGAGTGCCCCTAGATCTCAAAAAATATTCGACCGCGGCCAACCCCCCCTCATGGGGAATCGAGCTATAAAGGGACTCGACGTCCACACTCGCCAATAAGCAATCAGAGTCTATACCCAGGGTATCAATTTTGTTGAGGAAGTCCATCGTGTCCCTCGTGTAAGCTGGGAGGGACACGACGAACTCCCCCAACACCCTATCAACATAAATACCTGCATTCTGGGTGAGAGAACCCACCCCCGAGATAATGGGTCTGCCTTTCAGGGGATTGACCCCCTTATGGACTTTAGGAAGTCCGTAAAATGTGGCTATATTAGGGAATTTCGGTAGAAGAAAATCATATTCGGTCACGCTTAAGACCTTATCCATAAGGCCGGACTCCAGAATCCTACCAAGTTCCAACATATATTCATTGGTGGGATTACTTGGTAGTATTCTGTATCCATTCCTGTCGTCAAGTATATCCAGACACATTCGTTTATATTGGATGTGATCCAGTATTACCAAATTCCCCCCCTTATCAGAGGGTTTTATTATAATAGTTTGATCATTCTCAAGTGCTCGTAAGGCTTGTGTTTCCTGATGGGAGAGATTATGATTTTTTGATCTAGCATCAGCTAGTTGTTCCAAATCAGACAGCACCATTTGAAGAAAGATGTCGACACAGTAATAGTCCAGTGGTGGGGGCATTTTTTTGCTTTTAGGTTTGAGAGATGTGAAGGGGCCTGTCCCAGGTAGACGTCTACCTTCCTCGCCCAACTCCACTAGTGTTTGAAGATCTGAGTAGTCGCACTCAGAAAGGCCATGTCTCTCACAGGTTTCCCTTTTGTTATGTTTAAAGAACTTGTGCCATCTGAGCTTGCGACAGAAAAGGTTCAGATCCTTAGTCCAGGAAAATAGATCGAATCGACTGGTCGGGACAAAGGATAGACCTCGTTTAAGAACCCCTATTTCCACTGGATTAAGGACTCGGGTAGTGAGGTTAATGATCTGTAAATCATTATTAGGGTCTTGTTTACCTTGTATGTCATCATTTAAGTCTTGTTTACCCTCCCCCGATCCCGAAGATGGTAGGCTGTTTGGCTTTTCTCTAAAAAAGAGGCAGGGGGTAGGGGGAGTTGTTGGGTATGTTGTAGTTCTTTGGGCATCATTGATGATGCCGATGATGATGATGACGATGTATGTGGTACATATGTACCTCTCGGTTGCCCACGGCTTCTGCCCCTCCCTCTTGGCCATCTTCTACCTCTGCGGCCCGTCCCAAACGGACCCCCGGGGTAGGAAAAAATGCGGGTCTCAGTGTCTGAGGAGTCGATGTCCGATACAGACGTTTCTGATGCTACTGAGGTTATCGTAGATGGTTGGTAGGCTCTGTTTAGTAGCGTCCTTGCTGCCATGGTTACCATTCAGAAAGCTAAACGTCGGATCCGGCGATGCGCCGAAATGATGTTTAGCTGATGTTTCTGCGGAATACATGCGGACCCATTGACTGTGAATGGGGCACGGAATGATGCGGAGAGCACACACTGTGCTCTCTGCATCAGTTTTTGCGGAGCGCGCCGCCGATCTTACGGCCGCAGCTCCGCAAAAAAGTAGAGCATGTCCTATTCTTGCCGGCAATTGCGGACAAGAATAGACATTTCTATGGGGCTGCCGGCTGTGTGTGTTTATGGATTCGCAATTTGCGGATCCATAAACACTACGGACGTGTGAATAAGGCCTAATTCCGGATCCGTCCTTGCGGCATGCCTTGAGTTTTTTTGGCCGGAGGAAAATCAGCATGTTGCGGATTTTTCAACGGCAAAAAAAGTTTGAATACTGAACTGAAGACATCCTGATGCATCCTGAACGTATTTCTTTCCATTCAGAATGCATTGGGATAATCCTGATCAGTATCTTTCCGTCTTAGAGCCCCGAGGCCAGAACTCTATGACGGAAAGGAACAACGCAAGTGTGAAAGAGGCCTAAGTACACTTCAACTCTTTCTTGATTCCTTTACTTCTGCCATAGTCTTTTACTGTGACACTTGGATTCTAATATGCCGCATGAGATATAAGTCTAACTTTAGTAGCATCATTCATTTGTTTGTGTCTTGCAGATTGGATATTGTGAATACTGGCTGACATAGAACACGCTTACACAAAGAGAAAAAGTACAAGATCGGCTACAAGATACAGTGTTGCATTTTATAAATCACTGACTTTTAAATGTAAAAAATGACATATTTAAGATTTTTGCTGTCAGTAGCATTGTAAATTTCCCTGAGAAACTGACAATTGCATATTACTGCAGTGCTGGCTCTGTTTCAAGGGAAAAAAAAAATAAGAATATCATGTAACTTCTGACGTCTGTTAGCAAATATAATATTATATCTAGCTGAAGAGTGAGGAATGATAAGGGGACTTGAAAGGATTCCTGCCGTAACCATGGTTTCTGTACCATATGGGAGCTACATTTGGAAATTGACAGATTGACAGGACATGTACGTAGCCTGCCTATTCAGGTCTTTATCTTTATTTCATTTATATACTGGGAATAAATTATTCTGCCTTTAGATCATTTTTGTACTTTTACAGTTTGTTTTTTTATGGAAAACTATTTTGCAAAAAATGAAAAATATTTAAAAATATTTTGAACAATGTGCAAGTGTCTAGAGTAATTAGTCAGATGATGCTTCCATAAGCTACATGCTTTTACTTTGTCGTATTGCTTTCGAAGAAGGGGGAAATTGATTGTAACCCTCAAAACGTGTTGAGATGTTTTTATTAAAGAGGTTCTCCAGGAATAAAGAAAATGAAAATATTTAAATATTACTTCATTATAAATATATTACCAAATACCTTTCATTAGTTATAATGGCTCGTTTTGTCCAGGGAGCAATCATTAGGAAAAATAAAATGGCCGCCATTCTACTAGTCCACATAAAACTTGTACTAATTACACAGGAGGACAAGTTAAAGAGTTGCACAATCTTCCTCTCTTACTTATCAGGGATTATGGTCCTGAATACAATTTAATATGATCTTCAGATGAATTTCTGTAGGAATGGATTTCATTAGGAGACATGAAGTACAGAAAGGATAGTGGGGGTGTAGATAATGAGCAGGAGCACTTGTATGTAGTCTCCATTACCACAACCCCACATTACCAGTCCTGTACGTCCTTTCTGTATTAAGGATAATAATCCCTGACAAGTAGAGAGGAGGATGAGGCAGCTCTTTACCTCAGTGTTGTAAAGTAACTTGTCCTGCTGTGTGATTAGGACAGGTTCTGTGTGTACTAATAGGACAGCGGCCATTCTATTTCTCCTAATGATTGTTCCCAGGACAAAATGAACCATTATAGCTAATGAAATGTATTTGGGAATATATTTATACTAAAGTAATATTTAAGTATTTTCATTTTCTTAATTCCCAGAGAACCCCTTTAAAGGTTATTGATGAAGATGCAATTTCTTGAGGCTGACCGATTTTTAACACTCTACAAGCAATCTTGGCTGGAAAGGTTTTGGACCTGTTGGTGTCTTGAGCTTATCCTTCAAGCCTCCTCCCCAGTAAAGTGAGTTGATACTTTTTACCTCCTTTATTTTATTTCATTTTATATATAAAATATGTATTAATCCAAGATTTCACCCTATTATATCATAGGGCCTTTCACCTAATATTGACGCATAATATTTAACATTAATTTATAATTCTCCAATCGTAGATCTACAATTTATAACCCTCACTAATATAGCTCAACATAGAAAATCGGTGCTTGATTCTTCTTTTTTCTCTGGAAATACCAATTGAGGAATCCACTCTCACAAGTGTACTTTCAAATGGTCACTTGTGTCAATGTCATTGAGCAGCCTCTCTTTATTGGAATCCTAGACATATAGAACACTATAACCACATCCCACTCTAATTTCATGTGAATTTTATCTAAACCAAACTTCCACTAATCCAGGAAAACAAGTTATTCACATTTCCTGATTAGCGCCTGTCCATTTATTCTTCTGTTTTGGGAACATTCTTTCCAGAATATTTGAGTATAACCCTCTATCTTTTATTTTCTTATACTGTGCTTCCAGAATAGACACATATGGCTGAAAGGTAAGATATCGAGAACAATATCTGGAGACCCAACCTGAACTCAGTCACTACTAAATCTTATGGATAGGGGCCTTTTCACTGGGGGTATCCCTTTCTTTTTAATGTTAACATGCCCACAATGCCAAAAAGTGACTTATGATGATGTACGTTCCCTTACCAGGTGAGCGTTGCGTTTCCCTGGCCGAATTCCATTGCAGGCACTTCTGGGATCACATGCTGTACATTGGCCATGTGATTTTAGTCCAAATGTATGGGTGTTGCGCCTGCACAGTCAGGCAGCCTCGAGCACTATGAGCTGTCTGTGGCCAAGACTGCCTGACTGTGTAGACGTAACTGACAAACATTGTGGGTTTAAACCAGTCTAATAGCCTGTATCAATGTGGTGTGTAGGCTATCAGCAGGCTGAGTGGAGCAACAGCAGTGCAGGAGCTCACATAAGGCATCGCTCTCCTGCTTGTGCCCACTCTTCTAAAGCCTGACATAGCCCATGTAGCCCACGCATGCCATGCTTTTCCACGCCTATTTCCACGCCGGCCCTCCTTGCCGGTCTGCACACTGCAGAAAGCCCCAGCAGTTGGCACCTTTGTTTTGTCATTATCAGAGACATGCTGCGGTGGTCCTCCTATGTCAACATCCTGAAACATAAGTGCTTGGGAATACTTCTGGGGTAGGGCTAGGTGGATGGCCCACAGAAACCCTGCCAGCAGTATCATCAAAAAGCATAAGAGGCTGCAGGTGCCAACTCTGCGCTTTCAGCAGGGGACCCGGTGGGAGACAATGTGAAAGAACTGGCGGCACTGTCAGCCACTCAATCTCTACATGTTCTGGCCTTACCATTCAGGCCAACAAAATAACACTGAACATTCTGTCACCTACGTGCACCTGAGGAAGGTGTTTCATTTGGGCGTGTAGCTGTCACAGATCGACCACGTCCTCTCCCTGCAACAGCAGCTCCACCAGCACCACAACCAGAGCCACGTCCCTTATTTGATGCTCTCCTCATTCTTTGAGGTCCCCCACTGAACTATCAGACGGATTAACTATATTAATTTTGCTGTCACGTATGCAGTGCAGGTGTACCTCACATCAAAAATGGGTATATGTCGCTTACCGATCTAACAGACGGATTAACTATATTAATTTCCCTGTCACGGATGCAGTGCAGGTGTACCTCACACCAAAAATGGGTATATGTGACCCATTGAACTAACAGACAGATTAACTATATTAGTTTTTCTGTCACGGATGCAGTGCAGGTGTACCTCACACAAAATGTCACCCATTGAACTAACAGACGGATTAACTATATTAATTTCCATGTCACATATGCAGTGCAGGTGTACCTTCCTCCAAAAATGTGTTTATGTCATCCACCAATCTAACAGACGGATTAACTCTATTAATTTCCCTATTACTAGGCATGGCTGTGATAGCTTCTAAGTGCCCCCAGCCAAAAAGCTTGTTGATTGGCTGCCCTGCAGCCTTTCAACAAGCTTTATTAAATGCCCGAACACCAAACTCGAACCAGAACTTTGCAGTTTGGGTTTTCTCAACACTATAAAAGAATAAAGTGTATTACAAGCATTTTTTTTTGCCACATTTAGAATAGGATATAATAAAGATTGATAAAAAATGTAGGCACACTTTAATATTACCATTATATATACTATTTAGGATACCTCCTAGTGTTCTGAGTTGTATGATTTAAGAAATATAATGTTAGGTAAGGTACAAAACTGAAAGGTAAGACATTAAAGGGCATCTATCGGCAGATTTGTACCTACTGTATGAAACTGGCTGACCTGTTACATGTGGGCTTGGCAGCTGAAGGCATCTGTGTTGGTCTCATGCTTATATGTGTCCTCATTGCTGAGAAAAATAAAGTTTTTGATTGACAGGATGGATGTCAATCTAAGTTAAAAGGGTGTGGCTGCCGCAGAGAGAGCAGAACCTTTAGGATTAATGCCAATGCCACCATTGCTCCTAGAGGCTTACTGGTAGAGATGAGCGAAGTATTGGACATTTGGATTCGGCTGCTTTGCAGAATTTTACAAAAAAAGTGCTACCCCTCAGATGCCGGGTTAATGATCAAAGTATCTGATATATATATAACATGATAGAAAATTTTGAAAAAAATCATACTTACTAGCCGCCGCCATCTTGCTTGAAGATCTGGCGCGAAATATAATGTGACCTGAGATGATGTCATCACCCAAGCCGATTTTGATCGAGATCACTATTGCACTATTTCAGGTTAAATTGATTCGCTACTACAAAGCATGAGGAAATGCGGCTTCGTAGCAAATCAAATTTATCCTGAAATTCAGATCGAAGTCAACTTCATGGACTTTGATTCGCTCAACACTACTTATTTTCAGAAATTAAAGCATCATAATGCGGGAACATATAAACATGGGACCAACACAGATGTCTTCAGCTGTCAAGTGCACATGTAACAGGTCAGCCAGTGTCATAGGTACAAAGCTGCTAACAGATGCCCTTTAGACCTTTAAAAATGTGAAAAAAATAAATACCAGATCCGTTTTTCTGGATGACAACTGTAGAGACGGATCCGGTATTGCAATGCATTTGTGAGATGGATCCACATCCGGATCCGTCTACAATTGCTGTCCGTTTGCATACAGACTGCCGGAATTGGACCGGATGCGACGAAACTGCCTGCCGGAATCCAGCAACGCAAGTGTGAAAGTACCCTTACATGCAACCTGTGACACAAAATCTAGCATGTCTAGGTTTTTGGTGACACTATTGACAATCATTACTTGATATATTGCACGACTTTCCAGTAGCTGTATCCTTAGATCAAGCAGCCTAGTAATGTGCCACAGAAATTTTCCCTCTAAGTCATTTTCTAGTAAGATGCAAAGACTGCCCAGGAGCAGGGGTACTTTGATGTTTGGACATTTATGGACATTTTCCCCTGTTTCCCCTATGCAAAGTTATAAAGTTCTCACTTTAGTTCACTTGAAAGGGTTAACTTTCAGTGTTTAATGCTGTGTAACTGCATTTTATATGTATGCTGTGATGCATATCCTGTTCATTTGCACTGTATTTGCAAGACTCTGTGGAAAGGGTTAATGAATACAGAAAGACTTTTGGGAAATTTAATAAGAAGCTGGTAATTCTCCACAACTGCCATAGGGTTTAAAGAAGAGCATGTTTTGGAAAAAGACAGACTTGCTTACCACTAAAATCCGACAGATTGACCTTTTAAATGTCTTGTTTTAGCTCTGTTGTTATGTCTGAAAACTAGTTTTTGTCTGGAAAAAACGCTGTGTCATTGCCATTGAGTATCATTGAAGCTCTAATGTAAGTCTATTCCAGACGGGAGTGGTAACAATGTATCTGTTTGTGCTGAGCTTCTCCACTTCTCCCAACCCACTAGAAGGTTCCAGTCTAGCTAGAAATGGTGGGAGACCAGTCAGAGAGCACCTAGTGTTCTGCAGTTACAGACCAGTGCTTGGAGTGGGAGACTCATGCCAATCATGCATGAGTGACCGGAAGAAGACTCTGAGATGGGGACACTCAGCCACAGACCATGGGTCACCAACCCTATGACCAAGGAGCCACCCGGACTATTGAACTACAGTCTGGGGGCCTTTGACCAAGGTATCAGCCTATTTAAGATAGAGAAAGGGACAGCTAGCCCAGGCCTTTCCTCAGCATGAAAGCCTTCTTCTGCCAGGGAGGAGACTGGAGAAGCCAGTCCTATGCCTTGTCTGTATTGTTTTGCACCTGAATTCCTCCAGTAAAGAAGCACACTGGTTAACTGCAGATCCTGACTCGCTGGACTTATTTCGCATTGGGGTGCACCATGCCTTACCATCCCTTCCGTAGAGCAGCAATACGTGGTGACACCTCAACAGCGGGGGATTTAGCTTAGCATTGGAGCTACCCCAAATACTAAAAGGAAAATGGAAGAGTTGTCCATGGCATCAGGTTCTTGCTAATATTTCTAAGAGTTACAATTTGTTTGGCGGCAACTTTGCATGAATCCACCCTACATAACATTGCCCAATGATATTTATTTTGTATTATGTACAGTACTCTACTATTGCTCACTTCTGTATAAAATGCAATAAGCATTCATTAAAGGGATTGTGTCATCTCAGACATTGCTGGCATATTGCTAGGATATGCTACCGATGCCAGATAGGTGTGGGTCCCAGCTCCTATCTGCAGAACGGGCCCCCCAAGGAGAAGGAGAGCACTGTGTACAAGAGATACCACCCTCCATTCCCTTCAATGGAAGTTCAGAAAATAGCCAAGCACTGGCTAAGCAATTTCTGGACTGGTGGCATGTGCATTGTGCTCCCCATTCACTTTTATGGGATATTAGAAAATATATGAGCATGCTCCACCCCTCCAGCCCCTCTAACATGAGCATTGGAGTATTTCATGCTATGATGCTCTCCCTTGCTCTACTCTGGACCGCTCAGGGATAGGGCTTGTTTGTTTATATTTTCACATTGCTAGGCGGACATTTCCACCTAGCAGTGTTGCCAGTGACTTTACCACCACCGATGGTCGGGCTTTAGCGCTGCTCTAGCCTTTTTACGGGCTGTGTCAGTGCTAAATCCCACCCATCAGTGCCAGTGATGTCACTGGATCTTGATAAAAAGCCTTTTCCCTGTGCAATTCAGTGCATGCTCAGCATGCTCCGATGCTCATATCAGGGGTGTTGCCTGGGTAAAAATTAGAGGTATGTGCAGGTTCAGCTCTGAACCTAGAAAACCCCTTTAATGGTGGCATATCTTATTCTCAGTTATAGCCATGCACAGCAAGAAATCTATATAATAGTAACACTGCAGCCCATTTGAGTAAATATAATTCCAACATCTGTCATTATTTGCCTTTTCCGTAATGCTTTCTCCTATTACTGAACTTTCTAATTCCTAAACTTCTACCCAGCATTGCTGTTAGGTTAATTGAGACATGACATCATATTGTAGTAAAATGAAAAGTGCAGTCCAACTACTGCAGCTAAATCAATATTTGGTATCCAGGATCAAATTCCTGTGATTTCCAGTTAAGCAAAAAATATTGTTCAACATTTTGAAAACACAAAATCTGAAGACAATAGAAGTTCTGTGCAATCTGGTCTCTAATGAATTAGGGGTGATACCATATATTTACCTAAAGGGAATGCCACCTCTTGACACCATGGTGTTTTTCCATCCAACCATATATGCTTACTAATTTCTTAATGTATCGTTAAAGAAGTCAAAGCTTTATTGTTTCGACTACAGAGCGCTCCAAATCCAAGTTCGGCCTCATGCACACACGTTTTGCGGACAAGAATGGGCATTTCTACAATGGGCTACGTTCCGTAAATTGCGGAACAGAACACGGAGAAGCTTCCGTGTTTTGCGGATACGCGGTTTCCGGAACGCAAAACACCAACGGTCGTGTGCATGAGGCCTTAATCATAGTTAATTGAAATATTTCCACTACTAGAGGGAGCTTAGTAGCATATTGTTGTCAAAATGTTGGTGCTCTCTATTATATAAAAAAATAAATAAATTGGATCTCACTATTAATGGAAACATCTAATCTCTCCTTTCTTTGCATTGACATCTATACAGGTGACAAAGCATGCCCACAACTCTCCTATACAGGTCATTTTCTGAGCAGAGCTTCTAATATGGCTTCTCACTGAATTCACCCCTCGGCAGCTCAGTCATAATCGTGAATGGAAAATAAAACTAAAAACTGTCAATCCAAAAGTGTAAACATATTAGGCTACTTTCACATCTGCTTTTTGCTGTACAGTTTTAGGATCCGTCACAGGATCTCAAAACCACTGCAAAATGCTTAAGTTATGTCCCCATTCATTTTCAATGGGGATAAAACTGAACAAACTTGAACGGAGTGCACCAGAATGCATTTCATTCCGTTTCATAGCGTTCCCATACCGGACACAAAATCGCTGCAAGGAACTGTTGTGTGCGCCATGGCATACTGAGCAAGGCAGATCGGGCATGAAACACAATGTGCAGTAAGTGAATGGTGCTGGAGGTGTTTTTTGACATAGAAGTCATTGATGTCCCCTCTTGTCCATGGTGTCTATGGCCCATGGGGGCTGCTGTAAAGGATATTTGCTGTTAACAACAGCTCAAGCAAGATAGCCGCCCCTATAATCATGTTCAGAAAACTGATTTAAAAAATCTACAAATCAGAAAATACAAAAAGATTAGAAAAAAAAAGATGTGTGTCACTATCTGGTTTCAACTGACAAAAAAAATACATTTTGGTGACACATTCCCTTTAACCCCTTCTACCCCGGGCTAGTTTTTTCCCTTCTGCTCTGGCCATTTTTTGCAAATCTGACATGTGTCATGTGGTAATAGCTTTGGAATACTTTAATTTATCCAAGCCATTCTGAGATTGTTTTCTCGTGACACATTGTACATCATGATACAGTAGTCATAAATTTGAGTCAATATATTTCCACTTTTATCTATGAAAATATCCCAAATGTACTAAAAATTTTGAAAAATTTGCACTTTTCAAAATTTCAATTTCTCTGCTTTTTAAACAGAAAGTGTTACCCCATAAAATATGAATTACTTAACATTTCCCATATGTCTACTTTATGTTGGCATCATTTTGTAAATGTAATTTAATTTGTTTAGGATGTTAGAAGGCTTAGAAGTTTAGAAGCAATTCCTAACATTTTTAAGAAAATTTCCAAAACCCACTTTTTAAGGACCAGTTCAGGTATGAAGTCACTTTGTGGGGCTTACATAGTGGAAATACCTAAAGTTACTCAAAACTAATTTTACAAACTTTGTTAAGCCTTTAGATGTTCCACAAGAATTAAAGGAAAATGGAGATTAAATTTTTAAATTTTACTTTTTTGGCAGATTTTTTGGCAGATTTTCCATTTTAATCCATTTTTTCAAGGGTTAACAGCCAAACAAAATTCAATATTTATTACCCTTATTCTGAGATTTACAGAATCACTCCACATGTAGTCGTAAACTGATGTAAGGGCACACGGCTGTGCACAGAAGAAAGGGAGAGCCATATGGTCTTTGGAAGGTAGATTTTGCTGGACTGGTTTTTAGATGCCATGTCCCATTTGAAGCTCCCCTGAGGCACCCTTACCGTAGAAACTCCCAAAAAGTGACCGCATTTTGGAAACTAGGGGATAAGGTGCCAGTTTTATTGGTACTATTTTGGGGTAAATATGATTTTTAATTTCTCTATATTAAGTTTTTTGTGAGGCAAGCTAACCAAAGAATGGATGTTTTGGCACCGTTTTTATTTTTTATCTTTTACAACATTCATCTGACAGGTTAGATCATGCGCTATTTTTATAGAGCAGGTTGTTACAGACACAATTATATCAAATATGTCTACTTTGTTTGTTTCAGTTTTACATAATAAAGCATTATAAAAAAAAATAATTTGTTTTTGTGTCTAAATTTTCTGAACGCCTTAAAGGGGATCTCGAAGATCATGAAAGCGATAAAGTCCCATCTCCAACCAGGGTTTAGCCATATTTGCATCACTGCTACTGCCTAGGCGTGGGGTGAATAAAAATGGTGTGAGAGAGGAATGCAGAGTGGAAAGGTTGAATTTAATCTTGCAGGTCAACCAAAGGTTTCTAGTGAATGTCATGGGGCCTAGTAGATTCTGGGGTGAGATATCGACCGGGCAACCCCAGCCCATAGCGCTCATATGCACTTGGGCTAAACATAATCGTTTAATCTCAGTCCATTTATTAAAGGATTTCCAAGATGTGTGACATGATAGTAAAGGGCTATATCTGGAAGTGAGAGGCCGCCCTGGGATTTCTTGGAGGTCAGGACCGACCTAGCAATACGATGAGGTTTATTATTCCACACAAATGTGAGAAAAGCGGACTGGATCTGACGGAGAATCCCTGCAGACAACCTGACCGGAAGTGTCTCAAAGAAATATAGAAGTCTTGGCAGTATAGACATCTTAATTGCCGCTATTCGACACAATAAAGATATGTGCAGGGATCCCAATTTGCGGAAGAGGGGGGGAATTTGCTCCACATAAAGAAGAGTAAGCAGAGGTAATCTGAACCACTAAGTATTTTATAGAGCGGTTATGCCAAGAGTATTTATAAGAGTGTTGTAAGGCGTTCAGTGTTTAAGGTGGGATATTGAGGGGTAGTGCTTCTGTTTTTGTATTATTTATTTTGTGGCCTGACAACCTACTGTAACTGGCAATGGTGGCATGGAGATTAGTAAGAGGCAGTTTGGTTAGTTAACGTTAAAAGGACATCGTCAGCAAATAAAGATGTGGTAAAAGACAGATCCCGTATTTGGATGCCTGTAATGTTCAGGTTCCCCTGGATCTGAACGGCAAGGGGTTCTATGCTTAATACATATAAAAGCGGCGACAAGGGGGAACCCTGTCTGCTTCCATTTCTAATATGGAGTACAGAGGAGAATGCATCCGGCAGGCTGACACGTGCAGTTGGGGATGAGTAGAGACTAGTGTTGATCGAGCACCAAAGTGCTCGAGTAAAACACCTCAGGATGCTCGGGTGCTCTACCGAGCACCTGAGCACAATGGAAGTCAATGGGAGAACCCAAGCATTAAACCAGGCACCTCCTGCTCTGAAGAGGGGAGGGTGTCTGGTTCACATGAAAAGGTCAGAAATTGATGGAAACACCACTGAAATGGTTCGGGCACAGCATGAGGAGGATGTCTGGATGCATCCTGGACTCCTAGGTCGCTGCTGGGAACGAAGTTGTTCGAGTAGTACGACAATTTTACAGACTGACAATAAAACGCACAAAACCGAAGGTAACCGAAGGGAACATTCTTTCCTGTATATTTACTTGTATATAAAGTGCAAGTGCTGCCAAAAATTACAAGGATGAGGCACTCCGATACAACCTGTATATCACATTTGACCATCTAAAACATTAGGGGCAAGGGCCTGCTGCTGAGATGACCATCTAAAACATTAGGGATGAGGGCCTGCTGCTGAGCTGACCATCTAAAACATTAGGGGCGAGGGCCTGCTGCTGAGCTGACCATCTAAAACATTAGGGGCGAGGGCCTGCTGCTGAGCTGACCATCTAAAACATTAGGGGCGAGGGCCTGCTGCTGAGCTGATCATCTAAAATATAAAGAGCGAGGGCCTGCTGCTGAGCTGATCATCTAAAACATTAGAGGCGAGGGCCTGCTGCTGAGCTGATCATCTAAAATATAAAGAGCGAGGGCCTGCTGCTGAGCTGACCATCTAAAACATTAGGGGCGAGGGCCTGCTACTGAGCTGATCATCTAAAACATTAGGGGCGAGGGCCTGCTGCTGAGCTGGCCATGGAAAAAATAATGGGCAAGGGCCTGTTGCTGAGCTAACCCTCTAAAACAGCAGCCTAATAAGCATGTTGATATGATGGAGGAGGACGAGGAGAAGGATGAGAACAGGAAGATTGAACCATATACCTTTTTTGTGGTGGAACAGGTGCATGGGAATACAGTGTATTCAATACTCCATAAAAGCCACATTTAAAGTGCCTTCATGTTCAGCTGCTTTCCTCTGGTGAAGTAGAGAAGTCATGAGCAATCAAGGCCTTGTTCCTTTTTTATAAGAGTTAACTGGTTCAACATTTTGCAGTTGACAGGCGGATGCGCTTACCATTTATTATGCCCCCTGCAGCACTAAATACCCGCTCTGACAAAACACTGGCGACAGGGCAGGCCAGCACCTCTAAGGCATAGAGCGCCAGTTTGTGCCACGTGTCCAGCTTGGACACCCAATAGTTGTAAGGCACAGAGGGATCATTGAGGATGCAGACACGGTCTGCTACATTCTCCTTCACCATCTTCCCAAATTTTCCCTTCCTTGTGACAGTTGGCCGCGCATCAGGGTGAGGGTGCTGTCGGGGTGTCATAAAACTGTCTGAGGCCTTGAAGAGTGTTGCCCTGTCTCTGTTGGAACTGCCATGTGTTCCCCTCGTCTCCCCTCCTCGGCTGCCCAAGGAACTATGTACTCTGCAGCAAGCGTTGTCAGCTGGAAATTTTTGGAGCGATATTTCTACAAGGACCTCCTGGCATTGCACCACTTTGCTAGTCCTCTTCACCACAGGAATGAGAGATGAGAATTTCTCTTTGTAGCAGGGGTCGAGAAGGGTGAACAACCAGTAATCGGTGTTGGCCAAAATGCGTATAACGCAATTGTCACGGGAAAGGCAGAATAACATAATGTCAGCCATGTGTGCCAGAGTCCGAACAGACAAGACTTTGCTGTCCTCATCAGGAGGATGACTCTCAATTTCCTCATCCTCTTCTGCTGTGGGTATTACCCTCTGCAGCGGAGGCAACCGTCTCCTGCTCCTTCTCATCATTATCATTCAGTTCGTGCTGAGAAGACAAAATGTGGGTGGTCTAGCTATCATTCTGTGTACTGTCTTCCCCCATTTCCACCTCTTCTACATGCAAAGTGTCCGCCTTCATTGTGAGCAGCAAGAATTTCAGTAGACACAGAAGTGGGATGGTTAAGCTGATAATAGCAGCATCTCCGCTCACCATCTGTGTTGATTCCTCAAAGTTGCGTAAAACCTCACAGAGGTTAGATATCCATGCCCACTCGTCGCTTGTGAAGAGCGGAAGCTGAATGGAAAGGCGACGACCATGTTGCAGCTGGCATTCCACTAATGCCCTCTGCTGCTCACAAAGCCTGGCCAACATGTGGAAGGTGGAGTTCCAGAGCGTGCTTACGTCGCACAACAGTCGTTGAGCTGGCAATTGCAAGAGCTGTTGCAGCATTGCCAGACTAGGGGCCGATGTAGATTACTTTCGGAAATGGGCACACACACGGTGCACCTTCACCAGTAGCTCAGGCAAATTGGGGTAGGTTTTGAGAAACCGCTGAACCTCTAAGTAGCACATGTGGGCTAGGCATGGTATGTGTGTGAGCTTGCCGAGCTCCAAAGCCGCCACCAAGTTACGGCCATTTTCAGACACAACCATGCCAGGTTGTAGGTTGAGTGGCGTGAGCCACAGATCAGCATGGTTCCTTATACCCTGCCACAGCTCTGCGGCGGTGTGCTGTTTGTCTCCTAAGCAAATAAGTTTAAGCACGGCCTGTTGCCGCTTCCCCACAGCATTGCTACGCTGCTTCCATCTACTGACTGATGGCTGACTGGTGCTGCAAGATGAGAATTCAGAGGTGGAAGTGGAGGAGGAGATGGAGGAGGAGAAGGGGGGTTGCAGCCACTAATGCGGAAATCGTGATGGAAGTAGGGCCCGCAATCCTTGGCGTCGGTAGCACCTGTGCAATCCCAGGGTATGAATAGCTCCCGGCTTCCACAACGTTCATTCAGTGTGCCATCAGGGAAATGTACCTTCACTTGCCACAAGCACTTATCCATGTGTCAGTCGTTAAGTGGACCTTCCCAATAACTGTGTTGGTCAGGGCACGGGTGATGTTACAGGACACATGCTGGTGTAAAGCGGGGATGGCACACCAGGAAAAATAGTGACGGCTTGGGGCTGAGTAAAGAGGGTCGGCCGCCGCTGTCAGGCTGTAGAAAACCTCAGTGTCCACAAGCCTAAATTGCAGGGCCAGCAATTTTGAAAGGTGAACATCTAGTGCTATGGCCTGTGGGTGAGTGGCTGGGTCTTTGCACTTTCGTTCTAAGGCCTGGGATATGGACAACTGTACGCTGCACTGGGACACAGAAGTGGATGTGCTAGCTGATTGTGATTGCAAAAGTCCAGGTGCAAGGCGGGAGGCATCCGGGCCTGCATCTTGGACAGGGGATTGGCCAGCACATAACACATGGGAAAAGGAGGCAGTGGTGTGACCCGCAGACACTGAATGTGGACCCAGGCGTTCGTCCCACCTATTAGGGTGCTTTGATGCCATGTGGCGGATCTTGCTGGTGGTGCAGTGGTGCAGAATTGCAGTAGGTCTCTAGGGTGGACAAGACAGAAGAGAGGAAAAGAATTTGGCCTGAGTTGGAGGAGTATATATTGCATTCTTCATTCCAGACAGGGTGCCCGCGAGGATAAGAAAACGATCATTCAGGTTGACCTCAGTCTTAACAATTCGAAAGGGACATGTCATGGCCACTAGGATAGCCACTCCAGCTGTTTTAGCATTTTCTACATAGGATGTAAGAAAGCAATGTTCTGCAAAATTTAGTGACCCAGGCCCTGAAAGATGTTTCTTTTAGAGAAATATTAGCTCTGCCTTGGACTTGCGCAGCTCCTGGAGATCAAGTTTCCTTTTAGAGGTGGAATTTAGACCTTTTACATTTAAGGATAGGAGCTTAACCATATTGATTGAAAATGAACCTTAACAGCACATGACGAGGGGGTCTATTTTCAATGCTCTGAATTCCTGGTCTCAACAGGGCCATCTCCAGGCTGCTCCCTTCTCCCACACATGACTGCTCATATATATGAGTTAAGCTATAGGAAGACATCTGAAGAACGAAGGAGAGAGCAAAACATAAGATAAAGTAAACCTCAATAAAACCACTATTAATACACATTACAGCAAGAAAAGAAGTCCGAGGAATATCAGAACTTACCCAATCAACATAGGGTTCTTTTTGTAATCTTAGAATAAGGGCCATAACTAATAGTAGGCCAAAGAACAATTGACCCCTTAAAGGGAGCATGACGGTAGCCACGGGGGACCTGTAATACAACATTAGTGTATACCCAACCAAGGCTCCAATAAGAATGGCATGTGTAATTCTCATGATGAAAGGGTGAGGGAATAAGGAGAAAAAAGGAGTACGGAGAACGAACTAGCAGGTGGGTCTAGAGAGAAATCAGGTGTATTAAAAACAGATTAAGGGAATCCATCTCTGAATGTAGGACAGTGGCACAATTCCCCCAGGGTGCACCCCTCCTTCACAGGCAGTTAAGTGGGTACGATTTGATAAAGGGAGGAAAATAAGATGTATGTTAAGAGAAGGCGGTCCAACACATGGGACCAAAGAGAAGATAGGAGGTGGATAGAAAAGTCAAAGGTGTGAAGTAAGGGTTGTCAGACTATATTCATAATAGTAAATAATCAGAACAAAATAAGCATAATAAGTCCTTTTCTGTTTAGCTGGAGGATTTAATGACCTCTGATTCCTTCAAAGTTTCCCCTCTTCTGGGGGAAATGATATGATATTCAAGAGTGGCCAGAGTCTGTGGGCCGAAGACGTCTCTTCCTTTGAGGAGCCCTCGACCAAGTAGGAGAAATCAGAGGACATAATTGAGAGGCAGTCCAATCTGGCAAGGAAGGAATAGTAATTCTCAGTTGGGTGCAAAATCCAGATAAATCTTCCCAGTAAATGTGTATATATATCCCACCTTCTTTTTTAACCTTAACACTGAAAGAGTAGCCCCATCAATAATGTAGACTATGTTTTCGGAGAGTGTCAAATAAGGGCCGGATGGCCTTTCTCTTCTGGAGGGTTATCCATGAAAGATCTTAATATATCTGTTTTGGAGTTCCTTGATCGATCACTTGTTGCATAGAATGTGCTTTAGCCAATTATGCTTCTTTGAGGCTATAGTCATTAAAATAGCAGATAATATCTCTGGGATTTCCTTCCAGGGACTTGAGGCGGAGTGCCCTGTGAGCTCTATCAATTTTCATGGCAGTCTCTACAGGGAGTTTTGAAACAAAAAAACAAAAAAAAAATGATGTTTTAGTGTCTCCATAGTCTGAGAGCAATAGCTTTTTTATTTTTGGACAGATTTTCATTTTTTGCAGGATAAAGTGACAGTTTTAATGGTACCATTTTGTGGGACATACACCATTTTGAATGCTTAGGGGTTGCACTTTGTGTGATGTAAGGTGACAAAATTGCTTTTTTTTTTTTTTTACACAGTTTCTTTTATTTATGGTGTTTATTGGACGGGGTGGATCATGTGATATATTTATAGAGGCAGTCATCACAGATGCAGCGAGACCCAATAGGTGTGTTTTTTTTGTTTTGTTTTTAAATTTTTTTATATAAAATCTTGAGAAAGGGGCGTTTTTTTCTTTTTAACTTGAAACAATTTTTTTTTAAATTAAAAACACTTTTTTTTAACTTGGTCTGATTCCCCTCTGCAATGCATTACAGTACATCTGTATTGTAATGCATTGCCTGTTAATGTATGACACTGAGTCATACACTAACAGGTTGCCTAGGAGACCGCACCTAAGGCTGGATCTCCTGGGCACCCATAGAAGGCAGGTCCTGATGCCGTGCAAGGCATTGGGCAGCCTCTGCATGTCATTGGGCTGCCTTGTCACCCATCGGGTCCCCGCCAAAACAGCACGGGGACTCGATGGACTCCCTCACCAGCAGCAAACCCCTCCTATGTTGCGGTAAGCAGGGGCATGGCTATCAGGGACTCTCGGACCCCAGATGAAGGTGTTTCCAAAACGTGCGTCGGGGTGTGCGGTTCTCCTGAGGTGACTCTTCCATCAATGGGTATATGATCGACTTATGTTATATCTTTTATGAGCGGTGTTTTATGTGGTTTATTCCATGTATTCAAATTTACCAGCACTTATTTTCTATATATTCTGGGATGTTTATCATTCCTTGTACTCCATCTTCCCCTCTATGATAATTATATTCATGTGAGACTCCCTCAGGTGTATACCTCACTTTATGGATGTATGTCTGTCTCTATTTGGTTTCGGTTTTATATATACTTATAATAAAGATTATTATTTATTTCAGACTCAGCTTTTTTGTCTATGTAACAATGTGGCTGGTAAAGCACTGGAGGTGGTGTATATCTCACCCAGAATGCTCAGATGGGTGAGGTAAAATAAATCCAGGAAAGCTGAGTGATTTTAGCAAAGTGTAGTTTGCTGAGGAACTTTTCTTTAAAGTGTTTTATGTAGGTATTGTTAGTGGGACATGCCATTCCCTCCGCACTCCAAGACAAAACTTTCCTCTAGCTGGAGACAAACCCAGGTCTAGCTGCTGGGATCATTACTGGTTGAAAAAATAAAAGCCTGAAAGGCTCATTCAGGGTCAGAAGCCTGGTAGCTATGTGACCTGTTGGCTGTGTAAAGTCTAATCTCCAGTGTTATGCTGAGAGCATAGTTGAGAAAAACACACTGTTTAGTTAGCGTCCAGATGGACAAGGTTTTATTATTTATGGTCTACTTCAGTGCCATTGATTCACTCAAATGACTGTATAGTTTGAATGGAAAAAACAATAACAACTTTTAAACTGCTGAATCCTGTGAAATGTCATCTTCGACCCTCATACACATACGGATCCCAACACCTAGTGAGCACTTCCTGTAATCTGTAAACGTATCTTAAACTCAGTTTCCACTCAGCAGGGCTACAATTTGCTTACTTTCCTATTTTACAATATGCCTCTTATCTTTCCATAAAATCAATCTGTCTTTTAACCTCTTTGTGGCCGCCTAATGCAAATATATGTCAGCGGTCAGGTACTGTATTTAAAGATGGCGTCCACTCGCTCACAAGTTTTAAACATCAGGCACCCAGGACTGAGGTAGGTGAATTTTTTTTTTATAATTTCACCCCATTTGATGTTTTTTCCCCGCTTCCCACTACACTGTAAACAGCCATAAATAGTGCCATTAGAAAATGCAACTTGTCCTGCAAAAAACAAGCCGAAATACGGCTATGTGAATGGAAAGATAAAAAAGTAATGGCTCTGGGAAGGCTGGCCATTAAAAAACGAAAACAAAAATATGGAAAATGGCCTTGTCCTAAAGTAGTTAAAGGGATCGTCTATAGAGGTATTTTTTTTAATAGTGCGTACTTTATTTGATTTTCCTTTGTATGGAATCATTGATTTCAGAATAGATTAATTAATTCAAAGGTGATAAAATGAATGCTTTTCTGGACTTTACTGTGGATAACATGTTGTAAGGGAAGAGAGAGGGGTACCCTTTGTGTACTGCCAGTTGTTCAGTAGTAGGACCCATTTACACAATGTCTTTTGCTGGTGAAATTGATTCCTCCACCGAATCTGCCTGCAATTATTTCTAATGACACGCAATTCATTTTCTTTCTTCTCCTGGTTTGGTGTGGACACTGCTGGAAATCGGGACAGGTGTCTGCTTGTGGTTAAACTCCATTTAATGGGGCTAAACCACTAGCAGGTCCTCTGCATTCAAATTGATAAACTTTTTCCTTTGCAAAATCTGCCATGTGAGCTAGCCCTAAAAAATGTTCTCCTTCTGCCTTTTTCCACAAAAAATGCTCCACTCTTCATGTTTCTGGGCCCATTTATTTGAATAAACTGCATTGTTGTAATGAAACCATCAAAATACTGGTAACCTGTCCAGTAAAACACACTTCCTCTAACAGACTTGACACAACTCTGCTCAGAAATAACTAAGGTATGGAGGTTTTACGTTGAAAGCAAGGTTGCCAACTGTCCAGCAATTCCTGGACAGTCCATAAAAATAGAGGACTTTTTTCCAGTGTCCATGAAAAAAATGTGATGTGTCTATGATTTTCGCTTTGAGGCTGGTTGTACTTAAGCAGTTCACTTTGTAATTCTCATTATTTTCAAGTTTACAGTTATCTGATGGTAATATGTTCACTAATATGTTCACTATTAATATCTGACCAGTAGATATGTATCACTTATAATCTTTATAGTTCTTAGTAATTTTCCAATTTGTCCAGGTTGGAAATCCTGCCTGAAACATCCCTATCACCAAGTATGTATCTTCTTGTCTATGGAGTCCTAGATAACAATCACAGGGAAGCTGCTAGCAGGTGGAGTGAATAGGTAGAGTAGCCATTCTAGCTGGTATCTGAACCTGAAGGGGGAAAACATCAATGCCAAATTGGTAACCATGAGTGAGTGGAGCATGGGAGCTTTTTATGCTCTAATACTCCCCCTTGCAATTCAGCGAAGGGCAAAGGCTATTAGTTTGCACACTGCTCTGATGAGCGGCCTTTTGCACTGCCCTAGCCTGTAAAAACAAGCTAGGGCAACACTAAAGACAGTCCATTTGTGTCTGTGACGTCACCGGGCTCTCTGCTAGGTGGAAGCCTCTGCCTAGCTTACCCATGGAGAACCTGGTGTGTCATGAAGCATCGGAGCATAACAAGTGCTAATGCTCCACTCATTCATGGTGAATGAGTGCAGATCGGGTTGTGTTCAGGTCTGAACCCAGACAACCCCTTTAACTCTATCATGTGAATATAGCCTGAGATAGATAACACAGGTGAACACCATTGATAATAGTTGATGGGGACATAGCTCTTCTCCTCTCCCCTCCTTCCCCTCCCTGCACAATTAAAACTATACAAGTTACAGAGCATGCCTTTTTCTGAACTTTCTTTTATCTAGTTTCCTGATGGAAATTAAATGTTTGGAAATGTGCTGCAGTGAATGCATTCCCTTTAAATATTAATTTCAAACATCCATAAGAAAAATGTTGGGCTATGTTCTGAAAACCCAAGTGGATAACAAACCCACAAATGAAACTTGTGAATCTCAAAATTTTAATTTTTTTTTTTACACTTTTTTAAACCTTAAATATATTGCAGACCTGAAATGCCCTTTGACAACTGTTTAAAGCTATAGATTGTCTTGACCATCTGTCACATACATTATTCATTTTTCTCTACGGGGAGTTTAGACAGCAAGATAAAAAAAAAAAATTAACTCTGTTGAATAATCTTGTATTTATTGAAATAACACAAAATGTAACTTAATAGAATATTTTTATTATTTTTCGATTGAGATATAGATATATATATATATGTATTTTTTTTTTTATTATTATTCTTTTTTTACTTTAATTGCATACCTTTATCTATTGTCCTTTTTGGATCAAGAGGTCACCTGTCAGTCCTTTTAAATATGTAATGACTCACAAAATTGTAGGCAATCATTTCCTGACGTTGTCCAAGTGTCACATGTATCGCTATGAATTCTTAAGCCGGGTTCTGATGCTAAACACAGGGACTATGCTGAATAATGGTAATAATACTTATTTCTAAGCAATGCCATACTTATTATCATTATACTGTAATTTTCTTCCATCCGTCATTTTGTTTTTGTATAATAAATCTTTTCAACATATTGTAAGGCAGCGCTCTGTCATGAAGGACAACTGAATATTTAACCCCATACCCATCAGATTAGTATTAGGCTACATGCAGACGACAGTTGTTTTTTGCTGTCCGCAAATGCGGACAAGAATAGGACATGCCATATTTTTTTTGCGGACGTGAAATGCGGAATACGGACGCGGACAGGAAACGGAAGAGGCATCAGTTTTTTTTGCGGATCCATAGAAATGAATGGGATCCGCAAAAAAAACGGAACGGAAGCCGAGAAAAAACACTGTCGTGTGCATGTAGGCTTAGGGTGAGAGAAATTATTATTTTTTTAATGGCTTAGCCCATCCTACCATGTAAAAATTTCTAAAGGGCCTCTCCACTTTCTTACTATGGGAAAAGGTACTGTACCTTTCCAACAGACGTATGTCTGAACGTTTTAGTTACAGGAGTGATCTTGTTAAGGAAGCGTACCAATATACATAAGATATGTAGGAATTAAAAGTTTACTCAAAGGCAGAGTTGAGCGAACACCTGGATGTTCGGGTTCGAGAAGTTCGGCCGAACTTCCCGAAAATGTTCGGGTTCGGGATCCGAACTCGACCCGAACTTCATCCCGAACCCCATTGAAGTCGATCGGGACCCGAACTTTTGGGCACTAAAAAGGCTGTAAAATAGTCCAGGAAAGGGCTAGAGGGCTGCAAAAGGCAGCAAAATGTAGGTAAATCCCCTGCAAACAAATGTGGATAGGGAAAAGAATTAAAATAACATAAAATAAATAAAAATTAAGCAATATCAATTGGAGAGAGGTCCCATAGCAGAGAATCAGGCTTCAAATCACACATCAATGGAGAAGGCCACTTTTATTTATTTAGGCCCCAGCACCCAGACAGAGGTCGCATAGCAGAGAATCAGACGTCATGTAACCCACCAATGGAGAAGGCAACTTTTCGATAATTAGGCCCCTGGCACCCAGACGGAGGAGAGAGGTCGCATAGCAGAGAATCAGGCGTCATGTCACCCACCAATGGAGAAGGCCACTTTTCAATAATTAGGCCCCTGGCACCCAGATGGATGAGAGAGGTTGCATAGCAGAGAATCAGGCGTCATGTCACCCACCACTGGGACAGGCCACTTTCAGATAATTAGGCCCCTGGCACCTAGACGGAGGAGAGGTTCATTCCACTTTTGGTTGCACCGCAATATAATGGTAAATTTAAAAAATAAGGATTCAATAAAGAAGAAAATATGGTTGAGGGGGAGGCAGTTAAAGGATGTCTATTCTGCACAAGGGATGGACAGGTCCTGTGGGATCCATGCCTGGTTCATTTTTATGAACGTCAGCTTATCCGCATGGAGGCTCAGTCATTGGTGGTAAAGTGGTGCTGTTCCGCAGTGCGACTGACCCGTGCGTGCTGCAGCTGAAACTCCAATATGGCCTGCTGCTGTTTGCACAGTCTCTCCAGCATGTGCAAGGTGGAGTTCCACCTGGTGGGCACGTCGCATATGAGGCGGTGAGCAGGAAGGCCGAAGTTACGCTGTTTCGCAGACAGGCGAGCAGCGGCAGGATGTGAACGCCGGAAGCGCGCACAGATGGTCCGCACTTTATGTAGCAGCTCTGACATGTCGGGGTAGTTGTAAATGAACTTCTGCACCACCAAATTCTGCACATGCGCCAGGCAAGGGATGTGCGTCAAACCGGCTAGTCCCAGAGCTGCAACGAGATTTCGCCCATTATGGCACACGACCAGGCCGGGCTTGAGTCCCACCGCAGCAACCACTGGTCGGTCTGTTGTTCAATACCCCACGACAACTCCTGCGCGGTGTGGGGCCTGTCCCCCAAACATATGAGTTTCAGAATGGCCTGCTGACGTTTACCCCAGGCTGTGCTGAAGTTGGTGGTGAAGGTGTGTGGCTGACTGGATGAGCAGGTGGAAGCAGAGGAGGAGGAAGCCGAGTAGGAGTAGGAGGCTACAGGAGGCAAAGAATGATGCCCTGCGATCCTTGGCGGCGGAAGGACGTGCGCCAAAGAACTTTTCACCTGGGGCCCAGCCACCACTACATTTACCCAGTGTACAGTTAGGGAGATATAGCGTTACTGGTCGACGTATCTGTGGTTAGGTGGACCTTGCCACAGATGGAGTTGCGCAGTGCACACTTGATTTTATCGGATACTTGGTTGTGCAGGGAAGGCAAGGCTGTCTTGGAGAAGTAGTGGCTGCTGGGAACAACATACCGTGGGAATGCCATGGCCATCAGCTGTTTGAAGCTGTCTGTGTCCACCAGCCTGAATGACAGCATTTCAAAGTCCAGTAGTTTAGAAATGCTGGCATTCAGGACCAGGGCTCGAGGGTGGCTAGGTGGGAATTTATGCTTTCTCTCCAAGGTTTGTGAGATGGAGAGCTGAACGCTGCCGTGTGACATGGTGGAGATGCTTGGTGACGCAGGTAGTGGTGTCGGTGGCACATCCTCTGTTTGGTGGGCGGCAGGTGGCAACATTCCTCCCGAGGTGGAGGAAGAGGCCGAGACAGCAGCAGAAGAGGGAGCCTTTGTAAGTTCCTTGTTCTTAAGGTGTTTACTCCACTGCAGTTCATGCTTTGCATGTAGATGCCTGGTCATGTAGGTTATGCTAAGGTTCAGAACGTTAATGCCTCGCTTCAGGCTCTGATGGCACAGCGTGCAAACCACTCGGGTCTTGTCGTCAGCACATTGTTTAAAGAAGTGCCATGCCAGGGAACTCCTTGAAGCTGCCTTTGGGGTGCTCGGTCCCTGGTGGCGGTGGCCAGTAGCAGGCGAACTCTCTTGTCGGCGGCTGTTCTGCTTTTGCCCCCTGCTCCCTCTTTTGCTACACTGTTGTCTCAGACTCACCACTAGTGATGAGCGGCAGGTGCCATATTCGATTTCGACGAAATTCGCGAATATTCGAATGAATATTCGTTTCATATTCGTCGAAATTGAATATTCGTCATTTTTCTAGTTATCGCGATTAATATGCGATTTAAATAATCGCGTATTGCGATTTTAACTTAAGGCTACTTTCCTATTGGTTTCATATCTAGAATTAGCGAGGATGACGAATATGACAAATGTATTCGTCATATTCCTCAAAACGAAGATAACGAAGTATTCTACATCTTCGTTTTAGCTACCTATTCGTCAACTCGCTAATTCTAGCAATCAAATAGGAAGGTTGACTATAGAGACAGCTGTGTTAAATTCGCTATGCGATTTTTTTTTATTTTTTTAATAAATAGAATACTTATAATAATTTTATCAAGTAATATAATTATTGTATTAAAAAAAAATCGCATAGCTAATTTAACACAGCTGACTGGTAAGTCAACCTTCCTATTTGATTGCTAGAATTAGCGAATAGCGAAGTTGACGATGACGAGACGAATAGGTAGCTAAAACGAAGATGTAGAATACTGTTATCTTCGTTTTGAGGAATATGACGAATACATTCGTCATATTCGCTATTCGCTAATTCTACCAAGCCAACCATAACTTCTGTGCTCATGGAGCGTCCCGATCACCATGGGAACGTCTCCATATACTAAAATGTACTGTCGGATTTGAGGAATTACGTTGAAATCGCAATGCGATTAATTCAAGTTATATTAATCGCATTGCGATTTCAACTTAGAGCTGGGTTTATAATGGGTCAGCTTGGTAGAATTAACGAGTTAATGAATATGGAATATAGCAGCAGTGCTAAGTTGAAATCGCAATGCGATTAATTTAAATTAAGTATTCAGCATTGCGATTTCAACTTAGCACTGCTAGTGCATAGCTAATCTATATTCCATATTCGTTAATTTTAGCCTATGTAAGATAGCAGTGCTAAGTTGTAATCGCAATGCGATTAATATAACTTGAATTAATCGCATTGCGATTTCAACGTAATTCCTCAAATCCGACAGTACATTTTAGTATATGGAGACGTTCCCATGGATGGGGACGCTCCATGAGCACGGAAGTCGGCAGAAGCGGCAACGGGAACTGACTAGAGCAGCCAGGAAGCCTGGAATCCTCAGGACAGGTAAGAACTACTTTTGGGAAGTGGGAAAGAAAAAAATATAACAAAAAAAAACAAAAAAAAAAAACGAATATTCGAAATAGCGAATTTATAGCGCTATATTCGAAATATTCGCGAATTAGCGAAGTGCCGATATTCGCTAAAAAAATTCGCTTTTCGAATATTCGCGCTCAACACTACTCACCACTGCCTTTTCCTCTTAACTTTGAAAGTCAGTGGTACGACTTCATTCCATGTGGGGTCTAGGACCTCATCGTCCCCTGCATCATCTTTCACACAGTCTACCTCCCTCACCTCCTGTTCGGTCTGCACACTGCAAAAAGACACAGCAGTTGGCACCTGTGTTTCGTCATCATCAGAGACGTGCAGACTCCGATGAGGTGGTATTCCCATGTCCTCATCATCAGGAAACATAAGTGATTGTGCATCAGTGCATTCTATGTCTTCCACCACTGGGGAATGGCTAGGTGGATTTCTCTTGGGAAACCCTGACAGCAGAGTCTTCAAACAGCATAAGAGACTGATGCATTACTTGAGGCTCAGACAGTTTCCCTGATATGCATGGGGGTGATGTGACAGACTGATGGGCTTGGTTTTCAGGCGCCACCTGTGCGCTTTCTGCAGAAGACTGGGTGGGAGATAATGTTCTTCAACATAGCCCATAATCCGATTATATTATTGAAGACAGAAGGTGATAATAGGCATCTTTGATGTCTAAAACCGCCATAAAACAGTCCTTGTAAAGAAGCTGAGTTACCGCCTTCACCTTCTCCATTTTGAACCGCTGATATAATAGGTATCTGTTTAAAGACTTCAAATTTATGATAGTCCTGTATTCTCCACTTGTTTTTTTTTTTACTAAAAATTGAGTAGAATAATAGCTTCTGCCTCTTTCCTCGTCCGGACACTGAATGAGAGCCCCTTTTTAAATGAGTTTCAGTACCTCTTCTTCTAGCGCGGCTTGTGTTGAATGGTCCACTCGTGTTACCCTGAATCGCTCTGGAGGTGAATTTTTTAACTCTATCCTGAACCCTTTTTCCAGTGAGCGCAGGATCTGGGAGGAAGGAGGAAGGATTGTAGTCTTCCTCCCACCCTGGCGTCATTGGGAGCTGTCTTTTTTGGGGGGGTCCCTAGATTGATTTTTAAACAGGAGCCCCCTGGATCGGGAAAACTTCCATCTATCATTCCTATAACCGGACTCCTATTCCTAACCCTGTTACCTCTGTTCCTTTGGGGAAAATGGTCCTGTTTCCAAAACGAAGACTGAAGGGAAGATGGAAATCCCTTCTTTTTATCTCCTGCCTTTTCCAATATGTCATCTAGTGAGGAACCAAACAAATATTTCCCTTCACAAGGTATACCACACAAACGACTTTTAGAGGCCACATCCCCTGACCAATTTTTGAGCCAAATTGCTCTACGGGCGGAATTTGCCATGGATGAGGCTCTAGCGTACAACCTCACCGTATCTGCAGAGGCGTCTGCCAAAAAGTCAGCTGCTTTCCCAATGGCTTCGACCGATTCTAGCAATTTATCTCTCGGGGTTTTATCACGGATCTGAGTTTCCAGCTGTTTGATCCACAGAATCTGTGCCCTAGCCATACAGGTGGACGCTATATTAGGCTTAAAGAATGCCCTATGGATTCCCATGTCTTTTTTAAAAAGGTGTCAGCTTTCCTGTCCATAGGATCCTTTAGATTGCCCAGGTCATCAAATGGCAGAGAAGACTTCCTCGATACCTTCGCTATGGGTACATCTATTTTTGGCGCTTTGTCCCATAGGGAACATTCACCTTCTTCAAACAGATATTTTCTTTTTATTGCTGATGGGATAAAGTTTCTTTTGTCCGGATGCTTCCACTCCTTAGGTAGGGAAGGAGGGATGGTAGAGAAGGCCTCCCACTGCGTTCAGCATGCCGTCCTCTTCAAGGTGTGTGTAGCGGGGACCTCACCCGGCGCACACCTCTCCAGCCAGCCTGTCAGTACCTAACCATAGGGAGAAACTACTCCCCACAAAAACAATAAACCTGTAGGTTGTCCTCCCAGGACAGGAAACCACTCAGGAGGAGGGGCGTCCTTGAAGATTTATACCAGTGGGTTTCCTGTCCTGGGAGGTGGATCCCTCTCTCCTGGTGCTGTCATAGGACAAAGAGATAAATAATAAATCCTTTGACGGACACTATTAAACTTGGCCAGCCACTGCTGGGACACCAGATTTACGGTATTGCTATTTTGGCAATTGAATGTCACCCCATAAAAAAATCTATCCTTTGCCAGACACTATTAAACTTGGCCAGTCACAGCTGGAACACCAGATTTAGGGTATTGCTATTTTGGCAATTAAATTTCACCCCAGAAAAAATATACCCTTTTATGGACAGATCTAAACTAGGCCTGCAACAGCTGGAACACCAGATTTACTGTATTTCTATTTTTGCTACTGAATTTCACCGCAGAAAATAATAAATCCTTTGACGGACACTAGGGAAATTGTCCAGTCACAGCTGGAACACCAGATTCAGGGTATTGCTATTTTGGCAATTAAATTTCACCCCAGAAAAAATATACACTTTTACGGACAGATTTAAACTAAGCCTGCAACAGCTGGAACAACAGTTTTACTGTATTTCTATTTTTGCAACTGAATTTCACCAAAGAAATTAATAAATCCTTTGCCGTACACTATTAAACTTGGCCAGCCACTGCTGGGACACCAGATTTACGGTATTGCTATTTTGGCAATTGAATTTCAACCCAGAAAATTATCTATCCTTTGCCGGACACTATTAAACTTGGCCAGCCACTGATGAGACACCAGATTTACGGAATTGCTATTTAGGCTATTGAATTTCACCCCAGAACAAAATATATCCTTTGCCGGACACTATTAAACTTTGCCAGCCACTGCTGGGACACTGGATTTAGGGGATTGCTATTTTGGCAATTGAATTTCACCACAGAAAAAACTCTATCCTTTGCCAGACAGCAGACAGTGTTACACTTGGCTAGCCACAGCTGGAACAACAGATTTAGGGGATTGTTATTTGGCAATTGAATTTAACCCCTTAATAAAATATACAAATTTCTATCTTGAGTTTTTAGGGGTGACAATAAGCACAGCCAAGCCCCTGATGTAGGATATAGCAAAAAAAAAAAAATAGTATTGATGGACTTGGTGGCAGCTTGTGCACCACAAGACACAAAATTGCCGCTGATCAAAGTGACAGAAAAACGCTGTGTGCAGCCTAAAAAACAGTGAGCAATTAACTAGCAGAAGTTGAATATTTCACAGCTGTAGATCGATTACTTCATTAGGTGTTTTTGCTGACTTTTCCCTGCCTAATCTCACCCTCACAGAAGAAGCGTCCTCTCCCTACACTAATCAGAGCAGAGTGACGTGCGCCGCTACGTGACTCCAGCTTAAATATAGGCTGGGTCACATCCTGCACTTGGCCAATCGCAGCCATGCCATTAGTAGGCATGGCTGTGATGACTTCTTAAGGCAAGAAGTAAAACGCTAGCTGATTGGCTGCTGTGCAGCCCTTCAGAAAGCGGGAAGAAATCGCCGAACAACTGACCCGAACCCGAACTTTTTTGAAAATGTTCGGGTCCGGGTCCGGAACACCCCAAAATTCGGTACGAACCCGAACTATGCTCGAACTGTTTGCTCAACCCTACGCAAAGGAAATCTGTCACCTGGAAATTCACTGTTAAGTCTGTATTACACAGGCCAGTTGAGCTCGCTAGCAGAGGAGACCACTACTATTACATGCAGCGATCTCCTCTGTGGCAATCGTTATGCCGTAGCTTGTCCCTATTCTGTCTAGTGGTATATCGTAATTAGATAGCACACTCTACCTCCGGCAAAGAATGATTTTTAAGTATGCTTAAAAAAAAATCACAATTGCCCGATGAATGAACAATCGGCAGCGAGCATCTGGCCATCGGCAATAGTATTAGCGATCATCTGCCTAAAGATAATCAGGTGTAATACAGCCGTTAAACCAAGTACAATGCCATGTAGGGCTAGCTCAGCTAAATGTAATGGTATCCATTACTTCATTCAGGATAAAAAAAAATAAAAAAAACATATATACACATGTATTTGCCTAATTTTTCTTATTGAGTATTTTACATCTGCTAAGGCATCATCATGCTCCTAGGGCAATGTTTACATGGCCAAAATACAGATATGGAAAGCTTAATAGACTTACCTGACCTGGCTCCAGTGGCGCGATCTGCAGCCTTGCTACAGCCGCACCGGGAGATACACACTGCTGAGCCACACCTTGGTGAAGCGATTACATCTTTAGTAACAGGATGCAGTTCACTGTTTCTCCCCAGAGCGGCCATGTGCTGGGAGATATTAGCAGTGAGCTAATTAGCCTATCTGCTCTATTACTGTGTACTAATGTTTCTGACTAATGGAGTACCCAGCCATGGACTTATCAGGTTGTGATCCAGGGAATCAGCACTCTATTTAAATCCCTTCCTGGCCATACACCAGTGGCAGTTATATTCTTTGCTGGCTCTAACTGGTTCCCTTGTTCCTGGTTCTTGTATTGCTATTTGTTTCCACAGTGTGTAACAATCCTACAGGCTCACCTGGGTCAGAGGACAGCTGCTGGAGGTAGGAGTGGAGCCCAGTGGCAAGGACCGCAGGCAGGTAGTAGGTACAGGAAGTCTGGCAGAGGCATAGTCGCTGGGCCAGGGCTGGCGGCAGTAAGCGTGGTCAGACAATCCGGATGGGCAACGGTGGTAGCAGTTCAGTAGGTAGGGACAAAGCAGAAGAGTAGTCGGTAGTCAATTCCTGGTCAGTAGATGACTTACGGTAGTAGCAAGAGCAGCAGATGAGGAGAAGCTTGATCATGGCTCAGGAGCTCAATAATCAGCAAGCTGGAGTGCAAGGGGCTGGACTTATTTAGGTAAACGATGACAAACAGATCCAGCATGTCCCTGGGGACATCGTTAATGAAGTGCTGGAAGGTGGCGGGAGCTTTGCAGAGTCTGAAAGGCATAACCAGGTACTCGAAGTGACCATAACGTGTCCGGAAGGCGGTCTTCCATTCGTCCCCAGGGCGGATTCGGACGAGGTTGTAGGCCCCTCGAAGGTCGAGTTTACCGGAGTCTCTTGAGGAGTTCTGAAATCAGTGGGAGCGGGTACCGGTTCTTTAAGGTTATGTCGTTAAGCTTTCTGTAGTCTATTAAGGGACGCAGGGAGGAGTATTTTTTCTTTATGAAGAAAAAGGGGGCTACCGCAGGGGAGGTAGAGGGCTGGATGAACCCCTTCCTCAGGTCCTCGTCCAGGTACTCTTTCAGAGCCTTGAGTTCAGGCTCTGAGAAGGGGTAGATATTGCCAAAGGGTATTTCGGCCCCGGCAACAGTTCTATAGGGCAGTCGTAGGGTTGGTGTGGTGGCAGCTTGTCTGCGTTTTACTTGTCGCAGACATCCTGGAACTCACGGTATTGAGGGGGTAGAAGATCCTTGATGGATAGTTTTGAGATGGTGGTGTCTTTGGGTGGAAGGACGGGTTTGTGGGAGCAATTTAGCGAGCAGAACTCGGACGGGAACCATATGCAGCGGGTTTCCCAGTCCACCGAGGGGTTGTGGGTGGCCAACCACGGGATGCCCAAGATCACCGGGAACTTCGGGGAGGCGATCAGCGAGAAATAGATCTTTTTGCGGTGATCAGGTTCTGTGAGGAGTTGTAGTTCGGTGGTCTCGTGAGTGGCCGGCCGTGAGGAGAGTGGGGATCCGTCGACGGTTTCCAGGTCAACGAGGGCTACCTTGATTGTCTGTGGAATGTTTTTTTCGCGGGCGAAGGTTAGGTCCATGAAGTTGCCTCCCGCCCCGGAGTCTAACATTGCTGAACTAGGGAGTTGTCGCCCCTCAATGTCGATGAGGATGGGGACGATGAAGTGGGATACATGAGCTGCCATGTTATTTTCAGGGGCTGCTGGCGGGGTTGGAGTCTGTGGTTGCTCCTTTAGTTTCGTGATGGCAATAGTTTTTCGGATCTTATTAGGACATTTGATGGCAAAATGACCCGGCTCCCCACAGTAGAGGCAGAGGTTTTCGGCCAGCCGTCTCTCCTTCTCAGCTGTGGATAGAGACCTACGTAGAGCGTAGACCTGCATAGGTTCAGTTGCTGACTGGGGGTCATGCTGGGCTTTAGAGGAGAAGGAGTAAGTGGGTCTGTAGTCCGAGGACCAGAGTTTTTCTTCCTCTCAGAGAATCTTTGATCTATCCGCATGCATAACTGAATGAAGTCATCCAGATCCTCAACTCTGGCGAGTTCATCTTTTATTAATTCGGACAGGAATTGGCTCCTCTGTGCTGCTGGGTTCCAGGTGGTGTCCATGACCCAATGGCGAAATTCGGCCATGTATTCGGCGATGGAGCGTCTCCCTTGCCGCAGACTATGTAGACGCACCTCGGCTGTCGCACAGCGGTTGTGGTCATCTAAGACTTGGCTCATGGCAGTGATGAAGTTGTTTAGGTTGTCCAGGAGCTGACTGTTAGTCTCCACGTATGGTGATGCCCATGCTAATGTTTCATTCGTCAGGAGATTGACCATGAATAGCACCTTCTTTTTCTCGGTGGTGAAGGGGGCCGGGTAAATCTGAAAATAGATGCGGCATTGGTTTATAAACCGCCGAATATTGATGGGAGTGGCATGCGGCTGTCTGCGGCCACGCCGCAGACGTCCAGGAATTGCCTCTGTAGTTCAATAATCTCCCTCTGTTGGCTTTGCACTACGCCTTGGAGCTGGGCAAATTTCTCCTGATACGTAGTACCAAATTCTTGAAGTTCGGTGACCTGCTTATGCAGAGTGGCCATTGCGGACTCCATAGTGGGGCTGATTATTCTGGAACAATCCTACAGGCTCATCTGAGTCAGAGGACAGCCGGCTGGAGGTAGGAGTGGAGCCCAGTGGCAAGGACCGCAGGCAGGTAGTAGGTGCAGGAAGTCTGGCAAAGGTGTAGTTGGTGGGTCAGGGCAGGCGGCAGTAAGCGTGGTCAGACAATCTGGATGGGCAACGGTGGTAGCAGTTCAGTAGGTAGGGACAAAGCAGAAGAGTAGTCGGTAGTCAATTCCTGGTCAGCAGTGGACTTACGGTAGTAGCAAGAGCAGCAGATGAGGAGAAGCTTGATCAAGGCTCAGGAGCTCACTAATCAGCAAGCTGGAGTGCAAGGGGCTGGACTTATATAGGTAAGTACCAGGTGTGGGGAATCAAGGGTGATGAGCAAGGCTTGGCAAGACTGAGGTTAAATAATAGGCTTCAGGGAGGAATGTCCTGAGAGGACGGTAGCCTAGCAAGCAGGGCTACTGCCTGGGATGTGGCTGGTCATGGGTTCGAATCCCGACACAGTGTTTCTCATCCCGGGTTGTCTTCTGACCACTCTCTGTCTCATGTTTGGGTATTGCATTAGCCATCTGGTTCTGACCCCTTTCGTACAACTCTGCTTTTGTGTTCTAGTTCAGGGATTCAATGTCCCTACCTACAGCTGTTACAGAAAATCAGACTTTTTTTGCCATGGAATCTGCTGCAGACATACAAGGTTGACCCTCCAATTTCTGAATTTCTGCCATGGTTTTGCAGCTGGAAAATCCATTTATTTAACCCAATTAAGTGGAACTAATGTGTGGCCACCCTCCATGGAAACTGCCTCAGTGGAAACCTTGTCAAGAAATAATGCTGCAGATTCCTATTTAAGTCTATAGGACAGGTATGCAAGGTATTTTTGGATGGTTCTATTAGCATAACAAATTCATGAAATCCTCACAAAAAAAAAAAATAACTCCATAGAAACTTGCTCTTTTTAATGTTTAAGTCTTGGAAAACTCGTCTGTGGCCAATGGAATCCACATTGAAAATCCACAGTAGTTCTGCAACTTCTGAACATAACCTTAGAGTTCAATAGTTAAAAACTTTCCTTACCACACCCCAATTGTCTGTACTTCCAAGCTGCAGCTACTTGTTTGACTTTTATTTGGCTTAGTGGTAGGGCTGAGTAGAATGTCAAGGGTAATTGCCAGTCAGTAAAGCTTATTTAACTGTCCCACACAAGTTTATTAGGGTGAATGTCCACCTTTAAACTTTGAATTTTATAAATAATAAAAATAATTATTGTATATATTTTATTTATCACAAATGAGTAGGTCCAACATTCTTTCCTGATCCATTTCTTAATATACACTACATTAAAAAAAGAAAAGGGGGGGGGGTGGGGGGCTAGAAAACTTAATGTTATTGAGCTGAGATTCACAAAGTATAAACTGCTAGTGGTGCTTGGTCAATGGTCACACAACCAGAATGGTGCACTCTTTATTTTGGGTTCTGCAGGAGGGTATATAGTGAGGCAGGTTTACATTAGTACTAGATGCCATCTCCCTTAGTTGGGATACGGGCTGCCAGTCTGGCATGGTAAACGATGCTGGATATCATCCTGTGGTATATCATTCCAAACATTATTTCAACATGAAGGCAAAATTCAGCTAAGATGGTTGTTGGCTGCAGTGCATGGGAGATCCATCGCCCCTTTTAGTCCCAGGCATTCTTGATGAGGGAGAGATCTGGCAATTGAGCTGGCCAAGGAAGCTGCTGGATACCCTGAAGAGCACATTGTGTACCATGGCTCCTAATTAAGACTGGTTTCACAATGTCCTGGACATGCTGAAGGATGGTCAATGTTCCCTTCAGGAATACCAGATGGGAATGGCCATGGTAACTTAGGGTGCCCCGCACAATGGCACCTAGTGTGGGTCCTGTGTGACTCTGCACTGTGCATGATGCAAACACTCATGCAACCATCAAATGTAAGTAATAGTGTTCAGTGATGAAAACAGGTTCTGCCTTTGTAATAGTGATGGCCACATAATTATATTGGCAATAATAGCAAAAATATGACAAATATAAATTAATACAATTTAGGCTTCACAGAGAACCCAGAAGGCTTTTTTTTATATTAGTATAACCTCTACTTTTATTATATTTACCATTATGTTATAAATATATTTAGCCATTAGAACTCAATTATGGTACAACTACTATACTATATTGCCTTTTTTTTCCTTTTTTTCTTTTTTTTTTTTCTTTTGTTCTTTTCCCATCAAATGTTGTCCAACGGCTTTTCACATACACATTATTCATGTGGAAGAGCCTGTAGCATTCTGAATATCAATATTCCTTAGCCAAGGTTTCAGCGAATCTGAGGCTGAAAATCTAATTTTTTTCTGAGATGCTAAGTTTAGTTTTTCCACATAATTTCATTAGGTAATTTTCTAAAAGCACTATAATGTTCCCAGCAACATTATATGTGAGATTTCACATAAGGATATTAAATACATTCCATGATAAATATTAGAGGTCAAAAACATTTGACTTGTAAATAATAGCTTTTTTTTATTTATTTTTCATTATCATAGTATAGTATTTTATGCAATATAAAAAAATAAATAGATCTATCAACTTGAATTTTTTCCCCACTAATAATGAAATATAATAGGATTAATAACTATTATCAACATCTAGGAAAGATTGCAATTAAAAAAAAAAAATGACGATAAAATATAAAACTCAAAATATTTGTATAATTAAATATGTTGAAATACTGAATTCTGAAAAATGTTTCAGTGATAAACTGTATTAATTATGTGTTTAATAAATAAACATAGTAATGTAAAATATATCATTGTAAAAAAAATGGTAAAATGTCTAATTATAAAAAATATAAAATGCAATAATTAACTATATCTGCTTGAAATTATTTTAAATACAGCAGTTAAGTTTAAAATCCACATTAAACAATATATATATATATATATATATATATATATATATATATATACATACACTCAGTCCACAGTGAACATGAAATGATCTGCATTCGTATTTTATCTAGAGTCTTAGAAAAGGTGGAACAGATTGTATTAAACTAAACATTGGAGGAAGGGAAAAGTTAACACATGACAGTTCCTAAAATGTGAAAGTAATATTTAGCTCAGCGAAGCCACCTTGCCCTTATATGCACTGAGTGTTGTAGGCTAAAATAACACAGGGTGCTACCTTAATATTTCATCTGGGTTTGCCTCAGTAAAAAAGATAAATGCTTTGCATTTGCTACACCCATAATAGAGAGATGAATAGACTGGGCTATTTGCTCCTTGTGCTGGAAGAAGCAGATTCTTCTGATGTATACAATGTAATTATTGATGACATATGGACAACGCTGGAGATTACAGGAAAATATAATGTGTAATTGATAGGATGATTCATGCTGACATGTACAGGAATATTTCTGAAATGTAGGTTATGCAAAAACATGCTTCTTGTACCTCTGAAGGCATTTAGACGGGAGACTGGGAGTAATTTTCTCTTGCCCTTTAAGTGATTTTAGACGTTTAGCTCAGATTGGCTTCGTCATATGGAGTATTCTTCATATGAATTACACCGGTTACGTCTAAAAGCATATGATGGGATGTAATTAACCCTACAGTTCCAGGGGAAGAAGCAAGGGCTTGTTGTACAAAGGTCATTCGTCTGAGGTTAAACTGGCCCATTCGTAATCAAAAGCAAAACTTTTCAACTCTTTTAGCATATGTTTGTATAATGGATAGTACTATTAGGTACAAGGTCTATTAGGGTTTTTGCAACCTGATGTGAATGCTTCTTTTCTTTGCAGGTCTCAAATTTAGAGTAAAAAAAATTGTTTTATGATCTCAAATGGGGTTGTGCACATAGATTACCCTAATTGCTTATTTAAGGTGGTCACACTTGCACTAAAAATAATTGGATGTTCCAAGACCTTGCAGTAATTTTTAAAATGTGCAAAATGGAAACATTTGTATTGATTCTAGGGGAGAATATGTCCAAGCTACAGAGCCACACACAGAATGACATAGTAGCACCAGGGTTCCCTGAGCTTTTCTAATATAAAGATGTCATGTGTCACAGCACAGTGTCCAGCACAAAGGTTCTGTCATGTGCATGAAACCTGAGCATGCAGTTTTTTGTTTTTGTTTTTTGTAGATCCAAACATAAAGAAAAACTGCATGTTTGAATGCATGGTGTCATGAGTTACATTTTTTCTGAATCTATATGCTTATGGTCAATTTTACAACAAACATTAAAGTATCCGATTCCTGGTACATGGAATTGATTTATAATGAATTAGTTGGGTTTATTGTTAATTTTTTCATATTTTTTTTTGTGGGCAGTATAGCATAGCAGACTCTGCCATTCTGCCCTTTAGGGCCCAAACCTAAAGAGGCTGGCCCATCTCAGACATGCATCATCAATGACCATCAATGCCAGATAGGTGAGGGTTCCACCTCTGAAACCCACTCCTATCTTCAGAATGGGGCCCCTCAAGTGAAGAAAAGCACACTGCCCTTGAGCTGAATGCACTCCGTTCACTGTTATGGTAGTTCTGAAAATAGCCAAACAAGTGTGTTTGGCTATTTTTAAAAGTTCCATAACGGTGAATAGAGAGCCCACCAAACATGCCTGGCCAACTCTCCATTCACTGGCAGAAATAGCCTAGCTGACTTCCAACTATTTTCTGAACTCCAGTAGTGGTGAATGGAGGGTGACCATTTTTGTGTGAGGAGCTTTCCTCCGCTTCAGTTGCACATTCTTGAAAATGGAGATTCAAAAGGTGAGACCCATTCCTATCTAACATGGATAGCATAACCTACTGTTATGACATGAATATCTAAGATGGGAATACTGCTTTAAGAATAGGTTTAGGCATGTACACTGCACATGTACGGTTAGGTTATGTTCTCACAGGAGATAAATTGAAACAGAAAAATCTGAAGCAGATTTTCCAGTGCAGAATCCTTGGCAAAAATCCATAAGAATTACAAAAAAGAGTTTTTGTGGATTTTGCACTGGATTTGCCATGGATTTCACTGAATGTATTGCCTTCAAAATCAACATCAGAAGACAATTTCTGTGCAGTATCCATGCGGGTTTTCTCCACAGACTGGATACTCAACCTGCAATTCCCTAGTGGAAAATCCACAGTTTACCTGCCCCATGAAACATGTGGACTTATTTCATTTATATTTTCTATAACTCTATATACAGCATAGATCTATACTATATCTGAATGTATTTATTTCTGAAAAGTTACCATACAATTAATATACCTCTAGCCCTTCTTATATCCCTATTAACATTTACATTTTAGGACTTGGAATTTCTGAATGTAGGACAAAACTAAAAATCTTAAAAAATTACATTTGTGGAAATTTTTCCTGTAATGCATAGTAACTTAAATGGTCAATGAGTTTGAAGAAAGTGCTTGATATGTCATACTGACATATCAAAAGTTTTGATCAGTGGGGTCCTAGTGGTTAGACTCTAATCCTTAGAACGAGGAGAGAAAAGTGCTTGTCTATCTCCCTCTCCCTCTTGGCTGCAGGAGAGGAAACAAGAAGGACTCAATAAAAAAGTCTGTACGTCAGTGCTTGAATACCCACCAATCAAAACTTTTGATCTGTCTCTATGACATATCAAAAGTTTTCTTTAAACTTAATAAACCATAATATGTTAACCTATACCTTTGTAAGTAAAGGTATTACTTCTCTTTAAAGGGGTTATCCCATGACAAATGTAAAAAATGAAAATCAGCCATGTGCCTCACATGGATCTAGAGATCTCTCCATTCATTGCTCTCCTAGATTTATATCAAGGGGGAGTGTCTTTTCTGTTGTAGCTCAGTGGGCGTGTCTCAGCTCTCCCTATCACAGCTCAGGAGGCAGTTCAAGGATGAAACTGAGCATGTGCAGCCATCTCAGAGAGCAGGACAAAGAAATAAGAAAAAGATCAAACAGTAGATGGTGCTATACAGATACATTTTATTGAATAGCTCAGTGGCTTTGCTACATTTTTAATTACATGCAATTACAAAAGTATTCAGGTCCAGCTGCTGGTTTGAAAGCGGTAGAATATTTTTTGTGGGACAACCTCTTTTGCGGGACAACCCCTGAACACAGTGAAGATTGGGCTTAAAATTATTTTACAGGGAGTCAAATATTGATGAACTCTCCTTGAATAAGACTGAGCTGAAGTCCCAGATGTACCTGCCCATATAAAACAGCCAGTATATACAATGAAGGAGATATAGTACTTGATGTGGTGCCATGGTCTTTCATTCTTCAGTGTGGAGTGACATGAAGGTATGTTTTTCTTATCTCATAAACCCCCTTTAGATCAGTTATGGAAATAAAATATCATCTTTCGATCAGTTTCATACACCTTGACTTATTTTTGTTAAACTCATTCTGGAGTAAGACAGATTTGAAGCCATGTAAAGGAAATCTTAGAGACAGTTATCTTTTAATCTGGAGAAAAGCTATTTGTATGACCAATTCCAGAAATACTTTTAGAAAGGCTCCATATTTAAATAATGAGTATATTAATTATATGCTAATTCAAATGTCTCTGTTATTAATGTGTCTCATGATGCCATCACTTACTATGGACTTAAAGGATGTCTGGAAGAACAGAGTGAAAAATCCAGAGCTTTGTATAAAAATGGAGAGGTTTAACCTCTACAGTTCCTGGACACTCATTCATATCACCTGACACCAAATAAAATATTTAACTGTCTTACCAAACTTAACACATGTGATACAATTCAACAAACCCCAAAGGGGATGGAATAGCAATTATCCTTGCACTGAACAACTAAGAGAAGTTTTATGTCCTAAAATGTTTGAATATCCACAGTGACACATGCCAAAGTCAGATTAATGTATGTTGAATAACCAAAGCAAATCATTCCCTTTACTTGGAAGGAAAGAAGTAACATTTGAGTAGAAAATACTATTGTTATACAGTGTTCAACACAATACTACCATATTGTACCCAACTAAAAGTCGCGTACACTGCAGAACTAATAGCACCATATTGTTCAATTCTCAACACATGTCAAAATTAGATTTGTAGACGTTGACTTTGATCCACACTGTGTTCCAATGGCTAAACGGGCAGGTTGACTGAGTGTTTGTCATGTGGTAATGATTGAAAATTAGGCTAGATTAGGCTGGTTAGATTATGCTACAAATAGTTTTGTTACTAGTATTCAAGACCTAGAAACACTAGATGCAGAGAATAAGATTGACTGTTGGACTGCTGATGTAACTGGTGGAGGCCCCAAAGTAATTTCCCATTTCACTTTTTCTATTAGCCATAATTTCCAAGTTTGAAAATGCAGTGCCCCAGGTGGACTACTGCAAAGAGATAATTGCTGTAATGTTATTTTATTGAATTAAATGTTGTGCTTTATGTTTGTGCACTGTACTTAATAGCACTGTTTAGATAACAAAGGGATAGCACCTTGGCTCACGGCAGGTTTCCAGGATGATGGACCTGGGTCTGCCCCTTGATTAGTGTAGTCTAGTTTTGGCTAAGCTACAGAATAGACCTACATGTACAACCTCCTCTGAGCTAGGCCCTTCAACAGCCAAAGAGGCAACTTCACCAACAGTGTATTCCAGAGAGAAGGAAGTTAGATAGTCTAGAACCCACAAGGCCATGCATCAGAGTCAGAAAGCAAGATATTGTGCATGTCTATGGCAGAGGGACTTCACATCTGTCGAAGGGAACATTGTTAAAGCGTCCTCCATACTTTGAGATGGATTGACAACCCATTTTCTAAGTTCTGCACCCTATAACTCTGGAATTGCAGAAGCATTTATCAAGACCTTCATTGCATGCCTGTGATTCTGCCAAGAGACTTTTTGAAGGAGAGATGGAGTATTACAAGCGTCATCATTGTCACTGTCCATATGCTGCTGTTGGGAAAGGAGGCGCTGTGATATGCTTTGGAACTGATCCTTGTTACTGCAGGTGTACTGCTACTTCCATTCTGCACTTTAGTAAAGAGAAACTTATTTATTGACATCAACTGCCCTGATAGCTGCGTTTACCATTTACCGGCCATTTAATCTTCCCTCCTGCCCTGCACCCAAACACCTAACATGCAAAATTAATGTGGAGCCCCAGTACAACAAAAACCCCACGCAACCTCAGTTAAGAGTCTCAACACAGCAATCCAAAGTGCAAAGCTCCCTGGGAAACAGTAATATGCAAAATAAATGTGGAGCCCCAGTATTGGGTCTACAACACAAGGAAAGCCAGATATCCCTCAAAGGAAGGAAAACCAGTGCAAAGGGGAGTCTCCATTACAAAGATCACCAAATCCACCATACTAAGTGGCCCCTATGTCAAGATTTTTTTAAAGCTTTAAGGATGTGACAGGGAAGACCTAAGCCAGTTATCCATCCACAGACAGCTGTTTCGGGATGTTGCCCCTCATCAGTGTGGAGTAGGATTGTGGCTAACCGGGAGCAATGCCTTGGAGACTACTCAAACAAAACAATAGCTGATCAACCACAAAAACACCACGGAGCCTCAGTTAAGAGTCTCAACACAGCAATCCAAAGTGAAAAGCTCCCTGGGAAACAGTATTATGCAAAATAAATGTGGAGTCCCAGTATTGGGCGCAGAGAAGAGGGGGGGGGGGCGGAAAAATTAACTTTTTTTTTTTAAATCACTTGTGGCGAGTTGCACCGCCGGCCACCCACCCCAGCCTGCATGTGCCATGCGGCCCCAGTCCTCACCCACAGAGCGGCATCACGGCAACATGGTAAAGGGGGCACTCAGGGGGTGTGTGACTGGCGAGTGGCTCTGCGGAGGGCAGCAGCAGGGACTGGAACAGCTGTTGGTGACTGTGACTCACACAGCCAGCCCAGGCCAGCCCAGACAGACTGTAGACTGCTGTAGGGTAGGTGGTAGGTGATGAGCGCAGAGCGCATATTGTTTATAATTATTGCACAACATTAATGGGGGGGGGTCATGGGTGACATGATGTGAGGGGGGACAAATGGAGGGGGAGAAATGTGACATGGGGGGATGATATGCCATCGGGGGGGAGTGTGACACACACGGGGGTCATAATGTTATCATGGGGGTGGGAGGGGGGGCGCCAAAATGTAGCTTTGCTTGTGTTGGTAAAAATCCTTGCACCGGCCCTGGTGTGGCTTGAGGGTGGACAAGGACACAGGGGCCCCATGATCTCCTATTCCTGGTGGAAGTGCCCCTCCAAAGACCAGGCTCTGGATCCGCCACTGGGGCAGTGTCGGGGAGGGGCCGGCGGCAGGGGGGGGGGGGGCATGCCTTGAGCTGTGTAAGAGGCCCCAGGCCTTGATGGCAGCCCTGTCCACACAGAAGGAAGATTTTCTGACAATACAAAGGGACAATTCTAAGATAACTTGGTACAAGCTCCCGAGTGATACAAAGGTGAAAAAGAAAATTGATTCTCACACTGTACCTTTATGAAAAAATGTAAATCTTTATTTATATCATAATAAAAGAATATTTATGCCATTAAAAGAGGAGAAGGGGAGTATCATAAAAACGCCAGGCTGGCGTCACACACCAAACAACGGTAATAAAGTAAAGGAAATACACATGAATGTTGCATGTATAAATAGACATGGAAAATAGAAAAAGTCTAAATAACTCAACCACACTATGGTAAGTAATGGTAATCATGCACAGGGCTTAAATGTCATATCAAGTGATACAAAGGTATAAAAACCTAAGCAGCCAAGGCAGAGGAAAGACTTACCTAAGTGCAATAATGTGGACAAATAACCAGGATGGCTTTACCCCGGCGCGCATTTCGGCGTGCCGTCATCTGGGTAGATTTGCATTATTCTTAGTGAAGGTAAGAAAAAGTGTTGATGAAAACAAATAGCTAATATATATATATATATATATATATATATATAACTTATTTTTCCCCCCACCAGAGTAAAATCATAATGTGGTATTATAAAAACAAAGAAACAAAAAAAAACATGAACTTGCTAAACAATCTACATCTCATTCTAGGCAAATATAACTGATAGAAAATAAAAATAAAGAGTTTTCTGTTCTTCAACAACGTCATCATAATTCGTTTGTCCACCAAAACTATGAGAAATTTCGAATACAAGTGGAACTGGGTTTTATGACACTCCTTGTCAATTCAGAGCTAATAGGTCCACTTTAAAATTGTTCTTCAACCACACAGGCCATGTGTCATTACAAGTACTCGGAAACAAGCACTTGTAATGATAGATGGCTAGTGTGCAAGACATAATAACAATATTGTGGCTGTGCATTTAGGTCATTAGAAGTTTAGACTACTAATTCCTTGAAGACCCTATATAAGGCTCATGTTCCCCCTCTGCTCAAGATGTTGGGTGAAAACCTGAGATAGTGTTCAAAATATTCTGTCTTCTTGCTTCTTATCTTCGTGAACCAGTACTGTATGACAACCTTTGAGAAAGGGTACAGTAGAATTTTTGGAAACCATGGAACATATTGAGAATGGATTAAAGGGCATCTGTCAGCAGATTTACACCTATGAAACTGGCTGGCCTGTCGCATATTCTCTTGGCAGCTGAAGGCATCTATGTTCATATGTGCCTGACCTGAGAAAAATGTGCTGAGAAAAATGTTTTAATATACTGTAAGTAAATGAGACTCTAGCAGCAATAAGGTGAGAATGTGGCAGGTGCAGAGAAAGAGGAGCCTCTAGGTGTAACAGTAACACTCCCTATTGCTCCTAAAAGCCTAATTTGTGAATATTAAAACATCATTCAGCTACCAAACGCATATTTAACAGGTCAGCCAGTGTCATAGGTACAAATCTGCTGACAGATGCCCTTTAAACACTCGATTTGTGAAGTCATAGAAAATAATGCACTATATTAATAGATGCAAACATAACATATGGACTAAGCCCTAACTCTAATGATAAAATCTGAGACTCTTAGACAACACATTTTGATCAAAACACATCTGTGCCCACCTACCAGCGCCAAGGTGGTCTCAGTTCAGGCAGGTCCTACGCTAAACCTCCCTATACCGTTATGCATTTATATTAAGGAGCGCAGACCCTGCACATATAGTGTGTTGCTCCTAGTTACCTCTGTGTGCAACAGCAGCCAATGAGAGGAGGAGTACACACAGCTATATGTACCACCTAATCAAGGTCACCTATTAGATAGGTAGGGCAAAAGTGAACATGAATGGTACTCCCAGAATAGGAGCACATTCACACATGAAGGTGCCACTCCTTCAAGACAAGTTAAACAAATCACAGAAAATAGATATAAAACATCCTGCACGATATGATAGTAATTGTTGCGGATGTATATGGCTACATTTATAAAGTCACAGAAAATAATGCACTATAATAATAGATGCAAACATAACATATGGACTAAGCCCTCACTCTAATGATAAAATCTGAGACTCTTAGCCAACAGATTTTACGCTAAACCTCCCTATACCGTTATGCAACTGTAACAGGAGACTAGAAGCAACACACTATATGTGCAGGGTCTGTGCTCCTTAATATAAATGCATAAAGGCATAGGGAGGTTTAGCGTAGGACCTGTCTTAACTGAGACCACCTTGGCGCTGGGTAGGTGGGCACAGATGTGTTTTGATCAAAATCTGTTAGCTAAGAGTCTCAGATTTTATGATAAGAGTGAGGGCTTAGTCCATATTTTATGTTTGCATCTATTATTATAGTGCATTATTTTCTGTGATTTTATAAATATAGCCTGCACATCCACAACAATTACTATCATATCGTGCAGCATGTTTTATATCTATTTTTCGTGATTTGTTTAACTCGATTTGTGAAGACTTAAAACTTAACTGTTTAAAATGTATCCACTTAAAGCATTAATATTCATAGAAGAGAGCAGGGCCTCATAGAAAAGTTTCAAACAGGCCCCTTATTATAGTGCCATTTATTTTATTTTATCGCGGACCGAGGATCCTGGTGTTTCCATGTCATTTGAGACAGTTCTTTACCCCAATGTTTGCAGTTGCACCAGAGAGAGGAGTCCTTTATATGTTCTCATCACATCAGGGATGGAAAATAAACTATGTGGGCTTCCTATAGGCTACATTCACCCTGGTTGATGAAAAAGGGGTAGGTAGTGCTGCATATCACTCTTACATCTTGCCACAAGGCACACGGACCACTGCCACATAGCATGGTAACAAATGGTAAGCAAAGGTTAGGTGGGCATTGACACAGTTTTTGGATTTGGTCCTTGGCGCATTAAACAACACATCTATCGTTCCTGATTCTTGCATTTGTGGATAATATAATTGGATGACATTTTTCTGCTTTTAGGGTACTTCACACTTGCGTTACTGGATTCTGGCAATCTGTATGCAAAAGGATACCATTTATAGACAGATCCGGATGCAGATACGTCTCACAAATGCATTGCAATACCAGATCCACCTCTCCGGTTGTCATCCGGAAAAACTAATCTGGTATTTATCTTTTTCACATTTCACAAGACTGGAGGACCGTCAAGTTTTCCAGAATTTTGGATGGAGAAAATACCGCAGCAATGCTCTCCATTAAGAATGTATTAGGATTAAAGTGATCAGTTTTTTTCCGGTATTGAGCCCCTAGGACGGAACTCAATACCGGAAAAAAAATAATGCTAGTGTAAAAGTACCCTTAAATAAATCAATATAGTATAAAATATATTTATATTATAGAGAATATAGATTTTAAAAAAGATTTCACTTATTTAAAATCTTGCACAATATATATATTTTTTTTTGCATTAATTTGGTAGAAATGTTTTACTTATCTGTTTCTTTGTTTCTTACTGTGGCCCATAAATTTATATTTGCATTCAGAATTTATGGCTTTTGATATCTTGCTATAAATGGTTATCTAACATTCAAATAAAAAAGCTTGTGTTAATACTTGTTTTACAGCCATGCTGTTAGTATAGCATTGTCTATACGCATTCAGAGTCGAAAACTAACGTTAAACAATTCACATAAAACTCACACAAATATTTTTTATGGTTTTCTCCAGTAAAAGTTGTAAAAGGGTTTCAAATATAATAACCATGGCAAGAAAAGTAAACTACAAGCTATTATTATATAGAGCTTTTGTTTAGCCAGATGTAAAATGTTTTTAAACTTATGTTAAAAAGTGAGTGACAACCTTTATTTTATAGAGCATTCCCTACAGGTAACTTGTTTATAAAAGGAAGTGGCATCTACTGCAAACAGAGATCTTGACATTTTTATTGCATAGTTTGGAGTGTGGATGCTTGATTGTTTGCTATATCTGGTTTACATTCTATTTCCTCTAAAGCAATTCTAATAAATGTCCCCCTTATGTTATAGATCAGGAATTCCCAAGTGGAGCCTCAACGTGTTCTTACTAGAGCACAATGCTCAAGTCTCCTCCCTGCATGTTTCTTGGCCAATAAACATGTAGCTAAGTACTGCCCTCACTGTAATGCTGTAGCCATGTTAGTTACTGGCATTGCAGTGTTTGGCTGGCCTGGAATGCACCATCGGGAGCTATATAGCACTCGATAGCGCGTGTTCGGCTCAGTCTTAGTCAGGGAGAGCTGTAGATAGGAAGGGACAGACAGTGTAGGGAGTGATATTGGACTATTTTTATTAGAAAAACTTTTCAGAGACCCAAAAGTCTTTTTAAGGACTATTGTGTGTGACAGCAGCAATATATATTTGTAGCTCAACCTGCAGTAAATAGCGTCTAATAGGCTGCTGCGAACACTTAAAGGGAACCTGTCACCAGGATTTTGTGTACAGAGCTGAGGACATGGGTTGCTAGATGGCCGCTACCACATCCACAATATCCAGTGGACTCATCTCAGGGACCGGATTTATCTCAGGTTAATTTGCATATGTATCAAATCGTTTTTTTTACACAATAAAAGCACACAGAGCTATGGGGACTGGATATTGCGGATGTGCTAGCGGCCATCTTGCAACCCATGTCCTCAGCTCTGTACACAAAATCCCGGTGACAGGTTCCCTTTAAATTATCTGTGCCACATCTTCTGTGTGAAGTGTGCGCATCCCAAAAAATATCAGTGACATACAGTGTACTCTTTCAATAGACGGTGTCCACTTCTTACAGTGACATTACCAGTTCAACATCTCCAGTGTAACGTGTGCGCATAAAATTTTTATCTGTGACATACAGTGTACTTTTTCCGTAGACGCTGCAGACAGTGAAATTACCAGTGGTACCTCTCCTGTATAACGTTTTCTCATCCCAAATACCTGTGACATTCCCTGTAATTTTTTATTAGCCGCTGGTGACAGCATTGACATTATCTGCGGGATATCTCCTGTCTGATATTTCCACATCCCAAATACCATTTTTTGCGCATACACTTTCAAATCCTACTCTACTCTACGCTACTGTACATGTGACTAGTGATGAGCAGCAGGGGCAATATTCAAATTCGCGATATTTCATGAATATTTGGGTGAATGATCGCCATATATTCGAGAATTTGTGATCTCCCGTCATTATATTATTGATACGAAAAATTACATTACGAAAAAAAAAGAATTTGCATTACGAAAATTCGCAATCAACAGTACTCCTAAAATTAAAGATATTGCAGACTTCTCATTGGTCCACAAGCTAGAAGCAGGGAGGGATCATGTGTACTGTTTAAAAAAAAAATTGAATTCAAATATTCGTGATCAACACTATGTGTCACATACTTTCAAGCATATATGACAGAAGGCGAGCAGTAAGGGATGGGGAAGTGGCCGTGATGCTGATGGTGCACACAGAGGCCATGGCCCTGGGCACTTTGGAACTGTGCCTGCTGCCAGAGCACAAGAAAAACAATCATCCATGATACCTAGCTTCATATCCCAGTTTGCAGGGCGTTGCAGGACACCACTCTTGAAGTCAGACCAGTGCGACCAGGTGGTCGGTTGGATTGCAGCAGATAATGCTTCCAGTCGGTTAAGCACCACCCTGTCTTCCACTAAGTCCAGTCTCAGTAGCCAAGGCCCTCGCATACATTTTGTTAATGGGTCAGCTCACCTGCAGGCCCTCGCATATAATTTTTTACAGGGTCAGCTCACCTGCAGGCCCTCACATATAATGTTTTACAGGGTCAGCTCACCAGCAGGTCCTCACCTACAGGGTGCTCGATCAACACTACATTCCACTCCCCCTTTTGTTAGACAGAGTGTGAGCATTGTGTATTATGCGTGTTTTTTTCTTTTGCGGAAATGCAGAAAAACCCCAGCGTAAAATATTACTAGACAAATACCAGTACCAGACAAATGTCATGTACACTTTGCTTTTTGCTCATGGCAGGTGCAGAAATTAACCTGCTGTGCAGGTTTTAAAATCAGCAGCATGTCAATTGTTGTTACGTTTTTCTTGTGTGGATTTCACCTTTTTCAATTGAAGGGTGAGATCTATGGAAAATCTACATCAAATCCACACCAAAAACCGCATTAAAAATGCACAAAAAGTACACCAAAAAACTAAATAAATATTTCTGATTTATGTTTTTTTTGTGTGTTTTTGGTGTAGCCACCCTTAGATGCTAAATCTGCACTAAATCCTGAATGTGTGAACATGGCCATCCTGAATGTGTGAACATGGTATCTGATATCTTTTATGTCATATTGTACATCTGTAGTGGCATGCATGGTCTATTTAAACATTCTGTCCTGTGAAATATGCTGTCTGGTGGTAGATTTACGGGTCTCAGGAGCTTACCAGAGTTAGCAGACTGCATTGCAGCATTTTCAGACTGCACTTAGATGTTATCTACTCTGCATACGGAAAGTTCTACAGAAATTCATGGCTGCGGAAGCCACAGCTTGAAGCTCCTGGATCACAATGCAAATTCAGTAACAGGCTCTCCCACCTACCATGTGCCCTTTGTACTATTGGTGCCTTCTTATAGCAGCCACTAGGACCCAGTTGCAACTCCTACCTTTGGACCCCTTATAGCTTCACCCCTGAATTAACCCATTCGTTATCTTTACCGTGTTGTGATAGGTGCTACTGAAGTATACTCATTTAGAACAATGAGTCCATCATCACTTGAAATTTCGCATAGACGTCAAAATGAGTTTACTGCAGCAGTTTCTTCCTCCTTGCTATCTCAGCGTTCTGTAAGCCATCTGCCACCCACTAAATGTGTCCCTTTTTGGAATGCTTTCCCACATTTCATCCAGATTAATACAAGGCTCATTCCATTTATAGAGATACCACTTGAAAAACCTTGTGGGGTTTCACAAAGACCATTCAAGTCTCTTATTGGATCAAACCTCAAAGACTTTTTTCTTTTTTTGACATCAGAATTTTATTTTGACCACGTGGAGTTGGTTTCTGCTTTTTCCCCCTTTCTTTCCAGATTAGAACATGTATAAACCAAGTGTCTATTAAACTTTTATTTTCCTTTGTAGCTTTGATAGTTTACAGACTCCATGTTAATAGATTGCCCTCCCATTCATTCTAGCCCTGCAATGATACATTTTAATTTGAATGATAATTCTATTTTGAGGACTTAATTAAGAACACATTGAAAGAAAGAGAAACAAAATAATTTCGGCTATTTTTTTTTTATTCTGTTACACAGATGATACACAACTATTTTTTTGTAAACAGCTGTAAATCATTATGGGATGGCATTTTATGATGCATTTCCTTTACCTTCATCTGGGATTTTCTTGAGAAAATGTATGATAATCCAACTTCAGGAAAAAAACGATTGACTTCTCTTTATTGCCTAGAAATCTTTCTCTATTATGTATAGATGTATTAGAGGATGATTAAAGGAAATCTACCCTCATTAATTTCACTGACGCCTAAGAAAGTCCTTCCACACCCTTCATTGTTATCGCCCATGTAAGCTGAATATTTTTGTAAAAGTTTTTACAAACTTTTTGACCGTAGAATTGCATTTCCTAAATTTAGAAAATGAGACCTTAGAACCATCAAATAATCAGCACTGAGATATCAGAATATCAAACTGTAAGACTTAATCATTTCCAACTCTGCTCGAAGTTGTAGCATCTAAGCCATTCTAAATCATACGCACATTTTTGTGAAGACAAGTAAATCACAGAAGACCGCCAACTGTTGAAACCTGCTCCACCCTGGCTAAATGAAAGCTGTTATTCTTTCATCTTATCAGCTAGTAAATACCTGAATTATACCCCAGACAGGATCACGCCTTTAACCTACTTAAAAATGAACTAATCATTTTTGTTGGTGTTTTTTTTTTTTCAAATTTGGCTAAATCCACCTTTAAGCTATTAATGAATGATCAATGGAGACTTAGAAAGCTATAAAATAATGTAATGGTACTTGATTTCTTCTGTTCTTAAGATATCACCACAGAAAGCCTGTATTATATCATTTATGATATTATTTTATTGTGCTGTTCTACGCTGTGTCTTTGCTAAAAATGTGTTATTTTATTATATATTTTTTTTCACGAAGAGGGAATAATCAAGATGTGCAAGAGTAATATGAACCAAGCAGCTTATAAAAATAAGGAACGTGTGAATTTCAAACAGAGAGTCCTATAAATGAAACAGAGGGATTACAAAAAGTGATAATTACAGCTTAAAGAAAAACAAAAGTTAAAGAAGATGATTGACATTTGGAAATTGTCTACTGAAATTTAATACAGTTGAAGGATAAATGACTTAAAGTCAGAAGCACAACTATAATCCTGATTTTTGCTAATGTCATTTGTTTCAGTATTATTAAAATGAATGGTGGAAGATATAATTTACTTTATGTATCAGTTATGTATATTTTTATTAAAACTAAAAAATTTTTTATAAAACTATATTGTTATTAGTATAGAGGACAATTTATTATTACAGGGTTTGTGCCAAGTTTTCAAATGATCCTTTATCCACAGGATAGAGAATAACTAACTTATTACTGGGGTCCAACTACTGGGACCCCACCAATCCTGAGAATTAGGGTCTTATTCCTCCAATCGGATGGAGTAGTAGGTCAGGCATGCACCCTGCTGCTCCATTTATTCTCTATGGGGCTGTCAGAGATAGCTGAGCACTGTACTCGAATATCTCTAGTGGTCCCTTATAGAATAAATTGAGTCACAGGGCGCATACCTGACCGACAGATTGGGGCAATGGGACCCTAGTCCTCAGGATTGGTGGCGGTTTCAGCAGTCAGATCCTAAGCGATCAGTTAGTTGTCTCCTATCCCAGGGATTAGCAACCTCCAGCACTTCAGCTGTTCAGAAAGTACAACTCCCGGAATCCTCCATTCACTTCTATGGGAGTTCCAAGCTCCGCTGAGTAGGTGTGTATGCTGAGAGTTGTAGTTTCACCGCAGTTGGAGTGCTGAAGATTGCTGTCCCTGCCCTATCCTGTGGATAGGGGATAACATCCATATTTGACACAGCCCCTTTAATAACTTTGCTATGCTGCCTCTTCAAATACTTTCCTGGTCCCTTGAGACTACTAGAATGTGACATGTTAAAGAAATTGAACAGGAATATAAAACATGGCTGCTTTCTTCCAAACCAGTGTGGTATTGAGGTTAAGCCTCAATTGTTTCAATAGACCCAAGTAGCAACAGAAGAAACAAACCATAGACAGGTTTGGCACTGTCTCTTAAAAGGTATCTGCCATGCTTTTCTTATCTTGACACAATTCCTTTAACATGTAACATTCTAGTTATCTCTACCCCTCTGAAGAATAAAAATAAAATAAAGCAGTGCTTTAACCTGGCCAGATATCTAAAAAGGATTCATTTTGATGTTGCAGAATGTCTCATACAATTTGGTGATAGCCTGCAACAGATTGTAAGACATTTTACAGTTGTCTGCTATTCTTCTGATCTAACTGTCAACTGCATCTAGAGGAGTAGGATGTATAGTCCCATATACCTACCAGATTCTTGGAGTGGGAAACCATGAGCCAAGTCACTGCCACCCTGCCTCTAGATTCCTCTCTTCTCTTGCTCTCAATGCTCTCTGGAAGCCTACCATGGGGATAACTGGTCTGAACTATGGCTGCTGAGTAGACCCACCATTTATGTGGTGAAGATTTTCCACTTGGCACTTCTTTAGATAAAATGTTGCTAAGAGGAAGAAAGCACTTGATTTTGGTTTTGGTATGAGTAAGGCATTTTTTAGGCCCAGAATGTACACTCCTACATGCTTATTTGCCCAAGTGATTGGAATTTTGCTATTCTGACCTGGCTACTTATTGAGGCTACTACCATTTATGTAACTACACAAGATTAGTCTGTGATTCAATCCTCACAGCCCATATACCGTATAAAGGCCATTGACCATGCAGCCTTTTTTCCCTAGGCTGCTGGCACTCTTCCAATGGTCTACATACATAGACACACACAATCAAGCAAAGCCATTTGGACATGCACACACACACATATAATTTGCCTACAAAAAAAGTGCCTACAATGGGTACATGAAGATCAGAAGTAATAGAAGAAGGTGCCCTAATCTGACAATTACGTGTTCTTTTACATCATGTGGATGACAGGTTTGTGTGCCTTTCTTACTTGGCATGAAATATGTACTATGTTAACAAGCTAAGTGTAAGAGGCAATATAATGCCCTGGTGGCGAACCTTGGGTTATGCTATTTATTTTAATGTTATTTTGACATATATTACCTACCAAAAACATTGTTTCAGACCAAGTGCACCCCTTCATGCTTATGGTATTCCGTAATAGTGACTTCCTGATTCAGGGGGACAATCCTCTCTGGTTGACTTGTTAGAATTGTACATTGTGTGGCTGTCCATTGATTTAAATGGACACCTTGTAATACCTCATTTACATTTTGTAACCTAATGCAGGCCTATATGCTTCTATAGGTCATATGGACATGTCAGAACAACCACTTTAGTTCTCAAAAGCATTAGATCACTTATATTTTTACTAATTACAACCAGATGCTGATAAATGTTCCACTTTTTTATTTTTAATGCAGATTTTTATAATTTCTGTAAATAATTATGGGGACATTAATCTTGCCTGAGCTGCTGTTAACAGCATTTAGATATGAGCTTTACAGCAGCCACATGTATCATAGGAATCTGTGGTCTAGAGATGACTCATTGGCTTCTATGGACGAGTGCTGTGGACATGCTCAGTGACCTGTGTAGCGGTCATTGTGCAGGGATGGGGAGGAGGCAAGCTGTGACCATCACCTACCATCAATAGAGGATCCTTTGTTATCTACATATACTTTTAGTGTTTCTTTTGACTCAAATCCTGCATGTGATGACAATGAGATGACTGCTAAAAAGTGACCTGTATAAAACAGGAACTATCAGCCTGTTATGAGGCTCAAAGGGTGAAAATGGAAAGATTTCAGGACATTTGAATGCAGATAGTATAAAAAAAATGTTTAACAAAAAAAAAAAAAGAATTTACCCAATAAAGTAGGTAATTTTCTGGTGATACATTTACTTTAACCCCTCTCCAACCACACATTGACTTTATATGTCTGGGCAGATGGTATATATCTCTGGTTGGCTGTTTTAAAGTTTCCATGCAGAGATTGCGGCAGCTGCAGGAGTGGGGAGAGAGTTGTCTTTGACAGCAGGGCTTCCCATAGAGAAGACAAGGACAGTTTGTCACCATTGCTTTATACATAGATCGGTAAGGGGAAAATTTGTGAGAGTTGCTATGTGTTATCAGACCCAGATCAGCTCTGCAGTGAGGTTGTTCAAGCATGGACAATCTGAGAAATTAGCAATATAAAAAAAATATTTAAAGTGAAATGAGCGCCAAAGGTTTTGTATTACCTTATGAGAGGCACAAAGTGTAAAAAAAAAAAAAAAAAGAAAAAAAAAAAAGAAATAAAAAATAATTGTAAAAATGAAAAAAACCCTACCACATGCCACACTGCAGCTTCTAGCCTGACCCCCAGCCACCATAATCCATACATCCCATATAATACAAAATGATTATTATGGAAAGGGGGCATAATAATAATTCACTGTTCAGGACATTTTTCGAGGTATACGTCTCAATTATCACGGAAATAAAATAAGGTGCTAAAACGAATATACTTTATTAAAAACAGGGGGAATCTATAACATTAATCATTCATATAAATTCACATCTTCTAACAAGCGTGCCTAATAATCCGATTGGGTCTATTGATTTTATGTCCAAGTCGGATATTAAGGTGGATTTCAAAACAAAACTGGGTGGATGGTGTCTATGGGCAAGTATGAGAGCACCTAATGGTCAGTAATCAACTTGCTGGAGTATGACCAGCTCACAAAAACTCACCCCCTTCTACAAGGTATCCACCGGAAGGGTATTTGTATCAACAACCATCCAAAAAGGAAGGACTCGAAAGACACCTCACCAACTGCCCACCACTAACTAAAGCTCCCATATGCTACGTAACAGGGCTCTGCTAAAGTATATTAGTTTTAGCGCCTTATTATTTTTCTGTAATATGAAGGGGACATAATAATTTTAAAAATTAATTAGTTGCACAATATGCTATTAACAAAAAAAGGAAATGTGAAAACAGACTATTTTTCCCTTTTTTAACATTTTCCTAGTTAAAAAGAAATAAAAAAGCACCATGTATCACCCAAAAATGATTCACATAACCAAACCGTGCTAATAAAAAAATAAAAAAAAAAGCCATTGAATTGAATTGGTTAAACTGCTCCTGTTTACTAAAGAATCATTTATAACACTTTGCCAGCAAATTGATATTTGTGTGATTCCCAAAAAAATTCACTTGGAAAAACTAAAGATAGAAAAGCTGTGAAAAATAGAAAAAGAATTGGAGCGTCTTGTTTCTTGGCAGCATTGTTTGGTGATATGTTATGTGATTTACTCTCGGCGCATGTAAACAGACCTTCAAGAAGAGTTGTCAGTCTAATAATATATCGGGGAAGATGAAAATGATCTGAAAGGAGCCTCAGAGGCATCAAAATAAATACATATGGAACAAGCATGATAGCGCATGTTGATTCAGTTGTTGAGAGACAGAGGCATTCGACTTTCATATACCACATCGTGGTGCAGGTCATCAGTCTGAAGGAAATGTAATAAATTTCCTTCCTATGTATTTGTCTGTCTTCCACACTGTATGAACAAAGGAGCTATCCTGAAATACTGTCACAACTTTACAGATGCCTTTTTTCAAAGCAAAACTGATGGTTGCAAGTTCAGGTCATTTTGGAAAATGTAACATTAACAGGATAATATGGACAGAGAAGAAGACTATCTACCAAGAGGACAACAGTAGGTTTGAAGAACTTTATAATATACTGCATCATAAGAAAAATAGGAATCTTAAGACGTTTCATGCTGCAACCATTATGTAACATTTGATCTCCTTCCTGAATTTTTGCAGTTTGCTTCTCATAGTTTGGCTACATGCACACAACCGTATGTATTTTGCAGTCCAGAAAATGCGGATCCGCAAAAAAATACGGATGATGTCCATGGATCCATTGTAACAAAAATAGGACATGTCCTATATTTTTTGCAGATCCGCATTTTCCGGACTGCAAAATACATACGGTTGTGTGCATGTAGCCAAACTATAAGATGCAAACTGCGTGCTGTCCGCATTCTTTGCGGACCAATTGAAATAAATGGGTTCTCATCCAATCCGCAAAAAAAAACAGAATGGACACGGAAACAAATTACATTCGTGCGCATTTAGCCTAAAGCAGAAGACGGCTGCTTCTGTCTGGGTTTAATTTGTCTCATTGAGGTAAGCTTAGCTTCCGCATTGGGAGCTCTGTGGAATGGGGGATTTCTACAAAGGGATTATGCCATGAAAATGAGTCCAGTGCAATAACTAGAGCAGTTGAAGTAGTATTAAATATTGCATTATATCAGCAATAAAAATATTGTAAGGTATTTTATGTATATTACATTTTCATGTCTGGTAGCACCCCCTGCTGTTTATCCTTCTTGTCCATCTTCTCCTTCAGTCAGTAGTTTCCAGGCAATTTTCCTTCTCTCAGTGTAGTAATCTCATAATTAGTGATGAGCAAAGTATTAAAAAATTTGATTCGGATGCTTTGGCGAATTCTACAAAAGAATTTGCTTTGTGATTAATTACTTTGTCATGAAGCGCATTTCTTTGTAAGCAGTGGGTGCAATGACAGGGAGCGGCGATTGTGCCGCTCCCCTTAATTGTAGACCTCATAGCTGATCGCGGCATGTTACATTAAGATTAAGGTGTAAAAAAAATAAAAATCTGAAAAATGACGTTTTAATACATGCAAATGAGTCACTAGGAGTATTGAGTGCATTGCCATTACACCTAGAGGCTCTGCTCTATCTGCAACCATTGACTTTTCTCCACTTTGATTGAAAGAGCCAGGCAGGCGTTATGACATTTTCACTGCCGGGCCCTTTCAATCAAAGTGCAGAGGGTGCAGCAGTTGCAGAGAGAGCTGAGACTCTAGGAGTAACGGCAACACCCTTATTGCTCCTAAAGACTCATTTACATATATTAAAACTTCATTTTCCTTAGCAATGCGGGTGCATATGAACATGGGACCAACACAGATGCCGCCAGCTGCCAAGGGCACATGCAGCAGGCCAGGTTCATAGGTACAAAGCTGCTGACAGATGCCCTTTAATGACCTTGTTGTCCTTCTGCAGAGATGACACAGCCAGGAGGCTCCTGCTCTTGCCACTTGACTTACAGCTTGTAATAGGACTCTAAGGAGGAGGGAGGATGTGACTGATCTCCTGATGCACGGAGTGAAGATTTCTTTCAATATCACTCAGTGATAAATATAATATGAGACAAAATAGAAGCAAGGGGAATGAGGATTTTAAGAGGATGAAGGGGCCGAATATAATTATTTTTTAAATATTTTTGTCATGTTCTGTGCTTAGTGTTCCTTTAATTCATGAGATCCTGTTGCACATCAGAGGAAAACATGAAAGTCCACTTGCACTAGGTCTGCATGCTGGACTATGTTGCACGTTGTAATGCAAAAATCAATAGAAATCAGATTTTGCCATTTATAGTATATTTCTACTTATGTGAGAGTGCCCATTCTGCCCCCTCGAAGGTTTGAATTAACCTCTGCACTTTCTGTTGTTTTCATCCTGTTACACAAAACTTCCACTCTCTACAGGCACTGCTATCAAAAATCAGAGGCTGCGATGTGCATGAGAGTCATTCAACCCTTGTCTCTGACAGTGGATAGGAATGAGAAATTCATTAAAGGGGCTATCCCATGATAAGTCTAAAAAATGAAAATCAGACATCATACAGTACATGACCATCTCCTCCTTACAAAGCTAGCTCATACAATGTGGGACAATAGTCCCGTGGGCGGCCCGACGTTTACAGCATCATTGTAATCTGTGATGCTGTGCGCTCCCGTGTGCACGATCAATGCCGCTCCGGGACATATGGCCCGCTCACGGACCAAGGCCTTAGCATGTGTGACCACTCAGTGAGATGGACAGAGAGATGAGGAACTGAGGAGACAGCAGGGGGTGTTATATAGATACATTTTATTGAATAACTTAGTCACTATGCAAACATTTTTATTACATGCAATTAAAAAAGGTTTCTGATCCAGTTGCTGCTTTTAAAAATCACTTTAACCTTTTCCTGACCTTTGACATACATGTATGATGGAATCCTGGTCTTTAAAGATGGCACCCACACAAGAGTGCAGTGGGCATCATAGCTGCAAGGTTTCTGCTGTTTTAAACAGCAGATACCCGGGACTAATGTCTGTGATTGCTGATAATGTAATTGACATACATTTAACCCCTTATATGTCATGGTTAATTATGAGGGCTTTCCCCAGTAGTGCTGTGCTCCTGAGGCCCAAACAGTTTTATTGTGTTGAGACTTGGGATACCTTTCATTTGCTGTGGTAGCCTTAATCTCTCTGATGATCCAAGGCTATCACATCAATAGTCCTAATGGAGCCTTGCCTGTGGCAGGGCTCCATAGGATGGTAATGGAACTCTCATAGTCTGCAATGGTAATTCATTGCAGTCTATGAAAAGTGATCTAAAATTGCAAATTTCTCCATAATAAATATTAAAGTGTATAAACATTAAAAAAAAAATTGCACTGCAATATCTGAAAAAGCCCAAACAATTAAAATATAAATGTATTTATCCCGTACATTGAATGGCGTAACAGAAAAAAAATCTAAATGGCCTATTCACAGTTTTTTCATCGTTTCACTTTCAGCAAAAAAATAGAATAAAAAGGGATCAAAATGTCATACTCTCTCCAAAATGGTATAATTGAAAAGTAGATATTGCAGTACAAAAAATGAGCCCCACACAGATCCATAGACATACTGTAAATGACATATTTCTATAGGTAACACAAGAAAAAGTGTATTGCTTTTTTCATATTGAACCAAAGAATGAAGAGCACTGGTCAGTTTTAGGGAACATGGGGAACAAGAAAAACAAAATCCATAAAACGGGTAAATTAGGGTTTGTTTTTTCAATTTTGCCCAATGTGAATTTTTTTTACAGTTTCCTACTAAAGATGACCGAATCGAATCCACCAAAGTGGAATGTGATCCGAGTTTCAGGATAAATTCTGTTCACCTTGTGATAGCAAATCGATTTAAGCTGAAATAGTCTAAAAAACAAAACAAAAAAAATCATACTTACCTCCTCTATTTGCTCGCGACGGGCTGGCCACCACCATCTTAATTGAAGATCTCGGCCAAAATCCCGCGCTGGCCAGCGTGATGACGTCATCTCGGAGCGTGAGAGATCTCACACCAGATCTCTAAGCAAGATGGCGGCTGGCCTGGTGCGAGCAAATGGATGTTTGATTTATTTTTATACATTTTAGACTGTTTTTACACTCAGATGCTGCGATCATGTATGATCGTGGCCTCTGAGGGGTATAATGATGGGTAGCGGTGCTATCGCAGCTCCCTGTCATTTAAGTAATTTGTCACAAAACCGGGCTGGTCGCCGCCATCTTGCTTAAAGATCTGGTGTGAGATCTCTCACACTCCGAGATGACGTCATCACGAAGGCCAGCGTGGGATTTTGGCTTAGACACCCTCTGCCTGGAGAGTATGCTTTAAATACCCACAGACCTTCAGCCATTGCCTGCAGAAGGATTTGGAAATGTAAAAAGTGGTCCTTTAACCCTTTAAGGACCCTGGGATTTTACATTTTTGCGTTTTCGTTTTGCACTCCATGCCTTCCAAGATCCATAACTTTTTTTCTTTTTACGTTCACATAGCCATATGACTGCTTGTTTTTTGCTGGACAAGTTGTACTTTCCAACAGCACCATTTAATATTGCATAAGATGTAGTGGGAAGCAGGAAAAAAAATTCCAAATGGGGTGAGATTGTAAAAGAAAAGCTATTCCACCACAGTTTTACGGGTTTTTATATTCCGACTTTCGATGTGTGATGAAACTGACCAGTTAGTTTTATTCTACAGGTCAGTATGTATCCAGTGATACCCTATATGTATATTTTTTCATGCGTTTTGATAGTGAAAAAAAATTCAAAAGTGGGAAAAAATCTGTTATATTTTTTTGTCATCATATTTTGACACCTATAACTTTTTTCTAATTATGTGTACGGAGCTGTATGGAGGCTCATTTTTTGGGGGGGCAATCTGAACTTTTTATTGATACTATTATGGGGTGTGCATGACTTTTTGATCACGTTTTATTTAATTTTTTGGGGGGAAAGGAAGCGTCCAAAATGGCGAATCGGCTATTTGAAGCCTTTTTTCCTTTTTTCTGCTTGTCGTATGGGGAATATATTTTTATATGTTTATACTCTGGGCGTTTTCACACATTGTGACACCCATGATGTGTATTTTTGTTATCTTTTTTGTTCTTTTATTTTATTTTGGGAAAAGGGGGGTGATTTGAACTTAGTTATTTTTTATATTTTATTTTTTTAACATTTTTTTTTTTTGCACTTTTCTATAGTTCCTATAGGGAACTATAACAATCAATCATATGATTGCTATTCTCATATACTCCAGTTCACTGGCATTGGAATATATGAGAAAATTGCTTATTTGCTATGGAGTTCTATTACAGGCTACAGTTCTATTTGAGACCATTGGCCGACATCATCAGGAACCACAATCTTCAATTCCATGTTTATGCGGATGACACACAACTGTACTTTAGGCTTGCCAAAGATACAGTTGATCAAGTCGATCTGGTCGGAGATCAGATATTTAAAGCTTAATGGCACCAAAACTGAATGTATTACATTCAGTGACCAGAAAACTACACCTTCAGTACCCCAATAGCCATTGTCTTTTGGATCTGTCCCTGAGACAGCCATCCAGGTCAGGGATTTGGGAGTGGTCTTGAGCTCCAGATTAAGGCCTTATTCACATGTCCATAGTGTTTTGTGAATCCGCAAGTTTGCGGATACGCAAAACACCTTTCCACCAGCCCTATAGAGATGCCTATACTTGTCTGCAATTGCGGGAAAGAATAGGACATGCTCTATATTTTTGCGGAGCCGCCGTCTGGAAGATCGGCGGCTCCGCAATGCAAATGCGGATGCGGAGAGCACAGTGTGTGCTCTCCGCATCCATCATGTCCCCATTCAAAATGAATGGGTCCGCACCCGTTCCTCAAATTTGCAGAACAAGTGTGGACGTAGATTGCGGACGTGTGAATTAGGCCTAAACCTGGCTCCTCAGATAAATCAGGTGGTCAGTACCTGTCACTACCAGCTGAAAACCCTGAGGAGGATCCGAAAATACATTGAATGCCCTCTCAGGAAAGCCCTGGTGGGAGCAGCGATCATCAGTCGGCTGGACTATTGTAATGTCTTGTACATGGGACTACCTAAGAAGAACTTGCATAAGCTTCTCTCCGGTCTGCTCCTGGGTCTCTTTGGAGGTAACGAGGGTTATTTTTGGTTTTAAGTGCAGTTTCTGGGTGATAAGATTGAGTTAGCCCAGGTAGACCATTTTGGGATGGTGATTTTCTGTTGGGGAAGATTATGATTGTACTTCCTTGACATTCCCCATGTCTCTTCCCTCCCCTCCTTGAACAATAGTATATACCTTTATTCATACTCTTGAGGTGCACAAGGTTGACTTTATTTATATAGGTTATACCCTGTGAGTTGGATCTGGAGTAGTGGGTTTTTAATCAGTCACATTAATCATGCAGTGTAATTGTAATTTTATGAGAATCATGTATTGTGTATCAATGATTGAATAAAGATGATATTTGTTAATACACTGTTTGCCATTATTTCGGTTGTGTTGTGCAGAATTCTGCAGCAAGACTACTAACGAGTGTTACTCGCCGAGAGCATATTACTCCCTCTCTTAAAGCCTTGCACTGGCTCCCCATCCAACAATGGGTTATGTTCAAGACTAGATGTTTTATGCATAGGGTGTTCCATGATGTGGGGCCCATGTACCTGCGACGTAAATTCACTAGGTACGCCCCGTTGAGGACATTGAGGTCTAGTAACTCTGTTAATCTTAATATTCCGCAAGTTAATAAGATCAGACGTGGAGGTAGATCTTTTTTGGTACAAGGGGCAAGATTTTGGAACCATCTACCTCTGGCACTGAAAAGGAACACCAATCTTCTCTCATTTAGACGTGCACTGAAAACCCTACTTTTCAAACAGGCGTTTGATCTTCCTTTGTAACACTAGGTTTGGTTTAAATAAATATGTGGGCTTTTCCAGGTTTGATCCGTGTTTTCACACGTGGTATTGTTTTCATTTTGAAAGACATCTTCATCATGCTTATTAATTTTCACCTCACATTTTTACACCCCGTTCGAACCTCTGGGACCCTCTTTCTTGCTTCTCCATTTGATATGTTGTTTAGCGGTGAAATGGGCCTTATGGCCTATGGTCAAGTGTTATGCCTTGTTTTCCTGCCAGCTAAGCACATCGAGGCCCTATGGGTAAGACTGCGTGTATATAAGATCATCATCATCATCAGAGTTCCATAGGAAATACTATTCAGCAGCCTTGTGTCATTTACAAAGACACAGACTGCTGCATACACGCTCCGGCTCCTTCGATCGCCACACGGGGGAGCCGGAGCAAAACTGAAAGTAAAACTTTCGGTTTTCTGCTTGTGCAGATGCCATGGTCAAGATTGACCATGGCATCTGAGGGGTTAAATGTCCTTGATCGGCATTACTGCCGGTTGTGGACATTAGCCGCGGGTGTCTGCTTCAAGAAGCAGGTGGCAACCCGTGGCTATAGCGCCCGCAGTGAGCGGCAGCGGGCACCATGTTTTGGGACCGGACCCATGATGTACAGCTACGTCATGGGTCCTTAAGGGGTTAAGAAGCTGGAGGTGAGCATGCACACACCCTGATGCCTTATTCACACACCAGTGTTTGGTCAGTGATTTCCATCAGTGATTTGTGAGTCAAAACCAGGATTGGAGGCTAAATACTGATAAGGTCTTAGGGAAAGGTTTGCACCTGTTCTGTGTTTACAGCGACACCTGATGGAAATCACTGACCAAACACTGACTGTGTGAATAAGGTGTAAGGGAGTATCAGGCAGGAGGCAGCAGCATGGAGAGGGCATCAGTGACCAGGATACCTGATGGCATGGTGAGTGGCCAGTCCACGCCTGCAGGGGACAGATGGGCAGTGGGCACAACCCACAGGCCAAACCATCCATGGGTTATAGAAAGTATTTATCCTTACTTAATGTTGTTTTTTTTAAATATTTTTTTTTTGTTTTTTTTTGTTTTTGTGTTTCTTTAGGCAGAAAAAAAAACAATAAATTAATTAGTTGCATTAGTTTCTCATAAACTGATACTGTGAACATTGTAAGATACTTGGGCCAGGGACGACTAGCCTGATATTCAAGTGAAGCATACTGTTCATATGTTCATGGAAATAATGCTTACATTTACTTGTAATCCAATATGATGCAGAAATGTACGGTAATTGGAAAAATCCATACGGTTTATCTAATTCTTAATATTACGACCAGGTGACTGTTCCAATGAAATGATTTCTTGGCTTTCTGCATAACTTTAACACAAGCATTAGGCTTTTAAAAAGTGGCTTTCTATTTTCAGGAACTATTTGAATAATAAAGATAGGATGTCAGGCTTGAACAACTATGATAAGCCCTGCTTTTGTGTCTGCATGAATAATTTATCTCTATACTGTACATGTCAACAGGCAAATCTCTTGCATCACGTTTCTTGCGGTAATCTGTCTCTAAATTGTATTCCACCGAGTTTTCAGTATAATCAGGATGTGTTAGTGCTGCAAAATAGAATTTTACAGTAGTATTTAGAACATACGTGGCAAACAATAGGCTCCTTTGTTTATCCAAGTAGAAAGGCTGATCGTTTCCAAAGGGACTGCCCAGGGCTGTTGTTCTTAAACAGAGTCCTATTCCAGCTTCCACAGAGCAGGGCTTACACTGACATCCAAAATCTTCCCGAAAATGTAATCAGAGATAGGGAGAGATACATGTGTATTATGTATAAGAAGGGACCTTTTGTCTTTTAGGTTTTCCGTAAATCCAGCTGGTAACCATTTGAAATCAATGTTCTAACGCTTTATAAGAAATGGAAAAAGGCCATAGAGCAAGATCAATGTGTTATGCAGTTTAAAAATACTTATATGTATCATACAGTATTATCATATACAGTATATTACTTCTTGCTGGCACAATGGTGGACGTTCTACTGTACTTCCAGACTACAGGGGCCAGAAAAGGAATGGATTAAGGAATGGTGATGATGGGAAACCCAATCTGTAACTGGCCTGACAGAGGTCTAGTGGCCTAACCTTTTTTGGCTTATTGCATTTTGAATTAAAAATATAAAAAATGGATAAAGCACTAGTTTATAGCTGGCAACAAAACAACTACTGGTTCTGGCATAAGATGGTGTCAGAACCTTATATTAATAAAATAAGTAAAGCTGTGTCCCACTACCACCCAAAAGAGTGAATGTTTTGGTGAGTTGTTTGTATTATTTGGGTTATTGATCTTTCTAGTTAAAGGGAACACTTTTTGTTTGGTATAGTGTCTCCAACAGGCATTGGTGTGTAAGTTAGTAAAAACTTTGGGCAAATGGGTCATGGAGCACAAAGTGAATCAAAGTAGAATCCCCCACCGACCCCCCTTATTTGGCTCTTAAATGCCCTAGAGGTATGTCCTATGATGATAATTTTAAGATTCTACACCTTGGTACTAAGTGACGGTTTTTGTAGCATTGTGATGCTGGTTGTGCATTTCTAAGATGGCCATTAGAGGTGAACAAATCAATTCTAACGAATTTAATTCAATCGGAATTTTCCAAAAATCTAAATATGAATATTTTGTGATTCAATGTGGGCGAATTTGTTAAAATGCTGTCAGCTATTTTTCAGATCAGAAGACAGGTGAATTGAAGAAAGATGATCACATGGCCCAGACGGTGTGTGTATGCACATTGAAAGGCATTTGATGCCAAAAAGCAAACATTTGGACCATTAAAAAAAAATCCTACAGTGCAGTTTGTTTTTAAAGAGGCTGTTTGTTACTAGTAATGAGCAACAGGGGCAATATTAGAATTTTCAATATTTTGCAAATATTTAGGCGAATATTCTTGATTGCAAAAATAGGCAATGTAATATTCGCGTATTGCGCATGCCATACAGGCATGGGTCACTTTTGCTACTTTTTTCCAGCTGCTAGAAGTTTCCTGAGACTGGAGAAAATGGTTGGCACGGCAGAACATTACAATACCTTTATATGAGTGCTCTGATATATTCGCAATTGCGCAAATCAGCAATTATTATGCGCATGTTTTTGCGCAACTTTACATTTTAGCAGGTCTGACTACATATTAGTGATTGGTGCACTAAGTATTGTTGTGAACTTGTGACATCAAGCACTATGTATGTATGTATGTATGTATGTATGTATGGACAGCAGAACCAATCACACTACCTAACACCCTGCACTGGAACCTATCAGCTACACTATATCACTATCTAACCTACACTGACTATCTCCCACTAACTATCTGTATTATATATATGAGCTAACTAACTATCTAATGTAATGTGACACAGTAAAGCACAGAGCACAGCAATGCTGTCTTTCTCAGAACTGAAAAAAAAAAAAGAACTGCAGCAAATGGCTGCTGGAGAAGATCTTATATAGTACGGTGTAGGGAACTTTCTTATTGGTTGCTAGGGATGTTGCTAAGCTCAGACAAACACATTGCAGCCTTCTCATTGGCCCACAAGCAAGAAGCAGGGAGGGATCATGGGTTCAGAGGGAAAAAAATCTAGAATATACGTGAATACGAATATATAGCACTATATTCTAAATCTTTGCGAATTCTTAAAATGGCGATAAAAATTCACGATTATTTGCACTCAACACAATTTGTTACCACCAGCATAGTCATATACGGTACGTCAGTCATATAGGGTAGGGAACAGTGCATGCCCACCTACTTACTTGTACAATCTACCCTAAACAGAGGCCCACAACTTTGCATCAGTCCCTAACTTGACTAAGTACATGGTTCTAACCTACAGGGGTAAAGAGTAGACAGTCAGAAAGAGGTCAGAACCAGACAGAAAAAATCAGGTCCAGATCAGAATCCAAACGCTAAGTAAAAAACAAGCAAGATTAAAAACCAGAGAGTCATACAAGATATAAACATAACGGCACATTTATTAAGACCGGCATTTTAGATAAAGTTATAATTAATTACTTCTCTACTGTAAGAATAAAGGCCAATGCATGCAGTGCGTCACGTTAACGCTAAACAAAGACGTTAAGTGACCGTGAAGAAGCACGCTTTTCATATGCTTTACTATGCAGTTAAAGGGACACTGACAGGCTGATATATCTGCTGGTATTCATCAGAGGATTAGGAATACAACTAGACGACTGTTACCCCCAGTTGAGGTTTACTTGTGTTTAAAAACGTTTTAATCAATATGCAAATTCTCTACCTTTGTGCCCAAGGGGGCAGACGCACATGTAGAGTACTGGCAGCACTAGACAGGACTAGGTAGCGAGGAGGAAGAGAGAAAGCTGGCACAGCCTCAGCATAGCCAGACGAGGCTGCTGCCAGCACTCTACACGTGCGCCTGAGCAGGAATTCAGCGCTCGGCTAGCCTGAAAAAAAGGCCAGTGCAGTGAATAATAACGAGGGGAACAGCGCTGGGAAGCTGTACTGGGCGCGGCTGGGCACAAAGCCGCAGGAGACGCTGCCCCATTGGGCACAAAGATAGTGAATTTGCATACAGATTAAAATGTTTTTTTAAACACAAGTACAGCTTAACTGGGGGTAACATTAGTATAGTTTTATTCCTAATTCTCTGATGAATACCAGTATATATATATATATATATATATATATATATATATATATATATCTTTAGCTGGAAAATCAGCCTGTCAGTGTCCCTTTAAGGAGCGGCAATACTTACACTTTCCATTGTCTTGTGGTCTGCTGTTACAGAGAACCCATGGTTATCCTCGCCTCTCACTGATAACTGATTAACCACTTCAGCCCCCCTAGCTTAAACACCCTTAATGACCAGGCCACTTTTTACAATTCCGCACTACACTACTTTACCCGTTTATTGCTCCGTCATACAACTTACCACCCAAATGAATTTTGCCTCCTTTTCTTCTCACTAATAGAGATTTCATTTGGTGGTATTTCATTGTTGCTGACATTTTTACTTTTTTTGCTATTAATAAAAATTTAACGACATTTTTGCAAAAAAATGACATTTTTCACTTTCTGTTGTAAAATTTTTCAAAAAAAACTACATTTCTATATACATTTTTCTCTAAATTTATTGTTCTACATGTCTTTGATAAAAAAAAGTCCAATAAGTGTATATTTATTGGTTTGGGTAAAAGTTATAGCGTTTACAAACTATGGTGCAAAAAAGTGAATTTCGGCATTTTGAAGCAGCTCTGACTTTCTGAGCGCCTGTCATGTTTCTTCAGGTGCTAGAATGCCAGGATAGTATAAATAACCCCCAAATGACACCATTTTAGAAAGAAGACACCCCAAAGTATTCGCGGAGGGGCATGGTGAGTTCATGTATCATTTCATTTTTTTTCACAAGTTAGCGGAAAATGACACTTTCTGAGGAAAAAAATAAAAATAATAAAGTTTCCATTTCTGCTAACTTCCGGCAAAAATAAATAAAATCTCCCACGGACTCACTATGCCCCTCAGTGAATACCTTGGGGTGTCTACTTTCCGAAATGGGGTCATTTGTGGGGCGTGTTTACTGTTCTGGCATTTTGGGCGGGGCTAAATTGTGAGCAGCCATGTAAAACCTAAAGGTACTCCTTGGAATTTGGGCCCCTTTGCGCACCCAGGCTGCAAAAAAGTGTCACTCATGTGGTATCGCCGTACTCAGAAGAAGTAGGGCAATGTGTTTTGGGGTGTATTTTTACATATACCCATGTTGGGTGAGAGAAATATCTCTGTAAACTGACAACTTTGTATAAATTTTTTTTAAAAGTTGTCGTTTACAGCGATATTTCTCACACAAAGTATGGGTATATATAAAAATACACCCCAAAACACATTGCCCTACTTCTCCTGAGTACGGCAATACCACATGTGTGACACTTTTTTGCAGCCATGATGTGCAAAGGGGCCCTAAAACCAATGAGTACCTTTAGGATTTCACAGGGCATTTTTACGCATTTGGATTCCAGACTTCTTCTCACGCTTTAGGGGCCCCTAAAATGCCAGGACAGTATAAATACCCCACATGTGACCCCATTTTAGAAAGAAGACACCCCAAGGTATTCTGTGAGGGGTATGGTGAGTTCATGTAAATATTTATTTTTTGTCACAAGTTAGTGAAATAAGAGACTTTGTAAAAAAAAATAAAAAAAAAATATATCAATTTCCGCTAACTTGTGCCCAAAAAATAAAAATTCTGTGAACTCGCCATGCCCCTCACGGAATACCTTGGGGTGTCTTCTTTCCAAAATGGGGTCACTTGTGGGGTATTTATACTGACCTGGCATTTTAGGGGCCCTAAAGCGTGAGAATCCAAATGCGTAAAAATGCCCTGTGAAATCCTAAAGGTACTCGTTGGAATTGGGCCTCTTTGCGCATCTTGGCTGCAAAAAAGTGTCACTCATGTGGTATCGCCGTACTCAGCAGAAGTAGGGCAATGTGTTTTGGGGTGTATTTTTACATATACCCATGCTGGGTGTGAGAAATATCGCTGTAAACGACAACTTTGTATAAAATTGTTTTAAAAGTTGTCGTTTACAGCGATATTTCTCACACAAAGTATGGGTATATATAAAAATACACCCCAAAACACATTGCCCTACTTCTCCTGAGTACAGCGATACCACATGTGTGCCACTTTTTTGCAGCCAAGATGCGCAAAGGGGCCCTAAAACCAATGAGTACCTTTTAGGATGGCATTTTTACGCATTTTTCTTCTCACGGTTTAGGGCCCCGAAAATGCCAGGGCAGTATAAATACTCCACATGTGACCCCATTTTGGAAAGAAGACACCCCAAGGTATTCTGTGAGGGGCATGGCGAGTTCATAGAAGATTTTTTTTTTGGCACAAGTTAGCGGAAATTGATTTTTTATAGTTTTTTCTCATAAAGTCTCCCTTTCTGCTAACTTTTGACAAAAAGTTAAATTTTTCACGGACTCACTATGCCCCTCAGTGAATACCTTGGGGTGTCTTCTTTCCAAAATGGGGTCATTTGTGGGGTGTTTGTACTGTTCTGGCATTTTGGGCGGGGCTAAACTGTGAGCAGCCATGTAAAAGCTAAAGGTACTTGTTGGAATTTGGGCCCCTTTGTGCATCCAGGCTGCAAAAAAGTGTCACACATGTGGTATCGCCGTATTTAGAAGAAGTAGGGCAATGTGTTTTGGGGTGTATTTTACATATACCCATACTTTGTGTGAAAAATATCGCTGTAAATTGACAACCTTGTATAAAAAAAAATTAAAAAGTTGTCATTTACAGAGATATTTCTCTCACCCAGTATGGGTATATGTAAAAATACACCCCAAAACACATTGCCCTACTTCTCCTGAGTACGGCGATACCACATGAGTGACACTTTTTGCAGCCAAGATGCGCAAAGGGGCCCGAATTCCAATGAGTACCTTTAGGATTTCACAGGACATTTTTACGCATTTGGATTCTCACGCTTTAGGACCCCTAAAATGCCAGGTGAGTATAAATACCCACAAGTGACCCCATTGTGGAAAGAAGACACCCCAAGGTATTCCGTGAGGGGCATGGCGAGTTCACAGAAAAATAAAAAATTTGGCACAAGTTAGCGGAAATTGATTTTTTTTTTTTTTTTTTACAAAGTCTCATATTCCACTAACTTGTGACAAAAAATAAAATTTTGCATGAACTCACCATACCCCTCAGCGAATACCTTGGGGTGTCTTCTTTCTAAAATGGGGTCACATGTGAGGTTTTTGTACTGCTCTGGCATTTGAGGGTCTCCGCAATCATTACACGTATGGCCAGCATTAGGAGTTTCTGCGATTCTCCGTATATTGAGCATACGGGTAATGAGATTTTTTTTCCGTTCAGCCTCTGCGCTGAAAAAAAAAAATGAACGGCACAGATTTTTTCATTCGCATCAATCAATGTGGATGAAAAATCTCTGCCAAAATCAGTGACTGCGGTGGGCTGGGCGCTAGCTACCTAACAAGTAGCTAACTAACTGACGGTGATAAGGGACCCTTATGCTCCATTCACACGTCCGAAATTCTGTTTATGGAACGGAATTGCGGACCCATTCATTTCTATGGGGACAGACTTTGTCCCGCTCGGATCCGGAATTGCGGATCCGCACTTACGGGTCTGCACTTCCGTTCGCAAAAATATAGAACATGTCCTTTTCTTGTCCGCAATTGCGCACAAGAAAAAGCATTTTCTATATAGTTCTGGCAATGTGCGGATCTGCAAAATGCGTAAAGCACATTGCCGGTGTCCGTGTTTTGCGGATCCGCGTCGCGGATCCGCGGATCCGCAAAACACATATGGACATGTGAATAGAGCCTTACAGGGGGTGATCAGTGACAGGGGGTGATCAGGAAGTCTATATGGGGTGATCAGGGGTTAACAAAGGGTTAATAGTAGTTATAAAGTGAGGGGGTGGGGGGGTTAGTGTAGTGTTTGGTGCAACTTTACATTAGTTACCTGGTCCTCTGGTGGTCGATCCCAGTAAATGGGACCACCAGAGGACCAGGTATTAGGTATATCAGACGCTGTTAGCAACACAGCGCCTGATATACCACTTTGATCTCATTTATTTTACATTTACAGCCTGCCAGCGATTGATCATCGCTGGCAGGCTGTAGTACAACTGCAGAGCCGCGCTCTGCTGTGAATGCGCGCGCGCGCGTGCGCGCGTTCACAGCAGATCTCGGCTCTCGCGAGATGACGCACGGATGCGTCCAGGAGGAATAAACCTGCCGCCGCCTGGACGCATCCGTGCGTTCGGCGGTCGGGAACAGGTTAAGGACTGGAGACACTTGTATAAGTGAAGGGACTGGATAGTCAATAGTTCAAGACTGAAGCTGTAAACCATTTGAAAAACTGCTATCATTCAGCTAAGGCTATAAAACATGTAAACTCAGATTGTTAGCTTAAATTTTAAACATAACTATGGGAATCTACTAGGAAAATCATGTTTTAAAATAAATGCCCCTTCCACTGCCCCTTCCTGGATCCTCCCACTGCTCTATCTTCAGCAGAAGATCAGCGCACAAAGGAGAAGGCAGCAGCTTCTGCTCAACTACCTCTCTGTGCTAGAGAAGATTAGAAGAACTTGGTGGAACAGCTTCGTATTTGCATATTAAATACAGAGGAGTCGGAGTCGAGGAGTCGGAGTCGGAGTCGGAAGTTTCAAAGTCTGAGGAGTCGGAGTCGGAGTCGGACAATTTATCTACCGACTCCACAGCCCTGGTTATTACACAGGCTGTTGTTTTTTACCACAGGCTGCTATCTGTTTACCCAAAGCTCTATTGTCACTGTCACTTGGACATTACTTATGTAGGCATTAAAACGCTTAAAATGCATGGGATACAGTCCTAGGAGACCTCAGAGTGTCAATCAACTTTTCAGGGCAATTGGAGCATTTTTTATGCAGATTAAATTTATTCGGACCAAACCGAATCGGATGGTCAATTTGATCACAAATTAATTTTAGGAAATTTGCTCAAATCTAATGGTGACTAAAGAATAGAGTTGGGCGCGAATATTTGCATTGCAAAGTTTAATCGCGAATATCGCCACTTCGAGAATTCGCAAAGATTTAGAATATAGTGCTATATTCGTATTCGCGAATATTCTAGATTTTTTTCCCTCTGAACCCATGATCCCTCCCTGCTTCTTGCTTGTGGGCCAATGAGAAGGCTGCAATATCCTTGTCTGAGCTTAGCAACATCCCTAGTAACCAACAGGAAAGTTGCCTACCCCTTACTATATAAGAACCTCCCCAGCAGCCATTTTCTGCAGGTTTTTTTTTTTCTTCTTTGAAAGAGAGACAGCAGTGTCATTGCTGTGCTCTGTGCTTTGCTGTGTCACATTACATTATAGTTAGTTAATTAGCATATATATATATATATATATATATATTCCAATACGATCAGGCAGCACTCCACTTTAACACACGGTGCACGCGTCCGCTCGTGTCCAAGAGCCGCATATAATCATAGAAAGGAACGCAGCACTCTTTCAGACGTAAAAAAAGCGGTGATTTATTCAACACATGTGTCAGCAACGTTTCAGCTCTCTCACAGAGCCATTATCAAGCCAAGTGGCTTGATAATGGCTCTGTGAGAGAGCTGAAACGTTGCTGACACATGTGCTGAATAAATCACCGCATTTTTTATGTCTGAAAGAGTGCTGCGTTCCTTTCTATGATATTATATATATATTACAGATAGTCAGTGTAGGTTAGATAGTGATATAGTGTAGCTGCCCATACATTCATGCTACAGGCAGGTTCACAGCAATAATTAGTGCACCAATCACTAATATGTAGTCAGACCTGCTAAAATGTGAAGTTGCATGTCTTGCGCCAAAATATTCGCATCATTAGTGCCGATTTCGCAATTGTGAATACATTGGAGTACCCTATTTGTATATAAAGCTATTGTAATGTTCTCCCGTGCCAAACATTTTCTCCAGTCTTAGGAAACTTCTAGTAGCTTGAACAATGTAGCAATAGTGATCCATGCCTGTGTGTCACACACAATACACGCATATTACATTGCCGAATTTCGCAATCAAGAAAATAATTGGCAATTCTTGAATTTGCAAATTTATGACAAATATTTGCCCACTTATTCGTGAAATATCGCAAATTCGAATATTGCCCCTGCCGCTCATCACTACTAAAGAACAATTCTATACAGCTCAGTTGCAATAACAATATAAATACAACCATACAGTGGTCAAATTATAACATACACGTGTAAAGACTGTAGGTAGGGACAGGCAAGAACAGTGAACCCTAAGGCCCCTTTCACACGGGCGAGTTTTCCGCGCGGGTGCAATGCATGAGGAGGACGCATTGCACCCGCACTGAATCCGGACCCATTCATTTCTATGGGGCTGTGCACATGAGCGGTGATTTTCACGCATCACTTTTGCGTTGCGTGAAAATCGCAGCATGCTCTATATTCTGCGTTTTTCACGCAACGCAGGCCCCATAGAAGTGAATGGGGCTGCGGGAAAATCGCAAGCATCCGCAAGCAAGTGCGGATGCGCTGCGATTTTCCCGCATTGTTGCTTAGCAACGGGACCCAATCTCTATTATTTCCCCTTATAACATGGTTATAAGGGAAATAATAGCATTCTTAATAAAGAATGCATTGTTAAATGAAGAGGAAGGGTTACAAATAATAAAAGTTAACTTACCTTAGCCACTTGATCGCGTAGTCGCGATCTGTCCTCTCTTTCCCTGCAGCATCTATGATCTAAAGGACCTGTGATGACGTCACATCACATGGTTCAATCACATGGTCCATCACCATGGTAAGATGGAACATGTGATTGGACCATGTGATGTGACGTCAAAAGAGAGGACAGATCGCGACTACGCGATCAAGTGGCTAAGGTAAATTAACTTTTATTATTTTTAACCCCTTCCTCTTCATTTAACAATGCATTCTTTATTAAGAATGCTATTATTTCCCCTTATAACCATGTTATAAGGGGAAATAATCAATTCTCCAGTAGACCCGAAACCGGACTTCAGTGATGAAGTCCGGCTTCGGGTTGGGTACCAAACGTGTTGCAAACGTTTGCACCCGCGTGGGAAAAACGCGCATATTCCCGCAACGCACCCGCCTCTTATCCGGGCGTCAAACATGACGCCCGTGTGAAAGAGGCCTAAGGCTAGAACCCAGCCCGCTTTCCATACCTACTTGCAGTACAATCCCTAGAAAGCTAGACCGCTACTGGTCAACGGTCCCTACACTATTTAAGTGCAGAGATGGAATAAAACAAAGACAGACACAATACCAGAGTTGTACATACGTGGGTCAGAACTAGTGTTGAAAGCGAATATTCTAATAGCGAAAATTTATTCGCAAATTTTGGCACTTCGAGAATTCGCAAATATTTAGAATATAGTGATATATATTTGGAATTTTGAAATCAGTAGCCTCCCTCCTTGCTTGTGGGCCAATGAGAAGGCTGCAATGTCTTTTTCTGAGCTTAGCAACATCCCTAGCAACTAATAGGAAAGTTGCCTTCCCCTTTAGTATATAAGAATCTCCCCAGCAGCCATTGTATGCAGTATTTTGCAGATCTGAGAGAGACAACAGTGTTATTGCTGTGCTCTTTGCTTTCCTGTGTCATGACATTATATAGGTAGTTAGTTAGTTACAAATCACTGAAATAAAGTTACCTAAATGGGAGGAACTGCTCAAAAATCCTGAACACTGTAGCGTGTTTCTAACCGGGGGAGCAGTTCCTCCGCATGTGGTCATCATAAGCAACTAACAATGCTGGCTAATCCCTCAAGCTGATGTTAAAAGCTGAGACCTTTGCCAATATATTCCAGTCAGGAACATATCAGAGCCGTTTTGCACCACCGTCAAGGTGTCTCAGTGTGGCAATGGGTTCCTACCACTAGACTACCTATGGTGTGTGAACAAGGTCTAATAGATGCTCAGATCCAACTCACAGCCAGGCTCCCACATACCTCCATAATAGGATCACTAATGCAATGTGAGGTAGAATAGGCTGCAAGCCCCACCTATAACAGACCATGTGACACAGGCTACCAGGTGCAACTAAATGTTACCAGCAAGATGCATTGCCACACTGAGACACCTTGACTGTGGTGCAAAAGGGCTCCGATATGTTCCTGGCTGGAATATGTTGGCAAAGGTCTCGGCTTTTAACATCAGCTTGAGGGATTAGCCAGCATTGTTAGTTTCTTATCATTGTGGTGCACCTTTTTCAGTGATTTATGTATTTTTTATATTTCCATCCACACACTATTCTATCTTGTGTAGGATGTTTTTGTGGTGCATGTGGTCCGTGCCAACGTCCTCCATTTTATGCATTTTTGCTGGTGATTGCCGTTAGCAGCGGACCACATGCGGAGGAACTGCTCCCCCAGTTAGGAAGAAGTGTTTGGGGTTTTTAAGCAGTTCCTCCCATTTAGGTCACTTTATTTCAGTTATTTGTTTCTATATATGTATTGAATGTGCCATTGCGCTTTGCTGGTAACATTTTGTTGCACCTGGTAGCCTGTGTCATATGGTCTGTTATAGGTGAAGCTTGCAGCCTATTCTACCTCATATTGCATTAGTGATCCTATTATGGAGGTATGTGGGAGCCTTGCTGTGAGTTGGATCTAAGCACCTATCAGACCTTGTTCACACACCATAGGTAGTCTAGTGGTAGGAACCCATTGCCACACCGAGTCACCTTGATGGTGGTGCAAAAGGGCTCCGATATGTTCCTGACTGGATTATGTTGGCAAAGGTCTCATTGTTAGTTGCTTATCATTGTGGTGCACCTTTTTCAGTGATTTATATATTATTTAGTTAGTTAGGTTATATATATAATACAGAGAGTTAGTGGGAGATAGTCAGTGTAGGTTAGATAGTGATATAGTGTAGCTGTCTATACATACATACATACATAGCCTGTGAACATCAGCCTGTGATGTCACAAGTTCAAAACAATACTTAGTGCACAAATCACTGATATGTAGCCAGACCTGTTAAAATGTGAAGTTGCACGTATTGAGCCAAAATATTTGCATCATTAGTTCTGATTTCGCAATCGCGAATATATTGGAGTACTCTATATGCATATGAAGCTATTGTAATGTTCTGCCGTGCCAACCATTTTCTCCAGGCCACCTGTATCTGGAGCCATGCTGACTGCAGTGCATCTCACAACTGCTGGAGGGTGCATGGGAACAGATCCTTAGAGTGAACACGATGATGAAGGTGATCCTACAGATGCTCAATTGGGTTCAAGTCTGGGAAAATAGGGGGCCAGGGTAGTTCTTGGTCATGCTCTTCCAGACCATAACGCTGCCATCACCAGCTTGTGTTCTTGCAGGAATGGTTGCAGGGTGCTTGTTATCTGATGTTTCTCATCTGACATGTTTGATGAAGCAGAAAACATGACTCATAAGAGAAGGCAACCCCTTGCCAATCAGTGGAGGTCCAATACCAATACTACTGCGAACATTGAAGCCTTTATTGCTGATGGAGCTTATTTAACATTAACAGAGGTGCAGGGACTACTATCCATCTGCTTTGGAGCCCCATACACAGTAGGGTTCACTGAACAGTTGTTTAAGACACACATCTCGTAGCCCCCTGGTTCACTTTCCCAAACTGTAGTGTGTTGGTCCACCGTCGTGCACCTTTGTAGCTAAGATGCACCTCTTACATCAGTGGCTCCACAGTTTCCACATCGCTTACTTGCATTGGTGCCATTTGTCCACTCCTGAGACACTTTCACTACAGTAAATTGTTCACTACACATGAACAGTTCACATGGCACAGTTTTAGAAATATTGCCACCCATGGCCCAAAATTCTAAAATTATCCTATTTTGCAATTCTGATAAATCTCTCCTTTTACCCAAGACAGCAACAAGGTTCATGTGTGCAGATAGCATATCATACACCTTAAATACTCACAAAGCCAGCTCATGAGACGTGACTTCCTTCATGAGCTACATGCTGCCAATGCCAAAAGTAGGAAGTGGTCATAATAATGTGACTCGACTGCATAGAACAACCCTATAAATAGGCAATGCAAAGTATTCCTATTTTTTGTTTTTTTTCTGGACATTTTAGTGCAAAATTTGAACAGTCAAAATATTTACAGAAATTCTGGAAAACCAAAAATAACTATAGCTCAAGTGTCATTGTATGGCATAATACTGTGGTTACCTCAGTAGCACAGGTATTGGAATATATCACAACTGCCATAATTATTGATAGAACCGTTAACCTTATAAAAAATGTCTCTGAACAAGCAGTATTTATCTGTTGTGTCTGTATTATATAGAAGTGTCACATTATCAATAAGTCCATTGCCCTGCAAGCAGTAACTTTAGCATGATCTGTTTCAAGCCTAAAGAGGTATTCCTATGTCAACATATTCACAGGGTGCTGAGCAGTTGTCATGGCATCCAGGCAGTGGCGTAACCAGAAATGACTGGTTCCCACAGTAAATTTTTGAATGGGGCCCCACTTGCAACTTCTTCGCAACCTGCTCTTCCCTTACAACCCCCAATTCTGTGGCTAGTCAAGATTGCTCTCTCAGACGAGGTCCAGCAGCCGCTCCGTCTGTTTCCTATAGTGTCTCTGTATATAATGTAATTTTATAATACTGTTGAGGGAGCCCTGACAAAAACATATTTCAGTCTTCCTTCTGGGTGGGCTCCTTCTGAGTTTGGGCCCCAAAGCAGCTGCTTTCTCTATAGCTACGCCCCTGAATCCTGGGGTCTTCTGAATGCCATAATAAAGTGTTTCAGTTTTGCTTGGACTGTCCCTTGAAGGCAGAGATACTCAAGTACTTTTTGTAGAGGTTCACTTGCCTCATTCTGTCCTAGGTCCAAGCCAAACACTGAGATACATAAGGTTAAATGAGATGCATTAGGTTGCAAATTGGAGGTACAAGGGCTTACTTACAGTAATATTAATGTGAGGTATGTAGGGTTAGTAGTAAATTAATAACCTCTTGTGTATCACATTATAATAGTAAGTGCACATGGGGATAGCGCGTGACATACTGTATGAGGAGTATGCGATTTGAACTGGAAGCAATAGTGTTGCTAATGTGAGGCAAAAAGACATAGTAAATTATTAACTCCATTCAGGCTTGGACTGTCCCACATGGGTACAGGTGAATCCCTCGGTGGGCCCCTTAGTCTCCCACCCCTTGCACAGATGGCACATAACACAGTAGACTTACTGCACTACATACTGTACATATATTCAATGTACAGCACCTCAACCAGCCTATGTTCATATAAAAAAAACTTAATAGATTATTAAAGAAACTCCCCAGTGTATTTTTATAGACACAATTAGAGCTGCGATGACTTCTAGGTATAGAGGAAAGCTACCAGTGTCCTCCTTTTCCCAGAATCCCCAGGACCTTTCTTCTCAAGGTTGCTGCAGGGACCCCCATGTTCAATCATCTGGTAGCATTGCTGCTGTGTAAGCAGGTAATATTTGAACGTATCCTTATAGTGGGCCCCCAAAATAAATTTGACTGGTGGGCCCTAGGCACCTCAGGCCAACACTAAATCCATGTACTTCACAATAGTAACCCCATGTACCTCAGATCATTCGGGATGCATGGAGTTGCTAAATAAGGAACTCCATGGGATTTACATTGGTAATACCTGGCTTTCATTATGGCAAATCAATTTCAAGAATTAGTAATATGTGGCAGAACATACAATATATCATACATGCAGGTTCCCCTTTTAAATGTAATGGGGTGCCATACCTAGAAGTTCACAGCTTGTAAGATTATGGCTGCAAATATCACAGGAATATCAGACACATAGATCTGTAAGGACCGACCATGGGTCTAATGACGTGAACAGACTAAATCATATTGAAATATGATCCTGTCAGTTCATATCATCAGACTCACAGATGGACAGAAGTCGGGGCAATTACATGGCCGTATAAAGGCGCCCGTATTACCTGGTGTGAAACTGACCATTGCCTGTGGCTGAATAAAGGGTAAGGGTAGTGAAGCCACATGGGGACAGTGTCTCATGCACTGTCCCCATGTGGCTGGTGTACAGTACCATGAGTTGTGAGGTCAGCACCCTAGAGATCTGTCAATTGCCTTATCCAGCCCTTATCCACCCATCTTAAAATGCACCCACCAGCACAACATAGTGTTCACCACTTGGGTACCCCTGGAGGTGCTAAATCAGTAACCCAATATGACATACAGTACTAATCCCATACATACAGAACATAAGTCATACATACATACAAACAGTGCCTCATGGGAGCAGTGGAGTGGGTGCCTGATGTCCTGCTGGGTCCCAGGCAGCTGATACAGCTGGTTTACAGCGTGATGAGTTTTGAGGGCAGTACCCAAGACACTCATGGCCCTATCCAGAGCAGCCACTCATTCTCCTTCTCATCCGCAGGCAACGCACCCACCAGGACATACACATTGCTCCCCTCTTGGTTCTAAGATCCAGTCAATTGGTGTCCACCAGTTGGGTACCCCTTTTTTAAGTGTACCCCTAGTTTCCTATATACTTTTTATGGATCTGTACACAGCTCTTCTCACATTTCTGAGAAGAAGCAAGCCGATACCATCACAGTCAAAGGGCCATAGAGCTCAGCTGAGACATTTAGCCCCATCTTTTCAGAGATCAGTGGCAGTACGGGGTCTCAGGATCCAAATTCCCACGGATCAAAATTGACCCATCAATAAGATTTATCAGATGTTTTCAAGCTACAGCTACACTTCAACCACCATCTAACAACCTTCTTTCAGACATTTTTCACTTGTATATCTGCTAGAAAAGCTAATGGTCAACTGTCTGACATAGTTTCTATACCCAGTTATATAAAATCTTACTTTGTCTCCTGTTATTATATCAAACTGCACTTGTTAACAACCAGAAAAATATGTGAAGTATGCGATAATAATGTACAGTAAAGAGTCTTTTGGGTGTTTCCCTCAAATCGTTGCATGTTCTGAAGGCATTGTTAAAAGTTTTACTAGCTGAATAAACAATTAAATGCAATTTACGGTTGAGTGGACTTAGACTCATGTTTAAGGAATCGATGGCACACGGTTAAGAGAGTTTCTCAGTTTAAACAGGGAATGCAAGTTATCAAGCCAGGAGATCAAGCGAGACAAAGGAAATCAGGGCAGATTTCCGTAGTCTCATAAATGATGATGGGAACATCTCAAAAGTGGGCTACAAATTTGTTCTGGTGCTTAGAAAATCAAGAGAGTGCATGGATTTCATTAGTAGACTATTTACCAATGTTATAAACTCAAATGTGAAATCTTTGTTCTCATCTCTGTTACTATATACCAGCATTGCAAACAGTGCTCCTCCAAAGGGAAGGCCATTTCTTATAAGGTGTGCTATGCTGTAAGTTCTAGACAAACAACTTTTTGGAGGATTTTCAGCATGAAGTAAACAATCTTGTAGAAATCCTGCAAAGAACACCATATTAATTAATTTAGTTATGCCACAAATTTAAAAAATCGAGTCATACATATCATTATTTTAACTATGTCAATGACATTATCTAAAGGACCTCTCCCTTCCTATTTTGTGGGTGGGCAACAGCTCATCTGCAGCCCCAGAAGTGCAATCAGCTCTTGTTAAATCTTTCCACTACTGCATAGAAAATAGTTCCTCACGCACAGCAAGGAGACTAGACTGGACTAGAATTTTAGTCATAGGACAAACCGTAGGGGGCCCCACCAGAGAGGAAAATGTAAAGTACATGTAAAACCTTACAATATTATTATTCATATATATCTTGCAATAATACTTATGGAAGGTCCCATTTATCCCTTTTCATGGCATAACCCCTTTAAGGGGAAAGACCTTAGAGTGCTTGGTGACACAGCCCTATGGAGAGGGCTTCTGCAGCAGCCAATAAGCTTACAGAAAGGTCTGATCTGTTAATAGTAGGAAGGGTAAAGCATAATGTTCCATATAGAATAATCCACAAGAATCAATTGTACCTGAATCCAAAGTTCTCCTATTGGCCTGAAATTGTTTGACAATCTGAGGTCTCCTAGGACTCAGATTTTTTCTCTCTTGTTTCTTACTTGTTTCAATAATTCTCTCCCTCTCTCCAAAGTTCACCAGGATTAAATTACCAAAAATTCGTATTCAGATCCACCTCAGATTGCGGCACCCCTCGTCATTGAACCCCTCAGATGCAGCATTCATTGCTGATCGCGGCACCTGACATTAACATTAAGGCCTTTCAGGGGTTAATCAGTGGTTAAAAAACGTGCTCACCTCATCCATTTGATTGGAGAAACCGCACAAAATATTGCGCAGTAACATGATGATGTAACCATGTCATCACGCTGCCCAGCAAGCGCAATTACATGCTGGCATCACACGTCAAAGCGCGCAAGATTTTGCGTGTTTTTTTTTTTTTATCAATTTGGCCCCTCCACGAGCAAATGGATGAGGTGAGTATATATATATTTTTTTCTGCCGTTTCAGGAACAATTGATTTGTTAGCATGAAGTGCAAAGACATTCAACTTCGTGGTGGATCAATTTTTTCCTGAAATTCAGATTGAAGTCAATTAGTTTCACTGCGATTCGCTCAACACTACACATAGTTCAATGAGAAATCAGCAATAAAAAAATATAACATAATGAAATACATGTATGACCTTATAGGGCGTATAATATCTATATTAATATAATAATAATATAATAGTTTTAAAAAATATTATAGAAAATACTAAATTAAAAATAAAGCCCTGCGTATCACCAAAAAAGGTGCAAAAACATTTAAAATATCCCCCCCAAATTTTTTTTTCAAAAAGAGTTAAATGGGTGGACAACTATTCACGTTCTTTCCAGTGCGGCAGCTCTTTACCTGTTCTAGGGACAGTGCCATAACTTTGAATCACACTACATGCTAACATCATTACTCTGACTGTGTGAGCCTGCACTTTGCATTGCTGTACTGAACAGCTACTACTGAGCTATTGTGGATGAGCAGTGGCTGTTTCATTGACTTTAGTGGGTAGCATGGTGGTTAGCACTGGTGCCTTGCAGAGCTGGGGTTCGAGGTTCAAATCTGACCAAGGACAATATCTGCACGGAGTTTGTATATTTTCCCCGTGTTTGATTGGGTTTCTTCTGGTTTCCTCCCACACTCCAACAACATACTTAAAGGAAACTAAGATTGTGAGCCCAATTGAAAAAAACGGCCTCATCTAGAAATGATTAAAGATTCATTTAATAACCCGTAACATAACAGATGCATATAGATACGTAGCTCCATACGTCTGTCTACTGTACATTTAGGCTCTTATTACAGGGATAAGGTTATTAAACTGTTGACAAATATTGAAACTACTGGAGCTGTCAGAAAGGAAATCATGCTGTAGGATTCTTCCAGATCACAACGATTATTCATTCGTAATGCTTGACAGATCCTTAACATTTGTTTTATAATGAAAAGCAATAAATGAATGATTTCATGAAAAATGTTTTCTTCTGCCAAAGACAAACCATGTGAGTGCTTAGACAGTGCTTTTTCTGCTCAAATGTTGTGAAGCTTTTGAGCTCCTTGAAACACTCAGGGGGATTCTCCAGTTCGCACATGTTGTAGTCTTCAGATCAGAGAAAATTTAATTTATTTAAAACTGCAGAGGTAGCAAATTGTGATTGGACACAGTAGATCATTGCCCAGGACTGCTCAATCTGTAATAATTAAGTTACAATGATTAAAGTGACTTTATTTGGTTTCTTTGTGTTTTTGCTTTCTCAAATTATTTCTAATATATAAACTGTCCAGTTTGTCTTTTTATGGGGCTAGGAGAGGTGGGCTAGTGTACAGTGCTGAAGCTTTTCTAGTGTACCCTTTTAGTTTGTATGCCTTATGCCTCGTGCACACATAGTATTGTGTCCCATAGACCCATGTGCCTTCATTTTAATCCTACATGTATTTGGAATTGACATGAATTAGAATTGTTACATGTTCCAATGCATGCCATATTAATGAAGCACCATATTGAGATACTGTACACATGCAGGCAAAAATGGACCTGTAGGGGCGGAATTTGCAGTCATACAGGGGCTTTGCATTTTGCCATGTACATGAGCCCTTAACATGGGAATAGTCTAAGGAAAACTTTTGCACCTCTATAGCTGCATCATGTCAGCAGTAAATCCAGCAATAGATTTATGGGGTCATGCTATTGTGAAGTAAGTCCAGGGCATCACCTTTGCGGTGCCTCACATATTGCTGTTATATGTTGTGCATGTTGACATTTTGGTTTATTTTCAAGCTACTGTCCTTTTAAGGCCTCATGCACATGGCCGTTGCCCGGCCATGGCCGTATTACGGCCCACAAAAAGCAGGTGCACAATACGTGGGCACCGGCCGTGTGCTCCCAACATCTGGAGCTGTGGTGCGGAACGGAGGCAGGGAACCCCACGGAAGCACTACGGAGTGCTACTGTGGTGTTTCTGTCCGTGCCTCCGCACTGCAAAAAAATAGAACGTGTTCTATTTTTGGGGGGACCGCAAATTGAACGGAATGGGCGCACAACAGCCGTGTGCATGAGGCCTAAGAGAAAGATATGCACTGAACCCAGGAGGAGCTGGAGCAGAGGATGGGAGTGGTAGGATCTCTGGCTGTAAAAGTTAATTACAGTGGCTTTCCACATATCATTGCTCCCTATGGGTGACACTCTGCCGTTATACCTCCATTGCACCTAAGGAGCAAAATCTGGCAGAATAAACTCCTGTGATGGTAAAAGCTTCACAAATGGTATGTTTATACTGCTCTCCCCAGCCCCTACTTAGTGCTTTCAACAGTTTAGCGTGGTCAGAACTGCTGACTGATTCCCTTTAAAATATATAATAAATTTTTAACAAATAGTTTTGTGGTGAAACCAACCGCGCCACTGGGTTTTGGAGGGGACAGATTGCCAGCCTCTTGCCCCAGGATTATGGGCCCTCTCATCAGCCCATGCTAAACTTAAACCCCATGGCGATTTGACTGTGTTTGTGGCATCTGAGCGCTGTTTGGATATATTGAGCGCTCAGATCCAAGCCATCTGGGGATATGTTAAATGTCTGTGTGTCCTGTAAAGGGTGGGACATGGTATATTGAATAATGATGTCTGTCCTATTTCCCCACGTGTGTATTGGCGATTTCCCTTTGTCCTTAGAGATAATTGAATGACTCCTCGGTTGTCTCCAGGACAGAAGACATTGTGTATTCTCCGGCCTGTGATGATTACATTAACCTGTGTAGGGTAATTGTATCACAGGCAGAGGGGAGGGATATGCTGGGGGTGTCTGTATTGTCCCATTGTGTGTGATTGGCTGCTGTATCCCGTGTCGCAGTCTTCCTTCTGGTCCCCTAGGGGAGTGTCCACCAGGTGGGAGACCTGCATAAATACCGGGCAGGTATCCCTCAATAAAGTTAGAATTCCTGTTTAACCATTAATACAGAGCCTCGTCTCGTACTTGGGGGGGAATTGCTTCTTCAGAACGTTCTCTTGCCTGTTCCAGGAAAGGAGGACTTCGTATGGTTCCAGTTCGGTGGATTCCAGCGGTTGTGGGATGCTGTGCTCTTCTCCAGGGGAATCGCCCGAACGGTATTAACCCTCACTATACCGGGTTATACCGTAACAAGTTTCATATCCAATATTAGACTTAGTTAGGGAAATATATGAATGACCAAGACTGGTTGATGGTAACCACCTCAGCCAAGATCTAAAATTGACGGGACTTCTCCAATTCGACAATCTAAGGCCTCTTGCACACAACAGTATTTTGCGGACCGTATACTGGCAGTTTTTTCAGTTCAGTATACTGACAGTATACTAAACCATTCACTTCAATGGGACCGCAAAAAATACTGAAGTGTCTCCGTATGCCTTCCGTTTCCGTTTTTCCGTTCCGTTTAAATATAGAGCATGTCCTATTCTTGTCCGCAAATCACGTTCAGTGGCTCCATTCAAGTCAATGGGTCCGCAAAAAAAACGGAGAGCATACTGAAGTGCATCCGTATGTCTTCCGTATCCGTTCAGTTTTTTGCGGAACCATCTATTGAAAATTTTAAGACCAGCCCAATTTTTTCAATTTTATTACTGTATACTGTATATGCCATACGGAAAAACGGAACGGAAAAACGGAACCGAAACGGAAACACAACGGAAGCAAAAAACGGAAACACGGATCCGAAAAAAACGGACCGCAAAACACTGAAAAAGCCATACGGTCGTGTGCAAGAGGCCTAAGGTTGTATAGGCTTGAAGCATGGTCAAAACTGCTGACAGATTCGCTTTAAAAGATATAATAAAGTTTTAACAAATAGTTCCATATCCAATATCAAACCTAATTAGGGCAACATATGAATAACCAAGACTAGCTGATGGTAACCACCTCGGCCAAGATCTGAAATTGATGAGACTTCCCCAAGATCTTAGCTTGAGTAATTAGACAAGCTAAGTATAGGCTTGAAGCCAATTTTTAAAGGTTTTAGCGGCTTTAGATTTTCTGTGATTTCTGTACTCTAGCAATACTGCCATTCCATATACATGCTCACAAATCAATTTGTACCATACCATGTGCATGGCTGCAGGTTTTCTGAGTCCAGGAGCGACACCATTAGCCAACTCAAATTATAAATGCTCAACTCAATTTTACACCACTCACGCAAACAGTTTATAGTTACACAATCTAGGTGCAGTTCTTCGGTATTAATCTAAATGTGAGGCGCAAATTTTGGGCGTCTTATAAAGTGAAAAATACTGTATATATATTTGGTATTGATGGAATCATATTGATCCACAGAAGAAAGGTCACATGTCCATTTTTACTTTACAGTGAATGCCTTAAAAACTAGACCCATAAAATAATGGCTCAATTGCATTTTTTCAAAGCTTTCCAATACATTGAATGGAATATTAAATGGTGCCATTAGAGAGTACAAAAATAAAAAGCCCTCATATGGCTATGTGAACAGAAAAATGAAAAAGTGGTTTTTGGAAGGCAGAGAGTAGAAAATAAAAACAAAAAAATTGAAAATTGTTTATGACAGGAAGCGGTTAAGATTAAATTCATTTAACTACTTTGCTATGGTGCTGGATTTTAGACTATATAGGATCATGAATGTGAGATAAAGTATTTGTAAGTAGCAGGTGGATAACAGACCATTGCATGGGTTGGAACTACATTAGAGCAAGCAGCATGTGTCTCTTGCTAAAATGGATTTTCTCCCTTGCTAAAGGTGTAGATATAAATGCACTGCACTAATGAAGATTGTGCTCTGTGGTGCCTACAACATAAGGACTCTCCTTAGGTTCGGCACAGAGCCAGCACATCAGTCACATTATGAGACAAGTTGGAGAACTGCTCAGCAAGAAATGTCTTATCACTCGTGATGATAAAGGAAGGTGATGATATGAAATAGATAGTATGAGGTGTTCCTAGATGTTCTTTTTTGGACTGGTAGATTTATCATACACTTTTTTTTGCAATTCAGATGGCAGAATCTGAATCTGGAACTGGTGGGCATTAAATAGTTTGAACAGCACTGGTGCTGAGATGCATTTGATTAAACTAATTTTAAAGGGGATTACTACTCATTTTAGGCTATTTGTCCATTGTACAATCCACATAGTACTTACCCGTTCCTTGCTCCGCCGATACTGACCATCCCCGCTGCACTCACACAGGATGCGGGCTCTTCTGCCTGGGTTCTGACCTGATGTGTCTCCTTCTCTTCCTGTTCAGCTACATAATGGTAAATGCACTCCCCACAGCAAAGGCAAGGTCCAAGTGCTCACCACCAGGCCCCTTTTCTCAAGCCTGTCAGATTCCCATACAGGATCTGGATTTGTCGCTAAAGACCATACAGTTCCAGCAGTAGAAGTCCGGGTTTCACGTTCACCACACCACTGCAAATGAAGGCGATCGTGGCTGGCTGTCAATGGCCGGACATGGGCTCCATGTCAGCAAATTTCCTTCTGCTTAGCCCCTGGAAATGGCTCAGGCAGTGACAGGGTTGTGTAATAAAGGTGCTCCCTGTGTCAGGATAGTGGGCAATGAAACTAATGGAGCTGCTTGTGCTTATTGGTGGAACTGTTGGTTTGTCTGGGCAAGCCAGAGTCTGTTTGCCCTGTGCTTCCAACACCTGCTAACAGCTAGGTCAGAACTGCCTTGATGGCAGATAATTCCTCGAAATGACCATCCTGCTTAATGTGTCCCCTCTCAAGGTATGTCAAATGGGCAGAATTTCTCCAAGTGCAGAGTAGAGACATGTATAGCAGTCATTAATATCTCATTGAAAGGTACACAACCCAAAGTAGCCTCTGAGAGAGTTTCTATGGGGCAGCGGGGGAACCACTTATACTTGTGGCAAGACTTACACATTGACTTCAGTGGGTCTGTGGTCCACATTTAGAAGCCAGACAGATAATCACCTATCCTCTTTTTTGAATCTACTACTATATAATAAGAGATGGTGTTCCCATAGCACAGGGATCAGCAACCTTCGGCACTACAGCTGCTGTGAAACTACAACTCCCAGCATGGAAACTTATTTGGCTGTTTTAGTAACTCCCACAGAAGTGAAAGGAGGATTCTGGGAGTTGCAGTTTCAGAACATCTGGAGTGCCGGAGGCTGCTGATCCCTACCCTAGCCTAAAGTATTCAGTGAATGATTTGATGGTGAGTGATGTTGCTCAGTAGTAAATGTGACACCTTACAATAATAAATTAGTAAATCTGATGTTCTGTATAAATGTAAGGCAGAATTTCAGAATTATTATCTCGTGTGGGTCCAAGGAGCCTTAATCGAATGCAAAGCCATATACATCATTATGCATCTGTTTGATGGACAGATTGAGATGGAGTCCATGAGTAAGAAAAACCCTCTGTGTGTCTACCAGGCAGCCTGAATTCATAGAATGGTCAGATGCACAAGCCCTAATTCAAGTTAAATGTTACAACCCTTTTATTTTATCAAATCTATGTTCAGTATGGCAATACTTGGTCAATACTGCTCATAGTTACCATTATCATCATGAAAACTATTTACCATAAGACAACGCAAGCATTGGGAAACAAGGTTTTTCAGATTTAGGGCAACGATAGGACCTATAGGGTTTAGCCACTGAGAGGTGGGGTTGCGCCTGTTGGGGCGAGTGGTCCGCCTGTAGGCAGGGATACTGAAAGGTACACCCTAGGGTAAGAATAGGGTGATCCTGACTGCAAATTCTGCTTTGATTCTCACCATTAAAGATGGCCTTGGGGTTCGCCCGGCAGTCGTTTTGCGGCAAACTTTGCTGGTTCGTGATTCACCAAACATGCGAACATATGGTGATGTCCACCGACACCATATTCTTTTGCATTGCACCGAACTTTGAACCCATGACACATCCATCAGGTGGGACAGGACAGCCAATTGAGACATTTCACCACATGGACACACCCCCACCCTATAAAAGAACCCCGATCTGGCAGCCATTTTACATTCTGTGTTTTTCCAGTGTAGGGAGAGGTTGCTTTGTGGTGCAGGGACAGGCTGCTAGGGACACCAAACGCTAGCTAATAGGGCCACAAAAGTCCTTTTAAGGACTAGTATAGGTGTGCTATTGATAGGTGTGATATACTGAGGGGTGTGATTTATTTATAATATACTATCTAACATAGAAAGTATATTATCGTTAATTAGTATTGTGCAGCAGTTGTGTGCGGTTCTACTGCTCCTTACCGGCTCCTTACTCAATAAAAAACGCCTTGGGAAGAGCGAGCATCGGACGTCACTGGGCTCGGCACATGCCCAGTGACGATGATGAAGCTCCTGCCTTCAGTCTCCTACTCATCGCACTGGCGCAGCCCTCAGTGGGTACTGCGTCTGCGCGAGACTTCGCTCGGCCGTCAGGGAGGGGGAGGAGAGGGATGAGGCACTGTGGGCGGTTAGGGATTCTGGAGGAGGGCGTTTTTTATTTAGTAAGGAGCCGGTTTTGGGCACTGCAGGGGGGTGTTACTGGGCACCCAAAGTAGAAGATAACGCCCCTCTGGGCACCTTCACGATTAATTAGCATATTTAGAAAAGTCGTTTTTTTGCAAAACTACTGAACGGATTTAATTACAAAAAAGCAAAGCTGATTCAAGGTAATCTGTGGAGCATGGCTGGTTTAAAAGCTAAATTTCTGTTATCAGAGGTGACAGAATCCCTTTAAGGGGTTCGATGTACCTGTTTTCACCAAATATTGATTGAGGCCTGCAAAATACCTGCTTCCACAAATACTGCTCTTCTCTAGGGACTTAGGCACAGGGTCATTTTGAAATTGACAGGCAGAGGAAGAGGCAGGCCGTTCCGCAGGGGTGGAAGGGGTCGGGTAGGTGCACCAGGCCGGAGCCTAAGTGCGAAGTTGGAGAAGGTGCGTGCGATTACTTCAAAGGACGCACCAGAGTTGGTTGAGTGGTTCACTCGGCCTTCTGCTTCGGCACCCTCCTCATCCTCTGTATCTGCACCTTCCTCACTCTCTGCTGTGTGAACCCCCAAATACACCACCACCATAACCCCTTCACTCGAGTCAGAGGAATTAGAGGTAGCTTGCATCATTCTCAAAGTGCAGCATTTCTAAGTGCACTAGAGATATTCAAGAGATACTCAGGAGGTAATCTGGAGGTGAGTACAATCTATTAAGTTTTGTTTAACATATTTTCTTGCATTAAAATGGCAGACCTGATTCAGTGCAGGAATTGTTGCGCTTTCATTTCTTGTTTCACTCTTCGCAGGTTTGGATGCTGTCTGATCTACAGACAGTTCTCCATAATGCAGAAGGAAATTGCATTTTTGAAATCTGAGATTTGTAAAGTAACTGTTAGACAAACTCAGGCTTGGCATGTTGCAATGCCACTGCCACAAAGGCCCCCCAGAAATGGAAGATGGGTTACTGTAGGTTCTGGTAGACTTAGAGCTGTTGATAGAAGACATGTCCCACAGTCTGTGGCTCTCTGTAATTCATTTGCAGCACTTTCAGAATGCAAGAGCAACATGGAGGATGGCTTGGGCACAGTGGATGAGGAACAATCATTTCCTATGCCTAAGGTATGCAAGACTACTGACAAAGACAAAAAGGATATAGTGAGTACTAATAGTAAGCAGCTTTTGGTGGGCGAGTCTATCATAAGAGGTGTGAAGTTTGAAGAAAAGGGTTTTGTGAGATGTCTCCCTGGTGCTACTGCCAGCAGGGACAGACGACGTATCCTTAACATTATTAAGCAAACAATAATGGAAAAGGAGGTGGATGTTATTGTCCATATTGGGACAAATGATCTGGCTTGCAATGAAGTTTCAAAGGTGAAGAAAGATTTTCACACACTTGGTAATGATATACGGGAGATTGCATCGACTGTCTCATTCTCTGCAGTTCTGCCTGTGCATAACCGTCAGCATGACAAGCAGTTGCGTATTAAGGAATTCAGTGTACGGCTTGGTGAATGGTGTTTGAACCAGGGATTTGGCTTTGTGTCTCATGTTGTATCTAGCTGGAATGGAAAAGAACTGTACAAGAAAGATGGTTTGCTTTCTCTCAAGGGAACTAATGTCCTCAGTGAACAGTTCAAAGTTTTTGCTAAGGAACATTTAAACTAGGAAAGGGGGGCACAAAAGAGACAATCCATCAGTTTGGCTGCCCCCCGAAAAAACAATGCCAGAAGATGCCAGGAGCTGATAGGATAAGAAATGACAAGCTGAGAGTCTTGTCTACAAATGCTCGCAGTTTAGGGAATAAGATCAACGAACTTGAGTCTGTAATGGCATCTGAGAATATAGATTTAGTGGCTGTTACTGAGACATGGTTCAATGAGAGTAATGACTGGGATATAACAATACCTGGGTTCTCTCTATATAGGAAAGACAAAAAAGGCAAGAAAGGGGGTGGAGTGGCCCTATATGTGAAAGATTGCATAAAATCTAATCTAATACAAGCCAGTGAAACCAATTTAGAGTCAGTTTGGGTTACGTTGCAGCTTGGTAATCATAAGGTAACTTGTGTAGGTGTCATATACAGACCACCAAGCCAAGTCAAAGAATTGGATGATCTACTAGTTGAGGAAATGGCTAAAATGACATTGAAAGGGGAAGTTGTCATTATGGGAGACTTTAATCTTCCTGATATAAACTGGAAAACCAAAATAGCTAGTTCTGCCAGGAGTACAGACATTCTAAATTCCCTACTGGGATTATCTCTACAGCAAGTAGTTGAGGAGCCAACCCGGAAGGAGGCCATTTTAGATTTGGTATTCACAAATGGCAATTTGGTATCTGATATTACTGTAGGGGAAAGCTTAGGATCCAGTGATCACCAGTCAGTGAGGTTTACTATAAGTACAGTGACTGAGTCACTCCACACAAAAACAAAAGTTTTAGATTTTCGGAAAACAGACTTTTCTAAAATGAGATCAGTGGTATACAAGTCCCTATCAAACTGGAACAATTTCAATGGAGTCCAAGAGAAATGGGAGTACTTAAAATTGGCACTACTGAAGGCAACAGAAAAGTGCATTAGACTTGTCAGTAAAGGCAAAAAAAGGAAGAGACCACTGTGGTACTCAGCAGAAGTGGCCAAAATCATTAAAAACAAAAAGATGGCATTTAGCAAGTATAAAAACACCCAAAACGAGGATGACCGGGAAATCTATAAGATGAGGCAGAGAGAGGCCAAGCAAGTTATAAGAGCTTCTAAAGCTCAGGCAGAAATTATCTCAGTCAGTGAAAAAAGGTGATAAGACATTCTTCAGATACATAAATGAAAAAAGGAAATTAAAAAAAGGAATTACCAAATTAAAAACAAAAGAAGGAAGGTATATGGAAGAGGATAAAGAACTAGCTGACTGCCTCAATGAATACTTCTGTTCAGTTTTTACAAAGGAAAATGAAGGAGAAGGACCTCAGTTAGGGAGGAAGACTAATGAATCCTTTGATGCATGTGTCTTTACAGAGGAAGAGGTTCTAAGTCAGCTGTTTAAAATGAATACAAATAAATCACAGGGGCCTGATGGGTTACACCCAAAGCTATTAAAAGAGCTTAGAGGTGTACTAGCAAAACCATTAACAGATTTATTTAACCAATCACTGGTAACAGGTGTCGTCCCAGAAGATTGGAAATTAGCAAACGTTGTGCCAATTCACAAGAAAGGTAGTAGAGAGGAATCGGGCAACTATAGGCCAGTAAGCCTGACATCAATAGTGGGGAAATTAATGGAAACCATACTCAAGGAGAGGATTGTGGAACATCTAAAAACCCATGGGTTGATTGATAAAAAACAGCATGGGTTTACTTCAGGGAGATCATGTCAAACTAATCTTATTGACTTTTTTGATTGGGTGACTAAAATAATAGATGGCGGAGTTGCAGTAGACATCGCTTATCTGGACTTTAGTAAGGTATTTGATACTGTCCCACATAGAAGGCTTATCAATAAACTGCAGTCTTTGAGCTTGAGGTCACATATTGTTGAATGGATTAGGCAGTGGCTGAAGGACAGAAAACAGAGGGTTGTAGTCAATGGAGTATATTCAGACCATGGTATTGTTACCAGTGGGGTACCTCAGGGATCTGTTCTGGGACCCATATTGTTTAATATCTTTATCAGCGAAATTGCAGAAGGCCTCAATGGTAAGGTGTGTCTTTTTGCTGATGACACAAAGATTTGTAACAGGGTTGATGTTCCTGGAAAAGGTTGATGTTCCGGGAAATGGAAAAGGATTTAGGAAAACTAGAGGACTGGTCAAAAATCTGGCAACTAAAATTCAATGTCGATAAGTGCAAGATAATGCACCTGGGGCGTAAAAACCCAAGAATATAAAATCAGTGATACAGTACTAACCTCAGTATCTGAGGAAAGGGATTTAGGGGTCATTATATCAAGCGACCTAAAAGTGGGCAGACAATGTCATAGAGCAGCAGGTAATGCCAGCAGAATGCTTGGGTGTATAGGGAGAGGCATTAACAGTAGCAAGAGGGAGGTGCTCGTGCCGCTCTACAGAGCACTAGTGAGACCTAATTTGGAGTATTGTGTGCAGTACTGGAGACCATATCTGCAGAAGGATATTGAAACTTTGGAGAGAGTTCAGAGAAGAGCTACTAAACTAGTACATGGATTGCAGGACAAAACTTACCAGGAAAGGTTAAAGGACCTTAACATGTATAGCTTGGAAGTAAGAAGAGACAGAGGGGATATGATAGAAACTTTTAAATACATAAAGGGAATCATCACGGTAAAAGAGGAGAGAATATTTAAAAGAAGAAATGATCTGTCATTACATATACACACCTTTTTTGAAAGGCTCCAGAGGCTGCAACACCTAAGCAAGAGGCATCACTAACCAAACACGTGAAGACCAAGGAACTCTCCAAACAAGTAAGGGACAATGTTGTTGAAAAGTATTAGTTAGGGTTAGGTTATAAAAAGATATCCAAATCTTTGATGATCCCCAGGAGCACCATCAAATCGATCCTCCTCTTCATTGTTTACCTGCTGGCCATCGCATCTGCAGTGGTGAGCAGGTGTAATTACACCCAAGCCATCCCATTCATTTCAATGTATATTTCCTTACTGTAGTGAGGAGTCTCTATCACTTACAAATCCACCATTTGTTATTACAATTTCTCATTGTGGGTGTTTATGCTTCCCCTGTAACTGGAATTCTTATTCATCCAAAACGTGTCTGCCAGCACAGTAGGCAGGGAAAACACACTTACACGGTGAGCCCTAACTGGCACCCAACCCACTGTCCCTGCTTACTTGCAGAGCAAGCCCTAAGCGGCTTGTCCACAACTGTTTGACCCAGTAAGTGCAGGGAGTCAAACCAAGCACATGCGGTAAAAACTGCACGGACCTGTTTACACAACTGGAACCCAGAACAGACAAACACACAGAGAAAGGTTGCATAGGAAAAGGTCAAAGACGAGAGATCGACACAGTACCAAATCATGGAGCAGAGATAGAGAGGTTCAAGTCAAGCCGAAGTCAAATACAATAGTAACAATCCAAAGAGCAAAATACCAACTGGAGCACAGCAAGGAAAACCTAGAAATAGCAAGGGTGTATTGCCATCAGGGGTTTAAATAGAGCACCGAGTCCCTGGATCAGAACCTGATATTCAATGCTCCATTAGTCAGAACACAGCAAAAAGGAATATATCTGAACAATCAGTCCACTGCTAGTCTCCTCCAGCACATACCCGCGGTGGAGAGAATGAGCATTCTATCTAGTTACTAATGACGCTATTGCATCACAAGGGGCATGGCTTAGCAGCATGTCTCTCCCGACGCAGTTGCACCAAAGCTGGAAATCTCACTGCTGGAGCCCGGACAGATAAGTTTGTGACAGTGTCCATTTTTTTCACACCAAATGTGTGGTTGGCTGCAGAGATATTACCTGATCACGGAGGGTTTTAAAAGTTGGACCCACAGAGATCAGATGATGGCCAGGATGGCTTATGTTTAATAAGCTGTTAAGATGACCCATTTAAGCGCTTGCAGTCGACATTATGGAAATATCTAGTAGCCAACCAAAATGTATTGGTTATAAGTTCCTCTAGCATTTAAAGGGGTTGTTCACCTCAGGGGCCTTTTGAGCAGACCCTCAACATGGCCTGACCTGTCGTGGGATTTGTACTTATCTGTTCCCTGCTGCTGAGTTCTGGCTTCTTCGCTGCCCTGTCACTGCTCTCATTCTTCAGTCTCCCCATATCAACATCTGGTTTGACTCGGGACCACTGAAGTCAATGGCCTCAGCAATGACATGTCCCCCATGTATCATGTGACCCAGTGACATAGGCCATTGGCTTCAGCGGCCACATGACCCACATCAAACTAGATGGGACTGGAAACTGGGGGAGACCGAGAGCTGCAGTGGCGGAGGGAGTGAAGGAGCTGGAACCCAGAGGCAAGGAGCAGGTAAGTTTGCTTGCTCCTTACTAGTGTTGAGCGAACAGTTCGAAAATCGTTTCAAAAAAGTTCGGGTTCGGGTCCAGTGTTCGTCGATTACTTCCCGCTTTCTGAAGGGCTGCACAGCAGCCAATCAGCTAGCGTTTTACTTCTTGCCCTAAGAGCCCATCACAGCCATGCCTACTAATGGCATGGCTGTGATTGGCCAAGTGCAGCATGTGACCCAGCCTCTATTTAAGCTGGAGTCACGTAGCGCCGCACGTCACACTGCTCTGACTAGTGTAGGGAGAGGATGCAGCTTCTGTGAGGGCGAGATAGGCAGGGATAAAGAAGTGATTGAATCATCTACCTTTGTACACCTGTGCATCAGAACAACTCAGCTGAGCTGTTCACTGAAAGTCACTATTTTGTTGAGACTGGCCAGAGCGATTTTTACTGGCACATGTAACTGGGCTGACCGGCGGTGGCCATTTTGGGACTTGTGGTGCGCCAGCACTTGCTGCCACAGAGTATAAACCAAAGCTCCAAAGAAGTTAAAAATCTACACCTGTGAATCAGAACAACAGCGATTCAGCTGCTCAGTCAAAGTCAATTTTTTTTTCTGGCTGGGCAGACTGTTTTCTGGCACATGTTACTGGGCTGATAGGCGGCGGCCATTTTGGGACTTGTGGTGCTACAGCAAAAGCTGCCACAACGTCCATTAATCTAAAGTAATAGTCGATTTTTTCATAGATATACTACATCAGGGGTTTGGCTGTGCTTGTGTCACCCATACTAACTGCAAAGATATTTAATATATCAGTGGTGAAACTAAAAGTAACCCACTTGGATAGCAAATCCCATGAATGTGCTGTTCCAGCTAGGCTAGCCAGTGCCACTACTTTGTCCAATACTGTCAGCAGAAATATATATTTTTTTTATGTGCCAGAAATATAAATTAGAAAAAGCTTTCACCGTAATAATAAAATTATTCTGGTGTTAGACCAGAAGAAGCACTCCTGTTGTAATTAATACTGTAAAAAGGCTTAGGCAATATTTCTCCCAGTGTGGGAAATTTATCTAGCAAAACTAGCATTTTAACAATTCCGGTGTTCTGAAATACCAGCAGTCCTTTTGTAATTAATACCGCCAAAAGGCATTATATCGTCCAGTGTTGTAATTTTGGTGAAAAAAAGGCCAATGTAATCAATCAGGTGTTTGTTAGACCAGAAAAACTAGGCCTCACGTTTTCACTCCTGTAAAAAGGAATTATATTTCCCCGTGTGGGAATCTAAGTACCAAAACAAGCATTATAAAAAATCTGGTGTCCAATTAGCAGCAGTGTTCTTGTAATTAATACCGCCAAAAGGCATTATTGTCCAGTGTTGTAATTTTGGTGAAAAAAAAGCCAATTTAATCAATCTGGTGTTTGTTAGACCAGAAAAACTAGGCCTCACGTTTTCACTCCTGTAAAAAGGAATTATATTTCCCCGTGTGGGAATCTAAGTACCAAAACTAGCATTATAAAAAATCTGGTGTCCAATTAGCAGCAGTGTTCTTGTAATTAATACCGCCAAAAGGCATTATTGTCCAGTGTTGTAATTTTGGTGAAAAAAAGGCCAATTTAATCAATCTGGTGTTTGTTAGACCAGAAAAACTAGGCCTCACGTTTTCACTCCTGTAAAAGGAATTATATTTCCCGTGTGGGAATCTAAGTACCAAAACTAGCATTATAAAAATCTGGTGTCCAATTAGCAGCAGTGTTCTTGTAATTAATACCGCCAAAAGGCATTATTGTCCAGTGTTGTAATTTTGGTGAAAAAGGCCAATTTAATCAATCTGGTGTTTGTTAGACCAGAAAAACTAGGCCTCACGTTTTCACTCCTGTAAAAGGAATTATATTTCCCCGTGTGGAAATCTAAGTACCAAAACTAGCATTATAAAAATCTGGTGTCCAATTAGCAGCAGTGTTCTTGTAATTAATACCGCCAAAAGGCATTATATCGTCCAGTGTTGTAATTTTGGTGAAAAAAAGGCCAATTTAATCAATCTGGTGTTTGTTAGACCAGAAAAACTAGGCCTCACGTTTTCACTCCTGTAAAAGGAATTATATTTCCCGTGTGGAAATCTAAGTACCAAAACTAGCATTATAAAAAATCTGGTGTCCAATTAGCAGCAGTGTTCTTGTAATTAATACCGCCAAAAGGCATTATATCGTCCAGTGTTGTAATTTTGGTGAAAAAAAAGCCAATTTAATCAATCTGGTGTTTGTTAGACCAGAAAAACTAGGCCTCACGTTATCACTCCTCTAAAAAGGAATTATATTTCCCCGTGTGGGAATCTATGTACCAAAACTAGCATTATAAAAAATCTGGTGTCCAATTAGCAGCAGTGTTCTTGTAATTAATACCGCCAAAAGGCATTATTGTCCAGTGTTGTAATTTTGGTGAAAAAAAGGCCAATTTAATCAATCTGGTGTTTGTTAGACCAGAAAAACTAGGCCTCACGTTTTCACTCCTCTAAAAAGGAATTATATTTCCCCGTGTGGGAATCTATGTACCAAAACTAGCATTATAAAAAATCTGGTGTCCAATTAGCAGCAGTGTTCTTGTAATTATTACCGCCAAAAGGCATTATATCTTCCAGTGTGCGAATTTTGGGGCTAAAAAATAATATATTTTATTGTGGTGCGAGTTGAATCGCAACAATGAGGAAACATTCTATTAAGGGACGAGGACGCGGTCGTGGTGGTGTCCGTGGAGCCTCTGTTGCTGGCAGAGGACGTGGCCGTTCGGCCTCAGGCGCACAAAGTAGTGAAACAACTCCCTCAAGTAGCCGGCAGAATTTACAGCGATATTTGGTGGGGCCCAATGCCGTTATGAGGATGGTAAGGCCTGAGCAGGTACAGGCATTAGTCGATTGGGTGGCCGACAGTGCTTCCAGCACGTTCACCACATTGTCTTCCGCCCAGTCTTCTGCGGAAAGCGCACAGGTGGCACCTGAAAACCAAGCCCATCAGTCTGTCACATCACCCCCATGCATATCAGGGAAACTGGCTGAGCCTCAAGTTATGCAGCAGTCTCTTCTTCTGTTTGAAGACTCTGCTCCCACGGTTTTCCAGGGGTGTCCACCTATCCCTTCCCCAGCGGTGGAAGACATTCCATGCACTGACGCATAACCACTTATGTATCCAGATGATGAGGACATGGGAATACCACCACAGCAGAGTGACCGAGTGTCTGATGATGACGAAACACAGGTGCCCACTGCCGCGTCTTATTGCAGTGTGCAGACTGAACAGGAGGAGGTCAGGGAGGAAGACTGGGTGGAAGACGATGCAGAGGACGATGAGGTCTTAGACCCCACATGGACTGAAGGTCGTGCCGCTGACTTCAATAGTTCAGAGGAAGAGGCAGTGGTGAGACCGAGACAACAGCGAAGCCAAAGAGGGAGCAGGGGGCAAAAGCAGAACAGCCGCCGTCCAGAGAGTTCGCCTGCTATTGGCCAGCGCCAACAGGGACCCAGCACCCCAAAGGCATCTTCAAGGAGTTCCCTGGCATAGCACTTCTTCAAACAATGTGCTGAGGACAAGACCAGAGTGGTTTGCACGCTGTGCCATCAGACCCTGAGGCGAGGCATTAACGTTCTTAACCTGAGCACCACCTGCATGATCAGGCATCTACATGCAAAGCATGAACTGCAGTGGAGTACACACCTTAAAAACAAGGAACCCGCTCAGGCTCCCCCTGCTCCCTCTCCAGCTGCTGCCTCGGCTTCCGCCTCGAGAGGAATGTTGCCACCTGCCGAGCAGCAAACAGAGGATGTGCCACCGACACCACCACCGCCACCGCCACCGTCACCTAGCGTCTCCACTATTTCACACAGCAGCGTTCAGCTCTCCATCTCTCAAACCTTTGAGAGGAAGCGCAAATTCCCACCTAGTCACCCTCGAGCCCTTGGCCTGAATGCCAGCATTTCTAAACTACTGGCCTTTGAAATGCTGTCATTCCGGCTGGTGGACACAGACAGCTTCAAACAGCTGATGGCCATGGCTGTCCCCCAGTATGTGGTTCCCAGCCGCCACTACTTCTCCAAGACAGCCGTGCCTTCCCTGCACATGCAAGTGTCCGATAAAATCAAGTGTGCACTGCGCAACGCCATTTGTGGCAAGGTCCACCTAACCACAGATACGTGGACCAGTAAGCACGGCCAGGGACGCTATATCTCCCTAATTGCACACTGGGTAAATGTAGTGGCGGCTGGGCCCCAGGCGGAGAGTTCCTTGGCGCACGTCCTTCCGCCGCCAAGGATCACAGGGCATCATTCTTTGCCTCCTGTAGCCTCCTCCTCCTACTCGGCTTCCTCCTCCTCCTCCTCTGCTTCCACCAGCTCATCCAGTCAGCCCCACACCTTCACCACCAACTTCAGCACAGCCCGGGGTAAACGTCAGCAGGCCATTCTGAAACTCATATGTTTGGGGGACAGGCCCCACACCGCGCAGGAGTTGTGGCGGGGTATTGAACAACAGACCGACCAGTGGTTGCTGCCGGTGGGCCTCAAGCCCGGCCTGGTGGTGTGCGATAATGGGCGAAATCTCGTGGCAGCTCTGGGACTAGCCGGTTTGACGCACATCCCTTGCCTGGCGCATGTGTTAAATTTGGTGGTGCAAAAGTTTATTCACAACTACCCAGACATGTCAGAGCTGCTGCATAAAGTGCGGGCCGTCTGTGCGCGCTTCCGGCGTTCACATCCTGCCGCTGCTCGCCTGTCAGCGCTACAGCGGAACTTCGGCCTTCCCTCTCACCGCCTAATATGCGACTTGCCCACCCGGTGGAACTCCACCTTGCACATGCTGGATAGAATGTGCGAGCAGCAGCAGGCCATAGTGGAGTTTCAGCTGCAGCACGCACGGGTCAGTCGCACTGCGGAACAGCACCACTTCACCACCAATGATTGGGCCTCCATGCGAGACCTGTGTGCCCTGTTGCGCTGTTTAGAGTACGCCACCAACATGGCCAGTGGCGATGCCACTGTTATCAGCGTGACGATACCAATTCTATGTCTCCTAGAGAAAACGCTTAGGGCGATGATGGAAGAGGAGGTGGGCCAGGGCCAGGAGGAGGAGGAGGAGGATGACAGGTCGTTTTTAGCACTTTCAGGCCACTCTGTTAGAAGTGGCTCAGAGGGAGGTCTTTTGCATCAGCAGAGGGCAGGTACAAATGTGGCCAGCCAGGGACCACTACTGGAGGACGAGGAGGATGAGGAGGAGGTGGAGGAGGATGAGGATGAAGCAGGTTCACAGCGGGGTGGCACCCAGCACAGCGCAGGCACATCCCTGGTGCGTGGCTGGGGGGATACAGAGGATGATGACGATACGCCTCCCACAGAGGACAGCTTGTCCTTACCTCTGGGGAGCCTGGCACACATGAGCGATTACATGCTGCAGTGCCTGCGCAACGACAGCTGAGTTGCCCACATTTTAACGTGTGCTGACTACTGGGTGGCCACCCTGCTGGATCCACGGTACAAAGACAATGTGCCCACTTTACTTCCTGCACTGGAGCGTGATAGGAAGATGCGCGAGTACAAACGCACACTGGTAGACGCGCTCCTGAGAGCATTCCCAACTGTCACAGGGGAACAGGTGGAAGGCCAAGGCCAAGGCAGAGGAGGAGCTAGAGGTCGCCCATGCAGCAGTGTCACGGCCAGCTCCTCTGAGGGCAGGGTTAGCATGGCAGAAATGTGGAAAAGTTATGTCTCCACGCCACAGCTAACTGTCCCATCACCTGATACGGAACGTGTTAGCAGGAGGCAACATTTCACTAACATGGTTGAACAGTACATCTGCACACAACACCACGTACTGACTGATGGTTCGGCCACCTTCAACTTCTGGGTTTCCAAATTGTCCACGTGGCCAGAATTAGCATGTTATGCCTTGGAGGTGCTGGCCTGCCCGGCGGCCAGTGTTTTATCTGAACGTGTATTCAGCACGGCAGGGGGGCGTCATTACTGACAAACGCAGCCGCCTGTCCGCAGCCAATGTGGACAAGCTGATGTTTATAAAAATGAACCAGGCATGGATCCCACAAGACCTGACCCTCCCTTGTGCAGAGTAGTCCTTAATAACTGCCTTAAACCATGTTGTCTTGTACTCCTGGCCACTTCTTCATTGAAAAATCAATTTTTGAAATTAAGTAGGATCTTGGGGTGCAACCCAGAGTTGAATGAACCTTCCGTCTGTCTGGGTCCCGGGGCCAAAGTACATGAAAGTGTCCTTCTCCTGTGCTGGGTGATATGAATGTTATACTTGTGCTGTCTGACATGTCTCCTTTGTGTGGGTGCAGGGGGCCAAAGTCACTGAAAGCGGCCTTCTCCTGTGGTGGCTGATATAAATGCCTGAATCTCTGCTGTGGGACCTCTCTCCTCCGTGTGGCTGCAGGGGTCAAAGTCTCTAAAAGTGCCCTTCTCCTGTGGTGGTTGATGTGAAACTGATGCTTGTGCTATCTGACCTGTCTCCTCTGTGTCGGTGCTAAGGCCTAAGTCACTGAAAGCGGCCTTCTCCTGTTCTGGCTGATATAAATGCCTGAATCTCTGCTGTGGGACCTCTCTCCTCCGTGTGGCTGCAGGGGTCAAAGTCTCTAAAAGTGCCCTTATCCTGTTGTGGTTGATGTGAAACTGATGCTTGTGCTATCTGACCTGTCTCCTCTGTGTCGGTGCTAAGGCCTAAGTCACTGAAAGCGGCCTTCTCCTGTTCTGGCTGATATAAATGCCTGAATCTCTGCTGTGGGACCTCTCTCCTCTTTCTGGGTGCAGGGGTCAAAGTCTCTAAAAGTGCCCTTCTCCTGTGGTGGTTGATGTGAAACTGATGCTTGTGCTATCTGACCTGTCTCCTCTGTGTCGGTGCTAAGGCCTAAGTCACTGAAAGCGGCCTTCTCCTGTGCTGGCTGATATAAATGCCTGAATCTCTGCTGTGGGACCTCTCTCCTCTGTGTGGCTGCAGGGTAAAAGTCTCTCAAAGTGGCCTTCTCTTGTGCTGGGTGATGTGAAGCTGATGTTTGTGCCATCTGACATGGTTGCTGGGGTCCCATTAAATGGTGGCCTACTCCTGTGGTGGGTGATCTAAATGCCTGATTCTCTGCTGTGAAAACCCCTCTCCTCCGCCTGGGTGCAGGGGTCAAAGTCTCTCAAAGTGGCCTTCTCTTGTGCTGGGTGATGTGAAGCTGATGTTTGTGCCATCTGACATGGTTGCCGGGGTCCCATTAAATGGTGGCCTACTCCTGTGGTGGGTGATCTAAATGCATGATTCTCTGCTGCGAAAACCTCTCTCCTTCGTCTGGGTGCAGGGGTCAAAGTCTCTCAAAGTGGCCTTCTCTTGTGCTGGGTGATGTGAAGCTGATGTTTGTGCCATCTGACATGGTTGCCAGGGTCCCATTAAATGGTGGCCTACTCCTGTTGTGGGTGATCTAAATGCATGATTCTCTGCTGTGAAAACCACTCTCCTCCGTCTGGGTGCAGGGGTCAAAGTCTCTCAAAGTGGCCTTCTCTTGTGCTGGGTGATGTGAAGCTGATGTTTGTGCCATCTGACATGGTTGCCGGGGTCCCATTAAATGGTGGCCTACTCCTGTGGTGGGTGATCTAAATGCCTGATTCTCTGCTGTGAAAACCCCTCTCCTCCGCCTGGGTGCAGGGGTCAAAGTCTCTCAAAGTGGCCTTCTCTTGTGCTGGGTGATGTGAAGCTGATGTTTGTGCCATTTGACATGGTTGCCGGGGTCCCATTAAATGGTGGCCTACTCCTGTGGTGGGTGATCTAAATGCCTGATTCTCTGCTGTGAAAACTTCTCTCCTCTGTCTGGGTGCTGGTCCAAAATACATGAGAGTGGCCTTCTCCGGTGGTGGTTGATATGAAGCATGATTCCTTGCTGTGGGACCTGTATCCTCTGTCTGGGTGCTGGTCTGAAATAAATGAGAGTGGCCTTCTCCGTTGGTGGTTGATATGACGCATGATTCCTTGCTGTGGGACCTGTATCCTCTGTCTGGGTGCTGGTCCAAAATAAATGAGAGTAGCCTTCTCCAGTGGTGGTTAATATGACGCCTTATTCCTTGCTGTGGGACCTGTATCCTCTGTCTGGGTGCTGGTCCAAAATAAATGAGAGTGGCCTTCTCCGGTGGGGGTTGATATGACGCATGATTCCTTGATGTGGGACCTCTCTCCTCTGTCTGGGTGCTGGTCCAAAATACATGAGAGTGGCCTTCTCCGGTGGTGGTTGATATGACGCATGATTCCTTGCTGTGGGACCTGTATCCTCTGTCTGGGTGCTGGGCCGAAATAAATGAGAGTGGCCTTCTCCGTTGGTGGTTGATATGAGGCATGATTCCTTGCTGTGGGACCTATCTCCTCTGTCTGGGTGCTGGTCCCAAATAAATGAGAGTGGCCTTCTCCAGTGGTGGATGATATGACGCATGATTCCTTGCTGTGGGACCTGTATCCTCTGTCTGGGTGCTGGTCCAAAATAAATGAGAGTGGCCTTCTCCGGTGGGGGTTGATATGACGCATGATTCCTTGATGTGGGACCTGTATCCTCTGTCTGGGTGCTGGTCCAAAATAAATGAGAGTGGCCTTCTCTGGTGGGGGTTGATATGACGCATGATTCCTTGATGTGGGACCTCTCTCCTCTGTCTGGGTGCTGGTCCAAAATAAATGAGAGTGGCCTTCTCCGGTGGTGGTTGATATGACGCCTTATTCCTTGCTGTGGGACCTGTATCCTCTGTCTGGGTGCTGGTCCCAAATACATGAGAGTGGCCTTCTCCGGTGGTGGTTGATATGAAGCATGATTCCTTGCTGTGGGACCTGTATCCTCTGTCTGGGTGCTGGTCCCAAATAAATGAGAGTAGCCTTCTCCAGTGGTGGATGATATGACGCATGATATTAGTGCCCAAAAGTTCGGGTCCCCATTGACTTCTATGGGGTTCGGGTTCGGGATGAAGTTCGGGTTGAGTTCGGATCACGAACCCGGACATTTTCCGGAAGTTCGGCCGAACCTCTCGAACCCGAACATCCAGGTGTTCGCTCATCTCTACTCCTTACAGATCGTGCAAGATTGGAGAGTCTGCCTGAAAAGCCCCTGGAGGTGAACAACCACTTTAAAGGTTTTTTTGGAAATAAGATATTAATTATATATCCTGAAGATAGTTGAAATATCAGATCGTTGTCCTGGATTTGGCTGCAGAGGATCTGAACTCTACTGCAGGAAAACCATTTGGCTGTTACCTGGACTAGTCTCTGTTCTGTAGATTGCTGACCCACGAAGGTCAAGAAACACTGAAGGATAACGTAAAACCATAGTAAGGTACAAGCCAAGGTCAGGGCAGGCAGAGTTGTGCTATCCAAGTCAGTGTGAGGGTCAGGTTAGGCAGCTCAGGGTCAATATGGAGATCAAATGTAGGTCAGAAGGTAAAGGGTCAAATGCAGACTCAGGCTGAAGTCGGTACATGGGAGAGCAAAACAAGACAAGTAGCACCTTTGTAGGAGACAACAGGGCTACAACCTGTTGCTCAGGCATCCCCCTGTAGGAGAAGGTTCCTCAAATACCTCAATGTGGCCCGCCATAGGCTGGGGAAGATTAGGCCGCTTGCACAGAGCCCCTGCAAGAGCCTGGGAGAGTATGAGCATGCCCTATGAACAGTGAGAGGCAGATTCATCAAGACCTCAGCCTGGGAGCAGAGGATGAGAAACGCTACACCAGCAGCCCTGCCTGCTGGGGATGACCAGTGGAACCCTTGCAATCACAGGCCATCGCACAGTGCTTGGTATTGCAGCTCAATTCTATTCACTTGAATGGGACAAAGGCCATGTGACATATGGATGTAATGTCAAAGGCCATGGAAGAGGTTGCAGCACCCAGTAGTTTCCAATAGATGATGTCCGGTGGCGCAGATATTAATGATCTATCGCTTCTCTGCCTTTTGGCTAAGATTAAGTATAGTATCTGTTCTTATCAGTTTAATATCTGATACGTCACCTATCTGAGGACAAAATATTAAATTAGATTTTAGATTTTTTTTTTTATGGATTTTTAGAACAGGGAAATGTAAAAAGAGCTTACTTTGTCCACTCCACTTATTGACCTGGTATTGTAAGCGAGCAAGCATGGCCACCTGTCCATTTACTGCTATGTGAGTGCTGGGACAACTGAGCCAGATGGCCATTTTAAAAACTCCCATAGCGGAGAACAGAAGGTGGCTTCTCATGCATGGCCGCTCTCTGTTCATTTTGGGGGACCCGTTCTTCAAACTGGAGTGGGTCCCTCACTTACTGACATTGATTACATATCCTAGCAATATGCCATCAATGTCCCAAATGGGTCAAACTCTAATTCCTGAAAAATCTCTTTAAACCAATGGTTGAACTTGTAATATTATTTTATTGACATCTTTTCTGAAATTATACACACATGATCCACATGTTATCACAATCCACTTCTGCATTTTATAACAGCATCTATGTTCCTTACGTACAAATTTCACAAAAAAATAATAAATTACCAATGTAAGAAACTATGAAAGTTACAAGGGCTTAATTATATATGGATTTTTTTTTCTGCAGCAGACACTATAATTTGTCAACAGTGATTAAAAAGTTTTACAAGGTTTCTGTCTGCAGGAAACAGAAAGATATACATTTTTCTTATTTAGCAGAAAGCCATCAGTGTGCAAGGAAGGGTAAGGATGCATTTATATTTTCACTAGCAGAAGGACCCGGCTTCTCATGGGTATATTTATTCTATCTCATTTAATGTTTGTGTATGTCTTTAAAAGATATTGACAGTATCCACTATAACAGTGACATCAACAGTACCCCTCCGCTTTAACAGTGACCTCCACAGCGGCCTGCCCCTTAACAGTAACATCCACAGCGCCGTCCCCTTTAACAGTTAACTCCACAGCAGCCGGCCCTTTATTAGTGACCTCCACAGTACTCTGTCTCGTTAAAAATGACTTCCACAATAACCCGCCCCATAACAGTGACCTCTACAGAGCTCTGTTCCCTTAAAATGTGACCTCCACAACACCCCACCTCCTTAACACTGACCTCTACAGCACCCCACCCCTTAACACTGACCTCCACAGTGGGCTGTCCCCTAAACGGTGACCTTCACAGTTCCCTGTCCCCTTAACCGAGACCTTCACAGCGTCCACCCCTTTAACAGTGACCTCCACAGCATCCTGCCCCCTTATTAGTGACCTTCACAGCAGCCCGTCCCTTTAACAATGACCTCCACAACGGCCGCCCCTTTATTAGTGAACTCCACAGTACCCCATCTCCTTAACAGTGATTTCCACAACACCCCGTCCCCTTAACAGTGGCCTCTACAGCAATCTGTCTCTAGGGTGGCCAGAGGTCCGGTTTTAAGCCGGACAGTCCTACTTTCAGACTACCTGTTCTCTGTCTGGCGGAGGGCCTGGACGGACACAGGGATGTCCTTTTGAACAGCTCACTCTCAGACAGCAGCACCGTGCTGTCTGAGAGTGAGCTGCAGCTGACAGAAGTTGATTTTTACCTTACTTTTTTCAATCCCCGTCGGCTGTGGAGTGGGAGGAGGCATGGCTTATCGGGACCTGGGGGTAGGGTTTTTAAGTCTGTCTTTTGAGAGTGGCCTGAATGGCCACCCTACCTGCTCCCTTAACTGTGACCTCCACAGCATTCGGCTCCCTTAACGAATTCGCAATTAGAATATTCGCGAATAGCACTATTCTTGAATATGAATACGAATATATAGCACTATATTCTAAATATTCGCAAATTCTTAAAGTGGTGATATTCAGAATTAAAATTAGCAATTCGAATATTCACGCTCAACACTATCTATAAGTAGAAATATTTCTAAGTGAGAATACCTCCCCTATATGTCATGTGATAGATTATGTCACCATTATTCCTTTGCTCCTTTTCATTGAATATGTGGGAAAGCAGCTTCTCCATTCCTCTGTACAAATTTAGAGGACTGTTGGGCACAGTATGGGGCCATACAATTTTAATTGCACCATATCATAGTCTGTAGTACACGCCTGTATGCATGAACTCTAAGACATTCTGAACTGATTCTTTTTGTTCATGTTTTAGATGGAATTTCCTGTATAAACAAAGGTAATAATAATAGGAAGACAGAATTAAAACATAAGACTTTCTAGCACATAGCTTGAAGAAGTGGTAGAAACTTTCAGAAATATCTGGAATAAATGAACTACACTGCATTCTACAGAATAGATTTCTTGCATTCATGTCAATGAGGCTTGCAGACGTGCAGAGACATTTTATATACGGTAAGTTACAGTACGTACTCTCAGGTGCATATTTTACAGCAAAAACATTTTCTGCAACAAATCTGAACATTTTGTTAGCTTCTTTCATACTTTCTTTTAAGTTTTTTTTTTTATTTCTTATATAGAAGATTAAGAAAAATACACAACACTGCATACTAAAAAAGGAAAAACAGTGACCTAAAATACTCACCAACAGTGAAGAAACAGCCATCTTATGTTATCCAATTGACTCACCGCATGTTGGCTGCAGTAAAAAATGTTCCATCACACTTTTTTTTGTTTTTGATTTTTGCCTTGATTACCATGATTTTAATGCATTTTTACAACTTTTTTGTGCCTTTCTATTCATACATTTGAACAAGTTTTCAGGTGCTTTTTAGCTTCTCCTTTTTAAAATACTTCTCAGACATTTCTTGTAGAAAAAAAATGGATTTATTATGTTTGAGGGTTTTAGCTGTGGATTTCACCCTTTTCTAATGAAGGGGAAGATCTGCAGCAAAACTGCAGCAAACGCACTCCAAAATCTCCCATTAGAAATTGCGGCTTTCAGAGCGGTGTGGGTGTACAAAAGCACAGAAATCCACACAGAAATTTCTGCAAATATTCTGCATATTGACCTGCACCGTCGTGAAGGTACCCTAAACGCTCATGGACGCGAGCTTGTGTGCCCCGTGCCCCCGTATTACAGATGCAAACCAATTAACTTGAAGTCCACAATCCTCAAGAGAACCTGAGACACGGATCGGAAGCCCATAGAATGCACTTTGTAGTGCTTCCATGGGCTTCTGGTCTGGGCCTCTGCACCTCCAAAAAAACTAACAAATTCAATATATTTTTTTTGCAGTACGGAACATATCTTGCAGATCGTGGACTCACTCAAGTGAATAGGTGCGCATCTGCAAATGGCGTGCACTCAGCCGATACCCGTGCATTTGCGGTCCGCAACATTGACATGGGACACACACGCTCATTTGCATGACCACTAAGAAAGCAGGAGCTCAAAGCTGGCTAAGGCTGTGTTCACATGTCTGTAAGAGATGATCCAGCAGCCTGATCTGGCATAAATGCCTGCTGTCAGACAAACAATCTATTTTTGCCAGAAACCGTCCTGATCAGCGACAAATCTCATTATAGTCAGTAGGGAGACAGTGGTGATCTGGCAATGCCGGATCTTGTGAACACAGACAAGCTGTTCTTTGCCGAAACAGCCTGCTGGAAATGCTCACTGGAGAACATTCTACATAGAAAAGAAAGACATTTTTTTTAACTACATCAGTACACACCCAAGACAACACCACTTTTCATCAAAACCCAAATGAAAACAGTCAAAATAGTGCATACAATATAACATATGTCACAGAGCAAAATATGAGCAGCCAAGAATTAAATATTGGAATGTTCTTCAGGTTAATTCTTTATCTGTTTACAAAAAGTTTACATGACAGTCACACGACAGACTGGTATCTTTATCTTTAGTTACTGTCATTGTATGGATCATTGAAACTTCCCATTACAGATAATCCATACAGATCTGCTTCTATTGATTTGTTTTTAGCATTAATAAATGTTACCTAAATAAAATATATGCTTAGCAAGTGGGTCCCGGCCAAGTTCTTAAATCCCAATGCATTAAATTTGAAGAAGATTCTCTTGACATACAATTGTGAATCACAGGAAGGAAATTATTGACATTGCACATAAGTACTTTTTGTCATGAAATTTTGGCACAGGGTCACTGTACTCTGGAAAACTTAGCAACATTTTCTGCCAACCACACCCCATATATTGGCACAAAGAAGGTAGTCATTTCTTTTCATAGTGTTGTTTAATACAGAGAACAAATAAACGGCCAAAAAATATCCCTGCCTGATATTAACAACGTCATATGATTCTTAAAAATGCATGTGTTAAATACCAAAAAGTCAGTGCCGTCTAATTGCAGTGCTTCTTTGATGCATATTTTTTGTTTTTTCCACATATGATGCCTGTTTTTTGGAAAGTCTGGGACATTGGCATCACAATCGCTTGAATAACAGTAGGAAAATGGACATAGATCACAAATATGAATTCAGTAGTAGCTTGTAATTACAAATATAACATTAAGGTTGGCCTGGCCCACTAAAGTGCATAAGTATTTTCTCATTGACCCAACATCTGACACAATCATGGGCCTCAAAGGTCCAGCAGAAGACAATCCTATTTGGAGCTGATTAGGAAACAATCACTAGCCCCTAGGGTCACCAAAGTGGTTTGCAAAGTTTCTTTATAGATGGACAGTGGGTCCTAAAATCATTACCTCTAATTGTCCCTCAGACTATTCTCTTCTGATCAATCCTGTCCCAGGATGGTGGCGAGTAATAGAAAATGCATCCACTTAAGGACAGAGTGTACATGTAAGTATCCACCTACCGTATAAGCGGGATTTGGAATAATAGTTGAAATGCAAGCAAAGCAAACAGGCAAACAGGTTTTAAACCTTGAGCAACTGGGCATCATCTTGCAGGAGAGACAGACCAGAATATGGTGCATGGAGCAGAGTCAAGATACGTAGCCTAGAGCAAGCCTAGATCCTTGACTGACAAGCATAGATAGATCGATACATAGATAATAAATACATAGCTACGTGAATAGATATGTATCTGTAAATGCCTCCAGCTTTCTAATTTATCAGTTTCCTCATTCCTCTTACCATGATATAACACTGAGTTTCAAAAATCAGCATGCACACAGGAATGTAAAAAGGTGCAGAAAAACAATAATACAAAGGGAAAAAGAAGGGAACGTACATAACCCGTAATAACCCTAATAGGTAGTGTTGGGATCAATGTGTGAACAGGGGTCAGCAATGACAAATATCAAAGGATTCAGCAGTTTAAAAAGTCCAACACGGTTTATATGTTGTCCAACACAAGATAATGGCATCCAAATTATATGTTCACTTGTATGACTCTATTACAAAACAGAAAACAGCAATATAAAGTCCTTGCCCATCTGGGCGCTAACTAAACAGAATAGTCACTTCACATACTTGGTAAATACACGATAAGGCTCTCCTCAACTAGCACATCATGAACCTTCATCCCTCTATTTATCCCAACAGTAATGAATCCAGCAGCTATCCCTGGGTTTGTTTCAGGCTAGGGAAAAGCGGTGTACTGGAGTGGGGGAGGAAATGGCAGATCCCTCTACCAACTTACCCACCATTCCCTAAAAATCCTGGCCCATAATTACTTTTAAGAAAAGTGCCTCAGCAAACTACACTTTGCTGAAACCATCCAGATTCCCGGATTCTTTTACCTTATGATCTGAGCATTCTGGGTGAGAAACACACCTCCTCCAGTACTTTACCAGCCACCATGTTATGGTAGGTATTATTAATTTTAATGTATTTTGTTTTCTCTTCCCATCTGTATTTCCTTATTTCCATGTTTATCCAGTTAACATCAATCAGTTTTCCAAAGTCCCTTGAGGTCAGTGTTGATCGAGCACCCAAGTGCTCGGGTGCTTGGGCCGAACACATTAGGAGGCTCGGGTGTTCTACCAAGCACCCGAGTATAATGGAAGACAATGTGAGAACCCGAGCATTAAACCAGTCACCCTCTGCTTTGAAGAGGGGAGGGTGCTTGGTTCATAGGAAAAGTTCAGAAATTTATACTTTAGGGATGCTCACACCTTACAAGGAGATGTGGCACGGATAATTTAACTGTCCGCAGGGGACACCGTCTACGGAAAAAGTACACTGGATGTCACTGATATTTTAAGAATGCGCACAATTTATGCAGGACATGTGGCGCGGATAATTTAACAGTCCGCAGCGGACACAGGCTGCGGAAAAAGTACAATGGATGCCACTGATATTTTAGGGATGCTCACACTTTACAAGGAGATGTGGTGCGGATAATTTAACTGTCCGCAGCGGACACCGCCTATGGAAAAAGTACACTGGATGTCACTGATATTTTAGGGATGCGCACACTTTACACAGGAGATGTGGCGCGGATAATTTAACTGTCTGCAGCGGCCTATTAGACGCTATTTAACGCAGGATGCGCTAAAAATATATATTGCTGCTGTCACACACAATGGTTCTTAAAAGGACTTTTGGGTCTCTGAAAAGTTTTTCTAATAAAAATCTTCCAATAACACTCCCTATACTGTAAGTCCCTTCCTATGCATAGCTCTCCCTAAGGCCCCTTGCACACGACCGTATGCCCTCCGAGACATACGGTCAATGGGCGGGCCATATGTCCCGGAGTGGCATACATCGTGCACACGGGAGCGCACAGCATCATAGATTACTATGATGTTGTGCGCATCTGGCCGCCCGCGGGACTATTGTCCTGCACTCATATGATCTTATGAGTTTGAGACAATAGTCCCGCAGGTGGCCCAATGTGCACAGCATCATAGTAACCTATGATGCTGTTTGCTCCCGTGTGCACGATGTATGCTACTCCGGGACATATGGCCCGCTCATTGACCGTATGTCTCGGAGGGCATAAGGTCGTGTGCAAGAAGCCTAAGGCCTCTTGCAGACAACGTTTTTTTTCCATTTAGGTTCCATTTTTTGCTTTCTGTATACAGACTGTATACGGAACCATTTATTTCAATGGATCCACAAAAAAAAACGGAAGTTACGCTGTATGCCTTCCGTTTCTGTATTTCCGTTCTGTTCAAAGATAGAACATGTCCTATTATCGTCCGCATAATGGACAAGGATAGTACTGTTATATCAAGGGCCAGCTGTTCCGTTCCGGTTTTTGCGGACTGCAAAATACTAAAAAAGCCATACGGTCGTGTGCAAGAGGCCTAAGACTGAGCAATTTAGCGCACTTGGCACTACAAACATATATTGCTGCTGTCACACACAGAGGACTTTTGGGTCTTTGAAAAGTTTTTGTAATAAACATCTTCCAGTAACACTCCCTACACTGTCTGTCCCTTCCTATGTTCAGCTCTCCCTGACTAATACTGAGCTAAACACGTGTCATCGGGTGCTATATAGCACTCAATGACGCGCTTCGGCAAGCCATTCACTGTAATGCTAGTAGCCAGCATGGTTACAGCATTATAGTGCGTGACAATACCTCCCTGCACGTTTCTTGGCTGTGAGCATTGTGCTCGAGCACATGCGGTACTAGGCCGAGTACCGCTATGTGCCGAGCATCGAGATGCTCGAGCCGAATTGGTGTTCAGCCGAACATGCTCGATCAACACTAGTGGTCATCACAACTCGTTTGCCATCAAGTTTATTTTTATTTTTTGCAAATAGACAACAGTTTTCTTTGATCTTTCAGGTAGCTGTATAGGATTCTGTTCACGCCAGCATCATAACTTCTATGAGAAGCCACGACACGTCTTTCATCTGATCCGAACAGTCACCAATCAACCCCATGGATTGTAATTGGGTCTGCTGGGGCTCTTGTAATTTTGACAGCAAGAGTGAAGCTCCAGACTGATTTACTACACATTAGATAAAACTCTTATATGTTAGTCTTAGTCAAAATTGTATTGAAGTAAGATGCAATACATTTAATACATTTGCATCTTGGCCTGGCTTAAATTTATGCTACAATTTACTCCCGTTTCTGGTGTAAATTATTATAAATCTGTGGGCCTTTTGAGGCCACAACCCTCCTATTAATCCCCACCTTCTATCCACATAGTAATGAGCCCGACAGCTACACCTGGGTTTGCCTTAGGCTAGATCCCTATACCAACCTGTAAGGCCTCTTTCACATTTGCGTTGTGAGGATCCGGAGTGCATTTCCGTCGCCGGAAATGCCCGCCGGATCCGTCACAACGCTAGACAACTGAAAGTCTTCAATATACTTTTAGGTAACCATGGCAGCCAGGATGCTACTAAAGTCCCGGCTGCCATGGAAAAGAATCCGTGAGCCGGGGGAGAAGCTACTTACATTCCGTGCGGCAGCCAGGGCGCTCCTCGATGACGTCACTGGGTCCCTGCGGCGCATGGCTCACATAGCTTCTCCCCCGGCTCCCCGCTGGTTACAACGTTTAGCTTTAGCAACGTTTAGCGGATCCGGATTAATGCTTTTCCATGGGTATTAATACCGGATCCGTCCTTATGGCATGTCTTCCGGATTTTTGGATGGAGACAAATCCGCAGCATGCTGCAGTTTTGTCAACGTCCAAAAAACGTTCACATACGGAACGGAAGACATCCTGATGCATCCTAAACATATTTCTCTCCATTCAGAATGCATTAGTATAATCCTGAACAGTATATTTCCGTCCTAGAGCCCCGAGGACGGAACTCTAGGACGGAAAGCAAAAACGCTGATGTGAAAGAGGCCTAACTCAGTTTTTTTTTAAAACAAAAAACATAAAGACAAATTTGTAAATTTGTTTTTTATGCTGTATATGACCAAATAATATGTATTATGTGTAGGTAGTATGAGATATGCAAGATCATTTGTAATAAGATATAAAATATTTTTGACAGAGTTCCTATTTTTCTTTTTTTCATTACATTTTTATAGAGAATGACACTGTGCCTACTGTTCTCGATGATGGGATATTAGTATATCTCAGGTTTAGTTATTTTATTCGATAGCATATGCTCCTCGACCATTTACTTCAAAGATTTGTTGCTATGTCTTTCATATTGGTGAAGAGGCAGACAAACTGTACCATTAGATGGAAAGTATTGGATTTGGCCAAAAAAAAAAAACTAACAATGTCAAAAGGTAAAGTAAAAGAAAAGAAAAATCAAATAAATCAAAATAAAGTGTAACAGTGAAAGAGAACATACACTGCTACAGAATATGAGAGCAAAGCTGTTAGCAACCACTTAAGAAATCAATGCAGTCGATGAATGGTAGCGAATGTGTAAAATGTAAAAACCTAGCAAATCCAGGGGGCAGAAACACTGCTAATAATAATTAGAGATGAAGGGCTCCGTATAGTACTAGAATATATTGGCTCTGATGAGCCAAAGTTATTACTTCGTGAAGTCTCGCAAGACTCCGCATAATAACTTCAGTAATTGATTTATACTGTAAAAAAACATTTCCCGAACTCGGTTTCAGTTCCAAGGTACCTCTTGGAACCAAACCGATTTTTTTTTACAGTATACTGCAAATCAATTTCTGAAGTTATCATGCGAAGTCCCGCGATACTCCGTACTGTATTAAAACAAAGTTTTGCTCATCCCTAATCAGGAGGCCACAGAGCGGTACAATGACAGAGTGTTGAGGTGGCGGCAGCATCAGAAGGCCACAGAGTGGCAAGGTGACATAGTGTGGAGGTGGCAGCAGCATCAGGAGACCACAGATTGGAAGGTTACATCCTGTGGAGGTGGCAGCAGCTTCAGGAGGCCATAGAGTGGAAAGGTGACATAGTGTGGAGGAGGCAGCAGCATGAGGAGACCACAGAGTGGCAAGGTGACATAGTGTGGAGGTGGCAGCAGCATCAGGAGGCCACAGAGTGACCCGGTGACAGAGGGGGGAGGTGGGCGGCATTAACAGTACCCGCTGATGATGGTGGGTGTACGAAGGAGCATTTGGCATCAGATGTGTGGCATCAGGCGGATGGCAGCATCAGAATAGTAGCTGAGGCAGGTATCCAGAATAAACCGGTCTCGTTTGTCAAAGTGTTGGTGTGGCACCATGGATGATCTATTCTGATGCATCAGGCATTGATGGGTGGAAATCCTTGCTGATCCACGCCTGATTTATGGAATCATATTTTTGACAAAGGTCAGTCTCTCCACATTTTCGGTGGACAGGCGAGTTCCTTCTGGGGTAACTATAGCCCCCACTGCACTAAACACCTGCTCTGATGCCACACTACTGGCCGGACAGAACAGCTTTTCCAGGGCAAACTTTTCCAGAGCAAAATCCAGTTTGGCTGCCCAGTAGTCCAGCGGATCTTCAATGTGGGGTGGCATCATGCTGTCCAAGTATGCCCCACCTGCTGGTTCAGGTCATGCTCCAGGTCTAGTTGCTGCTGCTGCTGCTGGTGAGTAGTTTCTTCACTAGGCGAGTGAGGAAAGCTGCTCATCAGCGACTCTAGACTCAAGTTGCTGCAGAGGGCACCCCCGGTCAGACCTGCGAGAGGATGGACAATGGCACAGTTAATCAATAAAGGGTAAGCAGTACTACAAATCCCAATTATGGGGTGAACATACCGTTGATTAAGAAACTGATGGTGGTGCTCACGGATAGAGATTCTAGCCTGGGGTCCCATTTAGTCAAAACTATAGAAAATCCGCAGCCCTTGGCAGTTCAATAAATAAATTTGGCTGTTTTATTTAAACCAGCAGCATGATAACAGCAATGTTTCAACCTTCTCTGGTCTTTTTCAAGCAGTGAGAGCTTGAAAAAGACCAGTGAAGGTTGAAACGTTGATCTTATCAGAATGCTGGTTTAAAAAAAAAATTGGATTTTTTTCTTTGAGCTGTCGAGTGCTGCGGATCTTCTATACTGATGGCGCAGTTAGGCAGTCGTCAACTGACTACATAGGATGTCTTTATAGTAGTCCGGTTTGTCCTCCCTCTCAGTGGGTGTAAAAAAGGCCCCTATTTTGGACAGGTAGTGAGGGTTCAACAAGGTGGAGAGCCAGAAGTCATCCTTCTGCCAAATGGTGACAATTCGGCTGTCCCTACGCAAGCATGCGTCGGGCCATTTGTACAAGTGACTGGGAGGGACTCCCTGCCTCCATCTCCACTGCATACTGCCACGGTGTGTCTGGGTCCTCTGCCTCCTCTTCCTCATCGCCCTGCTCCTCCTCTCCTGTCACCTCTGTAGAAAAACCACCCATTTCACTACACATTCCTTGTGCTCCAATGTCCCCCTCCTCCAGTTCAGCCCCCACAGGTCTTCAGTGGCCGTGAGATCTAGGCGCCAGGTCTCCAGTGCCCTGATCAGCTAGATTTACCAGCATCTGTTATAGAACATGAAGGCAGCGACGGTAGCAGAACATGAAGCTGACAAATAACATGGCCTCCTCAAAGGGCCTGAGCAAATGGCAAGTGTTAAACATGAGCTGCCACTGGCTGACATCAAAGTTACACAGGAGAGTCCTCCTGTCCGCTTGGATCATCAAGAAATCGTTTATGGCCTTTCTCTGTTCATATAGTCAGTCCAAAATATGAAGGGTGGAATTCCAACGGGTGGAAACGTCGCATATCAGCCTATGTTGGGGGATGGCGTTCTGCCACTGCAGCTCCAGGAGGTTGTGCTTTGCAGTGTATGAGTGGCTAAGGTGCAAGCAAAGTTTTCTGGCCATTTTTAGGATGTCTTGCAGATGGTTGGGAGACTTCAGGAACTGCTTGACAACCAGATTGAACACATACGCCATGCAGGGTGCATGACTCAGCCGTCCTTGACACAGCGCCGACACCATGTTCTTCCCGTTGTCGGTCACCATGGTTCCGATTTTCAGTTGTTGCGGAGAAAGCCAGGATTTGATTTCTTGATGAAGGACACGGAGCAGTTCCTCCCCTGTGGGACTCCGCTCGACCAGGAAAACGAGGTGCAGAACAGCGTGGCAACTGTGATGACATGGTGGAGATGAGGAGGCAGAGGCGGACATTGTCGCAGGACCAACGGCGTAACAATGTGGAGGCGGAAGCGGCATCACCTGGCCAAGTTGCTGGTGTGGCAGTGCAGGAACCACATTCACCCAGTGGGCCGTAAAGGATATGTGTTGTCCCTGACCATAGTTAAAGCTCCACACATGAGGGCTGCCGTGCACTTTTGGCAGACACCGACAAGCTCAAGGACTGGCCCACCTTCTGTTCTACATGTGTGTGCAGGGCTGGTACTGCCTTTTTGGCAAATAAATGACAGCTTGGAACTCTCCACCTCGGCTCGGCACAAGCCATCAGTTCTGTGAAAGGTGCAGAGTCCACCCATTGGAAAGGGAGGGACTGCAGCACCAGCAACTTGGATGGGTGCACGCATACTGTTGTCTTTTAGCAATCGCTTCGGTGAGCGATTGCTGACGGAATGACTGATGAGGGGTAGAAGGGCGAGGAGCAGGAGCATCAGGACCAGCTGATGATGGGAAGGACAGACAGCTCCCTTTGTCTGAGGTGGTGAAGCCTTGACTGCCTGAAATTGTGTGTGTGCCACTGGGTGATGCAGCGGTTGCTGCGGCAGGCTGGACCACCACACCGGAGCCACGGTTCTCCCAGGCCACTTTATGATGACACTGTATATGTTGACGCAGGGCCATGGTGCCAACATTGACACCTTGGCCAGGCTTCACATATTCTACATATGGCTATGTTCACCTCCTCTGACGGCTTAACAAAAAACTTCCACATTGCCGAGTAGGTGTCACTATGTCACTATGCAGTGACTGCTACCGTCGCTGCCTCTGTGAAACTGTGCACCGCTGCTGCCTCACGGGCAAGCTGCCACCCTCTTCTTCCGATGATGATAAAGCCCATTCGTCACCCGGCTCCCAAGTGTGATCAGCTACATCATCACCACCGAGTACTGTCTGCACGTCACTGATGTCCTCCTCAACCGTCTCTGGGTCAGGAGCCTGACCTCTCGCAACACCAGATCCCATGCCACTCTCCTCATCACTATTTTCCCACCTAGTGGAGGAAGCAGTGGATGTCTTCTCCACATCTTGGATTGCCAGTAGCTGCTGACTGTCTTCTAGTAGCTCCTCACTGTATAGTGGAGCTGAGCCCACAGTATACAATACTTCTCTGGCTGAGGGAACAGAAAAGGCAGGTTGAGGACAGGTTAGGGCACAGGGCCTGCTCCTGGGCCATGCCAACTAAGGGTTGTCTCTGACGAATCCACCGACTCTTGGCTGGGGGTGTCTGATGTCACTTCCGATGATCGAAGTCGAAGATCGAGTCAACCATTCAAGAACCGCTGGGTTGCTGGTCAAGACACAACCGCTAGCTGACACTGGGAGCTCAGGCCTCTCCAAGTGGCCCCTGCTGCGACCTCTTCCTGCACCAGAAAGATATAAACTTCTGCCACTTCCCTGTGCAGGGCCTGACACTTCTCTGTCTGACAGACTGTTCGATCAAATAAATAAATAAATAAATAAAAAGGAAATTAAAACACCCCAAAAAAGTCTATAATTTTCTCACTTCACCACACAACGGCTAATGTGCCCTTTTTTCCCCTACTAATACACATAAAAAAGGGCTTTATAACATATAACTGCACCGCTGAACGGCAAATATATATTTCTTTTTCCACTTATACATGCCACAAAAGGCTTTAGAACATATAACTGCCCCGCTGAATGGAAAATATATTTTTATTTTGCCAATTATACACGCCACAGAAGGGCTTTAGAACATATAACTTCACCTCTGAATGGCAAATATATTTTTCTTTTGCCACTAATACACCCCAAAAATTGCTTTAGAACATATAACTGCACCGCTAACTGCAAATATATTTTTAGTTTTCCACTAATATACACCACAAAAGGGCTTTAGAACATATAACTGCAAAGCTGAACGGCAAATATATTTAGCTTTTTCCACTTATACACGCCACAAAAGGCTTCAGAACATACAACTGCACCGCTGAACTGCAAATATATTTTTATTTTTCCACTAACATATGCCATAAAAGGGCTTTAGAACATATAACTGCACTGCTGAACGGCTAATATATTTTTCTTTTACCACATTTACACGCCACAAGAGGCTATAGAACATATAAATGCACCGCTGAATGGCAAATATATTTTTCTTTTGCCACTAATACACGCCACAAAAGGCTTGAGAACAAATAACTGCTCCGTTAAACAGCAAATATATTTTTCTTTTGCCACTAATACACGCCACAAAAGGCTTTAGAACACATATAACTACACCGCTAAATGGCAAATATATTTTCTTTTGCCACTAATACACGACAAAAAGGGCTGTAATTTTAGCACTTTACTACACAACGGCTAATGTGCCCTTTTTTCCCACTAATACAAGCAAAAAAAATGCTTTAGAACATATAACTGCACTGCACAAGGGCAAATAAGGCGTAGAAATATTTCCTTGTAATAAACCCTATTAATGGTTGTATCAAACAGCACTTGCACCCCAATAACAAGAACGGTTTGCTGGAATTACAGAGCTGTATGATGGCAATTTGGGTGCCCAGTCAGTGCAGCAAGGTGTAGTAGGATTGTTCCTATTACCCAGGCTTTAACCTCCCTTACTGAACCCTGTTAAACATAAATGCGGAATGATTCCTTCCTATCCTTTCCCTACACTTTTAACATTTTTTCCCTGCACTTGTAAATAGTTTTTTTTTAGCACAATGATGTTTTTTCTAACACTGTCCCTAGCGCCTTTTGATGTCTCTCCCTGCACTAAGTACACTGGTAAATGGCAGAATCCAAGATGGCTGAGGCAATTTATAGGACTGTGACACCAAAGGCTTGCTGTTGATTGGATGCATAGCATTATGGGTGATCCCGCGTTCCCAGAGTTCCTTGCTCCAAGTCCACACACGCGCAGCAGCCATTTTAGCAAAAAATGCGATTCGTTACCACGAAGTGTGAGGAAATTCGGATTCGGTGCAAATCTAATTTTTCCTGAAATTCGGATAAAATTCCACTTTGTCAGCTTCATTTCACTCATCTATAATAATAATATCAAACAAACAACCTAAATAGGGTTGAGCGAACAGTTCGAGCATAGTTCGGGTTCGTACCGAATTTTGGGGTGTTCGGGACCCGGACCCGAAGATTTTCAAAAAAGTTCGGGTTCGGGTCCGTTGTTCGGCGATTTCTTCCTGCTTTCTGAAGGGCTGCACAGCTGCCAATCAGCTAGAGTTTTACTTCTTGCCCTAAGAAGCCATCACAGCCATGCCTACTAATGGCATGGCTGTGATTGGCCAAATGCAGCATGTGACCCAGCCTCTATTTAAGCTGGAGTCACATAGCGCCGCACGTCATTCTGCTCTGATTAGTGTAGGGAGAGGACGCAGCTTCTGTGAGAGCGAGATTAGGCAGGGAAAAGTCAGCAAAAACACCTAATGAAGTGATCGATCTACAGCTGTGAATAATTCAACTTCTGCTAGTTAATTGCTCACTGGTTTTTAGGCTGCACAGATCGTTTTTCTGTCACTTTGATTGGCGGCCATTTTGTGTCTTGTGGTGCACCAGCACAAGCTGCCACCAAGTCCATCAATCCATCAATACTAGGTTTATTTTTGCTATATCCTACATCAGGGATCAGGATAGAAATTTCTATATTTTATTAAGGGGTTAAATTCAATTGCCAAAATAGCAATCCCCTAAATCTGGTGTTCCAGCTGTGGCTAGCCAAGTGTAATAGTGTCTGCTGTCTGGCAAAGGATAGATTTTTTTCTGTGGTGAAATTCAATTGCCAAAATAGCAATCCCCTAAATCTAGTGTCCCAGCAGTGGCTGGCAAAGTTTAATAGTGTCTGGCAAAGGATAGATAATTTTCTGGGGTGAATTTCAATTGCCAAAATAGCAATATCGTAAATCTGGTGTTCCAGCTGTGACTGGACAAGTTTCATAGTGTCCGTCATAGGATATATTATTTTCTGCGGTGAAATTCAGTTGCAAAAATAGAAATACCGTAAATCTGGTGTTCCAGCTGTAACTGGACAAGTTTCATAGTGTCCGTCATAGGATATATTATTTTCTGCGGTGCGGGCCGTCTGTGCGCACTTCCGGTGTTCACATCCTGCTGCTGCTCGCCTGTCTGAGCTACAGCGTAACTTCGGCCTTCCCGCTCACCGCTTCATATGCGACGTGCCCACCAGGTGGAACTTCACCTTGCACATGCTGGAGAGACTGTGGGAGCAGCAGCAGGCCATAGTGGAGTTTAAGCTGCAGCACGCACGGGTCAGTCGCACTGCGGAACAGCACCACTTCACCACCAATGACTGGGCCTCCATGCGAGACCTGTGTGCCCTGTTGCGCTGTTTGAGTACTCCACCAACATGGCCAGTGGCGATGACGCCGTTATCAGCATTACAATACCACTTCTATGTCTCCTTGAGAAAACACTTAGGGCGATGATGGAAGAGGAGGTGGCCCAAGAGGAGGAGGAGGATGAGGGGTCATTTTTAGCACTTTCAGGCCAGTCTGTTAGAAGTGGCTCAGAGGGAGGTTTTTTGAAACAGCAGAGGCCAGGTACAAATGTGGCCAGCCAGGCCTCACTACTGGAGAACGAGGAGGATGAGGAGGAAGTGGAGGAGTATGAGGATGAAGCAGGTTCACAGCGGGGTGGCACCCAACACAGCTCAGGCCCATTACTGGTGCGTGGCTGGGGGAATACGGAGGACGATGACAATACGCCTCTCACAGAGGACAGCTTGTCCTTACCTCTGGGCAGCCTGGCACACATGAGCGACTACATCCTGCAGTGCCTGCGCAACGACAGCAGAGTTGCCCACATTTTAACGTGTGCGGACTACTGGGTTGCCACCGTGCTGGATCCCAGGTACAAAGACAATGTGCCCACCTTACTTCCTGCACTGGAGCGTGATAGGAAGATGCGCGAGTACAAGTGCACGCTGGTAGACGCGCTCCTGAGAGCATTCCCAAATGTCACAGGGGAAAAAGTAGAAGCCCAAGGCGAAGGCAGAGGAGGAGCAAGAGGTCGCCAATGCAGCTGTGTCACGGCCAGCTCCTCTGAGGGCAGGGTTAGCATGGCAAAAATGTGGAAAAGTTTTGTCACCATGCCACAGCTAACTGCACCACCACCACCTGATACGGAACGTGTTAGCAGGAGGCAGCATTTCACTAACATGTTGTGCACACCCCTCCACGTACTGACTGATGGTTCCGCCCCATTCAACTTCTGGGTCTCCAAATTGTCCACGTGGCCAGAGCTAGCCTTTTATGCCTTGGAGGTGCTGGCCTGCCCTGTTTTGTCTGAACCTGTATTCCGCACGGCAGGTGGCGTCATTACTGACAAACGCAGCCGCCTGTCCACAGCCAACGTGGACAAGCTGGCGTTCATAAAAATGAGCCTGGCATGGATCCCACAGGACCTGTCCATCCCTTGTGCAGAATAGACATTTATAACTGCCTCCCCCTAAACCATATATTCTTGTACTCCGGGGCACTTCTTTATTGAATCCTCTTTTTTTAATTTTACCATTATATTGCGGTGCAACCAAAAGTTGAATGAACCTCTCCTCCGTCTAGGTGCCAGGGGCCTAATTATCTAAAAGTGGCCTTCCCCATTGGTGGGTGACATGACGCCTGATTCTCTGCTATGCAACCTCTGTCCTCTGTCTGTGTGCTGGGGCCTAAATAAATGAAAGTGGCCTTCTCCATTGGTGGGTAACTTGAAGCCTGATTCTCTGCTATGGGACCTCTCTCCAATTGATATTGCTTAATTTTTATTTATTTTATTTTATTTTAATTTATTTCCTATACCCATTTGTTTGCAGGGGATTTACCTACATTTTGCTGCCTTTTGCAGCCCTCTAGCCCTTTCCTGGACTATTTTACAGCCTTTTTAGTGCGCAGAAATTCGGGTCCCCATTGACTTCAATGGGGTTCGGGTTCGGGATAAAGTTCGGGTCGAGTTCAGATTCCGAACCCGAACATTTTCGGGAAGTTCGGCTGAACTTCTCGAACCCGAACATCCAGGTGTTCGCTCAACTCTAAACCTAAACATTGATCATTGCACTCTCAAGATCAAGGCTCTTAAGAAAAGCTAAGAGGAAACTTACAAGAATAATGCAGGCACTTCACCCCTCCCAAGAACATAGATGAACATCAGCAAGTCTCCTGATCAAAGGTTCAACAATATTCAGAAAAGTTGTGGGAAAGGACACATAAAAGAATAAAGGCGCATTTACAGAATACTAGAAGCAGTCGATTGTCGGGCAGGAAGGGTTCTATCCCTACAGTTGGCTGCTAGTTAATAGGAAGTGAAGCACTGTATTTACTTGCAGCAATCACCATCACAGTATTCCCCATATAAAATCATTGCTCCTGGGCAGCAGACTTCTACTTAGGCCTCATGCACACAACCGTTGTTTTGGTCCGCATCCGAAATGCAGTTTTTACGGCTTGGATGCGGGTCCATTGACTTCAATGGGGCCGCAAAAGATGTGGACAGCATTCCGTGTGCTGTCCTCATTTGTTGCTCTGTTGCGTAGTCCGCAAAAAAATATAACATGTCCTATTCTTGTCTCTGGTTACATGGTGTGGGCGCTATTGCTCAAGGCATGTAAGGGGTTAAAACCTATCCTTAGAATAGGTCCTCAATATTAGATCAGCAGGGGTCCAACACCCACGATAAGCTGTCTGAAGAGGCTACAGGGCTCTGGTGAGCTCTGCGGCCTTGCTTCTTAACAAGCACAATGCTGTCCATTGGATAGTGGTTGTGCTTGTTTTGCAGCTCAGACCCATTCACTTTCAATAAATCTGTGCTGCATATAGGCCATCTACCAATGAACAAGACATCCGTGGTCTAGGATGATGCCGCTGCGTGACTGCCTCTTGTAAGAGCTGATCAGTGGGGGTGCAGGACGTAAAATCACCACTGATCCCACTCCTCAGAATAGGTTATCAATATTCTACCCCTGGAAACCTCTTTAACTTACCCATTGGTGGAGCTTCTGGGGACTTGAACATGTGCTGCCAGATTCCATCACAAATTATAACTGATGATTTGAGGCTCCCACAGCTAGGTATTATGTGGTTAGCATATTTTCAAAGCTAACAAACAGTTGTGTTCAAAATTATTCAACCCCCACTGAAATTGAGTGTTTTGGCCAGTTTGACATTGATTTTGATAATTTCAATCATCTTGTTTACAATTAAATCAAAGAGGCACTTGTAAGTCAGACAAATATAACATAACATTTATAATGAAATAACCACAAATGTCTTTTCTGTGCTCACATCATTATCAGTTTTATTCAACCCCCAAGTGACATTCAATCTTAGTACTTAGTACAACATCCTTTTCCAGTTATAACAGCTTTTAAACGTGAAGCATAGCTTGAGACAAGTGTCTTGCAGCAATCTACGGGTATCTTCGCCCATTCTTCATGGGCAAAAGCCTCCAGTTCAGTCACATTCTTAGGCTTGCGTGCTGCAACTGCTTTCTTTAAGTCTCACCAGAGGTTCTCAATCGGATTTAAGTCTGGTGACTGCGATGGCCACTTCAAAATGTTCCAGCCTTTAATCTGCAACCATGCTCTAGTGGACTTGGAGGTATGCTTGGGATCATTGTCCTGTTCAAAGGTCCAACGTCTCCCAAGCCTCAGGTTTGTGACGGACGGCATCACATTTTCATTTAATATCTCCTGGTACTTAGGGGAATTCATGGTACCTTGCACACGCTGAAGCTTCCCTGTACCTGTAGAAGCAAAACAGCCCCAATGTATGATTGACCCCCCGCCATGCTTCACAGTAGGCAAGGTGTTGTTTTCTTCATAGGCCTTGTTCTTCCTCCTCCAAACATAGCGTTGATCCATGGGCCCAAACAGTTCTAATTTTCTTTCATCAGTCCACAGAACACTATCCCAAAACTTTTGTGGTTTGTCCACATGACTTTTGGCATACTGCAGTCGACTCTTCTTATTCTTTGGAGACAGCAAGGGGGTGCGCCTGGGAGTTCTGGCATGGAGGCCTTCATTACGCAGAGTGCGCCTTATTGTCTGAGCTGAAACTTCAGTACCCACATCTGACAAATCTTTTTTCAGTTCCTCAGCAGTCACACGGGGACTTTTCTCCACTTTGCGCTTCCGGTAGCACACAGCAGTCAAAGTCAGCATCTTCTTTCTGCCACGACCAGGTAGCGTTTCAACAGTGCCCTTTGCCTTGAATTTGCGAATGATGCTTCCTATGGTGTCTCTTGTTATGTTTAACATCTTTGCAATCTTCTTATAGCCATTGCCCTTCCTGTGAAGAGAAATCACCTCTTCTCTTGTCTTCCTGGACCATTCTCTTGACTTCACCATGTTTGTAAACACACCAGTAAATGTCTAGAAGGAGCTGAGTATCACAGTCATTTTACATCTGCCTAATTGGTGCTTATTATGCTTGATTGCTGCTCCTTGACATCCACAGGTGTTTTCAATACCTGATCGAAAACACTTGAATGAACCTCTGTTCTTAAGAGTGGTCGTCTTTAAGGGGTTGAATAATTGTGTCAATAAAGAAATCACAAAAAAAACATTTAATACTGTATCACAAAAACAATTAATGTCATTTTAGTTGCATTTGGTTCTTTAAAAAGTCCTTGTAAGATTTCATTCTGAACACAATTACAAATGTACACTAAATTCCCTAAAACCCTTTACAGCATTGGGGGTTGAATAATTTTGAACACAACTGTAAAATAAATATCCAAAATGTACAATCCTTTCAATACTGTACTAACCTAAATAATAATTAGTGGAGTAATTGAATCATGAACTCTTTTATAGCACAGCGGCATTTTTAATGCATGGGTGATTTTTGAATCTATATAAAAAACCAATGTATAAATTATATACAGAAGAATTCATGTTATCAAACATTCTTTGTTCCTATATATGGAGGTATTACTACAACTGTAGCAGGCACAGCAGATGCATTGGGACTGAATAGTTTTTATAGGGATCTCCAGGATTTTCATACTGATGGCCTATCCTCAAGATAGGTCATCAATATGAAATCGGTGGGGGTCCAACACCTAGGCCCCCTGCCGATCAGCTGTGTGAGGAAGCTGAGGTGCTCACTGGCCTCCTCACAGCTTACCAAGCACAGGACCATCCATTTGCTAACAGCTATGCTTAGTATCTCAACTCAGCCCCATTCACTTCAATGGGACTGAGCTGCACCTAGGCCATGTGACCAATCAACGTGGTGTCATGGAGTGTCACAGCCTCTTCATACAGCTGATTGGTGAGGTGCCAATCATAATCCCTAAGAACCCCTTTAAGACAACCTCTATCCATATGCCCTATTACAGACTGTGGACCCATCTCTATCAGCCAGAACTGCTCTGTAAGGGCAACTCCTGCACAGTCATGCACTAAATGTTAGGCTAATCATGTTAAGGTCCAGCATATGGTACTACATTTCCCCTGCAGTAGCCCCAAGTGCATGGATAGATGGTCACTAGAGGTCAAAGAAGGACCCAGCTTTGCTTTATAAACAAGATGTCCTGGAGAGACAACTTGTTTAACTCTGATTAATGAATCTTTTATTTTATTTTTTAAACAGTGTGGTATGTACTCAGAAAACGAGAAGTCCTGTAACTGCTACTGCTTCCTCCACTTTAGGTTGTTTTATTGAAATATTGAATGAGAAGCTTCAGTTACATTCTCTTCTTTAGCCTCCTCCACTCTTCCCTGTCCAGTATTTCCTGTTTTACACTTGTTGGATTTTTGAGCCAGGAGGTTACAGAACAATTCCAGGGAGACTAGGAGCAGGGAAAGGGTACTACAGACCACTGAAAGGGGATGATGATGATGGGAGAGACTGAATTCTATCTCAAGTTGTGCCAAAAACCTGCCACCTGTTAATGACGATTCACTGATTCATGGATTCGCTGTGTCACTGAACAGATTTGGCTTGGTACCAGGGTGTTATCTACAGTATGTGGACCCCCTACTCTTCATCCTTTAATTCCTATATAAGGATCTAAACTCTGTTCCAGTGGTGAAAGGCATCAAGGTATCAGGCAAAAATCATAGTCTCTGGGAGAGCCAAGGTCAGAGCAGAGAGTATGTTCAATCCAATAAATGGGCCAATGGTCATAGCAGGAAGCACAGCAGTCAAGCCAGGGTCAGGTCAGGCAGTAGACGGTCAAATCCGATAGTCGGTCAGGGATTGGTATACGGGTAAATAATTAGAAGAATGGTGCACATTTGCAGGTAACTAGCAAGGCTTCACAGCCTATTGATTAAGGACCCTACCATAAGGGAAGGTGCCTTTAAGACCCCCGGGAGGCTAGCCGGACATGTAGGCTGGACAGATTATGGTGTGCACACACTGGTTCTTTAAGAACCTGAGACCATAGAGTGGATGGTGTAGAGCTACTCTGGTGGTCATGCCCACTAGGAAGGAGCAGAGAGACACTGACAGGCATTGAACATTTGAGAATCAAAGCAAGATACAGGGTAAGCATCTGGAAAAGAGGTGCCGTATGTAATAACGATGAGGGATATTATCTGGTGTAAAAAGCTAACATAGAGGCGGCAGAAGGAATAGAAAGATATCTAGCAAAGTGCTCCAAATTTATATAGCTTGCCTTTATATTAATTTGCCATAGATATTTTCTGTCCTGTCTACATTTAAGCTGTCTAGATTTAGGACGGAATTAATAAATTTCTCCCCATTGTTTTTTGTATTAACATATTATTTATGCAGAAGAACATAATGATAGCTTTAGGATCAAGACCAATGCATTTATACAGGTTATTTATTTCTAAAACAATCCAGAAATATGCCGAAGCCCCATTTCCTTGTTTCACAACAACCTTGCTGTGCAGGTCTTTAACCTTTGCTTTTGTAAATTACAACAAGCGTCTGATTTGTAAACTACGTGCAGAGCATTTTCACTATTTGCATTTTAATCTGTTTATTTCTGAAAGCTACAAAATGTATTCCACATGGCATTTAAACTGCACACATAGGAAACTAATAACCCTTCTGTTAGACTCTACACTGCCTGATAGTTTGTCTTGTATTTGTCATTGCTTTCTTGTTTTATATCGGATTGCTCAAGAAACATGTCTTAATATATTTTAAAGGCCATGTAAACATGTATGTTTAGCAAATCAGATGCAAATGTAATTCCTTTTGTGCCAGGCTTTATGGCATAAATCTTTTTGCATCATTCATGTTATCATACTTGTGAGGTGGGATGACTTTTTTCAGCTATGAAAGATGGTTATAGATGAGCAAATTGCTCGATGCAGGTTCAATTTGATCCAATTGGTCAACCAATTAAATTCTGGTCGATATCTATAATGGCCTGAAAATTTGAACATCACAGTTTGGGGTCTCCTAGAGACGGATGGCCATCCTAGCACCGGATTTGCTGTCACGAACCATCAGTGTGGCAGCCACATTACACCCACCTAATAGCGCTGGTGCTCTTGATGATTGACTGCAAGAGGTGTGAGACAGTTTCTCTAGCTAGGCAGTTAGGGTGAGTGTGTGCTGTATCAGTTGCTAAAGGCTTGAATGAACCGTCCTCCAAACACACTCAGTGTGGAATATTGCTGAGGGCACTCCTATGCCTTGCTTTAATTAGCAACGCACCTATTCACGCTATATGGTGTTGTCCTGCTATCAGGCTGTGATTTCTGAGAATAGGGGTAAATTCTGCACCCTTCAGATTACTCACTTACCTGCCCAGGTGGTAGCAGTGACACACCATTATGGTTGTATATCCCCTGTGGGGAGCTGGAGTTCCAACAGTAACTCATACATTTGAGCTTCCCTGGCACCTACCCATGATTTATTTGCTTACAATCCGCTGGATAGAGTACCGATTGATATTGGGGTTACATCCGTATTTCTTTTTACCTAATATACTTTTAAAACGTTCCCCATATACAGTGAATTACATCTGGGGTATATCACCAGCAATCAGCTGTTATCAAAGCTGCTTCTGACAGGTGTGGTCGAAAAGTACTATTTAGTGAAAATTCCAGGTCTACCTGAGAAAATACCACATTTTGAGAATGTCTCTCTGCTCTAAATCATTCAAGAATACAAGTGTCTTACTTCTTGTCTCTTGGCTGTATCATTTAAAGCGGCGTTCACATCAGCCTTCAGCCTTTCCGTTCTTCTGCTCCGTTATAGGAGCAGAAGAATGGGAAGGAGAGATTCGGCACGTAACTGAGCTGAATGGAGCCTACAGACAAATTAGACTATAATTGGGGTCTGTTAGGTTTCTGCTCAAAGGAAAATTTTTGAAGCAGACACAAAAGTTGTGCATGCAGTACTTTTGTCTCCGCTTCAGAAATCTTCCTCTGAGCGAAAACCTAACGGACCCCATTGTAGTCTATGGGGTCCGTAGGCTCCATTCGGCTAAATTATGTGCCGAATCTCTTCTTCCTGTTCTCCTATAACGAAGCAGAAGAACAGAAAGGGTGAATACAGATGTGAACCTTATGAAAGTGACTGTAATATTGTTTTTCTCCGGAACATCAAATGTTTTAATATTGTTTAGCTAGGTAATCCACTGCCCACCTCCAGCCCCTTCTATTGATGACTGAATTACACTCCTGATTCTTCTCAACCAAATATTCAGTTCCCAGCAGATGTTAGCTGGATTGGATATTTCTATACCTTTCCTACATAATGAATATTTATATCAGAAATTCTTCTTTTTTTCCCCCTTTCTCTAAAGCACTGCAGAGAACTTTTACACGACCGCTCAACATAAGAGTTGAATCGCGGTTTCAGTGACAAGTCAATGACAGAGACATTGTCCAAAACTGTAAAACACTTTGTGGGACCATAAAGCCTGACAGATATGGTTTTGTATTCAGCCAAAATATACATCAATATGACAAGCTGGCTATGGAGCTTGCAGGAAAAGTCTGTGAGTACAGCTACCTAGAACTGTATTCAATTGTATATGAAAGTAGAAAAGACAATGTAATAAATTATCTGTAGAAACATTTCATCGCGTTTGATGGCTGCAGGTATGATGGCTTTCATTGCACGTTTTTGAGTGTTTTTTTCTACATTATTAACTCTTTGGTTTGAACAACTGGCAGTTAATACATTGTTCTGAATTTTTTCTTAAAGTAGTGTTCCTCTGTTGTGGGGCTGACGTTATTTTTTTAGGGAAAATATTTAAAGGAAAAAAATTGGAATTCTGGTGCAAACATTTTTCCCCTACACCACCAAAAGTTAGTTTGGACTTCCTAACAGCATATCTGAAGGCTGTAGTGTTAAAGAGGATTGACAAGAATTACTATATCCTCATCCTCACATATCCTCTATCCTCACATCATCATTATCTTATTGGTTGGGATCTACTGTAACTCCCAGGACCCTGCCGATCAGCTGTTCGAAGGGGCTGTGAAGCTTAGATGAGTGCAGCAGCCTATTCATAATTTACCAAGCACAGTGCCATGCTTTGTATAGCAACCATGCTATATAAGGCAACTCAATCCCTTTCAATTTGATGGGACTTAGGTTCAGAAAAGCTTTGTGACCGATGGAGGTGATGTCATTAGCTAAAGAAGCACTTGCCAGAGCGCCATGGACCCTTCCAACTGCTGACTGCTGATCAATCAGATATGGATGGCCTATCCCAGTGATGGGCAAAGTGCGGCTCTCCAGCTGTTGCAAAACTACAACTCCCACCATGCCCTTCAGTAGGCTGATAGCTGTACACAGTCTTTGCATGCTGGGAGTTGTAGTTCTGCAACAGCTGGAGAGCCACACTTTGCCGATCACTGGCCTATCCTGTGGTTAGGTCAACAATACTTAAAGCAGTTTTCTGGTGATAATGATGCTCGCAGCCTGCCTCCTGAAACAGCAGATTCATACTTTACTGCTCCCCACCCCTCTAGTCCTCTGCACTTTCTCCACTGCCTCCATCTTCCAGTTCCGGTCCTGTTAACACCCAGTGGTGCATCCTAAATGCTGCCTAAGTGCATCCTAAGCTGCAGGCACTTGTTAAAAAGTTATTATACTGGAAAACCCCTTTAACTCTCAGAAAAAGCTTTAACTATTGCTCACATTACATGTGGGCAAGGGTGTACATGAGATAAACCATCTGGTTGCTAAGGGTCCCCTAAAAAGAGGACCTGGTTGCTGGAGCCTGCAGGCTGCAGGTTGATGAGGACAGGGGAGAGGATTGATTTTTGTTTCATTGTTTAAAATTTTCTTTCTGGGGAAACTTTTTACATGTTTAAAGTATTAGAAATACACAGATCACCTCGTGTCCATCAAAGGTATACATAATATAGAGACAGACTAGTCAGTTGGCATGGGTTCATACAGAAGAGCAGTTCCATCTCACGTTGACCTTTTCCTGGTTCTCATTGGGGCGATGAGAATCTAAGCAAGACTCCAACTCTTTACATGTATCATTAGCAAATAAAGAACTAGTCAGTGGGTCATACTGCCCTTTTCTGTGATGGGATGGCAGTGAATAAACACAGAGTTCTACATTTTAATAAGCTGCATGTGGGGGGTGTAATTGAGCTCCACATTGGAAGAAGTTAGCTATAAGACCCTATCTGTTTTCTGCATGCTTATGATAGTCAACACTTATTTGACTGGTGGATGATTATTTTTGCTTCTTGCCACCTGAGCTTTAGTGGTAGTGTGCAACACATCATGAGGCACATCTCTTTGAAGTGGAAACTACACAATTTCAAGCAAAATAGGATCTGTATAAGCGAATGATGATCATGAAAGACTTAACCAAGTCTACAGAAGGGAATCAGAAAATAGCTTATTATTTAAATAAAGGTTTTACGTTAAACATTTTTTGGTGACACTTTTTTAATTTTCCATGTCATCATCTATTTTTTTAATTTTTAATCCGAAAATCCTGCAGTTTTCAAACTGGCCACTAAGGCTGATAATAGGAGCCACTTCTTGGTCTGTACAGATCACTTTTCAGCAATGATTTTATTATTATTGCAGGCAGGATGACAATGACCGCTATCACTTATATATAGATGACACAGGATCCAGAATTCACAATAGGTGATATCACAGCTTATCTACTCCCTTCTCACCTCTGCATAGGTAAATGAGCTTGCCTAGATGTCTAGAAAACTTTCCCATAGGCCCATGGTAGCTGCTGTAAAATATATCTGTCTAAATGCTGTTAAGAACACATCAGGCAAGATGGCTGTCCTCATAATAATGTTAAAGAAATTGAATAATAAAAAAAAAAAATCAGAAAATAAATCAGATGATAAAAAAGGATATGTGTCACTATCTGGCTTAAACTTGAAAAAAAAATACAGGCTGCACATTCCCTTTAGTATATAGAGAAAAGCAATAAAAAGGTTTAAGCAATATCTAACTCTCCATGAGATCCAACGTGCTGAAGACACAACTCCTTTGACCTCCTTCTAACATGACCTCTGTAATTACTGCGGTTATATTACCCAAATTGAAGAGGTCTTGATAACTTGCACTGTTCTCTAGATTACTTATAGAGTATTGTAAATATTAACGGATGGTCTACAATATTAAACTTTATTAACATCTCAAGAAGAAGGGTGTAATGATGATTATCGCATTCTCTGATTGGATTCATTTGAAGCTATCAAGGAATCCGCCATGGTTCAGATAATATTTTCATCAGAGCTTCTTATTGTGTAGGATCAGCATGTCTTCATCATCCTTATTGTGTTTCCAATCATCATAAAAATCTCAAGAATAATGACAGAGAGTCATTTATTTTCTGGGTTGTTATAAAAATTGAGACAAGTTTAATCTAATGTCCATGCTCATTATCATTGCAGAGATTACTGATCAACTTATAAAAAGGTCATGTTCATGGAAGACAGCTTATTAAGAGTTAAAGGAAATGTGTCACCAAATTTTTTATCTGCCAGTTAAAACCAGATTAGTAACACATTTACTTTTTTTCTAAGGGTACTTTCACACTAGCGTTAAACTTTTCCGGCATTGAGTTCAGTCCTCAGGGCTCAATACCGGATAAAAACTCTTCAGTTATATCCTAATGCATTCTGAATAGAGAGAAACCCGTTTAGTATGCATTAGGATTAGAGATGTCGCGAACATAAAATTTTCCGTTCATGAACGGTGAACTCGAACTTCCGCAAATGTTGTATCGATGAGGTAGTGTAAGGGTTACGCCCGCTTCACAGTGACAGACCAAACTCGCCGTTTAACGCACCACAAACAACTGCAAACAGTCCATTTGCACAACCGCAAACTCCCCATTTGCACAAGGTTGGATACCAAGCTAGCCATGCCCATTCCTTGTCCTCACTGACGTCATTGAAGGTCTCTTCCTCCACCCAGCCACGTACAACACCAAGGGTCCCCGAAAGGTTACAACTAGCCCCCTGGGTTGGCTGCTGTAGTTGGTCTTCCACCTCCTCAAAGCCACCTTCCTCCTCTGACTCCTCTTCTTCAGACTCCTCTCTCTGCGTTGCCGCAGGTCCAGCTATCGGCGACGACAAGGCTGCTTTTGGTGGTGGGATGGTGACCACAACTCTTCCTCTTCATGCTCATTTACGGCCTGATCCAGCACTCTTCGTAGGGCACGCTCCAGAAAAAAACGCATATGGGATGAGGTCGATGATGTTGCCTTGTGTTTGACTGACCAGGTTTGTCACCTCCGCAAAAGGAAGCATGAGCCTACAGCCATTGTGCATGAGCGTTCAGTAACGCGGCCAAAAAATACACAGCTCCACAGAGGCTGTCCTCTTTCTTTTTTAAATTAAAAAAAATCTGTTCTTACCAGTTTAATCTCTGTTTTGTCCCCTATCAGGGGCCAGTGTATGGAATAAATTTCAGGAACTGGGAGATGGAAAAAGATGGTTGGTTGGTCCTCTTCTTTTCAATTTGGGGCACTGTGCATGCACCGTGCAATATACTGTGCCACCCTATATGAGTGGTGTGTTAAGTAGTAGTATTCCCATCAGTTTTATCCCTGTTACGTCCCCTATCAGGGGACGTGTATCGAATAGAGTTTAGGAACCGGGAGATGGAAAAAGATAATTGGTTGGTCCTCTTACTTCCAATTTGGGGCACTGCGCATGCGCCACGCAATGTACTGTGCCACCAACACAAATAGTGTGAACTACTATTCTTACCATTTTAATCTTTGTTAAGTCCCCTATCAGGGGACGTGTATTGAATTGAATCCTTGCATGGGGAGATAGAGAAAAAATCTTGCTCTGTCCGCTTCGTTCTAATTTTGGGCACTTGCAATGGAATTTGCCACCAATGCAACTAGTGTTAACTAAGTACTATTCCTATCAGTTTAATCTCTGTTTTGTCCCTTATCAGGGCCAGGGCCGGTGTAGTGAATAGATTTTTGGAACCGGGAGATGGAAAAAGACCCATGCTCGGTCCGCTTCGTTAGAATTTTAGGTCACTGCGCGTGCGCCGTAAAATGTTCTGTGACACCCTATATGAGTGGTGGGCAGTGGGCACAATACAGTCTGTGGGCCTGACACACACTGGCAGGTAACTGCAATTATATTAAAGGGTAAAAATTAAATGACTTTTTTATATGCAAGGTACTGTGCCACCCGATATGAGTGGTGTGCACACAGTACAGTCCGTGGGCCTGCGGCCTCTCACACACAGGCAGGCAACTGCAATATATGTATATAGAAAAAAAAAATAAAAGCAGTCTGATGTACCAGCCCAAAAAAGGGCTATTTGAGGTGCTGTCAGGACGCTGTCCTTACAGCAGATGGCCCCTTTCACGCGAGCGAGTTTTCCACACGGGTGCAATGCATGACGTGAACGCATAGCATCCGCACTGAATCCTGACCCATTCATTTCAATAGGTCTGTGTACATGAACGTTTTTTTTCACGCATCACTTGTGCGTAGCGTAAAAATCGCAGCATGTTCTATATTCTGCGTTTTTCACGCAGCCCTAGCCCCATAGAAGTGAATGGGGCTGCGTGAAAAATGCATTGCATCCGCAAGCAAGTGAGGGTGCATTGCGTATTTCACTGATGGTTGCTAGGAGATGTTGTTTGTAAACCTTCAGTTTTTTATCACGCGCGTGAAAAATGCATCAAAACGCATTGCACCCGCGAGGAAAAAACTGAACAACTGAACGCAATCGCAGGCAAAACTAAATCAGTTTTCACTGATCGCATCCACAACGCATCCTGGACCTAAGGCCCCATTCACACATCCGCAATTTTTGTCCGCATCCATTCCGCAATTCTGTGGAATAGATGTGGACTCATTCATTGTTAATGGGGCCGGACGTGATGCGGAGAGCACACTATGTGCTCTCCGCTTCCGCATTTGCAGAGCCGTGGCCCCGAACTTCCAGGTTTCGGCCCCGAAACATCCGCCCGCGGCTCAGCAAAAGATAGAGCATTTCCTATTCTTCTCTGCAGCCTGCGGACAAGAATAGGCATCTCTTTGGGGAGTGCCAGCATGGTGTGTTGCAGATCCGCAAATTGCAGATCCGCAACACACTACGGACATGTGAATGGTGCCTAATCCAGACACGCTCGTGTGAAAGAGGCCGATGAGTCTTTGAGGACTGGAGTGGACACAGAACACTGGCCTAGCTAACGCTTTCCCTATTAATTCAGCAGCAGCGGCACTCTGCCTGCTCTAACTAACACTGCAGCTTCAGAATGAATCTAAGATGGATGCTGTCTTTGCTTTTTGATAGGAGGTGGGAGGATCTAGGAGGGAGGGTGCTGATTGGCTGGAATGTGTCTGCTGACTGTGTGGTACAGGGTCAAAGTTTGCTCAATGATGACGTATAGGGGGCGAATCGAACATCGCATATGTTCGCCCGCCGTGGCGAATGCAAACATGCGCTATGTTCGCCAGGAACTGTTCGCCGGCGAATAGTTCGGGACATCTCTAATCAGGATGTCTTCAGTTCAGTCACTGAATGGCGTAGACCTTTAAAAGTGTGAAAAAAATAAATACTGGATCCGTTTTGCCGGATGACACCGGAAAAATGGATCCGGTATTGCAATGCATTTTTCTGACTGATCAGGCATTTTTCAGACCTGATCAGTCAGAAAAATGACATGCGTTTGCTACGGTTTGCCTGATCAGGCAGGCTGTTCAGGCAACGGTTTTTACAGAGGACGACTATTGGGGGTTGGGTGGCTGCAGGGCATTATGGGTGATCTTGAGTTGCCAGGCTTTTTACTTTCACTTTAACTTTCACTTTCTAACACGTGTAGCCACTATTTTAGGAAAAACTGATTTGTTACCACGTAGCAAGAGAAAATTTGGATTAGTTGAAACTTGCGAATCAAAGTTTTCCTAAACTTCGGATCAAATTCTGCTTTGAATGCTTAGATTTGCTCAACACTAGTCCTCATCAAGTTGAACTCTTGTTTCTCAACCCATTCCTGAACAATTTTTGCAGTGTGGCCAGGGAATTATTCTACTGAAAGAAGCAACTGCCATTATGGGATACAGCTAGCATGAATAGATGTATCTGGTCTGCAACATTTCTTAGGTAGAGAGTCTGGGCGGATGAAGTGTATCATAGGTCCAGGGCTGTTTACTAGAGTTCAGCACATTGCGGTGTTTGGCCGAATACCATGTGTGCTCGAGCACGATGCTCGAGTCTCCTCCCCGCACATTTGTTGGCTGCTACGCAGCCAATAAGCATGCAGGTAAGTACTGCCACTTACTGTAATGCCGTAGCCATGTTGGTTACTGTCATTACAGTGATTAGCTGGTTGGTACGCGTCATCGGGTGCTATAAAACTGGCTCAGTCTTAGGCCTCTTGCACAAGAACGTTTCTTTTGCGAGTGTACGGGCTGCTTTTTTGTGCGTATACGGAATCATTCATTTCAATGGGTCCGCAAAAAAAACGGAAGTGTTTCCGTGTGTATTCCATTTCCGTATTTCCGTTTTTACATTCCGTGCAAAGATAGAACATGTCCTATTATTGCCCACAAATCACGATCCGTGGCTCCATTCAAGTAAAAAAAAAACAGAACGCATACAGAAATGCATCTGTATGTCTTCCGTATCGGTTCAGTTTTTTGCGGAAACATCTATTGAAAATTTTAAGCCCAGCCCAATTTTTTCTATGTAATTACTGTATACTATATATGCCATATGGAAAAACGGAACCGAAAAACGGAACCGAAACGGAACCACAACGGAAGCACAGCGGATCACAAAAACGGAACAACGGATCCGTGAAAAACGGACCGCAAAACCATACGGTCGTGTGCAATAAGCCTTAGTCAGGGAGAGCTGTGCTGAAGAATGGACAGATAGTGTAGGGAATTGAATTTTATTTTTTTGTTAGGGACGGTTGGTGTTAGAGACCCAAAAGTCCTTTTAAGGCCTATTGTTGTGTCCGGCAGCAATATATATTTTTAGCGCAACCTGCGCTAAATTCCGTGCAATTGTAGGGACCCAAAAGTTCCTTTGAGACCTATTGTTGTATCTGGCAGCAATATATATTATTAGCCCAACCTGCGCTTAATTGTGTGCAATTTTTAGAGACCCAAAAGTCCTTTTAAGGACAATTGTTGTATCTGGCAGCAATATATATTTTTAACGCAACCTGCGCTAAATAGCGTGCAACTGTTTGGCCGCTGCAGACAGCGACATTATCTGTGTCTCTTTTGCAACGTGTGCGCAGCCTAAAAATATCTGTGACATCCAGTGTACTTTTTCCGTAGACGGTGTCCGCTGCGGACAGTTACATTACCTGCACTACATCTCCTGTTTAATGTGTGCGCATACTAAAAATATCTGTGACATCCAGTGTACTTTTTCCGTAGACGCTGCGGACAGCGACATTATCTGCGCTACATCTCCTGTTTAACATGTGCGCATTCTAAAAATACCTGTAACATCCAGTGTACTTTTTCTGTAGATTCTGCGGACAGTTACATCACCTGCGCTACATCTCCTGTTTAACGTGTGCGCATACTCAAAATATCTGTGACGTCCAATTTACTTTTTCTGTAGACGCTGCGGGCAGTTACATTACCTGCGCTACATCTCCTGTATAACATTTGCGCATCCTAAAAATATCTGTGACATCCAGTGTACTTTTTCTGTAGACGTTGCGGACAGTGACATTACCTATGCTGCATCTCCTGTATAACATTTCCGCATCCCAAATATCTGTGACATTGACTGTAATTTTTTCTTAGTCACTGCTGACAGCAGCGCCATTACCTGTGCTACATCTCCTGTATAACGTTTCCTCATCCCAAATATCTGTGATATTGACTGTAATTTATATATGCACTTAAAAAAACTGCGCTACTGTACGTGTGACATGTTTGCTATCATATATACTATTTAATATGATGAAGGCGAGCAGTAAGGTACAGAGAAGTGTGTAATAAAGGGTGAATTGGAGTATAGGCATAGGCCTTATGAGTGTAGAGATCCCACTATCTGAACAATTGTACTACAATGTGAAAGAGGCCCTTCTTTATGTGATATACTGGTTCTATCGGATTGCCTCTTTCTTGTAATTTTTGGCAGCACTTGCACTTTATATACAAGTAAATATACAGGAAAGAATGTTTCCTTAACAATTTTTGCTCCAAAATCGATTTTATCTTCGGTTTTGTGCGTATTATTGTCAGTCTGTAAAAGTGGCGTACTATTCGGACTACATCGTTCCCAGCAGCGATTTGGAAGTCCAAGTTGCATCCAGACATCCTCCCCATGCTGTTCCTGAACCATTTCTGTGGTGTTTCGATCAGTTTCTGACCTTTTCATGTGAACCAGACACCCTCCCCTCTTCAGAGCAGGGGGTGCCTGGTTTAATGCTCGAGTTCTCCCATTGACTTCCATTGAGCGCGGGTGCTCAGTAGAGCACCCAAGCATCCCGAGATGTTCTACTCGAGAACCCAAGCATTTTGGTGCTCGGTGAACACTACTGTTTGCCCATCTTGTGCCCCCCCCCCATCCATTTGCCTAGACAATCTACCCTTTCACATTCAGCCCTATAGTTATTATTTTCTGGTAATATTAAAGAAAACTATACCATATATAGTATAATACCCCCATCCCCTCATAATAAATAATATAAAACACCCCACAGTATATAGTATAACAACCCAGAGTATGCAGTATATAGTATATAGCATCCCATAGTTTACAGTATTATATCTCACAGTATGTACTATAACTCATCCACAGTATACAGTATAACAGCTCACAGTATACATTGTATTGTACTCCACAGTATACAGTATACAGTTAAACATCCCACAGTATAAAGTATATAGTATAACACCCCAAAGTATACAGCATATCAACCAATGGTATACATTATATAGTATATAACATTGCACAATATACAGAATATAGTATAACACTCCACATTATCCATCATATAGTATATAACATTGAACAGTATGCAGAATATAGTATAACTCACTACAGTATATAGTATATAACGTCCCACAGTATGCAAAATATAGTATGACACCCCACATTATACAGTATAACACCTCACAGTATACATTTATACATTATATAGTACCCCATAGTATACAGTATAACAACCTATAGTATGCAGTATATAGTATAACACCCTATAGTATGCCATATATAGTATAACACCCCACAGTATACATTTAAACATTATATGGTATCCCACAGTATACAGTATAACCCCCTGACGAAAGTACGCTGAAGCGTGTGTTGGGGTTGGCGTCATCCTGAAGGGAGCTCAGCATGGGTAACTGTTCCAATTGATAATCACTGGCCTTTTGGCCCATATTATGCACTTGCACTTTATTGTCTTATTATTATTGTTGTCAGGAGCTGTTTCATGCTGTGTCTTCCCGCCAGGTGATGCCTTTTTCTTGCACTTACATCCCTTATGTTATGTTCTGTTTTTAATATATGACAATCATGGTGTTAATAAATTGACTATCAAATAAATTTGTATATTATTATAAACGGTCTGATAGTTCTTTGTAGGCTGTGTATGCAGTATATAGTATAACACCCTATAGTATGCAGTATATAGTATAACACCCTATAGTATGCTATATATATATATATATATATATATATATTATAACACCCCACAGTATAAATTTAAACATTATATGGTACCCCACAGTATACCACCCTATAGGTTGCAGTATATAGTATAATACCCCACCGTATGCAGTTTATAGTATAACACCCTCTGTCACCTTCTCTTGCTGTAATCTCAACATAAAACTGCAGCAAACTTCTCCTGCCACAAGACTTTTCTTAGATGCTGGTAGGAAAAAGGACCTGGGATGACATAATCACCATTTGACTAAAAACATCCATATGTTACTGGTCACATGGTGACGATATAATCACACGTCCTTTCTCCTATGATGAAGGCTGTGTTTATAGCTGGTGCCACCCTAGGCAGCAAGTTTGAATACTCCCTAACTTCCTATGTCCAATTTGAAAGAAGATGGGGACAAAATAAGGGGGCAGGGTCAACTCAAGTAGGTGGAGCTAATATATAGACGTGGCTAGCAATACTATAGAGGGGCAGTATATTGTGCAACACTTTGGTATTTGGTTCTGCAGCAGAACCAAATACCAAAGTAAAGCAAGAAATACTGCCCTAGCAGGCGTAAAACACCACATCGGAGCACAATATACTACCCCAGCAGAACTAAATATCACAGTGCAGTACAATATACTGCCCTAGCAGAACCAAATACCACGGTGTAGCATAACATACTGCCCCAGCAGAACCAAATACCACAATGCAACACAACATACTGCCACAGTAGAAAAAAATACTACACTGCAGTGCAATATAATGCTCCAGCAGAACCAAATATTACAGTGCAGGACAATATCCTGCTCCAGCAGATCTTTTTATTGCACTGGGGTAATATTTTGTTCTGCACCATGGTCCGCTGGAGAAGTACAGTCGTGGCCAAAAGTTTTGAGAATTACATAAATATTGGAAATTGGAAAAGTTGTTGCTTAAGTTTTTATAATAGCAATTTGCATATGCTCCAGAATGTTATGAAGAGTGATGAGATGAATTGCACAAGGCTGGAGATCATTATGTCAGGCTGATTGGGTTAAAATGGCAGACTTGACATGTTAAAAGGAGGGTGATGCTTGAAATCATTGTTCTTCCATTGTTAACCATGGTGACCTGCAAAGAAACACGTGCAGCCATCATTGCATTGCATAAAAATGGCTTCACAGGCAAGGATATTGTGGCTACTAAGATTGCACCTCAATCAACAATTTATAGGAGCATCAAGAACTTCAAGGAAAGAGGTTCAATTCTTGTTAAGAAGGCTTCAGGGCTTCCAAGAAAGTCCAGCAAGCGCCAGGATCGTCTCCTAAAGAGGATTCAGCTGCGGGATTGGAGTGCCACCAGTGCAGAGCTTGCTCAGGAATGGCAGCAGGCAGGTGTGAGCGCATCTGCACGCACAGTGAGGCAAAGACTTTTGGAAGATGGCCTGGTGTCAAGAAGGGCAGCAAAGAAGCCACTTCTCTCCAAAAAAAACATCAGGGACAGATTGATCTTCTGCAGAAAGTATGGTGAATGGACTGCTGAGGACTGGGGCAAAGTCATATTCTCCGATGAAGCCTCTTTGTTTGGGGCATCAGGAAAAAGGCTTGTCCAGAGAAGAAAAGGTGAGCGTTACCATCAGTCCTGTGTCATGCCAACAGTAAAGCATCCTGAGACCATTCATGTGTGGGGTTGCTTCTCATCCAAGGGAGTGGGCTCACTCACAATTTTTCCTAAAAACACAGCCATGAATAAAGAATGGTACCAAAACACCCTCCAACAGCAACTTCTTCCAACAATCCAACAACAGTTTGGTGAAGATGAAGAACAATGCAATTTTCAGCACGATGGAGCACCATGCCATCAGGCAAAAATGATAACTAAGTGGCTCAGGGGCCAAAATGTTGACATTTTGGGTCCATGGCCTGGAAACTATCCAGATCTTAATCCCATTGAGAACTTGTGGTCAATCCTCAAGAGGCGGGTGGACAAACAAAAACCCACTAATTCTGACAAACTCCAAGAAGTGATTATGAAAGAATGGGTTGCTATCAGTCAGGAATTGGCCCAAAAGTTGATTGAGAGCATGCCCAGTCGAATTGCAGAGGTCCTGAAAAAAAAGGGCCAACACTGCAAATACTGGCTCTTTGCATAAATGTCATGTAATTGTCGATAAAAGCCTTTGAAACGTATGAAGTGTGTGTAATTATATTTCACTACATCACAGAAACAGCTAAAAAAACAAAGATCTAAAAGCAGTTTAGCAACAAACTTTGTGAAAACTAATATTTGTGTCAATCTCAAAACTTTTCGCCACGACTGTATATTGTGCTGCATTTTGGTATTTGGTTCTGCTGCAGAACAAAATACCACAGTCCTGGATAAATACAATTCCAGCAGAAATATAATTCCACAATGCAGCACAATAAACTGCCCAAGCAGCCCGGAATATCTCCCCAGAAGTTACCCCACAGTGGGGGCCAGTGCAAGCTGCCATGTTCTCTTCTCCTCCATTTTTGGTCTGGTGGCCGCATTGTCACATTGCTCTATTTCAAGGGGCCGCAAAAAAAAAAAAATAATTATCAGCGCTTGTTTGCATCAGCCTATTACACAGGCCATTTAAAAGTGAATGGGGAAAAATGATCGCTACCACAGTCACTGCCTCCTCATTCAGTTCTGTTGATTATCGTTAGTTAGCACATCCCTGATTACACGGTGAGATGTGCTGACAATAGTTGTACATCTTTCATCCTGATAAAAGAGCAAATCAGCCGACAAACGAGTGATCGCTTGTTTATCAACTGATCAGAGGCACGATTATACCGGTCAGATATCAGGAATGAAGACTCCTATGAAGACTTTTTCCCGGTAATTGTCCCGAATATTGTGCAGTGTAATAATTTTTGATACATTCCTGAAGCATGGCCTTGAAACAGAATATTCATACTTACCTGCTCCCTGCCGCTGTCTCCATCTTCCGGTCCCCGTGCTGTTCACATCCAGCTGGCTTTAGGCATAGTCACATGCTCCGCTCCAGCCAATGACTGGCTTCAGTGGTGATATAGTCACAGGCAGTGTTTCGCCGCTGAAGTCCCTCATTTGCTGGAGAGGTGCTCCGGGACCGGAAGATGGAGACAGCGAGACAATAACCAGTAAGCACTTCCCCTCACTGCAGAGGATGGCGATCACTGGTTATTATTACCGCCTCCTGCACCCCTAGACATAATGTAGGTGCCCTACAATAACAAGTAAGTACTTTCCCTCAGGGCTCATGCACACAACTGTTGTTTTGGACTGCATCCGAGCAGCATTTTTTGCGGCTCGGATGCGGACCCATTCACTTCAAGGGGGCCGCAAAAGATGCAGACAGCACTCCATTTGCTGCCCACATCCGTTGCTTCATTCCCGCAAAACAGTTCCGCAGAACACACAAGGCTGGTATCCGTGTTTTGCGGACCAGAAAACACGGTATGGTCATGAGCTTTACTAGTGGGGAAAGCACTTATTGGTTAACCCTTTAATGACCAGGCCTGAAAAGGCCTTAATGACCAGTCACTTTGTGGTTTAGCATACAGAGTTCAAACACTTGTAACTTTTTTAGTTGTTGCACTACCAAAACAACTTGCAGCTTTTTATTATTTGACACAGGGCTTTTTAACATATTTTTTAGTTTTATATTAGCTTATTTTATATTTTTTTCTATAGGAAACTGTACAATTTTTTTTAAAAGTCATTTTTATTCAAACTATAGCTTTTTCTTTAAATATGCCAATTATTATAATTCCCAATTTTGTTTTGGATCGTTTTATTATATAATATGTATAGTTTCATGTGAATGGGGTGATTATAGTGATGGTTTTGGTTGATGTAACTAATGTTTAATTTTAGATTTCTGCTACAAAAAGACCTTTGAGGGACACTGCCTTTTTTTTGGTTTTTAGTTTTTTTTTTTTGTTTTTTTTTTATATAATCACTTTATTATGTATTTTTAAAATATATTGATCCCACAGATATCCCCCAAGGGGTCATAAAAAGGCTGTTGGGGGACAGTGAACGATTTTATTTTGCACTTTTTCCTTTTATTTGTATTTGTATTTTATTTCATTGTGTTTTATTTTGTTTTCTTTTTTTAATATATATATATATATATATATATATATATATATATATATATATATATAGTTGTGTTCAAAATTATTCAACCCCCAATGCTGTAAAGGGTTTGAAGGGAATTTAGTGTACATTTGTAATTGTGTTCAGAATGAAATCTTACAAGGACTTTTTAAAGAACCAAATGCAACTAAAATGACATCAATTGTTTTTGTAATACAGTATTAAATGTTTTTTTTTTGTGATCTCTTCATTGACACAATTATTCAACCCCGTAAAGACGACCACTCTTAAGAACAGAGGTTCATTCAAGTGTTTTCGATCAGGTATTGAAAACCCCTCTGGATGTCAAGGAGCAGCAATCAAGCATAATAAGCACCAATTAGGCAGATGAAAAATGACTGTGATACTCAGATCCTTCTAGACATTTACTGGTGTGTTTACAGACATGGTGAAGTCAAGAGAATGGTCCAGGAAGACAAGAGAAGAGGTGATTTCTCTTCACAGGAAGGGCAATGGCTATAAGAAGATTGCAAAGATGTTAAACATACCAAGAGACACCATAGGAAGCATCATTCGCAAATTCAAGGCAAAGGGCACTGTTGAAACGCTACCTGGTCTTGGCAGAAAGAAGATGCTGACTTCGACTGCTGTGCGCTACCTTAAGCGCAAAGTGGAGAAAAGTCCCCGTGTGACTGCTGAGGAACTGAAAAAAGATTTGTCAGATGTGGGTACTGAAGGTTCAGCTCAGACAATAAGGTGCACACTGTGTAATGAAGGCCTCCATGCCAGAACTCCCAGGTGCACCCCCTTGCCATCTCCAAAGAATAAGAAGAGTCGACTGCAGTATGCCAAAAGTCATGTAGACAAACCACAAAAGTTTTGGGATAGTGTTCTGTGGACTGATGAAACAAAATTTGAACTGTTTGGGCCCATGGATCAACGCTATGTTTGGAGGAGGCCTATGAAGAAAAGAACACCTTGCCTACTGTTAAGCATGGCGGGGGGGTCAATCATGCTTTGGGGCTGTTTTGCTTCTACAAGTACAGGGAAGCTTCAGCGTGTGCAAGGTACCATGAATTCTCTTCAGTACCAGGAGATATTGGATGAAAATGTGATGCAGTCTGTCACAAACCTGAGGCTTGGGAGACGTTGGACCTATCAACAGGACAATGATCCCAAGCATACCTCCAAGTCCACTAGAGCATGGTTGCAGATTAAAGGCTGGAACATTTTGAAGTGGCCATCGCAATCACCAGACTTAAATCCGATTGAGAACCTCTGGTGGGACTTAGAGAAAGCAGTTGCAGCGCGCAAGCCTAAGAATGTGACTGAACTGGAGGCTTTTGCCCATGAAGAATGGGCGAAGATACCTGTAGATCACTGCAAGACACTTGTGTCAAGCTATGCTTCAAGTTTAAAAGCTGTTATAACTGGAAAAGGATGTTGTACTAAGTACTAAGATTAAATGTCACTTGGGGGTTGAATAAAACTGATAATGATGTGAGCACAGAAAAGACATTTGTGGTTATTTCATTATAAATGTTATGTTATATTTGTCTGACTTACAAGTGCCTCTTTAATTTAATTGTAAACAAGATGACTGAAATGATCAAAATCAATGTCAAACTGGCCAAAACACTCAATTTCAGTGGGGGTTGAATAATTTTGAACACAACTGTATATATATACCGCATAATTTGTCCTCAAAAGCTCCATGAAAGACCTTGGTGGACACAGACTTTGTTTTGTACTATTTCCACTGTAACTAGAGCATCCAAAAGAGCCGCAGTTAAAGTGGAATCCAACCTGCTGGGTGGGGAAGGGGGGCTTTGTACAGGGCAGAGCCGATCAGGGTCTACTGACCCTGCAGATTTGCACTCCACTGCCCCCAAGGCACCTGGCGATCACGTGATCACTGGGCTTAAACTGCAGAGTGCTCCTTGATGAGAAGGCAGAAGCGCTGATAAACTGCGCCTGCCTTCTCCTCGGCTCCCCCACTCTCACCAATAGCCAGGGACCCGTCCTGCTCCAGACTCCTGCTACAGTGCAGGGGCAGGAGCTGTCATCCTTCCCTGGGCAGCACTTCAGGAAGAAGCACAGCTGATTGCACAATCAGCTATGTTTCTGTCCAGAAGATATGGAACACTGGGCTGAAGAGGTGAGTAGAAGGTCACAGCAGCGAGTCAGCTCTACCGAACATACAGGAGAATATAGCACTACATTCTGCTTACACAAAGTGAATGATGTCTCTTCTAATGTCTCCTACAAATACTATGCTACTGTATCATTTTTTTCATTGGGTTCCCAGTAACACAGTTTCATTTTTATCTTCATGGAAAGATCATTATTATTTTTATCTGTATTGCATACTGACATGGTCACTTAAAGGCATTTCCAGATGTTCCTTACTATTGATTTTGTCTCAATGTATTTGAGTCCTTGGATTGGAACTCTCAGTATCGGTAGTATTAGCTAGTATTACTTTTCCCTTCTTTTGGTTCTCTTAATTATGGAAATGATACTATAAACACATTCCACTACATTGTTCCTTTATTACTGAGTATTAAAATGTCCCCAGTGCCTCAAGTAATGCCCCCAGTGATATGCCCTATAGTGCTGCCAGTAATATCCCCCACAGTGCTCCCCAGTAGTAATGTCACCCATAGTGCCTCATGGCAAATGAGGCAGCAGGGGTCCAGACTGTCTGCTCACATTTAGTGAATGTGACTTGAGCAGACAGCCTGGACCATGACACTCCTATTCTCCCTCCTCCCTCCCTGATACTCCCCCCTCAGGAAGTGAGGGATGCTTTCCTTACTTGTAATGTTTTTTTTGGGTCTGCCACCCCAAATGTCCCTATTATGATCCTCCATTGTAGAGGGCACATAAATTCGCATGAATGCCACAACCTAAGGTTTCCCAACAGGACACTGACCAAGGCATCGCACTGCCTCTGCCTTTAATGCACTCACACCCAGCAGTCTTAATGATGTAAAAGAAATTGTACTTCATCAGATCATATCACCTGCTTCCTTTGCTCCATGGTCCAGCTCTGATGCTCATTTGCTCATTGTGGTGGTGGGGTGAACAGGGTTCGGCTAGTTCTTGCACCTTTTTATTGCAGCCAGCATTACCTTTTTTTAGCAATTGTTGCTACAGTAGTTCTTCTGTAGTATTGGACCACATGGGTTAGCCTTCACCAGATGCATCCCTTGAGAGATGCAGTTAAGTTATTCAATTCTTCTGTCAGTAGTGATAATGCTATGACTGATCAATGTACTGTATTTTCAGGCGTATAAGACTACTTTTTAACACATGAAAATCGTCTCAAAAGTCGGAGGTCATCTTATACACCGGTATACTGCGTGCTGAAACTTAAGAGGACCTTTCAACGATTGTTTGATAATGATATGTATGTGTGGATCGGCGCCCAGGGATCTCCCTGCACTTATTATTATCCCTGAGCGCCACTCTACACATACGGTATACATCATTATCTAACAATTGTTGGACCAGTGAAAGGTCCTCTTTACTTTCAAGCCGGACTGGAGAAGTTGTCCTTCTCCAGCTTCAGGGACAGGCGCCCTCTAGCTGAGCCACTGTGCTCTGCATCCCGGCCAATCGCTCCTGAAGCAGCCCCCTCTCCTTGCTCTCAGTGGTTTTCTCATGCTCGGATCGTCTGTTTAATTTTTATTTGGTGTGCGTTGGAAGAGGGGTAGTCTTATACAGCGAATATAGCCCAAACCCCATATTTTAACAGGAAAAGTAGGGGGTCGTCTTTTATGCCCAGTCTTATACGCTGGAAAATACGGTATACACAATATCTATATGCTTACCATACATGTGCAATATTTCCAGTGGTTTGGACCCTTTTCTCTTCTTCTCCAGTCTATGTCATGGTCTTACACTTTATTCAGCTTGCCATTTCTGTATCATATTTGGAAATGATATCGTTCAGTGAATCTTGATGTTGATACGCTTAAGAGAATATTAATCAGATGATGTCCTTAGCACAGCTACAAGTGAACTTTCAAGGTTTCCAAGAGGGATGGTGCTATAGGTGAAGAGCACAAGATGACTATTATTCCTGTGTCACTTGAATTTCCAGGGGGACCTCACAGGAACTCAACTATACATAAATGATATGCTCACGTTAAACTTTGGATTTGAGTGGTGATGGTATTAAAATCTAACAAGCCTCCAGAGATCCCTGTGAATATGCCTTCAGAGAAAATGTATGGCCTTGTAAACCTCACTGCATACACAGGTTATTAAAAAGAAAAATAATAGAATTTCTTCTCAATGTTCAATAATAAACAACCATTTTCCGTTATTAAGTGTATTTTATTCTACCGAGAATGAAAGCAGAAAAGATTCTGCATAATAGGAAAAATGAATATGCTTGTATTTAAATACAAATCTTTGCTCCTGGAAGCTATGCATGGCTTTCTCTAACCTCAGGTATTAAAAACAAATATGCTAATATCACTGCTCATGACCTATGGACCTGCACAATGTTTCGCGGGCAATTTCCTGCCAGCTCTTTGTATGAAATATCGTTATAGAATGCTAATAGAGATTCTTTTGGAATGCAGAATGTTGCAAGTTTAAAGAATGTGTGCAACAATGAAAGAAGACAATGGGACTGTTCATGTTATCCTTGACTTTGTTCCTTATATCCCAAATAGGGACCTCTGAATTTCCCATATTTTGCAATGGGAACATCAAGTCTTGGCAGAGACGCCTGTATACCTTAGGCAACAGTTAAAAACTATATAATCCATTCATTGATAACCCTTCTCTATCTTTGTCTCTGTATATACAATATGTATTATTCTTCTTTGAATAAAAATATATTTTTGAATAATCTTTGACTCTGTTTTATTTCAGTTGAACCCTACTGTGTACAGATGAGGGAAAGCAACTAGGACAGAGTGCTGACTACAGATGGGTGTTTTTGGGTTGGCTAATGACCTCTTTCTCTCCTCCTTCATTCAGAGCACATGTCTATCCAGCCAATAGCTTTCTAAAGTGAAGAGAGAACTTGTTAATGATATGTCTTGTGAAAATCCCATTAAGACTGTGTACAAAATAAAACAAAAAAATCACAATATTAGTCACAATTAGTCATGAGCAAATTTCTTGAAATTCAAATCAGTTTTGACTTAACCAAAACAATCCGACAATTCGATTCAGGTCTGCATAAATAAAGCTCAAGTCAAAAGTGCTCCAATCGCCCTTTAAAAGAAGTGGATGACAAGCTGGGGTCTCCTAGGACTGTATGAAACTCATTTCAAGCTATTTTGGCTTGATTATTATTATTTTTTTAATTGGGTTGAATTCGCTTACCACTAATCATAATATCTTAAACCACACCCATGAGGCGTCTCAGTCTTTCACTGTCAAGTAACAATGTCAAAAATATTAGTCCTTCATTTACTTTTCTCTTACCAAAAAGTAGGAGCTTTGTAGGGCTTTCCCATAACATTATTTACAGGACTTAAAGGGGATCTAACATCAGTGACCTTCAAATCCAATTCCACATTGTTATTCATAGCATCTAACGTCGCTACTTCACATGTTGCTAAAATGTTGCCGAAATAATATATATTAATTGCACCTACTGCACTCTCATAATATCTCTAAGCAAAAACACACCCAGGCACCTTCCAACTCACCCTCCAACATATATAGAGACAACCATATAAGTATTACAGAAGTGATGCCAATGTGGTTTCTTTTGTGGATGCCTATAAATTGAATACTGCAGGAGCATGTATAGAGGATAGTGTGAACATTGGCCTGAATTCTGAAGGATTTTCGATAGGCTAGTTTTCGATAGACTGGTTTTCAATAGGCTATTCCTAGGTGAGAGATCCAAAAATGTAATTCTTTTTTATGAAGATGCTCTCCATAATTTTACACATTTAGCGCCAGTTCTAAATGTAAGACAGCTTCCAAGCTGTCTTAAATTTAGACCTTTTTCTAACAGGCATAGAAAATGGTAAACGAGATGGGACTTCTGACCCATCCCCTTCCCGCCTACGCCACTCCCACATTTCTAGACCTGGCATGAGCCGGGGCGAAGTTGGAGATAACGGAACACAACTAACCATTGTTCCCCTCCATCTGCATCTGAAATATGCCTAATTTATGTGTATTACAGTATAATAAATCACCCACTTAGTTCTTATGGAACCCTTCCACAGGCATAGGGACTAATGTGTGGCAGCTTCTTGTCACTCAGGAGGACAGGACCGCGCTATTCTCTGAGCACCACAAATGTCACTCCAGGTAACCTTTTCTTTTTCTTTAAGACAGAAGTATGGTCCACGCTTCAAATACCAACAGTTTGTTCTCTGTAATCAGCTGGCCTTGTGCAATTTCTTTTTATTCTTTTAAATTGCCCCTTTCGGATATTTTTAATCCATGGGCCATAATGGCAACTTGTGTTGTCAATATAGCCATTATGGTCCGATGGTTTGAAATAAGTTTTGGTGATAATGGCATTATTCTCTATGGAAATCTCCAAATCTAGGAACTCAATTCTATGTGGACTAATTTTTTCTGTTAAAACTATGTTCCAATTGTTTTCATTAAGATTGTTTATAAAATCATGGAGGGAGGAGATGACACCTTGCCATATCCCGATACAGTCATCAATGTACCGTTTCCACAATAGGAGGCCTTCTCCATTCATCTCCCTTGTGGGGGTCCACATGTAAGCTCTCCCAATAAGCCATAAAAAGGTTTGCAAAGCTGGGTGCGTTTATGAGTCGGTTCTCTTTATAATTATTGGTGATGTTGCTCTTTTATCATTTATACTATATATCAATATTTCGCTATACTGTTATTGGTGCTTTTTAATCATTGGTGTATTGATTTGAAATTTTTTTGTTATTATGTATATGTTGCCCGCGATTATACGGAAGTAACTATCCCGGAAGTAATGCAGAGTGCACGGTGGTTTTATCAGTAACCCGTGCAGTATTGATTGGACAGCCCCTGACGAAGCCGAAAGGGCAAAACCCGGGTCGGGCGTTTACCTGCACAGCGGGGATCTGTTGTCTGTTTTGTGATTTTATGAGTGCCCACTGCATGCGCGAGCAGGTGCCATATTTAAAGTCCCAACTGCCGATGTATATATACAGTACGTAAAGTGTTAGGGAACAAGTTAATACAAGGGTTGTTTAGTACAGTCTATGCACAGTATATACAATATGTTTTTTTTTTTTTTTTCTGATACTATCCGAGTGCCCTGAATCTGTAAAATTTTAATCTGTATGTTGCTGTTACATTTTCTGCACATATTATGTTTTCAACACTTCCCCCATCTTAGAGGAATTCTATTATCATAAATTTCATCTGCCAGTTAAAACCCATCTCCTTTTTTAATCTGTTTTTATTTTATGATTACAGATATTTTTTATTCTCTTTTCTGAACATTATTATGGGGGCGGCCATCTTGTCTGACCTATTGCTAACAGCATTTAGAAAGTATTTAGTAAAATGCTTTACGGCATTTCACTTTCACAATGCGGTAAAACTGACTTGTGGTTTTCATTCTACAGGTTAGTATACTTATGTCGATACCACATTTGTATTTATTATGTTTTAATACTGAAAAGAAAAATGTAGCCAAAAAATTATTTTTATCGCCATATTGTGACCCCCCATTATGTCTACGGAGTTTTGTGAGGGCTTAGTTTTGGGTTGTGTATGACTTTTTAGATCACTTTTTATCCAATTTTTGGGGGGAGGTGAAGTGATGAAAAAATGAGGAATAGGCCATATTTTCGTTTTTTTTGATTTTTTTGATTTTTTTAACTCATTAAATCATTGGATTGCAATATTAAGTAAGTTCCCACCTGCAGGTATGTATAGAAAAATACCAGTAATAAGCCTAGAGGCCTAGTACAGGCTCTGGCCTAATATTTCAACAGAATAGGTTGCCCAAACCCAGCCAGGGGGAGCTATTACAGTACCTGCCCAGGAAGCATGTGCTTCATTTGACCACATTTGAACATGGTATCTGAGGGGTTAAGTGCCTACGATCGTGATGACTGCTGATCGCAGACATTAGCCGCAGGTGCCTGCTGTGTTAAGCAGCAAGCATCGGCAGCTATAGTCCTCCCTCCATTCCAGAGTGGGCGCCATCATTAAACCCAACATCCGCTGTACTATTACGGCACATGTTGAGAAGGGGCTAATTAGGTTTGTTCTTGAGACCTCCTCTATTTCTTTTTTCACCTTCTATACTTCTTAGTAGTTCTTACACATACTCGTTTGCCTCAAATTTAGGGTCATGCACACAAATGTATTTTCTTTCCTTGTCCGTTCCATTTTATTTTTGGAGCGTATGTGAAACCATTAATTTCAATGGGTCCGGAGGGAGGGGCATTCATGTGTATGTACCATATGAAACTATGCATCCTAGAGACCTTCTAGAACTTAAAGTGTCTGTATTTTGCCCAAGGAGACCAAGTAATCTGAAAAAGAGTATGAGATCTGGACTCCCAGCCTGCCAGTTCTTGTAAACGGTATAAGGAGTCAACCTTTTCTGACCACTGCAAGATTGAAGGCGGAGAGTCTGACTTCTATAGTAAGGGTATCATAATTCTAGCGACAGCTAGGAGGTGTCTAGTTAATCTAAGCTTGTATTTGGGAATTTTATTTGGAAAAAGGTATTATAAACAGATCTTAGGGAGCAAAGGTAGGTTTAAGCCAATAATTAAATTGATCTGTGATAAAACAGACCTCCAGTATGGGACGATGAGAGGGCAAGTCCACCATAAGTGGAAATGCGCCCCTAAGTGCTGTTTACATCTCCAGCAATTAGAATTATAGTTGGAATTATATTTGTGTAGTAACACTGGAGTAAGGTGCCATCTGGTCAATATTTTGTAACCACTCTCTTGCATTCTCATACACTTTGAGATGTGCTTTGGTGTGAGGAAGAGTTTTTGTAAATCTTCTTTTGAGAACTCCTTCTTAAGTTCACATTCCCAGGCTTTGATGAAAGAGTGCTTGGTATTTACAGGTGGGTAGTCTCGGTAGGGCCGAGACTACCTTCTTAGGTGTTTTAGGTTGAGTAACAAAGGATTCAAACTGTATTACTGGTCTGCTTAAAGGGTTTCTGTCACCAACTTTTGACATTATAAGCTGTCTGACATTAGCTATGTGCTAATGTCAGACCAGCTTGATAATGTCTTTTTTATAAAAATCCGCTGTATATATAGTCTGAAAAACTTACTTTTATATTATGTAAATTAGCCTCTAGGAGCAGGGGGGGCGTTGCCCTGCTCCTAGCGGCTCCGTCCGGCAACCTGCTGGCACGCCCCTTCACACTTTGATTGACAGTGCAGGGCAGCGATCCTCCTGCACTGTCTCGTTCTGAATCGCGCGCCGCGCCGCCGCTCTGTATTCGGCGCAGGCGCGGTGAGCAGAGGACAGCAGGCACCAGCGTCCTCTGCTCACCGCGCCTGCGCCGAATGCAGAGCTGGCGCGCGGGCGCGCGATTTCAGAACGAGACAGTGGTGGAGGATCGCTGCCCTGCACTGTCAATCAAAGTGTGAAGGGGCGTGCCAGCAGGTTGCCGGACGGAGCCGCTAGGAGCAGGGCAACGCCCCCCCTGCTCCTAGAGGCTAATTTACATAATATAAAAGTAAGTTTTTCAGACTATATATACAGCGGATTTTTATAAAAAAGACATTATCAAGCTGGTCTGACATTAGCACATAGCTAATGTCAGACAGCTTATAATGTCAAAAGTTGGTGACAGAAACCCTTTAAGTCTTTTGATAATAGTAGCTGTTTGAAGGAGAGGGTGAACTTGTTATATAGTGGCAATGGTAACTATACGAACCCTTAGCTTATGAGGAGGGCATCTGATCCAGTCAACAATTCTATTCAGATGAACTGCTTTGACAAATGTTTGCAGAGCGGGTAAGTCAATTCCGCCAAATTTTTGTGGGAGTTGGAGCGTAGAATATTTAATTCTTGGTTTCTTGTTGTTCCATATTTATTTTGAGGAGATCTTGTTCAACATTGAGTAAAAAACGTTGGGAATATGTATAGGAAGTGCTTGTAGTAGATACATTATTTTAGGCCAGATAAGGCACTTAGCTATATTTTTAGGTCCGAACCATGAGATATATGGGGTTGGCCAGGAGGATAGGGTTTGGGAAATCTCATGTAAGAAGGGTGGGAAGTTATTTTTTATAGGTGATTAGGCTCAGTGGAGATTTTTAGCCCTAAGAATTTAATTGTGAGTTGGGACCAGTCAAAAGGGGAAGTAGCAGATAGTACGGTGGTTATACGCTTGGGAAGGGATATATTAAGAACTTGAGACTTATTCATATTCACTTTGAAATTAGATATCCGTCCAAATTCACAAAATAGCCGTTCTATGATTGGAAGTCAGTCAGAAGGGTTGGTCAGCATCATCTGCATATGCTGCATCCTTGTGCTCCCCCCCCCCCCCCATCCACCATATGTCATTTTGCCTGATTTTTTGTAACAAAGTTTCCATTGTTAGTACAAAGAGTAGAGGAGATAGAGCGCACCCCTGTCGGGTACCATTAGTAGTGGGAAACACAGGCAACAGCACATCGTAACCCATCACTCTGGCAGTGGGATCTGTGTACATGGTAAAAATAGCGTCAATGAATGTGGGTGGGAACCCGAAGGCCGCTAATGAGACTTTAAGATAGGTCCAGTCCACTCGGTCAAATGCCTTTTCAGCAACTGAGCTTAACAATATTAAAAGTTTAGCCAAGGATTTTGTATGGGCGATGCGTTGTAATAATCTGTATATATAATCTTTCCCTTTTCTACCAGGTACGAATCCCAATTGATCTGGAGAGATAAGAAAGGGGAGAGTATTTTGTAATCTTTGGACTAGGATCTTTTCAAATAGCTTAAGGTCTACATTAAGTAAAGAGATGGGTCGATAATTGCTGCAGTACATTGGATCTTTCCCTTCTTTATGAATAATAGAGATTTGCGCTAAAGGTGTCTGCTTGTGGAAGGGGACACAAGAATATGCTGTATTATATAGCCTACCAAGGTATGGGAGCAAGCAAGCGGAGTAGTAAAATGAAGACAGACCGTTTGGGCCAGACATTTATTTTTTGGCAAAGTGGTTATCGCATCCTTAATCTCTTGGTCAGAGATGGGGGAGCAGAGTTTTTGGGATTGAGTAGCAGTTATTTGAGGGAGAGAAAGAGATGAAAGGAAGTCAGTTGTTAGATTTATTTTTGTCTGAAGATCGACACCTGCAAGCGCCAAATGTAGATTATATATTCGAGTGTAAAAGTTACTAAATTCTTTCGCTATATCTTCTGTTTTGTGTAGTAAGTTGTCTGCAGGGTCCCTAAGGGCAGTGATAAATGATTTAGCTTTCCTATTTTTTATCTGAGCCAACATGAATCTGGACGGTTTATCACCATGTGCATAATGTTTATATTTCGTGAAAAGGTAACCCTTTGCTGAGCTAAGATTAAGAGCATTTTTTTAGTTCATCTCGAAGGGACGTTAGTTGGGCGAGATGTGAGGCTAATAGAGATCTCTTGTGCAGACATTCTAGGTGTGAAATTTCTGCTGAAGATAAGAGATTTTCTTAGTTATCTCTTTTTGGACAAAGGCAGAGAGAGCTATCAGCTCCCCTCTAATATGTGCCTTATGAGCTTACCAAAGTGTCTGTAGGGAGACCTCTCCATTATCTTTAGCCTCAAAAAACTCTGCTAGGTGTCTCTTGATTTTCCCAACATTTTGGGAGGATTTCAGCAGTAGGCCATTTAATCTCCAGCATCTAGTAGCATGAGGGGAGAATGGTATTGAGTATGTAAGTTCTACCAAAGAATGATCAGATAAAACTTGGGATATAATAGAGGAGGAGTTGCAATGTTGTATGTGAGTAATGGGAATTAATATATAATCAATTATTTGATGGGAGTTATGAGGTATAGAGTAATGTGTGAAGTCTTTAACAGATGGATGTAAAGTCCGCCATACATCATCTAATTGTAGAGAGCAAATAGATGTTATTTTCACCAAGGTCTGAAATCGTAAGGAGGATCTGCCACTAGACGTGTCCATTAGTGGGTTCAGATCCACATTGAAATCGCCACCCAGGATTAGAGTACCTTTCGTTAACTGGGAGAGTCTTTTAAGGACCTCTAGAAGCCAAGGGGTCTGTTCTTTGTTGGAGGCGTATATATTCCCTAGCGTTAACATGGAGTTACCTAATTTGCCTTTTATAAAGAGGTAGCGGCCCTCGGAGTCCACACACATCTCCATAATTGGAAAGGGGACATTTTTTCTAATCCAGATGCTGACCCCCTTCGACGCACCACTATTAGAGCCAGAGTGGTACCAGTTAGAGAAATATTGTCTGTTCATGGTAGGGATGTTTGTGTTCTTAAAATGCGTTTCCTGTAGTAAGCATATATAAGCCTTATTTTTTTAAGGAAATAGACCACCTGTCCTTTCTTGGATGGAGAACTGAGACCTCTCACATTGTAAGAAACTATGTTAAGACATGTAATTCTTGGATCTGTGTGAATTTATGAATAAATGTGTTATAACATGATAGCCAAAAAATATGGGGGCGGGGGGGGGGCAAGGAAAGAGGGGAAGGGAAGGATCTGGGTATAGTAGCATAACAGATAATACAAATTAGAACATATATTATGGTAGTTCAGTTCCTTTCAACTGAAACGATAGATTGTGAGGCAAAATGACTAGGGCCATTTATTTGCCTCACAGATGGGCTGATGCCACGTACAGTTTACGGCATCATGGTTTGAGAGCCCCAACAGGTATATAGTCATGGTGTCTGATGCAAGAGGAAAAGATAAGAATGGAAAGTATTTGGGAGGATAGTGAAGTATGAAATTGAAGTACTACAAGGGAGTAGAGGAATGAGTAGAGATATTCTGAGATAACAATAATAATAGGAGAGATTAAGGAACTGTGTCTGCCTTAAATTATGTCAGAAAAATAAACATTATGCCATAATATGCCATAATCATAAAGCAATAATCATAAAGCCATTATGCCATAATATGCCATAATCATAAAGCTAAAGTGATTTTAAAACAGTCGTACCTCATTGGGCGTTAGCAGAAACAAGGACAGAAGAGAGAAATAAAGAGTAGGAGGTATTTAAGGAGGATAGTGAAGGATGAATATAAAGTACTACAAGAGAGTAGTGGAAAAGCAGGGATAGTCTGAGAAAATAAAGGAGGTCAAAGAACTATGTCTTCTTAAGCTGTGGCAGTGAGAGTCAGCTTATCAAAAATAGAGCAAACTAGTACACTGGGCGTGTAACATGTGGAAAAGATAAACATAACAACATACAACATTTATAAAACTAAGATGGCTTGTAAATCAGCCGTCCAACTACTAGCATTAATATAAAACGATAGGGAGAAAGATAATAGGCAGACAAAAGAGAATAAGAAAGGCAGTCAGTAGGTGACTCTAGAAGTTTAAAACTTCTCATAAGCAAAGCATAGTATTCAACTCAGTCTCTTTGTTTCCAGTTAGCTGGTTCAGGAGTTGTCTGCAATGATACTTTTTGGTGTCAGTCGTCCCGCCTTCTTCTTTCACCTTGCATTACAGCCGTGAGGCACTTCTTCCCAAGGGGTTGGTGGTTGAATGTGAGGTAAGTTGGCCAAGTCCTTCACTACTGCCCGGTCAGGAATTTGAAGATCAGGCAAACCTAGTGCTCTGTAGACATCAGGAAGGTCTGTAACTGATCGGATCAGAAACCTTTTGCGTCCCGTTGAGAACATGAGTCCGAATGGGAACTTCCAGCTATATTGAATGTCTTTGGATCTGAGGGCTTCTGTAAATAGTTTAAGGATTCTCCTCTTCTGAAGTGTTTGTGGTGATAGATCTTAATAAATATGTAGTAGGGCATCTTCATATTCTATGTAGGTAGATGCTCTGGTGAGATGGAGTATTTCCTCCTTCATTTTGTAGTTGAGGAGGCAGCATATTACGCCGCGTGGTGGTTCAGTGTCTTTGGGTTTCCTCTTCAAGGCCCTATGGACACGTTTTATGATAATATCATCTGAGTGAGAGTCTCCAAGAATGGAGTGAAAGATTTGCTGTATAGTGGTGTGTAAGGACGTAGGTGAGATGGATTCAGGTAGACCTTTTATTCTCAAGTTGTTCCTACTGCCCTGTTTTCTTGATCTTCAATTACTTCAAAGGCAGCATTGAGGTATTTTTTACATGAAGACATGCTCTCCGTGGCTGTTGTGCTACTTTATATCCGCATATGGCTGCTTGTGTATTTTTCAGTTGCTCTACTCATTAACCTATTTGTTTCACATCTTGTTTTATGTCTTGCACGTCATTTGAAAGGGGGCTTAGGGCCTTGGCCAGGACTTTGTCCAGTGATTTTTGTAAAAAGGAGCGAGAGATTGTTAGAGATTCTGAATGAAGAGGAGTATCAAGATCACTATCTGTCTCCTTGCCTGTGCCATAGGAAGAGAGTCTTTGGACAGCATGGTCATCTTTGAGATAACGAAAGTTGAGTTCTTCTTTTTTGTCATATACTTATCTATTTCTCCTTGCATAGAATTTGATTTTTGGAGTCTTTGGGATTAGGAAACCCTATTTTGACCATGGCGGCAATATAAAGCAATGAAATAGTTGGGTCTCTTATGTGCCGTGTATCCTGATTACATCAGGAACCACAAGTTAAGGAGTGTATTGGAAGAAATTGTTGGTTGCAGGCTAGGGTATAATTTTGATACACCATACACAGTCCTGAAAAATTCGAGCTTTACTCCTCAAGGGTGTAGTGGAGGAGGAGTACTTAATAGCACTAGAATAAAGGGATTTATGGCCTTTGATGACGAGGGATCAGGGCCTAAGGGATCTCTCACGGACCACAATATATAGTAGGTCTCCAAGGCCTCAGGACGTCTCGCCAGACCAAGTCCCGGTCCACATCGCTAGGTCCTAGGTATGTATATAGTTCCAATAGGTGCTGTAGTGGATGGGCTTTTAAAGTGCAGCCATTTGCAGGCTCCGCTCAGTAAGCCAATGGACTTGAAATGGCTCCGGGAGCTTCAGATTACCGATCGGGCCTCCCGGGAACTCCCGTCTGTGGAAGCGGCCTAGTGTTGAGTAAGTGGTGATCGATTTCTTACTAGAACTGCCGGCACTAGTCCACAGCTCTATAAAGATTCTGTGCAACGGATTAACCGATAGGGACACAGCAGCTTCGGTTCGGTGCGGTCCGACAGTAGGTGTTTCTCTCAGGTGCTTTCTTGAAGTTGAATTTTGGTCCCTCAGGAAAACCATGTATGGTTCCCAGGAGCAGGAGCTTTTGAGTGTCATTCCTCTTCTCACTCTAGCTAGACAGGTACTCCTCCTCGGGTTAGAAAGCAGGATTATCCCATTTCTACCAAGAGAAGAGGAACAGGGTGGTAAGCCCTGTTCCTACCAACCTTTGCCACCCATACCTCTTCTGCTGGAAGATACAGCCAAAACATGAAATACATAGCATACCAATGCAAAATTATTTAAAATTGCAGGTACCCCCAGGTCTTGGATACAGACATCTGTACATAAAATAGGCAAACAAACAAATGGCAAAGGAAACTAGAAAAGCTAGAGAACTAGAACCTATTGCTCAGTACTCCAGAGTAACCAGCCTTTGGCTGGGGAAGATTAGGAAGTTAATTGGCCTTTAAAAGACAGAGACAGCACATACACACACATCCTATGGACAAAGAGAGACATTGCTGGCAGTAAGCACACCGGGACCCCTGGGTAGGGCAAGAGGGATGCTGGTTGGATCAGGCCACTAGATTTTTGAAGCTATGGAGCAGGTGAGGAAGGCAGCAGCCATGTCCACCCACCGGAGACTGCCCCATAACACTTAAACATAAAGGGGGTAACTCCATGTGGGCTATAGTAAGTCCAAATGCTAGTATACAGCTTCTTATGCCATCACACATTAGTTTATGGCACTGCTGTAATTTAGCAGTAAAGTGACCAACCCCTTTTAGCCAATGTTTTTCTAAACATATGCAACACATTTTTGGGGTGAACCTCCTTATATGGTTTATAGATCATGATACAACAAGAAAAACTAAATATTTAGGGTATTGTACATTATTGGCGTACACATAGTTGATGGTTATTATTAGAGATCTTACAGGTAAAATAGAATCTTTGCCACTGTGACTGATGGGACCACACTGGCCATATGACACTTTAGCTTCATGTGTCTCTCAGTCCTTGTCTCATACCTTTCAAAGAGAACCACAGTTCACACATCATGCTACACCACTAATGATATATAATGTCCATAAAATACATAATTATTCTCAGCATGTTACAGGCATTTTATTCACTCACATAATTGCAGTTCACTTTTCAGCTATTAACTAAATTCCTTATTGCAACGTCAAAAGCCAACTACCAAGCCTCTTGAAAGGTTATAAATGGTGAATAAGCCTGATCTGATAAAAGTAACATCTATATTCTTTCATTGTCAAGGAAGAATTTTTATTTTCAATGCATTGCATATATTCATTTTGAGATCTTAACTATTGTCAGTGATGGCAAATGATAAATATATTGCAGTGACCGAGAGGATAGGCTAGGATGGGAGGAGTGGTAGTGACTATGATGGTGGTAGTAATAGCACACAGTTCATGGTGGCAATCTTCTCTCTGGCACTCCTTGACTTTCTGCGGTTCCTGCCTCATGGTAGTTGGGGTGTCCTTAATGTTGAATGGCTGGCAGGGTGCAAGGCAGGAGTACAAGAGCAGTGGCCAGCGGATGATGGAGTCAATAACCAGGCCCATTTAATTAGGACAAATCAAGTACTGAGTACAGTAGATCAGGGAGCAGCGACCTCTAGCACTCCAGCTGTTGTGAAACTACATTTTCCAGCATGCTTACTTGCGTGGCTGATCTCAGAACTACTATAGGAGTAAATGGTGCATGCTGAGAGCTGTAGTTTAACAACAGTGCAGGAGGTTGTTCACCCCTGGAGTAGATGATGAAAGTTGCAGTAAAAAACATCAGCAATTGGCAGAGTCCTGAGGCATAGCAGCAGCAATCATGGGCTTAGAAGTCCTTGAATCCGACTCTAACACAGTTTGAAACCACAGGTGTGCTATTCCATACTTCTTAAACATATCAGCAATTCCTGTGCTGAGTGGTGCAGAATTTTGATCAGGGTGGCCAGTACATTTCAAAGTGTGGCGGATGCAAGAGGCAATTAATCCTTTCCATAAGGGTTCACACGACCGTGGTTTGGTTCTGCATCCGAGCCACATTTTTTAACGCTTTGGTGCGGACCTATTCACCTCAATAGGGTCCATGTGCCGTCTGCATCCATTGCTCAGTTCCGTGGCCCCGCAAAAATTATAGATCATGTCTAGAGTTGAGCGAACTTGCATTTTAAGTTTGGCGTCCAAAGTTCGGGTTTGGGTTATCAAATAATCCCATTATAGATTCTGCTACCACGGACCATAATGGAATTTTGAATCCATAAGGGGATTTTTTGATGAACCCGAACCTTGGACAACACTAAGAACCTGGGGTGACGTCACGTCATGTGATCAGTGCAGGGGGCGTGGCTCAGTACTGGATTGGATAACAAGTTCGCTCAAGTCTAATCATGTCCTATTCTTGTGCGTTTTGCAGACAAGAATAGGAATTTCTATAAAGGACCCACCATTCCGTAAATTGCGGAAGGCACACGGGCTGCATCCATGTTTTGCGGATCTGCAATTTGCAGACCGCAAAACACGGCACATTCGTGTGAACGAGCCCAAACAGTAAAGTCCTTACTGACGTTATCTTGCACAAGCTTAATGGTTCTGGTCCATTAGAGATAGCTAGTCTCTTTTCTTCAGGGATACTCTAATGATAAACTATCTTCTGTAGCAGCTGAAGACCCCGAGATACAGGTTCTCTGGACTCTGGTCTAGTTTACAGTAGCTTGCATTTGTAGGTTGCTCTGCTAACACTCTATAACTATTTATCCATGGGACAGTCTAAATCTATCACCCAGGCATCCTTACCAGCTCTGACAGTTAGTCAACCATGTATTGCCTATACATTGTCATTAGGAAAACACAGTGCATAAAGAAATAAACAGAAATCACAACATTTAACAGCAACATAAAATTAGCCTTTTTAGCAAGAATTAACCCTTTGCAGTAGTCCTCTGGGGCACTGCAATATGATGTTTTAATTTCCCTGTCTGAAGAATGAACTAGTGAAGGAGTTCTTTTAGAAAATGAGTGGAGGCATGGGAGTATGGAAAGAAACCAGATGACCTTAAGTTCATGGAAGCATAGAGAGTACATGCAAACTTCATGTAGATGTTGACCGGTCACATTCAGACACATAGCACTGGTGCCACCTATGAGCCAACAAGCCTTCAAAACCATGTTGTCTTCTGTATGGCAAAATTTTTGTAGGTCATTAAATAACCTCACAAAAATGTCATACTGGTCCATCTCTTCCACAGTAACTGCATACACACTTCATTCTTATTGTAGATGTACATAACTATCACGCATACGAATGCAAAAACACTCTTTCCCTATCTCAAGCATGCAGCAGTTAAAGTGTACTGTAGGCCATGCCATCCACATCACAATATGATGTCATTTATATGGAGAATTGTGACAGGTCACTAATTAACATTTCAAAATGCCATTTATCTAATTCCTAATGTAAGCATAGCTAAGTAGAACCATACAAATGTAAAATACTCATTCCCTTTTTTGTAGGTGTTGCATTTCGAAAGGATCTCTTCGGATCGCTCCAGTAAGAAAAAAATATATAAAAAATTTGAAAAATTGTAGATCTACATACTTCATGTAGATGTTGCTTTGGTCTGATTCAAGCCCTTAGCTACAGTGATATTAGTGAACCACCATGACATCCATTCTATGCTACTATATGTTCTATCTAGACAATTTTGACAGGTCACTAAATGACCTCCCAAAAATGTTCTGCAGATCAATCTCCTTCAGAGTACTTCTACATAAACACAATTCTTAGTAAAGATGGGCATACAAATACTACAAATATTCTATACAAATGCAAAATTACTGTTTCCTTATCTCAAAAATGCACAAGTGAAAGGGTTAACTTTGGTAAGAACCAATGTAGATTTCTGAAAAATGGAAAAAAAAAACATTAAGGGTCATTTATCATTTATCATTCTGAAATATGCCTAAATTAAGCGTATTTCAGGCAAAGATTGCGGTGCAACAGCTAGTTGTGTGGCAATCTGCAACTTAGACCCGCTCACATCAGGTCTAAATAACTGGGCGTGGCACGGGCGGGGAAGGGGATGGGACGGCAGGCCCATCTCATTTACCATTTTGTACGCCTGAAACAGGTCTAAATGTAAGACATCTCGGAAGCTGTCTTACATTTAGAACTGCCGCTGGATGCTCAGAAGTTATGGAGAATCCTGCTCCTCTTCATAACTTCGGCGGCTCCACTGCCGGCACAGGGGCAAATATTTCCGTGGTCAGATTCAACCCCAAAGCTACTGTGATACTAGTATACAACCATGACATATACTCTACACATCTTCAATAGGGAGATTCTAAAGATATGAAACGGGTTGTCATTAGGGTTGAGCGAACTTGTTTTTTAAGTTCGGTGTCCGAAGTTAGGGTTCGGGTTATCGCAGAATCCCGTTATGCATTTCGCTACCACGGACCATAACGGAATTTGGAAACCATAACGGTCTGTTGTGGTTTCCAAATTCCATTATGGTCCACGCAGGGGCGTAGCTAACGGCTCATGGGCCCTGGTGCAAGAGTTCAGCTTGGGCCCCCTTCCCTCAGTGCTTTGTGTGTCTTCTTATGCGGCACAAGGGTCTTTGGGCCCCCTTAGGCTCCTGGGCTTGGTAGCGACTGCTACCTCTGCACCCCTATAGCTACGCCTTCGAGTCCATGGTAGCGGAATCCATAACGGGATTCTGCGATAACCCGAACCCGAACTTCGGACGCCGAACTTAAAACACAAGTTCGCTCAACCCTCGTTGTCATCATAGGAAACTCTTTTAATACTTTACTCATTTTATAAATTATTATAACTACTATCATAAAAATATTTGACACCATCCTAGTGTCTCCCGCAATGTATTATGGCTTTTTTGTACAGAGCCATAACATGACTTTTGTTTTATACCTAGACATGCCTATGTCTTCAAATAGAGATATACAGAAGCCATTCACCTTGGCAGCAAAGATTGCTCCATACCTGGTTCTCCTATTGGCAAGATGACACTTGGAAAAGGTCAAGGACAAACATTGTGATGTTTCTTACCATAAAAAAACTTTTTTAAGTTATGGATTTACAAAAACAAACAAAAAAATTGTATGAAAGGTATGTAGTATTTTTGCTAAACACTGGGTGTACATAATAAAGTGGTGTTCATCTGCAATATAAAACATTAGGTAATTATATTAATAACTAGTAAACGTGCAGATGATGCATATTTTATATTGTATCTTCTTCTGTAGTAGACATGATATCTTTTAAGTGGGGCCAAATGCTTCCATTGAAAGTGTTGTCTGCTTTGGATGACCCCTGTTTTTTAGAGAAGTCACCTACAAACAGGCTTAGGCCTCTTTCCCACGAACGATATGGATTGTGTCAAGATATTTTCAGGAAAAAACTGAGGGTTTTGCACTCAACTTCAGTCAGTCTTGTCTGCGATTGGGTTCAGTGTTTAATTTTGTTCCTCGCGGTGCAATCAGTTTTGGATGCTTTTTTCACGCATTTGAAAAAAAAACTGAAGAATAACAATCTACATCTCCTAGCAACCATCAGTAAAAATGCATTTCATATAGATGCAATCCATTTTTCACTGAAGCCGCATACACTTCCTTGGAACCAGAGCTGCATGAAAAACGTAGAATATAGAACATGCTGCGATTTTTCTTGAACGCAGAAATGATACATAAAAAACTCATGTGCACAAATCCATTGAAATGAATGGGTCAGGATTCAATCCAGATGCTATGCATTTGCTTTACACATTGCACCCTGATAGAAAACTTGCTTATGTGAAAGAGGCCTAAGTGTGCAGTTACAGGATGGTGCAAAATTAAGCTTTAGATTTGATTGTCTGTGTGGGGCATGGAAGACATATTCTTCTCAGCCTCTATTAGCTCTGGAGGTTCTGAACAACATCCAGCTTTTAATTAAGAATGCCCTTATAAGATAATTGAAAAGTTTTTTTTGTGATAAACACGAGAGATGAGCAAATCAGTCATAAAAAAGTTGAATTCGACCCAAATTTTGTAAAACATATCCAACATTTTGCACCCTTATCAATCAGCTCTTTTTGCAGCCTCTAGCATTGAAATGAGCTCTTAAAGGGGTTTTCAGGCTCCTAATATTGATCATCTACCCTCAGAATAGGTCATTAAATCAAATTGGTAAGGGGTCTGACACCTTACAAACCCACCAGCTGTTCCCTGCAGCCTCTGGAGCAGGTATCAGAACTTTGAATGGAGCAGAAAGCACAACTCCATTCATAGTGTAGTAGCCAAGATGGGTTACTGCATCTTAACTCCCACTGAAGTGAATGGCCACAATCAGTTGACGTTGAAAGAGCTGTGCTTCCTCTTCCATTCAAAATTCAAATTCCTGCTCCGGAGGCTGCAGGGAACAGCTAAGGGTGGGTTTCTAAGGTGTTGGACTCTTACCGATTGGATATTAGCGACCTATACTAAGGATAGATCATCAATATCAGGAGCCTGAAAAGATGCTTTAGGCAACAAGGATCGCAATGCTTTTTCATAAAGGCACTTGTGCAAAAATAAACTAAAGCACGCCTAGTCTTAGAAAGATTAGGTAAAGTTATTTACATAAATGCACAACGCCCCTATGCCGATTATTCTTAATAAAAAAGGTAATATACCCCAATAGCCATATATTACCCATCATTATGCTTATTCAGTATTTATTTATGAAAACCAGCAAAGTTTCACTAATTATGTAACCCAATGCTATGGAAAAAAAGGTGAATCTTAAAAGTTTTATGAGGAAGAGAACAATAAGTGTTAGATGCTGTATCCTAGGCTTAACTGCTTATGTCTGAGAAAAATAAGATTAACAGTCTTTTAAGTTGGAGAATGGAGATATATTAGATTGTTTTTCCTATGTCTATGCCTTGGGGTATAACTTGCATCCCCAAGTAACTATGGGTATAATCTATTGCTGATTAGCTTTAGAAGTTACAGAGAGAAGCTTGAGGAGCAGCCATGACATGTTTGTGGAGTATCCACATGACTCCAGCAGAGGGATTATAGGACTTTAGAGGGATTCAGAATACGGGATGAATAAGAATAAAAAGGAATCCTCACCCAGAGGATTGACCAAGCTGAAGACGCTACAAGTTACAAGTAGCCTGAATTTCCTCTAGTGGAAAATAAGGCATTAAAAATTCTACCAAAACTATAAGCGTACATGTAATTCTTCACTTTCTTCAGTAAGTTTTCTACCTTTAAACTTGTCACTTATCACAGAATATAATTGTTTATTAAAGAAATGGAAACAAAATAAGAAGGTACAGAATATGGTCAATAGTATGTGGACACCTGACTATCACATTAACATGAGGTTTTAGGACATCCCATTCCAAAACTGCGGACCTTAATATAGAGTTTTGTCCCCTTTTGCAACACTAATGCAGCACCAGAGTACTACTGCAAATGCGTCAATTTCCTTCTAAATAGATTAATGCCCATTCTTGATATAAAGGCACTTTTTCTTTGCAATTGTTGTAACTCAACAGCTGAGATGGGAACAATGTTTAGCTTTTCTGCCCTTCTCAGAAGGAGAAAGGTTGGACCTAACCTCCCTGGTAGAGGGGAAAGAGAGTGTAGCTCAAGCAGCCGAAAGTGGGGGTTGTATATTGCCCGTACAGGCTATTTAAAAAAACCTCCATCCTTGCATTTTGAGGATACCATCCTCTAAGAGAGAAAGAAGTACAGAATATAAAGACGGTTGATGACCATGTAAAGGGTTAATGCAAAGGACAGACAGTAAGAGCATTTGGTCTTCTATGGCAACAGGCCTTACTGCTAGTGGAAAAGGTACATCGCATCAGGTGGTCACCATGCGTTTACCAGATTAGCTACTGATTGGAGGATCTACACCATGCTTTGAGAATTTTAGTACATAATATGAATGAACTCCCTTTGGTCTACTTGGAAATTTGTTTGAGATTGATAGAGAAACTCAGAGACAGCCATCTCACTGCCGGTTATCCCTTGGTCAGCCTTTGAAGTATTGCGTATGTATCTTGGAGGGACTAAGCCTCAGTAAAAAGACTGTTTGCTGTTTAACAAAACCAATCTCATTATTGCCTTGCACCTACCATCTTCACTGCCCCATCATTGCACAGCCTACATCATGAGGGAGACCTGCCTTACACCTCTAAACCTCATAACATGAGGGCATCCCAGCTGACATCAGACAGAAGCCCCAGAAAACCCAAGGTATGCCGTGAGGAAAGAAAGGGTGTGCCCTCCATTCACTGCATGACCTTAGTGAGTATTGGCGTGAGGACAGCCACCGTGGGATATTACTACCACTATCTAGGCCACAACTATCACTCCCATTCTACCCTGCACAGTCGCCAATCGGGAAAGATTCCACAAGAGCTCAGAGTGTGTACATTGGAATTTGCAGCCATTCATCCAATAGAGCATTTGTGAGGTTAGGCTATTTTTACACTAGCAGCAGGGGAGTCCGTCAGACTGTTCCGGTGGGCGAACAGCCTGTTGGATCCGTTCTGCCGCTAGTTCACGTGAGCCCCCGGACTGCCGCTCTATCCCCATTGGCTATAATGGGGGCAGGGGTGGAGTTACGGTGGCAACACTGCAGTGCAGGGCGAGAGGCCGCCGGACTAAAAGTGCTGCATGTCATACTTTTAGTCCGGCGGCCTCTCGCCATGCGCTGCTGTGCTGCTGCCGGGACTCCGCCCCCACCCCCATTATAGTCACTCCCCTGCCGCTAGTGTGAAAATAGCCTTAGACACTGATGTTAGGTACGATTGGCATTTCACTTGAGCCCAAAGGAATTGCATGGAGTTGAGATCAAAGCTCTGTGCAGGCCATTCATGTTTACCCACACTATGCTGGAACCCTAATGTTGTAATAACTTAGGGGTCACATCATAGTTAGAAATGTGAATTTCTTAAAATCCCTTTTGGGTCAGAAACCAATTCTAACCTGAATTGAAAGTGCTTAGATTGCCCAAAAAAATGTGTATGACACTCTGATGTCTCCTAGGACTGTACCCAACCCATTTTAAGCTCTACAACAACAAGACAGCAACAGTGACCTATCTATGGTTGCCTATTTAAGGGGACTCTGTCACCATAATCTTGGAGTGTTATCTGCAATATTGCATGAGTAGTGGTGCAGGAGTCCAGATAATTATTTTTTTTATTTTCCTACTGCTCTCTATTGCCCCACTGTCAGTGCTGAGATCAGCAGCGAGATACACTGTCCAGACTGCGGTGATGTGCTAACGTACTGAAGAGGACTACTGTGCGCAGGCATTGCAGTTCTGATAACGTATTTCATTGCAGCTTTAAATGCTGACAGTGGGGGAATGGGAGGCAGACGGAAGATTTGCATCAAACCCCTGAGGAGCAAAGGATGGGAGTGGTAGTGCCATTGCTGATGATGTGTCATGGTGTACTCCCCCAGTCCTTCACTCCCTGGGTTCGGTATAGTGAAGGAGCGGAACTCTGTGAAAGATCATGGTGAAATTCCCTTTAATGAAACATCGCACTGTTGAATATTATTTTATAATTAAAACATAGTTCATAAATTATGTTTTCTTGGTGCAGATGCCTCATCTCAGTCTTCTGACCTGTAAAATGGTGGCTGCCATTTTGAGTGATTTCTCCAGATTGAATCGCAAAAGATTCAGATTCGTTTGGAATCTGAATTTTTTTGGGAAAGGGCTGAAGGGCCAACTAACAATAATAAGAAGAATAACACACAAAAAAAGATGAACTAAATGGCAGTTACACTAATGTGGTTTTTATGATACTAATAAAGGATGATTTTTTATATTATTTGTGACGTTTGTACTTGTACTTGTTCTTATGACTTTTAAGTGTATAAGTTTGTAGTTCAAATGCAGAAGGATATAAGAAACTTGCTTCTTTCTCAACTTATCTGGCTCCCTCCTTAACCCCTTCAGGACCCTGCCATTTTTCACCCTAAGGACCAGGCTGTTTTTTGGAAATTTGACATTTGTCACTTTATGTGGTAATAACTTTGGAACACTTTTACTTATCCAAGCCATTCTGAGATTGTTTTCTCGTGACGCATTGTACTTCCTGATAGTCAATTTCAGTCAATGTTTTTCATTTTTATTTTACCTCATATAATAGTTATTACATTTACATTTCCCATATGTCTACTTTATGTTTGGATCATTTTGTGAATGCCATTTTATTTTTTAGGGATGTTAGAAGGCTTTGAAGTTTAGAAGCAAATCTTGAAATTTTTGTTATGAAGTCACTGTGGGGTTTACATAATAGAAACCCTCCATAAATGACCCCATTTTAGAAATGACACCCCTCAAGGTATTCAAAGCTGATTTTACAAACTTTGTTAACCCTTTAGGTGTTCCACAAGAATTAAAGGAAAATGTAGATGAGATTTCAGAATTTCACTTTTTAGGAAGATTTTTTCATTTTAAAGGGAACCTGTCATCATCATCAACTTTATGCTGCCCATACTAACGGCAGCATAAAGTAGAGACAGGTGATTTGATTTCAGCGGTCTGTCATTTATAAGTTAAATGTAAGTGGTTGCCGAGAACCAACATCACAATCATTGCAGACTGGGCCTGGAAAAGAGTCACGGCCACCTAAGGCGCTGGATCTCACAGGCTATCATAGAAGGCAAGCTCCAAAGCCTATGAAGGCATCGGACTGCCTTCTCTGCCATCAGGTCAGTGCAGTGCAGGGACCCGATGGAGATGCTGAGGGAACCCAAACCCTCTGCAAACCCTCTGTATGCCGCGGTCAAAGTATCATACAAGGGGTTAATACACCGGCATCGGTGTTTTCACCTATGCCGGCATATACAGCAGGGGCCTGGCTGTCAGTGACTGCCGGGTCTGTGCCGCTCATTTTGTGGGATCTCCTGCACCCGCCCAATCAGCCTGCTGTAGGTGTAAAGCGCTGTTCCTTAAGTCCCGTCCACCAGCGCCGTAAATGTATGGCGGGGGTCCTTAAGGGGTTAAAGACTGAAATGGACTGCCAGCTTACTAAAAGACAGATTAAATGCTTTCCATAGAAGTCTATTTAGAGTGGAAGAGTAAGCTCAAATCTGTCTTAGTTTCTTAAGATGAAGTATATTTGAATAAGTGGAGGGAAATAGTCTTATAGGTGGCGAAAGAATCATTTTTCTCTGGTAAGATACACTATATGGGCAAAATTATTGGGACACGGCTCTTAAATATTGAATTCAGGTGTGTCATTCAGACCCATTGCCACAGGTGTATAAAATCCAGTATCTAGACATGCAGTCTTTCTTTACAAAAGGTTGTGTAATAATGGTTCATTCTAAAGGGCTCACTGAATTTGAGTGTGGGAGTGTAATAGGATGCCACCTTTGTAACAGGACAGTTTGTCAAATGTCTTCCCTACTAGATATATTCCACATTGCAGTAGACAGATCGGGGTTTCAGAATGCTGAGACGCATAGTTCATAAAAGTTACCCGACGATCTGCTGACTCAATAACTGAAAACCTCCTATGATAGTAACATCAGATCAAATACTGATGAAGTAGTGTAAAGCGTGCCAACACTGGAAACTGGAGCAGAGGAAATATGTTCTCCGGAATGATGAATCATATTTCTCTATCTGGCAGTCTGACGGATAAGTTTTCGTTTTGCAGATGCCAGAAGAACGTTTCCTGTATAGTTTGATGGAGGAGGGATAATGATATGGAATTGTTTTAGGGGTTGGCCTAGGCCCCTTAGTTCCAGTGAAGGGAAATCTTAATGCTTTAATTTACCAAAACATTTTGGACAATTGTGCGCTTCGATCTTTGTGGGAACAGTTTGGGGAAGGCCCTTTTCTGTTCCACCATGACTATACCCCATTGCACAAAGCAAGATCCATAAAGGCATTGTTGGGTGACTTTGGTATGGAAGAATTTGACTTACCTGCACAAAACCCTGACCTAAACCTTATGGAACACCTTTGGAATGAACTACAATGGAGATTGAGAGCCAAGCCCTCCTGTCTAATATCATTGTCTGACCTCACAAATGCTCTTTAGGATGAATAGACCAGATTTCCAGCAGAAAGCCTCCAAATTATTGTAGAAAGCCTTCCCAGAAGAGTGGAATCTGTTTTGGCTGCATAGGAAGGACCAACTCCATATTATGGTCTATGGATTTAGAATGGGTTGTAATAAAAGCTCCTGTCGGTGTAATGTGTAGGTGTCCCAATACTTGTATTCAGTTTTTATGTATTGCAAAGTTTATTTTATTAGCTTGTAGTATTCATTCATGTACAGAAAATGTAGTAACTTTCTAAAGAAACACTCCAGGTAAAACTGTGCTACGCCTAGTGAAATCCAGCAGGGGTGCTATCTGCTTCCTTCCTTCGTCCCCTCAGATATTATACAGATATGCGCAAAAACTCTGGTGTAAAATGCGCCAAAAAGAATGGTGTTTTGGCTTGCACCAAATATATCAACAGTTTTCTCCAGAATTTCCATCATAAAGAATGCATCATGCCAGAAATGAGTTATAAATGTCAAAATGGGCGGGACTATCATATTAGCGCATATTACTCCTCCTTTATAATCCTCTTATCGGCAGAAATGGCTCAAATTGTTGAGGACAATTAAGCCAGCTTATGTGGTGGTGTCTTGTGTAAAAAGTCGCATTTATGGCATAAAGATGCACCTTTTTTTCAAAGAGTCAAAATTATGAAAAGAAAAAGCAACTTGTTGGGGGAACAAGTGATAGGTAAGTATTAAAACAAGATATGTTTATTTGTATCTAATATAAATGAGCTAAACAACAGGATTTTGTCAGTAAATTGACATTCAACAAAAACAAAACAATAAAAACGTCTGAGACAAAAGTCACAATTTACCACTGGAAATGTCACAAATATGCTTCAAAAGTCTCAAGTGCTGTCTGGTAGGATTTGCTGAAATGGCAGCTTTTGGTACAAAAAAAAAGTTTATATCAGGTGGTTGATATCGCGCTATTTTGTACCTGTTCAGACTGCGAGTACACACCAGTACCAGTGTTTAAAATAAGACGGTAGAGTTGCCTACCTTCTCTATCTTCCCAGTCTTTGTATTTCTTGCAGTATCAGCGGTCCTGTGGTACACCAGACATGCAAGGGTTTCTATTAAGCTCTGGAGTGTGCCCCGGCCGGTGGCACAAACTCCGATCCCCTGTGCTCACGCTCCGGCTAGGAGCGAGTGACGTCACTACCGAGGAGCTACGGGGTTAGAGGAGAGGCAAAACACCTGTGCCTTTGATCCAACGCGTTTCGAACGATTAGCGTCGTTCTTCGTCAGGGATTACACGCCTGTGATGCCTCGCTATGCTTTATAGGTTGCCCTGGTGTCTGGTTTTAACCCCTGGTATGCCTGTTTTTCTATCTTCTCTGTATTGCTCTTCATTCAAACCCAAATAGCTCAATCTCTGTGTTTAGTCCTCTAGGATGTAGTGTGTCCATGTTGAAGATCCATTTTGTTTCATTCTTGGACATTTTTTAATATAATCACCACCTCTTTTATCCCTATGTATAATTTCTAGACCAAAAAACAATGAGTTTTTAAAGCACCCTCCATGTTTCTCTTGATAATGTTTGGACAATGGATGTCCTTTTTCTTTCTTTTTATATTATTTATATGTTCGTACATTCTCTCCTTCAGCATTCTTTTTGTACGGCCAATGTAATATTTTCTACAGGGCACTTTATAGCATATATAATGCCTTTTGTATTACATGTTATATGCTGCTTAATTTTATGTTCATATGTATTGTTTGTATTATGTATAACTGTTTGTTTGGAATTGTTAGTTTTTTACACGCTGCGCAGGTTTTACAGGGGAAGAAACCAGCTGGAATATTCAAACTTCCCTCCTTTTCTTTTGTTTCTTTCTTACTATTATATATTCCTGCACATCTATTCGTTGGTGCTAGTAAATTTCCTACATTCGCAGCTTTTTGTATACAAATTTAGGTCTCGGTGGTATTTTTTCCCTATAAGTTTGTCCTCCTTCAGAATTTCCCAATATTTCTGAATTATTTTTCTAAATTTATTTGTTTGTCCATTATATGGGATAATAATTGGTGGGATATCATTTTCTGTACTTTCTGTTTTTTTGTTGTTCACTGGATCATTTTTCTTTTCATTTTTATTTGGATTTAGCAATATTTTTTCCCTTTCTATTTCTGCTATTTTCTTTCTTTCATGTGCAATCTTTTCCTGCTCATACCCTTTAGACACAAATTTTTTCTCCATTTTATCTGCTTCTACCTTGTAATCAATCAATTTTGTGCAGTTTCTCCTGATTCTCATTAGTTGGCTCTCTGTCTAAAGGGTATGAGCAGGAAAAGATTGCACATGAAAGAAAGAAAATAGCAGAAATAGAAAGGGAAAAAATATTGCTAAATCCAAATAAAAATGAAAAGAAAAATGATCCAGTGAACAACAAAAAAACAGAAAGTACAGAAAATGATATCCCACCAATTATTATCCCATATAATGGACAAACAAATAAATTTAGAAAAATAATTCAGAAATATTGGGAAATTCTGAAGGAGGACAAACTTATAGGGGAAAAAATACCACCGAGACCTAAATTTGTATACAAAAAAGCTGCGAATGTAGGAAATTTACTAGCACCAACGAATAGATGTGCAGGAATATATAATAGTAAGAAAGAAACAAAAGAAAAGGAGGGAAGTTTGAATATTCCAGCTGGTTTCTTCCCCTGTAAAACCTGCGCAGCGTGTAAAAACTAACAATTCCAAACAAACAGTTATACATAATACAAACAATACATATGAACATAAAATTAAGCAGCATATAACATGTAATACAAAAGGCATTATATATGCTATAAAGTGCCCCTGTAGAAAATATTACATTGGCCGTACAAAAAGAATGCTGAAGGAGAGAATGTACGAACATATAAATAATATAAAAGAAAGAAAAAGGACATCCATTGTCCAAACATTATCAAGAGAAACATGGAGGGTGCTTTAAAAACTCATTGTTTTTTGGTCTAGAAATTATACATAGGGATAAAAGAGGTGGTGATTATATTAAAAAATGTCCAAGAATGAAACAAAATGGATCTTCAACATGGACACACTACATCCTAGAGGACTAAACACAGAGATTGAGCTATTTGGGTTTGAATGAAGAGCAATACAGAGAAGATAGAAAAACAGGCATACCAGGGGTTAAAACCAGACACCAGGGCAACCTATAAAGCATAGCGAGGCATCACAGGCGTGTAATCCCTGACGAAGAACGACGCTAATCGTTCGAAACGCGTTGGATCAAAGGCACAGGTGTTTTGCCTCTCCTCTAACCCCGTAGCTCCTCGGTAGTGACGTCACTCGCTCCTAGCCGGAGCGTGAGCACAGGGGATCGGAGTTTGTGCCACCGGCCGGGGCACACTCCAGAGCTTAATAGAAACCCTTGCATGTCTGGTGTACCGCTGATACTGCAAGAAATACAAAGACTGGGAAGATAGAGAAGGTAGGCAACTCTACCGTCTTATTTTAAACACTGGTACTGGTGTGTACTCGCAGTCTGAACAGGTACCAAATAGCGCGATATCAACCATTTTATATATACTGATTTGTTTCACCTGATGCGGGCACGGCCGCCTCAAGATATCGCAGCTTGTAATTAAAGTTTAGCGCCGGTGAAGGAAGTTTTTGTATACATTGTTGCAATAATATATCCGTGACCCTCACAAGGCAGCTTTATCTTTAGTAGTTAAGTGTCTTTTCCCCACCACAATGTCAGCACTTTGGTGGGATAGAAAAGAAAGAATACATAGAGTCCAGTCCCTATTCGGGAAAAATAACCACACTGACCGACAAACCGCAGATGAGGACATGAATAATAATTATCCGTACATTAGAACACTACTCCAACAACTAGAACAGCAATTGACAATTGAAATGAAAGATCTATGGGAAATCATGTCTCTATAAAAATATCTAGATCAAGATATTATACCGAAAGGTTTAAAAATAGAAAAAAGACTATCAGGAGACATGGGAGATAGTACAACATTGAGAGAATGGGAGAACATGCTACATGATTTTTCAAGACAGACAATACAATTCATTATTCACAAAAGAAGCCAGAGACTATATAGGGTTAATGAGGACATCAAACTAACGTTTGAAAAATTACGCCCATGGAAAGATAATACCAGTATTAAACCCTAGTGGAAAGCATAAGGACAAGATTGCATACACGGGAAGAAGAAATAAAGGAAAAAAAGATAAATAAATTTGGTAGGGATACCTGGCTAAAAACATTGCAAATTAGTGAACATGATAACACAGATAGTACATTTGAAACAATAGATGAATATATACCAAAGAGAACGGAAGACAGGGAGATAAACCTGTCTTTATTAACGGTACATACAGAGAGTAGTAAGAACACGACAGAAGATAGGGGTAGATGCTCCAACCCACGTCCAGTGATCCCATTATCCCCTGAGATAACGATCCAAAACAGGTTTACGAATCCTCATAAAAATTCAGCAAATTTAATAACTACAAACAATCGATATGATCCATTGAAACAGATAGACGAAATAGAGGAATCAATAGATATGGAGGATCCAGAAGTACAAGAAGAAGGAGAAGAGAGTGGAAATGAAACAGAGCAGGAAAGATCTCATAACAGGAATAAACACAAAAACCAAAACCAAAACCAAAATAAAAACAAAAATGAAAATAATAATAACTATAAAAAAACTTCAAAAAACGGCTCCCCAAAGAAAAAGGTGCAAATTGTGAAAAAACATATAAAAAAAGATTTTTTTCAACCAAGAAAAACAGCAGGAACAAAAGGGGCACCCGGGGGGGGAAACTCACCCAAAAGAAAAAGCAAAATAAATTAAAAAAACTGGCGCAGAAAAATGCTGGAGAAAAAGAGGAACAACAACAACAAAAAATATATAATTTAAGTGACCATATACTAACAGAGGCCGAATCGAATATTTTAAAAAAAGGACTAAAATTTGCCCCTACGGTAGGCATGAATAAATTTGACGCATACATTGGGGTAAAAAAATTTATGAGGAGACTAGCGCTGAAAAAATACTTCATGAAAAAAACTCAATATAATAGCGGAACCAATAGTAATGTGAATAAAGAGCAATATATACACACGCAATTAAGAAATAAATCACAGTTTAACCCAATACATGAATATTCAACAGCAATGACGACATTTACGAATATGGTCACTAGAGACATTAGAAAAATTACCCCTATGAAAAATCTGAAATATGTGAGCAACATAACCAAAAAAGAAAAAGAAGCGATCGCAGTCATGCAAGAAAATAACAAAATTATCATAAGACCCGCCGATAAAGGCGGAGGCATAGTCATTTTGAATGAAAAAGACTATGACAATGAGGTAATAAAAATATTAAGCGATCAGCAAACATACAAAATCTTAAAAGGGGATCCAACGAATATATACAAAAAACAATTGAAGATTCTAGTACAAAAGGGGAAACAAACAGGTATACTCACAAAACAGGAGGCAGAATTCATTGACATAAAACACCCCAAAACAGCCGTGTTTTATCAGAATCCAAAAATTCATAAAGACACTAAAAGACCCCCAGGGAGACCGATAGTGTCAGGCATAGGGTCACTAACTAGTGCCCTATCAAAATATATAGATAATTACCTACAACCTTGTGCTCAACAATTGCCAGCATACTTAAAGGATACTACACATGTACTGCAAACACTAGAGGGAATAAAATGGCAAGATAACTACATATTGGGTACCCTAGATGTTAAGGCATTGTATACGGTAATTAAGAACAAAAAGGGATGTGAGGCAGCAATGTATTTTATGCAGAAACAAGGAACTCTCCCGGTCACCCAGATGGACTTTATCGGGGAGTGCATCCTTTTTATTTTAGAAAATTTTAAATATAAGAAATATTTTTATTTACAGATGTGGGGCGTGGCCATGGGGACGAGGTTCGCACCGGGGTTCGCTAATCTATATGTTGGTCGGTGGGAAGAAGACAACATATTTTATGATGGCGGACTCCGGGCGGGCCTCGTCCTGTGGAAACGCTTCATCGATGACGTGATTTTTATATGGGAACATGGAGAGGAAAGCCTTAAGGAATTTTTAAAGGACATTAATAAAAATAAATTTTATCTGGAATTTACAGCAACATATAGTAAGAGGGAAATAAACTTTTTAGATCTAACTATATACCCAGTAGAAAACAACATCCAAACCAAAACATATATTAAACCCACAGATTCCAATAGCTTCATCTCTAGAACTAGCTGCCATCTCCCAGCTTGGCTAGACAATATACCTAAGAGCCAACTAATGAGAATCAGGAGAAACTGCACAAAATTGATTGATTACAAGGTAGAAGCAGATAAAATGGAGAAAAAATTTGTGTCTAAAGGGTATGAGCAGGAAAAGATTGCACATGAAAGAAAGAAAATAGCAGAAATAGAAAGGGAAAAAATATTGCTAAATCCAAATAAAAATGAAAAGAAAAATGATCCAGTGAACAACAAAAAACAGAAAGTACAGAAAATGATATCCCACCAATTATTATCCCATATAATGGACAAACAAATAAATTTAGAAAAATAATTCAGAAATATTGGGAAATTCTGAAGGAGGACAAACTTATAGGGGAAAAAATACCACCGAGACCTAAATTTGTATACAAAAAAGCTGCGAATGTAGGAAATTTACTAGCACCAACGAATAGATGTGCAGGAATATATAATAGTAAGAAAGAAACAAAAGAAAAGGAGGGAAGTTTGAATATTCCAGCTGGTTTCTTCCCTGTAAAACCTGCGCAGCGTGTAAAAAACTAACAATTCCAAACAAACAGTTATACATAATACAAACAATACATATGAACATAAAATTAAGCAGCATATAACATGTAATACAAAAGGCATTATATATGCTATAAAGTGCCCCTGTAGAAAATATTACATTGGCCGTACAAAAAGAATGCTGAAGGAGAGAATGTACGAACATATAAATAATATAAAAAAGAAAGAAAAAGGACATCCATTGTCCAAACATTATCAAGAGAAACATGGAGGGTGCTTTAAAAACTCATTGTTTTTTGGTCTAGAAATTATACATAGGGATAAAAGAGGTGGTGATTATATTAAAAAAATGTCCAAGAATGAAACAAAATGGATCTTCAACATGGACACACTACATCCTAGAGGACTAAACACAGAGATTGAGCTATTTGGGTTTGAATGAAGAGTAATACAGAGAAGATAGAAAAACAGGCATACCAGGGGTTAAAACCAGACACCAGGGCAACCTATAAAGCATAGCGAGGCATCACAGGCGTGTAATCCCTGACGAAGAACGACGCTAATCGTTCGAAACGCGTTGGATCAAAGGCACAGGTGTTTTGCCTCTCCTCTAACCCCGTAGCTCCTCGGTAGTGACGTCACTCGCTCCTAGCCGGAGCGTGAGCACAGGGGATCGGAGTTTGTGCCACCGGCCGGGGCACACTCCAGAGCTTAATAGAAACCCTTGCATGTCTGGTGTACCACAGGACCGCTGATACTGCAAGAAATACAAAGACTGGGAAGATAGAGAAGGTAGGCAACTCTACCGTCTTATTTTAAACACTGGTACTGGTGTGTACTCGCAGTCTGAACAGGTACAAAATAGCGCGATATCAACCACCTGATATATACTGATTTGTTTCACCTGATGCGGGCACGGCCGCCTCAAGATATCGCAGCTTGTAATTAAAGTTTAGCGCCAGTGAAGAAAGCTTTTGTATACATTATTACAAAAAAAAAGTTGCATTTTAGTACTATTGGTGTTAAAATAACACAACTCGACAGAAATAGGGGGATAATCAAATTTATATTTTAAAAAGTCACATTAAAAAGAAATATGAGGTCAAACAAATCACCACTTTTGATTTGTAATGTTAGTCTTTTTTTGGCGAAAATTACGCCATTATTGATAAGTGTCCCTCAGTGTAAGTATATCAGAGATTTACCTGGTGCAGGTTTCTTTAAGAGCAGTTTCTTGTCTTCTTGTGGTGTTCATGGTACACATTTTTATATTGTATCTAGACAAACGTTCCGCAGCAAAGAATTCTGTGAGACTTTCCAGGCTACTAAATATTTTATAGCCTGCAGTTTACATTGCACCAAATACAAACAGACACCATCTTTAACCCAAATATGAATGTTGTTTGTAGGTGAGGAAACAACAAATTATTAGCATCCCTTCTATTCAGTAATAATAATAGAAGAAATGTGGACATAACTAGTATGATATCTTCCGAGGCTGCAGACGGAGATCTGGTGCCAGGACTAGGCAGCCTGGGAATAGTAAACCAGACAAATTGCAGATGTAAATAGTCAGTAGACTTTTTGAACAAATAAATAACCCGGAGCGATAGACTCTCACAAGGGGGCCTTCTCTCAATTATGGGAAGTCTTTGAAGAAGTTTCTAAAGTCATTGTGGTGATTAGAAACATAAATTTTATGTTTTAGGACAATAAACCTGGAGCAGAAGTAAAAGACGGGGAAGAACATAGCTCTTTGTATGGACGACTGACGGAGGGAGGCCCAATAGTCAAATTTCAAAGGGAGACATGGAAACCCTGGTTATTGTAGACTGAACACTGCATTTCAATGTAAAGCCATAAGCAAAGAGCTTTTTCAAATTACAAACACAGCCCTAATGTATCAGGTTCTGCAGTGACGGTACACTATTTTTCCTTAAAAGGGTTGTACCGATTTACCTAAACATGGATACTTTCTTCTTGAAAAAGCTGTTTATAGGTTGTGTCTGGTATTGCAGCACAGCTGTAGTATTAGTGAGGCTGAAATGGAATGCCACAAACCACCTGTGGAGAGGCGTGACGCTGCTTTCGGTGGAAAGTAATCATGCTTTTCTAATCCAGAACAACCGATTTTAGGCTTCATTCAAATCTCTGTTGCCTGATCTAACCCAAAAGCCTGCTGTCGGTTAGCCAAAAAAAACTTTAGATTTATGCTGGAAATCATCGGATCACCAATGGACTTCATTGCAGTCATTGAGGATCCTGTGGCAAAGTAAAGGATCTGGCAGGCTGCCCTGGCCGGGAAATGAGATGTGAACAAAGACTAAAAACTTTAGTGTCAAGCAATTATTGGGCTTAAAGATATTTCATTTCACTTTTTCTATCTCAGTTTTTTAAAATGTATAACTTTTTTTATGTTTGTCTCAAGACATGTAAGTCTTTGGGGCACATTTATTAAGACTGGCGTTTTAGACACAGGTCTTAATAAAGGGCCTGTGCTGTTAGTGGATCCGCCAATGTTTTAAAGAGGCGCAGGCCTCTCCATAACTTTGGTGGATCCAGTGCCAGTTCTAAATGCAAGCTTCCAAGCCTACTATATTTAGATCATTTTCTACGCCTAAAACAGACATAGAAAATGATTAATGAGATGGGTCTGTCGGTCAGTCCCCTTTCCTGCCCACAATATCAGACCTGGCATGAGCGGGGAGAAGTTGCATATAGCTGTACAACCAACCATTGTGCCGTCATCTGCACCTGAAGTATGGTAAGTGACCCCCTTTGTTTTTTAGCAGGATGAGTTCCATGTATGAACGATTATTACAGGCACTTCCTCAGGAAACAAATTGTGGCAGAATTGAATATAGTAGTATCAGCGTCCCGTTGCTGATGGTGTATGGTCGCCTGCGGGCCATAGGCTGGCTGTGCGCGGATGCTCAAACACCTAGTACTTAAAGAGGTTCTCCGGGAATTAAGAAAATGAAAATACCTAAATATTAATTTATTATAAAAATATTTACAAATACCTTTCATTAGTTGTAATGGCTTGTTTTGTCAAGGAGCAAATTATTAGAAGAGAAAAAATATCCGCCATCCTATTAGTACACACAAAACCTGTCCTAACTTACTTCAGGACACTGAATGAACGAGCTGCCCCATCCTCTTCTCTGCTCTTCTTGTCAGGGATTATGATCCTGAATACAGCTGATAAGATATTCAGATGAATCTCTGCAGGAATGGAGTTCATGAGGAGACATGAAGTACAGAGAGGAGGGTAAGGATGTGGGTAATGAGCAGCAGCTCTTTTATGCAGTCTCCATTACCACAGTCCGTCCTGTCAGTCCTCTCTGTACTTCATGTCTCCTCATGAACTCCCAGATAGTTTCCCGGATAACCCCTTTAACTGAAAAAGATTCAGCCTTGATCATAAAACCCCCTTAAATGAGTTCTCTGGAGGTGAAAAGACATGGATTGCCTTTTCCATAAACACTTGTATTGAGTTGCATTTCAGCTCCACTGAAGTAAATGAGACTGAGCTGCAATACCACAGACAGCCTGTGGACATGGGGGGTGGGGGGGGGGCTGTTTTGATGTAGGAAGCTTCGTGTTTCTAATCCTGTACAAACCCTACCACCTAAATTGCAGAAGGCCAATGCAAATAATCAATCATGGAGGCATTATCATTATCCATCAGCTTTAGTAGTGAGTACAGAAGCTCTGTATTAGAGGCAGAACAATAGAGGGGTGTCTGTACTCTCATCATCTCCAGCAGTCCTGGTTTACTAATGTTTATCCCGCTCATAACATTCCTGGAAGCTTTGGTGAATTATTCTGACCTAAATGCATGTTCTTGTGTTTAATTTGTGATTAGCTTTCATATCGTTTATCACAAACAAAGCCGGAGAGATAATTGCAATAAATAAGCGTAGAAGGCATAACGAAGTGAGAGGCGAGGGCATGAACTTGTGTTAGTGCCTTGTGATTGGAATCACCAAGACAACCCATTCTCCCTTTGAAAATATCCATTCACAAACCATTTAATCGCCTCTCCTAGACAGAAGCTCCAATGACGTGATCATCAGTTTCAGTGTTCAGGTTAGCAACCGTTCTGTCTATCACAGGATTAATACGTACATTTAAAAAGGATATGTAATAAACAATATAATAATATTTGCAATAGGACATTCCCAGCCATTCCCAGGACTCACACCACTGCAATACTTATTATTAACTTTGGAATTTATAGAATGGAATTGATACAATATTTATCCTAAGAAGTAATTAACACGACCATTAGGGGTCATGCACATGAACATATTTTCTTTCCGCATCCATTCCGTTTTTTTTGCGGACTGTATGCGGAGCCAATCGTGTCAATGGGTCCACAAAAAAAACCTGAAGTTACTCCATGTGCATTCCGTTTCCTATGTCCGTATGTCTGTTCCACAAAGGTATAGAACATGTCCTATCATTGTCCGCGTTACGATGAAGGATAGGACTGTTCTATTAGGGGCCGGCCTTTCCACAAAATATGGAATGCACACGGACGTCATCTGTATTTTTTGAAGATCCATTTTTTGTGGACCACAAAATACATACGGTCGTGTGTATAAGCCCTTAAAAAAACTGTCATATTCGGTCTAGAAAACAGACATATGCTATGTATGCTCTTTTTGGCAACATATCGGATAAATTCTTTTTGTCTGCAAATATTATTACTGTAGATAAGATCCAAAACCTACTGAATATGAATCTAAGGCCTCATACGCATGCCCGTAGTTTTGGTCCACATCCAATCCACATTTTTTGCGGATTGGATGCGGAACCATTTATTTTAATGGAGCTGAAAAAGGTGCGGACAGCTCACCCATGTGCTGTCCACATCCACGTTTCTGTTCCGCAGACGGCGGGAACGGGGAGAAAAAAAGGAGGCATTCCCCCAGCCAGAATCTGTGTTTTAAGGACCACAAAACACTTACGGCCATATGCATGAGGCCTAGACTGTGATTATTTGGGGGCTGCACTTTTATTTTTATGGTGTAGTAGTCTGTGTACGCTTGTGTTCGTGTAGGAAAACCATTCCTGGGTGTCGAATTATTTATTTTTATCGGTGCAGTTAACCAATGTGGAGTGTGAGGTAGTTGTGAAAGTTCTGGCTTGATCCTTCTCCATCACCCCCCAGGGCTGGCACAGCGATGAGGCTGCTGCAAATAAGAGTAGTACTGTAGTTATTTTTCCTCTGGGGCCCTCCCTGGTTGGAGTCTCCTGCTTGATGAAAGGTGAGGTGCCCTTGGAAGGTGGGGTGCCCTAATAGAGGAGCAGTTTAACAAGGTAATAAAAGTATTTATTTATGTGCACAGATACAAACACTTTTACACAAAATGCAGGCAAAAATCTTGTTCATTTCAACAAATTCTAGCTGAAGGAGGGATTCTCTAAGGAGCCCCTCTGAGGCATAATGGTGCATAATAAATTCCCAAAATGTGCCTAAGTCCAACTTCTTTGGTTATGTCTGCAGGTCATATCTGTGAAGTGCAGACTCCAACAGCAGCAATTTCAAGCTGCCACACTGAAGTGACGGGGAGCAGGAAGCTTTCACACCCAATCTAATGCTGTGAAGTCTAGAAGCTGTATACGTCCCGCACGTCTTTATTCAGAATGCTCCTTCTCAATGTCTGCCCTGTGTAAAATTTGCTACTAATCAACCAATAAACAAGCAAACACTTGCTCATCAGGTGAAAGCATCACTGGTGTGGTCACCTCAGTCATCTTTTCTGAGAAGCAGATCGTGCTGTCTAAACAGTGATCTGTTGCCCAGAAACAATTAACTGGTTTAAAGTAGAACAGGCTTAGTTGCCCAAAGCAACCAATCAGATTCCACCTTTCAATTTTCATAGCTCCTTTGGAAAATGAAAGGTGGAATTTAATTGGTTGCTATGGGCAACTGGGCCAGTTCTACTTTACACCAGTTTGATAAATCTCCCTCTTAGTGTGTATATGGATGAGCTATTACTCTAGCGATTGCACAGCCTATACAGCTGAGGTAATTGCTGCATCTAAAGGCAGCTTTCACTTCCTGTAACAAGCAGGAAATTATCATTGGCCCATGTAAAGAGTCTTTAGAACAGATTATCTGTAATCTGCAATATGACACCATTATATGTTTATTAGGCTAAACATTACCTTCATAGGCCTCAGATTTCTTTCTGTCAGATTTGTATAGCAGGATCCCATTTCAAGAGATACAGAGTAAAAGAGAAATAGATAGATGAATAGGTAGATATAAAGATAGATAGATATGAAATAGATAGATAGATAGATAGATAGATAGATAGATAGATAGATAGCACAAGATAGATAGATATGCAACATGCTGTGTCACAGGTTTATAGGAATGTCGAGTTGTGGGGTGCGGCCTTAACAGTCTCTGTGTGTCACGGTGCTCCTACCTGGCTACTGTCGATCCCCAGAGCTTGGCTCTGAAGTAATAAAGGGGATGAGTAATGGTGGGAGTGGAGAATAAGTCGAGTCCAGACCTTTATAAAGTTCAACAGCTGTACTTGAGTAAACTTGCATCCAGACAATATTCAGGCTTTCTTTTTTATCCAGAAGGTTTCGGCATTAACTGGCAGGCAAACTTGAGTACTCTGCTTTCTCTCTCTGCTGTGCTACAATTGGATTTATTCTGGCAGCTGGACTTTCAGTCTGTTCTCTATCTGTGGAGTGGGGTGCCTTTGGCTGTTGACCCCACTGTGACACTCTGTAGGTAAATCTGCAAGGAGTCATGTGCTGTATGAGCTGCTTCCCTCTGGAGAGACTCCGGCTGCAGGAGGGGGAACTTTCCCCTTGCTGCTACATCTTGGCAGGTCTTTTCAGCTCCACTGTCCAGCCTAGACTGGAATGAACCAGAACTTCAAACCCCCCCCCCCCCCTTGGTAGGAATCAGGACTAACTCACTTCTGCCCAAAAGGGGGATACTGGAATGGTAAGTCCCAATCTATCTAAGGATTTCTCTGCCACACATCTTCTGATAACATAACATGTACAAAACAGTTTCATAGACGTATTCCCAATACACAGTGCAAGAGGACCTGGAAAAAATACACAGATGGCATTATGGTTAGCCCATTAGAGACAGTAGCAGGGTGTAGGAATGGTAATACCACTCTGGGGAATTACAGATAGATGATAGATTTCAGGACTTCTGCAGGCCTGTCACAAAGTTTAATCACCTTTTTTCTCATAATAAAAATTAAAATAAATAAATAATAATACAACAAAGATCATAGGAATCACCATGTCCCAAAATGCCATATTAACCTTCCTGGCAGTATTCCCGAGCGTGACTTGGGGTTAATTTTCACTGCCAGGAGCGGTAACCCCGAGTCACGCTCGGGGTAACATTGCAGAGCTGTCAGCGAAGTCCCCTTACCTCTGCTGTGATCGCCGCTGAGAGCGCCGGCCGGCATCTGACTTCCTGGTTTTGTTCCCTGCAAGCAGCAGTGGCGCATGGGACGGAACTGGGCGGGAAATTTAAAAGTGACACACACATAGAAGTTATACACTCTGAGAGAATCACCTCAGATATGACACTTGCCTGCCATTTCTGCCCATAAAATATTTATAACACTGTACAGTGCCCTTTGCCTGCCATTTGTGCCCATAAAATATTTATAACACTGTACAGTGCCCTTTGCCTGCCATTTGTGCCCACAAAATATTTATAACATGGCATCAAAAAAGCACCACTTTACTAAAAAAACGCTTTTGGACCAGTTGAGCGACAGTGACACGGAGGTGCTCGCAGAACGGAGTGATAGTCAGTCATGGGTATATTTGTCGTCTGACACTGGCACGGCAAGTGAAAACGGCGATGATCCTGCACCTGTCCTCAGCGATGTGCGCACTTGGTGCCCTATTGACTGCGATACGGACAAGGTAGCGCCCCCAAGCTTCCCGTTCACTGGATCACCCAGGATGAAGGTAGATGTTGAGCATGACAACCCTCTGGCATACCTGCAATTATTCTTTACTGAGGAGGTAATTGAAGAAATTGTCACGGAGACAAATCGCTACCAAGAGCAGCAATCCGCTACGCTGCATGCCACATTTTCCAGAAGCAGAAAGTGGGAAACGGTGACCAAAGAGGACATGTTTCTGGGACTCATCATTCTTCAGGGGGTGATGGGATAACCGCTCCAGAAATGGTACTGGACCACCAATAAGTTACTGGCCACTCCATTTGTTGGTACTGTGATGTCAGAATACCAGTTTTCCCTCATCATGAAGTATTTCCACTTCACAAACAATGAAGAATTTGATGAGGCCACGCATCCTGCGCCCAAACTAAAAAAAATCTGGGAGGTATACCAAATTATTGTGACCAATTTCCAGCGGACCTATGTACCAGAAAGAGACATCAGCGTAGATGAAAGTTTGATGGCCTACAAGGGACGCCTAAGCTGGATACAGTACATTGCATCCAAAAGAGCGCGGTTTGGCATCAAATCCTACATGCTCTGTGAGTCATCCACTGGGTACATCTGGAATTCGGTCATTTACACCGGTAAAGGCACGAAGTTCAAACCCAGGTACAGCGGCTATGGGATGGCCACATCATCTGTCCTTACACTGCTGGAGCCATTGCTGAACCAGGGATATTGTGTGACCACAGACAATTTCTACACGTCTCGGGAACTGTATGAGGTTTTTCTACAAAACAAGACTGATGCATATGGTACCGTTAGGCCTAACCGACGTGACATGCCATCTATGTTTGCCAAGAAAAAGCTTAAAACCGGAGAAATGGTTGCCTGGCAGAAGGGTAAGATGATGGCAATGCGATGGCGAGACAAGAAGGACGTGTGTCTCATGAGTACTGTGCACAATACCTCTACTGCCATGGTCCACACAAGAGGTAGGAAAGATATGGTGAAGCCGCAAGTCATGATAGACTATAATAACACCATGGGAGGTGTCGACAGAGCCGATCAGGCAATGACATTTTATCCGGCTATGCGCAAACAGCAAAAAAAATATTATAAGAAGATCTTCAGGCATCTTCTGGAACAATGCCTTTGAAATGCATATATGCTGCACAGAGCAAAGAGTAACAAGCCTCTTGTTCATTCTGTGCTTATATAGAAGGTGGTTGAGCGGATTTTTGTCACCCACCAGACGCCATCAGTAGCTGTGAACAGACCTGGACGTCGTGCTGTTGACGTTGTCAACCCAGAACGCCTGACTGGTCGTCACTTTATGGACTACATGCCGTCAACTTCAAAAAAGGCAGCACTCACCAGGATGTGCATGGTTTGCTGCTCAAAGAGAGATGGCAATGGAAAGAAAGTCTGAAAAGAAACCAGGTTCCATTGTCCTGATTGTGACGTCGGACTTTGTGCAGTCCCATGTTTCAAAATTTATCACACTCAGGATGTTTATTGAATTTTCTATGTTTGACAAATGTCATTATTTTTTATTACATTACTGAATAAAATGATATTGTTTATTAGATTATAATTAATAATTTCGCGTTTCAAACTTTATCACATCTGGGATGTCTACTGGAGTCTTGTTTGGTGAGGTTTAAGTAAGTAATTACTAAGAATTGCAGGCCTACAATACATAACACCAAATTTCCATGCAAAAAATTGTACCACTTTTGGTACAAAATTCCTGACATAATAATACCGCCAGGGAGGTTAAACATAATTAAATATGCCAATATTAAAATCTAAACATATTTATCCAGTAGCAGAAAACAAAATGACATACGCAAAAAAAAAAAAACATATATATATATATATATATTATATACACTGACAAATTGGCTTCCTGTGTAATTGAGTGCATACATGGTAGCCAGTGACTTCCCAGAGAGTGATATACTCCCCAATATAGTATCAATAAAAACTACAAATGACGCCCCGGCCGACTCACACAGCTCCAAAGTCTATGTATATAAGTTTTGGGGGTATGGCAATGCAAAGAATTTTTTTTTTTGTAGAAAGTTTATTTATTATTTATTTCTCAACATTATAACACAAGAAAAAACATATTAATTTGGTGTTCCTGTAATCATAGTTACCTGGAAAATTAAGTTGATATCTTAGTTTTTGCCACATAGGGAACATGATAGAAACAAAATCCATAAAACTGTGGCAGAATTGTGTTTTTTTTTTTTATCCCACTCCATTTGGCATTTTTTCCAGTTTCCCACTACATTGTATGTAATGCTTAATGGTTCCAGAAAGTACAACTTGTCCTACAAAAAAGAATCCCTCATATGACTGTCTGTACGGAAAAAAAAAAAAAGTTAGAGCTCCTAGAATGCAGTAAGAAGAAGGGAAGATAAAGTGCCAGTGCAGAATACCAGATATAAGGATTTGTAATATAATTTTTTTAATGTTTTTGACATGCACTGTTACACCAGCAGATGGCATATGAGTGGCACTTGGAATAGAGCTAACAACTCCATTCCCCCCTCTTGATAGGAGTGGGCTGATCAGACTTCTTGTCAGGAGGGGAAGTTATCCTGTTCTCTCTCCAAGGGCCTTTGGTACTAGAGATCCAGCTCATTTGTGAGCATCCCTACTCAGGCAGATTGCAGGGTCCCAGACCTCAGAAGTTCTGCAAGATACAGCATTTATAGTCAGCATAATGATTAGCACTTCAGCTATACAGACTAAGCTGCAGTTGAGGGGAAACGTGTTAAAACACCCATGACTACAGACCAGGACTGCATTTCACAAGTGGACACTTATAGCCACAAGTGCCAGCTTAAGTTATTACCGTTAACAAGAGAATCTGGAGAGAGAGACTTTTGCCAGTGAGTATACTCACAGTGCCATCGTCAGCCATCATACCTCATCATCTGGCGAGAGAAATTGAACTTTGTAAAAACTACCGCTGGATGTACTACAACTTATCCTTTGCATGTAGTAATGTGGGACTTTTGTTCTTTTATTTCTGACCTGATTCCTTGCACCATATTTTCACTGCACTGATCCCCGGGGAGCGACAGCGTAAATGTCTACACTGTGACAAAACATCAGGGTCACTACCACTCCTGTTCTGCGCAGCCACAAGGAAACCTCCCACTTCATACACAACCTTTAGGACATACAATACATGAAATATAGTGACATTAACACTTTAGCCACTTTCAGTGGGGACACTGCATGGACACAACCATACATAGTGATATCCAGTTGTCAATGTATTTATTTCTACATTACCAGAGATATGCTTTATAAGAAAATATGCTCCAGAATTGTTATTTAATGAAAAATAAAAGATTTCTCTTTATAAATCATACAATCTTTCTGTCATTTTGCACTTAAATCAGCAGTACAAAACATACAGTACTTTGATCCCCACAACCCCCCTACCCCTACCCTCCCTCCCCCGCGCATAATACAAGAATTAACTAAAACTGTTTCGAAGAGCTGACAGTTGCCTTTCAAATGGCCCAAAATACAATGCTACATATTAAAATGTCAATTTTTAGCAACATGCATCTATCCCTCTCCGGCAGACAGAAAGTCTGAAAAAGATTGAGTGATGCAGTCTGTGACCACATAGTATTGAGAAGGGCTTTCCTTTCAGCTGTAGTTTGACAGTCTGGATGACTGTTTAGTGGATGCAATTTCACTCTCTAGTGTAACTCAATTATTGCACAGTAATGGTGGGATTCCTGTAGTACGCAGACAACTGGACCCACAGTCTCACTTAAAGCAGCTCCCTTTTTAAAATGTTGGTGATCCATGCCCCCTGGAATATTTCTGCTCCTGGTGGGCATGGCTGCTGATATACTCACCCCTCCCGTAACTCTGTGCAGTTGGCAGTCTGTTTGTTTTCTCCCCCTGTATTCCACTGCTCTCTATAGTGGGCACCTCAATGGAGAATGTGTTGTCTGGTCCCTTGCTGTAGGCATCTTCTGGCTATTTCAGCTTCCTGCCTGCTTTTCCTTGCTCTGCTCCCTTAAGGTGTGCTCACTACCCCCAGCTCTTAAAGGGCCAGTTTACATGGCCTGGTTTTTCTTCAGCCAATGGCTAAATAAAAATAACCCTCAGTTATTTAATGCCTCTTTTCCTATAGGAAGGTGCCTGAGCAATAAGATCCTTACTTACTCTAAAAGTGTTTGCAAAGTGTTTGCATCTTATGAACTCAGATACCTGACATCTGCCTGTTAATCATGCTGATACATTTCCACTTGTCCAGACTTCTACCTGTTCAGCATACGCCACCCATCCTGACCTGTTTGCAGTTTACCAGATTGAAAAAAAAAAACTGCCTGCCCTGCTCTGCCCTGCCCTCAGCTTGTCCAGTGAACACATGTTTGTCTATCCCCTTGATACCATGCAGGGCCGGGCTGACACAGAGGCTGGGGAGGCTCCAGCCCACATCGCTGCTGGCGCTGCGCTTGCCGGGCTGCCTGCAGCGCTGAAGGAGGGAAGGAGTAGTCCTGAACTGGAGGAGTCGATTTATCTGACTGAGCTGAATCGTTTGAAACAGCTCAGTCAGATAGCAGAGAGCAGCAGCAGGGAGGAGCCTAACCTGATCCTAGAGCAGGGCTGGCCAACCTGCGGCTCTCCAGCTGTTGTAAAACTACAACTCCCACCATGCCCTGCTGTAGGCAGACTGGGCATGCTGGGAGTTGTAGTTTTACAACAGCTGAAGAGCCGCAGGTTGGCCAGCCCTGACCTAGAGTGTAAGCCAGGCTGCTGCCAGACCCGCCCTCCCCGCCCTGCAACCAATGAGATGTGAGGCACCAGCTCTGAGTCTCCGGACACAGTACAGGGAGCCTAAGAATCGAATGAGTCTGAGTTAAAAGAATCAAATGATCCTCCTTACTTATAGACTCATTCAATTCTTTGAGTTAAAAGAATCCTGTCACCACAGAGCAGAGAGCAGTACTGAGTCTACTGCTTGTGTTCATTGCAGCAGTGATAAGAGACAGACAGGACAGTCAGCAGAGAGAGAAGAGAAATAACAGGACACAGAGTTTAGTTTACAGGAGATCCTCATTCAGATTGAATTAACCCTTTAGGATCAAAATGGTTTCTTAAGGAGATATATGTATGTTAAAGGCATCCGAAGGCTGGATTCAAACGTCCATGGAACACAGTCTGTGTGATACCGGATTTCTTCTGAGTGCAGGAGCGCACTGCTTAAGTGGTTGCTATGATGCTGTGCGCTTCCTGCTGCCGCCGCAGTACAGTAATACACTCGTATAGATCAAACCAGTGCAATACTGTACTGCGGCGGCAGCAGGAAATGCACAGCGTCATAGCAACCACTTACGCAGTGCACTCCTGCACTCAGAAGAAATCCGGTATCACACAGACTGTGTTCCATGGACGTTTGAATCCAGCCTAAGGGTGGGCTCACACCAGCGCTATGGATTCTGTAACGGCTTTCCATTATAACATGGTTATAACAAAAAATAACGGAATCTATAAGATAGAGGTCAAAACGGAAGCCTTTATGAGGCATTCCGTTTTTCTTACATCATAGTAGAAGTCTATAGGAATCATAACAGATCCATCTAGTTTCCTGTCGAAAGGATCAATAACAAACATACATATCTAAATGGCGGGGGGGCGCACTTGGGCAGCACAGCCTCTGTTGGTGGTGGACCTTGTCCCAGCCCTGATACTATGCATTGATATCTCTTGACCCGCCTGACTCAATGGTCAGTAAAGAAAGACTACTTTAAGAACTAGCAGCCTGATGGTTCTCCTGCAGAAAAGTCCAGATCCCTGTACGGGATAAAAGGGTGAAGACCGGGGTAGCCATTTAGACAATACCCTTAGGGGTAGCCCCAAGTCAAATACGTTCAGTTACACAGTGGGTACACACCCACTGCATTACACTTTTCCAAGACTTTGGTTAGATTTGAGAAACTCAACTCGTCCCAAGACTTAGGCTACCTTCACATCTGCGTACGTTCACATCCAACTGTGTCGGATCAGGTTCATCCCAGCAGGCTGTTCACAGATGGAAGAGACTGCCAGAATGCAAAGGGCAGGTGTGCAAGTAGCCTAACAGTAGGTGCTACAAACTAGTGCAGTGGTAAATTCTCTGGATAGCGTTATCTGTTGGGAAATCAGATCAATGTAAAAGAGAAATAAGAAATACTACATAAATGTACTATAAAGAGTATAGCATGGAGAATGATCAGTACAGGAGTCAGACAGATACAAATATGCAGTTGGGTAACCACGGGTTGAGAACAGTAGGCCAGCTGAACCTGTATGTGGTGTAACAGTGGTAGTCATGTGGTCATCTAGATGAGCCAAAGTTCAGTACCATGACAGTAGCAGAACTAGATTAAACAAATCTATGTCATGGTTCCAGGTTCCCTTGTCACTCTATATTCAACTTTTCTTGGAAAGAACCTCTCTTATAGTGAAATTCAAGTTGCAGTTGATCCCACCACGTATTCATATTAAGCTCCAAACTATTTTCATAGATGAACAAAGGCATGTGGCCTAAAACTGTATTCTTCCAAAACCTCTGTGACTGACTTCACTGGTGAAACTGTGCTCTGAGCTTTGTCCCCCAGGAGCTCACCTTACTGCCAAACAATCCAAGTAGGTCCTGTTCTCTGCATTTGCATAAGTGTAAACTCATTCTTCGCTCCTGGGCACCGTCTCTATTGACAAATCCTCCTTTAGGAAATATGTACCGTCTAATTATGTTTACTTAAGTTTAAGAAAGTGCAACCAGCATAAAAATGGCTTCAGCCTGGTCGTCACTTTACATGTTGACGTTGTTCCTTCTTTGGTCCTTGATGAAATATATTTTCAACCTTTATTTTACGAAAGCCATTTTTGCAGTTTTACTCACACGGAAAGACTGATTAAAGCTGTCGGTTTTCTATCCACTGGAGGATTAAATGCCGATAGAAGACGGGCTACTGTTTCAAGCATGAATAGTTTAGAATTTTCATGCAATTATGGAGCAGGAGGCTCAGAGACGACTTCTAATAGTGATATTCCAGTTGGGTTTGGGATTTTTTTTTAACATTGAAAAAGGATCAAAACTACAAGTTCTTTAATTTTTAACTGAGAACTCAGATCACAGGGGAAATCCATGCATTATTTGTAAATTTGCATGCCTTCATCTCTGCGATGACACGGACATTTGATGCCAGGGATTAAATGCGCGTCGATGTTGCTTATTAAATATAAGCACTTTCAATTACTATTCAGACGGAAGTCAAAGATGATTGTGTTTGGAAGATTAATAAGCACGATGCATAGTCAAAAAGTAAGAGACTTTGATGCTTGAGGAGTACAGAAATATAGAAATATGTAAGCTGGAAATGAAATATTGATAGGAAATGAATCAGACGTTTACAAATACAGATTGTTTTTTAGTAGATTCATTGGGGGGTTTCCGCATCAATCGTGTTGTAGCGGCTGGAAAATGGAGTTTCTTTCATGCATGTGCTTGATATTATGTTATCATAATGCTCCTCGTAATCACAGAATACTACAAGGTACACAAAACAAAAATGGATCAATCACTGCAAGAAAATGTCTTTAACCCTTTCCTGACATGGCAATTTTCCATTTTTGCATTTTTGTTTTTTGCTCCCTGCTTCCTCGGAGCCATAACATTTTATTTTTCCATTCTCATAGCCATTTGATGGCTTGTTTTTGTGGGACAAGTTGTACTTTCTAATGCACCATTTAATATTACATTCAATGTAGTAGGAAGCTTGAAAAAAAAAAAGTCAAATGGTATGGAATTGGGAAAAAAGAAAGTCTGATTTATTTTTTTTTTTTTTTTTATAGCATTCCCTCACTGCTAAAACTGACCAGATACCTTCATTTTCAGAGTAAGTATGATTGCAATATATATATATATATATATATATATATATATATACATTTTTTTTTTCTTGTGTGTTAATGCTGAAAAAAAAATAAAGCTTTGGAAAAAATGTTTTCTTTTTATCACCATATTTTTACCCCATAACTTTTTTATAGTTATATCTATGAAGTGTTTGGGGGCTTTTTTTGCAGGATCATGTGCAATTTTGATTAATACGATTTTGGGGTAAGTATGACTTTGGGGTGTGTATCACCGATTGCAGACATTGGCCCTGGATGTCTGCTGTGTAAAACAACAGGCACCCTGTGGCTATGGAACTATGTATGGCGGATGTAGGGAAGTAGTTAAAATGTAACTTTTAATCCAGAAATTAAACTGAATAATCCTCTCCCATACTCTAGAACTCACTTCCCCAACACATCAGACTCTCCCACAACAGCCATACCTTTAAAAGCAACCTAAAAAACTACCTACAGTCTTCAAAAACTATGCTGCCACGAAACAGCCAAATTAGAAGCCTTTGCCCTCGCCTACTATGTCTTCCACCTTTCCCTTTTAGATTGCTAGCTCTTGGAGGCAAGGTCCTCTCCCCCTCTGTATCAGTCTTGTAGTCCATACTCCTTTTATTGTGTTGTTTCATATTAAGTATGTATACCCCCCCCCCCTTTTTAGTTGTACAGCTCTATAAAGTTAATGACACTTTGAAATAAATAGTAATAATTATTGTTATTATTATTATTATTATTATGTAAACAGAAATGTAAAAAAATTAACCCTTCTCACTTTACTCTTATTGCTAAGCCAACAACAGTTGCACTGGAAAGAATGTAACATTTTGATAAATTTATCGGTATATTTTTTGCTATAAAATGCCAAATTTGTCTATAAAGCATTGTACAATCTATCTACACTGGAAGAAAATGCAATGCTCGAATGACAGCAATGCAACCATAAGCATGTAAAATCCCTCTTTAGATTTACAAGGCAGAATGATTGATCCAGTAGTCTTTATGCCACCCAACATGAAGAGGCATGCTAAGAAGAGACTGACACTAGCGTTGGACTAACCCAGAGGAGTACCAGAGGATCCTCCAGTGGGAGCACTTATATCATAGTGGGACCCAAAGGTCCAGGATATTTCTTGGAATCAAAAATTATTAGACTTTATTGATGACTTAGCATTGGGCCCTTAGAATAATTTCCTTTGGTGAACCCAAGGAACCCCATACTGACACTGACTGGAATACTCCTTCTAGTAGTCCTTCTAGAATTTCTGTCATGAAATGAGGTTTCTTGTTAACAGCATGTATCACCTATCCACAGAATAGGGGATAAATGTTTGATCACTGGGGGTTTGGCCATTGAGATTCCCACCAATCATAATTATGGTAGCCCCGGAGGGAACAGAGTGGTGGTATTCACACATGACCACCCTATGTGAATACAGACCCCAGTGCAGACCCCTTAAAAGAAATACAGACCCAAGAACAGACCCCCAAAAATCTACACTCCAGAGCAGACCCCTAAATAAATGCATACCATAAAGCAGACTGCAAAATAAATACAGACCCCAGTGAAGAAAGCCAAGTACAGCGGCTGAATGGAGCAGCAGTGCAAATGCTTGACCGGTGGTCCATTTAAATAGGGGAGACAGGACACCCATTCTTGGGATCAGTACAGGTCCAAGAGGTGCACTCTGTCTTCTGAAGACAGTCCACTTGACATGCACCTATGACTCTTCCATACGTCCTCACTCATGTGTTTAAAAGCCAAACGGCCTCTGGATGACTTTGCCATTATCCCATCCTCAAGGCTGGACACCAACGATTGTCCTGTTCCCCACCATTTGGTTTAACAGCTTCTAGTAGTTCAAATGAGTCTACCATAACTTACCTGCAACTTCCACCTGACTCCCAAACCTGTAAAATTTAATTTGCCAAGCTGGATTTCATTTTTTTTTTTAAATCAGATGTTTTTATTGGAATTTTTAATAATAAGAAGGTACAACAACAAACCTCCCCAGATCCCCCTCCCACCCTCCCCTTGCCCCCCTCCCCGCCCCCCCCTATCCCTTCCCGAAGTCCTGTGACCAGCAAAGTCCAGTTTCCATGAATTCCTGTACCACGTACAACAGTAGGCTTCATATTTCCCCAGACACGCATTGCATCCCGTATCTGAGGCAAGACATATACAGCAAACATACAGCTCGTCCATCCAGTCATATCCTGACATCTAATTATCCTGTGTCTTCGATATTTAAATAATACAGCCGTATCCACCTTAGGACATTACACCTTAGTTAGCCTCATAGACCATATACCTCTCTGTAATGTTGCATCCAAGAAAACCAGATTGTCTCAAATTTTTTAATAGAGCCTCTTTTTGATAGACATATTTCTCCATTCGGACCAGAATGTGTATTCTAGCTACCAGTTCCTGTACCGTTGGAGCTTCTTTGTCTATCCAGTGGAATGCAATACATTTCCTTGCCTGGTAGAGAATCCGCCCGATTGCCAGCTTCTTTTTGCCATACCTGGTACAACTTTAAAACTCCCCAAAACACACGTTAAGGGCGTGACATCTAAGCTGATATTAAAAACATTATTTATCAGTTCTATGATATCTGACCAGTACCTTCTCAGTCTTGGGCAGTTCCACATAAGATGTATTAAGTCTGCATTGGGCATATTGCATCTCGGGCAGAAGTCATCATCCCTATACCCCATCTTTTTGAGGACTACTGGTGTTCTGTACACTCTATGTAACAAGTATAATTGAGACACCCTGTGTGCCTCACTGACGGCTAACAACGGGCATTCGCCTAGCACCTTATCCCATTGTTCCTCTGTTAGTGTCGCTACATCAAGCTTCCACTTATTATATAATTGAAGAGGGTGATTTTTAAGCTGCATATCAAGGAGAACATTATAATGAAGGGAAATTACTCCACTAGTAGTACCGCTAGCTGCCGTAAGATCTATAATACTATGCTTTTGCGCAGGAGCAATCTTTTCAGATTTATCTTGTGCCTTTATAGCGTGTCTGAGCTGTAAATACAAATAAAAAAACTGATTAGGGATGTTAAATTCCTGCTGTAACCGCGTGAATTCTTTCAACTCGCCCTCCGAGTATAGCTGGGTCATTTTGGTAAGTTTATACGCTTTCCACGCGTGCAGTTCCGCAACCTTGGCTAGTTCCTTGTACATAAAGTTAGGCCATATCGGAGTGTACGGCGTATATCCGGTAATTTTAGCAACATTTCTGGCCTTCCACCAAACTTTATGAATGGTACGCAGTAAATTATATTGACATCCTTTACTGTAAAAAGAACCATCCTCCAAAGCAGATAACAGGCTAGTGCGTCCCAGGAGGTATCTCACTACCTTCCCTGCCGTATTGACCTTCTCCACATCTCCCCAACCCCTGATATGCTGTAGCTGACTCGCTAGATAGTATAACCACGGGTCAGGTAGAGCCAAGCCCCCAACTGTTTTAGGTCGCTGTAAGGTAGAGAGTTTAATGCGGGGGATACCTTTCTTCCAGATCAAATCTCTGAATATGGCATTTACTTTATAGAAGAAGCGTAATGGTATCCAGCAGGGAGAGTTGTGTAGAAGCTGGATTTCATAGATATTTTGACTTTCATTTTGAAGCTTTTGTCAAGGCCAAAAATATAAAAATTTGCCAACATCTGTACAAAACGGTACAAAATTCATACTCACAAAAATTCATCTTCCAGCACTAAGGAAAAGGAAAAAAAAACATGCAGAAGAAACCGCTAAGGAATTGTGGCTGAAGGACTGTCCCTGCCTTGCACTTAGAGAGCCAATACCAAAATATAACTCAAAGTTTAACACAATGTAACATATTAGTACAGTACAGTTAAAGGGGTTTTCAAGGACTCAAGTATTAGATTGGTGAGGGTCTGACTGTGGGAACCCCTTTTCCCAATAAGCTGTTTTCAGGAGATGCAGCTTTAGAACCAGGCACCGTAACTGCACAGCTCCATCCATTGTGTATTGGTCATGCTTGTGTAGTTCGGCACTTGTTTCCAGTAACACCGCTCTTGTAAACATTTTATTGCCAGGGGTGCTGGGAGTTGGAGCCCTGATGATCTCATATTGATGACTTATTCTAGGGATATCAATAGATAAGTCCTAGAGAACCCCTGTAAATTAACAGTAGTCTCCAAATGGGACTACAAAAAATGTTAAAAATAATACATGTAGCTGGTTGCTGATCCTTTTTTTCTTAATAGCACAACTAGAGCTAAGTACAGTACACATCTATATCCAGCAGTCCCAAAGAGAATGAATGAAGTGGCAATAAGTAAGCTTGGCTACCACCTCATCCATTTGGGGGAATTGGGACCTCTGTTCTTGCCATCAGTGAGGGTCCCAGAGGCTATACCCCTGCGATAAATTATCTCCTTTCCTATGTATGTGGGATACATTTTTTTATTGTGACATCCCCTTTAAACCAATGCTGCACTATTTGCATGTAGTTTTAAGATATTTCCCCTCTCCCAGTGTATTCCTGTTTTCGCCAACCTTTCAAAAACATTGCTAGGTCAGTTGGCTTCCTATTTAAGTTAGTGCTATACATTTTGTGTATGATAAAAAAAGTTAGTTTGTAAACCCATCTGGAGAACAAGTACTGCTGCGAGGCAATACAACCCCTATATAGAGCTGCTGAATATGTGGACATTAAGTGAATGATGTATAAAAGTAATCAATGAACTTTGGGGCATGCCTACAGTGTAGAGGCAGCATTCACACCTCAGTGAACAGGGTGCCCAAATTCCCCTTTGACTCATAATAGGACACCAGTTTTATAAATGGCGTATGGTAGATGGGAAAGGAAGGGGGCATTCCAGATTGTGTATCGGAGTCTACAAGCCTCATCTTTGACTTGAATCTTTTTCGATACTAAAACTAATTACATGGAAAAGGATCTAGGAATTTTAATAAACAGCAAATTAAGCTGCAAAAACCAGTGTCAGGCAGCTACTGCCAAGGCCAATAAGATAATGGGTTGCATCAAAAGGGGCATAGACGCCCGTGATGAGAACATAGTCCTACCACTTTACAAATCACTGGTTAGACCACACATGGAGTACTGTGTACAGTTCTGGGCTCCTGTGAACAAGACAGACATAGCAGAGCTGGAGAGGGTTCAGAGGAGGGCAACTAAAGTAATAACTGGAATGAGGGATCTACAGTACCCTGAAAGGTTATCAAAATTAAGGTTATTCACTTTAGAAAAAAGACGACTGAGGGGAGATCTAATAACTATGTATAAATATATCAGGGGTCAGTACAGAGATCTGTCCCATCATCTATTTATCCCCAGGACTCTGACTGTGACAAGGGGACATCCTCTGCGTCTGGAGGAAAGAAGGTTTGTACACAAACATAGAAAAGGATTCTTCACTGTAAGAGCAGTGAGACTATGGAACTCTCTGCCTGAGGAGGTGGTGATGGTGAGTACAATAAAGGAATTCAAGAGGGGACTGGATTTATTTCTGGAGTGTAATAATATTACAGGCTATAGCTACTAGAGAGGGGTCGTTGATCCAGGGAGTTATTCTGATTGCCTGATTGGAGTCGGGAAGGAATTTTTTTTCCCCTTAAATGAGGAAAATTGGCTTCTGCCTCACAGGGTTTTTTTTTTGCCTTCCTCTGGATCAACTTGTAGGAAACAGGCCGAACTGGATGGACAAATGTCTTTTTTCGGTCTTATATACTATGTTACTATGTTACTATGTTACATCTTCTAAAATCAAGGCAACAAATTTTCATGAATCTTCTGACAAGATTTAGTAATGCTCATTTACTCACACAGGCACTCAGTGGCAATATGACATATGGATTTTCTGCAAGAAGTCAAATTAAAACATATTTTTACTCCTTTGTTTTACTGAGGAGTTGTCATAAAAGGCCCAGCAGGAGCGTGATACAGCATACAGTTGCTCAATGATAAAATATTTTGTTTGCTTTACAAAGTGATGTTTGCATTAACCTGGGTTTGCTTTCTTCATCATAATAACTATGTTTTCTTTCTCTGTAATTATTTTAATTGCATGCAAAGATAAATATCCATGTCTCATTTCAACAGCAGACATGCAAAAACCAAGCAGTGAAGAATATCAAAAATACAGAAAATCAATGAAGACATGGCTTACACAGATGCTAGCAAAGCCGTTTTATAATTATGTCTTTAAAATTCAGAAATCAGAAAAGAACGAGGAAAGAACATGAAATGCTTTTAACCAAAACAACTGCGGATTACCGTGCAGAACTCATTTTACAGATGAAAAAAAAACTTCAAATTAGCAAGAAAAGCTCCAGTTCAAAATGGCTATTAGAATTTTTTACGATTTCATTGTGTTTTTATTTTAATCTCTTTCAAATTTTAACTACCGAAGCCTAAAAAAATAAATATAGATGTGAACCGTAAATATAACTAGGACATCCTGCTGGAATTATAAAAAAAATCCTTGTATTGTGCACTAATGAGTGCCCTTCACTCCAAAACAGCTGTCTGCAGATGAGGTACTGGCTTGGTTAGCATCATAAGTTATGTGTCAGGGCCTGTTTAAAAGGATGAACATTGACTTATAAGATAGCTACCTTCCAACTGGTGGCACCAGAGGTACAGCTTATTCTTCTATTTTATTATTTTTTTGTAGAGTTAATTTGCATACCTTTTTCCCAGAAGAGCATTGCATGACCTGTAAGACTCTTTATACTTACTGATCTAAAGTTCCAGATCAGAATAGCTATTAAAATTTCACTATTTTATGACGTTTCTAGTTTACTCTCTTGAAAATGTTAACTAGCCTAAAAAGTAAATACATTTGGATGTGAACCGTGACTATGGGCAGGGCATCCTACCAGCATTATAACAATTCCTTATGTTTTGCGCTGATGAGGGGCGATCACAACAAAACAGCTTTCTAAAGATGTGGCACTGGTTCAGGTATAACCCTTAGTTATGTCTCAGGACCTGTTTTAAAGGTTGAACACTGTCTTATAAGATAGTTACAGTACCTTCCAACTGTTGGAACCAGAGGTGCGGCTTTCTCTTCTTTTTTTAAAATTTTGAATGAGAACTATTTTGCACACCTTTTTCCAGGAGGAGTATTGCATGGCCTATAAGACACCCACAGGAAAAGTGGTGCCCAGATATACTGTACTAAAAGACATGGGCAAATAGGGTGTTCTGAAAATTGAAAGTTAAAGGGTTGTCCAGGTTCAGAGCTGAACCTGGACATATCCACGTTTTCACCCATGCAATCCCCCCTTATATGAACATCAGAGAATTTCATGCTCTGATGCTCTCCCTTACCCTGCGCTGGATTGTGCAGGACCAGGGCTTTTTTGCTTATGCTTTTAACACTACTAGACAGAGGCTTTCCCCTAGCAGTGTTGCCAATGACGTTACCGGCTCTGATGGGTGGGCTTTAGCACTGCCCTAGTTTTTTTACAGGCTAGGGCAGCTCTAAAGCCCATTCATTAGTGCCGGTGACATCACCGGGCTGCCTGATGGGTGGTAGCCTCCTTCTAGCAGTACCTATGGAGAGCCCAGTACATCATAGCTATTCAGCGCAGGGCAAAGGAAGACATAGGAGCATGAAATGCTCTGATGCTCATATTAGGTGAGCTGCCTGGGTGAAAACGGGGGTATGTCCGAGTTCAGCTCTGAACCTGAATAACCCCTTTAAGCTCTGTGCAAAAGTGCTGTCAGATAGCGGGATCCAACTAAGAGCTGTTACACCAACAGATTATCTGAGATTTTCTAAACAATCATTGGTCAGATGGCCATTTACACACACAGATCTTATACACACCAACTATTGGTTTAACTGGAAAGAAATTGGTCAGATAATCTGTTTGTGTAATACAGCCCTAAGTTCTATCACCCCAGAGTCACCACTTCTGAGGCACTTCTGAACTTCAGGCTTTCAAACTACCCATGATTTGTTAAAGAGGTAGTTATTAGACCAACCAACATACATCTGATTATTTGGTACTTAACTTCCCTGTGTAAAGCATACCTATTAATTAACAATGGCTCTAGTACTAACCACTTATATGAACATAATCAATTCTTGACCTTAGCCAAACTTTCGAGAAGTGATAAATCTCTAACATAGTGTGCATTCACACGTCCGCAAAATGGGTCCGGATACGTTCTGCAATTTTGCGGAACGGGTGCGAACCTATTCATTTTCAATCGAGCCACAAATGATGTCCTCACTTCCGTTCCGCACTTCTGTTCCACAAAAAAATAGAACATGTCCTATTCTTGTCTGCAGATGCGGACAAGAAAAGGCATTTCTATTAAAGTGCTGGCCATGTGAGGTCCGCAAAATGCTAAACGCACATGGCCGGTGTCCGTGTTTTGCAGGTCTGCAATTTGCGGACCGCAAAATACTTGCATACGTGTGAATAGACCCTAAACCTCACATTGAACCATAAACCATTAGAAATGACTCTTTGTCTAAAATTTGGAGTGTTGGAGAAAAACACCTAACATAGACAGAATATATATTGCAATTCCACAGAGGTCAGATTTGAACCCTGCTCTACCAGAATTATATATATATATATTTTTTTTTTACATTTGTTTATTTAAAAAAATCTTGATTTGTGGATTTTATCTTTACCCTGGGTTCACACCTGAGCGTTTTACAGCGCGTTCAAACGCGCTGTAAAACGCTCAACAGATTAAAACCAATGCATCCCTATGGGAGTGGTTCACACTTGAGCGTTTTACAGCGCGTTTGAACGCGCTGTAAAACGCCCAACGCATAAACAAGTACTTGAGCTTCTTTTGGGGCGTTTGACGCGCGTTTTGTGATTGACACCACAGTAGTCAATCACAAGAACGCGCGTTTTACGCGCGTTTCCTATTTGCAAAAACGCGCTGAAATACGCGCGACAAAAACGCGCGTGAAACGCGCGTTTTTAGAACGCTCAGGTCTGAACCCAGGGTTAGGAATTGATAAATTGACCGATCTCTTTATCTGGTTGTAAAAATATAACACTAATTATTTTGCTGATCAAAAGTACAAAGCTAAAAAAAATACCCCTGCACATGTTACAAAGCAATCCAAAGAGTTCTTTCTGTTTAGCTATTTCTGGAACGTTTCCAGTTCCAGAGAGCCTTCAAGCCATGTATCACTTCCCAAACAGCATCACATGTACCAGAAGATTTATTACTGAAGTTGTTACTTTTTGTAAAAGAGAAAGAGGGTAGAAATCTGACATTTTAAATAATGAACTTGGCAGAGGCCTGGTACTTAGAAATGTGTTCAAAACTTATTTTAATGGGATCAAGATAGAAGGAGTTTATTTTACACAGTGGGAGCAGATCCTATAAAAGGTTGTAAATCCAATGGCTGATGCAAAACAAGAACATAACCATCACACACAAATTGACATCAATGTGAACAATTTTTCAGTAGTTTCATTTTTAGACGTGTGTTTCGAAACATAAAGGCTATAATTGAATCTTATTTCTATGAAGATATTTCTTGAACTTCGTTTCGTATCTAATTCGATAATTTGTAAAAAAAATTTGATTTGTGGTCAAATTGATTCTACATAAATCAAATGTGCCCTAATTGCTCTGAAAATTAGTATGTGAGACTCCGAGGTAATTTTTTCATTTCTTTCATTTCTTTTTCTCTTCATCTCTTCCTGATTTGCATTAGCCTGGCACAGCACATGAAAAAAAAAAGGGGCTTTAAGATCTTTAACACAATTACAGCAATAGCAAATAATGTCACAGTGACACTGACATATATACTATAGCTATGGGTAAATTCATGGTTGATGGCATTAACCTGTTTTTATATATTAGAAATCTTCCAAAAATTGTTCCTTATCATGGACAGATGGTGTTCAAACACACACAAAATTATCCGTTAATGGGGCTGATCTCTGAGCCTGTTTATACACACACTCGTAATGTCAGAAGAAACTGTGGCTTGTTCTGCAAAAGCATCCAAAATGATGCATTAATCAGGGCAAAATATTAATTGTAAAAATAAATAGATGGCTCTGAAGTTGAAGAAGCCTGGAAAAATGATGCCTTTTTTGGGGGGAACGACAGTACAGTGATGATGTGTAAAGGGCGTAAGATGTCTAGGGGTAATAGTGACTGCAATAGTAGCACCAGCAGCAGCACAGCATGGAACAAAGTAGAACAAAGTAGATTTGTGGGTGGGTGGGTGTGGGATAGTAGTCTTAGTAGTGGTGGCTGTGTAGGGGTAATGGCAGTGGTAATAGGGTAATAAAAGAAGCAGTATTAGCAGTGATCTTACCCGTAGGAGTAGCAGCTGAGGTGGTGGCAGTAGCATCCATACAGTATGGAACATGATGCTATGCAGGTAGACATAGGCAGTGGTGTGATAGGGCTGGCAATAAATAGCCACCATCAGCAATGGCAGATAGATTTATCTGCTTCAATAGCAAGAGTTTGAAAATCATAATTGATTCATTTCTCATTCATTTTGACAAAAGTGATGTTTTGTACACTGGCAGAGGACAACTTTGTCGGTTTCAATGTGACAATGCCACCCGCCCTGCTGAAAACCCACTCTTAGATGACACTAGAGTTTGGAAAAAACAGTATACAGAAAACTGAGCCAACTCTAGCCACTGTTCCAATCTGGCTGCCCAGAAATCCATGGAGTCAGAGAACATGGCATGCAACGGGTAGGACTGAACCTGGTTGTTCAGGCAGCATGTCTCTGCTTGCTGGTTTGTGTTAGCCTGGCACAGAACATGAAAAGTATGATTTTCATGCAAGATTTTGTAATACAGAACTTGCCAGCAAGCTGTATGAAACAGCTGAGACAGTGGCCAGTCCTGCGCCCGCTTTTTATGCTAAGCTTTCCCAGATGAAACTCTAAAATTTATTCAATTATAATTCAAATTATATCCCTATAGTGTTCCAAGTAACTGGCTTGTGCCTGTAATTGTTTTTTTTTTGTTTTTTTTGTCAGACACAACACATCCTATCATATCCACTGCTGAGAACAGAATGGTATCCGGCTTGTTCTGAGCAGAAGAACAAGTCTGAATATTGCCCCCTGTTTGGCTGATAAATCTGTCTGTCAGCCTTTGATCCAATCAGGGCAAGCGTCCTCCCCCAGGGTCATGTGATCTTCCACCTTTCTCTTTTCTGTAATTTTTGCCACCAATTCTCACAGTAAAATGGGGCTGGGGAATGTTTTTGAATGTACAGAGAAAAAAAACTCTGGTTATATCTCTTACTGTGAGCGCTGCTAGTCCTTCGTGAAGCACGTTCAATTCACACTGAGCAAGTAAAATAAAGTTAATGGACTGCGCTGCTCTCCTGGAATCCACAAAAAATAGTAAAGTCAGATGCCAGCTCCTTCTTCCAATTCTCTTCCTTATATCACCAAACACTGCTACTATGTCATGGTGCGGTGCTGCTCTACAGATTTTCACATCCGATCAACCTGTAATATCAGGAATCAAGAAGCAAGAAAGTGAAGCACCGCATGCACTTTGGGATACTGGAATTTAATATCTAATATACCTTGTTTTAATCAATTCTTGTGAGTAGAATAAGGCCTCATGCACACGACCGTTGTTGTGGTCCGCGCCCGAGCCGAATATTTAGCGGCTCGGGCGCGGAACCATTCACTTCAATGGGGCCGCAAAAGATGCGGACAGCACAAGGAGTGTTGCTCTGTTCCGTGCCCCCGCAAAAAAAATAGAGCACGTTCTATTTATGTCCGTTTTGCGGACAAGTATAGGCATTTCTACAATGGGCTGCGTTCCGTTCCGTAAAATGCGAAACGGAACACGGAGCAGCTTCTGTGTTTTGCAGATCCGCGGTTTGCGGACCGCAAAACACCAACAGTCGTGTACATGAGGCCTTAATCTGTCTTTTAACCCAAAGTGCATTTTGACATCTCAAAGTTTTTTTTCTAGTTGCTCATTCTCACAAATAGAGTCAAAAATGTCCTAACGCGACTGATTCCTGTTGACATTGTAACAACAGTTATCTAGTTATCTACTCTTGCCAGGACCATCCACTTCACTCTACAAATTACTCTACAATACCCTGTACTTCTTGGTGTGATGGTGTGAGGACATTTGCTTTCCTGTACTGTTGTGTCCTGCTTCCCTTCCTCTCTGTATATATGAGCATGTCTTGCTGCACTCAAAAATAAGAGTGTGACAATAATGGGTACTCACAATGATAAGGACATAAAGGGGAAGAAAAGATGGACTGAGGCAAGGATGGGCAAACTGTGGCTCTCTAGCTGTTGCAAAACTACAACTCCTAGCATGCCAAGTCTGGCTACAGCTATCAGTCTACAGCAGGGCATGGTGGGAGTTGTAGTTTTACAACAGCTGGAGAGCCGCAGTTTGCCCATCCCTGGACAAAGGGAATAGACTGGTATATTGCAAAGAAAAACAAGGCTGTAGCCTGGTGAGATGTTTACTTTCACACACATTTCTTTGTCTTGGATTAATGGACATTGCTAAAAATACAGTGAACGACTTTTCGTTCTTTGCAACATACATAGTGTATAATTTTCAGTAGTTTATGTGATTTAAACAGGTTTCTGAACATTTACAGACAGCCCTAAGGGACTAGGGGCCTAGAGGTTCCTGGAAGGGGAGTAAGATGCCAATTTCCTTTAATAAATATATTACAAAGCTCCACACATTCTCATGTACCACTGAGAGTACCAATGATAGATAAGGTCTAGATCATTCATGCTATTTCCTGCTTTTTGAGTTGTACAGTAATCTTCCATCAAGTACCTCAAGAGGTCACATTCTGCTTCTTCAAAGAAGTTTCAATCTGACTTTCCAAGCTTTCATTGACTTCATCTTCACTCATCAAGCCCTTCTAACCACAGATCAAAACTTTTATTTCATTCAGAGTCTGGAAATTCTGCATATTGTGTATTTTGGACTCTACCTAAAGTTTAGATACACATTTATCATAGATGGTTGACCACTGGGCATCTACTGCATTGAGTACGGGATGAATGAAATTTTGTAGTTTCTCATTACTTTTTATTTGTGTAAACTAACAGAGGATCTGGGCAGTAAACTTTCTAACCACTCCCTTACCACGGTATTTTCTTTGTAATGACTAGAATATTGAGCATTTTGTTAGCACATGTGGGTTTCATGGAAATATTTTTTGTTAGTTTATCCAAATAATTTTAGTGTCTACATATATTTTCCATTAGCCAGTGGGGTTTATCTTTACGTTCAATTTTTGTGTGTGCCATTTTAATCACCATTATTTTTATATAGAATGTACATAGTTTGTGGCTGTTGAGGGCATGGCTACCTCTGTGGTTTTAGCTGATGGTGGCATTCTCTCCTTTATTTATTACTTTTTAATTTTTACTTTATTACATTACTATATATTTCACACATTATGTCCCTTTAAGACATTTTGGTTACATTTGATCTCAATTTTTTCCCCTTGTTTTGTACATGTTTTCCAATAAAACTAAGCTTAGATATTAATACCAGGGAAAAAATCACAATTCCCATCAACTATGAGCAGTTAAAGGAGTTGTGCAGCCAGTACATATAGATCACCTATCCCCAGGATAGGTTATCAATATCTGATTGATGGGGTCTGACTCTCGGCACCTTCGCCGATCAGCTGTTTATAGAGAAGGTGCCGCTCATGCAACTGCTACGTCTTCTTCAAGATAACGCTACGCAAAGTCTTGATGGGCCAAAGTTATTACAAGAGCTTGTTCCATTCATTTGTATGGGACAAGCACTTGAAATTACATTGCACCACTGCTGCAAAGTGTAATCTTGAACAGGAAACAGTGCTCATATGAGCACCACCTCTTCTTCAAAGAGCAGATAGGAGGGGTGCGGCAAGTCAGATCCCCACCGATCAGATATTGATGACCTATCCTGATGATAGGTCATCAATATGTTATCTTTAGAGATGTGCAAATTGATTTTTAATTATTTAATTTTGCTAAACTTTAAGATGCATCAAAATCTGATTTTTTGGGTTTGATTTGGGGTAGGAGAGAATTTTTTTTTTTTTTTTTTTAAAGGCAAAAGAGAAAAATATAAGTCCTATGAGACCGAAACACAAATTTTAGTATTGATTTAGCCGAATCAAACCTGAATCATTTCTATCATTTCTAGTTATCTATTCACCAGCTAGACATACAGTATACCGATATCTGGTTGTAGGTGGGTAGTTGAGTCAGTGGCCACATCTAATTTATTTTCCATAGGCAATTTATTGTTAGCACTGTGAGTTTTATAAAATGTTGCTATAGTTTATGTGTATGTTATCTTTAATATGCAAAAAAGTTTATGCACCGCATTATGAAATGCATTTTGTTCTTACTTTTGGAACCTTTTCCACATTAATAGTGATTTTCGCTTGATTTCAAGCTGAGCATTTAGTACAAAAAATACAGTATACAGAGTAAATTGCTGATAACTTATGAGCTACATTAACAAATCCAGGAGTCTGGAGTGTCTGAGCCACAGGTTGAAGTGATTCTTGAGGCTTTAGGTATTAATTTTAAAGTGCAAGTTGAAATATGAATTCACTTTTAACTAGTGCTTGAGATATTAATGTCACGCAGGTTTCAGACATCTGACTGTGCTGTGGGGTTTATTCAGGAATTCTCTTATTTTAAATTACACTTTAATAGCTTCTATTTTTCACCAGTATTTAAGAAGTTGGGTTTTCGTTACCAGAATTTTTTAAAGATCCCAATTAGATCAAAGCTGACGAAGTGGAATGGTGGCTACACGTGTGAGGACTGACGACATGGGGCAAGGAACTCTGGGAAAGTGGGATCACCCAGATTAACATGCCTGCATGCAGCCAATCAGCAGCCAGCCAGGCATGTGATTTCACAGCCCTATAAATGCGGCGGCCATCTTACAGTCAGACATTTTCCAGGATTCAGAGTGCAGGAACAGACATGTGAAGGCGCTATGGACAGCTAGTGGAAAAAATATTGTGGAAAAAAAAGACAGAAAAAACTATTTATAAGTGCAAGGGAAAGGATAGGGAGGAATCATTTCACAGCATCTTAGTGCAGGGAGAGATATTAGAAGGCACCAGGGACATTTATAGGAAACTGATTTACAAGTGCAGGAAAAGATTATTTGGGGATCCAAATAGTCATTAGACAGCTCTGTCATTCCAGCTTTTTGTTATTGGGCTGCAGGTGTTATGTTGAAAAGCCTTTAGTGGCTTATATCTTAGTATCTTATTCAGTACTACAAGAAAAATATATTCTCAGTTCACTTCTGCAGTTATTTCTGTTGAAAGCGTATAGGGGCCTATTTCAGTAAAAAAAGAAAAATATATACTCACTGCACTGTTGCAGTTATTTCTGGTAAATGTGTATAGGGGCGTATTTCAGTCTTACAAGAAAAATATATTCTCAGGTCACTTCTGCAGTTATTTCTAGTAAAAGCGTATAGGGGCGTATTTCAGTACTACAAGAAAAATATATCCTCAGTTCACTTCTGCAGTTATTTCTGGTGAAAGTGTATAGGTGCCTATTTCGGTCAACAAGAAAAATATATTCTCTGGTCACTTCTGCAGTTATTTCTGTTAAAAGCTTCTAGTGGCTCATTTCAGTCCAACAAGAAAAATATATTCTTAGGTCACTTCTGCAGTTATTTCTGGTGAAAGCGTATAGTGGCCTATTTTAGTCCAACAAGAAAAATATGTTCTCAGGTCACTTCTGCAGTTATTTCTGGTGAAAGCATATAGAGGCGTATTTCAGTACTACAAGAAAAATATATTCTCTGGTGACTTCTGCAGTTATTTCTGTTGAAAATGTATAGAGGACTGCATCTCGCTCTTCCAGCGTGGACCTACTTCCTCTGCTACGTCCCGTTCACTTCAGATCACTGTACCTCAGGCGCGTTTGCTTTTTGAAACTGACAGCCTATAACTGTCTGTTGAAAAGCATTTAGTGGCATATGTATGTGGAAATCGAAAAATATATTTGGCATTTAGTGTTCTAGTTATATGTGGTAAAGCCTTTAGTGGCGTATATCAGTAGAAAAAGAAAAAGATATTTGGCGTTTAGTGCTGCAATTATATGCAATAAAATCTTTTTTTTAATTATTTTGGAAAAAAATAGTAATCAGCGCTGCAGTTATATGTGGTAAAATCTTTTGTGACTTATTTCGGAGGAAAAAAAATTGGATTCAGCGTTTAGTGCTGCAGTTATATGCGGTAAAATCTCCATGATGTCTCTATGATAAATCTGCAGTGTGGGGGCCTCTGTGTGTCTTCTATACACTTTCAAAATAATCCTTCAGTGAAGCGAATTTGTCCCGGATGACTGTGATTCTCCATGACTTTCCTAAGAGTTTGTATTCCGCGATGCTTTTATACGGTATGTGGTAAAATCTTTTGTGACTAATTTTGGTGGGAAAAAAAATTGTATTCAGCATCAAGCGCTACACTTATATGCAGTAAAATCTTTTTTGAATTATTTCGGGGGAAAAAAAACTTGTATTCAGCATTAAGCGCCTCACTTATATGCGGTAAAATATTTATTGAAATATTTTGGTGGAAAAAAACCTTGTATTCAGCGTTCAGCGCTGCAGTTATATGCGGTAAAATCTTCATTCTATCTATATGATAAATCTACAGCGGGGGGCCCCTGCATGGCTTCTACACACTTTCAAAATAATCCTTCAGCGGAGCGAATAGATGTTGGATAATCCGGATGCTCCATGACCTTCCCAGGAGTTTGTATTCGGCGATGCTGTTATACGGTATGTGGTAAAATCTTTTGTGACTTATTTTGGTGGAAATAAAATTGTATTCAGCGTTAAGCGCCGCACTTATATGCGGTAAAATCTTTTTAAAAATATTTTGGTGGAAAAAAAACTTGTATTCATAATTAAGCACTGCACTTAAATGCGGTAAAATCTTTTTTGAAATATTTCGGCAGAAAATAATCTTGTATTCATCATTAAGCGCTGCATTTATATGTGGAAAAATCTTTTTTTTTATTACTTCGTTCGACAAAAAATTTGTACTTCCTCCATTAACTTCCTCATCTCTTTACAGCACACACTAACTTTACAGCCCCCCCGCTATTTATATAAGCACCAGCTAGGAGCGAATAAAGGTAAATGACACTGCCAACCTGTTAAAGGGAATGATACCACAATACATTTGATATGACATTTAGCAACAGTTTAAAGTGCTCACATAAAGCACATAGTGGGACACTGCATCAGGCATGGATCAGCCAGTATTTCCACACACCAATGCCTGATGCATCAGATTAGATCATCCATGGTGCCACACTAGTGTTGGGCGCGAATATTCGAATCGCAAATATTAATCGTGAATATCGGCACTTTGAGAATTCGCGAATATTTAGAATATAGTGCTATATATTTGTAATTTTTTTTTTTCATCACTAACCTCACTCTTGCTTGTGGGACAATGAGAAGGCTGCAATGTCTTTTTCTGAGCTTAGCAACATCCCTAGCAACCTGCTGCCACATCCTGACTCTGTCATTGTGCCACTCGGTTGCCTCCTCATACTGCTGCCAACTCCAGACCCTGTCATTGGGCCACTCTGTGGTCTCCTCATGCTGCTGCCACCTCAAGACTCTGTCATTGTGCCACTCTGTGGTCTCATCATGCTGCTGCTGCCTCCAGACTCTGTCATTGTGCCACTTTGTGGTCTCCTCATGCTGCTGCCACCTCCAGACTCTATCATTGTGCCGCTCTGTGGTCTCCTCATGCTGCTGCCACCTCCATACTCCGTCATTGTGCCACTCGGTTGCCTCCTCATACTGCTGCCAACTTCAGACCCTGTCATTGGGCCCCTCTGTGGTCTCCTCATGCTGCTTCCACCTAATTACTATGTCATAGGGCCACTCTGTGGACCTCTCATGCCATTCCCACCCTCCCAACTTCATGACTGGTCCACTATTTTGGCTTTCGTCCTGGCTGACATCAACATTTATTTGACACTTCTTTTGATCTGTCAGAAGGAAGGAAAAACGAGATGCACAATGGATCCTGTCTGTGTAACACCTTTAAGGCCTGTATGGTCCCATCAGAATTAGCTTATGATTTGGCAGCCAAAAGAAGGAGTGGGTGCAAAACACAGAAGACATGCAAATATTCCATTCACGTCTCATCTGTTTTAGATCCACTTTGTTTTTTTTTTTGCCTTTAGCAATACTGATGGATTATTGAGCAAATGCTAACCGAGTGAAGGTGTATGCTCCACAGACAGTATCCATTTTTTCTGGGTAATTGTTCTGACGGATCAGAGAATGGGGAAAATTATTAAGTCAACACAAACTTACTGCTGACACCCTCTTCCCTCTGCGGGGGGCTCTACTTGTATAATCGTTTAATAGAACAGGTTCTATAGAAATCTATGTGGTATCAGCTGACAAGGGTGTAAAATGAGTGCACTTCTTCTTGACGCTAACATCTACCTGTAAGGCTGAGTTGATACTTGAGTTATTTGGTCAGTTTTGGCCCCGTGACCGCCCAAATAAGTGAAATATGCAGTGATTCTAAGAGCGACGCCTGTCATCTGCATGTCATACGGACTCACAGTATTATTTCACTACCAAAGCAGACTCCCTATGCGTGGTACTACAAGGCACAGTGTTCTGCACCACTATAAAGGTTCTCAGCAGCCAGGAAATAGCTGTTTTTTTTACGTAATTTGACGCGAATATATTCGGATCGAACCGGCAAATTTAATTTTTTTTTTAATTTGCTCATCTCTAATCCCAATGATTGCAGACAACTCTGCAAAAATCATCAATTGTCAAAGAAAGAGCGTCTCAACAGTACTTGATTCAGTGGTTTATTGCATAGAGGGCAATAGTCACTCCAATACATGTTCAGCTCTAAATGTTTGATAAAGGTTTGAAGAGAGCCAAAATGCATCACATAGTGATTACTATCTGCTATGCAAAAAAAACTTGAATATTCATAAGCAAGAACTACAGTAGAGTCTTTTTTTCTTATTATTGTTATTGGGGCTGTAACCCAGGGACACAAACAAAAAAATACTTTTCGATTGCTAGCTAGAATAATTTTATACTAAGAGCATCTGAGCAAAAACATTTTTTTTAGAAAATTAAAATGATTCATTTATAATAGTGGTCTCCAAAATGTTGCACTCCAGCTACAGAGGAAAAACAGTTCCCAACATGCCCTGCCAACAGATGGCCATTGCAGGATATGTGATATTTGCCAGTTCAAATGATGGTCCTACACTTTGGCTAGTAGGGTGGGATACTGAGCAGGAGACATCTGTCTGTGGCATTCATAGGGGATATGGACCATGGGTGCCGTACTGGGATATCCTCTTTACCACAGGAAGTCATCATAGTACAGTATTTAATCTATATCTGGATATCTAAGTTTATCTAAGAGAACATAACTGATGTCTGTTGTTTTCATAGTACTAAAATGTTGATCTTTCTGAATTGCTGCTTATAGCTGAAAAGGTATACTTTATTGGGAAATCTTTATCTTTTCAAAAAACTTTTTGTATGTCATAGAGACTCCCACCAATCTCTAGAATGAGGGGAAAGAAGCGAGCACATACAGTATCATAATGTCTTTCCTTGCGGTAGAGGACAGAATCGATATGGGCCATTAGACTTTTTTGGGGCCTGTCTTGTGCAATGAGGAGATAGCATGATATGCTCACATTTCTCTCCTCTCATTCAAGAGATCAATGGGGGTCTCAGCACTCAGACCCTCACTAATCTAAACTTTTGATAGGTCTCTATGACTTACCAAAAGTTTGTATTATCTTAAAATCGGAATAAAGATTAATGACAAAAAAAAGTTATGTGAATTTACAGTATTCCAATTAATCTGTGATATATAGCTTGTCTTGGAATTGCTTAAGACATCCTTTAGAACCATGATCATAGACACAACAGCATAGCGGTCTCCTTTTTAGTCCTCTTACATCAAAGAGGATCGATTTTATCATCAGTCTAACCTGCCGATTTAATGAGTATGGGATTTCAATATGCTTGATATTTTTTTCTGGAGCCAGATAAGCCACTGCCAGAGGTGCCTGCCTGCTTGACATTCATTTAGACCAGCAGTGGATACGCTGAAGTTATGTAGAAACCGATGCCTCTACATAACTTTGGTGGATCCACTGCCAGCTAAAGTGCTTATTAAGTTCGGTGTCTAAAACGCCCCTAAATCCCCCTAATAACCCCCTAAATTTGTCTGTTTCTTCCAAAGTCGGGTTTGGACAACTTTAAACTTAAGTGTATGGCCAGCTTAAGGTGTTGACAAAGAGGAGGGCAACAGCTGATTGTTTTGACAACAAGAAAAATCCTTTATGTACTTCATTTTTTTTTTTTTGCAGGGTTGCAACAAAGTTTTTATTCTCTCCCACATAACCAGCCTTTGACTGGGGTTTCTTGGGTCCACCAGAAAGGAAATAATTCCAGTAGCCCACACTTCATTTATACAGAATATGTGCATGTCCACTGTTAATTGCACTATAATCAAAGATAAGCAAATTTCTTTAAACTTATTCGATTTGCACAAATCAGTTTTGGAGTCAGTTTGGCTCTGAACAAATTCATCCTGAATCAAAAGTGCCCCAATTCCCTTTAAAAGTTGTGTTTGACACACTTGGGTCTTCTAGGATAGTATTCAACACCTTTTAAGCTCTTTGACACCAAGACAGCATTAGTAATGTTAAAATGACAGCAACACATATGGCCATGGGTAAACAGATGGTAGCCGGTCTTAACGAACAAACTGTTTAATAAGGCACTGCAATGTGTTTGTTTTTTTTTATAAAAAAAATGGTCAAAAAATTATCTCTTTTTGGTGTCAGATGCCTTCTTCTCTGTCCTCTGACATGCAAAATGGTGGCCACTATTTTGATGAATTCATCTGAAACGAATGACAAAAGTTTCCGGTTTGTTAGAATCTATTTTTTTGGGGCATTCATAACTAGAAGTGAGTAAATTGCTTAAAAGTCGATTCAGCTGAATTGGTTGACTAATTTGATACAGGTTGAATCGATTCTTCCTGAATCAAAAATGGTGCAACTGGCTTGAAAAATTGTTATCTTGGATACTTAACAAGATCTAATGGGTTATTTATAGATCATCCCATAAAAATAGACCCTACTGGTAAGCGTCAAGGTCACCTACTAATGGGCTTTCATCTACATGACCTTGGGGGCCCCATACACAGTATAGTCAAAACCTGAGTACTCTGGTGGCTGGTGGGCCAGTCCTATTCTGCAAAGAGCTATCCATTTGTGCTGAACTTCTGAATAATTTCCCATTTGATATCTAATTATTCCCAAGTACAAAAAATGTATTTAGTGTCTGTAAATCACTGTATTATTCGTTGTTAAGAATAAAATTAAAAATTATTGAAGTGGCTATCTCCTTAACAGCGTGACAAGCAGAAATAATGTTCAGTATTGCAAGAAAGCCATTGCTTTATTGTGTGTCAAAAGAAGTTATATGCGGAGATATTTCAGTAATAGATGCAGTGAGCCTCACAATCAATCATCTTAAACACCTCTACTTGCATTACGACTTGCTTCTAAATATACTATTGCATAGCTAAGACCTGAAGAGTAGCATGCTAATTGGCGTTTAGTAGCGCCATAAAGTGCATGTAATTGCTGAACATTATTGTTTAAGACTGGATGTTTCTATGTTATTCAGACCGTAAGAAGGAACATTTCATAACAGCGATAATTATAAAGTTGCAGTTTTGATAAATAGCATTGGAACCGAAATAGCTGCATTGAAAAATGTTTTCTTATCCTAGCATTCTTCTTCTCGATCTTATAGAATTACGCTTTATACAACATTATAATACACCACAGCTAGAGAAGCAATTTTGTGTTGACATTATTGACAAACACTCAAAGAGAAATTTAATTCTCGCATTTTAAAATTCCTGGATCTGACTCAACTTTTACTCTCAGTAAAATAACATATTTCTCAAGGAACTAAAAGCTCATGAAAATGTTATGTAATGTTTATGTTTGCTTTTATGCTATTTCTTTCTGTCATTCATTTTTCTTGGGGTAAAAGAGGAACAAAATAAACCATTTTCACCATTTAGAGGGGATTAGAGAAGAAAAGCCCATGAAAATTAAAACAGATGAATTCTGAGATTAAAGGACAGACTTTTTAAATAGAGTTTCTAAGACATATTCGGAATTCTGAATCAAAAGAAGTTGTTTGGATTAGAACCTTAGACCTCTATGGTCCTAACGTGTGCTCCATTAATTAAAAAAAAGAAATACTTACCTGGTCCTACTATGCACCTTTCCCAGACATTTCCAGTTCTAACAGACAAATCACAGGCCACAGCAATCAAATTTGCAGAATGGGTACTTGCAGGGACCAGAAGCAGTGAAGAATGGAGTACAAATGTGGGTACAGTGGGACCATGGAGAGGTGCCTTTTTTAATGAGGCACACACTAGGGCCATAGGGGTTGTTAGCTCTTAGACCAAACCTTCAAGAGTTATTGGCTAACAGCAATCTCTCCTGACTCCGTCATATACATACATCCAAAGCTTAGCCAAGTATGTATTTGTTTTCAATGAGGAGAGAGAAGAATGATGCTGCAGTAAACGTCTAGCAATGGCTTATCTCCTAGGAAAACAAACGCATCAGACTGAGGAGTTTAGATTCAGTTGGGACCTCCTAATACACATTAGATTGATAGCCAGCTCCACTGAAAGTGCTAGGTTTGGAGAACAACAGTCACAACTTGTAAATGATTTTTGTAGCCAGCCAAAAGCCTTTCAATTCTTGTTTGAGGGATTTTTATCACTTCTTTCTTGAAAAAGTCTTCCAGTTCTGTGATATTCCGGGGCCATCTTTCATACACTGCTCTTTTGAATTCTATCCACAGATTTTCACTGATGTTTGGATCAGGAGACTGTGAGGGCCATTGTAAAACTTTCAGTGTGTGCCTTTTGAGGTAGTCTATTGCAGATTTTGCATGATTGCTCCACGTCCATGTTTAATAGTTTAGAGGTGTTCTTTTTCTCCAAACATACCTTTACTTATTGTTGCCAAAGAGTTCTATTTTAACCTCATTGGTACACAGGACTTGTTTCCAAAATGCATCCAGCTTGCTTAAATGTCCTTTTGCAAACTTCTGATGCAGAATTTTCTGGCGAGGAAGGCAATATTTGGGCAGATGTTGCTGAACTGTGGAACAATGTACCACAACTCCAAATCTTCCTGACGGTCTTTTGCAGTCAAGCGGGGGTTCTGACTTGCAATCATATGATAGCTGTCTCTGAAATTTTCTTGGTCTTCCAGACCTCTTGATCTCCACTGTTCCTGTTAACTGCCATTTCTTAATTACATTTCAAACTGAGGGAATGGCAGCCTGAAAACGCTTTCCTATCTATCTTAGTGTTAAGCGAGAATTAGAATCACAAATTTTAATTGCGAATATTGCCACTTCAAGAATTTGCAAATATTTAAAATATAGTTCTATATATTAAAGATCTTTTAATTTTCTTTTAATTAATCTTTTAATTTTTCCAGCATTCAGAGTGCAGGGACAGATGAGTGAAGGCACTAGGGACAGCAAATGGAAAAACTATTGTATGAAAAAAAGACAGAATAAAACAATTTATAAGTGCAGGGAAAGGATAGGTAGGAATCATTTCACAGCATCTTAGTGCAGGGAGAGACATCAGAATGCGTTAGGGACATTGATAGGAAAGTTTTTTACAAGTGCAGGGAAAGATCATTTGGGGATCCAAATAGTCATTAGCCAGCTCTGTCATTCCAGCTTTTTGTTATTGGGCTGTAAGTGTTATGTTGAAAAGCCTTTAGTGGCTTATATCTTAGTATCTTATTCAGTACTACAAGAAAAATATATTCTCAGTTCACTTCTGCAGTTACTTCTGGTGAAAGCATATAGGAGCGTATTTCAGTACAACAAGAATAATATATATGCACTGCACTGTTGCAGTTATTTCTGTTAAAAGCATATAGTGGCGTATTTTAGTCCAACAAGAAAAATATATTCTCTGGTCACTTCTGCAGTTATTTCTGATGAAAGCATATAGGGGCATATTAGCGTTAAAAACTAAAAATATATACGCATTGCACTGTTGCAGTTATTTCTGTTGAAAGCGTATAGGGGCGTATTTCAGTCCAAAAAGAAAAATATATTCTCTGGTAACTTCTGTAGTTATTTCTGGTGAAAGTGTATAGGGGCATATTTCAGTACTACAAGAAAAATATATTCTCAGTTCACTGTTGCAGTTATATCTGGTAAAGCCTTTACTGGCGTATTGCAGTAGAAAAAGAAATATACATTTGTCATCCGCTGCAGTACTTATTTCTTGAAAACCTTTATTGACATATATCAGTAGAAAAATAAAAATTTATTTAGCGTTCACTGTTGCAGTTATATGTGGTGAAGCCTTCAGTGGCGTATTTCTGTAGAAAAATCATGTGGGGAAGTCCTTTTTAGCGGTATGGACCGAATTACGTTGTAGTGAAATTTTGTATTTACATTTCACACACTGCCCGCTTACGTGACGACGTCCATAAGAGCGGTTCACCAATACAGGTGAATACACTATGCACTAACCATGCAAAAAAATGCCAACTAATTCACACCAGCCCGCATCTATCTGCAGTATTGCTTACTGGACACTATGGGGACTTTTCTGCAGCTCAGAAACCGCACGAGGACCGCATCTCGCTCTTCAAGCGTAGTCCTACTTCCTCCGCTACGTACAGTTCATTTCAGATGACTCCGCCTCACGCGCCATTGTTTTTTTTGAAGCTGACAGCCTATAACCCTCTGTTCAAAAGCCATTAGTGGTGTACAGTTGTGTTCAAAATTATTCAACCCCCACTGAAATTGAGTGTTTTGGCCAGTTTGACATTGATTTTGATCATTTCAGTCGTCTTGTTTACAATAAAATCAAAAAGGCACTTGTAAGTAAGACAAATATAACATAACATTTATAATGAAATAACCACAAATGTCTTTTCTGTGCTCACATCATTATCAGTTTTATTCAACCCCCAAGTGACATTCAATCTTTGTACTTAGTACAACATCCTTTTCCAGTTAAAACAGCTTTTAAACGTGAAGCATAGCTTGACACAAGTGTCTTGCAGCGATCTACGGGTATCTTCGCCCATTCTTCATGGGAAAAAACCTTCAGTTCAGTCACATTCTTAGGCTTGTGCGCTGCAACTGCTTTCTTTAAGTCCCACCAGAGGTTCTCAATCGGATTTAAGTCTGGTGACTGCGATGGCCACTTCAAAATGTTCCAGCCTTTAATCTGCAACCATGCTCTAGTGGACTTGGAGGTATGCTTGGGATCATCGTCCTGTTGAAAGGTCCAACGTCTCCCAAGCCTCAGGTTTGTGACGGACTGCATCACATTTTCATCAAATATCTCCTGGTACTGAAGAGAATTCATGGTACCTTGCACACGCTGAAGCTTCCTTGTACCTGTAGAAGCAAAACAGCCCCAAAGCATGATTGACCCCCCGCCATGCTTCACAGTAGGCAAGGTGTTCTTTTCTTCATAGGCCTTGTTCTTCCTCCTCCAAACATAGCGTTGATCCATGGGCCCAAACAGTTCTAATTTTGTTTCATCAGTCCACAGAACACAAATGTGGTTTGTCCACATGACTTTTGGCATACTGCAGTCGACTCTTCTTATTCTTTGGAGACAGCAAGGGGGTTGGCCTGGGAGTTCTGGCATAGAGGCCTTCATTACGCAGTGTGCGCCTTATTGTCTGAGCTGAAACTTCAATACCCGCATCTGACAAATCTTTTTTCAGTTCCTCAGCAGTCACACGGGGACTTTTCTCCACTTTGCGCTTCAGGTAGCACACATAAGTCGAAGTCAGCATCTTCTTTCTGCCATGACCAGGTAGCCTTTCAACAGTGCCCTTTGCCTTGAATTTGCGAATGATGCTTCCTATGGTGTCTCTTGGTATGTTTAACATCTTTGCAATCTTCTTATAGCCATTGCCCTTTCTGTGAAGAGAAATCACCTCTTCTCTTGTCTTCCTGGACCATTCTCTTGACTTCACCATGTCTGTAAACACACCAGTAAATGTCTAGAAGGAGCTGAGTATCACAGTCATTTTAAATCTGCCAAATTGGTGCTTATTATGCTTGATTGCTGCTCCTTGACATCCAATAGGTGTTTTCAACACCTGATCGAAAACACTTGAATGAACCTCTGTTCTTAAGAGTGGTAGTCTTTAAGGGGTTGAATAATTGTGTCAATGAAGAAATCACAAAAAAAACATTTAATACTGTATTACAAAAACAATTGATGTCATTTTAGTTGCATTTGGTTCTTTAAAAAGTTCTTGTAAGATTTCATTCTGAACACAATTACAAATGTACACTAAATTCCCTAAAACCCTTTACAGCATTGGGGGTTGAATAATTTTGAACACAACTGTAAATCAGTAGAAAAAGAAAAAGATATTCGGCGTTTAGCGCTGCAGTTATATGCGGTAAAATCTTTTTTTAATTATTTTGGTGGAAAAAAAAATTGTATTCAGTGTTAAGCGCTGCACTTATATGTGGTAAAATCTTTTATTAATTATTTTGTTGGAAAAAAATCTTGTATTGCGCATTAAGCGCTCCACTTATATGCGGTAAAATCTTTTGTAAATTATTTAGGTGGAAATACAAATTTCCACTTCCTCATCTCTTCGTTTTCTACTTGTCATTATCTACTCTTCATTATCTAACTTTACACCCCCCCCCCAAATATATAATTTTATATATATATATATATATATATATATATATACGGTGTCCATATTAGGACATCGTCAGACGTCATTCCAAACTCCGTCAAGCATCAGGCAAAAATCCATCAGGTCTCCTCCCTCACATCAAACTTTGTGCGTCCGCATCCCAAACTGCCTCATGCTTCAGACAAAACGCTATGTTCCCTCCCACGTCAGCCAAAACTGCTGTGCTCCATCACACAACACTCCATCCTCCCTCACACCTCAGGACAAACTCCTTCTTCCCTCAGTTGTCAAGACAAACGATGTCCTCTGTCAGACCTCAGTCCTCAGGACAAACTCCCTCATCCCTCAGCTGTCAAGCCAAAGCGTGTCCTCCCTCAGCCCTCAGGAAAATCTCCCTCCTACCTCCTTTGCACTTTGGATTGCTGTGTTTGAGACTCTTAAGTGAGGCTCCACGGTATTTTTGTAGCTGGTCTCCCTAAGATCAGCTATTGCTTTGTCCTACCTCAGATGTCACACCACACGCTGTCAGCCGCTCCTCCTTCATCCATAACTCCCTCAGGCAAAACTCCGTCAGTCGTCCTCTCAAAGAATGTAGCCCCGCCCCCTGTGCTTGCTCCCGTTCTTTCCCCGTCCCACCTGTTGAGCTGACGCTGACACTGTCCAATCAGCAGCAGGGTCTCTGAGCTGTACTAATGCTGATTGGACAGTGTCAGCGTCAGCTCAACAGGTGGGCGGGAAAGAACGGAGCGAGCACAGGGGCGGCTACATTCTTGAGAGGACGACTGACTGAGTTTTGCCTGAGGGAGTTATGGATGAAGGAGGAGCGGCTGACAGCGTGTGTGTGACATCTGAGGTAGGAGGGAGATTTTCCTGAGGGCTGAGGGAGGACACGCTTTGGCTTGACAGCTGAGGGATGAGGGAGTTTGTCCTGAGGACTGAGGTCTGACAGAGGACATCGTTTGTCTTGACAACTGAGGGAAGAAGGAGTTTGTCCTGAGGTGTGAGGGAGGATGGAGTGTTGTGTGATGGAGCACAGCAGTTTTGGCTGACGTGGGATGGAACATAGCGTTTTGTCTGAAGCATGAGGCAGTTTGGGATGCGGACGCACAAAGTTTGATGTGAGGGAGGAGACCTGATGGATTTTTGCCTGATGCTTGACGGAGTTTGGGATGACGTCTGACGATGTCCTAATATGGACACCGTATATATATATAGTGCCAGCACCACCTAGGAGCAAATAAAGGTAAATGATACTGCCAGCCTGTTAAATGGAATTACAGCATGATACCACAATACATTTGATATGACATTTAGCAAGAGTTTAAAGTGCCTACATAGAGCACATAGCGGGACACTGCATCAAGATGAATCAGGTGTGGATCAGCCAGGATTTCTAAACACCTATGCCTGATGCAACAGACTAGATCATCCATGGTGCCACACCAACAGTTTGCCAAAAGAGATTGGTTTCTTCTGGCTACCTGCCTCAGCTACTATTCTGATGTTGTTACCCGCCTGATGTCACATATCTGATGCTAAGTGCTCCCTCTTTCACCCACCATCTGGTATTGCCACCCACCTCCACAGTATGTCACCTTGCCAGACTCTGTCATTGTGCCACTCTGTGTCCTCTTCCTGATGCTGCTTCTGCTTCCACCTCCAGATTCTGGCATTGTGCTGCTCTGTGGCCTACTCATGCTGCTGCCACCTCCAGTTTCTGTCATTGTGACACTTTGGGGTCTCCTCATGCTGCTGCCACCTCCAGACTCTGTCATTGTGCCACTCGGTTGCCTCCTCATACTTTTGCCAATGCCAGACCCTGTCATTGGGCCACTCTACTATCTCCTCATGCTGCTTCCACCTCACCACTATGTCATAGAGCCACTCTGTGGACTTCTAATGCTGTTCCCACCCTCCCCACTTCATGACTGGTCCACTATTTTGGCTTTGGGCCTGGCTGACATCATCCTTTATTTGACACTTCTTCTCATCTGTCAGAAGGAAGGAAAAACGAGACCCACAAATGATTTTGTCTGTGTAGCAGTTTTAAGGCCTGTATGGTCCCATCAGAATTGGCTTATGATGTGATATTCCATTCACCTGACATCTCTGTTTTAGATCCACTCAGTTTTGATTTTTTTGCCTTTAGCAATACTGATGGATTATTGAGCAAATGCTGACCGAGTGAAGGCATATGCTCCACAAAAAGGATAATTTTTTTTCTGGTTAATTGTTCTTATGGATCAGAGAATGAGGAAAATTAATCAGTGATGTCAAAACAAACTCACGGGGGCGTGGCCTTCTCGCTAATAGCGCTGGACGCTTAGAGCTTCAGCTCTGCTCCTAGCACCCTTCACCGGCATCTACTGTGGCTCATAGGACAGCAACTGCGAGATCCGGAGACCTGCTTCATTGCTGCCATCATGGGCAAACTGAAAAAGCGGCAGCCTCCAAAGAAACTCACTGAGTTCTTCACTCAGCAGGAGCCATGCGGCACGGCACAAGTAAGTGCGCTGCCCCTGTCTCCTCCTGCAGCTTCCTCATCGGCCTCATCCTCGGGAGCCTCTCTGGACCTTGCAGTCTCTCCCCAGCTCCCATCCCCTTCCAGGCCACTAACTACGGACTCCATGCGAGCTATGCTGGACTCTCTCCGCTCCTCTATCAAGGAAGACATTTCCTGCGCCTTGAAAGAGTTAAGGTGCGAAATACATAGCTTGGGGGACCGCACTGCACATGGAGAGGGGAAAATGGCCGAGGTTGCCAGCTCACACAACACACTAATAGATGCCCATGAGGCACTAGAGGAGGATGTGACAGCGCTAAAGGCAAAGCTGCAAGATTTGGAAGACCGCCATAGGTGCAATAATGTAAGAATTCGGGAGGTCCCGGAGAAAGTTGGCCCTGACCGGTTGGACTCCCTTCTCAGGGGACTGATTAAAGAAGCACTTCCTGCAGTCTTAGAAATGGACCACATTGTGGATCATATTCATCGGGTTCCTAAACCCAAAAATCTAGATCCATCGCTACCGTGCGATATAATAGCACGGATCCATTTCTATCACATTAAAGATCAGTTCCTCCGGGCCCTGCGGCAGAATCCCTCTCCCTCTCCGTCCTTCACCGGGATTTCAATTTTTCCGGATTTATCAGCAGCCACTATGGCTAAGAGGAGGGAGTACTCCCAAATAACAAAAATTCTACGGGACCAGCAGATTCGGTACCGTTGGGGATTCCCCGTAAAGCTGATACACAAAGGTACCCAATACTTCTGGAGCTCCCCTCAAGAAGCGACGCTCAATCTGCATAAGTGGGGACTACTCCCGGATTTCCAGCAGAAAAGGAATGGAGACCCGAACATGCCAGATAAGATCTGTCCTAATTGGGAAACTGCCTGAACTTTTACATGCTTTGTCCCTGTTGATTTATTAGGGTTCTGGTAAGTCAGTACATGTGAGTGGTTATCATTCATGCTTACCCTTCTCCACCCTCGGTCTGCTATGTCACGTCTGCAGACTACCCTTTTATTTGCATGCACATTGTGGTTTTGAGCAGGACCCACCCGCTCCTGCTTCTATAAGTTTAAGCTGTGTTTTTGTTTTACTGTTCCTTATTGTTTATCTTGAGGCATACTATACTAGGGTGTTCACAGTCACTGTGCACTACTACTGCAAACCTGTGAAGTAACAGTTCATTTGCATTTTACACTGCATTTTATAGTAAAGTATTATGGGGTTAAAGATCTTCTCTAATAATGTGAGGGTCCTGAACTCTCCCTTCAGGCGCTCTCAACTCTGGTCTGACATTATAAGAGCTCACTATGACATAGTCCTGATAGAGGAGTCCCACCTACTGGAGAAAGATAAACATAGATGTGCCCATCGTCTTTCTCCCCATATGTTCTTTTCTCCTTTAGTCAAAAGTAGAGTTGAGCGAACACCTGGATGTTCGGGTTCGACGAGTTCGGCCGAACTTTCGAAAAATGTTCGGGTTCGGGATCCGAACTCGACCCGAACTTCATCCCGAACCCGAACCCCATAGAAGTCAATGGGGACCCGAACTTTTGGGCACTAAAAAGGCTGTAAAACACACCCGGAAAGGGCTAGAGGGCTGCAAAAGGCAGCAAAATGTAGTTAAATCCCCTGCAAACAAATGTAGATAGGGAAATGATGAGTTAACATAAAATAAATAAAAATTAAACAATATTAATTGGAGTGAGGTCCCATAGCACAGAATCAGGCTTCAAGTCACCCACCAATGGAGAAGGTCACTTACTATTATTTTGACCACAGCACCCAGACAAAGGAGAGAGGTCCCACAGCAGAGAACCAGGCATCATATCACCCACCACAGGAGTAGGCCACCATTTAGTTACTTTGACCCCTACACCCAGATGGAGGAGAGAGGTTACACAGCAGAGAATCAGGCATTTAGATCACCCACCACAGGAGTAGGCCACCATTGAATCAGACCCCGGCAACCATGTCAGATGGCACAAGCATAAGCTTTATATCAATCAGCACAGGAGAAGGCGACTTTGACAGACTTTGACCCCTACACCCGGACGGAGGAGAGAGGTTTCAAAGCAGAGAATCAGGCATTTAGATCACCCACCACAGGAGTAGGCCCCAATTTAATGGGACCCCGGCAACCATGTCAGATGGCACAACCATCAGCTTCATATCAATCAGCACAGGAGAAGGCGACTTTGAAAGACTTTGACCCCTACACCCAGACGGAGGAGAGAGATTTCACAGCAGAGAATCAGGCATTTAGATCACCCACCACAGGAGTAGGCCCCCATTGAATCAGACCCTGGCAACCATGTCAGATGGCACAACCATCAGCTTTATATCAATCAGCACAGGAGAAGCCACCATTGAGTTACTTTGACCCCTGCACCCAGGAAGAGGAGAGAGGCCCCACAGCACATATTCTGGCATCATACTAACCACCACAGGAGAAGCCACCATTGAGTTACTTTGACCCCTGCACCCAGGAAGAGGAGAGAGGCCCCACAGCACATATTCTGGCATCATATCAGCCACCACAGGAGAAGCCACCATTGAGTTACTTTGACCCCTGCACCCAGGAAGAGGAGAGAGGCACCACAGCACATATTCTGGCATCATATCAGCCACCACAGGAGAAGCCACCATTGAGTTACTTTGACCCCGCACCCAGGAAGAGGAGAGAGGCACCACAGCACATATTCTGGCATCATATCAGCCACCACAGGAGAAGCCACCATTGAGTTACTTTGACCCCTGCACCCAGGAAGAGGAGAGAGGCCCCACAGCACATATTCTGGCATCATATCAGCCACCACAGGAGAAGCCACCATTTAGTTACTTTGACCCCTTCACCCAAACAGAGGAGAGAGGTTCCACATCAGAGAATCAGGCATCATATCAACCACCACAGGAGTAGGCCACAATTTAATGGGACCCCGGCAACCATGTCAGATGGCACAACCTATCAGCTTCATATCAATCAGCACAGGAGAAGGCGACTTTGAAAGACTTTGACCCCTACACCCAGACGGAGGAGAGAGGTTTCACAGCAGAGAATCAGGCATTTAGATCACCCACCACAGGAGTAGGCCCCCATTGAATCAGACCCTGGCAACCATGTCAGATGGCACAACCATCAGCTTTATATCAATCAGCACAGGAGAAGCCACCATTGAGTTACTTTGACCCCTGCACCCAGGAAGAGGAGAGAGGCCCCACAGCACATATTCTGGCATCATACTAACCACCACAGGAGAAGCCACCATTGAGTTACTTTGACCCCTGCACCCAGGAAGAGGAGAGAGGCCCCACAGCACATATTCTGGCATCATATCAGCCACCACAGGAGAAGCCACCATTTAGTTACTTTGACCCCTTCACCCAAACAGAGGAGAGAGGTTCCACATCAGAGAATCAGGCATCATATCAACCACCACAGGAGTAGGCCACAATTTAGTTTATTTGACCCCTGCACCCAGGAAGAGGAGAGAGGCCCCACAGCACATATTCTGGCATCATATCACACACCACAGGAGAAGGCCTCTTTCAGTGATTTAGGTCTTTGGACCCAGACAGAGGAGAGAGGTCAGAGATTAGCTTCATATCCCCAGCACAGCAGAAGACCGCTTTATTTGACTTAGGCCTCAGCACCCAGACAGAAGACAGAGGTAGCATGGCAGAGGTTATGGCTTCATGTCACCCGTTAGTTTAACCGGCCACTTTCATCTGGTTAGGCCCGGCGCCCAGACAGAGAAGAGTTTCATTCAACTGTGGGTTTCATAAAATTTGTATCAAATAAAGAAGTGGCCCGTAGCACAACAAGACATGTTTTAGGCAGTTAATAAGGACTACTCTGCACAAGGGAGGGATAGGTCCTGTGGGATCCATGCCTGGTTCATCTTTATGAAGGTCAGCTTGTCCACGTTGGCTGTGGACAGGCGGCTGCGCTTGTCAGTAATGACGCCCCCTGCCGTGCTGAATACGCGTTCAGATAAAACGCTGGCCGCCGGGCAGGAAAGCACCTCCAAGGCATAACATGCTAACTCTGGCCACGTGGACAATTTCGAAACCCAGTAGTTGAATGGGGCCGAACCATCCGTCAGGATGTGGAGGAGTGTGCAGACATACTGTTCAACCATGTTAGTGAAATGCTGCCTCCTGCTAACACGTTCCGTATCAGGTGTCGGTGCAGATAGCTGTGGCGTGGAGACAAAACCTTTCCACATTTCTGCCATGCTAACCCTGCCCTCAGATGAGCTGGCCGTGACACAGCTGCGTTGGCGACCTCTTGCCACTCCTCTGCCTTCACCTTCCACCTGTTCCCCTGTGACATGTGGGAATGCTCTCAAGAGCGCCTCTATCAGCGTGCGCTTGTACTCGCGCATCTTACGGTCGCGCTCCAGTTCAGGAATTAAAGTGGGCACATTGTCTTTATACCGGGGATCCAGCAGGGTGGCCACCCAGTAGTCTGCACACGTTAAAGCGTGGGCAACTCTGCTAGTCGTTGCGCAGGCATTGGAGCATATATTCGCTCATGTGGGCCAGGCTACCCATGGGTAAGGACAAGCTGTCCTCTGTGGGAGGCGTATCGTCATCGTCCACCGTATCCCCCAGCCACGCACCAGTGATGGGCCTGGGCTGCCACCCCGCTGTGAACTTGCGTCATCCTCGTCCCCCTCCACCTCCTCCTCCTCATCCTCCTCGTCCTCCAGTACAGTGCCTTGGCTGGCGACTTGTGAACCTGTCCTCTGCTGCTTAAACAAACCTCCCTCTGAGCCACTTCGAACAGACTGGCCCGAAAGTGTTAGAAACGAGCCCTCATCCTCCTCCTCCTCCTCCACCTGGGCCACCTCCTCTAACATCATTGCCCTAAGTGTTTTCTCAAGGAGACATAGAAGTGGTATTGTAACGCTGATAACAGTGTCATCGCCACTGGCCATGTTGGTGGAGTACTCGAAACAGCGCAGCAGGGCACACAGGTCTCGCATGGAGGCCCAATCATTGGTGGTGAAGTGGTGCTGTTCGGCAGTACGACTGACGCGAGCGTGCTGCAGCTGAAACTCCACTATGGCCTGCTGCTGCTCGCACAGTCTCTCCAGCATGTGCAAGGTGGAGTTCAACCGGGTGGGCACGTCGCATATGAGGCGGTGAGCGGGAAGGCCAAAGTTCCGCTGTAGCGCAGACAGGCGAGCAGCGGCAGGATGTGAACGGCGGAAGCGCGCACAGACGGCCCGCACTTTATGCAGCAGCTCTGACATGTTGGGGTAGTGGTGAATGAACCTCTGCACCACCAAGTTCAGCACATGCGCCAGGCAAGGGATGTGCGTCAAACCGGCTAGTCCCAGAGCTGCCACGAGATTTCGCCCATTATCGCATACCACCAGGCCTGGCTTGAGGCCCACCGGCAGAAACCACTCGTCGGTCTGTTGTTCAATACCCCGCCACAACTCCTGCGCGGTGTGGGGCCTGTCCCCCAAACATATGAGTTTCAGAATGGCCTGCTGACGTTTACCCCGGGCTGTGCTGAAGTTGGTGGTGAAGGTGTGTGGCTGACTGGATGAGCTGGTGGAAGCAGTGGAGGAGGAAGCCGAGTAGGAGGAGGAGGCTACAGGAGGCAGAGAATGATGCCCTGCGATCCTAGGGGCGGAAGGACGTGCGCCAAGGAACTGTCCGCCGGGGCCCAGCCGCCACTACATTCATCCAGTGTGCAGTTAGTGAGATATAGCGTCCCTGGCCGTGCTTACTGGTCCACGTATCTGTGGTTAGGTGGACCTTGCCACAAATGGCGATTCGCAGTGCACACTTGATTTTATCGGACACTTGCATGTGCAGGGAAGGCACGGCTGTCTTGGAGAAGTAGTGGGGGCTGGGAACCACATACTGCGGGACAGCCATGGCCATCAGCTGTTTGAAGCTGTCTGTGTCCACCAGCCGGAATGACAGCATTTCAAAGGCCAGTAGTTTAGAAATGCTGGCATTCAGGCCAAGGGCTCGAGGGTGACTAGGTGGGAATTTGCGCTTCCTCTCAAAGGTTTGAGAGATGGAGAGCTGAACGCTGCTGTGTGATATAGTGGAGACGCTAGTTGACGGTGGCGGTGGTGGTGGTGTCGGTGGCACATCCTCTGTTTGCTGCTCGGCAGGTGGCAACATTCCTCTCGAGGCGGAAGCTGAGGCAGCAGCGGTAGAGGGAGCAGGGGGAGCCTCAGCGAGTGCCTGGTTTTTAAGGTGTGTACCCCACTGCAGTTCATGCTTTGCATGTAGATGCCTGGTCATGCAGGTTGTGCTGAGGTTCAGAACGTTAATGCCTCGCCTCAGGCTCTGATGGCAGAGCGTGCAAGTCACTCGGGTCTTGTCGGTAGGACATTGTTTAAAGAAGTGCCATGCCAGGGAACTCTTTGAAGCTGCCTTTGTGGGGCTGGGTCCCTGTTGGCGATGTCCAGTAGCAGGCGAACTCTGGGGGCGGCGGCTCGTCTGCTTTGGCCCCCTGCTCCCTCTTTGGCTTCGCTGTTGTCTCGGTCTCACCACTACCTCTTCCTCTGAACTGTGAAAGTCATCGCCACAACCTTCAGTCCATGTGGGGTCTAAGACCTCATCGTCCTCTGCATCGTCTTCCACCCAGTCTCCCTCCCTGACCTACTCCTGTTCAGTCTGCACACTGCAAAAAGACGCGGCAGTGGGCACCTGTGTTTCGTCATCATCAGAGAGTCGGTGACTCTGCTGTGGTGGTATTCCCATGTCCTCTTCATCTGGAGACATAAGTGGTTGTGCGTCAGTGCATGGTATGTCTTCCTCCACTGGGGAAGGGCTAGGTGGACGCCCCTGGGAAACCCTGGAAGCAGAGTCTTCAAACAGAAGAAGAGACTGCTGCATAACTTGTGGCTCAGACCGTTTCCCTGATATGCTTGGTGGTGATGTGACAGACTGATGGGCTTGGTTTTCAGGTGCCACCTGTGCGCTTTCCGCAGAAGACTGGGTGGAAGACCATGTGGTGAACGTGCTGGAAGCACTGTCGGCCACCCAATCGATTAATGCCTGTACCTGCTCAGGCCTTACCATCCTAAGAGCGGCATTGGGCCCCACGAGATATTGCGGTACATTCTGCCGGCTAGTTGAGGGAGTTCGTTCCCTACTGTGTGCGCCTGGGGCCGAACGGCCACGTCCTCTACCAGCAACAGAGGCTCCACGGACACCACCACGACCGCATCCTCGTCCCTTAATAGTATTTTTCTTCATTGTTGCGATTCAACTCGCACCACAATGAAATATATTATTTTTATAAGCAAAATCCCCTCACTGGAATACTTTCAGTCTTTTGACTGTATGGATTACAGATGGAATGACTGTTATATGTGAGTACCGCTTTCTTTGACAGATTCTAGTATGGGTACATATATGTTTTCCCAACCCCAGCACATTAGTTTGCTAATTCCAGATGTATGAAACGCAGGCCTAACTGTATCTAGTATATTGAACGCCAGATAAACTAACTTGGCCTTTTTAAATAAAAAAATTCCCTCACTGGAATACTTTCAGTCTTTTGACTGTATGGATTACAGATGGAATGACTGTTATATGTGAGTACCGCTTTCTTTGACAGATTCTAGTATGGGTACATATATGTTTTCCCAACCCCAGCACATTAGTTTGCTAATTCCAGATGTATGAAACGCAGGCCTAACTGTATCTAGTATATTGAACGCCAGATAAACTAACTTGGCCTTTTTAAATAAAAAAATTCCCTCACTGGAATACTTTCAGTCTTTTGACTGTATGGATTACAGATGGAATGACTGTTATATGTGAGTACCGCTTTCTTTGACAGATTCTAGTATGGGTACATATATGTTTTCCCAACCCCAGCACATTAGTTTGCTAATTCCAGATGTATGAAACGCAGGCCTAACTGTATCTAGTATATTGAACGCCAGATAAACTAACTTGGCCTTTTTAAATAAAAAAATTCCCTCACTGGAATACTTTCAGTCTTTTGACTGTATGGATTACAGATGGAATGACTGTTATATGTGAGTACCGCTTTCTTTGACAGATTCTAGTATGGGTACATATATGTTTTCCCAACCCCAGCACATTAGTTTGCTAATTCCAGATGTATGAAACGCAGGCCTAACTGTATCTAGTATATTGAACGCCAGATAAACTAACTTGGCCTTTTTTAAATAAAAAAATTCCCTCACTGGAATACTTTCAGTCTTTTGACTGTATGGATTACAGATGGAATGACTGTTATATGTGAGTACCGCTTTCTTTGACAGATTCTAGTATGGGTACATATATGTTTTCCCAACCCCAGCACATTAGTTTGCTAATTCCAGATGTATGAAACGCAGGCCTAACTGTATCTAGTATATTGAACGCCAGATAAACTAACTTGGCCTTTTTTAAATAAAAAATTCCCTCACTGGAATACTTTCAGTCTTTTGACTGTATGGATTACAGATGGAATGACTGTTATATGTGAGTACCGCTTTCTTTGACAGATTCTAGTATGGGTACATATATGTTTTCCCAACCCCAGCACATTAGTTTGCTAATTCCAGATGTATGAAACGCAGGCCTAACTGTATCTAGTATATTGAACGCCAGATAAACTAACTTGGCCTTTTTAAATAAAAAAAATTCCCTCACTGGAATACTTTATGGCTTTTCACTGTATGGATTACAGGTGGACTGGTATTAGTAGGGGTGACACAAGCACCCCCAAGTCCCTGATGTAGGATTTCTATGGCACAGACCACTATTACAAGTGATTAATGGACGTTGGGAGAGATTGTGCTGCAGCACTAGTCCCAAGATGGCCGCCGCCTATCAGCCCAGTAACATGTGCCACAAAATGGTCTGCACAACCTTTAAAAAAATAGCCTTGGACTGTGCTGCTAAATCGCTATTGGTCTGAATCCCAGGTGTAGATGTCTGACTTGTTTGGAGCTTTGGAATGCACACTGTGGCAGCTTCTGCTGCAGCACTACAAGTCGCAAAATGGCGGCCGGCGGTCAGCCCAGGTACATGTGGATTGAAAAATCACTCTGGCCACTCTAAAAATAGCCAATCCCTATCAAAAAAGCAGCTCAGCTGCAGTTGTTCAGATGAATCACAGGTGGAGGAGAGAAATTTGCTTCCAGTTATTCAATTATCCCTGCCTATTCTCGCCCTAGCATCAGCTGCGTCTATCCCTGTTCTATTCACATCGGGAGTGAGCACGTCCCGACGTGCGCACAAGCTTATAAAGAGGCTGAGTCACATGCTGCACTTGGCCAATCACAGCCTTGCCAATAGTAGGCATGGCTGCGATGGCATCTTAGGGCAAGTAGTATGATGCATGTTGATTGGCTGCTTTGCAGCCTTTCAAAATGCGCCAAAATACATGCCGAACGACGAACCCGAACTTTTACGAAAAAGTTCGGGTTCGGGTCCGTGTCACGAACACCCCAAAATTCGGTACGGACCCGAACTATGCTCGAACTGTTCGCTCAACACTAGTCAAAAGGCGTAAAGCTGGCACGTTTATCAGGGTCAAAGCTTCAGTAACATTCACTCTTCACCATTGTATATCGGATAACCTTGGAAGATATGTCATACTAGTTTGCTCTATAGATGGTGCCTTATATACCATTACATCTGTGTACACACCCAATGTCAGGCAGAAGTCCTTCCTAAACAAGTTTTTTAGGAAAATTTGGGAGGTGGTGAAGGGGGCAGTAATCTTAGGGGGGCGACTTTAATATTCCGATAAATGCAGAAATTGACTGTTGCTCAGCTCCGGGGGTTAAAAGTGAGGATCTGAGATCCATTCTTAGTACCACGCCCTTCCATGATATATGGAGCTACCATCACGGAGAAGAGCAAGATTATACTTATGTTTCCTCTGCCCACCTATCTCCTTCCCGTATTGATTATTTTTTGATTTCTAGGAACATTTTACATAAGGCGGTTCAGTCAGACATTGGGTGCGCCACTTGGTCTGATCACGCCCTCATAACTCTGCTGTTAGATATGGGGATGCCCAACTGCTCCCCTGCTCAGTGGAGATTTAACCCTTACCTACTTAAGAGTGAACACAGGGTTGAGGAAATTAGATACAAGATACAAGATTTTTTCTCGCTAAATGTAAGTCCTGAAATTTCCCCCTCAACACGGTGGCTTTTCCACAAGGCGTACATGAGAGGGATTCTGTTGCAATCGGCTGCTCGCCCTAAAAAAAGAAGAGACCAGCAGCTGACAGCAGCATTATCTGCTCTAGATGCAGCGGACAAGCTGTATAAGCAAGTCCCAGCCCCTGCTTATCTAAAAGCTCTCCAAGACACCCGTTCGCTTGTGAAATCTCTCCTTCTCAATAAACATGAAAGGGCTCTCCATAGACTCCGAACCTCCTTTTATCACAGAGCAGGTGCACTCCTTGCTCGCAGGCTACATTGCAGAGCGGCTGTGTCTAAAATAGGCAAGTTACGTTATGATGATGTCATTTATACGCATCCTCAGGAGATAGCTAATGCGTTTGCCTCGTATTATAGGTGCCTGTATAATTTAGAAGAGGATGCTTCTGTCCCTCAACTGACCTCTGACAACATAAAGTCTTTTTTGGACTCAGTAAGTCTCCCTACCCTGACTAGTGAACAGTCACACGGGCGAGTTTTCCGCGCGGGTGCTATGCGTGAGGAGGACGCATTGCACCCGCACTGAATCCGGACCCATTCATTTCTATGGGGCTGTGCACATGAGCAGTGATTTTCACGCATCTCTTCTGCGTTGCGTGAAAATTGCAGCATGCTCCAGTTTCTGCGTTTTTCACGCATAGCAGGCCCCATAGAAGTGAATGGGGCTGCGGGAAAATCGCAAGCATCCGCAATTAAGTGCGGATGCGTTGCGATCTTCCCGCATGGTTGCTTAGAAACGGGACCCGATCTCTATTATTTTCCCTTATAACATGGTTATAAGGGGAAATAATAGCATTCTTAATAAAGAATGCATAGTAAAATGAAGAGGAAGGGGTTAAAAATAATAAAAGTTAACTTACCTTAGCCACTTGATTGCATATTTGTGATCTCTCCTCTCTTTCCCTGCATCAGCTAAGAACTAAAGGACCTGTGATGACGTCACATCACATGGTCCAATCACATGGTCCATCACCATGGTTAGATGGACCATGTGATTGGACCATGTGATGTGACGTCATCACAGGTCCTGTAGATCCTAGCTGATGCAGGGAAAGACATCTTACCATCCCAAAACCAGCCAAGACCCCTGACAAGCCATCGAATTTTTGGCCTATATCCTTATTAAATGTAGATTTAAAGCTTTTTGCTAAAATTTTGGCATCCTGCATTAACACTTTTCTCCTATGTTTAGTTGATCCGGACCAGGTGGGGTTCGTGCCCGGGAGGCAGTGTCAGGATGGGACCAGAAGGATGCTCAATCTGATCCAGATAGCAGAAAGTTCCAGGAGCCCCACAATGTTTCTCTTCCTGGAACAGGTTTTAGGTAAATTTGGGTTTGCTGTCCCCATCTGTGCAGCTATACTAGGGTTATACTCTAATCCTTCTTCTAAAGTCTTAGCTTCTGGTTTTATCTCCGACCTGTTTCCGATTACGAATGGTCCCCACTAATTTTTTTCTCTGGTTATAGAGCCCGTAGCGTCTCGTATATGCACCTGTCCCCGGATTCGGGGGATATCAGACGGTAATTCCACGCATGTCATTGGGCTTTATGTAGACAACGTAATTTTGACTATAACGTATCTTGAATGTTCTCGGGCTGCAATGTCGGACATTCTCTGTCTGTACTCACAATGTTCTTATTATAAGCTGAATGAAAGGAAGACCAACATCTTGGATTTTTATGTAGCAAACATGACGAAATCTGAACTCCACTTGAAGTATCCCTTCGAAGGAGCTGCCAACTCCATTATCTACCTGAGAGTGGAGCTTCCTCTGTCCCCAAAAACCCTCTCTATTAATTTATGCAATTTAAGGGCTGAACTTAAGAAGGATTATACAACAATGTCTCAAATCCACTTATCGTGGATCTCTAGAATTTACGATGTCAAGATGTTATCTCTTTCTAAAATATTGTATTGTTTCAGATGTTTACCAGTATTGTTACCTAAGGCTCAGATTGCACAGCTTCAGCGTGACATTATGACTTTTATTTGGGACAACAAAAAGCCTAGAATATCTAAGGACGTACTTCATCCTCCTATTAGGGGTGGAGGATTGGGAGTCCCTGATCTATGCAAGTACTATCTGGCAAGTCTAGCGGATCAAGCATTCGAATCGTGGTACCCATCTTCGCCTCAAAAATGGCATGGGATAGAAGAATCCTATGTAAAAGGTCTGTCCCTGAGAGCTTTGCTCGCAGCCTGCAGTCTGAGGGTCGTTCAATTTTCTCCCTTACTCTGTACTAACCAGGCTACGATGTACATTTGGGCGCAGCTCTTAGATTAATTTCAGCTGTTCCAAGTGCCCCGTACTGCTGTTCCTTTAACGGCACTGGAATATCACATTCCCGGCTTATTCCTAGAAGTCTGGAGAATTAACAGTATCCAGCACCTTGATTGCTTGTATAATAGGGCTACATTAGTGGATTTTGCCACTCTACATACCAAATACTCGTTCCCAAATAATTGCTTTTATCAATTTCTACAAATAAGGCATTTTTTAAACTCATTGACCTCATGTCAAATTCCCGCTACTAACTTCTTTCAACTCTTTCTCCGAGACTGTTTCCCCCTCAGACCCAAAACTCTCCACATTTTATGCTGTCATTCTTCCCGCGGAAATGAAAGTTAAGCAGCCATTTGCTCTCCGCTGAGAACTAGAATTGGGAAAGTATTCTCTATACGGCAATGGAACACAGTACTGTACTGGTCTTTTAAGTGTTCCAAATGTATTAACCACGTTGAGCAGGCCAGGCGAATTCAGTTATGCTGGTACTTAACGCCTAATAGATTGGCCCACTTAATACCGGGTTACTCTCTACTTTGCTTGAGAGGATGCGGGGTGGTAGGCATCCCCTTGCATATGTGGTGGGCATGCCCCTCAGTCACTTCTCTTTGGTCTGACGTTAAAGCCCTCCTTAGAGAAGTTACTTCTGCAGATATGGATCTATCTCCTGAACTATCAGTCCTAGTGATAGGCTTAGCGGACATCTCTTCTGATTCAAGAGTGATTGTAGCGCATGTTCTTAGTGCTGCCCGAAATATCATATCCCGTCAGTGAAAATTATAGCAATCCCCGTCGATAGCTGCGGTTGTGCAATCTGTCAATGAGCATATGTATTGTGAAATTACCTTTGCGGACACTGTACGTTTCAGAATACGAACACATAATCAATGGGTTCCTTTGCTATCTAGCCGCTATGTTACTACTTTGCCCACCTCTCTACTCTGAGTGTTGTTACATTGATAACGGTTTACTCAAGGACTCTGACACCCCATGTATTTGTGAACTCAGCCACTGATCACTGTGTTACATTATGTTTGCCTCTGTATTGTACTGCCATTATTGAGGTTTTTATGTGACATTGTTATTGCGCCTTCTGCGCATATGTCTTTTTATGTTATTTTTCTTTGTCAAAATTCAATAAAAACACATTGAATACCGTCAACACAAACTTACTGCTGACACCCTCTCCACTCTGTTGGGGGCTCTACTTGTATAAGTGTTTAATAGAACAGGTTCTGTAGACATCTATATGAAATCAGCTGACGAGGATGTAAAAGGACTGTGCTTCTTCTTGACGCTAACATCTACCTGTAAGGCTGAGTTGATACTTGAGTTATTTGGTCAGTTTTGGGCCCATGACTGTCCAAATAAGTGAAGTGTACAGGGATTCTAAGAGTGACGCCTGTCATCTGCATGTCATACAGACTCACAGTATTATTTCACTACCAAAGCAGACTCCCTATGCGTGTTACTGAAAGGCACAGTGTTCTATGCCCCTATAAGGGCTCTCAGCAGCCAGGAAATAGCCGTTTTTCTAAGTAATTTGCGGCAAATATATTTGGATCAAATCAAATTTTTCCCGAAAAATTTGGCGAACCGGTGAATCAAATTTTTGATTCTAGACACAAGATCTTTGTAGCTTAGCCAGAGTGACCATTGGGTTCTTAGTCACCTCTATTACCAAGATCCTTCTCCTCTGATTACTTTCAGACAGACAGCTCTAGGAAGACTCCCGGCTGTTCCAAACTTTTCAATTTAAGAATTATAGAGACCATTGTGCTCCTGAGAACTTTCAGTGCAGAAAAAAATATTTTTGTACCCTTCTCCAGATCTGTGCCTCCACATAATCCTGTCTCTGAGCTTTTTTTTCCTCCTCATGTCCCCCCCCCCCACTCTAATATGCACTGTCAGCTGTGAGACCATCTTTAGACAGGGAAGTATCTTCCAAAATCATGCCCAATCAACTGAATTTACCATAGGCAGACTCCTATCAAGGTTTAGAAACATCTCAAAGTTGATTAAGGACTCATGCACACAAACCTTTATTTTATCAGTTTACGGGCCATTTTTTGCATCGCGTATACGGTCCGTATATGGAACTGTTCATTTCAATGGGTCCGCAAAAAAACGGAAGGTACTCCATATGCCCTCCATTTCCGTATTTCCATTTTTCCGTTCCGTTCAAAGATAGAACATGTCCTATTATTGTCCACAAAATGGACAAAAATAGTACTGTTCAATCAGGGGCCAGCTGTTCCATTCCGCAAAGTACGGAATGCACATGGACATCATCTGTATTTTTTGCGGATCCGTTTTTTGCGGACCGCAAAACACTGAAAAAGCCATAGGGTTGTGTGCAATAGGCCTAAAAGACATGGAAGGCCCTCAGAGCTAACTTTCAAGTGACATAGCAAAAGGTCTGAATACTTATGTCCAAGTGAAATTTGCAAACATTTCTAAAATCATGTTTCCACTTTCTCATTATGGGGTATTGAGTGCAGATTGATGGGGGAAAGTTATTATTATTATTTTTTTTATTTTAGTACAAGGCCACAACATAAAATGTGAAAAAAGGGTCTGAAGACTTTCTGAATGGATTGTAGCTTCTCGTTAGTTTAGGATATTTCAAACCAATATCCTGACCTAAATACTTGTCACAGGTATATGTGCTCACATTTCTGCACTAAAACAAATTAGTTGCTTTGTTGCATCTCCAAGTTTGTAGAAGAGCTAAACATTATCTTTAAAATCACAATATGCAGAAACTAAGATTGTTTAATTGCTTATGGTGGTACGATTCAAAGCAAATATTGACACATATAAAGTCAGTTGCAGTTTGCATAACACACAGTCAGAGATGTATCATGATAACTAGTGATGAGCGAAGTTCTGAGAAATTCAATTCAATTGCTTCAACGAATTTCCCAAAGAAATCAGATATCTGTGTAGCGGGCAGAATGATGGGGAACAGCGATCACGCCGCTCCCATCATTAAACCCCTCAGATGCCACGTTCATTGCTGATCACGGCATCTGAGGCTACAATTGAGGCCTTTCAGGTTAAAAAAAATACTCAGCTTATCCATTTGCTTGTGGAGAGGCCGTTGCAGCCATCCTGATTAAAGACACTACAATCTCACGCAGTGACGTCATCACGCTGGCTGGGAGTGATGACGTCATCGCTAATGACATCATCGTGCCCAGCCAGCGCGCTGGCATGGTAATGTTCAACGTCACCCCGGGCGAGATTTCACTTGGTATGTTCAATCAAGATGGCCACGACAGCCTCTCCTCGAGTAAATGGATGAGGTATGTTTTTTTATTTATTTTATTTATCACCTTTTTTAGGGGAAAATAGATTTGTTACCATGAAGCATGAAGAAATTCGGCTTCACGGCAAATTACATTTTTCCTGAAATTCGGGTCGAAGTCAATTCGTTTAGCTTCGATTTGCTCAACACTAATGATAACATTTAAAACTGTAAAAGAGCAATATTGCATGAAAAGTTCTGTTAAACTCCACAGGGGACTAAGAAACAAAGTAGGAGACACTTTGCACCATTTTAGAAGTAGATTATGCTCAGCGCATGCTCAGTAGCTTCCTAATCTCTTCCTCCGCTCAGTGCCGGCATAGTGGCCTCACACTGAAGCAGGTGAAGGATCCTAGACACCTTTCATCCCTAAATCTAAATTCAAACAGATGTATAGCTGTATCTCTGTAGACAGGGAAGAAGGAAATTCAGGGGAAGCTATTGCCTACTATAGTCCTATTTATCAGTACAATCACAGGGGCTGTTGGTGAGGGACTATTTTCTGCGCAGGAGCGAAAACGGTTAAAAGGGGCTGTTTCACTTCAGCAAATGGCATTTATCATGTAGAGAAAGTTAATACAAGGCACTTACTAATGTATTGTTATTATCCATGTTGCTTCCATTGCTGGCTTAATTCCTTTTCCATCACATTATACACTACTTGTTTCCATGGTTATGACCACACTGCAATCCATTATTTGTGGCCATTCTTGCACACTATAGGAAAAATCACTAGCCAATATGCGCTCCCATGGTCCCGACCACCAGAGAGGCCAGTGATTTTTTCTAAAATGGGATATATCTGATATACGTATCCTTCCAAATTGCTGCAGTCCTTTTTCAAGAGGTGGGTAGATCTCTCATCAAAAGTTTTAAAACAGAAAGTGGACCGCGCAGAAAGTGCTTCTATTTTCACACCAGAGGAAATAATTTTTGATCGATCTCCAACATCTAGCTCGCACTGCTTCCTTTCATATGTATCGATCTATACAGATTATAAAAGGAACCACATATAGTGAAGTATTGCCAGTTAGAACCTGCAGGCACTCTAGGATTGCACTCAACGTGCTCTCGTTTTAACACAGGCGTATCAAGATGTTAAACACAGGTCACCGGCTTTCTTTCCTTCATCCTATGTGAAAATTACACTCCTTCCATAGTGAAGACCATTACACACCATATAAAAGGCTTCTTTTATTCTACTTACAAATTGAAAGATAAAATCACAGCGTTTTTTAAAACAATCGCGTCTGCCCAACCCGGGTTTCGCTCCAAGTGGCTTTGTCAGGGGCGTCACTTCCTCTCACGTTAACCTCGCCCTAAAATATCCCCTCACTTCCCTTCATTCATTAGTTAGCACCTGAAGTCACAGTTGCTGCCCACATCTCTATGCAATCGTTCACACCAATGTCGACACCCCTCAGTGTGTCACTGTGTCTGTAGTAAAAGATCTACCTCTATGTTGTAATGGGATCGCATTCTCGCAACCGCATCTAAAATCCAATGCGGTGCAGACTAAGTGCCGGCTCTGCTACATCGCGCGATGCTGCTAAGCCTGCAATGCGAATAACTTCGCACTGGCACTGCTACATCAGATGGTGTGCAGAGTTGGCACTAATGCATCTGGCTGAACGCTGGAGGGCCGGTAAATCACCAACTCTACCACATCCAGCTCCAAATGCTTAAACAAAATGGAACTCAGCCTGAATGTACTCCACAGAACTTATAGGTATGGGAATGCATGGTCGATACATATAGGGAGAACAGGGGGAAAAGTTGTTGGTCAAGAGTTCAAATTAAGCTGGACCTTAAGTCCAGATCCACATTTAACCCCTTTGGTTGTAAACTTCCCATATTATATATCCATTCTACTTCAGTTTGGTCTATCTTATTTTCATAGCTTCCTCCTCGCCAATGTTTTTTGACATGAGCAACTCCTGTGAATTTTAACCCCTTCGGGTCCATCCTATGCACATTTTTAAAATGTAGGGGTACCCCGTGTGTTTCCATTCCTTTTTTTTAATGTTATTTATATGCTCCTGTACACGTACTTTTAACTTCCTCATGGTGCGGCCGACGTACTGGAGGCCACAAGGGCACTCCAGCACGTAGATCACACCCGGGGTCTCACATGTAATCTCCCCTCTAATTTTCAGATCTTTCTTTCTTGGATTGGAATAAACTTTCTCAACTTGTCGTTCTTTTTTCATTTCTTTTGTGCGGTTTCTACATGGTAAGCAAAAACCGCACCAAGTGAACCGTTTTTTTCTTCCTTTTTTATCTACTGGAGGAATTTCGCTTTTTACTAAAATGGAATGTAAATTTGGTGCTTTCTTAAAAATTACACAAAGTTTATTTGGAAGTTCATCCCCTAATACGGGGTCATTTTTTAACGTGCTCCAATTTTTTTGAATCACATTTTTTATAAGATGTCCTTGGGCACTGAATTGGGTCATAAAAGCAAACTGAAATTTATTTTCCTTATTGCAAATATCTATATCTTTTTTTTTCTCTTTTCTATCCATATGGTTTGTTTCTACCTCTTTAACCACTTGCCGCCACGCTAACGCCGATGGGCGTCAGCGCGGCGACTCTCTCAGGTCTCACTGCCGCCTATCGGCGTCATCTCGTGAGACCCGAGATTTCACATGAACGTGAGAAGAAAAATGCGTAAAAATGCCATCCTAAAAGGTACTCATTAGAATTAGGGCCCCTTTGCGCACCCAGGCAGCAAAAAAGTGTCACTCATGTGGTATCGCCGTACTCAGGAGAAGTAGGGCAATGTGTTTTGGGGTTTATTTTTACATATACCCATGCTGGGTGAGATAAATATCTCTGTAAACTGACAACTTTGTATAAATTTGTTTTAAAAGTTGTCATTTACAGAGATATTTCTCTCACCCAGCATGGGTATATGTAAAAATACACCCCAAAACACATTGCCCTACTTCTCCTGAGTACGGCGATACCACATGAGTGACACTTTTTTGCAGCCAAGATGCGCAAAGGGGCCCTAATTCCAATGAGTACCTTTAGGATTTCACAGGGCATTTTTCCGCATTTTTCTTCTCACGCTTTAGGGCCCCTAAAATGCCAGGGCAGTAGAAATACCCCACAAGTGACCCCATTTTGGAAAGAAGACACCCCAAGGTATTCCGTGAGGGTCATGGCGAGTTCACAGAAAAAAAATTTTTTTGGCACAAGTTAGCGGAAATTGATATATTTTTTTTTTTTTACAAAGTCTCATATTCCACTAACTTGTGACAAAAAATAAAATTTTACATGAACTCACCATACCCCTCACGGAATACCTTGGGGTGTCTTCTTTCTAAAATGGGGTCACATGTGGGGTGTTTGTACTGTCCTGGCATTTTAGGGGCCCCTAAAGCGTGAGAAGAAGTCTGGAATCCAAATGCGTAAAAATGGCCTGTGAAATCCTAAAGGTACTCATTGGTTTTAGGGCCCCTTTGCGCACCAGGCTGCAAAAGTGTCACTCATGTGGTATCGCCGTACTCAGGAGAAGTAGGGCAATAGTTTAGGGGTGTATTTTTATATATACCCATACTTTGTGTGAGAAATATCTCTGTAAACGACAACTTTTTAAATTTTTTACACAAAGTTGACAATTTACAGAGATATTTCTCTCACCCAGCATAGGTATATGTAAAAATACACCCCAAAACACATTGCCCTACTTCTCCTGAGTACGGCGATACCACATGAGTGACACTTTTTGCAGCTAAGATGCGCAAAGGGGCCCAAATTCCAACGAGTACCTTTAGGTTTTACATGGCTGCTCACAATTTAGCCCCGCCCAAAATGCCAGAGCAGTAAACACACCCCACAAATGACCCCATTTCGGAAAGTAGACACCCCAAGGTATTCATTGAGGGGCATAGTGAGTCTGTCTGAGATTTTATTTTTTTTTGCCAGAAGTTAGCAGAAATGGAAACTTTATTATTATTTTTTTTTTTTCCTCAGAAAGTGTCATTTTCCGCTAACTTGTGAAAAAAATGAAATGATACATGAACTCACCATGCCCCTCCGTGAATACTTTGGGGTGTCTTCTATCTAAAATGGTGTGATTTGGGGGTATTCATACTATCCTGACATTCTAGCACCTGAAGAAACATGACAGGTGCTCAGAAAGTCAGAGCTGCTTCAAAATGCAGAAATTTACTTTTTTGCACCATAGTTTGTAAACGCTATAACTTTTACCCAAACCAATAAATATACACTTATTGGATTTTTTTTTATCAAAGACATGTAGAACAACAAATTTTGTGAAAAATTTATATAGAAATGTAGTTTTTTTAAAAAAATTTTACAACAGAAAGTGAAAAATGTCATTTTTTTGCAAAAATGTCGTTACATTTTTATTAATAGCAAAAAAAGTAAAAATGTCAGCAGCAATGAAATACCACCAAATGAAAGCTCTATTAGTGAGAAGAAAAGGAGGTAAAATTCATTTGGGTGGTAAGTTGTATGACCGAGCAATAAACGGTGAAAGTAGTGTAGTGCGGATTTGTAAAAAAGGGCCTGGTCACTAGGGGGGTGTAAACCTGTGGTCTTCAAGTGGTTAAATTGTTTTTCCAGTTCTTCTTTGTTATAGGCCTGGAAAAATTGATTTATGAATTAAATAGAAATAATTGGAATATAAAATTGACCAGTGAGATCAGCAATATTGCCATTAATTTTTTGGAACTCACCATATTTGTGGAAAATAACAAGTTAAAAACCAAAACGTTTTTTAAAAAGACCGATGTCAATGGGTACATTAACTTAGATAGTTGTCATTATAAACCGTGGCTATCTAATATACCAAAGGGACAGTTTAAACGTATGTTCCGTAATTGCACAGATGTGGAGGTGTATAGAACACAAAGTAAAATTATACAAGAAAGGTTCATTGAGAAGGGCTATAACAAAGAAGAACTGGAAAAACAATTTAAAGAGGTAGAAACAAATAAATTTCAGTTTGCTTTTATGACCCAATTCAGTGCCCAAGGACATCTTATAAAAAATGTGATTCAAAAAAATTGGAGCACGTTAAAAAATGACCCCGTATTAGGGGATGAACTTCCAAATAAACCTTGTGTTTAAGAAAGCACCAAATTTACATTCCATATTAGTAAAAAGCGCAATTCCTCCAGTAGATAAAAAAGGAAGAAAAAAACGGTTCACTTGGTGCGGTTTTTGCTTACCATGTAGAAACCGCACAAAAGAAATTAAAAAAGAATGACAAGTTGAGAAAGTTTATTCCAATCCAAGAAAGAAAGATCTGAAAATTAGAGGGGAGGTAACATGTGAGACCCCGGGTGTGATCTAGGACTTAAGGTGGACTTAAGGTCCAGCTTAATTTGAACTCTTGACCAACAACTTTTCCCCCTGTTCTCCCTATATGTATCGACCATGCATTACCATACCTATAAGTTCTGTGGAGTACATTCAGGCTGAGTTCCATTTTGTTTAAGCATTTGGAGCTGGATGTGGTAGAGTTGGTGATTTACCGGCCCTCCAGCGTTCAGCCAGATGCATTAGTGCCAACTCTGCACACCATCTGATGTAGCAGTGCAGGTGCGAAGCTATTCGTATTGCAGGCTTAGCAGCACCGACTCTGTGCATCGCGCGATGTAGCAGTGCCGGCGCTTAGTCTGCACCGCATTGGATTTTAGATGCGGTTGCGAGAATGCGATCCCATTACAACATAGAGGTAGATCTTTTACTACAGACACAGTGACACACTGAGGGGTGTCGACATTGGTGTGAACGATTGCATAGAGATGTGGGCAGCAACTGTGACTTCAGGTGCTAACTAATGAATGAAGGGAAGTGAGGGGATATTTTAGGGCGAGGTTAACGTGAGAGGAAGTGACGCCCCTGACGAAGCCACTTGGAGCGAAACCCGGGTTGGGCAGACGCGATCGTTTTAAAAAACGCTGTGATTTTATCTTTCAATTTGTAAGTAGAATTAAAGAAGCCTTTTATATGGTGTGTAATGGTCTTCACTATGGAAGGAGTGTAATTTTCACATAGGATGAAGGAAAGAAAGCCGGTGACCTGTGTTTAACATCTTGATACGCCTGTGTTAAAACGAGAGCACGTTGAGTGCAATCCTAGAGTGCCTGCAGGTTCTAACTGGCAATACTTCACTATATGTGGTTCCTTTTATAATCTGTATAGATCGATACATATGAAAGGAAGCAGTGCGAGCTAGATGTCGGAGATCGATCAAAAATTATTTCCTCTGGTGTGAAAATAGAAGCACTTTCTGCGCGGTCCACTTTATGTTTTAAAAATTTTTTCTAAAATGTGCTGCATGGATTGCAGGGTGGACGTAACCATGAATATGAACAGTGTATAATGTGATGGAAAAATGAATCCAGCCAGCAAAGGAAGCAATATGGACAATAATAATACATTGTAGTGAGTGCCTTGTATTAACTTTCTCTACATGATAAAAGCCATTTGCCCAAGTGAGACAGCCCCTTTAACAAGAGCTGACTGCAATGTACTCTTGTAAGGTTTGCATAATTTTTGGAACTATTTGCTTGATAACTCCAAAGGCATAATATATGTTAACCATTAGAGATGAGTGAAGTTTAGAAAACTTTGATTCGGCTGCTTTGCCAAATTTCACAAAGAAATTCACTTTGTGATTCATTATTTGTGAGTAGCTGGTGCAATGACGGGGAGCAGACCTTAAGGACCCATGACGTACCGATACGTCATATCTTTAAAACAACAGTGCGGCACGGCGGGGGTTAATAGGTACAGGATGTCCCCTGAAATCATTCACCGGGCATCCTGTCACAACTCCGGGGGGGGGCCATGTGACCCCCCCTTATCGGCGATCGCAGCAAACCGCAGGTATATTCAGACCTGCGGTTTGATGAACCGGAAAAGGACGTTGATCGGTGGTGTGATAACACACCACCAATCACCGTCCTTGCATTGGGGACTGTGGTGGTGGCGCTGGCTTGTGATTGGTGTGGGGAGAGAGGCGGGAGATTCAATCTCCCGGCGCTCCTCAGTCCCCTCCTCTTCCTGCTGCTGCTGCTGTGCTGTGAACATCGTGCAGCACCAGCTCCAGAGACCCCCATCACACTCCTGCACCATCAGGTTAGGGTCAGTGAGGGAGAGATACCATTAGGAAGGGATAGAGTTAGAGGGAGAGTTAGTTTAGGGGGAAAAAAAAAACAGTAACAGATTCAGCACTGTCTGTGGTGGTTGGGGTCCACACCACTTAGCTGTGAGACCCTAGACCCACCCAGGGGTGCTGCCACTTGACCCCCCCCCCCTCACAGCCTTCCTCCACCACCTTTTTGGGGCTCTTAGCGTCCAGCCACTGTTAGTGCATCGCCTGCCCCACCGCTGATCAGCGTTTTACCGCTGATCAGCAAGTTTGAACTTTTTTTTTTTTCTAACACTTGTCAATTTTTTTCTTTACTTTACCTCTACTACACGCACGCACATACACACATACCCATGGACCGCCATATGTTCTCGGTGGAGGAGGCATACGCCCATATGCTCTCCGACTCCGAGAGCCCCAGTGAGGATGAGGATGACCCCACGTTCCTCTTGTCATCCGCATCCTTCTCGTCGTCATCTGATGACAATGAGCCCCCAAGGCGGCGGAGATGTCGCCATTCAGAGCCAAGGGCCCCACATGCTAGGGACCCTGTGGCCCACACCAGTACAAACAGCCCTGGGGCTCGTACTGGTTTCCCGGCCTACCAGTGAACTTAGCTGGTGTCCCCCAGTGGATTTTGAGCCCGAGATTCCGGATTTTGTTGGCAATTCAAGAACCAAAATTCCCTCAGTGCGCTTCACTGACCCACTTGTGAATCTGATGGTGGAGCAGACTAATCTGTACGCCCAACAGTTCGTTGCTCAGCACCCGGGCTCTTTTTTGGCTAGACCCAGTGGCAGGACACCAGTCAGTGCAGCCGAGATGAGGACGTAAACTTTTGGGGCCTCATGCTGCATATGGGTCTAGTGCAAAAACCGAGTGTCAGGCAATACTGGAGTGGGGACGTCCTCTACTAGACCCCACTGTACAGTATGGCCATGACACGTCCTAGATTTGAGGCCATCCGGAAATGCCTGCATTATGCAGATAATGCAGCATGTCCCCCCTAAGGTGATCCTGCCTATGACCGTCTGTATAAGATACGGCCGGTCATCGATCACTTTGGGGCCGCATTTTTTCAGGCCTACGTACCTGGAAGGGAGGTCACGGTTGATGAGTCTTTCGTTGCTTTCAAGGGAAGACTCAGTTTACGCCAATGCATTCCCATTAAGCGGACGAGGTATGGCGTGAAAATGTACAAAATTTGTGTATTGAACCCCCAGAATGTCCCCCCACTCTGGGTGTTAGCTGGAAACTTGTGTGGGACCTTATGCAGCCACTGCTAGATAAGGGTTACCACTTGTACGTGGATAACTTTTATACTAGCATTCCCTTGTTCATGTCCCTTGCCGCCAGATCCACGTCCACTTGTAAAAAAAATCAGCGTGGCCTCCCTACCTCCCCCCTCCAGATACCTATTCCCAGGGGTGAGACTCGTGCCCTAACCAGTGACAACCTGTTGCTGGTCAGATATAAGGACAAGAGGGATGTCCTTATGCTGACCACAATTCACGGTAACGGCACCACCCCCGTCTCTGTGCGAGGTACCACGGCAACGGTCCTCAAGCCCGATTGTATCGTCGACTACAATCGGTATATGGGAGGAGTTGATCTATCTGATCAAGTCCTCAAACTATATAATGCCATGCAGAAAACCCGAGTATGGTACAAAAAAGTTGAGGTCTACTTGGTACAGGTTGCCTTGTACAACGCTTTTGTAGTATCCCAAATCGCTGGCAGGACAGGGACATTCCTCCAATTCTATGAGGCAGTCCTCAAGGACCTGATCTTTTCAGACCGGGAAAGAGCAGGTCGGAGTACCTCGGGAATTGGAGGTGCCCGGATCGTCCCTGGCCAACACTTTTCAGGTGTGGTCCCCCATACTGGAAAGAAGGGACGAACCCAAAAAAGATGCAGAGTGTGTCACAAGAGGGAGATACGGAAGGACACCAACACTCATTGTGACACTTGCCCAGATCATCCTGGCCTCTGTGTTATCGGTTGCTTCAGGGAGTATCACACTTCCATGGAGTACAAAATTTTTATAATCCCCAACAGTCCCCTAGAGAACATAAAAAAATATAGCTCTCAGACTTTGGAGACATGGAAACAATTTTTTTTCCCAAAAATATTAGTTTTAGTGCAGGCATCCTCAAACTGCGGCCCTCCAGATGTAGTAAAACTACAACTCCCAGCATGCCCAGACAATGCATGGGAATTGTAGTTTTACAACATCTGGAGGGCCGCAGTTTGAGGATGCCTGCTTAGTGTCTCCAAAGTCTGAGAGCCATACATATTGGGCATCGCCGCGTACGGAAAAATCTTCTCTATAAAAATACCCCATAAACTAGCTCCTCGATAAACGCCGTCAAAAAAATCTAAGCCATTTTTATTGTCACCTTGGATCCCAAAAAGTGTAATAAAAAGCCATTAAAAAGTCATATGCACCCCCAAATAGTGCCAATAAAACCGCCAACTCATCCCGCAAAAAATGAGCCCCTACATTAGACAGTCACCCAACCAAAAAAAAAACAACTGTAGCTTCCAGGCTATGGAGATACTAAAATTATTTAATTTTTGTTCCTCAAATGATAATATAGTGTATTAGCTAAACAAATTATATAAAGTAGACATATTATGTATCGCTCCATCTGTAAGAATCTGCCCTATAAAAATAATATTTAACCCAACCTCCCCGGATGAACAGCGTAAAAAAAAAAAGTGTAAAAAGCTATTTTTTGTCACCTAACATCAAAAAAAGTATAATAGCGAGCGATCAAAAAGTCATATGCACTCCCAAATAGTGCCAATAAAACCGCCATCTCATCCCACAATAAATGTGCCCCTACATTAGACAGTCACCCAACCAAAAAAAAAACTGCAGCTCCCAGGCTACGGAGATACTAAAATTATTTAATTTTTGTTCCTCAAATGATAATATAGTGTAAAATCTAAACAAATTATATAAAGTAGACATATTAGGTATCGCCACGTCCGTAACAATCTGCCCTATAAAAATAACATTTTGACCCAACCCCTCGGATGAACAGCATTAAAGTAAAAAAAACTTGTAAAAACACCAATTTTTTGGCAAATTTTTAATTTGAATCAATTTTTTCTGGTAAAAAAGCAAGGGTTAACAGCAAAACAAAACTAAAAATGTATTGCCCTGATTCTGTAGTTTGCAGAAACATCACCCCATATGTGGTCGTAAATGGCTATATAGCCACATGGCAGGACATAGAACGAAGGGAACGCCACATGGTTTCTGGAAGGCAGATTTTGATGGCTTGGTTTATTTACACCATGTCCCATTAAAAGCCCCCCTGATGTAGCCTAGATTAGAAACTCAAAAAAAAAATGACCCCATCTAAGAAACTACACCCCTCAAGGTATTCAAAAATTACTTTACAAAACTCTGTTAACCCTTTAGGTGTTCCACAAAACTTAATGGCGAATGTAGAAACTATTTTAGAATTAAAATTTTTTGTTAGCTTGCCTCAAAAAAGTGTAATATAGAGCAACCAAAAATCATATTTACCCTAAAATAGTCCCAAAACAACAACCACCTTATCCTATAGTTTCTTAGATGGGTCACTTTTATGGAGTTTCTACTCAACGGTTGCAGCAGGGGGCTTGAAAGGGTACATGGTGTAAATAAACCAGTCCAGCAAAATCTGCCTTCCAAAAACCATATGGCGTTCCCCTATTTCTATGTCCTGCCGTTTAGCCAAATAGTAGTTTAGGACCACATATGGGGTGTTTCTGCAAACTACAGAATCAGGGCAACCCATTTTGAGGTTTGTTTGGCTGTTAACCAATTTTTTCCAGTAATAAAGTAAGGGTTAAAATGGAAAATTTTCCCCAAAAAAATCGAAATTCCTAAATTGTTTCTCCATCTGCCATTAACTCTTGTGGAATACCTACAGGGTTAACAAAGTTTGTAAACCCAGTTTTGAATACCTTGAGGGGTGTACTTTCTTAGATGGGGTCACTTTTTTGGAATTTCTCTTCTAGGGGTGCAACGGGGGGCTTGAAATGGGACATGGTATAAACAAAAAGAGTCCCGCAAAATCTGCCTTCCAAAACCCATATGGCATTCTCCTCCTTCTGCGCCCTGCCGTTTGGCCAAACAGTAGTTTAGGACCACATATGGGGTGTTTCTGAAAACTACAGAATCAGGGAAACCCATATTTAGTTTTGTTTGGCAGTTAACCCTTACTTTATTACTGTAAAAAAATGGATTAAAAAGGAAAATTTTCCAAAAAATCGAAATTCTTACACTTTATGTCCATTTGCCATGAACTCTTGTGGAAGACCTAAAGGGCTAACGGCGTTTGTACAATCAGTTTTGAATTTCTTGAGGGGTGTAGTTTTTGGGTGGTTTCTATTACGTAAGCCTCACAGAGACTTCAGACCTGGACTGGTCCATAAAAAGTGGGATTTGTAAAATTTCTGAAACATTTCAAAATTTGCTTCTAAATTTCTAGGCTATGTAACATCCCCAAAAAATAAAATGGCATTCCCAAAATGATACAAACATGAAGTAGACATATGGGGAATGTAAAGTCATCACAATTTTTGGGGGTATTACTATGTATTACAGAAGTAGAGAAACTGAATCTTTTAAATTTGCTAATTTTTCAAAAATTTTGGTAAATTTTGTATTTTGTTGTGCAAAAAAATTTGCTTTATTGACCCAATTTTAGCAGTTTCATGAAGTACAATATGTGTTGAAAAAACAGTCTCAGAACGGCCTGGGTAAGTAAAGGTGTTTTAAAGTTATTCACACATAAAGTGACACTGGTCAGATTTTCTAAAAATGGCCATGTCCTTAAGGTGAAATAAGGCCGAGTCCTTAAGGGGTTAACTTCCTGTTCTGTGGAGATTACTTCTCAGTAGTCATATCATCATCATAGGCAGGATTACAATGAAAAATATAATAGTTTCAGCAGGATCCACCATTTATAATAGTTGATAGTTAAAGCTCACCTTCACCCTCTCTCTGCACAGGTACAGAGCATGCTCACTACACTGTACATTGACATCAATGAGTCCTCTCTAAACCACAGGTTACTTGGTGCATGTTGCTGCTGTAAAGCATATATCTGAATGTTTTTAATAGAAACTCAAGGCAAGGCTGTCCCCAAAATCAACTAAAATAAAAAATCTTGAACCATAAAATAAAAACGGGTTAGAAAATTTGAATATGGATCATATCTGGTTTTAATTTGTAAACATATAGGCGATGTACACCCTTTAAAGGGATCGAAAATTACTATTTTGATTCTTCATGGATTTGTACGTGAATCTTCTGTTTATGTATTCTGTTTGGATGAGGGGTATGCATAGTACATTTTTTTTTTTATAAATGTAGGGGCCTGAAACATTTCAAAGGGGACCTTTCATTCTTCCACATAACAGCCATCTGTCATCCCATATAGAAGCCAAGTGTTGTCTGAAGCTTTAATTAAGGTCTAGATATTGCCATGTCAAAAAGGAAAAGGAACCACAAACAGAATGTTATGACTCGTCAAGATAAATTAAGGGAAGAAAAATATGTTGTAAACTTAAGCACAGGGGGCCCCTGGATAGAGGGGGCCCAGCTCACATTAACTGCATAACTTAAATGTTATGGCCAGTGACCTGTGCATGAATTTCCTCTACAAACAACTGTGTGTTGACGTAACCAAGTAAGGATAATGAAATGGAGAAAGGGGCAAACAAGCACCCAGTCATCCTGTCATAAGTGGTTAGGTGTGGGGTAGTAATATTCAGTGCTGTGAGGAGACCCCATTCTAGTATTTGCCCCCACATCTATTTTTTATTTTTTTTTATACACACAAATCAAGTATATAAAAAAAAACATGAAAAGTAAAAAAGAAAAAACCTTTAAAAACTCATACACACTGGATGGGAGAGAAAAGTGAAACAACCCAAACGTAACATTAAATCATACAAATAGTCTGGTGTCTGCTCCATAGGTGAACAGTTATTCTTGTTGTTACATTTTATTATTATTATTATTATTATTATTATTATTATTATTATTATTATTATTATTATTATTATTATCAATATTATTATTAGGCTAAGGCTACTATAACATCTGTGCTTATCTTTCCAGTATTGAGATCTGTCATAGGATCTTAAAACCGGAGGAAAATGCTTCAGTTTTGTTCCCATTCATTGTCAATGGGGACAAAACTGGACTGAATGTAACGAAGTAGTGATGATTGAGTATCCCGATGCCCTATAGAAGTCAAGGGGAGAACCCGAGCATTAAACCAGGCACCCCCTGCTCTGAAGAGGGGAGGGTGCCTGGTTCATAGGAAAAGGTCAGAAATTGATGGAAACACCACCGAAATGGGTTGGGGACAGCATGGGGAAGATGTCTGGATGCATATTGAAATACAATGTCGCTGCTGGGAACGATGTTGCCCGAGTTGTACGTCACTTTTAAAGACTGACCATAAAACCCACAAAACCGAAGATAAAAGCGATTTTAGATGAAAAATTGTTAGGAAACATTCTTTCCTGTATATTTACTTTTATATAAATAGCAAGTTCAGACAAAAAATTTCATGATTTTCGGAACTGGGGCCATGGCTAACAGGGCCGGCCGGTGGCTTTGATTGTGTTGACCGGACTATCATCTGATGATAATGAACTTGTTAGAGGAATGGAGTGGACGTTGAACTGTCCAGTGACCGTGTATATAAAATTGTAGGTGAGGGTTTGCTGCCGCTTTATTAACTCTAGATAACTTCTAAGCTGATCGCACGTCCCCGTGATGTTGACGATCTATCAATGTCTGCTCTTTCAGCTTTCGATGTTCTTTTATGCGCCTACCATGGTGATAGCAAGTTCATGTAAAAATTTTCATGATTGTAGGAACTGGGGCCCTGACTAAGAGGGACGGTCGGGTGCTTCGATTGTGTTGACCAGACTCTTGGTCGATGAAACTGAACTTATTGGATGAGAAACGGCCAGTGGCATCCTTATTACACAGTCTGGATATGAGTGAATATTTGCGTCTGACTGCTCACAGCAAGCAGAGTTTGTGGAATACAGAAAATGACTGTCTGTCACTGGTATTTTTGAATTAAATATAGGCCGCACACAGTCTAGATTTAAGTGTAGATTTGCGTCTCACTTCTCACAGCAAGCAGAGTTTGTGGAATACAGAAAATGTCACTAACGGTCGGCCTAACAAAAAAAAAAATATTCTCCCAAAACAATTTTGGCTGCCTGCCACCTCTAACAATAGTCCTTAAAAGGACTATTAGTTAGTAACATAGTAACATAGTATATAAGACCGAAAAAAGACATTTGTCCATCCAGTTCGGCCTGTTCCCTACAAGTTGATCCAGAGGAAGGCAAAAAACCCCTGTGAGGCAGAAGCCAATTTTCCCCACTTAAGGGGATATCGGAATAACTCCCTGGATCAACGACCCATCTCTAGTAGCTATAGCCTGTAATATTATTACACTCCAGAAATACATCCAGACCCCTCTTAAATTCCTTTATTGTACTCACCATCACCACCTCCTCAGGCAGGGAGTTCCATAGTCTCACTGCTCTTACCATAAAGAATCCTTTTCTCTGTTTGTGTACAAACCTTCTTTCCTCCAGATGCAGAGGATGTCCCCTCATCACAGTCAAAGTCCTGGGGATAAATAGATGATGGGAGAGATCTCTGTACTGACCCCTGATATATTTATACATAGATATTAGATCTCCCCTCAGTCGTCTTTTTTCTAAGGTGAATAACCCTAATTTTGATAACCTTTCAGGGTACTGTAGTTGCCTCATTACAGTTATTTCTTTAGTTGCCCTCCTCTGAACCCTCTCCAGCTCTGCTATGTCCGCCTTGTTAACAGGAGCCCAGAACTGTACACAGGACTCCATGTGTGGTCTGACACTCTTTAAAACGTCTTCTCAATGATCATTTTTAGATAAAATTCGCCCTACACTGACTGTCCCTTCCTAACAGCAGCTCTCCCTGACTCACAATGAGCCAAAACCACGTGACCGGGTGCTATATAGCACCCGATGATGACGCCTTCCGGCCAGCCAATCACTGTAATGCCAGTAGAAAACGTCTAATGGCATTACAGTGATGGCAATACTTACCTGCACGTTTATTGGCTGCTTAGCAAGCGCCAAACGTGCGTGGAGGAGACTCGAGCATGCCGCTCGAGCACATGTGGTAGGAGTGCTCGGATCTGCCGAGCATAGCGATGCTAGATCTGAACCGTTACTCAGCCGAGCATGCTCGCTCAACACTAGAACGAAGTGCACCAGATTGTATTCCGTTTAATTTGGTTGCACTCCTATGCTGGACATGGGATACCGATCAAGACGGATCCGGCATGAAATACAATGTAAGCCAATGGTGCCAGATCAGTTTGGTTGGACATGAAAGAAAACGGATCCAGCGCCCATTGACTTACAATGGTTTTGGTGCCGGATCCGTTTTCGTCATTTTAGAGATAACACAACCGAATTGGTTCATAACAGATGCAGACAGTTGCATTATCATATCAGGTGTTCTTGCTGATCCCTGACAGAGCAGGCAAAAATGCAAATGTGAAAGTAGCCTTAGACTCAAATTCAAAAATGTGCTTTACAAAGTTAAAGGGATCTGTCACTAAGAAATTTACCATTAAACCAGACACAAATGTTGCAGCCCAGCTGAATGTAATGATGACTTTCACTTAGAGATACATTGCTTCATTCTGGAGAAAAAGTATGTTTAATTCATATGCCAGAGTCTGCAGGGTCGAGGTTTGAGACGGCACTGATCAACCCATTTAAGCCATTCAAAACTGGTCAATTTACCCTGAGACAAGTCTGGCAAGAAAAATAAATCTTTCTATAGATTTAGGGGGTCATTTATCAAACTGGTGTAAAGTAGAAATGGCTTAGTTTCCCATAGCAACCAATCATATTCCACCTTTAATTTTTCAGAGCTCCTTTGGAAAATGAAAGGTGGAATCTGATTGGTTGCTATGGGCAACTAAGCCATTTCTACTTTATACAAGTTTGATAAATGACCCCCTTAGGGTATTGCACAGTTGAAATTACAACTCCAGGGATGTCTCCCAATATGAAAATTATTGCATTATCTTTCATTACAGTTGTATAATGGTGGTTAACACATCAATGTAATAGCTTCTAATGCACAGGCAAGACTATACTATATACATTAGGCCCCGCTCTCTTAATTTACATCTCCCATAGCTTGGTGAAAAGCAATTGATTTAAATAGGAATTAGGGATTATAATGCAGTCTATGGAGTAACATATGTTTTGTTGTTTTATGATCAAAATTGGAGGAAGAATTTTGAACAGCTAATCCATTTTCCCAGTACCTCCTTGACTTAAAATTTTTTGTGGAAGAGACGTGATCATTAATTGTTTTGCATAACAACTGGATACCTCCTTTGTGTGTGCCGTGCCTGTATTGCGGCTCGTAAACAGCAGGTCTGCAAGATACGGGCACCGGCCTTCAGCACACCCCATCATAGATGCAGACCCATTCACTTGAATGTGTCCGCAATACAGAAGATACAGAGCAGAGCCATGGAGCTGAAGGGCATGGAAGCACTACGGAGCGCTTCCATGGCATTTCAGTCGGTACCTCCGCATCGGAAAATAAATAGAACATGCTCTATTGGATCGCGGACCCTTTAAATTTGAATGGGTTTGGAACCATCAGCGCTGGCCACACAGCCATTGCCTGTACATTGGGGACCACAATTTGTGGTCCCCAATGCATGGCATGGGTGGCAAACGTTCATGTGTATGAGTCCTTATGTGAGGACTTTAAGAGGTCCAGCATGGGAATGGGGGAAAAATTTAAGGGGAGATTTATCAAACTGGTGTAAAGTAGAACTGGCTTAGTTGCCCATAGAAATCAATAAGATTCCACCTTTCATTACTCACAGCTCCTTTGGAAAATGAAAGGTGGAATCCAATTGGTTGCTATGGGCAACTGAGCCAGTTCAACTTTACACCAGATAAATCTCCCCCTTAGTCTATAAAGAGGGGAGGGGGACCTAAGTAGTTATGCTTGGCCTAAAAATAAATCAGGTTTAGGTTTATAACCTTCAGGACTTTTGGATTTGGGGTAGACAAACTGACCCAAACTATAGATATTAAAATACATTCAGTTGGAGTAATGACAAATACTAGAGGGACATTTATTATGAATTATACCCCACTTTTTGGAGTATTAATGTCTTGTTTTTTGTTTTTGTGGCAAAATCTGCGACATTTTGCCTACTTTTCCCAAGTGCCGAAAAAGGAGGCATTACGTGGGTGGAGAAGTGTGTTTGTGTGTGTGTGTGGGGGGGGGGGGGGGCGACAGAACCCTCTCATATATCATTTTACATCCCAGTTTTTGGCGTGGAAAATGATTTAAATCTACGCCAGCAAGGGAGCTGGCATAGATTTTAGTATGTCGCACAGCATGCTGGAGGAAGGGCCAAAGTGATAAAGAGGCCTGCACCTCCACATAATTTGGCACATCTATCGGTAGTGCAGAGAGTCTAAGACCGGCATCTAAATCGCCGATCTTTATAAATATTTCCTAAGGTGACAATCTAATGGTAGTCAGACCTATCTATAGTAGAAAATCAGCCCTGTCTAAGACTTACAATTAGCAGTCCTGTGAAAAATTTAAGTATAAAATATTTTATTTATGGTACAAAAAAACTTAAATGACCGTTCACTCAATGGCTTTTTGACAGTGGAATTTGGTGCAGATTCTGTGCCAATAAGTCGCCAGTGACTGCACAAAATCCACCTTCCCATTTCTAATGGGATGGTCTGGTTTATGGCAGCTACCAGTCCAAAAACGTTCATGTCCTTCCTTGATGCAGTGGCAGCTATATACCATGGTCACATAAACAGCAGCACAGATTCTCATTGACAGCAATGGAAGTTGAATTCTGCACAGTTGTCACATAGTCCACTCCAAATTCCACTGTCATTTTGTGAAGCCATTGTGTGAACATCCCTTAAGGCTGGTTTTACAAGTGCAGTTTTTGTGGCAGTTTTTTTTAGCAAAATGCCAGGATACAAAAAGAAGGAACAATATAAAGGAAAGTTTAACGAGGCCCACTGGCGATGATATGGGCCCAATAGCTCGCTAACAGATTTGATATGGGGGCTAAACTAGGGGACAAAGTTTAAGGTGAGTTCTTCAACCTAAACCCTTGCAAAATTGAAATTGATTGAAATTAGAGGAGGGTCTGATGAGAATACAGTGTTCCTTTCCAACTGAGTTGTCATGGATGAGGTATGGGAGGGAACACCACACCGACAACAGGAGGGAAGGGAAAAGCCACTAGGCCTCAATGCTAGGGAAAGAAAAAGGTCACACTCTAAAGACACTCTACTCTTTGCCCTGACTCCTATCAGTATGAGCAAACCTTGAAGCTAGGAGTTCCCATACACAGGAACCTGGGGGCCCTGGAAACCTAAACCACCCTAGGAGTAAAAACAGGGCTAGAAACGGCCAGTTCCTTCCCAGAAGAACGAACCAGCATCTCCCTGAAGTCAGGGAAGAACAAAAAAATTCAAAGGAACGAGACACTAAACTTCTGCAGTTTAGATGGATGAGCAGAAACACCGGAGAAGACAACACACCAGCTCTTCCACAACTAAATTAAGCTATCCACCGCAAGGAGTGATGGGTGTAGCTAGGGTAATAATGACCACTAAGCTGCACCTGAGACTAGAGGTGTGGTCAGACTAATTACCGTCAACAACACTGAAAGAAGTGAAACCAAAAGAAACTGTCAGGTGACATCACGTGCAGCCAGTCTCTCAGATCTTATAACACCCGTCACGGGAGGGACTGTGACAGTACCCCCCCTTCTATGGGTGGCCTCGGCAGGACATCCAGGACCGACTTTATCCGGATGAGCTTTGTGTAAGGCCATCAATGTCGGCCCCAGGGACACACATCCTCTCCTCTAGTCCGTAACCCCTCCAGTAAATGGGATACTGGAGGGATCTATGGAGAACTCGGGAGTCAATTATCCTGGCAATTTGAAATTCCAAATTACTGTCCACCATGACAGGAGCGGGAGACAAGGAGTACAACACAACAGGTTCCATATATCTCTTCAACAACAACTTATGGAACACATTATGAATTGTCAAAGCTTGAGGAAGCTCAAGACAAAAGGCTACAGGGTTAACAATAGCAGTGATCTTATATGGACCAATAAAACTTGGACCCAACTTCCAAGAACGTATTTTTAACTTAATGTTTTTTTTGGACAGCCACACAAAATCACCCATTCTCAGGTCCGGACCACTTATACATCTCTTGTCAGCCATACGTTTATTGCCCTTTTTCAAATAATTTAGAATTTTCCAGCAAATAGATGACTAAGAAGAGGAAAATATTTCCTCTTCAGGGACGCCAGAAGTCTCTCTGCCAGAAAATGTGGCAAATTGCGGGTGGAACCCATATGCCCCAAAAAACGGCAAACTCGGCCAAAGACAAGAACGAAGACCACTCCTCCTGGTTCTCTGAGATAAAAAAAATCTCAAGTAAGTTTCCAGATTCTGATTTGTGGGTTCAGTCTGTCCGTTCAGCTGAGGATGAAAGGCCAAAGAAAAGGACAATTGTACCCCCAGATGAGTACAGAATGCCTTTTAGAATTTGGAAACAATCTGAGTTCCTCTATCAGACACCACATCAGAGGGAATACCATGTAGTTTCACAATGTTGTCGACAAACACCTATGCAAGAGTTTTAGCATTAGGTAGACCTGGTAAGGGTACAAAGTACACCATCTTACTAAATCGATCAACAACAACCAGAATCACAGTCTTCCCTTAAGAATTTGGTTTTGAGGGGATTGATCCAGGCAAGTGCCAGAGGGGCGTAAATAAGCAGCTACCTGGTATTCAGTAGCTGCCAGGTGCCACTCCAGAGTAGTCCCCAAGTCAGTGGCAGCTAACCAGGGGGAGTCAGTGTCAGCTAAACAGGGGGTCGGAGTACTCAGTGCGATGGAAGGGCTCTATCTGAGTCTGTACAATATTGTACTGAACCTGTAAGACTACAGGTGGGGGCTCTTCATACAGAAGAGATTTTGTTCCTGATTCTTCGAAGTCTTTCTCATCCTCTCCTTTTGGGGCTTACATGGCTCCGTACCCATGGACTGTTCTTGACTGGAAGTCTAGAGAGGTGCTTCGTTGGGGACAGTACTGCCTTGGGAAGTGTCCGTCTCCTGTTCAGCCTGCTTGGTTACCTCCGGTAACAGCAAATCTGGAAGGTTTGCCTGCAGCATATCATGCCTATGCCGATGTCTTCGACTAGAAGGAAGCTGAGACGTTACCTCCTCACAGGCCCTATGATTGTCCAATTGACCTGGTTCCTGGTTCTTCACCTCCTCGTGGTCGCATTTATCCTCTGTCACCTGCAGAGACTCAAGCCATGTCTCATTATATTAAAGAAAGCCTTGACAGAGGCTATATCCATGTATCATCTTCTCCAGCTGACGCTGGCTTCTTCTTTGTAAAGAAAAAAGACAGCTTTCTCCGGCCATGCATCGATTACAGGGGCCTCAATAAAATTTCGGTCAAGAATAAGTATCCTCTTCCCCTTATCTCTGAGTTGTTTGATCGCCTCAGGGGAGCTAATATCTTCTCCAAACTCGATCAGCGTGGGGCCCACAACTTTATTTGAATTCGTCAAGGGGACGAGTGGAAGACCACCTTTACCACTCGTGACTGTCACTACGAATATCTGGTGATGCACTTTGGACTAAGCAATGCCCCTGCAGTGTTCCAAGAATTCGTGAATGACATCTTTAGAGACTTGCTATATTCTTGTGCTGTGGTATATGTAGATGATATCCTTGTTTTTTCTCCAGATTTGGCTACTCACCAGAAGCAGGTTCATCTGGTTCTTCAAAGACTAAGACAAAATCATCTGTACGCCAAGTTTGAGAAATATACATTTGAGAAGTCCTCTATTCCATTCGTAGGATACATAATGTCCGATACTGGTCTGCAGATGGATCCTGAGAAGCTGTCAGCAATTTTAAAGTGGCCTCATCCTTCAGGTTTAACCCCTTAGTGACCACTAATACTCCTCTTTACTGATGTAAACAAAGGGGGTTTTAGCTGAACAGCTGGCTTTAATGAATCATTACATGTACCCAAAATGGTGCATCAAAAAATATAACTTGTCCTGCAAAAAAAAGACCTCTTACAAGTACAATGATGAGAAAATGAAAAAGTTATACGGTAGCTCTTGTAATGTGATTTTTTTTTTTTAAATGCATGCAGTTACTAAGGGGTGAAAGGCAATCCAGCGGTTCTTGGGATTCGCCAACTACTATTGCCAGTTTGTGCTGCACTTCTCGTCCTTGACTGCTCCGATCTCTGCCTTGACCCGTAATGGAGCCAATTCTAAGAGTTGGACAGCTGAGGCTGAATCGGCCTTTCAAACCTTGAAGCAAGTCTTTTCTACTGCTCCGGTTCTCCATCGTCCTGATGCTAACAAGCAATTCTACCTGGAGGTGAATGCATCGTCTCTTGGAGCTGGGGCAGTGCTTTCAAAAAAAGCTCCTTCCGGTAAGATGGTAACCTGTGGTTTCTTCTCCAGGGCCTTCTCTGCTCCTTAGCACAACTATTCTATTGGGGACAGGGAGTTATTGGCCATCAAAATGCCACTGGAAGAATGGCATTACCTTCTAGAGGGAGCATCTCTTCCTGTGGTGATTTTAACCAACCACAAAAATCTAACCTATTTGCAGTCCGCACAAAGACTAAATCCTCGTCAAGCCAGATCGTCCTTATTCTTTGCTTGTTTTGATTTTGTTCTTCATTTCTGTGCCGCAGAGAAAAATATCTAAGCAGAGGCTCTCTCGAGTTCGTTTGATGCTACTGATCAAGAGGAGCCTCAACACACCATTCAATAAAAAAATGAACCATTTACATGTTGAGACACTCAAATAATTATTTACAAATGGTCCAAAGGACCAAAAATTGTCTATAGGTTACATGTGCTACTTATATTTAAATTAAAAAATAACATTTATTTGGTGTTAATTTAAGATTTGCAATCTAATTCCTATGGTTAAAATTATCAGCTGCGCTAAATAGAGCCTGCTACTCTTGTTTCTTTGTGTTAGCGCTGTTAATCTCACAGCACTATTTTAACCTGGAAGCTAGCGTGAGCAATAACGTTTGCTGCTATCAGTGCATGCTTCCTTTTACATGGCGTTCTGTATATGGCTCGATTAGATCGCTGTCTAAAAACACCTCACAGACTGCCCCCCGACATGTTTCGCCAGCTTTCTGGCATCTTCCCGATACCCCCGAAGATGCCAGAAAGTTAGCGAAACATGTCGGGGTGCAGTCTGTGAGGTGTTTTTAGACAGCAAGCTAATAGAGCCATATACAGAACGCTGTGTAAATGGAAGCATGCGCTGATAGCAACAAATGTTATAGCTCACGCTAGCTCATTGACCCCGCAAAAATTAATGTTTGTCCTGTCAAGTTGTCTGAGATTCCACCCGGAAAGACTTTTGTGGCACAGAACCTTAGGAAACAAGTTCTAGTCTGGGGTTATTCCTCTAAAATCGCAGGTCATGCCTGGAAACGAAAGACTTTTAAACTCATTGCTTAACGGTACTGGTGACCATCCATTCAGCAAGACATCCAAGAGTTTGTCGCTGCCTGTCCGTCATGCGCACAGTCAAAAACTCCAAGCAACGTACTGCGGGTCTCTTGCTTCCTCTACCTGTTCCTGAGGCTCCTTGGCAACAGATAGCCATGGACTTTATCACTGATCTACTCTTGTCCTCTGGGTGTTCTGTGATCTGGGTAGTGGTGGATCGTTTTTCTAAAATGGCACAGCTCCTCAGCTGGCAAAAAAATTCCATGATTTTCCCCTCAGTATTGTGTCCGATAGGGGTGTACTGTTCACGTCAAAATTCTGCAGAGCTCTATGCAAGTTATTAAATGTATCTCTACACTTCTCGTCATCTTATCACCCTCAGTCCAGTTGGAACGTGTTAACCAAATTCTGACTAACTTCTTGCGCCACTTCACTAACAGTCATCATGACAACTGGGCCGAACTATTGCCTTGGGCTGAGTTTTATTGTTTTTGGTCAACAGCCAAATATCCCATTTCCGGTCTCTTCTTCTTCCAGTATCCCTGCTGCAGATGCTACCTCAAGAGAATTCTCAAAAATCTGTGAGGAGACCAGGGGAGCTCTTAAAGAGGCTTCTGTGCGCATGAAGGAGACAGTGGATAAAAACATAGAGATTCTCCTAAGTTCCGTCCTGGTGATAAAGTGTGGCTCGCCTCCAAATACATTCGGCTCAAAATACCCTCGTACAAATTGGGTCCACGCTTCATTGGTCCATTTGAGATTCTTGAACAAATCAATGATGTCTCCTACAAATTTAAGCTGTCAGCCTCCCTCCGGGTACCAAATTCCTGCCATGTCTCCCTGCTGAAGCCTATCATCCTGAATAATTTTTTCAAGAAACCTGTCTCTGTTCCTCTTGAGGTCAGTGATGAAAATGTGTATGAGGTAAAGGACATTCTGGGGATGAAGAAGAGTAGAGGAAAGACCCTGTTTCTAGTGGATTGGAAGGGGTTTGGCCCTGAGGAGAGATCTTGGGAACCAAGAGAGAACATCAATGCCCCTCTCCTTCTAAAAAAATTCTAGTCCAGGACCAAGCCTGAGGAGAGGGGGCGTAAGGGAGGGTATTCGATCAGGTATTGAAAACACCTGTGGATGTCAAGGAGCAGCAATCAAGCATAATAAGCACCAATTAGGCAGATATAAAATGACTGTGATACTCAGCTCCTTCTAGACATTTACTGGTGTGTTTACAGACATGGTGAAGTCAAGAGAATGGTCCAGGAAGACAAGAGAAGAGGTGATTTCTCTTCACAGGAAGGGCAATGGCTATAAGAAGATTGCAAAGATGATAAACATACCAAGAGACACCATAGGAAGCATCATTCGCAAATTCAAGGCAAAGGGCACTGTTGAAACGCTACTTGGTCATGGCAGAAAGAAGATGCTGACTTCGACTGCTGTGCGCTACCTGAAGCCCAAAGTGGAGAAAAGTCCCCGTGTGACTGCTGAGGAACTGAAAAAAGATTTGTCAGATGTGGGTACTGAAGTTTCAGCTCAGACAATAAGGCACACACTGCGTAATGAAGGCCTCCATGCCAGAACTCCCAGGCGCACCCCCTTGTTGTCTCCAAAGAATAAGAAGAGTCGACTGCAGTATGCCAAAAGTCATGTGGACAAACCACAAAAGTTTTGGGATAGTGTTCTGTGGACTGATGAAACAAAATTAGAACTGTTTGGGCCCATGGATCAACGCTATGTTTGGAGGAGGAAGAACAAGGCCTATGAAGAAAAGAACACCTTGACTACTGTGAAACATGGCGGGGGGTCAATCATGCTTTGAGGCTGTTTTGCTTCTACAGGTACAGGGAAGCTTCAGCGTGTGCAAGGTACCATGAATTCTCTTCAGTACCAGGAGATATTGGATGAAAATGTGATGCAGTCCGTCACAAACCTGAGGCTTGGGAGACGTTGGACCTTTCAACAGGACAATGATCCCAAGCATACCTCCAAGTCCACTAGAGCATGGTTGCAGATTAAAGGCTGGAACATTTTGAAGTGGCCATCGCAGTCACCAGACTTAAATCCGATTGAGATCCTCTGGTGGGACTTAAAGAAAGCAGTTGCAGCACGCAAGCCTAAGAATGTGACTGAACTGGAGGCTTTTGCCCATGAAGAATGGGCGAAGATACCCGTAGATCGCTGCAAGACACTTGTGTCAAGCTATGCTTTACGTTTAAAAGCTGTTATAACTGGAAAAGGATGTTGTACTAAGTACTAAGATTGAATGTCACTTTGGGGTTGAATAAAACTGATAATGATATGAGCACAGAAAAGACATTTGTGGTTATTTCATTATAAATGTTATGTTATATTTGTCTGACTTACAAGTGCCTCTTTGATTTAATTGTAAACAAGATGACTGAAATGATCAAAATCAATGTCAAACTGGCCAAAACACTCAATTTCAGTGGGGGTTGAATAATTTTGAACACAACTGTATGTTCCATGCTAAGGTTTCCTTCCTGCTGGAGACTTGCATCAGTTCTGAAGCTAGCATGGGTGTGTCTCTCTGCATCTATGAGGCAACACATACACGCCCTCTGTCTCAGCAGCCTATGGCTGCATTGCAGCAGGTATTTAAAGGCACTTCCTACTACAGGAAGTTGCCTGAGCAACCTCAGTCTCTAGCCTGCCTAGCTACTGTGAAAAGGTGTTATCTTGGCTGCTTTTCCGTGTTCCGACTCCTGCTATTATACTCCTGGTTGCCTGATTGCCGCCTGCCTCTGACCCCGGACTTTGTTTATAGACTTTGCCTGTTTTGCCGCCTGCCCCGAACCTCAGATGTTGTTCATGGAATTTGTTTGTTGCCTCCTGTCCAGACCTGTTATCTCCAGGCCTCGCAAGTCCCCTCGGTGCTCGCACCCGAGTACTCTGACCCCCTGATCAGCTGCCACTGACTTGGGGACTGCTCTGGAGTGGCACCTGGCATCTACCCTATGGCCCAATTCTATCCCCACCACCAGGGGCTCCAGTGAATACCAGTTAGCTGCTTAGTTATGCCCCTCTGGAGTATACCCAGTCAGTGGCGCAGTGGGTCCACACCCGTTTGCATAACACACTTGCATACGAACGGACCCATACGAACGAACTGACCATCAACTAAGTTAACCCCTGCCCCACTGTCAATAAAGGCCTTAATTCTCACAGTTTTAGAGTCACCCCGTTCTGCTTGGCTGGGGCATGCGCACTGCAATGTCCACTGTGGTTATTGCATTGATGTAGCTACTGCGCTGTTGGCCGGAGCATGCGCAGTAGCTACATCAATTCCGTAACCACAGTGGGCCCCAGCCAAGCAGAACGCAGGCGCAGGTTTTCACAGGGAGAGGAGGAGGACGCAAGGGAAAGGAGAGGGCGGGGATCTTAAGCAGAGCAGCCTGGGCTCCGAAGATGTAAACTCCACCCCTGGGCACTTTCGAGCCGCATTTGCATATATAAAAAAGTTCGTTTTTGCAGCAGGAGAGGCATACAAGTGACTAACAAAGGTACCATTTAAATCATCTGAAGTTAAGCGAGAACACTGTGTACTCAGTCAATAATGACCAAATGTGGTGACAGACACCCTTTAAGCAACGACATGATTATACCCACTCTTTGACTCTCATCAACAGAAGAGTGAGGACGTAGCTTAAAATATAATTTCACGACTCCTTAAACAGAGTGAAATTATGACTGCCCCCAGAAAATCTGTCTGGGAGAGCAATCTTAGGTTCAGGGCAGGCCTGATTCCCACTGTCGGAACCAGCTGCCTGAGGTCTCTAGATCTGCAAGACAGTTTGTGTTGTTTTCTGTGGTGGATAATGTCACGAATGTGGTATGTGAGGGAACACCACATGACAATAGGAGGGAAGGGAAAAGCCACTAGGCCTCAACGTTAGGTAAAAGAAAAGGTCACACCCTAAAGACACCCTACTCCTTGCCCTGACTCCTATCCATATGAGCAAACCTTGAAGGTAGGAGCGTCCATACACAGGAACATGGGGGCCCTGGAAACCCTAAAACGCCCTAGGAGTAAGGACAGGGCTAGAGACGGACAGTTCCTTCCCAGAAGAACGAACCAGCGTCTCCCTGGGGCCTAGTAATAGAGATGAACGAATTGAAGGTGAAGAAGTGGAAACATTTGGCAGAGGGATAACTTCTGGCTCTCCACATTGTTGGACCCACTGAGAGGGAGGACAAACTGAACTACTACAGAGACATCCTATGCAGTCAGTTGGCCACTGTCTATCTGCGCCATCGTTCATCCTTTCTGAGATCTCAAAATTCTCTGAAATTTCCCAAGGGCTCGCTACAGATATGTTCACCATCAAATTGAGTAAAAGGCAAAGTGTTATAAGTAGGGTTGCGCGAACCCGAACTGTAAAGTTCGGGTTCGTACCGAATTTAAGAGTTTTTGGTACCCGAACCCACACATTTCCGTAAAAGTTCGGGTTTTGTGTTCGGCGATTTCTTGGCGCATTTTGAAAGGCTGCAGGGAAGCCAATCAACAAGCATTTCACTAATCTGCCCTCAGAAGCCATCACAGCCATGCCTACTAATTGGCCAAGAGCAGCATGTGACCCAGCCTCTATATAGGCTGGAGTCACGTAGCGCCGCACATCACTCTGCTCTTCTCAGTGCTGCTGCTGTTAGGGAGAGATTAGGGAAGAAATCTGTTGAACCTGGTGGTGTTCAATCTTCAAACTACAGAGATTATTGAGGGTGCTATGCTACATTTTTGTACCCAGCCCTGAGCCCAGTGACACTAAAAAATAAGTTTTAATCCATCTGCTAGTTCGGTAGGAGTCGGCGGCCTTTTTTGCAAGTGCAGTGCCCTTGCAACTGCTTGTGAACTGCATGTGTGCCAAGGACATTACTTTAATTCTGTTATGGTAGCACAGTGGAGGACAAATTCCCTTTTTTGGCCGTTCCAGTACCCCTGCGGCCTGCAGTGCATACCTGGCAGTGAAAATTATTCAATTACGTCAGTCTGTCACATTTATTTGTGACCTAAATCGATTTTTTATCTGTCTGCAACAGCCACTGCATATCTGACAGTCAAATAAAACCGCTAAATACTGCAGTTACCTTGCTGATATAAAGAAGCACACTTTTTTTGCAAGATAGTACATTTACGGGCTATGCTGCATTTCTGACAGTCCAATTAAAACGTTACATACTGCAGTTACATTGCTGCTATAAAAAAGCTAATTTTTTTTGTGCTAGATAGCAAATTTGCTTGCTACGCTGCATTTCTGACAGTCCAATACAACCGTAACATGCTTCATTTACATTGGTGCTATTAAAAAAAAACACACTTTTTGTGCTAGATAGATAACAAGGATGTAAATTTGTAAAAATCGTCTGTTCCATTGGTGGGTGACATTTTACCATTTTCGCCGAATACAAACCCCTGCTCTGCATAGGTGACAGGGATGTAAATTTGTATAAATCGTCTATTACATTGGTGGGTGACATTTTGTTAGTTTTTCCGTATACAAACCCCTGCTCTGCATAGGTGACAGGGAGGTACATTTCTAAAAATCTTCTGTTACACTCTTGGGTGACATTTTGCCAGTTTTGTCGTATACAAACCCCTGCTTTGCATAGGTGACAGGGATGTAAATTTCTAAAAACCGTCTGTTCCATTGGTGGGTGACATTACCTCAGTTTTGCCGGTGAAAAAACCCTGCTTTGCATTGCTAACAGGGAAGTAAATTTGTTAAAAACGTCTGGTTACTTCGGTGGGTGATGGCAAATAGGGGATGTGTCCCTGGTCGTGGTGCTGCTGGTGTTGGTGGAGCTCCTGTTGCAGGAAGAGGACGTGGTCGATCTGTGCCAGCTACACGCCCAAATAAAACACCTTCCTCAGGTACACTTATGTTTGAGGATGAGGACATGGGAAGACCACCGCAGCACATCTCTGATGATGACGAAACACAGGTGCCAACTGCTGCGTCTTTCTGCAGTGTACAAACAAGTAGGGTCTTTCTGTCAGGGCGAGATTAGGCAGGGTAAAGTCAGCAACAGTACATAATGAACGGATCGATCTACAGCTGTGAATGATTGAACTTCTGCTAGTTACTTGTTCACTGGTTTTTAGACTGCACAGAGCGTTTTTCTGTCACTTATTTTCTGGGTTGATCGGCGGCCATTTTGTGACTTGTGGTGCACCAGAAGAAGCTGCCACCAAGTCCATCAATCCATCAATACTAGTTTTTTTTTTGCTATATCCTACATCAGGGGCTTGGCTGTGCTAATTGTCACCCCTAGAAACCCAGGATAGCAATTTCTATATTTTATTAGGGGTTAAATACAATTGCCCAAATACCAATCCCCTAAATCTGGTGTTCCAAAGGATAGATTATTTTCTGTGGTGAAATTCAATTGCCAAAATAGCAATACCATAAATCAGTGGTTTCAGCTGTGGCTGGCAAAATATAATAGTGTCCGCCAAAACATATATTTTGTTCTGGGGTGAAATTCAATTGCCAAAATAGCAATACCATAAATCAGTGGTTTCAGCTGTGGCTGGCAAAATATAATAGTGTCTGCCAAAACATATATTTTGTTCTGGGGTGAAATTCAATTGCCAAAATTGGAATACCATAAATCAGTGGTTTCAGCTGTGGCTGGCAAAATATAATAGTGTCCGCCAAAACATATATTTTGTTCTGGGGTGAAATTCAATTGCCAAAATAGCAATACCATAAATCAGAGGTTTCAGCAGTGGCTGGCAAAATATAATAGTGTCCAACAAAACATATATTTTGTTCTGGGGTGTAATTCACTTGCCAAAATAGCAATACCCTGAATCTGGTTTCCCAGCTGTTGCAGGCCAGGTTTCATAGTGTCCGCCAAAACATATATTTTGTTCTGGGGTGAAATTCAATTGCCAAAATAGCAATACCATAAATCAGTGGTTTCAGCTGTGGCTGGCAAAACATAATAGTGTCCGCCAAAACATATATTTTGTTCTGGGGTGTAATTCACTTGCCAAAATAGCAATACCCTGAATCTGGTGTCCCAGCTGTTGCAGGCCAGGTTTCATAGTGTCCACCAAAACATATATTTTGTTCTGGGGTGAAATTAATTTGCCAAAATAGCAATACCCTGAATCTGGTGTCCCAGCTGTTGCAGGCCAATTGTAAATCTGTCCATAAAAGGATACCTTTCATCCAGGGCCTAAATACTAGCCCTAAAAGAAATATTCCCCTAAATCAGTGGTTACTGCTGTGCCTGGATTAGTGTAATACGCTACATAAACAAATAGGCAGATAGTGTTAGGTGCCTGTAAAAAAAAGGCCTGAATTTGAAATCAATACATTGGGCCAAATATTTTTTTCCTTATTGTGGTGCTTGGTGAATGTTAACAATGAGGAAAACATCTAGTAAGGAACGTGGTGGTGTTAGTGTACCCTCTGGTGCTGGGAGAGGACGTGGCCATTCTGCCACAGCCACACGTCCTAGTGAACCAACTACCTCAGGTTCCAGTACCCGCCAGAATTTACAGCGATATTTGGTGGGGCCCAATGCCGTTCTAAGGATGGTAAGGCCTGAGCAGGTACAGGCGCTAGTCAACTGGGTGGCCGACAGTGGATCCAGCATGTTCACAACATTTCTCCCACCCAGTCTTCTGCTGAAAGCGCACAGGTGGCACCTGAAAACCAAGCCCATCAGTCTGTCACATCACCCCCATGCATATCAGGGAAACTGTCAGAGCCTCAAGTTATGCAGCAGTCTCTTATGCTGTTTGAGGACTCTGCTGGCAGGGTTTCCCAAGGAAATCCACCTAGTGGTGGAAGACATAGAATGCACTGATGCACAACCACTGATGTTTCCTGATGATGAGGACATGGGAATACCATCTCATCGCAGTCCGCACGTCTCTGATGATGACGAAACACAGGTGTCAACTGCTGCGTCTTTCTGCAGTGTGCAGACCGAACAGGAGGTCAGGGAGGAAGACTGTGTGGAAGACAATGCAGGGGAGGATGAGGTCCTAGACCCCACATGGAATGAAGGTCGTGCCACTGACTTTCATAGTTCAGAGGAAGAGGCAGTGGTGAGACCGAGCCAACAGCGTAGCAAAAGAGAGAGCAGGGGGCAAAAGCAGAACAGCCACCTCCAAGAGAGTTCGCCTGCTACTGGCCACCGCCACCAGGGACCGAGCACCCCAAAGGCAGCTTCAAGGAGTTCCCTGGCATGGCACTTCTTTAAACAATGTGCTGACGACAAGACCCGAGTGGTTTGCACGCTGTGCCATCAGAGCCTGAAGCGAGGCATTAACGTTCTGAACCTTAGCACAACCTGCATCCACCAAACAGAGGATGTGCCACCGACACCACCACCTGCGTCACCAATCATCTCCACCATGTCACACAGCAGCGTTCAGCTCTCCATCTCACAAACCTTGGAGAGAAAGCGTAAATTCACACCTAGCCACCCTCGAGCCCCGAGCCTAAATGCCAGCATTTCTAAACTACTGGCCTTTGAAATGCTATCATTCAGGCTGGTGGACACAGACAGCTTCAAACAGCTGATGTCCATGGCTGTCCCACAGTATGCTGTTCCCAGCCGCCACTACTTCTCCAAGACAGCCGTGCCTTCCCTGCACAACCAAGTATCCGATAAAATCAAGTGTGCACTGCGCAACGCCATCTGTGGCAAGGTCCACCTAACCACAGATACGTGGACCAGTAAGCACGGCCAGGGACGCTATATCTCCCTAACTGCACACTGGGTAAATGTAGTGGCAGCTGGGCCACAGGCGGTGAGCAACTTGCCGCACGTCCTTCCGCCGCCAAGGATCGCAGGGCATCATTCTTTGCCTCCTGTAGCCTCCTCCTCCTACTCAGCTTCCTCCTCCTCTGCTTCCACCAGCTCATCCAGTCAGCCACACACCTTCACCACCAACTTCAGCACAGCTCGGGGCAAACGTCAGCAGGCCATTCTGAAACCCATATGTTTGGGGGACAGGCCCCACACCGCGCAGGAGTTGTGGCGGGGTATAGAACAACAGAACGACGAGTGGTTTCTGCCGGTGAGCCTCAAGCCCGGCCTGGTGGTGTGCGATAATGGGTGAAATCTCGTCGCAGCTCTGGGACTAGCAGAGGCCAGGTACAAATGTGGCCAGCCAGGGCCCACTACTGGAGGACGAGGAGGGTGAGGAGGAGGTGGAGGAGGATGAGGATGAAGCAGGTTCACAGCGGGGTGGCACCCGACACATGTGCGGACTACTTGGTTGCCACCCTGCTGGATCCCCGGTACAAAGACAATGTGCCCACCTTACTTCCTGCACTGGAGTGTGATAGGAAGATGCGCGAGTACAAGCGCACGCTGGTAGAGGCGCTCCTGAGAGCATTCCCAAATGTCACAGGGGAACAGGTGGAAGCCCAAGGCGAAGGCAGAGGAGGAGCAAGAGGTCGCCAACGCAGCTGTGTCACGGCCAGCTCCTCTGAGGGCAGGGTTAGCATGGCAGAAATGTGGAAAAGTTTTGTCTCCACGCCACAGCTAACTGCACCACCACCTGATACGGAACGTGCTAGCAGGAGGCAGCATTTCACTAACATGGTTGAACAGTACTTCTGCACACCCCTCCACGTACTGACTGATGGTTTGGCCCCATTCAACTTCTGGGGCTCCAAATTGTCCACGTGGCCTAAATAACTGAAAGTGGCCTTCTCCAGTGGTGGGTGATATGACGCATGATTCCTTGCTGTGGGACCTCTCTCCTCTGTCTGGGTGCTGGGGCCGAAATAACTGAAAGTGGCCTTCTCCAGTGTTGAGTGATATGACGCATGATTCCTTGCAGTGGGACCTCTCTCCAATTGATATTGGTTAAATTTTATTTTTCAATTTTATTTTAATTCATTTCCCAATCCACATTTGTTTGCAGGGGATTTACCTACATTTTGCTGCCTTTGGCAGCCCTCTAGCCCGTTCTTGGACTATTTTACAGCCTTTTTAGTGCCTAAAAGTTCGGGTCCTCATTGACTTCAATGGGGTTCGGGATAAAGTTCGGGTCGAGTTCGGATCCCGAACACGAACATTTTCGGGAAGTTGGGCCGAACTTCTTGAACCCGAACATCCAGGTGTTCGCTCATCTCTAGACGCTACGCCTGCTACTGCCCTCAGCACCAGAGGGACCGAGCACAACAAAGTCAGCTCCAAGGAGTTCCCTGGCATGACAGTTCTTCATACAATGTGCAGACAACAAGACACAAGTGGTTTATGACCAGGCATCTAAGTGCAAAGCACGAGCTGCAGTAGAGTAAACACCTCCAAAACCAAGAAAGGTCTTAGGCTCCTCCTGCTCCCTCTTCTGCTTCAGTCTCGGCCTCTTCCTCCACCTTAGGAGTGACAGTGGCACCGGCCACCCCGCAAACAGAGGATGTGTCAGCAACGCCATCACGTTCGTGACCTTCAACAAGCAGCACCACAATGTCCTATTGCAGCGTTCAGCTGTTCATCTTTCAAACAATGGAGCAAAAGAGGAAGTATCCCTCTACACACCGTACAGTATTTCAAAATTCCTGGCATTTAAAAGCTGTCATTCTGTCTGGTGGAGACGGAGAGTTTTAAAAACCTTATGGCGTTGGCTGTCCCACAGTACGTCGTTACCAGCCGCCACTACTTTTCCTGCCGAGCCATCCCTTACCTGCACAAACAAGTGGGGGACAAAATCAGGGGTGTACTGCGCAACGCCATCTGTGGCAAGGTTTCCATAACTACCGATACGTGGACCAGTAAGCATGGGCAGGGACGTTATATCGCCCAAAAGGCACACTGGGTAAATACAGTGGCGGCCCGAGGCAGATAGCTGTTTGGCGCATATCCTTCCACCACTGAGGATTGCAGGGCATTTCTCTTTGCCTCTTGTTGCCTCCTCCTCCTACTCCTCTTCCTCCTCTAAAACCTCCTCATCTGCTCAGCGTAACACCTTCACCACCAACTTCAGCACAGCCAGGGGAAAACGACAGCAGGCAGTTTTGAAACTCATCTGTTTGGGGGACAAACCCCACACCGTGCAGGAGCTGTGTATGGGCATGGAACAACAGACCGATGAGTGGCTGGTGCCACTGAGCCTTAAGCCCGGCCTGGTGGTGTGCGATAATGGGCGAAATCTCATAGCAGCTCTTGACCTAGCCGGTTTGACGCACATTCCTTGCCTGGCACATGTGCTGAATTTGGTGGTGCAGAAATTCGTCAAAAACTACCCAGAGCTGCTGCAGAAAGTTCGGGCCATCTGTGCATGCTTTCAGCGTTCTCACCTTGCTGCTGTTCACCTGTCTGCGATGCAGCGTAACTTCAGCCTTCCCGCTCACCTCCTCATATGCGACGTGCCCACAAGGTGGAACTCAACCTTGCATATGCTGGAGAGACTGTGCGAGCAGCAGCAGGCGATAGTGGAGTTTCAGCTGCAGTACACACGGGTGAGTCGCTCTGCGGAACAGCACCACTTTACCACCACTGAGTGGGCCTCCATGCGAGACCTATGTGCTTTGTTGCGCTGTTTCAACTACTCCACCAACATGGCCAGTGCCGATGATGCAGTTCTCAGCGCTACTATCCCACTTCTCTGTCTCCTTAAAAAAACGCTTCAGGCGATGATGGAAGAGGATGTGGCACAGTAGTAAAAGGAGGAGGAAGAGGGATCATTTCCACGGTTATCAGGCCAGTCATTCACAAGTGGCTCAAAGGGTGGGTTCCTGCACCAACATAGGCCAGGTACACAATTGTACAGCCAGGGCACAGTTCTGGAGGATGAGGAGGAAGGGGAGGATAAGGAGGAACGTGTTCACAGCAGGGTGGCACCCGAATCAGCTCAGGGCCATCACTGCAGCATGGCTGGGGAGATACCGAGGACAGAGACGATACACCTCCCACAGATAACAGCTTGTTGTTTCCTCTGGGCAGTCTGGCAAACATGAGCGACTACATGCTGCAGTGCCTGCGCAACGACCGCCGAGTTGACCACATTGTAACTTGTGCTGATTACTGGGTGACTACCCTGCTGGATCCCTGTTACAAGGACAACGTGCTGTCTTTAATTCCCTCACAGGAGTAAGATCAGGAGACAGATCACGCTGGTAGACGCGCTGCTGATGGCATTCCCACCTGACATCGGGGCCTCAGTGGAAGCACAAGGCGAAGTCAGAGGAGGAGGAAGAGGTTGCTAATGCAGCTGGGGCACTGCCAGCACCTCAGAAGGCAAGGTTAGCATGGCCAAAATGTGGAAAAACTTTGTCACCACGTCACAGCAACCAGCACCACCAGCTGATATGCAACATGTTAGCAGGAAACAGCATTTCAGCAACATGGTGGAGCAGTATATGTGCACACGCCTACACGTACTGACTGATGGGTCTGCCCCATTTAACTTCTTGGTCTCCAAATTGGGCACATGGCCTGAGCTTGCCCTTTACGCCTTGGAGGTGCTGGCCTGCCCTGCAGCCAGTGTATTGTCTGAACAAGTATTTAGCACGGCAGGGGGCGTTATCACAGACAAGCACAGCCGTCTGTCCAATGCTAATGTGGGCAAGCTCACATTCATTAAAATGAACCAGGCATGGATCCCACAGGACTTTTCTGTACCTTGTGCAGAGTAGACATACCGGCCTCAACCATCCATTCTTGTACTCAAGTGCACTTATTCTTTGTCTTACTTTTTTTTATATGTCCCAATATTTTGGAGGCTACCCCAATTAAAAAAAAACAACAAAAACAATGTTGGCTACCTCCTCCAACCCCGCTTCCACCTACACTGCCACTGTCACCACCTCCTCAACCTCCAACTCCACATCCACCTCCTCCTCTTAGTTCATGATTGGTATTTTTTATTTTAATTTTATTTTAAGTTATTTCCCTATCTACCTTTGTTTGCAGAGCACTTGCCATGCTCTTAAGCACATTTTGCTGCCATTTGAAACCCTCTAGCCCTTTCCATGACATTTTTAAAGCCATTTTAGTGCCCAAAAGTTTGGATCCCCATTGACTTCAATGGGGTTCGGAGTCATTTTTGGGTCAATTTCGGGTCCCAAACTCAAACTTTTTTGCGAAGTTCGGCCGAACCCGGCAAACTCGAACTTCCAGGTGTTCTCTCAACTCTAGTTATCAGAAAAGGACCTTCTGTTTAAATCCCCTTTGTTATGTTTAACATATTATTAAATACTTATGCTATTTTTAATTTCCCATGTCACATTTTATATTTAAATTGAAACCACTATGTCTATTAATTAGTGCTGCTTCTTGGTCTGTACAGATCACTTTGCTGCAGTTACCCCCCCTGAAATGATATGACCTCTGTGTATGGATAAGATAAGATCCACCATTCACAATAGGTTATTGTCCAATCTTATCTATTCTTTCCTTGTACAATCATCTTTGCACAGGTCACAGAGCATGCCTAGAAAACTGTCCCATAGAAGTCAATGAGTTCCCCCCCTGATCATCGTGTCTATGGCCCATGGGGCTGCCGTAATTTTTTTTTTCATGCTGTTTAAAGGCTGTTAAGAAAAGCTCAGGCAAGATGGCCGCCCCCCATAATTATGTTCAATAAATAAAATAAAATTACATCTACAAACAGAAAATAAAAACAGATTAGAAAAAAAGATTGTGTGCTTGTCACAGCAGGAAGGATACAAAATACAATAAACACACAAAAATCCTCAAAACAAGCGTCTAAGCCGGAAGCTGGGGATAAAGGTCACCTCCAAAAATATCCTACCAACTGACCCTAGACTACGGTGCACAAATTCAGACCCTGAAGGTGGGAATCAACGTGCCCCCGTGCCTAAGACTGAAGTTTCCCTAAAGTCCCTGAGATAGTGGAAAAGGGGGAGAAGAGGCAGCATTCGTCCTCTAATCCTGGTGGAGGCAGGTGTATCTCTAACAGCCAAGACAGTACACAAAAGGAAAACAAAACCAACTTATCTTGTAGCAGAGCAGAAACAGTGAATCTACCTTTTCACAGAGCAAGATAGAAGCTATAACCCGCACAGGACACTGGGAAGGGGCGTGATTTAAACTCACACAAATGACCACTCCCAGTGCACCTGAAGGGAGGCGGATACAGCTCAACTCCAAGTTCAAAACAAACAAACAACTACACACGTACTGCCAACCTGACAGACCTCCACACATAACCAGAGCAGGGCATGACAGTGCTATTATCTGGTTTTAACTGGCAGATAAACATTTTTGTAACACATTTCCTTTAAGGTCTCCAATGTCTCATGAAACAAATTAGATGAAGCAATATTGCGACATGCAAGTAAAATTCTTGACAGGATGCAATTCATATCACAACCACTCGGTGGCTACACATGCGGATACCCAAATGTCATGGATATCTTGTGACTGAATATCACAAAATCATGTTATTTGGTGGAAAAAAAGCTGGTCCACTCACACCACCCATCTGTATATAGTGTACACACTGATATCTAGATTCCTACTGATTCCGTGGGGAAGATTTTCTCATACCACATTATTCAAAGATTAGGCATTATATTTATTTTGCTGCAAAAGAAATATAGTGAGCATTCAACAATGATCAATTTGCTTGAGAAACTGGCTCGGCACATACGAATTTGTTTGTTTTGGACTTCTAAACAAGAAAACGCATTGACGTACCTGATTAATGACTTTCCATAGCACTACCTATGTAATTAATTTCCCGCCCCAATAAATACTTCATGAATGTAATTAATATTGATGCCCAATTTATTTCCTTCTTTTAGTTTTTCATACTTCCTCCTCTTGTTAATAGCATGGCAGCCCTAATAAATAAATGTGCATCTGATCTTTAACCATTAAGCTCTAAATCCTGTATGCCATGTTTAAAATTTTCATTAATCATTGGAGAGAATCCGCAAAAGGAAATCCCAGAACATTAAGTGGGTTAACATTTACATATGTGTATCAGGGAATTATCCCATTATGGGACACAATGTATACAATATTGACATTGCACATGTAGTTGGTTAGGAGCGACCTGTAGGGACAACAGAAGGTCTTAATAGGTATAAGTTGCTGACATATTACACTGTTAAAGGTCAGTAATACAGCGGGTTGAAGGGTTACTTATACAATCATGTTCAAAATGTGGCTTTCAAAAATGTTCTACTAACTCTCTCTCTCTCTGAAGTGAATGCTTAAAGGTGGTTACTCTGTAATGAATAAGGCATTGCAAATGAAATATTACTGGAATATACTGTACATGCATTAAAAGTATTGTACATTTTCCATGTACATTACATTTTCCTCTCTGGTAGTGCCGCCTGGTAGTTTTTTAGTAAACTCCTGTTCCCAATCGCCGTACGACTATACATCTGCGGTCAAGACTTTAAAGACTTTAAGCAAAGTGGATGTCATAGTCAATGAGTGCCTGCTGTTTTAAACAGCAGGCACCCAGCGCTGATGTCGTAGATCGCACTAATTTAACCCATCAGATGATGTGGTCAAATGTGACCAAGGCATCTGGGAGGGCAAAAACCGCGAGTGTGAGCTCCCGGCTCCTGCTAGTAAGGCTCAGGGAAGCCGGATGCAGTGTTTGGCAGCCTCTGTCTTCCTGAGTGACAAGAGGCTGCCACACATTAGTTCTTATGAAGACCCTGTCGGTGGCAGAGCTCCATAGGAACTTAGTGTAATTGTCATAGACTCCAGTGCTGATGCTTCGGAGTCCATGAGAGAAGCAAGCTAATGATTTATTGTTATAGTTCCCTGTGGATTATTGAGCAAATAATCCACAGGGATTTTTTTACTATTAAAAAGTGTAAAAAAAATAAAATTTAAATTTCCCCAAAATTAAAATAAAAATGGATAAATATTAAAAAAATAAGCATCATGGGCATCTCCACAAGTTAAAACACCTGTACTATTAAATTATAAAATGTTTATACCATACAGCAAAAAAGAATAAAACACAAAAAAAAACTATACAAATGTGGTATTGTTGTAATTGTACTGAATGTAACAGGTCAGTTTTACCACATAGGAAATGCTGTAAAAACAAAACCCATAAAACTGTGGTGGAATTGTTGTTTTTTAATAATTCCACCCTATTTCCGCCATGGACTTAATGGCGCTTTCAAATAAATAAACAATAATAATGATAATAATTTGGAATTTTTTTCCTGCTTTTCACTACATTGTATGCAACAATAAATGGTGCCATTAGAATGTACAACTTGTTTCACAAAAAACAAGCCCCCATATAGATATGAAAAAATAAAAAAGTTATGGTTTCTGAAGGCTGGTAGTAAAAACTGAAAATGAAAAGAAAAAATGAAAAATCGCCAGGTCATTGAGGGGTTAAAATTCTCGAATGTTATTTCTTCTGTATTAAATTAGCTTTTTTTTCAGTCATTCTTGAAATATGAAATGGAAAACTGTGTAATTTGTGTTATTTATGATGATGATTATTACTAGTACTATTATTAAACAGCTCAGAGGAAATCATATTGTATGAAGCTTTTCACCATTTTTAAGCATATTTTATAGCACCGAGACCTGAGTCACACAGCTTATAATTATGTGCAAGTGGACGTCTCTTGGTAGTGAAATAAGAATAAAATGCATTAGGGCTGCATTTCTCAGGGTTTTACTTATTAGTTAAAAGGAACCCCCTCTTGATAACATTATTTTTTCCGATAAGTAATGAACCAACTTTTCAGGCAAGTTTGATGTACGGCCTACTCCTTGTTGTTATGCAAATTAGCCTAAATGCTAACTAGATTCATGTGGACTAAGACGAAAAGCCACTTCACTCAATCACTTTGCAATTGTAATTTAAGATATTTAAAAAAAAAATGCTAAGAAATGACTGACGATACTATTTATGTTACATATAATTTACCTACTTTAAGGCAGTTTACTGTCAGACTGTCATGGTAAGTCAAGAAATTAAAGCAGCAAGATATGCATGTTTCTAAGCTGAAAAATCCTATGAATGGAAGACAGAACGCCTTTGAACTTGCTTTTCTGTACAGGGTGCCTGACTGAACGTGAATATAAAATGTAGGACTTGCACTAATGGCCCATTCCTGGAAATTATTTCACCCTTTTTTAATTTAACATTTTTCCTTGCCTTCGAAAAACTGTAAGCATTGAAATGAATAACTTGCAAATGCTCGTACTGTGTCATTACGTTCTAGAGTCTCTAATGTTTAAAATGTTTAAAGATTATGTAATATGTGATTTTTAGCCTACATACACACCATTAGGCTACATGCACACGACCATATGTGTTTTGCGGATCCGCAAACTAAAAAATAGGACATACTCTATTTATTTATTTTTTTGCGGGGCTATGGAACGGACATAGTGATGCGGACAGCACATGGTGTGCTGTCCGCATTTTTTGCGGACCCGTTGAAATGAATGGGTCCTCATCCTATCAGCAAAGAAAACGTACAAGGAAACAAAATACGGTTGTGTGCATAAGGCCTTAGTGTTGAGAAAATCAAAGTTAACAAAGTGAAACTCTATCCGAATTTCATGAAAAATTTGATTTGCCATGAATCTGAATTTCCTCGCACTTTGTGGTAACTAATCAGATTTTTTTCTAAAATCGCTGCTGCGAATGTAACAAACTGAGAGTAAGAAGCCCACAAACAAGCGATCACACATAATGCCATGAAGCCAAGCAATAAGCAGATAACTAGCTCCTGTGATGTGACAGCCCTATAAACAGCCTCATTCTGCCCAGTCTCTGCCATTTTACAATGAACTGATCATAGAGACAGATGTGAAAAGTTGTGTTGATTGAGAATATTCTAATCGCTAATTTTTCTCGCGAATATCGGCATTTCTAAATCTAAAATATAGTGCTATATATTCGTAATGGCGAATATTCTAGTTTTTTTTTTATCAGTACTACTGCTTCTTGCTTGAGGGCCAATGAGAAGGCTGCAATATATTTGTCAGAGCTTAGCAACATCCTTAGCAACCAATAGGAAAGTTGCCTACCCCTTTTTTTTATACAGGAAACTCCCCAGCAGCCATTTACTGCTGTCTTTTTGCAGTTCTGAGAGAGAGAGAGCAGTGTCATAGCTGTGCTCTGTGTTTTGCAGACTCATCTGGATCCCTATTTAATCACATTAGTTAGTTAGCTCATATATATAATACAGATAGTTGGTGGAGATAGTCAGTGAAGGTTTGATAGTGGATAGGTTCCAGTGCAGGGTGTTAGGTAGTGTGATAGGGATTACTGTGCTGTGATAGGGATTAGTGTCTGTGTTAGACACAGTGCTGTGATGTCACAACAATACTTAGTGCACCAATCAGTAATATCTACTCAGACCTGATAAAATGTGAAGTTGCATGTATTGCTCAAAAAATATGCGCATCATTAGTGCCGATTTGCACAATCGCGCAAATAATGACTGGATATAGCAAATTCTAAAATTCTCTTATTTATTGCGAATATTATGCAGAAAATTCACAAAATATTGCGAAAACGAATTGCCTATGCCACTCATCACTAGTGACAAGTGCTAGGGAAAGTGTTTTACAAAGTTTTAATAGTATAATCTGGGATAGGGACAGTGTTGGGAGATTATAGGGAGAGTTTTCAGACACTTTACGGAGGGCATAGGGAGAGCATAAGGAGACTGCAGCACAATGCAGGCTCTGTAAAGCTGAAGTGATGCATAAGAGACAGTGCATCAATCCACTGTGTAGGGCACATAGCTATCTAATTGAATATTGCCCACCATGTTAAACAGATAAGCAATTATATTATGCATTTAATCTCAAATTAGGATGAATAAGATGGTTAATATAACAATTTTGACACTGTACCACATAAAAGGTTAGTATATAAAATGAGGATGCTCGGACTGGGAGAAAATGTCTGTAAGTGGGTAAGTAACTGGCTGAGTGACAGAAAACAGAGGGTGGTTATTAACGGTACACAATCAGATTGGGCAACTCTCAATAGTGGGGTACCTCAGGGGTCAGTACTGGGCCCTTATCTTTTCAATATATTTATTAATGATCTTGTAGAAGGCTTGCATAGTGAAATATCAATTTTTGCAGATGACACTAAACTGTGTAAAGTAATTAACATTGAAGAGGACAGTATACTGCTACAGAGGGATCTGGATAGATTGGAGGCTTGGGCAGAGAAGTGGCAGATGAGGTTTAACACTGACAAATGTAAAGTTATGCACAGGGGAAGGAATAATGTAAGACACCCGTACATACTAAATGGTAAAACACTCGGTAACACTGATGTGGAAAAGGATCTAGGAATTTTAATAAACAGCAAACTAAGCTGCAAAAACCAGTGTCAGGCAGCTGCCGCCAAGGCCAATAAGATAATGGGTTGCATCAAAAGGGGCATAGACGCCCGTGATGAGAACATAGTCCTACCACTTTACAAATCGCTAGTCAGACCACACATGGAGTACTGTGTACAGTTCTGGGCTCCTGTGAACAAGGCGGACATAGCAGAGCAGGAGAGGGTTCAGAGGAGGGCACCTAAAGTAATAACTGGAATGGGGCAACTACAGTACCCTGAAAGATTATCAAAATTAGGGTTATTTACTTTAGAAAAAAGACGACCGAGGGGAGATCTAATAAATATGTATAAATATATCAGGGATCAGTACAGAGATCTGTCCTTTCATCTATTTATCCCCAGGACTGTGACTGTGACGAGGGGACATCCTCTGCGTCTGGAGGAAAAAAGGTTTGTACACAAACATAGAAGAAGATTCTTTACGGTAAGAGCAGTGAGACTATGGAACTCTATGCCTGAGGAGGTGGTAAAGGTGAGTACAATAAAGGAATTCAAGAGGGGCCTGGATGTATTTCTGGAGTGTAATAATATTACAGGCTATAGCTACTAGAGAGGGGTCGTTGATCCAGGGAGTACTTCTGATTGCCTGAATGGAGTCAGGAAGGAATTTTTTACTCCTCTTAAGTGGGGAAAATTGTCTTCTACCTCACAGTTTTTTTTTTGCCTTCCTCTGGATCAACTAGCAGGATGACAGGCCGAAATGGATGGACAGATGTCTTTTTTTGGCCTTATGTACTATGTTACTATGTTAATTACGCCTTGATTATTAAATTGGGGTGAATAACCTGTGTAATATAACTGTTAGCATTGTGTCCCACATTGACATTGAATAACTTATTTGACATATACAGTTACTAATACTGGCATTGTACAGTATGTCCAAAAACGAGGTGCTAGGGCCCTCCAAAGGAGCAGGCATGCCACGCTCTAGTGTGGGAGGGAAACCCCCACACTGAACATAGGAGGGGAAGGGAAATAAGGCCTGAAAGATAGGGAAGGAAGATGGACACCTCCTAGTAAAAATCCTAATCAAAGCCCTGACTGAATACCAGTATGAACAGACCCCAGAGGTAGGTGAGTTCATACACAGGAATACCGAAAGTCCTATATAACCCTAAAGGACCCTGGTACTAATGACAGGAATAAGACATCCTGTTCCTCCAAAAGAAAGGATGAAAGGGAGTCTCCCTAAGGCCTAAAACAAAGCAACAAAGAAATGCAACACACAGAAAAACCAAAATACAAAGGGAAAAGTAACACTTAACTTCCAAAAAGATATGGCAGCACCAGGAACTAAGCCGAGATCCAAACACCAGCTATCCACAGGTCCAACTGAAGCTATAAACCTCACAGCATTGTGGCAGAGACAACTATAAATAGGGAAAGTTAAATGATCACAGACGCAACATCTGGAAGTTAAGGGTATGCCCAGTACCAGAAACAACACAGATGCCTTTTGCTCCACAAGGTAAAGATGTCAAACCAAACTAAGTGTTGTCAATCTCAAATATCTCCTGCCAATCACGGTCGCAGGGACATCCGTATGCCTCAGTTTGTCCCTGACAAGGCAGTGGCAAAAATGTTTCTGGAGCCAGCAGAAGTAGCAGCAGAAGAAGGGGTGGTGATAGCAGTAGCGGCAGCAACAGGCCAGAGCAGACAGTGTCATCCAGAGGACGTGTTTTGATGACCAATCCTGCTGTCCTAAAATGATTTCTTCAACATCATCTCAACTGACATCAGACACACACTTCCAGGAGTCTGTGGGTTCCTCTGACACCACATTTAGTTGGCATGGCCAAGGAACAAGCTCAATGCCCTCACTTGCCTCTTTCCTTTTCTGCTTCTTTTGCCAGGCAAATGATATATACGCCAGCCCTCCTCCTCTTTATAGCGAGGAAGATTTTACTGAGCACAATCAGCAGCTACTGTCCAGCGCACATTTGGAAGAGATTGCAAGTAGGGATGATGAAAGTCACGAGGGAGCAGGTTTTGCAAACGGTCAGGGATGCAGCCATGGGTCTGGTGAGGGTGACATAAGTGACAAGAAGACAGTAGTGGAAGATGATGTAGCCGATCGAACGTGGGAGCTGGGTTTAGATGGGGCTTTATCATTATCAGGGGCGAGGGTGGCAGCTTGCTTGTAAGAGAGCGTCAGGGTGGCAGCATTCTGCAGAGCCAGCAGGGCACAAGTGTGGCCATGAGCCAGCACGGTGGAAGCAGTGTGAGATTTGGAGCCAAACGTGCCCGGGGTAGACTGTCTGCTACTGAGGAGGCTACTCAGTGTTGGACTGGAGTACCTAGGTCCCACCAGTAAAATTTATTTTGTGGGGCCACCTTAATGATACATTCAAATATAATAAATAATTGAACAAGTTTTTTATATGAACATAGGTTGGTTGAGGCTCTGTACATTGAATAGATGTATGTAGTGCAGTAAATCTAATGTGTTTTGTGCCACTTGTGCAGGAGTTGGGAGACTAGGGGCCCACCGGCGGATTCCCCTGTACCCCTGTGGGCCAGTCCGAGCCTGAGGCTACCTGTCTAGAAATAACTAGCAGCGCATGGCTTCATAGAGGCAGGCGGTTATCACGCAGTGGTGGGGGTAAAATACAATTTTCGCCGGTGTGGGAATTTTTCATCAATCCGCCAGAGAACGTCAGCATGGCTGTATGTAGGATCTGTGGGCAGAAGGTGAAGCATAGCAAGGGTACAGATGTTGTCACCATGGACCTGTGCCAACACATGTAACGGCACCATAAAGTAGCCTGGGAAAACTGTGGCACTAATGTAGTGGTACAGCCTGACACATCTCCAAGCAACCCCCAACTCTACTCCAACAGTCAGGGCTCCACCACCTCAGCAGAAGGGAGCTGTGTTTCCTTCCCATCGTCTACTGGTCCTGATGCTCTTCCTCCTACTCCTCTTTAATCATTTGACCAGTAATTAATCACCAAGGCGATTGCAAAGAGACAACAGTATGCATGCACTTATCCAACAGTTCAAAAACTAAACCTGCTCCTGGCCAAGTTGCTGGTACTACAGTCCCTTCATTTCCATGTGGTCAACTGTGACCATTTCAGAGAACTGATGGCTAGTGCCGAACCAAGGTGGAGAGTCCAAAGCTGTCACTATTTCTCTAAAAAAAAAGCTGTACCAGCTCTGCATATGTAAGTACAGCAGAAGGTGGGTCAGTCCTTCAGCCTGTCGGTGTCTGGTACAGTTCACAGCAGCGCCGACGTGTGGAGTTCTAAGTATGGTCAAGGACAATATATGTCCTTTATGGCCCACCTTTACGTATCTTAGCTGGTTCCAGCTAAGGCACACCAACAACTTGGCCAGGTGATGGCAATACCGCCTCCATGTTCTCATACTGTATTTGGAGTGGTCCTCAAGCATACCACCTATGCAGAGCATGGCAGTGTCACACTGTTCCGCACCTGGCCATCCTGTGTGAACTTAGTCTTATCAGGAAGGAACTGATAGGTGTCATCAACAAAGAAATCAAATCCTGGCTGTCTCCTCGACAACTGAAGATCGGAACCATGGTCACCAATAACGGGAAGAACATTGTGTTGGCGCTTTGTCAAGGAGGTCTGTCCCATGCGCCCTGCATGGAGAAAGTCTTTAATCTGGTTGAAAAGCGGTTCCTGAAGTCTTCCACCTAACTGAAAGACGTCTTAAAAATGGCCAGGAAAATGTGCATTTAATTCAGCCACTCTTACCCTGCAAAACACCCTTCTTAAGATAATACACCGATTATCCAGACCATTCCGTAATTATAATCAGTTATAGTTTTATTGAATTCATATTAAAATCAGTACACAATTAACAAAAAAGGACAATAACAATACATAAGTGTGCATCAGAGACTGGAGGAAAACCTCCCTATAAAATACACAATGGTCAGTTTGAATACAATAAATACAGGAGTTCTAAATAAACACTATGCTGCCATGGACCATGAGCTAATGCATGAAATAATATCAATAATGAATAGCTCTGCTCCCCATCATTGTACCCATCAATGCCTCGATTATATATGAGCATCTGAGTGTAAAAACAGTGTAAAATGAACACTAAAAAAATTAAATCAAACTAACCGCTTCCATTTGCTTGTGACGGGCTGGCTGCCGTCATCTTGCTTGAATATCTGGCGCAAAATATTGCGCGGTGTGAGATGACGCATGGGATTTTGGCCGAGGTCTTCAATCAAAATTGCGGCTGGAGACTGGTCACGAGCAAAAAGTTTGAATTTTTTGTTGTTGTTTTTTGTTGTTTTTTTACACTATTTCAGGTTAAATCGATTTGCTACCTAGAAGCATGAGGAAATCCGGCTTCGAGGCAAATCGAATTAATCCGGAAATTCGGATTGAATAATACTTCGTGGGATTCGATTCGCTCATCTCTAGTTATTGCTCAAGCCTATGTCAATCCCTAGCTGTCATAAATTTCGGTTTGTGGTTCATGGAGGACCAGAGATGACCATATAGGTGCATCTCAATAAATTATAATGTCATCAAAAAGTTAATTTATTTCAGTAATTCAATTCAAAAATTGAAACTCATATTATATAGATTTCTTAGACATGGAGTGATCGATTTCAAGCATTTATTTATTTTAATGTTGATGATTATGGCTTACAGCTAATGAAACCCCAAAAGTCAGTATCTCAGAAAATTAGAATATTGTGAAAAAGCTGAATATTGTAAAGTCATGGTGTCATACTCTAATCAGCTAATCAACACAAAACACCTGCAAAGGTCTCCTAGGCCTTTAAATAGTCCCTCATTCTGGTTCAGTAATCTACACAACCATGGAGAAGACCGTTGATGTGTCATTGACACCCTCCAAAAGGTCATTGCTAAAGAAGCTAGCTGTTTACAGAATGCTGTATCCAAGCATATTAATCGAAACTTGAGTGGAAGGAAAAAGTGTGGTAGAAAAAGGTGCACAAGCAAGAGGGATACTCCTAGCCTTGAACGGATTGCTAAGGAAGGGCCATTCAAGAATTTGGGCGAGATTCACAAGGAGAGGACTGTGGTTGGAATCACCACACACAGACGTATCCAGGACATGGACTACAACTGTCGCACTGTTTAAGTTAACCTCTTCCCGACACATGACATACTATTACGTCATGGAAGTCACTGCGTTCCCGCAATTTCACGTAATAGTACGTCATGGTGATCGGGCGGGCACCGGAGCGGTGCGCACCCGATCACTGCAGGGGTCCGGCAGTCCCCGATGGCCGGGCCCCTGCTGTATCTGCCGGCATCGCTGTAAAAGCCGATACTGGCGGATTAACCCCTTCTATGCTGCAATCTGCGCTAACCCCGACATAGAAGGGGTTTGTGTTGGGTGAAGGAGCGCATCGAGTCCCCGCGCTGCTGTTGCGGGGACTCGATTTTTGAGAAGGCAGCCCAATGCCATGCACAGGAGGCCCAATGCCTTACACGGCATCGGGACCTGCCTTCTATGGGTGCCCAGGAGATCCAGCCCCAGGCCTGTTAGTGTGCTACTCACTGTAGTACATGAACAGGTAATGCATTACAATACAGATGGGATCAGACCCCCAAAAGTGAAAGTCAGAAATAAAGTAAAGAAAAAAAAGTAAAAAAGTGTTTTAATAAAAAAAAAGTTTTTAAGTAAAAAGAAAAAAATTCCCTTTTCCCTTATTTTATAATAAAAAACAGACTCCCCCACACATATTATGTATTGCCGCATCCGTAATGACCGGCTCTATAAATGTATCACATGATCTAACCTGTCCGATAAACAGCATATAAATAAATGAAAACGGCATTAAAAAAAGCCATTTTTGTCACCTTACATCCCAAAAAGTACAACACTAAGCGATCAAAAAGGCGTATGTCCCACAAAATGATATCAATAAAATTGTCACCTCATCCTGATAAAAATGAGCCCCGACATTATAAAATTGCTCGTAAAATAAAAAAACTATAGCTCTCAGAACACGGAGATACTAAAACATCTTTTATTTTGTTTCAAAACTTCTATTATTGTGCTAAAGATTAATAAATTTTAAAAAGTAGACATATTAGATATCGCAGCATCTGAAACAACCTGCTCTATAAAAATATCACATGACCTAACCTCTTTAGGCGAACACCGTAAAAAATAAAAAACAAAATCTGTGTAAAAAAAAGCAATTTTTGTCACCTTACATCACAAAAATTGCAACACCAAGTCATCAAAAAGGCGTATGCCCCCCAAAATAGTACCAATAAAACCGTCACCTCATCCTGCAAAAAATGAGACCCTACCTAAGACAATTGGTTAAAAAATGAAAAACCTATCACTCTCAGACAATAGAGACACTAAAATATGATATTTTTTTGCTTCAAAACTGCTATTATTGTGTTAAAGTTAAATAAATCAAAAAAGTAGACATATTGGTATCGCCACATCCGTAACAACCTGCTCTATAAAAAATATCACATGAAGTAACCCCTCAAGTGAAAAAAAGACATTTTTGTCACCTTACATCACAAAAATTGCAACACCAAGCAATCAAAATTAAATAACTAAAAAACAGTAGACATATTAGGCATTGCTACTTCCGTAATGATCTGCTCTATTAAAAAGTCACATGACCTAACCCCTCAGGTAAACGCTGTAAAAATAAATAAATAAAAACTGTGACAAAACAATAAATTTTTTGGTCACTTTCCCCCATAAAGTGTAATAATGAATCATCAAAAAATCATCAAAAATTACAATAAAATGTAATAAAAAATGTCTCAAACCACACAGTTCTTTTCTAGTGCAGCAGGTCTTTTAGTGAGGTAGGTCCGGTTTCACTTTCATAAAATTTCTAACAGGAAGACCGCACAGCTTTTGACTCCTTTCTGGTGATTAAAAGTCGAGTGGGATCCAGAAATAGCGTCTTTAAATGCATCCGATCACCTTCATGTATCACCTCCTAAATCTTAGATAAGAGGGCTTGACATAGTGAAGTACCTCCACAATTAGCCTTATAAAAAGTATTTTATTATACTCATAAAAGGTATAAAATTTCCACGCATATAAAATCAACACCGACCCGGGTTTGGCCTGTACTTGCTTCGTCAGAGCAGCCCCGGAAAGGAGTCAAAAGTTGCGCGGTCTTCCTGTTAGAAACATCCAAAAATCATATGTACCCACAAATGGTACCAATTAAAACGTCAACTCTTCCTGCAAAAAACGAGCTCCTGCACAAGACGATCGGCAGAAAAATAAAAAAATATGGAGTTCAGAAAATGGAGACACAAAAACAAAATAGTTTTTTTTTTTCAAAAATATTTTATTATGTAAAACTGAAACAAACAAGCATAGAAAATAGACATATTCGATATAATTGCGTCCGTAACAACCTGCTCTATAAAAATAGCACGTGATCTACCCTGTCAGATGAATGTTTTAAAAAATAGAAACGGTGCCAAAACATAAACTTTTTGTTACCTTGCCTCACAAAAAATGTCATAGGCCTCTTTCAGACGGGCGTTGCGGGTGCACTCCGTCAAACAGTGCGGGTGCGTTGCGGGAATCGCCGCGATTTTTCCCTGCGAGTGCAAAGCGCTGTCATGCGTTTTGCACGCGCGGGAGAAAAATCTGCACTTTTGGTACCCAGACCCGAACCTGCACTTCTTCACAGAAGTGCATGTTTGGGTCAGAAATTGTCCCGCTGGTATTATTTCACATTATAACATAGTTATAATGTAAAATAATACCCTTGGCCATCTCCCTAATGTTCAAACTGGTGCAGAATGAGTTAAAATAATAAACTAATAATTACTTACCTGTTCCATTTGATCGCGAAGCCCGGCCTCCTCTCCGTTAGCTTGAAAGATGTAAAGGACCTGTGATGATGTCACAGCATCACATGGCTCAATCACATGCTCCATCACTATGGTGATGGAGCATGTGATTGGTCCATGTGACCATGTGACATCATCCAAGGTCCTAACCACTATCCACAGCCTGAGGATAGTGTTTAGGACCTTGGATGATGTCACATGGTCACATGGACCATCACATGCTCCATCACCATAGTGATGGAGCATGTGATTGGGCCATGTGATGTGACGTCATCACAGGTCCTTTAGATCAGAGATGCTGCAGGGAAAGAGAGGACAGATCGCGACTACGCGATCAAGTGGCTAAGGTAAGTTAACTTTATTATTTTTAACCCCTTCCTCATCATTTAACAATGCATTCTTTATTAAGAATGCTATTATTTCCCTTATAACCATGTTATAAGGGGAAATAATAGAGATTGGGTCCCGTTGCTAAGCAACAATGCGGGAAAATCGCAACGCATCCGCACTTGGTTGCGGATGCTTGCGATTTTCCCGCATCCCCATTCACTTCTATGGGGCCTGCGTTGCGTGAAAAACGCAGAATATAGAACATGCTGCGATTTTCACGCAACGCAGAAGTGATGCGTGAAAATCACCGCTCATGTGCACAGCCCCATAGAAATGAATGGGTCCGGATTCAGTGCGGGTGCAATGCGTCCTCCTCACGCATTGCACCCGCGCGGAAAACTCGCCCGTGTGAAAGGGGCCATATAGAGCAATTAAAAATCATATGTACCCCAAAATAGTACCAATAAAACTGGCACATTATCCCGTAGTTTCAAAAATGTGGTCACTCTTTTAAATTTCTACTGTAGGGGTGCATCAGGGGGGCTTCAAATGGGATATGACATCTAAAAACCAGTTCAGCTAAATCTGCCTTCCAAAAACCATATGGCATTCCTTTCCTATATGTGGGGTATTTCTGTAAACCGCAGAATCAGGGTAATAAATATTTAGTTTTGTTTAACTGTTATCCTTGGCTTTGTTGCTGGAAAAAATGGATTAAAATTTAAAATCTGCCAAAAAAGTGAAATTCTGAAATTTCATCTCCATTTTCCATTAATTCTTGTGGAACACATAAAGGTTTAAATACATTTGAAAAATCAGTTTTGAAAAACTTGAGGGGTTTTGTTTCTTAAATGGGGTCATTTTTGGGTGGTTTCCATTATGTAAGCCCCACAAAGTGACTTCAGACCTGAACTGGCCCTTAAAAAGTGTGTTTTGGAATTTTTCTGAAAAAAAATTAAGATTTGCTTCTATACTTCAAAAATACTTATCAAAAAATAAAATGTTATTTTCAAAATGATCCAAACATAAAGTAGACATATGGGAAATGTAAAGTAATAACTAATATATGAGGTATCACAATCTATTATAAAAGTAGAGAAACAGAAACTTGAAAATTTGGGAATTTTTCTAAATTTTTGGTAAATTTGGGATTTTTTCACAAATAAAGGTGAAATATATTGACTCAAATTTATGAATATCATGAAGTACAATGTGTCACGAGAAAACAATCTCAGAATGGCCTGGATAAGTAAAAGTGTTCTAAAGCTATTACCACATAAAGTGACACATGTCAGATCTGCAAAAAATGGCCTGGGCAGAAGAGCCAAAACTGGCCCGGGGTAAAAGGGGTTAAGCTACTTATAACCCAGAGACAACATCAAAAGCGTCTTTCCTGAATTACTGAAATGCATTAACTTTTTGATGATATTTTTATTTATTTAGGCAATGACATTTCACTTTATATAAGATATCGAGACTGGTGTAGGAAACACCAGTCTTGCTAAATCTCCACTCAACTGTTTTCCTGTCAAACTTTCTCATACATCTGTTCTAAATTCTGGTTCATGGAGAAAACCTCATAAAAAATAGGTGTTGTCTTCATTACATTGGTGACAACTTGCAGGTGCCTATAGCCAGGAGACCACTTGCTCCATGTTAACCACCCACTTCAGTCCTGGATTCGTTATATTGAGGCGGATTTACTAATACTGCCAAATTTTTCACAGTGGCTGATGCTGGATGAATAAATCTGGTTCACCTACTGTCTATTCTACATTTACACAATGTTGCCTTAGTTTTTCTCAAGATATGTTTCATTTTTGGTGAATTTTTTGGGTGTGCAGAATAGTGCGTCCAAGCCACACCCCTTTTCAGTGAAGCCACGCTTTTTTCAGCCTAACCACCTCCCTTGTCATGTGAGATGCAAGAAGTATAGTGTCTAAAAGAGTTGATACATGTGGTGCAAAGCATGTGTGCTGTTTTTTTGGAACAAATTACATCAGGAATCCAGTGCATTTTGGAGAGTAGAACTCCCTCAGTGTATCAGTTTTCCTGTAAATTATGTAATCACTGGATTTATAATTTTTTCAATTTCTTAAAACAAATTATGATTATTGAAATTTTTCTCCACTGTTCTTTGATCTTATTTCCGATTCCTCACAGTGTAGATTCTTGATATTCTGACTGCTCAAGCACTTTTTTTTACTTGTAAATGTCAAAACTTCTGCTTCTGAATTGCAAGCATTTTCATGAATGTTCTTTCCTTTGTATCAATGCCAGATGCTGCATCGGGTAATAAAGAATTTATACTAGTTATGCACCTTTTTATCTCCAAAAATTGCTTTACTTCTGCTTTCATTGACTAGGAAATCGAAGCAGGAAACAAGAAACATGGGTAACCTTTGATCATAACTTAATTTTATCCACCCCTATGAACTGATCAGACTGAAGGTGCTTTTCGTGCAATCTGTAGATACCGGTCTCTAATGCACTCTTGGCTGACTTTCCTGATATGAGTTAAGATACAGCGAGTTAAAAGGTTTCTTCTATTCATGACAAAATATCTCTCTGCAGCCATTTAAATGCCAGGCAGCCGTACAATGTGCTACTGGGTCACTTTGTTCTATTGTATTAGCAGATGTTCAAGGCAACATAAGACGATGCTCAATATACCATGGCAATTTCTCAAATAATATTGTAGACATTAATATAAATTTTATATTCCCATCTGGACATTTTGTGACATATGCACGGAATATCTCATAAATGTCAGGATAGGAGCAGGCTCCAGCTCGGGCACCTGCTCCTATCCTAACAACTGGGCCATGTCTTGTGATGTCATGAATGGAGAGGTGGCTACATATGTGGGGGTCTCTCCGTTCACTTCTATTAGGCTTCTAGAAATATCTGAGTTTGGCTATATTTGAATTCACATAGCAGTGGATGCAAATAGACACACAAAAAAGGCCACCACTCCAATCACAATAGCACAAGACTGGGCTCTTTTCTCAAGATAGAAGCAGATGCCAGGGGTGGGGCCCACACCTATCAGAGATTTGTAGCATATCCTGTGGATATGCCATAAATGTCCACACTGGGACCTTTTTGACGGGGCCAGTCTGGACCTTTAAAGAGCTTTTCCACATTTTAGACAATGATGACCTATCCTCAGGATAAGTCATCAATATCACATAGGTTTAGGGTCCATTCACAAGTCCGTAAGTGTCTTGCAGATCCGCAAATTGCAGATCCGCAAAACGCGTACCCCGGCAATGTCCGATCTGCAATTTGCGCACCGCATATTGCCGACACTATAATGGAAAATGCCTTTTCTGCTCCACAATTATGGACAAGAATAGGACATGTTCTATTTTTTTCAGGAACGGAATTGTGGACCCCTAAAATGTGGATGTGGATCCTGGAAACCCAAATTACGGACTTGTAAATGTACCTTTATGGAAGATCTAATTATATTGACTACCAGAAGACATTGTGATTAGTGTTGAGCCAATCGATGTTCAGGAAGTGGACTAAGATCTGAATTTCAGGGAAAATTCAATTTGTTGCTAAGCTGAATTTCCTTATGCTTCATGGTAACAGATCAATTGTCCCTAAAATGGTGGTAAAATAAAAATTTTATACTCACCTCATCCATTTGCATGCGAAGAGTCCTCCGCAGCCATCTTGATTGAAGATCCCATGTGAAATCCTGTGCATGGTGACGTATGACAACACCACGATGGCCAGCATGAAGACGTCATCACGCACCAAGCGAGATTTTGCTCTGAGTCTTCAAGCATGATGGCTACGGTGGGCTCTTCGTGATCAAAGGATAGTGATTTTAAGATTTTTTTAACCGTTTAACCCCTGACAATGGCCATATTAGATGTCACGATCAGTGATCAATGTGGCATCAGAGGGGTTCAATTACTGGGAGTGGCGCAATCGCCGGCCACCGCTGCTGGATTACACGGTGGTAAAAACCACAATATGTGCTGTGTATAATGTGATGGAAAGGAGGCAATATGGACAATCACAATACATTAGTAAATGTCTTGTATTAACTTTCTCTACATGATAAATGCCAATTGCTGAACCCCTTTAATCCCTTTAAGTGTGCTACACTTAATAGGGTTAGCCATAAATGTCTTGGTGTGTGCATTGCATGTTTCCTATGTGTGATTGGTGTGTGCTATATATGTTCTATGTATGAGTGGTGTATGTGCAGCATGTGACATATGCATCAGTGGCATGTGAGCCATGTATACGTGTCTTGTGTCCCACATCTGTCCAATGAGTGATTGGTGAGCGCTGCATGTGTCTTGTTTCTGACTGACTTAAGTGCAGGATATCCATATAAGTTGTACATTCTGCCACATTGTGCATTTTGCTGTGAATGTCCGCCATCATACTTCATCTTTAATATTTCTGTTATCGCAGTAAGTGCTCATGATGGATGTTTGGATGTTTTGCAGTCTGCAAATTGCAGATCCGCAAAACATGGATAGCGGGTGTGTGCATTCCACATTATGTGGAACAGAACAGCCGGCCTCTAATAGAACAGTCCTATCCTTGTCTGTAATGTGGACAATAATAGGACATGTTCTATCATTTTGCAGAACGGCCATGCGGACATACAGACACGGAATGCACACAGAGTCTTTTTGAAGTCCATTGAAGTGAAGGGAACTGTACGGACATGGAAAAAAAATAAGTTAGTGTGCCGGAATCCTAAGGTGGGCCCCCAGAATCAGTTACACTGGTGGGCCCTAAGTACCCCAGTCCGACACTGACTACAAAGGATCCAAACATAGCATATTCGGTCAAAATGCAGACAGTGTCATCATAAACTATTTCTGGCATCTCCCATTAACTGACGGCATCTTCTTCAGAAATCTTCCTGTAAAGCAAAAACACTTCACATACAGCATAGTGCACCACTTCTCATTGCTTTATATTATTAACCCACTGTCATATATATAACAAAGGACAATTCAACTGCAATCACAACAGTTTAAAAAAAACTCTTAAAGGGGTTGTCCAACGAAAAATATTCGACAGTTTCACAACCAGCAACTGAATCTGAATATTTTTGTAATTAGATGTAATTAAAAATGTATAGCCACTGAGTTATACAGTAAATTGTATCTGTATAGCACGACCTGCTGTTTGTTCTATTTTTTATTTCTTTGTCTGGCTCATTGAGATGGCCGCACATGCTCAGTTTCATCCTTCTACTGCCTCCTGAACTGTGATAGGAAGATCATGGGCACGCCCCCTTAGCTGCAGCAGAAAAGACACTCCCCTTGAGCTGTCAGCTTGATATAAATCTAGCAGAATAATGAATGGGAAGATCTCTGGTTCCATGTGAGGTACAGGGCTGGTTCTAGCTTTGTTAAAAAGAGATTGTCATGTACTGTATGATGTCTGATTTAATTTTTTTAAGTTTTATGCGAAGTTTTATACGATACACTCATCCCTAACTCATCACAATGCTGGCCGGGCGTGGTGATGTCATGACTAATCACTGCAACGTCCTCTCCTCGAGCAAAAGGATAAGGTGAGTATGTATTTTTTGTTTTTGGCCTCAATTAACCCCAGAAAGGCCTCAATGTGACTATCAGATGCCATGATCATTGTTGAACTCGGCATCTGAGGGGTTCAATGACAGGGGTCGGTGCAATCGCTGTTCCCTGTCATTGAGTCCACTACATGCAATGAAATTTGATTCCTGACTAACTAATTTGTAACAAATCGAATTTCTTTGTGAGATACGGCGAAGCAGCCGAATCAAATGTTTGATAACTACACTCATCTCTAATTGCCGCATTCTGATCCGCATAACTTTTTTATATTTACATGTGCGGAACTGGGACTGGGGTGACGGATACCTTTCTTACTTTTGCAAATTAGCTCACTTCTAGAATAATCTGTCTGGTATAAACCATACAGAATAAATCAAATATTTTGCATGAGAAAGACCGGGAGGTTGAAACGTCGCAATTTTTGGTTAATAAACCACCATGAATTGAAGACTGGCGAGTAGTGATGAGCGAGCACCGAATTTTCAGATATTCGAGTGTTCGGGCCGAACACATAGCTATGTTCGTGTGCTAGGCCGAGCACCCGAGTATAATGGAAGTCAATGGGAGACAACCAGGCACCGCCTGCTCTAAAGAGAGGAGGGTGCTTGGTCTATTGAAAAAGGTCTGAAAGTGACAAACACCGCTGAAAAGGATCGGGAAAAGCATGGGGACGATGTCTGGATGTATCTTTGACTCCCAAGTAACTGCTGGGAACCATGTTGTCCGAGTTCTACGCCACTTTTACAGACTGACAAAAATACGCCCTACCCCCCCCCCCTCCCAAAAAAAAATGTAAAGTATACAAAGTGCAAGTGCTGCCAAAAATTACAAGCAAGAGGCACTACGAAAAAGCCTGTATATCACAAAAAGGAGGGCCCCGTTCACATTGTGGCACAAATGTTGAGGTAGTGGGACTGCTACTCTTATAAAGCCTATGCACTAAGTGAAAGGGCTGCCAAAAATTACAAGGAACCGGCACTACAATACACCCTTTATTGCACACAAAAGAGGGCATCATACACACCCTTGAAAAATTATGATTGGTGGTCTGCTGGTGACCCTCTAAAACATTACGGACGAGGGCCTGCTGCTGAGCTGACCCTCTAAAGCATTAGGGGCGAGGGGCTGCTGGTGAGCTGACCCTGTAAAAGATTATGGTTGAAGGCCTGCTGGTGAACTGACCCTATAAAACATTATGGTTGAGGGCCTGCTGGTGAGCTGACCCTATAAAACATTATGGTTTAAGGCCTGCGGGTGAGCTGACCCTCTAAAACATTATGGTTGAGGGTCTGCTGGTGAGTTGACCCTCTAAAACATTATAGGTGAGGGCCTGCTGGTGAGCTGACCCTCTAAAACATTATAGGTGAGGGCCTGATGGTAAACTGACACTTTTTAAAAATTATAGTGGAGAGAATATATACAATCAGGATGAGGAGGAGGAGGAGAAAGCAAGATTCAACCATATACACTTTTTTTGTGGTGGAAAAGGTGCATGGGAATACACAACTCACTGAAAATATAAATATATTGGTAGGAGGTTATCATAAACCAAATCACTGATCCCAAAAATTCCTATTAAAATGTAACATTTATTTCTATTTGCTAAAATCCCACTAGGACTATACAAAAAGGGGGTCAGTCGGCACGTCCCTGAAAGCAGGTGCACGTAGCGGAATAAACATACAAACACAGAAAAAATCCAACAGCACTCTGCAACAAGCACTCTGCGCTGCCTATATGCTGGAAAAGTGAGGCGTCAGTGTACATCCACCTTGCTTAGTAACCCTGTTTGGTGCCATAACAGCCTCCATTAGATCCATGGATGCAGGTACCAGCATGCACGCTGAGCCCACCATGTCCTCCTCCTGGAGCCAAAATGGCTACTAGTAGGGAAAAGCTCAGCTTTATACTTACTCTGACTAAAACCAGCCTCTAGGGCAGACGAACTAGTCAGGTGTGCACGACTAACTGAAGGCTTCCACACCTCCAATACATACTACACAAAAAGGGGGTCAGTCAGCACGTCCCTGAAAGCAGGTGCACGTAGCGAAATATACATACAAACACAGAAAAAATGCAAGAGCACTCTGCAACCAGCACTCTACCCTGCCTATATGCTGGAAAAGTGTGGCGTCAGTGTACATTTTGATCAAAAGGTAATAAGCCACTCGCCACGCCAAGGCCGCCAAGGACATGGTGGGCTCAGCGTGCATGTTGGTACCTGCATCACTGGATCTAATGGAGGATGTTATGGCACCAAACAGGGTTACTAAGCAAGGTGGATCCAGCATGCATGCAGGACCTGCATTCCCTGGATTTTATGTGGCTGTCATGGCCCATAACAGGTAGGATTTAGCTTTATTGGCTTATTACCCACTAGGACTATAATATAATCAAAAAAAGATATAAATATAGGTATATCACTCCCACGTAGTTACTCACGGTACTGTTGACCAAGTAAAAGGAGGTCTGTGTCAATACGGGTTCAAGTCCCAGTATATATAAGGGATCCTCTTTACAAGATAAACGGTGTAGGACAGGATCTGTGTGGTTCTGCTGATGAATCACCTTGGATCTCCGTATGGCCAGGATCAATTGGTTAGTCTTCATTACAAGATGCAGGACAAATGATATAACAAGTCCGCTTTAGGTAGTGTGGGAAAAATTCCTACAGGGTATACTCGCCCAGCCTACAAGCGGAGTGATCGCCTTGAAAGGAGTGGCCCCATATCTCGGTGGCTGTACCCAATTATTCTGTCCCTGCCTTTAAATTTCCCAAAAACTGGAGACTGCCAAGCAATAAACTTATGGTCCCAAAAATCAGTACAGCAGAGTTTAGACTGTCCAGGTACGGAACCTACTGATGATGGTGGTGAGCCCTTATACCAGTAAACGAGTTAATCATCCCGACGCGTTTCCCCTTTAAGGTTGTAGGTTTATCAGGGGACCATCTTGACTGTGCTCGGTGGCGCTGAGGATAATCCTGCAATTGAATGAGTGGCTTGCATGGGAATACACTACAGTAGACTGAGTACATTATAAACAAACAATACATTGAAATTGCATTTATGTTCATCATCAGCTCAGCTCTCCTCTGGTGGAGTTGAGAAGTCAGGGGAAATCCAGGCCTTGTTAATTTTTATCTGAGTCAACCTGTCAGCATTGTGAGTGGACAAGCGGATACACTTATCAATTATAATGCTACCAGCAGCACTAAATACACGCTCAGACAAAACGCTGGCAGCAGGGTAGGCCAGCATCTCGAAGGCATAGAGCGCAAGTTCGTGCCATGTGTCCAGCTTGGACACCCAGTATTTGTAAGGCACTGAGGGATCATTTAGGATGCTGACCCGATCTGCGATGTATTCCTTCACCATCCTCCAAAACTTTTCCCTCCTTGTGCCACTAGGCCGTCCTTCAGGGTAAGGTTGCTGGCGGGGTGTAATGAAAGCATCCCATGCCTTGGAAAGTGTTTCCCTGCCTTTGTTGGAACTGCTGTGTGGTCCCCATGTCTCCCTTCCTCGGTTGCCTAAGGAAGTACGGACTCTGCCGGCCGCTTTGTCAGAATAAAAATTTTGGAGCAATCTGTCAAAAAGTACCTTTTGGTATTGCACCGTTTTACTCGTTCTCTCCACTACAGGAATGAGCGATGAGAAGTTCTCTTTGTAGCAGGGGTCGAGAAGGGTGAATACCCAGTAATCTGTGTTATCTAAAATGCGTATAACGCGAGGGTCGCGGGAAAGGCAGCCTAACATGAAGTTAGCCATTTGTGCCAGAGTACCAACAGGCAAGACGTCAATGTCCACACCAGGATGACCCTCCATCCCCTCATCCTCCTCTTCTGCCCATCCACGCTGAATAGATGGAATTAAAGTTCCATGGGTACTACCCTCTGTAGCAGAGGCAACTGTCTCCAGCTCCTCCTCCTCCTCTTCATGGCCCAATTCGCACAGAAGAGACGAACTGTGGGTGGTCTGACTATCACCATGTGTAATGTTCTCCCCCATTTCCTCATCAGCCACATTCAGAGCGTCATCCTTAATTGTGAGCAGCGATCGTTTGAGTAGACACAGCAGTGGGATGGTTACGCTGATAATAGCGTTATCGCCACTAACCATCTGTGTGGATTCATCAAAGTTTTTTAAAACCTCACAGAGGTCTGACATCAATTCCCACTCCTCGCTTGTGAATAGTGGCAGTTGACTCGAAAGGCGACGACCATGTTGCAGCTGGTATTCCACAACTGCCCTCTGCTGCTCATAAAGCCTGGCTAACATGTAGAACATAGAGTTTCAGCGCATGCTGACGTCGCACAACAGTCGGTGAGCTGGAAGCCGCAAGCGATGCTGACAGACTGGCTGAAGCTGTGGACGACTTGCCGAAATGGGCACACATGCAGCGCACCTTCACTAGTAGGTCTGCCAAATTGGGGTAGGTTTTTATAAACCGCTGAACCACTAAGTTTAAGACGTGGGCTAGGCATGGGATGTGTGTCAGGTTGCCAAGCTCCAAAGCTGCCACCAAGTTACAGCCATTGTCAGACACAACCATGCCTGGTTGTAGTTGAGTGGCAAGAGCCACAGGTTGGTCTGGTCCCTTATACCCTGCCACAGCTCTGCGGCAGTGTGCTGTTTGTCCCCTAAGCAGATCAGCTTCAACACGGCCTGTTGACGCTTACCCACAGCAGTGCTACACTGCTTTCAGCTAGCGACTGATGGCTGACTGCTGTTGGAGGTGGAAGTGGAGGAGGCGGCGGCAGAGCAGGGGATGTGGGGGTTAGAGCCAGTAACATAGCTGCTGGCGGAGACCATGATGGACGTAGGGCCCGCAATCCTGGGCGTGGGTAGCACCTGTGCCATCCCAGGGTACGACTCACTCCCGGCCTCCACAACATTCACCCAGTATACAGTCAGGGAAATGTAGCATCCCTGGCCACCAGCACCTGTCCATATGTCCGTAGTGAGGTGGACCTTCCCAGTAAGTGCATTGATCAAGGCATGGATGATGTTCTGGGACACATGCTGGTGTAAGGCATGTGTCCCATAAAAAATTAGACCCTATCTAAGACAATCGCATAAAAAAAAAAAAAAAAACTGTGGCTCTTAGAATATGGAGACACTAAAACATGATTTTTTTAATTAAAAAATGCTGTTATTGTGTAAAACTTAAATAAATAAAAAAGTATACACATTAGGTATTGCAGCATCCATAAGAACCTGCTGTATAAAATATCATATGACCTAACCCCTAAGGTGAACACAGTAAAAAAAATAAAAATAAAACGTGTGTCAAAAAAGCCATTTTATTTCACTTTACAATGAGCCTTATGGCTTACAGAATATGGAGACACTAAAAAAAAATTTTTTTTCATATTTGTATTGCCGCGTCCGTTACAACCTGCTATATAAAAATACCACATGATCTAACTTGTCAGATGAACATTATAAATAACAAAAAATAAAAACGGTGCCAAAATGGCTATTTTTTCTTTCCTTGCCTCACAAAAAATGTAACATAGAGCAACCAAAAATCCTATGTACCCTAAAATGGTACCAACAAAACTGCCACCTTATCCTGTAGTTTCGAAAATGTTTTTTTTTTTTTGGAGTTTCTATTCTAGGGGTGCATCAGGGGGTCTTCAAATGTGATATGGCAGCTGAAAATGATCCTAGTGAAATTTGCTTTCCAAAAACCATATGGCGTTCCTTTCCTATTGCGTAATCCCTTGTGCAGGTACAGCAGTTCACGACCACATATGGGGTGTTTCTGTAAACTACAGAATCAGTACAATAAATATTGAGTTTAGTTTGGCTGTTAACCCTTGCTTTGTTTGTGGAATATAATTGATTAAAATGGAAAATCTGCCAAAAAAGTGAAATTCTGAAATGTCAACTCCATTTTCCATTATTCTTGTGGAACACCTAAAGGGTTAACAAAGTTTGTAAAATCAGTTTTGAATACCTTGAGGGATGTAGTTTCTAAAATGGGGTCATTTTGGGTGGTGTTTTATTATGTAAGCCTCACAAAGTGACTTCAGAACTGAACTAGTCCTTAAAAAGTGGGTTTTGGAAATTTTTTGAAAGATTACAAGATTTGCTTCTAAACTTCTAAGCCTTCTAACATCCCAAAACATAAAATGGCATTCATAAAATGATCCAAGTAGACATATGGGTAATGTAAAGTAATAACTATTTGCCAATTTTTCCAAATTCTTGGAAAATTTGGTATTTTTTCATAAATAAAAATGAAATTTTTTGACTCAATTTTGCCTCTGCTCATCTCAGCAGCAAGCCCTCGCCCATAATGTTTTAGATGGCCAGACCAGCAGCGGGCCCTCACCCATAATGTTATAGATGATCAGCTCAGCAGCGGGCCCTCACCCCTAATGTTTTAGATGGTCAGATCAGCAGCAGGAACTCGGCCCTAAAATGTTTTAGATGGTCAGTTTGGCAGCAGGTCCTCGTGCATAAAGTTTTAGATGGTCAGCTCTGCAGCAGGCCCTCATTTATAATGTTTTAGATGGTCAGCTCACCAGCAGGCCCTCTGCGCTAATGCTTTAGATGGTCAGATCAGCAGCAGGCCCTCACCCCTAATGTTTTAAAGGGTCACCAGCAGGCCATCAATCATCATTTCAAGGGTGTGTATGATGCCCTCTTTTATGTCTAATAAAGGGTGCATTGTAGTGCCGGTTCGTTGTAATTTTTGGCAGTCCTTTCACGTGCATAGGCTTTATGAGTGTAGGGGTCCCACTACCTTAACAATTGTACCACAATGTGAATGAGGCCCTCCTTTGAACTTTATATACAAGTAAATATACAGGATATAATGTTTCCTAACAACTTTTCCTCTAAAAGCGAATTTTTCTTTGGTTTTGTGCGTATTATTGTCAGTCTGTAAAAGTGGTATACTACTCGGACAACATCGTTCCCAACAGTGACATGGGAGTCCAAGATACATCCAGACATCCTCCCCATGCTGTTCCCAAACCATTTCAGGGGTGTTTCCATCAATGTCTGACCTTTTCCTGTGAACCACCCTCTCCTCTTCAGAGCAGGGGGTGCCTGGTTTAATGCTCGTGTTCTCCCATTAACTTCCATTGTGCACGGGTGCTCCATAGAGTACCCGAGCATCCTGAGGTGTTCTACTTGAACACCCGAGCACTTTGGTGCTTCACCAACGCTACAGGTTACCTGTAAGATAAGAGGCTAGGGAGGGTCTTACCTAGATAAGTGATCTGGGGGTCTCAGATGGAAATCAGGCTGAGAACACATAAAATATCCTGTTAATATGCCATAACTGTTTACAATGGACATACTCCTTTAATATTAACCTTCTACAAGGAAAATATGGCCCAGAATTTTAAACTGGCCTACAAAATTCGCTCATCTCTATAAGTTAGTGAGTTCTTACTAACACTTTTATGCCTCAATGAAGCTGAAATAACTTCAAGTAATTCAAAAAAATAGGAAATCTCTTGCTTGGTATCATAATTTTTAGAAGTCCTGTGAATTAGGAAATATTCTTTTAATCTTCATGTATTTCCTATACACTGTAATGAATTTTTCAGGATCCTATGTTTTGAATTTATTGATAGCCTGGGAATAGAACTCGGCATGAGTCCGCCTTTAGTGTTTCTACCAGAAATGACATGAAAAGAAAAAGATATCCTACAAGATACAGAGGATACATTGTCAGATAAACTTCTTCAGGTTTTGCCTCATTTTCACCCAGACGCGTTGTTGCTCTTGACCCACATCCGTGTTCCATCTTCTGATTTAATTTCCATTGATTCTTTATTCACTTCTGTTGTCCAAGCTCCATTAGTTTTCAGCAATGTTCTTACTCCACTGACTGTACTGTAGAGACTGACTGCTTTAAGTTAAAGGGGCTTTTACACAAAGAGCACGTGAAAAGGATGTGTCTGATTACTGGGGGTCTGAAAACAGATCAATCAAGGTTTTACTTGCTACCATTCCACCAAGAATATCACCATAACTGAACCACATTCATTGGATGACATAGTCAGCCAAATAACATGATGTCACTGTGGCCACAGGAGCTACAGTGCATACTGTGTCCGTCCTTACTTTTCCTACTGGCTGGACAGTTCCTGATATGTGTGTTATGGGACAAGCAGCTTTTGAAAAGAACATGATTTCATGATATTGGATTCTTTTTCCAAATTTTAGGCAAGATAAGTTGTAGTAGGTACAAACTACAGCTGTTTCGCATCACCATGACACTTAGCCAATCAAAGAGAATTAGCTTAGCTGCCTAAGGGGCCTTAGTTGGGGTCCAGGGGGAGGGGAACTGTTCTCCTTATGGAGAGTGAATGGGTACATGTAAGCAGTATGGTTAGCCAGAATATGTTCCTCTGAGTGAAAAATATATGGAAAATAGCATATCTTACACCTGCCAACATAACAGGTACTTAACTGTCTTTTTCAGTTGGAAGGAAAGATAATATGAATACAAATTAGCTTTCCTTCCAACCGGAAAAGAAAAGCTAAGCCTATCTGATGCTAGCAGATGTCATATGTGCTAATATCCATATATTTTCCCAGAAACCCAGAGGAGCATAGTCTGGCCTACAATAATCCTCATGCATACTCTGGCGCTCTCCATAAGGAGAAATAGTATACCCCCCCCCCCCCCAGACCCCAACCAAGGCCTCTCAGCAGCTAAGCTAATTTGCTCTGCTCAGCTCTGATTTAAAAAAAAAAATAGCTATTTGCTGGTATAAGACAGCCTGTTTTATTTTTCTTTTGGAAGGACTGGTTTGCTCAATTGTTTTCCAGAAGAGCATTACACAGAGACATTTAGTTTTCCTTCCTTTTGGGTGGAGCACTGATTTGCATGTCTTTTTTTTTTTTCAGAGGATTTTCTTTCTTTCTGATTCATGTAGAATTGGTTTGAAGTTTTTGAAAAGTTTAGCTAAGTGGATCTTAAAGGAACTTTGTGAAATTCATTCATCTCTACCATGGACCAAATAACCTAAGGGTCTCTGTTCCTCAGAATCTACCATGTAAAGACATGATCTACCAGTGTTTAATGTGGAAATGTAGGAGACTGACAGACCAAGCTGAAGATTTACTAGATAACTGTTAGGAAACTGGAAAGAAAGAGACAAATGGAGGGAGAGAGATTATCTACTGTGTGAGCGGTGAATGCAGGAAGGTGAAAGCAGCGTGTTAAATTATTTCATTTCCTTCGCACTTATACGCTCTCTATTAACCAACACTGACTGACTTAATTACAATTTCTTGCTTATATAAGAACACTGTATGAAATGACATTTTATGTGATAAGCCAGCATATCCCATTATGGTTTGTACTTTAAGATCTTTCCGAATTAATCTAAGACATATCAGATGAGAGATTTGTACCAGCTTTGACATGTTTTACATAGAGTATTATTGAGCTGTTTTGATACAATAATGAAAGCGCATGGTAACAGAACTGAAGCAGCAAGGGAGGCCTATTATTCACTTCAAGAGATGATTAGAAATGTGAAGGATTAAATTATCAAAGAAGCAGCCACAGCCTTAGTCTATACATAATAAGGATAGAATGAGACCGAGCAGTGGCTACGTTATAGCGCAGTCAGGAGTCTATGGACAATATGAAATCCCTGTTAATTACCGTACTTTCTTGTTGAATGTTGTAGTAGAGCATTCTGTATGCTGTCATAGTCATGATACTATCTGAGCTCAACTCCTATGTTCAAAGGAACTTCAAGCCAGTAGAAATTCATGCACAGTTAAATACATTTTAGATACTGATGTCTAATCCTCAGGATAGGTCATCAATAGTGTTGTTCGCAAATATTCTAATTGCAAATTTCTAACACGAATAACGGCACTTTGAGAATTCGCGAAGATCTAGAATATAGTGAAATATCTTTGTTATCGCAAATATTCTAGATTTTTTAAAATCAGTACCCTCACTGATTTTTGCTAGTGGGCCGAAGAGAAGGTTGCAATATCTTTGTTTGAGCTTAGCAACATCCCTAGCAACCAATAGGAAAGTTGCCTACTCCTTACTATATAGGAAATTCCCCAGCAGCCATTTTCTGCTGTTTTTTGCAGTTCTGAGAGAGAGAGAGAGCAGTGTCATTGCTGTGCTCTGTGCTTTGCTGAGTCATCTGGATCCGTATTCAATTACATTAGATAGTAAGTTAGCTCATATATATAACTTACTAATAGTAAGTGGGAGATAGTCAGTGTAGATTAGATAGTGAAATAGTGTAGCTGATAGGTTCCCGTGCATGGTAGTGTGATAGGAATTTCTGTGCTGTGATAGGGATTAGTGTCTTTGTCTTTCGTCTTCGGAAATAAAAAAATATACAGTGATCAGGAGTTATTCCTCACAGTCACAAAAGTTGCTGCCAATCATTTTCTCCAGTCTCAGGAAACTTCTAGAAGCTTGAAAAATGTAGCAAAAGTGAACCACTTCTGTATTGTGCGTGCAATACGCGCATATTACATTGCCAATTTTTGCGATCAAGAAAATAGTGAGTGGAGATCACAAATTCTAGAATTTGCGAATTTATTGCGAATATTAGGCCAAAAATTCACGAAATATTGCGAAAACGAATATTGCCTATGCTGCTCATCACTAGTCATTAATTTTAGATTGGTAAGGGTCTGACACACAGCTACCCCTATCAGCTGTTTTGGGTTATTACCAGTACCAGAAATTGTACAGTGGACTGAACCAGAAGTACAAGGTTCCCTCTACTGTGTAGTGGCCATAATGGAGTATGCATCTCAGCTCTATTCAAGTGAATGGCAGCTGGGCAGCAGTATGCCACAGCAGGAAGACACATACTAGATGGGGCCTTCTATCTACTGTATAGTTTCTGGCTCTGGCTGTCCAAAACAGCTGATCGGTGAGGGTGCTGGGTGTCTGATGTCAACTGATCTGTTATTGTTGACCTATCCTGACATCTAAGCGCTGGAAAACCTCTTTAAAATTTTGGCTGAGTAAGTTGCTCATTAAATATATACCTCAGAATAACTGATGTTCCTAAAAAGACTTAAAGAGGTTGGTAACTTTCTGGTTACCATTCACCAATGTGTTTACTAATATAGACTTTAAAGAAATCCTGTATTCTTCTATATTCCATAAGGTATAGTATGCCCCCTTGTTGACCAAGCCTTTTGTGCTGTCCACATAGAGGTCCTGTCCATAAAATGGAGGGTCATGTGACCAGGAAAATCCCCTCTATGTGATATCTTCTCTATTCTAATGCACTGAACCTGCCATATATACTAGCACTGTTGGGAGTTTAGTGCAGGTATACTTTGTTTGAATGGAGGAGACTGAGTGATGTGTCTGGTCACATGATCCTCCATCAGCGGCCATCTTATGGACAGGACCTCTATGAAGACAGCACACAAGATTTGCCCAACAAGGGAACATGGCTTATAAAATATAGCAAACTGCACAGAATATCAAGAAAAGCTATAATAGTAAGTGCCATAGAGTCATCTTACATACGCATTGGTCACAAGTAGCCAGACATTCGTCAACCCCTTTAAAGATAAAATTGCACATTAAAGTTGCTAGGACATTCTTTCAAAGTTGCATTTGACATGTATATTCTTATGAGGGACTAAACAATTGTGGATGTTATTTTAGTAGGTTCTCTTCTGGCTCAGTTGGGCATGTCCTTACCTTAGACTTGGGGTTTGTTATGTAAAGAGGTAGAGATAACTTGTCACTAGTGTTGAACGCGAATATTCGCATTGCGAATTTTTATCTCGAATATCTGCACTTCGAGAATTCACGAATATATTCCTAAAAACAAATATTCATCTATTTTTTTTATCTGAACCTATTACCTGCCTGCTTCTTGCTTGTGGGCCAATTGTAAGAAGGCTGTAGTATCGTAGTCTGTAGTGAATTCGAACATTTTTCATTATTTAATTAATTTCATCTTAGACTACTTCCACACTTGCGTTAGGTGCGGATCTGTTTGTTATTTGCAAATTTGTATAATGCAAATGTTTGTATCTGTTCAGAACGGTTCCATTTGCATTAGCGTTAAAGAAAAATGTCAAAGTCAAAACGGATCCATTTTGAATTACATTGAAAGTTAATTGGGGACGGATGCATTTTCAAATGCACCATATTGTGCCATTTAAAACAGATCCGTCCTCATTGACTTACATTGTAAGTCAAAATGGATCCGTTTGGCTCCGCATCGTTAGACGGATACCAAAATACTGCAAGCTGCGTTTTGGTGTCCGCCTCTAGAACGGAATAGAGGCGGAATGGAGCCGAACTGATGCATTCTGAACGGATCCGTATCCATTCAGAATGCATTGGGGCTGAACTGATCGGTTTTGGACCGTTTGTGAGAGCCCTGAAACGGATCTCACAAACGGAATCCAAAACGCCAGTGTGAAAGTACCCTTATGCGAAAAATCGGCAATGTAATATGCGCGTTAATTGGGTAGGGGTGGGTTATAGGCAACTTGCCTATTGGGTTGGCTTGCTAGAATTCACGAATATGTAGAATATAGTGTGATATATATTCGCAAAAAGAATATTCATATATTTTTTTTTTTTCATCTGAACCCATTATTAAATGTAATGGGTTCAGATGAAAAAAAAAGATGAATATTCGTTTTTAATAATATATATTACACTATATTCTACATATTTTCGAATTCTAGCAAACCAACCCTATAGGAAAGTTGCCTATAACCCACCCTTACTTGATTAATGCGCATATTACCTTGCCGATTTTTCACAATCAAGAGAATAATCTCGAATACGAATATTTGTGAATATATGACGAATATTCTACCACATATTCTCGAAATATGGCAAATTCGAATATTGCCCCTGCCGCTCATCACTACTTGTCACCTGTGACATATCTGTTTAAGTTAATATTCCCATCTCCCATGTAATTGTAATTGTGGAGCATCTATTCTTCTATCTCTATGTTGTGCAGTTCCTCTCTTTTTCCTAAGAGGAGTTTCTGAATGGTAAAAAGCCTTCAATATATCCAGATGGATTACAAAAATGTCTGCCATGGACACTTCAAGTAGCTCCCTCAGGTTCTAGTAAAAGAAACTAAAATAGCATTTAGGAGTTTAACCGAGGACCAACACTTGGAACTATTCCTTTAGACTTCAACTGCAACTGACATTAAAGAAAATTACTTATTGTTTAAATCAACTGTTCATATAAAGCAACATATATAAATTCCATATTAGCTGGAGAACAGAAAGTACACTTATTTAGTGCCCTACATTTCACCTACAGAGCTATAGATCCTCCAATTCCCAGGCCCCTCTTCTGCCACCTAAGATGACCACAGAGCTTCTTATACTACCTGATATACACTGTGCATTCATAGTCCAAGACTGGGGATGAGCGAACCCGAACTGCAAAGTTCCAGTGATTTTATTATTTTCCGTTATAACATGGTTATATTGGAAAATAATAGTATTCTTAAGACAGAATGCAAAAGAATACGGCCATTTAGGGGTTTAAAAAAAAACTCACCTCATCCACTTGATCACGCTGCAGCAGTCTCTTCTATCTTTATTCAGCAGGTCCTACCAAAAGGCCTAAGATGTGCGCGATGATGTCACTGCACTCTCCCACATGATGACATCATTATGCATTTTGCAGGTCCTTTACCAGGTCCTGTTTAGTGAAGATAGAAGAATCTTCTGCAGTGCAATCAAGTAGATAAGGTGAGTTTTTTTTTTTGTTTTTTTTTTAACCCGTAAATGCCATATTTCTTTGCATTATCCCTTAAGAATACTATTATTTTCTGATATAACCATAGTATAACGGAAAATAATAAAGTGAAGTTCGGGTCCCCGTTGACTTCAATAGGGTTCTGGTTTGGGTTCAAGTTCAGGTCCCGAACTCGAACTTTGACCTGAAGTTCATCCGAAACCCGGTAAACCCAAACTTCCACGGATTTGCCCAACTCTATCCAAGACACTTCATGGTGCTCTTGAATTCGACTGAGGCATCATGTTACCAGAAACAGCACAACTTTCTTTTTCATGGCTGTAATTGGTAATGCATCTTCAGAATAATATGAAAATAGTGATCTGGAAATGGCTAATTAAAACTTAGCTTTTAATATAACAATACTAAGAGATAGTCCCATTGATAATAAAGATATCACAGTTAGTCCTCGGATCCCATTATTATATGGGATACTCGTATCAACTAGCGGGGATAGTGTTTCCCTAATTAGTCTGGTACTAAGGACGGCCAGTTACCGATTTTCAATTCAATTTACTGAAAGAAAAAGGCAACTGTAAACATAAACATAGACATAGACAAAAACACCCTCAAAACTCTTAAATGAAAAAGAGGAGGGATGGTAAAAAAATTGGTGCACAATATTTCTGTAATAAGGCATCAAATAGAAGAAAAAAACACACCAGAAATAAATACACTGTGATACGTGCTATTCCACCCAATAATGATGGAGGGTGTAAGGGTGCTCGGCGGCACCATAACCAAAGGTCCTACCACAATGTTGACAGGAGGATTATGGAAATGCGCCAGCTCGTATATCTTCTTGGCAGTAAGCCCTGGGAGGGTCCCGGTGCTTGTAGTGGTTCGGCTTACTGTGGGGCGATGAAGGTATGGATGAGGAGGGGGATGGTATCAAAATCCCTAGTTGCCCTACAATCCACCAATCACCCTAGAGGAGCTAACCACGGAGTATCCCACTAGCTGGGCCCCCGTCCGGAACCTATCCCTGGGTCTAGCCCTAGAGACCTGCCCACGGAGTATCCCACTAGCTGGGCCCCCGTCCGGAACCTCTCCCTGGGGCTATCGTTCCCTATATTACCCTAAGTCCCGACATGCATGTTTCTGAGGAAACCTTCCTATCTTCAGGGGAACTGCTGTTATGGGCAAATAAAGTTAAAAGATGGTGGCTGTCGATCAGATAATACCGACAAACACCGGACAATTGCTGAATTGATGGTTGCTACATAGTCAAAGTCGCACAGATAAGTGCAAAAAGGTTATAGCGGAACGCTCAGGTATAGATGTTACCTGGTTATACTGACTGAGCCCGCCAATATTTAAAGCCCAGTGAGTACATCGGGGAGGGCGTGGCCGTTGTGTCGGCTTCCTCCCCTGCCACATGATGCCAGGCGCATGTAGAGCTCGGAGACAAGATGGCGACCGCGACGTGCGTTCCAAAAGTAGTTGGCGTGCGTTCCACGTCCCGGATGAGTGCGGTTCAGCCATTGATTGAGTTGGCCTGCGCTCAAGAACCTAATGCGCAGACTCCGTCAATGGTATGTTAGAACTCATGCCGGTTAGGGAGTCCCGCTGACTTACGGGGTAAATGTCTAAAGTGCAGATTGATAGACGCTGCGCTGTTAACCCCTCCCTGCCAGCTAACAGGGAATGATCCCTGCCGTATCAGAGCGATCTACAAATAATGAGGACCTCTATGTTTTAGTGCATTAAGGTTTTTAGTCACCATTCATGGCGCAAGGTCCCCCAATTGACAGTAAATATCATATGTACATCCATTAGACGCATAGACTTTTTTAGTCCGGCCAATGTCAATAGGTGGTGAGTCAATATGATAATAGTGGCCCACTAGATAGGGAGGTGTGAGAGCGTGATGGCCAAAAAAACACACCATGTGTTAGACGGGTGGACTACTGGGGCAAAGGTCCACGCCTCCAACACACTAGGCTCAACCCTGATATGGGTGAGAATTTTAAAAGGGGAGTGGTATTTTTTGCGGAGTGATAGAGGATATAATTCACTGGCCTGGGTAGAGGGCACCGCCTCGGCGGGCTAGGTTAGGGCAGGTAGATCACACTAGGGTTTTTTTTAATTATAAAAAGGGAAAAGAACACAAAGGTAACCGAAATATAGTAAACAAGTACAGAAACAGGACTGATATGGCAAGGTAGCATTAAAGAAAACATCCAAAATTCAGCTGTTCATTAAGGCCCTTGGGAGAGACGGTGTCCAGTGTGTAGGTCCACCGTGCCTCCCTTTGTAAGAGTAGACGTCCCAGTTTCCACCTCGCACTGGTGGATTGACCTTCTCTATACCCATGGCCCTGATGCAGTTACTATCTCCACCATGGGACTCGTTGACATGTCTTGCAACTGGGGTTTCTCTCTTGTTGTTTATGTCCCCCAAATGTTCGCCAAGTCGTCTCCGTAGCTCTCTTTTGGTCTTGCCTATGTATTCAATTCCGCATATGCATGTGATTTTGTAAATCACACCCAAAGTGCGACAATTGATGAAGTATTTAATATGGAAAGACCTTTGTAGATTAGTACTACTGAATGTTTTGCCACTCTGTAGAATCTTACAGGCTACACAACCAGTGCATCTATATCAGCCCTGGACTTTGTGGTCCAGCCATGTTCCTTTTCTAGGGGCTGGGGTGTAGTGGCTGTGGACCAGCTAGTGGGATACTCCGTGGGCAGGTCTCTAGGGCTAGACCCAGGGATAGGTTCCGGACGGGGGCCCAGCTAGTGGGATACTCCGTGGTTAGCTCCTCTAGGGTGATTGGTGGATTGTAGGGCAACTAGGGATTTTGATACCATCCCCCCTCCTCATCCATACCTTCATCGCCCCACAGTAAGCCGAACCACTACAAGCCACTGGCGCATTTCCATAATCCTCCTGTCAACATTGTGGTAGGACCTTTGATTATGGTGCCGCCGAGCACCCTTACACCCTCCATCATTATTGGGTGGAATAGCACGTATCATAGTGTATTTATTTCTGGTGTGTTTTTTTCTTCTATTTGATGCCTTATTACAGAAATATTGTGCACCAATTTTTTTACCATCCCTCCTCTTTTTCATTTAAGAGTTTTGAGGGTGTTTTTGTCTATGTCTATGTTTATGTTTACAGTTGCCTTTTTCTTTCAGTAAATTGAATTGAAAATCGGTAACTGGCCGTCCTTAGTACCAGACTAATTAGGGAAACACTATCCCCGCTAGTTGATACGAGTATCCCATATAATAATGGGATCCGAGGACTAACTGTGATATCTTTATTATCAATGGGACTATCTCTTAGTATTGTTATATTAAAAGCTAAGTTTTAATTAGCCATTTCCAGATCACTATTTTCATATTATTCTGTATAGTGCGTGATCAACTTCTCTATAATATTTTCCCTTCTCCTAACCGTAATGCATCTTCACCCAAGAGAATGAGGCTGAGATACAATACCAAACCCAACTCATAGACAAGGGTCCCACTATTTTGTGAAAATTGATTAGTATTTCTTATTTTTATTTTACTTACAAATGACGCAATGAAAGAAGAAGACTCGACTGGAAGATTTTAATAAAATGTATTTTATCGGTAACTCTTCCTTGCGATAACAGAAAAAATATATATAACAAATTCCGCAAATTACAAATCACCTTTGACCTAATTAGAGGAATGTATGTATATTTAAAAAAAGAACATAACTATTTACCCCCTGATTTTAGGTCACTTGACACTACCCATATTTGCAAAACAGGAACATCCATGATGATTTATAGGCAACTTCAAGGGCGTGTGGAGCATCTCGTTAAAAATGCCTCCAGCCCAATTAAGAGTCAAAATACATTTAAATATGCAAAACATGTTGATAATTCTTTCAAAGTCATCATTCTTTAAATCTCTCTTCTACATAATTGCAAAATGTTCGATGACATGGTAATAAAGCAAGTTTAATTAGCCTATATGCATATTGCACATGTAAATTATATTGTCCTCTCTATTTACTTTCATTAGCATGGAAGGAAGTATAAACCAGCCTCCATTTGCATCAGGAAGAGTTTTATCAACTTAAAAATAAAGATAATACTGGTTTCCAATGATGAAAAACATATGAGCATTGTAATTTAATCAAGCGAATAATAGGATAATTAACAATATGCTAAGAGTTTTTGAAATCTGTATCAGTGTCATTGTTTCATTAAATATTTTTTTGAAGTGCAATGAATTACCATATTTTTCACCTTATAAAACACACTGGATTATGCATCTAGGTTTTAGAGGAGGACCTCAGATACCACTCTTAATCAGGGGCCCATCTGTAGTCATGTGACCCTCCTTCATCCTTCCCTTTCCTGTTGTGCTGTCTTCTGATCTGTAAAACAGCAGACACCATTTTGAACCATTCGGGTTCAATTTTGAAAGGGGGGGGGGGTTGTTTTATTTTTTTAAGAAAATAAGAGATAAATTAGAGATTTTCTGGCCAATTGAAGCATTTTCGGTCCAGGTAGAATCGATTCAGATTTAAATCGAATCATTTGACCAATTGAAGCAGTTTTGGTCCAGGTAGAATCGATTCAGATTTAAATTGAATCATTTGACCAATTCAGCCAGATCTAACCAGAATAGAATTTTGAATAATTTGCTCACATCTATACTATTGAAGGTGCCTGGTCACCTATAGATGTTTATCAGACAGACATATGAACTAGACTGTATTTCTAGCTGTGTCAGACATAGGTCACTAGAGAAACCTAGGTAAAGTTCAGTTATTGCAACTGTGTTACAAATGTTAAATGTAGCTGAATCACTATTGTCTGAAACTGTCCTCTCACTGCGTCACCTACAGATGGCATTACATATAATTAAATATAGTTTTCCACTGCTTTCAATAAAAATGAATATACCTTATTTCTTGTAGAAGCATGGCAAGAAACTGGGGCTGTAGTCATCCCAGAGATTGGAAAAAGAATTGTGTCCTAATTTTTTTTCCATGGGAGAGAATAACATTTATTTTCCTATTTTTTGTACTATAATATTTGTTTAGGTTTGCCAGCCAGACAAGGGTATACCTTTGAGCTTTACAATATTTCCACCTTAATTCGTAAATGCATTGTTATCCTTCTAAGGGGCTATCATGGTAGGACAAACAGTTAATTAATTTTTTCTCCAATAATATAGTTAATATGACATTGCATTTGAAATATTTGTCATGTAAAATATCCAAGTGTCATTGAGTATTTGACATAGTAAACATTAGTGGGAGCCTAATGAAAGCATCCCGACTAGGAAGAGCGAACCTGTAGTTGTTTGGATTCAACGAGTTCGGCCGAACGTTGTTTCAAAGTTCAGTTTGGGTACCCGAACTTGACCCGAACTTGACCCTGAACACTTGGAAGTCAATGACCCGAACTTTGGTGCACTAAAATCGTTTGTAAAATCGTCATGGTTAGGGCTCTAAATGGAAGCAAAATGGGGGTAAGAGCAGGATAATTGCCCTGAAAACAAATATGGATAGGGAAATGACTTAAAATAACACATAATAGAAAAAAATATAATCTTGAACCAGGAGATGGAGATCCAAGTGGAGTAAGAGGTTGAGGAGGTGGCGGACATGGCAGTGTAAGTGTAAGAGGCGGAGAAGGAGGTAGCCAATACTGTTTTTGTGGGTTTTTTTTGTTTGTTTTTTATTTGGGCAGACCCCAAAACATTTGGTAATAGCAAGCAGAATTAACAAACTGCACTGTAGTATAACAATGGCTGGGTGAGGCCAGTATACTTCTCTTCTCTGCCAATATAACAAATAATAATCTTGAACCAGGAGGTGGAGGCCTGAGTGGAAGAGGCAGAGGAGGTAGCCAACACTGTTTTTGTGTTGTTTTTTTATTTTTATTTTTTCCTTTTTAAAAAAAAATTTAGGTTGTCCCCAATACATTGGGAAATGGCAAACAGAACACACAAACTGCGCAAAGGTCAAGCTCAGGCCTTGTGTCCAAATTGGAAACCCAGAAGTTCAAAGGGACTGACCCATCAGTCAGTATGTGCAGACATGTGGACATGTACTCTTCCACCATGTTGCTGAAACGCTGCCTCCTGCTAAGTTGGTCTGTAGCAGATGGTTGTACTGGATGTTGTGGCTTGCTGATGAAGCTTTTCTAGATTTTGGCCATGCTAACCCTCCCTTCTGAGGTGGTCCTGGTTCCCCAGCTGTGTTGGCGACTTCCTTCTCCGGCTCATGCTTCCACTGAGCTCCCGTTGTAAGATGGGAACGCAGCCAGTAGTGAGTCTACCGGTGTGCGCTTGTATTCATGCATCTTCCAAACACACTCTAGTGATTGAAGAAAGGACAGCACATTGCCCTTGTAGCAGGGATCCAGCAGGGTGGCCACCCAGTAATCAGCACTGGTAATGGTAATAGCGACTGAGCGGCCATTGAGCAGGCACTGCTGCGTGTACTCACTCCTGTGTGCCAGGCTGCCCAGAGGCAATGACAAGCTGTCCTTGGTAGGATGTGTATAGTTTGTGTCCTCTGTATCCCCCCCTACCACGCTCCAGTGATGCCCATGAGCTGCTTTGGGTGCTACCCTGCTGTGAACATCGTTTCTCATCATCATCCTCCTTATCCTCTAGAACTCTGCCTCTGGCTGCACAGTTGTGTACGTGGCCGCTGTTGGTGCAGGAACTCACCCTCCAAGAGTTTCAGAACAGCCTACCTTTGGTGAAGGTGTTACGCTGACCAGATGAGGAGGCAGTAGAGGAGGAAGCGGAGTAGGAGGCAACAGAAAGCACCGAGAAACGTCCATCAATCTTCAATGGCGGTAGGACATGTGCGAAAGCGCTTTTCGCCTCAGGCCCAGCCACCACTACATTTACCCAGTGGGCAGTTAGGGAGATATAACGCCCCTGCCTGTGCTTACTGGTCCACGTATCGAAGTTATGTGGACCTTGCCACTGATGGCGTTGTGCAGCACACACCTAATTTTGTCCATGACTTGTTCACGCATAGCAAGGATAGCTGTCTGGAAAAGTAGTGGTGGCTGGGAACATGTACTGTGGCACTGAGGTTTTTAAAAGTCTCTGTCGCCACCAGACGGAATAGCAGCATTTCAAAGGCCAGGAATTTTTAAATGATTGCATTCAGGCCAGGGCTCATGGGTGGTTAGGGGGGTACTTCCTCTTTCTCTCCAGTGTTTGGGGGATTGACAGCTGAATGCTTCCATGGGACAATGTGGAGATGCTCGGTGACAATGTTGGTGGTGTTGGTGTTGCTGTCACATCCTCTCTTTGTGTGGTGCCAGGTGGCCCTCTCTCTCCAGAGGGGGAGGAAGAGGCCAAGAATGCAGCAGAAGAGGGAGCATGAGGAGCCTGAGATCTTTTGTGGTTTTTCAGGTGTCCACTCCCCTGCAGCTTGTGCTTTGTAGTTAGATGCCTGGTCATGCAGGTCGTGCTCAGGTTTAGAACATTTATGCGTTGCTTCAGGCTCTGACTGCACAACTTGCAAACCGCCCGTGTCTTGTTGTCAGCACATTGCCTGATGAACTGCTATGCCAGGTAACTCGTTTGAGCTGGCCTTGGTGTGTTATGTCTCTCGGTCCCTTTTTTGCCTTGTGGCTTTCACTGCGTGACGACTACCTCTTCCTCTTTATCCCCCACATCATCTTCCACCCACTCCTCACCCTGTCCTTTTTGCCAGTCTGCACACTGCAGAAAGCCAAAGCAGTTGACACCTGTGTTTCGTCATCATCATTAGAGACGTGCTGCTGTGGTCCTCCCAAGTCCTCATTCTCAAACATAATTACCTATATCCCAATAGGTCACCCACAAAATTAACAGCCAGATTAAGTATTGTTTTTCTGTGTTACTGGAGCAAGGTAGTCATGGCCAAGAATATTCGATTCACGATTTTTAATTGCGAATATCACCACTTCAAGAATTCATGAATATTTAGAATCTAGATTTTTTTTCATCTGAACCCATGATCCCTCCCTGCTTCTTGCTTGTGGGCCAATGAGAAGGCTTCAATGTATATTAGTATTTTGCAGATCTGAGAAAGACAGCAGTGTTATTGCTGTTCTCTCTGCTTTCCTGTGTTATTACATTAGATAGTAAGGCCTCTTTCACACTTGCGTTGTGAAGATCCGGCGTGCACTTCCATCGCCGGAATGCACGCCGGATCCGGCACAACGCAAGTGAACTGAAAGCATTTGAAGACTGATCAGTCTTCAAAATGCTTTCAGTGTTACTATGGCAGCCAGGACGCTACTAGCGTCCTGGTTGCCATAGTAGCAGTGGGAGCGGGAGCGGCATACTTACATTCCGTGCTGCCCCGGGCGCTCTGAATGACGTCAGAGCACCCCGCGCGCATGGATCACGTGATCCATGCGATCACGTGATCTATGCACTGGGGTGCCCTGACGTCATCCTGGAGCGTCCCGGGAGCCGCACGGAATGTAAGTATGCCGCTCCCCCGCTCCCCCTACTCTTTACTATGGCAACCAGGACTTTAGCGTCCTGGCTGCCATAGTAACCATTGACAAAAAGCTAAACATCGGATCTGGCGATGAACCGAAACGATGCTTAGCTTAAGGCCGGATCTGGATTAATGCACTTCAATGGGCATTAATTCTGGATCCGGCGTTACGGCATGTCTTCCTGATTTTTGGACGGAGACAAATCCGCAGCATGCTGCACTTTTGTCAACGTCCAAAAAACGTTCACATACTGAACGGAAGACATCCTGATGCATCCTGAACGGATTTCTCTCCATTCAGGATGCATGGGGATAATCCTGATCAGTAGCTTTCCGTCCTAGAGACCCGAGGACGGATCTCTAGGACGGAAAGCTAAAACGCTAGTGTGAAAGAGGCCTTAATTACTTATGTAAGATAGATAGATAGATAGATAGATAGATAGATAGATAGATAGATATTACAGATAGTTAGTGGGAGATAGTCAGTGTAGGTTAAATAGTGATATGCTACATACATAGTGCTGTATGTATGTATATATGTATGCATGTATGCTACCTACATACATAGTGCTGTGATGTCACAAGTTCACAACAACTCAGTGCACCAATCACTAATATGTAATCAGACCTGTTAAAATATGAAGTTGCACGTATTGCGCAAAAGTATTTGCATTATTAGTACCGATTTCGCAATGGCAAATATATTGGAGCACTCTATCTTCAAATATAGCTATTGTAATGTTCTGTCATGCCAACCATTTTCGACAGTCTCAGGAAACTTCTATCAGCTTGAAAAATGTAGCTATAGTGACCCATGCCTGTATTGCGCGTGCATTACGCGCATATTACATTGCCGCTTTCACAAACAAGACCATATTCGCGAATTCTCAAATTTGCGAATATATGATGAATGTTCTACCAAATATTCGCTAAATGTTGCAAATTCGAATATTGCCCCTGTCACTCATCACTAGTGCAAGGAAGGTGTATTGCACCTCAAAAAATGGCTATAGGTCACCCACAGAAATAACAGCCAGATTAGGTATTGTATTTCTGTGTCACTGGTGCAAAGGAGGTGTATTACACCCACAAAAATGGCTATCGGTCACCCACAGAATTAACTGCTGGATTAAAAGCCTAACACTGTCTCTCACTGCAGCTGCGTCCTGTCACTACACTAGTTAGAGCAGAATGGGTGCGCAACACGTGATCCGGCATTTTTGCAGGCCGGTTCATGTGCTGCACCAGCCAATCACAGTGATGCCAATACTAGGCATGACTGTGATGGCTTCAAAGTACCCACAGCTTAAAAGCTTGTTTATTGGCTGTGCTGCAGCCTTTCAACAAGCTTTATATCATCCAAACACCGACCTCAAATATGGACCCCACAATGTTCGGTACACACCCAAACATTCTGGTTCGGGTTCACTCATCCCTAATCCTGACCACAGAGCATCCAACTGCTGGGGCCACAACATTCAGCTGTAATCTGTGAGGGAACCTGGCAGAGAGTGTTCAGTTTCACTGCAACACCACCTCTGGGCAAATTAAGCATTATGCTGTGCCCTTTGAAATCAATAAATTGTCTTTGAAATGTGTGAATGTGATGGGGACTCCAGGGCAAGAGAATTAATTTTTTTATTTTTTTAATAATATGACTAAACGATGAAGACCCTAATTTAGGAATACCCCTCTATTAAGTCTGCACTATTTATTAGTGGCAGTTAAAACTGGTTTTCTAATTCAGACAAACCCTGTAAATGATACATTGTTTTATTAAGCAATATGATGTACACAATACAGCTATTACAGTAATTCATAATCATAGAAAATGTCAACGCTATTGCCAAGTACTTCATTTAGATACATGGACAAAATCAAATAAAATGCAAATGCCCAATCATTAGGAAAATCGCTTCTTTTTATTAATTTGCTAATTAATATTTATTTTTCTGACAAATGTTATGGATGCCAATAGGTAGGGTAAATATCTAGGAGATATAGGAAAGTTACCAACAATCACGTGGATTAGCTAATTGCTCAATGAAATGTTGAGCCAAAGCAGTTACATTATAAAAGGATAGACCGAAAACCATATAAAGGTAATGGTTTCAAGACACAGTTGTAAGCTAGAGGTCCTGTAGAACAGTCAGAGGCTCAGCCGATAAAAATTTAGATAGTGTAAACTGAAGCTAATCATACATATTAGAGCTATATTGGCTAAATCCACCAGTTTTTGTTGATTAGACTATATAATGTATATAGGGCTTTCCAACTCTTCCCCAAAGGCTGATGTCAGGGTATATAAGCATCAGGCATGTTGAATTGCATCTGTCCCATCCTTTAGTTCTCAGTCAATAAGTCATTACCAGAGAAGTCTGGCAGTGGCTTTCTGTATAGGGGGACTGGGTAGGATAGCTTTCAGCTGAACGATTGTTTGGCATAAAGTCTAAAGACTTGCTAGATTTATTACAGCGCCTGATATGGTGCAGCTTTAGCCTGTCTAATGTAATGTTATACCATGTATCGTTTGTTTACTTTGAGACAAAACTTTGTGCAAATATTTTGGCACAAAATGGTGCCTCTTAAGTAGTGTTGAGCAAACAGTTCGAGCGTAGTTCGGGTTCATACCGAAATTTGGGGTATTCATGACAAGGACCCGGACCCGAACATTTTCAAAAAAGTTTGGCGATTTCTTCCCGCTTTCTGAAGGGCTGCACAGCAGCAAATCAGCTAGCATTTTACTTCTTGCCCTAAGAAGCCATCACAGCCATGCCTACTAATGGCATGGCTGTGATTGGCCAAGTGCAGCATGTGACCCAGCCTCTATTTAAGCTGGAGTCACGTAGCGCCGCACGTCACACTGCTCTGATTAGTGTAGGGAGAGGACGCAGCTTCTGTGAGGGCGAGATTAGGCAGGGAAAAGTCAGCATTAGCACCTAATGAAGTGATCGATCTACAGCTGTGAATGATTCAACTTCTGCTAGTTAATTGCTCACTGGTTTTTAGGCTGCACAGAGCGTTTTTCTGTCACTTTTTTCTGGGGTGATCGGCGGCCATTTTGTGACTTGTGGTGCACCAGAACAAGCTGCCAACAAATCCATCAATCCATCAATACTAATTTTTTTTTGCTATATCCTACATTGCTTGGCTTGGCTGTGCTAATTGTCACACCTAGAAACTCAGGATAGCAATTTCTATATTTTATAAAGGGGTTAAATACAATTGCCAAAATACCAATCCCATAAATCTAGTGTTCCAGCTTTGGCTAGCCAAGTGTAATACTGGCTGCTGTCCGGCAAATGATAGATTATTTTCTTTGGTGAAATTCAATTGCCAAAATAGCAATCCCCTAAATCTGGTGTCCCTGCAGTGGCTGGCAAAGTATAATAGAGTCAGCTAAAACATATATTTTGTTCTGGGGTGAAATTCAATTGCCAAAAAAGCAATACCCGGAATCTGGTGTCCCAGCGCTGACTGGCAAACTATAATAGTGTCCGCCAAAACATATATTTTGTTCTGGGGTGAAATTCACTTGCCAATATAGAAATAACCTGAATCTGTTGTTCCAGCTGTTGCAGGCCAAGTGTTAATCTGTCCGTAAAATGGTATATTACACTCAAGGTGTATATACAAGTGCTGAGAGGGTCATCCTCAGTAACTTCACACGCTACCGTGCATCTCCCATTGTATTTCTGTCCGTTAAAGGGTATATTACACAAAGTGTTAAAATACAATTGCTGAAGGCAAAATCCTACATATTTTTTCACACGCTACTGTGCATCTCCAAGTGTAAATCTGTCCATAAAAGGATACCTTTCATCCAGGGCCTAAATACTAGCCCTAAAAGAGATATTCCCCTAAATCAGTGGTTACTGCTGTGCCTGGATTAGTGTAATACGCTACATAAATAAATAGGCAGATAGTGTTAGGTGCCTGTAAAAAAAGGCCTGAATTTGAAATCAATACATTGGGCCAAATATTTTTTTTTCTTATTGTGGTGCTTGGTGAACGGTAACAATGAGGAAAACATCTAGTAAGGGACGCGGACGCAGTCGTGGTGGTGTTAGAGTACCCTCTGGTGCTGGGAGAGGACGTGGCCATTCTGCCACAGCCACACGTTTTAGTGAACCAACTACCTCAAGTTCCAATACCCGCCAGAATTTACAGCGATATCTGGTGGGGCCCAATGGCGTTCTAAGGATGGTAAGGCCTGAGCAGGTACAGGCGCTAGTCAATTGGGTGGCCGACAGTGGATCCAGCACGTTCACAACATTATCTCACACCCAGTCTTCTGCAGAAAGCGCACAGGTGGCGCCTGAAAACCAAGCCCATCAGTCTGTCACATCACCCCCATTCATATCAGGGAAACTGTCTGAGCCTCAAGTTATGCAGCAGTCTCTTATGCTGTTTGAAGACTCTGCTGGCAGGGTTTCCCAAGGGAATCCACCTAGCCCTTCCCCAGTGGTAGAAGACATAGAATGCACTGATGCACAACCACTGATGTTTCCTGATGATGAGGACATGGGAATATCACCTCATCAGAGTCCGCACGTCTCTGATGATGACGAAACAAAGGTGCCAAATGCTGCATCTTTCTGCAGTATGCAGACTGAACAGGAGGTCAGGGAGGAAGACTGTGTGGAAGACGATGCAGGGGACGATGAGGTCCTAGACCCCACAAGGAATGAAGGTCGTGTCACTGACTTTCATAGTTCAGAGGAAGAGGCAGTGGTGAGACCGAGTCAACAGGGTAGCAAAAGAGGGAGCCGGGGGCAAAAGCAGAACAGCCGCCGCCAAGAGAGTTTGCCTCCTACTGGCCACCGCTACCAGGGACCGAGCACCCCAAAGGCAGCTTCAAGGAGTTCCCTGGCATGGCACTTCTTTAAACAACGTGCTTACAACAAGACCCGAGTGGTTTGCACATTGTGCCATCAGAGCCTGATGCGAGGCATTAACGTTCTGAACATTAGCACAACCTGCATGACCAGGCATCTACATGCAAAGCATGAACTGCAGTGGAGTAAACACCTTAAAAGCAAGGAACTCACTCAGGCTTCCCCTGCTCTCTCTTCAGCTACTGCCTCGGCCTCTTCCTCTGCCTCGGGAGGAATGTTGGCACCTGCCGCCCACCAAACAGAGGATGTGCCACCGACACCACCACCTGTGTCAGCAAGCATCTCCACCATGTCACACGGCAGCGTTCAGCTCTCCATCTCACAAACCTTGGAGAGAAAGCGTAAATTCCCACCTAGCTACCCTCGAGCCCTGGGCCTGAATGCCAGCATATCTAAACTACTGGCCTTTGAAATGCTGTCATTCAGGCTGGTGGACACAGACAGCTTCAAACAGCTGATGGCCATTGCCTATGATCACAGGGCATCATTCTTTGCCTCCTGTAGCCTCCTCCTCCTACTCGGCTTCCTCCTCCTCTGCTTCCACCAGCTCATCCATTCAGCCACACACCTTCACCACCAACTTCAGCACAGCCCGGGGTAAACGTCAGCAGGCCATTCTGAAACTCATATGTTTGGGGGACAGGCCCCACACCGCGCAGGAGTTGTGGCGGGGTATTGAACAACAGACCGACGAGTGGTTTCTGCCTCAAGCCCGGCCTGGTGGTGTGCGATAATGGGCGAAATCTCGTCGCAGCTCTGGGACTAGCTGGTTTTGCGCACATCCCTTGGCTGGCGCATGTGCTGAATTTGGTGGTGCAGAAGTTCATTCACAACTACCCTGACATGTCAGAGCTGCTGCATAAAGTGCAGGCCGTCTTTGCGCGCTTCGGGCGTTCACATCCTGCCGCTGCTCGCCTGTCTGCGCTACAGTGTAACTTCGGCCTTCCCACTCACCGCCATAAATGCGACGTGCCCACCAGGTGGAACTCCACCTGGCACATGCTGGAGAGACTGTGCGAGCAGCAGCAGGCCATAGTGGATTTTGAGCTGCAGCACGCACGTGTCAGTCGCACTGCGGAACAGCACCACTTCACCACCAATTATTGGGCCTCCATGCGAGACCTGTGTGCCCTGTTGCGCTGTTTCGAGTACTCCACCAACATGGCCAGTGGCGATGACACCGTTATCAGCATTACAATACTACTTCTATGTCTCCTTGAGAAAACGCTTAGGGTGATGATGGAAGAGGAGGTGGCCCAGGAGAAGGAGGAGGATGAGGGGTCATTTTTAGCACTTTCAGGCCAGTCTGTTAGAAGTGGCTCAGAGGGAGGTTTTTTGCAACAGCAGAGGCCAGGTACAAATGTGGCCAGCCAGGGCCCACTACTGGAGGACGAGGAGGATGAGTAGGAGGTGGAGCAGGATGAGGATGAAGCAGGTTCACAGCGGGGTGGCACCCGACACAGCTCAGGCCCATCACTAGTGCGTGGCTGGGGGGATACGGAGGACGATGACGATACGCCTCCCACAGAGGACAGCTTGTCCTTACCTCTGGGGAGCCTGGCACACATGAGCGACTACATGCTGCAGTGCCTGCGCAATGACAGCAGAGTTGCCCACATTTTAACGTGTGCGGACTACTGGGTTCCCACCCTGCTGGATCCCCGCTACAAAGACAATGTGCCCACCTTACTTCCTGCACTGGAGCGTGATAGGAAGATGCGCGAGTACAAGCGCACTCTGGTAGACATGCTCCTGAGAGCATTCCCAAATGTCACAGGTGGAAGCCCAAGGCGAAGGCAGAGGAGTAGCAAGAGGTCACCAACGCAGCTGTGTCACGGCCAGCTCCTCTGAGGGCAGGGTTAGCATGGCAGAAATGTGGAAAAGTTTTGTCTCCACGCCACAGCTAACTGCACCACCACCTGATACGGAACGTGTTAGCAGGAGGCAGCATTTCATTAACATGGTTGAACAGTACGTCTGCACACCCCTCCACGTACTGACTGATGGTTCGGCCCCATTCAACATCTGGGTCTCCAAATTGTCCACGTGGCCAGAGTTAGCATTTTATGCCTTGGAAGTGCCGGCCTGCCTGGCCACCAGCATTTTTGTCTGAACGTGTATTCAGCACGGCAGGGTGCGTCATTACTGACAAACGCAGCCGCCTGTCCACAGCCAACGTGGACAAGCTGACGTTCATGAAAATGAACCAGGCATGGATCCCACAGGACCTGTCCCTCCCTTGTGCAGAATAGACATTTATAACTGCCTCCCTCTCAACCATGTATTCTTGTACTCCGGGGCATTTCTTTATTGAATCCTCATTTTTTTAACTTTATCATGATCTTGCAGTGCAAACCAAAGTTGAATGAACCTCTCCTCAATCTGGGCGCGGGGGCCTAAATAACTGAAAGTGGCCTGTTACAATGGTGGGTGATATGACACCTTATTCCTTGCTGTGGGACCTCTCTCCTCTGTCTGGGTGCTGGGGCCTAAATAACTGAAAGTGGCCTTCTCCAGTGGTGGGTGATATGACGCATGATTCCTTGCTGTGGGACCTCTCTCCTCTGTCTGGGTGCTGGGGCCTAAATAACTGAAAGTGGCCTTCTCCAGTGGTGGGTGATATGACGCATGATTCCTTGCTGTGGGACCTCTCTCCTCTGTCTGGGTGCTGGGGCCTAAATAACTAAAAGTGGCCTTCTCCAGTAGTGGGTGATATGACGCATGATTCCTTGCTGTGGGACTTTTCTCCTCTGTCTGGGTGCTGGGGCCTAAATAACTGAAAGTGGCCTTCTCCAGTGGTGGGTGATATGACGCATGATTCCTTGCTGTGGGACCTCTCTCTTCTGTCTGGGTGCTGGGGCAGTTATTTAAACTGAAAGTGGCCTTCCCCAGTGGTGGGTGATATGACGCATGATTCTCTGCTGTGGGACTTCTCTCCTCTGTCTGGGTGCTGGGGCCTAAATAACTGAAAGTGGTCTTCTCCAGTGGTGGGTGATATGACGCCTTATTTCTTGATGTGGGACCTCTCTCCTCTGTCTGGGTGCTGGGGCCTAAATAACTGAAAGTGGCCTTCTCCTTCTCCAGTGGTGGGTGATATGACGCATGATTCTCTGCTATGGGACCTCTCTCCAATTGATACAGGTTAATTTTTATTTATTTTATTTTAGTTCATTTCCCTACCCACATTTGTTTGCAGGGCATTTATCTTCCTTTTGCTGCTGTTTGCAGCCCTCTAGCGCTTTCCTGGCCAATTTTCATCCTTTTGGGTTTTGCTGTCTATAGATTAAGCAATGTCACGAACCAGTGAAAGTGAACTCAATGTGCCACGTGTCCTACCTTCTCTAAATGCGTTGTCTAAGTGAACCCCTCAATCTTCACAGTACCCCTGATGGTGGGGATAGACCTTCCCGAGGGGAACACCAGGTCGCTAGCGCTTGAGGAGGATTGGCACACTAGGCAGCTGGTCTAGTCGGACCAGGAGGTACCTGAGCAAGGTACTAGAGGTACAGACGTAGTCAGCAGTCTGATGTGTATCCAGGATCAACAGTGCAGGACCGAAGGATGAGGCAGAGGTGAAGTCAAACAAGCAATAGGTACAGGCAGACAGCACAGGTCTAGTACAGGAAATCTGGTTTGGCAACAGGAGAGTCAAGGCAATCAGGCAAGGATCAAACATGTAGTGGAGTCTAGAAACACAAGCACGAGTCAGGTACACAGGAACACAAGAAGATAACAGCAACCTTAGCAGAACACAAGGACCTTGGCGCTGAGGCATCTGGGAAGGGGGCTGAGCCACTTATATACGTGCAGGAGGGCTAGGATTGGTCAGCAAGGTCACATGATCTAACCCATAAAGCACAGAAAGTGACACCCGCTGTCCATTAAGGAAGTGCAACAGGGAACAAGCAGCAAGCATGCTGTGGCCAGAGGTGAGAGAAAAATGTTGAGCGGTTCCCAGAACAACAGTACCTACACGGACAGAGCCCAGGACTGCAGCAGTGAATGGGGAAGCACTGGCAGCAGATCACTGCTGAACATGGCACCTGGGACCAGGGCGGTAAGCAGGGGAACAGCGGTGCACAGCAGCCGCTGTTACAAGCAGTGAGTGGACTGTTTTAAAGAATAGTGATTAAGCTACATTTAACATTTGTTACAGTTGCAACAATAAGACTCAGTGGTCCTAATGAACTTCCCCCAGAGTTCTCTGATGATTTATGTTTGGTTCACTAGAACTACTAAGGGTTCAGTTCTTGCGTCTGTCTTAAAAATGTCTATAGGTGGCCAGACACCTTCAATAGTAGAAATGAACAAATCATTCCAAATTCCTTTTGAAAAATTGATTCTACCTGAAGCAATATTGCTTCTGTTGGCCTGAAAATTTGTTTTATGGCAATACGAAGATTCCTAGGACTCATCTATTTTCTCGTACTTTTTTTTCTTCCTCCTCCCTCCAGAATTTGCCAAATCAAATATTCAGATTGGGATCACCCTCAAATTTTAAGAAAATTCAGGCCGAATCTAGTTAGTTTACAATCAATTCATTCATCTCTATTAGGGAAGAGCGAAGTGAGCTTTGGATGCTAGATCCAAAGTCGCTTCGCTAAAAAATTTGTTTTGATGCTGTACAGAGATCTGTCTTCTTCTGGAATGAGGAGAAGTTAGTTATTTGCGAAGTCGACCAAGATTTAGTTGAATAACTTCGGTACTTTATTTTTAAGTGGAAAACCACTTTAGGCACCTAACTGTTCTGCAGCTGCGCTCTGGCTGTCAGAAAAGTACTTATCTGTTCTGCTAGAGCTGAGCTTGGGCAGAAGTTGAGGGGGAGGGCTGCTTAATCTCCTGAATGGTAGCAGCTAGAAGCATGCAACTGGTCTTGTATGAAAGCTGACAGTCCAAGCTAAAGTACAAGCAAAACAGGAGATATCACTGTTAGAAATCGAGTCAGAAATAATCACAGTAAAACCTGTTTTTACTTTCACTTTCAGCTACAATCACTGCATCTCAATTTCTAACAGTGATATCTTCTCATGTACTGAAGATATTACTGTCATTCTGGTATTGTCTAAAAGCTTGGAATACATATCTCTCTTCACATCTCTAGTAGTGTTGAGCGCGAATATTCGAATTTCGAATTTTTATTGCGAATATCGGCACTTCAAAAATTCACGAATATTTTAAATATAGTGATATATATTCGTAAAAACAAATATTTTTCTTTTTTTTTTTTCTTTTCTGAACCCATTTCCTAGTATACCTACTGCTTCTTGCTTGTGGGCCAATGTGGGAAGGCTGCAATATTGTAGTCTGCAGTGAATTAGAATATTCTTCATTATTTAATTTTTTTTCTCTTATTCTCTATAGAATGTAGTGCAATATTTTAGTTTTTTAGAATATTCGTTATTTTTTTCCATCTGAAGTCATGATTCCTCCCTACTTAAGTTGCTTTTGGGCCAATGACTGTTCATATTAAATTGGAAAAAATGATGACTATTCTAACAAAAAGAATATATAGCACTATATTCTAGTGCTATATATTCGTGTTTCATAATATTCACATTACGCGATTATTACATTGCCGATTTTTCGCATAAGAGAAATATATTTTTTTCTCATGCGAAAAATCAGCAATGAAATATTCGCGTAATGCGAATATTCTAAAACACAAATATATGGGTTATGGGTGCTATATATTTGTTTTTTAGAATATTCTGCATTTTTTTAAATTTAATGTGAACAGTCATTGGCCCAAAAGCAACTTATGCAGGGGGGAATCATGACTTCAGATGGGCAAAAATGCCAAATATTCTAAAGAAAGAATATATAGCACTATATTCCATAGTGCTATATATTCAGGTTTTAGAATATTCGCATTACGCGAATATTTCATTGCCGATTTTTCGCAATCACTATAATAATGTCGAATACGAACATTTGCAAATATATGACGAATATTCTAATGAATATTCGCGAAATATCGCAAATTCGAATATCGCCCCTGCAGCTCATCACTGATCTCTAGCTAGTACCAAACCAGAGATATGAGCAGCTAAAGCTACCGACCCCCCTCCTCTTCAATCTGGAGGAGGAGAGGGAGCAGTTACAGAGCCTCAACTGCCTCAATGAGGAAAGGAAAAATAGTAAAAAGTAAAAAAAATCCACAAAATAATGTAAAAATTGCAGTTTTTTTTATCTTTCCCACAAAAATAAAAGTTATTAAATACACTATTAACCCCACAATGGTTCATAAAAACCTACAACTAATCCAAACTTGAAAAACAAAAAAAATTAGAAGAAAACATTTAAAAGTTATGACTGCTAGAATACAAAGGGGAAAAATATTATTTGTCCTTAAGGCTAAAATTAATTATATCACTAAGGGGTTAATGTAATAGTGTCCCCTGAGTTTAAAATAAAAAAGTGACATTTTTGGGAGGGTTTTTCTAATTTTAACATGACTGTTAGGATCGTTACCTCGGAACCGAAGTCGAGTTCGGGTCCACATTTTAAACTGGTTTTCCACTTTAAAAATGAAGTACCAAAGTTATTCAGCGAAATCTCATGCAACTTTGTGAATAACTAGGCAGTTACATTTAAATGCTGTACGGAGACGGATCTCCATACAGCATTAAAAATTTTTTTTTTGCAAAGTAACTTCGGATGTAGCATCAGAAGCTCTCTTCACTCATCCCTAATCTCTATTCAACAGCTGTTGGCTCATCACTTAAGGCTGGGTTCAGACTTGCGCGTTTTACAGCGCGTTCAAACGCGCTGTAAAGCGCTCAACACATGAAAACCAATGTTTCCCTATGGCCCTGGTCCTCACTTGAGCGTTTTACAGCTCGTTTGAACACGCTGAAAAACGCCCTACGATCCAAAAAGTTCTTGAGCTTCTTTGGGGCGTTTTGTCGCACGTATTGTGATTGAAGCCACAGTAGTCAATCACACGAATGCGCGTACGACACACGTTTCCTATTTCTAAAAACGCGCTGTAATACGCGCGACAGAAACGTGCGTTTTACGCGCGCATCAAATACGCGCAAGTCTGAACCCAGCCTTAATGTATAATATACTTCAGTATGCATTCAAGTTTTTTAGGACGTATTTGCTTAATGGATGTGGCATCTCTCACTCATAGACTCATAATAGAACATGTTTAATGGATACTGTATCATACATTAAACAAAATCATAACACATCTGAATGGGGCCTTGTTGTGAAGATGGTATGAGCCCATTGTATCAGTAAACATATTTAGTTTGGGGCTATTTCTAAGGGCATTACTGGATGGGTGTCACTGAATGGGTGAGGGTTCTGGCAGTCATGTTGGCCGTTGGTATAGCATTGAAATCGACAGGTATGTGCATAATGCAGGCAAATGGTCATGTAACTAGCAGAGAAAGAGGCGAAGATATGTCCAAATATGATGTCATGGTCAAACACAGGACCCCAGCAGGAATACAGTGTTATAACTATTACCAAAACTGGATTAGCAGGTAGCAACATTTAAACCTGCTGCTTCCTCCTTGTACAGGGCCAGCTAATATTGCTAAAAACTGCAGATTACACTTTACAGAAATTGGTTTATTTACTCTCATATTGTAAAGACAACTTACAGCAAGAAGCAAGATTAATTGTAAAATATTTTAATTAAAAAACGATAAATTGAATACATTTGTTTATTTTTTCTGAAAATAACAAAACATCTTTCATTTAATAAGTCAGCCTGATTTTAATTACTAAAGCATATTTTGGGACATATTTTTTCAATAGACAGCTAGCTGCAGTTTACCTCATTGCTAATGCAAAGGGTATGTCTGCTAATGAATGCAACAATAAGACAAGTCTAGCAGAACCGCTGTGCTACAGAGAAGAACCTGAAATAAATTTGCTTAGTTATAGTGCAACAGAAACTGAAAATTATGGCATTTTAAAGTTGATATCCCACAAAAAAGTAATTCCCTTACGTCCTACCAGCAGCACAGATGGGGGTTAATGCCCCCCGTGAGCTGGTAGGACCGGCGGAATTTTAATGAGCCCAATCAAGAAATCAAAGGATTCCCCTTAAAAGAAGGGGACCACCCACCAGCCCACCGTGTTTTTTTAGGTCCTCTGGACTGGTGGGCTGGCGGTTCTAGGGGCTAGTCCCTTGTGTTTATGTTTATCTCGGCAGTTTTTTTGCTGTTTGGGCAGTTTTTTTTTCTGCCCTTAATCTGGTTTGGGAACGTTTGTCTCCTTCCCTTCCTTTCCCCTCTCACCTCCGTCTGAGGCTGCTTCAGCGGCGGCACTTGGGCTCCGGCGTGCGGCTGCATGGGCGCCGCCATGTTCCCGGAAGTGGCGTTGCGTCACTTCCGGTCCGGAGCTCCGCTGCTCCGGGGGAGAAACCAGGCTTTCTCTTTGAGAAGCCCATCTTGAGTCTGGGGGTCGTATATTATTAAAACTAACATAACGATCCAGCATAGAGGGGCTTGTTTTTATTAATAAGTAAAAGAGTAATGTACCTTTTTCTGCGGCTCCGCCCTTTGGGCGGGGCTTTAGGTTTAAAAGCCCTCAGTGTACTTTGCTCTGTCTCTGGTAGCACACTCTCTGAGTTAGCTCCAGAGTCTGGCGTTTTGGTGCGATTGTTTGCTTAACTCGTATCCAAGTTCTTTCTGTGATTTCGTTAGAATTGTGTTTTGCCTCTGTGTTCGGTGGGACTTATTTTTCAATCCTACTGTTTTTTTGTCTATGTTTCAAACAGTATTTAATTTTTCTTTGTCTCTGCCAGAGATGACCTCGCCCAGGGACTCGGATTCGCTTCGGAAGTCGGCCGCCAAGAGAAGACACTTGGCATGTTTCGACTGCAACACCCCTTTGGATGAGAATTATCCGTATTCCAGGTGTGAAGCGTGTAGGAGATCTCAGGCGTCCACCGAGCCCAGCATGCAGGACATGTATCAGTGGGTGAAAACCTACGTCGATGACTCCATCAAAGGAGTCGTTAACTTGCTTGACGAGAGGCTTCCTGCCTCATCCCAAGCTCCCATGGAAGTCGCGGCGTCCGTTGAAAGACCTGCCGCAATCTCCGTGGATTCCTCCTCGGACGAAGAGGAGTTGCCTTCTACCTTCTTCCCTCCAGAGAAGACTCAGAAACTGCTGAAGTCCGTCAGGTCGGGGGACCATGATGTTGACCCTGGGGAGTCATCCGATCCCGCCTACCGGGCACAGCGTGTCTTTAAGGCGGATGAGGCCCTTTCATCTATGATGCAGATGGAATGGAAAAAACCTGAAAGGGGCCGGTCCTGACTAAAAATTCAAGACTATGTTTCCGATGGCAAAACCTTAATGGAATCGTGGGGTTCCATCCCTAAGGTTGACATGGCAACAGCCAAGTTGTCTAAACGCACCTCGCTCCGACGGATGATGGATCCAGTCTACAGGACCCTCTGGACAGGAGGGCTGAAGGCACCCTAAGAAGAGGGTATTCGGCGGCGGCAGCCTCAGCTTCTACTGCCATCGCAGCTACGGAGGTTTCCGCTTTTCTTCGTTCTAGATTGAACAGAATCCAGACAAACGTGGACCAGAGTGTCTCACGTGATGACATTCTGGCGGCTTTTAAGACCGCTAATCTCGCAGTGGATTTTCTATGTGACACTGCACAAATTCAGCTAAAGCTGGCGGCCAAGACTATGGCCCTAACTTCAGCAGCGCGTAGGCCACTGTGGTTGAAACCTTGGGTCGCTGACAACGCGTCCAAGTACAACCTTTGTGGTCTACCTTTTGAGCCTGATCGCCTCTTTGGTACTGAGCTCGACAGGCTCATGGAGGGGCTCTCCGATAAAAAAGGGAAGTCCCTCCTCAACAGCCCTTTCGGGGAAAGGGAGACAGGATCGCCTGGGGACATCAGGTCTGCAGACCAAGCCTAGATCCTGGGGGGCGCAGCGGAAAAATTCCAGGCGTCCTCGCAGAGGTACTAAGGAGGCTAAGCCCTCCTGACTACGGGCCTCCCCGAGGCTCTCGGTTGATCCCCGCTGCCCCTGCCGTTACTCAGTCAGATTTCGCCACTCCTCTTCCTCGAGTTCCTGTTGGGGGGCGTCTGTCCCACTTCCAGCAGGTCTGGAATCAGGAAGTGCCAGACCCATGGGTACTAAATATAATCTCCCACGGGTATCTCATAGATCTTTCCTCTCCCCCCCCCCCAGAAAGGTTCCTGATCAACCAGCAGCTTCATCCAGACAGGCAACTTCTGTTGGAGGCATATATTCAGGAATATATCTCCAAGGGGGCTTTGGAAGAGGTTCCGGCAGGGGAGCGAGGGCTAGGGATTTACTCACCAGTCTTTCTGGTGCCCAAAAAATCAGGAGATCTCCGGATGATCATCGATCTGAGATTCTTCAACCGGTATGTAAAAAAAGTAAGGTTCCGTATGGAAACCATAAGGTCAGTATCCCATATCCTCAGGCCCGGCAATGTCATGGCGACCTTGGATCTCAAGGACGCCTACCTACACATCCCGATTCATCCTGCTTCTCGCAGGTATCTCAGAATCGCGGTTCGGATTTCAGGTACGGTGCGGCATCTTCAGTTTGCCGCCCTCCCATTTGGAATCTCCTCAGCTCCCATTACCTTCACCAAGGTGGTGGTCGCGGTGGTGGCAGCTTTAAGACTTCGGGGACTGACCATAATACCCTATCTGGACGATTGGCTTTTTTTTAGCCTCTTCGGTTCCTGTTCTTTCCCTCCATCTTCATGTAGCCGTCTCCTTCCTGACCCGGCTTGGCTGGATAGTCAACTGGCAGAAGTCCAACTTGAGCCCATCAACCTCTATCACCTTTCTGGGCTTCATAGTCGACTCCATGGAGATGTCCCTCCGATTGACTCCGGGAAGGACGGCTCGGATCCAGGACTTGGCAAAGTTCCTGTCTGTTCCACGACGAGTCTCTATTCGGACTCTCATGAGGATGTTGGGGCTCATGTCAGCAGCCGCGGACGCGGTTCCTTGGCTTTGTGGCACCTCCGCCCATTACAGTCGGAGGTCCTAGCAAAATGGGATGGCAACCAGTCGGGCCTAAATTCCCTTTGCTCCCTGTCTTGTCAAACTCGAACCTCTCTAAGATGGTGGTTCCATCTAGAGGGAGGCAGGTCTATGACCCATCCAGAATGGGTCATATTGACCACGGACGCGTCCCTACTAGGCTGGGGCGCGCATCTTCAAGGTACTCCGGTCCGTGGGACCTGGTCTCCTCAGGAGAGGCTTCTTTCCTCCAATCTCCGCGAGATTCGAGCTATCCGGCTTGCCCTCCTTCACTTTGCCCCTCAGATCAGAGGGAAAGCAGTGAAAGTACAATCCGACAATATGACGGCAGTAATGTACCTGAACAAGCAGGGAGGCACAAGATCACTGCCCCTTCTGTCAGAGATAGGGGTAATTCTGCGGTGGGCAGAAGCGAACCTTTCCCATCTTTCTGCCATCCACATTCGGGGTCCCACAATATAATAGCGGATCGCCTGAGCAGGGGCCTTCCAACAATGGAATGGGCCTTAAATCCGGAGATCTTCAGACAGATCGTCACCAGATGGGGTCCGCCAGAGGTAGATCTCATGGCAACAAGGTTCAACGCCAAGGTCCACAGGTTCTGCTCCCTGTATCGGGAGGACAACCCCCTGGCGATAGATGCTCTGTCAATACCGTGGAGGTTCAGGCTGGCATACATCTTCCCTCCTTTTTCCATGATACCGAGGGTATTGATGAAAATCCGTCAGGATCAGGCCTCAGTGATTGCCATCATACCGTTTTGGCCGAAGAGATCCTGGTTTACCCAACTCATGCAGATGAGTCAGGGACAATATTGGAGACTCCCCCCAGAGCAGACCCTGGTGTCGTGGGACACTCATCTCTGCCCAGATCTGCGAAGATTCAACCTGACAGCCAGGAGGTTGATCAGTCCCTTCCCAGAGTAGAAGGGCTTTCAGAGTCGGTCCTGAGAACTCTGTCTCATTCCAGAGCGGAGTCCACAAATAAGGCTTATGCCCGAATTATGAAGATCTTCTCAGCATGGTGTGACTCAAAAGCGGTGGTGTACGCAGATCCGCCCCTATCGGCGCTGCTGCAATTTCTACAGGATGGACTGGACAAGGGCATTGCTCCATCTACCTTTAGAGTCCAGGTAGCGGCACTGTCGGCGTGCCTAGACAAGCCATTTTCTCGGGACCCGCTCATTAAACGCTTCCTGAAAGGAGCTGATAGATTAAAGCCTACAGTGCTGAGACCCATCCCTCAATGGGATTTGTAAGCAGCTCTCAAGGGGTTGTCATCTCACCCCTTTGAGCCCTTGGAGGAGGTGGATTTCAAATTTCTTACTTTGAAGACAGTTTTTTTGCTGGCTTTGACCTCTGCTAAGAGGGTGTCCGAGTTGCAGGCCTTTTCGGCCTTGCACCCATATACGATCTTTCTTCAGGATCGTGTTCTCCTAAGATTTTTGCCTTACTTCAGGCCCAAAGTCCCTTCTTTTCAGAACATCAATCAGGTAATCTCTTTACCTGTTTTTCTGTCTTCCTCCTCCTCTTCTCCGGTTCCAGTTAGGCACCCCCTGGACATTTCGAGATGCCTCCAGGTCTATGTGGATAGAACCAAGGAGTTCAGGATAGATGAGAATCTCTTTATCCTGTTTGCCGGTAAGTCGAAAGGCCATAAAGCGTCAGAAACCAACAATTAGTCGCTGGATCAGGGAGGCTATTAGGGAATCATTCATTTCCCTGTCATTAGATCCTCCGGACTTTGTCAAGGCCCATTCTACACGGGCTGTGGCAACTTTCTTTGCGGAAAGGAGCTGTCTGCCTTTGGAGTTGATCTGTAAGGCAGCCTCCTGGAGCTCAGAGTCCACTTTTATCTCGCACTATCGGGTGGATGCGAGAATTTCTGAGTTCTCGGCCTTCGGGCAGACGATACTTTCTGCCAGGCAGGAGGGCCCTCCCTAGGGGTTCCTCTTGCTATCTCCCCATCTGCGCTGCTGGTAGGACGTAAGGGAATCGTTAATTTCTAACGATAATTTGTTTTCCCTTAGTCCTAACAGCAGCACACAAATTTCCCACCCTAAGTGAGCGGCTCTTGTCACAAACACGGTGGGCTGGTGGGTGGTCCCCTTCTTTTAAGGGGAATCCTTTGATTTCTTGATTGGGCTCATTAAAATTCCGCCGGTCCTACCAGCTCACGGGGGGCATTAACCCCCATCTGTGCTGCTGTTAGGACTAAGGGAAAACAAATTATCGTTAGAAATTAACGATTCTAGGCAAAGAACAGAAAATTTTTATGTATTATTATAGAAATGAGTAAACTTCTTCAAATTCGTTTAGTATCCAATTTGGCAAATTTTTCAAAAAATTCTATTTTTGTCTGAATTGATTCTGAACAGATAAAATATGCTCCAATTGGTCTGAAAATTGCTATATGGCACTCGGGGGCTCATATTTTTTATATCGTTTTGCTCTTTCTCTACTCTCGAAGATTAACTTAGAAATGATACATCAGTTTGCGTAATTATGTTAAAGAACCTAAAAAGGTACAGAAAGAGAATGCTTTTATTTAAATTATTAAAACTATGTGGCTATCCGCCAAATTACTCAAATCATGCTGCGTGCAGGAGGGTGGCTACTATCAGTTACATTATTTATCACATAGTCGCTCTTCTTTAACACATAAATATTGTAACCCAATCTGGAGATATATTGAGACATATATTATACATGCACTGTATCCTTTGATACTACGTATCCCAACACAATGTATCTCTCTTCATTTGCAACATGGGTAACAACTTGGGGAGTTATTCTGGGATGTTTTGTACGGTGATTGCTATTGTGACGAGACCAATCTCACCACATTGCATTGGAGAAGCCTGGTTGCTCGCCTGCTGCCTTTGGACTATGGCCCCCTGTTAAAAGACATCTTTTTTACCTGCAGAAAAGCTTAATTCGTGCTTTTCTGCCTGGGGTTCGGTAGTTTTGGTTGAATGTGTTATACCCCAGATAGGAATCCCATGGAGCCCATTCGTATGAAACTGACTGTAAAGACTTTGGCTCCATGGCGATTAAACTGTATTCGTGTGGTCTGAGCGCCATTCACTTAATAATGTGCGCTCAGACCTGAGCTATCTGGGGATATGTTAAATGTATAGTTTTAATGTAATGTGTCTTACCTGGTGTATTTTAACAGTAATGCTTGTTTTGTGTCCCCATGTGCATAATGGAGTCTTGTCTCTGAAATGTCTGTGTGTATTGTAAAGGGTGGGACATTGTATATTGAATAGTGATGTCTGTCCTATTGTCCCCACGTGTGTATTGGAGATTTCCCTTTGTCCTGAGAGATAATTGAATGACTCCTCAATTGTCTCCAGGACAGAAGACATTGTGTATTCTCCTGCCTGTGATGATTACATTACCCATGTAGGGTGATTGTATCACAGGCAGAGGGGAGGGATATGCTGGGGGGTGTCTGTATTGTCCCATTGTGTGTGATTGGCTGCTGTATCCCGTGTCGCAGTCTTCCTTCTGGTCCCCTAGGGGAGTGTCCACCAGGTGGGAGACCTGGATAAATACCGGGCAGGTAGCCCTCAATAAACTTAGAATTCCTGTTTACCATCAATACGGAGCCTCGTCTCGTTCTTGGGGGGATTCGCTGTATGCTGTTAGAGACTGATTGCCAGGAGTGTAAGCTGATTGTCTGCTTTTCCTGTTCGTCTGCTAGCAGCTATTTGGGAGGTTCCAGTACGGGAGTTGGAGTGCTATTTTGTATCCAGTTCGGGAGTTTGGTGTTCTGCAGTAGCTGTGCCTATATCTCTGTAAAGGGGGCCGATCGCCTAAACGGTTTTTACCCCTTGTCTGCAGAAACGGTCCGTTACAGCTATCATTTTTAATTCACAAAACCTCCTGTACTACAAGCCCCAATACACTCCCACACGTCACTGTATTGCTTCCACATAAACCCTTGTATAATTCTGCGTCTGCTCGACGCGTTTCTATGCCCCCTAGATTTATATTGGCATGCCATCAGGAGCAGAAGGACTAAAGTACAAGGTTAGTTGAGCGCTGCATGCCCGTACACTTGGCGTATACCAGCACTCAAAACAGAAACCAAAGAAGAACGTTGCACGCCTCTGATGGCGGGCGTGCAGCAACAATAATGTGCAGCCTCCAGTGCTGTATTGGCCGTAGCGCGACCGCCAAAAGCCACTGCTTATATAGCTGAAGTCACGCCCTGCCTGTCCTAAACCTAAAGTTGCCCTTCCAGATAGATTCTCAGGGGTGATAATTTCATTTGGCTCAGGGAAACGTGCAAATTGTATTTTAAGCTATGTCTACACTCATCTGGGGATGAGAGTCAAAGAGTGGGTGTGATTATTTTGCTGCTTAAAGAGGAAGCACCCAGTCTTGGGCTTTTTCTCTGCTGACTGTATCACTGTCCCTGCGATCGGTGGATGAATTTTTCAGAGCTTTAGGTCTCATTTATGATGACCTGGATCGGACCTCCTTGGCCGAGACCAAGTTAGGTGGCCTGGGTCAGGGAGAGTGTTCTGCGGAGATCTATTGCTCTGAGTTTAGGAGATGGGCTACGGATAACAAGTGGAACGAAACGGCTCTCTGTAGTAAGTTCTGTCAGGGATTATCTGAGAGGCTGAAGGATGCTTTGGTCTTTCATGAGAAACCTGAGTCTTTGGGAGCCGCTATGTCTCTTGCTGTACGTATTGATAGACGCCTGAGAGAGAGATCGAGGGGCCCACTATCTCAGGATGTTCTATTACATAATGTATCGTCTTCCTCTGACACTTTGGGTGAAATTACTCCTGGGTTTGCATCAGGAGACAAACCCATGCAGTTAGGGGGAGCTACCTTTGGATTCACTGGTAATAGGAAGGGAGTGTGTTTTTTCTGCAGAAAAAGGAGACATTTTATCAATATATGTCCAGACATGCAACAGAAAAAAGAGAAAAAAAAGGCATTTAATTCTCCTTTGAATATTTGAGGAGTGAGAGGAGAGTCAGAAAATGTGCATTTGTCTTTTACTGGTAGTACTCGATTTATCCTGACTGTCAAGGTGGCGCTAGAGTCCAAGGCAGTGGGGATTCAGGTGTTTATCGCCAGTGGGGCAGGGGTGATCCTGATTGATGCTCAGTTTTTCCAAGTGCACGGGTTGTCTCCAAGTCTATTTGAAACAAAACATTCCAAGGCGGATTCCTTGTCACGTAGATTTCCTGGAGGTGGTGATTTTGAAAATTTTAGTCCCATACTGTCTAAAGGGGGTGATAACCGCTCTTTGCACTGACCTTAAGGTGAAGGTATTAGAGGCTCAGGGAGACGCACCGGATTTGTGTCCCTCTGGGAAACTATTTGTGCCATCGGAATTGCGTCACAAGTAGTGTTGAGCGAGCATGCGGTATTCGGTGCATGGCTGTATTCGGCCACATGTGCTCGAGCTCAGCCAATAAACATGCAGGGAGGTATTGGCACGCACTGTAATGCCGTAGCCATGTTGGCTACTGGCATTACAGTGATTGGCTGGCCGGAACATGGCATCGGGTGCTATTTGGCACCTGATGACACGTGTTTGGCTCAGTATTAGTCAGGGAGAGCTGAGCATAGGAAGGATCAGACAGTGTATGGAGTGTTATTGGAATATTTTTATTAGAAAAACTTTTTAGAGACCCAAAAGCCCTTTTAAGGACTATTGTGGGTGACAGCAGCAATATATGTTTGTAGCGCAACCTGCACTAAATTGCTCAGTCTTAGGGAGAGCTGTGCATAGGAAGGAACAGACAGTGTAGGGAGTGTTATTGGAAAAACTTTTCAGAGACCCAAAAGTCCATTGTGTGTGACAGCAGCAACATATATTTTTAGCGCATCCTGACCTAAATAGCGTCTAATAGGCCGCTGCGGACATTTAAATTATCCACACCACATCTCCTGTGTAAAATGTGCGCATCCCTACAATATCGGTGACATCCAGTGTACTTTTTTCGTAGATGGTGTCCACTGCGGACAGTTAAATTATCTGCACCACATCTTCTGTGTTAAGAGTGCACATCCCTAAAATATCAGTGACATCCAGTGAAATTTTTCCATAGACGGTGTCCACTGCGGACAATGACATTAGTTGCGCGACATCTGCAGTGTACCGTGTACGCTGAAAAAATGTATCTGTGACATACAGTGTACTTTTTCAGTAGACGTGTCCGCTGCGGACAGTGACATTACCAGGGGAATATCTCCAGTGTAACGTGTGCATTTAAAAAATGTATCAGTGACATACAGTGTACTTTTTCAATAGACGGTGTCCGCTTCTAACAGTGACATTACCAGAGGAATATATCCAGTGTAACGTGTGCGTTTAAAATTTTTATCAGTGACATACAGTGTACTTTTTCCATAGACAGTGTCCGCTGCGGACAGTTAAATTATCCGCGCCACATCTCCTGTGTAAAGTGTGCGCATCCAAAAAATATCAGTGACATCCTGTGTACTTTTTCCGTAGACGGTGTCTGCTATGGACGGTTAAATTATCTGTGCCACATCTCCTGTGTAAACTGTGCTCATCCAAAAAATATCAGTGACATCCAGTGTACTTTTTCAATAGACGGTGAACGCTTCTAACAGTGACATTACCAGGGGTACATCTCCAGTGTAACGTGGGCGCATACATTTTTTATCTGTGACATACAGTGTACTTTTTTTGTAGACGCTGCGAACAGTTACATTACCTGTGGTACCTCTCCAATATATCTTTTCCTCATCCCAAAAATCTGTGACATTCCATGTAATTTTTTATTAGACGCTGGTGACAGCATTGACATTATCTGTGGGATATCTCCAGTGTAATGTGTGCGTTTAAAAACTGTATCTGTGACATACAGTGTACTTTTTAAATAGACAGTGTTACGTGCTGCTGGCCAATCCCTTGTTGAAGGCGCAGGCCTGGATGACTCCTGCCCTGCACCTGGACCTTCGCAAGCACCATCAGTGACCACATCCACTTCTCTGTCCCAGCACAGCGTCCAAATGTCCTTACCCAAGGCATTTGAACGCAAGCACAAATACCCAGCCGCCCACCCACAGGCCATAGCACTAAATGTGCAGCTTTCCAAATTACTGGCCCTGGAAATGTTGCCATTTAGTCTTGTTGACACTGAGGCCTTCTGCAGCCTGATATCAGCGGCCGTCTCACTTTATGAAGTCCCCTGCCACTATTTTTCACAGTGTGCCGTGCTTCCTTACACCAACACCTGTCCCGTAACATCACACGTGCCCTGACCAACACAGTTATAGGATTTAATAGGTTACTCATTACAATAACAAGGCCTCTTAAGAGTCCTGTATTGTTATTTATCGTCACTACTTCCCCGAGTCGGAAGTGGGTAATTGGCTTTCCTGCTGCCTTCCTTGAATGTGGTAGCCGTTTGTCAGGCTACCTCTCCAGAATCAAACCCTGATTCCCCGTTACCTGAGGTCACCATGGTAGGTGCAGAAAGTACCATCGAAAGTTGATACGGCAGACATCCAAATGGATCGTCGACGTCACAGGGACGTGCGATCAGCCAAAAGTTATCTAGAGTCAACAAAGTGGCAGCAGGCCCTCGTCCACAATGTTTTCGATGGTCAGCTCACCTGCAGGCCCTAACATATAATGTTTTACAGGGTCATCTCACCTGCAGGCCCTCATCAAACAGTGAAGTCTTGCCTGTTGGTACTCTGGCACACATGGCTGACTTAGGCTGCCTTTTCTGCAACCCGCACATTATATGCATTTTAGACAACACAGATTACTAGTTGTTCACCCTTCTCGACCCCTGCTACAAAGTGAACTTCTCATCTTTCATTCCTCTGATGGAGAGGAAAAGCAAAACAGTGCTATACCAGAAGGTCCATGTTGAAAAATTGTTCCAAAGTTGATAGGGCAGACATCCAAATGGATCATCGACATGAAAGAGCTGCAAAAATTACAAGGAACCGACACTGCAATACACCCTTTGTTACACATAAAGGAGGGCATCATACACACCCTTGAAAAATTATCATTGATGGCCTGCTGGTGACCCTCCAAAACATTAGGAGCAAGGTCCTGCTGTTGACCCTCTAAAACATTAGGGGCGAGGGCCTGCTGCTGAGCATTGCAAAAAATTATGTTTGAGTGCCTGCTGCTTAGCTGACCATTGTAAAAATGATGGGCGAGTGCCTGCTGCTGAGCTGACCCTGTAAAATATTGTAGTTGAGGGCCTGCAGGTCAGCTGACCCTCTAAGATATTGTAGGCGAGGGCCTGCATGTGAGCTGACCCTATCAAATATTGTAGGTGAGGGCCTGCAGGTGAGCTGACCCTCACTGAAGAGGGACATGAGGAGATCTTGTGCACTGATTCCCAAACACTTCAGCATTCACAGTCAGAAGAAGATGACGGTGGAGAATGGCAATTAGTGTTTCATGAGGTGGATGATGCGGATAAGACACAGTTGTCAAAAAGTGAGGGTCTTGTTAGGTCAACAACACAAGTCAGGAGGATGACCCGCGTGAGGAAGTGGAAGAGGGGGTGGTGGATGATGACATCACTGACCCAACCTGGGAAGGTGGCAAGCCAAGTGAGGACAGCAGTACAGATGGGGGGGGGGGGGATCCACAGAACAGCAACAGGCTGGAAGAGGCTGTGGGATGGCAAAAGGGAGAAGGTGGGCCACACCAAATCGGCCCTCATACAGGTGTCCTTAACCCAGGCCTTTGAACGTAAGTGCAAATACCCAGCCACCCACCCACAGGCCATAGCACTAAATGCACACCTTTAAAAATTGCTGGCCCTGGAAATGTTGCCATTTAGGCCTGTGGACACTGAGGCATGCCTCATGGCGACGGACGTCCCTCATTACTCCCCAGCTGCCACTATTTTTCTCGGTTTGCCGTCCCCGCATTACACCAGCAATTATGTCCCGTAACATCACCTGTGCTCTGACCAACGCAGTTATTGGGAAGGTCCACTTAATGACTGACACACGGACAAGTGCTTTTGGCTAGGGAAGCTACATTTCTGTGACGGCAAACTGGGTGAACCTTGTGGAGGCCGGTAGCTAGTAGTACCCTGGGAGGGCACAGGTGCTACCAACGCCATGGATTGTGGGCCCCCATTCCATCAGGATTTTTACCACCGCCTACATTAGTTGCAGTAAACCCTCCTTCTCCTATTCCTACTCCACTTCCACCTCTGAATTCTCATCCACTAGTCAGCCATCAGTCAGTAGCTGGAAGCAGTGTAGCATGGCAGTGGGGAAGCGACAACAGGCCGCGCTGAAACTCATTTGCTTAGGTGACAAACAGCAGAGCTGTGGCAGGGTATAAGGGATCAGACTGCGCTGTGGCTCTCGCCACTCAACCTACAACCAGGCATGCTTGGTTGTTGTGTCTGATAATGGCCATAACTTGTTGGCAGCTTTGGAGCTTGACAAGCAAACACATATGGTAATCATACAGCATATATGTCCCATGCACAACAAACATCCCAAACTTATACATTAATATAACTAAAAACATAACACACGAGAGTGTAGGTAAACCAATGGCATGGCCTGTTAATTAACTCATAAATAACCAAATAACCATAACATATTTTACAACCATAAACCATAATAACAATAATAATACCAACAATAATACAACCACAAACCATAATAATAATAGAACAGAATGTCATTGCGGATAAATTTACAGCTGAGAACGCTGGCGACAGAGTACGTAGTTTCTTGTGCAACCCAGGAGGGGAGATGAGGAGAACACACAGCAGTTTCAACAGAGGCAGGACAACACTCTCCAAGGCCTGGAACAGTTTCATGACACCCTCCCAGCACCCTCATGCTGATGCACGGCATAGTGTGACAAGGTGGTAAAAATTTTGGAAGATGGTGAGGGAGTACATAGCAGACCGTGTCAGCGTCCTCCTTCTGTGCCTTACAACTTTTGGGTGTCCAAGCTGGACACGTGGCACAAACTGCCACTCTACGCCTCAGAGGTGCTGGCCTGCCCTGCCACCAGCGTTTTGTCAGAGCGGATATTTAGTGTTGCTGGGGGCATAATAACTGATAAGCGCATCCATCTGTCAACTGAAAATGCTGACAGGTCAACTCTTGAACAAGGTCAAAATGAACAAGGCCTGTATTGCCCCTGACTTCTCAACTCCTCCTCCTCCTCTATCATATCAACATGCTTTTTAGGCTGCCTGCCCTCACATATAATGCTTTACATTGTAGCTCACCTGCAGTCCCTCACATATAATGTTTAACAGGGTAAGCTCACCTGCAGGCCCTCGCAATTCATGTTTTTTAGGTTCAGATCACTTGCAGGCCCTCACATATAATGTTTAACAGGGTCAGCTCACCTGCAAGCCATCACAATTCATGTTTTTTAGGGTCAGCTCACCTGCAGGCCCTCACATATAATGTTTTAGAGGGTCAGCTCACCTGCAGGGCCTCACATATAATGTTTTAGAGCAGTGGTCAGCAAACTGCGGCTCTAGAGCCACATGTGGCTCTTCATTATATTCTAAATATTCGCGAATTATCGAAGTTGCGATATTCGCAATAAAAATTCGCAATTCGAATATTCGCGCTCAACACTACTCTTTAGCCCCTTGATATTGGCTCTTCCAGGTGCGGGCTCGCATTTACCGTGCGATCGCATTTTCGTTGCCTGTGGCAAAAATCGTCAGGAGTGGGAGGACCAGGAAGCAGTGAAGGCTCTGTACTCACCGCTTCCTGGTCCTAGGCTGTAGGCTGTGCAGGGCTGCGCACAGTGTGAGGTGCTCTGTGACGTCACGCTTTGCACGCTAGTTTAAAACACAGCCGACAGCAGGAGGAACACAGAGCGAGGGTGGTGAGGAGCAGCGACATCCAGGAGCCGGAGAGGTAAGTGCTTTTTTATTTTATGAAACTTGGGGCTGATCTGAGGCAATGGGGTGATCAGAATCATAATGGGGCATATGAGAGGCATTATGGATGATGAGAGGCATCATTGATGATAATGGGGATGATGAGAGCCATCATGGATAATAACAGGGTTGATAAGAGGCATCATGGATGATAATGTGGATGATGTGAGGCATGGGGCTCTTATCTGAGGTCTGATTGGGGGTCATTTACTTTGGGGTCTGAGCTGACGTCTGATCCGAAGGGGGTCTTATTAACATTGGGGGTCTAATTAGTGGTTTGACCTGAGGTGTAATGAAAAATATTTTATTTCATATTGTCTTTCTCTAAAACCTACGTGCGTCTTATAGGGTGAAACGTTGTGGAGTGAAAGATGTAGTGTCGAGGATTGAATGTACCTTCCTATATAGTTTACGTTTGGCTCAGAAAAAATTTAATCGCTGTTTTGTAAAGGGTCAGCTCACCTGCAGGCCCTCACATATAATCTTTTACAGGGTCAGCTGCCCTGAAGGCACTCGCAAAAGATGTTTTAGAGGGTCAGCTGAACGGAAGGCCCTTCCAAATAATGTTTTTGAGGGTTAGCACACCTGGAGGCCCTCAGCTACATTCTTTAACTCAGTTTCATCGTGCACCATCAGCATCACGGCCACTTCCACGGCCCTTACTGGCCGCCTTCTTAATATTAAATGTTATATATGCTTAAAGGTATGTCACACATACAGTAGTGTAGGATTTCTAAGTGTATAAATTAAATAAGGTATTTGGGATGTGCACACATTACACAGGAGATGTAGCCCTGATAATGTCACAGACTAGCATACACCATCTACGGATAAAGTACAGTATATGTCAGTGATATGTATTAAACGCCCTCACTGTAAATGTGGCAGAAATTATTAAAATTTGTGCTGCAGACACTTTTTCAGATGTAGAACAGTATATGTCACAGAAAGCCACACACTATGGACACTAGATTAGGCCCAGATTATTTAACTTTGCGCTACAGACACTGTTTTCGGATGTAGTACAGTATTTGTCATAGAAAGCCACACACTATGGACACTAGATTAGGCCAGATTATTTAAATTTGCACTAATAAAAGTTTTGGATGGAGTACAGTATTTGTCACAGAAAGCCACACACTATGGACACTAGATTAGGCTCAGATTATTTCAGTTTGCGCTACAGACACTGTTTTCGGATGTAGTACAGTATTTGTGACAGAAAGCCACACACTATGGACACTAGATTAGGCCCAGATTATTTAAATTTGCACTACAGTCACTGTTTTCGGATGTAGTACAGTATATGTCACAGAAAGCCACACACTATGGACACTAGTTGTGGAACAAATTATTTAAATTTGTGCTACAGACACTGTTTTCGGATGGAGTACTGTATATGTCACGCATGTGTATTAAACGCACTCACTATAGATAAAAAATGTGGCGCTGATTATTTGAATTTATGCAAAAAGACAGTCTGTGGATAATGTACAGTAGGTCACTAATAGGTATTAAAGAAAAATATCTTGCTGCTGTCAAACACACATAGTAGTCCTTAAAAGGACTTTGGGGTCTTTGAAAAGCTTTTGGTAGTAAAAGCAGCAAATTTCTCTCCTTGCACTATCTGTCCCTTCCTCAGCACGGATGTCCCTGAGACTGAACAATTTTGTGCAGGTACAAATATATTGCTACTCTCAAACACTCACACACAGTAGTCCTTAAAAGGACTTTGGGGTCTTTAAAAAGCTTTCTTAGAATAAGAACTGTAAATTTCGCTCCCTACACTATTTTTCCCTTCCCACGCTCTGCTCTCCCTGACTATGACTGATCCGAGCACGTGTCATCGGGTGCTATATAACCTCCGATGACGCCTTCCGGCCAGCCAATCACAGTAATGCCAGCAGCTAACATGGCTACAGCATTGCTTTTCTGCACGTTTATTGGCTGCTTAGAAGGCGCCAAACATGTGGGGAGGAGACTCGAGCATTGCGCTCGAGCATATGTGGTATTCGGCCGAGTACCACCATGTGTCGAGCATAGCGATGCTCGAGCCTAACCTGTATTCATGTTCGCTCATCACTTCTACCTAACTACAACCTAACTCTTTAGGAAAGGCAGTTATTCTGGTGGTAGTTGATTGCTTTAGGAAAATGGTGCACTTTATTGCTTTACCGGGCCTACCTAATGCTAAAACACTTGCACAAGTATTTGTTGACAAAGTTGTGAAACTCCATGGCAATCCCTCTGATTTGGTTTCCGATCATGGGACTCAGTTTGTTTCCAGATTCTGGAAAGTGTTCTGTACTCAACTGGGGATACAACTGTCCTTTTCTTCTGCTTTTCCTCCTCAGTCAAACGGACAGACGGAGCGCACTAATCAGAGTCTTGAGACTTACTTGGGATGTTTTGTATCTGAGAACCAGGAGGAGTGGTCTTCCTTTTTGTCTTTGGCAGAGTTTGCCATAAACAATCGTAGTCAGGAGTCCACTGGTGAGTCGTCATTTTTTGGGGCATATGAGTTTTACCCGCAGTTTGGCACATCTAGTTCTGATACTTCTGGTATCCCTGAGGAAGAAAGCTTTTCATCATCATTGTCATTGATATGGCGAAAAATTCAAAATAATTTGAAGAATATGGGCAACAAGTATAAACATGTGGCTGACAGGAAACGTATGAATGGTCCGGACCTAAGTGTGGGTAATTCTGTGTGGCTGTCCACAAGAAACATTAAGTTGAAGGTACCTTCTTGGAAGTTGAGTCCAAGATTTATTGGTCCATATAAGATCTCTGCCATCATTAATCCTGTAGCTTTTCGTCTTAAACTTCCTCAGGCATTGAAAATTCATAATGTGTTTCACAAATCTTTGTTGAAGAGATATGTTGAACCTTTGGAGCTGTCTTCCTTGCCACTCGCTCCTTTCATGGTGGACAGTAGTTTGGAGTTTCAGATCACCAAGATAATCGACTCTCGAGCTCTCCGTAGCTCTCTTCAGTATCTTGTCTCTGGAAGTGTTATAGACCAGAAGAGAGGATGTGGGTACTGGCATCCGACATGAATGCCAGATGCTTGGTGAAAGCCTTTAAGGATGGTCCCGGGTGCCCGGAAGTCACCCATAGAAGGGGGGACGGGGTAATGTCACGGATGCTCCTGTGACAGGGGCCAGGAGATCATAGAGACTGGCAACACATGGGTTAATATGACTGGTTCATTGTGGATCATTGTGGATCATCTGCATCAGTGACAGAAATCTGACTTTCAATACAAATATTAGCAGAGAAAGGGTGGATTTCTTGGAAAATACTATTAAAAGACAAAATCATAATCTGGTTTGTAATACCTATCAAAAACCGGTTAATAAAAATAGTTACATATTGTTCTCTAATTGCCATCTACCGACATGGCTGATCAACATACCAACCAGCCAATTTAGAAGATTAAAAAGGAATTGTACAACAGAAAACAATTTGAGAAGGAGGCACATCAATTGAGTGAACAATTTTTAATAAAATATTACCCCTCAAAAGTATTTGACACATCTTTAAATAAAGTGAGATCTATGGAAATGGAATCTTTCTTCATGGAAAATACAAAAGAGAAAAAGGAGGAAGATATTCCAAGAATAATTCTACTTTTTACTAGTCAATACAAAGGGATAGAAAAAATAAATAAATATTGGTAAACCAATTTTAGAAGATAAAATGATAGGTCCTACATTAACCCCTACTCCAAAGATAGTCAAAAAAAAGAGAATATCGGAACATATTCATAACATAAAAAATGGTTTAAATCAACACTCTTTATCAAAACACTACAAAGAGTTCCATAATAAAGATCTGTCGTCACACACTTTTATAGCTTTGGAAAAAGTGAAGAAACAATGGAGGGGAGGAGATCATGATTCATATAGCATCCATGTTCAGAAGGGAATCTAGAAGAATCTTTGAGTTTGATACTTTAATCTCAAATGGTTTGAATGCGGAAATTGAACTTTTTGGATTCTTGTAGAAATGGGATGGGTGCCCTTCATGGACGCAACATTGTGGTCCAGCTGTTTACTAGCACCCTGATCTCGGCTCCATGGTAGGCCCTCTTCCTCATCCTTTATTAGTATCTTCTGAAGTCCACCAGTTTGGATAGATTTACACCTGCAACACAAAAATACAAAATATAGAATAAAATAAATATCGAATGAAATGAATAAAGTAAAATAATAAAGCTGGGAGAGCTCCCAACAGGGAATTACAACTACCTTTTTCTAAAATATAGAAGTTATAGTAAATAAACATCCAATATTAGTGATAAGATGTCATATGTATGCATGTGGAGACTAAAGAAGACAAATTATCCAATATATTTAAAAAACGCAATTAAAACGCATCAGAAACGCATATGCTTTTTTCTGATGCAGATGCATTTTTTCTTATGCATTGTATTGGTAGATGCCCTTTAGGGGGACAATAACATCTGGTACCCGTACAGTTCACTTGTCAGAAAGGAAAATAAGTAATAAGAAGGAGTGAAGTGATGCTGTTTGAAGATGAGTAGACATATGTCTTACATTCTGTTTGAATTATATGTTGTTCCCTTTTGATTGTCATCTTTTGGAGATAAGTTTATTTTTTGAAAAAATATATTGCTTCAAAAACTGAAACATGTACTATATATCAAAATGAAACAGAAATGATAAATGTGATCCATATGTTTTCAGTATAGATCGTGATTAGTGTTGAGCAAACAGTTCGAGCATAGTTCTGGTTCGTACCGAATTTTGGGGTGTTCGGGACGCGGACCCGAACATTTTCAAAAAAGTTGAAGCGATTTCTTCCCGCTTTCTGAAGGGCTCCACAGCAGCCAATCAACTAGTGTTTTACTTCTTGCCCTAAGAAGCCATCACAGCCATGCCTACTAATGGCATGGCTGTGATTGGCCAAGTGCAGCATGTGAGCATGTGACCCAGCCTCAATGTAAGCTGGAGTCACCTAGCGCCGCATGTCACACTGCTCTGATTAGTGTAGGGAGAGGACGCAGCTTATGTGAGGGCGAGATTAGGCAGGGAAAAGTCAGCATTAGCACCTAATGAAGTGATCGATCTACAGCTGTGAATGATTCAACTTCTGCTAGTTTATTGCTCACTGGTTATTAGGCTGCACAGAGCGTTTTTCTGTCACTTTTTTTCTGGGGTGATCGGCTGACATTTTGTCACTTGTGGTGCACCAGAACAAGCTGCCACCAAGTCCATCAATACAAGTTTTTTTTTTTTGCAATATCCTACATCAGGGGCTTGGCTGTGCTTATTGTCACCCCTAGAAACTCAGAATAGCAATTTATATATTTTATTAAGGGGTTAAATACAATTACCAGAATACCAATCCCCTAAATCTGGTGTTCCAGCTTTGGATAGCCAAGTATAATACTGTCTGCTGTCTGGCAAAGGATAGATTATTTTCTGTGATGAAATTCAATTGCCAAAATAGCAATCCCCTGAATCTGGTGTCCCAGCACTGGCTGGCAAACTATAATAGTGTCCGCCAAAACATATATTTTGTTCTGGGGTGAAATTCAATTGCCAAAATTGCAATACCCTGAATCTGGTGTCCCAGCTGTTGCAGGCCAAATGTTTATCTGTCCGTAAAAGGGTATATTTTGTTCTGGGATGAAATTCAATTGCCAAAATAGCAATACCCTGAATCTGGTGTTCCAGTAGTGGCTTGCAAAGTATAATAGTGTCCGCCAAAATATATATATTGTTCTGGGGTGAAATTGAATTGACAAAATAGCAATACCCTGAATCTGGTGTTCCAGTAGTGGCTTGCAAAGTATAATAGTGTCCACCAAAACATATATTTTGTTCTGGGGTGAAATTCAATTGCCAAAATAGCAATACCCTGAATCTGTGTCCCAGCTGTTGCAGGCCTAAGTGTTAATCTGTCCGTAAAAGGATATATTACACTCAAGTTGTATATACAAGTGCTGAGAGAGTCATCCTCATTAACTTCACATGCTACCGTGCATCTCCAATTGTATTTCTGTCCGTTAAAGGGTATATTACACAAATTGTTAAAATACTATATTATATGCTGAAGGCATAATCCTACTTATTTTTTCTCATGCTACTGTGCATCTCCAAGTGTAAATCTGTCCATAAAAGGATACCTTTCATCCAGGGCCTAAATACTAGCCCTAAAAGAGATATTCCCCTAAATCAGTGGTTACTGCAGTGCCTGGATTAGTGTAATACACTACATAAATAAATAGGCAGATAGTGTTAGGTGCCTGTAAAAAAAGGCCTAAATTTGAAATCAATACATTGGGCCAAATATTTTTCTTCTTATTGTGGCGCCCCCCCCCCTCCCCCTCCAAATAAATGGTTGTTGTGTAATTACTTTTTTAAACATCAGTGAATGCCATGCGCTCAGCCTCTGCTATCGCGCTTGTCAGTGCGCTAGCCTAGCGCTCATCTCATCATTTTGATAACCATACCAGTCACCTACACTAACACCTGTCCTGACTCCTGCTGCTGGCTGCGTCTTCAATCTGGCTAATGGCTGTGTCAACACAGTCAGTCAGCTCGCCTCTAGTCCTTGCTTCCTGCCGCTGCGGCGCCGCTCACTCACCAGTCACGCCCCCGTGGCCTTAGCCCATGTGACAGTGTTGCCGTGAGTGAGGGTCGGGAGCAGACGCCGACCGGCACACGCAGGCTGGGGTCGGGCGGGCAGACGGCGGCGCTGTGCCACAAATGAAATCGCAAGTAAGTGATAAAAAAGAAAAAAAAAAAAGTCATTCAATTTTCCGGCCATAAGGCCCGCCGCTTGGTCTGCCTTATGGTAGCGCCGGGCCTGATCCAGCTCGTTCACAACATTATCTCCCACCCAGTCTTCTGCAGAAAGCGCACAGGTGGCGCCTGAAAACTAAGCCCATCAGTCTGTCACATCACCCTCATGCATATCAGGGAAACTGTCTGAGCCTCAAGTTATGCAGCAATCTCTAGGGAATAAACCTAACCCTTCCCCAGTGGTGGAAGACATAAAATGCACTGATGCACAACCACTGATGTTTCCTGATGATGAGGACATGTGATTACCACCTCATCGGAGTCCGCACGTCTCTGATGATGACGAAACACAGGTGCCAATTGCTGCGTCTTTCTGCAGTGTGCAGACCGAACAGGAGGTCAGGGAGGAAGACTGTGTGGAAGACGATGCAGGGGACGATGAGGTCCTAGACCCCACATGGAATGAAGGTCGTGCCACTGACTTTCATAGTTCAGAGGAAGAGGCAGTGGTGAAACCGAACCAACAGCGTAGCAAAAGAGGGAGCAGGGGGCAAAAGCAGAACGGCCGCCGCCAAGAAAGTTCGCCTGCTACTGGCCACCGGCACCAGGGACTGAGCACCCCAAAGGCAGCTTTAAGGAGTTCCCTGGCATGGCACTTCTTTAAACAATGTGGTGACGACAAGACCCGAGTGGTTTGCAAGCTGTGCCATCAGAGCCTGAAGCGAAGCATTAACGTTCTGAACCTTAGCACAACCTGCATGACCAGGCATCTACATGCAAAGCATGAACTGCAGTGGAGTAAACACCTTAAAAGCAAGCAACTCACTCTGGCTCCCCCTGCTCCCTCTTCTGCTGCTGCCTTAGCCTCTTCTTCCGCCTCGGGAGGAACGTTGGCACCTGCCGCCCACCAAACAGAGGATGTGCCACCGACACCACCACCTGCGTCACCAAGCATCTCCACCATGTCACACGGCAACGCTCCGCTCTCCATCTCACAAACCTTGGAGAGAAAGCGTAAATTCCCACCTAGCCACCCTCGAGCCCTGGGCGTAAATGCCAGCATTTCTAAACTACTGGCCTTTGAAATGCTGTCATTCAGGCTGGTGGACACAGACAGCTTCAAACAGCTGATGTCCATGGCTGTCCCACAGTATGTTGTTCCAAGCCGTCACTACATCTCCAAGACAGCCGTGCCTTCCCTGCACAACCAAGTATCCGATAAAATCAAGTGTGCACTGCGCAACGCCATCTGTGGCAAGATCCACCTAACCACAGATACGTGGACCAGTAAGCACGGCCAGAGACGCTATATCTCCCTAACTGCACACTGGGTAAATGTAGTGGCGGCTGGGCCCCAGGCAGAGAGTTCCTTGGCGCACGTCCTTCCGCCGCCAATGATCGCAGGGCATCATTCTTTGCCTCCTGTAGCCTCCTCCTCCTACTCGGCTTCCTCCTCCTCTGCTTCCACCAGCTCATCCAGTCAGCCACACACCTTCACCACCAACTTCAGCACAGCTCGGGGTAAACATCAGCAGGCGATTCTGAAACTCATATGTTTGGGGGACAGGCCCCACACCGCGCAGGAGTTGTGGCGGGGTATTGAACAACAGACCGACAAGTGGTTTCTGCCGGTGGGCCTCAAGCCCGGCCTGGTGGTGTGCGATAATGGGCGAAATCTCGTCGCCGCTCTGGGACTAGCCAGTTTAACGTACATCCCATGCCTGGCGCATGTGCTGAATTTAGTGGTGCAGAAGTTTATTCACAACTACTCCGACATGTCAGAGCTGCTGCATAAAGTGCGGGCCGTCTGTGCGCGCTTCCGGCATTCACATCCTGCCGCTGCTTGCCTGTCTGCGCTACAGCGGAACTTCGGCCTTCCCGCTCACCGCCTCATATGCGATGTGCCCACCAGGTGGAACTCCACCTTACACATGCTGGAGAGACTGTGCGAGCAGCAGCAGGCCATAGTGGAGTTTCAGCTGCAGCACGCATGCGTCAGTCGCACTGCGGAACAGCACCACTTCACCACCAATGACTGGGCCTCCATGCGAGACCTGTGTGTCCTGTTGCGCTGTTTCGAGTACTCCACCAACATGGCCGGTGGCGATAAGACCGTTATCAGCATTACAATACCACTTCTATGTCTCCGCTATAAAACGCTTAGGGTGATGATGGAAGAGGAGGTGGCCCAGGAGGAGGATGAGGGGTAATTTTTAGCACTTTCAGGCCAATCTGTTTGAAGTGGCTCAGAGGGAGGTTTTTTGCAACAGCAGAGGCCAGGTACAAATGTGGCCAGCCAGGGGCCACTACTGGAGGACGAGGAGGATGAGTAGGAGGTGGAGGAGGATGAGGATGAGGATGAAGCAGGTTCACAGCGGGGTTGCACCCGACACAGCTCAGGGCCATCACTAGTGCGTGGCTGGGGGGATACGGAGGACGATGACGATACGCCTCCAACAGAGGACAGCTTGTCCTTACCTCTGGGAGCCTGGCACACATGAGAGACTACATGCTGCAGTGTCTGTGCAACAACAGCAGAGTTGCCCACATTTTAACGTGTGCGGACTACTGGGTTGCCACCCTGCTGGATTCCCGGTACAAAGACAATGTGCCCACCTTACTTCCTGCACTGGAGCGTGATAGGAAGATGCGCGAGTACAAGCGCACGCTGGTAGACGTGCTCCTGAGAGCATTCCCAAATGTCACAGGGGAACAGGTGGAAGCTCAAGGTGAAGGCAGAGGAGGAGCAAGAGGTCGCCAACGCAGCTGTGTCACGGCCAGCTCCTCTGAGGGCAGAGTTAGCATGGCAGAAATGTGGAAAAGTTTTGTCTCCACGCCACAGCTAACTGCATCGCCACCTGATACGGAACATGTTAGCAGGAGGCAGCATTTCACTAACATGGTTATACAGTACGTCTGCACACCCTTCCATGTACTGACTGATGGTTCGGCCCCATTCAACTTCTGATCTCCAAATTGTCCACGTGGCCAGAGTTAGCATTTTATGCAATGGAGGTGCTGGCCTGCCCGACGTCCAGCATTTTGTCTGAACGTGTATTCAGCACGGCAGGGGGCGTCATTACTGACAAACGCAGCCACCTGTCCACAGCCAACGTGGACAAGCTGACGTTCATAAAAATGAACCAGGCATGGATCCCCCAGGAACTGTCCCTCCCTTGTGCAGAATAGACATTTATAACTGCCTCCCCCTCAATCATGTATTCTTGTACTCCGGGGCACTTCTTTATTGAATCTTCATTTTTTTAACTTTACCATGATCTTGCGGTGCAACCCAAAGTTGTATGAACCTCTCCTCAATCTGGGCGCCGGGGCCTAAATAACTGAAAGTGGACTTCTCCACTTGTGGGTGATATGACGCCTTATTCCTTGCTGTGGGACCTCTCTTCTCTGTCTGGGTGCTGGGGCCTAAATAACTGAAAGTGGCCTTCTCCAGTGGTGGGTGATATGACGCCTTATTCCTTGCTGTGGGACCTCTCTCCTCTGTCTGGGTGCTGCGACCGAAATAACTGAAAGTGGCCTTTTCCAGTGGTGGGTGATATGACGCATGATTCCTTTCTGTGGGACCTCTCTCCTCTGTCTGGGTGCTGCGACCGAAATAACTGAAAGTGGTCTTTTCCAGTGGTGGGTGATATGACGCATGATTCCTTGCTGTGGGACCTCTTTCCTCTGTCTGGGTGCTGGGGCCTAAATAACTGAAAGTGGCCTTCTCCAGTGGTGGGTGATATGACGCATGATTCCTTGCTGTGGGACCTCTCTCCTCTGTCTGGGTGCTGGGGCCTAAATAACTGAAAGTGGCCTTCTCCAGTGGTGGGTGATATGACGCCTTATTCTCTGCTATGGGACCTCTCTCCAATTGATATTGGTTAATTTTTATTTATTTCATTTTAATTCATTTCCCTAGCCACATTTGTTTGCAGGGCATTACCTACATTTTGCTGCCTTTTGCAGCCCTCTAGCCCATTCCTGGACTATTTTACAGCCTTTTTAGTGCCTAAAAGTTCGGCTCCCCCGAACTTTTTCGGGAAGTTCGGCCGAACTTCTCGAACCCGAACATCCAGGTGTTCGCTCATCTCTAATCGTGATCTGACAGTCATTAATGTAAAGATCCATTCCACTTTTTAGTAAAATCCAAGAGATGAATTTGTTCCACCCACAACTTTTTGGGTATAAATAGTATCAATATGGGTATTGCTAGTAGGTGCCACTGAGGAAGGAGCTTTTTGCTCCAAAACACGTTTGGTACTATAGCAATCCAGAAAGACCCCTGACCGAGCTGCTATGAGAACCAGGTAACTATAAGAGCGACCCTTGAATCTCTTCAAAAGACCCGAAGCATTTCAAGCTAAGCGCGCTACCTTGGTCACTTAACAAATAGCCAGATCACGCGGGAAGCCACGTGGGATGCCGAACAGGGGTGCGCACCAGTTACAGCGCGGAGAGTAAGGAGGCCCGTTACCAGAGAGTGATAATGCTCAGAAAAATACCTACTTCGGAGAAACAATGTGGTAACATTTTATTTAATGACAAAGAACATTATTTATACAAAATGCAGAGATAATAACAGATTCAATTATTAACTATGTTGCCACCTGTACTGAACGAGTAAGACAGTACATAATATGAATTATGAACATTGCTCAGTTACATTTGGATTGAGCTATAGAATATCATGAAGATCGATCTATGAATGAAATTGAACTTTTTTATTAACAGTTATGCAATCAATTCACCTCTATAATAATGTATACTGATTCATGCATCTAATCAAGTGCATTGATTCAGGAATGAAATTTGAGGAGCCATATTATTAACTCCATAAACAGACTGAAATTCCTGATACAATCATGGTTATCAATTAAGTCGAATGGAATTATGAAACACAGAATTTTCTGTGTGGTATCTGTAGCTACTGAATTTTGATTCATATTTTTAACAAAAAAGGACACTTATTCGTTACCTTTAGAAGATAAGAATATGTATCAAAAGAGGATCCTCTGTGTGGATTTCATTACACACAACTGGTGATGTGTATTCCTGTCTGTCTCAGGTTATATACCCACAGCTCTCCACTGTTTCCACTGGGCCAGACAGATAGACATTATGCTAGTGTTATCCAATACATTCCAGAACTGTAAGGGTTACATAGCATCATAAATCAATATAATGCTATGTGAATCCCGTCAGTGCAGGAAGGTCGGGCCGGGAGCTCCGTTGCGGACTCGCTGCGTGAGGGCCTAATACGCGCTTGTAGCACTCTCCTACAAGCATGTATTACATTGAAGAAGTTAAAAGCTGTCAGGGAGCACTTTGATTATGGCCTCATGCACACGACTGTTTTTTTATGCTGTCCGCAAAAAGGGGTTCCGTTGTTCAGTGATCTGTGTCCGTTTTTGCCTTCCGTTGTGTTTCCGTGTGACTTCCGGTTTTTTTAGCGGACATGACCCAAAAGATTTTACCAAAAGACAGGCTGACAATTTTTGAAAACCAATGGGTCCGCAGAAAATCACGAAAAACGGAGCAACGGACACGGAATCAAACAACGGTCGTGTGCATGAGGCCTATGTAAGAGTGCCACATGCTGGCTTTAAAATAAAATGTCAGCCTGCAGGTTGGGAATTAACCTCTTACTGACTTGACTGTGGCAGAAAGGGGTTAATTCACTTGAAATAAAAGTAGGTAAATAATAAATAAATTATAAAAAATTAAAAAAAATATATAAAAAATTAAAAGATATAGCAATAGTTACTAGTATTAGCAATAGTAATTAGACTATGTACACACCCACACAAACATCTTGCCCCTTTTTCGTTCATAAAAAATAAAAAATATATATTTATTATGTTTATATATATTTATTAGTTTTAGCATTAGTATAGTGGAATTTGTATGTGTAAAATATAAAAAAACATACAAATATTTGTTTATTTTAAAAATCTAGGTATTTGTTTTAGCTATACTTTGTATAGCAGGGTTTTATTTCTGCGTAAAATATACAAACGCACGCAGAAATTAAAAAAAAAAAAAAAAAAACTTAAATTGTGCAATAAGTAAGGTGCTATAGAACCAGCAACAGTAGAATAGGCCTCTAAAATTCAAAATGCGCTCCAGTCTTTTGAAGTCTTGAGGCAGGCCCAGCCACTAGATAAATTATATAAATAGCATCCATTTTCAGGGTACAAGCGTATGTAAATGGTTTTAGAAATGTTTTGTCTTGAAACCTTTTGTAATACGTAGTTAGAAAAAAAATTGATAAGAAAGGAAAAATATTTATTTTTTTCAGAATTTCCAGTTTTTCCTTAAATATTTTTTTTTCTAAATATTATATTCATCATCTAATGGCACAAAAGAAAGGTCTAAGGTGTCCCGAGAAAAATAATATAAAATAGATGTAGGCTGGCTCACAAAATGAATCAGTTATTTGCAGTTAGATAGACACATTGCTACAACTGAAAAACTGGCCTGGTAAGGAAGGGGGATAAACACTCCGGTAATGAACTGGTTAAACACACATGGTGTTATGGGGAAAAAACTAAAATATTGTTTGGTTACTGAATGTACAATACACTTTACTCTCTGGTAGTGCCCCTTGCTGTTTAGGCTCCATTCAGACGTCCGTATGTGTTTTGCGGTAAACGGATCAGCGGATCCGCAAAACACGGACACCGGCAATGTGCTTTTCGCATTTTGCGGATCCGCACATTGCCAGAACTATATAGAAAATGCCTTTTCTTGTCCACAATTGCGGACAAGAATAGGACATGTTCTATATTTTTGCGGAACGGAAGTGCGGATCCGCAAATCCGGATCCGAGCGGGACAAAGTCTGTCCCCATAGAAATGAATGGGTCCGCAAAATGCGGAACAGAATTGCGGACGTGTGAATGGGGCCTTATACTTATGGTCCACCTTCTACTGCATTCAGAGGTAGACTGCCAGTAGCTTCCCTGCTCCCTTTCTGTCCTCAGTGTTGGTATAGTCATCTTATAGAGAAGCAGGGGAAGTGATCCAGACATCTTACATTCATACACCACTACTTCTAAGTTCATTGAAATGCCGTATATACAGTACTGTGCAACAGGTTAGGCAGGTGTGGAAAAAATGAGAATGCTTTCAAGAATTGAAATGTTAATAATTTATTGTTTTTTAATTAACAAAATGAAAGTGAATGAACAAAAGAAAAATCTAAATCAAATCAATATTTGGTGTGACTACCCTTTGCGTTCAAAACCTCATCAATTCTTCTATCTATACTTGCACACAGTAAATGAAAGATCTCAGCAGGCAGGGTGTTGCGAAAATCTTGGAGATCTGACCGCAAATCTGCAGTAGATGTAGGATTGCTCAAATCCTTCTGTCTCTTCATGTAATCCCAGACAGACTTGATGATGTTGAGATCAGGGCTCTGTGGTGGTCTATTCCTTACAGTGAATATAATTCTTGTCCTGCTGCAAAGTAACTTTGGAGCCAATCAGATAATATTTCAAGATAGATAAGTATTTAGCTGTATTGTTCAAAATTGAGGACGCCATTAACCATGACCAAGTAGTTACCCAGTGTAAACAAGCCCATTGTTTGAGACAAACAATAAAATACTTGTTTGTCCTTGATTCCTTATACAGACATTTATCAGCAGCATATGTAGTAGCCCGGGCCTGGGCGTATCTGCAATTGGTTTGCTATTATGTCATGTATTGTTATGTTTCTGTATTATACCTAGAGATGTCGCGAACATAAAATTTTCCGTTTGCAAAGGGCGAACACAAATTTACGCAAATGTTCGTGAACGGGCGAACAGGGCGAACCACCATAGACTTCAATAGACAAGCAAATTTTGAAACCCACAGGGAATCTTTCTGGCCACAATAGTGATGGAAAAGTTGTTTCAAGGGGACTAACACCTGGACTGTGGCATGCCGGAGGGGGATCCATGGCAAAACTCCCATGGAAAATTACATAGTTGACGCAGAGTGTGGTAAGTTGAATTCGCAATGCGATTAATACAGATTATATTAATCGCATTGCAAATTCAACTTAGAGCTGGGTTCTTAATGGTTGTATTGCTAGAATATAATGAATATAACAAATTCAAGAATATAGCACTATATTCTCAATCCAGCTCTAAATTTAATTCGCAATGCGATTATATGTTCGCTTTGCGAATGAAACTTCGAGCTGAGTTTCTAATGGTTGTTGCTAGAATATAACGAAGATAGATTATAGTGCTATATTCGTGAATTTGTGATATTCGCGATCTTTGTTATATTCTAGCAGCACAGCCATTAGAAACCCAGCTCTAAGTTGAATTTGCAATGAGATTAATACAGGTTATATTAATCGCATTGCGATTAAAACTATTAACACTGCAGCTTTAGAATGAATCTAAGATGGATGACGTCCTTGCTTTTTGATAGGACGTGGGAGGGTCTGGGAGGGAGGGTATGCTGATTGGCTGGAATGTGTCTGCTGACTGTGAGGTACAGGGTCAAAGTTTGCTCAATAATAAAGTATAGGGGCGAACGCAAACATCGCATATGTTCGCCCGCCGCAGCAAACAAGCTATGTTCGCCAGGAACCATTCGCCAGGAACCATAGTTCGGGACATCACTAATTATACCCAGCATAGCCGTGTATGGATGGCACAGCCCAGGGTTAATACTCCTGGTTCCGCCCTTTGCAGGGGGTTGGGTAGGTTTCCAAAATCTGCCCCATCTCAGTTAGTCAGTTTAGACTGAAGTTCAGAAAGGAAGGAAGCAGTCACTTAAGGGGAAGATGAAGGAGAACTTGGAATCTGCATGAGCAAGCATAGGTGACGGATGGTTACTTAGCTACTACAGCCATTCAGACTTCGCTGGTGTGAGGAACGCCATTGACACACCCCTCACAGTTGGATATGTCCTGGCGAGATGTGCTTTCCAAACCCTAAAATTTGGGCACACAGAAGGAACTGTGATTGCTATAGTTGGATGTACTACAGAAAAGTGAGATGTTTATTTTTCTACCTTTGGCCTGGTTTTCTGACTCCTACACAAAACAATGGCCATTGCACTCTACATGTCCTGCCAGGCACCCCAACTATCATCAGACAGGAGCTCCAGAACCAGGGTGTGCTCCGAGGAAAGAAATGGTGCACCCTCCTATCACTGCCCATCCCTAATGAGCAACTGTATGAGGAAGCCACCGTGACTGTGACAACCAGAGCCACTACCACTCTCATCCGCTGCTCCAGCTCCTCCTGGAAATTTTTTTGCTGTTGACGATCATGTTAATTGTATTAGAGGAGGGGGAAACTAACTATAGCACAATCCTTCATACAAACTATGATATTTCCAACATGGAAATGAAATCTGCTCCCTCTGCAGAACTTTACTAGTTTATCAGCATGAAAACCTCAGCCAAAATTATATCAGTTTGATAAATGGAGTAGAATGTCTACACACCATGGTAAATCATTAAATTAACATAAAACAGTAGGATTAACTGCAGACCTGTGAAAAACCGCTATAACAAACCCAACACATCTACAACTACATTCCTTCCCAAATATGACACATACAGTATCTGTCACAATACCATTATGATACCTGATCATCTATATGTCTGTCTGGTCTTCCATGTAGTTATCTTACACTCTCCAATTCTGACCTCCAATAATATCAGTGCTTATTTAAATTAATTCATTAAATAAATTTCAATATTGAGTTGTATTCTGGTTTAATATCACTATTAATTTCAACAAGATGGTTTGAGTCCTAATCGTTTAATTAGTAAATGATTAACACTGCTCCTTAGAGTCCCTCTGGCAGCCTATAAAAAGGAAGCTTTATTACCCTTCTTATAACTTATTAAAGCAATGCTATAGCTAACGAGTCTATCTGCATTTCAATGTTCAGCTTAGGATATGTTGTAATAAAGTATAGCTGATGCTGAAAATAGTATTAGGTTCATTTTCATGGAGATATGCAGAGTTTTAGAGAGAAGAATGGTGGTCCCAAAACCAGTTTATACAACCTCACAGGTTACATCAGGATACGAGACCCAATTCTTGTCTCATCACTCCTGACTTTCTCATTATATGGAGGAGATAAGGTCAGGGTAACTCTTGTTTCAGGAATTAGGATATTGACCAACTTCTCCAAATGTATTTAGCTGGGGACAAGTCATAAATAATAAAACCATTGTTATGGTTTAAGTGGGTTTTCTGGCCCCCTGCAGCCATTCACTGACATCAGCGTTCACATTCCACTGGATAGGTCATCAGTATCTGATTGGGGGGGGGGGTGGTCTTAAACCCGGGACCCCCGACGACCATCTTTTTGAGAAGGTAACTGTGCTCGCAGTATTACCAACACCCCCTTCTCCAGCTTTAGCTAGACCATGTGATGACACGTGCATCAGTCCCATGGCCTAGGCGCAGCTCAGCCCCTTAGAAGTTAATAGGGCTAAGCCGCTAAGAACAGCCACTATACAATGTACGGCTAATTCGCTAAGAACAGCCACTATACAATGTACGGTGCTGAGCTTGGTTAGCTGAGAGAAGGCCGAGGGGTGCCAGTGCCTTCTCAAACACCTGATCAGCGGGGTTCTTAAGTGGCGAACCCCCACCAATTAGATACTGATGACCTATTCTGTGGATAGGTCATCAGTAAAAAACTCTCGAGAAAATTCCTTGAAGCTTATTTTTTTTCAGGATTTATAATACACACCTTTGAAAATGGGGTCCAATGTATTGATTAATGCATGCAGGTAAACCCATGAACTACAACCACCCATAAGAAAAAAGATGGCACATTACCTCAAATAATCAATAAAAAAAAATCTCATCTTTATTGAAAGTACATTGAATTAAAAGACAAATATGTTGGATCGACAAACAGACCACAAAGAGGTACCAAACCGCAGTCAGCAGTGCTCTTTCACTTTTGCACGGCACTGGGACATTAAGTGTGGCAGTTCTTTCTTTTGTACTTGCACGTTTTGTTTTTTGACTTATGCGCATGACTTACACCCCAAGATCCACTCCAGGGTTTATACGTGGCTTTTGTCCACAATTTTGGTTTGAAAGTGAGTAGCCAGAAGCAGGGTGGGTCTGTGGAGGCTGCAGATCACACCCTGCAAGGCACATGTGAAGGAAACACTGGCCTGTAGACTGAATACCTGACCCGGCTGCGATCCGGCTGTAACTGAGCTGTAAGTTGGCTGGAACAAGCAATAAACTGTGTTAAAGAGACTTTGGCCTCTTTTACACAAGCATGACGGATTAGTTCGGGGTGCGTTCAAGGAAACTCTCACCATTTTGCAAGCAAGTTCAGTCAGTTTTGTCTGCGATTGCGTTCAGTTCTTATCGCGCGGGTGCACTGTGTATTGATGTGGTTTTCACGCGCGTGTTGAAAAACTGAAGGTTTACAAACAACATCTCTTAGCAACCATCTGTGAAAATGCTCTTCATCCAGACTCACAAAGTTGTGGAGGCCCCTGACGAAGCCTGAGTGGCGAAACGCGTTGGACAGGTGAGGTGACACTGGGAAGGGGGCGGTCATTATATTATTTACTGTGAAGAACCTTAAATCATGAACAAACCTTAAGTCAGCTGATTTCAGGGGGTGTGTTCGGGGTGTGTCCTTCGGCGCATGCGCATTATGCGCACTATGCCGAAACAGGTCTAAACAGGGTTATGAAACAGGTCTGAAGCCAGAGGCGCGGGGTTGTATGAATAAACCAGGGGGTCCTGTGCCCCCGCAGAAAACCGCAGGTCAATTCAGACCTGCGGTTTTCTGCGCTTCTGGGCTCATTCAGTGTCACTGCCACGGGGTTATGAGAGGCGCGGGGTTGGCACGGGTGTATGAATAAACCTGTTAGGCCTGCGGTTTTCTGCGTGACAGTCTCTGATCCCCGCAGTCTGTGACCGCGGGGATCAGTGACCTAAATGTAAAAATTAACCAATTAACCCCCCCCCTGCACCCCGCCATGCTACTGACCCCCCCCCCACAGGGGGGGTGCAGGGGGGTGGGGAATTGCGGGCTGCAGGCGCGGGAAATGTTTTCCCTGGTGGTCTAGAGGGTATAGCAGGGGGTCAGCACATTGCTGACCTCCTGCTATAAACTGCTGACATCTGTGCTGCAGATGTCAGCAGTTTAACCCCTTCCATACTGCGGTCCGTACGGACCGCAGTATGGAAGGGGTTAACAGGGAGGGAGCTCCCTCCCTCTCCCATCGGGGAGACCTGCTTCTGCGTACTGCGCTGAGCCGAGTGCGGGCTGCATAGAACACACCCCCTGAATATGTAATGTGAGCCGAGAGCCAAACGCGGGCTGCATAGAACACACCCCCTGAAATCAGCTGACTTAAGGTTTGTTCATGATTTAAGGCTTTTTCATGGTACACTGGCATAGCTGTATAATGCTGCAAACCACCAGATCCCCATTGACTACAGAGTCCAGCATACGCGACTTTTTGTCTGGCCAAAAGCCTGAATTTATGCCGAAAAGCATCCGTTGCCCTGTCGGATCCTATTGTAGTCAACATGTATGCATCGGTTCACAGCATGATCCAGCTATGTCGATATTGTGAACTCCGGCAGGTTGTTTCTCAAGCTCATTAATAGGCTATTAACCCCTTCACGCAAAAAAAGGGATGATTATTGGCATTTGGGCCGAGAATGGCAGTTTCTAACACTGCACAGTCTGTGAACTGTTCTCATGCTCGTGTGGTGAGTGTATCGTGAGTGGACAAATGGCATCATTACGAATAAGCAAAACTACAAGCCATTCTGTGCCAGTGATGTGAGAGGTAAATGTCGGATAAGGTGCGCAAGTGGGGACCGACACACTACAGTGGAGCAGCTCACTGCCAAAATTACCCAGGGGGCTACCAGACGTGTGTCTAAAGCTAAGTTTTGAAAAAGTCAGTCCAAGAAATTTAATTTGTTCTGAATTAATTTGTCACAAATTTATATAAATTAGGAATACCCAGACCAATCTGTCTAATAATATTCTTTCCATTTGGTGGGCTAATCTGAGACTGAAGGCTAGAAAGTTAAGCCTTTCCCAACCGCTCACTAATGTCCACAACCTGCGGTAATGCCGGTCTTGGACTTTTACCCCTTCAGATGCCATGGTCATCAGGGTGTGCTCCGGCTCCTCCAATCCCCGCCGAGGAGTGTGTATGCAGCAGCCCATGTCCTCCAGTGTAATGGTACCAGAAATGGTACACAACATTTATACAGGAAAACCTTCTTTAAAGCAATAAAAATGAAGGGATTCACAACAGATATGACCATAATCCCATATGGATCCCTCTATAAGATCCAGGATCCCTCCCTACTACAAAACTAATGGTATTTTACTTGCCCTGGCCCCTAGTGAAAAATCTGTAATAGTCACCTTAACCTATAAATGAGAACCAATACACCTCTGCTACCTCTACACTCCTTATATGTACAGTCTTGTATGGCAAGATGAATTATTCTTTCAGCTAGAATGTTTTCCAGAGTGTATAGAAATGTATTGCATAAGCTCTTCCTCCTAATATTTTCACCCTAGTAGCACATACAGTAAGTGAGACTTTTTTGACCCTATTTAAGTTCACTTGTCCTGTTGATTTTCTTTAAACGTTGCTAAGATCAAATTTCCATTCGTGGGCTTTACAATTCTTTTTGTTTGAAGGGTTACCAAAATAAGCTGACCACGGGTTGTCCTATTGCTGCCCTCCCCCCACCCAATGATCAACCATAACCTCTATGGAAGCCCTATAGAAAGTGTTCAGTTCCCTATAGCACAGGCATGTTCAAACTCTGGCCCTCCAGGTGTTGCAGAACTACAACTCCCATCATGCCCTTCTGTAGGTTGATAGCTGTAGGTTGTCCAGGAATTATGGGAGTTGTAGTTTTGCAACATCTGGAGGGCCAGAGTTTGGACATGCCTGCTATAGCACTACCACAGTAGAAATGAAGCATAAAATGGTGCTTACTTAAATTGTGTCATGCGTTAAAGTGTTAGGTGTAATATTCTATGCCCTGGTCTGCTGTAGGAAGTATAGCTTTTATTTTCTTCAGTGCTGACTGCTTGGACGACTTCCAGCTTTGCGCCATAAGTACATGAGTATAATGGATGACCCTCTATAGCTACACTGACTTCTGGATTTAAAATGATGTACTTTAAAAGCTGCCTACTATCTCAGGCTTCCTCTCTGTTTCTTTCCCATGATCATTGGCAGATTGGCCAAAGACCATAGAGGGAAACTTCCCGGTGGGCAGATGCCTAGGGGGCCGTCAGAGCCCTCCTCACGGCCACCAGCCAGGTACATAAAGATCTGATGTTCTCAGCATTAATAAATGTAGGAGCATCAGGTACTTACACGCCTGGCCAGCGACCGCAGATGCCCTCTTGAATTCAACTTTATCAGGAGGATGATACAGGTTCATACCGTGGTGCCGGTGACAGTATTTTGTGCTGCACTGTGGTATTTGGTTCTGCCTATATATGTAAGTGCAAGCCCAGCACAATCTTCTTATGAGAAAAGCTCTCTTATTAAAAAAATAAAATAAAATAAGCTTTTCAAATAGAAGTTGGCCTGGCTGATTGCCACTGGTTAGGCTTATCTTATACCAGTTTCTCACCTGTTATTGCCACAGTTACTCGCATCAGTCCAGAAAACGCAATGGAAATGTAGAATCAGAGGGGGCCAACCAAATGAATGGTAGACGTATTACAAGGGAGTGAGTTGAATTGTAGTCTGGCTCATAGAGGGGTGTCCCATTAAAGTGTTCATATGACTTCTGTTTGACTTCATAGTCTCATGACACAACCCCTTTAAGATCACAGAACCCATAAATCTGCATATTCATTTTCATCCTCTATATTTTGTGGAATTTATTTTTGACGACATGCCACCGCCTGTCTTGTAAGATAAGTCATATGAGGACAACACCAGAATTTAATCAGTCCACTTTTATACTAAACAATAAAAGTCATTTCTCTCTCACAGTTTAGCAATCTTTCATTTTACAAATGAAAATAAATGATGTTGGTGAAGGTCTGGAACATTTAAGGCTTAAATAAATGTGCCCTCCAATTAAATATTGTTTTGATGCTTTCTGGGTGCAACGTTAACTTCAAGCTTAATCATTATCTGACCTTCTGCCTCATTAAATTCCAACTGTGCTCCAGCTAATAGATTTTCAATATCATCTGTTATTAAATATAAAAATATTTCATTGTTCTCTTGATAACTCTTACTTCTGTAATACACTTAATATCACAGTGATTAAAATTGAGCTCTTTTTCTTAAACTTTAACGGGGAAGTTTTAGCCTTTTCCTGACACAAGACTTCACTGTTCAATACCTCTTCCTCATCTTTCCAACAGGTGCACTGTGTTGCCATTGAACTCTCTTGGATTTTGCCTATTGCCTCACCCTTTAGATTGTTACTCCCCATGTATTTCATGCCCTGAACTATTCATCTGCCTTTGATTGATCCATCTGGATTGTTACTCCTGATTGATCTCCTGATTCTGACTCACAACTCTGTCTGACTTTTATACAGTTCTGTCATTGCTACTGTGTCTCATCCCCAACCCATGACTACTCTGATGACGGAGACCATTAGATTTAATTGGTTAAATCCAAAAGTTTTTACAAGAGTCCCTGATGGAAAAATTGAGGACACCTTAGACTCCAAAACCCATTTTAGTGAGTGCTAGAACAGTTGTAGCCTCAAAATTTCACACCTGTCTGACATTCACCATTCAGTTAAATGAAATTCAGTGCTATTCTTGCAGTCAAAATGATGGACACCTTGATGGTACCTTGATGGTGTTAGGAGCAACAGGAGTCTCTCTGTTGCTTCATGTTCACCCAGTTGCCAACTTTGTTTGGGCAGTTGCTATGTGCAGTACCCTAGAATGGGGTACTTGCAAAATAGATTATTGATATTTAATTTTATTTGGCTCTTTGTAATATTCTAATTGTAATATATTGTGCCTGCATAAATTTGTATGGATGTCACATAAAACACCATTACTCTGTCCTTGTAGGAGTCTAAGAGATGGACCTAGGTCCACTCCTAGGTTAGCGAATCTAGGGGTAGCTAAGGAAGAACAGAGCTACATCTGCTTACTCTCTAGAAGACTAGGCTTAAGTCCTAGAGAATCACTGAAACTGTGATGCATTTGTGTCAAGAAAGCCATCTCTACTTTACAGTACTCCAGAGAGAAAAAAAATATAATTATACAGTTCAGAATCTACTTGGAAATGCAATCAGTAGCTTAGCCCAAATGATCGTCGTTGCTACTAACCCTTTGGCACCCAATATTACAAAGCTGTTTCAACAAAGCCAAAATGTGGGATTCCTTAAAACATAATTTTTACTATAAGCATCTAAAATAAATACATAAATCACTGAAAATGAGTGTACCACAAGGATAAGCACCTGACAACACTGGCTAATCCCTCAAGCTGATGTTAAAAGCTAAACCATTCGCCAAAATCTCCCAGTCAGGAACATATCGGAGCCCCTCATGCACTACGTCAAGGTTTCTCAACATGGCATGGGGTCCGACCACTAGACTAACTATGGTGCGTTAACAGGGTCTGGAAGGTGCTGATATCAAGCTCACAGCCCCAATCCCACTCACCTTCACTGCAGGACCAACAATGCAATGTGAGAAAATTGAGGCCGCAAGCCGCACCTACAACAGACCACCTACAACAGCCGCACCTACAACAGGGCTCAGATATGTTCCTGACTGGGAGATATTGGCAAATGGCTCAGCTTTTAACATCAGCTTGAGGGGTTAGCCAGTGTTGTCAAGTACTTATCCTTTTGGTGCACTAATTTTTCAGTGATGTATGTGTTTTATATATTTTCATCCGCTCATTGTTTCCTCTTGTGTAGGATATTTGTGTGGTGCATGTGGTTCGCACCGGCATTCTCCATTGTATGCAAATTTTAGCTGGGGATGGCCGCTCGCTGCGAACCACATGTGGAGGAGCTGCTCCCAAAGTTAGAAATATCTAAAATAAATAGGTGCAACAATACTCCAAGGATACTTATTACTCCACTGTATTGTTAGCCGTGGGTATCTGGTATATATGTCTAAGCAACAAGAGAGGAACCATACAGCCTTACCGCTCCTGATGTATTCAATTCATTGGATAGTGCCGGTGCCTGCGGTTGTTCCTTTCATATGCGGGAGTAGCCCAGTATCAGAACAAACTCCAGCCTTGGGGGGGTCTGTAAAAATATGGTAGGCTAATATCCTAGGTCGTCCTGTTGGTCCTTATCAGAGCAAAGGATAGGGGCTAGATTGCCCTGCCTAACATATACAGAGCACCCGCCCCGATAGGGATGACCCCGTCAGGAACCTGCCCCTAGTCTGGGAAGATCCCTATTTTGATTAATTTATGTGGACGTAGCTTCATAAGATTAGGACATTTATCAAGACTGGCATATCCATCCGCCAGTCTTGATCTCCCTGTACTGATGTGAGATCTTCTAATGTATTAAGAGGCAGATGCCTCTTAACACATTAGGTGCAACCCTGCCCTGCTGTGCACCAGAAGCTGTAATCTGCGCCAGATTAGGATGCTTTCACACTTGCGTTCTGAGGATGCGGCAGGCACTTCCGTCCCGCCGAATCCGTCAGAACGCAAGTCAACTGAAAGCATTTAAAGACTGATCAGGAACCTGATCAGTCTTCGAAATGCTTTCAGGTTACCATGGCAGCCAGGACGCTACTGAAGTCCTGGCTGCCATGGTAAGTACTCCGCAGCAATGCACCGCACGGACCTGTGACGTCATGAAGGAGCGCCCGAGGGCTGCAGCGCAGGTAAGTACACTGCTGCGGAGTATTTACCATGGCAACCAGGACTTCAGTAGTGTCCTGGCTGCCATGGTAACCAATCGGAGCCCCAGCTTACACTGGGGCCCCGATCGGAACTGCTGCTGCTCATGCGCAGAGCTAAACGTCGGATCCGACGATGCGCCAAAACGACGTTTAGCTTAATTCCGGATACGGATTAATGCACTTCAATGGGCATTAATTCTGGATCCGGCGTTACGGCAAGTCTTCCGGATTTTTGGATGGAGACAAATCCACAGCATGCTGCAATTTTGTCAATGTCCAAAAAACGTTACAGTACTCAACGGAAGACGTCCTGATGCATCCTGAATGGATTTCTCTCTATTCAGATTGCATGGGGATAATCCTGATCAGTTTCTTTCTGGCGTAGAGACCCAACGACGGATCTCTACGCCGGAAAGTAAAAACGCAAGTGTGAAAGCACCCTTACATACATTTCTTACATCAGGCAGTTGCCCTCATATGCAGTACAATGGTATAGCCCATGGATCAGTCCTGTGTAATGTATCCATTAATAAACCTGCTTCTACACAGACACTGACAAACATGATGAGGTACTGCTGAAGCTAGTAATTCTTGTGGTGCCATCTGAGACTCACGACACACTACTTGAATTTATAGGTGGGTTCTACTGGGTACAAAACTGCCATAGATGTGGATGCAAGATGCTGTATGGGCACACAGCAGGGCTCAGAAGGGAAGTAGCCCCATTTGGCTTTTGGAGCATGGATTTATGCAGGAATTGTTTTTAGGTGCTACTTCAGGTTTGCAGAGACCCTGAGATACCCGTACAGTGAATAAGTGACCACATTTTGGAAACTACACCCCTGGAGTTTTTTTTCAAGAAGTAGAGTGAACATTTTGGCGCCACATTTTGGCATTTTGAAGACTTTAATCTGCAGAGGACAGTGCAAATGAAAATTGCAAGTTTTCCTCAGATATGACATTTCAGTACCAAATATGTTGTGCCCAGATTCTGCCATCTGAGACTTACATCCCTTCCCTTAAAATGTTAGGAGGGTTCTATTGGATAAAGAAATTCCATAAATGAGGATATGAGCTGCTTTATGGGCCCATGGCATTAACTTATGGTGGTCTGATCACTGGTGCAAGAAAGAGCCAGATGTTACAATACACACCCGAGACAGAGAAAATATTGACTGGGGGGTATCGGTCAATTAATCAATACTAATCTCCAAATATCTATCATTAGAGTACATATCCCCTATCCATACATTCAAATATATCTCAGGTAAATATCAGTCCAGATGGGGGTCAGAAACTCTAAAAATCACAAAAATGTAAGGAAAAGATGAATGGTAAATACCAAAAATGGCCACCATCTGGACGGAGATAACTAGAGTAAAGCTATAATAGCACACAAGTATTTTACCAAAAATAGGGAATACAAATACCAAATTAATACGTACCCATAATGTCTCAATATAGACCAACCCCAGTCAAAAGAGCACCTCGACACGTGTTTCACCACCAGGCTTCGTCAGGAGGTGTGGGTATGTATACTGAAGGGGTATATATATTGGACGGGTGGGGGAGGATCTATGAGGGGCCACATATGTAAACATTATTCTAATAATTAATAGAAGATGATCACCTGTCCGGAGGCTGTACTGGCGCGACCCCGAACGTGATGGCTCGGCGCCATCCTTCTGCGCGTCCCCCAACCACCACCACGCATGTCTGCGCACGTGATGGTGGAATCGGAGCGCATCCGGATGACGTCGGTCAGCGCACGATCGGGCCGCGTCCTGCTTCCGGAACATGTGATCAGTCAGTGGGAAGGACAGGGCATCTGCCCTCTCCTCCCCTGTGGAATTTCAAGCATTACATGATCTAGAGGCCCTTCTGGAGGAACAGAATTTGGAGACAGGTATTCCCTCTCCCGTGCATCTCCACCGGCGATCTCAGACGTTCCCCCCTAAATCTCTGTGTCCAGCGGTAAATATTTTCACCAAATTAGTAAAATCTGAGCTGTTGACCCTGCCACAAAGACAGGGTGGTGATAATCTTACGAGAGCACAGAGACAAGCATTATGGGAATTAAAATCTCTCGATGGGGTGATTATCAAACAGGCTGAAAAGGGGGGTAATGTCGTGATCTGGCCGGTGGAGATGTACGAGAGAGAGGCATTTAGACAATTACGAGATATTAGATGTTATAAAAAACTGGAGGGTAACCCTACCCTGAGGTTTAAGTGCGAGTTGGATGAATTATTGGGGGAGGGCCTTGACAGAGGTTTGATTAATCAAAAAATGTTGCTGGGTCTGACAGTGGATTTTCCCGTCAGCCCGACATTGTATCTATTGCCGAAGGTGCACAAGAACCCCACATGCCCTACTGGACGTCCTATCGTCTCCGGGATGGGGGGTTTGTGTGCTAATATCGGCAAATTTGTTGATTTTTACTTGAAAGGCTGTGTGGAAACTCTTCCCTCTTATGTCCAAGATACGGCAGATATGCTCCGGAGAGTGGATGGCATCTATCTCGACAGGGAGGCATATCTGGTCACGTGCGACGTGGAGTCCCTATACACGTCTATATGCCATGACCAGGGGATGCGAGCATCACGTTATTTTTGTCTATGACGAATTTGGATGGTGAATTGGTGGAATTCATTTTGAAATTATTAGAGTTTACGTTAACTCATAATTATTTTTGTTCAAAGATCGATTTTTCCTACAGCTCCAGGGAACGGCGATGGGGCGTCTTGTGCGCCCTCATACGCCAATCTTTCCTGGGGCTGTGGGAGAAGAGATCGTCCCTTATATTTTTGGTTATGATGCCGTACTCCTCTGGTCGAGGTATATAGACGATGTGTTTTTCATCTGGCAGGGCTCCACGTCGCACCTAGACCGATTCTTATATGAGTTGAATCAAAATGAACTAAACATCAAATTGACCTGGAAGTACAGTTTGGAACAGGTCGATTTCTTGGACATAATGATTCGGAGAGGCCTACACGGCAAGATTACTACTGATGTATTTAGGAAGTCTACCTCTGTCAATGCCCTCCTTCAAGCATCCTCCTCGCACCACCCAAAGGTGATTCAGGCTATTCCACAGGGACAATTTTTAAGAATGAAACGGATATGTTCAGAGGAAAGCTCATTTGAGGAACAGTCTAGGAAATTGAAAAAAAGGTTTCTAGATAGAGGCTATAGACCCGATATCATCTACAAAGGATATCAGAGAGCTAAAGAGGCCCCACGTGAGACTTTATTAACTAGGAGAAAGAGGAAAACTGACCCAGCTAATGACCAAAAGGTAAGATTCATAACTCCCTTTAATGGGAACTGGCGAGGAATACAGGCAATTTTGCCAAGTATTGGCAAATACTTCAAACAGATAGAGATCTCAAATCATGCCTGCCCCTTATCCGTAAATTACTTGGAGGAGATCCTGTACTTTACGGGACACACTGACGAGGAGTCATTATGTTGTAAAATCATCCAAGGGAATTTTTGGAATTAAGGGGCCGAGTTGAGGATCGTATGCATGCGGACATTGTGCCGCTTGCATATATCTGGCTCGTTCCACCACATTTTGGAGTTCCCATCATGAGAGAGAATTTAAAATTGTCCATCACATAACCTGCAGGACAGAGGCTGTGGTCTACTGGATGATATGTCCGTGTGGACTAATTTATGTTGGAATGACCACTAGGGCCCTAAAAGTACGTATCTTAGAGCACGCTAGCAAGATTCGGACGGCTAGTGATGTACCAGAAGAAGAATGGGAACAACTTGAATCGGTGCCACGACATTTTCGCAAGTTCCATAATTGTGATCCAACCTGTTTACGGGTAAGAGGTATTGATAGGGTGCAACTGGGCATAAGAGGTGGTGATGTCAAGGGTGCTCTACTCCGGAAGGAGACTAAGTGGATCACACTTTTGAACACAGTAGTCCCTGAGGGTCTAAATGAATATAATAGCTTCAAGCCTTTCTTGTAACGTGAATTTTAATTGTTGGGGTATAATATTTTTAATCTATGTATTTTGTATTATGTTTAGATGGTCCTTTGTTCTTTTCTTTCTGTTGGAACGGATGAGTGAGGGCGTTTGGGTGGCTACAAGATATTATCTCGGAAGATGTCATTACCAATGAACTTTTGAAGCAATCATGGAATTGGATTACTAAGTCAAAATGGACTAGTCAAGAAAGAATTATGATCAAAATGGACTGGTTCAAAATTATGTAGTCTGTTATTCAGATAAAATAATATAACATCTTTTTCACCTTTCCTTTCCCCCCCCCCCTTTTTTTTTTTTTTTCTTCTCAGTTATTTGTTGCACTTTGGAAGTTTTTTAGTTATTTGTTGCACTATGGAAGTTTTCATGAATTTCACATTTTTTATAATATTTATAATGCTGTACTGGTCGCACTTATGTGGTTAGGGTTCTTTTATTAATTAGTAATTAATCATTATTCATTAATTTTTCAATTTTTGTGGGTTGGTTACCCATTGGGATATATGCCTTATTTGTTAGGCTTTATCCCTTCTTTTTCACTATTTCCCTAAATAAGATTTTTTCATAGGTACTAGGGGTACAATATTTAAATAAACTATGTTTTTTGCACTTTCCATTATGGGTGTTTTTTGATGTTTTCACTTAATATTGATGTGAACAATATATGCGGTTTTGATGTTTTTACTTAATATGGATGAGAACAATATATACGGTCTCTACGTTTTTGATTATATTAGTATTATTTAATAATTTTTTGAAATTTTGAATTTTTGTAAGGAGTATGGGGTCTTAATGGTTGGTGATTATAGTAATAACCTCTGAATTATGCAGTAACATAATATTGTGATTTTGACCACCTCCGGTATTACCCATTGGTATTGCGGTCATGTGACTGCGGGTTGCGCGGTCATGTGACTGATCACATGTTCCGGAAGCAGGACGCGGCCCGATCGTGCGCTGACCGACGTCATCCGGATGCGCTCCGATTCCACCATCACGTGCGCAGACATGCGTGGTGGTGGTTGGGGACGCGCAGAAGGATGGCGCCGAGCCATCACGTTCGAGGTCGCGCCAGTACAGCCTCCGGACAGGTGATCATCTTCTATTAATTATTAGAATAATGTTTACATATGTGGCCCCTCATAGATCCTCCCCACCCGTCCAATATATATACCCCTTCAGTATACATACCCACACCTCCTGACGAAGCCTGGTGGTGAAACACGTGTCGAGGTGCTCTTTTGACTGGGGTTGGTCTATATTGAGACATTATGGGTACGTATTAATTTGGTATTTGTATTCCCTATTTTTGGTAAAATACTTGTGTGCTATTATAGCTTTACTCTAGTTATCTCCGTCCAGATGGTGGCCATTTTTGGTATTTACCATTCATCTTTTCCTTACATTTTTGTGATTTTTAGAGTTTCTGACCCCCATCTGGACTGATATTTACCTGAGATATATTTGAATGTATGGATAGGGGATATGTACTCTAATGATAGATATTTGGAGATTAGTATTGATTAATTGACCGATACCCCCCAGTCAATATTTTCTCTGTCTCGGGTGTGTATTGTAACATCTGGCTCTTTCTTGCACTTTTTTGCTTCTATTTATTGTAATCATGTGTATTTATAAATTTTTCCAATAAAGAGATTTTATATTGATCAGAGTTGTTCGTGGTCTGAGTAGGTTAAGTTATGGTTGTCGTGTGACCACTGATGTATGTGATGCTTTATGAGGTTGTGTAGGTTTACAGGTCTGATCACTGGTAACAATGCATTAGAATGAATCATACTATATTGTAATGCATTGTAGCTGTCAGTTTTACACTGGCACTACACCTTTCAGACCCTGCCCATGGGTCTGATGGGCTTTCATAGCTGACAGACCCAGATACATTTGCAAGGCCTTGGGCTGCTTTAGAAACTATTGGCAACCTGTGGTCGCATCTGTAAACCCCTTACATGCAGCAGCCACCATTGACCCCATCAACTAAGTGGTTAAATATCCAGTATCAGAGTTATCACCGATGCCTGCAGTAACAGCCTGGCCCTTTCCCTAATCAAGCGACCACAGCTCCTATGCCTGCTCGATCAGTGTGCTGTATATGTGCGGCACTCCTTACCCTATATGAACAAGACGGGAAGAAATGTGCAAATTTTCCATGAAAAATAATGCATTAACCCTTTATACTTCTTCAGAGATTATGAAAACCGTTAAGTTTGTTCTTTAAATAAATTTAATCTCCCTAGCACAAAGCTTGTAATATTGAGGAAAACATGGTGTTCCAGCTCCAGCTTCAGAATGAATGCGATAGAAAAGAAATGATTCTAGCTTCAGAATGACATACAAACATGGACAAAATGTCCTCATGCTCTATACAAAATGCAATTACTCTATATATAGATCCTTTTGTGGAAGTCAATGTCTCAAACAGTCTAATAGTAGTACAGTTGACTGGCAACTAAAATATAATTTTTCAAAAATTAACTTGTTAAAATCTCGGAACATATGTTTCTCTTCTACACTCGTATAGAAATAGTTTTATCAATGTAAAAAAATATTCTTGTTATGACCAAAAGATTAACTGCGGTATCAAACTGTCCTGCATTTAGAGGTTTTGAAAACGGATATAATCTCATTTTGCAAATTCGATAATTGCAAATATCTCAAAATGCTTAAAGGAAAGTATATTAGTTTATCCAAGGATATTGCTCCGGCCTTAATTAGTTTTGCATGCCAAGTTGTTTTGGAAAAAAATATTTGCTCTTCAATAAAACCCTTTAAATCTGTTGCCTATTTGATTTCATGGGGGGTCAAAGACGTCCCGGTAGACGCATTTAATTCCTTAGGTGTATGTTTATGTATGTATTTTCATTAGAACAAGGTTAGAGACTGAAAACACATGTATGTCAAGTATTTTGTGGCTTACGATATCAGACTTAAAAATGTAGCCGCTCCCTTATGGAGTCTCCAATTAGGCGCTGTAAAATAGATGGGAAACTGAATGAGGAATTTCATCTTTAAGTGATTATTTTGCCATGAAGAAACCGCATGGCTGGACATTAAAGTGAAGTTCTATCATTTCATGCTAACTCTTGTTTCCCTTTTTGGGAATGGAAGCACGCATTATATTACAAGCCGTGTACTTTGATTTTAATAACACAATAAAAAAATAAAATAACTTCAGAATTAATTAACGAAAAAAGAAAGAATAAAATAAATAGGATAAGTATAGATTTGTAGATTTGGAAATGAAAACAAGCCCAATGAGTACTACTGGAATGAGGAGAGAGCAGAAGAAGGGAATTTTTGGACAGAAATTCTACATCTTAATATGGGAGTAAGGGTAATAGAAAGATGCTTTTCAATGGAATAGATACATTTATTGATCCATCTATATGGCACTGCACAGAGACTGCCATCACTCATATCAGTCCTGGCCCCAATAAAAATTCAAAATTAACCCATCAATATATTTTTGGAGTGTGGGAGGAATAATGAGCATCCTAAAGAAACCTATAGAAACATAGGGAGGATGTACAAACTCCATACAGATTGGTAGTCTATCTTTTGGAAAGGTCATCACTGTGTAAACTGTACTGGTCTAAAAACTGGGACCTCCATGATCAGCAATACTAATAGCCAAAGTTTGCAAAGTAAATAGATCAGCCGTACTCACCATCCGTGTTCACGTCTTTATTTCAGGGTACGTTACAGGGGTGGACTCAAATAGAGCATAGTAAACAGCGACGGCCGTTTTCGCGGTGTGACCGCTTCTTCCGGCTGCTTGATACACTTCAAACAATTGCGCGCAGCTTTGTAGTGTCATCAGAGGGAGGGTTCAAACGACCCATCACTTAGCAACCCTTGACGCCACAGGAAGAGCGCGTGCACGGATATACAAATACAAGGATACAAGCCTATACATTTAAAAACATCAGTTACAGAAATATCAAAGGTAGTAACATGCTGACAAATATAAAAGGAATAGTATGTACGGGTATATATGGAAGGGGTAGCATTTAGCTTCATTGCTTATTCCCCGTCATGTATAATGCACTGATAGATTGTTACGCTCGTTTAGACCTAGATAACCAGTAGCATCAGTTTTGATAATAAACCGAGCTTCCATTTGGAGCAGGAGACGGTGTCTATCACCTCCCTGTGATAAAGGGGGAATGTGTTCCAGACCCGCAAATCGCAAGACATTCGCATCCCCTCCATGTTGACACCGTATATGTTCAATGAGGCGAGTACGTCCCTTGCCTGTCCTGATTGAATTCCGGTGCTCTCGTACCCGCTCCATTAGGGATCTTTTAGTTTTAACTACATAGAAGGAACCACACACACAGATCAGTACATAAACCACAAATGTCATTCTACAATTTATGAACTGGTATACGCAATGTTCAATGCCTCCGAAGAAGAAGTGGCGGCCCTGAAACATAAAACCGCACAGCGAACAGTCACCACAACGATGGTTGCCTACCGGCTTACCAAGTGACAACCAATCGCGTGGTTTCCGCCAGCTGTAGCGGCTGCGCACCAGAATGTCCCTAAATGTACAGCATCTCTTAAAAGCTAATATCGGTTTCTGATCTATCAATTTGCCCCAGATTCACCTCTTTATATTGTTTGCCATTGGACTATGTTTGAACACAAATCTATCCTTCTTCTCTGTGTCTTTTTCTTCCTTACGTTTTTTACGTGTCATCAATGATCGCTGTGTGTGGGTCTCTGCCTTCTCCAACGCTACATTTAATTGCTCAAGCGGGTAGCCACGCTGCCCTAGTCTATCCCTCAGTTCCCACGCCTGTCTCAGGAACACTGTGTCCTGACTGTTTATCGGTACTAGAGCCTTTTTCAAGCTTGAAAAAGGCTCTAGTACTGAGCCGAAACGTTGCACCGTACGGGTGAATAAAGGAGTTTTTTCACTTTTTACCGGAGTGCTGTTCATTATCTGGACTATATAGTCATTGGGAGATAGTCAGTGTAGGTTAGATAGTGATATAGTGTAGCTGGTGCTGCTGTCCATAAATTCTGCATACATAGTGCTGTGATGCCACACGTTCACAACAATACTTAGTGCACCAATCAATAATATGTAGTCAGACCTGTTAAAATGTGAAGTTGCACTTATTGCGCCATATCGAGCAGTTTGAAGAATGTAGCTATAATTACCAACTCCTTTTTTGCGCACGCCTTACGCGAATAATACATTGCCGATTTATGCAATCTAGAAAATAATGGCGCATTCACAAATATATGACGAATATGCTACCAAATATTCGCAAAATATTGCGAATTCGAATAATGCCCCTGCCGCTTATCACAACTCCTCATAGAGGGAAAGCTGTCTGTCACTAATAGGACTGCCTCCTCATAGAGGGAAGGCTGTCAATAAGTGATAGGATGTTCTTCTCATAGGGGGAAGGCTGTCAATCCCTGATAGGACCGTCTCCTCATAGAGGGAAGACTGTCAGTCACTGATACGACCACCTCCTCATAGAGGGAAGGCTGTCAATCACTGATAGGACCTCCTCCTCATAGAGGGAAGACTGTCAGTCTCTGATACGACCACCTCCTCAGAGAGGAAAGGCTGTCAATCACTGATAGGACCTCCTCATAGAGGAAAGGCTGTCAGTCACTGATAAGACCGCCTCCTCATAGCGGGAAGGCTGTCAATCACTGATAGGACCACCTCCTCATAGAGGGAAGGCTGTCAGTCACTGATAGGACCGCCTCCTCATAGAGGGAAGGCTGTCAATCACTGATAGGACCTCCTCATAGAGGGAAGGCTGTCCATCACTGATAGGACCACCTCCTCATAGAGGGAAGGCTGTCAATCACTGATAGGACCGTCTCCTCATAGAGAGAAGGCTGTCAATCACTGATAGGACCTCCTCCTCATAGAGGGAAGACTGTCAGTCACTGATACGACCGCCTCCTCAGAGAGGAAAGGCTGTCAATCACTGATAGGAGCACCTCCTTGACTTCAAAGGCCAGAATGAGCCCGGATATAAATGGATAAATTACACAGTTTACTCACTCTTTTCCCACAAAATGATATATTAATCTGCTCAGCTCCTCCTTCTCTATAGCATGCTGCCTTTACCTCAAGCAACATGTTTAACATGGCAGTTTTTCTTTAAGTTCTCTGATTAAGGCTACACACATCTGCTGATCAGTCATGGACCCAAATGGAGTTTTCTGCATGTAGCCTAAGGCTTAGTACACAAATATGATGTTTATTTTTTTACTAGGGATTGCAGTGGAGAAATGCCAGGCTGACACTTAGATTTCTGTCATGGGGTCTGTACAAAGATAAGCCCTATTGTCACTCAATGGGGATAGTCTGTTGTTTTTCTGTGTAGAAACTGTGAGAATAATTAAAATCCTCACTATTATTTTTTTCCACTCAGTGTTAATGGGGTTGCAGACACCTCATTCATTTGCACAGGAGGTAGTTTGAGCATGGATTTGATGTGAGTTGTAGCAAGAATTATATAAAATAATTACGAACCTATTAGATCCTATTGGTAACCAATCAAAAGTGTTTTACTGTCTTTGTAATATCTGTGGTAATATTTTGGTGGATGTCAGGAAGGGTTAAAAAAATTGTGATTTTGTGATGCTCTGTCATGGCATGTCTATGATATATCTGTCTGCAATATCTTCTATATTTCTTGGCCACCTAGTGGTTGTGATATGAATTGGAGCCTGTCAAAGCTTTTCCTATCATGTGACAATATTGCATACCATTTGCATAAGATATGGGAGTCCTTAACAAAAGTTTTTAAAAATTAAAGGGATCTGTCACCTCTCCTAGCATGTTTTAGAACTACTTGCATCCCCCATGTAATAACAATTCTGCAGTATTGTTGACTCTGTGTTGTACCATTCATGTATAACTTCTTCTAGAAGTTGTGAATTAATTGCCAGCTGTTTGCAGTGAAGGTCCAGATAGGTGTCACCAGTTGAGGATGTGTCCCTGCAAAGTCTGATACCCCCAGCACTGATTGGATAATGTCAGCCTGTGGATAAACACACACCTAACTGGTAATATCCATCTGGATCTTAATTGCAAACTTCATTCCTAACCTATAGCAGGAATAATAAAGTAATGGCACAACACAGAATGATAAGAATAGATGTTCTAGAATTTGGAATGCATGTAATTTCTAAAACAGACATCTCAGGAGAGGGGGAAGCTCCTCTATAAAGGGCGGGGGATACCTTAATTTTTCATTCCACTTTTCAGGTCCCGTTATTTTTTTTAATTTTGCCATTAACATCACCATATAAAAGCGTTTTGTTTGTTTTTAGAGAAAAGTTGTTTACTGGCACTGTCTGCACATGTAATTTATGGATTAACTTTTTTTTTTTTTTTCGTAGGGTTAGGAAAACAAATTATAGAAAAATCTTATAAAAAGTGGAAAATGATCAACAGCCCCAAAGTCATTTATAAGAATTCAGCTTCAGACTTCATGAAGACTCCGGTCCATCATTGTTATTTTGCGCCCATAAATATTCATTGATTGCGGTTTATATTTCGATGGATAAATAGATTTTTCTGTTACATCTCTGACATAATCAAATATTTATGCTGAACATTAAAATACTGGTTTGCGTTCTGACATTTTACTGGTAAATAATGGTTAATGGCAATTTAAATGCAGCAGGAGGTAATTGTATTCATATTTCATTTCATCCCTTCAGATTGTAAATGTAGACGTCAGAGACGTGATATACATTTGTCTTTTTCTGTAACACACAGATAGAAATGTAATCTATAATGATTAAATTATAGATGTTGCTTAGTGTAATGTGTGTACAATATCAGGGGATGTGACACCAGATATTAAAACTCTGTCTTGTCACACAGTATTTTATCACAATGTTCAAAAGGCTCGGAAAGGTGAGAAAATTCCAGAATAATTGTTAATCAAAAATGTTTAATATGTTCTGTCACCAGCAGCCTTTCTATCCAACTGTTTTAATAGACACATAGATGTGGTTCTCCTGATTAAAATGCTGTTTTTTCTTTTGTTGATTTGAGGTTCCAATCCTGAGTTATTATACTTTTTCTTTATAAGCAAATTATCCTTTTGGTGCAATGAGGGTGTTACCTTTTCTCTTGTTGCACCTAAACTCCGATCCTTTCTGTGGCCAGCCCCTCCCTTGCTGCTTTTCCACTGTCTGGCCCTGTCAATCAAAGCAGCGAGGTATGGCCACAGAAAGCTCACTAGAATAATTTGGTTGTCTATGTATTGCACAGACAGGATAGATCCTCCAGATACTGTAGACAGAGACGTTTTAGGAAACGCCATAAAGTGGACTGCCTGGTCTGCAACAGTGTTTCGGAAGGTGGTATACATCAAGGTAACATCCACATAATTCCAGGACCCAAGTTTTCCAAACAGAACATTTCCCAGAGCATCCCAATGTCTCCATGGGCTTGTCTTCTTCTCACAGTGCATCCTTGTTCCATCTTTTTCCCAGGTAAGTGATGAATATTCACTCACCACCCAGATTATATAAAAGAAGACATGATATGTCAGACCAGGCCCGCTTTCCCATAGCTCCACAGTCCAGTTCTGAAGCTCAAATGCTCATTGTAGGTACTTTTGACAGGATTGGGATGGGGTCAGCATAGTCACTTTGACTAGAGCTGAGCGAATTGAAGTGGACAAAGTGGAATTAGATCTGAATTTCAGGAAAAATTTGATTCGCACCGAAGCCGAATTTCTTCACGCTTTGTGGTAAAGAATTGCATTTTTTTCCTAAAATGGCTGCTGCAGGTGTTATGACATGGAGCAAAGAACTCTGGGAACGAGGGATCACCCACAATGCCATGCATGCAGCCAATCAGCAGTCAGCCAGCCCTGTGATGTCACAGCCCTATAAATACCCTCAACCATTTTGGATTCAGCCATTTTCTAGTGTGCTTAGTGCAGGGAGAGACGTCAGCAGACGCTAGAGACAGTGCTAGGAAAGACTTTATTGTGCTGAAAAATCGATTTAGAAGTTCAGGGAAAGAAGGTGTAGGGAAAGGATAAGGAGGAATCATCTATACTATAATATTGAGAACAGGGTGCAATAGGAGAGTGTACTGCCTGGGTAATAGAAGCGATTCTATTACACCTTGCTGCTATTACACCTTGCTGCCATTATACTGCTGCTTTTAGGTTGTTTGCACTATATGATACATAACTAATTCCAGCAAACCTTGCTTGCTATTCGGGTGCAAGTTATGTGTGATACAGCCATTTACAGCAGTGTTTCCCAACCAGTGTGCCTCCAGATGTTGCAAAACTACAACTTCCAGCATACCCGGACTGCCTTTGGCTGTTCAGGCATGCTGGGAGTTGTAGTTTTGCAACAGCTGGAGGCACACTGGTTGGGAAACACTTATTTACAGGGTGTATTAATAGGAAATCTATCTATCTATCTATCTATCTATCTATCATATCTTTCTATATAGTGTAGGAGAGGACCTGGGGTGGTAATAGACGGTAGGTACGTGCCACCGGGGGTCCTGGTCCCGGTGGAGTAAGAGCCGGAAAAGTGTGTTTTGCAGCGGTTATGCTGTTAACACAGCGGATCCGGGCCGGCTCTTACTGGGAGCAGGCAGATATGCGGGTGGGTGCCTGTCTCCCCACGGTCCAGGCCAGGTTTGCAGGGAGGGTTTAAAACCCGACCAGCAGCAAGGGTGTGGTGTGTGGAAGTTGTTGCTCTCTTGCTGTGAGAGTGAGAGGTGAAGGTGAGCTGGGCTGTGTACTGAGGTCTGTAAAGGACTGTGCGGGGAACCCCAGCTGAAGCCAGGAGGGATCCGTATTCCGTGGCTAGAAGCCTGACCCAGGGGCTTGCTTCCCCAAGGAGAAAGAGGTGACATTACTCCTGGCTTTGAATAGACTTTTCTTGTTGTGACGGATCCAGGCCTCAAGAAGCCTGCAGCTGGTTTGGGACTGAACTATTGTTTTGCCGTTGTGTGTGACCACCCTCCCTATGAACTGCACTGCCTTTTCACTTGTGTTCACCGTGTGAATAAAGAAAGCACCGTTTAACACCAAGACCTGTCTGTGTTGCCTCTATACTGCACTCGCTACCACTGCCTACCAGAGCGGATCCCCACAATAGCTATTAAAAAAGCCTTGAGAAAGACCCAAGTTGGGGATCTGAAACATTGCATGTGGGTAAATAAAGCTAACAATTCTGAATCTATCTATCTACAGAACAAGACTGAAACATATTTTCTTAAATCTGCACAAGAACTTTTAGAAATCTTTATTATTCCTAAATTGGTTTACCTTTATGTTTTTATGGATATGTACAGTTCTTATCACTTTATTGAAATCTTCAAAATGCAGGAACAAGGTCATTGCAGGGATAACCTTTTGGATCACCATGTAAATGCTACAGTATATGAATGCTCACAGAGATATAAAATGTAATTGCTAAAGAATATACTGGAACTTTTGTACACTTTCAGCACACTTTTATAATTTCCTTATTAAACATGCAGCCTTGTGGCAAATTACTTGATCTTGCTAAAATTACACAGGATGATGATCTCTTCTAATGAAAGAAAAGGCAAAAAAGGCTTATGAAATGTGTTGAAATCCAAATTTAAATGTGTTGAGAAAATTATATTAGGATGAGAGCATAATGTGAATACAAGAACAGACTTCTACAGCTAAAAGTAGCTGGTAATTAAATTTATTAATTCCTAGGCATGTAAAAAAGTTTAATTTGTGAACAAAAAATGTAGATATTATACAGACAGACAGGTTCCATTCTTGTCTCTAAATGTCTTTGTAAGAATAGATCCCAATAAGAGTAAAGAAGATTTTTAGGATCTGCTCTAGAGATGTGCGAATTGATTCTAAAGTATTCAAATTTGTTCTTAATTTCCCAAAAAGTAGGATTACAGCTAGAGATGAGCGATGTTTTCAAAAAATTGATTTGGTCGCTTAGCCTTGTTTTTCCCCAAAGATTTGCTTTGATCCTAATTAATTTTTAACAAAGCATGTTAAATTGGGTCTATCCTGTCCTGGAATTAAACTTTAGGGTGAACGTATCCTGGTATACATCCCTGTGCAGTGTAGCAACATGCATAGCTAGTCCTTTCTGGTAATAAAACAATGAAGGTGCATCTGAATGACAGGCAGGTAACATATATATAAGTGTGAATCATCGTGCAGGAGTAAACAAAAAAAAACAAAAAGATACAGCATCAGTAAAGCAGGTTTCCCAATGACTCTTTAGTGCACAAAGTAAGGACATAGAGGCTGTGACAATAAAGTAGTGGAGAAAAAAAAGGCTTTTTAATCCATGCTGTGGTAGTGCAAACACATGCGTTTGAATCCCTTCTGTTAGATGTAGAATGGCGTGTCACTATTAGGCTTAGTTCACTCTTCTCTTATTTGGTAAGTTATCAGCCCGAAGCAGGAACGGGTCAAGTACACAGAACAGGTGCAGATCTATTCATGTTACCTAATCCGAGAGTAAACTTGGCTCCTGAATTTGTCTCACCATGCCGATTTACAAGTGAATGTTAGCATCAGGTCTAATTTATCGGCGTGGACTTAACCGTGCAGTGGCCCATAATAAAATTAATGGCCCCATGACAGTAAGGCTGTGTTCACATCCCTTTTTATTTTTCTGTACTTCTGATGTGTCAGAAGAACAGCCCAAAAAATTGTATCCTGTAGTGTGAGCATCCGCCTTCACACTGTCAGTATTTGGTCAGCATTAGATCAGTATTGGTAAAGCAAAAACAGGAGTGGGTCCAACGTGTGACGGAAATATTTGAATGTCTTCTGTGTTTTGTACCCACTTCTGCTTTTGGCTTACAAATCATGGTTAAATCTTGATGCAAAATATTGAGAATAAGATAGAGGCCTTTTGGACGCTCAGAAGAAAAATAAACAGTGATGTGAGCACGGCAAAACAGGGACAGTGGCAACAGCATGAAGAGTAACAATAGTGGCCCCAAAACAGATTGGGGAGGGAGAGAAACAACAGTAGAAGTAACAGCATAAGATGGTGGCAGATCGCAGTAGCAGTAGCAGTAACAGTGGCAGTAGAGGCAGTAGGCGGGTGACAGTATCAAAATAGTGGCAGCAATGCATGGTCAGAAGTAACAGGCCATCTTTTACAATGTTCTTGTGTGACAGCACACTACAGTCAGAGCATTACTGCCAGAATGCTCTAATTTGTTGTATCAGGCACCGGTGTCTGGAAATACTAGTAGTTGATCCATGCCTGATACATATTTTTAAAGGTTAGGCTTCTTTCACACATGCATTAGGCTTGTCTGGCAGGCTGTTCCAGCAGGGGAACAGCCTGCCGGATCCATGCTAACGCTTGCACACATGTGCTGTCAGAAGTCTGGCCCTGTCCCATTTACTATAATGGGGACTGGTGGGAGATGTGGCCGCAGCATGGCAAACATGCCGAGAGGTGGCCGGACAACAACTGCAGTGTTCCCTCAGGGCTAATACAGCTTTTTTTTAGAGAAGTAATGACGGCTTGGGACTCTCCACCTTGGGTGGGCACAAGTCATTATTTCTCTGAAATGTCCAGAGCCAAAGATATGGAAAGGGAGGGACTGTAGTACCAGCAACTTGGCCAGGTGCACATTCGGCTTCTGCGCCGTTGGATGAGTGCTTGCATACTGTTGTCTCTTTGTAATTGCCTCGGTGATCAATTTCTGATGAAACCCATTACAAGAAGTTGGAGGAAGAAGCATCAGGAGTAGAGATCAGTGAATCGAATCCCACAAAGTGGAACTCGATCTAAATTTCAGGATAGATTCAATTCGCCTAGAAGCCAAATTTCCTTGTGCTTCATGTCAGCGAATCGTTTTCACTTGAAATAGTATAAAAAACAAAAAAATTCAAACTTACCTCCTCCATTTGCTTGCGACACGCCGCCAGCCTCCATCTTGCTTGAAAATCTTGTCTGAAATCCTGTGCGGCGCTAGATTACATCATCACGCCGGCTGGCATGGTGATGCATGACATCATCACACCAGCCGGCATCCCCCCACAGTGCCCCGTCCCTTAAAATGGCAACTCCACAGCAGCCCACCCCCTCAACTTTGACCTTTACAGCAGCCTTCCCCTTTAACAGTGAGTCTTACAGCACACCACCCCCTTGGCAGTGACTTCCACAGGGGCCCGACCACTTAACAGTGGCCTTTACAGCAATCTGCCCCTTAACACTGACCTCCATAGCAGACCATTCCCTTAACTGTGACCTCCCCAGCAGCCTGGTCAGAGGTCCAGTTTTAGGCCGGTCAGTCTGGTTTTCTGACTCCCTGTCTTCTGTCTGGCGCAGGGCCTGGACGGACACAGGAATGTCTTTTTGAACAGCTCACTCTCAGACAGCAGCACTGTTCTGTCTGAGCGTGAGCTGCAGGGAGACAGTCACCCTCACTCCCACACCTGCAGCTGTCAAAATTAGATTTTTAACTTCCATCAGTGGGGAGAGGGCGTGGCCTAACCAGTTCAGGGTTGTCGCTTAGCGGGACTTAGAAGTTGATTTTTAACTTTATTTTTTCAATCCCTGTTGGTTGAGGAGTGTGAGGCGGGTGTGGCTTAACTGGATAGGGGGGTGTCCTTTTGAACAGCTCACTCTAAGGCAGAAGCACTGTCCTGTCTAAATTTGAGCTGCAGGTAGAAAGTTACCATCCCTCCCACCTCTGCAGCTGATAGAAGTTGATTTCTTCATTTTGTCAATCCCCGTCGGCTGTGAAGGGGAGGGGGCGTGACCTAACCAAATCAGAGGCGTGGCTTAGCTGGACCTGGAGCATGGTTTTAAGAGTGACTTGAATAGCCACCCTACTTGTCCGCTGAACTGTGACCTCCACAGCACTCTGCTCCCTTAACAGAGCCCTGCCCCTTTAAAGCTGACCTGCAGCAGTGAAGAGAAATGGCTGAGTTGTTATGGACTAAGTGCTATTAGGCCATGGCTTTACTTCAATAACGGTTATCCTGGTGACAGATTCCCTTTAAAAATCATCTACAGCAGTGAAGAAATATGGCTGGGGGTTGTTATGGTTACCAGGAGTAAAACTGTGTGTGTGGACGAACTGCCAGCGAGTTTCTATTGGCTGACAAGGGTCATGTGACCAGGCTTCTATTGGCTAATGCAGTTTTTGGAAATATCTCAGGAATGGTACGTCCCAGAAAGCTGAGACCTGGTCTTAAATCTTACCGGACACCTGATGTACCTGTGTGCCAAATTTCGCGATTGTAAATGTGATGGTGTGGATTCCTTTAGCAGGTATACATACACACATACATACACTCAGCTTTATATATTAGATATGGGTTATATATGGTACTTTTTAAATTGAATTATTAAAATAAATTATTGTTTCAATGATATTCTAATTTGTTGAGATGCACCTGTATATAAACTAGAGTCTATCCAAAAACTGTCCATCAACTGAATTGACCACAGGTGACTCCAATCAAGGTGTAGAAACATCTGGAAGATGATCAAGAGGAATAGCAGGCCGCCAGAGCTAAATTGCAAGCACCATAGCAAAGGGTTTGATTTTTCCTTTTGTAGTAATGTTGCCAAAATTTAAAATACAAGTTTTCATTTACTCATTATGGGGTACTGAGTGCAGATTGATGGGGGGGAAATGTATTTATTTATTTTTAAATTTTGGAACAAAGCTGCACCATAACAAAATGTGAAAAAGTCAAAGGTTCTCAACACTTTCTGAACTTATTTGTAAATATCTGAATCAAAATTCACTTCAAGTGAATCTTTGGGGTTGGGCAGGAGAGAGAGAGAGAAAGAGGTAAAGAGAGGGAGAGAGAGAGAAGGAGGGAGAGAATTGCTAGCATGACAAAAATTGTCCTTCTTCTAGAGTGCTGAGTTATGTCTTCGAAGGAAGAAAGGCTTGCTGCTCTCCCATTCCACATATTTTCCTCCACCCCTGCTGACAAATGAATCAGTTCACAAGTAGAGAATAGTGATGAGCAGCAGGCGCAATATTCGAATTGGCGATATTTCGCAAAATTTGGAGTGAATATTCATCATAAATTTGCGAATTCAAGAATTTGCAATTATTTTCTTGATTGTGAAAACCGACAAAGTAATATTCCCGTAATGCGCGCGCAATAGAGGCGTGAGTCACTATTGCTACATTTTTCAAGCTGCTCGAAGTTTCCTGAGACTGGAGAAAATGGTTGGCATGGCAAAACATTTCAATAGCTTTATATGCAGATAGAGTGCTCCAATATATTTTCAATTGCGCAAATCAGCAATTAATGATGCACGTAGTATTGCGCAATACGTTCAACTTCACATTTTGGCAGGTCTGACTACATATTAGTGATTGGTGCACTAAGTATTGTTGTTAACTTGCCTGTAACATGCATGTACGGACAGCAGAACCTATCACACTACCTACCCTGCACTGGACTCTATCTGCTACACTATATCACTATCTAACCTACACTGACCATCTCCCACTAACTATCTGAATTATCTACAGTATATTAACTAACTAACTAACTAACTAACTTTCTAATGTAATGTGACACAGTAATGCACAGAGCACAGCAATGACACTGCTGTCTCTCTCAGAACTGAAAAAAAATAAATAAATAATAATATGGCAGAAAATGGCTGCTTGGGAGTTTCTTATATAGTAAAGGGGTAGGCAACTTTCCTATTGGTTGCTAGGGATGTTGCTAAGCTCAAACAAAGACATTGCTGCCTTCTCATTGGCCCACAAGCAAGAAGCAGGAGGGAACATGGGTTCAGATGGAAAAAAATCTAGAATATTCGAAAATATGAATGTATAGCACTATATTCTAAATATTCGCGAATTCTTGAAGTGGCGATATTCACAATTAAATTTTGCGATTTGAATATTAATGCCCAACACGAGTAGAGAGGAGTCCTGATTATGTTCTTACCACTCAATAGCAAAGACCAAGGATGCCCCTTTTCTCCAAGGACCCCATAGCAGCCCCATACCTTCCTCTTCCTACATAAAGTTATACAATCATTATCTCAATGGCACAGTGTTCAGTACAATATCAGTAAACCTTTTCTAGTGATTATCAAATAAAAAGTTTCTACAAGACCTGAAAAGCGAAAGTTTTGTGTGAATCGAAACATAAACGATTTACTTTTCTACAGATCTGCAGTACACTTTAATGGAAATATTGATTGTCTATTAGGTAAAACTCATTAACAAACACATCACTAATGAAGACAAGGAACTAGCCCATGAAGTGTTCAATATCATAAATACTGCAGCAAATATGCAAGCGTTATAGCTATGACTTATAATAACTTAGACAACATAATTACAATCTCAACACACATGTTCTGCATAGAATATTTGTGTAGCTTGATTGAAGCAATTATTGCCAATAGAGGGAAAGGTTTTTTAGTGTGAAGGCAATTATTTGTTAATCTTATTGATAGTTTCACACATTTTGGGTATTTTTAAAGGGGGTTTAGCATTTTTGGTGTAGTTTTTAACTGGTGTTTTTTAGGCAAAAGATTCCACCAGTCTGTGACAAATATTAAATGCAGGAAAGTTTTTTTTGTTGTTTTTGTAGTGCAATTTATTTATTTTTTGTTAAATCACAGCATGCTCTGGGTCTGACGGTTTTCCCTCACTGGCAGTTTAATATTTTAACTTATTTTCCATGAACTGAATAAGGAAATTTTATATTTTTACGGTGCTGGAAATCTGGATATTACATAGAACATGCAGGTGGCCAGCCCTGTATTTTTCTGTACACAATGGAAGGTATTGGAAGGTGGGGAGAATTTTGTGAGCTGTTCCATATATTTATTATTCTGTTTTCCCCTCATTGCCTGGGATTCCTTTGTTTCTCAGACATCCATTGTGTTTTGTTTTTTCCATGTATAAAAATGCATGTGCCAGTCTGTGTGTTTGTTTTTTTTTAGGACATTTTTGTGTGACGTTATTTGCACTAATTTATTTTTCCCTTATTGCTCTACAGAAGAAGTGACATTTACTTCTGCTCTACAGAAGAAGTGACGTTTATCGTGACACAAGAGTGTCACGATAAACACTACATGACGGGCCAAGAGAGGTCACATTGTCATTCACTCCACCCATGACCTTGGATGTGATTGTAAGGAGAGTACTCCGCTTACACAATCACATTTACACCAACCTAAGGCTATTTTCACACTAACTAGTATTATCTTTAACATAGCCAAGATGGATCCGCCATGAACTCCATTGAAAGTCAATAGGGGACGGATCCATTTTTATTGTGTCAGTTCTATTGTGCAGTTTTGCTTTGCATCCCATGATGGAAAGAAATCTGCAGCATGCTGCGGTTTGGTCTCCGGTATGAGAACGCAACCAAATGGAACGGAATTAATTTTGGAGCATTCTGTTCTGTTCAGTTATGTTTTTTCCCTATTGTCAATGAATAGGGACAAAACGGAAGCGGTTTTTTTCAGTATTGAGACCCTATGATGGATCTCAATACCGGAAAATGGAAACCCTAGTGTAAAAGTAGCCTAACACATTAGGTACAAAACAGTTAAGCAACCCCCAATCGTGTCTACACATCCACACATAATGCTGCAACCATCGGCCAGAGGCCAACAGGATACCCAGGTTACAAATGCACAAGGACTCACAGGCACACACTGTGTTCTAGCATACAGCAGGATAGACCTTTGTCACTTTCAATAGTACTAGGAGGGTGTGGGTACATTTAGAGCAGCAAAGAATGGACTTAATAAAGTTAAGATTTAATACACAAGGTACAGTGCCTAAAATGTTGCAAAAAGATGACCAAAAAGGTCATACAGAAATAAAAAAAAAATAAGATAATGAAATTAATCATATATTATACCAATTAGATCAGTGAGGGATTGAGGTCTACAATTTAGGTGCATCTCTAGGATCTCACCCTATGTGTCTTTTCAGGACAGCTCATCAATATCAGACCAGTCCGACACCTGGCACGCCCATTGATCAACTGTTTTTGATAGCTTCCATCAGTGTAAAATGAGGAATGAATGGATCCAAATTCACAAGGCTTCATCTGCTGTGTATTGGCCAGGGTACTAGAGAACAGCTCCCACTGGTGAGCTGCCCCGACTCTGTCCACTATGTAGTTACCGGTGCTGGCAGCTGCCAAAAACAACTGATCAGTGGGGGGTACCAGCTGTCAAACTTCCACCATTCTGGTAATTATTGCCTTTCTGTGGGGGTAAGTCATTAAAATATTTCTACTTGAAGATCCCTTCAAGCTTAATGAGATGTTTAACAGCTCAGTATGGGGGTGGAGCAGTTTTGAATGAATACAAATTTGGATAGCCCTATTCCGATATAGCCTATGATGGACTATGAACATCATAGTATGGCTCTTTTGCTTGGGAATCCTCTCTGTAAACTAGATCAGAGAACTGCTGTTAGGAGCATCTCCCTTTAGGGAAGACTCCATTTAAAGGGGGAACACATTCATTAAATCCTTGATCGGCTGATCAATCTCCTTTGTCCCCATGGTGGCTCCAGTGGTGTAACATTACTGTAGTCTGAATATATAGCAGTGTGGAATATTCCAGCTTTATATCTAGTCGGAAATATATTTATTTTTAAATTGAATATAATTTTACAATAAAAATATTTAATAGCAAATGTCATGCCATGACTCAAGGGGCAATCTGTTTCATATTGAAGAGCTACGCTCCTCTCTTTCTACATTATCATATCTTGCATAGCATACCTGATATTTTGACTGCATTTATCATTCCTTGATCATCGTCCCTCCACATCTATAGTATAATTGCTAGCGAACTAGCGTAATGACTACTTCCCAGAAAGACACCATTTCCACCGTCCAGGCTGACCTGCATATATTCCTGCCAGATCTGATCTTTCAGCCAGAAGGATATACAACCTAAATAAGAGGTAAATTGAATCCATGAATAGAGATATACAGTATGATAAGAGATGATACTTATTCCATGTAACATATGACTGACTACATATATGCTCTAGAAAATGGTGCTTTAAAGGGGTTATCCCACAATTAATTAGCAAAAATTTAAAATCAGATATCATATAGTGCATGACAGTCTCTTTCTAACAAACTTAGGATGGATCCAGAAATATCCCCATGCATTGCTCCAATTGCTCTACTAGATTTATTTCAAACTGGCAGTTTAGAGGGTGTGCACTCTCAAGGGGGTGCATCCTTTCTATTGCAGCTGGAGGATGGAACTGAGCATGTGCTTCCATCTCGGTGAGCAGGACAGATAAATTTGAAAAAGAGCAAACAGCAGGTGGTGCTATATAGATAGGTTTCAGTTAATAGTTTATTTATTATACCACTTATATAGCGCTGCTATATTCCACAGCTTTTCACAGACATTAGCATTAGAGTTGAGCAAGCCCAAACAGTAAAGTTTGGGTTTGTACCGAATTTTAGGTTTTTTGGCACCCGGACCCGAACCCGAACCCGAACATTTTCGTAATAGTTCGTGTTCGGTGTTCGGCAGATTTTATGACGCTTGTTGAAAAGCTGCTAAGCAGCCAATCAACAAGCGTCTAACTACTTTGCCCTTACTGGGACAAAGTAGTTAGACGCTTGTTGATTGGCTGGGGTTGAAGAAATCATATATTTTGTTGAAATAAATTCCATCCTCTGCCTGCACAGGCAATCTGATTGTGAACAATAATTTGTTAATTCATCTGTTTCACTGGTGTAGGAAAAATCCTCTTTTTTGTCCTACAAAGGACCTTTTTGCCTTGTACTGAAAATCAAATAAAATCAGTAAATTCCACTGGGACATTGTGGGTGAAAAAAAACACGTAATTTTTGGCAAAAAGTGAATTTGTGGCCTGCTCTGTACTACTGCTAGTGTACTGCCAGTTTCATTGGTGGGAAAAGAAATCATATATTTTTAGTAACAGAGAGGATTGGCACTCTATATCTGGATTGGTATAGAGAAATAAAAAGGATATGTGGATACAGATAAAATAGTGTCAACGTTTATTTGATATAAAATAAAATATTTACCATGAGCAAAAAGTCAAGCCAAAAAAATATCACATTAATATTTTCTGCGCACTTGTTAACATAAAATTGATGGATAAAAATGATATAAAAGCCACTAGAAGATTCTTACAAAAAAAAACTTATTGCAGTTATAATAGTCCTCTACCAAAATAGAAGAATCAATAAGGCAATAGTAATGTGGAACATACAGTATATAGCCCTGATGACCTATATTGTCAATGGGGATGATGCCATACGTAAAAACAATGTTCACAATAATATTTCCTACCACCTATTCTGATAAAATATGTCCACATAAAGATTGCTAAAAACAGTAATCTGGTTATGGAGAAAAGGCAAAGGTACTTAAGCGGTACCCGCAGATCCAATCCCAATGTTATCAGTCTCAAAAGTGCAGAAGCTGTGCCCACAAATCCAATTCCAGTATTATCAGTCTTTTTGGTATTGGTATTAGTAGTAAGAGGGTATCGGTATATAATGTATATCAAAATGAGCAATTTGTCTTCTGTCTCATACACACAAGCAGCGTTACCTATCGGTGTCCTGTCTGAGCGATCCACCTCCGCACACTGGCCGCAGCGTCCCACGTACCAGAGATAGTTCAGGGGGATCTTACCTCATGCGGTGTTTCCTGCTTGATCGCGTGTACTCGGATATGTGCTCGGCTTTGCTGTCTTGCTGAAGATAGTTGCCTCTCCCTCTGCAGCAGTCTCTAATGGGGTCTGCGACTGACTTGAATTCTTGTATATGGAGCGCTCCAAGTTCTTTACAGGTTCCCGGTCTTTCTTCCTGTAATATAGTGGTGGGGGTCTCTCCTAAATTAAAACCAGACGCGTTTCGGGACTTCAGCGTGTCCCTTCATCAGTGGACATATATTTTGTTGAAATAAATTCCAGCTTCTGCCTGCACAGGCAATCTAATACTGAAAAATAATCAGTAAATCCATCTGTTTCACTGGGGTTGAAAAAAAATCCTCTTTTTTTTCCTATAAAGTACCTTATAGCCTTGTACTGTAAATCAAATAAAATCTGTAAATTCCACTAAGACATTGTGGTTTGGAAAAAAAAACACATAATTTTGGCCCATAAAGTACCTCTGCGCAGCCTGGCACACATGAGCGACTACATGCTGCAGTGCCTGCGCAACGTCAGCCAAGTTGCCTACTTTCTAACTTGTGCTGATTACTAGGTGGCCACCCTGTTGGATCCCCGTTACAAGGACGTGTCGTCCTTAATTCCCTCACTGGAGCGTGAATGGAAGATGCGCGAGTACAAGCGCACGCTGGTAGTCGCGCTGCTGATGGCATTCCCAACTGACACGGGGGACTTAGTGGAAGCACAAGGCGAAGGCAGAGGAGGAGGGAGAGGCCGCCAACACAGCCATGGCACCGCCAGCACCTCAGAAGGGAGGGTTAGCATGGCCGAAATGTGGAAAAGCTTTGTCACCACGCCACAACAACCAGCACCACCAGCTGATATGCAACGTCTTGGAAGGAGGAAGAAGCCCGTGTCCTCCTCTTCAAGTGTCCCTCAGCTATACTAATTGTGGAATATATGTGCCTCATTGCTGTATTGTATGTGCATAATTGCCCATCAGGCTAGTTCAGTTAGGCACTGTTCCACTTTTATATTCTATATTGGGAGTGTTATTTTTATCAGCACTGTGATACGGTTTTCACTTACCCTGTATAGGAGAGATAGTCGGGCCTTCTGTGCATGGGAGGGGAGCCACATGTCTTGGCTACCATTTGTACTGCCGGAATATATTCTATGATATTGACATTATGTATATATCAGTTGTTGGTCTTTTTATCAACTAATAAAGCTTTGAAATTTTTATTGCGTGTCCCTTTATTCGGTGATATATATGTCTTAGCAGGAGGCAGCATTTCAGCAACATGGTGGAGCAGTATGTGTGCACACGCCTACACAAACTGACTGATTGGTCAGCCCCATTCAACTTCTGGGTCTCCAAATTGGGCACATGTCCTGAGCTTGCCCTTTATGCCTTGGAGGTGCTGGCCTGCCCTGCAGCCAGTGTATTGTCTGAATGTGTGTTTAGCGTGGCAGGGGGTGTTATTGCAGACAAGCGCAGCCACCTGTCTACAGCCAATGTGGACAAGCTCACGTTCATTAAAATGAACCAGGCATGAATCCCATAGGACTTGTCTGTACCTTGTACAGAATAGACAATTATACAGACTTCACACAGCCATTGTTATACTCCAGCGCACTTTCTTTGTGTTATTTTATATATTCCACAATGTTTTGTGGTGTACCCAAAGTAAATTAAAAACAAAACAAAAAAAAAACGTGTTTACTGCCTCCCCCTCCTCCACCGCCGCTTCCACCCCCACCGCCAAATCCACCTACACCACCACGTCCACCTACAACACCACATTCACCGCCTCCTCAACCTTCTAGTCCAGATGGACCTCCTGCTCTTAGTTCAGGATTACAATTTGTAATTTTTATTTATTTTATTTTACGTCATTTCCCTATCCACATTTGTTTGCAGGGCACTTACCCACATTTTGCTGCTTTTTGTAGCCCTCTAGCCCTTTCCTGGACTTTTTTAGAGCCATTTTAGTGCCGCAAAGTTCGGGCCCCCATGGATTTCAATGGGGTTCGGGTTCACGGTCAAGTTAGGGTCAAGTTTGGGTCAAGTTCGGATCCTGAACCCAAACTTTTTTATGAAGTTTGGCCGAACCCGGCGAACCCTAATTTCCAGTTGTTTGCTCAACTGTAATTAGCATCAAGCTGTCCCCAATGGGCCTCACAATCTAAGATCCCTTTTAGGAAAAACAAGGAGAAAGGCTAGCTTGCAAAAATGTTCCAACAGCCTTTATTATTTAACACATATAAAATCCAGTGGTAACACAACCTCTACGCCTTTAAGGGCAAACAGCAAAGAATCTTAATCATGATTATGGGTGTTTGCTGTTTGACCTGAAACGCGTAGATGTTGTGTTACCACAGGATTTTTTATGCATGAAATAATAAAGGCTGTTGGAATAGTTTTGAAAGCTGGCCTTTCTCCTTGTTTTTGCTGCATTTGGACTTGTGCTGGGTACCCAGCACCACCCGTGCTTTCATTTTAATTGGCCCAGGTGAGCTCAGCTACCTGTTCTTTTTTGTGTAAGTTCCCTATCAGTATGTCTTTGGAGTGTTGGAGGAAACCCACACAAACATGGGGAGAACATACAAACTCCAGGCAGAAATTGTCCTTTGTCGGATTCGAACTGCTGCAAGGTGCTAGTTCTAATCACTGATCCACCTTGCTGCCATAGTTCAGTGGCTATACAAAATTTTTATTTACATGCAATTGCAAAAGTATTTAGATCCAGGTGCTGTTTGAAAAATGTAAAATATTTTTCATGGGATAACCCCTTTAAAGAGGACCTTTCACTGGTCCACAGTTTATGAAGCAAATGTAAATACATACAGAGTGGCACCCAGGGATGACCCTGCACGTCCTCTGTAGCCCCCAGTATCGGCGTGTGCGCTTCACCTATTTTTGCCTGCGGCGGAGACTTCTTCTTTTGCCCTGGGCGTCTCCTTCTCCCAAGCCTGGAGCGCTGGCCAATCGCAGCGCTTAGCTCATATCCTGGATGTGTATACATTTGCCTCATAAACTGTGGACCAGTGAAAGGTCCTCCTAAAGTAAACAAAAATGGATATGGGGAAGATGCTCTCGAAATCAGTTACTCCATTTTTGTAGAAATTGTCCAAAATCTAAAAATTTAGAATGCTTTACTCTATGCCTCAATAAACATGTAAGAGATAGGAGTGGGAGTAGGGATTCTATGACAGTAAACATTTTCCATGGCTTCCTCCACAGGACGGCTTGTAATTTGCAGCACATGGCCTGCAGTTGTAGTCTCCACGGTTATTTGTCTGTTTCTTCACATGGACTGCCTGTAGACCCCGTAGTAGCATATGCACATTTAAGCCCTGCCCCAGGAGCACCCCAAATAAATATTTTTGGGTTAAATTTGCATAAACCCTACTCCTTTCAGGTCTTGTTCATGGGATGGATTGTCCTGCCACTGGGGTCTGTTGGCATGTAGGCTTACGTACATGTGTAACTGTATATGTGCTGCCTTCGCTTACAGATTGTCCTGATGGCGGGTCAGAATGACCTGCAATGCAATCAGGATAAGCTTCAGGAATGACATAAAATAAACTCAAAGCAAAGACAAAACATAACATAAAATACCCCCTAAGTGCACTCTAGTAAATTAGTCCTGTAGATTTCACGAGGCCCCCCCCCCCCCGCATTGTACCCCTCAGATGCTTCATTTATACATGATGATAGCGGCATCTGATACACATAATGAGGTGTAAAATAATAATAAAAAATAATCATAATTACCTGCTCCATTTGTTTGTGATGGGCAGACTGCCACCATCTTGCTTGAAGATCTGGCACGAAATCGCGTGCAGCCCGAGATAACATCACCATGCCGGCGTGGTGACGTCATACATTACTGCAAATGGAATTTCGACCAAGTTCTTCAAGCAAGGTGGTGGCGGCCGGCCCGTTGCATGCAAATGGAGCAGGTATGATTATTTTTTTTTCCGCATTATTTCAGTTTAAATCAATTCACTACCACGAAGCATGAGGACATTCAGCTTCACGGAGAATCGAATTTATCGTGAAATTTGGATGGAAGTGCACTTTGTGGACTTAGATTCGCTCAACACTCATTACTGCATGTGTATGAAATGGATTTTTTCCACAGGAAACTGGGTAACCTGCATCATAGTGCACTATATATCGCTCACTATTGGGGCGTGAAACAGTCACAGACTTAGGGCGGGTTTGCATTGGCATTAGGGAATTCTGTTATAGATTTAGTTATAACAGAGTTATTCACAGGAATCTCCACAACACCCTTAACAGTGGTCTCTACAACGATCTGTCCCTTAACACTGACCTCATTTCCTCAAAGGCCAATTTGATGGCCAGCAATTCCCTATCTCCTACATCATAATTCCTCTCGGCAACCGAGAGTTTCTTGGAAAAGAAGGCGCACGGACACCACTTGCCAGGCGATGGACCCTGCGACAGCACTGCTCTTACCCCCACCTCTGATGCATCAACCTCCACCACAAATGGTTGAGACACATCAGGCTGCATCAGAATGGGAGCAGACACAAAACACTCTTTAATAGCTGAAAAGGCCTGCAATGCCTCATCTGACCAGACAGAGCAGTTGGCGCCCTTCCTAGTCATATCGGTCAGTGGTTTTACAATGGTAGAGTAGTTAAAAATAAATTTTCTATAATAATTGGTAAACCCCAAAAACCGCATCAAAGCTTTCTGATTCTCTGGTTGGTCCTATTCCAGAACCTCCCTGACCTTTTCGGGGTCCATCCGAAAACCAGAGCCAGAAAGCAGGTATCTTAAAAACGGAAGCTCCAGAACAGAAAACACACATTTCTCCAACTAAACATATAATTTATTCTCCTGAAGGATCATCAAAACCTGTCTCACGTGATCCTGATGGGTCTTCAGATCAGGGGAGTAAATGAATATTTCATCCAAGTAAATTACAATGAACCTTTCCACCAAATGATGAAAAATGTAATTGACAAATCGCTGAAACACCGCTGGCGCATTCGTTAACCCAAAAGGCATAACCAGATTTTCGAAATTACCCTCGTGCGTGTTGAAGGCCATTTTCCACTCATCCCCCTCCTTGATTCTGATCAGATTGTAGGCCCCTCTTAAGACCTCATGCACACGACCGTGTTTGTTTTGCGGATCCACGGAAAAACACGGAAGCTGCTCCGTGTGCCTTCCGCAATTTGCGGAACGGAACAGGCGGCCCATTATAGAGATGCCTATTCTTATCCGCGAAACGGACAAGAATAGGACATGCTTTATTTTTTTTGCTGGGCCACGGAACGGAGAAACGGATGCAGACAGCACACGGTGTGCTGCCCCATTTTGCGGCCCCATTGAAGTGAATGGGTCCTCGCCCGAGCCGCAAAATATGCGGCTCGGACGCAGACCAGACATACGGTCGTGTGCATGAGGCCCTAATCTAACTTGGAGAAAATCTAGGCTCTAACAATTTGATCAAAAAGGTCAGAAATCAAAAGAAGGGGATACAGATCACGGACCGTAATGAGATTTAATTCTCGAAAATCCAAGCAAGGTTTAAGCGATCCATCGTTTTTCTTTACAAAGAAATAACCAACTGCGACTGGAGACTTTGAGGGCCTAATATGACCCTTTGCCAAACTATCGGCTATGTAGTTCCGCATGACCTCTCTTTCGGTTTGAGAAAGATTGTACAGCCGAGACTTTGGCAACTTGGTCCCTGGGATGAGATTAACAGGACAATCATATACACAATGAGGAGGCAACTTCTGAGCCCCACCCTCCGAAAAGACATCTGCAAAACCTGGGAGATACTGAGGTAAAATTGTGGAAGACACCCCTGCGATAGGTGCACTAAGACAATTGTCTGAACAATACTCACTCCAACCAATGATCTGTCTTGCCTGCCAATCAATAGTAGGGTTATGTTTAATCAACCACGGCAAACCAAGGACCATAGGAGCAGACAAGTTTTTCATGACAAAACAGGAAATTATTTCAACATGCGAATCACCCACCCATAGCCGAATACCATGAACAATATGACTGAGACTCCTCTGAGAAAGAGGGGAAGAATCAATTGCAAACACCAGAATCTATCCCTCCAAAGTGCACGTACTTAGGCCCAGATTTTGAAGAAACAGAAAATCAATAAGGTTTACTCCAGCACCACAGTCAATAAACACTTCAAACTTAAATTTTCCTGATTCTAGCGCCACCATAGCTGGAAGGAGAAAACAAGTATTGCAGGGAGATTGCATTCCTGCTTGCTCCGGCACCCCATCCATACTAAAAGGAGTCAGGGATGTTTCTTTTTCTTTTTTATGTAAACCTTTTTGTGGACCATTATCATCAACTTGCGGCAAAGGACAAGCATAAACAAAATTACCATTTGCTCCACAGTAAAAACATAACTTATGCAACCTCCTAAAGTTCCTATTACCGGAACGAAAAGACACCTGACCCAGCTGCATGGGTTCCTCCCCCATCCCAGAATTACATGTCATATTAACCTGGGGAACCGGTGAGACAAAACCACTGTCAGAAGGGATCCCTCGCACTGAAGGGGCCTTATTCCTCTCTCTAATGCGTCTATCTAAGCGTACTGCCAAAGACATAGTATTTTCCAATGTATCCGGATACTTATGAAAAGCAAGGACGTCTTTCAATCTCTCTGATTACCCCTGACAAAACTGACTACGCAGCGCGGGGTCATTCCACTCAGTCTCCGTAGCCCATCTCCGAAATTCAGCGCAGTACACCTCTGCAGTATGTTCTCCTTGAATCAAATTACGCAACCTAGACTCCGCCATCGAGACTCGATCTGGGTCATCATAAATCAATCCCAAAGCATAAAAAAATTCACCCACCGACCGAAGTGCCAGAAAAACGGTCGGCAGCGAAAAGGCCCAGGATTGAGCATCCCCTTTAAGCAAGGAAATAATTATCCCCACTCTCTGACTCTCATCGCCAGACGAAGACGGGCGCAACCGAAAGTACAGCCTGCATGACTCTCTAAAGCGGATAAAGTCATCCATACCCCCTGAAAATCTTTCAGGAAGAGCAACTCTAGGCTCCCCATAAATTTGACCTCCTCCAATAGTACCTGATGCCGGAGCATTCTGACAACGTGTGACTGAATCACGCAGGTCAGCAACCTCCAGGGATAATCCCTGCATGCGATCCACTAATGCATCAACTGACTCCATTTCCTAGAAGCAGAAAAATGGCAGTCTAGGAATTATTATAGTGGGCGGGTTATAAATTTGTCACGCTGGGAAGGGTACAAGATACAATAGACACACAAGATACAACAAACAAGCGTCTAGGCAAAAGCTGGGCATAATGGTCACCTCCTGACAAGATCCTATCAGCTGACCCTAGACTGCTGTGCACACGTTTAGACTCCAAAGGTGGGAATAAACGTGCCCCCGTACCTAAGACTGTATAAACCCTATAGTCCCTGAGATAGTGGACAAGGGGGAAAAAAGGCACCGTGCTTCCTCTAATCCTGGAGGAAGCAGGTGTCTAACTAACACTCTAGACCAGGCATGCTCAACCTGCGGCCCTCCAGATGTTACAAAACTACAACTCCCAGCATGCCTGAACAGCCTACAGCTATCAGCCTACAGCAGGGCATTGTGGGAGTTGTAGTTTTACAACAGTTGGAGGGCCGCAGGTTGAGCATGCCTGCTCTAGACAGAACAAAAATGGAAACCAAAAATACACTTATCTTTGAAGCAGAGCAGAAACAGCAATCCACCTTTCCTCAAAGAGAGAAAAAAGCTATAACCCGCAAGGGACACTGGGTAGGTGTGTGATTTAAACTCACACAAACGACCCCACCCAGTGCACCTGAAGGGAGGCAGGTACAGCTCACTCCAAGTAAACAGAAAACTACACACGTGCTGCCAACCTGACAGACTTCTGCACCTCACCAGAGCAGGGCATGACAGTAGTTCATGTCATAGTGCCATATTTGCATATTTTGGGAATATCCCAGGAACGGTACCTGCCAGAGAGCTGAGACCCAGTCTAAAACCTTCCGGGACACCTGATGTACCTGTGTGCCAAATTTTGTGATTGTAAATGCGACGGTTCAGATACCTTTAGCGGACATACATACATGCTGTACATACACTCAGCTTTATATATTAGATGTTATATTTTGTAAGTAGTGGGTGCAATGTTGGAAAAGGGCAATTGCCCTAACCCCCCACACACACACACACACGCACACGTAATTGAATCCCTCAGATGCCACATCTATCTGAGATGAATATTAAGGCCTTTCAGGGGTTGATCAGCTAAAAAAAAATGTACTTAACTTATCCATTTGAGTGTGGAAAGGACTCCGCGGTCATCTTGCTTGAAGATCCAGAGCGAAATCCCGCACGGTGCATGGCCAGCGTAGTGACATCATACAGCAAAGCACATTTCGCGCTGGATCTTCAAGCAAGATGGCCAAGACGGCCTCTTTGCGCTCAAATGGATGAGGTGAGTATTGATTTGTTACCACGAAGCACGAGGAAATTCAGCATTACAGCGATTCTAATTTTCCCTGAAATTCGGATTGAGGTCCACTTTAAATACTTCGATTCGCTCAACACTAACCACAACCATTACTGGAACCTAGCCCCAGTACCAGTGAACTATTGCTGTTGGCTTGGCTGTCTTTATTGTCTGAGCAAAAGATTACTTTGTGCGTTCGCTCACTGGACTATGTGCCGTTAAAGTATGTCACAGGGGTTAAAAAGGGGAAAAATACAGTTTACTATTGAAAGATGGAAAGCAGAGTTCTTAACAAACCATAAGGAATTTATACAGAAAGTATTTTGGAAAATGGTACAGCTTTTAATTCTAAAACTAATATGCTTTATATCATAAAACTGTAATGTCCCTTTAATAACAGCTCTAAATTGTCTGTGACATTTCAGACACCGTATAGAATCATAGCCCATTTTCCCTAATGACACCTAATCTTGTTGCATAATGAACAACAAGCACATTTACGGTGTCAAAATGTAATACACCCAGAAGCCTGCCCTTACATAGGTCCATGTCTACATTTAAGTAATTCCGCTGGCATAGGCAGATAATCGTTAAGTAGCAGCGACTGCGCCTTTAACAGATTTACAAGTACATTATAATTAAGCAAAGGTCAAAAGGAGCTCACCAATTAAAGGGAACTGTCACTAACATACGCTCAGCAGAAAATAATAATTCCACTACCGCTACCTTTCTAAGGATTAAGCTGGTGGCTCGTGTTCCCTCTACATAAAATCTTACCACTACGTTTAGAAGTAATCCTTAGCATATTGGCTCGAGTCATTTGGCGTTCTCATTATTTTGTCACTAAATTCATCACATTAAAGAAAAGGAAATCTGGGGACAGCAAATGAAATTATGAATTATGAAATTCCATTATTTTTCAAATTGCATCTATTCTGAAGCAAAGTCACAGTGATGACTCAGCTGGAAAGGTTTGTTTACTTGGAACTTGGGTCAACTTTCTTTTACTTTTTAACTTTTTTAATGTTTGCTACAGGGATAATCCTATTTAATTACATTTGCAGCAAGATGTGTTGCACATAGTAAAATTCTATTACTACTGTTATGCTGAACTAGTGGATTTGCATGACAGCTGAATAATATTTTTAATATTTAATCAACTTTTGGACACGCTCACTGGAATACCAGAGGATCCTCAGTTGTGCCCAAAACACAAAAATGGACCACTCCAAAACAGGACCTAGAGAACTTCTTTTAGAGGGTCTGCCACAGAGGTTCCTTTCTTGTGGGTTGGTTTATTAATGACCTATTAGACCCTATTGACCCCAAAGGTCCAGTAGAAGACAACCTATTGTCATGGTAGGTGAGGGAAGGGAAGAAAGCCAAATACAACGACAGTAACAAAACATTAGACTAGACCCCAAAACTAGGGAAGAGGTAAAGGTCACCATCTGACAATCCCTGAGCCTTTGCTTGACTGCTGACAGCATGAGCAAATCCTAAAGGTGGAAGTACTCATGCGTTGGAACCTAAGACCTGCTGAAACTGAAGCAAACCCTCAGCTAGGGAACAGGAGAAAGACAACCGGTTCCTTCCACCGTGAAGGAACCAGCGTCTTACTGAGGCCTAGTCAGAACACACAACAAAAGGGAAGGAAGGAGGGCTTAGCTTTAGATGGACGGGGAGCAGGAGACCCACCAAACACTAGCTGAGAACTCCAGTAGGAAATATAAACCGCAAGGGCTGCAGTGAGAGGCGGGTATAAATAGAGCCACTAAACAGCTAATGAGTAGAACCTGTGGAGAGGTGGGATCCTGCCCCAACAACAAACAGCAAGGAAAAAGAGAAAGATCTGTCATATAGACTCACGTGCAGCAAGTCTATCAGATCTTCTCAGGCCTCTCGCAGGGCAGGCAAAGACAGTACCCCTCCCCCCTTCTACAGGTGACCTCCCGGCACCCGGGACCAACCTTATCCGGGTGTGCCCTGTGAAAGGCCTTCACAAGGTGACTAGCATTGACATGGGTCACCGGAACCCACATTCTTTCTTCAGAACCATATCCCTTCCAATGTACCAGGTACTGAAGGGAGCCATGAAGAATATGTGAGTTTACTATTCTGGAGATCTGAAACTCCAGATTAACATCTACTAACACAGGAGGAGGTGGCAAAGGAGATGGTTCAGCAGATTCCACATAGTTCTTCAACAAAGACCTGTGAAACACATTATGGATCTTCCAGGCCTGCGGAAGTTCCAGACGAAAGGAAACCAGATAAATAATGGCCGAGATTTTATAAAGACCAATAAATCTTGGGCCCAACTTCCAAGACGGTACTTTTAACTTAATGTTCTTTGTGGACAACTACACCAAATCACCCACACAGGTCCAGACCAGTCATATGTTTCTTGTCAGCCATCCGTTTATATCTTTCACCCATTTTATTCAAATTAATTTGAATCTTCCGTCAGATAGAAGACAACGAAAAAGAGAATCTCTCCTCTTCAGGTATACCAGAGGATTCAGTCCCAGAGAAAGTACCAAACTGAGGGTGAAACCCATATGCACCAAAAAATAGTGACTTATCAGTGGACTCCTGTCTACAGTTATTCAAGGCAAACTCAGCCAAGGCCAAAAATACAGAGGACCACTCCTCCTGATTCTCGGCGACAAAACACCTCAAATAAGTTTCAAGATTCTGGTTAGTGCGCTCAGTTTATCCATTGGACTGAGGATGGAAAGCCAAAGAGAAAGACAACTGAGCTCCCAGACGAGTATAGAATGCCTTCCAAAACGTGGAAACAAATTGCGTCCCCCCTATCAGACACCACATCAGAGGGGATGCAGTGTAATCTCACAATGTTATCAATAAACACTTGAGCTAGAGTTTTAGCATTGGGCTAACCTGATAATGGCATAAAGTGAGCCATCTTACTGAAGCGGTCCACCACCACCAAAATCACAGTCTTCCCAGAGGAACTGAGTAAATTAGTGATGAAGCCCATGGACAAATGCGTCCAAGGACGAGAAGGGATGGACAAAGGAAGAAGATATCCTGAAGGCCGAGTATGAGCCACCTTAGCACTTACACGTGTGTTGAAGCCCTGAAGGAACAAACAACTTCCCTGGAGGACAGGAATCAGGTGCCTCATCTTGAGCCCCCAACACTTCTGCCTCCAGTTCGGGAGAAAGAGCGGATACCACCACTCCATCAGCCAAAATCGGAGAAGGATCCTCCGAATCTCCCCCCCCCCCCCCACAGGAAAGCGACGAGATAAAGCATCCACTTTGACATTTTTGGCCCAGGGCGATAAGTGACAACAAAATTACATCTGGTAAAAAACAATGACCATCTGGCCTGCGTAGGGTTCAGACGCTTTGATGATTGCAGGTAAGCCTTATGGTCCGTAATTACCGTAATTGGATGAATCGCTCCTTCTAGCCAATGGCGCCATTCCTCAAAGGCCAATTTAATGGCCAGCAACTCTCTATTCCCAACACCATAATTTCTTTCGGCAGCAGGGTCCCTCTTCATTTGCCAGAAGAGGGACCCTGCGACAAAACTGCCCCGACTCCCACTTCTGACACGTCAACCTCCACAATGAAGGTTTGAGACACATCAGGTTGTACCAGAATGGGAGCGGAAGCAAAACAATCCTTTATTGCAGAAAAAGCCTGTAATGCCTCTTCTGAGCAGACTGAGAAGTCCTTATCCTTTCCAGTCATATCAGTCAAAGGCTTGACAACATTACATACTAAATGATAAAACACTCAGTAACACTGACATGGAAAAGGATCTAGGAATTTTAATAAACAGCAAACTAAGCTGCAAAAACCAGTGTTAGGCAGCTGCCGTCAAGGCCAATAAGATAATGGGTTGCATCAAAAGGGGCATAGACACCCATGATGAGAACATAGTCCTACAACTTTACAAATTGCTAGTCAGACCACACATGGAGTACTGTGTACAGTTCTGGGCTCCTGTGAACAAGGCAGACATAGCAGAGCTAGAGAGGGTTCAGAGGAGGGCAACTAAAGTAATAACTAGAATGGGGCAACTACAGTACCCTGAAAGATTATTAAAATTAGGGTTATTCACTTTAGAAAAAAGACGACTGAGGGGAGATCTAATTGCTATGTATAAATATATCAGGGGTCAGTACAGAGATCTATCTCATCATCTATTTATCCCCAGGACTGTGACGAGGGGATATCTTCTGCGTCTGGAGGATAGAAGGTTTACACACAAACATAGAAGAGGATTCTTTACGGTAAGAGCAGTGAGACTATGGAACTCTCTGCCTGAGGAGGTGGTGATGGTGAGTACAAAAAAGGAATTCAAGAGGGGCCTGGATGTGTTTCTGGAGTATAATAATATTACAGGTTATAGCTACTAGAGATGGGTTGTTGATCCAGGGAGTTATTCCGATTGTTCACAGAAAATTTTAAGTAAGAAGAACCTTTTGACGTAAAAGAAGCTTCCCTCGGTGTTTGATGTGAAAAAGTCGATGGCTGACCCCTCCTTGCCAGTGCGGTATTGAGAACTTTGACTTCAGGAAAGAACAAAGATGTGAATGACAGTTTGATGCGCCTGCAATCAGTGAGTTTCCTGTGAGTACAATCTGTGCAAAAAAAGGGTTATATAGCCTTATGGAATTTCACTATTGGTTGTCTTTTAATAAGTTGCAGGATATCTGATGATAGGATATCTGCAGACCTCGGTATCTTCTGAAGGGAGAAAAAAACTGCTTTGTGATCATCTATTCTAATGCGCGGCCCGAATCTTGTCTGTGAGTTATTCCGATTGCCTGATTGGAGTCGGAAAGGAATTTTGTATTCCCCTTAAGTGGGGAAAATTGGGTTCTACCTCATGATTTTTTTTTGCCTTCCTCTTGATTAACTAGCAGGATGACAGGCCGAACTGGATGGACAGATGTCTTTTTTCGGCCTTATGTACTTTGTTACTATGTAGTGGAATAATTCAGGATACATTTTCTGTAGTAATTGGTAAATCCCCAAAACCCCATCAGAGCTTTCTGATTCTCCGGTTGATCCCATTCCAGTACGGAACTGACCTTTTCGGGATCCATACAAAAACCTGAGGCAGAAAGTAAGTAACCTAGAAACTGCAGCTCCTGAACAGCAAACACACATTTTTCCAACTTAGCATACAATTTATTCTCCCAAAGGATCAATAATGCTTGTCTTAAATGATCATGATGAGAATCCATATCGGGCGAGTAAATTAGTATGTTGTCAAGGTAAATAACAACAAACCTCCTCACCAAAAGATAAAAAATGTCATTGATAAAGTGCTGGAAGACCGCCGGGGCATTGGCAAACCAAAGGGCATGACCAAGTTCTCGAAGTGGCCCTCAGGGGTATTGAAGGCCTTCTTCCATTCATCCCCTTCCCTGATTTTTAGTAGATTTTAAGCCCCTCTTAAATCGAAATTAGAAAACCCTTGGCTCCGACAATCTGATCAAATAAATCCGGGATCAAGTTCTTGGAAATCTAGACACGGTATAAGGGTCCCATCCTTTTTTTTTTTAACAAAAAAGAAGCCGGCAGCCACAGGTGACTTGTCCTTTTGCCAAACTCTTGGTAATATACTTCTGCATAGCTACTCTTTCAGGTTGGGAAAGATTATATAACCAAGATTTTAGCAATTTAGCTCCGGGAATGAGATTGATCGGACAATCATACTCTTGGTGATGGGGTAACTCCTGATCTCCACCCTGAGAGAATACTTCAGAAAAATCTGAAAGAAACTGAGGTAACACCTTAGTGGATACCACAGAAATAGATGCGTCGAGACAAAAAATCACTCAAATTACTTATCTGTCTAGTTTGCCAATCAGTGGTAGGATTATGTTTGATCAACCATGGTAAACCTAGAATTAAAGGAGCAGGCAAACCCTTCAATACAAAACAAGAAATGGACTCAACATGAGAATCACACATCCTCAAATGAATATCCTGCACAATATGAGTTAGACACTTTTGTGAGAGAGGAGTGAAATCAATAGCAAACACCGATATTCCTTTGCTAATTGCGCTTTTCTTTAAACCCTGATTTTGAACAAATTGATAATCAATAAGGTTAACCCCTGCGCCACTGTCAACAAATACTTCTAATTCAATATCCTCAGAGTCTAGCGCCAGCATGGCAGGCAGGAGAAATAGGGAACTGCAAGTAGAAGACAAATATACCTTTTCTGACTCCCCATTCATGCTACCAAGAGTAAGGGAACTCGATTTATTGGAAAGAATACTCCTTTTTTATTTTCCACCTTGAGGTTTAATAAAAGGACAAACATTAATGAAATGTCCTTCTTTACCACAAAAGAAACAGAGTCTTCTCTGAACCCTAAGGTTCATATTACCAAGGCATGAAGAGATCTGACCCAACTGCATAGGCTCATCACCAGACACTGGCTCAAGTGTCTCTGTGCCCCGAGGGACAGAAGAGATAGTTTTCCCACATGATAGTGCATCCTGGTTGAGGGGAACCTTGCACCTCTCTCTCAGGTGTCTATCAATCCGTACGGCTAGGGACATAGCCGCCTCCAAAAAATCTGGGTTTTCATGAAACGCAAGGGTATCTTAGCCCCTGACAGAACTAACTATGGAGTGCTAGGTCATTCCACTCCGAGTCAGTTGCCCATCTTCTAAATTCAGAACAATATGACTCAGCAGAATGTTTTCCCTGCCTCAAGCTACACAGCATAGATTCAGCCAGAGAGACCCAGTCTGGATCATCATAAATCAGGCCCAGGGCTCTTAAAAATTCATCCACTGATCACTGAGGATATTGTTCTGAGGGACTGAGAACCAATTGGTAGAGAAAAGGCCCAAGACTGAGCATCACCCTTCAGCAGAGAAATGATAATCCCTACTCTTTGATTTTTGTCCCCAGATGAGATCGGACGCAGACGAAAATACAATTTACAAGACTCTCTGAACCAAACAAAATTATCACTTCCCCCAGAAATCCTATCTGGGAGGGCAACCTCAGGTTCAAGGCTAACCTGGTTTCCACTAGCGGTATCAGACGCCAGAGATCTCTGACACTGTGCAACCAAATTACGGAGGTCAGCTACCTCCAAAGACAATCCCTGCATGCGATACACCAGTGCACCAACAGCTTCCATTTCCGCACAGAGCAAGGGAAAAGAAAATGACGGTATGGGCTGTATAAAATGTCACGATAGGTGAGGGAAGGGAAGAAAGACAAATACAACAACAGTAACAAAACACCAGACTAGGCCCCAAAGCTAGGGAAGAGGTAAAGGTCACCACCTGACAATCCCTGAGACTTTCCCTGACTGCTGACAGCATGAGCAAATCCTAAAGGTGGAAGTACTCACGCGCTGAAACCTAAGACCTGCTGAAACTGAAATGAACCCTCAGCTAGGGAGCAGGAGAAAGACAACCAGTTCCTTCTACCGTGAAGGAACCTGCGTCTCCCTGAGGCCTAGGCAGAACAGACAACAAAAGGGAAGGATGGAGGGCTTAGCTTTAGATGGACGGGGAGCAGGATATCCACCAAACACTAGCTGAGAACTCCAGGAGGAAATATAAACCGCAAGGGCTGCAGTGAGAGGCGGGTATAAATAGAGCCACTAAACAGCTAATGAGCAGTACCTGTGGAGAGGGGGCATCTTGCCCACAACAACAAACAGCAAGGAAAAAAAGAAAGATCTGTCAGACTCACGTGCAGCAAGTCTATCAGATCTTCTCAGACCTCTCACAGTGCAGACAGTGACACATATTTAGAGGGGACCTTGGTGTCAAACACATCAAAAAATCATGTAGATTTGGTGATATATGGCAGGTGGGATTCAGAATCATTTCCTTTAGTTGGACCATTGGACCTCACTAAGACATTACCACCCTAAAGGAGATTTAAGTTTAACATAAAGATTATGATAGTTGACTTGTACATGGAGGTGAGTTTGGAACAAATCACACCTATTTCCTACAGAATAATTTTACATTTTTCTATTGGCTCTTATTAATCAAGATCCCGTGATGACAAAATTTATGATGCAGTCATAATTGGATTTCGTCACATACAGGATGAATAATGTCCTTTGGTTGAGTTATGGGACCTCACTTAGACATTAACCCTCTAAAGATAGATATCTAAAGATATTCATATTTTTTTTCCATTACTGGTGCTTTAAAGGAAAAATGTCTAATTGAACAAGTAGTATGATATGCAGCATCAGGCTATAGAGCAGGAACAGCTAAGATATAGTTTCGTAGGAAAAGATTAAGTACAACTTGCATTTTATTTTATTTTCCGTTCTTAGAAGTCCAGTGGGTTGTCCTATCAGTGATGACTCTTTCAGTCATTCCACCCACTGGATTCCAAAGCCTTGGATGAGCAGTGATTTTCATCCATACATTACCAGTACAGAAGTTTTAGAAAATATGATTCAGCTGTAGTGATGTCGCGAACATAAAATTTTCCGTTCGCGAACGGCAAACGCGAACTTCCGCAAAAATGTTCGCGATCGGGTGAACCGGGCGAACTGCGATAGACTTCAATAGACAGGCGAATTTTAAAACCCACAGGGAATATTTCTGGCCACAATAGTGATGGAAAAGTTGTTTCAAGGGGACTAACACCTGGACTGTGGCATGCCGTAGGGGAATCCATGGCAAAACTCCAATGGAAAATTACGTAGTGGACGCAGAGTCGGGTTTTAATCCATAAAGGGCATAAATCAACTAACATTCCTAAATTGTTTGGAATAACATGCTTTAAAACATTCAGTGTGTGTATACGATCAGGTATGATGTGGTATCGACCAGGTAGTGTAAGGGTTACATTAACAGACCAAACTCCCCTTTTAATGCACCGCAAACAACGGCAAACAGTCCATTTGCACAACCGCAAACTCCCCATTTGCACAAGGTTGGATACCAAGCTAGCCATGTCCCGGTGATGTCATTGAAGGTTTATTCCTCCACCCAGCCACGTACAACACCAAGGGTCCCCGAAAAGTGAATTTAATTGATTTTTCGAATGGGGAGATGGTTAAAAAAACGCTGGCTCCCTCCCCTTTGTTTTAATCCACGATCACTGCGTCTGCGCCGTGCAATTTACTCTCACACCCGATATGAGTGTTATTTTCTGTAGTTCTCTTCTCATCAATTTAATCCCTGTTACGTCCCCAATCTGGGGTCCATTTATTGAATTGATTTTTCGAACGGGGAGATGGTTAAAAAAACGCTGGCTCCCTCCCCTTTGTTTTAATCCACGGTCACTGCGTCTGCGCCGTGCAATTTACTGTCACACCTGATATGAGTTGTATTTTCTGTAGTACTATTCTCATCAGTTTAATCCCTGTTACGTCCCCTATCAGGACGTGTATTAAATGGATTTTAGACAACCGCAAACAGTTGTCAAAAGTTGACAACTCCTTCTTGTTACTTCCAATTTGGGGCACTGTGCGTGTGCCGTGCAATGTACTCTGCCACACGGTATGAGTGGTGTGTTAACTAGTACTAATCTTATCAGTTTAATCCCTGTTACGTCACCAATCTGGGGTCCATTTATTGAATAGATTTTTCGAACGGGGAGATGGTTAAAAAAACGCTTGCTCCCTCCCCTGTGTTTTAATCCACGGTCACTGCGTCTGCGCTGTGCAATTTACTGTCACACCCGATATGAGTAGTGTCTTAACTAGTACTATTCCTATCAGTTTAATCCCTGGTACGTCCCATATCAGGGATTGCCTTTTGTGAAAAAAAAAATTAGGCCGGGTACCTTCGACTGCCTTCACAGTGACAGACCAAACTCTCATACACCAAACTGAATTGATTTTAGGAACCGGGAGATGGAAAAAACAGCTTGGTCGGTCCTCTTCCTCCCAAATTGGGGCACTGCGCGTGCACAGAGCAATGTGCTGTGACACCCCATATGAGTGGTGTCTTAACTAGTATGATTCCTATCAGTTTAATCCCTGTTACGTACCCTATCCGGGGACGTGTGTCGAAATGATTAACCATTGTCGAATTAACGAACCATTACGACATCATTAAATAATTTAGTTCTGAGCTCTGTACTTGCTTTGTATTGGAATTCATGGGGATTTTTTTAATTGTCTGCATCATTTCTAATAAACTATTAAGAGACTTTATTATGATTTTTTATTTTATGTATTAAAAACCCATACAACATAAAAAAAAAAGGCAATTTAATGTTTTTTGTATGAAATATTATCCAGCCGATCGCTTTTGGTCTGACCATATTAAAGCAACGGCCTTATCATCTGGGGTGTGGCAACATTGCCAACACACTCATAGAGGTGATGATTGCTTAATTGTGATATGCAAGCCCCTTCACCACAACAAGGTAACGATCACGAAGAGGACACTTGTATGTGCCTTTTTTTTTTGTTTTGTTTTTGCAGCCACAGTGCTGCACCATAGGACAGAAAAATTAGATATCTTTTAAATACCAGTTTATGCAAATTTTTATGCAAATGTATGTGAATTTTTATGCAAATGTTTAAATCCGAATTTTCGCAATCAAGAAAATAATGACTGGAGATTACGAATTTGCGAATTTTCGAATATATGGCGAATATTCGCCCAAATATTCGCAAAATATCGCAAATTCGAATATTGAATCTGCCGCTCATCACTAGTAATCAACACTTTTTTGACGAGGCGACTTCTCTTGTCAGTGACAATGTCTCCTGCTGCACTGAAGGTCCTTTCTGACAGGACACTTGAAGCAGGGCAGGCCAGAAGTTCTATCGCAAACTGCGATAGCTCAGGCCACAGGTCAAGCCTGCACACCCAGTAGTGCAGGGGTTCATCGCTCCTCAGAGTGTCGATATCTGCTGTTAGGGCGAGGTAGTCTGCTACCTGTCGGTCGAGTCGTTCTCTAAGGCTGGATCCCGAAGGGCTGTGGCGATGTGTAGGACTGAAAAAGCTCCGCATGTACTCCATCAACAACATATCTGTAAATCGTCCAGTCCTTGCCGCCGTGGTAGGAGGAGGATTACACTCACCTCTTAGATGCCTGTTGTGCTGTGACATCCCCCTTATAAGCTGTGTAAAGCATATTTTTTAGTTTGGTTTTGAACTGCTGCATCCTTTCCGACTTTCGGTAATTTGGTAACATTTCTGCCACTTTCTGCTTACACCGGGGATCTAGTAGCGTGGCCACCCAGTACAGGTCGTTCTCCTTCATCCTTTTTATACGAAGGTCCCTCAACAGACATGACAGCATGAAAGACCCCATTTGCACAAGGTTGGATGCAGAGCTACTCATTTCCCGTTTCTCCTCCTCACTGATGTCATTGGCGGTCTGTTCTTCCCCACAGCCACGTACAACACCACGGGTCTCAGATAGGTGACAACAATGAGCACCCTGGAAGGCCTGCTGTGGTTGGTCTTCCTACTCCTCAAAGCCACATTCCTCCTCTGACTCCTCTTCCTCATACTCCTCTTCCAGCGTTGCCGCAGGTCCGGCAAGCGATAATGACAAGGCTGTTTCTGGTGGTGATGGTGACCACAACTCTTCCTCTTCATCTTCATGCTCATCTACAGCCTGATCCAGCACTCTTCGCAGGGCACGATCCAGGAAGAAAACAAATGGGATGAGGTCGCTGATGGTGCCTTCGGTGCGTCAAAAGGACGCATGAGCCTACAGGCATTGCGCATGAGCGTCCAGTAACGTGGCAAAAAAATTCCCAGCTCCGCAGAGGCTGTTCTAGCACCCCGGTCATACAAATACTCGTTAACGGCTTTCTCTTGTTGGAGCAGGCGGTTGAACATTAGGAGTGTTGAATTCCAACGTGTCGGGCTGTTGCAAATCAAGCGCCTCACTGGCATGCTGTTTTGCCGCTGAATATCGGAAAAGTGCGCCATGGCCGTGTAGGAACGCCTGAAATGGCCACACACCTTCATGACCTGCTTGAGGATGTCCTGTAAGCCTGGGTACTTAGACACAAAGCATTGTATGATGAGATCCAACACATGTGCCATGCACGGCACATGTGACAACTTGCCCAAATTCAATGCCGACAACAAATTTGTTCCATTGTCACACACCACTTTGCCGATCTCCAGTTGGTGCGGGGTCAGCCACTGATCCACCTGTGCGTTCAGGGAGGACAGAAGTGCTGGTCCTGTGTGGCTCTCTGCTTTCAGGCAAGTCAACCCCAAGAGAGCGTGACACTGTCGTATCTGGGATGTGGAATAGCCCCTGGGGAGCTGAGGGGATTCAGTTGATGTGCAGCCAGATGCCGCAGCAGAAGAGGACTTAGCCGAGGAGGATATCGAAGAGGATGGAGTAGAAGTAGAGGAAGTGGCAGTAGGCCTGCCTGCAAGTCGTGGCGGTGTCAGCCGTCAGCAGGTTGACCGCCGTGTACGTGATATACCTGCCCTGACCGTGCTTTGCACACCAGGTATCAGTGGTCAGATGGACCCTTGTCCCAAGACTGTATGCCAGAGATGCCATGGCTTCCTTTTCAATAACATAGTATAGGTTTGGGATTGCCTTTTTTGAAAAAAAAATTTAGTCCGGGTACGTTCCACTGTGGTGTCCCAATAGCGACAAATTTTTTGAAGGCCTCAGACTCCACCAGCTGGTATGGTAAAAGCTGGTGGGCTAAGAGTTCCGTCAAGCCAGCTGTCAGACGCCGGGCAAGGGGGTGACTCTGTGACATTGACTTCTTGCGCTCAAACATTTCCTTAACAGACACCTAACTGTGGGCAGATGAGATGGAACTGCTGAAGGTGAGAGGCGGAGTGGCGGGTGGTTGAGAGGGGGCAAGGAGGACAGCAGTGGTAGACCTGGCTGAAGATGCTGGACCAGAAGGAGGATGGTGGCTTTGAGTTTGTGTGCTGCTTGTACGCATGTGTTGATCCCATTGGCGTTTGTGATGTGAGATCATGTGCCTTCGCAAAGCAGTTGTACCGAGGTGGGTGTTGGACTTCCCACGACTCAGTTTCTTTTGGCACAGGTTGCAAATGGCATTGCTGTTATCAGAGGCAGACACACAAAAAAAAATGCCACACTGCTGAGCTTTGAAATGATGGCGTGCTGTCTGGCTGACCCCGGGTGCCAATACATGCTGTCTGACTGTGCCACTAACTCCTTGCGACAACCTCCCTCTGCTTCCAACTCGTCTACTCCTTCTCTCTATCTCCCGTTCTGAACTTTCTCCCTCTTCTTCTCTTCGAGCAGGCACCCACGTGGCATCTGTGGACAAATCGTCATAATCAACCGCTTCACTTGTATATGACACCTCAGCAAAGGAAGCTGCAGCGGGTACAACATCATCATCATCACACTGTACGTCCATGTGTGTAATCCTGCCTGACTGAGACATATCCCTGTAATCTACATCATCTGGCAATAATGGTTGCGCATCACTAATTGCATCCAACTGATGTGTAAATAACTCCTCTGACGGATCAAGTGAAGTGGCTGTGGTGGCTGTGGTGGTAGTGGTGGTGGTGGAGGCGGGCGGGAGCGTGCTAACTTGAGAGCAGGTGACTGAAGCTGAGCTGGAGGAGGATGGTGCGTCAAGGTTCTTAGCGGAAGCTGTTGAAGATTGGGTGTCCTGTCTAAGCCAGTCAACTATGTCCTCAGAATTTTTCGGGTTCAGAGTAAGTGGCCTCTGAACACTTCAGGGCCAGTGGAAATCATAGCACCACGACCATGACGGCCCCTGCGGGGTGGCCTGCCTCTGCCTGTCATATTTTTTTTAGATAAGTGGTACTACGCGTGCTAGGTACTGTGCCACCCGGTATGAGTGTTGGGCACTAGCAGAGGTCTCACTACAGTCTGTGGGCCTGACACACACACACTGGCAGGCAGGCAACTAAAATTAGATTAAAGTATACAGATAAAGTGCCTTATTTTAAGGCAAAGTCCAGTGCCACACGGTATAATTGATGGGCACTGCAGTGGGCACACAACAGTCTGTGGAAGTCGGCCTGACACACACTGGCAGCAGGCAAGCAACTGAAATTAGACAAAAGTGTAAAAATAAAATGCCTAATTTATCGGCAAGCTACTGTGCCACCCGGTATGAGTGGTTGACACTGGCAGTGGGCACACTACAGTCTGTGGAAGTCGGCCTGACACACATTTGCAGCAGGCAAGCAACTGAAATTAGACAAAAGTGTAAAAATAAAATGCCTAATTTATCGGCAAGCTACTGTGCCACCCGGTCTGAGTGGTAGGCACTGGCAGTGGGCACACTACAGTCTGTGGAAGTCGGCCTGACACACACTGGCAGCAGGTAAGCAACTGAAATTAGACTAAAGTGTAAAAATGAAATGCCTTATTTATCGGCAATCTACTGTGCCACCCTGTATGAGTGGTGGGCACTGGCAGTGGGCACACTACAGTCTGTGGAAGTCGGCCTGACACACACTGGCAGCAGGCAAGCAACAGAAATTAGACAAAAGTATAAAAATTAAATGCCTTATTTATTGGCAAGCTAATGTGCCACCTGGCATGAGTGGTGGGCACACTACAGTCAGTGGAAGTCGGCCTGACACACACTGGCAGCAGGCAAGCAACTGAAATTAGACTAAAGTGTAAAAATTAAATGCCTTATTTATCGGCAAGCTACTGTGCCACCCGGTATGAGTGGTGGGCACTGGCAGTGGGCACACTACAGTCTGAGGAAGTCGGCCTGACACACACTGGCAGCTGTCAAACAACTGAAATTAGACTAAAGTGTAAAAATGAAATGCCTTATTTATCGGCAAGCTACTGTGCCACCCGGTATGAGTGGAGGGCACTGGCAGTGGGCTCACTACAGTCAGTGGAAGTGGGCCTGACACACACTGGCAGGCAACTAACCTTAGATTAAAGGGTAAAAATTAAATGCCTTTTTTTGATGCAAAGTCCTGTGCCACCCGGTATGAGTGGTGGGCACTGGCAGTGGGCACACTACAGTCAGTGGAAGTCGGCCTGACACACACTGGCAGGCAACTAACCTTAGATTAAAGGGTAAAAATTAAATGCCTTTTTTTTATGCAAAGTCCTGTGCCACACGGTATGAGTGGTGTGCACTGGCAGTGGGCACACTACAGTCTGTGGTCCTGCAGCTCCTCACACACGGGCAGGCCAGGCAAATGCAATATATATATGGAGAAAAAAAAAAAAGCAGACTAATGTTGCAGCCCTAAAAAGGGCTTTTTGGGGTGCTATCAGGACGCTGTCGGGCCATCTCTATTCAGCTGCTTCACCAAATTTCCCTAAGAATTTTACTTTGTGATGATGACGCCACCCCGTCATTGAAACCCTCAGATGCCACGATCAGCGATAAATGCATGCTTCAATGACGGGTGGCCATTATCACAAAGCAAATGTCTTTCAGTGGTTAATCAAGTAAAAAATTAAAAGTGCTCACCTTATCCATTTGATCGTGTAGATGCTGCGTGGCCATCTTGATTAAAGACACCCAGAAAACAAGAGTAGTGTCTTCTGCCATGCAATATTTATCAAATACTCATGAACATTTTTTTTGGTCTCCTTATTTGAAAAATAGCACCACAAAGAGGGTACCAGTTAACCAAGTAAGGCAAATTTCTCTTGAGACATTCTGGTTCTTTTGTCCTTCTAGAAAGAGAACTAGCTGAGAAGTGCAAGCTTTGTGAGGTGTTGTAATTCTCTTATCTCACTTTCAGTTTATTGTTACTTTAGAGGTCTCTCTGGTTTGTATTTAGTTGATCCACTATAATGAATTAGGATTGCTAAAGGTGTTATCTGTGTTTTCTATACAGGCGGATAGGGAGAAGCTATTCCTTTGAGGTGAATTGGAACAGCAGGAGTTATAATTATAACTGCTTGCTACTGCACAGCTATTAGGTAAACAATAAGAACACATCATCCATTTGAGTGCTATATTATTTTCACACAGTGGATTGCAAGATACCTTTAAACATGCGTATGTAGCAAAGCTGTAAAAGTAGCTAAGCCAGCCTCACATCTGCAGCTAGCTCTTTTCTAGTTGCACAGCCTTAGCGTAAACCTCTGGGTGGGTGCTATTTCTATTATGGATATATGTGATGATTATTTTAGGCTAGACAATTCCCCTCTTGCTTTCTGGGGAAAATATATGCAAATTATCATGGCCATGTATTGGCTGGCCTACAATACTGTGTACATGTTCTCAGCATACTAGGGGCTCTCCATAATGATAAAGAGTACCCCTTAGACAATGCATATATACTGATGATGAGAAATACATATTTGTGTACTAAGTTCTCTCTCCTGTGCGCAAAAGTAACAACAAAAATATTTGTTTTGTGTGAAGCTGAACTTTTTTAAAAATTTAGAACCATTTCATTCATCCTTAAATAAAATCAAATCTTATACTGTTAAATCAGAAAAGCGTTTCCCAAACCATACTGTGAGAGAGACCTTCTCTAGTCTATTAAGACAGTGAATAATCTTATTTGTTTGAAATATAAAGTGCCAAAGTTTTAGGCAAGTGTGCGACTAAAGAATCCTTCCAAAAATAGGTGTGTTCATGGTTTATCTTTATCAGATAACAAAACTAAAAGTAAACGAACAAAATAAACATTTTAATTAAATCATCATTTCGTGTGGCTACCCTTTGCCTATAAAACTGCATACATTTTTCTAGTTACACTGCACACGGTTTTCAAAGGATCTCAGCAGGGAAGTTATTCCAAACATCTTGGAGAACTAACCACAGATCTTCTGTGGATATAGACTTGTCTCAAATCCGTCTGCCTCTTCATGTAATCTGAGATAGACTTGATGATGTTGAGATCAGGGATCTCTGGGGTCACATTATCATTACTAGGACTGTTCGCCATGGCCATGATTCTTTATGCTGAAGGTAGTTTCTAATGACATTAGCTGTATGTTTGTGTTTGTTGTCCCACTGGAGAATGCATTTGGAGCCAATCAGACACCTCCCTGATTTCTCTTTTTTCTATCATTTTGCATTTTGTTAATTGATAAAACTAAACTCACAATTCTATTTTTTAAAGCATTCTTACTGTGCAGCATTTTTCCACACTAGCCTAAAACTTTTGTGTACAACTCACGCATGCTAGACATGAAGGGTAAACACTGCAATGGCATATCTGTATTACTCATTTCTTGCCACTCACTTCTTGGCAATGCTCAACATCTAGTAGCAGTTAAACTTAAACAGTCATAGACAAGGCCACTGTTATTGCTAAATCAATGGAAATTAAGAAAGTACCAAAATGGGTCTTAAAGAAGAAGCAAAGGAGTCCTAACTAAGGTCAATGTTTTGGTCAATGATTTCCATCAGTGATTGTGAGACAAAACCAGGTGCGGCTTTAAACACAGAACAGGTGCTGATCTTTACCTTATATCTTATGTGTGTGGAGGCCACAATCCTGTCCTGTGAATGAGACTTAAGAAATGGAAACAAGTACAATATGAGAAGCTTTTGAGAAGGAGCTAGAAAAAAAATAAATGTAAAAGGAAAGTAAGGCCTACAGAATAATCGTCCTCTAAATCCAATCCTATCATCCTCCTTACACTCAATCTAGATAGTATTGGATCGGTGGCATCTAATTTCAACTCAATTTACTGTTGACCATTATATGAGATAGTTTCTGTTGAATGGAAACCCACAGTTACTAATTATTGGTGTCTTCGCAGCCATAAAAATGAAAAAATAATTTGTGTTTCTGATATGTGGTCACTTGGGAAGCTGGGTCTGCTAAAGTTCATACTCTTGAAACAAATGCCTTTTTATGTGGACTTCAAAACACTGAAAAAGATGTGTGTGAAGGAGGCCTTGTGTTGTTAAAGGTATACCTTAAAGTGAATGTCCAGGATTTAAATACAGATGACCTATCCTCAGGATAGATCATCAAAATCTAATTGATAGAGGTCCTATTCTTGTCACCCCCACCCATCAGCTGTTTGAAAAGGGTCAGTGGGTCAGTGACTCAGTGATGTAGTCTGTTGGTCACATCAACCTTGTTGTGTTCAGTCCTATCCAAGTTAAAGGGACTGAACTACAATACCAAGCACAGCTGTTATGCAATGCTCAACACTGTGCTTAGTATACTGTGAGGAGGACGCCGTGCTTGTGCAAGCATTATGGCTCCTTTCAAACAGCTGATCAGCAGAAGTGCCAAGAGTCAGACTTTCACAAATCTGCTTTTGATGACCTATCCTGAGGGTAGATCATCAATATCAAATCCTGGAAAGCTCATTTAAAATTCATTCAAACTCATAAGTTCAATTTTTAAGAAATACTGGGAGGAACTGGGATGTGAACACCCCTTGGCCATTCTTTACTTTATACATTTGTCTACAACACCAAAGGGCTCTTATACAAAATGTTAATCTGTTTTGAGTCACTATCTGATCTCCTACTGTACATCAGCTTTGCCTTTGTTCTATAAAACTGAATTATCTAGATAATGTTGAAAATGTCCATCCATGCTCAATGAAAGCCCCTTTCTTTGCTTCACTCACTGCTTTTGAAACCTCTTTGTGACATGTGTCCTTTTTTGAAATATGCCTAGTGAAACACGATTAGAAAAGTGACCATTAAAATTGGAGAGTTAATCCCATTTATACCTCAACTGGGCTTAGTTCAACTATTTCACCAATGGCATCTGGTGGCAATTATTCCTGATCAGATACCATATAAAAAGCTCAAATGCTTTAGCGAAAGGACTTCAATTATTCACTCAACCAGACATTTGTGAAGTATAATTCAAAAAATAGCAAGGAGTAATCATAGACTTTGGACTTAATTGTATCAGCTTCTTGACCTTAGACAAAAATCTATAAGTGAATGTAGATATAGAAGAAGAGCAGTGTGAGGACCAAAGCGCAGCAACAGAATCTGGAATGGTTGACATTTAAGCTCCTGTTCCTAGGCAGTGCTCTTCTTCAATACCTACAGTCACTGGAGTTTACCTTCAGCAGGTCCTGTAAGGAGACCGGATCATAGCAGCACCCTTTTAATGCCTTGTTATGCCTATGCACAGCCTCACTAGGTGACCACTTTAGTGATATTTTGGGGGTTGACATTAAAGATGAGCGAAGTTCTCTAAAATTCGATTCGTCTGCTTTGCGAATTTTACCCAAAAATTAGCTTCATGATGAATTACTTTGTCACAAAGCACATTTCTTTGTAAATAGCGGGTGCAATGACAGGAACAGAAATTTTATTACATTTATCACATTTTATCAGGTCTAAGTAGATATTACTGATTGGTGCGCTAAGTATTGTTGTGACATCACAGCACTGTGTCTAACAGAGACACTAATCCCTATCACAGCACAGTAATTCCCGTCACACTACCTAACACCCTGCACTGGAACCTATCAGCTATACTATTTCACTATCTAACCTACACTAACTATCTGTATTATATATATGAGCTAACTAACTATCTAATGTAATGACACAACAAAGCACAGAGCACATCAATGGCACTGCTCTCTCTCTATAAGAACTGCAAAAAAACCCAGCAGAAAGTGGATGCTGGGGAGTTTCTTATATAGTAAAGGAGTAAGCAACTTTCCTATTGGTTGCTAGGGATGTTGCTAAGCTCAGACAAAGATATTGCAACCTTCTCATTGGCCCACAAGCAAAAAGGGAGGTTACTGATGAAAAAAAATATATAGAATGTTCGCGATTATGAATATTCTAGATTTTCGCTAATTCTTGAAGTGCCGATATTCTCAATAAAAATTCACAATTATAATTTTCGTGATCAACACTAGTTTCCACACAACCTCATCACTTTCCAAAATGGGGTGTGGTGATGGCAGGGATGACGGGGGTGTCAACGGGCATATTTATCTTCATTCATGCCAGTTATTTGGTGTTAATGAAAACAGAATCTACAACTGCTCGGAGGCTGCAGATTTCAGTCTGGTGCATTGGTTTGCCGAATGATGTACTAAGGCCTGTACCTCAGCATAAATAAGGCGAATCCTCCTGCTGTGCAGAGGAAGAAGACCGAAGAAGAGAACACTTGATAAACGTGCCCTTATGTATTTTTCAAAAAAGGCCAACCAAGGAGTTTTGACTTTTTCTCTTACCTCTGGTGGAAACAATTGTTTACAAAGCTTTTATCAAATTACTTGTTCTTCATAGTCTTCTTCATGCTGATTAACTTTTCCCAGAAATTAAAATGTAATTAAATTACCATAAAGTAACACAGAATGAGCACCAATAAAGGGCACTGGACTGGTGAACTATTAGCTGAGCATGCCCCTTACAGATCTGATTCATATGTGTGATATCCATACCAGGCAAAGGCCACAAATAAGAGCTTGTGTTGTAGCACATACTCTAGTTAGGCCAAGTTCACACTTCAGTTATTTGGTCAGTTATTGTTAGCCAAAACCAGTAGTGACGTCTACTTAAGATAAGGTGTAATGGAAAGATCTGCACTTGTTCTGTGCTTTTAACCAGCACCTGGTTTTGGATGACAATAACTGATGGAAATAACTGACCAAATAGTATGAACTCCTTAAAAAGATAGCATAAAATCTCCAGTAAATTTAATGACTGAAACGGAAGGCCGATTTGGGGACTTTTTTAGCCCTTGGGTTCCATGAAAGCCCTATGGCATCCTGAGGATGGCTGGGAGAGTTTGAGCAGAAATGTCATGCCCCTTGAGCTTTGATACAGAGAAAGCTGCAACTGAAAGGACGCTCCCCCTGAACTATGATAGTAAGATATCTGTAACAGAAAGGACACAACCCCATTGCTGCCACCATGAAATAAGTCTAACAGAGCAATTGGAGCATTTAATGTGAAAATCTCTGGATCCATGTGAGGTACAGGGCTGGTTCTAGCTTTGTTAGCAAGAGATTGTCATGTACTGTAAGTTGTCTGATTTTCATTTTTTTTACATTAATCATGGGATAACCTCTTTAAACATATAAAAAAAAGTCAAGGACATAGTAAATTACAAAAGATCTAATGAACAAAAAAAAAGGCAGGAATTTTTTTTTTGACTGTCTTCAGGGGTTCAAAGACATACTTCCCACTAAACGATTCCAACTGTAATGGCAACAATTTTTTTTCTTTTCTTGAATAAAGCTTCTTGAGCCTCATCAGGAGAGGGATACTAATGCGGGGCGGGTCAGGGAACAGTTTTACCTTTAATCCCTTGTGGTTGTCCTTTTTATCATTTTGATGCAAGTCGACTTTTTCTGTCTTTCATGTAGTTTTACATGAATATTTATACAAAAAGTACAATCTCTCTAAAGCCATAGCCTTAATGAATGGTCTTAAATATTCATCTGGCTTTTCTTAAAAAAGGATAATCAAGATGATACTAACCTTTGCCACTGACCATGACAGAAAGAAAAGCTTATCTTTTATCCACGCTGACAATTTTTCCATAAATATTCTAGAAGAATGAAGAATAATTGAAACTAAGAGCTTGAAACAGTGCACATTTCTTGGGGGAGTGAAGGGAAGTGAAAGCTATAGGATCTGTTTTTGACAGAATAAGGAATAAGAGAAATTCTATTTCTCTTAAAAGACTTGTCCAGCTATTACAATAAATAAAAAGTTTCTGAATGGTGTAAAGATATAAAAGTCATAAAATTATAAGTCAAACATACTATAATCCCCTGCAGCATCCATTCTTAATATATTTCTTGTTCCCTGCCAGTCTCTACTTCCTGCTCCCTCTTGACACACAGGAAGCGACTGCTCAGCCAATCACTAGCTGAAGCAGGTGACTGTTGTGATCACAGTTTGTCTGACCGGCCATTTACTGTGCATCAAGATAGAGCAGGAAGTAGAAACTGTAAATTTAAACTACTGTTTTTTTGTCAGTTCGGTAAAAATTGAGTTCATCCTACATAAGCTACTACCTAAAATGCTTCTTGGGGAGAATACTACCTTAATGAGACTATCTAGAAAATGGGTAATGATGAGCTACCCTCAGGAGAGGTCATCATTACCACATCAGCTAGGGTTGGAGTCCTGCCTTTCCAAGCACAGTACCGTACATTATATAGCGGCTGTGCTTGATATTGCAGTTCCGCCTCATTGACTTGAATGGGACTGAGTTGCAACTAGGCCATGTGATCAATGTACAGTGACGTCACTAGTCTAGGTAGAGGCCGTAGTGCTCACTGAGAGCTCGGCCTCCTCTAACATCTGATCGGTGGGGGTCCTGAGAGTCAACTCTTGACAATCTTATATTGATAACCTATTGATTATCCCATTAATACAGATTTCGACAGAACATATCACGTCAGATTCCACATAAATCAGACCGAGGGCACATTAATATGCCTCCTCATACCGATATCTTTTGTGCGACTTAGGGCTCATGCACACAGCTGTTGTCTGGCCGTGCACGTATTGCGGCCCGCAAACTGTCACGCGAATGGGTCCACAATCCGGAATATCTGGAGTGGAGGCACGGAACCAGACAGAAGCACTAAGGAATGTTTCTGTGGGGTTTCTGTCCATACCTCCACACAGCAAAAAAGTAGTGAATGCACTACTTTTTTTGTGGTGCGGATGGACCACGGACCAATGCAAACTGAATAGGTCTAGATCCATCTGGGTATCCCTATGGATGTTGCCCGTGCATTGGGGACCGCAAATTGCGGTCCCCAATGCATGGAACGGCCGATCAACGGCCGTGTGCATGAGCCCTTATCCAGCATTGTGTGGTACTGTAGTTTCTGAACGTTGTGAAAAGAGCCATAAGCAGTTGTCCAACAGCAATATAACATTTACAATAATATAAAATGAATTTTTAATGGAATATTTATGTGTACAATTTAATTTCAGCTTACAAAATGTAGAATCATCCACCATAAAGATGTCTCCACTCCTAATTTTCCACAAATTTGGTCAGGAACATCAATTTCTCAGTCATAACGCAAATTCATTACAATATTGAGACACACTAGCAGAACCTTTGACAAGCTACAATTCACATCACAGCCACTGTGTGACCGCACATAGACACATATAGCAAAGCAGCGCCCAAGAGAGAACTCCAAAACCATTTTTGTTTTCAAAGCTGATCGCCTTGCACTACACATCTCGGGGTATGTTGAGCCAAAAAGAAAGGAAATGAGGGACGCGTATCCCTGGAAATAAAACCTATTATTATATTACAGTTAATGTGTTCCATAATCTTTCGAAATGTATTTGCCAAAACCCCAGACTAAAAAATACAAAGGGATTTATTTGCTTCATTGCACATTTATGGGATCACACCTGCTAAACGTTACTCATTGTAAAGACATTAGGTCTTTTGTCAAGTGTGTTAAAATATTTGAATTTTATTTTAATGTATATCCTGCTACTTATGAGAAAAAAAAGTGTCCACTGGATACTGAATATCTTTCTCCTTCTCAAAAGTGAATACTCTTTTTGCCATAAATGTGTCATAACTTGTATACGGTATATTAGATCATATAAGAACAATGGTATACGTTTTTCCTTGAGAGGTAATGAAGACCAACAGGTATGGAAAGTATCATATCAAGTCCATTCAGCCGATGCCTCCGCTTCTGGTTGTGGTCTTGCATCATTGCAGTAGTTTGGATCATCTACTACTAAATTACTGTGTACAGGGGCCTTTATATTAATGCCCACAGTAGTAATGACCTTACAGTAGGTACCATAGACCAACTCATATGGTAGTTTCACTGGACCTCAGAGGCTTTTCCATGAGCAAAAGTAGAGATTTGTCCCTATAAAGGGGTTTTCCTAGATATTTTATCTGATGACCTATCTTCTAGATAGGTCATCAGTATCTGATTGGTGAGAGTCCGACACCCGGGACCTTTGCCAATCAGCTGTTTGAGAAGGCATTGGCGCTCCCTTGTACCACGGCCCTCTCCAGCTTTTCCTAGGCCGTGCAACATCACATTCATCGGTCAAATGGCCTATGGGGCAGCTGAGCCCCAAGCACGAAGCCCCAAGCATACTAAGCACAGCTGCTATACAATGTATAAGGCTGTACTTGGCGAGCAGAGAGAAGGCTGCCGCGCTACTGCGAGCACCAATACCAACAGCCGATCAACGGGGATCCTAGGTGTCAGACCCCACACCGATCAGGTCATCACTTAAAAAATCATGGAAAAACACTTTTACATCCCTTTCTAATTGCTAATGCCATACACTAAAAGGTAAACTGATTTTTGTAGAAAGCAATTTATTTTATTTATCAAACATATTTAATTCTGCATATTCCTCCTTGTTACACATTTAGAAATGGTGTTACAAACAAATCACTGAGGACGTTCTCTACGATAAATAGTTTAGCATAATACAGAATATATTTTGTTAATCCCTTTGAGACTACACATATCTTTCGGCAGAACGGATTCCTATCTTCCACTGGGAATATAAATTTGCTCTCTCCCAATATTTCCTATTATAAAGGTATTATAAATCCTGACAGCAGATCTTCACATGTCATAATCATCACCCCAGGTAACAGTTTTATCAGAGAGATGACTAAAACCAGTGCCGCTGTGTCTCTGTAGGAAAGCCTTGAAACTTTGCAACTTTTTAATGCTGTGGACATATTTGATACATAAATACCCATTTCTCTATATAAATGAAATATATCTTAATCTCAATGTCATATTTTCTTATTTTAAAATATAATTTCACATAACGTAATATCTTGTATTGCCATGTATTGTATTGTATTGCCAGTCCTACCACAGCTCACATTAAAGGGGTTTCCCAACTCTTTGTAATTGATGACCTAAACTCTAGGTCATCCTATAATTCATCAGCATCTGATCGGTAGAGTGGCCACTGGCTTCACTCAAGAAAGCCGGACTTCACCGGCCATGCCCCCAAACCGATAAACCACGCCCGCCTCCATGATGCCATGCCCCTCAAAACAGGGGGAGGAGAGGGAAGACATTTCTGAGAGGAAGGTTAACTGGGGGGAGTCGGGGTGCTTATCTCCCCCTCAGTCAGCCACAGGGAGCCATGTCTGCTGCTCTAGAGACTGACTGGGGGTGAGAGAAGCCTCAGTCAGTTGCTGCAGTTCACGCTCAGAGAGCACAATGCTGCTGTCTGAGCGTGAGCTACTGAAAGGGTGGAAATCCCTGTGTCGGTCCAGGCCCTGGGCCGGACAGAGGACAGGGAACTAGAAAACTGGACTGTCCAGCCTAAAACCAGACATCTGGCCATGGTACTGATTGGTGGGGTACCGAAAGTGGGACCCTTGCCAATAAGCTGTTTGAGATGGCCCTGGCTCTCCTGTAAGCTCTGCAGCCTTCTTGCTGATTACCCTAGGCCAGTGATGTCATGGACACCAGTCATGTGGCCTAGGTGCAGGGCAGCCTCATTCCAGTGAGCCAGCCTAGTTCGTGAAGTTACTGGCCTAGGGTAATCAGCTAGAAGGCCGCAGCGATCACAGGAGCACTGAGGCATTCTCAAACAGCTGATCAGTGGTGGACCCCGGTGTCGGACCCCCACTGATCAGATGCTAATGACCTCTCCAAAGGATAGATAACCTCTTAAAGCTATATTATAGTTTTATATATCCATTTTGTATATCCATTATCAGTTTGCTCCCCCATGTGGCTGTATTGCAGACATCTATACATTTAAAGGAGTATTCCAGCAAGATGCTTGTCACATACGAAATGGATAGATGATGAATGCTGGATTGATGGGGGCAGATCCTTGGCTAAGAGGATTTTGAATTTGAGCAGCGGCTGCTCGTGCACTTTACTACAGTAATTCATACAAAACCTACGCCACTGACAAAAACTGCTGAGTATGATGGTGATCAGTAGGGGTCACAGCAGTAGGACCTCCACTGATATAGCATTTATCATTTATCCAGTTAATTGGTTATAAATGCTTTTGTCTGGAATACCCCTTTAAATGTGTTTCACAGGGCTAATAAATAAATCTTAAAGGGGTATTCCCATGTCAAACTTTTATGGCATATCCACAGAATGTGTCATGCCTAGTGTTACCTATGACGAACATCTGAACAAAGTGTCCAATGGTTCATGGCCGTTGTTCCAGACTGCTGGCTTCCTGTGTGTGAATTAGGGCCATTGTTCATTAATATCTTCTCTTTTGCAGTACTGCAAGGGTTAATTTCCTGCAGTTCTGTGAGCTGCTATGAGGTTGTTCCCAATTACTAATCTGCTTCTGCCACCATATATAGGTACGTGTAGCTGCTTTGGTGACATCACTTTTTTGACTAAGCAATTGGTCTCTACAGATCTTGTTAAGTAACATAGTAACATAGTACATAAGGCCGAAAAAAGACATCTGTCCATCCAGTTCGGCCTGTCATCCTGCTAGTTGATCCAGAGGAAGGCAAAAAAAAAAAAAAAAACTGTGAGGTAGAAGCCAATTTTCCCCACTTAAGGGGAGTAAAATATTCCTTCCCGACTCCATTCAGGCAATCAAAAGTACTCCCTAGATCAACGACCCCTCTCTAGTAGCTATAGCCTGTAATATTATTACACTCCAGAAATACATCCAGGCCCCTCTTGAATTCCTTTATTGTACTCACCATCACCACCTCCTCAGGCAGAGAGTTCCATAGTTTCACTGCTCTTACCGTAAAGAATCCTCTTCTATGTTTGTGTACAAACCTTCTTTCCTCCAGACGCAGAGGATGTCCCCTCGTCACAGTCACAGTCCTGGGGATAAATAGATGATGGGAGAGATCTCTGTACTGACCCCTGATATATTTATACATAGTTATTAGATCTCCCCTCGGTCGTCTTTTTTCTAAGGTAAATAAACCTAATTTTGATAATCTTTCAGGGTACTGTAGTTGCCCTATTCCGTTTATTACTTTAGTTGCCCTCCTCTGAACTCTCTCCAGCTCTGCTATGTCTGCCTTGTTCAGAGGAGCCCAGAACTGTACATGGTACTCCATGTGTGGTCTGACTAGCGATTTGTAAAGTGGTAGGACTATGTTCTCATCACCGGCATCTATGCCCCTTCTGATGCAACCCATTATCTTATTTTCCTTGGCGGCAGCTGCCTGACACTGGTTTTTGCATCTTAGTTTGCTGTTTATTAAAATTCCTAGATCCTTTTCCATGTCAGTGTTACCGAGTGTTTTACCATTTAGTATGTACGGGTGACTTGCATTATTCCTTCCCATGTGCATAACTTTACATTTGTCATTTGTAACTTCTGAGAAGAGAAACAAAGTGTATCCTATGTACAGATGCAATGGGTCCCTTGGGATTAAATGAGAAAATAGACATGAATGTATTTCTTTAATTAATTTCTCCTGTGTGTATTGTAATTTCGTATTTTTATTGTTTTATTAGCTTATGCACTTGCACATGCACTCACACTATTGAAGGGGTCTCACTATTCACCAAGAACCCTTTTCCACTGGTGTGGAAACACAGGTGTTGATTAATTAATGAACGAGAGGATGCGGCTTTCTGTGCATATTTGCACGTGCCGTGACCCCGCCAATGGTGAGAAGCCAGAAGAAGCGCACACGCGCGAAACGGCTGTTGCTTCATGCTGTGTTTGCACCATATGTACCCCCCTCCTGCTATGAAATAAAGCGTATCCCTCTACAACCGGTGAGTACTGACTCCTGAGGTACCCCACTATTGACAGTTGCCCAATCTGAGTGTGTACCGTTAATAACCACCCTCTGTTTTCTGTCACTCAGCCAGTTACTTACCCACTTACAGACATTTTCTCCCAGTCAAAGCATCCTCATTTTATATACTAACCTTTTATGAGGTACAGTGTCAAATGCTTTGGAGAACTCCAGATATATGACATCCATTGATTCGCCGCTGTCAAGTCTAGAACTTTCCTCTTCATAGAAACTGATTAAATTCGTTTGGCATGACCGATCCCTCAAGAAGCCATGATGATATGGCGTTATTTGCATATTTCTGTTGAGATCTTCTAAGATAGCATCTCTCAGAAAACCTTCAAACAGTTTCCCCACAACAGATGTTAAACTTACCGGCCTATAGTTTCCGGGCTCTGTTTTCGGACCCTTTTTGAATATTGGCACCACATTTGCTATGCGCCAATCCTGTGGGACATTCCCTGTCAGTATAGAGTATGTTAGGTCTCTTTAGATTGCCTATGGAGCCTATAACAGAGCTATGATCTGTTTATCTGCCTGATACCTGGTTCCTGACCTGTGCCTGTTCACTGTACTGATCCTGAGCTGCCTGCCTGACACTTGTATTCTTTCACAAATTTGCACTAACTCTGCCAGCCCTGACCTCTGTCTGTTTCCTGACTACGTGTTTGCCTTTTTTCTTTGTTGCCATGCACTGGTGTCTCTGATCCCTGTGGGTCAGCAGCCAATGACACCAGGTCTATTCCAAGAGGGAGCAGCCAGCTGGCTCCCTTACAGAAAAGGTCTGATCCCTGTATAGGGGTTAAATGGTAAAAATCAGGGTACTGTCAGGATAATGCTCTCAGAACTAGCCCAAAGTCAAACCTGTTGGTTGACACAGTGGATCCAAATTCACTGTCTGTAATAGTTTGCTCAGGCCATGCATCTGCTTACCCACCAGATAACCATATTTGAGGTATGCCAGAAGTTGTCTCAACAGCGTGACCATTAAAAGCGACTACTGCCTGAATGCTTTGCCTATTGCCACAGCTTCATTTCCACCTCAAGTATTACCTGCAGGAGGGTCCAGTTTATGTCTGTCACTACCCCCATGCTATGATGGAGATCTCAAGCTACAGTATGTCATGGCTTCCTTAGCAAGATCACTATTTATTTTAAAAGACTACCACATCTGTTTTCTTCTGACTGGGCCAAGTGGGTGTTTGTGATTTTGCTCCTGTCTAGTGAGACCCTAATCTGATAAAATCCATGATGGGAGAGCGGCGATCCTGTGACCAGTAATATGAATGAGTCCCTAGCCAACTTCTGAAGAGTCTTTCAAGAATCCAGATCTACCACTTCTGTCGCGTTCTCCTCCCTTTTGCAGCTTCGCCGAACTAATCTGTCTGTTGTGCTATATGTGTGCATGTCAGCTGAATGTAATGCTTTAAGTCCTAATTCTTTATGTCTTCTCAATGTGTTTAAAATCAATCTTTTATAATATGTAAAGGAGTACCCAGTTGCAACAAGAGCAGTTGCTTTTCATCCAGAGGCTCCGCTTCCTGCCTGCTTTGATGCTCCCCCACTGGTAAGACTAATAGGCCAGGCAGTGAAAACATATTCCCACTTGGCCCTGATGTCTCACAGGAGTGCATTTGGCACACACGCTGTGCAGGGATGGAGATCACTATGTGCTCCATCCATGTAGACTATCCATCTATGTAGACTATCTGGTAACTATTGAAAGCCCTACATTGAAGTTGAATATTTCCTGTAACTTTTCTTGCTTGCTGGTTGGATGGGGTTTTTTAGAATTGCCTAACAGACATTTGAAAGGGGGTTTCAAGAGCAGACAATTCGGGTTACGGAAATTGTATTTTGCACAATGAATTAGCTTTTGTATTTTGCACATTGAAAGTCTAATTAGTAATTAAAGTAGATTTGTGTTCATTCAGAGCAATCACAAGGAGGGTCACTAAATTATTGCCAGAACTTACAAAATGCAACATGATCATTAATAATAAAGCATATTTCCTATTCAGATAGAAGACAAATTACACAAGGGAAGATCTATCCTAGGGGACGTTTGGTAAAGTTTTGTGGGCACTTTGTGTCCAGATGGAGCCTCCAGCAACCTTGTCTATAAAAGGCCTATTATCTCAGTAGCTATGATTGAGTCATACAGGCTGTCTTCCATGACTGCTCATCAACAGAGTGATTTCACTTGACTACTGCGTGGTTTTGGCAACAAGTAAAAACAAAAGTAAGTCAAGATCACGAAAATTCTATAAAACATTATAGAACGACATTTTTTTCAATTCTTTATCCAAAGGAACAGACAGATGCTGAAAAATCAAGCTCCATAAAAACTATTGGATACAATTTAACAAAAACAAAACATATTTCAAAAACATTTCCATTTCCTCCAGGTTCTGCAGTCGTAGACATCTGTTGTACAGTTCACACGCCTCTGCTATCTGAATAACTCTTCATCAGCTCAATAAGAATTCATCAGTCATTGTAGGCACATTTACATCACCCACCTCTTCCTTTCTCACTTCTACCTCTTGCATCTACCTTGTCATGAGAATCATTGTTACACTTTGCTCACATAGGGGTCTGTGATGTCTTTGTTGTTTAGCCCAAATTGGCTTTGGTTTGGCTAATGGCACATTGGGCATTTTTAGGGGAAACTTCTCTGAGGGTCCAATGTTCTTCTATACAGAAAGCATGTATGTCCAAATTTAAGTGCCTTAACATTGTATGCAGAGGTGATCATTAATACGTTCTACTACAAACCAACAAAAATTGTCAATTCAGATAGTGACTCCAAATTAGCATTAAATGGTGATGTTGTTAAAAAACCCTTAGGCCCCTTTCACACGGGCGAGTTTTCCGCGCGGGTGCAATGCGTGAGGAGGACACATTGCACCCGCACTGAATCCGGACCCATTCATTTCTATGGGGCTGTGCACAAGAGCGGTGATTTTCACGCATCACTTCTACGTTGTGTGAAAATAGCAGCATGCTCTATATTGTGCATTTTTCACACAACGTAGGCCCCATAGAAGTGAATGGGGCTGCGGGAAAATCGCAAGCATCTGCAAGCAAGTGCGGATGCGTTGCGATTTTCCCGTATGGTTGCTTAGCAACGGGACCCGATCTCTATTATTTTCCCTTATAACATGGTTATAAGGGGAAATAATAGCATTCTTACCATCTTACCATGGTGATGGATAATGTGATTGGACCATGTGATGTGACGTCATCACAGGTCCTTTAGATCTTAGCTGATGCAGGGAAAGAGAGGAGAGATCGCGACTACGCGATCAAGTGGCTAAGGTAAGTTAACTTTTATTATTTTTAACCCTTTCCACTTCATTTTACAATGCATTCTTTATTAAGAATGCTATTATTTCCCCTTATAACCATGTTATAAGGGAAAATAATAAATTCTCCAGTAGACCCGAAACCGGACTTCAGTGATGAAGTCCGGCTTTGGGTTGGGTACCAAACACCTATTTATGCTGTGGCTCATTTTTCAGGAGCACAGGAGACTTTGCTCCTGAAAAATGTGCCACAGCATAAATAGGTTAGTATAGTTACCCGCCTGAACTGAGACCACCTTGTCGCCGGTGGGTGGGCTTAGATGTATTTTGATCAAAATGTATTGACCAAGTGTCTCAGATTTTATCTAGTGAGGGCTTAGTCCATATGTTATGCTTGCATCCATTTGTAGAGTGCATTATTTTCTGTGATTTTGCATTATGTAGCCATATACATCCGCACATTTAATACCATATCGTGCAGGATTGTTTATATATAGTTTTTTCTGTGATTTCTTTGATTTGTCTTGAAGGAGTGGCACCTTCATGTGTGAATACGCTCCTATACTGGGAGTGATATTCAAGTGCACTTTTGCCCCACCTATCTAACAGGTGACCTTGATTAAGGTAGTACATATAGGTGTGTGTGTCTCTCCTCCCACTGGTTGCTGATGCACATGGAGGTAACTGGGGGCAGCACACCATATGTGCAGGGACTGTGCTCCTGAAAAATGCGCCACAGCATAAATAGGTTAGTATAGTTACCCGCCTGAACTGAGACCACCTTGTTGCCGTTAGGTGGGTTTAGATGTATTTTGATCAAAAGGTATTGACCAAGTGTCTCAGATTTTATCTAGTGAGGGCTTAGTCCATATGTTATGCTTGCATCCATTTGTAGAGTGCATTATTTTCTGTGATTTTGTACACATAACTTAGGCTTAGTTCACATCACCGCTTCCCCTAGGGAATCTGCAGATAACTGAGACCTAACTGAGCCTAAAGACCCCATAGACTATAATTGGGTCAGTTCGGTGTCCGCTCAGAACATGATTTTTGAGCGGAGACGAAAGTCCTGCATGCAGGACTTTCATCTCCGCTCAAAAATCATGTTCTGAGCGGACACCTAACAGAGCTCATTATAGTCTTTGGGGTCTTTAGGCTCTGTTACGCTCAGTTAGGTCTCAGTTATATGCAGAATCCGTGCTTTCCAATCTCCTGCTTCTCAACGGAGTAGGAGAACAGAATGGAGAAACGGTGATGTGAATGGAGCCTTACTGATTAACTTTAATTAACTCTTTCTGGGGGATGGGACAAAACAGCAATACCACCACAGAGTTTTTACATTATAAATTCTTCTGCATTCATTTATTGGCATAATTAACATAATCATTTTACTCTCTGGGCCATTATGATTACAGAGATACCAAATACATATAGGGGCTCACTTACCAAACTGGTATAACGTAGAACTGGCTTAGTTTCCCATCGTAGCCAATTACATTCCAAAGCCACTTTCATTTTCCAAAGTAGCTTTCCAAAATAAAAGGTGGAATCTGATTGGTTGCTATGGGCAACCAAGCCAGTTCTCATCTACACCAATTTGATAATTGGTGTAATTATAATTTGATAAGACCCCCATATTTTTTTTTTGGTTTGTTTTTTACGTTTTACTACTTTTACACAATAATTGCACCTCACTGTAAACCACTTAGATGCCGCATTCGCTATTGAGGCATCTAAGGGGTTTAGTCGTCTGGATCAGTATTTCTGCAGGTCCAGGCCATTAGGGCAAAAGTCTGCTTCTCATTTGAGAGCTGATCCCTCGCTCCCTGCTACATGAGCGGAGGCAGCCTCACCTGTTAGTGACTGAGGTAAAAAGGCCGTAAAAAGGATTTAAATGGGTTGTCCCACTAAAAATATTCTACAGTTTTAAAACCAGTACTTGGATATGAATTCATTTTTTAATTGCATTTAATTAAACAATTAGCATAGCCAGTAAGTTATTCAATAAAATGTATATGTATAGCGACACCTAATGTTTGTGCTTTCTCTTATTTCTTTGTTCTGCTCACTGAGATGGTCACACATGCTCAGTTTCATTCTTCAGCTGCCTCCTGGGCTGTGATAGGGAGAGTATGGACACACCCCATTAAGCTCCTTTAGAAAAGACATTCCCTTTGAGCTGCCATCTTGATATAAAGCTAGCAGAGCAATGGATGGGGATATCTCTGGATCTATGTGAGGTGCAGGGCTGGTTTTAGCTTTGTTAGAAAGAGATTGTGCTGTACTATATGATGTATGATTTTCATTTTTTTTACATCAATTATGGGAAAACCCCTTGAATTGGAGCACATTACTTTGTTAGAACCTGGGTGCATCGTAAGTTTATTGTCTGTTGTGCCAATCAGACTCTGTTACTATTGCTAAACAAGAACACATAGAAATGTGCAGATGCCCAAATGCACTGTTCTTAAAAGTATTCACACTAAACCATTATCTAATGAATTCTTAGTGGAGGCCAAATAAGAGATCCACCATTTCATAGATTGCTGTTTAGGCTTGTAATCAAGTGTCTACAAGTATGGCAGTAGTCCACAAATTAGTGAGCCAGTTTTCTCACTAATAGATCATTGAATTATGGGCAAAAGGCTTTTGGCTACTTTATGCCATAAGAGCAACTTTTCTTAGGGAAGCGTTAACACAACCACTGTCTATAAATTGCATTAGAGCATATGGACTATGGACATCAAGGGGGAGGGACCTCCTTGTAGAAATGAGCTAAGTTTTGAAAAATCCGATATGGTAGCTTCACTAAACTTTTTTTAAGAAATTTGCTTCATCATGAATTACTTCATCATATATTGCTTTTCATTGTATGTAGGGGGTGGAATGAACAGCGATCGTGCCCCCCCCCCCCACACACATCATTTTAGCCCTTGGATGCCGTGTTCAATGCTGATCATGGCATCTGAGACTCACATTCAGGTGCTTGGGGGTAATCTGGGGTTAAAAAAATAATTATGCTCCCGTCATCCCCTTGATCATTGATAGGCCATCAAGTGGTGACGTCAACATGCACGGCCAATGTGGTGACATCATGACATCAGCACATGTGGCCAGCATGATCACGTGGTGATGTCTTCATGCTTGCCACAGGTCTTTTGGTGGGTTTTCTCCAATCAAGATGGGAGTAGATGACCTCTCCACAATCTAGTGGATGATATGACTAAAAATGTTTAGGAAAAATTGATTCGTTAACGTGAAGCCCAAGGAAATTAGGATTAGTGGCAAATCAAATTTTTCCTAAACTTCGGATCAAATTCCACTTCAGATGCTTCAATTCGCTCAACACTATCTTCTTGAATTCATTACAGTGAAGAGCGTATAACAAAGAAAAAGGTGAAATAGGACGGTAACTGAATTACTGTACATGGTTGGTCATTAATTTGAATGATTGGTCTCTAATACGATTGCCGCTGCAGGGTAAATGTATGGCTAGCTGCAGCGACCCTCACCGCTGAACAATAGATTTTTTCAGAAATGAGAATCACTGCAATCTTATGATTGCTGCACTGGCTTTTGCTAAAAAGGGGTTGAATTCATGAACCAGCACTTGTATTCATTGATTCTACAGGAAATGCTTTAAAAGGGAAGATTTAAAGAGTATCCTCTTCGGGATCAAACCTGTTAAAACCTACTGATTAAGAACATAGTTTTCTCAGGCTTCTTTGGCACAGTGAGTGTTCAGTCAGTGTTTCATCAGTGATTTCCATCAGTGATTGTGAGCCAAAACCAGGTGTCGGTCAAAAACACAGAACAAGTGCAAATCTTTCCATTGTACATTATCTGTATGTAGCCTTCTCTCCTGGTTTTGGCTCCCAATCACTGATAGAAGTCATTGATCAAACATTGACCAAACACTCACTTTTTTGGCAACATTCTCATGTCATATTCCAAGAATTACAGGGAGCCATTTTCACAAGGTGGCACTATCAAGATGGTTCTCTTTGATTAGGAGATGTCCCTTTCATATTATTTTCCAATCGGGCAATTCCAGCAAGTTTCCACATAGAACTGGTCTCTTTACGATACTCAGTATCCCTCCTAAGCTTTATCCAAGACATCACAGTGAGCCAGCCAATATCCAGAGGGGCAATCACCTCGAAATAGCTGTCTACGGATGGATGTTTGGCTTGGCAATATTCCCTTGACATTTCTCAAGGCTTGTTGAAATGTCAGATTTTGACTCATTGGGAGCACCTTCCACAAGGTGGTTCTAGTGAGATGGTTCTCTTTTCTTGGGGGGATACCTCTTTGCATATGATTTATCATAAACAAGTTGTATATTGTCTTGATCAACATCAGCTTCCTCCATTAGGATGATTAATTCCGATAGAGATGGAAGAAGATACAAAGAAATTCTGACCTTTCCTGCTATGTATGACCACACATTTTCTTAAATTTATGCTCTTATTTCTTTCATGCTCTTCTGAGGTCCTTCTGTTATAAGGGACTTGTCACCTCTGTCCATCACACATACTCAAGTTTATTGTCGTAATTGGTTTGCAGGTTTAAGAAGCAACCGAGACACAGCTTCTGTTGGATGACTCCTAATGAAGGTCCAATAAGGCCAAATGTGTTGATTCTATCTCTGTCAATAAGAAACTTTTCTGGTAATTGTCACCAAGAGGATGTCGTGGTGACCTCGTGTCTGCAAGGATTCATAATTATCTCACTTGTTTCCAGTGAAGATAGTTCAATATTTCCTGTTTGTGTGACTATTGATGCATATATGCTGCCTGTATCTCTCTGTATACAATTGAGGCATGTAGATTTACAGCAAAGGCATCAGCCAGCTCTGAGGTAGACCTCTAAAGAAGACCCCCACTGGACATGGTTGTTTTACTAAATAATTGTATTTCACTTGAAATTGCAATTCTGGAACATATATATTTTTATGACTCTGTGTTGTGCTATTTATCATTATTCCAGCTTGCAGTTTATGGATAAAGGTCAATCTGGGAGTTATAAGATGGGGGTGTGTCCCTGCACAGGATGATACTGATCTATCAGAGGCAAACGCTCAACTGTTGTACCTTTGTAACGTTTGTGCCTAACCTCTAGCAGGAATGAGATGAATGGCACAGCTTAAGAAAAGATGTTCCAGAATTAATTTTGCAAGCTGAATGCAAGTAATTACTACAGCACATATTAAGAGAAGTTGCTGGTCCTCTGCCACATTAAGCATGGTGTTTGAGCATCAGGCATCATGTTAAAGAGCAGGGGGAGCTGAGCAGATTTATATATAGTTTTGTAGGAAAAGATTCAGTAAACCCTCCATTTTATTTATTCAAATTCTTGCTCATTCTTCTTTCTTCCTTTTATTAACGTGGCAACAAGGATTGTACACACACACTGTACAGAGGTAAAATTGACGCGTTTCGGACTGTAAAGTCCTTAGTCGTAACAGTAGGTGAGTAAACTGCAGGAATATATATACAGGTTATACTGGCTGGGTGCCGCTCCCATACCATCTGGTCAGGGAGGAACCCAGCCTGATTCACAACTATCTGCACCTGAGTGTTTCACCCACTGGTCGTACTACAAGTACAAAATCAATACAGTAAAATAAAAAGTATATATGTATACATGGTTGTGTGTCAAGACAATAAATATGATACCGTTCCAATATCTGTCTGTCTTGCAGCAATCAACACTAAAACCTAGTATAAACAGTGTTAAAATAAAACCAAATAGTACTTCAGGAACATGGCTGAAAAATCGCATAGTGTGAACTGTTGTCTAAACATACAAGTACATGATTTCCCTGCGTAAGTTTAGACCATTGGGTACTCTGGTATTGAGTTTTAAAATCCAGTATGCTTCCCGCAATAGGATTTGTTTCTTGTGGTCTCCTCCTCTTATTGGTTTTTTAACCCTTTCTTTTGCAAATACTTTGAAAGATTGCACCTTGCGGTTGTGAACCGCAATAAAGTGTCTTGCTGCTTTGGAAATGTTGAGGGCTGAGGGGCTAGTAACATAGTTAAGATGTTCCAACACTCTGGTTTTTAGCTTGCGAGATGTGCTGCCTACATACATCATATCACAGATGGTACATGTGATGATGTACACTACACCTTCACTGTTGCAGTTAATGTAATTTTTTATTGTGAATGTTTCTGTATGGTCTGTATTGTGGAACTCCTTGATAGGAATCACATAGCTGCCGGTTTTACATCTAGAACTGCCGCACCGTGTGAATCCTGTGTAACACATCCAGGTTTTAGAAGTGTGTTTTTCTGTGGTGTAGAAGGAAGGGGACAAGCGTGTAGTTAGGGCGGGAGCTCGTCTAGACACAATTCGACAACCTTCTCTTAAAATATCATGGAGAACCTCATTTTCAAATAAGATGGGTATGCAATTTTTTACAATTGAGCTGATTTCATTAAATTGTCGGCTGTACGCAAGAACAAGAGTGGGAAGGTGATCTGCATTTCTAGATGATAGGAATCTAACATCTTTTGTATTTTTTTCTTTTGTTTCATTGGGAAAATGTGTTTTATTTTTGAAGAGCAGATCATATCTATTTTTGCTGGATGCTATTTTATAAACCCTATCTAGCATCCACTGTGGATAATCTCAGGCTTCAGACGAGAATTTATAATCCTACATTCTTGTTCATAGGCAATTAATGTGCTACAATTTCTGCGGGCACGTATAAATTCCCCTACTGGCACACTTTTTATAGTATGTTTGGGGTGATGGCTGTTAGCCCGTAATATCGTATTGCCAGCAGTGGTTTTTCTATACGTTTCCATAGAGATGTTCTGGAGGTTTCCTGTTAGTTTCAAGTCCAAAAAGCAAATAGTATTCGGGTTACTTTGGCAGGTAAAGCGGAGGTTGTAGGGGTTATTATTGAAATATGACAATAAGTCTGGTATGGCAGACACACCTCCCTTCCAAATAAGGAGCAGGTTATCGATATATCTGCCATACCAGACTATATCTCCATGAAAAGGATTTTTGCATTGTATATGAATCTCTCCTCCTAGTATGCCATAACCAAGTTGGCAAGGGACGGAGAGAATTTTGCCCCCATAGAAACTCCCCTCACCTGCATAAAGAACTTCGAATCAAATGAAAAATAGTTGTGTGTCAGTAGATACTGGGTCACTTCCAAGACATAGTCAATGAACTCATGGGGATGACGGCTATAGTTATGGAGGTGATATTCTATAGCTAGAGCAGCTGTTTCATGTGGGATAGAAGGGTATAATGACACAACATCTGCTGCTATCCAGAAAAAGCTATCATCCCATTTAACATCATAAAGGGATCGTAAAACATCCGTTGTATCACGCAGGTAGCCTGGTATTCTTTTGACCAAGGGCTGGAAAACAGAATCCAGCCATTGGCCCAGATGTTCATTTAGGGAGCCTATCCCCGAGATAATGGGGCGCAGTGGTGGTGGATCCAGACCTTTGTGTATTTTAGGGAGTGCATGGAATTGGAGTAATCGGATTTTCCACCGACAGGAAGGTGGACAGTTTAGGGTCAAACAAACCCAAGTTTATCCCTTTATTAATCAAAGTTTGATACTTAATTTTAAAAACCTCAAGGGGATTACTGTCCAGTCTCCTGCAGGTGGAACTATCCGATAACTCTCCCATCATTTGTTCATAATACATTTGTTTGTCTAGCACCACCACTGCACCCCCCTTATCTGCCGCTCTTATTATTATCTGGTCACACTTTTGTAAATCATCTAATGCCTTTCTTTGTGGGAAGGTGAGATTAGAATTCCTATCTCCAGAATATGTGTGTGTGGACAGGGCTGTTAGCTCCTTTTCTACAACGTCTTGGAAGACGTCCATACCTGGTGTTCAAGACATAATTGGATAAAAGGACGGATTTGAGATTTTAGTTTGGTCCCCCTTTACCAACATATTACACTTTTCACTTTCCTGCTGAAGCTCCTGAAGGCACACCATGGAAAGCTGTTCATCAAACTGTTTGTTTTGGTAAATATTATTGAATTCCCTTGGTGTGTCTTCTATAGGAGCTGGAGCAGGGGTGGGAACATCAAAAAAATGCTTTGCGACAGTAAGATTGCGTATAAACTTATTAATCTCTAACAATGTGGAAAACAAATTAAAATTAGTGGTAGGAACAAAATTCAAGCCCAAAGAGAGAACTTTTTGTTGTGTTGCGGTAAGTTCAACAAGTGAAAGGTTTACCACATCTAATGGAATGTCTGAGGGTTTCTCTAGGTTTTCCGTTTCTGTCGTCGGGTAGATATATTTGGTTCCTTTCCTGTGTTTTCTGCCTGCGCGTCTTCGTTTTTTGACGTTTTTTCTGTATTTTTAACATTTTTTGTCTCATTATAATTTTTACTTCATTTATAATAAGACACGCTAGATGGTTGGAGAGATGAGACATTACTTATGTTAGGAATAGAATCCTGGGAGGTATCCGTATCTTCTGAGCACTCTATTACAGAGGAAAAGCTTACTTTGGGTGTTCTTTTCTGTACATTTTTGTTTCTTCTTATGCAATTTTTTAAGATGGATTTTGGAGTAGAATAATAATTGTCCCTGCGTCCCCATTCGTATACTTGATCAAGTGTATAATCCTGTATATCTCTTTGGAACTTTACATGTTTTGTTTCCATTATTTGGTCCTCTAATTCTTTGATATTATTCATCAGTTTTAGTTCCAGATTTTGGTATTCTTGGGTTGACTCATGTGCTGTCAAGCATTCTCGGCATTTGGTGATTTCTGTTTGTATTTCTGACAGTTTTATTGATTCTTGTTCCACTATTAATGACATTAATTGCATAGAACAGTCAGTCAAGATATCATTCAATTTTTCACAAAGCCATCAGAAAAAACTGTAGTAGGGACTTTTTTTTATTCTTAGTCCTCTCGGAATCATGGACTTTTCTAAATATTTGAGAAGGGTGGTGTGATCCCACCAGATGCGTATTTCTTGCGTCATTGGTTTCTCTAAGTCCAGCATTTTCTTTTTTACATCAAAGTCACTTTTTAAAGCCGCAGCATTCATTGAGAACACAGAGTCTGCCTTTAAATGGCGATCAGCAGGGACTTTAAGAGCCATGGTTCACAAGCCGCAACAACAGTGTGTTAGCATGTACTTAAACCTTGTGTTGATTGCCTTTCAGGAATGGCACCCAATACAATAAAACTGGTTTAGGTGTGCACGGAACACTTGGTAACTTGGTCATTCAAAGAAAATTTCCAGCTCACCCATATGTCGATTTCAGTGTGCACGGTTGTTCAGAAAAGCGTCTGAAAAGTAGTTTGAAGAAAAAAGGGATGTCGGGCACTGATGGATTGTCTGGTGCAATTTCTTCCTTTTATTAACATGGCAACAAGGATTGTACACACACACTGTATAGCGGTAAAATTGACGCATTTCGGACTGTAAAGTCCTTACTCGTAACAGTAGGTGAGACAAACTGCAGGAATATATATACAGGTTATACTGGCTGGGTGCCGCCCCCATCCCATCTGGTCAGGGAGGAACCCAGCCTGATTCACAACTATCTGCACCTACTACTAGCCCCTCAGCCCTCAACATTTCCAATGCAGCAAGACACTTTATTGCGGTTCACAACCGCAAGGTGCAATCTTTCAAAGTATTTGCAATAGAAAGGGTCAAAAAAACAATAAGAGAAGGAGACCACAAGAAACAAATCCTATTGCGGGAAGCATACTGGATTTTAAAACTCAATACCAGAGTACCCAATGGTCTAAACTTACGCAGGGAACTCATGTACTTGTATGTTTAGACAACAGTTCACATTATGCGATTTTTCAGCCATGTTCCTGAAGTACTATTTGGTTTTATTTTAACACTGTTTATACTAGGTTTTAGTGTTGATTGCTGCAAGACAGACAGATATTGGAACGGTATCATATTTATTGTCTTGACACACAACCATGTATACATATATACTTTTTATTTTACTGTGTTGATTTTGTACTTGTAGTACGACCAGTGGGTGAAACACTCAGGTGCAGATAGTTGTGAATCAGGCTGGGTTCCTCCCTGACCAGATGGGATGGGGGCGGCACCCAGCCAGTATAACCTGTATATATATTCCTGCAGTTTGTCTCACCTACTGTTATGACTAAGGACTTTACAGTCCGAAACGCGTCAATTTTACCTCTGTACAGTGTGTGTGTACAATCCTTGTTGCCACGTTAATAAAAGGAAGAAATTGCACCAGACAATCCAGCAGTGCCGGACATCCCTTTTTTCTTGACAGCCTTCTCTGTCTGACTGTGTATACAGAGATAGCTATCAATCACTTATAGGGCCATCTCCTTGACTTCAAAGCCCAGAATGAGCAGGAATTGATATGAATGAAAAACTAATTATACAGAATATTTTTCTATAAAAGTATATATCAATCTGCTCAGCTCCTTCTGCTGTATAACATGTCACACATAGCTGAGTTGCATTTTCATAGTGACAGCTTCCCTTTAAGGCTCCCTACTGCCTTGTAATGCTGCCATGTGCATGAGCTCTAAATTCCAGTTTACAAATTTTTGCACATGTTTGACAGTGTTAACAACCAGAGTGTTTAAAAACATGCCACACCATCACATATGACATGCTTTTTCATATTCCAAAGCTTCCAAAATAATTTTTTGGGGTGCAGATGATGTTTAAACACACGCTGTTTTATGGGGGGGGGGAAATCAGCTTGTTGGGACCAATCGACCAAAAATTATTGCCGTCATTTATCAAACTGGTGTAAATTAGAACTAGTAGCAACCAATTTGATTCTACCTTTCACTTTTGACAGCTCCTTTGGAAAATAAGAGGTGGAATCTGATTGGTTGCTATGGGCAACTAAGCCAGTTCTACTTTACACCAGTTTGAAAATGACCCCATAGGTATCAAAAGCGGCAGATTCCGACCCTGTTAATATACTCACATGTTAAAAGGCATCTGTCAGCAGATTTGTACTTATGGAAATGGCTGAACTGTTACATGTGCGCTTGGCAGCTGAAGACATCTGTGTTGGTCCCATGTTCATGTGTGCCCACTTTGCTGAGAAAAATGAATTTTTAATATATGCAGCACAGAGTTGAAAAAGGCCCTGCTTAGTGTCCTCGGCACTCCAAAAGCACTCCGTCTCCTAAGCAGGTAAAGTCTGCTGTGACCCTTTCTGTATAGTATGTCCATGTTATCTGCCCAGTCCAGCTTATTATTGAGGAGTACACCCAGGTACTTATAAGAGCTGACTTCCTCAATGTCCATCCACTGGTTTAGGAGGATGTCTGTGCTTTACGGAAGTCCACAACCATCTCATTAGTATTTCTGGCAGTTATCCTAAGGTGGTTCTGCTGGTTCTGCTGGCATCACAAATTCCCATGTCAGTTCTCTGAACTCAGGGCTGGTTTTAGACAAAGTGTGGCCCTGGGCAAAATTGAAGTGGGGCCCCAAATCCTGAAATATTGGATTAGAAGTCTGACAGAACTTTGTAGGCATGGACAGCGGTTGAAACCACAGCAGCTGATTGTAGACTGCCATATTATAGCTCTTTAGCCTTTCCACTGTAAACTGCTAATTCTGCAACCTATTTGGGTATGTTTACAATAGAGTATTTCCTGGGCTTAAAAAAACCTAATGTAAAATCCGCATCAGTTTTTTTTTTTTTTTTTATGTGTCTTTTTTTTCTGATGCATTTTATAACATAGTAACATAGTATATATATATAAGACCGAAAAAAGACATTTGTCCATCCAGTTCGGCCTGTTTCCTACAAGTTGATCCAGAGGAAGGCAAAAAACCCCTGTGAGGCAGAAGCCAATTTTCCTCAATTAAGGGGAAAAATATTCCTTCCCGACTCCAATCAGGCAATCAGAATAACTCCCTGGATCAACGACCCCTCTCTAGTAGCTGTAGCTTGTAATATTATTACACTTCAGAAATAAATCCAGTCCCCTCTTGAATTCCTTTATTCTACGCACCATCACCTCCTCCTCAGGCAGAGAGTTCCATAGTCTCACTGCTCTTACCGTGAAGAATCCTTTTCTATGTTTGTGTACAAACCTTCTTTCCTCCAGACGCAGAGGATGTCCCCTTGTCACAGTCACAGTCCTGGGTATAAATAGATGATGGGACAGATCTCTGTACTGACCCCTGACCAGAGGCGTAGCTAACAGCTCATGGTCCCTGGTGCAAGAGTTCAGCTTGGGGCCTCCTTTCCCTCAGTGCTTTGTGTGTCTTCTTATGTGGTACAAGGGTCTTTGGGCCCCTCAGGCTCCTGGGCCCGGTAGCGACTGCTACCTCTGCACTCCCTATAGCTACGCCCATGCCCCTGACATATTTATACATAGTTATTAGATCTCCCCTCAGTCGTCTTTTTTCTAAAGTGAATAACCCAAATTTTGATAACCTTTCAGGGTACTGTATATCCCTCATTCCAGTTATTACTTTAGTTGCCCTCCTCTGAACCCTCTCCAGCTCTGCTATGTCTGTCTTGTTCACAGGAGCCCAGAACTGTACACTGTACTCCATGTGTGGTCTGACGAGTGATTTGTAAAGTGGTAGGACTATGTTCTCACCACGGGCATCTATGCCCCTTTTGATGCAACCCATTATCTTATTGGCCTTGGCAGTAGCTGCCTGGCACTGTTAATTGCAGCTTAATGTGCTGTTTATTAAAATTCCTAGATCCTTTTCCATGTCAGTGTTACCGAGTGTTTTACCATTTAATATGTACGGGTGACTTGCATTATTCCTTCCCATGTGCATAACTTTACATTTGTCAGTGTTAAACCTCATCTGCCATTTTTCTGCCCAAGCCTCCAATCTATCCAGATCCCTCTGCAGCAGAAAACTGTCACTTAGCCAGTTACTTACCCACATACAGACATTTTCTCCCAGTCCGAGCATCCTCATTTTATATACTAACCTTTTATGAGGTACGGTGTCAAATGCTTTGGAGAAGTCCAGATATATGACATCCATTGATTCGTCGCTGTCAAGTCTAGAACTTACCTCCTCATAGAAGCTGATTAAATTAGTTTGGCATGACCGATCCCTCATGAAGCCATGCTGATATGGCGTTATTTGCTTATTTTCATTGAGATACTCCAAAATAGCATCTCTTAGAAACCCTTCAAACAGTTTACCAACAATAGATGTTAAACTTACCGGCCTATAATTTCCAGGCTCTGTTTTTGGACCCTTTTTGAATATTTGCACCTCATTTGCTATGCGCCAATCCTTTGGAACATTCCCTGTCAGTATAGAGTCAGTAACTATCAGAAATAAAGGTCTTGCTATGACATCACTTAATTCCCTTAGGATACGGGGGTGTATGCCATCCGGTCCTGGCGATTTGTCTATTTTAATCTTTTTAAGTCGCTGTTGTACTTCTTCCTGGGTCAGACAGGGCACTTTTAATGGGGAATTTACTTTTACATTCTGCATTTCATCTGACAGTTTATTTTTCTCAGTGAATATAGTGGAGAAAAAAATATTTAATAGTTTTGCTTTATCCTCGTCGCTCTCTGCAACACCCCCCTCATTGCTATGTAGAGGGCCGACTCCTTCAGATTTATATTTTTTACTATTTATATAATTGAAGAACATTTTAGGGTTAGTTTTACTCTCTTTGGCAATTAATCTCTCGGTCTCTAGTTTGGCAAATTTTATTAGTTTTTTACATATTCTATTTTTTCCTTATAGTTTATCAGTGCTTCCTGACTCCCCTCCTGTTTTAGTGATTTATATGCTTTCTTTTTGTCATTTATTGCTTTCTTTACGGTTCCATTTATCCACATTGGTTTTTTATTGTTCCTTAGCCTTTTATTCCTATAAGGTATGTACCTCTCACAATTAGATGTTACAATGCTTTTAAAAATCTCCCATTTTATGGTTGTATTTTTATTTTTAAGGACTTTGTCCCAGTTAGTTGGGCCTATGGCCTCGCTTAGTTGGCTAAATTTACCTTTTTTGAAGTTTGGTATTTTTGTTCCTCCCTTTAGAAACTCTCGTTTGAAGGATAATTGAAAGGTTATAACTCTATGGTCACTATTTCCCAGGTGTCCCCCAACCTGCACATCTGTTGTTCTATCAGGTCTATTGGTTAATACTAAGTCCAGTATGGCCGTCCCTCTAGTGGGGTCCTGAACCAATTTTTAATGCAGTTTTGCTGTGGATTTTCATTCCTGCCTATTTTCAATGGGAATTCTGGACATGGAACACACATGAAGAATGGCCAAGGCAACTTCTTTTTTTACCATGGTGCAGTTTATAAAACCACAAGCTGAAAAAAGGTGTTGACCCATCCGCGCCCCTGAAGTGAATGGAGAGCACAATTATGCTATGAGAGTTCTGATAATAGCTGATCACTGGCAATTCCATAGCAGTGAATGGAGATAATGCTGCACATGCACACTGTTATGGCGGATCTGTGGATAACACACTGTTATGGGGGATCTGTGGATGACACACTGTTATGGAAGATCTGTGGATAACACACTGTTATGGGGGATCTGTGGATGACACACTGTTATGGGAGATCTGTGGATGACACACTGTTATGGGAGATCTGTGAGTGACACATTATTATGGGGGATCTGTGGATAACACACTGTTATGGGAGATCTGTGGATGACACACTGTTATGGGAGATCTGTGGATGACACAATGTTATGGGAGATCTGTGGATGACACACTGTTATGGGAGATCTGTGGGTGACACACTATTATGGGGGATCTGTGGATGACACACTGTTATGGGGGATCTGTGGATGACACATTGTTACAGGAGATCTGTGGATGACACACAGTTATGGGGGATCTGTTGATGACACACTGTTATGGGGGATCTGTGGATGGCACACTGTTATGGGGGATCTGTGGATGACACACTGTTATGGGGAATCTGTGGATGACACTGTTATGGGGGATCTGTGGATAACACACTGTTATGGGAGATCTCTAGATGACACACTGTTATGGGAGATCTGTGGGTGACACACTTTTATGGGGGATCTGTGGATGACACACTGTTATGGGGGATCTGTGGATGACACACTGTTATGGGGAGATCTGTAGATTAAATTTTTATGGGGGATCTGTGGATGACACACTGTTATGGGGAGATCTGTAGATTACATTTTTATGGGGATCTGTGGATGACACACTGTTATGGGAGATCTGTGGATGACCAACTTTTATGATAGGATCTGTGGATGGCACTGTTATGGGGGACCTGTGGATCACCCTGCTATGGAGGATCTGTGGATGACACACTGTTATGGGGGATCTGTGGATGACACACTGTTATGGGGGATCTGTGGAGATCTTATGGGGGATCTGTGGATGACACTGTTGTGGGGGATCTGTGAATAACACACTGTTATGGGAGATCTGTGGATGACACACTGTTATGGGAGATCTGCGGATGACACTGTTATGGGGATCAGTGGATTACACACTGTGGTATCTGTGGATGAGACACTGTGATGGGAGATCTGGTTGTAATACTGCCGCAATGTGTGACATGGCTCTACAGATGCCTTTATTAGCAGCCCTCTTATGCTCCCCCAAGTACTGAAAAAAAAGACACTGCTAATTTGGATTCAGATATGGATCTCTGATTCTTAATCTATACTCCAATGCCCCGCCACCATTAACAATGCAGACCACATAACCAATGCCGTCTTCATTAGTTTGAAGTGGTTGTCCGGGCTCACTGCTGGAATCACAAGCACGACACGAGCATGCCGTTTGATTGTGCCATAAAAATGCTGTTCATACTGGAGTCACACATAGCTCTCATAGTGGGAATGAGGAGCTTACATAGAAAACATAGACAACACACACTGCTCACACAGTGGGCCCACACTGGAAGCACAGGGGGCAGAGGAAGCACAGCCCGGGGACACACAACTGACCGCACACAGGAGGCACGGGGAGCGCAAACAGAGCCCACACAGAGGGGGCACAGGGAGTGCACACAGAGGGGGCACAGGGAGGCCACACAGAGGGGGCATAGGTGGCAAGGGAAACTCACTAAGGGGCACAAGAGAAACATGGAGCTCACAATGGGAACTCACAGATCAGTGACCATTAGTACTTGAGGGCAGTGCAAGGCTGCTACAATGTGAGTGTGACCCCTAGCAGCCCTGCACCCCATCCACAGACACTGCTGCATATTTTTGACTGGATGGACCAGCTGGAGAGCGAGCAGGCCACTTGCTTTGATAAGAGGGTCCTGGGAGTCCAGCAGCTGAGTTCAGAGTCTGGGGTCGGATGGAGCAGAAGGCCCAGTCATCCCAGTCTGGTTTGTGCCTTGCAGCCAGGAGCAAGTGCAGGCAAAGGGTGGGGACGTAGTGATATTAGCCCCACCCACAAAGAACCTCCTGATGCTGGTATGTCCCATCAGGATTGTGAATAATGCAATGGAGTCATGGAGGTCTGGTGTGCGGGGGGAGCTTGGGGGACCCGATGCAGCATGTTAGGCAAATGGGGAGCATGTGGAGGAGAAAAATAACTCAAGTTGATTGCAAAAAAAAAAAAGGCTCCCACCGTCAGCACAACTAAGTATCAAACAGCAGGGGACCCCTTTCAGAAATAGGGCCCTGGGCAATTGCCCTGTTTGCCCCCCTAACGCCGTCCCTGTATGTCTTCTTTGTCTGTGATGAGGCCTACTATTACCGAGTCATCAGAGAAGTCTTCTGTAAGTAGCAGATAGATGAGTTATACTTGAAGTCTCCAGTGTACAGTATGAAGAGGGAAGAAGAAAGAACTCCACCCTGAGGTTTCCCTGTACTATAGATCACCGTGTCTGACACACAGTTTCGGGCTCTCACATACTGAGGCCGGTTTATCAGGTAGTCTAGGATCCAATTGGATTGGTGGTGGTCCACTCCTACAAGATCCAGATTGTCTCTTAGAAGCCCTGGCTGTATGGTCTTGAAAGCACTGGAGAATCAAATAACACTATTCTCACAGTGTTCCCTGGTTACTCCAGGTAAGAAAGAGCTTGGTGTAGAAGGTGGCTGATGGCTGCCAATGCAAGGCTGATAAGCAAACTGTAGGGGTCCATGGATGAGCTCACTAGAGGGCGAACATGTGTGAGAACCAACCTCTCCAAGACTTCATCAAGTGGGATATAACACGAGCCTCTAGGAGTAACGCGAGCGTTGCCATTGCACATAGAGGCTCTGCATTCTATGCAGTTGCCACGTCCTCTCCACTTTGCCGGGAATCCATCATCATCACAGTTGGCCCTGTCAATTAAAGTGCAGAGGGCACGGCAGTTGCAGAGAGATCTAAGTCTCTAGGAGCAACGGCAAAGCCCCCATTGCACCTAGAGGCTAATTTGCATATATTAAAACTTTATTTTTCTCAGCAATGCAGAAGCATATGAACATGGGACCAACACAAATGCCTTCAGTTGCCAAGTGCACATGCAATGGGTCAGACAGTTTTATAGGTACAAATCTGCTGACAGATGCCCTTTATTGTCAGAAAAAGGAGTGGTTTGTTCTGCACAAGCATCCAAAAATGATGCCTTAACAAGGGCAGAATGCCTGCCCGTATTTATACACACACAGGTGTTACTTGTCAGCAGAAACAGTGTCTTACTCTGCACAAGCATCCAAAAATTATACACACACATTAAACCCCTCATGACCTGGCCATTTTACATTTTTTTCATTTTGGTTTTTGAATCTCAGCCTTTCCAGAACAATAACTCTTTTTATTTTTCCATTCACATAGCCATATGAGGGCTGTTTTGCAGGACAAGTTGATCAGCTGTTTGAAGAACACTGCATTCTCTTCTCTGTTTATTGTTCTCTGTTGCAATTGCAGCACTGGACAGGTGTAAATACAACTCTGCCGTCCCCTTCACTTCAATGGGATGGCTTCTTCCTGTTCAAGTGAATGTTTCTTTGGGTGTGACAACGCCACATGCCACTGAAAAAGCTCTCTGTGATGACACTGGAGGCTTGACAAGGTAGTGGAGAGAGAGCATATTGCCCTCTCAGAAGTCCATGGGGTTAAGGAACAGAGTATGGACTGAATGGGGTAATTTACTAACCAGAAATATGCATATATCAGGTGTATTTCTGGCACAGATTGTGGGGCTATGGACATTTGGGCCACAATCTGTGACTTTTCCACACTCGTGCCAGGTCTAGAAAAGTGGGTGTGTTGTGGGCAGGGAAGGGGATGGGCCAGCAGTCTCATCTCATTCACCATTTTCTATGCCTGGTTTAGGCATAGAAAGATAACTAAGAGAAAGACAGCTAGGAAGCTGTCTTACATTTAGAAGAGGCGGTGGATCCGCCAAAGTTATGTATGTCTAAAATACCTGTCTAAATAAATGACCCTCTATGTCTCCAATTGCTGATTTTGTTTCAACCTGGCGCAGCACATGAAAAAATTGTTCCTTCATGATGATACTGAACTGGCTGCTACAGCTTCTTCTGCTTGTGGTAGCAGAGACTGTGGGAGGGGATGACAAAGGAGGGAGAGAGGGGCCTCCTGGTCAGACACACGGGTGGCAGGCATCTGCTTTCTGAAACCTGTGGCAAAATGTATACACAGTGTACCTTGGTAATAAAGCAATTTGGATTCCCTGCAAGGGAAAACTTTACCTCATTTTACTTTGCCAGTGTGGTTCGACAGTAAAAGCATGGCTATCCAATAATCATTAGATTGCCTCCTGTGAACAATACACCTGTCAGTACATTAGCAAGCATAAAGCTTACCATTCTTTGTACTTTCTGGGGTATCTGCAAATGTTTATTCTGCATTGTTATGTAATGTTATACCATGTTATGTATTGACTGTTCATTCAAGCAGAGGAGGTGTGGTTAGAATGATTGGAGGGAACAGGACTAACCAACCTGTTCCACCTTGGTACCGTAGGAGTTTTGCTGGTCCTACCTAACGCCAGGAGAAGGAGTTTCAGTCCAGATAGTGAGGAAATAGGAAGCACATGCCAGAACCAAATCTAATCTGGAATTCAGAACGCATCCAGAAAGCATCAGTGTGCCAAGACAGTGAAATTACAGATTTACAGACATTGCTGCAGGTGAATGACTACGGCTCGGATACCCGTCACCTAGAACAACCACTAGGCCAGACTAACATCAAGCCTTTATCATAGTGGAACACCTATATCCACAAGTGCCTGTAAATGCCACTAAATTGCCATCCAATCAGCCACCATACCTCCTCATCTGGTGCCAGAAACTGCACTTTGTATTTAATACTGCATGTACCACAAGTTATATTTTGCACTAAGTAAAAGAGACTTTTATACTTTTGCTTCTGGCCGGATTCTTCAAACGACCTTTCCACTGCACAGATCCCCAGGGAGCAACTGCCTGAGAGAGTACATCGTGACACAACACTTCGTCAGGGCCAGTACCACTCCCATCCTCTGCACCAGCTCCTAAGGGGCTCGCTTTATTTCTGTCTCTGCCCCTCACTGAAATTATTGGTTATGATGACCAGAGTTGTCATCATCATCATTTGCCTCGTCTTCTTGCACAAGCGACTCCTCTTCCTGCTCCTCCTCCTCTAGTGGCAGCTCCTCATCCTCCACTTCCTCCACCATAGGAATTTCTCTGTGTGGATCCTCAGACAGCAAAACGCATAAGCTTTTCATTTTCCATCGATCCTTGTTGCTTTAGTGTAACTTTCTGCTCTAAGATAACTATCAGGAAGTATTCTAGTTCATGATGAAATCAGTCACCACCTTACGCTGCTCGTACATGCGCTCTAGCATATGCAAGGTGGAATTCCAGTGAGTTGGAATATCGTAATGGAAATGCTTCACTTCATATCATTATATCTTTGAACTACATGATCTGTTGCAGGATTATGTTAACTGACGAGTAGAACAACGCATTTTTGAAGTCAAATGTGTCTGAACTATATGGGTTTGTTACAGTATTGTGTTTATTAACACTGGTATAAAAATGCAATTTTTGCCATAAAATGTTTTTGAACTGTGTAGTCTGTTGCAGTAATGTGCTCACTAACACGGGTATAAGAATGCAATTTTTGAAGTAAAATATATTTGAACTAGATGGTATGATGCAGGAATAAGTTCAATAACACAGGTATAATAATGGAAGTTTTGAAATAAATGTTTTGTTACAATAATTTACGCTAACACAGGTATAAGAATCATGGGTGGTTCATGTGGGCCCTTGGGCGATAGATCACAGTGGGTCCCCTTGTGGCATTTTTTTTTACGTTTACATGTACCCCTGTGGCTCCCACACCATATTAAGACCCCCAGTGGCCCCAATACAGTATAATGATCCCCCAATGCCCCCAAACACAGTATAATAACCCCAGTGGCCCCCCACACAGTATAATGACCCCCCAGTGGCCCTCTATTCAGAATAATGACCCTCAGTTGCCCCCATTTAGAATATTGACCCCCCAGTGGCCTTCTTCTCTGCGAAAGGGCAGAATAGTGCGGGATTGGTAACTAGCACTGGTGATGGAGCTGATTTTGTATTAAAAGCATTGGATTTAAGTGTGAAGAATGATTTTACACCTCCCCAGAATAATCATGTTGTTGAGGCCTATGTAAACATTGTGTCACAACAAATTAGGCACTTGAGGAAAAACAAGAGAGGGGGCACCACGCTGAATCTGACAAGAGGTGAGAGGGAGGCTTTGATACAGCTTGAACAAATGAGGCCCCTATGATTAAAGCAGCGGATAAGGGAGGGGCGGTGGTGGTGATGGACACTGTTGGATATAATCGGGAGGTGCTTAGACAGTTGGGTGACCGGGAGGTATACACAGTATTACAAAATGATCCCAAGTGGGAAATTAGGCATATCTTGGAGAACATTATTGATGAAGCTCTGAATGCGGGCATCATTGACAAATGGTGTCATTGCATTTCTCAGGATACAGCACCCGGTCTCTCCTCTGTTCTATGTACTTCCAAAGATCCATAAGAGCCTTGTCGACCCCCCTGGCCGACCAATTATGTCGGGGAGGGGGTCGGTGTTCAGCAATATAGCTATTTTTCTGGACAAGGTCCTGTGGGACCATGCCACCAGCGCCCCTTCCTATATCAGGGACATGAGTCATTTTCTGGTGAAACTCAGGGACTTGAGTTTGCCTGACCACCCACTTCTTGTCAGCTTTGACGTGGTCTCACTGTACACGTCAATTGAGCACGCTTTTGGTTCAAATGTCGTCGATGTGGCCCTGGCCAGCACCGGGCTCTCCCCAGGTAGCTGTAAGTTTGTCCTCCATCTCCTGGAGGTGGTCCTAAGGCGGAATTATTTCCGCTTTGGGAACACTCTCTACCAACAGCAGCATGTAGTTGCCATGCCATGCATGGGGTTGAATGTGGCACCCACGTATGCTAATATGTTTATGGCAGATGTGGAGGACAGATTTATATACAGGTCGACCCAGTTTGGGGGGGCCCGATGCTGGTGGCGCTACATCGATGACATTTTTGTGGTCTGGGCGGGCACCCCGGCCGAATTACAGCTGTTCCACCAGGACCTTAACAACATGGTCCCCGGATTGGAATTTGCAATGACGGCGTCTCCAATTGAATTACAATTTTTAGACGTGATGGTACATATAGATGAAGGGGTAATCACGACTGATATCCATCATAAGCCAACTGATAGGAATAATTTGTTGAGACACGATAGCAACCATCCGCGTCGTATGGTTCAATCTCTTCCCTGGAGCCAAATGTTGAGGGTGAGACGGGTGGTTTCTAATGATGAGCAATTTGACAGGAGAGTTGATGAGATGGGGAGGAAATTCCTACAAAGGGGTTTCCCCCAGAGATTGGTGCAAAAAACGAAACAAAAAGTGTTGACTATTGACCGGGAATGCACGCTCTGTACTAAAATGAGAGATACTGATCCCCTTTGTCTCTACATTTGGTGTTTTTAGTGGGGAGATTGCACGAATTATACGTAAAGAATGGCACATCTTACAAAAAGGACTACCATCAATTCAGGAGTTTGAGAATTTCCCCATGATAGCTTACAAAAGGGGTGCCAACCTACGTCATAGGTTGGTGAGATCAGAAGTTATGGATTCTCGAGGGGATGGCCAGAGATATCTGGCACCAAGGAAATTGGGATGTTATCCCTGCCTTGGTTGCTGCAACTGTGGGAATATGGTGAAAAAAGACACTTTCGCACACCCTTATAGTGAAAATCCTATAAGATCAAATAATTCTATACCTGCAGAACTCGTGATGTCATTTATATGGCACGAGAGGCACGAGAACGAATTAATTCCCATAACAGTAACATCAGAAGGGGTTTGCTGGACAAACCCATAGCAAAGCATTTTGTGGAGCGTGCACATTCTGTCAATCAGCTACATTTTCGAATTATAGATTCAGGGGGTAAATAGAGACGTGGGGGCGACAAAGATCGGATCCTATGGAAAAAAGAACTCAAATGGATCTTTGAATTGAAGGCACTATAGCCCCATGGAATGAATATTGAATTTAACGTGGGCAATGTGTAAATCATCCAGGTAACAAAGAGGCTTTATGTACTCAGTAAGGTGATTTTTAATATGTTCTTGTTTTTAGTTGTCACTTCATCTGGTGGTTTATTCATCTATGTACATTATTGTTAGGTTTTGAACTCATCTGTCTGAAAGGATGGATGTCCCGCTCCTCTTGGTTTGCGATATGTGGGTCCACAGCTTGACATGAGCATTAAGTGGATGTATTCTGTCAGCGATTCAGTGAGGGGGTGTGCTATTGGTAATGCGTCCCTAGCAACAGAGCGCGTGTGTAGTGGTGATAAGGAGGTGATTATGCGCAATAGAGATCGCACGGACGAGAGAGTCTGCGGTCATGTGACTAAGGCAGGACATGTGATGGAATGTTCCCTCCTCCCACGGCATGCGCACTGAGTGCAGGGAGATGCGCTGCAGTGTGACATCTAGAGATGGCCCGAACTATTCGCCGGCGAACATAGCTTGTTCGCGTTCTTCACGGCGGGCGAACATGTGCGATGTTCGGTCCGCCCCCTATACATCATCATTGAGCAAACTTTGACCCTGTACCTCACAGTGAAGCAGACACATTCCAGACAATCAGCAGCATACCATCCCTTCCAGAACCTCCCATCTCCTGAACAGCATCCATTTTAGATTCATTCGGAATTTGCAGTCTTAGTGAGAGGAGGGACAGTGTAGCTGCTGCTGATTTATTTGGGAAATCGATAGCTAGGCTAGTGTATTCAGTGTCCACTCCAGCCCTGAAAGACTCATCCGATCTCTGCTGTAAGGACAGCGTCCTGACAGCACCCCAAAAAGCCCTTTTAGGGCTGCTACATTAGTCTGCTTTTTTTTTCTCCATACATATATTGCAGTTCCCTCGCCTGCCCGTGTTTGAGGAGCTGCAGGCCCACAGACTGTAGTGTGCCCACTGCCAGTGCCCACCACTCATACCATGTGGCATAGGATTTGCATCAAAAAAGGCATTTAATTTTTACACTTTAGTCTAATTTCAGTTGCTTGCCTGCTAGTGTGTGTCAGGCTGACTTCCACTGACTGCAGTGTGCCCACTGCCAGTGCCCACCACTCATACCGGGTGGCACAGGACTTTGCATAAAAAGGCATTTAATTTTTACACATTAGTCTAATTTCAGTTGCTTACCTGCTGCCAATGTGTGTCAGGCCGACTTCTACAGACTGTAGTGTGCCCACTGCCAGTGCCCACCACTCATACCGGGTGGCACAGTAGCTTGCCGATAAATAAGGCATTTAATTTTTACACTTTAGTCTAATTTCAGTTGCTTGCCTGCTGCCAGTGTGTGTCAGGCCGACTTCCACAGACTCTAGTGTGCCCACTGCCAGTGCCCACCACTGATACCGGGTGTGACAGTAAATTGCACGGCGCAGACAGATTAAACAAATGGGAGGGAGCTAGCGTTTTTTTTACCATCTCCCCGTTTTTACCATCTCCCCAGATTGGGGACTCAACAGGGATTAAACTGATGAGAATAGTACTGCAGAAAATACCACTCATATCGGGTGTGACAGTAAATTGCATGGCGCAGACGCAGTGACCGTGGATTAAAACAAAGGGGAGGGAGCCAACGTTTTTTTAACCATCTCCCCGTTCGAAAAATCAATTCAATTCACCTTTCGGGGACCCTTGGTGTTGTACGTGGCTGGGTGGAGGAAGAAACCTTCAATGACATCACCGGGACATGGCTAGCTTGGTATCCAACCTTGTGCAAATGGGGAGTTTGCAGTTGTACAAATGGACTGTTTGCAGTTGTTTGCGGTGCATTAAAAGGGGAATTTGGTCTGTCAATGTCTGTGAATCGGGCGTAACCCTTACACTACCTGATCGATACATCATACCTGATCGTATACACACACTGGATGTTTTAAATCATGTTATTCCAAACAATTTAGGAATGTTAGTTGATTTATGCCCTTTATGGATTAAAACCCGTCCACTATGTAATTTTCCATTGGAGTTTTGCCATGGATCCCCTCTGGCATGCCACAGTCCAGGTGGTAGTCCCCTTGAAACAACTTTTCCATCACTATTGTGCCAGAAAGAGTCCCTGTGGGTTTTAAAAATCGCCTTCCTATTAAGGTCTATAGCGGTTCGCTCTGGTCTCGCCCGCTGGCGAACCATTTGTGGAAGTTCGCGTCGCGAACGGAAAATTTATGTTCGCGACATCACTAGTGATATCTTAAGACGATGAGTTCATCTAAAGTACTGACTGAATTATTTGCACTATGCAATTTGCATATAAGCAGTTCCCAATAAAGGGATTTTTCCAAACATGCTGCCTCCGTCATCGTTCATTGGACATTATACTGTATGGGATCACTTGAGTCATTATACTGAATGGAGGGTCACTGGGGATCATTATACTAATTGGGGGGCACTGCGATCATTATACTGTATAAGAGTCCTTCACTAGCTAAAACTGACTGGGCCCAACAGCAAATTTTTGTTCAAACCCCCCCCCCCCTCTCCTTTGGTGGGTTCACATCACGCCTATATTAGGCATATTTCTGAGAAAGATTGTGGCGTAAGGGTCCTTGCGCCACAATATCCAACTTTTCCTCACTCATGCCAGGTCTAAAGAAGGTGGGGTGGGCAGGGAAGGTGATACAGTTATTGCCATACAGTTATTGGATAACACCACCATACAGTGACTGGATACTTCCAGGAGTGAGACAGGTGGCTCTGGATGGACAGGAGCGGTGGACACAGCATGTAGGTGGAAGGGGCTCTGAGGGGATGAATACAAGTAATAGGGAAGCAGGTCTGTGCAGGGCAGCAATAGGAGATAGGAGGGGTGCAACAGGAGCTCTGGATACATGAGGGAGGAAAGGACACAGCAGGGGCTCCATGAGGGTGAGATAGGGCAGCATATGGGGGGCAGGGTCAGGTGTCATGGAGGCAAACTGCTTAATGAGGAGGTAAAACAACTAAATAGCATGAAGCTGCTGGTCTATAGCATCCAGCAGCAGCTTGAAGAGTTCCCTGACCCCCAACCCCCTCCTGTCCCACAGAGAAGAGACAGTAACAGTACAGACTCACTCACAGACTGTCTTCACACTGCTGCTCCAGCCCTGCGGTCTTTCTTCTCCTCAGGCAGCACGTCCCTTGATGAGTGGATGTGTCTAAAGCTAGTTGTAAAGAAAAAATGTCCTGCTAAACAGACTGAAGAGGGGTCGTGTCTGAAGCCCCACAGTACAGGAGCTTGTAAGGGGAACAGCAGAAGCCAGCTTCGGCATACTGTTGATGCTCCCTTGCTCCATTCTGATGCTGCAGCCATGCTAGAGCTCCCAGGCCACTTCTACCCTCAGGGCCCCAAGTAGTGGTTTCCACAGTGGGCCCCGGCACTTGCCCGGGTATGCCAGGTGCTGAAGCTGGCCCTGATAAGAATGCCATTTTTGCAATGAAATGTCTTCAATCTATATGGCCTATTGTAATAATGTGCTCACTAACACTGGGATAACAATGACATTTTTGCAGTAAAATGTATTTGAACTACACTGTTCGAATTATTAATGAATTCACTAATACAGGTGGTATGGTAATTTGTATTTCTGCAAAAATGCATTTTACAAAATGACATCTTGCTGTAAAATACGAGGGGTGTTCAATAAGTTATCTACCCCAGCATGTTCTGTCAGTGCTAGAGAGCTGAACTTGACTGTGTAGGTTGAGACATGTTTGGACATGTATCACACAGTCGCAGTTCAGTCAAAGAAAGTGAGGAATTTGGAGCTTTGTTCCTGAATAAATTCCTTACAGAGGAAGAAAAGGAGCCTAAAGAAATCCATTAAAGGATGATAGCTGTATATGGTGATTATGCATATTCCTACTACCAAGTAAAGTATTAGGTCAAGCAGTTTAAATAGGGTAGGGAATCAAGTGAAGATGACTCCCGTTAAGGGAGACCTGTTGAAGCCTCTTCAGAGGAAGTGTGCCGTAAAGTGGAGGCCATTATTTTGGAAGATCATCAGGTTAAAGTCAGTGTTATAGCTCATGAATTAGGCATTTAAGTTGGCACAGTTTCCAGTATCATTCATGATGTTTTGATGATGTCAAAGGTCAGTTCTCTGTGGGTGCCATGCGCAAAAACTTGTCACTAGTAATTTTACTAAATTTAGACATGCTTAGAGAAAATCCAGTAGACTTCTATTCTTGAATTATTGTGGTTGATAAAACATGGGTCAACCATCATGATCCTGAAACCAAACAAAAGTCCATGCAATGGGAGCTCTAGGGGTCACCACCTCCAAAGACATTTTTGTGCAGCAGTGATCTGGAAAGATCACGGCAACAGTTTTTTAGGATACAGATGGATTTTTACTAGAATTCATGCCACTTGAAACAATAATTACTGGAGAAAACTATGCTCCAACAATGAATGCATTACTTGAGGCAATCAACGAGTAACACAATGATTGTTGGCATGTGTGTTGCTGCTTCATGACAATGCGCCAGCTCACAAATCTCCAAAATCAAAAGCTACTGATCAGGTAATGTGGCTTTATGTAGCTTAACCATCCACTCTACAGTCCAGACCTGGCTTACAGTAATTGTTTATTGTCTCTTTCAGAACTTGGAAGAACTTTCCTGATGATAATGCAGTCAAAGAGGCAGTAACAGGGTTCCTACAGCAAAAGAAGTCTCCTTCTATACTGAGGGCATCCAGTCACTGGAGGCAAAGTGGAATAAGTGTGTATAAGTCAAGGGGGATTACAATTAAAAGTAGTAAGTTCAGTTTTCTCAGAATTATTTTTTTCATGTTCAGGTAGATAACTTATTGAAGACCCCTGCTACACTGTGTTACTAACATGGGCATATTGCACAGAAATTCACAAAAAGGAAAATTTGAATTTGTTTTTAGAAATAAGTTGTGCAGATTCTCATTGTTTTCTGCAGAAAGCATTCTATTGGGGTGCTGGCAATACGTCTATAAACAGTAGAAACTTTTTAAAAACCACACAAAAGCTGGGTCCTTGTTCATACAGAAAATGTGTTTTTCTTGCAGCATTTTGTAATGTAGATCTAGTTGCTATCATGCTGTCTGAAACACGCAACTCTTGAGTGACCAGTCCTTCACTCACTCACTCTCTCTATATATACTTTCCCTGATCAAAGTTAGTAAAAATACTAATTATATCTCCCTATTCTCTCCCTATACAGTGCATATAGTGTCCCTATCACACTAGATTATTGGCTTGTGTCTGTTATAGCTTTTGTCAGACACTACCATAAGGCATTATTTCAGTTCACAAGTTGAACTCAAAATGGCCATTCCTCTTTCTCAACAGAAGGACCAAGTTGAATACTGATTGACTGATCAGCCATTGTTTTTCATCCTCTGAGCCAATCAGGGCAAGCCCTCCCCACTTCCTCCCAGTGTTAGATCTTCCATCTTCTTTCTCATGGTTTTCTCCATGAACATTTACAATAAAATGGTGCTGAGAGCCATTAGGTTTTTGGAATTGTCAAAACTTCATTAGGCAACAAATATTTTGTGAAACTTGTAATGAATCTGATTTGTTTAAAATCAATTTGCGCATCTTTAATAAAGAGTCACAGACACCGGATGTGCTTCCATATCGTACTTCTATGAAAAAGCATAGTCACCACTAAGAATTATGTTGCAACCAGTGTGGCTACATATCAGGAAATATTTTTTTCTCTTTTAGAGCAGATTGACTTGTGCCTTAAAATTTTTGTTTGTTTGTTTTTTTGCCTTCCTTTGGATCATTAGGATGAAACAGTACAATGCCGGCACTACTAATGTTCTGAATACTGCGAATGGAGAGTTTATCTTTTTTTTGAACATTCCAAGCAGTTTGTTATGGTGATACAGCTTTGTTTGTCTTTTCAATCAAGGCAGCCTAACATTATGTTAACCTAAACAGTCAAGGGTTAAGTATTAGGGTTACCGGTAACATAGTTCCAATCATATTGTTCTAAAGACCGTTACATATTAAATCTATGTGTATGTAAACATATTTAAAATGCAAATTAATAGTATTTATATGCAAATTGTGACACTATAATTGGATGCATCCTGATTATCCCCAGAAAAGTAAGAATGATTAAGTTTGTAGCCGGATAGGTCTGCAGGTCTCAAAACACTTCACATACTGTATTACCCACCACATCTCGTTATGAAACGGAAGAGAGAATCTGTATTGAATGAAATTAGTGTCATTCCATCCTGTCCCTAGAGTCGTGTTCCTCGCAGAATATGCAGGTAGCTTGTGGAATCCAATAATCCATCGCAATAAGCTATTTATGGGAGACTTTTCAACTCAAAGTGCACTGGAAGAAAGGCTTCTCTTTCCATTTGCTTGCCTTTATGGCTTTCCAGTTATTTGTCCTTTGCATAAAAATGGAAATATATTCTATGTAATCTTTATAATATAAAAAATGAAGAAAAGATGGAAAGGTTAGGGGAACCTTTTTTTTATTTTTGTAACAACTAGATATAACATGAATAAGCTCTCAGAAGGTACCGATTCCATTTGCAGAGATCCAGCAAATGAAGTAGTCTTTAGAGCAATGTTCCCTCGGAAAAATTTTGAAAAATAGCTGTCCTCTAGAAGGAAGAAAACATTGTCGAGTGCCATCTGTAGGTGGATACCCTGTAAATTAGTCCTGGACACTTTACAGAGCCTTGGTTATCTGTACAGCCAGAGAGATCCATCTGTAGACAGCAGACAGTTTCTAATCCGTTGCTTACCAGCAATATATTTGCAAAGAGAATGAACAAGCCAATACACCTGCATCTCCACAGTCAACCACAGACCTGATTGGTTGATGTCCCAGATAGATCCCCACCGATCCTAAAGACAAACAATAGTTCATATGAACATTCATTCCTGATCATTGCCAAGTGTAAAGGTGCCCAGTGATTAAAGATGAGAAACATTTTAAAAATTCAATTCTGCCGATTCGCCGAGTTTAAAAAAAAAAATTGGTTCGATACTGAATTTATTTGTGGCGAATTGTGTTAAAAACTGCTATTTCCTGGCTGCAAAGAGCCTTTATAGTGGTGTAGAACACTGTGCCTTGCAGTAGCATGCATAGGGAGTCTGCTGTGTTAATGAAATAATACTGTGAGTCAGTATGACATGCAGATGACAGGCTTCACTCTTAGAATCATTGCACACTTCACTTATTTGGGCAGTCACGGGGCCAAAACTGACCAAATAACTCAAGTATGAACTCAGCCTTACAGGTCAATGTTAGTGCCAAGAAGCAGCGCACTACTTTGACACCGCCGTCAGCTGATTCCACATAGATGTCTACAGAACCTGTTATATTAAACGCTTATACAAGTAGAGCCCCCCGACAGAGTGGAGAGGGTGTCAGCAGTAAGTTTGTGTTGACGTCACTGATTATTTTGCCCTTCCTCTGATCCGCCAGAACAGTAACCCACAAAAAACGGATCCTGTCTGTGGAGCATCCGCCTTCACTCGGTCAGCATTTGGTCAGTAATCCATCAGTATTGCTAATGCCAAAAATAACAGGAGTGGATCCAAAGCAGAGAAGACACATGAATGGAATATTTGCATGTCTTCTGTGTTTTGTACCCACTCCTGCTTTTGGCTAACAAATCGCAAGCCAATTCTGTTGGGACCATACAGGCCTTACAGCTGCTACACAGACAGGATCTGTTATGCGTCTCATTTTTCCTTCCTTCTGACAGATCAGAAGAAGGGTCAAATAAATGATGATGTCAGCCAGGCCGAAAGGCAAAATAGTGTCCCAGTCATGAAGTGGGGAGGGTGGGAACAGCATGAGAAGTCTACAGAATGGCCCTATGAAATAGTGGTGAGGTGGAAGCAGCATGTGGGGACCACAGAGTGGCACAATAACAGAGTCTGGAGGTGGTGGCAGCATCAGGAGGAGGCCACAGAGTGGCACAATGACAGTGTTGAGGTGGCAGTAGCATCACAAGGCCACGGAGTGGCACAATGACAGTGTGGAGGTGGCAGCAGCAGCATCAGGAGACCACAGAGTGGGAAGATGACATAGTGTGGAGGTGACAGCAGCATCAGCAGACCACAGAGTGGCAAGGTGACATAGTGTGGAGGTGACAGCAGCATCAGGAGACCACAGAGGGACTTGGTGACAAAGTGGGGAGGTGGGTGGCAATACGAATACCAGCTGAAAATAGTGGGTGAAAGAAGGAGCACTTGGCATCAGATGTGTGGCAGCATCAGAATAGTAGCTGAGGCAGGTAGCCAGAAGAAACCAGTCTCTTTTGTTGAGTGTTGGTGTGGCACCATGGATGATCTAGTGGGTGGATTGGTGGGTGGAAACCCTGGCTAATCCACGCCTAATTCATCTTGACAAAGGTCAGTTTCTCCCCATTTTGGGTGGACAGACGAGTTCTTCTTGGGGAAACTATGGCCCCCACATCACTAAACACCCGCTTTGATGCCACACTACTGGCCGGACCGGATAGCTTTTTCAGGGCAAACTCTGCGGCCATAAATCCAGTTTGGCTGCCCAGTAGTCCAGCGGATCTTCAATGTGGGGTGGCAGGGTACTGCTGCAGGTCTAGCTGCTGTGATGTCACTTGGGACAAAGTGGATGACCGAGTCAACCGTTCAAGAACTGCTGGGTTGCTGGTCAAGAAATGACCGCTGCGACTCCTGCTGCCATGCCCCCTTACTCTGCTGTGACCTGTGCCTGCGCCAGAAACATTTAAGCCTCTGCCACTCCCGTGTGCAGGGCCTGGCACTTCCCTGTCTGATTAGATCAAATAAATAAATAAAAAGGAAATTAAAACACCCAAAAAACACCGACCCTTTAGAAATATTCAATAGTGACTCCGCGTGATGACGTGAATACGCCACGTCGCGCTCTCCTCCTACTGCCCTCCTCCCTCCCTCCTCGTTCTCCTTGTTCCTCGTTCTCCAGCTCCCCGGCTGATGCCTTGAGCTCCTGGCACGCCAGACTCCCCTGCCGCTTTCTGCTGCCTCGAGAACGCCGGATCCTCTGCGGTTTCCTGCCTGCTGCCGCTCACAGTGGGTGCGGGTGGGCGTGAGTGAGCTTGCTGCCCGGCTCGACTTGACTCGTCTCGCCTCTCGTCTCTCCCCTGCTGCTCCGGTTTGGTTGGCCTCTCCTGCCTCTCTGCTCCTCTGCCGGCTTTGCTGCTTTTGCTCTCCCCCTGCGCTGGTGTCGGGCCTGGATTTCGACTGCTTCTGGTGGGTCTTCTGCCTCCTGCCCGGTCTCACTGGGTGAAGACGTTGGACATGTGAGAAAAACTGAGGGGATAAGTTCTTTGTTGTATTTGTCTCTGCCCCCCCTTTTGCCTACATCCATGTACTTTTTGTGGTGCTTTGCTTAATACTATAGGCTTTGGCATTTGAAGAAAGGGGAATAAAGGGGAATAACAGAAAAGAGAGCAAAAAGAGAGCAAAAAAAAAAAGAGATTAAAACTAAAGGTTAAAATAAAAAGTAGTGCTAAAAGCAGAATAAATGCAGGAGTCAAAGGAGGAAAAGAAGGAAAAAAATTAATATAGAAAAAAAAAATAGAAAAGTATAAAAGAAGAAAAAAAGGGGAGAAAAAGAATAATAATATAATATAAAGAAGGAGAGAAAAGAAAACTGAAAAGGGTTTAAAAAAAATAATAAAAAATGTTTTTAAAAAAGGGGGGAAAGCACTCAAAGACTCCTTAAAATAAATAAAAAAAATATATATAACTGGGAGAAGACTGCTCTCCTCCCTATAGATGAATTGCGAGGATCTATGGAAAATTTGACTAATCGGTTATTGATCTCCGATTCAATAAAGTACCTGGGGATAACAGTTTCCGCCAAAATTCAAGATTATCTACTACAACTCAACTTGATTCCTTTATTGTCAAGGTTGAGATTTAAAATTAAGATATGGCAAAAAATTCTGCCCGCAAGAGCGGACAGAATTGCATTAATAAAAATGGTGGTGTTGCCCCAGGTTCTTTATGTTCTTCGCAATTCGCCTGTATGGATTGAAGATACGCATTTTAGATTGATAGAGCAGATGATTAACGATTTACTATGGGGGAGGAAGCGCGTGAGATTAAAGGTGCTCTACTTTTCTATGCCCTATAATCAGGGAGGTCTTAACCTCCCCTATTTTAGGGGTTATTTTATGGCCTCTCAACTTTGCTTTTTTAATGACTGGGAAAATAGCCATCTCTGTAGAAAATTGGTGAAAGATTCAGGTTTTTTGGATTTATTTACAGTACTAGAGTCTGATTATTTACTTAATATACAGACTGGCTATAAACCTTTCTGCAGAATGGCTACAAAAGCCTGGCTGATTATAAAGAGCTGGTTTAAAATCAAGGCATCACTTATTTGCACTCCACTATGGCATAACTCAAAGCTTTTGAATTTAGACGAAAATTTAGAGGAAAATTGGCTTCTGCCTCACAGGGGTTTTTTGCCTTCCTCTGGATCAACTTGTAGGAAATAGGCCGAACTGGATGGACAAATGTCTTTTTTCGGTCTTCTATACTATGTTACTATGTTATGTTACTATGATCAAAATTGTCGGCAATATTGGAGGATGAAAAATATTCAATATCTGAATCAAGTGGTTAAAGATGGGCAAATCCTGTCTCTTATAGAGCTAAAACAAAAGGTAAATGTAGGCGAGGTGGCTTGGTATGCATATTTTCAATTGAGGTCGGCACTTCTTAGTATTTCTGATAGTCATTTACTCAATGTAGACACTCCTGAATTTTTGCACAATTTGATTTGTAAGAAAGGTGGTATGAAAGTTAAACTATCACACTGTTATAGACACTTGGTGAAAATTTTTTTTTGGGAATGCCTTTCTCCAGGACAGAGATCCTGGTCTGTTTCACTTTCAGAGGTGGGTTCCACGGATTGGGAGAATGTAGGGGATAATTAAAGTCAGGTTTCGCACAATTTTAATCATCCTGTTGTACAGTTTAATATTATGCACAAAATATATGTGACACCTTTATGGCTCCATAAGAGAGGATTTAGAGCCTCCTCTGATTGCCCCAGTTCCGGTGACCCCAGGGCAGATCATCTACATCTGTTCTGGGATTGCCCGATAGTGAGCAAGTATTGGAGAACGGTTCAAACAACTTTGGCTCAGAGACTTAATATTGATATTCCTCTATCTCCCAAAGTATGGTTTTTGGGGGATTTATCAGAGGTTAATTGTCAGCCCATGAAGCGCCGACTGTTGATCAAAGTGATGTTTTTAGCCAGGCTTCTTATATCTAGAGAATGGTGTTCCTCCTCTGCTCCTGACTGCAACAACTGGTTATGTCTAGTTAAGAAGGTGAAAAGTTATGAGAGGATCTTGTATAGACAAAGAGGGTCCTATGCAAAGTGGGGTAGTATTTGGAAGGAATGGGATGGTAATTCTGTTCCCTTTTCTTTATTTCTTTATTTATTTTTTCTCACCTGCAAGGTGGGGGGGGGGGGTTGTTCTGGGGGGGGGGGGATTGGGAATGATTTTGTAATTCTGTCTTTTTATAGATTGTATTTTTTGAGATGATTAAAATGAAAACTTTATAAAACAAAAAATAAAAAAAATAAACACCCCAAAAAAGTCAGTAATTTTCTCACTTCACCACACAACGGCTAATAAGCCCTTTTTTTCCCACTAATACACGACAAAAAGGGCTGAAATTTTCTCACTTCACCACAAAACTGCTAA